>JARZZO010000012.1:10000-5010000 GCA_030544215.1 Zantedeschia hybrid cultivar | reverse complement strand
CTTTCCAGTTATTTATTTGGGATTGCCGCTATCCCTGTGGCAGATTAGGTGCAATGATTGACAACCGGTGGTTTAGAGATTCCAGTCCAGATTGACTGGTTGGAAGGGTCGTTTATTATCTTATGGAAGGAGGTTGACTTTTTGCGAGGCAGTACTTGACAGTCTTCCCATCTATTTCCTTTTCCTGTTCAGGATCTCGAAGACGGTGGCAAAGCAGCTTGAAGACATCTGAAGCATGTTCTTTTGGGGAGGTGCTTCAGATAATCCCAGAAAGGGATTTCATGATATATCATGGGGAAGATTGTGTAAGAGCAAACTGAATGGAGGCCTCGGTAGTAAGAACCTTAGAGACTTCAATTTAGCTCTTTTAGTTAAATAGGTTTGGAAGCTTGGTCAGAACTCCCCAGTTCTGTGGAGAGTAGTTATCATGGAGAAATATTAGGCAAGGGGCAGAATTTGGGATTTCAGATTAGTTTCAGAATATAATCTATCTCATGTTTGGAAGGGTATTATGGAGGCGGCAGATGTGGTGAGGTCGACTTCTTGCTTTATCCTGGGAGATGGCAAGACTTGCCTCTTCTGGACTGATAGATGGGCAGGTCCGGCCCCTCTATCCCTTGACTTTCCCAGGGTATTCAGCATTGCTGCAGATCTGAGAGCTGTAGTGGAGCAGGTGGTGGAGAGTAGTGATGGTGATGCTGTTTGGACTCCGAGATTGAGAAAGCATTTGATAGAGGATGAGATCCCAGAGTGTGCTGCTTTGCTAGATACTCTTCAGAGGTACAGTTTGGACATAGATCGAGCTGACTCTATTGTGTGGACCCGGACTGCTAGTGGGGAGTTTTCGGTCATATCTGCTTATCCCTTGATTGCAGATGGGGGACTTAGGTCTCCGGTTAGTCGACAGATTTGGAAGCCGAGCTCGACGATGAAGGTAAAGGTCCTGGCTTGGAGGGTCGCCAATGGGAAGATGCCGATTGCGGACAGGTTGATCCGGTTTGGATGCAACATTCCTTCTATTTGCAGTTTGTGCAGAGAGGAGGACGAGGGGATAGACCACCTTTTTGTTCATCGCCAATTCTCCTTGGAGATTTGGCTCAGCATCTTCCAGAAGTTCCAGGTGGTTAGGCCCCTCCAATGCTCAGTGGGGGAGTTGATTAGGCATTGGGCTTGGCATTTCCCCCTGTTGGGGGATTGGATGATGTGGTGGCTGGTGCTTCATGCTACGCTTTGGGCTATATGGTCAGAAAGGAACAAGATAATCTTCAAGAGGGAAGCGACCTTTGATAGGATTTTGTCTTTTGTTTATAGTAAGGTGAGAAATTGGATGAGGGTTCGGTGTAAAGATTGTGTGCAGCATTCTTCCTTTTTTGCTTTGTTGGAAGAATAGTTGGTTACACCATCTTGGTGTTTTTGTAGAGTGAGGTGGAGAGCTCTTTATACTTGTAACTTCTTTCTCATTTTATAATATAATGTGGTACCATCCACTTTCAAAAAATGTTGGCTAATAAGGGAACATGAGCATGAAGGACTTAGCACCAAACATTTTAGAATCAGGAGATAGACCTTTAGATGCAAGGCATTCCCTTACAATCTGTGACTATGAGCGTCAAATGCATTGTTCATGGGCTAGATTTGTATCCAAGTGGACAGGATGTTACACATTAGGAAGGCATAGGTTTTTGAAGAGAACCAAATGTACTTAAGCTGAATGAGCTTGACTTCCTTCTAATTGACAAGTGGAAGATCATAAGCAAAGGGTTGACTGGAGTTTAACGTTCAATAAGACAGAAAGAGAGCTCACTGAAGAAGTAACAGATGTGTGACATAGGTGTTCAACTAGCAGATCCTCTCTTCCTTCCATGCGCATTGATCATTAGAATCATTTAAATAATGTGTGCTCACCATCAATCTTGTTCGTTACAGGTAGACAGAGATATGTGACTATTGTGACCAAGGCAGTTGGGGATGGCTCTGACTCATCTTCGGAGAGCATTGTGAAATATGTCCAAAATGCTGTAAGATTTTTTACTTTCTTTTTGATGCAACATTGCTCCTGTCTTGGAGTAAAGCTATTTTCTACTTTGTGATTTTTTCTCAGTCTTTTGTCTAAGTTCACGTGTAACATCTTTTATTTTCAGTTTTAGCATTGTTCTACTGAATATTCCTCAATGTTACGGCTTATGAACACTAGATGAATTCTTATCTCTGAAATGATACCTGGTTTTCTTGATTGACTTTGTGGGCATTAATTTCTGTATGTTTGTGTAATGGATTCCAGCTTCAACGAGGATTCTTTAGTTGACTCCCTTTTTGTGTGTGTGTGTGTGGGGGGGGGGGGGGGGGGGGGGGGTTGTTGAAGTGCAGCATGGCCACTGGCTAAGATGACGCATCTCCCATTTAGAAAAAAATGATCATAATCATAAACAACCAAAAATATTGGCACCTGGGCCACTAGACATATTATGCACACGACTCGCATAGACTGCAGGCCGTGCATTTTATTTGAGCAATCAAGTGCAGATATGCTATCATTTTTTTTCCCCCTTGATTAACAGTACATCGCTTTGTTCTCGCAACAATCAAAGTAGCTTTCTAACTAAGTGATCTTCAAGCAGAAAACTGTCGCTAACTGTGCTTCTGTACTCATAGTTAAAGCTCAAGAGAGCAGTCAGCTTCTCTCATTTAATTATTAGTGATGCACATTCAGATGCGTGCAAGTACATGTTCATGTGTGAGCTGAATTATTTTCTTCTTTGTTAATGTGATCAGTGGGATAATTCTGAAGACCGCTTGGCACTTTTCGGTTTCGGATTTGCTGCCATTGCAGCAGGTTGGGCATCCAGTAATCTCATTACGGTAATCTTTTTTTTTTTTTTTTTGCGGTAGCTTGTGTGCATGAAAACATTCTTTCTCATTGGCTTCGTTGCAGTGTATATTTGTGTAAATTTGAACATATATTAGCTTTGCATGCTTAAAAAAGTTGTTTCTCATTGGCTATGCTGCAGTATATGTTTAATTTTCACATATGCTAGATGTTTTTGGCTGCTTTCCAAGTTAACTGTCTTTCATTGCAGGCCATTGACAAGCTTCCCCTTATTCCCAGTGTTCTAGAATTCATCGGGATTTTGTTTTCCTGGGTGAGGTTTTCTTTGTGAAATATCATCTTTAATGAAAAATAAAGATCTTGAAATATATTTTATGATAACTAACTAATGCAATTTTTTGTTTTTAAATTTCAGTGGTTTATATATCGCTATCTCCTGTTCAAACCCGATAGGTAACAGAATCTGCTCTGTTTTAACTTATTAGGCTCCCACTTAGGTTTCGTACTTTTGCACATGCATGGGCAATCTTTCTCTCATATTACCCAATGATAGCTTTGTTTTTTGGACTATAACTGAGATTATTCCTGGTGATTATAATTTTATTTCCACCTAAAAAAATTATTTGCCTATTTGTGATAGAGCAATAATTGTCTGGTAGCTGGAAAGTTTCTTTTCCCTTTTCCTCGATATAAAGGCAATCACATGCTCTTTTATATTTTTGTGAAGGACTTATTTACATATGCTTTTCTCTTCATTTGTAATTGATCAAGAAAGTTTTTTTATTATGTCAAGTGTGAAGTATTGAATATGGTGATCCTTCAAGTTTTTAGATAACTTGAACTAAAATAAGGGATCAGATTGTATCCTATATGCGTCTAGTACAGATTTTTTTTTTGGAAGGTGACCAAAGGTCATAATTCATAATATGAACATAAAAGGTACAGACAGACCAAAGTCATGATACCATATTTGAGGGTTGGAAGAAGTCACCCCAAAAACCCCAACAACAATAACAGAAAACCCCAAGACCCAACCAATTACACGAAATAATTTTGTCCACAGGATAAAATAGCAAAATAAACTATAAAGAATTTAAAGAAGCAGCTTTTTCCAATCCCCACCTGAAGACGGAAAAATAGACTCATCCCTGTTCGAGAGAATTCCAGCTGCTTTTCCCCAATCATAAGACCACAAGACAGTTCTGTTCAGGATCTTAGAAGGTCGATTGAATTTATGTTGGAATCTTCTTGAGTTTCTCTCAATCCAGATTGACCATAGCATAGCTGATAGGAGAATATTCCAAAGCTTTTGCTCAGTGGGCTGTGGGCATAATTCTACCCACTGCATGAATAGGGAAGATATATTTTGAAAGTCCCTCCACTAGAAAGAAAGAAGTCGTCCTAGAGATCTCCATAGCACATTAGTGATACCACGATGTAAGAAAAAATGAGCAGCATCTTCTTCCATGATTCCATAGAAGATACATGTTGATTTGTGGTTCTGAAAAATAGATTTCAATCTGTCCATAGTAGGTAGCCTTCCCATAGCTAACTTCCAAAAAAAGATTCCAATTTTTGTTTTGCTTGGAAAAACATTGAACCACGCAAACTAGTTCCATGTAACTCTGAGGCCTCTGTCACTCAGGATTTTAGTGAGAGCATTGATTGAGAAATTCCCTTTACTACTCCAAGCCCAATGCCTAGAGTCTGAGTGCTGATTGTCAATATTAACCTGATGGATAGTACTAAGAACATTCAGCAATTGGTCCAGTTCAATGCCAACTGGTTCCCTTCTGAGAGTAATGTTCCAATGGCTGCTGTCCTGCGGGAAATAAATATGATTGATTGTTTTTTATCCCCTGTGATGGAGTACAGCTGATTAAACTTGATTGCAAGTGGGCTGTCTGAACACCATCTGTCCCCCCACAGTTTGATTGACGTTCCATTTCCAAGTGTAATGATTGTGGCTGGTCTAACAATGTCCACCAGCTTGTTGATATTCCTCCAAATTTGGGACAAAGAGGTCTGTGTAGATGGCTCTAAAGACCACTTAGAAGCTAGAGGGTGATATTTATTCCTGATGATATTAACCCATATTGCATTCTCATTGTCAATCTCTCCCATTCTCCAAAGACCACTTAGAAGCTAGAGGGTGATATTTATTCCTGATGATATTAACCCATATTGCATTCTCATTGTCAATCTCTCCCATTCTCTACAGCCATTTGCACAACAAAGCTTTGTTGAATACATTAATGCTGGCCAGACCCACTCCTTGTTCTCTGCTAGAACAGACTTTTTCCCAAGCAACTAGATGTAGGTCACCCTTCTCTCTTTTCCCTCCTTCCCAGAAGAAAGAAAGAACTCATAGATTCAAGTATTCTTTCAACTGTTCTAAGGATTATTATTTTTTTTAAAAAAGAGAGGTGGTAAGTAGCCAGAGAGGATAAAACAGACTTCGAGAGAATCCATTTCCCCCCAGCAGGCAAGAATTCACTTTTCCATCCTTCAAGGTTTTGAGCAATTGTTTTGATGAGAGGATCCCAGTCTCTAACCTTACTTTGCAGATCAAAGAGTGGAAGTCCCAAATATTTGATAGCAAAATGAGAATGTTTACAGTCCCATTGAGCTGCAATTTGTGCACTTTCTATCCTGCCCCATATCGATGCCACAACCTTTGATTTATCAAAATTGATAGTGAGCCCATTGTTAGCCTCAACTAACAGAAAAATCCTCTTAGTGTTTGTTAGCATATGCTCATTTGTGGATGAAAAGAATAAAGTATCACATGCAAATTGGAGGAGAGATAATTGTGGTCCATTCCTACAAGTGAAGAACCCGTCGACCTGCCCATGCAAAGCAGCTGTGTCCCAGAGGGAGGTCAAATTCTAACTGATCATGATGAAAATCAGTCGGGAGATAGGATCTCCCTGCCCCAAACCTCGAGAACTATCAAAGAAGCCACAAGGTTCACCATTCACTAAAATAGAAAACCTAGCCGCGCAGATACAAATCATCACCCAACTGATCCATTTCCATCTAAAGCCCATGATGAGAACTGTATTTTGAATACAATTCCAACTCACTTTATCAAAAACTTTCTCAAAATCTAATTTTATGAGAACCCCTTCTTTCTTGCTACACTTTTGAGAGTGGATAGGTTCATGAGTAGCCAGGAAATTATCGAGAATGTGTCTGCCTTTCAAGAAAATTGCTTATTAGAAATGACATTTTGCAAAACCTTCTTCAGCTTATTAGCCATAATTTTTGTAACAATGTTGTAGCAGCCATCGAGTAAACTGATTGGCCGAAAGTCAGCAATTGTCTCTGCACCTTTTTTTTTTGGGTATGAGAACCATGAACGTAGAATTGAAGCATTTGATACTTTGTGGCCTCTGCTGAGATTCTATCATCACATTCATAAGGTCCTCTTTAATAACATCCCAAAAGAATTGATAAATCCCATAGAGAATCCATCCGGGCCCGAGGACTTATTTGCATTCATAGTAAATACAACCTCCTTAACCTCTTCTTCAAGAAAGTTAGCACATATTTCCTCAGCATGGAAATCATCTATTTTGGGAATAATACCTTCCATCAGAGTTGGTCTCCAGTGTTCATTTTTTGTGCACAATTCTCTATAGTAAGAGATGAATGCAGTTTTGATCTCATTTTCTGATTCAATGAACTGATCATTAACCTTAATGTGCTCAATCTTAAGTGACCTTTTCTTTGCCCCTGCAATAGCATGAAAAAACCTTGTGTTACCCTTCTTTAAGTCAGTACTCTTTAGCTCTTTGTCTCCATTTGATTTCCCCTGATATAGTCAGCCATTATAGTTTTTCTTGAGATTGCAAAGCTCTATGAATTCATCATCTGAGAGACCTTTTGAATCTGCCTTGAGTTCAAGCTTTTCCATCTTTTTAGGAACAAATTCCTAGTTGCAGCTGTAACCCCAAAAGAAGCACTTTTTCACCCATTTAAACTTTTGTGAAAATGTCTCACAAGCGGTCTTACATCTTGGGTCATCCTTCCACCAATTAGAAACCATGTTTTCGAAACCTTCATGAAGCTGCCAAGCTAGCTCATACCTAAATATCCTGTGTTTACTCTTTCCATCCAATGGTTTAATGAGAAGGGGAATATGATTTGAGATTGTTTTATTGAGCCCTCTAAGAGAGGATAATGGAAAATGTTGAACCCATTCTATACAAACCTGCACTCATTTGATCTTAGATTGAATAGAAAGCTTCTGCATGTTAGACCAAGCGAACTTCCTACTGGGAAGCTCCAAGTCAATGAGACCACAATCATTGATCCAGGTATTAAAATCTTCCATGTTACTTGTCCATTTCTGATTACCAGACCTTTCCCAAGGAAATCTGACAACATTAAAGTCGCCAAAGATGCACCAACTTTCCCCAAACAAAGAAGCTAGTCGATAAAGTTCCTGCATGAAGTAAACTCTGTCTTGAACATTATTAGGCCCATAGACTGAAGTAACGACCTATTTCTTCCTGCTATTGTTATCTGAAAAGCTGACTGAAAGGTTGTATTTGCCTTTATCACATAAGCTGCCTTGAGATTTCTTGCCATTTCACAAGATTATTTGACCTCCATTAGACCCTACTGCTGGACAGTATACCCATTCTAAACTAAAAGTCTGAGCATCAACATTGTCCATTTTTGTTTCTTGAAGACAGAAGCAATCAATTTTAGAGACTTTAGAACAGTCTCTCACAGCTCTCTGTTTAAAGGCCCCATTTAGGCCTTTGATATTCCACGAACAGATGTTCATTTCAACAGCAATTTTTCCCTCCGCACCTTCTTATCCCTTAGTCCATGAAGGAGTTCATTATTTTGGACATAAGAGATTTCCTCTTACCAATTTTTACACCACCTTTTTGGCCTTTTACCTTTGAAGAGTTGTGCAGTGCATTAGCTCTTCTTAACTTCTTGATAAAGCTGATGACAACATCTGCTCTACCCTTGAAAGAGACTCCAATTTTCTCCCCAAATTGAACTATACCATTAGCCCGGTTGCTGTGATTATCCGGAATAACCATAGACAGAGACAGGGAGTTTTAATAATTTGGGACAATAGCTTTGGAATTGGCAACCCCATCAAAAAATACTTCAGAGTCTGAAAAGAACTCACCTTCCTGTGAGGACTGAGCACCCAGAATCAGAGCTGGATTATCCCGGACAGAAGCAAGAGCAAGAGAAGTCGGAAGAGAAAGTAGGGATGCCAACGGGCCAACAGCAGTCTGCAGGATCTTCACTGTATCCTCCGTGGAAGGAGTGGCCATAGAGAGGAGCTCAAGCAGTCGCTGTAGAGTTCCATCGATCTCCTTCCGGAAGTCATCCTACGCAGGTTTTGCCTGAGGCCCCACTGGAGAAGCATCTGAAGACAAAAGATTCTCTGGCTCGTCTGCAGGGTGAGGAGAATCCACCTAGGTACCTCCCTGGCTCACGTCTGCAACTCCAGCTTGGTCATCGTGCTCATCAGAAATCAGGTTCGTGGGAATAGTATCGTATCGGGTTGCATCGAGCAAAGACGGAGAGTTCTTTTGCAAAGACACAGAAGACCCCTTACTCGTCATGCCCGACCCAAACAATTTACTCGTTAACGATGAAAAGCGATTACCCGTATTGGAGCCGTCCAATACCCGGTACTGTGTATCTTCACTGCCCGATACGAGTGTCTCGATGCAATGGAGCCGGCTAGCTGGACCTGATGACTTATCCGTTGACAGGGTGCTCTGCTGCATTGTTCCGACAGCAGCCCAGCCCAGGAGCGAGGCTTCGAAAGCTGCACAGTCGATCCTTGCCATTGTGTTGAGACCAATTCCCGGGAGGAGACCATCATTGCTTCAAATCTCATAACGAGACGTTCTCTAGATCCTCCCAGATTCTGTCTGTCCACCTTCCTGACTCACTCAGTGGGTAGGAGGCCGAGTCAGACTCGATACCCATCTCCTGGAGGTCCCTTTGATACCCTTCATTGGAGCCCCTGTGTAACGACCCGCCACCCTATAATCGGGGATCCGATTACTAAATGGGTACCGAATCATTAATTTTGGGACCAAACCAGGATCTAGTAAGTCTGGGAAATAAATAATAAACTAAGCTAAACATTCACATCGCATTGAATTGAAATAAAAGTGCAGGAATTAAAATTATTACAATGCGACTCGATACAGCAAATAATTACATTCTCCAACAGAAGGAAATAATTAAACATACAGGCCAAAGATAATTAACAACTACATCGGGGCATACCCCGGAACAACCGCTGAAGACACACTACACCCGGCCGCACGCGCCGCTCTAAGTCTGCTGGGAGTCCTCACCTGAAAACCGCAGGGGTGAGTCTCAAGACAAGACTCAGTAGGGATCCTTCGATCCCCACTGCCCACACACACACCCACAAGTGTAAAGTACAGCTAACAGAAAAGTAACAAGTGTAGTGGCAGGTACGATATCTAATTCTCTACGTGAGAACACATGCGGTCGAAATATAATAATCATGCACATTCTAAGCCAACCGTTAGAAAACCCACAACTGCCGTCTCGATAGAACTCGCCGACCGTACAAACAACGGTGGGAAAAACCTCGACCCGCTGAGACCAAGGAGTAGCCCCTCGGATAGCACGCTCGCTACTCCGGCCCAACCGGCTCAGGTGACTACCCCTTCCCTCAGCATGAGTGACTCTCCGAATGTACCACTCCCACACCGGTACTAGCTGACCCCGGGGTTCACCAGGTGACCCTCTCTCACTAGGCGTCACCCCGCCCACGCCCCCACCGGCGCTGTGCTCACGCCCCCTCCAGCACAGGGTGATAAAGCGCTACAATGTCACTCCAGGTCCACAGTAACTGAAAACCCAACACAGTGCGATCCGGTCACGTGAAAGTCCCGCGATCGCTCAACACACATAGAACCATCCGATCGTGAGGAATCCGTCTCTATCGGGTGCACTAAAACATGTGCAAACTATCTATCTAGCAATGAGAACACGTTTTACTGGCATGCATTAGTGAGATTCTGTCTTGAATCGCGTCGACCGAGGTCGACGCCATTCAAGCTCCATGTACAGGTCCACATAAATCAGTCTTCAGAATCTGGCCTTAAAAGGCGTCGACCCTCATGGTCGCCTTTCAAAAGGCGTCGACATCCCAAGACGTCTTTCAACACGAAAATCCGGAATTTCCAAGACCTTTAACCAGGGTATTTCTGTGGTTAAAACGCGTCATGGATGCCCGACGCCGTTCAAAAACGCGTCGTTTACCCATGACGTCTTTCAGCCACAGAAATTCCAACCGGGCAGACTGTCTGTCAGTCAATTCCTGTCTAAAAGGCGTCGTGATGGCCCGACGCCCTTCAAAAAGGCGTCGTCCATGCACGACGTCTTTCAAGCCCAGGAACCAGGAACGCCCTAAACCCGAGGGCTCCCTTCCCACTTCCAAATAACCCCGAAAAATCAATCAAACTGGAGGGAAACGAAGAGCAAGACAATTCATAGGCAAACACCCCCATAGAATTCCTAAACATGCTCATTCTAACCCCCAAAACCGAAGATCTACCACATGCATATTGAGCAAAACGTGATCTTAAACACAGTGCGATGGGGAACGTCACCCTACCGGACACTCGAACGCCTCCAAGCTTCAAGCCGTCCGCCTGCCTCGCCCCACGCCGCCGCCGGTACCGCCGAGGTCGTCCTAGCCTCACCGTGACGTCGGCCGCCGTCCGGAGAGTAGAACGCCGCAGTGGAAGTGGAGGTGGTAGGGGTAGGAGCCAGGTAGAGGATGGAGTGGAGGGAGAGGCGAAATGGTGTGAGGAAAAGAGGGAGGAGGAGGATCGCCGCCGAGTTCGCCGGAGGGAAAGAGAGAAAGGGAGAAGGAGAAAATGAGGGAAAGAAGGAGAGCTCGCGGGGTTAACCAAAGGCTGGCTAAAACGCGTCGACATGCACGGACGCCTATCAGGTGACAAGACGGCTGCTCTGACAAGATTCTGAAACGCGTCGACCTTCACAGACGCCATTCAGACAATTTGTCAGGGCCGTACTCTGACACACCCAGAGTCGCAGTCTGAAAGGCGTCGACCCACACGGACGCCGTTCAGACGACCTGACAGGGCCGTACGCTCGCGGTCCAAAGTCAGTCCACGTGGCACACACGTGGCAGAACTTGAAACGCGTCTGCCATGGTGGACGCCGTTTAAACCGCGTCTCGCGGGCTCGACGCGAAACAACACAGAGTTCCAGACCCCACTAGGGCCAGGACGACAGGGTCCGACCCCGAAAACCGAATCCGAAAACCTCAGTCCTTACACCCTGTTTCCGGCATAGAAGCTTTCTTCAGAGCTCTTGAAGCATTGTATACAGACATCAAAGAAGAAGGACCCCTATTCTGCCTGTAAAACTTGTAGGTGGACACAACTTCCGTCCAAGTCTAATCAATCTCCTGGACTTGATTGTTGGCATCTCCAGAACACAGAACAGGGCTTGAAGAAGAGGACGGTTCTTCAACAGAGATAGAAACCCAGAAGCAGTGACCTGCCAGCCTGATTTTGAGCCTATCAAGGATGCAATCCTTCGAATCCACCTCCATCTGCAGCCTAGCATAGGAGAGCAACTCTAGCCGTACATTCCTCTCATCAATCCTACAGAGCTTACCAAAGGAGTCAGCTAGCGCGTGAAATGTGGCTCCATTCCAGACATGGAGTGGAAGTCCCACAGCCCAGCACCAAACAAAGGACCCCTCAGCAGCAGGCTTCATACCACTCTCAACAATCCAAGGAGAGAAGGTGATAGAGCACCCCTTGAAGCTGATGTGATTCAAAGAAAGAGCCTCTTACTTCCATCCAGGAAAGGAAGAATGAACCAGGAACTCTCCCCCCTGGAATTTCACGGACTTTCCAGGTGAAGTTCCCTGGCCAAAAATTGGATAGAGCATCTCTTATCGTCAGCACAGAGAAGCTCCCTCCAACCTCCTTGGGGAAGTTGAGAGTTAAGATCAGACCTTCCTGGAGGGAGGCTTGTGCTCCACGAGCCTCCTGGGACCAAGGAATCACCACAGTTGCTGCAGGCTTTGCAACAGCCTTGCCCACTGCAGCCTTGGGTGTGCTCTTACCAGGACAAGAACTACTTCTGTGACCTTGCTTGCCGCAGGCGATGCACCTTTCCTTGCTCTTACAGTCCTTTGCCTGTGGCCCCTCATAAGGCATCTGATGCAAGCATCCATGCCCGTGGCCCCTCATAAGGCATCTGATGCAAGCATCCACTCCAACAGGGAGCTTGGAGCTTCGCACCCGACCCTTCTCTTCAAGCTTCTCCAACTTTCTTCCTCTTCCCAACCACCTGCCATCCATCCCCATCACGGTGGGTAGAAGGATGCAGGTTGTTGATCTTCTCACGGCCCTCCGCACTCTTCTCATGGCTCTCCTCAGTCCTCATGGTCCTCCGAACCAAGTACTTGTTGCTGTGTCTAGTACAAAATTACCATGTCTCTTCTAGGAACAGAGGATCCATACCATGTAACGTAGCTCGTTTGCTGTAAGACAACGGTGATCATGGGTTCTTTTCTAGTTCTCAAATGCTCTTGAAAATGGTTGACCTTTTGTCATTAGACATCCAACTTTAAGCTGGATAATCATTAATTTTCTTAGGCCCAACAAACAGCTTTCCCCATCCAGTTTCAAGGTGACTATATCCCTAGTTTGACAAGTGAGGCAATTAAATAGTCATGACAAGTAGCCCGTACTAATCACATGTTTTTTTTAACACCTATTTCTATTTGTCAGGGAGGAGTTAGTGAAAATTGTCAAGAGTTCGCTTTCCGACATTCTGGGCTGGTGACAATTTGGAACAGATGGAGCTTGAGTGAAGGGAGCAAATCTGCAACAAAAATGGAGCTGAAGCTCTCTTTGTGGACATTGTGGGTGAAAAGTTTAGAAGTACCAAAAACGGTGATTTAGTTCAGAAATGCAATTGTGTATCAAATGTAAGCAAATATTTGAATGTGTGATATTTTGTTCATCCTGTTGAGCTTGTTTATTATATGTATCTCTGGAGATAAAACGTGGGGCTGCACATATGGTGACAATGGACCAGGCTGTCCTTGACCGTTTTAAAAAGTAGGTTTAGGAAACTAAAATTGGCCCAGGAAGAAAAGGGGACCTGGCCGAACTTTGTCAAAGAGATAAGATGCCCGACCTGCCACATGTTTATTGATTTATTTATTTTGAGAAATACTTGCTGCGAGGCGTTCCAGTTGCAATTGCCATCGGATTGGTGAATCGTGAGTGACTCTTTTAAGGTGTGCTGCACAGGGCGGTGCAGTACCCGGATGGCTCAGACTGCGTTAGCAGCTGTAATACCTAGGGTCGTTACAGCTATCACTTCTCTACTTCTTGTCAAGGTTTGCCGACTCGGATCTCTCATGATCCGGTATGAGTCGGGTTGACTCGTGCCGACTCGGTCGAGTTGCATGGAAAAGTTTTTCTAAATCGCACAGGTTTGGTCGAGTCTCATCGATTCGGGCTCAGTCTGATATGGTACGAGTCATCCGAGTCAACATGAGTTGATCCGGTTGGGCAAACCATGCTTCTTGTGGGTTTGGGTTAAATAGCCTTGGCCAAACTGAGGCAACCCGTCTCCTACTTTCATTGCCGTGGATCCAGGTCTTTTCTCTCCATACCCGTTCTTCTTTCCTCTTCCTCCTTCCATCGCCAGCCCCTTTCCCTCTTTCATCTCCGTAGTTTTTTTTTTCTTCTCCCTCTTGGTGTTCTCTGGGTTCTCCGGCCTCCTTGCTTTTCCCCCCACACAGATCTGCACTCTTAACCCTCCGTCCGCCAACCCGATCCCAAGCTTCACTCCTTGTTCTGCCGCAGCTGCCTAGCCGCTGCCCTCTGCTTGTTCCGCCCTGATTGCCCAGCACCCCTCCCGCCTGCCTCCATTTACAGCCCTAGTCTCCCTACCATTTTGCCCTTTCACCCATCTCCATCGTCCTCCACCTTCATGCCCCTTTTTCCTAGTTCCCCAGCAGACTACCAACCCATCCTTGCTGGCCCTTTTTATTTTGACCTCCTGTTTGCCTTCAGTGCCTTCGGGAGTAGATCTATTAGGTGTTTATGTTTTGTTGCAAGCCTTCTTTTGTGTTGCTTTCTTTCCCCATAGAATAGTTTTCTTACATGTTATTTTGTTGTTGTTGTTCGCCTTTGATCCGGATATCCTTCCACGAGCACCTTGAGTCTTAGGTGATTTAATTTCTCCCCACTCCTGAATTATGATGTTCAGTGGTGTAGCTCATGTCTCCGAGCGTATTCCGTATGCCTCTCATCGGTGTTCGTATTCGAGGTCAACTCCGTCCAAACTGTAGAAATGGGATTGCAATCACTTTTCGGCTATTCTAGCTGGCACTTTCGGTGAAATCGATTCTCTCTCTTTGAGTCATGTTCGGGCATGTGGAAGACATTTTATGGCTGTTTTGGCGCTTTCAGAAACCTGTGTGTCTTATTCCCTTTATAATTTTTATGTACTCTTTTCTTTTGTCGGACTCATGTCTAGTGCCGGGCCTTGCTATGTTGCTTTTCCTATTATGTACTCTATGAAGGTTTTGTTTTATTTGTCAAAAAGAAAAAAAGGTCAGATGGGACTTGGAAATTTTCTATTGGACGGGGTGAATGTTTATCTGGTAGTTATGAAAACTCGACTTTTTCCGAATCCACGTTAGCTGGGCAGGATGACGATGTGGAGACACACGGGTGCTAAAAGTTTCGTTTAATTAGAAGTCAAGATGTAGAATAGTCTTGATTAATTGCATATTCTCACTATCATGAAGTATGATTAAATCATTCGCGGTGTATATGTAATCTACTTGAGAATTACTTATTGCACCGATTGTCAGTATTTTTAATTTTGAAAAAAATTGTAGTCCTTAACTTGATCTATATGATTGTACAATCTGGTCAGATAATCCACACAAAAAAATGTGTTTTTCACTGTTCATTTGAAGTCATTATTTTTTTTTTAGTCATTTGATCGAAAATCGGATTGTATAGATATGTAAGACACATTGAGACTCACAATTTTTTTTTTTTTTTTTAAAATTAACATCAACTGCTAGAGCAGCAAGTTATTCTCAATCTATTCTTACTATCTAAAAAGGTCTCGCTTTGAAACACAAAATATGCCTCTCTCTTTATAAGAATATGTGTGCGTGCGCACTGTTTCTCCCATTACAAATAAACATGTAAGATAACAATTATATGCGTTGTATCATCTATATAAGTAGAATCTTATTAAAATGAAATATATGCCTCCCATCGGTGTTCGTATCCGAGGTCAACTCCATCCAAACTGCACAAATGTGATTGCAATCACTTTTCGGCTATTCTAGCTAGCACCTTTGGTGACATCGATTCTCTCTCTTTGAGTCACGTTCGGGCATGTGAAAGACATTTTATGACTGTTTTGGTGCTTTCGGAGACCTATATGTTTTATCCCCTTTATAATCTTTATGTACTCTTTTCTTTTGTCGGACGCATGTCTAGTGCGGAGCCTTGCTGTGTTGCTTTTCCTATTATGTACTTGATGAAGGCTTTGTTTTATTTGTCAAAAAGAAAAATGTTAGATGGGACTTGGAAATTTTCTGCTGGACGGGGTGAATGCTTATCTGGTAGTTATGAAAACTCGACTTTTTTCGGGCCCACGCTAGCGGGGAAGGATGACGACGTGGAGACACATGGGGTGCTAAAAGTTTCGTTTAATTAGAAACCAAGATGCATAATAGTCTTGATTAATTACATATTCTCACTATCATGAAGTATGATTAAATCATTCACAGTGTATATGTAATCTACTTGAGAATTACTTATTGCACCGATTGTCAGTACTTTTAATTAAAAAAAAATTGTAGTCCTCAACTTGATCTACATGATTGTACAATCTGATCAAATGATCCACACAAAAAGATGTGTTTTTCACAGTTCATTTGAAGTCTTTTTTTTTTTTTAGTCATTTGATCGAAAATCGGATTGTATAGATATCTAAGATAGATTGGGACTCACAGAAAAATATTTTTTTTTTAAAATTAACACCAATTGCTAGAGCGGCAAATTATTCTCAATCTATCCTTACTGTCCAAGAAGGTCTCGTTTTGAAACACAAAGTATGCCTCTCTCTTTATAAGAATATGTGTGCGTGCGCACTGTTTCTTCCATTACAAATAAACATGTAAGATAACAACTATATGCGTTGTATCATCTATATAAGTAGAATCTTATTAAAATAAAATATATGCCTCCCATCGGTGTTCGTATCCGAGGTCAACTCCGTCCAAACTGCACAAATGGGATTGCAATCACTTTTCGGTTATTCTAGCTGGCACCTTTGGTGAAATCGATTCTCTATCTTTGAGTCATGTTCGGGCATGTGGAAGACATTTTATGGCTGTTTTGGCGCCTGTGTGTCTTATTCCCTTTATAATTTTTATGTACTCTTTTCTTTTGCCGGACGCATGTCCAATGCCGGCCCTTGCTGTGTTGCTTTTCCTATTATATACTTGATGAAGGCTTAACTTGATCTATATAATTTTACATTCTGATCGGATGATCCACACAAAAATATGTGTTTTTCACTGTTCAATTGAAGGCAATTTTTTATTTTTCATTTTTTTTTGAGTCGTTTGATCGAAAATCGGATTGTATAGATATGTAAGACATATTGGGACTCACAAATTTTTTTATTATTTTTTTTTAAATTAACACCGACTGCTAGAGCGGCAAGTTATTCTCAATCTATCCTTACTGTCTAAAAAGGTCTCGTTTTGAAACACAAAGTATGCCTCTCTCTTTATAAGAATATGTGTGCGTGCGCACTATTTCTCCCGTTACAAATAAACATGTAAGATAACAACTATATGCGTTGTATCATCTATATAAGTAGAATCTTATTAAAATGAATTATATGCCTCCATTCGTTGTTCGTATCCGAGGTCAACTCCGTTCAAACTGCACAAATGGGATTGCAATCACTTTTTAGCTATTCTAGCTGGCACCTTTCGTGAAATCGATTCTCTCTCTTCGAGTCACGTTCATACATGTAGAAGACATTTTATGGCTGTTTTGGTGCTTTCGGGGACCTGTGTGTTTTATCCCCTTTATAATCTTTATGTATTCTTTTCTTTTGTCGAACGCATGTCTAGTGCCGGGCCTTGTTCTATTGCTTTTCCTATTATGTACTTGATGAAGGCTTTGTTTTATTTGTCAAAAGAAAAAGGTCAGATGGGACTTGGAAATTTTCTACTGGACGGGGTGAATGCTTATCTGGTAGTTATGAAAACTCGACTTTTTTCGGGTCCACGAGAGCTGGGAAGGGTGACGATGTGGAGACACACGAGGTGCTAAAAGTTTCATTTAATTAGAAGCCAAGATGTAGAATAGTCCTGATTAATTGCATATTCTCACTATCACGAAGCAGGATTAAATCATTCGCGGTGTATACGTAATCTATTTGAGAATTACTTATTGCACCTACTGTCAGTATTTTTAATTTTAAAAAAAATTGTAGCACTTAACTTGATCTATATGATTGTACAATCTGATCGGATGATCCACACAAAAAAATATGTTTTTCACTATTCATTTGAAGTCAATTTTTTATTTTTCATTTTTTTTTGAGTCGTTTGATCGAAAATTGAATTATATATGTAACGACCTGCCACCTTCTAATCGGGGATCCTATTATTAAATGAGTACCGAATCATTAAAATTTAGAGCCAAACCAGGATCTCGATAAGTCTGAGAAGTAAATGAGAAATTAAACTAAACATTCCACGTCATATCGAATTGTAAAGGAAATGTATGAATTAAAAATTATTACAATTCAACTTGACTTAGCAAATAATTACATATTCAAACTGAAAAAAATAGTTAAGCGTACAGACTCAAAAGGAAAATAACAACTGCATCGGGGCATACTCCGGAACAGTGGCTGCTGGCGCGCAACCCGAGACAGTATCCTCTACAGTACGTCTGTCTGGAACCCTCACCTGAAAATCGCAGAAGTGAGTTTCATCGAAATGGATTGAGTAGGGATCCTCCGATCCCCACCACCCACTCACGCACCTACAAGTACAACAACACAAATATAGGTAATTAAATAAGTAAAACAGTAAATACAACTCTTAAAGATTACCAAACTCCGATATAAAACATATACATTTATAAACGCAACATGTATAACTTATAAATTACTCCATCACGGAGTCTACAACCAGCGTCTCGGCTAAACAAATAAACCACGCAGCCAAACCTGAAAAAACACCGACCCGCTGGGACCAAACAACAATCCTTCGGATAACGCGCTGACTACTCTAGCTCGTCTAGCTCTAGGTGGTTCTGCTTCCCTCAGTACGAGTGACACTCCGAATGTACCACTCCCACATTGGTACTAGCTATACTCCAGGGTACACCAGATGACTCTCTCTCTAGGCGTCACCCCACCACTCCCACGCCGGCGTCGTGTCACTCCGACACTGACACAGGGTGCCTAAACGTTAACAACTGTCACTCTAGGTCCACGATCGCACAAAACACAACACAGTGCGATCCGGTCACTTGAAAACTCTTGTCCTAGAAGTACGGTTCCGAACATGTATTTAACCAAGTTATTTAATAATGTAAACACATGTTAATTTCATGAATTAATGGAGTTCTGTCTTGAATTACGTTGTCCGTGGCCGACGCCATTCAAGGTCTATAAACTGGTTTACATAGAGACTGGCCTCGGAAGATGGCCTAAATCGCGTCGCCCCTGGTAGACACCATTTAAAATGACGTCGCTGTCGCCATACGCTATTCAAGACAGAGACAGAATTCTCTGATCTGGCCTCAGAACAAGTTGGGCTAAATCGCGTTTCGGGTGGCAGCCGCCATTTAAAATGACATCGCTGTCGCCATACGCCATTTAGCACATGAAAACAGGCTCCCCTCCGGTCTCCCCCGAGTCACAAAGTGGGAGTTTTCCCCCAAATCGTGCAAAAATGTCAAAAATGGAGAAAGTAGGGGAGAAGCCTAATCGTTTACATAAAGGACCCCTTAGAACATGCTTTCTACCCCACAAGCATCCACACATATTGCATGTTTCAAAGCAGGAAACTCATGGTTTTAAATAAAACACCGCGAGGATCGTCACCCTACCGGTTACTTGAACTCCTCCGTACTCCTAACCGCCGAACCGCCACGTCACAAGCCGCCGCCGGTACCGCTGTAGACGCCGTCAGTCTACCGGGACATCGGCCGTCGGTCGGAGAGAAATGCGCCGCGGAAGAGATGGTGGTGATAGTGGTGGAAGTTAGGAGGTTAATAAAGTGGAGGGAGAAGAGGAATGAGAAGAGGAAAGGAAGGAGAAAGGAAAGGGAGAGAGGATGGATCAGAGAGAGGGAGGAGAGAGAAGAGAATGAGAGAAATGAGGGAAAGGAAGGAGGGCTTCGGAGCGTCAATCGAAACTCGGTAAAAACGCATCGTCCAAGATCGACGTCAATCAGATGACACGACAGAGTCGTACACTGACAGATCTCTGAATGGCGTCGAGACGATAAGATCGGGGCCGTACTCTCGCGACCTAAAATCGGCCTACGTGACACATTCTAAAAAATGTCTCCCTAATTCGACGCCATCCCATGCCCCAGTCTCACAAGAGCCCAAATCAAAAGGTCCGACACCGAAACTGACTCGAAAACCGGATTCGAAAGTTCAGTCCTTACAGTATAGATATGTAAGACATACTGGAACTCACAATTTTATTATTATTTTTTTAAAATTAATATTTACTGCTAGAGCGGCAAATTATTCTCAATCTATCCTTACTGTCTAAAAAGGTCTTGTTTTGAAACACAAAGTATGCCTCTCTCTTTATAAGAATATGTGTGCGTGCGTACTGTTTCTCCCGTTACAAATAAACATGTAAGATAACAACTATATGCATTGTATCATCTATATAAGTAGAATCTTATTAAAAAATGAAATATATGATAAATAAAATTAAATTTTCTTTTAAATACAAAGATTATTACTTAACATTTTGATCTTTTAATTATATCTTGTACATTTTTTAAATTTGCATGCTTAAATGTAACTCAAGTCTATGGGATAAAAATACAAAATTTGAAATCAATTTATTTGATCGAAACATATCACTACCTCCATCATAGTACATCACCATCAACCACCTAGGTTTATTGGCTTCACTCCTTGACCGTCTTTTGAGAGATCTCGAGTTTAAATTCAGTTTGGTGCCTAAAAACTCTACTTACTATTGAGCGTGTATTTCGTGCAAGATTAATTTCTCTTTACTGGTGGTTTTAGAATTTGATTTGACTTAAAATTATCGTCTAATTAAATTAAATAATGGGACTTAAAAACATCGAATAATACTTAGGATCAAACTCTAATATCTTATAAATATGTATACATTTTTTACCACTGTGACACCAATATTAAAAACGGAAAAATCTGCACAAATCTTCCTCCAATGAAGCAAAAACGTGATTTTAACGGAAGTCGATAACATCCACTCAAACAAATCCCACGAAAGTAGAATCAAATAGGATCTATATCGGTAAACGAGTACCATCCTGATATCCCAACGGCTTCCAATTATGGACCATCCTGATATCCCTATAAACGCCTGTCCTTTGTCCCCACTTTTTACACCCCCTTATTGGCATATCAACAAAAACCGTACCAACCTCATCCCGGGAGCGGGTCGTCATAGTGGGCCCCACACAAAACCTATGCGAACCTTGCGTACACACTACAGCGACTACACCCCCCAACGCGTGCTGATTCGATCCGCGGGGTACCCGTGGGCCAGTGATGGACCTGCCCATATGAACGCAGGAATCTTCGGTCATGGTCCACGATAAACTTTCCTCAAAGTTGGCACTTGGACGGTGATGACGTCACGTAGACGCGTTACATCGCGAACGCAGTTGCGTCTCGGGTCTCCTTTCCTCCCGTACAAAGTTAAATATCAATCCTTTCTAGTTATTATAATTAGATATCAATGTTTTTATTCTTAGCGCCTATTTTTAACCTCCCCGCCACACCTACACGTTTATTCGATAAATCTTCTTATTAAGAATGAGGACGCACGTGAACAAGCAGACTCGACTTGCAATTTGAACTTGACTCAACTGATACTTAAATTTGACTTATTTAGTAAGTAAAATATGTTACATTGAGGGTCTATTTGGTTATATGCAAAATATAATCGGATGGAAAATATTTTATAGGAAAACATATTTACGTGGAAAATGAAAACAAGATTCCTCATTTGGTACTTATGAAAATATTTTCACCTTCTTTGAAAAATGGCATTCGATCTTCTCCCATGAATGCCAAAATCGGGAAAAGAAGGAGTTAATGAATTAAGTTTCCAGTTGACTACAATTTTATGGATTACCAAACAGGTGATTGGGATACACTTTTCAAGAAAAGCTTTTCATGCGGCCAATTTTACATAGAAACAAACGGACCTTCAGGAAAGTTTTAAATTTGGATTGTAAATGAGTCCGGATCGAACATAGACACCACTTGTTTAAGTTTATGAACGAACTCCCTTTTATTATTTTTTATTTTTTAAGAATTTAAATTCTCTAATAAGTTAAAATGGAGGCTAATGAGAAAACAAGTCCACATGCTTCTTATATAGTATCATATTGGGACTTTTTAAAAGGTTGTATTGCAGCATCATTTTAAAAGCCCTCCTCTCATCATCTTATCCGTTGTGGGTTATTGCTTTGTGGACTTGAGTCAGACAACTAGTAGCTCTAACATTCAAGGATGAGTTGTATCTCATTTACATGACTTTATAAATTTGAAGTTTAAAGTTTTTTGATGTGAGACCCCAGAATATTTGAACTTGTCAAATACTTAAAATATTTAAATGAGTCGAATTTGAACATGCATTTTAGATGTTGAAATCTAACTTAGACTGATCAAAATGCGTGCAGTCGAATTGGAGTAGGGGAATACCTGATTCACTCCGATGGTCTGCTCCCCTGTTAAAAGCATTTCTCTAAAAATTTGAAGGATCTATCCTAATTCTCCAAAATGCTCAAAAAGAATTTAAGATCCAAAGATATTATAAATAAGTACTTTTTTTTTACCGTGATATTTTAAACAAATACCAAAAGTGAAAGGATCAATTCTTAAATATAGGAATATCAAATTCCGAGCTCGAAAGCCGCACCAATCTTGCGGTTCAGAATCCCGTGATGCTTCGTTCTGTAGGCCCCACATGTCTCCTCCTTCCTCTTCTTCGTCACTCGTAGCGTCACCAGTTTAAAACGCCTCCCATCCCGTTCGAACTGCTCGCCGGAGCGGTCTTTCTTATTTCTCCACTCCCCTCTGCCATCTCTCTCTCTCTCTCTCTCTAGCTTCGCCTCTGCTGCTGCCGCCGTCGGTGGGGGATCCACGATGGCCAAGTTCGGGGTCTCCATGGAGGTGGGGAGCGATGGTGTCGCCGTCATCACCATCTCCAATCCCCCCGTCAATGCCTTGGCGCCCGCAAGTAATCCCCGCTCAGTTGCCTCTTCTTCTCGCCATCCGGATCTGGTTTCTGTGCTCGTTTCTGGTGTCCAACCGGCTCTGGATTTGGTTTCCTTCGATACCTTCATCAACATCTGTGGATGTTGATCCTTGCTTAAGGCGCTTTCTCTCTCTCATTTTTTGTTTTTTTGGTCGTCCAATCTTTTCGGAATTTTATGTCTCCGTCGATATCTCAGGAAGTCGATTCGTGTTTAGGATGCTTGTTGTTGTTCTTGGAGATTTGGTTTTGGTAATTTCGTTTGATGCGTGCGTAAGAGTGTTCTGTTTCGTGCTTCAGTTGTCGATGGATTGAAGAGGTCATACACGGAGGCGATGAGAAGGGACGACGTCAAGGCTGTCGTGCTTACTGGTAAGTTTTTTTTTTCATGCCTCGGTGCTGGTTCGATATCTCTGGTTCTAATCTTTTTTCTTTTGATTTGAAAACGTAATGGATAAAATTTAGCTGGGGTGATCAAAGTGTTACACATGTTGTGAAGACCTTTATAGCTGGGGTGATCGAAGTGTTTAAATTATAATAGGCAAAGGACGTTGCCTATGCACAACTCAAATCACAAAGAACTCATTCGTGTTAGGATAACGTAGAAATTTAGTATGTAGGAACATTAGCGTACGCGTTATTTGGTTTTTTGAATTCCTCTGGTTAAAATTATCGTAGACGAAGGATGTTGCCATGCACAGCTCGAACCTGCCCTATGAACACCTAAATACCCACGTCATGTCTGTTTAGTGTCTAAGGTCGCTTGTTGAAAATCTTCTGTCCCTTGCATTTGTGATACCGTAATGGCCACCACATTTTGGCTTTATCTGAGATGTTAATCTCAAGTTCATTCCTATTTTCTGAAATCTAATTCTGCTTTCAAAAGGTGCGGCGGGAAGATTTTCTGGTGGTTTTGATATCAGTGTTTTTGAGGAAATCCACCGAACTGGTATGTAATTTTGATCAAATTATTTTTACTTCACGATAGTTCAAGTTACTACATAATGAGCTATTTTACATGTATATTCTTCCTCTGGCAGGGCAAATTTCACTTTTGCCAGATGTATCTGTTGAACTTGTGGTCGACATAATTGAAGGTCTTTATGTTATCAATATCTTGCATATATTGTTGTTTAGCTATGAAAATTTCTCTTCTCCTTCAAGGGACGAACAGCCTCCCTTGTTCTTAAGTTCTTATCATCTCGTATTTTCTTTACTTTGGAGAAACACTGAACTTGCAAATCTTGTAGATGCCAAGAAGCCATCTGTTGCAGCTATTCAAGGGCTTGCGCTTGGCGGTGGCCTAGAACTAACAATGGTTTTTTCTCACTGCAACAAATCTAAGATTCGGCAGCCTAAATCTTAGTTTGAAGCTTTTTTTATGTTATTAACTAATTGAAATACCATAACGATTTTATGCAGGGTTGCCATGCCCGAATCTCTACTCCTGAAGCACAACTTGGGTTGCCAGAATTGACTCTTGGGGTTATTCCTGGTTTTGGAGGTATTCTCTCATGTTTGGCTTACTATACCCAGTTTGAGAAATTTTGGTTATGCTGATGATTTTTTTTTTCACAGGTACTCAACGGCTGCCAAGACTTGTCGGGCTTTCAAAGGCTATTGAAATGATGCTAGTAAGTATAGTTTCACTCCAGTTTTTGAGAAGATTTGACTGTGTGATATTGCATGATGAAAAAAACTTATGGAGAGTATGAATACAAACTACTAGTGTCTTAAGCATAAAACCATGCCATATGGCACCCTTAAGGTTTTGGTGGGACGGAAGTCGGTCATTGTTTTGCAAGCTGACTTGTAGTCACAATTTGATGTTGCCAAAGCTTACCACGGTCGGATTCCGAGACTGGAACCCGCAATTGGATCGGATCGATGAAGAAGACCGACGGGAAATCGGGACTAGACGAGGGCGGAGACGGGACCGAGGGGTACCCGGGCGAAGGCTCGCTTGGAGCGAAGACTAGACTTCTTCGGCCGAGGCGGGCCCGCCGACGCAGGGCGAGGCCGAGGTTCCTTCGGATGAGGCGGACCAGCCTGCGAAAGGCGTCGAGACTGGGGGGAGAAAACCCAAGGTCGGCGGCCGAGACCGACTCGGAGAGGTCGGCGAAGATTCAAACCGAAGCCCCTGCAGAAGGAGGAGAAGAAGAAGAAGAACCGGTCAGTAGGAGTCCCGGACTTCGGCCCTAAGGAACCCCCTCCGACGGCTAAGTTAGCTTCTGAAGAAGATTCGATTCAGAAGTCAAGGAAGAAGAAATAACTTTAATGCTTTTAGACTGTTGTCCTTAATCGAGAAGACATACCTTTGGTAATAAATAGCCGTGTATTTATAGCGGAGGATAGAGGTTGCTTAGTGGTGGCAACCGATATAGGACCATGTTTTGGTTTACTGATAAACTGCCATAGCGCCTAACCCTCCCACCGGAGTGGGCCGGATACGGTTACTGGGCCGAAGGGGGAGGGGCCGCTGATGGGTCTGATGCCGCTTAGTGGGCTGAAGCCTACTGAGCCGAAGGCTGCTGGGCCGCTGATGGGCTGAAGGTTGCTGGGCCGCTAACGGGCTGAAGACCACTGGGTTGCTGTTGGGCCGAGGGCTGCTGGGCCGCTAACAGGCCGAAGACCACTGGGCTGCTGTTGGGCCGAGGGCTACTGGGCCGCTAACAGGCCGAAGACCACTGGTCTGCTGTTGGGCCGAGGGCTGCTGGGCCGCTAACAGGCCGAAGGCCGCCAGTGGGTTTTTACTGCTATTGTTGTTGGGTTGATCCCAGTGATTGGGCTGTTTAACGGGCCGAATCTGATTTTGCCCCCATCAGATAGCCCCCTACTCTTGTCGTTCTCAATTTTATGAGACGGCGAGAGTAAAGTCCGAAGCTTCTTCGGAAGAGTAATACGATATGGGCTTCGTCTGAAACCTTTGCTTTGCTTTGTTGTAAAAAAGAACTGCCTTAGGTCGGCTGCGGGCTGGTGACAAACAACCTCGTCTTAGGCCGGGACCCTGTTACTGGCACCTTCGTCTCAGGCCGAGACTTGGTGACGGATGCCTTCGTCCCCAGTTGTGAAGGGGCGAGTCTTTTGAGTGTGTCAGGACATCTGGAAAAGGACGGAAAAGACGTCGAGCTTCCCGCCTTCACAGTCGTGTCGTGAGAGACACAGGACACGTGTTGCGCATCTGGCCGGTTTGCCGAAAGCACAAAAAGATCCTGGCCGTTAATAGTGACCACGCGGATTGCGGGTCATTTCGACTCTCTGTCCAAGACTTCACTTGGATCGCCGCCTCTCTTGCTTTTGGCACGAGGATCGGGACACGTGGCGAGCATCCGGATGGACAGCTGAAGGGTCAAGTCGCTCCCGGCCGTTGATTGCTTTCTCTCGATCCGGCAGCCCGTCTGTCATCATGCTGAATGACGGGACATGTGTCGCGCATCTGAGCAGAGCGGCGCCGAAGAGGGGGAAAATCTCGGCCGTTGATTCGGCGCAGAATGCCTTCAAGCTTTCCTATAAATAGTAACCCCTCTCCGCAGGACACTGTTCCGCTTTCTTCTTCTCCTTGCGCCTGCGCTTCCCTGCGATCAGCTCCCCTGAGTTTTCTTTTCTTGCTTTCGCCAGCAAAGAGCGAGCCATCAAGGCTGTTCGAGGGTGCCCTGTTCGTCGCCGGGGAGCTCTTCGTCCCCGGAAGTCATCGCCGGAGAACTTTCCGTAGTTGGAGAGGCTGTTAGCAGACGAGGAGACTTTCTTTGAGGGTAAGCCTCAATTCTCTTTCTCCGCTCTGTGATACATGTCCAGTAGCTCTCCTTCGACCGAGAGTAGCTCTTCGGCCGAAGGTGGTTCTTCCTGCTCTTCATCCCGGCCTCCCCAGCCTGCCTTGTCATCTCCTTTTTCTTCCAATTCCTTTGCTTCTGCCATGGCGGACGAAGCTGAGATGCTTCCGGCTGTAGAAGCCGAGGCGGTTCCGGCTGTTGCCGAACCTTCTACCTCCGGTCATCGCTCGGCCGAATCGGTTTCGGATGTAGTTAGTGTCTTTGATGTTGACACCCTTAAGGTTATCTACCACTACTACCAGATTTCGTCTTGGATGACTCTCGTTCGGCCCGGGAAGAGCACCAGGGCCAACTCTGTTCGGCCGAGTAGTTTTTCTATCTATGAGCAGAGCTTTCGGACGGGCTTTCGTCTTCCCCTTCACTCCTTTGTCATTAAACTTTTGTACTTCTATGGACTGGCTCCGTCCCAATTTTTTTTGAATTCTTAGCGGACAGTCTACGTTTTCTTGGCCGCGCACTCTTATCTTGATGCCACCTCCTCGGTGAACGTCTTCCGCTACCTTTTCAAGATTCAGCCGCAGGGGAAATCTTGTTGGTATTGCTTCATCTCCCGCTTCGGCCGGAGTATCTTTTCTGGAAAGCCCTCGTCCATTCATCATTGGAAGAAGGGCTTCTTCTTCGTTACTCTCCCGGAGAAGGAGAATAGCGTGTAGCACTTCCCTACTGAATGGGCACCTCGGCCGAGGGCCTCTCCGATCTGCCTTCCCTTAACCCCGAGCAGCTAGACATCGTGCACCTCCTGGAAGCCGATGCTCTGTACAATATCGCGGAGCTATTCGAGGACGAGGGGAGGCTCGTGCAAATGGGAGCTTGGCCAGATCCGACGACCTCTCCTCCTCGAGCCCCCCCTTATCTTCCTCTCGAAGATACTCCGGGAGAGGTCGAGGGAGCTACTGCGGTCGAGTCTCCGGCCGAAGCCCTTCCGACGGAAGAGGGCGCCGAAGCCTCGGCCGAGGGTAAGTCGGTCTTGAGTCGAAGAAAGTCGTATACTTTAAGTCATAGCTAACCCTCTTTTTTTTTTTTTTTTTTTTTTTTTTTTCTTTTTTTCTGCAGAAATGTCTGGACTTCGGGGTTTGCTCGGCCGACTCTCCAAACAGTCTGGGCAGTCCCGGCCATCCCAGTCGCAGGCGGCGGGAGAAGGGACGGCCGGAGGGCTTGCGGCCCCTAACGCCCGGGCTACAAGATAGATGGCGGCTTCTGTCGAAGACCGCGCCGTTGCTGCTGCGCTTGAAAGAGAGAAGCAGAAAGGAAAGTCGGTCGTCCGAGAGAGCGGCCGACCAGCGAAGAGGAGCCGGGCGGACGATCCCGGCGAGAAGGAATCCACCCCTGCGGCCAAGAGGCCGGTTGCGACGCGGGCTGCTCCGCTCTCGACGCCTCCGGAACCACAGAGGGGCGATTCTCCTTCGGCCACCGAGGCCGAGACGGAGAATATTTCTTTTCCCTTTGGGGCAGCCGGGACTCACATGTCCCGGGAGTATGGGAACGAGCCCTGGCGCCCGGACGTGGGGGTCTTCGCGGACGGGAGTCTGGAGGATACCCAGACGTGCCTACGCCTCGTCTGCGGCTGGACCCTGCCGATGGCTGAGGACGAGATCAAGGAGCTTTCTTCGGAAGGCTTATCCTTTCAGTGTGTTCGGCATGCCGTCCAGGTAAAAAATCCTTGTCTTTATCTTTGTTCATTGTTTTCTTCTACTGTCTCGGGCTTATCTTTCCTTTCTTGTTGTAAGCCGCGGTTATATGCGGAACTCTCGCTCGCCGCCAGGCCGCCGTTCAGTAGAAGCTCCTGGATATCGACCGGGCTTCGGATCAGTTGGCCTCGGGCAAAGTGGCCGCGGTGCAGCGCGATCTGGAGGCGAACGTCGATGTCCTCCTCGGGGCTAATGTTCGGATGCGGGCCGAGCTGGGGGAGCAGAAGGAGGTGATCCGCACTACCTCTTAGGCCAAGACGAGGGCCGAGCAGGAGAGGGAGAAGGTCGAGAAGGAACTGGAGAAGGCCCGGGCTGAGATCGCATTTCTGAAGGCCGAAATCCAGGACAGGGCCGAGGAGCGGTATTCGGAGCGCCGTCGCCGTGCCGAGGAGGTCTCGGCTCTGAAAGCCGATCTGGAAGCCAAGGCCAAGAAAGCCGAAGATGCTGCTTGCAGAGCTGTGGCAAGCTATAAGGCCGGCCCGGATTTTGCCGAGGAGATAATGGAGGCCCGGGTCCAGGCAGCCTCGTCCGTGTTTGCTCTGGGGTTGGCCATCGCTCAGAAGGCGTGTCCGGCCACAGATCTGACCGGCATCGGCTACCCGATGGACGAGGAGGGCGACGAGCTTCTGGCTTGGTGGGAAAGACTTAAGGCCGAAAGAGCTCCGACTCCTGCGGAAGGCGATGCGGCCGTTCCAGTTAAACTTCTCCTCTGGCATCTCCCGACCAGACTCCTGTTGATGTAGACGGCGATGATGCCGAAAGCTAGTACGGGGGCTTGTCCTGGTTTTGCTTTTTCGAGATATGCCGCGGCCGGGCGTATGGCCTACTTTTGTACTTGTTCATATATGAAAGGTATCTTGCTTTTGCTTACATTTGTCTGAGTGTCTGAATGAATGACCGAGTCTGGTTTTTCTTTTGGCCGAAGCCATGCCGCTCCCAATACGGTTTGTATGGCCGAAGCCACTCCCGATACGGTTTGTACGGACTTAGAGAATAGCGCCGCTCCCGATACGGTTTGCATGGCCAAAGCCACTGCTAGTACGGTTTGCACCGACTTAGAGAATAACGCCGCTCCCGATACGGTTTGCATGGCCGAAGCCACTCCCGGTACGGTTTGCACGGACTTAGAGAATATTGCTGTTCCCGATACGATTTGCATGGCCGAAGCCACTCCCGGTACGGTTTACACGGACTTAGAGAATATTGCCGCTCCCAATACGGTTTACATAGCCGAAGTCACTCCCGGTACGGTTTACACGGTCTTAGGAAACATTGCCGCTCCCGATACGGTTTACATGGCCGAAGCCACTCCCGGTACGGTTTACACGGACTTAGGAAAGTAGCGCCGTTCCCGATACGGTTTACATGGCCGAAGCCACTCCCGGTACGGTTTACACGGACTTAGAAAACATTGCCGCTCTCGATACGGTTTACATGGCCGAAGCCACTCCCGGTACGGTTTACACGGACTTAAGAAACATTGCCGCTCTCGATACGGTTTACATGGCCGAAGCCACTCCCGGTACGGTTTACACGGACTTAGGAAACATTGCCGCTCTCGATACGGTTTACATGGCCGAAGCCACTCCCGGTACGGTTTACACGGACTTAGAGAACATTGCCGGACATAATTCCAGAAAAAATAATATATTCATGACTTTCGGCTAAACTCTGGGAGAACTTACATGAAATAGCGCCGAAGGCGCTCTACATTCTACGTACGAGGGATAGGCTGGCCCGAAAGGGTCTCTAGCCGATAGGCCCCTCGTCGGATCACTTCTCTTATGCGGTAAGGTCCTTCCCAGTTTGGAGAAAGCTTTTCTGCAGCTTCGGCTGGCTTGGATGCGTGAGCGTTTCTTAATACGAGGTTCCTTGCTTCAAAGCTTCGGGGCTTCACTCGAGCGTTGTGGTATCTCGCCATGCGCTGCTAATAAGTCGTCAGCCGAATGCGGGCTTGATCCCTTGTTTCTTCTATAAGATCAAGGTGATCCTTTAGGGCTTCCTCATTAGTCTTTGGATCATGAGCAAGAACCCTCGGTGTCGGAAGGCTAACTTCAATCGGAATAACGGCTTCCACCCCGTAGGCCATTCGGAAGGGGGTCTCGCCGGTAGGGGTTCGGCTTGTTGTCCGATAAGCCCATAGAACGCTTGGCAGTTCTTCGACCCATCGGCCTTTGGCTTTGCCGAGGCGAGTCTTCAGTCCTCGCAACAGACTTCGGTTAGTTACCTCAACTTGGCCATTCGTCTGAGGGTGCGTTACCGAAGCGAACTTATGGAGAATGCCGAAGCTAGCGCAGTTGTCTTTAAACCGATGGCTGTCAAATTGTTTGCCGTTGTCTGAAATAATTGCCCGAGGGATGCCGTATCGGCAAATGATGGATTTCCATACGAAGTTCCATGTATTGCTATCGGTTATAGATGCAAGAGGCTCGGCTTCTACCCATTTAGTGAAGTAGTCTACTGCCACAATAAGGAATTTCCTTTGGCCGGTAGCCATGGGAAAGGGTCCTAAGAGATCAATCCCCTAATGGGCGAAAGGCCAAGGGTCTGATAGAGGAGTTAGAAGGGTTGCCGACTGGTGAATGAGGGAACTGAATCTCTGACATTGATCACAACAGTGGACGAGAGTGGCCGCGTCCTTTCGGAGCGTTGGCCACCAATACCCTTGCCTCATGAGCTTATGGGTCAGGGCCCTTCCTCCTGCGTGTACTCCGCAGATCCCTTCATGTACCTCCCGAAGGGCATAATCAGCTTCTGTTGGGCCGAGACATCGTAGGAGCGGTCGGCCGAAGGATTTTTTATTCAATATTCCTTCTAGAATAAGGAAATGGGAGGAGCGCTGCCGGATATGCCTTGCTTCCTTTAGATCGAACGGGACCTCCTCTCGGAGGAGAAAAGCGACTAGGGGAGTCATCCAGGTTTCTGCTTTGGATTCATTTACTTGCACGACCTTGGATTCGTCGAGACTCGGTTTAGATAGTTCTTCTACCAAGACCATTCGGCCTCCTCCTCCGTCCTGAGTTGATGCTAGCCGGAAAAGAGCATCGGCTCGAGTATTTTCGGTCTGAGAGATCCGTACAATTTCATAGGAATTAAATTGAGTAAGGATCTTGCGGGTTACCTGAAGATATGATATCATTAATGCGTCTCGGGCCTCGTACTCCCCGGTGACTTGATTGGCGATCAGTTGAGAATCGCTGAATGCCCTTATGTTCTGCGCACCCAACTTTCTAGCGGCCTGAAGGCCTGAAATAAGAGCTTCGTATTCTGCTGCATTATTGGTAGATGGAAAGGAGAAGCGCAACGCATACTCCGTGATGACCCCTTCTGAAGACGCCAAGATCCATTCGACGCCGCTGCCTGAAGAGTATGCGGATCCATCAACGTAGAGTCGCCATTCATCCGTCGGAGACGGGGGAACCGAGGTACCCTCAGCCTCAGGTGTACTGACTTCCGGCTGAGGGGCCGAGGATGCTTCGGGAGTGAGCTTGGCGATGAAGTCGGCCAGTATTTGAGCTTTTATCGCTGTCCGTGGCCCATAAGAAACGTCGAACTCTCCTAGTTCGATTGCCCACTTTGCTAGTCTGCTGGACACTTCTGGCCGAGAGAGGACCTGCTTAAAGGTTGGTCAGTGAAGACCTTTATTGAATGCGCGAGGAAGTAGGGCCGGAGTCTCCTTGAGGACGAGACGAGGGCTAAGGCTAGCTTCTCAAGAGCAGGATACCGAAGCTCTGCTCCTTGGAGGGCTCGGCTTATATAATAAACTAGCCTCTGAACGCCGTCTTGTTCCCGAATGAGGACTGCGCTGACAGCTGTTTCAGATGCTACTAGATAAAGGAACAGCTGCTCTCCATGGACCGGTCTAGACAAGACGGGAACATTGGAGAGATAGACTTTCAGCTGGTCGAAGGCCGACTAACACTCGTCCGTCCAGGAAAAGCTATTGGCCTTTTTCAGCAGCTTGAAGAAAGGAAAGCAGTAATCCGCTGCCCTTGACATAAAGCGGCTTAACGTGGCAATTCTTCCATTCAGCTTCTGGACTTCTCGGATGTTGGCCGGAAGGCGCATTTGGATAATAGCCGATACCTTTGCGAGATTGGCTTCCACCCCTCGGCGGGTGACCATGTAGTCGAGAAATTTCCCGGAGGCTACGCCGAAGGCACATTAGGCTGGATTTAGCTTCATTTTATACTTGCGCAAGGCAGAGAATGTCTCGGCCAAATCGGTTAGATGGTCCGCAGTGACGTGGCTTTTCACCAGCGTGTCGTCGATGTAGACCTCTATATTGCGGCCGAGCTGCGGAGCAAATATCTTGTTGACGAGACATTGATAAGTTGCTCAAGTATTCTTCAGACCGAACAGCATCCGGGTATAACAGTATAAACCAAGGTCAGTTGTAAAGCTGGTCTTATCCTCGTCCTCTGGATGCATTCGGATTTGATGATAGCCTGAATAGGCGTCGAGGAAGCTAAGCAGTTCGTGGCCGGAGGTCGCGTCCACCACCTGATCTATCCGAGGCAGCGGGAAGCTGTCCATCGGACATGCTTTGTTGAGGTTGGTGAAGTCCACACACATCCGCCATTTGCCATCTTTCTTGGGCACCATCACCACATTGGCGATCCAGTCGGGATGGTGTACCTCTCGGAGATGCCCTGCGTCCTGCCCCTTTTGTACTTCGGCTTGGATGGCTGTCCTCCTTTCCTGATTGAAGGTACGTCGCTTCTGCTTGATCGGGGACTGGTTGGAGTCGACGTGCAGCCGATGTTCTGCGACTTCCAGGTCGACCCCGGACATGTTTGCAGGAGACCAGACGAAGACATCGAGGTTTTCTCTCAGGAACTCAGCAAGTCTCTCGGCTTCAGCCTTCTCTAGGCCGGAGCCTATCATCAGCGTCCGACCTTCTCCTCCCGGAACCGGAACGATTGTAAGTTCCTCTCCTGGGGATGCTTCAGCCGAAGATTCAATTGAAAGGGATTCGGTCGCGGCCTTCCCTTTAACTGAGATCATGTAACACTGCCGAGCCGCATCCTGATTTCCCTTGGCTTCGCCAATTCCACGGCTGGTACGGAACTTCATCTTCTGGTGAAAAGATGAGGGTACAACTCCAATTCCACCGATTAGCCTTCGGCCAAAGATGGCGTTGTAGGTCGAATCGATCTTGACGACGGCAAAATCCGTTTCGACGGTTAATTGCTGAGGGGCCGTACCTAAGGTTACAGGGAGTCGGACGATGCCTTCCACTCGGCAAGGCGAACCATTAAAGCCGAATAGAGGCCCCCGGTGAGGCTTCATATCAACCTCATTCAAGCCCATTTTTTCAAAACAGTAGTAAAAAAGTATATTTAGGGCACTTCCATTATTAACAAAGATACGATGAACATCATAATATTTTATTACAGTATTTATAACTAAGGCGCCGTCGTGAGGGACCTGAATATCAGTCAGATCCTCCTAGCCGAAGACGATGTCTTCTTGACGAGACCGCTTCGGTTCGATGTCGACTGCCGCTACGGTATCACTGAGCCGACGACGCCTTGACCCCTCTCCCAGTCCTCCGGATATCATCATAATTGACCCAGCACTGGGTCGCTGGTGCGATGTTTCTATCGGGGTCGAGGTGACCTTCGGCTGAGGAGGGGCTTCTTTATCCGGGATTTGACATGGCCTTGCTGCTTCAGGGACGTCCCGGTTCTGTTGTTGTTGAGGCTGCTCTCGCCGGTGCTATGGCAGACGGCCTTCTCTGATGAGAATGTCAATCTCCTCCCGAAGGTGTCAGCATTCATCAGTTGAATGGCCGATTTCCCGATGGTACTCGCAGTATTTGCAGGGGTCCCTTCGGCGAGGGTCAGTCTTGATGCGCTCCGGCTGCTGGAGCATGCCTTTCACCTCCATGAGCATCCGGGAGGGTGGAGCTGGTAGCGGCAGGTACCGCTACTGCAGATCTCGACGCCTGTCTCGGTCCTATTCTTCCCTTCGATATCACTTGCGAGAGGGTTCCTGATCTTCTGGGCGAGGACGAACCGCTGGAGGGGCAGGTGCTGATATTGCTTCGGCGGTACTCTTGCCTTTGGACATCATCAGGGCTTCCCGGTTGATGTATTTATGGGCCCGAGCTACGAGGTCCTGGAAGGTGGAGGGATGACGTTTCCCGATAGAGCTGAGAAGCCTTTCGTCTATGCACCCGCTGATTACGGCCGAGACCGCAATCGAGCTATCCAGGTTTGGGATTTGGGCGGCTTCGGCCCGAAACTTGGTGAAATATTCCTGAAGGGTCTCGGTCGGTCCTTGCCGAATGGCTAGTAGACTGGCCGAGGTTTTACACTGCCAGGTGGCATCGTAAAATTGGTCGATGAACAATTGGCCCAACTGAACTAGAGAGTGGATGGAGTTGGGGGCCAATGTCTCGAACCAACTAAGGGCTATTTTTTTAAGAGTGAGGGGGAAGAGACGGCAACGGACTGCCTCGGAAACCCCTCGGACAGAGAGATAGGTATTGAACCTCTGGAAGTGGCAAACTGGATCTATCATTCCATCATAGAGAGGACCTTTTGGCAGTTTAAAGTTGGGAGGTACGTCAATGGCCAGAAGCTCTGGTGAAAATGGAGTCTGCTCCAGAATGGTGCTGGCGAGAGGCACTCCGTATGGCCGAGATACCATCTGCTGCATTTCCTTCTCATCGCCGTCAGCCGCCGATCCAGGTCCGGGATGGTTGAAGTGGTGACCGAACGTCCTTCGGTCTTGGTTGGATGAAATCCGGACGAAGCATAGTCCTGCTCCGTCAGGATATGACTGGCGCGAGGGGCTCGGGTAGGCGGCGCGAATGGCTCGCTGCGTGCCGTGGCGGCCTCGTCGGGGAAGGCCAACGAGGGTGTCGGCTGCGGCCTCGTAGCTTGAGCAGGATAGACTGGGGGAGGCGGTACCTATTGCGGGAGCTGTCCCAGTATCCCCATATGTTGGGCGATGACAGACACCATATCTCGTAAAGGTGCCAAAGAAGTAACAGTGGCGGCTAGCGTCGCCACATGTTGCTAAAGCTCTTCCACCCGGTTGTCCCTGGGAGTGACGGACTCCGGTATGACAGGAAGGGCAGACCCTTGAGGAAGAACAGACGGGGCACCTTCGGAGTGGGGTGCCGGCGTCAGAGTTGCCCGCGTCTCTGCTTCGTCTTGTCCGGATCGTCTGGTCACCGGACGATGAAACATGACTTCTTGCTAGTTTCCCACAGACGGCGCAACGTGATGTTGCCGAAGCTTACCACAGTCGGATTTCGAGACTGGAACCCGCAATTGGATCGGATCGATGAAGAGGACCGACGGGAATCCGGGACTAGACGAGGGCGGAGACGGGACCGAGGGGTACCCGGGCGAAGGCTCGCTCGGAGCGAAGACGAGACTTCTTCGGCTGAGGCGGGCCAGCCGGTGCAGGGCGAGGCCGAGGCTCCTTCGGATGAGGCGGACCAGCCTGCGAAAGGCGTCGAGACCGGGGAGAGAAAACCCAAGGTCGGCGGCCGAGACCGACTCGGAGAGGTCGGCGAAGATTCAAACCAAAGCCCCTGCAGAAGGAGGAGAAGAAGAAGAAGAACCGGTCAGTAGGAGTCCCGGGCTTCGGCCCTAAAGAACCCCCTCCGACGGCTAAGTTAGCTTCTGAAGAAGATTCGATTCAGAAGTCAAGGAAGAAGAAATAGCTTTAATGCTTTTGGACTGTTGTCCTTGGTCGAGAAGACATACCTTTGGTAATAAATAGCCGTGTATTTATAGCGGAGGATAGAGGTTACTTAGTGGTGGCAATCGATATAGGACTATGTTTTTGTTTACTGATAAACCGCCATAGCGCCTAACCCTCCCACCGGAGTGGGCCGGATACGGTTACTGGGCCGAAGGAGGAGGGGCCGCTGATGGGCTTGATGCCGCTTAGTGGGCTGAAGCCTACTGGGCCGCTGATGGGCTGAAGGCTGCTGGGCCGCTAACGGGCTGAAGACCACTGGGCTGCTGTTGGGTCGAGGGCTGCTGGGCCGCTAACAGGCCGAAGACCACTGGGCTGCTGTTGGGCCGAGGGCTGCTGGGCCGCTAACAAGCCGAAGGCCGCCAGTGGGTTTTTACTGCTATTGCTGTTGGGCTGATCCCAGTGATTGGGCTGTTCTAACGGGCCGAATCGGATTCTGCCCCCATCACAATTCATTCAAACAAGGTAAAGTATGATACAAGTGTCGGGATTCGGGAAGAGGGCTCCCAAGTCCCAATACGGATGACTCACCGTTCAGATCCACATTAATCTTCTCTGTCCGTACACAAATAGAGCCTTACACAAGAAATTAAGGAACAAATGCAAAAGGTAACTCAGTCAAGATAATAAAACAGAGAAATTCTTGACGAAAGGAGAAGTGAAAGAGCTTCTCAAGATAAATTTCTTCCAGTGTTTTGCCTTTTTCAGGTAATAAGATTCTTCCTATCGTCAAACTCCAGCTGAACTGCACCATACCACCTTCATGTCAAAGGAAATGTTAAAATCATCCCTAAATTTCCTTTGGTTCCTCTCATGCCAAGTTGCTGGGAGTAACATGGAACATTCTCTCCATGGCAAACAACTTTCCACCATTTCATACGCTCATGATTCAAATAAACCCTTGCCATTGGAAGTCTGAAGCTCTGAACAGAATCATCCATCTGGACATTAACAATTCCTGAGCCATAGAATATTTGATCTATACTCTCTTCATGAATTCAACAAAAAGTATGCCTGAACCTTTCATTATGGACTGGCACTAGTAGGCAAGTTTTTTTGCAGCTACTTGCTATATGAATAGTTTAATCTTTGTAGGAATAAGTTTAGGCCAGAAAATACTCTTTCACCACATCCTACCCCCTTTATTGTCAAATATCCTCACAAATGTTCTTGCTGAAACTTTCCCCTGCTATCCCATGTCGACTTCCTCAGATCTTCCTGATGAGTGTGTAGGTGAAGATGAGATAGAGTTTGACACAATTTCAAAATTCGTCCAACTCACTGTCTATGGGGTTGTGATATTAAGTTGTTTTATTGTTCTCCCTCTATCTGTAGCTATCTCATACAACTTACTGAATTATGAATTGAAGAGTTCTTCTGAATACCAGTGTTCTTCCCAGAAATGAAGTACTTTATCATTCCCTGCCTTATAGATAGAAGATGCCCCGATATAATCAGCTGTCCTAAATGATGTTTACCCAGATGGGAGAGAGGGCTAAACAGCTGGATCGAATAAGACACCTCTCTAACAACCTTCACCCTTTAAGCATCTTCTTGATTTCCCAATCTCTGCAGCCACTTAGCGAACATGGTTTGGTTAAGTGATTGTCACTTCCAAGCCCAACTCCTTGGTCTTTGCTTTTGCATACATTGTCTTATCTGACAAGAGAAGTCCACTCCTTTCTCTTTTACCTCCAGACCATAAAAAAAACCCTCTAATAGATTCAATAGATTTCTCCAGTGATTTTGGTATCTTGAAAATGGTAAGTTGATGGTTTTCCAGGGTAGACAACACTTGCCAGAGAGTACTCTCTTGCACCCTGCTGAAAGTAGTTTTTTTTCCACCTGTTTGATCAGTTTTTTGACAACATCCTCTCAATTTCTCACCTCAATGGGACCATCTATCAGCAGTTGTCCAAAATACTTTAATTGGAAAGTTAGAGCATTTGCACCCCAGGGTTTCAGCAAAACTAGTCATTCTGCCATGCACAAGGCCGACACCTACTATTACTGATTTCTCAAAACTGATTTTCAGACATGAAACTGCTTAAACAAGAAAGTCTTTTTTTTTTTTTTTTTTTTTTTTTTTTTTTAATGGCAATCATATCATCCTCTTTTTCTTTCAATTTGGAGGTAAAACACATATCTGCTTAGGGCTGCAACTCGGGTCGGGTTGGGGTCAATCCTAACCCAACCCATGTCAGAGACCCTTCAACCCTAAACCAACCCAACCCACCATCCAACCCAACCTCCTCAACCCTAACCCAACCCGTCTAACAATGCCCCAACCCAACCCAACCCATGTAACCCAAGCTTCATCGGGTTGAGTCGGGTTATATTCTTAATGGCCTATATTTTTAACTTTTCTTTCTTACTACCAAAATTCCATGTATAAAAGTATGAGTAAATTTATGTATCTACCTTAACAAAGTAATAAAAAAGAAGGTAGACACATGGTTACATGGTTATTATTTGAGAACATCTTTGTTCATATTATAATTTATATTTGTATTCAATGATATAAAATTAAATGAAGTATATTCTAATTATCTACGTTATCGTTTATATATATTAACATCGGGTTCGGGTTAGGTCGGGTTGGCCGAACCTCAACCCAACCCAATCCATGTAAGGTCGGGTTGAAAGAACCCCCAACCCTAACCCAACCCAACCCTAACTTGGTCGGGTTCAACCCGACCTAGCCATCGGGTTGACCCGTTCGGGTACGGGTTGACCCACCCAAAGTTGCAGTCCTATATCTGCTTATATGACTTTAGTAGCATGTGAAAAGTTGCCTTTTTGCTGGTGATATTTGCCTATTGGGATGCTGCCCATTTTGTTTCATGTGTGATTTCACCCAATAATCGTGACTGGCTTTCTCCTGGTTCATTTTGAGATATCGATTGTAGCATGTAATGAAAGAGATCACACTTTCTATTTGGAACATCCATCTGAACGTTTTTTGTACCATGATAAAGTTAGTTTTGACATGTTGATGTAATGCTTCTTGTAATGCATGATTAATAACCTTGCAGCTATCAAAATCAATATCTGCCAAGGAAGGAAACAAGCTTGGCCTTATTGACGCCATTGTGTCTCGCGAGGAGTTGCTGCATGTATCTCGACAATGGGCTATAGAAATTGCCATGCAGCGTAAACCCTGGATAAGTTCTCTTAAACGTACTGATAAAATTGGTTCTCTTTCTGAGGCTCGTGAGATAATAAAAGCTGCCAGGCAACAGGCAAAGAGGATTGCTCCAAATATGCCACAGCATCAAGCTTGCCTTGATGCAATCGAAGAGGGCATTGTGTCTGGTGGATATGCTGGTGTCTTGAAAGTATGTATGAACTTCTTCCTTTTGCCAATGGATTATTGTAACTTAGGTTGTTTTTTATTTGATGTCAGAAGAAGCATATATTTTGTATAACAATGAAAGGTGGAAGAGGCTGTTACGTACTTGATTTCCCCACATCTCAATAGTTTTATGACTTTTCTCATGTTTATCGATGCCTATGCTGCATCTCTGTGGCTACTATTAACTTGAAAGGGATCTTTCCAAATTTAGGAGGCACAATTATTCAAGGAGTTGGTGTTGTCAAGCACTGCAAAGGGACTTGTTCACGTGTTTTTTGCTCAGCGTGCAACTTCAAAGGTATTTTCATATTTCCAATTTTTCAACACTTCTCTTCATTTCTCTCATGGTTGGTTTAGTTTTTCTTATCTATGTATGCATATTTATAAGATCATTGGTTGGTTCTTTTTAAGTCTGGTTGGTTCTTTTTAAGGCGTCAATGTTTTTCTGTCGACAATGGGACATTTTGTAATAAAGAGAAAAAATATCCTCTTGTTGACTTCTTATCATCTATAAGAGGACAAGATACTGTATTGATATTGAAATGCTATTTTAATGTCTTGAATTCTTTATGGAAGCAAAGCTTAATAGCTCAAACAAGTAGATGGACATCAGATTACTGGAAGGGAATGGGAATGAAAAATTAAACATTTATTAAGGTTGTTTCAGGTAGCATTTCACCCCTTTCTTGTTCTAAGGCCCTGTTTAATAACTCTTAATTGGGGTCTTACATCATAAGCTGTCAGACAACACATGGTTAAGTGCGTTTGATAAAAGCTAACTTTTAAGTACTTAAAATTCCGAAACTGCCCAAAACACCTCTGAACCGCTAAGCTATAGGATAAAGCTTAACGCTTATTAGAAGAGTCCTAACCCCACGTTCTCCTATTCCATAGCCTCACCGCTTCTCCGTTTCACATCATTATCCACGTTAATCCCATCAAATCATCAATGCTCCACCTCCCCATCATTGTCCAGATTAATTGCTTAAACTATCTACTCCATCCGCTCTCTCCCTCCCCATCAAAATATTTTAAGCATTAGAATATTAAAATAAAGTAATGCAATCAATATTGTATGGTTTTACATTATTTAATGAACATTACATAAGATATTTACTTTAAAAATATACTTTATTTTCAAACTTGAATTAAAATTAATTTACTTTGTACATCAAAATAACAACACATTTGACGTCAAAATATTATTTTTTTGTAATTTGCATATTTAGTGAAACAAATTATCAATCAAAATAGAATATAATCATATTTATAAATTACATCACATAAAAAGATAAAATCATGAAAATGTCAAGCATGGTGAATACACCATGTACGTAGTTGATCGTATGTGTATACAACTCGGTCTTGCATGAGTAAACAGGATGGTACATCCAACTTTCGTCGTTTATATTTGTTATTAGTTTTATGTTTTATATCATAATTATTATAAAATATTCATTTAACGTAATTTATTTATATTTTATTGTATATATTATATTTTATCATATATATATCCATATTTTTTAAGTTTTAATTTTATTCATTATATATTAAACTATTATATAAAGAAGGTATGGATGCCATCATAATCTTTATTATTAACTAAAACATAAAAAAATAAATCTGTCATCCACTCAGAGGTCATCTTTGTCATTTCCAAACAGTCTAATTCATTTAGCAATTAGAACTTGTATTACTTTACTCAGGTTTAAGATGTGAATAGCAGATTTTAGACTTACAAGTCTTCAGTGTTATCAAATGCAACCTAAAATGCTGTGCTAGTTTTGTGTCCTAAGGGTTTTGGTAAGAAGAAATTAATTGCTAGATAAAATTGAGTGCTAAATGAAACACCGATTCTTCTGTTATCAGAGATGCTGGCACCCCATATGTTTCTTTTCCTCCGTCAAGAGGTTACCCAAAATGGCTAACAGATGAGAGTATCTTGTGCAAGAACCTGGTCACAGTGAAGCCAACAAATGGCTTTTGAGGACCTAGGGTGCTAATTTGTTGTGTACAACACCATTTTGTATCTAATTGTTATGTATAACCTGTTATCTCTGGTAAGCAAGACACATATTCAGAAATCTTATCTTCTAAGTTGCTGCATATCAAAACTGAAAATCTCTTTTGAGTACCTAAGATTGTAACATATTGTACATAATTTTGTTAACATTGGTTTGCACCTGATAGTTTGTCAAAATATAGATGATGTCTCATCTTTCTGGTTTCGTTTCTGCTGACAGGTGCCCAAGATTACGGATATTGGCCTTAAGCCAAGAAATATAAAGAAAGTGGCTGTGATTGGAGGTGGTTTGATGGGCTCTGGCATAGCCACTGCTTTTGTACGAAGTAATATTTCTGTGATTCTCAAGGAAATTGATTCCACTTATCTGCAGAAGGGGTTAAAAATGATATCAGGTAACACTTAATTCATAACCCTTAGGCAGTGGGGTTTTGAAAAGTCCATATCCTTCCATGTGTGTAGGGACTTGTTGCTTTTGGTATCCCTTCCGGAAGCCTTTTCTGGGAGTTCTCTTAATATAACTATTCCGGGAGTTCTTTCAAGATAACTATGTCGGCCATATAGAATATACAAAAGTTTAGCATGCTTTTATACCATTGACATTGTTTAAAAGTGTACTTTTGGGAATTATTTTATGATTCATTTTGGACTTACAAAATCATCATGCTTGACAGTCAATCTTGACGGTCTGGTAAAGAAAGGGACAATGACACAAGCGCAGATGAACAAGGCATTGTCACTTCTCAAGGGTGTATTGGACTACTCAGAGTTCAAAGATGTTGATATGGTTATAGAGGTTAGCTGCATGCTAATCTAGCTACAAGGATTACCTCTATTACATTCCACACTGAAAAATATCTATTTTCTTGGATGTTTTGTTAATCATTTACACAGCATTAGATTGCAAAATCTTACATCTCTTTTCATATTTGATGTAAGAAACTGTAACGATGCTTTTGTTTCATTGCCTAATTTTCTCTTTTTTAGGGTTCATTTATCAGTTAATGAAGGTATTCACATAATCTCTCTCTTCCCCCCCCCTCTCACGCGCACGAATGTCTGCATATGTTCTTCCATAAATCACCATGAAGGAAGAAAATGGCAATAGGAGCATTTTCCCCTAAATCACCATGAAGAAAGAAAATGGCGATAAGAGAAAGATAAACAAAACATCCAAGATAATGATATGTAAGACTTTGAGAAACAGTAATCATGTCCGATATGTAAAGATCAATTCATATAAAGCTGTCATGTAAGTGAGAATCAACATCCAAAATGGGAAAATTGTGGCAGTATGTAAGAGGAAAAGGACACTAGACATTGTTAAAAGAGGCATTAGCCACTTCGATTGCCTAAGAATAAGAAAAATCGGTATAAAAGCAGTACCACATAATTCAGAAGCATACACATAACTAAGAATGATACAAACACGCTGCATTTGGCATAGACAACATGGGTGAGTGCCTAGATGAGTGAGGCAACCATGAGCCAAGGCGAGGCTTTTATGGCTCACAAACGCCCTTAACAGAAAGGAATGTTAGTTATATCCATAGTTGTAGTATCCTCAAGATTGATTGGTTAAAATGCCTTGTTTTAATAGAGATTTGTGGGTACTTTTTTTTTTTTGAAATAATTCTACACAAATCAATCCCCCCTGCTTACTCCTCAGTCCTTGCTACTGCTTGCCTATATTAGGGTATTCTATTCTTAAATTTTCTAATTGAAGGATCCCCACCCTTGATCTTTATTCTATTTGTTTCCCAAGTACAAGTAGGAAGTAGAATGTCTCTCTCTCTCACGCGCGCCCGTGCGGTCTCTGTGTATCGCTCACACAGAGAGGTGTTTTTCCAGAAATGGAAAAACCAGACTCAAGCAGTAATTTGTTCTGTGTAGTAATGTCAGTGCATATTTGACTGGCTTATGCATGCTAGCTAGCTTTGGTGGTACCATGAAGTTCTGTCATGCACATGTAACATCTGGCTTTCCCAAAAGGTTGTTAGCTCTTTGTGACACTTGTGTTTCTTTCTTAGGCGGTCATTGAAAAGGTTTCACTGAAACAGTCAATATTTAGTGAAATTGAAAAGTCCTGCTCGCCTCATTGCATATTGGCGACGAATACATCTACTATTGATTTGAACATAGTTGGAGCAAAGACAAGGTCTCAAGATCGCATAGTGGGTGCTCATTTTTTCAGGTACTTTCTTTATTCACTTAAAATTATTTGGGGCAGAATCACCAGAAGAAGACAAAGGGTTAGCTTGCAGTATTTTAGAGGTTTCCTGATTTATTTATAGAACTGAATTTATGGCAAAATAGACTGTTTACCTGTTATTTACTTTGTTGAGTCATGCATTTCTTTTTGGAAATAATCACTTGATACTGCTGTTGAATTTGTATCAAGGCCTTTGGTGACTTTGTTGTAGGCATTAAGCATTCAGAGTTAGAGGTTCATTATTGAGTTGCATATGTCTGACGAGTGTGGATAGCATAGCACAGTTGTTAGAAAACAGAGGAGGAAATTAGTTACTCAGATGGTACTCTAATGACATTGTTGCAATATCATCCTGTTATCATAGAAGTATTTTTGACAGAAAGCATCAAGAGAAAAGGTAATGAAATATAAATCACCCCAAGGGATGGGATCAACCCTAAGGATAATTTGACGAATTTTATATTTTTTAACTATTGTTTCAACATTTCTAGACATTGTTTTTTTTCATACGAACCCGATCGGACAGCTCTGCTTGATTTTCAAGATTGGACGGTGAAAATTAAATCCCCGGGGATGGGAATAACCCTAAGGGGCCTATTTGAATATTTAAAAAATCATTGATATAATTTTTTTTTTAACATGGGGAGAAGAGGATTTTTTGGGGGGGGGGTGTCTATATATATATATGCACACACGTGCGCACACACACACACACACACACACACACACACACACACACACACACATATATATATATATATATATATATATATGGAGAGAGAGAGAGATGTAAACTACTCAACTACTTGGGAAATTGAATATGACTTCTCAGAGTCTTAGTAGTGCCTCAAGAAGTATTGTCATACAAAGCATCACCCTGCTTGTAATGAGAGTAATTAAAGGATGTTACATAAACAGAAGCTGTACATGGTTTCCTGCAGCCGCGGAACTTGCTTCTTGATTCTAGGAAGCATGACAGGGCCCTCCCTGAGACTTGTATTTTTCCAAATTTCCTACTTGGGTTGAATGACAGAACTTTCAAGCTTAACCAAAAGTTAGTTTAAGAATGCATAAAATAAGCACAAAACATCCAGATCACTCCTATCAAATGAAATTACAGGCCTCGTGCTTGCATTTTCTTCCTCTTTTCCATGTTTACCTCTCTATTTAAGCTCTACATGCTTGCTTCTTTCATCTGTTTTGAGACAAGGGACTGATAGGGCTGGACACTGGAAAGGTGTTTTCACTCTAGGCTTCTAAAGGAGATTTTTTTGGTTTACCTCAATGCAGTGTCTTCCGGGATCTGTAATCTGTCCACACCATTGAGGAAGTTTCTTATGTCAAATTGTTCTCAATTGAATCTGTTTCTGTTTACTTTCATCAATGTTCATCTGTCTTTAGTTTTTTTAAGTAGAAGTAATGTTCTTTGGTGAACACAAAAAATATTGATAATTGTGCTAATGTTGAAATCAGCTTTATGTTTCTCACCATGGATTCACTTGTTTTTTTTTATAGTTGATTTTTGATAACATTTTTATCCCTTATGAAAAGTTTTGGAATTTGCTTTTACCAAAAAGCATATGTTTTGCATTATTGCATCGGTGTGGCATCTTTGATGGTTGCTATATGATGGAGTTTGTTAGCTGGGTGTGCCGGATGTCATTGTAAAGTTTGTGTTGTATTTGGTGTGCTTTCTCTGTTTTCTTAATTACTAATGTTTGCAGAGAATGAGTGCAAATAGGTTGCATGCTGGTTTGTTATCACAGAACAAGAAATTTTATTATCACCGAGGAAAGCAATAACATTTTTGACAACTAATTTACCTCAGTATTTTATTCTGAAAATCGTGGCACATGACCCATCTAGGCAGTGTACCTTCTGTTCGTGTTGATTTAACCTGCAGTTGCATTTCTGATATGTTCTACGTTTTCAGCCCTGCTCATGTGATGCCTCTCCTCGAAATTGTTCGGACGGAGAAAACTTCCCCTCAAGTGATTCTTGATCTCATGACTGCCGGAAAGATCATCAAGAAAGTTCCCATAGTGGTTGGAAACTGCACAGGCTTTGCTGTTAACCGTACTTTCTTTCCATACACCCAAGGATCACATTTACTGGCAAATTTAGGTGTGGACATTTTCAGAATCGACAGAGTGATCACCAGTTTTGGCATGCCACTGGGACCCTTTCAGTAAGCTTTATTGATCTATCTGTTATGGTTGATTTTTTTTGTTCAACAGAAAGAAACAAATGCTTAGAGATCAAGTTGTGGAGCAGGAACTTGTTCACATATCTATTAATATATTTGAATAATCTCTCTTTGTGGGAAAGGATTCGGTATTGCTTATGTACATGTATACTATTCAGTAAAAGTTTCTGCTTTCAGGCTGCAAGATCTGGCTGGATATGGTGTTGCTTTGGCTGTTAAGAAACAGTATGCAGAGGCTTTCAGGGGTCGAACTTTTGAGTCTGACTTGGTTGAGCTGTTGGTGGAAAGTGGGCGTAATGGTACAAGATGAGTTTTAGTTTTTTATATTGTTCTTTTTATCAGGAATCTCCGGATGATCTCTCATGTCATCATATGGCTGTTGCTTTTCATTACAGGGAAAAACAATGGGAAAGGTTACTATATCTATGAAAAGGGAAGCAAGCCAAGACCTGATCCAGGTGTGCGCTCAGTCATTGAGGAGTCAATAAGACGTACTAACATCATGCCTGGTGGAAAGGTATGCATGATGAATATGCATACATGTATGTCTGTTTGTTTGTTTTCCCACTGCTTGTGAATGTGTAAACGTCACTGTTGTGGAAACTGCTATTTTTTGTAATCACTATTATATGTGTACTCCTTGTAGCCTATAACTGTAAGCGATCAAGAGATTGTGGAGATGTTATTTTTCCCAGTGGTGAATGAGGCATGCCGAGTGATGGATGAAGGTGTAGTCATTCAAGCATCAGATCTTGATATTGCTTCAGTTCTTGGAATGGGTTTCCCCAAATACAGGTGAGAGCCCTTTAACATTTTAAGGCACAGAGTCATTCCATTTTATACATTTTCCATACACTGAAATACTTCCCAAGAGTTACAAGCTGGCAGAGTTTCCATATTATGGTTATCTGCTGCTAAAATTGTCTTTCTTGCTAGCTTCCCTCATATCTGTTTCATCCTAAAGTTTAAGAGTACCTTGGGTCGAACTTGTCTACTCGAGTGATGTAGTGAATCCATTAACATCTAAGGTACATGTGAAGGAGATTAGCCAGTGTCAAAGGACTTTTCATAAAATGTAGTTCATCTTCTGGCATCTGACTTATGTAATCTGGATTACTGTTCAGATACTGCAAGCAGCAGCAGGAGCTGCTTCTGCACATGAGCCAACAATATTTTTATCTTCAGCTTTTATACAAAATCTGATGTGGTTTACAGTTTTCGTTTCTATTAATGATTTCTGTTGAGATTTGATGCAAAATAAACACTGTACTTTACAACTGAGGCAACTATGAAGATTCAAATTATATTCCAAGGTTTTAGTTAAGTTTGTTGGTTAATGATTTATCTTTCCACAAGATTTGACCGGATTGGTGAATTAGTTTTAGATGTATAAACAATATTTTCTGGACAAATTCTGCTGAAGTTGAAACCTTTTAAGATGAAATATTTATATGTTCATGTTGAATCATAAAGTATTAAGTCTCAGCTTTCTTATTCTTCCTAGATTCACCAATTACGTTGTGTACAACAGAGTTTTGTCTTCTTGAGAGCCATATCATGCTTATCCACGTTGACGGTATCATAAATTCATTTCTGTTTTTGTTTGTAGGGGCGGACTTGTGTTTTGGGCAGATTCAGTTGGTGCTGGGTACATTCATGCTAAGCTGAGTAAGTGGGCAGAAGTCTATGGTAACTTTTTCAAACCTTCAGCATATTTAGAGGAAAGAGCAAAGAAGGGAATCCCATTGGTAAGGATGTTTCATTATACACCCTTACAGTTTTGTGGTATACATAATAATATTATTTTGATGGAATTTCAGCTTTTGTTGAATGAGCTCTGCCCTTGTAGACTCTATCATATTTTTAGCATAAAAAGTTAATTTCTGGAGAGCAGTTTTGGTTATGTTTGGACAGATTGGATGAACTAAAACAAAATGATAGTATCATGTATTCTTAAATATAAGAGAGACCAGCACATGCATGGTCCCATTGACCCATCCATAATTTGTTCCCAGCCACAAACTCTCTTATCTTTCTTCCCAAGTGTCATTTCCCCCTTGATGTCAAGGTCCTGCAGTCTATGGCCAGCCTGCAATAAAAACTCAGTAACGTTGCTCGAAAGGCTTAGCAACTTTGTTGGCCAGGTCATCCACACTTTAGCCCACCATCTTTGTGAGGTTTTATTGATCTACAAGTCCAGAGTGCACTGGATCTCCCTGCTGTCATTTTGGCTCTTTATTAGCTTCTGGAGACCTGGTCCGTCCATTATCCATCTTGAAATTAACTTCATCTTGTCCTCCTCCTTCACAAAGGCCCCAGGATGAGATTCCCCTTCAGGGAGTTCTAAGGTGTGAATCTATCAACTGGACAGCTCCCAGCATGTAGATGGTGTAGCCGCTGTGGAATAAGACCCTTCACCTATTAGAGAGCCTCCTTCTGCCCCTCCCGATGCCCCATCTACTCTCTGGTCTCTGCAAAGTGCAAATTAGAGATTTGAACTTGTGGCTGCCACCATGCTGAATTGGTCACTGTTGTGGAAAAATATCAGCACTGTGGCTGCCTATGATGTCACAGGGGAGATGCTTGTCTAAATGCCTTGTGCCTTCCATCACCATCCTGATTTCTCACTGTCTTGTCATCCTGATGCTTCCTTGTCAAGCATTCTCATCAGCTTGTCTGGCTGCTGAACCCTCTCCAGCTCTCAATCACTGGTGGTTTCTCCTCTCAATTACCAGTGGAAGTTACCTGCTAGCACTCCTCTTCGTTGTCTGTGAAAGCTGGCTCCGCTGTGGCCGGTTTCTGAAATTGCCTATGCAGCTGGTTGCGTGCTCCTCCTCTGGATTATTGCCTATGCAGCTGGTTGTGTGCTCCTGTGGATTGCACCTAGGAAACGTCTCTATTGCGTTGACCACCCCCTCCTTTGATTGGCATGTGCTGGAAACCCTGCTTTCTGACCTGGCTGACTAGATGTGAGAGGATCAGAATTCGAGTTTAATTTTGAATTCAACTGCTCTATGGGTGCAGGTAAGCAAAATTGCTATCACCCCTTCTAACCTATCCTTCAGCCTCCAAACCTCAAAAGTACCTCCTGTGCATCAACTTGATCATGAAAGACAACCAGACCTCACCCCTTCACAACAAGGAAGGTAGTATCCACGCAACAAGGTGTCTGTCCCTTTGGCTCCTTATCATTAATGCTTATTGTCTAGCCCATATCTTCTAAAACAATTGTCAACATGATCCCTCTCCTCCATAGTGGGTGCAGGGGTGCTGATCTCTACCCACAGCAGAGATGGTTCCTTCATTTACCTATACACCTGCCTTTCACACCCATCCCTAACACGCCGCCCCCCCCCCCCACACACACACACACACACACACACACAAGGATAATTTCATAGTAATCACTGTTGTATCTTAAATTTCAAAAATCATGCTTGCTTGCTTGCATGGTATCCTACATATCCTTACAAAATAACATGTCTATCAAATATGCCATTTTAGTGGCATATATGAAAAGTTTATACATACCAAATATGCCAGCCATGTCAATTATGGGAAATTATGCATATTAGGAGGGTGTGTAGGATAATATGGAAGTGAGCATGACATTTTCGAAATTCAACATACAAGTGGTTAATATGAAATTAACCCCCCCCAACAAACAACACATACACACATAAAAAATAAAACAAAGGAAAAAAAGGGAAGATTTGCCTTTAGAGCTCTCACAGATCACCTTCAGCAGTACATCCTTGCCTATGGATCTAACCACTAGGTGGGATAGCTCCCCTCTCACCTTTCTCTCTTTTGCCTGCTACTAGACAACTTACCCCAATCTGGAGTGACCATGGGCTCCACCTTTTCTGGCATGAGCATCCTGGATCAATATTCGAGTGTATGTGAAAACATTTTTTAGATTTAATGTATGTGATATTCCCTAGACGTTGTATGCACTATTGTCTCCACCACTGATCAATTGCCTATCCAGTTGGATACTGCATCGGGAGGTTGCACAAGATTATACCAACAGGGGGTTTGTGGGTACTAAACATCATGATCTTTTTTGACATCTTCCTTTAGGGAGTCGTACACCCCTGCCAACCAATACACACCTGCCCACCTGCCCAATTGTTTTGGAGGTGTGAAGAGAGTAGGGACCCCATTTATGTACGTAAGTTATGAGAGAGGAGCAGACGGTTTCATCATCATTGTGACTTCGTGAGTCTTTTCCTTTTAAACTAAAGATTGGGTATGCCCAATGAGAAATCCAGGGATTTGACAGTTTTCCGGTTGACCGCTTGCCTGACATTTAAGCTTGGGCCCCAAGAATCTGGCGAAGATGACTTTGGACGGAAGGATTGTCAGAAGTCCTATGAAGCCAGTTGCAGGTGTATTCCTTCTTAGTTATGGAGTTCAAAGTTTCTTTGATCTTTGGGAAGAGTCTTGTTGAGCATGGATGGAATCAGGTTGATTACAGGGATATGCGATCTTATCTAGAGCAACTATCAGCCCAAGTAGATGATGACAAAGTGGTGGGTAGTTGATTAGTCATTAATCGAAGTGGACCAGTGGTCCAGTAGTGACGAAAGGGGAGCAACCAAGCAAGGATGCAGGAATTTGGTGTAGTCTTTAGATTTGATTAGCCCGATGCCATTGCATTAGAAGTAAAAATGAACGGATAATTGATAAGCATTTGATTGACATTGTATTGAAAAATCATCTGAGCGTGGACATCCCCCCTGTTGCACACCATGGATGCTAACGGAAATGGAGAAAGTAATTATTGTTATACTTTTTTTATAACTCTGGCTTACCTCTGTTATTTTGGATTTCAAAACCCGCGAGTGTGGAGCATGCATGCATCTAATATAAGGCCTTATTCTTCTTCTTGCAGAGCATGATTTCCCCAACATCATCGCAAGGTGCAAAGGCCCGGCTGTAAGAGAGGCTTTTGGTACGCGATGCTGTAGTTGCGCAGAGGTTTAATAAGGATGAGAGTCTCGTTCATGTGCAGAGGATCACCTCCGAAAGCTTTACCCGCTTATTCGTCGTTATGGCCGTTCTCTTCAGCACCGTCATTATCTCTAGCAGTTCCCTTCAGCAATAGCAAATATCATCAGCTTGCGTCCTGATATCTGCCTCTCCAATCCAATGCCAGGTTGTTGGATTTTCATTTTTGGAGGGTTCTTACTTTTATCTATGTCAGAAAAATAAAAGTGACCATATGACTGTCGTCTCATAGCGAACAAGGTGTAAAATATCCGGAATAAACTCATCTCAGTGACCCCCTGTAGATTGGATTCTCAACCCTCGAGTATTCGGCCATAAGTGATCCCCTATGAAATGATCGTCTATTATCTTCTGAGGGTTTCTAAAGGAAAAGGCCCTCAGGAAGGCTACTGAATATGCTGCATAGAAGAAGGGTGATAGTACCTTATTATTATTATTATTAATATTATTATTTTAGTTGAAGGCAGCTCGAAAAGTTTGTTTCTTGTGCACGCCTAAAAACTGAGGGCAATGAGGGACTAAGGGCATCTTTAGTCGAATATTTTGCACTTTCAACATGAAAAATATTAGGAATGATTATAATTATTTTTAGGCCGTTACACAAGTTAAACTGTGTTCAATGCTCTCATTTTTGCTTCAATTTAATAAGCTCCACTTGTAATTTTTGGTTGGAAGTTAAAAGTCAACTAAAATATTACATAAATGAGTTCCAAGGTCACAGTGTCTTTCTTGTAGCTGTGATTGTGGAAAAAGTAAAATTCTTGGAAAATATTTGACATTAATAACTATATTAGCATAGTCATGACTAAACTTTTTTTTATGTTGAAAAAGGAAGATAAAAGTAGTTTTCAACTAAAACAAATTTTATTTCGTTTCTTTCATTGCCCTCATTTTATAGATGCTTATTCACGGCCGGATTGTTTTATTATTGTTTGGTATGCCCTAAGATTCGTAAAACACCAATTCTCCTAATCTAATAACGATAACATGGGAACCGAAGCCTCATAAATGGAATTGCATCGACCTTGGTCATCAAATCTTGACATCTTCACGCATTGTTTTCCTTATTTTGTTTCTACCATGGATATCTGTTTTTTCTCTGAACAGTGAAGACATCTATTATATTAAAGGCATGTTTGGCAAAACTTCTACTTGAAAATCAGTTTTAGCCGAGTTGAGGGAGAGAAGTTATAATTAATTTGATTTGTTACAAAAGTCAACTCTTTCATAACAATTTTATTGTTTTTCTAATCTTAGAAGTTCCTTCTTTGTAGCTTTTAGTTGGAAGTCAAAATATAAGTAAAATATCACATAAATGGCTTTTAAGATCCAATGATTTCTATAAAAAATAATTAAATAGAAATGCAAAAGTGCTTCCAAAATGAAAGTTGCGACAAACACACCCTAAGGTATAATACACGAAGCTGTCTTTGATGCTTCCACGGAAGCTTCTAAATGGAAGCACTTTTTAGGGTGCATTTGGTAAAATTTTTACTTTAATGTCACTTTTGGCTTCCGTTTCTCACATAGAATGAGTTGAGTGAGAGATGTTATAATTATTTTTAGTTTGTTATAAAAGTTAGTCATTTCATAACAACTTTACTTTTTATACAAACTTGAAGTTCTACGTTTTTGGTTAAAAAACAAAAGACAAGTAAAATACTATATAAATAACTTTCAAGAGCTAATAACTTTCACAAAAAATAAGCCACTTTTGGCTTCCACTTTCCACATAGAATGAGTTAAGCGAGAGATGTTATAACTATTTTTAGTTCATTATAAAAGTCAATTATTTCATAACAACTTTACTTTTTGTCCAAGAAGTTCTACATTTAAAAAAAAAAAAAAAAAAGACAAGCAAAATACTATATAAATAAAGTTCACAAAAAATAACTTTTTTTTTTTTTTGAAAGCTATTGGATCTTGGAAGTCATTTATGTAGTATTTTACTTGTATTTTGATTTCCAGTCAAAAATTACAAAGTGAAGTTTCCAAAATTAGAGAAAAATGAAGTTGTTATGAAATAGTTGACTTTTGTAACAAATCAAAATTAGTTATTATCTCTCTCCCTCAAATCCTTTATGTGAGAAGTGGAAGTTAAAAGTGGCGTTCAAGTAAAAATCTTGCAAAACACGCCCTAAATATAAATGCAAAGGTGCTTTCAATCGGAAGTTGTGCCAAACATGACCTTAAATTCCTTCGGGTATTAGGAGTGTGTTTGGTTCAATTTTTAATTGAAAGTCACTTTTGATTTTCCTTTTATGACATGAACAAAGATGGACACAAATAGTTATAATCAATTTTAAGTTATCAAAATCAAATCCCCTAACATCCCCACTTTTTCTACAATTTAGGAAACTCAAAGCTGTAAAGTTGCACCAAAAATGACCCTAAGTCTTCTTGTTTTGAGAAGAGGACATTAAAATCTTGGAAACTATTTATGTAAGCTTTTGACTTATTATTATTATTTTCAAATAAAAGTTTTATGTCAGAGTTTCTTAAATTCAAATAGAAATGAAGGTGTGATTAAAGATTTATCTTGCATCTATTTAGAGTTGATTAAGATATGTTGGACAATTTTTTTAACTGATTGTTACTTTTGACTTCCACTTTCAACATGAAAAATAATGATAACTATTTTTTAAGATCTACCACCCTCCCTCAAATAACTAAACCGAAATTTTAAGACGTTCAAAAGCACTCGCCAAAAACATGGCCAATCTTTCCCATTGAATATGTTGTGTTTAAAATGAAGACCAAGAGTACCTTCCAACTAAATTTCGCCAAACATGCCCTAAAACGTTTTGAGATATAGGATGTCAGCATGAAGAATACACCACACTGATGCTTAGAAATCCTACGGAGAAGCTAAGTACAACACACAAGATAACTGGGCAAAGGAAACTACTAGTGTTTTGCTCTTATTGCTGGTATAGGATAACTGTTGGTGTTGTACTTTTACTGGCAAGGAAAAACCGTTGGTGTTATCCTTTTATTGCTGTCTTCGTTTTTAATTGACCCAGTCTCCCTTACCAAAGTCCACCTTAATCACAAATATGAGGAATTGTGTAGAGTATATCAAAGTTTGTCCTACCTAAGGTAGTATACACCTTTAGGTACATATTTGGTTCTTAATTTCAAAACACGAGACAGTATAAAGATTAGGGAACATGCGGAAATCAAGTACCATTGAAACTTGAATCATATCTTGTATCATCCAACCAAATTCTACAGTGTGGATTCCCTTACTATAACAGAACTTATTCTGCCATCTCATAGTAACACATTCCTATGAGCAAATTGGATCAAGGTATTTAGAGAATGCACGAGCATCTCAAGGACCATAGAGCTTATTAGTTAACCTCTGCTCATATCTAATAATAAACACTGCCTTGTGGCATTCTTATTTGTAAGGGCATGGCTTTTTGAGCAATCCTGGGAGTCTTTAATCAATTATTTTGTAAGGACTCAATCCAACCCTTTGTTGGATATTGCCCGTTTTAGGTCAAACCCGCACGATTTTGTCCTCAAAAGATGTCTTACAAGTTATAGATCAAAATCTCACATATATGGTCTAACAACTTTTTTCTATTCTTCAATGTGAGACTAATCCATTTCATTCTTACTCCAACTTCCAGACACAATGGTAGCTCCACATCGTTATGTCTCCACGTTGTTTCACCTTGCAGGTAGTCCTTTCTTATAGATAACCCTCTCCTCTTACCTGGCAAATGACTGGGCCACTACAAACCTCTTTTCTCCTTCCTTTGCATGTTTCCCCATCATTGACCCTTTGTTTTTTGACTTTCCATTATGGTACTGTTTGGTTTGATGGTAAAACTTGCAAAATATTATATTTTTGTGACATATAAAATGCAGTGTTGTACATCATCTATGGTATTGTATCTCAATCAAAGGACCTTCAAGTGCAAGCTTTTTGAATAATGAGGCAAAAATTTACAATAAAATGCATGGGTAACAATTATTCTGAAATGAGTGTAACCAGACCAGGAAGGATGCGCAGGTTTCTTGAAGGAAAGATTTCTATGAGAAAGGATCAAAGAAGAGACAAACATGCTTAATTGTACTATTTCCACGCTAAGCATGAAGAGACCCCAAAGACCAGGATATAGTTCTTTAGATCATGTTCTCATTTGAGGAAGTGGTCAAACCAATCACTTGTTGCTTTCACCATTGATGATGTCATCTGATGTCCAATTCCAGTCTCTGCTACAAGCTGTGAGGTAAAAGAAAAAAAAAAGGGGTAATGTATCTTTCAAAAATCAGTACAAAAAGGGAAACTAATAGCTAGAACATTTTTCTCATTGTCCTCACAGCTTGGCCAGCATCTGCTTAGTTATCTCTAGCACGTGATTAAAACAGATGCATTCAAACAAGGAAAACATCTGAATACCAGTATGTTAAACTTTGAATAACAAGATTGCCCTCGAATCTGATGGTGCAACTCGTCTTTAACCCATTTACGATCTGTTTCGCCTCCACAAGTTACTAATTCAGTAAAATTTGATTAAGTAATCATCACTGAAGTGGATTAAATGAGTCAAATTGATCACATTATGTCAAGTTGTCAACCAAATTGATATTAAGCAGGCAAACAGTTCAAGGTTTCTCAATTCTGTTTTAAGCAGGTTGGATTCAACTGAAATTAATACTGAGGTGGGGTTTGGGTTGCACTAACTTTGATGGGGTCAAAAGTGGGTACACCATGCACTATCACTGACATCAGCTACCACGCTTACCCCAGAAGGGCAGGAGCCATTTTATCTCTGAATATGTTGTAGATTCGTTGCATGCTATCTTTCTTTTCTTTTTCTTTTTCTTTTTTTTTGAAGGTGACATAAAGTCACAATTTCATTGAACATAAGAGAAGATTACACAGAAAGCCCCATAAGGCATCACAGCCAGGATCGGACATACCCTATCCTGATCCCCATCTAATGCTGAAGAGACAAAAAAAAAATTACATAAACTGTTTTATCAAGTAAATAAAATAGAAATACAATAAGAACAACCCGTCAAGAAATCAATTCACTCCACTTTCTGGCCTTGTCAAAAATAACAGAACTCCCCTCCTTGAAGAGACCAGCAGCCCTTCCCCACTCTTCCACCCATCTAAATGTACTTCTCGGTAGCTCATTAGAACTGCTGAATTGGTCACTGAACTTCCTTATATTTCTCTCACACCAGATAGTCCACAAAAGTGCCGGACAAATCAGGAACCACAATTGTTTAAGGTCTTTATAGGGACAAACAGTGCTCCATCAGTTTAAGAGATCAAACACAGAAGGTTGCTCCACCCAATTGAGACCAAATAATCTGCAGATAGTCTTCCACTAGATAGTCTTCCACTAGATGATAATAATGCCACAACCACAAAATAAATGTTTTTGATCCTCCTCAAAGAGTGCACATAAAACACAAAAAGAACTCCCAGAGAGATGAAGCTTTTTAGCCCTCATTCCCGTAAGAATTCTAGACCAAGCAAGCTTCTATAGGAACACCTTGATCTTATTGGGAAGTTGGTTAGACCATACTAGCTCCTTCCACCAAACCCTAGTACCACCATCACTCAACATTTGGACCAAAGACTTAACCGAAAATTGCCCATTGTTAGTCCATCTCCAAATTCTTTTATCCTGCACCTCACTAGAAAATCTGAATTCACTGGTTATATTAAGCAGCAGTAATAGTTCTTCTGTTTCCACATCAGTAAGGTCCCTTCTCAAAGATAAATTAATCTGACCTGCATCAATATGAGATAGCACATCCTCAACTGTAGCCTCTTGATTAAGAGTAATGTTGAATAAATTGCTAAAATGTTCAGAAAAGACCAAACTAGAGCACCATTTGTCTTTCCAGAATTGTGTATTACAGCCATTTCCCACCTGGATAGCACTCAAGATATCCATGAAGTAAGCACATCTAACAATATTCTTCCAGATTGAAGACAAGTTGTAACTGGTCAAAGGATAAAAATTCCATTTATTCTCAGTATGAAAGTACATATCCTTCACAATCACAACCCTTAGAGTATTCGGACTCTCCCCCCTTCTCCACAACCATTTAGCTAGCATAGCTTTATTGAATGTGGCCAGTCCACATAGACCAATTCCACCTTACTCCTTACTTTTACATACATTACTCCAGTTAATCAAATGAATACCTCTCTTCTCACTTCTCCCTCCTGACAAAAAAAAAAGAGCTTCTAATTGATTCAATAATTTTTTCCACAGATCGAGGAATTTTGAAGATAGAAGCATAATAAATAGCCAAAGACGAAAGGACCAATTTTGACAATATCAATCTCCCTCCTCCTGAAAGAAAGTTACCTTTCCACCCTTCCAATATATTCTCAAATTTCTTAATTAATCCATCCCAATCCCTCACCCTTAAGGCACCATCCGATAAGGGTAAGCCCAAATATTTAATAGGAAATTTATTAACTCTGCATTTTAAGGATCTCGCAATCTCCTGAAGACTAAGCTGTGACACATTCAAACCAACAATTTTTGATTTCTCGTAGTTGATCCTCAGCCCCGTGATAAGTTCTATCAAAATAAGCAATCTTTTGATATTCTGAATATCCTCCTTACTTCCCAAAGAAAACAACAACGTATCATCTGCAAACTGAAGGTAAGATAAGTGTAAATTGCTCCTGCCAATTCTGAACCCCTCAATCAGGCCCTGTTGAGCTGCACTATCCCAAAGGGAACTAAAAATCTGACCAATAAGCAGAAAAAGAAATGGTGACATCGGGTCTCCCTACCTAAGTCCTCTAGAGCTGTTAAAGTAGCCAAACGGCTCTCTATTAATCAACACAGAGAATATAGAGGATAAAATACAACTCATGACCCATCTTATCCATCTTTCATTAAATCCTATAAGCTCCATAGTTTTATTGAGGCAATTCCAATTGATTCTATCATAAGCCTTCTCAAAGTCGAGCTTTAGCAGCACACTTTGCTTATTTCTGTTCTTATAATGGTGAATAGCCTCATAAGTTGCCACAAAGTTATCCAAGATGAATCTGCCTTGTAAGAATGCTGATTGATTAATACCCACAAGCTTATGAATCACCTTCTTGAGCCGAGATGCTAGAATCTTGGATATAATCTTATAACACCCATTGAGTAAACTAATGGGACGGAAATCAGTCATTCTTTCCGCACCCTCTGACTTAGGAATAAGAACAATATATATAGAATTGACAGATTGAATCCTTTTCGGCCTGTCATAAAACTCTTGCACAAAGTTAACCAAATCTTCTTTAATAGCATCCCAAAAAAAAAAATGATAGAACCCAAGAGAAAAACCATCGGGTTCCGATGCTTTATTAGAATCCATACTAAAGCCAGCCAATTTTACTTCATCTTCCAAAAAAGGTTCACTCAATTCTTCAGCATCTGAATCTTCTAGCTTGGGGAGCAAGCCATCTTGTATGTGGTGTCTCAACTGAAAATCTTATGAGAAAAGGTTCTTGTAAAAGGCCACAAATCTGCTCTTGATCTCTTCAGGTTCTTCAATGACAATCTCATCCTCTCTGATATGGTCAATGGACAAGTATCTTTTCTTAGCACTAGACATCGCATGGAAGAAATAAGTGTTTTTATCACCTTCCTTTAACCAATGTTCCTTAACTCTTTGTTTCCAACCAATTTCCTCCTTTAAAAGTTCTTCATTATAAATTTTCCTGAACTCCTTCAAAGAATGCAATTCTTGATTAGATAGATCAGAAGACTCACTTTTCATTTCCAGTTCTTCAATATTGCTCTTCATTTTCTGCCTTATTTCCTTTTCCCTTCCAAATTTCTGTTTAGCCCATTGACTCAAGCATTTCCTGATCCATTTAAGTTTGCCCATAAAATTATGCACTGCAGAAACTGCCACCGGCGCTTGATGCCACCAATTGCCAACCATTTCTTTGAACCCATCTTCCCTTTGCCACTTCAGTTCATATCTGAAAATTCTGAAGCTCTTCCTCTTATCATCCATCATAACTTGCAAAGGAATATAATCAGAAACAGACCTACACAACCCTTTCGCATGTGACAAAGGAAACCTCCTGAACCAATCAGATGAAATCAAAACTCTGTCAATCTTTGACTGAATACTGACCTGCTGTAGATTAGACCAAGTATATTTTCTGTTTGGGATTTCCAAATCTATAAGCTGAACATCTCTGATCCACTAATTGAAGATTTCCATACTTTTGCTCCATATCTGTCTACCAGTCCTCTCCCATGGATACCTTACACAATTGAAGTCTCCCAAGATACACCAAGCTTTCGGGAAAAGATTATGCAGCCTATACAGTTATTGGAAAAAATTGTCTCTCTGCTGATTAGTCTGGGGCCCATACACAGATGTAATGACCCAACAATCATTGATAGAACTTCTATTTTTGTATTTGAAAGCAACCGAAATGTTGAAGCTGCCCACATTACAGACATTACCCTCAAACTTATTCCCATTCCATAACACCAATTGCCCTCCTTTAACTCCATCTGCAGGAAAATTGCAACCTCATTTAAAACAGACCCACTAAATCTAGTTAAAGAGGATTTGTCTAAACTGACCATCTTGGTTTCCTGCAGGTAGATGCAATCCAAATGATGAGAATGCACCAAATCTTTTACTGCTCTCACCTTAAAGTCCCCATTGAGTCCCCTAATATTCCATGAGATCAGGTTCATAATGTAACAATATGCTTCCCTTTCTCCTTGATCTTCTTCCCTCTTAAACTGTCCAGAACTTCATTATTTCTCACAAAATTTGCTTTTCTCTTCCCGATCTTAATTCCTCCACCCGTACCCTTCCTCTTAACTGAGTGTTGTAGAATATCAATCCTTCTCAACTTCTTAAGGAAGCTCAGAACCATAACCTCCCTTCCTTCAAAGGATACACCAATACGCTGTCCAAACTGAATAATTTCATTTTTCCAGACTTCTTCATCAGCACACAGTTTCATTGCCAACGGCATATCACTTGCTTCATACGGCACAATCTGGGCAGACTGTACCTCATCCTGCAAATTCTTGTCACATAAAACCTTATTCAAGCCCTCTGCTTCCAGCACCTCTTGAATACTAGACGAATCAGTAGCTCCTTTCTCTTCCTGAAAAACCCCATCCACCCTGTCATAGTTCCAACCCTCCCCTGCATCTTGGTTGAATTGAACCTCCAGAAGACCAGCACTATTCCCCGACCTCCCTCCATCAATCCATAGCAGCACTTGATCCTTCCAACCACTCCTCGAGTAGGACACATCACCAGCCTGAGCACACAAGGGAGAAATCTTCTCTCTGCTGATCGGAGTAAGCTCCCTTCCGATACTCTATTTTCCTTGAACTGCGTTAATAACAGGCACTCGGGGAAGACGACGACGATTCGATAGCGGTTCAGGTACGAACAACTGAACCGGACCAGTCAGGCCCCGGTTCAATAATAAGTCAGGATCCAATATGTTAGGATCCTTTAGAATTGGATTGCTTAACAAAATCGGGTCCACGAAAACCCGAGCCCGCACCAGTTCATCTTCCTCCCCCGACACCCCAACACCAACACTCCCCTAGATAGCCTGTACATGCACCACCTCGGAACCACAACCCATCCCATTAAGATACCTGGCACCCTTCCCCTCAGCAGAATGCGGCACAACCCGGCATCTCGAGGAATCTGGGAGAAACCCCAAGATCCCTTTACCACCGTGGAGCTTAGGAACCCTGCAAACTTGAAGGCCTCTTCCTGAACCTACCTGCCTCTTTACCTCCCTCTGACTCATCTCAACTGAGTTTGTCTGGTTAGGAGCCTTCTCAGACTCAGAACCAGAAACACCCAGGATTGAAGGGTCACAGAATTCTGGCTCCCCTGTTACAGCTCCGCCGTCTTTGTTGAGCCAATACCTTCTATATTCCGCCACCACATCAGCCCAAGACCATTCCTGTTTAGCAAAATTACCCTTTCCAGCTTCTTCCACTTTGATACGAACCCAAAAGACCCCACCCCCTACCAAAATTTTGATCTTATCAAGAATGTCTACCATCCGCTCAATGGAGATTTTCACCCGCACAAAAGAGATATTATCCCCCCTGAGACCCTTACCATCCACTTCTCTAAGCCTCCCAAACCTGGAACAGATCGTCTGAAACGTGTTGATGTTCCATAAATGAAGAGGCACCCCCTAAAATCTACACCACAGATCAATTCCCTCCTCTGCAGGGAAAGTTCCAACATCTATCCTCCAAGATGAAAAAACCACAAAAGTACCCTTCTTCACCTCTAACCTTCCAATGGAGCATGCAAGATCCTTCCATGATTGTGAGTCTGTGCTAACTAAGAAGGAATGGGAGTCCAGTCTACGAATGCACCAGACCTGCACCTCCGGCCAGAGCTTCTGCAGACTGGCTCTTGCCTCCTCACACTCCATTGCAAGTCCAATGAAGTTCTCCCGGAAGGAAACCACAACACAATTCTCCAGAGCTCGCTTTGCTGGTTCAACCTTTGGTGACCATGCGATTTCCACAACACCTTGGTAGACCTTCGGAGGAGACTTGCTACCCGAATTAGGATCCTGACCAGAAGTCATCAGCCTGTCGCCCACCTCTGTCTTCCTATTAGAGGGTCAAAGAGACGGACAGAACCTTCTTCTATGTCCAGCTCCTTTGCAATGGAGGCACCGGACAACTTCTCTACATCCAGCTGCATGATGACCCTTACCCAGACAACGAGTACATACATCTCTTCCCACAGGAAGAGCAACCGAAGCCAGGTTCCTCCGTTGGCCAAAGCTGCGAGACCCCTTCCCCTGCACAGTGACCCAACCTTCCACCTTACCAGAAGAATGACCGCCGGGAAGCCCTCCCCCACTCTCTCCACTCCTCATTTCTTCCTCACTTTGCATGGTATCTTTCTTTCATCTGAATATGTATCTTTTGTTTTTTCTTTCCTGTGAAACTTCTTCGCATTGGGGATGCCATGTTGGTGACTGGTTCATGACCCAACCCAACTTCTGAATGTGCATGTAAATAATATATTGTACTAGGGGCGCCACATTAGTCCACATGTATCATATATTTATTAGATGTATACACAAACTATAATAATATGTAACTACATATACAAACACATGATGTTAACTTTTGAATGTGCATGCAAATAACAAGCAGTACGTCCGTGTATGTACATTCATTGTGGAAGCAATTCAGATCAGACTGGATTTGATGTTTCCACCTCTCTATATTCAAAATGAAACAAGTTGTTCTTCCCTCTTTTTTTTAAATCGTCAATGTTGTGAAAATTGGATTTAGCAAGTGTATCTGACTATTTACTTAACCAACCCCATTTTAATGTCAAAAACAATTATCCTGGATCAAGTGGGAGTTGTAAAATGAACAATGCATCCACAATGTTTGTGATGGCACAGTCCTAACCTTGAAATTTTCTGGCAAATCAGCTTTCCTGTAAGCCTCAACCGCTCTAGAAACTGGAAAATCCAAGCCTGCAAGAGGGCAGCGAGGGTCCTCTGCACCTGCATTTCATAACAGGTTGGGTTTCAAACTGAGCTTTTTCCTTCTCTCTAGCTTCAGGGGAGAATTACCCGACTTTCAGAATAAATATATACATGCATTCGCAATCCACCCTCTCTTCTCCCAAAAAACAAACAAACAAACAAACAAGTTAAAAAAAAAAAAAAACCGCCAAGAATTACAGGATGTCAGGAAAAATAAAGCTTTTGAGAATTAAAAAGAGTACCCTGACAAATTAGTCACAAGTTCAAACATTTGTAGCTGTCATTCCTATTATGTGAACTCAAATTATTCCAATCACTATTAATCAACTAAATAGCAAGACGATGTTTCGTAAAAGCAGAAAAATATTAATTTCCAAAAAACTAATGATTTTTAGATAGATCCCTCCAGAAAATACTTACCATTTAATATAAGCAAAGGACGTGGAGCAATAGCTGGAACTGTGTTAGGTGAATCAAACTGGGAAGCCAGACCAGGAGCAATTCTATCCCAGACCTGGTCGAGGAGAGTGAATTATATAGCAATTCATCACAAGAAATCCAATTGGAAATATTTAGGCTTAGATGACATGTTACAAATCAAAATAATAGGAGATCCAGCACAGTTATAAATCAAAACACATGTACAGAATGACCTGTTTCCCTTGGTTGGCGAAGAATTGAAAACGTATTGGGTTAGATCAACTAACCTTCTCAACCACTTCTTTATCAATCACACTCTTGCCTAAGTCCTTACGTGCTTCTGAAATTAGGAAAGACAAGTTAGATATCAGCATCATATTCCAAGAAAGAAGTCTTCCCATCCAGCTATTGGTACTCTCTCGTTCTTGAAATGGACACTCAATGTCACCGAGAAAAGAAAAACATGTCCTTGTGTACCCCCTAAAGATTAGGAACGCCTGAAGCTGAACATCAACTATCGTTAAATGCATCAAAACTATAGTTAAGGGAACAGATATGATTGCTTATATTTTGCTAGGTAAATGCTGTCAGGACTACATGTGATTACCTAGACTCTGCATTGTAAATTTCGCCATGGAATATTCTAGGTTTTTATCTGGTTATTTTATCATTGAAAAGGCAGGGTACAAAAATAGAATAGCTTTCCAAGGCATAAAGCACAACAGGGTACTCATAATTCACTATCCCACTTGCCCAAAAAATCAAAGAGGGTGAGTTCAGATATAGTTCATTTAGTACGACTCCAAACAAGCATATGGATTTGTGATCTAACCTTCAAAGAGGGGTTGGACGCTTTCAACTCTAGCATGCCACTTATCATTATCTATTGCCCATCGAAAACCCTAAAGTCACCACAAGCAGATAAAATCCATTCTTTTCATAATTTGCAATGAAGAAACTGGTACATTTTCCAGCTACTAAAACTTTAAAAGTAAAAAAAAAATGATGGCATTTGATGCATTACCTGAACCCCAATTATAGGAACAACCACAGAATACCGGGTATCAACTGCAGCCACCAACCATGCATGCATACCTATGTGAAGGGACTGAAATATAAGCCTTAACAGGGAAATATTCTGATCTAAAAAGTTAAAAGAGGAATGGGCTGAAACTTTAGCTTTGTTCCACCTCCCAATGACTCCCCAGTAATTCCAATCCGAGCAGGATCAATGTCCTCTCGCTGAGTAAGATAATCTGCCAACTTTATCAAATCCCACACCTGCCAATTGAAATGAAGATAGTTATGCGATACCTGTCTTGCCGACAAAGCTCTTCTTGGAATCCAAGTAAAATATCATGAGAACTAGCTTATGCATACCCCTTTCTATTGAAACAAATTGCGTGTTAGTTAATTTGGAAGCACAAAAAGGATAAAGCAAGACAAGCACATATACCGTATCAAATAAGAAAGGCATAGTGTCACCATTTTTCCAAGCTGAAACCAAAGCCTAGGTCCAAAAACAAGAACCACCTTAGCAAGTTCAAACAACATTGCACTAAACCATAAGGAGGAGAGAATAACATATTAACATATGTACTGCAAATTAAATTCTTCATAGAATTAGAGAAGATAGGATACATCTTTATATGTCATGACATTTTGAGCACGTTCACCATGGTAACGAGAATCAATAGCAACAGTTATATATCCCCTAGATGCATATGCCTGGAACATAAAAATTCAATGAATTAGGCAGCTATGATTGCTTCAGAGCCGAAGAAGCATTTATGAAGCACTTAAGAGTAGAATGAAGACATTCCACCTCGAGCAATGGCCGCAACCACTCCTTGGTTTTGTAAGAGCTATGCAGAAAGACAATAGCTGGCCTCCTTTCCTGCTTGCTCTCCTTCAAGCTTAAGATCAACACAGGCAAACGCCCTTGTTCACCTGCCTACAAAAGACAAGAACAAAAATGCACCACTCCAATGAACAATTATTAAGGTCATGGATGTAAGTTCAGTGACGGATGATGTGCTCTAGAAACTTGAAAATTCAAGGGTTTTTGTTTCAGCTTGAGAGGGAGACACAAATATAGAGAATCAACACTCAAATCTAGTTCACAATAAGCATTCTGTACACTATTTCAATGTCCCAAGAGCTTTATCCACAGTCATGACTAGATTACTCTTGATTATGCAAGTGCAACGGGCTATATCAATGAGCCAGTCCTGGACCAGCACATGTGAGCATGGACCTAACTGGCTACGCACAGAAGACCACCCCAGGGTTTTGAGGGCATAAAGCAAAGAGTCTTCATGTCTGGCTAGCATTTTAAAGGCCAACCATGTTTCTGTCCTGGCAGAGCCATCTAATGAAAGCAAAATTGCTTAGTTTTATCTGACAAGAGATTCTCAGGGAACATCTTTTGACCCAAGTCTGTTCACCAGAAGTTTCTACCAAGATCCATAGGACAGGCCCAATTCTCTGATTGTGACTGCCACAACTCCCAAGTGAACAAGGACTTGGTTCAAATGCATGATGCATTAAGAGAGAATTTTTAAATGCTCATTAGGTTAGGGTGCACAATTTCAAATGCTACCACAACGTACTAGATCCCGTGGTGAAGCATGCCAAGGTTAAGTCAAATTTGCAGTCATATCAGTTAATTGTGAGTCTGCAACCTACAGCATGCAAGATGGGTTGGGTCAGGCCAGGGTTAATCAGCTTAATCTAGATCAGACTGAATTTGGCTCAAGTATTGGCCCATGCACAACCCAACATTGGAAGTCAGAATCTGGACTGGTTTGAGAGGCCCAAATTGCTTGTAATATTTAAGTCAACTCATAATTCATGCCTAAAGCCAAGGTTTGCCATGTTACTTTTAGATGCCATGTCAGAATCTTGAAAATCCTATACATATCAGTCAGGTTCCAACATGGACTGAGTCGTAAAATCTCAAGGCTGAAAATCATAATTATTAAAAATATGCTAAGTGGACAAATGTCATAACATATCAGCTGACTCAGACTCGGAAAGAAGTCCAGAAACCAATCTGATTCGTACAAGTCATACAGAGTCAACAAACCATGCCAAAAACATACACAAATATCCATAATAATTATTAGTAGATTGTGTTGGCAAAAGCTGTTGAGTCACGTATCAGGTGCGCAAAAGTGCTACCCCTATATATAATGTCGGGATCTCTGTCCCCTATGAACCTATGTTGAGGATAGTCACATCCTTTGACATTGTATCAAAGCACTCACATTGGCTCTCCCCCATTTGGTGCTAATGCAGTTTGACATTGCAAGCTTACTGTATGACTCCTCTATGTGTGTGGGTGTGTTTGGGTGTGTGTGTGTGTGTGTTGGGGGGATTGGGGGGGGGCTTCATTTAGCCTCTCATATCGGGTGTTCACAAGCACTATTCCTCCATATAATATTGGGACATCTGCCTTGTATTAACACATGTTTTCAGATGGTCGACCATTTATTAACAAGGATGATACAGTACTTGTGTAGGTATGGGTACCAGTAGGTACCGATACTGATATGTACCAGTATCGGGGGTATCCACCTAGTACTGGCCCATTTCGGCCTAGTATTGGTCAATACAAGTTTTTTTTTTTTTTTTTTTTAAAAAAAAACTTAAATGACTGGTATTAGGTAACCCCTGTATCGGTATCCGTACCCACTGACATCGATATGTGTCGGTCGACACATATCAGTATTGGTCGATATTGCCAACCAGGTTTATTAAGGATGTTAATAAACTATGAGAAATACTTGGCTGCAATGCCCCCTGGGCATTGCAGTACACCTACTGTAGAATCGGGAGAAGGATCGCATACAGTTACTGCACCGTCCCACAGCAGGACAGCACACCTTAAGCAGCACGCCATCTGATACCCCAATTGGAAGGCAGTTGTGCTGCAATTCCCAGGGGGACATTGCAGTAAATATTTCTCATAAACAACAGCTTGCAGCAAGTATTTCTCATAAACTATAGCATGTAAGACTGCATTTCTTCGTTAATCTGGCTAGCAGGCCAGGTCATCATCAGACTCACTCAAAATTCAAATTTGGGCTGGTCCTTATCACCGAGTCCAACCTAGTGCTACCGAGCCTCAATACAGTGCAACCAGAATTGAGCTGTGTCCAGTGGATCACAAGCGAGCCTAGCCAAAGTTGCACAGCTATTAGTAAAAAGGAGTCGGCATTTATCCTATTAAGTGTACAATGCTTCTCCGAATGGAGTTTTCACAATGACCAATCATTCAGTCAGAAGAACGTAAAGAGCAAAACAGCAGCATAAGCACAAACCTCAGTAATCAAAATGAGATTTTCTTCTCTCAATCTGTCCTGAAAGTCCTTTATGTCTTCCCTTGGGCAAGATTCCATAACCTGAAAATACTTACAATAAGCAACTCACTACACAATAACCAACATCATTAAATGTTCTGAAAAAATATCTAACCTCACGGGAGCCTAGAAACCCCTGGTACATAGGTTCAGTGACTGGTTTCGCCTCCTCCACCGAAAGGTTAACTAAAAAGGAGGAACATAGAAGAATAAAACGGTGAATTTTCTAATAATACCTTAAAGAATGTCCTCATTCTGTTCAAACATTAAGATGACAACAGTATAATGTAAGAAAGATTGGGAAGCAACCATGTTGTATTAAATCCCTCCAAATCTAAGGCTCCATATTGGCCCTTGATCCCCAAGCCTTTGGTCCATCATCAACTGATTTTTACATGTGGAAAGGATGAGAGTAATCTGCCAATAGTTTGAGGAAAGGTTCCTCGAATAATAGAAATACAACTACTTAAGGATGGATTGCCGTTCACTTGGTGAAGGTGCTCACTTGAAGCATGAGAGGAATAAGGTAAACTAATATAAGAGGTTTGGTATTCAGAAGGAAATCCAGGAAGCCAATCATAGTAGTCTGCGAGTGCGCTGGTGCTGTGGCACAAAGAAAGGCGGTCGATCGAAATCTGAACATTCCAAGGGAGCAAAGACGGACCTTCCGCCGTCCGACGGCTGCGGAGCACCTGGAGGAAGTCGGCCCTAAGCTTGCTAGTAGCATCAGCATCGGCATCGACGGCGGCGGCGGCGGCGACGGAGGCCTCCATCGTGCAGCGGCGGGGGTGAGCTGGTTCTCCGCCGCCACGGAAGCCGCCAAATTTATGGCAACGAGGCGTCAGCGGCCGCGGCACGGTCACGTGGCATGCGCTGCGCCGGCACGCGAGCGGCGGGGCCCACGCGACGATGCCAGCGACGTGCGAGATCACCATGGGATTCCCCGGGTGCTGCGGGCGTGCGCTCTGTACTTCTGGTCGCAGCTTCCTTCGCGGCTTCCTCTCCGCACGGACGCTACGGAGAACGGGAGAAGGCGCCAACAACGACATCGTCTGGACCTGTGCGTCTCAGACACACTCGTTCCGGCGCGAAGGGCTTGCGCCGCACGCCCGCCCCCCACTGGCCGCACATGGTTACGTGCTCCTCGCTATGTATGCATTGCCGTGGGAAATCGTGTCTTCGGCAGCGGCAGGGAGCAAATTATGTTTGTAGAAAATGACGTAGTACCAACCACAGTAATTATTTTCGGAGACTACCAGGAAGAAGGTGATCTGCATTGGATGCAGTCCCCAATAATTACTGAGATTCGTGAGGGATTTTTTCAATGAGATGAGGTTTTCTGGTCTTAGTTTTTTAGTAATTACGTTCCTATTCGCAAGGATTGAAGGTGAACGCTCAGGTTAGTTCAATAATTCAACTTTAAGATTTATACATATAATTTTTATAAATTACCATGTATGTATATGTACTCCTGACTCACGTATTATACGTCTGATATTTTTAAAAAGGTTGGGGTTATACTTTTCCTACAAAAATGCTGTGATATGTAACTGAATACACCAAAACAATTCGGATACTTTTGTGTTTATGATCTTAAAGATCGGAATTTGCATGTATGGGAACCCAACAACTTTGTCATGACAAAATTTCAGTGTGTTTCCTCAATTCGCACACAATTTTAAAACCCATTTCACTCCATGAACAAACCATTCTAATCCCCAAGTATGTTTCACTCGATCACGACCAATCAATTAAGCTATCCAATCCCCTTGGTCAACGACTTCGTATACTTCTATCTTTACCTCGCCCCACAGACCCCCCCCCCCCCCAACTAGAACAGACACCCACGCGAGTGCTCTAGTGCTGACGGGTCGAAGAAAGGTGGCGCCTTTTGATCGAAATCTGAACATTTCAGGGGAGCAAAGACGGACCTTCGGCCGTCCGACGGCTGCGGAGCACCTGGAGGAAGTCGGCCCTAACCGTGCCGGCAGCATCCGCATCGGCAGCGGCGGCGGCGGAGGCGAGCTGGTCCCCCAGCTACGTATGCATGCCTTGGGAACTAGGGATGCAAATGGTAACCGATATCCGACCGTTAGTATCCAGGTCATGATAGTCTTTTAAACCTATATGCATAATGGTAATGGATAAGATAATAGCTATATATAGATTTTTTCTGATCGGATGCGTATGATACATTAAGACCCGGTTATTGTTAACTTATAGGACAATTAATAGAGAGTAGAGTAATACTTGATGTGGGTAAACAAAAAGATATTTTCATAAATTTTTTTCGAAGGCTTCTAACATGATTTACATACTCATATAATTTGATTTCGATCGGACATCTAAAAAGAAAAAGATGAAAATTCAAAAATTGAACTATAATGAACAGTAATAAGTTTTTATTGGGTCTCAATTTTTTATTTTTTAATATTTTTTTATTTTTTTGTGAAAGCGCAAGGCATGTCCTACATATCTATCTAATTCGATTTTAGATCGAACATCTCAAAAAAAAGGATGAAAATTTAAAAACCTAACCCCAATAAACAGTAATATACTATTCATGGAGTTAAGGTTTTTAAAGTTTCATATTTTCTTAGTTGTCCTATGAAAAATTTAATTATATGAAGATGCAGATAATATTGGGGGTTTTAAAAAAAACATGAATATCATTATCTATTTATTATATTTTAAATTTATTGTTTTGAAGATGAGGACCAGACTAACAACCTAAAGAGAAAAAGACAGCCACCCTAAATATCTCATTGAGCACAGGTTCCCACGGAAAATGGCATCCGCTCTCTTGAGACGGACGCCAAAATCCAGATTTATGGCACTGCATGCATCACGTTTTCTATTGACTTTGGCTTTTACGGATAACCAAATAATTCACCAAGAAATGGTTTTCTCGAAAACTTGCATTTGTAAAACATTTTACTGGGTGCCAAACGGACCCTTAATAGGGTGGAGTTTTCAACTTTTCACAATGACCAAAGTCGGAAGAATGTAAAGAGCAAAACAGCAGCATAAGCACAAACCTCAGTAATCAAAATGAGATTTTCTTCTCTGAGTCTGTCCTGCAAGTCCTTTATGTCTTCCCTTCGGCAAGACTCCATAGCCTGAAAATACTTGCAATAAGCAACTCACTACACAATCATCAACATCATTAAATGGAAGGAATAGGGGAGGAAGAAGAAGTGTTCTGAAAATGCATCTAAGTGACGAGTGCCTAGAAACCCCTGGTACGTAGGTTCAGTGACTGGTTTCGCCGCCTCCACCGAAAGGTTAACTAAAAAGGAGAAGCATAAGAAGAATACAAGGGTAAGTTTTCTAATAATACCTTAAACAATGCCCTCATTCTGTTCAAACGTTAAGATGATAACAGCATAGTCTAAGAAAGATTGGGAAGCAACCATGTTGTATTAAATCCCTCCAAATCTAAAGCTCCACAGTGGCCCTTGACCCCCAAGCCTTTGGTCCATCATCAATTGATTTTTACATGTGGAAAAATTATAGTAATCTGCCAATAGTCTGAGGAAAGGCTCCAGGAATGATAGAAATACAACTACTTAATAATGGATTGTCATTCACTTGGTGAAGGTGCTCACTTGAAGCATGTGTCCTGCACTCTTCAGTGGATTCATCATAGAAAACATCAAGGCTGCAATTCTGCAGAGATGGGATCCTTAAAAAACTTTGTTGTGGTGCAGCCAGCTGACTTACGTGGGTGATCAACAAAATGGAATAGGGAGATCTTCAGTTGATTCGACGTAGAAAACATCAAAGCCACAATTTAACAGACATGGGCTCCTTAAAATTTTCGTCGTGATGCAGCCAAAAGGAATGGGAGAAATCACCAGTGACTTCAGAATAATATTTGTTGCACTGAGAATGTCATTTACACTGTCCCTCAGTGCAGTGAGTAAATAAACAAAAAGATTTATTTTTTGAATTTTTTTAGCACCCGAAGTGCTCTACGTATCTGTACAGATCATCTCTGATCGGACGACTCAAAAAATCTGAACATTTCAAAGGAGCAACGACAGATCTTTGCTGTCCAACGGCTGCAGAGCACTTGGAGGAAAGTAGGCCCTAAGCTTGCTAACAGCATCGGCATCGGCGGCGGCCGCCACGGCGGCGACGGAGGCCTCCATCGTGCACTGCCCTATTCTTTCATATTTAATTGAATAACTAGGCGAAACTGAATTGCTCGAGTTCTGCCTTATCTATATCATAGGTCAACATTGTAATACTTATTATTAAAAATTTAGTGTATCTAATTTAACTAGCGCATTAAGATAGACCAACATATATTGATTATAGTACGCCAGGACACCAGGTAATTAAATTTGAGAAGCGTGTGGAATTTAACACCCACAACAAGACTCGTGTACAATGCAGCGACCCTGCTTGTCTAATCCATTGATCCAGTTGAATTCCTTCCTCGCTAGAGCGCAGCATAAGAATCAATACAAGAGCAGGGCCAACAGCATCCCCCCTCACCATCAAAAACAGACTCCTCTGTTTTTTGAAAAGCAGACAGCTTATTCTGTCCTGGCTCTCCTCTCTATTAATCCGTTGACTCTAATGTAAGGTGATTTGGAGTCATTGGAATAGATTAACTTTTTGTCTGATCCGAACAAACCCAACACCGAAGAGTGCCTGAACCATTTGGAAATACTTACGTCTATTGGGTCCTTAATCATTAGAATCTCTCAAAAGCGTTTCCAAACCGATAGCCCGAAATCAAGGGCATTGAAATTGAAGCCTAGAGGCCAAGTATAAGCAAGTGCAACCAAAACATTCATCGCACATGATCAAGGTAGCCGAGCACCAAAAGGGAACATGACTTAAAGCTTGTGGACTTTATTCCAAAAAAGGGTTCAACAAACCTGCAAGCGTAACACATAAGCTAACTAATGAACATTAACAGAATAATCGCACACTAAAAAATTTCTCCTGCTTGAGCTTTCCTCTCTCCTCTGTAGTGTTTTCCTCTCATCTCCTGTGACGAGACGTTTCCACTTCCGTCTAGATGAGAAAACTCGAATGGCCAACAGCTTCACGCCTATCTGTGCATAACGCACAGGCACGCGCGCACACAAGTGCGCGGGCGCCCACGTACGTGCGTACAAACACGCAGACACACACACAGGAGCAACACCCGCACGTTTGCAGGAGGTGCAAAAGTAGGATACGAATACGGACACGGAAATAAATGTTTCTATTTTTCAACTCTGCTAATAATAACATGTTTCCATTTTCAATTCTGATAAGATCAAAAAATATATTTTCTATTTCCGTTTCCGATAAAATCGAAGAGTCCATTTTCTGTTTCCGATATGTTTCCAATTCCAAAATCGGAATCGGATATATTTTCCGATAATTACCGAAAATTATTTATTTCTTGATTTATTTGTTTAAGACATATAAAATGAGACCTAAATATAACCGATACGCTTTGATATATTAGATAATGATCAATAAGATTAAAACACAATGAATGTAACCATATATTCATAAAGTTACATTTATAAATCTTTAATAATAATTGGAACCAGAAATCGAAAAACAGATACGAAAACAGATGTTTTCATTTTCTGTTTCCAATTCCAATAACTTATCGGAAATATCCGTTTCCAATTCCGATAACTATTAGTTGGATTTTTTTTATCAATTTTTTTTTCGATAATAGATTGAAAAATCGAATTTCCGTTGACAGCTCTACGCAAGAGGGGCCGCGGCTGTCTACCCGAGAGGCGGCAGTGCAATTGCAGGGACAGTTCAACAGCCGATCAAATGACCCAAAAATCATAACTCTATTCCATGTAGTGCTTAGTGCCATATGCATGCTCAGCAGATCACATGACCCAAAAATCATAACTCTTCCATGTAATGCTTAGTGCCATATACATGCTCATGGCACACATCAAACAACTTACATCGCAGGAGGCATACATGGTATATACATAGCAGGAGTTTTTACAAGGTATGGATCAACCAAAAGCTCTCAAGGAGAATAACCCGGAGTGGAACATCCTCGCCAGCAATTTGTGGGAGTTGGAAATGCTGTGGCCTTGCACAAATGCGAACCTCCCAGACTTTCCAGTAATGAACACAACAAAACTCTTGCTTGAAGAATGTTTATTAGTATGTTCATGCAATTGTCAAGCCCATGATGGGTGTCATAAGCTGAATACCTGAAACTCAAAATCAATGAGAATAAAATTGACAGTGCGTGAACCATGACCGCAACATAAACAGATGAACACAAATTGCAACCACCTTGGATAAATTGGATGTTTAAGCAGCACCAACAGAACCCAAAGTTTGTATCTGTTGAGAAAACAACACCACATGAAAAAGGGAAATAAAAAATCTATCATTAATAATTGAAGTTGTCAACAGAAAGTTACATCTACCTTATTCACAAGCAAATCCACTTGTTCCCGATACATCTCCTTTAAGTCGATGATATCTGCTCGAAGTTCCTCCAACTATGGTGTATAACAGCAGATGATATTAGTGGAACAATTTTTAGTACACAGATTTCATGATAACACATTATCACATTAAAATGCACAACTGTGCCCCCTCCCCCCACTCCCCCCACCGTACCCGCAAAAAAAAAAAATGCCGCCACCCTATCACAGATGAACCTGATTAAGTCCAACTGCAGCCCGGCTAAAGGAAAGCCACATTGATGATATAGAAGCAGTTGAAATGTGAATGCTAGGGTAGCCCTAAAAAAGGGAGGAAGAAAAGCTAAGAGAATATGGATGAGGACATCGAAAAGGGGAAAAAACAACTGAAATTATGCATATTAAATGTATGCAACATATAGTAGAGTGGTATATAATGGAACAATATATGCATCTCCAGCCCTTATTTTGGTGAATGATGATTATGATAGTGAGGTTAAAGGTTGTTTAGATGACGATAAAGACTGCATTTTAATAAAAGTGGACAAATCTTTAGGAAAATAACAAACAAAAACACCAGTTATTCTATTCATCATCAGAGGGGGATGTCTCAAATTCAAATTAACCAGTGAGGAGCAAGTAGCATATACACACCTCTTCATCACGCTCACCCATAAGCTCTAATGCAGAAGAATGTCTTCGCCTTAATGCTTCTAGCTCTGCTTGTATTCCCGGCAGCAGAGCTGCCTCTGCTCTTAATTTTTCACACTAAAAATGTGGATATCCCAAAATGAGTATAAATCGGCGAAAGCAGAAAGTTAACAATATCAACAATCGAATTGCATGTAAGCTTACCTGTTCTGTCATTTTAACTAGCTCCTCTGCTAAAGAATCACGGATAGACTCCAATGATGCCTAAAGGAAACATAACAACTAAATTGAATACACCAGTAGGATTCAGTTTTAGAAAAGAAGAGAAGAAAAATTGTGCATCTCTAGAAAAGAACATATGATAGATGCCCCTGGTTTATGCAGGAAATCAGAAAAATCCTACCCCCATATACTTTCGTCTAAACAGCCACCAAAATCCACATGTATACTGTGAGTATTTACTCACATGCACTCTTCATTGAAAAGCACATAAAAAAGGTGTGCATTTATATATATGGCTAAACATGATGACTTACCCAAAGATCATATGATTACAATTTTTTATAAATGAATTTACAAGTTTCTAAATTGTCTGGGCAGAAAGCCTAGTCCTAACTGGCAAAGATCCAGAACCAGCTAGATGTGTGGCAAAGAAAGCCATGTAGACAGAAGGTGGGTAATCACTAATCAAGAAGGCTTGTGTGTAGAGAACGATGGACAAAATAGGTGACAAGTGGAGAACGACGGTGATAGCAGAGCAGAAGGTCCTTTACTGGCAAGTACGAAGGTATCGGGAGGATCTGCAGGTGAAGGATAGCGGGAACAGGCAATTGCCAAAGAATACTATGACAACAGAGGAATCCAGTACAGCAGAGCCCAGTGGGACTAATTACTTGGAAATATGTGCAGCAACTGCTATACAAGAAAACTTATTGGCAACATCCAGTGAGAAGTGAAAAATGTCACTATGCTCGGCGCGAAAGCTTGCAAGAGTTAACGTGATGTTTCTATAATCAAAGTTAAGGCTATTCTTCATACCATGGAAACTCAGAAGGCAATTACTCCTCATCTTGGTCATATTTCAGTTTAGTCATGTGAATAAAGAAAAACTCCAAAAACTGAAAAGATAAAATTGTACATACCAAGCGAGAAACATATGATGCAAGTTCACCATCCTTTTGGCGAAGCATTGCTTCAAATGCATTGGGAGTCATACTCTTCAGGAAATATGGGGACATGGTTGTTTCACTAGGACTTCTCCGCCCTAAGAGGGCACCATCAGAAGAATCAAGTGGTGATTGAGGGAAAAAGCTTTCCTCCATGCTACCTAGACTCCCAGCACTAGAAAGCCTCCTCATGGAAATGTTTCCTTCAAAAGGTAGGGAGTAACAAAATTGGAATTAGTGTCTTCAGGGGGAAAAAAAAAAGGAATATACCAGGGATCTAAATAAAGGAAAAGCAACAAACAGCTACCATTTTCTATGTACGGAATAGTGTGCTTTATAGGAGGACCTTGTGCAGTGGAGGACCTCCCCAGATGAATCTTTTCCAATTCTGACCTCACACTCTTTTCCCGTTCGAGCTCCTGCAAACAAACATGTCATCAAGCAAATAGATTGATGCCATTGACAAATTTCCTGTGATATTCTACACAGATATATAAAACTGCAGAACATGTTGCTTTCCCCGCATTATACTAAGAACTGCCACACAGCAATGACATGAAAAAAGAACATTGGCCATAGATTATCAATGAAACCAGAATTAAGTGCCAATATCATACACTGGATATGAATATGGGAATACTGTGGTTAACCTAATTATGGCCAAACAAGAAATGTGACCAAAGAAGAACAAGAAGGTAAGTCAAGCACATCAAACTCTTCTTCACGTTAAACATCTCAAATTTTCACCTGACCATTTACTGTTGGGGACAAAATACGGATCCTCTTTACTGAAGGCAAGGTCAAGTCTAGAATCTCAAGTCCCCTTGAAGGTGAGAGCCTTTGTGTGGTTGCTTTTTAGGAAAAGAGTTGTGACCAGTTTACAAAGAAGAAAGTAGAGCATTGAAAATGATATCATTCGCCCTCTGCTGGCGGGGATTGAGGATTAAGACCACCTGCACTATAGTAAAGAAGTTTGGAAGATGTTCGATCATGTAGCAAATTGTTGGATACAATTTCAGACAATTGAGGACATGTGGGAGTACTTCAACACAAATAGGCAAAAATACAAAGAAACCAACTATTACTCAATCTTCCCACACCATTTGCTCAAGCACTTGGAAGGAGAAAACATTATTGCATGATTTAGGGAAGTAGAATCTATGCTGAGAAAGTGAGAATATTTATATCCGTGCTTTGTCACTACAATTGCAGGATTCAGGAAGTGGAATTTATGCTAAGTGAGGATACTTATATGCATGCTTTGTCATTTACTTATAATTGGAATAGGCACATTCTGAAGATCCATCGGGATCAATGGAAGAAAGCTCCTGAAAAGTTGTAAACTTCTTCAATCATTTTCTTCTTAGAACTTGTTGCCTTGGTGGGGATGAATCTCTCCTCTCACCTGGTTTTCTGTCTCCATTTATTTTGAATAAAATTGGTGGCACAACCACAACCTTTTCGGGAGAAAAATTGATCTTCTACATCCTCTTAGAGATAAGCCCTTCCTCTAAAAAGTGAATGCCAAACAATTGTCCTTGAGCTGTACCAAACATTTCATGATGTCTTCTCTTAAAGTTCAAACATAACCACTACCTATCTATCAAATTCATTTGACTCAAGAAGGCATTCCACAATCACTAGGTTGATATTCCAAGAGATACAGGCGTACGTCAGACATGCAAGTAATCACAGGAGCAAGGACCCCGCATAGATAAGCTGTTTGGAACCCGACCTAGCTGTCTCTCCTATCGGATTATTTAAAAATCTAAGTCGTTTTGGGTCTTTTTGTTTTTATATGGAGAAATATAGGTCGGTTTTATTTATTTTATTTTTTGGAATATGAGAGCTTAGGATTAGCCCTCAGGGAGTCCGAAACTTCGGATCAGGCGAAGATCCGAGTATATGACCTCTCTCCACTAACTTCGATCAGTGTTAATTATGTCAAGCAACCGCTCGACAACCCTTGATTAACCGTCCGTTGATGTCCTTATAACATACAACACTACTACTACAGGCAGCACATGCATATGAAGATATGTTTTAGGTTAAGCTCTTAGCCTCACCCAAGTTTAGGATGGGTTTATAATTGATTGGGAAACTTTTTAAAAGGTTTTGGATTGACTCCGAGTAATCTGGATTGATTCCAAGTATTTAAGACCCATAAAGGTATTTTTGTAATTATGCCAAGTTAGAGGGTATAGGGGTATTATGGTTACTTTAAGTTTTTTAGCATTTTAGGGAAACTTGAAAACCCTTAGGATGTATTTTAGGATCATTTTAGACATATTTAAGTTATAGGGGTATTTTGATAATTTTACCTTAAATCGGATTTATTAGACTTAGAATCTATTTTTATATTTTTCTGAGATCTTTATTTATTTTTATCATACTGAGGGTATTTTGGTAATTTTACCCATCTTATTAAGGTTTGGAGGGTATTTTGGCATCGGAGAGATTTTGATATTTTTTAAGAATTTTCTGTGATTTTTACATATTTTTATCATGGGTGAAGATATTTTTGTAATTTCATTAAGTTCTAGGGGCATTTTGGTCATTTCGAAAATTTTATATATTTTCATATTTGGTTCTCTGTTTTTTACTGATTTTTACTGAATTTCACTGATTTTTTTATTAATTTTACTGATTTTTATTAATTAATTGGGTATATGAAAGATATTTAAGTCATGTTTTTGGGTTTATGTAATTTTCAGATTTGGTTTCCTGATTTTTACTGAGTATTACTGGTTTTTACATAATTTTCTGATTTTTATATTCATTTTACTGATTTTAAATAATTTTTGTAAATTTTATTAATTAATTAAGCATGGGGGGTATTTAAGTTATTTTTTAACTTAAGTATATTGTTTTATGTCTCAATATTTCATTATTGAGTTTTGATTATGAGTCAGATTAATTATGTATGGGGTGGGGCCAAGGATATTTTACAATATTTAATTATGTGCTTATGTATTTTAATTAGTTATTAAACTAATTAATAATTTAATTATGTATGTAAAAATATAATAATATAATGTTACTTAAGTAATAGATTTATGAACATACATGCACACATATGTGCTCAAAGAACAATATTAACATTTCATTCATCATTTCGGCATAATCCCGTCTTATAGAATCGTGATTTTACAATATAAATTCGGCAGAACTTCTCCTTATGAATAAACCTTAGGAAGAGAGCCTTCCGGGACAAAAAATATCCTCCAAACGCAGCAAATCCGAGCAAGAGCACCGGATTTGGTCTTCAAATGGACAGAATTTCTCCTAGGAATTTTTGGGCCAAGATGGGCATGCCTTTCTTCTTACCCCTTGGGGGGTATTTATAGGCCATGGGGGCCTAACCGGTGGGGGTACCCACCGTTGGATCTTGAGGTGGGGGGGTGCCACCGGAATTGTTTGAGGTGGGGGGTACCCACCGGAATGCTTCTCTCTCTTCTCCTTTTCTCTTTTTTTTATTTAATAAGGGTGAGAGGAGAGAGAAGTTAGAGATGAAGGGGGGCCCGGCGGGCACCCCACCGGTTGTTTTCTCTTTTTTTTTAATTTTATTTAATAAGGGTGAGAGGAAAGAGAAGTTAGAGAGGAAGGGGGGCCCGGTGGGCAACCCCACCGGTTCCCAACCGGTGGGGACCCCCCCCCCCCCCCCCCACCGGTTTGGGCAACCGGTGGGGGGCTTCCCCCCTTCCCCCTTTTTCTTTAAAAAAGGGGTTCCAACATAAGCTTAAAAACCAACCAAGTATATCAATCGCCATCAGAATGTACCCTCTGGAGAGAACCGAATACACGAGGGTCAGTGGCATGGTGATGAGGGATGAGTCCGATGACCATTACCTTCTCTAAAAGTTCCCTTCGAGCCATCTCTTCTTGCAACTGTTCTTTGTGTTTATTTCTGACCTCCCTTATTTCATCTTGAAGTTGCCTGGCACGACCTTCATGTGTTGCCACTTCCTCCATAGCTGCAAGATATTCTTGTCTGTTTTCAGATGCCCTCTGCCTCTCTTTTTCCAGTGAGCGGCTGAGCTGTGCCTGTTCTGTTCTAAGACATGTAATCTGGAACATTTTGAATGTTTATTAGCTACTGTTTCTAGGATGACAGCAATAAGGCCAAATAGTTAGAAGAGAGAAGTACAAACCTGTGTCTCTAGAACAGTCATTCGAGATAAGGTCTGCGTAAGACGCTCGTTCATGGATCTTTCTCTTTCCTCAGCAGCTGCAGCTTTGGCTTCTGCAGCCTGACAACATAAATGACCAAAAGTATATTACAATTCAGATTTACAAGGAAGTGGGGATGATAGAAAATATGTTTTTCAAAAAGGACCTCCAGACGGGCATTCAAATTTCTCTCAACACCATCCCAGGCTTCAGCTTTTCTTGCAGCTGCTTCCTATTAAAATCAAGCAAAGACAAAGTCCAACAAGAACTTCCCATCATCCTGCAGCCTTCTCCAGGAAACTGAATGCTTAATTATCTTCTATCCTTTTTAGTGATAGCAGAGGTTCGAAATTAAGAAATCAACTTGCAGCATGCACGCGATCCTGATCAGTTTAGTTTCTTTAAAAGAATGAAATACACATGATCCTGGTGTCTGCCCGAAAAAAACCAGTGCCTAAAAGGAATACATGAACAGAAAGGTGATTGAGATGGATACCTGCATGGCTTCAATCTGCCTTAAAAGTGGCCTAGTTGATTCAGGAACTTGTGTGATCAATTCATTATACCGAAGTTCGCTAGCCTGGAATTATTTGATCATTGATGATGACCTTTATGCCACTTTCACGGAGAATAATGGAAAATGCACGTAAGTAAACATCACATACCTGATAACGCTTTTGAAGCTCATCAATATCTCTTCTAAGCATGTCTTCTCTAAAATTAGCCTGCAAAATTTTAAGAGAAGAAAACAACTTAGTAATTAAAAATAAAGCAATAGCGAGGACTACACTATAATGATAATAAAGGAAAAATATATCAGGAGTTCTTGATAGCATGATGGTGAAAACATCGAGGTTTAAGCAAGTACCTCCTCCTGAGTTTTGGTAAGAGTTTGCCTCAGCTGACTAAGTGATCTAGCCAACTCATGTTCGCGTTCGTTGGCTTCTCTCAAGCGATTTTCTAGTTCAATTTTAGCTTCATTACTTGCTCGAGCCTTAGCTAATGCTTCAGCCTCCTTTGCTTCATTCAAAGCATTGGTATAAAATTCTTTTTGAGCAGCAAGCTCTGTTTGATGTCTCTCTACTGTTTCTTGCAATAATTTCTCTGTCACTGCCTTATCTTTCTTAATATTTTCCACTTTTGCCTCCTCCACCTATAAATCCAGACAAGGCATGCTCATAACAATCAGCTTTTGCATCAGGGGTCATATTAAAGTTTAGGTGTTCTTTTAAGTTGAAACATTCATCACTAGTTTCTAAGGATTTGAATATACAAAAAGAAGTTGAATCAAATGCTGGGATGTACTGTTATGTTGCCACCGGCAATGAGAAAAAAGTTAAAGCACATTCACTTATGATGCAAAGAGATATTTCCAACATCCCAAAAATCTTTGGGAACCTGATAAGTTCACCATCACTGTTGATCCTCTTAAGCTGTATAGCCAGAAATTACTAAAGATCAAGATAACTTGCTCATGAACAAATATGTAAGGAGATGTCATCATTCAAGCAGGAAACAGATTTTATGCAATACATAGGACATTCATGCTCTATAAGGAACACAGTCATGAGTAGCAAGCAAAAATATACTGAGAAACTATTCCATGAGATTTTTCCTCACTCAATCCACCAAAGTTTACTATACAGGGGCTTTAGGGAACTACTGAAATTGTATTTAAACAAGAGAAGAAAATTCCCCTCGTACCTCATCTGCAAACGCAGGGGCTAACCTTTGCTGAGGAGGTCACACCACTAGGGCATAGGTGTGCAAGGGCAAACTTCTAAAAATCCACTAAAACCAATGCCAGATCAGGGCAGGGAAAATATGTAGTAATACTTCACAAAACAGCAGATTAAGAATAAAATCCTTTTTTTGGAAGTGATTAAGAATGAAATTTGCGTAACAAATAAAAAAGTGTGAAAAACTTCTCTAATTTTAAGTTATATAATGTGTTGGTAATACATAGACACTTAAATACCTGAAGCTTTGAATTCAGCCTTTGTTTTTCCTCTTCAAGCTCTCTTATCTTACTTCCACACAAAAGAGGGAAAGTGTTAGAATGAAATACAAGAATGGAAATAAATTTTGCAAGGAAGTGAAGCCAAAATATCGGTTACATGCCTGTGCTCTTAGTTTCCTAATAGTTGACTCCTGAGCAGCTTGCTTTTTGGACAATTCTTCACCTGTGCAGGGATATAGATAAAAAATGAACTTGAGATATATTTTAAAAAAAAAGAATGAACCTTTCTCTAAAATCACCAAAAAAAAAGCATAGCCACCAGAAATAAAAGTTACAAGGGGCCATAATTAAAAAAACAATGGTTAATCCTGTCTCATCAGCGATGAGGCCTGGAGATGTGTGACTGTGTCTTTGCCGATGAGGTCATGAAGGGGGTTGAGAGCTCAAAAAGGAAAGAGGTGTGGCTGTCTAATGAGACCTTCAAATATCTGCTTGCAACTTCTTGGAATCAAATGACTCATCAGCAGAATGGTATGAAGAGTTTGGCCATTAAACTCAAGGCTCTAAAGAATGTCTTTAAAGCTTGGGTTATCAATTGAAGGAAGCTAGAAATAAGAGTAAGAATGGGTTGTTGGAGCGCATCAGACAACTGGAATTGCTTGAAGTGCATAGGAGTTTGTCACCCAAGAGAAGGTGGTCTGCCTGTTTTCTGGTTTAGAAGACAAAGATGCTGATCATCTCTTCATCTGATGTGGTCTTAATAAAGAGGTCTGGAGAACTTTTTGCCAACTCAGCAGGTTTCAAGGCTTCTTTTGACAATATCCAAGATATGTGGGCTTATTCCAGTGGGTGTCTGTTGGTGGAGGGAAAAGCACTCAAAATCATCCTCTTTTTACCACATGCAGTTTGCTAGAGTATTTGGAGGCAACATAGTGATTGCATTTTCTGAGGGAGTAAGGTGTACATTGAGAACATATGCCTTCAAGCAGTGTCATTCATCTACAACTGGAGTAGGTACATTCTTGGTATTTCTCTAGACAGCTGGTTCAAAGTGATATGGATTTTCTAACCTCCTTCTCCCTTTTGCAATGATGTATGGACTTTAGGGGGGACGAATCTCCTCTCTTCCTATCGAATGTACTGCCTATATTTATCAGTAATAAAATTGGTAGTACATAAAAAAACACTCCTCCTGTGTAGGCAGAATGATGTTCACAGAAACCATACCACAAACATAGGCAGAAGTGGAGATAATGAGCATGAGCATTCTCATGTCCCTCCATAACATTACATTCAACTAGTTTCCAAATGTGTGATTTATAGAAGGTAGGAAGAATTGGGGATTGGGCAAGGATCGGCCCAGTCCAAACCGATAGATCGGCCAATCCAATCCAATCCTAAGCCGATCTGGACCGGTCCCCCATTTATTTTTAAATTATTAAAAAAAATGGTCCGATCCTAGACCAATCCCAGCCCAGACCAGTGGAACGGGGCAAGGGATCAGATCGGTTCGGGTCAAAACCGATCGGATTGGCAATCCATGCCGATCTTGCCTTCCATGGATTTATATATTGTGGGCCAGAACAACAGCAGCCTTTCTTGGAGATCTTCTTGTGGGAGAGAGCGGGGAGAGCGGAGAGGAGCGGAGGGGCAGGGAGAAGAGCGGAGAGGAGCGAAGCGAGGCAATGAAGAGTGGCATGGAGAAGACAAAGGCAACAGGGGATTGGCGAAAGGGATCCATAACCTCATCGGCAGGTGTTACAGATGCCTAGGTAGGGACCATCATGTAGCGGAGTGTCGCAATGCTCGTGTGTTGGAGACGTGGAGGGTTGGGTCATAAAAGTTTTCGATGTTCTGAGAGGTGGATTTCTTCGGGGAGGAGAAAGAGGTTAGATCAAGAGAAGATGTTGCCTGATACAGTGATGAAAACAGAAGATAAGCGAGATTATAATGGACCTTGGTTCTCAGGATATAATAAAAACTGGAGTTTTTGTAGGAGATGTATTCTGGGACAAGTTCAAGGTCAATTGCAGTTTGTAGATGTTCACAAAGTCCTTTGCAGAAGATGGCCGTAACTGAAAGAAGATGGATGTGTCAGATAGAGGGGAATCAGATCCTATTATGGCGTCCTTCAGAAATTATTCGAAAGGAAATTCTGATGGAAGCTAACCTGGAAGGTCTGGACTGGTCGCTCCAGTGGAAGACTTAGTTTCCTGCAGCAGGTGCTAAGAAGAGCTGTAAACAGGATATTCGTTGGTGTCGCCTCATTGGTATTCCTTGGATTCTGTGGGATGTGGAGGTATACAAGATGATTGTGGTGCCGTTTGGCAAGATTGTTCAAGTTGACAAGAAGACCTTGGAGTGGGACTGCTTGGAGTTCGCCCGTTTCTTGTTTCTATGGAACAGGGGAAGGACCCCACACCATCAGTTAAACTTTGCTGGGGGAATGAAATTTATGTGATTAAAGTAGAGATGGAGGAAGTCAGTGTTGTTTCTGAGAAGGATAATGTATGGACGTACAAGGAGGTGGCTTTGGCGTATCAAAAGTACAAGCTTGCTAGGGTTTCTGCAGAGGAGGAGAAGACCAGGAAGAAGACCGAGTCGTCAAAGACCGATCCGGTTAATCCAGCCAGTCACGACTCAATGGTTCTACGGGCTGAACCGGGACACAATTTTAAAGTAGACCGGGTTCGGTGTGAAGGTGAACCAAAGAATGTGCTCGATTCAAACCGGGTCATATTGGAGGCTGTTAATGGGGAAGAGGATATTACCGATAAGGACACAGGGGTCATGTCTCTTGTTGAGAAAGGGGAGAAGGTAATTTAGGTATTCTGGGTGCTTCTGGAGAGCTTGAATGACGCGTGCTTATCAACTCGGTGGCTGCAACACCGGAGCGAGAACTTCGCAACAGCATGAGGAAGGAAAGGAGGAGAAGGCAGCTGCAATTCCTGCGGAGGGGAGGAAGGATGCAGAAGGAGGAAGGGAAGCCGCCTTCTTCGGCAGGAATGATGGAGAACGGGAAGATGCCAACTGGGACCCCGATCACCAGCCGGCTAATACAGGTAACCTGCAACTTCTTACCCCTCCATCCTCATCTCGTCATCCTCTTTCCCCTTGTTGCGCCAATACAATTGCCGACGATCGTCAAGCTGAAGAGTCACTTGCCCTAGTGCCATTAAATGAGGAATGTCATCACTTGCCCTAGTGCCATTAAAGAAGGAAGGATGGCCTGATGGAGGGAAAGAAGTCGTTGTTGGAAGAATGGGGCAATACAAAGATTGAAAGAAGGGTGCTCGATATTGGCTTACAAATTCAAGGGAAAGTGGGAAAGTTCAGGAAAGTCTGCATTGGAAGAGAAGTGGAAGAAAAGGCTGTTTTAACCCCAAAAAAAAGGGAATAGGGATCTGCAGAGCTTGATTGATGCAGGATACGAAGCAAATGGCCCTCTCCTATTCCCTTTTGTTTTTATTAGGCCAATTTATGGCCCATTATGTCTTTTTATTTTCTAGGAGTTATAAGGGAAGTCCTAGAGTCAGATGGAATCTCTAGGGTCAGGAGTTACCATCTATATATGTATCTTGTTCCAGAAATAAAGGAGATGATGAATTTTGAGAGGAAAAAAAAAATACCTGATTGTGCGTTTTGGTCTCTGCGATGGAGACCCTCTCCACCCCTCTTCCTCGGTGCGACGCCGAGGGAACCCCTGCTCTGGTGTGACGCCGGAGACCGCCCATCGGTGCGACGCCGATCGGTTCCCCCTCCTCTAAACCCCACTTCTTATCCCCCCCCCCTGTTCCGCATCAGTTTTGGTATTAGAGCATACCTCGATCCCCATTGCGCCACCGCCCCACAGTCATCGCCGTCTTCATCCGCGCCAGTCGCTGTAGTCGGAGCCGGTGCTGCCGTCCGACGCACCCCACCCACCAACGATTGCCACTGCCGCCGCCCTAGCCGCCCTCCAGATCGGCCGCCCTAGCCGCCCTCCGGATCTGCTGCACTAGCCACCGCCGGAGCCACCCTCGCCTTCCACCTCTGCCGAAGCCGCCGTCGTCGAGCCCCGCCACCGTCGCCGTTGCAGCCTCCCCCCAACACCGCCGCCGTCGCCACACGCCAGGAGCACCGCCGCTGTCCTTTCCCCTTGTCGCAGCAGCTGGCTTCAACGTCGTCACCGCCTCGCCCCGCCAGTGCCGCCATCGCCAGCTTCCACCGCCGTCGCCGCCCCACCCCGCCGTCACCGCCGCCCCGCCAGTCGGCCGCCCCGCCCGCCCGCTCATGTCGCCTGCTGCCCTGGTCACTCTGGTCATGGTGGAAAAGAAAGAATAAGAAGAGAAGAAGGGCTCGTGCCCTTTTTTACCTAGCCCAGTCAAACCGGGTTTGACCCGGTTCGGTCCGAGCCCACTTTCTAGCTGGTTCGAGCCCAAGTCCTGTTGGTTCGAACCATTTCCTTTAAAAGGGCTTAGGTTCTATTTTGTTATTTGGCTTGACTTGATTCAAAGACAGTTGGTGGTTCGAGTCACGTGGCTCGAGCCAGGGTGCAGCTAGGTCCGAGCCAGGAGTCAATCCAGATTCGTGGTGGTGCGATCGGCAGTGCAATTGAAACCGATAGCGCACCGCCCTCGTGCGGAGCTCGTCCGGGCTCCGATTTGCGTACCGTCTACTCGTTCGTATCGATGAGGCCATCCCAGATCTAGTGCGCTGCATCTCCGACTGCCTCGTTTTGTGTGCCACTTCTGCACGCATACCAAGGACACCGATCGCGCATCCCGAAGCCCTCATCAGCCGCCTCAATTTACATGCCAACTTCCAACGTACTGGTTTTGCAGCAACTAGCAGCCAACTTGCCTCGTCTTGTGTGCCGCACTTGCACGCTTTACAAGGACACTTGTGCTCGTTGTTCAAGGTCGTTTTCCTACTCCGATTCGTGCATTGTTCACGCCGACTAGTTCGTCTCGACGAGACCGACCAGATCCGACACGTTAAGTTTCCAACTTATCTCGTTTTACGTGCCACTGCTGCACGCATATCGAGGTCATCCTTTGAGCTCCGTTTCTTGCATTGATTGCGTCATTGGCTTCGTCTCAGTAAGATGGACTCAGTTCCAGAGTGGTGCTACCCCTACGGCACCTCATTCTACGTGCCGCTAATTGATTCAAAGAATTGGAGTCCGGGGTAATCTCTTGCAACATGTCTTCCACTTATTTCCGTTTTGATGTGTTCTTGCCGAATCGAAAATGGACGACATTGATGTTAGATGAGCGAGCGAGTGATAATGTGATTCCCCAATATATTGTTGATTCACTGTTGAAGACGGACGACATTCTTGTAGACGGTGATAAGGTTTTTGTGGAGTTTTATCGGCGGGTTAAAGGTGTCACCACGGGACACTCCACTACATATGTGGATGGAGCTTGGTGTACTATAGATCCATGGAGCTCTTCTATTTGCTTGGGTCGGGATTGGCTATCCGAGCGCCATGCTATAGTGGACTGTAATAAACGTCGATGCTCCCTCGTACACCCTCATTTTGATGGACGTGAGTTTACGTTTCCGGAATCGTCACTTTATTCTCTCAAGGTAATGGAAACACCGTCCAAGTTGCTTGATACAGTCTCACTAGCTACAAATGATGATCAATCAGATGTGTCAGTTGATACTGAGGGTACTAGTGTGGATCCTATAGCTGGCGATGTTCGGGATACTACTCTATGCATTGATTCTGGACTTAATTTAATGGCGGACGATGTGATTGAGACTAATTCAGTATCGTTGGTCGTCAGTGAGTCATCAGATAATGTTGAGTGGGACCAGACACTCATTGTTGAAGCCAGATTTGACTTACTTTCTGAATATTCATTTGATGTTCCGAATGTCCAGTGCGATTCCCTATGTCTTGCAGACGTTGCTTCATCTGAGTTTGACTTGCTATGGTGTAACTTTGAGGCCTATTGTCAGTGCCACCTTCAGCTCCTCACCCTGAAGATTTATATGCAGTCAATTGTATGCCGCTGGTCTGTGGTCCCCTTGCTCTTCATATGGCTTCTTCGGCATTTCAAAACTCGAGGACAAGTTTTTTCGAACCAGGGGAGATTGATGTAGGATACGAAGCAAATGGCCCTCTCCCATTCCCTTTTGCTTTTATTAGGCCACTTTATGGCCCATTATGTCTTTTTATTTTCTAGGAGTTATAAGGGAAGTCCTAGAGTCAAATGGAATCTCTAAGGTCAGGAGTTACCATCTATATATGTATCTTGTTCCAGAAATAAAGGAGATGATGAATTAGAGAGAAAAAAAAAAATACATGATTGTGCGTTTTGGTCTTTGTGACGGAGACCCTCTCCACCCCTCTTCCTCGGTGCGACGCCAAGGGAACCCCTGCTCCGGTGTGACGCCGGAGACCGCCCATCGGTGCGATGCCGATCGGTTCCCCCTCCTCTAAACCCCACTTCTTATCCCCCCCCCCCTGTTCCGCATCATTGATGCAAGATAACTGTGAGGTCGGCTGCAAAGGAGAGAGAGGTCTTGTGTCAAGAGGTGTTTACAGTAAGAAATGATCCTTTTGAGCTGGAATATCAGAGGTCAGAATGATGGGGGTAAGCAGCGAACTCTCAAAGAAAATATTTGAAGATTGTCGGTTGATATTTTCTGCATACAGGAAACAAAGATGGAGCAGGTGGACATTCATTTCATCAAGACGACTGTGCCGTTTGGAGAGCCAGATTTTGTGTTGAGAAGATCAGAAGGACAGTCAGGTGGGATTATTATTGGCTGGAGTAAATTGAGATGGGAAGGACAGCTATTGGAGATAGGAGAGTACTCTATTACAGTGAAATTCTGTGATGGTCAGAGAAATACTAACTGGATGCTCTCAGGAGTATATGGTCCTCAGCACATTCCAGATCAAAAGGAACTAGTGGAAAGAACTGATGATGTGCCAAACAAAATTTCAGTTGCCTTGGTGCATAATTAGTGATTTCAGTAAAGTGAGAAAGCCTTCGGAGAGAAGCAGATGTACTAGATTGAACACTGGCGATGTTCAGTTTGCACACAATATTGTTTTTCAGAGCAGATATAAACAATGTGCAGAATATCGCATTTATCTTGAAAGGTTGCTTAGGGTTGCTGATCAATCTTGATAAAAGTGCAATTACTCTGGTGAATATGGAGGAGCATTTATGCTGTGAATTTGCTAATATTCTTGGTTGTGGAGTTGGAAGACTTCCTATTAGTTATCTGGGGCTGCCAATTTCTGATAGAAAACCGAATGTAAGGGACTGGAATCCTATTATTCAAAGAATTCAAAGAAGGTTAACTGCATGGAAGTCAAGATGTTTTCCCTTGGAGGAAGGATCACTCTCCATAATTCTGTGCTTTCAGTTATGCCAATGCACTATTTTTCTGTTTTCCTGATGCCTAAATCAGTATGCAATGCTATTGATAAAATTAGGAGGGGATTCCTATGGGGAGGTTATAATCATAATAACAAAGGTATTCCTCTGGTAAAGTGGAAGATTGTCTGTGCACCTAAGGAGAACGGTGGACTAGGGGTCAAAGATATCCATTTATGGATGTTGCTTTAATGGGGAAGTGGTTATGGGAGTTATTGGAGGAGGAGGTTAGTTTATGGAAAAAGGTGATTTTGGGCAAGCATTATCATACAACTGGTAGATTTTATATTCAAACAGATAATGAGGCCGCGGTTTGGAAGGATATCATTAAGATGGCACATAATTTTCAGAATCATGTCATGGACAAAGTGGGGGATGGGAGGACATATTTTTCTGGAAGGACAATGGGCTGGGGAATACAATCTTGAAGGATAGGTATCCACATTTGTTTGCTATTGCAGTGGATCAGATGGCATGTGTACGGCTGCTATGAAGTTAATGGGAATCAGATTCATTGGACAGTCACTCTGCGCAGGAATTTAAAAGATGACCAGATGGAGCAATTTTCAAATTTTCTGCAAGAACTTTACTCAGTCTCTATTCAAACTGATGTGCCTGATAAAATATTATGGAAGCCTACCAGAGGAATATTCACAGTTAAATCCTTTTATTCACTGCTGGAAGGTGAATTACCTAATTATGGTAAAAGTTTGGAAGATCAAATCACCACTGAAAGTTAGAGCATTCATGTGGTTAACTTATAAGAGAAGAATCATCACATCACTAAAATGTATAGAAGAAAATGGTCTCAGGAGAAGGATGTTTTTTGCTCGTTTTGTGGACTGTACCCCGAAGATGCGGATCATCTTATGATGGATTGTCTTATGAGTCAACAAGTATGGACCTTATTTGGAGACATTGAAATTCAAGCCACATCAGATCTGTTGATGACATGTTGAAGTTCTTCAAGCATCTGGAAAGGAATTCTAATCAGAAGGAAAGGAGAAGCATCCTTGATCTTCTTCCTCACTCAATATGCTGGAGCATCTGGAGAGAAAGAAATGACGCCATATTCAGGGGAAGTAGGATTTATGTTGGAAATATTGCTTTTAGAAGTTTGTCTTTTATGTATAGTTGGTCTAGACATATACTTGGATTTTCTGTTGAGTCTTGGAATAAGGCAATTACATAATTTTGCCTTTATTTTGTTTGGGTGGGAACCTCTCCTATCCTTTGATTGTACCTCCTCTCTTTATTTTAATAAAATTGGTGGTACAATCCACGTTTTTCTCGAAAAAAATATATACTGTGGGGCACACTGCCACACAACTGGAGCTTTAAACAACAAGATCAAAGTGAGAAATCTATTGATCATGAACTTCAGACTACATTCCACAGGTTGGTTGTCCTTAGATCGCAATGTCGCAGGTTCAACATACAAGGATGCCATGAAGCAGCATAGTGGTCTTGTCGTACCTAAGGGTCTACCACACCTCATGAGCAATCTTTCCAAAAGTATATTATTGGATTCTCCTGTTACAAAAAGGAAACAGAAAGGCATCCCCAGGAGAGTGTGAAGCACTCAAGACCAGCCTGATGGTCTTCAGGAACCTCCAGTGGTCTCAGACAGAATTGGCTGGTGATGATGAAGGTTTGAGCATAGCTCCAGTTAGTGGTCTACGATCAAAGGATAGCATGCAAAGATGCATCTTTCAGGATTGCAAGCATAAAGAAGAAAGAATGATGCAAAGTGTGTAGAATCCTGATGAATGTTCCATGCAATGTCTCCAGGTCTTTATAGATTTTGTGATGCTTGCTAAGGGGTTGGTGAAACTGGGGCCTTTCTCAGTGCATAGTCCTTATCGTGAAATCCTATAAGGCTGAAGCTCCCTTGTTATTTTTAGGCTGAAGGAAGTTTAGACTAGAGAGGGGCTTCATTCACATAAGCAAGTGATCTGGTTGACCTTGCATGTTTATGCATCCTCCTATTTATGCAGTTCTATACTTCATACTTAAATGAACATGACACCATCCTTTCCAAAGGAAAATAATTGGCATTACCAAAGTTATCTTTAGCTCTTTAACATGCACTTGGAGTTTCACAGATGAGTTTCATGTAGTGTGGCACATGCAATTGACGCTTCCTTCGGTGTGGAAATGGAGAGATATAGGGGTGTAAATGGACCACTATCTGAAAATCGGATCCGAATTTTTGGATTCAAATCACTATGATGATCATCATCATTAAAGCCTTATCCCAGCTATCTAGGGTCAGCTACATGAATCCTTCTCGCCATCTTACTCTATCCATAAAGAGTTTATTTCAGATTTGGTCACATGTATTCAACCTGAATGAATCAAATTTCGGATGCCCAAAATCCTAATGGGAGAAACCATTTAAAACCTACTCATTAAGATGGATCTCCAGGGTTCTCCTTCACCAGCCACCCTGTGACAGTTGATTGAAACAAAAGTCTATTCTCTAAATTGCAACATAAGCACTGGGCCGAGAATTGTTTATAAATAAAAGGAGCATGTACTCGGGAGCACTTTGACAGGTTTACCTTCCGCCATAACTTGACTGATAATCTCATCCTTTTCTTTTAAAAGAGCAGCAGCATCACTCTTTTTGTTTTGCTCTCTCCGTAAAGTATCCCTTTCCCTAGTAAGAGTATATACCTGAAAAGAAATATGCAAAAATCACATACGGTATGAGAAAAATTGAAAAACACAAGACAAGTGAAGAAGGGCAAGAGGATCAAGAGCAGGCAGCATGAAGAAGTCCGTATTCCGGTGGTTTTGGCAGCAGATGTCCGGTCAGTTGCAGCTGCAGTGGCCATTTCCGTGGACTCCCTGACCGGGGCGTGCGTCCAGCGCATACTGGATCGCGTTAATCAAAACCAGCAAGGGGGGGAGCAGAGTTCCCAGAATGCTTCTTGTTCCAAAGGGGTCCAAAGGGACCCTCTTGAGGGTCTGAGAGGAAGACTTGTCAAGGGTCTGTAACATTTTGTTTTGGGGATCTTTTGTATACGGGTTCGGAGGTGCTCTCTAGGGCTTTGTACAGGGTTTTCCTTTTTGAGGGTTTTGTTTATGGGTTTTGGGTTTCTTCTGGGGTTCCTCTGGGTTTTTGTGGGGTGCTGATTTGGATTCCTTTGGGGACCGGGGCTGAGAGCATCTATGTGGGTGATTCTAAGTGTATTTAATATTGTTTTATTTTTATAGCATGTGGTACTATCCACTTTCAAAAAAAGGCAAGTGAAAAGTCAAAAATATATTATTAAGCTACAGAATGAACCACAGTCACTAGACACTCTTTTCAGTGTGTCTCATCAGGAAGACAATGGAAAGGGGAAAACATAATTTGGCTTGCACAAGGAAGCCGATTGCACATTAGAATGTAGTAAAAGGAATAAGATCCATACTTGTGAGTGACAAGGTAAAACTGAAATACCTGATAAACTATCCCAACAAATGCAGATTTGAACAAATGTCTGTCAGAAAAAGAAAAAAAAAAAAAAAGATTTGATGCATCTTAATAGACATTCCTAAATATGTGATAGTTACATATGTGCAGGTCTTCTAAAGCACACTATTAAAGTTCATAAATTTATATCAGGAAGAGATCGTTTGGCTGAGCGACCTTTTGGCACTGCTGCAGTGTTAGACCATTCATTATCATAAGAGAGGATGGATAGAAGTAGAAATGAAAGATCCATGGTGAAATCTGCATATAGAATGATAGCCAATGGGAGCCATAGGATGCCATTATTCCATTAGATCTGAAGGCCCTTGCAGCCCACCAAACATTAAATTTCTTGTTGTGAAGGTTTGCCCATGGTCGTCTCAACATGTGATCATCAAGCCTGCTTTTTGGATGGCATCAAGACAACATGCTGCTTGTGTGGAGATGGAGGAAAATCTTGATCCTCCGCTGGTGAGATGCCTCTTTCTTGGTCAGTTTGGGGCTTGGGCAGTCATCTTTCAGCAGGTGGGGATCACACAGAACCCCCGGAATGATGGTAGGATTGAAGACACGTTGGAACATATCATGGAGACTGGATCTCACAGAACCCCCACCAAATGATGGTAGGATTGAAGACAGGTTGGAACAAATCATGGAAACTCAGATTGGATATGTATGTCTAGCATATTCTGCTCCGTGCTACTGTCTGGGCTATATGGGTGAGGGGGAGAAGAACTATCATATCTTTGATAGAGAAGACAGCACAGTGGATCAGCTTGCTTCCTACATTTGTGACCATGTACAGGAGTGGGCCTTGGTGTTGGGAGGGGAAATTTTAATAGTTCTTGTATTTTACTTCTCAAAAAAATAGTTCTTGTATTTTGAGCAATCTTTGTAGGCAGCGCACCACAATATCTTGGTGCGGTTTTCATATACTGGGTGCCTCTTTGGGGTGAGTCTTTTGTAAATGCCGGGAACCATTTTGGGGAGAGCTCTTAACATGGTAGTAGTCATTTTGTGTTTGGGGGGGCACTTTCTTTTATGTGTATACTTCTCTTTTTTAATTTCACCAATACATGGTACAACCCACTTCCAAAGATATGTTTAAGATGGTACAGCACTCATGTTCGACTGATAAACAACAACTGGAGCTGAGAAATAAAAATAAGCTGAAGAAAGTTCTCCAATACAAAAGGTTTTATCTCATGAAAGCTTTCCACATACCATAGATTCTGACAGATTTTTTAGTACATCAATACATTCAATTTGCTCCAAACAGCCAATCATCTTTTTCTGAACCTAGCTCCCAGCAGATCAGCTTTTATTTGAGATTCTTCAATTTTCTAATAAGAGAGGGTTTGCAACCCATGGTTTACCATGGTTTTTATTTTCCCAACTAATATTCATGTGTTCTACAAACACAAGAAAATGTTAGTTTAAAAACTATTCCCAACATTCCCACATATTCTGTTTTTCCCTGTAACCTCTTTTTCCACCTTTCCTCGTAGGGAAATATAATCCAGGACTCTCTCTCTGTAACATGATGCTTACCATTATTTCCTATATTATCTATACAACTCAACCCTTGCTATGTGAGAATGAAAACACGTTTCAATTCCCCAGCCATTTTCTATGAAATTTGCGAATGTGTTTTTTATTTCTAGTAAATCATTTCAGAAGATTATTCACTTCCCATGAGAACATTTTCCATGGTTCTTCATCACTTCAAAAACCCAAAAATGCAACCCCCACCCAATTGTGGGCATGAGAGGGGCTTTAGGAATAGGGGTGGCAATGAGACGAGCCGAACCCAAGTATGCTCGAGCTCGGCTTGGCAAAAAAATTCGAACCTGAGCCGAGCTCGAGCTTAAAATCAAGCCTAAGGTCCAGCTCAAGCTAGGGCTTGAGAACAAAGAACCTAGTTCGAGCCGAGCCCGAGCCCGAGCCCAGCTCGGCCCACATGGCCACGTTATGCTCGGCCCAAAACCCTAAGGCCCAAACGGTTGTTGACGCAAACGTACTAGGGGTGGCGTTCATACTTTATAGACGCATGGCGTGGGAGGCATGGATGGCAGTACCGGTACCGGTATCGGTAGGTACTGGTACCCGTACGTACCGGCCGGTACCGGCCCAATATTGGCCAGTATCGGCCGATACCCTTTACAGGTATGGTACCGGTGCCAGCCGATACTGGTGCGTACCGGTATCGGCCGCACCGGTATCGGCCGGTACTGCCAACCATGACTAGGAGGGGAAAAAAATATATCCGATATGGGACTAAAAGTCCCTGGCAAAACCCCCAACACGCAGGTTGCGCGTGCGTGCGTGCTTGTGCAGGCCAAGGACTTTAGTCCCGTATCGGAAATCCTAAAGATTTCCAAGGCCTCTCATTCATTCAGCTTCCACAGTACATGTGCTATAGGCGAGCTAGTGGGGCGGGATGGGACGAGTTACCCTATTCCAGGCTGGGGTATCATTATCTATTAATTTAAATTAATATATTAGTTTTGGTGCGAGTCGGCTGGCGAGCTACCGAGCCAAGTGACACTGAGCTTGAACTCGGCTCGTTTAATGGGTCAAGCCATGTGTTAGACTCGAGCTTGGCTCGTTGACTCGTTCGGACCGAACCGAGTCGAGCTTGAACCGAGCATAGTGCGAGCCACTTGCGAGCGGCTCGGCTCATCGCCAGCCCTATTTAGGAATCACTTCTGCCCATGAACCTCAAACTAACTGGCTGAAACATTTTTCTTTGAAGCAAAACCTTTCGAACTTGAGAATGAACTTACTATTCCTTTGTCTGTAGTTCTTAGTGAGAAGGCTTATGATTTTACTTCGGTCTCCACAAACATTCACCCACCCTCCCAATTTGGGAAAGCGTACTCCCGATTTCCATTCCACTAAATCACCGTTCCATTTATGCCAAGAATCTACAGTCTGGAGGAGGGGGCTTCCCTAAGATTGGACCAAAGTCTAGAGTGCCCTAGACATTGAATGTCCACAACTCAATCAAGCCAGCCTCTGAGATGTGTGCCAAAGTCCTCCATCTCCTCCTCCCAATAAGCCCTGCTTGATCTTTCTCTGCCTAAAGTCAGCAATGAAGTCAGCAATGACATCATCTCCTAAGCACTAGAGTCTACCTAATATCTGGTCGTAAGACGGTAGTTCCACCCAAAGCAGCCACTTTCCTTATCTAGTAAATGGGACATAAAAGCCAGATAAGTCCTCCAACAAGCAATCCACAAAAAGCCAGGGTAATAATGTGCCTCCCCGCTTTTCTGAATCCCTACAGCTCCTACACCACATATTTGACCTGCAAGATCAACATTCTCCCTAGAACTCCCTCAGCTGGTGATTCCACCCCTTTCGCGAGCCCACTCCCCCTTATTACATCCTTCCCCAATGCTCGAATTTGATCTCTTATAGGCGCAGCATGGCTACTATACATCTTCTCACCACCTCTCTAACTGCCCTTCTTCTGGAGCTTCCACAAAAATTCCTGATATTCCATGACACAATCCTCATCATTAACCCCACGCAACCCTCCTCCCACCTCCACTAACCCCTCTCCCAAACTACCCATCTCTTCCTGTTGTTTCCTCCCCTCCTCTTTCCTCCCTTTCCTTCATTTGATTTCTTCCCTGCATTTTATGTGGCTTGTGTACGAGAGGAGGATCATTACCAAAGTGTATAGACGCAAATGGTGTCCGAATGAAGACTCTATCTGTCCTTTATGTGGAACGCATGATGAGGACATTGATCATTTAATTATTTGCTGTACTGTAAGTCAAGCAGTCTGGAGTGTCTTTGGTACCTTGCTGAACTTCAAGCCTAACTTCCAGTCCGTTCAGGAGATGTGGAGGTTCTTTAAGAATCTACGGAGAAGAGTTCATCAAAGGGAGTTGAAAAGCATTCTAGGGATTATTCCGCATGCAGTCTGCTGGAGTATATGGAGAGAGAGAAATGATGTTGTCTTTCGGGGAAGTAACATTTATGTTGAAAATATTTCTTTTAGATGTTCATCTCTTTTATATAGCTGGTCTAGGCATATCATAGAGATCTCAGCTGAATCTTGGCTAAAGGCATTTAAGTAGTTTGAGTTTTGTTAATTTTTTATTTGGATAGGAATCTCTCCTATCCGATTGATTGTACTTCCTCTTTTTATATTCAATAAAATTGGTGGTACAATCCACATTTTTTCTCAAAAAAATCTAGGGATTCTTTCAATAAGTTAAAACATTTGTTTTCATATTTAACAACTCTCTACTCCAAAATTCTGAAAACAAAATGTGTCATCAAGTCATTTTTGGCCTTTCACGTCCCACCCCGAATCCTTTCTATGTATATCTAATCTGGGTTTCTACCTCAGAAAGCACAGTCTTCCCTGTTATAACAATGAGCATTATTGACTGCTCTTTGTGATATAGATGAAGAGCACATTGATCATCTTTTTATTCAATGTACTTTTAGTCAGCATATCTGGAGAAGTTTTGGAAACATCGTCCAATGGACATGCTCTTTCACCAATATGGAAGATATGTGGTCTTACTGTAGATCACGAAGGATCTGTCTTAGCAAATGCTTCGAGCCAAATTTTACTTATACTTCCACAAGCAATCTGCTGGGGTATTTGGAAGGAGCAAAATTTCCTGGGGAAATAATCCTTACTGGGAAAACACTTGTATCACTGTTCTATATTTTTATCCCATTGGAGTCGGTACATTCTAAAAATTCCTGCTGATGACTGGAATAAGGAGGTTATTACAACTGATCCTAGCAGTTAATGTAGTTTCATTTTTCTTTGCCACAGGAACCTCTCCTCTTTGCAATTTTTTATTGTACTCTCTCTTTATTTAATAAAATAGGTGATACAACCCACATCTCCAGCCCTACCCCCCCCCCCCCCCACACACACACACACAAAAAAGAAAAAAAAAAAAAAGAGCATTATTGAAAGAGAATCCCCATGCCATAGCCTCCCTTAGTCCTGCGGCTACTGCCAAGTAGCCACATGCTTCATTACTGAGAAGGATGGAGAATTCAGAGGTAGAAATACAGCCCTTGACAAAGTTAATTCACTTAGCCTTAAAGGCTCATGAGACAAGTTACTAAGTTGAAACTGAAATAAAGGCATTTGTTTAAAATCAGGAAATAATAGCTTCATCACATTTGTAAACCACACATGTGAATAATGAAAAACTTGCGGGAAAAATAAAGATAAAATCTTAGTGAAATATATCACAGAACTTTTTAGAACCCACAGAACAATTCAGCTGCAGCACTACAACAATCACTCATCGCTAAGCAGAAAGATTGTTCAGGGAAAAAACAGAATTCACATAGCAGCCATGCACTTTTGGCAGCAATTGACTATAAGAATATAGATCAAAGAAAGAGGGTGATAAGAGAAAAAATGTACCTTTCTTTCAAGAGTTGCCACCCTTTGATGGTACTCCTCTCGCAGTGCATCCACATCTGATTCAGCAGTTTTTCTCTATAAAATAATAGCTAAAGGTATTAATATGCTGTAAATTAAAGCTCCCTGGTTGGTTCCATGAACTAGGATGTACCTTGTTGAGGCTACACTCTCAATAAATCAAACAGAAAATGAAAGCAAGATCTAGATTACCCAATTCTGGAAGAGTGTTTACCAAAGAAAACAATAAAGTGCTCAAGAAACGACTAGGAAAAAAAACAACCCAATTACAGTTAAAACGAGCAAAATCATTCTCCCTGATTTCCCCAGTAATGACTTCACGACTTGGCTGAAAAATGTACGACAAGAGATCAGACATTCTTATTGAAAGCCCATCTCTTCCCCTATCCATTTAGACCTTTTTTTTCTAGAAGGCGGCAAAGAGCCCCCTTTCATTAAAGGGAAAAAGGGTAGACTGATGTATGAGGAAACATTCCCCAAGAAAAACACCAGAAGAAAATCCACAGGAGCGGAGTACAATAAGAATGGCACTGAAACCAATTGGCCCACTTCATTCGGGACCTCAATACTTGTTCTCTTTGTGATGAGCAAGATGAAAATAGATTGATGGGGATCCAAGATCAATGCACCAACATCGCCAATGCATACACACGATGGAGCATGTTGTCCACCGTCAGAAGACTACATATGATTCTATTTGGCTCGAATTTAATTTGCATGATGTCTAAGTCGTATCCTCGTAGGGTATTGGATGATGAGTCCATTGTTTTAAAAACTAACAAAATAACTGCCTCATTAATGAGGTGCCCGCCATGCTGACTAGGCAATCCACCTAGGCAGCAGGTGGTTCCACCACCTCGGCCCACCTAGACATTTTTAAAACGTTGTATGAGTCCATTAGTCCTTTGTTCGTTTGGGATCTGTTTAGTCACTTTTCTATTTTTCAAGATTTTTTCTCTTCAATTTTCACACTATTTTTTCAAATTAGGGGTATTTTGGTCCAGAGTCAAGTTTAGGGAATCATTAGGGTTTTGTTGGGAATCATTAGGGTTTTGTTTAATCTTGTAAGATAGTTTATTATTTATTAATGAATATTTGCTGTGATTTTGAGTATTTTTCCTGAGTTCCTTCAGAAAAAAACCCTGAGACGAGATCGGATGAGACGCTCGATTATTACCACCACCACCATTACTTCGCCACCGCCGCCATCCTTCACCTAGGACCACCATCTTCTCGCTTGTTCCGCATCAAATTTGATCAGAGCTAAGTTTGGATCACACTAAACGATTCAAATCCTATCCTAATTGCCGCATCCTCATGTCCAACCCGCCTCAGCTGCTCACTGCCGCCCTCCTCTCTCTCTCTCTCTCTCTTTCCCCTATGGTAGTATTCACCGCTACACTACCCATGGTACTGTTCACGGTGACCAGTACCTGCCCCCATCTTCCCCCCATACACCCTGTCTCGACCACCTATGCACCCCAGTCCAAAGCGCTGGGCAATGCACTAACAGTGCCCCAGTGCACTGCAGCCCTCTGCGCACTGTTTCGTACTCTGATCGTGATGCCAGCATATCGCCAACATGCCGCACCTCTGTCGGTCCACTGTCAGCTGCCGCCTCACGACCAGCACATTGTCAACATGCCACCCACGCGCCATTCACCGTCGGCATCCACCACCACCCGGTCCCCACCCATTGTCATCGACCGGCCATTGCCCGTCGTCATCACCCTCCCTACCCAGCGCTGCATTCTCTACCGCTGATTCCTTTACCTGTCGCTGATTGACTGCCATTGGCATCCATTAACAGTGCCATTCTCGTCCGTCAGTCATGATGGGCCTTATGGATGCAAGCCGACCTTGGCGATGCGGAATATGGAGACCCGTGGATCAGGTTGGTTGTGCTCATCCATCGTATGTACTGTCTACAGGTATGACTTCCTCAGTCTTTTATATTGGGGCTATTCTCTCCAACAAAGCGCATGCTGCCTTTGTGTTTGATAGTGGACTGGAGGGGAATTTTATTTCACCGACACTTGTTGGTTTACTCTACAAGATAGGAGAAATTGTGCTAGATGGTGACCGAGCGTTTGTAAAATGCTCTAAGCCCTTCAAGGGAGTGTCTCACTTTGATGGGGCATGGTGTACCATCCTTCCCAAGCCACGGCCATATATTAGAGTTGGAAAGACTGGATAGAGGAAAGGCATGACACCTTAGATCTCGAGCAACAATGGTGCACTCTCCAGCTGCTTCGCTTGAAAGGAAAGTTCATTTTTTCAATCAAATATCCTTCAAGTGCGACAAAACCCCAGCCTGAGGATGCAAGTGATCGCAACGTGTGAGGCTAATTTGAATGCCATCCAAGCATATTCAGGTTCTTTAGACACCACCACTAGTGCATCATCACCGTCTCCACCCTTATTCTCTGTAGGGTCAGACCTTAATATACCCCCTGCCACATCAATAGTACTAGCCTTTCTTCCTCCGCCTGACCCACCTGTGTAGAATCAGACTATTGTAATTGCAGCTAGTCTTCATTTGCTGGAGGATTCTCTATTTGGGGAGCTATCGGACCCACAGATTCAATCGATCATCGTCATAGACGTTGACCTTGGCACCAGACACTGAGCTTTTGATCTAGTGTGGTATGGTATACTCTTGATGATCGTGGGGAGTAGTGCTTGGCGCACCTCGATGTGGGTAGTGCCATTTTTATCTGTCACAGTTGCTATCATGATGAAGTGAACGTCAAGGTTATGAGAAGGTTCATGGTGGTTTTGACTTGGGACTAGAAATGAATAGAAAAAAAATATCTTCGATTTTGCTATGACCTGCAACCTTATACTAGCAAATACTCACTTTATAAAAAGGGAATCTCATTTAGTGACCTTTAAAAGTGGACAAAATAGAAGCCAAATTGACTTCCTTCTCACAAGGAAAACAAATCGCACTTTATGCAAAGATTGCAAAGTTATCCCTGAAGAGACCTTAACAAGTAAATACAGGTTAGTAGTCTTAGATATTAAGATCAAGAGGTAGTCAGGTACGTTTAGAAAGAAGACTACTACTAGAACAAAGTGGTGGGAATTAAAAGAGATGAAGCAAGTGATGTTTAAGAATGAACTTCTCAATATGGGTGCTTGAAACTCGGATTTAGAGGCCAATACTATGTGGATAGATATGGCCTCAAAGATTAGAGAAATAGCTGGAAAAGTGCTCGGAAAGTCTAAAAGACATGGCCCACCTGTAAAGGAGAGGTGGTGGTGGAATGAGGAGGTACAAAAGGCGGTGAAGAGTAAAAGAGAATGGTACAAAAGATTATCAAAGTGTGATAATAACGAGGCCTATGAACAATACAAGATAACAAAAAAGGAAGCAAAAAAGACTGTTAGTCAGGTAAGAACTCATGCCTTTGAAAAGATATATGAGAAACTTGGAATTAAAGAAGGGGAAAAAGATACTTATAGATTGGCAAGGATAAGAAAGAAAATGTGTCAGGGTCTTAACCAAGTTAGGTGCATCAAGGATAGTGAATGAAAGATTTTGGTGAAAAATGAAGACATCAGAGAAAGGTAGAGAAGCTACTTTGACAATCTTTTTAATGATAATTATAGTGGAAACATAGTAGGCATATAATGTACAACAGAACGTAATGTGAACTATACTAGGAGGATTAGATTTTCGAAAGTCAATGAAGCATTGAAGATGATGAAAGTAGGTAAAGCTTGTGGCTCTGATGAAATTCCTATTGAAGTGTGGAAATGTTTAGAAGATGTAGAAGTGGAATAGTTGAGCCGACTGTTTAACAAAATCCTAGTTTCTAAGAAAATACCAGATGAATGGAGGAAGAGCACTCTTGTACCTATTTTTTAAAACAAATAAGACATCCAGGATTGTTCAAATTATAGAGGAATTAAACTCATGAGTCATACTATGAAGCTGTGGGAGAGAGTTGTGAAACATCGTTTACGTTCTGATACAACTATCTTGGCCAATCAATTCGACTTTGTGCCGGGTCGATCAACTATGGAAGCTATCTTTCTCATTAGGAACTTAATAGAGAAATATAGAGATATGAAGAAAGATCTACATATAGTGTTCATCGATTTGGAGAAGGCCTATAATAAAGTTCCAAGAGTTGTCTTGTGGAGGGTGTTGGAGCGCAAGAGAGTATCTACTATGTACATACAAGTATTAAAAGACATGTATGAAGGAGTAACTACTAGTGTCCGCACGGTCGGAAGGGAAACAAGAAATTTATCTATTTCCGTTGGAGTGTATCAAGAATCAACAGTAAGTCCTTACATTTTCGCATTAGTTATAAATGATTTAACAAAGGATATCCAAGAGGACATTCCGTGGTGTATGATGTTTGCGGATGATATGGTGTTGATAGATAAGACGCAAGAGGGAGTTAATAGAAAACTAGAGCTTTGGAGGAACACCTTAGAGTCAAAGGGTTTCAGATTAAGTAGAACTAAGACAGAATGCATACATTGTAAGTTTAGTGAAGGTCGGATAGGCGAAAAGGAGGGAGTTAACTTGGATGGGATGGCAATACCCCAAAGCATCCATTTCAAATATCTTGGTTCGATCCTCCAAGGAGACGGAGGGTGCGATGAGGATGTTAGCCATAGGATTAAAACAGGATGGGTGAAGTTGAGACTTGCTACGGAAGTCTTGTGTAACCCCAAGATCCCAACAAAGCTGAAAGGAATATTCTACCATACGACGATAAGACCTGCAATGTTATATGGTAGCGAGTGTTGGGCGATGAAGGGGGAATATGTCTCCAAGATGAGAATGTCAACGTGGATGTGCAGGCATACTAGGCTAGATAAAATTCGTAATGCGTATATTAGAGTAAAGATAGGAGTGGTACCAATTGAGGATAAATTGAGAGAAGGGATATTGAGATAGTTTGGACATGTTAGGCATAGGCCTAGGGAGGCTCCAATTAGAAAAGTGGAGCATATTAGGATAAAGAAGGAGAAGAAATGAAGGGGTAGACCTAGATTAATTTGAAAGAGGATAGTACAATATGATTTGGAAGTTTTAAACCTTTCAGAAGAGGTAGCCCAAAATCATTTAGAATGGAGACAAAGAATCCACATAGCGGACCCCAATTATTTGGGATTAAGACTTAGTTGAATTGAGTTGAGTTAAGTTGAGTTGGGGGAGAATGATGGGGATCCAAGATTGAAGTACCAACATCACCAACACACACACGATGGAACGTGTTTTCTGTTGTCAGAAGACTACACATGGCTCTATTTAGCTCAAATTTGGTTTGTATGATGTCTAAGTCGTAGGGTATCAGATGACGAGTCCATTAAGTCCTTTGTTCGGCCTGTTTGGGGTTCGTTTAGTCACTTTTTTATTTTTTAAGATTTTTCTATACACTATTTTTTCAAGTTAGGGGCATTTTGATCTATAGTCAAGTTTAGGGAATCATAGGGTTTGTTTGCTCCATAAGACAGTCTATTATTTATCAATGATAACAGTCGTAATTTTGAGCATTTTTTCTGAGTTCCTCTATGAGACGGAAAAGAAAATCCTGAGACAAGGTCAGGTGAGACCCTGGGTATCACCACCACTACCATTACTTCACCATGGTCGCCATCCTTTGCTCGGACCGCCATCTTCCCTCTTATTCCTCATCATAGATCATCTTTTCGATCAGTGCTCTTCCCCAAAGGATGTTAGGAAGCAAATTGGTGAGTTGACAGCCTCTAGATTTGATTGATAGCTTAAAAAGTGCTTGCCATAGGAGGTGGGACCTTAAAGGCAATCAAAAGATATGGTGGTTGATCCTTATATCTATATATATATATAGACCACCATATCTATATATATATAAGGATCAACCACCATATATATATATATATATATATATATATATATATATATATATATATATATATATATATATATATATATATATATATATATATATATATATATAGGCGAGGGTAGCTCCCAAGCCAGACACCTATGTCATCCTGGTTAGACCGGCTGGCGAGGGAAACTCTTTAGCCAGATCACCTACGTCATATCGAGTAAATCGCCCCAACATGTGAGGAAGGGATTACACGTTGGTAGAACTACTTTGCGGAAACGTGTGGAGTCAAATCCACAACCTGTGTGAATTTAAGGGGGGTTGGGGCCTATCCACTATGCTACTCCCACCCCCCACCCCCACCCCGGCAATGCTACGTGATATGTTATAGGATCTTCGGTAAAGGCCATCCACCTCCAAGAAAGAAGGTGACATCGACTCAATTGCTGTTCCAACCAGCTGGTAGAAGAGAACACTACTAATAGGTCAGCAATCTGAATTGGATGTCGTCAGGTTATGAAGTCATTATGTGAGCTGCTGTACTACACAAGAGTCATGAGTCGTGCGGCTTTCCTAGCTTGGCTGCATAAGTGCTCAGTTATCAACCCACCATTTATCTCTCTTGCAAATGAGAGTCATCCCTAAGAATTTCTCCCGGAATCTTGTTCTACTTGCTACCACCAGATTACAGAGCACATTGCAGTATTGCACAATAAAGGATAAACCACCAGTCCTCTTCCATCTTCTGCAGATAAGTTCCAATCCACCATTTTTTATGTGCATGAATATCCTTAGTAGGATACCGTACACATCGTATTTGAAACCTCAATATTACCACCACACTTAACAAAGAGACAATCAGCGGATTAGACATAGACAAAAAAGAAAATGCATTCTCCCCCAATCCTCTTTAATCAACGTGATTCTGTCCACAGCATAGTTGTCAAGGCGGTAAGGCGACCAAGGCGTGCTTGGGGTTCTGGACCGCCTAAGCGCTTAGGCGCCCGCCTAGGCGTCAACTTCATAATATAATATTTTAATTTAGGATATATATATAATATATATATATATATATATGTACACACATATTACATACATATATTTAGATACATATATATATATATATGTATGTATATATGTATGTATGTATATGTATATATGTATGTATGTATATATGTATGTATGTATATGTATATATGTATGTATGTATATGTATATATGTATGTATGTATATGTATATATGTATGTATGTATATATATATATATATATATATATATATATACACATTTAGATTTACACACATACACACATATATATACATACATACATATATATCTATGTATAAATGTATGTATGTAATATGTGTATATGTCTAACTATATAATATATACATACATATATATACACAAATATATCTAAATGTATGTATGTAATATGTATATGTATATAGATGTATATATATATACATATTTGTATATATATATATATATATATGCATATTTGTATATATATATGCATACACATTTTACATACATAATACATATATTTAGATGTATACATATACATATACATATATATATATATATATGCATGTTTGTATATATAAACCTAAATATATGTATGTAATATGTCTATATATATGTATTAGTATGTATTTATATAATTATATGTGTATATATATATATATGTATATATACAAAAAGAGAGGGGCAAGAACCTTGGATTTCAGAAATCTGGGCGCCTAGGCAGGCGCCTTGACGCCTTAACGGGTGCCTTTTCACCTATTGGAAAGGCGCCCCAGCGCCTTGGTGCTGTAAAAGCGCCTGGGCGCCTTGACAACAGAGGTCCACAGTGGTCAAAGTCTCCCAAAAAAATTTAATTTTGGCTAGGAATACTATGTGCCGTGTGTGTGTGTTGTGTGTGTGTGTGTGTGTGTTGGGGGGGGGGGGTGAAATCCACCACACTCTGCATCCCTAATTGTAAAAACTCTTCCAAAAGCCAATAGAAAAATGGCCTCATGCTTCCCATCTCCATTCCTTCATACCTCTCCCTGTCATTTACAAAAGTTACCTGTGACAATATCCTCGTCAGAAATTGACAGCATACTGGGCAAAAGATTTATGATTGCAGGTGACCTGTAGGCATGGATGGCAGTATCGGTACCGGTATCAGTGGGTACTGGTATTAATACGTACCGGTAACAATACCAGTATCGGCCGGTACGGGTATAAAATGGCTAGAAAAATTCAGGAAAAATCAGAGAAAATTCAGAAAAAATATGAAAAAATCAAGAAAAAATGTAAAAAATCAATTAGATATGTGTTGAGTGTGACAAAGGTGGATTAAGACAAAGAAATACACATAACACATACTAAATGACTATTTTGATATAGATTAAACATGAAAAATATTATGCTAATGTACTAAACATTTACAAATAATAAATGTTAATGAAATCAAACGATCGTTACCCATGAAAAACATAAGTGAGTATACTAGTATGGATAATAACCCGTAGATCTTTCTGAAAAAGCCCTAATTTTTAACCCTAATTAGGGTGAAATTTGAGATTTTTCTTTAATTAGGGTTCAATGAACGCAATTGACAACATGCTCCTATTCTAAACTATGCAATCAACATTAATTAGGCTTTAATTAATGTTTAATTGAAGTAATTGGACAAAATCCTTAATTTTTAACCGTTAATTAGGGTCAAAAATTAGGAGTTGTCTATTTTGCTAAGAAAACGGATGTAAATAATCTAATAACAGTAAACAACTCAAATAATTTAAAGATTTAAAATATATATCATACCTTCTTCTATTTCTTTTTTTCTTCCACCCAAAAGGGCTAAAACCTCTCCGGCAGCGGATTGCAGCGGCGGCGGGGGCAGGAGATGGCGGTGGCGGCACCTTCTCCTTCCCCTCCTTCGCCTCCCAAGACCGCAGGAGCCCCTCTCACAGATCTGTTTCTGTGAGAGGGGAAAGTGAAACACCCCTTTTAAGGTGCATTTCACGTGTACCTAACTAGGGGTGTCAACAGATTCGGATCGGATCTTATTAGATCCGAATTGAAATCCAAATCTTTGATCCAGTTAGAACCCGGATCCGAAATCTCTATCTAAATCGGATCGGATTCGAATCCCACTCAGATCGACCCGGAAGGTGATACGCACGACTCCATGACTGATGCTTCCTCCTGGGGTTTGCCATCGGGTTCATGGTGCTAGGCAGGGAAGGCAATGGGAAGGCTGCGAACCTCTGACGCAGGTGGAGGGGGGTAGATCATGGGGAAGGGGTCAGATCCGCTGCCATGGCCGCGATCACGATCGATGCCTCGATGGCCATACCAGACTGGGACTAGCTAATGCAAAAGCTGAGAACTTTCTCCAATCGAACCCACATGGATCAGAAGAACAAGACGTGACGGAAGCCCCCCAGGACGGATTCCTCGAGCATGCGTTGTTACCTATCATTTGTTATCTGCAGATCAAAGAGGGACAGTCTCCCTCTTCCTCTGTTTCCATCTCGATGTCTCCCTTTGGCTCTCTGCTGTGGCATCTTCTTCAGAGCTTGCTGGCGATGGCGACACCGCCTGGACTAGGGACGTCTGCGACCATGGCCATCACCACTGTCAACACACCGTCTTGCACCTGTGCCCTGATCTGGCCAGCCTTCGCACCCTTCCCCCTCTCGGTCATCGCCCACACCGCCTCCCCAGGTGACGGCTTCCTCCCGAACCCTAATTGGCCACCGGAGACGACGAGAAGTGGCGGTAAGCCCACTCTAACCTTAACCCTGGCAGTAGGAAGGAGGAAACAGAGAGGCGGAGCTTATCGGGGATGCCAATCTTGTAGACCAAGGCAGAGGGGACAGCACGCGAGTTGTCGGACACTGCGGGGCCCTAGAAGAGGCGCCGGAAGGGATCGCAGAAGGAATCGCGCCCCATGGCGACTTCCACGCCTTCCACAGCTCCAGCCACCATCATAGCCCCCTCTCAAACTCCAGCGGCGGCAGAAGAGACGATGTGCAAAACCTAGCCCAAATCCTCCTTTTATTTCGGGTTTACAGGTGCCCCGAAAAGAGATCCAGCTAGGCCCCAGTCCTTCTATTATTTCAGGTTTACAGGTGCCCCGAAATAAGATTCGGAATAGAATCCGATCTGATCAAAAAATAAACTTTCGGATCATGACTTAACCTGAATCCGAATTATAGCATCGTATTCGGATCGGATTCTAGATCTAAAGGATCCTACTGACACCTTTATACATGACCGGTACAGTATATATATATTTTTTTTAATATGGCATCGCGCATTTGACCGTACCAGTACCAATGCCGGCCAATATTGATACGTACCGACCAGTATCAGCCGGTACTGCCAACCATACCTGTAGGGTTTTTTTCCCTTTACTAACTTTTGTTTAATGTCTTTTTGAAGTGGAAAGTGCCACTATTTAGTTTTTTTTTCTTTCCTATGTGAAAGTAGATAGTACCATTCCTTTGGTGTCCTTTTCCTTTATCCACAGATTGTTGAAATCCAAAAACAAAAGAGCAAGACAACAACCTAAGGCAGTAGCGGATCCAATGTATAAGGTGCGGGGTCCCAAGACTCCACTGGACTTTTGAAATCGTAGAGGCCCACTCCAATTTTTAGTGTCCAGGATCCCACTGGCCACACAAGCCGGAACCCACTGGGCCTACCCGATCGCCCAGCCCACTTAGGTAGGCCCAACCGAGCGCAGAGCGCCCAATCCATTCCACGCCCGTGCTGCGTTCCTCTGCGAGACTCCCACTCCAGAACCCTAGCCCCTAGGCAAGCCGCAAGCCAGCACCGTGCGCGGTGCCCCCAGTCCCCCCACCCCACCGACACTGCAGGCCGGCAGCAGGTGGCCACCGGCCCCTCCGCAGCTCCGCCTACGGCCCCGACCGGCTCCGGCCCAGCCCGCTGCCCTCCGCCCGTTGCCCTTCAGTCCACGGCCCCTCTACCTACTGCCCGACCGGCTCCGGCGCTCTGCCCGGCCCAGCCCCATCGGCCGCCAGCCGACCCACCAGCCGCCTAGCCCAACCCGGCCAGTCAGCCGATCACCCCCTCCGCCTCGGCCTCCACCGCTAGATCTCATCCGCCTCGCACTCTTGACTCCCGCCCTCCATCCAGCGCCGCCAATCCACGACCCCTTCGCGGCTCCGCCAGCCCCAATCGGCTCCGCTCGGACCACCGGCCCAACCGCGGCCCCCGCCAGCCGACCTGCCATCCGTCCAGCCCAGCCCAACCCGGCCCGGCCGATCAGCCGATCACCCCCTCCACCTCCGACCTCCGCCGCTGATCCGCCTCGCACTCCCGCCCTCCGCCCAACGCCACCACAGCCCACAGCCCGCTGCCTTCTGAGTCTGATCTCCGCTTGCTCGGCTGCTCCGGCCTTTGCCCAGCGGCGCCCGCCCGGCTGCCTCTACCGCCACCGCCCAGCTGCCTCCAATTCCGGTCACCCTCACCGGCCGGTCCCCCACCGCGTCGCAGCTGCTGCTGAATCAGAACAAGGTTAAAAAAAAAAAAAAATTAACAATAAGGTTACCGCACATGGGAAAAAAAGTGTGCATAGTTTCCGATTTGTTTTCTTAGTCTCTCATATGTTGACTTGATCATGGGAGAGTTTTTTTTTTTTTTTTTGAGTCAGATTGAGGACTCCTGTGAGCTTTTTTTATGTACCATTTTAACTGTGAATTAATCTTGGGATATCTCTTTTTCAAGTTGTAACTGACTCGTCTTCGGATTCATCAGATTTTTTGAACAAAGATTTATGCATTCCCTTGTTTTATTTATATGCAACCAAATAAGTGATGTTAAAACTATAAAAATTCACTAATTTAAAATCACTGTAAAATCTGATAGTGTTATATATGGCGCACCGCGTCCTTTCCCCGCCACATTCTTCATCGCGGTAAATAGGGGATTAACCCCTGGGGAGTCCAGGACTTCGGATCAAGCGAAGATCTGAGTATATGACCTATCTCTACTAACTTCGGTCAGTGTTAATTACGTCGAGCAACCGCTCGACAACCCTTGATTAACTGCCCGTATGATGTCCTTGTAACATTCCACACTACTACTACATGCGGCACATGCATATGAATATATGTTTTAGGTTATACACTTGGCCTCATCCAAGCTTAGGATAGACTTATGATGGGTTGGGAGACTTTTAGAAGGGTTTCAGATTGGTTCCAAGTGTTTTAGACTCATGAGGCTATTTGATAATTATGCCATGTTGGAGGGTATAGGGGTATTATGGTCATTTTAGTGTTTGAGATAAGTTTTAATGAGTTAGGAAGGTTTCAAAATCTTAGGAGGTATTTTAGAGTTATTTTAAGTGTGTTTGGGTTGCAAAGGTATTTAAGTAATTTTTTAAAATTTTCAGGTTTCATAGGCAGGTTGTATATTTTAAGTGGCGTTCCCTTTTTATGATTTTTTTTGGAATTTTGAACAATTTTTAATGTGTTAGGGGTATTTTAATAATTTTAACCTTTGATTAGGATTTCGGGTGTAATTAAGACATGTTGGGGACTTTTTATATTTTTTCTGGATTTTTCCTAATTTTTATGAGTTGAAGGATATTTTGGTCATTTAAGACTAATTCCATAATTGGAATAAATTATTTAAAGGTTAAATGATGTTTTATATGCTTTACACAAAGTAAGTGTTATGTAAGTTAGGGTTTATGTAAGTGGGTTCATGTTTTATGCTTTGAATATGTTTTAGGACTTAGTTAGATTTAGAGGAAAGGCCAAGGGCATTTATGTCATTAAGTGTATAATTAATTGGATGGATGATAGTATAATTAACTAGATGATTAATTAAGCATAGGTTTAATTAGATGCATGATTAACTAAGCATATGCTAAAGCATATGCGCACACGAACATGCATGTGTCACATCACACGTCAAACATTGGATAGCACTATGCTTATTTTATTAAAATTTGGACAGAATATAGGCTTGTATATAGCCGGATTTAGAACAAAATTTCAGTAGAATTTTTCCTCAAGAAAACCTTGAAAAGGAAACACAAAAGAGCCTCATGTAGATCCTCTGCGTGCTACACTTGTGCAGAACACCAAGTTCTTGTCTTCAAATCGGCATTGTTTCCCTCTTTGAATTTTAGGACAAGTGGACATGCCCTTTCGTCTTACTTATGGGGGGTATTTATAGGATTTTTAGAAAATCCACAGTAGGGGTGCCACCATAAAAATTCATGAGAGGGGAGAGAGTTGTGAGAGATGGGGAGGGACTGGTGGGTACCCCACCAGTTGGAACCAGTCCCACAGGCTAGCATGCCGATGGGGGAGGCCCCCACCGGTTGGAGAACCAGTGGGGGGGGGGGGGGGGGGGGGGGCGGTTCTCCCAACCAGTGGCCACCCCCTCCCTCTTCTCTTTCTTTGCTTTCTTTCTTTTGGTCCCATTAAATGAGGGAACCACATTAAACCCCTCTCTCTCTCTTAATCATAGGGGAGAGAGGCTCCACTAACTAGGCCAATGATTGGCCATTAATCCCCTCTCTTTAGTGGAGACGCCACTATCATAGGGAGCTCAAAATGGGCATTAAATCCCCATTAAAAGAGGCCATTTGGGCCATTTAATCCTCTCTCTCTCTCTCTCTCTCTCTCTCTCTCTCTCTCTCTCTCTCTCTCTCCCTATTTGAATTTTGAATGGGGGAGAAGAGAGAGGGGGACCCCCCCCTAAACGGCTCCTCCCTCCTTCCCCTCTCTCTATTATTTAAGGGAGACAAGGGGGAGGGGGGAGGACCACTTAGCCTATTATATATTTTTTGCTTGTGCACCTTCTTGTTTTTTCTTATTTGGACTGATTTTTGGCCCACTGAAACCAACTTTGGGATCCATTAAGGACTGATTTTGGGCTGTGCGCTTAGGCCCAGTTGGAGTGCCCATTTGGGGGCCCATTTGGGTATCTCATCGGGCTGTTATTGGGCTGTCCTTGGGCCCCTATTGGAGGCGTATCAGGCTGCACATCCAGCCTGGATCGAAGACATCTTGGGCTGTCAACTAGGCCCATTTGCTGAGAAATATTGGGCTGTAAACTGGGCCCATATCGGAGGCGTATTGGACTGCAAACCATGCCCATTTCTGAGGTGTATTGGGCTGTAAACTAGGCCCATATCGGACGCGTATTGGGCCGTAAACTAAGCCCATTTTCTGGGGTGCATTGGGCTGCAAACCAGGCCCATTTTCTGGAGCTTATTGGGCTGTCAACCACCCATTTTCTGGAGCTTATTGGGTTGTGAACCAGCCCATATCGGAGGCCCTCCTCTTGGGTTATCTTGGCCCATTCTTGGGTGGCATATTGAGCTCCTGTTATTGGGCTGTTTTGGGGCTCTTGGACAGCACATTGGGGCCCTTGAGTGATCCTCCATATCAAGGTATAATCCTAATTTCACCTCCTCATGCGTGCACACACATTACACGATTGCATGCGTGCATGTATATCCTTTTCTATATTGCATCACAACATGCATATGCATGTTAGATGTTATTATTTATCATGCATGTAAATATTTTGGGCCAACAGTGGTATGCATAGCAAACAAGAGAAATGGAAATGCCACTGGATGTCTATATATTTCCCAATACATGCTGGAATCCAACTATATATTTTTCTAGAAAGAAGTGAAGAATGTGGTTAAATTTGGATCTGTACATACCTTCAGATCCTCAATTGTAGACTTCAACTGCTCATTCTCATTCATAAGCTTTGCAATGTCATCAGCTTTAGCCTAGATAAACATAAAATTGATGAAGATAATATCACATGCATTGCAGATAGAGCAGCAAGAAAAATAAAACACACGACAAGAAGACTGCATAAAATAACAAATAAGCTGAAAAACCAAAATATTCTTACAGAAAAATAAATCAATGAGTAAAATATCACAAACAGAAGCATAACATAAAAAATAATTTGTAAAGATGTGAACATGATGTATAGAAATGGCATTATTGAGATCACAGGCAAATAACAATATGTAACTTAAGCACAGACACGGATTAACAATTAATTTCATACACATGTTATTAGATATAAATGTTCCACAATAAACAAATAGAGTAGATAATGAGAAAGTAATACAACCACCCACAAAGATGGCAGTTTCCTTATTAGCAAAACTTTTGATAGATCAACCCATCCTTTTAAAAAAAGAAGAACATCATCGGCCTCAACATTCCTCAGGCCAATAGCATGCACTCACAAGACAAAAACCATCCCTGCACAGATCCAGATCTAGAGATTACCATCTGCTTCCTATAAGGCTCTGCAGGTGAAAAAAAGCCTTCTAATGCATGAGACTTAGATGCTTGACTTCTCTCCCCTTTTTCCTGAGACGTGTGTGTCAAACCCACAACCCCACTGGTCAGCACAAGATTTACTGGTTAACTGTCCCACAAATGGTGCTCTCTTCCTCCTGTAAGGTCTGATGCTGATCCACAATGATAATGTACTGTTTACTATGGAAGCTTAAGAGACCTTATTGTTAATCAAAACTTAAAATCACTCTAAAGTAAGTTCCTGGCTCAACAAGTGCCATTAAATGTTTCAAGTCTAAGATGAGGTCTGATACTATCTCCCTCTCTAGGGTTCAGTTGGGCAGCACTTATTAGGCCTTTTTGTGGTGAACACTTTTGCAAGGGCGAGGTTGTTTGGAATCTTTGGATGAAGCTTTCTTTCTTCCTGTTTATATTCTAATTGAAACAGTCATGGTTCTTTTAACAAATTAGGCATTAATACAATTAAGTGGAATAATCAAAGATTGTATTACATTAAAGGTGAAGTGAAAATGATCATGAATGGTCAGAGGAACCACAAATTTGTTGAAGTAAATGTCTTTATCAAGCAGGAGCTTTCTTCAACTTTTTCTTTTGTGAGGGGCTTGGATGAGGTGGATCAGGGTGATTGATGGGATTTTACACTATTACGCCTCTTTCTTGGATTGTGCTCTTACCAAACAAAAAAGAAAAGCAAAAAAAGATCTCTCAATAAACCAAATATGTTCGCTTCCTTTAGTTTCCATTACCTCAGATAATGGCCCCCTAATGGACAAAGAACAGAGTCAACCAGCATGTATGATACACTGTTCACAGTTTTTCCCATGGCAAATCTGCAGTTCTAAACTGTAATTTTTTCAAAGGGAGAAGATGAATCTTCATGTGTTTTAAGCAAGAAATGCCTTCGTTTGGACATCTTCATTGTTCATTTAATCATGTTTCCTTTTGACACTTTGGGCCTCCTCGTACCAAAAGGCTTTTTGTTATTTTCTTTTCCTTCCTTTTATATATATTTCTCTTTTCCTGTATCTGCCTTTTTGCCATCTTGGCGAACCCAAAGAAAAAGTGTAAAATTGGGCACCAGAAAAGTGAGTTGAAAATAATTCAAAACTGAAAACTTAGCTTTGTATTAAGCTGGGGAAAAGCAACTTGCATTATTCTGGGAAGAAGCTGAAAAGGACAATTCCAAGTACCTGTGCCTGTCTTGCGGCTCCTTGAAGTGCAGCTTCCATCATTTTCATTTCCTTATTAACCTTCGCTAATTCAGAATACAGATCGACATGTTCAGGTTCATTGACATTAGAACTAGAAGGCTGCCCTTCCAAGTGTTTCTTGATATCCTTTAGCTGTGGTGCCAACTCTGCTGACTCAGATTCAGAACCCATAGCTGGAGACTGCTCCAAACTGAGTGAACTTGGTGAGTTGTCATCAGACCATACACTGGCAGTTTCTTTCTTTATATTGTGAAGCAAGGGTGAATCCATGTTTGTCTCAAAGCTCACTCGATCACTGCAGTTCAACACATCAACATGTTCAATAGTGCCTTTTTCAAGAACCTGTTGAGCTTCTGCATCCTCCTTATTGTGGATTTCTTCTATATGTGAATCACCTGCTGGATGCAATTCATCAGACATAAGAACTGGGCTACTCTCTATTTGATCAGCAGAATTAGTGCACGTAAGCTTGGATTCTTCTGACTGCATATGGCCAGTCGGACCCTCGCCTTTGATCTCCTCCAGATGCATTGAGTGTGTGGAATCCATAACATCATGATTGTCATGGAACAAAGTTTCAGCTTGCAATAGATGTGTTTCACCTTCATTTTCGATGTTGCGGCATTGTTCCAAAGCACTAGAAGTAGAAGGGACCTCTGTGACACTCGAATCATCTTCTTCCTTGTTCTTAGCTGCTTTATTTTCCTTTTCACCATGTACATTCTTTCCTTCATCAGATGCAGGTGCCTCTTCAGCTGGATGGCCGTCATGTTTGTCTTCTGAAGAGCATTCCAGAGTTTCCACTTCCTCTGATGGTTCCTCAATGCTACTTTCAGCCCCTTTATGCCCCATAAAAGCCATAACAGGATCAAAGAGTGCTTTTCTGTCTGATGCCAATGGCCATATTCCAGAAGCTAGTCCCCAAGCAACAACATGAAAAGGTATCAGTTAACAGTTCTATTTCTAACCAGCACAAGCAATATGCCTATTGAGGTTCAAACCCTCTAGATTTAACAAACGTAGAACATAGAGAAAATGAATAAAACTTGTGAATGCAGAAGATTCAATTAATTATCATCAACCAGATTTGCAGCCGTTTGCCTGTAAGAGAAATTGCCAGCAATGGATCGCAATACACCGATAATTTTCTCTTACGGAGTGTAGATTGTGTTAGTTACCCATTTTCCCATGCTCAGGAGAAAAAAAAAAGGAAAACCATTACAATTATGGGACTATGCACGTTGATAGAAGGAACAGATGGAACGGGAAGATAAGCATTGCTCCTATCTCTCTTCTAAAGGGGCTGATAAAAATTCTAAGATACTACCTGCATTTCTCCCATGTGAACATAAGCAAACAATGTCATCAGAAGTTTTGGGCGGGGAAAAACTATATCATAAAAATGCAAGCTTTGGCAAAAGAAAAAGTGACCATTTCTTCTAATATTTTGAACAAATTCTTATATCAGCAAAAGATTAGATGGGTCAGGTCAATGTTGGGAAGTGCAAAGCTTCCGTTTGACTCCTCCAGTGCAATGTCGACGAAGCAACACTCTAACACACGGAAAGAACGTAAAGGTCAAATCACAAAGCAGCAACAGAGCAATCACCTTCGCCTGTATCAGGCTTCTCTTCCAACCCTAGCGCGCTGTCGAAATTCTTCTCGATATTCTTCACGCTTTCGCTCAGCTTGGTCACGGCTCCCGCCAGATCGGGGAACCCCCCCAGGGAGACCTTCCCCAGCCAAGCCATCCTCTAACCGAAGGAAGAAGAACCCACAACACCCCTCCAATCTCTGCTTCACAAGCCCATTTCTGCACAGATACCCATTAACTCCATCACCGGAAACGAACAAGAAATCCGAGGAAGACGGGAGAAACCAAAGCAGCACCATGGAATCATCACAATCGCAAGCTCCAAATCAGAAGAACACCCACCAAGATCGAACGAGAAACCGAATCCAACGCAGCTGGGATTGGGGATGGGATGATTACCTCAGTGTAGAACTACGGATCCGATCGAGAAGGAGCGGAATCGGAGAAGCATCGCACCGCGGGATCTCCAGACGCGAACGAAGATCTGCGACGGAACTGGAGAGGGGAGTGGGGGAAAACAAATATTTAGGAATTATAGGGGTGAAAACGCGAAATTACCATCGCAGGGGGAGCGCGCGGGCCCGCCGACCAGCGAGGGGCAGTGTCGTCATTCTCAGAGGTGGGGCCGGGCGGGGGCCCGCTTCTGATGAGTTGGGATTTTCGAATATGACAAAAATATCGGATTTTTTAAGGCGATCAGGACCGTAGGCATTGGAATCCGGTACAGTTGGTTCCGTCGGCGGTTTGAGACCGCACGATCGGTGCTCCCCTACGTAGCGGCGTGAATCGTTTTTGTTTGTTGTTTAGTTCGAACTGCAAAAGTAAGTTGCTTTCGATTGATATAGTTTGGAAATAAAAGTAATTTATAATCCACTTTACCGATCAAGTTTAGCTTGATTTGTAAATATTCGGGGATTAAACTTGGATAGAATCGCATGAATATTTAAAGGTTCATAAAATTGAATACAATATTTCGATTTTCGAAAGATTCGTCATTATTTTTGAAACTATCTTGTTATACGGGGCTTCATTTTATCTTTTATTTGCTATTCAACCCTCGACCTAAGCCATTTGTGGTCTTCTCTATTCGACCATGTTTTTTATGAAGACTATTTTATAGACTATCACCCTAATCTTCAAGTTTCCAACCCACCATTGCTACTCCTTAATGAACATAATCTCTTTATATCTCTTCTTCGTCGAGTGGCCTACTCCATATGACTATAAACAGTTTGGCGATGCACCAACTAAATACTCAACATGATTTGAGTGTACTTGACATATATCTTTGATTGTACAAGCGCCACTTTGATTGGAAAATAGGAGAAGAATAAGGAAGAATAAACTTAATTTAGCTTTGACAAACGAAATGACTTATACCGGTGCAAAATAGCTTATTCGGAAAATAAGGAGAATAAGCAATTCGACCTTAGACCTAAAAATTGTTTATCCTTCTTATTCCGCCAGTGGGTCTCATAAAATTATCAAAGTTAAGCACCCCTTATTATAGTATACGCTATTCCGGATAAGTAATTCCAGATTAACCTATTCTGCAATCAAATTGAAGCCAAGGCTTGTATAAGTTTAGATGTTGTATGCCTCCATATGAATCTGATCCTCATCCACTTCGTATTGTGGCTGAATATTCAATTACAATCTCAATCTAGAACATGAGTAATAGTTGTTGCAATATTCCCTAGTGCTTTAGTGTGAGTATTGCAACATCTTAATTTTAAAAAAAAAAAATTACAACATGCTATTTGGTTAATAGATTATGAGAAAAGAGCAAGAAGAAAAGTAACTGAAACACAATAGTAGGCCCAACGAAGAGAAAAAAGGTTAGAAGAGAGATTGAAAGCCAAAAAAAAAAAAAAGTTAATGTAGAAAGCTAAAAGAAAAAGAAGGGAAGCAAACAATGTTGAAGAGTAAGCTGAATATGGTGGTCGCGCTGGTAGACAATTTGCAAAACTTGTTGGAATTGGGCCTGAAGGCTAAGAGTGTGAAGATGTACTGACACATACGATTATTTGAACAATTAATGAAACTAAAGAAAATTGCACTTGGAAAACATGCATCAATTTAGCTTCTAAATTCATATGATATCGACAATCATGTCTTTATAATTGAGTTGAGACCTTTAAAATTATAATTGAAAGAGTGTGGTTGAATTTAGGTTATTCCGGGAGGGGTGGGAACTTCCATGAACCATACGCAAGGTAAATCTTTTGAATTTAGTTTTAGTGTTTTTTTTTATTATGACTCCAACTGTCTAAGGACATTAATTGACAAGCACTTGAGCTTATTAGTCTAGTCACCATGTGGGGGGGTCTATTAATGACTTGTCGTATGTCTATTACGATGTTCTAATTGTCCATACAGTGCAATGTCTGAATACGGATGACTCAAAAGAAATCTGAAAATAAAAAAAAATGAGCTCTAATGAACAATAAAAAGTACATTTTTTACTCTTTGTTGCAGCTTGATTTTTTTATTTTTCAAGTTTTTTGGGATCGTCCGATCGAGCATTACACTGTAGACGGTTAAGATATCTCGGAGCTCATTTCAATTTTTTTTTATTTTTTATTTGTCCACTGCAATGCCTTTGCATGCAGCACGCAGGGCATCACAACAAGTATTACTCTTTTCAGCAAGTGGATATTAATGTCCTATGATCCTTGTCCATTATTTGGATAATACCTATGAAATAGATGCATTTGCACGGGAAGAGAGCATGTGCATTTCTATTTTCTAGTGATCTCATCTATTAGGAAAAATACTTGCTGCAATGCCTTGAGACATTATAATCCACTTGGATTGCAATGTCCAAGGGCAGATCCATTCTCTTGCCAACACCTGCCCGGGCAGAAAACGTGCCTTTTTTTAATTTTATTTTTTAGAGTGTCTGATAAAAAAAACGGATGGTACAACTCAGTTTAGCTCAAATCTCGATGTGTATTTTATTTTTGGAAAAAATCTTTTTATCACAATTACGTTAAGGTGTGTGCATTTTTTTTCAAAGATAGAATATATACTGAGCTTGGGCCGACTCAAACTTTCTAGTTGTACCATCTAATTTTTGATTGGACACTAAAAAAAAATCTGAGAATAAAATTATAAAATAATAAAAATGGCATGCGGGGTTGGGTGTTGCATCTGATCGGACAACTGCCATGAGGAGTTGCAGCAAGTTTTTCTCATATATGAGATAGATACATTGCATGGGAAGAGCAGCATCTGGGTTAGTGAGCCAGGCCCAACCCAACTTACAGAGCCCACATGTGTCCTGAGTTTTAGCCCAATCCAGCGATTCAGCCCATCCCGCATCCAACTTTTGGCCTGGCCCAACTCGTATAGGCGGCGTCTTGCCCGTTTCCACCCGCAGCAGTCAGCACCTTCTCAACTCCAAGTTTCAGGTGCTGGCATGTGCGCAACGAAAGGTCTCTACCTAGGAGAGCATCATTTCTGTGGTGTCTGAACGTTAAGAAAAAGGAAAAAAATCAAAGTTAGATTGGAACTAACTGATTTAGAATAGATCTTCTTAGTAAAGAATTCCACAGCCAGATGATTGTAGACGCATATCAGATGATTAACATTGTTCTTATTAACATATGTTACATTATCAAATTTATTGAATGGTTAAATTTACTGAATAGTTAAATTTATAAGCAGCAACAAGATAAAGATAAAGTAAGTGCTGTTAGGCTTGAGAGAGGAAAAGCTAACCGTTTAAAGGAAGGGAAAGTGGGAAAATTTGGAATCATGGTGGCCGAAAACACATCTCCAAGGAAGATAATTTGACGTTTTTTATTTTATCTCATCAAATAACCTGTTTATTCCAAGTCCACAAAAATGGTGGCATTCTAGAGCAGACGTAAAAAGATCTTGTCTCACTCAAATGAGTTTACGAGATTTTTGAGTTAAGAGTGAATTTAATACCTGACTTCCTTTTTTCGACTAATCAACCAAATAACGTGGCCCATTTACTTGGTTTATCTAGTTGGAGGCACACAAGAACACATGCAAAAGATATCGTCTCACTGAAAAGAGGTCTATGGGATCTTCGGATCTTATGATACCTATAACCGTAAAGGTTAAAAGTGAGTTTAATATTTCATTTATGAGTTAAATAGTTCACTTACCTTTTTTCGACTAAATACCTGATTGACTTTTAATCTTTGTGAGTAAAAAAAAAATGCATCAAGATCTAAAACATGAGAGTCTTTTTTTTTTTTTTTTTGAGTTATTGTATATCCAATAAACATACAGATATGCAAGTAAATCAGTCGTTTCACATAAAAAAATAAAAAAATATCAAGTACACTTCATCCCCATAAATGTATGAATATGTAAAATCTGATAAATGAGGTCCACGAGTGCTCATCTCACACGTGTACAAGCCACGGCTCAGTGCGCTGTGGCGCAGGCAGCACCGCTCCTCTCCGTTGCAATCCGCGAAACCTCGAAGCCGTCCTTTGGCGTTCGGCCTGCGCAAACAACTACGTGGGCCTCGTGCGCAGCCGCACAACAGGACGGCGGCGCCAAACTCTTCCTTCCGCCTTCCCCGCACAGCCCCCAGCGCACCAAGCAACACCGGAAGGCCTCTCTCGCCCCGCAACACCCTCCCCCCCTTCCCGGCGCGCTCTCCACCTCCGCAGCTACCTCACAGTGCGGGGAAACCAAGCCAAAGCAACCCAGCAGGCCAGCGTGGGCGGAGGCGAAGAGGACCAAAGCATACTTGCACACCCTTCCGCCGCTGCGCCCGTGACCGAGCAGGCAGCAGAGCCAGGCGGAAAGGTTGGTGGGTTTGGTGCCACGGGCCCGGCCGCCATTAATGGAGCTGCCCACCAGCTCCTGACGGCGAGGTTGCCACTGACATGAGCGCATTTACTTCCCCCAACCGCTTCTCCCGCCTCATTCATGTGGATTCATGCCGGGGGCCGCTGGCCTCGTCGTTCTGCGGCCCATCTCATTACTCCTTCCTCTCCTCCTCCGCCTCCTCCTCGTCGGCCATCGGCCTTCTGCGGATCCTTCGCGTCTCTGCTCGGCGCCTGCGGCCGAGGCCCTTCTTCTCAGGTGAGTCGGCTTCATCGCCCCAGGCTTGCCCTTTTTTTTATAATTTTGGGGAGGTGAGGTAGGGAGCGCAAAGTGGGTAGCTTTGTGAGGAATCGCCAGAGGGGTCCAAATTATAAGAGTTTTCTGGGAGTTCTTGTTCTTTCGCTGATCTGGGTAGGTGGCTTTGGGTCAGCTACCTTCCTCCCCAAGTTGGATATTTTGCTGGGGGCCAGTTTTTTTAGAAAAATCCAATCTTGGGATTTTTTTTTTTGCGGGGTAGGTATCCAATTTCTTCACGTTATCTTATGGAACAGTAGATTGTGACATTGACTGGCTGGTGAGCTGCAAATTTTTTCGCGAAGCTTCGTAGAGAAACAACTGGGTTTTAACGGCTTGTGCTTCGTGTGGGATACCCCCAGCAGGGTACCTGAGACATTGGGGTTCTTTTGTGGCTGAGAGGTCTTTACCTGGATAGGGCCAATAGAGAGGATGCAACTCTAGAATTTCTACTGTGTTGATCTCCTCAATTATTTTTGTGATTGGTTTATCCTATGGAGAATATGAAAATTATTATGTTTTTTTACTGCATGGATCTTCTTACAAAATTATTGATGTCAGGGTTTAGTATAGCATGCATATCCAACCTCTCCAGTAATAGCACAAACTGTGGTTACATTTTTGATGTTCTTGCTTTGTAGCGAGTGCTGCTGAGATGCCGTCTGATGCGTCCATGGAGGTTGTCAAAGCGGCCCTCAAGAGATGTTCTGTCCAGCCGGGAAGTGTGGCCATAAGATCCCAGCAGAAGAGCTACAGTTATGCTCAACTTATTGCTTCTGCTCGGAAAATATCTAATTTATTGTGCACCGGAGATTTGAGCAATGTACGATGAGTTCTCGCATACTATGGTGACAGGCCTGAATATCTGACTTATAAGTGTAGAACTGTTTTTCTCAACATTCCTGGTAAATTATGCAACTTATTCAATCCTCCAGAAATGATTCCTTATGTGTACAGGCATGCTCAAGGAGTACGAATGATGTTTCATCTATCTCCATTGGAGTAGCTACCGGAGAGAGAAGGCTTGATGGAGCTCGGATTGGAATTGTTGCCAAACCATCGGCTGAGTTTGTTGCTGGAGTTTTTGGCACATGGCTCGGTGGAGGAGTTGCTGTCCCACTTGCAGTCAGCTATCCAGAGTCTGAGCTGTTGCATGTGATGAATGATTCAGTGTGTTCTTCTCCCTTCTTCCTAGATTTGATCTTAAGTTGGACAAAATTTGATGTAGAAAATCAGATTAAAATATATATATGAAACTTTCCAGCTGTTAATCAATGTAGCATAAACTTTGGATTCTCAGTTTGTGTTCAATGCATTTTTTAATTATCATCATACCTCTTTAGGTATTGCGGGATTTGGGTTCTAAATTTCAGATCTTTTGTTCCCTCTCTGTCTTGGAAATGCTCCCACCACTGCAGGGTCTGGGGAGGGTCAATTTTACACATCCTTCTCCCTTTTTTTCAAGGAGGCTGTTGCCGTTTTGAATCCATGACCTCCAAGTCACGGTGGATGAATGGAGTAACCTAAACCTTACCATTGCACCAAGGCTCCCCCTCCCTAGAACATACTAAAAGAAATCTTTCTAATGTCCCTCGTAATCCAAATGAAGAGAGAAGAACATAAAACAATACTAGATGTCTAAGTAACCAGGATTTACTTTGTCCAGGGTCCATTTCAAATTTATTTATATGTTTCTATAATTTGGCTTACATGAAAATGGAAGTATATTAATTTAATGGATAGTAAAAGTCCTTGTCTGTGCAGTAACACATTTGTTGATAGCTTGTTAGATTACCCTTAACTGGTGGTTTTGACTTTTGAGAACAATGTGAACTGTGCAACATGCAGAAAGTTTAAGATCTATTGTTCACTTTGACTTATTTTGTGGAAGCTGAGAGACACTGTGTGTGATGGCAAAAAACTATTGATTCCTCAGGATGTTTCCATACTTCTGAGCACTGAAGAGCATCAAGAACTTATGAAGAATGTTGCTGCAAAATGTGGTGCTCGGTTTTCTCTTATCCCTGATGTTTTGAGCATGACATCAGATGCTAATTCACATAGTAAACTAGAAATGGAGGTTGATCTGGAGACACTGAGAAAAGAAATAGAGGACTCAAAGACATTAGAAGGTAGTTACTGGAGGCCTGTCTCTTCATCCTTCAGTTGACTAAAAGGCTGATTCAGTTCTGATTATGCAGTAAATAGCAATGCACTTATTGTGTACACTAGTGGTACGACGGGCAAACCCAAAGGTGTGGTTCACACGCACAAAAGCATTACTGCTCAGGTACTTCTTCATTTCTTTTTCACCTGAGGTTTTTATTCACTCCTGATGTTTCTTGGTTTTTCATTTTTTCCCTTTTTTTTTTTAATCTCTGTGTGTGTGCATTTGCGTGTGTGTGTGTCTGTGCATGTGCAAACATAGATGCATATGTGCATGTGTGCATATGCGCTTGCATGCTGGGTGGGTGTGTGCTCACATGTTTGGAGAGATGCATATACATGTGAATCAATTTACCTTTTCTTTATGAGAAAGTAAGCAATGGCTTAGGGCATGGTTTCATCTCTTTCTGTAGCAATATTTATACTGTGCTTTTGGTCTGACTGCAGGTTCAAATGTTGACAGAAGCATGGGAATATTCATCATCTGATCAATTTCTGCACTGTCTACCTTTACACCATATCCTACAAAAGAAACTATTCATTATCTGACCAGTTTTGGCAATGTCCTTTTTTGCTCACTTCCTCTTTCCTGAATACCGTTGTTAAATTTATAGTGCATAATCCTTAACCTCTACCTTACACGTGCATGGTCTTTTTAATGCTCTTTTTGCACCTCTTTATGCTGGCTCTGTGGTAATGATTTCCCAAAAAATATCCTTTTTTTTTTTTGAAGTTTTGCTTATTGTTTGGGAACTTTATGTTACCTGTTGGTTTTCAAGGTCGAGTTTATGCCGAAGTTTAGTGTACGTGGGATATGGGAAAGATGGCGTGAATCATACCCCAAAGATGGAACTAAAGTTGACAGTGCCATAACTGTATTCACTGGGGTATGTGAACCTTTTATCTTGCAACGATGCAATAGTCTGCTGTCACTGTATTCACTGGGGTGTGTGAATCTTTTCTCTTGCAAACATGAAGTAGTTGATTTCTGTGCTGAATTTCTTCATGCGATGTTTTTGTTTTATTTTCCATCAACTATCAAAATTCATGGAAATCGTAGGTTTTCATGTAGATATCTGATTGAGCAGCAAGGAAGCTCTTAAATGTTAATGTAGAGATATTTGAGTGAAGAGAATTGATTCCATACAATTGACCTGTTCCAAGCACATTGCAGAAGCAACCTGAGCCTAGAACTCCATCAAGTTCACCAGACCTTATGATCATTCTGTTCCTTCAGGAAATTTTGAATCATTTCTTTTTTTTTTTTTCAAATTGTAGTCTTCATGTCTGGTTCTCAGCAGATAGAAGATTTTTATTTATTTTTTGTTGCTGTTTTGTCTTTTCAAAGTAATTGTATTAAGTGTATCATGGAAGTAGTACTCCCAGATCTCAGCCTTTTTATTTATGGGATTTTTACTTTTCAATACCTACAATCTTTCAATATTCTGTATTAGTCCTTGCAATCTTCATAACTCCTTAAAACCAACACCTCCCTTCTTTAAACCCTCCTTAAAAAGCCCCTTTGGAGGGACTAATAGGAATTTTTGGGGGACTTTTTAAAAAGGGTTAAAAGATATTTTTTTTTTTTGGGGGGGGGGGGGTAAAGAAATTATGAAGATTGCAGGGACTAATCTAGACTATTGAAAGGTTGTAGGGATTGAAAAATAAAAATCCCTTTTATTCAATGATATTGCTATTGCTATATGTTCTGTACTGTTGTGTTACTGATCACCTATTTTAATTGTGATTAATTTCTAATTTCATATCATAGCTTCACATTTGCATTCTGTTATCAAATGTGAGATTAAGGAGATGTTAGGATTATAGGTCCCAACCATGTATAGCAGGCTGCTACAAGGCTATGAATCAATGGACCCAGAACTACAAGCAACTTCTGCCTCTGCTGCGAGCCATCTACGTCTCATGGTAATTCATATGTTTCTCTTTTTTTTTTTAATGTTTCCTGTGTGATGGAAAGGAAGTCGCTGGCATCTATATAAATATAAAAACAATATAGAGTTCTTAAGTAACATCTGCGGAGCCTGCCATTCCACGCTACAGACATAGACATCGCCACTTTCTTGTGTTATTTTTGTTCTTCAGAATGTGGGACCTATTTCCAGGAACAGCATCTTTGCGAGAAAGCAGGTGTGAAAGGCTGCATAATATTGACACTCCCTAGACCTTGCAGTGGCAGACACCTCATGGCAGTGGGCTGCCCTTTAGAATGTGGATCCTATCTTCATCAAAAAGAAGTTTAATACTCAATTTTCTTTTATGTTTTCAGTCAGCTTTTAGTCTCTGAAGCGTCTTTTTCTTGTCCTCCCAGGGATTTATTGACGTAAATGTTTGATGGGCTGTCCTTGTACTCTTCGGTTATGTTCCATGACTAATCTAGTTTGTATGTGCTTTTCAAACATTGTTAATTACCAGTCTATGTTGCATGTTTGCAGCTTTAGGAGAAAAACAGTCAACTAACTAAAAGGCTAATAGATATCTGGTCACCGTTGACCTTCCTTGATGTTTCAAGTTGTCTTGGTTTTTATAACAATATATTTATAAAATGAAAATTATACCTTTTTCCTTGGACTAGGGGAAAACATCCTTGGTCTGAACCCCTTGTTTGTTGGAAGGTTAGGCTTCAAAATGTAGAGGCTGAAATAGGCTAAAGAAAAGCATTCTTGCTATGAAAACAAGGCTGAAATAATGCCCATTGGAATATGAGACTAGGAAGTGCCAGTTTCATACTTAACCCTTGTGGTGTAGGTTCCAAGGTCCATAGGGGCTAGGAGTCCCACTAAAAAGGGCTCCACATTAATGTGGTGAATCCTACGTCATTATTTTCTGGTGGCAGATATGTACTTTTTACTAAAGGAGAAGCCCCACATTAAGGCTTGTTTTTGAAATGATTGCAGACATGCCTAATCGTCTGCAATTCTAGTTTTTGGAGACAATTTGGACCATATGATTATTAATACCTGTAGCCAATAAAGGAGTGAAAATTCAACCTGGAAATATATTTTTGATTTTAGAAGGATGTGTAAATGTGTATGAAAAGGATGTAGGATAGAGTTTTTGATTTTACTGGGGAAAAATACTAGGGCATCCATTTAATGGGTATATCTAATTGTTGATTTTCAAGTTGGAGGAAGGAGGAGGATTTTCAAGTTGGAGGAAGAAGGATATCTCAAATTTGCAATCTTTTGTAGTCATTAAGTAGTTTATGTTCATAATGGATATTTCAAATTGATATTTGAAGGATATCACAAATTTGCAATTTTTTAGTCACTAAGTAGTTTATGACTTTATATTCATAATGGATATTTCAAATTGATACTAGATAAATATCAAAATGAATAATTTTGTTTAGTTCTTCTACAGTTATAATGCTTACCTGTGGTTGAATTTATTATGTATTTTTTGGGTGTGATGAATTCTCTTTTGTTTATATTAGTGTTATATTTCACATATTTCTACTCAAATGTGCTGCATTCCTTCCTGCATCAGTTATCAGGAAAAACTGTCAGCATCCAATCATCGAATGGGTGGTTCCATACTTTTTGATGCATGGCTTTCTTTTCCCAGATGTGTGGCTCATCTGCACTTCCTTATCCTCTTATGAAACAATGGGAAACTATAACAGGGCATCGCCTCTTGGAACGATATGGCATGACTGAGGTGAGTGATGCTCCGTCTAGCCAAATAAAGTGTCCCTCTGCCTAATCGTGCAAATCTCTAGTTACATCGCTTATCAGAGTTGTCGACATTGATCTTCCTCTTTAAATTGTGCAATTGCTGGTAAATTGTCCTATGCAGTTTGTCATGGCATTATCTAATCCTTTACGGGGTGCACGAAAGGGAGGCACTGTTGGACGGTCTCTCCCTCATGTTGAGGTATGCTGTGTTTTCCGAAGAAAATCTCTAGTGGTCAATTTCATTAGTTGTGTCAATTTATTCATGATTCACTGAGTTGGGCATGGACATTTTGTGCACAATGCTTCAGAATCCCAGCACTGCACATTACTGAATCTTTTGTCTTTCTAGATTATATTACGGTGCTTAGATCAAGCAGGTGACTCAGTCATGTGGAGTTACCCAGATGAAGCGAGGTTGCATGTTTGATTCCCACCTACCACTAGCTGGCATGTGTTATGAACTGGGTGTACATAGGCCATTCTCCACTTTGCGCACCCTTTTTGGCACTTATCTGTGGGGCTTCTCGACCAGACAACCACATGGTTTGAAGCCTGGGACAGGGACCATCATGCTGTTTCTCTGCCCAGGGGGCTCTCATATTTTGTAAAAAATAAATGTAGACTATTTTGATGCTCCCCACCCTTATTTCTAAATCAAACTATAGCATACCAGTAGGATTTTGATTAGTTCACGTTGACATTATAAACTTGATCCTTACCCTTACCCTTGGCCTAAAGCCTTGTTTATTTATTTAGATCTAACAGGTTTTCTTTCAGCCTAATGTGAAAGGCATACCTGAAAACACTGAAAATCTAATTTGTTTGGAGAATAGGAGAAGAATAAAGGAGAATAAGAGGAGAATAAGTTTAATTTAGCTTTGACAAGCGGAATGGCTTATACCGGTGAGAATAGTCTATTCGGAGAATAAGGAGAATATGCCATCCCACCCTAGACCCAAGAATTGCTTATCTTTCTTATTCCGCCAGTGGGTCCCACAGAGTTATCAAAGCTAAGCACCCCTTATTCTAGTATACGCTATTACGGATAAATAATTCCGGATTAACCTATTCTCCAAACAAAGTGGGGAAAAGAATAGGGCATCTCAGACTAGACAAAAGATAGTTTCTGAAGTACCTCTCTTCTCATGCTGAGGGGGAGCCTTGGGACAATGGTACGGTTGCTTCATTGTGACCCGGAGATCACACCTCTTTGCAAAAAGCAAGGGTATGGCTGCGACAAAATTTTCCCTCTCTGGACCCCACAGTGGCGGCAGCCTTTGTGTCACTGAGCTGCCCTTCTTTTACATCTCTTCTCATGGATAGTGTTGTCATTCAAATTGCCCAGATTGTTGATTGTTTTTGTCAATGGTGAATGGCATATGCATATTCTTTTTGCTGTATGATTCTTTCACATTCTTCAAAATTCATTGGTGATGCATGGTTTCAAGGATCAATATGATCATATTTTCCCCCCACTTGTTGACATGATGAAAGCACTGTTATTTTCCTTCCCTCAGACACAAAATGTTAATCCAAGTTAAATAACTAGCTTGTACCAACTTAGTTACTTGTACCAACTCGCATGGGATTCAAGGTTTTGCCCATGTTTTTGAGTATTCTGACCAAGAATCCCCAATGTGTTGGCACAAAAAAGGAAGAAAATGTTTCAAACTCGGTCATACTATTGCAGAAACTTAATGAATTTTGGAATGGACTGAATATCACCAGTTCAGTGCAAAAAATACCAATAATGGATAAATTACTTGCAAAAAGAGCTGTATGTGCACCACGTATTTGATCATGTCGACATTACTCAATAGTGGATTGCTCTTGGTTTTCTTGAAAGGAGGTCCTGTTCTGAAGTGCCATATAAGAGGAGTAATAATTGGATGTCGTGTGAATGTGGAAAGATTTAACGTCTATTTTTGTCGTTACCATCCAAAAGACTGAACTCTGAGTTTATTAGCTATCTAGAATCCTAGGAGCATCAAATGCCTGGTTTTCTTCATGTTCATTGTTTCTAAAAGGCATGCAACTGCATATGGGCTTCCTTTTGGGAATGAAACAGACCCTAAATCTTTTATGTATGGAGATTAGATGTGGAGATTACTACGGACAAGAGATGTATGTTGACAAAGTTAGCAGTTTGACCTGTTAGCCTTGCCTTTGATTGACGATGCTTTCTGAGTAAGCATTGTGTCTTTATTTCAGTATAGGCAATACAAAATTATGAACATTGTTGGAAACCTGTTCTCCAGGGAATCTTGCTTGCACTGAATTTCATAATCGTAAGCCTAACTATAGATGGGAAAAATATATCTCGTGAGTTTCTGGTGTTAAATGATGTGTAGGCCAAAATTCTTGCTGAAGATGCTGCCGGAACTGATTCATCGGCTGTGGGTGAACTGTGTGTTAGGAGTCCTTCATTGTTTAAAGAATACTGGAAACAACCTGAGGTATCCTTTCTTGATCATTCCAAAGAATTCTTTTCTGTTTTAGTCATATTTGAACTAAATTAACATTGGACTTTGTGTATATGAATTATGTGTTGGGATACTGTTGTAGCAAGTCTATCCTCAGTTGATGCAGACCTTTCACAAATGCTGCTTTGTATTTCTAGACAGGGATCTTCTGTCAGGACACGGTTTATAAATAATGAGTGTACCTTGCCACATTATATGGCAACGGTACATCAATGCATATAATATAGCCTATTTTTTGACTGCTTGGGTGATGTTGAGAGAGCATGCTTCACCTGATTTACTCATATTTCTGCTTATTATCTAATCATTGAACGTGTTTGAAAATATGCTCATATTTCTGGTCATGTGCTAACTACTGAATATGTTTGAAAATAAGAGGCAAAAACTTTATTTAACCTTGAATTGGTCATCCTTGTTTGAAGTTACAGTGTAGATGTTACACCATGGTTAGATCATATGATCTGAATAAATGAAACTACTTTGATATGATAGCTGTGTGTTTTGACATCTAATTGTTAAACTTTTGATGATGATTATTGTGATAACTAAGGTTACAAAGGAATCATTTGTTGATGGCGGGTTTTTCAAGACAGGAGACACAGTAAAACTGGATGAGGATGGGTACTACATTATCTTGGGACGTAAGTAAGAGAACTTTCACTCTTTTCTCTTATTCACCTGCTCAATGTTCAATATGCCATATTCCTCAGAGATAATGATATCGTGTAAGCCTGTTGCTTCAGAGCTGTCAATTTTGATTGCTAGTATTGATTAATGTCTGATATAATTCATGCTGCAACTAATGTACATGACACAAATGCAAATGTTTCAATTGAAATGAAGTACCATTAATAGTGAATATCTGACGTCAAATGCTCTACAGTGCTATCCAGTTGTACAAGAATTTACATAAATATGGATGCTCACCCCGTTCAAACTAAGTTTCCCTGTTCTCTAATGTCTTATCTTGGCTCTCTCGTTACTTCTTTTGGTTAGTTGATGCCATAATTGACAAACCTATGTATTGCAGTAAACTTTGTTTTTTTTAGCCATAACTGACCAGTGTATATGCCCTGTTTCTTTTTTTTATGCTCTTAATTCTTATGTTCTCAATTTTTTGTGAAATTGATAAAGAGAGATTGGAACATTGCCACTGTAATGCACTTGTAGAAGTGTAGTATTTCATCTTACTCTCATTCAGCTGCACAGGCATGGAAATGGTCTCATACTGGGGATTGATCATGATCAGACACTAAGAGCAGCTCTAGGTCACCGAACGAAACACATCATGATTAAATTTTTCCATACCACCACACTTGGTGTGTTCTTGGGAATGTACATGGTTCTACATTGATTAACAAAACATCTGGTAGAGATGATTTTGCTTAGTATTTTGAGATTGACATGTAACTGAGACCCAAAGGCTTCTGTACAAATTGAAGATTCCTTGGGAACTCGAGTCTTTTGGTGCGAGTTGTGGTTAGATATACCATTGTCAAGCAGACCTGAAAATTTACTGTGGTTTGTTATTTATCTAGTGGTACAAGGCTCTTAACCTTTTACCTTATACTTTTCTGCTATCCTGCTCCAGCCAACTAACATGGTGGTATGAAAATATTGTTTTCATTTTTGTCAATCTTATAGCTCAGTCATCTCTCTCTCTCTCTCTCTCTCTCTCTCTCTCTCTCAGGTAGCAGTGCTGATATCATGAAAGTCGGTGGTTATAAGCTATCAGCTTTGGAAATTGAGTCAATCCTTTTAGAGGCAAGCATCTTTTCTCCTTTTTCTCTGCATGCTTAAGGTTATTTGTGATTTTTAACTCATTCACAAGCTAAATGTGTAGGGGGTTTTGTGCTTCACCTCCATCAAATGTTCATGAGTATCCTTGTTCATGATCATTTTACATGTGACAACATGTCACCAACTAACAACGAATGTGAACCTTAAATTGTGCATTGCACTTGCCCATTTACGAAATTGTCAGAAGTTTGTTTCACAAAAAAAGAAAAAGAGATGCTGCGACATATGCACTTTTGTAGCACTTTGCTGAGATGGGTCTAATGTATTTGTCAGCATCCTGCTGTGTCTGAATGTGCTGTTGTGGGTGTGCCCGACAAGGACTATGGAGAAGCTGTTTGTGCAATAATTGTTCCCGAGTCAGGGGCAAAAGAAAAGGCAGAGGAGTTGAAACCACCATTTAGCCTGGAAGAACTACGAAATTGGGCCAAGGATAAACTTGCTCCATACAAGGTTAAACTCTGTTATTATTACCCACGTTTATCTTTCCGTCAGCATCTACAGCTTAGAGTAGTTTCCTTATTTTTTGGTAAATCTATTTGTTTTCCATGTAACAAGACCTTTTTCATATTTCTGTTTTGCTAGTATTCACTAATACACAGCAATAGTGTATTCTTCACTTGAAATGTCCTCCGCGAATCATTATTTTTTACCATGACTATCTGCTGTCACATCTCATTATATCTCATTCTGCATAAAGTTTATGGTGCTTAATACTTGGGAGATTGCTGCTATAGTTCTTTTTTTCTTCCACATTCAGTTGCCAATTACTTTGTTTTCCACGTTGTAAGACCTTTGCACATGTGCCTACACATAAGAGTTAGTTTATTCTTAGGCTGAGATCCAGTCCATGCATGGGGATTGCTACTTCAAAGCTAGTTGCATAGTAAAGCGATTGTTCAGTTCTTACATGGTACCCTGTATGTATAAAAACATAACTGTTGACGAATAGACTCAAACAGATTATCCACTTCATATGGCAGTAGGCAAGGAACCTTATCTTAGTTACTTGAAACTTGCAAATCCTACTTTTCATTCAAATTCATGTTATCCATCACGGTGTCTGCACCTGGAGCCATTTTATATTGGTACTTCTTTTTCTTATGCACTTAAATCAACTAATGAGAGCCTGCTTTCTTTCAGATTCCCACGAGACTGGTTTTATGGGATTCACTCCCTCGAAATGCCATGGGAAAGGTGAGATTGATACACTTTGATCTGGATAAAAAATAGAATTTATTGGATGTACTTGTTATACAATTTGGTAAAATTGAACTTGTTAGGTCTATATATCAAAGTAATTTGAGGGAGGTGTTTACAGTTGCAAAACAAGTGTTTGACTTACGGTTCTGTGCGTTAGTACAAAAGTCACTGGTTGTCACTGGCGCTGCATTGTGGACTGCATTTTGTGGCTACTTTGTAGCCACTTTCTGGGATACTGGATTACCTAGCAGTTTAATTGCACTTTACTATACAAATTCTCTTGATTTATTGATTTCAGGTGAACAAGAAGGAGCTGAAAAAGTTGTTGGAGTGATAGCCATTGGACCCGCTTGCGATTCTCAGAAACCTTTGTTGTTTCAGCTTAGTTTGCTAAAAGAAGGCCAAATAATGAGTGAGACTTGAATCACATGTCCGCAGAATTTTTTTTTTTCCCGGCCATTATTGTTATTTACCCTTTTCTTTATGTCGAGAACTCCATATATTCAATTATTATAATTATTTTATTGCTGTCAGATCATATTTCGGGTGGATTAACTAGGAAGCACCTTCTATTGAATATATTTATTGTTCAATTTTGTAAAACCTAAAGCCTTTAGGCCTTGACAGGTCAGTTTACACTAGAGTATATGTGAGAAAGCTTTCTTTCACCTCCAACTGATGCGGTAATTACTGGTGATCCTTGTGAATAAGAGACGTACTCGCTGCATTATCCCTGGGTGTTGCAACTGAAACTGCCATCCCGTTGGCGATTCTGACGGCATGTTGATCAGTGGGTCTTGGAAGGTTCTGCATTGTCCAGCAAGAATCCTACTTGTCAGATTTCACCATCAGGTTGACACCCATGTGGGCTCCATTTACCAGCTTCATATGTTGCAGTCTCCTTTTTCTTGGGTGTTTGACTGAATGGGAAATGGTGAAGTAAAAAATTGCATTAAAATGTTCGAAAATTGAATTATTTAACCAGGCAGCATTTCTGTGTTAGAGGAAACAGCCTCCGGCATACCTCTGCAAATTGAAGGGTGTAAGCATGCGAGGGGGTTTCACAACATGGAATGTGTTTTACTTCTTTTAAAGGTTGTTTGATTTAAGAGATGGGATCTTCTAAGTACACCTACTGATCGGCGGAAACGGTAAGTAAAGAGAAGTTCATTTGCAAGAAAAACCCTCGTAGAATTTTCTTGATTCCATGTGGAGGGTTTTTATACAGATGTTCCCCACTTCCTCTCTGCAGTAGGCAATCAAAGGATCCCATGCATGATTTAACATAATATATTATAACATATCATAAATTGTCTCATTCTGTCTTATGAAAATGTGATATTTATAATATTCTATGTCAAAGCAAACAACATCTTATTAGCAAAGTTTAACGCTTAAACAGGGCTGGGCTAAACCTCAAGCAGGCTTTGGAAATGTGACTCGACGCGTCCGCGCATGGCCCATGATCTGCTAATCCAAATCCTTACCAACTCGACCTAACTTGCATGAGTTAAACCGGATTCTCAGATTTTTGTGTCACTTGCACCAACTTCTAATTAAAATATTTTTAAGCATTAGGGATATTTTTTAATTATTTTATAGCTTTTAAATTAAAACTTCTGTAAGTATAAAACTTTTAGGAAAAACTTAACTTGCAAAATTACCCAAAATTAATTAAACATTCCTAAAATTTAACTTGTATAATTATCTAATATTAGTTAAGCACCTCATATTAGAGTGAAACTGACGTTCATCTTAAAAGATCATAAAAAATTAACTCAACTAAAAATTTCACCAACCATATCCTTGTCATCTTTAAAGAAGAGAGGCCGCTGACATATACAAAATTCTCAGTTTGTGCATCCATTAGACGAATGAGTTAATTTTAAGGACCCTAACACCATACATGGTAATAATACGGCAAACCTTTGGCTGTAGCGCTATCTCATGTGTAAAACCATTCACCACTCTTCCTGTCCACGAATTTTACCTCTTCGCCCCAAAGCCCTATTCCTTAAAAACCTTTGTTAACACATCTTGAAAAATGTTGTAAATACCTCCCTTGCGACGATGGCCAGATCTCCTATCAGTAAGTGAGATATCTCTTTTGTCATGTGTTAAACCTGAATAGATTTAAACTCCTTTCAATTACAAAACCAAGACCGTCCCACGTGACGCTACAATATTAGACCATTTAGTCAACAACACTAACAGCAAAAGTAGTCGTACCCATTTAACGATTCAGATAAAAGATTATCTCACAAACACTACAATTTCGGGGCACAGCGTCAATCAAGTACCAAAGGTTTACGAAATGCACGGACGAAAGAAGCAAAACATGCTTTTTTCAACGGGCTTCTCCCTGCTCATCTCCATTCTGGTAATTTAACACAACACAATCTCACATTCAAGCAACAAAGCCAGAATCCCACGTTTATACCAAGCAAAAGCCATTCAAAAGGGGAATAACCTAAGGCATCGAAGGGTCTGGAACAGATTAGAGGGCCTTGAGGATTTCTTCGGCACCAGAGATGGTGAATTGCCCTCCCTCCTCGACGTTGGCCACCTTGACCTTGAGGTCGTCAACAAGAAGAGCAAACCGCCGGGAGCGGGTCCCCAGACCTTTCTCCGACAGGTCCAGCTCTAGGCCAAGGGCATGCGTGTAAGTGCCGGATCCATCAGCAAGAAACTTTACGTGCTTGTTCTCCGGATATGTCTTAGCCCAGGCCTTCATCACAAAGGGGTCGTTCACTGCAATAAACCATCAAACAAAAGCAAAATGATAAGTAATAGTAGTGCATTAGGATAAGTTCATCGAAACACAGGTTTAAACTTTTAAGGTGTTACGCAGTCCCGCAAGTATACTTTCTTCGCGTTAGTGGAAAAGCCATTTTTAGACCAAGAGAAGTGGTCGCCTGATAGATTCGCACGGGTGCCTTTTGAGAAATGTGCGCAAATGAATGAAGACAAATGTGCCTGTGGGAGAAGATTTTGCACTCATTGAGGGCTGTCAAAATGGGTCGAGGCCCGGACCCTACCAGACCCGGTAAATTTGGGTCAATACAGCCAATAACCCAACAACAGATCCATTAACTCCCGTCAGCTTTAATTCTTCAAAGTTCAAATAGAATTCCGTAATCTGGGCCTGAAAGTGAGCCCATTTCAACTACACAGGAAACAAATTATACCCAGTTTCTTTTAAAACTGATTTGAGGAGTAATTTCAACAACAAAGAGGCAGACCTGTTAACAGACCTGTTTATCAAGAAACATTAATGGGTCTGGTTTGGGTCTGGGTCCATGCATTTTGGGCCCAGGCCTACCCATACCTGGTCCATTTACAGCCCTACTCATTAGGTTGCATCAGGATTTAAGTAGGACATAATACATAACAGCTAGAAATTAAGGTGAACGCACAAAGAGAAGCTCTTGAATGGATCACATGACATCCTTAATGCAAGTTCTGTATTTAAACTTTGGGTCCATTTGGTTCTGTATGAAATGCTTTTCCCAAAACGTGTAATAAAATGACTTATTTGGTTATCCGGGAAACTATAGTCAATGAAAAACTTAATTTGTTGACTTCCTTTTCCTAATTTTGGCATCCATGGGATGAGACTGCAATGCATGCTCTTTTTCAAAGCAGCAAAAAATATTTTCAGGCTTGCTGCACATACGAAAACGGCTTTTCTTCCTTTGCTGGAACCTGCTACTAAAGGTACCAAATGACTGATCTTGTTTTCATTCCTTTGTAAATGCGTTTCCTTGGAAACCTTTTCCCTTTGAAAATATTTTACATAGAACCAAACACACCCTTTATTATGAAATAAAATGGAAAACTTAATAATAGAATCAGGTCAGGCCGCATAAAGTTCAGACCTTCAGACCAGCATGTGATATGATGAGCAAATGTCAAGTACCACAGACTTAAAAGCAATTACTTTCATGCCAACTATGCAATATATGCATGAATAAGATGTTAGGCTATAAAAAACATATACATAAGATCAAGACTATGGCAGCATGGACTGGAATTTTGAGGTAGAACAGTGGTAAAACAATAGGAGAGGCCTTGAACAACTACCAAGAAAGACCAAAACAAGGTGATACCGGTTGAGATAGACAGATCATATAAAGCATAAACCAGAGTTGTGGGCTGTTAAGATAACAGTCTATGGAAAGTTTGGACGGGACTGATGAAATCTCGCATGAAAAATTCCTGTGCTTTTGCCAAATCTTTAATTGGAAGCCATTCCTAGGTAAAGTGGTAATACATAATCTTAAGTAGTTATAAAACTCAATTTTTCCCTAGACGCCCTACTCTTTTTCTATCTAGAAAGTTTCCAACTTAGAACTTGCGATTAAAAGCTAAAGAACAGGCGATATAGTATAGAACTGGCTTCAAACACCTAATTTCTCCCCAAGAGATATTGGAAACGATCTCTTTTTTCTTTATTCCAAGTTCCATCCAACTCAGTTGCACACACAAGTGGAGATCAAGCCCATATCAGTTAATGTTTGCAAAATAGCAGATCGGAAAATAATCCTCCGAGAGAGTGTGACGGAAAATGACATCAACGATTCCCGACACTTGGTGCCTTGGGGGAATGCACCAGAAAAAGAAAGATTTTAGAAAAAGATACCACTGATGCAGAGGATTTCGTCCACTCCCTTCGACTTCAGATCTTCAGCACTCTCAATGAAGCCAGGCACATGCTTCATGCTGCCCAAAACCATCCAAACCCATCAAAATTCGCACCCCATAAAATAAATAAAATAAATAGTAACTCTAAACAAAGAAACAACAGCAATCACATGATAAGCTAGCTGCTGCACGAACACTACTACATGCACAAACATTAAAAAAAAACACAAAATCAGACAAATCGCACGATCCGGTGCGACCCCATCCATCCCACAAGATGTCTCCACACACTTCAAATCATCCATAAAGCGCTGCAACTTTTGTAGATTCGCGTAAAAAAATCCATAAAAGTTTTTTCAAAAAAAGCCGCAACACAAGAAACACCGATGATCTACCTGGACCCGCTTCCACCGCCAACAGGGGTGCTTGCGCACAGAGCCGTACCTGCAGGTGGGGGTGAAGGCGCCGGGGACGCCGAAGAGGACGACCTTCTTGCCGGCGGCGAGGGAGTGGACGGAGATCTGCTGGAGCTCGTCCTTCTCGTCGAACCATGCCAGCGTCCCCTCCGGGATCGTATCACCCACTGCGATCGGAGCCATCTCTCTCTCTCTCTCTCTCTCTCTCTGTATGAACAGGTTCTGGATGGGAGGAGGTAGGTAGCTACGGCTTTAATAGGGACAGCAAAAGCGTTTGGGATGCAAATGGTAATAGATAGCATAGCCCGATTACTCGACCGATGGATAGTTTACAGGTCAATTACAGGACAGTAATTAGGTCAACTATTGGATCGATTTATAATTTTTTAAATTAAATATATAACGGACGTAAATTTTTTGCTGACTAAATATACATGATATATTAAGATTCAATTGTCCAATTGGTTATTGAATTTTAAGATAATTAGTATATAATATTTTTTGATAACTTAACATATGCGAATCCGACTCATTTGCATATGTAAGGACTAGGGGAGGGGGTGAGCGGCGGGGCCGGCCGACAGGCTGGTGCGTGGAGAAAGCCGCCACGGACACCACGCGGAGATTTTGATGGAGTTTTACTGCTGCCCTGGAGTCCGGCAAGGTCCGGAAGTTGGAAAACGAGTCGCCACGGACGCCACGCGGAGATTTTGATGGACTTTTACTGCTGCCCTGGAGTCCGGCAAGGTCCAGAAGTTGGAAAACGCCGCCGTGGCGACTAGGGAGCTCGCGGAGTGCAAGCGAGGAAAAAATATCTAGCGCTGTTTGGACTGTAATGCCCCTGGATTTGGGTAATTCACCTTCCACGGGTTCCGGGGAAGGGTGTGCATCAAAGACGACTCGGGGCCCATACAATATCCTCGTCCGTGTGTGTCCCATCACCTCTTCGTCTTACATGTCTTTTTTTATTATATTTATTATGATTAAGAATTAATTTTTTAACGGCGAAAATGATAGTTATTTATTCTTATCTTTATCTTTAAAATAAGAAATATATCTCTGATCTTATCCTTATCTTTACATATTTATATTTTTATCTTTATCTTTAAAAATTAGCGAAACGGATACCTAAGGGTTAAATTATCGAACAATATATAACCTACACATTTTTATACAACAAAATTAAATCACAGAATTATATGCATGAAATACAATTATCAGAAAATAAGTATTAGTACGATTATTTTTAACTTCAAATTTATTATGTGAATAAACATATAATACAATGAAATCAAATTTATGATAAAAGTAAATTAACAAGTTCACTAACTATATATAAAAGAAAATATATAAGGTAAACACTTTGCCATATATAAGTATATATTAAGGTGCCTACCCTAACTTTTATATTTTGTCAATTTTTTTAAAGATTTTATATTTTCATAAATATATTATATTGTAATGTTATAATATGAAATATTAAATATGATTTTATAAATATGTTATATTATAATACTATAACATAAAATATAACAGAACGGATAATCGGATTACAAGATACGGAATCAGTTGCTTCTTTTTCTTTATTTTAAATAAAAAGGATAAAAATAATATTCTTATCTTTATCCTTAAATTTATATCTTCATGTGTGATAAAAATAATATTCTTATCCTTATTCTTAAATTTATATACTCATGTGTCCTATAAACTACAGATAATGACGGATATTTCGGATTATCTTTCTCCGTTTTCATCCCTAGTTGCAATGTTTCCAACTGTTGCACACACGCATTGCAATGAGTTAACTAATTTTTTTTTAACTTTTTTTGGGTCACCCCCCAAGTTGTCCTAAATGTCTATATAAGTCCATCATCAATTGGACGTCCCCAATAAATCTGAAAATTCAAAAAAGATATTGGATTCAACTCATTAAAGATATCCTTTAGTGTTCGTTGGAGTTCAATTTTTGAATTTTCAATTTTTTTAAAGATGTTTGATTGACAATTGGCCTTTTGGAACATCTAGGACACCTTAAGGATGACCTAAAACAAAAAATTATATTTTTTTAATCCACTGCAATGTCCCACACGCAATAACAAGAGGTATTATAGCAAGTATAACTCCTTTTGTTTTGTTCAAATAACCCAATGAATGTGTATTAAAGCTCCCAATTCAGAGGTAGGGAGATTGAGTGAGATCTTGTTAGGCTACATCCAGAGATTTTTCTCCTCAAGAGAGAGTTTCGCTCTATTTTAATGAGAAATTTATTACGAGGACGAATGTTCTGCCTGAAGGCGAGGTGGGGGTGAAGGGAATTTTGTTTATTAAATATCTACAGCGAAACCCCCCGCTTGAACCCCCATCTCTTGTCAACGCATGAGAGGTGGAAACCGTTACGCCATGACGATGACCCCCTCTCTTATATGTCTTAAAACGCCCCGATTATAATCCGAGAAAATCAAAAATTTTAACAATTCCCTGTGAGGCTAATAAGTGTCTGTTAAAGATACTCGTCTAGTGTCATCAACAATCGTCCAAAAGTCTTGCCAGAGGCTGACTACAACAACGAAGGGTCTGGGGGTATCACCCCCCCCCCCCTCCCCCGCAACAAAGAATCATTGTCAACAACGTTGACAAAAACTTGCCACTCCTTGACGATTTGGGCGCCACCCTGACTACGGCGGTGGCTTCAGGGCGGGGGGAGTTCTCCTTCGAGAGCTCACCCCCTCCCTCCCTCCAAGGTTCGTTTCCCCCTCCTTCCACCTTTTCTTTCCCTCCCCTCCATCAGACGCCTCTTTTTCCTTTTGCCATCACCCTCCTCTCCCACCCCCCTATTACCTCCTTCATCCTTCCCCTTATGTTTTCCACCTAGACTGTTTCATCACCCCCTCTAATTTCCTCCTACACATTGTTGATTTCAGTTTGATTCCCAATCCCTAGATATTTTGTTGAGCTTTGCTCATCCCCCTCACTCTTCCAGCGCTGTTACTCTACCACCTTCCACTCTCACTCACCCCATCCAATTTAAAATATTGGATTACCTCGTGAGATAATTTTTACTTTCTTGGAGCTTAAATTTCACTGTTAGATCGTATGCGAATTGATTATAATCGTTCAATCTTGTGCGAGTCAATAGATGATGAATACTATAACTTCAAGAAATGAGAACAATCTTAAAACCAATTTGACAAATTTTTTATTTTTTAATATGTTATGTGTATGTACGTAAACTTTGACTAAAACTCTAGTTACTATTAAACTTCAAAAGAGAAGAACGGGGTATTTATTTTTTGTTGCCTACGACTTTATTTTTCTAAGCAATGCTAATATGTCAAATTATTTGACCATCCCACTTTGCAAGGCACAAAAGATAAGTGCCACAAATATTTTATAAAGAGTGTCCATGCGAATCGTCTCCTTTGTCTATTGCTTTATACATGTAGAATATAACAATATATAATACTTCTCATTTAATATGTTATATTATCTAATAAAAATAAAAATTATTCCTTAAAAATCAGAAATCATGAGGTTATATGATAAAAAATTCATATTTTATTACAAAAGCTCATAATTTAATTAATAATTATCTATTATACTTATATTTAATTTTAATTTTAATTTTGATAAAAAAGTTCATTTATACTTTGTTACCTCCACTTGTCATCTTCGAGTTATTTGATTGAATTTGCCGTGTTTGACCGTGAATAGCAAAATAGGAAGAGACGCAAAGTCATCATCTGGCTAGAAAGACATCGTCTTTTTGGTTTGGAAAGGAAATAAGATGCCAATCACTTATCCGCATTCTGATCATTGAGACTCTAATCATAAAAGCTTGTACCCAAGTTTTAATGAAAGTTTTTTTTTTTTTTTACTTAATTATCATGAACATCTATTTGACTAAAGTTTTAGTTAGAAGTCACACGTGGCTTCCATTCGATATTGCAAAAAAATTTAACAGAAATAGTTATAACTAATTTTTTTAGTTAGAAGCCAAAAAATAACCAAACTGCTGCACATTAATAATACATATAAAAACTCTAATTTATTTATTTTTTAGTTAGAAGCCAAAAAAATAACCAAACTCCTGCACATTAATGCCTTTCAAGGTTTGATTTTCTCCCTCAAAATAATGGGTAGAAACTCAGATGTTTAAGATTGTTACAGAAAATTCGACTTTAACTGAAGTTAATCATAACTACTTTCAGTAATTATAACTAATTTCACTCAATATTTTTTTTACTGAAAGTGAATACTAAATGTGACTTTCAACCAAAAAATTCACAAAACTCACGCTTGTCTCATCGAATCCGGATCTGCAAAGATCAAATGGAGCAGATAGCTTCATTTTTCTTTTTTCTTTTTTTTTTTTGGTTCGGAAGCAATAGCTAACTACATCTAAGTACATGGGCTTATAACTTATCAGATAACAGAAATCGGTATACTGTACAATCAAATATTTAAGAAAAATCAGTTCATGAATAAAACCATCATTGGGTAGTACTAGTCCTTTAATAATCAAGAATTTTATTTTGCATGTAAATCACTGAAAGCATCATAGATATGCATTTATCCACACAAGCCCACAGCCGAAATGTACATATGTATCCTCAAAAGTTGTAATATTTGTGCGATCATTTTTCATCAGCAAAATGGTATAATAAAGTTTCCAGCCAACACGCAAAGAGACAACTTGCTTGAAGGGAAGATTGCATGGAAATGGATATCAGCCCACTGTATTTGCTTAAATATGGAATAATGCTTCATTCACCAGTACACGGAGGGGCATACTGTGTACAAATCCTATCCTTAGCTTTTAGATGGGCATCATGTGTCTCAAAACATGAAACAGAATCTAATTTCAGACTTTGCTAAGAAAGTCAGGCAATCACCTTCACAACATTACAACAGCACAAGAAGAAAATAGAAGAAAGATGCTGCAATTTTTCAAGCCATGCAGACAGAGAGTATATTTTGCAGTTGAACAGGCTGCCTTCTAAAGGGAATGGATTAGATTGGCTGACCCACTGACACCAGGATGCCACGGTGCCGCTCTCCCTTGTGCTCCTCCATGACCGGTAGGAGATAAGGGTATCAGTCCATATAGCTCACTCCTTCAGCAGAACAGAAAATTGACAATGTTATCCAAAAATAAGATGTGTTCTTGTTGTAATAAGTCGTGAGGAATTGTTGGGGTTGAGGGGAGGGAAGTCAATTGCAGCTAAACAAACAGCACTTCACACCATCTGCGGGCACGCCTAAAACCACTGGACCTGGACCATAATAACCAGCTCAAGTATTGCTTTCACACCATTCCTGCAATGACATTATTGCCACTCCAACATTTTTCATGTCGAGAATGTTTGCTGGTTCAAGGAACAAATGTAATGTTAACTTTAATGCACTTATGACTATGTTCCTAAACTTGGAGAAAGAGAAGAGCAGCGCAGATCATCATATAAGCAAACAGGTTAGTTTTGGTACAGGCAAGGCAAGCCTATGCACTAGTCCAAACCTTTGGAAAATGTGAAGACCCCAGTTGCAAGCCACTTTCACAGCCACGCACGTGCAGGATTTAACATCATGTAGCATGATCGTGCAGATATTATTTTGCTTACATTCAAATCTTCACAGTTGCTAAGTCAATCAGGTAGCAACTGTTCTCTTAAGAAGATGTGTATCAGACTAATAGTCGGGACTCCGCCATTAGGTGGAAAAATTCAAAAGGAAACTAACTGATTGACTGCAATTAAACAGTCACCAAGAAGTAGCTTAACAGTGCTAACAGACAATTTAGTACTAGTGAAAATCTCTACCAGCACTTCTATGTGGAAAACTTGAAATCACATTGCATGGAAGAGGAACACTGCTGGCAGGCTGAAGAGTGTGCGCATGTGCGTGTGTGAAAGTGTGAATTACTCTTGATGTACAAAAGATGTAATGAAGTGTAGAAAAAAGAGGCATTCTGAAAGGAGTAGCAAGAATTAGAGCTTCAGCCTAGGACTTCTAAGCAACGATGCACATCATTATTGTCTAGAGTGTACTTTATATAGGGGGATTTTTGAGAGCTTTCCCTTCCAAACTAATAAATTCCCCATTTTGTTTAGTGAATTTGTGGTACCATCCACTTTTAAAAAAAAAAGTAATTGCCTAGAGTCCCAGATAATATATCTGAGGAATATGGTTAATAGAAGGAAGAAACAAGGTACATTTGTGCCAACAGTTTCTGGACTTCCAATTTTGAGCCTACCTAAACTTCGAAGGTTTGATTACTACTAGTGACCTTTCTTTCATTCATGGTACTAAATGAAAAGAATGCCACGTGCCAATTTCAAGATTCATTTGCTATAATTGAACGCCTTCAGCTGAATATGAAGAATGATTCAAATATTTGACGTGACAACTCTAACAGCTGTTTATGAGAATTTACATTAGTCCCACACTCTCAGTAACACTGAACTTATATCCAGTGACAATAATAAAAAAGGTGAGAGAAATTTACTCCCCTTCTAGGAGATAAGTCACAACACCCTTAAATTCCTGTTCCACGCATACTTCTCCCCACTCATTGGGTGTCTCTGTGTCCCGCGGTATGCAGAATCAGGTGTATCTTATCCAGATTGGCCAATCCAGATCAGAATTGATGCCTAGCGATCCGATCTCAAGGGGGAAATCTGATCCTCCCATGGAAACAGTAGAAAAAAAAAACATTAAAATAAGTCCGAATCACCCCTAAATTGGCCTGAATGGCCCTAAAATTGGTCATATTGGCCTGGATCAGGCCAATGCAAGCCGATCCAAGCCGATCTAGGCCAATGTGGCCTATGTCAACCCGAGTTTTTAATTCAATGTTATGTCATTGAATTCATTGTTAGTCTATGGTATTCATCTTTTTCTTATTGCTTTCTTGATTTTTCTATCTTGTTTCCATTTTTATTATTATCTAGAATAAAATCCAAGCTGATCCAAAGATCAGCCTTTTTCCTTTGGATCAGCCGATTTGGACGATCATATGCCGATCTGGACCGGATCGAGACTTGCTGATCCCAGGTTCCAATCCGATTCTACCTTCCTTGCTGTGTCCACATAAGATTGACCCATTTAAACTAACAAATGGGTATGAAACTTGCACAGACATTCAAGCAGTGGAGACTTACACAACCATCCAGACCCTAATAATCAAATGGCATCCACTTAATTTCATTCCTTCTCCAGTTGCTGCAAATATCCATGTAATAGCACAATGATAACTTATGACTATGAGTGAGTGCCATTATTATGTGACTTTTGTGATTCCCCCTCTATCATAGGCAATTAGCACAAAAACCTAACAGAACAGAGTTGGCTCCCAGTTAACCACCATGGCAGAAGAAGAAGAGCATAGAGGAAAAATGGGTACCTAGTTTAACTTTGTCTTCTTTTGCTGTTTATTTTGATCTCCTAGACAAGTCACATACCAGACAGAGTTAAGGATGCTGATCAGCTCAATGTGAATTGTGTCCAACAACTCTTCACAAAAGTCCATCAGGCAGAGACCTGCACAACCAGTCTATGAGGTTGAGAATGCCATCCAACAAGACCAACATTTCCACGGCCAACATAACCTTGATATCTACATAAATGTCATCTGGTTCTGTGACTTTGGAAAAATTTGCTCTCCGTTCCTCTATCTTTAACAATATGAAGTTTCATTTTTGAAACCTGTTTTTAACAGAATTTTACTTTGGTGTTGAGTTCCAACAATTCGGTACTTGCAGTTGCTTAGTAGAATTCTCGACAGATTCCTAGAGGCTATCCATGACAGTTAAGAGAGGAGATCAGACCGACTGCAGCTCTACTGTCAAGTTTGGAAGGACAGAACTTGGTCATCCAACACTTAGGAAAAAGGATAAAGGGATCACTGTTCATGGCATTGACCATGCTGTCAATCTGTGGACCACAAAAAAGGTTAAGAATACAATTTGATGTAAATCAATTTTTTTGGACTTTTCTACTACTTAATCTCAAAGTTATCTCTCACTTTCCTATCAATCACAGCTGCAGCTAGTAGAAAAATCATCTTAAGACCTGCTCAGTAGCTAACATGCGGAAAAATGCCATTGTCTGCAAGGCTTGCTGGGTCATGCACACAACTTACAGCGTGGCATTGCAGATCACAAGCAACTTTGTTGTGAATTATGGGAGAAAGATAGTAACTTGAACAAAATTAGAGTGGACATGTGTGAGACTTCATTTTCGAAAGAATACTTAAAAAGAGATTTTTAGGGTTTTCGAAAACGAGTTCCTTTTACTTTAAGGTGTAGACTTTGAGAACTTGGAATTAGTCCTCAGGGAGTCTAAGGCTTTGGATTAGGTGTGGATCCGTACATTTGACCTCTCCCCACTGACCTCAGTCAGTGCTGATTACGCCAATCACTGATTGGCAACCCTTGATTAACTGTCTATTAGAACTCATTAAAATGACAAGAGCAAAAGGAGAATTTAGATATGGCATCATCTTTATGATAATAAACTATTTACTTTTATGCGGCATTCATGGAAGTTATTATTTTAATGATTTCTTTATTTAAGAATCCTTTAGAAACCTTAAAGGATACTTACAGGATTTTAGATTCACATGAGAACATGAGAACCTATGACTTTCCAAGTCGTACTAAGAGGATATGTCTTTGGACAAAATCCTTATTAAGACCCCTTAAAGGATATCAAGGAACTTAAATAATATCCTTTAAGTACCCCTTTAAGACCATTGAGATCACCAAGTCAGAACATGGACAACATCTCCCTTCTCTTTTTGATTCATTTTAGGGGAGATAAACATAAAGAATAAACTCAATTAGTGGGGCATGAAGACCGCCATATACTTAAGGATAATCTTTAACGGTCCTTCAACCAATACGGAGGAACTGTCCATTAATTTGGCCATTCAACCAATATGAACGAACCGTGTAACACGAACAAAACTCTTAAATAGAACATCAATAACACAATATTCTTTTATTAATAGCTCATGTTACATACGTTTGGTCATTCTTATGAGAGAAATGACCCTATGAGTTATTTGACCGCTCTACCAATAAGAGCAAACTAATAACATCATGGTCATTTCACCATTAAAAATGCATCAAGACGTGTATAGTTGCTCTACCAATAAGAGTAAACTATGAAAATGAAGGCCGTTTCACCAATAGAAACGAACTCATAATTTTATTAATATAGTTACAATCTTTAAATTGACAAATCCTTTTATGTCTCCTTTATTCCACGCACAAAAATCCTTCACAAAAGGTCTTCAACGGTTGGTAAGGCTCCTTCTTCTTCTTCTTCTTCTTTTATGCCCCTTCGCGTCCACGCGTGTGTGTGTCTGTCCTCCCGCAGAAAATGGCCATTAAGGCCTTTATAGGCCTCCAAGGAGGAGTGGCCAGTGGCACCCTCCACCGGTGCCATGCGCAGGGAGAGAGTGAAAGATAGAGCTGAGAGAGAGAGAGAGAGGGAAGAAGGGGAAGGGCCGGTGGCAACCCCCCCCACCCCCCCCCCCCTCTTCCAACTGGTGGGTGCCACCGGTTTTGGGGGGGGGGGGGGGGGTAGGTGGCTCTTCTTCCCCCTTCCTTTTTTTCTTTCTCTTCTTCCCCCTTTCTTTTTTTTCTTTCTTTATATTTTTTCCTTTTTTTACCCCCCACCATCGGTAGGGGTCTATAAGAGCACCGGTGTGAGGGTGGGGGCGTCTCTCTCTCAACCGCACCCCTCTCTCTCTTTTCTGCTGCCCCTCTCTCTCTTTATTCTTCTCTCTCTCAACCTGCTGCCTCTCTCTCTCTCATCCTGCTGCCTCTCTCTCTCTTTTCTCCCTTTTTCCTGGGCGCAGGGCCCAAAAGAGGGGACTGCCGTCCCTGTTTGCTCCGGCTGCGGCTGTTGCTGCCCTCTCCTTCATCTGCTGTTGCTGCCAGTTGATGTATGATATATATATGTGTGTGTGTGTGTGTGTGTGTGTGTGTGTGTGAAACCCTAACTCATGTTTGTCTCTTTTTCTTTCGTATGCATGCATAGGGTATAAAGAAAAACCCTACCCTCCTTTAATGGATACATGTGTATGTCCTATACACATACATGTTTAGAGGGTGACAAATCTTGTGCAAACAACATGACTAGCCATTTCCCGTTCTAAAATGAAAACATGCAAGAACTTTCTCCCATTCACTAGGAGCTGTCTAATCCTGCATCCAAGCAAAAAGATTTTTTTGCAGATGACAGGCCTGAGGCCATAATTGTAGCATGTCTACTTTTTGTTAAGAGAATTGCAACAATTAATGAATGACCAAGACATGATATTTTGCATTAGTGCCCTTTTCCCAAAGGTGCTGAATGATGCAAAATTCACATACCTAGGACTTCACAACAGGAGATAATATGTGAAATTATGGATCACAGGAAATATGCACCAGGCAATATCTTTTTCACATGGATCATTAAGATGTTTTGGTTCATTTGTGACCGTTGGTGCATGACCATGTAGGAATTCCACCTTCCACTGTGCTTTGGAGGTGGTCCAGGTTTCCACTAATCCTTCCCTGGTCATCTAGGTGGTGATCTAGATTCTTTTATAAGATAAAGATTGGGATGTATAATTCTGACCAGCGAGTGTGTGAATTGACTGAGGTGCCATACATCAAAGAGATTTAAGATTTTTTTTACATGATTGTTTTCTGTGTGCCATGACATCACACTATATTCATCTTGGGTCCCAAACTGTATTTTTCAACTGCTAATTGCCATCCATCATGTATAGAACTGATATAGGATTGGTTATAGTGATGTTTTTAGGGGATTTTAGGGTATGGTGCCTGGTCTTCCTGCAGTTTGTGTTCTTGAGCTAGTAGGGAATACATGATGAAGTAACCAAATGTAGGTAACAGAAAGTAAAGACCCAAGAACTGCCTACCACTGTGCACTTCAGGAGTTGCAGCAGCTGTTGCATCAGTAATCACAGTTACATGCTCATAATCCAATGCAACTGCATCATAGACAGTCTGCCGAATGCAATTTGGAGTTTGGACACCTAAATAGTAAAAGCCATGAGTTAGTTATACAGCATGGATCATCTTGTATGTGATGAAGAATCCACTCAATGAAATCAAATGGGCACGATTTTCTTTAAATTATGTTGAAAAATACATTATGACCATAAAAGGAGGTAAATACATGCATATAGAAGAAAAAGCTACCCAGCAAAAGCAATCTTACACTTGTTTTTCTTTAAACAATATGACAGAAGCAACAATGAGAAAAGAGTTGAGCAAATCGTTGCATAACATGTCAGTCATAGGACCTTTTCAGCCAGTTAACTATTATCAATGTTCCAGGACACATATGGCTTTGCAAGTCACCAACAAAACACTTTCATTCACCAATGACTTGCGATTGTTTAATCCTACTATTATATCAAATCCTCTAGCTTCGCACACTTGCTTGGAGAGGTGTCAAAATAAGATACAGTCAAATCAGTTAATAAACTACAACCTTTTACAGTGAGGAGCATGAACCAAATCCTTGTTTTATGTTGAGAAAAAAAGGGAAGGTCTGCGACTCAATGGAAGGTGTTCTAACAAATGGAGTTTATTGCATTGCATTGGAAGCTAGGATTTTTTCTACCTAATTTACAGAAATGATAACCCTATATACCTAATATAATGTATACATTGACATATCAAATGATTAGACACAACCCAGATATATAATTTTTATTTATGTAATTGCAATAAAATCAAAATTTTATGAAAACTTTAAGAGTAACTCTGAATCCTTTCCAGATTGAAGTAAGAGACGAATATTAAATAGTGTTCAGTCCAGAGTCTAAATGATCTTTTGAAAACAAAATTAATCGGATGAGAATAAATAGAGAGTGTCATTCTACATGTCAGGGGTGATGAGGATGAAAAAGGAAATCAATCGAAATCATGAGGGTTCAAGACCCTTTATCTCCAATAATAATAATAAAAAATGAGGATGAAGACAAAATCCTAATGTTATGAAAAATCATTGAAAGTTACAAAAATGACACATTTTGTCCAACATGATTTCTTACCAACAACAACTAATCTCTTGATTCCAGAAGTCTGAAGAAGAGAATGTAGGTGTGTTGCAAAAAATGCGCTGAAGCGAGTCTTGATCAATTTGTAGTCCCCTTCTTCAATTACAAGGCCATCAACTAGTTCTGCACCTTCAGAGCCCTTAGAAGTAGGTCCTTTATCATCAACGTACAGGTGCCTGCGGAAGAGTTCAACATCTCTTCCACAAGGATCATGTTCGCGTACAACCTATATAATTCCATGAACATTTTTCCCATGTTATAAGCAACAGAGACAACCATGGCATTACTGAAGAAATATCAGAGGGTAACCAAAAACATTGTGAAATTGATTCATCCCCCGTCCACTCATCAGTAGAAACGAAAGCCATGTGCACAAGTAGTGAGCTCAGTGGATTAACCACGGCACCTTTCCCTATCTCAGAGACTTAGCATTATATTTCCCAAACTTTATAACTAAAAAAGAGCTCTATATTCGTGAGAAGCGTATCACAAGAATAGACTGCCTTGGTAGGGCACCAAAAAAAAGGGAAAAAAAAACAGAACGAATTCCCATTCGAATGGAAGCCAAGAGCAGCAGATAGATATATCAGCAAACGTTACCCAGATCACGAAGACGCCGCGCTCTCTAGCGGCGGAGACGGCGCTGATAACGGAAGGAACGATGGCCTCCCCCCCGGCCACACGCAACGGGCCCCCAGGGACTATGAAATCCTTCTGCAGACAAACCCAGGTGTGAAAGAGAGAAAGAGAGATGCAAATTCTTGGAGAAGTGACGCACACCGGCCATGTCCAAACCTGCATGTCAATGACGAGCATGGCGGTGTCCTTGCACTTGGGCGCAGCAGCAGCAGCAGCAGCCGCCATGGCCATGGGAGGGCTGGAGCGGAGTGGGAACCCCACGCGAACCCGTCTGAGGAAGGAAGCATTACCCTCTCCCAGGAAGGAGCCGGGGACGGGTGGGGTGGCCTTCGGCAACCTTGCCGTCTGCATAGTTAGAGCTTAGAAGGACGGAGGAAATAGTGGGAGTCGTAGGACTAGTCCGGGCAGAATGCGTAAATTCGCAGTGGTAGATGCTTCTCTCGCTTCCTCGGCTCGGTCACTCTAGTGCGGTGTGTTACTACCGGGGATAACCCAGGGCACTGTAGCTGCAGTTACCCGTCTAATGGTGTAATCGAATGGCACGATTCACATATGGGAGAGTAAAATTTAAAGTCTTGTCTGTCATCGGATTTTATGATTAAATGGTAATTACAGTTGTAATATCTTTTTTGAAATATCACAAGAAGTATTATTTATAATATATATATATATATATATATAGTCTGTTATCAAGTAACATATAAGTTTTCTGTTAACCGTTTTTAAACTTTCGTACGCCCGAAATTCACGGAGAAGATGAGCCATTCAAGGGGAGGTGAAAGTCTTTAAAAAAAATACAAAATAAAAAAAATTATAACCTTATAATTAATTGACCAGACGACATTGGACGTGCCCTACGTGGGAGCTTCCAAATTCGGGGGAGGGATAAGGTTATTGTTTTTGCTTTATTTGTTTTGATTTTTTTAAACCGTTAGATCTTAATCTAACGGTCAATTAAAAAGTGATGACAGAAAGTTTATAAGTTAAGATTAACTCTTTTCATTATGGTGATGTAGCTAACGGTTAAATCGTACAATACTTTGGAAGTTTAAATCTTTTAATTCGTGATGAATCAAGAGATGTGAACAACTTTAGGGATTAATTAGAATTTTTTTATTATTACATGAAAATAGATTAAGATTGTACTGTCAAATCACACATACGGTAACAAACTCATTCTAACATTCGTATATATACGTCCAACTTTAAGATATTGTTTCCCATGCTCCCATATCTTCAGAAATCTTACCATTATCCGTTTATCAGACCTCTCTATTTGTTTAGCATAACTAAAGTGTAGTTAAAAACAAAAATAACAAATTTATATTTTAATTACGAGAGAACATGTGACCGTTACGACTTATGAGATCATATGACTCCTTGAGAATATTTTTGGTATTTTTATATTTAATTATGTCTCTCATGCATATTTAGTGAATACTCCTCAACATTTGTTAACATGAGGAGAGGATGAATATAATCGTAATGCTTTTGAGAATGTCAGGAGTATTTATAATGTTTTTCTGCATACAAAAATGTCTTGTAGCATTTAACATCTAATCACATATTGGACTGGTGACCGTCGCATTGATATTTTAAAAGTGGGGTCAATGATTCTTTTTTTTTTTTAATATGTGAGTTGGATGACTCGGGGTCTGTTAAACACGTATACTGTACCTATATAATGTGTACATAAACTTCTAACTAAAACTCTAGATCCTATTTAAGATTAAAAATTCATTTTTTAATGTCCGTCACTTTATTTCTCTATTTTTTATTGCACATATATTATTATAAATGTCCTTAATACTTTTTTATAAAGATTATAATTATACCCCGCTGTCAAATTATCGTGAAATTCAATTGAAATTAGTTAAATCGCGTTAGAATTATTTATTTTTGAATAAATAGAATGAATAATTTCATCTTAGACTCAAGAATTATCTATTCCACTTAATTTCGTTTTAAAATTCACCCCGCTATCAAAGTAAATCTCTCCTTATTCTTAGATAAGCAATTCAAAATATCTAATCTCGTTATAACTCATTCTACTATCAAAGTAGATATTAGTGGCTTGCTATTATGTCACTCTTTTCATCATTTTTTTATCACACTCATTGGAAGGTGTATGATTGCTTAATCAAAAACCTTTCAATAAATATATTAATTATAACAAAAGTTGTCAAAAGTAATTTCAACAAAATTATCTGGTCCTCAATAAACAAGACAAATAGGATGGTAATAAGATTGGTAATACAATCCATTAATTGGTGGTATATTAGCATTCCTCGATACATTATGATTAATACTTGTTGCAATGACAATGTTGTTGTAGTGGGGATATTGGAGTGGGTTTTTTTTTTTTTGTGGGGGGTTCTTTTCTTAAGGTGGGGCCCTATGTATCCAACGTGTGTGTACAATTTGATCTCTGATCAGACGACTCAAATTTTTTTAAAAAAATAATAATAAATTGAGCTCTAATGAATGATAAAGAAAAAATTTCTTAATTGGTCAAGTCCAACAATATTTTTTTATTTTTAAAATTTTTTAAAATCATCCGATCGAAAATCAGACTATACATATACATTGAGTATGTGAGGCCCGACCTTAAAAAAATTTATACATTGTTTTACCCCCACTGTTGCAAGGGTCAATCAAAGATCAGGCTATACAGATACATCAAGTATGCAACGCCTGACCTTAAAAAAAATTATACATTGTTTTACCCCCGCTACTATAGGAGTGGCTTCATTGCTATAAGTATTACTCATATTATTTGTTGTAAAAACATGAGAAGTACAGGTAAACTTTATTATCCTTTCTATATCTAATGCTGCACAAATTAAGGCTTAAGAAAATAGATTCAAGAGTATCACGTTTTTTTTTTTTTTTTGGTCAAAAGATAAAGATGCATTCATAATTTGGACAAAAGATAGTACATGAGATAAGGGAGGGAGATGGGACAACACAAGGGAGCGTACACTGAGAGCACATCGAACACAGGGGTGAGGAAACAATCGGCAAAGCCAACACAAAAGTAAGAAAACAAGGGGGATTGGTAAGACCCAACAAGTAAACAAACATATAGCGCAGGTGCGTTCCGATTGTCGCTGGGGAACCGGACGATACGCAGAGCTGATAACTAATCACTATCGAGAAGCCGACGATATAGCCATAGCAAGACTGCAAACTCCATATGTACAGCAGACATGTGGACAAGGTCCGGAGATGTACACCGGTGAGCAACATACGGAATAAGCCTGGATCACGGACCTCTCTGTTCTTCTCCAAGATCCTCTTTCGGATCGATAGTGGGATGAGGATCACAGCAAGCCGCCTCGAAGAACCATTGCCAGGCAAAAAGGAAAGGAACTGACAAGAAGTAGAGAGCACACAAGGAATCAGAAGCGATTGAAAATAAGGGTGGCAGCTTCAAGATCCTAGCCCTAGGGCCGCTTCGGAGCAAGTAGGGAGGGGCAAAATAGGAGCCAACAACGAGAGAGACCAGGGAAGGTGGTGGCAGGGGCGATGTTGAAACGATAGACAGGACGATAGGTGGAGCGATCAAATGGAGGGAGGAAGGAGAACAGGAAAGTTGGCACCAGTAGTGATCCCCATTGGAAAAGAGAGAATGTAGAGATTAGCACAGTAGAGGGCTAGGATGAACACAGATAACGGTAAGGGAAGCACTAGTGAAGGAGTGATGTAGATGACATGCAGATAAACAGAGGAAGAAGAAAGCACAAAGGATGATGTGGATTTGCAAGAGGAAGAAGAAAGTAGAAGCTATGTGTGTGTAGGGTGGGGGGTAGGAAAGAGAACCACACTGATGGGAGGGGGGAGCTCATGAAAGAAGAACTCCCCCCCACCCAATCGGAGCTGCCGGTGACAAGGAAGACCGTCGAAGAAACTTGGCGACGACGTGTTCCGCCGAAGGTTCAACGACATTTCCATTTGGTAAGTGGGAGCTCCCACCTACTGCGTTGACGTTTCCAGACAGCTAAGCCTTTCGTTTTGTCTTGAACAGGGCTATCAACAGAAATCTAATTATCTGATTTTTTGATCCGTTATCGAAAAAAAATATCCGTTTTCGATAAAAAAATATTCATTTGATAAATTATCGGAATGGGAAATGGATATTTCTGATAAGTTATTAGAATCGGAAACCGTCACACTCCGTATAAAAAGATGTTAAATAGACTAAATCAGTAGATTATCATAAACACTAGCTAGTCATTTTTCGGAACTTGAGTTGGAAAGAACTCCGAAGTTAAGCGTACTCAATTGGGAGAAATCTCGAGATGGATGACCTTCCTGAGAAGTCTACCAACTAGTATAGTTGTTGGGCCAATTAGCTGATTAGGTTGTTAAATAAACTAAAACACATGTTTTCCGATTTTCAATTTTGATTATTATTAAGTTTATTATTAATAATAAATATTAACTTTTAGATCATTGTTAGAGGGACTTTTGTAAGAAGGGAGAACCATAATAAGTTTTAAATAAATAAATTAAGAAATTAATAATTTTCAATAATTATCAAAAATAATATCCGATTCTGATATTGGAATCGAAAACAAATCGGAAATGAAAAATATACTTTCTGATCTTATCTGAAATGAAAACGAAAAATACATTTTTCAATTTTATCAGAATCAAAAATAGAAATAAATTATTATTATCGGAATCAAGAAACGAACACGGTACCCTACCCCTTTACAACCCTAGTCCCGGAGCATACTTTCCAACCACATGAAGTAAGAGTGGGAATGAATCTTATAACCACTCTTTTTGTTTTTTTTTTAATACAAAAATATACATTAATCCAAAAAATAAGGTCAAGATGATCTCCTCTCGATGTTTCTCCATCAAGTTCATCAACTTGATCAGCCGGGGTGTTTGAGAGAGCAGCCTTAAATAAGACTGGATTATCTTCAGCCAATAAATAGATCCTGAGCGATGATTCTTGTATACGTATCTTTTAAGTTGTCATCCGTATTCTATTAATTAAAATTTAGAACTAGCTACATTTAAATATTAGATAATCTATAAAATTTAAATTGGATCGATTATCTGATCTTAGAATTAACCTATTAATCCATTACAAATGTTAGGTAATTTGATCTCTGTGTTTTTTCACAGTATCGTTATAAAAGATGCCATCATTCATCGTGATGTCCTGAGCTTTGACTTACAGGTATACATATAATTTTTTACATTATCATACAGCAAACTTACATCGGCCTACCACCATCATGTACTAAACTATCATTTTAATTTACGTCACGTTATGTTAATCAAAGCTTTAAGTCCGTGTGTTGGCATCAGCTAACACCATTATATACCATACGCCAAGCAATCCGGTCCTTGCAGAACGCAATAAAGAACCTTATGTGAGCGAGATCACCCTGCAAGGGAAAAGCCACCCAGTTGCCATAATAATTGAACCTGTAAGATGAAGTGGAATACCAATGATATAAAAAAAGGAGGAGTAGACGATCTTAATCAGTTGTTGAGGCAGCCTTCTCACTTGTTTATTTTTTAAATGGGACGCCTTATAACTCAAGGATTAGAGACATTTGAGACATTCTGGTAGACATGCAAATAATAACCGATAGTTATATGGCTTATCGAATATGGAAGTTAATTGAAAATTTAATAAATATGACAATGGATGATACATTTGAATTGATAATTATCAAAAAAATTTGTCAAGGTATAGAATTTAATGACTAAACATTTATAATGCCTCCCAAATGAGAAAGATATAGATCTTGCGACCATCCTTCTATCCTTTCCAAATGGAGACATCTCAGCTCTCAAAAATATATCCCTATAGGTGATAATCATGTCAATTAGATAGAACAATTGATCTACATATGATCGAATTCCATTGTCAAGACGCAGTAGCTATTTTCACCACCAACACCGGTGTCGTGTGATCTGAGAAGTCAGCCCACAAAGAGAATGTTTCAGAGGTGAGAGGATCCACGGCAGAGTCGGCATCCAAGTCCATCAAAAATATTATTTGACTATAGTGGTCTATTATAAAGCTTAAATCGTAATCTAAACCGAATCAAATTGAATTATTTTGATTTGATTTGGTTCGATTTCAAACTATTACAATTTAGTTTAATTCGGTTTGACGTTCTACTTCGGTTTGATTTGTTTTTTAAAATTCTCTTCAAATCAAACAAAATTAAACTGTGAACACTCCTACATCAAATGAGAAATTATTAAAAAAAATTTATTATGAGAGAGATCAAGGGAATCTAGATACAACACAGCGTGAGGAGGAGAAAACATGCATCGACTGGAGTGTTGGCACCGTGCCCTAAATCTAAGATTAGACTAGGCACAAATTTTAACTCAACATACTCCGATTCATGTTCAACTCAAATTTATTTCAATAAAATTTAATTAGGTTAATGAGAGCAAATTCATTAAAGACCAATAACATTATCAAAACTGACATTGCAATGCGATGATCAAAACGCTAATTTAACGTAGAAGAAACTCTCATAGTAAAAAGCCATTTAGTTCGTCATAAAACATTTACATGTCACACAAATATGGTGTTTGGCAATATCTTACAATATTTTACATCACATTAAATAACTCTTAAATTAAGATATGTAATAATGCTTTATCGTATCTTGGTCTTCCGCTACAATTGACATAAACTAACCATATAACTAATGAATTTTAGCATCATCCCCTTCCACATCTACGTCATTTTCTGTACCTTTTTTTCATTTTTTGTGTTCAATCTTCTATGTCCCCATTTTGCTTTTCTATCACTACCAGACAAAACAAAAGAGAAGCCGGTTTTATTCACTTCTCTAAAAAACTCACTTTTATATATGTCGCATGTTAGTAACTAAAACAAATATAAAGTATTTCGAAAGAATTTAGATGTATTTTGAAATCAGTTTTTCTTCCCTTTCTGGAAGCAACATATATAACATGTTTATGTTCACGTACAACATTATCCAATAATATCGATCCGTTTTCGATCATTTTGATAAACTCTCTTTGAAAGATAAAGGATCCGGTTAGAACTGCCATACAACCCGAAATATCCGTTTACGTCCCCGGGGGGATGAAAAAGGTGGACCAACAAAGAAACTGTGGCCAGAAAGTGAGAAATATTTTGAGAAATGATCCAGTTAACTTGACAAAAGTATTTTTTCAATTTATAGAGTGTAAAATGAAAAAATATTCAACTGTAAGACTCGACCTCACAGTAAAGTTGAGTTCACTAAATCAAACCTCAAATATTTTTGTGCCGTAGCAGTTCTCCAATCTTCAAGTCTTGCTTCAGAACCTTACATGTTATTCATCGTAGGATTACACAGAAAGCTAAAATAGATGGATGCAGGGATCAACTCAATGGTAACGCCCAACTAAGGGCATGAATGTGACTATGCCAAGGAGTCTTGTGGGAAAGCATGTTCACCCCAACAGCGAGATGAACTTGATGACAGTAGCAACTGAGTTCCTAGAAGCCAATGAAACAAAGACAGCAGCTTCATTGGATTGAGATGAGCCCCCACCGGCAAGATCAGAGAGAGCCCTGAACGTTATGAACGGCCGCCGCTGCTCGAGGCAGACGAGGGCGACCGCCGCGCTCTCCATATCGATTGCCGTCACGTTGAACTTGGAGTTCAGGAACCCCCTGTAGGCTGCATTGTCCACAAAGGTGTTGGCGCTGCACCCCCTTGCTACCCTCATCACTGCAGGGTCCCTCGGCAAGCAAGTTGTGGAGTTCACACACCTTTCTAGGCTCATGCCCTGGAAGCAGAAACATAGGAAACTTGAGCATTCGTAGCACAAGTCATGTATTGGTGGGTAATGGAGATTTAAGCAGATGAGAAATCAGGGTAAGAGTTAGAATTACCTCAAGTTTCTTAGAGAGGCCAAAGTAGTGGGAATTGACTTGGACCCAGAAGGCATGCTGTCTTACTTCAGGTACTCCATTCACTGGGAAGATCTCCTCTCTCTGGTACCACACACTGTTCAAGAGGTTGCTGGTTGCATTGCTGTAGTCTGAGAATTTCAAGTAGCCAATTTCTCTGGTGTAATCTCCAGCTGACTCCAGTGGTAGCTCATCATTAGGCCCATCGCCATATCTCTGATAGCAAAGTTTTGGCAGTTTAGTATTCTAAAATGTAGCCAAGCCAGAATTCTAGATGCATGTTCCTCCAAAAGTTATTTTGGTGCAATGAAGAGAAATAATCCCATTAATCCATTATCATGTATAAAAAACAATCAAAGATAAGATCAAAAAAAATGAAACGCACGTGGTGGTCATTATAGCAGTTCCTTCTGATCCTAAAAAACTCCAAAAAAACACATAAATTTTCACTTTGTGGTGGAGAATTCTGGCTATTTAGTGTGGGAAAGCAACTTGCTACCTTCCGGTTTGGAGTCACTGTCAGTCGGTCTTACTTGCATCTTTTGACGGCCATTTATTTTCCTATGTGTCTTTTTTTAATATGCAAAGAGGAATGATTAAGTGAGCTCTGACCTCACGTGAATTCTACAGTTAAAGATATTTTTCACTTTATCTCTTTTACTTTTTACGGAAAGAATAAAATAAAAAATACTTCTGATTATAGGATTCAACCTCACCGTGAAGTCGACTCACTGGATCACTTTTCATATGAAAATATTTTTCACTTTCTTTTTTTTGTTTTTTACGAAAAAAGTAAAATAAAAAATACCTCTGATTATGGGGCTCGACATGAGAGCGAGCTCACTGAATCACTTTTCATATGCAAATAGGGGTGACGGCTGATTCTTTGGTTCTTACCAATTAAAGTTCGGTCCCACCAAAGCCATAGGAGATTCCGACTCTTTGTCGTATCTTTGTTAAACGCAGGCTTGGTTGAGTTGGGACTTGGGAGACCTGAGGGTTGTTTAGCTTAGTGTGAAGTACCATAAGATGTCGTAAAACATCACATTTTATCTCGTAAAAATGTGTAATTTTACAGTGTTTTACATCAAACTAAATAGCAACTTAATGGATTTCTATATGTGGTGCATTTGTGGTTCAAACACCCTCTTTGGTATGTGTCCAACCGGTGAACTTGAAATAAAAGAAATTACAACCTGCTGTAAGAAAATATCAATACCTGCCAAACCCACAGTCCGGTGTGAGCCCAGTATTGAGGGATGGCAACATCGCCTATTTGAAGGTCCGGGTTGGCATTCCCTGCAATGCCAAAGTGCACAACTCCCTCCACAGCAAACAAGTTCAACAGTAGTTGCGTGGTAAGACCAGCATTTAGCTGTTGTAACAGGGGAGAACACAGAGAGAAGCATTTAGACTTCACATGCCAACTTCAAACACAACTTTTGGAAGATGATGTATTGATATCACATTCCTCGTTGTTCCATACCATGCCTAGGCCTGTCATCACGACAATAACTCTCTTCTTGGCGATTGTCCCAAATCGAAATCTTCTCCCTTATGATTGAAAAAAGGGCAGAGAAGGAGAATGCATCAATATTTAGCATCTTGATCAGTTCATCTAAATGAGAAATACTATATAGTGTCCTGTCTTTACAAGTTGCAAGGCAAAAACTTATGGAGAAGGCAACAGAAAAAAAACCATGGAAGTGATTAATTCATCAAGTATAACATGGAAAAATATTTTCTTTTTGTTTCTCTTTTTTTTTTTTTTTGGGGGGGGGGGAGGTAACTTTATGATAAGAAGGTACAAATAACATACAGATTTTAACAAATAAATCGTGTAAAGGCTAGCAGCAATGATGCAACATGAATCTTCACTGCTCAAAGACCCAGGCCCTGTTTGGATGCAACTTAAGAAAGTATACATAGAATTTTGTTAAATGCATTTTCTGTAAATTCATGTTTGGTTATTCTGTGTAAACATAATTAAGCTCATAACAAAATTGGGAGCATCCAACCTAAGGTTACTCCAAGTAAGTTTATGAAAAACATCTTTATGTGGAGGCTATGAATTGATGACAAACTCAAGCAAATTTAAGATGAACATATCTTTTACCATCCAAAACTAAAATTAACATAGAAAACGCTTGTAGAATGTCTCTGTCATTTACCTCCAAAATCTAGGTAGGGAAAGCTCTCATCTTGAACAAAGCTGGAGGACTGCAGAAGGGGGCTCAGCTCGAAGGCATTGGGCACCACAACGCCCAGGCGAGGTCCTGCCCTGTTTACCCTCCTGACCTGCTTCAGGGTGGCCGTGGGTATTGCCCCCTCTGATGTGGTGGCCGCGGCCACCAAGAACAGGAACCCAATGAGGAGAAGCAGAGGCCTGGGAACCGCCATGCTCGCCATCTCTTCCTTCCTCTTCGCAGCAGAATGAGGAATGGAGAGCAAGGCATGGGCTTAATAATGGCCGGATGGGGAAGGGGTGGGGGGAGGGGAGGCAAGTCAACAGAGATAGGAGTTTTTCACGGCTACGCCATAATGGGCGGCTTCCATTTTCTTTGGGAATCCACTGCCTCTTCCAAGTGTGAATAGCAAATCATGTTAATTTAATTACAAAATCTTTCTTATAGCAAATGCAACTACGTAAATACTTTTAGGGATGATTACCCGGAGTTTATCAGAATCTATCATATGATACATATATACTTGAAACCAGCTGCCTAAGACAGTTGGTTCACCCACCTCTCTTGTAAAAGGGAGGTCTCATGTTCGAATTTGGTTGGGTCTAAAAACCTCTAGTCATGCAGCTCCCTAAGTGTTGTTGGGATATTTATCCCCTAGTATGTGGAATTACTTTTCCATAAATCAGACGGATTTGGAAATGTCGCCTAATTAGGCGGATCTTTCGATCGAGCCAGAATTATCTCCAACTTTGGAGGATTGTCTCGGGTTCCCGATTAGAACCCCGGTCGCTTGTAAATAGTTGTACATAATCGGCCTCTGGGCCCCTTCAAAAAAAAAAAAAAAAAAAAAAAAAGAAACTGCATTGTACCTTTGTCATCATTTGTCATTTGCTTATCTCAACTTTAGGTAGCTTGATCCTTTTTAACTCTCTCACAATCAAGATAATTGCATATATATCCTTAGAACCTTCGACATTGTCTTATATACTCCTTTCAAAATCTTATATCTTGTAACTTAGTTACATTTTTAATAGAATGTCCAGTCAATTCCAGTGGCACTAGAACTAGAGGAAGAGAAGTTTGATAGAATATCCGAATTACTTCTCAAGTTAATTTTTTGTCGACAATATTCATATGCCAACAGGGTTAATTAAACATGTTGCTTTTATATTAACTATAAGGTGAGGGACCTTTGCTAATTTCCTGTAAGTGTTCCAGTCGGTGGAGCAACTCTCGAACGAATTTTCAATGTTCTTGGCGAGCCTTAAAAAATGCCTAAACTTTTGTTTCTACATTGATTGTTTTGATCTATCTTAGGATCCTTATTTAAAATTATAAGAAGTCTAGAAATTAAAATAGAACGGCTGACCTTTAATTAAATTATTATTTATTTTGGATTGATCATTTGGCTTTACTAATGAATGAATCTGTTTCATTCAAATCTAGATTGTGAGCATTTGCTACTACAAAATAAATTAATTTTAAAATGGGAAAGGATGCTCGAGAAGGCATATCTCGATCGGGAGAGAGAACGGATAAAGCCTATATAATATATCCAACAAGTCATACTATAAGTCAACCAAATTGCATCCTCCTCTCCGGAATGCCAAAAAAGTACTTAATAAAAAATTAAAGTACTATAATTGAGAGAATATCTCCTGGAAGGATGGATTTTAGGATTAGTAATTAGCAGATCCTCTCGCTTTCTTCCTTCTCATTTTTAGTTATCAGTAAAATGAAAACCTCTTTTAAAGATGCATTGCAACGCAACAAATAAGGTATTTTGCAACTGGCGTAATAACCAGGACCGAATCTAACCCAATAAATATTTTCTTGAAAATTGAAAACTTTAATTTTAATTTTAATAAAATGATAATATTTAATTAAAATAATTAAAATAATAAATAAATTAAGTCAAATAATTTAATAGATTAAATCTATTCCAATTAAAAAATTTCATAAAAAAGAAAAATCAACCAAAAAGAGGAGAGCGAAGTGATACAAAAAAGAACTATGTTCTTTGTTAGTCCTATCTATGGAGAAAAGTGTAACCCGAGGGTCCTGATACTACCATTTGCTAATTCATGTGGATGTCTGTTTGCCGGAACGTGAGAAGTAGATGATAATTATCTGTTGCATGAAGAAATCGAAGAATTTCTTAGCAATCTTACAAAATTTTTCCACTGTCACGACAAAAAAAAAAAAAATCAAACTCTGCCTTGCGTTTGTCAGAGTACAATTAACCTCTAAATTTAAAATCACTGCTTATATATCTAGTATCAGCTATAATTCACAAGAACATTTTGTAGGAAACTGTTCAATTGGAATATAAAAATATACATGAATTAGTTTTAGTTACTTTTCAGGACAGAGTGAAAGAAGGAAGAAAAACCTCGAATGAAGAAAACTCTCATTTTATGTTGAGTAATAGCTCAAGTAAGTCTTGAATGAGCCTCTCCAAGGGTTGATGCAAATAAATGCATTTTAGTTCAGCATCTTTCCATTAGTTATGTATTCGGCTAAGTGCCTTTCACGTGGATCATGATGCCTCTGTGTTGTTTAGTTTGTGTTCGGGGCAGCTTTCAGGTGGAAATATTTTCTTTTATTTTTCTTCATCGATTTACTTTGGGAAAAAAAATCATGTCTTGTCATATATATAATTCTTTGATTATGTTTTGGCTTCCAACTAAAAGTTTAAAAAATAGAAGTTTTTGAATAGAGAAAATAATAAACATTAGGAAAAGTTCAACTTTTGTAACAACCAAAAATTAATTACAGTCACTCTCATTAAACTATTTCTATCTGAAGAATGGAAGCGATCATAAAATTTACCATACACATCCTTAAATTCATGTGTAAATGGATACATATTAAGTAAGAGGAGTATATAAGAAATTATATTTGTTAATGGATAATTTTAGAACTCACTTCCCGCGTGCAAGAGAGGGCTCCCACAAGGACCACAAGATGGACCCGGTTCGTAATGGAGTACAACCGAGATAATACAAAGGTAGACGTTAACGAGAGCCACATGCTCCTCGGTGGTCCTCGGATGGAATTTTCTATTCCCATGCTTGACAAATTTTGGTTTGCGTGAAGATGTAGATTTGGCTTCAGGACAATAATATCAACAAGAGAGTCATTTTTTACATAAAAAATTAAGACATATGTTCTTGTTGTGTATGAGGATAAAAAGGATATTATTATTTATCATAGACAATCGATTTATTGTAAAAGAGTAATTCTTTGTCATATTTTTAAGTATAAGAAAAACATGTCATAAATTTGCTATTATATTATTTTTTTCAACGAATTTTTAAGCCAAAGTTAATTGACACCCAAACAAAAATGTCTGATCCGCATTCGTCCTTGGGCATTGAGGACATCGAAGGCGGCCCCGTCAAACCAAGGTACGAAGTCTACCACGTGGATAGGGCCTTTTAGGGTGGGTTTGAGAATGTTCAAACACGCTTCCTAATATAAAATTATCTTCGATATCGCATCAGCTAACACGGTCCCGTGCATCGCTCCACTTGCACATATGCATGCATGTTGATATCCGTGTGTTTTTTAAGATTTTTTACTTTTCACTCTCTATAATTTTTAATATTATTTATATACTCTTGCAATTTTTATATTCTTTGTTAGTTTTTACGATTGTTTAAAATATCTCTAAAAAGTCCCTCAATCTTCTCTTAAAAGTATATGGGGGGACATTTTTTAAAGGTGATTCAAAGATTGTGGAGAGATTTTAAGGAAATGTGAACATTGTGGAGACATATAGAATATTAGACGATTATAGAAACCAAAAAATAAAAAACCTCTTTTTTTGTATTTTTGTCAGATATGTTTGCAAAGCTTCTGTACTTGAGATATGATAGATGAGCACTCGCCATTTCTCTCCAAGTAGAGGATTCTTTTACATGGTCGTGACTCGCGATAGTCTCGTCTTTTTTAAGATGACTATTTTGAACTTGTGAGTCCTACCGAAAAGAATAATACTATCCCTATAAGCTTGCCACATGCAAGGAACACACTAACATGTCTAGGATCGTTGGCTCACTGGACACGCTGCCTATTTTGGAGCGGGCTTTTCACGGTTCAAATTTTGCTGGATGCGAGATTAGTTCATGGAACTTTTACGTTGAGCATGGAGCCCTCACCCAATTGTTGATTGGTGTTTTACACTAGTTACTAGTATCCTGCAATCTTAAAATAGATCTATGTCCGTGTAAATGTGTAAAAATTTGCGTGTCTTTCTCGAGATATTGTCTTCAGAGCGGAGGTGTTGTTTTGTCATTTCTTTAGAAAAAAGTCCTCATTAGAGAAGACAGGTTGCGTTTTGCTTATAAGCACATGCCTATTTTTACAACATCTGATGTAAGACTAAAACAATTTGTCATTTTTATGTCTCTATACAGCTCCTAGTGAAAGTAAGTATATGCGGACTCCTTTGAGCCGTTGGACGGATCAAGTCGACTATGAGCGCTTGGATAAGTTAGTGACTTTTTGTTCAGTTCCTACAGACGGCACCAATGTAGATGCATGAAAATTTACGTGCCTTCTTGATGTATTGTTTCTAGAGCGGAAGTGGGATTTTGTCATTTTTCTTGAAAAAAGACTTTCGTTAGGGAAGAGCGGTTGCGCTTTACTTATAAGTACACACCTATTTTTACAACATCTACGTGATGCAGTAGAGGCAATCGCGGTCGAACTTCGGATGCGGAATCCAAGAACTAGTAGACGATCCAAAGCTGAGGGGATTCGAGACCGAGAGGAAGTCGGAGAACGTGGACGGATGCTCCTACAAGGAGAAGACACTATCAAGAAGGGTCCTGGGTCTCACCCTCTCCGAAGGTTAAATCAATGATAGACTTAATGATAATTCTAATGCACTCGGAGAGAGAGAGAGAGAGAGAGACACGAAAGCTTAATTATGTACTTTTTCTACTGCGAATAGTGTTCATTTTATAGTAGGGGGATGATGATACCTTTCTTATGGCAGGCGATGTAGGACTATTCATAAGAAGAAATAAAGTTATGAAGAAACATCTTGGGCCCCCTTCATACTTGATGGACCGAAAGCCATTAGGCTGAAGATGAATGAGCCTATGCTGACTTCAGCCCAGTAAACTGTTAGGCTTCATCTAAGCCGGGTTAGGTTGAAGATGAATGGGCCTATGTTGTCTTCGGCCCAGTAAACTGTTGGGCTTCGTCTAATCCAGGCACCTCTCGGCCCAATCTTGATTGGGCTATTTATTGGTTGGGCTCATTCGGATTTTCCCATCAGTCTGTATTCATTAAGCTATCGATTTAAAATATTACCCATTAGTTATTCAGATAATCAGATCTTAGTTACTGTACAAATTGGATAAGAAAAAATTATATCTATTATCTCATTCGTGATCTTTATTAATTTAGAAAGACTATTTATTTAACCATCTGTCGAATAATTGGCTGTGGGTTACCGTTCGCATCCCTGGTTCAAACCACATTGCCGGTTAGACGATCTAGAATAGGCAGTTAATGATTGAAAATGCTGAGTAGCCATCACCGAATATCCTTCAATGACAACCTTACCAGCCACCGGATCCGGTCTCGGATTCTAACAGAGAGTCCATAGTGGATCCGCATCGGCTTGCGTAGGTCGGTTCCGTTGGTACGTGCCCGAACTCCAGTCTCTCGGCTTCCTCCACCTCTCCATCGCCGAAAGCGGCGCCTGGTCGGCGACCCCCGGCGAGTCCCCACCAAAAATCCTACCTCTCTTCCCTTCTCGATCTCCTCCGATCGCCTCTGCTTCCCCCATTTCCATTGCAGAAGCGAAATCGAGCAAATTCGGGTGTGGAAGACGCCGAGGGAGAGATCGGAGGCGCGCAACACGCCCACAGCGGGGATGCAGAGGGCGGGCATCTTGCGCCTTGCGCGGAAGTCGGCATGGTGGACGGGGATCCCGTCTCCGCCGCGGTTTCGCTCTTTCCACGTCTGCGTCGTCGGGAGCGGTCCCGCCGGGTTCTACACCACCGATAAGGTCATAAGCCCAAATATTGAGCGTAATAGAGTGTTGACGTTTTTTCCCTGTTTGTTTGTTCAATTCTGTTTCTGTTTCTGTTTTGTGGACTAGTTTGTTTTGGTTAAGCATTTGGTGATCTCTCAGTTCAATGTGACTGTCTTCTTTCTACTGTCTTTTTTATTGGTTTATGATTTTTTTTGCTTTTTATTTTTTATATCCGGATATTTTAATAAGTATTGGAGTGTATCGAGTAGGAGGGATGTTGAGCACTTGTCAGGATTTCTTTGTGAATTAATGGTAGTAAAATTTATGGTGGGATGTGTGGTTGATATTTTGACTTGGCCAGAAATTTTCTAGGGTGATTGTAATGCGTTTCAAGTCGATGCTTCAGATGATCTCTTGTTCTTTAGGGTTTCCTGTATCAGAGCATTGTTACATAATGGCGTTTAGCACCTTCCTGGAGATCAAAAAATTGCCTACTTACTTCCATTAGTGGCATCAGTGAATTGCAAACCTCATACAGTCTGGTTTCCTCCTGCTGCAATTGTTTAGCAGTCCACTTCTACAAATGGAAAAACTGGCATTCATATATATGAACAATGTTGTTGCAAAATTCTCAAGTTAGATTCAACTTTTCTGTGTTGTCGAATGGCTTTTGGTGGAGAGGATGATGGACATGGAGGTCTATTTCGGGATTCAGATACTGCAGAGATATAAGCCATTGGTTTTCTTCACTGTAATAAACAGGTCTAATATAGGAGCCGTTGCTTTTATTCACTGTACTAGACAGGTCTAAATGTCTAATATGCCTCCATTTTGTGAAGAGTGAAGGATGATGCTGATGTGAAGAGAGCATGCATGTGGATGTAGCTGGGAAATGGAAAGAAATGCCTTTCCTAGCACACTGCTGGCAGCTAAGCTACTGCCTTTTTTTTCTTCCTTTTGAAAGTGGATGGTAAGCTAAGCTACTGCTAGAGGTGTTGTTTCCTGGGTGTTCCAGATTATGATAAACAAGGGGGCCAAGATGTCGTTATTGTGTCACATGTGGGACATTGAGTTGAGGTGGTTTAGGTCCCTACTTTCTGAAGAGAATCTATTGGGAGGAATGCTCTGAATAGACTTCCTCTATCAAGAGATAACAAGGAACTTAAAGAGAAAAAGCAAGAAGTGAACTAGACATGCATAAGTACAATCCAAGTTTATTAGATGTATTTAAATGGAGGGAGAAATATTATCCACATCAGAAGAGGTGAAAAGACTTCGAAAGCAGTTCCTAGTATTAGACAAGAGATAGCCCACACAATGCCCACAAATCAAGATGTTGAACTTCTCAATCTAACACTGCAAAACCATAGGTCTGTACGTATAGAATGCCATCTTTTTATGGAGAATGTAACATTGAAGCTACGCAAGAAGACTGCTGATGGAAGGCTGTCCAGGTAACTATGGGTAGAAGATTTTGGTTAACTTAACTGACAGCTTTTTTCTCATTTCTTTGATGCAAAGGCATTACAAAAGAAGTACAAGTTTTCCTCTGGCGCTAAGTTTTTGAATTCCTATGAGGGATAGATGTAAATTATTTCTCTAACAGATTCCTGACTTGCATGGTGGACCGGTCTTGAGTAGTGGTTTTTGTATGTAATAGGGTGAGGGAACGGATGAGAATATTTTGTAAGGAGCGCATTGGCACTTCTTCCTTTTTTGTTTTATTAGGGGAAGAATGAGCTGGACACCAACTTGGTGTTTGTATTTTGAGGTCTTTTTTGTGAATGTCATTGTGTACATCATGTATGTTTCTTTTTTCATTAATACAATTTAGTGGTGCCATCTGCTCCCCCCCCCCCCTCCCCCCCCCCCCCCCCCCCCCCCCCCCCCCCAAAAAAAAAAAAAAAAAAAAAAAAAAAAAAAAAAGTGTGTACACTGTAGATACCTGAGATGAACTAAGGCAACTCTGTGAAAATTTATTAGTTTTTCTATTGATATGTATTTTACAAAGAAAAATGTGCTTAACATCCATTTTCCTCCATTGGAATGTTTGGATCTTCCTTTGGTGGGTTTTGTTGATTTTTACTCAATCTATTTCTTACATTGTGCCTCTTTTCATTAGATATTGAAGGTCGATGAAAGAGCCAATATAGACCTTGTTGATCGCTTACCCACACCATTTGGATTAGTTCGTGCAGGCGTTGCACCAGATCATCCAGAAACAAAGGTGACAAAATTTGTATTATATGTACTTTTGTTCATTAGCATTGATGAGACTAGTCGTGTTTCTGCTTGTTACTTTCTATAGCCTTTTTTCTTTTTTTGGGGGGAAGGGATTTCACCTTCTTATGTCTTGTTGCTTTCAAGAAAACTTGGGCTTCTTCTGTATCTCAATGTTCTTACCCTTTGGCTATTAGACCAAGAAGCCAGAAAGGTTTCCTAAATCATGATTTGGGAAACCTCTCTCACTTCTTAACTCCCACTTTCCCATCTTAAAAAAATAAATAAAAATTATCATAAAATTTAAAATATTCAAATAGCCTCATCTATGTTGGTTTCGGTATCTTGAAATTTAATTTTCACCATTGGATCAAGAAATTTAACCATAGTCATCTAATCAAATGCGTCGTTGTTTGGGGATCAAAACTAAAACCTTAGGGGATGGGATCAACCCTAAAGACTAATCTGACGAATATCTTATTTTTTAACTATTGTCTCAATATTTTTAGACGTTAATTTTTTATACCTACCCGATCAGACGTCTAGGATTGATTGTCAAGATCGGACAGTGAACATTAAAGTCCCGGAGATGGGAACAACCTTAAGGGGTCTATTTAAGAATTTAAAAATATTGATGAATTTAATTAGTTTTTTAAACATGAAGAGAAGAGGATTTTGAGGGAGGGCTCATTTGATCATGTATGTGTGTGCGTGCATGCGTGTGTGTGTGTGTGTAAAATAAACAAAAAGGATAAACTAGCCTTAGTGCCCTTCTTATTAATGAAAATTAAAACATATAAAAAGAAGCAGAGGACAAATAAGGGAGAGATGGGAGGAGGATGGGACATCATACAACACACACATGGTTAAGGAGGGAGGAAGGAAAAAGATCATTTGACGCTTGGGTTAAGTTTTAACCGATGGGACATTACCTTCTTCTGTCTTGTTGCTTTCAAGAAAACTTGGGCAGAAAACTTGGGCCTCGTCTGTATCTCAATGTGCTTACTCTTTGGTTATTAGAATGTAAGTTAAGAAACCAGAAAGGTTTCCCACAGAGAGAGAGAGAGAGAGAGAGAGAGAGAGTATATGCATATGGTGCGAACCATGGTCCGCACCGCTCAGAGTTTGAACTCCGTAATGGGTAATAAAAACTAAAACCCCGGGTGATGGGAACAACCCTAAGGATAATTGACATCATTTTCTATTTTTTGACTATTTTTTCAAATTTTTTGGGCCCTCCGATCATCAAAAATGGCATTTGATCGAATGGCTATAGTTAAATTTCATGATCGGACAATCAATATTAACCCCCAAGGGAGGGAACAACCTAAAGGGGTAAGTTGAATATTTAAAATTTTATGATAATCTTTATTTTTTTTCAACATGGGGAAGGGGTCCAAAATGGCCATGCGGTTCGGTCGCATATTAGCATCTCTCTCTCTGTCTCTCCTATATATATATATATATATGCATGTAACCCCACTTAGAACAAGTCCCTTCGGTTAACAGCCATTTAAAAAAAAAAGAATATGGCATATTCATGTATTACCATTAAAATAAACAAAAAGGATAAAATGACGTTATTCCCCTTCTTATTAGTGAAAATTAAAAAATAAAAGAAAAGAAGCAGAGGACAAATAAGAGAGAAAGGCCCGACGGGGGGAGGATGGGACACCATATGCACAAACAAGGTTAAGGAGGTAGGGAGGAAAAAGATCATTTGACACATAGGTTAAGTTGTAATGATGGTTAAGTTAGAAGAAATCAATAGAAGTTGTTGACAAGAAGCAGGAAATAAAAAAAATTAGAATATGTATGCATGCATGTAGGGGGTGGGTGAATAATGTAGTGGATAAGCCCCTGCCTTCGGCGGGTTATATTCTCGCAGGTTGTGGGTTCGATTCCCCGCTCTCCTCCGGAGTATATATGCATGTATGTATGCATGCATGCATGTAGCCCACTTAGAATAAGTCCCTTCAGTTAACAACCATTTGCAAAAAAAAAAATGGAATATTCATGCATTAGCATTAAAAATTTAAACTAAACAAAAGGATAAAATGACCCTTTGCGCTTCTTATTAATGAAAATAAAAAAATAAAAAAAGAAGCAGAGGACAAATAAGAGAGAGAGGCGCAAGGGGAGGAGGATGGGACATCATACAACACACAGGGTTAAGGAGGGAGGGAGGAAAAGGATCATTTGACAGTTGTGTTAAGTTTTAACTCATGGGACATCACCTTCTTCTGTCTTGTTGCTTTCAAGAAAACTTGCGCTTCTTCTGTATCTCAATGTGCTTAGCCTTTAGTTATAAGACTGTAAGTTAAGAAACTAGAAAGGTTTCCCAGTAACCCCATTTAGAATAAGTTCCTTCCGTTAATAGCCATTTGAAAAAAAATTGAATATTCATGTATTAGCATTAAAATAAACAAAAGGATAAAATGACCTTATTGCCCTTCTTATGAATGAAAAATAAAAAATAAAAAAGAAGCAGAGGGCAAATAAGAGAGAGGGGCCCGACGGGAGGAGGATGGGACACCATACAACACACACATGGTTAAGGAGGGAGGGAGGAAAAAGATCCTTTGACACTTGGGTTAAGTTTTAACCATGGTCAAGTTAGAAAAAAGTAATAGAAGTTGATGACAGGAACCAGGAAATAAAAATTTTAAATAGCGTAATGGATAGGCCCCGGCCTTCGGCGGGTTAAATTCTCACAGGTCATGGGTTTGATTACCTGCGCGCCGCCGGAGTTATCTGATATACTTGGGTGTCTAGCCCAGAAGCTGCCTTCAGTCACTGTCACAAGGCATACTTACGCGTCTGGCCCATGAGCTGCCTCCAGCCTCTGTCGGGTTTCCTGCAAGTGCTTTCTTGTCTAAAAAAAAAGGTATGCATCTATGTATGTATGCATGTATGCATGCATGAGCATAAAAGAAAAGTAGAGGACAAATGATAGAGAGAAGACTGACGGGAGGAGGATGGGACATCACACAACACCCACAGGGTTAAGGAGGGAGGGAGGAAAAAGATCAGTTGATCCTTGTTGTGTTAAGTTTTAACCATGGTTAAGTTAGAAGAAATTAATAGAAGTTGGTGACAGGGACCAGGAAATAAACATTTAAAATATGTAACTATCAATTCGTAAATATGTCAGATACTTAACTAGATAACTAGACACATTCACCAGTCCTCGAGTAAAGTTTCACCTCCCCTCCCAAAAAAGAAATTCTGATTGATAGCTGAAATTCTTTCATTCTGATTGATACCTGAAATTCTTTCTCCTCCCCCAAAGAAGAAAATTCCACTTCATGGATATTTAGGGGGATAAAAAATGTGTGGGAGAGAGAGAGAGAGAGAGACATTGTGGGGGAAGGGGGGGGGGTAAGAAGATCATCTGACATGGGTTGCATTTCAACCATGGCGATGCTGGAAGGAATTAATAGAAGTTGACGGCAGGGACTGTCGAGTAAAATTTCTTAGAAGTTGATTGCGGGGACTATGGAGTAAAATTTCATCTCCCCTTCCAGAAAATGAATTCTCATTGATGCATGAAATTCTCTCTCATTGCTCAAAGAAGAAAATTCCACTATATTTATTCTTTTCTTAGGCTTACAAAAAGGGGAATTCTATTGTGCATAGACTGCATAAGGAAGGGGGAGCCATGTGTTAGTCAACATATGGCTTGATTAACGAGAAAAGTTGCAAGTTATTTCATATATTTTTCAATTATAAGCAGGAATGGATCACATAGTCACAAGCTATGCAAGTAGGTGCAGAGTAATTCATGAGGCGATGAATGTTTATATGAACATTTGTTGTCACTGATATAGAACAGTGCTATGTGACATATGTTGAGTTCTCCCTAGTTTTACGTGCAACATATGTGCCAAAGAGATCAACATTTTAGAGTTCTATTTACTTTTTCTTCATATGACTGGCCATTTTCCCCAATCAACTGTGATACGTTGGTAAATGATTTTTGAGCTTATTTTTGCCAGAAACTTGGCAACAGATTGTAGTCAATCAGTTCTCTCGAATTGCTTCAAATGAAAGGTGTTCATTCTTTGGAAATGTATCACTTGGACGAGACATTTCTCTCTCTGAGCTACGTGAGATGTACGACGTGGTGAGTTGCCAGCTCTTTTATGTTTTGAAATTTCTATCACTGTCATTTTCTGGATTGATGTATGTTCCATATAAACAGGTTGTGCTTGCATATGGTGCTGAAAGTGACAGAACTCTCAATGTACCTGGGGAGGTATGTGTGAAATTTTACTGGTTTGCAGATTTTTGCCATAAATTCACACATTGTCTAACAGTGGTACAGCTAACATCCCTTAATGACACTGTTCTAAGAGATTGTGATGGAATGAAGTTGTGACAGTCATGTTTAAAGGTTATAATCTTTCATGAGATGTGTCGTTGTGGCTGAATAGCTCAAATGTTTTTGTACAAAACATCCTGGTTACTTTCCTTTCTAGGCTATCAAGAGCAATTTCATGTGGAGCTTGTTGTCCTTTCTACATGCTTTTCTCCATTTCCTTTGGAGCTTGGGGGTTGGGGTGTTCAAACCTGTTCTTGATGAAAAAGTGTGTTACTTTCACTAGGCTTTGGCGGGGATACACTCAGCTAGAGAATTTGTGTGGTGGTACAATGGGCACCCTGACTACAGCAATATGACCCCGGACTTGGAGAATACAGATACGGCTGTTATCCTTGGCCAGGTAATTCAATTTATTTTAGGTTTTATGCATAGTCCTCAATGTTAAGAGACCCTTTTAAGTTTATTTGTACAAACCCTACTACAGGGACACACATGCATGGACTGCCTGTTTTCTTGCTGCATTGGCATCAAATTAAATTTATTGCATTAAGATGTTAGTGTTGATTGTCTGGCGACAACAAAAGAAGTGGGGCATGGTCAGTATTTTTTTTATTTTAGGATGAGGGTTGGTTCCATAGGCAAGAGAGATGCCATTCTGACTCTGATCCAGCTTGAGAGCATCTGATTCCAGTGTTGGAGATGGAGTTCAATGTTATTGGTCTTTGCTGGACTTCCCAGTGATTTTAATTGGCCAGATGTTGTCAAATTGTCTGGATCATAGAACCAAAAATGTCTTTTCAACTAGTAATTATTGGTTCAGTGGATGGAAAGCCCAACCCATGGTTATTCCAATCCTTTGTTTCCCATTTGAAAACAAGGACCCTTGTGACCTAGGCCTGTTACACAGGTAGTTAGGGGTGTTCACGGGTCGGTTTGGTTTGGTTTAGAGGGAAACTTTTTCAACCCGAACCAAACCGAGTCACCCCCATAAACCGAACCGAACAAGTTCGGGTTACTTTGGTTTGGGTCGGTTTGAACCACTGGGGTGTACTAGCCCAATGAGCCAGCCACTTGGATGGCACCAGCTTAACTAGATGTATACCTTCAGGAATGCATCTTAGAAGGCAAACAAAACTTATAGAATGTCCTGTAGGCGTTAAATGTAGAACCTCCAATACAGGACTGAAAAAGCCCACCTGCAACCACCACACACACACATAACAGCTAGGGCCATTGCCGGTGCCGTTGTCCTCAAGATCGGGGGTGGATCTGCCGATCCGGTGTCCAGAGGAGTTTGGGGGGGGGGGGGGGGGAGGGTTGGCGGCGGGGATGGCTCAGATGCAGGAAGGGGAGGAGGGTGGAGTCTAGGAGGAAGATGCGGATGGAGACCATAAGAAAATCATCAGCTTCCCGCACTTCTTGCTGGTCAAGAGCAACAGGAGGCAAGAGACTGCATACTTCTTGGCCGTGTTCTTGGGGCAGTGATTGAGCAGCTGGACATGTGATCGAGTAGCTGGACAAGGTTCGGCAACTCTTGTTGTCCGCCTTCACTTCTCTGGCACTCTGAGCATAACTCATCAAAATAGAATTGACCTGCTCTGCAGCTTCTCAGGCGTTGCCGGGCTTCGCCTCAAGCATGGAGATCAATAGCAGCATGCATTCACATTCAGCAACCAATCTCTTCATCTTTGAGCAAGTAGAGTCGTAGAGATCTTGCAGATGGCAGAGGCAGCTGCTGTGCGCCTAAGGAACCAGCCTTCAGCATATGGACCAGCCACAGGAGGATGCCCATGGAAACAAGCCCCTCTGTGGAGACTGAGACAACTAGATTCCTCAATGCGTCGACCACCGATTCCTGCAGCGATAGGCCATTGATGTAAGTGAAAAAGCTTGTCATGCCGCCTTCGGCGACGATGGTCCCGCCACAGGATCTTGAAGAAGACGCTGAGGAGCTTCACCGCCACACTCGACACCTCCACCTAAGTCTCCACCCTCCCACGCATCCCTCCTTCCTCTGTTAGCAATTTAATCTGACATTGACAACAGAAAGAGTGCAGTATAGGAAAATTTTACAATATTGCTTCTGTTCCATTGTAACTTGGGCTTTATCTTGGGCCTGGGCCATGCCAAGAGATGGACCAACTGGATTATAACTATTCGTTTCAGATGTAAATAAACAGAACTTAATAATGAGTATGCAAAAGAACTTAAGGCAGCCAGTTTCTTCGGTTTGGTTTGGTTTCCATGGTTTGGGAAGGTTTCAAACTGAACTGAACTGAATTGTTCTCCAAACCGAACAAAACCGAAAATTTGGTTTGGTTTTTCAGTTTGAACCAAATAGTGAACACCCCTACAGGTAGTGGTAAAAAATCAAAAGATAACATAATTTGATTCTCGTTGTGTTGGTGGTTCACCAGAGTTGAATGGCTGATGAAGTTATGTTCACTTTCAGGGTAATGTGGCTCTTGATGTTGCACGTGTACTTTTGCGACCTGCAAGTGAGTTGGCAATGACAGATATAGCAGATCATGCATTAGATGCTCTTTATAAGAGTTCCGTAAGGTTTGCTATATGTTAATGTTTAAGAGAACTCCATGTCTCTTCGTCTAATTTTGTCCTGAAACTGTGATAATGTATTGAAAATTGAGCACTGTAACCTTTTCTTTGTATTATTGTCAACAGGAAAGTGTACTTGGTTGGAAGACGGGGTCCAGTGCAAGCAGCTTGCACTGCAAAAGAGCTACGTGAAATTCTCAGTAAGGCTCACTCAAGTGAATTAGAGAATACATTTTTCAGTTTGGCTAATGATGGAAACTGACAGATTTTTATGTTTTTTGCAGGTATCAAAAACTTAAACATTCACATTAATGAATCTGACCTATTGAAATCTCCTGCTGATGAGGTATTTATTCACTTGTAACTATATCAGAAAAAAATAGGCAATCATTCTAGAAATTAAAACACAAAACTTGTATCTATACCAATATCTTGAAGTTTATCATCATTGCCAAAAGGAAACCTAAAAATTGAAAACAAATTGTAAGGAGATGGAAATTTTGTGAGATTGAGAGCAAGGTTCACCTACTCGAAGAGTCGGACCGACTCGGATCTCCCATGATCCGGTACGAGTCGAGTCAACTCGTGCCGACTCACATGAGTCGCATGGAAAAGTTCTTCCAAATCGTACAGACTCGATCGAGTCGCACCGACTCGGATTCGCCTTGATACGGCACAAGTCTCCCGAGTCGGCATGAGTCAATCCGGTACGGCAAACCATGATTGATAGTGGAGGTGCAAGGAAGAGGATTTGGGATGTAAAGGGTTACCTATTGGATCGGATATATAAAGGTTAGCACTCTGATAAAACTATGTTTCTCCATAATTTTTGTGTGTCGTGTCAAGATTTCACCTTAAGGATTATGTGCATAACAAGTACCATTATAAACTTTCTATCATGTTACATTGCATACAACTTTTACTTAACATGCAAGAGCCTGAGAGGCATGGGCATATAATTCACATTAAGGTAAAACAACAAGTTTGCAAGGGTTATATAATGCAAATATATTAGACATATTATGAATAAAGCTAACGTGTCTTAAGAAATTAGAATAATTGATCTAATTTTATCAGTGCTCCAAATAAATCATATATTCCATTAACTACTATTACACTTTTAGTGAGAAAAAAAATAATCAGATAAATCAGATTCCAAAACAGGTGTTTCATTGTCCAAATAAAGAGAATAAGGTTAATATCCTTCCTTTAAGTATTTGATAAGGACAAGCATTCCACATTTTGCTTTACCATGATACCATCAGCATCCCTAAGGACGATCGTCAGGAAAGGAGGAAATGGCTTAGAAGATTGTGGGGAAAACTGACGGGATGCTGATCTGTGCTGTAAATAGTGGGGTGGGGACACCTTGCAAAAACCTATTCAAACCAATGGTTAGGAGGTGTAAAATGTGTGCTCATTAAGATCCAAATCCTGATTCAATGGAGTGTCGGGTCCATTTCCCTGGATCTAACCCGAGTCCGGGGGGCCAAGGCCATCAACATGCAATCTGATCTGACATGACAGATCTTCATTTACGTGAGCCTAAACGGTAGCCCGAAAGCCTTTTTTTTCTCTAATCATCATGGGCAATCTCTTTCATAATAAGAAAAGAAAAAAGAGAGCATTGCATATTGTCTCCCTGCCAAAAATGATTGTTTGTTGGAAAGCTGTCAGACAACAGTTGAGACCTAAAAGCTGGTTGTGTGATGCAAAGTCGTAGTGCTTTGGGTTTGATTCTTCTAGTCAGGGCTCGTCTCTCTTCTTGTAGTGCCATGACTTGAGTTTGGGGGATACAGATGCTTTAGTATACTGAGTTAAGACACAAGTGGATCAGGAATGGTGTGCCAGCATGAGTTGATAAGTTTCGTATTCCCACAGTTTATGTTGGCATCCACACATCTATTTGCGTGATCTGAGAAAATTTTCAAGTCATGACACCTGATCTTGGACATCACAAATATGCATGTTTAATTTGCATTGCTAAATGACTTTACCATCATGGTATCCAGGAAAGATGTTTCTTCCTGGAGAATGGGAAGGTTTTCAATCTCAAAATGTGCAGGGGGCAAGCAGATCCCCTATGATCGGGGAGCTTGACATACTATTCAATGATTAAGAAGCCATGAAAATATTCAATTTCAAAGAATTATACCTGTCATGCCTGTTTACTTTTCAGGTAAACCCATTTATTTGCCGATAACTTTTCACTCTTTTTCTTTTTCTTTTTTGTTTTGGGGGTGGTGGTGGTGGTGGATAGCACTCAATTATGTCTTGGAATTCCTTTTAGATCATAACTTGCTAAAAATTCTCTCAGCCATTTTTTTAAGAGTGGACAGTACCACAATTGTATTAAATATCAGAAAAGAGGGGACATACAAGTATGACCACCACCACATACAACACAATTATTTCTGACGACTAGATTCTCTCTGAACACATTGTTGGGCAAGCAAATGTATTAGAAACAAAACTACAAAGAAGTTTTGCCATGTGCAGTCCACTATTCGATGTGGGCAATTGCTCTGTCATGATCTAGCTCTTCTGGTTGTTGCCATGTTTTACTCTATCTTTCTGGAATTGCCCGATCTTCATCCTTTGTGGATACACTTACATTGTGTTCTCTCTGACATAGGAAGAACTGAAAAACAGTAGGATTCAGAGGCGGGTTTATGAACTACTCTCAAAGGCAGCTGCATCCGGTCATTCTCATTCTCTGTCTGGCCAGCGTGAGCTCCATTTTGTTTTCTTTAGGAGACCAGAGAGGTTTCTGCCTTCAATTGATAACAGCAAAGCTAGTGGTGTTTCCTTTGAGAAGACTTATTTGACAGGTATGATTTACGCAAGAAGTTGTTTGGTTACAAAAGACAAGTTTTAGAAGGAATTATTCATCCAAAATTATTCATCCAAAATACTTGGAAGACGTAGATCACCTGCTAGTCAATTGCAAGGTGAGTACAACAGTATGGAATACTATAGGAGAGCTCATGAATTTTAAACCTCATTTCCAAACAGCAGGGGAGATGTGGTCATTTTTCAAACATTTGAGATCCAAGTATAAACAGAGAATACATAGAAGATTTGTTGGGATGATCCCGCATGCAATCTGCTGGAGCATTTGGAAAGAGAGAAATGATGCGATCTTTAGAGGAGGCAAAATATATGTGGAAAATATTGCCATAAGAAGCTGGACACTTTTGTATAATTGGTCAAAACATATTTTAGATTTTTCTGTTGAAAATTGGATAAGGCATTTAAGTAGTTAATGCCATTGTAAGTTTTATTTTGATGGGATAGGAATCTTCTTGTCCGTTTCTTTCTTTCTTTCTTTGCATTGTACTTCCTCTATTGAATAAAATTGGTGGTACAATCCATGATTTTCTCAAAAAAAAAAAAAAAAAAATTAACATCATACCATAGACTGGAGCTCCTCGTTGTTTTCAAGAATTTACTTTGGGGTACATTTTTTCCCCTCATGAGCATGCTGTATGGTGGGAAACAAATATTTCATTTAATCTGATTATTTTTCAATATTCTTCATGTAGAGAGTGTTGAATCTGGGAAGCAGTATGCAGTAGGTACCGGGCAATTTGAAGATCTTGAAGCCGGGTATACCTTTTAGCTCAATTTAGTTTGAGGAGATTGCAGTTGATATCTGATTATGTGCAAATGTCTTGCTTTACAAAAATCTTCTTAGCAGAAATTCAAATCCCATTGTTTTAACCAGAATTAGAAGGATTATACACATGTCTGATGTGTCTGCTTGTGATTAGGTTGATATTGAAAAGCATCGGCTACAAGTCAGTGCCTGTTGAGGGGTTGCCTTTTGATGAACAAAGAGGTTTGCAATGAAGCCATTGGTTTGTTTTTTAGCGCTCAAGTTCTTGAGTTTTACATTATCAGATCTGAATGAAGCATTTGCAGAAAGATTTCATAGGAAATATATTAGAAACAAAATATTAGAAATTCCAACACAGGGCTATCGGGAAATAACGTCAGCCATTGGCACCTATATCATGTCTTGCTATTCTTTCACTTGTTTCCACAGGTGTGGTTCCTAACATCAAGGGCAAAGTTCTGAAAAATAAATCAGACCATCCAATTTTGGAAAATGGCTTGTACGTTGCTGGATGGTTGAAAAGAGGGCCCACAGGGATCATTGCGACGAATCTCTACTGTGCGGAAGAAACTGTAAGCAAAAGTTACTTATGTATTTCTATGAAGACTCTCTAACGTTAAGCTTTAATTGCAAAATGTTATTTGCTGTTCTGGAGATACATAAAGGGTCAATTTGGTAACACGTAAAACAGATTCAAGTGAAAGTATTTTTCTAAGGAAATTAATTTACAATAAAAACAGAATCGATCGTTTGGTACTTCTGAAAATATTTTCCTGAAAATCTTTTCATTTATTTGTTTTCATTTAAAACATTTTCCTGAAAACAATTTCATATATTTGTTTGCTTGTAAAAGAATTTTTAACTATGGGATTGCTAATGTAAGAATAACTTGCTCGACTGGCAGCCAGTATTATGTCAGCTGTCAGTTTTTAAAAAATTAAAACCACTTACAGCTGGCATAATACCTGCTGCCGGTGCAACAACTTAGGGTGCATTTGGTTCTTTGTAAAATGTATTCAACGAAAAAGGTTTTCTTAGAAAATTAATTTATAAGGAAAATAAAAATATTATATGTCATTTGGTACTTCTGAAAATATTTTTGCTTATTTGTTTTCTCGTAAAACATTTTCTTGAGAATGATTTCGTATATTTATTTACTTGTAAAAGAATTTTTGCATTACTGGATAATACCTGCTGCCGGTGCAACAACTTAGGGTGCATTTGGTTCTTTGTAAAATGTATTCAACGAAAAAGGTTTTCTTAGAAAATTAATTTATAAGGAAAATAAAAATATTATATGTCATTTGGTACTTCTGAAAATATTTTATGAAAATATTTTTGCTTATTTGTTTTCTCGTAAAACATTTTCTTGAGAATGATTTCGTATATTTATTTACTTGTAAAAGAATTTTTGCATTACTGGATTGCTAATATAGGGTCCATTGGGTTCTATGTAAACATATTCTAATGAAAAAGCTTTTCTAAGAAAACAATTATAAGAAAAACGAAAACATAATATACAATTTCATACTTATGGAAATATTTTTAAGAAAATATTTTATTTTTTATTTATGTTTTTGAAAAAATATTTTCATATATTTATTTGCTTGTAAAAGAGTTTTGTTTCAAATTAACAAGTTGAATTTATTTATCTAGTTTTCAACTGAAATGCCTTAAGTAGAAGGTACTGCCTTAGGTAGAAGGAGAATACATGCGTGATTAGTTATACTTGTTGCACCGCATGGGGTGCAGCTCAATTTTTTATTGTTTAAAAGTTTTTTATAGTGGGTTCCATCATGCCCGACATGTTCTTACAATCCGATATTCGATTGAACAATCCAAAAAATCAAAAATAAAAAACCCGATCCAATGAACAGTGATGTTTTTTTTTTCTTTTTTTTTTCTTTCAGATTTTTTTTGAATCCTGCAATCGGGATCGAGTTCTACTTGTATGGACATGTTGAGCACGATGGGGCCCACTATAAAAATAAAATAAAAAAATAAAAAATAAAACTTATTGTTGCAGCGATCTAATCTAATTTTAAAAAAGATAAAGCGGTGCAGCAAGTTGCACTCCATGCCTAATACATGGAAATTCCTGTTCAGCTGGAAGATGGGAAAATGGTTTGCCGAAGCATTTTGAGGATGCCAAGATCAGGATTTGCCAGGCTGCAAGGAGTCAAATTTACATTGACCTTTAGTTTCCAGGCTACCAAATGAACTTGTGTGATATACTTTTACCAAAAATCTCATTAGGAGGAGATTTTCCCTGCAACCAAATGGACCATATTGAGAAAGCACATTGCATTTAAAAAGATAAGGAAATGAATGATAGTAGGGTACACCATGAGCCGGAAAGTATTTGAGAACTTTCCTTGGAAACTCTTTGTGAAGTGAATTGTAGTTGATGACAAATGATCTTTAAGGACAGATGATTCAGAGATGGTGAATCTTGTTGTTCATTTCATCACCTGTATCTGCGGAAGTGATGAGAATTGAGAAAGGACCGTCCTGTTAAAAAAAAAGGGTGGGTAACCATTAATGGATATCTTAATACTTTCCTCAATCCTCATTACCTTTGATATGTTTGTCAGGTTGGGAGTATTCTGGAAGACCTGGAGCAGGGAATATTAACACCAAATGCAAATCCACCCAAGAAAGGAAGATATGGCCTCCTTCAAGTACTAGAGGACAGAGGGATCAAATATGTAAACTTCAGTGGCTGGGAAAAGATAGATTTAAAGGAGAAAACTGAAGGCAGCTTGAGGAACAAACCCAGGGCAAAAATTACAGACTGGGAGGAGCTCTTAAGGGTTGCTAATGGATGATTGGGTGAATAAACAGGTTGAGGAACAAACCCAGGGCAAAAATTACAGACTGGGAGGAGCTCTTAAGGGTTGCTAATGGATGATTGGGTGAATAAACAGGTCGAGTTTTCTTCTTTCTAGTTAAATTTTTATTGTATCAGTTTAATAAGTGTGTGCATTTTATATATTTTACCCGCTCCATTTTTTATTTTCCTGCGCTTGAACAAATTTTGATGTTTTTGATGCCTTCATATCTTTGGCATTGCCTGTATTAATTGTGTCTATCCAAGGAAACAAAGAAGAGGAGTGCAGAGTGTGTAATGTGTACTGTAAAACTAACTATGAATATTCTTTTGTCTACAGCTGCCGACATTAAGAATAACTTAGCAAGTCATGATATTTCCATGTATGAACTGTAATATCAGACGCATACCCTCAGATTATATATCACGGCCGCAGCAGTTGGTTTCTGCCACTGTAATATCAGATGCTAGTGTTTGTTCATAGGATATATTATGTTGCTCATCCGATTAATGTACCACTAAAACTACTTTGATATCTTTGCTGTGAAGGTAACCCATCCTTTGATAGGTCGGGTTGAGCAGCATCCGGTCAACCTGAACACAACCCAATCCATAGTAAGTTGGATTCGATTGGATCTGATGTTCGTGCGACTCGTCCGGACTTAAATATGTCTGAAAGATGCATGCTTACATCAAACTTCAAGTCTTATGGATAGTGAAGAAGGTTGAAAGCAAGTGGTGGCAGGGTCGTATTGGTTGATCTAGGGCTGTCAACGGTCAAGGTTTGAGTAGACTTATACCTAAACAGAATGTATCCAAAGCCGGTGCAGACCCAATAAGGGTTATGGGTAAATGGGTCGGATCTTGGGTCTACTTTTTTATTTGATGTTAAAAGATAAGTGGGCTTGGTATAGAATTTATTTATCTTAATCTCTATGTGCCAGATAATTGGATTTGATTTTAAGTCCAAATTTTAAGAAATCGGCTCAGAAATTTTTGTAATGTATGACAATAGAAGGTTTAATGGGTAAACGGATATACCCAGACCTATAGCTAACGGGTCCAAATGGGTCCGTTGATGGGCTTGGGCCCATTTTGACAGCCTTAGGTTGATCTATTAGTAATCGTATAGGTCTTAACAGTAAATCTAATCCTTGCAGTTCTATATCCTGTTTATTCTTGTCCAATAGTACTAGTCTGCTCGTTGAGATTTGGAATGTGGGAACTGTGAACTCTCGTATGAGGGTGTTATTTTCCCACGTCTGGGCTTGAAGTTCATTGGTGGTTCATCCTCTGAGGACCTACTATTACGGATATTGAAGCTATTGGATTATCCACCTTAAAATTTTAAAATATTGAATGGAGTAATTTTCACTCTTTTAAATATATTTTATATTATTTATTATTTAATATGAGATTATTCTAATATATCTAATCATGTGTAGATCGACTTAGGTTCTCTCTTGTGCATAATAATAGTCATAAATCATGTGATCAAAAAATACAATTATACATAGATTCTGATAACGTGTTCAAGATCATTGCATTATTCACCCCACAATCATCAGCATCGTGCATGTGAGGTTTTCTGATTTTTGTCAGTTGTCATTGTCGTCTCTCACTCCATACCAAGATGGAAAAATGGAGATGTTAAGGCTGTTACTAGCGGGGATACGTTTATCGACGAGGAGTGCTGTGTTCATATCTGTTCCTGGATATGGGAAATGCCCTGTTTTCATCTAGACATGGGATATTCATACAAAAAGGCTCATAATTTACTTATCTTCGTTCTGTGATAATTATCCTTTCCGCCCCCACCTCCCCCACATTGCACTAGGAATTTAGTACTGTCTCCATAACTTTCTTTTCAAGGTCATCTCTAGAAACCGATCAACAATACTTGGCACCATCATCACAAACTGCATAAAGTCCCTTGCATGACAATTATGTTCACACTGGTGGTTACTTGTCGTTCTCAAGGGACTATGTACAGATTCTTTTGTATCTTTTGGGCCCTATGCACCTTCTATTGTTTGGTCAAGAAAGATAGTCTCGGCTCATCATTCCCCTTAATCGGGAACGAGTACCCATTCAATCAAACCTAGATGGACAATCGAGCGTGAAGGGAGAGATTCTGTAAGCCTACAGAAACTCCTGCAAAGAATAAAACATCATGCATGTTTTTGCATACTTTGATCAGAGTCAATTTAGTCACACATTCGTCAAGATCATGAACATTACATACAAATGTATGCATATTAAGCCCACATATGCATGCATAGTTAATGCACTCGTTACTCTCATTTCAGCTACCACAGAAGTTAAGTTTAAATCTACAACCCCGTCGCCAACAAGTTTGGGCTCAGATGATATCTCCTCTCCCATGCGAAGGGGAAGGAGCTAGGTCTGAATCCTCATTGTATAAGGAGGAGACTCTACTTTTGTTTGTCTCAGAGATCTTCTGAACTTCATCTTTTGCATCCCAGTGCGTACTCATTCACAAGAACTAGGGTGAATCACTAAAAGAAATCATCACTTTTGAGATGGACACCTTGCTTTTAGTACGGTTGATGGCGTCATGTTTCATAAACTACTTTGCTCAGGTTGGCCAAAGCCCAGAGGTGGCACCACTGGGTCCTTTACTTCAAGCGAGTGTGTAATGATGATGCCTATAAGAAACAATTCTATGATTCAGAGTGGAAAGAAATGCTTATGGCCGAGCAAGTGAGATGCTATACATACCCTAAACCCCAATTAATTTGCAAAATAAGTTATCCAAAATTATTTATTTAAAATAACGTATACTAGAATAAATGATGTTTAACTCTGATAATTTTGTGAGATCCACTGACGCAATAAAAAGAATAAGCAATTCTTAGATCTAAGATCAAATTGTAAACTATTTCGCCTATCAAACTAGAATTAACTTTACTTTAAGAATAAGACTTCTTATTCTCCTCTTACTCTCCTATCAAACCGACCCAAAACGATCTCTAACTCATAAGTGAAAGCGTGTACGAAAATTTTCCCTATTCAAGAAATTGCTGTCCCCGTACCGCATCATTAGCGACGGTATAGTAGCAAAACACTGCCTGGCCCAATCCTTCAACGTCGAGGTGGCGGACTCGAGCAAAGAGTACACGCAACCGCGGCGGTCATGACCCGGCTCATCACCGCCCATAGGACCACGGCCATGCCCAGCTTGAGGTTGGCGCCGAGTGTGTCGGCCGCCGGAGAAGCGGCAGCCACTGCATCAGCGGCGTCGAGGGCGACGATTGTGAGCAGAACAGCCACGGCGGTGAGCATGAGGCAGAAGAAGAGAAGAAAGAAGCCCACCACGAGGGCGCAGCAGATGATGGAGCCGTGGAGGAGGGCGAGGAGGAGGAGGTCTAGGTTGGGCACCATCATATAACAGACACACACAAAGAGGAGGGACTGTGCAGGGTTTGGAAGTAGAAGTGTAGGGATTCTCATGAGGGGACTCCAACACAGTGCTCACTACTTCTCTGAAGCCATGAGAAAATCTGGGTCCTATGAGACCCATTCCACACAAACAGGAAACCTTGCCTCCTTCCCAAGCAAGACAGGATTCTGGAATAACTTGGAGAAGAAAAAGGTGCAAACAGACCTACCTAGGAGAATCCTGAGAAATGATATTAGGACAGTCTAATTGGAAAGAGCTTAGTTTCAGTTCATAGTGTTTTCTTTCCCTTTTAAATGTATGACTACTTTTAATTCTCACTGGCTGATACTTTTAATTCTCACTGGCTGATGCATTTTCTAGCTTCTTCTAGCTTCTTATTCTGGTTAGCTTCCCTGCCATTTGTATTCAGTTTTATTGGAGGTAAGCTCAGCCATAAGGTATATATCTTGTAGTATTGTCAACTTTTCTCTTTTGTGTGCCTACATTGGCATGCAGATTTTTTCTTTATGGGAAATGTTTCTTGTGCTGCATGTGTTAAGGCACTTCTTGGATGACTGAGATGAAGGATTAACATACATAAACTCTAACCCCAAAAACAATAAGGCACTAACTTAATAATTGGATAGAGTACTTCACTGAGATGGAGCTGATTAACTTGCTGATGATCAAGATATTGACTCACCTTGATCATCTAAGTTTAATTCACTACATTAAAATACTCCCTCTACATTGCATTAATCAACTGTAGTCCACCTCATTAATAAGATGATCCACCATTCTCATCCCATGATGTGGGATATTATCTTAAAACAGTACTTTTAGAGCATGCATGGGAATAAGACCACCCTGGTTTAATTATCTGATAGAGACGCACCAGATGAAGGTTCCTGCCACGCAATGAACTGCTGATGAATCCACATCAGAAAGCTACTAACGTTCACATTGACATTAAGAAACCTACTTAACCCACACAATGCCAGTAATTTCCTCTTCACGGTGGCCTCAAGTCCACACTGTAATCATCAGCTCTTCCATAAGCACCACCACACCACCCACAGACAAAGGCCCAACAATTTCCCCCCATGTTTCCCCGCATGTAACGTGAACGTGTCTCCACCTATTCTCCACTCTCTACATACGCCCTGTGCATTCATGTCTGTGGGTCTCCCCCACCACTAAACAGTCAAATCATGTGCCCTCAATCAATTGCTCATTAGGTATGAGAGGAGAACCTCTCAGTACGGTGTTTGGACCGGAGTCCATCAATATTGAGAGGGGGAGAAAAGTCATTAGGTACTGAAAAGATCTCTTCTCCTTAGGTATTCATGGATTCCAGAGCCAGAAGTTTTCTCCAATCTGAATCATCTTTTTAATCCGTCTTGCATGCGTTTACCGTAAACGGTGTGAATCACCTTAGTGTGTCGAAAAGAGTAAACTTCCACAATCCCTAATCTTTGATCGTGCAGGTGATCACTGGCCAAATTGGTGTCGGCTGGCCAAATTGGTGTCGGCCGGTCAAGATCAAATGATTGACACTAATTTTTTTTTTTTTTTTTTGGAAGAAGGAAAATGAAGGATGGAGAAAGAGAATATCTGCTGCCCTCTTCTTTCCTGAATTTATAGGTGACATCGGAATGAATAGAGATCTTCTACATCCATATTTGGACTGGACTCAGTCATAAAAAGAGGAGAATGTTTCAAAAAACCTCTTCATGTGGTGCTTTTCCCATTTTAGATGAGAGGTTTTTATGAAAGACTATCTCCTTCCCTCTATGTACTAACTGAATTCAGTCCAAACCCGTATTAAGAGGAACCGCACTCCATCAAAATACTAGAGATTGCGAGAATTTTCTCCTCCTATGTCCTGAAGTGATCCTAATCCAACATGAAGCGAGTACAGGCCACTGTACTCACTTTAGAAGTCATCCGAATCTGGGAAGCCAGCCATCCCCTATCCATTGCATCGTGGTTTGGAGGAGGACTTGGGCTGTTGACATTGATTCTACAATTGAATCCCTCGGATCAGCTGTCATTATTACTGCTCTCATTCGCGTAGAAGGTGGTAAACCAGGCCACTTTTGTGAGAAGGCTTAATTTGGAAAACTATGTAAACGATCTTACTCTATTCAGAGTTGAGTATTACTCTATTCAGATCCGGTCACCTAAGAGCAAATTTGAATTGGCTCGAATTCAAGGAGATGGTCATTTGAACTTAACTCATTCAGATATCCGATGAGATCAGGTCCAACTAAAGAGCTTATAACGACCTTGTCCATCAAAACTTTAAATTACCTTTTTATGTAAACAAAACTAATTAAGTATCCAACCTGCTCCAATTAATGTCATTTGATGCGTCATGAAACACTGTAAAATATCGTAAATCACTGTGAAATGGTGTTCTCCTTATGTTTGGAGTGCTGTAAATTATTTTACGTACTGTACTTTTTTTTTTAACGTTTGATGCGTTGTAAATAGCCATATTTTAAAATTGATTGACCCTTAAAATTTTCTTTTTAGCCGATTTTGATTTACAGTTTAAAATTACCGTAAACCGAAACCCATGATAAAAATTAATGATTTTAAAATCAGAGATTTTATTTTCATTATTTTTAAAACCGATGATTTCAAAATTGAGATTTTACGCTATTTTGAGACGCACTAAAGGATAAAGTCCATAGAAGGCTCAAGCCACAAGGATCTGAGCCGTGTCTTGACTGTTGAGCACAGCCTCCAGCCCTACAAGTCCACAACGGGATTGAGGTGGGGAGGGAGAACCTTAAACAAGGCTAGCTCTCCTATAAAAGGACAATGCCAAGGATTTCATCACCCAAATGTGGCTTCAAAGGTAGACAAGATGATTAGAAAAGCCTGTATACTCTTAACACCAGGCCACACCGACACAGTCTACTTTTTGGCAAAATGGGTCTAGCATCCAAACCTCATGAAGAAAAAGTGATTTCCAAAAAAAGTAATAGTTGCCGCGGTTGTATGACCATAGCTGTTAGATTGTAAGCGAATATGATTAATTTTTGTTGTTTTACAACCATGTAATCTGAGATAAGTCGGTTCAAGTCGATCCCAAGATTGACAACTTTTTACTAAAGAACTGTTCTCCAAATATTTTTTTAGTCCGCATAAATTTTTGATATTACAAATAAATCCTATTAATTCAATTATTTACAAAGAAGTTAAAACATAAAAATATATTAAAAAAAAGATCGGATGAACTGCCTTTACACAGCTGCCGCATGGCTGTGCATCAAGTAGTTCTCTCTAAAAGTTATTTATCATGGTGGACGATGAGTTCTGATCTACAATAACAATATTACTTGTGGTGCTTTAATTCCTATTCCAATTTAGACCTAAATTTTACAAGGTATGGACCATCTTGCAGTATTCTACTGCTGTTGGTCCCCAGAGGGACGTCCTCTACCCCTTTTGTTGACATCCCACCAGTGACAAGAGGATTGATGACAATCCCACTGGATGGACCAAGGAAGTAAAAGCTTCTGCACCCTGCTGTAGTGTTGCAGCTCCCCAATCGCAATGCAGCAACCCCACACGAAGATCCCAACTCCCAAGTATATCGACTCAAACAACGTTTACGACCAGAAAATTTTTGCATGGTTGGAAAGGATAAAATACGGGTAACTCAGTGGCTTTACTCGAGAAACCAAACATACTCTTAAGAATACAATATAATGACGTTCTTAACACTCTGGATAAACTATTGATATTTCTAAGAACACAAGCTAATGAACTACTACATATTGGACATGATGTGCTGTCTCTGTGTGAGAGAGGACACCAAGTGAGCGTGAAAGTTTAGAGTCAAGATCCCCTATACTCTTTTCTTAATGTCCTACTACGATTCTACTCATATGAAGTCAAGATAAGTTAATATTTATTCATTTTATTTTAGCAAATTTTATTAAAATTAAAATTAAAATTTATTTTTAAAAATAGTAAAAATATTAAAAAAATAGATCCTTTAGGATTATTTCCATCCTTGAGATTTTAAATTTTCATTATCTGGTCATCAAAGTCAATCCTTGCTATCCGACTGAGTACGCGTCAAAAAATACTGTTAAAAATAATAAAAAAATATAAAATTATTCAAACTAACCCTTAAGACTGATCCTATCCCTTGCAAATTTAGTTTTGATCTCTAATTAAGGGCTCAATCGATTAGATGGCTACGGTTGAATTTTTGGATCAGACAATAAAAATTAAATTTTAAGAGATGAAAATAAACTTAAGAAAGGATAATTAAATTTTTTAATTTTTTAATAATTATTTTTTAATATATATAAAAAAAATTCAGAGAGAGGCACGTCTAAGTTAGATGCATTCTATGACTCAATGTATATTTCTGATCTCATATGAGTGAGAATATATATAGGACTAGAGAAAGAAAGGATTTAGATGTCTTGTCTCACGATCGAGTTTGTCGGTTTATGTGATGTGCAAAGAGAAGCTGATAGCAGTCCTTATTGGGTGGGCCTTGTAGAGGCCCACTGTATGGACTAGGGGACACGTCTTGTCCGCCCGCAACACAGGTCACCGGAGAGGAGGTGAGATGAACCATCGCAGCCCCATTAACAAGCGGGGAACCAAAACGGGCCCGGGTCAGATGGGGAGAGCTTTTGAAAACGAGTGACACTTTGCTGCTCGATCACGAGATTAGACGGTGCACAGACTCTTAAGTTCCATTCCATTTCATGCAGGGTGGTGCCTTAATTGTGCGCTAACCACTCCGATCAAATGAAGGTTATATAGGTACAACACCTTGAGACATTTCGGCAAATATTAGTCTTTTAAAATCGGATTTGAATCCGGTGATTAGATTTACTAGTCAGTCCATCATTAATATTTTATTCTATTTCATAAAATATAATTTAGAGTTACACAAACTTGAATCCTAAGACTACCATCTGAACACGGAACATACGCCTTATAGGGCCATAGCAGGTTTTGTCATAAAAATAAGTATGGAATGTGAATAAACCTTCGATTTCCGATTGCTGCGGATCTGCAGTAAGCTCTTGCCTCTCGGAGAAGGTTCTTGCTCTTCTTTGATCGGACGATCTTTCTCATAAGAAGAAACTTACTTACAAATCGCATGCTTAGCTACATTAGTGATTAGGAATGAGCTATGTTCCCTTTCAAAGGAAGAGAGACTTCCTTGTCAACTAGGGGTTGGTCGTTCATCCTTCCCAAAGGAAATTTTAGATGAATATTTCTGATTAAGATTTTCGTTACGTGAAAAGTCTCTTAAAAAATGTCATGAGATATCTTTCTTAGAGGGAAAAAAATCACAAGTGTTTTTTATTTTTTATGACAAGGCAACATCACTGAGGCATACTATATAGGCTATGTTACTACAGAATTCAATTATGATATTTTTCTATGTTTGACGGATATTCATGATGTTATAACTTTTAAGAGATTTTTACATAAACAAAATTCTACCAAGATTCCCATTGTAAGACTTCTTTCAAACCATAAGGACCGATATAAATCTTATTTGGTTGAATTCAATTATTTTAATGCTGCACGCTGCACATGATATATCCATTGTTACTATATGACGTGTCAATTTAAAGAAAGAAACATCTAATGTAATGTGGGGTACGTTATTGGGCACGAGGCTGGACATGTAGCATGCGTTGACTGAGAGTTGGCTATTACCACACATATTAAAGAGAGAGGGTGTTGGAGCGGCTATATGATAGTCTTACATCGGATAATTTCAGTTGCGCCACCTCCTGAAAGAGGTTAGGCTTAAGATCAATGTTCTGATATCAAGATGAAATCTCAAAACCGCAGTGTTAAGATTCAGAGGCACAGATTTATATGTATTGGAACCATAATTTAGAAATCAATATAGGACTAATTATCCAAAGCCATTATGGGCCAATAGCCAACAGAGGGCGAAGACTTGGAAAAATATAAAACCAAAGTTAAGAAGGTAACCAGGAAAGATTAACATGGTGATTAATGTAAATTTTACAATTTTCTCGAAACTAAACAAAGAAAAGTGAATACATGTTAGATAGATGAAGTATGGAAATGAGAGCCAAACGTAGGCTTTACTTTTTTCTTTTTAAGTCAAGAGAGGAAGCGACCGGACATACGTAAATACCTTTCCAATAGAGAAAATTTGAATATGAGTTTTTTCGACTATTTCTTTTTAACAGGAGCATTTTTTTTTTTTCCTAAACAAGTGGTGATGATACTACAGAGCAATAATTTTAGACCCATTTGACAACAAAACAGATACGGAGATGAATATTCTTTTATAGGTTGAATTGTTTTATCATTCATCAATTTTTGTTTGACAAAAGATGGCAGACATATATTTATTCACAAGAAAATGAGATATCCAACTTCTTCTTTTTTTATTCGAGAGAAGACTCTAAAGATAATACGCAATTATTTTGTTCTTTTGACAGAATATTTGACCTTATAATATTCCACTTATCAAACATTATCTTAACACCAGTGACTAATCATGTAGTTATTTAGAACTACAAAAATAGTTCTATGCCCCACCCTTTAAGAAGAGCATGAGAGTATAGGCCCACCCTTTAGATTTAGGAGAACTCTCGTGAAGAAATCACTTGAACCTGTTTTTCACCCTACCTTCTCTCTTCTTTTTATTAGAAGATTTTTTCATATCACTATCGTCAATCAGTCTTTCTTCAGGCAATCAATTCACACTTGGAAGTCCCACCACATAGAATAATATTCTCTCCAAGAACCATGCAAGGAGCACTTAGATATAGACTCTCGCGAATTTGTAGGACCTACGCTACCTCTTTTTTTACTAACGAGGAATCTATCATAGTTGGTTGAAGTTCAAAACAGGACATCTAGTGAGTTAAGTTTTAAGTCTCAATGAGGTCATTTACTTATATTGTTTTTTTTATATTACATGTAAGAGAGAATACCTTACAAAATTTTAAAAAGACACTTTTAAAAGGCTGAGGTGCTACATGTTTAAACCTAATAACTTATGATTAGAGTTGCTACTGTAACGTACCCTCTCGCTAACATATACGTTTGCAATCAACATATAGTTGTAAATTCTTACTCCCAACTCTTCACACTGAAGTTTTGGCTTAAAGTGTAGACGAATCTGATAGCTAAATAAATTACTCTTTTATTGACAAGAACCTGTGAATTGCCCATTACGATTGTCATGTATCAGTCCATTAAAAGCCTCCATGCTACTTTTGACCAATGGAAAGACAAAAGATTCGGGATTGGAACACCCGTCAGGATCATCTAATCTGCCCCCTCTCTGGGGCCCACCCGACCCACAAGTGGGATTAGGGCTGTCTTATTGGTGCGAGACAAAGGAACCTGTCCTTGTGCCCACGCGTATTGGATTATTGTCCGTGGCCGGACAACGGCCGACACGTGAGATTACGACCAGCGGACGTGGGACCCACGGGGACTGTTCTCTAATTACGGTATGATGACAGAAGAGCCATCCACCTGTCGTAATTTTTTTAATTGAGATTTTGGTATATGTATATACCTATGGAAACTACTTTACTTGTATATATTGTGTTGACTCTCGTATACTCTTATAATTAGAGGAATTCTATTATATCACATTCTTTGCCACCTTCTTTATCACACTTACTAAGAACTATTCGATCTCTTGATAAGATGATTATCATTAAAATTACTTTTCATTCAACTTTTTGTGCAATTAATATAGTTAATGAGAGCTCTTGATCAAACAAATGGCTCCCAATGAATATGTTAAAGAGAATGGTAAAAAGTGTGATATAATAATACTCTTTTATAATTATAAATATTCATGACATTCTTAGAAGGGCTTTTACATATAAGTCTTTATAATTTTGTGATATAACAAATAAGTCCACTTAATCTGATTGTTTACAAAAAAAATCCCCACAATCGCAACTTTCTTATAAATAAGTCCTTTTAAGGATTTATTTGTAATACTCTCAAGAGCTTATTTGAAAGTTTCATAGGCCTTTTGCTAATTCACAATAGATTGTGGAGACTTATTTGTAAACAATAAGATTAGGAGAGTTTATTTGTAATATCATATGATTATAGGGACTTATATGTAAAAAACCTTTCTTAAAAAAGTTGTGAATATATCCCTTATATCAAGATGATGTGAACTCTAATGTAGTATGTGAAAAACATAGATTCTTTTACATACATTTATCAAAATTATATATATATAATTTATAAAACCTTTCTAACATATTCAGTCGAAGTTCACGATATTTTGTCAGAGGAATAAAATTGTAATATTTTTAAAGATGCCACAGGTATTTATAGTAATATGTGAAAGTCAAGATTATACATACAAATATGGTAATTTACATAGGTATATGTACAACCACATTACGCATGAAATTTTTTGATGCGTGATGTGTTATGTAACTCCATTTTTAAGTCTAACCATGTGGATGGATGGTTAATAAACCTCCACTGGCCTGGAGCTTTAGGTCAGAAGCTGTATCCAATGAGCTGAGAACCTAATTAATAATTTTGTAAATTATACACGTATTGTACATGAGCTCGATGAATTATTGTAAATGAGATGTCCTTGTCAAATAATTCAAAATTTAGGTAAAATATTCTTTTTATAGTATCCAGATTATACGTGCACACATACATATTCTTTTTATATAGAGGATCTGAACTACACTTATATACATACATACATATACACAAATATATATCACATTTTCAAAAAATAGAAAATATTACAGATATAAGATGATGCAATTAATTAAAGATCATAAAAAACTTAGCCACAACTTACCAAATTATTGACTATAATCAAGAATTAACTGCCGTTAGGTCTTTATGGATGTTTTCCTTTTGCCAAATTGCTTACTATAATTAAGAACCATTTTTAGGTCCTTATGGATGTTTTTCCTCATGTATGGGAAGGAAAGAGAAATTTTGATTAATACATGGTTACCCGTTGTACGGTGATATGGGAAGATAATTAAGAGGCAAAAGGAAATTAAGTAGTCTTGAACTCTAGTTATTAAACAAAGTAAAGTAAACTGTCCAAATTAAAAAGAAAAAACAAAAACAAGATTATAAGAAAAAATGACTTAAATTTCATTCAAAACCAAATATGTGAAGCTCAGCGACGGGCCAAATCAAGGGAGGCCAAGTTAAGGTCGCAGACAAATGCATGAGCTATACCGAATTTTAGATAAATTTCGCTGACTTTATCTTATCCAAACCTTGTTTAAGGTAAAATTATTATTCCACCAGTATCCAAAATCCACTTCGACGGATGGTTATCCGAAACTTGGTCAAGAATGGAGTGGATCAGAAGATGAACAGGAGTTGTGAATTGGTGAGCCTAAGGAAGCCATGGCGTCAGCATGTTCTATATAAGGCATCTAATATCGTAATGTATAAGAAAAGTTAAGGTTTCTTCCTCCATAATTAATAAAATTGAGTTTGAAACATAGAATGGTAAGTTGGGAAAAGATAGTTGAAAGTATGATCTTTTCCTCGAAAGACCATTAATCAGCTGATCTTTTAGTTGGTTTAAGATCAAAACTTCATTTAAAAAGAGTAACACTTGCGTTCAATGTAAAAGATTGCGTTCAATGTGAGTCTTCTAGTTCTCCAGAAATCTAATAAAAAAAGATTCTAAGGAAATTGGTAAAGTGATAGTTGGATACTCTTTCTTTATGCTACTAGAATAAATAAATGGGTCCAATATTAAAAAAATAATAAGATTAATTAATATCAACTCAACACAATTGACATCAACATCTATAGTTCCATTAATGACAAACTTAGACTAATTTGGAGAGTTATGCCCCATTGTAGAAATGGGGGAGAAGGAGACGCATCTGCAGGCCCCATCACGTGACATGCTTCCCAACTCCCCTGAAGTGGACGCATGTACACATCCCTGTAGGCTGAAGGGCCCTCTCCGCTTTGAAAGGGGCAATCCAATCCCGGCTACATCCACATAACCACTTAACCACGTGGCCAAACTTAAGCCTCGCTCTTGGAGCAATGCTTGCTGCAAGATTTTGATACTTCGCAGTGTAATTAATCTTTGATCGACATGTCAGATGGCACGCGGTTGTTACACTATCTTGTAAATAATACCATCCGCTCAATTGATCAAAAAACAATTGTAATATAACGTCTAAGAAAATATTGCAGTAATTATTACTCATTTATATAAATTGAGCGGTTTCGAGTAGGTCAAATCTAGGCTTAAGCACAACATAGATACGAGACATTCTTGTATGTTACAGTTCATGACAGGAGGGAGCTAAATTATATACTGATGATGCATAATCCGATTCGGCCCATTAAAATAAGTCCAGCACTGAGATCAGCCTAACAACAGTAGGCTTCGGCCCATCAGCGGTCCAGCAGTCTTCGGCCCATCAGCGGCCCAACAGTCTTCGGCCTATCAGCGGCCCAACAGCCCTCGGCCCGTAAGCGGCACCGTTGCTCCCGACCCAACAGGCTTCAGCCCGTCAGCGGCCCACCAGTCTACGGCGCGGGAGCAGCCCGGCAGCCCCAGGCCCAGCAGGCTTCGGCCCATCAGCGGCCCAACCCCTTTCGGCCCGATAGCCGAGTCCGGCCCACTCCGGTGAAGGACTAGGTACTATGGCGGTTTACCAATAAACCCGGAACATAGTCTTATATCGGCTATCACCGTTAACCATCCTCTATCCTCTGCTACAAATACACCGCTATTTATTGCCAAAGGTATGCGATTCTATGTCTCCGAGACCCTCAAGGACTATAGTCCAAAAAGAATTAAACCTACTCTTTGCCTTCTGAATCGAATCTTCTTCAGAAGTTAACTTGATCGTCGGAGGGGGTTCCTAAGGGCCGAAGACCGGGACTCCTGCTGACCGGTTTCTTCTTCTTTCCCTCCTGCAGGGGCTCGGTTCGAATCATCGCCGACCTCCCCGAGTCGGTATCGGCCGCCGACCTCGGACTTCTCCCACCGGTCTCGACGCCGTGCGCCGACTGCATCGCCGGCCGAAGGAGCCTCGGCCCCGCCTTCCGAAGACAAGCTAACATCTGACCGAGCTACCCTCGGCCTCGGACCTTCGGCTTCGCCTCTGCCTCCATCACCTTCCGGATCCCCGTCGGGCCTCCAAAACACCGATCCGACCCAGCTCCGGATCCATTTCTTCGGATTCCAACTTCGGAATCCGGTCGTGATAACTTCGGCTACATCATATACCAATCTTCCTTACTCTCTCTATAGTTCGATAATCCTAGTGTAAGTTGTTATAATATATAATTTTCTGGACTCCTTACGTGTAATCTTTTGTAATTAATGTTCTTATGCTCCAATTCGGCATATAGTTGAACTATGGAATGTAAATGGAAGAAGTCCCTGTTTTGATTGTTATATTACGGAGAGTAGAAAATAGCATGTACTTCCAATAAAATAAGAAATTATAGGTTACTTATCCCAAAAGTGTTTGAAATAGGAGAATTTGCATGCGAATATATACCTTGACGAGAAGTTCGAGTCAGTTAATTAGGACTTCTTGATCATCTAGGAATGTCAAAGATTCGAAGCTTATTAGTCATACTTGCTCTCTCGCAGGATCAGGTGAGATTATACTCAAGAAACATTGCTCGGATTGATGTCAAAAATGTACCGAAATATAAAGACCATAACATGCAAGAATGCCTGATCAATTACATGTGATGAGGCAGAATCCGATTCGGCCTATTAAAACAAGTCCAGCACTGAGATCAGCCTAACAACAGTAGGCTTCGGCCCATCAGCGGCCCAGCAGCCTTCGGCCCAGTAGCCTTCGGTCCATCAGCGGTCCAACAGCCTTCGGCCCAGCAGCCTTCGGCCCATCAGCGGCCCAGCAGCCTTCGGCCCAACAGGCTTCGGCCCATTAGCGGCCCAACCCCCTTCGGCCCAGTAGCCATATCCGGCCCACTCCGGTGGAAGGATTAGGCACTATGGCGGTTTACCAGTAAACCCAGAACATAGTCCTATATCGGCTGTCACCGTTAACCATCCTCTATCCTTCGTTATAAATACATCGCTATTTATTGCCAAAGGTATGTCTGCAGGACCCAAAAAGGACTATAGTCCAAAAAGCATTAAAGCTATTCTTTGTCTTCTGAATCGAATCATCTTCATGAACTAACTTGACCGTCGGAGGGGGTTCCTAAGGGCCGAAGCCCGGGACTCCTGCTGACCGGTTTCTTCTTCTTTCCCTCCTGCAGGGGCTCGGTTCGAATCATCGCCGACCTCCCCGAATCGGTCTCGGCCGCCGACTTCGGACTTCTCCCACCGATCTCGACGCCGTGCGCCGGCTGCCCCTCGACCGAAGGAGCCTCGGCCCCACTCTTCGGATACAAGCCAGCCTCCGACCGAGTCACTCTCGGCCTCGGACCCTCGGCTTCGCCTCTGCTTCCGTCGCCTTCTGGATCCCTGTCGGGGCCTCTTTTATCGATCCGACCCAGCTCCGGATCCCAAAAACTTCGGATTCCAGATTCGGAATCCGGTCGTGATAGCTTCGGCTACATCAACATGCATAGCATATGGAGTGCTCGTGATATTAATTGATAAGATTAATCGTAATATGAGTGTGGCAGATGTTAAAGTAGTCTCACATTAATTAGCAAAGAGATAAAATAAATAAATTTAAATAAATGACTCTTTCCTCACTCAATATATTAAGTTGTTGAGTCGTACAGCTCAATAGCATTAATAATATAACTTTAGACCCCTTGATGATAATTTAGACTATATCTCCTGTACTTGTCATTGTCAATGTGACAGAACCTAATCGACTAACACATGAGGGGAGCATATTAAAAATGTTGCACATTAATTATTAGACAAAGTAAAAATATGTTTAAATGAATGATACCTTCTCTACTTAGTCTAACAAACTTCAACAAAGGACAACTATAACTTTTTCTTCTATTATGGAGGACTTTTTTCTTTTCTAGGATATGTCTGAAAAAGCATACAAAGTTATGGCCGTTTTCATAATTTGCACTCTATTATCCTGCATAAGAAACTTTCAATATTCGGCATATGACAAAAGGATTTTGAAAGTTTAATTATCCCTCTCACTAACTTTCCGACTAAACACACTAAGGCTCAACTTAATTAGTGTCACAAGGATATTAAGACTTCCTGAAAAACCTACGATTCAGTTACATTTTTGGTATATTTTAATCGAATTTGTTATCTTTTTACGTGGAATCGAACTAAAGTACAGTTTATCATAGTTATTAGGTGTCTAATTTATTTTTATCAGATAACTCGGTTGATCAAATGTTTGAATCTTTTTATATGTGAAATATACACATATTCGAACACGTACGTATTAATTTTTCTATTTTAATAAGATGTTTTAATTACAACATTCTTATCTTCTTTTCAATATTGTATTAAAGTCAAAAGTTCTATCAAAATGCGTAAGAATCTACAAGTCCTTATTGTTAAGGAAATGAACTGCGAGCTCTCTCTAAATGTATTGCCTATTTTAACCCTGATGAGGCAGAATCCGATTCGGTCCATTAGAGCAGGCCCAAACCCCGTTCAGCCCAACAACAGCAGTATCAGGCCCTCCGGAAGCCTCCAGCCCATCAGCGGCCCAGCAGCCCTCGGCCCCATAAGCGGCACTGTCGCTCCCGGCCCAACAGGCTTCGGCCCGTCAGCGGCCCATCAGCCTAAGGCCCGGGAACAGCACGGCGGCCCAAGGCCCAGCAGGCTTCGGCCCATCAGCGGCCCAACCCCCTTCGGCCCGATAGCCGAGTCCGGCCCACTCCGGTGGCGGATCAGACACTATGGCGGTTTACCAATAAGCCCGAACATAGTCCTATATCGGCTACCACCGTTAACCAACCTCTATCCTCTGCTATAAATACACCGCTATTTATTGTCAAAGGGATGCAACTCTTTGCCTCCGAGACCCTTAAGGACTACGGTCCAAATAGCATTAAAGCTACTTCTTGCCTTCTGAATCGAATCATCTTCAGAAGCTAACTTGACCGTCGGAGGGGGTTCCTAAGGGCCAGAGCCCGGGACTCCTGCTGACCGGTCTTTCTTCTTCTTTCCCTCCTGCAGGAGCTCGGTTCGAATCATCGCCGACCTTCCCGAGTCGGTCTCGGCCGCCGACCTCGGACTCCTCTCCCTGGTCTCGACGCCGTACGACGGCTGCCCTGCGACAGGAGACTCGGCCCCGCGCTGTCCCCTCGTCCGGCAAAAGAGCTTTTGGGCTCACTATCCAAGAGCAAGCCGAGTCCGAGACCCTTCCGGTCTCAGACCGTCGGCTTCGGCTTCATCGCCTGTCGACAGTACAGCCATAAGGAGCATCATCCGCGCTGCCCCTTCGCCCGCCGAAGGAGCCTCGGCCCCGACTTCCCGGAGACGAGCCTGCACCGATCGAAGCGCCCTTCGGCCTTCGGACCCTCGTCTTCGCCTCCGCCTCTTCGGCCTTCCGGATCCCCGTCGGGCCTCAGTAACACCGATCCGAACCGGCTTCGGATCCACTTCTTTGGGTTCCTGTCTTGGAATCCGGTCGTGATATAGATCCAGTCTACGTCAAACCCCATAAGGAAGACCTCGTAGTTTTATACTTTTACTGAAAAAAAAGATCTCCTTTAGGAGAAATGTAGCCTGTGTTCAACAACTGAATAGATAGGTGGAATAGAAGGTTATTCAGTCATTCCTATTTAAATATCGTTTGGTAACTGAAATACACAGAGAGTTGAATATTATGTCAGAAAGTAAAATAATCCAGTGATTCCTATTCAGGGTCTCTTCTTGAATGAAAAAAAAAAAAGGATGAAATATTCCATCCTCCTATTAAAAAGAACTATTTATTCTTTCCATCTTTTGTTAAATAGAAAATTGACAAATAAAAGAATAATCTATACGTAAAAGAGTAATATTGTTCCCCTAATTTATTCCGTTGCCAAATGAGGACATATAATATTTTCTTTATGAACACGAAATTATCTTCTCAACAACCGATGTGGAACCAATGTCCTTTGTTCTATGCCTCTGCGCCTGCCTATAAAGAACATCTACGTACAAATCCACATCAACATGCAAAATAAACTCTCTTCTCACGTATTACCATTCGATCAAACGATCAGACAACAAACTCTAGATAAATTTGATAAGTAAGACGATAAAAAATGTAATATATCTAATAACATTCTATTCTCCCATGTGAGTCTTGCACCTGTCACGGCCGCACGCTTGGCCTGCGACTGGGATGGGGGTTGTTCATTTATGTGAGGGATACTTAAGAGGCTATCTGTCCGCTGGGGGTGTTGGTGCCGCAGCTGCCGCTGCTGCGTGGCTGCCTCGGTGGGGGTGGGCTTCTGATGTTAATGGCGTCGACAGGGACACGGGGAGATGCTGCAGGCTGTCCCCTAACGACCGAAACGGGTGGCCGAGCCGTGCATGGGCTTGCCGCCGTCGGAACCTGCCGGACACTGTGGAGATTTCCTTTGCACGGCTATTCGGTCCGCCTTCAACTTCAACAGGCCACCATCATGTATCAGCCAAAGTACCTGTTCAACTCAACTTGCGTTTCAAGCAGGTAAGTCGAAGAAGATAAGCATGAGAGGGAGAGAGAGTTGGTTAAATATACATTTTAATATATTATAACATACAATGAAACATTCATATAATACAAAATCAGAAAAAAAGGTTAAAAAGTTTCTTCCCGTATGTCATATCATTAACTATATAACAGTTGTTTGTTTCGTGGTAAAATTCTGTAAAGACATCCATTTTAAAATTACTAATTTTAAAATCAGTGAACTGTTAAAATGAGATCACGTTTTATTTAGATGCTTGTAAAATATATAAAATATTTATTTATTTGGATGCTCATAAAACACAAAGTATTGTTTGATATTTACTCAAAGATCTTTTTATAGATTAAACTCAGGTGTGTGTTTATAATATAGTACTTGTACCTTCCTTGAAAAAATCTGAATAATATTTCTTAAAGCAGTAGTAATATTTTATGTACATAACCTCCGGCCGTGCTTGAGACTCTTTCACATCCCCAGTGAACAATTTTCTTTACTACCACCACTGTTTTAATTCTACTTTTTAATAATTGTTTATGATCTAGACTAATGGAGTTTTTACGTATGTAGTCTTCTAAATGACACCATTTGTACGCAACTTCAATATGCTCTCATAAGTACCCATAACATTTGCGGTTATACTTTCACTGTGATTGTTCGGTTAATTAAGCTCATGATATATATATATATATATATATATATATATATATATATATATATATATATATTATTGTTAAACTAATGAAATGACTGGCCTAGTACTGCTAGGTTCTTTCTCTCTCTCGATCGATCGCTCTGTTGGTGCTCCACCCTCTCCCTCCTCGTCTCATTGTTGCCACTGCATCTCCCACCGGAGACGCACTGGGGGGCCTGGGGCTACTGCTAGTGTGAAGGAGGGACCCAATCTGATGGTATTCTATATCTAACAGTGCCCACAGGAGGTCCAGATCAACGTAAACGAGTGCGCCTCACAGTGCTCGGTGGCGCCATGATTGAGATCGGGAACGCTGTCTGCCATGCTTTCTAATTCTATTTGTTAGAATAATCTCATATTAAAGAAAAGGAACAAAAGAAATAGTGCTTAGTGCTTAGTATCATAGTTCATGGTTAATAATTGGGTCACATATCTAAGGGCGGATCCGGCATGGATCCCATAGGGTCCTGTGACCCCATTAGATTATGAGATTTCCTTATAAGAAATACAGGCCACGGACTCAACGACTTCATCGGATCGGCCCAAATGACCCCACTGACCAATCTAACTCAGTGACCTAAGCCTCCTTGCCCTTCAATTTGATCCACTGTGCCCAATTCAGATAACCCCATTGGACGAAATTCGTGAGTCCTTCACTGCACGTATCTCATCTTTGTGGTCCTTATCTGCACGCAAGGGAGTACATTAAAATCATCCTACTTTGAGAAAGGACAAAAAAATAATACTTAATGTAAATAAAACCTAGTGCATTCAATACCTTAAATTTTGAGTTGGACCCAATAATTTTAATATCATTATTGACGCAAAGCACATAATTCTGTTAAAAATGTTGAATTATGTACTTATTCTATGATAAAATAAATATTAATGACACTCACTTTTATATTTTATTTATTTATTTTGGGTAGAATAATAATGTCCTAATCAAAATAAAAGATGTCTTGTTTCAATCAGAAAAAATAATCTTGCAAACAAAGAGGGCAAACAAAGAGGGCCAATTTATGGTATCTTGACCGAAAGATTATAATCATATTATTCTAAAATTTTTATTTTTAATTTTTTTAAGAATTAAAATATAATTATCTCTTTCTAAATATGTTAAAAGTGTTTATGATATTATGTCAAATTGAGAGGGATCTATCCCTGCATGGTAGTGCGGAAGGACATGACAGCCTCTCCGCTTTCAAATAGGAGTTGGGAATTGGAAGAAACCCCGCTCCTGCCACGCGAGCAAAACGGGAACTTGTACGGTTGTACCCAACCTCACCTCTTTGCTGGTGGGAACCTTAACATCTGTGCAGATACTTTTCCCATTTATTGGAGTTCCGACGGGATTTGTTCCGAGGACATTTTGATAAGATTTCAAGAATAATTTATTGTTTCGTCGTCTGGTTCTTAGTGACTCGGCAGTCTTCTTTTATTGGGGAATAGGACTAATTCTCCCAATTCTTCTAACTCTTCAAACTTTACTTAGAATATTTAATTCTCCCTTTCCTCAATTTTACTTTTTATTTCACTCCTTATTCTACTTATTCCTACTAAATCACTTAGAATAGTGCAGTGTAATTCTTCTTATTTTGGGTGGATTACCAACAACTTACCAAATCAAAATACCTCTTATTTTAGTTTAAGAAACTCCTAAAATTTTATTCTGGTTTAAACTATTTTGCAAAGACTTAGTGTAAAAGAAAAAATAATCGTTTTTGGGTGGACTTCAATCTGATTTGCATGTTAGTATTTTTTTAAATTTTCAATCAGATATCTAAAAAATTATGAAAAATAAAAAACTAAATATAATAAATAATAATACTTTTTACTGTTCATTTAGATTCGATTTTTTTAATTTTAAGATTCTCTTAAATCGTTCAATTAGAGATCATATTGTTTGAATATGTAAGTTGGGTTAGGTTCCACACAAAATAAAAAAAAAAATCCTGAGCCCACCTAAAAAAGTTGCAAAACCTTTTTTTTTTAGTTGCAACTAGTAACTCTCAAGATTTTTGTCCCCTAGTCACCACGCCATGTAACCAAACAATCAGGAGGATCTACATAAGATTGTAATTCGATAGGTACATATGTAACAGTTTGAGTCATTAAAAAATCTTTTCTGAGAGCAAGGTAAATAAAAACAATAGGAGCCCTTTCTTATCTTTTTTTTTTTTTTCGTTAACATTATGCATGCCTGGTTATCATTTTGCATGTCGTGGTGGCGTGGGCTGACGGGACAAACCCCTTGGCGGCAAGCTGGAGTTCCCCCACCCGCCTCCTCTTCGCCTTCCTCCTTTGCGGGTGGAGATCTCAGCAAGCGTATGGACAGCGAGTACGCAAGCGAATTAAAAAAAGCGTGGGCAAAGGGAGTGAGGTTTGATAACAGAAGACATCACCTGAAACGCTGCCGGGAGCCTGTTGCTCTCCGAAAAGATAAGGAGAAAATTAACTGGTACTAACACTGCAGGCTATGATCACTGGTTAAAAGGGAAGATGAAATTTTTTGCAAGTAACTCCCTCGCCATGTTAAATTTATGTGATTTCATACTGTGTGGGCTGAAAAATAATAAATATATATACTCAGATGAGTTATGTAATGATGTTGGTAAATTCAAGATTATGGTAAACTTCTTTATATTTATGAAGAGCTGGTGTAGCATAAACCAACTTTGAATTAACATTGTAAAATTATTTTAAATATATTTATTATAGAATTCATCTATCATAAATGTGTTCTCTTAACTCATGGTTGCTTCTTTTACATAAACATAATAGAATTTCTAATAAACTTGAGTGTCTCTGGTGTGAACCGACAGCAGTAAGTGTTGGGATCTAGGCGGAAAGCGACGAATGTAGCGGAAGCAACAATAAAATCCCGTCCGATGTCCGCTGATCTGATTCGGAACGTAAATTCGAAAATCGAAAAATAGTTGTGATCTCATCACCTTGTGCGGAATCGAATCATCGATTATTTCGATTCCGTCGAGGCGATACCGTTAATCGCACAAGCGTCCGACCTCTAACGGTATCCACGCAATCTTCCGCGGTGGTTCATCCTCGCTCTCTCGTCCATATCAGCTCGCTCGTTGAAGAATACTCACCGCAACAGTGTTCGGATCATCCAGACGAAAATTTTCGACTCTCGGAAAATACGCGCGGAGGAGACGGGAAGTCTCTCGGTGCCTCGAACGGGTGCCCAGAGAAGGGGGGGGAGAGGACGGCCAGTATAGAAAGACTCTAGAGTTTGGCCCATGATTTCTCAACAGCGCGTATATATATTAAGTCGACGCGACTTTTAATAATTTCTACTTAAGTACCACCGACTTAGAATCTGTTTGTGTATGACCTTCTAAGTCCATTCCAGTCCGATTTTCAGGCCATTAAATCTAATAACTAGTTATTATAATTAATTAATATCAAATATTTAATTAATCGAATTAACATCTCATATAAATTCGGTCGGACTTCCGATCAACTTGAGTGCCAAACAACACCGCACGATCCCGAAAGATAATGGGGTTCAGCAACCCACTTATGGAACATGTCCGTCCACAATTACCACATGGCTTATGATCTTTCATTTGCACAATGCTCTCGAACCGACTTAGGGTTATGGTCAACTGTCAAAACCTTAGATGGTCAACTCACTTGAATTAAACTCCGTTGTACAATATCAAAAAACATATTTTCTGATATTGTGTCTACTCTGGCCAAAGACTCCTACATATCTATTATATAGCATTATCTTTCTAATTAGCTGAGAATGAATGATCTTTTATTGAACATACAATCACCTTCGAAGGTCTTCCGCTAAATCCGATCTTTGACTATTAGAAATCTCGTGGATAGGGATTCGTAAGCCAAAGTCAAAATTCAGAAGTCTACCGACAAGATGTCTTTGGTGTCTCAAATCTAAAGATCAACCATGCCACTGTGACGAAGAATCAAGCCAGTTGACAGTCAGGTAAGTTATCATACGACAATTCATTTCGGATCAATTTAGTGAACTCATTTTTTAATGAACACCTACAGGTTTATCATAGTGTCTCCACACAAGTGACTAACAAAATCAGTCATCCTCATCATATGAGTTGGAATAACATGTACTAATCTTACCAGATGTTTGATGTCCTTCTCAAACATCCTACGACTATGAATAATTAAGAATATGTATTTATAAGTCGACAGTCTCATCATTATGATCTCATCATAATTTGATGATTATTACAAATATTTATGAATTTTATTGTACGTGATAATAGATATGAGAATTTACATAATAAAATAAATGACATTTATTAATGAACCATATTAAAATATATGTCTTATGATTAGTTTAGAAGACACTTATATGCATCAGTAAGTTCGTAGAAAAATACATTCGTGTTGAAGTTTTGAGTATAAACTCTAGTGAGATTTTATGATAATTTTATTTTTAACAATTCAAAAGTTATTGTAAAATATGAATATGTGATAAACCTAGATATATTCATAGACTGCATCCAAATAGACTTTTTAAGTGTACGATAAATTTGAGGAAATTTATGATGCATTTATTTTTAATCATCTAAAGTCTTGATAAACTTAAATGCGTTCATGACTTACATCTAAATTATTGAAGTTATTGGACAGCCTAACTCAAAACCTTAAGTGGAGTAGGCACCATATATTTAAGTTTTGATGAATTTTGTTTATTTTTTAAAGTAAAACTATTTTAACACACCTCACATACAAACCGATTTTAAGTTATGTCACGTAGATTACAAAGACTAACACACCCCTCATGTACATGCTAATTTTAAGGTCTATCAGGTGGATTACAAAAATCTGGTATGTGGCCTAGTTCATAAGTATGAATTTTAATACAATATTGAAGTTATCGGACCATTTAACTCAAAACCTTAACGTATTTAGTGGAGTAGGCACCATTTATATTAACGATTATTTCTTTTGTCCCTCTGATGCGGGACCATCCTAATACAAATAAAATTTTAATTTCATGACAAATAGGAGTGGATTTATTATTTTTAATTATGTAAACTAAAATGATCATAAAAATAAATTTACAATAAAGGATACCTATGTCTTTGCATCCAAATTAACATTCATGCATCTGTCTCTTCAATGGTCCGTGGCATCGCCGAGGTGGTTTGTTAACAGTAACCGGAAAAAAAAAAAAGTGAAAAAAAAGGAGCTACTTTTCTCTCTCCCTCTCACGCACAGGGGACACACTGCAGACAGTAGAGAAAGACACCAGGAAGGTTCTCCTGCATCAAAACTCCCCCAAACCAATCCCCTCCATACAAAGGCTCCCCCCAAACCCCTTCCTTCTCTCTCTACCCATCTCCTCTTTCTCTCTCTATCTCCCCTTTTTCTTCCCCTTACTACATGTTCACTGGCACTCCTCACAGAAGCCTAACAGTTTGATGACACCTCCCTTGGAGCATGATTACATAGGGCTGTCGCAGACCCCCTCCATGGGGGCTCCTGAGAAGCTCTCCCCCCCGGCGGGCGAGGACGACGACCTGGGCACCGAGCTCCGGCTGGGCCTCCCGGGCTCGGACTCGCCCAACAGGAAGGAGAAGGAGAGCAAGGACGGGGACAAGCCCCTCCTCACACTGGGGCTCCCCAAGGGCCTTGTCTCCGGGGCCAAGAGAGGCTTCACCGACGCCATCGATGGGTCTGGCAAGTGGGTCTTCGCCGGGGGAGCCGCGCCTGAGGCGGAACTGGGCAAGGGTAGCGGCGGGCAGGGCGCCGGCGCCGGGAACTCTGGCAAAGATGGCGCCTCGGCGCCCAAGGGGTCTGCGCTGGAGAAGAAGAGCCAGGCTTCTGCAGGTGGGAACGACCGTGGCGTCGCCCCCGCTGCAAAGTAAGTGGCTTTGGGTGTTGTGATGTGTGCTGCAATGGCTTTTGGCTTTTATTTGGTTTTCCATTTAAGAGAGACTGCTGCAGTGGTGGAGAGAGGGATTGCAGTTGCTTGTAGTCTTTGATCAATTAGATGGACTGGGACCAAGGGTAATGTGGTTTGGGTGGAGATCATTTGTTTTAGTGCTACTATGTTTGTTGCCAACTTTGCTTTAGTGATTTCTTCTGCTTGGGTTACCTCTGTGTTCTTTGGGTTCTCTGATTACTGGGTTCGTGAAAATAATTCTTCAGCTGCTATTTTTTGGTTGTATTGGTTTGTTTAAAAAGTGCATTTTCTTTCATTTTCTTTGGGATTTTCGATGAAACTGATCTTGCTCTGTTTGATTCTAATGTCCTCCGTGGGGTTTTCTTTGCTGGTTCCTTTTTGTTAGAGATTGTAAATGTAACGAGTTCATTGGTTCTGTGTATTCTATTTTCTTCTCACGTTTCCATCTCCAGTAATTCCTATGCTTACGAGGTATGTGGTTCCTTCCTCTGATTTTTACCTTGTTGTTAGTTTGATTCAATTTTGTGGTGTTTTTGCAGTGCAGTTGTTTGAGGAAAATTGGTGTTGACAAGGCTTATGGAGATGAATACCCACCTTTCCCTTTTTTTTTTTTTTTTTTTTTTTTTTGGGGGGGGGGGGGGGGGGGGGGGGAGGAGAATAGGATTAAGTGTTGCTCATCAACTTGTTAATAGGGCAGTTCCTATTTTCTTTGTGCTTTATAAGTGTGCCCTTAATTGGTTTAATACCTTCTGGTCTGTTTTTTATCCACCTTTTGTTGGCTTACATTTTGGTTAACTCAGTGGTTTTCAGCACCGGGTCGTAAATGATAAAAGAAAATAAGTTGTAGAAATGTGTTGATCTATAAATTGAGAATTTTCCTGTTCTTATGCTATTTATTTTATCCTTTTTCATGTTTCCTAGATGATTCACATGCATTTAATTATATATATGCCATTTGATTTTATTTGCAAAAGGGCATCAGGAAATTTGCATTGATCTCCTCTTAATTTTCTACGTTAAAATTCTATTCTAACTCACATGCTTATCATTTCAGCAGGCTCCTTTCTTGTTTAATACCTCTTGTCATGTTTTTTGAATTTACAATTGCTTTTGACCCATAGGCTATAAAAATTTAAAAAAAAAAAAAAACTGTGATCAAGTGATTATGTGGTCTAAGCATGTCTTTGTGTATCAGGGCACAAGTTGTAGGTTGGCCGCCAATTCGAAGTTACCGCAAGAATACAATGGCTGCCAACCCACCAAAAAACAATGATGATCCTGAAGGAAAACAAGGGTCAGGTTGTCTTTACTTGAAAGTTAGCATGGATGGCGCTCCATATCTGAGGAAAGTTGATCTGAAATTGTACTGCAATTACAAGGAACTTTCATCTGCATTGGAGAGTATGTTCAGCTGCTTCACTATTGGTAAGCTCTGCGTCTGGTCCTTGGTGGTTTTGGATTCCCTTCTCTCCTTGGGTTCTTTTGATTAATTGGCTGACAGGTGCCACTGGACTTGTAAGATCTTCCTCTTGTTTTGCTTTTTATCCATTCAAAGGGCTCATGTTTCGGAATTTAGTGAGTTCTCTCCTTCAAATTATTAGAAAGAAGGTACCATTTTCCTGCATCTGAAATATATGATTTATATTCTGCCATAACATTCCGGTAACATTTTCTTTCCAGGCTTCCAGCATACTCATGTTATTAGTGTCTGTTCTTCTCATCCTCTCTTTAAGTTTCTTCTCCACGGCATCAATACATTGGAGATTTCCTCTATTGAACGCCATTGATTCAAGAAACAAGTCACTTGCACTATCTTCCTCCTGTAAGAAGAAAGGGGAAAGAGCAATGTAAGGTTGTTGTTGGGCTTGTTTCTTATCTCTTCTCCTAGCCTAGACAACCAAGAAGAAAGTTATTGGTCTGATGATCTGTCTAGTTTGACCTTTTCAATTAGTCATGAAGAACTTAACCTTCTTTTTTCATCTCTTGTTTGAAGAAACGTCTCACCTATTCTTTAACATATGTGAATGATATTCTGACTATGCATATTAGATAGTTACTCAAGGATGCACAAAGATGTCATCTTCTTCTGATTTGTTATACATGTGGATGTGTCAAGGTGTCCTTACATGAGGAGGCATTTACTGTTCATTATTGAATGTGTCTTTTCAGGCCACTGTGGCACAAACAGAGTAGCTGGCAGAGATGGATTAACTGAGAGTCATGTGATGGATCTTGTTCATGGATCTGACTGTGTGCTTACTTATGAGGACAAAGATGGTGACTGGATGCTTGTTGGCGATGTTCCATGGACGTAAGTATAATAATGGTCTCTTAGTATATTCAATAGATGGATTGAATGAACCCCTCTGCAGGAATCCTGATTTTGTTTCAACTTCTGAAACAACTGTTGGGGCATGAATTATGGAATGCCACAAAATTTTTAGCACACTTTTAAAGATGGATTGAGTGAACCCCTCTGCAGGAATCCTGATTCTTTTTCAACTTCTGAAACAACTGTTGTGGCATGAATTATGGAATGCCACAAAATTTTTAGCACACTTTTAAAGATGGATTGAGTGAACCCCTCTGCAGGAACCCTGATTTTTTTTTTTCAACTTCTGAAACAACTGTTGGGGCATGAATTATGGAATGCCACAAAATTTTTAGCACACTTTTAATAGACTAATAGAGTAGGAAGGAAGAACTACCCACTTAAAAAAAAAATAGAGTAGGAAGGAAAGAACAAAGAAGCAAACCTGGTGATGTTAAAGAACAAGGAGGAAGTATACACACTGAAAAATTAAATAAAAAGTGTGATGTTGTTATATCTGTAAGTCATTATTTTCCTGGAAGGGATTTTTGCATTTTTGATCAGGTTGTCAACTTCTAAGGGATGCTCATAGGAATGTTTTTTATATAATGATATTATACTGTCTTAACCTGAAAATTCTTATGATCATAGGTCATATACATGTCTCTTTCTAGTTATTTGTCAAGTTCAAGAATCATGCATTGTTCACTATCTTTGTTTCCTATGGGGGATCTGTCAATTAGCTCCAAGATTACCAATCTTTGTGTTATATAGCACATCTTTTTGTACATGTAATCATAGTGTGGATATTTGCATAAAATTTCGCATCTTTTGCCTGATGTGGTTCTTCTGGAAGTTTAGCTTTTACTTCTTTTGTCAATCCTCTTGCAGTTATCCTATTTGACATATTGTAGTGCCTTTTTTAGTAAACGCGACCATACTGATCACTAGTGGTTTGTGGGATTTGCAGCATGTTTACTGATTCTTGCAGGAGGCTGAGGATCATGAAGGGTTCCGAAGCAATTGGATTAGGTACATCTCATTTATGATTACCAACAAAATAAGAGTTTCTTTTTTGGTGTCAAAATATTCTTCTTTATCCATCTTATCCATCTAAGGGCAATGTTCAATGGATGATTTTGTTTATTTTCACTTTACCACTTACAATTCTGAACAGCTGAGGCAAGTCTAAATGCTTTATAAAGTCCAACTCTCATTACTCGCTTGCATTACTGCATCTAGATATGCACATCTTCCCAAAATGCTCCCACCAGAGTTTCACATGCTTCTATTTAGACACTTCCCTTTTTCCCCTCTTCTGTGTTCATAGAATTTGCGGTTGTCATATCTGCTTTGCTGTTTTTGGCTCCAAAGTGATCTGAAAACATTGATCTTATTTGCATTGTTTTATTTCCTAGAAAATTTCCCAAGTTACCTGTATGAATAAAATTAAAAGTAATCTGAGTTTTACCTGCCTGAAATGTTTACTTGACGTCATCATCCTGGCCCTAAATCTCATCACTTTGCCATGTTACTTATTTGGATTACACAAGCAAAAAGTATGCTCCGGTCATAGTGACACATGTAATGATTCATTTCATCCGATGGCTGCTTGCAGCTCCCAGGGCAATGGAAAAGAACAAGAACCGTAACTAGGAGCACCCCAGGTTCTTGAATGCCAAGCAAATCCAATGGTCATAAGGAAACATCCCAGAATCAGAAGCATGAGTCACCTTTGTCACAATATGTCATTTCTCTATCCTATTGTTTGCAGGACCATGTGGACTGGAACTTCTAGTTAGTTTCTTGAGGTTTCCCAGAGACATAAAGGTTATTAAGTTGTGCGACTTGTGTCTTCCAGTATTCCTGTACTTTGGGTGTATGCCCTTTCAGTATTGTGTCTGTAAATATTGGTTTGATGCTTGCAATTGTCTGTTGGGATTGATTGTTCTGTGTGAAAATATATCTCTTATCTTCCTGTTATTCTCTTCTTGTTTCATTTTAAGAAATAATTATGTAGATATTGAATTTGAGACTTGGTCATTTTATAGAAGAATGGACAAATATAAAACCATCTTTGTCAGCAGCCACTTGCCTGTCTGCAAACCTTATCTACTTCCACATCATGCATTTTCCGGTGGGGTCTCCCCATATGTTGGAAAGTCGGTTTGAGTTTTCATTCAGAGGTTTTTGGACCTGCCGCTACCTATGATTTTCTTCCTTCCTTAGTACTTGCTTGTTCATGTTACTGCTATGGTGAATTAAGATGCCTACTGAATGATTAACTCTATAGGTTTTTCGGGTGTGGTTACCAATCATAATGTCTGGTAGACAATAGATTGCTTCTCTTGTCAAGTTCTCTTCATGATCCTTAATCTTAAACCTACCATAAATTGATTGTATTAGACTCTTGTAGGTAGCTCACAGAGAGGGCTCAAGAACCTGAAGTTTTCCTCACATTCTTTTCTTTTTCCACTGTTATAGCAATCTCCTACTCCCACTGAAACAAGTGCACATGGTGGAAGGCTCCACTGAGCCGCAGCAGGAACCTCTGGGGGCCCTTACTGACCTCAGAGAGCCTGTGGCTGTCTGGAGGAAGCATCACTCATTTTCTAAACCATGGTTCCCATTGTTAGCTTTCTAGTGTAACATTGAAAAGAAATTCACTTTGTTGGGTTCATGGTCCCTGGAATCAGGCTTTCTGCATCTTTAGCTAGTGGTGATGATGCTTCAAGTTCAAGATGTCTGTTTTAAAATTATGGCAATCTCCTAGTGGGCATTTGATAATGCCCACCCTTACTGCCCGAGTGTTAAATTCTCTCATGAAAGCTGTGGGGTTGTTCAAACGAGACCTACCTACCCCCGTTTTACATTTATTATGTTAGGTCTTATCGGTCATAGTTGGAGTATAGAAGACATTTGTGTTACAAGGAGTATTTACGATAATTTATGGATATAAAGATAATATGGATATCTGTTCTTTATTTATGAAGGTTGTTTGTTTTAAAGATAAAATGATAGAAGTTTAAGACAAAATAGTAATCAGAGAAAAAAAAACTAACCAAAGTAGTCTTGATCTTTTTTGCTTATCATAGATAAATTGATAATTAGAGAGAAGACATACCTAATAAGTTAGATAAACACTGAAGTTTATTTGATTCACTGTCTGAAGTACCATGTTAATTTATGAACCAGTGAAGTTTTAGTAGCAGCCCAGTCAAGTTCCAGTTAATCGCTAACTTCTGATTCCCATGTTTTTATTGCCTCATATGGGTAACTCACCTGGAGTTAACCAAAAATGATGCACAGAAAGTATTGGCTTAACGACCATAAAAAATTCTTAGGAATTGACAACCTATTGTAGATATTTCTTTCTTAGACTATGGGTGCATTTGTTTGAGAGATTAGAAGGAATTTTAAGGTTCTGATTTTTTTGGAGAAGTTGAAAAGATGAGTAGTGCATACAAATATCACGTCAAATTTTTGAATTCTATCAAAAAAAATCAAAATTTAAAAATGAGATACATGACACTTCCTAACGCGCTCTCCTCTTTCTTCTTGGATTTTCAAAGAATCTTATAGAAAAGTAGTAGTGCGAGAATCTGATAGTGGGTAGCTTGACGCCTTTAGTGAAACCCTCCAATATCCCAAATACAGGCAACCTCTCACGGAAAAAAAAAAAGATTGCGTGCCCTGGTTTTATTAGTTCACGGATGACAGAACATGTATGGAGTCACTTCGGGAAGTCCCGGGATTGAGACCTACAAAAGATGTGTAAATCTTACCAATCTTCGAAAAGAAATGTTCACTAACGTTGCCCCCCTTTGATTGGCATTTGCAAGATACTGCCTACGTGACTAGTGGAATCAATCCTAACATGATCAGGTTCTCCAGTAGATGATGGTCGACAGCAGTCGTGGTTTGCTGTTTCAGATTGGCTCGTATTGTTTCGGATGACTTGTACTATATCACAGGGAATTCGAGTCCGTCCAGTTTGACCAAGTCTGTGATTTAAGACATCTTTTTTATGTGACTCAGCCGAATCTGTGTGAGTCAACTCAACTCGTATTGGATCATGAAAGATCTGAATTGGTCCGACTCTTCAAGTCGGCGAATCCTGATAACAGCCTGTGCACCCAATGCTGTGAATTTAACATTATTATTAGGCATTTTTGCAAACAACTGCCAAATAATCAATATATCTGAAAAAAGGTTACATGTTTCAATTTTATGCAAAGACACAGGGAGTTCATCTTACTAGAAACTTTCCGTGTTTCTCGACTAAACTCCTCTGGAAATAGATTTCTGCCCCTAAGGGACATGGTGGATATTAGGAGATCGGATTATTCGATAGAGATGAATCACTATCCAGACCATCAAAAAAGCTTTTTGTTAGTTCAGTCAGAAGGACAAAAGATTGTTGTTTATAGTCTCTATAATCTACCATTTTTTGGAAAAATTCTCTATCTCTATTAATTTATAACCCCTCATGGAAAGCCTGGAAACTCACGAAGCTCCACTTTTACAAAGATATATCATAAATCCTCTATTCCCTTCTCTCTCGCCCCTACTCAATTTTTCCTAATGTCTTTTCTTCTCATTTCAGCCTTCTTTTTCTCTCAATTCACTCACCACCTGTACTACTTTACCACCTCTACTCCTTTTGCTACCACCAGTTGTGCTTTGAAATGTAAAAAGATACATATTGGGTCAAATAGTGGCTCTATGTTTATCCTAGAGCTTCTGAGAAAATAGTTCGATTGGGAGGTTGTAATATCTAAAGTTTACAAGGGTTAAAAAATAAAAATCCCTCATGTAAAAATTAAGAAAATTGATTAGCCCCCTTGTTCAGAGAAGTGAGGTTATTTTTTCTTGCCTTTCACCAGAAAATGTCATCCCTTACTTGCCCTCTATATCTTTATCTATTTTTATCCTTCCAACAATCTTTTTTTTTCTTTTGAAGGGTGGCTCAGAGGCCACGAATATAAGTATTTATAAGCAACTAGAACTCCAACTAAATAAAATCCGAGATATCCTTCAAATATTTGGAGCTGATTCTAAAACAGTCGAAGGGAACTAATTTTTCAGGAAAATAATTCCACATATTAGGAGATAAATATCCTAACAGCACTTAAGACTGCATGACAGAAGAAGTGTTAAACTCCAACTAGATTCAAATCTGTCACCTTCCAAATAGAAGGCAGGTAATAAACCAATTCCCCTATGGGGCCGGTCCAACAACCCCAATTAATTCTCCCCTTATTTGCCTGTAAAAATTCTTTTGAAGAGGGTGATCTCCATAGTGCTTCCTTATCCTCGTCGCGAGCCACCGCGAGTCTGCCACGTCGTATATGACGGGTGAGGTTTGGACAGGTGGCCATCTCCTTGGGGAATCAGGACAAATCTTTCGATTTTCTGCATACCTCATGATTTGGTAACACAACTTCTCTCACATCTTTTACTACCACTTAGATTTGTAATTCGCTATAAATCTCTAACTCATCAAAATATGTTTGGGCCATGCTGTGTACCGTCGTGTTGGTTGGATGGCCTCTCTTCCCACTTATGTCTACTTACTTTCTTAAAGTTTTATGAAATATAGTATTTATCTTTCTATTAAAAAAATCAAAATTGTGATATGTTTAGCATCGTGCGTGAATATGTCAGCATGTTTATTATCTTATTACATATTAATCAGTCCTGATAGGTTGATTGCATCGATACGTTATTATTTTATAATGTTAATGCATTAATGAGGTGCAACAAGTACTAATGTTTTAAAACCGCAGCGAACCATTTGATTAATCACAAAAAATCAGAAACGTGGCTTTTTCAGTCTAATTCAGCCAAAATCAGTCACCTTTAAAAAATCCAAAGAACCAACTAAAAAACGGCTAATTTAGTCTAGTTCACATGAAAACTAGATGATCCAAAGTCAAATACAGTATTTTTTTTATAAAATATACTTTGAAACTGTTCCAATTTAAATTCAAGACTACTACTTAAAGTTAAAATAGACAAATAAGGCCGAGATGTGTTTGAGATAAACTGTGAAAGTAAATGTATTCAATATATATAGGTGTGTGTTAAATATTGTTTAATTAAATGAGGCAAGAAATGCTTGTTGTATCGTAGGGGACGCAAAATTAGTGAGTTAGAATGAGTCCTCCTATCCGCTCGTGCCACTTGGAAAGCATACATGGTCCTCGTCCCTTGCCTTAAATGTGTGTTGATGCCAATTGTGCGCAACGCATTTGGGAGCGCACAAATTACAAAATATCAAAAAATTTACCCTCCATACTATTTTGAAGAACATTTTAAAACTCTCGAGAGTATTCTGAAACTCTCAAAATTATAAGACTTCAAAACATCATACTTTCGAGCATGATACTCCCGAGACGAGGAAGCTCTCGAGAGCATGTTGAAGCCGTCGAAAGCATCCAAACTCTCGAGAGTATGATGCTTTTTTGAGAATTTTTTTGATGCTTTTGAAAAATAATTTAGTATGTAAATTTTTTTTTTTTTTTTTTAATCTAACTTACATATATGCTGATGCATAATTGACGTCAGTCAGTGTGCATTTAAGGTGGGAGATAAAAAGGTCATGTATGCTTTCCAACACGGGAGAATCGAAGACTAATTTCAACTCACCTATTTTGCCCCATGCCGTGCAGCAGGGATTTCATTTACAGCAATACAGCATTTAACGGCACTCCAAGCGACTCTGTAAAAGTCGAACCAACCGAGTAAACGACCTCTAAGGCGCGCTGCGTAGTCTCACATCTCGCGTCTCCACCACGTCCCCGCCGGCCCCGCCCTATTTAAGCGTCTGAACCCCTCTTTTCCCCATCTTGCACTCTGTCTGGCGTGCTCACCCGTCGGCACAGAGCCCTGAGCAGCTCCTCTCTCTCTCTCTCTCTCTCTCCCGGTGCTCGCCGTCTTCCTCCGCGGCGCTCGGAAACCCTAGCTCTCGCTTGATGGTGGTGTGAGCATCCCGGTGCGCTTGCCGGGGGAGAGGATGGATCGGATCGTCGGCGAGAAGTATAAGTTAGGGCGCAAGATCGGGAGCGGATCCTTCGGGGAGATCTACCTCGGTGAGTCGCCGATCCCGGGTTCCTCGCTCGTTCTTCTGTTCCCCCGCGGCTTCTGCTTGACGAATTTTTTGTCTCTGGCAGCGACGCACGTGGACACCTTCGAGATCGTGGCCGTGAAGATCGTAAGCCTCCGTGCCGCCAATTGTGGTTGCTGGAATTCTCCTTGGATCGTAAACAGTGGGGATTTTTCGGTTCTCGTTGTAGACCTAGATAATTGATCTTGGGAATTCACGAAAACTATATAGAAATAGTGATTTTAGTGGTATTCCCACTGGAATGTTAGGTGTTATTAGACGTAAATTACGTCTAATAGTTTTGATTGCACTTGGTGTTTGGTGTAGACGTTTCTTTTTTAACAACGAGAAAGAGAGATTACAGGCCAATGTGTTTTTTGGATTAAGTGGTTTTGGTTTTGGGGGTTGGATCTTTTTGGCATTGGTGTTGCGATAATGCTGTTTTAATTTCATCTATATGATAAGTATCCGTGCGCTGGTTTCTTTCAGGAGAACACTGAGACCAAGCATCCGCAGCTTCTTTACGAGGCAAAACTGTATAATGCTCTCCGAGGAGGAAGTATGCTTGCCTTAACTTTCGTTTGTTTAATATAGTTGGTTTTGAATTTTAATTTGATGTAATTTTTCCCCGGTTAATTCAGGTGGTATTGCAAACACTAGATGGTGTGGAATAAATGGGGAGGACAATGTCCTTGTTTTAGACCTTCTTGGACCTAGCCTTGAAGATCTCTTTGTCTATTGTGGGAGGAAGCTTTCATTGAAGACTGTCTTGATGCTGGCTGACCAGATGGTAAGGACTTACATGCGTTTAAATGTTCAAATCTAGATGTAAAAGGGTGACCAATAATCCGATCATCTGACTGATCATTAGCTTATAGGTTGGTTAACCAACAGTCTTTCTAAACCGATATGCACATTGGATACTGTAATTGATACAAATCTCTTCTAAACCAAATGCATATGATGATTCATAATCTGGTTATCTGACATTCTGATTAGCTTCCAGGTTAATTAACAGGCAGTTTTTTCTAACTGATAAAATAACGGATAAGGTAATGCATCCACCTTGGATCCATACCTCATCCGGCCTCTTTGCATCTCATTGGAATCTCTGTGCAGTGTAATGTCAGAATCCATCGGTAGTTGTACTTGGCTTCAGGCTGGGTCATGAATATTTCGATCACAGGTTACTTTAAAGGTAACGTGACTTATATGCTAGGCTTTCAATGCTGGGGTTGCATTCCTATTTGAGTTTCATTTGCACTGTCTATGATTGTCGCTCGTGTATATTAAGGATGGCAACCTAGTTCGGGATTTGCAATTCTGATCATATGGGTGTAATGTTATTGATCGGGAATAGATCTGAAACATATAATTTTTTTAGAAAATGCTTGGTCATTATTTATGTTTTGCTTGACTAAATTCACTGGGCACATATTTATATCAAGAATAAAGCAACGCATAGCATGCTTTTCTTTTATTCCTCAGTTAAATTTTTGGTCCAGTTTGGCAGAGTGGCTGCGAATAATGATTGAAACTTCTGGATTTTCATGATGATTCTTTCAGATCACAAGAATTGAGTATGTTCACTCAAAAGGTTTTTTGCATAGGGACATCAAGCCAGATAACTTCCTTATGGGACTTGGTCGGAAAGCAAACCAGGCAAGGATTTCAATATGGTCTATTTTAGGGTTTCCATCATTTTCCATGTGCATGCTATTAGACGTGCCAATATTTCCAGGTTTATATCATTGATTTTGGTCTTGCAAAGAGATATCGTGATTCGACCACCAATCGCCACATTCCTTACAGGTATTATTTTGATCTTTGAATGATTGATATAGCAGGAATTTCTCTGGTGTTGCAAATAATCCATTGGGTTGAACTTCCAAACATTGCCTATGGCCTGAGGTTAAAGCATCAAAACAATCTTATTAAAGGAATCTATTCATTTGTTTCTAGCAGGTGAAGTTCATATCTGGACATGTCTTGGTTTAGCCATCTTTAAGGCATGCATATAGTTATTGTTTTGTATATGGTCCGTTTTGTGTTGGTGGTTGATGATATTGATTACAAGAAAGATCTGTATTCTTTTCTTGCCAGCTAGTATGGTGCTGTGTGACCCGGATGCTTCATTTCTAGGGGAGTGCCTACTGGTGCTAGATGCACCTGTGTATGAAGTCACTGGGTTCTGCATCTGTTGGCATTAATAATGATGTGAAATCAATTTACATTTCAAATTTCAATCGTATTCTGTATGCAATAAGCCTTCTGTCTGGTGCTTTGGCATGTTTTCAGTTATTTTCTGGTTTGTTACTTGCATTTCAACTAAGTATTTAAGATTGAGTCATGGTTTGCCATATCGTACTGGATCGTGCTGACTCGTATGAGTCGACTCGTATTTGAGTGAGTCCGATCCGCTGATATGCACCGAGTCGGGCCGGATCGTACCGACTCATACATGCATAATGGGTGATTTTAAATTGAGCTTTTCCCATTTGGTAGGTAAATTTATACCTTTTATATCAATTAAGAGGGTACATTTCTCTAAATATGACTTAAACTCATTACTTTGAACAAACTCACTGGCTTGACTCGTGCTACTCGTGTGAGTTGCACTGAGTTGGATCAGATGCGACTCATATTTAACAGAAGTCGATCCGATCCATATCCCCGAGTTGATGAACCTTGGATTGAGTATCTTTTAACTTAAATTGCACTAATTTATGTGTTTTACTCATTCAGAGAGAACAAAAATTTAACTGGTACTGCACGTTATGCGAGTTGCAATACTCATCTTGGCATTGGTAAGTCAAGTTCTACTTGGTACTTAGTAGTGTCCATTACCTCCTCTGCCTCCCAAAAAAATGACAAACAAAGAAGGTAAAAATGGGGTTTATCTGGTTTTATCAACTGAGAGTTTTCATCATTATTCCAGAACAAAGCCGGCGTGATGATTTGGAATCTCTTGGCTATGTTTTGTTGTACTTCTTGAGAGGGAGGTATGTTTTGTGCTTTTAAGTTCAATCTCTTATAATATTCATGTATCCAGGTGTCTTCTTTCTTTGTTCCTGTGGAGCTTCTTTTCTTTTCTTCTTTTCCAAACCTTTGGTGAAATTGAACTTCAGTTGATATTTTTCAATCTCCACCCTTCCAACATGAAAGGGTAGACAACTAGACATAAACCCTTTTATCATATTCTGTAGGCAACTTTGTCAGCTTTGGATCATTTCACACTTATGGGAACTGTTAATACCTTTTAAATTGACATATTTTCCCCTTGTACATAGGAATATGAACGATTTTTTTTTTCCTTTTCTTGTGGCGAGGAAGTTCTTCCCTCTGTATAATGACAGTGTTCCATTTTTACAAGTTCCTGTGATGTTCTCACTACCATATAATTTTTCTACATTGTTGCGTTGATCATACATACGTCTAAAACTCCTGTCCCATTGTTTCTTGCTCCATGTAGTCTTCCATGGCAGGGTCTCAAAGCTGCCACAAAGAAGCAGAAGTATGATAAGATATGCGAGAAGAAACTTTCAACCCCCATTGAGGTAAAAATGCCCATCATCCAATTTGGCTTCATGATATACAGTCATACAGCCTTAAAATCGAATGGTTTTAGAGCTTTTTATTGACAGAATGATCTTTTCAAGGTTCTATGCAAGTCTCATCCAGTGGGGTTCGCATCTTACTTCCACTACTGCCATTCTCTAACCTTCGATCAACGGCCTGATTATGGATTTCTGAGACGCTTGTTCCGCGACTTATTCAGTCGTGAAGGTATTGATTTGTGAGAAGTTTATATATTTTTTTCTTTTGAGGTTACAAAACTCTTGTATGCGTATTATTACAATTTTTTCTGAATCACAACTGGGTCAACAATCTTTGATTTGTGAGAAGTTTATATTTTTTTTTTCTTTTGTGGTTACAAAACTCTTGTATGCGTATTATTTACAATTTTTCTGAATCACAACTGGGTCAACAATCTTTGATTTACATGTATATATGGCAACATTGTTTGATAGGAATCATCTTTTTATTTTTAATCCATGCAGGTTATGAGTTTGACTATGTATTTGATTGGACAATTCTGAAATATCAGCAAGCCCAGAGGACAAAGAGTCTTATTCAGCCTCAGCCTCAAGCTCAGGCTCATCCTCAATTTGCCGTTAGTTGTTTTTTACCATGATCAATTATTTTGTAGGATGCATAACATGCCTGTGTTGCTGATAAGACAACCTTATCATTTCCCTTTCAATCTTCAGTGGACTACTTCCAGTGCATAAGATAATATAAATTCCTGTATAACCAGCAGATTTTAAATTTTGTCATCAAGGTTTACTTTTGATGACCTTTCATCTGCATTTATTGTTCTTCGACTGTTGTAATTTTGATGGGTAAATTGCAGCCATCATCTAGCGCCAAGGCAATGCCAGTGGATGTTGATAAGCACCAAGGTGATCTTTAATCTCATGGATTTATCTTTTTTCTTTTTTATAATTACTAGTTATAGATGAGTTCTCAGTCAAATATTTTGCTGGGGGTTTTGTTATCTAATTTGCATATAGTTGGAACTTGGAAAAAGCCTCGGTGTGTGTTTACTTGCTTTCAACTTGAAGCATTTCACATGTCTGCTCCAAAATTTTGCCCGCACTTTTGGAATTGGACATGAAACCAATGGGAGCCATTTGATCAGTGACTTGAGTGCTTATTTACAGTTTGCTGAAGCAATGTACTGTTGGTTGCTCTTGAGAGTGGAAAATGCAAGTTGCAACATGGGAAATAAAGCAGCATTCTACATTCGCCATCATTTTGTTGTGTATGAGCATGTTAACTATATAGATCTCATTGGATGGGGAACCAGAGTTGATCAGGGGTTACCATTTGGATAAGAGCTGCTTTAGTCTGCTCTTTTAATGACATTACTTGCTGCTACTTGTGCAACCTTTACATTCTCCCTTTTTATGTACACTCCCTTTTACATTTAATAGACCTGTGGTAGTAACTACTATCCACCTTCAGAAACAAGGAACCTTTATATTCCTCTTGTTGGAATCTTGTTATTTTCAATTAGAGAAACGAAAGAGTAAGAGGGTCAGGGTGACAAATTTGATAGTTTATTCTTCTATTTTTTATAGAGGCAATTTTTGAGATTTTTGTTTCATTACTCTTGTACATTCCCTTCTTTTGCATATTGAATGTACCATGTGGTACCATCCATGTTTCAAAAAGAAAAAAAATGAAGACTGAATTCTTACATTAAAAAAAGGATGGTTAAAATTGTGACTTATTCTCTTTTGTATAAAGTGACAATTGGTACCTGTGATTTTTGGTTCAGTTGGCAACAAAGTATACCTCGGGGAGCAGAGCTAGTGTGTTTGCCATATTTGAACTGTTTTGACTTTTGAGAACCTCGGGTATGCACTCTTTTGAGTCAGGCTATGAACTGTTTTGACTTTTGAGAACCTTATGATAGAAGGTAAGTGATGGGGATCCAGGAGCAGCTGGAATGGAGTCTAAGGTCCAATGTGCAGCTCATTTGGCCCATTAGGGGCCCATTGGGAGTCTTTTAATTTATCTGCAATTTTCACATGTTTTTTTAGTTATTTTCGGAGTCTTAGGGGTAGTTTAGTAATTTTCCTATTAGGGTTTCTTTGAAGAGTCTATATATTGTCCTGTATCCCCTCGTGGGAAAGCATGGAAGAAGAAATTTGAAATGAAGAGCCGCCGTTGCGTGTTTTCTCCCGAGACGGGACGGGAACCCTAGTCTTCTTCTCCTCCAAACCCCTCTCTTCTCTCTACTTCCGATCTACCCCCTCTCCTGTCCCGCATCAGTAAGGTCAATCCCCCTCTCTCTCTCCCCAACCCCGCAACCAAAAAAAAAAAAAAACATGAGTTGGGGGGAGGGGGGAGGAGGGTTTGCAAATAACCCCTAAAAGATTCCATATTTGTAGATAACGTCCTATATGATTCATGTTTGCGTATAACCCCTTAATTATGGGATTATTTACGTATAACCCCCTTAATCATGTAGGTTTACTTTGAATTTCACTTGAGTTAAAATATTGTCACCTTACATAGAATATGTGAAAGCTATTAAATGAAAATGCTAATAATACCCTCAATACAAACACCTCGCAAGAAAAATTGCATAAACACCACCCATAAGCTTTTTGTATATATTTAGCATGAAAAAATTATTACTATTTACAGCACATAGTTTTGAATAGAAATATTTTTTGATGCTAAATATACTTATAAAGTTGTGTGTTCGATTCCTAGGAGTTACGGGGGTGAACTGGTATCCCGCGGGCCCACGTGGTCCCCGTGCAAGGATACCCAAGGTGTGGTTGACCTTCAAGCGCCGTTGGCACTCCACTAACTTGGACCGCACACAGTTGCGGCTGGGGTGGAGGTTGAGTAAGTGGGTTGCCGAGGTGTGTTTGACTTCGAAAATCTAAAAAAAAAAAGTTGAATTAAACAAGCTTATGGCATAGATATCTATGCAATTTTTTCTTGTGAGGTATTTCTGTTTTAATTGAAAATATTATTGATATTTCTGTTTAATGCTTTCACATATTTTATGTAGAGTAAAAATATTTTAACTCAGGTGAAATTCAAAATAAGCTATGTGGGTAAGGTGGTCATATGCAAATATTACCATAGTTAAGGGGGTCATACGCAAATATGGATTATGCAGGGGTTATCTACAAGAATCTTTTAGAGGGTTATTTGCAAAACCCCCCAAAAAATTAACGATGAGTAGGAAGTATTTGTACATTGCCTTGGTAATAGGGGAAGTACTAACCTTCAAAAAAAGTGCAAGTATTGGCCCATTATTATTATTATTTTGGTGTTGAGGTTGGGGGAGGAGCAGTACACGGTCAAAGAAGTGCTGTCCCATTACTTTTTTGGCTCTTGGGGTTGTTGAAGAAGCAGTAGACAGTCAGAAAGATGTTTTAGAAGTGTCATAATGTTTGATAGTTATGAACAACAGCAGAAGTGCGGGATCATGTTCATAATCTTGTCCTTAGTCGGAGTGGAGAGAGGAGTGGAGGGAGTGGGGGAGGCTTTCCCGGAGAACACTCTTCTGATAAGGGGGAAGGTTGGGTTACAGTGCAGGGGAAGGAGCCTTGCAGCTTTGGTCAACGGAGGAACTTGGCTGCGGATGCTCTGCCTGTGGGACGAGGTGTCTGTATTTGTTGTATGGGCAAGGGTCATCATGCAGCTGGGTCAGAGAAGCGGTCCGGTGCCTCCATTGCAAAGGAGCTGGACATAGAAGAAGGTTCTGTCCTTCTCTTCGACACTTTATTAGAAAGACAGATGTGGGCGACAGGATGTTGAATTCTGGCGAAGATCCTATTTCAAATAACAAGTCTTCTCCGAAGGTCTTCCAAGGTGTTGTGGAAATCGCATGGTCACCAGAGGTTGTATCAGCAAAGCGAGCTCTGGAGAATTGTGTTGTGGCTTCCTTCCGGAAGAACTGCACTGGAATCGCAATGGAGTGTGGGGAGGCAAGAGCCACTTTGCTGAAGCTCTGGCCGGAGGTGAGGGACTGGAGCATTCGAAGACTGGATTCTCATTCCTTTTTAGTGAGCACAGACTCACAATCGTGGAAGGGTCTTGCATGCTCCATTGGAAGGTTAGAGGTGAAGAAGGATTTTTTTGTGGTTTTTTCACCTTGGAGGATTGATGTTGGAACTTTCCCAGCAGAGGAGGGAATTGATCTGTGGTGTAGGCTTCAGGGGGTGCCTCTTCATCTATGGAACATCAACACGTTTCAGACAATCTGTTCCAGGTTTGGGAGGCTTAGAGAAGTGGATAGCAAGGGACTCAGGGGGGATAATTTATCCTTTGTGCGGGTGAAAATCTCAGTTGAGCGGATGGCAGATATTCCTGAAAAGATCAAAATTCTGGTAGGGGGTGGGATCTTCTGGATCCGTATCACAGTGGAAGAAGATGGTAAGGATAATTGTGTTGCGCAGGAATGGTCGTGGGCTGATGTAGTGGTGGAATATAGAAGATACAGGCTAAATAGAGACGGCGGAGCTGTAACAGGGAAGTCGGAACTCGGTGTTCCTTCAGTTCTGGATGATTCCGGTTCCGAGCCAGAGAAGGCTCCTAACCAGACGAACTCAGTTGAGACGAGTCAGAAGGAGGTGAAGAGGCAGATAGGTTTAGGTAGAGGCCTTCAAGTTTGCAGGGTTCCCAAGCTACACGGTAGTAAAGGGATACTGGGGGTTCTCCTAGACTCTTTGAGATGCCCGTTTGTGCCGCATTCTGCTGAGGGGAAGGGTGCCAGATACTTTAATGGGTTGGGTTGCGGTTCCGAGGCGGCGTTTGAACAGGCCATACAGGGGAGCGCTGGTGATGGGTTATCGGGCGAGGAAGATGAACCGGTGCGGGTTCGGGCTACCGTCGAACCGATCTTGTTAGGCGATCCACTTCTTAAGGATCCTAACATATCGGATCCTGACTTACTATCGAACCGGGGCCTGACTGGCCCGATTCAATCGCTAGTTCCTAAACCGCCATCGAACCGTCGTCATCTTCCCCAAGTGCCTGCTGTCAATGCTCTTCACGGAGAACAGAGTATCGGAAGAGAGCTTACTCCGATCAGCGGAGAGAAGATTTCTTCCTTGTGTGCTCAGAATGGTGATGTACCTTACTCGAGGAGTGGTCGGGTTGATCAAGTGCCTCTTTGGACTGATGGAGGGGGGAAGGGGATTAGCGATGGTCTTCCGGAGGTTCAATTCCTTCAGGATGCAGGGAAGGGTTGGATCTGTGATAGGGTGGATGGGGTTTTACAGGAAGAGAAAGGAGCTATTGTTTCTTCTAGTATTCAAGATGAGCTGGAAGCTGAGGGCTCGAAAAAGGTTTTAGGTGACAGGAATTTGCAGGAAGAGGTACAGTCTACCCAGATAGTGCCGTATGAAGCAAGTGAGTTACCGTTGGCAGTGAAACTGTGTGATTATGAAGAAGTCTGGAAGAATGAAATTGTGCAGTTTGGGTAGCGTATAGGTGTATCCTTTGAAGGAAGGGAGGATATGGTTCTGAGTTTTCTTAAAAAGCTGAGAAGGAGTGATATTCTACAACATTCAGTTAAGAGGAAGGGTACGGGTGGAGGTATCAAGATCGGGAAGAGAGAAGCAAGTTTTGTGAGAAATAATGAAGTTCTGGACAGTTTGAGAGGGAAGAAGATCAAAGAGAAAAGGAAACAGATTGTTACATTATGAATTTGATCTCATGGAATATTAAGGGCCTCAATGTGGACATTAAGATGAGAGCTGTAAAAGATTTGGTGCATTCTCATCATTTGGACTGCATCTGTTTGCAGGAAACCAAGATGGCCAGTTTAGACAAATCCTCTTTAACTAGATTAAGTGGGTCTGTTTTAAATGAAGTGGCAGTTTTTCCTGCATATGGAGTTAAAGGAGGACAGTTGGTGTTATGGAATGGAAACAAGTTTGAGGGTAATGTCTGTGATGTAGGCAGCTTCAGCATTTCGGTTGCTTTCAAACATAAGAATAGAAGCTCTATCAATGATTGTTGGGTCATTACATCTGTGTATGGACCCCATACTGATCAGCAGAGGGACAATTTTTTCCAAGAGCCATATAGGTTGCATAATCTTTTCCCGAAAGCCTGGTGTATCTTGGGAGACTTTAATTGTGTAAGGTTTCCATGGGAGAGGAATGGGAGACAGATATGGAGCAATAGTATGGAAATCTTTAATCAGTGGATCAGAGATGTTCAGCTAATAGAGGTGGAAGTTCCAAACAGAAAATATACCTGGTCTAATTTACAGCAGGTCAGTATTCAGTCAAAGATTGACAGAGTTTTGATTTCACCCGATTGGTTCAGGAGGTTTCTTTTGTCACATGTGAAAGGGTTGTGTAGGTCTGTTTCTGATCATATCCCTTTGCAAATTATTATGGATGATAAGAGGAAGAGCTTCAGAATTTTCAGATATGAACTGAAATGGTAGAGGGAAGGTGGATTCAAGGAAATGGTTGGCAATTGGTGGCATCAAGCACTGGTGGCACATTCTGCAGTGTATAATTTTATAGGCAAACTAAAATGGATCAGGAAATGTTTGAGACAATGGGCTAAACAAAAATTTGGAAGGGAAAAGGAAGAAAGGCATAAAATGAAGAGCAATATTGAAGAACTTGAAATGAAAAGTAAGGTTTCTGATCTATCTAATCAAGAGTTGCATTCTTTGAAGGAGTTCAGGAAAATTTATAATGAAGAACTTTTGAAGGAGGAAATTGGTTGGAAACAAAGAGCTAAGGAGCATTGGTTAAAGGAAGGTGATAAAAACACTTCTTTCTTCCATGCGATGGCTAGTGCTAAGAGAAGATACTTGTCTATTGACCATATCAAAGAAGATGAGAGTGTCATTGAAGAACCCGAGGAGATCAAGAGCAAATTTGTGGCTTTTTTCAAAAACCTTTTCTCAGAAGATTTTCAGCTGAGACCCCACATACAAGATGGCTTACTCGCTAAGATAGAAGATTCAGATGCTGAAAAATTGAGTGAACCCTTTGTGGAAGAGGAAGTAAAATTGGTTGTCTTTAGTATGGATCCTAATAAAGCACCGGGACCCGATGGTTTTTCTCTTGGGTTCTACCAATTTTTTTGGGATGTTATTAAAGAAGATTTGGTTAACTTTGTGCAAGAGTTTTATGACAGGCCGGAAAGGATTCAATCTGTCAATTCTACATATGTTGTTCTTATTCCGAAGTCAGAGAGAGCGGAAAGGATGACTGATTTTCGTCCCATCAGTTTACTCAATGGATGTTATAAGATTATTACCAAGATCTTAGCAACTCGGTTAAAGAAGGTGATTCATAAGCTTGTGGGTATTAATCAATCAACGTTTCTGCAAGGCAGATTCATCTTGGATAACTTTATGGCAGCTTATGAGGTTATACATCATTATAAGAACAGAAATAAGCAAGGTGTGCTGTTAAAGCTCGACTTTGAGAAGGCTTAAGATAGAATCAATTAGAATTGCCTCAAAAAAACTATGATCCTTATGGGATTCAATGAAAGATGGATAAGATGGGTCATGAGTTGTATTTCATCCTCTACATTCTCTGTGTTGATTAATAGAGAACCGTGTGGATACTTCAGCAGTTCAAGAGGATTTAGGCAGGGAGATCCATTGTCACCGTTTCTTTTTCTGCTTATTGGTCAGATTTTTAGTTCCCTTTGGGATAATGCAGTTCAACATGGCCTGATTGAGGGGTTCAGAATAGGTAGGAACAATATACACTTATCTCACCTTCAGTTTGCAGATGATACGTTGATGTTTTCTTCGGGAAGTAAGGAGGATATTTAGAATACCAAAAGATTGCTTATTTTGGTAGAACTTATCACAGGGCTGAGGATCAACTATGAGAAATCAGAAATTGTTGGTTTGAATGTGCCACAGCCTAGTCTTCTGGAGATTGCGAGATCCTTAAAATGCAGAGTGAATAATTTTCCTATTAAATACTTGGGTTTGCCCTTATCGGATGGGGCCTTAAGGGTGAGAGATTGGGATGGATTAATTAAGAAATTTGAGAATAGATTGGAAGGGTGGAAAGACAACTTTCTTTTAGGAGGAGGGAAAATGATATTGTCAAAATCGGTTCTTTCGTCTTTGGCAATCTACTATGCTTCTATCTTTAAGATTCCTCGGGCTGTGGAAAAAATTATTGAATCAGTTAGAAGTTCTTTTTTTTGGTCATGAGGGAGAAGGGAGAAGAGAAGTATTCATTTGATTAATTGGAGTAATGTTTGTAAAAGTAAGGAGCAAGGTGGAATTGGTCTCTGCGGAGTGGCTACTTTCAATAAAGCTATGCTAGCTAAATGGTTGTGGAGAAGGGGAGTGTCCGGATGCTCTTTGGGCTGTGATTGTGAAGGATCTGTACTTTCATAGTGAGAATAAATGGAATTATTATCCCTCATCCAGTTACAACATGTCTTCAATCTGGAAGAATATTGTTAGATGTGTTGAATTCATGGATATCTCGAGTACTATTTAGGTGGGAAATGGTTGTGATACATAGTTTTGGAAAGATAAATGGTGTTCCAGTTTGGTCTTTTCTGAGCATTTCAGCAATTTATTCAAAATTACTCTTCACCAAGAAGCTACAGTTGAGGATGTGCTATGTCATATTGATGCAGGTCAGATCAATTTACTTTTGAGAAGGGATCCTACGGATGTGGAAGCAGAAGAACTAGTAATGTTGTTTAATAGCATTAGTGAATTCAGAATTTCTAGTGAGGTGCAGGATAAAAGAATTTGGAGATGGACCAACAATGGGCAGTTTTCGGTAAAGTCCATGGTCCAAATGTTGAATGATGGTGGTACTAGGGTGTGGTGGAAGGAGCTAGTATGGTCTAACCAACTTCCAAATAAGATCAAGGTGTTCCTATGGAAGCTTACTTGGTATAGAATTCTTACGGGAAGGAGGGCTAAGAAACTTCATCTCTTTGGGAGCTTCTCTTGTGTTTTTTGTGCACTCTTTGAGGAGGATCAAAAGCATTTATTTTGTGGTTGTGGCATTATTATCATCCAGTGGAAGACTATCTGTAGATTATTTGGACTCAAATGGGTGGAGCAATCTTCTGTGTTGGATCTCTTACACTGGTGGAGCACTGTTTGTCCCTATAAAGATCTTAAACAATTGTGGTTCTTGATCTGCCCGGCCCTTTTGTGGGCCATCTGGTGTGAGAGAAATAGAAGGAAATTGAATGACCAATTCAGCAGTGCTAATGAGCTGCTGAGAAGTACATTTAGATGGGTGGAAGAGTGGGGAAGGGCTGCTGGTATCTTCAAGGAGGGGAGTTCTGCAATTTTTGACAAGGCCAGAAAGTGGAGGGAATTGATTTCTTGATGGGTTGTTCTTATTGTATTTCTGTTTTATTTGCTTGATAAAACAAATTATGTAATTTTTTCATCCTTTCAGCATTAGATGGGGACCAGGACGGGGCTTGTCCGATCCTGGCTGTGTTGCCTTCTGGGCCACTCATTTTCTGTGTATCCCTCTCTTTTATTCAATGAAATTGTGACTTAATGTCACCTTCAAAAAAAAAAAAAAAACTTGTCCTTAGTCTTGACTGGTAAGATACTATAACCAGGAGACATTAATAGAAATGAGCACATTCTTCAGAACCATGTAGTCATGCTCATTGCATCATCTCACAGCAACATGAAAAGTAGAAACCGGTTACTGGTTTACCATGCTAGCGAATTTACAGCTGTAAGTAGAATAACACCCCCCCCCCCCAAAAAAAAAAACAAAAAAAAAAAAGAGGTAGGAAACCAAAAAAAAGACAAAGCATGGGGAAAATGTGCAGTTTGCTGTCCCTGAGATGCTGCTATTAGTCGTTCTCCATGCTGAAGGTTGTGAAAAGTCGCAAGGTGGATCATTGGGCTTTATATACAATAGATGTGTACCCTAGTTTGATTTAGTTTGCTAGCTTGGGTGGAAAAGGGTGTATCAAGGATCCTTGTGCTGTGGACGACGTGCGAAGGCCTCCCACTTCTTGATTATGTGAACTGCATAGTTTTTTTTAGACACAGTTTATTTAGTGAAATCTCAAAAATTTTAGTAGTTTATGAATTGGTTGGGACATTCAGTGCATGTCATGTGTCCTTAGTCATGGGTTTGTTCTTCCATGGGCAGAGTTCAAAATTCCGGATATTGGATGGGGATATGACTAGGCTCCATCATTGGACATACATTAGTTTTGCGTGTATCAAGCGTTTATGAATATCGTATTATCTACTTTTATCTGGTTTCTACATTATGAAATAAGTTTTTCTATTTGTTGGAGACCTTTACCATTTCTTAGTTAGAAATGCCGTACAATCTTATAGAGTTCGGAAAGTTTGTTATTGACTGATGAAAAATTATGTCATATTGCTCTTTACCAGGTACCAATGAAGTGGCAGGACATGTAGGATCCAGCAACAGTGCTCGACCTGCAGTCCGGATGCAGTTCAGAGCCATAGCAGATAAAAACATGAGATTTGACAAGCACCGTCTTGAGAAAATGGTGAGTTATTAGGTTTCTTGTTAATTGTTCATTTAAGTTTTGCCATAGTATACCTCTGGTCAATGTGGAATCATGACAATTTATTAACTATTTGCTATTCATGTATCTTTTTGCATATGACCATCCCTGGTGATATATGTACTGTTACTGTTATAACATTTTGGGAAGTTTGTTATGATTGAAGTCTTTTGTACAAGTATAAATAGGAGCAATAAATAGAAGCAATACATGACGTTATAGTTGTTTTATGCTAAAAGCTCCTTCAGTTTATTTGGTTACAACTTGCCTGCATTCCTTTTGTTACAGAGAACAAGCACAAATGGTGACAGAGTGAACTTGTCTGCACCATTTGATGTTTCTGGTTCTTCGAAAACTAAACCATTCGGTTCAACTGATGCTCCACACCTTGGTCGAGAGTCAGGGAGCAACATTGCATCAAGCAGCTGGATTCCTACATTACAGTGGAACTCATCTGCAAAGCGCTAGATAAGGTAGCAGTTTTATGTGATATCTAGTTTTCTTTTGCATGTACTTCATTGTACGTTCTCTGTGGATTGTGTTGTTCTTTCACTTGTCTAGCTGTTCTTTCTATGAACCACAGAGCTGTTTAACAGTGAGTTGGGTCTTACTGTGATGTTTTAACTTTATAGAACTACCTCCGCAATATTATGTACATAAATAGAACTCACTGCTAAAATTTTATAGTTGAAATATCTGCTTGTGCATAAAATCCATGTTGCAAGTATGTGAGAACCATACTACTATTCCACGTCAGCATTGATATAACAGTGTTTTAAATTGAATCATTTGAAGTTCTAAGGTATTTTCAAGCTATAGCAATGTTAAATTTGTGTTAAATTTATACATGCTGTTGATGCATCTAAACATTTTTAGGAGATCATACAGACACAAACTATGATATAGGTTACTTTGCAAAATTTCTTTTGTTATTTACTTCAGTCAGCTGAACAATTTTTTTCTTTACAGTAATGCACATGGAAGAAGAGGATGAACTCCAGTTTACATGATGGTGATGCTTTTAGGCTCGCTGCACATTAGCACCCCAAGTCACTCTCTGGATATCCACGTATGTTGTATTTTTTTTTTAAGGTGACTACAGAATTGGATGATGCTAAATCATGGTCCTACAAAATGCCTGATTGATGATTATGTCAATACCTCTACAGCTAACTTGCACCCGTCTCACATTATATGATCCATGCCCCATGGATTTTATGTTAAAAGTGTTTCTCCCCATTTTTCTGTCAATAGTTCACATGGGATTTCATTGTGCTTTTTGTGGAATTATTCGTAACAATTTATGCTGTGTATTCAATTTGAATCAGGGTTTCGGGCTTGCTATGTATTATTTGTTGCCATATTTTTGCTTCAAAGTGATGGATGATCATCTGGATCAATCTTTAATTCACTATCAGTTACTTCAGGATCTGAATTGAGCATGGTAATCTAGTGTTTCAGGTATCAGTCTTCTATCCTAGTGTGGGCTAGTGTGGGCTAGTGTGGGGATTTCATCAGGTGTCAGGACTTCATCCGCATGTAAGTAGGATGCTATTGTTCTAGTGTAGGCTTTGACTTCTGCTTCTCGATGATTCTTTTTTCTTAAATTGAAACAGTAGTCATTTCTCGTTGCATAACCTTTTTTTTTTCTACTCTTCAGAGCCTGGTGCTGTGATAATTGAAAAGCTGGCGGTAAATCTCTGTGAAGATTTCAATTGTACATTTCGTGTGTAGAAATGTGTGGCTAGTTACATGTGGGGTTCTGCAAAAGGTAGTCTAAAATTCTGCATGTAGTGCCCCATGCGCCCTTTCAAATTGCAGTTACTACCTTGCCTTTAGGTTCTTGCTGAATCTGGCTTGCAGCATTGGATATTGTGCCTATTCTTAACATCCTTTCATTTTCCTCCTTTTGTCTTTTACGTTTCAAACCTGCTTGATTTTGAAAAAAACAAAGTTAATTATTTCTTTCTATAAGTTTACAACTCTTGTGAAGTTCTTAAAGTGTCCATTGCCCTTGAATTGTTAGGCGTAGCAAATTCTTATCTAGATCTCCCCAGCTCCTTATAAAAAGCTGTCTAGGTTTCTGTTGGATGATTTCACAAGACAGTCAAGCTTTGACTTCTTCATATAGATCCTAATCATTCAAAAGAGCAACTAGTAAGTCCATCAGTGCTTGTCACATTTTATTGGGTACACATGACAAACTATGCCTGGCAAACCGGATAGATTATAGTGGCAAAATGCTGAACTTTGTATCCTCCTTTTAGGGTGGGAGGTGAAACTTTGAATATTTGCTGTGCTGAGTCTGCTGAATTTTATTGACACACACGATAGGCTTTCTATTGCACTTATTATTTTTAAACTACCATAAAGGCTAGTTGATCCTCTTAAAAACCAGTGCTGGATGAACAGAATGGAGGGTCCATTCCGTACGCAGTGAAATGCTCCACATGACCAAGTTTTCAGGAAAGCTCTAGCACAATTAGTTATTGGATTGCCTGTAAAGGAGGATGAAATTTCCATCTGTTTGTCTATTCCCAGATCAGGTGTGGATTTAGCAACTGCACCGAGGAATAATAGGGAAGCACACAGAGTAGCAAATAAGGAATTAACCTCATTATTATGAATCAACTTATTAAACGTTTCGAACAAATCCCAGAATTCAAAATCAGGCATCCAGTAGACAGGAGTAAATGCCACTTTCCTCTGCACTCCTTTCCCCTCCCCCTGCAAATCGGCTGCATGGTACCAAATAGCAGATTATGCTTGCATTTTTAATATTTGTTTATCCTTTATGTATTTTTTATGTGGGATTATTTTTTGCACCCAACCAAAAGGACCCATAACTTCACTGCCCTAGAGGAAAATGAAAACCAGCTGTTAAATACCCATTGCATCCTAAAGAAAGTTACACTGGGAAAAAACATTTGTTTGCTTTGGCTAATCATGTATGCTGAAAAAAGTACGTCCAATTGTTTTTTTACCCTGCTATTATTATTATATTGCAATATTTTCCATTCTCTTCACTAAGATAATTATTGGTGTTTCTAAATTTAAATTTATGTTAGGAAATAGTCAATTGATGCCATATATTTGTACCTTTGAGAGAATTACCTTCATTATGTGCCTTTGATCCCTAAATGGAATGCCACTGAGATTTCAGTGGGACTATTTTGAATGTTTTAAAACTAAATTTGCTTTTAAGAAATAGTACGTTTCCACTTTGAGTGAATGCTGAACATTAGACCCATTTCTGGGCGTTCCATAGGAGTAATCATTCACATATTTCCTAATCATAACAGATAAGCAAAAAAGTTAAAACTTTAGGAAGCAATCCAGCTGTTTGGGGGTGTTGTGAACATTGATTATTTTCACCATTTGGAAGTTTAAGTAACATCTGATACGTGATTGCGTTATTATTGTATGTCATCGTTGGATCTTTTTACCTTCATTTTTGTCAGTATCCTCTTGGGTAACTTTTCTGGAAGATTCTGATACCTTTGAGTTTTGTATCTTCTTTCACTTTCCTAGACTGTAAGGTATGCCTTGTGTTCTGATCTTTGTGATTGTGAAGAATTGGAGAGAACTAGGCTTTGGAAACGTGATTTTGTCTTGTTTTGCGGCAAAATTTTATTGTTTCTTTTCTTTGGTTGCATTATAAGAATACAGAGTACCTGACTGGAAAGATTGTGCATGCAGTTAGTCAAGTAGTTTTCCTTGTGCTTGATTTTGGATTTTTCAATCGTTGGTTTTGATGTTACTTCTATCAAGCCATAAAATCACGTCTCCTTTTTTAACGCTTAAAGTATATCAAATTTCTATTGGCTTTTATCGAATGCCAAGTACATGGCCTGCGGTACCAGCAAACAATAATGTTAATGTGAAAGGACATATGCTAACATGGAAATGAAGAAAACATTTCAACGTTATTGATGCTATTGAAGTGTGCTGGTTTTAGACATGTAAAGATCAAGCGATCAACCTGTTGGCTTACACCACAGCTGCTTGCTGTGGGTTGTCACTTTCGCTCAGTTGAGTAGCTAGTTTGATGCTAAGCTTAAGTGAATTGATAGTTTGATGTTATGTTCTTCAAGTAACGTTACTTTTGGATGATAGATGTTACCCGTCTGCCTCATATGTTAGGTAGGCCACGTTCTTTGCTGATTTGTAGTAGTAGAATTTGTGTATTACAAGATATGTTTTAGACGATTTGTCTGTGAATTGTGTTAGATGTAGTTTAGCTTATCTTTCTAGGACATCAATGTGGGATACAGTCATGAGGTCGTTACTGCAATGCCCCATGCGCATTGTAATACAACTGCTGTCCCATCAGGTGGATCAGATGGCTTGTGGTCATTGCACCTCCTCAGAGCAGTGCAGCACACTTGAACATGGTGTGTCGTCTGATCTGTTGATCGGGCAGCAGTTGTAGTGTAACACCGAGTGGAGAGTATTCTGGTGTGTTCAGTGGTTTTATGGCCATCTTCTTATGTTGACCTGGTAAGTCAGATATAGAAAAACAGAAGCTCTGTTTCCCGCATTTGATCATCTAATTGAATGTTTTTTATTAATGAAGCATGTTGGTCAGAAAAGTTATGCGGAACTTGTCTTTAATAAAAATTATCCAGTTAAATAATCGGACAGCGTTTCATAATTTTGGCAAATTATGTAGCAGAAAGTGTGCAAGTGTGAATATTGATTAGTCTTTTTTTTTTTTTTGGAAGGGGCCCACAGGCCGATTATGTATAGTTATTTACAAGCGACCGGGGTTCTAATCGGGAACCGGAGATAATCCTCCAAAGTTGGAGATAATTCCAGCTCGGTCGATGGATCCGTCTAATTAGGTGACAGTTCTAGGTCTGTCTGATTTCTGGGCAAGTAATCCCACAGACCAGGAGATAAATATCCCAACACCACCAGGGGGCTGCATGGCTGGGGGTTTTTAGGCCCAACCAGAATCGAATCTGAGACCTCCCTTTTGCAAGGGAGGTAGGTGAACCAACTGCCCTAAGCAGCTGGTTCGAATATTGATTAGTCTATGTTCCGTGCTAATAGCCAGCATTATATATTGAAGAATGCTATGGTGTGGTTTGCTAGAGTGTGTAATGCGACTGTATGCACTATTTTTGACTCTTTTCTTATATTTAAAAGAAATAAAATCTATCATAATTTTTTAAATATTTAATTATTCTCTTTAGAGTTGTTTCTATCTCTTGGGATTTTTTTTACCATTTAGTCATACTTGCTCGTGAAACTCAAGAGGACTCCATCTGGTTTGATCCGATTGCACAGGATTTAAACTCTTTAACCGATGTTCAATTAAATTCTCATGAATGAGAACAATTTTAAGGGCGACTAATGTAGTTTTTTTTTATTTTATACCACCCCATCATGAAAATCAATTGTAACATTTGATTAGATGGTCATGGCTAATATGATTAGACGATGAAAGTTAAGTTTCAAAGAATGAAAATAATTTGCATGGAAAATTGAATCTGCAAATTTTATGATAAATTTTTATTATTTTTTTAACATGGAAATAGAAGGGTGATGTAAGCCTTGTGTGGTTCGACCATGGACCCTGTAGTAATATTGTTCTCTTGACCAAGGACCACGTAGTAATATTGTTCTCTCTCTCTCTCTCTCCATATATATGTGGAGGGTGATGAATGCTGATACATTGCGCTGCTCCGCTGGCAGCGGGCGCCTGCAGCACCTCTAAATTCACGGGGAGAGCTGGGTTATGACAGGAGAAGCATTTGAAAAAGAAAAAACTAAACAAGCTGGGCGGTCAAGTCTTCCTATGCGCGGGCGACGAGGTGCTCCAACGAATCTGGGGCGCCGTTGGATCGGCCCAACTGAGCGGTCCAAGGGCACAATGGCTTGCCTAACGTCCAAGCGCCCTTTTATTTATTTTATTTTATATAAAAAAGGATGCTCCTCCGATCATCATCTCCGCTCCCAACGTCTTTAAAAGCCTTTATTTATTTATTTATTTGATAAAAAAGGATGCTCCTCCGATCATCGTCGTACTTCTATCTTCTGTCCGCTCTCAGCGTCTTTAAAAGGGGCATCGGACAGTATCAAGATCCTATATATATGTGTATAATACGTCCTAAACCACCTGAAGTTACACCACGTAAAAGAGAATTTTTTAGGGGTAGGTCTCACCTTACATTTCCATATACCTTTATCTTGGTTCGAAAGTGGTATTGGGCTCAGCCCCGTTAAGAACATTTCGTATTCTTTATTGGGGTTTTATTTTTTTCTTTTTTAGAATTTTTGGGTCATTCAAAGATTGGAGTGTACGAACTTGCGGGGGTGCAATAAGTAAAGAAGGGCGTACCTGGTGCGTTGGAGTCTACTAAAGGGTCTATGCAGTTTTACCCAAGTAGGATTCTAGATTTGAACTCGTGACTTCCTCCAGGTCACAAATGGGACAACCTAACTGCTGCTCCCAGGTCTGTCCTTTTGGTTGTGCAGCAAGTGTTACACATTTAGGAATTTAGAATTATATTTTTATGTTTATTTCATGATTATATCCAAGTATCAGATGAATATAAAATGAACAGTTAGTAAGTATGTTTCATGTTACCATCTTAATACGAGATTTTTTGGTCTCAGGTCAAAGTAAACTTTTGTTTACAGTTAAGTCAACATTTGTAATTATTTGGACAGCACATCTTGATTGGATTATATGATTGTTAAGTAGATAAATATCATTCTCATTTCACCACTGACGACAATGAATATATATAAGAGGAGATGAAGTAATATTATAGTTAGCCATCCTGTATAGTTAAATCTGAGTATATCTTGGCAATTATAAAATGAATTATTTGGACGGTATATCTTGATAAATGTAAATCGAATTATATGATTGTTAAGTAGATAATATCGCTCATTTCACCACCGATGATGGTGTATATATGTATAAGGGGAGATAGGGACTTATTTTAGTTAGCCATCCAGTAGAGTTAAATTTGAAATGATTCGTGGGCTGGTAGATTTATATTGTTTTATGCCTCTAGCTTTATTTGTGCCACACTTCTTGCTACAGGACATTGTGGGCATAATTTTTTTCAAAAACCAATCGCTGTATGGGTTTACCATGTTAAGCGCTAGCCTGCCCCTCTTGACCTGTGTTTTAGGCACCTTAGACATGGAAAATTCATAGGAGAATCACTGGGCAAAGAGAGCCACTTAATGTTCAAGCATTATCTCCCGGTCTTCCAGTCCCATTTTTGTTTCAATGTAAGAGTGAAATCTGAAAAAAGTGTTTCATTTTACAATGTGTTAGATGTTTGGTTTGATATAAAAGAGTGTAAAATAAAGCTTTGTCGGACTTCTGTTATTCTTCCCTTATTTTGGTTTTCAAAGAAAGTGCTAGTTTTTAAATTGATGATTTTAAAATTGGAGAACCGGAGATTTTATTTTATAAATTTGTTATTACAAATTTCAAAAGTGGACTTTTCATGTTTATCCACATTACGCAGATAAGATAATTGAGGAAGAGTTATACTTGCTGCATCGGCAGTGTAGCAAGTAAATGTTTTTTAAAATATGTAAGTCTGTTTTCACATGTCTCACATGTTCTATAGGCCGATCTTCAACATGATGACTTAAAGAAAAAAAATTTTATCATGTCTTGATTCTTTTTATATTTCTGAATTTCTTATGTCATCCGAGTATAGACTGACCTATACGGACGTGTGAGGCTCATCCTTTAATTATTGCTTAATACTTGTTGAACTGCTGGGCGATGTTGCCTCATCGGGCAGTGCAACAAGTATTAACTCATTGAGGAAAATGTTTCCATCATTCATTATTTAGGATTTTGGTTTTTTAACATCAAATTTGGCATGCATGAGAATATATAGAAACAGTCCTGCCAATATTATGTCATCTAGCATTTTCTTTTTCGATTAGATGACGCATAGGCGCTGAACGTCTTTGGATGTGGCGTTGAATACTTCACATGCGGAGGTTGGTCGAACACCACCGGATTGCTACCGCCCATCAGGCGAAGGTAGGGCTGCAAATGGATATAGGAGTTGTTCCGATTATCCATCCTATTTTTATTGCTAGTAGATACGAAAATCTATTAAAGACCATCCGTTAAATTATAAGAAACAATGAATGAGTTGGAAACGAAAACAGTCGTCTGTTATGCTGTTTCCATTTCCGATTTATCCTTAGACATTATTTTTTAAGGCAAAAACTAAATCCAACGAAAACAGTCGTCTGTTATGCTGTTTCCATTTCCAATTTATCCTTGGACGTTATTTTTTAAGGCAAAAACTAAATCCATTATACATGTCCCTCTCATATTCAAGGATGACAATACCTCTTGATAGTCTGACAAAAGTAGGGCCATGATACGAAGCAGGAAATTTTCTTAAAATTTAATGTGATTTTATGGTGCATAGTTTGGGTGATTCATATGTAGATTTAGACTAACAAATACAGTATATTTCAAAATTCAAAAATTCATAGATTGTAAGAAGTTCCATAGATTAAAACTTTGTAGTTTGAAAATTTTAATTATTAGAAGAAATATAAGTGAATAGTGACAATGATTTAAAATAGCCTCTTATTATAGCGACGACAATCCTGAAAACTTACATTTACTTTTGTTTCCATTTCTGATTTTCAATTTAAAAGCAAAAATAGACGCAAAGGCAAAAGCACTCGTTTCTATTTCCATGTCTATATTCTATAAACCTTATAAGAAGTAGAAGTAGAAGGTGTCATTTTTGTTTCGGTTTTGAACCTACTTGCAGTGCTAGGCAAAGGTTACTAGATGGTATTAGTATTAAATCACCACATCTTGCCATAGCGTTCTAACATCGTTCATAAGCTAAAACAGACCTTCATATCCACTTTTATACATCCTGTCTGATACAGTGGGGTTACGTTTATAATTAAACCCAAGGTTGGATCGAACCATGATTTGTTGGTGCAACGTGTAGGATGAGCAGTTATATCTTACTAAGGAATGTGTTATGATGTTCAGAAAGGGCGGCGACAGATTTGGGCAACGCATTTCTTTTGCGGGTGGCACGAGCGCAACGTTGGCATCCTGCGGCACTGCTCTCGCTGCATCATCTCCAACCCACCACCTTCCTCCGCCATGGAGCCATGCGGTTCCCCGCTCTGCTGCCTCCGCTGCAGCCACCCCGCGAAGGCGTAGAGGAGGATCCGCACCGCCAGAGCGATGCCAAGGATCATTAGGACCATCAGGACATAGCTGCTGGCGGATCGATGCGTGTTCTTGCAGCCAATCACGCCTAAGCACACCATGGTGGAGAGGTTTCTAGCCTAAATCTTTTACCTGCTTTTCCAACTTTTTCTTCTACTCCTCCCACTTGGTAGAAGAATTGAATGAGGGGTGGTTCTTACAGAAAGCGAGAACGCAGACGGGGAAGAAGACAGACAACCAGATAGGTAGGTTTGCTCGCTTGGCGTGTGAGAACGGTGTCCCTTGTTGGAAGCAGGCGTAAGGGATGGCTTGCTGGGTCTCTTTGTACTTTCCTTTCTCAGGGGACGAGGAATATATCCATGGTTTACACTTGATGATGAGGAACAAAACTCAACATATAATGACAAACGATTTTCGAACTGTCAACTACAATAGACTATAGAGTCAGCCATTTAGTCGACTTCCACCGTCTCGATCCCCTTGACAAATAGGAAGCCCAGGACTGCAAAAGTAGACACGGAGCCGATCACAATCCGCTCCATTCAATCCTCAAGACATGGAAAGAAGGTAAAATAATCCGAGTAATCTCCAAAATGGAGCACACGCTCGTTTATATACGCCCATCCATATTCCGGTTGACGGTATCAGCTTGACTCATTTAATATTTCGATTTCACACAATCATGATCAGATGAACTAGCCATCGTAACGAATCAGCGAGTGTGACAATTCCAAGGGGATCACATAAAAGCTTTTATTTCTTCTCCACGTGAGCCACCGTAGTAGCTTGCCTCATCCAAGATTTGCTTCTAAATCCATTTCCTCACCAGATAGTGTCTAATTGTTAGAATAGCTATAATACAAAGTACATTCAAACGAAGATAATGATCGCAAAATAAGATATTCCACCTATTAGGCAACCACTTATCTCATTAAATAAATGGAGAAAATAGTACAGCATGTGAAACTTTCAAGATCTGCTGAGTCCAACTATTATACCACACTTTTTACTATTCTTCTTGCCATCCGAGGATCATTCTTTTTTTGCAACTATCACATCTAATAGCTCTTTGATCAAGTGATCAATCGCAAAAAAGGTGATAAGAAATGTCATATAGTAGCATTCGTCTTCTAATGGGTGGTCACTCATCGTTCTTATAATAGCATTAATACACAACCTCCACTAAAATTTGAAGCCTTCCAAGCCAAATAAATGCCTAAAAATGGTGAACACTAATCAACTCATTCATCCCTCACAGAAACGGGGAATAAACATAGCCTGGCTGCCCCCAAATAGACTAAACCAACAAAAGTCGATCCACACTAACATCTCGAGCGACACCAGCAGTAGCTCGTTGAAGAAACAAAGCCCACGACCAAGCTGTGAATGCCATCTATATCACATCCACAGAATCGTGTGGGAACAAAACGGCAATCTTACGTATGGACGGAGCTGCAGTAAGCTATCATATTGGAGAATGTTATAGGCCTTTCTGTACGTTATTACATTGTGTTTTTCCTTTTTACCTCTGTGATTGGCATATAAAGTCGCATTTTCTTGCTTGGCTATATACCTTCATCTTTGAGAATGTTCTGCCGATAAAGTTCGGAGATGGACATATGGCGGGAGCTCAATCCATCAAAAAGTGTCACGGTATGTAACAAATAACTTCCCTACAACGTCAGAAGGAAAAAAGATACTTAGTGGAGTGTATGGAGTGCAACCACATGTCACAGGGACAAAACTCAATGGAATTTAGGAAAATGAAAATTTATCGCCTCTTATTACAGGTAAATCATTTACGAAAGACAAGGATAGGTCTGTCAAATCCAGCAACAGTGCCTGATAAAGCCTCACCAACATCCACCATCGATCTAAATCCAATCTGCAAGCAAATAGACATTCACTTAAAAATCTGTATCTTATTATTCTACTTGCTTCATTCTTCTCAAATACTAACCAGACAAACATTACAAAAAGAACTTGTACCTTGTCAAGAAGTATCTCTTGGAAAAGGTCTGGAGTAAACAAGATATTGTTGTAATTCAGGTTTGCAATCTGTAATATCCACGTAAAATTAGCACTCAGAGATTGTGAAGAAAGTATAATTTGAAATATTCTGAAAATTCAGTAATCAATAATGCACATAATGGAGCTAGATTTGTCTAAACTGAAGACCCAAACATTTGAAATAAGAGATGACGGGAATACCACTGCAGAAAGAGTAGGCACACTAAACCGAAGAAACCAGCTATCACCATAGAGATACCAAAAATTCAAAACCCATGAGTGCACACTTTGTCTACACATCAGAAAACAGAACCAAACCATGTAATGTTTTGCTGCACTACTAATTAATGTCCCGAGTACCCATTATGCATGTCTAAACTGCAATGTTTCATTCACTAACTACCAAAATGCGAAATAAATTTCAAAACATGAAGAAATATTAAATAGCAGTGGTCAATTGCTAAGTCCACAAAACATTGAACTTCTGGACCTAGGCATACAGATGGGCTAGGAGGAAAGGAAAAGGAACACTGTTGAGTCCCTTTGGTTTGATTTTGATGAAACAAAACACTTAAAACTCATAATGGTCGTTATTGGTAAGTTTTAAGGTAATTGGAATGTTTAAACATTTTATCAACATAGGATATTCTGCACATTTCACTTTAATGAAGGTATGAATGCAATAGGATTTTTGGTGTGTAAATATTTTTTAGAATTAAAATGACCCTAAAAAGAACCCTCAAAAATCACATTTGAACAAGAAGGTCAAAATCCAATCAAGTGGGTATTGGTCGAACAGTGGTAAGACTAGTCGACCAACGTTAGAACTCAGTGAATTGGTCGACCAGTGGTAAGACTGGTCGACCAACATCAGAACTCAGTTTCACTGAGTTGGCATGGTTGATCGACCAACTGGCCATTGGTCGACCAACATCAGAACTCAGTTTCACTGAGTTGGCATGGTTGATCGACCAACTGGCCATTGGTCGACCAATACCAGTATTCAGAAAACTCTAAGTTTGTGCATTGGTCGACCAACCTAGGGACTGGTCGACCAATACTAGCAGAATGTCTAGCGGCATGATTTTCTTCTTGTACTTCATTTGGACGTCCAGTCTTAGGCCCTGGTCGTCCAAAACGACTCAAACGCCCATGTGACAGGCCAGACTGTGTTGTCCTGATCTGCGACAATGCAAGGACAATCGCATGGGAGCTTTTATGATAAAAAGACTGTCAAAGACTATCATAACATCTTTTCTCCCATGATAGTACAGATCCTCATCACCTTTTCACCTACCACCTGTTTGATTCTCCCTGAGAAACTTTTTATTGGAAAAACTTTTTGTCCAAGTGACATCACTTGGTACTTGCCAGCTGGTACAGTAAAGGACCAATCAAATACTAGGGTTCAAAATACATCGGACCCTTGTGCCATTAAAAGTATTGGAACATGTGAGGTACGTTCTCAAATGTACCTAATAGCTAGGGCTTCCTCCTGGGACCTATAAAAAGGGAGAGAGTGGTAGGTTTTTGGTTGAAGGTCTTGGAAAGAAAAACGTGAAGATTAAACAGGGCTCTCTTGTGCTTATTTCTCTTCTTCCTCTCGATCTCATGTTCTAACCCTTGATAAAGGTTTTCTTGTGAGTCTCTCTCATGTGTGCAGGTCAAGAGGGTTTGTGCTAAGCTTGATTAATCTTCTTACTCTTGATCAAGGACATACCTAGACCATAGGAAGTTTCCTAGGTGCATGCAACGTCATACTTTAAAGAAGGAAGAAGGAGCTTCTCAAGGAGAGCTGCTAGGAGAATTTGAAAGAATAACACTTGATCTACTTGATCTCATAGAGCAAGATCACCACAAGAAGGGAGTTCAAAGTTTTTGCTTTCTTTGTTCATTTGAATTATAATATTTAAGAAAGCATATGATGTCTTGTGTGTGGTGTGTGATTTAGAAGGCTAAGATTCCTAACTTTCTTTTCTTTCTTGTTGTGTACGTTCCTTAATGGAATAGGATCAATCTTTGAAGAGATTAGAAGTTTGTGTCTTTCTTGACAAAAGAGGGTCAATCTTTAGAAGGATTGGAGGTGTGCCTTACTAGAGGCCTTGTGTCTAGGAGGAGCCTTATTAGAGGCCATGTATCTAGGGGAAGCTTAGCTAGAGACTTAATATCTAGTGTGTTGGTTTGCTGGGACCGAATCTACTAACCGTGTACTAGAAGTATTTTCTAGTAGAAAAGTCCAATGGAATTGGGGAGTAGACGTAGGTCACTATTTGCTAGAACGAACCACTATAAATCGTGTGCTTCTTGTGTGATTGTGCTCGCTTGTTATTGCTTCATCGTTATCGCACGACTTAGTTTAAAGTACACCGAATCAATTAGAAGTTTCTCGAAGCAATTTTCAATACTATATTCACCCCTCCCCCTTAGGGTGTAGGCCATAATTTTAAACCCAACAATTATTATCAGAGCGAGGATTCTTGAGGAAGACCTAACGGTCTAATAGAGATCCTAAGATCTATAGCAAACCCGGGCGAAGGACTTTCTATTAACCATCCACCACCATTTGATAGGTCCGACTATACCTATTGGAAGACTCACATGAGGATCTTCTTAAGGGCTATAGGCTACAATGTGTGGACATTGTGAAAAGAGGTCCATATGTGCCCGTTAAGGCGAAAATGAATGTGATGATGAAGATCGTTGTAGAATTTCTTTGAATGACAAACATATGAATATGTTTTATTGTGCACTTTCTTCAATCGAGTTTATACTTGTGACAATGCCAAAAAAATTTAGGATAGATTGGAAGTGACTTATAAAGGCATCCCTCAAGTAAAGGAGACTAAGATCAATATACTTATACACAAGTATAAACTATTCAAGATGGAGCCATAAGAATCAATTAGAGAAATGTTTACTCGCTTCATCAACATCGTGAATGGTATCAAGATTCTTAGCACATGGTTGGCAATATCGGCCGATACCGACATGTATCGATCGATATGTATCAATATCGATGGGTACCGATATGATACTGCGGGAAACCCTGATACCAGTAATTTTTATTTGAGAAAAAAAAAGACTTTTATAATTTTATTGGCCAATATTAGGCCAAAATTTATCCGATATCGTCCGATACTGATCAATATGCCCGATATTGATACTAATACGTATTGATATCAGTACCCTCTGATACCGATACTGATATCCTTGTCTTAAAAAGATTTACACCAACACCGAAGTAGTAAAGAAAGTGTTAAGATCTCTCCCTATCTCAAAGTGAAGCGATAGAAGAAGCAAAAGATCTTAGTTAAAAAGTTTAAGATTTCTCCCTATCCCAAAATGCCTAAAATTCACGGAGGTAAAGCCTGGCCAGGGAATAATTTGAAAAAACAAAAACAAATCAAAGAATCCGATCAACAGATCAAAAGGAGGGGACGAGAAGCAACAAACTAATATAGAAGAATGCTATAGTACGACTTCATCACACGAAGAAGACTGTAGACCTTAATCTAATGGCATTAATTTGATTTTATTGTGGCACCTCTGACGCCCATAATTCACGAAGGGGTAGATGGTGTGATAGACACAAAATTAGGAAACTCGGGATCGAGTCTCAGATCGGTCGGCCCAAAATCAATCGGATTGGCCGATCCTGGCTGAGCCAGGTTTGGCTAGATCGGGCAGCAGAAGAAAATTAAAAAATAACATTTCTAGATGCAATAATAGACTACCAAAACACAATTCTGACGTTGCTGTAAATTAAAAAGTTGACCATAGTTCTTCTTGTTATCCCTGTAAAGTTTCATAGGTGATAAGAAATCAGAAAGAGCCGCATACGTGCTTAAGAATTATTTACATACATGTCCATCCATCGCACATTAAAGTACAACCATACTTGTCCCATGTCCGTTCAAAAAATGTAATATATGTCCAGATGTCGTCAACTTTTAGGTCCGAATACTTATTGTAGATCTCGTACAGGGTAGGCCTCTCAACCCCTTTGCCAACTTCTTAGATAATTTCGAGTATTGAATCATAATATGGCTCATTAACAGTATTAGTTGGGATATTGTTATAAAAAATCACCTAGATGTAGCTCTCCCTATCTTCTCCTTACAAAACTTTAAATTCTTAAATGTAACAGTAATGGAAAACTGCTTATCCTTCTTTTTTGTGAGTAAGGGATCTATTGGACCTACTGTAATGGTCCCAGTTATAGACTTCCGGCAGGTGCATAATTTTTAAAAAAATAATAAGAAGCATGAATGTAAAAGTGTAAGAAGGATGTCATGTCCATTATATAATAGAAAGGTGCAACACTTAAAACACATATCCCAAGAATTTAAACAAATTGGTTATACCTAAATTTTGCAAGCACACATTAACCTTATTCTTTTAATCTCTTATTCCTGAAAAACAACAATTTATGTTTTATGATAACTCGTTAATCGAGATCTCAGTAGAAATCCTTTACATCTCTTCTATTATCTCGCACACACCACTCCATTCTCTCATTCTTTCATATGCATGATTTTGCTTACCTTCCTAATATGCAACATGAAATGCATACAATTTCTAATTAAAACAAGTAGCAGATGAAACACGAACAACAATGATAACTTGATACCATAAACTTAATCTTTTATTAGTGATAAACTATATTTTAATGATAGTCATAATGAATGTTCAAGATATAGAAACTACTCTTTACAAGCTATCATCATCGGATTTCAGAAGTGAGCCCTTTCTTTCTTTACCAATCAATAACTCATAGTCGAACTCCACACCAACAATGACTCACCCTTTAACCCACAGTGACGGGAATAATCATTAACTAATAATCGTAATAACGAATAGGTTATCCCTTGATGCACCTACCACCCTACAGTCTACCCAACCCAGTAAGTCTCTAGAAACCTACCGGGGAGGTTAAAAAGAGTTAAGCTGAGTCTACAGTGTACTCCCTCACTCCTATTGCAGCGTCCATGCTCAGCCTATGAATGCACTCAAGTAGTAACTCCGTCCTCTACCCACCGAGGTCTCGAACCTGGACTCTGGAACTGTAACCAAGAAGAGATGCTATGTGCCTCAATGTCACACATCCTTAGAGAGCTCTCCATATGTCCCCTCATCCCCATGAGACGTATCGTCGTCCCGCTAGCAATGATGTCACTTCTTTTTTCTTATAACAAGAAAGACAAATCTTCGTAAGAAAACACTAATCGTACATTTCATAACAGTTCATCATCATTATAAAAAGCTTTCATGCCTTATTTTATTTTCATCATAAAAGCTTCCTTACCTTAAACTCATCTCATGAGTTCTTTCATGATTCTATTTTTCATAGGGAGTTCACTAGATTGTGTCTCCTAGTGTTCTCATTCTTGTTCTTTTGTCCCTTCCTAGGGTCATCGTTATCGTAGGGTTCTTTCATATTTTGCACTGAAGTAAGAATAAGAAAGAATTAAATAACAAATGAAGTTGTAAGACTCCAAATCTTTCAGTTCATGGGTGGTCTTCATGCTCATGTAAGCCTTAGATAGACTTGGTCCATCACGTTCTTTTTATTTCATAAGAGGAATATCTAGTACCAGTATGTGGTACTAATTAATCATGCAAAACATGTTTTCATGTAGTAGTCCCCAATTAGTAGGACAGTTCATAACTAAAACAAATCATCATATTCTTGTTATAAGATTAAACTTCACTTAAATGCATGCTTAGGTGTGCAAAACCTGACCAATTAATACTACTTAGTGAAATAGAAAGAAAAACGTTGAGAAACATTCATGGAGAGCATGTAAATATATAATTAGCTCATGTTTCTTTCTTAGTTCTTAGCTAAGCTTAAGTAGAGTCCTCAAGTTTTAATTGACATGCTTAAATAAATAAAGCATGGCATGGTCTTTACTAAGAAGTTGTAAGAACATCTGCTGGAAGCAATTAAGATACATACTAAGACATGATCTTTTGCTAAGTCTTTAAGCCTCCTTTTGAACATCCCCAAAACAGAAATATGTGGACAGCATCTCCCCTTAACTTTCATGTATTTACACCTTTCAAACCAAAACCTAAAGGATAACATGTAGAGGTATCACCCTACTTCTTAGAAGTAGAAACCCGAGCCAAGAGAAGTTCATCCGCCCACTTGTGTAGGAGAGACGCCGCTGCAGCCTCCTTTCTTCATTTGTATCTTCCTCTCCTTGTGGCTTTCACAAGTCTTCACCCTATTTTTATAATCTTCTCACTTCGCTCTTCAGTTTTTTCTTCTATCCTACCTTCAAATTCTCTCTCTATCTCACTCTTTTCCTCCTCTCACTGTTCATCCCTCTTTCTCTCTTTAACCAGTCATCTTTCTTTCTCTAAAATCACTCTTGCTCTTTTTTTATTCTTCTCACTCCCCTCTTTAATTTCTTCTTCCATATCACCATCAAACTCCCTCTCTATCTCACTCTTTTCATCCTCCTCTCATAGTTTCTCTCTCTCTCTCTCTCTCTCTCTCTCTCTTCTGAACTATAGGCAGCCAAGATGGGGGGGTGAGAAGAAAGCCACCTCTTTATATAGGGGTGTTAAAGAGGTGGAGAGGATAAAATCCAATGAGCTGTGTGGCCAACGGTTTTGTCTTCCAATGTGCTGAAATATAATGGTTTTAGCTTGACCAATGGCAAATTGCCATGTCATTCGACCAATGAATAGGTGACATGTGTCACCCTTATCCAATCTTAACTTGCCATGTCACTCTACCCAATCAACAAGTGACATGTCGATCATAATGCCATGTGTCACCATATAACTAGTCCGTAATAGAGAGAGATAATTTTACTTAAATCTCTATATTAATGATCTTTTACTTTTCTACCCTAAACTTTAATAATTTAAGTTTATAACTCTATATTTTTCATATATACCCTTCTTAATTTATTTTGGGGTTTAAAAAGATTTAACTTGGACTTTCTTCTTTTAATTGTTTTATTTCTATGTGAACCTTACAACTTTATATTTGCGTATATGTCCCTATTTATTTTAGTAAGTTCTTACACCTACTCTAGGATCTTCATCTCTAGTGAACTCTTCATGTAGAGTATCACATACATTAATTCTCATACCAACACTAGTGCTCCCTTGTCTAGAAGGTGCAGAGTCACTTCGTTGTCCTGCATATCTTCCAATTTGCCGAAATAAGTCCTCATCTGCAAAGGATCGTCGACTTGTCTCCATTGCATGTCGCAATTCATCTTTAAATGTAAAAAAAAAAAAAAATCTATTGTAACTTCTTGTCTGGGAGCATTAATTGAAAAATATGAAAATAAGTTAAATAACAAACTTACTCAGATCCCAATCATCCACATTTATAGATTGACTACTTCCACCAAGCCGAACTCCAGTATCGGACCTTCGCGCTGGTTTAGGCAACTCTTCTCGAATTTCATGTCTTCTTCTTGCAATACTTGCTTTACTTGATTCATTCTCCTTCATGTAGTTTTGAAATTGGATCCGAACATCTTAAGGAACTCGAGCACATGATGCAAGTTCACCTTTTATTCCAGCAAGATGTTGTTTGAATCGCTAGATCCCGCCAGAGATGATTCGGCTGCAATATTTACATTGTACCTTTCTTTAACCCATGTCCACCGGCGTGCAATGAGTCTAAGCAAGATCAGCGCTAAAAGGATTCCCAGATGATCGTTCAACACCACGTTGAGATGCCATTCTTTAGGCAGTTGAGCAGTTCACAATACATCAACTACCAAAGGGCAAGAGATGCTGAGAACAATAATATAAAAAGAAAAAAAATGATAAACAAAAGTACAAGAGTTTAGAAGAAGAGGAGAGAAAGAAAGAGAGAGCATCTAGTAGCCAGTATGAAGTCTTACAGAGATCACGGAGCTTCTAGTCGTGAGAGAGATCGAGAGAATTCGACAATCGAGAGTGTGAGAGACAACGTGAGTGTGCAAGAGTTAGAGAATGAGAGAGGCACTTGTGGAGCCTTAGGAAGGCCTTGGGGGGCTTTAATAGACCTCCAAGGCCCAAACTAGCCGTTGCTGGCCATTTCCAAATGACCAGCAACGGCTAGTTTGAAACCAAACGTTGTTGGGGCCCGGATCAGCCAGATCCAAGCCGACCATGGCCGATCCAGGACCAGATCGGCTGATCCATTACGGATCGATCGATCTAGCACCTGGGCTCAACTGGGTTACCCAGGATCGACACAGTCTGCCGAAATCCGATCCGGATTGACCGATCTGGTCCGAGTTTTCAAACCTTGAAGAGACGGGAGTAAAAAAAAATGAAAAGGATAAAAAAAAAGAGGAACCATCAGATCATACTGATCAGATAGTCTTGTGCAGCTCCATAGGGAGCTGCTCCCGCACAGAGTGGAACAAGGGTAGGGAGGTTCTTTTTTTCTAATTCATTAGACTTAATCTAACGGTTTCCTATTTTATGCGATGAAGTCGCACCAACTGTCCTCGACGCATTGTACGTATGTAAGTACATACATACGTACATACATGCATACGTACATCTGTGCAGATAAACCGCATACTAAGTTTCGGCCCCATCCCCATGTTAAACAAAAATAGAAATTACAATAAATTTTTAAATATTCAAGTATGCCCCTTAGGATCATTTTCATCCCTTCGAACTTAATTTTAACACTTTGATCGCATCCGATTTGATTTCAACCGTCCAATCATGTACAAGCAAATTGGTGATGCATACTAAAACTCCTGGGGATGGGAACAACCCTCAGAGTAATCTAACAAACTTTTCATTTTTTGACTATTTTTTCATGATTTTTTAAAAACCGAGTGTGCATGTACCTGATGGGCGGTCATGATCAAGGTTAAGAAACCCGGGATCGGGTCCCGGATCGGCCAAGTCCAATCCGAGTCAACCCGATCCTGGCTGAGTTAGGTTCGGCTGGTTTGGGTAGCAGAAAAAAATTAAAACAAATATGAAAAAAATATAAAACACAAGTCTAACATAATTGTGTTGAAATACATTGATCAAGATAGTGGGAGAGAGAGCAAGAATGTTAGGAGGCTCAAAAGGCATTTGTGGAGCCTTAGGAGGGCCTTGGGGGGAGGGGTTAGATAGACCCCCAAGGCCCAAACTAGCCGTTGGGGAACGGCCAGCAACGGCTAATTTGACCCCCAACAGCTAGTTGTTTGGGCCTTGGGGAACAGCCAGCAACGGCTAATTTGACCCCCAACGGCTAGTCAAACTAGCCGTTGGGGGCCAGGTCGGGCCGATCCGAGCCGACCCAGCCCGGTATGGCCTTGGATCGCCCGATCCAAGTCCAAGACTCGGCTAGAAAACCCAGGATCGGCACGGACGGCCCAAAACCGGTCCGACTCGGCCGATCCATACTGGGTTTTTAAACCTTGGTCATGATTGAGTTTCATAATCGAACATGATCGGACAGTGAAAATAAAGCCCCAAGAGATGAAAACAACCCAGCATAGATAATTGAATATTTAAAATTTTATGATGAATTTTATTTTATTTTCAATATGGGGATGGGAGGTTAAAATAATATGCGGTCAAATCGCATGCACTGTAGCAATCCGCACCACAGCATTCTCCTCTCTCTCTCTCTCTCTCTCTCTCTCTCTCTCCATATATATATAAGCAAATAAATCACAATGAACAGTAATTCATGGATATGAGAAACTCCACACATCACCAGTGAGCTTAGTCAAGTTGATGAAACAACTTTGTAAAGCATCCTCACATCTTCACACACACACACACACACATGTACCTGATGGACGGTCATGATTGAGTTTCATAATCGAACACGATTGGACAGTGAAAATAAAGCCCCAAGAGATGAAAACAACCCAACAGGGATAATTGAATATATAACATTCTATGATAAATTTTATTTTTTTTCAATATGGGGATGGGGGGTTAAAATAGTCACCGGTCAAACTGCATGCACTGTAGAAATCCAAACCACAGCATTTGTTCTTCTCCTCTCTCTCTCTCTCTCTCTCTCTCTCTCTCTCTCTCTCTCTCTATATATATATATATATATATATATATATATATATATATATATATATGCAAACAAATCACAATGAACAGCAATTCATGGATATAAGACGTGCGTACACACCAAAAATGCTCCTTGTGTTGATAGTGTATGGTACCATACATTTATAAAATAAAAAAAGGATGATTAGAAAACTGTGTAAAACGCTTCGTTCCCAATTAGTTTCCCCACCTTTCTAGCCCATACAATTTGCCATTTACGCCATTAACCCCAGGACCCTAAGATCTGCATCAACAAAGGCCCCTCACTCGGACCAGGGCAGGTGTCACACAAAAAAAGTTTGCATCATTGATGTTGTTTTCAAATCCATTACCTAATTTTCCAGTTGTCACTATTTTCAAGCTGACAATAATTCTCACCTCCCTAGCAGGCCACCTCAACATCCTGATCTTCACTATAGCTATCTTATGTTCATGTCTCATCTTCCATAAACAACATTTTGGTTCACAAATCATAGCTTACATATATCCACACTAAGTATCTATTACTTTTATTCCATTTTTCACTTTGAAATTGTTTCACAAAATTTGTGGCATGGAAGAGAAATAGAAGATTAAAAGAAAAATAGATCTTCAGGAAATTAAAAAAAATGTAACCAGCAAAAGGAGAGAAAAGGATAGATAGACATATATGGACATGCACACATAAGGTTGCTAGGATCCATGACATACCTCGGATACCAGTTTATTACGACTGTACGAACTCCACGGCTGAGGCTCCAACAAAAGAATCCCACCCTAGCGATAAACATAAGTAGAAAGCAAGATAAATTGACAACTATCTAAAGTATATTGATAAACACAGCACATACTTTTTTATAAAAATAAGAAAGTTTAAACCATCTAGATGCTACAAGATGATTCAAGAAGTACCGGCCGGAGAAGTCTCCATATTTTCACAAACAAGGTAATCAATCCATCATCACCCCAATTGAGATGAATCCATTTTGTCACACTCAAACTGCAACAGATAATCAGGCCCATTAAAGCAGTGTCGTTATAAGGATATGGACATGTTTCAAGTGTTAATGACAGGTAAATGGAAGCGGATGAATATCTATATTAATATTTAATACACTTTTATCATTTATTATGCACTCTTTCCTTCATAGGGTTAATAGACGATAGAAAAAAATAAATCAAAAGCATTACAGATAAAAGGAAATAAACACATTACATGAGGCATTTTGGAAAGTAAAGTCGCCTACCAGAGTACAGTGTCATAGTTCTCTTTGTATCCTTGCAATCTCTCTATAAAATTTTCTGCTTTGAAAGAAACTCGTTCGAGTAGTGTCCCCTCTTCACAGTTAGAAGCCTCTATTGGCAAGTTGACTTTGTCCCCACCTGAAGATTTAGATATATTATGTTCCAAAGCATTATCACCATTTGAGATCAATGGTTCGGAGGTCTTCATCAACCTGCTGTTGGGACATTTTTCTCTTGCAGTTCTTCGGAGGTTCCAATGTGCAGCTTCAATTAAACCTGGGTAAACAGATGAGCATTAGTAAAACTAGAACATTGAAGAAACAAGACTTTGTTTCAGTTTGGACCTCAGCTTCGCCATGGACAAGCTTCAGGCCTTATATCACCCAACTTATTAAAAAAATCATTGGAACTGTACCTGTATGAATCTACCTCTTTGGCAAAAATGAACAATACTCCACACACGCCCCCACAGATGAATGCATATGTATGGGTGTGTGGGTGTGTGCACACACGTGTATGGGGTGGGTTGGGGGGGTGTGCTTGCGTGCATGTGTCCTTGTGTATGTGTGTGCGTATGTGTGAGCACGCATGTGTGTTAATGCGCACACGGGTGCATGAGATTGTGTGATGGACTTTGAAGGCTGGTATATATATATATATATATATATATATATATATATAGAGAGAGAGAGAGAGAGGGAGTGCGCACGTGTGCGCATGCATGCATGAATATCATGTAAATTAACGATTTGCTTCTGAACAGTTATAAACTGAAAATGGATACTAATTAACATTATTCAACTTAAGTGAACAGTACCACAAGTTCATCAAAAACTAAAAGCAAATGGTGATGTATGTAGCATTGGCATGCTTTCAAAAAAAATTCTATACAAAAAATATTATCCACACTATGGTGGTAAGGACTATCTATCTAGCCATATAACACAATGGGAGAATCATGACCCTTCTACCTACAGAGAGAGTTCAGCCTGCTTCCTAAACTTTGTCAAACAACTGAACACCACCAGACATTCTGCACCATCTATTAAAGATACGACTGTTCTTCTCCCTCCAAATAGCCCGAAGGGTTGCATCAAAGATCATCTACCAGATCTTATGATCCCCCTTAAAGTTCCAGTGCTGATTCCACCTTAAAATTAGTCTTTCCACCTTCTCCTGGAAACAGCAATGTAGTCCGACCTTGGGAAAAGCATGCAGCCATATCCCATGAAAGATGCACCACAGAAATAAGTATCAATGCCTTTTCCTCCTCGCCTAACAGCAGCAAGATGTCCTAGTAACATCCAAAGATACGAGTATTGAGTCTACCATGTGTGATCTTCCACGTCAAAATGGTGACTTCCATTGGAGGAGACTGTGGAAAGCATAACTAAGAAGCTTTGGTAAATGCATTCCCCCATATGCAATGTAATAACAGGCTGAATTTATGGTCAGTTTTCATTCTTTCTCCCACCTCCACCTCTACAAGTACTGCCATTGGGCTAGTGGAGCAAAGCAGTTAGATCTGGACTGTGTCTGACCCAGATCCAACTGGGATTCGAATCCACTAAATCAGATCCACATCTGGAATCAAATAAATTATGTGAACAAATGGTGTGAATAGATCTGAAACTGGGTCTTCCTTATTTTTCCAACAAGGCGGACATGGACAGTATCTGACCCAGATCCAACTGGGATTCGAATCCACAAAATTGGATCCATATCCGGAATCGAATAAATTATGTGAACATGATGCGAGTCCAGATCTGAATCTGGGTCTTCCTTATTTTTCCAACAAGGCATACATGGATAAGAAGAGGATTTTTGCTGCATCATCAGGTATATCGTTCTTCGAGCAAAAAACAAATAGTATTGGATCCACACATACTTACTGCTTATGTCTATAAACGACTTTTTTTTTTGTAATTGATGAACATTGCCACAAGTATATTCAAGTGCATGGTACACATCAGTACTCAGTGCATTTCTTTCCTCATCCACGGCAAACTTGCCTCTTGGATTTCCTCGTTATGTACCTTGCAATTCCCTCCTCACCCCCCAAAAAAAAACACAAAAGAAAGAAATTGTAGGCCGTACCTCTCTCTCTCTCTCTCTCTCTCTCTCTCTCTCTCTCTTTAAGACCACTCTCCACCCCATACAAGGCATCCAACTCCCTCTCTCTCACCTGTTCTCTCTCTAAGATCTTTCTCTCTCTAAGCTCTCTCCCCTTCTCTCTATAACTCCCTCTCTGTATGATTCTAGCATTCTACAAAAGTCTCATTTGTTTGAGTTGGCTTTGGCAAGTGCCGCTCTACAACAATCAAATTGACTCTTCAACGTGCTCTTTTAGTAAGTTATCTTTCTATAATATTTTGGTTTGAAAGGCTTTTTAGTTTATGCCGTCTTGATTACAAACTCTCGCGTAAGATGAGAGCGGAGAGGTCTGCCCCGACGGTCGCCTCCAGCGCGAAGAGTCCCCCCTTGGGGATCCTCGCCGGATGGCTGCCCCCTCTACCTTTCCGGAGGACCACCGTCACCGGGGCGCTAGTTCTCCCTGTCCTTCTTGGCGCCGGGAGCTCGTGTGCTTCCGATGCCTCTGCAAGGGTCATCTCGCCAGATCCTGTGGTGTCCGGTGCCTCAGATGCCGGCAGGAAGGCCATGTTTGGCGAAGATGCCCCAATAAACTAGGACAGAGCTGAGAAGGGTTCAGTTGGTTTGAGGTCCTTTGCAGAAGTGGTTGCAGGGAGGCGATCAGGTTCCCGTGTTTCTCATCCTGTCACTATGGCAACCCCAATGTTGAACCTCATCGCTTCCTGTAGAAGTTGATTGGACCTTGCTGATCTCCCTGGTCGAGGGCAATATGGAGGAGGAGGAGACTCGAAGCATCCTGGAGCGGCAGGGAGGTACACATGAAGATTGGGCAGTCTACAACCTAGGAGATGGGAGTTTTCCTAGCTAGAGGACCCTCTGGTCTTGACGCCAGAGATGTTGCTGATGTTGGCTTCCTCGTCGGGAGTGGGTCAGTGCTTCGTGTCTAGTGGTGGGAGCTTCATAAGGGTACCCTTCCTAATGGCCTTTCCCATCTCTTCCGGGTCAGGCTGATAGGAGTGTCTCTTCCTCTGGGAGATGGTGAAGGTGTTCAAGTCCTTGTGGGTAGCTTTGGTGCATGGTTTGATGGTGAACCATTGGTGTCCTGGACCAACGGTGTTCTTGCAGTGGATACAGGCATCAGAATTGGGGGCAGGGAGGAGATTCCAGAAGCCGTGGAGATTTGCCTCAGGGACAGCACTTTCCCTGTCAAAATCCTGGTGTCTCAAGGGGAGCCGCCGCCACCGGGGGGAGTGCACCTAGGGTTTCTGCTCCCTATGTCAGAGGTTAAAGACGACATTGTTTCAAAATTTGAAAGAACCGCGCACGACGCTGTTGAACCGGGGCATCCGAGTGGCCGACCAGTCGGATCGGCTGGTTCAGAGGGGCCTGCGGATTGTATTGGTCGGATGGACGCTTCTGTAGGGGTCCCAATCCTAACTGAAGTGCCAGCAGGTAATGCGCCAATTGCCAGGAACTTACTTGATAGTGTTTAGCTTGGAAGGCCCGATGGGAGACCTGATGCCCTCCGTCTTCTTTGCCCGAATTGCCCGATCCTCTCCGGAGCCCCTCAGGTGCAGGGATGCTGCTCTCTCCTTCAACCTGGCCGCCTTCGGTTCTACTTTTAGACTTTAGCAGGGAGTCGCCGATGCCTTGGTGAGCCCTGGACATCAAGGTTGTCTCTTGGGTGGTCTGTCTGCTCCGGCAATCTTCGTGAGGGTTTCTAACCCACCACCACTACATGTTGTTTGGGACAGCTGCCTCCTTCTGGAATCTGGAGGCCACGGGACAGGATGCTTCATGTGGTGTCGACTCCAACACACAAGTGCACTGTGAGGAAGCATCAGATGGGGATCCCCACTCTGGAGGGTGTCATGGGAGACTCCAGGTGCAAGCTCAGCAGGACCCTGCTCTTGTCTGCCTTCAGGAGGGAGAGGAGGTGGTTCCTCGAATTGCTTGTCTCATTATCTATACATTCTCTTAACCCTCATTTCTTATTGACTTGTTTATAAAGCTTACTCTCGCATGGCACATGTGTCATAAGTAGCAACTTTTTAGGTCAAAGTTGAAAGAACTTACGCATAATTATATTTTGAAAGTAGATTCTTTTTACTACTTTTTTCCCTCGGGCAGCAACTTACATTCACCTTTGTTGTTTTCCGGTAACTTAACCTTTATATTTCTATTTTGATAATTTAAACAGATAGTTAAGAACACGTAAGGGCAACTTATGGATAAGCGCTCACCTCTTTTTTAAATGATAGTAATAAGGATAGGGCTATTATCCAACCTGCTGATAGGTATTCTGTTACATCCCCAACCACAAGCATAACATTGGAGCAATCATTTCCATAATTAATGATAGTCATTCATATCCATCCGCAAGTATGAAATATGTTACGGCCATATTTTGGTGCAGCTTCCATTTGAAAATATCTTTGGATTTCTATTAAGTTCCAAACTAGTTATTCTGAGGGGCCGGCTAAAGACTTTGGGAGTTGGTTTTATGTTTTCAACTCAAAAGTTACAAATTAGAATATCTTAGATTGAGTTAAAAAATTGGAACATCCAGGGAAGATTTGGCATGTGTAACTATTTAACATCATTTATAACTATCTTTATTGAGATAGTTATAACTATCTTTATTAAGGTTTGGTTGAGTTGAGTTGAGTTATAACTATCTTTATTGAGCATTTTTTATATTAAATGAAACCAAAAAGTGACCTACAACTGAAAGGTTTGTCAAATGCACCCTAAATCTATTTGGTGTCTCTGCCAGATCATTAGGGCTATAAGATGCAAGCACTAAATCCAGATGAGGGTTAAAGATAAATATTTTCTCTGGAAAAACGAAAGCTTAAACTATTAACTTCATTTCCATCTGCCCTCTGTTGCATCATGGAAGTGTCTCCATTCTGACATTCACAAGGAAACCCAGAATACCTAACCAAAGGCATCCGTTGTATTTTCTAATCCGACGATGAAATTATCAGCGACATGGATAACAGGAGAAAAGAGACAGGAATGTAAGGTTACCATGGTAGTGGGTCCTCTACGACAATAAGACCAGAGGTGACAAATGTATACAACCGTTGTTACTGTAGCTTAATGTATATATCCCAGCCAATCCCAGGCTGGGATCGGGATTTTTTGGATCCGGACCAGATCGGACCGGCCGAAATCCAATCGGAGCGGCCGATCCGATCCGGACCCCAATCCGGCGCACCACGCTGATATGTATCGGTATCGGACGATAGTACCATCCATGCTCATCTAGGCTGCCTCAATGTGACCGAGCTACTTTATAGGCCACTCAGCCCACCCAGTCTCAATTGCAGTCCACTTTATTTTGTGGACCTTACTAGCCTTTTAAGGACTATGTGAAGGGTTATCCTGGAAACTCAGGGCATCAATATAATCCCTCGCCCTTCCCTCCAAATGCACAATGTAATCATATTGACAGAAAACAGCAAAAAAATTGGCAGACAGAACTAGCATTATAAAAGCCATAAAGAATATGTTCATAGCACTGTCCAAAATATCAAAATCACATCCACACAAGAAATCGACTTTAAGCTTGACAATACTAACATTATACATAACCTAAAAGAACACTACATAAAATAATCCAGACAACAATACCATCAGACCAGCAGCAAGTTAAGAATAGCTTTAAAGAATTACCTCGATCGATATCTATTCCAAGTATTCTTCGACAAGAAAATTTTTTAGCTGCACATAATCAGGCAGAAAGAAAACATTAGTTAATGCCACTGGGAAAGAGAAAATCTGACATGATGAACCATCACACAAAAGATCTATTTTTTCTGCACATCTGCATATTTTGTTCAATGTCATTATGCATGCAAGGAATATTCTCTTTCTTTTTACTGCCTCACTGATGGTCAAATAGAGGGAAGTTGCTGGAGACAGTCTCTGTAATGTCCACTCCCTGTTCATCTCATTATTTCTAGCCTTCTCATAAAGCCCTTGTTAAAGTATGCATAAAGTGCTTGTTTCTATGAAGATGGCCAATGTATATCATGTAGATAGTATATAACGAAAAAAACAATGGATCCGATGCACAATGCAGCTGAATGAAAAGAAAATTATATAGATATTCAAAGATGTTCTCCTCATCATCATCAACACCATAGTCATCGTCAACATTATCATCATGCAACATGAGGTGGCCTTCCAAGTAGAAGCTCGAATCGTAACTCCTAAGATACTTAAACCAAGTTTCCAGTTCGCTAATAGCTTCACTTCCAACTTCCAATTTGTGATGTGGCTTAGCATCAGCCATAGGGCAGTAGTCAAGCAAGGAGAAAAACGACCATAGACTGTACCAGATCCTAGGCTTTGTAAGGTCATAGATCAACAATGACTAGACAGCCAGGCAATTGGGTTAAAAAGAGAGGTCATGGCTATACAATGATTTAAGCCTACAATTATAAGACACTTTACTGTCCAGTAATTGGTCTGAACTTATTGGGCACTTAATCACCATTGTCCATTACTTGAAGAAGAACACAAGCATCCATATTAAATCTTTTAATGAAACATTGTGTAATTCCCACAACGATAAAAGTAATGCCAGCAAGACCCATCATATGCATGTTATGCATTTTTTAACTGGAAACTTCTAAGAGAAGTAGGCATCTGAGGCCAAGCGCAGTAATCAGCAAAATTAAACAAGCTGGAGACGTGAAGCCTAAGTCGAATGGTTCACCACAAAGCTGAGCATCAATCAGCATTCTAGAAGAACATCAATCAACAAATTAGCCATAAGCTTTCTCCTAACAACTTAGGGACAGTTTGGATTGCAAAAGACTATCATATTAACCCCAGTAACCTGTTAAGCAGTAATAGTTAGGAATAGTGAAAGATAGTTAGGAATAATGACAAACTTCCAAATAGTGTCCCATATGTAACAGCTACCAGTAAATAGATACATTAGAAAGGTACAAATTATGCTCATCCGGACAAAAAATAACATAAATAAAATTCATTGGTCATCATCCTCATGCTATTTCTTGGTGTGACATTGAAAGCTAGTAGTCTATCAATTAGAAAAGGAATTTGGGGAGACCAAAGCATTGTTAATAATGAAGAACCATCCCCACAACAAGCTCAAAAAAACCAGCATTGCCTGAAAATTTTATCTAGCAACCAGGCAAACAGAAGTAGATTTTGGTATAAACACAATCCAGAAATTACGAGGTAGATTTTGGTATAAACACAATCCAGAAATTACCTATGTTTATAGTTATCAATCCCTGGTTGCAGCCAATGTCCAGACAATCTTTATCTTCAAACCATTCCTTTTTAAACAATGCCAGTCGAGGATCTTCTGACAACTTGCGGTCTATCTGTATTTCATCAAAAAGGAAATATAAAATAAGCATATACAACAGTAATCAAACAGTAAAATATCTTCTCCTAAGATGTTGGTCTTGCAGTAACTACAGGCACTCAAGAATCAACAAGAATCAAAAAGAAAAGTAAGCAAACAAGCTATGCAATAACAAACATACTCCTCAGACTAGTAAGTCAATCATGCCAATTTTTCCCAGAAAGAACACCTAGGAAACCAAACAAAGTCACAATCTTAATATCACTTAATCACTTACCACCCAAGGCCACATATGTTTTACCTTTACTATAAATTGCTCATTTGTAACATAACTTTTGTCCAAACTTTTAAGTAACCGTCACTATAAGACCCATCAATGGACTATCCCCCCCCCCCCCCGGTGTCAAGTGACAGGGTTCCATGTTCCTACTTCCCATGCAAGAAATTGCAGTTGCACCAGTGCTAAACAGCTAACACTTGGCGACCAATCAACCACATACAAAGGCAAAGAATATATGTTTCAAGTGTCATGATAAACATGCATCATCCCTCAAAAACCAAAAATGAAGCTGACCCTCTGCCGTCTGGCAGAAACTCAACTCAACTCAACTAAGCCCTAATTCTAAATTGATTGGGGCCGGCTATATGCCATCTGGCAGAAACCAACGTAAAAAAAGTTTGGTTTTCATATTAGGCAATAGTATGACCGCATAGAACCCACCATCTTTACCCTTCCTCCCATTCTTCAAGTAACTAGTTCACTACAGCAACATAATCCCTGCCAGCCTAGCAGTCCCCCCCCCCCCCCCCCACCAAAAGAGAAAGAAAGAAAGAAAAGCACACACAGAGAGAGAGAGAGAGAGAGAGAGAGAGAGATCTTCCTATTTAGCAAAGGCATGACAACCACATTACAAAATCATCCCAGAAAGCACAAAAACCTCCAGAATCGCCCACTTGTTGAATCAGCTGCAACCAAATCACTACTCTCACAATCCTTCCCAGCAGGAAATCCTCTGCAGCAATCGACAGAAATAGAGAGAATACAAAGAAAGCGGGGAAGAACAGCCACAACAAAAGCATATATCCAACCATCACGACCAGAGAGAAGCCCCAATTGCATCAAACAAGCAGAAACAACCTTTGAAAATAGAAGACAATACAATTCAACAAATATACGCATCTATAACCATCGCAACCAGAAATAACCCCGGATTGCACAACCCTCCACAACATGAAACCCTCTCCAGCAATCGACAGAAACAGAGGTATTACAAAGAACGGGGAGAAGAACAGCCCCAACAAAACATACATCCAACCATCACAACCAGAAAGAAATCCCAATTGCATCAAACAAGCGGAAACAACCTCCGAAAGGAGAAGACAACAGAATTCAACAAATATACACATCCATAACCATCGCGACCAGAAAGAAACCGTAGATTGCGCCAACCAAGCAGAAGAAACCCTCGAAAGGGGAGGCGAAAGGGGGTTTCAGGTAGCTGGAATAGAGGATTACGCGGTAGCCGTAGTAGTTCCTGTAGTTGCCGTAGATGAACACCTGCTGTTTGCGCTTCTTCTGCGGCTGCTGCTCCTTCTTCTCCTCCTGCTCGGGCATCTTCGCTTCAAACCCTAGAAACTTTTCGAATCGACCCAAAAGGGTCTGAGAGAAGCGGGAGGGCGTTGAAGGCTCGAGAAGCGAGGGAAGTAAATGAGGGCCCCGCGGACTGGGAATGCGCCCGGGAAGTGGGAAAAAGGTCGGTATTTATATTCGGAGGGATGTCCCGCACGGGTGAACCAGGACGCAAGTTTTGCACGCCGAACTGGACGAAGCCGGTGGTTCATTTGTACCCCTGTTACGTGTGTCCACGTCATATCTTACGCCTGCGGACACATAAACGGATGGGATCCAGGATGTCATTCCGCATCCATTAGTTTCCAACAACGGCGGACGTAAAAATTTTAAGATTAATTTTTTGTCCAATCATGAGTCAAGGGTGTTAAGTTTTTTTATTTGAATGATAACGAAATTACATTAAAAGTTAATTATCTCATTAACAATTTGCTAAAATATGATAGAACAAGTAATAAAATGATACACTTCAATAAAAATAATACACTTTATTAGTGATTTTCTCTTACAATTGAACACGACAAGTTTTTATATTCTGAAATAATTTAATAATAAATTTATTTTTCACACTTTCAAATAAATCTTTCTTAATATATGTCACTAAATAATAATTCATTTATTCATCACACATCTGATTCCGTAATTTATTCTTGACATAGATTATAGTCGAAAAAAATCTTTCAACAGTGACTACTAGTAAAAACAATCTTAATTTTACGAGTAAATACACCCTTAGATATACAATATACTTTTTTGTCTCCACTAATTTCTTGAAAAGTCACTGACGCCTTTTTAGTGAGAAAATATACTATCTAATATCACATCAAGAATATAATTTTTAAGTTGATTATGAAATAACATTAGATCAATAATGTCATGAAACTCACTTGGATAAAATTCAGTTAGCATGATTAAATTTTTTTTATCAAAAGTTGAAAATGAATTATAAAGACTTAAGCAAATTATACAAATAAGTACTTCAGTATTTATTTCATTAAAACGATTGTTCGATTTTTATAATTGTATATAATGTAGACTAATTCAATATGATAATAATATAAATTCGTGATGTAAGGAGTTCTGCATTTAGATTTTCTAAGAATAAATTATTAATGATCCATAATAAGAATAAGAATCTATTTTTTGCCACAAAATGAACAAACTTTTTTTAAAATATCATCCCACCCTCCATCTCTTGTAGCTTGCAACTGGTATTTAGAAAGTTTTATAGATGACATAGTATTAATTATATTTTGATCTTGTTTTTTTTTTTGCAAAGTTATTAACAACTCATTTGTGATAGTCAATACTTTTATCTTCAATTTTGAGTTTTCATGTCTTTTTCAAATGAGATTTTAAAGATTAATAATTTCTCCTAAATTTTGAATTTAAGAGACGATGACCTAACTCTTTCTATAATCTAAATTTTTTCAAATTTAGGAATCTTCAAAGTGTTCCAAACGATGTCTAAAAGTTTAGAATTGTTTATTCTCTATCTCTAACAGGGTGTCTGATGAAATATTTTGGTTGACTCAAGAGCTTGAATGGGAGAAACGGATCAAGTCTCTTTTTAACGCCTGAAATGGAAACTCAAGGAGGGGAAGGAAAATCTCTTATATAACATTAACTGTTTCTTATGATTTCTTTACTTTTTTAATCTTTATAAGTCTTACAAATAATTCCCTACAATCTACCAAATTAGTGAAAGACTCCTAAAACTTATAAATAAGTCCCCGAAAGTATTACAAATAAGTTCTTAAAAAATTTAAACTCCTAAAACTTACAAATAAGCCCTGAGAATATTACAAATAAATCCCTAAAAGAGCTTATCTATAAGAAAGTTGTGATTATAAGAACTTATTTGAAAATGGTTAAATTAAGAAGACTTATTTACAATATGAAAAGATAATATGAGCTAAAAAGTAAAAATCTATTTTTTTATATATGTTGTTGTAGCCTACTATATTTATATGCATATCTTTGACTTCCACATGTTATTACAAATATTCCTGACATATTTAGAAAGCTTGCACTTATATCTTTGCATCTAAATGTCTTAAACACAAATAGAACATGCTGGAAAGGTTTCGTAAATTTTGATAAAACTAGGGATATATTTGTAAAAAAATTATAAATTTTTGGCTATGTATGTAAAAATACTTAATTATTTTTCAAGTTTTAATGAGAATATGACAGTTACGGGTATATATATAAAAAAATCTATACTATGCAAGGGTATGCATACAAAGTCTTAAAATTAACCCACCTAACAGATGCCAAATCATGTTCTAGAAAGGAGGAATTACAAATCATGTTGTAGAAAAGAGATATCGAAGAAGAAGACAACTGTCAATCATAGAGACATGCTGTTTCAACAAAATCTTTGTTCATATTGATTTCGGTCGGAAAAGCCCTTTATTGAATATGAATAGTAAAAACTATATATATATAAGATGGTTTCTTTATACTGCAAAATAAGAGAACAATCGTTTATAGTGTTGTATCATGTTTATAACATGATGTATCTAATATAAAATGTCAAATTTTAGTTAAATCTGTGTTCTCATATTTACTAAATTAAACCATTGTAGAAGGTAAGCATGCTATTTCTTTCACACAGTATTTCATTAACTTCATGTCTTCTTTATTACCTATGTTAGATTTAAGACGTGGAACTCAATTTTTAGATTGTTGGACCTTAATGTTATCAAACACATTGTAACCATATCAAAGATTCGATCAAAATATTAGGCGGATGGACGAGCAAGTTAGATTTCACTTGTGTTTCTTGTCTCGCTTGATATTATAACTTGAGTGGGCATGAAAAAAAGAGTTTGTTCATATTAACATCTAATGTATTTGACGAGTAACTGAAAAAATGCTTTATAAATATTTATTCAGAAACTTATATAATGCAGGAATATTGATTTTAAATGAGTCCAGTATCAGATTGATGCCATTAGCTAGTCCAACTAAAGTTGCACTTGGTTATCAATGGAAATGACTTTGACTAATGTGCGAAGTTAATCTAGTGATAAGGAGATTTTCTCACCATATTCTTTTAGGTTCGCATTGACAAAAGAATAGGTGTGAAAGGGGTGACTTAATCTATAGAATAAGACAATATCTAATTTGATTGGTAGAATTCAATATTTCACGTGGACTCACATGGGAATTAGTTGTTTGTAAGAATAAGTAGAATAAGCTATTTGAGTTAAAAGAGTGGAGCCGTTTATTTCGTCTTATTCTGACATAAGCCAAAAAATGTTTTGCACCAAAATGCATCTTATTTCTTTTTTTTCCTTTTTTTGGTCAAGAAAATGCATCTTATTTCGGCACAAACATTCTTAGAACAACTAATCTCGAATAAGTCATTCTATTAAAAGTGACCCTGAGGCTTCCCACATAATTTGTAAAGAGAAAAATATTGCATGTGAGAGTGCCATCCATATTTCAATTTTTTAAGTTATCAAATTTTGAAAGAATTTTAAACTGTGATAAATTTGATTCTGATTTGATTACACTAAGCAACCTCAGGATACTTATCTTTCGTCTTTACATTTTAAATGAGTCAAATGCAGACAAGGCGACCAGAGATTATTATAAATGAATTTACTGCAAAATCATTTTTTACGATGACGTTTGTTCAGATGATCCAAAACAGATTTATTTAATGAATTTGGATAACTTTAAATCTTCCTCAGACAGATTATTTTAAAAACTTATTCGTAGTTAGTTATAATGAAGACGCCTATCTAAATTATTATAAATAATGCTCTTTTAAATTACATTTAAACAGGCGTAATATCTAAGAAAAATAATACTTGTTACAATGCATGTATATAATTATGCTTAATCATTTTGCAATGTATATTCTCATTGATCTATGTATGCACAAGGAAATAATTGAGTTATCATGCATATCACAATATTATGTCAGATGGATATTTAATGTGCATGCAAAATTTGTGGAGATGATGTATACTAGTTTTTTTTTTTTTTTTTGATTAGTGGCACAGTGGCCAGGTGTGTATAAGTATTTACAAGCGATCAAAGATCAAACCCGAGATATCCTCTAGAGTTGGAGATAATTCCGCGTCGGTCGAGAAGTCTGTCTAATTAGATGAGAATTTTCAGATCCGTCTGATTATCTGGGAAAATAATCCCACAGATCAGAGGATAAAGATCTCGATATCACTTTAGACTACATGATTGGAGAGTTTTAAGGTTCCAACCATGATTGAACCTGAGACCTCCCAATTGAGAGGCAAGTGGTGAACCAACTGCCCTAAGCAACTGATTCAGATAATGTATAATAGTTACAGGGGTGAGAAGCATATAGGAATGATCTATGTAGAGACGACGCATACTACGGAAGAATGATATATTAATAATAAATAATATATGTCATCCTTCACTTACGCCATCTGTACATGTATCGTCCCCATGTAATATATTTGATCTGCAATTAGTATATTTCACTCCTACATAGCACATTTTATCCTCATAGAATATATATCATGATTAACTTATGTAAGTCCCACGAAATCTGTGGGTACATTGAATACTTGTGAGATGTAATAATGTTTATGCATGAAAAATTGGAGCAATACTCTTGCACCGCATGTGTTGCAGTAAGATTGCTCCAGCAAAGGCCCAAAAAATAAGATATTTTTTAATTCTTTTAACGTTTGACCCTATCATGTTTTATACATGTTCGTATAATATGATTTCTCATTGAAAGATCTGAAAATTCTTAAAAAAATAAAAAAAAGGAGCTCTAGTTTGTTGGGTTGGGCCTATTAAAAGTATTTGTTTAACTATTTATTGAGGTTTAGGTTTTGAATTTTTTAAAATTTTTAGATCATATATCACATATCTAATTGTGCCGATGTGTAAAGCATGGTGGGACCTTAAAAATTTTATTTTTTGAAAAAATTGGTTTTAAGCTATTACCTCGTACGAAAAGAGCAACTTGCTGCCTGACACGATTCCTCAAAAAATTGACCTAAATTATCTCCTCATGAGTATGTTGACTAACGCAAATGACTCAACACAATTACGAGTAATGCTCGTTATAATGTCCACCGTACTGTAATAGGGGCAGTGTAGCAAAGTTAAAAAAAAGAAATTTAAAAAGTTTCAAGTCGGGACCGACATGTTTTACTTGTCCGTATAGTCAGATCTTTGATCGGACGATCTAAAATAAAAAAATATCTTTAATGAATCAAACTCAAAAATATTTTTTATATTTTTATATTTTTTTAAATTGTCCGATTGAAAATCAGGCATACAGATGAATAGGACAAGTCCATCCCAACTTAAAAAAATTTCACAAAAATATTTTTTGACCTTGTTGCAATACTTTTCAGGGCAGCAGGAGGGCACTGGAGCGAGCATTACTCCTCCACAAGTATAATAAAAAATTATTGCTCATCCAACATCCATCTGACAGTGAAGTTTAAACCCGGCAAAGTCTACATTATTTTAATATTGAAGCATTTGCATAGTCAATAATTTAAATTAAACATATAAAAACAGTGGAAAAATTTTCGATCAAGCTCGCCAGTCGCCACAACCGTGGCAGCACGCGATGTCCCCTGGACGAAAACCCCACCACAATTCACACCCACCGCAGTGACGCTGGAGGGGACAAAAACAAGCCTCGAAAGGATAGATAGGCACCCTGCGCAGTGTGGTGTAGCAACGGCGCCGGCGACAACACCGCACGAACAGGAGATAGAGGTAGAGAGAAGGGCGCGTCGTCCAGAGAAGGGGCTGCGATGGTGAGGGCGCTTGCGATGGCGACGGCTTCCTCCTCGCTGCAGCTCGCCTCGGCGCGCCACATCTCCCTCCCGCCCTCCTCCGCCGCCTTCCTCCGAGCCCTCCCCTGCAGCGCTCGCCCGGGCGCCTCCCCCTCCGTCTCCGCCTCCTCTCCGTCCCGCAGGCTCGCCCTCTTCCACATAGGCAGCGGTGAGCACCCCCGCTTCTTCTTATCTCTTGTTGCCCTTACCTGGTAGCGGCGGGAGTCCGAAGGGGCTCGCGTTCCCGTATGTTTCTTCGCTGGAAATGGCCTCAAAATGTCACCTTTCCTATGGAGGTTACTAAAAAATGTCACCTTTTCTATGAAGACTACTTAAACATGTCAACTTTCCTATGGAGGTTATTCCTTTGCTTCGAATTCTATTGTGAATGTTTCTCCTGACTTGGCAATTCATTGTTGTCACTGTGAAAGGAAGCCAATGGATCCCTTTTTGCAGTTGAGTTGTCCTTAAAGTTATACTTTGTTGTGCCTTACTTGCAGTTGGTTCTTTTGTGTATCATGGGTATGAGAATTTTCCAAGTGGATTTGGGGGAATTGGGCAAGAAAGAACTGTTCTTCCAATTCAGTATTGTCCCACCCTGATTTTGTTAATATCTTCTCTTCTAGTTATACCACAAGCCCACTTGTTTGGAACAAAATTCCATGGTCTAGTGAGAGCAGAAGGGAATAGCAGTGTTGAGGCCGCCACCACTGGGGTCATTGCGCAAGCAAGCATCGTTGAGGACCAGGAGACTTTATTGGATTGGGTAAAGAAGGATAGGCGAAGGCTGCTTCACGTTGTCTACCGTGTAGGGGACCTGGATAGGACGATCAAGTGAGCCATGCGTTTTTTTCTTCCATTTTCACATTTTGGTTTTGTTAGTTTCCACGGTTTCAGAAGTTTTTTGTTTTCTTGCGAGGACTCGCTGTTTATTCTGTTTATATCTGTAATTTTGCTAGGTTCTATACTGAGTGCTTGGGGATGAAGTTGCTGCGGAAACGTGACATACCCGAGGAAAGATACACAAATGCTTTCCTTGGGTATGGGCCCGAAGACTCGCATTTTGTAATTGAGCTCACTTACAGTAAGCTATCTCCAGACTTGTGATGTCAACACTTTCTCCAAGTTTGATTTTCTGTAGACGTGTTCATGGATCTACCTCACCAAATTCTATACAGTATATTGCATTCATTGGACATGACAATCTGCTGTCTACAAGCTTGAGTGGTTGATTCTCTACTTTTTCCATGGCAGACTATGGGGTTGACAAGTATGACATTGGCACTGGCTTTGGTCATTTTGGCGTTGCAGTTGAGGATGTAAGATTCTGTTACTTGATGCTTTATCTTTTTCTGCCCTATTTGAAATGAACTTATGCCAACCACAACATTGGGCTTGCAATTGTGGTCTTATCTTAGCATAATTGTTAAAAATGTCTTAACAATTTGCACAAAAAAATCAGAAAGAAAGGGACCATCTAAAGTAGACCATCCGCCACATGTGCTGCCCGCATAAATCGGTGGGAGCAAAGAACCAAGGATGTAAGATTGCTGTTCAGACAGCATCCCATAACCTAGTATTTGGTATATGAACGAGGTTCATGAATCTTTGCTTTGTTACTGGAAGAGTTTATCCTTCTTGCTTTGAACATGATCACTGAAAGGAAAACAAAAGTTGAAAAGCTCTATTGTCTCCCATGTGTAAGTAAATATTATGGATCACATGTGATCCCCATTGTCGAACCACTAGATCTGGTTCACTCAATATCATGATTTGCTATCACTTATTTGATTATTATAGGAATGCACAGATACTGTTACTTTTGTTTTTTTGATCTATTAACGCTGATGCACAAAGGGTAAGAAGTCTAATATATTTATGGATTTATTTTTGATCAGAAAGAAAAGTTATTTACTTGATTCTCAAACAGTAGGTTTCAAAGGCAGTGGAGCTTATAAGAGCAAAGGGTGGAAAGGTTACCAGGGAACCTGGCCCTGTCAAAGGTGGCAGCACTGTAATTGCATTTATTGAAGATCCCGATGGTTACAAATTTGAGCTTATCGAAAGAGGACCTACACCTGAGCCTTTATGTCAAGTAATGCTTCGGGTGGGAGATCTTGATCGTTCCATAAATTTCTATGAGAAGGTAGGTCCAACAATTAGGAACTTGGAGAATGCCAGACATTTCTCCTGTCTGAGCTGATTTTGAGTTTGTCTTGAGTTGCAGGCCTTTGGTATGGAACTTCTTAGGAAAAGAGACAATCCTGAGTACAAGGTAAGCATATGGGTGCCAACTTACAACTATAACACCTCCTTATTGTTGTAAATGTATTATTTTTCCTGTTTGATTTTCTCCTTACAGGCCCTTGATAATATCAATATATTTATTTTCCTCCACATTGTTGCATTTTGCTATTTTCACCTCAACAATTGTCCTGTTGGTACAGCCAAGTTCAGCCTTCACATCATATACCATTATAAATTCAATCCTTCTGTATTAATCTTCTCAGCTACTCAGGGTTTTCCTCGTTTTGCTTTTTTACTGACATTTAGCTTTATTAATTTCCAGTATACGATAGCCATGATGGGATATGGTCCTGAAGATAAAAATGCAGTTTTGGAGTTGACATACAACTATGGAGTTAATGAGTATGACAAAGGAAATGCTTATGCACAGGTGACCTTCCATTCTCTTCCACATTTATGGTGTCAACGCACGTAAAAGGATTCCCATCAAGTCATGTTAATTCTTTTACTTCTGAGGATTTCTATGTATTTATTGTCCACTGCACAAAGCGTGTGTTGTCGGTGTGATTTCTTTCAGTCCTTAAATAAGTTAGTTTCTTTATTCCCTTATGAAGATTGTCATTTCATTCCTTGCAACGAGAGTGATGTGTGTGTTATGCCAGATTGCAATAGGCACAGATGATGTTTATAAAACTGCTGAAGCAATAAGAATAAATGGGGGGACAATCACACGTGAACCTGGGCCATTGCCTGGCATCAACACCAAAATTACTGCCTGCTTGGACCCCGATGGATGGAAATCGGTATGTTTTTTCCATGATTTTATCAACTCCTTGTGTTCTCAATTTCTAAAAGGTTATTTTACTAATTTTTACCTGCACATCTTTCTGCATAAAAAACATAATTTTGCCCTTTACATTCTTGACGTTTGATATCTCAGATATAGTTTATTTTGTTCCAAATACTACTCGAGCGTTTATTTGTCACATATTTGTTACATTGGCACTTAGTTGTCAACTACTTTCTTTTCTTGACCTAATCATGTCATGCTGGAGACATTCTATTCATTGCATCTTTTCTTACCTCAACATCATCTCTAAGCCTTCTTGGATCAGTTTGGAGTTCACTTAGGACTATCATGAAGAATTGGAGAGTTTTCTTGCCCAAAACGTGATTGACAGATAGCAGTTAGCAAGCAATCATGTCTTGTAACAGCCATACTCTTCTTGCCTTTGAGGCTGTGAAATTTCATAAAGAATTAGTTATGTATTTGTATGCTCTGATCAGAAGACAACACTGTGCATCTCTTCAGGAAGACATGTTTCCTAACACTCGAGGATGTACTTTCACTGTCTCCGTCATCACTGTGTTTAAATTAACTTGGCAGAGCTGCAGAGGCAAGGAAGAAAATTATGTAGTTTTTGAAAATAGGCTAATTGTCTAACATCATTTTCTTGGCGAGTTTGCTAGCATAAACCATTACTTTTGTGGGTCTTCACCGTTAGACATGGGGAGGTGTTGGTGTCAAATCTGCACAGTTGAGCAAATGGGCAGATGTTTTAATGCCATCTGGTGTTGCCCGAGAATGGAACATGAATGTTAGTCTTAACAGTTACCCCTTTTTGTGTTTCTACCCAGTTCCAAATTCTTTCTTTTTGTTCACCTAACATGTGAAACATCTTTTGTCAGCATGCTATCTCTTGTGCCATGTTCATGTGTAGATCTAGACAATGTCCACAGAACTAGAATGTCGGTGCAATGCCCTTCTCATGGGCAGAAGAATCACACAGCATATTTTAGTTTGATTGCCACAACCTCATTTTGACATTATGATACTCGAGGCTTTCTCATTTTTACCTGAAAATGGCTTGTACTGCTCTAGATTGCTATTTCTCTGGTGGCAGGTTTTCTCACAAATTAATGGATTCTTGTAGACACCATCTAATAGCGTGTGAATCCAATTTCATTGAGTGCAGGTCTTTGTTGACAATATAGATTTTGCCAAGGAACTGGAGTGAGATACTGTTTGCCGAAGCTTATTGCAGTCATGAATGCAGCTTGGAATTTCTGACCTGTCCTTGGATTCATAAGGCAGTCTCTGTTTCCCCCTAGATTCTTTTGGAGGCTCCATGACTAAGGCCATGGTTTGTAGATAAGTCAATTAGCCTTTTGTGTCGTTGAAAGAAACATTTCTGGAATTTAGCTCTTTCCATGTAGGTGAGATCATGAGAGATATTGTTTTATAATTTTTATCTTGCAACAGTATGAATATCCTCTAGCCACATCTGTCATATGAAACATTATTCCCATTTAGAAAGCAGTCTATCCTGGATCAAGAATGCCGCAATTGATGGATGCTTTCAATCCAAATCCGTTCATCTTGTTTGTTTCTGCTCTCAAGCTTAATCGATCTTTCCGGTCCATATATGGGTGGTTTCTATCCAAATTTCTACTAGTACCATGTGAAGTAATGCCTGTTAATGGCTTCAGATAGCTATTTTCGGGGCAGGATTTGATGGCTGTGGTTGTGCGGCTCCATCAAGTATTGCTCGACATGAAATGTGTTGTGATATTAGATGGATAATAAAGCTCATTGTCAGTATGTAACACCTGTTTCCCGTCCCTCCTTTTGGGCAGTGGATTGACAGAACACAATTTGCTTTGTCCAATGTCACAAACTATGATATAGTTTCTACTTCTAAGTCATATAATGTTAACAAAGATAATGTGAACGAGTTTTTTGTCCAAGTGGTGTGTTAATCTTTACTCTTCAAACATTCAAATTTACTTTCGAGCATGCAATACTCATTGATAGATGAGTAATACTTGCTGCAATGACTGTGTGTGCTGCACACACCGTCATTGCAGTGGGTTAAAATTTTTTTTTAGGTCGTCTCCTGAGGTGTCCTAATTGTCCGTACAATACAATGTCCAATCGGACGATCCAAAAAATCTGAAAAATAAAAAGTCGAACCCAACGAACACTAAAAAAAGAACAGACGGTTAGGGTAACTTGGAGGAGACTTAGAAAGAAATATTTTTTTTTGTTTAACCCACTGTTACCCTAGATATAAACATCCAGTCTTACTGGTATGCATGATCAAATATCGAAGGAGGCAACATTTTTGAGATCTAATAAGATGGGAGATCATAGAGGGCAGAACAAAGGTTGGTTGCAAGCAGAGAGGGGGGAGGTGGACTTAATTGTGCTTGAGCTTCGTTGTTGGCCGCCAATTGGTTGTTTACGATTAATGGTCGACACTGTATGATTGTATATTGACATATAAGAGGATAATCAAATTAGTCAGGTATTAAGTATTATCTTATTTAAATTCTGGAACTCTACTACATAACGCCCTGTTTGGTTCTCGTATCAAGGAGCTGTGTTAGTATGACTTTTAATATTAATATTAGTAGCACTTAATTTAGGCGTTTGGTTATCCTATATCAGTTTTAAAATTCTTTCATAATAAAGTCCCCATTGATATTGGATTTAATACAACTTGTACCTTGTATTAAATTTGTTACGGAGAGAACCCTCGAGGCTTTCTCCCACCTGACCTCTCAACGTGCACCTCTCTTTTCCTCTCACAGTAACCTTCACCATTGCCATCGCCGGTGAGTCTATAAGTGTTAGAGTACCACAATTTATAACACTTCAAACCTATAAAAAGGTGGTATAAAATACTTTACAGCAATTCAAACATTTTAAAAATCTTTTGTAACTATTTATGACATTTTACAGCAGTTTATGAATTTTAGGATGTTCCAAGTATGCATATTTTATTCGTGTAAAAAAGAGTGTCAGGCGAGTCAAGTACATCAAGTAGAAGAAAGATATTCTTTATGGTAATTTGCCATGTTTTCACATTTTTCACCCACCCAAGATAACTTAATAATTATTATAATAAGCTAAAATTAATGCTAAAGGTCATCCAAACAAGCTATTTTACCACTATTGATCTTACTAGAATTTCATCCAAACACCTAAAAATGAGATCCTATTAATTTTGATATTGATATTTAACATTCAAAGAATATCAATATCAAAATTGATATTGTATTAAATTTAAGACTAATCAAATGGGGCATAACACATCAACATAGAAATTGTCCCCGACATGAGCTTCTGACAAACGCCAGGCACATTACTATCAATTTTTTAGTTGTCATTACATCTTTTCTTGGGTAACTTGAGCAGGTTAATCAGACTTCAGCCAAAATTTGCTATAGATGGTTTCAATTTTGGTCCTCAAATTCAAGTCAGCTACAGTCAGTTCAAACTAGCCATCAATGGGATGAAATCAGAATAATTTGAGGTGAGTCGGATTAGTTGCAGGGAAAGCAAACTAAGGGCCAGCAAGTTAACCTGAGTCTCCATCCAAAACGGAAAGGTTTTTATTTTGGGGCCAAATCCAACACACTCAATCAAATCGATGTGATCTAAACAAAATTAGATTGGTTCGATTCTCGAACTGATTTATGCAACATTTGGAAACATCGCGGGGGTTAATAAATTCTCCTGATAGCTGCTGTGTGATGATTAAACTTTACCTTATTACCAAAAGTCTCTCATAAAATAAAGAGAAGACAAAAGTTAAAGACTAATAATTATTCTAAGATGAGATCCTTTAGACCTCTTTTTCTGAACCTTAACATATCTCCGGACACATGAAATGAAGAAAATCAAATCATTTACTACAAAAATGAGTAGTAACGTTGTATATTGAGAGGTGGATTCTAATCATTTGTGAGGAATAAGAAAGAGGCGAAGGAAAAACAAGTAAGGTCCATGCATTTTTTGTGAAAGTTAATACAAAATTTACCTTTTTTGAAACTAGAGAGAGGTAGGCCAAGAAGATGTCAGACCCATATGTTTAAAAATCTCTAATATTAAAATCTCTCTTTTTGTATCATGCTTTCCTTTTTTTTTTTTTTTGTACACCTCATTCATTTGTGTCTGAGGACTAAAAAAGACCTAAAAAAAGAGGTTCATAAGATTTTAATTTATCTATCTCTTATTTTTTTTATCTTTGTTAGTGGAATAGGACATGAAATAACCGTTATAAAGTTTAAACCCGATTTGAGTGCGGAGATGTTTAATTTTTTTCCAATTCTCCAAATTTTACATGAAATGCTTAATTCTCTCAATTCCTCTAATTCCACTTTTTATTTCACTCATTATTCAACTCCTTCCTATCAAATCACTTGAAATAACAGAGTGTAATTCTTCTTATTCTGGGTGAAATATCAATAACTTATCAAATCAAAATATCTTTTATTCTAATTTAAAAAATTCTTAAAATCTTATTCTAGTATAAATAATTCTGCAAACAAAATCACACTAAATGATTAGCAACTCTTGATGAGTCCAAGGAGGTATTCATTAATACGACAATAATTAAGCCCTTTTATAAACTTTGACATTTTGGGATCACACCTTGATTTGAACGTGGTTGATGAGAATAAGACAGGACATAAAGTCTCTACACTTTGCTCACGACCGATGGAGTCTTTTCAATCCTATACACAAAGAACAAACAGATTTGCAACTAACAAGTCCCATCCGGATTTGGCGTTCTTCTCGTAGAGCTCGGCTTACCTCACCTTCGAAAGCAAATAATGATGGACGGCCGTCAATTTAATACAAAAGATATCACATCCAACCATTGGGGGTGGTCTTAATGCATTTATGGGGTCCACCAAGGAGTTATTTGATTTGATATAAAATATTAATATTAAAATATTTATTTTTAAATGAACAAAAAATAATTTTTATTTTAAGACCACTGATTTTGAAATTGACACTTTGTTTTTCGGTAGCTTTCGACTGAAACCCATAATCAGTTAAAAATAGTCCCATATAAGTTGACTAATTTTAAAATATGATAAATTATGACACACTGTATATATATAAAATACTGTAAAATAATTTACAACAATTCAAACGTAAAAAGAATACTAATTTATGACATCTGACAACATTTTAAACACATAAAACGACCCTTAAACCGACCTCCTTACTTTTGAAATCACCGTGGTGTATCTTGACGAGAAAGAATGGAGATTTATAAAGGGAAGGATATTTTCTGCATCGTTTTGTAATCCTTTAATCTAGTCCTTTACATTTCTCTTAAGAAGCATTACCTCGTTTACAATAAGTTAGAGACAAATCAATTATATTAAAATGATGCGTCCTAATACAAAGGAGAGCTTTTTTTTTACATGAACATTTGTATTAAAATTTTATTTACGTATGAACTTTCTTAAAAAGTAATGTCATAAAAATTTTATATATAATGTCATTTGTATTGGGCCAACGTGAGGGTGAGATCGGACATACAAAGGAGATGGCACCGGGACAAGTTGAGAAGAGTAATGCTTGCTGTAACATTCTGGGTGTTGTAATCTACATAAATTACATTGTCTTAGATTCTACCCTCTAATCAAAATGATTGGACAGTAACAATTCATATGTATTTTTTTATTTTCTGATTGTCGAATTAACACTTATTAGATTACTTAATTTTAAAATTTAGAATAAATAAAAAGTACCCTTTTTTTTTAAAATCCGTGAAGACTATTCTGAAGTTTCTCATATTTTCCGGACCAAAGGGTTTCTTGTTTAAGATTTCCCATTTTACATGCAGGACTTCGTTGAGGTAGAGATGGCGAATGCTAGAACCTAGAAGAACACGCGACAAGCAGCCAGTAACCAAGCAGAGATCGTTGCGGTTCTGCTCTCGTCAGCAGGGCAGGCAGATCACTCAGGAGGGTTAAATCACCAAGATGGTATGTGCTTCTCCCCTTGTTCTATGTGAAAGATGCTGTCTTTTTGCAGTTCGGAATCTAAGAAACTGTCAGGGAGGAGGGCTTCAATAATTTTCAAGTCTACTGCTGTACCATATATAGAGGTTCCAAGCACCAGTTTTAACCAACTAGGAATGGGTTCCTTCTGTCAACCACGTCCAATCAAGGGAAATAGCAGTATGGAGCAGTATCAAGGGACAACGTCCAGCTCATCACAACACCTTGCTTGTTCAGCCCTGTGGTTGTGTTGTGGTGAGTTTCAGGGTTCAGGCCTGTGGTTGTATTATAGGGAATTTCAGGGGTAGGCTTTGGCTTTTATTAATGCCTTGGCTTCCATTAATTCTTTTGTCCCATGTCTCTAGTTAAGATAGCATTTAGACAATCACCTGAGCATTGGAGCTAACATCTGGAGAGACTGAGGCATTGGAGGTAGAATTAAGGTCTTTGTAAGCCTCAAAATGTTCCATAGCATAACGAAAACTGCTTCATAAAGTAACTTTTATGTGGGTGGGGTTCAACTAATCTCTTCAAGGGTAGGACATCCTTTTTTCCCCTTCATAAAAGTTGTTACGGATTGTGCACTATCAATTTTATTAAAAAAATAGTGGCTTCTGCAGAAGGAGAAAAAGAAAAAGAAAAACCAGTCAGTAGGAGTCCCGGATTTCGGCCATAAGGAACCCCCTCCGACGGTTAAGTTAGCTTCTGAAGATGATTCGATTCAGAAGTCAGGGAAGAGGAAGAAGTAGCTTTAATACTTTTTGGACTGTAGTCCTTGGGGTTTTGAAGACATACCTTTGGTAATAAATAGCCGTGTATTTATAGCGGAGGATAGAGGTTGCTTAACGGTGACAGCCGATATAGGACTATGTTTTGAGTTTACTGGTAAACCGCCATAGTACCTAACCCTCCCACCGGAGTGGGCCGGATACGACTACTGGGCCGAAGGGGGTTGGGCCGCTGATGGGCCAGATGCCGCATAATGTGCTGAAGCCTGCTGGGCCGAGGGCTGCTGAGTCGCTAATGGGGCAAAGGCTATTGGGCCGCTGACGGGCCGAAGGTTGCTGGGCCGCTGATGGGTCGAGGACCACCGGACTGCTTATTGGGCCGAGGGCAGCTAGGCCGCTAACAGGCCGAAGGCTGCCAGTGGGCCTTTTACTGCTGCTTTTGGGCTGATCTTTGTTGGGCTTGCTTTAATGGGCCGAATCGGATTCTGCCTCATCAGCTTCCATTAATTCTTTTGTCCCATGTCTCTAGTTAAGATAGCATTTAGACAATCACCTGAGCATTGGAGCTAACATCTGGAGAGACTGAGGCATTGTGGGTAGAATTAAGGTCTTTGTAAGCCTCAAAATGTTCCATAGCATAACGAAAATTGCTTCATAAGGTAACTTTTATGTGGGTGGGGTTCAACTAATCTCTTCAAGGGTAGGACATCCTTTTTTCCCCTTCATAAAAGTTGTTACGGATTGTGCACTATCAATTTTATTAAAAAAATAGTGGCAGCACAATGAAGTAAGAGGTGATCTCCCTCACCAATAAACCCTCATTAGTGAGCAAAACAAAAAAAATCTACCACCTTTCTCGAACTTCCCTCAAATATTACGATGATTACTGCTCAGAAAAGAAGAAATTGAATCTTAATGGAGTCTTAATCCAGCAAATGGATGAGAAATTCTACAACTTGTCCATGGCTCTCGTCTGATCAGGTCCAACTGAGAAGAGCTTAGTGAAGATAGGATGCCTTATATATATGGCTTATTATAGGGATTGGGATGTAAAGGTAATCTCACATGCCTCTTCTCTATTTGAATTTTCACTTCTGGAAAGATCTGGCTACTCTTTGCAATAGAGTTTTGGCAAAATGTAGGAGTTATCTTGGCTATGTTGAGTTCTGCATAGGTTATATCCCATCTCAGGGTTGTATTTTTGAAGCACTTTAGGAACTACTACCTCACAAGGAAAACTTTAACGTTTTCCAAAGCTTGAGTGATGTTAGCCTAATCATCTGCAAGGGGTCACACACCTTTAACAAGCATTATAAATACATGCTTGTCTGTGTAGAATGGAGCCTTAGCCAATAAATTGTAGTTGGTGCCAGTCTGCACATTGCGGAATGATACAAGTCATATGTGATGCTAGTTTGCATATTGCAATAATATGTTTTAGACGCAGGTGAAACAAACATAATTTAGTGAACATAGGAATGGTGGTCTTCTTGACTACAATTTTGTGCATGGACTCTACGTTTTTTCACAAGATGTGCCATCCTCCCTCTATGTCTGCCTTAGAAAGTTCGTAAATCCCATGAGAATCTTTCTCAAGATAGGGAAAGGTTTAGGGCCATGGGCGACATACAAGGGTAGGAGAGAAAGAACATAGGAGGGATATATTTCTAGTGTACTGATTATAATGGCCCTCTTCAACTGGGCCCTATCAAAAGTCAAGGGGAATCTTTCAGAATTTTCCTCGTTGTTATATGAGCTTAAATTGAGTCACCATGAAGCTAGTTTTCTATCCATTGACACCTCGTGGAACTTGGCATCATCAGTGGTTTGGGCTTGCTTGACCGGCCTTTGGACGTAGCCTTATAAATTTTTGTGTCAGGCCGCTAACCCTCTTTCGGCCCGTTGGAAAACAGGTGGGCCTAAAAGCCCATTCCCTTCTCCAAGGTTGGGCCAAGCTCAGGCTTTAATCATCAGTCCGATAAAGCCTTGCTATTGTTTTCCCCCTCTTTTTGATCTCTAGTGCCTATAACACCAGGCAAGTGTTGAAAAGGGGAGAAGTTGGGACCATTCTATGTCCCAGGGGGTGGGGGGTTGCTCCTAGGTGCCTACTGCCAGCACGAACCTAGGGCCTACAAATCTTCCCAACTACTTACCCTTATATATGGTCCTGTGCAAAAACTGCTTATTTGGACCCAAAAAGGTCACCTTGGCAGGTTAAGCCTGAGATTAACGATTTGAGACATATGTTGAGCCTCACCCAACCAGACATTAGAAGATGGGCTGGGCTAGGGTTGGCCTAGGCTGAGCCCAGCAATCAACCGCTGTACTTCTCAATTTTGATAGACCCTTTCCTAGACAAAGTTATCTTCACCATATAATAGGTACCATCTCTCGAGGGTTCGCATCAGGTAGGCAGACAACAGAAAACTTAGTCGGATGCTTGGGTCCTTCATTAGTCCAGCTGGCCCTGAATTGATGGGAGATGCTGCTGCCGCAGTTACTGCTTGTGATGATAGTAATTATCCTAGTAGAGGCTGGAAGTGCATGACACATGGAAGGTGGTAGGGGAGCAAGAATGGTGCTAAATTGTGTTTTTGGTTTTTTGATGCTCAAATTTAAGATTGGATTTGAAATCTTGTAGCAGCATGCCGATGGAGTTAATTAGTTTATAGCCATTAAACAATCATTTTACCCTTCAAGTTCGTCCATCTTCCTTATCACTGCTTGACGGACTTAACTTTTTTGATGTTTTGACTAGTTGCTGTGGCCAGTTCAAGTACAAAATGGAAGATACTGTAGACACGCTAATTTTGACGTCATTTCGAGTAAATTTCATACCATATAATAATGCCTCAGAATGGTTTGATATTTAATCATTAATTAATTTTTATTGATATTTTTGAATGTCGGGTTTAACAGATATGTTTAAATTAATCAATTAAATTGATTTTAGCTCAAATTTCAGTTAAAATATGAAGAAGTCTAAAAGACGTCGACCTATGTAGACGCTATTTAGAGTTTATTCCTATTTTAGCATTTAAATTTGAATTTTAATCAATTGATTAATTAGCTAAAAGGCGTCTGTGAGTGCTGACGCGTTTTAGGTTTCCTAAGCTATTTCTACTTTTCTTCCGGATGTTTATCCTTATCTTAATTAGTGTAAAAGACGTCAAAATATGTGGACGCGTTTTACCTGATAAAGATAAAGATAAGTTTCCCGGATATTTATCCTTATCTTAATTAATCTGAAAGGTGTCAGCCATCCTGGACACATTTTAGATAATTATAGATAAAGATGAATTAATCAGTATTTATCTGTCGGTTAAGATGGATAAATTCAAGATTTTTCTATGTTAATCACGAACGCAGAAGAAGTCTATAAATACCTTACATGTTGAAAAGTAAAAAAAGAAGAGAGAGCGTAATCTTGAGTTGAATTACTGGAGCGATAGCAAATTGAAGATCAAAGCAACAACGTCGGAACGCTGAAGCGCTACTGTTTCCAGAAGTCGGCGTCCTTTCAAGTCTTCATCCATTCAAGAATTCAACAATTGGGCATAACTTTTTCATTTCCGCATTAATTTCATTTAATTCTACATTCAATCATCATTCACTTCATGCAAACACACACAACACATTCATCCTTTTCAAAACCTACTTGATTAAGGGGTTTCAAAAGTCATTAAAACAAGTAAGTTTGCTGTTTAAATTGCATGCTTAATATCATGATTAGAATAGATACTTCTTTTGCTTAAAGTTCTCATCATTGTTTCTTCATTTCTTTTCTTTCTATTTCTGCTGCACTCAACAACAAAGAGGAAAATAAAAAAGGAGCAAATCAAGCACAAGTCAAAAGGGATTTCTGGACGATCTTCAGCCTCAAATTCAACAGCAAGAACAAAAAACAAAGAAAGGGCTCTCTTTCTTTAGCCGGCTAAGGAAGGGGAACCAAGAGCTCATAATCTTCCGCGTTCAAACAGGTAGGCGATCATACTTCTTTTGAAACTTTTTAGTTAAAAGTTTATGGCGATCACAACACTTAGTAGTTTCTGTTTTTAATAGGTTTCTTTTGCACTAAATAACATAGATTTTTCATGATAATCACACGGTCATTCTAAGCACTCACAGATACATCTCATGATATTCTACCTGTCCTGAATATTTTGTCTAGTTGCCCTCAAATACTTTATGAATACTTTGAGATAAGAAAGGTTTTTGTCCCATGCAAAGCTACCAACATATTACTGTCTCAAGAGAAGAGTACCAAAAAGAGACCTTATAAACTCAACATTGCAAAGGACTGCAAGGGTAACATTGTATAACCTCCCCACCTCAGACCTTCCACACAGGCCAAAGAAAGACCCATAAAGGAGACATTCAAATTTAGAGAACGAAACTTGTCTTACTATCAGCTCAGAGGGCATATAATCAATGGGGAAAAAGTGATACTGCCCTCATTTATAAAGAGAGTCAGACTCCCTCCGGTTTAGCTCTGTTCCATGTACTTCCCCATATTAAAGTTTTGTGTCTATTTTCTCCAGAATCTTAGCAACATGTAACGGCCTTTGACGCGGAACGTCGTCGAGGCAGTGGGTCGAAGGCGGGAGGGGCGACATGAACGCGGGCCTTACGCCCACAGCCTCTCGCCGGAACCTCTCTCAGACGACCTCCGTGGAGGGACAGGCTCTCATCTCACACTAGGAGGAGGGGAGAGCACAATAACACAAAGCTTTCATTCATTCTAGCATGCCTACAAGGGAAGAGATGACCCCTTTATATAGGAAAGGGCATCTCTTGGTCAAGACAAGAATGACCTCATTAAAAAAGAAATACCAAACATGTCCTAGGGGCAGGAAATGACCGAAATAGCTGTTAAGGCTAAACTAAAATAAAATGCATAACTAGACTTGATCCTAGATAAGGAGCTCGTCGCCAAGCCACAAAGACGTCTGCGTAGCACGTGCTCGATGTCTGCTCTTCTGCTGTTCGGTGTCCCCACCAACTCTCCCGGGGTGCTGGGAACTCGACCCCGTCGAGTAAGGGTCCACGCCGCTCTGGTAGCGCTCGAGCAGGTCTGGATCGAGGAGTTGTAAGTCCTTTCGGCTGATCCACATGTCTTCGGATGGTGGCCGATCTCGCCAGCGGACAAGGAAGTGCTGATACTCCCTGCTCCTGGTGGTGATTACCTGTTCATCTAGTATTCGCTCAATTTGCTCGCGCCGTGCAGGGGGTGGAGCTGGTGGACACTTTGTAGGGGGGTTACTCTCAATGGATGGTAAAGGCCCAAATGGATCACTAGGAATTGTTGTGGGCTCCTTGTAAGCTACAAGGTCTGCCACGTTAAATGTGGGACTGATCCTATAGTCTGTCGATAAGTCCACAACATAAGCATTCGACCCGATCCTTTTTAGGATCCGGAATGGGCCAGCACCACGGGCTTGCAGCTTTTTAACGACCCTTGAGGGGAGCGTTCAGGTCGCATCCTGACCATGACAAGGTCACCCTTTTGAAATTCTTGCACTCGTCTATGTGCATCAACCAATCTTTTGTAGAGCTAGTTGCTCTCATCAATTTGCTTGCTAATGTGCTTGTGTAGGTCATGAATATGTTGGGCAAATGACCCAACCGACTCGGAGATGCGAGCAGGCAAGGGAAGGAGAATGAGATCCACAGGCTGGTTAGACTTGTATCTATGCACGACTTTAAAAGGGCTCATCTCAGTGGTCCTATTGACTGAACTATTATAGGCGAACTCAGCTCGGGGCAAAATCGAATCCCATGTCCCTATGTGCTCCCCTACTAAGCACCTCAAAAGGTTCCCCAGGCTTCTGTTGACCACCTCGGTTTGGCCATCAGTTTGAGGGTGATAGGCAATAGAAAACTTGAGTAGGGTGTCTACTCGGTGCCAAAGGGTCTTCCAAAAGTAGCTGGTAAATCTCACATCCCTATATGAGACTATGGTCTTGGGAAGACCATGTAAACGGACAACCTCATCAAAGAAAAGACAAGCCACCCTAGATGCATATGAAGTTTTGGAGCAAGGGATGAAGTGGGTCATTTTCGAGAACCGATCAACCACTATGAAGATGGAGTCATGCTTACGAGGGCTCCGTGGTAGTCCAAGCACAAAATCCATACTCACGTCCTGCCAAGGACGATCAGGGACGGGAAGGGGAGTGTAGAGGCCAGTGTTTTGGCGTTTTTGCTTGGCAGTGGCGCAAGTACGGCACAGGGCCACTAAATGAGCTACATCGCGCTTTAGGCTTGGCCAATAGAATCGGCTTTCAACAGCCTCAATGGTTTTGTTTTGACCAAAGTGCCCACCTAGACTGCCCGCATGTACCTCCCAAATTAAAAATTTGCGAACGGAGGTGCGTGGCACACAAAGCTGCTGACCTCTAAATAAGTATCCGTTTTGTAGGAGATACTCACTCGTACCCCTAGAGGATCCGGCTTTAAGCGTGGTACAGATCTCTCCAAAATCAGGACATCCCTCATACAATTCCTTGAGTTTATTAAAGCCAGTCACCTCAACACTCATGATGGAAAGAAGGGATACTCGTCGACTGAGGGCATCTGCAACCCTATTCTCGACTCTCGCCTTGTGCTTCAGCACGAAAGTGTAGGCTTGCAAGAACTCTACCCATCGACCATGCCTAGGATTCGGCTTTTTTTGGGAGCTGAGGAAGCAGAGTACCTCATGATCGGAGTACAAGACAAATTCCTGCGGCAACAAATAATGCCACCAATAGCGAAGAGCCTGGACCACGGCATAAAACTCTTTATCATAAGTTGAATATTTCAGCTTAGCATCAGCTAGCTTCTCACTGAAATACGCCACAGGGTGCCCTTCTTGACTTAACACTCCTCCTATACCGACCCCAGAGGCGTCACAAGAGACCTCAAAAGACTTTGGAGAAATTGGGGAGGCGAAGTATGGAGGCATGAGTGATTTGATTCTTGACCTCTGCGAAGGCTTTGGAAGCGGCCTTCGTCCACCCAAAAGGTTCCTTACGGATGCAATCCGTAATTGGGGCCATCACAGTGTTGAATCTTCTAATGAATCGCCTATAGAAAGATGCTAGTCTGTGGAAACTGCGAATATCATAGATGCTCATAGGCTGGGGCCACTCAACGATCGCCTTGACCTTTTCAGGGTCGGCGGAAACTCCCCTATGTGATACTATGAAGCCTAAGAAGGTTACTTGATCAGTAAAAAATGCGCATTTCTTAGGATTTGCATACAAGCTCTCTTTTTTTAGCACTTCGCACACCTGACAGAGGTGGCCTAAGTGGTCTTTCCTGGTCCTACTGTAAATGAGAATGTTGTCGAAGTAGACAACAACAAAGGAGCCCATGAAGGGTCGGAGGACCTGAGTCATCAACCTTATGAAGGTGCTGGGGGCATTTGAGAGCCCAAAAGGCTTGACGAGCCACTTGTAAAGACCATCCTTGGTCTTAAAAGCAATCTTCCACTCATCCCCTGGCCGGATGCGAACCTGATGGTATCCACTCTTTAGGTCAATCTTAGAGAAAATGGTAGCTCCTGCCATCATATCAAGCATGTCGTCAAGTCGGAGAATGGGGAACTTATATTTCACAATGATTCTATTGATGGCGCGGCTGCCAACACACATCTGCTAGGTGCCATCTTTTTTGGGGGTCAGGAGGGTTGGCACAGCACAATGGCTGGTGCTGATTCGCAAAAAACCCTTCCTAATGAGCTCCTCGACCTGCCTCTGTAGTTCTGCGTGCTCGGTGGGATTTAAGCGATAGTGAGGCAGATTGGGCAAGGTGGACCCAGGGACGAAATCAATAGCGTGTTGTATGTCACGCATGGGCGGCAGGTGATTCGGAAGATCCTCGGGAAAGATATCGTGATACCTGCTCAAGACGATTTCCACTTCCTCAACTCGTGGAGTGGAGTAACCTTCAGATGGATTACTCATGACGACAGCCCAAACTGGGGCTCCCTCGGCAACCTTGCCCTCAAATGCACTTGCTTTGATTATATGAAGGGATATCCTTGCTTTTGACTTTACGGCTAGTTCCGAGTTGGGTGGGTTGGATGGGGAAGGAACGAGTGGGGAGGGGTTAGGTGAAGGTGTGGAAGGTGAATTTTCCCGAGATGGGATCTCCCCCTTGGCGGGGTTCTTAGGTGGGGAGGGATGCAAGAGAATCTTCCTACCATTGTGTTTGAAGACACAAATGTTGGCCTTGCCAAGTAGGGTAGCATCCTCATCATAGATCCATGGCCTACCCAAGATGATGCTTCATACTTCCATAGGAAGGACGTCACACCAAATCGGCTTATGATAGGATTGAAACGCAAGGGGTACCAGGCAGCGGGTCCTGATGGGTAATGATGAGGCATTAATCCACGAGACTTGATATGGCTCAAGGTGAGTCTCAGGATCCAGGCCTAAACGAGAGACATAATTAGTGGAAATTGCGTTGATACAACTTCCACTATCAATTATGATCTTGCATGGCTGGTCAGCTATCCTAGTGTAGGTGTGGAAGATGGAGGTTCGACGCCAGTCCTCCTCTTTGGTCTGTGTGAGGATGCATCTCACCACACCAAGCCTAGTGTCCCCGTGTAAGTCCACAATGCCCTCGATCCTGGCGTACCCCCTATGCACACACCCTAGGGTGGCACCATTCTCCTCAAATTCCTCAGCTAAGGCTGGGTCAGATATGTAGTTCTCTTCTTCTTCATGAGTGGAGGGCTCAATTAGCAGGGCCCTGGTGAGACACTGACTGGCATAGTGGCCAACCCCATGACTCTCACTTTGTTTCCGTTCCATTGACAATCCACCCAGAACTGGTAGAAAAATTAAATGATTTTCCGAATTCTATCTTGGGGAATCCTAGTTCTAGCCAAGATGTGAATCAGGTGATTGATTCACACCATGATGCTTCAACTCATGGAGACGATAAGGGCAAGCAGTTGGAACGTGCGGTTGTTGCAGTTAACCTGGAAATTGAAGATGTTAAAAAACACATCAAAGTGGGAGCAGGTTCGAAAATGACTCCTAAGCAATTGACTTCCTCTGTTTTGTCAGGTATGATGCTGTTTTATTATACATTTTGCATTCATGGAACCACAAAGAGGTCTGTTGTTACTTGTTAGCCAACATGTTGCATCTTAAGTTGCAGTTTTGGTTCATATGCATCAATGATATAAAAGAAAAAATGGAATAGTTGGTGTGCGTGTGGGTGGGGTGGGGGGGAAGGGGAGGAGGGGGGCTTTGTTGCTTATCTTTGCATGTGCAGTGTGCACAAACATGACTAACTTGTGGTACCTACTAATCTTTGCTGAGAGGATGCTTGATGCATGTGGTCTGGTGCTTTCGTTGGTCTTTGCCTGGCTGTCAAGTCATTGTTCTTTGGCGACTGATAGCTTTGATACCTGCTATCACAACATTGGATTCAGTTAAGATGTCCATTGTTTCTATATCAATGGTTCTCCCATTAAATCCCAGGAGAATTTTTCTGAATTGCATGGTATCTTTTCTTGCACATCAACTCTCGTCAGGGACTTCCAATAAGCACTTTCCTCTCCAAAAGCTTATTAGCGGACAAATTTGGTACTTTCTTTAAAACCAGTCTCTGTCGGTTTGACAGGGAAGTGCAAAGTTTTGCTCAGAGTCACAATTTGTCCTTTTCGAGATCCTCACAGCCAACGCACATTGATTTGATGAGTGTTATGGCCGTGGCTGTTGTATGCTGCTGTTTTGGAATGGGGGACTGTGAGCATCCCACCTCTTTTGGTTTATTAACATTGTTCTTGTTATTCTTTGAACATTAAACAAAGTGAATGGGTGTTGGTACTTTGCCATTTTTATTTATTCTTGGTGTACATCCAGGTTTACACAAAATCTACAGTAACCTTTAAACTCATAAAGGCATGCATGAAATTTTAAATCACAGTATTTTTCTAAATTCATGCCTGCCTGGTATCTCAACACTCTCATCCCTTTTTCTTCCTTTTCTAATATGTTTTTTGGGGCTTAGTCCTATCCTTCTCTTATGACAGATCTGGGCATTGATAGATCAATATTTATAAAGCCAGAAACATTTCATCTGACTGTTGTTATGTTGAAGCTATGGAACAAAGAGCGTGTTGCTGCTGCTACGGAGGTACTGCAGGTAATGGTATTTTGATGTACTCTGTGGTTTGAATTTAATGCAGCATTAGTTATGGGGATAATGAGGTTATCCTTCTGTTGAAGAAAATTTCCTCAAAAGTGCTGGAAGCTTTGGAAAATCAACCAATTTCTGTTAAGGCTTAAAGGGCTGGTAAGATTCTTTTGGAATTTATGATGTTCTAGCATTTCAGTATGATGTCGGTCTGCTAAAGCATTGGATGTGTGCTTGTCTACATTTACATGGATCATCATTGGCATTTCTCATTTTCTCTGTTCTTTGGACATATGATATTGCGTGATAATCCTTCTGTTGCATACTGCACAGAGATGCTATGACAGATCAAGCCGGTTCATGTAACTCAAACATGTCCTATATGTATGTTTATGAAGTATACCATTCAGTATCTGCTTTTTATCGATGCATATTTTAGTGCATATCACATATGCATGGCAATCAAGCACCAAAGTGACCAGTTTGTATCACGGGCAAAGTTGCATTACTATGTATCCCTTACTTTTGAATGCTGCTATCTTTGACTGAAAGTAACTAGATGGTGCTTGCGTCGTAAAAATATAATGGATAATTCCTTTGAGGGGTGTCGCGCGTAGGAGTGTATCCAAAAACAAGCTTTCATGGTGCAGTCTGCCTGATCTTCTTAGGTGCAATGACTTGAACATTAGGAATGCCATCTTTTTTCCCTCATCAATCGCAAGTGCTGACTTTTCCAGCAGTCTCCAGCAGTTGGATTCCATGGAAGGGGATCCTCTGGACCTCCTCGTCTGCGCTTCTGTGCGCCCTTAGATACATGGGGAGAGGAGGTGATGGGGTACAGTCCATCATTTCAAGGTCAAATGACCCATTTGCTCTTCCCGCCATGTGTCTTGGGGCGCACAGAAGCACAAGGGAGAGTCCCGGAGGATCTCGTTTCGATTCCATAACCTTTATTGCTAACAACCCGTTTCCACGCATTTAATGTTGTGAGAATTTGAGTCATGTATGATAAGGTAACGTCCTTATGCTGAGTTATGCAGGCAAGGTTTTTCATCATTCTACTTGATTTTCCATCGGTAGGCATGGATTTTTTTTCCCTTTGACTAACGACCATGAGTTAGGTTGCATATCAGGTTCGGATTAGGAATTATATACAGATTTTATACTCTTCTGGCTTTGGTGGGAATAGTTTCTTTTGGGAGGTATAGACAAGTTATTCTAATATTTGTTAAATAATCAGATGACATGAACTTAGACTCTAATATTGAGCATGAATCCTCTTCTTTGTCAGATTTGTCTCTAGTGTTTTTCTTTGGTTTGTTTCTGTTTTTCCTGAGATTTTATCAGACAGGCTTCCACTTGCCACCTTTCAGGATCTTCTATTAACCAGAATATTTTTTTTCATTAAACTACGTCTCAACAAGCTTGATACATGTAATCATGCAGTGAGGTTTATACAACATAAAAAATATTCCCTCATTACAGGAGTGCATGAACATGAAGGGTTCCCCCACAAAGGCTCGTGTTCTCTATGCCCCAGTTGAGGAAATTGGAGGAGAGGGACGCTTATTACGTGCATGTCGTATCCTAAGCAGTTTTATATATTATTTAATTGGATATCTTGTCTAGTAGATAGCCCTTATGAAAATACCCTTCTCTATTCTTCCATATCTGGACACCTAACTCAAAACTCACAGAGGTCATTGTGGAAGCTTACGTTGAAGCAGGTCTTGTTCCTGAGAAGGATGCTCGCCAAACATTGAAGGTGAAATGGCAGTACCTCCAAAGTCCAACCCAGAGATGCGATTTTAATATACAAATGCTGTTTTGCAGTCTATGAACATGTAATACAGTCTTGCTGTCTGGGAAGAGAATGATCGAGTTCTGACTCACTGCAACAACAACTTGCTTGTCCTTTTTTTTAAGAAATTCACCTTCATAGGCTATCATACCAGCCTTCACAAACAACTTTAATCTTTGAATGCACTGCCTTCATGTAGACTGCTTCACCAATATAGGCTTTTTGCTCATTATTCTCTTCAAACCCGACTTCAGATAATTCTTGACCTACCTCAAAGGCACTAGGTTTTTTTCCCCTTCTTTTTCTTTTCCGGGGTGGCGGGCGCATGCATGCAGGGGGTTGGAGAAGGCGCTAAAGATTTTCCCAAAACAGTGGATGCATATTTAATGTGTATGGTTTGACATGTGTTGTGGGGCGGCCTCCGTTCTATAGTAAGGTTGTGCTCCATTATCACCTGGAGGTTGGTTTTAGAACTAGAAACAGCCTCTTTGCAAAAAAACTAAGGGTAAGACTGCATACAATTGACCCTCCCAGACCCCACAGTAGCAGGAGCCTTGTAGCACTGGACTGCCTTTTTTATGTAGCACTGGACTGCCTTTTTTATGGGTTAATGTGTGATACATAAATGAATAACGCACAGTGTCTTTTTCAGCTGCAAGACATGTGATGCAGCCGAGGGGTGCTCGCGAGTCGGTTCTAGACAAAGGGTCCAGAACGAGAGGGAGGGAACGGATCTGGACGAGTGGGTTCCGGTTTGCCTACACATGAAGCACACAAGGTCAGCTAGGGCCCCAGGGGTGGTCCCGGGTAGACCTCTCCGACGCTCAAGTCAGTACGTGGCAAGAGAGTGTAGGATAGATAATGTGTGGTTGAGAGGGCAGAATTAAGCATACCTTTTGCTGAGGTAATCAGTACCTTTCATAGGATAAAAAGGTAGGTGGCTTTCTTTATGGCAGCCGATGTAGAACTATTCCTGTGAATGTTTTGCTCCTTCCCCTGCCTTGTGCCAGCGTTAAAGAATTAATGAGCCGAACGGGATCCTGGCCGGATGACCTAATGGGCCTCAGCTTACTATTGGGCTGGCTGTGGGGGCCTGCCTCTCGGCCCCCTCGTCAACATGAAAACAGATCTTGATTCTTGAAGGTTTATTTATTTTTTTCACTGAATGGAGTCGGGTAAAATTTGATTTGTTTGTTCTCAAACTCTAGGTTGCAGTGGCCCAAGGTGCATGTTTCTCTTTTTTCATCATTTAAGATGATTGAAGACAAAACTGCAATTATCCTTGTTCATGCCACTTTCCAGTTTCCCTTTGCATTGTCAAGATATGCCAGCCATCATTCATTTCCTTTTTTGTAGACTTGATTTTTGAGATTAAGCTAAATGACACACTATTGACAATAAGATCTCACCTATAGTTTTCAAACTTGCTATTCAAATAGCAACTGCACTCAATTACATTTCTGTTGCTTTAAATCAACTGCTTCTGGATACTAAAGTTCGTGAGAGACAGAAGGATCTGGAACTGCAACATGGCTGTGTACTCGTAGGAACTCATATAGCAACAGTTATAAATACTGGTGTACATTCTACTGATGGGTGATTGCACTATGTTGAACTTGCAGCTGCACGCCACCGTGATGAACACAAGGCACAGGGAAAGGTGTCCACTTTGTGATATCTCTGGGCATATTCTTCATGATAAACGTCTTAACCTCAGGTACTGTTCTTGCCTAGCTGCTAACTCTCCAACGAACGACAAATGTGCAGGAAACACAGAAGTATGGCATATGATTCCTTTGATGCGAGAAACGTATTGAAGAGGTATGGTTCCGAGGAATGGGGGGAGTATCTCATCCGAGAAGCTCATCTGTCACAGAGGTCTGTTTACTGTGATACTGGATACTATCATTGCTGTGCATCCATTCCTTTCCCTGTAAACATGGACATAAGATAATTTAGAAATACTTGCCGCACTGCTTGCTTTGGTACTGCACTGCATCCACATATGTGGGGCCGGCTATCCAATCGACGGATCAGATGGCACATGCGGGTTAAGTCCTGCTGGGATCGGATAGTGGGTGCACTGCACCGCCAGAGCAAGTAATTTTCAAAATAATCTTGTCCACTTTGTCTTATGGGTGCACAAGTGCCTAACGTTGTAATGCTTAATTGCTTACTGGGAAAATGTTCAGGTTATGGTGGTGGGTACCTTGCTCATGTTTTAGAAGTATGACCAGTGGAACAGATTATCTTGGATGATGTACAGAAAATATCTTATGTTATGGTACACTTATTTGCCGGGTAGACTTCATTGGCTGTTGACTATTCTTTCTCCATCTATCTACCTGCTGTGAATAAACCGTGTTATGATCCTATGGTTCAACTCTGCTTGTAGATAGATTCATGAGGTAAATGCTGAAAATGAGATTGCCGATTGAGTTTCACTTGGGGTCATTTGGTTTGACGTAATTATCAGGTTTTGGAGTCACTAATTCTAAAACCAGCAGTAAAAAAATCCCCGGTTTATTCACATGTTTTAAGTCTCTTGATTTTAGTTTTTAATAATTTTATACTGAAAAAGGAAATCGGATACAAAGAGTGCCATATAAGTCACTGACTTTGATATCCAGTAATTTATGACATCTCAAATGTAAAGAAGTGTACCCATGAAACATTTTATGACATTCTAAGTGTAAGAAAAATATTATTTATGGTGTTTAATATTTTTATAATGTTTTACGACGCATCAATGTAATATTTATGGTGTTTAATATTTTTATAATATTTGGAGAGTTTTGGCTCTGTTTTTGGCTGGTGGGTCATACCTGTCACTAATTGTTGATTAAGTTTAGAAATAATATACCTATGTGGCTGTAATCTTCTTGATAAATAAAGTACAATACAATGTAATATTTGATATAGTCGTATATATAATATTTTAAAGTATTAGATGAAATCCACATAAAAATATGTTTTGACTTTTGAAGGATGGACAGAATAAAAACCCCAGCTTCACCAAGGGGCTCCCCAAACAAAGGAAAGAAGCTTCCACGGTGGGAAGGACGTTGCGGACGGCGGAGTATGGTGGGGGAGAACCGAGGCGACCGGACTAGCTAACCGGAGGATAAATCTTACACGAGTGAACCAGAAGACAACGAAGTACCGGTGTATTGCTTCCAGTGATATAAGTTTAGATTATTTTATTTATTGCGATTTTTCGTCCGTCGCCTCAAAAATTCAACCCCCCGTGCGGCTGATTCGGAGCTCCCTTATCTGGTTTAGCAAGTCCAGTTCTCTGCATTGTCAGGTTTTTACTTTGCTAGAATTGGAGATATTTGTGCAAAATTTATATATATATATATATATATCTGCATTGTCAGGTTTTTACTTTGCTAGAATTGGAGATATTTGTGCAAAATTTTTATATATATATATATATATATATATATATATATATATATATATATATATATATATATATATATATATAGTTAATTTCATATAAACCATCGTTGCATACAAAATATAAAAAATGCCACTCTTATTTACGTAATATCATATGTACCCTCTATAGGATTATACTATCATAAATGCCATTAAGGTTAAACTCTGTTGGTTGTCGTCAGAATATGTCAAGAATATTCGCTGTATCCGTTAGAGAGTAACAGACAAGAGCAAATGACTAAATTGTTTTGAGAGAGAGAGAGAGAGAGAGAGAGAACTATATCTTCACAGAGATGTTACTGAAAGCGAAAGCATGGAGGGGACATATGTGTTGCCGAAAGTGACATAGATGCTGTTAGAAGCGTGGAGGGGATGGGGGTGTTGCTAGAAGTGACAGAGATGCTGCTGGAAGAGTGGAGGGGATGGAGGTGTTGTCAGAAGTGTGGATGAAACTCAATAGGCCACGCGTGGGGTGTGGAGGAGGACTGTAGGGGATGTAGGGTGTGGACGTGAGATGCTGGGCCATAGGACATGGCAGTGGGGGGTGCAATGGTGGCTACAAAATCGGACTTGCACACAGAGAGAGAGAGAGAGAGAGAGAGAGAGAGAGAGAGAGAGAGAGAGAGAGAGAGAGAGAGAGAGAGAGAGAGAGAGAGAGAGAGAGATCCCCTTCAAGCCTTGCCCTTCGTTGTCGATCCCCTTCAAGCCTTGCCCTTCGTTGTCGATCCCCTTCAAGCCTTGCCCTCTGTCGTCATCCATGGAGGCAATGACAGGTCCTCCACGCTGCCAGCACTACCAGTTTGATGACAAGGAAGCCAAGGCCTCATTCTCTAGGGCCACCGTCCCCTAAAACTAGAATGCCCAAAATCCATTCGCCACCATCTTGTTTCCCTACAATCCACCAACATTAGTGGCTTTAGGATGTGCACCCGAACAAAATGTGGCTTCTCGTGGACCACTGCATACCTTGGGATAAGCTGTGACATGTTGTCAATATCTTTAAACCCTTCTTCAACGTGCCTCATGATGGACGCCACATACCTAGTCCTCCACCGCCCCTACTCCTAAATTTGGATCTAGTGTCCCAACCGACCCATGAAATTGCGTACCTCACGGAGCTTGCTAGTAGGGATGAGGCGGAGAGGGGGAGAAGAGGGTATCTTGCTCCACGACGCCCCTGACCTGGAGAGAGAGAGAGAGAGAGAGAGAGAGAGAGAGAGAGAGAGAGAGAGAGAGAGAGAGAGAGAGGACGCATGAGGAAGAAGGAGCAGATCTCAGCCATAGAATGTTGACGAACCAAGTGAAGAAGGTGACGACAACCTATCCCCACACCAGGTTGGCTGGATCGACGTACAGAAGGCTCGACCCATACAATGGTGTGATCTCGGTGAACAATGTCATCGTCAAGAAGGAGATCACCAGCATCTGCACATAGGGTGAGTACGGAGAGACAGTGTCCTCCTCCACACCGGCATCTCCAACCTACCAGAGAGAGAGAGAGAGAGAGAGAGAGAGAGAGAGAGAGAGAGAGAGAGAGAGAGAGAGAGAGAGAGAGAGAAGGGGGTTAACTAAGGGATAAAATTGTCTTTTCACGGTTTAGTTAACATTTAATCATGTTTGGTTGAGTTAAAGGGACGGAGGGTAACGACATTGGCACTTTTAATAGCATATCGATATAAGAATGGTACATATGATATTGCGTAAGCAAGAATGACATTTTTGATATTTTGCATGTAACTATGGTTTTTATGAAATTGACCCTATATATATATATATATATTCGAATCTTTTTAACATTTTCTGCTAGAATTCACAACATCTTGACGAGATAGTATAACTATTAACCTTTTCGAAGATGTCTGACGGGACATGTTTAGATCGAACTATCTACGAATAGATTTGGTTTCTTTTGGGATTTTTGCATATATATCTTTAAAGTAGTGTATTTGTATTTATGCCCCTCCGTCAAAATATCATTAACTCCAACTGGATATACCATAACGTGCTAAAAAGATTGCATATATTGTTACATATATACCCCTAAATTCATTAGAATTTTACATATTTGTTCTTACCTTTATCAGAATTTACAAAATCGTTCTAACATATTCATTTGGAGTTAATAATATTTTGATGGAGCGGCATAGCCGCAATATTTCTGAGTTTTTCAGGTGTATTTTATACAGCATATGAGAGATGTGGGTATAAATATAAATATACTATATATGCAAAAGGTTCATTCTTTTTCTATCTATTTATGTTGATGGGATTGCCCTAACAAAAACGTGGAACAATGAGTCTTGTCATATCCTGTGGGGCAGGGCTGGGGGGGAAGGCCAGCTTAGCTTGCGAAGGTAAAGAGGACCCTGTTCGTCTAAACCGTGTGCCGACAGCACTGTTCTAGTTGAAGCGCGTTGCTCTTGAGATCAGATTAGAGAATTAGATGGGCTGACCAGTCTGGTCATTAAAATTTTTGATTGGTTTGGAGGGTTATATTAGGCGTATATTCATCATGGACTGATGATATTTGGGTTCTTGAGCTGGGAGGTACAGCTGAACATTTCCCATTCAGATGCACAGGGGTGCAACCGGATCCTCTTGACTGGACATTAATCCAGTTAACCAGTTACTTGGGGGGTGGGTGGGTATTTCACACTCTACTTAGAGGTCCTTGGTTTTATATAAAACACCCTAAAACACTATAAAATGTCGCATTTTGTTCTCACAAAATTATGATATTTTATAGCATTTTACGTCAAAAAAACACTTGGGATGATGTTAGTATCAAACATTCCCCCTGTGAAAATGCATGGCATTAGCCTAATGCCTTGAAAAAAATGGTTTTCTCTTGCACATGACATGGGATCCGCAATTCTCTATTTCTCCCTTTGGGTCGACGTCAACCGATGTCCGGGAATATGTAGTTTTCTCGTAAACCAAGACTAACATCCATTTAACTGAGTGTCATTGTACATATCGCCAGTTCGATTCCAAGCCTCCCATATTTGCATGTTCAATAGGAGGTGTTCCCACGTAAAACTTGAGGACCTGATGTGAAGCATAATTCAGACCTACAGTCGCAGGCATGTGCCATGTTATCGTGCACATGGACTTACATCATTTACTCTACTTTTCTTATACCTTTCATGCTTCACTTGATCTTATTAGTTAAGATTTTTTAAAATATAGAAAGTTTTTTCCTTTCCCTTTGTTGTAGTTATTGGGCCATCTAACTCAAAATCTTAAGGCAATGAGTGGAGTAGGCACCATCTTCTAAACATTTTTTGATTTTGTCTTTTTTCAATACAAGACTATTCTAATATGCCCTCTCACGTGCATGCCGATTTTAGGCTCTATCACGTGAACCACAAATACGGGGTGCGTGGCCCCATTCGTAACCATGGACTTTGATACCATGTTGAAGTTATTAGGCCATCCAACTCAAAACCTTAAGGCAATGAGTAGAGTAGGCACCATCTTCTAAACACTTTTTGATTTTGACCTTTTTCCATACAAGACTATTCTAACACGCTTCCTCACGTGCAAGCCGATTTTTAGACTCTATCACGTGAACCACAAATACGGGATGCGTGGCCCGGTTCGTAACCATGGGCTTTGATACCATGGTGAAGTTATTGGGCCATCCAACTCAAAATCTTAAGGCTATGAGTGGAGTAGGCACCATCTATTAAACAATCTTTGATTTTGTCATTTTTCCAATACAGGACTATTCTAACACGTCCCCTCATGTGCAGGCCGATTTTAGGCTCTGTCACGTGGACCACAAATATGGGGTGCACGGCCCGGTTCATAACTTTAGATTTTGATACCAAGTTGAAGTTATTGGGTCATTCAACTCAAAACCTTAAGACAATGAGTGGAGTAGGCACCATCTTCTAAACACTTTTTGATTTTGTCCTTTTTCCAATACAAGACTATTCTAACATCCTTCCACAATTATCACCTACCGGAACAGGTCGGCCAATGGATTGCACTGAAACATGAATGGTATATAGAAAATAGGCCAACACAAAACTTTAAGGCTTCCAGTGGAGTAGGTACCATCTATTCAAGCACTATTTCTTTTGTCCTTTTTTAATATAAGACTATTCTAACATGCCATCTAATTTTAGACTTTATCACATATATGGGATGCGCGATCCAGTTTATAATCATGAGCTTAGATATCATATTAAAGTTGTTAGATCATCCAACTTAGAACCTTAAAGGCCTTAGGCATTACCGATTTAAGCATTATTTCTTTTGTCCTTTTTCGATGTGAGATTATTCTAACAAGACTGAGTTAAAACATGAATGGTATATAAACAAAGAGTAATACTTGCTGCACTGCATGCGGTGCAGCAAGTGGTGTGCAGCCCAAGTATTAATAAGTTTTTAAAATTTTTAATAGTTGACCCGTCATCTCGACACTGTGATCGGACGGCTAAAAATCTAAAAACTAAAAAAATTGAACTTTAATGAACAATGAAAAAACACCTTTAATGGACTGAGCCCAATAAACTAAGACTTGATTTTTGAGTTTTTGAAAATTTTTGGATTGTCCTATTGGAGATCGGTTTGCACCAACATGAAGGGCGTGATGAGATAGACCATAAAAAAATTGTTAAAATAAAAAAAAATGAGCTGTACCCCATACAATGCAATCTCGTTACACCGCATGGCGTGCAACAAATATTACTCATAGGAAGAATGGATCATATGATCTCAATCCTACCGACACCCATGTCTTATAGTTGTGATTATTATCCCCGTTTAAAGAACACTTTTCATGTCAACTGTTCAAATTGTCTTTGAGTTACATCTGATCATACAAATTCATGAAATTATAGCAACATAAAACGTGGATATATATATTGAAAGGTGAATAATAATCATCCAGCTAAGAGATGGGTGTTAGTGATAAGACTATGGAATATAAAACCGGCTCAATTGATTGATCCAGATCAGAGTTGGTACAAGTCCATCTGGTTCCAATTGCGAGGAATATAATTAAACTGTTTAAAGACCGATCTGGTTCCAAAATTTTATTTTTTTATTCTTCGGATAAGACTGTGCAATCGTTCAACAGGGAAATAGCACCAAAAACGTCAGAACAGATTAAGATTAGTGGATATCCCCTTCCCACTTCCTGCTAAAAACTTCAATTATATCTATTGATAACGCTGGCAGTGAAACCATGAACAGAATATTCCATTTACGAATACAAACAAATGCTGAAATTATTGTACCAAGAGGAGAAGAACCAAACAAATAAATAAATAAGAAAACCCTTCAATCCCCACTTTGAGATAAATACACCAAGCGATCGTCTCCCTTCCATGCTCAAATAAGATTCCTCTTTTTCTTGTCTCTTTCCTTTGCCAGCCATCTGAGCTCACCAAACTACCCACCCCACCCATCTATCTCTAAATGTTCAATTAAAATTAATTATATGAAATAAACGTGATATGATTATCTAACTCAGGTTTTAACTCCAATAAGAAGATTGTAAGGTGAATCTTATCTTCAAGAGGCGAAGGTCTATTCTCTCTTGAGAAAGGTACTTAGGCACATAAGTTGTGATAGACATGGAAGCAAGATCTTTTTAATTGGATCCCTATTCTTTTAAATGTCAAGCTAACTTCCGCATGTCTTAGTTTCTTATATGAGGACGCCAGTTTGGCTGTCTTATATATGACCTCAGCTATAGTGAATAGAGAGAGAGAGAGAGAGAGAGAGAGAGAGAGAGAGCATAAAATTACACCTGATAATTAAACAGTTTTTATATATAACTTACGTAAAATTACACCTGATATAAATTATTATTAAAATAAAAATACTATTATTCTCACATTGAATTTTGATGTACCTTACTAAGAACATTAATGATCCGCAAAATATCATTTTTGTGTATATATGAAAAGACAACTTAAACGTATATAAAGACCATTGTGTGGTCATTCTTTACATCATTGACATTTTTACTAAGATATGTAAAATCTTAAACACAAAAGTGATAAATCACAGATCAGTAGTTTTTACTCTAATAATAATTCATATGTAAAGAGCTCATAATTAGAATATGCATCCCTAGAGCTCCCTTAATATTGAAGCATCCCTCTACCCTTGATTCAACCCACCCAAGCCAAGAAAAATGGCTTGATCTTGTCTGAAGTAAGATGGAACTGTAGCCAGCATTATTGTTGTCCGCCGGAGGGGACCACTGGGCCTTGGACACCCTGGACGGGTCGGCCACATGGGCCGGCACATGTCTTAATGGGTTCCTCGGCGTTTCTATCAACTCCATGTTACGTACAGCTGGCTGCCCCGAATTGGATAAACCCTCCACTTCATCCCCACTCCCCTCATCCAGAGCACCCACACAAGAGAAGGCAGAAAAAAAAAAAATATCCAAAAAGGCATTACATATCTGAGCTTGCAACTTAAAATTATCATATTTGTGTCCACACCCCTAAGATCACAAGGATATCCTTTGCACACTTGACCACTAAGGCTGGCAGCTAGGATAACATCTAGGGAACATCCTCACATAATGCTAAAGAAGATCAAGTTTGTGTTTCACAATTTATATCTTCAAAAACTTACAAAGATATACCACACTTTTATGAGGCAAAGGTGTCATTTTACAGTTGAGCTCTCCTAACATGGGGAATGACGATAAGTACATGAAGGCAAATATATATTACATTTTGGAGATACAAGAGCAAATATCGTGATTTGAAGAATACAAGCTCGAGTGCAGAATTTGTAAGGGTATGTAAACAAAAGATCTATCGGCAGCTTAATAATAACTAATGCTATACGGTCCCACGTACGTATCTATATATGACTCGCTAGGGTCGCCGCGGCACTAACAGCACCTACACATCCCCATCTGCCTCCCAAGAGCAAGGTAGGGCAAACCACCCGCCCCCCCCCCCCCCCCCACACACACACGCACACATTCGAGTTCTCTAGCCCTCCTCAGTCGTCGCCATGGCAGGAATCGCCTTTGGCCGCTTCGACGACTCCTTCAGTGTCACCTCCCTCAGGGCCTACCTTGCCGAGTTCATCTCCACGCTCCTCTTCGTCTTTGCCGGTGTCGGCTCCGCTATCGCTTACAGTTAAATCCTCACTCTTTTCCTTACTTAAGTTCGTCCGTGTAAAGACATCTCACTATTTTTTATATAATCGGGTTCTCTCAATCTAGTTATTAATTGAGTTCGATCAGTACACTGATCTGATTATTTTTTTTAACGGACAACTTATAAATTTAAATTTTTTGACAGGTCTAAAGTGACTTTATCAGTGTTATTTGAGTCACATATTTGATGAACGTATGGAGTAGTCTATGTTCTTCTCTATTTTAGCATGTCTTGATGCCTTTCTTCTTGTTGAAATGAATTTGCAGATAAGCTGACCTCTAATGCTGCTCTCGACCCGGCCGGACTCGTCGCCGTCGCCATCTGCCACGGGTTCGCGCTCTTCGTTGCCGTCTCGGTAGGCGCCAACATCTCCGGCGGCCATGTTAACCCTGCCGTCACCTTCGGCCTGGCCCTCGGTGGGCACATCACCTTCCTCACCGGCATCTTCTACTGGGTCGCCCAGCTCGTCGGCTCCATTGTGGCCTGCTTCCTCCTCAAGATGGCCACCGGAGGCCTGGTAAGTAAACAAGGTGGACAAGGCCAACAGCAGACATATATAGAAGTGACCAGCAGCTAGCCATGCATGGAGAAGCTAACAGGGTTGTGCCCTATGCAGGCTGTCCCAACCCACGGGCTGGCCGCCGGAGTTGGAGCTGTGGAAGGCGTTGTGATGGAGATCGTCATCACCTTCGCCCTGGTGTACACCGTCTACGCCACCGCCGCCGACCCCAAGAAGGGCTCTCTGGGCACCATCGCCCCCATCGCCATCGGCCTGATCGTAGGCGCCAACATCCTCGCCGCCGGCCCCTTCTCCGGCGGGTCCATGAACCCGGCTCGCTCCTTCGGCCCCGCCGTCGTCAGCGGCGACTTCGCCAGCAACTGGGTGTACTGGGTCGGCCCCCTCATCGGCGGCGGCCTGGCCGGGCTGGTCTACACCTTCGCCTTCCTGTGCACGCAGCACCAGCCGCTCTCCAGCGAGTACTAATTAAGCTCCCCTTGGTGAACCTTGCTGGGCGTTTCTAAGTTCTGAACTTGTTCCAATTGCACGCGCTTGGTCACATCTCCATTGTTGTGGTGTAATAGTTTGTTGAGGTTTGTATGTTGGTGCAGAGGTCTCTGGTGTTCTTTATTTGGTTTAATTTGTTTGTGAAGTGTTGATAAAAAAAAAAAAAAAAAAAAAATCCTGTGTGCGTTCAATTTCTCTTTTGTTTAATTACTTCTCTCTTGGAGATGTTGTCGGGGGTAATAATGCTGTTCTTACTCGCTTGATGCTCTTTTGGCAATCGGATATACGTTATCTGATCATCAGGGCGTATGATGATAAGTTTTTAGGTGAAAGCCATCCTGAATTTTTACTTTTAATGCAAATATTATTGGGTGAGAGTAGATCTAACAATTTAGATTTTAGATAGCCACACTAGCCAGTTCGTGCCACCCGGCCTAACTCTGTCTTCTCGCAATCTAGAGGTGTTGTTTTAGGGTTTTTCGATTGAAGTCCAATATAAAAATAATTTTAAAGTCTCATATTCTCTCTTCAAAATATATAATTAGGCAGAGATCTATGCATGGGAGCCCACCACGTCTTAAATACTACAAAATTGTTTGACAACTAAATATATGAGGTTAGCATATTCTTTTTTGCATCTCTTCTTTAATAAAAAGAAAAAAGATTGAATATTTGACTCCTCTATGTGTTAATATTTTGTTTTGATTTTTTTATCAAATAAAATATCAATGAAAGATAAATAATTTTCAAGTTGAATATTATTTTTCTATATCAATCAAGTTGCTAAACACAATCTTAAGAAACTCCCTATATGTTTCACTTCATGCACGTTGACCGTTCCAAGATCACTTGCGATGAAGACCCCACTGCAATAAATTATGGATGGTCGGTTAAGATGAGCGACATATTTTTCACTTCATGCACGTTGTATGTAGAAATCCATGCTACTACACGCAAACAAGCTTTCACATATCACATATATATATATATATATATATATATATATCCGTTTCCTTCTTCTCTTCTATGTCTTCTCTCCCCCACCCAAACATCTCCGTATATTTCTCCTTTTAGAAGTTGCTTAAGGGGAAAGGGATAGACTGGTGGTACGTGGTAGGAGGCGCCGTGCATGCCATCAGAGCATGGGAGAAGATATCAGTATTGGACGTGAGTCCAACAGTACAGAAGGGAATGAGATCAAATATTGCAAAAAAGTCTCTCAAATAACTTAAAATTTTTATAAATATTTGGGTTCTCTTCCTCTCAATACTGTTGGACGCTCGTCCAATGCTATACTAAAAAGATATCTTCTGTAGAGTATCGTCTGTAGGCAGGTATCGCGGTGAAGAGAGAGAGAGAGAGTGATTTAAAAAGAAGAGTAGGGAGCAGAAGAGGGAGGGGGACGTTTAAAAAGAGGAGCAGTGAGCGGATCCCCACTTCTGTCGGGCCCATGACATCCGATGGGAGATCCACTTCTTTGTCAAATATATATCTTCCCTAAATTACCAATTGGGCTCAAGGAGTAACTTTTAATTTTGCAAAGCACTCATCCTATTGTGTAACTCTAGCTAAGTTTATTTAATTAGTCATGCATGACTCGGTTCATAGTTCTTCATCTCTCTAATCTCTTTTCAGGAGATCATAGAGGATTGTGTTGAGGTTATGCAGATCTATGGAATATAATACTTTTCTAGTGATACTCACGGATCTAAAAACGTCACCTATCCAAGTATACAACAATTGTAATTGTGCAAAATTATCGTCTTATAGGAGGAAAATAGTGATACTACTCAGATTTATACATTTCTCACATAGAAAAAAAATTGTGAGTACCTGACCAACTAAGTCATCTGACTAAAAATACCTGAAGCTCCATCCAAATGCTCATTGATATGCAACTCTGGTTGCATACTAAAACTGTACAAGTACTAGCTTTTTCATAATTTTCCCTTCTTATGTTCTGACCTCCTGGACTCAATTATTTGACCTGCTGCACTCCAGATGCTCTTTTCTTTGTTAGCCTGTCGGATTTGGTGGAGATGGGCCTCTTGGGCCCCACGCGGAAATTTCATAGGCGCAGGGAATTTATGGAGGCTGCCTTGGTCCCAATAGCAACATTCAATTTGTACTGACTATTTTCTCCATTATAGGGGTTGTTTGTTTTAGTGTAAAACTTTGTAAATCACCGGTTTCAAAATCACTGGTTTCAAAACAAGTGAAATTTTCTTGTTCTAAAATCAGGAAATATTTGTTTGGTTGTTTGTAAAATAAAATAAGAGGGATGCTTCAATCTTCCTTTTTTTGATTTACATTGAGTTTTTGCTGTAAACCAAAACAAGAGAATTGGGCTGTCAAGTGGACAAATAAGGTCCAGACAGACTTTTACTTTACATTGTTTTACATCATTCCAAACAACTGAAAAATTATTTCAAATTACATTATTTTACGCTGAAACAAACAACTGAAGGACGTCATTGCCAAGTCCTATTCATGAATAACTATGATAGGGTCACCTCCAACGATGGTTCTTTTGGTAGGGGTGTTCACGATTTGGTTTGGTTTGGTTTGAAGACAAAATTTCAGAAATCAAATCAAACCGAAATAGAGAGTCAAACCGAAGGACCATTATACTGGACCATTATGATTAAATAATTTACTTTAACATTGTCATTTTTTAAAAGTTATTAAAAATATTATTTAAAAAATATTTAGAGATTTAAGTCACGAAATAGACTATTATAGTTAAATATCTTATTTTATTAAAGACTTAACACTTTTTTTGTACAAGATTACGATCTAAAAAATATTATTTGAAAATAATTTAAAATTTTATATCTTATAATTTACATAAACTCATACTTAATCTAAGAATTTAATATTTATATTACACCATTTTAACGTAATTCGGTTTATTAGGGTTGGTTTGGTTTATGAGCAAGAGAAACCAAACCAAATCAAATTTCTTAAATCGGTTTGGTTTCAAATCAAATTGAAATTTTCAAAAATTTAAACCGAACCGAATTGGCCGGTTCGGTTTGGTTTTTCAGTTTGAACCGAATAGTGAACACTCCTATCCTTCGGTTATGTCGTTTTCTCAATTGGCCTTCTCAATTGGCCAAGGCACTAGAGTACTACTGATCCCTATCCCTTCTCTCGTTATTATTCCGATTTTTCTTCTAAGACATTACTTGTTAAGGCCACGTCCAGCGTAGCTTCGGATTGAAAACATTTTTAGACTTTCACTTATATATTCCTCAGGAGAAGTAGCTGTGTCTTAAAAGCCATCTTTTATAGGTTTCAACGAAAAGCTATAAAATTAGAGTTTTTCAGATTAGGATAAAAATGTGATTGCTAAGAAAAAATTGTCTTTTATAATTATCTGAAATTTATGTCAATCATTATTACTTAACATGTTACATGTTGGAGGTACAAGTCAGATATAAGTAAAAACTTCACCGAAAACGTCCTAGTCCCCAGGGAATCAATCTACGTGTATCATTGTGTAGGCGTATACCAGACTTCAAAGGCTGCCACAACATGCCAGATTTTGCAGTCAAAGAAAATGTGCTGAATGGTTTCAATTGGCATGAGTGACGCATACTACTCCACTTTGTGCTTTTTAATTTTTTGACTAAAGATAATATTTCATTCATTCAAACTCAAGAGCAGAATCAGGTACATCAGCTATCATAGCAGTTCGAATACAAAGGGGAAGCATGGACGATTCTCAAATTGCTTCAATATTAGAAGCAAAAGCAAATTTAGGACAGGCATGAGTAGTCCTGTTGCTTAATATGAGAGTAAATTGCAAAGACATGTTGCCATTTGCGAGAACATGTTGACAATTCTCAATGAATGTCTTCACCTTTCAAAGAGGACTTCTGATCTTAAGAGCAACATTAATCAATACTTGGGCATCACCTTCAACAATGTTGGGAGTATTAATTTCCTGAGCCAGTAGGAGAGCTCTGTGAAGTGCCAAGGCTTCAGCTAATACAGGATCAGTGGACTTGAGAATTTGGGTAATAGATGTAATAGGGAATCCTTGCCAATCACGCATAATAATACCCACTGTGCCACCAGAGCTTGAAATAGCCCCATCAAAATTGATCTTGTATATGCACTGGTGCGGAGGAATCCAGGCATTAGTAGCAGATGTTGGAATCAGCCTACTAACAGGGTTTATAGCAACAGAGGAGTTCTAGAAGTCCACATCCACCAACGCATATCTCATAGCAGAGACATGGGAGATTTCATTGCATCAGTTACGTGGAGTCATCCAATTTTATGCGGGCCTATGAACGGTTTGGAGATGGAAATTGGTCCTCTTTTTCTTAGATGTTGAGTAATGTTCATTGCAATGTCTCGAGGTGTTACAGTTGCATGCGATGGGCCGTTGGAATGACACGTGGTCTTTGCACTACTTTGCGGAGGATGCAGCGGAACTTAATTAAACACTGCGTGCCATCTTATTTTGCGATTGAAAAGTCGTTGCAACTCTAATATCCTAAGGTATCATAGTAATAATACAACACTGCAATGACTACTCTTAGATACCTCAAACCATAGTTCGGCGCACCGGATCGGATTGTTACGATCGATTTGGGTGACTTGTACCGTATCATAGCGAACCGGAGCATATGTGAATTGGTCGAGTCTACGCACGTCGTTCATACGATTCAACTAATATCATGACAACTCAAATGACTTGTACCGGATCATGGGAGATCCGAATCGGACCGAACCTTGCCTCAAACATTTTATGTATGCACGAGTTCAAAGAGACAAACCACCTTGCAACCCGGGCCAAGCGCTCCCAAGCTTCCGAGTATTGGACTGATGAGCAAATGGATTGAGGGAATCGGGCTATAGAGATCTTATTCACTTTTCTAACGGTTCGTCTCGAAAGAAGATGGAAATGGTTGGATTCTCTAGTTCGACCCATTCTGTGATTGTCCAGTTTGAACATCATTGAATTGATGGAGCAAATGCGGGGTTGGTTTAAATTCGGCTTCTTTGATCAGCTCATCTATATATGGCTGCATCCATTGCCGCTTGTAGTTTTGAGTAATATTTGTTGCACGTAGTACGTTGTAGTAATCGTGAGATCGTGTTTCCATAATTTGATGATTCGGATTATGATATAATCTTTTTAATTTTTTAACTAAATAGAATTGCAACTTCGTCACTACCAACTGATCAAAGCAATCCAAGGGCATTGTGAAAGATGTGCCGATCTACATATATAATTGCAATGTCCTCGGGTGTTCCAGCAAATATTCCTCATGCTCACATCTCAGCACAGACAGTCCACTGAGACCGACCCAAATTGAAATCCCCTTTGGGAAAAAAAATCCAGTCTAAATTAATTCGAACCACCTCAACTTCCACCGAACTCAAGCAACTAAATTGGGGTTGGGCTGGGTCAGATTTCACGATAGCCACACAAAGTTGAATTCCAAATCTTAGGAGGGTGGCTTCTGAATGCTGTTTTCTTTTCATAGCTAAAATGAAGGCTAATGCTTGTTGTAACCATTATCTGATCACAGGATTGGACCTCGTACAGATAAATTTTCCTGCACCCCATTCAATCTTGCGATTGGGTGGCAGCCTTAATGCCTCTAGTCATTGCAGCAAGTAATTCTCTAAAATGAAAATGTTGTGGGGGGAAAACTCTATCAAGTCAGTTACTTGTTGATGGGGCCTAAACTTGCACTCATGATGGCTCTGATCGGGTTTCTACTACTCTGCATAAAACAGTAAGCAAAGCGTTTTCTGTATGTATATTCCTCTTACATGGAAAACTCTCTTTAAGTTTCTTCAAGATATTTGTTTATCTAGTGTCACTATAGGAAGTTTTTTATGCTAAATTTTACTTCTTACCTTTTAAATATTTCACTGATGGGAAAATCTTTACAAATGTCAAAAGACCATCTACCCTCTTCGAGGACCCAATTACTCGACAACCATACAAGAAGGGAAAATTTCTTCCATACCTAGATCTGGTGTAAAAAGTTGCATATTAAAACCTCTCTAAGATAAATTTACTATATATCCTCGCAAGTAGAATTTATACTATTTTTATATGACTTTTATCTATAGTAGTTTAAGAAAAGAATATTCTGACATCTTCCATCTGTCCGCTAACAATCGTAACACTTGGATCATGTTTTGCGATTCCGACTACTCAAGATCAGATTACGTACTTTAATTGATTAAACACACTTTCTCTCCTGGTTAGATATTGTATTCTTCCCTCTCCTTTACGTTTCTAAGTTGATCACCTTCTCCCACATATATGTTGTACCGCATATATATATGCTTTCAATGAATTAAAGACTCTTGTTTTGCTTGTTCGAATACCATTGAAGGCCACCCCCCTCTCTCTCGTTTCTAAATTCACCACTTTCTTCCATGTATATAAATAGTTTGATTCTGTGCAAGGTAGCCTCATGCTATCTTGCGTTGAAACACAAAGGGTAAATGTGTATAGAGAAACATTTGATTCATAGATCTGATGACAGGAACATTGCACCACTCACAGAGACGGTATAACAAGTATTTCTCATAAACATATGTGATGTAGACTGGATCTATCACGACCGGACTCCGAGGTCGGAATCCGGAGAAGAGGATCCGAAACCGGTTCGGATCGGTGTTTCAGAGGCCCGACGGGGATCCGGAAGGCCGAGGAGGCGGAGGCGAAGACGAGGGTCCGAAGGCCGAAGGGCGCTTCGGTCGGTGCAGGCTCGTCTCCGGGAAGTCGGGGCCGAGGTTCCTTCGGCGGGCGAAGGGGCGGCGCGGATGAAGCTCCTTCTAGCTGTATTGCCGACAGGCGATGAAGCCGAAGCCGACGGTCTGAGGCCGGAAGGGTCTCGGACTCGGCTTGCTCTTGGATAGTGAGCCCAAAAGCCCTTTTGTCGGACGAGGGGACAGCGCGGGGCCGAGTCTCCTGTCGCGGGGCAGCCGTCGCACGGCGTCGAGACCAAGGAGAGGAGTCCGAGGTCGGCGGCCGAGACCGACTCGGGAAGGTCGGCGATGATTCGAACCGAGCTCCTACAAGAGGGAAAGAAGAAGAAACCGGTCAGCAGGAGTCCCGGGTTCTGGCCCTTAGGAACCCCCTCCGACGGTCAAGTTAGCTTCTGAAGATGATTCGATTCAGAAGGCAAAAAGTAGCTTTAATGCTAATTGGACCGTAGTCCTTAAGGGTCTCGGAGGCAAAGAATTGCATACCTTTGGCAATAAATAGCGGTGTATTTATAGCAGATGATAGAGGTTGGTTAACGGTGGTAGCCGATATAGGACTATGTTTGGGCTCACTGGTAAACCGCCATAGTGCCTGATCCGCCACCGGAGTGGGCCGGACTCGGCTATCGGGCCGAAGGGGGTTGGGCCGCCGATGGGCCGAAGCCTGCTGGGCCTAGGGCTGCCGCGCTGTTCCCGGGCCGTAGGCTGATGGGCCGCTGACGGGCCGAAGCCTGTTGGGCCGGGAGCAACGGTGCCGCTTATGGGGCCGAGGGCTGCTGGGCCGCTGATGGGCTGGAGGCTCCCGGAGGGCCTGATACTGCTGCTGTTGGGCTGAAAGGGGTTTGGGCCTGCTCTAATGGGCCGAATCGGATTCTGCCTCATCACATAGCCCCCCACTCTTGTCTTTCTCAGCTCTGAGATGGCGAGAGTATAGTCCGAAGCTGCCAGAAGAATATCATAACAGGTGTCTTACTCGAAGCTCTGTTCTCTTTTTACTGGGAAGAGGGTGCCCTCGGTCGACCGAGGGCTACGCGGTCGCTTCGTCCCCGCTCGGAGTGGCGACGAAGGCTCAGAGCTAAGAAGCCGAAGGGCCGAGCCCTCTGACTCGTGTCAGACTTCATTAAATGGACGGGATGGCGCGTCGCCTCGCGAGGAAGCACGGGACACGCGTCGCGCATCCGGCCGCTCCGTCGAAAACACAAAAGGATCCTGACCGCTCACGGGTCGCGGATTGCCTCGGCTCTCTGTCCGAGGCTTCACTCGGATTGCCGCCTCTCTCATCTTCAGCGCGCGGATCGGGACACGTGGCGCGTATCCGGGCGGTCAGCCGAAGGGTCGGAGCGCCCTCGGCCGTTGATTGCTTCGCTGCAAGTCCTGGAGCCAGCCCGTCATCATTGCCGAAGGACGGTGCACGTGGCGGGCATCCGAGAGGAGCGAGGGGACGAGCGGGACGATCTCGGCCGTTGGCTTCGGCGGGAGGCGCTTCGAGTGGGCTTATAAATACAAGCCCTCAACAGGGCACCGTTCTTCTTCCTGCTGCTGCGCTCGCGTTTCCTCTGCGATCATCCAAGCTCTTCTTCCTTCTCCAGCGGAAAGCTAGCTTCCTGAAGGCTTCGTCCGAGCTCGCCGGCTACCGTGGGAAGGTCTCCATTCCTCGGAGCGCATCGCTGGTGGAGCTGGGAGTCTCGAGAAGCCACACTCGGTTCAGGAGAGATTTCCTCCCCCTTCATGCGAGTAAGCCCTAGCTTTCTTCCTTCTCTTCGTGGCCTTATGGTCCGGGGTTCTTCCAGTGAGATTACTCCTTCGGACGAGGAGTATACTCCTTCCCACTCTCCGAGATCTCTTTTGTCAGATCCCCTCACCTCAGATTCCCTTGCCTCCGCGATGTCTGAAGAGTCCGAGGTCTCCGGGACTGAGGGGTCCGAGGCTTCCGGAGCCGAGGTTTCCGGGGCCGAGACCTCCGGGGCCGAGGCTTCCGGGGCTGAGGCCGCCGAAGAGGTCCGGAACCCAGGCCAGGCTTCCACTTCGGGACGCCGTCGTCCCGACATGGCTTCGGAAGCATCCTGCGCCCTTTCGGACGTAGAGGTTATGCGCCTTGTTTCTTACTTCCAGCTCCCTTCCTGGATGACGGTCCTTCGGCCTGACTCCGCCACCCGGGCTAACACTTTCCGCCCGGGTTCCCTCTCTATTTATGTTGATAGCTTCGAGGCGGGTTTCCGTCTTCCTCTCCCCACCTTCGTCATCAACCTTCTCAGCTTCTACGGGCTGGCCCCGTCTCAGCTTTTTCCCAATTCCTGGCGTACCGTATACGGCTTCTTGAGTGTCTTTTCTCATATAAAGATCCGCCCTTTCATCAATGTCTTCCGTTATCTCTTCAAAATCCAAAGGCAGGGGAAGTCCGAGTGGTACTGCTTCGTCCCTCGGGTCGGCCGAAGCGTATTCTCCGGGAAGCCTTCGTCTATCCACGGCTGGAAGAGGAAGTTCGTCTTCGTCTCCCTGCCGGAGAAAGAGAAGAGCGTGTGGCCCTTCCCTACTGAATGGGCGCCGCTGGCCGCAGGCCTCTCGGATCCTCCTGCCCTCACCCCAGTCCAGAGCACCCTCGTGGGTCGCATCCAGATGAGGGCCTCGTACAACGTCTGGGGGCTTCTCAGCGCGTCGGAGCGGCTGGTGAACGCCGGGGTATGGCCGGATCCTCAGTCCGATCCGGTGCGGGCCTTCCCCTACCTTCCTCCCGGGGAGACTCCGCGGGGCCGCGGAGGAAGGGCTGCCGCTCCTCTGGCCGAAGCTCTTCCGGCTGGGGATGCTGATGAAATTTCGGCTGAGGGTAAGTCGGCTCTAAGTTTGTACTTGCTCACTGTTCTGTTTCTAACAGGCTCTTCTTGCTTGCAGCAATGGCCAATCTCGACGCCCTCCTCGATCGGATATCCGATCAGCGCGGTCCGGGCCGGGCACCGGCCCCGCAGGCGGCAGGCAGGTCCGGCCGAGGCGCTGGGGCTCCGAGGACCCGAGGCGGGGTCCCAAGGACTGCGGCCTCTACTGAGGGCCGTGCTGCCGCAGCCGCTCTCGAGAGGGAGCAAAAGTCCAAATTCGCCGCTCGAAGAGGCGGCCGTGCGTCGAAGCGCCCCCGGTTGGAAGGGGCCGTAGACGCGGAGGAGGCTCCGCTGGTCAGGAGGAGTGCCGAGGCCCGAAGGGCCGCGAGGCTGGCGTCTCCTGAGGCGCCGAGGGGCGATTCCCCTCCGGCCGTTTCGGCTGGGGCCGGTGACGAAGGCGCCGGGTCGCAGGCGCCCCGGGCGCAGCGCGAGTGGTGGGGCCCCGAACCGGGGATTTATGTGGACGAGAGTATGGAAGACTCGCAGACGTGCCTCCGTCTGCTCCGCAGTCTTACTCTCCCTTCGGCCTTTGAAGGGCTGAAGCGCCATTCGGTCATCGACCTGGCGGCGATGAGCGCTCGGTTGGCGGTCCAGGTAATAAGCTTGAAGGTGCTTTAGTCGAGCTTTCCTTAGCTTTCTCTTGATTTGATTTTTTTTTTTTTTTTTTCTGATCATTGTTTGCTTTCGGTCCTCAGGCTGCGGTGACGGGTAGCGTCCTGATGCACCATCAGGAGCAGCTCCGACTCCAGCTCCTGGAGGCCGAGAGGGAGTCAGACGGTTCGGGCGAGGGTACTTCGGTGGTGCCCGACATCGAGCCCTTAGTCGATGGGCTCGTAACCGCGAGTGCCCGGGCGCGGGCGCAGCTGGAGGAGAGGGCAGCTGAGGCCCGTGCTTCCGCCGAGGCCAAGGTGAAGGCCGAGCGGGAGAAGGAGAAGGCCGAGGGGGAGCTTGCCGCGGCTCAGTCTGAGATCCGGGCCCTCAAGGTCCAGATTCAAGAGATGGACTCCCGGCGGGCCTCGGAGAAGCGCCGACATGCCGAGGAGGTATCGGCGCTGAAGCAGGAGCTGGAGGAGGTGGCGGACGTGGCCGTAGCTGATTACAAGGCCGGCCCGGACTTCGCCGAAGAGAACATCCAAGCTCAACTGCTGGCTTCTTCCTCCGTCTTCGACCTCGGGTTGGCTGTTGCCCAGAGGGCCTGCCCGAGCGTCGATCTGACTGGGGTCGCCCTACCGAGGGGTGAGGAAGCCAAGGAGCTCCTGTCTTGGTGGCAGGAACTTATGGCCGAGAGGACCTCGACTCCTGCGCCGGGTGACGAAGCTGCGCCCGCCGAGGGGGCCCCTGAGGAGGCTGTCCCTGAGGAGGCTGCCGCTGAGGAGGCTGCCGCTCCTGAAGCGGTGCAGATCGTCGACTCTCCCTCTCCCTCTCCCTCTCCGGGACAAGCCGCAGCCGAGGTGGAGGAGGCCGAAGCCGAAGAATGACGCGGGGATCTGCCCCGATTTCCGCTTCTTCTTCTGTTGTAAGCCCTCGGCCAAGAGTATGGCTGGTTTACGCTTCTTCTTCTATCGTAAACCTCCGGCCAAGTATACGGCCGGCTTTCACTTCTTCTTATGTTGTAAGCCCTTGGCCAAGGGTATGGCCGGTTTTTGTACTTCCTTTTCTGTTAATATAAGGAATGTTTTCGGCTTTACCTTGGTGTTTGTGTATGATTGACCGAATCTGGCCTTTCAGAAGCCTGAGATCCTGTCATCGTTCGCTATAGCTTGTAAGGCCGAGACCCGATGTAGGTTCGGATAGAATGTCGCCATAGTACTCGGCCGGGGCCTTTACTAACGTGGTCCACATGATCTGAAGGGACATCTTGCCACTTCTGATGCATTTCGTGTGGCCGAAGCCACTCCTGCTTCCACTTATGCGAACTTAGATATACCCTGCCGCTTCCCGAACCGGTACACGTGGCTGGAACCACCCTCGGATCAAGGTATCGGCGGGCTTAGGAAGAATACCATGTCGCTCCCGATACGGTTTGCATGGCCGAAGCCACTCCCGGTACGGTTTACACGGACTTAGAAAGAATACCATGCCGCTCCCGATACGGTTTGTGTAAGGATCGAGACTTTCGGATCCGGTTTTCGGGTCGGACCCTGTAGTCCTAGCCCTTGTGAGGGGCGGGGGTTCTGAGTAGAATCGCGTCAGGACCTCGAGACGCGTTTTGAACGGCGTCCACCGTGGCAGACGCGTTTCAGGTTCTGCCACGTGGGCTGACCTTGGGCCGCGTGAGTACGGCCCTGTCATGTCGTCTGAACGGCGTCCGCGTGGGACGACGCCTTTTAGACTGCGACTCTGGGTGTGTCAGAGTACGGCCCTGACAAGTTGTTTGAATGGCGTCTGTGTAGGACGACGCGTTTCAGAATCTTGTCAGAGCGGCCGTCACGTCACCTGATAGGCGTCCGTGCATGTCGACGCGTTTTAGCCAGTTTCTGGTTAACCCCACGAGCCCTCCTTCTTTCCCTCATTTTCTCCTACTCTCCTTCTCTCCTTCTCCTCCGGCGACCGGCGGCGACCCCTCCTCCTCCCTCTTTTCCTCACACCATTTCGCCTCTCCCTCCACTCCATCCTCTACCTGGTTCCTACCACTACCACCTCCATTTCCACTGCGGCGTTCTACTCTCCGGACGGCGGCCGACGTCACGGTGGAGCAAGGACGACCACGGCGGTACCGGCGGCGGCGTGGGGCGAGACGGGTGGACGGCTTGAAGCTTGGAGGAGTTCGAGTGTCCGGTAGGGTGACGTTCCCCATAGCATCGTGCTTAAAATCATGTTCTTCCTCGTTTATGCATGTGGTAGATCTTTGGTTTGGGGGTTAGAATGAGCATGTTTAGGAGTCATTTGATGACAAGGGGGATTTCCACAAATGTATTGCCTATGGATGGTATTGCTTCTCTTTTTCCCTCCGTTTTTGGGTTTGTTTGGGGTTGAAAAGGGAGCCCTCGGGCTTAGGGCGATTCTGGTTCCTGGGGTTGAAAGACGTCGTGCATGGACGACGCCTTTTTGAAGGGCGTCGGGCCATCACGACGCCTTTTAGACAGGAATCGCCTGACAGACAGTCTGCCAGGTCGGGGATTCCGAGCTTAAAAGACGTCATGGGTGAACGACGCATTTTTGAATGGCGTCAGGCACCCACGACGCCTTTTAAGGCAGAAAATCCCCTGAGTAAAGGCCTTGGAATTTCGGGTTTCTGTGTTGAATGGTGTCTGAGGATGTCGACGCCTTTTAAAAGGCGACCACTGGTGTCGACGCCTTTTAAGGCCAGATTCTGAAAACTGATTTATATGAACCTGTACTTGGAGCTTGAATGGCGTCGACCTTGGTCGACGCGATTCAAGCCAGAATCTCACTAACTCATGCCAGTAAAACGTGTTCATACTGCTAGATAGCTGGTTAGCACATGTTTTAGTGCACCCGATAGAGATGGATTCCTCATGATCGGATGATTCTATGTGTGTTATGCGATCGCGGGCTTTTCACGTGACCGGATCGCACTGTGTTGGGTTTTCAGTTACTGTGGACCTGGAGTGACATTGTAGCACTTTATCACCCTGTGCTGGTGGGGGCGTGAGCACAGCGCCGGTGGGGGCGTGGGCGGGGTGACGCCTAGTGAGAGAGGGTCACCTGGTGAACCCCGGGGTCAGCTAGTACCGGTGTCGGAGTGGTACATTCGGAGAGTCACTCATGCTGAGGGAAGGGGTAGTCACCTGAGCCAGTTGGGCCGGAGTAGCGAGCGTGCTATCCGAGGGACTACTCCTTGGTCTCAGCGGGTCGAGGTTTTTCTCACCGTTGTTTGTACGGTCGGCGGGTTCTACCGAGACTACAGTTGTGGATTTTCTAACGGCTGGTTTAGAATGTGCATGTTTATTATATTTCGACTGCATGCGTCTCACGTAGAGAATTAGATATTGTACCTGCCACTACACTTGTTACTTTACTGTTAGCTGTACTTTACACTTGTAGGTGTGTGCGTGGGCAGTGGGGATCGAAGGATCCCTACTGAGTCTTGTCTTGAGACTCACCCCTGCGGTTTTCAGGTGAGGACTCCCAGCAAACTTAGAGCGGCGTGTGCGGCCGTGTGTTGTGCGTCTTCGGCAGTTGTTCCGGGGTATGCCCCGATGTAGTTGTTATTTATTTCTGGCCTGTATGTTTAATTATTTCTTTTCAGTTGGAATATGTAATTATTTGCTGTATCGAGTCGCATTGTAATAATTTTAATTTCTGCACTTTCAATTCAATGCGATGTGAATGTTTAGCTTAGTTTATTATTTATTTCCCAGACTTACTAGATCCTGGTTTAGTTCCAAATTAATGATTCGGTACCCATTTAGTAATCGGATCCCCGATTATAGGGTGGCGGGTCGTTACAGTTTGCATGGCCGAAGCCACTCCCGGTACGGTTTACACGGACTTAGAAAGAATACCATGCCGCTCCCGATACGGTTTGCATGGCCGAAGCCACTCCCGGTACGGTTTACACGGACTTAGAAAGAACACCATGCCGCTCCCGATACGGTTTGCATGGCCGAAGCCACTCCCGGTACGGTTTACACGGACTTAGAAAGAATACCATGCCGCTCCCGATACGGTTTGCATGGCCGAAGCCACTCCCGGTACGGTTTACACGGACTTAGAAAGAACACCATGCCGCTCCCGATACGGTTTGCATGGCCGAAGCCACTCCCGGTACGGTTTACACGGACTTAGAAAGAACACCATGCCGCTCCCGATACGGTTTGCATGGCCGAAGCCACTCCCGGTACGGTTTACACGGACTTAGAAAGAACACCATGCCGCTCCCGATACGGTTTGCATGGCCGAAGCCACTCCCGGTACGGTTTACACGGACTTAGAAAGAACACCATGCCGCTCCCGATACGGTTTGCATGGCCGAAGCCACTCCCGGTACGGTTTACACGGACTTAGGAAGAATACCATGCCGCTTCCGATACGGTTTGCATGGCCGAAGCCACTCCCGGTACGGTTTACACGGACTTAGAAAGAACACCATGCCGCTCCCGATACGGTTTGCATGGCCGAAGCCACTCCCGGTACGGTTTACACGGACTTAGAAAGAACACCATGCCGCTCCCGATACGGTTTGCATGGCCGAAGCCACTCCCGGTACGGTTTACACGGACTTAGAAAGAACACCATGCCGCTCCCGATACGGTTTGCATGGCCGAAGCCACTCCCGGTACGGTTTACACGGACTTAGAAAGAACACCATGCCGCTCCCGATACGGTTTGCATGGCCGAAGCCACTCCCGGTACGGTTTACACGGACTTAGAAAGAACACCATGCCGCTCCCGATACGGTTTGCATGGCCGAAGCCACTCCCGGTACGGTTTACACGGACTTAGAAAGAATACCATGCCGCTCCCGATACGGTTTGCATGGCCGAAGCCACTCCCGGTACAGTTTACACGGACTTAGAAAGAACACCATGCCGCTCCCGATACGGTTTGCATGGCCGAAGCCACTCCCGGTACAGTTTACACGGACTTAGGAAGAATACCATGCCGCTCCCGATACGGTTTGCATGGCCGAAGCCACTCCCGGTACGGTTTACACGGACTTAGAAAGAACACCATGCCGCTCCCGATACGGTTTGCATGGCCGAAGCCACTCCCGGTACGGTTTACACGGACTTAGAAAGAACACCATGCCGCTCCCGATACGGTTTGCATGGCCGAAGCCACTCCCGGTACGGTTTACACGGACTTAGAAAGAACACCATGCCGCTCCCGATACGGTTTGCATGGCCGAAGCCACTCCCGGTACGGTTTACACGGACTTAGAAAGAACACCATGCCGCTCCCGATACGGTTTGCATGGCCGAAGCCACTCCCGGTACGGTTTACACGGACTTAGAAAGAATACCATGCCGCTCCCGATACGGTTTGCATGACCGAAGCCACTCCCGGTACGGTTTACACGGACTTAGAAAGAATACCATGTTTCCTGAAAAAAGAAGTCTTTATTCATACTCTTCGGCTGTAAGCCTGGGGAAAAGTGACTTACACATAATAACGCCGAAGGCGCTCAACATTCCAGGTGCGAGGGAGAGGTTGGCCCGAAAGGGTCTCCAACCGATAAGCTCCACGCCTGATCACCTCCCTGACCCGATAGGGCCCCTCCCAGTTGGGGGCAAGCTTTCCTGAGGCTTCGGCTGGTTTGGAAGCATGAGCGTTCCTCAACACGAGGCTCCCTACTTCAAAGCATCGGGGCTTTACTCGAGTGTTGTGGTACTTCGCCATGCGCTGTTGATAAGCGGCCAGCCGGATACGAGCCTTGTCTCGGGTCTCTTCAATGAGGTCCAGGTGGTCTTTCAGACCTTCTTCGTTGGCCTCCGGATCGTAAGCAACGACCCTGGGAGAGGGAAGGCCGATCTCCACCGGAATAACGGCCTCTATGCCATAGGCCATGCGAAAGGGAGTTTCGCCGGTGGGGGTTCGGCTTGTCGTCCGATAAGCCCACAGAACACTTGGCAGCTCCTCTACCCATCGGCCCTTAGCTTCGCCGAGGCGGGTTTTCAATCCCTGTAGGAGGCTTCGGTTAATGACTTCGACTTGGCCGTTTGTTCGAGGATGCGCCACCGAAGTGAATTTGTGGAGTATGCCGAAGCTGGCGCAGTTGTCGCTGAACCGCCGGCTGTCGAACTGCTTCCCATTGTCAGAAATGATGGCCCGAGGGATGCCGAACCAGCAAATGATGGACTTCCAGACGAAGTTCCAAGCATTGTTATCGGTTATTGCCGCGAGGGGTTCGGCTTCGACCCACTTAGTGAAATAATCTACCGCCACGATGAGGAATTTTCTCTGGCCGGTGGCGACGGGAAAAGGCCCCAGGAGGTCGATCTCCCATTGAGCGAAAGGCCAGGGGTCGGATAAGGGGGTCAGAAGGGCGACTGCCTGGTGGATGAGGGAGCTATACCTCTGGCACTGGTCACAGCGCCGTACGAGGGCTAAAGCGTCCTCTCGGAGTGTTGGCCACCAGTAGCCTTGCCTTAGAAGCTTGTGAGCCAAGGCCCTTCCTCCCGCATGCGCTCCGCATACCCCTTCATGGACTTCTTTTGTGGCGTAGTCGGCTTCAGCTGGGCCGAGGCACCGCAGCAGTGATCGGCCGAAGGATTTCTTGTACAGGACCCCGTCCAGAAGAAGAAAGTGGGATGAGCGCTGTCTAATGTGCTTCGCCTCCTTCGGATCTGGCGGGACTTCTCCTTAGAGAAGGAAAGCGACGAGGGGGGTCATCCATGTCTTGGCCTCGGCCTCAGCGACTTGCATGGCTTTGGTTTCGCCGAGGCTTGGTTCGGCGAGCTCCTCGACGAGGATCATTCGGCCTCCCCCCCCGTCTTGAGTTGACGCTAGCCGGGAAAGTGCATCGGCTCGGGCATTCTCGGCTCTCGGGATCCTCACGACTTCATAAGAGTCGAATTGGGCGAGGATTTTGCGAGTCACCTGGAGATAAGACGCCATCATTGCGTCCCGAGCCTCGTACTCCCCGGAGATGTGGCTGGCGATCAGCTGGGAATCGCTGAAGGCCTTCAGGTTCCGGGCGCCGAGCTTCTTTGCGGCCCGGAGGCCGGAGATGAGAGCTTCATACTCGGCGGCATTGTTGGTTGCTGGGAAGGAGAAGCGCAGGGCGTACTCCGTGACGATTCCTTCGGGCGATGCCAGGATCCATCCGGCGCCGCTGCCCGTGGAGCACGCGGAGCCGTCTACGAAGAGTCGCCATTCGTCTGCTGGCGCGGGAGCCGAAGTAGCCTCGGCTTTGGGCGCGTTGGGTACTGGCTGAGGCGCCCCGGAGGTGCCAGGGGTAAGTTCGGCGATGAAGTCTGCCAACGCCTGGGCTTTTATTGCTACCCGAGGAGCGTAGGAGATATCGAACTCTCCTAGCTCGATTGCCCATTTTGCCAGTCTGCCGGACACCTCTGGCCGGGAGAGGACTTGCCTCAGGGGCTGGTCGGTGAGGACCTTCACGGAATGGGCCAGAAAATAGGGCCGGAGCCTCCTTGCGGACGAGACAAGGGCCAGAGCCAACTTCTCCAGGGCAAGGTACCGGAGTTCTGCTCCTTGAAGGGCTCGGCTGGTATAATAAACCGGCTTCTGAATGCTTTCTTGCTCTCGGATGAGGACGGCACTGAGAGCTGTCTCGGAGACCGCAAGGTATAAGCTCAGGGGTTCTCCGGGAACTGGCTTGGATAAGATGGGGACTTTGGAGAGGTAGGCCTTCAGCTGGTCGAAGGCTGCTTGGCACTCTTCCGTCCACTCGAAGTTGTTGGCCTTCTTCAGTAGCTTGAAGAAGGGGAAACAATAGTCGGCCGCCCTTGACATGAAGCGACTGAGGGCTGCGATCCTCCCGTTCAGCTTCTGTACTTCTCGGATGTTTGCCGGGGGGCGCATCTGCATGATGGCCGAAACCTTCTCGGGGTTGGCTTCCACCCCACGGTGGGTGACCATGTAACCGAGGAACTTACCGGAGGCCACCCCGAAGGCGCACTTGGCCGGATTCAGCTTCATCTTGTACCGCCTAAGGGCGGAGAAAGTCTCGGCCAGGTCGGCCAAATGCTCTGCAGCGATGCGGCTCTTGACCAACATGTCGTCTATGTAGACCTCCATGTTTCGGCCCAGCTGCGGAGCGAACACTTTGTTGACCAGGCGCTGGTATGTCGCGCCGGCGTTCTTCAGACCGAAGGGCATTCGGGTGTAGCAGTACAGGCCCAAATCGGTCGTGAAGCTGGTCTTACTCTCGTCATCTGGATGCATCCGGATCTGGTGGTAGCCCGAATAGGCGTCGAGGAAGCTTAAGAGCTCGTGGCCGGAAGTCGCGTCCACCACCTGGTCTATCCGAGGCAGCGGAAAGCTGTCCATCGGATAGGCTTTGTTGAGGTTGGTGAAGTCCACGCACATACGCCACTTGCCATTTTTCTTTGGCACCATGACCACGTTGGCGATCCACTCCGGATGATGCACCTCTCGGAGGTGTCCGGCGTCCAGCCCCTTCTGCACTTCGGCTTGGATGGCGGTTCTCCTTTCTTGATTGAAGGTGCGCCGCTTCTGCTTTACTGGGGGCTGGTTGGGATCGGTGTGGAGACGGTGCTCGGCTACCTCCGGGTCAACCCCGGGCATGTCCGCCGGAGACCAGGCAAAGACGTCGAGATTCTCTTTCAAAAACTCGGTAAGCTTCTCTGCTTCAATCTTTTCCAGGCCGGAGCCTATCATCAGGACTCGTCCCTCGCCTCCCGGAACAGGGACGGCGAGGAGTGCTTCTCCCGGAGATGCCTCGGCTGATGACTCGATCGTCAGGGTTTCGGCTGCGGTCTTCCCCTTGACCGAAATCATGTAGCACTGCCGGGCCGCTTCTTGGTTCCCTTTGGCCTCGCCTACTCCGTGGCTGGTATGAAACTTCAGCTTCTGATGGAAAGATGATGGCACGGCTCCGACCCCGCCGATGAGCCTTCGGCCGAATATGGCGTTGTAGGCTGACTCGATCTTTACAACGGCAAAGTCCGTTTCAACGGTTAATTGCCGGGGGGCGGAGCCTAAGGTTACAGGAAGCCGGACAATACCCTCTACTCGGCAGGGCGAGCCGTTAAAACCGAAGAGGGGGCCCCGGTGAGGCTTCATATTAGCCTCACTCAGTCCCATTTTCTCAAAACAGTCGTAAAACAAGATGTTTGGGGCACTTCCATTATCCACAAAGATTCTATGTACATCATAGCTATTTATTACAGCATTGACGACGAGGGCGTCATCATGAGGGACCTGAACATCAGTCAGGTCCTCGGCGCCGAAGGTGATGTCTTCCAGACGAGGCCGCTTCGGCTCGCCGTCAACCGCCGCTACGGTGTTGCGCTGCCGCGGCCTTGATCCCTCCCCTGGCCCTCCGGATATCATCATGATAGACCCAGAGCTGGGTCTTTGATGGGATGATTCTACCGGGGCCGAGGTGGCTTTTGGCGGAGGAGCGTCTTCTATTGCCGGGGGTGGTTGTTGCCTGGGCGCTGCAGGGACGTCCCGGTTCTGCTGCGGCGGCTGCTCCCGTCGATACTGCGGCAATCTCCCCTCCCGGATGATGCGGTCGATCTCTTCCCGGAGCTGTCGGCACTCGTCCGTCGTGTGGCCGATCTCTCGGTGATATTCGCAGTATCTGCCGGGGTCCCTTCGGCGAGGATCGGTCTTGATGCGATCAGGCCGCCGGAGCATGCCCTTCACCTCCATGAGCATCCGGGAAGGGGGAGCAGGTAAGGGTAGGTACCGCGGCTGCGGGTCCCGTCGCCTCTCCCTGTCCCAATCCTCCCGGCGATAGCGCTTTCGGGAGGGCTCTTGGTCCTCGGGCCGAGGTCGGATCACCGGGAGAGCAGGTGCCGAGGTGTCTTCGGTTGCGCCTTTGCCCCTGGACAGCATCAGGGCCTCTCGGTTGATGTACTTATGGGCCCGGGCCACGAGGTCCTGGAAGGTAGGAGGATGGCGCTTTCCGATGGAGCCGAGGAGCCCCTCGTCCCGGCACCCGCTGATCACGGCCGAGACCGCGATCGAGCTGTCAAGGTTCGGGATTTGGGCGGCCTCGGTCCGGAACTTGGTGAAGTACTCTTGGAGAGTTTCGGTGGGGCCTTGCCGGATGGCCAGCAAGCTGGCGGAGGTTTTGCACTGCCGGGTGGCATCATAAAACTGGTCGATGAACAACTGTCCCAACTGGACTAGGGAGTGGATGGAGTTGGGGGCCAGTGTCTCGAACCAGGTGAGGGCGATTTTTTCAAGGGTGAGGGGGAAAAGACGGCAGCGGACTGCCTCGGAGATCCCTCGGACCCGGAGGTAAGCGTTGAATCTCTGGAAATGACAGACCGGATCTGTCATTCCGTCGTAGAGAGGGCCCTTCAGCAGCTTGAAATTGGGGGGCACCTCGGTGGCTAGGAGCTCCGCCGTGAATGGGGTTTGCTCCAGGATGCTGCTGGCGAGGGGCGCCCCGTGAGGCCGAGACACCATCTGCTGCATCTCTTTGCGCATCGCCGTCAGCCGCCGGTCCAGGTCCGGGGCGGTCGAGGTGGTGACGGATTGCCCTCCGGTTCGGGCCGGACGGTACTCCGACGAAGCATAATCCTGCTCCGTCAGGCGATCAGCGCGAGGAGCTCGGACAGGTAGCGTCGAGGGCTCGCTGCGCGTCTCCGCGGTCTCGCTGGGAGGAACCGGCGCAGGCGCCGGCCGGAACCGGGCATCTTGTACTGGGTAGAGTGGGGGGAGCGGCGCCTGCTGAGGAAGCTGTCCCATCAGCCCCATGCGCTGGGCGATGGCGGATACCATCTCCTGGAGAGGCGCTAGGGACGTGACGGCAGCGGCCAGCGTTGCCACTTGCTACTGGAGCACCCCCACTCGGTCTTCCGAGCCGAGAGACTCCGGTATGGTCGGCAGAGGCAGGCTCGGCGGGGCAGAAGGTGCGCCTTCGGAAGGCAGCATCTGCGCCGAGGCCTCCCGCGCTTCTGCTTCGCTTTGTCTGGATCGTCGGGTCACAGGTCGCTGAGACATGACTTGTTTTGTTGGTTTCCCACAGACGGCGCCACGTGATGTAGACTGGATCTATCACGACCGGACTCCGAGGTCGGAATCCGGAGAAGAGGATCCGAAGCCGGTTCGGATTGGTGTTTCAGAGGCCCGACGGGGATCCGGAAGGCCGAGGAGGCGGAGGCGAAGACGAGGGTCCGAAGGCCGAAGGGCGCTTCGGTCGGTGTAGGCTCGTCTCCGGGAAGTCGGGGCCGAGGCTCCTTCGGCGGGCGAAGGGGCGGCGCGGATGATGCTCCTTCTGGCTGTATTGCCGACAGGCGATGAAGCCGAAGCCGACGGTCTGAGGCCGGAAGGGTCTCGGACTTGGCTTGCTCTTGGATATTGAGCCCAAAAGCCCTTTTGTCGGACGAGGGGACAGCGCGGGGCCGAGTCTCCTGTCGCGGGGCAGCCGTCGCACGGCGTCGAGACCAGGGAGAGGAGTCCGAGGTCGGCGGTCGAGACCGACTCGGGAAGGTCGGCGATGATTCGAACCGAGCTCCTGCAGGAGGGAAAGAAGAAGAAACCGGTCAGCAGGAGTCCCGGGCTCTGGCCCTTAGGAACCCCCTCCGACGGTCAAGTTAGCTTCTGAAGATGATTCGATTCAGAAGGCAAAAAGTAACTTTAATACTAATTGGACCGTAGTCCTTAAGGGTCTCGGAGGCAAAGAATTGCATACCTTTGGCAATAAATAGCGGTATATTTATAGCAGATGATAGAGGTTGGTTAACGGTGGTAGCCGATATAGGACTATGTTTGGGCTCACTGGTAAACCGCCATAGTGCCTGATCCGCCACCGGAGTGGGCCGGACTCGGCTATCGGGCCGAAGGGGGTTGGGCCGCCGATGGGCCGAAGCCTGCTGGGCCTAGGGCTGCCGCGCTGTTCCCGGGCCGTAGGCTGATGGGCCGCTGACGGGCCGAAGCCTGTTGGGCCGGGAGCAACGGTGCCGCTTATGGGGCCGAGGGCTGCTGAGCCGCTGATGGGCTGGAGGCTCTCGGAGGGCCTGATACTGCTGCTGTTGGGCTGAACGGGGTTTGGGCCTGCTCTAATGAGTCGAATCGGATGCTGCCTCATCAATATGTAAATTTTTTTCCACAGAAGATGTCTAGGAGTATAGAGTATATATTATATAGTTATACGTATCATGAAGCATGAAATATAATATGCATATAGTGATGTATGGGGAAACGTATGGGTGACAAAGCCATGCATAGATCATAGCCTCGGCCTGGGAACACCTTATATGAAGCCCAATTCCCTCCTCCTCCTTACAAGATACTGCTACAAGCACACCGAGCTATAAGGGTCTAATCAAATGGACACCTTAAATCACAGTTTCTTTCTCTGTTTCTTTACACAGCGCACCAAAAGTTATACCAACTTGCAATTGGGAACACGTCGAAGCCATCTGAACCCAAATATATAAACACGTTAGTAAAGTATGATAAAGTCCATCTTATAGAAAACATTTAACGTTGTCAATTCACTCACTGGCCATAGAAAATGGCCGGACCTGAGCCCATGTAAAGGCGAACATATCTAATCCCAGCTGGACCTATATATGATGCGCCTAATCATACGGGACTCCTAATCTCGGAGGTTATAATATATAGATAGGATAGGTTCCTCTTTTTGCGCCTTTGAACCCAAAGATACTCACGGATAAGGATGTAAATTGGATGGATTGGATTGGATCACGTGATAATTTAGATCTAACTCAAATTCAAAATAGCACAGTCTAATTTTAGACTTACTCAAATTTAGTCTAAATTTAGTCTCAATTCAATAGTGAGCGGGTTGGGTTGACCTTGTTTATAAATGATTTATTAAAAATGTTTTACTTTTTACATAAATTATTATAAAAGTTAATAAATTAAATTGGGTCAACCCGTTTTCAGTTCAACCCAACTCAAATTTAACTAATGTCAACCTAAATTTAAACCAACTTAATTTATATAACTTAGGCCAACCAATTTCCTTTAATATGGACTGAGTTGGACTGGACCGTAGGCTGGCCTGCCCGATTGACTCCCCTACCCGCATAGCACTCTTTTTTTTTGGTCAACAGGTCAATATCATTCACCCACTAAAGAAAGGATACATCAGTACATTGGTAGTACACCCCCCATTACATGTTACATATTGACCACCAACCCAAGCATGGTGTTCCCTGTAGCACAAATCCCTCAACGTGGAAAAAACTCCCAATGTAGAGGTTGAAGTACCCAATGTACCCAATAAACCTCTCATTGACATCAACACAATAAACAAGATAATAAAATCGAAGAACGAACGAAACTACAACACCGTGCCGAAAGCTTCCTCTTCGATGTTTGGATAACTGCAACTTTGCAACCAGTTGCATGAGCTAAAACGAGGAGGGCTCGGAGGACATGCTTCAGTTAGGAAACATTTAGGTGGAGCGGCAAATACTCGAGCCTCCCAAATTGCCGATGATGACCCCATATCGACTGCTCCAAACGTTAAACATTTGAACTTCGCAACCTCCCGAAGATACAACACAAGAGTCGTAAGAAGCATCTGATAAAATATACAACTAGTGCAACCCCAAGAAGACGGGTCTAGATGATTCGGGGAGGAAGTCGAAGGAATGATAATACAGAAGAGACAGATGGGGCAAGGAAAAGTAACACCAAGTTGTCGAGATAAAAGTAGGAGGTGGAGACTACAAATATCTTTGAACAAAAATATGGGATGAAATTAGAATGACCAAACTAGAGTAGATACCACACAAAGAAAGGAAAGAAGATTTAACAACCCTCATACAAACCGATCCAGATAAGTCTAAAGACTTACCTCAACAAAAACTCCCGAAAGAGATTTAGCCTCCCAACTAGGAGAGTTTTCCTCCCAAATGGGAGAGGGGAGGGGGGGTCTACCTTGAGAACACACTCCCTCCCCCAACACAGCTGAAGAGGGAAGAGGGAGTAGGTAGGAGCGGAAGCCGAGTTGGGCGCTCCGACAAGTTGTTCTTACAGCCAGCCTTTAGGAATGAGTACAGTCTGATAAATGTTACTTGAAGTACTTGTTGATGTATATACAGTAACTCTAGATTTAGTATACTCTAGATTTAGTATGTACAACTTACTGGGCCTACTGGCATCTTACCCTATTATGGGCTCTTGTACTTGTATATTTAGATGCTCAATATAATGGAGAAACTACACACTTTCTTCAATTCATTATTTGTAACATGGTATCAGAGCTGAACGTTAGGTTTCGATTTTGCTCTCGTTGTTCTGCGCGAGCGTGCGCCGTTGCAAAACGGTGGTTGTTGTTGCCTTCACGTTGGAGCTCGTGTCTTCCCCAGCGTCATCACGTTCGAGCCTGTGCCTGGTGTGAGTTTTCCCAGCGGCCCGCGCCTGGCGCGAGTTTTCCCAACGGCCTTCGCTCGCGTCGCGGAGAGGGCTTGCTTTCCCTGCGGCAGCGCCTGTCCCACATCTTCTGGGTTCGCGTTCTGGTGTCCTGCGGCAGCGCCTATCCTGCATCATCGTCTTCGCGTCAGTGCCTGTCCTTCCTCGTGTGGCCCTCCTCTTTGCAGCATTGAGCAGGGTGGAAGCCTGGTTGGACATCATCCCGATAGGAGGATCCAGTCACCGCCTGCGAAGCCCCCCCGGTGGATCCGGTGACCAATCACAATATAAGGTAGTGATCACCTTCTTTGATTGCCATGGCTATGTTAAGTTCTATTTCTGCTATTTCTGCGTCGGATATTCCAAAAATGGATCTTAAAGGATGCTAGTAATTATGCTGTATGGGCTGCGACTGTTCGATCTAATCTTCGTACTGCTAAGTTATGGGGATATGTTGATGGGACTATTATCTATCCGGTGGTGGAAATTGAGTCATCGACAGAAAAAGATACTATTGTTTCTTTTATTCAGATTTGGAAGGATAATGATGAGGTTGTTATGGGGTATATCTTCCATTCGGTTGATCCTTCTATCCATCTGGATCTTTTGGATTTTACTACTTCTCGAGCACAATGGACTTATCTTGCCAGACGTTATATTCAGTCCAATGGTGCTCGAGAGTATTAGCTTCGCAGTGAACTTGACAGTCTTCGTTAGGGTGAACTGTCGATTCAGGAGTTCTTCACTCGTCTTCGACGTATCTGGTCAGAATTAGATACTATGCATGTCTCTGGTCGTATTTTTACATGTTCTTACAGTCTTCAGCGGGATCGACAGTACCTATATCACTTTCTGATGCGTCTTCATCCTGAGTACGAGACATTCCGTGCTCAGCTTCTTCATCGATCCCCTCTATCGAGTCTAGATGATGCTCTTACTGAGCTTATTGCAGAGGAGACACGGTTGCGAGTTCTGAGGATGTCTGGCACTCCATCTAAAACTGTTCTCGCTGTTGCCTTGCGGTCTCGCTCCTCGGAGCGTTCCAAATTCTCTCTGTTACTTGACACTCTGACACACCCACGATGCATGGATTCTTCGCCACAACTTGGTGACTCAGTTAGCACACCGGTGAATATTTCTGCAAGTACTGTCGCAACCGTGGCCACACTATTGATCAATGTCGGAAGCTTCAGTGTCGCCAACGTTAACCTCGTCCCACTGCTGTTGTGGCGGAGTTGCCTCATTCTGCCCCGTCGCCTACAACTCCGTCTGGGTTAACTTCTCAAGAAGGCTCTCTTGATGTGACGCAGCTTGTCGGACAGATACAGCAGATTCAGCAGTTTCTCCAGACCGCTGGTTTATTTCTGAACCTTCCGCTCTGTCGCCACATGACATCTGATGATTCTATTATTGTTAATTGTTCTCCTGTTCCACCACACCTCCGGATCCACACTGCGGATGGTACTCCTCTCTTTGTCTCCAAGTGTGGATCCATCACTACTGACTCTGACCCCTCTGGTCATCTCACCCTCTCTTCTGTTCTTCATGTTCCTCATCTTTCTATGAATCTTGTCTCTGTTAGTAGCCTAGCTGATTCAAGATATCGTATCTCATTCATTTCCTCTTCTTGTGATGTGCAGGATCTACGTACCGGTCAGAGGATTGGAACATGTCATAGAAAGGGTGGCCTCTATTGCTTGGACACATTGCATCTTCCTCGGTCTGCACTTGCTGCGTCATCTTCTCTAGAACGTCCTTCTACTTCTGTCGATTTGTGGCATCGTCGTCTGGGTCATCCATCTGCAGCTCGTCTTCGATCTATTTTTCAGTCTGGTGTATTAGGTCCTAGCACGTCATTTTCTTTGTCTCATTGTAAAGGTTGTAAACTTGCTAAACATACAGCTCTTCCTTTTTATTCCCATGAGTCTGTTTCTACTCATCCTTTTGATTTAGTACATTCTGATATTTGGGGTCCTTCTCCTATTCCGTCTATGACTGGCTTCTTATATTACGTCAGTTTTGTGGATGATTGTACGCGCTTTACTTGGGTTTATCTACTTCACAAGCGGTCGGATCTTCTCTCCATTTATCGCTAGTTCACTGAGATGGTGTCCACACATTTTCATTGTTGTATTAAAGTTCTTCGCACTGATGGTGCTCGTGAATACCTTTCTTCAGACTTTCGTTCACTTTTGGCATCTCATGGCACACTTCCCCAACTCTCCTGCCCTTATACACTTTAACAGAATAGTCTTGCTGAGCGTAAACATCGTCACATCCTTGAAACTGCTCGCACTCTTCTCCTCTGTGCCTCTGTTCCCCATACTTTTTGGGCCGAAGCTGTTCTCACATCCATATTTCTCATCAATATCATACCATTTTCTGTCCTGTTAGGTGGCACACCTTATGAGCGTCTTTACACTGCCATTCCCGACTACGGCCGACTTCGTACTTTTGGTTGTACATGTTTTGTACTGTTGCCCCCTCACGAAGGTACTAAACTCTCACCTCGAGCTGTTAAGTGTGTCCTCCTTGGCTACAGCACAGAGCACCTTGGGTATCGCTGCTATGGTCTGACTGCTCGTCGTCTTTGTATCTCTCGTCATATCACTTTTCTTGAGCACGTTCCCTTCTTCTCCACTACCTCATAGGATCTGTCCTCCCTTCATGATCTTGACCCCTCTTCTATTTCCTCTATTGTTCTTGGTCTTTCGGGTCTTTTACCCTCTAATGACCCCCTTACTTCTGCATCTTTATTGGAGTCCGATCCTTCAAGCTCTTCCATGACTCCACCTTGGACGATGCTTCGGGTTGTTTAGTTAATGCTGCTCCTGCTCTTGCTCCTACTCCTCCTTTGTCGGCTGTGGATCCTCCTCGACGCTACCCTCAGCGTTCTCACCGCCCTTCTGACAGGCTTGGTTATGATCCCACTGATTTTTATTATCCTTAGTTTTCAGCCTTTCTTACAGCTATTCACACTCATCAGGAGCCTCAGAGCTTCAGACAGGCTGTTCAGTTACCAGAATGGTGTCAGGCTATGCATGAGGAGATTCAGACACTTCAGCAGACTCACACATGGGATCTTGTACCACTTCCTTCTGCTGTCTCTCCTGTCAGTTGTAAGTGGATATACAAGATCAAGACTAAGGCTGATGGCTCTATCGAGCGCTACAAGGCTCGACTTGTGGCACGTAATTTCGCTTAAGAGTACGACATTGATTATGAGGAGACTTTTGCACCTGTGGTAAAGATGACTACTGTTCGCACTTTGCTTGCTGTTGCCGTAGTTCATCGTTGGCCTCTCTATCAGCTTGATGTGAAGAATACTTTTCTCCATGGGGATCTCACAGAAGAGGTCTATATGCAGTCGCCTTATGGTCTTCCTGCTCCGCCTGGACATGTTTGCCGTCTCCGCAAGGCCATTTATGGGCTCAAGCAGGCACCCCGTGCCTGGTTTGAGCGTTTTCGGCGAGCGGTTCTTGAGATTGGTTTTCAGGAGAGCGCCGAAGATTATGCCCTCTTTGTTTGTGATTCTTCTAATGGTCGTGCCATCCTACTTCTCTATGTAGATGACATGATCATCACTGGCGATGATTCGACTGCCATTGCCTCCCTCAAGGCTCATCTTCAGCAGCAGTTTGATATGAAGGATTTGGGGTTCCTCCGTTACTTTCTTGGTCTAGAGGTTGCCTATTCCTCTCGGAGTTACTTACTGTCACAGCAGAAGTATATTGCAGATATTCTTCAGCGAGCCTCTCTCTCTGACACTCGCTTGGTCGACACTCCCATAGAATTACATACTAAACTTCGCCCGACTGATGGTGTTCTCCTGGACGATCCTACGCGCTATCGTCAGTTAGTTGGTGTCCTGGTTTATCTTACTATCTCACGTCCTGACATCGCCCATGCTGTGCATGTCTTGAGTCAGTTTGTCAGTGCGCCTATTTCTGTTCACTATGATGCTCTTCTTCGAGTACTTCGATATCTGCGTAGCACTATTCGTCGCTCACTTCTACTGTCTTCTACTTCCTCCTTAGAGCTCCGTACCTACACTGATGTTGATTGGGCTGGGGATCCTACTGATCGTCGTTCTACCACTGGGTTTTGCATTTTCTTCGGTTCCTCTCTCATCTCCTGGCAAAGTAAGAAACAAGCAGTTGTCTCTCGCTCTAGTATTGAAGCAGAGAATCGCACTATGGCTGACACATCTGCTGAGGTTATTTGGCTTCGACATCTTCTTCGCGCTTTTGGGATTGCTCTTAACACTCCGACTCCTCTCTACTGTGATAATCAGAGTGCTCTTCAGATTACCAACAATCCTGCCTTCCATGAGCGAACGAAGTATATTGAAATTGATTGTCACTTTGTTCGTTAGCACTATCTTTATGGCGATCTATCTCTCCCTTATGTTCCGACAGCCGCACAACTTGCTGATCTTTTCACAAAATCACAACCTACTCCACGCTTTCGTGAATTGGTTAGCAAACTCTCGGTTCATGATCCACCGTGAGTTTGAGGGGGGGGTGTTGATGTATATACAATAACTCTAGATTTAGTATACTTTAGATTTAGTATGTACAGCTTGCTAGGCCTGCTGGCCTCTTACCCTATTATCGGTTCTTGTACTTGTATATTTAGATGCTCAATACAGCAGGCCTCTTATCCTATTATCGGTTCTTGTACTTGTATATTTAGATGCTCAATACAATAGAGAAACTACACGCTTTCTTCAATTCATTATTTGTAACAGTCTGAATCTAAATATTTAGTATATTTAGACAAGTTGTTCTTACAGCCAGCCTTTAGGAATGAGTACAGCCTGATAAATGTTACTTGAAGTGCTGAACTCGATTCCACCGGCTTCGGGTCAGGATTCAATGACTCGTACCTAATTAACCCGGACCAAATTAAGTGGATCTAGAAGGGCTAGAGTGAATTGCGGTAAAAAAGTTAACATGTATCTAACCAGGCTAAAACGGGTACGAGTTAAAATTTTCGATCTAACCATACCTAGTTTAGATCAAAATCGATCGCTCAATTCGGTCCTAATAAATGACAAAGTTTAAGTAACAAAATTGGGTTATTTTTAGGACCATAATAGCTGTCGTAATAGAATACTAATGGAATGTGATATCTGGGCTGTATCAAACATGACAGTAATTTTGGTTTTACCACTAATAGTTGGTACTCATATGCTATCAATTCTGGTGTTTACGTATAAAAATATTATCATTGATATTTTGAGAATTTAAATTCTCCTGATTTCTGTTTTCCACTGTTAGAAAACACTTTGGTTCGTATTTTGAGAGTTTAAAGACTCAACTTTTCCTTCCATTCTTAACTCTTTCTTCTCTTCGGTTGATTCCATTTACTATGCTCCTCGTATACTTACTTCAATATAGAGAAATGCTTGTTGCACACTGTGCGTGACTTGGATCGTGTGAGCGTGCAATCTGTTTTTTTGTTAAGATTTTTTTAATCATCTGATTTGCGATCGGACGATATAAATGCCATTTTGGAAGTCTCCTTCAGCTCTACAAATTTAAAAAAAAAAATTTTTTTTTTGGTGCACTGCTCGCTACTCTCTAATCTTAAGAGATCGGACGGCAGCGGGACGCAGTGCAGCCTGCACCGACACCCCCTGATGCAGCAAGTCGAACTCATACTTTTAAAAAAACATAAACATTGATACCATGTCAAAATTAATACTTCTATCTAATTGGACAAAAAATTAGGCCACGCTAGGAGTTAACTAAGCCGGCAAATTTTGTAGTGTGCCAACTACAAAAACAAATCTGGAATAGAGATAAGGAGACAGCGCAGAGATGAAATAAAAATAAGGGAAGGCCAAGGTTGAGCGAACCACGTGGCAAGGGGAATCCACGTCTAGGCATGTTATTTTGGAACATAAATAAAACCGGCTGGTTCGTGACTGGTCGTGCAAGGGGAATTTAGATCATTCGTAGTTGTTTATTCACAAAACAAAGATGGGCTAAACAATGCGGTGCCCTAATTCTACCCTATTTTGTTTTCAAGGTTTATCTCTCTTAAGGTTTAAAATTTTTCAGTGGTCTAACCTAGTGGTTAGGAGGACTGGCCCCAACCTCACGCACCTAGGGATTGAATCCCACAACACTCAAACTCTCTAAAATTTTTCGGCCGTATAACCTAGCAAAGCCCACCACCGGGCATGAGTTGACTCAAATTTTCTAACTTTACCTGGCTTCTCAACTAATGCACTAGAGAAAGTTTTTGCTGCAAAATTTTAAAAGGAAAGAATAGCAAAGTTTTGAATAAAAAAAATCTTGTTACGTAGAGATCGACCTCTTCTTTAATATAGTTTTCACCGCCAATGAGAATCAGATAGTATGCAGTTGTACTGCAAGAAACATTATAACAAATATTTTTCCTCTAATTATTGCGTTAATGGTGAGAGAGGGATAGCGATATAGTAGGTTGAAAACCAACAAGAGGATGTCAATCGGGCGGACTAGCCTGTGACCCAGTCTAACTCAATTCATACTAAAGGAAATTCGATTGACTCAAGTTAAATAAATTAGGTTAGGTTAAATTTGAGTTGACATTAGTTAAATGTGAATTGAGTTAGGCTGAAAACGGTGACCCAATTTAAATTGTTAACTTTTACAATAATTTATACAAAAAGTAAAATACTTCTAACAAATCATTTATAAACATGACCAGTCCAACCAACTCACTCACTATTGAATTGGGTTGAATTTGGACGAAATTTAAATTAAATTTGAGTTGAATTTAGACTGAATTAAAATTCGACTGAATTATTTTGAATTTAAATTACTAATCCAACCAATTTACATCCTTACTCGGATTGGTCTGGCACTATCTAATTATCTGCCTACCTTGTTTAAGGTTACAGGTAATTAAATAACTGGGCACTTGGCGGTCCGGTCTAACCGCATAAGATTATAAATTACTCCAACAGGAATACTTAAGAAAGGCAGCAACCCGTTCAACACTTTAGGTGGTCATTACACCGGGTCCGAAGTCTAACGTACCGCTTGGATTGCCGTATAGTAGTTAAATTCCTAGATGAAAAACAAAAGATCTGATTTTAGTTTTCAAGGTTTTTTATCTCTAACTCTTATAAACTTCTGATATTACAAAGAATTGTTTTCAAGGTTTTTTATCTTTCGCTTTTATAAACTTTTGATATTACAAAGCAAGATATCAATATTTCCCTATATAAAAGAACTTGAAAAGAATTAACCGAAATGTTCAAGTGTATAAATGTTTCCCTAAAAAGAATACCAATATTTCAAAAAGTATCAAGTTTTCTAACTTCTAATCAAAAGGAAAATGTATCAAGTTTCCTATTCCTTGTCATGTCTGAAGTCTGAACTGCATGCACTGTTAATTTCAGCAACAAGTCCTTAACCAACCATTCCCCCGGAAGTCTAGCAGCAGCGCACATGGTTTGCCTTGTTACGGAAGCGCTCTGATTAGTTTCCCACTGCAGGCAAGATCATAAGAAGGCGATTCAGATCTCAGACATCAGGCGCCGCCCTATTCTTCCCACTGATCTCTGATCTCTTCTCCCTTCCTGCAAACCACTGAACCGTCCTCCTGGCGATGGGCAGCCAAACCCTCCTCACGTTCTCGTCCTTCTTGCTGCTTCCCGTGCTATCCCTAGCCTCCCTTGTCCTCCCCAACGCATCAACAAACCTGGAGATGTTGATGATCTCTGACATGGCCCTGTTGTTCCCAGAAGGGTTCAGAGACTTCGACAAGGTTGAGGAACCCCGCAAACTGGCATCAGAACTTGAAGCCAAGCTCGCTGCAAGGCCACTGTTCATCTGGCTGGCCTTGCTTTCCAGCTGCCTCTTCCTCTCCATCTCCTCTTTTAACCTCTGCATCGTTTCCTCTGCGGAGGACTCGTCCTCGGGGGGCCATGAAGCAGCGCGCTTCTCGGCCTCCTCGGTGGTGGCCTCCATGGCGGCCGGGAATCTCCTACTGGAGAGCGTTCTGAGCATCTCCGAGTTGAGGGAGACCAGATCGGACGAGTTCAGGTCGCTCCACCGGTTCTTGTGGACAACGTCGGAAACGATGATGCGGTGCTTGAACCGATGCAGGAACTGCTGATCGCCTTCTTCTCCTTCTGCCGGCTGCGCTTCTGACCTCTTGGTCTCTTTCTGCAGCTTCCCCGGCGAGCCCATCTCGCCGCCGGGCTCCCTCTCCACGTAGAGCTCAAGCTGGTCGGGCTCTCCCAGGCGGGCGGAGGATTCGCGGAAAAGGAACCTGGAGCTGGTGGAGTACTTGAAGAGGGTGAGGTCCTCGAGCAGGATGCGGTGGCGGCATAGGGGGCAGCTGGAGTGGCCCTCCAGCCAACGATCGACGCAGGGTATGTGGAAGGCGTGCTTGCACTTGGGAAGCAGCCGCAGCAGCTCGGCGTCCTCGAACCTGGACAAGCACACGGCGCATTCCAGGCCCTCCCGGGAGCCCTTCAGGGAGGAGAACCGGAAGAAGGGGAGAGACTCGATCACGGTCTTGTCGACGCCGGAGGAGCGCGGGGGCTCCGCGAGGCCGCCGCCGCCGTGGACGCCGGCCTCGTCGTCGCGGGCGCCAAACAGGTCGGCGCGGCCGGCGGAGTGGCAGAACTTGGCGTACATGAGGAGGAGGAAGGTGACGGAGAGCATGATGGAGAACATGCCGATCAAGACGGCGATCCTGGGCCGGTAAGAGGAGGCGGGGTCCGCCTGGGGCACTGCTGGCTGGGTCTGCTGCTGCTGCGCGGCGCCATGGGAGGGGAGGGAGAGCAGGAAGAAGAGGAGGAAGAGGGAAAGGTGGGTCGGTGTTGGGTCCATCACAAGGTGTTCTAAGGATTGGAATGGGGTAGATGGCCCCCGGGAAGAGCCCTTTGCCTTCCCGGGGAGAAGGAGAGGTTTGTTTATAGAAGAGAGAGGAGAGGTTGGCTTTGCAGGGTGGATTAGGGTTTTTATATGAGGGTGTGGGCAGGTAAGCACGCGTCCTTCTGGTTTCTCAGACTTTGTTTTTATGTTGAGGATGATGAAATCATTGAACATGATCATAAGAGAGCAACCGGATAGAACAAGATGATTTGAGTTATTTGATCAGAAAAAAAAGATGATTTGAGTTATATAACTGGTGGCTTCCTAACTGCCTTGCAAGGCCTCTTTCCACGTTTTGTTCCTTTCTTCTTGTTTGAGTGAAAGAGGACTTTCCTAGACTTGATGTGAAGGCAGAATGCCTAAACTAAATCAAAAACATAATATAAGGAAGTTGTTTATAACATGAAATTCTTTAATTTGGGTCTCTAGTGTGATATATATGTATATCCTGGCTGTGGAATTTTAAAAACATCAATCTTTCTAAGTGGGTTTTGCTTTGGCCAGGGGAAAGCCATTGGCGTCCGGATTCCTGTAAGATTAGGTGAAGAGGGCTACTTAATCCAAAGAGGATGACGTCAAGGGAGAGTGTAGATTTTGTTTAATCTTCCCTGTGAAAATAAGTGGGGTTAAAGTGAGTGGCAGTGGTAGAAAGGTCTGGTAGGTTTGATCCACTTTAGTTAGTAGGAGGATGTTAACAGCTGAGTGGACAAATCTACGGGCTTCTCAGGCTTGGCAGACTTACCTGTAATATCACAGTTACTGATAAATTTGACGGAGAACAATAAAATAGAGATCTTCTATGTCCAAATTTAGACTGAACTCAGTCAGTAAAAGGAACAGAAACTTTTAAAAATCCCCTCATATGATATTTTTTTCATTCCCGAGCAGGTGTTTTTTAAAAGCCTCCTTCTTTTTCTGTCTGTACTAACTGAATTCAGTCCAAATTCATATTGAGAGGAACCGCACTCACAACAATAAGAGTAATTAATGATGGTGATCTTTGTATAGAAGACCAACAGTGCTCTTTATCTGGACACCTAATTTCTTCTCCTTTTGTGAGACTTGTGTCCCACCATGTTTAGGCCTGTTCCAACCTCTCTGTAATTAGATTATTGTGTATCCTAAGCGCCACTTTGATTGGAGAATAGGAGAAGAATAAGAGTGAATAAAGGGAGAATAAGTTTACTTTGACTTTGACAAGCAAAATGACTTATATTGGTGCAGAATAGCGTATTCAGAGAATAAAAAGAATAAGCCATCCCATCTTAGACCTAAGAATTGCTTATTCTTTTTATTCCGTCAGCGGATCTTACAAAATTATCAAAGCGAAATACCTCTTATTCTAGTATATACTATTCCGTCAGAGGGCCTCACGTAATAACTTATTCTGCAAACGAAGTGGGGCTTTTTATTTTCTACAAAATTATCAAAACGAAACACCCCTTATTCTATCAATATATTCAACACAAGATAAAACAATAGGTCTTGAAAATCACTTATACGGTCTTTTCATCTTCTAAATAAAAATACTAAATTGAAACCTCTTAAATAATGAAAAACATTAGGTTGCTGGAGAAAGTATGACAAGTGTAACTGTCTAACATATATAAATCATAGCTACCTCTACTAGATATTTTATTATTAAAACATAGACTAAAAATATCGTCTAACTGAAGTTTGGCCAAACGTGCCCTGACTAGATCCATTATGTAAGAAATTGGTAGTCTAACTTGAAGATCGGATGGCTGATATTAAATTCTGTCGATCACACATGTAATGAGAGTTTTGAGAGAATCGATTGTGCGTTTATTTTCTTTTCTTTTAAGATCCTTTTTGTGCAAGTAGTGCCCAAAATTGAAGATTTAGAGTTCTCTCCTCCTCACATATTGGGGCAATCCCCACCCCAATACAATGGTGCTACTCCCCTCAGAAAAAGGTATAGCAATATTATTTTCTGACATCATTTTTTGACATGCCTAAGTGGCATTCACCTATTAGAAGTCTGAAAATACAACTGTAGAAGGTGTGGGGCACGCACATTCTCCTCTTATGAGTGCATGTTATTTAAGCGTGTCAAAAAATAATGTTAAAAAATAGTGTTACTGTACTGTTTTCCCTCCCCCTCTAATACTAATCAGGTTTGTGTCATAAATGATCCTGGGAACACCAAAACGTTTAAGAACCCAGAATTATTGTCACAACGAACCCCTCGGATGTTCTAAGAAGTCAACATGTGTAGGCTAATTCTTCTACAAATAGCTCAGCAAGTTTCTGTGGATTTCCGAAGTCAATGAAGCAATCCAGGTCAGCCCTTGTGCTCTGCCACTTCACATGATCACCACATAGAAAACCTTCTTCTGTGATGGGACACTGGCAATATATATAATTCTGCTTGCCCACCAACTCCTCTCTAACCCCTTCCAACCTCATCCCCGTTAGAATTCACAGATCACAGCACACATCGAGGGGATAATTGGATAGATGTGCTTGCATGTTGGCACGGTTCTTTTATTTTTAGCCTATTTTTTGCATGTTCAGTACTGTTGTAGAATAAACTATTCTATCACGTATTTACATGTACATGTAGGTCATCCCTGTAGTGTAAATCTTTTCTATACTAATTTGGCATTCCACTCAAGTGTCATTGGCATTTTAGTGTATAAAGAATAACTTTTAATGATCAGATGAACAAGTCGATTATTAATCATAGTATTCTCATTTTTGCAATTTGCAGCTCTATTCTCTCATGTACTTATATGTCAATTTGCAGCTCTAAACTCTCATATATTTATATGTCGATTTGCAGCTCTATTCTTCTATATAAGTGCTAAAATATGTATCACACATTCATGTAGTTTCACAAAAGCTCCCCTTTAAAACAATTGACATATGAGTACTACAAAATTCTGACTTGTACGGTATAGAGACGCTTTCTAATAGTGCTTCCACCTGGCCGCAGTTATGACATGCTTATGTAATTTGGAGTAGAGATCCTTTACATGTAGATTTGGACTGAACTCGAACTCAGTCAGTATAGAGAGGGGGGGAAGGTTTCAAGAAACTTGCTCTTATGGTGCTTTTCCCATTTTCGAGGAGGAGTTTATATGAAATATTCTTTCCTTTCTTCTCTGTACTGACTGAATTCAGTTCAAATTTGTACTGTAAGAAACCGTACTCAATTTGGAGTTACTCATGATGGACTATCTCCTTTTCCTTCTTATTTGTTGCAAAGTTTGGAGTTGGTTAATTTATAACCATGGTGTTTTCATTTTATAACAATGGTAAAATGGGGTGCTATATCAATTCGGTGATCAAAAGTCCACCTTGCAGTTCCGATCATGAGTAGGAAATATATAAGTCAGTGAGCCCCAACTGACATCGGAATTGAACACACTAATTATGAACCTTGTTGCTATGAGAATGACAACATTTGAATTCAAAATCTAGATCTTTTCATTTTTAAATACTTTGGGTAGGAGTGGCCTCTTACTCCGGCCATTTCATTGATGATATAGAATAAAAGAGCGTAACAAATTAAGTGGCAAAGCCTACAAGTAAATGAAGAAAAATAAAAACAGGTGCTCAAATCAGAGGTCACCATATTGCATACACCCTAAGCAACAAAAGTTAACATCTGAGGTCACCAAAACGCATACACCCTAAGAGCAAGGTAATCTTCTCTGTTTTGGAAACGAAATAGCTGATATTATTATTATTATCCAGCGCATTGAACACCAAATCCTCCCTAAGCCCACGGCTGGCAAAGGGGTATTCTTTAATCTCCAAGAATGGCCTATTAAAAAATAATTTGAAATACCCAAGTAGAATAATATCAATAAAATTTCTCCGGTACTTTATGTAGAGGTGTTCTTGGGCTAGGTTATCTTGGAAGCCAGTGTAAAAATGAGAATGCTTAGTGCTGTTGAACCATAGACTCAATTGACCACAACTCTACACCCATGTCCCTAGTAAAGTGCAAAAAACTTGCCAAACACTTGAAGTGAAACACAACAGTCTTCTCCTAGGAGTCTTAGGACACTGAACTCTCTCTCATCGTTTTGGCGAGTCTTTCCTAACAAAGGTGATCAATCAGCTGACGCTTGGTCATGCAGTCTGATCCACTTCCCTCACCCACGACAGTCAAAGTGCAAAATGATCACAGAGATCAGCTGACGCTTGGTCATGCAGTCTGATCCATCGCCCCTGCGACAGTCAAACGTTCTCGTCGTCTGGTAATACTTGCTCTGAAGTTCTTGTCTGCAGGGCATTGCAATAAACATATATTTTTTGTATCTTTTAACGCTTTTGGATGGTCCTTAAATATCTTACTTATCTGTATAACTTGATTTTTAATTAGACGATTTTTTTTTTTCAAAAAATTAAAACTAATATATATTGGATGTGACCGATTGAGAATTTTTTTAACTTTTCATTAACGATTAATTTTGATTTTTAACACTTTTTGGGTCGTGTCTGATCAAAGTTGAGACTATACAGACAAATAAGATAGAAAAAGACATAAAAAAATAGCTGACAAGATAAATAATTTTATTATTTAATTTACAAAAATCCTCCTTTTATGTGTCTCGAAGAAACCTAATAAGGGCACAGAAAACAAAAAAAAGGGCCCCAGACTGCAGAGGATCCCGTTCTGTCCATCCTCAGAGTCTGCAACTCCCCCAGACACAGAAATGCGAGAGAAGTGCAAGGAGTGGAACTATATAAAATGTGGGGAGAGAGATAGAGAGTTCTCCCTCTGGAGTGCGGCAGCGCTGCTCTCTGGGCAAGTGGGCTCCATCATTATTCCTGCCCCCGACTGCACTACCCCCAAATGAAGGAGACAGATGGCGCGCGCGGCCCTCCTCGTGGGCAGCTGGCTTATCGTCGCGTCTCTGGAGCTGTCCGCGCGGGACGGGCGGTGGCGTGTGCGGTTCCTTCCCTTGTTCTTCTCTCTTTCTGTTCTTCTCCCACCGTCCTGGGGACTTGCAATGGTTGCTCCCCGCCAGCCCCCGTGGGCCCCACATTTGGATAAAATCCTGTCCCAAAGCGGCAGCTTCCGTGGGCCTAACCAGGCAGAATGGATAACCATCGTTTGATTTGTTCACTGCGTCTCTCTCCCCGCCTTCTCCACTTGGGCCAGCCAGACGAAGTCTCTCTCTAGAGAGAGAGAGAGAGGGGTCCATTCGGCGAAAGCACGTATTCTCCTTCCCTTGCCAAGGTCCGTATTCATGGTTTCTTCTCATTGTTCTCCTCCTCTCCCTCGTGGGGTGTGCCGTTTCTTTTCAAGTTTCGATTTTTTTCATGTTCCAAGTCCATCAGCTGTGACTGTGAAGTAGTTGCGGTGGAGGGACGTTGTTTCTTTTGAAAAATTCGATTTTTTTCCCCTGTTCCAGGTCCGTCGTCTGTGATTTTAGAGTAATTGAAACGGAGAGGGTTTGTTTTCAAATTTCTATTTTTTTCCTGTTCCAAGTTCATCACCTGTGATCTTGGAGTAACTGAAATGTAGCAGATGTAATCCGTAAGGTTCTCATCAATCATCTGCTTGCCTGTTTCATGAATTAATTGCATGTTATTTAAGTTTGGCATCGGTTTTCCTACTTTGGTGTTGTGCCTTTGCGTTTACATTGGATTAGTGGGTGATTGTGCCCCAGAAAGTAGTCTGCTGTTGGGTTTCTGGTTTCTTATTGATGGGATTGGATAACTTGAAGGTTTCCCGGCTGGAGCTGCATAAAAGATAAATACTCATTATGAAATTGGGACCTAGTTATTCATTCAAATGGTCTTACAAACTTGTCCACTGAGAAGAATTGTTTTGAATTCAAACGAACAGACCATAGGTCAAATTGGTAAGAATATAGAGGAAATCGTTACTTTTCTTTACTTTTACATGTGAATTTTGATCCTATTCTTGATGTGGTGCAGTTGCAATTGTGTTTCTCTGAGAAATTTTGTCCCTTTTTTTCTATGTTGTAATATCAATTTTCATATTTTAGAGCATTTATAGGAGACATCTGTGTGGGCATAGGATTATTTAGCATTCTTTCAGCTATTAGTACTCATTGGCTTTCCCTCAGTTTTTGAAATACTCCTAGTACTCTTTATTTGCTCCCGAAGAAACAAAGTATAAGGTACTGATATCTGATGTTTCTTTATCACTTTGTTTCCAACTCATATTTAGGACACCCAAGTTCCAACTGTTCTGTGCAACTTTACCTTCTCTGAGGAAAGATGCACGACAAGGTGGTTCTTATGGATGGTTATCAACTGGCATTCACATCTCTGTATGGGGGAATCACAATGATACCAGAATACCAATAGGTTATTTATATGGACAGAAGTGTTCTCTTTATTTATATGGACAGAAGTGTTCTCTTTCTCACTAAGATATATTAGGAGAAAATTTTCTTACATACATGATAAATTATGATCTTTGAATGCATAAGCAGCAATAAATATTGCAGGTGTACCTTTGAATACATAATTACAAACTGGAGAGAGAACGACACTCTTTCTGCTTCTGTTGGTTGCAAGAGTTCAAAACAGCAAGCAAGTGGCAGTGATGTGCAATGAGAAAGAAAAAGTACTTTGGGTTTTGTTGAATGAATCTGAAATGGAAGGTCACGGGATACGATATAACATCTTTATATATATGATAGATGATCAGTGGGTAATGTGCTAATTCAAGATCTCTGGCAATTATCAAGTCACTTCGTCGGTGGCCATTCTTTGACTGAAGTTCATGAAAATGGACTTGTTCATACTGACATTTTAGGTTCGAAAGAAACTATGGCTTGTATTGCCAAATTTTGATTAAATAACAAACAGAGGCGACACAGACATCAAGGAAAAAGCCATTTCTTTGCCCACAAAATTTTCCTTATTGTATCCAAAAAGTCTTATATTTTCTCCCTTTTTTTTTCCGCATTTTTAACATCTACTGTGCTGAAATTTCAATTTGCCTTATCTGGTTTGTTCTTTCCACTCTACTTCTTGATCTGATCAATCTGCTTTAAGCTGCTAGTAGTATTCGAAAAGCTTTGCTTGTTCAGAGATTTAGGGGTTATCTAAAGCTTCTTATTTACTGGCATATTTTTAAGCATCATTGCCACAAGTGGTAGATTGTCATTAACTTTTCTTTTTTATCAGTTTTTCAGTGACTCTCTGAGGAGTATGAGCTTCCTCTCTTTACTGAACCTGGATCACCAATGGATGATATCTTTATTCGTCTTGCAACATTAACTTCATATTTAAGTCAAAAACTCATTCACTTTATTGGTGAGAAAGCCTCTGATTTTCAATCATATCTAATTGCATCTATCTTTTTTTTTTTTTTTTTTTAATAATTCTCTCGGCTGTCAAGCATGATGTCTATAATGATACCTTTCTACTGGCCTTATAGTTGTTTTTTTTACTCTGTGTTGTGCATTTTTATGGAAATTTCTTTTTGTTAACTTTGCGTAACCTTCTAGTAACGTTTAGTGTACTGTCTTAGACTCTTAGACAAGCACTGGAACAGCATAAACTTATGTCATGTAAGTAATTAACTCACCTCTCAATTATCCCTGTGTTTCTTCCACTTCTAGCCTCTAGGCACTTCCTCATTCTTCCCTTTGTTATAATAAGCTCCCACTAGAATTTCAAATCTAATTTGGTGATGCTCTTGGTGAGTTATGCCTCTACATATTAAGAGCTACTGTGTCATTTCCAGTTATACATTGATTTAAGCAGAAGATACAGAACTTTAAAAATTTCAAAATGCTAGCATTTGCACAACTTTATTTAGGACCAACATGTGAGGTAATTAACTTTGGGCATCATTTAATATCTTGCTTCTCTGTTTAGAATTGCCATTTTATAAGAATTACTATTTTCTATGAATTTAAGTGTTGCGTTAGGTAAGGATACCTTCATTGTTGTTGACTAAAGATATTCTGCACGCAGAGGATTTTGTGTTCAGAGATTTTCGAAGGGACTCGCAGTATCCACAGGATCCATTTGATGGACCGCACTTAAGAGCTTCAGGTCATAATTGTCAAGCAGATACTGGCAGTTTTTCTTATTGTTCAAACTTGTGCGCTGGTGCATCTATTTCACACTCTGATACAAGTGCGGTGGACCACCACGAACATTTACCTGTAAATATACGTTGTGGATTTTTCCAAAAGAAAGAGTTTTATGGTGGCTCGTTTTTTGCTGAAGGGTATGTACATTCTTCATATGCTGACAGAGACATTTTGAGGATAAACTGTTGAAATTTGCTCATTTTTTTATCCAGCTTCTTAGGCTTTTGTTTTGACAGAATAAAGTTGTCACTTTATAAGGTAATCCTTTCACAATCTTCAAACAAGTGATGCACTACACTGACTATATGCTTCTTGATTGTTCCCGAGCATGCACAGTCTCACATCTACCTTTTGAAGGATCATGTCCTCTAAGTTCACCTTTTCTTCGATCGCTCTTTCAATGTAGTAGACTACATTCATGATGTTGTTTTGTGTTTCTGTAATTATATTCCGTTCCATCTTATGTGAATTTTCTATTGTTCATTGTCTGGCCTCTCATCTTTCACCAACACAGTAGCCACCTAAAAGATTTACCTGTGGACATATAATCGTCTACAGTTTCTGAAGAGTGTTTCAGTTAATCTCCCTCTGTTTTTAACGTTGTACCTTTGTGACTGACATCATTGTTTTTCTCAACTGTGTCATCTTGATTTTCTTGTCTTCTGTCGAATCTGGGATTCTGGATACATGAACTCATACTTGAAATGATGACACAGGTTGACAATTCCTGTACATAGCTTCAGGCATGTTTGTAGATTGGCATTTAGCTGTTTGAGATGCTTAGTCACCTATGCTAAACAAGCATGGATACAAATACAGGGGTAAGATATGAAAATTATTGATTCTGATATCTGTTTTCACGCGTTAACTATGATTTGTATCTGACTTCTTGTATGATTTCTATCCGACTTGTTGAATTTTTATCTATGTATTTATTTCTCTGCTTGCTCCAGCTTTGTGTCCCGTGTGAAGAAAACACTGCAGGGATCTTCCAAAGATATTGGATGGTTGGAGAGAACAGAAGGATTGCCACCAGTGACGGATGGTACAACCAGATTCCTGGAGTTGCTTCACGGCATAAGGTTGTTCTTAGGCTTTTTGCTCGAACCATGTTGACCTCTTATAGGTTGTTTTCATTACCTTAGAAGATAGAATACATGCTACATTCAAGGGAATAACATGACTTTTAGGTTTTCATTGCATTCAATGCATGAGTTATCTTTTCTTTTTGTCTTCTTAGTTGCATGATCTCTATTCCGAATTGCATGAACGAGAATGTTGTTGAAGATGCACAATTGTGAATTCTTGTATGCAATGGCATATGCTAATGGAAGTTCTCATTAAATGTGCTAGTTGCAAAAAAAAAAAAAAAGTGTAAGAGGTGTGCATGAATGTAAAAATATGCATGCTGAATATAAATATAAGTGGAGTGCTGTTATATAACACCTTTTACTATCCCCTTTGCCACACTTGTTAGGAGCTGTTTGATCACTTGAACAGAGAGTTCCCATTAAATGTACTAGATGGAAAAAAAAGTTGTGTCAAAAGTAACATTAGTAAGGGACACCTGATGAAGTGATCAAATGGCTCCCAATGAGTGTGGCAAAGAGAATGGTAGAAACTAAAAAGGGTGGTATAGTAGCATTCCTCTACATATAGTATATGACAAAATAGAATGATGGGATAGGAATATAGGATCTTTGTAACTGGTTGTTAGTAATCGGGATGGGGTTGATGGTTATGTTTCGGTTGATGATGATGAGGAGGATGGTATCCCCTGTCTGGTAATGGTCTTCTTATAGCACATAATATCATATCAATAGCACTTTGTATGGGTACTGGGATAGTTGAAGTCCATGACTTTCTGATTTACAACATTTCTTCACTGGTGCTTGTTGTGTTAAACATTAAGATGCGTAAACAACGGAAGCTATGACTTAGAGAAGAGTAAGGATAAAAGAATGCCCTACAGAAGTACAGAATAACTGTGAAAGATCATCCGGGACTTGGTAACCTATTTGCATATTCTTATTACAGAGATTTAACTTGCTCATTTTGTGAAAATGGATGGAAGTGGTTGCCTTTTACTGTTCTGCATATGGTCATGCAACATTGTTTGTTGTCCTGGGCTAGCTCTTGGTGCCTTAATTAGATCCTTTTTTGTCGATTAACCTTTTTCCCTCTGCTTTCTCTGTATTCCAGAAATGGCAAGCATTCTCTGCCCAGCTCTTTTGTCTATTTATTGATTCCTGGTGAGAACTGTGTTCATTGCGGCAGTTATCTATTTACCTGGAAGTCTAGTAATCCTCTACTCTGTTCACTGATTTTTCCTGCCATTTTGGCTGGTGTGATACAGGACTTCTTAGCAATCACAGTCCACTATATTTCGTGAACACAAAAAGATTCTTTTCAAAGATGGGTCTTGCCTGCCATATAGCAAAGATTCACAGTGAGGTAAAGATTCCGCACAGCTAAAACTTTGGCATTCATATGTGCAAAATGAATAAACATCATGTTTCCTTGATCACTAAAGTGCAGCTAGCAGCAAACTAAATGCATATTACACTTATTTGATATTTTGATCGTCTGCTTCTTTGATAGAAATTAATGATGAATTGTTAGAAGGAAAAAGGAAAGAAAAAATATGAAAGATAGAGCGGTTTAATTGTTTGAGAACAAAATGGCACTATGATGAGGGCTCCATACTTGCTCATCTCATTTTATCTTTATTTGTCAGTAAGATTTTAATGCTGAAATGCAAGGAGATATTTTGTTCTTTAACCACTTTGTAGAGTCATTCATGTAACCTATAGGCTTCACATAAAATTCTGTTTTTCTGTGCAAAATAACTTGCATAAATGGACTAGAAAATGAAGATGAGCGTGAAAATGATCCCTATGTTATTTGCATCTTTGTGTGGATGTGCGTGCACAAGACAAGACACTATTGTAAAATGGTTTTCTTATTAGCTCATTCACCATAAGATGGAGAGATCATCACCATCATAAAAGAGACTCGTTAATGAAGCTATTAACATCTCATTATATTAATGGTCAATATTACTGGAAATTGACATGAGAATACTTTGTTATCAAAGGCGGTTGAGGCGGTCGCCTAGGCGAGGCGAGGTGATGGTACCACCTTGCTTTGGCCATCGTCGCCTGAACGATCGACGGAATCGCCTCAAATGCGAAGGCGGTCGCCTCCGCGTGCCTCCAACGCCTTATTCGCACTAGCTCGCCTCACCTACAGCCCTTGTTCGGCGGCCCAATCCAATCAGTCCATTTGACCTGGCCCAAAGGGCCTAATACCCATTCTATATAACCCTGCAAGCCACTAACCCATCGACCCCCTGATCGAAAACCTAACCCCAAGCCCCCATCCGCCTCCTCCACGGTGCATCCCTGGCGACGATGACAACACTCTAGTTCGTTGACGGCGTCAACGAAGAACACTTTTGGCAATGGTGATGGGAGGTTCTAGCGATAGCGAGTGCTCTGTCAGGGAAGCTCTAATCTTTCTCTCTCTCTCTTCTCCCGACTTCTCTTTCTCCCCCACCCTCTCTCTCTCTCTCTGTGTCTCTCTCCAGTCTCTACTTCACTCTCTCCCTCTCTGTGTTTCTCTCCCCTTCTCTTTCTCTGTGTTGATTGCACTCTCTCTCTCTTCTCTTACCCCCTCTCTCTCATCTGCACACTCTCTCTCTCTGTTATAGGCTCACAGGGGCTTGGAGCCCATTCTTTCTCTCTCTCTCTCTCCCTCTGTCTCTGTCCACTTCACTCTCTCTCACTCCCTCTGTCTATTAGAAGGGACGAGGCCCTCGTCTCTCTCTCTCTCTCTCTCTCCCTCTCTCTATCTCTCACTCTCTTTGTCTGTCTCTTACTCTCTTTATCTCTCTCACTTCCTCTCTCTCTCTCTCTCTCTCTCTCACGTCCTCTGTCTATGAAAAGGGCCAATGCCCTTGCCTCTCTCTATCTCTCTCCCTCTCTGTCTCTCTTAGTCTCTTCGTCTCTCTCACTACCTCTGTCTCTTTCTCACTCCCTCTGTCTATCAGAAGGGCCGAGGCCCTATCCTCCCTCCGTCTCTCTCCCTCTCTCTATCCTTTTCATTCTCTATCTCTCTCTCACTCTCTGTCTATCAGAGATCCAGAAGGGTGAGGCCCTCTCCTCTGTTTGTATCTCTGTCTCGCTTCCTTTGTCTGTCTATTCTCCTCTCTCTCTCTTTCTACCTCTCACCATCTCCATAACTGCCCTTGATTGATTAAATTTTATTTCAACTGACTTGATTTAAAATTATTTGGTTATATTTGAGTGAATGAATATGTCATCTTGTGTGATTTTATTTGTGTTTTTGGCATTTTATATAAATATCTGAATTATTTATATATATTTTAAAAATGTCGCCTCAAACACCTAGGCCATTGCCTAGGCGTTTGAGGCTGAGGCGACCCCCCCAGTTGCCTCGGTGGTTATATTTGAGTGAATGAATATGTCATCTTGTGTGATTTTATTTGTGTTTTTGGCATTTTATATAAATATCTGAATTATTTATATATATATTTTAAAAATGTCGCCTCAAACACCTAGGCCATTGCCTAGGCGTCTGAGGCTGAGGCGACCCCCCAGTTGCCTCGGTCGCCTCTGATTACGTAGACTCCGTGAAAAGTAAAAAAAAGCTGTAACTGTTAAATGTCTGAGAGTTCCCGAAGGGAAAAAGAACAATGCTAATGTCTAAAATCTTGAGGACTATGCGGAACCATCAGAGTCTGTGCTTTTCTTTCTTCTTTCAGAAGTGTGATCTCATTTCAAAGATGGTTTTCACAGTAGAAGAGAATCTGAGGATTGATTGATTTTTTGTTTTTCGAAGAAAAACTATCAATCCTTTTGAGGCAAAAGAATTTTATAACATCTATCACTGTGCTTGAAATATCCTTAGGCAGCTGTGGAGAAAAATGCATGGGAACTGAAAAAGTACATCGAAGAGCTTTACTGGGGATCTGGGAAACATGTTCTGATGCTTGGTCATAGCAAAGGTGGGGTTGATGCTGCTGCTGCACTATCCATCTACTGGTCCGACTTGAAGGATAAGGTTGCTGGTCTTGCACTGGTGCAGAGTCCATATGGTGGCACCCCCATAGCTTCAGATATCCTCCGTGAAGGCCAGGTTGCTGACAAGGAGGCAAGGAGGATAATGGAATTCATTGTGTGTAAACTGATCAAGGTACTATTTTATCCATTTAGGATGCAACATCACGCTTCTTTTATCATCTTTATTCTTTATTCTCTGAATAGTTCAGAAAGTAAGCATCATTTTTTAGTAGTTCAGAACTGGACCGTGGTTCTTTGAATAGCTGAAAACACATATCACAGAAGGGACTGGATTCCATTTCTTTCTTAGGAATCTCCTCGTCCTTAAACTTTAAAAGAGTGTGCAGTCGATAGAATAAAGTGGCAGCACAAGTTCCATGCAGCTGACACAAATGAATGAGATATAGTTATGATGATGATAAACTTTAAAAGAACCTTTAATGAAGTGGCAGGACAGGATCCATGCAGCTGATGCAAATAAATGAGATAAAGTTCTGATGACGATGATGGTGATTTCCCATGCAGGGTGACATCCGGGCTCTGGAAGATCTAACATATGAGAAGCGGAAAGAGTTCATCACCAAGCACAGGTTTCCTTCAGACGAGATCCCGTTGATCTCCTTTCACACTGAAGCAAGTGTATCTCCTGGAGTCCTGGCCACCATGTCTCACATAGCTCATGCAGAACTCCCCTCGCTTCCAATTCCAAGATTTGGTTCCGACGCTGCGTTAGGTGGACGGAAAGTCCCAGTGGTCATTCCCCTCTCCGCAGCCATGGCCGTCTGTGCATTGCACTTACAGTTGCGGTATGGTGAGAAAAGTGATGGCCTGGTGACAAGGCGGGATGCAGAGGTGCCTGGATCGACTGTCGTCCGCCTGGAGCGCAAGCGCGACCATGCTTGGCTCGTCTACTCGTCGCGGAAGGAGAACCATGCCGAGGCTGATGCCTGCGAGATGTGTGAGGCTCTGCTGACGTTGCTTGTGGAGATTGGGAACACCAAACTAGAACAAGGTGTGTAAGTCACTTGAAAAACAAAATAGAAACTATCTACATGCTTTACAAAGTTTAGTGTGAAAAAAGAAAAAAAATCTTCTGATGGTCAAAAATGGCAGTTATGCTTAGGGATCAAAATAGCAGTTATGTTAGAGTATTAGTTTTGATACTTATTTTTGTATAGTCTAGAATATCAATATTGTGATTGATATAGGAAGAACAAAGAGAACAATGATCGAGGAAGGAGAGGAAGAGAGGGAGCCTTCAGGTTCTCAGAATTAATTTGTAACGTTTGTAGTACTTATTCAGGCCTTTATTACATTTGAGATAACATTAGATCCTTCTAGGACATGAATGTCAAAATTGACGAGTTGATAGAACATAACCAAAAACTTTATATTGACTATTAGCTGCAATGACATTGCTACTGATAATATATCTAATACAATGACGAAATCCTGTAAAAATAAAAATAAAAAAAAAGCTTCTGAAGGGTCAAAATGCAAGTATTTCTTCTCATATATTCTTTTGTTAATAAGATAAAGATAAATAAATTTTAAAATCTTGAGCTGGGCTTGGCCCCCTGTTGCTCCAACACCTACAGGTCTATGTGTGATCTCGGTGCCATTTGATACAAATTTTAGAATTGATTGCAGGGGTAAGGTTAAGGATAAATGCTCTCACAGTCGGATTACGATGGATACAGGTTTTGTTTATTTAGTGATCTAGCCTTGCTGCTGATCCATTTTCACATCTTTTCCTTCTTCTGAGCTGGGGTGACAGGCGTACATTTTGAACATAAACTTGGCAGGCATAGTTTCCCTTCTTTTAATTTGTAAGTCTTGGATGCCAATTTACTGACATTTATGTAAGATGTATGCCTCAGTTGTCATTTTCGGTCTTGAATATTATTTTTATTTATTTTAATATACTAAAATCATTCCGTCTTTCATCAATTTTTGTGCTAATTATCATCATGTAAAATGAGCTCACAATTGACTGTATTTTCTTATCAGAACTCTGAAGTGAGAAAAATTCCGTCCCTTGAGGCGGGAAACCTAGTGCCCAACCAAAGGACCATTGACCAAAAATATTAAACAAAATTTCTAAAGAGTTCATCAATAATAATCTTACAATAAAGTATATGGTTTCCATTTTTCTCAGTTTTTTTTTATTTTTATTTTAAACACCAATGGGAGCCCCTTAGTGTGATTTGCAGCTGAACTGTCTATTATGGCTCTAGTGTGTTTTTTTTTTTTCTCTTCCGGTTTCTTTTCAGAAGTGTTCTTTGTGTTTATCCTATTGTTTCTTGAAGCACAATTGGACACACTTTATTTTCTTGTGTTTTGTGCTATGGAGCTGATGGTTTACCACATACTATTTGTGTAGAAAACAGAGGAGATACTGGCTCTAACGAAACCATCTCATCCAGATGAATGAGCTATACCTAATCTGTACACTCTTGCGTGGGCTTGCATTTAACAAATTGCAAGTGTTATTTTCCCTGTGGAAGCACTAGAGCCTTCTATCACTATCTTACAACACCAAAGATGTTATGCCAACATTTTCCTGCACAATCTTTGCTTCCACTTGAACAAGTCTCCTGGGGGCAGTTTTGTAACTTGTATATTTCACACTGCATTCCTCTCCTTAAGATAGGGGCACCATCTTTTATATAGTAATAGTGTATAATAAGTTAAATGCTCCTAGTACATGGTTTCCCCACCCCCTTTCAGCGAATGTAGTCATCTAAGATTCCCTGTGCCCATTGGAAAGCCATCTGTTCTATGTGGTTTACTGTTCTCTGAAGAGTACACAGAGGAGTTATTATGAAATGTCAGTGGATGCTATGTATCTTTCTTTGTATTGTGGCCAAGAAAAGATAGAAAGCGACATGTCTCATCGGTGCCATAAATTCCACCACCTTAGTTGTCGGGATTGGTCATATTTGGGGTCACACGGCACCTGTTGAGAAATTTTGAAATAAAGTATCACTTGGAGTTGAAAATTAACTTGGGAATCATATAATTAAGGCTTTAGTTTGATTAAAATTTGTCTTGGAAATCATATTATTAGGTTTTAATTTGATTCTTACGTGTCTTATATCGTACCTCTCGATCTTTTATGTGGGGTACATCTCAAACTTTTCTATGGGATTATGGAAAGCTGCTCACCTTGCAAAAAATATAGGAAGCTGCTCACAGCAGTGTCCGCTATGATTTGGTGGATATTTTTATTTATAGTAGAGAGTCGTGTTGGACATTCGGATACGACATGACATTTAGACACTCTTGTTTAATATTTTGCTTCAAAATGTCAAAATAAATATTAGAGATTTCTCAAAATATTTAGCATATATTCTAAGAATACTTGTCTATATGCTAAAATTCAACATATTTAGTTACATCTTCTATATTTTAAATGAATTTTAATAATTATATTTTATTATATATATGTTAGTGATGTATTAATGCATATATATGTATATCTTCCCCGTGTCTTTGTGCCCTATTTTTAAGCTATCACTGTATCTGACATATGTGTCTGTATTGATACTTGACGTTCGTATCCGTGTCTTACAAATCATAGAGTATCCGTAATCTTTTTGCTATCCCATGATCTAACAACCTTTTGCCAAATGTGAAAGAAGAAAAACCAAAGTCATATTAACTACACATTGGGTAAAGATGTGAATAAATTCATCAATAGAACCACAAAACATGCACTGTTTTGGCGTGGCGGGGGAGGGAGTCATACAATAGTTTGTAACACATGGGAAGTTGGGAAAAGGCACTTCTTGTATCATAATTTTGCTGGTGATCCTATGTCAGAGATTTTTACATGAATAAAGTAAAATTTTATTTGTGACTTTTTTCACTTGCGGTGCGGTGCAAATAGGCAGCTGTCCAGTCTGTTTAGATCGGACAGTTGCAACAATGAGTCTTAAAAAAAATTAAAAATACTTAAGAGAGTCATCCGTAAAGGATTGGACAGTTATTTTTTTTATAAAAATGAAAATTATATGATATATTTTTATTTTTTTTAAAACTTTCTCTTATGATTGCTTTCACCTTTTTAGATAATAAAAAATATATTTACAGCTACATATGTTCGATCTAAATAGATCAGACGACTGCCTATTTAAAATGCAACAAGTATACTCTTTTGTTAAACAGCCAAAGGTTGAATCTGTTGTTAGATGGGAACATAATTGTGTTTGTTCTTTTTCCCCTTTTTCCCCGCAGTTTCAGATGCCGTCCTAAATTATGGTAACACGTCAATGGGCTCCTCAGGCTTAAGGGCCCCTTAGGCTGGCTAGTTTCGCATTTAGGCTTCTGGGCTTGGCTGAGCTTTTAGGCCCATTTGTCTAATGGAAATTATTTAAGCCACTGGGTCCATAAGTTATAAAAATGAGTAATAGTTACTGCGATGCCTAGGAGCAGTGCGAGCTGCCATGTTCAACGTGATCGGATGGTAGTGCCTCGGATGCACTTTTTTTAATTTTTTTTTTTTTTTTGTCAATTGCCAAGCTGACTTGAATGTGCGTGAGCAAGTATTACTTTACAAACACTATGATTCTGTTGAACTCAGTTTTGACTCATTCACCCCTGGGAGCTCCCCCATGCCCCCCTCTCTGTCTCGTTTTCTCTAGGTTCCTCCTCCCCTTTCACACCATCTTCTCTCCTGCGTTTTGTGTTCCCCCATCTTCGCTCCAACCACTGCCATCTCATTCACCCATATCTTGCTGCAAATCTACCCAACTCTTTCTTGTTGTTAGCACCTCTTTTGTTCTGCTCCGTAGAAGCTTTGGATCCCCCTCCCCCTCCTCCTCCACGCTTCTACCTCCACCCCTTCTCTATAGCCCTCTTTTTGCTGCCACTGCTCTCGCCCTGTTGCTTTCCTTCCACCGCCATCCTCTATCGCTCTCCCTTTCCTATCCTGTCACCTTCTTGTTTTGGGTATTTTCACATCTTTGTGGGACTCTTGACTAGTATGTTTTTGCATAGATGCTGCTTCCCTAGTTCCTCCCCCTACACCACTCTCTTCCGTTTTGCTCCTCTCTTGCAGGGTTGGAACTTCCCTGGACCCTGCTTCAGGTGGCATTCTCTCGCGAGCAAGCAAGTCGGTTTGTCGGCCCCGGTTCCTTTGCATTGGCGCCATGGAGTTTTAGCGGATGTGCTCGAGATTCTAGGCGTAATCCGTATGCCATCTTTGGTGTACGTTTCTGAGTTCGATCCATTACCTGTTGCCAAGATGGAAGTGCAGTTGTCTTCCTCCTCCCGCGGCCGATCCTTATCTACTGTAGTTGGATGGTGCAGAGCCTCGATGGTGTTGGGATCTGGGCGGCACGCGAAGAACGCAGCGGAAACGATGAACAAAAATTAATCCCGTCCGATGCCCGCTGATCCGATTCGGAACGAAAAACTAAAACAGAAAACAACGAGAAGTAATCCGATTACCGTGCGTGGATTCGAATCCACTTCCATCTCGGCTCCGTCGAGGCGATGCCGCGAGCCGCACAAGCGTCCGGCCTCCAGCGGTATCTACGCGATCCTTCGCGGTGGTTCGTCCTCGATCTCTCGTCCGTTTCAGCGTGCTCGCTGAAGATCCGTTGCCGCAATGATTGCTGAAATCCCGCCGACGGGAATTCCCGACTTTCGGGAATCACACGCGGCGGAGATGGAAACTGTTCTGGCGCCTCGAACGGGACGCCCAGAGGAGGAGAGAGAAAGGAGGGATGACGGCCAGTAAGGAGAAATCCTGGAGCTTGGCCCAGAATTTCTGAACAACGCGTATATATATTAAGTCGGCGCGACTTTTCACAAAAGTCCCCGAGTTAATATAAATCCCACTTATGTACCACCGACTGAGAATCTTATTGCGTGTGACCCTCTAGGCCCATTTACCAGTCCGGTTTTCAGCCCGTTAAGTCCAATAACTAGTTATTGACTTATTGTAATTAATTAATATCTAGATATTAACTAATTACTCAACCGAATTATCATCGCATGTAAATTCGGTCGGACTACCGATCAAGTTGGGTGCCAAGCAATACCGCATGATCCTATAAGGCAATGGAGTTCAGCAATCCATTCATGGAACCTGTCCGTCCACAGTTACCACGTGGCTATAATCCTTCGTTCGCACAATGCTCTCGAGTTAACCTAGGGTATGGTCAACTGTCAAACCCTAGATTGTCAACTCACTTGAATCAGACTCCGCTTTACAATATCCGAAAACCTATTTTCTGATATTATTTCTGCTCTGGCCAGAGCTTTCTGCGGATCTATTCTAGAGCATTCTCTCTCCAGTTACTTGAGAACGAACGATCCTTTATTGAACACGCAATCACCTTCGAAGGTCTTCCGCTGGACTCGATCCTTGACTATTAGAAATCCAATGGATAGGGATTCGTAGGTCAAGGTCAAAGTCCAGAAGTCCACCGACAAGGTGTCTTTGGTGTCTCAAGTCCAAGGATCAACCACGCCACTGTGACGATGAATCAAGCCGATTGACAGTCAGGTAAATTACCATTCGGCGATTCATGTCGGATCAGTTCAGTGAACTTATTTCCCAATGAGCACCTACATGTTTACCATTGTGTCTCCACACTAGTAACTAAGGAGATCAGTCATCCTCATCATATGAGCTGGAATAACTTGTACTAGTCTAACCGGATGTTTGATGTCCTTCTCAAACATCCTACGACTATGAACAATTGAGAATATGTATTTATAAGTCATCAGTCTCATTATTATGATTTCATCATAATCTGATGACTATTGCACATATTCATGGACTTCATTATACGCAAATGTAAATATGCCAATCTACGTAATGAATTTAATTCTATTTATTAGTGAACCAGATTGAAATAGGTGCCTTATGATTGGCTTAGAGGACACCTATATCTATCAGATGGTATTCTCTGGTGTGGGTCTTTGTCTGCTTTGTGATCTTTTGGTCTTTATCTAGTAGTTCCTGATCGTGCCTTCCGCGCCGACTGCACTTCTTGGTACCTCTTTGCTTTTCTTCTACTCTATCTTGTATGTGCTTCCTTGGTGTGTTGTATCTGGTTCTTCTTTATGTGATATGAATGAAAGCTTCTTTGGTTGTAATATATATATATATATATATATATATATATATATATATATATATCCTACATGTTTATACAGTCCAATATATGATTAGATGAATCTGAAAAATTTTAAAAAATAAAAGTCAGGCTCTTATGAGCAGTAAAAATGCTCTTAATGGGTTGAGTCTGATAATTTTTTTTAATTTTTATAATTTTTTAGATCATTCAACTAGAGATTAGGGGCTATACAAACACGTAAGACATCTTGAGAGTGATCAAAAAAATTTTCAAGTGTATGAGCATTGTTGTACTGTACAATATTATGACCATGAAGCAAGTCACACTCTCTTCTCAAGGGGGTGTTTGCATTCTTAATATTTCTCTAGAAAGTAAAGAAGGATGAAAAATTATTTTCTTATGAAAAAATCACGGAAAGTCTGCAAATTTTATAAGAAAATGGGTTTTTTTTGAAAAATTATAAGAAAATGGGTGGAAAACAAAAAGTGAAGAGAGGATCCAACATGGGGAGAGGGTGAGAGAGATGAAAAAGTAAAAACAAAATCACGATAAATATTTTTTTATGAGAGGGGATGAGGAAATACTTTCCAAAAAAACAGAGAATATTCTGAAAATACGAAAAATATATTTTAAATTAATTTATATTCACATTTAAAAAACATATAAAAGTTAATCAAAATAATATTTTTTAAAAAGGTTTTAGTGAACGCAAACACAGCGCTATGCGGTCCGAGTACGGCGGACCTGTTATTTTAAGACGTACCACATCTTTAACCATCCGTCTTTTAGTCATCGTTTATCGACTTAGACCATCGAAGCATGGGAATAAGGAGTCTTTATCCAATTGGAAACGAGCATATGAAAACAATCCAGTAACATTTGTGGGAGAAGGTGGCTTATGCTAGGAAAATGCTTCCCATGAGCCTTCCCATGAGCTGCCAGATCAAACAGACAAGACCTTTCCTCTAGAAGTCTATTTGGTATAGTGTAAATCTGTGTCTGGATGCACCCCCTCTCACTTCATTACGAGCAACACACTGTTAACCATCGTTAAAACATAAACGCATCCATTTGACGTTACATGTGTCTAGTGGTGGATCAATATTCATCCAGTGGGGGATTTTGTTACATCTATTAACTCAATTTAAAACAGTCTAGTCCGAACTCACTGATCTAGTTCAAGATCTTATTAGTCCAATTAAGACTCTATATGACTTAGTCCAAGATCTCACTGATCTTATCATACTTATGACTTAATGTCTGAGTGATCCGACTGAATAAAATTTCTGTGTCCGTCACCGTATGTACCAAGTATTTTCCTTTCAGAAAAGTTGATCGTAACCTGTGTTTTGGTAATCTTGCGACAACAAGAAAAGCCTTACTCATTGTGACACCATGGCCAATAAGTGTTAACATCTTTGCATGTATAAGTTCTACAGAAGGTTGGTGCCAATGCCAGGAGGAGAAGTATCAACGTCCGTTGTAACTTTTAAGTGGAGTCTGATGTTGATGAGTGGATCAGTGATGTCGACGCCACCCTAACGCATACCAGTTTTGAGGGTATTTGTGATTTATCTTTGGGTAGTTATATGTACCGTGTAACCTCACGAAGCGAACCCTAACGACGAGATAAGACAGAAGGTATTAAGACAGGGGTGACATAGACGAGAAGGATTATTGTCAAATTATGTAAATTTATGTGTTCTCATGATTTGTTAATTTCTTTAATCATTAAATATAAGTGACTTAATTGGTGAGGCACACGAAAACGATCTAGTACAAATTGTAGGCATTCATGTTGCTATCGACTTTTTTGAAGACGTAGGAGATTGAGAACTGATATAATAACACATTTTTTTGACACCAAATTTAACACTAGATATAAGAAGATAGGAAGGATATTAAATTTTAAAATTCAAATGACCTACTTATTACATTAGTGAGAGGACGTGTTTGTTTTCTCGTGACGTAATTAATTTGATGTCGGGTAAGGATGATGTGATACGATTTTCCTAGATTTTACCTTGACCACCATTCTTTTGGCTGACAAAGAGGATTGAAATTCCAAGAACTCCTTGATCAGCCATGATGGCATCTTCCTTGATGTAAGGCAAATTAGAATATTTACATGAACCAAAGCATAATCCCCTTTGTGCGTGGTTTCAGGATGCGTGTACTGATGGCTGCTGTAGATTTTGCTTGGATTTGCCCCTGAATAAGTATATAATTAGTGAGATAAGAGTTCATAAGAAAGTAAATTTTTTTCATAAGAAAATAAATTTTTTCACTTGTAATCAATGATTTTGAAATGTAACATTCTAGTATATTATCAGAACCCGTCCACATCGAACTTTACAGTGTTGGCTTCTATTCTTAATTTGACCTCCATCTTCACATTAAGTCCTCCGTGATTTTGGGGATTTTGGCCGGCATATGAAGAATGTTAAGTTCTGTATTAATTATATATTAGCGGATTGTATGTTTGTAAAAAGATCTGGTTCTCTATCTATTGCCATCAATTTTGAATTGAATGTTCTAGTAGTTTTAGTACAACCACGTAAGATTTCTTGTTTTCATGCAGACTTCTGAAAATGTGGGTGCCATGCTTCACGAATGGGTCTTGTTCCTCAAAGGACAGCCAACTTGTTTATAAACCCATAACGCCAATCACCTCAATGGTTAAATGGGGCTTAGTGGTCCACATTCAGTACAGTAAACCCACCTCTTGCTTCCCCGTGTTTGGACAAACCCACTTAGCAGGAGGTACTCTTTTACCATTTTCTAAGTTCACAAGATCCGATATCTTAGGACCCATTTAACAAGAGAAACGGTTACTTTGTTGAAGGGTTAATTGATTTGATGCACCATAAATGCTGATTTTAAAATCATGGGTTTTAAGACCAAGCAAACAACATTGTTGTTACCTCTCACTTTCAAAATCAATGGGTTTCTAAAACTCTTAGATTTCGATTGTTTTGTAGTTTTAGGTTCTGTTTGGTAACGATTTTGGGACTCCAAATTTAGAAAAAAATATATTTTGAAAAAAATCACATTATCATATCTTGAATTCACATTTTAAGATAAGTTGTTTACTTTAGAATCTCATTTAAAAAGACCATGATAATTTAAATTTAAAGATACATCAATAGACACTTTCATTCTTATTATACTATTTTCAAAACTTTAAAAAGATAAAAAGAGAAAGAAAAATGATATATATGTTTTAGGATCTTCAGATTCTTCTCTTATCCCCTTTTCAAAAGATACATCCATAATAAAAAAGAGGCCTTTTTTCAACATGGAATAAAATCTTGATTCTTAGAAAATCTATTTACCTTTTTTGTTGGATTTTTTTTTTTTTTTGTATATTTCAGATTCCTGTCAAATATGAGGACCTAAAATCTAAGAAAAAATCGTTACGACGTAGGCATATTAAACAGCCGTGTTAGAAAACGCTGTTACCATACCATTTTTATTTCACAAACAGATATGAGAGGTGGATCATTTATGACTTTCATGGTCAAACTTAAACACCATTTGAAAGTACCATAGATTATAGATATAAGCTTCTCGATGATTGGAATCCACAAAAGATACAAGCGCAATCATCTTTAAAAACTCCACCATCCTAGATTTTATTTAGATTTAGAGGAGGATAATAAAATATATTCTTGCTTTCTCTTTTATAAAAAAGGTAAGGACAATAAAATAAATATAACTGCAAAAACTATAATCTACAAAGACCTAAATATCTAAATGAGATTATGAGATTCTCATAAAATCTCTATCTTTTCGAAGAAATAAAGGTTATGAGATTTTTCATAATCTACTTTACCCATAAATGTTGCCAAACGGTGCCTATCATTACTCATCCTCGACACAGAACTTTCACTAACAGGAACAAGGTTGTAATTTTTTACCAAATAAAATTATATCCTAAACCCGATCTGTGTCTGGAGAGTGGAGAGGATGTTAAGATGATGCTTATTTATTTCCTAGTCCTCACCATAGATCACTTCTTTCTCAAACGTTGAGGTGGTCATCACAACATTAAATGCAGGTACCGGGAGGCAGGTACGCAGGTCCCTCCGCCGTAGTTCACGTGAAGGCTGCCGGAGACGGGAGGAACAGTTACATGTCCATCGCCGACACCGCAGAGGCGGCCTCCGGCCAACAAACACGGCGGAGGCAGCGGGGTCCTGTCGGCTTGTGCACTCTATGCGAACGACAAGATCAATCCATCCATGTGACATCCAACGGTACCCATCAATTGGTGCTTTCTGATCTGGGTCCATTTCTCATTAGGCACATCTCACGGTGCATCTCACCATCAATCCATCAGTCTTTCTTATAGTTGTTTCATTTAACATTTCAGAAAATGGTCAGATGTTGGGTCTACTTCCTATTTCTTTGATATTAAAAGGTAAATGAATCTAATATGAATTTGTTTATCTTATACTATAATAATGTATCTAACAAATGGGCTAGACTTCAGGTACAGATTCTTAAAAATCTGAACCTAAATTTGTGTAATATGTGGCAATAAACGTCTTACTGGGTAAACAGGTATACTAGACCCCCAGTTAAGGGGTTTAAACATGGTCTGTTAACAGGTCCGGATCCGCTTGGATAGCCTTAAACCTAACATGAGTTCTATTCAGGTAAAACTATATCTTCAAACCATGAATAAAGATGAGAATAATGTGAGAAGGAAGTTGTTGGCACTTGGCATGGAGGACACCAAACAAATATGCTGTGGGCTATACTAAGTTCTAGGTTCTTTGTGTGATTGACTCGAACCATGTATGAAGATGGCATTTATGTGAGAAGGTCCTTCGCGTTGGATGACACAAAAGAAAGGTGTTGGGATGAAGTTTATGGTTGTCCCTAGTAAGAGAAGACAAGATCCTAAAACATATCTAGGAGTGTTAAAGTGGGACTACACAAGGACAAAACCTATCCAATCAAACATTAGGGTTGTCTCCATAGAAAATCACAGCCACAAGATAGTTATGGCTTCATAGGCTACAAACCCTAGTGTGTTCCATAATCAGACTTCCTCAAAATTACATGACATTCTCTTTTTCAAAGACAGATGAGTTTATCTAATAAAACACACTCAAAATGACAACTCTCTATGGCTGCAAACAACTTGAGTCGAGTCGAGCTTTATCCCGTTCAAGGTTGATTCAATTGATCTTAAATGAGTTTGAGTTCGAGTTGAGTATTTATGATGGTTGTTCAAATTTGACTCGTTTAGATATTAAATGAGGTTGAAATGAGTATCGAGCAGCTTGCAAGCCTAATGAGTCGATCATGTATATAAGTCTAATTTTTTTAAAAATTAAATTTATAAACTTGAGTAAATCGTGGTGAATATAAAGTTATTCGCACCTCTAGTTATTTGATAGAAAATTCTATAAGACATTAGATGCTTTATTAACTAAATTTATTCATGAATATAATAATTACACGAATACTGAAAAGAGGTCATAATGAGTGCTTAAATGAACTCCTAACAAATATTAAAATTAATTCTTAACGAGTACTTAAATGAGTTCTTTTACGAACATAAACGAGTCAAGCTCATCCAAGTTCAAGTTTGGCTCATTTAAAGAACCAAGTTTAAATTTTTATTCAAACTTGTTCATTTAGCTTAACAAATGAGCCAAGTCGAACTATTATTGAGTAGTCTTATGGGTTATTCATCGAGTGTATTGGTTTGTTTGCAGCCCTAAAGCTCTTAAATCATTTACCTTAATCACTCTTATATATTAAATTTCAAAAATACCATGCTTACGTGTATATCATCCTACATACTATTATAAAATAGCACATCTATCAAATATATTACTTCAGTGCCATGTATGAAATGTTTATATACATATCAAATAAGTCATTGCAATAGTAATTTTGAAGTATTATACATATCAAGGTGGTACCTAAGATAACTTGCAAGTATGATATTTTAAAATTCAACACATAAGAGTGGTTAATATAAAAATATCCCTAATTATCATTGTTAGAATGTTCATTCTGCTTCTGTTAGCTAGGCACACCATGCCATGGCATACTGGATTTGACCCTTACCTATACTACCCACCATCCACAAATGGAGTCTGCCACAAAAGTCTTTGTTAAGAGAGGTCGACCATGCACTTATTACTATTATCCAACATAGTTTGCCCACTCTATAACGTTAGCCACTAGCCAGGCAAGATGGCATCTTTTGCTCCTTAGTGGGCTACCAAAGTAGCATCGTCCTATTGGACAGAATAGAGGGGGCCCAAACTAGATTAGCCGAATCTTTGACCATCGTGGGCACGGCATGTTTAATATTTCAACTGGGCCGGATTAGCTAAGTGTGGTCTGGACTTACGATTGCAACTGGGGGCCATAAAATGGAGTAATATTTACTGCAGTGTAAAGTATTACAGTAAATGATTTTTTTTTTTACTTTTTAAGATCAAGTGTCATATGCGCCATATGGTTGTACATGCTGATCTCTAATTGGGCGATCTCAAAAATTTTAAAAAATCAAATACCAAACTCGAATGAATAGTAAAATATCCGTAGTGGGTCCAACCCAAGAATAGTTTTTGTTTTTACTTCTTTTTAGATATTCTACTCGAAGATCAGCCTATATGTGGACATGCAGTGCATGTGAGGCCTGTTCTAAAAAAATAATTTATTTTTGTAACTTGCTTCAGTGTCCCTTACTGCCCAGCAGAGTAGAGTAAGACGTTCATGAATTATTCTCCTTGTTGGGAGATTTAATGAGTTTCGAACTCGAGTTACTTCTACAGATTTGATAGCTTCTATGCTATTTGAGGAAATAGACAAATATTTCTAGGTAAGTGATATGGATAAACACAAGAAGAAAGGAAAAAGGGATTCAATGTAAAGCCTTGCTCCCTTGCATGTTGCTTCATTTGAAAACTAAACCCATCCGACCAAAATTAGAGGCTCATATCTGAATCGGGCCAGGCCATTGACAATTACCCAACTGTATATTATCCATATTGCTTTACCCCCCAGAAGAGAAAATAAGGGGATAAAAAAGATCGTTTGGAGTGGTCCAGTTTTTAAGTACATTTCATGTATACTTCTAGTGACATTATTGATTCACTATTTTTATTTTAGGAGGTGAATCAAATGTACCCAAGGCACATCTAACTTAGATGCACTTCACCTCTAAACAACTCTTTTAATCATAAAAATATCAAGTTAATTTTAAGACTAAAATAATGAAGAAAAAATATAGTTTCTTTTTAATACTTTTTTTTTTTTTTTATCATTTTACTCTTGAAATACACATTCCATGTTAGAACATAATTATCTCTCACCATTATCCTTATTCTTCAATTGTTATAAATACTACGCACACATCTAATCGTGAATTATCATATTTACCTTTTTGTATCATAACTATCTTTCACATAACCCCCTTCATTTGACATGCATGAAGGATAAAATGGTAAAAGTAAGGTGCACTAACACATCTACTTGGTGAATTAGCTAACCCCTTTATTTGACATGCATGAAGGAAAAAATGGTAAAAAGTAAGGTGCACTGACACATCTACTTGGTGAATTAGTTACATGAGCCGAAAGCTGTATGGGCTTAATCCGTAATATGTAGATGGGGGAGATGAGATCTTTTGGATTCCGATCCTTGTATACATGCACTCACATAGGGATGAGGACAAATACTTTATTTTTTTAGAAAAAATGAGAAGATATTAAATCCACCTCATCCTCATGGCAAAAATATACAAAGGTTAAAAAAATGTTCAGAGGATCTCATCGCATAGGTAAGGTAGTTAGGTCGTTATTCATCCATTTTGTCTTGGACATGTTTTTTTTTTAGACAAAAATAAAGCTGCCATTTCATTACACAGAGAAAACGTACACATGGAGAGAGAGTATATGAAAAGAAACAACACAGGAGAGAAGTCCGTGTCCAAGTACAGCGCAGTAGGAGAGAAAGCCATACCATGTTTGGTTACGTACAAAGTACAACCAATTTTGAGATAATTTACAGGACTGCCACAGCCAAGAACTAATGCTCGTCTGATTTTGTCACCATCTAGCAGGTTGAGAAGGCCAGCACCGTCAGCCTGCCCAAATTGATGAAGAAGATACGTAGATGGGCAAAATCTAAAACTCATTGCAGATAGTGTGCAACCAAGCCTGAAAACGAAAGCTCAGAAGATCACACCGTAAATTAGGCGTAGGATACGCCCCGAACATCGAGTTTCCAAGGAGGGCCAGGAAGCCCCAAACAGGTTTGTGGTACATCTCAGAACTAAGAACCACAACGATTGTAGAAGGTGCACAGATAAATTTCGACTAGGAGAGACATTCCCAAGTTGAACATTAAACCAAACACCTTGCAGGCGCAACTGGGCAAGATTGAGTACAGAAAGAGGGCAGGAAAACACCAAGAGAACAAGGAGAATCACAGGCAACACAGTACGGAGCCGTCCAACATAGCCACCCAACAAAACTGGGAAAGATGGAACTGGTGAAGGAGGGGATGGAGGGAAAGTGCGACAGAAGGAAAGAGGTGGATGGCGACCAAGAGGATGGAGGTGGTGGAGTTAACAAAGCGCAGCGATCACAAACAGAGAATGGGAAGAAAGCACGATGAGAAGCAGAAAAGAGCACGAACCTGGGAAAGGGTGGGTGGGTGGGGGGGGCCTCCCACCCGAGGATGTTGTCACCGAGGGCGATGATGATTCCATCGGAGCTCGGCGAACTTTCCGTCACGAAACCTGGCATTTTAAGGGGTGTCTTGGACATGTTATTGCGTGCAGAAATAGAGGAGATGAAATCTTGTAGATTTTCATATACCTCCGCTTACATAGAAATAAGGCAGATGAGACATTTATCTATTTTTTCATCATAAATAACATGTTTATTTTTATTTTTATGTAAGTAAAATAAATAAAAATCTAAAAAAACCTACTGGATTGAAAGAAAGGATGAATGAGTATACTAGGAAGAAAGCACATCATGATAGCTAACTACGTCCTATCTGACGGGGTGTACATGGAGACATCCTACTTGGCAGAGTAACCCCCAAAACCTCATTATTGTTGTAGCTAGCGTGAAGTGGAATACAACACTTAACTCTTTTGCACCATTTGTCTACTTTCATTTCTACTTTTTGGATCTTTCTTAATAAAGAGAAAGAGAACATGCAACTTTTTTGACAACATTCACTACTGTTCTTTTCCCCTTGCCTCCTTTTGCAAAGGTCACCTATCAGTTTATCACTTTTTATGTATTTTTTATCACTTCATGTTAGGATTGTCAATGAATACTCGAGTTCCGATTATCTGTCATGTTTCTGTTTTTATTAACAGATACAGAAATTCGTTAAAGATCATCCGTTAAGTTATAAGAAACAAAAATGAATCTCCGATAATTATAAGAGTCGAAAACGGAAACACTCATTTCTGCATCCGATAACATATTTTTATTTTTGAATTATCATGTATCTTATATATCCATACATATATTATTTTAGAAGATAAAAATTGAACTCATTAGATAGATATCTCTCATATCGTACAGTGAGAACATCTTTTAATAGTTTGATAAAAGTAAGACCACAGTAAGAAGTTGGAAATTGTTTAAAAATTTAATATGATTTTATGACATATATTTGGGTATATTCATATATAAATTTAGATCAATAGATAAAATAAAATTTAAAATTTAAAATTCTTAAATTTTACATATATTAAAAAAATAGCTTAAAATTTTTAATTACTAGAAGAAAACTCATCGGAAAGCAAATAACAACATTAATTTTAAATAGCTTCTTAGTATAGCGATGATGACAGTGAAAACTTCCGTTCCACTTTCATTTCCAATTTTAGATTTAAAAACGAAAATGGACGTATAGGCGGAAACACTCACTTCCATATCTATTTTTGTCTCTGATAAATTTTATTAGAAACATAAGCGGAAGGTGTCATTTTCGTTTCTGTCTCCGACTTGTCGAAAGTCCTACTTTGTATGTAATTTTATTACTTCCAAACATAATTTTGTTACTTCTTACACAGTTCAGTTTTATCACTTCATATGTAATTTTATCACTTTCTACACAGTTCAGTTCTATCATTTTCTATATATTTTTTTTCACTTTTAATCTAATTTTATCACTTCTTCCGTAGTTTTAACATTTATTATTCAGAAATGATAAACCGTACAAGAAGTGATAAAATTAAACTGTGTAAGAAGTGATAAAACTGAATTGTGTAAGAAGTGATAAAAATACGTTAGAAAGTGATAAAATTATATAAGAAATAATAAAACTGAACTACAACTACCTAGTAAGTAATAAAATTTATTTGGAAGCAATAAATTATAAAGAAAGTAATAAAATTATATAAGAAGTAATAAATTGGCAGGTGATTTTTTCAAACGGAGGTAATGAAAGAAAGACAATAATAAATACTATCAACAAAACTGTGCGTTCTCTTTATCTTCACTTAGAAAGGTCAAAAAAGTGAAAAAAAAGTTGGACAAGTGGTGAAAGATAAGTATTACATTTCATGTCACCTTTATTAAACTCCATGCAGTGCAGCAATCTGTTGGCGGATCTTTGAGATTTGCTTAAAAAAAGGAAGATCAAATGCATGTGTGATACAACAGCTTAGGTCGAATGTGATGCAATCTGATAGCAGTCGTTGTCTAGTGTACCTAATCACCGTTGGCAAGGCACGGAGTATAAATTGTTGAAAGTGTTGATGCATACTTTATAACTTATCGATGGATATTCTCTCTGATTTCAAGGAACTAGATCTTTTGGATATGTGCGTCTAGACCGCTCAACGCCCTCTAGATATATAAAATCAAGCCGTACGTATAACATTGTACACATCACTTTAAAAGTAAATGACTCGTATATTCTCGTGTAGTCCGATTCCATGTGTCTAAGGGCATTGGACAGTTTAGACACACAGGTGCAGACGATATTGTTTCGATTTTAATGGAGATGTCTTAAGTTCAACTCCCACATGCATTTTTTATAGGAGATTTCTTCTTTACTTTGTATTTCTTTTGGCGGATTGTGCCAAATTTTAAATTCGACATCCTCTTAACATTCTTCCGTTCTTATAGCACTAGGTTACATGAAAAAGATGAACAAGTGCCTAGTCTTCATTTATCCGTAGAACTCTAGTGTCATCTATTTTTACTCATGGTAAGAGAATGAATTCACCAGTGACAACAGGTACCAAAAGGAGGCCTAAGAAAGGGCTACATAACTTTAGTTTACCCCTAAGCCGAATAAGAATAAGAGGAGAATAAGGTTTTTTATTCTGTATAAGACTAATTTTATTTTGACATACGGAATTGTTGTGTTAAAAGTACTTATTTTTTAAATAAACAGAATAAACAATTTCATCTAAAACCAAAAAATTACTTATTCCACCTAATTTCGCCTCAAAATTCACCTTGCTATCAAAGTGAACCTAAGGGATACCATAATATTCATAACTTTAGTGTACCCCTAGGAGATACCTAATAATCATTGTTGGCCCAGGAAAATGACTTTGTCACTTATCATGCCTAGGATCCGGTTACAGAACTATGTTCTTGCTGACATACACACTAGTACAGCAATAGAGGTTTAATTGCCAGGAACAATATTAGTGGACCATATATATGTATATGATGGTAACTTGTCACTTAATCATAATGCCTCGGTTTCGTTACAGTGCTAGAATTTGTACAACATTACAATATTGATCATTAATTGTCTTGTACGATGTTAACACGTTATTTGGACTTGAAAACAAGACATAAGTTAGTGAATAAGACTAATTTCTATGAATTAGATAATATTAATTTGAAAAAGTATTTAGAGGAGTACGTCCAATTGCAGCATATGCTTTTGAACCCATACCTCTTACAATTGTATTTACACACTTTGGAGCTCATATTAATTACAACTTAGAACTTTTGGCAGTTGCATGAGATGCCCATTTTATTTCTTATTTTCATCATTTTATGTAGAGTTACACACGTAGCATCCAATTATATATAGTACAGGTCCAGTACTAAGTTACCCATTTTGCTCTAAATTAACACACTTTTACTTGGATTAGAATTTTTTGGCTCAAAATTATTGACCTGCGCAAGAAATTAAATAATTTCATGGAGCACTCATTTTGTCACGCACAGGAGATGGCTAATCATGCACCCAAGAATCTGATCTTGTTCTTATCCTTGATCGGCCGACTTAATCAAATAGAATCCAGACAAATTGGTTGATGTGTCTACCTACTTGAATCAAATCATAGTTGAAACATGAAAACATTCATTTTCCTGCTGAATCCCATCACCTTTTCCCCAGTAAACCTTTCACATCTTTGGACTTGTTTGCATGCTTGTATATTGGAATTGAGATTTTCTATTCTATTTTTCCTTCCTATACCAGTGGTACGTAGTTAAACTTATTTCCATTGACTCATTTATTATGACAAGAGAAACTAAGAACTGAAAAAAATATCTTTTTATCTTTTAAAGATCCTAAATCAATCAGATTAACTAGAATATAAATGATAAGAGAAATGGAGTAAAGGATCTTACTAGGATGTATTGGTCCTTGTCAACGAGGATGCACATCCCGTACGTATGTCACTTTCCAAGCTCCAGGGATACAGATTGATCCCGCGCCAACAGTAGTATATACATGTGCGATCCCTTCTACGGAGATGATTAAGATATATCATCATATTAATTATTAAAAAAATTAATAATATTATTACTATTGGTAAAGTAACTTTTTTTTTTCTTCCATCAGTTCAAATCTTTTTTTAGAACGGGTACACATATTTACATATGACTAGGGGTGAAACCCCGAGAGATCTGGATTGGAGATAATTTCAATCTGGTTGATAATTCTCTTTAATTAGGTGAAAAATTTAGGTCCACCTGATCAATTAATATTCCTAGGGAATTTTTAGGCTGTAATAAAAAATAAAATCTGAGATCTCCCAATTAAGAAGTAAGAGGTGAACTAATGTTCAAACTCCAGTTCAAATCTATCTATCTATCTATCTATCTAATGAGTTCAAATCAATAGACTCATTTTACAATTAAAATAATAATTTTTCTCGATCACTTAATTCAAACTCTTTTGTGAGGAGAGGAAATTAAAAGTAGACACGCAAGCAGTCTCTCAATTCTTCCAATTAACATGCAGTGCGGTAGGTAGAGGACGTGCCACGCAAAGGTAACAGGAACAATTTGTTGAATCCAGCAACAGGGTGTTTACTGCAGGATGATGCAACTCCACAGCAGCATGCCATCAGATTTTGATGGATAATGGCATTGTCCTTTTGGGAGAGGATTGAAAGCTAGAAGAAGCACAAGCTAGCCACTCCTTTCATAAGGACAAGATTATGGAGCGAAGGCCTGTCCTTCGTGCAGGTTCGGCGCCACTATACTGTTCATGTCCTGAAGACTGCTGTTGGTGATTAAGATAGGGTGGTCACTGTATATATTATTTAGGTCTGATGGGGAGAGATATGAGCAGATCAAAGGATGGACAAACTATGTTTGTTGCGTTCCGTTGATGTCAAGTTTTCCAATAAACTGCACATTAACTTACTTTTTTCAGATTGAGATTTCGTTGCCATCAGATATTCTGACAATGATGTGTTGGGAGATTGACGTGCCGATCGAAACATGTAACAGAAGGGTCATCTCTCTCTCTCTCTCTATTTATGACAGTGAACCAATCTTCTAGGGCAGTTGGCTTCACCTCTTACCTCCTGTACGGGAGGTCTAAGGTTCGAATCTAGTTGGAGCCTAAAAACTCCTCAGTAATACAGCCGTTAGGTATTGGTTGGTGTTAGTCTGTGCGATTACTTTTTCGAATAATCAGATGGATCTGAAATTCTCACGTAATTAGGCGGACCTATCGACCTGTTTCAGAATTATCTCTTTCTGTGGAGGATATCGCGGATGCCGTTCGGATTGCAACTCCGGTTGTTTGTATATATTTGTACATACCTAGCCACTGTACCACTCTTAAAAAAAAAAAAAAAAAATCTATCTAGGACAGTAAATTAAATTTGTTTAAGCTAAAAGCAGACATCAATCAACGTTTCTGTGTTTTCTTAATGACATTTGAAATGGTGGAAAGGCGACGTTCTCACTGTTACCGTATCATGGAGAATAAGAATATTACTGCTAAACTTGTTTCCTGTCGCCGCTATGCATGCATTAAATAGACCTCCAGCGCGCCCCTTCACCCTTAATTAGAGATTCTTTTTTTATTTTATTTTATTGTGACATAGTTGGAAAGTAGTGATAATTGAAAACCCCACCCCCGGAATAAAAAGGGTACGGCATCACAATTGGCTCTTGCGCGCATGATACAGAACGATCCTATTTAGTTGATAAAATCATGAGTTAAAGACCCAAAAAGAATCCATGATAGTGTAGGATGCCCTCATAAGAACCTCTATGTTTGATAACAATTTGAACAGAAAGCATCTACCACCGATCCGACTCGACGGTAGATGTTGACTAGTGTTTGGTCTGATCCTCTTGTCAACGATTTGATTCTGTCATTATTCTTTCCATCTGAAGCAAACACAGTCTATCATTGACCAAGTTTCTCCAACCAGCAAGAACATACACTCCCTTGGTTGAGAGATTACTCGGGTTCAAATGCCTTTAGTTTCCCATTGATCTTGTTCTTTCACAAATCGAGAAGCTGGGTTAGTAGATGTGTGATTTAGGAAATAGCTAGATTTGATTATGATGTATACTAGTAACGATTTTAGTTTGCCTTTTGGCCACCAATGGTAAAATGTACCATTAGACTGGTATTTTTGCGCCAAGATAAGCTTAATTAATGTAAAGGAGAAACATAGCAGTGCAATGCATGTAAGCGGGTTTCCCTCTGGGATTGGAATGGCGGGTACACTTCATCGAAGAGACACCGTGAGTGGAGTAGGCATTATCTATTAAATACTTTTTGATTTTTTTTTTTTTAATGTAAGACTATTCTAACACTCTCCATCACATGCAGACCGTTTTTAAACTCTATCACGTGAACCACAAATATAGGATGCGCAGTTTGATTCGTAACCATAGACTCAGATATCATATTGAAGTTATTGGGCCATCCAGCTCAAAACCTTAAAAGTCATAAGTCGAATAGGTACCATCTATTAAACACTTTTTGATTTTGTCCTTTTTTTTGATGTAAAACTATTTTAACAGATCGGATCCCCTAAGTGCATCGGTGGCTGCAGGTGCAACAAGTATTTGTCTAAAGACAACTTGACATCTGGGAAGATCTTGGCAACGGCTCATCACAGAGGATTCCCAGTAGACAACATTAAATAGTTCTATTCATGATAGGGTAGTGAATCCATACTATATCACAGTTAACTCTGAGGCCGAACGATTTGAAGGGAGACATCAATAACTTTTCGGAGATGAGACAGATTTCTGCAATGGACAGCGCTGTATGCCTATATCATGCATCTAATCATGCCTAATGATTTGAAGGTATAGTTGGAGGTTTTTCCGGTCTTGTGGAGGCATAGTAGGTGAAGGGGCAATTCTCTATCCTGGTGCTATAAAATATTATTAACAGTATCGGTCGATATTGAGCCGATATCAATATCAGTACGTATCAATATTGGTACCCTTTATGCTAATACTGATACCGGTACTATCATCTTTACTATAAAAGTAGTGAACTTCTTTCCAAATTTCAACCAAACAGGTAAAGGAAAAATGCTTCATCTGTCTCTAGCCTATAATGTCTGCCAGGTATATGTTCTCAACGTATTAATTAAATTTCCTTGCATGGTGGAATAAGTATGTCAATATATAACATAGCTTGGTGGGCTCTCTCTCATTCCCTCTGGGGGTAGTTGTGACCTTGTGACTGATGCAGTCATCATTGTCCATTCAAAAGCCTCAAACACGTTTCTTAGGTTAAAACTTGTTGTGATGTGTATGCAGTTTCCCTCTCAGCACTATCAAGTGGAGCCAGTATTCTTTGCCAATCATTTTTTTACTATAAGCTAAATCGAATTATACCTCCCGACAGATACCCTGCGTTTGCTTAGCATTATTCTTCTAGAAATAAGATTTTGATGTCGGCCATTAGCTGCCCATTATGGCTAATTTAACACTAAACAATGCCCTGTGGAATCATATTATGATATATGAATCGCCATCGTAGTTAATTAATTAGTTGATCCATGTTGATTAAACACGTGCTTCTCAAACCATGTCTTCACTAGGAATAGTTAATTGCTAATGATGATGCACGTATCCAAAAGAATGTTTAAGGGTTGACGATGCTAACAGATACATTACACTGCGTTAAGTATCTAGTTAATTGCAGCAACTTGCATGAAAAATATTAGGACTGGAGTTTCATCACCAGAAACATCTATTAGTTGGAAAGAAACATCATGAACAGAAGAAAGATTCCCATGCATCTAGAAACATCTATTTTACTAATTAAAACCCCGTTTCACTCTTCATCCATTTGGCTACAGATCGGCATAGATTTAGTGATGGAAGCATGAGAATGACAAGGAAAAGTCCTCCCTCCACTCAGAATCATAGAACAAATTTCCAAATCATTTTTCACACTTAAGATTTAGCTACAGACCCACTTAGACGAACATATCCAAACTGCATCTTTTAGTTTAATAGTGAACACTTGGGAGGATTACATGGCTGATCATTGTCTTCACAATTTTATAACTAATATATTGCTATTTTAATTGTTCAATCCGTTTTCTTCTGGAAATCCTTTTGTCTTGATTCGACATTTTCTTCCACCAATCACTAAACTTGTTGTCCAAGTACAACCATATGTGGAATGTGATAATCCATGTATTCCCGTGTCCACTTTGAAAAAAAGCAACTTGTTTTTGTTATTTTTATCTTAATCATGCATCCTATCTTCTATTTGCAGCCGCATTTGGGAAACATAACTTAGTATCAGCCATCGATGGTCTAATTCCTCCGTGTAAGTGCTGAAAGGATCCATGCGGTGGAGGGCCTTTGAAGGCTCTTTCGCCAACAGATCCAGAGGATAACATTCAAAGTAACCCCTACTTGGTACACGAAGAGCCTGATCAAAGGAGTCAGAACCTATTAATTGACCATAAAATTTAAAAATAACGCATCAAATGCATACATGTATATATTAAGCATCTAGCTTGCATGGCCAGTGAAATGCTGCAAATTATTTTACGACTTCTGTTTGTTTAGAGTACAATAAATTACTAGGTTTCATACTCTCTCTCTCTCTATATATATGTGTGTTCTTCTTTTATCTAATTTTAGTTTTGAATTTAAACTAATAAAAACCAAAACTCAAGGGCGTTAAAGCTGGTGATTTTAAAATTGTAGAGAACATGTCAGTTTTTGTCTTCCCTGATTTAAATTGGCAAATTAAAAGTTGGTGTTTTTACAATATTTTATGTCAAATCAGGCTACATTATAGTTAATTAATATGACTAGGGATGGAATTTAGACTGGTTGGTCTGCGTTAGATGGCAATTTGGGTTACTACCCATATTCAAAATAACCCAACCTACATTCAACTCAAATTCAGCCAGCCCAAATTCAAAAGAATTGAACTTGGGTGGGTTGGGTTGGGCTGGCCCGACTTTAGATAATTTGTTAGATGTATTTTTTTTTTGTATGAATTAATGCAAAAATCAATAGGTCAAATTGAGTTGATTTAATTTCAGTTTAACCCAATCCAAATTTGACAGTTTAACCCAATCCAAATTTGACTAATGTCAACTCAAATTTAATCCAACTCAGGTTAGATAATTTAGGTCAACTTAATTTAATATAATATGGACGGAGCTAAGCTGGGCCACAATCTAGCCCACCCGATTGGCACTCCAAAATATGACAGATTTTGAAGTGCGAAAATGAAAGTATGTAACAAAAAGGATGACCAATCGGGGTGGTTGACAAACTCTTTCCTTTTCTGGATTTCCCATCTACAGCATTTTATGTGCTTACATTCATTAATTTATAGTCAGTAGCAGCTTACGTTGGTCTACTTGAAAGAGGAAGAGAGAGATAGACAGGGAGAATAGCATGGAGGAGAGAGACAAAAATCCACTAAAATTGAATTTTTTCATGCCTTAGATGCCTTTTGACATGATATCGTTACTTACTCCTATAAGCCTAATTTTTATCTCACCGACCAAGTTTATGTCAAGGTTGTCAGATGATTTTGAATTTGAGAATCACAGTTGAAGGCCTTCTCAAATGTCCTTTAAGATCAAAATAAGATTATCATCTTTATAATTTGTACGATAGGAAAATTAGTCAGAAAATCAATTTATTTTAATTTTTTTACATTTATAAGCATTTTCAAATGAGCCCTAGTTAATCTCTAAAAAATATATTTCGATGCAAACATAAAGGCAGTGACAGCTATATGAGCTTGCCAAAGAGTACCCTCCTATCTCCTTCCACCGTAGGGCTTGCCAAAGAGTACCCTCCCATCTCCTTCCACCGTAGGGCTTGCCAAAGAGTACCCTCCCATCTCCTGCCTAACAAGTATGGCCATCAGATCAGACCTAGGCTCCCTTCAGTTCAACAGAAGGGATGCCTTATGCCTAATGTGGTGTGGACAAAAATAGCAAACATATTTTTGGCAGAGCAATTTGAGTATGCCATCAGTGCACTCATGCTCATCCATTAACGGGGTGTTTGAGTTCTCAACATTTCACGAGAAAATAGGGAATCACTGAAAGTAAAATCACAAGGACATCTCCCTAGGGGAGGTAAGGAAGTAAACACCATAAAAAAAGGAAATATTATGAGAATATGAAGATTATTTTTCCAACTAACTTTTACTCGTATTTGAAAAACTTGTGAAAGTTAGTTGGAAAATATTTTCTAGAGAAATTTTAGAGAATGTAAACAACTCCAAGTTCTCGATTTTGACTATTATATGTGACAACCGTTGAAATTGTTTATAATTGGGTTAATTGTGGAATATTATTGGTTATCATTTTCATCCCTACCTTGGAACTTGCTCAAGGTCCAAGATGCCTAAGATGTCGACATCATCTGCTCTTAATTGAAAACTTGCCTTCGTTTTGGTGACTTAAGTCTAAAATTGAGCCCAACTTACTTCAACATGTTCCCCAGTTGAGCAAATTTATTGAATCATATTAATTAAAATTTGTATCAAAAAATCGTCCCATGAGATTTAGGGGTGTCAATGGGCTAGGCTTGGGTAGCCTTCGCCTCATACTCACTTTGTATATGAAAACGAGAAATCTCCTCATCAAGTAGGGATGACTACTCATGTTAGGCAACATTAACTAGCTCTTCATTTTCCACGGCGACACATTCTTCTAGTTCAGTCTATCTTGGTGCTCAATTATGATGCCTTCATCTTGTAACAGACTGGAACCATTTCTGCCACTTCTCGTAATTGATGAGAGAATCTGTGTATCCTACAACTTTCAAATCAGAACTTTTATAGACCAAAAATATATCTTTAGTCCTTCTTAAATACTTGAGGATATATTTCAAGACTGTCCAGTGTTGTGAATCTGGATCAACTTGATATCTGCTGATTATGCTCAAAGCGTTCGCCACGTATGGTCATGTATATAGTATCACATACATGATAGACCCAATAACTAAAGCACAAGGTATCTCACTCATATACTCTCTCTCCTCAGATGTCTTTGGTGACACATTCTTAGAGAGATAGATTCTATGTTTTATCAGTATGAGACTCTTTTTGGAATCTTGCATGTTAAACATTTTCCCAATTGTATCTATATACATAGACTGAGATAAGTCAAGTATCCTATTAGATCTATCCCTATAAATTTTTATTCCTACGATATATGATGCTTCTTCTAAGTCCTTCATGGAAAAGTTAGATGACAACCGAGTTTTCACAGACGACAACATTCCTACATCATTCTTAATGAGCAGAATGTCGTCAACATCAAGAATAAGAAAAGTCACTGCGCTTCCACTGACTTTCTTATACACACACGGTTCGTCTTCATTATTAATGAAGTCGTAAGATTTGATTACTTCATCAAATCTCATATTCCAGCTGCGAGACGCCTGCTTCAATCCGTAAATAAACTTCTGCAGTTTACATACTCTTCTTGAAAATTCTGTGAATGTGAAACCTTGAGGTTATATCATATACACCTCTTTTTTTAATCTTCCATTAAGAAAAACTGTCTTTACATCAATTTGCCAAATTTCATAGTCATTGTGTGCTCTTATGGCCAACATGATTATGATGAATTTGATCACGACCACTAGTGAAAAGGTCTCCTCATAATCAATGCCTTGCTTTTAAGTACCTTTTGTAACCAGCCTTGCCTTGAAAGTCTCCGCCTTCGCATCAGAGCCAATCTTTCTTTTATAGATCTATTTGTATCCAATGGGTACAATATCTTTCGGCGGATCTACTAAGTTCTAAACTTGGTTGAAATACATTGATTCCATTTCAGAATTCATGGCTTCCTGCCATTTTTCGGAGTTAATACTGTTTAATGCCTCCTTATAAGTTTGAGGGTCCTCACCCTTAATGTTTTGTACTTTTAGCCTATCCTGAGAAATGTCCCATATATCTATCATGTTGTCTAGGTATCCTATCTGACCTACCTATAATTGGATATGATCTCTGTTGAATTGGAGTGTATGATTCTTGAGGTATCTAAGTGCTGACCTGTGACTCTGGAACTTCTTCTAAGACTACCTTGCTCCCACTATTCCTATTAGGGATGTACTTGCTCTAAATGAATTAGGCACGCTTAGCAACAAACATACTTTGTTCGCTAGGCCAGTAGAAATAATAACCAAAAGTCTCTTTTGAATATCCAACAAGTTGATACTTCTTAGTCCTGGACTCCAATCTGTCCAGATCATGCCTCTTAACATATGCAGGAGATCCCTATATTCTGACATGTTTAAGGTATGGTTTCTTCCCATTCCATATCTCATATAGTGTAGAAGAAATTGATTTAATCGGAACCTTATTTAGGAGGTATGTGGCTGTAACGACCAGCTACTTTATAATTGGAGATTCGATTATTAAATGGGTATTGAATGATCATTATAATATGAGTCAAACCAGAATCTCAAACAAGTCTGAAAAAAATGATAAACTGAGCTAAACATTTCACACAGAATTGAACTATAAAGTAAAAGTATAGGAAATAAAATTATTACAGTCCGACTCGATTCAACAAATAAATACATAGTCCACAACTGAAAGGAAATATTAGTGCGTACTGTTGGGATCCAGGCGGGACGCGAAGAACGCAGCGGAAACGAAAAACAAAATTTTATCCCACCCGATGCCCATTGATCCAATTCGGAACGAAAAACTAAAACCGAAAACTACGAGAAGTAATCCGATTACCGTGTGCGGATTCGAATCCGCTTTTGTCTCGGTTCCGTCGAGGCGATGCCGCGAGCCGCACAAGCGTCCGGCCTCCAGCGGTATCCACGCGATCCTCCGCGGTGGTTCTTCCTCGATCTCTCGTCCGTATCAGCTCGCTCGCTGAAGATCAGTCGCCGCAACGATTGTCGAAATCCCGCCGACGGGAATTCCCGACTTTCGGGAATCACACGCGGCGGAGACGGAAACTGTTTCCGGCGCCTCGAACAAGGCGCCTAGAGAAGGAGAGAGAAAGGAGGGATGACGGCCAGCAAGGGGAAATCTTGGAGCTTGACCTAGAGTTTCTCAACAGCGCGTATATATATTAAGTCGGCGCGACTTTTTGCAAACATCCCCGAGTTAATATAAATCCCACTTATGTACCACCGACTGAGAATCTTATTGCGTGTGACCCTCTAGGCCCATTTACCAGTCTGGTTTTCAGCCCGTTAAGTCCAATAAATAGTTATTGACTTATTGTAATTAATTAATATCTAGATATTAACTAATTACTTAACCGAATTATCATCGCATGTAAATTCGGTCGGACTTCCGATCAAGTTGGGTGCCAAGCAACACCGCATGATCTCGGAAGGCAATGGGGTTCAGCAACCCACTCATGGAACCTGTCCGTCCACAATTACCGCGTGGCTATAATCTTTCGTTCGCATAATGCTCTCGAGTTAACCTAGGGTATGGTCAACTGTCAAACCCTAGATGGTCAACTCACTTGAATCAGACTCTGCTGTACAATATCCGAAAATCACTTTTCTGATATTATTTCTGCTATGGCCAGAGACTCCTGCGGATCTATTCTAGAGAATTCTCTCTCCAGTTACCTGAGAGCGAACGATCCTTTATTGAACACACAATCACCTTCGAAGGTCTTCCGCTGGACCCGATCCATGACTATTAGAGATCCCGTGGATAAGGATTCGTAGGTCAAGGTCAAAGTCCAGAAGTCCACCGACAAGGTGTCTTTGATGTCTCAAGTCCAAGGATCAACCACGCCACTGTGACGATGAATCAAGCCGATTGACAGTCAGGTAAATTACCATTCGGCGATTCATGTCGAATCAGTTCAGTGAACTCATTCCCCAATGAGCACCTACAGGTTTACCATTATGTCTCCACACTAGTAACTAACGAGATCAGTCACCCTCATCATATGAGCTGGAATAACCTGTACTAGTCTAATCGGATGTTTGATGTCCTTCTCAAACATCCTACGACTAGGAACAATTGAGAATATGTGTTTATAAGTCATTAGTCTCATTATTATGATCTCATCATAATCTGATGACTATTGCATATATTCATGGATTTCATTATGCAAAATTATAAATATGCCAATCTACATAATGAATTTAATGCCATTTATTAATGAACCAAATTGAAATAGGTGCCTTATGATTGGCTTAGAGGATACATATATCCATCAATCTCCCACTTGAACTCAAGCCAATCACCTTCGCATTTGATCTCCATCAAATTTAAGTAATGCTCACAAAAAGTCTGTGACTAAGACTTGGTCAGGGATCTGCTAAATTATCTACAGATGGAATATATTCCATTACGTTATTTCCTGTTAATCCATTGTCTCTGAACCTGTGAAAGAGCCTCAGAATGTTCTGCAACTTCTGAAGAGACCATGGTTCGATGACACAATTCATTGCTCCCACTGTTGTCCTACAACGATAGGATGGTATTAGAGACCTTTTAGAACTACATCTAGTTCAGGGATGAACCTTTTCATCCATACTGTTATAATAACAGTATTACTTATTTATGTCGTCACCTTAATATCGAGTTCTGGATTGGAACTCTTCCAATCTATTCCTTTCTACTAGAAAGTTGAATCCATTATTTGACTTGAAATTTGAGTCAATGTGACCTCATAATTTCAAATCATCATCTTCATATATGTGAGTGCATGCTTGGCACTTCTCAAGTGCCCAACGATGCATTTCACTCATGTATCCTTTAAGAACTTTTTCTCTAAAAGAATAAATTTCATATCTCAACAATTGAGACTTGTTATGAAATTTATGCCAAACATCTTGACATACAAGTCAATATAATATCCCCACCGATCTATCTTAACAGATTCGTATTTCTAATACGTAGGATATTATAACTAAATCTATTATGGAGGAAACTATGGTTAATAATGCTTTCACTAATAGTAACATCCTGAAATAATTCTTAATGACTTTGATGTTATTATCATAAAGTATTACTAAAGCGACCGTACTCCCACTGTCCTCTTTGAACACACACAGTTCGTGATCATTTTTAATGATCACGTAACATCTGACAATTAAGTCAAAAACTCTCATTACAACTTTGGGAAGTTTTAGTTTGATTCAAAATGATATTTAAAGTCATAACTTGCTTCCTGGACATTCTAAAAGTTTTAAAGGTGTATCATATACATATTTACCTCAATCACATTGAGTGGACGCTTTTAATATCAAACTGTCATCATCTCATGATTGACAGTATAGATAAGTAGAATTTTAATAAACTTATCAATCTCAAAGTTGTAATGACAGAGAGCATCATTATCATAGATTTTAGATCATAATCTATTTTGAGCTCCTCTCATCTTGCTAAATTAGATATGTCAAACATATCTTTCTAGTCACTGAGAGAATCTCAAAAATCTATGAAGCTCTCTGATGTGTGTCATGAGTGGTTCCAAACAACTAAAGATTATCTAATAATCTTATGTTAATTTGTGGGTCTAGAACATCTTCTAGTTTTATCAGCTCCCACTATCTTCTCTGAGGACATGTTCCTCTTCACGGAAGACAGTTTTCAGGACGATAATTATTTCTTTATCGCTTGGCCAATAAATGTAATGTCCAAACTCTTTAGACATTCACAAATTCACATCACAATAATACCTAACTTTAAAAACATATTTGTTCATAAGTCACATCTCATATTAATTATTTGGTTTCCATATTTTATATGGACACACACTGACTTATTTGGAACCATCTTAAAAGTGTGGACATCTAATGTTCATACTCATGTTCAAAAGGACAAGAATTAGGCAAATCTTGTTATGCATTGCACCATATCTTAATAAGGTGCAATTCCTCATTCTATCATATTGCTATGATGCACAATGAGGATTAACCGAGCGATGATACAATTATCTTCTTAATGATTTATGTGAATCATATACCTAAGTATTAGTTTATTTGATCAAATCAAAAATTCTAATACTTCATATTGATCTTATACCTTAATCTTTCAGATGCATTCGTTTTGTACTTTAGTAAGTACATATAGTCGAATCATTTTAAGAGTACACTAATAAAGTAAGTCAATAGAAGTGATTATCTTTGGCCTCAAGAGGACATTGACCTGTTTACATCAGTATGTATCAACACCAATAATTTCTTATTGTACAACCATGTGTACAATACCATAGATAATCAAGATTCACACATTTCATTTCTATATGAGATTTGTGAATGTTCATTTCATGAAATGTCACATCAAGAATCTGTGGTACATTGACTGATTCGAACAACTATTATTCTTTCTCAATCAACGTTATTCACTTTTACAATTCTTGATATGCAACTAAATAACAGTTATTCAGTTTCATATTTGACTCCTATAGATATACAACGATTCACTGTCTAACAGTAACCCATGAATATTATGAACAATAGTTGAGTCTAACTCAACACTTGCATTTTCTCGATTTTCTTTTACTTGTCTAAGTCTGCACACTATCGCAGTTCTGAGAATCATTTCCACTATCTCATATTGGATATGCTGATTCTCCAATAGACATGTAAAAATTGATAACAAGAATATATGAGACTTCTTTCAAGTTTCATATTCATTTTGCCTTTATCAGTATCCTTATATTGGTTGCAGTGGGAGAACTGCTATTTCTCTATCTCAGCTGACTTTCCTTTATCCTTTTTCGGTGTAGATTCGATCGTTTAAAATCTTACCACTTGTCTTTCTCAAAGGTACATCATAAATATTTCTTCATCTTGGTCTATCCAAATAAGAGATTTCATGACAATCATCGCCTTTCAATAAGGCATACCATGAGTACCTCTTCACCTTGGTCTATCCAAGTAAGAGGATTCATGATGTCTAATTAGGATAGTGACTTTCACTTGGCCCTGAAGACATTCTTCAGAGTTTTCTAGTCAGTTTGAGTATGAGAAGTATTGGCATCCAATATGCCAACTTCTCGAATAGACGACATTTTAGTGAATCGAAGGAAATAAAGTGATTTAAGCATATAGTTCTAATAATTCAATTATGGTCTTTTATCTTGAATTATTTTCCACTATTTTTCGACGGACTGTATAACCTTCAGGTATACAGAACGGAAGACTCCGACGGTCTCCTAGTGAGGATCAGAATTTCCAAGAATCACAGTATGACCTCGGGTAAACACATAGTATCATACCATTATCTTAGAGTAACCATCTCATGGTAATTGCAACTCCTTACAATATCCGATCTTATTTCGGCTCCCAGGTCTTTAATGGTTCCGGATAAACACAGTAAATCATTATACCTAGTCTAAGCTTTACCATCAATACGTGACAGAGTAGAGTAAGAATGTAGCTCCCGGATAAACGCGATGATAGCTACACTGTTCCTCTATTCCAATTTCAAGGCATCATAATGCCATAGTTAATAGTCCTTTCATCAGATGGTGGCAGATCTCGGGTAAACACGTAGAAACTGTCATCACTGAATCAAGTTCTAAGAACTATATTGATGGAGAGCCACACGGTACATTCTCAATGACTCGCGCTCCAGCTTAGACTTTATATTGAAGGTTTTGTTTATGTTAAGTTGGTCCCATCCTAGGTGATAGTTTATAAATATATCAAATATATTTAACTATACCTAGATATTAGCAATCGATTCATAATCAATAACTAAAAGCATGCATCATCCATACATGTTCATTATGTGGTCATGGACAGCACGGTGATTAACTGGAGCCAAACAATTAATCACCAAAACTATATAACATTTATATAATCTAAACATGCAAACACATAGTCACTGGTGATCTCATCTCCTGTCGCTTTCCTGGTTGCACTTGTGGATCATCTTCGCCTCTCCTCGGTCAACGCGATCAATTACAAATATAAAATAGAATTTGAAACATTTTCAAATACAAATTAATTGTAAGAGAAAGTCTTATGGCCGAGTACAATGACAGAGGGAGATAGAATTACAATGGAATGAGAAAGAGAGGGAGACACGCATGCCTCATTAATTAACATTTAATTAATGAACATCACATTCCATAACAATCCACAAAATCACACACCATTGTGAGTGCTTAAAATGATCGTGTGATTATCATGAAAAATCTAGGTTATTTAGTGCAAAATAAATCTATTAAAAACAGAAACTAAGTGCAGTGATCGCCAGAAACTTTTAACTAAAAAGTTCCAAAAGAAGATTTGATCGCCTACATGTTTGAATACGGAAGATGTTAAGCTCTTGATTCCCCTTCCTCAGTCGGCTGAAGAAAGAGAGCCATTTCTTGTCTTTGTTATTGCTGTTGAATTTTTGGGTTAAGGATCGTCCAGAAATCCTTGTGATGTGTGCTTGTTGATTTCCTCCCTTTTTGATTCTCCTTTGCAAGGAAATGGAAAGAGAAATGAAGAAACAATGATGAGAACTTAAGCAAGAGTAGTGTCTATTCTAATCATGATTTTAAACATGCAACTAAACAACAAACTTACTTGCTTTGATGGCTTTTGAAAAAGAATGCTAGTGTTGTGTGTTGTGTGGAGTGATGATGAAGAATGCAGATTAATGAAGATTAATGAAGTGAAAATGAAGAAACTTATGCCGAATTGGATGAAGCCTTGAATTGGATGAAGAATGGATGTCGACTTCTGGAAACAGTAGCGCTTCGGCGTTTGAACGTCGTTGCTTCGATCTTCAATTCGCTATCGCTTCGATCACCAATTCTTACCTAACTTTCAATAACGCTCAACATTGTTACCCATTGAAGACGTAAGGTATTTATAAACTTCTTCTGCGTTCGTGATCTACATGGAAAAATCTTAGGATTTATCCATCTTAACCGATAGATAAATACAGACTAATTCATCTTTATCTGTAATTATCTAAAACGCGTCAGCCACTGAAGACGCCTTTCAGATTAATTAAGATAAGGATAAATATCCGGATAAAACTTATCTTTATCTTTATTAGCTTAAAACGCGTCTACTTGTGTAGACGTTTTTTACACTAATTAAGATAAGGATAAACATCCGGAAGAGAAGTAGAAATAGCTTAGGAAACGTAAAACGCGTCATACATTATAGATGCCTTTTAGCTAACTGATTAAAATTCAAATTTAAACGCTAAAATAAGAATAAACTCTTAATGGCGTCCACACAAGTTGACGTCTTGTAGACTTCTTCATATTTTAACTAAAATTTGAGTCAAAATCAATTTAATTGATTAACTTAAACATATCTGTTAGACCCGACACTCAAAAAAGATCAATAAAAATTAATCAATGATTAAATATCAGACCATTCTGAGGCATTATTATATAATATGAAATTTTACTCAAAATGATGTCAAAATTAGCGTGTCTACAACCATCACATGATATGAAATTTAACCAAGTGTATGTCCATGACCACCACAAATTTTAACCATCCACACATGATAAAGCACATCACATGTAGGCTAAAATTTTGAAATTATAATAATTTTGGCTTTCTTAAAACCTGAGTACCAATCAAAATGAGATAACTTGAATTTTCGAAAATCTTATTTTCTAACATGCAATAAATCTAATTTAAAGCATTAAACATATCAACATGCGCACACAAAGCTAAAATTAAAATTCTAAAATATTCCATGCATAATTTAGAATATTTTTAAATTAATTAATCTAACACTTAGATTAATTTTAATTCATATTAATAACAATTATTAATGTGAAACAATCTAACATTTAGGAAGAATTAAAAATTCCTAAATAACATTTATAAAAGAATTTTCAACTCATATTATTAACCCCTTAACAACTCCTTGTTAAAACTCCTTAATTAAATCATATTTCTCAATAACAATTATTAAGAAATAATAATTAGAATATTTCTAATTAAAATAGTCTAACATCTTAGACTTAATTTAATCCTTTAATAACATTTATAAAAGATTAAATTCCAAGTTGATTAGATCATTAAAACTAATAATTAAGAGATACTTGAGTAAACTAATTAATAATCTTAATAACTATTATGAAGACTTAATTAATCCTTAATAACATTTATTAAGGTTTATTACTCAAGAAATAATTAACTTAATTATAACTGTTATAATTAGTTAATTAATCACTTAACAACTATTATTAAGTGTCTATAAATTATTAAAATAATTTCCTAACAACAATTGCTAAGAAATTGTTAATATTAATCTAATAACTTAATTATAACAAAATTAACAACTTTTGTTAATTCTATTCAAAATCATGACTTAAAATTAAATTAACAACATTTGTTAATTATATTTAGGTCACAACTCAAAAGTTTAATTAACAACACTTGCTAATATTTAATTTAAGATCATATCTTAAATATTAAAGCCCTCTAAACACTTAAAGAAATGTAAATTAACAACAATTGATAATTTGAGTTAAGATCACACACTACAAGAAAATCACGCACTGGTGTCGGCTGAGAATAGTCTCTAAAAGACAATACGCCGTCTCTAATAGTATTGGAGACGGTATTTTAGCCGTCCCTCCAGTCGTCTCTAATAACCCCGTCGGTAAAAGTATAAGAGACGGCGTTCATGACAGTCTCTAAAATGTCATATAAGAGATCATTTGTAGTCGTCTCAATAAAAATAACTTATTAGAGATGATGTTGTATCCGTCTCTTATTAAAACTGTTTGTGACGGTTACCATCGTCCCAAAAACAAGCAGTAGAGCCACTGATTTCATTGTCCCTTAAGATCATTTGAGAGACGGCTCAATATCCATCTCTGCTAATTTTATATAGTCGTCCCAAGTGAGGAATAGGGTCAATTTGTAGTCGTCTCAAACAATGTTAATAGAGACTGCTTTTGGCTATCTCAATTAAAAAAAAATAGTAGCGACAACTTTTATCCGTCTTTTATTATAATTATTTGTGACGGAGGTCACTGTCCCTAAAGTTATTATTAAGGTCAGTGGTTCCACCGTCTCTGAAAAACTTTTTAGAGACAACTTAACATCCATCTAGTAGTTGTCCCTAAATTGTAAAAACAATATCTAGCAAGCAATGGGGTCGATTTGTAGTCGTCTCCAAAGATTATAAGAGATGTTTAAAGCCGTCTCAACATTATCTTTAGTGACGCTTAGAGCCGTCTCTAATAAGTATCAAGCATAAAAAAAAATTATTAATTTTTTTTTTATATTTCTTACCTGTGTAATAAGAATATACTAATTTACAGATTTAACAATATTTTCATCGTGAACAACTAAACAACTCAAATCATAAAACAATCCATTCATTAAACAAAAAGAAGATAAGTCCTAAAATAAAAGTAATCAAGTTCACGTGCTACAAACTAAAACAAATAGTTCATACACCAAGTTTACATACTAGAAAACAAAGCAAATAGTTCATAGAGAGTGTTTACATGCTAACATTAAAATAAAACAAATATCATTCATCATCCCATTCTTCTGCATCTCCATTATCTTCCTCATCCTCGTAGTTCTCATCTTCCCCCTCGCCATCCTCGCCTATAGTAGCTTGCCGTAGTGGTAGTCTTGCAGTCAAAAGCTCCTCAAGTTGGTGTAGCCTTTGCTCCATTCTTGCTTGAGTCTGGGTTTGTAATTCTATGTGTTGAGTTTGTTGATCAATAACGGACTTCAATTTTTCAACTTCAGAAGTCAACTGAGTATGTTCGGATTGAAGTTACTGGTAGTTGTTATTATTGCTGCGATCAGAAGATCCGTACCATGTCTTCAACGTCTCACCAAACCCCGCACAACGGATACGACCAGGTCTATCTTGTCCCATCACTTCAATAAAAGCTTGTTCTGGTGTAAGTGCAACACTTTCATTGGCTTCTGAAGGCTCCATCAATTGTGTCATCCTCTCCTATATCACAAAAATAAACATACGTCAATTAATAATTATAAAAAATAAATCTAAAAATAAAAAGAGAGAATTAACAAAATTTTACCATCCTTTCTCTACATGCATCGTTGGTCCACACTTCACTCCCATCAGATTGCACCCTACAAAATGACATCTTATATACCTCTGGATGTGAAGCCTCACGACCTTTAGTGTTTTGCTGTATGATAATTTTAAAAAATATAATTACTAGCTGAATACATCATTATGATTATGAAAAATGAAAGAATAAAACTTACAAAGTTGAATTTCAGTTGATGTATGCTCTTTCGTCTTGCACTATACGTCATTGCTAGGTGAGCACGATTGGCTTTGTTTCTATCTCCAATTTCCTGAATTTATAAAGTCAGGATTTTAGACATTTCATCGTATATAAGTACTTTAAACAAAATAATTACTTAACTAATAAACAAAAGACTAACAATACCTGCTCATGCTCAGTGCTCCATATCTCACACATTCGTCGCCATTGAGAAGCCTCTACACCATTTGGAACACTCTGTAATGCCTCCTCAAATGACCTTTCTTTAAAATGCTATACATATAATTTACAAATAAGACAGGAAGAGCATTCATATTGGAATATAAAAATAAATATTAAAAATAAAAAATAAATATTACCTTTTCTTTTAATTTATTTATGTATTTGCGATGTAAAGTCCCCATTCGCTTTAAAATCTCAAGTTGTGTGTGTGAGCTTTCTTCAAAATCAAAGTTTTGCTGTATTTGATAATGTAAGTGATGATATACATTTCATAATCAATAGTAAATATAAAATGAGAATAATAAAAATATTCATTACCTTAAGATCTCTGAAAATAGCATCTTTTTTCTCTTGCTCAAGCTTCATGAAGTCCTTTTGCCATAAATTGCAGTGGAGTCTAGAAACAACCCCCATAAAACTATTAAAGGTGGGGCCATACTTACCTACACCGCTCCCCCTTATAATATCCACATGAAGTTTCTGTCCTGGTGGCAAACTCCTAACAGCAATAGCTTTAGCTGGACCCCGCCACGCCTATGTCGACCTAATTCAAAAGGGAGATCAGACATATACATATACTATTAATTATTGGTTTCTATCAATTTAAGTATTAATACCTGGAGTGCAAGATGATGCCGACCCTGGAGTTTGTGGAGTGGATGGTGGAGGGATCAATGGCTGAGAAAGACAAGGCTGTAGAGCTACTGGCTGAGAGGTAGATGAGGAAATGATGAGTGGGGGCTCCGACCTGTGATCACCGGAGGTGAATCTACGACCTCGACCGCGACTCGACATCTACTAAATTCAACAAGTTGAATAATTATTTTTCTCAAAAATATCAATAAAAATCATCATAATCTTAAAATAAATTAATGCTTAAAACTTACAGTATCATCCAAATTAAGTCCTTTGTATATTGATCTCTATGTGCTCTACTGTTCTAAGGCCTTCAACACCGACATCTATGTCATTTGTAGAAAGGGTGATAGGCACATCAACCCAGCCTTCTTGATAGGCTTCTGCATCTTCCTCAGTTATTTCTACCATCATGTTAAAATAATTCCGAGGTGGTGACCTGATAGCGATCATCCAATTTGGTGCAGTGTTATCATTAACATAGAAAACTTGTTCTACTTGACTTGCCAATGCAAATGGTTCATTAGTGTTTAATTTTCTGTTGACATTTAGACTAATGATACCATATTCATCAATCATAAATCCTCTATCCTTAGTGTACACATCATACCAATCACACTTGAATAATACAACGCGACGGTCATCTTCAAAAGATATTTCAATAACATTATTTAACTGACCATAGTAACCATCACATCCTGAAGCAAGTTTTGCATTTACAATAACACCGCTAAGTTGTGTTTTCTTTGTAACATCATCTGACCTTTTTCGAAATCTAAAACCATTTGTAATGTAATCAGAATATTCAAATGCCATCTTTGATGGACTTTTTGATAATGCTTCAACCTCTACAGTGCAGCGAGAATCATTTGATTCTCTTAATTGTATGACACGCTGTCTAAACCATTGAAGAAAATTCTTCTCAATATCCTTCGAGACAGCAAGTTCTTCCTCATATTCTCTGTGAAATTGATCAATATCTTCAACTTGGTTTAGTATATACAAATGTGCTAAGTCCCTCTCATCTTCTGTTAATATGCATAGATGTCTACCTTGTAATGGTCGACCAACTGTGTGAAAGATAGACAATTTTTCTTTATGATTGTCATATGGACCACCATCATGATTTCTCTCTGGTCGATTGTGGCAGGTCTCAATATCTTTCATATACATAGAACAAAATGATGTACACTCCTCTATAAGATATCCTTGCACAATTGAGCCCTCTGGACGTGCTTTATTTCCCACATAATCTTTCAATCTCTTTAAGTATCTTTCAATGGGATACATCCATCGGTATTGTACCGGACCAGCAATTCGTGCCTCATATGCTAAATGCACAGTTAGATGAACCATAACATCAAAGAAACAAGGAGGAAAGACTTGTTCTAACTTACATAATGTCACCACAATTTTGTTTTCCCACATTCGTAAGCTTTCTTCATTCGGAACTTTAGAACATAAAGCTTTAAAATACTGACTCAATTCAACAATTACATCCATTACATCTTTGTGTACAGTGCCGCGAATTGCTAATGGAAATAGAACTTGCATATAGACATGACAGTCATGACTCTTCAAGCCTGTGATCTTTTGTTTTCCAACACTACTTGATAAGTTCGATGAATAACCATCAGGAACTCTAATATTCTTAAAGAATGAACATATGATATCCTTTTGAGAACCATTTAGTGAGTAAATAGCTTTTGGAAAAGTACCGTCAGCATTAGGATATAGTGCCTCACGCATTTTCAAATATTATAAGTCTTGTCTATAATCCTTGATCTTAATGAACCCCATTAATCACTTATAAAATTATATTAACAATATTTGTTCATTAAATTAGGATCAAATCTGAAATAACCCTCTAATAATTTTATTAAAAGAATTTAACAACACTTGTTAAATCTAATTAAGATTATATCTTAATAATAACACTTATTTAACTGAAAATTATAGATAAAAGTCCAAAACATATTTTAAACTTTATTTAAAATAATTTTCAGTTAATCAAAAGTGGGTTACAAACATTAATAAAAAGTATTAGAGGGTTAAATGGGGTTAAGGGGTTCAATAACAGGTTAATGGGCTGGGGTAATAGGGGTTAACGGGGTTAGGCCCAATGGGCTTAGGCAAAGGGCCAATTGGGCTCGGGCAGCAGGGAACCAAGTCTAGCCTGGTTCGGCCTAGCTCGAGCCAGGCAGGCGCCTGGCGCGCCCAGCCCAGGCCAAGCTGGCCCCGGTCGGGCCGGGCCGGTCCGGGCTCCAGCCCGCCTGGACGGGGCACTCGGGACCGCCCGGTCCGGTGCCCAGCGCACCAGGCTCGCTCGGCCCGCAGGTTAGGGTTTTGCTCCCCCTTTACAGTAGGTTTCGGGCGGCGTCGCTGCCGCTGCCGGTAGTGAGGCCGGCCGGAACCTGAGGGGGGGTGGTACCCCCTTCGTCCTCGACGCCAACAGTTGCCGGCCGGCGAGCCGTTCGCCGCCAGTAGCCCCCAAAAGTTGGCGGTTTGGACTGTTTAAAGCCATGGCTTTCCCCTTAAAATTCTTCCAACATTTGGAGAAATCTAACGAGGAAAGCTACACCGCTGGCCGCCGGTCACAGCAGGGACACTGTCGGGGTCAAGAAGGTATTGCTGGTCACACCAGCGAGGTAACAGTGGTTACCGACCACCATATAACCCAGTTTGAAGCCGGATCTTCAACATCTTGAAGAACGCGAACGAAAAAAAAAAAAAAAAAACCCCAAATATTAAATTCGTTTTCTTCATGAAAAATTAAATCTAATATTTAATGTTCATCACATGAACAATTTCTCAGAGAAAAACAAATCATTGTATGGAAATAATTTTAGAACAATAATTTTATCGTTCCGGAGCGGATCAGAGCGGAACCTGGCTCTGATACCACCGTTGGGATCCGGGCGGGATGCGAAGAACGTAGCGGAAACGAAGAACAAAATTTTATCCCACCTGATGCCCGCTGATCCGATTCGGAACGAAAAACTAAAACCGAAAACTACGAGAAGTAATCCGATTACTGTGTGCGGATTCGAATCCGCTTCCGTCTCGGTTCCGTCGAGGCGATGCCGCGAGCCGCACAAGCGTCCGGCCTCCAGCGGTATCCACGCGATCCTCCGCGGTGGTTCTTCCTCGATCTCTCGTCCGTATCAGCTCGCTCGCTGAAGATCAGTCGCCGCAACGATTGTCGAAATCCCGCCGACGGGAATTCCCGACTTTCGGGAATCACACGCGGCGGAGACGGAAACTGTTTCCGGCGCCTCGAACAAGGCGCCTAGAGAAGGAGAGAGAAAGGAGGGATGACGGCCAGCAAGGGGAAATCTTGGAGCTTGACCCAGAGTTTCTCAACAGTGCGTATATATATTAAGTCGGCGCGACTTTTTGCAAACATCCCCGAGTTAATATAAATCCCACTTATGTACCACTGACTGAGAATCTTATTGCGTGTGACCCTCTAGGCCCATTTACCAGTCCGGTTTTCAGCCCGTTAAGTCCAATAACTAGTTATTGACTTATTGTAATTAATTAATATCTAGATATTAACTAATTACTTAACCGAATTATCATCGCATGTAAATTCGGTCGGACTTCCGATCAAGTTGGGTGCCAAGCAACACCGCATGATCCCGGAAGGCAATGGGGTTCAGCAACCCACTCATGGAACCTTTCCGTCCACAGTTACCGCGTGGCTATAATCCTTCGTTCGCATAACGCTCTCGAGTTAACCTAGGGTATGGTCAACTGTCAAACCCTAGATGGTCAACTCACTTGAATCAGACTCTGCTGTACAATATCCGAAAACCACTTTTTTGATATTGTTTATGCTCTGGCCAGAGACTCCTGCGGATCTATTCTAGAGCATTCTCTCTCCAGTTATCTGAGAGCGAACGATCCTTTATTGAACACACAATCACATTCGAAGGTCTTCCGCTGGACTCGATCCTTGACTATTAGAGATCCCGTGGATAGGGATTCGTAGGTCAAGGTCAAAGTCCAGAAGTCCACCTGTAGACACGCTAATTTTGACATCATTTCGAGTAAATTTCATATCATATAATAATGTCTCAGAATGGTCTGATATTTAATCATTGGTTAATTTTTATTGATCTTTTTGGGTTAATTATCTAAATAGTGTCGGGTCAGACAGATATGATTTAAGTTAATTAATTAAATTGATTTTAACTCAAATTTCAATTAAAATATGAAGAAGTCTAAAAGACGTCTACCTGTGTGGACGCCATTTAGAATTTATTCTTTTTTTAATGTTTAAATTTGAATTTTAATCAGTAGATTAATTAGCTAAAAGACGTCTGCTAGGAACGACGCCATTTAGGTTTCCTAAGTTGTTTCTACTTCTCTTCCGGATGTTTATCCTTATCTTAATTAGTGTAAAAGGGCGTCTTTCATAGACGACGCATATTATCTAATTATAGATAAAGATGATTTTTTTTCCGGATGTTTATCTTTATCCTAATCAGTCTAAAAGACGTTTTTCAGTAGCGACACGTTTTAGATAATTACAGATAAAGATGAATTAATCTGTATTTATCTGTTGGTTAAGATGGATAAATCTCAAAATTTCTCCATGTAAATCCGCGGATGTAAAGAAGTCTATAAATACCCTGCCTCTTGGATGGGTGACAGAGTTAGTGATTGAAATGATTGAAGTGATATCAGAGTGATAATTGATTGAAAATCGAAGTAACGACGTCCAAACGCTGAAGTACTGCTGCTTCCAGAAGTCGGCGTCCATTCTTCATCATTCTTCATCTATCCAAGACCAAGGCTTTCAGGAGCCATCCATCATTAACCTTTAATTCAATTTCTGCACTCTTTTTCATATTTTTCATCTCATTAGTCTTACATTCTTCATCACATCACTCCATGCAACACACACAACACTAGCATTATTTTCAAAACCTATTTGATTAAGGGGTTTAAAAGACCACTCAACAAGTGAGTTTTCCTGTTTAATTGCATGTTTAAAACTTTGTTTGGAATGGATACTACTTTGGCCTAAGTTCTCATCATCGTTATTTCTTTCTATTTTCTGCAAGGTACAAAGAAAAATCAAGGGGAGAAATCAACAGCAAACAACAAGGATTTTGGACGATCCTCAAAACTCAACAGCAATCAAAGTAAGAACAAAGACAAGAAAGGGCTCTCTTTCTTCAGCCGGCTGAAGGAGGAGAACCAAAAGCTCAATATCTCCCACATCCAAACAGGTAGGCGATCAAACTCTTTCTTTTGGAACTTTTTAGTCAAAAGTTTCTAGCGATCACATCACTTAGTTTCTTTTTAATAGGTTTATTTTTCACTTAAACAACATAGTTTTTCATGGTAATCACACACTTATTTTAAGCACTCACACCACCGACAAGGTGTCTTTGGTGTCTCAAGTCCAAGGATCAACCACGCCACTGTGACGATGAATCAAGCCGATTGACAGTCAGGTAAATTACCATTCGGCGATTCATGTCGGATCAGTTCAGTGAACTCATTTCCCAATGAGCACCTACAGGTTTACCATTGTGTCTCAACATTAGTAACTAACGAGATCAGTCACCCTCAACATATGAGATGGAATAACCTGTACTAGTCTAATCGGATGTTTGATGTCCTTCTCAAACATCCTACGACCATAAACAATTGAGAATATGTGTTTATAAGTCATCAGTCTCATTATTATGATCTCATTATAATTTGATGACTATTGCACATATTCATGGACTTCATTATGCACAATTATAAATATGTCAATCTACATAATGAATTTAATGTCATTTATTAGTGAACCAGATTGAAATAGGTGCCTTATGATTGGCTTAGAGGACACCTATATCCATCACGTACAAGTCAGAAATAAAAGTGTAATTATGTCGAAGCATACCCCAGAACAGTGGTCACATGCGCACAACCCGAGACGGAACCCATAACTCTTACACCTGCTGGGATCCCTCACCTAAAAATGTAAGGAGTGAGTCACACTAGAATAGACTCAGTAGGGATCTCGCGATTGCTGCCTCCCCCCCCCCCCCACACACACACAATCGCAACACAACAAAGAGATAAAAACAAGATATGTACAAATTAAGCGATAAATAAACTACACGTCGACAGTAAGAAATGCACAAGAAACTGTCAAGTCAAATAGGAAAACATTGACCCGCTGCGACAGAACAACAACCCCAATTGCCTCAGAATAACGTGGCCAAATGAAAGAACATTCCGACTATCATCACAGAGGCATCAGAGGATTTCATTGTGCACATCAAGGATACAGAGAGTGAACCTTTCATACAACCGTTACTCTCGTTGCCCCAATATGAAACCAGAGAAGATATAAACGATGAATAATTAGTTAGACAAAACCCTATTGGACAAGTAATTCCATCCTTCATTGCATTGTCTATAATATCTTACTAGTATTATATGATTGATATGTTCTTGTTTGACTGTTTAGGACGAATATTTATGAAACTACAGAACAAGGGTATTCGGTATTTATAAACACAAAATATATCGTCCAACTACTATTCAACAAATAATGTGAAGATGTGATAATATATATGTTCCAAGTCTTCTTATGCTACAAGATATATATTACACTAGAAAAAATCTATGTGGTGGAATTCATGGGGGTCACAACCAAGGGTACGGATCTCTACATAGCCTAAAAATAATATTTAAATAGATCAAAGTAAATAATACAATATACTGTTATTGACGGTAGAGTTGGGCAATAGCGGATGGATGAATGGAGGAGGAAAGGAGAGTCATGCTCAATCCCAACCTAGAGCGATTAAAACCAAAGGAACTTGGCATGGAATACAATTTCAATGCCATGCATTTCCCTCACCACTAGGCCATCCTCGTCATTAACTTGAAAGAGGAGTCCTATGATGTGTATGACTCTCTGTCTATCGTCAAATCTGAATATGTCAACCCCTATATAAGTCCAAATTTTAATCTAACAGTCTCGCAGTGATGTTCACATTCACTAAACAACAAAGGGTATGTCATGTGGGTTTAGCTCTTGAAGGCTGCCATACTGGACATCCATGGCATAGACTCCGGCCATTGACCTCTCTGAAACAATATTCCATGCTCGAAACAAGGCTCAGCAGATGACTATGCATTGTTTGTGTGCAAATACATAAAATCGATCAGTCGGAATGATGTTGAGGACATGCCTTTTTTTTCAGATAATTGCATTTACTTCGTACTACACGATTGCACAAATGTTATTAGTAACGCGTTGTGTGTAATATGTTGACTAGTTAAAAACTCCTTTGTAGGCTGATATGAAAAATTTTTGCGGGAGCCTGTCCTTTGAAATCATACAAGAAGTCAAGGGGACAAAAGAGCTGCATGAAGACCAAGTTGGCGTGTCACAAAGAGAAATTTTAAAAAAATCCATGTTTGATTCTTACTTCAAACATTTGAAAGCAATGCAAACTTCTTATGAAAATTCATTTGTTGGATGTTTTTATTTATTTATTTATTTTTTATGTTGTGAGGGAATGAGATTGATTTGATACTTTCCCTATATAATTTTCATTTCTTATGTGCTGGTTCCAAGCGTTGGTTGCTTGGGACAGTGTAACTTGTCATCAATAACATGTTAAAGGCATGCATAACTTGTCATCGATAACGTGTTAAAGGCACACTAGTGCCATCAAGAGGTGTGAACATACTCCTCTCTAAGACACTTTGGATTTGACACATCTTATCCTCTCACCGTTAATCGTTAACTCTAGACAATTATGTAACGACCCGCCATCCTATAATCGGAGATCTAATTACTAAATGGTTATCGAATCATTAAATTTGGAGCCAAATTAAGATCTCGATAAGTCTGAAAAATAAATGATAAACTAAGTTAAACATTCATATCGCATCGAATTGTAAAGGAAGTGGAAGAATTAAAAATTATTACAATTCGACTCGACTCAACAAATAATTACATACTCTAACTGAAAAGAAATAATTAAGCGTACATGCCATAAAATAAAATAACAATTACATCGGGGCATATCCCGGAACAGCAGCTGCTGGCGCGCAACCTAAGGCAACACTCTCCTTGTTACGCTTGCCTGGAACCCTTACCTAAAAATCTTAGGGGTGAGTCTCATCGAAAAGACTCAGTAGGGATCCTTCGATATCCACTACCCACTCACGCACCCACAAGTACAACAACACAAATATAGATAATTTAAGCAAGTAAAGCAGTAAACACAATTCTTAAATTTCGATATAAAACGCGTGCATTCAAAATATAACATGCACAACTCTGAAACCATTCTATCACGGATCCTACAACCAACGTCTCGGCAAAACACGCAAACCACACGGTCGAACGCAGAAAACACCGACCCGCTGAGACCAAACAACAACCCCTCGGGTAGCGCATTGGCTACTCCAGCATGACATGCTACAGGTAGTTCTGCTGCTCCCAACACGAGTGACATTCCGAATGTACCACTCCCACCTCGGTATTAACTATACCCTAGGGTACACTAGGTGACCCTCTCTCTAGGCGTCACCCCGCCACTCCCACACAGGCGCCGTGTCACTCTCACACCGACACAGGGTGCCTAAGCGCTAACAACTGTCACTCTACGCCCACGATCGCACAAAACGCAACACGGTGCGATTCGATCACGTAGAATCCATCGTCCACAAGTATGATTTCAAGTATGCAATTAACTAAACTATCTAACAATGTAAACACGTGTTAATGGTAGGAATTCATGAAATTCTGTCTTAAATCGCGTCGCCCAAGGCCGACGTCATTCAAGACTCCAAAAATGGTTCATGTGAAAAGTGTCCTCGGAAGATGGCTTAAAACACGTCGTTCACGGAGGTCGTCATTTAAATGGCGTCGCTGTCTCTGGACGCCATTCAGTCCAGCGACATAGTTTGTTATCTGGAGTTAAATCGCGTCATAGGTGGAAGCCGCCTTTTAAATGGCGTCGCTGTCCTCCGACACCATTTAACCCTCACAGATAGGTTTTCTCTCCGCCTTCCCCCAATCCATGGGGTGGGATTTCTCCCCGAAATTGCACAAAAAACACCACAAAATAGAGGAGGATGAGGAGAACCTAAATACCCATTAAAAGCCAACCATTCTTCAATATATGCAGTTAGTATTTTCATCCCAAAAGTCCCCTAAACATACTCTAAAGCGGGAAAAATATTGTGTTAAACAAAACAACGCGAGGATCATCACCCTGCCGGTTACTCGAACTTCTCCGAACTCCAAGCCACCGAACCGCCACGCCACACGCCGCCGCCGGTACCGCCGTGGACGTCGTTACTTCACCGGGACGTCGGCCACCGTTCGGAGAGAAATGCGCAGCGGAGGAGATAGTGGTGGTAGTAGAAGAAGTTATGAGGTTTATGGAGTGAAAGGAGAGGAGAAATGGAGAGAGGAAAGGAAGGAGAAGGGAGAAAGAAGGCGCCGGAGAGAAGAAAGGACAGAGAGAGATAAAGAGAAAATGAGGGAAATGACGGAGGGTTCGCAGGGTCAAACTGAAACCGGTTAAAACGCGTTGTTGAAGACCGACGTCATTCAGACGATAAGACGGGTCGTACATTGACATGTCTGGACTCAAACTAAAAGATCCGACTCCGAAACTGACCTGATAACCGGATCCGAAATTTCAATCCTTACAAATTAACTCCATCTCTGGCACGCCGACAAACCTTCCATCCCTCATCTTTTCCCTCGATAACGGGAAATGCTTTTTATACTCCAACCCTATCATGTTTACCCTGAGTAAACTACATTCAATTGGCAATAGTGGTTGGGAGAGTACCTTAGACAAGTACACACTAAGGGTGGATGAATAGCATCACCCATTGTTAACACATTTTGTGTAACATGTTAACTTACAGTAATTAATAAGACTGATATAAATTAATTCTTTAATTGTACTATTCCGTATAAGAGTATGTTAAATAGACTAAATCAATAGACTACTAACAACACCGATTAACTATTGTGATAATTAACAGTTCCTAATACAATATTGAATATTTGTTATCAATAACATGTGTTGTGTAATATGTTAATGAAATATGTTAATAAAAACTACTGTGATAATTAACGGTCCTTAACATGTGTTGTGTAATATGTTAATGAAAACTCCTTATTGGTTGATATGAACCAACTCCGAAGGACACTTCTTTTAAGAATAATTAATTTTGTTGCATGTTTTTTTTTTTTTTGATGTTCTACAACCATCCAAACGTTGGTGGTTTTAATAGATTGAAGTCATCCAAATATTCTTTTTATTGTTTGCATCATGCCTGCACAGGTGGCCAAGATCGTACCCTGGCCTTTGAAATCCGGATTTGATTAAAATACATAAATGCATCATAGTTTTCTCTCAAATAGGACTCTAATTTGACTGAAATATATCATCCATCGTTGGTTACCGATAACGTATTAAACAAGGGGTAGACGAAATGTCGTGTCTGTACGGCGTCTCAAAATTTGAATTCCCATCACCTCTTATCACCCCCTATAAATTTGTCTGCCCTCTTCATCCTTCAACTGTCCCTTCCTATTATCTTCATGACCATCCTCCTTTTCCCTTCTGCCTCTCTTCATCTTTTAAGTTTCTTTCCAGGAGCAAATGGACTGCAAGGAGTCCAGTGGTAGTTCCGAAGATGCTGACAAGTCTCTAGCTTTTAGCCCCCGTTGCATTTGGGACATGAGGATTAGGTGCCAGCCTCCACCACCAATTGTCATGCCACAATCGCGGGATCCTTTCGGGGAGGGCATGCGGTTGAGATGGTCGAGAGCCTTCGACTACTTGTTGAGGCTCTATGACCTTAAGGGGTTGCACTATGCCCGCACACGGTATGGTATCCTCTATGACCGTACCGATGGCATGGACATCTCCGACTCCTCTTCCGACAAGGACGACGTGGAAGAGAAAGAATAGGAGAGCCAGGTCAGCGGGGTGGAGTTCGGAGAAGAAGGTTATGTGTCGATTTTCTTCTCTCTCAATCTCTCAAATGTTTTAGAAAACGCCACAACCTTAACCCCATCTAGACTATATAAAAAAATGTCTCTTTAGTTGTTTTGTAAACGTTCCAACTTTGTATGAATGATGTGGATCATACGGCTTTTATGATATGCCTGTCTGACCATGCGAATAACATGATCGAGCACTACATGTTATCTGTAACGTGTGATCACTAACTAATACGTTTCCACGATATGTTTTAAGAGCGGGCCGTGGAGAGATGTGAGGAAATAATAAAGGGAGGATAAAACGGGGTTTTCGACTTTTGAGAATGGCGAAATAGATGTTAACGCCGGCAAATGGAGTGGATAGTAAGTTCCGCAAGAAAAGTAAGGACCTGTCCTGCCGTGATTTATTGTCGGAAATTGGAAAAAAACTCGATGACTCTCACAAGACCCTTGGCCAATTTCCCCTAAATATTATTACTCTGTGAATTAACCTGCAGATGAGCTGCTCTACTCCTCAGAATAACTGTAATTTTTTAAAGCCTGGCTCAAAAGTTGATGAGGCCGACCCTGTTGGTAGATTGGTCTGCTTCTCGTGTGGACTGTGGACGCTTTTCCCCGTTTTGGATGCCGTCCAAACGTTGGATCAGTAAACGGAACTCCAAACCTGCGGTTGCCTGTAGGACCTCGAGACACTGGTGTGACCGGTCTCCATCCAAAGGACACGTGGCGAGCGCACGTGTGCTACGTAGGTGAACTCCGGTTGGCCAGTCTTTTTCAGGCGGACACGTGGCGGAAGCTGGAGGTGCCGACAGTCGCTTTCGATGTTTCGCGGCAGATTTGGTTCAGATTCGGAAAGGAGGACAGGGACCGGGAACCAGTAGGTGTGGGCCCCACGGAGAACTTTGGACCCATCGCCGTACCAGCCCATGCAGCAGATTTTGACCTTGCGTGAAACAACAAGAGGCGCTAGCTACTCCATGCCCCGTAATTTTGTGAGTTTTATTAGTTATTTGTCATACTATTTGTACAATTGGCGCTGCAAACGAGCAGTACAAATGAGTCTAGCCTAGAGTTTAGTTCAATTAATTTTAGTTAAGTTTTAATTTGAGTCGAATTTTTTTAATGATTATTTAAATTTGATTCATTTAAATATTGAACGAATTTGAGCCGAATATCGAGTAACTCATGAACTTAATAATTTTATTATATACTTAATTTATATTTTTTATTTTAAATATATAAACTCAGATTAAATATATTCTGCAAATAGCAAGTTGTTTGCACTCTTAGTGATTTAATAGAAAACTGTACAAGATATTAAAATATCTTATTAATTAAAATAATTCATGATTTGAATAATTAAATGAGTATTTTAAAAAGATCTAAATGAATACATAAACAAGCTCTCAACGAGTGATTAGAACTAGTTCTTAACGAGTATTAAATGAGTTTGTTCACCATCATATTCGATTTGAGTTTGCTTCTGTTTGAGCTTGACTCGTTTAACGAATCAAACTAAATTTTTTATTTAAATTTATTTATTTTAGCTTAATAAATGAGCCGAATAGTCTTTATCGAGCAATCCTGTGATTTGTTCATCGAGTGTATTAGTTCATTTGCAGCCCTGTGTACAACTTTGTTCCTAATTTAAAATTTAAGTTTAGCTTAAAGGGTTATTAACCTTTTATGTTAGAGGTAAATTATTGTAAAATGTCGTCAAACATCATATTGTATCATAAAAATGTGGTAATACACGACATTTTGTGACATTTTATGTCAAATCAAATAACGCCTAAATTTAGATAACGGGAAAATCTTTATACGGGTCCATGAAAAAAGATTAAAGATGTGTAATATCGTCAGACAATGACTGCGTTGTTTTTATTTTAAATTGTGAATGTGTAATTGTTGCACTCAGAATCTCATTAATGTGCAATTATGCCACTGACACTTATAGGCCAGTCTAGACAAGATGAATGCCACGTGTCACTGTCACGAGAACTTTTGCAAAGGCAAATTATGAAGTTTCAAGTCATGGGATTAAATTGGAATTAGTTCTATGCTTGGGCAATGCACTGGAAAATGTCAAATTTGAATTAATAGTTTTAGTTTTGACAAGAAAAAATAAATTCTAATTTAGCAATTTTTCATAATATATATACATATAGAGAGAGAGAGAGAGAGAGATTTCCTACTACTACATATCCTCATTCTAGTTTTGAGGAAAAAATAAAAATTTTATTTTAGTATTATAGTATAGATATTTGCTACAGTGCTGATGCTACTGCATTGCAAGCATACAGTCATTTGATTGGCTTGGATCGGACAACTACAGCAAGCAATAAATATTTTACTTTTTTAAAAATTCAGGGGAGTGGGATAAATCTTAAGAAAGTTATCCATGTAGTTTGATCTATGTCCGGATGTCAAAAAATTTTAAAAATAAAATATTTATTTTGATAAAAATATTTTTTTTAATTTTTTAATTTTTTTTTGTCCATGGGTTAAATAGTCAACCGAGCTAAAATATAAATCTTCCTCTTAATACATCAAAGAACACTCCACTTCTACTTAGTGCATCTATTGGCACATTCATTGTAAAATCATAATCTTTAAGAATTTAATTCATCTTCTTTGCCTCATATTCATCTCGTTCTAAGAGAAAATATATTTTAAACTATGATGATAAGTAAATATCTCATACTCACCGTATAGATAATATCACCAAATTCTCAGAGCATATGTCACTGTTGCAAATTTCAAATCATATCAATGATCAAACGGCACAAATGACTTTCTTAAGATTGTTTGTATCCTCTTAGGTGTAAAAAAAAAAATGAAAAAAAATGCACTTAATTTTTGTTGCAGTCGGCTGCTCACTTGCATTGCAGCAAATATTACACGGGAAGTTAAATTACATGTTCCTAAAGCTACTCTTGGATGTAAGGCTAATTAAACTAGTATAATATTCATTGATAAGATAGGTTATTCACTCATGTTATCCATTTATCAAGTGATTTTTCCCGTAAATGTCATATCCTCACGGTCATTCTCTATGACACAAATGATTTTTTCTCTATGCTGGGGGGCTTTTCTGTTTAACAGATTGCAGGGTGGTCCCATTTTTTAACTTATGGTCTTGGTTTGAAGGTCCTAGCCCCCAGCCAACTAGGGGCATGTATGCTAATAGAAAATATACAAAAGATTAATTCGAATTGGCTTTTCCAAACCAGAATATTTTTAAGCTCAAAATCCAACCTCATGCCAAATACAAAGTTCAATCCAAATATGGCTACGATTCAGTCCATCTTTTTAACTATTTTCATCATATTTTTTGGGTATAGAAACGAGGTGTCAAGCAAAAACTTGGTAATCGTCTGAGGGTTTTATATATAGCAAAACTTTAGGTAATTGCTTTGGTTGTTCTAATAGGCACATGATATTCACTCAACCACAAGATCGAAGTTTATAATCATTACACCGCCCAAGGACGCATTGACAATGATATCACTTAGTTGCCTATATAATATAGTAAAAAAATAAATTTTAAGACTATACAATAGACGGAGATAATGAAGACGAAAGAAAAATGAAAGGTTTATCATAGTAAAGATGAGGTAAGCTGAACATTCCAACATCATACAAACAAAAGAGAAGAGCAAGACTCCTTACATTTTAACCACACATCAGGGTTTAATATGTTATATATAGTTTCTAATTTGTGACAACGCTGATACATCAACACATGAACAAAGGAGATGAAATTGGCTACACTCTCGAGTGCTTCGTAAGTTATATATATATATATATATATGAATTTCAGGTAAAATGTCTATATATATATATATATATATATATATATATATATATATATATATATAGGGATTTTGCTGAAGAATCACGTATTATAATTTCTTTGGAGGCCTAATCGCAAGTCTTTATTTTGGATAACTTTAGAATAGAGGTAGAGAAATCAGAATAGTACTAGTATAAACAAAAGAAATTTTGAAGCCATCGTTATAAGTTTTAGAGCATTTAATGTTTCTTGGTTAATATGATGCTGAGGTATCACTCATTCTCACCTCTTTAACCATATTTTTTCACCACTAACTTTTTCTAGATTCTCCGAGAAATCATGACTTTTTTTTTCAAAATTCAAAAGACATAGCATTAACAAACACACACATAGCACAGATAAGAGGGTTCCATGACACTAGAAGGTGACCTAGGGTGCAGGGGTCATGTCAGTGCTAGCACCCTCTCTCTCTCCTTGCTGTGCATGTATAGGGGGGGGGGGGGGTTAAATCTAAGATGCTCTATTTACAATTATATCTTTCTCATCAAATATACTGAATTCCAGTATAATATGAGAAAAGGATTCAAGTATTTTTACGTATGTAGCCTTAAGTTTATCGTATTTTAAGATATATAATATTGATGGCATCTTTCTGGTATATTTCGTTAGAATTCACAGCACATGAAAAAAAGACTTGAATCTTCTTGACATATTCAGTTGTACTTCACAGTATTTTAACAAAAAAAAAATATAATTACAATCTTTTCGAGAATTTTAAGAGTATTTATAACAATGTATGATAGTCAAATATTCACATACAAAGGCTGTAGTTTACAGGAGTACATATCAAGAAAACCCATGACTGTGCTACATGTTCTTATTCATGTGAATATTCTAAACAAGCCGTTTTTACAAAGATGTAGAACCATTTTTCAGTTTAGATGAGTAGGTAATCTAAATTAATGAAATTTACGTGGAGTCGAGCGAAGAACTGCAATCACAAGAGTATGAGTGTCACTTTGATATATTCACGAAGAATGTGCGTGGCGTTCATATGTTTAAAAATACATGCATGCGTGTTAAACAGAACTCTTAGTATAACATTGCGGAGGACCATCTGCGCATCTTAATAAACTCGTAAGTCTCAATCAAATTGCAAGTGAATTTTGAAACTAAATAATAAGGTGACTGAATTGGATGGCTAATCCGATTCTTAATGTTTCAATCGTCTTAGTTGAAATAAGATATGTTTTGGTAATATCATGACCATCAACTTAGTGATCCCACACAAATCAATCATAAAATTTAATAATTAAACCGATCAATTAATTTTCTCACGAACAGTCTCAGTCAGATGCTGTTTAGTTTAACATAAGAATATTATATTTTAATAGATACAAAATATGATACTTTATTAATTTAATAATGTTGTATATCAAATCAAACGACTGATTAATGAGCGGCCGTGCGCGGACTGCGAGGTTGGTTTCTCCATCCTCGCCAAGCTGTGCAGCTGACCCACAAGTTCATGCATGCATCCCCTCCATGCCCTTCCCAGGTGTCCAACAGAGTTCCATGTGCCCTACTGTGCAGTATTTTATTCAGACTTTGTTGCTATTTACTACATGCATGCACAACGGAGTAGTAGCTGGTAGCAGTGGATCAGTGACTCACTGCATGCAGTCCATGATATGAAAGCTTGTGTCGGGGAGATTAATGGAGACATGTTCATCTGTGATTCTGTTTCGGTGACTTTTTGGGAGCAGCATGAACGAAGCTACCCCTTTGATGGGCAGCTCATCCAGAAGACCCGGAAAGAGCCAAACACTCCTACTGTTACCAGAAGCTAGCCTAGATGGCAGCAAGACCCAATGAAAGAGGATACTGATGCCACAAATTAAGCAAGGCTGTGGCTATGAATTTGGCAACATGTTCAGAATTCTGTCTAAGAACTCATAGGAATAACAATTACAACTCCTGCATGTGGAACTTGTCTGATATCTTACAATTAATATAGGTAAAATTCTAAGCATACATAGTCCACTTATTTGATCACTTATGTTAGTTCAAACTCGATGGATATTCAAGAAAGTCGAAATCATCCAACGTATATATTTTTTTGAATGAGGAAGCACGTGATTGACCACAATTTCTCACCAAATTCAGACCAATCGCGATCGCGGGAAATCCGAATTTCCTGCCCGGAGACTGGGACACAAGTGCAGCTGGCACTCCAACATGAACAGTGGGAGAAGAAGAAGAAGAAGAGGAGGAGAGTGTGGGGACTAGCCAGCCATGGGGGAAGGGGAGAGCGTACGGAACAACACCTTGGAGGAAGGGGCAGCCCCATGAAGACGACCCATAAGTTCGTTTTCATACATAAGTGTGATTACTACTGTGTAGCTTTGTTTTCTTCCCTTCGCGTGGCCCACGCACGTGGGAGAAGGAAAGGGCCCGTGCCCTCGGCGGGGACATGAACTGCCCGCGCACGTGTGCATGCATGCAACCCGGAATGGGGGGAGGATGGATGGGACGTGGGGGTGTGAGGACCACGGACGCCGGACCACGGACGATGGGGAAGGCGAGGCCGAATTAATGGAACAGGAAGTAGACAGACAAGTCGTCAGTGGGACTGACGAAGAAGACGAAGTGGATGGGCACTTAACGAGGGGGTAGGTTTGAGTCTCCTTTTTAACTGTTCTAAAAAATAACTTAATAAAAGTTGTTATTTGAGATGAGACTTTTTAGATGTCATTATATACGGTCACTTGATGAACTGCTCTATTCATTTGTGTCCATGCGAATAATGACACATTTTAATCTAAAGAATGAGATCTAATAGATCCCATCTATAGACTGTAGAATGAGGACTGATATCAGTTTGGTGCATATGACATCAATTTTTGAAATCGTTTGTGAGAGTGAAATGAGATCTTTTAAACCTTATAGCATGACTCAAATGATTGTTTGGCCTTTGTGAGCTAGGGCATATGTGGACCTAGAGGACGAGATCTAGAGGATGTCATGTATGTGACAATGCTGGATACTCTGGAGTTAGTTTGAAACAGCAAAAGCACTTTGCGTAAATTGACCTTTTTAGTGAGGTTGTACATTCGACCTCTTTTATTCCAAATGAGATCTTTTAGACTTCACCTTCTACACTTTAATATACTCCTAAAAAGTCAAAGATGAATTTGATATTTTATCTGGTTTTTTTTTTTTTTTAGCAAAAGATCAAGAGAATCACTTGCTAGACCAACAACTTGTGTTACATCGGTTGTAGGTGTTTTTAATATAAAAAATATTTCTTCAAAATCTTGTTAAGTAGGTACCATTATGTCTTACGTGACCGTACAATCAAATCTGCATGACTGTTCATTTGGACTCAATTTTTAATTTTTTAATTTTTAGATCATTTAATTAAAAATTGAATTGTATGATCATGAAGGACAATGTGGGGCCTACCTAGTTTTTTATGAAAAATACTTTTTTAAAAAAATAAAAAATGCCGACAACCGATGTAACTCCAGCAAATGATTCTCAAAGGTTAATTCAACTCCAACTCTACGAGTGGGAGCACACCCAAATCCACAGACTGAAGTCTACAAGTTCTTGCCTCTTTTGTGTTTCTTCTGACTTTAGAAAATTATCATAGCTTAACTTAATTTTCACCAGGCCGCATTTAGATACTTCCATGTGATTGAAATGCTCAACACGTTTTGATTGTTCTTAAATGTGCAAAATGTGTCTTAAATTCTATAAAATCCGATACTACTGTTAGACGCATATAAGGATCACCAACATAATTCAACGAAATTCAGTTGGATTCTCCCCAATTTCAGGATTGAAATAGCCTTTTTATGTTGAACGAACAAAAATAACTATTAGTGCTGTTCGAAGAAGACAAACGGCACCGAAGTAACATCACCAGGTAATCTTTAAAATCTGCTTAGATTTTCCAAATGATATCTCACAAGAAGGACACTCAAGTCACATTGAAACAACCTAGTCCTTGCACCAAGACTTCCCCTACTTTCATATTCCTTCTGATCAATTTTGCAACATTTTTTCACCAAGTTTCGACGATGTTAGGGGTTTGACACTAGAGTTTATCATAGGCTCACTTCAAACCCATAAATCTAATGATATGTTCCTAGCTTGGTGCAGAGAGAGAGAGAGAGAGAGAGAGAGAGAGAGAGAGAGAGAGAGAGAGAGAGAGAGAGAGAGAGAGAGTAGGTACATCAAACGTGGCATGAGAGATACTATGTGCAATGGAACGGAGTCACCTAGACTGTGAGGTAGTGCCGCAATGCCACATTGGGTGTGCACCCAACATGGTGTGTGGGCGTTATGCCGTGCACGACGTGAGGCCCACACATTGTACACACGTCTGATGTGGCGTCGTCTCATAGGCGGATGTCAAACAACATGGAGTGAATAGATGGAAAAAATGATATCTGATGCAGCCGACGTTCTCACGGATCAGTAACGGATGGAGTACCCAAAATTGAGAGCCAGGAGGGAGGAAGACCAGGATACGAGGTCTTAGACACTTGCACACCAAAGCAGACAATGTCAGCTAGGGTCCCAAGGGGAGGTTCCGAAGTCGACCCTTCCGACAGTTAAGTTAACGACACGTGTCCCAAGTGGGTGAGGAACAGCTTAAGCAAGAAGGGATTTAGAGGATATGATAAGACATACCTTGATTTGATGTTTGCAGTACCTACCTATTATAAAGGGCTGGTTGGTGATCCTTCTTTGTGGCAGTCGATATAGGACTATTCTTTGCATTTGCATGTGGTGATTTACTTGTGGAAACCTAAGGAAAGTTAGTGGGCCTATGGCCCACTCGCATTGGGCCAAACATGTCCTGGGTCAGAGGGTCGACAGGCCTTGGTGTGATAATGGGCCGACGGGTCGAGAGCCCATGGACCTACGCCAATATCAGTATCATTAGACCAAAATCCTGACAAGCAAGGACACAAATTATTGGCTTATATAATACTTTTCACATCTATTTCTTTCCTTCATTTTGATTCAATTAGAGTCATAGGCAACGTATGATCACCATTGGTTAGATTCCAATCATTTGCTATGATTGGAATCCAATGGGTGTTTCCAATCTATGCACTTTCACCTAGACTTCCTCAAAATCCAAAATCCTTAGAGAGAGAAAGAAGAGGAGAGAGATAGGAAGAAACCGGTGAGAGGAGAGAGGCAACGGAAAAGTTGGGGAAATGTTGTTTTTGAGAAGTAAAGCTGATTCCCATGACTGGAAGTTGGGAATAGGATAATAATGTCCTTAATTTTTTAAAAGTTAGACCAAGAGGTAAGGATATTTAGGTAAATGACTATCTAAAGTTACTTTTTATTTTTTGTCATCCCAAACAAAATTTTTACAACTAATGATTACCTGGAAATCCTTCTCTCTCCAATGATTTGGCCAAAATTTGATTTTGAGTTAAAGCTTGGGCCCAGTCGTTGTTTTCAAACGGCACCTTAGAGAACAACGTACTTATTTCTTGTTATATGAGCTTAAATTACACAATCAAAGACATGCACCTTTTGTACACCATTGTCTCTTGGGTTTATGATGGAACCTCCCTTAAAATTAGCCAATTATTTAAACTCAATTCACAAATAGTAACAAAATAGCTAAACAAGAGACTTTCAAATCCTTTGTTCCTTCAGTGGATCTAGATGAGCCTATTTTGTTTGGATAAAGGTCTGTATAACAATGATGTCTGTATAATAACACATCTACATATATCTTTGTATGTTCTAAATAGTACATATACTTTTGTCTGTAGATCGCTATATTCTTTGTAATGATACATCGATTTTATCCTTCATGAAAACGTTAATATTGTTTTTCGTCATGGTTTTCAATTGGTAATATAAAATAAAATAGTAAATATGTCCTATAGTGTGTTTTAGAAAAGATATAAGATTGTTCTTAATAAAGTCCAGTGAAGAACTTTGATTGTCATGATATCTTGTAACAACAGTAATTTATTAAGAGCCAGTTTGTTTGAAAGATAAGGGTCGAACGAGAGAGCCTACCCATCTTATTTAAGCTTGTTCCGTTTAGTTGTGCAAATTGTTTTACTAATGGCAGTGTGAAATATCATACTATTTTTTGAAACATAGCACAGTGGTTAAGGACCCAACCTAACTATTTGAGAACCTAGGATCAAACCCCAGCCCTCCCCACCCACTCCAAACCCCCTCCAATAAACGTCTGAAGAGGACGAAAACCATGAAGAGGGGGAGGACGCAGCGCGAGTCGAACTCGCGTCGCACGCCTAACGCAAAGCACCAGGATGTCCACCACTACGCCGAAGGCGTACGGACTTGTTAAATATCATACAGATCCTTACTAATGGCAGTGTGAAATGAGGTAAAAGTGAGAGCAAACAGAGGATCCCTAATCCAGCTAAGAAAATATCGTTTTCTTGATGCTTACTTACAGCCGTCCAATTAAATGGCTGAAAAGGCCATATGGCTTCTGAGCCAAGACTCGCTCCATGCACCATCACATCATGTTCCCTCTGAACCCCCCTCTTCCCTTATGGAATCCCTTTGTGAGGCCTCTCTTCCCTCTCCATCCCTGTTCTAGTTGTGTATGCTACATGAATATGACCACATTCCTTAATTCCTTCAATAAAGGCTCCCTTGGCTTACTCCATCAGATGCACATGCAGCAGCCATCAGAGTGCCATGCGTAGGGGTTGTAATTGGTTGTCCAAAGCTGAATTAGGTGGATTGTGGATTGACTCATCGAAGAAAACTTTGATTTTGGTTTCGATTACGAAGAAGAAGAAGAAGAAGATCCGCACAAAATAAATGAAACGAAAAAAAGGGACAAGAGTATCAACATATATACATGAGTTAATCTCATTTGTGTTGGAATTTGTATATGATTTTATCAACTATGAATACATATTTTATAACTATTTTAAATATAGACATAAGTACATTCTTTAAAATGTTTATACATGCAATTCTGCAAAATCTATAGCATGGCATAAATTATTTGTATTCATAAAATTTACATAAACATAGAGAGATTGTACGTTTAAGATGACTTTTGTTCTTAGTAAGTTGCATGTAGCAAAAATTTTAGGATTATTTTTTAGTACATATGAATTATCTATGGTATCGTTCCCATCATAGTTACAAACATGGATATTAGTTCTTCAATCCCAAGTCCATATGCGTTTGAAATTATGTACGTTGGTAATATATGAATTCAAACATGTAGGAGAGTAAAAGGAGTTGCACTCGTTCTATTATGGATAAAGAAAAGAATGGTCATGTGGAATGGATTTTGTAGGAGAGCGGGAAAAGAGAAACAAGGGCCATAATACTCCTACATAATGAGAGTCAGAGTGTGAACGACTTAAGGAGGGCACATTTTCGACTTAGCATCACTTAGGCGTCATTTGATGCATTGTAAAATACTGTAAAATGTCGTAAATGATCATCAATTAGTATTTTTCTTATGTTTGGAGTGCTGCAAATTATTTTACAGTATTTTTTTCTTATATTTGGTGCATCGACAATTATTGGTTGACTCTTAAAATCCTCATTATGATTGATTTTAGTTTACAGTCTGAAATCACCGTAAATCAAAATTGATAATTTTAAAATCAAAGGTTTTATTTCATTGATTTTAAAGTCAATGATTTCAAAATTGAGACTTTAAAATATTTTACGGTGCAACAAATGAGCCTTTAGAGTGAGCTAGAAATTGTGAAAATAAAATAGAAAAGTCAATTTTTTAGGAAAAATTGTTCCTCCAGAGCCTGCGGAGGCTAAATGACTTCTTCATATGTGAGGAAATAATGTAGCACAAGGTTTTAAATTCAACTCCTATGATCAACAATTTAACATGGTGGTCAAGGAGTCTCCTCCATCCCTACTTCATATGCAGTTTGCCCGATATATAGCTAGCTAGATTATTTGCCATCAGCCAAAAAAGAGATTTTAAAAAAAATAAACAACTAAGAAAAACTCTCTATTCTTTAGGTTGAAAATTCTCTTAAATTTTTTTCCACCTTTTAGATCTAAGAATTCTTTTCCTATGAGAAATAAAAGGAAAACAAAGTTTCTCCCTCACTTCATAGATCTCTCTCTCTCTCTCTCAACAACAGTTTAGATTTTACATTAGTCAAGATTTTACTTTTTCTAATAACTTAGTCATGAAATTTATTTTTAAGTAATCTTTTCTAGAATGAATTTTAATCTACGAAAGAAAAGAATTCCACTTTGAAGGAATAAGAAATTTCGAAACCCCTAACACACGCATGGGCCTTAAAAATATCTCTTCCTTACAACCGAAACACCTTAAAAATATATGTTAACACATAATTAAATAGTTTTTATTTCACAACTAATCTGAACAACTTCTTAGATCCTTCTCATCATGAAAGCATCGAATAAAGAGCACTCCCGACACCTTCATCCATGGTGGCCGCCGTAGGTCTTCCCTAACCTACCTATATATAAGAACGTACTACGTATAATGCACTCCCATATTATAACAACAATTAATTATAATAATGAAGATGATGCTTAATATTTTATTTATTATGAAACTAAAGTATGATTACAGTTGACTCCATCCGGACAAGAGGAATAGTTTTAACACCCTTTGGTGCTCAAGATTGATCAATCAGAAAACCATGCGGTCAGAGTTAATCTGACTCTAATTATACTTTAATCACAGTTGACTCCATCCGGACAAGAGGAATAGTTTTAAGACCCTTTTGGTGCTCAAGATTGATCAATCCGAATACGAGGCTGTCAAATTTGATCTGACTCTAATTATACTTTAGTCATGTTGGTTAGCACGCACACTAGGTCTTAAGCAACGCTTAACGGAAAATTAAGCGGCTGGTCACGGACTCACGTGATATTAAGAAGGTTTAAGCACGTTGTCCATACGCCTTGGTAAGTTTAAGACCCACGTGACATTGGGAAGAGTGGAGTACGGATGAAGAAGAATGGGTTTGTTTACATATATATCTCTCAAATATATCATATTTGCGTGTATACCCTTACTCTTACATATTAGTATCAATATTCATGAAATCTCAAAAAAGTTGTACTTATATCCATAAATCTAATATTTTTCCATAAATACTCTAAAGTTCACTAATATTTTACATATATAGTCCTCAATTTACTAAAATCTTACACTATGTACCCTCGATACCTCTGATAGTATCATGATTTATGTAATATTTTTGACATATTTCATTGAAAATCACCTAAGTTTGACGGGAGAGATATAAATACAATATTTTAAAAAAATTAGAGGTATTGATGATAATATATGAGAGTTGGAGGTATACATGCGAATACGATGTATTTGAGGGATATATATGCAAAAATTTAAAAAGAATATTAGTGGAATTCTCCCTTTAGTGAGATTGTCTGACTCGTTTGGACTTGACACATCAAAACAAATCGTACATGCATTACACATATCATTTCAAAAGTGAATGACTCATGTACTCTCGCGTACAACTCATTCGATGTGTCTGAGGGTATGGACGGTCTAAACAATTAATTAAGGTTCAGACCATCTCGTTCCCCCTTTAGTTATCAAAATGTAGCACGGCAGAACTGTCATACATAAAAAAACTTATGTTTGGACAAATATAAAATAGATACAAAAGTATCATATACATCATCTCAATGTGAGTGTGAATACATAAAAGTCTAAAGAAAGAGAGACGGAAGATCTCATCTGGTCAAATAATGGCGTGAGCGGTGCTAATGAATCTTCTCTAATAGATGAAAACAATTTAGTGCTTTCTCAATATTCCTTCTCTAACGAAAGCTTCTTTTATGGGAGTCAGTATTCTTCTTTTGGTCTCTATACAGATGACATTCTGGAGTTCAAAATTCTTATCAAAATTATAATTCTACATAGAAAACTATTTGCAATGTCCTTTGAAGAGTTGCAATATAACTGCCGTCTCAATGTCGAGCGTTGAAATTTGCACTTTGTTTGACCTATCGATTGGACGATCATTTTATTTTAATGCTCAAGGAATTGTAAGCATGCTTCTATATATGTAAAATTATATTTTCAATAAGAATTTTGAACATGAAAGCATCATTTGTATAGACGCCAAAAGATTGTGGCTTTTATGGTAGTAACTATATATGTCCCTTCTACACATTACACCTACCATCCGGAAGAGTATTATTATATCAAAAAATCCTCAAACTTCACCTTGTTCGGAAGAACCATCTCAAATCCAAGGTGTGGTCTGGCGTATCTCCAGTGTCATGATGGGTCCAAAATTTCAAATACCACATTTATACTAATTATTAATTTATTTATTTTGATTAGACTGCCAATTATTGATTGTGGTTACATATTTATCTATTGTTTTATCATATACGAACACGGACCTGAGCATGTCACCATGCTCGGCATTTAGTAAGTTTTTCATGTTAGTTATTAGGTCCCATATAATGGAACGAAATAATAATCATTGGATCGTTTAAAGAATTATAGAAATTGGCTACCCTTTGCATCCCCGACCATGGTAGAGGAATCAGATGATGTGACGTTTCAAAATCAATTAGAGTTGCTATCACACTACTTTTATGTTAAAACAATAATAATAAATAATTTCTCAATAAAAGTTTCACAAAAAAATACCTTAGGCCCCACGAAATACGTTGGAATTTAGATGTGTCTTCTTCGAAATGCCCAACACGCACATGCATGCATAAGGAGGTACTTTCTTATAAAAGTTGTCGTCGAGTCATACAGCTATACTACTCAGTGTTGGAGATGGGTGGCCAGTAGGAGCCATGGCCTCTCCAAAGTTTTGAGAAAATCCTATCAAAAATATATTTAACATACTCTGTTTACAAAGATTTAAGTATATTACATATTGGTCCAAAATAAACAAAATTATAGTAAACATCTTCTGATCTAATGTGTGTTCCTATGTGTATACTATAGGTGATACAATTTGTTGCCAAATTTCTATCCGCCGGTAGTGGATTATATTTAGAACTATTTTATTTGCATTCGGCAGGGTGGCGATGTCGCCTCTCCCATATGAAATGTGGAGCGGAAGCAAACATTGTGCATTTCAAACCCCCTCCCCTCCCATTAAAAAAAAAGAAAAAGAAAAATTGATCCCACAGTTTGACTTTTTTTTTCTCTTTTTTGGAATCTTTTTCTCATTGCTACAATTATCCTTCCATGAATTTTTAAGTAGACCATAGGTGCCACAGTGTCCCTATACATTTAATTTTTTTTCAAATTGTCCCCTCTCCTCTCGTCCAAATAATAGTAACTTGGGCCTCAGACAGTACTATCTTAAACTCATCTTTGAAGTTATTTTGCATTTTTCTCTCCTAGTAAGCTCTTGACCTATTGCTAGTTGGCTCCATGGGATGCCAATCGTTGGAAAATATAAAGGTACACCTTCATTATTTATGCAGGAACATGTACTTGGAATTTTAAATTTTTTATCTTTGGAGGTATATGTGTGTAAAAAAAATTCTGCATAGTACGACTTAGAACACCCAGCTTTATCTTATATATAGACTCTAACTAACCACATTTCTATTATGCTCTTCCTTCCTCAAGCTTCTTTTTAATTCTAAATGTTTTAAGGAAATGTCCTATATTAAGTGCGTCCCTATTAAGTGCCAAGCAGAAGCATTCAAGATCCTCTAATAATGACATGAGACATGCGATAGCCAAACTATACTCTTCCAAGATTTCTATTTAAAACCATTCACATCTCGACCAACTATTTGCAATTGGTAAAATAATCTCCATGTCGTCATGCCATTTAAATAAGCAAGGGATGGTGGAGATATGAGGCATACATTAGGGGCCAGTTTTTTTTTTTTTTTTTACCCCGAATTTTTTCCAAATGACAAGTAGACATAACAATTTATTTACCCATGTACCTTATAATTTTTTGTTTCAGAAATAGGAAATTATTTTACCTTAATCACAATGGTTCCTTTGCTAACTACGTGTAAGAGAGGTGATTTGACAAGTGAACAAACAAAGTGGTGATTTGACAATTCCGGTTATCCCGTATTTTCCATTGACCAAACAAAATAAATGGCTGGACCCTCCTAATAAATGTAGGCGATTTCGCTTCCAAAAAAAATTGTTCGGTATCAAGACAGGGTAAAGGTAGATTTGATCATCCTAGCTCAGTGCTTAAGCCTACTTGGTTCATTTAGAAAAGTGGAAACCGGGATAAATCAAGGTTAGAAATTCTCTTGTTAATAGAAATAACTTATCCCCTTTCCTTGTCAAACTTCATTAATGGAAAAGACAGAGCATCCCTCTTCTTGGGTTCATACTGTTTAACACAAGTTGGTATTGACTTAATTTATTTCTAATGCATTGTTAGAAACTCTGTTCATTTATAACCCATATTCATCATAGACTATATTTGCTTACGTTTGAGGTCTTTGATCTAAGGGTCCTTTATTTTAGGATAGATTAAGTAGAAGCAGTAAAAGGGCAAACAAGTAAAAATGTCACTTTAAAATTTCTAAGTTTCTGAAATATTAAACTTTTTAAAATAGGTCAGTGCCACATACATATCTACTATCCACTCTTCCTTCTGACTTGGAATCAATCCTAAAGGATTCAGATACAAAAAGATCTCATAACTTTGCATGTTAGCCAAGGTAAGTTCACAGAGTAAACAAATGTCGGCCATAGGCATCTACTGATCTACCCCCGTCACCAAATTAAACAAACACTGCAATTAATGAGAATAGGATTAATTAACCGTGCATGAGATGCATCATACTTAGATACTTAGGGGTGTTCATGGTTTGATTTGATTTGAAGTTAAATTTTAAAAATCAAATCAAATTAAAGTAAAGAGTCAAATCGAACCAAATCAAACCGTAATAATTTGAAATGGAATTGAACCAAATTGAAATAATTCGATTTGGTTCGGTTTGGTTTGCGATTTGGATCTTATTATTGGCCACCATGGTCAAATTATCAATTTCAACATTATTTTTTAAAAATAATTAGTAAAAAATATTATTTGAAATTTGTTTGGAAGTTTAAGTCTCGAAATAACTACTATAATTAAACATCCTATTTTATTAAGGATTCAACACATTTTTTGTACAAGATGACGATCTAAAAGGTATTATCTTAAAATAATTTAAAATTTAAAATTTTATAATTTATATAAACTTACACTTAATTTAATAATTTAATACTTATATTATGTTCTTTTAACGTAATTCGATTTATTCGGTTTGATTTGATTTAAGGGAAACCAAATTTCTTAATTCGGTTTGATTACCAATTCAAATCAAAGTTTTCAAAAGTTCAGATCAATTCAAACCAAATCAAATTGGCCGGTTCGATTTTTTTTCGATTTAAATCGAATAGCGAACACCTCTATTCATACTTATTCTCATTTACCCATCCAACATGGGCGAAGAGTGTCTAGAGTAAGAACAACATTACCTTGTTGCAAAGATATATGATTTGATGCATTCTATTAGCATACCTTGATCACTTGAGACATGGCCAAAGGCCAAGGAAGTGGGTGGGTCTCCATGGCTGCACAAGAACAGCTGCGAAGAGGGTCCCCCGAAGCCGGGCGGGCCATGGAATGTCCGTACGATGCTCTCCTGTACATGCAATAGAAAACGCGTCCAAATAGAGAGGGGAATGTGAGGTGTGGCCCTGTGGGTCTTGTTAGATTTCCTTTGTCCACTCGTCGGAGGAGGCATTTGGTCTCTCCTTACAACGCAGATTGTTTACGTCTTTTTTTGGAAGGGACTCGATCGATATAGAGAGAGAGGAGATTAGAACAGTACGAAAGTCCATCTCACTCATACGTCCAGTGATTCATCTCACTCACGCGTTTCATGATTGTAAAATTCTCCTCCCTCTTCTATCTTTACTGACCGAGTCCCCTCCAAAAGAGGACACAGACGATCTGCACTCCTCTCCTTAGAATGGACAGCGCTCATGGGAGAAGTTTTGTTATGCAGAAATGGCAACGTCTCCTCCAACGAGGGACACAGACGATCTGCAATCCTCTTTTTAGGATGGGCAGCGCTCATGGGAGAAGTTTTGTTCTGTAGCAATGGCAACGTCTCAATCATCTTTTTAGGACTACAAAGCCATTGCCCCGGGATTGAAACCTAGTAAGGGGCAAGGATGGAGTAGGGCTTCATCTGTCTTTGTGGCTTTTAGATGAAAGCCAGAAGGAGAATATGGAAAAGTTTCGAGGTGGGTGATGCTAGCTGTTCTCTTGATCAGGCACATTATATGTTGCATGTTATTAATTGTTTGAGTGTTAAGATCATATATATAGCACAAAATAAAGTTCACTGTAACAATTCGAAGTGGGTTGCACTTCACAGTGACACCAAGTTGGGATTTGCAAACAATTTGATCTTAGAAAAAAAAAAAAACTCAAGCAATAGAAAATTATAAACTTCATAAAATGTGAAAGATATATTAATTTTTTAATATATAAAACTTAACTTTTAAAATATAATATCAATTTTTAAAATATTTAATATAAAAATAAGTTACTTTTTTTAAAAATTGTGATTTCTTTGAAAAATATGTGAGTAAATCATGTGACTAAATTGCGAAATTGTCTGAATTTATGAAGATTCTAAAGATTCTTTTCATACAACATGGTTTGCTTGTGAAAAATAGTTTAAAAAAAGTATGATTAAATTATGATTTTTTTCAAAGAAATCGTAAATTTACATTCCACTGGTAATCCTAAGATCTTATTTGGTATTGGTTATGCATTATAGTTATTATTATGGTTGGTACCAAATTCAAACTAACATTTTGTCTAAATTAATAAGCCCTCGAAGTCTCAGTCAACATCACGGACATCTCTTCTCTCGTAGGAATCATCTTTTTCTCAACAAGCTAGAGCTTACCGTAATCACCATATCATAGTCGCACAGTGAAATCAAATGATAATTCATAAAAATCTAGATTACCGTAAACGAAATTATAAACTTTAGACTATGGCAGTCCCAACCAGCTCGTTTTTCATAAGTTGTAACCAAACGACAGCAGTGATCATTTGAGAGTCCAAGTAGCAAGCTAATTACTTTAAAAGACTAATGATCAGGTTTAAGGGGAGGTGTCTGCCTTAGAACCTAGACGCATTTGTATAGACAGTAGTGTAACTTAAATTTTCAAAGATTTTTTTTTTCTTGTTTTGTTATGGTCTTTCTACGTGAAATTGTGTTGTGCTGTAGCATACGTTAAACAAAAACAAAAAAAAATAAAAGTAAAAAAAATTAAAATAAAATAATAGCTATATCTCATGCAAAACCTTTTATAGAACCTTTATAGAGGAGCTGATTAATTAGAGGGTTGGCCAACACTAGGGAGCCAGTTAGGGTGCGATGTTACAAGTAGAAAGTCTATAGTGTTCTTCGTTTGGAAAAGATTCTTTACCTTCTGGTTTTTTAGATGGACATATGCAGTGGCGGATTCAGTGTTTATTCAGTGGGGTCTTAGGATCCCACTGAATTTTGTCTAAATTTTGTCAAATTTATGTGCCCAATCTAAAACAGTTTAATCCGAAACTCTACTAATTCAACTCAAATTTTCATTGGTCCAACTTAAGACCCCATATAATTTATCCCAAGATCTTATTAATCCGACCATACTTATAATTTAATGTTTAAGTGACTTTATTGAACAAAATTTCTACGTCCGCTAGGCATATGAGAACTTTAATCAAACCTAAAGCGGTACATTTGAACAGTATATAATGTCAGCAAAGAAAGAATGGGACTTTCACCGAACCTAAGGTAGTGCATTCGAGCAAGCATTTAATGTCAACAAAGAAGGCCTTCCACGTGTTGCAAGCTTTTGAGAAGACGACCTTCCAAGTTGCTGCAAGTTTCTGGAAAGTAAGAAGACCTTCCAAGTTGTTGCCAGTTCTTGAGCAGGCTAGTAAGTCGTGTTGAAAGCTGAAATGCCTATTGTTAATTGGTGTGCCATAGTGGGGAATCAAAGGAGGCACTAAATGAAGACCAATGTTTGCAACTTGTACTGGTACGTGGGGCACACAGTAGGTGAGGCATTTAGAAGTGATGTTAAAGGTATTGAAATAATATAGAACCATGGCTTCACTCAACAGTTGTTTGAAGGTTCTTCCTCAAAGGGAACCTGATTGACCAGAAATTAGAAAAATCCAAATCTTAGTAATTTCTTTTTTCCGATATAGATGTTGTTTCCACAGATTTAAACACGAGGTGGACCACATTTAAATGGCCAGTGGGGTGCAAATTAAGCTGCGTGGACTCTCCCAGTCCCTTAATTAGAAGAGAGAAAAATCTGGTGTGTGACCATTGGTGGATCCCATTTTGAACTTAATTGAAGGGGCTTCTTCTTTTCCATCATGTGATGCATTGTGTAGAAGGGCCTTGAATAGGAACAATTAACTTGCCCTCTATGCTTTTGGCAACACAATGTTCCATGGTAGTGCTTTCCAGTTCTAACCGGTGTTTTAAAAATTAGACCAAATTATTCCAATTTTAATTTCCAAACTATTCTTTTTCTTTTTTTTGAATTTTTGCACGCTTTTAATGAAATGACCTCAAAAACATTAGAAATTTAGTTGAAACTTCTCTAGTCCAATTTCGACAACATTACTCTCAATCAATTCTCCAACTCAATTATATTTCTAGAAGTGCTCTTAATTAATTTGTTAATGATTGGAAGCCATTACCAGAAAGATTCTCCTGACAAAGAGATGGCTTCTCTTGAGGGCAGGATGGCTTGCGTACTTATGTGTGTGTGCATTACACGACTTCTCCAACCAAAGCCCACTAGAGAACGAGAGGACATTACATATAAAGATAACACAACAATCCCAAAACCACAAGCTCCCACTTATACTAATCAAAGATGTCTAGCTAGTTAGTTTTCTATTTTTATCTCTTTCAATTGTCGACCATAAACTAGTAGGGTATGCTCTCTCGTCTCCTACTAATTTTCCACTTGCAGAGTGGTTAGCAAGGGGAAGGGTTGGTTGTGTACGAGCCAGGTCGTTTTGTGCTTGGAGCTCTACCACATTCCACGGCGTAGGGATTGTAGCCATGAGGGTGGAGCTAGGGGCCATGGCATGCTGTTGTGTTGGCCAGGATTGTATATTGTGGGGCACATGCTATTTCTTGCATTTGGGAATCTTATATAAGTTCCGAATCTTATGCATGTAATTAGATGAATGAGAGACTTGTGTTACTATCGATTAATGTTCATGTTGTACTGGCTCTTACCTTGTCTCTTCACATTATGATATTTGAGAGTTTTAAGATGATTAGAGTTTAGATGCATGGTAAAATCATTTCTATTCTCCATTACAGTTTAGATGGTAATTAAAATCATTTCTATTCTCCTCCTTTAGCTAGCTACCTCCTCTCCACTTGTACTTTTCCAATCTTATATATAGATGGACTTGTGCTTTCGAGCCATTTGATTTGACATGAACTACTGTAAAACTTGTGAGATATAGAACACTATATTTGAAAAAAATATTACAATATTACCTTTTAGGTTTGTTATTTAATTATGTAACTTTTTTGGTGATATTTAAAAGAAGATAAATTATATTCTTAAGATGGTCCTCTCACCATATTGACTATTAGATGCAGGTTCTACTCTCGTCAAGAGGTAGGGGTCACTAGGACAAGGTTGGTAGGGGATGGGTAGTACGAACACACCACGTACAAGAGGAGGCATCCCACTAGCGTGTTAAAAATTTCTCCTTTTCTCAACTACTCTTCGTCAAACCAAAAAAATATTAAGGAAAGGTGGATAAACTTACGAAGAATATTCCCATGTTTTTCCCTATTATCCGGTTGCCAAACAGGTCTAAAAGGACCACCTATCCCCACTGTTATTAATTTCCACTTGCTCCCCCTCCCAAGCTGTAACATTTAGAAAGACTTCACGGTGATCATGACATGAATGGCATTATGGCAAGGAGACGTACGTATACTGGAGGCGTCATGCATGCCCGGACAGCCGCCGGAAGAAGCCGGACTCCGGCTGGTCCTGCGTTTTTAGGACTTAACAGGACCGGAAGGTGAACCTAAGGAGACCAAACAGCTAGAGATTATCTTGTGACAGCTCCAGTTTGCCTTTCACTGACAAGTTTTATACCTGCCCACTTCATTTAAACGTTAATCTGGTGTCTCATTGCCGCTTCACTTTGTTTGGAGAATAGCTTAAATTAAAATAAGATTTTGAGAATTTCTTAAATCATAATAAGATGTATTTTGATTTGATAAGTTGGTGGTATTCCATCTATAATAAGAAAAATTATACTATACTATTTCAAGTGATTTAATAAGAATAAATAGTGAAATAAAAAGTAAGTAAAATTAAAAGAATTAGAGAAATTAAGCATTTCAGATAGAATTTGGAGAGTTAAAAAAATTGACGATAATGCACGAGAGAGAGAGAGAGAGAGAGAGAGAGAGAGAGAGAGAGAGAGAGAGAGAGAGAGAGAGAGAGAGAGAGAGAGAGAGAGAGAGAGAGAGAGAGAGAGAGAGAGAGAGAGAGTGTTATTTGACACACATGGAATAAAGAATGCACAGTGCAAGGAATCCAGTCTCTCCACGGCATTGGTAGTACTGGGCTCCATCATAGACCAAGGTACACAACATTTAAATGTCGGTTCTTCACTACCTTACCAATATCCGTCTTTCGCTTGAGGACTCTGGAGGGTTAGTAGCCACATAGCCAACCATACAAGTATTGATAGGAGTTCTTTTGCGGTGCTTCCAATGAAGGAACAAAAGAAAATTTAATGACTCGATTACCCACAATGTGCTCACAACACACCAAGCAAAGAACATATCCAACATCCTCCCCATTATTCTCCACAACTGTACAGTTGATGCAAACCTATAGAGAGGCATGATCATGGGAGTGTAGAGATTCCATACCCAAAAAAAAAAAAAAAAGTGAGAGAAGGGAGCAAAAGGAAGCAAGAGAACAAAAAAAGTGCTAAAAAAAGGATAGGTTGAGAAAGAGAGAGGAGTATGGGATGATCACAGAAGGGTTTCTTTGTCCCAAGAAAAAACTGAAAGGGCTCCCAAGAAAACCTGCATGATCCAACCTTAGTAGTCCCACAAGAGGGCTTCGAAGACGGCCGGCTCCGGCACCACCACGGCCGGCCACGCCTGGTCGGCCAGGGACGCGTACTCCTCGGCGCTCTCCATCCACGGCGGCGAGTACGGCGACCACGACTCGGCGGACTCGTAGAAGACGAACTCCCCGCCCGACTCGGGCGAGTCGAAGAAGCTGGTCCCCAGCCGGGGGAGCTCCACGATCTCACCCAGCTCGTCCGCGCAGGCGGGGGCGGCCGCGGCGGGTGGGCGGGGGCTGGCGCTGGGCTCCATTGCGGCGGCCTTGGCGGCCGCAGCCTGCACGTCGCGCGGGGAGAGCGTGGCGGGGCGCGGGAGCGAGCCCGCCAGCTCGGGGAAGTTGAGCACCGCGGCGCTGCCCTTGATGCTGAGGGCGGCCACGTCGTGCGCGCGCGCCGCCATCTCGGGGGTGGGGAAGGTGCCGAGCCAGATGCGCGACTTCTTGCGGGGCTCGCGGATCTCCGACACCCATTTGCCCCAGTTGCGCATGCGCACGCCGCGGTAGACCGCGTGCCGGCTGCAGTCCCGCATTCGCTTGCCCGACTTCTTGCCGTCTGGTGAGCTGGAGGGGTCGCCCCCCGCCGCCGCGCCTTCCTTGGATGCTGCAGTGGACAGCGCCTGCGAGGGCGACGTAGGGGTCGACGGCGAGGGCGGGGACGTGGAGTTGGAGCTGCTCTCCGGGTCGGAGCAGTTGGGAAGGTCCCCCATTACTCAGCTCTGGCTCTCTGTGTGTGCTCCTGCTGCTGCAATGAGTGTTCGGCACGAGGAGAAGTGCGCAGGGGAGAGAAGGGGAGCTAGCAGAGGGGCCAATGGAGGGCGCCCATCTGGCTGGCGGAGGGAGAGAAGGAAGGAGACGACGGGGAGTTATGGCGCACCGCTATTGCTTCAGACGACTTGCCGAGATTTGGTGCAGCAGAAAGGACATTGGAGACTTCGACAGGCATTAAAAGGAGAGCACCACTGGCGGAGGGGGCACAGGAGAAGGACCAAGGACACGAGTTTCGCCCACAGAAGGGCAGGGCGTGGATCAGAGAAGAAGCTGCAGCGAAGAGAGAGAGCTCTCTGTCCTTGGCTCTAGGTATGTGGAGAGGCGGTGGAGGACTGCTGTAATGGAATGGAATAGAATGTCCCGGGTTTATGGGGGATGAGGACTAGAGCTGAGCTTGGGAGAGCAGACGAGGGAGATCGAAGAAGTGGGACGGGAGAGCAGAAGGAAAAGGACGCGCAATGGGGAGAGACGAGGGGCAGTGCGGGGGGGTTTTAGTAGTAGAGGGGGGGAGGGGGGCACCTCCATCGGTGGACCCTGGCCGACCTGACCATTCATCATTTCCCAATGACACGTCCATTGCTGAGAGAGAGAGAGAGAGGTATAAGAGGGAGAGAGAGAGGGAGATGTGTGTGTAAGAGAAAGGTATATGAGAGAGAGAGAGGTTATAAGAGAGAAGTATATGAGAGTATGTGTGTATAAAAGAGGTATTTGAGAGAGAGGTGTATAAGAGAGAGAGAGAGAGATGGGTCCAACCCTACAAGCGAAGGGTCTCTCCCGTGGTACAAATGAGATCGCTCTATCTGTGTGTGTGCCCCACATCCTCGCCCCCCACATTAAATTTTCCCTTTTGGCAGTTTCACCTATGTTCCCCCATTTATATTGGTACCTTAGGGATGATGGGCCTATTGCAGCCCATTTACCCTCCCCCCCCCCCAAGTCGAAATAGAAGTGGGAAAAGAAGGGAGGGGAAGGTGGGAGGCCTGGATCACAAGCACTACAGATCAATTATTGTGAATAAACTCACGATACAACACCCCTGAAGGTGAATTGGGGATCAGGGAGAAGGGGGGTGGGTTCCTTAGCTAGATTTTCGAATTTGGTTATGAGATTTCTTTTCAACATTATTATGCACATCTTACTTAAGATACTAATAAAGAAGGATATATACTACCGTTGGGACTTGGGAGAGCCTCTTTCTACATACACCTGTCTTTCTTCCCTTCTCTGTTCCACTTTTTTTTTCTAATATATTCCCTTTTCTTCCGACTCCCATCCCTGTGTTGATTTGGTCCTGCACCCTAACAGTCCAAATAAATGCATAAACAAAGTGTGTAGCTTGCCCATTCTTTGCTCACTACATTTACAGCAACGAATTCAGAGAACATTGCCTAGTTGCTCTTATTTTTCCCCTTGTTTCCCCACAGGTCCACATTGTGGAGGAGCCCAGATATTTCTAGGGACAAAGACAGCGAGGACCACCCATTTCAGCCCCTAGGGTTAAACATGAGCATTAGTAATTATCCACTTATCTTTACTTCCTTGGTCCCACCAAGGATTTGCTTGGGTAGCTGTTTAAATTGGGAGTAACCATCTATGTACCTTAATAATGCGAAGGTAAAGTTGTCATTATCACCCATCACGTTAGACGGTGACTTGTCCTTCCCCTGTGGGTACAATATGGAGGGGCAGGGTTTGAAATAAGGTTAACCACAGTCCCCAAGCTAATGACACTGGAATCCCTCTAGCCCACACACACTCTAGGGCTAAGTTCCAGCACCATTTAGTTTTAGTTGTGGGAGGTGAGAGTGCTCTCCATCAAGAGTTGAGTGATGACTCTATTTATTTGAAAAAATCAATGTTTTAATGAAATTCTTATACACTGAGCTCAATGTAGAAAGACCTTTTCACAATTATTTATATAATAAGATTACAATTCAATCCTAATATTTAAATAGATATTAACTGAGTTCGACTCACCTGAAATTATATATGAATTGCACCCAATATTTGTTAGTTGGGGGACTACCCCATGGATGCCAATACCTTGTTGTGTAGCTCCAAAATTAATGATTTCCCACTGACCTGTCCAAATTTCGTTTGATGATCCACATGAAAGATGTTGGGAGGTGCCAAATCGGAGTGTACGGTCCACACAACCGAGTTGTCATGAGAGCCCATCTGCAAAAGGGCACCCCCGCACTTGAATTTGATTTCCCTGTCCATCCCGCGTAGCCCGGGGCTTGAGAGGGACGCGCATAATTAGCTCCAAATTTTGGTAGGTGGCTTCGTACGCATTCGCGGCGTGTGGGCCACGCTTGGGTGGGCCTTTTAAAACTGGACCAGGCCCGCGGGGGGTAGTTCGAGCGGGTCCGTGGGCCGAACGGGCCGTGACGGCACGCCGCCCACGTCGACGGGCCGTCCTGATCGGCTAGCCTCACCAGGACTATCTGATCGGTGTGGCTGTGGACCCCCATTGCACGACGGTCCTCTCGCTTCCAGGTGGGATTGTAAACAAACAGGTTGTAAGACTCCTCCATAATAGCTCGTTGGCTCATTTAATTAAGTTAAATAAATAAGTTTAAACAAAAATTTGAACTCGATTCATTAAACGAGTCAAATTTGAATGTAAGTTTGACTCGATTATGTTTGCGACTACGCTCATTTAATTACTCGCTTTAATATTAATTAAGAATTCATTTTAAGTTCTCATTAAGACCTCTTTTAAGTACTCATAGGACTGTTTTATTTATAAATAAATTTAATTAATAGGATAAATAAGATATTTAATGTGTGCTTTTTATCAAATAACTAAGCGTACAAATAACTTGATACTCTGGCCTAAGTTTATAAATTTAAACTTAATAAATTTTAGATTAATTCTATAATGGATTTATTGGACTAGCGAGCTACTTAATACTAGACTAGAACTTTAAAATTAAATGAACCAAACTTGAACAAGATATAAAACTTGGCTCCATTCCGCTCGTTTGTCGGAAACTTCCAGGCGTCCTTTGCGTAAGCCCAGAGAGCTTGGGTGGACTTGATGATGCCACGTCCAACCACGTCCGAGGGGAGCAACGGCACACGGGATTCCTGTACAGCACAGTGTGTAGCGTGTGGGCGAAGCCATTTCTCCATACAGGAGGAGGGTTAGAAACTTGGACAGAGGAACCTCCTATCAAAATCTACAGTTGTAGATACCTCTGTTTTTTCTTATATTAAATTTGTGTCTTTTGTAGCCACTAAGTAGAGTAACCAAAAAAAATTACAATAGTGGATTGACATAATTTTCCGATCATGTTATTAATAGTTTGGGAATGTGCCACAGCTTCTTCTCTTATAAGATGTCAGGTGAGTTGTATTTGATGTTTGGAGTTGTTGATGTACTTTTGGTAAATGATCATCTATCAAAACTTCACCACTTAATTGCATTGCTTTGATAAAGGAAATACTTATTTGCAAATATGCACGCAATTGTTAGAAGTTAAATTTTTGTTCTTATTTTTCATTTATTTTCTAAGTAAACAAGGGATCTCATCTTCCCTTAACGGTCTACCTGTGCTTTTGACCTAATGACTCGTCGAAAGAAGTGACTTTATGTACATTCCATCATTTGTGAGCTAATTGAGTCACATGTGCTATCTTCATCTCTTTACATTATTTCGATAACATTATACTTTAACTAAGTCTTAATGTTTGGTTGCGATGAATCATAGTCAGTCTACAATCAAACAAGAGTCTAACTTTTCATAGTGACCCTGTCTCTTCTGAGGAAGATTGAGAATGAAAGATTGGTGATGTCAAAGGAAGAAGATTGCTTCTTCTTTCAAGCGGACATCCTCCATTTTATGGGAGATAGTATGCTTGAAAGAAAGGATTACTACTCAAATAGCTGGCAAAAGATGGAAGAAAATGATTCCAACATTATCCCATCCTCTTTCAAATTTTTTGTAATTAACCAAAAGTGAAATCAAAGAAGGGCACATTTTCTTTCAAGAATATTCGAGATTTTATCACATGACTCAAAACATGGACAACAAAGTCTAGGCATGATTGAAAGACAACCATGAGATCAATAGACACAGGGCAATTACAAATTATTAGAGGGACAATGTAAAGTGACTAGATTGTAATTAAAAGGATATGAAGCAATTTGAAAAAAAAAGTTGAAGTTTGTTTCTTACAAGATTATTGATCCAAATGAAATAATGACTTGTCAAGTTATTTTATACTATTTTGCAAGATCCACAAATAATGCTAATCAATAAATCCTTTGGTAAAGAGGCAAAAAATTACAAGTATAATCGAATGGCCCTTATATTTTGTTCTATCCTTTTCAAGTAAAGTGTAGTGAGCATAAATAAACAAGCATAATAATTAAGTGGGCCTAACAATTCAATTTTATCTCCAAGAAAAGACAACAAGATTTACTTCTAAAAGTATCCACAACAATTTAATCACATCTTTCTTGTCATGAACAACTTTGAGAGAAACATGCGGACGTTTCACAATCATAGTCACACATCTCCTCTCATCGCTAGAAAGTTGAAACTTGATTAGGAACCCCCATAAACACCGATAGGATGAAAGAAAAAATTTCTTAGATTTGAAAATATTTTTTACTATGAATTTGATGCAACAGTAGGAAAACTTTATTTTTGTTGTGCTAATGAGAAATCTACCTTCATCAGTGAACTTGAAATGGCATGAGAAGGAGATTTCAAACACAACGTTATACATTGTCCCTAAATGGAATTTACCCTGCAACCTCCAATTTATGACACATAGGATGAACCATTCACCAATGAGAACACATGCTATGATGCTCAGTAACTTGTTTATATGCATAACTACTAAGTGTTGGAGTGGGGCCAAAGCACCTCAAACACGATGGAAGCATAAAAGGTCACCATATATAAATCGCACAAGTATACATACAAGAAGATCAGAAGATTTAACGTAGTTTAATCATTTCACACCAGATAATGAGAACCACTATAGTAGAAAGCTATATAATAGATCTTGGAGTTGTCTCTCACTACAAGAAATATAGAATTTGTCAGCGGCTAAGAGCTGCTGACAAATATCAGAAAGCCGTAGACTAAAGGATATGTCAACGGTTAGACGGCCGTTGACAAAATCGTAGATAAAAATCCCGTTGGCAAATATTTGTCAACGACTAAAAAGCATATGCTGACATATGGGACATATATCTACGACTACTGGCCGCAGACAAATGAGATATATGTCAACGGCTGCGGTAGCCGTGTACATATAAATCATATGTCAACGGCTCAAGCCGCTGACATACGTAGCTAACGTCAACAGTTATAGACGCTGACAAATATTCTATTTGTCCACAGCCTTAGCCGCTGACATATGTTACGCATGTGTTAACGGCTATAGCCGCCGACAAATAATATATGTCTACGGTTGCTGCAGCTGTTGACATATGTTCAATAAAAGGTTTTGTCAACAGTTTAAGTCGCTGACAATTGTTGTCAATTAAAAATATATATATATATATATATATATATATTAAATAATGCACAAAAATCTGTAGATATACACAATAACATGTAGATAACATGAAGAGTACATCTTGTTCTTGAAGCTTTTCCTTTTTGAAGTCTTGAAACTTTGAAAAATTCTTAAACTTTGAAGAAAATTTCTAGCTTTAATCTCTAGATTGTGTTAGGGATGCCTTGATACAAGTTTATGGAGTTTGTATAGAGAGAATTGCGATTCTAGGAAGGCTTTTCCGGATTTGAGAAAGGATAAGCATAGAGAGAGTTGGAATCCGGATAGAAGTTAGCCAGAACCTGTTTCTGCGCCTGAAAAGGTGTCGTTGAACAGAGACGCATTTTAGTTGAATTAATGGCGTCGGCGTGACACGACGCGTTTCAGAATTTTCTATTATTTACTCGAAATTCAATGTTTATCTATATTTTGATGCTTAATTAAACATTTGTTTGAAGTTACTGATGAATTTGGAGTGTAGGAAATTCAGAAAAATCCAAATGAAGTTGAGAATTCAAAGAAGATCCCACTGTGGGAATTTATAAGTCCCGACCGCGGCTAAAAAGACGGTTATCTCTATCCTTGTATTCTTTCATGCGATTAATTTGCATTATCAACATTATTATATGTTAAATATTTATTAGATTTTATCAAGGACCTTGTGGTTTTGATGAAATTGAAATTTGAGTTCCCCTACAACAAAAATAGTAATAATTCCAGAGAATTCTTAATCGCACGGATAGGCCGTTTAATTGTTAATTAGTGAAGACGATGGTTCCACTTTTGTGAAATAGTGCATGGATAAACGAGTTTTGGCTTAGCACTGAATTACAAGAATTAGTATCTTGACTTATTAATGACAATTTAACAATATTATCCTTGATTAATTTATATTTTATTTGATTTTATATTTAACCCAGCATGCATCATATAGGACTTTGATATAATTGTGATAAGAATTAATTATTGATTAAGTTTCAAACCATTGATCAAATAATTCCCAACAGATATGAAATATTCTATTCTGAATTGAGTATCTTGATTATCTTTGAGGTTTGCTTAACGATATTCTTTGAATTCTATCCTTTCCTGGATTCTTTATCCAACATTTCTTGTTTTCTTTTTATGATCCATCATGGCTGCAGCACGTCCACATTAGCTGGTAATCGCTCCCCATGATGAAACCTGCAGTGTCTATGACCTGGGGTACTTCCCAATCTGTGGAGGTTGATCGATCTTATTTTATTTCCTTGTCTATCTCACCCAGACAGGATTGATTCCATTGATCTCCTTGAGTTATCTTCATTGATGATTTTGAGAAAAATTCCAATCATGTGATGTTAAGAGTGTTGGGATCCGGGCGGGACGCGAAGTGTAAGGAATCGCCATGAACGCAGCGGAAATAAAATGATTCCTTTTGTATCGATTGCTGGGGTCATAAAACGGACATTAAAATCTAAGCGAGAAGAACAGTTCTTCACCTTTGCGGAGTATCGAATCTCCCGTGGATGATGCCGACTCGGTAATCGCGCACGTGCACGATCTCTAGAGGTATCCACACGAGTTCCCGCAGCAGACGCGATTTCCTCCTCGACTTGAGTGCTCCGACCAGATCTCAAATCCACCATGCGCGGAGAGAGACAGATCCACTCCGAGAAGGAGAGAGAGAGAGGAGAGAGAGAATCTGGGGAGTAAAATTCGTCCAACTAACTTTTTACCACTCCCCCTTGGCCCTCCTTATATAGAAATAAGGATAAGCACAACAACTAATCCTCATGATTATCCAAGAGTTTGGCCTTGGATAATTCTCCATTAAATCTTCATGTTTATCCTGCAGTTTTTCACAAAAACCCAGATAAGCATGAAATTTAACATCTCTCACCGTTTGACGAGAACTCTTATGTGTATGACCCTCTAGGCCCATATATCAGTCCGGTTGCAGGCCCATTAAACTTAGAACTGTTTCTTAAGTTTAATATTTATTAATTAACATTTAAACATCACATGTTAAATGATTAATTTAATAAACAAGTGAATTATCATCTGATGATTAAATCACTTGGCTTTCTGATCATGAACAGCACCAAACACTACCTCATGATCCCATAAGATATAAGGGATATTGTTCCCTTCAATTGAACCTTTCCGTCTGCAGATGCCGCACAGATATAATCCTTCACTCATGCAATGTCCCGATAACGCAAGGGTATGGTTTTATAGTCAAACCCTCTATCGCATTATCCAGATGGATTCCAGTACACAGTTAATATCTAGAAAGACATCTCTTTCATTTGACCCTGGCCAGGGATTTCTGTGTACACATCCATAGGACATTCTCTCTCCAGTCTTATACCAAGAGTGAGTGATCCCTTGTTGTTCACTCAATTACCTTCGCAAGCTTTCCACTGTATCTGAAAGACCAATTATGGTAGACTTAATGGTTAAAGTCCACGAGTCAGAGAATCAAGATACAATGGTCCACAAACAAGGTATCATTGGTGACTCAGGTCAAAGGACCAACTGTGCTACTGCAACGATTGAATTCCCTGGTTGACTAATAGGTATAATTACCATCTAGGAATTCTTATTTGGGTCTGTTCAACGAACTCATTCTCTAATGAGCACCCACTTGTTTGTCTTAGTGTCACCACACGAGTGAATGTGAGATCATTCACCCTCATTACATGAGCAGACATAACTTGTGTCGATCTTATCGGATATTTAATGTCCATCTCAAATATCTTATGATCGAGAACTGTTTAAGACAATTGACTGAGGATATTGATCTCACTATCATGATCTCATCATGATTCAATATCCCATATATTTGTCTATGGACCTTCATTACGATAGTCGTTTGCGAGAACTATTAAATGAAGAAATAATTGCCTTTATTAATAATCTGAACTAGAATGTACAATGATTGGCTTTGAGGCCACCCAATTCTAACATTCTCCCACTTCGACAATAGCCAATCACCCATGTGTCTAAGTCCCATAGACTTAAGGTGACGTTCTAAATTGTTTTGAGACAATGGCTTAGTCAAGGGATCTGCTACATTATCTTCATATGAGACTTTCTCAACTACTATATCTCCTCGGGCGATGATCTCACGGATCAGATGAAATCGTCTCAGAATGTGCTTTGACTTCTGATGTGATATAGGCTCCTTCGCTTGAGCTATTGCCCCATTGTTGTCACACAATAATAGAATAGGATCTGAAATGCTTGGAACAACTCCAAGCGCCGAGATGAACTTCTTCATCCAAACCGCCTCCTTGGCCGCTTCAGCTGCAGCAATGTATTCTGCTTCGGTCGTCGAATCTGCAGTAGTTTCCGGTTTGGAACTCTTCCAACTTACTGCACTTCCATTTAATATGAACACAAATCCAGATATGGATTTGCTGTCATCCATATCCGACTGGAAACTCGAGTCAGTAAATCCTCGAAGTTCCAAGTCGTTTCCTCCATAAACGAGAAATAGATCCTTAGTTCTTCTCAAGTATCTAAGGATACATTTCACCGCCTTCCAGTATTCCTCACCGGGATCAGCCTGATATCTACTAGTGACACTTAATGGATGTGCCACATCAAGCCTAGTACATAGCATTGCATACATGATAGATCCTATTGCCGAGGCATAAGGAACTCTATCCATGTATGCTCTCTCTTCAGGTGTCTTGGGAGACATTTCTTTAGAGAGATAAATTCCATGCCTCATAGGAACGAGGCCTCTCTTGGAATTTTCCATGCCAAACCTTTTGACTATGGTATCTATGTACATAGATTGGGACAAGCCAAGCATCCTTTTCGACCTATCTCTATAGATCCTTATTCCCAGAATATAGGATGCTTCTCCCAAATCTTTCATGGAGAAGTTTTTGGATAACCAAGCCTTTACTGATGACAACATTCCTACATCATTCCCAATGAGTAGAATGTCATCAACGTAAAGTACCAAAAAGGTAACTGCGCTCCCACTAACCTTTTTGTATACACAAGGTTCATCTTCATTCTTAATGAAGTCATAAGATTTGATTGCTTCATCAAATCTTAAGTTCCAAGTTCGGGATGCCTGCTTTAATCCATAGATGGATCTTTGCAGCTTGCATACCTTGCTTGAATGCTCTTTGGAAGTGAACCCTTCAGGTTGTATCATATATACCTCTTCTTGAAGGTTCCCGTTAAGGAATGCTGTTTTCACATCCATTTGCCATATTTCATAATCATAGAATGCAGCGATAGCAAGAAGTATTCCGATTGACTTAATCATGGCAACTGGAGAAAAGGTTTCGTCATAGTCAATACCTTGCCTTTGACGATATCCTTTTGCTACCAACCTTGCCTTGTATGTGTCAATCTGTCCATCTGTCCCGATCTTTCTTTTAAAGATCCATTTACTGCCAATAGGTACTATACCTTCTGGCAGATCAACCAAGTTCCAAACTTGGTTGACATACATGGACTGAATTTCAGAATCCATTGCCTCTTGCCATTTTTCTGATTCATAACTATTTATGGCTTCTAGGTAGGTTTGAGGATCATCATCCTCATTTAAGTGCACTTTTGGCTTGCCATCATCGATATGTCCAACATATCTTTCAGGCTGCTTAGGCACTCTACCTGATCTACGAACCTTTTGTGTATCATCTTGAACAAGTTCTTGAGTCAATGGTTCAGTAGATGAACCAGTGTTGATTTGTAAGTCTAGAATTTCTTCCAGTTCTATCTTGCTCCCACTGTCTTCTTTTGAAAGGTATTCTTTCTCTAAGAAGATAGCTCTTTTTGCGACAAACACTCTTTGATCGCTGGGCTGATAGAAGTAGTATCCAAATGTCTCTTTTGGATATCCCACAAATCTACATTTTTCTGTCCTAGAATCCAGTTTGTCTGGATCATGTCTTTTGACATATGCAGGACAACCCCAGACTCTAACATGCTTAAAGTCTGGTTTCTTTCCTTTCCATATCTCATATGGAGTGGAAGGTACTGACTTATTGGAAACTTTGTTCAATAGATATGCAGCAGTCAACAGTGCATATCCCCATAAAGAGATTGGAAGTTTGGCATAACTCATCATGGATCATACCATATCTAATAGAGTACGATTTCTCCTTTCCGATACACCATTTAACTGAGGTGTATAGGGAGGAGTCCACTGAGACAAAATACCATTATCCTTAAGATATTCTGTGAATTCTGTACTTAAGTATTCACCTCCTCGATCTGATCGAAGAGTTTTAATACTCTTTCCAATCTGGTTCTCAACTTCGTTTTTAAACTCTTTAAATTTCTCAAAGACTTCTGACTTATATTTCATTAAATATATGTAGCCATATCTTGAGAAATCATCTGTAAATGAAACAAAGTATGAGTAACCACCCATAGCATGAGTGGACATTGGACCACATACATCACTATGTATTAGTTCCAATAAGTCCTTAGCTCTTTCTCCATGTCCTGAGAATGGAGCTTTGGTCATCTTTCCCATGAGACAAGCTTCACAGGTTGCAAATGATTCATAATCAAATAGATCAAGATATCCATTCTTTTGCAACCTTATGATCATGTTCTCATTTATATGACCTAGCCTACAATGCCATAGGTACGATTTATTCACATCATTATCTAAGCGTTCAAGAGAATTATTTACCAGACAAACATCATATGAAATATCAAGTAAATATAATCCATTCAATAAATACCCGGAAGCAAACAATTTGTCTCCTTGATAAATTGAACAACCTTTATTCTCTAGCTTCATAGAATATCCTTGTCTATCTAAACATGAAATAGATATGATATTCCTAATAATAATGATTGGAACATAATAACAATCTATCAGTTCCATAGAGTCTCCTGACGGCATCTGAAGTCTTGTTGTCCCCACAGCTAACGCAGCAACTTTTGCTCCATTCCCGAGCCTCAGATCCACGTCTCCGCGGTTCAATCTTCTTTTACTTGTTAACACCTGCAAGTTATTGCAGATATGAGAAACACATCCAGTATCTAATACCCAGGATGTTGATTCTCTATAAGACAAGTTAAGATCGATCATGAGAATACCTGAAGCTTCACCTAGCTTCTCCTTTGCTTTCTCTGCAAGATAAATCTTGCAGTTTCTCTTCCAATGACCTTCTTTACGGCAGTGGAAACACTGACCTTTATCATTGACTTTAGCTTTGTCCTTTTATGCCCCCGGTTTGCTTTTCACTAGCTTCTTAGACTTACCTTTCTTAAAGGTCTGTCCAGCTTTTCTTTTCTTGTTAGTCTTACCAACAAGCATTACATTTGGCTTATCTTTCTGGATAGTGCCTTCTGCTGTCTTCAACATGTTGAGCAGCTCAGCTAGTGAAACTTCAATTTTGTTCATATTGAAGTTGATAATGAATTGTGAAAATGAATCTGGAAGGGACTGTAGGATTAAGTCAATGCTTAGGTCATTGTTCATAATAAAGCCCAGCACAGCAAGCCTCTCAATCCACTCTATCATCTTGAGCACATGAGTTTGCATAGATGTGCCCTCGCTCATTCTGGTCCTGAACAATTTCTTAGATATCTCATATCTTTTTGTTCTGGATTGTTCACCAAACAACTCTTGTAGGTGATTCAGAATGGTTTTTGGTTCCACGTTATCATGCTGTCGCTGCAATTCATTATTCATTTAACCGAGCATATAACACTGGACCTTGACAGAGTCCTCCTTCCAATTTTCATACATCATTAATTCATCTTCGTTAGTATTATCACCGGGTTGCACTGGATCTGGTTGATCCAGGACATAGGCTAGCTTTTCGCACCTGAGGACAATCTTCAGGTTGCGTAACCAGTCAATGTAATTTGGTCCCGTGAGTTTGTTTGCATCAAGTATGCAACGGAGGGGGTTAGGTGACGACATAGCGACCTACATGGAAATATATAAAATGAGCAGATAGTTCTTAAAATCAGATTTAGGACTTTTAATCTAGATTTATGCTCCCACTATTTTTCGGCGATCTGTATGACTCTCTAAGATACAGAACGGGAGATTCCGGTGATCTCCTAGTGGGGATCAGAATCCTTTGGGCAACATGCATGTGACCTTGTGGTAGCACAACAAATCACATCAAGTCTCTTAGGCAGTCAACTCTTGACAGTTGCAACGATTGCAATATCCGATCGATTTAACCCCTGAATCAGAATGACCTTGTGGTAACACAACAAATCAATTTGATTCAGTTAAGTTTATCCATCATTACTTAGATGACATGAATTCATAGTGCAATCCTTGTGGTAGCACAACAAAACTACACTATTTGTCCATTCATCTTAATGATATCACATGTCGTAGACCTAGTTTAATTTCTAAATCAAACAGACTTTGTGGTAGCACAACAAATCTGTTTGAGATAAGAATTATCCTAAGATCTATAATGATGGTGGGTTACGTGGATTATTCTTAATATCTCACGTTTACAACTTAAGTTTTAAAAGAGGGTTTTTTTATTTTTGATTTGTAAAAATCGTGCTATCAATAGTATTTCAATTTGAAGTATCAATATACTAAATAGAAATATATATATGATAGCATAGTCCACAAATATCACATATATGCAGAAAAATTAAATGGGGATGATCATGCACTGCTAAAGTTACTATGGAATCATCGGAGCCAAACGATGATCCATAATAGGATCCTAATGTGAAAACAGCAACACTGGTTCCATTTGATGCGAGTCTTTCCTCCAGAGGTGTCTTCAGAAGATACCGTCCTCTTAGCTTAATCCGATATATTTAAATATGAAATTCAGGACTCGCAGGTCCACAAATGTACATTTAAACAATTAGAAACTTTGATCTTATCAAGGGGAGTACAATCTTATAGGAAGGTAGAAAGTACACTTGGATTAAGAGAGAGGAGGACACGCAGGTCCTATTTAAAATACCAAATGAAATAAGCATCACATCATTCATCACATGAAAATACTAAGTCCATGATCATCCCACCATAAAACACATCACATGCATCACAATCATCACATAATTGCTGTTTGGTATTAAATTTTATAAATATAAAATTATAATACCAATTAGTTTTCGAAATAACATTTATTTCAGCATAATCAATAATATTCAAAACATTATTGACAAAATTAACTAACTAAACCATTCAGTTAATCTAAGATACAAATTCAAACAATTTGAATATTAAGAGTAATCAAGTTATGCATGAAATCAGTTTAAAACAGTTTTAAACTAATTAAATTAACAGGGAAATTAATTATCTAAAATAATTTTAAATAATTAACTAACACCCATTAATTATAAAACCCTTTAATAGACTAACAGTTATTAAATAGTTTAATAACCTGTTAATAATCATAAAAATAATTAATAACAATTATTAATTATTTCTATAAATTTTCTGTTTTAAAACAATTTTAAAGCTGGCTTAAATGGGCTAAAATTGGGTTTAATGGGGTTAAACAGACATTAAAAAATTAATTTTAATTAACCAAAAATGGGCCCAGCCCATTAGGGCCCAAGCGGTCCGGGCCCAGGACCCTGGCTCGGCCAGGGTCGAGCCCTGGCTCGGCCAGGGGCGCGCCCTGGCTCGGCTAGGGCCGCACCCTGGCTCGGCCAGGGCGCCGCCCGGCCCCGCCCGGTCCGACCGGATCGGGACCGGGCGGTCCAGCCCTCTCCTCCAAGCTCGACCGGCCCGTTTGAATAAACCTGCAACCCTAATTGTTCAGGCCGACGGCGATGGAAGCGATGCCAGCGCCGCCAGGCGCGGGCGACGGCGCCGCCAGGCACCGCCGGCGACGCCCCCACCTCCGGCGGTCAGCCCGGCACCGGTGGGGCAGCCGGCAGTGGCCAAATGGCCCTTGAATCGTGCCCTAAACTCCCCTTGAAAATTTGATTTTCCAGGTTTAAAACCCGAGTTCGGGCTCGATTTTTAGCATCTCCAAGGGCACTCCAGTGCCGATCTCCATGCCTAATGAGAAGTGGTGACTATCACCAAGAGATCTAGGGATTCTTCCGGCCATCCCAACACTTGGGATGCACATACGAAGCCGCCGAAGTACCTCGGTTCATCATCACATGACGAACTCCGAAAAACCCAAATAAAAATCCGAAAAATACAGAAAAATAATCAAATTGATCGTGATCATCATATGAACACTAATCTGTTATTTTTAATCGGATTAAACACAAGAACACGTACAATACGGGTTCTTTACGCATAACAAGAAAACACGCAAAACGGTGCCGTTTTACAACCGAACCAGCGAACCTGGCTCTGATACCACTGTAAGGAATCGCCATGAATGCAGCGGAAATAAAATGATTCCTTTTGTATCGATTGTTGGGGTCGTAAAACGGACATTAAAATCTAAGCGGGAAGAACAGTTCTTCACCTTTGCGGGGTATCGAATCTCCCGTGGATGATGCCGACTTGGTAATCGCGCACGCGCACGATCTCTAAAGGTATCCACACGAGTTCCCACAGCATACGCGATTTCCTCCTCGACTTGAGTGCTCCGACCAGATCTCAAATCCACCATGCGCGGAGAGAGACAAATCCACTCCGAGAAGGAGAGAGAGAGAGGAGAGAGAGAATCTGGGGAGTAAAATTCGTCCAACTAACTTTTTACCACTCCCCCTTGGCCCTCCTTATATAGAAATAAGGATAAGCACAACAACTAATCCTCATGATTATCCAAGAGTTTGGCCTTGGATAATTCTCCATTAAATCTTCATGTTTATCCTGCAGCTTTTCACAAAAACCCAGATAAGCATGAAATTTAACATCTCTCACCGTCTGACGAGAACTCTTATGTGTGTGACCCTCTAGGCCCATATATCAGTCCGGTTGCAGGCCCATTAAACTTAGAACTGTTTCTTAAGTTTAATATTTATTAATTAACATTTAAACATCACATGTTAAATGATTAATTTAATAAACAAGTGAATTATCATCTGATGATTAAATCACTTGGCCTTCTGATCATGAACAGCACCAAACACTACCTCATGATCCCAGAAGATATAAGGGATATTGTTCCCTTCAATTGAACCTTTCCGTCTGCAGATGCCGCACAGATATAATCCTTCACTCATGCAATGTCCCGATAACGCAAGGGTATGGTTTTATAGTCAAACCCTCTATCGCATTATCCAGATGGATTCCAGTACACAGTTAATATCTAGAAATACATCTCTTTCATTTGACTCTGGCCAGGGATTTCTGTGTACACATTCATAGGACATTCTCTCTCCAGTCTTATACCAAGAGTGAGTGATCCCTTGTTGTTCACTCAATTACCTTCGCAAGCTTTCCACTGTATCTGAAAGACCGATTATGGTAGACTTAATGGTTAAAGTCCACGAGTCAGAGAATCAAGATACAATGGTCCACAAACAAGGTATCATTGGTGACTCAGGTCAAAGGACCAACTAAGGACCAACTGTGCTACTGCAACGATTGAATTCCCTGATTGACTAATAGGTATAATTACCATCCAGGAATTCTTATTTGGGTCTGTTCAGTGAACTCATTCTCTAATGAGCACCCACTTGTTTGTCTTAGTGTCACCACACGAGTGAATGTGAGATCATTCACCCTCATCACATGAGCAGACATAACTTGTGTCTATCTTATCGGATATTTAATGTCCATCTTAAATATCCTATGATCGAGATCTGTTTAAGACAATTGACTGAGGATATTGATCTCACTATCATGATCTCATCATGATTCAATATCCCATACATTTGTCTATGGACCTTCATTACGATAGTCGTTTGCGAGAACTATTAAATGAAGAAATAATTGCCTTTATTAATAATCTGAACTAGAATGTACAATGATTGGCTTTGAGGCCACCCAATTCTAACACGAAGAACGCAGCGGAAACGAAGAACAAAATCAATCCCGCTCGATGCCCGCTGATCCGATTCGGAGTGAAAAAGTAAACCCGAAAACAACGAGAAGTAATCCGATTACCATGCGCGGGTTCGAATCCGCTTCCGTCTCAGTTCCGTAAAGGCGATGCCGCGAGCCGCACAACCAACCCTAGGTCCAATAGAAGCAATCCCAACGGCCAATCCAGCGTCCGGCCTCCAGCGGTATCCACGCGATCCTCCGCGGTGATTCGTCCTCGATCCCTCGTTCGTATCTGCTCGCTCGTTGAAGATCTGTCGCCGCAACGATTGCTGAAATCTCGCCGACTGGAATTCCCGACTTTCGGGAATCACATGCGGCGGAGACGGAAATTGTTTCCGGCGTCTCGAACAAGGCGCCCAGAGAAGGAGAGAGAAAGGAGGGATGACGGCCAGCAAGGGGAAATCCTAGAGCTTGGCCCCGAGTTTTCGCAAAAGTCCCCGAGTTAATATAAATCTCACTTATGTACCACCGACTGAGAATCTTATTGCGTGTGACCCTCTAGGCACATTTACCAGTCCAGTTTTCAGCCCGTTAAGTCCAATAACTAGTTATTGACTTATTGTAATTAATTAATATCTAGATATTAACTACTTAACCGAATTATCATCGCATGTAAATTCGGTCGGACTTCCGATCAAGTTAGGTGCCAAGCAACATCGCATGATCCCGGAAGGTAATAGGGTTCAGCAACCCACTCATGGAACCTGTCCGTCCACAGTTACCGCATGGCTATAATCCTTCGTTCGCACAATGCCCTCGAGTTAACCTAGGGTATGGTCAACTGTCAAACCTTAGATAGTCAACTCACTTGAATCAGACTCCGCTGTACAATATCTGAAAACCTCTTTTTCTGATATTGTTTCTGTTCTGGCCAGAGACTCCTGCGGATCTATTCTAGAGCATTCTCTCTCCAGTTACCTAAGAGCGAACGATCCTTTATTGAACACACAATCACCTTCGAAGGTCTTCCGCTGGACCCGATCCTTGACTATTAGAGATCCCGTGGATAGGGATTCGTAGGTCAAGGTCAAAGTCCAGAAGTCCACCGACAAGGTGTCTTTGGTGTCTCAAGTCCAAAGATCAACCACGCCACTGTGACGATGAATCAAGCCGATTGACAGTCAGGTAAATTACCATTCGGCGATTCATGTCGGATCAGTTCAGTGAACTCATTCTCCAATGAGCACCTACAGGTTTACCATTGTGTCTCCACACGAGTAACTAACGAGATCAGTCACCCTCATCATATGAGCTGGAATAACCTGTACTAGTCTTACCGGATGTTTGATGTCCTTCTCAAACATCCTACGACTAGGAACAATTAAGAATATGTGTTTATAAGTCATCAGTCTCATTATTATGATCTCATCATAATCTGATGACTATTGCACATATTCATGGACTTCATTATGCGCAATTATAAATATGCCAATCTACATAATGAATTTAATGCCATTATTTAGTGAACCAGATTGAAATAGGTGCCTTTTGATTGGCTTAGAAGACATCTATATCCATCAAAGAACGTATCTCATCACACCTTGGCATCATCTTTCAGTACATCCCATTTCATTTCACTCCCTTGTAAAGACGATGCCAAAGTGAGGTAGTTGTATACACACTAATTTTAACATCATTTTAAGTAAATTTCATATCATATAATAATGTCTCAAAATAGTCTGATATTCAATCATTAGTTAATTTTTATTAATCTTTTTGAATTAATTATCTAAATAGTATCGGGTCAGACAGACATAATTTAAGTTAATTAATTAAATTAATTTTAACTCAAATTTTTATCAAATATGAAAAAGTCTAAAAGACGTCGACATGTGTAGACGCCATTTAGAGTTTATTCTTATTTTGATTTTTAAAGTTTGAATTTTAATTAATTGATTAATTAGTTAAAAGACGTCTGCCAAGCACGACGCCATTTAGGTTTCCTAAGCTGTTTCTATCTCTTTTTTCGGATATTTATCCTTATCTTAATTATTCTAAAAGACGTCTCCCATGGGCGACGCGTTTTAGATAATTACAGATAAAGATGAATTAATCTGTGTTTATCTATTTGTTAAACTTCAAATTCTTTCATGTTATTCCATTAATAACTGCGGATATAAAGCCTATAAATACCCAACCCCTTGGTCATTGAAAAGAGAGTGATGATAGTGATAATTGAGTGAAATTGGAACAAAGAATCTTGGCGATGACGTCCAGGCGCTGAAGGATCGAAGTGCTGCTACTTCTAGGAGTCTTGAAGCAAGCTACATCCCTTCTTCATCACTTCTTCGTCCTTTCAAGAACTTTCAAGACCAAGGCTTTCCAGGGACCATCTAACTCAGTTCTTAATTATTCATAATCATATTAGTTCAAAATCTCATTCATCACATCACTCCATGCAACACACACTCACTAGCATTAATTTTCAATCCATGTTTTAAGGGGTTTAAAAGACCATCAAACAAGTGAGTTCATTTGTTTAGTTGCATGATTAGAATTTCTACTGGAATAGATACTATATATATTTGAGTTCTTATTGTTCTCTCTTTCTTTCTTTCCACTTTTTGCAGGGTTCAAAGGCACGAAAGGAGATAAAGAGGAGAGAATCAACAAGGAAAAGGAATCTGGATGATCCTCAAAATCCGATAAGCATCTAAAGCAAGAACAAAATCAAAAGGGTTCTCTTTCTTCAGCCGGCTGAAGGAAGGGAATTAAGGACTCAGAAATCTCTTAATTCCAAAACAAGTAGGCGATCAATCTTTTCTTTTGAAACTTTTTAGTTAAAAGTTTATGGCGATCACATTCACTTACTTTTAATATGTTTATTTGTCACATAAACAACATAATTTTCAAGATAATCACACACCCAATTTGAGCACTCACAGTTTTTTGGCGATCACGGTAGGACTTGGTCTCGCCATCTTTTAATCTTTGTTCTTCCTTTCATCAATCGGGCACTCTCTGTGCACCACCTGTGTCTCTCGACACTCCCTCACCGATCGGTGAGTTTTTCATTTAATTGTTATTCCTACGTGCACTACGTGCACACCCCTGTGGCAAGATCTTGTCCTCCCCGTTTGATTGATTGGAAAGTTGTGGTTGTGATAAGAAGATTGTGTGATCAATTGATATTTTAGTTGTTCATCTGATAAAATTATCCTATTAAAAATTGAAAAAAAAAAAAGAATCGCATGAGCCGATTATTTATTGAACTGAAACCATAGAGTATAACATCCACTTGATTGCTTAATCGAAGTCCTGGTTAGATTTTCATAACGTTGTGAGAGAAAGCCATAGAGTATAACGGTGGAAATTGAACTAAAACTAAGATCCTACCCCTTGAGTGGATTTGTGATTAATTGAATCCAAATAACCCAACAAGGAATCCTGAAACAACGTTAAACATCCACTTGATTGCTTAATCTCTGTGCAACTTGTCTGCAAATCTTTGAAAAAAAATCTAAATCATGCTACTTCGATCAGGTAGGGATTTGAGCATGGCTCCATATGCCCTAGTCAATTACGAGGGAGATGCTAATGCCCCTCTTGATTCTGATTACCACTTTGAAAGCAGGGGAGATGCTGATGGCCCCTGTAATCCCCATTCTTGTTCAGTTCGATACGAGGAAACCAACAAACCCCACTTCCTTGTGCTCATGATCAATATTCTGATCTTCTTCCGCATGTGCATGGGATTCCTAATCCTATTTTCAAGAAGGGCATGAAACAGAATGATCCATCATCCTCCTATCCCTCGGATCTAGTGAACGCTTTAGGAGTTCTTGCCTCCCGTCTGGATCCTCGACAGTTCGAGGCAATCTAGTCTATTTTGAAGGAGAAGATGCCCATGCAGTCTGCCGAGCCGAATCCTACGGCTCCCCCTGTCATTCCTCAACCTCCTCCTCATCATACTTCCTTCATTCCCCAGGCCATGGAAGATCATCAAGTCTCAACCTCTCGGCCAGCTGGGCCACAACTTTCTTCTTCAAGGCAACCGGTCAGGCCGCTGACGCCTACTTACCAAAATGCCCTCGGGCATGGCGGAAGCTCTGCCGAACCTCAGCTCTATTGTCCCCCATGACCTACATACTCTAGGCAACAGGCCTATTATGTACCTCCACCTCCCCCTCCTCCCCAGGTTGATCCAACAACACAAGCTCTGCTTGCAAAGATAGAGCGTATGGACGAACAGTTCAACAACCTTTAGAAGATGATAGGAATTAAAGTTGCACCTAAGATTAACCTTCCAAGTCTGCCTGTGTTCCATTTGTCACCTTCTGAGATGCCGGTACACCGAAAATACAACGGTACTGGTAACCCCTTCACTCATTTGAAGGAGTTTATGTATGAGTCATCGTTCTGGCAAAATGACAAGAGGTCGTTGGCATTTTTGTTCAGGAAATCCTTAGAGGGACCAACCCTCGAGTGGTTCTTTTCTTTAGAACCTGCTGAAGTAGAGGACTACGGTATCGTATCACGAAAGTTCATTCAATGATACCAGGATAGAGTTGCCCCCTCTCTGTCTATTACTGATTTGATAGCAGAAAAAATGAAGCCCGACGAAGAGTTCGTCAGTTTTGCTGATAGATAGAGGGGCATGGCAGAAAAAGTGAAAGATCATCTGTCTAAGTCAGAGCAAGTAAAAATGTTAATCTCCAATGCTACACCTCAGTTTAAGTTAGTCCTCGCCCTGAACAACTTGACTAGTATGGCAGAGCTCTATAAAAGAGCACGTTATTGTCAGAATGCTTTTAAGGATGCTACGTTCTCTAATGTCTTTGATCCTCACCGACCTAGCAGGCCTCCACCTCAGAAGCATGTCGTGCCAAATTCTCCTAGCACAAGTCCAACCACTGAGGGCACGCTCTCCCATGAGTAAGTTAGTAGCATGAACAACAACCAGCCCCAATTTGTGAGGAATCAACAACCACAGTACCAGCGGCCGCAGCAGCCAAACCAACAGGGTTACAGACAGCAGTAGCTGAACCCACAGTATCAGCAGCCTCAGTACCAGCGGCCTCAGCAGCCGAACCAGCAACCACAACAGCAGACACAGCAGTAGCGACAACGGCAGCTACAGTATCAGCCCCCACAACTACAGTATCAGCCCCCACAGCAGCAGTATCAGCCCCCACAACAGCAGCAGTACCAGCCGCGCGCACCGCCGGCATATCACAATGTACCTCCTCCTGCTGATTATAACCAGCAGAGGAAGCCTCTAGGCTCAAAAAGGGCAGAATATCCAGTTCTTCCAGAGTCCTTATCAGATATCTTTAGTGCTTTAATAGTAGCCAATGCTTTGGTTCTTCCAAGAGAAAAAACTGTTTGGCCCCAAAATGCCGACACTTCCAGGTATTGTTATTTCCACAGACAACCTGAACACACCATAGATACCTGCTTCCAATTCCGAGATTATATTCATGATCTCAACGAGCATGGAGGCATCGACTGGGAAGAAATGAAGAAGTACATATCTGCCTTGAAGGCGAGAAGACCACAACAACAACAACAACAACAACAGTGGCAACAACCAACAGCGCTGACGCAGGCAGCAGCGCCGCCAGACATGGGTATAGTGCAAAACCCACTCCTGGAGCACTAGAACCAGAATCAAGTCGCCCCTATTTTGACAAATAGCCGGTCTAAGGCTAATCGAGGGCAACAGTGGAAGATAGATGACTCTTCCTCTATTTATTCAACATGCCACACTCCGAGCACCGCAGAGCAACTACCACGCCGCACCATCCACATACTTAGACCACAACCCGTTTCCATCACGCCAGTTCAACACCCGCATACCATTTACCCACGCCCATTAACCCATCATCACCGCCCACTTTCGTTAAACCCACTAACCCATCACCACCGCCCACTTTCCTCAAACCCATTATCCCCCACGCCACTACGCCTCCATTAAACAACCCCCCGCAAGCTAATTACGCACCCCTTATGCCATCCAAACCACTGCTCTGCATACCACTCCCTACATCATCCATTACCACCACCGTTTACCCAAACACCATACAACCATCTAAACTCCTACTTCGCATGCCATTCTCTACTTCATCTGCACCAACCAATTACCCTTCCACCATCCAACCATCTAAGCCCATCATCCGTACCATGCCACTACCAACTAACTCCACGCTATCACCCGTATACCAACCCTCTACACCGTCTACACCATCCACTAGCCCTGCAGTACTCAAGTTATCACCCGGCCCTTCCACAACTGAAGAACATACACTCCGGAGTAAAAGGATCTTCAATAAGGTCTTTCCTCAATCAACAGTCAGAGACGGCCTATCACAGCCGTCGGAGGAAGCACATAATGATGAGAGTGCACCAGGCACTCAATATGACCTGTTGAAACATCTTGACAGAACACCGGCACGAATCTCTGTGCTTGAATTGATAAAGAGATCAAAGACCCATCAAGAGGCTCTGATGGAATATCTACAAAAAATGATGGTCAACGAAGACGTGCCGGTAGAGAAGATCGCCGCACTACTAGTTCTTCAGGGGGATTAGCCCTCTATCTCATTTCATGCCTCGGAACTAGTATCACTGGCAGCCAAGAGCATGGCTCTAAGTATTACGGTCAATATATGCAAGAAGGCCATAGATGCATGTCTAGTCGACACAGGGGCTTCAATTAATGTCTTGCCTCCGAAGATCCTTGAATTGTGTAGTGTACCCAAAGAAAAATGGCTGCCTAGCCCTATCTCTGTTACAGCTTATGATAATTCCACCAGTTCCCCTCTGGGAATGGTCTATTTAAAAGTGGAGTTAGGCCCTGTATGTCATGCCGAGGTCGAATTTCACATTTTGGAAATCGATCCTTCCTTAAATGCTATTTTGGGTCGTCATTGCTAGTTTAGGTGGCCTACAAGCCAATCTGACTATGTAAATCTTGTTCATTTATTAATAAAATGGCATAATATTCATTATGTGCAAATCACATTAATTATCGTTTCATAATGAAGTCCGTGAATATGTGCTATAGTGATCAGATTATGATGAGATCATACTAATGAGACTGATCACTTAAACACACATATTCTTAATTGTTCCTAGTCGGAGGATATCCGAGAAGGACATCGGATATCCAGTTAGACTAGTATAGATTACTCCTACTCATATGATGAGGGTGACTGGTCTCATAAGTCACTTGTGTGGAGACACTAAGGCGAATCTGTAGGTGCTCATTGGAGAATGAGTTCACTGAACTGATCCGACTGAATCGCTGGATAGTATTGTACCTCACTGTCAACCAGCTTGATTCTATTGTCGCAGTTGCGTGGATGGTCCTCGGCCTGAGACACCAAGGACACCTTGGCGGTGGACTTCTGTACTTTGACCTTGGTTTACAAATCTCTAGCCACGGGATTCTAATACGCCAAGGATTGGGTGCAGCGGAATACCGTCGAAGGGAATTGTGTGTCAATAAGGAATCATTCACTCTCGGTACTTAGAGGGAGAATGCTCTAGGAAAGATGCGCGAAAGTCCCTGGCCAGGGCGGACGATAATATCGGGAAAGGAGTTTTCCGATATTCATCAGCGGCATCCAATCCAAGTGAGTCGACCGGTTAGGGTTTGATAGCTCGCCATTGTTAGGAATCGTCAAGAACGCAGCGGAAAATAAAAACGATTCTTATGTATCGGTTGCTGGGATCATAAAACGGACATTAAAATAAACGCGGGAAGAACAGTTCTTCACCTTTGCGGGGTTTCGAATCTCCCGTAGATGATGCCGACTCGGTAATCGCGCACGCGCACGCGCACGATCTCTAGAGGTATCCACACAAGTTCCCGCTGCAGACGCGATTTCCTCCTCGACTTGAGTGCTCCGACCAGATCTCAAATCCACCATGTACGGAGAGAGACAGATCTACTCCAAGAGAGAGAGAAGGAGAGAGAGAGAGGAGATAGAGAATCTGGGGTGTAAAATTCGTCCAACCAACTTTTTACCCCTTCCCCTTGGCCCTCCTTATATAGAAATAAGGATAAGCACAAGGATTAATCTTCATGATTATCCAAGAGTTTGGCCTTAGATAATTCTCCATTAAATCTTCATGTTTATCTTGCGGCTTTTCATAAAAACCCAGATAAGCATGAAATTTAACATCTCTCACCGTCTGACGAGAACTCTTATGTGTGTGACCCTCTAGGCCCATATATCAGTCCGGTTTCAGGCCCACTAAACTTAGAACTGATTCTAGAGTTTAATATTTATCAATTAACATTTAAACATCATATGTTAAATAATTAATTTAATAAACAAGTAAATTATCATCTGATGATTAATTCACTTGGCCTTCTGATCATGAACAGCACCAAACACTACCTCATGATCTCAGAAGATATAAGGGATATTGTTCCCTTCAATTGAACCTTTCCATCTGCAGATACCGCACAGATATAATCCTTCACTCATGCAATGTCCCAATAATGCAAGGATATGGTTTTATAGTCAAACCCTCTTTCGCATTATCCAGATAGATTCCAGTACTCAGTTAATATCTAAAAAGACATCTCTTTCATTTGACCATGGCCAGGGATTTCTGTGTACATATCCATAGGACATTCTCTCTCCAGTCTTATACCAAGAGTGAGTGATCCCTTGTTGTTCACTCAATTGCCTTCGCAAGCTTTCCACTGTATCTGAGAGACCGACTATCGTGGACTTAATGGTTAAAGTCCACTAGTCAGAGAATCAAGATACAATGGTCCACAAACAAGATATCATTGGTGACTCAGGTCAAAGGACCAACTGTGCTACTGCAACGATTGAATTCCTGGTTGACTAATAGGTATAATTACCATCCAGGAATTCTTATTTGGGTCTGTTCAGTGAACTCATTCTCTAATGAGCACCCACATGTTTGTCTTAGTGTCACCACACGAGTGAATGTGAGATCATTCACCCTCATCACATGAGCAGACATAACTTGTGTCGATCTTATCGGATATTTAATGTCCATCTCAAATATCCTATGATCGAGAACTGTTTAAGACAATTGACTGAGGATATTGTTCTCACTATCATGATCTCATCATGATTCAATATCCCATACATTTGTCTATGGACCTTCATTACGATAGTTAATTTGCGAGAACTATAAATGAAGAAATGATTGCCTTTATTAATAATTTGAACTAGAATGTACAATGATTGGCTTTGAGGCCACCCAATTCTAACAGCCATACCCTGAGTTGACTCGAGAGCATTGTACGAATGAAGGATTATATCCACGCGGTAACTGTCGGCGGAAAGGTTCCAAGAGTGGGTTACTTAACCCCAAATACCTTCCGGGTTCACGCAATGTTGCTTGGCACCCAACGTGATCGGAGGCCCGGTCAAATTCGATGTGCGACATCAATTCGATTGATTAATTGATTAATAAAGGGTTATTAATTAATTAATAAAGCCAGTAAGGAGTCACTGGGCTTGTTGGGCCATTAACTGGACTGGTACTTGGGCCTAGAGGGTCACATGCAAATGATTCTCAAGGCGATAGATAAATAAGTGGGTTTTAGACAAACCGGGGGTTTTTATGAAAAACCGCGCGGTTAGTATAAAACATAGCAAACGGGCTAAGCAGGCCAAGCTGCTGCTAACCCTAGCCACCCCGCCTCAGTTTCTCTCTCTCTCTGGCGTCCAGGCAGATCCACATCTGCTCCGCCGCTTCTCCGAATCCCATTCGACGGGAAATTGTCCGCGCGTTGCGGCGATCATTGCGGCGACTGGTGGAGGCTTCGTGGGCTGCAAAGAACGAGGAACTCGAGGATATCCGTCGCGGGGAGGATCACGTGGACTTCGCTAGAGGCCGGGCGCTTGCGCGGCTTGCGGTGTCGCACCAACGGAACCGAACGGTTGCGGATTCGAATCCGCACACGGTGAGAACTTCGATAATCCGATTATCGTATTTTAGTTTTCAAAACGGGAACGGATCACTGTAAATATTTTATTTTCCACTACGTGAGCGATCCGGAGAAACCGAGAAATCCCAACAGTCCTTATATGAAAACCCTCGAGGTGATTCCCTCTACGAATCATCAATACCTCAAATTTCTCTACAAAAGACGAATCATTAAAGTTACGAGCATGCCGATCATTTTGTAGACACCGATTTTGGACCACCCTTTTAGTCATGAACCCTGCCCATCAGTAGCCCTTCATCACTAAAATCCCCTCATTTCAGCCATCTCAGCCCACTACCGGCTAGGCCCATTAACCAAATCCCGACCCTAGCCACCTTCTTCGTGGAAGGCCAGCCAGTCCGCCTTCCACCCCCTTCGAAGGCCACCCCTCGCCTTCCACCACCTTCGAAGGCCACCCCCCGCCTTCTACTCCCTTCGAAGGCCAACCACCTTTTTGGCCACCTTTTTCACCTTTTCTTAGAAGGCCAACCCCTTGCCTTCCACCGCCTTCGAAGGCCACCCCCCGCCTTCTACACCCTTCGAAGGCCAACCACCTTGCCGTCCACCTTTTGGCCACTTTTTCTTCACCTTTTCGTAGAAGGCCAACCCCTTGCCTTCCACCTCCTTCGAAGGCCACCCCTCGCCTTCCACTCCCCTCGAAGGCCAGCCGGGTCGCCTTCCACCGCAAGAGTGGAAGGCATGTTACCTGGCCGTCCACTCCTTAACCACCTTTTGACCCCGTCTTCCCCATGATCTCCTCTACTCTCCGCCCTCGTCCCCCACTACTCCGACCACTCCCCACTCCGTCGACTGCCGCGGCCACTACCGCCAACCCTTGACCACTCCCCATTGGTTGAAGGGGGATTTACGGGGATTTAGACCCCTGATTTCTCCCTTTTTTTCCTTCGCCTATTTAAACCCTCCACATCCTCTCGAGCGGGGGTTAAGAAGAAGGAAGAAAGGGGGGGGACAAGAGGAAGGATTTTTTTGGTTAAGAGGGATTTTGGAGAGGCAGAGAGGGACTTTCTGGTGAGAGGCTTGAGGAGACCTCAAGGAGGAAGGCTCAGGCTACATCTGGAAACGGGCTTGCCTTTCTAACTTCTCCCTTTTATTTTTTTTTTTTTTTTACTCATTCTCTTACATTAGTAATATCATTCATTCTCCACACACGCCACTCCTCTTCACTTGCATGCATGTACACATAGGATGACTTAGCCATCCGTACTCCCACAGAGGTTTAAAAAAAAAAACGGGAGGTGGGTGGCCATAACATATGGTCACCTTCCCTCCCCACCACCCATCCGGTGCGTTTCCCACTGATTTTAGTTAGTTTTTTCGCCATTCTGAATAGATTTTGCACTCTACAGTTCTAATCGGGTTCGTCTTTGCTTGGTCTTTTTCTTTTCAGGGATCCTTACCACCTACACGCGTACAGAATTTCGGGCTCTCTTCCTTTGGCCGGCCGGAGGAAGAGAAGGAGGAATCGACGTCTCCCGCTCTCACAAAACGCGATCATCTTCTACATTCCTGCGGAGCACAGGAACCGAAAGGTAATGCTCCTGGCGATCACACTCTCATTTCTAACCCCTCCTCTTTGAATCGCCACAGTGCTAAGACGTACGGAGAAACCCCAACGCCGAGGCCCCGCGGGCGCTGCACAGCCGCGGAGGGGGACGTTCCGGGCGCCTACAGCCTTCTGGCGATCACGATGGGACAACAGTAGCTCGCTGCACGCGTCACGTTCAAAGGAAAAGAAGGTGAGGATCCTGAACTCCATAGTCTCTAGACGGCGGGACCCCGGCCGTCGAGCCCCTTGGACGGCTAGCGGTCGGCCGTCGGCATCACCTGAGGACGGCCAATAGCTGGCCGTCCAACCCTGTAGACGACCACCCCTCGCCGTCGATGTACCCTTGAGCGGCCACCTCCTGGCCGTCCAGACACGTTGACGGCGGATCCTTGGCCGTCCACCTACCTTTGGACGGCCATCTCTTAGCCGTCAGGACCGTTGGACGGCCATATCATGGCCGTCGACATCCCTTTGGGCGGCCAGAGCCTGGCCGTCCGCCCCCTGGGACGGCCAGCCCCTGGCCGTCGACCCACGTGAGTTCTGTAACTTCTTGCTGTTGCTGTCCCTGAATGATGTGCTGTTACCTGTTCTGCTTAGCTTATTCTCTGCTTGCTACTGCTGTTCATGCATGATGTGCTGTCACCTATTCTGATCTGCCATTTGTTAACCTTTTGGGTTTTTGGGGTGTTCTCCGAGGGGGTTTTAAGGAAGAGCCGGCATCACACTCTTTAGTCACCTCTCCCGCAGGATCTGACTCTCCACCTGAGGATTCCCACTCGGGTGCGACTAGTCTTTTTCTGTCGGGAACCTCCGTCAGTCTCCGCGAGCCAGGGATTCCCACTTGGCCGCCGAGCAGGTTGTACCTGAAACCACCCTGTAAGAACCTTGGGGTTTGTGTGAGAGATCAGTGAACTATCTCAAGTTTGAAGACGCCTAATTGAATCCCAGTGCAACAAGTTTTGGAAAAGTGAAGGGTCGTTAAGGGATTAAATTTGTTTTGCTAGAACATTGGCAAACATTTCAAGTGAAACCTAAAATCAGCTAGGGTCTGTACTTCATAATGAACCGAATGTATGTCAATGCTGTATATGATGATATGGACCAGTTCGGTGGCAATATTGTTCACAATCCTCTGTTTGAGATTGAAGAAGATCCACAACAGACCTTCATAGGGATGCTCCAAACGTCCAGAGAAGGTCCTCAGAGAAAAGACTCCGATGAATCTTCCACCTCCCAAGGAGAGGATGAGCCAGTGATCTCCAGTAGAACATTCCAAAACCCTGGAGAAGATCCGGAACTCATCGCCGTCCTATCACGCTATACTCCGGATCAACTCATCCAGTTGGTTTCTCGTGGCAAAATTCAGGATGCCACTCCTCGGAAAACCCAATTCCAAGGATCTTCTAGCAGACCCCAGCCGGGTCAAACCATGCCCACTCATACGATCCCTTTTAACCCCATCAATCAGGTTACACCTCCCAAGCAGGAGGAGTTTGTTTATAAGAATGAGGTCGAGAATTGTGTACGGCGACTCATGGCCGAGAATCTCAACCTCAGGCAGCCATATTCTCTCTCGAACTATTGCAAGCTACCCCCAGCTTATTTCCCACAAGGGTTTAAGGTACCCAAGTACAGAAAGTACGATGGTACCACGGACCCCCATCATCATTTGTCCGGGTTTCTCATGGATTCCCATCAGTGGCTCTTCGATAGAGTCCTTCTGGTCCACCTTTTCCAAAAGTCTCTCGAAGGAGAAGCCTTGAGGTGGTTCTCTTCTTTGCCAGCTACTGACCTGATCAACTTTGACATGGTCTCTGAGAGGTTCATTACCCACTTCAACCATATGGCAGCCTTACCCCCCACCTTGTTCGATCTAGTGATGGAGAAAATGAAGTCTGATGAAGACTTCACTCATTTCGCTAACAGGTGGAGGGCCATGGCTTCTAGAGCAGAGGTCGTTATTCCTGAAGCACAAGCAGTCACCATGCTTGTTAATAATGCTACTCCCCAGCTTCGAGCCATCCTTATGCTCAGTGAACTTCAGACGTTCGCACAGCTATACAATAGAGCTAGGGTAGTACAGTCCCAAATTCGAGACTCCACTCTGCCTTCATTCTTTGAGAATAGAAGCAGGAATAAGAAAACCACATCAGCTCCTACCACAGAAGGAGTCACTATCAATGAACAGGTCAGCATGCTAGCACCACCGACCAGGATTACCAATTCTCATTCTAAGTCTGATACTCAGCCCAGCCAGAAGCAATACTCAGCCGTCCCTCCCCCGACTAACTACAGTCGTCCTATGGCTAAGCGGGCCTCATATCCACCTCTGCCAGAATCACTGGCAGATATCTTTTATGCTTTGATGGCCTGCAATGCCATTCAACTTCCGCCTCCAAAGGAAGGTGTCCCGCGCAATACGGACACCTCCAGGTATTGCCCTTACCATAGGATCACGGGACACACCATATATAATTGCTTCACTTTCAGGGACTGGGTGTATGACTTGAATGATGAAGGGAGGATAAATTGGGAAGACATGAGAAAAGCCATTGAGGCTCTAAAGGCTAAGAAAGAACTGGGGATCGTGAAGGACCCATTGCCCTCTCATCAGGTAGGTCCAGACCCCGGCTCTCAAGGGAAGGTCAACACACTGATCAATGACTTGGAGCCCGTGACAGTTCGCAGGGAGCAGTACTGGGAGTATGAAGGGTCCGGGATAAAGCACCAAGACCCCACTTGGTCGTGTGAAACTAAAGGGGCTACCCCAGAAGTCTCCACGTTTTCTCCAAATGAGCCTTTAGTCCTGATCCGACCCAAAGAGCGATCGGCAACCCTCAAGCCGGTCTCCCTCGTTCAGATCCCTCCAGTTACAGCCGAAGGACCCACCTTATCTGTCTTTTGCCCAAACAAGAACCTGGATTCGATGATCAGCTTCAATCCCATAAGGTCACCGTTGGAAACAGACCCAATCACAGTAGGGGTAACGCTCAGGAATCGCATCATTCCCTCGAGCCAGCCCCTAGACTCTCAAGAAAGCTCTTTCCATGCCAAGGGGAACGCCCAGTCTGAGTATGACATACTCCAGCATCTGGAAAAGACCCCCGCTAAAATCTCCATCCTTGAGCTTATCCGCAGGTCTCCCACACATAGGGAGACGTTGTTCAATTTCTTGCAACAGATCACGGTGAACGAAGATCTTCCTAGTGGCGGGGTCACTAATGCCATACTCTCAGTCACTCAGACTCCTATGATCTCTTTCCCCGAAAAGGATTTAGCTCCCCCTGAGTGCCGATCCCTCCCTTTGTGCTTAACCGCCATCCTTAACGGTCATCCAGTAGATTCTATTCTATTGGATACTGGTGCCTCCATCAACGTCTGTCCCCTTAAGACCCTCAAAAGGATAGGAGTAGACCCAGAAAAGGTTGAATCAACCTCTATGATGGTCTCAGCTTATGACAATTCCCAGAGACCAGCAGACGGGAAGATCTCCCTCCAATTAGAAATCGGCCCGGTATCCATGACCTCGGAATTCTACATTCTGGACGTTAAGCCAATCTACAATGCCATCTTAGGGAGACCATGGATGGACCAAACCTTAGGAGTCCCATCTACCAACCATCAGTGCTATAAGTTCCCATACAACGGGAAAATTGTGAAGGTTAAAAGCACTCCCTACATCGAGTCATTGGACTCGGTAACAGCGGAGCAAATTCCATCCATGATAACTTCCAGGAAAGGCAAAGAGCCTGTCCTTTCATCAGTGAATTCCCATCTGCGGTCTAGTCCGAGTATAGGTTGGCAGCTCATGAGTAAGATGGGATATAGCTCAGGCTCTGGGTTAGGGAAAGAAGAACAAGGGATCCGTCATCCCATCTCAGAGAACCCTGTCATTGGGGGGTGTGGCCTGGGATATAAGTTTGCTGAACCATCAAAAGAAGCAAAGGGATGGTCCCTCATGAATCATTTTGTAAGAAAGAGGCAGGAATTACCCAAGATAGAAGAAGAGGTGCGAGGGTGTTACGAAGGTGATCAAGAGGAGGACTTTGGCATATCCTCCTTGTTCCGTGAGTCAGCCAGACCGACGGTAGGGCTTTTCTTAGCCAAGGATGAACCAGCCCCAGCTACGTTCATCCCTTTCTTGTTCCACCCACCTACCATTCCAATGCTCTCAGCTCCGACCAACACTAGCTCTGCTGAGTGTTCCATGCTACACGCGTTCGGTCACGAAAAAAAAAGTTCAATTCCCCTCCCGCTGGAGGAGAAGTCATTTTCGAGGAGCCTGTTTGGTGGGGGAGCCCTGCCGTCATGGAATCTCTGTCCCAAGGGTCTACTCTTGCCCCATCTAGGACAGAGTTGACCCCTTTCCCAAACCATGTACATAATAGTTTAGGAACTAGGTTAGCCTCCCCCATGTCTAGGAATTGTAGAACTAGGCAAGTTCCTTTGTTCTTAGTTCAGGAATTAGCTGATAGGTGCAAAGATTTGAGAAAATTGGATAAATATCTTCAGACTGGGGTCATCTCCGAACCACTGGAGGTAGCGGAAGAAGAGTCTTGCAGTGATGGTTTAGGTGTATTTGAGCTTAGTGAAGAGGAAGAGGGGGATGACTTGGTCGAACCACTTGTGAGTGGGGCGAGGCGGTTTGATGAACCTTCATCAGCCATCGACGAACCCACCAAAGAAGTCAACCTCGGAACAAAGGAGGATCCGAAGATAGTGCTAATTAGTGCCCGCTTGAGTCCAGAAGAAGAAGGGTCCATAATAGCCGTGCTCCAAGAGCACCGTGATGGGTTTGCTTGGTCATACGAGGACATGCCTGGATTAAGCACAGAACTTGTAGAACACCGGCTAATCCTCAAACCCGACACCAAACCCGTGAAACAAAAGTTGAGACGGCTACAACCGGAATTAGCACTTAAAGTAAAAGAAGAGGTTGACAAACTACACAAGGCCAAGTTCATCCGGGTAGTGCTCTACCCTAAGTGGATAGCTAACATCGTCCCGGTGGCGAAAAAGGACGGAAAGGTTAGAATTTGCATAGACTTTCGCAACCTCAATCAAGCCTGCCCAAAAGATGATTTCCCACTACCTCATTTAGATTTGCTGGTTGATAACACGGCTGGATTTGAGATGTTATCTTTCATGGACGGTTTTTCAGGATATAACCAGATCAGACTAGCTGAGGAAGATCAGGAGAAAACATCCTTCATAACTCCATGGGGAACCTATTGCTACATGGTCATGCCATTTGGACTTAAGAATGCTGGAGCCACCTACCAAAGGGCTATGATGGCAATCTTTCATGACATGATTCACATTGACATGGAGGTCTATGTAGATGATATCTTGGTCAAATCCAAAACCAGGAAGGAGCACGCTCAAATCCTTAGGGCTGTAATGCAGAGATCGAAGGAGCATCAACTAAAGATGAACCCGAAGAAGTGCGTATTTGGTGTTTCTTCTGGAAAACTGCTAGGATTCATGGTGAGTAAAAGAGGGATCGAGGTTGATCCAGACAAAGTGAAGGCAATAATGGAAATGCCTCCACCTAAGAATGTCAGGGATGTAAAGGGTCTCATCGGCCGTTTGCAATTCATCAGACGGTTCATATCTCAACACTCTGTGAGATGCAAACCCTTTTACGACTTATTAAAAGGAGGGGCAAAGTTCATTTGGAGTGATAAGTGTCAAAAGGCCTTCGATGAATTAAATAATTACCTCCTCAACCCTCCAGTCCTTATGGCTCCTATCCCGGGGCGGCCTCTACTGCTATATGTCTCCACCACTGAGGAATCGGCTGGTGCAGTATTGGCTCAATTAGACGACGAGAAGAAGGAAAGAGCAGTGTACTATCTGTCCAAGCTTTTCAATGATGCCGAAAAGCGATACACTGCCATGGAAAGGACATGCGCGGCCGTCGTCTGGGTAGTGCAGAAATTGAAGCACTATTTCCTCGCCCACGAGGTCAAACTACTAGCAAGAATGGACCCAATCAAATATCTGCTAGAGCGGCCAGTTGTAACAGATAGGCTGGTGCGATGGCAGACCTTCTTGAATCAATTCGACATCACTTATGTAAATCAGAAGGCTGTGAAGGGGCAAGCAATTGCCGAGCACCTAGCTCATCACCCTTTGCCTACATTTTCGCCTGTCAACGAAGAATTCCCGGATGAGGAGTTGGGCTTAATAGTGGATGACGCTCCATCCTGGGTCCTTCATTTTGACGGGGCACTTAATTCCCAAGGCAGTGGGATAGGAGTGGTCCTCGTCTCTCCAGAAGGGGTAAGTATTCCGCATGCTTGCCAACTCTCCTTCTCAGTAACTAATAATGTTGCTGAATATGAGGCTCTCCTAGCTGGCCTAAAATTGGCGCTGGTTCTTAATGTCTTAGAATTGAGGATAATTGGAGACTCTCAACTAATCCTCCGCCAAACCGTGGGCAAATACCAAACCCGGGATTCAAAACTGAAGCCATATCAGGAGTTAGTAAAGTCGCTTACTAGGCGTTTCAGCAAGATCACCTATGTACATGTGCCTAGGTCCCAGAATATCCTAGCAGACGCCCTGGCCTCTCTATCTTCAGCTTTAGAGATTCCTGTCACCAGAGGCACAGCCACAATCACCCTGCACAAGCAAGATTTGCCGTCCTTCCGGGACCCTTGGTTCCAGCAGTTCCTCTGTCCATCCGAGCATATCTCCGCTATCACGAATGAACTCGCCCCTGATTGGGATGATGGAAATCCGTGGTATTTTGATGGGTCGTTCCCGTCTTATGCTACATCCTCTGACCGTAAGGCTATCCGCCGTACATCTCAGCGATACCTTATCTTAGGCGGCCGCCTTTTCAGGAGATCCTTTAGCGGAGTACTTCTTCGGTGTCTAGACGATACCGAAATTCATCATGTCATAGAGGCAGCCCATGCCAGTGATTGTGGCGGTCATGTCCATGGTCGTGCCTTAGCCCAGAAACTCCTCATGTCCTACTATTGGCCTTCAATGGAGGCCGACTGTTCCATATTCGTTCAAAGGTGCCTAAAATGCCAGTTACACGCTAACAAGGTTCATGCACCTTCTTCATTTCTTAAATCCGTCATTTCCCCGTGGCCATTCGCCATGTGGGCATTCGACGTCATAGGACCTCTGGAGGATCGATCAGGTGAAACAAAAAGGAAATCATTTATCCTAACCGCCACTGAATATTTCACTAAATGGGCTGAAGCGGAAGCATTTGCAGAAATCAAAGCATCCACGGTGGTGAAGTTCATCAAGCGCAACATTCTCGCCAGGTTCGGGACACCGCGCGACCTCATCACCGACAATGGACCCCAGTTTATCTCCCAAGAGCTCCAAGACATGTGCAGTAAGTATGGCATCAATTTGCATCATTCTTCACCTTACTACCCCCAAGGAAATGGTCAGGCCGAAGCCACCAATAAAACCCTCATTCGAATCATTAAAAGAACTTGCAGATCACATAATTATTCAGACTGGCCTGATCGTCTAGAAGAAGCTCTTTGGGCATATCGTACTTCCGTCCGAACCCCTACCGGACAAACACCTTATTCACTCACGTTCGGAACGGATGCGGTACTTCCATATGAGATTCTCTTCCCTTCTCTAAGAGTGCAGTTGGATAGTGGAATTAGTGATGCCGAGCGTCGTAACGCCATGTTAACCCAACTGGAACTGTTAGACGAAAAAAGGATGATGGCGGCAAATCACGCCCAGGTGTACAGAAATAGGATTGCAAGATTCTATGCAAAAAAAGTTCTTGAAAGAAAGTTTCGAATTGGGGAAATGGTTCTTAAAAGAAAAATGATCAAAATTCCTGGTCCCAGGAGCAAATTGCAAGAAAATTGGGAAGGTCCATTTGTAATCAAGGATGCATACTCAGGTAACGCTTACCGCTTAATCAATGAGAGAGGAGAGGAATTGCCCCACCCATGGAACGGGGTATATTTGAAGAAGTTCTATCCATGAAAAAAAAAAAAAAAAAAAATCAAAAATCAAAAATCTCAAAAAAAAAAAAAAAAAAAAGCAAATATTCAAAAAGCCATCAAAAAAGTTTGTAAATATGTACATACTTTAATGAAAATGACAAAAAAAATCAGAAAAGACACAAAATCCAACTGTCTGGTGACTGCCACGTTACCTCCTGTCTAGGTCTAGTTGCATGATAGGTTGGGTTAACATTAGGATTCGGCTAAGATTTTGGTCCACCAGAACCTTGGACGTGTCTACTTTACTTTCATACGGATCCCTATGCTCATCATGAGATGCACACACCTGCACGTTTTTTAAAAGAACCTGTTTAAAATGAGTTCCAAGTCTTTAGTATACTGTCACAATGCAACCTTTGCTCTTCGTCTCTCGACCGATCAGGACAGTTGACGCCCTTAAACGGTCGAGCTCAGCAATTTGCGGTTCCTCAAAAAACCCGATAGATGTAACCCCTCAAAAAAAAAAAAAAAAAAAAAAAAAAAAAAAAAAAAAGGGCCCAGAAATGAAATGTAAAGAACCAGAGCATGTGAAGAGGGCAGTGTCCCCGCAGGCGGAATATCAAATAACCCCAATAAATGTCAAGAGCGGAAAAGAAATACAAAAAAGAAAAGGGGTTCAAGCAATCATGGAAAAAAGCCTGGACGTGACCGTGCCTGGCCATGAAATTTACCAAAGGCCTGAAAAGTCAAAATAGGGGCATCTAAGAGGTCAAAAGGGGTCCGTTTTGTCACAGCTCCCCCTTTTAACGGTTTTGTTGATCCTCCTGTGAGGTTTGTCTCCACAATTTCTTCACTTTGTCTCCCCCAAGGTTCAGCACGAGATAGCTATCTAAAGACTGAACATCATTTTAAAATGGTTCGTTTTCAAAAACCGTCACATGCTCACATGATCACAGGAGTCTAAAATGGGTAAAGAGTAACGTCGATGTTTCTGGTGAACTAATTTCTTAATCATAATCTCAATGTGTACTCTCGAAAACTTCGGGCTTAGGTCAATGCATGCGCGTCACCAATCGGTGCGACGGCGTCTGATTCCGGGTCAGCGTCGCGCGGTTGACCGCTAGGGTTCCAAGGTGTTCCATCATATACCTTCTAGATTGTGAGGAAAGAGACCCGGGTCGGGCAAATCATTTACCTCGAAAACCTTTTGGGCAAACTTGGTGGTCGGAAGCAGCTGGGAGCCTAAGCATGGCATGACGGTATTGTCATCAGTATGAGTCTTAACCGGTCAAGGTTAGTTTGAGGGGTCTAGAGGCCCAAATCAATCTAGATGCAAGCTTAGGATGCCTGGGAAGTTGAGTGTGCATTTCCCTTTTTATCATTTGACTAGGCTGACTTTTGGCAATCACCAGGTAGACAAAAATATGCTCTGTTAATATCACCTTGCATTTGCATGACGCATTCACCTTTTTTTAGTTTGTCTGGTTAGTAGGACACGGCCCCTTGACCTTATGCGAAGGCTAAGGAAAAGGTAGTTGCTCTTTTTTAGGCAAGGGGCCGAAACAGATACTACTAACAGTTTTCCCTAATGTCGTGCATGCAGGCATCACAGGTATGAACAGAAAGCGGAACAAAGAAGTGCCCATGTAAATATAGAAATATGCAAGCATAACATCATACATCATCACAACACAGGGGCATACCCCTGCTCCCGCTCTCTCTCAATCCTTTCCCCTTTCCTCCACATTATCATCTCTCCTATCCCGAGAGGGATGCCTCATTTGGCTCTCGGCATCCTCCTCACGAGCACGACGATGTCCGGAAGCTGGGCGCATCGACCCTGATGAACCAGCTGGTCGCAAGGCCCTCCACGCATCCTCAGCTAGCAGGGAGTCGAGGTCTCTGAAGACAGAGCTCCCAGCAGGGGCCTGGCCGGCTGACGGGGCAGGAATAGGGGGACGAGCTCCTGGACTCTGAACGCTGGATCTCATAGCTCGTTCTCGCCCCTTCTTCATCACCCGGTCCCACAAGGTTCGGTACTTGAAATCAAGCTCCCGTACCTCTGTCTGCGACCTCGCCAGCTCCTCCTGCAGGCCAGCCATCTTACCCTCCCAGTACACGTCCGGGTGGGATCCCTCGCTCGCTCTAGCTCGAGCCGTCCGTTCCTCCAAAACCTGGTCCCTCAACTGCTGGTTGAGGTTCTCCAACTCCTGCGCCCTTGCCAAAGCAGTCTCTAATTCCTGGCGCTGTAAAAGATGAAGAAACTTAGGGTCAGACAGGTTCAATCATCATAACACAGAAGGCAGAACAAATCTTACCTGCCGTGCCAAATCAGCCTCCCGGGCCTCCGCCCGGCGGAGGGCATCCTGCAATCTCGTCTCACAATCAACTGGAGCAGCTGGCCCTTGGGTTGATGAGCCCGCACCTGGATCCCCTCGCAGCCCATGGCGGATTAGCGCCTCTCTCTGCGTCACAAAAGTTTTTTTGCAAAGATAAGGCGGGCAATATTACATCCTAATTCAGAAATCAGATTTCTTACCAATTCTCTAATCTGGGTAAACAGATCGCTCGTCTGCAGAACCAGAAGCTCATTCTGGCTCTTTAAGATCTGGATGGCCTCAGTCTCAGGCATCTGTTACAGGAAAATCACCAAAATTAGCCCATGGAGAATTCAAGTACGAGAAACTGAAGGGTTGAAGTAACGTACCCGCCGTGTATCCAGAAACATGCGGTTTGAGTACCGCCGAGAATAATCTCCCATGTACTTGAAGCTATTTCGTAGGGACTTGTCCTCCTGCAGGGCATCCCCGGTGCGGTGCCATATGGCGATCTCAGCCCGCCTCACCACTCGCCAATCCTGACCAATAGTAGAAGATCGGCGGCGACCTCGGTTCATATCAGGATGGTCTGGGTAAGCGAGTAGAGGCTGATGCCATCCCCATGTGCGGTACGCCATCCGGACGAAGAGGCCGTCACAAATATTCACGCACAGCAGGGGCACCTCCCGCCGGAACTGAGAAAGGCTCTGGGACACCCACGGCTGATCGGCTAGATCCTCCTCCGCGTATGGCATCCACACCACCTGGATGGAACAAGAGAGTTAGACCTAATCATCTCGGATGCACATATGCTTCAAGTCACTCACCATATGAGGAGGGAATGTATCAAGCTGACCACGGATGTCCTCCACACGGTACGTCACCGGGCGATAGTCCCGGATCACCTCCCACCGCGCCATCAAAGGGGTCAATCCCTCGCGGTCCGCGGATACATTCCCTCGGCCGATGGGAAAGCGGGTGTAACCCCAGATCTGCAAGAGACAACATAGTCAGTGCTAGTTAACATAAGTAAAGATGGAAAACCACAGCTAAGAGGATTACCTGGAGAAAAGGGGTGAACCCACCCAAGTTACCAGAGCCCTGGCGGTAGCCTACCAGGTGGGAGAAAAGATGGCCCAGCATGGCAGCTCCCCACGCCATCTTCTTCGCTGCCTGGAGGTCCTCCAGCAGCGGCAGATACTTCAGATTAACTCTATCTGAAGCTGTGGCAAATAGCAGCCTTCCGAAGAAGAACAAGAGAAAGATCCGCAAGTTCTCGTCATCCGATCGGCCATCCAAGTCTAGGAGCGTCTCCACTCTCTCTGAGAAGGCCTCTAGGGTCTCGCTCGGCATCCGCCGCACCCGGCTCAACCCCACCGATCGGGCAAAGTGCCCAAGGGGTATGTGAGACAACGCTCCCTGCATCCTGTAGTATCCCTCGCCTAGGAGCCGATCGGACAACTGCCTGTAATCCCTAAGCTCGGGACCCACCACTGGATCTCCAATGACCGGCAGGCCTGTCAAGAAGGAGACGTCCTCCAGCGTAGGCAACATGTGGCCCCAAGGCATGACGAAGGCCCTGCATCTGTCATCCCAGCGCTCCCTGAGAGCTACTAGGAAGGGCGCATCCACCATGAACGGACGGACCCGGAACAGCGGCCCGAACCCGAAGGCATCCACTTGGAAGACAAGCTGATCAGGCAGGGCGTGGTACCAGGCCCAGACCAGTTCCCATGAAACACGCCCTCGGACCCTCTGAATACCCTGAAAAATGAAAAATCCAAACATCAGAAAATAAGGGCATAAGCAATTGAGCCTCCACCTGGCCGGACGACGGGGCGGCCTGCCGCCCAGCCTGGCAGACGACAGGCCAGTCCGCCGTCCGCACGGGCGGACGGCGGGCCCGTCCGCCGTCCGCGCGGACGGACGGCGGGCCCGTCCGCCGTCCGCGAGGACGGACGGCGGGTCCGTCCGCCGTCCACCTGGACAGACGGCGGCCCCGTCGACCTTCCCTCCCCATGCTTCAAAAAAAAAAAAAAAAAAAAAAAAAAAAAAACTTACCTTCTTCTTCGGGGGCGCCTCCCCGTTGCCACCGTCCTCTCCGTCACCGTCTCCTTCTTCCTCCTCACCATCACCACTGTCGTCCCCCTCATCCTCCTCCGCTGCCGCCGTCGTGCCTTCCTCCTCTTCTCCTTCCTCTCCGGCATCGCCACCGCCACCGCTGCCGCTGCTAAGAGCCTCCTCTTCGCCGCCGCGGATATCCTCGGCGTCACCTCCGCGGACGACCTCGTCTCCGCCACCGCCGCCGCCGCTGCAGCCCGCACCGTCGTCGCCGCCGGCCCTCCTCCTCCTAAGAGCACGGGGGAGCCATACCCTCGCCATGGAGGGAGAGTTCGAAGGCTGGGGAACGAAAGAAAAGAAGAAGAGCAAAGAGAAAGAACGCCGGGTTAACTCCTCTTAAACCCCGAGAGGACGGCCTTGGCATGGCCGTCCACTGACGTGGACGGCCATAAGCTGGCCGTCCGCCGGCGCGTGGCCGACACGGACGGCCACGCGCTGGCCGTCCACCGACACGGACGGCCACGCACTGGCCGTCCGCGGGAGTGGACGACCATGCGCTGGCCGTCCGCCAGCGTACGGACGGCCACGCACTGGCCGTCCGCGGGCGTAGACGGCCATGCGCTGGCCGTCCGTCAGAGCACGGACGGCCACGCACTGGCCGTCCGCTGGAGTGGACGGCCATTCGTTGGCCGTCCACCGACGCGTGGCCGACACAGACGGCCACGTGCTGGCCGTCCGCTCGCTCGGACGTCCAGGAGTCGGCCGTCCAAGAGTCAGTCAAACAGAGGGTTAGGAGGCAGATTGCTCACATGTGTGTGAAAAGAATTTCAAAAGATTTGATATTATTCTTCGAGAAATTGAAAGGCTACATTATTCTAGCGCTCTGCGCCCCATAAAAAAGGCACAGACAGCAGGACGGATGTTGGCCAAGTAGCCTACATATTTTGTGACTTCCTCTGAAGTCTCTGCTACGTCAAGACGTGCCTTGGTGAACCTGGAATGACGCCGCCATGCACGTCGGAGCGGGTCTATGGCCTGAACCTCTCTCGCGTACCCAGTGTGTCGCGGAACGATCAGGGTGTCATATAAGGCAGGGAATGGTACTTGTCTGGGAATGCCGATCTGGAGATGGCAGCGATGCCCCTGATACACAACCAACTCATCGGGGCCAATCAGCCACAGCTTGCGGTCACGAGAAGCCCTCGTGGTGAACTCCATGCTTCGAAGGACCATTGGAACAAATATGAATTTCTCTACAGGCAGGAAGTTTAGGTAATCACGCCAGTCATCCCGCGTCTTCAGATGAGCTGTGAGACACCTGACTTGATCCTCAGGGCCAAGAAGTGAGCGTGCAGGATACCACGCACTGTGCTGAAATATCCTCGAGGCAGAAGTCACACTTTCATCGAAGTCAAAGGATATATGCATCTCCATCCATAGTTGCAAAGTGAACAGACTCCCTCTCGCAGATCGTCCCATGCTCATATGGCTGAGCCCCCCGTACAGGTGTGACAAGATCACCGGGGCAAGAGAATGACCTCTCTGCAGTAAGTACAGCACGCTCACATATTCCTTTTCTAGCACCGAGCCTGTAGTAGGGAACCACAGGACTCCCCCAAGAACCAAGCACAAACCTCGCATCAGTCTTTCAGGTTCGACCACCTTGCGCTTAATTTCTCGGATCAGCCAGTATGCAAGGCGGTCAACGAGGATCCCTCGGCTATTGGTCATACGGCATGCCTCCCGTTTATCTCGGACAATGTCAGCGAAGGTCTCTTCCCAAGAAGGCAAGCCAGAAGGATCACCGGCGGCTAGACCCTCCCAACCATAGAAAGTCTCCACCTCCTCCAGCAAGACTGTTGCCTCAAACTCCCTGAAGACAAAGGTGTGGGTCCCCGGATGCCATAACTCCAGCAGCGCACCCAATCCTTCCCAATGCCAGTGGATGGCAGTAAACCATTTGGCAAACACGATAGAGCGTGTCAGGTTCCATCGATGCATGAACACCCTCATGCTTAGTGTGATCACTTCCAACAGGGCCGCGAGCCATGCATACTTGCGGGTATGCCTAGCGTCAGGGAACTTTGGGAGGGGCTGCGAGGTAACCCAAAAATCAACAAAAAGAAAAGAAGAAGAGAAGAGACGAGGCAAGCAAATAAAGGTCCTAGCCTACCTGTCCGTGGGCCACCAGGTTGCTCAGGTGGCCATCCACATCAGACAGAACTCCAGGTCCTCTGGCAGCGCAAGTAGGAGACGAGGCCATTCTTGAATAGGAAAAGTTGAAGTTCTGGAAGAGGACCCCGCGACGACAACCCTTTTATCATCTCGGGATAACCTCAACACTTTCCACACTCCACAAAAGACGGAGAGGCATCCACATCCCATTCCTTTCCCCCTTTTGTGGACCGCATGCACCTTGTCTTCCACCTTTTCGTGGAAGGCAAGCCCCTTGGCCGTCCATCACTTTGAAAGCAAAACCCATCCACAAGAAAACAAGAGGCCTTTTCCCCCCTCTCTCCAAGGGGGTAACCTCACCCCACAATTAAAGAGACTACCATGATCCATGAATTTAATGGCCCATCTCAGAATTCGAGTCGAAACCATATAGGATTGGCATTCTACCAATAGAATGGCCATATCTTCCATATCGGCTTCGACTCGAAACAAAATATCTGCTTCTTATCTTCCTGCAATTTGAAATGTAATATTGTCATTATTGAAAAATGTGGACGTCGCTGATGTGCGTTCTTGCACCTGCAGGGAATCCGAAGCAAGTAGGATTGAAGACACAGGAGGCTAATAACTTCGGGCGTATAGACTCTGAGTTCCTCTTTAAACAAAACAATGAGGAGTCTATATTCTCCAAGTTATTCGATTGGCCAATAAATCCCTCCTGTTTGCATTAGGAATTTGTTTTTCTAAATTTCAACCCAGCATGCATTTTGCATAAGCATCCACCCTCGCCCTAGGGGCAATGACCATAACTTATCACTCTGCTTAATCCATTGTTGATCTATGAGTCCGACAATTGTGCGTTTGTTAGCCTTTGATTTGCAAGACCCCTTTCTCCTTTTTTTCAGCAGGTGCGCTTGAGAGTCTCTCACTTGGCGATCCCATGATGCGCTAGGCCACCGCGCGCCCGTTGTGTTGAGAGTTCTTCAAGTCACACTCCTACACCTTTCATGCTCGAGATCCCCTTGGGCCAGATCGCTGTATTCTGGTACGCCAAGGCCTCGCGGTCCCAGCACCCGAGGGTCCCACGGACTGTGATTCTCTAGTACTGAACTTTGTCCCTTTTCTTAAACCACTCTTGCAACTCGAATGGCTAGCTTTCATGCATCTGCCGCATTCGCATATCATCCTTGGGGATAGCTCACTCCTTTTCGGGCTGTCCAAAATCAGTTTCGATTTCCGGAACACCCATTTATCATTCCGTTCCACTCCATTGCAAAATAGGTGTCCCGGAGGGGCATTTGTAGACACCGATTTTGGACCACCCTTTTGGTCATGAACCCTGCCCATCAGTAGCCCTTCATCACTAAAATCCCCTCATTTCAGCCATCTCAGCCCACTACCGGCTAGGCCCATTAACCAAATCCCGACCCTAGCCACCTTCTTCGTGGAAGGCCAGCCAGTCCGCCTTCCACCCCCTTCGAAGGCCACCCCTCGCCTTCCACCACCTTCGAAGGCCACCCCCCGCCTTCTACTCCCTTCGAAGGCCAACCACCTTTTTGGCCACCTTTTTCACCTTTTCTTAGAAGGCCAACCCCTTGCCTTCCACCGCCTTCGAAGGCCACCCCCCGCCTTCTACCCCCTTCGAAGGCCAACCACCTTGCCGTCCACCTTTTGGCCACTTTTTCTTCACCTTTTCGTAGAAGGCCAACCCCTTGCCTTCCACCTCCTTCGAAGGCCACCCCTCGCCTTCCACTCCCCTCGAAGGCCAGCCGGGTCGCCTTCCACCGCAAGAGTGGAAGGCATGTTACCTGGCCGTCCACTCCTTAACCACCTTTTGACCCCGTCTTCCCCATGATCTCCTCTACTCTCCGCCCTCGTCCCCCACTACTCCGACCACTCCCCACTCCGTCGACTGCCGCGGCCACTACCGCCAACCCTTGACCACTCCCTATTGGTTGAAGGGGGATTTACGGGGATTTAGACCCCTGATTTCTCCCTTTTTTTCCTTCGCCTATTTAAACCCTCCACATCCTCTCGAGCGGGGGTTAAGAAGAAGGAAGAAAGGGGGGGGACAAGAGGAAGGATTTTTTTGGTTAAGAGGGATTTTGGAGAGGCAGAGAGGGACTTTCTGGTGAGAGGCTCGAGGAGACCTCAAGGAGGAAGGCTCAGGCTACATCTGGAAACGGGCTTGCCTTTCTAACTTCTCCCTTTTATTTTTATTTTTTTTTTACTCATTCTCTTACATTAGTAATATCATTCATTCTCCACACACGCCACTCCTCTTCACTTGCATGCATGTACACATAGGATGACTTAGCCATCCGTACTCCCACAGAGGTTTAAAAAAAAAAACGGGAGGTGGGTGGCCATAACATATGGTCACCTTCCCTCCCCACCACCCATCCGGTGCGTTTCCCACTGATTTTAGTTAGTTTTTTCGCCTTTCTGAATAGATTTTGCACTCTACAGTTCTAATCGGGTTCGTCTTTGCTTGGTCTTTTTCTTTTCAGGGATCCTTACCACCTACACGCGTACAGAATTTCGGGCTCTCTTCCTTTGGCCGGCCGGAGGAAGAGAAGGAGGAATCGACGTCTCCCGCTCTCACAAAACGCGATCATCTTCTACATTCCTGCGGAGCACAGGAACCGAAAGGTAATGCTCCTGGCGATCACACTCTCATGTCTAACCCCTCCTCTTTGAATCGCCACAGTGCTAAGACGTACGGAGAAACCCCAACGCCGAGGCCCCGCGGGCGCTGCACAGCCGCGGAGGGGGACGTTCCGGGCGCCTACACATTACTGCTGTTCACTCCTTGAATATCAAGCCAACTTCTTCACCTCGCTGACAACCTTTTCTGTCGGTATTATAGGTCTACCATCCGGTAGCTGATCCTTTAAAGGCCACCACTCTTACTCCTTATCCACTGAATGCCATAAAGCGGGGGAAGTGCATGAGTACCCCTGGATGGAAAATAATGATGAAAGGTGGTTATCAGTCTGGAAAGGGCCTGGGTACGCAATTACAAGTCAGAATTACCCCCATCAAGGACAACTGAAGGACACCTGGAAATGGTCTGGGCTATAAACCAAGAAAAGTGAGGCACGACATTACTTAGCAGGAAGAAAATGAAGACGGCCAGAAGATATGGGAAACAATGTCTACGCCATGCAAAGAAGGTCGAGACCCCTTAACATGGATTTTATACACACATTTTGTCAAGGGGCTCGTGATCAGTCATGATAATACGGCGGTCATCACTTCCTATTTTGACCTCCATGACATATATGGAAGAGACCTGGCCAGACATTATTCAGAGTTGCTCACGTACCAGTCTTTGGGGGCTCTACGGCCAATGAAAAGGAGGAAATTTCAAGACCTTGAGTGTGAATGGTACATATGGTTTTACTTAAGGGATATGTATATTATATTAAATAGACTGTTTCTTGATCCCTCAGAACCTACGTGGCCGCCACAAATAGATGAACTGATTGAAGGACTTGGTGCCATTTTTGATAAAAGAATACTGATGTCTGAAGAAACAGATGAAGGGGAGCCGGATGACTCCTATGAAGCTGGTTATACCATGGATCTTCTCTGGAGGGGGACTTATCCTTCTCACATTTTCACACTTCATACCTTGTTCCGCACTCTGCTTCTGACCCCCACCGACTTGGTCGCGGGTCATTACTGAAGATATTCCACGGGCTCCGCCCGTCATGATCACTCTGTCCCCACGGGACTTCATTCCACAACCTCCTCTCGATCCAGAGAGGATTTATGATTTGATCTGGGACATGCTACTGTATGATCCCCCCAATCCTTTGGCCTTGGTGCCGCTTCCTCCATCCCATTCTCCTCCTATTCACCTACATTCTTGTTTTATGTTTAATTCATCTTTTCTCCAAAAAAAAACGCCATTTGGCAACAAATTTCTCCCAGATCCTCATTGAGGAAACTTCTTACTTATCCGATTGTACCCCATCGCGTGGGTCTTTCGGTCAAGATTCTCTTCTAGATCTACTCTGCCCCTCCCCTCGGGAGGATTCTCCTGTATTTCGGCCTGTATCCTATAATTTTCATTCTACTTCGTCCTCATTAGGTCAGGATAGGGAGTCTAGCGAAGTTAGGGAGTTTAGTTCTAAGCAGATTAGTCAGGTTAGGAAGTCTATAAAATCTAAGGGTAAACAAATTCCAGATAGATACCTCCAGGATTTAGCTGATAAATGCCTTTCTTACTTTTTGATCCCTCAGCTATTAGAGAATCATATTCAGATGCCAGAAGATTGTATAGATGATGAGTCAGTTAATGATGGATATGGGTGTATGAATTGATACACGAAAAAGACCCCATTGTTGAAGATGAAGAAGATGACGAGGACGCGGCTGAGGCATATGCCGGTGGAGTAAAGAGATTTGATGACCCTCAGCTACCGTAGAAGAGCCCACTAAAGAAATCAATCTAGGGATTGAAGACTAACCTAAGGTTGTCTTCGTTAGCAAGAATCTTTCCGAAAAGGATGAGAAGGCAATGGTACAAGTTCTTAAGGATTATAAAGACACTTTTGCCTGGAGTTATGAAGATATGTCGGGGTTAGACTCATCGCAAGTGGAACACAGGTTGACATTAAAGGATGGAGCTAACCTGGTTAAACAGAAGTTAAGGCGATTCCACCCACAAATGGCTTTAAAGATGAAGGAAAAGATCGATAAGTTACATAAAGCCAAATTCATTAGAGTTGTCCTCTATCCACAATGGGTGGCTAACATAGTCCCGGTTATGAAGAAAGACGGGAAGGTCAGGATTGTTGGGATCCGGGCGGGACGCGAAGAATGCAGCGGAAACGACAAACAAAATAAATCCCGCCCGATGCTCGCTGATCCGATTCGGAACGAAAAACTAAAATCGAAAATAACGGAAAGTAATCCGATTACCGTGCGCGAATTCGAATCCGCTTCCATCTCGGTTCCGTCGAGGCGATGCTGCGAGCCGCACAAGCGTCCGGCCTCCAGAGGTATCCACGCGATCCTCCGCGGTGGTTCGTCCTCGATCCCTCGTCCGTTTCAGCTCGCTCGCTGAAGATCCGTCGCCACAACGATTGCTGAAATCCCGCCGACGGGAATTCCCGACTTTCGGGAATCACATGCGGCGGAGACGGAAACTGTTCTGGCGCCTCGAACGGGGTGCCCAAAGGAGGAGAGAGAAAGGAGGGATGACGGCCAGCAAGGGGAAATCTTAGAGCTTGGCCCAGGGTTTCTCAACAGCGCGTATATATATAAAGTCGGCGCGACTTTTCACAAAAGTCTCCGAGTTCATATAAATCCCACTTATGTACCACCGACTGAGAATCTTATTGCGTGTGACCATCTAGGCCCATTTACCAGTCCGGTTTTCAGCCCGTTAAAACCAATAACTAGTTATTGACTTATAGTAATTAATTAATATCTAGATATTAACTAATTACTTAACCGAATTAATATCGCATGTAAATTCGGTCGGACTTCTGATCAAGTTGGGTGCCAAGCAACACCTCATGATTCTGGAATGCAATGGGGTTCAACAACCCGCTCATGGAACCTGTCCGTCCACAGTTACCACGTGGCTATAATCCTTCGTTCGCACAATGCCCTCGAGTTAACCTAGGGTATGGTCAACTGTCAAATCCTAGATGGTCAACTCACTTGAATCAGACTCCGCTGTACAATATCTGAAAATCTCTTTTTCTGATATTGTTTCTGCTCTGGCCAGAAACTCCTGCGGATCTATTCTAGAGCATTCTCTCTCCAGTTACCTAAGAGCGAACGATCCTTTATTGAACACACAATCACCTTCGAAGGTCTTCCGCTGGACCCGATCCTTGATTATTAGAGATCCCATGGATAGGGATTTGTAGGTCAAAGTCAAAGTCCAGAAGTCCACCGACAAGGTGTCTTTGGTGTCTCAAGTCCAAGGATCAACCACGCCACTGTGACGATGAATCAAGCCGATTGACAGTCAGCTAAATTACCATTCGGCGATTCATGTCGGATCAGTTCAGTGAACTCATTCTCCAATGAGCACCTACAGGTTTACCATTGTGTCTCCACACGAGTAACTAACGAGATCAGTCACCCTCATCATATGAGCTGGAATAACCTGTACTAGTCTAACCGGATGTTTGATGTCCTTCTCCAACATCCTACGACTAGGAACAATTGATAATATGTGTTTATAAGTCATCAGTCTCATTATTATGATATCATCATAATCTGATGACTATTGCACATATTCATGGACTTCATTATGCGCAATTATAAATATGCCAATTTATATAATGAATTTAATGTCATTTATTAGTGAACCAGCTTGAAATAGAAACCTTATGATTGGCTTAGAGGACACCTATATCCATCAAGGATCTATATTGACTTCCGAGATTTGAATAGGGCCTGTCCTAAGGATGATTTTCTATTGCCTTACATTGATGTACTCATCGATAATACTGCTAGCTATGAAACTTTATTATTTATGGATGGATTTTCAGGATACAATCAGATTAAATTGGTAGAAGAAGATCAAGAAAAGACATCATTCACTACACCTTGGGGAACATATTGCTATGTCGTCATGCCATTTGGATTAAAGAATGCTGGAGCTACTTATCAAAGGACTATGATGGCAAAATTTCATGACATAATGCACATAGATCTAGAAGTGTATGTGGATGACTTGTTGGTTAAATATAAAACGAAGGCTGAGCATGCCAAAGTTTTGGCAAAAGTGTTAGAGAGATCAAGGGAATATCAGCTGAAAATGAACCCCAAGAAATGTGTATTCGGAGTATCTTCAGGGAAATTACTTGGATTCATTGTCAGCAAACGGGGAATTGAGATCGATCCCAACAAGGTGAAGGCTATCAGAGAGATGCCACCTCCCAAGAAATTAAAAGAGTTAAGAGGATTAATCGGGAGGTTGCAATTTATTCGTCTTTTTGTCTCCCAACACTCACAAAGGTGTAAGCCGTTCTACGAGCTTACCAAGCCGGAAGTCACATTCAATTGGGACGATAAGTGTCAGGAGGCGTTTGATGGATTAAAGAATTATTTGGCAAGTCCTTCTGTTTTGAGACCACCATCTCCAGGCAAACCATCGATGCTATACATTTCTGTCCTGGATGATGCGGTGGGGGCTGTCCTAGCACAAGAGGATGAAGAAGGAAAGGAGAGGGAAGCCTACTACCTCTCTAAACTTCTCAACCCCGCTGAACAGAGATACACGGCGATGGAGAAAACATGTGCAGCACTTGTATGGGTTGTTCAGAAATTGAAGTATTACTTTCTAGCCCATGAAGTCCATCTCATCGCTAGGATGAATCCAATCAAGTTTCTTCTTGTGAAATCTGTCCTTACTGATAGGTTAGCACGATGGCAAAGCTTTCTATCTCAATTTGATATCACTTACATTCAGCAGAAAGCGATCAAAGGCTATGCCATAGCAGAACATCTCGCTCATCACTCCCTTTCTCGTTTTGATCTAGTCCGATCAAAGTTTCCGGATGAGGAACTGATGTCTATAAACCAAGTCAAAGATGACATATAGACCCTGCATTTTAACAGAGCTCTGAATTCCCATGGAAAGGGGATCGGCATTGTTCTGTTATCACCTGAAGGTGTCACCATTCTGCAAGCCTTTCAACTTGACTTTCCAGTCACTAACAATATAGTTGAATACGAGGCACTCCTTGCTGGCCTCGAGGCCGCTCATCTCCATGGTGCCACCAAACTCAGAATTGTAGGTGATAACCAATTGATTCTTCGCCAAATGTTAACCAAATATCGAACTCTTGATCCCAAGCTCAAGCCTTATCAAGAACTTACTTCTGCTTATGCAAAACTTTTCACAAAATTGATCTTTGTCCATGTTCCTAGGAATCATAACATCTTAGCTGACGCTCTAGCCTCACTTGCATCTTCTCTTAATTTTTCAATCAGCAGACAATCCCAATCAATCATCGTTCATAGGCGTCTTTCACCCGCCGTGAAAGACCCCTCATTCTTTAGAACTAAGGAGAAGCTGCTGAAGAAGGTCAGAGATGGAGATATTGTGGAAAAGAGAGATATTATGTTAATGGAGTTGTTAGAAGAGATGGATGATGAACAGAAACCGTGGTACTACGAAATTGCTAAATATTGTAAAGATCAATCATATCCTGAAGAAGCCACAACTGAGGAGAAAATGGCTATCAGGAGAGTTGCTCAAAGATACACCCTAGTTGGGGGAGCACTATACAAAAGAGGTTTTAATGGAGTTCTTCTAAGATGTTTAGACGAAGATGAGCTTTGAAAGGTTATGGAAGGAGCTCACGCTGGAGTTTGTGGTGGTCATGTTAATGGATAGATGCTAGCAAAGAAAATCCTTAGACAAGGATTCTATTGGCCAACTATGGAAGAAGATTGTGTAGGATATGTCCGTTGGAGTGCTAAGTGTCAACTTCACGCTGATAAGATTCATTCTCCTACATCTTCACTCCACCTTGTTTCCTCCACATGGCCTTTCTCCATGTGGGCTTTCGATATCATTGGACCTCTTGGCAATCTTGATTCCGGCATTAAGCAAAAGCCCTTCATCCTCACAGCAACGGAATACTTCACCAAGTGAGCAGAAGCTGAAGCGTACACGGAAGTCAAAGCATCAACCGTCTACAAATTCATCATAAATAACATCATCACAAGATTTGGAATTCCAAGCACCATCGTCACCGACAATGGACCGCAGTTCGTGTCATAAGAGCTGAAAGACCTCTGCAACAGGTACAAAATTGCGTTGCATCATTCGTCTCCTTATTATCCGCAAGGCAATGGCTAAACAGAGGCAACTAACAAGACTTTGATAAAAATCATCAAAAAGACGTGCAAGTCTAATAAATTCACAGACTGTCCAGAAAAATTGATTGAGGCTCTATGGGCATACTGAACTTCAATCCGCACGCCCACCGGGCAGACTCCTTATTCCTTAACATTTGGAATGGAGGCGGTAGTTCCATATGAGATCATTATACCGTCATTAAGAGTACAATTGAATAAGGAATTTTCTATTGATGAACACCGTTCAGCACTCCTTGCTCAATTGGAACTCTTAGACGAGAAAAGATGGTCAGCTGCTAATCATGTAAGAGTTTATCAAAATAGATTAGCACGTTTTTATCAAAAGAAAGTCATTGAACGTAAGTTCAAAGTCGGTGAAATGGTCTTCAAAAGGATCTTTGTAAAATCAAGTGGTCCGCATTCTAAGCTCCAACCCAATTGGGAAGGACCATATGTTGTATCACATGCTTTTCCTGATAATGCTTACCGTCTAGTTAATGCAAAAGGGGAAGAATTGACTCACCCCTGGAATGGTTTGTATCTCAAGAAATACTACATTTAGGTTAAAGAGTCGATCAGCATGGTGCAAAGACCAGTGGAATCATAAAATTTAGAAACTCAAATCCCCTTATCAGTCTGAATAATTTAATTCAAACACATTACTACACACACTGATACGTTTGATTCGTGAGTAACAAGAAATGTCAAGTCCTAAGGAATACCGAAAGCTTGACTAAAAGTGTAAAGTACAAATCATTCTTTTCAAACAAAATTTTGTTTTTACACTCAGCCCACGATGTCGGAACGAGGCTTATAATAGACTACCAAGAATACCCGCCATCTTAGTAGGAGACCGTCATAAAAAAAATGGGGGAGATCCGTCCCAAGAAAAAGAAAAGAAAAGCAAAAGCAAAAAGCAAAAAGCAAAAGCCAAATGTCAAATCAAAAGGTCATTACACTACAAACGTTACATCAAGGCCATGAAATGAAATAAAATGGAACGCAAAGTCGATAAATACCCTTGAAAGAAAATGACCGAACCCCAACAGATATTAGCGTAAGAAAGGAACATCTTTTTAAGTCTCCGGAACCTTCTCGTGGGCTTTCTAAATCAATTCTTCCTTTCTTTTCTGATGAGGCGTACTCCAAGCTTAAGGAACGGCTTAGATTGACTAAGGATCAAATCATCAAATGGGATCACGAATGGAAACACAAGTTCAAGCACGATGGGTCTAAGTTAGATTATTGAAGAACAATCTGGGAATTAAGTTAATAAATGAATATGTTTCTTTTTTATCTGAGTACCATGCTGGTCTTTTTGCACAATCCAAAATCCAAAAAAAAGTACATATTCCAAAATCCAAAAAAAATGCATAATCTAAAGAAAGGCACATATCTCAAAACCAAGAAAAAATAGATGTTTCAAAAATCAATATATATATATATATATATATATATATATATATATATATATATATATATATATATATATATATATGTTCCAAAATCCAAACAAAAATGAATATTTCAAAACAACAAGAAAATATTTCAATTAGCAGCTGCTTATTGCATCTGGTGTGTTTCATTCCTTTTATTTTCAGTGAACATCTGTTTGCTTGCATGTTGCATTTTTGCTTACAGTTTGATTATTCATACTACCTTTGTTAATAAAAGCTATGCCCCTTGACATTTTTACCAAGTAAAGGATCAAACATCTCGGCTATTCAACCAGGCAAGGGGCTAAGTCTAAACAGATACTTAACCTGTTTGTTAAGTAATATACAAGGTACAGGAACGAAAGCCAAGGAAATCACACAAATGCCAAGGCACAAGGTTGAAGGCCAAAGTTTTATATATATATATCAAAATCTATTTTTATACAGGACTCACAAAAAGAAGAAAATACAGAAGTAGCCCTCACGGCTGACTCTCCCCAGCCCCTTCATCGAACTAGCTCTGAGCCTTATCAGGAGCATCCGGTGCCGGTCCTTGACTGGGCGGAGGTGGTGGTCCCATCAAACACGGACCAGCCTAGCCCGATGATATGGCCACGCTCGCGGTGAACGCACTTCCATGCCCTCTTTCCTGCGCTCGCTGGCGGGCACGTCGATAACGCTCCTCCACGTTGCGTCGCTCATGCTCCGCGACACCAAGCTGGACCCGGAGGGAAGTCACCTCGGCATCGACCCGCTGCCGCTCTTGCCGTTCTCGCTCTCAGTCCTCGGTAAGCATTTCCAGACGGATCTAGAGGCGTGTCAGATCACGAGGAAGATCGTCGCTGGAGAGGCGTGCCAACTGCTCCTCCAAGGCTCTGATACGTGCAGCGTCGGCCTCGGCACGAGCAGCTGCTACACGAGAATGCTCCAACTCCACTTCAGCCCTCTGAAGGGCCTCCTAAAGCTTAGTGACCTACAATAGGAGACCTTGCCAGTTCAAGTAAATCAAAGTTCAACAATGGAAGAAGAAGGATAGAACTTACTCGAGTAGAGCGGTTCTCCTCCGCGAGAGAAGTCCGATGGATGGCGGAGGCAAGCCAGCCCTGGAGATCGGCAAAGGCAGGCTCATGAGCAGCAGACGAGGTGGAAGATGATGAGGCTCCATAAATAGGGGGAGCCGCTTGGGTGTAGACAGCTCGCTGCACCAAAAGACAACCGTCAGTGGCTAATTGTCAAAACAAATTAATTAATTAAAACATTCATTCATAAGCATGCATACATACTAGGTCAAAGAGCTCCTTCTGGACCTGCTCCAGCTGGGCCTCCGCATCATGTAGGCGGGCCCGGAGGTCAATGATGACTGCATCTCACGCATCCTGCATACCATACATACATTCACAAACATAAAATAAGACAATAATAAAATGAAAGAAGCATGAAAGTCATACTTACATCGAGTGGTCGGAGCTGTAGTTGATCGGCGTAATGGGCCCGGTATTGTTGGAAATAAGCATCGCTGCTCTCCGCCTGGGACTCCACCCGAACGCCGCGGTGGTGCTAGTCCTCGTATTGCTCTGGGAACTTGACACGCCAATCCGTGAGGGCCTGCTTGCCCCTCATGCTCCTCCTGACGCCCTCTGGGACCTCCTCTTCGATCCATTCTTGATGGAGGCCCAACATCCTCATCACTAGGCGGAGGCAGAGCGGCTCGATTTCATTGAGGCAGTGGAACCACATCTGCCTCCCAAACCATCTCCGGCCAGCCGTCACCCACGGCTGGCCCTCCTCGCCCATGCCCAAGTAAGGGCGCCAAATCACCTGCATACAGGTTAGATACATTCATATAAATAACTTGTATTTAATAAATAAAAGATTGCATTTAATAAACAAAATTGAACAAATTAAAGACTTACCAGAAGCTCTGGATAGTCAAGGAATTGACGGCAGAGGGCTGTCAATTGATGATGCTGTGGGGCCGTGTCCACAATAGGATGCTAGCGGCGAGCCAAAGGGACAGCGTCCGGCCTCACTGTAAGGACTGAGGTTTCGGATCCGATTGTCAGTTTCAGGGTCGGACTATGTAGTTTGGGCTCTAACAGGGCTGGGACCCTATTCTATTTCGCGTCGAGCCTGCTCGACGCGGTTTAAACAGCGTCCGGCGTGGCAGACGCGTTTTAGATTGTGCCACGTGGATGCCACGTGGGCTGGCCTTGGGTCGCGAGTGTACGGGCCAGTCGTGTCGTCTGAACGGCGTCCATTATGGGCGACGCATTTCAGACTGCGATCCTGCGGTGTCAGAGTACGGTGCCAGTCTTGTCGTCTGAATGGCGTCAGCCTTGGGCGACGCGTTTCAGACTTCTATCAGAACGGCCTGTCTTGTCATCTGATTGGCGTCCGTACATCTCGACGCGTTTTACCTAGTTTCTGGTTACCCCGCGAGCCCTCCTTCCTTTCCCTCATTCTCACCCTCACACTCTCTCTCCCCTCACCCTCTCCACCCTCCGACTCTCCCCACTCTTCCCCTTCCCTTTCCCCCTTCTTCCTCTTCCACCTCTCCACCTCTCACCATTGCCACCACCACTTTCTTCGCGGCGTTCCATTCTCCGGACGGCGGCCGACGTCCCGGCGGAGTGGCGGCGTCCTCGGAGTACCGGCGGCGGTTTGCGGTGCGACGGTTTGGCAGCGGAGCCAGAAGGAGTTCAAGAATCGGTTGGGTGACGATTCCCTCAATGTTTCATTTTAAAACCATGTTCTACCCCTTTGAAGCATGCAACGGGTCTATGGTTCTCGGGTAGAATAAGCATGTTTAGGAACTTTTCTTGATAAGGATGAGGGTATCTGTGAATGTGGTTTAGTAATGATTGGCTTGCTCCTCTTCCTCCTCCGTTTGGTTTGATTTTGGGGCATTTGGGGGTGAAAAAGAGAATCATCGGGCTAGGAAATAGAACCAGGTTTCTGGGGCTAAAAGACGTCGTGCATGGATGACGCAATTTGGAATAGCGTCGAGCCACCATGACGTCTTTTAGGCAGAAATCACCTGATTAAGATTTTCTGCAAAATTCCGGATTTTGGAGCGAATGGCGTCTAAGGACGCCGACGCGTTTTTAAAAGACGGCTAACTGTGACGACGCCTTTTTAGGCCATATTCTAAGGCCGAGAATTCATGAACCAGTTTAGGAGACTTGAATGGCGTCGTCCTTGGTCGACGCGATTCAAGCCAGAACCACACTAATCCATGCCAGTAAAATGTGTTTACACTGCTAGATAGTTGGTTAAAAGCATGCTTTTAGTACACTCGATGACGTTGGACTCTTCATGACCGGATGGCACTACGTTGTATGTCATGCGACTGCGGACTTCTCACGTGACCGAATCGCACCGTACCGTGTTTTGTATTACTGTGGACCTAGAGTGACAGTTGTAGCGTGTGACACCCTGTGTCGGTGCGGAGGGACACAGCGCTGAAGGGAGCAGTGGCGGGGTGACGCCTAGTGAGAGAGGGTCACCTGGTGAACCCCGGGGTTAGCTAGCTTGTACCGGTGTCGGAGTGGTACCTTTGGAGTGTCACTCGTGCTGAGGGAAGGAGTAACCACCTGAGCCAGTTGGGCCGAAGTAGCCAGTGTGCTATCCGAGGGGTTGCTGTTTGGTCTCAGCGGGTCGGTGTTTGCTGGGGGAAGGAGTAATCGCCGAGGTAGCCAGCGTGCTATCCGAGGGGTTACTGTTTGGTCTCAGCGGGTCGTTGTTTCCCACTTTCGGAGACATTGTTGACGCATTTTGCCGAGACGCGAGTTGTAGGCTCCTTGGTAGGATGATTTCCGTGATATGCATGTTATATTCCGAACACATGTGGTTTATATCGAGTATTAAGGGTAATATGTTACAACTTTACTTACCTCGTTTACTTGTATCTTGGTAATTGCACTTGTGGGTGTGTGAGTGGGTAGTGGGGATCGAAGGATCCTTACTGAGTCTTTTCGTTGAGACTCACCCCTGCAGTTTTCAGGTGAGGACTCCAGGCAGACTTAGCGTGGAGTGTGCTGTTGTGAGCTGCGCGCCATCAGCGGTTGTTCCGGGGTATGCCCCGACGTAGTTGTTCTTTTTATTTCTAGCATGTATGCTTAATTATTTCTCTTCTGTTGGAGTATGTAATTACTTGCTGTATTGAGTCGCATTGTAATAACTTTTAATTTCTGCATTTTCCTTTCAATTCAAGGCGATGTGAATGTTTAGCTTAGTTTATTATTTATTTCCCAGACTTACTTAGATCCTGGTTTGGTTCCAAATTAATGATTCGGTACCCATTTAGTAATCGGATCCCCGATTATAGGGTAGCGGGTCGTTACACGCACGATCCGCGCTCAGCCGAGCGGGAAGTAAAGATAGCCCCACACCTGCACATAAACATGTAAGTTAGAAAAACATCATATCATTGCATTTCATATCATGAACAAATAATAAAATAAGTTATACCTGAAGAAACGGAGAAAAGCCGCTGATGGTGGTCTCACAGTCCGGCGTGACCGCAGAAAGATCGGCAAAGAGGTGAGCCAGGAGGGCTGCACCCCAGGCATACTCGTGCAAACTCTTTAAGTCATCTAAAAGGAAAAGAAATCTGTAGTGGATATGGTCGCCCTTCGTACTGAAGAGCAACCGACCGGAAAAGAAAACTAAGAAGACCCTAAGCTGTCTATCTACCTCCTCTACCTGACTCGGGTCTATACAGTATACAGTAGCAGAGGACTCAGCTAGTCTATCTCTAAACTCCTCCCGGATCTCGTCCGACCAACGTCGGGGCTCAACTAGTCCTAGAGCGGCCTCTACCTCCACCCTAGGTACAGTCCTAGAGCGGCCTACCATCTACTCTAAGGCCAGTGATCCTGGCCACGTACTCTAAATTGGGGACCATATGTCCCCAGGGCATTAGGAAAGCCCTGCTTTCCGCATACCACCTCTTCCGCAGCGCCTGCAGGAGAACCAAGTCGAGCCAAAATGGCTCGATCTCCAGAATCTCCGCGAACCCCATCTAGCGCAGGCACGCCTTCTGGAAGTCCGGGAGTCCCCGGTAGGCTCCTATCACTAAGTCCCATGAGATCCGGGCCCTCATCGTCCCCTGCAAATAAAATAATAAAATTCCATCAGTCAATAGAAAATCAATAAAAAAATTCCTTTTAAAAGGCGTCTGCAATGATGGACACCTATTGAAAGGCGTCTACCACCTTTGACGCCATTTGAACTCATTTTCTGCCTTATTTAAAAATTGAATTTTGGCTTGAATGGCGTCGGACCATGGCGACGCCCTTTGAAAGGTGTCACCTAGTCTGGACACCATTCAAACCCAATTTTCAGACTTTTTGAAAAAAGTCTCCTTCTTCTCCTCTTTCCTTCATCCCATTCACATCCATAGAAGAACTTACCAAGTGGGAACCTTCCTCTTCTCCTTCTTCCTCACCCACGGCCGCCGGAGGGTCTTCTTCTTCCTCCAAGAAAGCCTCCACCGCTGCGAGTTCAGCCGGTATCATTTCTTCGTGAGCTTCTTCCACCGGCACCACCGAGAGAAAGGCGGTTCGCCGGCGTTTCACCACCGCCTTGGCCTTGCTAGATCCACCTCGCTTCATAGCTTCAAGGGATTTCGGATTGAGAAAAAGAATAAGAGAAAGAAGGAGAGAGCTTGGGTGTGAGAGAGAGTTTGAAGAGGGCTTGAGCTTCGCCGGAGATGGCCGGAGAAGAGAGGAAATTTCCGGAGAAAAAGAAGATCGCCGAAGACAATGGAGGAGAGAGGAAAAGCAAGGGAGAATGAGGAAGAAAAGAGGGCTTACGCGGGTTCTGTTAGAGAAAGTTGAAACGTGTCGGGGTACAGCGACGCCATTCATGGCGCATAAATTGAGGCGACAAAAGACAGAGGTTTGAAATTGATCAAAAGGCGCCTTCACAGAGCGACGTGTTTCACTTTAAACCGCCAATTCTGGTCAAAACAGTACAAGGCATGATGATTAAACGCGTCCACACCTCACGACACGTTTCAGTGGAATAATCACAGAATTAATGGCAGAATTCTGGAGAAAAGCAAGAGAGAGAATTGAAAGACGTTTACATGTTTGGACGCGTTTCAAGATTAATTCGGAATTTTCAAGATAAATGTCTTATTTAAAAAAGGATTTTGGATGAAAGGTGTCTACACTTATAGACGCTTTTTAAGGTTAATTCGGAATTTTAAGGATTAATGTTTTTTTTTTTTTTTTGAAAATGAGTTATGGTTAAAAGGCGTCTTTCTGAGTAGACGCGTTTTGCATTAAAGTATACCCGAACTATCATATTCTAAGAAAAAATCAAATTTTTACTTAAGAAAAAATCATGAACAAGTTATAGGAAATTGAGAATGAATTTCAAGACATAAAGGAACAATACTTTATTGAAATAAAGTCTTTATTACATCAAGAAAAAAAAAAAAAGAGAAAACATTCAAGAAAGAAATTCTCGAAGTCTCAGTATATATGGAACAAATAATCCTCTATCTATTTTCTCGAGAGGATTTTACACGATGATTGAAGCTAATATTCCACAAAGTGACTATAAGTTCAGTGGCTTCATAATCTTCATCAGATTCCAAGGCACGCTTCTTGATTGGAGATGTATGGAAAAATTCAGGAAATTTATAGCAAGGCAAGCTGAGTTGAGTATAGCAGCGATGAGGATTGTACAGCACGAACTTAGTAGCCCCGATCAGTTTAAACTCTGCACCCGCTGCACGGCGTACCCGAATTGGCTTTCCTACAATAGCAAGAGGTAAAGAGTCGAACCCATTTGCTGACATTTTTCTCAGATAATCTCTCCAGTCAGCTCGAGTCTTGAGTTTTCACACTCGATTGATCATCTTCTCATTGAATTTCACATTGTTGGAAATATGGAAGATAGGGCTATTCTGATATATTTGAGACGGTCTTGCAGAATTTCTAGTGTGATATTCAAACTTGAAGTGCAACTCAACCCATAGAGCGAAAAGTAGCATGCAACCATAGGGAGGCTGACCTGTAGACGCTGCAGAAACCTACTGTAGAGATAGGCTAGAATCGTTGTGCTAATATGTCTTCCCTCAAAGATCTCGCAGATTGCACTGACTTGATCATCTTCTAATATGTTATCTTGAGCATGAAAGAACAGAGCTCCAGTTAGGCACGTGGTGAAAGCTTTCATCACGTTCTCAGTGTCATCTTCTCTAAGATCTTCAATCTCGTACAAAGTCCACTCTGCTAGCATTGCAAGATTGATTCCTTTCTTAGTAAGGCACCCTTTAACTTCTTTTGGGTCCTTCATTATCTTCATCAACAATTGTTGACCGGTGATCTTCTCCTTCATCAGAGCCATCTTATTCTGGATCACTTCATTGTCACCGTACAACTTGATTTTGGAAAGACCCAATAGGAGTTCAACTTCCTCTAGAAGAATAGTGCATTCAAATTTAGGAAAAAAGAAAGTATGGGTTTGAGTATGCCACAACTCAATCAAAGCACCCATAGCCGCCCAGTCCACGTTTGTACTTTTGTAATGCTTCGCATGGACTACTAGACCCTGGATGTTCTACTTAGAAACAAAGGATTGCATGGAAATAGTAGTACTTTTAACAAGCTTTCGGATCTAAGGAAGGGATGTGAATTTCCTTGGGCCGGGAAACAAAGGGTACGCATAGAAAATAGAAGGGAGAATCACTTGAAGAACTTGAAGACTATGAAGAACATGGAATTGAAGAAGAAAAAAAAGATTGAAGGGAAAGAGGATTTAACTTACTTGGAGGTTAGGATCTCTTCCACTTAGATGATTTTCCACGTTAGAGAGCTTCTCTAGCATCTTCTTCACCCGCTTGCTTGAAAAATCCATCTTGTTCTTGAAGCTTTTCCTTCTTAAAATCTTGAAACTTTGAAAAATCCTTGAACTTTAAAGAAAATCCCTAGCTTTAATCTCTAGATTGTGTTAGGGATGTATTGATACAAGTTTATGGAGTTTATATAGAGAGAATTGCGATTCTAGGAAAGCTTTTCCGGATTTGAGAAAGGATAAGCATAGAGAGAGTTGGAATCCGGGTAGAAGTTAGCCAGAACCAGTTTCTGCGACTGAAAAGACGTCGTTGAACATAGACGCGTTTTAGTTGAATTAATGGCGTCGGCGCGACACGACGCATTTTAAGATTTTTTGTTATTTATCCGAAATTCAATGTTTATCCATATTTTGATGCTTAATTAAACATTTGTTTGAAGTTACTGATGAATTTAGAGTGCAGGAAATTCAGGAAAATCCAAATGAAGCTGCAAATTCAAAGATGATCCCACTGTGGGAGTTTATAAGTCTCGACCGTGACTAAAAAGACAGTTATCTCTATCCTTGTATTCTTTCATGTGATTAATTTGCATTATCAGAATTATTATATGTTAAATATTTATTAGATTATATCAAGGACCTTGTGGTTTTGATGAAACTGGAATTTAAGTTCCCCTACAACAAAAATAGTGATAATTCCATAGAATTCTTAATCGTACGGATAGGCCGTTTAATTGTTAATTAGTGAGGACGATGGTTCCACTTTTGTGAAATAGTGCGTGGATAAACGAGCTTCGGCTTAACACTGAATTACAAGAATTGATATCTTGACTCAATAATGACAATTTAATAATATTATCTTTGATTAATTTATATTTTATTTGATTTTATATTTAGCCCAACATGCATCATGTAGGACTTTGATATAATTGTGATAAAAATTAATTATTGATTAAGTTTCAAACCATTGATCAAATAATTCCCAACATGATATGAAATATTCCATTCTGAATTGAGTATCTTGATTATCTTTGAGGTTCGCTTAAATATATCATTTGAATTCTATCCTTTTTTGGATTCTTTATCTAACATTTCTTGTTTTCTTTTATGATCCATCATGGCTACAGCACGTCCACATTAGCTGGCAATCGCTCCCCATGATGAAACGTGTAGTGTCTATGACCTGGGATACTTCTCAATCCATGGAAGTTGATCGACCTTATTTTATTTCCTTGTCTATCTCACCCAGACAGGATTAATTCCATTGATCTCCTTGAGTTATCTCTATTGATGATTTTGAGAAAATTTTCAATCATGTGATGTTAAGAGCGTGTCTCATCACACTTTGGCATCATCTTTTCAGTACATCTCATTTCATTTCACTCCCTTGTAAAGACGATGCCAAGGTGAGGCAGTTGTAGACACGCTAATTTCAATATCATTTTGAGTAAATTTCATATCATATAATAATGCCTCAAAATAGTCTGATATTTAATCATTAGTTAATTTTTATTAATCTTTCTGAATTAATTATCTAAATAGTATCAGGTCAGACAGACATAATTTAAGTTAATTAATTAAATTGATTTTAACTCAAATTTTAATCAAATATGAAAAAGTCTAAAAGACGTCGACATGTGTAGACGTCATTTAGAGTTTATTCTTATTTTGATTTGTAAAGTTTGAATTTTAATTAATTGATTAATTAGTTAAAAGACGTCTGTCAGGCACGACACCATTTAGGTTTCTTAAGCTGTTTCTATCTCTTTTTCCGGATATTTATCCCTATCTTAATTAGTCTAAAAGACGTCTCCCGTGGACGACGCGTTTTAGATAATTACAGATAAAGATGAATTAATCTGTGTTTATCTGTTTGTTAAACTTCAAATTCTTTCATGTAATCCATTAATAACTGCGGATGTAAAGCCTATAAATACACAACCCCTTGGTCATTGAAAAGAGAGTGATGATAGTGATAATTGAGTGAAATTGGAACAAAGAATCTTGGCGATGACGTTCATGTGCTGAAGGATCGAAGTGCTGCTACTTCCAAGAGTCTTGAAGCAAGCTACATCCCTTCTTCATCACTTCTTCGTCCTTTCAAGAACTTTCAAGACCAAGGCTTTCCAGGGGCCATCCAACTCAGTTCTTAATTATTCATCATTATATTAGTTCAAAATCTCATTCATCACATCACTCCATGCAACACACACTCATTAGCATTATTTTTCAATCCATGTTTTAAGGAGTTTAAAAGACCATCAAACAAATGAGTTCATTTGTTTAGTTACATGATTAGAATTTCTACTGGAATAGATACTACATCTATTTAAGTTCTTATTGTTCCCTCTTTCTTTCTTTCCACTTTTTGCAAGGTTCAAAGGTACAAAAAGAGATAAAGAGGAGAGAATCAACAAGGAAAAGGAATCTGGATGATCCTCAAAATCCGATAAGCATCCAAAGCAAGAACAAAATCAAAAGGGGTCTCTTTCTTTTGCCGGCTGAAGGAGGGGAATCAAAGACTTAGAAATCTTCCAATTCCAAAACAGGTAGACGATCAATCTTTTCTTTTGAAACTTTTTAGTTAAAAGTTTCTGACGAGCACATTCACTTACTTTTAATAGGTTTATTTGTCACATAAACAACATAATTTTCATGATAATCACACACCCAATTTGAGCACTCACACAGTGGTCAGTGGATCTCTCATCATTAGGATCTACTGTTCTATTGTCTCTATCTCTCCTTCCCATCTCCACTTTTGTCTTATTTCCTCACCAGCATCTGTCACACTCCGCATGTCATCGTTGTCTATGCACTACTATCTTGAACCCTAGAAAGCTTATATAAAACTAGAGTAAGATCAGAGACAACCTTGTGCAAATCAGCTGCCCCCAGTTCCCAACGTTGCTGGTGTTGTTGGGTACGAAAGATAGAAGACATTGGGGTTGTCTGTATGGGGCTATTTACATGCAAGAGCAAAGGGAGAGGAAGAGATAAAAAGGGGGAGGGATTTCTTTGAAAAGAGTGATTTGTTTCCCTACTTCTCAGTCGTGCTACTTGAGCCGCGACGCCTTTCAGATCTATGATCTTGGTCAACACGAAATGTACAAAGTAATACATGTAAATAATCTTATCTACAATGAGAGCAATCAAGACATCTATAATGATAAATCATTAGTCCTATCCTACTTATCCATGATGGACTTGAATCTTGTTTGTCTCAAAGATTCTAGGAACAATGTATGTTCCTGGATGCCACTCCAAAGTTATGCAAATCACATGACTTTAAACCGATTGGTAGCTTTAGGAGCCTAATTCCTAGCAACCCTTGTTAATAGGAAGTAGACTTTAAAAAAAAAAAAAAAAAGACAACAAATCGTATAAGGAGTTCATAGGGTCGATCTGTAAACATATAGGCAACAGTAAAAATAATAAACATATAAACAACCATAAGAATAAAAGACAACATGTACCACTAAGATTGATTGGGGTCCTTATCACTTAGCATGTCATTATCTTTTTTGAAACCGTATCATAATCAGGGATTGGGAGATCAATGGCGTCAGAAGCAAAACATGTTTTTTTTCATTTTCCTTGTGTATGTGTAGGTAATTGGAGCATGAAAGAAATTTTTACAGAATGGAAAACACCATTATTTCCCACATACCTGCAGCAACTTGCAGCAAAGAGAGAGAGAGAGAGAGAGAGAGAGAGAGAGAGCAACTTGCAGTACAACCAAAAGATATATTTTCATCAGTTTAAAGTAATACAACATGTTAGAAGAGACAACCATATGTGCCAAAGAAGTTTATAGGATTGTTGGCAAGGGGAAGAGGCATGTGGGCCCAAGTTTACAATGCAAATGATTAAAAATAACTCCAACGAGAGCACTCCCTCTAGGGAAAAAAAAGTTAAAACTATAAAAGGAGTTCGAAGAATTGGTACCGCCAAATAACTATCAATAGTAACAGCCACATTAACACCAAGAAAGTCATCACAACACCATGGAGCTAAATTTATTTTTGTCTTATTAGCATCACATATAAAGGTGCAATTTGATAGACAATAAGACAAGTACTAGTCCAATGTCACAAGATTTGAAGTCTGAAGCTAAGCACATAAATGCATCTGAGGTGCTAGAGCGTCAGGCAAGATTCTCAATGTCCTGGAATGCTTAGAACATCAGTGATTGTTGTCATCATCCACCCACAATTCCTAAGTGTAATCAAGCACATATCGCAAGCTCAACTGACAAGAATACCAGCGCATGATAAAAAGACGAGAAATTGAGAAGCATATAACTGTTCATGCTATATAAATGGGATACGAGAACAGTGCCTTCAAAGGTACAAAAGCTTTTCATACTGAATGCACCATTATAGAGATACTATAATGCTCAACAAGTAAAGAAAAAAGGGATCAGGTCTGCAGAACCAAAAGCATATCTAATGAACAAAATAGTGGCTCTAGTGCAAGAAGTAAATTGAATCATTCAAACAAATGAGATCAAAGAGTAGAAGAAAACACATGCGCTCATCTCCCTTGTTATAAAAAGGGAATGCTTCACATCACAATACACTATGTCCAAATGCTATATACACAAAGCAAAATGTACAGAACAAGCCATACCCATAAACTCAGAATCAGCTTCAGAGCCATTTTTAGACTCTATACCTATATATTAGTATAAGATTACATCATATATGCTATTATTGCTAAACATTATAAAAAAGAATCTAGAAATAATTGTGTATCAAATTCATACTCAAGAACCAGACCCAAAAATATGAAACTAAAAGTACAATCAAAACCATGTTGCAAATTTACAATGAACATGAAGACAATCGAAACTTTTGTCACGACAGGTGTGAATACTTGCAGAATGGCACCATAACAATATAATACAAGCATGGAATCAGCGTACTAAACATTGGCACGGCAAGGTAACAAAGGGAGGTAAAAAGACGATCAATAGCACATGCAAGTGGAGAGGGACAAGAAAATTTTTATAGCAAAGGAATCAAATTTAAGGCCAAAGATCATAAACTATGACTAGTAAAGCATACATATCAGAAGGATATACTGCAAGGAACTTACCCAACCAGAACTTTAAATATAGAAGTAGAGTTAATAGAATAGCCAAGCAAGCTGAGCACACATCACCTAATTGGTGAAGCCCTAGAAGAGGACTGCTATAACGACGTTGCCCTATAGCTCGGCCATGACATAGAAGAGACAGAAACTCCAAATCCTCAGGATCGCCACAGAACCGAGGAACCTTGGCCCTAGGATGACCAAGAGCATATCGGTGAGGGCGGTGGGGTGGATGACATTGCTGAGCAGGTACATTAGGAAGGCGAATGCCCCAAAGAAGGCCAAGCAGGAGGGGAGCGACGGACGACAGTCGGCCGAGCAAGAGGCCGGCGGCAGCAGCGAGAGCGACGGACGATAGCAGTCGGCCGAGCTGGGGAAGGACGGCAGTCGGGGGTCGGCAATCAGAGCGGGGGAAGACGGCAGTCGGCGGCGGCGACTGGAGAGGCAGACGACAACGGCGGGCCGAGCTGGGGGGATGGGGGCAGCAATTAGGGCACGGGAGGGTGAAAAGAGGGAGAGAGGGAGAGGGAAAGGGAAGAGCGCGCGGGGCTCATGTCTTACACGATTTTTGTCCACGGCTACAAAGTTAACCGTTGACACAAGGAAAATATGTCAACGGCTAACTTATAACCGTTGACATATATAATGCTATTATTATTATTTATTATTTATATAAGGATATGTCAACGGCTATGGCACCAGTCGTTGACATATACAAGATATATCAATGGCTATAAGTGTAGCCGTTGATATATCTTAAGTATATTTATTTTTATTCTTTATCTTTATTGTATGTCGACAGCTAGAGCTATAGCCACTGACATATACAATATATGTCAACGGCTATATCTTTAGCCGTTGATATATCTTAAATATATGTAAACGGTAGTCATAGCCGTCGACATATAACACTATTGTAGACGGTCTTGTTTTAACCGTTGACTAAAATTTCCTTTATCGATGATCATCTTTAGCCGTCGACATATATTCACTAACAAATCTCCTCCTCCTTGTAGTGTCTCTTCCACGACTCTCGCCAACTCTATTTTCTCTACATTATCCTAGCCTACCTAGAGAAGACATAGTAGAAGATTACACATAAAAGAATCAAAAGTGCAAATCACAATCGAAGTGGGATACTAAGCCTATATCCCATCTAAAATAGGATTTGGTTATCCGACCTATCCTAATTTGACTAGTAATAAGACTTCCACTCGTATAGTATTCAACTATCCACTAACTTGGGTTCAACATAGCTTACTATTATGTCAAATGCATATCTCTTTATTAGATGCATAACTTGTACCATAAACTTGGTATCATGCTCCTCCATCTTGATTGTTAGAGTACCCTTGCTTGTGTATACTACTAGTAAGCTCATGTTGCCAAACCTCAAGCATCTTGCCTTCAACTGCAAGTACCTACATTACCCACCATGATTATCTTGCATCGTCAAACCGACAAACTCATGCTATTGATTGCACGTGTCTATATTGATTAGGTGCAACTTGATGCAAATGGCACCTTTCGCATGTTTCATAGAGCTTGTGGCAAAAGCAGGCATGGAATGCCGAAATCACCATGAACTCTACTTTATGTACTACTACCTTTGCCCAATTCCTTTCTTTCCTTTGAACTTGATCAACCTTACTAGCAACTTGACCAGTCTCAAACACATACCACAAGATCCATCAACTCGATACCCACTCAACAGTCAATCAATCTAGTCTATAGCTTCAAGATATCTGCATCCAATAACCACTAAAAATTCCTTCAACTTCGACTCCACCTCACTCTATGAACGTCTCGCCAAGAGCTTTACAAAGATCCCTGCATAAACTTTGGTCCTTCCATAGACTTACCTCCATATGTGGTTGAACTGACTCTGCAACCATATGAACCACTTCGCATATCTTGCATATACACTATCGAAAATCTCCTAGAGCATCATTTGGATGTCCATCAAAGAGTATCTTAACAGTTTGAACTTAGAATTGTTAAGCATATGTCTTTGCCTACTACAAATTATCATGCCAATACACAACCATGTCTCTCTTACTATGCATACTCCACGCCTCCCACAATGGACCAAATCATCGACCTTGTACATCGCCAGTGCTCCAATAGGATATATCCCAATATCCCATCTACTGTATGCCAGTGATCTAGCAGTGCTACACAACACCACTTGTCCTCAATGTCGTTGACTCAATGCCATTACTAATCTGATATGCACCTCCACCTAGATGCCACATCAAGTTGACCTTGACTCCACCTCACCATGGAATCTATCGAACCATGGGAACCAATCTCTGTGTCCATGCACGCTTCTCTGGCACACTCCCTCCTATAGAGATGTGAGCTTCAAATTCTTGATTCCATCTTTGATGCACTATTGCTAATGGGTTTGGGTGTCCATGGTGGGATGTCCCTTGGGCAAGTATTTATGATCATCTTCTGTTGTAGAAAACTCCAACAACTGCAACATTGCACTAGCCTTCATAACTTATGAAACTAGCTCCAAGACCAACTTGGAGGTTATGTCTCACTGAACCCTGCAAATCCCATACCGTTGGTGGTGGACCCTTCAAAGTTTCCTTATCCAAGAAGACAAATACCAGACACTACAAACTACTCCTAAACCCTAGCAGCATCTTCTAGACTGTCGGGCATGTGCATCAACGTTAGTCTAGCCATGACAATACTCGAACTGGTCTTCTTACTCTTTACCACCAACCCAATACAAAGGATCGATATTGACAATAAGATTGTTTAACCCTTCCTTAAGGTGCATCTTGTCTCATCTAATGAATTTTATGTACCATCTACCTATTAATTGTACCTTAGGCACTGTTGTCTGGCCCCAAGAATAATGAGGACAGGATATTAAGTCTTCTTTTTTATGATTCTGGTGAAGGTACGTTTTAGTGAAATCTTTAGTTAAATTTTTCTTTTTACTTTCGTTTTCAACATAACTGTTTTTTACACAGCAAAAATTTCTCAATTGTTCTTTCAATCTAAAAAAGACTAAAGTTAACTAAAGATCAATATATATATATATATATATATATATATATATATATATATATATATATATATATATATATATATATATATATATATATTACTTTCAAGACCTAGTATCATCCAGCATAGAACAGACAACTTTCACATCATCATGGAGAGGTTTTCAGCCATTTTGAGGCCCTAGCTGCTTGAGACATGACAAAAACTGCTGATAATCCCCCAATTAAATTAACTCAAATCAATTGACCAAAGTTAACACCACCAACCCTTGTTTATGTTAATCCCACACGTGTGGGTGATGCCTGGCAGTCAGATCTGTACAATACCATTGAAGGCAACGTCCTCCTCGACAAGGTGGGCTATAATTGGATCCGGACTTTGTACAGCCCTCGCATCCTTGTCTCCCATGGCCCCCTTTTTCCATGCCTCTCCACGTTTATGGTTGCTGGGAAAAGGATCCCTCCGTTGGCTAGCTGAGGAATTTCTGAGAAGAAAAGAGTGAGTTTTTCACATGCCTTTATGGCTTTATGCTCACCTTTCTTCATATATAATTGTCACTATAAGGAATATGTTTATACATGTAATCTTCTTCTACAGTAATATGTATAGATGTACCTCTCATCGACTACTACCAGAAGGATGCTAGGATACCATACTAAATTTTGGCATAACATGTCCTATGATCCTATCTTCTTTTTTTGCCTTTTGTGAGTATTCCCATATCAAGTGAAGACTAAAACAAAGTTAGCCTAAAAACTTTAACTTGGATTATTAGTAAGTTCAATATGACATTAGATAGAATCTATAGTTATAATCTGAGCCGGTACCATATCAGTGTGCACGCTACAATTTGCACATTAGGGAAAATATACATTAGAGTAATCTCACATTAAGTGACGAACAAGATAAAATAAATTTAAAAGAGTAGAATTTTGTGCACTCAATTTCCTAAGATTTTGAGCTGACTAATATATTTAAATTTCTTACTTCTGATGTTGAAATATTGAAGTTAAGTTTGAGGCTTTTAAACATCTATGTATCCTTTATTATATATAGAAGATCAGACGTACCCTCCATTTAAATGTTGCACAGAGTATTATGTTTTAAGAATATTCAACTATTTAGTGGTACGCAGTATTGTATAAAAAATGTCCAGCAGACCAACGCCCGATTATTGATTATAAGTGATTCCTTGATCATTTTTATCCTCACTAAACTTCAACTCAAAGGGCAGTTAAATTTAAAAGAACGTTGCACATTGTGTAAGGTAGGTACCTATATAAATTTATGAGTAATAATTGTTGTACTGTGTGGGATATAGCTCTATTTTTTATTTTTTTATTTTTTGAGAGATTTTTAAGGTCAGGCCTATCATGTCCAACATTTTTGTATAAGCTGATCTCTGATCAAATGATTCCCAAAAAAAAAAAAAAATTCAAAACCGAGCCCCAATAAATAGTTGGAAAAAAAAACGTTAATGGGTCAAGCCCAATAAAAGGAGGTTGGATGCTTTGATTTTTCATATTTATTTGAATCGTCCAATCGAAGATCGGATTATATACACATGTCGGACATGATGGGTCCAAGTTTTAAAAAATAAAAAAAATGAGACTGCAACTCATACGGTGCAACAAGTATTATTCTAAATCTATTGATATGCCCTATAAACTAGTCGGAAAAACTCTTTCCAATAACCCAACTATCATGTTAAAAAAAAATCATAATCTCACTTTTATTTGAAAAAAACAATTTTCATAATGTTCAGGAGCTTTTCTGAATCATTTTTTGTTTTTGTCAAGTAGACTAGAGATTCTAAGATAAAAAATTTGTAGTCCACTAGCTAGAGTTTTTATCCCAAAGTAATTATTTGTATATCTACATTCGAGTCCGTATGAATAAGAGTTACTGCTATTTACTTTAGATGAGAACTTAGTAAGAGGTAAAATAAATAAGTAATAATATGAACACATTCTTACTTTAATATAGATAAAAATTCGAGTCCGTATTTCTACAATTCCTTAGAATATGCAGTACACCATTATTCCAATTTGGATGAGGTCACGATACTATTCTCTTCTACAATATTGTCAAACTAGACCATGCATGAAAGATCCTCTTCTCTAACTTATTCTAGACTTATTCGGTTATCAAACTTTATAGAAAAGATGTAGACCTCATCATTCTAAACAACGGGGGCTAGCTTGTTTCAGACCAGATCAAACTCTCGATGGAGATCCAAATTAAGCCGGGATAATTAACAATGGCATAACACAAAGATTAAGCCGGTCGAGATTAAGAGGCCTAATTAACCAGCCGACGTATGAGATTAAGCTGTTTAAGCCCACACAGGAGTTTCCACAGTACTGCTGACAGCAGCAGCACCGCCGCTGCTGCTGGTCACCCCTCCATGGCCCCCCACCTCGATTGTTCGTATCCTCGATCCGAAATCGCCCCGATTGCGTCCGGTGGGCAGTCCCTGTTGTTGACCTCCTTACTCCCTCCAGCTGATATGATTGACAAGTGCCTCCCCCAGTGTAACTTTGTGCAGTGTGCATGCTTGTGAAAGAAGGCTAGAAAGAGAGAGAGAGATGTGTAGATAGAGAGAGAGAAAGAGAGAAAGAGAGGGGTGAAGCTAGCACTGTTGCCGACCGTCGCCATCGCAGAACCTGGGCACCCCCACCATGCTGTCTCACGAAATTAAGGAGCCCAAACACCATGCACGAGGGGGAGGGCCTGCGTTTCAAAATGGAATAGTACGGGATTGGGAGGGGAGGTCGGCAAGGGGTGACTACGACCCTTACGTAGGTGGGGAGAGGCGGGGAAGTCGGCAAAGGTGATCTGTGGACATAGCGAATCTTGCCACCCCTGCAGGTTGAGATATGTAAGGCGCCCTTTCTCCGCAGTCTTGAGACAAAAAGGCGCTGGCGGGCTTTATGGCGCGCATGGGGACAAATCACCCCCGGGGTCTGGCAGGTTGTGAGGGGGCTACGTTGAACAGGGTGGAGAGAGAGAGAGAGACAATGTGGAAAGCCATGGGGACGGCAGCCGCTGCCTCTTACTGCCTTCACCTATGCAGTTCTTGATCACCTATTCTACTCGTCGCCTTAAGATTTTGAGTCTAATATAAATGATAGCTCACGTGACTGAGTTACCGTATTTGATGCACATGGGAATGTGGCGTCTGATCATATGCACTAGTCCCTTCACTTCAAGACCATGGGGAGGAGGCATTAGGGATGCAAACGAGTCAGATTCGGTGCAAATCTAAAGTAGAAACGTTACCAATTAGTTCTCTTATAAGTTAATAATCAATTGATCAGAAAAAAAAAAAATGTATCCATTACTCTATTGACTATTCATAGCAATTTAAAAGGATTATTGATTAACTGACATATAACTTCAGTTGAATAATTGGTCATTAGCTAATTACCATTTGCATCCATCCCTAGTAGACACTTTGACCAAGAGGGGAAAGCATGTGGAGTCGGATGAGGCCACCTGCCATTGGGGACAACACCCCTTTGTTAATTACTTTTAGCCGTCTAGGATATAGTCAGTACCTATGGCTTTTGCCACCTTCTAAAAAAATCCTGTTAGAGTGGCGGATCTATCATTCATTCAGTGAAGTCTTGAGATTTCACTGAATTTTGCTATATTTATTAGTCTAATTTAAAACAGTCTAACCCGAGATTTCATTGATCTAACTCAAGATCTTACATGACCTAGCTCAAGGCTCTCATTGACCTAGCCATACTTATAATTTAATGTCCGAGTAGCCGTATGGGACAAAATTTTTATGTCCGCCATTATCATGTTTGAGTATAGTCTCACATATATAATATTAGATTCATTCTAAAATTAAACGATTTATATATTAAAATAACATGACATCGACATTTTTGTCAGTACTTACATGTCAAGAATCTAAATCCGTTTCCATGTGCACCTACACTTGGTAGAAGGTTCTCCTGCCCCCCCGAGGGAGGACCTTACCCACCTGTTCCGATCAAGTTAATTTGGTGTTTGGGGAAGAAAGACGCCCACCACCTTCACCATGGAATGGAGCCGAGTTCTGCACAAGCAGTGGGGTCCAAAACCCTAGAGGTGACCAGACGAGAAGCTTCTGTATCAACAGTACTCCAGATGGATAGCAACCACCTTTACAAAACTGTGGGGAAGGCGTAAGGGAGTATTGGTTATTTTCGTAGGTGGGTCTCATTCTACAGTGGAGAAGACACAATTACACAAATGACTGCGAGTTCTTAATTGGGCACAGGGAGAGAGGCCTAATTTACCACGAAAAGTTACCATGCTACACTCATATGTAGATAGAATACTTCTATCTTTATTCAAGGGTACGTTTGCGAAGCTGAGATCTAAAACTTGGGGTTACTGTTGTTTTAAAACAATTGGATTCTGAAAGAATTAAGAGTGGAAGTGAGTGATCACCATTGCCTGTGACAAATCATCTAGTGGGATCAGTTGAAGCATAATTAAAGGTTATAAATGATAATGATTAAGGTCGAACATTATTTAAGGCATATAAAGATTATTATCTACATTTCTTTGAATTTTAGTTATGTCTTATCTTCTTTGAGGGCATTATATATATAGAGAGAGAGAAAGAGAGAGAGAGACTAGAGAGTCCTATGTGATTTCGTCTCCTCTCTTTCTCTTCCAACCTCCTCCGTCTCTTTTCTATCTCTCTCTTAGAGGAATCACCAGTGGCCTCCGGAACTTGACGTATGAAATCTGCGGACGACTCTAGTAGTCGCACTGTGCCGACGAATGAATCATCTTCCGCACCATGCCGACAAAGACTACGCACGCATCTAAGATAATATTCTATCAACATATCTCATAGCTATCCTAGTAGCTTATTTTCAAGTTGCATTCCCAGATACAATCCAAGCATAAGTTTGAGGCCGGTAGAACTCTAGCTTGACCAGGCCTAGAATGTGCTCAACCAAGTCGATCGGAGTGTTGTATGCGAGTCAGATGACCCAAACTTCATTGAGCTCAAGTTTGGCTTAGCAAATAAAATGAGCAGCTTCAACATCAATCTTTCGTTCATTTGGCCAATTAAGTTGCAGTGCTTCTCAAGTTAGCTCTCATTGCTAGTCCGGTCTCAATGTCCTACATATGGACCGAAGCATAGGATCCTATATGTCCTTTGAGTGGGGTTCAGAACCTCTCATATTCATGTTATGAAGTAAAGCCTAGAATTTAGATCCTCTTCCATGTCTTATATTTTGGGTCTTCCTATTGTCAAACATATCTATCAAGGATGAGACATCAATGTTTGCAAGGCCCACTAAAGGCTAGTCTTAGCCCATTGATATACTTGGATGTAACTCGTTCAGAATAGTCATTAATTAAGGGTATAGAATTATGGTACTTTTGTTGACAATGGATCACACGTTGTTTTCGATTTGGGACAAGTTCCCATTTTGTCAATGGTATCATAAAGTAGGAGAGTGTAACCATTCGTCCTACTAATTAAGTGAGGAAAACAAGGTTGTAATCATTGATCCATATTCTAGCTAACTGTAAATTCATCCTTCAATTTTATCAATAGCCATTTGATGGGCATATTGAACATTTAGACCTTCAAAATGTGTGTGTCGAAGACAGGATTCAAATCCACAGCTTCTATGTCAGTAGTGCTGAGTTTAATGAATCAACTATATATAAGCCTGGGGGTAACAACTTGTGCAAACCTGCATATGTTTAGGTCATCATGCGTATGCAATTCTGTGTGAAAAATTCACGTACTCACTCGTTCTCATTCTTTTTTATGTTTTGTTATCATAGAGGAAAATTTGAAGGTGAAATCAATATCCAGAAAATAGTTTTTATTCAAGTTAGAGCAGCTTTACATGCTTCCTGAATCATTGCCTTACAGCCGGGAATCTGGGTTAACCATTAAATTATGTCAAAAGCCCAGTCCACTTACAGTGGAGGATCATGGGCCTGGTTGAGAAATACGACGATGCTTTATTCGACTTGAAACTGGGCCCAATTGGAACACAGTACTTGATCAGATATTCAGAATGTTATCATTCTTTTAGAGTAATACTTGCTGCACCAAATAGGATGCAGCCTAAAAAAATTTGAAAAAATAATTTTTATTAAGGTCAGGCTGAGCTCATCATGTCCAACATATTCGTAAATCTGATCTCTAATCAAATGACGTAAAAAAATATGAAAAATAAAAAACCGAGCTTCCCTTTATTGGGTTCGGCCCATTAAAGCAGTTCTCACTATTCATTAAGGCTCAATTTTTTAGTTTTTAGATTTTTTGGATCATCTGATCGAAGATCTGGTCATACGAACATGTCGGACATGATGGGCCCAACCTTAAAAATGTTGCTTTCCTCTTTTTCCTTTTTTTTCTTTTTTCTTTTTTTGGTGGAGGGGTTGCATTCGATGTGGTCCAGCAAGTATTGCTCTTCTTTATATTGGCAAGACAAATAAAATTGTTGAGAAAGACTTTCTGCACCACCAAGTCCACATGCACCGAACCAACTGCCTAGGGCAATTGGCTCACCCACCTCCCTTGCAAAAGGGAGGTCTCAGGTTCGATTCTGGTTGGGCCTAAAAACCCCCAGCCATGCATCCACCTAAGTGTTGTTGGGATATTTATCTCCTGGTCTGTGAGATTACTTTCCCAGAAATCAGACAGACCTGGAACTGTCGCCTAATTAGGCGGATCCATCGACCGAGCCCGAATTTTCTCCAACTTTGGAGAATTATCTCGGGTTTCCGATTAAAACCCCGGTCACTTGTAAATAGCTGTACATAATTGGCCTCTGGGCCCCTTCAAAAGAAAAAAAAAAAAGTTCACCTGCACCTGGTGCAGCAAGTTTTACTGAAAATTGTTAATGTCAGTATATCATCACCTCTCTGTCTTTGATGACAAATGAAGGATAAGATTTAAGAGAAGTAATGTGGAGGAGATGAGAGTAGACTTGAAATCGCTCAAAATTCTTAATCTAGTTCTTATTAAGTACGCTTGACAGTGGATTTGAAATCGCTCAAAATCCCTAATCTAATTCTTAATTAGTATGCTCAAAGTTGGAAGTATGGAACATGGAAGTGAGGCATTAGTCCTTTATAATGACCAAAAGATCCAATGTCATTCATTAATTTAGATTAGTGTTGTATTTTTTTTCTATTTTGACACTGCTACTCTCTTTCCTCTATAAGATTCATCGTTTGTTCTCCTTTGTTTCCCTTGTTGCATTTTCAATATATGTCGTCATTTCCTCGTCATCTTTAATTTTCTTTTCTTTTTAGTATAAACATAAGTAGTGTATCTGTTGTATGTGTTATTTTATTTTGTTTGTGTTTTTATTTTTTCCAACCAAGTCATCCATTTTCACTTTACCTTGATACAACAAATGAAAGATTGTTACCGTAATGCTTAATCGATGAAAAGCTGTGTTCTAAGCCGATTCTATTGATGAAATAAGGTTGTATGACTATGATGATCCTGACATTATATCAGGAGTTTTGTTGGCAATTTTATGGAACATAGATGAACTAGAAATGAGCAAAGTTATAAAAGATAAAAGTGTTTCAAACATTAATGGAGTTACTTTGGCTTAGAGATGAAATTAGGTAAAAATGATACAATATGAAGGGCAATGAGATGATGATAATACAATATGAAAGTATGACCGATGCTCGACACAAACCTCCTCACGTTTGTTTAATTTAATAGGAGGTTGTGCTAAGCTTAGAAAATAAGAATCTTCTTTTTTTTTTAAAAAAAAAAAACGGCCGTCTAGGCAATTCAGTGGCAATATTATTTAAAACAACAGTTTGGATTCAGTGTCCTGCAGGGAAAATGTTAAAGGGAATTGACATTTTGACTGATCCACAATAATGATAAGATACGTGAGAGGTAAGAATCACATTTTTTTTTTACATTTTTTTCAAAAAATATTCTGTACAATTAGTTGGGAAGTATGTTCATCTTTAAAGGTGCCCACTTGGCGATGATTCCATTAGTTGGTTCGTGTGATTGCCCCCAAAAGGTGTAAAACGTAAATTTCAACCCTGAGGCTAACATCTCTATGACAACGTTCTCATAGTGTTACGAGATGATCCTCTTAAGCCACATCCCAACCAGAACTCACAAGCCAAATTCTTTTATCAAACGTGGGTAAAGTGGGTTTATATCTTTTGTTCTCTATTAGAATGCTGTGGTGGGTTTTTGGAGTAGGAGCTAACCATTCAATTAAAGAACCCTCAGTGAGTCTGTTCACCTAATGCATGCTCTTGGAGAACTGCTACAACACTTGCGCTAGACGTGCTTCCAAGTTCCAATTGGGTTAGACGTGCCCAACCTTAATTAATTAGCAGAAACACTTGCCATTTTACGATACATATTTGCATATGTAACCCTCTTGTTTGCCTTTTTCATGATTTAAGGATACTGTGATCAGTGATTAGTATGCAAGTCTGCAACTAGGGATGAAATTGATCAGATGTTTCGCACGTTGAGGAGCTCAATTTCTTAAACCCCAGTTTGGTAATGGAATAAGTGGACGGAATAAAAAGTTATTCGACCATTCCTAATCTACTTGGCAATTGGAATATTTAAGGGGTTCAATGTTCCTTCAGATAGTAGAATAATTCAGTGATTTTTATTTGGGATCTCCCCTCAAATAAAAGAAAAGGGATGAAATATCCCATCTGCCCATTAAAAAAATTATATATGATCTCTATTCTTTGCCAAATAAAAAATTGGCAAATAGAAGAATAGCCGTGGATTCTCTGGACCTAGATTTTTGCACACAAAGTGTCTTAACATTCATCGACTAAATGCCAAGAAAAAAAATCTCCTTTTTTATCTTGGTTTTTTTACCTTTTTATCTGGTCATGCCGTAAAATCTTGGTTTGGAAATCACCAATTTTAAAATCAGTGAGAATAAAATCTCTAATAATCGCTGGTTCTGGTTTATGCTAATTTTGGACTGAAAATCGAATTAAGCTCAAGGAGAATTTTAAGGGTCGGTTGATTTTGAAATACGATAATTTATAACATTTTAGATGTACAAAAATAATGTAAAATAATTTACATAAATCTAAATATAAAGAAAATACTATTTTATGATTACAATATTTTTACGGTATTTTCCCATGCACCAAATGACCTCAAATCAATGAATGTTAAGAGTCCGACTTGATGCACTGCACTGAGGGTCAGTGCAGTGGGTTCTAAAAACAATTTGGTGAACCCCCGAAGTGTCCAACATGTCCACGTAGGTCGATCTTCGATGGGATGACCCGAAAGAATTGAAAAATCAAAAACCATTATTACACTAAGCCAATTAAACATATTTTTATTGTTTATTGGGATTCAATTTCTTATTTTAAAATTTTTGGGTCATCCGATTGGTGATTGACGACATATAAAAAAAAATCAAAAATATTTTTTTAAATCCACTTTAAAAGGTCTAGAAAGCCCACCAACTAACTCCATGCAAAGAAATCCCCCGCCTTATTTAAACTTGAACCTGTTGTAGTCGACCTCTCGTCTTCGCCTCCTTTTCGCCATCCTTCTCTCCCCTTCACCCTTCACCATTGCAACTGCGCGCTCCACTTCCCCGACGATGCTGCAGGAAAGAATGGAAGCTTCGGCGGAACTGGAAGGGTTCCTCCTGCCCGTATGGGACGCCATGGACGAACCATACCGCTGCCTTCCCTCGCTCTATCTGGGGTTCCTGTCCCTCTGGTCATTCTCGGGCTTCTACTGGATCCTTAACACCTGGAGGAATCACCATTTCCAGGTTCTTCTTGCCCCCAGGCTCGTAGTTCGCTCTATATATCTTTGTATCTTCCTCTCCAGGTTGTGCCGCAGTGTGGATCCGGGTTTTTGCCACTGCCATGGAAGTCCATGCACCTTCTTGATTGTCTCATGAGTCTTTTTTTATTGCAGTATATGAAAAAATGTGACCAGTAACTATAACTTCTAAATCAGGTGTTTGTTTGGCTTGAAGTAAGACACTATAAAACATTGTATTTTTGCATATTTATGAGATATAAAAGTGTGTATTTTATGATATTCTACATCAAACCAAACAGCTCTTTTAGGGGTTTTTTTTTTTGTCATGGTTGTAGTTTTTAAAAAACTTTGTTTGACAAATTATCATAATTCTATGACCGTAGTAATAAAGCCTCTTAATTTGTATGCATTCATGTCTGGCTTCCAATCAAAAATACTACATAAGAGCTTCCTAGGTTGAAGAAAAAAATGAGGTTATTAGGGAAGAATTGATTAGTGTAACAGCCAAAGGCTGGTCAGACACTACTTCCATCTAATATTTTTCACGAACTAAAAGTTTTACCAAACACAACCTTGAAATTGGTTTATGAATACCTTGGTTCTGAAGGTTCTCTCAATGTTACCTATGATTGCGACCATAAATCTTATTTTCTGTAATCAAACAAAAGATATCTTCTCTCCTTCTTCTGGAGCTTCATCCAAATTTTTTAGTTTGAAATTTTGTAACATGTCCCTACCCACTGATGCTGTTGCATACTTTTGGAAGGAACTTTGAGTTTGCAAGAGCATACGTCTGTATTAATCTACAGAGGATGTTGGTTTTCGCCATTACCTTTGCCTAATGCCCTCTTTCTGTTGTATTGATTAATTATGGCTTCTGCATCGAATCCAATTCTAATTTTCTTTCTTCATGCAATTTGAATGGTTGCGCAGTCAAGCAATTTGCAGTGGACACTAGCTTCAGTTCCGTTAACCAAGATTGTGCAGCTGGGGTTGTCCTTCCTTTTCTGGTACTAGCTTCACTGTAATCTTCTGTGCACCTTCTTATGTAAAACTTTCATGAGATTGCACTGGTGTCCCCTCACTACATTTGCCTTTTCATTTTGAAGAATGGCATGACAACTTCGCAACACAATTCAAGCAGGAACATGAGCTTCACTAGGAAACAATTTAATTCAAGCAATGACATGCAAATTTACTTCACTGGAAAACAATTCAACCGTTCTTGAATTTGTCTTGAGATCTCCCTTGTGAAGTTTCTCAAGCGTTTAACCACATGGAATCCAATGGGAGATATTAATAGATATCATCTAAAGATATTTTTCATACACATGGGGAAAATGACTTCTTTTGACATGTTTTCTGATTGTGATAGTAAACCTGTGTCATCATGCATCAGGGAAATGCATACAGAATTTAGCCCTTGTCAAAAGTTTTTCTGTTGCAAAATATAAATACAAGAGGAGCTAGGGAGTTAAGAGTCAGGATTTTAGCTGTTGAATGAGGAGATGATCAACAGGGATGTGGGATATTCGGGTGGTCAAATGCTTATCAAACTCTTGAACTGACATAAAGAAGGCTCTGTTACGAAGAATGTGATGCATGAATACTGGGTTGTAACTCCAAAACAGCCTCAAGCTAAGGCACTATGTAGTAGCAATTGCAGCTACTCACTCGATTATCTCATGGGGTTCAATCTTGCAGATTTTTCTACCTTCTATTTCTCATTATCTATCATAGGGGATTCACTTGTAGGGAATTTCATAATATTACTTGGAGAATCCACCACTTGCTGTCAAATTAAAACACAGTATAGAGACAAAGAGACCTTCCCATAAACCAGAAAAGCTCTGAGTAGGGATATACCTGGTATCCTGCCTTAGTATTCTTGGTCCCCTTGCTTTCTAAACCCAATCTTGTCTTTTATTTTATTCTTGGATTTCCCAGTTCTACGACTATGTTGAAGTTCTAAATAACGGCATCTATCAATTATCTGCACATTTACGACTGCATAAGGATGCTCAAGACAGAGCTTAATCCTACTGGAATCTTAACCAAAAGGAAACAAAATATTGAATAAAAAATTGTATGTTCTTTACATAGCTAGATTCTTGAGGTAGAGTTTAAGTTGTAAACTAAATAATCCTTTTTCCATCTGTCCAACAATTTGATGAGATTGTTGCATTTTTAGCATGCTTTCTACTTGTTATCAACATGCTGGTGGCATTGATGTGATCATTTCTGCACAAAAAATTAAACTCTCATCAAGAGGGGAGAGTGAAAGCATTAGACTTTGTTGCTGTATAAGACGCAGTGTTACCTTCACTTACTACAGCTTATTTTTTGCCATTCGTATTTCTTGTCTGGCTGCAAACCATGTGTGATTCATCAATTTCGTATGCATTTTCACCATGATTATATTTGTGATTTTTAGTATTCATCTATTGCAGGTATTCATGTTTCAACATTGAGACATGCTCTTTATGGATGAGTTTTGGGGCATATGTTTCTGGAGTACTTTTTCAGACCGCCTCTTTTGTGGCTTTTCTTCTAATTTCACATGGCTATTGCATCATGTGCGAGCATCTTTCTGTAAGAGAACGGCGCACTACAGCTGCACTGGGATGTGTCTTGTACTTGGTTCTTATTGGTTACCAAGTTGATGTACCTTATTTTACTGTGAGTCTGCACAACTTGTATTCCCCCAGTTTCTTAATGAATACTAGTGTATTTCACGTTTATGAAGAAATGACAAATGCTATATTGTTTTCATATTGCTTATTGCACAATCTGGACCGAGTCTGGTGCATCTTCTTTCTCTTTATCAATCTTTGGTGTTTCCATGGAAGCTAATCAATTTGGCTTGAACTACAGGTATTTGTGCTGCTTACTTATTTGGTATCCTTCTACATGATATTCCATCGTATCTCCCAAAATATATCAACATTGAATGAACAGCTGAGCTTTATAGAGGATGAGGATGTCCATGAAATGCACGAAGTTGTACATACGAAGTATACCATGTTCAAGTATGCAATGTGATCACATGATTAAGCCTCTTCTTTTTGCTTATGAAATGTCTCACCATTTGAAGATTGTATTGAACGGAAGAATTTATTGCATACAATGATAAGTGAAATCATGGTTCATTTAGTTAGCTGCATCTTGTGCTAATTGTTTTCCTGTATTCAGGAAGTTTCAGGGTGCAATACAGATACTAGCTGTGGCTGAAATTGCGGTACAAGCTTCTGACTTTTTTTCCTCCCGAAGTACAGTATCAAAATAAAATATATAAATATTAACAGATGTTGAATACGTCATCCTTCAGATCCATATAAATGTGGATGATGCAGTGGAAAACTACTGGTTCAGGTTGCTGGTTCGAGAATGGGCACAGTTCTGCATCTTCATGTATATTGGGTATGATTCTGGAAAATGTTATTTACAATGGATTCATTACACATGTAACTATATTTCTTAGTGCCTTCCTCCAAACGAAGACTTCTTTCTGTATCTCTAGCAGCTGAATTGATAGTCATAATTTGTCCAGCCTCAGTGCATTCACTAAAGCTTCCTTTCTTATTAGGGCATCTTTCGCGATTATTTTATCCTATTTGAATTTCATTGGGAAGACATGATTTACAAGACTATAGGTGTAACTTGTTGTGCAGCGTGGCTTTGTATCCGATGGGAGTTCGGATGGTCACAGGTGGAATCCGAGAAGAACTCGGATGGCATGGGGTAGGAGTCAGACTTAGACTCCAGTTGCCCATAGGAGAGATCCGATTAGGACTCGGATTAGAGAGGGGGTTGTTTGGGGTTCTCCCTCTATAAATATGTGAAACCCCCCTAAGGGGCGACTAACCACCGTGGACGTCGGATGTGCGGGTTAGCCGCCGGGGGGAAGGATGTAAGAGTTCTTATAATTAATGAAAACTCTGGCTTCCCCAATCGTACTCATTCTGTCTAGTGTGTGCTGTGTGTTGGGATTCCTAGTTTCATCAGTAACTTTCACTAATTTAATTTTTTGTCTTCCAGGTGGATATTCAGGCGACAGGAGGTGTCTCCACATTTCTTTATTATGCCTACCATGAAGTCTGGAGGAGAGATGGCTCTACCTCCCATCTACAGCTTGGTACGGTCCCCCCTTAAATATGGAATACTACCTCTTATAAGTCTATCTATAATATTGTTTCATGTGGTCATCTGGAATAAAACAGGTTTTAAGGATCCATTATATCATATAAGTTCCATCCTACCTTTACTTGAGAAATTTATCATGGAATGGTTTGTGGTTTTGCCTAGGATTCTACATATTGAATTTTCCTGAAAAAATATCTGCAGATGTTGATGTGTGTTCTTGAGGGATAAGCTGTTCCCTGTAACCCCACACTTCTGTTCCTGTGCTTACGAGTGTTTTGATTCCTACCTCATTATCAATTTTAGATGTGTCTGAGCAATGGACTTTTTGATATTTTTCTGGTAAACCCACACCTGGCAGGGATCATGTGTCTATCCTATTTAATAAATCAAGAGATTGTGAACACAATGGAAGAGGGACTAGGAGAAATTTACAAGTTTCAAAGCCACAATGAGCTGGCTAACCAAAGCATGAGAAATGGATGCTTCTTTGTAGGGTGAAATCACCCTCTAACTATATCAAACATGGGAACTGGAAAGTCGATGCAATAGTTAACGAGGGGCTCAAACATGGTAATGTACACTTGGCAACATGATTCCTGTCCGGCTTATGTATCACAGACATGTTAGTGGCTGCTTTGCATCATAGTTAGCATGTACATATGTAGTGATCATATTTCATATGATGGTAAGTTGTTTGATGGGATAAAGCATGATGGTTTAGTTCTGTTAACTACTCATGTTCAGCAAAGTAAAAATAATAATGGATTTATTTTTCTGGTATGTCTAAGAATGTTCCCAGAATTACATCTATTGTACTCACTTTGAAAATGCCCCTTCCATTAATAAATATGAGGTTTTTTTTAGCTTTCAGTCCCTCTAATCTACTTAATCTAGGAAGAACTCCTTATAACCTCGGTATTTAGTAAAAGTTACCTGTAATCTCACTTTTATTTGGGAAAGAACCTTTTTCAGGAAGTTCTTCCAAAATATTTCAAAATATTTAGGGAATTTTTTCAAATTTTGGGTTTTTTTCAAATAAAAGTGAGTTTATGAGGGGTTTTCACTAAATGCAGAGGTTATAGGAACTTTTTCCTGAGTTTAATAGATTAGAGGGGTCGAAAACTAAAAAACCCTAAATGTATTACCAACACTCGAAATCATTATATCTATGTAACCTCTCAAATGGTTGCTTAAAGTTTCTCAAATGTGAGTCGATCATGTTCTCTGCATGTATATGCGGAACCATCAAAGTAATCCCAAATATAGTCGATTGCAATCTCTGAAAGCTTGCACAATAATAAAAATCGTTGTAAATCAGCTAAAGAAATTGAAAACAAGTACATTCTACCATTATCCACTGGTGACAAATTAAGTAATGGATCTCCACATGAAAGCATGTGGGAGGTTAGAATGAACTAATATACCATCTCAATTACCACCGCAAGTAGCTGTATGGAATTTGTGGCCATATTTCTGAGTGCTTTACCATATTTGATTTAGAGAACCTCGTTTTTGTGTTTTTTGCCTAAAGGATAAAAGGGTCGTAGCTATATCCCAGTTTGAAGTCAAAATATGCCCAAAATAAATTCTCAAGCTTTACCACCCTCTCATCTCTCTGGATAGTAATGAAACAAGGGATTTTAGTGACATTGCCTTTGTCATGAGATTCAAGAAGTTTATATTTTTGTTAGGTAATTGGTGTTTCTGTTTTGATTATATTGATAAACCATTATCAATCATGTCTGAGAAAGTAGTAATTATTTGTTTACCAGGACTTATTTCATTAATCTTGACAGTGCATTAAAGCATGTGCTTGTTCTGTACTGGATATTTTGTCATTATTCTGAAAAGCATATGCTAATAGTTCATGCCACTTCAGGAAATCAATGCTGCAGATTTTAAGGACTTAGGTTCACAAGCATGGCAGGTTGCAGTGGTAAGTCCCATTATTTAACAGTTTATGCTTGGATAAACACCTTAGCTCAAGAATTTTGCTGTGGCTGACTTTCATTTTCCCTAAGCACATTTGTGCTTCATTTTGCAGTGCTACTCCATGAGTTTCCCCCATTCAGTCCTTATCCTTGCTACTGAACATTTAACTTGTTATCTTGCAGCCAACTCCCTTTCCTTCAGACAATCAGCAGAGATCAATGGAATCAATACTAATTGTTGTTCAGCATCCTTGCTATGTGAATAGAGCTGCTACTGAAGATCTTTCTGGTCAAAAGACATCTGTTTGTTGTCAGTCACAGCAACAGCATGTTGACTAATTCACATTCTTGTTCTTACGCCGAGGTAGACTTTGTGGATAGAACACATTATTGTTAAATTTCATATCAAAAACATTAAAAGTTCACTAAAAATTATAGTTTTAATGAAAAGGTACCATGTCTTTTCCGTGATATTTAACACTTCCTATTTTTGGATATTCAAGCTTTACATTCTTCTCTGCTATTTTCTCTTGTTTTCATTCTGTTGAAAGTTTACCTATGAAAAGGTCTTCTTATCGTTTCCATGTGTCGCATTCTTGCTGTGACTAATGAAATATGCCAGTCAAGAAGAAGCAGGTGGATGGCAGTCAGAATTAGAATTACAGATAGGAATGCAGATACTATATATATGGAGACTCTAAAAGCATCAATCATAACCAGAGATATCTCAGTGCTAGTTTACAAATAAGCAATGAATTTGTGGAGGATGCCTTGCCTGATTCAGATGTCACCAGAGGGGGGTTTCCAGCTGCCCTCAGTGCACCCAGTGGTCCCTTGGGATAGGGCAAGAGTCCATCACCTGTCTGGGGCATGGAGGGGTTTATCCTTGTACTCTAGAAAAATTACATATTGTGAGTTCTGATTTGTTGGGCCCTTGCACGAACATACATGTCAGATATGACAAAGTTTCAAAAATAAGAAGTGAAGTCACAAGAAGTATACAAATGTATACATATTCACATGTATCTATACATAGTTCAATCAAAGGTTATTTGAAACAAAAAATATAAATAATTATTGAACCTTAACATTCAAAAATTATATTTTAAGGAGTTGTTGATGTGTACATTTTGAAATTCTGAAATGAACTGACATGAACTCAAGCCTTAGAGTTGGTGTCATATTCAATTATACTTGGTCTCATATCCAAGTATACAAAATGAACTATAACACAAAAGGCAACCATGAATGATTGTTCATGTTATTTTTCATTTATGCCAAACAATTACTGAAAAGAAGGCTCACTTTTGACAATTTCTACTTATAGTTCATCACACACAATTTGTTAATGTAGAGTAAGCCACCAAAAAAGGACCTGTTTGATTCCTAACTTCTCGTGTTTCACACTAAATTCATCACCATCATTGCTATAATTGACTCTTTGCTTGAGCTTTAAGGTCTCCATTCTTCAAGACCTGCGGTCTTTTTGATCTTCTCACCCTCTCTCACTTTTGAGTTCTGATTAGAAATTTAGAATGCCTGCCCTGAGTTGTTGCAAACCCTTTTGCTTTCACTGACATGGTTTTTCTTTTTTCCTTCTCAAGGCAGTAACAGGCAATGCTTCATAACATTTAGGAATTCGCTTTTTGATGAAACAAGAAGGGAAAGAGAAAGCAAAAACCAGTGGGTGCATTAGATGCCAGCCACCATGAGCAATTGGTGGGCATGAATTTGAGTTCCATTTTCCTTTTACTCGGGAAGGTGTAGTTCAGTCTTTTATGGTCAGCTAAGATTATGTGATTTCAACATAAAGACAAGGCAGTATTCATCCCAGGCTGTATATAGCATCCGACTCTGGATATCATACTAGAGATTATCTTCAAATCTTTATGAAGGAAACCTTGTTCCAAGGTGAAATTTATCTAGTATGACTCTAACATGACAATGAAACTTAAATTCTGAAGATACGTTTCATCTTCCAGAGAAAAAGATATCGAGCATGTAAACGAGATGATTATATACAGAAACTTCGAACTAATTTTTGAACCGTTTTTAACGTTTAATTTGGGTTGCCTGGTGAAACCATGCAAACTAAGAATACAGTCTCCTGCTCTTTATTTCCCTAGAATTGGTCATTAGACTCTATTTTCCCTTGGTTAAAAATTAAGATCAAAATCTTCTTAAAGAACATAGGAGCAGCACAGTGCCACCCCAAGCAAGGCAGATTAGACAATGGAAAAGCACCAAATTTAAATTCAGTGCCGCACAAGGTAAATTTGCTCGTTAGATGGAACAGCCAAGATTAAATTAACATATCGTGCTCTTTTAAATGAGGCGCCGTAGCATTTCTCCCAAGCACATGACTTCATTAAGTAGAGCGAAGACAGATACCTATGTTGAGAAGGTAACATTTTTGTCCTTTCTAATTATAACTGGCTATTACTCTCACTCGACACAAAGATATAATAGCCACTAGCATCAACCCATTAGATTCGTCTCCAAAACTTGGAAACCTGCTATCTCATCCATCCTCAAAGCAGAAATTTGTGTGAAAGCAAATCCACATGCTATATGAGTGGACATGGAAATCTTGCAGCTAGGACAATTCTTTAACAAAGAGAACATCATAAAAATGCGGGGAAAAATCAAATCCCTTACAACTGCTCAAGAAGTTTATTTACAATTAGTTATGCAGTATCTCAAGAACGCCATATCAACATCAACAAGAAGCCAAGAAGAAAGCTCAAGGCCCAAGCTCACAAAAGGCCTTCAATGGCCCAAGACAGAACTAAATCTTTTTGTTTTTACACTTCTTCCATATCCTCATCCTCCTCATCTGCAACAAGTCTCATCTTCTTCACGGACTGCGCCGCATCGGTTCTTGGCCCGTTGGGTAGCTGGATCAATATGTCCGACTTGCGGCCAGTGGTGGCATCCACCAGGCCTCCATTCTTCTCTACCCTATACAACAGCTCCTTCTTGCCAGGAGCTGCATCAATGTACACAGTGGTGTTCTCATCAATTTCCTCCCTTATGAGCATTCTGGACAGCTCGGTCACCACCCTCTTCTCCAGCCACCTCCTTATTGGTCTTGCACCATAAACCTGGGCTCACAAAAGAAGCACGTATACAGATCAGAAGCCCATTTCTAAAGAACACTTGCTTCACCATAAGAGTTAAACACAGCACAAACACTTACAGGATCATAGGATTCAGCCAACACAACGTCTAAGGCTGCGTCAGTGACAGCTAGAGCCACTCCCCTCTCTGCGAGACGAGAGGCGACATCCTTCATCTGCAGCCTTGCAACCTTCCTGAGTTGCTCATGCGAGAGGGGATCAAAGATCACTACTTCATCCAGCCTGTTGAGCAGCTCAGGCCTGAAGTGTCTCCTCACCTTCAAGAAGAAACCATTGAGAAAAGGAGGTCAATTTGTTGATCCAGTAACTAGATATGGCAACAACTCAGGAATCAGAAGGTTTTCTTAGAGACTTACCTCCACCATCACGCGATCTCGGGCAGCTTGCATGGATGATTTGCCCACAAGTCCTGAGAGGAGATGTTCCGCACCGAGGTTGGAGGTCATGATGATGACAGTGTTCGTGAAGTCGACCGTTCTCCCTTGGCCATCGGTGAGACGGCCATCATCGAGGACTTGGAGCAAAGTGTTGAACACAGCAACATGGGCTTTCTCTACTTCGTCAAATAGGATCACACTGTAGGGCCTCCTCCTCACTGCTTCAGTCAGCTGCCCTCCTTCCTCATGCCCAACATAACTGAAAACAACAACATCAAGGTTTTTAGCAAGGAACCAGACATGGCAAGCACGAGGAACAAGGAACTGCTTATGAGATGGAAGAGAATTTCTTACCCAGGAGGGGCGCCTATTAGCCGTGCAACAGAGTGCTGCTCCATGTACTCTGACATATCAATGCGCACAAGCAGGTTTTCATCATCAAAGAGCTGCTCGGCAAGAGCTTTCGCCAGTTCTGTCTTCCCAACTCCAGTCGGACCCAGGAAGAGGAAGGAACCTGTTGGCTGCTGCGGTCGGCCCAGACCTGCCCTCGACCTCAACACCGCCTCTGCAACAGCATTGACTGCTTGATCTTGGCCAACAACTCTCTGGTGCAGCCTTTCTGCAAGGCCTATCAGCCTTTCTTTATCGTTCTGCCCAAGCCTTGTCACAGGAATGCCGGTCCATCGGCTGACCACCTACACCATTTCCATGCATCAGTGAGCACAGCAGCACACACCAAACCTTCTAGCTTAACTAGAAGGCCAAGAAAAGCTATACAAGTACAAACAGAAGAAGATGAACAAACCTCTGCAATTTGGTCAGGGCCAACTGTTTCAGTTAGCATCAAGTTCTCATTGGTGGTTCCTTCAAGGTTTGCTATGGCAGCATCAATCTCCTGGATTGCACCATACTTCAGATCAGCGACACGGGCAAGGTCCATTCTTCTCTCTGCCTCCTGCACACTAAACATTAGCTCCTCTCGCCGCTGCTTAAGCCTCCTGATTTCATCAATTCTTTCCTTCTCCTTCCTATACTTCATTGTTAATGGCTGGAGCTTGTCCCTCAGATCATCGAGTTCTTTTTTAACCTGCAAACCATAAACCCCTCGTTAGCCACATGTCCTTTTTGGCATCAAGAGAAACATACTTCAATCATGAGAAGATTAACATACTTCAACCAGCCGGGCCTTGCTAGCTTTATCCTTTTCTTTCTCGAGCGCGTGGAGTTCAACCTCCAACTGGATCCTCTTCCTCTCAAGGTTGTCAATCTCCTCTGGCTGGCTATCAAGTTGTACTCTGACATTTGCACAGGCTTCGTCAACCAGATCAATAGCCTTATCAGGAAGATGGCGCCCTTCACAGCCAGAAGGGGAAAAAAAAAACAGATTAGTCATTTGACTACAATAACTAACAAGTCTCAACCAAACCCTCTGCTACAAAAGCAATCAAATTTTACCAGAAAAATAAGAAATCAATAAAATGACAAGTACGGAAATTCAGAACCCAAGAAAACATGGGATTCAAAAATCATGATAGGATCATGTTGTAAGCACAACACTTAATGAAAGGGAATGACATCAAAATTTCTGTGTGGCTCAGGAAAGAGAAAATAGCAATCCAAAACTCTACAAGGTTTCCAACTAAGCATCAGCTAACAACCAACCACCCCCCACCCACACAAAAAAAAAAAACTTTACTATGCGTTAGAAAAAAAGGAAGGACCAGGACAGGGTAAGCACAATCTACAAACTAGAATAACAGAAAACCTCCTGCTTAGCTGACAAACTAGAGAACCATAATCCCCTCAAAGTTTCCAAGCAAGGGTCACCCAAAACCATCATCTACTTGAATACAAGAATTCTAGGCCAGGGTAAACTAAACATAAGCTATCAACTAGAATAATATACCTGCTTGGCTGATAAAAATAGAAAAAAGGAAAATTAAACCAACCCACCATTACCACAAAGTTTCCAAGCAAGCATCAATCAAACAGAACCCACCCCTTATCCTTGCTCTACAGAATGGAAACATATAACAGAAGAATGCATCCAAGCAAGCATTTACCTATCCTTGCTCTACAGAATCAAAACATAACACAACAATGCAAGCAATGACCGAATATCAAACAAAAAGAAGTCATTCGAAGTGGGCATGTGCAGGGAGGCAGCTTACCAGTGATGTAGCGGCTGGAGAGCTGGGCAGCAACCACTAGAGCGCGATCCTGGATCCTGACACCATGGTGGCCCTCATACTTCTCCTTGAGCCCTCTTAAGATGCTGATGGTATCTGCAACGCTGGGCTCCGCCACGTAGACCTGCTGGAAGCGGCGCTCGAAGGCGGCGTCCTTCTCCACGTACTTGCGGTACTCCTCCAGCGTGGTGGCGCCGATGCAGCGCAGCTGCCCGCGCGCCAGCATCGGTTTGAACAGGTTGGCGGCGTCCATGGACCCCTCTGTGCGCCCTGACACAACAACAAGGGAAAAGAAAAAAAGAAAAAAAACAAAGACATGTGAGTCTACAAGCCACAATCCAATAAGACTACCGGAAATTAATAAGACAAAGGTGATTTTAAAACTGAAATTTTATTTTTGAAGTTGTAAAAATATCATAAATAACACTTTTTATATAGAAAATACTAGAAAAGATTGAAGTTTTAGCTAGTAACTCCTAAAAGAATCTCGAATACGCAGGAAATCTCCTGTAAAATGCGTATGTGTAAATAATTCCTATCAAGTCTCACTCGCATTGCTGACAAATTATGATTTATATTAAAATAAAATAAAATTTCGTAAAATTTTATATAATATATAATGCAAATTTTTCCTCTCGCATGAGATTCTTTATAAAATTATTTGTTAGAATCCTAGATTAGCTCATGATATTCTTTTTTTTGCACATAAGATGTCATTTTATCGGTTCATGTGGCACTTCTTTCTTTTCAAATTTTCGGTTAAAATAATCAGAAATCATAGTTCATACCCAAAACCTTTATAGATGGATGACTTTAAAATCGACGACTTCAAAATTAATGATTTTCATTTTTTTTTCATTTTACAATCTTTTGCACCCTAAACTCAATTCGAGATATAAAATGTTTCATGCTTAAAACAAACTACTTTTAAGTTTGAATTAATAATTTCACAATTAATATTAAACTCCCAAACCAAATCGACCAACAGTCGCATGGAGATGGAATTGGAGGGAAAAATCTTAATTTTCACTCACCGGCGCCGAGGACGAGGTGGATCTCGTCGATGAAGAGGATGACCTTGCCGGCAGCGTCCTCCACCTCTTTGAGTACCGCCTTGAGCCGCTCCTCGAACTCCCCCCTGTACTTGGCGCCGGCGACCAGCGCCCCCATGTCGAGCGCTACCAGCCGTACGTCTTCTAGATTGCTGGGCACATCACCCCTCACAATCCTCTGCGCCAGCCCCTCCACCACCGCCGTCTTCCCCACGCCGGGCTCCCCAATGAGCACCGGGTTGTTCTTGGTCCGCCGCGACAGGATCCTGATCACACGGCGGATCTCCTCGTCGCGCCCGATGACGGGGTCGAGCTTGCCGGCCTGCTCCACCAGGTCGCGGCCGTAGGTCTTCAGAGCTTGGAAGGTGGTGTCCCCCGACGCGCTTTCTACTTTGTGCTTGCCTTCCTTGCCGCGGAGCTTCTCGACCTCGGCCTTGACGCGGGCGGTCCCGACGCCGGCCTCCTTCAGGCAGTCGCCGACCTGGGGGTCCTCGAGGAGGCCCAGGACCAGCTGGTCGACGGCGAGGTGGGTGTCGCCGCGGGACTTCTGGGAGGACTGCGCGCGGCGGAGGCACTTGATGAGGGAGGTGGAGGCGGGGACCTCGTCCGGGGGCGGGTGCTGCGAGGGGATCTTCTTCAGGGCCTGGGCGAGGACGCGGGCGAAGGAGGCAGCGGCCGCGGCGGGGTCGGCGCCCCCGGAGGCTGCGGAGACGGCCTGGGGGAGGATGCCGTTGGCGTCGGCGACGAGGGTGGCAGCGAGGTGGATGGGGGTGATCTGGGCGTGGCCGGAGTTGAGGGCGAGCTCGTGAGCGGCCGCCAGGGCCTCGTTGGTCTTGTGGGTGAACTTCTCGGGGTTCATTGCGGACGGATTCTACGGATTCTGCACGCAAGATGCCGACTTGGATAGCAGAAGGGATCGGAAATGGAGAAAAGAGAGAAACTTTGGGATCGTTTCGATCGAATCGGAAGAGGGAATGTGAGATTTTTGAGAGATTTCTACAATGGGGAGGGGGAGCAGCGCGGGTGGGGTTTTTATGGGGGTGGAGAAGAGGATTCTCCAGGAATCTAGATTTCTGGTGTGGATACTCGAAAGTGTTGGAAGGTACTAGCGAGTTCTGGAGGGAAAATGGAAAGGTCCTAACGGTACGGTCGATCAGGATTCATGACCGTCAGATGAGCTTTTTCGGTTCGGGGTTGCCCCGTTTGGAGCGGAAATTAGATTTTTGCTGAACGTGGTGGGCCACGAGAACCGAGATACACGGTGGACTGTTGGACTGTCGAGATTTGGGTGGGATGCTGGAAGGGTAAGCTTCATCCTCCGAGTGCAAATCGGTCCGATATATCCGAATCCGACCCGATCAAATTACGTATATTTCAACTCAGATCCTCTCGTGTACCCGCGTTTGACAAATCGGATTTGCACGAGTACCTCTGTCGGATATCCGCATGCCGTCCGACTCTTCCATATTCCCAAATCCTTCGGCTCTCCAATAAACTATCCTCCTTCCCCCAACTCCACGCCGCAAATACAGGAATGGCCACACCCTTTCTATGAGCCCTAAAACCTCTAAACAAGGACGCTACTGCCACCGCCGTTGCCCTTCTTCACCTGCCTCCGGCGAGCCATGCCTGCATCCTCCTCCAGTCCCGACCAGCTCCCTCCACCTCGGCTAGCGCACACTCCTGTCGTTGCTAATACTCTTCTTCACCTGCTTCTACCTGCAATCTCAAGACTCAGCCACCTTCCTCCACCTCGACTAGAGCATGTTGCTACCATTGCCATTGCTCTTCTTTGCCTGCCTCTGGCGCGCCGCACCTAGAGGCTCCCGTGCTCCCAGCCACCTCCCTCCATCTCGACTGGCGCATGGCGACGGCGTCGTCCACTGCTGCTTCATCACAGGCTGCCACCCTACACAACCCTTGCTTCTCAGATTTCCTGCCACTCTATTTTTCGATCTCATCCAGAGCATCCTGTAGACCTTGTCGTCATCAGCAGCGGTGTGGGACGCCCTCGGAAGAAGACGACAAGACAGAGGCTGCCTGTAGATGGAGAGGATAGGTAGGATGTGATGCTGAGGCAGCGGCGTCGCTGCCGTGAGCGTGGCAGCCCCATGGGATGCTTGTTTTCATGCCCCAAAGTTTGGCGATGTTCATGGCCTAGCAGCTCTCTCTCTGACAGGAGGAGCTCGGACTCCAAGGCGGCGGGTAATGTTTTCAGATGATTTGGACCTCTGAATCCTCCCACGGGTGTCCAGATGAGGCAGAGAGAAAAGTAGATCCGAGTCTAGATCTGCTTTTTCGGATGCGGGTCCTGCTCGGTTCGGGTTGAAACCCATCCAGATCCTACCGTTTTGCACCCCTACGTCTCTCACTTTGGAACTTTATAAACCAACTTTGGAACTTTATAAACCAAGGTGATGCATTTGGCGTTTTTCTTGTTATTTTTGAAATTCTAAGAGTAGTATGCTTATTTACGTCCTATATGTATAATGTTTTAAAACTGTCACTATGGTTAATGTTTCATAGTTTATATCATCCCAATAAATATAGTGAACTTCAAATAGGTCCCTATATTTTACATATTTTGATATTAATTCATATATGTTTAAACCTTTTAGTTTTAAATCCCTACCAATTACTTTGTCACTCTAGAAAAGTTTAAATTTAACTCACTCTAGAAAAGCCAGTTATACTCCTATTTAAATTTTAAGTTTTACATGTTGCATTAGTAGCCAGTTGATAGCCAATGATTATGTCGTTAAAATTCCAAACTAACAATCATATTTTAATCGGTTCATATAAATTAATTTTAAAAATAATAATGGTGAGTCCGAGTCGATCCATAGGAAAGTAAATTCTTAATTTTAAAAATCTTGTAATTCTTAATAATCTAAAAACAAGTGAGAATTTGAGGGAGTTAATTAATTACCTATTTAAACTATGACCCAATTAACTAACGTACTTAAAAATGTAATTACGTAAACTAAACGAATCTTTTTTTTTTTTTAGAAATTAAACACAACCACGTGTGGAGAATAAGCACAACTAAAAACAATATAACAAAAACACCACTATTTAACTATGTGTAAACCATTAATCATCTAAAAATTAGGAATCAAATTACAAAGTCCATGGCTTAATATCCTTAAACAAAATAACTAAACATCAAGTAATAAATAACTAATCCTAATCAAATAAAAAGATAACTGTACTAATAGAGAGAGAGAGAGAGAGCAAAGCAGCGGCAGCCTCTGTGGGTGCTTTGTGAGGGCGCCGGCACAGTGGACCAACAGCAAAGGGGGCGGCGCAGTGGACCGGCTAGAGAGCGGGTGTTTCAGCTTCAAGTGCGCTGGAGTGCGGCAGGGTGGACGTTGGTTAGAGGCGCATGGAGGAAGCTAGCAGCACGTAGGGGCAGTTTCAGGCGTGCGCTAGAGTGCGGCGGGTGTGCGTGCACGCATGCACGTTGCCGTGTGGAGGGCGCTTCACGGGGTGCGTGCACGTTCAAGCCTGCATGCATGCGCGTGGAGGCGTGCTGGAGCGCGGGGAGGCATGCTGGAGGCGCACGTGGTGGAGTGCATGGTGCGGTTGCTGGCGGCGGGTGCACTGGAGCGCGTGGAGGCCCGTGGCAGTGCAGTGGAGCGCGCCGGCGAGAGAGAGAAGAGATAAAGAGAGCTGGAGGAGGAGAGAACAAAAAGAGTGCTAGGAGGGAGCGAGAGAGAGAGGCGTGGGAGACAAAGAGAGAGGAAGAGAGAGGCGTGGGAAACAGAGAGGAACCGAGAGAGAGCGTGGGGGAGAGAAAGAGATGGCAAGGAGAGAGGGAGAAGGGTGCGACTGAGATGAGAGAGACTTGGGAAACGGAGAGAGAGGAGCGAATAAAAAATAGAGAGGAAGAAAGAGGGATTCCGTGCAGGAAGAGGAGTTCGGTGAAAAGAGAGAGAGAAGACTGGGGGAGACGTCCGGCTGAGCGAGGAAGACGAGAGAGAGAGAGAAAAAGTAAGGGGGAGAGAGAAAAGACTGCCCTTGACCAAGAGAGGGGGGGTCCTTTTAAAGAAAAGGGAATGAAGGATTTTAAAATAAAGAAAGTGAGAGAAAGGAAGACGGCTGGCACTTCTTAGGTTCTTTGGGCAAGAATTAGGACAACCCTAATATAATATGAGAAGTAAATGACCAGTTTGCCCCTACGTCTTTTATTTTTCCAAAAAGATGGACGATTCTGTTGAGATTTGAACCCCAGACCTCCCACAAGCCCGCAGAGACTTAACTATTACACCACAGCTTCCTTCATGCCCTGTTCACATAAAATAAATTCAAATTAGCATATTATCATGAAAGTCATCGCATTTATTTATTTATTTCATCTCGGTTTTGTCGAAAAATCGCAAACGCGCTATACTCCATTAATCACATGAAATGACGATGTTTTTAAGTCGGAATTCGACGAAATTGGTACCGTTGGAATTGGTACGAAATTATCTATCATTTCATACTATTTTACAGATAAAAACTTGAGTATGACGCGTATGATTGCCCTTAAATGATCAATTTAACAATTTATCACACTCCCCAACTTACTCATCGTTAGTCCCTTAGCAATGCAAATAAGGAAAAAATTAGGACAAACAATGAATTATTCATGCTTCATTTGTAGTATCTATCACAAACAATTTAAGTGGTAGTCGATTGGTTAAGCTAAAGTTTTTATATTCCACAATATTTTGATTCACGACAGGTGATTCTGCATGAAAATTGGCACGCTTAGAACTCGTTTCTGACCTTTCTGGTATATTCTTGCATTTACTACCTTTTAGATAAGACTACCTGGGGAAGAGAAGAGAATAAAAGATTTTCCGATCAGTCAGCAAGGACCGTTTTTCAGTTCCCGCCCCGACTCAGCACTTTTCACGACTTGGTCATATTTCTAGTACGATGAACTTTTTAGCGTGGCTTTTTCATTTCATTGTACTTTTGCTTTTGAGAGTGCGTACTTTTTGCCACTCTCTTTGAATTGCATGAGGGGAGGTGCGTACCTTTTGCCACCTATCTTCCTTTAGCTCTTTTAACGTCTTTTATTGTCTTTAGTGTTTACAGCTGTCTATTTTAAATGACCGTCTCTTTTAGAGTGCTGAGTGGGACAGTCTCCTATTACGAATCCTAACACATTCCTTTCGTTCAACCCAAAAGAAAAATTAGAATAAGTAGTCTTATCCTTAAGGTTAATTCTATCAATTCTATACTTTTAAGATCTTTCATTTATTCTAAGTTGCCGTGTGTGTGTGAAAATTATCCTGCCGTGAATTTTTGTAAAGTGGGATATTTAAACTTTGAAGGCTCTTTAACTAATGTGACTAACAAAAAATTGATTTGTTTAAGCTTTACTTAATGAAACATGATTTCATGTAATTTTCATAAGATGTGAAAAGAAGTTTTTGAAAGAATTTTTAAAATTTTGACCATTTTTCAATGAAAGATATCAACTTTCTTCAAAAGATTTTCAATAAATGCATATCAAATTGATTGTCCCACCCCCCAACTTGATTGACATTGTCCTCAATGGCATAAAAGACATGAAAAATATGTCAGCCAGAAGAGAATTGTGAAGGAGAGAAACAACCTGTGATGAAGAGGATGCGACATACCAAAGGCGACTGACTGCTACTCAGGGACCTAAAAATGAAAAGAAATACAAAAACTGAAGTAAAATATTGGGTTGCCTCCCACAAGCGCTAAGTTTATCGTCTTCAGCCAGACGGAAGTTCAGCTATTGTGGATCACTCAGTTCGATGGATTCAGGTGGCTCATTTTGAAGATTTTCAATAAATGGTTTCAACCGTTGACCATTAACGGCGAAAGTGTTCCCACTCTTGGGATTCAGAATTTTAACAACTCCATGATCGAAGGCTTTAACGACCACGAATGGTCCATCCCATCTAGATTTCAGTTTTCCTGGAAATAGGCGGAGCCTAGAGTTAAATAGCCAAACTTTCTGATTTGGAAGAAAGGATTTTCTCAGAATATGTTATCATAGAAAGCTTTAGTTTTGACTTTATAAATCTTTGAATTTTCATAGGCCTCGTTGCGCAACTCTTCTAGCTCACTCAGTTGTAAGGTTCGGTGGGCACCAGTTTGAGCTAGGTCCAGATTGACTTGTTTAATGGCCCAATAAGCCTTATGTTCCAATTCCACCGGAAGGTGGCACGTTTTTCCAAAAACTAGGCGATAAGGAGACATGCCAATAGGAGTTTTGTAAGCGGTCCGATAGGCCCATAAAGCATCATCCAATCTTTCAGACCAATCTTTTCTTAATCTCTTTATTGGAAACTTCTACTTGGCCACTGGTTTGGGAATGATAAGGGGTAGCCATTTTGTGATTAATCCCATATTTCTTAAGCAAAGCTCGAAACTGGTAATTCGTGAAATGCGTTCCCCCATCACTTATGATAGCTTTAGGCCACCCGAACCGAGAAAATATATTCTTCTGAACGAATTTAATGACCACTTTATGATCATTGGTTCCGGTGGCTACTGTTTCAATCCACTTAGAGACATAATCCACCGCTACCAGGATATATGTATGTCCAAAAGAAGGTGGAAAAGGTCCCATAAAGTCAATCCCCCAAACATCAAAGACTTCAACCACTAAGATTGGGTTGAGTGGCATCATATCCCTTTTTGCCATATTTCCTACAGCCTGGCATCGGAGGCAAGTTTTACTGAACTCATGGACATCTTTGAAAAGTGTGGGCCAGTAAAAACCACTTTGCAGGACCTTGGCTGCAGTTTTCTTTCCCGAGAAATGGCCCCCACAAGCCAGATTGTGGCAGAAGTTGAGAACACTCTGTTGTTCTTCTTCAGGAACGCATCGCCTAATGATTTGATCAGGACATAATTTGAATAGTTCCGGATCCTCCCAAAAAAAATACTTCTCTTGGGAAAAGAATTTGTCCTTCTCACTTTTAGTCCATCCTTTCGAAAGCCGATTAGCCACCTTGTAATTGACAATATGAACATACCAAAGTGCAACAGTGTGAGAAATGGCCAGTAGATGCTCATCAGGAAATGAATCAGTTATTGGTGCACTCTCGGAAATCAGAATTCGGGATAGGTGGTCAGCTACCACATTCTCAGAACCCTTCTTATCCCGAATTTCCAAATCAAATTCCTGAAGGAGTAAGATCCATCTGATAAATCTAGGCTTTGCATCCTTCTTGGTCAAAAGATATTTCAGAGCTGAGTGATCATAATAGATTATGACTTTTGCCCCTAAAAGATATGATCTGAATTTTTCTAGGGCAAAAACCACAGCTAATAATTCCTTTTCTGTGGTGGTATAATTCATTTGAGCATCTGCAAGAGTGCGACTTGCATAATATATCACCACGGGACACTTGTTAATTCTTTGTCCCAAAACTGCACCGATAGCATAGTCAGAGGCATCGCACATGATTTCGAAGGGCAAAGACCAATCTGGAGATTGAAGAATCAAAGCTTTGGTCAAAGATTCCTTCAGAGAATTGAATGCCTTGATGCAAGATTCATCCATTTGGAAAGGAACATCCTTAGCTAGGAGAAGAGTTAGAGGCCAGGCAATTTGAGAGAAATTGTGGATAAACCGGCGATAGAAATCGGCATGGCCAAAGAATGAACGGATCTGTCTGACCGAGGTAAGAGGAGGAAGATTGGATATGAGGTCGATCTTAACTTTATCTACCTCTATCCCCCTTTCAGACACAATGTGGCCTAGAACAATGCCCTCTCGAACCATAAAATGGCTCTTTTCCCAGGTAAGTATCAGATTAGTGTCTATGCATCTTGCTAGCACCTGTTTAAGATTTTTCAAGCAATTTTCAAAAGAATCCCCGAAGATTGAGAAATCATCTATGAAAACTTCGAGGAATTCTCCCACCATATCGGAGAATATAGCCATCATGCACCGTTGAAATGTGGTTGGTGCGTTGCATAATCCAAATGGCATCCTCTTAAAAGCAAACGTGCCATAAGGGCACGTAAAGGTGGTCTTTTCTTGATCTTCCGAGTAAATAGTCACTTGATTATACCCGGAGTACCCATCTAAGAAGCAAAAGTACTTCTGGCCCGATAACTTTTCCAGAATCTGATCCATGAATGGGAGTAGAAAGTGATCCTTCTTAGTCATGAGATTCAGCTTTCAGTAATCAATGCACACTCTCCATCCCATGGTGAGCCTAGTGGGTACCTCTTCTCCATGATCATTCTTGATAACCGTTAATCCAGATTTCTTGGATACCACTTGGGTTGGGTTGACCCATTTACTATCCGATATGGGGTAAATGATACCCGCATCCAGCCATTTCACAACTTCCTTCTTCACCACTTCTTTCATATTTGGGTTAAGCCGCCTTTGCATCTCCCGACTGGGCTTAGAATTCTCTTCCATATAGATGTGATGCATACAAATGGACGGGCTAATTCCCTTTAAATCGGTCATCGACCATCCAATGGCACCATTGTGGTCTTTGAGGGCCTCGGTTAATTGGGCCTCCTGCGGTGATGTGAGATTTGCCGTAATGATGACTGGGAGAGTTTGGTCCGGGCCCAAGAAGATACACTTGAGAGACTCAGGTAATGGTTTGAGTTCAACCTCAGGAGGGTCTTCTAAGGATGGCAAAGCGGGCTCAGATTGTAAGGCTAGTAAAGGTTTAACCTTGGTCCAAGATGTTAATGGGCCGGGAGAGTTCTTTAAAGTATTGGCTTCCTCCAAAAGGTCATGTGTGAACATCTCATTTTCTTCCACCAGATTATCCAAGATATCAATAGTATGGCATTCTTCTTCATGATCTGGATATTGAGATGTTTTGAAGACATTAATCTTAACCTTTTGACCCCCAAATGAAATGTCCATCATGCCAGTTTCACAATTTATATTAGCTTTGGCAGTGGCTAAGAATGGACGACCTAGGATGATCAGGGTGTGAATGAGTTCCTCAGGTAATGCCATATCCAGAATAAGAAAATCCACGGAAAAATAACAATCATAAACCTTCACAATAATATCCTCAATTAATTCCCGTGGAGTCTTCACAGACCTATCAGCCAACTGCAAGATGATGGGTGTGGGCTTTAATTCCCCAATATCAAATTTCTCGTAAATGGCTGTTGGCAAGAGGTTCACACTAGCACCTAAATCCAATAAAGTTCTATCAAATGTAACTCCACCTAAGTCACATGAGATCAAAGGTGCTCCAGGATCCTTCAACTTCTTGGGTAGATGATTCATCACAATCGCACTTACATCTTCTGAAAGGCGAACCTTTTCGGGTGCCATTCTAGATTCTCTTCGTGGAATACATAATTCCTTGAGAAACTTAGCATAAGCTGGCACATGCTTGATGGCATCGAGGAGTGGAATATTAATCTGGACTTGTTTGAATAAATCCAACAACTCCTCATTCTGGGCCAGTTTCTTCCTGGCATTGGGCTTAGCTAACAAAGCATTTGGAAATGGCACCCTAGGTTGATAAGAACTTGGGCCTTCATCTATCTTCCATTTTCCTTTCGGGTCCTCCTCCAACTTTTCTATGTTGGGTTCAACCTCACTCTCACTTTCAATTTCATGAGGCCCATCAGTGGAACCTTCGGCTAACTCTCCATCTGTATATGGGTTTTCTAAACTTTTCCCACTCCTAAGGGCTAAAATGGCTTTAGCATTCTCAAATTGCGGCCCTTTAGGTTGTGGTAACAGGTCAGGCTGAGGTAAAAGGTCCGATTGCTGTGAAAACCCCGGAGATTGATTCCTTAGATTGACAATGGGTTGACTAGGAAGTTGGCCCACTTCTCTTCTCATTGTAGCTTCAGCTAGTTGGCTCATTTGACTTTCCAACCTAGAAATAGATTGTTGCTGGGTCAAAATCAGTTGTTGGAGTTGAGTGAATTTGTCATCAAAGTTTGGCTGAAGAGGTTGTTGGTAAGTGGGTGGAGGATGGTATTGGGTTGGTTGTCCAGATTGGAATGAATGGTAGTGGGCCGGTTGACCTGATTGGAATGATTGATAGTGGGCCGGTTGAGATAATTGGGCCTGGGATCCCCTTGCCTGAACATTTCCGTAGAAATTATATTGATGTTGAAATGAATTCGGTGGCTTTTGGGCCTGATGCATGGGAGGATTGGACATTGGTAAAGGGGCCTGTTGATTCTTCCAAGAGAAATTAGGGTGGTTTCTCCAGCCATGATTGTAAGTATTTGAGAATTGATCATTATTGGGCTTGGCGAATCCCTGGGCAGCTTGAACTTGTTCCTGAATGAATGGTAGAAGTTGGGCTGCAGTTGGGCATTCATTCACTTGATGGGTTGGACTTGCGCATGAGGCACAAATGTCATGATTGGCAGAAGATGGGCTTTTATATGGACTAGATTGTGTTGAGTAAGTAGGCTCTTGTTTGTTTAAGGCCAAGAGTTGGTCGAATTTCTGGGCCAAGATGTCTACCTTATCTAATTTCTGATTAATCAGATTTATGTCCATTCTGGATTCGGGCTCTCCACGGGCCTTAAGTTCATACATTCCATTCCGTTTAGATGGCCCAACAAACCTTCCATAAGATGATAATGAGGTATGATTGATGGAATTTTCGCTTAACATCTCAAAAAGATCATAAGCCTCATCTTCATTTTTCATCATAAATGCTCTTCCACATGAGGCATCAACCATCTGTCTAAACTATTCAGACAACCCTTCATAGAATGCTTGGACAATTTGCCATTTTGAAAGCCCATAATGAGGGCATTTCCTAAGCAATTCTTTCAGTCTTTCCTAACATTCATGGATCAATTCTCCGGGAGTTTGGGTAAAACTCATGATAGCCCTTCTCATGGTATTGGTCTGCCCTATGGGGTAGAACTTCTTGAGAAATTCTTTCTGCATTTCTTCCCATGTCCTAATGGGCCTTCCTATAGTCCCCAACTAATATTTAGCCTTATCCTTTAATGAAAAGGGAAATAAGGTCAACTTAAGGCCATCATTGGTGAAATTCTGGATCTTCACCGTGGAACAGATTTCTAGAAATTCATCCAGATGCTTATAGGGATCTTCATTAGTATTCCCATAAAAGGATGGGAGCATCTGAATGGTGCTAGATTTAATTTCATATTGATTGGCTGGATTCTGAGAAAGATGAATACAAGATGAAGGTTGATATCGATTTGGAATGAAATAGTCTTTAATTTGCTTCGGTGGGTCCTGATTATCAGCCATTTGATCTTGTAGTGGATTCCTTTGATGTAGGATTCTCTCTATTTCAACAAATGGTCCTATAAGGTTAGGGTTTTGAGATTTCCTACCTTGCATACACTAGGACTGATAGAGAGAGGATGGATTTGAATTTTGTTTTCTATTTCTTATTTTTTTTTTAAATGCAAACAATTTTGGCAAACAAATTATCCTAATGATCTAATGTTAACCTAGACTCTCTATGTGAATTTTCTTACAAGGTGAATGGGGTCTACCTCAAGTCACAACCACAATCAATCAACGGCCAGATAAGAGATGGGGTAATGGGAGGCTCTCCCTACTTTCGTAGGGACCTAATTAGAGAACCACTTTTCCGCTTAGGCGTTTGCCTTTTTAACCTCTAGCCTAGACACCGTTGCCAAAAGTGGAGGCAACCCGAAATTTAAACCACTCACGGTGTAAACCCTAGATTCTCTTTCGACTTGCTTTTAATTGGATTAGGAAATGCCAATGTAAGGAAGGTGATTTGTGGGTTAAGAAAGGATAATCAAATCCCTAACTTATGTGGTTAAAGATGTTACCCTTAAAGTCTTTTTTAATGCAATACAAGGCAATAAGCAAATCAATGCAGGGTGTGTTGATGCAATCATGAATGACTTGCTAAAATTGAAATACGTACCTTTCCCTCGCAATCTTCAACAATTTATGGAAATAACTATGAAAGGAAGGTAACTCATGCTTTCCTAGAATGATGAATGCCTAGCATGTAAGGTTTCTAATCTGGAAATGCAGATTTTTAAATTTGGATGTTCTTCTTTTGTTTCTTTTTTTTAGTTAATGGAAATCTATCTAAATTAGAAACTACAAAAATTGAAACTAACTAAAGTAAGGAAATTGAAACATAGAAAGTTGGAACATACTTACCATGATTTCGCATTCCTCTTTTCTTTTTTTTTTTCAATATACCTACAAAAATAAGAAAAATGAGGTTAGCTAAAGATTAATTACACTAAATTCAAGATAATCAAAATTAAAAATCTAATTCCTCGGCAACAGCGCCAAAAATTGATATCCAATAATTATGTCGTTAAAATCCCAAACTAACAATCATATTTTAATCGGCTCATATAAACTAATTTTAACAATAGCAATAGTGAGTCCGAGTCGATCCACAGGGAAGTAAATTCTTAATTTTGAAAATCTTGTAATTCTTAATAATCTAAAAAACAAGTGAGAATTTGAGAGAACTAATTAATTACCTATTTAAACTATGACCCAATTAACTAACGTACCTAAAAATGTAATTACGTAAACTAAACGAATCTTTTTTTTTTTCAGAAATTAAACACAACCACATATAGAGAATAAGCACAACTAAAAAAAATATAACAAAAACACCACTATTTAACTATGTGTAAACCATTAATCATCTAAAAATCAGGAATCAAATTACAAAGTCTATGGCTTAATATCTTTAAACAAAATAACTAAACATCAAGTAATAAATAACTAATCCTAATCAAATAAACAGATAATTGTACTAATAGAGAGAGAGAGAGAGAGCAAAGCAACGGCAGCCTCTGTGGGTGCTTTGTGAGGGCGCCGGCGCAGTGGACCAACAGCAAAGGGGGCGGCACAGTGGACCGGCTGGAGAGTGGGTGTTTCAGCTTCAAGTGCGCTGGAGTGCGGCGGGGTGGACGTTGGTTAGAGGCGCATGGAGGAAGCTGGCAGCATGTAGGGGCAGCTTCAGGCGTGCGCTAGAGTGCGGCGGGTGTGCGTGCATGCATGCACGTTGCCGTGTGGAGGGCGCTTCACGGGGTGCGTGCATGTTCAAGCATGCATGCATGCGCGTGGAGGCGTGCTGGAGCGCAGGGAGGCACGCTGGAGGCGTGCGTGGTGGAGTGCATGGTGCGGTTGCTGGCAGCGGGTGCACTGGAGCGCGTGGAGGCCCGTGGCAGCCCGGTGGAGCGGGCTGGCGAGAGAGAGAAGAGATAGAGAGAGCCGGAGGAGGAGAGAGGCGTGGGAGACAAAGAGAGAGGAAGAGAGAGGCGTGGGAAACAGAGAGGAACCGAGAGAGAGCGTGGGGGAGAGAAAGAGATGGCAAGGAGAGAGGGAGAAGGGTGCGACTGAGATGAGAGAGACTTGGGAAACGGAGAGAGAGGAGCGAATAAAAAATAGAGAGGAAGAAAGAGGGATTCCGTGCAGGAAGAGGAGTTCGGTGAAAAGAGAGAGAGAAGACTGGGGGAGACGTCCGGCTGAGCGAGGAAGACGAGAGAGAGAGAGAAAAAGTAAGGGGGAGAGAGAAAAGACTACCCTTGACCAAGAGAGGGGGGGTCCTTTTAAAGAAAAGGGAATGAAGGATTTTAAAATAAAGAAAGTGAGAGAAAGGAAGGCGGCTGGCACTTCTTGAGTTCTTTGGGTAAGAATTAGGGCAACCCTAATATAATATGAGAAGTAAATGACCAGTTTGCCCCTACGTCTTTTATTTTTCCAAAAATATGGACGATTCTGTTGAGATTTGAACCCCAGACCTCCCACAAGCCCGCAGAGACTTAACTATTACACCACAGCTTCCTTCATGCCATGTTCACATAAAATAAATTCAAATTAGCATATTATCATGAAAGTCATCGCATTTATTTATTTATTTCATCTCGGTTTTATCGAAAAATCGCAAACGCGCTATACTCCATTAATCACATGAAATGATGATGTTTTTAAGTCGGAATTTGACGAAATTGGTACCGTTGGAATTGGTACGAAATTATCTATCATTTCATGCTATTTTACAAATAAAAGCTTGAGTATGATGCGTATGATTGTCCTTAAATGATCAATTTAACAAATTATCACCGGTGTTGCACTAACTATTGATACTGTCAAAATAAAATAAAAAAATTAAGTCACCTCAAACATGTTCCACACGTCTGTACAACCCCATCTTTGATCGGATGATTCAAAAAAACAAAAACAAAAAAATATTAGGCTCAACAGTCATTTTTTGAGTCTTGATTTTCATTTTTTAGGATCATTTAAAGTTTTCTCACTTGTTTCAACATTGGCTTGAAGAATAATTTATGAATATTTGCTTCTCTAAAACGATTCTTAACTAAATAGATTTATTACTAAATCATATTAAGTTTATAGAAACTAATATCAAAATATGCAAGATAAAGGGATTTTATTTTTTTTTGAACTTGCTTTGCTTTAGTGGTAAAGGGCTTAAAAACCTACCCATGCCAACATGGATCGAACCTTGGTGGCTCCCTCCCCACTCATGTCAGGTGCCTTCATATACCAATTGAACCAGGCACAAATGACTACAAGGATTTATTTCAAATTCACAATGTTTATAGAGATTGGTATCCAAAAAGTCCACGTTTCTTATATGTCACTAAAATGACATACTTGATAGATATGTTATCTTATAAAGGTATGTAGAATAATATGAAAACAAGTATCACATTTTTTAAATTTAGCATACAAGAGTGGTTAATATAAGATTATCCCTATTTTATAATATACTATATATATATATATATATATTCTTGAACAAAGCAAAGTCATAAAATATGTGGACTGTATATTATAACCACATAATTTATGAGCACATGAATTTTTTAAATGAAAATATTGTTTCCCTTGTCATATCAAGATAGACAGAAAATGTTGCCATTTACTCAGGTGTGATAAAAAAATATTTAATATTCTAGTTTATTGTTCCGTATTATTGGATAAAAAATGGACCACAATTACCTATTCATAAGTTGAGTCTTGTGACATTTATCTGATAATATTAGTATTTGCAACCATCCCTTGCCCAGTCATGGGTTGAGTCCCAGCGGGAGGCCAGGCTCCTAGTTTTCCCACCTTTGTGTGGCAGTTTGTCCCATTTTCAGTTTAGTTCTGGCAAGGTTCGAATTCTGCTTGTCTTGTAAATATTGTGTCCCCTGGCCGTCTGGCCTATGAATTTTAAAAAAAAAAGATAGCATTAATATCTAATAAGAAAAAAATTAATTGTGTTTATTTTTTTCCATTATGTGGTTACATTTGTTCTTCTACATTCTTAAAAATCCTGACAAATAAATGGACAAGCTTAGGCCTTGCTTTCATGGCCACATTCCCCGAATTCAGCTTGATCAAGGCCCTGCCCATTAAGTAAAATGTGGTGTGAATGTCCTATTCGAAATCAGGTAGGTGTGTAGTGAAGTAGGATGAGTAAGTAAATAATTATAGATAAGAAATGGCATTGAAATTCATCATCATCAAAACCTTATCCCGTCTATTTGAGATCGACTACATAAATCTTCTTCCATCATCTTAATCTATCCAACATAGCCACATTAAGTCTTTTTAATTATATGTAACCACTTCATTTTAAATCTTCTCCGGTGTCTTCTTCTATCTCCGCTCTAATTTCATCAGACCTCTTAATTGATGCTAAACTTGGACGATAATCTATATGATCAAACCGTCACAGCCTATTCTCCCTAAACTTGCATAAAATTTATCAAATGCTGTGAAAAAGGATTACATATGCTTCCAACTTTTCTATATCTAGCTCCTGAAAGTTGTGTTTAGGACACCTATTAGAAGTACTTTTACACTTCAAATTATTTCAAGGGAAATTTTTAAAAGTTTGAAAACCATTTAATATAACATTTTGGTTATGCTTTGACTTCTAATCAAGGACTACAGAGTGAAGCTTTCTGGATTAGGAAGAAAAAGTCAGGATGCTAAAAAGTTGTTGACTTTTACAACTAATCTAACTTAATTATAATTTCTTTCACTTGACTTTTTTCATGTAAAATGTAGAGGCCAGTAGATAACTTTCAACTAGAGGATTTGTCGGCACATTCTAAGAGTCAGAGCCCGGTCACACCATGAACGTTTGAGCCCATTGCATACGTTTGGATGATTAGAAAGATGGAAAGCTGAGAGTCGGAGCACTAGCCCAGAGACTTGCACTCTCAATGTGCTCATTGGAATATGACGATCAAACAAATCTAACCTAACCACAAGGGCGCCAAAAAGACACGAGTATCAATACATAATCTTTCACATCTGGGCATTTAAATATCCATATCGCTAATGCAATCATAAGTAAAAAGTTGCAGGGTGTTTGGTATGTTTTGGCAAACACAGCCTCAGAATCGAAAGGAACAGCAATATATAAACTATATATTTTCATTTTTCATTCGATTAATCAGTGTCATTGCCTCAAACAGGTATTTCGTACAAGGAACCGATTCTTAGATGTTAGCATGCTGAAGTCTAGATGCGTGTCGTGGAATGTATAGGCTTAAGCCCAGAAGCAAAGAATCTCCTCTGCTATTTGGTGGTCCTCTTCCAGTTTATAAAAACAATTTGTCTGCAATGCGGGGAATTTCATTAATAAAGGAAAGAATACAGGAGGATATAGAGTATATGCTCAAATCTAACTATATCCTTTTTAAGACTACAAACTGTAAAGCTCGCTATGCCTAGCACTCTTCGGCAACTGTTGAAGGTACAGAGCAACCAAAATTTACCAGGAAAATTCTCCTAGGGACTATGTCAATGCCATGGATTCTGCCTGGTTTTTAAGTTATTTCCCGTACTTGACTTTGAACTCTGCATGACAATGGATGTGTTAGTTGATGATTATACCCATACAGGTTGCATAAAACAAAACTTGCACATCTAATTTTGCATACCGATTTAGATTTCTTCGACTTGCTTCGGATCCTGTTCTTCGGAGGCTTCAGCTTATAAATCCGCACCATCCAGTGGTGTGTTGTAAAAACCTGTGACAACAGCAAGCCACCAACTCAGACAGCGTTTTTCTTTTTCTTTTTTTCTCTCGCCTATTCTTTTTCCCTCTTCGGGTCATCCCGGGGTTGAAAAAAAATGCAGAATGGACATTTTCAATAGAGAAGAACAGTAGAATGCCACATATATCATTAGTACGAAGAATTCACTGCCACATATATTATTAGCACAAAGAATTAACTGACCTCCTCAAAATGGGTTAGCTTGAAGTGTTTCTTCCCTATCTCTGTCCTCCTCACTCTATCAAAGCCTTTACCATCCGTCTCAACAAACCTTAAAAGAAGATAAAAAGGACAATAATAGAAAGAATAAGCCTGGGAGAGAATAAGAAATTCAACCGAAACCTCAACAGCAAGTGATCAGGAGGAACCTATAATACGAAAGCTTGTACATAAGACTGTTCAACATTGTTGGGGTGGCATGAGAATCAATCCTGTACTGACCATCTCTCTGCAAAAAACATTGTCAAAAGGCAAAAATAATTAACTGTGCTTTGGATTTGGATCATATCAATCAAACCACAAGCACATCTACACACTTTCTTGGTAATACTGTACATTAGGAGCATAAGCTGCACATGCAACAACATCAATAACATAGGAATATACAATACACACAAGACATAACAGCATAGATGTCTCTCATCGTACACGTGCATCTCTCATGTGTAGAGGAATGCATACAAATGGAAGGAACTAATAATGAGTCTATGAAGTCAGACATCAGTACCATCTAATGTAAAAAAAAACTAAGAGTAGTCGATGAACAAGCTTTGAAGTTCATGAGATGTAAACAATGTGACTTGCAGTTTGAGAGGCAAAATATTGTATTCACTCTGCATGAACATACGAAAAGCCTCTATCCATGAAAATGGACAAAAGACATATGAAACAAAATGCAGGTTACTTCAATGTCATCATGCAAAATTTGCATAGTTATGCACCTCAATGTAAATGGATGCATTGTATTGCAAAGAAATGGGTTAGAGGTATACTAGCCACCATTTTCGCAAGGAGCACACAAAAAAAGAGGTCCAACATGTTAGCGTAGTTAAGAATACTCACAAGGTAATCAGGTTCCTTAATATGTGGGAACACCCCCCCTCCAATGCGAACCATCCAAAGAAATTTATTAATATCATCGCTTGGGTAGCCAACAAGACCTGAATAGCACAAACAAGTTTACAAGAATCCCAAGTTTCCCCCACCATGTTACTACCAATACTACTACTTTATAACTTAGATTACATACCTCCAAATACAACAAGAACATACTTTACATCCAAAGAATGGAAAATCTCCCAAGCTGCCTTCTCAGGAGAAGACATGGCTGTCCCAACCGTAGCAATATGTGTGTTGTTCCAGGTATTATTATCAACAATAACAGTACGGTTGGCCATTGCAGTTGTCTGATAACCATAGTCCCACCATGATGCCACCTGTAAAAAAAAGAGTGAAATAAGTAACGACACCTTCCTTCCTTAGGAAATCATGTTTAAAACCAGTGACACATGTGAAACTTAACAAGTTTACAATCTTAAGCACCCTTATTGATAGCTATCTGGTTGATTAAACACTCTTTGGTTAATATGTAATAACTCCACTTGCACCAGCTTCAGCTAAGCAGAACACCCACCCAGAACCAATGCCTACTCTTGTTAAATAGAAAATGTGAAAGAAAGGAAAATGCTAGAAGATTTAAAAAGGGCCATCAGCCCTCTTCATAATACAAAGCTGTCTTTTCATATGAAAGCCACCAATAAATATCAAGCAAGCACACTAAGATCATTTTGGCATGCTTTGTTGTGTAATTATGTGGCTAGCATTCTATGGAGAAAATGAAATGTCCCTATTGTCCCCCATCTGATTTATAGGCTCCAGCAAATGCAAGCACACATTAAACTAGTAACCCCTCTAAGTGACTACTTTTAACACTTGTTACCCCATCATCCAAAAGGGTAAAGTGAGACAGTTATGATGGTTTGAGTGAACCAACAATAGCACAGTTTGTCTGAATGGGATTGAGCCACAACCTAAGTGCACTGAAAAAACCAAAATGATGTGTGGTGGTCCATATAATGATTTCATTGGCAACCTGATGACAACCCAGTGTATGAATATGAAACCCTTGAAATTTGGGCCTTTGGCAGTACTGATTTCTCTTGGTTGACTCTTACCAGAAAGAAAAGTGTCCCACCTATGACCTATCCCAACCACACAACCCACTGGAATAGGGAAAATTGCACCCTGTCCTCCCCAGCTAAGGTCCTTGTGAATATGATGCATGGACCTGCTTTCAATGCAGAGGGACATGATATGCAACTCGCCATGGTTGGCAGCATCGGCCGAGACCGATACGTATCGGTATTGGTGGGTACCGATACGATATCAAGGGAAACCCCAATACCAGTCATTTGTATTTGAAAAAATTAAAAAAGAAGACTTTTATTGGCCGGTATTGAGCCAAAATTTATCCGGTACCGGCCGATATTGGCCGATATGCCCGATACTAATACCAGTACATATCGGTATCAGTACCCCCCAATACCAGTACCGATACCGGTACTGCAATCCTTGCAACTAGCAGGCTTTGGACAAGCCCGATTTGGATTGAGCATTTTCACATGAAGCCCATCTACCACAAAAGCAGGAACCAAACGTAATATGACTAATCGACCACCAATGGAAAACGAGCAACAAAAGATTATGAGATGTTTCACACAGTCTCACCTTATCATCTACCTCAGTGTTATGCCGTAACCATGCATAAGCTTCACGAAAATCATCAAACACATGCAAGCCATCATGTGAATGTGATGTCAGAACAATGGAAGGAGCTGAATAAGCTTCTGCTGCAGCCCATACACAATGTATCTACAAGAAAGATTATTCCATATATGTGGTTATCAAGAAAAACTAAAAGAAAAAAGAAGTAAAAGGAAAGTTTAAACATGGAGAGACTATCTTCTATGGATGTTATATGAGGTGAAAAGATAGTTTAAGTGGCAATTAAGCAGATATCTCCTGTTTCAGAGAATCTCACATGCAAACTAGAAATTCTGGGAAGCTTTTGCACCATCAAGTTATGATGATGGGTAACATGGGAGTCAACATCAAGTGTCAACAAGGAAATACAAAACTACATTAAATCTTTAGAAAAATGAGACATTGACAAAAGGGACGCATAAGTATTTGGGTGTTCAGTTATTGATATATAACCAAGAACATATCATTTTCTGAATAAAGTTAGCTTCATGCCCTGAAAATGGGGTGGACAATGGTGCATGGACAAGATTTTGTAGGAAAATGTATGGTTGGCCCTTTGCTTATACTCTATTACAAGAGGTGGCATGATCAAACTCCAAACATAGAAAGACAGTTGAGCGTCGGTTGCGAAAGGTAACAATATATGTTATAAGCAAATAAGGTAGTTCCCTAAGAAGAATAGAGAAGCTTCTGACGTACCACATAAAAGCTACCCAGTAAAACAATGAGGATGATAGCAACAATGGATGCTTCCATAGGCAAAGCAAGAAGCCTCTTTTCCTGCCGGGTTTTGATCGAGACCTTTTCTGTGGCTTCCTTTTCCTTCTCCTTCTTCTTGTTCTTCTTCGGGTGTCTTTCCTTTGCAACATCTTCAGATTTGTCACCAACTAAATTTTTCCCCACTTTTGCTCCATTCTGAACGGTGGAACTCTCTGGTGCGGTATCCCCTGCCTTAAAGATCAATCATTTTATCTAAATCTCCCATTTGAAAGCTGAGAAATGCTGCACTACATGAGCAAAGAACCATAACCGAAAATAATGGAAAAGAACATACAGCAGATGGATTCTCTATTAACTTGGGCAGCTGAAATTTTATTGATCGTGTAAGGACATCAAAGCCCTCAGAAAGTGCAATTCCAGACAAGATGCATGCAGCTGGGGCCAACACGAGCATGAGGCGCACCTGGAAATTGAAGTGGGGCTGTAAAAACAAGGCTACTTTCTCCCAAAAGAAACTAGGTATAAGAATACAGGCTTTCCCCTTACCATTACTCCGGAAAAATATACCGATGTTACTATATACAAAACGACAAAGGAGCTGGCATCAGACAGAGGCGAAAAGCATGCCTGCAAGACAGGATAAAACCTAGTAAATACATCCAAAATAAATAATTTAGAAAGTCGCATCCAGCATGTCATTAGATAAGAAAACCTATGGAAACCACGCAACCAGCTTTTCTTTACAAAAGCCAAAAAAATTGGGAACTTATAAAGGCTGTCCACTTCTCACGTGATGGAAGCATAAAGAAAACAGCAAGTGATCCCCTCAAATCAACACGTGTCCGACAATAAGATGTAATCCATAGCAACCCACCCCCCCCCCCCCTGTTGGTGTACTACTAATGCCAGCCAGTCAAGTCCATGCCATAGGTCTATGTAATTCTAGAAAGATTAATTAGGAATCACAAAGAAAGGAATACTTTCTCATTTAAGCTACAGTTGGATGGAATCATATCAAATCTTACAGATCAGATTTCACACGGCTATGTGAGAATCATATCACATCTTAGTATTTTACAGATCATGGCAGAGACTATATGATACAAATAGAACAAGTCCAATGTATGATCCTCACAAAGGTAACAGAAAAAGGCAATATAGTAACCCGACAACTTTTAAAAAAGAAGACAGTGGATTACAGTCCAAAAATGAAATGGCACATATTCTAAGCAAAATCTACCACAAACGGAACATTGATCCACCATAACAGAATATCCAAGACAATCTTACTTAACAAGAAACAACTCTTACAAAGAGGATACAGAATAGATGATAAGAACCCCTTAGACTTACCCAAGTGGTGGCGGCAGAGATGGCACCAGTCCCCTGGCACTGAGTGCTTGATTCAAGCAGCAAGAGAGCCATCCTTGAGCAGCATCTGCTGCTCTTCCTGGGGCAGCTTCCAGCACACATGGAGGTCATCCAATGATGGATCTTCACTGGGGAGATCATACCCAAGTGGTGCCGTCAGAGATGGCACCAGCCCGCTCAACTGAGTGCTTAGATCAAACAGCAACAGAGCCATCCTAGAGTAGCATCTGCCGCTCTTCGTGGGGCAGCTTCCAGCACAGGTGGAGGTCATCCAACGATGGATCTCCACTGTGAGCAGGGGGCTGCCTCAGGCATCATCTTCCATCTATCGAGCCGTGGCAAGATGACAATTGATGTAGACTGGATCTATCACGACCGGACTCCGAGGCCGGAATCCGGAGAAATGGATCCGAAGCCGGTTCGGATCGGTGTTGTTGGGGCCCGACGGGGATCCGGAAGGCCGAGGAAGCGGAGGCGGAGACGAGGGTCCGAAGGCCGAAGGGCGCCTCGGTCGGTGCGGGCTCGTCCTCCGGGAAGTCGGGGTCGAGGCTCCTTCGGCGGGCGAAGGGGCGGCGCGGATGAAGCTCTTCCCGGCTATTCGGCCGACAGGCGTCGAAGCCGAAGCCGACGGTCCGAGGCCGGAAGGGTCTCGGACTCGGTTTGTTCTTGGATAGTGAGCCCAATAGCCCTTTTTTGTCGGACGAAGGGACAACGCGGGGCCGAGCCTCCCGTTGCGGGGCAGCCGTCGGACGGCGTCGAGACCAAGGAGGGGAATCCGAGGTCGGCGGCCGAGACCGACTCGGGAAGGTCGGCGATGATTCGAACCGAGCTCCTGCAGGAGGGAAAGAAGAAGAAACCGGTCAGCAGGAGTCCCGGGCTCTGGCCCTTAGGAACCCCCTCCGACGGTCAAGTTAGCTTCTGAAGATGATTCGATTCAGAAAGCAAGAAGTAGCTTTAATGCTATTTGGACCGTAGTCCTTAAGGGTCTCGGAGGCAAAGAGTTGCATACCTTTGGCAATAAATAGCGGTGTATTTATAGCAGAGGATAGAGGTTGGTTAACGGTGCTAGCCGATATAGGACTATGTTTGGTAGCCGATATAGTCCGGTCGTGATAGATCCAGTCTACATCAACAATCATGATCTTCCAGTTTGCATCCAAGTCGACTGCATTCCACGAACGGATGTGTCCCCTGGGGCAGAGGCTGAGGAAGGTCGTCATGTCTTTTGGCTGGGACTGCTCAGGGAGTGGGTCCAGGAACATCCCCAAATCCCCGACAACTCTATCTCTGAAGCCCTCGGGAAAGTGTGAGGTTGGGTGATCCAGATTTGACAAGACCCTTGCCCAATTCAGGAAGGTTTAAAGGGGCGATGGCAGTGTGAGATGTCCGAGAAAGAGATCAAGCAAGTCAAGGATATGGACACCAGAGACGTGGGTGAGCTCAAAAAGTTTGTGGTGATGGTTGGGATCAGCAAAAGGGCCTTGATAAAGAACTCACGAGGAAAGTTGATCAGATCAATGCCCAATCAAATTTGAAGATTGTGGATTATTTAGCCGAGGAAAAATCAAAACATAAGTGGGTCCTGTTTCCCTCGTCGCCTAGGCAAGCAAGTAAAGGGTCACCACTCCCATACTTGCAGCACCAGTTTTATCCGGCAGGCATTACCAGGTCGACACCAATCACTACCATCTTGACTTCAACCCTTGTGACCTTAAGGACAAGTTCGTTTACTATCCTTTAGGTCGGTCCCAAACCAGCAATCGCTAGCCTAGTAGTTTTATATCCAACATGTCTCAGATGGACAAGCCTATCCTAGGTGTTTTCACCCCTTGGAACTTCAAGGGTTCAAGGTTCAGCGATCAAATAAGATATTTTATTGATACTTATCAAACGCTGATCTCTAGTCGGGTTGTATCTTTGGTGGGTTGATGGGGCTCTGTTTCCATGTACCCAGGGAGTTCTTTTTTCAGGAGGGCAATCTTTCGGCAGTGTGACATTCAAGGGACTCTCTAGTCTGTATTCAAGGGAGGATTTTTATAGTCTTTGATAGGGGTGTTCACTAGTTGGTTCAAATTGAAAAAGCAAACCGAGCCAAACTAAGTTTTCGGTTTGTTTCAGTTTGGAAATTAGTTTGATTTGGTTCAGTTTCACAAACTCCCAAAACCATGGAAACCAAACTGAACCATTTAAACCAAAAAATTTGATTATTTTATTTACTTATATCTATATTATATCAATATCCACCTCACAATGAAATTAATCTTATCCACTAACTCCTGTTGTTTTTTTTTAAGTGATTGGTACCACTGTATATTATAAAATGATGAAAAGAGAGTTACAAACAAGAGGGGATAGTATCAAAAGATACCCCTGTACACAACACTGATAGTATCAAAAGATCCCCCTGTACACAACACCATGAAAGTACATCAGTGGGAGGCCTCCAACAAAACAAGAAAAGGAGGCACCAGCAATATCCTTACTACAAAATATCCTCATCCTCTCTCTCTAACTCTATCCCCTACAAAGGCAGCCACACTTTCCAGGGTTGAAGCCTCCCTCCTGAAGATCCGCTAGTTCCTTTCCGACCAGATGGCCCACAAGGTAGCATGAAGGACCAGCCACCACATGATAGCATCTCCTCTACTAAGCACTGAAGAGAGCATAGCTTGATGAGTGCATCCACCGTTTGTCCCATAGTCACAACCCCTTGTAGTCTATTGCTCAAGATATTCCACACTTGGAGAATGTACAACCCACAAAGAGATAATCAAGTGACTCATCAACTTCTCCACATAAAGGGCACATAGAAGGAACCTCACATCCAAACCTCAGCAGCCTAACCCGTGTTGATGCACTCAGGATTGGGTGAATGAATGGGCCTAGCCTTGGTTGGGGTCAGCTACAGGAGAAATTTTGGAATCTTCTTCTCTGATCTTCCCATTGTATCCGATTGGGACTAACAGAAGGCGAGCTGCACCATACGCATGTGCAGCGCCGGCACCATGCATGTGCACCTGCCTAGCTTGCAGCCAGCGTCCTCTGCAGTGACTTCAATGTCCCCAGACCCCAGCAACATCTATCCCTTCTCATCTTCTTCCTATGAAGATAGATGAAGATCCCTGCTGACATCACCATGCCCAAGACCAGCACCCAATCTTTAAGAACCAGCTCCCCCAACCCAAGGTTCCTTGTCCTCCTGAAGAATTCCGCTGTCAGGTTCCAGGTAGGGTAGTGCTGGTTGAGGTTGAGCTGAAGGAGTGCTGCACCAAGTGTTGGCCCAACTTCAGGCCCATGCTCAGTGCCACCCCTTGGGGCTTCCCATCCCAATGCATAAAATCTTCTGCAAGCAGCGCTTGACCATTACTGTTGCAGCATATGCAGGTTTGGGTTGGGCACACCTAGGTGGCAAACCCGGTGGGCATCCTGTATAGGCACTAGAGCTCATCAGCTCAAATCAAACCAAACGGAATTTCTTCAGTTTGGTTCGATTTGGTTTACATCAGTCTCCCAGTTTGGCTTGGTTTGGTTTAGGAAATTTTCTCTCTAAACCAAACCAAACCAACCCATGTACACCCCTAGTCTTAGAGTGTGGGAATTACAGGGTTGCAATGAGAGTGGCTCACACATCTTGTACCTTTTTATTTTATAACAGTGTGGTATCATCCATATTTAAAAGATTTTTATCAGTCTAACTGCCCAGATAGTGAATTCAATTAACCACATTCCAGCAAGATATTTCCCATTATACATGAAATTTTGTTCATTCTTAACTTCTAATGTTAGTGTGCAGTGTCACTTTCTCTTTGCGTTCTTTCTCATTCCTGATCTCCTGACCTGAATTGAACCCCTAGCTTTCGATAGATACCACATACTTGAAAAATCCATGATCTACACCAATATCCTAACACTCATTGGAGTATATGAACTTAAGAATGGCACTGATAATTCTTACAGAATGTACAGACTGCCAAGTGATGACATTAGATGGTAATTTTGTACTTCAACGATGCTATCCTTTTTTCCCTTTCGAAGATGGCTTTCCCACATGGTCATGCCACAAAGAGCATGGGGGACAATATCACGGTCATCCCTATTTATATTTTACAATTCCTCTTGTCTGAGACAACTTGCAAACATTTCACGTTATTGTCATTAGAGAATATAGAAAATGTAAATTTTGTTCCTTAAAGTATAATGATTTGTAACATAGTGCTAGAGTGCTCAACAGGATTCTATCTTTTCTTCTGCTATCCAAAAAGGGTTAAAATAAACAAGAAAATGAAAAGAAAAGCCAAATATTCTGGCCATGCTAGTGCCCGTATATCCAACTTATTGTAAGCAGCCGGAAAGCCATCATGATAAATTTTAAGTTTAACAGCTCATACAACCATCATGTCAGAATTATAGGTTTCACAAGACTGCTATCATATGTTCTCTTTTAATACTCAACTATGCTGAAAATGACTACCCAATTATCAAAAAATTCACTGGAGCTGGTATTCCTGTCCTTGACTTTACAGAAAATCATATGTATAATCATCAGTCTAAGACTCTAAATTTGCATAGCTTCATATGAGAAAACTTTCCCAACTGCATTTGTGGTCTTAAGGAATTGCCCAAGAATAAGAATGTGTAGTGCATGAACTCCTGAATTATTGGACTTTTAGAATTACTTAAAACAGTACATTGGCCAAAAGATTAACTCTGCGAGGTAAAAAAAATCATGATGTCATGATTTCATGTCAAAGTCAATGATTAAATGAGAGGAACTAATATTGAGGCAAGTAAATTTACTGTTTTCACTTATATTTCTTTTCTTATTTATGAATAAATATATATATAGGTTGGTTATATCTTTGGGTGGACTATGAGGACTTAGGATGAGCCCTCAGGGAGTCCGAGACTTCGGATCAGACGAGGATCCAAGAACTTGACCTCTCCCCATTGACCTCAGTCAGCGTTAATTATGTCGATCAACTAATCGACAACCCTTGATTAACCGTCCAGCGATGCCCCTTAAAATAAAATAAAAAAAAAATCCCAACACTCGTAGGAAGTAGCTTAATGTGTCATGTCATTAAAGAAAGTAAGCTAACATGGCATGCATATTGAACTTCTTTTAAGAAAACCTTAAAGGATACACAATAAATCCTGTATTCTTTTGTACCTTGAAAGAAAGACTTAAAGGATACCCTTTTGGGCATGAGATCTTTTGTGGAATCCTTAAAGGATACTAAGAAGGGGCATAGGATTTGCCAATGTGTTAAATATCCTTTAGTATCTTTAAAGGATAAAGGATATGCCAAAGAACCAAAAGGACCGTTAATAGGCTTAGAGGATATGCTCAAATATTATTGTGAACCTCTAAAGCCCAATAAGTATCCTTTAGGATATGTCCCTTTAGGGGTCTTATGCACAAAATCCTTTTTAAATCCTTAAAGGATACTAACAGGATATCAACTAGTAGATGAGTGCGCAAAATTCCCTTTAGTATCTTTAAAGGATACAGCAAGATCCTCTAAGTATCCTCAAGTTACACCCCTTACATGTTTTTTTTTACTTATAGTTTTTTTCTAAATGAGGTAGTTTATTGTGAATGAGGGGCGCAATTATGTTAAGATAACACATGGTGAATTCATTACATCTATTAAGTCCAAAATACATAAAAAACATGGGCCATGCATACTTTAGTAACATCTAATAGCGTATGGAAGCCACAGTCATGCTCATTCTTTGGAGTATAAAACTCCCACTTAAAGAGGAAAGCTGATGCAGGAGCAGACTCATGGGCAACGCAAAGCATGCATCTATCGGGCTTGGAGCCACCTCCTTTGGCTTGGAGATGATGCATGGCCCAGTTGAGGCATAGAGAGACACTTATTTTGATTTTATTAGGCCCATTTATGGCCCAGTATGTATTTTTATTTTTTTAGGATTTTTAGGTGCGATTAAAGGGCTTGTGGATAGAGACAGTCGAGGATTGGATCGAAAGTTTTAAGTCGGGTTAGGAGTCTACAAATTGAGGTCTATATCTGTACCCTTATTTTAGAAATTAAATATTATGATGAATTTTGGAGAAAAACTACCTGCTTGTGCGATTTTGGCCTCTGCGACAGAGACCCCCACCCCTCTTCCTTGGTGCGACGCCAAGGGTCCCCCCTACTCCGGTGCGATGCCGGAGAGAAGCACTTGCTAGTGCGACGCCGGCCGGTCCTTTTCCCCTGTCCACCCCTATTCTTATCCCCCTTTCTTGTCCCGCATCAATTTTTGGTATCAAAGCCAGGTTCTTTGGGTTGTTCTCACAACCCGAGTCCTGCACCTCCACCACAGTGCCGTCGCTGCCTTCCTTCCCGCCGGCAGCAGCCTCCGCCGCCGGCAGCAGCCTCCGCCGCCGGCAGCAGCCTCCACCCGCTTCCCCCAAACCCCCTCTCTTCTTTACCTCAGTTCATGTCTCTACAGCAACAGAAAAGAAGAAGAGGACGGTGCAGAAAAGAAAAAGAAAAGAAAAGAAAAAGGTTCGATTCTCCGACCTCTCTCTCGTTCCCTCTTGGTTCGTGTCCCTACAGCCCTACTTAGAAAAAGAAAAGAAAAAGGAGGAAGTGGAGGACAGCGAAGGGGAGCCGGCGGCCATCTGCTGCAGAAACCAGCGCCCGCCAGCGCGATCACTGCCGCCGCCGCCTCCCCCCCCCCCCCCCTTCTCTTTTCCCCAGCCAGCATCCACTGGATCCCCTACCCGCGCCTCCCACCGCCGCCGAAGCCGCCCTCGCCGCCAGCCTTCTGCGCCGTTGCAGTTCGCCGCTGGCTTCTGCCGTCGCCGCCCGCCCCGCCGTCGCACCCCGCCGCCGCTAGATCCCCTCCCCCAACCCCCGTAGTCACCCTCTAGTTCAACAGGGTCCAAGCCACATTCAACGTAGTCCGAACCACCTACTACCTGGTCTGAGCCAGGGTCCTATTGGGTCCGAGTAAGGGTCTAATCTAAGTCCGTGCTGAGTACAGGATGGTGCAACTAGAGCCGTTATCGCATCGCCAGTGCCATGATCTCGTCTGTGCTCCGATTTGCGAGCCACTTGCGCCGTTGAGATTGTATCAGCAAAGCCGACCTCGCTATATGTTCCGTACAACAGCTGTCTCGTTTTGCATGCCGCACTTGCATGCTTTGCGAGAATGTTTGTGCTCGCCGTTCGAAGTCGTCTCGGACTCCGATTTGAACGTCGTCAGCAGCATTGGTCTCATGTCGGCGAGGCCAATCAGATCCAACACGTTGTGTCCCTGACTTGCCTCGTTTTTCGTGCCACTTCTGCACGCATACCGAGATTGTTGCTTTGGACTCCATTTCTTGCACCAATCGCATCGTTGGCTTCGTCTCAACAAGGCGGACTCACCTCCAAAATTGTGCTGCCCCCTACGGCACCTCGTTATGTGTGCCACTAATTGATTCTAACAAAATTGGAGTCCCAAGATAATCTCTTGCAACATGTCTTCTATCTATTTCCATTTTGATGTGTTCTTGCCGAATCGAGAATGGACGACATTGATGTTAGATGAGCGAGCGAGTGATAATGTGATTACCCAGTATATTGTTGATTCATTGTTGAAGACGGACAAGATTTTTGTAGAAGGTGATAGGACTTTTATGGAGTTTTATCGGCGGGTTAAGGGTGTCACCATAAGACACTCTCTACTTATGTGGATGGAGCTTGGTGTACTATAGATCCATGGGGTTCTTCTATTTGCTTGGGTCGCGATTGACTATCCGAGAGCCACGCTACAGTGGATGGTGATAGACGTCGATGCTCCCTCTTGCACCCCCATTTTGATGGACCCGAGTTAACGTTTCCGGATTCTTCACTTTGTTCTCCTAAGGCAATGGAAACATAGTCAAAGTTACTTGATACAGTCTCACCCGCTACAAATGATGATCAATCAGATCTGTCGGTTCATACTCAAGGTGCTAGTGTTGATCCTACGACTGACGATATTCGGGATACTACTCTATGTATTGAATCTGGACTTCATTAATGGTGAACGATGTGATTGAGACTAATTCAGTATTGTTTTGGTCGTCAGTGAGTCATCAAATAATGTTGTGCAAGATCAGGCACTCATTGTTGAAGCCGGATTTGACTTTTTGAGTACTCGTTCGATGTTCCGGATGTCCAGTGCCATTCATTATGTCTTGCAGACGTTGCTTCATCCGAGTTTGACTTGCTATGGTGTAACTTTGAGACCAATTATTAGTGCCACCTTCAGCTCCTCACCCTGAGGATCTATATGCAGTCGATCGTGCACCACTGGTTCATTGCCCCTTGCTGCTCCTCATATGGCTTCTTCGGCATTTCAAAATTCGAGGACGAGTTTCTTCGAACCAGGGGGGATTGTGCAGGAGCAGACTCATGGGCATTGCAGAGCATACATCTATCGAGCTTGGAGCCACCTCTTTTGGCTTGGAGACGATGCTTGGCCCAGTTGAGGCATGGAGAGACACTTATTTTGATTTTATTAGGCCCATTTATGGTCCAATATGTATTTTTTATTTTTTTAGGCTTTTTAGGTGCGATTTTCGCACTAATTAAAGGGCTTGTGGATAGAGACAGTTGAGGATTGGATCGAAAGCTTTAGAGTCGAGTTAGAAGTCCACAGATCGAGTCTACATATGTACCCTTATTTCAGAAATTAAATATGATGATGAATTATGGAGAAAAATTACCTGCTTGTGCAATTTTGGCCTCTGCGACGAAGACCCCCACCCCTCTTCCTTGGTGTGATGCCAAAGGTCCCCCCTGCTACAGTGCGATGCCAGAGCGAAGCGCCTACCGGTGCAAGGCCGGTCCTTTTCCGCTGTACACCCCTATTCTTATCCCCCTTTCTTGTCCCGCATCAAAAGCTTTAAGTCTTTCATAAGATAACTTTGACAGAGTGTAGTATTGGAATCTCAAGGTTCTTGAGGAAATTTTGGTAGCATATCCCCTCTTTTAAGAACCTTAAAGAACAAAGAGAAGGAGACTCCTTGGGCAGCAACTCCACACAAAAAATCTGCAGAATCTCCTTACCTTCTTCTTTCTGTGCTTCGTGCACTTTCAGCCTTTGTTCCCCGTCTCTCTTGAGCTTCCAATGGGAGGGCGGGAATTTATAGGCTAGGAGAGCCCCTTGAGAGGTGGGGGGCCAAGATGCCGATGGCACCCCCCATCCTTCGTCTTCATCCAATAGGAAAGAGAGGGAGCGAGAGATGTGAGTGAGAGAGAGAGAGAGATCCCCGGTGGGCACCACCACCGATTATCACAACTGGTGGGGGGTGCCACCGGTAGACACCCCCACTGGTTGCCGCCACCAGTGGGCACCCCATTCATTCTCTCTCCCCTCTTTCTCTCTCTTAATTTAATGAGAAAAAGAACCCTCTCCTTCTCTTAATTTAATAAGAAAAGAGCCCCCTCATTATTGGGACAATCATTGGGGCAATAATTGTCTCCCCACTTGTGGAAAACTCACTTACTTGGAAGCCTCCAATGGACATTAAATTCTCCAGTAACTAAGGCCATTAATGGCCATTAGCTTTCTTCTTTTTTCCTTTCTTTCTTTTCTTTTTGTTTTCTTTTGGAGGAGAAGGACCCCCCCCCCTCCGGGTTGTGGCCTTCAATGCTCACCGGTGGGGGGAAGGGGTGTGTACTGATGGGGGTGCCTCTCTCTTCTTTCTTTTCTTCGCCCTCTCTCTCTCTCTCTCTCTCTCTCTCTCTCTCCCTTCCTTGAAGAGAGGGACCCCCGACCAGTGGGGGGTTCTTGCCCCATTTGCTGCTGCTGTTGTTGCACTGCTGCACTGCTTTTGCTTGCCTTCGCTGGGCTCCTTTTCGGACTGCTTCTTTGGGGCCTTTGCTGGGCTGCCTTGGACTGCTTCGTGAGCTGCTCTCGGGGCTGTCTTTGGACTGCCTTTGGACTGTTTTTGGGCTGCCTTTGTTGGGGGAGGAAATAGCCACTAAATAAAGGTGTCAATATATGTATAAATTTATTTTTAGCACCATAATATGCTGTGACAATTTTGTCAAACATTTACCGATATTTAGGTTTATAAATTATAAAGTGTGTTGCAACCAAAATTCCAAATGGAATCTCAAGTAGAGCGGATAAAAGTTCAAGCCTTCTCTTCAATACTAAAGGGATCCTATCTGAGCCTAAGTTGCCTAGTTAGGGTCCTTAGCAATGCTCAAACATAAAGTGCTCCAGGGTATGGGCTTCTCAGAATTTCTTGTCTTTTTTTTTTGGAAGGTGGCATAGCCACAATTCATTAAATAGTAAAAGGAGACATGAAAGAGGCTACAGAGCGGGTAGCCAATTCAGATACAAAGAAGACAAAAACTCCAAAAGAAAAAGAAAAAACAGGTACAAGATGGATAAAACCCAAGAATCAATTACACAAACTCTCCAGAGATAGCAGTAAAGGAGAAAACCTTCCCATTTCAGCAGGGAATCCAGAATAGGAGACTGGAGCTCCGGATCCTGAAAACAACAAATTCTCCAGTTATTCACCAAATGAATAGAGTGATTGATGGTGTTGAATGGAGAGGTGAAGTTCTGCCTGAAGCATCTGGCATTGCGCTCTTTCCAAATAGCCAAAGAACTGCCCCCAAGAGCATTGACCAGATGTCCTTATTGGCCGTGCCACTGTGTAAGCCATCCCATAACGAAATCAAGTCACCAGCAGAGTGAGGTGAAGTCCAATTTAATCGTAGACAGGCAAAGATGGTTTTCCAGACAGTATTGGTAATACCACAGTGCAGAAATAGGTGCTCCAAAGTTCCCCTAAGGGTGCCACAGAAAAGACAGAAAGCCTTGATAGATGGTTTAAATTTCCTCACGCAATCAAGAGTAGATAATCTATCTTGGATGAATTTCCACATGAAGAATCTTAGCTTCGTTGGCCAAATTTTCCTCCAAATAAGCTTGTCCCAAGTAAGTTTAAAGCCTCCATAATTCAAATTGAAGAGGTGGATTTGACAGTAAAACATCCTTTCAGTTCCCAAGCCCAGGTCCTTGAATCCTCCACCTGTGAGAGGAGAACTGAATGGAGGAGGTTGCAAAGGTCTAGGTATACGGACAATTCATCTTCATTGAAATTCCTTCTAAAGCAAAGCTCCCATCCAAGGTTTCCAGATTGCCGAGCAACATTAGATTGATGCATGTTTATTAGTGGATGAGGAAAATATTTTTGGGAAGAGAACAGCAAGGGGAGTGTTGAGTATCCAAATGCCAGTCCAAAATTTGAAATGTTTCCCATTCTCAATAGTGGTGGAAGTTGCCGCTTTAACAATGCCTTGACATTGAAAAATAACTGTCCAAATGGAGGAGATGCCACGCATTGTCGACGCAGAAAGGTCCCAATGTGAGAAATGTCTAAAATACTTAGTTCTGACAATGGATATCCAGAAAGCATTGGAATCAGAGCCAAGGGTCCATAACCATTTAGTAAGAAGGACAGTATTAAAACAGATATAGGCAGAAGACCAGCCCCTCCTTCACTAAATAGGTGACAAACCCTTTTCCAAGAAATTGGGTTGTAAATTCTGTATAGGAAGTGGTACCTTTCGAGAAAATGGTATGTCTAACAGCTTCGATTTTCTTCACAATAGAAGTGGGCATCTTGAAGATAGATAATAAACAGCCAAAGAAGAAAAGATAGATTTGGAAAGAATCAGCCTGCCTCCGTCGGAGAGGAGTTAAGATCTCCGACCAGCTAATTTGTTATCAAATTTTTTGACCAATATACTCCAATCTGAAAGTTTAAGAAACTTCTCTGAAAAAGGTAATCCCAGGTATTTAAGAGGGAAGGATCCCCATTTGCAAAGGAGGATAGACTCAACCGCTGCTAGAAGATCATGACTGTTACAATGGCCTGCCAGTTCACTCTTGTTAAAGTTGATCTTAAGACCTGAGAGGTCCTCAATAATTTTAAGCAAAATTTTGAAAATCCTGCTGTTGTTGATGTCAATAGGAGAGAAGATCGGTGTGTCATCGGCAAATTGGAGGTGTGCGATAAGGATGTTGTTTATCCCCACTTGAGCACCATTGATGATCCCTTGTTGCAGAGCTCTGTTCCGCAAAGTACTAAACACTTGGCCTATAAGAACAAAAAGTAGAGGTGATAATGGATCACCTTGTCTTAGGCCTCTAGAGCTGCCGAAGAAACCAAAAGGTCGACCATTGATCAAAATAGAGACCTTGGCCATGGAGATACAATGTTTGATCCAATTAATCCAAGTGCTAGACATAACCTTGAATAGGCAGGACCAGTCAACCCTATCGAAAGCCTTTTCAAATTCCAGTTTCAGAAGCAAGAACTCTTTGTTGCGGAGCCTGAGATCATGGATTATTTCTTCGGCTGCCAGAAAATTCTCAAGAATATTTCTCCCCGGGATGAATGCAGACTGGTTGTGATCTATCAAATTGCCCATTACCCTCTTTAACCTGGTGGCAAGGACTTTTGTAATGATTTTGTATGAACTGTTCAATAAACTGATGGGGCTGAAGTCACCAATAGCTGCAGCATTGCCTATTTTTGGGGATAAGAATGAGGTGTGTAGCATTAAGGTGGCTAATCACTGAGGGGTTTGATTCGAAATCCTCGATAGCTGCCATCAGATCATCTTTGATAACATTCCAAAACTGATGATAAAAGCCCATAGAAATACCATCAGGACCAGGGGATTTCTCAGCTTTCAAGCTGAAGACTATCTCATTTGGAATGGCCGAGTCTATCTTGAGGGAATCTAACAACATTGAAGTCACCGGCTATGCACCAAGGATGAACTAGAGAAATATTAATAGAATTGAGTTTTTGGAAGAGAGAAAGTTTTTGAGTTGCAGATGACAGCCCATAAACTCCAGAAAAAGACCAAAGGAACCCGCCCTTTCTGTTAAGAAAAGTGATTGTATTGGAGAACTCCAGGATTTTGCAGTCAGTGCATTCCATCAGGTCTTCATTCCTCATTAAGACAATCCCACCTTTTAGTCCTAGAGAGGGTTTTAAGCTGCCATTTCTTTAGTCTTTTACCTCCGACAGCAGCGGCCAAAGAATCATCAAAATTCTCCATCTTGGTTTCCTGGAGGTAAAGAAGATCAACCTTGTGGAGTTGAACCAAAGATCTAACGGCCCTGGATTCGATGGAGCCATTTAGACCTCTAATGTTCCATGAGAGCAAATTCATTAAGAAAAAGTTTTATCCCCCAGCACTGGCCCACCTCTGTTTCTGTCGCCATTTTCCAGAATGTTATTTTGGATCAAAAGGAGTTCCCTCTTCCCAACTTTCTGACCTCTCCCTTGACCTTGCTTTTTGGCTGAGTTGGAGATTGAGAATGAATCTGGATTTTCTGAAGAAACTTCTGAGGGAGTCTTCTTTACCTTCGTTGGAGATGCCCACAAGAGCTCCGATGTGTCTGATGAGATCATCAGGCCACACGTCATCAAGGAGTTTGGGATCATTTGGAGCGGCCCACCAACATCATCAAGGACTTCACGTAGGATGATAGAGCTCTAAGGAGTGAGGTCAAATGGTTCCCCAACATGTCTCGAAAGAGGAATGATCTCCGTAGAGTGAGCCGGAGGAGAATGCTTCAGAGGTTCCTCCTTCTGGATGCGTGAAAATTTGCGTGCCTCCCCCTGAGGTATTGTCCCCCGAGCGGAGGTGCGATTTTGTCCTTTTCTTTGGAAAAGGGCTCTCGTTGGGAAGAGAGGTTGCACTGCTTATAAGCACACACCTATTTTTACAACATCCGATGTGAGCTAAAACGGTTTGCCATTTTTATGCCTTTACACTGCCCCCCAGTAAAAGTAGGCGTGTACGGACCCATTTGAGCTAGACGAGTCAGGCCGGCTAGAGGTGCTCAGACAAATTGGTAGCTTTTTGTTCAATTACCACAGACGGCGCCATTGTGGATGTGTAAAAATTTGCGTGCATTCCCCGAAGTATTGTCCCCATAGTGGAGGTGGAATTTTGTCCTTTTCCTTGGAAAAAGGCCCTTGTTGGGAAGAGAAGCTGCATTCTTACAAGCCTATTTTTACAACATCCAATGTAGGACTAAAGCAGTTTGCCATTTTTATGCCTCTACATAGCCCCCTAGTGAAAGTAGGCGTGTGCGGACTCCTTTGAGCCGCTGGACGGGTCAGGTCGGCTAGGGGTGCTCGGACAAATTAGTAACTTTTTGTTCAGTTCCCACAGACAATGCCATTGTAGATGCGTGAAAATTTGCATGCCTCCCCTAAAGTGTTGTCCCCAAAGTGGATGTGGGATTTTGTCCTTTTCCTTAGAAAAGGACCCTCGTTGGGAAAAGAAGTTGCGCTCTGCTTATAAGCACACGCCTATTTTTACAACATTTGATGTGGGACTAAAGCGGTTTGCCATTTTTATAGCTCTACACTCCTGAATACCAGAGAAATAAGGCCACTTGGTAAGGGGAGCATACTTGGAGAGAGTGGAACTGGAGCAACGAACATGGCTTCCAAACAAGCATCGTCAGTGACTGCATCTTCCAGAGGAGACAGTTGTAGGGCCCGCCTGCCTATCGAGCAATCATCAGGGGGAAGAAGACGAGTGTTCTTGCCCGGCTTGGTCGCCCGATTCGTAGGCCGATTCGTCCAGTTCAAAAGAGGACCACAGTCAACGAAGAAAAGGCTCAGATCTCAACTCATGTCACGCTCCCGACCCAGGGATAAGTTGGGATCCGAAGATAAATGGGTAACAGGAATCGGGTCAAATGGATCTGAATCCCACTCCTCTTTAACTTCCTCGCCCGAAGTTGCACTTTGGACGAAGCCCGACATAGGGAACCCAACGGGCGTAAGGGGGGCCTCGGGACTACAAGAAATCCACCCTGCAGTTGCTGCCTCAAGAAAGCAACATCCTCGGAGAGAACAGGAGCAAAGGCAACCTTATGTGAGCCAGCGGAAGGCATCAAGTGTCCTCGAGAAGGAGGAGAAAGGCTCGAAATAGCAGCGAGCACCTCCGGGAGAGAAGCCTGAACCAGGGATTGGTGTTGAGTCTCCATCATCGAATTGCCCAGAATCTTCGACTCGGAATGCTCAAAAACCACCGAAGGCACCGCCGGGGACACCACCGAAGCGACCGGAACAGAGCAAGGACGGGAAGCCTTGAAGTTCTCGTACTCCTTCACTACTTCTGCCCAAGTCCAATCTGGCGAGGCAGACTCGCTCTGATCAGAGGTGGAGGCCTTCTCCTGAATAATACGAACCCAAAAGTCCTAGCTGGCAAGATTGATGGTGACTCTGTGCGGCACACATTGAAGTCTAGGAACTTCAACAAGAATATGAGCATACTCCAACATAGTCCCATCCAAGGACCTGGTATCTACTTCTCTAAGAACTCCGAAGTTAGAAGCAATAGCATGGGAAGTCTCCGCATTCCAAATATCGAGCGGGAGATCAAATAACATGTACCGGACCCTCTTAACCCCCCCCCCCCCCCCCCCGGAGCAGGAACGTGAAGGTGTTGGAGGACCAGTGAGAATAAGAGAAGGAACAGTTGCCAACCTTGAGGGGGCTGGCATTCAAAGTATCAGATCTCCAACTAGGTGAAGGGCTTCTAACAAGGAAGGAACCATTGCCAAGCTCCCTGACCCACCATTCCTTGACCAAGGGCCAATAATTATGCAGCAGAGACTAACAAAGCTTCAGCAGAGGAGCTGAAGAGTGTTGCAGGTTAGAAGCAAAGAAAACCAGACACTCTTCAAGGTTTTGGTGGGGGGGGGGGGGGGGGGGTGGTGTTGTAGGGAGGATTGGGGGTGACTTGAGGAATGTAGAGGACTTCCAGTAGGAGATGCTACAGTGACCAGCTTCCTTGCAGAGGAGGCAGTGGACTACCTCTCTGCACTCTCTGGCCCAGTGGCCTCTACATAGACACCTAATACAAGTATCCTTGTCGACCAGGAGGGAGGCACAGGATGAGTGGGGTGGTAGAAGTCCCTTCCGCAAGGAAGAGCCTCACCGATGAACCACCTTCTGTTCCCCCACCCTTCCTCAGTCCTCTTCAACAGCCCCTACAACCACCTTCCCACTGGACTTGACTACGGCGCTCATGGTGGCTCCGAGATCATCAGTTTTCACGGGATTTTTACCTTAAAGAGTAATAATTCTTCTCAGACTTCTTGTCTTAGCAAAGCAAAATATTCTATGAATGAAAGTCAACAAGGGAGTCTGAAATACATGATCTAAATATTACACTGACCATCCAAGGGTTATATAAATCATGCAGGGAGAAGGGACCAAATAGGTATGACATGATGTGTTTGGTTCATGATTCCATTTTGCACATAAGCTGGGTATAGATCAACAGAATACAGCAGTCAATACATTGAGCTCCGTACCCAATTTCAAGACAATTTATTTTCCGAAAGTGACTTGCAAAACAAGTGAAGACTAAAATATTTAAAAATAAAGATTTTGCTAAGACAAGTGCAGCATAAGTGATGAAACATGGTACATTAACCTCTCGCCACAAGAGGAAACAAACTTACATAAATTGTTTACACAGTCCATGAAGTCAACCAGCAGACTGCAGACTACCCATCCAATAGGGACGCCCACCGACTATGACCACCACACAACAAAAGCCTGAGATCCCAATAATACTTACCATATTATCAACTTCCCATGAACACCTCACCGTCTGGTCTTTTATAAAATCCCACAATTTCCAAGACAGATTGCATATTCCGTGATTCCAAACTGGAACACCCAATGTTTGGTGTTTTATTTGGAGAAATCTAGATCAGTTTTATTTATTTTATTTCTTAGACTATGAGAGCTAGGGATTAGTCATCACGGAGTCCGGGACTTCGGATCAGGCGAAGATCTGAGTACATGACCTCTCTCCATTGACCTTAGTCGGTGCTAACTTCGTCAAGCAACTGCTCGACAACCCTTGATTAACCGTCCGTTGATGCCTTTGTAACATACAACATATTACTACACGCAACACATGCAGATGAAGATATGTTTTAAGTTAAGCCCTTGGCCTCGCCCAAGCTTAGGATAGATTTATGATGGGTTATGAGACTTTTAAAAGGTTTTGAATTGATTCTGAGTTATTTGGATTGATTCCAAGTATTTTAAACTCATAAGGATATTTTCGTAATTATACCAACTTGGAGAGTGTAGGGGTATTAGGGCCATTGTGGTATTTGAGATGACTTTTAACGATTTAAGAAGGTTTTAAAACCTTAAGAGATATTTTGAGTTGTTCTGAGTGTGTTTGGGTTAGAGGGGTATTTTGGTCATTTAGGGTCAATATGCGTTTTATGGGTAATTAATACGTTTTAGCTGATTTAATATTTTTCTCGATTTTTTTAGAATTTTTAATCATTTTTTGGTGTATTAGGGGTATTCTGGTAATTTTGACCTTTAATTAGGGTTTTGAGGGTATTTAGGGTATGTTGAGGGCTTTTTACACTTTTTGGGATTTTTCTCTGATTTTTACTGATTTTTATAGGTGGAGGGGTATTTAGGCATTTAGGATTAACTCCATTGTTATATGAGTTATTTGAGGTTATAATGATATTTTACATGAGTTGTGTTCATTTTTATTAGCTAAGCGTTAAATTATGCTTCGGTATGTCTTGGGACTTAGTTGGATTTAGGGGAAAGGCCAAGGGCATTTAAGTGCATACATTGGTCACTTAGATGCATGTTTTATTAGATACAAGCCTAATTAAAGACATGGTTAATTAAGTGCATTCTTAATTAAATACATGATCCTATAATCAACTAGGTAGTAATTAAATAGGTATAAGTTTAGACTAGACACGTGTAATCAAATGCATGCCCAAGTATGAACACACATAAACATGCATACATCACATATTGCACATCAAACATTAAGCAAGCTAATGCTCATATTGTTTCAATAAGAACTGGGCAGAGTACACTCTTTATATAGCTGGATTTGCAACGGAATTTCGACAGAGTTTCTCTTTAAGAGAACCTTAAAAATGGAACTCAAAATGCCCTTTCATCTTCCCCATGGGGGTATTTATAGGGTTTTTAAAAAAAACCACGGTGGGGGGTGCCACCATAAAAATTCATAAGAGGGGAGAGAGTTGTAAGAGATGGGGAAGGGACCGGTGGCCACCCCCTCCCTCTTCTCTTTCTTCGCATTTTTTCTTTCTTTTGGTCCCATTGAATGAGGGAACCCCATTAAACCCCTTTCTCTTTTAATCACATGGGAGAGAGGCTCCATTAACTAGGCCAATGATTGTCATTAATCCCCTCTTTTTAGTGGAGACCCCACTATCATAGGGAGCCCAAAATGGGCATTAAATCTCCATTAAAAGAGGCCATTTGGGCCATTTAATCCCCTCTCTCTCTCTCCATTTGAATTTTGAATGGGGGAGAAGAGAGAGGGGGAACCCCCCACTGGTTCCACCTTTGGAGGGAATCGGTGGGGGGGAGGTTCAAAACAGGTGGGGACCCCCCCCCCTTTCCCCTCTCTCTATTATTTAAGGGAGATAATGGGGAGACCACTTAGCCTATTATATATTTTTTTGCTTGTGGCCTTGTTTTTTTCTTGCTTGGACTGGTTTTTGGCCCATTGAAATCAACTTTGGGGCCCCATTAAGCACTGGTTTTGGGCAGTGCGCTTAGGCCCACTTAGAGTGCGTATTTGGGGCCCGTTTGGGACTCTCATCGGGCTGTTATTGGGCTGTCCTTGGGCCCCTACTGGAGACGTATCAGGCTGCACATCCGGCCTGGATCGAAGACATCTTAGGCTGTCAACTAGGCCCATTTTCTAAGGTATATTGGGCTGTCAATCAGTCCCATATCGGAGGCGTATTAGGCTGCAAAACCAGGCCCATTTTTTGAAGTGTATTGGGCTGCAAACTAGGCCCATTTTCTGGGGTATATTAGGCTGCAAACCAGGCCCATTTTCTGGAGCTTATTGCCCTCCTCTTGGGTTATCTTCGCCCATTCTTGAGTGGCATATTGAGCCCCTGCTCTTTGGCTGTTTTGGGTCTCTTGGACAGCACAGTGGGGCCTTGAGCAATCCTCCATATCGAGGTATAATCCTCATTTCACCTCCTCATGCGTGCACACACATTACACGATTGCATGCATGCATGTATATCCCTTTTTATATTGCATGATGACATGCATACGTATGTTAGATGTTATTGTTTATCATGCATGTAAATATTTTGGGCCAACACCCAATTGTCTACATTAATCAGGCACCAAGAAGGCCAAAATCCTGAAAACCATCACATCTCCATTTTCCATCAAAAACCCTTGGATTGTTATATTTATACTCTTTCCCCATACCTATAGTTAGCATGCCCATGATGAGCCCTTTCCCAGTTCCTTTTCCAGTGAAGGAAGAATCACATATTCATTCCTTGCGTGGAACGAAGACTATCGTTTTTCAAGTGTAAGCTTTCCACGATTCAATCCATTTTTCTCCCAGCTCAAAAGAGATGAGAATTTCCTATATGGAATTACCCAGCCAGGAGAACTGATAGTAAGCTCTCCAAAAAACTTTGGTGCAAAAAGAGAAGCATATTGTATGAAAAAGTCAGTTATAAGACAACTATTTGTTGAAAATATGAAAATCTTATGCAACTTGAGTACACTTACGATAATGCCCGCCGGAACCAAGAATGCTAAGACATTTATGTCCATGAAATATGATGGCCAGGTTGGTGGTTGATGTTCACTAACACTAGCAATGATAGGAATGTACTTGCTTGCATAGGTACTGCCACATATGAACAAAGACAGCACTCAGTTTCCACTTCAAAATATTTAGCATGTGTGAGTCTAATGCTAAAAACAGAAATTATTAATGAATGACTCCTAAAACAGATGCATAATGAAACGCAGAAAAACTATGAAAAATTTTGGGAACCAGCTACCACAAGATGTTACTATCATATGCTCACAATGTTTTTGTGTGTGTGAACTGTGAAGGGAGACGAGCATATATTCCACCCTACGTTACCTGGATACCCACAGCAAGTAGTATCTAATTACCTGATCTACACTCAACCCTTTACTGGATGTGCTACACCCAGCCACTCTCTCTCCCTAGACTTCCCGCTAATATATAGGGCCCCAAAAGAAGTCCTTCAATTAGATTCTAACTTTTTAAACGTCACAACTAGCCAAAATAGGGGGGGGGGGGAAAAAAAAAAAAAACATGTTTCAGAAAACAGAGCAGGAAGAAAATTTAAATAGTTGACACATGAGAAATTTGTCATAGAGATAGACATCCCTCTACCAAACAATATCGTCTCCACCCTCAAGTGCCAATAACATCAAGGTTGTCAGGCTCAAGAGGACGGAATTCTTGCCCATCAATTGATCTTTCTGGATTTGAAGGTGTGAACCACTTGTAAGTGGCCTAAGAAAAGGTTCATGCCAGAATACCTCCCAAATCATCCAGTTTCTAGCAAAATCCATATACCCAAATTCAGACCGATGGATGAGAACTGCATTGTAACAGTTGTCATAATTCGAAGGGGGGAAAGCACCATCCAGGAAGCTTGGATTGGATTTCTATGTCGGTCATACGACATAAATGAACAATGATTTTTACATTGAATACTTTTCACTAAGGAAATAATAATGATTAAGCAAACCTAAAGACAATATTAATCAAATGAAGATGGGCATTACGGATCAAGAAGACTTAAACTTCGCCCGCTCCACCCTTTTGTTGGGCTAGAAGCCACCAATGCCACAAGTATTGCGACAAAGGCAATGCAGATAGTTCTGAAAAAAATAAGATCATTGTTTTCAGTATACATTAAAGAACACATCAAAACATTCAATAACCTCCCTATCTAGTGTAGAGAATCTAGAGACTGTGATAGCATGGCAACCAACCTCCATTCATTTTAGACATTGCATAGACAAAATCAATCAATATTACAGTAGCCCAATTCTATGATGATTATTGCAACAATGTATATCATGATTGGAATCTTAGTTGTACATGTTTTATCTTCCATGTTACCCATCAAATATACCAACAATGTAAAAGGCTGATCACTTACATGCCAAGTGTCAAAACAAGTGTTGTAGCCACTTTAAACATCTTTGGAGAGAGAATCCCTTTGATATAATACACAAGAGCCACCACATGGATAATAATGAACACCTGGGAGAGGGAAAATGTAAGACAAAAAGCTGCACATAAAATGCAAAATCAAGTATACATGTAGACACAGTATGAAAAGAAAATCCCATCAGAGCTGAACGCAAGGCTCAACCATTAGCGTTATTTAGAAAAGATATTGACAGTTTTTTTGCCATGACAGGTACCACAAGCAGAATGTTCAATGTGCTATTGGGAATTCAGGACGAAACACTAATTTTCTTTTAACTATTCTCATTCCAAGTGTTCGTAGTGCTTTCTCGTTGCGAAGTACATATTCCTCAATTTTCTCCTATTCTGTGACATGGGTCGTAACTTGTAACAAATGCACAAAAAGAAATTGACACTTCACTAGACACTCAGGAGGCTTCCTCCACTTTATTTTTCCAACATTTTCATTACAGGCACAGATGGTAAATTTGTATGCACATGAAAGATACAGTCTTTTGCATGCGTTTCCAAAGGTCAAATAAATATCTCATGTTTTTGAACTAGGGAAGTGCACAAATACGATTTATAAAAACAAGACCCCTGTTCAGTGTCTATACTTGTCTATTCAAATGACCCATAGTAACTGAAATTAATTGCTTAATTTTTGTTGTCATCATTCCAACTTCCACAAAATGTGGGCCTAGTATCAGCTGGAAACTAAGCAGGCAAGGATGCCAACACATTCTCCCTGGATGTGGATACCTAGAGACCTTCCACTAAACAAGACCTACCAAAAAAGAAAAAATTCAATATCTTGAAACTAAGAAAATGAATGATTTTGTTTTATCATCAACTGTGTTGTAAAACCAAGGAAATGAATTATCCTTGAAACTGTCATTGGTGAACATATAAAAGATATGTTTGTGTTTATCTCAATATTATGGGTCAAAGCAGTTACATTAAAGAGATAACTCCAATGAACATGCCCAAAAACATTACTATATCTTACAAAGAACAAGCTAGCTTATGGAAACAACCGAGTGGTGAAGAAGAGTACTATATCTACAGAAAGAACTAACCAAGAAAGATGCAAAATGCTCTGATGTCATCACTGCATTAAAACCAACAACAGGAACCAAGGATGCCAACAATGTCCCAAGGATAACCTGCAGAAACAAAAGAGTCAAGAAGGGGTACAACATCAAAAATAAAAAAAGTAGCCAAAGAATCTGTTGGCAAAGAGGCACGTGGTATTTCATCCCAAACTCAAGCAATCCCACCAATATAAGGAGAAAATGACACAAAAAATACATGGCAGAAATACTTGAATTAATCCAACTCTATCATGTGAGAAAAAGAAAATCCTTTAATTTAGACAGCAAGTACAATAATTTTCTTTTTTTTAAGTGGATAATACCACGATTGTATAAAATGTCAAAAAAGATACAAGAGGAGGGGGATGAACAAGTATGAGAAATCACACGCAAGTTCAATAATATTCAAACAAAGCTATCAGAAAACACAGAAAAAGCTCTTTAACATGTCATATTGCCAAAATGTGGATCTCCTGTGAGGCAGAAATGTGCTCCAGACCAAAGCTAATGATGTTAGCCTTGCCGAAGAACTAAAAGCATGGCAATACTCCATAAATGTTCCCATCTCCAACAAGTGTTTCAAGTTCCATTAACCAAAATTACTTACCAGAGGAGCATAAGCAATATACAATCGAGATGAGTAACGTCCTGTCACGATGCAAAGCAGAACATGCATTGGAATCAAGTTAATGATGAATGTGTAGCCTCCCCATGAGCACACCTGAAAATGAGGTCAAAAAAAGGTACTAAAACAAAAATCATTGTGACCAAAAAAGGAAGACAAGATACACCAAAGCAGTCCATCCTTACCATGTAAAAATATGATAGTGCATTTAATGTAGCATAGAAAAGAGATCCAGTGTTCAATGTCTGCACAGGAACCAAAAAAAACTCAGATACCAAATGAGATTCCCTGCCCAATGCCGCAAGATGGGGAAAAAAAATAATATAAACATCATACATCCAAGTAAACAAAGCAGTATGGAAATCTTGTCTGTGTACATCCTCTTCTAAACATCTGAACTCATACTCTTTTTTTAGAAAGTAATTTGAACTCATATTTACCTTTATGTAAAGATAAAAGGTGAATATCAAAGCAAAAATAGCTACAGCTTCATTATCATAGCTGCCAGCCACCGATCTCGATATGTAGGAGGGGACCTATAAGAGGACGAGAGAAAACAAGAAATAACCATTGTAGGAAATATGACACGGAAAATTAGGGTTACTCCCAACATAGAAAAATAGCAAAAACAAATTCATAACAAGCGTACAATATCAGATAATTTTCCTGTCCCACAATAACTGATAGGCAAGGAGTTTGAATAGAAGAAACAAGCCTGATAAATGAGTACAGATTATTTTATTTTTTTTTTGATTTTCGAGGTCAAACTCGCCTCGGCTACCCACTTACTTGACCCCCACCCCAGCCGCAACCGTGTGTGGGCCGAGTAGTGAAGTGCCGAGGGAGGCTCGAGGTCAAACACACCTCAAGGGTCCTAAACCACAGGGAGGGTGTGACCCGAGGGATCCCAATTCATTCTCATTGCCGACAGAGAACTTTTTTTTTTTTTTTTTTGAAGGTGGATGGTACCTTTTCAAAATAAAGTGGATTGTATCACCAATTTATTGTCAATAAAAAGAGGGAGTACCACCAATTTCTGGCTTTCCATTCACTGCAATCGGAACCAGGGCAAGATCGCCTGGTTGTTGCAAGTCAGTGGAGTCCTCGCTGATTTTTTTGAGAAAGAGACAGAGGAAGTCAGGATGGGGACGGAGGGGGATTGAGATCAAGCGACTTACCTGGGATCTCCGTTAGCTGCCATGATCCCAAACCCTCCATCAAATCCCACTCCTCGACGAAATCGGACACCGGAACAGCCTCCTTTCCTCTATCCATCTCCACCTTCCTTGGCAACAAACTGAAATCACCTTTCTATCGCCCTCTTCCCCGCCGATAAACGCAGAAGGCTTTCCTCTTGCATTGCCTCCACATCTCCAGCTGTAACCCCGTCACCACCTCTGAAGCAAGCCTGGAAATAGCAACCTTCCAGCTTTATCCTCGTTGGTAAGGCCAGTCCCTCCACTATCCTTCTTTTCCTTGGTATGTTCAAAAGCTTCATGAGGGGCAAGCTCGGTATTTCCACAAATATTCTCATTAGCTTCATCACGTGATCAAACCTTCCCAGCTTCGGTTCGATGCACACCCAGTTCGCCAGCACCCAGTTCACTAACAGTGTTAGATTTGAAACATGCCCAATTCAATGGACCCGAGTCTCCTGGCTGAGTGGACTCCAGTGACTCGGTCGTCTTCTTCGTGGCATCCACCACTGAAACCCTAGCCCTGTACTGTTTATACGCGTGTACCACTTCCTTATAAGTCCATGTTGATTTATAAGGATCAAGCTTCTCTGCCAAAACACACCTATATCATCCCACAGGACTTAAACAAAATTAGGAGTATTCTTGTCTTCATCTGTTTCCACTCTGATCCTGGCAAATTCCAGATTCTCCCAATTTACTGTCATTTTATCCACCTCCTTCAATAAGCCAAAAATTGCAGCAATTGAGCGAAGGACCTCCACAACTCAAAGTGGAAGTGGAAGCCCTATAATACGAAACCAAGAACCAGTACCCATTCTCAGCCAAATGCAAACCTTCCGTGACCTTCCATGGTTGAAACACAACTTTAATCCCTTTACAGGACATAAATTGCATCTTCATCGGGCTTTGCACTGAAACAGGAGATGCACCTCTCAACAGAAATTTCTGATCATTTATTCTACGAAGCTTCCAATTATTATCTGATGGAAACAATAGTTGCAGCTCCTCTATAAACCTGGCCTTCTCAAAAACACCTTCTGAAACTATTCCAATCAGACTTCCTCTACCATATGCAGATTATGATTGTATTGTGGAAACCAAGGAACTTGCATGGAAGGCCCTTTTCTACAGCAGGATCATCTCTGTTTCTGCCCATGCTTTATGTCATCCTCGATCTTAAAGCAATTCTGAGAACAAGAATAGCTTCTTTGGCCTACACCCTTGCACTTCCAAAAAACAATAGCATTCCAACATTCCCATGCTAGGTGGCCTTTCTCCTAACACCTAAAACAGGAATTGAAAAGTTTTCCATACCTCTTCTCAATCTTCTCACGCATCAGACCATCTCCTTCAGCTCCTTGACATAACCCGACTGAAGTTTGCTTTGGTTCCCAATGCGAGATCCCTTTGCGAGATCCATGTCCTCCGGTATAACTTCAATCACCCTCAAGACCTCATTTATACCTTTGCCAACCACTTCCGCTCCATCGCTCCGGCTCCGTCTTCCTCCGCTCTATCGCTCTGTATTTTATCTCATGGTACCACGTATATAATAAAGCTGAAAAGGAGTAACTTTACAAAAATAGAAGGGAAGTCAACAAAATTTCCCCCCCAATCAACACCAAGAAGGTCCATGCCCCCGTCGCATCTCCTCTAGAAGACAAAGCAAGGAGTAGTTTGTACAATTCAAATTACAAGAAACTTTGCCCCACCCTTAACCTTTTCACAAACAAAAGAAAAAATTATATGCGGCGTTGCAGCTTCCCACCGAAAAATCCTCCAATGTCACTCCAACCAAATTGCCCAAATAGTCGTGTGGACGATCCGCCACCAAAGAACCCTATCCTGCTTCAAGATCCAAGGTTTCCCCCAGAAGAGAAGAAGGCTCTCAAAGGAGTCAAAACCTGCGCAGTCCACCTGAAAGTAATCTCCAAGCATTTGCTACACTTCCTCTGCGAACGAACAGGAAGTGAAGAGGTGATCCATTGTTTCCTCGGCCTCCCCACAAAGAGAGCACCCCATGTGAATGTCATGCATGAAACGAAGGTTGGGAACCTATTGAAAGAAGTTCTCCACATGAGGAACTGTATTTTACTAGGACTTTTGACACCCCAGACTGTGGACATGAAAGGGAGTCTGCAGCCCCCATCAGAAATGATCGCATACATTGACTTTGACAGAATGGGTGCCATCCTTATCCTAACTCCAAATCCACTGGTCAGCCGTGTTAGGCACAAACCGAAGGGGATGCAACCACTGAAGTAACAAAAGCACATCTTCCAGCTCTTCATCTCTTAAATGTCTCCTGAATAAGGGATTCCAAGTAGACTGCTCCCCGGCTACATCAAACACCTATGAAACTGTGGCTGCCTGCTGCAAGGAGACATCAAACAACCGAAGGAATATAACCCTGAGTGGCTATGACAAACACCAAACATCTTCCCAAAAAGAGTACTCCTCCCGTTGCCAATAACGATGCTCGACCCTGCTTTGAACACATCCTCACTGGAGAGAATTCCTTTCCAAACCGCAGACACATTATACCGAGCAGGCAGAAGAAAGTCCCATTCCCTAGCAATAGCATAGTACTTCTGATAGACGACCAGAAGCCACAAACCCGTGCCATGCTGCACCAGCTTCAACAACCACTTAGAAAGAAGAGTTAGGTTGAACCATTGAAGAACTTAATATTCTTCAAACCCAGACCACCATTCTCCTTGGATCTATAGATCCAATCCCAAGACACATCAAAGCCTCCCCTCTTCGTGTCCCTCAAACCATGCAAAGGAATCTGGCTTGAATTGAGTCCAGTCTATTCACTACAAAAGCAGGGATCTTGAAGATAGAGAGGAAGTAGATCGAAAGAGCATCCAAGAATGAGCTACACAAGGACATCCTACCACCAAAAGAAAGTGACCTTCCCTTCCAACCAGAGTAGGCGCTCAAATCTCTACACCACCTTCTCCCAATGTAATAGAGTACTCTAGGAGAGAGCGGCAACCCAGTTACCCACAGGGCTTGAACTCGTGACCTTTGGCTATAACCAAAAGCCCCAAGCCAACTCACCTGAGGGCCGCCCTCGGGTACAATTAACATGTTGTAATGTATTTTCAATTCTTTCAAGTAGCAAGGTGCAACAAAAAGCTCAATGCTAGCACCCTTCAAGGAGGAATCTAATAAGTTAGGTGATAAGGCATGACAAAAAGATCAATGCATGCACCCTCCATTATGGAATATATTAGGCATGAAGAAAAACTATTGTGACGAGGCCTTGCAGTGCTAATTGGAAAGATACAATTGGCCAAAGATGCAACAGACTAGAACTATGCCTCCAACAGTTCATGGGGGAAAAAGATAGTGCCAAATGATACATCAACCAGAGACATTTTTCTGAATGACACATTCAGAAAAGAGGGTGGCAAAGAAAGGAGATAGGAAATTGGTAAAAAAAGACTTCAAGGAACCTGTAGAGGTCCAGAGACTAGCGATATTCACACAACCGCAGATAAACAGGATCAATTCCTTGCTTGCTTAATGTTAGTATTACATAGAGGAATGTTAAGTCTACCAAAAGATTCAATAAGATGTAAGATACTAAAAGCACTGTGTGTACAAAAACTTTTACTAAAACACTGTTAAAAACAAAAGTACCACTAAGAGAAAACAAATTGATACATGTACGTACAACCAAAGATACTGGAGATAGTAGCATGTTCGAGCATTGATTTAAAAAAAAATACAGCGTAACTCACTAAAGGGAGAAAGAAACCTAGAGTGCTAATCATCATGTGCATACAGAATATATATATATATATATATATATATATATATATATATATATATATATATATATATATATATATATATATATATATATATATATATATATATTTAAATGTAGAAAGATACTAAACAGTTGGAGAGAATAACAAAGCCAAACCATTATATATAAAGAGAAGAGAACAAGAAAGGACTCCATCTTCAACAATACAATCATCCATAGTGAAAATAAGTATAGATGAGAATTTCATAATTATGTCAAACAAGTAAATGATCTTTGTGATGAAAAATTAACATCTAAGTATTTATTTAAACACTATGGTTTGCCAATATGAAATAATACTATTTGAGACATTCTCATAGAAACCAAGGCTTCCATAGGGAATGTGAGAGGGTCTGAAATCTCTCAAAACCCCAACTAAGCTTTCCCGTTCATCCACTTAGATGGTGAAAATTTTTATTCACATCTTATGGCTAATCCTTTGCTGCAACCTAAGATGTTTTGAAATCCTTCTTTTGGAAGATCTCAACTCTGTGATAAGACGTTTTGTCATTTGGGAACACATTTAAAGTCATCCTGATTCCCTGTGAATTTTATCCAGGAAATCTGGTCTCTAGAACCGCAAATGTCATCCAAATACCAGTTCTTTTTATAATAAAAATAAAGCTACTGTTGACTTCAAATGAAAAACAGAGCAATTAGCATCAAGTCCTAGTCCTCAAATATTCAACATGCTACCATTGCCAGAAGAACTGCAGCAGTCAACCCAGCTCCAGTGCCCTTGACTTCCTGCAAATAGAAGGATGCTTTTACCAGTATAGAGCACACTATGCTAAAATCATAACATTTCTTGCAATAAAAGGCAAAAAAATAAAAGAAAGTACGCTGCAGGTAGAAGACCTTTGTCAAAAGATATGTAGCCCAAGCCGCATTAGCAGAGAAAATCGGAGCAGTAAATACACAGACAGTTTCCACTGATAGAGGAATGTTAAGAGAATTTAATAACCTGCAATAGTAAACCAAGTATTTCAATACTTTCACACTTGTTGCATGCATCAAAGAAAAGCAAACCTACTGAGGCACTTGTCTTAGAATTTAAAAGCCCACCACCACATGGAGCCTGCTGTCAATGTCAGCCCAGGATACACAGTTCCACCAATCACACGACCAAGAGGATACCTTATCACAAGCGAACAGAATATCACCCTCAGAAACAAGAGTGCATGATTTTAAGTACAAAATGATTTCTAACTTCGTCTTACCAGGTTCGGTCATCAAACCAGTTCCAGAAATCATAAATTCCAGTCTTTGTTAGATACTGAAACCAATCAACTATTTAATTAAGACAACAAAATAAAAAGACTGATGCAAATGTGACAGTTAAAGAACGCAGAGAGAAGAAAGAAGAGAAAAGCAGATTCAGCATGTATACTTGTCTATCTGGCACACTGGAAAGCATCACCATAGACGGCACAGTATGAATGTTATGTCACTCTAATAGTAAGACCTCACATTAATGAAATTGTGACATCATCCACTTTCAAACAAATTTTTTTCTATTACAAATAAGATCCAGTATCAACAGTACATGAATATTCAGTCGCGGTTAGTCTAGATCCTATTCACAATTACAGAACAAAAAAGGACTACATAACATCAGACAATAATAAAAAATAGTAGCAAATGATGCATTGACAGACGTCACAGACCAATATCCATTTGCCTCCCAACCTTTGGTTGGAAATAAATCACCAAAGCATGCAAAAGTTTGATGGCCAATCAAAGCCTACGTTGGTGGAGATTTAAAGGGCTTATCTAATGCACTTGACAGAACAAACTGATCTGCCCCTGAATCAGCTGTTCCACATCAATCCAGCTTATCCGCCTGATCCCCATTGAGAACCAAGGAACATGGGATCAGGGTCAGACCAGACCATCATGAATCTAATCGGATCAACCAACCCATGCTGATCCAAGACAGCAAACCTTGTTCTTGACCCATTATGAGCCTCACTTGCTCAGTGAGGCCTCTTTTGTCTCTTTCTTGGGGACTGCAATTTGTATACTGGGGACTACTTTTGGGGGTGAATTGGATGTACATGGTGGTGGAACTTTGGGAGATTGGGGATACTTTTCCTACTACATTTGTCAAATTTCCCTTTCCTTAATGAATTGGTGGTACCATCAACTTTCCTAAAAAACAGCATATGTTAGTCTACACTTGTTAATGAAGGCCAGTATAATGAATCATGTTAGAAACTTGGCAAACATAGAAATATCTTAGGAACCATTTTAGATTATCTGAGAGAGGTCTGAATTCATGTCTGGGACTTCTGTTTTTCTCTCATTCCAGATGCACATGGCGAAGCTGGAAAGATGACAACCCACACCTTTTCTTTTTCCTTTTTCTTCTTTGACAGGACACTGTTTATGAGAGTTTGTCAACTAGTCTAAGCAGTTCTCAAGGGCCCATCATGAGATGGAAAGGGTTCTACATGAATGGTCTAGAGTTTAGAGGACATTGATGAAGCCACAGTGGATGAAAGATGTTTCATATCCTCTGGATAAACACCCAATTAAACCAATGAATCGTAGCGGAGAAAGTAGTAGCAGCATCACCAGACATATGTTTTTTTTTTTCTGATGGATTTACATGGTTTCATTAATGGAAATTGTTTGTCATAACAAGTAAGACAATGGATTGTTGCCATTCAAGAATTCTAATTTGGGCAGTTCAGTTTATCCATCTGTAATAGTGTTCTGGCCTAAGATTGAAATTTTTCCATGTTTAGCAGTAGCATATGGTTCCCTAGCACTAAAGGTCAAAAATATGGAATAAAGAAGTGTTTCCAGACATTGGCACCTGGTCAATCCTATTCTATGTAATCTCCTTTTTGCGGCAACATATCCTTACAGCTAAGGAATGAAAAATCTTTATCATGATGTGTCACTTTAATATGGTTCCATGAAGCCCTTTATCACATGTTTGTTTTTAGGAAAAGCAAACATGATATAAAAATTCTAGTTTCTAAATTAAGGTATTACAGCAAATTCTAATTCTCTAAATCACCACACAGCCCATTGTAGATGATGGACATTATAGATTGACTGAAAAGTGGATTTCCGATTCCCACATCCACAGCCGATTCTCATCACGGTTAGTAGTTGGTCTCATTATTCGTAACATTGCAAGTGATGAGGCTAGGTCACTAATGTTTTCTCTCATAGGTCCCTATTGAGGCTGATGTGACAATATGACCTGTTCCATCTCCACCAAGTGCCCCTCTTTCCTTCCCAATTGCAAGATCATAAAAGTTTTTTTGAAAGTATAAGTTGCAAGATCATATAAGTTGCTGAATGCAGGTGCAAGAGGAATCTCTCTGGACCATGGATCTACTCAGAATATGGTTTCTGGTCCTTTCCCCGGCTGGTATGCAAAGGCAAATTCTTAGATGTTTCCAGATTTTCAACGTGAGCTATCACTTGCATGGACGTTTGTTCCATAGTTTGCTGTTTCTCAGTTACTTTATATTCCCAATTTCCACAAATCGAAAGTCCTTTATATTACCCAATCCCGAGAGCCATTTCATGAGAAGTGATCTTTCATATCATTAATGCTAGATAATCCCATTCCTCGCTCTTTTTTTGCTCCCATACATTCCTCCATATTTCATCAAAATGGCATTATATCTCCCTCATTTTTTTCTCATAAGCTGGATTATATCTTTCTAAACTTTCAACATGAGTCGCACTTGCATGGATGCTTGTTGTACAGTTTTGCTGTTTCTTAATCACTATATTCACAAATCCCACACATTCAGAGTCCTCTCTATCACCTAATCCCAAGAGCCATTTCATGAAAAGTGATATTTCGTACCACTGCCACCAAAAACACTTGTTCCACCCTCCTTTTTGTGCCCATTTGATCCTCCCCACTTCACCAAAGGGGCACCATATCTCCCTGATTTGTCTTTACTTCTTAAAGAGGGCCTTCCACGTAGATTCCGTCTTCTTTCCTAATTTACTTCTTAAAGAGGGCCTTCCACATAGATTCCTTCCTCTTTCCTAATGTTTTTTGATATTGAAGTTGGTCGTATATATAAAGGGTAGTTAAAAGAAGTGATTTTGGTAGTATACATCTGCTGCCAGCCAGAGAAAGGTTTTACTTTCCTCCCTGTTTAATTTTATGCCCAAGATTTGTAATGTTGTGTTTCCCATCAGATATACAGATTACACATTTGACCAAAAGATAAAGGAAAAGCAAAGGGTAAGCCTTAGTTACCTGCTAACATTTGCATATATCATTGGCAAAATCTATGGTGAATCGGCAATACCTACACTCGTGAAGTTCACTTTTAGTCCTAATACTTATATCTCCTTCAGAAATCTCGAGCAAAACTTTCAGGTTAATGATCATCCCTGTTTTGGTGAGCAAAAAGTGTATGCTTTCTACATTTGTGATTTGTGAAGAAGTTAGGAACTCGTCAAGTTTTTATCTTTTTTTTCTGAATATGCATAATACGACAATGTCAATAATTGAACAGAAGATTGGGCACAAGTACAACTATTATCCACTAAAAAGAACCTTCTATACAAAGGAAAAACAAGTGAAAAAGACTTGATGCTGAGGCAGTGTGGGGCGCATTATGACCTCAACCTGCCCAACAATGGGGCACCGACAGCTATCTCTCTGTAAATGTATATCCTAAAGTCTCTTGCCCTCACGTTTTTTTGTGTTCACTTCTCCATCTAACCAAGAGCAGCTCCAAATCTAATGGTAGGTGCTGTCAAATCTATCCTTCTTGACAAATTTCTTCCCAAGCAAACTGGGCGAAGAAGCATTCTAAAAAAAGATGATACACAGGTTGCTCATATTCATCACAAAGCAGGGGGGCCATCCTAACTTCAGGCAAAAATGGGCTAAGCAGACACGTCAGGCACCTCCCTTGCAACACCCTTCGAATGAAAAGCTTCACCTTGAATCAAGGCTGCCGCGCAAAACCCAGACATGGGGATAGGGAAATATGGCCAGCTGAGTTTCCTACTGGGCATGTTGGAAGGTTGCATTAATCGTCCATATTCGAAAATGCCACTGGGTTAGTGTTGACCAGCATCTCAATCACGTTAACTCATCATCTTGACAGGACAATTATCCAAAAAATCCCTTTCTCGAAGCGGATAGTACCACAAATTAGTCAAAAAGCTTCCGAGCTCCATTCCTCCAAAGATGATCACCTGACAGTTAAAATTCCTATGCACGGACTTGGCGACCGGATCAGCACAAATCAAGAAACTAGGCACCAACATTTGCTTTTTACGTGCAATGCCCACCCCAGTAACACAACCTCCGGTTTCACAGGAAATTAAAACAACCATCGAGACGACAGAACAAAACAGATCCCTACAGCAGATTCAGACCACCTGCTCGTGGAAAAAATCAAACGGAGCCAGGTAAAAACGAACGAGCTGATCGAACCTGGGTGACTCTGTAATTGAAGTACGGATCGAACTCGTGGATCACGCTCTCGTACTTTATAACCTGGCAACATCAAACCACGAAGGCCGCAACGCCAATGAGATCGGACAAATCTGGAGCAATCGGTAGACGAAGATAGGCACAGGACGGGGGGGGCAACAACTCACGGAGAAGAGACGGATCGAGAAGGCGAGGACGCCGATGAGGAGGAGGATGAAGAAGCCGAGCACGCCGCCGAAGGCGTTCCTGAGCGTGCCCGTGCCCTTGGTTTCCTCCGTCGCCGCCATGGCGGCGGAGCCCGGCGATCGCAAGGGGGCGAGGGAGTAGAGAGAAGAAGTATACCTCAGAGGAAGACCCCGAGAAGAGGAGGGGAGAAGGGGGACAAGAAAAAAAAGGGAAATTTTTGGGTGTTGGGAGAGGAGATCTATCGCCGAAGAGATTTTTCTCATAGAACCTTTTCATTATGGGGATGTACGTAATAACCCTTTACTGTTTGATAAATATATATGTATATATATTTTACGTAATAGTTCTTTACTGTTTGATAAATATATATATATATATATATATATATATATATATATATATATATATGCATACATTATTCGTCTTTATAAGAGACGGACCAAACACTTTAAGGACGTATCTAACACTTTAAGTGTGATAGTGGAAACTTTTAAGACAATACTCCCAAAATATATGTTTTTATTACTTTTTTTGTCTTATATTTTTATCATTTTATCGTTAAAATACACTTGTATGTTAGGACATAAGTACCGTTCACTACCACTTTTATTCTTCAATTATTATATATATACTCCTCTACATGATATATTTATTATATCATAATTATCTTTCACTTAATATTTTTATTTGACATTTAGGAGGAATAGAATATTAAAAAATAGGTGAGACATATCTAACTTAGATGTATTTCGAAGGAGCATGTGTGTGTACACGAATGTGTGTAAAACTTTTTAGAGAATATACATGTAAAGGATGAAAACTCTGTTAAACTTTGTCGTTAGACCATACAATAATATAAAAGATATAATAAAAATATTTACAAAAAGAATATTCTTATGTCAAGAGTGTTCTAATATCTTTGGTGCTTTCTTACCTTTGACTTAATTGTTGACTGGTAGGTTTCAAAAATTAGTTGAGTCATGTAGTACGCTTCTTATCTATTTTAGAATTTCAGCTCAAAACCTATGGAAAACCAAAACAAACAACTTTGAAATAGGTGATCTTGAATTCAGAAATTTTGTTGGGTGATTTCAACGATATTTTACAAAATCTTTAGTCAAAATATTAATTGTTTGCTCTGCTGTACTGTAACATGATGAAAAAATCATGTACACTATTTTAAGATCCTATTATGTCATGTGATATTTCTCCATTACTCTATTTTAATTTTTGATTTTCAATTATAGAAATCCTAACCTAAGGGGATTTTAGTTTCACCTGTGGATATTTTACACATCCGAATAGAGTACACTCAGTTATAAAACATAAAAATTTCACCAGTTTTAAACTTGTGAATTTAGAATCAGGAGATTATGGCATTTTATACTAAAACAAATGACACCCTGTCTAGTTGAAAATTAATTGACAACAAAAAGCAAGGGGTAACTTGTGAAAGGGTTTTTAAATAGATGAATTGTGAGGTGTTTTCACGTGCTCGTGGTTTGTCAAGGGGAAGAGATAGAAAGCTTCCGGTCAGCCACGTCAATGGTAAAATCTGGTCCATCCGATTGGTGGATCCAAGTGAAGCCCCATCGTATCAGGACCGTTAGAAATTCCTGTTGGAAGCAGGCAAAAGGGTAGATAAGTTAACCGTTGACCCCATTCTTTTTAAAGAAAAGGGTTCTTGAAATTTTTCATTTGGTTTCCGTGGGTATGCCTGAACTTTGAAGTACTTAAGGTGGGTTTACCAAAAAATTATCCTCCAGATTACTAGGGCAAGTTTAGTGTTGGAGGAACACATGCATGAAATGTAACCTCAACTGTTCTAGGCAAACAAATATGCATGATTTCCCACACATAGAGGACCTTCTTTCTAAAGATAAATATAGGTAATTATCCTACAGATTTGTCTCCAAACAACTAAGGCAAGGGCTCTTATATCAGTTTGAATCAATGTTGCAAATGCTAATTCCAAAACTAATTAAAAATAATATGTAACATGCCATTTTTTATTTTGATAAAATCAATGCTCTGAATGCTGATTTCCTTTAAACATTCCTTTTATGTAACATAAAATTTATTACGTGCACAGGTTTTTATGGGGAAAAAAAGTGATCATAATATAGACGCCAAAATCCAGTCCTAAAGAAAAATCAGTGAGTATATTTTTTTAGTTACCCGAAGGTTTGAATCTTTTTTTTTCTTAATTTGAACTGTCTGATTAGTGATCTGTCAATTCAAAAACAGGATTCCACCTAATGCAATCTATGCCATTGAAGTGCGATCACAGGTTGTGCCATGCCCATGTAGCAAACAATATATACTAGATGACTAGATGTAATAGAATAGATATCATTGTTGAATAAAATACCCCATAATTGTGCCATGCTGATTTGCTGACTGCGTAGTATGGTAGATTACGTAGAGGAGAAAGCCACACATAGTTTAGATCATGCTAGGTATCCAGAAGTAATTAAAACATGTAGTTTCATCAACAAAGAATTCTTAAATCTGGTGTTTCACATTTCGGGGGCACCAAATTAAAACGGGATCTTCTAAGAGAAAGTGATGGGACCTTCTCCCTCTATGCCCCAGACACGGTGAGGGGAAAGGAGGTGATCGGACACCCTCGATCATTTTAAGTTGGGGTGTAAACAGAACGGATACGGAGCCGATACGCTCGTTTTTGTATCCATTCGCTTACAATAAGCAGATAATTTGTATCCGTTCTATTTATGAATCGGATATGGAGCAAATATCTTTAGGCAGATATTCTCCGGATTTGAAACCGGTACGAATAATATTCAGATATTTAAATACAAAATTATATAATATAATATTTGTTTAAAATTTTATAAAATTATAAAAATTAGCAACTGTTTGATAAAAAAATTAATAATTTAAATACTCATTAGTAGTTGGGACTTGAGGGTTTAGAGTTTCACCCGCTCAATATATATACTATTAGATCTTAGATCTAATGGCCGTAATGCATTCTCTATTCGGAGCAAATATCCAAGAGAGCGGATACGAGATTTTTGTAATTGCTCGTTTTATTATTCAGATCATAAACAGATATCCACTTATGATCCACCGAATATCAATTTCGGATAAATATTCGTAAATTCGGATACAAATCAGGACCAGATCTAGATCCGTTTATAGCCCTAATTTTAAGGTCAAATGATCCATTCATCTATTCTCTATGACTCACTTTGTTTGTGGAATAAGGCCAGAATAGTTGGTATAAAGGTCTTATTCTGATTTGGTTGAGGGTATGCCTAATTCCTCCGATTCCCCCAACTCCCCAAATCTACCTGGAATAGCTAATTCCTCAAATTCTCTCAATTTTACATTTTATTTCACTCCTTATTCTACTTATTGCTACCAAATCACGTGAAATACCGCAGTATAATTCTCCTTATTCTGGATGGACTAGCAAATCAAAATACCTCTTATTCTGATTTAAAAAATCCCTATAACCTTATTCTGATTTAAGTTATTCTGCAAACAAAGTGAGCCAATGTGTTTGGGGCATATCGAGGGTGTAGGGGGAGGTCCGGAAGGATTCCATTTCATAAAAATTCTAAAGTTTCATCCCAAGGGAGTATGCTCTCGACCCATGGACCATTCACTACACATAATATTTTTTTTAAACTTCCAATTAGAAGTTGTGTTGTGCATCTTTTCTTTTCTTTTTTTATTAAATAGATACTATCACGTATTGTATTAACAAAGAGGAGAAATTGTACAAGTATAAGAGTGAAAAGAGCAAAAACACATTCGAATCATACATCCAAACACCTAGAATGGCACCACTCAGAATAAAGGACGGGAGTGTTATACTCCCACGACAACCAAAAGGGAACAGTTAGAAGAGTCCCCTTTATAAAAGACTTTAGCCCACACCTCACCCATTCACATATTAAAAAAAAAAACTCCATTCTAAATCAAAGCTTCTTTTTAGAAGATGCATCCTTTTTCACCTCCTCCAAATGGTCCGTAGGGTGGCATGCCAGATAAGTCATCACTTTTTGTGATCTTCTCTATTTAGGGCTGCCAAATGGATGCGAATAATATCGGAATCTGATCCACATCTATATCTGATTAATAAGATATTTATTTGACCAGAACATCTGATGGATATATCTTAATATTCATTTAATTATTTGATTAATATTTAGAGTGAAAACGAAACTCAGAGTCATCCCAGGCCTGAAGGCCCAGACCGAGGGATTTTTATGTCGCCTGGTTAAGGCCTGGTCTGACTCGATTTTGAAGAAGTTCTGATTCAATTCCCCTTAATCCAACATGTAAAATACCTGTTTATACAACCAAACGTCACATTTCATTGGTTAGTCACATAACCTGAATTGACATAATGTAATTCATATATAAACTTAAATCAAGAAGTATAAAATTACATGCCTTTAATGTATCCGGGCTTGGGCCTTGGTCGAGAAGGCCCAAGCCCGGCCCTGTTAATTCCCGAGCCTGGCTGGGCCATATTTTTATGTTGGCCCAGGTCCTGTTCAAACTGGGTCTCTAGGTCGGCCTGACTCGATTGCCATCCCTATGTCTCAAGGATTGAGTCTTTTGATAAATTAACCTAATTTTAGTAATTTATATGTTTAAATGAACTATTTTGATATTTGAAGTCCAACTGATGAATGTGTGGAGGGATAGTTTATTGTGATTTTTTATTTTTAGTAGGTTTGTTAATATAGATAAATTGTTTAAGTCATATTTTTCGTTATGATCCAAGGCGTATTTAATAGATTATTTGAGTGATTTAAAATTTACCTAGACATTTATAATTTAAAAGTTTATTAATTTAAAACATATTTTTAGTGTTTATAGGCTATACTTTACAAGTCACTAGGTTATAAGTTACATTTGAAATAATCAAATATTCAGATTATTACCTAAACCTGAATATTATATAGCCAAGTTGAATTCGGATAGGAAAAAGAAATATTTGTCGATTAATACCCTAGAGTTGGATATTCGAAGAATCCTAAAAGGAGGGTTGTCAGGTACTATGTCATCTACTCCATATTCACTCTATTGGCAGTTGTATTCTTTGTGTGGCCAGCTCCCTCCCTGAGTGAGAAGGAGAGTTTCATCGAATCCATCGATGCCACATAGAGTTAAAGCTTATCAAATGAGAGCTACCACGCCTCCAAGGAGAACCCATAGTGGATAAAGAGATGGTCAAGCGAGAGAGATCTGCTAGATAAGAGTTGGGTTCCTGTCAATGCACCTACTATTGGACTCAGTCAGTGAGAGAGAGTGAAAGAAGTTTTCAAGAAAAACCCTCATTAGAAGGGCTTTTATGAAAGTTTTTCTCTCAGCATTGACCAAGTCCAATTAGTAGCTATATTGAGAAGATCTCCATTCTCTAGATAAGGAACTTCACCTTCAACAAGCTAGCAACTAGCAAGATACTACACCGGAGGACTTGCGCATCACGAATCCCTCCATTGGCAATAAGATAGTAAGCTAACTTGACTGAGAAAGCCCCCAAGACTTCGAGATGCCAAGTTTGCCTAGTGTGAGAAGATGGTGAGGGATTGAAACCCTCCAAAAGAAGCAGAAGATGCCAAAGCAATGTCTTAAAAGTCACCAGTTTCATCATCCAGAAGCTATCTCCTAAAAGTATGCTTCCAGAATCCTTAGGCCGCCTTTATTTGGCACAGCTTTCAATGAGAAGTATCTTTTTTTTTTTTTGAGAAATACTTGTTGCACTATATGGGATGCAACAGGTCTATATGGAATGCAATCTCTAACCAAAAAACGACATATGGCATTCCCCACATGCCCCCCGCATCGTAATAATGGTGCTCGATGCGAACATCAGGGAACATAAGTGACCCTTAAAAATAAAAAACTTGTATATGCTCCCGAGAGCACGTATATGCTTTCCAAAATTCAAGACAAAAGTATTTTTTTTAAATGACGCATGTGTGCGCTATCGTCAGCATGCGTTAAGCGCCATTATTACGCTACAAGGGGCATGTGGGGAGCGTCAGATGATATTTCTTGGTTAGAAGGCGCATTCCACGTGTGCCTTATTGCACCCTAAATGGTGCAGCAAGTATTTCTCTTTTTTGTTATTTAAATTTGTATATGTCCCAGCTTCATAGGGATGGCAACCGAAACTGTTTACCCAATTTTAACATTTTGAAATCAAAAGACGACGACAACAAGAAAAATTGTTTTTTTTTTCCTAGTGTCAGCTTCTTTCGGACTTGGTTCTGATAAATTATCAAAGACGACTCAAAATACTTGTTCTCAATTTTTTTAACTTATGGATTAATTAAAAAGATCATCTCGAAAAAACAATATTCCGTTAAACTAGCCCAAAGTGGAGCCAGTGCAGAAGGAAACTCACGGATTGTGTAACGATTTTCATGGGTCAATCCAAGTTGGGCCAGCCCAAGAACAACGTTCGATAAAAGAACCAGTAGTCTCTTTTGACAAACGAGTGGGCAAGAAATGTGTTTGTGATTCCGAGTTTGTTAAATTCCCCTTTCGAAATTAGGTGTAGAATTGGAAAATGATTCCATCTCCTTTATTTTTTGATGAGTTACAAATGATTCCATCTCCCTAATTCTCGTAATATTTTTATAAGAATCGTACACAGGAAAGGAAATAGAAAGTCTTGTTTCTAAGCGCACCCTCGGCTCAACGAATAGTCCTATGCTCCAATAGTTCAACTATTTAGACCTCGTTAAAAAAAAATCGATGGATGTCTAAAATCAATTATAATTACTCTCATTCAATACTTTACACAGCCAAAATGAAAGATAAAAGCGACCACAAATTAAAAACTTCACAAAGCACGCCCATAGCCGAAAACAAAGCCCTCACATGGTATGGAATGCGATACACTTAAAGGTGTCATTTTGCGTGTCTTAAAACGCCGTTAAATGGCATTCACCTTATGTTTGATGTGCTGTAAATCATTTTACGACACTTTTTTCTTACGTTTGGTGCATCGTCGATAACCGTATTTTAAAACTAATAGGTCCATAAAATCTTCATTTTAGCTGATTTTGGTTTACAGTCCAAAATCACCGTAAACCGAAACCGATGATTTCAAAATCAGTAATTTTAAAATTAAAGACTTTATTTTCATTGCTTTTAAAATCAATGATTTCAAAATTGAGATTTTATGGCATTTTACGAACAACATGATGTCTTCATTCAGCATTAAAGCATCCTCAGTTACCCCTTATGGAGGCGGATCCGTAGAATTCAATCAAAGCCATCGTAACCTCCCAGGACTCCCAACATGACCCACAAGAAACATAGCCCCTCATACATCTCCTTATAGAAGCATTTAAATACAAAATCTATAGAACTATGTAATCATTTTCCAAAGGGTTTCAAGTACAAAACTACATAAACTTTTCCCAACACGTAGATTATGGATGCCAAATTCACAACATATAGAGCAGGTGTTTGACTTTTGTTATCCGATTTACTCAGCAATTTGATAGCCAGAGCACATCAAAAACAGCCGAAGCAGCCAGTAACAACCAGCTAAGAAAAGCAAAGGTTATTGAAACTGCCACCCTGTCACAGAACCTGTGCAAGGGCTTGCAGAAGTCTGGCAGAGCTGAATGCCGGATCCCTGTGCGGTTCAAATTGGTCACCCCAGCGGCAGCAGACCCAGCACTCATCAAAGCATATGCGAAGACCTGAGGAAAAAAGTTTAATGTGCACAGAATATTTCCATTTTCATCTCTCAAGGATCAATAGCATATTCATAAGGATACCAGCCTATCTTATCATCACATACCACTGCCTCGTACTACTAAAGACAGGAAAAAGGCTAAAAGAGTGCTTAACGAGCAATTGACAAACACTAAAGGCATTTAGCTTAACAAACCAGAGGTATGACCCAATATTTAAATACGCCTCAAGTTTTCATAGCCCGAAAAGCAGGATCTTTTGATAGGTTATGCCAAAGCAAGTAAATAAGACAGTATCTACATAACAATCTACCACTTCGATTATACATGACATATAAACATAAGAGGGAGAAAGAAACGGAGCAAGTGGGGCGTTAGAGTAGAGAAAGAAATACTCCTAGCTCATGTTTCTTGGAATCACAAGATGATGATGAGGGAAATAATAAACTGCTTGGTATAACACAATCAACTCATCATAATAAGCCTTACCGTAAATTTGTAGTAAGTTGGAAATGACTAATCAGTCAGGACTCGGGAGCATAGGCAAGCTGCCAACTAAATATCACACCCTCTTTTTTTGGCCAAAAATATGCTTTATAATCATTTGGCAAAAATTGAACGCAACTTATATATATAGTTGCTTTGCCAGTAGATGACTAGAAGATAAAAAACATGTGTGAACAAAAGAATGGATGAAAATATATCAAAAGGTACATATGTATATACACAAGACATTAAAACAGAAGAGGAAGAGAGGGGGAAGGGGAAGTTAAGTACAATTCATGCTACATTAAGAAAAAATGTGCTCAATTCAAGTTGTAGATCAAATACACTAATTTTACTCTAAATATATCAATCATGGTTAACCTGCCAGAAATATGACGTTAAATTTGTGCAGGCATATCCTATGTAGATCTCATTTTCCAAACAAGATTTCACCCAGTCCTACAATGCTTGTGAGCCTTGCACGTAGGGATGCAAACGGGTCCGATTAGGTGCGGATCTAAGATATAGATCATGACCATATGCATTAAGCTAACGGTTTAGAAATACTATCCATTAACTTTCTTATAAGTTAACAACTGATAGGATAATGAGACCTTAGTGTACCATATGTATTCGGTCAGAAAAAATTTATATCCATTACCTTATCTGCTATTAAATATTGGTTTAAAAAGGCTATCCGTTAACTGACTCACAAGCTAACGATCAGTCAGAATAATCAGATTATTGGTTAGCATTCGCATTCCTACTTGGAAGGACCTGTAGTATGCTCTTTCTTGGATGGGGCAAATATTCTACAAATACAAGAATAAGCCAAAGGACAAACTTAAAGAATCAGTACGTAATGGCTATGAGTAGTTTAATGATATGAATGCAGTTACACAAATACCAGTCTACATGGTGCATGTCTTCTAAAAACATTAGCTACTTCAGGTTGACAAAGGAACAACCATGCTTCATTTCAGTAACTGATTTCCAAAGTGTGAGATAGCATATAAATGCAGTGAGATCAAGTCATGTGTCCAACACTTGGTCAATCTGACGTGAATTAGCTATAAACAGCTTATAAGAGCAAATTAAACGAGCATGCAGCAAAGTAAACAAAACAAAACAGTCAGATGCAACAGAGCACTATAAAAATGTGCTTTTACACAAGAACCCATGAATTTTAACAGATGAATTTTCTAATTTACACAACTCCATCACAACAATAGATGCAAATTTACGACTCCCATCAATAATGTGCTATCTAGATCAAAACTTTTTTTTGGGCAGCATCTAATTTTCAACCATTCCCATTTTTTTAGATACAGCATGCACATTACGATGCCATACTGTTTGTGGCTGCGACCAAGCCACCCTAGCCATTAAACTTACATCTTTTGAATAAGTTATAAAACCAAGATCCCCAAATTCCAATTCCCAAAGGATTGCGACGTCTTCCATATAAAAGCGACCATTTTTAGCTACCCAACGCCGATCCAAGCACGTTAATAAACCAAGAACAATCCATGTTCAAATTCTCTCTAGCGACCCAAAATTTCCCCAGAAAACAACCGAATACCTGATCGCCGGCAAAAATTATCCATGCATGGCTCCGAGAGGGGATCACCGGCAACCCTTTCACCATCTTCGCGCCCGCCACCAGCAGCTGCAGCAGCGAGTGCGCCGCCACCGCCGCCGCCCCCCCCACCAGAAATCTGCAGCCATGGAACAGAAGAAGAAGAACCCTTGGTTTCTACGATCTCGGAAGCATCCCAACCAGAGACCACTAAAAGACCCCATCTTACTCCAGCGATTCGGAGAAGGACCACTTGGAGAACACCGGGAGATGGAAGCCGTAGAGCGAGAGCGTCCCCTCCTGCTCCGACGACACCATCAGCGACAGCGAGATGGCGGAGGTGGCGAGGCACGCCACCCGCAGGCCCAGGTGGACGGCGTCCGCCCCCCGCCGTGAGCCGCCGCTGGCGGCCGCCACCTTCGCCGCCTCCGGCATTGGTACCCCCACCTCTGCCGGCGGGGTCCCCCGGCCCTGCTCCTTTGCCTCCATCCCAAACCCTAAACCCCCCTCTCTCTCTCTCTACGATCTCTCTTTCTCTCTCTAAAAAACTTCTACCATCTCTGTGCTCTGTTCTGCTGCTCTTCCTCGCTTTGAAGTGGGCGGGGAGAAATAGAGGGGTGTCCGTACGGTCTGTTTTCGGGGCGGGATTCGAACGGGTCTACGGTTCCAGCAAGTCTATGGCCTTATCCGTTATATTATAAGTTTAATTAATAACTTACCTTTAAACTAACAATTGGTCAAATAATAGAATTCTCAAATTTCAACATAACATTTGTATTTGATTTGGAGAAACCTGTATCTCTGACATTATAAATCTGTTACAATGAACTTATAAATTAATAATCTCGATTGAATAATCGGGTTATCGGTTACTATTTGTATCCTTTAGCAGGGGGCTCGTGGAGCAATGGACCGGGGCGCTTTGTACCCGCGCCCGTGAGCAGGAGCGTGAAGACGATGCCCCGGGAAGGGTGCGGCCTCTCGGCGAGCCTGCTGGTCTACTGGAGGGCGTGTCTTCATATATAGGTGTCAGACTTTGGGGGGTGAGATCAGTTATCCCATGCAACATCTGCACTTAAATTGTTAGGCCAAAGAGGAGATCAGTGAAGGTGCAGTGAAGTCAAGGAGAGATTAAAATTTTTTTACCATCGAGTCTATAGATTAACTATATTTGACTTTCTTTTACAAGAAAGGTTCATGAGTTTATATAAGTATCACCTCCAGTGATTGTACAGAAAAAAGAATTTCTCCCAACTTATATCCGAATACTCTTTACGTGTGTATTCTTATATATAGTGAGACTTTTGAATTCGAAATCATCGTCGCAAAAAAGTGAAAGAATTACAACGATATGATAAAATCTCCTATTTAAGAGTGTTGGATTAAATCGATAAAAATGCATGTAGAGATGACCTAGCCGAGGCAAAGATAGAGAAGATCCTCAGGTCGAGCAGAAACAGAGAAGGTCCTCCTGTTAATGCAAACGGCTACTAGAGTCGCTTGCTAGTTCCACACGCCAACAGCGAGATGAAGGAGGTAAGAGAAAGAGAGAGAAGGGGGAGGAGAAAGAACACTGCACATTTTTTTTTCCTTTATCATGCACGTGCATATATAGAGAGCACTCCACATGAGTTTGATCTCCCCAAGAGTTCCAATCATTATGGGACTCTTTTTCTTTTCATCCAATGTTAATGATTATTCAAATACTTGACCCTGGTCATATGTTGCATCTCTCACTATGACACATTCGATATATCACATTTATCACTTCTCTTGTAACTCTTCCTTGGGAAATCACCGTGACCTCGATAACTTGCCGCACAGAAAAAGTGGACGATTTTGATACCAGTCCACGACGACGAAGACAATTACCGCGTGACGATGAGGACAATCCCATTGTTTCATCCGTGGAAATTTTGCGCACGCAATAAGATATTGAATCTCGTATCTATTTCATTATTCGATACCAACAAAGAAGAAACATTAATTTAAAATGTCGAATCAGACTCTGAAAATATTTTTGCAATAAAAAGAGAGAACTTTTCCCTATGTGAGCCAAACTGGGGGAGTTAACGTTGAGTTATGACTCTACACCTGGTTGAAGTGTGCATTGAGGTGGAAAATGATGGTGGATATATAGGTGATTTCATCTTGCATCCCAAGTCCTAACAAAGGAATATGATAGAATGAGGTCTTGTGGAGTCGAATGAGACAGATTAGTTGGAGAAATTCTGTGCTAAAGAGCCTTCTTCCCAGCAGCATTTGATCTCCGTTCCTAAGAGAGATTCTAGATTCAAATTTCACATCCAACACCCCCCACCTACTTCCCACTCCTCTCTGAGTTCTCTCTGTTGTACTCTTCTTCTCTCCTGAGACTCCTCTCTCGCAGTCCTATTTTCTCTTTTCTCTCTTCCATGAGTTCTCTTTACGGTGGCTCTTCCATGCAAGTCATGATCACCTTAGAGTGAGTGTGAAGATTACGAGAAGAAACTCCCATGGTCCTCTCATTTGACCTCTGAATAGCATTTTTTTCAAGTATCTCGGATAAGGTATAAACCTCATTTCCCTCTTCATGCGTCCACTGTTTTATTCGAGTTCATCAAGTTGAATAAGTTCTGCATGCTGCAGCGGCTTGTTGGTCTCTCAGGCTGCTTTCATGCATCGACGTCAGGTACGTGGGATGAGATCACCCGCACCAGAATGTTTACTTCAACAAGCTCTAGAGAGGAGGAGGTGATTTGGTTTGAGACTTTTGGTTCTAATCAAAGGTCACGAGTTCGATCCCTGCGAGTAATAGAAATAGGTTTAGGATCTTTGCGCTCTCCTCGGCACTCCACTATTGTTCAACCAGCACACGGTTCCGGTTAAGGTGGGGGTTGAGTAAGTGTGTAGCTTAATTAGATTGAGTTTTTTGTCTTCATGCTATTCAAATGCAGACAGAGATAGAGAAGAAGATATGGTTTGGGTCTTCACCTGGTGAAAGCGCAGATTGAGGTGCAGATGAGAGGGAATAAGTGGTTCTATCTCTGTGTTAGTTAAACAAAAAGAATCAGGAAATTTTTATGTAACCATTTATGTGATGTCTTTTCCCATTGTGCTAATGTTTTATAATATGGCATTGTGTTTTGACAAAATTATTTAAAATAATTATTAATAAACACACCTGTTACCACATGAAGAGACCTAGTTTCTTATTCTTCACTTTCTTTTTTCTTTTTTCTTTTTTTTTGACAAGGTAGCTCAGTGGTTAACTGGCTAAAGTTACCAACTCCGGAGAGCTGGGATCGAATCCGCCAAAGACCAACGAAATAAACCCCACCCAAGTGGGCGATTTTTCCGCTCAAGGAGCCCAATTTTCCACGGGGAGACTCCTCGGCCCACCCGTGACAAATACACGGAAAAACCCCCCGCCCGCACACAACGCGGGCGGGGTCGATCCCGCGCCCTCCCGCCTTCACTTTCGTACGTCATTTGGATGATCTCGTGCATCTATTGAATTCCCCGCCATGTTATATGGCATCATGGCAGGTCATCTTAATACATAAAGAAGAGAAATGATTCAGCGAATTCGCACAGAAAAGTGAAAAGTAACTTTGACTGTGAGACTTAACCTCGCGGTGAGGTTGAGTTTACTAAATCAAACCTGGATAAAGAACTTCTAAAACCTCAACGTAAAATTTAAAGGGCATGGTTCGCAGAATTTGTAGCTAGAAGTTATCATTAGCTTTTATTTTAACAAAAAAATATTGAGACCATCGATCATTAAGCGATTCTATCCAAAATTCCTTAGATACTGTAAAACTGTGAAGATGGAGTGCTACAACGTTGCTTTCACTATCTGTCACTTAAAATCATTGCATGTGACAAACATTCATTCATTTGCAATACCCCTTGTTCCATTTTTTTTGTAAACTTATCTCATAGTCTTTTTCCATTTTTTTCGTAAACTTATCTCATAGTCTTGTTCCATTTTTTTTGTAAACTTATCTCATAGTCATGTAAAAAATTTAATATAAACAATGAACACACATTCAATCGAGTGAATGCAGTTATATCTAATTTACAAAGTATACAAGTTAAACTTTCTTCAACAGCTATATTTTCAACTCAATTTAAGAGCATATTTGACACAATTTTTAATTGAAACCCACTTTGCTTCATCTTATAATGTGAAAAAGATGGATGTAACTAATTTTCAATTGTTATAAAAGTCAAATCCTCTCTAAGAAATCTTGCTTCTTCTCCAAATTAGGAAGTTCTAAATTGTAGCTTTTGATTGGAAACCAAAAAATGAACTAAATGTCATGAAAGTGGCTTTCAACAATCACTTATTTTCTTACAAAATAACTAGATAAAAATCTAAAAGTGATTACAATTGAAAACTGTGCTAAACATGCCCAAAGAAGCTTCAATGTGTCACTTTTAATTGAAAGCAAAAGCAGACTAGAAGATTATATAAATAGTTTTAAAGATCTATTGTCCTTCTCTTAAGGTACATTTGGCAAAATTTTAAATAAAAATCATTTTTTTTTCTCTTTACTTTCAACGTAAGAAATATGAACTAGTTATTGAAGTCAAAGTTTTTCTAATAATCTTAAAGTTATCTCCATCTCCGAAGTTACAAGTTGGAGCATTTAGTTGAAAGACCAAAATAACCCTACAAAGGCATAAATGGCTTCCATGTTCCAAGTCATATCATCCCTCAGGGGACAAAAGTTGTGAAGCTTAAAATACTTCTAAAAAATAATACTTGTCACAATGTTCCTTGGACAATATAATGCTAAATTACTATACGATCAGTGATCAGGTGATTTAGACAGGATGCAGTCAACTGCACCCCCTTGAACACAGTGCAACACATCTTAAAAAGAAATAATTGCTGCACTGCTTATGATACAACGTCCAATGGCTCAGATCACAGATCACGTGAGTGCACATTCTATTCTTTTTTTTTTTTGAATTTTTTTAACTATCCAACCTAAGATTGGACAGTAAATAAGTCATTCTAGAGGCCATCCCAACTTAGTAAATTAAAAAAACAAAAAACAAAATAACTTGTTGCACCGCAGCAGATCAAACGGTAGCACGACCTTGGTGCAACAAGTTGTTCTCCATCTTAAATGTGATAGGCCATAAGTTGGACGGTAGCGCGGGCAAGGTGCAGCAAGTCATTCTCCATCTTAAATGTGATAAGTCATCTTACCTAGCGATCAAATGGTGGTTGTATTTAATTGTCCAAGAGTACGTCGTCACAAGTAGGGATTTTTACATATATACTTCCGAAATACACTGTACTTGCATTTATACGTCCAACTCCCGCATATTTTTTTCAATGTCCCTGAAGTTTGAGGAATGTTGTGACTATGCCCATCCTTCAAAAGATCGTTAAATCAAACTTAAATATTTTACGTATATATCCTCTAAATTCACGAGAATATGACATATATACCTTTAATGTTGTCAAGATTTACGAAATCTTTATGACATATTCAGTTGGAGTTCACGTTATTTTGACGATAAGACATAACCTCAATATTTCGGAGATTTCAAAGATACTGAAAATAATATGCGAAAGTTAATAGTATAGATACAAATACTGTGCATTTCAAAGATACCTATCAAAATCCCTTGCAATATTACTCCTTCGTCCTTCCAAATGAAAGCCACGCCGAAGGCAGCCAAAATGCTCCTCTTAAAAGTGACAAGTTTAACATAGTAGTTACATAGGGATGCGGTCCTAATTTCGAGCATGCCGTATGCATTAGGTGCATGCAGTTCTGTTGAGAGGGAACTGTTAAGTGTTCCCTCCTCACAAGGCTGCAGAAAGGATCTGTCTTGCACTAAATTAGGCTTCAATTAATTCTAATGGTGCCAAATCCTGATCTGATGCGTCAAACCTGTAAACCTTGTGGTCCACTGACATCTTTTGCCGTCTGAGTCTCTCACGGATCCCCATTTGGCAATTTTTTTAACTTGTCTGTCCTGTAAAAAAAGGTTTTGGATTTATCCCTACAGAAGGCTACCGTTAATAGCAGCGGAATTTGGATAATACAGATTCATATAATATTCGATTTAGGCTAACTCAACTTATTTTGAAAAAAATTCTCCATTTAATATAAAAAATATATTAAACGTATGACGTCATAGCACCATGCTGGGAATGGGGTTGAGGTTTGGAGCTCTAAAATGCCACTTCACAGCATTTGTATGAGTGTGAGGGAAATGAGACCTTTTAAATTTCAAAAACAATAAATCCCCGAGTAATCCACAACAGTCTGCCGAGTAGTTTTTTTTATTTTTTTTAATCCGGCTCTGTCCACGTGTATTGACATTAGAACACACTTTAACTCACAAATTTCAGATGAGATAAGAGGGCTCATTTTAACCCACAAATTTCAGATGAGATAAGAGGACTCATTTTAACCCACAAATTTTGGCCCCCTGCAGTGCAACAAGTATTACTCTAAATCCCCACAGTTTACACTAAAAGGGTTATTAAGAGGAAATGAAAAATTTTGAACCTATTTTTATGAACTAGAATCTGCTCTCAGTCATATGAGGGGAAGGTAAATGTGGGTCCCACATCCATAGAGAAAGGACTTCAAAGGATCTCCATCTCTAATAAAACAAGTGGCAGGTTGTGGGGAGGCTACGGAAGAAGATTCTCTGGACTTTTTTTCCATAGGCTTTTTCATGTTCTTAAATATATGGGCATGAAGTGTATTTGATATTTTCTCATCTTCTCATGGCTAATTACCTATTTTTTCTCTTTCCTAGATGTCTAAGGAGACACAAAACTCCAAAGGTTGATCCAATTCTATAAGGGCAACCTGAAAAGAGGAAGAGTCCAAATCCTGCCTGTGTTTTGCTTACAGAGTTTACAACTTGGAAGCAACTAGCAAGTGCATTTCCGCATCGGTTGGCACATACTTTCAGTAATTTCCAGTAAGTACATTTGTTGAATAGACTACGGTGGTGTCATCCACAAGACCACAGTCTGTCACCAGTCCCTGACATGTCGAGACTCCAGAGTAACACATCCATGCATCCCTTGTTTCTAGATGCCAGTCAACACGCATAGCACTGCCCGACCTTTAAAATATCTGGGCTTGCAGTGTTTGAGCGCCTGCAAGCGAGGAGGCTGTGCGGACACTGCTCGTCCTCCTGTGTGAGAAATGAAATTTGCCGCGCCTCTTTCTTTGTATCAATCTTACTCATTAAATTTGATGCATCTTTATCTTATCTTAATAAATAATTTATTTTTTTCCGACCGTACGTGAGTGGTTGCAAATACTACTCAGATGCCAGTAAAGAGGGGACGAAACGTCGTGTCTCCTTGTGCCACGCATTTCACTCTTTGGTAATAAGTCTCTCCAGCCCCATCCAATGAGCCCGAATTTTAGATGGCTCAGACTTGGCTTGGGTCAAAGAAAGTTGACTCAAGTTCAAGTTCGGTTTAAACTCCAATTCTGAACTCGAACTTGGTTCGGGTTCGAACCATTAAAATCTGTACAGTCACATAACCACACTTACACAGGATGGGATACCCACTTTACGTAATTTAAAAATTTTAAAAAATTATATTAAATAATCAGCTCACGAACTCACGAGCCGAATCACAGTAAACTTGAGCTCAATTTATTAAGCCATTCGAACTTTAACCTACACTTGAACATAGCTCGTTTGAGATTTTGAGTTAAACTGAAACCGAGCCGAACCCAAGCGACTCGGCTCATCGCCTGCCCTACATGCAATCTCCACCCTCCGTCCCTCCCTCTCTCACCTCTAGCGCTTCTACCGATGATCCCTCCGCTCGGCACACTTTCTGGTGAGAAGATCCGTCCTCAGACGATAGTGTGTACGTATCGCTACACAGCATCTGAGTTCAGATTAAACTCGTATGATTTGCCCTGGACCTTCTGCACCTACCACAGTGCAGGATGAAGGTGCCCTTTTGATGTTCACTGGACTAGGGACCTTGGAGAGCATGCTTCCACGCATTCCAGAAAACAGTAGTGTATCCACGATGGATGCATTCCTTGCTAACACTAGACATCAACAATCCTCACATGCCGCAGCTGATGAGCCAGAAGTCTAACTTTGTAGGGAGCCTTTCAGCCTTTGTTTCCCCATGTTGTATGACCTTTTTCCAACCTTTTTTGATAGGAGGGTACTTTCCGCTTATGACTAAATTAAGATCTTGTGTTCAACTTTCCTGACTCGTAATGAACATGGCGGTAGAGATTCGTCCTCGCACCATTCAGAGTTTACTGGGTAACTGGACTTTCTAGTTATTGACAACACCCGTTTCTTTCCTTCTGCAGGTTACTCTGGCTACTCTAATTGGAGGATATGATTCATTCCATGAAATTTAAAGAAAAACTGACAATTTCGTGGCTCAGAGCAACTACAGCTTCATTACATTCGACATCTCACACATAATTCACAAACAAATAAATAAATACTATTTATTAAATCGTGCTATTTTTCCCTTCTCATACTTTTCTGACTTTAGTATGAGTCAAATGTATGCAATTTTACCCTTAGCCTATTGGTTTCACACCCACAACCTCTAGGTCACAACAGAACCTTGAACTTAGGGCCCCCATCATTCAGGATAGATGATGATGAGAGAAAAGAAACCAACAGACGTTCAACAAATAATCCCCTCCCTCCCATATTCTAATCTCTTAGGTAATGGGTAAAATAGTAGATTTTCTAATGTGGATTTTCAAAATTTATATCCCCAAGTGGTTCACATGAAATGTAAAATTCAAAGTTATAGTGGGAGAAGCTGCGAATTTTTTATTATCTAAAATAATTTAAGTTGCAGAATCTGGGGCAGAACTAATAGATGACATGCAAGGACCAGACCATCATAAAAAAATCAACAACATACAACAGTTACGACTAACATTTTATTCGGGTACACAATAAAAAGTAATCAGATTTTGAGCTTTATTCATGTTTTATCATAGGATGATTCCATGAGCACCTCCCCCCCCCCCAACTTCTTCCTTTCCTGAAGGGTTGTTTGTTTTAGTGTAAAACAGCGTAATTTGAAACGATTGTTTCATTTTACAGTGTTTTCAGTTGTTTGAAATGATGTAAAACAATGTAAAGTAAAATCTTGTCTGGACCTTGTCTGCCCACTTGACAGCCCAACTCCCTTGTTTTGATTTACAGCAAAGGTCCACTGTAAACCAAAACAAGAAGATTGAAGCGTCCCTCTTGTTTTATTTTACAAACAACCAAACAAAGATTTTCTAATTCTAAAACAAGAAAATTCCACTTGTTTTGAAACTAGTAATTTTGAAACCGGTAACTTACAAAGTTTTACAATAAAACAAACAAGCCCTAAATGCAACCTAAAAGGTAAAAAATATCGTACGCATTCAAAACTCAATAACCACATAAAAGGGGCTCACAACGATAAATTATTGAATGAGTATGGCCAGCATGTCTTAGCAAGACCAGCTCTGTATGAAGAGAACTTACAGAAATAGTGAATACATTGTCTGATGTCGCATTCTTTTCTTTGGTATCAGTACCACCACAAATTCATGTGTAGACAAAAACAAAGTGGAAAGGTGGAAAATCATAGGTCCCGAGGATCCAGACTATTCCGCCTGGCGACACAGTGCTCATACCATCTTTTATCGAGGAACAGAAAGACCGGATTCTGACAAGCAAAAAAACAAAACATTAGCACCTCAAGTTTAAGCATAAACAGATAGACAAGAGATGAATTCCAGTGAACCCCTTTCTCTACACCCTAATATGTTGCCACCAACATGGGGCCAGACCAGGGATACATGGGTCGGGTGAATAGGTTGATTGCCAAGACTACCTACTTTCTATTCTCCTACAGATGAACAAAGGATGATACTTCAATATCAATCATAAGATAACTTCACTCTTGCCACCCTATACCCTGTGCTTCGCGGGTAAAGATACCACGTGTTCCATTCCCAAACTCTCCTAGCTGAATTACCAAAGTCACTATTCTCAGATTCGTCCCTCTCCCTAAAGGTTGATCTGGTTCTTTCCTTTCAGGGACTGTGATGAAAGAATTTCCGCTTTCCTCGAGTAATCCTCTTTGCTTATTTGCATAGGTTTATCCTGCATGGGGTATTTTCCTCCTGAAAGTCCCATGTGAGTGGGGGGGAAACCAGGGTGCAGAGAAAGGGGTTAAGAGGATCAATGGAGAAGGGTTCTTGCTAAATTCTGTTGGAGAATCAACCATGAACCCCACACAATCTAGCAAAGTTGTTAAGGAGAAAATATTTCAGAAACTGTTCCATCTGGGAGTGCAGACCCAAGGGATCTCAGTCAAGAATATGGGCCAGCATCTTGAGCGTGAGATGTACAGTGAAGAAGGGTTCTTGCTGGGTGGTGGGTAACGGCCACAACATCAATCTCTGGGAGAATCACTGGATCCCAGGCTACCAAGATCGTAGAGCAATCAACCATGACTCATCTTCATCTCAGAAGGTTATAGAGCTGACAGATGCACAGGAAAACACCTGGGATATCCAGAAGATATCTAGCTTATTCCCCGATGAGATAGTAAAGGAAATCCTTGCCATTCAAATGATTGAAAATAAAGAAAGTTGCAGTGATAAGCTGGTTTGGGCACTATCCAAGGATGGCAATTTCACATCTAACAGAACACTAGCTTTGGAAGAAGACCACCCTTCCACCCAAAATTATTCACTTTCCGTGGAAGATTATCAAAAACACATTGCCGCTGAACAATACAAGAGCCAGATTCAACAGTAAGATTGACCCCAGCTGCCCCATCTGTGCAGGAGCAAAAGAGACATCTGACCATCTGTTTTTCAAGTGTGAATTTGCAAGAGCAACGTCGTTCACATCTCCACTGGCCTTCACTACTTCAAACAACCAATACACAGTAGCCGACTGGGTGCAGAATTGGTATATGATGGATGCAGAGGACAGAACAACAGCCTATCAATTCTATGCAGAGGGATAGCAATACTATGGAGGCTGTGGAAAGCCAGATGTGACAAGATTTTCTGCAACACCAAGCCACATCCAAGACACTCAGTCAACATTGCTGAAGTTGTTATTATCAGGGATAGGAGGATAGGTGGAGGCGAAGCCATACACCAAGAAACCGGGCGCACCAGACAGGTCCATTGGATCCCCCCAGTGGATGGTGAGTTCAAAATTAATGTTGACTCAGGCGTGGGCGGCAACAGAGAAGGGCTATTAGGAGTCATTTGCAGAGACCACAGGGGAGAGGTTGTTGATTGCTATGCTAACAAGACTACCACAAATGACTAATGAGCCACTAATCATGGAAGCCATGGCCTTCCAGGAAGGTATCAAACTTGCCATGAGGAACCAAGCTACATCAACAGTGGAAGGTGACTCTCAAACGGTGGTCAAGCTCCTACAAGATTTTAACTACACCCCCCAGTGGACCATCCGAAATATCATACATAACTACAGGGAGCACCTCAGAGAGCAGCCCAGAATCAAGGTCAATTTTGTATCTAGGAAGACCAACCAAACCACTCATCTGTTAGCAGCCCAGGCCAAGTACCTACCCTTTAATCCCCATTGGGAACCCGGTGAAATCCCAACCTGTACCACCCAAACTGTTCTCTTGGATTGTTCTCATCAGTTAATGGGAAAAAACATAACAAAGAATGAACTCTAGAGAACAGCTGCTATTCAACAAAAAATGAGGTACTTGGGACAAGGAAATCTGATTATTACTGACTCACTGCCATTGTCAGTGTACTTCAGACTGCAAACAAACAAATCAAGAGTAAAAGAAGCCAGGAAACCATTGAATTATGAGGAACGCTGCTTTGCGGCTGCTTAGGCATCTATATTTCCCTTGATTTACTTTGCTATCTAAATAGTGGACGGCATCGTCCTTGTTGCAGAACTAAGTAAACATTCTTTCAATCATTATGCTTACATTCCAAAAATGGAAACGATTGACAAATGTGGAAACAAGCCAGAAGCAACCTCAGATTCACAGTGCTGACTTTTCTGGTCAACTTCAGTACAGTGCAGGATTCCTCGAGAAGAAGGTCCAAATTCAGCACTCTAGTGCTTAACACATTCAACAGTGCAGAAAATCAAGGAAAAGTTAGTCATGCTTGAATATTTGAGATCCTTTGCCTCCACTCTCATTCTTTCATCCACTTGCTCCGTTTTCAATTCATTCTTTCTGATCCTCTCACAGGTCACATATACGCTTCTCACCGTTCCATGGGGATTATCACTGGGTGGGTGAAAATTATTGGCAGATTATGTCTACCAGATATTGCAACCAGTTATGTAAAATATCTGGTCACCAACTTGACCGAAGACAGGCTGACGGCCACAGATGTTTCAAGGTATCAGCTTTCATTATGCTGAAAAAGTAGCTGTATCGCTATAACAGCATCTTGGTATATGGCGTCAACATCTACCATCATCAATGTTGCATAGCCTCATCAGTTTCTTCATTCATAAATACGGTGCTTCATCAGATAAACAAATCTGGGAACCCAATTCTGATAGCACATACCAATTTTAGTTCGTGATTTTTTTTTTCTGGAAAGAAAGTAGTGGATCGTACCGCCAATTTTATTGAACTAATTTTAGTTCATGATACTGAGAGATCTACTGACAAAAGAGATCACATCGTGTCATTAGTTATACTTCATCACGACTAGGAATGGCTCCCTTTTTGTTCTTTCCAATGCATCAAGAGTCAGGACCTCTCATAATCTGTGACACACTGAATAAACATTTATGCTTTATGTGACTCCAGCCAGAATTTCAAACTACCACAGTCCTGTACTCATTAGAACATAGAGGAAAAATGTCTGCACAGCAACATCACCTGAGTTGGTCTAATCAGAGATTTTCGATACACAGTTTAAGTGTCTCTTTCACCCTTGTCAAAAGCTTGTCATTGAGAACAGACTTCTAATCAGGACTTTGGTCAAGTCCTCTCTCAAAATGTTTCCACACTTATTTTTTAGTGCCACTATGGACTTCAAAATTTATTTTATGGACTTCTTCCATGCAGCTCAAAAGTTCTGAGTAACTTATCGTACTACCATTGAATGCTTCTATGAAGTAAGCTTTCACTTTTGACGACCATGCTGATTGCAAGAGTTCGAAGTCCATGGACTCCCAGCAGAAAGAGCTGGTTGCCCCAAATACACATCATACATCTCACACTTTATTGGTAACAATCTACCACGGATATCATCATAGTGAACACTATGACAGATATACATACCTTTCTGGACTTCTCTCTCAGAGAGGCAGAGAGGGAAGCTCTCTCTCTCTCTCTATCTCCATCTCTTTTTCCATGTGTTTTTGACATATTTAGTAATACATTTACATGTCTGAAACTTTTATAATTTTTTAATAAAATGACACCTAGAACACCTAGGCCATCGACTAGATGTCTGAAGCTAAGGCAACCCCTCAGTTGCCTCATGCCTCTAACTACAAAGGAAAGCTCCCTATTGATCAGCAAAGCAAATATGGCAGAGGTAATACAAGCTCTAATCTAGCCAAACCATCCATTTCTAAACCTCCATAAGCTACAACACCTGAAAAAGGAGTCCCATCTGACCTATGTAGTCAGAGGCGAGAGGCGACCGAGGCGATCGGAGGGTCGCCTCAGCCTCAAACGCCTAGGCGATGGCCTAGGCGTTTGAGGCGACATTTTTAAAAAATATATATTTATAATTTACTTATTATACAAAATAGCCAAATAATCATATAGAATGATATTTATTCACTCAAATTATCAAATATAACCATATAATTTTAAATCAAAGTAAATGAAATAAATTTTAATTACTCAAATATGTAATCAACAAATTCATAGACATTTTACTACTAATTAAATTCACCATAATGAAATTTATCAATGAAATGCTAAGCAAACACAATATAAATGTAGAAATGTAAGATAAGTCTATTACAACATTCAAATGTTCCTTAAGAAAATAAGTAGCCAACATTTCCAAATAAGGCTAACAAGCCTATGAATACATTCCTTTCACAACTCTCAAGCCTCACTCATTCATCACTCTCAGAATCCTCATCTTGCTCAAGTGGAAGTTCAACTTCAGAGTCCTCCGTTGTATCATCAGACCCAACTTCAAGCTCATCAATAGAGTCTAATGTGGAACTTGTTGCAACTGCTTTCCCCTTCCCTAAACAACGTTTCTTTGATGACAATATCCTTGTACGTGGACCTTCTTCTTCACCAATTCCTGCAGCAATCTCAACATCGAACCATGTGAGGTCTTCATCCTCATGTACAACATCTTCATTATCATGAGGATGTGCTATCCACTCGTTACAATCATCAATATCTTCCAAGCTTATAGGGTAAAGTTCACTTTGTTGGAAACGTAAAAAGCGATCTCGAAGGCGTTGGTTGTATTGCACAAACAGGAGATCATTCAGCTTCTTTTGCTCCAACCTATTCCTTTTCTTAGTGTGCACCTAGAAAAATATCATTATTAGATTAATATAGAATAAAAAAACATAACATGTATTATTCAATGAAAGTTAACAAAAATCAAAATCTGTTCAAATGTACTCCAATTGCGTTCACAGCTAGATGCACTACAAGTGAGGCTCAAGATGCGAATGGCCATCTTTTGCAGATTAGGAGTTTTGCTCCCAAAATCCACCCACCAATTAACTACATAAGAGATGCAAATAGTATTTAATTTTCACATCAAAAAGAATTTAATGAATAAATGTACTAGTAGTCCATATAGAAATATACCAGGATTAGATGTGGTACGTTGTCTTATGGCCATTTCTCTCCCAAAGAAACCCATAGCATTCCTATAACATGCCAATTCCTTGGTAATCTCATCTTGTACATTAGGATCAAGAACTAACTTCTCAATGACATCATATAGTCCTTGCTTCACTTCATCATCTGAATCAATCTCTGGATTTGCATAATAGAATTGAATCTTTGGAAACTTTGGAAATTGAATTTCTAAAAATATCATCTCGACTTTCCGCTTCCCTAATCAAACATTTCTTTTCAATCCTTGATTGTTTTGATTGCTCCATATATTGTTTAATTTCTTCTTTTGCCTCGAGTGTCACCTTCAAGCAAACTGTCACATTTGTAGAAGTACCTGCTAGATGTTGTTTCAACCGGTGGATCCCTCTTTTACAATCTTTCTGACAAAAGTTGCATTTTACCCAGTCCCTATTATTTGGATTCACCAAATTACCATATTTCTAGCCTGGATCTTTATTTCTCCCCTTCCCTTCGGTAGGACCTTGATTAGACGAATGAGACGAACCTCCGGTTGTTGTGGTCATCTTAAAAATTAAATCAACGTCCACAGTCCACCTGTAAACAGTAAAGACAAAGAGCAAGAGAGAGTGAGCGAGACAGAGAGAGATAGTAGGGGTCGGGGAGGGGAGAGACAGATTGAGAGAGACAGACAAAGAACAGGAGAGATAGAGTGGGGGTCGGGGGAGGGGAGAGACAGATTGAGAGAGACAGAGATCAGGAGAGATAGAGTGGCGGTCGGGGGAGGGGAGAGACAGATTGAGAGAGACAGACAGAGAGACAGAGATCAGGAGAGATAGAGTGGGGGTCGGGGGAGGGGAGAGACAGAGAGACAGGCAAGAGAGAGTGAGAGAGAAGGACACAGAGACAAAGAGTGGGGGTCGGGGGAGGCAGACAGAGAGAATGAGGGGGTCGGGGGTGAGAGACACAGAGACAGAGAGTGAGGGCGGGGGTGAGAGACAGAGAGAGCAAGCGTGAGAGATAGAGATAGAGGTTGGGAGAGATTGAGAGGGTCAGGGGAGGTAGACAGAGAGAGATTGAGAGACACACAGAGAGAGTGAGGGTCCGGGGTGAGAGAGAGTGAGAGTGAGCGTCGGGGGTGAGAGAGATTGAGAGTGGGGGTCGGGGGAGGCAGACAGAGAGAATGAGGGGGTCGGGGGTGAGAGACACAGAGAAGGAGGTAGACGGAGAGATTGAGAGAGACAGAGAAGGAGGGAGTGCGAGAGAGACAGAGAGAGGGGGATAATGCGAGAGAGACAGAGAAGGAGGGAGTGCGAGAGAGAGAGAGAGAGAGAGAGAGAGGGAGAGAGAGAGAGAGAGAGAGAGAGAGAGACGACTTACCTGCGTCGGGGGTGAGAGAGATAGAGAGGCTAAGAGAGATTGAGAGTGGGGCTCGGGGGAGGCAGACAGAGAGAATGAGGGGGTCGGGGGTGAGAGACACAGAGAAGGAGGTAGACGGAGAGATTGAGAGAGACAAAGAAGGAGGGAGTGCGAGAGAGACAGAGAGAGGGGGACAGTGCGAGAGAGACAGAGAAGGAGGGAGTGCGAGAGAGAGAGAGAAGGAGGGACAATGCGAGAGAGAGAGAGGGTGACTGCGTGAGAGAGAGAGAGAGAGAGAGCGAGAGAGACAGAGAGAGCGGGAGAGAGAGAGAGAGGGAGAGAGGGAGAGAGATACGACTTACCTGCCGTCGCCGTCGCCGGAGAAGTTCTCCGCTGCCGCCGGAGTTGGTTCCCGCCGATGCCCGCTCGTATCCTTGCCGGAGGAGACCGCGATCGCCTGCCGCTCGTGTCGGGACGCAGTGAAAGGGAATGGGTTTTAGGGTAAAACGTGGAGGGGGGTAGGCTTATAACAGTGGGCCGTTTCGTATTGGGCCACTTTAAGCCCCAAACGAACCGGGCCGGTGGGCTCTTTCCGTAAGGCGCCTGAGGCGCTGAAGGCGTGTGAGGCGCGCCTAGGCAAGCGACTGGGCGATATAGGTGTTTCCGGCGATCGCCTAGGCGAAAACCGGGAAAGCGAGGCGCCAAACCCTCGCCTCGCCTCGCCTCGTCGCCTAGGCAAACGCCTCGCACGCCTTTGATAACAGAGCATCTGACATGATCATATGCCTTCTCAAGATCTAACTTGATGACCAATTCTTTCCTCTTACGTTGTCTTGTACCATTGAAAGCATTCGTGTGCCACTAAAAAAATCTCCTGCATCTATTTGCCTCGAATGAAGGAACCTTGATAGCGAGGAATGACTTTGTCCGTCACATTCTCCAACCACAACTAGCAATTTGGTGATGTTTTTGTAAAGCCCATTTTATAAGCAGATGTGTCTATAATTCTGCAATCTATAATTCTAGCAGTTCAAGTAAAATGCTCGAATTGCTTATACTACCTAGAATAAGCATTAAGGACACCTTCTTTATCAAATTTTAAATTGTTTATTCATTTTACCTAATTAAAAGGGCTTATTCCATATAGAATAAAGTTACCAAAGCAAAACGAGCCTTTTTCCAATATAAGCCATCCGGAATTGCTTATACCGGAGCAAACACTTCGGTTATCAAATCGGACCTTAAGAAAGATTTCCCCATTTCTGATCTAGAGCTTCTACCTAAGCTGTCTATATCCTCATCAAGTAACTCAACCTCTTTAAGAGAATCTAGATCCTCAAAATGTCTTTTGTCATCTTACCCTAGAGTATTCTGCCATCCCTCAACAAGAAGAGCTCCTTAGCTTAGTGCTTTTAGCTTAAAACCAATCTAGCCATTGCAGAAGACTGATTGGAACTTCCCATGCCCTTTTCACCACCTCTATGAAGTCCTCTTGCAATGGCTTGCATTTGCACCTACCGTTGGTCTTGAGCAAAATAGGCCTGGGATCAAAAATTGATTTGGCCAAACAGAAATCCTTCAACCAAGGAAAGTGGTCCTCTTAGTCCACAGACAATAGAAACCTACCCAACCTTAAGTAGGTTAGTTCCTCCTTAAAAGTTAGACTAAGTGTAAAAAGCATGGGGAGTGCAAATATGTACCATCTCTGCCCCATTGATGAACTCTTGGAAGTCCTCCATCCTTCTAGCGAGGTTGACTTCCCATGACCTTTCATGAGAAGAGGAAATTGCATTGAACCACCCCCCCCCCCCAAAAAAAAAAAAAAAACACCCTACAGGCACACCCCCCCCCCCCCCCAAGATCAACCTGACTGCTAGGACTACAAAACGGGTGACTTTGGCAAAGATCCGTCCAGGATTCAAATTAAACCTGGATTCAAATTAGACTAATTACACCCAGCTCCGTTCTTATCCATCTTCTTACGTCAAATCCGGATGTAGGATATTGGATTTCATGGATCTGGATAATATGTGGTCTGCCTCTTTGGGGCTTGATCTCCACCAAGAACACTGTCTCCATGGCCAACACATTGGCGACATCTATCACGGTGGTGTAGAAGAAGTCGACCGCCAAGGCAGCAATGGGTTAGCAAGGCGTGGTGCAGCACAGCATGGCAGGTGATGCCGTGATGGTTGCCCATGGAAGATTTGGCAGCAGAGATCAAAAGGCAAGGGGCATCTAAGGCGGAGGAAGATGAAGGGGGAAAGGGGGAGGGCGGGAGTGCTGCTTGAGAGTGGAGGGCTAGCGGCAGCAGTGGCATCTAGAGTGGCAACCAGAATGTGGGCAGCAACTAGAGCAGGGCTGGCAGCAGTGGCAGAACGCAAAGCAGTGACTAGAGCAGGGCTAGCGGCATCCAGAGGGGGGTGGGGGAGAGGCAGGCAGTGGTGGTCATTCGATGGAGACGACGGGCGTGGCGGTGTGGGTGCGCATTTCAGTGCGGTTCCATGAGGTAAACTTGGAAAATTGCACGGCTGAGGGAGTTGGAGGTATCAAATTCCAAAATCTGGATATCCTGTTGGGTTTTGCATGTTAAATGTAGTTACCAGGGAGAATCCAAATGTCTTTGGTCCAGGTATATAAGTTGATCCATATCCATGAAACAGCAACATAGGCAAGCTGAATCTGGATATTACCCAACCTGGTTTACACCCCCACTGGCAATTAAAGAGTAACAGATCCTCCAACAACTCCTCCCCTCTGAAATGAGGGCACAAACACCACGGAAGTCCCATAAAGCCACCATTAACATTGTGGAAGGTGAGAAAGATAGCAAGCTTTCACATCCTTCTAAATACTCCATCTTGTCCTCATCATACTCATTGTACAAGACCATAATGCCTCTTGCCTATCCCTCAGCAGGGAATGCAACCCCTTTAAAGAGCCTAGTAACCCCCCCCCCCCCCAAAAAAAAAAAAAAAAACACCTCTTCAAAATATTAACAACACCCCCTCACATTTTGTAGCAATATTGTCTTCTTTCTGATCTCTAGTAGCTGCACAAATCTGAAACAATATGATAATAGGTGAGCATATGAAGACTAAGAAAAGAAGAGACCATGTCCACCATGTAATAGTATCACTAAAGAATATACAAGCTCAGTTAAGCTACTTTTAGCATGCACTTGGCATTGTTGCAAGGTGGAAGCAACTTTGCAATTGCAGAAGAGACGGTTTCCTTGGAGTGCAGCAGCTGGTGTTCCCTGTCTATAATTGTTCCGGCATTCACCAAGCATAACAGCCCATCACAGGAATCTTGATTAAGGAGCTTATAAAAGTTACGAAAAGCTTATTAACGCTCACAAAATCAAGGGCTTATGAGAAGCCTAACGCAGAAAGATGTCTCCATAACGTGGTAGGTGTTGTCTCCCACAAAGCATCCCCTCCGCATGGCTGAAGCCTAAAGGCAGCTTCCAGGTGAAAGCTGCTGCCCAGATACCTTCACTTCATTTTATTTCGTTAACTACCTAATCATCAAAAGGCGCTTGCGGGAAAAATGTCAGAATCTTTTCCTTCTTGTTTCATGCTCTATAGGACTACATGTTTCTCCCAAACAAAGCTTAAAACGAACATTACATTGGCTCCTGAATCCATCTAGGCACCTCCTCAACTATGCATCATCCATAACCCATAATGCGAATTAACAAGAACAATGTAATAGGCAGAAACAAATATTGCAGCACTAGGAACAATAACAATGTAATAGGCAGAAACAAATATTGCAGCACTAGGAACAATAACAATCAGTCGTTAAACATTAATCTAGATTCCACAAACAGACACAGAACCAAGAAAAAAAGCTAGAATCAAGTACAGATATAGAACAAGCATCCAAAAAAAAAAGACTCAAAGAAAGAACGCAGTGGCTTACATCAAACCAACAAAAAACACGGAGAGATCAGACCCCTGGGTTCGAACTGCAGAGCGTACCCTGGGACAGCGACCTCGACACCCCCGCGGCGTCGATTCCCAGCCGCGACGTCAGGCGAGCGGCGGACACCGCGCTGTACAGCGGCAGCAGCGATTGCAGCGAACCGATCTCTCGCGGAATCCTTGAACAGTTCGAATCAAACCACCAACAAGAGAGATCAGACCAAACAACTTCAGATACCAGAAAACGCGATCTAAGAGAGAGAGAGAGAGAGAGAGAGAGAGAGAGAGAGATTTGCCTCGAGAAGGAAGTGGGATGTGGAGAGAGGAGATTGGGAGGGAGGGGTCTGCTGCTGCTGCTGCTGCTGCCGCTGCATCTCCTCATGGCGCACTGCAAAAGAGAAGAAGCGGGTTTTGAGATCGAGCGGTATCGAGACGCCATCGAAGTCGCAGGAGGACGGAAGGGGAGGTCTCTGGCGCGATGGCGGAGAGTAGGGGGTTTTTCGAGGGTTTATGCGAAGGGGAGATAGAATTTGCGAGATGAAACCCTTTCGCTTCGTGTATTTGCATACTAGGCTAGGTGTGTGATTTTCTTTGGATTAATTATATATATAACCCTGTCACGTAAGTAATTACACTTTTACCTTTCTATTGTTGCCCTATTATTAATAATCTTATTAAATGAAAATTCTGCTAAAATGCTCCTTCAGTTAACTTCCATTAAATATTACATTTTCAACCATTAAATTAATATTTAGACAAAATGTCCCTGCAAAAGGTATTTTTTGACTAGCACATTCTGCCAAAGAGAGAGAAAGATAAGAGATAGATGAAAAGAGAGAGAAAAAGAGTTGAACAAAGAATAAAGATATTTTAAATATTTTTAATTTTAATTAAAAATTAATAAGAGTTAAATAAGAGATATTTAACAAAGTGCTAACAGATGGCAATGACAGGATCATTTTTGCAATTGTTTACATGCAATAAGGTTATTAATAATAGGGTGAAATAAGAAGGATAAAAATGTAAATAACTATGTAATAAGCTCATAAATGTAAGTACAGAATCTTCGGCACTGTCACGACAATTCTATCTTCTTGGGACGATTATTCTGAGTTTAGAGATCTCACCACAAACAGCAATATTCTTCCACAGGTCCATTATTTGTAAGCCTCACAAACTTGTGAGATAAATTTTCTCCATATACAACTGGAGGCGGAAAAGACCTCCCATTGAAGGATCCTTGATGGCTACGTGTGTTATTCAGGCACAGATTAAATTCTCCATGAGATGGATTTATTTTTACGACTCCACCAATGTGATCAAACTTTGAGCCAAACTTACTAGTATGATTATTAGCTTGTGGGTGATGTAAATTTTATATTCTAAGATTAATTTTTCTTAGGATTAAAAAGTAGTCGAACAGGTCATGTAAGGTTACGTAAACGGTATTCCCACCCAATCAGAAGAGATGGTCACATAATTTGGGGGTCATAAACATCAAAATATGGAAGAATGCTACACAATTAGCTTTTTTATGTCATTTTTATTTTTCGTTACCAAATATCAAATTTACATTTTTACGGTCGGATCGACAAATCATTTTATATTAAAATTATGTTGGTATGGATAATAAAAATGCTGCAAGCTGAGTATAATCTTCGGTGTGCGATAATATAGCCTTCAATCTATTTAGATAGCCTTTGGGAGTACTGCAGTATATACATGTGAGATTCTAAAATTTTACACCAAACTTGAAGCAAAATAGTACTCACGGGAAAATGGCATGTCTAGTCTAGATTCATGCAAACAACTTTTGTTAATATAAAACAGATAAAAAATTACGCCCGTTCCTAAGTTTCTACTTAGATCTCTTTAGATATTTTATTTTAATTTTTCTAATCGATGTCTGAAAAATTGCCAATACCTCTTAACGACAAGCTATGAGGGGGCAAATTTCTGTCTTTAGAGGTATATGGAACCTCTCTCACCATGATGACTCGTATAGTATGTCTCAAATGACAATTTCTCAAATCCAGAGCACATCTCCATGTAGTATATGCGATATTCACAACAAGAACAGGAAAAGGAAAAAGGAAAAATGAAATTGAGGATTTGAAAGTCCCATCTTCAGCTCAACATGACAACCAAAAGAGCAGTCTCATTCGGATTATGAGAGTTTGTCTCTCTTGTAAGAACAAAGCTTGTTTTCACAAAAAAGAGGGAAAAAAAATCCTGTTCCAATACATAAGACATCTACTAATAATTTGACCCTTTTGGGGGATACCTAAATGGGTTTTACCTGCATTAGTAATGTGGTTTTGCAGGCAATTAGCATTGTCGTTTGAGAAAGAAAAAAAAGGGAAAAAGAAAAAGGAAGCAGACCTAAAGAAGATATCCGAATTATGAGTACACCGAGATCAGTGGGCAGTCTCTGCTGAAACTGGCAACATATCATGGAATCTTCCCAGCACTCTTTTTGGTGGTGGAAGAATCCCCATGGTAAACCAAGGCTAGTCTCCTTCTCAGCTCCATTTCCAGCAAAACCTGGAAGAAATAAACACCCATCACTTTGCAATTGTTACACGAGTCACTGCATGCTAATAAAATAAATCATTGCAGTTACAAAAACAGAAATTTGCAAAGCTTACTGACCTCCAGGAAAAAAATTACAGGAGGCGCAGCTTCCCAGTGATTGAATCAACCAATGCCTTGCTCCCTGTTTAGAGATATGCACGAGGAGAACCTGTTAAATCACTTGCAAGAAAATTGACAAATATGAAACACTATTCTAAGGGCATCCAACAGCATATTAATTGTCATTGAGAACTCTTTAGTGATAATGACCTTTTTCTTAAATGTATAGTGAAAAAGGCCATCTCTTTAAAGAGTACAACCTTTTGAAAAAAATTGTGATCAATTGAGAATAGATAGTAATTCTTGAATTCATCATTTTAACAGTTTTCAATTAATCACAACTAAAAACTTCATCTACATGAAAAATTGTAATTAAATCCATTTTCATAAAAGAATCACAGATTTGTGTAGCATAGCAACATGTGTACATGCACATGCACACCTGCATATGTGCGCACAAGCCTCACCCACAAGAATGCATGGACTCAACATCCCCCCCCCAAGAAAAAAAGAAAAGAAAAAAACACACACACACACACACAAAAACAGACAAAAATAAACCAGCAAGCATGCATCTCTGTCTTGCAATCAAGGGGACTTCGATTAAAAGAAATACAATGTATTCACACATGCACACCCCTTTCCCCTTGTGCGTGCCGACATGCATACTTGCAAAGGTGCACATGCAGACACAAGAGAGCCACACATACATCCCCCCCCCCCCCAAGGGGACTAAGATAAAAAAAATAGAGTAACAAGTATTTTCACATGCACACACACTCACACATGCAAGCACACATACACATGAACGTGTACGTGCACACAAGCACACACATAATTGTGCAGATGCACATGCAAACACAAAATACCTGCACATAGAGACACATGCACACACATCCGTACACCCACCAAGCATAGGTACCCTACCTTGCAGTCAAGGGAACTTAGAAAAAAGAATACAACACGTGCACACACAAACATGTTTGTGCACACGCAGAAGCAAACACGAGAACCACACAGCACACAAACACATGATCACACACAAAAAAAGGCTGAATAATACTATGCAATTCATTAAAGCTTGAAGAGCTTGTCCGCCTATTACTGAAACAATAGAATGTTTACAAATACAAATATGTTTAGAACCTACAAGGATATCTATGCAGATTGACCAACCTCATGATGAAAAGAAGATAAAAAATAGAGCTCAACAATGGGGAAAAAAGGAAAAAAGAACTATGAAATTGATAGAATAACATGCCCATATAGTTCATAATGTGAAGCACACCTGGTCCAACAGCAAGAACTGTCCTTGACCCAGCTGCAACCTACACAAGGAGAGAACATCAAACATTCTCAACATCTAAGCCAATACAATACCTGGCATAAATAACTGAACATCGAGAATGAACTTGGAACTGTAAACATGATAAACCAGCCAACTGATTAACCCTTTTGATTCTGTGGTATAATCATGAAGATGCAAACTAATCCCTAAAATGCTATCCAGCTCAAGAAAGAACCAGTCAACTTAATGAAAGACGAAAGGCATATACCTTGCATTTAGCTGGGTATTTTCCCTCATTAAAAGGTTAGCACATTCTTACTTTCTAATTGGCATCTGCCAAGTTATTGGCATAGTAGAAGGGAGGTTAGCACCAAGCAGGCATCTGGTCAGCAAAATTTGTTCGAATCACCATTATTTGGTTCCCTAGATCCTTAGCCAAACCCAGATCATGGAAGCTTTTATGATGATGAAGATGACAACTTTAAGCAAATATAATATTCAACAACTATAACATGCTTGGGCCTGAATGTCTAATAAGATTGTCTTTCCCAATTGTCCAATAACGAAGGAGTCAGCACAACATTCAGAAGCAAGAAGCTTAAGATATTCTGAACTCATAAGGAATAAAGCTACAGGAGAAGTAAACAAGTTGAGCCTGATGCTAAGCGGTTGTAGGCAGCTGCCTTTCGAAAAGATTAGTCATAGCTTTCTAGCTTATTCAACAACTGACCACTCTCCCCAGGCCCAAGTAGGCAGCATCTTAGATATGCTTAATTTTGAAATGTTAACCGTTTAAAATACTAGGGATAAAGCATTTATTGAAGGCAAAATTAGATGAAATCAAGCACCATTCAGCAAATGGTACAGAATGTTAGGCATCCATCACGTCGCACATGTCAACATGTGATAGATCTGCTTCGTCCATCCCAGGTTTGTCTAGAGTGTGGAAAGATGCCTCTGTGAAAGGAAAATTCAATGTTTGCAATAACCCTTCATTCAGACCCTGAATAGGCTTCAATTTTGGGAAAGAGTTCGCGCAAGTACCGCCTTTCATGCTTCCCTTTAACCCTCATCAACGAGCTTCTGTGAGGAAAGGGTAGATGGACCTAAGGGAAGATTGAAAGATTTGGTTAATTGACCTACATGCAACTTCATGTGTGATATGATCTGGGAGGAATTTCAGAAAATTGTGGAGAATATCCAAGCATAATCAACAGGCCGATTAGATGGATTGGGGGAACATGTGAAGGAGTTGTCAGACATCGGTATACTTTTGAGGATAGGGATCTAAATGCAATTATACCACCTGGCTCACCACCGTTTATGGGCCACAGGAGGGGCAGGTTGCGCATAACCTTCTACTTGGAATTTGATCCCCACCATAAGCTATATACTCACATGTTCTTTCTTACAATTGTTTGCATATCAATTATACGTGATACTGACCACAAACCACATGGGAGTTGGTGGCTCAAGCCTTCAGGGAAAAATATTCCATGTCGTGCATGAATACATGTCACACTCATGCTTCACAATTTCCTTGGTTATAGAGTTCAATGGGGCCCCCATCATGCCGATTTGTTTCCATGTCATGGAGCTAAGGTGTGCAAAGATCTTGGATTCACATTGATAAAAACTATAAGCAAAAATTTCTCCATCAGAAAGGCAGTTGCCTTCAGCCAGTATCTTCCATTGTTATATATTATCGGAGATTCTATATGTATATGGAGAATAACATAAGGCATAGGATGAACCTCTTATGACCATTTGAACTTTGTTCACCTTTCAACAGATATATTTTGTAAGCTTTTCATTTGTATTATCATTTTATTTTTCAACTAGAAGCATCCACTTGAGGGACTAGCGGGAACTGTCTCTCCATCAACCTGTTTATTTCATCAAGTGTTGTCATTCTATGTTTTGAAATATACTTCTAAACTTCTCTTTATATGGTTATTCTATTTATATAAATTATGCCCATAGTGTAAAGGAGGGTAAAGATGCCAGCATACACAACAAAATAGGAACAAAAACCTGAGTATGTCCTGCATCAGCAACAACAAAGGTTGGAAGACCAGCCCGACCTGCTGCCTCCTTTATCTTATTCCTGAAAGGATGCTCGGGAAGAACCAACAGGCATCAATATGGAATAGCAGTAAAAAAAGAAACTGGAATTTATGGGGTACTTTTTATGTTTTTTGGTTGAAGAAGCTTTGCCAGTGTACTCCAATTCTAGCAATCCATACTTACATCTCTTGCTGGTTTTTGCATGATAAGACAATCTTAGGCTGGCCACACTGCTCCCATTGTCGTAAAAGATATCGATGGCTGCAAGTAAGAAGTTTTAGTGCCCAATCATAGGAACAAAAAGTACACAAGCTGAGGGAGCTGAAGATAAAAACTAAATCTAAAAAGACATTCACAAGGTAAACCACCTTGCCTAAACCGTCCAAAAATAATCAATGAAAAATTTGGAAAATAACAATGAAAGGAAAGTTTGAATATATTAAGAGGCATAAACAAATTGGTTTTAAGATGAAAAATAAGGAACCTATGTCAACACCAAATCTTCTGTTACTGAAATCTATTTGCCTTGCTCGTATCTGTGTTTCTTAGTCTTCTTTTTCTAGTAATTTGGCATGGATGAATGTTCCTTTCTTGATTGCAGAAATCTCTCATCTGCACTTAACATGACCAAACCATCTCAAACACTATTCTTACTCCCCTCATTAACATCTTACAAAAACTACCTAGGCAATTTCATCTCTGGTACTGCCAAGCTGGATACACATGCCTCCTTAACTGCAAAGCCTAGAATTATGCTAAAGCATGTTTTGAAAAAAATTAAAGATAAGCAGCTGAATCACCTATGCAATATGATCATTACAAAAATAAATTATGCACCATGTCCTAAATATATACTTCAGATTTATCCAACTAATACAAATTGCATTAGTTGCAGTGATCAATTATATATGCAATGAGATGAAGGGCCAGAAGTTGCAGAACATGTTATTACATTCCACCTATCCAATATAACAACGAGTCCAGTCTTAGACACAGATGTGTGTTGTCTATTATGGACATGGCCAAAACATCTCAGTTGGTCGTGATCTATAAATGCCATTCCTGCACGTTATTTGGTGTCCCTTCTCTGATATGGCCTGTTCCACTAATTCTTCCTCCTTGTTTTGATGTTGAGAACAACCATTGCTGTCACCAAGCAAGCAGCAGTGATGGCGTGATGGCAAGGGCCACATATGATCCACGAGGCACCATTATTTATGTCACAGTCAACCTATTCTTGTGCACCATCAACCAACATTCAATCCCAAGAAGCAAAAGGACCCAACTCCATGAATATCCTCCCAGATGGTTTGAAATGATGAGTTTTCCATCCCCCCATAAAGAAGGCAAGACACTATGATCCCCTTATAAGGAGCACCAGTCTGCCACGCATGACTAGCAAAAAGTCAATAAATCCTCCACACCATAAATTTCACATTTAGTGTGATAACAAGTGTCCAAGTTGGCCGCCTATCATTATGTATATACCTCTGTCAGTATTAAACGTGCAATAACTAGCAAAGAAGCAACCATGGCTACCCCATCTCCACACTGGTGTCAGTCTCATCCTCCTAACCTAATATTTAAACAGAACCAGTAAAATGCAGCTATTTTGTAAAATATATGCATATCTGATGATTCAGCATGAAAGGAAAAATGAAAAGTGTTGTTCAGAGTCAAAAGAGAACAGCATATCCTTTTGATGTCAAAAGCAAGCATCAATGGCACACGTCCAAGTGTGTAATCAGATCATCTTATCTTAAATCCCAAATAGTAGTACAAAATGAATCTTCTGCAGTGCCCAATTAAACAACTGGAAGCAATACTTCTTTCCAATTGAAATTGAGTTCATACACTAAACGAAGATGGATAGCAACACAGGAAATAATTTTATATCCACAAATAATATGGTCCCATTCAAGAACAAAATGCAAATTTTTAACTGCAAATGGAGTCAATTTAAAAATTTACCTATGGATTAGTTCCGCATAAGTGCCAGTGGCGGCATCTGAAATCAGGAAAAAAAAATCGATAAATGATGATGCTCTTTGTTAGATGTCTGACAATTCTATGAATATTAAGTACAGTATAAGTACTAAAGAACTACAGTTATACACAACCAAGGGATCCTAAAGTCGAGCTTGTAAGCATTATATGTTTTTTCTTTTTCTTTTTTTCATTTTCCTTTTTCTTGTGTGTGTGTGTGTGGGGGGGGGGGGGGGGGGGGGGGGGGGGGGGGGGGATGGTCGGCTAGGGGTGTCAGTGAACCAGGCTAGGGCCATGCCCAAGGCTGGCCAGCCTTTTCAATAGTTAACCATGGCCCCGTGACAGGCCGAGCTGCTATGACCCAAGCCCAGACACTGCAAGACATATTTGGCCCGCTGAAGGGCCAGCCCATTAAAACATCGGCATTTTTTTATTTACAAAAGGCAGGCATTCACAGGGTTCGACATCAATTTTTCTGGATACAAGAATCATTTAGCCATGGAGCTATCTCTCATGAGAATACTGGCCAACTTCCATTATTTCATTAATTCTCTACGACTGCCAGGCCAACAATTAGAGCCCGGGCCTGGCGTGTTAGACATACAAACAAGAAAATTGAGCCTAGGACCGGCGCATGGGCCAAAGAACTGAACACATGTCTGCAATGAAGCAGGCTCAGTCTAGCAAGCCTGGAGCCAAGTAGGCCGGATGACCGACACCCCTAAAAATTACACCTTCAAAATGCAGGCCAGGTAGGAAAAAATTCACCATCAAAAGAATAAAAAAGATAAATTAACCACCAACTAGTAAGAAAATTGTACAGATTTATGGAATCCACCAGTTTATGCATCTTACGAGCACACTGAGATGCAATTTTCCCAACTCCCATCTTCAGATCTTGTCTAACAATTAAAACCTGCAATTGACAGTTTGCCATTTGAGAAATCAACATAGTTATTGCTTTACAACTTTAGTCGATTCAAATTGTAAAAACTGAGATAGAAGAATAGACCACAGCCTCTATTAAAGAAAATCCATTGGGTTAAGGGCCAAATACCAAGAAGATCAACTGGAAGAAAATGTACCATATGTTAACTCATAGCTTTCCAATCACCATGATATCAATTCTCTGTGATATCAAACTAATGCAGTCGCTAAATCTTCCCTACAAACTCTGAAGCAACTATATCTCCACACAGATGAAAAGATCCTGACAAATACAATCTCAGAGAACAAATTAAAAGAAAACTAACATCCCGATGCCTTTCAGTCAGCAAGAGCCAATTCAAAGATTATTATTCTGTGATGGGAATCCAAGAAGTGGAGAAACATAGCCCAAGGCCTATTTTGTATTTTGTTTGGTCCATTAGAGGCCCAATTGGTGTATTTTCTTGTTTTACAGATTTAGCTCTGTTTGAGTCTTTTTTACTTTGAATAAGGGTCATTTTGGTCCTTTAGTATTAGGATTTCTTTTGGGGAGTCTATATATTGTCATGTATCCCTCCTTTGGGAGGTATTGAAGATTTTGAAAATGAAATGAAAGAGCAGCCGTTGTGCGTTTTCTCCCGAGAGGGGACGGGAACCTGTGTGAGGGCGTGAAGCCCTAGCTTCTTCTTCCCCAACCCCCTCTCTTCTTCCTTCATGTGTCCCCCCCCCCTGCTGTCCCGCATCGTTCTGTTTAAACAACAAAATTAATGAATGCAAGCATGTTCTTTGTCCACATAAAAGTCTCAAAAAAGGTTGTGAGACATGTATGCAGAGGCACATATACAGGTCAAAAGGTGAGGCCTCTAAAAACTAATCATTTTCTTTTGCAAATCTGAGAGGATATGTTGCATGATGTGGCCAAGAATAGGTGACACCAGAGATGAAAGTAGAAAATAATTCGTGTACAAATTTTTAATCTATATTCTAATCTCTTCCCCACTGTATAATGCACACAGTGCACAGGACAATAGGACCATCAAACTTTAAAAATTCTCATATCTTCTAGAACATGCCTCGGAGCCCAAATTTGTGCGATAAAATTAAAGATCTACCTTTGCTCCTATAAATAGTCTCCCATGATAATTCTACACTTCTGCAGCTAACATAAACAGATGACGCAGTCTCTTTTTTTTTTGAAGTAAACAGATGATATAGTTAAAGGCCAACTTTTCAGCAGCATTGACAGACTGATCTAAACACAGTGCCTACACAGCAGAATCAATAAGACAGCAGCCCCCATAAAGTGATCAAAATTACCTGCACAAAAGATACTGCTAGCCTATGAGTGTTCTGGGACTATTTGGATCCACATCAAGAACATCTCAGATGTGTGTGTGTTGCGTGTTTTTGTGTGTGTGTGTGTGTGTGTGTGAGAGAGAGAGAGAGAGAGAGAGAGAGAGAGATGAATTTTTCATATTTCCCTCTGAAACATGTTTGAATCTGCTTCCAGTGGTCTTTTTTTGTAAATTACATCCTTCATTATCTCAATAGCTCCTTAAAGGCAGACACAGAAGAAGCAGAAGATGGAAAACCATATATATGCTAAATGCTTTGGTTTCACTTTATTTTATGTTGTCCTAATTGTTTCCTTTAATGTCATATTATCACTTTAAAGTGGTGAACCTAACAATTTCCAAATAAAAGCGTAAAGAAATCTCCTCGGTCTATGTCCAAGATTGCCAATTATCCATTAAAAAGAGACCCCTGTGTCAGTAGTACTTGCACTCTAACTTGCTTCCCTGAGACTCCTCTTAGCTATTAAGCCTCAATTTTCTCAATCTTCTCATCCTTATTGCTCATACCTTAGTGAACCATCTTCTTTTGTGTGTTAGGAGGCTAGCCATTTGCAGGAACATCCTCATGTGCCTATGACGCGATTTTTATAATGTTGGGTGTCTCTTGGGTGTATATTTGCTTATAATTATACACTTGTATCAGTGTACATTTATGCTATCCAAACTCAAGAAAAAGAAATATACAAGTCATCCATAGCAATTCATGATTTAAATCACTTGAAAAGAAAAATACCGATCTTTGCTGAATCTCCAGAAATGTAAATGTCCAAATAACATAAATCAACTACCAAATACGATAATATATTGAAGATATCAATTCAGTTATACACCCATAACATTTCGCATAATGTATTAGCTCACCAACGACACATTTCCTACCAAGAAGCATATTCTACCAACAAAAGAAATTATGCTCCCAAATCATACATATCAGTTATGAAGTGGCTTCATTTGAATTTGGTAAAATTAACTGGCAGGGAATAAACACCCAGCAGAACCAGGTTATTTGGACTTTTCTATGCGATTTTGAATGTAATAACTTGTCAGGATATCCATGAAACTACTCCAACCACAAAATTGTGAAACTACTTCACCGTCCTAAATTTGCGAAAATACAAAAGGAAGGTGAAAGCAAACAAGAACGAAATAGAAAAAGGGAAAAGAGAAAGGAAGACACAAATTACCATCTTGAGCTCCTCCCCACCACTCCCCGCAATCCCCGCCCTCTGCTGCCTTCCCGGCGCAGACGAAGACTTTCCACTGGAGCCGATTCGGCTACCACTCGACAAATCCAAGAACAACCCCAGAAGGAAACCAACCAGCAGCCCGGGGAGGAGGTTACTCGGCCTCAAGCTCACTGCCAGCCAGGGCTCCTTCCCCTCTTGCTGCTGGCCATCGAACGAAATGGAAAAAATAAATTAGTTCCTCAAATTGCTACAAAAGGGTAGCGGATGGAGAAAACCTAATTGAGCAGGAAGTGGAAATTACGGGTGGCGACGATTCGTTCGAACGCCGACGGGATGGATTCCGCCACGAACCGAGCATTTTTTCCCCCCTCGTTTCCCTTCTACGGCTTCGCCGCCGTTACATGTTTTTGAATCCGATAGTGTGTGGGTGATGTTGGTGTTATCTGCACGAGTTATCCTTTAAACCCTATCACTGCATCAGTGCATCGTAATTCTTGTTAATCTTAAGCGTTGTTTGTGGGTATAGTGTACCTTCTTTGTAAATTTGCTTATAAAATCATCAAATCTTATTTTTTGTATTATTTTTAATAATTTCATTGCATCACAATGCTTGTAAGAATATTCTTACCGTCAACATCCGCTGGTATTTCTGTTAAAATGTCTTATTTAACTTGAATTAACTTTTAATTAAAGTTTTAAGAGTTTGAAATATTCCTATTCTTTTTTTGACTATCTTTCTCTCTCTTTCCATTTATCTTTCTACTTTTCTCTCGAAATAACTCATTTTTACAAGAATATTTTTGTCACAATTTTAATCTTTTGACGGTTGAAGAAAAATATTCACCGCATCTTTACATAGAAATTAACTTTAAGAGATTTTTTGCAAATATTATGGTACAACAAGGTTATTAAAAATAGTATGCAAATAAGACTATCAATTTTGTAAATGAACTTCTGAGAAGAATATATTTGCAAAAACTTTTATTCTTAATTGTATTAAGAATGTTAGTAACCACTCTTCTTAGCACACTCATTCACAGCGATTTGATTACTCAATCAAGTGACTCATGTTAAAGTTATCTTCGATACAACTTTCTTTATAATTACATTTAATGAGAACTATCTGATCAAATGACTTACAATTGGTATGACAAAAGAAGATGGAAAAGAGGATGATATAATAGTTTAACCATATTAATTTATAAAACTGAACTCTATAATAACTTGACGGATGGTCTTCTCTACCTTTTTTAAATCATTAGTGTTCCATTTCATCACTAAACTTTTAATATATATATATATATATATTTATTTATTTATTTTCCTTCTCTACTTATCTATTATCATGTTAGATGAGTCAACATCAGAGTATGGATGATGTGGAAAAACCTAAGTAGACGATCCCAATGGGATCCTCTCAGCCACATCAAAAGCTCCTCTCACGCAGTGGCACGTTGGCTCACCGCTGGCATGGCAGGCTTCCCCAAGTCAAGTCTCCGACAGCTCTGCCCTCGATCAGACGCTACGGAACACCAAACCAAACATCAGAACACCCAAGATTCTGGAATCTGGGCCATTTTAAGATCCTGTGATGAGGGCTTTTTCACCTCCAAGAGACAAAGATGCCTTCTCATTTCCGCGTAATGACACCATTTTATCTTACTTTCCCTTCAAATTCTCCATTTAGAGCTGCAAAATCCAAACAGGTAAAAACCAAAAGGCCCACTCCTTTTCTCTCTGTCTTTATCTCTTCCCCTTCCTCAGCCGTGAGCAGTGAGCACCCTAATTGGACCCCCCACCCCCACCTCGGCCTTCTGAGCAGTCTATCCTCTACCGTCGCTCTACTCCAATGGAAGCGTCGGGGTACGGCTATGGCCGCTACTGCGGCGGTGGGAGCCCCCAGCTAGCCATGGAGAAGCAGGCGTGCGAGCAGTTCGTGGTGGAGGACCTGCTCGACTTCTCCGAGGACGACGGCTTCGGCGGGGGAGACGAAGTGGGTCTCGACCAGGCCTCGGCCGACGGCTCTATGGGTATGACCGTCGGCAGCAGCTCCAACTGCTCCTTCGGTTACGGCAACACCCACTTCTCCGGCGACCTCGGCGGCCGGAGCTTCGCTGAGGGCGGCCTCTCCGACGAGCTCTGCGCGCCGGTACAAGAACTCTTTGGTCTTCACCTCTTCTTCCTTCTTTTCAGCAAAATCTTACCTAGCTCTTGTTCTTGTTCTTCGTGACACAATATAACTTACAGTTTTGCCATCTCGTTAATTACATAAGCCTTCGATAATCCCTCGACTTCTGCTCTTTAGAATTCTCTCGTTTTCTCTAGTCGCCATTATCCAATGTTCTTAAATTTTCTGGTGTTTTTTAATTAATTGCACCAGTATAATTCACAGTCATGTCGCGAACCTATGGATGCTCGCAACTTAGAACATAATTTGTGTCCCTGCTTGCCCGTTTTCTTAATCCTCTTCCTAATGCACCAAACCGTACACCATGAGCTTCCTCTTCTTATGTTCTGATCATATTGGTTGCCTAATACTTCCCAAACTCAAATCTGAAACTTCACTACCTTCACCTTATTTCCAGCATAACTGGCAATTCTCCATCTTAGTACTTGTGCCGAGCTTGTGATGCGTGTGAAGACAACGGTGTGCATGTTATTTTCCTTCGGAAATATATAATCATCTTTCCTCACTCTCGAGCACTGAGGAGAATGGAAGACTCGCGTGGATTCTAACCGGGTTTCCTACAGTACTGGATTGGTTTAAGTTTCCACCACCTGCGAAAGAAATGAGAAGAAGAAGTGATCTCAGTCTACAGCTTCTTCTTACAGTACATTTTGGCTGCTTACTTATTACAATTCCTGTTTGCAACTAAACAGCACGACGAGCTGGCAGAGCTGGAGTGGCTGTCGAACTTCGTGGAGGAGTCCTTCTCCAACGACGACATACAGAAGCTTCACTTGATCTCCGGCGTCATCAAATCCCCCTCCTCCTCCTCGTCCGGCACCCAAAGTGGTCTCTCCACCGCCCAAGCGCGTTCTAGCCAAGCGTCATCGCTGCTGCGCCCGGAGACCCACGTCCCGGGGAAGCCCCGCAGCAGGCGCAGCCGCGCCCCCGCGCTCACCAGCTGGTCCTCCCGCCTTCTCGTCCTCTCTCCTCCACCCACCTGTTCCGAGGCCGAGGCCACGCCGGCCAGTTCGCGTGCAGTTTTCGTCTCTAAGAAGTCCCCGAAGCCCGGAAAGAGGGACGGCTCCGACAGGGCTTCCGCACCCGCAGCGGACGGGCAGAAGTGCCTGCACTGCGCCAGTGAGAAGACGCCCCAGTGGCGGGCGGGGCCTATGGGACCCAAGACGTTGTGCAACGCCTGCGGCGTTAGGTACAAGTCCGGGAGGCTGGTGCCCGAGTACCGGCCGGCGGCGAGCCCTACGTTCGTGCTGTCGGAGCACTCGAACTCGCACCGAAAGGTTCTCGAGCTGCGCCGGCAGAAGGAGGCGCTGGTGCTGCTGCAGCAGCAGCGCAGCGGCAGCGGCCAGTTCATGCACCACAGTGAGGTTTACCAGTCGCCAGCCGGCGGTGGAGGCGGCCAGTTCTTGATCCACCGCCGCGGGGGGCGGCCTGCTGACCACTCCCAGCGGGCATGATGGTAGCAGTTCGTGGTGGTGTGATGGTTGCAAATTAAGCTTTTTAGGTTTTTTTTCTTTTTGAATTCTTATTAAGCTTTTTAGTTGAAATTTTAGCTAGCTCCTTCAAAATGAGAGAGCAAGTGCTTTGTTTTGTAAGATCTGTTTCCCCATCTTTTCCCATTAACAACAATAAGCCTCCCACTGATGTCCGGGGCATTTTAAAAGGTCTGTTTGGTAAGCCGAAAAAGTTCTCCTTTTTTACATTTTCAGCGGCAGATGAAAATACTTTCAAGAAAATAACTCCATGAAGATTCTTAATAAGTAAATAAGATACACGCTTTCAAGATAATGGTTTTCGTACGAAATAGCGGATTTTGTCTGCGCTTTTTATATATATTTTTTTAAATCTTTGTCACTTGGCACGCACACATAATGAGATGTGCACTTTCTCTCACTTCCGGTATATTCATGTGAAGGTGAGAAGTACGACTCACAGCCGATTACATGTGCACCCCTTAGTGAGGAGAGCAGATTCTCTCGGTACTTATTTAGATTAGAGTCCAACAGTATTAAGAGGAGGATTCAAATATTTACAAAATTTGCAAAACACCTCTCATATAATTTAAAAAATTTATAATATTTGGTTCTCTCTCTTTCAGTACTACTAGATTCGTGTTCAAACAAATACTGAGAGGATCTGATTTCTTTAATACACACGAATGTCAACCAAGTATTACTCTTTTAAGATACATGTGCCCGTAGAGAGAGAGTTGAAGGGTAAGTGCTGCTGAGACCGGTGACCCTTCACATGGACAAGGGCGACAGCAAGGGGAATCCAAATATTTGAATGCACACTGCTCGCGATCCTAGGCATTGCTGATCCATAGGCACCCTCCAACACTTAAAATACACAACTATGTTCTCTCTTTCCACCACTCGCTGTAATAATGTTTGTCACGATGTCCTGCAGTCGCTGTTCGATCATGAGATCAGACTGTGCATGATGTTGTGTCACTTTGCAGGAGATGATTGTGAGACCCGACGGCCTGTAGTCTTTGTATCGTCCTGCAGGAGATGCATCAAAATTTATATTTAAAATCTATCATCGTCGGATCTCTGATTTTGATTAAAACTATGAGACATTATAATAAATATTACTCATACATTATTATAAAAATAATTTAGCATTATAATCTGCAGAGCAGCAAAGAAAACATAGACAAGTCACGTAACGGTGGTTGCGTGGGGCCACACATGCATGATGCATGATGCATGATGCAGACCCTTTGGATATGGAAAATGATAGCTACACCGGAAATGTTCTTCATTTTATTTGCCCGTGGGTACATGGGATATATTTTCATTATTAATTAATTTTCAGCATTTTTACAAAAAAAACTTTCAACCTGTGTCCTTCCTTTAAAGAGTAAAAAAATTAAATAATATCCCACAATGTTCCCATCCCTCTCAAGGGCATGAGTGGCACTCACAACGTGCTGCGCTGTTGAGGGGTTGACGATTGGCTCTGTTATGTCGAGTTCGGTCCCTCGGCCTTCCTAGTGGTTGGCCTTTGAGGATTGAGATCTTCTATTCTATTTTTTCTATTCTATGGTATTTTACTTGATCTTATTGGTTCAGTTATTATTGTGTGAAGAAAGTGGAACTTAAAAATGAGGAAGTTTTTTATTTTTTAAAAATTCTAAATCAATCAGAATGAGTGGACTACAAATGATATAAAAAAAATGGAGTAGAAGATCTCAATCCGGCCCTTAGGGTGCCCAGATTGATGATTCATTGTGGTCAACTTCAGTAAGCAAGGTCATACTCCCCCTGCTCCTCACTGGCAAAAGAAAAAGAAAGATCATGGCAATTTATTCAATTTATAAGAGTGTATTTAGTATAACTTTTAATAGAAAGCCCATTCTCTTGTAACATTGAAAAGATAGATGCAAGTAATATAATTAATTTAAGTTGTTATAAAAGTCAAATCTTGTTAATAATTTTACTTCTTTTTTTCAATTTAAGAAATTCTAAGTTGTAACTTTTAGTTAGAAGTTAAAAACTAAACTAAATGTCATGAAAGTAGCTTATAATAATTAATTTTCTTTCCAAAATAAGTAGATAAGAGTCTAAAAGTACTTTCACTTAGAAGCCACGCCGAACACACCCTAAAAGTGGCTTCCAACATCCATCTTTTTTTTTCCTCATAAAATAACTACATACAGTCTAAAAGTGTTTTTAGTTAGAAGTTGCACCAAACATGCCCTTAGTCATTCTATGTGAGAAGGAGAAATCAAAACAAGATTTCAAGTAGAAGTTTTGTAAAGCACACCCTTATAGTATTTAATTTATTTTTTGGCTTCCAACTAAAAGTTACAATGTGGAGTTTTCTAAATTGGAGAAAAAATAAGGTTATTAGGGAGGATTTGATTTTTATAATAACTTAAAATTATTTATAACTACTTGCATCTATCATTTTTCATGTTATAAGAGGAAGTTAAAAATGGCTTTCAATCAAAAGTTACGTCAAAATGCTAGTGTGTTCAACATAATTTTTATTTGGAAGTTCTTTTTGGGTCTATACTCTTACTCAGAGGAGATGATGTTAAATTTTTGAAGTGTTTTTTTGTTATATATATAGCAAGAGTTCAATCTTCTAACAACGGATTGTAACAAAGGCTATCGTATGAAGATCTGATGGCTATGTTAAAAAAAACTAAGAAAAAATTGTAAACAAGGCAGGTGGAGGGGTGCCTGGAGGCGGAAACCACGCCTCACGCTCTTGCTCGCCCATGTTTCACATGGATGGGGCGCTCGCATGAGGCGCGCAGCGCGTGGGGTGCCTGCGCTCTCTTAGTCGTCCGATCTGTTGATCAGATGGTCAATTTTTTTTTAAAAAAAATATTTATATATTTTCCATTATTTATTTATTTTTTTTACGCCAGGCTTCACTTTCCCATGAATTTTTGGGGCCAAAGGCGCTACAACACTCCTAAAATGTAATGTCCACTCCCAACAGACTTAAACAGAGGGTCGCATGGTATCACAACTATATATATGTATGGGGCAATTGGTGCAACCTGACCATACGACTCTCTAAACCATTGGATTTGCTTGGATTCACATAAAAAAAGGAATAAAGGTTGGAAAACCAGATTGGAAAATCTCCTCAATTTGTTGTGAGGAGTATCTTTGTTTCCTCTTTTTTGCTCTATCAATTAATAGCATAGCTCTTTTTCCCTGAAGTAAGGTTAGAAAATATGTAGACAAAGCAACTTGTCATTAAAACACAAAATTTGGAAGTTATGAAGCTATAACTCATTCAAAATGTGTTTTTTTTTATGTCAACGAATGAATATAGTTTTATTTATAAACCCACACCCACATCCCATTATCACCTTAAAAACCAAGGAAATGAGGATCCTTTCCTCAACCCATGGCGAGTATGAATACGTAAAACTAGAAGGGGTATCAAACATGTCATGCCCATACACTTCACTTAGGCACCCGCACTTCCATCAAGCGGACCTTCATTCGGAGTTTGTTATCTACGCACATTGTGCCTGGCCTATGCACCCTCGCTTAGTTGGACAGACCTTCGCTTAGGACATGTTAGTTACGCGCATCATGCTTTGTCTAGGCTCTCTCGCTATGATCATCCACAAACTAACCAACCCTTAGTCAGGTTTAAGGCATAACGTGAGACTTGCCCAGCTAGTTATACTCTTCAACTCGGCCAACACTTAGCTTGCCAAACACCCCCCCCCCCCCCCCCCCTGGCAGCATTGCGTCGAGGCAACGGCCACCAACGCCCTTTACGTACAACTTACTTGCATGCTGGATCATTCGCCTTTTGCGCGGCTTCAACTCCAACAATTGCTCTAGTGTTCGAGGCTACTGCCGCCTTCATGAGACTGTGCTTATCACGAACGTGGCTCCTTTACTGCATCAAACTTGCTTTACGAGTTAATCGGTGTTCAAAGCCACTGATGTCTTGCAGGAGATAAGTACGTACAAGTTGAACCAACTCGAACCTTCGTTGAATTTTATAAAGCATGTGCCCAACCCTACACATAGCGCGAAGAGAGACAATCACCTAAAGGCCTTTGCCTTCAACTAGCTAGCATGTCATAGCCAAGGACAAGGGCCCCCTAAGGGACAACCACTCCTAACAATCCCCTGACAATAAGTAAGGCCTTTCGCCTTTGCTAGGTCTGGCTCTTTCCGCAATAGAACGCATCGACAAGGGAGGTCACACCTAACCTTAGCTACCACACAACCAAAATGTGGCTAAGGAGGTCCGAACGGACGGAGTCGCAATCCAACTACCCGTCGGACATAGTCCGGCTCTATTATTAATCCGCAACTTAAGAGACTTCACAGACCATGCTGTCTTTTTCGGCACTCCTAAGTTCAAGACTTAGTAAAAAGTCTAGATCACGCTTTCAGTCGAGACTACATGTATGCATTGGAGAAATGTATAAGGATCAATACTAGTTGAGGTGGTTTAACCGCTCTAGCTTGATCGATGAAACCTTTAGATCAACTAACTTTCAAGTTGGGAAAAGCCCTTTGTTGGTACCAATTTACAGATGATCTCAAATCAGGCTATCATACACACGATAGATTACCTCCTTGCGCCTTTTTAGGATTCATTTGGTGTGTCATAAAATATCATAAAATTATCAATTTTAAAAATAATAAACATAAAATCATTGATTTTAAAATTACTAGTTTAAAAATCTCTGATGTTGATTTCCAGTGATTTTGAACAAAAAATCAGAATCGACTAAAAGAAGGATATAATGGTCAATTTATTTTGTATAGGAAATTTATGACACCAACATAAAATAATTTATAATAATAAAATAATTTATAGTAATTAAATCATAAGAAAAATACTATTTTATAACTGTTTATGATGTTTTATTCATTTTACGACATATCAAATGAACCCTTAGTGAAGTATGTAGGCTTTTGATCTTTGGACAGTTGGTTTGGAATAGAAAAGATTCTTATATATCCTTGAGCTAACGGCATGCATGCTTCTTGAGATAAGGAGGACTTCGTAAAAGGCAAGGTAACAACGCATGACAATTTCCGCAAGGTTCATATTGATGTAGGCTATGATGCAAATCAACTGTAAATTTCAATTATGACTTTCTTCTCGACCTTCAAAAAATAAAATAAAAAAGAAAATAAAAGAAAATAAAAATATGCCTAGCATTCCGCTGCTTCATTTCCGCATAGAAGCCCGCCAGACCCTTGAGCTATATAGGTCAAAATATTGGCAGTTCTAATCATGTTTGGCGCAGCTTCTATTTGAAAATATTTTTATATTTTTATTTAATTATTTTGTTGTGAAAACACTTAAATCTTAGAAGTCATTTATGTAAGTGTTTTACTTGTGATTTGACTTCTAACCAAAAATTATAAAGTGAAACTTTCAAGATTAGAGAAAAATGAGGTTGTTATGAAAGAGTTAACTTTTATAAAAAATTAAAAAGAATTATAATCTCTTTCCCTTAAGTCATTCTATGTGAAAAGTTAAAGTCAAAATTTGACTTTTAAGTATAAGTTTTACCAAACATGCCCTTTGAGCATCTTAAATTAAATATGTATAAGAAAATTAAATTTTTTACAGTAATAGAAGATAATGTGAGATAACTTATTAAGGTTATGTATAAGAAAAACTTTGAGAAGACATAAACTAAAATGTGCAAATCAGAGAAAAGCATAAATGGTAAAAATATGTAACATGGAGGAAATATATATAATATTTATATAGAAGGAAATATATAATATTTATATGATGCAAACACAACAAAAATTAGATCTAGATAGAAAATGTATAACATCAATAAAATAAAAATATGTATTATAGAGAAAAATCGTGCAACATAATTATGTTATGTTGACATAAATTAACGGCACACGATAGAGCGAAAAAAAATCAGCTCATGTATGTAATGTGACAATAGTAGGTTGAAATAGATCAAAGAAATATAGACTTGAAAATATCTATAATTGGAATATGATTTAATAATTATATAATAAAAATATAATACTTAAAAATCATCATATATTACTCGGATTCGAGCATGATCCGGTAAATGGTGTTTGACCGGGCCCAAAGTCAGCCGGCTCGAGTCAAGAGTCCGCAGCTTCGTAGATGGATACTTAGGGGTGCAGTCACGCAAAAGATAATGGATAACGCTCTTATTCCATCGACTGTTGGCTTGCATATCAGTTAACTGACCTTTTAAACCGATATGTTCAAGGGATAAAGTAATATATACAATTGTTTCTTGACCAAAAACATATATGTATACTAAAAATTTAATTATCTAACTGATTATTAATTTATAATTCTATTAACGGATAGTCTTTGTGATGTGTTGTTTGATGCGTCGTGAACAATGGTAAAACGTCGTAAAAGTCATAAAACAATATTTTTCTTGTATTTAGAATGTTGTTTCATACGTTTGGTATATCGTAAAATATAGTATTTTAAATTAATTGATCGTTAAAATCCTCTTTTTAAGTGTGGTGTGCCGTAAAATACGGTATAATTTTAATTTTAAAATCATCGATATTAAAGTCAAGAAACATAAAACCCCTGATTTTAAAACCACCGATTTTTGGCTTATGATGATTGTGGTGCCACGATGTTTTACGGACGCACCAAATAACACTGCTAATTTTAGTTTACATCTTAACATCACTGTAAAGTAAAATCGGTGATTTTAAAATTAAAGATTTTATTTTTATTAACTTTAAACTGGTGATTTCAAATCAAAATTTTACGACAACACACCAGAAAAACGCCTAAATCAATGGCATAACCAAGACGGTCATCGACTTCTCTTTGATTCGCACCGAATCTGATCCGTTCGAATCCTAGTTGGCCGCTTTGCTCCGGCTTTTGGAGGATGGGTTTGATGTTCGGGTCCGACGTCGGCCAACCGACCCGTTGCCTTAAGCTCACTGTTGCAGCGGCAACCGCAACGCCGAGAAAGGCCGTCGGAAAGTAGCAGATGGAGGCGACCGCGGCGCCGGCCGAAGCGAAGAAGCCGCCACCGCATCCGCTTCCATGGCTGAACCTGCTGGTGACGGAGCCCTACTACCTCCTCCACTTCCTCGCCTTCTTCTCCTACGTCGTGGCCCGCAGCGCCGCCACCGAGATCCTCGCCTCTCCCGAGCTCCATCTCCGCCTTCTGCGCCGGGTAACCCTCCAACTTTCATCCCGGTAGCTTCAGTTGCCTCGAACGCGTGGATACGTTGGATGATGTCTTCCATTTGAAGCTCATTGTGATCGTGCTTTATCTCTTTCTTTCTTGGATCGGGTTAGGAAATCCAAGCGGTTCTCGCGTTCCTGGTGTTGGCCGTCGTGAAGGTAATGTTGGTTGCCACTGGTTTCTATTAGCTCTTCGAGATCTATCGTGGCGATTTGTTTTTTTTTTTTTTTTAATTGGCGAATTTGTTGCATTAGTTTAACAGATAGAGTTAAAATGGCCATGGCCATGGCTTACGAATTTAGGAAATGGAAAACGGAGTGGATTGTTTAGTTTGGGATATTTGTTGCCATTGGAAGTGGAATTCTTGGTTTGTTTGACTACCTTTTGGATGCTAGGTGAACCCTATGTTGGGTTGAATGTCTTGAACCCACCATTCGAATTCCAGCCTCAGTCTGGATCAAGCACAGTCTTTGCTTTCCCAAGTGAAGTGCTATTACCAACCGCACCAAATGATTTGGGCTTGTTTTATGTGGCAACTACAGAATCCGGCATGTGATGTGTAGTTGAGAGCTGGATTATAAAGTATTTCCATCTTATCGAAGAATGGCATTTTTTTTTCTGAAATCAGGATAAAACCATATAATTTAACAAGGGTTAAGAGCACTAAATTCCATAAATAGGAAGGCCAGTCAGTGGATCGGAATTGGAGTGGGGACAATGCATCCACAGGGAAATATGTCAACCTCCTCATCTTTCGTTTTATTCACTGGTCCACATGTAAGCCTTCTGCAAATTTTAATTAAGCATGAGAAGTTAGCATGCTTTTGAAAGAACATCAAGTAAAAAACGTTGAGAAAGAACGTGAAGAATATATGTGAGTTTTATCAGGAAAAGTTGTATAATTTATTACTCTCCTACTAGGAGAGGATTCCAACTAAAAAATTGGAAATTTTTGTGCTTGAATAGCTTCTCTTAGTGATGTTGGGTAGGACTTTTCTTCTAGAAATGATCAATTTAGAAATGGAGCATGCCTTGCAAATCTGATGTGTGCTTCTTATGCAGATGGTCAAACAGGAAAGTTGGGAAGCATTTGTTGCTGATATTATATTCTATGCAAAGGTTATTTTTGTCATCTCTCCTTTTAGCCAGTTGTTTGGAAATATATGCATGCAACTTATGACTTATCTGAAGCTTGTCACGTGGCATATCTATGTCATAAATCATGCTACAGAGATTTTATGAGTTAATATGTTTAGGAAGCAGAATCAGGGATATTGATGTTACTTTGTCCTCGTTTTGGCTGCGTATTCATTTAATGTAATGTGCCTTATCTATTATATCTTGTTTGGCCTTTCTTCTCCAGGGTTTCCTTTTTGCAGTTGCATTACTGATCGACTATCACTTGGCTTTCTGTTACCTAGTGGGATTCCTAGGTATAGTATTCAAATGTTGACTTTCAACTTTCAAGTTTCTATTAGTGTATGTGTCGCTTCAAGAGCAATAAGGGAGGATGATCATATTGTGTATTACAGTGAGATTTCACATACTGTCATCTGAATTGCAAATCTAGTGGTGTGAAGTGATTATTTGTTTTTGTTTGAAATTTGCTCTGATCCTGGGGTATTAATAGCTTTTGATTTATATTAGGGACAAGGATCTCTACTTAGCTTATTAATATGCATGAAGCTGCTGGTTGCTTTTTCAAAGTACGCTAGCCATGGCATTTCATCTTTTCTGCCGAAGCCAGATTTTCTTTTGGTTTGTTTGGTTGTTGAATGTGAATGACTTGTGAACATATAGTCAATGAGCTAGAAAGAAGCATCTCAGAGTGTTCATAACCATTTAAGGAGAGACAACATTCAAAACTATTCCATGCTTCCTTCGTCCTCTGTGCTATTTTTTAATGATCTAGTTGTGATTATGGCATGCCATCTCTCATGATTTCTCCAATATCTCTATTTCTTCAAGAGCTTTGAGATGAAATCTTTACCTAGATCAAGAATAAGACGGAGCAAGACCGCAAGAGAAGTAGGGCAAAGGAGTAGGATAAAGTAGGAGGAGGAGAGGAGAGAGAGAGATGACTATTCTCAAACTCTTCAATATTTTGCTATTCTTGAACTCTCCGAGATCTCTTTTCTTCAGCCTTCTGAGATGACGCCGAATATGGTATGGCATATCTTGATTTTGATTCCCTTAAATTCTAATTCTAGCACTATTGTTTACAGTTGTTGCAGCTTTGAGTAATGCATTTTAGCCTCTATAACTTTGTCTACAAACCCCTGGGTGGGTGGGTCAATTGGTATAGAACCTCGTGGTCTGCTGTGCTAGGTAGGGTGCAGGGGTGGGTTTAGCTGTGAAACATTTTACCTATTTGGTCCCATGTTTCTTTAGCTATGTAACATTTTGTAGGATAGCAGTTGTAATTCTATTTGTTTTTGTCTGTTTGCTGAATTCGGCTTTTGGTGTTTTCAGATTCCATAATGAAATATGTTATGTTCATAATCTTAAGGAGACAAATGTGCCAAACTACCGTTGACTATATGGCATGTTTTGTCAGGTTGTATACACTACATATTTGTTCTTGATTAACATGAACCGCCTATGATTTTCCTTTTGATTCTTTCTTGCAGTTATATTTGTTTTAGCTCAACAACCAGCCTGTGATGACTTAGGTAAGCCTATAGATCCATGTTTTATTCATTTTCTTTCTTGTAGGTTTTCTTAAGACGTGGGCTTATCCTTGTTTTAAAAAAGAAAAATGAATCCACAGTAATGGTTCATGTTTTTAGCAAGGAAATCGTGTTTATGATTTTATTGTTTCAAATGTGGTCAGGTTCTTTAATTGCATTTTCATTTTGTTTATTTCCCTTTTTTCCCTTGACTACTGTTTCTCTACATGCTTGATGACATTTTTGTTTCTCAAATAAAATGACTTTGCCGTACAGAATAAATTCAGCCTTAGTGGATGGTGCTTTAAAGTGACAACTATGATACTTTTTGTACATATTTAATTATCCGCACTGTTAGCAAATCAAATCTAAAAGTGATATTTTACCAATGTGATGCCAAAACTTGTGATAGATGAGTGCACTCTTTGGCTGTTTTGTGAAGAAGAGGGGAGATTGGGCATGAAAAGTGATGTCTCAAAAAAAGATTGACTACCAACACAGAGGCTTTAGTAAATGCCAATAAATGATATAGGATTGTAAAGGCTGATCCAAGGATGAGGAAAAAGGGTCAAGGACATATGTTTTTTTTTTCCTTCTTTTACACAACATAGAACAAGGAAGACCAAAAACTGGACTAGCTAGGTGGTTGCAGCAAAGTCGTTAAATATGTAGAGGCTTATTGGAAGAAAAGCCTCATATATCTACATATTAATGTTGAAAAGGTCTGAGGTTAAAAGCCTGTCTTCCGTATGATTTTTTTTAGATGAGCCAAGCATATGTGCTACGTTGAAGAACAGAGAAGAAAAAGTAATAGAATCCCAAGGGATTTCTTAAAATTTTGGGAAGTGATGGTGTCACCATCTAGCAGACATTACATAATCATGATGTCTAGAATCTCCACATTGTCTCAGTTCTCATTTTGGCTAATCCTTAAGCCTTTACTTGAAGGTTTTCTTTCAAACTTTCAATTTAATACTTAAAAACCTTCTTACTGTCAATTTATGTGGTGTCATCTGCAAACACGATAACACTGGGGTACATTTTGTGAGTTGTGACAGCATCTTTTACCAAGACAGATAGGTAAGAGCAAGCTACCTCGCTTGCTCGCGCTCTTATATATATATATATATATATATATATATATAGCCCCACCCCAAAACCCCCATCCCGATTTTGGAAAAAAAAATAAAAATCGCCAAAATTTTTAAAATATTCAAATATCCCCTTCTAGGTTGTTTCCCACCCCTTTGGATATAACGCGCCCCGGGGCACTAACCAAAACCCCCCATCCCGTTCTCAGAAAAGAAAAAAATCAGCAAAAATTTTAAAATATTCAAATACCCCCATCTAGGTTGTTTCCCACCCCTTTGGATTTATTTTTCACTGTTGGATCGAAAAACTTAACCGTAGCCGTTCAATCAAATGCGTCATTGTTTGGGGATCAAAACTAAAAACCCTAGGAGATGGGATATACCATAAGGGCTAATCTGACAAATTTCCTATTTTTTGACTATTTATCCTGCATTTTTAGACATTGATTTTTTATACATCCCCGATCGGACAACTCCGTTTGATCGTCAAGACCGGATGGTGAAAAATTAAAGTCCTAAGGATGGGATCAACCTTAAGGAGCCTATTTGAATATTTAAAAATTATTGATGATTTTTATTTTTTTTAACATGAGGTGGGTGTGTTTTCGGGTGGTTAGATGCGCCTCAGGGCACGTTGAATCATTTCCGTTATGTATATGTATGTGTATATATATATATATACTGTTAAAATAAACGAGTTATTTGCTACAATTAATGAGTTTAAGTCACACTTTAAAAAAATGTATCATATTAATTGATATAAAAACATAATTTTACTTATCAAATAGGAAAAACTCAACTTAAAACATTCTATTAAGCATGTATGAGTCGGCATGATCCGGTTTGACTCGGTGTGTATCAGAGGATCGGGTCGGCCCATATACGAGTCAACTCGTACGAGTCCGCCCGATCCGGTACGATATGGCAAATCATATATATATAATATTGGCGTGCTGGTCATGTGCCTCTTTTCTGCTCTTCACCAAGTGGCTTCCTTTCACACTCTTATCATATTATTTCTCCAAATTAATGTACTGTATGCAAGTTCTTATCTTCTTACTCACGTCTCAACATTCTCCACTGTCTTTCTTAAGATGTGTATAGCTCGTCTTAATGATGAAACAACGAGGCAAAAGTGGTTGTCTGTAGTTGCAGTGCACATTGTTTTAGTTATAATCACTCTTTCCTGCAATTTCTAGTGTAACATAAGCTTGATCCCTTGGGAAACTGTAGCCGTTGGAAGGCCATGTTTCTTACGTTGAAGTTTTCTCATGGCCGTCTTTTGAGATTTGACAAGCCAACTTACTTAATGGAGGATATCATGATCACCTGTGTTCTTTATGTGGCCAGGAGGAGAAAGATCTTGACCACTTGTTTGTGCAGTGCCTTTGTTCTTGGACAGTTTGGAGCCATTTTTTCCCCTAAAGTGGGATCTGACATGGTTTCTTCCTCCACTATAGTTAAGCTTTTTCACAGGTGGAACAGGCAGAGGTGACACAGGTTTGATAAAAGGGTTTTGGCGGATTGTACTTCGTGCTGCTGGTTAGGGCATTTGGGGAGAAAAGAAATTACTGGGTCTTCAAGTGAAATCAAGAAACTCCATAACAGCTCTTCACCTTCATTAGTGATTGGTTGGTACTTGGTAGAGATGGTTATTGCCTTTTTGTGGCACGGATACTCCAATCCAGGGCAGCTTTGGTTTCCTGTGTCAGTAGCCTAGCCACACTATATTGGTGCAATTTTTGTCCCTCGGCTTACTGCATGGTGTTGCTCATTCTGTAATGTATAGGGGGCTTGTGTTGGGATGCATTTTCCTTTTTCTTACTGGTAATTGTTTCACTTTTTTACCACTTCTAAAAAAATGTTTCACTTTTTTACCCCTTCCAAAAAATTGTTTCACTTTTTTAAACTTAATTAATACATGGGATTGTCCACTTTCTGAATGAGGAAAAAATCCTATGAGCTTGATCCTGCTGTCGTTTATGCAATCTTGTATATCTTCTTTACTTTTTATAGAGGAATACGAGGACACTAGTTCTCCATCTTTTTGGCATATGTTTCTATCTCTGTATTGAGTTGAAGAAGCTGGTTAGCCACACGCTCCTTGGATGGTGATGAAAGGCTGCTAAGATGATTAGTTGAGTATGGATGTTTTTAATCGACAGTGTTCAGGTGCTTAGGGTGCATAGTTGTAACGTCAAGGATAAGTGATGAAGAACTTGGAATGGTTTGGTCTGTATGTTTTTTTGGCCTATGCAAGCAGCAATCAGTAATTGGCAAAGAAAGTTCAGATTTCGTTAAAAAGGAAACACGGTAAAGTGACGTTTCATGGAAATAGTAGGAAGAGCTCCGATGAAAATTTCAGTTTCAGAGGAATTTACTTCTATGTGGGACATTAAATAGAATTCCCTATCTGATCCTGAGTAGAATGTCAGGATTATAGAATGGCATCTCACAGACTATGTAGTCTAGTTCAGGTACATTCAATCAACCGTTGGAGCTAGTATCTGGTGTAGCTTCATCCTGTGCTGCTTTGGTTGATGGGATATTTATTCTTTTTGCGCATAAGACTTTAATAGGGTTGCTTCTGCCTATTCTGATTTTTGTGAGTTTCAAATTTTTTTTTTCGAGGAAATGGAATTGATCATCGACTTCTTTATGTACCCTACCCAACAGCTAAAGAAGTGACTAATATAACTCTCCTGAGAACCCTGGAAATCATAATGGTTGGGAGACTTAGGTCGAAGAACTTCCTAGAGCAGTCTGGTCATATTTTCCATGGGATCAAGCTGCTTTTTTTATCCCATTTTTAGGATCTGAATTATTTACTGATACATGTAAAACCTTATATTTTCATCTCAATGTGTGCTGCTGCCCACATTAGGGGGAAAAAGCCCATTTGTTGCATCTTACCTCTTCTCCCCTTCTCTTTCACTTGAAATAAAGTTTTGGTGCAAGGGGGGCTTGCCTTCATGGGTCTGAGTACATCCACTGCACTAGAGATGTTCTATCATGTTGGTAGAACCCTTGTGCATCATTTTGTGTGCTCTGCTCTGTCATACAATGAGAACTCCCACTTTTTTGTTCCTCCAGTCTTTGTACTCGGAACCTTTGGCAGACGATCCTCCGTACTTTCCAATGAGCTGTTTGTGTCAAGCAAGGCTCTTGTGGTCAGTAGTGGGCATAAGCCACATAACTCATTCATTGGGTTAGTTGGGGGAAGTAGTGATAGTCAACCTGAGCATTTTCTTGATCTGCATGAACTTTTGGTGTATGGTGAGGATTTTGTGGGCATTGATTTTGTACTTGTTTATCTCCTTATTTTCTTTGGGATTTTAGATGAATAGCACCGGTAGAATTCTATTGAGGTAAAAGTACGACTTAAAATTATACGTTATGAATACTCCCCATAGAGAAAAAGGTATTGGAATACCAGTTTTTAATGTCATGAGTACCCTTTTGTGTAGTAGCATAGCTTACATATATACCCTTTGAAAAACATCAAAAATGGTGATTGTAACTTTTTTTTTTTCCTCTACTGAGGATTATTCATGACATTATGATTTTAAAATAAATTTTTTACTTAAAAACATTTGCCAGGGTTGTTCATGTAAAAATCCCATTTTATTCATAAATGAATTATTATCCTCTTCAAGAGGGGATCTTGATAACTGAAGGAAACCTTCAACCCAGATATGTATGAACATTTGGGGTTCTATTATTTCATTTCATGTAAAAAGAAATCCTGGTGAGTTGCCTAATAATTTGTGCAAATTGTGTTGTATTTATCTGTTTCTTTTTGGTGTGGTAATGGGTCAAATTTGTGAAACCTGAATCTACTGGTTCCCTTATTGTTCAAATGGGCGGTTCTTTATAATTTAGCAATCTTCTTATCTTCAAAATTGCAAGACAATAGCATAATACCATCAAAGCTGAGTAGCCTCTGAATACCTCCTTTGTAGCTGGTTTCCATAGAACAGGGTACCTTTCTGCCTTTTGTACTTTCTTAATTCTTATGCTAAAGAATAAACTGATAAATATGACATGTATCTCTAATTTAATGCTCTCTTAGGTGATTCAAGTCAATTGACTCCTCTGCAGCTGGAGTCCTTGTTGACTGAAGGAAGTACCTCAAGATTTTGGCTGGTGAGTTCTATAAATGAGTAATATCACTTCCTTATTATGACTTGTACATAAGCAGAAATGTGAATTTGCTGGGTTGTCTACTTATTTATTTGACCAATCATGCAAGGCCAGTTTCTCATCTATCATGAGAAGACAAGATTGGATTGCATTTGGAATCATAGCCACATTCTAATCTGTCAATTTTCTATAACAAAGGACAACATGTATGCCATGAATTATGGTTCGCCGTATCATACCAGAATGTGCTGATGGGAATCCAAGTTCAGAGCAAGCTTTATTATGCTCAGAAGCTTCTGAAAGTCTGTCTGAAGTTTAGAGTATTTTAGAGGAGTCCGTAGATATCTTATTTGGCGCGTTTAGAGCCTGTTTAGCATGTTTTCTTATTTTTCTGAATTTTAGGTGCAATTTTTTATGGATGAATTTTAGTGCGAATTTAAGTTATTTACTGATTTTTTTCTGCGACGGAGAAGATGACCCTACGACGAAGTCGAATCTACTCTGCAATGAGACTGGGTGTGATGCCCCACCCTTCCTCCTCTTTCTTCACCCCATCTTGTTTTTTTTCTTTCGGCTACCCTTTCATTGGAACCACACAAAGGAAAAAAGAAAAAAAAAAAACAAGAAAAAACCATAGTTACTGTTCACACGAAGGCAGCTCCGCCATCTACATCGCCGCCACCGCTGTTGTCGCTGGCCCCAGTGGCCGCCGCCATCGCCGGCCCCAGCCGCCACCGCCATCGCCGCTCCTGTCGGTGCTGCTGCTGCCCTTGGAGTCCGGATCCACTACCGTTGCTTTCGTTTCTCTCTCCCTCAGTCCCTCTCTTTTTCTCTTTGTTAGGGTTTGGAAAAAAGGGGGAAGAAGGAGAGAAGGATAGATCGTGCCCTTTTGTTCAAGCCCACTCAAACCGGTTTTGACCCCGTTTAGCCCAAGCCTTGCGCACTTAATAGAACCTGGTCTGAGCCCAGGTCAGCATCAGGTCTGAACCAGATTTCTATAGAAGGGCTTGAGCTCACTTCTTCTAGCCTAATCCAACCAAGTTTAACTTGGTTCGAGCCAGGGACCGGTCAGGTCTAAGCCAGGGGCTTGTTTGGGTTTGTTGCAGTGCATAGGCGGTGCACCAAGTCCCGTTATCACACAGCCTTCGCCGGGGAGTCATCTGGACTCCGATTCGCATGTCGTCAGCGTCTTTGGTCTTGTCTCAATGGGGCCAATCCAGATCTAGTGTGGTGCTGCCCCGACATTGTCTTGTTTTGTGTGCCATCTTTGCACGCATATCGAGGTCCCCGTTCGCGCATCACACGTGGCCCGTCAACTGTCGTGTTTATCACTCTGAAATTCATTTATTAGTTATTTGTAGCTTGTTACCTCTTTACGAGGAATGAGCCTTATTTTTATTGTACTTTGTGGGTGGTATACGCGCATCGGGTAGTCTTCTCTAATGCACCATCGTGGAGGCATGTGCTTCTCTCTCCTATCACAACCTGTTTTTCTAGTATTTGCTTTCATCTGCCGCCAACTTGTGAGGTAAGACACCTAGTCTGTAATACATCATCACTGCCCTGACTATGCCTCGTTTTACATATCCACCTCTGACAGGCGCATCAGTTACATAAGGGCACCGATTGTACTATTGACTTTCTTGCGGCGAGGCTGACTCATCCAGTATCATACCTACCTACAGTGCCTCGTTTTTTGTGCCGACCTCCGACCTGATGGCCACATGTTATTTGATCATGGATTGTGTTTCGCTAAGGGAAGATCCAAAGTAGATAGCATCTTAAACTGACCTTCATAACTAACTTTCCAGATTAAGGGAGGCCGTTGACACCAACCCGATATTGATCAAGGAACATGAAAATCCAAGGGAAGACGTAGTTTATGAGGCTGATCTAGGATTGATTGAGGAATATGAAAATCAAATGAAAGAGATACATTATGAAGCCGATCTAGCACTCGTAGATGAGTATTTTAAATATGTTGAGTTCAAGATGTTTTGTAATGACATCCTCATTGTTGAATCACAATTAGATGTGATTCCTGACATCTATTTTGAGGCTAGTTCCGCATCCATGGATGGGCAGAATGAAGCAAAGAAGGAAGAGGCAATCACAGAAGTGGCCAATCAGCTGAAGATTGCTCTAAACACTGTCGGCTAGCACGATATTGACCACATATGGAGCGATCTTGAGGCTTACTTACCACCTCAAGTTGGAGCATTCTTTTGCACGGTGATCTCAGCAACATCGGTCATACATCATTGCTTTGTTATTCTCATCATCTCCCCATAGATATTGTCACAATTCAAAACTCAAGGACAAGTTTTACCGCAAAACTCGAGGACGAGTTTTATCGAGGGAGAATGATGGGAATCCAAGTTCATAGCCAGCTTTATTATGCTTAGAAGTTTCCGAAAGTCCGTCTGAAGTGTAGAGCATTTTTAGAGGAGTTCGTAGGTATCTTATTTGGCCCGTTTAGAGTTCATTTAACATGTTTTTTATTTTTCTGAATTTTAGGTGCGATTTTCTATTTTTTATGGATGATTTTTAGTCAGAATTTAAGTTATTTACTGGTATTTTTTCTCTACAATGGAGAAGATGCTGCTGCGACGGAGTAGAATCTGCCCTGCGACAGGGCCGGGTGTGATGCCCAAGCCGCCGGTGCGATGCTGGAGGCCTCTCCACTGCCGGTGTGACGCCGGTAGTCTCTCCTACTCCTTCCTCGTTTGTCCCCCATCATGTGCCAACTCGTATGAGTTCACTCGTACCTGGGCAAGTCTGATCCACTGGCATTCATCATGTCGGATTGGATCATGCCGACTCATACATTCGTAATGAGTTATTTTATATTGAGTTTTTCTCATTTGGTAAGTAAATTTACATTTTATGTCAATTAATAGTGTACATTTATCTTAAATGTGGCTTAAACTCGTTGCCATTAACAAACTCATTGGCCCGAATCGGCCTGACTCATGTGACTTGTACAAGTCGGACCGAGTTGGATCAGTTCTGACGCATATCTGGAAAGATAAGATCCGGTACGGATCAACAATATGGCAAAGCTTGCCATGGATCTCTAGTTTTTTAGGATAAAATCTGGTTGCATTGATGTGTTATTATTGGTTGTGGTTTCAGATAATATAAGCATTTTTTAGGGCATCAGTTTAGCTGACATTTTTACAAAAATTGTTTTCTCAATCTGGTGGTCAAGAGCGTATCTGAGCTTACAGATGCGTCAAAAGGATTAAATGAATGTGCTACCCTTATTTTACTGTTTTGATTGGTATCACCTGCATCCAGAGTAACATTGTAGCATGTCTAATCCCAATCCCATGGCAACAATCACATTTCTTCTTGCATAAGTGCATCCTTTTTTTTTTCCCTTTCCTGTAGCACCAAGGCCGTTGAACAATACTACAACCAATAATGCAATCTTTGATCCAACTGATCCACTTCTCCCCAAACCCCTAGAGAACATCACCTGGAAGAGGCAACTCCAGTTTACACAATCATAAGCCTTCTAAAAATTGAACTTGATCACCAACCCTCTTCTCTTCTGTTGTTTCATCTCATGGACATATTCATCCACTATAAAAGAATTCTCCCAGATATGTCTACCTTTGACGAAGGCCCCCTTGCCAATGAGAAGATCTATCTTGCTTTTACATGCTTTTATTGGTGGATGTAGTTTCCATTCTTGGTAGTATTTCCCTAGTTTTGCTGAAGTATCTGAAAGAAGTTATTCTTTTCATTTTTCGTATGAATGAAGTCAAGCTAATTAATGTTTGTGGTGTCATACTCTGACTTGCATGAAGATATAAATTTCTCTTTTACTTGAACATCACTTAAATCTCTCTGGCATTATCGTGTAGGAAATCTAATCTTGGGAAAGCATGTCTACACACTGGCTTTCTTTTTTTTTCTTGCTATGATTTCCTGAAGAGCTACATGCTATCACTTGGCAGGTTGAATTTCGAAATCAATGCTCTTCCAAATGTGTCCGCACAAGTCGTTTGCTACCTGAACTATCTATCACGTAAGACTTGTCCTTCTCTCTAAACTGCAGTCAATGAGATCAGAGAACTGGACATAGAACGAAAATTGGAAATTCAAACTCGTATTTTAATGTTTCTATCCTGTAGTTCCTCGAGACAATTAACTTCTTGTGCACATAAGCATACTATTGTTGCTTGCAGATATTCAAACAAGAACATCTCATTTGGCGTTGTAGATCTTGGACACTTCCCAAATGCTGCAGAAAAATTTGGAATATCTTTAGGCGGTGCTTACATGTCATATTTTTGAATGCTTAGATTTTCACAAGCTTCAGATGTAAAATCTTTTGTTCACTTCTTTCTTTTATGAATTGAAGGTCTGCTGGGCACAGAGCAGCTTCCAACTTATATATTATTTGACCATGCTGTGGAGGTTACTCGCTTTCCAGAGTTTACCTTCGACCCAAGATCTTCAACTCCAAAAATTACTAAGGTTTACAAATCAAAACTTTCCAAAGTTTGGAATGTTTACTGAGATATTATTGGTTTTTTTATGCTGTTAATTAGTTTGGGTGTTTTATTGCCTATTTTTACCCTCCAGGAAATCTGTATACACAATCACCTTGAACTTCTTGAACCATTAAGAAGGACATTATTCTTCTGCATCTGAATCCAAGCATTTGGATCAGTTTAGAGCATCAGTTTGTTGGATTAGATTAGATGATCATTTTGTTGGAAACTTTTTTACCACTTGTTGAAAAAAATGTTCTGCTTTATTTTTTTGTTACATGGTTATATGAAAGAGTCCCTGAACTGATGGCTTAGTGGACTCCTGACCTTCCCAGATGAGGGTGGTCACAGGAATTATTCCCGCTGCCTGCTGTGAGTGAAAGTGGCAATTATTCCCCCCATGCCCATTAGGCAGAGGCATCTGCCCTGCATGGGTCAGGATCCCCGCAGACAAAATTTTCCTTATGTAGAATTTACTAAATATTCTTGGAGAGTCGCAGACATGCAGTATTTGGCAAAGTTTATTAAATATTCTTATAGTGGTGGACATACAGTATTTGGCAAGAGTGTTTGGGCGTGTACTGCTGATTTTGAAGATTTGTTGGCTGTTTCAGTATTCCCAATCTATTAAACTGTCCTGTTACAATATTTCATTGCCAGAACCTTTATTGTCATTTTATCCTCCAAGGAACCCTAGCCATCATTTGTTTGTTTTGCTTGTTGCAGAGTATTCTATGCCGACATTTTGAGCTTGATCAGCGCCTTATTGAGTATGTCTCCGGGAAATAAGTTAAGATATTTAAGGACGTCACTTTCAACAGAGGCTTCAGCATTTGCTACCTCAAGCCTTCAGATTCATCTTTGATGTGCTTATGTTGCAATGCATGTATATCTTCCTGGACCTTTCCTCTGGTTGACACACACACAGCCCTACAGTCGTTTACCATTTGCACACCCAAGTTGCATCAGACCTTTCCTGAACAACCTACAGCTCAAGGGGAAAAGATGGAGAAGCTATTTTTGATATCAGACTCAATTGGCTTTGATGTGGTTCTAATATTCCGGACGTTTATAAGGGCTGGAACAGTTTTCTTTTCCTGTCTTTTTATCAAGATAACATCCGTTGATAGATTCCAGAACTTGGTGATAATTTTAAGTACTTTCTGAGGTATTTGACGCTGATATTTGTGTTGTTCAGTTTGCTGTAAAATGATGTAAAACACTGAAAATTATCATTTTTAATGTCTTCTTGATGTTTGGTATATGTGAATTCTTGAGTTTTAAAATATGGTCAAGCGTTGTAACGCTTATCTTTTTTTTCAATTTTTGTTTTCAATGATCGCATTTTCACGTTAAAAAAAATGATCGCAATTTTCAGCACACCAAAAAGCATCATAGCTGTTTGATGCCATACGTCCATCATTACTTTCTGCCTCGTTTGGATTTATGTTTTCTAATTCTCATTGCTGGTTTCCTTCCAAAACAAAGTCTCTTATTACGGGGTTAGTTGATGCTTACTGCAGCAGAAATTCAGTATTGCTAGGGTTTTGGCCACACCTTTTCACTTTTCATCATTTGGTTGAATATGCATAATGTGTCATTCCCGAAGCCTAAGAAATTTGTTGGTAAGCACTATAACGTTTAGCCAACTTTAGAAAAGTTATTCTTTTGCATGTTGATAGTTTTGTTGAGATGATATAAAAAGCTTCTTAGCATTAGACCTCGACTATCTCGAGTCAAATGCACGAGATTAAACGAGTCATCTCACATTGGAGTAGTTTAGTTTACCGTAAAATGTTTTCAATTTTGAAATCATCAAAGTTAGAGCCAACAAAAATGAAATCATCTATGTTCGTGTGCAAACATATTCTATGGAAAGCGTGAACCAGTTGTGAGGCAGTTGGTTTCACACTTGCCTTCCTCATGGGAGGTCTCAGGTTCGAACCTGGTTGGAGCCTAAAAACTCTTTAGTCGTGCAATTTGTTACGTGCTGTTGGATATTTATCTATGGTATATGGGATTACTTTTCCGGAAATTAGTTCGACCTAAAATTCTTGCCTAATCAGGCGGATCTTTCGACTTGCTCGGATTTATCACAAATTCTAGAGGATTTCTCGGGTTCCACTCAGATTGGAATCCCAGTCACTTGTATATACTTACTTGACCTCTGTGCCCCTTGCAAAATAAAAATAAAAATAAATAATAAATAAATATTCTATGGAAAGCAAAATTAGAAACTTATTTGTAAAATAATTAAGCTACGTTGATGTAAAGAAAAAGAGCCTGAGAATGTTATGATATCTTATATTGAACAAATCCTAGATTCCAGTATTTCATAATATTTTACATCCAAACTAGTGTTTTTACCCTTAAGTGAGATCCTATATAGAACAGGTGCAGCATTAGACATCTGCCTTACTGTACATTTGATCTGGATTCCATCGCAACTCGGAATCTCGGTGGGCAAATTTGGGCGTAATAAAACTTCATAGCTAATAAAGAGGAACCCGTTCCAAAACTGGAGTAACATTGTCTTTTAACTTCAAAACGGAGTTGACCATGATGTGGACAAGTAACCTATATTTTCTTAGATGTTAAAGCCATAGGTTAATACACTTTATGTTTGGCCTGTCAGTGCTACAGTCGATAATGTCGTAATCTTTTCTTGAAGAGAACGACTTGCTGCACAGGATGAGTAACCGCTGTATGTCGCGCACACCCAATGGAGTGTGCACGAACTTGCCACACACCAAAAGTATTTCTCTTTCTTGAATGGAGATATTTGTGCACAAGCAACTCTTTTGTGCCTTTGTGGATGCGACTATTCTAGTATTAGAGAACTCACTTTAATGAGAATTATATTCTCTCCACAAACTTCTTGTTGGCAGAGAACACTCAAACATAGATCTTCCAAAAATGTGAGTTAATTCACACACTCCTATATGCTATCAGGAATAGAAATTGAACTAATGACCTTTTTCTAAAAAAAGAAGAAAACTCTACACTGAGTCAGTGACTAGTTGGCACTTGGGAGAAACCAGAGAATTGTCCTTGCAGCCGGCCAGCCTCATTTGCTTGGCGTTTCCACCTAATTAATTTGTTGTCTTCTCTTCGGTGTTGAATACAAGGCAACGCTTGGGATTTCACGTGCACAAGCGTGCGACTGTGCGAGTTAAATAACTGGAAGTCCTACTCAATGACCAGCACGACGTATTGGGACAAAGAGGAATCTGGCTTCGTCCTATCTCAACCTTTGCTGCGCTGAGGGTGTTGTTTACACCGCACCTCAGTGCAGTGAGTAAATGAAAAAAAAAATTGAAAATTTTTTAGATGGACTTCGAGATGTTTTACATGTCAGTACAAGTGGATCTTCGACCGCACGATCTAAAAGAATTAAAAAAATAAAAAATCGTTATTAGACTCGGCTCATTAGAGACGTTTTTTACTGTTTAGCAGGACTCGATTTTTACTTTTCAGATTTTTTTTTTTAAGTTGTCCGATCAGAAATCGGCCTGTATAAATATATAGGACACCTCAAGACCCTCCTAATACTTTTTCAAAAGCTAACTTTTGTTTTATTTACTCACTGCACTGAGGGACAGTGTAAACCGCACCCTCAGTGCAGCAAGTTTGTACTCCTTTGCCAATCGTATGTCTAGAAACTGGTCGAAGTAGGAGTATGGAGAAATGCATTTACGTAAGTCAAAGTTAGTTAGTAATTATTTAATATCTAATCACAACTTTCGTTCATACGTTGTGATGAGGCAGAATCCGATTCGGCCCATTAGAGCAGGCCCAAACCCCGTTCAGCCCAGCAGCAGCAGTATCAGGCCCTCCGGGAGCCTCCGGCCCATCGGCGGCCCAGCAGCCCTCGGCCCAGTAAGCGGCACCGTCGCTCCCAGCCCAACAGGCTTCAGCCCGTCAGCGGCCCACCAGCCTTCGGCCCGGGAACAGCACGGCAGCCCAAGGCCCAGCAGGCCTCGGCCCCTCAGCGGCCCAACCCCCTTCGGCCCGATAGCCGAGTCCGGCCCACTCCGGTGGCGGATCAGGCACTATGGCGGTTTACCAGTAAGCCCAAACATAGTCCTATATCGGCTACCACCGTTAACCAACCTCTATCTTCTGCTATAAATACACCGCTATTTATTGTCAAAGGTATGCAACTCTTTGCCTCCGAGACCCTTAAGGACTACGGTCCAAATAGCATTAAAGCTACTTCTTGCCTTCTGAATCGAATCATCTTCAGAAGCTAACTTGACCGTCGGAGGGGGTTCCTAAGGGCCAGAGCCCGGGACTCCTGCTGACCGGTTTTCTTCTTCTTTCCCTCCTGCAGGAGCTCGGTTCGAATCATCGCCGACCTTCCCGAGTCGGTCTCGGCCGCCGACCTCGGATTCCTCTCCTTGGTCTCGACGCCGTACGACGGCTGCCCCGCAACGGGAGACTCGGCCCCGCGCTGTCCCTTCGTCCGACAAAAAGGGGCTCTTGGGCTCACTATCCAAGAGCAAGCCGAGTCCGAGACCCTTCCGGCCTCGGACCGTCGGCTTCAGCTTCATCGCCTGTCGGCTGTATAGCCAGGAAGAGCTTCATCCGCGCCGCCCCTTCGCCCGCCGAAGGAGCCTCGGCCCCGGCTTCCCGGGGACGAGTCCGCACCGACCGAGGCGCCCTTCGGCCTTCGGACCCTCGTCTCCGCTTCTGCCTCCTCGGCCTTCCGGATCCCCGTCGGGCCTCAGCAACACCGATCCGAACCGGCTTCGGATCCATTTCTCCGGGTTCCAGCCTCGGAATCCGGTCGTGATAGATCCAGTCTACATCACGTGGCGCCGTCTGTGGGAAGCAAACAAACAAGTCATGTCTCGACAACCTGTCACCCGGCGATCCGGACAAAGCAAAACAGAGGCACGGGAAGTCTCAGCGCGGCTACCACCCTCCGAAGGCACCCCGTCCGTCCCTTCGAGTGCGGTTCGGCTAGTTGCGCCAGGGTCCACAGCTGAAGACAACCGGATGAAGGAACTTCAGCAGCAAATGATCGCACTGACTGCCACGGTCGCATCTTTGGCGGACATGGTATCCGCCATGGCCCGGTATCTTGGGATACTGAGCCAACTCCCTGGTCAAGCACCTCCCTTTTGCCCTATACAGAACGAGGAGCCTCGGCCAGCGCCTCCGCAAGTCTTTGCCGACGAGGCCGTTTCGGCAAACGAGCCCTCAGCACCACTAGCCCTCCAGCGGCTCATCCTCAATCTGCAAATCAAGAACCTTCACATGGGCGGTATCGAAAGGAACGGGGCCGAGGCAAGCGACGGGGTCTGCAGCTACGACACCTACCGCTGATTGCTCCCCCTTCCCGAATGCTTACGGAGATAAAATCAATGCTCCGGCCGCCACAGCGTATGAAGACTGGTCTTCGCCGAAGGGATTCCGGCAAGTATTGCGAATATCACTGCGAGATCGGCCATGCGACTGACGAATGCCGGCAACTTCGGGAAGAGATAGATCGCCTCGTCAGAGAAGGCCAACTGCCACAATACCAGTAGGAATGGCCTCGACGGAGGCGCAACTCGATGACCTCAGAGCGGTGAGGCAACATCCAAAGAGATCCTCTTCCCCTAGGCTATGCCTCTGAAACCGCTGAAGTGTTTGTAAACAAAAGCGACCGGGGGGCTCACAGAGTCGGGACCCCTTCGGACACGCATCCTCCGTTGTATTTACAAAGCGAAGTACCTTCGGCACTTATTGTAAATTACACCCCCCGGGCTATTAGGCGGGAGGAATGAATAAAGGTTCCTTTCTCGGAGAATCTATTGATATTCTTTAAAAGTCCGCGGGTCCTTTTTGATCCGACGAATGGCTCCCGGCCATGTAATCCGGATCAGGACGCGGCACGGTTCTTCAAATCCACGGGTCCTTTTTGATCCGACGAATGGCTCCCGGCCATGTAATCCGGATCAGGACGCGGCACGGTTCTTCAAATCCACGGGTCCTTTTTGATCCGACGAATGGCTCCCGGCCATGTAATCCGGATCAGGACGCGGCACGGTTAAAATCCGCGGGTCCTTTTTGATCCGACGAATGGCGCCCGGCCATGTAATCCGGATCAGGACGCGGCATGGCATTCTAAGTCCGTGTAAACCGTACCGGGAGTGGCTTCGGCCATGCAAACCGTATCGGGAGCGGCATGGTATTCTCTAAGTCCGTGTAAACCGTACCGGGAGTGGCTTCGGCCATGCAAACCGTATCGGGAGCGGCATGGTATTCTCTCTAAGTCCGTGTAAACCGTACCGGGAGTGGCTTCGGCCATACAAACCGTATCGGGAGCGGCATGGTATTCTCTCTAAGTCCGTGTAAACCGTACCGGGAGTGGCTTCGGCCATGCAAACCGTATCGGGAGCGGCATGGTATTCTCTCTAAGTCCGTGTAAACCGTACCGGGAGTGGCTTCGGCCATGCAAACCGTATCGGGAGCGGCATGGTATTCTCTAAGTCCGTGTAAACCGTACCGGGGGTGGCTTCGGCCATGCAAACCGTATCGGGAGCGGCATGGTATTCTCTCTAAGTCTGTGTAAACCGTACCGGGAGTGGCTTCGGCCATGCAAACCGTATCGGGAGCGGCATGGTATTCTCTCTAAGTCCGTGTAAACCGTACCGGGAGTGGCTTCGGCCATGCAAACCGTATCGGGAGCGGCATGGTATTCTCTAAGTCCGTGTAAACCATACCGGGAGTGGCTTCGGCCATGCAAACCGTATCGGGAGCGGCATGGTATTCTCTCTAAGTCCGTGTAAACCGTACCGGGAGTGGCTTCGGCCATGCAAACCGTATTGGGAGCGGCATCGTATTCTCTCTAAGTCCGTGTAAACCGTACCGGGAGTGGCTTCGGCCATGCAAACCGTATCGGGAGCGGCATGGTATTCTCTAAGTCCGTGTAAACCGTACAGGGGGTGGCTTCGGCCATGCAAACCGTATCGGGAGCGGCATGGTATTCTCTCTAAGTCCGTGTAAACCGTACCGGGAGTGGCTTCGGCCATGCAAACCGTATCGGGAGCGGCATGGTATTCTCTCTAAGTCCGTGTAAACCGTACCGGGAGTGGCTTCGGCCATGCAAACCGTATCGGGAGCGGCATGGTATTCTCTAAGTCCGTGTAAACCGTACCGGGAGTGGCTTCGGCCATGCAAACCGTATCGGGAGCGGCATGGTATGCTCTAAGTCCGTGTAAACCGTACCGGGAGTGGCTTCGGCCATGCAAACCGTATCGGGAGCGGCATGGTATTCTCTCTAAGTCCGTGTAAACCGTACCGGGAGTGGCTTCGGCCATGCAAACCGTATCGGGAGCGGCATGGTATTCTCTATAAGTCCGCAGGTAATCCTGATCCGAGGGTGGCTTCGGCCACGTATACCGGATCGGGAAGCGGCAAGGTATAAGCCCGCAGGTAACCCTTACCGATCGGGAAGCGGCAAGGTATAAGTCCGCAGGTAATCCTGATCCGAGGGTGGCTTCGGCCACATATACCGATCGGGAAGCGGCAAGGTATAAGTCCGCAAGTAATCCTGATCCGAGGGTGGCTTCGGCCACGTATGCCGAATCGGGAAGCGGCAAAGTATAAGCCCGCAAATAACCCGTACCGATCGGGAAGCGGCATGGCTTTTCTAAAAAATCCGCAGGTAATCCTGATCCGGGAATGGCTCCGGCCACATATACCGATTCGGGAAGCGGCAAGGCATATCTAAGTTCGCGCAAGCGGAAGCATGAATGACTTCGGCCATCCGACAAACGTAAGAAGCGGCCAGATGTCCCTTCGGGATCATGTGGACCACAATAGTAAAGGCCCCGGCCGAATACTGTGGCGACATTCTGTCCGAGCCTACATCGGGTCTCGGCCTTACAAGCTATGGCGAACGACGACAGGACCTGAGGCTCCTGAAGGGCTATATTCGGTCAAATCATACGCAAGCACCGAGGTAAAGCCAAACACATTCCTTGTATTTATAGAGAAGGAAGTACAAAAACCGGCCATATCCTAGGCCGAGGGCTTACAACAGAAGAAGAGGCAGGAACCGGGGAAGATCCCCACGTCATTCTTCGGCTTCGGCCTCCTCCGCCTCGGCTGCGGCTTGTCCCGGAGAGGGAGAGTCGACGATCTGCACCGCTTCAGGAGCAGCAGCCTCCTCAGCGGTAACCTCCTCGTCGGCGGCCTCCTCAGGGACAGCTTCCTCGGGGACCCCCTCAGCGGGCGCAGCTTCATCATCTGGCGCAGGAGTCAAGGCCCTTTCGGCCATAAGTCCCTGCCACCAAGACAGGAGCTCCTTGGCTTCCGCGCCCCTCGGTAGGTCGACCTCGGTCAGATCGACACTCGGGCAGGCCCTCTGAGCGACAGCCAACCCAAGGTCGAAGACGGAAGAAGAAGCCAGCACTTGAGCTTGGATGATCTCTTCAGTGAAGTCCGGGCCGGCCTTGTATTCGGCTACGGCCAAGTCTGCCACCTCCTCCAGCTCCCGCTTCAGCGCCGATACCTCCTCGGCGTGCCGCTGCTTCTCCGAGGCCCGCCGGGAGTCCTTCTCTTGAATCTGGGCCTTGAGGGCCCGGATCTGGGACTGTGCCACGGCGAGCTCCCCCTCGGCCTTCGCTTTGGCCTCGGCAGAAGCGCGGGCCTCAGCTGTCTTCTCCGCCAGCTGCGCCCGCACCTGGGCACTCGAGGTCACGAGCCCCCCGACTAGAGGCTCGATGTCGGGCACCACCGAAGTACCCTCGCCCGAGCCATCCGACTCTCTCTCGGCCTCCAGGAGCTGGAGCCGGAGCTGCTCCTGATGGTGCATCAGGACGCTGCCTGTCACCGCAGCCTGCGAGCCGAAAGCGAACAGTGATCAGAAAAAAGGAAAATCAAGAGAAAGCGAAGGAAAGCTCGACTGAAGCGCCTACAAGCGTATTACCTAGACAGACAGCCGAGCGCTCATCGCCGCCAGGCTGAGGACCGAATGGTGCTTCAACCCTTCAAAGGCCGAAGGGAGAGTGAGACTGCGGAGCAGACGGAGGCACGTCTGCGAGTCTTCCATACTCTCGTCCTCATAGATCCCCGGTTCGGGGCGCCACCACTTGCGCTGCACCCGTGGAGCCTGCGACCCGGCGCCTTCGTCGCCGACCCCGGCCCCTACAGCCGAAGGAGAATCGCCCCTCGGCGCCTCAGGAGATGCCAGCCTCTCGGCCCTTCGGGCCTCGGCACTCCTCCTGATCAGCGGAGTCTCCTCCGCATCTACGGCCTCTTCCGACCGGGGGCGCTTCGACGCTCGGCCGCCCCTTCGAGCGGCGAATTTCGACTTTCGCTCCCTCTCGAGAGCGGCAGCAGCGGCACGGCCCTCAGAAGAAGCCGCAGTCCTTGGGACCCCGCCTCGGGTCCTCGGGGCCCCGGCGCCTCGACCGGGCCTGCCTGCCGCCTGCGGGGTCAGTGTTCGGCCCGGACCGCGCCGGTCGGATATCCGGTCGAGGAGGGAGTCTAGATTGGCCATCGCTGCAAGCAAGAAAAACCCGTCAGAAACAAAACAGAGAACAAGTGCAAACTCAAAACCGACTTACCCTCGGCCGAAACTTCATCAGCATCCTCAGCCGGAAGAGCTTCGGCCAGAGGAGCGGCGGCCCTTCCTCCGCGGCCCCGCGGAGTCTCCCCGGGAGGAAGATAAGGGAAGGCCCGCACCGGATCGGACCTCGGATCCGGCCATACCCCGGCGGTCACCAGACGCTCCGACGCGCTGAGAAGCCCCCAGACACTATACGGGGCCATCATCTGGATGCGACCCACGAGGATGCTCTGGACCGGAGTAAGGGTAGGAGGATCCGAGAGGCCCGCAGCCAGCGGCGCCCATTCAGTAGGGAAGGGCCACAAACCCTTCTCCTTCTCCGGCAGGGAGACGAAGACGAACTTCCTCTTCCAGCCGTGGATGGACGAAGGCTTCCCGGAGAATACGCTTCGCCCAACCCGAGGGACGAAGCAATACCACTCGGACTTCCCCTGCGTCTGAATTTTGAAGAGGCAGCGGAAGACATTGATGGAAGGGCGGATCTTCACTTGAGCAAAAACGCTCAAGAAACCGTATACGGTGCGCCAGGAGTTGGGAAAGAGCTGAGACGGAGCCAGCCCGTAGAAACTGAGAAGGTTGATGACGAAGGTGGGGAGTGGAAGACGGAAACCCGCCTCGAAGCTATCAACGTAAATGGAGAAGGAACCCGGGCGGAAAGTGTTAGCCCGGGTGGCAGAGTCAGGCCGAATGACCGTCGTCCAGGAAGGGAGCTGGAAGTAGGAGACCAGGCGCGTAACCTCTGCGTCCGAAAGGGCGCAGGATGCTTCCGAAGCCATATCCGGACGACGGCGTCCCGAAGTAGAAGCCTGGCCTGGGCTCCGGGCCTCTTCGGCATACTCGGCCCCGGAGGTCTCGGCTCCGGAAACCTCGGCTCCGGAAGCCTCGGACCCCTCAGTCCCGGAAACCTCGGGTTCTTCGGACATTGCTGGGGCGGAGGAGTCTGAGGTGAGGGGATCCGACAAAAGAGATCGCAGGGAGCGGGAAGGAGTATACTCCTCGTCCGAAGGAGTAATCTCACTAGAAGAATCCCGGACCATAAGGCCACGAAGGGAAGGAGGAAAGCTGGGGCTTACTCGCAGAAAGGGGGAAGAAGGTCTCTCCTGAGCCGAGTGCGGCTCCTCAAACCTCCCAGCTCCACCCGCGATGCGTTCCAAGGAATGGAGACCTTCCCACAGTGGCCGGCGAGCTCGGACGAAGCCTTCAGGAAGCTAGCTTTCCGCAGGAGAGGGAAGAAGAGCTTGGGAGGTTGTAGAGAAGACGTAGGCATAGCGGCAGGAAGAAGAACAGTGCCCTGCTGAGGGCTTGTATTTATAGAGCTCGCTCGGAGCGCCTCCCGCCGAAGCCAACGGCCGAGATCGTCCCGCTCGTCTCCTCGCCCCTCTCAGATGCACGCCACGTGCGTCGTCCTTCGGCAATGATGACGGACCGGCTCCGGGACTTACAGCGAAGCAATCGACCGCCGAGGGCGCTCCGACCCTTCGGCTGACCGCCCGATACGCGCCACGTGTCCCGATCCGCGCGCTGAAGGTGAAAGCGGCGGCAATCCGAGTGGAGCCTCGGGCAGAGAGCCGAGGCGATCCGCGACCAGAGATCGGTCAGGATCCATTTGTGTTTTCGACGGGGCGACCGGATGTGCGACGCGTGTCCCGTGCTTCCTCGCGAGGCGACGCGCCATCCCGTCCATTTAATGAAACCTGACACGAGTCAGAGGGCTCGGCCCTTTCGGCTTCTTGGCTCCGAGGCTTCGTCGCCACTCCGAGCGGAAACGAAGCAACCGCATAGCCCTCGGCCGACCGAGGGCCCCCTCTTCCCAATAAAAAAGGAGAGCAGAGCTTCGGGTAAGGCACCTGTCACGATGCTCTTTTGACAGCTTCGGGCTATACTCTCGCCATCTCATAACTGAGGAAGACAAGAGTGGGGGGCTATGTGATGAGGCAGAATCCGATTCGGCCCATTAGAGCAGGCCCAAACCCCGTTCAGCCCAGCAGCAGCAGTATCAGGCCCTCCGGGAGCCTCCGGCCCATCGGCGGCCCAGCAGCCCTCGGCCCAGTAAGCGGCACCGTCGCTCCCAGCCCAACAGGCTTCAGCCCGTCAGCGGCCCACCAGCCTTCGGCCCGGGAACAGCACGGCAGCCCAAGGCCCAGCAGGCCTCGGCCCCTCAGCGGCCCAACCCCCTTCGGCCCGATAGCCGAGTCCGGCCCACTCCGGTGGCGGATCAGGCACTATGGCGGTTTACCAGTAAGCCCAAACATAGTCCTATATCGGCTACCACCGTTAACCAACCTCTATCCTCTGCTATAAATACACCGCTATTTATTGTCAAAGGTATGCAACTCTTTGCCTCCGAGACCCTTAAGGACTACGGTCCAAATAGCATTAAAGCTACTTCTTGCCTTCTGAATCGAATCATCTTCAGAAGCTAACTTGACCGTCGGAGGGGGTTCCTAAGGGCCAGAGCCCGGGACTCCTGCTGACCGGTTTTCTTCTTCTTTCCCTCCTGCAGGAGCTCGGTTCGAATCATCGCCGACCTTCCCGAGTCGGTCTCGGCCGCCGACCTCGGATTCCTCTCCTTGGTCTCGACGCCGTACGACGGCTGCCCCGCAACGGGAGACTCGGCCCCGCGCTGTCCCTTCGTCCGACAAAAAGGGGCTCTTGGGCTCACTATCCAAGAGCAAGCCGAGTCCGAGACCCTTCCGGCCTCGGACCGTCGGCTTCAGCTTCATCGCCTGTCGGCTGTATAGCCAGGAAGAGCTTCATCCGCGCCGCCCCTTCGCCCGCCGAAGGAGCCTCGGCCCCGGCTTCCCGGGGACGAGTCCGCACCGACCGAGGCGCCCTTCGGCCTTCGGACCCTCGTCTCCGCTTCCGCCTCCTCGGCCTTCCGGATCCCCGTCGGGCCTCAGCAACACCGATCCGAACCGGCTTCGGATCCATTTCTCCGGGTTCCAGCCTCGGAATCCGGTCGTGATAGATCCAGTCTACATCACGTTGATATCAAGAAGTTTTTTAAAAAGAGATCATACGAGATTTAAATTTGAAAAAGATCCCGACTCCATTTTGAACGGTTATTAAATTAAGCTTGTCTCATTTAAAATCATAGTTTAGCTTCGTCTGTCTAAATGTCTTTTTCTTACTCTATAAACATGGAAACACAAAAATGACGAATAAGAGAGAAGCTAAGATGACACAACAATAGTCATTCTCTGTAGCTTAGGGCAAAAACCATTCTCTCTAGTTGGTATTGGGATTATGCTATTCTTATTTCGTTAGGTATATTTTCAAGATGTAAGGAATGTTCTAAAAGCGCTTAGAGGGAACACAACATTTTCTTTTTATCGAAGCTGCAGTCCTTTGCATGTTGATAGGCAGCCGAACCAAGCGCGTAGTGCGGTTAGTTTCATCCTTTCCTTTTTATCCTTTTTAGTAAGTCGGTTGAAAATTTAAAAATTCTTTTTATCACTTGGATTTGTATGCTGTAAAATTATTTTTCTTTGTCCGTAAAATTAATTTATTAGAAGTCACCTTGAGCTCACAATATTTATCCAACTAGGCAGAAATATGGCAGTTACACGAAAAATGCTTACTTCGCCAGAAAATATTGAACTTCTACCCAGAATAGAACCTTAGTCTTCTGTATGTATATTTCCATACCTTTCAAAAAAGGTTATAGATGTGGCAATGAGAAGCAAATGGTATTAAATTTTATAAAGATTTTATTTTATATTATTTTTGTTGAATATCTAAAAATATTATAAAATATTTCTTTAAAAGATGTTATTATAGTACACTGATACAAACATTGACTTAGGGGTTATTTGTTTTAGTGTAAAACTTTGAAAATTACCGGTTTTAAAACAAGTGATATTTTCTTGTTTTAGAATTATAAAATGTTTATTTGGTTGTTTGTAAAATAAAATGAAAGGAATATTTCAATCTTCTTATTTTGGTTTACAGTAGACTTTTGTTGTAAGCCAAAATAAAAGAATGAGACTGTCAAGTGGACAGACAAAGTTCAGACAAGATTTTACTTTGCATTATTTTAAATAATTAAAAATATTATAAAATAAAATAATTATTTTAAATTATGCTATTTTATATTAAAACAAACAACCTTTTAATCAGGTTTTGGAATTTTAGAAACAAGCCGGCAGTCACCGCAACAACATCTTTGGTTTTGTTTGCTTCGGGCAACTCGTCGTCAAATACGATTCGACTTGGGATTCCACGTCCACTTGCGTTCGAGTTAGACAATAGGAAGTGATGGAAACAACAACAAACTAAAAACTCCCACTCGCGCTCCACTCCAGCATGTGACAGAGAACGGGAAATAAGTAGAATTTTCCAACCCCATGAGCATGGATACGTGACATGGCAAATGAGGAGTTTTCTCCAAACGGATGATTTAAGTATTTATGAGGAGAGTTTAAATTTGGATACTGCGAGGCTTTCTTCTAAGGAGGTATTTGGTAATATCACTGCCCTCAAAATTATTTTGAGATAGTCCTCAATAGGGAAAAAAAATGCAAATAATGGGTGATGCTGTCAAATAAGATTTTGGTATCATTATTATAGATTTTGGAGTATTTAAAGCTTCTCGACAGATGGGCTGTTGACGTGGTGCATTCTCCGTTATATAAGAAAAATTAATTATTATTCTTCACAAATCTGAAAGAGAATCTTTCTTTGTACTTGCGGCAGGCGGGCAGCAGTTTCGCCTTTTTCAAATAATTATTTAGAACACAAAAAACTCAACATATAAAAATAATATACTCCTCACAAGTTCAACTACGAACTTCTTTATTTAGAACATATCATCTATTCATTCCACCAATGCAAAGATATCACATCCAACAACGCATGAAATTAAGAACGACCGCAACACCCAAAACAGATGGGCAAACCACATGCAAACAAGAAAAACATAACCACGTGCAACACCCATCAACTAGAACTGACAGCTTCTTCAATCCTCTTCGCCATGTCCTCCAAACCCTTCTGCAGATACGAGGCCAGGCCATCTCTAGTCCACCCCTCCACTGGATCCGCCGTGAACAACCACTCCAGGGTGCACCCACCGCCGCCGCCGCCTTCACCACCCTCTCCAGGCTTCGCCTTTAACGTGGCCTCGTAGCGCCGGAAGCCCATGTTGCTCTCGACCACCTCGTAGCTCTGGCTCCTCCCCGCCGGGTCGAAGGACAGCAGCCTCTCCTTGGCCCAGGGGATGAAGGGCTCCCCGCCGTCCTTCGAGAGTGGGACGCCAGCGACGTACCTCATGCAGCCGGGGAGGTCCTCGGCGCCGTCGAGCAGGGTGCAGGTCTCGACGCCGGGGAGCAGCCGGTGGATGCCGCAGAAGTGCTTCAGGTGGGACCAGGCCTGGTCGGCCGTGGCGGCCGACAGCTTGGCGTGGAGGACGCCCTCCCACATCTGCTGGGCTTCCATGTGGAGGAGGAAGAGCTTGGCTTGAACTGTGGTGCGGTGGGGTTGGCTTGTGCTTGTTGGGGTGGGGAGTTTGTTTATAAAGGGAGGGAGGATGGATAGGGTTACCTTGTTAAGGCCATCAGTTGTTGGGTAGTGTTATGTTGTTATCCTAACCTTCTTAAAATACTCTTCAATACACCTTCTTAAAATACTCTTGTATAAATATAAACTACCTTATTTGTGTATATTATTGACTCCCATATATATTTTTATGTATTCTCGATACCTTAAAAACACTGTGATTATTTCCTTCATATCAATATCCTTTCAACTCTAATGGAAGTCAAGAGTATACATGTACTTCTATTGAAGTTTATGGCATTTTGACCAAAATGGTATACAACCGCAATCATTCTGAAGATACAAAGGGTAACGATGTCGACAATATGTGGAGTCAGGCGTAGTGTATGAATATGGTATTTTATAAGAATATATATGAAAGAATTTCTTTTAATTAGTAATGAGATAGGTCACCTTTTTATTAATTCACTTCAATAGGACGTAGGCACATCTTCTCCATTCGGAGTTGGCTTGGCAGACTTGGCCTAACCATTCCTTCTAAATCGGCATTTCCTACCTCCTTTTAGTACTGTCTAAAATTTTTAAGTTTGGCTTTTTTGATCTTCGACCCTCATAAATTTTTGATATTACAAAAAAATCTTAATTTAACTATTTAAAAATAAGTTTCCAAAATTACAAGTTTCTTATAAAGAAGTCTTTTCTAAGATTTTTTTTTTAATAATACTCAAGAACTTTTTTGTAATATTTTGAGATCTTGCACCAATTTACAGAAGATTACGAGGGCTTCTATATATATATATATATATACACACCAATCCTTGACATGGAGAATTTGTTTCTCGTGTAGGTGTAGTGTGTAGAGTGTCTTAAGCATATACCACTCTTATGGAGGATATCAAATGAATATTCCATTTTCATTTATCTGACTCACTTTCAACTCCAAAAATGTTCATAAAGCTCTCAAAATATGCATTCAATGAGTTATCAAAAATGGAAATAAGATCTCTGATAATTGTTGAAGTTAAAAATGGAAATAGGCACTTTCACATCCAATTATCTATTTTCATTTTTTGATTATATATATAAGGTTACATTGAGGTGAACGTATTCTATTTCTTTGCTTACATTAAGGGTCCGTTTGTTTTCACGTAAAATAGATCATAAGAAAAGTTTTTCCCAAAAAATATATTACAATTACTCATTTGGTAATCCGTAAAACTCAAGCCAATGGAAAACTCAATTAGTTAACTCTATCTTTTTCTGATTTTGGCATTCCTGGTTCCAGACCTCTGATTGCCCTGAAAGCTTTGTTCTGCCCAAGCCGGTTCACAGCCCTGTTAAGCTCCCTCCCTTCATGATGGAAAGAAAGTGAATAAATGCTACTTCTAGGTACCTGTGGACCTTCAGGCCAATTGCTTACAGCCCAGCCCATGGAGTTTTCATATATATCATCTTGAACCCATTGGATTACAGTTCGAGCATCACCTGTCACCAATAGATTGCATGTGTGAACTTGAAGAGCAGTTTTCAACCCCCAGGGGCACCTTAGCTTCAGCTTCTTTGGCTGTCCTGGCACTGAAGAAGATGCCCCAGCCAAGAGAATCTGGAGTAGGTGAGTTCTTCTGACGACATAACCACACCTCCTGCAGTGTTGTCCCTGAGCTGGCAAATCCTATCAAAGTTAAGTTTAATGAAATCAGGAGGGGTTTTTCCATGTTAGCACAGCTGCCGGGGAAAGGGGGGACAGGTTGGAGTAAACCCCACTTGCTTCGAAGATCTTAGTCAGCTGGTGCGTAAGATGCTCTGAGCACAGATTCTGATGTTACGTGGCACGATGCCATATAATCCAATTAATTTTGAGTAATATTTACTGCACAAAAAAATTTACGGTGGATTCCATCATGTTCTACACTTCCATATCATCCAATCTTCGATCGGACGGTTTAAAAAAAAATGAAAAATAACAAACCGAACGTAATAAACAGTGAATTTTTTTACCATTCATTAGACTCGATTTTTTTTTTTTCATTTTTTAGATCGTCCGATCCGAGATCGAATTATATGAACATGTCGAATATGATGGGACGCACCATAAAAAAATTTCAAAAAATAAAAGCCTTTGAAACTTGCCACCGCAGCCGTCCGATCTAACCGCAGGCGGTGCAGCAAGTTGTACTCATTAATTTTACACCAAAGTTTCCTTCCAATCCGCTAATTCATGGTTAAACTAATTAACCACCTTAAGTTAATAAAACTAGATTCACATAAAGGAAGACCTAAGAAAGATGGATCTAATAATTAAGGACAGGATGATTGGATCTGAAAGCCGTCAGATGTAAATTCTGAAAACTCATACAAACGTCACTTGCTGCAATCTCTCCCCCCCCCCACCACACAAAAAAAAAAATCACAATAGGGACATTGCATTAGGTAAAGGAAAAAAATATTATTTTTTCAAATTTTTTTAGGTCGGTCCCAAGGCCTCTTATCCGGCCGTACAGTACAATGCTACAACTTAAAGAATCCAAAAAATAAAAAACTGACCTAATGAACAGTGAAAAGGGATTTTAATGGGCCAAGCCCAATAACGGTTTTTGATTTTTTTTTTTATCGTCTGAAAGGACATTGCATGTACGGTCAGATGGGATACTTCAGGGTTAACCTAAAAAACATTTTAAAAAAAAATTCTTTTACCCGCTGCAATACCCCATTGAGATTGGAGGAAACATTGTAGTAAATATTACTATGTAGGCCTTTGATGTTCCACCCAACTTCACCATGAAAATTTGGCCATGTGGTGACGTGGGTTTCTTTGTCGTACGATAAGGCTAGATGAACACAATATTCGACCTGCAAAGATTGCCGGCGAAAAACAAAAGAAAATATGCATTGCTTGGACATGCAGCAATCTCATTGGTGCGTTTTCTGCCTCTCGCCAATGTCATCATCATGCTTAACCTAACACAAAAGAAAACAAAAGGATGTGTGACAGTCATGGTGAATGAAGACTTTATCTAGCAACAAGGCTTGCTCGAGGCCTAAAAATCTTTAGGACATTCAAGGTGAAATATTCACCTTAAATTTCGTTGCAAAGTTATGTAAGATCCAGATATTATCCTGGTATAATTAAAGTTTTGTACTTTAGTTAACCCTCCACGTTCACTTATCGCCTACAAAGCCAAACATAAGAAAACAGCAGCCGCAGACATGGGGTGGTGAAGCATCGAAAACCTTTTTCCATACAAATTTCTCTTTTTCCATATAAATCTCTCCCCCCAATTGATGATTTTATTGTAACCATTTTTGCACATACACTGTCCTTTGCCTCTGCCCTCTATATATGTAAAGCCTTTTACTTTTACCCCACCCAAACAACTAAAAAACTTGCAACTAAACTGAGACCAAATAAATCATATCCAACATTGACCTTAGATAGATAAGTCAACTACTCTCAACCATGAAGACAATAACTGGTTTATGAAGTGTGTTTAACCCATTGTTCTAAAACCGACCCGGTCATCGAACCGTTTAACTAACCGGGTTAAGGGTTAAAGGTTCAACCGTTGGATCAAACCGGAGTTAACCCGGCATTAATAAAGATAATTGTACGACATATTTATAGTTAGACATAAATACTTTGAAATTTTTTGAAATATATCTGGTATAGAAAGTTTAAGATGGTATAAAAGTTTAGGATGAATATAACACCGAGTATATATGAAATACAAGGTTCAAGATGGATATGAAAGTTTATGGTGTACATAGTTTTGAGCATAGGAATGAAATAAAAGTTTATATGTTTTGATAGATACGGTCTGTGTACACTTGCAAGCAAGCAATAAGGAGAAATGGGGAGCCGTTTGGCTTCTTTTGTCTTGTATCGGAGAGACCTTAAAGGTCTCCTAAAAGAGTTTCTAGAAAGTGCACATTCCTGATGCGCGTGGGAAAGCTCCGGTCGGGTTCCCAGTTGTCACATCCCGGTCACCGGGTGTCCACGGTTCAACCGGTTCTCAACGGCTTAAAACGGTTGTAAAGATAAAACGGGTTTCATCAACTTAGAACCCCGACGCCATCCGGTTCACGGGTCCATTGGTTCAACCGGCCGGTCTGGTCCGGGTTTAAATCATTTGTTTAACCATGAATATACAATACCTAAGTGTGGTTTCAGGATCATTACCAATGCATTCCTTCCCTCAGAGCTGTTGAGCTGGAAATCATAATTTTTTTTAAATAAAGAATTGGAAGTTTTCATCATTAGTTGAGGTTTCACCTCCTGTCTCACAAGTAACAGGGTTGTGAATTTCTTAGCAGATCAGACGTATGTTGGAATTTAGGTTTAAAATAGTGAACACCTTCCCGGTGGTTTAAGTGGATCTTTGGCATGCAAGGACTGAGATGCAACATCTACTACTGAAATCCAAAAGGTGCAGGGGAGCCATGTAGATCTAGAATGCTGCAAAAGATAAAAAAAACAATTATCTCAATAAGAACACGTCCCTTCCTGTTTGATATTGAACGTAGGGTATCCTCCTTGAGCTTCTCTTTACGCTCTCTTTTCCCACTTGCATCAAGTTTATCCATCTCTTCGTCACCTTCACCAATATCACTTGTATATACCTGTACTTAACAAGGGTGCATCATGGAATCATGAAAAACTAGGACAAAGTTCTACCAGAAGGCAATCGTAATTTCCTTCAACACATTAGCAAATATGAACAGTAAGAAACATATATGGAAGCTACATAAATATGGGAGACAAAGTTTATAAATTGTCTTTCACTATGCTTGTTTGACACTTAATGGAACTGTTGTTGGTAACTGAAAGACTTGCATCAAAGTATGTTCTCGAAAAAAAGTCTCTAAGTTATTTTACCAGGTTCTTCATCGATTAGGCAGTCATCCTTGACAAAACCACCAAAATCTTCCATATCCTCTTTCTCCTCAAGCTCATCATAGCCTTCAACATATTCAATTTTAGGTTCATGTATGCAAAGGATAATTGAGGAAATCCCATGAGACATACTTTCTCTTTTGAGATTGAGAGGGGGAGTGATGCATGACAGCTAAAAGACTCATTAGCACTGGTAGGAATCAGCAAGAAGCATTAAATTATTAGATAGATGTAGTCTAGTCGCACAATTATTTAGTTAGATAATCACGTCAGCAAATAGAAGTAGCTGAGTAGTCGTCCCTTTCGCGATGAGAAAATGTGGGACCATTTGATAGTTGAGGAACTACCACAAATCTAGAAATTAAATTTACCCAAAGTTTTGTAGGAACTCGAGATTGATGTAACGCACTCACAGCCAACAATAATGATGAATCACGGACTAGGTCCTATCTCACGATTCAGCGGCAGATAAAAGTAAATACGTGACAAGCAAATCGTAGTGAGAGGGTTAGCACATATCTCCATGTTGGTGCGTGGGAGAAGAACATCCGGTGTTTGTGTACCACCCTTCAATTACAATAAAATAATGGCCCACTCCTCGCAGAGAGATAAAAGGCTACAATAAACACAATAAAATGATCCGGAGTGGTAATCACAACAACTGACGGGTCAATGGCGGCGCATATGTCGCTGGAAGAGTGCCTTGGGAAACATGCTGCGAAATCATAGCACGGACGAGATCGTAGTGCTGGCGGTGCGATAAAAACATATGTTGCACCGCCGGGTGCACTGCACTGGACCAAGTCTAGAGTTGGCTCGACCCAAACTGACCTTGGGTTAGGACCAAGACTGAGTCAGGTGGCTCAGACCACTTGTGATTAGAACCAAGAGCCATGGGATCAGCTATGGCTCAGACCGGACCTGGTTGGACTTGACCTGGTTCGGACCAGGGCTAGATCAGACCTGGTTCGGACCAGGGCTAGATCAGCCAGGTGGCTCAGACCACTTGTGATTAGAACCAAGAGCCCTGGGATCAGCTATGGCTCGGACCGGACCTGGTTCGGACTTGACCTGGTTCGGACCAGGGCTAGATCGGACCTGGTTCGACCAGGTAGGCCCTTAAAAGGGTGTTGACCCCTTTTGACCTGTGCCCCTTTCTCTTGCCCCCTCTTTCATCCTCTTTTCACACGAACCAGGCGGGGAAGGAATGGCTCGGGGAGTAGGGCTGGGCTCCGACAGTGGTGGACCGAGGCGGCAAGGCGAGCGGCGCCGGCGGCGACATCGACGACGGTGGGGCCCGACGACAGTGTCTAGGCTGCGAGAAGATGGCGATGGCAGCGGGACGATGGCGACGGCTGCACGAAGTGTTAGGATTGTTGTGTCTAGATCCGACCGAAAAATGCAACGGAAAAATTAATTCGGGACCGGATCTGTCCCGTTTCGATTAACAAAAACCTTAAAGCGGTAAATCGGATTTACCTTGCGCGGATTCGAATCCGTGTTCGTTCTCCGGTTCCGTCGGAGTGATGCCGCAAGCCGCATAGGTGCCCGGACTCTAGCGGTATCCACGCGGTTCTCCTCGTGATGGATCGTCCTCGCCCCCTCGCTTGATGCGGCGTTCATGAATCCCGTCTGGCTACGCGTAATCCGCCGCGACATGCGGATTCGGAAACTCCCGTCGGACAGAAGGCGGAGCTGTCGGGAGTCGAAGCAGAGCCTCCAGAAGGCCGGCCTCGAGATATGCGCCCAAAAGAGAGGAGAGAGAGAGGGCGGTGTAGACACCGATTTTGGACCACCCTTTTGGTCATGAACCCCATCCATCATTAGCCCATCATCACCAAACCCATCATTTTATCCATCTCAGCTAGCCCATCATATGTTCTCACATAATTCAACCCACTAAATAATCAAGCCCATTAACCAATCTTCGCTTCCTCTCGCCCGTGGAAGGCCAACCAGGCCACCTTCCACCATCCCTGGAAGGCCAGCCAGCCTGCCTTCCACCATCCTTGGAAGGCCACCCCTCGCCTTCCACCATCCTTGGAAGGCCAGCCACCTTGCCTTCCACCTTTCTGCCACCTTTTTCACTTTTTACCACCTTTTCGTGCAAGGCCAACCAGGCTGCCTTCCACCACCCTTCGAAGGCCAGCCACCTTGCCTTCCACCTTTTGGCCACATTTTTCACTTTTTACCACCTTTTCGTGGAAGGCCAGCCAGTCCGCCTTCCACCACCCTTCGAAGGCCACTCCTTGCCTTCCACCACCCTTCGAAGGTCACCCATTGCCTTCCACCCCCTTCGAAGGCCAACCGGGCCGCCTTCCACCACTTCGTGGAAGGCTAGCTACCTGGCCTTCCACGGAATTGGAAGGCATGTTGGCTGGCCGTCCACTCCCCTAACTACCACCTTGACCTCGTTTTCCCCACGATCTCCTCTACTCGCCGCCCTCACCTCTACTACTCCGATCACTCCCCACTCCGGCGACTGCCGCGTGCACCACCTCCGACCCTTGACCACTTCCTATTGGCTGAAGGTTGATTTACGGGGATTTAGACCCCTATTCTCTCCTATTTTTCCTTCATCTATTTAAACCCCCCAGGTTCCCTCGAGCAAAGGGGTTGAAAAAAGGGAAAAGGAATTAAGAAGGAGTTTCTTTCTCGGTGCGGGTCGGTTTTGAGGAGTCGAGCGGGCAAGGAGACAGAGAGTCTCAAAGGAATCCTTCGCACTTCAAATGGGCTTGTCTTCTTAACCCTCTTTTACTTTTTCACCTTCTTCATTTCATTGCATTCTCACTTTCCATCCATGCCGTAACATTCTCCCTCTCTCACTCTTTTTTTCACCTTCAACACATCATTTCACTTTTCACACACGAGCACTCTATCTGCATGCATACATCTTAGGATGACTTAGCAATCCCTATTTACCCCCAGAGGTTCCAAACAAAAAACGGGAGGTGGGTGGCCATAACATATGGTCACCTTCCCTCCCAAACATCCATCCGGTGCGTCTCCCTCTAATTTTAGTTAATTTTTATGTTTGCATGAACGGATCCTACATGTCACAGTTCTAATCGGGCTATTTCTTTTCTTTGTATGTCTTCTCTTTTCAGGGGCTCTTACCAGATCCTGCGCGCGGACTACCGAGCTCTCCTCCTCTGGACGGCTGGAGGAAGAGAAGGGGAAACCACCATCTCCCGCTCCCTCAGAACGCGATCACATCCTCACCATCCTGCGGAGCACAGGGACCGTAAGGTAATGTTCCTGGCGATCACACCTTAATTTCTAACCCCCTTTAAATCGCCACAGTGCTAAGACGAACGGAGGGACCCTCAATTCCGAAGCCCGCAGCCGCGGCGGGGGACGTTCCGGGCGCCTACAGCCCTCTGGCGATCACGGTGGGACACCAACTTGCTTACTGCGCGCAAAAGGTAAGAAGGTAAAAAAAAAAAAAAAATCCGGACGGCCCACCTCCTGGCCGTCCAGATCTTGGACGGCCAGAGCCCTAGCCATCCAGCTCAGTTGGACGGCCAGAAGCTAGGCCGCCCAGATCTTGGACGGCCAGAGGCCTGGCCGTCCAGCTCAGTTGGACGGCCAGACCCTAGGCCGTCCAGATCTTTGGACGGCCAGAGGCTTGGCCGTCCATCTGCCTGGACGGCCAGCCCCTAGGCCGTCTAGAGTGGACGGCCAGTTGCTTGGCCGTCCAAGTCCCTGGACGGCCAGCCCTCCATTTCTGGCCCGCCCTCTCTGTAATTCAATGACCCGCTGTTATTTCATTATTTCTGATTAAATTGTTGCGCATTCTTGTTTGCTTTTTTGTTTACTGTTCTCTTGTCTTTTCTTTTCTTTTATGTCTGCTGGACTGTGGGTTAATTCCAGGGTACTATCCGCAGGGGTTTTTAAGGAAGAGCCGGCATCACACTTCTAGTTACCTCTCCCACAGAGTTTGACTCTCCATCTGAGGATTCCCACTCGGGTGTGACTAGTCTTATTCTGTTGGGAACCTCCGTCAGTCTCCGCGAGCCAGAGATTCCCACTTGGCCGCCGAGCAGGTTGTACCTAAACCACCTAAATAGGATCCCGGGTTTGTATGAGGAATTAATTGAGCCTTTCCATTCACAATCACTCACCTATAGGTGTCACTGAGAGAATTGTTTCAAAATTTAAGACACCTAACTAAACTCTGGTTGAACAAGTTCTGAAAAATTCCAGGGTCGTTAAGGGTTTGAACTTGATTTGTTAGAAACCAATTCTCATAAAGCACAGTTAACCTCTCAAGTGAAATATAAAATCTCTTAGGATTTGTATTTCATAATGAATCGAATGTATGGTAACAGTGTGTATGATGACATGTATGAGTTTGGTAACAGTGTCACACTCAACCCTCTGTTCGAGATTGAAGAGGATCCACAACAAACATTTGTGGGCATGTTCTAAACACCTGGAGAGGAATTTAGGAGAAGGTGCTTGGATGAATCTTCTTCTTCATAAAGTGACCCTATAATGTCCAACATAACCCTCCGAAACCCGAGTGAGGACCCAGAACTTATTGCCGTGTTATCACGGTACACCCCTGATCAACTCATTCGATTGGCCTCTTGTGGCAAAACTCAAAATGCCACTCCTTGGAGAACTCACTTCCAAGGGTCTCCCGATAGAGCTCAGACCCACATCAACCAGCCAACTCCTACTCCAGTTACTCCACCCGTCATGCCAATTCCAGTCTCTCCAACTACACCTCCTCCCGAGCAAAAAGAATTCATCTACAAAAGTGAGGTTGAAACCTATGTGCGTAAGTTCATGGCCGAGAAACTTACCCTGAAACAACCCCACTCTCTCCTGAGCTATTGCAAGCTCCCTCCGACCTACTTTCCACCAAGATTCAAAGCCCCCGAGTACAGAAAATATGATGGCACCTCTGACCCTCATGATTACCTGTCAGGTTTCCTCATGGATTCCCATTAATGGCTCTACGACAGAGTCCTCCTTGTCCATCTGTTCCAGAAATCCTTAGAAGGTGAGGCCTTAAGATGGTTTTCTTCCTTGCCCGCCACAGACCTAATCAATTTTGATATGGTCTCTGAAAAATTCATCACTCATTTTAGTCATATGACAACCATGCCTCCCACCTTGTTTGATCTTGTGATGGAGAAGATGAAGCCTGAAGAGGAGTTCACGTATTTTGCCAACAGGTGGAGGGCAATGGCCTCTAGGGCGGAAGTGGAAATCCCTGAATCTCAAGCTATCACCATGCTAGTCAATAATGCTACCCCGCAGCTTCGGTATATTCTCATGCCGAGCGAATTTCACACATTCGCACAACTTTATAATCGAGCTCGGATAGTTCAATCTCAGATCTGGAGTTCCACTTTGCCATCCTTCTTTAAAAATCAGAACAACAATAAGAGGACTGCACAAACTCCACCAATAGAGGGAGTGACAATCAATGAATAGGTTAGTGTCTTGGGGCAACCCTTTAGGTCACCCAGTCCAATGTCCAGATCAGACAACCAATCCAATCAGAAATCATATTCAGCAGTTCCCCCTTTCTCTAGCGCCAAGATCAATTGGGAGCACATGAAAGAGGCTATTGAAACCTTGAAAGTCAAGGGCCCTCCGCCCTCTCATCAGGTAGCTCAAGATCCATCTAGCTCTCTAGAAAGGGTGAGCACCCTTGACAAAAATTTCGAACCAAATGTCGATCACAGAGGACAGTACTGGGAGTATGAAGAGGTTGGGATATGACGTGAGTGCCCTATTAGGACGACCAAACCTAGAGAGCCGTTGCAAGGAGTCTCCACTATCATCCAAGACAAACCTTTGGTCTTGATACGACCCAGGGAACAACCAACAGCCATCAACCCAGTCACTCTGGTCCAGGTTCCCTCAACTCCAATCAGAGAACCTCCTCTACCCATCTTGTGTCCAACACCAAAGCTAGGTCCAGTAACCCAATTCTGCCTAATGAATTCCCCACCAGTTCAACCACTAAAGTCAAATCAGGCAGTGGACCCCAGTCCGATTGGTGTTACACTGAGAAATCGCATCATTCCCCCAACAAGTCAACCCTTGGACTCTCAAGAGGATTCAGATCTGTCTAAAAGGATTATTCAATTCAAGTATGACATCCTACAACATCTAGGGAGGACTCCCGCCAAGATTTCGGTCCTAGAGTTGATTAGGAGATCTCCTACACACACGGAGACATTATTCAAATTCCTCCAGCGAATTACACTCAGTGAAGATCTTCCTATCAGGGGGCTCACAAATGCCATTCTCTCAGTCACCCAGACACCTACGATATCCTTCACAGATAAAGATCTGGCTCCCCCTGAATGCCAATCCCTTCCCTCATGCTTAACTGCAACACTCAAGGGTCACTCATTGGAGTCCATCCTGCTGGATACCGGGGCATCAATCAATGTTTGTCCACTCAAGACCCCCAAGAAAATAGGGATTGATCCAGAAGAGATTGGGTATGCTTCCATGATGGTCTCAACCCATAATAATTCTCAAAGACCAGCAAATGGGAAACTGGAAATTGGCCCAGTGGCCATGATCTTTGAATTCCACATCCTTGATGTCAAGCCCATAGACGACGTCATTCTGGGAAGGCCTTGGATGGACCAAACCCTGGGAGTGCCCTCCACTAATCATCAGTGCTTTAAATTCCCATACAATGGGAAGATTGTCAAAATGCAAAGAACTCCCTATCTTGAGTCTTTGGACTCAGTCTCGACTGAACAAATTCCATCCATGATCACTTCTGGAAAAGGGGCAAAGCCCATCCTTTCATCGGTTGACTCTCAGGTCAAGCCCCAGCCTAGCATAGGTTGGCAGCTCATAGACAAAATGGGGTATAGTTCGGGATCTGGGTTAGGCAAAGAAGAGCAGGGAATTCAAGAACCTATCTTTGAAAATCCGACCATTGGAGGATTCAAATTGGGTTACATACTAACTAAACCAACTGAAGGATCAAGAAAATGGAGTCTCTTAGATCACTTTGTGAAGGAAAATCAAGGGGTACTCAAGATACACTATCTTAAGGATGAGTTGATCAATGAAGTTCAAAGAGAAGATGCAGAAGATTTCTCTACACAGTTGTTGTTCTATGAACCAACCACTCGACGAGAAGGAGCCTCCTTAGTGAGGGATGAACCGGTACCCACCGCTCTCATTCCCTTCCTATTCTACACACCTGCCCTTCTCAGGTTTCTATCACCAGTCGTAGTACATTCCCCTGAATGTTTTATGCTTGGAGACTACGACCCCCAAAAAGAGGAAAAGTCTCACTTCCGTGAGGAGCCAACATACTGGGGCAATTCTGCCATCATTAGGTCTCTGTCTCAAGGACCCACCTTTGCAACATGTCTGACTCACCCTCTGAGCCTTGTGCATAATCGCTTAGGAATTGGATAGCTTCCTCGTTATCTACAAGTTGTAGAGGTAAGTAAGTTCTTTTGTTTCTAGTTCAAGAGTTAGCAAATAAGTGTAAATATTTGAAAAATATTTTTCTTTGGATAGGAATCTATCTAAAATTCTACTCTTTAAATGCAAAAAAATCAAAAATCTCAAAATTTCCAAAAAATCGAATATCCAAAAAGCATCAAAAATATTTGTAAATATGTGCATACTTTAATGAAAATCACAAAAAAAAATCAGAAAAGACACAAAATCCAATTGTCTGGTGACTGCCATGTAACCCCCTGTCTAGGTCTAGATGCATGATAGATTGGGTTAACATTAAGATTTGGCTAAGAGTTTGGTCCACCAGAACCTTGGACATGTGTACTTTACTTTCATACGGATCCCTATGATCATCCTGAGATGCACACACTTACACGTTTTTTCAAAAGAGAATCTTTTTAAAATGAGTTCAAAGTCTTTAGTGTACTGTCAAATGCAACCTTTGCTCTTCGTCTCTCGACCGATCAGGACAGTTGACGCCCTTAAACGGTCGAACTCAGCAAATTGCAGTTCCTCAACAACCCGATAGATGTAACCCCTCAAAAAAAAAAGGACCAAAAAATGAAATGTAAGGGACCAGAGCACGTGAAGAGGGCAGTGTCCCCGCAGGCGGAATATCAAATAACCCCGAAATATGTCAAAAGCATCAAAAAGAAATACCAAAAAAAAAAAAAAAGGGGTTCAAGCAATCATGAAAAAAGCCTGGTCGTGACCGTGCCTGGCCATGAAATCCACCAAAGGCCTGAAAAGTCAAAATAGGGGCATCTAGGAGGTCAAAAGGGTCCGTCTTGTCACAGCTCGCCCTTTTAACGGTTTTGTTGATCCTCCTGTGAGGTTTGTCTCCATAATTTCTTCACTTTTTCTCTCTCAAGGTTTTAGCACGAGATAGCTATCTAAAGACTGAACATCATTTTAAAATGGTTCATTTTTCAAAAATCGTCACATGCTCACATGATCACAGGAGTCCAAAATGGGTGAAAAGTAATGTCAGTGTTTCTGGTGAACTAATTTCTTAACCATAATCTCAATGAGCACTCTCGAAGACTTCGGGCTTAGGTCAATGCATGCGCGTCACCTATAGGTGCGACGGTGTAACGACCTGCCATCCTATGACCGGAGACCCGATCACTAAATGGATGTCGGCCCATTAACTGCGGGTTCACACCCGGATCTCACACAACACGTCTGGAGGAGTAAGCGTTAAACAAGGCTAAATATAACAATCACACGGACTACAAAGATGTAACAAGTGCGCAGGAAGGAAGATAACAATGTCCGTATACAGTCCAACAATAATTACATGGTCCAACAAATTAAATAAGTACAGGCAGAAGTAAAGTACAACAACATCGGGGCATACCCCGGAACCGAGACAGTTGCTGGTCCGCACACCAAGAAGACACCATCCGCCGCCAAACGCCACGAGGTCCACACCTGAAATCGCAGGGAGTGAGCCACACCAGAATTGGGCTCAGTAGGGATCATCCGATCCCTTGTCTCCCACTCACACACCCACAAGTGCAACAACACAGATATATGACAATTAAACAAAGCAGTAAACATAGCACCCAACCTGATATGAAACGTACGATAAGCAGTGTAGCAGGAACAGTTCTAAGCAACCTGAAGAACCCAACACAGAGTCACGTCTCACAGCCAAAGTCCACAAAGCGACTGAACCACACTGTCGACCGAAGTCAAACGTCGCCTCACAACACTACCACCACTACTCACGCATGTCCGCCCCTACAGTGTTCCGGGGCACTGTAGGGTGAGGCAGTGAGTCAAACTAGGACTAGCTGGGACCAGTGTACCATCACTGCCCAGCTACGTGTGCACACAAGCAGTCTAGACTACTGTCCTACCGATCGGATTGCCTCCACGCTAGGCCTCAGCGCTTCAGGAGGGCCCTGGGGACCGGCGAACCCCCGTCAAGCCGAAGCTACAGGAACTACCCACAACCCTAACCTCCCGGGCTGCGTCAGGCCAAAGGGCTAAGGGTACCACTCGTAACCTTGATCAAAGGTTACATCAAGCCCAGTGGCTACATGGGTAAAACAACTTCAACAGTACCACAACCAGCTCCACAGCAAGAAACGCGCCGGAAGCTGCCATGACAAACAGGGAAACCCCGACCTGCTGAGACCAAACAGCAACCCCTCGGATAGCGCACCGGCTACTCCGGCCCGACGGGATCAAGGTGGTTCTGCTTCCCTCCGCCAAAGGTAAAACACAACATGTACCACTCCCCCACCGGTACGGCACAATGCCTCAGAGACACCATGACCCTGTCCCCATCGGTCCATGGTGACAAACGTAAACCACAGTTATTCCGATTCCATATTCGCATAAGCACATACACACATATAACATGATTCCATTCGCACAGTAAACCTCCGTCTCAGCGTACAGCTTAAAGCATGCATTTGAACCATCCAACAGTTAAACATATGTTAAAAACCAGGGTTTATGCAGTTCTGTCTTGAATCGCGTCGACCGAGGTCGACGCCATTCAAGCTCCTCAAACAGGTTCATTTAAAGCCAGATTATTCCTTAAAACGCGTCCACCTGGGAAGCCGCCGTTTGAAACGCGTCAGAGCTCTCAGACGCCATTCACACCGAAATTCCAGATTTGCAGACACTCAGTCGGGGTGATTTCCTGCCTAAATGGCGTCATGATGGCCCGACGTCCTTCTGAAAGGCGTCGTCCATCCATGACGTCATTTAGCGCCAGAACCCCTAACTCGTGAAACCTCGAACAGGGAGGTTTCTGCCCTAAAAGGCGTCGTACTGCCCTGACGTCCTTCTAAAAGGCGTCGACCAGGCACGACGCCGTTTAGCGCCAGAAACCTGGTTCCCTGGTTCAACCCGAGGGTTTCTCCTTTAACCCCAAACACCCCGAAAATGCCCCAAAACAGAAGGGGGAAGATAGGGAAATCAACTACTTCCAGCATGCTACAAATCTACGTTCACGAGCACGGCCATTCCCATAAGAAAACCCCCTAAACATGCTCATTCTAACCCAAAACATAACATGCCACGCCAAAGAAATCACGAGCAACACATTCACAGTCCATGCAAGGTTCGTCCCCCTACCGGTTCTTAAACTCCTCCAAGCTCCGTGCCGCCGACCCGCCGCACCGCAGACCGCCGCCGGTACCCTCGAGGACGCTGCCACTCCGCCGGGACGTCGACCGCCGTCCGGAGAATGGAACGCCGCGAAGGAAGTGGTGGAGCTAGAGGTGAGAGGTAGGGAGGTGTCGGAGTGATGGAAGAGGAAGAAGAGGAAGGGAAGGGAGGAAGGAGGGTAGAGGGAGCGGAGAGGGCGAAGAGAGAGAGGGTGGAGGCGAGAATGAGGGAAAGAAGGGGAGGCTCGCGGGGTCAATCTGAATCTAGCTAAAACGCGTCGATCGAGGCAGACGCCAATCAGTCTGACAGGACGGGCCGTACTGACAACGCTCTGGCGCCGTATCCTGACATCGCAGAGGTCACAGTCTGAATCGCGTCGACCAACATGGACGCCGTTCAGACGATGTGACAGGGGCCGTACTCTCGCGGCCCGAAACCCGCCCACGTGGCGCACACGTGGCACAACAGAAAGCAGACTTAAATGGCGTCTACATAGACAGACGTCTTTTGAAAGACGTCGAGCAGTGCAAACGTCATTCAGTCAGAAATCTCTAGACCCCTCAGGGTCGAAACCAGGGGATCCGGCCCGAACCCGACCCGAATACAGAACCCGAAACCTCAGTCCTTACAGACGGCGTATGATTCCGGGTCAGCGTCGCGCGGTTGACCGTTAGGGTTCCAAGGTGTTCCATCTTATACCTTCTAGATTGTGAGGAAAGAGACCCGGGTCAGGCAAATTATTTACCTCGAAAACTTTTTGGGCAAACTTAGTGGTCGGAAGCAGCTGGGAGCCTAAACCTGGCATGACGGTATTGTCATCAGTATGAGTCTTAACCGGTCAAGGTTAGTTTGAGGAGTCTAGAGGCCCAAATCAATCTAGATGCATGCTTAGGATACCTGGGAAGTTGAGTGTGCATTTTCTTTACATCATTCAATCAGGCTAAGTTTGGGCAGTCACCAGGCAGGCGGAATCAAAAAATATGTTTTCATCACACACTCCACTTGTTAATATCCACTATAATTTGCATATTTACTTGTCGCATCAGTTTTAATACTCTTCCTTTTGTCTGGTTAGTAGGACACGGCCCCTTAACCCTATGCGAAGGCTAGGGAAAAGGTAGTTGCTCTATTTTGGGCAAGGGGCCGAAAACAGATACTACTAACTGCTTCCCCTTCATTTTTGTGCATACAGGAAAATGATTCTGTCCAAAAGGTGGACACTTTTGCTGTCTAGTCGAAGCCAAAAGCAGCCGGATTTGCATTCTACTTTGAGAATGGTCATATCTTTCGTACTGGCTTCGACTCGACAGGGACCTTTGTCCCTCGTTTCCTTGCAGCTTATCATTAAGATATTGTGGATCATTGATTATTTACATTTACTGATGTGCGTTCTTGCAGCTGCAGGGAATCTGAAGCAAGTAGGATTGAAGATACAGGATGCTAATAACTTCGGGCGTATAGACTCTGAGTTCCTCTTTAAACAAAGCAATGAGGAGTCTATATTCTCAAAGTTATTCGATTGGCCAATAAATCTCTCCTATTGGCATTAGGAATTTGTTTTCTAATTTTTAAACCAGCATGCATTGCATAAGCATCATCCACCATTCCCGCCATAAGGGGCAATGACCATAATTCATCACTCTGCTTAACCCATCGCTGATCTGTGAGTTTGACAATTGTTCGTCAGTTAACTCTTCGAATTGCAAGACCATATCCTTTTTTCCAATACGTGTGCTTAAGATTCTCTCACTTGGCGATCCCATGATGCGCCAGGCCACCGCACGCCCGTTGTGTCGAGAATTCTTCAAGTCACACTCCTACACCCTTCATGCTTGAGATCCCCTTGGGCTAGATCGTTGCATCCTGGTGCGCCAAGGCCTCGCGGTTCCAGCACCCGAGGGTCCCACGGACTGTGATTCTCAAGTACTGAACTTTGTCCCTTTTCTTAAACCACTCTTGCAACTCGAATAGCTAGCTTTCATGCATTTGCCGCATTCGCATATCATCCTTGGATATAGCTCATTCCTTTTTCGGGTTGTCCAAAATCAGTTTCGATTTCCGGAACACCTATTTATCATTCCGTTCCACTCCACTGCAAAACAGGTGTTCCGGAGGGGCATTTGTAGACACCGATTTTGGACCACCCTTTTGGTCATGAACCCCATCCATCATTAGCCCATCATCACCAAACCCATCATTTTATCCATCTCAGCTCGCCCATCATATGTTCTCACATAATCAACCCACTAAATAATCAAGCCCATTAACCAATCTCCGCTTCCTCTCGCCCGTGGAAGGCCAACCAGGCCGCCTTCCACCATCCCTGGAAGGCCAACCAGACAGCCTTCCACCATCCCTAGAAGGCCAGCCAGCCCGCCTTCCACCATCTTTGGAAGGCCACCCCTCGCCTTCCACCATCCTTGGAAGGCCATCCCTCGCCTTCCACCATCCTTGGAAGGCCAGCCACCTTGCCTTCCACCTTTCTGCCACCTTTTTCACTTTTTACCACCTTTTCGTGCAAGGCCAACCAGGCTGCCTTCCACCACCCTTCGAAGGCCAACCACCTTGCCTTCCACCTTTTGGCTACATTTTTCACTTTTTACCACCTTTTCGTGGAAGGCCAGCCAGTCCGCCTTCCACCACCCTTCGAAGGCCACTCCTTGCCTTCCACCACCCTTCGAAGGTCACCCATTGCCTTCCACCCCCTTCGAAGGCCAACCGGGCCGCCTTCCACCACTTCGTGGAAGGCTAGCTACCTGGCCTTCCATGGAATTGGAAGGCATGTTGGCTGGCCGTCCACTCCCCTAACTACCACCTTGACCTCGTTTTCCCCACGATCTCCTCTACTCGCCGCCCTCACCTCTACTACTCCGATCACTCCCCACTCCGGCGACTGCCGCGTGCACCACCTCCGACCCTTGACCACTTCCTATTGGCTGAAGGTTGATTTACGGGGATTTAGACCCCTATTCTCTCCTATTTTTCCTTCATCTATTTAAACCCCCCAGGTTCCCTCGAGCAAAGGGGTTGAAAAAAGGGAAAAGGAATTAAGAAGGAGTTTCTTTCTCGGAGCGGGTCGGTTTTGAGGAGTCGAGCGGGCAAGGAGTCAGAGAGTCTCAGAGGAATCCTTCGCACTTCAAATGGGCTTGTCTTCTTAACCCTCTTTTACTTTTTCACCTTCTTCATTTCATTGCATTCTCACTTTCCATCCATGCCGTAACATTCTCCCTCTCTCACTCTTTTTTTCACCTTCAACACATCATTTCACTTTTCACACACGAGCACTCTATCTGCATGCATACATCTTAGGATGACTTAGCAATCCCTATTTACCCCCAGAGGTTCCAAACAAAAAACGGGAGGTGGGTGGCCATAACATATGGTCACCTTCCCTCCCAAACATCCATCCGGTGCGTCTCCCTCTAATTTTAGTTAATTTTTATGTTTGTATGAACGGATCCTACATGTCACAATTCTAATCGGGTTATTTCTTTTCTTTGTATGTCTTCTCTTTTCAGGGGCTCTTACCAGATCCTGCGCGCGGACTACCGAGCTCTCCTCCTCTAGACGGCTGGAGGAAGAGAAGGGGAAACCACCATCTCCCGCTCCCTCAGAACGCGATCACATCCTCACCATCCTGCGGAGCACAGGGACCGTAAGGTAATGCTCCTGGCGATCACACCTTAATTTCTAACCCCCTTTAAATCGCCACAGTGTTAAGACGAACGGAGGGACCCTCAATTCCGAAGCCCGCAGCCGCAGCGGGGGACGTTGCGGGCGCCTACAGGCGACTGCTAGGTCAGGGTTGTTGGCCCTCGACCTAGCGGCCGCTCTTTTATAATAAGCATATTTGCGATTTTTCACAAAAATCCATATTTATCCGAAATCCCGTCAAATAATCTATCGACTTAAAAATCTTTTGCGTATGACCCTCTAGGCCCAAACACCAGTCCAATTAATGGCCCATTAAGCCCAATAACTCATTACGGACCCACTGTATTAATTAATATCCTTATATTAATTAATCAGCCGAATTTAATGTCCCACAGTAAATTCGGATGAGCTTCCGATCACGTTGGATGCTAAGCAACATCGCGTGATCATAGATGGCATTGGAGTTATCGCAACCCTGTATTGGAACCTTTCTGTCATCGGTTTGCGCAGATATAATCCTTCATCCGTGTAATGTTCCCGATTCGACCTAAGGTATGGTTTACTGTTAAACGTTAGCCAGTCGAATCACTTGAATTAGATGCCGTTAATCTATATCGGATAACTCTTTATCTGATACAGAATCCGCCCTGGCTAGGGACTTAAGGGCATCATTCTCGGAATATTTTCTCTCATAATACCAAGAGCGGATGATCCCATATTGAACACACAATTACCTTCAAGGGTATTTATCTGAACCCGATCATTTGACATATTGATAACCCATAGTTAGAGATTCGTTAATCAAAGTCAAAGCTCATGGCGTACCAACAAGGTATCTTTAGTGTCTCAGGTCCAAGGATTATCTACGCAACTGTGACAAAAGAATTGAGTTGGTTAACAGTGAGGTATATGTCATCCAACGATTCATGGTCAGATCAGTTCAGTGAACTCATTCCCCAATAAGCACCTACAGGTCCAGCATAATGTCTCCACACAAGTGACTTATAGGATCAGTCACCCTCATCATATGAGCTAAAGAAATATGTACTAGTCTATCCGGATGTTTGATATCATTTTCAAACATCCTCCGACTAAGAACAATTAGGAACATGTGTTTATAAGTCTTCGGTCCCGTAATTATGATCTCAACATAATCCAAAAATTGTTGCACATGTTCATGGACTTCATCGCGATACGATAAATATAGATCGAATGAATTACACACAATGAATTAATGTCATTTATTAATAAATTGATTTAATACATAGTATCGGATTGACTTTCAGACCACCTAATACTAACAGGAAGAACCGGTAGGGAAGGGCTTGGGCTATGGCTGCAGAGACTCTAGCGAGTCTGGCAACGCCGGCGGCTGTGCCTATGGGCGCCGACGACAGTCGAGGGACGGCGAAGACAACAGGATGCCGTTGTTCTCTTATTTCTCTGTTCCGGTGCAACTGAGACTCGAATCGAAGGGGAGAGAGAGACTGCTGGCGTCGCACCAACATGTTGGGTCTTCCAGGCGTCGCACTAGGGACGGATCTCCTCGGCGTCTCACCGAGGACGAAGGGCTCAATCGCAGAGCAAACACAAGACTCCAGGTAAATTTTTTTCCAATATTCATTATCTAGTTCTAAAAGAACATACATAGATATATAGGCTAGATCTGTAATCCCTGACCCTAGAGCTTCCCATCTTCTACCGTTATTATCCACGCACCTAAAAATCTTAGAAAGTAAAAAAAATATATAATGAACCTAATAAAAGCAAATAAATGTGTCTCCAAGTCTCAAATAGGTCCTAACTCGTCTCCAAGCTACAGTGATGCCGGAAGAGCTCTCCGAGCAAATAAAAAAGATCATACTTTTTTAGCACACACATGGGGTAAAGAGGAGGATAGTAAGCAGCTACATATACATTAAATGTTGACCTTATCCAGAACTGCTACCTTTTCAGCTTCTTCTTCTCTCCTAGCCTCTCTCTTTTGCTGCTTTCTGGGCATTGTCATAATCTTTTCCCTGGAAAACAGAAGAACATATAATCAAGCAAAAGACAAAATGGACTGTCACCTAGAAATACTGGGCCGATACCGGATCCCCCCTTAAGGGGGTATCTGCTTCTGCTGGGTGTATTTTACCCACACCATAAGTGCGTGTGAGCTCTGCAAGATCATTGCACTCTTTGATCAGCGGCTCCAGTTTCGCAGCTATGGTTCTTCCGAAGAGGTGTTCAGATCTCACTGCTCAGTTGCTAAGTTGAGAACCTACCTCCTGCCTTCAACTCATATCAAGCATCCCCTCTAGTGATCTACTGCAGATGGAACGTCTACTTGTTTCTCCCTTTAGTTTGTTTCTTTATCTAGCGTGTATTATCCTCGGTTGGATTGTCCTTCACCAGGGAATGACATGTTGTACTCCATATATGGAAGGCCTTGATGTAGTGTTCCTACTTGTAGTACTATTTTCAAGTTGAAATGAAAGATGTACCATCTTCTTATAGATCAACAAAGAGACGTTCAAATAAAAAATTGGAAAAGGATGGCAGTAAGAAGAATTGAAAATCCGGCACACTGACCACAACGACCTTTAAGAAGGGGAATCTAAATGAGCCCTGATCTCGACCTCTGCTATTGTTAAGTGCTAACCATGGAGAGACGGGTCCAAGTAGATTTTCCCATCCCCGTGGAAATGGGTACATGAAAACGACAGAAAAGAGATAAGTTAATGGTGGGGTGCTGCTTGCTTACTGTCTTAACAGTAATGTTGATGCTGTTAATATCAGGAATGTGGTCATGTTATATTAGTTTAAATTCACATGTTCGAAGAATCTACAATTTACAATAAATTCACTATATATTAATATTAAAATATTGTAGTTTAAAGATTTGAAATTTTAGCACTCCATCCGGTATCCTTGACTCCATTTTTATCGTTGGATTGTTGCCCTCTACACTCTTTGTATTCAATTTATAATGTCGATATTTGTATTTTGAATGCATTAATTTCGAAACGGAGGTTACATCAAAACTTGCATTGTAGCCAAATAGATATCGTTTAACTGAGAACTTCAAGATATATATATATATAATGAGTGAAACTCTTGTCACATGAATATTGACAAATATAAAATATGTCATCTAAAAATATACATGCAGACTTTGACACCGTATCAAATTATTAGGTCCCTCAAAACATAACAACAGTGAGTGAAACAAACAACATATTCTATCCATATTTTAATTTGTTTCTTAGCTAATGCAGGCTATTCGAACAATAACACAAGTATAGCTAATCTCTGGTTGTATTAAGACAATACCATTCTTATTTAATTAAGCATATATATTGAGGGGGAGACCGAATGCAACATTAAGGTTGCACTACTACGACCTGAAGCTCATCGATTCAAATATGCAAATTACACGTCTTTGCCAAAAGCAAAGATAAGTTGCATACAAATGACGACTCATAGTGCTTTTTATCGACTGAGCCTAATCTAAACTTAAACATAGAAGATTTCAACTCATTTATTATGGCATCAGATGATGTGCAGTACTTTATCTTCGTCAAGAGTTTATATAATATGTCACATCAACTGTCATGCGTTGATGTGACGCAGCCATTCAAATCATTGTAAAACATAACAAAGTTTCTGACATTTGTTCTTTCAAAGTTGTAATCTAGCAAGTTAACGAGACAAGATATATGGTGATGAATCATGATGATGAGAACAGAACAACAGAAGTAAAACTAAACTGATGAACAAAAACAGTTCCAAACATTGTGAAGAAGTCCTAGGATGGGCAAGCCATGCGCCACTGCCACGCGATTAGTTTAGAACCAGTATCACCAAAGCTTGTAGAGAACATGATCAACCAGACTTGACAGCTTCTTCAATCCTCTTCCCCATGCCCTCCAAACCATTCTGCAGATACAAACCCAGCCCATCCTTAGTCCACCCCTCCACCGGCTCCGCCATGAACGACCACTCCAGCGTGCACCCACCGCCGCTGCCACCTTCTCCACCTTCTTCGGGCTTCGCCATTATCGTGGCCACATAGCGTCGGAAACCCATGTTGCTCTCTGTCACCTCGTAGCTGTAGCTCCTCTCAGCCGGGTCGATGGACAGCAACCTCTCCACGGCCCAGGGGACGACAGGCTGCCCGCCGTCCGACGGGATCGGCGCGCCGGCGCAGTGCCTCACGCAGCCGGGGAGCCCGTCGGCGCCGTCGACTAGGGTGCAGGCCTCGACGCCGGGGAGCAGCCGGTGGATGCCGCAGAAGTGCTTCAGGAGGGACCAGGCCTGGTCGGCCGTGGCGGTCGAGAGCTTGGCGTGGACGACGCCTTCCCACGTCTCCTGCGTTTCCATGGAGGAGGGATGGGGGGGGGGAGAGAAGAAGGGTTGCCGACTTGCCTTCTTATGTGATCACTGATATATATTTGCCATTCTGCGACGGCAAAGTTTCCCCGTTTCTCTTAACCGGAGAAACGGAGCAGTCCGAGCCGATGGTTGTCACAATTCAAAGTATACGACAGACTCACAATCAACTGAGTCCGTGGACATAGGCCCACGGTACGAACGCAAACGGGTTGAATTTGGTATGGATTCAAGATGGATTTATAATTGCATCCGTTATATTACTGGTTTAAAAAAATTATCTGTTAGAAATATTAATTGATCGGATAATCGCATCTTCAATACATCATTAGTATTCGATCATTTAAAGAAAAAAATTTACATCTATTACTTTACCTGCTGTGCATATTGATTAAAAATATCATTCATTAGTTGACCTATAAAGTAACGGTCGGTCAAATGATCGGATTATCAATTATCATTTGCATCCGTAACTCACCCTATTTGTATGGTGTCATGTAATTCGTGACTACGTGAATTTTCTAGTTCGCTAGTCACGCATTGAGGTAAGCCTCACTAATTTACCATATGACATTTTTAGTATAGAGTAGTCAGACCCAGAAGCTTTCAGAAAGCTTACCACATGACATTTCAAATGTAGACTAATCAGATGCAGAAGTTTTCACCCAAGGGAGAGTCTTCCTTATTAAAAAGGTCCACCATGTGAGGGATCTGATGCGACCCTTGTATGTTGGTCTAAGGAACAAATTCTTTGATGATGGGCGCGAATTTAGAAAATGTTGTCTCGAGTCCCCCGGCGTGTGGAAGAATCCAATAAAGTGGTTTGATTTGGCATAAAAATTTATAGAAAAGCATAAAGCATCACATCCATAAGAGACATCAAATATAATATTTTATATTGTTGATTTTTACATGGAAAACAAAAGTTGAACTCCTTCCATTGAGGAGAATACATAACTAAATGGGGGTAGCTTTATCAAAATGATAATAAATATCCAATAATGTAATATAAAATGCATCTTTATACGGAGAGCATCTCATCTCAATCTATACTATACATGCTCGTCCACTATGATCAGAATCTTCTATTTTTAATCAGAGAGACGTCATTCGATAGTCTTTACAAAACAAAATACCGTCAGAGGGCTCCAACAGCGATCTGAGGGAGCCTCCTCCAATGCCTAAGTTAGAAAGCTGAGGACTCTCAGGGAAAGACTAGATAGTTTGGGTTCTAGAATACATACCTTTAAAAGTTGGTGCAAAATCCTTTATATAGCGTTAGACCCATATAAAAGGCTGACTTTGGTTAGGAAAGCCTTGTCTGAAACGAATTATGAGACTCAATTCCATCCACGAGTCCGCACGGTCATGGACCTCAAGTTCCTAGTTCTGGTCAGAACAAGGGGTCCAACCCAATTGGAAAAGTCCTAATAGGGGTCTGATCCCTCTCTAAGTTTTCCCCAAAACTTTTAGCTTTGGGCCGCCCTTTGTGGGCCCTAGGATTCATCAAGTTCTTGGACCCGAGAAAAGAGGGATTAGCGGGCCAGTCAATTAATGCTTTTGGGCCAAGTAAAATTCTCTTCCTTCACTAGCCCCTCGCTCTTTCCCATGTTTGCATGGCGGGGAGATAAGAGATACCTGAGGAGACGCCTCTTGGCCCGATGCCCTTTGGCGATCGTCCTTCTTCATTTCCGAGTAGTGATTTTGAGAAGACCTACGATGGTTGCATCTGTTACGATGATCAATAAGCTACGCTCCACCTTCCATCCGAGGCTTTAAAACCTCAGGGGGAGCTAACGAGGAGGTTCACCCCTGAACATGACATCATGAATTACACTGGAAAAGTTGTCGAGGACCGCAACGCCATGGGCCCTTCGCATATAACGCTCGACCTCCTGGCCGAGCATCGGGCGACCTGTCATGTCCCGGATGAGTACAATATGATGGTCCCATCGCCTTAAGACCGCCTCTTCTTAGAGAGGCCTAGCGGGTTCATGGTGTACCTAGGTATGTTTGAGGCGGGCTTTCGGCTTCCGGTACCGGTCTTCGTCGCCCAATTGCTGCCTTTCTTTGGGATTGCCCCTGCTCAAGTGATGCCGAACTCGTAGAGGACGATTCTAGGGTTCGCTACGTTGATCTAGGACATGTGTCACCCTGGTGCGACGGTCAACATGTTCCACCACATCTTCTTTGTCCAACACTGCTCTTCTCCAGGCGCGCGCGGGTTCGTTCAGTTCAAAGTCAGGGACGTCATGCCATTGGCGCTTGGCCTCGTGTCCTCCAGTTGGTAGAATGACTTTTTTTTCTGGGTTGAAGGAGCCCCGCAAGGGGAGTGTCCTTCTCTACGTCTTTTCGGGACCTTTGTGGATCCTCCTCTCGAGCGATGGATTGAAGAGCTTCCAGACGAAGATGCGCATGTCCTTGCATCCTTATGGACCTTCTTCACCCTTCTAGCTTCAATATAGTGTCACGTTAAGAATTATATCAGAATTTTAAGTAATGACTAAACAGAGGGATTTGTCGCAAGAACATATGAATCAATACGAACAACGGTTGCAAGAATAGTTGAGACAACACATATACTGTTGTGTATAGAAAACATATAAAAGTTTAAAACAGGAAGACAGTTTTTAAAATATTAATTATTGTTTAATGTTTCTTAATTAATTCATATTTTGATATAAATTTTTAACAAAGGAGTATATTTATTGTGAATATCAATATACTTTCAACATAATTAAATATATATTTTGATACAAAATTAAATATTAGGCATAAATTCACTATTAAACATCTTCAATTTTATTAATATTTAACAAAATATTAACAAAAAATCATTTAAACATTTATTAATATAAATAATAATGCAAAGGTGTCCGTTTAACTACAATTTCTGCATAATTCACGGATGCCCTATACATCGGTCTGATATCATTGCTTATATATAAATGCAACGGATCGTTATGACATTACATGGGTATATGAATGGCTTTCCTGCTTCTGCTGCACGTCCACGTTTGACGTTCTTAAGCAATTAATATACACGTTTTAAAAACGTTTCATTTCCGTCCTTTTGTTGCCCTTATTAACACGAAGTCCTTAATGGGTTTTGAAGAAAACGCAGGGCAATACAAAGCATCAAGACATTTGATGTGAAAGACCTTCCATTAAGAGCTTTGGCAGTCCTAAATACTTCATTAAACCATGTATAATGAAGCTTGTTTTCACATGAACACCCTAAGACGTCCCCCCTTCCTAGATGTCCCTTTGAAACAGGTGTCGCCGGCTTTAAGGGAAGAAAGCTACTTGGAAAGTTAGAAATTAGAGGGAAAATTTTTTACAATGCCACGTCAACTGAGGGAGAAACTATGTTTTAGTAATATAGTAAGATTTTTTAATATTTTTTTGGAAGGAAAGAACAACAAAGTGCCACGTAAGTTAGGCCAAAAACTTTGTCTTATTAGTATTGAAGGAAGACAATTTCGTTTGACCTAAAAGTACTAATGGGCCAGCCTGCTAATCCCTCTCTTCTTCGGTTCATGAACTTGCTGAATGTTAAGGCTCACGAAGGTGGCCAAAGTTAGAAGTTTCCCGGAAAATTAGGAGAGGGATCAGACCCCCATCAGGATTTTCCAATTGGGCTAGACCCCCTGTTCCGACCAGAATCGAACTCATGGATGGAATCAAGTCTCGAAATTTGCCTCAGCTAAGGCTCTTTTGACAAGAGTTAGCCCTTTATACGGGTCCGACCACTATATAAAGGACCGTGCGTCCAGTCGGTAACGGTATGCTTTCTAGAGTTCAAGTTACCTGGTCTTTCCTAAAAATCCTCAGCCTTCTGGCTTAGGCATCAAAGGGGGCTCCCTTGGACTATTGTTGGGGGCCCTCTGATGGTGTTCTATTTTGCAGGGACCATCGAATGACGTCCCTCTAATTAAAGATAGAAGGCTCTTATCGTAATAGATGAGATTTCAGCCCATCAACCTTCGACGTCATCTGTGGGAAACGACCGTAAAAAGTCAGGGTCGAAGAAAATCGTCGATGGACCGACCAGGGGAGATACTATCCGCATGATCCAAGGAAGAAGGGTGCCCGCACAGCCCATAAAGGTAAGGGTAAGAGAAAATAAGCCTATACTCTCAGAGTTCAAAAATCTCAACCGAGATGATAGAAGACGGTCTCCAAGCACCCAACGAACGATAACCTTCTCTGCTGAAGATCTCCAATGTAGAGCCATCCACTATAATGATGCATTAATAATCGAAGCTGACATCGCAGGATGACGAGCAAGGAGGGTCCTTGTCGACATCAGAAGCCCCGTAAGCGTCCTCTTTCTCGATAACTTTCGACAATTTGACCAGGCAAATATACGGAATAAGGGGAACCGACCAGTCAGAAGCCATGCAATTCCTCCGTTGACGATAGGCACCTCTCCTATGATGTCCACCAGAACATATTGCCTCACACTCCCTTAACCTTGACCCAAGGTTCCTACCGATCAAACAGCGGAAGCGCCATTTTGTTGTAGAATGACAGGATGTCATCAGAGAACATGTAATTTCCTTACTCAATGCATGGGTGATTTGGGACACTTGCTACCCGAAGTGTGTGGCCAACGTCGTTCTGGTGAAAAAAGCCTATGAAAAGTAGTGGATATACGCCGACTTCATCAACCTTAATAAAGTAATCTCCAAGGATTGCTTTCCTCTGCCGAACATTTGTCGGCCATGAACAACTCAGCTTCCCCAACAACTGTTCGAACTACCATCATATTTAAATGAATTCCGAGGATGAGGAACACACTGCTTTCATCATCGAAATAGGGTTGTATTGCTACACCCGCATGCCGTTCGGATTAAAAAACTCCGGTGCACCGTACCAGAGGCTAGTCAATACAATGTTCGACAAACAGATAGGACGAATATGGAAGTGTATATAAACAAATATGTTGGTGAAAACCAAACATGCTAATGAGTACTTTCAAGATATTTTGGAGACGTTCGACATGCTAAGGCGATACAACATGGATTTCAACTATGTTATATGCACCTTCGGAGTCACTGCAGGCAAGTTCCTCGACTTCCTCGTCATCCACTGAGGGATCGAAGACAATCCCGACAAAATCGACGCCATATTATTGATGGAGCCGTTGACACAACTAAATGACGTCTAGAAGTTGATGGGACGTCTGACAATCCTCAATCAATTCCTCTCAAGAGCTGCTGAGCGGTGCCTTCCTTTCTTCAAGCTGCTATAGGTAAAAGATAATCCCCTCCGATGCCCAAGGACGCATCAAGTGGGCGTCAGAATGTCAGCAAGTGTTCCATGAGCTGAAACAGTATTTGGCTACCTCGCTTGTCCTCTCCAAACTACAACTGGATGAGTCTCTTTTCCTTTACCTCTCTATAACCTCTCACACCATGAGTTCAGTGCTGGTCAGGGAAGAAGAAAAAATCCAGAGATTAGTCTACTATGTGAGTCGAATCCTCCAAAGAGTAGAACTACGTTATCCAACAGCAAAAAAGTTTGGATTGGCCCTCGTGATAGTTGGTCGAAAGTTGCAACCTTACTTTCAGACCTATCCGATCGAAGTCGTCACCAAACGTCCCTTGCGGTAGTTTCTCCAATGATCGGACATTTTGATGATAAATTAATAATATTAATATAATATAATATTAAAATTAATACTTCAACCAAACAGCACATTAGATACTCCATTTCAACCGAACAGCACATTAGGTACTCCATTATCTACCATTCAACATTAGCAGCTAGAGTTGCATATGTGCAGAAGGGCCATGGGGTGCAAATAATTGGAAAAACATGGAAGGGACGGCTAATGCATACCATGAACACGACGGACGTGACCCTACCTTGACCGCTCCAAAACATGGTGTGTAATTAAGGGGGTTTCTTCAATAGGGTGACTGAGAAAATTCGGACCTCAAAAGATCTTTCCAAAACAAGGATGGAAATGGGTACATGAAAGTAACAAGCGAGTGGACACTGTGTTCTATCATATCATTAAGCTTGTTTGAATGTGACTTACGAAAAAGAAATTGGAGTTATGATAAACGTCATTTATCATAAGCACGTTCATGTTTGGTTGTTTAGCATAAACACAATCGTGTTTACGATGAACCTGAGAAAGTTTCTAGTATTTACTAACTCCAAGTAAGTTTATATAAAATATATTTATGGGAAGAGAATAATGAAGTTTAAATGAGTTTATGGTAAATCTATTTTTTCATCATCCAATTAATTCAGACTATCTTAATTAAAAAGGGAATTAATTAGCGCAGACTTAAATGCATTTATAGTTGCTTTAAAACAAGCTCTTTAAGTGTAGTATTATTTTGATAATGAACTTTTAAACTATTTTAATACTTTACGGCGCATTTATAAAAAAAACCATATCATTTCAAGGATGGGGGAGGTGGAGGAGTCAAGAACAACAAATCTTCTAATAATAATAAAGATGAAGAGAAGCATGTCTTTGAAGATTAGAACCACTAATCGGGTGAAAGTTCAGCGGAAACAAGAGGAGTAAAGGAATGAAAATTTAGGAATCAAACCAAACTCAGCTGAAATTAAGGAGAGACACAAGCTTTGGTAGGATCAAGCTAGGGGTGTCACAGCCTCACAGCCTCACAGGAGGAGTCTTCTAATGAGAATAGAGGATCTCTACTTTCAGGCTTGGATTAAACTCACTCAGTAAAGATAGGAAAATATTTCAAAAAACCTCCTTATATAATGTTTTTTTTATTTTCGAGAAGGAATTTTTATGAAAAACTCTTTCCTCTGCTCTCTGTATTGATTGAGTTCAGTCCGAATCCATACTGCGAGAAACCACACTCTTCTAATAATGCATAAATTGATGAACATACAGTCCTTGAACATATAGATAGGCAACTCATGTGACAAAGGATACATGTAAAAATGGGTTTATTAAGCGATGTAGAACATGATAAAAAGATACAACACAACGATATATGTAAGAACAGGCTTATCCCATGATGAGAACACCATCAAACAGGTTGGACAGCTTCTTCAATTCTCTTCCCTATGCCCTCCACGGCATTCTGCAGGTACGAGACCAGCCCTTCTTCAGTCCACCCCTCCACCGGATCCGCCACGAACAACTCCACCCTGCACCCACCGCTGCTGCTGCCGTCTTCGTCTTCGGACTTCGCCTTCATTGTGGCAGTGTAGCGTCGAAAGCCCATGTTGCTCTCTGTCACCTCGTAGCTGTAGCTCCAGCCGGCCGGGTCCACCGACAGCAGCCTCTCCTTGACCCAGGGGACGAAGGGCTGCCCGCCGTCCAGCAACATGGGCTCGGCGATGCAGTGTCTTATGCAGCCGGGGAGCCCGTCGGCGCCGTCGACCCTGGTGCAGGTGACCATGCCCGGGAACAGCTTGTGGATACCGCAGAAGTCCTTGAGGAGTGACCACGCCTGGTCAGCCGTGACGCCTAGAAGCTTGGCGTGGAGGACTCTTTCCCACCTCTTCTCCGTCTCCATGGAGGTGGAGAGGAGCGTTTCCCACCTTTGCTATGTGATCGGTATCGCCTAAATAGTTGCTCCTGTGGCGGGCCTGGCGGCCAGCTGGGTGGTGATGTGGAGACAAAGGGGGTTTATCCTTTGAAACGTGAAATCTGTCCTATGATGAATAATTGGGCTAATTCTATATTAACCATCCTTAAAGATAAACTATCATTTGTGCACCTTTTAGTTACTCAATATCGTATATCATGTCATAATAATATCATATAAAAACGCCATTAAGATTCATGTCAGTTGACTATTGTTGGAATATGTCAAGAAACATCCCCCCTAAAAAAATTCTCCCCCCTTATGTTAAAAAAAATATTAATTTCTTTTAAATATTAAACTAAGCTTCTTAGGATTGCTCCCATCTTGAGAACTTTATTTTTCATTGTTCGACTATAAAAGTTAATCGTAGTCGTCCGATCGAGTGCGTGCAAAAATATTATTAAAAATATTTGAAAACAGTTAAAAAATAAAAAAATAGTAAGATTAATTCTTAAAGTTGATCTCATTTTTTGGGATTTTAGTTCTATCGATTAAGGGTGTAATTGATTGGACTGCTATGGTTGAGTTTGCCAATCGGACCGTGAAAATTAATCTCCCAAGGGATGAGAACAAATCCTATGGTAATTGAATATTTTAAATTTTTTTATGATTTTTAACTTTTTAACGTCGGGGAAGGTTTTGACATGTGAATTTTGATCACTCGTTGAGCCAATTTCATATCATATATCTCAAAATGGTCCTCATTAAAACCGTTTAGTTGTTTTCACATAAATTTTTTTAGTCTTCAGTTCAACTTCAAAGTTGCGTCAAGCACAAGTGACGCCACTTCAAAAAATTTCAAAAAAAATCCTCTCGCACATTATTCATGAAAATTCACAACTCTCGAATTTACGTAACCGAACCCAACTTCCATTTTTCTTATTTATTAGCCTTTATTTCACCCATGTTTGTCTCGGATTCAGATTCCTAATCACGTCATTGTTGTATGACGTGATTTTAATCACGTCGACTCGACATGACGCGACTTCTTCTCTATCAGGCATTGAAATCGAACTGTGATTTGGGCACAATTTTCAAGTTGTTGAGTATTTTTCTCACCCAAATCTCTTTTTCGAGCACTTGTAACCGACCTAAAAGTGATTGTGGAGGGGGATTCTCCTCTGAAATGATTTTAAAATTTAGTTTTTGAAATTCTCACCATTTTAGTACAAATTTTCACCTCATTTCTCTATAAATTAAATCCTTATTTAACGAAGAAAGAGTTAGAGGGATTAGAATTTGAAGAGTGGATAGACTAGTCACATGATACCCTGCACTCTACAGTAATAATGTTAGTCTTAAAGCTCCAAAGGTGTGAAAAGTTTTCCCTCTCTCCTTCCACAACACTCCAAAGGCCAATTTACTAAGTCGTGAAAGAAGCTCGCCAGTTTCAGTGGCCAAAAGGGGTTAATTATCTTCTTCTTCTTATTTCATTTGAGTGTATATCATCTCCATTCCTAGTTTCTTTGATCATTCTATCATTGCATTCATCATTTAAATACACATATGAACATGCATTTCATACACCACCACCTATCATTAGGGGTTTGAAAGTTACTAGAAAGTGAGTCATCGTTGCATTGTTCTCGGAACCTCTTCATGTTAGAACAGGACTACATATTTTAGACACGAATCATTACTTTTATTTTGTTCTTTTGTGTTTTTGTGTTTTGCAAGGAATAGCGAAACTAGCAAAGGCATCATTTGGAAGAGTTTTAAAGAAATTGCGATCTTAAAGAGAAGATGGATCTTCTCTTCGGCCGGCTCAGAAAGAAGAAGATAGGATCCACACACTCTCTAGGATCCACTTTGTTGAGGGTAATTGCGATCACTCCCTTCCTTTCCTTTTGAGGGACCCCGTTTCCTCTGGCAATCACATCACTTGTTTATGTTGATTTCATCTTCAATTATATGTTGATCACCGTCCCCAAGAGAGCGTGACACCCTCCATTCGTCTCAGAAGGTGCGTCTAAGTTAGATGTACCCCAAGACGTGTTAGATCTAATATAATAAAATATTGAGATCATAAATGCAACAGAAATAAAAAAATCATGTGGGGTTCCTCTTATTCATTGTAAAGAAAGAAAATAAAAAAGATTAGATATTCACCTTGCGTTAAATCAGATCCATGCATGTTTGTAGTAGGATTCTGATTGAGCGATGCCACCAGCTGCACAAATACCTACCCTCTAATAATATCCATGCGCTTCTCCTATTAAGGGGTCGTCCTCGCCTCTCCAAAGGGAACCTCTTGATCCTCGATTCTCTTCCTCTTCGCAGGTGCACACGGCATGCATGTCGTACTGGTTTAATTAATTATTTAATATCAAATACGAAACAATTAATCTATTGATTTAATCATCATATGAATAAATCCATCGTACTTCTACTCATGGTCGGTACTAAGCAACACCTTATGATCCCAAAAGATATTGGAGTTAAACAACCCGCTTAAGAACTTTTTCATCATCAATTATCATGTGATTATAGTTCTTCATTCACATAATGCACTTAAATGAACTTAGCATATGATTAACCGTCAAACTTTAATTCAATTCGCTCATAAGAATTAGATATTGTCTATCAGCATCTCACGAAACTCCTTCTTTAATATGATGTCGAACCCTGGTTTGGGACTTCCGCATATCATTGCATAGAGTGCTCTCTCTCTTAATACTGAGAATGAAAATTTTCTTGTTGACTATACATACACCTTTGAAAATCTCCCACTTATTCTTAATACTTAACTGTTCAAGATCCCTTGGTTAGAGATATTTAAACCAAAAATCAAGACACGACAGTCGACTGACAAAGTATCTTTGGTATCTCAAGTCTAAGGACCAACCATGCCACTGTGACTAAAAAGTCTCTTATTGACAATTAAGTATTATGAGCGTCTAGAGATTCTTCATCAGATCAGTTCAATGAACTCATTATCTAATGATGACCTACATGTTCACCTTAATGTCTTCACACAAGTGACTATAAAACTAGTCACCTTCATCTTATGAACAAGATCAATATGTACCTGTCTAACTGAACATTTGATGTCCTTTCCAAATATCCTCAAATTAAAAACAATCCAACATATATGTTTAAAGGAGATTGATCTCATTATCATGATCTCATCATGATTCAATCTTCATCACATATAATTTTTGAACTATATTATAAAAGGATAAAACACACATTATACATAATGATGGGATCTTCATCGACTACCCAGATGGATCGCGAAGGATGGGACACTCTCTCTCTCTCTCTCTCTCTCTCTCTCTCTCTCTCTTGCAAGACGTCCAATGGCAACTACTTGGGCGCCTAGAGGAGCACCCTTAGCTCCTTGGTCTTCCCGCTCATCGGGTGGGTTGCCAGCTTGTACAGGTACTTCTCCAACATGGATCATCATTACTGCATGAACTCCTACCTCTACATTAGTTGGCTTTCCACCACATGCTTGTCTAGTTGGGATGCAGAACTCGTGGTAGGCCTCTGCAAGTCAGTCTGAGAGTATCACCACATCCTAGAAGCGCCTCTGCATGCCGAACTCACCCGGCCCTTCGAGATTGGTCCTCCACCTACGTGGTGGTCAAGTACTCCACATAGGTGTTCATTTAGGGTCGATGTAACGACCCGCCATCCTATGACCGGGGACCCGGTCACTAAATGGATGTCGGCCCATTAACTACGGGTTCACACCCGGATCTCACACAACACATCTGGAGGAGTAAGTGCTAAACAAGGCTAAATATAACGATCACACGGACTACAAAGGTAAACGAGTGCGCAGAAAGGGAAATATCAATGTCCGTATACAGTCCAACAATAATTACATGTCCAACAAGTTAAATAAGTACAGGCAGAAGGAAAGTACAACAACATCGGGACATACCCCGGAACAGAGACAGCTGCTGGTCCGCACACCAGGAAGACACCACGCTTCCGCTGCGCCACGAGGTCCACACCTGAAACCGCAGGGAGTGAGCCACACCAGAATTGGGCTCAGTAGGGATCATCCGATCCCCAGCCTCCCACTCACACACCCACAAGTGTAACAACAGGAATATATGGCAATTAATAAAAGCAGTAAACATAGTACTCAACCTGATAGGAACCGTACGATAAGCAGTGTAACAAGAACAGTACCAAGTAACCCGAAGAACCCAACACAAAGTCACGTCTCACAACCGAAGTCCACAAGGCGACTAAACCACACAGTCGACCGAAGTCAAACGTCGCCTCCCAACACTACCACCACTGCTCACGCCTGTCCACCCCTACAGTGTTCCGGGGCACTGTAGGGTGAGGCAGTGAGCCAAACTAGGACTAGCTGGACTCAGTGTACCGCCACTGCCAGCTACGTGTGCACACAAGCAGTCTAGACTACTGTCCTACCACCGGATTGCGTCCACGCTAGGCCTCAGCGCTTCCAGGAGGGCCCTGGGGACCGGCGAACCCCCGTCAAGCCGAAGCTACAGGAACTACCCACAAACCCAACTCTCCCGGGCTGCGTCAGGCCAAAGGGCTAAGGGTACCACTCGTAACCTTGATCAAAGGTCACATCAGGCCCAGTGGCTAAAGGGTAAACCAACTCCCACCAGTACCAGCTTCACAGCAAGAAACGCGCCGGAAGCTGTCACGACAAACAGGGAAACCCCGACCCGCTGAGGCCAAGCAGCAACCCCTCGGATAGCGCACCAGCTACTCCGGCCCGACGGGCTCAAGGTGGTTCTGCTTCCCTCAGCTAAAGGTAAACCACAACATGTACCCCTTCTCCCACCGGTACGGCACAATGCCTCACAGACACCATGACCCTGTCCCCATCGGTCCATGGTGACAAACATAAACCACAGTCATATCGATCCACAGTCGTGTAAGTACACACACACACATAACATGATGCCATTCCACACACACAGAAGTCCTTAGTCTCAGTGTACAACGTAAAACATGCCTTAGAACCGCCAACAGTGGCACACATGCTAAAAACCAGCACTAAGACAGTTTCTGTCTTGAATCGCGTCGACCAAGGTCGACGCCATTCAAGACCCTCAGACAGGTTTATTAAAAGCCAGATTATCCCTTAAAACGCGTCTACCAGTGAAGCCGCCGTTTAAAACGCGTCAGGGTCGCAAGACGCCATTCAACCCAGAAATCCAGATTGCAGAACCCTTAAACGGGGGCATTTCCTGCCTAAATGGCGTCATGATGGCCCGACGTCCTTCTAAAAGGCGTCGTCCATCCATGACGTCATTTAGCGCCAGAACCCCTAACTCAGGAAACCTCGAACATGGAGGTTTCTGCCCTAAACGCGTCGTACTGACCCGACGTCTTTCGGAAAGGCGTCGACCAGGCACGACGCCATTTAGCGCCAGAAACTAGGTTTCCTGGTTCAACCCGAGGGTTTCTCCCTTGAACCCCAAGCACCCGAAAAGCCCCAAAACCAAAAGGGGAAGATGAGAACGTCAAGCACCACGATCATGCTATGAAACCACATCCACAAACATCGCCATTCCCACAAGGAATCCCCCTAAACATGCTCAATCTAACCCCAAACACGTCACATCACGCCAAGAAGCAAACGAGCACACACGCAAGGTTTCGTCCCCCTACCGGTTCTTGAACTCCGCCAAGCTCCGTGCCGCCGTCCCGCCGCACCGCACACCGCCGCCGGTACCCTCGAGGACGCCGCCACTCCGCCGGGACGTCGGCCGCCGTCCGGAGAGTGGAACACCGCGAAGGAAGTGGTGGAGGTAGAGGTGAGAGGTAAGGTGGTGTTGGAGTGGTGGAAGAGGAAGAAGAGGAAGGGAAGGGGAAGAAGAGCGTCGGAGAGGGCGAAGAGGGCGAGGAGAGAGAGAGTGAAGGTGAGAATGAGGGAAAGAAGGAGAGGCTCGCGGGGTCAATCCGAATCCAGCTAAAACGCGTCGATCGAGGCAGACGCCAATCAGTCTGACAGGACAGGCCGTACTGTCAATGCTCTGGCGCCGTGCCCTGACATCGCAGATGTCGCAGTCTGAATCGCGTCGACCAAGCTGGACGCCGTTCAGACGAAATGACAGGGGCCGTACTCTCGCGGCCCGAAACCCGCCCACGTGGCGCACACGTGGCACAACAACCAACAGACCTAAATGGCGTCCACACATCCTGACGCCTTTTGAAAGGCGTCGAGCAGTGCTGACGCCATTCTGCCAAGAATCTCAAGACCCCTCCAGGGTCCAAACCAGGGGATCCGGCCCGAACCCGACCCGAACACAGAACCCGAAACCTCAGTCCTTACAATCTCCCCCCCTTAAAAGAATTTCGTCCTCGAAATTAGCAACCGCTCAACGCTCGACTCGGCTAACCATCACATGCCGACACACACCGAATACAACAATCGTTCTCACCAATCATACACACAGGGCTCCACAGAAATAGCCAAACAAATCCACGCCAAGCTAACCAAGATTCTCAATTCCAACACAAAGCTGAAAGATCAACATGACCACACACTAGCAAGGCACATATTACAAAACCGATTCTCCACCAAACCCAAATACATACAAGTGCCACAAGAGTTCACAACCACCTCTGAACAAGACAAGATAAAAGTGCTCTCCTAGCACAACCTCTCGGACCTCCATAAGGAGACGCGACTCCAATCACGCCTCGACCACCTACTGCCCACTCGGCTCCTGACCTGCCTTATTCTTCTGGGGACAGTTCCTCGCGAGATGCCCCTTCCGACCACAGGCGAAACAGCTACCAGTGATCAAGGGACATATCCTGTCGCCATGAAACCTGCTACAACGGGGACAACGACCTGCAGCGTCCTGCCTCGCCTCCTGCTGCCAGCTGACCTCTGTCTGTATCTGCTGAACCGAACCATCCTCATCCTCGTCATAAGGAACCTCCTGGAACTCGACCTCAAAAGAACTCGAACCGCCTGACGAAAAGACCGCTGATCTATCCCTGCTATGCTGCTTCCCCTGTGCTGAATGCTCTGATTCCTGTGCCGTGTGTTGAAACTGCATCTCCACCGCTGCCGCGCACCGAACTGCTGACGCCAGATCCTTACAACAATGAGCTGCCACAAACTCCCTCAAATCATGCCGAAGTCCATCCACGAATTTCTCCGTCCTCAGATCCTCACGCTCAGATATGTGTGGAGCAAACCTTCCCAAAGCCACAAATTTCGTCTGATATTCTAAAACCGACATATCATCCTGTACCAATTCCATAAACTCCCTTTCCTTGGCCCTACGAACATGCCTCGGAAGGTACTGTCCGCTAAACTCTCTCACAAAGCCTTCCCAAGGAATCTCTCTCAAAGACCTATCTGGAAACATCAACCCCTTGATGGTAACCCACCAATCATAAGCATCGCCCTTCAGCAAGTAGGTTGCCAACAAGGTCTTGTCATTCTCAGCACATTCTAGAACATCAAACACCTTCTCCACTTCCTTAATCCACTGAGCTGCCGCATCTGGAACAGGTTGACCCGTGAAAGAAGGGGGCTTCAGCTTCAAGAACCGCTCCACCACCGTGGATTGGCCACCTCGGGAGCCGGACCCCTCACTTCCATCTCCCTGATGATATCTATACATAGCCCCAATCATAGCTTCCATGAAACGATCCACGTTATGTCCTTCCGCCCCCGGACCACCACCATCTGCTCTCGAACCACGAGCCAACGGAACTCTCCTCTTCGGCGCCATCACTACCCCACAAACACGCAAATCGAACCAAAACACGTCAAAACCTATCAATCTACACCAGCAGCCATCGCCTGTACCGACTCGTACTTATTGTTGGACTATAATATCTAACCCAGTTTATCACATACTCGACCAGACTGAGCTCTGATACCAACTGTAACGACCCGCCATCCTATGACCGGGGACCCGGTCACTAAATGGATGTCGGCCCATTAACTACGGGTTCACACCCGGATCTCACACAACACATCTGGAGGAGTAAGTGCTAAACAAGGCTAAATATAACGATCACACGGACTACAAAGGTAAACGAGTGCGCAGAAAGGGAAATATCAATGTCCGTATACAGTCCAACAATAATTACATGTCCAACAAGTTAAATAAGTACAGGCAGAAGGAAAGTACAACAACATCGGGGCATACCCCGGAACAGAGACAGCTGCTGGTCCGCACACCAGGAAGACACCACGCTTCCGCTGCGCCACGAGGTCCACACCTGAAACCGCAGGGAGTGAGCCACACCAGAATTGGGCTCAGTAGGGATCATCCGATCCCCAGCCTCCCACTCACACACCCACAAGTGTAACAACAGGAATATATGGCAATTAAGAAAAGCAGTAAACATAGTACTCAACCTGATAGGAACCGTACGATAAGCAGTGTAACAAGAACAGTACCAAGTAACCCGAAGAACCCAACACAAAGTCACGTCTCACAACCGAAGTCCACAAGGCGACTAAACCACACAGTCGACCGAAGTCAAACGTCGCCTCCCAACACTACCACCACTGCTCACGCCTGTCCACCCCTACAGTGTTCCGGGGCACTGTAGGGTGAGGCAGTGAGCCAAACTAGGACTAGCTGGACTCAGTGTACCGCCACTGCCAGCTACGTGTGCACACAAGCAGTCTAGACTACTGTCCTACCACCGGATTGCGTCCACGCTAGGCCTCAGCGCTTCCAGGAGGGCCCTGGGGACCGGCGAACCCTCGTCAAGCCGAAGCTACAGGAACTACCCACAAACCCAACTCTCCCGGGCTGCGTCAGGCCAAAGGGCTAAGGGTACCACTCGTAACCTTGATCAAAGGTCACATCAGGCCCAGTGTCTAAAGGGTAAACCAACTCCCACCAGTACCAACTTCACAGCAAGAAACGCGCCGGAAGCTGTCACGACAAACAGGGAAACCCCGACCCGCTGAGGCCAAGCAGCAACCCCTCGGATAGCGCACCAGCTACTCCGGCCCGACGGGCTCAAGGTGGTTCTGCTTCCCTCAGCTAAAGGTAAACCACAACATGTACCCCTTCTCCCACCGGTACGGCACAATGCCTCACAGACACCATGACCCTGTCCCCATCGGTCCATGGTGACAAACATAAACCACAGTCATATCGATCCACAGTCGTGTAAGTACACACACACACATAACATGATGCCATTCCACACACACAGAAGTCCTTAGTCTCAGTGTACAACGTAAAACATGCCTTAGAACCGCCAACAGTGGCACACATGCTAAAAACCAGCACTAAGACAGTTTCTGTCTTGAATCGCGTCGACCAAGGTCGACGCCATTCAAGACCCTCAGACAGGTTTATTAAAAGCCAGATTATCCCTTAAAACGCGTCTACCAGTGAAGCCGCCGTTTAAAACGCGTCAGGGTCGCAAGACGCCATTCAACCCAGAAATCCAGATTGCAGAACCCTTAAACGGGGGCATTTCCTGCCTAAATGGCGTCATGATGGCCCGACGTCCTTCTAAAAGGCGTCGTCCATCCATGACGTCATTTAGCGCCAGAACCCCTAACTCAGGAAACCTCGAACATGGAGGTTTCTGCCCTAAACGCGTCGTACTGACCCGACGTCTTTCGGAAAGGCGTCGACCAGGCACGACGCCATTTAGCGCCAGAAACCAGGTTTCCTGGTTCAACCCGAGGGTTTCTCCCTTGAACCCCAAGCACCCGAAAAGCCCCAAAACCAAAAGGGGAAGATGAGAACGTCAAGCACCACGATCATGCTATGAAACCACATCCACAAACATCGCCATTCCCACAAGGAATCCCCCTAAACATGCTCAATCTAACCCCAAACACGTCACATCACGCCAAGAAGCAAACGAGCACACACGCAAGGTTTCGTCCCCCTACCGGTTCTTGAACTCCGCCAAGCTCCGTGCCGCCGTCCCGCCGCACCGCACACCGCCGCCGGTACCCTCGAGGACGCCGCCACTCCGCCGGGACGTCGGCCGCCGTCCGGAGAGTGGAACACCGCGAAGGAAGTGGTGGAGGTAGAGGTGAGAGGTAAGGTGGTGTTGGAGTGGTGGAAGAGGAAGAAGAGGAAGGGAAGGGGAAGAAGAGCGTCGGAGAGGGCGAAGAGGGCGAGGAGAGAGAGAGTGAAGGTGAGAATGAGGGAAAGAAGGAGAGGCTCGCGGGGTCAATCCGAATCCAGCTAAAACGCGTCGATCGAGGCAGACGCCAATCAGTCTGACAGGACAGGCCGTACTGTCAATGCTCTGGCGCCGTGCCCTGACATCGCAGATGTCGCAGTCTGAATCGCGTCGACCAAGCTGGACGCCGTTCAGACGAAATGACAGGGGCCGTACTCTCGCGGCCCGAAACCCGCCCACGTGGCGCACACGTGGCACAACAACCAACAGACCTAAATGGCGTCCACACATCCTGACGCCTTTTGAAAGGCGTCGAGCAGTGCTGACGCCATTCAGCCAAGAATCTCAAGACCCCTCCAGGGTCCAAACCAGGGGATCCGGCCCGAACCCGACCCGAACACAGAACCCGAAACCTCAGTCCTTACAGTCGAAGATAGTGATCTTCGCATACACTTAGCACATGAAGAGATTAGATCTATAGGAGGGCTTACACTGGAAGGTAGGGTGCTCAGAGGCCTACCCATTCTCGCCTTCGAAGGAGCTAAAGATCACATCATAAGTCGAGCGGATGGGGATGGGGCGTGGAGCCCATCGAAGAGGGAGGATATGGCGTTGTAGTGGGTGGAGTGACCATCGTCAAAGAGGGTGAGGCTCTCCATATTGTCGTATGGTGAGGGCGATTAGAAGTTGAGATGACGGTGTGGCGGGGGCAATCTAAAGCTATCGTCAGAGGCGTAGCAAGGTATTCCTCTCTCTCTCGCGCGCGCGCGCGCGCATGCCTATAGGCGCGAGAACTATGATGGCAGCAATTGAGAACTATGATGATGGTAGTTCTTCATAAGGCTGCCAATAGGATGAGGTTGAAGCTGCGGCCACGGGTAGGGTGGTAACTTGTACTCTGTATAGTGGGCCGGTGTTCAAAGCCACATTTTTTGAGACAAAAGCACTTAGTTATCACTTGCAATAATCCTTTTCCAAAACAGCGAAGTGCATAATCAAAGGGTTTATTCTTCCTAATTACAATTTGCTTCTACATGTTCTTGGACCTCTTCTTAGGGTGTTGCGGCGGCCTTGACCTATCATCAGAAGGGAGTCCTCCTCCATCTCCACCTTAGACAGCAACATTGAGGTCCCCTTTAATATCCTTTGGAGGGGGTTCGTTGGCATGGTATGGACATGGTGTCATATGGATGGAGATGGATTGCACTGGTGTTGGTTGTGTCATGAGGTAGTTCCCCACTACGTCGACCTTGACTCGGTTATGGGTGGGGTTTGTCACATGTAAGGGGGAGAGAGAGAGATATTTGTTGGGTACTCGTGTTTCTCTGAATCGCTCACGCAACAGAAATTAAAATAAAACCAACGACCCATTTGTTGGTTTTTCTCGGTTTCTCCGGATCGCTCACGCAGCGGAAAAATAAAATATTTACAGCGATCCGTTCCCGTTTCGAAATCTAAAATACAAGATAATCGGATTATCTTTTCTCACCGTGTGCGGATTCGAATCCGCAGCCGTTCGATTCCGTCGGTGTGACACCGCAAGCCGCGCAAGTGCCCGGCCTCTAGCGAAGTCCACGCGATCCTCCCCGCGACGGATATCCTCGAGTTCGTCGTTCTTCGCAGCCCGCGAAGCCTCCGCTGGTCGCCGCAATGATCGCCGCAGTGCGTAGACGATTTCCCGTCGAACGGGATTCGGGGAAGCAGCGGAGCAGATCTGGATCTGCCTGGACTCCAGAGGAAGACAGAAACTAAGGAGGGGCGGCCAGGGTTAGCAGCAGCTTGGCCTGCTCAGCCCGTTCGCTATGTTTTATACTAACCGCGCGGTTTTTCACAAAAACCCCCGGTTTATATAAAACCCACTTATTTATCCATCGCCTTGAGAATCATTTGCGTGTGACCCTCTAGGCCAAAGTACCAGTCTAGTTAATGGCCCAGTAAGCCCAGTGACTCCTCACTGGCTTTATTAATTAATTAATAACCCTTTATTAATCAATTAATCAATCGAATTGATGTCGCACATCGAATTCGACCGGGCCTCCGATCACGTTGGGTGCCAAGCAACACCGCGTGAACCCGGAAGGTATTTGGGGTTAAGTAACCGACTCTTGGAACCTTTCCGTCGACAGTTACCGCGTGGATATAATCCTTCATTCGTACAATGCTCTCGAGTCAACTTAGGGTATGGCGAGCTGTCAAACCCTAACCGGTCGACTCACTTGGATTGGATGCCGCTGATGAATATCGGAAAACTCCTTTCCCGATATTATCGTCCGCCCTGGCCAAGGACTTTCGCGCATCCTTCCTAGAGCATTCTCTCTCTAAGTACCGAGAGCGAATGATTCCTTATTGACACACAATTCCCTTCGACGGTATTCCGCTGCACCCAATCATTGGCGTATTAGAATCCCGTGGGTAGATATTCGTAGACCAAGGTCAAAGTACAAAAGTCCACCGCCAAGGTGTCTTTGGTGTCTCAGGTCCGAGGACCATCCACGCAACTGCGACAATAGAATCAAGCTAGTTGACAGTGAGGTACAATACCATCCAGCGATTCAGTCGGATCAGTTCAGTGAACTCATTCTCCAATGAGCACCTACAGATTCGCCTCAGTGTCTCCACACAAGTGACTTATGAGACCAGTCACCCTCATCATATGAGCAGGAGTAATCTGTACTAGTCTAACCGGATATCCGATGTCCTTCTCGGATATCCTCCGACTAGGAACGATTAAGAATATGTGTGTTTAAGTGATCAGTCTCATTAGTATGATCTCATCATAATCTGATCACCATAGTACAAATTCACGGACTTCATTATGAAACGATAATTAACGCGATTTACACATAATGAATATTATGCCATTTTATTAATAATGAACGAGATTTACATTGTTAGATTGGCTTGTAGGCCACCTAAACTAACAATCTCCCACTTGGACTAAAGCCAATCACCTTTATACAGTAAGCCCATAGACTCTAGGTGACGCTCAAACACAATTTGAGCCAACGGCTTTGTCAGTGGATCTGCTACATTGTCGACGGATGGAACTCTTTCCACTACTACATCTCCTCTGGATATGATCTCTCTGATAAGGTGAAAGCGTCTCAGAATATGCTTTGATTTCTGATGAGACCGTGGCTCTTTCGCTTGCGCAATCGCTCCATTGTTGTCGCACAACAGTGGAACAGGCTCAGAGATGCTGGGAACTACGCCGAGGTCGGTGATGAATTTCTTCAACCACACTGCTTCCTTGGCGGCTTCAGCTGCAGCGATGTACTCAGCTTCAGTCGTCGAATCTGCAGTGGTTACTTGCTTGGAACTCTTCCAGCACACTGCCCCTCCGTTCAATGTAAACACGAATCCAGATGTTGATTTGCTATCATCTGGATCTGACTGGAAACTCGAGTCAGTAAAGCCTCGCAGTTTTAAGTCACCTCCTCCATAGACAAGAAACATATCCTTAGTTCTTCTCAAGTACTTAAGGATACATTTCACTGCCTTCCAGTGCTCTTCGCCTGGATCAGCCTGAAATCTGCTCGTAACACTTAGAGCAAATGCAACATCAGGCCGTGTACATAGCATGGCATACATGATAGATCCTATGGCAGAGGCATAGGGTATTCTATCCATGAATGCCCTCTCATCAGTAGTCTTAGGAGACTGCTCCTTTGAGAGACTAATTCCATGTCTCATCGGTATGAAACCTCTCTTGGAATTTTCCATGCCAAACCTTTTGACTATGGTATCTATGTACAAGGATTGGGTCATTCCAAGCATCCTCTTTGATCTATCTCTATAGATCCGTATTCCCAATACGTAGGATGCTTCTCCCAAATCCTTCATGGAGAAATTTTTCGACAGCCAGATCTTTACTGATGACATCATAGCTACATCATTCCCAATGAGTAGTATGTCATCTACGTAAAGGACTAGAAAAGTGACTGCACTCCCACTGGTCTTCTTGTACACACAAGGCTCATCTTCATTCTTAATGAAGTCATAAGACTTGACTGCCTCGTCAAATCTTATGTTCCAGCTCCGGGAAGCCTGCTTCAGTCCATAAATGGACCTCTGAAGCTTGCACACTTTATCTGGAGATTCTTTGGATGTGAAACCTTCTGGTTGTATCATATACACCTCCTCCTCAAGATTACCATTGAGGAAGGCAGTCTTCACATCCATCTGCCAGATTTCATAATCAAAATGTGCAGCAATGGCGAGCAGAACTCTGATCGACTTTATCATGGCAACTGGTGAGAAAGTCTCGTCATAGTCAATTCCTTGCCTTTGACGATATCCCTTAGCCACCAACCTTGCCTTATAAGTGTTGATCCGTCCATCAGCACCGATCTTTCTTTTAAAGAACCACTTGCATCCGATGGGTACAATACCCTCGGGCAAGTCCACCAAGTTCCAAACTTGGTTGGTGTACATGGACTGGATTTCTGAGTTCATGGCTTCTCGCCATTTCCCGGCTTCTGGGCCTTCTATGGCCTCCTGGTAGGTTTTAGGATCATCATCCTCATTATATTGTACCATAGACTCACCTTCTGCGATATGTCCCACATATCGTTCGGGTGGTCTAGGTACTCTACCAGATCTACGAGGCTCATCTGTGTGTACCTGAACAGGTTCAGGAACTGATATCTCATCTGATGATAATGTAGCTGTTTGGGGATTTGGAACCTCTTCCAGTACTATTTTACTCCCACTGTCCTCCTGGAGAAGGTATTCCTCTTCCAGGAAGACAACTTTCCTGGCGACAAACACCTTTTGTTCATCAGGATGGTAAAAATAGTATCCAAAGGTTTCCTTTGGATATCCCACAAACCTACATTTATCAGTTCGTGATTCCAGCTTGTCTGGATCATGTCTCTTTACATGAGCAGGACAACCCCAGACTTTAACATGTTTAAATTCTGGTTTCCTGCCTTTCCATATCTCATATGGAGTAGAGGCCACAGACTTGCTGGGTACTCTGTTCAGAAGGTATGCTGCTGACTCTAGAGCATACCCCCAGAGGGACACTGGTAATCCCGAAAAGCTCATCATGGATCGCACCATGTCCAACAAGGTGCGGTTCCTCCTTTCTGATACACCATTCATCTGTGGTGTATATAGAGGGGTCAGCTGAGAAAGGATACCATTATCCTTTAAGAATTGTGTGAAATTAGTACTCAAGTATTCTCCTCCTCGATCTGATCGAAGAGCTTTAATACTCTTTCCTAACTGCTTCTCCACCTCATTCTTGAACTCCTTGAACTTCTCAAATGCTTCCGACTTGTACTTCATTAAGTACACATAGCCGAATCTTGAGAAGTCATCGGTGAACGTGATGAAGTAAGAAAAACCACCTTTGCTTGGGTGGACATTGGACCACATACATCTGAATGTATTAGTTCCAAAATGTCCTTGGCACATTCTCCATGTCCAATAAATGGAGATTTTGCCATCTTTCCCATAAGGCAGGATTCGCATGTTGCAAACGATTCATAATCGAATGCTGTTAAGTAACCATGCTTGTGCAACTTTTGCAACCTGCTTTCGCCAATGTGTCCAAGTCTACAATGCCACATGTAGGCCTGGTTCACACAATTCTTACTCTTCTTAAGAGCATTGTCAATCTGAAGATTATAATAAGAAACATCTAATAGATATAGACCGTTGACTAAAGATGCTGAAGCTATTGATTTATTACCATAATAAATCGAACAACTTCGATTCTCAATGGTCAACCTATATCCTATCTTGTCCAAACAAGATATTGATATGATGTTCTTTATTATGCTAGGAACATAATAATAATCTTCCAATAGTAAGGTGTCTCCCGATGGAAGCCTGAGGTTTGCTGTCCCAACAGCAATTGCCGCAACTTTTGCGCCGTTTCCTAGCCTCAATTCCACCTCACCTTTCCTCAGCTTGCGCTTACTTGTCAGCATCTGCACATCATGGCAGATATGAGAAGCACATCCGGTATCTAATACCCACGATGTGGAATCTCTAACTGATAAGTTGATATCTATCATATAGATATCTGAAGCTTCAGACAGCTTCACTCTCCCATGAGCTTTATCGTTAAGGAACTCCTTGCAGTTCCTCTTCCAGTAACCATACTGCTTATAGTAGAAGCAGTCACCCTTCACTACTCTTTCGCCTTTGTCCTTCGATCTTTTATCGTTAGCTATCATCTCTGCTTCAGGGACATCTAATGCCGATTCAGCAAGAGGATCAGCTCTAGGGACAAAGTTATTGCGTTCAGATCTGAAGACATTCTTCAGGCTTCTGAACCAATTTGAGTAGATCAGGTAAGTCAAAACGGCATCAAGTATGCCACGGAGTGAGTTATTCGACGACATAATTCCCTACAGGAGATAATTAAAATCTATTTAGCAGATGTTCAATTATTAAAGTTTAAAACAAGACAAGGTCTTTTGTTCAAGTTTAACTCCCACTAATTTTCGACGGACTGTATAACCCTCAGTTATACAGAACGGGAGACGCCGACATTCTCCTAGTGGGGATCAGAATCTCAATGACTTGCACTACAGCCTTGTGGATAGCACAACAAACTGTAATACAATCAGAGAGCACCCAACTCATGGGACTTGCAACTCCTTGCAATATCTGATCATAGCTTCGGTCCCTAGAGATTTAATGGCCTTGTGGATAGCACAACAAACCACTAATTCTGGTCTAAGCTAACCATCATTACGCGACGAGCATAGATTTGCATGCAGCCCTTGTGGATAGCACAACAAAGCTACATGGTTCCTCTACCCCGATCTCTAGGCATCTAATGCCATAGCCACAGTTTCTCCTCCCAATTAAGCAGGCCTTGTGGATAGCACAACAAACCTGCCTAAAGTGATTCGAATCCTATGACTATAATGATGGTGGACCACGCGGTAAGTTCTCAACTACTCGCGTTACGGCTTAGAATTTATCTGAAGGTATTTAGATAACTTTTATCTTGGTCTCTCCTAGGTGATAGTATATTAATATATCGTATATATTTACAAAATACTATAACCTGCTTTGATTCATAATCAAAAGAACAACAATGCATCTCATACATGTCATTAGTGTGGTCATGGATAGCACAGTGGGTTTGACTGGAGCCAACAGTCAAACGCACACACAATCTAATTATAACATTTACATTAGATACCCTGCAATCACATAGGCAAGAGATCTACATCTGTACGCCTTCCTGGTTGCAGTTGTGGATCGTCCTCGCTCATTCCTCGGTTGCCTCGATCATATTACATTAATTCTAGAATTAACAAGTAAATTGAAGAAGGCCTTATGGCGAGTACAAGAGAGAGGAATGTAGAAATACATTGGAGTATGAGAGAGAGACGTGCGCAGACCTCTATTTATTAACAATTAATAAACATCATACATCCACGATCCACACAATCCATTCATCACATGAATAATAAATTAAGTGCATATCCATGACCACGGTGTGTTTTAGACATCCACACATGATTCAGCGCATCACATGGCTAAAACAAATGAGTTTTCAAAAATAGATAAATTTTGGCTTTCAAAAAGCTGGGATCTAATCAAAATTGGCATTTGAATTTCGAAAACTCATTTTATTATCTTAACATGCAATTAAATCTAAATTTAAAAGCATTAAACACACATCACATGCGCACACACTCCAAATTAATAATTCCATATTATTCCATGCAAATTAGAACATTTTTAATAATCTAACACTTAGATTAAACCCCTTTAATAATCTAACAATTAGACTATTTTAAAGACTAATCTAACCCTTAGATTAATCCAACTAAGTTAATTAATAATTTAACACTTAAATTAATAATCAACCAAATTAATTATTAACTACTAATCTAACATTTAGATTAGTCAATCAATGTTAATTATTAATTTAACATTTAAACCAATGATTAACACCAATTAGTTAAAAATTAATAATTCTAACTCTTAGAATAGTTAATTAAGATTAATTATTAATTTAACACTTAAATTAATAATTAAATCTAATTAACTGATAACTACTAATTTAACAATTAAATTAGTCAATTAAAATTAATTATTAATTTAACATTTAAATTAATAAGCAACTCTAATTATTAATTAACAATTAGATGCATTAATAACTAATAATCTAACATTTAGATTAATAATTATTAACTACTAATTTTAACTCTTAAAATTAGACAACTTAAGATAATTATTAAATTAACACTTAAGTTAATAATTAACACTAATCTTTATGAACTAATTGTTAATTAATTAATGATTCAATAATGATGCAAGATCATAAATAAGCCCAAATTAAATATCAAAACACTTTTGAACCCTTTTAAAATCAAAATCAAATTTTAATTTAATTTTAAATGGGCAATAAGGGAATTAAATAGGAAATTAGGGGTGGAGTTGGCTCAACCGGATGGGCTGAGCCCTGGGCTCGGGCCCTGGCCGAGCCAGGGCTCGGACCAGGGGCGCCAGGCCCTGGCCTGGCTCTTGGCCTAGGCTCGGACCAGGGGCGCCAGGCCCTGGCCTGGCTCTTGGCCTGGCTCGGCCAAGTCCGTCCAAGCCCTGGACCCGGCCCGGCCGGTCCGACCGGCTCGGGACCGGGTCCAGCGGGGCGGTTCGGCCCCTTCCTCCTTCCCAGAAACCCTATTGCAGCAGGAATTAGGCGGCGGGAAGGAAGGGTTGCAGCGCCGCCGCCGGCCGGCTACCGGCGCCGCCAGGCCCCCGCTGGCGTCGCCCCAGCTCCGGCGACACGCCCGGCGCCGGCAGGGCCGCCGGTGGCCTCCGGTTGGGGTGCAATCCAAGCCCAAACATCCCCAAAAATCTGATTTTGCAGGGTTTAGATCCGATTTGGGGCTCGATTTTGTAGCTCTTCGAGGCCACCATGGTGCCGGCTATCATGCCCGGTGTGTAGTGGTGACTATCACCAAGAGATCCGGACATCCGGACCGCCATCCCAACGCTTAGGAATCGTTAACGAAGCCGCCAAAGTACCCCGATTCATCATCTCATGAAGAACTCCGAAAACCCCAAATAAAATCCGAAAAATCACAGAAAAATAATCAAATTATTTGTGTTCATCTCATGAACACGATTCCGTCATTTTAATCGGATTAAACGCATGGAATAACTCAAGAAAAATTAATTTCGGAAACCGAAACGGGACGGGAAACAGTGGAACCTAGCTCTGATACCACTGTTGGTTTTTCTCGGTTTCTCCGGATCGCTCACGCAGCGGAAAAATAAAATATTTACAGCGATCCGTTCCCGTTTCGAAATCTAAAATACAAGATAATCGGATTATCTTTTCTCACCGTGTGCGGATTCGAATCCGCAGCCGTTCGGTTCCGTCGGTGTGACACCGCAAGCCGCGCAAGTGCCCGACCTCTAGCGAAGTCCACGCGATCCTCCCCGCGACGGATATCCTCGAGTTCGTCGTTCTTCGCAGCCCGCGAAGCCTCCGCTGGTCGCCGCAATGATCGCCGCAGTGCGCAGACGATTTCCCGTCGAACGGGATTCGAAAAAGCGGCGGAGCAGATCTGGATCTGCCTGGACTCCAGAGGAAGACAGAAACTGAGGAGGGGCGGCCAGGGTTAGCAGCAGCTTGGCCTGCTCAGCCCGTTCGCTATGTTTTATACTAACCGCGCGGTTTTTCACAAAAACCCCCGGTTTATATAAAACCCACTTATTTATCCATCGCCTTGAGAATCATTTGCGTGTGACCCTCTAGGCCCAAGTACCAGTCCAGTTAATGGCCCAGTAAGCCCAGTGACTCCTCACTGGCTTTATTAATTAATTAATAACCCTTTATTAATCAATTAATCAATCGAATTGATGTCGCACATCGAATTCGACCGGGCCTCCGATCACGTTGGGTGCCAAGCAACACCGCGTGAACCCGGAAGGTATTTGGGGTTAAGTAACCGACTCTTGGAACCTTTCCGTCGACAGTTACCGCGTGGATATAATCCTTTATTCGTACAATGCTCTCGAGTCAACTCAGGGTATGGCGAGCTGTCAAACCCTAACCGGTCGACTCACTTGGATTGGATGCCGCTAATGAATATCGGAAAACTCATTTCCCGATATTATCGTCTGCCCTGGCCAGGGACTTTCGCGCATCCTTCCTAGAGCATTCTCTCTCTAAGTACCGAGAGCGAATGATTCCTTATTGACACACAATTCCCTTCGACGGTATTCCGTTGCACCCAATCCTTGGCGTATTAGAATCCCGTGGCTAGAGATTCGTAGACCAAGGTCAAAGTACAGAAGTCCACCGCCAAGGTGTCCTTGGTGTCTCAGGTCCGAGGACCATCCACGCAACTGCGACAATAGAATCAAGCTAGTTGACAGTGAGGTACAATACCATCCAGCGATTCAGTCGGATCAGTTCAGTGAACTCATTCTCCAATGAGCACCTACAGATTCGCCTCAGTGTCTCCACACAAGTGACTTATGAGACCAGTCACCCTCATCATATGAGCAGGAGTAATCTGTACTAGTCTAACCGGATATCCGATGTCCTTCTCGGATATCCTCCGACTAGGAACGATTAAGAATATGTGTGTTTAAGTGATCAGTCTCATTAGTATGATCTCATCATAATCTGATCACCATAGTACAAATTCACGGACTTCATTATGAAACGATAATTAACGTGATTTACACATAATGAATATTATGCCATTTTATTAATAATGAACGAGATTTACAGATAAACTAAAAACGATTAAACTAAAAACGATTATCAGATAATCGGATTCTTACCACGTGCGAATTCGAATATGCAACCGTTCGGTTCTGTCAGTGTGACACCGCAAGTCGCGCAAACACCTGGCCTCTAACGGAGTCCATGCGATCCTCCTCGCGGTGGATATCCTCACGGTTCCTCGTTCTCGCAGCCCACAAAACCTACGTCGTTCGCCGCAACGCGTGAACGATTTTCCGTCGAACGGGAGTCAAAGAAGCGGCGGAGCAGACCCGGGGATCTGGACTCGTCTGGGGCGCCAGAAAGAGAGAGAGGAACAGAGGAGGGGCAGCTAGGGTGAACAACAGCTTCGCCTACTCAGCCCGTTCGCTACATTTTATATTAACTGCGCGGTTTTTCATAAAACCCTTCGATTTATATAAAACCCACTTATTTATCCATCACCTTGAGAATCATTTGCGTGTGACCCTCTAGGCCCAATAACCAGTCCGGTTAATGGCCCAATAAGCCCAGTCACTCCTCACTGGCCGGATTAATCAATTAATAACTCATATTAATTAATTAATCAATTGAATCAATGTCATACATCAAATTCGATCGGGCCTCCGATCACGTTGGGTGTCAAGCAACACCGCGTGAACTCGGAATATATCGGGGTTAAGTAACCAATTCTTGGAACCTTTCCTTCGACAGTTACCGCTTGGATATAATCCTTCATTCGTACAATGCTCTTGAGTCAACTCATAGCATGGTATATTGTCAAACCCTAACCAGTCGACTCACTTAGATCGGATGCTACCGTATAATATCGGAAAACTCCTTTCACGATATTATCGTCCGCCCTGGCCAGGAGTTTCCATGCATCCTTCCTAGAGCATTCTCTCTCTAAGTACCAAGAGCAAATGATTCCTTATTGACACTCAATTTCGTTCGACGGTATTCCGCTATATCCGATCATTGGCTATTTAGAATCCCGTGGTTAGAGATTCATAAACTAAAGTCAAAGCATATAAGTCCACTGACAAGGTGTCCTTGGTGTCTTAGGTCCGAGGACCATCCACGAAACTGTGACAACATAATCAAGCTAGTTGACAGTGATGTACAATACCATCCAGTGATTCAGTCGGATCAGTTCAGTGAACTCATTATTTAATGAGCACCTACAGATTTGCCTTAGTGTCTCTATACAAGTGACTATGAGATCAGTCACCCTCATCGTATGAGCAGGAGTAATATGTACTAGTTTAACCGGATATCCGATGTCCTTCTCGGATATCCTTCGACTAAAAACTATTAAGAATATGTGTGTTTAAGTGATCAGTCTCACTAGTATGATCTCATCATAATCTGATCACTATCACACATATTCACGGACTTCATTATGAGACGATAACAATACAAATTTACACATAATGAAATAATGCCATTATATTAATAAATGAACGAGATTACAAGGTCATATTGGTTTGTAGGCCACCTAAGACTAACAATATCTTTTCGCGATACAAAGAGAGAGAGCACACGTGATAGATAGAGAACCCATGTGGGTCCTGCCCTGTGCGATCTATCTAGGCACCCGATGAAAATCCCACCATCAATTAGACATTACGCTAGTGGACAAATGGAGACTCTCTCTCTCTCTCTCTCTGTAAGGACTGAGGTTTCGGGTTCTGTATTCGGGTCGGGTTCGGGCCGGATCCCCTGGTTTGGACCCTGAGGGGGAGGTCTTGAGAGTTCAGACTGAATGACGTCTGCACTGCTCGACGCCTTTCAAAAGGCGTCAGGGTGTGTGGACGCCATTTAGGTCTACTTGTTGTTGTGCCACGTGTGCGCCACGTGGGCGGGTTTCGGGCCGCGAGAGTACGGCCCCTGTCATATCGTCTGAACGGCGTCCAGGTAGGTCAACGCGATTCAGACTGCGACCCTGCGGTGTCAGTGTGCGGCGCCAGAGCGTTGTCAGTACGGCCTGTCCTGTCGTCTGAACGGCGTCCGCGGAGAGTGACGCGTTTCAGACCGCTGTCAGTACGGCCCGTCCTGTCAGACTGATTGGCGTCTACCTCGATCGACGCGTTTTAGCTAGATTCAGATTGACCCCGCGAGCCTCCCCTTCTTTCCCTCATTTTCGCCTTCACCCTCTCTCTCTTAGCCCTCTCCGTTCCCTCCGCCCTCCTTCCATCCTTCCCATCCTCTTCTTCCTCTTCCATCACTCCATAGCCTCCTTACCTCTCACCTCTACCTCCACCACCTCCTTCGCGGCGTTCTATTCTCCGAACGGCGGCCGACGTCCCGGCGGAGTGGCGGCGTCCTCGACGGTACCGGCGGCGGTCTGCGGTGCGGCGGGTCGGCGGCACGGAGCTTGGAGGAGTTCAAGAACCGGTAGGGGGACGAACCTTGCATGTGTTGCTCGTGTTTTCCTTGGCGTGACATGATGTGTTTGGGCTAGATTGAGCATGTTTAGGGGGTTTCCTTGTGATAATGGCTGTATTTGTGAACGTGGATTCGTAGCGTGCTTGTGGTGGTTGAATTCCTCTTCCTCCCCTTCTTGTTTTGGGGCTTTTTCGGAGTGTTTGGGGTTAAGGGAGAAACCCTCGGATCGAACCAGGGAACTAGGTTTCTGGCGCTAAACGGCGTCGTGCCTGGTCGACGCCTTTCAGAAGGACGTCAGGGCAGTACGACGCCTTTTAGGGCAGAAACCTCCATGTTCGATGTTTCACGAGTTAGGGGTTCTGGCGCTAAATGACGTCATGGATGGACGACGCCTTTTAGAAGGACGTCGGGCCATCATGACGTCATTTAGGCAGGAAATCACCCCGACTGAGGGTCTGTGGATCTGGACGCGTTTTAAAGGGCGACTCCCCATGACGACGCGTTTCAATGAATAATCTGACTTTTAAAATGAACCTGTCTGAGGGGCTTGAATGGCGTCGACCTCTGTCGACGCGATTCAAGACAGAACTGTCTAAATGCTGGTTTTAACATGTGTTTCACTATTGGGCGGTTCAAAGGCATGCTTTACGTTGTACACTGAGACTGAGGACTTCTGCGTGAATGGAATTACATCATGTTATATGTGTGTGTGTGCTTATACGACTGTAGATCGGTATGACTGTGGTTTACGTTTGTCACTATGGACCGATGGGGACAGGGTCATGGTGTCTGTGAGGCATTGTGCCGTACCGGTGGGAGAAGGGGTACATGTTGTGTTTTACCTTTGGCTGAGGGAAGCAGAACCACCTTGAGCCCGTCGGGCCGGAGTAGCCGGTGCGCTATCCGAGGGGTTGCTGTTTGGTCTCAGCGGGTCGGGGTTTCCCTGTTTGTCGTGGCAGCTTCCGGCGCGTTTCTTGCTGTGGAGCTGGTTGTGGTACTGTTGGAGTTGTTTTACCCCTGTAGCCACTGGGCCTGATGTGACATTTGATCAAGGTTACGAGTGGTACCCTTAGCCCTTTGGCCTGACGCAGCTCGGGAGGTTAGGGTTGTGGGTAGTTCCTGTAGCTTCGGCTTGACGGGGGTTCGCCGGTCCCCAGGGCCCTCCTGAAGCGCTGAGGCCTAGCGTGGAGGCAATCCGGTTGGTAGGACAGTATTCTAGACTGCTTGTGTGCACACGTAGCTGGGCAGTGGCGGTACACTGGTCCCAGCTAGTCCTAGTTTGACTCACTGCCTCACCCTACAGTGCCCCGGAACACTGTGGGGGTGGACAGGCGTGAGTAGTGGTGGTAGTGTTGTGAGGCGACGTTTGACTTCGGTCGACAGTGTGGTTCAGTCGCTTTGTAGACTTTGGCTGTGAGACGTGACTTTGTGTTGGGTTCTTCGGGTTGCTTAGAATTGTTCCTGTTACACTGCTTATCGTATATTTCATATCAGGTTTGGGTGCTATGTTTACTGCTTCACTTAATTGCCTTATATCTGTGTTGTTGCACTTGTGGGTGTGTGAGTGGGAGGTAGGGGATCGGATGATCCCTACTGAGCCCAATTCTGGTGTGGCTCACTCCCTGCGGTTTCAGGTGTGGACCTCGTGGCGTTTGGCGGCGGGTGGTGTCTTCTTGGTGTTCGGACCAGCAGCTGTCTCAGTTCCGGGGTATGCCCCGATGTTGTTGTACTTTCCTTTTGCCTGTACTTATTTAAATTGTTGGACCATGTAATTATTGTTGGACTGTATACGGACATTGCTATCTTCCTTCCTGCGCACTTGTTATACCTTTGTAGTCCGTGTGATTGTTATATTTAGCCTTGTTTAGCACTTACTCCTCCAGATGTGTTGTGTGAGATCCGGGTGTGAACCCGTAGTTAATGGGCCGACATCCATTTAGTGATCGGGTCTCCGGTCATAGGATGGCGGGTCGTTACAGATGGTATCAGAGCTCAGTCTGGTCGAGTATGTGGCAAACTGGGTTAGATATTATAGTCCAACAATAAGTACGAGTCTGTACAGGCGATGGCTGCTGGTGTAGATTGATAGGTTTTGACGTGTTTTGGTTCGATTTGCGTGTTGTGGGGTAGTGATGGCACCGAAGAGGAGAGTTCCGTTGGCTCGTGGTTCGAGAGCAGATGATAGTGGTTCGAGGGCAGAAGGACATAATGTGGATCAATTCATGGAAGCTATGATTGGGGCTATGTCTAGATACCAGCAGGGAGATGGAAGTGAGGGGTCTAATTCCCGAGGTGGCCAATCCATGGTGATGGAGCGGTTCTTGAAGCTGAAGCCCCCTTCTTTCACGGGTCAACCTGTTCCAGATTCGGCAGCTCATTGGATTAAGGAAGTGGAGAAGGCGTTTGATGTTCTAGAATGTGCTGAGAGTGACAAGACCTTGTTGGCAACCTACTTGCTGAAGGACGATGCTTATGATTGGTGGGTCACCATCAAGGGGTTGATGTTTCCAGATAAATCCTTGAGAGAGATTCTTTGGGAAGGCTTTGTAAGAGAGTTTGGCGGGCAATACTTTCCGAGGCACGTTTGTAAGGCCAAGGAAAGGGAGTTTATGGAATTGGTGCAGGATGGTATGTCAGTTCTAGAATATCAGATGAAATTTGTAACTCTGGGAAGATTTGCTCCACACATATCTGAGCGTGAGGATCTTAGGACGGAGAAATTTGTGGATGGACTTCAGCATGATCTGAGGGAATTTGTGGCAGCTCATTGTTGTAAGGATCTGGCGTCAGCAGTTCGGTGCGCGGCAGCGGTGGAGATGCAGTTCCAACACACGGCAAAGGAGTCGTAGCATTCAGCACGAGGGAAGCAGCAAAGCAGGGATAGATCAGCGGTCTTTTCGTCAGGTGGTTCGAGTTCCTTTGAGGTCGAATTCCATGAAGTACCTTGTGATGAAGATGAAGATGGTTCGGTTCAGCAGACGCAGACAGAGGTCAGTTGGCAACAGGAAGCGAGGCGGGACGCTGCGGACCGTTGTCCCCGTTGTGGCAGGTTTCATGGAAATCGGATATGTCCTTTGATCACTGGTAGCTGTTTTGGCTGTGGTAGGAAGGGACATCTCGCGAGGAATTGTCCCCAGAAGAATAAGGCAAGTCAGGAGCAGAGTGATCAGTAGGTGTTCGAGACGTGAGTGGAGTTGCGTCTCTTTGTGGTGGACCGAGAGGCTGTGCTAGAAGAGCACTTTTATCTTGTCTTGTTCAGAGGTGGTTGTGAACTCTTGTGGCTCTTTTATGTACTGGGGTTTGGTGGAGAATCAGTTTTGTAATATGTGCCTTGCTAATGTATGGTTATTATGATCTTTCAGCTTTTTGTTAGAATCGAGAATCTTGGTTAGCTTGATGAGAATTTGATTGGCTAATTATGTGGAGCCTTGTGTGTGCGAGTGGTGAGAATGATTGTTGTGATCGGTGTGCCGGCATGTGATGGTTAGCCGAGTTTGTCGTTGAGCAGTTGCAAATTTCGAGGACGAAATTCTTTTAAGGGGGGGAGAATGTAAGGACTGAGGTTTCGGGTTCTGTATTCGGGTCGGGTTCGGGCCGGATCCCCTGGTTTGGACCCTGAGGGGGGGGTCTTGAGAGTTCAGACTGAATGACGTCTGCACTGCTCGACGCCTTTCAAAAGGCGTCAGGGTGTGTGGACGCCATTTAGGTCTGCTTGTTGTTGTGCCACGTGTGCGCCACGTGGGCGGGTTTCGGGCCGCGAGAGTACGGCCCCTGTCATATCGTCTGAACGGCGTCCAGGTAGGTCGACGCGATTCAGACTGAGACCTTGCGGTGTCAGTGTGCGGCGCCAGAGCGTTGTCAGTACGGCCTGTCCTGTCGTCTGAACGGCGTCCGCGGAGAGTGACGCGTTTCAGACCGCTGTCAGTACGGCCCGTCCTGTCAGACTGATTGGCGTCTACCTCGATCGACGCGTTTTAGCTAGATTCAGATTGACCCCGCGAGCCTCCCCTTCTTTCCCTCATTTTCGCCTTCACCCTCTCTCTCTTCGCCCTCTCCGTTCCCTCCGCCCTCCTTCCATCCTTCCCATCCTCTTCTTCCTCTTCCATCACTCCATAGCCTCCTTACCTCTCACCTCTACCTCCACCACCTCCTTCGCGGCGTTCCATTCTCCGGACGGCGGCCGACGTCCCGGCGGAGTGGCGGCGTCCTCGACGGTACCGGCGGCGGTCTGCGGTGCGGCGGGTCGGCGGCACGGAGCTTGGAGGAGTTCAAGAACCGGTAGGGGGACGAACCTTGCATGTGTTGCTCGTGTTTTCCTTGGCGTGACATGATGTGTTTGGGCTAGATTGAGCATGTTTAGGGGGTTTCCTTGTGAGAATGGTTGTATTTGTGAACGTGGATTCGTAGCGTGCTTGTAGTGGTTGAATTCCTCTTCCTCCCTGTAGGCGCCCGGAACGTCCCCCACCGCGGCTTCGGGCTTCGGGCGAGGGTTCTTCTCCGTTCGTCTTAGCACTGTGGCGATTCAGAAGGGGGGTTAGAATTTAAAGTGTGATCGCCAGGAGCATTACCTTTCGGTCCCTGTGCTCCGCAGGGATGTAGAAGGTGATCGCGCGTTTGGTGGGAGCGGGAGATGCTGGTTCCTCATTCTCTTCCCCCGGCCGGCCAGAGGAGGAGAGCCCGGTACTCTGCACGCGTGAATGTGGTAAGGATCCCCTGGAAAGAAAAGACAGACAAAGAAAAGACAATGACCCAATTAGAACTGTGACATGTAGGATCTGTTCATGCAAACATAAAAATTAACTAAAATTAGAGGGAGACGCACCGGATGGGTGTTTGGGAGGGAAGGTGACCATATGTTATGGCCACCCACCTCCCGTTTTTTTGTTTGGAACCTCTGGGGGTAAAAGGTGCTAAGTCATTCTAGGATGTATGCATGCAGATAAGTGCTCGTGTGTGAAGATTGAAATGATGTGTTGAAGGTAAAAGAGAGTGAAAGAGGGAGAATGTTACGGCATGGACGGAATTTGGAAATGTAATGAAGTGAAAAGGTGAAAAGTAAAAGAGGGTTAGGAAGACAAGCCCATTTAGAGTGACGTTCCTCCTGAAACAGCCTTCTGACTCTTTGCCCGCCTGACTCCTCAAAGCCGACCCGCTCCGAGGAAGAAACTCCTTCTTAATCCCCTTCCAACCCCTCCGCCCCCCTTGCTCGAGGGAACCTGGGGGGTTTAAATAGATGAAGGAAAAAGGAGGAGAAAACAGGGGTCTAAATCCCCGTAAATCACCCTTCAACCAATAGGGAGTGGTCAAGGGTTGGAGGTAGTGGACGCGGCAGTGGCCGGAGTGGGGAGTGGTCGGAGTAGTGGGGGACGAGGGCGGCGAGTAGAGGAGATCGTGGGGAAGACGGAGTCAAGGGGGTGGTTAAGGAGTGGACGGCCAGGTGACATGCCTTCCATTCTTGTGGTGGAAGGCGGCCCGGCTGGCCTTCGAAGGGGGTGGAAGGCGAGGGGTGGCCTTCGAAGGAGGCGGAAGGCAAGGGGTGGCCTTCGAAGGTGGTGGAAGGCAAGGGAGCTGGCCTTCCACGAAAAGATAGTGAAAAGTGAAAAAGGCGGCTAAAACGGTGGAAGGCGAGGTAGCTGGCTTTCGAAGGGGGTAGAAGGCGGGGGGTGGCCTTCGAAGGCGGTGGAAGGCAAGGGGGCTGGCCTTCCACGAAAAGATGAAAAAGGGTGGCCAAAAGGGTGGGAGGCAAGGTGGGTGGCCTTCGAAGGTGGTGGAAGGCGAGGGGTGGCCTTCGAAGGGGGTGGAAGGCGGACTGGCTGGGCTTCCACGAAAAAGGTAGCTAGAGTCGGGATTTGGTTAATGGGCCTAGCTGGTAGTGGGCTGAGATGGCTGAAATGAGGGGATTTTGGTGATGAAGGGCTAATGATGGGTTGGGTTCATGACCAAAAGGGTGGTCCAAAATCGGTGTCTACACTCCCCTTCTTGTTTTGGGGCTTTTTCGGAGTGTTTGGGGTTAAGGGAGAAACCCTCGGATCGAACCAGGGAACCAGGTTTCTGGCGCTAAACGGCGTCGTGCCTGGTCGACGCCTTTCAGAAGGACGTCAGGGCAGTACGAAGCCTTTTAGGGCAGAAACCTCCATGTTCGATGTTTCACGAGTTAGGGGTTCTGGCGCTAAATGACGTCATGGATGGACGATGCCTTTTAGAAGGACGTCGGGCCATTATGACGTCATTTAGGCAGGAAATCACCCCGACTGAGGGTCTGCAAATCTGGAATTTCAGTGTGAATGGCGTCTGTGGATGTGGACGCGTTTTAAAGGGCGACTCCCTATGACAACGCGTTTCAAGGAATAATCTGACTTTTAAAATGAACCTGTCTGAGGGGCTTGAATGGCGTCGACCTCTGTCGACGCGATTCAAGACAGAACTGTCTAAATGCTAGTTTTAACATGTGTTTCACTGTTGTGCGGTTCAAAGGCATGCTTTACGTTGTACACTGAGACTGAGGACTTCTGCATGAATGGAATTACATCATGTTATATGTGTGTGTGTGCTTATACGACTGTAGATCGGTATGACTGTGGTTTACGTTTGTCACCATGGACCGATGGGGACAGGGTCATGGTGTCTGTGAGGCATTGTGCCGTACCGGTGGGAGAAGGGGTACATGTTGTGTTTTACCTTTGGCTGAGGGAAGCAGAACCACCTTGAGCCCGTCGGGCTGGAGTAGCCGGTGCGCTATCCGAGGGGTTGCTGTTTGGTCTCAGCGGGTCGGGGTTTCCCTGTTTGTCGTGGCAGCTTCTGGCGCGTTTCTTGCTGTGGAGCTGGTTGTGGTACTGTTGGAGTTGTTTTACCCCTGTAGCCACTGGGCCTGATGTGACATTTGATCAAGGTTACGAGTGGTACCCTTAGCCCTTTGGCCTGACGCAGCCCGGGAGGTTAGGGTTGTGGGTAGTTCCTGTAGCTTCGGCTTGACGGGGGTTCGCCGGTCCCCAGGGCCCTCCTGAAGCGCTGAGGCCTAGCGTGGAGGCAATCCGGTTGGTAGGACAGTAGTCTAGACTGCTTGTGTGCACACGTAGCTGGGCAGTGGCGGTACACTGGTCCCAGCTAGTCCTAGTTTGACTCACTGCCTCACCCTACAGTGCCCCGGAACACTGTGGGGGTGGATAGGCGTGAGTAGTGGTGGTAGTGTTGTGAGGCGACGTTTGACTTCGGTCGACAGTGTGGTTCAGTCGCTTTGTGGACTTTGGCTGTGAGACGTGACTTTGTGTTGGGTTCTTCGGGTTGCTTAGAACTATTCCTGTTACACTGCTTATCGTATGTTTCATATCAGGTTTGGGTGCTATGTTTACTGCTTCACTTAATTGCCTTATATCTGTGTTGTTGCACTTGTGGGTGTGTGAGTGGGAGGTAGGGGATCGGATGATCCCTACTGAGCCCAATTCTGGTGTGGCTCACTCCCTGCGGTTTCAGGTGTGGACCTCGTGGCGTTTGGCGGCGGGTGGTGTCTTCTTGGTGTTCGGACCAGCAGCTGTCTCAGTTCCGGGGTATGCCCCGATGGTGTTGTACTTTTCTTTTGCCTGTACTTATTTAAATTGTTGGACCATGTAATTATTGTTGGACTGTATACGGACATTGCTATCTTCCTTCCTGCGCACTTGTTATACCTTTGTAGTCCGTGTGATTGTTATATTTAACTTTGTTTAGCACTTACTCCTCCAGATGTGTTGTGTGAGATCCGGGTGTGAACCCGTAGTTAATGGGCCGACATCTATTTAGTGATCGTGTCTCCGGTCATAGGATGGCGGGTCGTTACACTCTCTCTCTCTCTCTCTCTCTCTCACGTAGAGGAAGTAGCAACGTCTACTCCATTCTGTCTAGATCCCTCCGCTCGATGGCACCTCTCCAGTGGAATTGTAACGACCTGTCACCTTATTATCGGGGATCCATTACTAAATGGGTACCAAATCATTTAAAATCTAGAGCCAAGTCAGGATCTCGATAAGTATGAAAAATGAATAAGAAATTAAGTTAAACAATCCACAACATATCGAATTGTAAAGGAAGTGCAGGAATTAAAATTTATTACAATTCGACTCAACTCAGTAAATAATTACATATTCCAACTGAAAAGAAATGATTAAGCGTACATGCCTGAAAAAGAAATAACAACTATATCGAGGCGTACTCCATAACGATGATTGCTGTCGCGCAACCCGAGATGAAACCCTACCATGCTATGTCAGCCGGAAACTCTTACTTGAAAACCGCGGGAGTGAGTCACACTGAAATGGACTCAATAGGGAACCTCCGATCCCTACTACCCACACACGCACCCACAGTGCAACAAGACTAGATATAGGCAATTAAAGTAAAGCAGTAAACACAACTCCCAAAGATTCCCAAATTCCAATATGAAACACATGCATTTGTAAATGCAACATGCACAACTCTGAAACCACTGCACCACGAAGTCCACAACCAGCGTCTCGGCTAAACACACAAATCACGCAGTCGAACACGGAAAACACCAACCTGCTGGGACAGAACAACAACCCCTTAGATAGCGCGCTGGCTATTCCGGCCTGTCTAACTCTAGGTGGTTCTGCCTCCTCCCAGTCACGAGTGACACTCCAAATGTACCACTCCACCGATACTAGTTATACCTCGGTTCACCGAATGACCCTCACTTGCTAGGCGTCACCCTGCTACTCCCACACCAGCATTGTGCCACTCCTACACCCACATAGGGCACTTAAGCGCTAACAATTGTCACTCTAGGCCCATGATCACACAAAACACAATACAGTGCGAGCCGATCACGTAGAAATCTCTGTCCCCAATGTATGATTTCAAGCATGCATTTAATTAAATTAACTAACAATGTACATACATGTTAATTGTAGGGATTAATGAGGTTCTATCTTGAATCTCGTCGCCTGTGGCCGACGTTGTTCAAGATCCCTAAACTGGTTCAGTTCCTCGTAGGAACTGGGACCCAGGGATACTGACCTGAATGACGTTGTCCGTAGTCGACGTCATTCAGTTCTTTATCCTATGCTGACCTCGAGAATTGGAAAATGGGTCGTTAAATAGCGACGCCCATGGTCGACAGCATTGTAAATGGCGTCACCTAGTCTCGACGCCATTTAACATCCGAAATCGAGCCTCTCCGAGCAAGAACCGAGCACCCCATTCTCCAAAAAAAAACACACAAAACGCAAGAAGATGGGAAAGAAGTCAAATAATCAAATTGAAGCACACCTAACCCAATTTAATAAAAATATCTATTTTCATCAAAACCCCCCCTTAAAACATGCTTTTTCTATCCAAAACCTCCACACACAACGCATGCTTCAAAGCGGGAAAAACATGGTTTTTAAATAAATAATACGAGAATTGTCACCCTACCGGTTACTTGAACTCTTCTTTACTCCTAGCCACTGAACCACTACGCCACGAGTCGTTGCCGGTACCGCCGTGGACGTTGGCACTCTATCGAGATGTCGACCGTCGTCTGGATAGCAAAGTACTACGGAGGAGATGGTGGTGGTAGTGGTGAGAGGTTATTAGAGTGGTGGAAGAGGAAGAAGGGGAAGAGAAAGGGAAAGGGGATTGGGAAAGGGTTCGGAGAGAGGGAGATAGAGAGTGAGAATGAGATAAATGAGAGAAAGGAAAGAAGGCTCGGATGTCAAACAGAAACATGCTAAATCACGTTGTTCCAAGACGACGTCATTCAGACGACAAGACGAGGTCGTACACTGACAGATCTCTGAATGACGTCTTGCATGGTCGACGTCATTCAGACGATCAGACCGAGGTCGTACACTCGCACCCTAATGCTCGCCCACGTGGCACCCACGCATAGCTCCTAAATTGTGTCCTCCTTGGTCGACGTCGTTCAAAATCGCGTCGAACAAGCTTGACGCGATAAAGAGCCCATGTCCCAGACCCACAAGGGCCCAAACCAAGGAGTCCGACATCGAAACCGACCCAACAACTAGATCTGAAACCCCAGTCCTTACAAGAGGACAAAGAAAGTTAATAATAATAATATTATTATTAAAATTAGTTATTATTATCTTATAAGCCTATCATTTTGATATTAATTTTAATAAGAATAATAATAATATCAAAATTAGTATTTTTATCCCATAAAACTACCCCAATAATAATAATAGTTTCAATAATAATAATAATATAATACTTTCCATGATGTTAGTAATGATAATAATAATATTTTAAAAATAATAATAATATCAAATTAGTTATTATTATGTCATGAGACTACCCAAATAATAATAACAACAATATCAAAATTAGTTATCATTATGCCATGAGACTATTCCAATAATAATAATAATAATATTAATATTAAAAATAATATAATAATGCTTTCCACCATGTTAGAGGATGATGATGATGATGATAATTATTTAAATAATAATAACATCAAAATTAATTATCATTATCTCATGAGACTGCCTTAATAATAATAATAACGTCAAAACTAGTTATTTATGTCTTAAGAGATTGCACAATAACAATAACAACAACAACAATAATAATAATAATAGAGGACAAAAAATAGGAGATATAAATTTTAATAGGGAGAGAGAAATGTGAAAGAGGAGAAAGAGAGATAAGAGTAATAATAATAATATCAAAATTAGTTATTATTATCACCTAGGACTATCATTTTGATATTGATTTTATTATTAATGTTATTATTAATATTAATATTAGTTATTATTATCCTATGAGACTATTCAATAATAATCATAATAATGTTAAAATTAGTTATTATTATTCAAGATATTGCAACAACAACAACAACAAAAATAATAATAGGAGACAATAAAATAAGAGATAGAAATAAGGAGAGAGAAAAATGTGAAAGAGGATGATGATGATGATAATAATAATAATATTATTTTTTCAAATAATAATAATATCAAAATTAGTTATTATTATCCCATGAGACCACTATTTTAATATACATATACATATATTTTAAGAATAATGATAATATCAAAATTAGTTATTATTATCCTATATCCTATGAGACAACCATTTCGATATTAACTTTTAATATAATAATAATATCAAAATTAGTTATTATTATCCCATCAGACTATATCAACAATAATGACAAAACAACAACAAAAATAATAATATCAAAGTTAGTTATTATTTTCCAAGGAGATTACAATAACGATAATAATAGGGAATAGAAAAATAGGAGATAAAAATATTAGTAGGAGAGAGAAAAATGTTAGAGAGGAGAAAGAAAGATGATAATGATGATGATAATAATAATAATAAAATAATAATAGTATAAAGAGAGATTGATTATATATATAGTATATAAGAAGTTATGAATACTATTATTATATATAAGTAATTTTTGTTACAAAGAGAGGGGAGAGAGAGAGAGAGAGAATTAATGAGAGAAAGATGTGAGATAGAGAGAATTAACAAGAGAGAGAGTGAGCGGGAGAGAGAAGTAATGAGAGAGAATTAATAAGGGGCATAAATATTAATAGGGAATGAAGAAAGAGGGAGAGAGAATTTAGGCGGAAAACAAAATTATCTGTTATTGACACGTGACATTATGAAGCTTTATTTTGTATATATAATAATATAGAAAATCTTACTAATCAACATTTATAAATCTTTATAAACTAGGCCCAATTTACTTGCAAGACTGCTTGTTCAGATTTTCTCATATTGAAACATGGCAACTATTGCTTTGATTAGCAGATTACTATTCTACCAAAGAACAAAAAAATAAATTCAATAAAGAATTAATAAAAATAAGATATCATTAATCTCTATCCTACCGGAATAAGTAATTCAGAGTTTCTAACAATGTTGCTTGTTCCATACTTCAATTTTATTCATAAATATGCCATTCTCCCGAGTACACAATCCACGCAACTAACCCAAATAAGAAGGATTGGTCATTCTATTCAACCCTTATCCCCAAATAAACGGGTTCTTAATGTATGCTCCTTTTAATCAGCATGGTGGGTAGGGCTCTCAAATCCACCTTATATTTATATCAATTTTCCATTTTCATCTCTACCGCACACCGTCTAGTCTGAGGATGCCCATGATAACCAATAACTTAATTATTCAATTAAACTTTAACTTATAAGTCAGTTAATAGATAGTTTTTTTAAATTGATTTATATAACATTCAAGATAGTAGACATCAATTTTTCATGGCCAAATGCGTATGATATATTAAATATTCGATTATTATTAACTTATAAAATAATTAATGGATAATTTTTCTAAATCGACCACATAACAAATCCAATTAGAGATCTGGTCTACAGTATTAGAGTCAATACTCGATAAGAAACACAAAATCGGGCATCCGCGGTTCCCCACCGCCGGATCGTCCCAGATCGCCAAATCGATCGCCGGGGGAACACAACCCGTTAAAGCGATCTCGACCGTAAAAATATCCATTCACGGTCAAGATCTCTTCGACGTACGAATACGTATAAATACCTTCCGTTTCCGTACCCTCGCCATCCACGTGCGCCCCGCAATATCTCCCTTCCCTCCCCGCTCTTCCATCCTTCCCCGCCCTCTGGGATTCCAACCGTGCGCCTCGCATTCTTGTAGCGCTCTGCGGATTTCCTAAGAATCTTCTCGTCCCGCCCCAAAATTTCGTCCCCGCCACACCCGATCGGCGGCGCCTATCTATCTCCTTGCTCCAATCGCCGCCGTTTGTTGGTCGATCGGTGCTCTTCCGCCGCCGCCTCCGTCTCCGCCGTCGCCGTGGACCTAGGTCTTCGGGGACCGGTGGAAGTCTAGGGCTTCAGGGATGTGGTTGGATGGGTGAAGGATGCCGGAGCTGCGTAGCGGAGCGCGCAAGGGCCGGGCAGCACCAGCGAACCAGAGAGTCCAGGCCGAGGGGGCGGCCGCCGGCGCCGCCAGGAGGGGGAGAGTAGCGAGAAACAGGAGGGGGGTGAACGAGAACAGGGCGGCGGGGGCGGCCGAGGTGGAGGGGGAGGTGAAGAAGTTTCTTGAGGAGAGTGAGTTCTTGGGCGGGGAGGGGAAAGGGGAGGAGAACAAGGAAGGGGAGGGCGAGAGGAAGATGGAGGATTACGACAGCGGCGCTAAGAGCGCGGAGAAGCCCGCGGGCGTGGAGGATGAGGGGAGCACGACGCCGCTCCCTGACAAGGTCACGGATATGCCTTTCTTTCCTTTGCGATTTTGCAGAACTTGCACTAATTCATTGCATAGATTATCCCACATAAAGAGAGGGAAAATATTCTTTAGCAAGACTGGTTTTATTTGTCGTCCTTGCAGAAGGGATGCCAGGAAAACTGGTTTTGTTGACACTTGACAGCATTTAGGAAATTGGTTTTAATCATTCATGCAATTCGTAGATTATCGCACACAAAGAAAAAGGAAATATCTCTTTATCTGGAAAAGGGTCCATGTTAAATGCTTGCTAGAGTTAGCAGGGAAGGAACTTGATTTTGATGTTGGCTACTGTGTTAGTTTTGAGATTTTCTCTGTTTTTTTGTTTCAATATTTAGACTTGTGTAGGTTAGGTTAGGTTAAGTTCTTCACTTCTTCTATAATCATCTGGCCTTAAAAAGCCTTTGAGTAACGTCAGGAGCGTGGGGATAATGGTCCTGTGCCAGCATCTCAGGTTTGAGATCTTGCTAATATTGTCTTAGATAATCAGAATAATGGGCAGTTCTGAAATTGTGGTCTTTTAGTTGTAAAATGCACAATAATGATGGGAGGGAAAAGGATGGAGTTGTTTTCTTTCACGGTACTTTCACAAGAAGCATATAAGACAAATAGGAGGTATTAGTTATTGACATGAAATGTGAACTTGCACCATCGGGCAGAGATATATACACAGTTGTAAGTGTGTGATGTTAAACTTTTACCTGTTATAGATCCCATAAATTGGACACTGCCAAACTGGCACTTTCATCTGTCAGATGTGTGGTGCAGTTTGTGTTTATATCGCTATCCATATCATTTTGCTTTTATCTTTTCTTTATGTTGGAGTTCGTTCACTTTGTGGTTTTCGTTCTGATGTTGAAGTCCTTTCTTTCTCCAACACACAACATGAACGTAGACGTCCACACGGAAGGATGTGTTTGAGTGGCCGGTATACCCTTTCTGGTAGCTTAATGCAAATTTTGATGGTATGCACCCAAAAAGAGAAGGCGTATTGTGCTTGATATATGAGATCTATGATTCACTGGACATAGACATGTGTCAACTATCAAGGTAGACACATGTCAGACAAAACAAAATCTTAGAAACAAGACGAGAGAACACAAGAAATATAATCTTAGAAGCAAGACAAGAGGACACAAGAAATATACAGGTGTTAACATATTTGGAACTATTTATACATACATGTAGGCAAGTGTGATCAATTGACACTTGTTTGAAATGCAAAAGGGATAGACAAAATATTAATCAAGTTGTCCAGCCTTCACATTCAAATGAGCGTTTAAGGAATTGGTATTTTTTTCATTTGGAAGTCCTTGAGTAAAGAGTTGTACACAAGTGTCGAAGTGTCAAACACATTTTCTAATGCAAATAGAAGAGTTCATTACAGTATGGAATCTATCAATCAGTCTTTTAGCATGTCATAGAATATTTCTTTGAGATTCACTGCTTTTCTTTGCAGTGCAGGCAAACTCATTGTTGAGTCAATTTTTACTTCTTACAGGTCCAGATTGGCAATTCACCAACATATAAAGTTGAGAGGAAGCTGGGAAAAGGGGGGTTTGGGCAGGTGTATGTAGGTCGCCGTCTTTCTGGTGCAAATGCAAATGACAGGATGGGTGGCGCTGGAGCTGTGGAGGTTCACCTGTTTTCTGACAAGTATCTTTCCTTAGCCATTTATTCCAATTTTTCTCTATTTCTGACACTTGTTATGCCTTTCGTAGGTGGCACTAAAATTTGAGCATAGAAGCAGTAAAGGATGTAATTATGGACCCCCATATGAGTGGCAAGTTTACAAGTAGGTATTACCATGTCGATTTCGGATCATATTACTTTGAGTTGATGATGTCTAAATTGTGAGGTGGGGTTTTTGGTCCTCTCATGTATACAGCACTCTAGGTGGAATTCATGGAGTGCCTCGAGTGCATTACAAAGGTCGCCAAGGGGACTACTATATTATGGTAATTGATAATTTTTTCCTCTTCAACTTTCTGTCCTTTTGTTTGTTCGGAATTTATTATCCGGAGACCTGACCTAGATGTCTCTCCTATCGGATTATTTAAAAATCCATATCGTTTTGTTTTTATCTAGAGAAATATAGGTCGGTCTTATGTATTTTTATTTATTGGACTATGAGAGCTTGGGATTAGCCCTCAGGGAGTCTGGGACTTCGGATCAGGCGAAGATCCGAGTATATGATCTCTCTCCATTGACCTTGGTCAGTGTTAATTACATCGAGCAACTGCTCGACAACCCTTGATTAACCGTCCGTATGATGCCCTTATAACATGCAACACTACTACTACATGCAGCACATGCATATGAAGATGTATTTTAGGTTAAGCCCTTGGCCTCACCCAAGTTTGAGATGAGTTTATATGGTTTTGGATTAACTCCAAGTTATTTGGATTAATTCCAAGTATATTGGATTGACTCCAAGTATTCTGGATTGATTCTAAATATTTTAGACCCATAAGGGTATTTTTGTAATTATGCTAAGTTGGAGGATATAGAGGTATTATTGTCACTTTAGGTTTTTTAACATTTTAGGGAGACTTGAAAACCCTTAGAATGTATTTTAGGATCAAATCAAACATATTTGAGTTATAGGGGTATTTTGGTAATTTTACCTTAAATCGGGTTTATTAGACTTAGAGTCTATTTTTATATTTTTTTTGAGATTTATTTATTTATTTTATCATATTGAGGGTATTTTGGTAATTTTACCCATCTTATTAAGGTTTGGAGGGTATTTTGGGCATATGAGAGGTTTTGATATTTTTTAAGAATTTTCTGTGATTTTTACAGATTTTTATCATTGGTGAGGGTATTTTTGTAATTTCATTAAGTTCTAGGGGACATTTTGGTCATTTCGGGAATTTTATATGTTTTCAGATTTGGTTCTCTGTTTTTTATTGATTTTTACTGAATTTTACTGATTTTTTTATTAATTTTACTGATTTTTATTAATTAATTAGATATATGAAGGATATTTAAGTCATATTTTTGGATCTATGTAATTTCCAGATTTTGTTTTCCGATTTTTACTGAGTATTACTGATTTTTACAGAATTTTTCTGATTTTAATATTCATTTTACTGATTTTAAATAATTCTCGCAGATTTTATTAATTAATTAAGCATGGGGGGTATTTAAGTCATTTTTTTTTAACTTAAGTATATTATTTTATGTCTCAATGTTTCATTATTGAGTTTTAATTATGAGTCTAGATTTAATTATATATGGGATGAGGTTAAGGGTATTTTAAAACATTTGATTATATACTTATGCATTTAATTAGTTATTAAATTAATTAATAATTTAATTATGTATGTGAAAATATAATAACATAATGTTACTTAAATAATAGATTTATGAACATACATGCACACACATATGCTCAAAGAATAAATAGTGGCATCTCATTCATTATTTCGGCATAATCTCGTCTTATAGAACGGTGATTTTACAACATAAATTTGGGCTTCCCCTTAGGAATAACCTTAGGAAGAGAGCCTTCTAAGAAAATATCTCCTCCAAATCGCAGTAAATCCGGACAAGAGCACCGAATTTGGTCTTCAAATTGGCAGAGTTTCTCTTAGGAAATTTTGGGCCAAATAGACATAACCTTCTTCTTACCCTTTGGGGGGTATTTATAAGCTTGAAAGCCTTTGACCGGTGGGGGTACCCACCGTGGGGCTTTGAGGTGGGGGGTGCCACCGTTTTACTTCTCTCTCCTTCCCTTTCTCTCTGTTTTTTTAGTTAAAAAGGGGGAGAGAAGAGAGAGGTTAGAGAGGGGGGGGGGGGGGTTCGGTGGGCACCCCCACCGGTTGCCCCCCCCCCCCCCCCCCCCACCGGTTTGGGAACCGGTGGGGGGGGCTTCCCCCCTTTTTCTTTTAAAAGGGTTCCAACACCTTTATGTTAATGTTATGCTTGAACATGGACTTGGTGGTTGGAATATGTTATGCTTGAAGTTGGTTCTCGGAATTGCCATATTTATGGCTGTGCAATTCTTTCTTAAATATACAGGTCATGGATATGCTGGGACCAAGTTTATGGGATGTTTGGAACAATAATTCTCACACGTGAGCTTTTATTAAGACCCATCTTTGATTTTTCCCCATCAAATCAGATTTTGCAACTTGTTCAACCTTTTCTATTTTACAGAATGTCCATTGAAATGGTCGCCTGCATTGCAATCGAGGCAATCTCAATATTAGAGAAGATGCACTCTAAAGGGTAGGTAACTTCTCTGCATTTTTCACACTTGAAAATGTTTCCTCCATGCTTTGTGCACTTATTTTTCTTGTCCTTAATTACACCTTAACTTGAGTACCTGTCTTGAGTTCATGGTCCTATCACATTTTATTAATATTTTATTTGCTACACTTTGATATGTGTGTAACTGATAATGACAGTTACGTGCATGGTGATGTAAAACCTGAGAATTTCTTACTTGGTCCACCTGGAACTCCTGAAGATAAGAATTTGTTTCTTGTGGATCTTGGACTTGGTATATCATTCTTTTCTTTTTCTGGCTGAACCAGCTCACATTTTTGCGATGCATTGACTTTAGTATGTTTCTTATATGTTTATTTTCTCTGTCTGAAATATTGATTTTCAGCCACTAAGTGGAAAGATAATTCCACTGGAACACATGTTGAATATGACCAACGGCCAGATGTCTTCAGGTATGATTAGCACTTGTCATTGGTGTAATGGTGTGTGCACTGTCATTGAAAGATGTTTTACTCATCTCTTTGAAGGTTCTGGTCCTTTTATAGAAAACTGATATATCTTCTGTGGATTGTTCCCTTCAAAATGGAAATCGCAGGGGAACTGTACGGTATGCTAGCGTGCATGCACACCTTGGAAGAACGGGAAGCAGGAGAGATGACTTGGAATCTCTTGCATACACACTAATTTTCCTCCTTCGTGGTCGCCTTCCATGGCAAGGATATCAGGTATATACATCTGAAATTTTATTTATTCGGAATGCTAGTGTATTTTAACTTTTAATGTATTTGGCACTTTTTTGTTTATAGGGAGAGAACAAAGGCTTCCTTGTTTGCAAAAAGAAGATGGCTACCTCTCCAGAGAATCTTTGTTGCTTTTGCCCACAGCCTTTCAGACAATTTGTTGAATATGTGGTTAATCTAAAATTTGACGAGGAGCCCAATTATGCAAAGTGCATCTCACTTTTTGATGGCATAGTAGGTCCAAACCCAGATATAAGACCAATTAATACAGATGGTGCCCAGAAAGTATGTCTATGCCCCTCTTTCGGATTTCTAGTTGTCCACTTTATTTCACATATCTAATATTCTCTTCAATTTTATGAAGCTTATATACCAGGTTGGTCAAAAGAGAGGCCGCCTATTGATGGAAGAAGAGGATGAAGAGCAACCAAAGAAAAAGATCAGAATGGGGATGCCTGCCACTCAATGGATCAGTGTATATAATGCTCGCCGACCAATGAAGCAAAGGTATATGCCTCGTGTTTTACATCATTGGGCCTGAATCTCATGTGTGAAGAAAATTCACCCTTGTTCTCTTTAGGTATCACTATAATGTGGCAGATTCGAGGCTTGCACAGCATATTGACAAAGGAAATGAAGATGGCCTATTTATTAGCAGTGTTTCTTCCTGCACAAACCTATGGGCCTTGATTATGGATGCAGGCACTGGTTTTATATCACAAGTTTATGAACTCTCACCCTGCTTCCTTCACAAGGTGAGCACCCAATATCATCTTTCATGGGCCTCATGGCTTACTTCAAGAGAATTATTGCAATTGCTTGAAGACACATAGTGTGGACCCATTACTTGCTGTTCATTAGTGGACCATTGATTTCTGATCAGTGCTACTTCCCTTACAATGTAGTCACCCATTATCGTGTTTTTTAAACTGACTGCATCTGGATAGTTGATCTTTTTCTCCTGGGCGCTGATTGATAATTGTAGGAACATATTCATGATCAAGTTTGTCGAGGCTGGAATATTTTAGCTTTAAACACTGTTAGTCGTCTTTGATTAATCACTTTTTAAGTTTTCATGTTACACTCTCCCTTTAGTTGTCATATTTTACTTCTGCACGAACGATAGATGTCGATTTTTGCACCTTTGAGTTATTTTTTGAACTGCCACATTTATACTCTCTCTCTCTTTCTACATATATATATCTTAATGATAATGCAGCAGAAATTCCATTGTACTTGTTGAAGAGTTTATGATGTTTATTTGTTGATCTATTTGAAGCCACGGAACCATTACAGCTATCTGTATTAAACAATGGGTGCTAGTGTGTACTTACTATTGTATAGGTCATTATCATATTGTTTTTTTCCTTCATATTCAACTAGTTTTAATTGGACATTTCATAGTTGTGTCATTTTGTGGCCTTAAAGAAATCTTGTGGAAGAATACTAAACCATGTTCTATCTTTGATGGTGTTGAAAAGGGCAGCATAAATTTCAAATGATATTTTGTCTGTGTCCATGATTTATCAACTCATCTCCTATGATATATACTATTGTTTTATTTGGCGAAAAAGTAAATACTGCCTCTGCCAATGTTGCTTGTGGAAAAAGGTAATGCCGGGGGAGGGAAAATTAGAAATTAATGAGGGAAACTTTTTTTTTCTGCTACATAGTGCTGCATCAGTCAAGTGGACAAACCTGTCTTGCTTGGATAACTGAATCATCTACGTGCTAGATATAGACGGGACAAAATTTGAGAAAAAAAAGGATCTCTGACATCAGAGGACTAGAGTAGTGAATGAAACATCAGAGGAAAAGATGAAAATGGGGCCCAAAAAATGTGAAATGAGTAAGTTTCAGTACACAAGCTTTGCTTACCATGAATATCATTCTTTCAGTTCTAACATCTTACAGTACTCCTTTTTAAATGTTCCCAATGTTGTTGATGTATCCAGTCAATTGTATGTTAAGCGTATTCCTCAATCTGCACTGACTAAATCCAGTGAAAGATGCAAGGATTTACCAAGCTTTTCTAAGTTGTTATTCAGCCTGATATCAGCCATACACAAAGTGATGGCGAGCTACAGGCTTAAGAAAAATTGTGGACAGTAAAATGCTTCCTGAAATGGGCATGAGATCTGTTGGCATGGAGGTCTTTGGGCTGCCTGCTATAGTGGTTGCATGCTTCACGTGCATGGTAAATTGACATAGGATGAGGTTCTGGTTGAAGACAATTGTTAGCAAAAATTGAATCAGAAAAAACAAACAGTTTTTTCAGGAAAAAAAGGAAATCTAGTTGTCAAACATTACAATAGTAAATGAAAAACAGTATCCAGCTACTACAAAATCAGTACACGCTGAAACCTATGTTTGAATGATGGTGGTTTTAGACCTCAATACTGATGAGGAACATAGTGTTCCCCTTCAATTTTCTAGTACACATTTAGATCAATTTCCTAGTACATGAAAAATAATATTAACCTTCCCTTGGTATTTCCCCTCCCTCAACCCAGAAGAAATGTTGTGTCGGTCCCTGTTTGGTGACAGATTCAGTGCTACACCATATGCTATTGCGTCTTTGCTTCATTTATCACTTAATGTTACAGTCAGATTTGCATTCTTTATGTCTAAGATAAATTTTTGTCTGACTTCCAAAAAAAGGATAAATTTTTACTTGTGTTCTCATTATCTAATATGTTTCCAATTTTATGAGGATAAGGTTTTTGGCTGGTTGACTTAGTATCATCGTCATGGTCATAAGCCTTATCCTGTCAATTTGGGTCAGCTAGATCCATTGATGGAATCGTCTTTAGCAAATTAGACCAGCTGCTTGCATGACAGCAAACCTGTACAGAGTGGTGCCAGGTTCTTAGCTAAAGGGCTAACTGCAGATGGAAGGGCTTCTACCAAAAGCCCTATGAGACTAGTTGCCAGACAGTAAGCTTCATTTCTTCATGCATCATAAGCTCATGCAAGCAAAGAGCAACCTTAGAAGTTTTTTTTTTTTTTTTTTGGGGGGGGGGGCAAGGAAAGTATTGTATGGGGATTTGCCATCTTCTCCAAGGAAACTATCAGCTGAGAAGACACTTGGAACACAATTCCAACTTCTGTTTGGTCGAGTTATCTATTCTTTTCTAGTGAGAAAATATAATTCCAGGTGTGTATGGTTTGCCATTTTGCAGGATTTCAGTGAAGTCCCAGTCTTTCATCAATGGAAAGGGAAAGTGGAGGTAAGAGTGCAGGGATAGAAGGGAAAATAACACTTGTGCTCAGCTATGCCTGAACCAGCTTTCTGCTATTGCTGGTTATGCTCCTGCATGCTGTTGTTCTACCGTTGAATGCTCTGATTGGCCGGTGAACTCCTGTTGATGTTCCCTCCCTTCATTTAGATACAAGACAAGATGCGGACAAGCTAGATGGGCCATTTTTGTTTGTCAGGTTTTTTTCTGAACCACTTGCCAAAAGGTTATTGTGTCTGGAGTCTAATGGACTTGGTTTGACTGAGATGTGCTAAAAGAATCTGATTTCAGATGGGTTAGTGTCCAGATGGACTTGGTCCCCTGAGTGTGGATGTTAAAGAGATTTGATTCAAGATTTATTAAAGAAAACCTGTTCTCTTGTGGTTACTAGCTACTGGTGTTATTTTCTTGAGAAGAAATACCATGATAGAGCTGGGTGGCAAAAGGAGGGAAACAAGATAGCAGATTGTGGCAGTCACAAGCTGTGGCAGGATGCAGCCTGAGGATAGCAATCAGCAGCTCGAGCAGCTGAGCAGCCACCAAGTCCCGTGACCATGGTGGGCGAAGAATAGTGGCAAGCTGGTGGCCTCTGTTCTCGAGTCTATTGAAGTTATTGGGCCAACCAACTCAAACCGAAAGGCATTGAGTGGAGTAGGCACCATCTATTGAGTATTGATTGTTTTTGTCCCTTATCGGATGTGAGACTATTCTAACGCGCCCCCCCTCACGCGCAAGCCGATTTTAGGCTCTATCACGTGGACCACAAAGATTGGGTGTGTGCCCGGTTCGTAACCATGGGCTTTGATACCATATTGAAAAAATTAATTTTGTCCCTTACCTGATGTGGAACTATTCTTACAGAGTCTAACGGCTCCATTTCTCTTTGTCTATCTTTCTTCATCTTTTCCCCATGATGTTCTGACTAGAAAGAACAGGGGATGGGGTGCAGCAGCTAGGTCTTTGGACCCTTTTCCATTTCAGTAGGAAAAGTGCAGGAAGAAGAAGTCGCCAGGGTATATAGAATAGGAATGAGTGAACAGTTGTATGAAAAAAGAAAGCATGGTGGTTGTATTCTTTGAGGTGGGAAATAACAGCCTGAAGCGCTAACTTGTGATTAATGTATAAAAAAGGACTGATGTAGTGTAGAACCTAGAGTAGAAAGAAGATTGGGAGAGAGCAGCTTCATGCTAGGAGGGATGATCTGATTCGCACTTGTGCTCCCAGAGAGAAGAACTTGGCTGAAGAACGTCGGTCTAAGATCGTCTGCCTTGTGCCATGTTTGTGAAGGGTGATGGAAGAACCACACATGATTTCAGGTGATGATGTTCTGGGAGTCAAGTTTCAGCCCCTTCAGGCTTCTACTCTTATGTAAACTATGTACATATTTTGCTAAATGGCATTTATTATTTTAGTACTATTCAAACTCTATGGAAAACCTAGCTTGGACAACAAGAAACATATTCTAACTAATTAAACAATAGTGCTCCTAGTAGTTGATAAGTGACATTAATAACCTAGGCTGTCAAATTACAAAAGCCATCCTATTACGTCAATTAAGAGGCTACTAGTGTTCTTGGTGCATTTCATATCAACCAATAGGCTTCTTCATGTCGGCACTTTATCCTCGTGGTCGTCCACCACATTAGGCATTTCCTCTCCCTCATCAAAGCCGGAGAGGGGGTATTATAAAAACCTTAAGATGTCTCACTGTCTCATGAGAAACACATTAGAGTAACCTTCTAACATGCAAGGAAAGTTCATCATCTCCGAGGTCTTCTCTTTAGCATGTCATGATGGGCCAAGGATCTGAGGTGGAAACCTTTCTCATGCGTTCTTTAATTTTCTTATATCTATAATTATAGTATTATAGATTGGTTTCTGATATTCCTTTTTTTTTTTTAAATGGATGGTACCATTCATGAGATTCTTGGTGCATGTCTTAGCCTTAAGAATCAGGATTTGTTGCTTGTAGAAGATCCTTAACCGGAGTGTGAATCCTCACTTGGAAGTGAATTCATGTTGTAATTGTGATTTCTCATTGCTTGGTATTCTGCACCCACTGCATGCTGTTCAAGTTCTGTGTATATCTTTTTTAATGGAGTATACTTGCTACACCGCGTTGACGCAGTGCAATCAACGTTGATTTCATTGTGTTGGCGCTGCCGTCCTATCGAATGATGCAATTTTTTTTTGGTTAAATTTGTTGAGCTGGGGCCCTATGTAGTCAGAGGTGTCAGGCGATTGGGGGGTCGCCTCAACCTCAAACGTCTAGGCCATCGCCTAGGCGTTTGAGGCGACATTTTTAAAAATATATATATAAATAATTCACATATTTATATAAAATGTCAAAACACAAATAAAATCATACGAAATGACATTCATTCACTCAAATTATCAAATATAACCAAATAATTTTAATCAAGTTAATTGAAATAAAATTTAATCAATCAAAGATGTAATCAACAAATTCATGAAAATTTTGCTACTAACTAAACATACCATAATTCATGGAAATTTTGATACAGAGAGAGAGACAGAGACAGAGATAGAGATAGTGAGAGAGATAGAGAGTGAGAGAGAGACAGAGGTAGTGAGAGAGTGATATAGAGAGTGAAAGAGACAGAGAGAGTGGGAGGGAGACATAGAGTGTAGAGAGAGTGAAAGAGAGACATAAAGAGTGAGATAGAGAGGGTGAGATAGATAGGAAGGGTGAGAGCTTTGGCCCTCTGAGAGAGCGAGAGACAGACAAAGAGAGTGAGAGGGTGGGGGAGGGAGGGAGAGACAGGGAGAGAGAGGGTGCAGTCCAGAAAGAGAGAGAGAGAGAGGGTGGGGGGGGGGAGAGAGATTATGTGTGATCGGGGGGAGGAAAGAGAGAGAGAGAAAGGTAAGAGATTACCTAATGGATCCCTTGTTGGAGGCTCCCGTCACCGTCATCGAAAGCGTCGTTAGCCGTCGACGTTGCTGTTGTCGTCACCGGACTGGAGCGTTGTCGCCGTCGCCTGGGAGGCACTATGGAGGAAACGGGATCGGGGTCGGGGGGGGGGGGGGGCTGTGGACGGGGCAGAGGGCTCGTGGGCTCTAGATCAGGAGTGGGTGGGAAGGGTTAATGGGCTGTATATAGACACCCGATGTTGGGCCCTCTAGACTGGGTTGAATGGGCCGATGGACTGGGCCAGAGGTCGTGCGAGGTGGGCAGGGGCAAATAAGAACGCTGAGGGAAGCACCTCATCATTTGAGGTGTTTTTGTCGCTCGCCTAGGCGACGAAGGCCAAAGCGATGCAGCTTATCACCGCCTCGCCTCACCTCGTCGCCTAGGCGAGTGCCTTGCTCGCCTTTGATAACACAGCTGGGGGCCTACGTAGCTCGGGATCCGTACCATCTGATCAAAGATCGGACGGTTAAGAAAATTGAAAAAAAGGGGACGGACACTTGCGTGATCTGAGCTACTTCAGTGATCCGATGCTTCAGCGTACGCGGCGCAGCAAGTATTACTCTTTTTAATGCCTCTTTTTGCTTCATTCCAGATATTGACCAGTGAATGGAATGCATTATTAAGCATTTGTTCCTTTGAGCTATATTTTCCCTGTTCAACAAGTCAAATCCATGCTGGTTAGTTTCTATGTTGTATCTCTGATTGATATCTGATGCTGGCATCTACTGCAAATTTTCTGATGCATACGTGGTTTTACTTGAAGGAATGGATTATGGGACAATGGGAGAAAAACTACTATATTAGTGCCATAGCAGGGGCAAACAATGGGAGTTCTTTAGTTGTGATGTCCAAAGGTAAGTTCCTGTTTATTTTAACCCTTCAACATTGTTCTAGTTTAACTTTAATTGGTTTTCTTGATCTAGGAACACAGTATGTACAACAGTCCTACAAAGTTAGCGATTCATTTCCTTTCAAGTGGATCAACAAAAAATGGAGGGAGGGCTTCTATGTCACCTCCATGGCTACTGCAGGAAGCAGATGGGCTGTTGTCATGTCTCGCAGCGCTGGCTTTTCTGACCAGGTTTAATACAAGTTATTTTTCTATTTTATTGCATGCAGCGAGTTTGATGGATGTAAAATGTAAATTATATACTGAATTTTGATATCCAATTTTCAGGTGGTTGAACTTGATTTTCTATACCCTAGTGAAGGAATTCATAGGAGGTGGGATAATGGTTATAGGATAACTGCAACAGCGGCAACATGGGACCAGGCTGCATTTGTTTTGAGTGTGCCCAGGAGAAAACCTGCAGATGAAACACAAGAGACGCTTCGAACTTCTGCTTTTCCAAGTCAACATGTGAAGGTCTTCTAACTTCTTCTTTTCCAAGTCAACTATCCTGATTGTGTGATTGTTTAAGCTACTATTATTTGTAGTGCTGATTTCATCAACTGAAAGTATTTGCTTGCTGCTTGTAGGAAAAATGGGCAAAAAATCTTTATATTGCCTCCATTTGCTATGGTCGAACAGTTTCATGAGCCTCCTTTTTTAGGCTTGGGAGATTACAAATTAGTTCATCACACAACAACCTTTCTTATGCATTGTCTTGAAGGCAGGAAAGGTCCCTTCTGTTACAAAAGCCAGAGTTATACCGCAGAAGCTGTGCTGGAAATTTTTTGTAAACTTTATTTAATGTTACTCATCTCGTTATCTGTTACTGCTAACTTACTAGTGCAGCGTTGGAATCAAGATTTTGGAGAATGCCCTTGCAAATAATCCATGAATTTTCAGATCAGGGCAATGTAGGGACTTCATGTTTTTGTTAAGTCTGTACAGTTTTGAGTAATTATTACTTACAACATTTCACAATCTTGGTGCCTTTTTGAAGCCTTTTTGTGCAAATTTTTTTTTGCTCATTGTACCAATAGTGTTCTTGACAAGTGAACAATTACTTGACTTTTTTGATTCTCCGGTATTAGCATTTCTGAATTTGCATACACATTTGTTTTGCATACAACCATGCATACTGGTTATCGTGTAAGGTGCATCGGGTGGCTCCCATTGTATTTAACTCCATTGATACTGTTAAACTTAAACAGGTGATTTAGGTGTAAGACACTTATTACAATCAAAGTAACTTGTATCATGCTATTCCCAGTTTCCAAAGCTATTGTCTCCTTTATTGTATACCATTATTGCAATCATTTTGAATCATGTAGTGATTGCCATCTGATGTGACTGATTTACGTTTCTATGCATAATATTTGAATTTCTTATTTTCTATGAAGCTTTCATGGGTACTTACTACTTGCAGGAGTGACTAGTGAGGCATGTATTTACACACAATTTACAGCCAACAGTTGTCAGAGTTGGAGTTAGACTATTCCTATTCAGAGACCACCCATCAACTAACCCACCTACACTAATAAAACGTTTTAAAACTCATGTAAATATTTTTTTCTTACCCCTTCCTGTTGTTCCTATCTTCGCTTTTTTAGGTTGCCAAATGTGACAGTCAAGGATCCTATTGCAGAAATCTAGTTAGATCTGACCTTTGTTCACCTTGCTTCAGTCTTCTTTGCCCTTAACAGGCTTTTGTTTCTTTTATGGGGTCTTCATTTTTGTAAATGGGGGACTTTTTAAGTACATGCTGGTCGATTTTCTAGGGGCAGTGTACACTTTTCTTTTGTCATTTGCACATCTTTAATGAATACCTGCTACTAACCGCTTTCAGAAAATAGTAGTTATGTCTGAGTCAATCTGACCAAATTCTCATTTCTGACGGACTCTGACTTGTTCACTGACGAGATTTGAGTAGTGATAAGAATCTACTGTGAAGCTGTTGTCTAGACATGAGAAGTGGTGAGAATCTACTCTGAACTGTTTAACGCTATTCTTGTGAATTAGGTTAGGTGCTATGAGAGGTACCATTTAGGAACTTTTTATGGATGATGTATGCTTCTTGACCAAAAAATTCTACAGGAAGAAGGCCTCAGAAATTCTCTCTACTGCCTATGCCTCTGACATGGGATTCCGAGATGTTGTCAATTGTCCTGGGAAGTCTTTTAATCCGATTCATGTAGAATTCTGAATGGTGTTGAGATGTCATGGTTCATCACATTTTTCTTCCTGGAATTTTATTATCTATATGTCAGACATTGCAGAGTGGATAGCATATATGATGTCTCCTCATTTACACATAATGGGATCAAACAACTTGCATTTTGTTTTGCCATTGGGGGAGGCAGGGTGTTCTTCAGTGAAGGGAAGGTCTCCAAATTGTTCCCTTTATATGGCATGAAAGTCTTAAGCTTACTGGATAGCGCAACTTTGCCTTACTGAGCTCTGCCTTCATGCCATAATATGCTCTGAGTTTTTGTATCCACTCCAACTCCAAGTAATCCTCTTCAAGGAATAGGTCGATGGTCTGAGCATCTTCAAATTCTTGGAGTGAGAGTACCTTCTTTGCTTTCTGCCTCTCTTCATTCACTTGAGTGAACAGCTCATAGTGGGCTGGATAAGCTTTTGCCCACTCTTCGACTATATATCTCTCTGCTTCAGCATACATCTTGGCGAAGTCCATGGTAGAGATCAGTTCCTTCTTCTGAGCTTTTCTGAGGAACTAATGGAATGTCAAAAGTCTTTGAAAACTTACCCATGTGTCTTGCTTCTCATCGTTATGTATAGCTTCATTATTTGTTAGGTCAGTTGTAGTCAACATGGAAGGAAGGATCGGCACGGGCCGATCATCGGTACGGGTAGGATCAGCCCATGCCCCGATCCCCCGATCTATGTTAAGGATTGGCCGTATGGGGCTGGATCGGCGGGATCAACCGATCCTTGGCATGGATTGGTCCGGATCGGCCCAAGATCGGACCGATACATTCGTTCAATGCTGGATCCCTTCTCGTCCCCCTTTACAACACAGCCCCCACCCAGTCGCGTCACATACCCCCAACCGAAAGAAAGAAAGAAAAGAAGAATAGAAGGTTCCAAAAAAAGGGTGGCTATGCAGTGTGTGTTTGCTGACCTGTGATGGCTCTCTGTGGGAGGGCGTGAAGCCCTTGTCCCCTTCCCTTCCTCCTCCTTCTACCCTCCCCCTCTTCCATCGCCTTCATCCCGGCCTTTGTTCCCTGTTCCAGCTCGTCCCCCCCCCCCCCAAAATCTCTGTCCCGCACCAAGCTTGGTATTAGAGCCCATGCCGATCCCTCCTGTCCCCACTTCTCATCTCCCTCGTCATCACCTTCGTCCTCATCTTTCCCATAAACCCCTCCATTGCATTGCCGCCACCAACGGCCACATCCGCCGTCGTCGTCGCTGCTGGTGTCAGACACTGCCAGGGTCGCCATTGCGCTCCCCGCCTCTGCGCGTTGCTATCATCGCCAGCCTTCACCGGCACTGGCGCCACCAAGCTCGACGCCCTCACCCTCCCCCCCCTCTCTCCCGCATCAGAGGAAGAAGACGACGGAAGTAGAAGAAGAGGGAGGGAGGGCTCGAGTCTATCGTGTCGCTGGTGTCATTTGTGCCTTCCGCCGCCATCGTTGGCTCCTGCCGACGCTCCCGACGCCGTCTGTCTTTCTCCCTCCCTTCTCTCCCTGTGATTAGGGAGAAGAAGACGAAGGTGGAGGAGCCATCGCTGGCTCCCACCGACGTCGTCTGTCGCCGACCATCGCCGTCACCAGTGCCAGTGTTGCCGCCGCCCCTGTGCGAGTAGCCGCCGTTGTCCCCCTTCCCTCCTGCAATTTAGCGCAACCAATACCCTGTAGGTGGGGAAGAAGGCCCCAGTCCGATAGACCTGTTCGTTTCGAAGCTATAGGATCTGGACCCAGTTGGGTGGATCCGGTACCGTAAGTCAAGCGATTCATTGAACCAGTTCATCGCCGACCTGTATATCTTCTTAAGGTGGCCCGGTCCAGGAAGGGGTTTAGTCCGACTAGGTATGTTAAGTGGTCCGACCTAGGCACAAATCAGCCCAATTCGCTACAGTGCACATGCGGTGCACTAAGGGATTCTATCGCACCGCCAGCACCTGGAGTTTGTTCGTGCTCCAATTAGAGAGCCGCTTGCGCCGTTGGGACCATCTCGGCCAGGCTGACTTTGCTGTACGTTCGAACTGCTAGTAGTGTCTCATTTTGTGTACCACCCTTGCATGTTTTACGAGGACACTTGTGCCCTTATTTTGGGTTCGTTTGGACTCCGATTTGCGTGTCGGTGGCGCCTTTGGTCTCGTCTTAGCGAGGCCAACCAGTTACAGTGTGGATCAGCCCCGGCAGTACCTCATTTTGCGTGCCACCACTGCATGCACATTGAGGTCACCCAGTTTGTGCTCTGTTTCGTGCGCCGATCGCACAATTAGCTTCGTGCCATCGAAGACGCTCAGATTCAGCATGGTACTGCCTTGAACTTACCTTGCTTTTCATGCCCCACTCTCATAGTGGGCATGTTAGTGTTTGGTTAGCCCCTCCTTCACAGCGTGCTCGTTCTATATACAGTCCGATTTGCTCTCGTGCTTGTGCGAGTTTAGGACGTCTAACTTGATTATATCATTTAGTGTTTTACTGCTGATTTGTGAGATTGAGAACTACCTATCCGACGGTTCTGAGCTGTGATGTTGATGTCGTTGTTGCTACCCTAGACCTGTGGTAGTCCTCACTACTTACGTTCTGGCACATTTCCTCGCTGTAAGGACGACTCCTAAGTTAGCTACTTCTTGTTATTACATGATTATCCTTTCTGGACGATAGTGAATATTTGTGCCTATGTGTTATCATTGGTTGTGTTCATGGTCGATCTCAATATGTATGGACATTCGGACCCTTCTTGATAGTTATTCATCATATTCTATATTTCTGCTGTTTGGCCATCATTTATAGTACGTGTTTAGTTGTTTTGTTGTCATCTTAACATCATTTAGAGAGGATGTGTGATTGCATTTTGCTGTTTTTGATTTTCATCATGTTGTTTTAGTATCAGTTTAGTGAGTCTTACCACATATGCACATTATTCTGTGTCATCATTATTAGTGTCATTCAATTGTACTTATTTTGTCGCGCCATTTGATTTTTGGTGAGTAGTTGCATCTAAGTTATGTGTTGACTTTTGTTTTTGTCACTTCATTATACATGACCAAAAACATAAAACCCCTTTTTTCTAGTGTCTAAAAGTACATGATTGTCGGGGAGGAAAAAAGATATAGTTGATGTACTTCCCTTGCATTTTAGGAGGTGATGAGAGGTCCACTATAAAAAAAGTCCATGTGGATTACAGTTTCCAATATCATCACCTTTCCCGAGCATGATAGATCCAGTGCAGTTCATTGAACTTCAGAGTACCTGTTAAGTTTTTTTTGAAATCACTGGGATGTGGCCCTTGTTTGTGACATTGATTAGGCTAATCTGGTGGCGGACCTGTGGAAGAAATTTCATTAGTTGATTGAGGCTGGTAATGGTCCTTTTTTGCCATGGTGATTCATTTTTCTTTCCTTCCCTTTCGCTTCTCGTTTCTTTATCACATTTCTGATCAGGAAATTTAGTATTTACTCATGCAGTGAAGCGTGACGAGTAAACTAATTTAGCAAGATATCTGGAGGAACTTGGCTGATGCCTCTTATCCACTATGGATTCCTCTGGGATGCGTCGCTTGAATAATCAATCTCTCGTTTTTCCACTTCCGGGTAGCCCCAGAACAGCATACATCTCCACTTCTCTTTGGCGGGAGGATGACCGGTAAGTGGAAATCCACAAAAGTTTGCCCCCTCGACTGGTGAAAAGGTCTGTTGCGCTGCATATTTGTGTTTTGAGTTTTGTTTTGATACAAGATTTTCTTGCATCTCCAAATTTCGTTCTTGTTGGTTTGCTTGTACGGCCTGTTTTTGCCATGCACGCGTGTTCAAGGTCTGGGCAACACCTGCTGACAGAAAGCCCGCAGCTTAACCTGTTAACGTGCATGCAAACCGGCCACCCACGTGTGTTGGACTAGTTTTGAATAAAGGATAAGAAAATGAAACTCTGCTAGTGCTAGGCGGTTAGTGTGCTACTGGGAAAGGTGAGGAGGTATAAGAAAACTAGTCCACCTATGTGTGTCAGACATGCAAACTGGGCATCTATGTGTAATAAAATTGTACGAGGCAAAAGTTATGTATGTCATGATGTATGGTCATGTTCTGATATAAAAATTTTCCGGCACGGGGGTTCCATGTTTGCTTTGGAAAGTAAAAGGGTCTCTACTGGGAGAGGTGAAACGAGGGGCATGTGGGTTATCGAGTAATCGTGTTAAGTGGAAAAAGATTAATGAAATCGGCAGTCTGGTAACAAATAGCAACAATGCTATGTATTAGTTCGACAATTTACGATAAAGATCAGTTGAGGACTGTACTAATGATCCCATAAAATACTTGTACGTAATGTAATAATACATCTAGTATATGATCGAGAAGTGGTATGGTAGGTTCGATGATTTGCATGATCGTACTGGTTAGAATTGCGAAATTATGATCAGAGTCTATTCTAATCGCCTCCCAATGTAATTTTAGTTTCCATCCGTTCGTAGACGAAAATTTATAATGCGTATAGTTTAACCATTCCCCAGCATTTGTACCATTCTTGACCTAAACGCGATCTAGGCAGAGGTTCGAGTTAAGAGGACTCATCCTGAACTTGTTACTCATCCTATGAACTAAGTCTATCTCTTAATAAGGGTCTTACTGACAGATCAGATTGGATTTTATCGTGTCTCCACCCCGCTTATGGTAATCTAGATGGAGTGAACTGTATATTAGCTTCCCTTCGCTTGTATGTTTATCGTTACTCTATATTTAATAAAAAATAATTAATGAAAGAAATAAAATTGAACAAAGGGGATAAGAGAACAATAATTAAAAAAAGGCATGATCGAAGTATGAGACGCGAGTTAGCACGATAGATCTCGGTAGGCCTAGGCCTTGAGTGAGCATACCTATACCTGAAGTAAACCCGAGGGAGCTGTTGGTAAAATAGAAACAGGTCACACTTTAAGTCTACTTCTTGTTCACTTAAATTGAATTCAAGATAGTCCAGATCTTTGTTTAGTTTTAATATAATTGGCAAATTAACTCGATTTTAGGTCTAGATTCATAAAAATTTAATCGTACATGAATTTGATCTAAGAAGACAAGTCTACTAATAAAGAAATGAGCAAACTCAGGTTGGAAAGTGCTAATCCTGATGCGTCAAATATGGGGTCTAAATTCATTTTGTCCGTCCAATAGATTCAACTCTCTCAAAGGCACTAATTTTGTCTCGGAGAAAAAGAAAAAACTTGCTGCCGTGCCTGAGTATTACAGTGTGACGTGGAAATTAACATGTGATTATTTCTGATTTTTAAGATTAGATGATAAACATTACAGCAGAATTATCTTAAAAAACATTATCGACTTCAAAAGTCATCATCCGTATCATTGTTAAATGGTCATAAAAAAGAACATTTTATTTTTCAGTCCCTACAAGCATCACTCTACATTAATCTCTACAATCTTCATATTTATTTTAATTTACGATCTTTGAATCTTCCTTAACGAGTCCCTCCCATTAGCAAGTCTGTGTGTACATGAATATTCTTAATATACTTGGGTTAAACTGATGGTGCATGGAAGGATTTGTTTTTTAGTGAATGTTTTGGGCTTTTCTAGTTTTTTGTCTTTGTAATCTAATTAATTTCGGAAAAAAAACTCTGCATAAGCTCGGAATTTAGTAACAACTATATAAAATCTTGCTTTTATTTGAAAAAAGACACTCCAAAAGAATTTCAAGAGGTCCTTAAATGTTTTAAATAGTTTGAAAATACTTTTACCAACTATAGATCTTATAAAGAGTTTCTTTTTTGTAAATTAATAGATTGGAGGATTAATATGGAATATTGAAAGACTATAAGAATAAAATAAAAAACCGTTTATTATTAACAATACGAACAGTGAGCGAATCTTCTATATTTTAAGAACGTGATTTGCGCCACTACTGACAGTTCCAGACGCCACGTAGTGGACATCACCTTCTGATCACATCCTTTTCCTTGTGTATAAATAATTGAGCTTTTTGCATATATTCCCTTAAACAATTATCATATTTGCATCCTATATCCTCAATACTCACATATTGTCATTAATACTCCTACAATATCAGAAGTATAGTGGTTATAACCCTTCTTCAAAATGCCATTAAATAAGACTAAGGATTTTACATATATATATGTATAAATTTACTAATATTATATATAGATACTCTTTAAATTACTAAAATTTACATATATTCCCTTGATGTTATCAGGATGTACAGAATTTTTTTGGCATATTCAATTGGAGTGCATGTTATTTTGACAGAGGGACATATCAGTAATAATTCTGAGATTTCAGGGGCATTACTGCTAATATGTAGAGTTAAGATTATAGATGGGCAATAATGATAATATGTGAGACTTAATATTCTAGATGCAAATGTGGTGTTTTGTAAGCGTATATATGCAAAAAAACCCTAAATAATCTCACCTCCCTGAGCCGCCCGCGCTCCCTCTTCTACAAAAGCTAGTTTCTTGCACCTGGAGAGCGAGCAGAAGTAGAGAGAGGAGAAGAGAGCGGAGCGCAGCGCGAAACCATGGAGGACGCGAACGGCGATTCCAAAGCGGCGGTTCTCAACTGCATCGATCTCTCGGACCCCGACGTCCGCAGATCCGTCTCCCTCCTCAAGCAGGTCGCCTCCGTCCAATTTCTTGTTTTCTTCTTCTCCCCCCCCCCAATCCGTTGTTGTTGACGCTAACTGTTTCCGTTTGATTCCTTTCTTTGTGGATGTTGTGAGGATTTGGCGGTATACGTGCTCTGTTTGTTTCGAGTGTTTGTTTTGATGTGGTGTTAATTTTGGTGTTTAATGTTTTTTGAGTCCGGAATGTTGGTGTTGTGATGCTGACCGTTCGTTATCTTTTTTTTTTTGGTTTTGTTCTTTGTGCATACTGCGAGGATCTAGCAGAGTATATGCTCTGTTTGATTGGAATATTGGTTTTGATGTGGTACGTATTCATGTTTCTTTAGAGAGTCTGGGCCCTGGGATATTGATATTGTAATTTATAAGGGAGGTATGCGGAAACAGGGGTTGTCGATTGTCAATGGTCCGGGTGGGGATTGAACGGTGCCCAAAATGAGTATAACCAGAGATCAGACATAATAATTATGTAAACAGGTAAACGGGTCGTTTCTTGGGTCTAGTTCTTATTCATTTGATGCTGAAAGGTAAATGGCCTAGTAGAGAAATTATTTATCTTGAATTCTAGCATACCGGATAACTAGGCTTGATTTTAGGCCCAGTTAATGTGTTCAAACGGGTATATTAGTGGGTCTGGACCCATTTTGACAGCCCTAGCTCCAACTGCTCACTCAGGCATCTGTGTCTTGAGATAACCAAGCACCTACCAGTGACTGCAACTAGTAGCTAGGGGTGTGCACGGTTTGGTTTGGTCTGGGTTGTAGCAATTTTTTGAAAAACTGAACCGAATAAGCCTCCAACCTGAACCGAACCGAACCGAAGCTAGGTTTAACTCGAATTGAACCGAACCGAACAGTTCGGTTTGTACTATTCGGGTTGGGCTTGTGAGCTTTTGTCTCATCAACAAACTAATAAATGTTTAATTAGCTTTAGGATTGAATTAAAGTCTATTTAATCTCAAATGAGCTGATGGATGGAAATGGGTTGTAACATGAAAGAGCCCTCCGTTTCCAAGATATAACAAAAATCTCAAACCAACTGATGGATGGAATGGGTTGTGATTTTAAGATGGAACCGATTATCTAATAAAGTGCATTAGATAAAAATATCAATTCCTGTAAAACAAAAGAGAAAACACACACTAATATTCACATTCTCTCGTATCTAGGTCCATCTAAATCTATAAATTTCACCTACTAGGAGGAACTTAAAATCATGGTTTGCCGTACCCATGGAATGCAGAATCGGCCGATCCCAATCCGGATCGACCGATTCGTATCGGGATTTGCATGTCCCGATTCGGCTGATTCCGGCCGACCCCAGTCGATTCTGGCCGATTCCGACCGATCCGATCCCGATTCGGATTGGGATCGGCAGGTCCCGATTCGGGGACCCGATCTAACCCGGAATTCCTTGGCCGTACCAGATCGACTTGTGCCGGCTCGGGCGACTCGTACCGTATCAGGGCCAACCCGAGTCGGTGCGACTCGACCGAGTCTATACAATTTGGAAGAACTTTTCCATGCGACTTGTGCGAGTCGAACCGACTCGTACCAGATCATGGGAGATATGAGTCGGTCCGACTCTTTGAGTTGGCCAACCTTGCCTAAAATCCAGTTCTCAACAAATATAACATGGCATTATTGGAGGAACATGCCAACATAGGAGAGAGATAATCTACATATCTCCTTAAACAATCAAATATTTGGTGGAGAAACATAGTATCAAGTAGTTGCCACGCTAAAGGTAAAAAGTACAGAATAAGCAAAGTCTGTTTGTGGAGCTGCAGAAGCCATCATGATAAAGGGAAGAAAAGAAGGAAGAACACCAAAGATCTAATCCTTTCTCCACAGAACAAGCGCAGGGAAGGGAAAACAGGATGCTTGTTGGATACCTTTGGTCGACAAGGTGAGCTACCATGCGAGCAAAGATGGAGATGAGATCTTGGACCTTGGAGGGGAGGAAAGGGGATGCCGCCCGCCAGCCGTGCGGTGCGATATGAGCGCCGCGATAGAAATACACAAGGGGGGAGAAGGCTTTGGTCGTTGTCGGCAGGGTGAGCTACCATGCGAGCGAAGACGGAGATGAGATCTTGGACCTTGGAGGGGAGGAAAGCGGATGCCGCCCGCCCGCCGTGTGGTGCGATGTGAGCACCGGGAGAGAAACACACAAGGGGGAAGAAGGCTTTGGTCGTCGGGTTATTGAAACCCTTTTTTTGGAATTTGAACCGAGGTAAATAGCCTAATAAAATAGGAGCAAAAAATTAAACTAAAAAGTAATGGCTCAGTTGGTTTGCTGGTCGTGTCTTGGATTGGGGTGACTGGTGTTCGAACCATGCGGTGAGCACTTATTTTAGGGGGTATTCGGTTTTTACGGTTTTTTCAAATTCTAAAGAGGCAAACTGAACCGGACCGAAATGTTGACTTCGGTTTGGTTCGGTTCTAAAACCCGGAATTTTTTAACCGCAAACTGAACCGAACCAAGCAGTTCAGTTCGGTCCGGTTCGGTTCGGGTTGTCGATTTAGACCAAACAATGCACACCCCTACTGGTTGCAGTATTGAAGTAGGTACTAATGCAAGTATTTAGGAGTTAGAACAGCAACCAAGCATCCTGTTGGCTTCTCATTGTCTTTGTATCTTTGTGTTTGCACAGTTCTCTGTGGTTGTGTCACTGGTTTCCCTGTTGGCATGGTTCTCGGTTGTCGACTTGCAGTTAGTTACACTACCAAAATTGTTACTAGTACGAGTATTTAATACATCAGCTGAACAACCCATGAGCTTCTTACTGTCTTTGTGTCCACGAGTTGGCATGGTTCTCTGCTGCTGTGTGAACATTTTTCCTGTTTTGATCTTGTCTATCCAGATTCAATTCATTCCATTGCATGGGATTAGTGACTTCAGCCTTTCATTCCTCTCGTGCCCATTTTTTGCACATCTTGCAGGGGAGGTTTCTATTTTTTAAACTAGGGACAATCAGCTCTTTTATTTCTAGGTGCAAAAAAAATAGATTCACTAATTAGTTCATTCAGGTTCTTAATGTGATTTAAGTACGCCTGACATTAGTTTTTGTAATTTTCATTATCGTTTAGTCTTGGTCCCTTGGAATTTTCTGTTTTAAAGTCACCTTAACTTGTGATTGTACTTTTATTAACCTTTTCTCCTAGATAATGTGGGATGATTTATTTTTTTCTTAATTGCAATAAGCTATGTTCTTTTATAGAGAACTGACGTCTATGTGTTACTATTTCTTCATGCATTTTGATGTGATCGAATTGTTTTTTTGAAAGTAAATGTGACCAAATTGTTAACTTCCACTCTGACACCATGTCAAAGTCCGAACTCTAAGCCATAACCTAGGCATTGAGTTGAGGGAATCCTCAACATATATAGGGGAAGGCACCCCAAGATTTTTCGATAGGACTAAACCTAACCTCGACACCCCCTGGTTGCCATATCCGAATGTTACTACATAACTGGAACTATTGAAATTGAATGGGTAGAGTGAAGTACAATCTGAAATGGATAGTCCAACAAGTAGGCCCAGCTCTGATACCATGTTACGAACTTATGATGGAGGAAATCAGAGATTATGCTTCTTTGATATTGCAATACCAATAGATACAAGTACAAGAGCCCAAAACAGGGACATGCTAGAACTATTGAAATTGAATGGGTAGAGTGAAGTACAATCTGAAATGGATAGTCCAACAAGTAGGCCCAGCTCTGATACCATGTTACAAACTATTGATGGAGGAAATCAGAGGATTATGCTTCTTTGATATTGCAATACCAATAGATACAAGTACAAGAGCCCAAAACAGGGAAATGCTAGTAGGCCTACGTATGGTACCTTCTATACATATGAGGACCTAACTATGGTATGTATAGGCTGTACAATGGGTAACCACGATGTCTCTTAACAAAGAAGAATCCTGAAATGAGATATCCTAATTGCAAGACTGTACCCCTCTTTTCTTGTATTTTGCCCCTTCTTCTTTTTTTCCTTGTTCATCTTTCCTTGAAATTTTTCTAAAAGGGACGGTATGCAAGACAGATTGTCAATTTTGTTCTCAATGCATACACCTCATTTTTTTTCCCTCTTGTTCTATTTCTTTTTCTTTTTTGTTGCTGAGATGTTGGACACTTGGTGTTTCAGGCATGTACAGATTCTGGATTTTTCTATGTGATAAATCATGGAATCAGTCAGGATTTTATGGACGAGGTTTTCTTCCAAAGCAAAAAGTTTTTTGCTCTACCTTTAGATGATAAAATGAAGGTTCTAAGGAATGACAAGCATCGTGGCTACACTCCTGTCCTAGATGAAACTCTTGATCCTGATAATCAAATCAATGGTTTGTTGATCAAACTCCCTATTTCTTTAGTTAAGCTGCTTCTGGTGGGTTGTGGAAAGTGAATACTTCAGAAATTTTTTGTACTTCATGACAAATATTTTTGTGAGCTAGTGATCTGTAAGATCTATAGATGCATTCTGGGTGACTTGATTCAATTATCCTTTAGTCTTTTATTGCTTTAAAGATAGCAGACAGCTAACATCTGTTTATGCCCATACTCCATAATTCCTTGCCAAGCAATGCATTGGTCTTAAAAACTATTTGGCTTTGGTTTTCTCATGTCAAATTAGCATGCATAAATTCATAATGTCAGTTAATATTTGCTAGTTAGTTATGGTGGCCATTTGGAATATGGAAGTGATTTTGGTTTCTTTATCTAATATCTATGATTTTTCTGTGTTACATGTTCAGAGGAAAGTATAAGGTGGTATATTTCATTCTTTAACCTGTGTTTTTTTTTTCTGACACAGTTATTACTCAATAATTGGCCTGATCATGATGCTGGTGCACCATCCTGGCATTATTAGATCCAAATGCATGGATTTGATTAATCAATTTTTACATTGGTGAACTTTGATGATTTCTTAAAAGTTGATAATGTTTACTGATAACTTTTGGAGATTGATTGCACATGCAGGTGGCCTGATCATCATGCTAGGGCATTCTTCTTTGTGTTTGCCACTTTTATCAGCATCTGTACCTCAGCAGTATGTGTACTATATCAACCATCTTGAAAAAATATACGAGGCTGTGTATCAGCCTGACTCACTCACATCAATGTTGACCTAGGCTCTAAAAGAAAACAATGTGAACCACAGATGTTTGAAAGGGTGCAAAAGCATCACACCAAGCACCTTTTGACAACTGGTTTAGTGCCACCTCATCACCTAGTTGGCTCCATAATTAGTTAAATACGGTGCGGGAATAATGTGTAAAGATATATTCGGCTATAATTCGATCAAACATTCAGTCAAAAATCTGTACATCAAAAGTTTAGTGCGACTTATGTATGGTGAATTATGCATTTACTCTTCAAAAATATGAACCTAAAAATACATTTAGCATATAAAATCGAATACAAAAATATATTGCAGCAATTGTATGAGGGAGACATTTGTTTATGATGCAAAGTAAAGGAAAGATATTACAGAGCACCTATATGAGAATTATCCAAAATGTAACCTACTTATGCAATTGAAAAATCAAAATAACATAGTTTTGCAGGACGAAGATCTAAAAAATATTAAAAACAATGTAGATTTGAGAAAGAGGGTAGCAGGTGGAGAAAAGGGGGAGTGGCAACAACAAACACCGCTGGATGGAAGGCACTCAGTCGCTGGCCAGCTTCTGGCAGCAGATGGGGAGGTGGTGTGTGGGGTCCTCCGTCCAAGGCTTTGATGGATGGGCATCTGTGGGTATCAGGTGCCCACATTGTATGGGTGAGGAGTTTAGCTTTGGGCCACTAGTGCTGTGCTGAGTTCTCGCCAACCGACAGTCTGGGGCAGGCCTGTATAAAATAACCATTTAATATGTGCATGCATATTGTACGTGTTTGATACATCCAACATCTAAAATTCATGTATGTAACTGTATCATTGCCAAATGGATGGGAAACAGCCATTTTTTTGTTTTATGTACCTATGCATATTATATGCATATGATACGTGAATTAACCACTATAGTCTGCACCACCCGCTGACATCTACAATCATGTCGCTGATGCTAGCATCATTCTAGACAGTACACACCCATCCAGGGGCTTTATGACATTCTGATTGCAACCATATTTTTTGTTTGGGGCCGTGTTTGAGGTTCTGGGAGCTGCTTTGTTTTCTGGTTACCTTTTTCCACACATTCACTTATTTCGATACATTATCGCTCAAACATTTTCTATTCGTTTGTTTGGTGCACCTTTTCTATTTGTTTGTTTGGTACGCTGTTCACCAGGTATTGGAGCATATTTTGCTTCATAGCAGCTTCTTTCTGGCTTTGTCGAGCCATATACACATCCAAGGGTTTTCAACATGCTAGTTTCATTGAAGAAGTCTATTTCTTTATTCGAAGCTTCATTCGAGTAAATTTTTGCTGCTCCTTTCGCTAGATTTCTTCAATGCTTTTTTTTTTGGTTGTTGCATCAATGGTGAATTTTGCACCCACTCCAGTGATACTTCCATTGTCAATTCAGCCTTTTTTTGTGCTAAAGTTGATGTCCATGTTGCCACTGTTGCTTATGATGGAGACATCTTAATGAGTGCTACTTCCTTCATTGTCAGAGCTCACATGCTCCATGCCTTTAGAACTGCTGTTATTTATTTTATTTGTGATTTTAAACCTTCATCTTTTGAAAATTGTTCTATTTCTTCTACGGTAGTTCCAGATGTCACTCAGTTGTTCAACAAGCTCAGTTCTCTGGTTAGCACTAAGAGATTCCATATATGCTCCAGCCGGTTGGTTTATTTAGTAATTTCACTCCTTTTACTGAGATTGTTTAGCTGCGACATCTTCTTCATGACCTTACATCACTTTCTTTAGTTCCCATTGTTTTATATATTGTACAATCTTTAGATGCATCTTTGCCATACTAATTCTTCCTCCTGAGAACATTTCTGATCTCTTCAACAAGTCTTAAATGACTTTGCAGCTCAAGGCATTGGTTGGCAAACTCTTGATTCATGATTCAGAGCTTGAAAGGAAGGGGGAGGGTGGTTGTTGGAGGCATGTCATTTGGGTCCTAGTTTCACTTGGATAAGTGGGTCCTAGTTCCACTTTGAATAGGGACATCTTGCATACACGTCCTAGTTACACTAGAATCAGGAAGATATCCTGCTTCCATTTGTATTAGAAAATGTCTTCTGCACTTGTATATATATTGCGTTTTCACCCGATGTTGAATAGAGTGTTTTCATTATTTTCTCTGTTTTGTCTTAACAATCCGCCATGTCAAAAGTATATCAAGTGGAACACAACAATGTGGAACACAACTATTTCAAGGACACAAAACAGCGTGCCACGTAGAGCATATGTCAAGTGAACTTTTGAATGGGAAGTTGGGAGCTTATTTTCCATAGGCTTCCTTGCTTGCACCGGTTAGAAGACCTTATGAAGTGGAGCTGTAAATGGACACATAAAGGTGATTGCAAGATATGGTGACTAGTCTATATGCTACTCTAGAGGCTGTATGAGGTGTAAGGAATGTCATTATTCTTCAGTGGGAAACTAAGACCCTAAAGAGAGATCTTCTCCTTTATATGTTATGGTGTGTGGGAGTGTGTGAAATTCATTTGTAAAATTGATGTCCAACCTAACCTTTTGGCCCTTTTGGGGGTTTCTTTGTTGTTCGCACCATTTTGGTGTCTTTTACACACAGGATTTTTGTGAGTTTAATCCCACTACATTTGGAAATTTCATATTTTTTTATTTAATCAAACTGTGGTCACATCAACTTTCAGAAAGAAAAATGATACGTAGCTTTCACATAGTGGTTTTCACATTAGATGGTGCTCAGAGATATCCCAGAATTTTAAAATGATGGTATATAGTCAGTGAAATTTTAGAAAAGGTGGTTCATTGTTGGTGATAAATCCTATGTCTAGGGTCGGACAGGAAACCTGAACAAGGGAAGAGCGAGGATTGCAGTGGATGGGTATGCATTGCATCGATTTTGGTGATTGCTTGAACAAGGGTAACTCTGAGTGAGGCTCCATTGCCACCACATGACTTAAGAGAGGAGAGCTTCCCATACCATGTAATGTACACATCCATTAGCACTTGATTTCAAGGTAGGAAGAATTGGGGATCGAGCATGGATTGGCCCAGCCCAAACTGATTGGATCGGCTGATCTGACCTGATCCAAACCTATCCCAGGGCGATCTGGACACCATTCGTTTTTTTCATTATTTAGAAAAAATGGTCCGATCCGGTCCGATCCCAGCCCAGACTGGTGGATCATGGATCGGGATCAGACCAGTTCGGGTCAAAATCAATTGGATTGGCCGATCCTATCCGATCTGTGTTGATCTTGCCTTCCTTTCTTGATTTAGCCTAGGCAAATTATATAACTTTAGTCAAATCTTCCTTGTAATGGATGTGAGTGGTAGCCCAGAGTCATGAGGGCTCATGCCACTGCAGAGTTTGGGGAGGTTCAAATATGGACAGCCTCTTTGTGAAAAAAAAAAAAGCTTAAGGCTGTGTACAATGCTTTCTAGAATACTGAATTGTACGATCCTTTTCAGTCTCTGGTGCTGCTCCTGACATGGTTTGAATACTTTAAAATTTTAAAATTTGAGGTGCCAATGCCAGAAGGGCAGATCTCTAAGGATCCAGTAAAAGGAGGGGGGACTGGGATTCTGGGAATTCTAAATAAGAAATAGAATGACCGTTGGGGGGGGGGGGGGGGTGGTTGGGGTTGGAGATAGTATCAGATAAGCCTGCTTTGTGAAGGTAGCTGTAACATTTATGAACTTCAAACTCTTTATCTATCCCATGTCTGGCCTTTGTCGGAAGCGATCTAACGTAAGCCAGTTTACCTTGTAAATGCTGACTAGGTTATCAGATGCCTAACTTTCAGGTGAAATTAAAAAAAAATAAAAAAAAAACTTTCTAACTGGCTTGTTTCTACTTTATGTAATCTTTGTCTAACTGGCGATGGATTTCCAGATGACTCCACCACTTTAGAACAAAGAAATTCATGGAATCACTATATGATGTTACAGGAGAAAGATGGAGCTAAACTAGATTAAGTCTTATGGTTTCCTTTAAGTGGGTAATTGATCTTGTAAGTCAGTCGTACGTCCAATCCTAATCCTGTTAGCTCTTCAACTTGCTATTGGTTAAGGCAAGGATGATAGCAACAAGGTATTCTCGTAGGGTAGGCACTCACTCCAACCGGGTTAGAGATCTAGCAAATTGCAGTAGTATCACCAAGTTAAAGAAAGAAAGGAGAATGAAATGAAGAAGAGTCAAAGATGAATAAACAACTTCATCATAGATATGGGAATTCTGTCTATTTAAGCCATATTCTTTTTTTTTGAAACGTGGATAGTACCACATTGTATATAAAATTTAAAAAATGGGGAATGTACAAGAGTAAAAGAAAAACCCTTATAAATTCCCTCTATACAAAAGGCACTGAAGTGCAGCACCCTCAAGAAGCCCCAAAAATTCAAAAAAGGATGACGAGTTGACAACTTCATTACAAAATGCAATAGCCCACTCTCTCACTGTATGACTCAAAAATTTACAAACACCCTCTGGAATTGAAGCTTCCTTGTGAAATATCCTCCTATTACGCTCATCCCAAATGGTCCACAATGTAGCATGCAGGATCAACCACCAGACTTTGAGGTTGAGCTTCGGCACATGATAACATGCCCAAAGGTTGAGCAGGTCACCAACAGAGGAGACATCCCGTAAATATCCAGAATGAAGCTGTAGCTTCTGCCTCAACAGCTGCCGAACTTGCTTAGCAAATTCACAAAAATACATGGTCCAGAGACTCATCCTCCTCCCCACAAAGGCTACAAGAAGTGGAAAAACCGTTTATAAATTTTGCAAGCCTGTCACATGTGGGAAGTCTACCATGGGAAATCCTCTATACAAGAACCTTAACCTTCAAAGGACTTTTAGGTGACCACACATACCTGCAAAAGGGAAAATGTAGCCCACCATCTGCAATTATCTTATAAGTAGATCTCACAGAAAAGCACCCTGACTGCTCCCAATTCCATCTCCATGCATTTGTGGTTGAAGAGATAGGTTTGTAGGCCTGTAAGAGTGACAAAAGGCACCGCACCTCTTGTATCTCATTATCCCTCATCTGCCTCCTGAAGCACGGTGACCAACTGCTTCCTCCCTCTTCCTGTAAGCTGCTATGAAGAATGTAAGCAACCCTGGCTTGCTGGTTGGACGCAATGGCAAATAAGGAGGGGAACAGAGTGGCAAGAGAGGAGTGGCCACACCACCTATCAAGCCAAAAGGAGGTGGACTCCCCATCCCAATTGAAATGGAAGTGTCCACCTTGATGATATCAGCCCCTTTTAGAACACCCTTCCACACAGAAGACACCCTGTAGAGAGAATCTGGAATAAGATCCCTGACCATGTTGTGTATGTAGTACTATGTGTAATGACCTCCCACTAAAGTCCTGACTATGTTGTCCCCAACTTCCAAAGCCACTTAGAAAGAAGTGCAAGGTTGAAATCTAGGATGCCCTTGATTGCCAACCCTCCATTCTCCTTCCTCCTGCAGATTCTACCCTAAGCGATGTCAAATCCTCCCTTCCTCATATTCTCTCCATTGCCTTTCCAAAAAAAGCGACCCTGATAGCCTCCAACTTCTTGGTCATGGACTTTGGAATCCTGAAGATGGACAAGAAGTAGATGGGGAGGGTATTCAATACCAATCTACACAACACTAGTCTCCCCCCATAAGAAAGTAGCTTGCCTTTCCAACCTGCCAATCTTACTTCAAATTTCTGGATCACTGGCTGCCAATCCCTGCAAGTTATTCTACCTGGAGTGAGAGGAAGTCCCAGGTAAGTAATCTGAAAATGCCCTATTTGGCAACCCACAATAGTAGCTACTCTGATTCAGCCGGCTTCTGGAATATTAATCCCAGTGAGCTGGCTTTTGTGGAAATTCACCCTCAAGCCTGAGATCTCATCTAATAGTTCCAAAATCAGCCTGGCTACCATTAGCTTCTCTTCATCATAAGCAAGGTACAAAATAGTGTCATATGTATATTGAAGATAATCTGCCTATCCAATGCCCTGATCTGACACCCAATATGAAGCCCCGCTGCTACTGCTCTCTCCCACATCATGCTCAGGATATTGGCCACCATGACAAACAATAAGGGAGACATAGGATCTCCCTGGTGGAGACCTCTCCCACTAAGAAAGGAGGTTGTTGGGTTTCCATTGATAAGAACTGCAATTGAGGCTGATGATATGCAATTCCGGATCCAATTCACCCATCTCGAACCAAAACGCATCTTCTGAAGCACATGAAGAGGCAATCTCAGTTAACCCTATCATAGGCCTTTTGGAAATCTAGTTTCAAAGCAAACCCCTGTTTTTTTTGTTGTTTCATAGAATGAATGCATTCATGAGCCACTAAGAAATTTTCCTGAATCTGTCGCTCTCGAATGAAGCCACCCTGAGTGCAACTCACAACCCTGTGCACCACCCTTTCCAATCTGGAAGCTAGCATCTTGGTGATGATTTTATAGATCCCATTGAGCAAACTTATAGGCCAAAAATCAGACAAGCTATCTGCCCCTTGCTTCTTAGGAATGAACACTAGGAAGGTCTTGTTAATGCCACGGAGATGAGCTTTACCATCATGGAATTCTAGAATTGCTTTTAAAAAGCAGATCCTTAAGCACATCCTAACAGTGCTGATAAAAGAATAAGGGGAAGCCATCACGTTCTGCAGCCTTGTCACCTGCCAAAGAAAAAACAGCACATTGAACAAGGAAGTGTAGAAGGACTGCACATGCCTACTAATAGCCTCTGTCCACTAATAATGGTATCACCATCCCTAAGTGAATTAGATTCATAAATTGTGTAAAGTTGATTTGAAAATTTTATTTGTTGAAAATAAGGCAGTTCGTCGATGTAAATGCTATTGTAGCTATCAGCAACTTGAAGCATGGAAAGGAGGAGAACATGAATTAAGTCTTCCTTGAAGTATTAGTCCATTGTGTCAAACTCTTAATTTGGATGGAGATTCAAACCTATTTTGTTTTTTTGTTTTTTTTATTTCATAACAATAAATGACTGGAAGTGGCCTAATAAGAGTCATAGATAAATAGGAATTGGAGATGGGAATTTAGGATTTAATTTACAGTGAGAGATGGGAATTCTGAGTCAAAGTAGGGGAGAACAGAGAAAGATATTTCAAAAATCTGTCCAACTTTCTGAACTAATTAAGGATATTGGACTTGAATTTTTGTGTGTATTAACTTTAAGTTATACAAGGATTATGACTAAATCCCTAGCTACTATTTGACCAAGTTTGATTCGATTGTGTGGCAGATCTTGGACTATAAAGGGCTAACACATCGTGTTTGTAGAAACTTGAAAGCATATCTTTAGAGAAGAAGAGAAAATATATCCTTATCAAACTTTGTATGCCTCCAAAAGTTTCCTTCTTAGGTTGTGACTTCATGAACTTAAACATGACTTCAACAATTTTCATAGTGAGATTTTATCAACATGCATTTTTATAGTCAAGTTTTGTCCAAAATTTTAGGTTTCTGTTGGTTGAACAGAAACCAGTGAACCTCCATATTGCTTCATGTTTTCTATCTGGAAACCTTAGTTTGGCCCTTCCTGGCTTCAATTGTAATGTTGTGCCAAGTTCCTTCAACTAGCATCCAAACTTCTTCAGACTAAAATGCCTGTAGGTTCTTCATTTTAACATTCTAAAACTATGTTTAATATCATCCAAATATTATACAAACTTGTTCATTAGTTTGACTGTAGTTGATCTGTTTAAAAATCCAATCTCATGCTTAAGAGGTCAACGTGTCTCTCAAAAGTAACAAAATGACAATGAGAAAATAATTATGGATGGGTATCAGTCTGGAGTCAGCAGAGGATTCAGAATCATAGAAACCTAAGTTTGGCAAAGTTTTCCAGCTAGATCAGCCAGAATGCTGGTGGTAACAATTCACACTTCCGGACATATCTGTTCTGGGCATCCAATTGGGTTAAAAGTAATCACTTGGGTCAGGGATCCTCACAGTTCACAATAAAGGTTTGGGACCTGTGGAAATTATAATAGTAGAATGACAATTAGGGCTGCAAATGAGCAGAGTTGAGTTGAGTTTTACTCTGTTCAAGCTTGGTTCGATTAATTTTAATCAACTTCGAGTTCGAGCTGAGTTTTTTTTATAATGGTTGTTCAAGCTTGGTTCATTTAGATATTAAACAAGCTCATGAGCTCAATGAGTCTATGATACATTTAATTCATTTTTTTTTAAAATATATAAACTCAGGCTAAACTATGGTGAGTAACAAGTTGTTTGCACCCTTAGCTATTTGATAGAAAACTTTACAAGATATTAAAATATCTTATTGATTAAGATTATTCATGATTAGAATAACTAAATGAGTACTTAAAAAAGATCTTAATGAGTACTTAAAAGAAGCTCTTAACAAGTATTAAGACGAGCTCTTAATGAGTACTTAAACGAGCTTGTTCACGAGCATAATCAAGCCGAGTTTGCTTGTGTTCAAGCTTGGCTCGTTTAATGAACCAAGCTCAATTTTTTGCTCAAACTTGTTTATTTAGCTTAATAAGTGAGCCGAGTCGAGCTCTTATTGAGCAATCTTACGAGCGGTGCATCGAGCGCATTGGTTTGTTTGCAGCCCTGATGACCATCACTTGGAACATTCATTCATTACACTGCAGATCAAGGATGGCAATACCAATATCGGTACCAGTTTTGGGGGGTACCGGTATCGGTATCGGTATCGGTATCGGGCGTATCGGCCAGTATAGGCCGGTACCGGGTAAATTTTGGCCCAATACCGGCCAATGAAAGTCTTTTTTTTTGTTTTTTCAAATACAAATGATTGGTATCAGGGTTTTCCTCAGTATCGTATCGGTACCCACCGATACCGATACGTATCGGCCGATACATATTGGTCTCGACCGATTCTGCCAACCATGCTGCAGATACTTTGGCCAGGAGCATATGTTGATAAGTTAAAAAGAAAAAGGTGTACAACTGACAGTAAGAAAGTAGGAAAAAGGTGTCACCTTTTGTAATCTTTTTTCTTAATGAATTTATGGTACCATCCAGTTTTTTAAAAAAAGACAGTAAGAAAGTACATAACCAGGTATAGGAGTTCGTATGTAAGCCAGAAGAGAAAAAGAACTGCACACAATACTAACTGTCTTCTTTCACCACACCACTGCTTCACCAAAAGCATCAAACTGGTGCTTCAAACTGAACCCCTTTACCGGTATCAGGGTGTGCAATGCAGTTTAATTCCTTGTATTCATGAAAAGTCAGTTGGTAGATAAAGGGAGGTTACAGATCCAATTTCCAGCCATGGCAAGTGTTAGCAGTTGTAAGGGGCTAAGAGCAACCCATGACGTAAGGATCATAAATATGGGAAGAATATATGAAATGAAATAAAAGAAAAAGAGAGAGGAGAAAAGGTAACAGTGTAATAATTGACCTGCTGAATAATCTAGCATAGGATAATTGACCTGTTGAATAATCCTACTTTTAGAATTACATGAATTTGGAATCAGCTTGCCCATTTAGGCATTCACCCACGTGAAATCTTTGAGTAGGTGAACCTCCCTGTAAAGGATGACTATTTTATTTCAGAGTAGGAAAGTGTGATTCCTTTGACATCCCTTTATGCCTCACTCATCTAGATGTTTCTCCTTGTTCATTGCACTCAGTTACAGAATAAGTGTTATATCTTTCAGGTGACTACAAAGAAGGGTACTATATTGGCATTGAAGTTCCAGATGGTGATCCACAAGCAGAGAAACCATTTTATGGGCCTAATTTATGGCCTTCAGAAGGTATTACTATGATTCTTCTTCTATCTTATAGAGGTTTTTGAAATAACACAATGGCTTCTTGGTTAGGGTTGAGGGGAATGGTGATGTATACTCTTCCAATTCATGGAAGTTCAATCTGCAAAATCATCTAACCAGGAAGTCAGTTTTCTGGGCTTTGGTTATTAATTGACTATACTTGCTCCTCCTTTGATTTGCTTGGAGGATAATCCGTGAGCTACCTCTTGGGTGTTTTGTATAGAGAGTGGTTCTTTTTTTTTTGGAGAGCTTTACTGCATACTTTCTTGTACATCTCTTTTACTTTAATACAGTTTAGCGGTACCATCCACTTTCCCCCAAAAAAATAAAAAATAAAAGAAAGACTATAGTTGCTAAATTGTCATGACCACCACCACCACCATCATCATCAGAGCCTTATCTCATTTACCTGGGGTCGGCGGCTGCGGCTGCGGCTGCGGCTGTGTGGATCATATTCCGCCACTTTTAACTATCATGTTTGTAGCTAGAGCTAGGAAGGTCAACTCCTGTCTTCCTATAATCAAACCATCTTATCTTTGGCCATCACCTAGTTCTTTTGCCATCCCCCATTCGAATTTAGTTACACTTCTAATTGGTAATAAACTTGGGCGTCGATGCACATGATGAAACCATGTCTATTTTCCCTAAGCTTAGCATCAACTAGAGCTAAGTTTCCATACATATGTTCGTTTCAAATCTTATCCTTTTTTGTCTTGCCACACATCCATCCCAATATCCTCATCTTTGCTACATATTTTTTCTATATATGTTATTGTCCCTACCCATCACTTGGTCATACAACATACTGACATGGCAAATCTCACAATGGTCCCATAAAACTTTCCTTTGAACTTCACAGGGATCTCTTGGTTACAAAGGACTCTTAATGCATTCTTCGCTTCAGCAAACTTAAGCCTATGTCTGACATCCTTTTGGATTTTCCTATTCTCCTGAACAATAGATCCTAAATATCTGAAGTTACTACTTTAAGAATAATTTGACCGTTGATAATAACCAAATCCTCTTATTCAACCCTCATGTCACTAAAACTACAATCCATATATTCTGATTATTTGATTAATTCTAAACCTTTAGATTCCAAAGCACTCATCCATTGTTCTAACTCATCGTGGAACCTTCTATATTCTCATCAATTAAAACAATATCACAAATAATATGCATTAAGGAATATCATCATGTAAATGTTTTGTCAATTCATCTATAGTTAAAGTAAAGAGATAAGTACTTAGGTTTGACCTTTGATGTAATCCTATAGCAAGTAGAAACATGAAACTCAAAAGTTTCTCTGACAAAGGTTCTCACACTAGTTTACTGAAGCTGAGAATTGGTAGAGACTTGTGAGCAGGATATCTGAGATGGCAGTATTTTGGTCTAGAGTGTTAGCATACAGAGGGTGGCCCAGATGGGGAGCTTTGTTTTTTGGAAAGTGGATGGTGCTACATCTCCTATTCATCATTGTTATCATCATCATAAGCCTTGTCCCATCAATCTGGGTTCAATTATATCTAATAAAGGTATGAAGGATATGGCAGAGTTTTCGAGTAGAGTACTACCTTCTCAATTATAAACTCTATTGTTGTGCAACAAACGGAGCAATGCTCAGAGGTTTTCTAAGACTTTGGAAGAGTCTAGACAGTGGGGAAAGAGGTAAGTTTGTTACTGTTGCCTGCTATTATGACATATTCTCTCATATATGTCTTGTTTTCCTAAGCAGCTGATGAGAGGTGACAATTTATAAAAGGAAATAACAGAATATGTTGAACAACAGATCTGAACACATTAAAGGCTTAGCCCTTAAGGTGTCTACTAAGATGGTAGAGCACCTTGCACAATGCCTACTTTCCTGTACATCTCTTGCATCGACGTGTTGACAATATAGTTAATCTTTTCAGCTTTCCTTGTATAAAAAATGTTACCTGCCTGATAATGAAAATAACTTTTGAACTGCAGTCTTTTCCTTCTCCTGTGCAGTGCAAGTTTTGGGTTATGATGTAGAAAAAATGTCCTTATTCCAAAATTTATTCTTTGGCTGGTGTATACATATACACAAATGAAGTCATTTTTTGTGTAGATTAGGGAGCAGGTGGCTCGTACTTGAACATTTGGTTATCGACCAACTTTGTGAATCTAGAATCTGCCTTTTCCCTTTGAACTGATGTTGCTGCTCAATTTTCTGACGATTCATTTAAGTTAGATGTCTAAGATGCACATGAAGGTTTTTTTTTTCCAAGAGTCATCCTCATCTCATCATGTCATTTTGATACACTAAACTACACCCAAACCTGATGACATAAACATAAAATTTATCCTTTACTGGTCCTTGCCACATCCCTTATCGCAGTTTTCACTTTATATTGAGATATACATCTGTAGTATAGACTAGGTTATGGGATTCTTGTTCAAAAGGATTTCAGTATCTTATGTCGCTTCTTTTCATAGTGGATATGACTTGATGATTATCTATAAACCCTAAGCCCTAGTTTATTTTTTGTCTAGAAGCCCTAGCTTATTGATTTCTCTAGTTAATCTGTAATATTCCTGGTAGAATTTGTGTACAAGCTGTTTCTGTTTCCCCTTTCATTTCATCTGAAAGAATTGTGTGCAAGTAAATTACATTCTCTAAACAAGCTATTCTTATAACCAGTCAAAAGAAAAGGTGCTATGCCTGTAGAACTAATATATTAAGTCGACTTAGGTGTATTGATCTTTCAAGCGCATGTTTGAGTAATTCGTTATTTTTCTCTATATATCCTCGCATTAAACACATTTTATCATGCAAATATTTAATGTTCCAAAGTGATACACATTACACAAATGACATTGACCAGTGTGAACACATCTTTGTAGGTAATTTTGGCTTAGGGGGTGAATCAATATGTGCATATGCTTTTCTTGATGGTCTATTTGGAGGCAACATAGCCATTTTATAATTCATTTTTATTGTTTGTCATCATTAGATCTCTTACCTGGATGGAGACAGACCATGGAGTGCTTTCACCAGCAAGCATTGTGAGTATCTGAACTCTCCTTTCAGAGTATTAATTTCCAAAAATTCATCCTATGATTGTTGGAAGAGATATTTTTCCTTCATGACAACTATTTCTTGAAATATCTTAGATGAGATGCAACCCTAGTTGTTGATTAACTGCAAACCACATGATTGACACATAAATCTATTGAATATCATTGCAAGTCCACCATTAATGCTATAAATTCTGCATCCGCTGAGTTTTAGTACTACAGCTTGTATGCCTTTGAGAATCGCCATTTTCTTCACAACTCGAATCCTTCAATTGCAGACAATAATTCTGATACAATTTCATGCAAATAGCTCATATAGTGGCCTCAAGGTTTTTTTTTTCCCTTCTCATGTTTGACTGACCTTTAACTCCATGTAACACCTGCAGGTTATGCATTTTCTCTTCTCCAACTTCATTTCTTTCACCTTCATTAGCGCATACAAGATGTCAACCAATTTTTTCAGGGTCGGATAGTACCACAAGTCTATTAAATAATAAAAGGTGATCTGACAAAGGAAAAGGACTGAACCAAGGTGGTGTGCTGCAAGGTAACCCCCCACGTAGGCTGAAAAAGAAGTGTTCATCCAATTCATGTTGAAATTTAGCCCATTCTCAAATCCTATGAAAACAAAGTTAACTACCCCTTCTGGAATCTTGGTTTCACTCTTGAAAATTCTTCTGTTCTCTTGCTCCAGAGGACCCAAAGTCGCATGAAGAATCAGCCACCAAAAAATGCAAGCTGCCAAACCTCTTGAAAAGAGCACCCAATCAACAAATGAGCTAGAGATTGCGATAAGTTGTTCTAATATCTACCATAAATTGACCAAGTCGATCACAAGTAGGTGGTTCACTGTGTGATGTTATCCTTATGAGCATCTTGGGCTTCAGCGGACTCTTGCAATTCCACACAATTAGCCAAAGGGTGTTTGGTCCCACTATTTGCTATAAAGTTGTAAGTTGTTTGACGGAGAACTTCGCATCGCTCTTCCATCTCCATGACCATATCCATCCTGTTTAATGTTGAAACTCTGACCCTGCGGGAGGAAAAAGAGATCTCCTGGCTGAACAATTTCATCCCCTCTCAAGTCCCAGTGAAATAGTGGAGCCCATCGTCCTCCTAAAGGCCTATCATTGTATGTTTATGCCACGACCACCAGGGGATCAATAGATAAGCCATAGAACCAAGGAGACGTCTTAGCTAGTTTGAAATTCGCACACCAACCATTCCTCTAAAATGATCAAGCCTAGCTTGGATGCCGTCTACATAACATCCTTTGTTTGAAGAATACTGCCACTCCACAAATGCAATGTCAAAGTGGTAGGTTCCATATCCCCGTCCCTTGATCTTTTGTAGTATTTCTGCCGTATGAGATTCAGCCACTGACTCTTTTGCAATGTAAACAATGAAGTGTGAGCATCATTTAGGACAACTTAGCTATTTATGATGTGAAAATTTCAGTCGGTCTGGTGACACCTGACTTTTGAATAGATTAGGGTTATGGTTTAGGTGCAAAGTGTCCATTCTTGGTGGAAGAAGTTTGGCTTGTTTCCAGAAGCCATGACAGAGCTGGTCAGGTTTTAACCACTTTTTAGTACATATTTGGACATCTCTTCGTTGCAAATGACCACTTGTTGCATAGTTATTGTATTAAAGATCCTCTAGAAGTCTAGATATCATCATAACTGTTGTGCGGAATCGATCTCGCTCGCCTCACCAACCAAATCGGACATACTCGCCAAACAAGAACGAACCAACCACAGAGAGAGAGAGAGAGAGAGAGAGAGAGAGAGAGAGAGACCACACAACGATTTACGTGGTTCGGCAAAGTGCCTATGTCCACGGAGCCCGACTCCTTCACCACCGCCTTGCACTAATCTTCTCCAAGAACATGTACAAGAACCCAGCCCGTCACCAGCCGCCCTCTGTTGTTTCCAACCCTAGGGCAAGTTTCTTCGAAGTTACAATGTATATAACCCCCTTGAAACAAAAGCCCCAAAATACCCCTGCGTCAAACCACATCAGTCTGGACCCGTCTCGGACTCGAAGACATACTCCGGTGCCACGGCAGAACCTGCCCTAGCCACTGCTGCTAATTAAGATGCCCTCTGAATTTGAGCCACAACTCAACAATAACATTATTGAAAATTGGGAAAACAAGCCAGGTGCCTCCAGATAGGAGATATCATCATAACATTATGGAGATTTGGAAATAGCCAAGTCAATCGATGCCACTGTTGAAAGTCCAAACTTCATTATTCCGTCTGGTTAATTTTGAATGCTTTGGAGATGTACCTAGGATGGAGATAAAGTACGAAGATGTTGGAACCCTGGATTGCAGACAATTGGCCATGGAACTTGTTGGTAAAGGTAACTAAATGAAACAAAACTTAACGTGTTGTTACAACAGCAAGGGTTTTGACTGGATTTGAGGCTTGTGCTTTCAATCCAGTGGTTCTTTTATTAGCTATTTGGCCTGGCAGAAGAGAGTAGAAGCAGGGAAGAGAAAAAGGATATCGGGGTTCAGGTAGGCAACAGAAGTGTGGCAGAATATGGTTTCTACATTCTCTCTCCCATCAACCTCTATTTAAAAACAACATGCAAGATTCTTCTGGTCAAACCCGCTCATATATGGAATGCGTGAATCGCCAAAATATAGCACATGGGCTAATGCTTGCCTGTGAGTGGCCGTGCATGAAATCACCACAATGCCTCGTATGGCCTAATGCTTGCATGTGAGTGGCCATGGGTCAAACTGGACGAGAAAAATGAGGTCTGGCTTCGTGCAGTCTGCATGAGGGTGGGGAAGGCAGCTTGACTTGATGCCTTTAAGAGGTGTCTACTACTGTCTTCTGCCTCCATGAAGAAGGCATCTGCACAACTTATGTGTATTTTGGTTGGTGTTAGCTGGAAGTTGACATCTTTTGCAATTTATCACGTGGCCTGCTAGCCCCAAGGGGAGTGTCCTGGGTCTCTGACAACCCTAACAATGAAAAAACTTGTGTTTATGTCTGAAGTCCAAGTCAAAAGATACACCGGATCCTGAACCTTTACTCACATTGACTCTGACTGCCACAGGATCTGAAAAACTATGTAACACATTAGAGTTCTCCGTCATGGTTTGCAGAACTGTTAGAACCAGATCGAACTGGCAGTCCCATTGGTCGGAAGCAGAACGGTTCTGTTTCCTATCCCGCTTCTGCAAACCTTGTTCTCCAGACCTAGAAGAGGGGTAGTATGAAAGTAACTTGGCATGTAGACCTACAAGTTAAATGAAAAAAATACAGCCTTTAAAGCAAGAATAAATGAAGAAACAAGGAGGGGAAAAGTACTGCCAAATGACAAATTGGAACAAAAAAATAATAAATGAGGAAGAGGAAGACCAACAACACAAAAGGCAAGAATATGAGGCAATATCATCAGCAGCAAGTTTAGAAAAGAAAAACATGTGGAGAAAGGGATAAACAGGACTTAGAAAATGAAGAGGAAGGCTAAGGGAGAAAAAAACCCACTGGCCCATATGAGGTAAATCCATGCTAAAAGAAAAGGCATAAAACAAACTGCTGAGTGGAGTTTTATAAAAGAATAAGTATCTCGGGTCCGAGTACTCACTTAAAAAAAGCATCTGATTTGGCCACCTTGGCCTATTGCCTACACTGGTTTTGGAAAATGTGTGTAGGTAGTGCATTGCCTGGTCACCTTGGCCTATTGCGTAGCGGCAAATCATCAGCTTGACACCATTGATGTCCCTCATCATGCTGACTAGTCACTTTCTTTAGTGCTCATCGTTATGCCTAATGGCTTTGAATCATGAAAGACTGGTGTTGGTGCTAATACTCTTCTTTGACTATTATCCAGGAGGGTCACAAAAGCAGTTGCTAGAATTATTGCTCTTGCACTTGACCTGAAGGATGACTTTTTTGATCAGCCAGATATGCTGGGCGAGCCTATTGCGACTTTGCGACTTCTACATTATGAAGGTACGAGGCAGAAGTCCTGGTCTTGCTTTTTATTGAGTTTCTGGAAGTTAATGCTGGATGCATCAAATATCATGAGCCTATTTACTATTGTATCTAGGTAAGGTTTCTGATCCCACAAAGGGAATCTATGGAGCTGGGGCACATTCTGATTATGGTTTGATTACCCTCTTGGCCACAGATGATGTCCTGGGCCTCCAAGTAAGACTGAAGCTGGCACTATTAACTTTCCTATCATGTCCTCCTCAAGTTCTACAATTTGGTTATCTGAGTGGATATTTAACATGTTTATACTATGCAGATATGCAAGGATAAGGATGCTCAACCTCAGATATGGGAACATGTAGCGCCAATAAAAGGGTTAGTATACTAGTGAACAGTCTCTTGTCTATGTGGAAAATACGCTTATGCTCTTGCCTCAAAATCTGTAGTTATCTTAGATCTTCCATTCCACCTGTACATTTATTTTCTTTCCTATTTAACTAATTCTTCCCATATTTAATTTATTTATGCTATATCCATCTATCCTTCGGCCATCTTGAATATTAAAACTCAAAGATCTTTGATCATTATTTGAAGCAGAGCTTTGGCCTCAAACATTTTTGCTTGGTTACACCTTGTTTCTTGGTAATTCTTTCAGCTCTCAATTTCTCCTTGTTGCTGCTACTCTCGAGAGTTTGTTGTTGGTGGTTATCCCAAGCTTATCCCAATCCCGAGCTTATCCTTCAAGATTCCCCAAGATATATTCGAGTCTTTTGCCCTGGAATTTTCATGAATACTATAAATTTTCTTCTTATTTGATTTCAAGATTCATTTGTTTCTAAAAGTTGTGTATTTCACATACTAGTAAACAAAAAGTTCTTTAAGCCAATAATGAAGGAATTTGAACCGACAAAATGCATGGAAGGATTAAAGTGGCAAAGACACGTGGGGACTAGTTTTATAACAGACCTGAACTCTAGTATTTGCCCTTGATATTTGATAATGGGCGCCACCTCATCGAATTCTGGCAATTGGTTGAAAACTGAACCAGAGGCCCCTGAGATGTCCTGTCCAATTTCCAGCCTAAATTGAGTGTTTGAATTTCTGAATTAAGGTAGTGAAAAATTATATTGTGTAGGCCAGTTAAATGATCTGTCTTGCACTTGTTTTCTGATATAATTACTTCAACAAGATAGAGTTTTGTTGGCTTCTATTTTATGTGTTATTAAGTTCATTAAACTGAGATTTCTCGTTTCTATTCTGTAAGCCTTTTAATTTCTTGTGGATCAAGAATCTTTTGTGAAAGCTTTTCACTCTTTTTTTTGTATCCTTGAATAGTTAGGAGTTGTCTACAGGTGCATGTGCAATGTGGTCTTAACATTTCTATTCTTGTTTCTAGGGGATTCATAGTGAATCTTGGGGACATGCTAGAGCTCTGGAGTAATTGTTTTTTCAGGTGCACTTTGTAGCTTTACCTTTGTTTTTCCATGTACACTTTAATGTTCAAAAACTTAAAAAGAAGTGTATATTATCTTTTGCACTATTTTCTTCATTTTTTGCAAGTTGAATATTTGTTTGTTCAATATCCTCTTGTGGATACTCTGAATATCATGGTATGGTCACTACTTAGTAGATATATTGGAAGATACTTAACCTGGCATCCCCTAATTTTCATCATAGTTGTCCAGGCTTATGCCTAGGCAACACCTAGGCAACAAGGCTTTTTTTTCAAGGCCCAGGCAGTTAAATGCTTTGTTGGGCCTTGAAAAAGCATGCCTAGGCACCACTTAGGTGTGCTTAGGAGGGCCTAGCATGCTTAGGCAATGCCTAAGCTAGTTCATGGGCCAATCAAATCACCATTGAGACCCAATCCTGGTACAAATAATGTTGTGTGGATGATTGGGCCCTAGTTCCTCACTATTTCATCTTCCTCATTGTCTTTGGCATCGTCCCTCCCCAGCGAGCAAATCTTGGAATCGATGATGAGGCACCCCTACACGTGCTTACTGTGATGGCCACAACAAGGCAACAACCCCCACTCTCCCATGTCAACAACCTTCGAACCCTTTGTGGCCATTAACCCCTTCTTAAGTTTACTATATGCCTGTCCTTTCTTCTCCCTTCTCTTCAAGACTTAAAGTGTTCATCTCTCTATTTGTGATTGTCTCTGTAGGCACTGCTTAAGCAGGACCTAAGTGCTTAGTCACTCGGGGACTCCAAGTATGTCTTGGATCGCCTTACCGCATTGACAACTATGATTTTCATGCACATGTCAAATCTTAGGAGAGTGAAACTAGTAAGGAAAGGACATGACTCTGTGTGGGTGAAATAGAAGAGTATGTTCAACTAGTCAATTCTCAGAACCTATGGATGATGTTTATCTAACAATGAAACGGTAGCCCCTTTATGACGTGAACCTTTTGTTATATTATGGGTACTGCAGAGGCAATTTCCTTAATATTAACTAGTATAGGGTGCACAAGGATACGAAACTTTCTGAAGTCAAAGTGTGGTGTATATTTGTTCTTAGGAAATTGTGAAAACATGCAGAAAGGTAGTTGTAATATTCAGTGGTCCAAAGCTAGCACAAAATAGGCTCCACCTCTTGAGTATTGGGAGTTGGATTCTATGGAAGGTGTTCATTCATTCAGCTAACATCTCACTTTGCGGTTTGTTATTGGTTGTGGATCAAACTTATCAACAAAAGTGTAGTTAAAGTTGAGGGGGCAGTCATGTCTTTTTCTATTATTATTAGTGTTTTACTTCATACCAGTGTGTCTTCTGGTTATTTACTTAACCAGGGGTATTTATGTAATGTAACTTAAATTATGGTTGCCCTATCAATATATAAGGAGAGAGAGAGGCCTGCAACTGTCTCTAGTGAAGGTTCCAACAGACCACAGCCTCCTCCTCTTGCTTCCAGCGCATATTCTCTCCCTTCTCCCTGTCTTTCTTCTCTCTATCGTTCGTTCCTTCAAAAAGGATTAACATCTTTCCATTATCTACTTGATGTTAACTCTGAAGAGCATATTGACTTAAGTGGTTTGGTAATTTGTTTTAAATTGTGATGTGAGTAAGTTTTCTTCCTGCCAACTGGTCACATGAACCTTTGAGGGAATTAAAAGCCGGTCAGTTCAGATCAGAATCGGTCAGAAGTAGTTAAGTTTGACTGGCTTTGTCGTGAAGCCGATGAAAAAATAAAAAATGTCTTTAGCATCTTTTTGTGACTGCTTTTGTTAAAGGTATTAACTTTCAAGTTCCTTTTTTAGGAATTGAAATGTAAGTTATAGTCATTGAACCTGTTTCAAGGAATTTGTGACAAAATAGCTGATGTTAATCATTCTAAAGATTCTAGCAATGACGAAACATATGTAAGCACAGTCCTCTTTTGGCTTATGAACTTGTAATCTATCTTAAGTTTTGTGCTGTATGTTGATCTTCATCCACTTGTCTGGGTACTGTATGTAGATCCTCATCCATTACTTGATGCCTATAGTTCTGAAATTGAAACAACGGCCTCCAGTTAAGTGTAGTCTACATTCGTACCATCTATATCTCTAGAATCATCTGCACATTGCTTGAATGCTTTTACTTCAGCAACTGGAAATCTGAGAACAGGCAGTTTCCACGTTCTTCCATTTTTCTCAGGAATATGAGGTATGTTGCCCCATGTAGTAGGTATTGATATGTCATAGTTATTTCTCTCAGTAAGAACCAAATTAAGTTTCACAGAATAAAACATTTTCCGAGTTTCAGGACCAGACATTGATTAATTGTTTAGTTAATTGTTTCAACTGGCCAATACCAATATGATCCTGTCACTTGTTTTTTCTCAAATGTTCTTGTTTATTATTCCTGACAGGGAATATGATGTTTACAACCGCACAATTGTCTCTCAAAATTCATTGTTCAGGTGTCTGTTGTCTTTTCTTCCCTGTAGGTCAACCTTGCACCGAGTATTAGTGGATGAAGAGCGTTATTCTGTAAGAATCTTTTAACTAACCAACATTGTGCATTTTTTAACATTCTACTGAAGTATGCATCATTTATATAACACGGATTACAATAAATGGGATTGATCAGGTGTGGATGGACCAATTCTTATCCTGAACTGGTTCCATGTGGCCTGATTCTTTCTTAGATGGAATCTGGTGACCTATCTGCATACCTGGAACCATGTTTTCAGCTCAGTCTGAAAATCTTCTTTGGCAGTGTCACGTCACTTCTAACTATTACTACATCATACTTCAATTTCAATGCTGAAATTTTGTGCTGTGCATTCATTCTTTTGAGATAAACATAATGGAAGTCCCATTTCTGATACCAAGCCACCTGCATCCAACCATCACAGATGTATGATTTTGTTGGCCAGATGCTTGTCGATGGTCATATTTTGCTTCCTAGATATTTTGCATGGCAGTGAAAAGCAAGACGCAAACACAACATTGCATCTCCATTGTTCTGCATGCTGGTAGTGGTTGAACGAAAATATGCCTATTGTCTAGCTGCTTGATTGTGGACAACTGACGGTTTTCCTCTTTTTGTGCACTCCTTTTTGCTTCGACAATAAACCTCAACACTGGTAACAATATTCCTATGGGGAGATAGATTGCATATTTTGTGGAGCCTAGCCATGAATGCCTTGTGGAGTGCTTGCCTTCTTGCAAGTCTCAGACAAATCCTCCCAAGTAAGTCATAATTTCATCTATTTCTCAAAATAAAGGACTTGCACTTTCTTTTCCTGTCACCTGTTATTGCAATGTACTCTTAGCCTTAGGATGTTGATGTTAATTAGCAATTCCCTAATTTTCTGTCTGCAGATATATGCACCGCTTTACCCTTTCCTTTTTTCTTTTTTTAACTCATTTAACTTTATACCCTATGGTTGAAATGTTGCCCACTGTAGTTTGCTTTTATAAACCAGGTTCCCCCCTGTGAAGTGTTCAACATATCTGAGCCAGCGTTACATGGATACGCACAGAGACCTGAGGTCATATCAATGACCGAGCACGTGTATACATGCCCTTGTCCCATTCATTATTGGTCAAAACATTTGCCTTCTTATACCCTGTATACATTGTTCCAGTACGTGTTAAGACAAGTTGTAGTCAACGTAGAGTTCATGTGCCAACTACTGAGCTCTTCTTTTAAGTGTCCAACTTCGCCATCCTCCTCTAATGGAGCAAGATCGATGGGGTTTTAGAAGCTTGCTTACGCACAACCAAGCTCCATCGGCATGGCCTCCTTAGGAAGAGGTGCATGTCATATCATAGCACTGTTAAAGAGGATTCTTGCAGTCTCCAACTTCTGGGCACCACAGAAACAAAAATCGGACAGTCCCCAGAAGTCTTCTAATCGAGTGTATAAAGAGCTTCCCTCTCGTTTAGAACCTTCATAAAATGCAGTCATTTCGTGCTGTATATTATTGTTTTCCTGATCATATTGTCAAACTTACACAATAAAGACTTATGTTTTATCCCGGTACCCTCGATGCATTCTCTGCGATACATCATACATGTGTATTCCTTAATTTCTTTTCTTATCAAAATAAATTCTCAGCATGAAAGAGGTGTTCCTGTCCTGGAATGTACTAGCACGTTAAAAAGAGAAACGAGAGCTTCCATGTATTTGTGACTTGTGAGGATGAGAGAGGCAATATATTTCTGAGATGTGCATCAGAAAGCACCCTCTGCCGATTTCTGACAGGTGAACTGGGAATGTTAGCACCGCTGTCTTTGGCATGTCTCTACCTATCCTCTTTTCAGTCGTCTGGTCTTGGAAATTGGAATCGGAGTTGAACTTAAGTTCAATGGACCTATTAACGTCAACACTTTTCATCATCTAATTTCAAACCAAACAATGTAAAAGGAGGGTGATTAAATGCATGACAAGGAACATTCCTCTAGACACCTCTCACAAGCCTGATGATGCTATTGCTGAGCATCTGCTCGTGTTCGGTTGGCACTCCTTGGTCACAGATTCGAAGGTGGTCGGGATGTGTAAAAACATCTTCTCGTGCTAAGCCGTGTAGTCTATAAGATTTCTTCTCTAAAGATAAGTTTGGGCTTGAAAACATTGTTTAAAGAGCATAGAAGGATCCATGTTGTGCGGAACTATCTCCACTAAAGGGAAATATTGTCAATGTTGAGAAGTGAATCCTCTCCACTTAGGCCCAAAATAAAGTAACATTTCATGACGCTTCCCAGTAGACTAAAGATCCAGTCCATTGACAGCAACAATATCCTCAATTCTGGCCATCATTTTAAGCCGATCTAATGGCTGAGAGTTAAACCATCGAGAACCATAAGTCATTCTCACTTGAAATAAGTAACTTGGGTGACTAAACCATCAGATAATGCAAAATAGATATGAACAACTAAAGAAAATAATTAGTCATCTCATTTTGAGCTTATCTATAAATGAAGAGTAATATTTGCTGCAATATCTCATGGTATTGCAGCTGCAACCGTAATCAGATGGCATGTGGTTGCTGCACCACCCCACACTAGTCCGATGAAGCTTAAATTCGCATGCCATGCAATCCCATGATCGGGCATTGCAGTAACTACGACTCATAAATTAGATAGCCGCACCCAAAGAGCTTTTAGAGCATTGGCATGCTGCTAACCAGCAGATTCGCACCCTGTGATTGTCCACATCCCACTCCCAAGATCTGGAACAACGAGTCCAAGATCCGGCCGAGATAGAGAGAGGCATCTTGTTCTCACGTTCGTGTGCCCAGTGGGAGATAGAGAGATTGAGACCTGGGTAAAGACACAAGTTTTCAAGACCCTCGTACCCCCGTATCCTCCCATGCCATCTTGAACCTGGAGATGGATGCTGCAGCTCCACTGCCTTTGGTTGTGTAAGACGCACGGTAGTTCCATGGAAACTTCATATGGTCGAACCGTCAGCTGTTAGATCAGCTTGATGACCCAAAGAAGACTGTAAGGGCTGGTTTGTTTGTGGGATAAGAGTCGACCAAGACGCATTATTCCACTTATTTGATTTGAAAGTTCGGACGTGTTATTCTTTGTGATTCTGGATGCGGATGCGTTCTTTCTTGAATAAGTCAAATAAATTATTCTATATAAATGGTAAAAACTATTTATTCAGGTGAATTACTTATTCCATCTAAAGTGAATTCTTCTAATTCTAATAATAAGAGATTCGAGAATAAAGAATCTGAAATACCACATCCTCAAAACAAATCGGTCGTAAAACTCCTCCATTTAAAAATTTCCACCATGGAGTGGGATGGTCCACCATTCCGAAGATACAGTTTTGGCATGCAATCCTATGGTTGAGAGCTCGATGACACGTAAGTTTGGTTTGATGAAGTAGGATAGTTTACTATATATACCTTCTTCGTTTTCTGCCACTTTAAATGGCGCAAAATTCTTAACCCCAGTGTGAACGACTTCTTCAACAGTTCAGTTCAAGTAAAATATGTAAATTACTTATTCTATTTGGAATAAATATTGAGGACACCCTTTTTATCACATTTTAAAATTTTATTTATTTTACTTAACTAAAATTACCTGTTCCAAATAATGTAAGATCAATAAAATACCAAAATAAATTAGTTTTATTTCGGTACAAGCAATCTGGGAATTAATTATACTGGAACAAGCAATCTGATTAAGAGTTTGTATGCCATCGAATTCATCCTATCATTTTTTTTAACTTACCATACTTTCATCTAATTTTTTAAAATCAGATATTTTGAGTATTTCTCAAACTATTTCCCATCACCCCTGCCATATGAATTTTAGTACCCCTCATGCCTCACCCCTCTCCACGTGCGCCCCGGCACCTCGGCGCCGGGTTACGCGACGCAACCGCTTCCCTTGCCCCACCACCGTCCCCATTCTTCTCCCCCTCGCAGGCGCCCACGAACTCCTATAACACGGCTGGGTTCTCCTCCCTTATCGTTTTGCATGTTGTTGCCTCTTCTCTCCCTTCTTATCTCTCGTCACCTCTTAACGCACAAGTGGCGGTGAGGACGCCGACACGTGCACAGGCTCCCCCCTTGGCCCTTGCCTTGCCTTCGTGGGTTTATATATGTGCCATTATTGGGGTCCTCCTCCCCTTCAAGTAACCTTGAAGACAAGAGAGGGAAAGACGAGGGGAAGGTTTGCTTCTTTCTCTCTTCTTTAGAGGGTGTCCCTCTGAGTGGACCAGGAAGGAGGAGGGGAAGAACAGGTATGGATTTTGTTCCTGGGTTTAAGCGAGATGCTGTTCGTTTCAAAGCTTTTGGCTAATAAGAGGTTCTGTAAGATTTCTTACCTGCTCCAATGTGGGTGAGATAGAGAATGGGAAGAAGGATCAGGCACTTGCTTGATCTCGATTCGGAAGTTTTTGCAGTTTTTTTAATCTCATAGCGAGGTCGAGTTCATTGAATCAAACCTCTTTTTCTAAAACTTTTTTATTTACAATTTACGAACGATGCTGCATATCTAAGATTTTGTTAATTGTTACTTGAAGCTTTCAAGATAATTACTTTTCTTATCTAAACTAACTTGGAGTTGATCTATATATGAGAGACTTTTCCTCATTATGGTAACCACACTCTTTGATAATTTTTTTTGTTAGATGAATGCTATTGTATTATCTTTTGTTTAACCCTTTTTCCGACATTTATTTGAAGTCGGTTGAAGTCCAATTATTACTTATCAAAAAAGTTCGTATCGAATATATTTCTTACGTCAAAAGTTATTCTTATTAAAGTTATTTTTGACATAACTTTTATTATAATTAAAACATTTAATATCTTATTTCGACGAAGTTATAATTATAACTGTACGGAAAAAGTTCTCATAATTAGTTCGTCTATAAACCATAACGGTGTCATGATGCATAGCAGAACACACACTTTCCATAAGTTATTTCCTATGGAGAACTGTTTTAGTGTCACACGTCTTGTCACTAAACGTTAAATTTAGGTTCGACACTTTTCATATCTCCACCTTTTCGTTTCTAAATAATTAAATTATTGAAATAACAAGATAAGAGTAACAAAAAAGATGAGAAAAACATGACGTCATTGAGATCTTTGAACATGAAGTAGATGCAAACGGACGCCGTTTGTTAAATCCCTCTCCTCGCATCTCTAACTCTAAATTAGAACGCTTAAATTTTCATCTTAAGTTCTTAATCCAAGTTTAAGTATCATGATATATAATTAACTGCTCGTATTTTTTGCAACCAGGCGCGTGACCGGCCACCGCAGCGGCCATGGGCGACTACTCGCTGTCCCCCGCCGAGGTCGCCGCGCTGTCGCTAAGCCGGGACGCCGTCAGCCTGGAGCCCTTCTTCCTCTCCACCGTGTGGCCGACCGGCGACCTCGCGGCGCTGCCCGACTCGGAGCCGGACCGGCCGCGTCAGGGGGCCGCCCAGCCGGGGGACCTAGACGACCCGCTGGCCGCGTTCATGGCGCTCCTCCCCGATGAGCTCTACTCCCTCCACCACCTGCCGGCGCTGGCGCCGGAGCAGGTGGGCATCGTCGACGGCGAAGAGCAGGAGCAGCCCGCCTGGCCGGCGCCGCGCGCGGCGGTGGAGGGGCTGGTGAGGGTGGTGGTGGGGGCGGCGGAGGGCTGCGACAGGAGCTGCTCCATATGCTTGGAGGAGATGGAGGTGGGGGCCGAGGCCAGGGCCATGGGGTGCTCCCACAGGTACCACGAGGCCTGCATCTTCCAGTGGCTCAGAAGGAGCAGCTCATGCCCGCTGTGCCGCTACCGGATGAGCACCTTGGGCTAGAGAGAGAGAGAGAGAGAGAGAGCACCCCTCATATATATATATATATATAGAGGTACATCTTATCATTAAAGTCTTGTTATTACAAAAATATAATCGCCAACTGATCAACAGATCAGATAGTGCACTGTGGCTGTGTTACCTTGCAAGGGGTGTAATGAGTCTTAAAATGGATTTTTTAAACATCTTAAAAGACGTAGATATTATAACTGTGGATCCAATGGCTGTTGCAACCATAGTATATTTTGGATATTGAAACAAGTATTTTTCATCTTACTATTAATTAGAGGATAAGAACTGTGAAGTCTTGGAAGTAAAGTATACTCATGGGTGGTTATTCATATGATTTTTAGTGTCTTTAAAACTTGGCATGTAATAATGTGTTGCCGCGCATGGGTTATAAGATTTTGAGGTGCCTATAGAAATATATAATAAACGGATTGGTGATCAACTGGGCATGACTAATGATTTTGGAGTACGTATCTATATATAAAATTTGCTCATGTACTTGTTAAATCTGATGCGTGTATTTGTATCCCCGCTCGTACTTGTCTATGGTGAGAGGTAATATTGACTTTTCTGTAAGTATGAAAAAACAAAGTTGGTGCATACGACGTGTTGGTGCACAGAGTTTTTTTTATTTTTTATTTTTTAAAAATTATCTTTTTAAGTCAGAATCGAGCTGACTTACATGTCTGTATAAGGTACACTTTATTTGACATCTATAAATTTTTTTAAAAAATTTAACAATAAATAAAAAGAATAAAATAATACTCTATTTTTTATTTTTTTTCTAACCGTTAAATTAGGGTGTGACTTGTACATACGTGTAGATCAAGTCGGCACCGGTCTGAAAATAAAAATTTTAAAAATTAAAAATTAAAAAACTTGGTGCACACACGGGGTGTGCACTAAACGTCAGTGTGCACCAAGTATTTTTTTAAAAACTGTTAACAAAAGCATGGTTCTTACCATGCATATGCCCACGTAGGGGCCAAGAGTTGGTTATAGGAGATGAGTGGGAGTGGTTGTGGGGAGTTACCCACACTTGAGCAGCACCCTTTGGATATAACCATTCCCCCCTTTTATTTGAAAGGTTAGAGGAGAGAGATATAAAAGAGGAAGGAGGGCATTACGTGAGAATGGTTCTTGGAAAATCTGCAGAACACTCACTTTTGGGCAGCCCTCTTTCTCACTCTAGACTCCCCTTCTTCCTACACATTCTCTCTCCCTCTCTAAGGTTTGCTCTCCAAGAGGCTATCACCAAGAGCCTAGGATTTGCAGTGTGGATATTGGAGAGAAGCCCGTCACGTGGTTCTCATCCTCGTCCTCACGGAGCCGTCGCCGTCCATCTACGAACGTCGCCGTTAAGGTACGTTTACCGTTACGATCCATCTCCGTGCATGCTTCCGCTTGTTCATTTGATGCATGGAGATATTTTGTTTATCAACATTGGTATCAGAGCCAGGTTTGCGGGAACCATGGCAGCGTGGTCTTCGATCAAAAAGGACCGTTCCGATGTTGCGGCCTCGTCGAGCCGAATGGCTCCCATGGTGGTTATCAGTGACGAGGAATCGGAACGGGTTCCCGATGAACTGACCGACTATTCCGAGGAGGAATCCGGCGACGACCGCGTCCCATCTTCTCCTCCAAGGAGACTCAGAGCGCCGGAATATTTAGCCTACCTCAGAGGGTTCTGCGGCGCGCATTCTGGACGCGACCAACCATCCGAGATAGTACGTGACGGCAGCCAGGACGAGGATGAAGACGGCGCCTGCAACGGCGGCCATGCGAACGGTGACGCGGACGACGAGGGAAGCCCGCCGCGACGGTCGACGTCCCTGCGCGGAGAAGGACCCAAGCCGACGAACGCAGCGGCGGCCACGCCGGCGGGAGTACCGCCCGGGCCCAGCGCGGCCGTGGCGCTCGCGCCCAGCGCGGGCGGAGCGGCCACGCCCCGCGCGGGCGTGGCGCTCGCGCCCAGCGCGGGCGGAGCGGCCACGCCCGCGGGCGTGGCGCTCGCGCCGCGCGCGGGCGGGCAGGCCACGCCCGCGGGCGTGCCGCTCACGCCGCGCGCGGGCGGGCAGGCCACGCCCGCGGGCGTGCCGCTCGCGCCGCGCGCGGGCATGCAGGCCACGCCCACGGGCGCGGTGCTCGCGCCCAGCGCGGGCGGGCAGGCCACGCCCGCGGGCGTGCCGCTCGCGCCGCGCGCGGGCATGCAGGCCACGCCCACGGGCGCGGTGCTCGCGCCCAGCGTGGGCGGTGCGGCCACGCCCGCGGGCGCGGCGTTCACCCCCCTCGTAGGCAGAGTCCCCACGTCCCGCGTGGGCGTGGGGCTCACGTCCCGCGTGGACGTGCCGCCCACGTCCTGCATGGGCGGCCTGCCCATGCATGCGGGCATGGTGCCCTCCCCGCACGCAGGTGAGGCGTTCTCGCCCCTGCGCAGGGGGGCTCCCACGCCCATGCATGGGGCTGCCGTACCACGCCCAACGACGCCGCCGCTGGGAGGCCCGTAGACGTCACCGCGGCGGACCATTTGGTGGCACGTGCCACATGGGCCGCCGTGAACCTCACGATGCACCGTATTGGGCTGGATCCGGAATGGGCCGGTTGGTTGTTCGAATGGACCCGTTTCAAGTTCTCCGTATGATTATGAACGGAGAAATTGAATTTGAAATTAGGGAGTATTAGTTTGTTTATTTATGATTAGATGATGCATTAGAATTTAATTTGAATCATAGACTTATTAGTTCAAATTAATGTAATTTGTTTCCAAGTTCTATTTGATTTATAGTTGAATTATGCTGATTAGTGCCAATTATTTAAAATGTGATGATTGTCTTGATATTATGTTGCGCAAAATGAAATAAATTGAATTGTTTTATTTCGTCACGCAAATAATTATTTTTTGGTCACTGATATCGACCTTAACAGAATTTGCGTATAATTGAAATGAATATTTGCGCAATAGAGTAAAATGACACTAATAATCGATTATTCAACTATGTAAAATGCATATTTATAGATCGTTAAATTGTTGCGCTTATCGGTTAGCGGCAATTGAATTTTACGTTCTTAGATTTAAATATGCATGATTTTATGTTTGACAAATAAATTGATTTAATTCGTGCAAAATTGTCGTATCATTTGAATATTGCGCATGCTCGTATAGCGCCGATTGAATAATTTTTAAATGATAATTTGTTAATCTGCACATCTTGGATTGATCAATTTATGCACACTCAAATTCAGCCACTTAGCTATCATTTCATTTAAAATGATCATGTTGAAAATTGAAATATTTACATGATCATGTGTTTGTTTGCAAATATTCATGATAGCTGAAATTTGATCATGTTTTTGAAATATCATGGACTTTGCTATTCCTGTTGATTTAATTATGTGAGTATTCACTTCCATGATATTCGAATTTAACTTGTGAACATTAGTTAAATGGCTATTACGAGAGATTTTAAGTGCTTCTCTCGTTGTGAATTCGCTCAAAATCATTCTACTAGAATTAAGTTACCTTGATTTAATCGGAAGATGATTATAGTATCCTAGATCTATATTTCGATTCCGATGATTAAGTTAACTTAATATTTATTAGTCTGGATTTTTGGAAGCGAATTATGATGTGTAAACTATGTCAACTTGACTCTCTAAATTTTACCTATGTAGTGATTTAAAATGGCCATGAAAAATGTCATTGCTGATCTGACCAAGGGTGACAAGTTGACGGGAATGAATTATGACATTTGGCACCGTAAGATTCAATACTTGCTAAACGAGCAGGAATTGCTAGAACATCTTACCACCGTCATGTCACCGCCTGAGGATGGCAATACAACACAGCACCGTAGAGATCAAGAAGCGTACCGTCAATGGTTCAATAAGGATCGAAGCGCGCGCTTTACCATGTTAAGCAGCATGCAAGACGATCTTATTGGGGAATTTGAGAAATTCCAAACTGCAAAAGATATGTGGGATCAGTTAAAGTTCCAATTTGGTGGAACTTCGACTACGCGGTTGCGAGCTCTTGTACTTAAGTTTGAGACCTACCGCAAGGACCAACGACAGACCATGACCGAACACCTTAGGGTTATGTCGGGCATGATCAGAGACTTAAAGTCGGCAGGTCACGATCTCACGGACGAGCAGCAGGTCCTTGCAGTAATTCGATCTCTACCGGACTCTTGGGTCCATATGAAACAAATTCTTACCCACAACGAGAATATCAAGAATTTTTCTGATATTTCTCGTCATGTGGAGTTAGAGGCTGAGCGCGAAGAAGCCGTACGCGCCACTGCCTTAGTCGCCAAGGGAGGCAGACACCAAGGCAGGAAGGGCCCAAAGAAATTTTTTAAACGAAAAGATCGTGAAACTGCATCCAGCTCTAAGTACAAGGCAGAGCGGACACCGAAGCGCCACCACAGAGGCAAGCGCGGTGGAAAAAGGGACAAATCAAAGGTGAAGTGCTACAATTGTGAGAAGATGGGACATTTCGCTCGCGAGTGCGCTGAGCCGAAAAAGGTATCCCTCAACCCAGATTCTCTCTCTGTGTATGTTTGTTCTCATGTCTTAGTCGCCCGAACTTATCCTGAGTGGATTGTGGATTCAGGAGCGACCAAGCATGTAACTAGAGATCGAGAAGGGTACCAAGATTACCGCCGAATTCCAAGAGGGACGCAAAGAATTTACATGGGCAATGGGACCAGTGAAGAAGTTTTTGGAGTTGGTGTGTACCAGCTCAAACTTAGAACTGGTCGTGTATTGACATTGCATGATGTTCTTTATGCGCCAGGGATTCAGCATAATCTCTTGTCAGCATCATCTTTATTATCCCTAGGATTTGCTCTTGTTATGATTGGTGCTAGTATTGACATGTATTTAAATGATGTGCTGTATGGACATGCTTTATTGAGTGGTGGTTTGTTTAAATTAGATGTTGATTTCAATGCTTCTTCTGTATCGTATGTGGCTGAAGATAAAGACCTTAGTTCGGAAATATGGCATGCTCGCCTAGGTCACATAGGACAGGATAGAATGACCAGGTTAGCTCGAGAAGGCCTTTTAGGTTCACTCGCTAAGGTCACTCTACCTTTATGTGAATCATGTTTGGCTGGAAAGGCATGCCGAAAACCTTTCGGGAAGGCCAGAAGGGCCACTGATGTATTGCAACTTATCCATTCTGATATTTGCGGACCTTTAAGTGTGAAGGCTCGACATGGAGCATCATATTTCCTTACCTTTATAGATGATTATTCGCGATACGGTTATGTTTATATGATCGCTCACCGCTATGAAGCACTGGATTGTTTCAAACGCTTCCTAGCTGAGGTTGAGAATCAGACCGGTAAGAGTGTAAAAGCTCTACGCACCGACAGAGGACGCGAATATTTATCTGATCAGTTCAGAATTCTATGTGAGGAAAAGGGAATTAAAAGACAACTCACTATTCCATATACTCCGCAACAAAATGGTGTTGCCGAGAGAAGGAATAGAACGTTGTTAGACATGGTTAGGTCTATGATGGCGCATGCCAACCTCCCAATATCCTTCTGGGGGGATGCTTTGTTGACTGCCGCCTATTTGCTTAACCGTGTGCCTTCACAGTCAGTTCCTTCTACCCCTTATGAGTCGTGGCGTGGCCAAAAGCCGTATTTGGGAAATCTACGCCCGTGGGGGTCAGCTGGATATGTCCATGACTCTTCCCACAAGTATGGGAAACTGGGCCCTAAAGCTAGAAAGTTTATCTTCATAAGATATCCTGATAGCTCACAAGGGTATGTCATGTATGGACAATATCATGATGGAGGAATGACAGAGAAAGAGGTTCGAGACGTTGTATTCTTAGAGAAAGAATACCCTAAACTTGGCAATGTCGAAAAAAACTTTGATCTCCATGAAGTGGATGAGACAGCTCTCTTACCATCTTCCAGCGAAGGGAGGGAATTAGTTCCTGACCATGTCATCGCTGGAGATAGTATAGATGATCAAGCTAGTAGGAGTACACCTATTAATTTACCGAGTGGGAGTACTCCATTAGAATCGGAAGATGCCGACACCCAAGTACGTCGAAGTAAACGCGGCCACACTCCTCGTCGACGTTTTGAGATTGAAGAGGAGATTTTAATGTGTCAGCCTGCGGATGATGAAGAACCTAGAAATGTCAAAGAGGCATATTCATCATTATCAAAGAAAGAATGGGAAACTGCTATGCTAGACGAAATGGATTCAATGGAAAAGAATAAGGTCTGGGAGTTAGTTGATCTTCCGCCTGGGCGTAAAGCTATTGGAAACAAATGGGTTTTCAAAATTAAACGCAGGGCAGATGGATCAATTGACAAATACAAAGCACGACTAGTGGCAAAAGGGTATACCCAGAAGGAGGGTATTGATTTTGATGAGACGTTCTCCCCGGTGGTGAGATTTACGTCTATTCGCCTAATCCTAGCTATTGTCGCACATTTAGATTTAGAACTCTTTCAGATGGATGTTAAGACGGCATTTCTTAATGGAGAACTAGACGAGGAAATTTACATGTTCCAACCAGAGGGTTTTGAGGTAAAGGAACAAGAGCGCAAAGTTTGCCGCCTAAAACGTTCCATTTACGGCCTCAAACAATCGTCTAGACAGTGGTATTTAAGATTTCATAAGGAAATCACCTCATTCGGTTTTGAGACGATTGAGGAAGACCACTGTGTGTACGTCAAACGAAAGAAAGAGAAGATTCTAATTCTGTCATTGTATGTTGACGACATTTTGTTGGCTGGGAATGACATGGAGTTTATCAATACCACTTGGCAGTGGTTATCTTCCGTCTTCGAGACCAAAGATATGGGCGAAGCAAACTATGTGTTAGGAGTGAAGATAGTCAGAGATCACTCTAGAAGGTTTTTGAGTATGTCTCAGGAAACCTACATTAATAAGATTCTAGAGCGATACCGAATGAATCACTCTAAGCCCATTGATACTCCAGTTGATAAAAGTTGTGTTTTAAGTGTAAGCCAATGTCCACAGAATGAAGAAGAGAAGAATCAAATGAATAAAGTGCCATATGCGGCAGCTATTGGGAGTCTGATGTATGCTATGTTGTGTACTCGACCCGATATCAGTTATGCTGTCGGATTAGCTAGCCGTTATCAAAGTAACCATGGTCCTGCTCACTGGAAGGCAGTCAAGAGAATATTCCGATATTTACGTGGAACAACAAACCTTGCCTTATGTTACGAAGGAGGTGATCTAAGGTTGAAAGGTTATAGTGATGCTGATTGGGCCAGCGACAAAGACGAAAGAAAGTCTACGTCAGGGTATGTGTTCATACTTGGTGGCGCGGCCATTTCTTGGTGTAGCAAGAAACAGACGTGCATCGCTCTATCCACTATGGAATCGGAATATGTGGCATGTTCAGCAGCTTGTCAAGAAGCAGTTTGGTTGAGGAGTTTCCTGCGGCGATTAGCTGTCACTCCTTATGCAGAGGAGAGTGTACTTCTCTATGTTGATAGTACATCAGCTTTGGCTTACGCCAAGGATCCTAAGTACCATGGTAAAACCAAACACATTGACATTAGATATCACTTCATTCGAGATCTGTTAGCTAAAGAGGCAGTGGTCCTTCGACATATTTCTACCGATCGTATGGTAGCAGACCCGCTAACTAAACAGATCACTAGAGAGGCTTTCACGACCCATAGTAGAGCCATGGGTTTATGTAAACTGTAATGTAAAGAACAGTTATTGTTGACTTCGATGCGTTCTCTTATTGAGTGTTTTGATGGAATGCTTGTTTACACATCAATGAGTGTCACCAGACTTGAATTGACCCTCTCACACGGGTAATTCGCCTTGGCGCTGAGATAGCGAGCAAGATGAGACATTATGTATCTATGGCGCTAGAAGAGCGAACAAGATACACTTAAAATATTTATTTATGTCGCCTCGAATAAGAGCCGAGATGAGAACTTTAAAGATCGAATACAGGAATACTTGAGCCCATCCTGTATAGTCTGGAAAAGCCGGATGTGAGTCTTGAGACAAGGCGCTGAATGGAAGCGACTGGGTCATGAGACTCAGGTTAATCGCAGTGGGAGTGATTAGACTAAGATCCGTATGGTGTTTAAATGATAAATCTATAAATGACACGCCCACATTTGTGGAAGAACACCATAACATGCGTCTCATACCGCATGTGCAATTCACGACCGATAAATGAGAATGATGAATGGATCTCTGCTTCATCATTGTGTGAGCTCTTGGATCATATTGTTGATTCTACTTGTACCCTTTGTGACCTAGGAACTATGTCATGAAGAGGAAGCTCGGCGTCGCTACTTTAGCATGATCCTTAGGACTAAGGTTGATACAGTCTAGCGGGACATGACTAGGAAAGCGGCCGAGATTAATCGAATTGACATGAGAACTTGGGGAAGACATCTATATATTGCACCATGTTATGTGGATCATACCCCGGGGAACTCAGTCAGTTGTGTACAGACAGAGTTATGATCACATGACATTTGGGATTTAAACACTGCCAGTTATTTATCTGAGAGATCCGGAGTGTTAAATCAGGTGAATATAAGATGGTCTGGGGTACCACGAGATTTTATAGAGTATTGTGTTCCATTAGTTTTGGTGATAACTTAATGGATCACTACTCGCCTGTTAGTGTTATGCTCGTGAGGTCGCACGCTGCATTTCCTGTATGACAGTTGGATTGTAGCAACTTTGAGAGATTGTTTATTGATCTTTGCCCTCCGTGGGCAAGTGGGAGATGTTAACCAAAGCATGGTTCTTACCATGCATATGCCCACGTAGGGGCCAAGAGTTGGTTATAGGAGATGAGTGGGAGTGGTTGTGGGGAGTTACCCACACTTGAGAAGCACCCTTTGGATATAATCATTCCCCCCTTTTATTTGAAAGGTTAGAGGAGAGAGATATAAAAGAGGAAGGAGGGCATTACGTGAGAATGGTTCTTGGAAAATCTGCAGAACACTCACTTTTGGGCAGCCCTCTTTCTCACTCTAGACTCCCCTTCTTCCTACACATTCTCTCTCCCTCTCTAAGGTTTGCTCTCCAAGAGGCTATCACCAAGAGCCTAGGATTTGCAGTGTGGATATTGGAGAGAAGCCCGTCACGTGGTTCTCATCCTCGTCCTCACGGAGCCGTCGCCGTCCATCTACGAACGTCGCCGTTAAGGTACGTTTTCCGTTACGATCCATCTCCGTGCATGCTTCCGCTTGTTCATTTGATGCATGGAGATATTTTGTGTTTTATCAACAAAAACAAATAGTAATAAATGTGTTGGTGTAGTGCAGCCAAATTTTGAGTGTTAATTATTATGCCGTGTGAATTTTCAGGTTGATCTAGTCTTATCTAAGGTTATCCGGAGCACCCATGCAACTTATGATAAAATGTGGTATAAATTATTTTAACTACAGATTAATATATGTATACATATATTCGACTTTCCATAAGTTAAGTATTCAATTTTTATGAATAAAAAAACAACCGGATCATGATTATAAACCTTTACTTCAACGTGAATGATTTTTAAGTTAGTTGAGGTACGAGGGCAATCATACTTGTGAGAACTTTTATCGTTATCCAAGGCAAGTTCATAGTTACGAATCCATACTTTTTAGTGCCGGTTATAAAAGATTTGAGTACTACAAGTACCATTATGGTCGGTCAAAAAAGGAAAAAAGGATTTTGATGTATTCGATTAGAATTTAATTAGGCTGGAAACAAATTGGAGATAGAAATGAAAACGAGCAGAAGAACAGAAACGTATGTTTCTAGTTTCATTTCCATTTTATATTTGAAAGTAGCAATGAAAGTATAAATAGAGACATCTCTTTTTTTACACCTCCTGCTTAATGCCTCTAACATGCTTATTTACTTAATGTGATGATTCGTTTTGTTTCTAATGTTTTTCAAGTCATCAAATTAGGTTGCAAGACCTATAAGTAAGTTAGGGATGAAAATGAGTCACGGGCTCACTCTCTCATCTTTGTGCCGGAGGTGCCAAGTTCGACCTTCTCCTTTTCTCTTGTGCTCTCTTTGGTTATTGTTGAGTCTAGAACCCAAGACCCCTTCTTCCTTAGTAGAAATTCTCCTCTCCATTTATCACTAGGCTACCAATTCAAAAAATAAAATAAAAATAAAAATGAGTTAGAAATGAAAGAGAATGTTCCTATTCTTATTGTCAATCCATGACAATAGAAATATCACTTTCTATTTCACCTTCTCACACTATTGACGATTACAAGTCAAACATACATGCATTGGACAATGCACAATATATACTAATACATATAATGGAATGGGAGAAGCCAACACTTTAAAATGTTGTTACATTTTTATATAAAATCTTTTAAAAAAAACTTCTTCACTTGGATTCTTTTTTTTGAAGAGGTAAGAAAAGTAAATAACTTATTTCCGTCGCACTACTTTGAAGAGATAGGATGCATTTTTCTAAAAAGAGGAGATCTTGAAAGATACATGAATCAAGACTATATTGTAGGGTTAGCTAATTCCAATGTCAGACTCCCCAACAATATCAAAAATTTTAGAGTAGGTTAGGGGGTTATAAGAAGTAGGAGGGAAAATACCGATTGATAAAAGTTATTTTCCTAGTATTAGTGATGGAGGAAAATAAATAGTTGAGGAAAACTTTTTGTTCCTTGTGTGGAAAAATTGTCCAAAAAAATTCTTATCTTTAAAAAATAAAAAAGTATTATTCATTCCTACATAAGAAAAAGGATGTGTGAACAAAATGATTTTGTTTCCAAGATAATTTCATATTAACAGTTTAACAATAGAGTTATACTTGTTGCACTGATTAAGTGTGTTGTATCATCTAGCAGTACAGCAAGATTAAACAAAAAATATTTTTTAAAATTCTTTTAGGTCAGTTCCAATTTGATCTATATAGCTATACAACTTGATCTCATCATATACTCAAAAAGTTTTAAAAGATAAAAAATTAAATCCCAATAAATAATAAACAAATATCCTTAATGAATCTATAGCCCAATAATTTTTTTAATTTTTTTTAAAAAATATTTAGTCATCAAATCAAAGAATAACTTACAAAAATATGTGGAAACATATGAAGCTGATATAAAAATAATAATTTATTTTTTTATCTTTGCTATACTGCCAGACAGTGCAGCACACTTGACCATTGTAGTGCAACAAAGTATAACTTAAATATTAAGGGCTGTTTTATTTGCGCGATAAGGATCGAACATGATAGATTATGCGACTTATTCGTTTAGTGTGGACATGTTATTCTTAATGCGCACGCGTTATTTCTAGAATAAGTAAAATAAATTATTTCACCTAAAAGGCATAAATCACTTTTTATGTTGAACTACTTATTCCATCCAAAATAAAAGGTCTTATTTTTAAAATAAGGTTAATTCTAATCTGACAGGCAAAATAAATTATACCATGTTAGAATTATTTATTCTTTGGATAAGAAGAATAAGCAATTTCATCATAAACCTAAGAATTACTTATTTTGTCTATTACGCGGGTACGACTCACACTACTATCAAAGTAAAACATCCCTTATTTTGATATAAGCAATTCTGACATAAAAGTTTTGGATAACCTATTCTACAATCAAAGTTGGGCCTTGTTCCTAAAATAAAAGATACATGAACAAGAAATCTGGAATACCACCCGCAACCTGGGCATTAGAAAATTCGAACACATCCAAGCCATCCAACCGTCTCCCCGCTTCCATCCGACGGTCCAGAAAGATGCTCTCCCATCTACGTCTACTATATTAAAACCCCACCTTCCTCCCTCCTAGGGTTTGCGCCTTCCTTTCTCTCCCGCCTCCCGCCGTCCCCGCCGCAGCTCCGCCTGGTCAGCGGCGCAGGGAAGAAGGGAAAGCGGCAACAATGGCGGACACCAAGGCGGCCGTCACCATTCGCACCAGGAAGTTCATGACCAACCGCCTCCTCTCCAGGAAGCAATTCGTGAGTTCCCCCCAAAACCCTAGCCCCTCCCGAGCTCCGTAAACCTTAGTCCATGGTAAAAATTTTCTTGTGCCTCCAGGTTATCGACGTTCTGCATCCGGGAAGGGCCAATGTCTCCAAGGTACTGTATCCAATCCGGGATCACTTCTTTGTGTCGGTTCAACTCCTCTGCAGAGATCAATGTTGGTTTCTAATGCGGATTTATTGTTAAATTTGTCGTCGTTCGGTGCAGGCGGAGTTGAAGGAGAAGTTGGCGAGGATGTACGAGGTGAAGGACCAGAACGCGATCTTCGTGTTCAAGTTCCGCACCCATTTCGGAGGCGGGAAGTCCACGGGGTTCGGCCTTATCTATGATTCGGTCGAGCACGCGAAGAAGTACGAGCCCAAGTACAGGCTAATCAGGGTATTGCAAATCCTTCCTATTCTACAAAATCCTATCATTTTTTTGTTGTTGTAGTTAATGTTTCCTTGTTCTGTACAAAATGGCAGTTTATATTAATTAGATCTTGTTTTTGTTAGCGCATGCTGTGGTTTAATTGTTGTATTTTTTAATCTTTGAATGTTCTTGCATATTTCTCTTTATATAAGACTTTTGGAGAGTTTCAAGCAGTTTTTAGTGTAGAATATCACTTGCATCCGTTTTTGCACAGCTAAGGATGTGTATCCACGTCTTAGTGGCACTCTTAACAGTACCATTTTAACCTAAATCAATTTCAGAAAGATTTGGGTACGATGATATCAACAATGAATTGTGACATTAGCTAATGAGATCAGCATTTTTTCCAGAGGACTGGCGTTCCTACGAAGAGTCTTAGCTTCTGTTCTTATTCATTCATTGTTAATGATGAATAATGCTAGATACATAATTACGTATTAGCTTTATGCTTGATCTAATTTTATTGTAGCTTATTTCTTCAAGTGCAGTAGCACCCTTGATTTGTGGGATTTATTCGTGTTATCAAAGGCAATGTCTTTTAGTAGGCACAATTATTAATATTGATCATATGAGGTTCAAAACATTGTAAAATCATATAAGATTCAAAACATTGTAAAAATCATCAGCTGTATAAAGATACTGCTTGATGATTGATTATTGTCTATGTAGAAAATGGGTATTTTGGGTCTAGAATTTGTTTTGTAGATTTGGATTGTTGCAATCTTGAGAAAGGCCTTTGACTTTGTTTTTAATGTTCGATTGTGATTTTCATAGTTTTATGCATACATATTTCAGCCTTTGTGTCTGGAAAGACATTGAGATTCACACTTATGGTTATTACTGTTCTTTTACCTACTTGTGGTTAAACATTATGTATTGGATGCTATACAATAGAAATCATGATGTTTGCCTATAAGATTCAGACATCTAACATGGTTGTCTATTGACAACAGACTTGGAGTAGAATCTGTTAGCTAGCCCCAGCCTATAATTATGAAATTTTAATTATATCCTTTTTATAATAAGATTTATACTTATGGGTGGGCCAGTCTCACAAGGCTCCTGTCATTGCATGGTCTAGGAAGGGTCAATTTATGCAACAGCCTTTATCTGCCTTTCGCAAAGATAGTGTTTTTGGATTTGAACTTTTCACCTATAGGACACAATGGAGCAATCTTAACATAGCACCAAGCCTCCCCCTTAACAAAAATAACATCCATATGGGAGTAAAACTTGCAACCTTTGGGGCCTATCCAGAGTGCATTTTGCGGGATGGGTTCGGTCACTATGTGCTGGTATGATTCTTCATCATTCTGCCTGTGGATGTACACAAGCCACGTGAGCTCAGCTTGGCAGAAAATGTTTTAAGTTCGTGATGTGCCTGAACTCAATCTAGCCAATAGTTCAGCACAAGTTCAGTTTGACAAGTCTGTGGGAGGTGCAAAATGGACATTGATTTGAATAGATTCTTGAGCTGGCAGGTTGAGTAGCCATTGGCTCAATCTCAGCTCAGAAGGTTATTCTTAGCCATTCAAGCTTGGCTCAGTCCTAATTTTTGACTGTGCTACTCGTGAGCAGCGCCTGAGTGGCTCAGTTTCACCCTTAGTTTTCTCTGCAGCGAGTGTCTATGTTCAGATGTCCTGGAGGAGGGTCTATGTGCTGGCGCTTGTGTCACCATGTATCATATTTGGTGCGAGATAAATGCAGTTGGGATCTTATTTGCACTAAGATATCCCGATTCTTCTGCTGCTCTTTAGGTGTGACTTGGACATGCTGGTGAGGCCTAATGTCAATGTTGTCGAGCCTGAACCTCGCCAATTCAGAACTCAACTCGACTGTTTTTTTTTTTAACCCTGAACCTGTAATTCATTGAACATGTTCAAAGCATGCTATGTGAACTTAGTTCAAGTCCAGAAAATCTACAACAAAATCCGAAGTTATTGATGGTACAAGTCCAAATTATTATATTTAATAGGTTACTCCGAATTAAGAATATCCTTTTGACTCTGGTTTATGAGTTATCATTGTTCAATACATAATGAAATTTTACCTGTGGGCTGGGTTACATCCTGACTTCATTTTAAATTTGGAGCATTTAGTCCCATGTCCGTTGTAGTCTTGTAGTCAAACCCACAAGGTCTTGTTGCTTTATCGTATGCACTGGCCTGGCCCAGTTTACACTGCCCTCTGTTCTCTGATGGCTATCTATAATTGCATTTGATGGCATGCTAGCTGTTGAACTTCCAACATTTAGTAATCTACTGAAATTCAGGAATCATAAAGCTTGCTTATTCTTGTATGACTAATAACCATCCTTCTTTACTGTTTGATGGACTACGCACATAGGTAGGTACCTTTGCAATGTTTGCTATTCCTGTTTGTTACCTTGCCATGAATGGTGGAGGAGGTAAGAAAATTTTTTCTAACTTTGTTCACTAACTCTGGGGAGTGGTGCATGGCAGAATGGGCTCGCCACAAAGGTTGAGAAGTCAAGGAAGCAGGTCAAGGAAAGGAAGAACCGTGCAAGGAAAGTCCGTGGAGTCAAGAAGGTAAGTTCCCTCAGAATTTGGTTTAGTTTCTGCATTAGATTGTTGGTTGCCTTTAATTGAGAGTCTATCTCTCGGTGATGCGATATTACCATTCCATTGTCGATCTCTTCTTCTGATAGTGTATCTCATGTTTCAGACGAAGGCTGGCGACGCTGCTAAAGCTGGGAAAAAGAAATAAGCCTACTCTTCTCGAATACTTGTTTTGCTCGTTATTACGAAATTTTTTTTATGGAGTCTTCGTGTATTATGCTAGACCTAAGAAGTTATATTAAAGTTCCCTAGCCGTTGGAAAATTTTGGAAGGTAGTACTGGTGATTTAGAAGATCTATGTGAAAGTGTGGTTGGGCAGACTTTCCATTTTAATGTCTCTTCTGATTGGATTAAAAATTTTGTTCACTTGGTCTTCTGTCTTGTTCCTTGATAGTTGCTGTTCGTGTCTGTGAGACCCTTTAGATATGTTGGTGGCTACTGGTCATATTGGACAGCAATGGTGACCGTGGATCTCAATTTGCGTAACTGAATTGGACATCAAAAGCTTAGTAGTTGCAATAATTTACGTCACTGTTGCCTGCCTTGACTTGGTTTGGATGTGCTGACGCATTGTTCTCTCGCAAAATAATTATAGTAGTATGATAAGGAATAGCTATTAGCAAATACATGACGGTGTCTCCCTGTTTCCCAAGAAAATTTGATAAGGGGAAGTTTACTTGCACATGATACGAACTAATCTTGCATCACAGTTGCCTTAAAGAGTGACATTACATATTAACTATGGGACGGAATATTAAGATATTACTCGATTCATGTCACATCCTTATATATGGAACGAGATCTTTTGGATCTCTTTTTTCTGGGTCATTATGTGTCCCTAAACTTATGAAGGAGGAGAGGTGATAAGGTTATTCCATCATTTTAGAGTCAAATAATCTATTCACCCTCCTCTTCATGAGTCTTGAGACACACAAAGGTCCAGAGGATTTCGTTCTTTTGTATGTTAGCTCAATTATCTATCAGTGACATGCCAGCAATGTTTGCTCACTGTGACTCAATGTACGACCTCTGGTGACTTGGCACCGACTTGCCACTTGGATGGGAGGTGGTCGATTCGAAAACCATTGGGTGCACAAAAATAACTTTTAATGTAGTGTGTGCCGTCCGTGATTTTTTTTTTTAACTGAATTATTCACTCGAATAGGTGAAAAAGCTAACCGAATAGAGATTTATCTATAAACAGAAGAATATTATTGGCTCTAGTAAGATTTAGACTTTCTCTACCTTAAGTCATTCAGTATATCTAACCAATTGGCTTACCTATTAAAAAAAATATATAGTTGCTACACTATTGCGCTGACCCCTCAGTGCAGTGAATAACTAAAAAAATTCTCCTATCAAATGTCTCGGGGCGTGGCCGTCTTATCACTTAGAGTGGACAGCAGACCCTTTTACAAAATAAAGTGGACGGCAGCACCTTGGATGCAATTTTTTTTCTTTAAAAAAGAAACTTTGTCAAATTGGGTCACTACTTTAGTTCAGTTACAATAGAAAAAAAAAAAAAAAGGACATGCCTCTACATGATCAAATGGACTCACACGTGTGCAGTAAATTAATATTTGTTTGTTTGATCCAAACCGGCCGAACTGTAACTATGGCCCGGACATCCTAGATTCACCCAAAACTAGGCCTGCTATATAATGCCATTTATAAATTATTTAATTAATTGGACTCAAGAGTAGGTTAATGTCAAAGCAGTACAAAGATGGGGGCAAATTTAACCGACTTCTTTGGTCCTCTAAAGCAGTACAAAAGATGGGGGCTGATTTAACTGACTTCTTTGGCTGACCTCAAAATAACCCTGCACCTAGGTTAGTAGAATTATTAAGAGCCTCTAAAATAACCCACAGCAAAATATATCTAAGAAAACAGTTAGGTCGTGTTTGGCGCAGCTTTCATTTAGAAATTATGGAACCCATTATATCTTGAAAATTATTTATGTAATATTTTACTTGTGTTTTTATTTACTTGTGTTTTGATTTTCAACCAAGAGTTACAAGAGGTAGTTTCCTAGATTGAAGAAAAAGCAAGGTTGTTATGAAAGAGTTGGACTTTTGTAACAAGTCAAAATTAGTTATAATCTCTCTCTCTCAACTCATTCTACGTGAGAAGTGAAAGTCAAAAGTATCTTTCAAGTATAAGTTTTGCCACACATGCCCTTAATGTGATCAGTTAAGGTGTTGTTTACATAATGTTAACTGTTATAATTTTCTAGTTTTAAGACCTTCAGCTTTAGCATTATCAAATTTTGGTTGGTAGTAATCCTAAACTGAAAATAAACATCACAGAACAATGAGTGCTGAGACAATTGACTATATTTTAGAATCCAAGTATTCACAACGTACCAAATGTCAAAAAAATTAACAAAAAATACTGTTTTGTATCGTTTTATAATACACCAAATAACATCTAAATCAGCCATTGAAAAGTGCATAAGTTGATAAGGTCAACTAATGAATCAAGAATTGCAACCTTAACTGCAGAACTTGTTAAATGACATGTTTCTATTAAAGGGATGTTACTTGCGCCGTGACACAGATTTGTGGTGATCAAGATGGATCGTAGTCTCGATCATCAATTTTGTTCTTATTAATCTGCATAATGCAGAGTTTGTGTTTAACGGGATTAAATTAGGTGAGCAAGATCATTCATCAAAAAAATCTTTCTAATTAAAGTATATATAGGGGAACTCAACCAAGTTGATGTTGCTGCTACTTTTTGACAATAGATGCAAACAAGTCAGACTGGATGCAGGTCTAAGTTAAATCTATAACCTTATATGCTATAAATTTAGAAAGACTATATTAAATAACTTATGGACTAATATCAATTGGGTAATCACATTCTTAATGTATCGTATTTAGAAAAGGTTTGAATATGTTATCCATATCTACTGTACATATCAATCTTTAAAAAATTATCATTGAACTCATGAACTAATAATCAATCAAATAATTAAGGGGGTTTTTGTGTATATATCTCTACAAACTACAGTATTTATATGTAGACTCCTACCTCATACATATTGTTATCTGATGTAGACTGGATCTATCACGACCGGATCCCGCAAACGGGGATCCGAAACAAGGAGGATCCGGAGCCGGTCCGGATCGAACGGTGACGAGGGGACCCGACGGGGATCCACAACAGGGCGAAGCCGAGGCTATTTCGGAGTGAAGAGGATCCGCCCGCGGGGGGCGCGATCTGCCGCCGGAGCTGCTCTTGGATAGTGAGCCGCTGCTCCTTCGGTCGGACGAAGGCGCGGCGCGAGCAGGAGCTCCTGTCAGCGGAGCGGTAGACGAGCGTCGGAGCAGAAGCCGGAAAGTCCGAGATCGGACGGGGGGACGGCTCGCTCTCCGACGAGGGGGTCCGAAGGCACCTTCAGCGCGAGGCCGAGCCTCCTGGCGCGGGGCGACCGACGGGATTGCCCTCGGACGGCGAGTCCGAAGGCTACTTCAGCGTGAGACCGAGTCTCCTGGCGCGGTGCAGCCGGCGTTCGGCGTCGAGACCGGGGAGAGGAGTCCGAGGTCGGCGGCCGAGACCGACTCGGGGAGGTCGGCGATGATTCGAACCGAGCCCCTGCAGGAGGGAAAGAAGAAGAAGAACCAGTCAGCAGGAGTCCCGGGCGTCAGCCCTGGGGAACCCCCTCCGACGGTCAAGTTAGCTTCTGAAGAAGATTCGATTCAGGAAGCAAGAAGAAATAGCTAGAACACTATTCGGACAGTAGTCCTTTAAGGGGTTTCGGAAGCTTAGGGGGGCATCCGTTTTTCCCACCACCCCCTTGGCCACAAATAGCAGGATACTTATAGCGGAGGGTAGCGGATGGTTAACGGTGGCAGCCGATATAGGACTAAAAGGAGGCTTACTGACAAACCGCCATAGCGTCTGATCCGCCACCGGAGTGGGCCGGATTCGGCTACCGGGCCGAAGGGGGTTGGGCCGCTGACGGGCCGAAGCCTGCTGGGCCCTGGGCCGCCGTGCTGTTCCCGGGCCGTAGGCTGGTGGGCCGCTGACGGGCTGAAGCCTGCGGGGCCGGGAGCGACGGGGCCGCTTATGGGCCGAGGGCTGCTGGGCCGCTAACGGGCCGAAGGCCGCCGGAGGGCCTAATACTGCTACCGTTGGGCTGAATGGGGTTTGGGCCTGCTGCAATGGGCCGAATCGGATTCTGCCGCATCACATAGCCCCCCACTCTTGTCTTCCTCAGTTCTGAGATGGCAAGAGTATAGCCTGAAACTGCCAGAAAAGAAAGAAAATCACAGCAGGCGTCTTCCTGGGAGTCGTATTCCCCCTTCTTCTGGAAGAGGAGGCCCTCGGTCGGCCGAGGGCCGTGCGGTCGCTTTGTCCTTGCTCAGAGGGTCGGCGAAGGCTGAGGGCTGAGAAGCCGAAGGGTCGGTACCTCTGACCCGCGTCAGGCCTCATTAAATGGACGGGACGGCGCGTCGCCTCGCGAGGAAGCACGGGACACGCGTCGCGCATCCAGCCGCTCTGGAGAAAACACAAACGGATCCCGACCGCCCGTGGGTCGCGGATCGCCCGGCTCTCTGCCCGAGGCTCCGCTCGGATTGCCGCCGCTCCCTTTGTCGCCTGCGGATCGGGACGCGTGGCGGGCATCCGAGTGGTTAGCCGAAGGGTCGGAGTGCTGTCAGCCGCTGATCGCTCTTGCCTCAAGTCCCGGAGCCGGTCCGCCATCATTGCCGAAGGATGGCCCACGTGGCGGGCATCCGGAAGGAGCGACGGGACGAGCGGGACGATCTCGGCCGCAGGCTTCGGCGGGAGGCGTATCGACCGGGCTCTATAAATACAGGCCCTCTGCGGGGCACTGTTCCTCTTCTTGCTGCCGCGCTTACGTTCCCCCCGCAACTGCCCGAGCTCTTCTTCCTTCTCCTGCGAGAGGCCAGTTTCCTGAAGGCTTCATCCGAGCTTCGTCGGCTACTGGGAGAGGCTCTTCGTCCCTCAGAGTGCATTGCCTGTGGAGTCTGGAGGCTTGAGGCGACGCCTGGTTCAGGAGAGATCCTCTCCTTCTTTCTGCGAGTAAGCCTCAGTCTTCTTCCCTCCCTCCGCGGCTTTATGGTCCGGAGCTCTTCTAGTGAGATTACCCCTTCGGACGAGGAGTACATTCCCCCCAATTCTCCCAAGTCTTCCCTGTCGGACCCTCTTGCCTCGGGATCTCTTACTTCCGCGATGTCCGGGGAGTCCGAAAGCTCCGGGTCCGAAACTTCCGGGACTGAGGTTTCTGGAGCCGAGGCTTCTGGGACCTAGGCTTCTGGGACCGAGTCTTCTGAGACCGAGGCTCCCGAGGCCGAGGCTTTCGAGGCCGAGGCTTCTGGGGCCGAGGCTTTCCAAGAAGTTCGGGACTCGGGCCAGGCTTCCACCTCGGAACACCGCCTCCCGGATGTTGCTTTGGGGGCAAGCTGTGCCCTCTCGGATGTAGAGGTGAGGAACTTAGTTTCTTACTTTCAGCTTCCCTCTTGGACGACCCCCCATCGGCCCGATTCCGCCACTAGGGCAAATACCGTTCGCCCGGGGTCTTTTTCTATTTACGTCGATAGCTTTGAGGCGGGATTCCGTCTCCCTCTCCCCACCTTCGTCGTCAATCTTCTTAGCTTCTACGGGCTGGCCCCTTCTCAGCTCTTCCCCAACTCTTGGCGCACTGTGTACGGATTCCTGAGTGTCTTCGCTCACGTGAAAATCCGCCCCTCCCTCAATGTCTTTCGCTATCTCTTCAAGATCCAGACGCAGGGGAAGTCGGAATGGTACTGCTTTGTCCCCCGGGTTGGCCGGAGGATTTTCTCTGGGAAGCCTTCGTCTATCCATGGCTGGGAGAGGAAGTTTATCTTCGTCTCTCTGCCGGAGAAGGAGAAGGGTGTGTGGCCCTTCCCCACCGAATGGGTGCCGCTGGCCGAAGGACTCTCGGGACCTCCTGTTTTGTCTCCCGTTCAGAGTACTATCGTGGGTCACGTTCAGGTGAAGGCCCCTTACGACGTCTCGGTGCTTCTTTCCGACGCGGAGCGGTTGATAGGTGCCGGGGTTTGGCCGGACCCTAAGCGTGATCCGGAGCGGGTCTTTCCGTACCTACCTCCCGGGAAGACTCCGCGGGACCGCAGGGGAAGGACTGCCGCTCCTCCGGCCGAAGCTCTTCCGGCTTTGGAGGCTGACGAAGTTTCGGCCGAGGGTAAGTCGGCTCTGAGTCTATTACTCGATCGTTGTTTTTGGCTTCTGATATCCCTTTCTTGCTTTGCAGCAATGGCCCAGCTCGATGCCCTCCTCGATCAGCTATCGGATCAGCGCGTTTCGCGCCGGGCGCCGGCCCCGCAGGCGGTGAGCAGGCCTGTCCGAGGTACCGGGGGTCCGAGGACAAGAGGCGGGGGCCTCGGGACTGCGGCCTCCGCCGAGGGTCGTGCAGTCGCCGCTGCTCTTGAGAGGGAGCAGAAGACTAAGTTTGCCTCTCGGGGAGGCGGCCGATATAGGACTAAAAGGAGGCTTACTGACAAACCGCCATAGCGTCTGATCCGCCACCGGAGTGGGCCGGATCCGACTTCCCCTGCGTCTGGATCTTGAAGAGATAGCGAAAGACATTGAGGGAGGGGCGGATTTTCACGTGAGCGAAGACACTCAGGAATCCGTACACAGTGCGCCAAGAGTTGGGGAAGAGCTGAGAAGGGGCCAGCCCGTAGAAGCTAAGAAGATTGACGACGAAGGTGGGGAGAGGGAGACGGAATCCCGCCTCAAAGCTATCGACGTAAATAGAAAAAGACCCCGGGCGAACGGTATTTGCCCTAGTGGCGGAATCGGGCCGATGGGGGGTCGTCCAAGAGGGAAGCTGAAAGTAAGAAACTAAGTTCCTCACCTCTACATCCGAGAGGGCACAGCTTGCCCCCAAAGCAACATCCGGGAGGCGGCGTTCCGAGGTGGAAGCCTGGCCCGAGTCCCGAACTTCTTGGAAAGCCTCGGCCCCGGAAGCCTCGGCCTCGGAAGCCTCGGCCTCGGGAGCCTCGGTCTCAGAAGACTCGGTCCCAGAAGCCTCGGTCCCAGAAGCCTCGGCTCCAGAAACCTCAGTCCCGGAAGTTTCGGACCCGGAGCTTTCGGACTCCCCGGACATCGCGGAAGTAAGAGATCCCGAGGCAAGAGGGTCCGACAAGGAAGACTTGGGAGAATTGGGGGGAATGTACTCCTCGTCCGAAGGGGTAATCTCACTAGAAGAGCTCCGGACCATAAAGCCGTGGAGGGAGGGAAGAAGACTGAGGCTTACTCGCAGAAAGAAGGAGAGGATCTCTCCTGAACCAGGCGTCGCCTCAAGCCTCCAGACTCCACAGGCAATGCACTCTGAGGGACGAAGAGCCTCCCCCAGTAGCCGACGAAGCTCGGATGAAGCCTTCAGGAAACTGGCCTCTCGCAGGAGAAGGAAGAAGAGCTCGGGCAGTTGCGGGGGGAACGTAAGCGCGGCAGCAAGAAGAGGAACAGTGCCCCGCAGAGGGCCTGTATTTATAGAGCCCGGTCGATACGCCTCCCGCCGAAGCCTGCGGCCGAGATCGTCCCGCTCGTCCCGTCGCTCCTTCCGGATGCCCGCCACGTGGGCCATCCTTCGGCAATGATGGCGGACCGGCTCCGGGACTTGAGGCAAGAGCGATCAGCGGCTGACAGCACTCCGACCCTTCGGCTAACCACTCGGATGCCCGCCACGCGTCCCGATCCGCAGGCGACAAAGGGAGCGACGGCAATCCGAGCGGAGCCTCGGGCAGAGAGCCGGGGCGATCCGCGACCCACGGGCGGTCGGGATCCGTTTGTGTTTTCTCCAGAGCGGCTGGATGCGCGACGCGTGTCCCGTGCTTCCTCGCGAGGCGACGCGCCGTCCCGTCCATTTAATGAGGCCTGACACGGGTCAGAGGTACCGACCCTTCGGCTTCTCAGCCCTCAGCCTTCGCCGACCCTCTGAGCAAGGACAAAGCGACCGCACGGCCCTCGGCCGACCGAGGGCCTCCTCTTCCAGAAGAAGGGGGAATACGACTCCCAGGAAGACGCCTGCTGTGATTTTCTTTCTTTTCTGGCAGTTTCAGGCTATACTCTTGCCATCTCAGAACTGAGGAAGACAAGAGTGGGGGGCTATGTGATGCGGCAGAATCCGATTCGGCCCATTGCAGCAGGCCCAAACCCCATTCAGCCCAACAGTAGCAGTATTAGGCCCTCCGGCGGCCTTCGGCCCGTTAGCGGCCCAGCAGCCCTCGGCCCATAAGCGGCCCCGTCGCTCCCGGCCCAGCAGGCTTCAGCCCGTCAGCGGCCCACCAGCCTACGGCCCGGGAACAGCACGGCGGCCCAGGGCCCAGCAGGCTTCGGCCCGTCAGCGGCCCAACCCCCTTCGGCCCGGTAGCCGAATCCGGCCCACTCCGGTGGCGGATCAGACGCTATGGCGGTTTGTCAGTAAGCCTCCTTTTAGTCCTATATCGGCTGCCACCGTTAACCATCCGCTACCCTCCGCTATAAGTATCCTGCTATTTGTGGCCAAGGGGGTGGTGGGAAAAACGGATGCCCCCCTAAGCTTCCGAAACCCCTTAAAGGACTACTGTCCGAATAGTGTTCTAGCTATTTCTTCTTGCTTCCTGAATCGAATCTTCTTCAGAAGCTAACTTGACCGTCGGAGGGGGTTCCCCAGGGCTGACGCCCGGGACTCCTGCTGACTGGTTCTTCTTCTTCTTTCCCTCCTGCAGGGGCTCGGTTCGAATCATCGCCGACCTCCCCGAGTCGGTCTCGGCCGCCGACCTCGGACTCCTCTCCCCGGTCTCGACGCCGTACGCCGGCTGCACCGCGCCAGGAGACTCGGTCTCACGCTGAAGTAGCCTTCGGACTCGCCGTCCGAGGGCAATCCCGTCGGTCGCCCCGCGCCAGGAGGCTCGGCCTCGCGCTGAAGGTGCCTTCGGACCCCCTCGTCGGAGAGCGAGCCGTCCCCCCGTCCGATCTCGGACTTTCCGGCTTCTGCTCCGACGCTCGTCTACCGCTCCGCCGACAGGAGCTCCTGCTCGCGCCGCGCCTTCGTCCGACCGAAGGAGCAGCGGCTCACTATCCAAGAGCAGCTCCGGCGGCAGATCGCGCCCCCCGCGGGCAGATCCTCTTCACTCCGAAATAGCCTCGGCTTCGCCCTGTTGTGGATCCCCGTCGGGTCCCCTCGTCACCGTTCGATCCGGACCGGCTCCGGATCCTCCTTGTTTCGGATCCCCGTTTGCGGGATCCGGTCGTGATAGATCCAGTCTACATCATTATCAATTCCCTTAAAATCTTTAGAAAGCTTGCAGTTATGTCCCTCTATCAAAATGTCATGACCCTACCTGAATGTGATAGAAAGGTTTTGCATATATACCCTCGAATTCACTAAATTTTTATCCTTAAATTCATTAAAAATTTGCATACCTATCCCCAAATTTATCAGAATTTGCAGAATATATTTGACCTATTCAACTGGAGTTCACGGTATTTATGGAGAGGCATAATTGTAACTTTTTTAAAGATTTCATATATGGTGATAATAATAGGTCAGAGTCAAAAGTATATACAAATATTGCCATTTATACTTTATAGGGATATGTATAAAAAAAACCCAATAATCAATATAACAGGCATGGTGTTGGTAAGCTTTATCAAATTTCAAAAAATAATAATTTGGGTGACCTAAATAGTTATTTATTAATCTGATTTAAATTGTGAAGCTAAAATTCTTCTTTTTATTTTAGCCGATGGAATAATGGATGCCACTAGGTGACCTAATCGACCTACAATTTCGAGACCAACACGGCAACACCTCCGGAGGCCACGTCACGGAAATTAGAGGGCCCACAAACCGTCACATCAAACAACAACCATCTGTACCTTTCCTGCCCATGGCGCCGTCCAAACATGCTTGTGCCTTCCACTTACGTCAACGCCCACGTGGCAGCCCTCCACTGGCCACATCTTGCCTTTTTTAAGCCCCGGTATGCGCCTGTGCTTCCTTCCTCCTCCCCGCCCTCTTCACCCACTCGGCTTCCTTCACCGCTGGCTTCCGATCCCTCGCCGGAGGACGCCGCCGGCGGCCACGTACCCCAGGAAGACGTGGCCACCTCCACTTCCTCTTCTTCTTCTTCCTCCTCCTTCCTCTTCGGATCCGACGACAGCCGCAGCAGGTTCAGCTCCGGAGAGATCCCGGCGGCTCCGCTTCCTGAGGAGCTCCCCCTGGCGCCGCCGCCGCCGCTGGAGGCCTGGCGCGCCGCCATTCCCCCAGGGGGCGGCGCGCCGGAGCAGCCGGCGTCGGCTAGGAGGAGGAGGTGCGTGGGGAGGATCAGCGGCGGGGCGGCGACGTGGGGGGCAGCGTCGACGGTGGGGAGGCGGAAGGAGATGGAGGACGCCTTCGCCGTGGTGCAGGAATTCATGGCCGACACGTGCGACGGCGTGGGCAGGTGCCTCGCGCCGGGGTCGCCGGGGAGGTCGCACGTGCGGTTCTTCGGGGTGTACGACGGGCACGGGGGTTTCCAGGTAGGTCCTGGCGGGTTATCTGTAAAAGGTTATACGTATCGGATCCGGTAGTAACTTTGTCCTTACAATAATAGTATTGTCGGTTTTTAGAGGTTTATGGGAAACAAAAACAAATAAAAATGCTTTAACAAAAAATGGATGCTACTGTGCCCCTACTTTTGTCAAAGGTATCACAGGAATTTCAATATTTTACATTAACCAAACAACTCTCCAATAGTTGGAGACTGAGGGATCACGAAATTGTTGGAACGCTTGACCAAGGGGTTGTCTGTTTTAACGTAAAACTTTGTAATTTGAAGCAATTGGTTCATTTTAAGGTGTTTCCAGTTGTTTGAGATGATGTAAAACAATGTAAAGCAAAATCCTGTCTGGACCTTATCTGTCCACTTGACAGCCCAATTCCCTTGTTTTGATTTACAGCAGAGACCCACTGTAAACCAAAACAAGAAGATTGAAGCATGTCCATTGTTCTGGTTTACAAACAACTAAACAAACATTCCCTAATTCTAAAACAAGAAATTTTCACTTATTTTAAAACAGGTGATTTACAAAGTTTTACCCTAAAACAAACAACCCCTAAATTTGCAATCTTATAAGATTCATGACCTTGAAGAGGATGTAAGTGGAGAAAGTTTCGTGCAATTCTTCTAACCCTTGGCTAAATTTACAATCTCATGAGTCATAAGACTGATGATCTAGAAGAGAATGTAACCGGAATTATTATACATAACATAAGGTCAAATATGGAACTGTATGAGAAGGAAATTGATTTTAAATTATCTGAGCCTTTTATGAATACTACCTAGAAATTTCAACTATTCATTCATGATATGTTTTATATTTTGGAAAGCCTCTTTGGTTATCACACTTTTCAAGCCATTGAATGCTATGAGAGTTGCAATCTATTGCATTGCCACATTGTTGAAAGACCCATTGGTAGGTATACACACTTTTCACGCCATTGAATGCTATGAGAGTTGCAATCTATTGCATTGCCATATTGTTGAAAGACCATTGGTAGGTATACTATTTTCCTGTGGGGGGTGGGGAACATTGGGGGATGTTTCCTAATTCCTAGTTTAGTGTGTGTGTGTGTGTGTGTGTGTTTTCTTCTTTTTTTTCTTTTTTCTTTTTTTTTCTTTTTTCTTTTTTTTTTTGGGGGGGGGGGGGGTGTCCCATAACACTTTTGGTGGTTGCCAAAAGCATGGTTTGTCAACTCCGTGCAACTTGGTACGACTTGTACAAGTCATATCGTTTTTTGGGGTTTATGAGTCAGACCTTAATCGGCCTGACTCGTAAGAGTTGGACCAGATCATACCTATACAACTTGGTTTTCAGAGAAATCAAGTCATACAAATCCAACGATACAACCAACCTTGGCTAGAAGTATGATGATTAGAATCATTAGATGGAGGACAATTCATTGTCTTTATAAGACCCTTTCCTAGTCTGGACAGTCAGAGCAGGTCCCTTTAAATACAAAATGCCATAGGGCTTAAATTCAATTGATGGCTTAAAGTGGACACAATAACAATGCCAGAAGGCACACACAACTATGGGGTTTGGGGTGCAGGATTTGAAGAGGGCCAATTGTTTGCAGCCTTACCCCTGCTTTCTACAAAGAGACCGTTGCTGGACTTGAAGCCATGACTTCCAGGTCACAATGGTGCAACTTTGCTGTTGCACCAAGGCTCCCATTCCCACTCTTTGCAATACAAATATGACTTGTTTTACGTAATCTATAATACCTAAATGTTAATTGATTTATCAGAGAGAAGTGTGTCCTGAAATAGTGATGGCAGCACTCGGTTTCCAAGATTGCATGGATCATTGAATTGAGTCAGCTAGTCATTCATCAGATGGCCTGATGTTCACCTCAGCAACATGTCAGACTGATCCAATTAAGATTTTGAGTCATTTTAATTGTTGACCAAATCTTGAATGCCTCCTGCCTAGTATATCATTGTTTACATTTATGAGGAATGGAAAAAAAGTACCTTCATTCTTCCATGCTACTGCTAGAAGTTCTTTGGAATAAGAAATAAACTGGATGGTTTCTCTAACTCTATAATTTTGATGAACCTTAATGTTACTGCTGATCTCACTTCAAGTTATCTGATCACTAGAAATTTGAAGGATCAATGACTTTTCCGTCAGGTATGTTTATATTGATCTAATTAATCATCTTTCTGACTTGAACTTCTCCCTTTTTATACATTTTCCTCCTGTTTCTCTTTCACTGCACATCACTTGCTTCCTAATTTTGTTGACTTTAGGAGGTTTTTGTGTACTACTGTCTGGCAACCATCTCAAACTTAGTGTTGTCACTTTGGTTCTTAGCAGGTTGATTCTGCAACTTTGTGGTGAATGGCAATAAATATCTCTCAATCTCTAGTTAACTCCTTTTCATTCTACTTTTTGGATAATATTGAGATATCTCCGGATTTTGGACCAAAAACGACACCACCTCAAGGGTTGTGAAACAACTTGCAATGGGCCCTTCTACCCAGCTTAAATTAATCAAAATCTAAGTTTTCCGTATTGTGGAGTTTATCTCTTTGAAAGGTACATTATTTATAAAGTGGGAAGTAGAAAGTCAAAATTGTGAGAGGTACGAGGATATCTGATGAAAATATTTTCTCCTTTTTTTTCTCATAATAAATGACAACTTGACTTGTATGCAAAATATAGCTATTGAGGAGGGACCCACAAAGGTTCCTCCAACACCCTTACCCCCAAAAGACTAAAATTCACATTTTATAGGATAGCTTAAAAGGAAAGGAAACCATTGGATTTGCTCATATAGCAATGAAACGGATCATTAACTGTAGCCTATTGTTATGAAAATATGCGAGGAAGAATAAACATGCATTTTGACAAGTACTATCCTAAATAGCATCTCCCTTTCAAATTAAGACTTCTTGGCTTTGCATGGTTAACATGTCAAACAATTTACCTGTGAGATTGTTTGAAATTTTTATGGATTTGACATCTCTTTTTCCATGTCCTTTTTTCTTCTTTTTCCTTACCTCTGTGGACAGAGAATTATCAAGGACTGCTATTTCATTTTGTTTGTTTGTTTGTTTGTTTGTTTATGGAATTCTTTAGGTGGCTAACTACTGTGCCTAAAGGATTCATGAAGTTGTGGCAGACAAGTGGCAGAAAGGTTATGGTGGAGAGGGTTGGGAGAGGAGGTGGGAAGTAGCATTTTCTGATGGTCTTCAGAGGGTAGACAATGAAATCATATCTAAGGCTGTAGCCTCAGAAATAGTTGGATCAACTGCTGTAGCTGTTGTGGTGTCCGAGTGTCAAATTATTGCTTCCAACTGTGGTGACTCAAGGGCAATACTCTGTCGTGGTAATCAAACAATCCAGTTAACTGCTGATCATAAGGTCATACTATGAATACCCTTACCAAAAGCGAACGCATTTGCTTCTGTGTTTACCCTTTTTCCAGCACTAAGAAACTTTCATTCAAATATCATGGGTGCTTCCCCCATTTCTATTGTGAATATTAACATGAATTGTCCAATAATGGAGCTACCTTGTTTTATGTGCATACGTCAATATTCCGCATTGACAATGACAATGCAACCGAGTAACTAAAGTTGGCATTCTCATTTTCAAGAGTACAATCATTAGTTGTTCAGATGGTGGAGAGCCATTCCACTGTAATAGTTTCATTACATTATGCATATCGCAGTCTGAATGCAACAGTTGGGTTGTATTTCATCCTTGCCGGTGGTATCTTCTATACTGATCTGTTTGGTATCCGTTACAATGTTTTGTCCTTGTGAAGAATTTCTTTTTCTTCTTTATCAAAGTTTGACATTTTTCCTGTCCATAGCATAGCATGTGTGTCAACTGATATCCATTGCATGACTTTTCATCATTTGGGATTTGTACTCCTCTGATCTAAGCAGCAGATAATCTTTCTCCTAATCTTCTTCAATGTATAACCATTCCGCTTGTGACCTCTTGTTATTTTTTGACTTATCGAAACGGAAAAAGGGTTTTCAGTCATCTTTTGCAACATTTTGGGCACTGTTATGAACAGAAGGACCAAGGATGTCTCCAAAACCATGGTAAGTTTATCTATCATGGCTGATGAATGGGAAATTATTGACTATTCTGTCACCTCAGGGGCCTTACCTATTTCAGAGAAGGACAAATGTAGCAGAAGAAATAGATTTAATTCAATATGTGCTCTTTGACAAATCTTGTCAAGAATGTATGTCGCTAATGGGGACGCATACTCTATACTCGCTTTTCGTCGCAATGTTTTTTTCCATAAGCAACTGATGATGCAAACACCTTACAACTCCAGAGAGTGATCAAAATTATAATTTCCGGTCTTATTGGATGGTTAATAGACTATTGCACTATTTTAACAATCCATGGGCATTTTCATATCATTTTCTTTCCTATTTGTCTAGCTTGAAGTGTAGAAGTCTTTGGAGGGGTTGCCTCTTTTCTGGACAAGTCTTAGCTGCTTGATGAATAAGCTACGTTCCTCCATCCAATAGCTTACCTTGCATAAAACAAGGCAACTCATTAATCATCCTGACAGAAAAACTTGGTTATATATCTTGAAGGTTTTGGATAATATCTACTATTGAGAAATCAGCATTAATCAATTCCACCATTAATTAGGATGAACAAGTTAATGGGTGGCTATGCACTTGCTTTGCTGTATAGTTGTGTGGTAGCTCATTATTGTGGAGATTCGCTGCAGTCGGGTGTTGAATGACATACTTAGATGTTTCATTTATAATGTGAAGTTATATATGAAAAACATTTAATCATCTGCAGTCTTGTTATTTCTGTTTCAATCATTCTACAGCCTGACAGAGAAGATGAGCTTGCAAGGATTGAGGCTGGAGGAGGAAGGGTCATAAATTGGAAGGGACCAAGGGTACTGGGGGTTCTTGCCATGTCAAGATCCATAGGTTAGTTTTGCTTTGTTATGGGCTCTATCAAGATTAGTATTCATCAAAATTTTAGTTTCTTTAATTCACTTCATGCTACAAAATTCTTTTACATGGTTTAACAATCCATGTGTTTGATTTTTCACTACGGTCCATGACTCCCTTGTCAGTTTGGATTTATCTTTGTACCCTCATAATCAATATAACTTTAGACTAATATGTCTTAATTGAAATCCTACTTCAAGCATCCAGAAAGCTAATGATCTAGAATGATAACATTTTGTCGGCCTTCTGCATGATTCATTGGTCCAATTCTGTGAACCTCGTGCCATCCTACATTATGTGACCTATCCATTGATGTGAAACTTCCATCTCAGCGTTATCAAGGATCTAATTTGTCCAACAGAGTTTCACATTTTGATCATGTCTAGATAGTGTGATGATACACCAATATAGTTTATATCACTCTCTTTGGGCCCAATCTTTTCAGGTGATCGATACTTGAGGCCTTGGGTCATTCCAGTGCCTGAAATTAGCTTCACAGCTAGGAGTGAAGAGGATGAGTGCCTTATACTGGCAAGTGATGGCCTATGGGATGTTATGTCTAATGAAGAGGTAAGTGTGGTTGCATGCCGCCTTCTAAGGCGTCAGAGGCAGATTGGAGTTGTGGGGGTGGGATCATCACCTCCAGCACAAGTTGTTGCCGATCATCTTTCCAAGCTGGCTTTCCAGAGGAACAGTTCTGACAACATTACTGTCATCATAGTTGACCTGAAATCCAGAAATAGATGCCCTGTGAATCAGTGAAGATGATCTCTCTCAGTAATATAGGAAGGTTCAAGAATTTTGTGGTTGTCATCTCATATGGTGCAAGGCAAAAACAAGTAGGATAATTGATAAGCCATCAAAATTATGTGTCGGGTAGCAGTCAGTGTTGACATGGCTGTTATGCTTGAAGCTTAGAGTGTCTTTTATGAGTAGGCTGATTTACTCTATGCTTTGAGTTAATACGCACTTCTTCTACTACAGTTCTGAAAACTGGTCATCAGATCCTTAAAGAAAGCTTTCGCAGGAGTTTATATTTGTAGTTTACATATTTACAACAACAAAGACAATATGGGACATAGATGCAAATTATTCCAATTGAGCTCATTACAAATGCCGACAAATTGCTGCTATATCCTGCTAGAGATTTCTTCTCTTTTTTCTGAAGGAAATCTGTGCATTGTCAAACCTGTGTAGTGACAAAAGGCACTGGTTGATAGACTCAGAATGGAAGAGACCTTGCTTAAGAATCAGCGCCCCCCTCCCCCCACCGGCATGCCCTGAATCCGATAGCTCTCCAGGGTGGTCATTGCATGACAGAGCTGCAAAGTTAGAACCTTGAGTGGATGAGCTCAATAGCATTGGCATTTTGTTTCCTTTATGTAAATTATGGGCCTTTTTTTTTTACTTATTGTCCATTGTGCCTTGAAATCATTTTTTTGTCTACACGATGTTGTTTGCAAATTGGCATTACACCCTTAAGTGCACACTATTTATGCATATTCTTGCATATTCTTGTGCTACCTACATTGTTTCAAAAAGCGGGCACCTAGACGATTAGATGGTCTACCTAGGCGCTTCGGATGGGTTGGCCGCCTCGTAGGTTTCCGCTGTGGACTTCTCTTAACAATTTTCTCTCATCAGTTCTTCCCCCTCATGTAAATATACATAATTATCTAAATGTCCTTGATAATACATTACATAGTGTATGTTGTATTTCTAGACATTTGGTATGACTAGAAAGCTCATAATAACAGCTTTAAGATCTTTATGTAGATATTAGACTTTCTTCAATGTTTGATGTTTATTCATTGTTAGATTTATTATTAGAAAACGAGGCTACATTAACTCTACATCAATAATAGGGGAAAACATCAAATTGAATGGTATCCTCATCCATTTTCTAGCATTGTATACATTTGTTGGACTCTTCACTAATTTTTTACTTAAAGAATGCATGTTTTTTTTTTCATATACATATGCCTAACCTACACATATCTAGTCTACAATGATTATAATTCTCAAACTTGGTACATAGTTATAGGATTTCGTATATAAAATTATACACATAAATTATTGAGATGCAATAATATTTGCTAATAGTCTCATACCTCAACAAATGTGACTCTTGGATCTTCATCGTTGGTTATGCATTACATTATATCCCTTGTACTTCGTTTGAAAAGTGAAAATAGACATATGAGGAATGATTCAGTGAGTTCGACCTCACGGTCACGGTGAGGTTGAGCTCCACAGTCAAGGGCATTTTTCACTTTATCCTTTGATTTTTTTTTAACCAGATGTCTGTTTAAAATATTATGAATTGCTATTTATTAAATCATATATTGTAAAATTAGTAAACTATTTGAATCTTAAACCAAGACTAGATGATCATAAAATGTCCGTACGAGAAATCAAAATTTTTGAATTTTGTTTTGTCGCTAGTTTCATAATGAAAATAAAGATCGGAAGGAAGGGGTGACACACCAAAGAACAAAATTTTGAAAGCCAACAACTTATAGGGCTATGGACATAAAGCAAGATTTTACTATACTTAAACAAGATGTCAGTCAAAGGTAAAATCTAATGTCTTATGTCCCAGTAAAATGGTAAATGTACTAAAAAATGTAGAAAAGAAACTGCTCACGGAAAGGTGGACCATCAAATTTGAATTCTTAATGATGTCTAACATAATTTAATTTATAACTTATGGAGTTTAATCTGTAGTCATTCACATACTCATAGAATGCCAACGAGTAGGTGGCTCGACCTTGGGTTCTATTCTCACATCTCTTAGTGGTGCCAGAGGGCGAAATTTAAATCTTGTGGGGACCTAGGTTTGGAGTGGTTCTTCATGTCTAGCAGAGTTCATAGGAAGAATATTATATGAGAAATCTCTTCAAAAAGAATTAAATTGGTTATTACTCAAATTTGAACTCTGATCGTTAAGGAGAATTGTACATACCTTGGTCAATTATGTCACCTTTTAAAAAGAAAAATCACATGCGTAGATACAAGATGGGTCGGACTCGTGCGGATTCCAGATAGATATGTGCCCATATTACTTATGTTATCAATTTAAAAAGGTTATCTATTAGCTGTCTTAAAAATGAATAATCATATTATTTGTGCATCATATGTATTCACTAAAAAAGTTCATATCCGTTATCTTATTCGCTAGGCATATAGATTTAAGAAAATTATCTATTAACTGACTTATAAATTAATTATTTAGTCAAATAATCAAGTTATCACATCTCACCCAAAAACCTTATAAAAATGTCAAGCGGGCGGTACCCATCTCCCCTGTCCTCAGTGTCAGTAAACTGGTTCCCTCGGGAACCCGCCGGCAGGCAGTAAGCACACCCGCGTGGTGACCAACGTCTTACCCGAACTATAGTACACATTAAGTTGATATACTGGCGACCAACGTCATTATTACCAATATTTATTATATTCAAATCACTATACAATCTTGATGTTTTTAACCATTATATGTTTTTAATCTTTTGTCATTTTTAATATAAATATTTATTATATTCCCATCATAATTAAATCAATATTTATTATAGATATGTTTTAAGGTAATTTGATCAACTATAATGCATCAATTTGCAACAATATTTGTATTTCAAATCAGTGAATTAATGTTTCTAAAAAAATTGTATCAAAATATATTCATAAGTGTGTTGAAAGTATATTGATCTTGACAATAAATGTTAATTAATAATTAGAATGTTTAAAACAATGAATAATAAAACTTTATTTAAAATTTATATTAAAATATTAATAATAATAAAATATAAATAATAAAATACTAATTATTAGTATGCCTTCTATAAATCTCATCTTCAACATGTATATTTACATGAGTATTTGTATTTGAAACAAGTGAATTATTATTAAAAGATTTTATACTAAAATAAATATATACTAAAGTATCAAAAAAATCTAAATATCATGAATTTGTCATTTTTAATATCAATATTTATTATATTCAAATCATGATTAAATCTTGATGTTATCAAGTTTTATATGTTTTTAACCTTTTGTCATTTTTAATATCAATATTTATTATATTCACATCATGATTAAATCAATATTTATGATAAATATGTTTCACCATAATTTGATCAACTATAGTGCATAAATTCGCAATGAGTATTTGTATTTAAAACAAGTGAATTTATTTCTCAAAAAAAATTGTATCAAAATATGTATTTAACCGTGTTGAAAGTATAGTGATCTTGACAATAAATGTTAATTACAATTAAAATATCAAAACAATAAATAATAATACTTTGTTAGGAATTTATATTAAATATTAATTAATATAAGTATTAATTAATAATAATTATTAGTTATTATTATGCCTTTCTATAAATCTCATCTTCAAGTATATATTTACATGAGTATTTGTATATGAAACAAGTGAATTATATAAAAAAATAAATATAAAAGTGTCAAAAATCTTTAAATATCATGAATTTGTCATTTTTAATATCAATATTTCTTATATTCACATTACGATTAAATCTTGATGTTTTAACCTTTTTATGTTTTTAACCTTTTGTCATTTTGAATATCAATATTTATTATATTCACATCATGATTAAATCAATATTTATTATGAATATGTTTTCACATAATTTGATCAACTTATAATGCATATATTTGCAACGAGTATTTGTATTTAAAACAAGTGAATTTATATTTTTCAACAAATTGTATCAAAATATATATTTAATTGTGTTGAAACTATGTTCATCTTGATAATAAATATTAATAATAATTAAAATATTGCAATAATGAATACTAATATTTTGTTTAAAATCAAATTTAAAATTTTTAAAACAAATTCAAACAGATACCGTGAATGGCACAAGTTTAGAACTAATAAATTAATTATTTAGTCAAATAATCGAGTTTTCACATCACACCAAAGGATCTTATGGCTTTTGCCTATTCTCATCCTCACGGCAAATGTCAGGCCGGCGGGCCAAACCGCGGTATGCATCTCCCCTGGGCTCAGTGTTAGTAAACCGCTTCCCTCGGGAACCCGCCGGCAGGTAGTAAACACTAAACACACCCTCGCGGCGACCAACGACTACCAGGACAAGTGCACATTAAGCTGATATATCCGCGAGGCACCAGACCAGGAAGATGCCACAATATAACCCCTCTTCCGTTCGCGCTAGACATGCACCCGTCTTGGCGGCCGCTATTTCCTATCTCGCGGAAACCCTAACAACCTTGGCCGCCACTTCTCCTCCGAAGGTATGAACCCACGAAGATCCTTCTTCCTTCTCTCGATTTTGATCACCGAGATCGTTTGTGCTAGAACAACTTGTGGTGTTTGTGTTCTAAATTACTTGTTCATGCATGTAATGGATGCTGTCTTCTTGGTAAACTAAACCTGTGGAACCTCCAATTTGAAGGTCTATCTTTAGATCTGTCAAATTTTTACTTAGATCTTGTGTCTCCTTTCACCAAGAGTCAATTTCTGGTGATTCTTTGCTCTGCTGTGGATCGGTTTTACAATTTATTTCATCTTTAGCCTTCCAAGTAGCATTAGTTTTGTTTGTTTGTTTGTTTTTTTTTTTTTTTTTTTTTCTGGGGCTTTCCTTGATATGATGTTCACTAAACTTTACATCTGATATCTTGTCCTTGATGCGGGGAAGGCTTCTCAGCTGGAAGTTCGTTGGCTAGGAAATTAATGTGAATTCGAGTTATTCGCATGTGTGGTGCTCTTTGGTTTGCGTGTGCCTGTTTTGTTTTGGTTTGCTTTGTTTTGTTTGGCTGGTATAATTATGTTTATGCGAGTTCATGGTCACTTAATCATGCATCATTTTGTGGGATTTTTGGATCTCGAGTAAGGAGAGAAACAGGTATATTAGTTGTTCGCTGATAAAGGTGCCTCAGGTACTCAATGTATTGTTTTATTCTTCTTTTGTTCAAGTTTTTTTTCCTTTTATGTTTTTGGGGAACCTACTGGATGTGTGATAATGATAGAGTTGGATTAGACTAGCGTTTCTGACCCAGTTAGCTAGGTTTGGTGGTTGGTTGATGACGATGTCAACTTTGATAATGATCCAAGGAATGAATTGTTGATTTTGATGCCATATTTAGCTGATTAATGTTTCAAAGAACTTAAGATGTGTGAACTTACATTTGTATTTATGTTTCGTGTAACTATATAACTCCACTTGTGTCAAATGCTTTCTGTAAGAGTATGTTGGATACCTTTGGTCATGTTATCTGGTTATCCATCTTCGTGTTTTTGGCACCTAAAAGGTTGTATGGGCAAAATTCCTTTTTTTAATTTAGTGTGTGACAATTTGGCATTGTTTGCAGTATTTCTCATGTGTCAGAATTCATCAACACTTTTCCAAGTATACAACCTTGTATTTATGTGCTTAAAATCACTTTTTTTCCATCCCTTTTTGCATATGTTTCATATTTTATATGCCATTACCCATGGATCAGATAGGGTGGTTGGAATTTCATGTGCACATTATATAAACTTTAAAGTAATGCAATTTTTTTATTTTCTATTCATTTCCTCTCTTAACAGTTGTTCGTATTCATTCTTATAATATTTTATCTGCCATTACCCATGGATCAGATAGGGTGATTGGAATTTCATGTGCACATTATAGAAACTATAGAGTAATGCAAACCTTTTATTTTCTATTCATTTCCTCTCTTCCTAGTTGTTCACATTTATTCTTATATTATAGTTTAGGAGATGACTGTGATTCATGGTTAAATCATCTAATGGGCAGCTCTTTATTGATTCATCTGGTTGAGTCCGTCACCAGGGTACTTCAACACCCACAAAAGTAGGATGGGAAGGTTTTGCAATTCGGTTTCACACATTCTAACCATTTATTCCGTCTATTGAATTTAAACACCTCACATCTAACTCATATTTTCCTTTCATTAGGGTGTTCCTAAAAAGTTTCTTGATGAGAATCATGAAGGTTACCTTTTGATGATACTGATGTCAATGATATCTTTTTGTTCAACCAATACATACAGCTCCCCTAGAAGTTTTTTCCCTAATCAGGGTCAACCTTGAATCTTGAGATTGACAATCGTAGATAATATACAACAGATGATATTAGTTTATCCACTTTTGCTAGACGAAAAAGATGGATCTTGGGAGAACAATGCTTTCATTTTCATTTTACACCGCATGATTGTATGCAGCTTATACTGATCTGATATAAATCAATTAGTGTTTTACCTTAAAAAAATATACTATTCTTATTTAACTGCTGAAAGTTATGAATAAGGACAGGTAGTACTCAGGCTAGGCATTTTCACATTAGCTAGTCCCACTGCAATAACTTTTACCTTCCCTTACATGCTGTACTTCCTAGAGTGTATCTTTGGACATTCACTTTTGCCCTCATTTTCCTCTTGGTGAGCTTTCAATTTTCATCTAACTGTATGTTGTTCATATTTCATGTCTGGTGTTGAATCTGGATAAATGTGGTGTCTTCTATACATTATACGTGCTTGTTTTACTTTTACACTGTCACATGTGCTCGAGACAATGTCTAGTGCACAAAATTACCTTGGGTGGATGTTTTGTATGGAAACATTGAGAAGAGATGGTCTCACTGCCCACTTGCTATGGATTATGAGTTAGTCTATTCTGTCATTTGTCAGCTTCATTTCTTTTCAGTGAACTGCAGCTTTCTTTGCATAACTTTGTAGCTTATCTAAAACCTGTCTTCTGTGCATTTAACATGTTAATAAATATATATTTGACTTATTTGTTTTTTGTTTTTTTGTTTTTAGAGTGATTTCCTTTTTCTGTGTTTTTATTCCATCCAATTATGTACCATTTGCTGCTTGATTTGGCAAGGTGTAGCTGTATTTCATGCTTTAAGTTCTGGTGGATAAGGGTGTTTCTTCATTTCTCTGCTATGTTGTAGGTCTTTGGCTGTTCTTCAGGGGGAAGCTTAATAAGTCAACTGTTCCTTGTGGTAATTTACAGCAGTCAAGATGGTAAGTCATCGTAATTTGTTATACATATGCATAAATTTTTCTGGCATATGTTCTATCGTTTGTCCATCTTATTTATCACCCAAATGAATGGTGTGCGCAGGTGAAGTTTACAGCAGAAGAGTTACGCAGGATCATGGACCTCAAGCACAACATTCGAAACATGTCTGTCATCGCCCATGTAGATCATGGTATGGGCCAGTTCATTTAATTCATATTTGAATTTTAGTATGGGCTACATTTTTCTTTTTCTTTTTCTCATTATTGTAGTAATTTTGAGCATATGGAGAGAAAACATAGGCTCTGTGGATGTTAATCTTACAATCCTTTTTCAAACAAAAAAATGGGGAAAATATATTTTTGCATTGTTGATGTCATTGTCTTGATGATGTGGGTACATCTTGCAACTACAAATTTGTTGCTTCAAGCACATGAATTTTTTTTGCCATGAGAATGATGAATCTCACCTTATCTTGTTTCGGTCTAGACAATTGCTGAAGAAGATACTGATTTCTTGTCTTTCTCTCTTGTGCATTCCAGGCAAGTCTACTCTCACTGATTCTCTTGTGGCGGCTGCTGGAATCATCGCACAGGAAGTTGCTGGAGATGTCCGAATGACAGATACTCGCCAGGATGAAGCTGAGCGTGGTATCACAATCAAATCTACTGGAATCTCTTTGTATTATGAGATGCGTGATGATTCTTTGAAGAACTTTAAAGGTGAGAGGGTAGGAAATGAGTATCTCATCAACCTTATTGATTCTCCTGGGCACGTGGATTTCTCTTCTGAGGTCACAGCAGCTCTTCGTATCACGGACGGTGCATTAGTTGTTGTGGACTGTGTGGAAGGTGTGTGTGTCCAGACGGAGACAGTGCTTCGCCAAGCCCTTGGAGAAAGGATCAGGCCTGTCTTGACTGTCAATAAAATGGACCGGTGTTTCCTAGAGCTCCAGGTTGAAGGTGAAGAGGCATATCAGACATTCCAACGTGTCATTGAGAATGCCAATGTTATTATGGCTACTTATGAAGATCCCCTTCTTGGTGATGTCCAAGTTTACCCGGAGAAGGGGACTGTCGCTTTCTCTGCTGGTTTGCATGGTTGGGCTTTCACTTTGACAAACTTTGCCAAAATGTATGCTTCTAAATTTGGTGTTGATGAGAACAAGATGATGGAGCGGCTTTGGGGAGAAAACTACTTTGATCCTGCTACCAAAAAGTGGACTACCAAGAACACAGGTTCTCCTACTTGCAAACGAGGGTTTGTTCAGTTCTGTTATGAACCCATTAAGCAGATCATCAACACTTGCATGAATGACCAGAAGGATAAGCTGTGGCCTATGCTTCAGAAGCTCCAAGTGACCATGAAATCTGAAGAGAAAGACTTGACTGGCAAGGCACTGATGAAGCGTGTCATGCAGACCTGGTTGCCGGCAAGTGATGCCCTTCTTGAAATGATGATCTTCCACCTTCCCTCTCCTGCAAAGGCACAGAGGTATCGTGTGGAGAACTTGTATGAGGGTCCGCTGGATGATATCTATGCAAATGCTATCCGAAACTGTGATCCAGAAGGGCCTCTTATGCTTTACGTATCAAAGATGATTCCTGCCTCTGACAAGGGTAGGTTCTTTGCCTTTGGTCGGGTCTTTGCTGGGAAGGTGTCCACTGGTTTGAAGGTTAGAATCATGGGTCCTAACTATGTTCCTGGTCAAAAGAAAGATTTGTATGTGAAGAGTGTGCAGAGGACTGTCATTTGGATGGGTAAGAAACAAGAGTCTGTTGAGGATGTGCCTTGTGGAAATACAGTGGCCATGGTTGGTTTGGATCAGTTCATCACCAAAAATGCAACTCTGACCAATGAGAAGGAAGTTGATGCTCATCCCATTAGAGCCATGAAGTTCTCTGTTTCTCCAGTTGTTCGTGTTGCAGTGCAATGTAAGGTTGCCTCTGACCTCCCTAAGCTTGTTGAGGGCTTGAAACGTTTAGCTAAATCAGATCCTATGGTGGTATGCGCCATTGAGGAATCTGGTGAGCACATTGTTGCAGGAGCCGGAGAGCTTCATCTTGAGATTTGTTTGAAAGATCTGCAGGAGGATTTCATGGGAGGTGCTGAAATTATCGTCTCTGACCCAGTTGTCTCTTTCCGTGAAACTGTGCTTGAAAAATCTTGTCGGACTGTGATGAGCAAGTCCCCTAACAAGCACAACCGGCTTTATATGGAAGCACGCCCAATGGAAGAAGGCCTTGCTGAGGCCATTGATGATGGTCGCATTGGCCCTAGGGATGATCCTAAAGTCCGTGCGAAGATTCTGTCCGAGGAGTTTGGCTGGGACAAGGACCTTGCCAAGAAAATCTGGTGCTTTGGCCCTGAAACAACTGGTCCAAACATGGTTGTTGATATGTGTAAGGGTGTCCAATATCTCAATGAAATCAAGGACTCTGTGGTGGCTGGCTTCCAGTGGGCATCAAAGGAAGGTGCAGTGGCTGAAGAAAACATGAGAGGCATATGCTTTGAAGTCTGTGATGTGGTTCTGCATGCCGATGCCATTCACAGAGGTGGTGGGCAGGTCATTCCTACGGCAAGAAGGGTGATCTATGCGTCTCAGTTGACGGCGAAACCAAGGCTGTTGGAGCCAGTTTATCTAGTGGAGATCCAGGCACCAGAGCAAGCACTGGGTGGCATATATGGTGTTCTTAACCAGAAGAGAGGCCATGTCTTTGAAGAGATGCAGAGGCCGGGCACTCCCCTGTACAACATTAAGGCGTATCTCCCAGTTATCGAGTCCTTTGGCTTCTCAAGTACCCTGAGGGCTGCAACATCTGGGCAAGCATTCCCCCAGTGTGTGTTTGATCACTGGGACATGATGTCCTCTGACCCATTAGAGTCGAATACTCAGGCTGCCCAGATTGTGGCGGATATACGCAAAAGGAAGGGCCTCAAGGATCAGATCACTCCACTCTCCGAGTACGAAGACAAGCTGTGAGCTGCCATTTGATGTATACCATAACTTATCTGGTTTAAGTTTCTTGGTTCTATCTTGGTAGTCCGGTTATATTCATGTCTGTCTGTTTTCGAAAAGTTTTGTTTCTGTTGACTCGAAGGCATCTTGATTGGCGAGATGCCATAGACTTCATTTGCCCGTGGACACTTGTTTTTATTTAGAAAATTTTCTTGTGCTCTTCTGTATGGCATGCATCTCGCTTCTATGTGGCACCAGCTATATAGCTTTCTGTGTCATGTTCTGCCTAACAATAGTACACTAAGATTTTATGTATCGTGTACCTCTAGTTCAATGCATGGTAAGCTGTTTATCGTGGGCTCGACCCCAGTACCCATCTCAAATTTGTTTTGGACCTGAGCCAGTTTGATTTATTGCCTTTATTTTTGACCCACGCATTGTCGGTCTTGACCCGTCTTGACCATGGAGTGGTTACGCAAACCACGGCTAGTCAGGTGTTGCGTCAAACGAGATGTCATCACAACACATTGTTTAACTCAATTGGCCGACGCTTCTATTTTCTGATTTTTACATTTTAGTTTATGATTTTTAATTTTTATATTTTAGTTTATGATCACATTTTGGAATTTTATTGGCAAAATTGCTCTGTAACTACGGGTCTGTTTGGTTCCATGTAAAATAGGTGACTTGTTTGGTTACCCAGAAAACTTAAATCACTGGCTGTCTTTTTTCGATTTTGGCATCCATGGGATGAATGTCATCTTCTAAAGCAGCTAATGTTTTCATAGATATTAAGTGACTGGTTTTATTTTTATTTTTCCTGTAAATTTGCTGTTTTAGAAAATATTTTCCGTTAGAAAATATTTGACATAGAATCAAATGCACATTTATGCGAAGGAATGAGTAAGAGAGTGAGATGGCCTTCAGCTAGAAGGTTAACTTGCCTGTTTTTTAATTTTGGTGGGTGCCAGGGGGTGCATGACCTTAGGTAGACTTCCACGTGAGAAAACGGAGAATCCAACTGTCCCACATTCGCGATTTTCGCAAATCTGCATGTAGTTACAAATCTATGGGATCTTTCCTTTTTTTTCTTTTTGGAGAAATACGTAGCAAGACCCTTTTTGGCATTGTAATGAACGTTTTCTAAGCGGCGGGCGGCATACGGGTTTAAAACCTGCTGTACCAATTAGATATAGGGACCATGTGCCAATCGGACAGATAGTGGATAGTGAGTCATAAGTAAAACTTGCTGCACTGCCCTATGCAGTGCAGGCAACAGCAAGGGGTTTGGACGGCACTCCTTTTTATTTTGGTTTTTTTGTCAGATTTTTTTTTAAAAAAGGAGCATCTAATCAAAAATTTGATGATACATCCGGAAAGTCGGGTCGGTTGAGCCAATCATATATATTTCCTTTCAGATTTTTAATTGGACATTTCAAAAAAAAATTAAGAATCTGACAAAAAATTTAAAAAATTACGAACCATTGCGCACTGTCCAATCCCTTAGATCGGACAGTGCAGATCACGTGACCTGTACTGTGCCGCGCAGTGCAGCAAATATCACTGAGTCATATTCCATCATATTCCAACTGCACGTTTGCGAGAAAAAAAATTAACCCAACTACAACTGTCAAGGCTAAAGGTCGTACCTCGTACGTGAAGTAGAGCTTGCATGGACTCAAATATTTACTGCAATGGCACCTGGGCATTGCAGTACCACTACACTGCGGTACATTCCATCTATAAGTGGCATTGCATCTTCTGTGGCCTGTGGGTGGTGCAACGTCACAGGAAGCATTACATCAAGTAGTTTTCAATAATATTATGTGTTTATGCCAAAAATATATAATAGAACTTTGTAAAGAAGAATATTAGTCACTTTGTCACTCGTTAAAGACAAATGTCGCGTGAACATTTTTTAAGATCGTCTCCACATGGGGGATAATAATAACATATAAAGTGTTCTTGTGGCACTTTTTGTTGTTGTGGCCAAGTAACCTGGTGTCCTATCATCTCTCTCCTGTACCTTTTTTTTTTTTTTTGACAATCTCTGCCTCAGTTACGAGAACTTTTCATATTAGTTGTAGAAATCCAACATCCCAGGTTCAAATCTGAGGTGCCCTCACTATTCGCTATCCATTGAGCCACAATCCATGAACTTTGTAAATATCTAAGGAACGGGATCTTGCATTTCAAATTCTATTTACTTTTGAGGTATGAGATTCAATTAGAATCCTACAAATTAAACTCTTATTAAAGGATTGTTGGTCTAGAAAAGATCTTTAGAAAGAGAGGGGGGGGAGGGTAGGTCATCAGTGGTGTAGAGAGATCAAAAGTAGATATTGGACACTTGTCTTTGAGACTATATATTGGGGATGGGGGGACTTCGTTGAGAGGGAGAAGATTATTTGGATGGATGAAAATAGAGGAAGAAAATAGAGTAGAGAGATTGCCCAAAAACAAAAACAAAAAAGAGTAGACAGAGAGAAGTCATAAGTGGTGTAGAGAGATCAAAAGTATATGGTAGACAGTTGTCTCTGTATGTTGGGGGCTGGGGGGATTTCGCTGAGGGGAGAAGATTACTTTGGAAGGATGAAAATAGAGTAGAGAGAGAAAGAACTTTTAAGATATTTCTGGCAGAATTTTTATTTGGAGGTTATTTTGCCCTCCACTTTTAACATGAAAATTTTTGGGCAGCAGCAACTATAACTAATTTTTTATGGACATACTAGTTAATCTTTCATTTATAAACTCTTTTTTTCATCTGGTCTAGTAAACTCTTTGAGATTTTGACTGAAAGTTCAAAGAAATGACTTCCGAACTATAATATATCCTGAATAGCTGGACTGGAAACCTGTAAAGCCCTTAAGTAAGCACCTGTAGTAGCCCTTAGGTAAGCAAAGAGATGGGATTATGGAGAGGAGGCAGCGGTTTACAGCAGAGAGAGAGAGAGAAAAAAAAAATGGAGAACAACAGGACCAGAACTAGCTGAATATTATCAGATCGATCAGTGGTTCCATTCCACACATTTTAGGGTTAGCACAGACTGAAATAAGTATGTTTTCCATCTTCTGTACAAATCGACCTCTTTCGATGGTAGGGACTAAATTGGAATTTTTGTAGTCCGAACCTAGTTACGTTGACACATCTTTGGAAGTCCCCACCCAAGCACTCGAGGAGGATAAAGTGGGATGGCATAGTTAACGGATATTTTCTAATTACAGAAACCAGTTTGAAATTTTTATAATAGTAGCCAGAGTTGCATTAATCACAATTCATAACATCTTTTTGGGAGCGATAAGTTTTGTAATACGTGATAGCAAGCTTTTATATATCTTGTTATGATAATGCCTTCGTGATAATCTTTTGGGAGTCATAGACTTCTATAACATCCTCTTGGACATGTTTACCAAAATTTTAGTTAAAAGTCATTTTAATTTTTCTTATATAAAACTTATAGGGTTCGAGTGTAACCAATTTTGGACAGGAAAAATATAGTAGCAAAGGATTCAGCTTGTAGTCATAATGTCTTTGTGATGATTTTTTTTTGGAGTCGGAGATTTCTGACAAAACTTTTAGTTAGAAGTTATTTCAATTTAAGTTAATTTCATATCAACCATCGTTACATGCAAAATATCATAAATGTTACTCTTGCATATGCACTATCATATATATCCTTATTATAAGATTATACTATCATAAATGTCATCATCATTACTCTCCTTCCACTTAATTAAACCAAACATGAGTAAAACATAACTAGAGGTTGAAAAGTCTTGTATGCCCCTTGGCTCTCTCTCTCGAGTGCTCTGACAGCACAGCATGATCTCAGTTCCCGACTGTGGTGGGTGCTCCAGCAGCAGTATCGGATCTTGGGTTCCCTCCTGGTGATGGGGGAGGTTGATGGCGACAGCCTCTGCTTGAGCTGGGAATTGAGTTGGCCTCCATTTCCCCCGTCCATAGACCATAAGAGGAAAGTCCACCCCGAGTAAACACCCAAAGTTGGAATCTTTCAACATTGCTGCTACTACCACACTTTGAATTTAAGAGAGTTCGGGGCACGATGATGATGCGGAAGCTCGGGAGGAAGTGGCTCAGCGGGGCTCAGGGTGGCGACGACGGTGGTGCTCAGCTTCCTCACGGTGTCTGTGCTTCGATGATTTGGAGGTGGGATTGGCCAGGACATGGAGTTTGGTTGGCAGATTGTGGTGGACAGCATCATCGGTTTTGACGCCAAGTCCTCCACAACCATCTCCAAATGTAAGCAATGGGGATTTTTGCACTTCGTCTATCTTGGAAAGAGAGTCGAGATAGGATAAGGAAGGCCAGGGCATTCATGGTCTCTATAGCGCATGTTCCGCCCTGTTAGAATAGTTCTACATCGAAAAAAAGATAAAATCAAATAGTATTTAATAGATGGTGTCTACTCCACTCATTGTTTAAAGTTTTAAGTTAGATGGTCCAATAATTTCAACAAGCCCACCCAATAATATGTCAAAGGTGGCAGAGACGATGTTGGAAGGTGACGAGTAAGAGAAGGATCACACACACATGTATGTGTGAAGGGAGGTATTTTTGTAATCCTTCCCTTTCCTCACCTATTTGCTCTTATGCCAACAGCTACGGAGAATATTCAAGACATATTCTGACAATTGTGAATGGATATTAACTCTATTGGCATCTTTGATACTATATTAACAAAACGATGGTATGGATGATATTGTGTAAGTAAGAGTTGCATTTATGATATTTTGCATGTAAAGACAGTTAACATGAATTAACCCTGCTAGTTTCTGCAATATAAAACTTGTAGGGTGTGAGTTTAACCAATTTTGGATAGATAAACTAGTATCTTTGTTGTTTTTTTTCTCTCTGCTCTAGGAAATTTTGTTTTATAACTTTTTTTATAATAAAAGAAATCATTCAAATGACTTTAGAGAACAAATATCCTCTCTTAAAAATAATTAGATTGAGCTATAAAAACTCCAAGATTTTTTCTGATGAGTGTTTGGCTCAAATCTATAGGGCTCAGCCTGCGAACCAAGGTCAGCCCAAATCCAGAATATCCTTGCGCTTGACGCACTATGGTATGCTCTGTCAAAAGAGTAATACTTGCTGCAACCTGCTAGTTTCTGCAATATAAAACTTGTAGGGTGTGAGTTTAACCAATTTTGGATAGATAAACTAGTATCTTTGTTGTTTTTTTTCTCTCTGCTCTAGGAAATTTTGTTTTATAACTTTTTTTATAATAAAAGAAATCATTCAAATGACTTTAGAGAACAAATATCCTCTCTTAAAAATAATTAGATTGAGCTAAAAAAACTCCAAGATTTTTTCTGATGAGTGTTTGGCATCATTTTGAGTAAATTTCATATCATATAATAATGCCTCAGAATGGTCTGATATTTAATCATTGATTAATTTTTAATGATTTTTTTGAGTGTCGGGTTTAACAAACATGTTTAAGTTAATCAATTGAATTGATTTTAACTCAAATTTTAGTTAAAATATGCAGAATTCTAAAAGACGTCAATATGTGTAGACGCGATTTAGAAGTCTAAAAGACGTCAACCTGTATCGACGTCATTTAGAGTTTATTCCTGTTTTAACGTTTAAATTTAAATTTTAATCAATTGATTAATTAGTTAAAAGGCGTCTGCGAGAGTTGACGCGTTTTAGGTTTCCTAAGCTAATTCTACTTCTCTTCCGGATGTTTATCCTTATCTTAATTAGTGTAAAAGACGTCTATACATGTAGACGCGTTTTAGCTAATAAAAATAAAGATAAGTTTCCCGGATGTTTATCCTTATCTTAATTAATCTGAAAGGCGTCAGCCAATACGGACGCGTTTTAGATAATTACAGATAAAGATGAATTAATCAGTATCTATCTGTCGGTTAAGATGAATAAATCCGAAGTTTTTCTATGTAAATTTGCGGACGCAGAAGAAGCCTATAAATACCTTACATCTTGAAGAGTTAAAAAAGTTAAGCGTAATCTTGAGTTGATTATCATTGAGCAATAGCGAGTTGAAGATCGAAGTAACAACGTCGGAACGCCGAAGCGCTGCCATTTTCAGAAGTCGGCGTCCTTTCAAGATTCTTCATCCATTCAAGAATTCAACCATTGGGCATAAGTCTTTATTTTCTGCATTCATTTCATTTAGTTCTACATTCTTCATCATTCACTCCACACAACACACAACACATTCATTCTTTTCAAAACCTATTTGATTAAGGGGTTTCAAAAGTCATTAAACAAGTAAGTTTGCTGTTTAATTGCATGTTTAACATCATGATTAGAATAGATTCTATTCTTGCCTAAAGTTCTCATCATTGTTTCTTCATTCCTTTTCTTTCTATTTCTGCTGCACTCAACAAAAAGAGAATCAAAAGGAGTAAATCAAACACAAAGTCACAAGAATATCTGGACGATCCTCAACCTGAACTTCAAATTCAACAGCAAGAACAAAGAACAAAGAAAGGGCTCTCTTTCTTCAGCCGGCTGAAGGAGGGGAATCAAGAAGCTCAATATCTTCCGCGTTTAAACAGGTAGGCGATCAAAACTTCTTTTGAAACTTTTAAGTCAAAAGTTTCTGGCGATCACTGCACGTAGTTGCTGTTTTTAATAGGTTTATTTTGCACCTAAACAACATAAATTTTTCATGTTAATCACACAATCATTCTAAGCACCTACAGCTTTTTTGGCGATCACGGTGGGACTTGGTCTCGCCATCTTTTAGTTTTTTGTTCTTGCTATCATCAATCGGGCACCCACGGTGCACCACTTGTGTCTCTCGACACGTCCTCACCAATTGGTGAGTGTTTTAGTTTAGTTAATTTCCCTCGTGCACACCCTAGTGGCAAGATTTTGCCCTTCCCTTGATTAGTTTAAAAAGCTGTTTTTGTGATGAAAATGATGTGTGATTGATTGATTTTCTAGTTGTTTAGTTAGTAAATCATCTTGTTAAAATCTGGAACTAAAAAAAAATCTGTATGAATTGATTATTTACTGTTTTTATCCTGTTTGAGGAGGATTCAACTCAGAAAATACTCCTGCAAAACTGTTTCTGCGACTTGAAAAGCGTCTAGGAACACTGACGCGTTTCAAACCGGGTCAATATACCCAGACGCCTTTCGGTCTTCATATTTTCTCTGCTGTCTGCATCTGTTTTTGCGAAAAAATTAAGATTCTGTTTTGAATAGCGTCGACTACCATCGACGCGATTCAGACAATTTCTTAGTTATTTTTCAGTTCTCAGATTTTTATGGCTTGAGTGCTAGCTACCCATTATTATTAAGCATTATAGGCCATCCAGGCCGTAGGACATATGCATTGAGGCGAATAGCCTCCTTTTCTTAGGAACACACTACTTGACGTCAGCAACTCTCTCTGATTGGGTTGGTCCCTTGATCAGACTAGAGAAGTTGACGTTAAGGCCTCCATAAGTCCCCAAAATCAAGGTATTCCTCCTTGATCATCGGGCTGGTTGTACCAATTGAAGTCCCGGCTAGATTCCAAAAACGTTGTGAGAGAAAGCTCTAGAGAATAACGGTGGAAATTGAACTGAAACTAGGATCCTTTCCCTGAGCGAATTTGTGGTTTAATCCAATTCAAATAACTCAACAAGGAACCTTAAAATCACGTTAAGCATCTACTTGTTTGATTAATCTCTGTACAACTTGTTTGTCAAATCTTTGAAAAAAAGAATCTAACATCATGCTGCTGCGATCAGGCAGGGACTTGAGTATGGCTCAAGACGCCATCATCAACTACGAGGGAGATGCTAATGCCCCTCGCGATTCGGACTACAACTATGAGAACAGGAGAGATGCTGATGCCTCCCGTAATTCTGCCCCCATTCCCTATCGACAAGATGGGAATGTCCGGACACCTCTCTTTCATCCCCATGATCGATATCCTGATCTTCCCCCGCATGAATATGCGATTCCTAATCCCAATCTTGAGGGGGACATGAATCAGAATGATCCCTCATCCTCTTATCCTGTGGATCTCGTCAACGCTTTGGGAGTTCTTGCCTCCCGTCTGGACCCTCAGCAGTTCGAGGCGATCCAGTCTATTCTGAAGGGGAAGGCACCCGTGCAGCCTGCTGAGCCGAACCCTGTGGCTCCCCCTGTTGTTACTCAACAACCTCCTCTTCACCCTCCTTACATCCATCAGGCCATGGAAGGCCTTCATGTCACTTCTCGGCCAGCTGGGCCGCAGCTTTCATCCTCTAGGCAACCGGCTAGACCGCAAACGCCTGCTTATCAAAATGCCCTCGGGCATAGCGGAAGCTCTGTCGGACCTCCCCTTTATTGCCCCCCCTGTCCAACGTACTCTAGGCAGCAGGCCTATCAAGTACCTCCACCTCCTCCTCCTCCCCAGGCAGATCTGACCACGCAAGCGTTGCTGGCCAAAATGGAGCTCATGGATGAGCAATTCAACAACCTCCAGAAGATGATGGGGGTTAAAGCTGCACCAGAGATCAATTTGCCGAGCCTGCCGGTATTCCACCTACCACCCTCTGAGATGCCAGTGTACCGGAAGTACAACGGTACTGGTAACCCCTTCACACATTTGAAGGAGTTTATGTACGAATCGTCTTTCTGGCAGAACGATAAGAGGTCGTTGGCCTTTTTGTTCAAGAGATCTCTAGAGGGACCAGCCCTCGAGTGGTTCTTTTCCTTGGAAACCTCCGAAGTAGAGGACTATGGTATCGTCTCTCGTAAATTCATTCAACAGTACCAAGACAGAGTTGCACCCTCCTTGTCCATCACTGACCTCATAGCAGAAAAAATGAAACCTGATGAGGAGTTTGTCAGTTTTGCTGACAGGTGGCAGGGCCTGGCCGAAAAGGTGAAGGATCATTTATCCGAATCTGAGCAAGTGAAGATGTTAATTTCCAACGCCACGCCCCAGTTCAAACTAGTCCTCTCCCTGAACAATCTGACCAACATGGCATAACTCTATGAAAGAGCACGGTATTGCCAGAATGCCTTCAAGGACGCTACGTTCTCTAGCGTCTTTGATCCTCATAGACCTAGCAGGCCTCCACCTCGGAAGCCTGCAGTGCCAAACTCTCCCAGCACAGGTCCAACTACTGAGGGCACGCTCTCTCACGAGCAGGTTAGTAGCATGAATAATAACTCGCCCCAGTTCATGAGAAACCAGCAGCAGTACCAGAGGCCACCGCAGCCAAACCAGCAGGAGTACAGGCAGCAGCAGAACCCCCATTATTAGAAACAGTATCAGCGGCCCCAGCAGCCGAACTAGAACCAGCTACAGCAGCCGCCGCAACGGCAACAGTAGTTCCAGCAGCCCCAACAATAGCAATATCAGCAATAGCAGCAGTACCAGCCGCGCGCACCGCCGGCATACCATAATGTCCCTCCTCCTGCTGACTATAATCAGCAGAGAAGACCTCCAGGCCCTAAAAGGGCAGAATACCCAGCCCTCCCAGAATCCTTGGCAGATATCTTCAGTGCTCTAATGGCAGCTAATGCCTTAGTTTTGCCAAGGGAAAAGGCCGTCTGGCCTCAAAATGCCGACACGTCCAGGTATTGCTACTTCCATAGGCAACCTAGGCATACCATCGACACCTGCTTCCAGTTTAGAGATTACATTCATGATCTCAACGAGCAGGGCGGCATAGACTGGGAGGAGATGAAAAAGTATATATCAGGCCGACACGTCCAGGTATTGCTACTTCCATAGGCAACCTAGGCATACCATCGACACCTGCTTCCAGTTTAGATATTACATTCATGATCTCAACGAGCAGGGCGGCATAGACTGGGAGGAGATGAAAAAGTATATATCAGCCCTGAAGGCAAGAAGACCACAGCAACAGCAGCAGCAGCAAGCAAGACCACCAGCACAGGCAGCACCGCCACCAAATATGGGCATAGTGCAGAACCCACTCCCGGAGCACTATAACCAAAATCAAGTTGCCCCTATCTTGACAAGCAGCCAGTCTGAGGCTGACCGTGGGCAACAGTGGAGAATAGAGGACTCTTCCTCTCTTTATTCAACGGGTCACGTTCAGAGTACTGCAGAACAACCGCCACGTCGTACCCTCCACATACCCAGGCCACCAATAACCCATTACCACCACCCGCCTTAAGCCCATTACGCCCCACACTCCTACGCCTCCATCATATAACCCACCGCAAACCAACTATGCGCCCCTCCTACCATCCAGGCCATTACTCCGCGTACCATTCCCTACTTCGCCCGCTACCACTACCACCTACCCAGATACCCCCTTACCATCCAGACCGCTATTACGCGTGCCATTCCCCACTTCACCAACCACTTACCCATCCACCATCCAACCATCTAGGCCTTTAATCCGCACCACGCCATCACCACCTAACCCTACGCCTACATACCAGCCCTCTACATCATCCGCACCATCCAACCCTGCGGTACTCAAGATGTCACTCGGATCCTCCACGGTTGAGGAACATGCGCTCCGAAGTGGAAGGATTTTCAACAAAGTCTTTCCTCAGTCCACAGTTAGAGACGGCCCGTCACAGCCGACTGAGGAAGCCCATAATGAAGAGAGTGCACCAGGCACTCAATATGATTTGTTGAAACATCTGGACAGAACACCGGCATGGATCACCGTACTTGAACTGATCAAAAGGTCGAAGAGTCACCAAGAAGCCTTAATGGAATATCTACAGAAGGTGATGGTCAACGAGGACGTGCCGGTAGAAAAAATCGCAGCACTACTAGTTCCTCAGGGGGATCAGCCCTCCATTACATTTCACACATCGGAACTAGCACCGCCAGCAGCCAGAAGCATGGCTCTGAGCATCACGGTCAACATCTGCAAGAAGGCCGTGGATGCGTGCCTGGTTGACACAGGGGCCTCGATCAATGTTTTACCTCCGAAGACCCTGGAGCTGTGCGGTGTGCCCAAAGAAAAATGGCTGCCTAGCCCCATCTCTGTGACAGCATATGACAATTCTACCCGTTCCCCTCTGGGAATGGTTTATTTGAAGGTGGAGCTAGACCCTGTAAGTCATATAGATGTCGAATTTCACATCCTAGAAATTGACCCTTCTATAAATGCCATTTTGGGTCGTCCTTATATTAAAACTCTTGAGGCGATTCCCTCTACGAATCACCAATGCCTCAAATTCCCTTTCAAAGGACGAATTATTAAAGTGACGAGCACGCCGATCCTTGCTGCTGCTCATACCTTGAATGTTAAATCTACTGCTTTACCTGGCCGACAACCTTTTCTGTCGGTATTACAGGTCTACCATCCAGTGGCTAATCCTCTAAAAGACGCCACTATTTCTCCATACCCGTTAGATGCCATAAAAAGGGGGAAGTGCATGAGTACCCCAGGATGGAGAATTATGATGAAGAACGGCTGTGAGCCTGGGAAAGGTCTGGGCACACAATTGCAAGGCAGGACCACTCCTGTTAAAGATCATCGAGCAGCACCTGGAAGTGGTCTGGGCTATAGGCCAAGAAAACTTAAACAAGATCTGGTTCAACAAGCAGAGATTGAAGAAGGTCAGAAAATCTGAGAGACAATGTCTACACCACCCAAGGAAGGCCGAGATCCCCTAACATGGACCCTGTATACACACTTTGTGAAGGGGCCCATACTTAGCCATGACAACACGGTGATCATTACTTCGTGTTTTGACTTCCATGACATATATGGGAGGGACTTGGCTAGGCATTGCTCAGAACTACTTACGTACCAATCTTTGGAGGCTCTGCGGCCTATGAAAGGAGAAGATTTCATGATCCTGAATGCGAATGGTACAGGTGGTTCGATCTGAGAGACCTTTACATTGCACTGAACAGATTGTTCCTAGATCCTGCAGAACCCAAGTGACCGCCACAGATTGATGAGCTGATTGAAAGCCCTGGTACCATCTTTGATAAGCGGATATTGCTGTCTGAAGAGACCGACGAAGGGGAGCCAGATGACTCCTATGAAGCTGGTTACACTACAGATCTGCTTTGGAGGAGGACATATCATTCCCATGTCTTCATGCTCCATACTCTGTTTCGCACACTGCTCTTGACCCCGACTTGGTCGCGGGTCATTATTGAAGATATTCCACGGGCTCCGCCCGTTATGATTACTCTGTCTCCTCGGGACCTTATTCCACAACCTCCTCTCGATCTAGAGAGGATGTATGATTTGATCTGGGACATATTGCTATATGATCCCCCTAATCCTCTGGCCTTGGTGCCACTTCCTCCATCTGATTCTCTTTCTATTTGTATTCACTCCTGTTTCATGTTTAATTCCTCTGATATCAAAAAAAAAATGCCAATTTTACAACAAATTCTTCTCAGATCCTTATCGAGGAAACTTCTTACTTGTCCGATCGCACCCCGTCGCGCGGGTCCTTCGGTCAAGATTCTCTCTTAAATCTACTCTGCCCCTCCCCTCGAGAGGATTCTCCTGTATTTCTACTTGTATCCCAGGATTTCTATCCTGCTTCATCTTCATTAGGTTATAATAGGGAGTTTAGTGAAGTTAGGCAATCTAGTTTTAGGCAGGTTAGTCAGGTTATGAAGTCTAGGAAGCCTAAGGGTAGGCGAATTCCAGATAGATACCTTCAGGACTTAGCTAATAGATGCTTTTCTTGTTCTTTAATCCCTCAATTTTTAGAAAATCCAATTCAGATGCCAGAAGACTGCATGAATGATGAGTCAGTCAATGATGGGTACGGGGTATATGAGTTAGTGCATGAAAAGGACCCCCTTATTGAAAATGAGGAAGATGACGAGGACGCAGCTGAGGCATATGCCAGTGGAGTGAAGAGATTCGATGAGCCCTCAGCTGCCGTAGAAGAGCCTACCAAAGAAATCAATTTAGGGACTGAAGACGAACCTAAGGTTGTCCTCGTCAGCAAAAATCTTTCTACAAAGGATGAGAAGGCAATGGTACAAGTACTTAAGAGCTATAAGGACACTTTCGCCTGGAGTTATGAAGATATGCCAGGGTTAGACTCATCTTTAGTAGAACACAGATTGACGTTGAAGGAAGGAGCTAGCCCTGTCAAGCAGAAATTAAGGCGATTCCACCCACAAATGGCTCTAAAGATGAAGGAAGAGGTCGATAAATTACATAAAGCCAAATTTATTAGAGTTGTCATTTATCCACAATGGGTGGCCAACATAGTCCCGGTTATGAAGAAGGACGGGAAGGTCAGAATTTGCATTGACTTCCGCGATCTGAACCGGGCGTGTCCTAAAGATGATTTTCCTTTGCCTCATATTAATGTACTCATTGATAATACTACTGGCTATGAAACTTTATCGTTTATGGACGGATTTTCAGGATACAATCAGATTAAGCTAGCAGAAGAAGATCAAGAAAAAACGTCATTCACTACACCTTGGGGAGCATACTGTTATGTCGTCATGCCGTTTGGATTAAAGAATGCTGGAGCCACTTATCAAAGGGCCATGATGGCAATATTTCATGACATGATGCACATAGATCTGGAAGTGTATGTGGATGATTTATTGTTTAATTCTAAGACAAAGGCTGAGCACGCCAAAGTTTTGGCAAGGGTATTAGAGAGATCGAGAGAATATCAGTTAAAGATGAACCCCAAAAAGTGTGTGTTCGGAGTATCTTCAGGAAAATTACTTGGATTTATTGTCAGCAAACGGGGAATTGAGATCGATCCCAATAAGGCGAAGGCTATTAGAGAAATGCCACCTCCCAAAAACTTAAAAGAGTTGAGAGGATTAATCGGGAGGTTACAATTTATTCGCCGCTTTGTCTCCCAGCACTCGCAAAGGTGTAAGCCGTTTTACGAGCTTACCAAGCCGGGAGTCAAATTTGATTGGGACGACAAGTGTCAGGAGGCATTCGATGGATTAAAGAACTATTTAGCAAGTCCTCCTGTTTTGAGACCACCATCTCCAGACAAACTATTGGTACTTTACATTTCAGTCCTGGATGATGCAGTGGGGGCTGTCCTAGCACAAGAGGATGAAGAAGGAAAAGAGAGGGCAGCCTATTATCTCTCTAAACTTCTCAACCCCGCTGAACAGAGATATACGGCGATGGAGAAAACATGTGCAGCATTGGTTTGGGTTGTGCAGAAATTGAAACATTATTTTCTGGCCCATGAAGTCCATCTCATCGCTAGGATGAATCCGATCAAATTCCTTCTGGAGAAATCTGTTCTTACTGATAGGTTAGCGCGATGGCAAAGCTTTCTATCTCAATTCGATATCATTTATATTCAGCAGAAAGCGATCAAGGGCTATGCCATAGCAGAACATCTTGCTCATCATCCCCTTCCTCGATTTGATCCAATGCGATCAGAGTTTCCGGATGAGGAACTGATGTCCGTAAATCAAATCAGAGATGATATGTGGACTCTGCATTTTGACGGAGCTCTGAATTCTCATGGAAAGGGTATCGGTATCGTTCTGTTATCACCTGAAGGTGTCACCATTCCACAAGCCTTTCAGCTTGATTTTCCAGTCACTAACAATATAGCTGAATACGAGGCACTCCTTGCTGGCCTCGAGGCTGCTCATTTCCATGGTGCCACCAAACTCAGGATTATGGGTGATAGCCGATTAATTTTTCGCCAAGTACTGACCAAGTATCGAACTCTTGATCCCAAGCTCAAGCCTTATCAAGAACTTACTTCTGCTTACTCAAAGCTTTTCACGAAATTAATCTTTGTCCATGTCCCTAGAATCAGAACATCTTAGCTGACGCTTTAGCTTCATTGGCCTCTTCTCTTAATTTTCCAATCAGCAAGCAATCCGAATCAATCATAGTTCATAGGCGTCTTTCACCTGCCGTGAAAGACCCTTCATTTCTTAGAACTAAGGAGAAGCTGCTTGTAGACACGCTAATTTTGACATCATTTTGAGTAAATTTCATGTCATACAATAATGCCTCGAAATGGTCTGATAATTAATCATTGATTAATTTTTATTAATATTTTTGAGTGTCGGGTTTAACAGACATGTTTAATTTAATCAATTGAATTGATTTTAGCTCAAATTTGAGTTAAAACATGAAGAATTCTAAAAGACGTCTACCCAAGTGGACGCCATTTAGATTTTATTCTTATTTTAACGTTTAAATTTGAATTTTAATTAATTAATTAATTAACTAAAAGGCGTCTGTGAAGGTAGACGCGTTTTAAGTTTCCTAAGTGATTTTAACTTCTCCTCCGGATGTTTATCCTTATCTTAATTAGTCTAAAAGACGTCTATAAAGGTGGACGCGTTTTACCTAATAAAGATAAAGATAAGTTTTCCCGGATATTTATCCTTATCTTAATTAATCTGAAAGGCGTCAGCCAAGGTGGACGCGTTTTAGATAATTACAGATAAAGATGAATTAATCAGTATTTATCTGTCGGTTAAGATGGATAAATTCGAGATTTTGCTATGTTAATCTCGAACGCAAGAAATGCCTATAAATACCCTGTATGTTGAAGAGTTAAAAAAAAAAAGAAAAGAAGAGAATTGAGTTGAGTTGAGCCATAGCGTTATAGCAAGTTGAAGATTGAAGCAACGTCGTAACGTCGGAGCGCTGCCATTCCCAGAAGTCGGCGTCCCTTTCAAGATCTTCATCCTTTCAGAGCTTCAACTGACTGGGCATAAGTTTTTCATTACTGCATTCATTTCATTAGTTTCATTCTTCATATTCACTTCATGCAAACACACACCACAACATAATCTTTCAAAAACCTACTTGATCTAAGGGGTTTCAAAGCCATTAAACAAGTGAGTTTGCTGTTTTAAATATGCTTAACATCATGATTAGTTCAGATACTGCTTCTACTTAAATTCTCATCATTCTTCGTTTTCTGTTTATGTCTCTGCTGTACTCAACAACAACAAGAGATCAAAAGGGGAAATCAAGCACAACTTCTGGACGATCCTCAACCTCAAATTCAACAGCAAGAACAAAAAGCAAAGAAAGGGCTCTCTTTCTTCAGCCGGCTGAAGAAGGGGAACCAAGGACTCAATCTTCTGCGTTCGAAAGGTAGGCGATCATATCTCTTTTGAAACTTTTAAGTTAAAAGTTTCTGGCGATCACTGCACTTTAGTTGCTGTTTTAATAGGTTAGTTTACACTAAACAATATAGATATTTCATGTTAATCACACGGTCATTCTAAGCACCTATACTGCTGAAGAAAGTCAGAGACGGAGATATCGTGGAAAAGAGAGAAATCATGTTAATGGAACTGTTAGAAGAGATGGATGATGAACAGAAGCCATGGTATTATGAAATTGCCAAATATTGTGAAGATCAATCGTATCCTGAGGAAGCTACAACTGAGAAGAAGAGAGCTATCAGGAGAATTGCTCAACGATATACCCTAGTTGGAGAAGCACTGTACAAGAGAGGTTTTGATGGAGTTCTTCTAAGATGTCTAGACGAAGATGAGTTTTGGAAGGTTATGGAAGGAGCTCATAGTGGAGTTTGTGGTGGCCATGTCAATGGACAGATGCTAGCAAAGAAGATCCTTAGACAAGGATTTTATTGGCCAACCATGGAAGAAGACTGTGTAGGATATGTCCGTAGGTGTGCTAAGTGTCAACTTCACGCCGACAAAATTCATTCTCCTGCATCTTCACTAAATCTTGTTTCTTCTCCATGGCCTTTTTCCATGTGGGCTTTCGACATTATTGGACCCCTTGGTAATCCAGATTCCGGCATCAAGCAAAAATCTTTCATTCTCACAGCAACGGAATACTTCACCAAGTGGGCAGAAGCTGAAGCGTACGTGGAGATCAAAGCATCAACCGTCTGCAAGTTCATCATGAAGAACATCATCACCCGATTTGGAATTCCAAGTACCATCGTCACCGACAACGGACCGCAGTTCGTGTCACAAGAATTGAAGGACCTCTGCAACAGGTACAAAATTGTATTGCATCATTCGTCTCCTTATTATCCGCAAGGCAATGGCCAAGCAGAGGCAACAAATAAGACTTTGATAAAAATCATCAAAAAGACGTGCAAATCTAACAAATTTGCAGACTGGCCAGAAAAATTGGTTGAGGCTCTATGGGCCTACCGAACTTCAATCCGCACGCCCACTGGGCAAACTCCTTATTCCTTAACATTTGGAATGGAGGCGGTAGTTCCATATGAGATCCTCATACCGTCATTAAGAGTACAATTGAATAAGGAATTTTCTATTGATGAACATCGTTCAGCACTCCTTGCTCAATTGGAACTTTTAGACGAGAAAAGATGGTTAGCCGCTAATCATGCAAAAGTTTATCAAACTAGACTAGCACGTTTTTATCAAAAGAAAGTCATTGAACGTAAGTTCAAAGTCGGTGAAATGGTCGTCAAAAGGATTTTTGTAAAACCTGGTGGTCCGCGTTCTAAGCTCCAACCCAACTGAGAGGGACCTTATGTTGTATCGCACGCTTTTCCTGGTAATGCTTATCGTCTTGTTAATGCAGAAGGAAAAGAGCTAAATCATCCCTGGAATGGCTTACATCTTAAGAAATACTACCCTTAGGTTAAAGAGTCGATTAGTATGGTACAAAGACCAGTGGAATCAGAAAGTTTATAAACTCGAATTTCTTTGTTAGTCTGGATAACTTAACTTCAAACACATTACTACACACACTGACTCGTTTGATTCGTGAGCAACAAGAGATGCCAAGTCCTAAAGAATACCGAAGCTTGACCGAAAGGGTAAAGTACAAATCATTCATTTTAAAACAAAAAATTCTGTTTTATACTCGGCCCATGATGTCGGAACGAGGCTTAGAATAGACTACCAAGAATACCCGCCATCTTAGTAGGAGGCCGTCATAAAAAAAAAGGGGGAGATCCGTCCTAAAGAAAAAACAAAGAATAGAAAAACAAAAGCAAAAGGGCAAAATCCAAATGTCAAATCAAAAGGCCATCACATTACAAACGTTACATCAAGGCCATGAAATGAAACGAAAGGGAACGCAAGGTCAATAAATACCTCGGAATGAAATGACCGAACCCCAACGGATATTAGGGTAGGAAAGGAACATATTTTTAAGTCTCCGGAACCTTCTCATGGACTTTCTAAAACTTATTCTTCCTTTCTTTCTAAAGAGGCGTACTCCAAACTTAAGGAATGACTTAGATTGACTAAAGGTCAAATCATCAAATGGGATCACGAATGGAAATACAAATTCAAACACGATGGATTTTAAGTTAAGTTGTTAAAGAACAATTTGGGAATTAAGTTAATAAATGAATATGATCTTTTGATCTAAGTACCATGCTGATCTTTTATGTCAAAATTCAAAAAAAATACATATGTCAAAAATTCCAAAAAAAATACATATGTCAAAAATCCAAAAAAAATACATATGTCAAAAATCCCAAAAAATACATATGTCAAAATTAAAAAAAAATACATATGTCAAAATCCAAAAAAATAGATATTTCAAAACCCAAACAAAAAATAAATATTTCAAAATAACAAAAATATTCCAATTAGCATTTGCTTATTGCACTTGGTATGTCTCATTCTTTTTATTTTCAGTGAGCATATGTTTACTTGCATGTTGCATTTTGCTTAAGTTTGCTTATAGTTCAATTACCTTTGTTAATAAAGGCTATGCCCCTTAAACTTTCTACCAAGGATAGGATCAAGTAGTCGGTTACTTAACCAGACAAGGGGGTAAGCCTGAACATATGCTTAACTTGTTTGTTCAAGTCATATACAGGATACAAGGCATTAGTAGAGTTGGAATCCGAGTAGAGAACAACCAGAAACTTGTTTCTGAAAATCAGATAATTCAAAAAAAGCTGTAGGTGCTTAGAATGATTGTGTGATTAACATGAAAAATCTATGTTGTTTAGGTGCAAAATAAACCTATTAAAAACAGCAACTACGTGCAGTGATCGCCAGAAACTTTTGACTTAAAAGTTTAAAAAGAAGTTTTGATCGCCTACCTGTTTAAACGCGGAAGATATTGAGCTCTTGATTTTCCTCCTTCAGCCAGCTGAAGAAAGAGAGCCATTTCTTTGTTCTTTGTTCTTGCTGTTGAATTTGAAGTTGAGGTTGAGGATCGTCCAGAGATTCTTGTGACTTTGTGTTTGATTTACTCATTTTGATTCTCCTTTTGTTGAGTGCAGCAAAAATAGAAAGAAAAGGAATGAAGAAACAATGATGAGAACTTTAGGCAAGAATAGAATCTATTCTAATCATGATGTTAAACATGCAATTAAACAGCAAACTTACTTGTTTAATGGCTTTTGAAACCCCTTAATCAAATAGGTTTTGAAAAGAATAAATGTGTTGTGTGCTGCATGGAGTGAATGATAAAGAATGTAGAACTAAATGAAATGAATGCAAAAAATAAAGACTTATGCCCAATAGTTGAATTCTTGAATGGATGAAGAATCTTGAAAGGACGCTGACTTCTGGAAATGACAGCGCTTCGGCGTTCCGACGTTGTTACTTCGATCTTCAACTCGCTATTGCTCAATGATAATCAACTCAAGATTACGCTTAACTTTTTTAACTCTTCAAGATGTAAGGTATTTATAGGCTTCTTCTGCGTCCGCGGATTTACATAGAAAACTTCGGATTTATCCATCTTAACCGACAGATAGATACTGATTAATTCATCTTTATCTGTAATTATCTAAAACGCGTCCGTATTGGCTGACATCTTTCAGATTAATTAAGATAAGGATAAACATCCGGGAAACTTATCTTTATCTTTATTAGCTAAAACGCGTCTACATGTATAGACGTCTTTTACACTAATTAAGATAAGGATAAACATCCGGAAGAGAAGTAGAATTAGCCTAGGAAACCTAAAACGCGTCAACTCTCGCAGACGCCTTTTAGCTAATTAATCAATTGATTAAAATTCAAATTTAAACGTTAAAACATGAATAAACTCTAAATGGCGTCGATACAGGTTGACGTCTTTTAGACTTCTAAATCGCGTCCACACATGTTGATGTCTTTTAGAATTCTGCATATTTTAACTAAAATTTGAGCTAAAATCAATTTAATTGATTAACTTAAACATGTCTGTTAAACCCGACACTCAAAAAAATCAATAAAAATTAATCAATGATTAAATATCATACCATTCTGAGGCATTATTATATGATATGAAATTTACTCAAAATGATGTCAAAATTAGCGTGTCTACAGCTGCCTCACCTTGGCATCGTCTTTGCAAGGGTGTGAAATGAAATGGAATGTACTGAAAAGGTGATGCCAAGGTGTGATGAGACACGCTTTTAACATCACATGATTGGAATTTTTCTCAAAATTATCAATGAAGATAGCTCAAGGAAATCAATGGAATCAATCCTGTCTAGATGAGGTAGACAAGGAAATAAAATAAAGTCGATCAACCTCCTCTGAGTGGGAAGGATCCCAGGTCATAGACACTGTAGGTTTCATCATGGGGAGCGTTTGCCAGCCAATGTGGACGTGCTGCAGCCATGATGGATCTTAAAAGAAAACAAGAATATTTGATAAAGAGTCCAAGAAAGGATAGAATTCCAAGGATATCTTCAAGCGAGCCTCAAAGATAATCAAGATACTCAATTCAGAACGGAATATTTCATATCATATTTGAGATTATTTGATTTAATGGTCTGAAACTTAATCAGTAATTAATCCTTATCATAATGATTTCAAAGTCCTATATGATGCATGCTGGGCTAAAAGAAAAAATATAAAGTCAAATAAAATATAAATTAATCAAGGATAATATTGTTAAATTGTCATTAATGAGTCAAGATACCAATTCTTGTAATTCAGTGCTAAGCCGAAGCTCGTTTATCCACGCACTGTTTCACAAAAGTTGAACCATCGTCCTCACTAATTAACAATCCAACGGCCTATCCGTGCGATTAAGAATTCTCTGGAATTATCACTGTTTTTGTTGAAGGGGAACTCAAATTCCAGTTTCATCAAAACCGCAAGGTCCTTGATATACTCTAATAAATACTTAATATATAGTAATGCAAATGCAAATTAATTACATGAAAGGAGTACAAGGGTAGAAATAACCGTCTTTTTAGCCACGGTCAGGACTTCTTGACTCTCACAGTGGGATCTTCTTGATATTTTCCAGCTTTACTCAGGTTTTCTTGAATTTCCTGCAATCAAAATCATTAATAATTCCAAACAAATATTCAATTTAAGCATCAAAAACCATAGAATTTTAGGTAAATCACAGAAAGGCTGAAACGCGTCGTGTCGAGTAGACGCCATTAAATATTGAAACGCGGCGGTTCTCCTCGACGCCTTTTACGCACATAAACAGGTTTCTGGTTGTTCTCTATTCGGATTCCAACTCTACCAATGCACATCCCTTTTCCAATCCGGAAAAGTCTTCCTAGGATCGCAATTACTTCTATATAAACACCCTTAGGTTGTTTCCAAGCAATCCTACCATAATCCAAAGATCCTAAGTTGAGTTTTCTTCCAAAGTTTCAAGGTTTCTTCAAAGTTTCCAAGGTTTCCAAGCTTCAAGAAGGAGGAATTCCGAAAAAGATGATGGATTCTTCAAATAAGAGGATGAAGATGTATCTAGAGAAGTTTTCCGACGTGGAAAATCACCTCAATGGAAGATATCCTAATCTTCAAGTAAGTTAAATCAACTTCCCTTCAATTCTTCTTCTTGCTCTTCATGTTCTTTGTCTTGTTCTTCATATTCTCCCCTTTTTTTTTTCTCAGAATTATCCTATGTTTCCAGGCCCAAGGAAGTTCACCTCTCTCCCTTGGATTCGTAAACTTGCAAAAAGTGTTAAGCTTTCCATACAAGTTTTCATATCCAAGTGGAATCTTCAAGGTCTTGTGGTGCTTGCCAAAAATTACAAAAGTTCGAACGTAGATTGGGCGGCTATGGGTGCCTTGATCGAGTGGTGGCATCCCCAAACTCATACGTTCTTCTTCCAAGACTTCGAGTGCACGATCCTTTTGGAGGAGGCAGAGCTTCTACTGGGTCTCCCAAAGACCAAAGATAACAAAGATAAGATAGCTTTGACAAGAGAGAAAATCACCGGTCAACAATTGTTGACATCAATTATGAAGGATCCTTCAGAAGTTAAAGGATGCCTTACTAAGAAGGGGATCAATCTTGCAAAGCTCGCTGAGTGGACTCTATATGAAATTGATGATCTAAGGGAGGATGAAGCGGAAGATGTTACGAAAGCTTTCGTTACATGCCTTGCCGGTGCCTTGTTCTTCCCTGCACAGGATAACATCTTGGAAGATGATCAAGTTAGTGCTATTTGCGTAATCTTCGAAGGTAAATCCATTAGCACTGCACTTTTGGCATATCTTTACAGCGGGCTTTCTGCGGCATCTGTGAGTCGTCCTCCCTATGGGTGCATGCTACTCTTTGCCTTGTGGGTTGAACTTCACTTTAAATTCGAGTACAGCAAGAAAAGGCCTCTAAATCCATCTCAAATCTTCTTGAAGAGCCCAATTCATTGTATTGCTAACATTGTAAAGTTCAATGAGCACATGGTCAACAAGGTTCCAAAGCTTAAGACCCGGGCCGATTGGAGAAAGTATTTGAAGCTCATGACGTCCGACATATTCGACTCATCTCCACTCGCTCTTGTTGGAAAGCCTGTTTGGGTGCGCCGTGCAGCAGGAGCAGATCTCAAGTTGATTGGAGCCACCGAGTTCGTGTTATACAATCTCCATCGGTGCCTTACTCAACTTAGCTTGGGCCGTCGTGAATTCCCTGAGTTCTCTCTCACACCCCCTATCAAGAAGCGTGACTTGGAATCCGACGAAGATTATGAAGCCATACAAATTATCACTACTTGGCTTTAGTTACCGTGTAAAATCTTCTAAAGATAGAGATAGAGGATTAAAATTTCCTTACTTTAAAAGTCTTCATGAAATTCTTCCTTAAATGTCCTCTTTCTCTTTTCTCTTTTTTCTTTCAATGTAATAAAGGATTTCATTGAATAAAGAATGATTTTTCTATGCCTTGAAACCTTTCCTTAACTTTCTGTGATGTGCCCATGATTTTTCCTTTAGTAAAAACTTGATTTTTCCTGAAAATTTGGCATTTCGGGTTCTGTTAAATTCAAAACACGTCCACTCAGACAGACGCCTTTCAACCATAATTCATTTTTCCAAAAATTCAATTTAATCCTCAAAAATCCGACTTAAATGTTAAATTGCATCTACAACCATTGACGCCTTTCAACTCTCTCTCCTACTTTTTTCAGGATTCTGCCATTAATTCCATGATTAATCCCCTGAAACGCGTCTACAAGATCAGACGCCTTTAATCATCATCCTCTGTACGGCTCTGACCAGAATTGACGGTAATCTGAAACGCGTCACGACATGTGGACGTATTTCACACTTTTCAAATAGCTGTCCTTGCCGCCTCAACTTATGCGCCCTAAAATGCGTCTATCTGAGTCGACGCCTTTTAACCTTTCCTTTACAGACCCGCGAAGGCCCCCCTTTCTTCCTTACTTTTCCCAAAAACCTTCTCTCTCTTCACACCGGCGGCGATCTCAAACTCCGGCGATCTCTTTCCTTTCTTCCCTCAAAACTCCTCCTATTGATCATGGAACGCGGTGAGGGCTCTAAGAAGATGAAGACCCTAGCTAAGAGGCGGCGAAGGCACGAGGAAGAAGCCCCCGAGGAGGTTCCGGCGGTGCTAGCCGAAGCCGCGGCGTTTTTGGAGGAAGAGATCCCTCCACCGGCGCCCGTGGCAATGGAAGAAGAAGAGGAGGGCGACCTCCACACAGTAAGCTCTCTATGGGATGAATGAGATGAGAAAAAGAGGAAAAAAAACGGGATTTTTCAAAAACTCAGAATCGGGTCTTGAAAGGCGTCTAGACCAGGTGACGTCATTCAAAAGGCGTCACCATAGTCTGACGTCTTTCAAAGTCAATTCCAAATTTTTAATTAGACAGAAATTAATTTTGAATTGCGTCAGGGCGTGTGGACGTATTTTGAAAAACGTCTGTGTGTACTGACGCCTTTCAAAACAGAAGTGATTTTCCTATTTTTTTATTCATTACTGACCCTATTTTTATGTTTTTTATCTGCAGGGAGTGATGAGGGCCAGAATCTCATGGGACCTTGTGATAGGGGCTTATAGAGGGCTCCCGGATTTCCAGAAGGCGCGCCTGCACCGGATGGGATTCGGTGAGGTATTAGATATCGAGCCATTTTGGCTCGATTTGATCCTCCTGCAGGCACTGCGGGAGAGGTGGACGCAGAATTCTAAAAGACGTCAACATGTGTAAACGCGATTTAGAAGTCTAAAAGACGTCAACCTGTATCGACGCCATTTAGAGTTTATTCATATTTTAACGTTTAAATTTGAATTTTAATCAATTGATTAATTAGGTAAAAGGCGTCTGCGAAAGTTGACGCGTTTTAGGTTTCCTAGGTTAATTCTACTTCTCTTCCGGATGTTTATCCTTATCTTAATTAGTGTAAAAGACGTCTATACATGTAGACGCGTTTTAGCTTATAAAGATAAAGATAAGTTTCCCGGATATTTATCCTTATCTTAATTAATCTGAAAGGCGTCAGCCAATACGGACGCGTTTTAGATAATTACAGATAAAGATGAATTAATCAGTATCTATCTGTCAGTTAAGATGGATAAATCCGAAGTTTTTCTATGTAAATCCGCGGACGCAGAAGAAGCCTATAAATACCCTACATCTTGAAGAGTTAAAAAAGTTAAGCGTAATCTTGAGTTGATTATCATTGAGCAATAGCGAGTTGAAGATCGAAGTAACAACGTCGGAACGCCGAAGTGCTGCCATTTTCAGAAGTCGGCGTCCTTTCAAGATTCTTCATCCATTCAAGAATTCAACCATTGGGCATAAGTCTTTATTTTCTGCATTCATTTCATTTAGTTCTACATTCTTCATCATTCACTCCACACAACACACAACACATTCATTCTTTTCAAAACCTATTTGATTAAGGGGTTTCAAAAGTCATTAAACAAGTAAGTTTGCTGTTTAATTGCATGTTTAACATCATGATTAGAATAGATTCTATTCTTGCCTAAAGTTCTCATCATTGTTTCTTCATTCCTTTTCTTTCTATTTCTGCTGCACTCAACAAAAAGAGAATCAAAAGGAGTAAATCAAACACAAAGTCACAAGAATATCTGGACGATCCTCAACCTGAACTTCAAATTCAACAGCAAGAACAAAGAACAAAGAAAGGGCTCTCTTTCTTCAGCCGGCTGAAGGAGGGGAATCAAGAAGCTCAATATCTTCCGCGTTTAAACAGGTAGGCGATCAAAACTTCTTTTGAAACTTTTAAGTCAAAAGTTTCTGGCGATCACTGCACGTAGTTGCTGTTTTTAATAGGTTTATTTTGCACCTAAACAACATAAATTTTTCATGTTAATCACACAATCATTCTAAGCACCTACACCCCCCACTGCAATGGAGACATTGCAGTAGTTTTATTTTCATTTTTTGATTTTTTTTTTAAGGTCGAGACCCATTATATGTCCATACAATATCTGATCGAACGACTTAAAATTTTAAAAAGTAAAAAATTGAGCCTCAAATAACGCTAAAAAACACTCTTAATGGGTCAAACCCAATAATAGTTTTTTTATTTTTTTAAAACTTTTTTAGGTTGTCAGATCGGAGATCGGATTATATGGACATATACGGCATGTGGGACCAACCTAAACAAGTTTGAAAAATATTAATTTACATCAATGCCCCGTTGTAGCACAGGGGGACAATGCAGAATAGTATTCCTCCCTGTTAAAATGTCCTAGCCCAAATGGTCGGTCCATTATGGTTGGCCCAGACAACTCATTCCTAAGGAAAGGTGGCATCGGTCCAAAGGCTAAGGAATATCTCATATTAAGACCATGATTACTTTTGGTCTTTCAAAAGTAATTAAGGTCTTACTTTTAGGAGGATAAAAGTGGAAAGAAGCAAGGTCTTACATTGTGAATCTTCAGATTTTCCTCCTATCCTCTTTTCAAAAGATACCTCATAAATTAGAAAGGCTTCATATACCTCCCAATTGCATATTCGGAGGGTCATGAGTTTTCGTTTGAAAAAAATTCAACAGATTTTAAATTCCTACTGAATCTAAAGGCCTCGAACCTAAGCCGCAATTGTTATCAACTGGAGCCTAAGAAAGGTACACAATTCCTAAGACACAATGCAAGCTGCTAGGTAAGTCATGTGCTCTCTTAAGGCCAATCCTCTCTATCCTTCTTTCACATAATTCTCTGCCATAGGTTGATTTAAGCATCAGCGAATTTTCCCTCAAAATCCACTTCAAGGGACCTCTTGCCTCATCGTCTTTAGGGTCCACAAAGTTGGTCCACACTAGCTCCGCTAGGTCCATCACTCAATCTTGATCGCGCCATTCAAATCATTGTATCTTGGCTAAGCCTTGGAAGCATTCAACTCAGATCACCTCGGCTCTATTCTTCTTGTCCACAACTTTGCTCGTCTCCCTTCTTCGACTGGCTGGCTAATTTAGGAGGCCTACAAATCCTTCATTGTGACTAATCACCTTAGAATACCTTGGCTTGTTTACTTCGGTCTACGCCTACCACCTCAACTGGTCAAACTTATCCCTCAGCTTTCTCAATTAGACTTAGTTGCTCTCACTTTCCTTTCCTCCTAAGTAGGGATGCAAACATGTCAGATTCAATGTGAATCCAAGGTAGATCTATGACCGTATCCATTATGTTATCGGTTTAGAAAGATTATTCGTTAGCTGATCTCTAAGGTAGTAATTAATTAGATAATCGGATCCTCAGTTTACTATATGTATTCAATTATAAAAAATGTATCAAATACCTTTATATGTATTCAATTATAAAAATTGTATCAAATACCTTTATATGTATTCAACTATAAAAAAAATTGTATCAAATACCTTATATGTTATACATATCGATCTAGAAAGACTATCCATTAATTGACCTATAACCTAATAATCGGTCAAATAATTGTATAGCTGCTCCAACACTCCCCCTCACGGTCAAGATGGGCTGTGGAAATTAGATAACAGGAAGTGGCACAAATTAGAAAATAAAGTTGGGTCAAACCCTGCTATGATACTATCTTACAAACTACAAAATCCGGGTGTTGAGTTTGAATGACCCAAGATCATAAGCACTGGCCACAACTGAAATTAACTGATGTAAGACTATTGTATAGCCATTCCAACACTCCCCTTTACGGCCAAGATGGGCCGTGGAAATTAGATAACGAGAGGTGGCGCAAATTAGAAGATAAGATTGGGTCAGGCCCTGTTCTGATACCATCTTACAAACTACAAAATCCGAGTGTTGAGTTTGAAGGGCCCAAGATCATAAGCATTGGCCACAACTGAAATTAACTGATGTAAGACTATTATATAGCCGCTCCAATAGATTACCATTTGCATCTCTACTCCTAAGTTAGACAGGCTGTCCTAAAGTCAGATTGAGGTCCACCAAGGTCTGTCGGCAGTGTCATCTGGATGGTTGGATTTCGATGTCATCAGTTTCCAATAAAAAATGTACCAAAGACTCTCTAGGATTGATCCCATTCTCTTTTCAGTGACGGTCTAAGTTCCACCCCTTATGCAAAAGGATTAATTCTGTGTATTGTTTATAGTTAGACAAGTACATGGGATTAGTAAATATATATGTACATCACATGACTGCTAACGATATTGACGGACAAACAGCAAGAACGATAGTGATGTGAACGTGCTCAAACAGTTTTAATTGTCTCCTTGTTATAAAATGATAAATTAATAGCATTCTTTGCAGTTGGGTACCAACCCATTGTGTACTAATATATATATATATATATATATATATATATATATATATATATATATATATATATATATATGATGTAGACTGGATCTATCACGACCGGATCCCGCAAACGGGGATCCGAAACAAGGAGGATCCGGAGCCGGTCCGGATCGAACGGTGACGAGGGGACCCGACGGAGATCCACAACAGGGCGAAGCCGAGGCTATTTCGGAATGAAGAGGATCCGCCCGCGGGGGGCGCGATCTGCCGCCGGAGCTGCTCTTGGATAGTGAGCCGCTGCTCCTTCGGTCGGACGAAGGCGCGGTGCGAGCAGGAGCTCCTGTCGGCGGAGTGGTCGACGAGCGTCGGAGCAGAAGCCGGAAAGTCCGAGATCGGACGGGGGGACGGCTCGCTCTCCGACGAGGGGGTCCGAAGGCACCTTCAGCGCGAGGCCGAGCCTCCTGGCGCGGGGCGACCGACGGGATTGCCCTCGGACGGCGAGTCCGAAGGCTACTTCAGCGTGAGACCGAGTCTCCTGGTGCGGGGCAGCCGGCGTTCGGCGTCGAGACCGGGGAGAGGAGTCCGAGGTCGGCGGCCGAGACCGACTCGGGGAGGTCGGCGATGATTCGAACCGAACCCCTGCAGGAGGGAAAGAAGAAGAAGAACCAGTCAGCAGGAGTCCCGGGCGTCAGCCCTGGGGAACCCCCTCCGACGGTCAAGTTAGCTTCTGAAGAAGATTCGATTCAGGAAGCAAGAAGAAATAGCTAGAACCCTATTCGGACAGTAGTCCTTTAAGGGGTTTCGGAAGCTTAGGGGGGGCATCCGTTTTTCCCACCTACCTCCTTGGCCACAAGTAGCAGGATACTTATAGCGGAGGGTAGCGGATGGTTAACGGTGGCAGCCGATATAGGACTAAAAGGAGGCTTACTGATAAACCGCCATAGCGTCTGATCCGCCACCGGAGTGGGCCGGATTCGGCTACTGGGCCGAAGGGGGTTGGGCCGCTGACGGGCCGAAGCCTGCTGGGCCCTGGGCCGCCGTGCTGTTCCCGGGCCGTAGGCTGATGGGCCGCTGACGGGCTGAAGCCTGCTGGGCCGGGAGCGACGGGGCAGCTTATGGGCCGAGGGCTGCTGGGCCGCTAACGGGCCGAAGGCCGCCGGAGGGCCTAATACTGCTACTGTTGGGCTGAATGGGGTTTGGGCCTGCTGCAATGGGCCGAATCGGACTCTGCCGCATCACATAGCCCCCCACTCTTGTCTTCCTCAGTTCTGAGATGGCAAGAGTATAGCCTGAAACTGCCAGAAAAGAGAGGAGACCACAGCAGGCGTCTTCCTGGGAGTCGTATTCCCCCTTCTTCTGGAAGAGGGGGCCCTCGGTCGGCCGAGGGCGGTGCAGTCGCTTTGTCCTTGCTCAGAGGGTCGGCGAAGGCTGAGGGCTGAGAAGCCGAAGGGTCGGTACCTCTGACCCGCGTCAGGCCTTATTAAATGGACGGGACGGCGCGTCGCCTCGCGAGGAAGCACGGGACACGCGTCGCGCATCCAGCCGCTCTGGAGAAAACACAAACGGATCCCGACCGCCCGTGGGTCGCGGATCGCCCCGGCTCTCTGCCCGAGGCTCCGCTCGGATTGCCGCCACTCCCTTTGTCGCCTGCGGATCGGGACGCGTGGCGGGCATCCGAGTGGTTAGCCGAAGGGTCGGAGTGCTGTCAGCCGCTGATCGCTCTTGCCTCAAGTCCCGGAGCCGGTCCGCCATCATTGCCGAAGGACGACACACGTGGCGGGCATCCGGAAGGAGCGACGGGACGAGCGGGACGATCTCGGCCGCAGGCTTCGGCGGGAGGCGTATTGACCGGGCTCTATAAATACAGGCCCTCTGCGGGGCACTGTTCCACTTCTTGCTGCCGCGCTTACGTTCCCCCTGCAACTGCCTGAGCTCTTCTTCCTTCTCCTGCGAGAGGCCAGTTTCCTGAAGGCTTCATCCGAGCTTCGTCGGCTACCGGGGGAGGCTCTTCGTCCCTCAGAGTGCATTGCCTGTGGAGTCTGGAGGCTTGAGGCGACGCCTGGTTCAGGAGAGATCCTCTCCTTCTTTTTGCGAGTAAGCCCCAGTCTTCTTCCCTCCCTCCGCGGCTTTATGGTCCGGAGCTCTTCTAGTGAGATTACCCCTTCGGACGAGGAGTACATTCCCCCCAATTCTCCCAAGTCTTCCCTGTCGGACCCTCTTGCCTCGGGATCTTTTACTTCCGCGATGTCCGGGGAGTCCGAAAGCTCCAGGTCCGAAACTTCCGGGACTGAGGTTTCTGGAGCCGAGGCTTCTGGGACCGAGGCTTCTGGGACCGAGTCTTCTGAGACCGAGGCTCCCGAGGCCGAGGCTTCCGAGGCCGAGGCTTCCGGGGCCGAGGCTTTTCAAGAAGTTCGGGACTCGGGCCAGGCTTCCACCTCGGAACGCCGCCTCCTGGATGTTGCTTCGGGGGCAAGCTGTGCCCTTTCGGATGTAGAGGTGAGGAACTTAGTTTCTTACTTTCAGCTTCCCTCTTGGACGACCCCCCATCGGCCCGATTCCGCCACTAGGGCAAATACCGTTCGCCCGGGGTCTTTTTCTATTTACGTCGATAGCTTTGAGGCGGGATTCCGTCTCCCTCTCCCCACCTTCGTCGTCAATCTTCTTAGCTTCTACGGGCTGGCCCCTTCTCAGCTCTTCCCCAACTCTTGGCGCACTGTGTATGGATTCCTGAGTGTCTTCGCTCACGTGAAAATCCGCCCCTCCCTCAATGTCTTTCGCTATCTCTTCAAGATCCAGACGCAGGGGAAGTCGGAATGGTACTGCTTTGTCCCCCGGGTTGGCCGGAGGATTTTCTCTGGGAAGCCTTCGTCTATCCATGGCTGGAAGAGGAAGTTTATCTTCGTCTCTCTGCCGGAGAAGGAGAAGGGTGTGTGGCCCTTCCCCACCGAATGGGTGCCGCTGGCCGAAGGACTCTCGGGACCTCCTGTTCTGTCTCCCGTTCAGAGTACTATCGTGGGTCACGTTCAGGCGAAGGCCCCTTACGACGTCTCGGTGCTTCTTTCCGACGCGGAGCGGTTGATAGGTGCCGGGGTTTGGCCGGACCCTAAGCGTGATCCGGAGCGGGTCTTTCCGTACCTACCTCCCGGGGAGACTCCGCGGGACCGCGGGGGAAGGACTGCCGCTCTTCCGGCCGAAGCTCTTCCGGCTTTGGAGGCTGACGAAGTTTCGGCCGAGGGTAAGTCGGCTCTGAGTCTATTACTCGATCGTTGTTTTTGGCTTCTGATATCCCTTTCTTGCTTTGCAGCAATGGCTCAGCTCAATGCCCTCCTTGATCAGCTATCGGATCAGCGCGCCTCGCGCCGGGCGCCGGCCCCGCAGGCGGTGAGCAGGCCTGTCCGAGGTACCGGGGGTCCGAGGACAAGAGGCGGGGGCCTCGGGACTGCGGCCTCCGCCGAGGGTCGTGCAGTCGCCGCTGCTCTTGAGAGGGAGCAGAAGACTAAGTTTGCCTCTCGAGGAGGCGGCCGAGCGTCGAAGCGCCCCCGGGTAGAGGAGGTCGAGGGAGAGGTGGAAGCTCAGCTAATCAGGAGGAGCGCCGGGGCCCGAAGGGCTGCAAGGTTGGCGTCCCCTGAGATGCCGAGGGGTGACTCCCCTCCGGCCGTATCGGCAGGAGCCGATGGAGGAGATGCCGAACCGCGGGCACAGCTCGAGCGGCGGCACCCCGCATCGGGGGAGAGCATGGAGGATCCGCAGACGTGCCTTCGTCTGCTCAACAGCCTCACTCTCCCTTCAATCTTCGAGGAGCTGAAGGCCCACTCCATCACCGATCTGACGGAGATGAGTGCCCGTTTGTCGGTTCAGGTGAGCACCCCGAAAGTGTTTCAGCTCATCTTCAGCTACTTCTTCTGATTCTACTGGCCCTCATCTGCCCTCGATCCGCAGGCTTCGATGACGAGCCGTGTCCTGATGCATCGTCAGGAGCTGCTCCAGCGTAAGCTTCTGGAAGCCGAGGTGGATCCGGTTGGTTCGGGGGAAGGCACTTCGGCGGCTCCTCGCATCGAGCCCCTAGTTGAGGAGCTCGTGACTGCGAGTGTCCGAGCGCGGAAGCAGCTGGAGAAGAGGGCAGCAGAGGCCCGTGCCGCCGCCGAGGCCAAGAAGAAGGCCGAGGGCGATCTTGCGGCGGTCGAGTCCGAATTCCGGATTTTCAAAGCCCAGACTCAGGACAGGGAGGCTCGGCGAGCTTCGGAGAAGCGCCGCCTCATCGAGGAGGTGTCGACCTTGAAGCGGGAACTGGGAAAGGCAGCGGAGTCGGCCGTGGCCAACTACAAGGCCGGGAACGACTATGCCCAGGAGATCCTCCAAGCCCAGCTGCAGGCTTCTTGTGCGGTTTTTGACCTCGGACTAGCAGTCGCCCAGAGGGCCTGCCCGAGCGTCGATCTGACCGGGGAAGCCATGCCAAAGGGCGAGGAAGCCCGGGGGCTTTTATCCTGGTGGGAGGAGCTCGTGGCGGAGAGGGCCCCGCCTCCAGCTGATGCCGAGGAGGCCGGTGCCGAGGAGGCCGAGACCGAAGAGGCCGATGCCGAAGAGGCCGATGCTGAAGAGGCCAATGCCGAAGAGGCTGCTGCTGAAGATGCCCTTGCTGAAGGCGCCGCTTCTGAAGCGGTGCAGGTCGTCGACTCTCCCTCTCCTTCTCCTGACCGAAACGTCGTCGAGGTGGAGGAGGAGGGGGTTGTCGAGGACTGATACGAGGGTTCCCCTCGGTTTTCTTTTTGCTTTACTTTTGTAAGCTCTTGGCCAGGCGTACGGCTGAGCTTTGTATCTCCTTTTGCTTTAGAAAATGGAAGGAAGGTTTTTGGCTTTACCTGGCTGCTTGCGTACGATCGACCGAATGTAGCCCCTCAGGAGCCTGAGATCCCGTCGTCGTTCGCTATAGCTTGTAAGGCCGAAACCCGATGCCGGTTCGGATAGAACGTCGTCACAGTATCCGGCCGGGGCCTTTACTATGGTGGTTCATATGATCCCTTAGGGGCATCTTGCCGCTTCTTACGCTTGTCGGATGGCCGAAGCCCTTCACGCTTCCGCTCGCGCGAACTTAAATATGCCTTGGCGCCTCCAGAATCGGTATACGTGGCCGGAGCCATTCCCGGAACGATTTACACGGACTTAGAGAAAACCATGCCGCTCCCGATACGGTTTGCATGGCCGAAGCCACTCCCGGTACGGTTTACACGGACTTAGAGAAAACCATGCCGCTCCCGATACGGTTTGCATGGCCGAAGCCACTCCCGGTACGGTTTACACGGACTTAGAGAAAACCATGCCGCTCCCGATACGGTTTGCATGGCCGAAGCCACTCCCGGTACGGTTTGCACGGACTTAGAGAAAACCATGCCGCTCCCGATACGGTTTGCATGGCCGAAGCCACTCCCGGTACGGTTTACACGGACTTAGAGAAAACCATGCCGCTCCCGATACGGTTTGCATGGCCGAAGCCACTCCCGGTACGGTTTGCACGGACTTAGAGAAAACCATGCCGCTACCGATACGGTTTGCATGGCCGAAGCCACTCCCGGTACGGTTTACACGGACTTAGAGAAAACCATGCCGCTCCCGATACGGTTTGCATGGCCGAAGCCACTCCCGGTACGGTTTACACGGACTTAGAGAAAACCGTGCCGCTCCCGATACGGTTTGCATGGCCGAAGCCACTCCCGGTACGGTTTACACGGACTTAGAGAAAACCATGCCGCTCCCGATACGGTTTGCATGGCCGAAGCCACTCCCGGTACGGTTTACACGGACTTAGAGAAAACCATGCCGCTCCCGATACGGTTTGCATGGCCGAAGCCACTCCCGGTACGGTTTACACGGACTTAGAGAAAACCATGCCGCTCCCGATACGGTTTGCATGGCCGAAGCCACTCCCGGTACGGTTTACACGGACTTTAGAGAAAACCATGCCGCTCCCGATACGGTTTGCATGGCCGAAGCCACTCCCGGTACGGTTTACACGGACTTAGAGAAAACCGTGCCGCTCCCGATACGGTTTGCATGGCCGAAGCCACTCCCGGTACGGTTTACACGGACTTAGAGAAAACCATGCCGCTCCCGATACGGTTTGCATGGCCGAAGCCACTCCCGGTACGGTTTACACGGACTTAGAAAAAACCATGCCGCTCCCGATCCGGTATACGTGGCCGAAGCCACCCTCGGATCAGGATTATTTGCGGACTTTAGAGAAAAACCATGCCGCTTCCCGATCCGGTATACGTGGCCGAAGCCACCCTCGGATCAGGATTATTTGCGGACTTTTTAGAAAAACCATGCCGCTTCCCGATCGGTACGGGTTATTTGCGGGCTTAGAAAATATCTTGCCGATCCGGTACTAAATGGCCGGAGCCGCCCTCGGATCGGGTTGACGCGGTCTTTGAATAATGCCGCTCCGATCCGATACTAATGGCCAGAGCCGCCCTCGGATCGGGTTGACGCGGTCTTTGGAGAAGTCTGTTGTCGGACATAGTCCTTTCAAAAGAGACTTCATTCATAAGGCCCGGGTCTAATTACATAAGGTGCCGAAGGTACTCCGTATTTTTAAATACAACGGAGGATGCGTGTCCGAAGGGGTCCCGACTCTGTGAGCCCCCCGGTCGCTTTTGTTTACAAACACTTCAGCTGTTTCAGAGGCATAGCCTTGGAGAAGAGGATTTCCTTGGATGTTGCCTCACCGCTTGTGAGGTCATCGAGTTGCGCCTCTGTCGAGGCCATTCCTACTGGTATTGTGGCAGTTGGCCTTCTCTGACGAGGCGATCTATCTCCTCCCGAAGGTACCGGCATTCGTCAGTCGTATGGCCGATCGCGCAGTGATATTCGCAATACTTGCTAGGGTCCCTTCGGCGAGGATCAGTTTTCATACGCGGTGGCGGCCGGAGCATTGACTTTATCTCCGTAAGTATTCGGGAAGGGGGAGCAATCAGCGGTAGGTGTCGTGGCTGCAGACCCTGTCGCTTGCCTCGGCCCCATTCCTTTCGATACCGCCCATGTGAAGGTTCTTGATTTGTAGGTTGAGGATGAGCCGCGGGAGGGGCTAGTGGTGCTGAGGGCTCGTTTGCCGAAACGGCCTCGTCGGCAAAGACTTGTGGAGGCGCTGGCCGAGGCTCCTCGATCTGTATAGGGAAAAAGGGAGGTGCTTGACCAGGGAGTTGGCTCAGTATCCCAAGATACTGGGCCATGGCGGATACCATGTCCGCTAAAGATGCGACCGTGGCAGTCAGTGCGGTCATTTGTTGCTGAAGTTCCTTTATCCGGTTGTCTTCAGCTGTGGACCCTGGCGCAACTAGCCAAACCGCACTCGAAGGGACGGACGGGGTGCCTTCGGAGGGTGGTAGCCGCGCTGAGACTTCCCGTGCCTCTGTTTCGCTTTGTCCGGATCGCCGGGTGACAGGTTGTCGAGACATGACTTGTTTGTTTGTTTCCCACAGACGGCGCCACGTGATGTAGACTGGATCTATCACGACCGGATCCCGCAAACGGGGATCCGAAACAAGGAGGATCCGGAGCCGGTCCGGATCGAACGGTGACGAGGGGACCCGACGGGGATCCACAACAGGGCGAAGCCGAGGCTATTTCGGAATGAAGAGGATCCGCCCGCGGGGGGCGCGATCTGCCGCCGGAGCTGCTCTTGGATAGTGAGCCGTTGCTCCTTCGGTCGGACGAAGGCGCGGTGCGAGCAGGAGCTCCTGTCGGCGGAGTGGTCGACGAGCGTCGGAGCAGAAGCCGGAAAGTCCGAGATCGGACGGGGGGACGGCTCGCTCTCCGACGAGGGGGTCCGAAGGCACCTTCAGCGCGAGGCCGAGCCTCCTGGCGCGGGGCGACCGACGGGATTGCCCTCGGACGGCGAGTCCGAAGGCTACTTCAGCGTGAGACCGAGTCTCCTGGTGCGGGGCAGCCGGCGTTCGGCGTCGAGACCGGGGAGAGGAGTCCGAGGTCGGCGGCCGAGACCGACTCGGGGAGGTCGGCGATGATTCGAACCGAGCCCCTGCAGGAGGGAAAGAAGAAGAAGAACCAGTCAGCAGGAGTCTCGGGCGTCAGCCCTGGGGAACCCCCTCCGACGGTCAAGTTAGCTTCTGAAGAAGATTCGATTCAGGAAGCAAGAAGAAATAGCTAGAACCCTATTCGGACAGTAGTCCTTTAAGGGGTTTCGGAAGCTTAGGGGGGGCATCCGTTTTTCCCACCTACCTCCTTGGCCACAAGTAGCAGGATACTTATAGCGGAGGGTAGCGGATGGTTAACGGTGGCAGCCGATATAAGACTAAAAGGAGGCTTACTGATAAACCGCCATAGCGTCTGATCCGCCACCGGAGTGGGCCGGATTCGGCTACCGGGCCGAAGGGGGTTGGGCCGCTGACGGGCCGAAGCCTGCTGGGCCCTGGGCCGCCGTGCTGTTCCCGGGCCGTAGGCTGATGGGCCGCTGACGGGCTGAAGCCTGCTGGGCCGGGAGCGACGGGGCCGCTTATGGGCCGAGGGCTGCTGGGCCGCTAACGGGCCGAAGGCCGCCGGAGGGCCTAATACTGCTACTGTTGGGCTGAATGGGGTTTGGGCCTGCTGCAATGGGCCGAATCGGATTCTGCCGCATCAATATATATATATAGAGAGAGAGAGAGAGAGATGTTCTCATCCTTAAGGGCACTTGAAGCAGAGCAGGGGGTTAGTCAAACTATCCTTTTCTTCATTTCATCTAGGCTGATATCAATGGAGATTGGAGTTTAGGTTTCTGGTTATGTTAGATGATTAAGGTTGGACAAGAGGAATTGTTAGATCGATAAACAATAATTATGATATTGGCAGATCCATCCTAGAAAGAAAACTAGAAACCTTTTTATAGGTCAGGTTACTGACAAAATTATTATGCTTTAGCCAACTGAACTGGGCGGGTCAAAAAATTATTTCAAATCATGTCTCATGCAGTGCTTGAAGGATAATTCCCACATTTTGATTTGAGTGTGGACCAGTGCATGGGGGAAGATAGGCATTTTTGTTGATGTGTGTGTAATACACACACAATGCTACCAATGTATGAGCAGTGAGAGTTGCTTGGATTAGCCTCTGTATGAATGATTGTACTTACTGCCTTTAATGAGTGGTTTCTCTTCTCACCAAATATCCTCACATGGTACAGCTGCCTATCCAGTTTAAGGGCAGTGGGTTCCCATCCTGAATGAGAAAGGAAGGAAAAAAAAAAAAAAAGGACAATGCCCTAATGACATAAAAAATTCTCCATGGCACGCCAAATTTAAAATCTAGAAACTAACATGTCTAGTACAACCTTAGATTCAAACTAGGGAGATGCCCTCCCATATTTTACAATAAATGGACCCAACTTGTAAGAAGGTGCACTAAGTTATGAACCAGAGGATCTGGCTGCGAGTGTCATACAAGACTTTTGTTGCACATAACGAGCACTGGGGATTTTATTTTATTTTTTTAAATCCTCCACTTGGCCCAAAGGATGAAGACTAACTAGCTTTAGCTGCATCTCCTTAGTAGCATAGTTTCAGTAGGTAAACGGTGCTTTCAGTGTTTATTTGTACAATTTTTTACACATTAATCTCCCTCTGACCTCGATGTTTATCTTTACCCTCACACAATTGCAAGTTTACTTGATAAAAACCCTTTTTCTCATCAGATTTTTTCCAAAATCTTGAAGGGCACATTTCGATTTGCTAAGGATTTCACCAAATAAATGTACGCTTTCTATGAGGTTAAAAGCAAATACTGAGATTAAGATTTAATCTCAAGATACAATAAAATTCTGAAGGACTATTGCCAAAAATCTGTTGCTCGTAACATCCTATTAGCCAATATTGACTAAAGACAACAAAGCCCGCCTAGTTAGGTAAGCCACCGAGCCCACCAATGTTTAAAGAATAGTACTTGCTGCATGCCCTTAGGAATGAATTTTTTTTTTTTTTACTAGCATCCAATTAATATGGTTACCGAACTCATATAATCCCCAGTTTGGCCATTTTTTAAAAAAACGCAATGCACCTCCGTCCAAAGTTCAAGATGTAATGACAGCATCAAAAATGTCGCAATGCATGTCAAATTATTGCAACGCCCAACCAACGTTGCAGGAGGCATTACTCCTAAATAATCTTGGGGCTCATAATTGGGTTTTATCTATCTGTTATATATAGTTTTTATTTTAAAATTTTAAATCTTGTTAGAAAACAAATATGTATTTTTTGCTATGTCATTTCACCGCACATATTAGTTACATTATACTCATCCTGTTTAACTATGTTGTCCATTATGACTCGTGCTCGACTCCAAGATACTCTCTAATTGGGAGGCTAATAAGGTGTTTGGGAGTATTTTTTCTTCTGAAGTTATTTTAGACTTGAAATTTATTTCATCAACAATCTTTCTTTAACTTTTAAATATTATTGATAAATTTGTTGATATTTTTAAGAGAATTTGGAAGGATGCAAAAGGAGAAAGAGAAAAAAGTGAAGGTGGATAGGAGAAAGAAAGCGTTGTCATGAGAGAGAAAAGTGGAGAGGGGGGGTGCTGAGAAATGTGGAGAGAGACGAGAGAGAGAGACGTAGAGAAGCGAAGCGAGAAGTTTCTTCAAAGTAAAAAAACAACTAATGAGTTGTTTTACTTTTCGAAGAGATTTATGAACGATGGGATACTTTCCTAAAAATTAAGAGGGATGTTGCCAAATAAGTTTTTCTCTTCATTTTAATTTTAACTTTACAAAAAGAGGCAAAGAAACGTATCTGAACACCTTATACGGTCAACATGCCATAATTTAATAGGAGAAAATATTCTAAAATTTCATTTGGTAACGATTCTATCTCAAAATTGAATCTTCAAATTCGACGAGAATATGAAAAGTGCAAAAATAATTTTAAACGTAAAAAAAAAAAAAAAAATTCTCTAAGAATTTAGATTTCATTTTATGTTGACAAAAAGTTTCAATTCCTAATGAATCTTTTGAAAAGAGGATAATAAAGGAATCTGAAAATTTTGAAAAGTAACATCTTTGTTTTTTTATATATTTTTTTCTTAAAATTCATAAAAGAAAATAATATGAAGATAAAAATATCTTTTTTTATGCGTCTTCAAATTTGAATTCTCATGATTTTTTCAAATGAAATTTCAAGAAATAAACAACTCTAAAATTTAAATTCAAAAGATGATGTCTTAATTCTATTCAGAATCTAAATTCCTCTAAAATTCAGTCCTAAAATTATTACCAAACAGAACCTAAGATAAATATAAATTATAGTTTGATAACATACGGATTTATCTAATAGGTTAACCTGAAATCAAATCCATATATTTTTGGAATAAATATACACAGATGTCCCTTAAGTGTGCCTTAGAAAGTGAAACATTTTTCTTGAATGAAAGGTGAAAAGTTCCCGAAAAACAGATTACGCTAAGGAATACAAGCTCGAGATAAAACCCGAGTTAACTCTTTAGTAGTGTACATACTCGGATTAGCTGATTCCCATTAACGTCGTTACTGATGCGTGGGTTCGGAAGCCAGCGGACGAGCAGCGCACGGAGGGCAAACACCTCAACAAATAGATGGCAAGCAAACAGGCACACCATTTGGAATAAATAGCCTTTGTATTACATGGAGCCAAGTATACAATGTCAGCGTAAACAAAAAAAAAAAAAAACACCTAACCCTTCTGAAAGATCGACACCACTCTGCAAACTGCAAAGTTGCAGGGACATTTAAACCAAACTCTCTGCAAACTGCAAAGTAGCAGGGACGATTAAACCAACTCGTATTCCTCATCTGACCTATCCTCAATGACTCATTCTCCCGCGCCATTCGCTAGAAACATTTTAACCGAGATTCCCAACTCCTCAAGGTAAAAAAAAAAATTACAGATTGGCATTTCTATCCCGTCCCAATTTTGGATCTAAGGATGCCTGCAATCCCACAGGCATAATACAATAACTGCTGTACAGAAAAACTGACAAAGGTCCACTGTCTTTGCATTGACACCCTTTGCGTGATGCATCTGGAAACCAGGTGCTTGCAGCCAAATTGGAATCTAGCCAGAAAAGAACTTACCATCTCAGGAGCTGAACAATCTCCGCGGCAACATGCATCAGGCAACAATGCTGTTGGATCCCAAAACTCATGCTGTTGATGTGAAGTTCAACCTGCTGCAAAGTAGACACAATCGGAAAACAACAAAACAGGATAGCATAAAGATAACATAACAAGAACATTAACAATATGACATACAGTTTGCGAGTGCATGCCTTGCAACCCGTTCCTGCGGAGGCTCAGAGCCAACTTCATGATAAGTCTTCAAGACCCTCCCCAGGTCAACGTTTGGCTTCACAGATGAAAAAAGAGCCAAAAAGAATGGACCAAATCAACCACACAGCAAATAGTAGTTGATAAGCAATAAATAGGAACACTAGAAATTCGTATGGCGTGAAATGCATTAAAGCACAGGATACGAGACCTCTAACTCTTCTCTCCATCCATTTTGAAATATTCCACTACCATTCAAGAACTCTCTCCAGATGTCCACATGCTGAACCCGCCTCATGCACATTCACATGAAAAGTCTCCTAACAGTCTCCCTCTTCAAAATATTCATTGCTGCCACAGACAGAGCCTGTTTCAAGAAGATTCCAGCCTTACCCAAGCCATCTGGACTGCTGCTATGAGACATGCTCAGATCCTGTCCCTGACACCAGTTTAACTAAAACATGTCTTCTGGAATTCCAGCGGTACCTACATGCGTGGTGAAATTATTGTGTTTCCCTGTATTCAGCTACTCTGAATGCCAAACTGTCCACAGATGAGCAGTCCACTTCAAGTGTTTCATCTAACGTAGCACGGACTCGGTGAAGACCATTATAACCAGCATCAGTTATAGAATGCTGTCCATGACTACCAGAAGGACATTTCTGCTTTTTTTCTCGCTTCAAATCATCCTGCTCATTGTCCAACTTCCTCTTTTGGGGTCTACCTGACAGTCCCACTTCTGGAGTACCAGTGCTTGTAGAAGGCATCTCATTTACCTTTTCCTGACAACCAATCGGATATACATTGCCCGAAGGACTAAGATTATTTACAGGAGAATTCTGGTGACTTGGACTACCATAATAGCATTTTTCTGCGATGCTCCCTTCTGCATCTTCAGCGGCATTTGGTATCTTCTGAGAATTCTTGGCAGGTGTTCCCTCATAACTATCAGTGTTTACAAGTGCATGCTCTGTTTTACTTTCCTGAACAGTAGTGACATGCACTATCCTAGGCCTGCTGCCTCCAGACTCGGGCAAAGGAGAAGTTTGCCTAATTGGACTAACAGAGGAATGTTTTTCCCTCTTCTTTGGATGTGTAGCAAACTCATCAACATCTCTCTTCCTCTTCGAGTGCTTCTCTGCCAATGCACCACCATCCACGTCCTCCTCAACTCCATCTTCTGCTGGAGTCTTTTCAATTTGCTGCTGGCATGCAAGCCTTGAAAGCCGAGGACGCTTGTAACCATCAGGAAATACGAATGCAGGTATCTGCTTTCTACGAACATGAGAAACATGGATTTCCATCCCTGGTTTCCAAAACATGAACATGTTCACTTCATGCCTGAACTCATCCACTGTTCCACGTATGTCAAATTGTTGACCTTCTTGAAATTTCATCCCTTCTTTCCTCTGCAGTCCCATAAAAAATGCAGTGTTTGAACACTGTTTTAAAAGATCTTCATACTCATTTGGGTATGGATGGCACTGTAGCATGCCATATGTGTCCCGCTCAATCTGCAAAATAAAAGAGAAGAGGGCCATTAAATATGAGTTTCCAACTCCCACAATAACTGGATTTTATAAAGACAAGCAAGATAATTAACAGAGTGAGCACAAAGTTGGATAAACTTTCTCTCGAGAGATTCCCAGAAGCATTGCATTTACCTTCAGAGTCAGCTGCCTCAGGCGAGATTCTACCCATCCCTTCCATGTGCGCAAATCATCAGCATCTGCTGCAAGAATGTCAACCTGTAGATAATTTTTGTATGCTTCAAAGAAAAGATAAGGCTCAAAAAGCGCAGTCCAATTTGCCTTACTCAGCTCAATGTCCTGAATGCAGCAGAAAGCAAACACAAAAATGATAACATTAAAAATGAGAAGGGGAAAAAAAACAAAGAGGACAACATAATCAACATTACCTCACATATTTTGTTACCAAACTGAAATTGTTCCATCATTACACGCAGAGTGCTTACTGAAACATTGTAACTCGAGTTCATGCATGGATATGCTGGTGTAATAATAGGCATATGATGAGTCCGATCCCGAGGGTTCTTTCGGGGATCCCATACAGGGAATCCTAGTTCATCCTCCTCTATGGAGCACAGCATCACAGGATTTGGCCAACGCCATTGTGTATACACCCTGAAGAACCGTGAGACTAGCATGCTAGGTGCAGCATTGGGATAGAGCTGACAAACACGAGCAACAAGTAGAGCCCAATTCACACCACCAAGAAATCCAGTCACCTGGAAATAAGAGGAAATTAGTATAAAGCCAACCTAAAGACTTTCATAATAAATAGATGTGTGAATGAATCATCTTACATTTGAATAAACACCACGCCTCTTTGCCCAAAATTTCAAACATCTCAATGTTGTGCGGAAATGCTAAACATAAAGTGCATCATTCAGACAACTAAACAAGGAAATCTTTAACAAAACCCACGAGAAAAATTACTGAAACACGAACCTCTATATTTGGAACTAGACGAAGAATTTGATCGGCTACCCTACAGCCATTAAGGCTCCTCACAGTTGGCTCGTCAACATCATACAGGACGGAGCCATGAGAAATGTCCAAATCCTGCATGAAAGTTAGCAGCAGCAAAGATGATAGAAAGACAACCAATCAAGAACTTAATTATATAAATCAAACAATACAGTTACTGGAAAAGAAAGCGCGCACAGATAAAATATAGGTTAAAAGAGATATCTAACTGTGGAGTATCTAGCCCACTTTCCAAAGTATACTTGAACACAGCTACTATTAACAAATAGAAAAAATGATCCATCAGAAAAAGTATACATGCGCAGAAGGGAAAATTAAATGACAGATTATTGAAACCAAAAACCACAAAGTATCCAGGACAACTGGTCAGAGAAATCAAGCCTTGAATCCACATGAACCCATAATGGCAGACAAAGCAAAGTTCAACAGTCAAATTAATTATTGAGAAAGAAATAAAAAGCTGTGATTTTCAATAGAAATATTCTCTAGGGCTTTTTTTGCATATATCTCCTATAGAACCTCACATTTAGGAGGAACACCATATAAAATTTATATGTGTAAATGGCCTCTATAAGATCATTTGTGCTATCTTATTGTCACTCAACCTTCTGCCCAAATCCCCAACTACAAGGCATGTCAAGGGGACCTTTGCACAAGTCATGACCCATAAGCAGTTTCGCACAATAGATTACATCAGGGATTCAGGGGGCTTTCACACAATTCTTTAGGGGCCATGTGCAACCAATCTTGTCCTATATTTATTGACTCAATGGTATAAACAGGCTGAGTAATATTTTTCCACAACTTAAAATAGGCATTCAAGCTTCCTCCTTACTGTCACCAGAAGGTCACTCTCCTATTAATACCAGGCCCGAACCTCAAGTGGTAGAAAGCAAGACAGAGAACAAGTAATAAAGCACCTGAACTTATAGGAAAGGAAACCAGAACAAAATATGGGTTCAAAACTAGGTCTAAAAAAAGAACTGAACATAATCTCAACAAGAATGAAATTGCCGGTTACTCGTATAGAAATCTACTCCTGATACAGTATCAGAGTCACAAAGAGATGGAGTGGCACCGAAAACTGAATTTAATATCTGTAGCATATAATAACGTCATACAGGACATCTGTATTAAATAATTCACTTTTCCCCGCCATATTTCCAATTTTTCCATTTGGATGCAAGATCAACAACAAAAATCCCATAAGTCTCCAATTAGCTGTTGGAAACTCCACATCGAGCTGGATTTGGAGTTGGAATATGTTATTTCTCAATGCTCATATACCAAAACACACGAATTCAAGTATGGATAGACAACATTTACATCCCCATCAAAAACCCTCAGAATAGAGCTACTTTTATGCGTCAGTAGGAGATGTATACTTGTATTATTATAAATAAAGAAAGAAAAAAGCTAAACTTATTGATGCTAACAGACCATTGCAACAAACAATATGTCAAGGAACCAGCCATCATATAAATCCACAGTTACAAAATCCGTCAGCAAAGCTGCAAAGGTAACGGAAAGAAAACAAAAGAAATAGATTACACACCTATATTTATGCTTGTTCTATTAAAATTGAAAGTATGTGCAGCCGGAGTACAGACAAAAATCTGCATGAAGAGTAATACTATGGACAAAGATGGATAACTGAGCTATGTAAACATGGACACATAATCAAAGTTGAGAAACAAACATCAAATAACATAACATCCCATAGATAAAGTGCATCCTCGGAAGCTTATGGTCATCGATGCTCATCTGCTGTACAACAGGAGATTAGATAATGAGAAAAAGCCAAAATACACTTTTTTTTTCTTCAGATGCACAACACATGCAAATAAATGATAACAGATGCATCGATAAAAGAGTACATTCTGTGTGACTGAAGAATTACCAAGTATAAGCTATTGTGCCCATCTCACAAGCAAAGAAACTGAAGATTTGAGTCTGGATTTACATCCCTTTAACAAATTAACTAAAAAAGGAAGAACATATGTGGACCAAAATGATCATATACACAAACACATGAATGTGCAGGATAGTCATCGTGTCATGAAAAACAGTAAACAGATTAAACAATTTTTTTCTATAAACTTACTTCTGGAACAACTAAGAGGGATATACTGGCATAAAGAAGGTCGATTGATATTCCACGAAATTTAAATTTCATTACAGGGACATGGGCATCTGGAACAGGCTGTAGCTCAGTAACTTCTTCCATTTCTGCTAAAATATCATGCAAAATTATGAAGAAATCTTCCTGCAGAAAGCAAACAAAATATTCAGTAAAAACATAATAAGTATTGAACTGTCCAGCTGAATATACATCAAACATAAATCAAATGATGACTAACCTCGCGATTAACATATGATGGCCCTACACAGAGGGTATCAATGTCTGCGCCAGGACCATGAACCTGCAGAAAAGCAAAAATACATTTTATAAAAAGTGCTCTGCCCAACACATCACACCCAAGACCATACATGCATAATAAAGAAATCAAAATATATAGATATAAAAGCTAGGGTTACAGAGTGAGATAGAAAATGCTCACACAGATACTAAAAAGAATTTGCATAAATGCATATCCTTACCCCCAAGCGATAAGATCCAAATGTAAATATGACAGCATTTGCTTCCTCAACCATTTGATCATTGTAGCCTCGCTGCCGAGTCAGTTGTTTCACCCAGTCTTTAACGATCTGAAATTACGAGATGGATTGTATTCATCATTTTAAAGCAGTATGTAGAAAACAGCGAGAAAAAAGGAGGAATGTTTTGAGGAACTCTGTAAGGCATGCAACTATATGAGAGAAACAACATAAAAACAAAATCTAGGCGACCAAATGACAATAAACTTACAAGCCCACATAAAAATAAAACCTAGGCCAACAAGTAAACATAGACTTCCAATTCTAGACGAATCCACTTACATGATTTCTTCTATTATCTCAAAGACAGTTTTTTTTTTTTTTTTGTGATAAGGCACTTCCTTTATATTACAGTTGTCAACATAACTTAGCCTAGAAGGTTTGCAGATATTGTGCCCCTGCCCCAATCTTTTGAAGGGATGATCAGCTTATACTCGACATCTAAAAGCAACACTGACAGACGCCCAAATCCAAGTGATCATATAAAAAGCAAGATTCTGCTGTGAAACCTAACAGTGATAAACAAAGAAAGTGTTAACAGGAGAAAGTCATTTACGAGAAAAGTTGCATTTCTTCCAACCTTGGCTATAGAAGGTTTTTCCTTCTTCAGGTTAAGTACACGTGAAAAATAAAATAAAAACAAATGAACTATAAATTCTTTATGGACACTTGAAAAAGAATTTAAAAAGTACATTGATGTATACACAATTCCACAGAGCCACACCAAGGTTAAAACGGTTGTAAGCAGATATCTGTTGTTCAACTTTATAACTAATCCCACAGTGCCGAATATAGGGAAACCTTTGCATTCCTTACCAAATAGATCATGTTATGCAATTAATGACCAGACAGTGAAGCTTTTACAAAGAGGCACACAAAAACACACATAAAAACAAGCCAGGTTCTCATTTTTTTTCAGATGGTTACACATGGATCAGTACACTAATAGCAAGGGTAATGGCAAGGATAGTGATGGCTTACCTGATCGATCTGCCCCAAAACTTCTTCTCTCTTCACAGATTCTTCTTTGCTCTCGTAAAGCCCAGCCCCAACTAGGAACTTCAGAAACACAAGACCACTGTTAGGTATAGAATGTGCAAAGACTGATCAACGCAACTGTTTGGACGAACCTTTTCCAATTCTACAGTCCTCTGGACATCTGCTTCAGATGGGCCTGCGACAGAGATCGGTTTTGTGACACCATACTGTTTCACAGACTGCATTGGCGGGTTGTCAAACACCTGAGAGCTAACCATCTCAACACCGAGAGCGAAACAACCAACAAGGGGGAACTAATCCCAGACAAGATCTAGCGTCAGGAACTAACCAACGAACTCCTCCCGATTCCTACTACCAGTGAGAAATCTCGTGCCTAGATAAACCCTGATTCTTGAAGAGCAGATCAAGAGATCGCCCTAACCAAGAATCGCAACACAGTGTACAAATGATAGATCTCGGGATCAAATGTTCTACACAAGAGATCGTCAGGAACCAGATTGACTGTAGGAGGACCACTACCGAAGGCCAGATCGTCACAGAAACAATGTACGAGCAAAAAATCTGACAGAGGACAAATTCAACAAGCCTAGAAACGTGTACGATTTCCAAAACGAGTACTCCGAATCACCAACAAATGGCCACTGTTCGAGTCAGTTTAGACAAATTGCAAACAGAATTGAAAACAAAAAAAGGGTGCGTGACGAAGAAACCCTAATCCAATAAGCAAGTCAAGACCTGGAGAATTCGAGAAAATCCGCTGGAGAAGATCTTAGATTATCCGACCAGGTGAGATCGACAACAAAGAACAAAAACCCTACAAAAGGAACGGAATCTTCGGCGGTGAAGCGTGGAGAAACCCTAGAAATCCGAACGCGGCCGCGCCTGACAGCTGCTGAGGAGATCTGGGGCGATCCGGCGAGGCGCGATGGTGGACAGAGGAAGCGAAGAGGGGCGCGCGCCTTCCTCACGAAGGCCCGCTCTTCGGATTGGGAAGGAAGCGAACAGCGGGGAGAGGAGAATGCGAAGGAGCGAGAGGGCGCGGCAACAGTTGGAATGCGGCGGCGGCGGCGGCGGCGGCCGAGGGTCCCGAATAGTTATACCACTTCGTTTTCCAAGAGCAATTGGATCGGTAAGAAAACCAGACATGATTATGGGTCGGGTCCGGTCGGGTTTCATTATGGGTCGGCCTGGATTTGCCCTTTGTCGTGTTTATTACGGGTCGTCTCGGCCCATGTGCTGCAGTCTGCAACATGTGTCATTTACGTGAATCCAGCACGGGAAACACTTGCTGCCGGATCTCGGACGGCCGCCAGCGGGGCAGCGAGTATTTCTTTTAAACAAAACATCCGAGTGGACGGTTAAAAAAATTCAAAAGTAAAAAAAAATGGGACCACGCACTAGCGTGATCTGAATCCTTGGATCATGCGAGAGCCCGATCTGACACTGTTTCTCATCCATACAAAGACCTCAATTCAATTGTAGTCGTGAACAACTTGTTTAAGTATTCTTAAGGGTCTGTTTACATATTCATGAGTAATCAATTAAATATGACTTCTTTTAAGTACTCATTTTAATTATTTTACTTATGAGTGAACTTATTATTAGGAATGCAACTAAATTGGTACTCACCATTATTTGGCCTAAGTTAATAATTTTAAATTTAAAAAAAATAAACTAAATCTATCATCTATTCATTGGACTCGAGAGTTATTCGATACTTGACTTGAGCTTCAATATCTAAACGAGTCAAACTTAAATAACTGTCATAGACACATTAGATACACTTGTCTATCTCTATAAAAGATTATGCACATTTTTAAAAAATAATACATAAGATACACTTGTCCTTCTCCTATCTCTCATGTTTAATTATATCAACTGTAGCCGTCAGAAACTAGTTCGACGTTGATGACCGTCCGATCTAATCTCTACTTACTCGTCCTGATAGAATTTTTTTGAGGAAGAGGTGCTAGTGTAAAGACCTGAAGGAAAGAGATGCAGTCAGGGGGTTTCCCTTCTAGGTGGGGGAAAGACCATTCGATGCCTAAGTCAGATCTTTTAGTGGAAGGAGACTAAGTGATTAAGATTTTCTTAGGTGTCAGTGTGCGTAAGAGTGTTAGAGCATAGCTTGTGCTAGAGCAAGGATGGTGTATTTGTACCACCTTAGATTGAGGCATCGTACGATGGTTATGTAACGGCAAACTGAGGTATGTGATTTGGGTCTCCTAATTGAGGGGTTCGTGGATCTCCAAGCTGGAGGGTATGATCTCCTTGTTTAATGAGGGGTGAAATTGTGGAGACTTGTCTTGAGTGGGCAGTTGTCATACTTCGATCACGATTCTCACTTTTATGCGGGAAAGAGAGAATTTGAATCATCCGAGAATTCCACCCCTCCCGGGAAGTCGGGGTCTCATTATTGGGTCCCATAGGGTCATAGCCTTGTTCACTAGCAAGCATCGCCCTTTCTTGAGAGCCTGGGCCTCTCGGAAAGTCAAAAACACTACGGAGGTTGGCTCATTTTCTCGCAGATGACCCTCTTAAGAGTGATGCTCTCAGAGATGACTCTCTTTGGGAGACCCTTCTCGAGGGTGACCTTTGTAATGGGTCAACCTCTCTCGGTGACTGATTCTCTCGGTCTCAATGCCTTCAGCTTGCTTGATAGGCGCCACTCATCACCAAGTGAGCTGCGACCCCCCTGAGCCATTTCCAATTGGGCCTAATTGGACTGAAATCTAAATCTCCCTCGTCATCAACCATTTGAATCTACATCCTATTACAAGCACAAACTTAATAGTTCAGAAGATCACATTTAAAACTTTCAAGAAAAACAATGAACACACAAGCCCAATTTGATAGATTATATGTTTGGTATAAGTCATTTAGGATTTACATGTATTAGAATAAGCATCACCTTAATTTGGTGACTCAACTCTGACTTTACTTAGAATAAGACACTCTAATTAAATAACTGCAAACAAGAAATAAGATGTGAAAAAAAACACTATTAATACTTATTTTAGTTAGAATAAGCCATTTAAACTTTTTGTTCGAATTGCTTGCTCTCCCTTATTTCGAAACAAGTAGTTTCTGTAGTAATGAAAAGATCAATGCAATCAAAACAAATAAGAAAAAAAATAACAAAATTAAGTAGGAATGCAAACATGGCAGATTAAGTGCAGATCTAATCTAAGGTACATCTGCAATAGTATCCCTTACGTTATTCAAAATTAACTTATAAGTTCATTAATAATAAGTCAGATATTTAAATTCTTAGTGTACTATACTTGTATCAATTAACTTATCCACTATGTATTTAGATTTTAAAAGACTATTCGTTAACTAATTTAAGAAGTAATTAATTGACTAATTAGATAAGAGGAATATGATGTCATGTCTCTTTGGCACTACAATAAGACAAAGTGGACCGAGAAAAGAGTGTGCAGAGTGCATGCACCCGGCCTCTCCGCCCGAATACAGAGTTTGCAGGCGACGACCACCTCTTATCCATATAACTACATGCGGTTGGACGGACGTCCCACATAGGTTATCCCGCCCCGCCTTCCTCTGCAGTTTCTTCCCCGGAGTTTGAGCCGTCTTCCTCCAAAGTTGCACCCTCCCAATGGCCACCCTCCCCACACTCCCCTTCTTCCCCAAGAACCTCTCCGCCGCCCTCCTCGTCGCCCTCGTCCTCCTCGGCTCCCTCGCCGCCTCCCCTCCCCCCAAATCCGCCTACCACGCCCTCTTCGTCTCCCTCTCCGACAACGCCACCGTTGCTCGCCACCTCCACGCCCTCACCTCCCGCCCCCACGTCGCCGGCTCCCCCGCCAATGCCGCCGCCGCCGATTACGTTGCCGCCGCCTTCTCCTCATACTCCCTCCGCTCCCACCTCGCCTCCTACCAGGTGCTCCTCAGCTACCCCGTCCGCCGCTCCCTTTCCCTCGCCCGCTCCCCGGGAGCGCCGCCGGAGGACTTCGAACTCGCCCAGAAGGTCTACCCCGAGGATCCCTCCTCGGCGGCGGCGGGGGAGGTGGTCCCCACCTTTCACGGTTACGCGAGGTCCGGCACGGCGGCGGGGCGGGTGGTGTACGCCAACTACGGGCGAGTGGAGGACTACGCGGCGCTGCGGGGGATGGGGGTGGAGGTGAGGGGGGCGGTGGTGCTGGCGAAGTACGGTAAGTTGTTCCGCGGGGACATCGTGCAGAACGCGCAGGAGGCCGGGGCGGCGGCGGCGGTGCTGTACACGGACCGGAAGGACTACGGCGGGGGCGCCGGGGGGAAGGGGTTTCCGGAGGGACGGTGGATGCCCCCGAGCGGGGTGCAGGTTGGGACGCTGTACAAGGAAGTGGGGGACCCGACGACGCCAGGGTGGTCGAGTGCCGGCGATTGCGAGAGGCTGACCCTGGAGGAGGTGGAGGCCACCGGGGTGTTCCCGAGGATACCGTCCCTGCCGGTGTCGGCGGCAGACGGGGAGGAGATCCTGCGTTCGGTGGGGGGGCAATCGGCGCCGGAGGACTGGCAGGGAGTCGAAGGTGGTCCGGTGTACCATGTCGGGCCGGGGCCGGCGGTCCTTAACCTAACCTACGAGGTGAGAGCATCTGTGTGGTCTTGGAATGGCTATGAATTGGCCAGTGGAGTTTAATTTGTTACGGACTGTGATCGCCATTAGAACGCTTGTGAAGAGTTTCTATTCCACTTATCTTTTGTAGGATTTTATGCATGAATTGTGATTATTTTTAATTCTTGGGAAGCGAGTAAGAGAATTGTCTGTCAAATGCTAACAGGGGAATAAGACCATGGCAACAATTCATAATGTGTTTGGGGTCATCGAAGGAGAAGAAGAACCTGACAGGTATGTTGAGTGATCACTTTATCTTTGGTCCCTGATGATGACATTTGTAACTGAGAAGGCATAGGTTACAGTCACTTATTAGTTAGTATAGTACTCAGGAAAATGTTATATTGGAGCTAACTAGATAAGGAGATGTGCCAGATGAATGAATGGAATTGTACATGTTACTGCACCATTACGAATAATGAGAGGCTCCACAAGGGCCACAATGATGGCCGATTGAGTGGATGTTGCTTAAGTTTATTTGTCATAAGCAGCAGTATGAGACCAACCAACCACGAAGCTGTCCCTTCTTATGCTTTGTAATGAAGCTCTGTGATTCAAAGCCATACTTTTAACATGGAGCCCATCTCCTCAAAGTTTTTCGCTTTCTCAAATTTTTCTTTCTTTCCTTCTTTGTTGTTTTTCTTTCTCCTTCTTGGATTTTCCTTATCTACAACTTTTGTGCACCTTCATTATCAGCCAACCTTCTATTATTTGTTTATTTATTTGTCTGGATGGGGTGGGGTCTTACACCAGTGACAACCGTGGAGATGAAGAGTTTCCTGTTCCATTTTGTTCTGGCCTGCTTGTTTTTAGTGGTGCCTTGCGGCTCCTCTTGACTTCCGCCTGTGATCCTGCTGATCCTTTTACATGCCTAGTCACTGAGCATGACATGCGGGTATAAGCTCTATCCAAAGAGAGGCAGGTTAATTCTCAGTGCAGCTTCCGTTCCATTTGGCATGTACTTCATGAAGATATAGAACCTCCAGTTTTCTTAGAATCTGTTGCCGTCATTGCTGCATGCTGACATACTGCTGCCAGGTATGCTGGAGCTCATCATTCTTTGATTGATTCGATCAGTGGCCTGTCAGACTGCCATGTTGAAGGTATGGTACACTCATGTTTCATCAGTAGGCCAGTTCTGGTCCGGAGCCCTGCATCATTGACTGACAAACAGTCACCAATTGCCCATGGTTCTATTGCATCCTTATCTGTCTCTCTTGACAGGCTGCCAACCTTTACTTCATAAAGGAAGTGGGAAAAAGCCTTGATGCAGAACCCTCTTCTTTTTCCTTCGTCTTAAAACCACACCCACCTAACACAGTGAGCCTAAATGATGCATGTATTATGTTCCTTGCGTCAAACAATCATCATCATTATTAGAGCCTTATCCCACTTATTTGGGGCTGGGTACATGAATCTTGTCCTGCCATTTTAATCTACCTAAAGCCATGTTTGTAGTTAAACCTTAGAAAGCTGTATCTTTTCTTACTACATCGAACCATCTTGTTTTTCCCCCCCTTCCCTGAGCAGTCCTCCTCTCCTGGTTGTACCTTCCAACTAACACTAAACTAGGACAATATTGGAACACATGTCCAAAGCTTGTTTTCCATTAACATCAATTGGAGCTACATCTAAGTCTCCACATATATGTTCATTCCAAATCTTATTTTTTCTGGTCCTACTGCACATCCACTTCAACGTCCTCATCTTTGCCACACATGTTTTCTATATATACTCTTTTCGTACTGCCCAACACTCTTAACCCGTAGTAGGTCTCACAATGATCCTATAAAACTTCCCTTCAAACTTTAAGGGAACTTCCTTAGCGTGGAATTCTGGATCAGGTCAGGGGTCCAGATCTGACTCTGGCGATCTCGATCCGATCCAGATTGGATCGGCCTTCGGATCTACTGGAATCGGCTGGAATCGCCCGGGATCGGCCGATTGACCTTGGGGGGGGGGGGGAGTCAAATCGCCCGATCTGACTTGGGATCGGCCGATTTTGCAATCCATGTTCCTTATGCCACAGCCCTTCGTTTTCCTTTTTCACGGTAACTGAACATAATACCAAATCTGAGTCCAATGTATGAACTGAATCCCAATTTGTGAATTAACTTGTCCATAGCTTGGCCTATTGAATCTTTACGGTGCCTTGTTCATTCCCCTGCCTTATCTACCATCTTCATATGTCAGCTATAGCCAGCAACAATAAACATCCAAAAACCCTGAGGGACATAGTGCTTTCCCTATTCAACAAGTCGAAACTACAAGCCTAGAATTAAAGGGAAAAAATTGAAAAAAGAACTAGAGTTTAGTGGATCAATATTGTCCCATGTCAGACCAAGTCATTTGAGATGGTTTGGACATTTATGGTCTAGGCCATGGATGGCTGCAATGAGGGCTTCGTTACTTGATAGAATCCCTTCTAATAAGATTGATAAGAGATGACATTGAGTACATGAGAATCATTAATCCAGAGGATTCAGTTTAGAAAGACCAAAATGTTATCACAGACCACCAGTGTGAATAGATGTGCATTTGCTTTTCATGTTTTTGGCCTATTTGGTTACAGAAAGATGAAGCATTCTTGACTAAGAGCTTATGTTCTTCATACATGTACATTCACCACTCCTTTTTGAATATATTACATGGTACCATCCACTTTTTTTAAAAAAAACATTTGCTTGTTGTTTAAGGGAATATATTTTGTTACAGTTATGCAAGAGTGGTTTTATTTCTTGTCTCATTGTGCATTCGTCTGAATGGATTTTGCAAGCACAAGAACTCGTATTGTAACTATTGTTAGTGTCCTGTTGTAGCTTGACTTCCCGGTGGTGAAAATGGCCTGTATGTGGAAGAGTCATCTGGGTTAATTTTGTTCTCCTATGCACAAACATGCATATTAGTTTGTGTGTGTGGGGCAAACAAAGCCAGGCCAATGCATGCAGACATGCATACTAGTTCACCGGACACCTATATGTGGAAACAAAAACCTCATATGAAATCAATTGGAACATCATTAAGTTTTGGTTTATGAATTTCTGCAGATATGTTCTCCTTGGTAACCACCGTGATGCATGGACATTTGGTGCAGTGGACCCCAACAGCGGCACTGCTGCTTTACTTGAGGTAACAGTGCATACAGCAGTTTATCTAAAAAGTAGCTTTTATGTAGTTCATTACTTCAAGGAGAATTGAAATAGTGTTTCTTTCTCACTTAGCCATAGGATTGACAGTAGATCTATCATGCTGGGCTTTTTTCCTTGCACATAGTTGGATATTTCACTTCCATTTTCTTAGTTCATTGGCCTCTCATTTTGTTCTTTGATTATCATCCTTCATTATTCACCTTTTATTTTTCTTATTTATTAACCAACAAGGTAGCTCGAAGGTTGAAGATGTTACAAAAGAGAGGTTGGAAGCCTCGAAGGACAATCATCTTGTGCAACTGGGATGCTGAGGAGTATGGGCTGGTCTTACGCTGAACTCTCTCTTCCCCTCGATTTTGAGTTACCTCTTCCAGCATTGGCATCACTTAGTTGTTTTTGCAGATAGGATCCACAGAATGGGTTGAAGAGAACAGAGAGATGTTATCTTCAAAAGTCGTTGCTTACTTGAATGCCGACTCGGCAGTCAGTGGACCAGGATTCCACGCCTCTGCAACACCTCAGCTTGATGAGCTGCTCAAACAAGCAACTAAACAGGTGTTCCATCCCTCGTGCTAACTGTCCTCTTTGAAATAGTCTCCTGCAAGCTTTTCAGGGTGTTATGGGGGCTGCAGTCTATTCTACACACCTGATCTTTAGTGGGCTTTGATTGTCAACATTGACCTGGGTTCCTTATTATTACACACAAAAAGAAACTTGTAATCATCAAGAGAAATAGCTGCAGTAGCCTTGTTTTCTAGCACAAATGCACACTCTTTTTTATTTTGGTTATTGTATACTATTTGGATGATCTATGGTGGATACTTTGGGTATTAGGAGTGCTGATAGTTGGAATGATGGTAATCCTACTAGCAGTGGTAGTAATTGATGCAGGTATATAGAATTCATCAGTGCAATTTAAGGAATTTTCATCTGTTTTGCTGGTTTCTGGCTCGGACACTCATTGATCTCTCACTATGTTTTTGAAGGTTCAAAGCCCAGATAGTTCCCCAGCCACCTTATATGAGGCATGGGTTGCATCAAAGGAAAACCCTCTGGTAGGCACTATTTCACGGATTTTTCTCCAGATCTGCAAAAAAATATTTGGACTCTGTCGTCCCACTTTCTATAGAGACAAAGATAGCGTAGTAGATTTGGTAGATTTCATTACAAAGAAATAAAAACAGCTCTATCACTCTCTTTTGTTTCTCTATTTTTCCTTAATTTTGTTTCCTGAATGTGACTAAGCAGACAAATAGCGTGAATTGATAAGCTTAGAGTTTTTTGTCCTGGTTACTATTTGAAGATCGGGAGGTTAGGTGGGGGTGGATCAGATTTTGTTCCTTTCGTCCAGCACGTTGGAATTCCTTCAGTCGACATGTTCTTTGGAGGAGGTAGACACTTTTTTCTTCTATTCATTTGAATGAAGTTTTGGTATGTAAACATATTTATGGTAATTAGGATTGCAGATTCTGAATTTGCGTGTGGCTTAACTACAAGCTAAACATTATCAAAATGGATTTTTCTCGGTCAATCAGGTTGCTTCCTCAACTGGCCATAGAAAGTACACATGTTGGATATAGGTTTTTATCACTACCATCCACACCTATTCTAGACAAAAGTAAGAGTTTTATTTCTCACTTAAATCACATGTATAGGTTCTTACATTCCAAGTTTTTTTCATTTTGTGTAAGGAATGGGATATCTAGAGCAAGAGTTGATGAATTGTGCTTTGATTTGGCATAAATGTCCAGTTCACATGATAGGCTGGTCATTAAGTTGGCTTAAGTAAATCTCCATGTCAAGGGATTAAGATGTTTTGGCTTTCCCAGTGGTCCAATTTCAGTTGCTGGAAGCAACATGATGCCAATAATGGTCGGTCAAACTATGTTTGAACCTGAGCTTTGCTTAGGCCAGAATTTGATTGATGGTTCAATTTAGGATTTTTTTACAGAATATATTTGGTGGTGGTTCTAGATCATTGAACTGGAGTCTAGTGACAAAAAAAGGTATACTATAAACATCAAGAAAAGCAAAACTTTATACTATGAGCATTGAGAAAAGCAAAAGTTTATACTATGAGCATCAAGAAAAACAAAAGTTTATGTCAGGTTTAAGGAAGTGGAAAGCTTTTTTAGGTCCACAGTAATATAAAACTTCTAAACCTATGTAATTCCATTGTTTTAGGAAGACTTAAATTTAAAGTCATCTAATATATCTAGAACTCTCAACATAGTGAATGGAGGACTTCAAGTTTACCTATAATAGGAATAGATTTTGTTAGGACCTTTTTGGTCCAAAGTTTTAATCTGACTTATTCAGAACCGACTTTAATATTTTTTGAAATTACAACTCAAATCCAACATAAATATATTTTCTGAAGTTACAACTCAAATCCAACATAAATATTTTCTGAAGCTACTCCGCCATGAGGGCCACATCAATAGGCTCAGCAGTATGAAGGCGGGGTTCCAAACTTCTCTGGTCGTGATTGGGCAAGGGGTAAGTGGTGCGAGCCCCTTTTCATGCCACTAGGTGTTCATGGGCTGAACAATAACTACTGTTTCATCTTGGCAGTGGGCAGGTTGGATCCCATGGCCTACTTCCTTGCTTCCTTGGAGCAGAGCAATGGAACCAACTGATCCACTTATCAAGTTTCATTTTTACCACTGCATTTTCTGTAAAGCGTGGGAACAATTTTCCAACCTTAAAGGACATACTTATATTCTCTTTTCACTTTGTTGTAATGAGTAGAACATTGCCTTAATTTGAATCTACACTTTTAGTTCTTGATTCCAACATAAATATGTTTAGTATTATCTTGATTTGCTAACCTACGTTGGATATGGTAATTATAAATTGCAGCATATTATGTTTAAGGAGATGCGATTCACATGTTTTGCAGGATACCCAGTATATCACTCTCTGTATGATGATTTCACTTGGATGCAGAAGTTTGGGGATCCGATGTTTCACAGGCATGTGGCAGGTACTAATACACTTTCTGCTTTTGCTGGCTTATCCTATCATCCAGCAATGGCTTCATCTTGATTACCTGGCTAGAACTTAATGATGCTCATATACCATATCTATAGCACTTTTTAAAACAGAGTAGTAATGCAAGTCAAATCCATTCACTTCATATCCCATTGTACATTGTATTGTTTTGGAAATAATTTTTTGGTAACATGCCACCAGCCACTGATGGTTAAGTGCTGGTGTCCATGCACGTCAGTCTTATATTTATCAACTTGACTGGTTGACATACTGTTGAAGTGGAAACGGAGGAATACACCCCTATTCACAGCTTGCCATGGCCTGCAATTGAACTTGCCTTTACCTAGCACAATATTTTTGTCTTTGATATCCTTGGTTCATTTCACTTGTAAGGATCTATAATCTCAGAGTCATGGTACTACCATTTTTTTGGAAATCACCCTCAACGTAGACTCTACTTTGTTAATTGCTTGAGCTTGCCTCAAGAAAAAGTGCATATTAGAGCATTATCTTTGCAGTGAAAGTTCAATTGAAGTATATGCTGATCCATCACGTCCTGTTCCTGAATAGTTGCAAGTATTTGCGGATTAGTTGCTCTACGGCTAGCAGATGATGAGTTCTTGCCCTTCAATTATGTCTCCTATGCTGATGAGCTAGAGGTATTATCACTAAATATATCCCGTGATATGAGCATGTATGTCTATCTTCTACATATATATCTGCCTTAAGCTTATGGTAGGAAATTTTTCATCATCTATGTGCATATTTGAATTTATCCTTTCTTACAATGGTCATCATCTTATTTGTCAAATGTCCTGATGCATCCAAAGCAAGATTTGGGGCATGCATTGAGATGTAATTGCAACCAAAGATGGAATTTCACAAGGTTGGCATATAAAACAGATTATAACTTATCTTTCCTCTGGTAGATGAGCACAAAAGAATTGGAACAAATGGTGCTGGGTATGCCCATAAGCTTTGCTCCCCTCTACCAATCCATTGAGGACCTCGGCAAGGCAGCTGTCAAAATAAATAATCAAAAGAAGGTACCTCCCGGAATTTCAAAATGCCTTTGATTGGTGATAGGCAGTCCCAGAACACTGAACAAAAGTTATGTTCAGGCATTAAAGGCATCAAAAGAGGAGAAAAAAGTGCTGAAAGTCAGGGAGCTGAACGACCGCTTGATGATGGCAGAGAGAGCATTCACGAGTCCGGAGGGGCTTTCTGAACGCCCATGGTACAAGCACTTGGTAGGTCTATGACTTGGATATTTCTACTAGAGTCAGCGTTTCTTTCTGTCAAAATTTCCTCATGAACAACGGAGTCAGTCTCACCCAGTTTCGCAATGGTGCTATTACTATTATATAAAAAGGCTATTTGTTGTTGATTGTGGTAGTTTGAAATTCCAAGATAAAAGGAACTATATTTGGATCATGTAACTTTACAGATATATGCACCGTCAAAGGGTAACCACTACGGCTCCAAGTCGTTTCCTGGGATTGATGATGCCATTGAGAAGGCTAAAAGTTCGAACACAACGGAATCGTGGCGCTTTGTACAGCACGAAATATGGAGGGCTGCCAGAGCTGTGCTACAGGCATCACTTGTTCTCACCGGAGAATTGTCTTGAGTGTGCGTAAGTTCATGTTTACCTCATCCATATAGCTTGTGCACATGCTCCCATCTTATTTTAGGCGATCTTGGCAATTTAGAAGGCCAATCGCCTCATGGCGTAATGGCGTGGAACTCCCCCGTGCACGGGCCTCCCACCTTTTCTCTCCTGTGAATGGGGAGTTCACCCCGGGCGTTGCTTGCGCGGGTGTACTTCCCTTTAGGGGGAATCTTAGAAGTGCACGTCGTCTTCCCACCAGAGGAGGACTTGGGAGTTAGTGGAATTATTGAAATAAATTATATTTTTATTTCACGCCTAATACTCTCTCTGTGTGTACGAGACTTGGGAGTTAGGGGAAATGTTGAAATAAAAGGTATTTTTATTCCATGCACCCCCCCCCCCCCCCCCGACTTGGGAGTTAGTGGAAATGTTCAGATAAATGGTATTTTTATTCCATGCACCATAATCTCTCTCTCTCTCTCTCTCAGTGTTCTTATTTTGTAACGATGAGCTATTTAATCAAGTTATTGAACTTTTCTAGCTCGAGAATACGAAGGTTAAGGGGGCTTTCATCCCGGAGAACACATTGCCATCACCGCTGTAGATGATGTGCTACTTCTCTCTATGGGTTACCTTGGTCCTTAATTAAATTTCCACCTTCATTTGCTCAGGCGTATAGTTTAGTCTGATTTATTAGCCTCTTTCATCAATTTCCCGACTTTTGTTGAAGTGTGTAGTGAATCTAGTGATTAGGGCTGTAAGTCAAAATCGGTTACCCAAGACCCGACCCAAACTGGCATATAAAAAGTGGGTATGATAAGATCTTGTACCGATTGTCATTTGGTGGTACGGGCCTAGTTCCGCTTCGTAAGTCTTAGAGGAATCATGGGCCTGGTTCGGTTCCAGTGACGGGTATTAGGTGAGACCCGATAAAATGGTAAAAAGGTCAGAAACACGGGCAGCCTCTCCTCCCCATTCCCCACGTACATGCACACGCAGGCTCTCAGCCGGCTTCTTCCCACCCTTTCCTTCCCCCCCCCCCCTCTCTCTCTCTCTCTCTCACACACACACACACACACATATGCCATGAGGGGGTGCTCCAGCTCGATGCAGCACCCGAGATGCACCAGCTGCTGAAGCTAACGAGGTCGTCATAGAGATGTTAAGCGTCACCTTCTTGATCTCGTGACCAATGAAAATTCTTGGTATAGCCACAAGTGTTGTTGCCGATGAGGATCTCTTAAAGCTTCCGGTGCTGCCATCTGTAGAGGGGAAATTTGGTGATGCCCACCCCCCGTGCTATGCCCAGATCAGACGTTCGTCTATAGGAGGATCAAGTGTTCGACGTTATGCCTAAAAGAGAAATGGATCAGGAAAATATTGGTTGCTCTCCCTTTGGTGTCGTCTCCCTATGCTTGATTGACACATGTTTGCCCAGACTCTCCTTCGTGATTTTGATGTCTACACCAGTAAATAAAGTTGCCTTGCTTTTGAAATCTTACCATCTTCTGCACTCATCCATGGCTGTTGGGGGAGTACCGACAGCAAACATTGCAAACCAGCTTTTGTTGCTTGTGCTTTCCTCTGTGTTTGCTATATGTCTCCAGATAAATCATAAAAATGGTAAGATTCCACTTCACAAGCTCCCCTTCTCACCCTCCTCTGCCCTCCATTCCTATTCTCCATCATGTATCGCCACTGTCAGGAAAACCTTTTGCCGTTGTAGACATTGCAGGTATCACCACCACCCTCACCATATGCGGCGTCAAAAATGGTCATTATTACATTGGGTCTGCTATCGGGTACACAGAACCAAACCAGAAATATGACTTCCAAGTTGGGTATGGTACTTAAGAGAACCAGTACGAAACGGTTCGGGTCTGATTCGGGTAATAATTTATCAAATTCACTTTTGATTTTACTTAGATCCGACCCAGACCCAACCGATTGACAGCCCTAATAGTGATCATTAAAAACTTTTTACGGTTTTCGCTTTGAATATGAACTCCCAAAGCAATGCAGTGATCATTAAAAACTTTTTACGGTTTTTGCTTTTAACAGTCTTTCACAGAAAATGTTACTTGAAAGATTACTTCCTTTTTTATGAAATATTTCTGCTTTTCTTATGGTATATTTCATAACCTTTCCGCATGAAGAAACAGGACATTTTGGACATAATAGAACATCAATGCTAAAATATAAAAAATAAGGACTATAACTTTCCACAGAACGAATCCAGTCTAATACATGAAAGCTACTAGGAAATGCTGTAATAAGAACCCTGAAAAGACCATAGCTTCGGTCCAAGGCACGCCCTAACGTCACTACGGCGCCAACGTTGTCGAGTAAAAGAAGAAGTTGCAAGATCACTGGACGTTTATTTACATTAGTTACATAAGTAACACTGGCTACAAATGTCTCTTACCGGTGCAGCGACGGGTATTATAGTAGGTTAAAAAATATTTTTTATTCTTAAAACTTTTAAGGTTGGGATCTACGTATCCTATGTGTCTGTATAGTCTGATTTCTGATGGGACTAAAAAATTCTAAAACAAAAAGTGCTATAGGGCTGGCCCATTAAGGACATTTTTTAATGTTCATTGAAACTCCTTTTTTATTTGTTAAATTTTTTTGTATCATCTAATTGAAGATTGAGTTATACGGATAAATAGGACATGTGGGTTTGAATCATAAAAAAATTAAAAGATAAAAAATATTTTTTACTTACTACAAGTGTTACTCTTTCGTTCAGAACCGTTTTTCAAAAGTTAGATTTTATGAAAATCAGCTTTTCCTTCATCGGTGTTAGAGCCTGTTCGATTTCTAATTCCCCTTAGATGACGTTTGGGTGCAACCAATACTCTGGTACATGGGAAGGCTACTTTTACACATCTGCCCCCCTTCCACCACCACACCGCAGGGCACTGTTCGTCGTCTCCTTCGTCCCATCCTTCCCCGGACACGTGGAGGACGCTAGGTTTGGCTGATCAAGAGCTGCTGCGGAGGAGCCTTGCGGCGGTCGCAGTGCCGATGGAGTAACGACCGCGATCCACCACCCGCCGCCACGGATCCTGTTCATCCGCTTCATTGCATCCTTCGCCGGGTCACCTAGAGGACATCAGGTTTGGCCGATCGAGATCTGCTGCGGAGGAGTCTTGAGGCAGTCGCGGTGCTAATGTTGGGCAGTCAGATGTAAAAAATCATCTTGGCAAGAAGCTTTAGGGAGGGATTGCTTCGCCGCGCTACGCTGCAACAAGCTGAAGCTCCAAGAGCGAGGGCTTCGCTGCGCCGCAATGCTCGGGAGATGGAAGATGAAAGGGGAAAATGGGGGTACTTTTAGAATGTCAATGGAGAAGCAGGCTTCCCAACAACAAAAGCGACCGACCGTGAGCTTTTTGAAAAAAAAAAAAAAAAACTTCCCCTTCTCAGGAGTCTATTTTTCTCTTCAAGAGAGAAAGCCGATTGTGTCAAAATCGAGTCGGTGCATTCTTGTTTGGAAATGGGTTCCAGCCGGTCGGAGATTTTTGGCCACAGAAATCTCTCAACTTGGGATGCCAAACGATGCCAGTATATTCACCAAGGCGGTGTTCGCATTGGCTTAAATTTTTCTGATAAATATTTTTGTAACTAATTTTCACATGATTTTCAAACGCGAGTAAAAATTAATTGATAAAATATTTTTCATATTTCCATAATATTCCTTTTTCTTTTTCTTCGGAATTTGTCTCTCCACTCTTTCCCATTAAGAAATATTTACGGAAAATATTTACCGTTCTTTCTCCACATCAAATTTTTACGTTGCATTTTCTCTATATTTTTTATTTTTCTGTGAGATTAGCAAACATGTATTTTTTTTACAGAAAAAGGTTTTTCGTAATTTTTTTATTTTTTAAAAAATAATTTTCATAAAATTATTTACTTTTCGATAAAATATTAAGAATGCAAATGCCCAATACGTTCTACTTTTTCTATTTTAATATCTGAGCACCATAATGCGATGAGAAAGTCCCAAGAAATGTTGGGACACGAGAATTTGAAATTTTAACGTGAAGTCTGTTTATACTTATCGTGGGGTTACGAGTCCGAAGCTTGTTATTGGTGGATTGGTCGTTAGGAAGGGACGGAGGGTGGGCTAATGAGTCGAGTTGTGCTAGGATTTTCTTAAAGGTTGGTTATGGTTGTGTAGAGTTTTTTCTCTTTTCTTTTTCAAAGAAGCAGAATCTACTTATTCCCAGCACGACACGAGTTGGTGTTAGACTGAAATTTGCTACATAATTATTTTTTCATGGTTAAATCACGACGTGAAAGTGGTGGAAATTATTTGGGGTTTTTTACATATGCACCTTTCAAATACATCATATTTGCATATATACCTTTGATGTAGCTAAAACTATTACGACCGGATTTCGAAGTTTAGATCCGGAGCTGGGTCGGATCGGTGCAAGAGGCCCGACAGGGATTCGGAAAATGACGGAGGCGGGGACGCGGATGAGGATCCGAAGCCGAGAGTCGCTCGGTCTGAGATTGGCTTGTCTCCGCAAGGCGGAGCCGAGGTTCCTTCGGCTGACGGGCGGGCAGCGCGGAACTGAATCTCCGAGGGGCAGCCGGCGCACGGCGTCGAGACCGACTCGGGAAGGTCGGCGATGATTCGAACAGAACTCCTGCAGGAGGGAGAGAAGAAGAAGAAATCGGTCAGCAGGAGTCCCGAGCTTCGGCCCTAAGGAACCCCCTCCGACGGTTAAGTTAGCTTCTGAAGATGATTCGATTCAGAAGGCAAAGAGTAGCTTTAATGCTATTTAGACTATGGTCCTTGAGGGTCTCGGAGACATATCTTTGGCAATAAATAGCGTGGTATTTATAGCGGAGGATAAAAGATGGTTAACGGTGATAGCCGATATAGGACTATGTTCCGGGCTTACTGGTAAACCGCCATAGTGCCTAGTCCTCCACCGGAGTGGGCCGAACACGGCTGTTGGGCCGAAGGGGGTTGGGCCGCTGATGGGCCGAAGCCTGCTGGGCCGAGAGCTGCTGTGCCGCTTACGGGCCGAGGGCTGTTGGGCCGCTGATGGACCGGAAGCCTCCTGAGGACCTTTTAGTGCTGCTGCTGGACTGAATTGGGTGTGAACTTGTTTTAATGGGCCGAATCGGATTCTGCCTCATCAACCTTTAATTCTCACATCTTATTTTTAATACCTTTGTAATTTCTGATATATTATCATTATACTTTTCCGTCAAAATGTTGTTAAATCATTTTACATACGTATTTTTAAATTCATTGATATTTGCATGTGTACGCTTGATGTTATCAAGATTTACATAATCTTTTCGGCATATTTAGTTAAATTTCATGTTATTTTGACAGCGGGAAATAACCGCAACATATATGAGATTACAAGGATATTAAAAATAATGTGTAATAATTATGTATGTATGTAAACACATTGTATTTGCATATCCAAGATTTTAGGGATATTAAAATAATATGTAGGAGTTAAAGTACATATGCAAATACAGCGTATTTGAGGGGTATATATATATGTAAAACCCCCATTTATTTGTATCCCATGTCAAATGCAGTATGCTTGACACGTCAGTAAAATTACTTCTAAGTAACAGCCTACACAGCTCAAAAATTAAGAAGCTGAAGAAAATGATAATACCACGTTTAGATGCATTTCATTGGCAAACGTTTTGAACTGTGGTTCATACCAACTAGCAAATGAGAAAAACAAAAAAGGCAGAAATGCCCTCCCGTTTTTCAAGCCAACTAGCAAATGAGAAAAACAAAAAGCGCATAAATGCCCTTTAATTTTTTTCTTCCCCTAATTGAGAGAAGCAGATTTTTTTTTTTTCCATGCAAAGTGGGTTTTCTTCTTTGGTGCGGAAAAAGAATTGACAGACAAAAAATTATTTTCATAGAAGTGGTACTCCAAAACGATTTTTCCAGGTTCTCTGAAGCAACTTTGGGCGTATTTGGTGTGGCTTCCACCCGAAAGCCATTCTCAACTTTCGCATTTTGGTTTGATAAAATTTTCACGTTTGAAATTATTTCTAGCTTCCATTTTCAACATAAAAAATAATAGATAAAGACATATTCATCTAATTTTTAGCTATTATACTAGCCAATCACTGTCATGACTCCACGTTAGTCCAATTTAAGTAGTTTTTTTTTAAAGCTTCGGGCCAGTAGCTAAAAGACATATTTGTGTATTCTATATTCAGATTGCTCTCCATTCAAAGTAAGGGAATGAAAAATCGAACTCAACCAAACTGAATCACTCTGTCTAGGTTCGAATTTTTTCAATTTGAACCGAATTATAAACAACCTTACTCACAACCACAAAAAGAGGTCATCAAAGAAAAGCCAATGCCATATATATTCAGGAAACAAAACTGAAAGGTGCACACGATGGAGGTCTAGAGGCCCTGGTCAATGAGATAGTCGCTCAATCTCTCAACAACCATGTTGCACTGGCCTGAGCCACGGGCTCATCGTAGGTGCCAAGAACAAGAGCCTATCCAGTCATAACAGCTAAAAGTGAGAGAACCGTAACGCCAACCCCTCTCAAATGAGAATGTAGCTAGGTGTCTAGGGTAAGCGGTTGTAGTTGCGGTTGAAATTATATGGTTTCAATTTTAAAAGTTTGTCTCTGTCATTTGAAACTTTGTTGGGAGTTATCTCATAAAAAATACAATGTAAAAGTGACTGTCTTTTATATAGTTCTGCTATTTTTAAGGTTTTTAGTCATGTATTCAAAGGTGAAATAAAATTTCTCAACTTATAAACGATGCACTTTGAATCATGGCATCGATATATCTTGTGTGTTTTTTTATTGTACGTCTACATATTCTACTGCAGACAAAAGCCTAATAAATTTGTGAGACAAATCTTTCATCTTGCACAGGAGCGAGAGATGAGATTTAGATCCACGACATCCCTTTTACAGTACTGTCGAGCTCTAGACTTCTTAGACAAATCTCTCATCTTGTACAAGAACAAGAGGTGAGATTTAGATCCACGACATCTCTTTTACAGTAATGTCGAGCCCTTGACTCTTTAGTTATTCTAAAAATATAAGTCATTTTATTCTACCTTCACGGCGTCATTTTGGTGCATCATAAACAACTGTAAAACGGTGATTTTCTTATGTTTGGAGTAATATAAATTATTTTTTAATATCTTTTCACATTTTTGATATGTGGCATTGTAATTATTATATTTTAAATTAGTTGACTCATAAAATTTCTTTTATTTAATTTCAATAAATCATAACTAAAATTGATAATTTTTAAAATTAAAAATTTTATTTTTATTACTTTTTTATCAAATTTTTATAATATTTTACGGTACATCCAACCACACTTAAAATAAAATATATGTACAATCAAAGTAGAACCAGACCAGAGAAGCTTTCTGCATGCACTGGTGCACTTTACTACAAGACACCACCGCCGCCTCATCTCCGTCTCCATATAACGACATGAAATCCTTCGTGGGCAGCCACGCGTCAGTGATAAGGACACGCATCCTACGATAATAAAAACGTACAATATATCTATATATATATATATTAAATTTCCCATCATCGGTTAGCCCGCCCTCCTCCGCACCGTCTTCCCTCCACCCTTCTCCACCATTTGGGCAAATTAAACCCTCCCCATGGCCACCCTTCCCTTCTCCCCCAAGAACCTCTCCGCCCGCTCCACCGCCGCCCTTCTCGCCGCCCTCGTCCTCCTCGGCTCCCTTGCCACCTCCCCTCCTTCCAAATCTGCCTACCACTCCCTCTTCGTCTCCCTCTCCGACAACGCCACCGTTGCCCGCCACCTCCACGCACTCACCTCCCGCCCCCACGTCGCCGGCTCCCCTGCCAATGCCGCCGCCGCCGATTACGTTGCCGCCGCCTTCTCCTCATACTCCCTCCGCTCCCGCCTCGCCTCCTACCAGGTCCTCCTCAGCTACCCCGTCCGCCGCTGCCTCTCCCTCGCCCGCTCCCCGGGGGCCCCGCCGGAGGCCTTCGAGCTCGCCCAGGAGGTCTACCCCGGTGACCCCTCCTCGGCGACGGCTGGGGAGGTGATCCCCACCTTCCACGGCTACGCGAGGTCCGGCACCGCGGCGGGCCCGGTGGTGTACGCCAACTACGGCCGGGTGCAGGACTACGCGGCGCTGCGGGAGATGGGGGTGGACGTGAGGGGCGCGGTGGTGCTCGCGAAGTACGGCAAGTTGTTCCGCGGGGACATCGTGAGGAACGCGCAGGAGGCGGGGGCGGCGGCAGCGGTGCTGTACACGGACCGGAAGAACTACGGCGGGGGCGCAGGGGGGAAGGGGTTCCCGGAGGGGCGGTGGATGCCGCCGACAGGGGTGCAGGTTGGGACGGTGTACAGGGAGTTGGGGGACCCTACAACGCCGGGGTGGGCGAGCGCTGGCGATTGCGAGAGGTTGACCCTGGAGGAGGTGGAGGCCACCGGGGTTTTCCCGAGGATACCGTCCCTGCCGGTGTCGGCAAGAGACGGGGAGGAGATCCTGCGGTCGGTGGGGGTGCTGGTGTCGCCGGAGGACTGGCAGGGCGTCGAAGGCGGTCCGGTGTACCATGTCGGGCCGGGGCCGGCGGTCCTCAACCTGACCTACGAGGTAAGAGCATCTATGTAGTCTTGGATGGCTCTGAATTGGCCAGTGGAGTTGAATCTGATATGGCCCGTGATCTCCATTAGAACACTTGTGAAGACTCTCCCTTCCACTAATCTTTCGTAGGATTTTATACGTGAATTGTGATTGTTTTTAATTCTTGGGAAGTGAGTAAGAGAATTGATTGTCAAATGCTAACAGGGGAATGAGACCATGGCAACAATTCAGAATGTGTTTGGGGTCATTGAAGGAGAAGAGGAGCCTGACAGGTGAGTTGAGTGATCACTCATTTTTTTGCTCCCTGATTCTGACATTTATAACTAAGAAGGCATTGGTTGCAGTCACTTAGTACTACTCAGAAAGGTTGCATTGGAGCTAAGGGGATGTGGAACAATGTTGGATGAATGCTCATCCTAATTTCTCATTTTAGATCTTTAGGGGTTCTTTAAATCTGGGACGAAAAGTGATTGTTCTGCCTAATGGACATTGTCGCTAATCATTTCCAATTTGGAATTTATTGTGTGCTCTGTGAACAGTTGCTTGCATAATTTATTTATGACTCAACCTGACTGTTTTGATGCTGCTGTACATTAAATCGATAAAGAGTAGCTGTAAATGAGCGTATAAAAGGAGAATGGCATGCAGCTGTTGTGCTCGTGCCTCATGGTGACATCAATTACTTGACGGTGAAGCGGTTATGGCTTTGAAGAAACTATATTAGTTATTCTACTAGCGATCATTTAGTTTCGTCATTTGGTTGAATTGGTTTGAGCAAACTCCAAACAACATGTGTGGATTGTCATTCATATCAATGGAATTGTACATCTTACCGCACCATTATGAACAATGTGAAGCTCCACAAGGGCCAGAATGATGGCTGATTGAGTGGAAGCTGTTTAAGTTTATTTCTCGTAAGCAATAGTATGAGACCCACCAATCAACCACGAAACCGTCTGGCATGAGGCTGTCGCTTTTTATGTTTTTGTAATGAAGTTCTGTGGTTCGAAGCCATACTTGTGACATGGAGTTCATCTCCTCTTAAGTTCTCCACTTTCCCAAAATTTTATTTCCTTCTTTGTTGTTTTTCTTTCTCCTTCTCGGCTTCTCCTTAACTACATTTTTTTTTTGCATCTTCATTATCAGCCATCCTTCTAGTTAGTTATTTATTTATATTTTTGGGTGGGCTGGGGGTTGTACCAGTGACAACCCTGGGCATGAAGCCGAGTACATCTTCCATTTTGTTCTGGCCTGCCTTTTTTTGGCGGTGCCTTGCACCCCCCTTGACTGTTATATTTCTGCGTGTGATCCTGCTGATCCTTTGACATGCCTGGTCACGAGCGTGACATGCTACTATAGGCTCTACGCAAAGAAAGGCAGGCTAATTGCAGTGCAGCTGCCATTCCCATTTGGCGTGGGCTTCATGAAGACATTGAACCTAAAGTTTTCTCACAGTAGTGCTAAAGTTGATCTCAATGCAGCTGTCGTTCCTACAATAAACATCCAAAAACCCTGAGAGTCATAGTGCTTTCCCTATTCAACCAGGCCAAGCTACAAGCCCAGAACTAAAGGAAGAATTTTTTTGAAAAAGAACTAGAGTTTAGTGGACCTATCTTATCCTATATCAGACTAAGTCAATTGAGATGGTTTGGACATTTATGGTCTAGGCCATGGATGGCTGCAAGCCTGCAATAAGGACTTTGTTATTTGATCAAGTCCCTTATAATAATAAAGGATTGATGACATTGATAGAGACATCGAGGGATACGAGAATCATTAGTCCAGAGGATCCAGTTTAAGAACCAACATGGTATCACAGACCACCATTGTGAATAGATGTGCACAAGCATTCTTGACCATCTTAAACCTCAATCTAAGGTAAGAGTCTAATACATTTGCTTATTGTGTTAAGAGAGTATATGTGGTTACAGTTATGCAAGAGAGGCTTTATTTCTTGTCTCATTGTGCGACCATCTGAATGGATTTTGTAAGCACAAGAATTCATATTGTTGTTGTGTCCTGTCGTGGCTTGACTTCACTGTGGTGAAAATTGACCATATGTGGGAAGAGTCATCTGGGATAATGTTCTCGTATGCACAAACATGCATATTAGTTTTCATGTGTATGGCAACCAAAGCTAGCCCAATGCATACAGACGTGCATACTGGTTCACCTATATATGGAAACAAAAGCCTCATGTGAACATCATTAACTTTTGGTTTATGAATTTCTACAGATATGTTCTCCTCGGCAACCACCGTGATGCATGGACATTTGGTGCAGTGGACCCCAACAGTGGTACTGCTGCTTTACTTGAGGTAACAGTGCATACAGCAGTTTATCTAAAAAATAGCTTTGATGTAGTTCAGTAACTTTAAGGAGAATTGAAATAGTGTTTCTTTCTCACTTTGCCATAGGAATGTCTACAGTATCAACCTCACATTTTTCCTTCTATACTTGCAAGATTAGGAAGCTTTTGCTTTTTACTAGAGTACCTCCCTCCTGTTCGTAATTTGTTTGAACTATGAACTAGCTGTAATATTCCCCTTTCCTCTGCCAGATTTCCTTGATGAGGAATTTGGCATTACTTCACAATGATTTGATGTTAAGGTCGAGAGGTTGCCATAGATAATTCCTCCAACCTTTGGATTGCTTGCTGGATGCTGAAGCTGAGATCCGGTTTTGACAGTAGTTCTATCATGTTGGGCATTTTTCCTTGCTCATTGTTGGATATTTCACTTCCATTTCTTAGTTCATTGGTCGCTCATTTTGTTTTTCGATTATCATCCTCAATTATTCACTTTATATTTTCTTATTTTATTAACCAACAAGGTAGCTCGAAGGCTGAAGATGTTACAAAAGAGAGGTTGGAAGCCTCGAAGGACAATCATCTTGTGCAACTGGGATGCTGAGGAGTATGGGCTGGTCTTAACTGGAACTCTCTCTCTCTCTCTCTCTCTCTCTCTTGCTGCAATATATCTCTTCCAGCATTGGCATCACTTAGTTACTTTTTGCAGATAGGATCCACAGAATGGGTTGAAGAGAACAGCGAGATGTTAGCTTCAAAAGTAGTTGCTTACTTGAATGCTGACTGTGCAGTCAGAGGACCAGGATTTCATGCCTCCGCAACACCTCAGCTTGATGAGCTGCTTAAACAAGCAACTAAAGAGGTGTGCCATCCATCATGCTACCCTCTTTGAAATAGTCTCCTGCTGCCCTGCAAGGTTTTCAAGATGCTATGGGGGCTGCAGGTGAGTCTGGGCTTCTGATCTTTAGTGATCTTTGATTGTCCACAATTCCACATTGACCTAGCTTCCTTATACATTACACACAAAAGGAGAATTGCAATCATCAAGAGAAATAGCTGTCATAGCCTTACTAGTTTTCTAGCACAAATGCACAATTTGTTATTTCTGTTGTTGACTTGTATACTTTGGGTATTAGAAGTGCTGATAGTTGGGATGATGGTAATCCTACTAGTGGTGCAGCCTTACTAGTTTCTAGCACAAATGCACAATTTTTTATTTCTGTTGTCGGCTTGTATACTTTGGGTATTAGAAGTGCTGATAGTTGGGATGATGGTAATCCTACTAGCGGTGGTAGTAACGAATGCGGGTACATAGAATTCATCAATGCAATTTAAGTGATTTCATTTGTTTTGCTGGTTTATAGCTTGGACAGTCGTTGACCTCTCACTATGTTTTTGAAGGTTCAAAGCCCAAGCAGTTCCCCAGCCACCCTATATGAAGAATGGGTTGCATCAAAGGAGAACCCCCTGGTAGGTACTATTTCACAGATTTTTCTTCCAGATCTGTAAAAAACATCTGGACTCTGTCCTCCCAATTTCTATGGATGCTAAGGTAGCTTAGAGTTGGTAAATTTCATTACAAAGAATAAAAACAGCGCTAATACTCTTTTTCCTTCATTTTGTTTCCTGACTGTGACTAAGCAGACAAGTAGTGTGAACTGATAAGCTTATAATTTTTTTCCTCATTACTATTTGAAGATCGGGAGGTTAGGTGGGGGTGGTTCAGATTTTGCTCCTTTTGTCCAGCACGTTGGAATTCCTTCGGCAGACATGTTTTTTGGAGGAGGTATACACTTTTCCTTTTATTCATTTGAATGAGGTTTTGGTATGTAAACATATTTATGCTAATTAGGATTGCAGATAATGAATTTGCCTATGTCTTAACTACAAGCTAAATGTTATCAAAATATTAGATTTGTCTCAGTCAATCAGGTTGCCTCCTCAACTGGCCTTAGAGAGTACACATGTTGGATATGAAGTTCTTATCACTACCGTCCACTAGGGCTGCAAAATGAACCAATATGCTCGATGAACAGCTCGTGAGACCACTCAATAGCGGCTCGGGTTGAGTCGTTTATTAAGTTAAATAAACAAGTATGAACAAGAATTTAGGGTGGGTTCATAAACAAGCTCGAGTTTGAACATAGGTGAGCTCAACTCGATTTTTTTTTTTGAACAACAAATATAATATATATTTATATTAATATAATGTCTGAGAAGAGTACATGCGAATAGTCAGGAGGAAAATAAAGCACAAAAGAGGCCAGAGTAGGCCGCGTCATATGTCCAAGGTACAACACCCATACCATAACAAAGAAATATGTATCCAGCAATAACAGCAAACCTTTAGCAGAAAGAAAGGTAACCCAGACTGTCGTCGGAGAGTAACAGGGGAGCCAAAGACCGCGGTTGACCTTGTCGGAGCGTCCGGTGAAGATTGCCGGAGAGCACTGTACACATCATAAGGCAGTTGCAAATAGATGGTTCCTGGAGGTGCATGCTTCATCAGAGCATGCGGGATAAGCTCAGGAACTCGGGAACTCCAACGAAACTCCATCATCCCAGGAGGAGATCTGATCGAAGAAGACCGCACCACCACACCTGAAAGACAATCGGCCTTGATCTGAAGAAGGGAAGGAACAAAACAAACACCACACAAGAAACTATGGAGTTCCGGGGAGAGAGATACGCAACACCTTGGAGGAATAGGAAACTAAGTATGATAAGCCGAGCACCGACGAAGTGAACCCGCTGGAGTCCTCTCAGGAGGACCCAAAAAAAACTAGAAGAAAACCTAGCTACAAAAAAGGAAAAGGGGGAAGAGGGTGGGGTAGAAACAAAGGGGGCGGGGCGGAAACGAACGGGGAAAGCAGATTAGGGAAGGAAATAGAGATGGAGGTGGAGGAGGGAAAGAGGGAAGATGGGTTACAGCTGAGAAAAGGGCAGGGCAGAACGAAGGGTGAATTGAATCTGGGAGGGAAAAAAGGAGATGGAGGAGATGGGAGAGATGGTGGTTTACGGCTGAGAAGGAAGGTGGGGCAGAACGAAAAGGGGGGCGAAGCAGATCTGGGAAGGAAACTAGAGATGGAGGTGGAAGAGATGGGAGGAAACGGGGAGAAGAGGAAGGAGAGAAACGGGAGACAGAGTCCAACCTTGATAGGGGAGGGCGGGGAGGGGGGGGGGGGGGAGTTCCCAGTGGGAAGGCTCCCCCCGCCTAGCGTGGCGACGAACCACCGAAGACGGTGACCTTTCCTCCCGAGGAGAACGAACCACCCTCCATTTTGCAGCTTGTTTCCCCCAACTCTCAGCTCGATTATGTTCATGAACAAACTTGTTTGAATCTAATTAAGAAGTTGTTTATGTATTTGTTAAGAACTCGTTAAAAACTCATTTTTATATTCCTTAATAGTTTATCTAAGCACTTGTTAAGAACTAACTTAAGTATGTCTTCACTTTTTATTTTATTTAAAAATATAAATTTAATTTAAATTATAAATAAACATTTTAAAAAGTTTCAAACCATCCAGCTGGTCTGTAGAAGAGGAAGCCATCGTTCAATTTGTTGTGGTTCCGATGCAGTTTCTTTAGTCTTGTATCAGAAGATTCAAAAATAAGTGAAGCCAACAGCACTAATAAAAGTTGATCCGCCTGCCAGCTTTTGTCTATGCACAGCATGCAATGCTTATGCCTGTCTTGCCCTTCTTTTGGGCTTTGGGGTGAGAGTTGAGGGTTGATCCATTTAAATGGCAGCCCAAATGTTAAAGCAAACTCTTTATGTCCTTGGGCCGGTTTGTCATGAACTCTAAGGCAGGTTGGGCTTGTGAAATGGGCTTGAACTTGTTGAGCTCTTAAATGACCCGAGTCTGAATGACAATCTTAGGTATTCGATCGAGTTTGAGCCGAGTTCAAGCTTGACTTTGGGTGGTCGAGCCGAGTTTAAACAAGAGTAAACTCGGCTTGACTCGACTCGTTTCCACCCCTACCCTCCATGCCTATTTTAGACATAGGTAAGACTTTTACTTCTCACTTAAATCAGATGTATAGGTTCTCACATTCCAAGTATTGGTCATTTTCTGTGTAAGGAGTGGTAGATCTAGTGCAAGGGTTGATGCATTGAGCTTTGATTTGGCATAATGTCCATTTTAAATGATAGGATGGTCATTAAGTTGGCTTAAGCAAATCTCCATGTCAAGGGATTAAGATGTTCAGGCTTTTGTATTGGTCCAATTTCAGTTGCTGGAAGCAACATGATGCCAATAATGGTTGGCCAAATTGGGTTTGATTTTGAGCTTTGCTTAGGCCAGAATTTGACTGCTGGTTCAATTTGGGATTTTTTTTTTTTTTAACAGAGTATATTTAGTAGTTGTTCTAGATCATTTAACTGGAGTCTAGTGACAAAAAACATATACTATGAGCAGCAAAATAAACAAAAGTTTATGTCAGGTTTAACAGAAATGAAAAGCTTGTTTTGTTCCCTAGTTAAGTATAGAACTTCTAAACCTGTGTAATTCCATTGTTTTAGAAAACCTTAAGTTTAAAGTCATCTAACATATCCAGATCTCTCAACATAGTGAATGGAGGACTTCACGAACCTTTCTAGTCCAAAGTTTTAATCTGACTTATTCGGAACCGATCCTACCAGGCTTTGCTGCCTTTTCAATCCAAAACTTGGCCGAAGGATCTTGTGTTGAGGAATTTGTGTCTTTATTCTACCCCTATATTTTGATGATAACAAACAATAAAAATATTAGTAATAAGCATTATTTACATTTCTGTTGATAGTTTAATTTAATATGTTTTCACACTGTCAGTTTCGCTGTTACATGCTCAGTTCTGGACTTAGTCGATTTCAGGAGAATTATTGTCATATCGATTATAGACTTAACTAGTAAATCGATTAAGTCTCTATCGCTAATCGATTAATGCCTTATTTATAAGTTCTATCTCAGTTAATCGATTTTGTCTTTTATTCGATTGCATGACTCACTTCAATGAACGTTATAGTTCTAATCGATTATATATTTTAGTTATCGACTTTGATTAACATATAGCTGTAATCGATTATGTGTTTTAGTTATCGACTTCGATTAACATTATAGTTGTAATCGATTAACCCTTTCACTTCGATTACTGATATCTATCTAATCGATTAGTCTTAACGATTGTATAATCGATTACTGTATTTACACTTCAATTATCGTCATCGATCAGATCGATTACTGTTTCACGTTTAATCGATTACTACTTAAATTGATTACACTTTGGGCGCTTACGACTTCGATTACAGTATTGTGTCTAATTGATTACTGTATTAGGATTAATCGATTTTGAGACTCAAACTTAACTTTGATTATCTTTATCTTCTCAAATTGATTAATCCTTATATTTGGCTTCGATTTATAAGTCTTTTTCACTTCAATTATTTGCATTCCCAACATGTGACTCTGATTTCGATTAAGTGTGTCTTCTAATCGATTATTGGTCTTATTTCTTCAATGATTACTGCTCAGATCTAAGTGCTTGTACTATGGATTTTTACTTTATTGTAATTTGTGACCTGTCTGACCATATCTATGGCAGAACTTTTGTTGGTCACTGTGCTTATTTCCTTTTTGTATTATATTGTCACCTTGAGAATGTCTATAGCTCTAACTGACATCTTTTTAGATATGTTTAGATTTTCTAGGACTCTCAATTGTTATATTATTATTAGATTTCTGTTATACTGACGTATAAGGCAGAAAAAATCTAGTTACCTCTTTCGTGTAATTTTCTATTTCACGTCTTTGACAGAAAGTTTCACCAACCAGTCTGAGGTTGTACTTGAGTGCATTAGACTGCAGGCACCTGGATTCTTCTGGACAACAGAAGATCTCCATGACTCTCTGAACAAATTCAAGCGTTAGACATAGCAGGAAGCTCGTTTCCAACGGATCTCGTCTTGCAGTTTAACGGGCAGATTTTGAAGACATGTTATATAACTTGCAGTTCGAACTTGAGAAAAAAAAAGAGAGAACACACAAGTGAGCACCTGAAGAAAATTAGAGAACAACACATAGTCTGAAAATTGAGAGCTTCATTTGATAAGAAGAAGGCATCCACAAGCTAACATAAAAAAACCTTCTTTACACTTGAGAGATCCTCTGAGAGAGAGAGAAGTCTTCCAGAGTTCATAATCATCTTGTACAATCTAGAGCTCTAGGGGAGTGTTTGAAGATCAAGAATTGCATACTTCATTCCTTTCTATTTTGATTTCTTAATCTAGTTTGTGTTCATCTGTGAGCACTTGCCTTCTCTAAGGCACTTATGTACTCTCATATTATTTCTTGTATTGTTTCCTCTTCCTAGTTGTTGAAAGAGAAGGCTTGTGGCATACATGTGGTTGTTTTCTCTTCATTGAAGAGAGGACCAACAGTTGTTCGGGGTTCTATTTGACCAGTAAGGGGCCTGTACCTTGTGGTTATTGTATAACCTGCAAGAGGTTTGTACTTTGTGTTGTGAAACTCCCAAGAGGTTGTTTGGGGACTAGATGGAGGTCTGGATAGATCGAATCAGTATAAATATTTGTGTTTTCTGTGTGCTTGCTTCTTGTTCCTTCCCTTTATGTCTCGTTAGCTATTTAATTCCGCAATTCTGTTTAGCTAGTTTTTAGAAATCCATTCACCCCCCCTCTGGGTTATACGTAGCTGGGCAACATCCTGGTCGAGGGATCGGAAAGGTGAGTTGAGTCGGATGAGTCCACCAAAAACTGGCAGGGATGGAACCATGTCGAGTTTTGAAACCTTGCTTATGAACAAAAAATCAGTGTCTAGTGTGGAATTTGTCCATGCGTGGGTATTTTTGTCTAATTGGTGATCGGAAAAGTGGAAGATTTGGAAAATTCTCAAAGTGAAGGAAAAAGTAAAACTTAGAAAGTTGTAATCTGGTTAAATGATAAGAGCAGAAGAGTTTAACCCTTAACATCATCTCTTTTTCTCCTTGTCCTCCCCGTCCTCTGCATCTATACCATCCAAGCTACTATGGACCCAACAAGACCCATATAGAGCAATCAGAAGTGTCACCCTACGAACCTTGGGTGTCTCACCCGGCCCCGTCGCAGCCATCTCGGGGTCGTCTTCTCCATCAGAGAGACACCAGAAACTCACTAAATTCGTACAATAATTCATCAATAAATTAAAAAGAGAGATTACAAGTATGTGTGTGTGTGTGTGTGGAGAGAGAGAGAGAGTTTTGGGACCTTTCCAACTTAAACTCGACTATCTTACTCTTAGATGGAGTAAGACACTCCCCATTAGATAATTATTGTGAAATTCACATTATAAATCCCTAAAAAATAGAAAATCGCACCTAAAATTTAGAAAAAATAAAAAACATGCTAAACATGCTCCAAGTGGGTCAAATAAAATGTCTATGGACTCCTTTAAAAATAATTTACATTTCAGATAGGCTTTAGGGAGTTTCTGAGTGCAACGAAGCTGGAGTTGGTCTTGGATTATCATCATTCTCTTGTCCTTGAGTTTTAAAGTGCAGCAATATCCACGAGAAAATGATGAGAACAACAAAGTCGTGAAACACTACTGAGACCACTGAGATCACCATGCGGAGGAGAGCATCGAATCAATGTCGAAAGTGTGCCCCAACATCGCACTATATCATGTCAAAATCTATCTGTCAACTCTTCTCTCCTCCAAGCTATTGGTCAACTTTACATGACCTTTACTTTTTTCCCTCATGCTCCGTGTTGCATTTGCTGTTGAAGTTTTCAAACACATTGCCTTTTAGGCATCTACTACATTCAAAGGTGATATTCTTTTTATCTTTCCATCTACTTTATTTTCATCACCCAAGATAATGACATCATGTCTTTCATTGAGTGCTTTATGTATCTTGACCATTTTATCCAGTGTATTGTATTCCCCTTTTTTTTTGGGGGGGGAGGGGGGGGAGATCAGGGAGCATGAGAGGGGGTTGGACCTGTTCGGGTTTCATTTTCCTAGGGGTGGGGCAATGCTTCCTCCACATTCTGCCGGCGGACACAGCTACTCCATGAGGCCTACATCGATCGGCTCAGTCATATGGAGGCGAGCTTCCGAACTTCTTTGGGTGTGACTGGGTAGTGTAAGTGGTGTGAACCCCCTTTTCATGCCACTAGCTGTTCATGGGTTGATCACTGTCTAATGAACACTAAGCACTGTTTCATCTTGGCAGTGGGCAGGTTGGATCCCATGGCCTATGCTTCCTTGGAGCAGAGCAATGGAAACACTTCTCCAATGTTGAACACCATATTTACATTCTCTCTTTTCACTTTGTTGTAATGAGTGAAACAGTGCCTTAATTTGAATCTACACTCCAACATAAATATATTTAGTTTTATCTTGATATGTAAACCTACTTGGGATGTGGTAATTATAAATTGCAGCATGTTATGTTTAAGGAGAGGTGATTCTCATGTTTTGCAGCATACCCAGTTTATCACTCTATGTATGATGATTTCACTTGGATGCAGAAGTTTGGGGATCCAATGTTTCACGGGCATGTGGCAGGTAATTAATGCAATTTCTCCTTTTTTTGACATCCTATCACCCTGCAATGGCTTCATCTTGATTGCATGCTATGCTTTGCAGATCTGACAGGTGGTAAATAGGGAAATATTTTGTTTACATGGTTAGAACATAATCATGCTCGTATACCATATCTATAACATTTTTTAAACAGAGTACTAGTGCAAGTCAAATCCATTCAGTTCATATGCCATTTGTACGTTGTAATGTTATGAGAAGAAATTATTGGTAACATGCCACCAGCCACTGATGGTTAAGTGCTGGTGTCCGTGTAAGTCAGCCTTATATTTGTCAAATCGACTGGTTGACGTAGTGTTAAAGTTGAAACCGAGGAATACACTCTATTCACAGCTCGTTATGGCGTGCAATTGAACCTGCCTCCACCTATCACAATATTTTGGCTATGATACCCTGATGCATTTCACTTGTACCTATATCTCATAGGGTCATGGTATTACCAACTTTTGGAAATCACCCTCAACGTAGGCTCTGCTATGATAAATTGCTTGGAAAAGCACATACTAGATTTGTTGAGTGTTAGGTTCGCAGTGAAAGTTCAATTGAAATATATGCTGATCCATCACTTGCTGTTCCTGAATAGTTGCAAGTATCTGGGGATTAGTTGCTCTACGGCTAGCAGATGATGAGTTCTTGCCCTTCAATTATGTCTTCTATGCTGATGAACTACAGGTATTATCACCAAGTATAACCATAATATGAGCATGTGTCTGTCTTCTACATGTATATCTGCCTTATTCTTAAGCTTATGGTAGAAATTTTCATCATCTATGTGCGTGTTTGCATTTACCTTCAAGAAAAATGATTATGCGTATTTGAATTCTTTTCTTAAAGTTATCATCTCATTTGTTTAAATATCCCGATGCATCCCAAGCAAGACTTGGGGCATGCATTGGGATGTACTTGCAACCAAAGATGGAATTCATGAGGTTGGCATATAAAACAGATTACAACTTATCTTTCCTTTGGTAGATGAACTTAAAGGAATTGGAACAAATGGTACTGGGTATGCCCGTAAACTTTGCTCCCCTCTACCAATCCATTGAGGACCTCAGCAAGGCAGCTGCCAAAATAAATAATCAAAAGAAGGTATCTCCTGGAATTCCAAAAGGCCTTTGATTTGTGATAGGCAGTCCTGGAACACTGAATGAAAGTTATGTTCAGGCATTAGAGGCATCAAAGAAGGATAAGAAATTGCTGAAAGTTAGGGAGCTGAATGACCGCTTGATGATGGCAGAGAGAGCATTCACGAGTCCAGAGGGGCTTTTCGAACGCCCATGGTACAAGCACTTGGTAGGTCTATATCCTGGATATTTCTTCCAATAGTCGGCATTTCTTTCTGTCAAAATTTCATCAGGCAACCAAATTAGTCTCACCTCAGTCTCACAATGGTGCTATTGCTACTATATGAGAAAACTCTTTGATGCACCTTTTTTTTATTTGCCAATGCATGATCTATATCTGTTCCAGTAGTTTGAAATTCCAAGATTAGAAGGAACTTATTATTGGATCATGTAACTTTGCAGATATATGGGCCATCGAAATATGACGACTATGGCTCCAAGTCATTTCCTGGGATTGATGATGCCATTGAGGCGGCTAAAAGGTCGAACACAACGGAATCATGGCGCTTTGTACGGCACGAAATATGGAGGGCTGCCAGAGCTGTGCTACAGGCATCACTCGTTCTCAACGGAGAATTGTCTTGAGTGTGTAATTTCATTTTGACCTCCTCCATATAGGTTGTGCACGTGAGCTCATCTGATTTTTAGGCAACGTAAAGGCAGCATCGCGGCTTCATGGTGTACTTTCCCTTCGCGGGGGAATCTCAGGAGAGGTCTTGGAAGTGCATGTCGTCGTCGTCTTCCCACCAGGGAAGTATCCTATCCAAATAAATGACATTTTTATTCCATGAATAATAGAGCCTCTCTGTGTGTGCGTGTGCTCCATCTTTTTCCGAAAAATTGGAAATTGCGGACAACAGGGGTCTTATTTTGTAATCATTCACTCTCTTTATTCAGCTTTTAAATCAAGTTACCAACCTTTTCTTGCTCGAGAATAAGAAGGCGATGGTGGTTGCACCTGGAGAACGTATTGCCGTCACCAGTATCACCGCTATAGATGTCATGTAAGTTATCTTTCAAGGGTCATTGATGTATCATATGCATTACCTTTAGTTGCTCTGATTTTGTTAAGCCTCTTTCATCTATTCCCCACCACTGGAAGTGTACTTCCCTTCCGTTTGCATCTAAGCTTTACTGCATTAGAGTTTGACTTCGTCACTACCATGCCAACGAACTACTGCAAAGGTGGGATATGTTAAGTTCAAGATAATTAGAAGGGATGCTTTTTACATAAATTTCATATCCAAAAGAAACAAAAGATATACTTCCATTAAAAAACTTCCTTGTATACTATCAGAAGTATTTTCCAATATTTTACAAAACTGTTGTCTTACGTCAAATCGTGTGATATAATTTTTTATATTCTTCATCATAAAATACCCAAAAAAGGACCTTTTAAACTTTTATAATTACTTAAAAGAAGAGTTTTTAAACAATAATGGACAATCTACCTAGAGAATTTCGACAATACGCAGAGATGTTAATGTAAACAATCATACAAAAGGGTATTTCTACTAAAGTAGTCATTAATTGCTAATAATAAAGGACACTTTCTCGTCTGCGTGGCTCTCGTGCTCTGCCGGAAAATCTGAGAAGGATCAGGGTTGCTGCTGGTACAACCAACGGCAGGGCTGACTCTGCAACAGACAACTCTATTCAATGTTATCTAAGATTTGAACAGGTTGGCCAACGGTACGAATAATCGTTCTTATTGGCGTTTTCGACCATAGTTGGTTAAATACTTTATTATATTATTATATATTGTGTATAATTTACATATTTTTGAATTTCTGTGCCGTACCCCGCAGCGAACTAAAAGATGAGGAAAATACTCCGTTGTTTTATGTCAACCGTTTTGTTCACGTGTAATATAAAAATGTTTACACTATATTATTGAATTAAAATAAAATCTTCACGGCTTAAATATCATAAAATGTGAGATTATATAATAAAAGCTCACTTCTTCATCAATAAAAAATCATAATTTGATTACTAACATTTATTATATTATTTGTTATTTTAACTTTTTTGAAGATCTTGATAAAAGAATTATATTTATCTCATTGAATCTTCTTCAATATTTTAATTATTTAACCAAAATTTTGACAGTCCTATTCAAATTTTGAACTAGATCTGAGGGTATTTTTGCCATATAATACTCATACCGTATCTAAATTAACTGTGTTTTCGACCCAGCCTGCAACCCAGATAAGCGGGGGTGTAAAGGGTGGACTACCTTGCCATCACCAGAGAAAAGAGGCGACATGAAATAGGGAAATGTTATCCGATCATGCCGACTGGCATTTTCGACCCAGCTGGCAACCCAAATAACCCGGGGTGTAAAGGATGGATTACTTTTATGATGACCGACAGACTAACACAAATTTAAGTTGTAATCTTGAGAAGCCTGCAAGTATTATCATGTCAAACCATCCTGCATAACTAAAATACACCACATAATAATATTATATCTATTTGATTAAAATATGTTTAATTACATGACTACTATAAGTTAAAGTCTGAAAGTTAATTACACGTTAGGATCTAAATAACATGCATAGTAAAATTCTAAAGGTATATAAGTTAGACCTACTTTCTAGCTCTGTAAAATATTATGTTGAGCTCTTCTCAAAATTTCAGCTATTGCTCACTTTGACTCCAACCGGAAACACTTGGAATTTAATAGGTCTTAAAATCAAGACATGCTTACATATAAATAATCTTCTAATTCTCATGTCATCATACTGATATTCTCATAAGTTATACGTATACAAATTACATGATTCAGATAAATAGTACAAAGTTATAAAATTAAATTAGTTCTAAGTCTTAAGTAATTAGACAAATATCTAAACTATAACATAAGGTATTGGATCACCTTGGCACCTAAACGAATCCAGTGTTACGGTTTTGATACAACCAGTTGGGATCGGAGGCACACCCTCACCTTTTGCTAAATCGAAGTCTGACTTCTAGGATTTCATGTATATATGTCTTCCATCGGGCTACATATATGACTACTATCACATCAAACAATTATTGTGAATTCATCCATATATATCATCTTAAGATGGCGCAGTCCGTATAATTACATTTGCTTAAAGTTCAAAATAACATTGTAGTTATCACAGTTTTCAAGAACATATGAGAAGGAAATATTCTACAAAACAGTTATATGGTAGTTGAGTTATTAGAGCTATAATTTGTTACTAATTCTATATTAGAAAGTTTGGAAGTACACATAATCTATTGATACTAAATCAGAGATCATACCTTACATATGTAAATTTACAGACCTCTAACTATCCAAAACGCATTTAAACAATCTAAGTAAACAAAGTAGCATCGATGGTTTATTATGCACCTACTTTAGATCAAGAGGAAATCCTCATAAATCTAACTTCATGTTGTTGACCGAGCTCAAGAACTCCTCAGCTTCCTCAAAAATTCTTAACTCAAACTGTAGAAAGGAATGAAAAAATACCCCCACTAACATGGTTTATAACCCAGTAAAATCCGTGTCAAATCTATTGTTAAGCCACTTGTCTTAAATATCCATACCAAATGTCTCTCATGCGCTACCTATCGGGTCAAATCCTGTCAGAACGCACTAAAACTCGGCACATACAACCCACTAATTAATAGCCTTTTTATAAGAATAATTTATAACATAGATTTAGTTATATAATCGATTGTATTAATCAAGTCATCAATTGGTTAAATTCAGTCTATCGATTATATGTATTACTCAATTAATCGATTATAGGTTGTTAAGCTATTGGTTTTATTCATATCATTAATCAATTATGTTATCGATTACCAATTCAAATTGTCAATTCTATAAGTATCACTAAGTGATTATCTAAGTTAATATGTTAATCGATTACATCTTCTTCACTTAAGTGATTATATACAGTCTTGTTAATCGATCGCTTACATATCTGTTAATCAATTATGCTTAAGTCTGTTAATCAATTATAAATTGTTCAGTTAATCAATTATATGTTATTTCAACTAATCGATTACAGGTTTAAGTTATCGATTACAGGTTATACATCTAGTCGATTCTCAGTCTTAGTCTTCTAATCAATTACCAGTTATAATTCTTAATCGATTACGAATTGTTTTGTTAGTTGATCATTTACATTACTCTGTCAATCGATTACGTGTTTGTTCGGCTAATCGATTATACTTTCTCAATTAGATCAATTACGTACTTATTCTTCATTTAGTCGATTGCATATTCTTCTTCTAATCGATTTGGAGTCCTTCGGTTAATCGATTTCATGAGTTATCTTGACTTCGATTAATAGTTATATCTTACTTCGATTACTTAGCTTAGTCAAATTGATTACTTTCTTCTGATAAATGATTTCAATTTAGTTGATTTTTGCGTCTTATTTTGACTCCAATTACTGGACTTGTCTTAATTGATTATTTGTTATCTGTTTAATTAGTTGATGCCTTAACTTTAACTTCGATTATAAGCTTGCATTAACCGATTGCCGTCTTAGCTTAACATCAATTACTAACTTCTTTTAAATTGATTAGTCTTTAGCTTAATTTTGATTGTAAAGCTTATGAAAATTGATTACTCTTTTAACTAGAATTCGATTAGAAAACTTGTTCTAACTTTGATAACAGAACTTCTTTTAATTTTAATTAATCGATTATCTAAGACTTATAATTTTTTGAATTCTCTCAAGTCTTCCTACTGATCATTGTCATAATTTTTAAGATTTTTTATCTTGCTTATGCTAACTAAACCCGATTCCATCTAGCTAAATTAAACTAATCTAGGCATCTAGAACTTGGGGTGACAACCTTGCCAGAGAAGAAAGGCAAAATAAAAGAAGGGAATGTTATCATATCATTCTTTTTCCTTCCACTATTTCATTGCTTGAAGAGTTTTTAATGTATTAATTACAATAAAAATTGTGAAAAGTAATTTCAACAAAAATCATTTGATCAAATGATCAAATAATTCTTGATGAGTGCAACAAATAAGGTAGTAAAAAGTTTAATATGACAACATTCCTCATAAAACCTATAATTGACTTGTCTGTTGTTTGTTGGGAAAAGAGTGGAGAAAGAAGCGTGGGAAGATTTGACATGTCTAGTTGGGGGTGAACAGGAAGATCAGAGTCCTTTTCGTGGGAAAGAGGAAGCGCAAGCTCCCAAGTTGTTCCACGGGCTGTTCGCAAGGAAGCACATTTATGTGATCCCAGTTTCTTTTGCTCTCAAATTGAGAAGAAAATCAGACCACTCCAGGCAAAAAGAGGATCTTTTTTCTTATGCTCCATGCGAAGTGGTTTTCTCTTTGGTGAGGAGAAAGAATGGCAGAGTTGTCAGATGAATGTTTGGCTCCGCTTGATCACTATTGCAGCTCAGGTTTGAGGTCTTCAGATTTAGCAAAAAACTAGAATCCATTAATTTTTTTTCAAACAAAAATTCATGGTCAGATTCCATCCGAATCTTTAGCGGGGAGACTTTGAAAAGGAGAGCCTTTCGATGTCTGGAGTATCTTTTGAAAAGAAGATAAGAAGAAAATCTGGAGATTTCCAAAAGTAACACTATTTTCCGCTTTACCCTCTTAAGAATAAGACTCTGAAAAATAAGACATTACTTTTAAAGAACAGAAATATCCTATTTTTTTTCACTGTTACCCTCCTAAAAGTAAGATCTTAATTACTTTTAAAAGACAAACGTGTCATTTGATTTTATTTAAAGATTGCTTCCACTAAAAAAAAATCAAGAAGATCTGCAACTTCTCCCCAAATTTAACTTTCTAAGATGATGAGTCTCATTCAAAATTCGTTCGAAATCTATAATTTCAAAAGTGTTGCCAAACAGAGCCTTAGTTTCTTCCGAGATTCACATATACAACTTTGCACTTGCGCGGCTTCCAACCTGAAGACCATTTTCAACTTTGGCATCATGTCACTTTCGAAAACACTCTGGCTTTCATCTTCAACATAAAAAATAATTTAAGACGTATTCTTCTAATTTAAACTATACAAAAAAACAAAAACAAAAAGACTCTTTTGATCCATTGCAGAATGCTCAAAAATACTTCCAAGTGAGAGCTGTATCAAATGTGCCCTTAAATTGAATTGGGAGCTTTTTTAAAGCTCAAAATTAGGACTTCCAACTGAAAGCTAAAAACACGAAAAAAAATAGAGATAACGGACTTGCGTAGTCAAATGCTGCCATCCATGTTAATTTGATGAAAGACGAAAGATACCTACCATTGGAATTTGCGCCAAACACACCCAAGGGGGCTATTTAAATGTCCATTCATATATTGTCCGGGCGTGACTAGCAGACCTATATGCATTTCCCACTCATATTTTGACCCCATCTGGACATATTTGTGTCGTAACATTTGGAAATGTGGGCGCCCCAAAAAGGTGCTTTGTTGACCCACATTCCAAAACATGTAAATTGTAAAGTTCACATGAAAATTTGTCCTCAGATATGCACTGGGAATACCAGATACTACGGAATTAAGTGAACACCGATGCTAGGGTGAAGAAACAATCAGTTAAGGATTATTATGCTCTGACAAACACAGGAAGCACGAAGTTCCATGAACATGGGATATGCCTCAAAACCATGAAAGGAGGTCTTCGAGGAAAAGCCAAAACCACATATATTCAGGAAACAAAAATGAGGAAGGGTGGTGCACACAATGGAGGTCTAGAGACCCTGGTCAACGAGATAGTCGCCCAACCTCTCAACAACCATGTTGCACTGGCCTGGAGCCACGGGCTCGTCATAGATGCCAATAACAAGAGCCTGGCCAGTCTTCTTGATAGTGACACCACCTGAACCCTGCAAATTGGAAAGGAGGAAAAATGAGTTTGCAACAGCTAAAAGTGAGAAAATCTTGCGGAACTAAACATTGATATATGTGCACGCATGTACACATACACAATGATTCGATTAAGGGAATGACAATTTTCTTAAATGCCTCCTCATTTGGGAGCTTCTGTCAAGCTTTAGGTCCATACGTCAGCCACATACAACAAGAAGGCATCTCTATTACCAACCCCACAATGGGTAGAAGATGGGTCCACTTCCCACAGCCGTCCCTAGTGCCAACTCAGCGGACAATGCCAAGCGTAGCATTAAGTGGAGGTGTAATTGGAGACTTGTCGAGATGGCTAACCTTTTGTCCAAAAGCTTTTAAATAAATGGGACATGCAGCAGCCGATCTTTCTACTCAAGAACAAGGAAATGATACCTTCCTCTAAGACATTGGACAGTACAGGAGTAAACATCCCCCATCCGGGTCATGGGCACTCACCCTATCCTTAAGGAACAACTGCTATGACAGGGCAGTCAAAAGGGCCCCTCAAGTTATGTGCCGAATCAGGTCAGGATAAAAGTCCAGTCACATTAGCCTGCGGAGCCCCCCTCTGCAGTCAAGCACTGGGTAGTGGAAGGAGGGAGTTGAAAACAACATTCCTGTAAGATATTGACTTTAAAAAGCAAAGAATTTTCACTTTTTGTGACAGCTCTTAGAAACATCCCCATGACCACCCTGACTTAAGATTATATCCACCATAAAGCTACAGCATTGAGTTTTTTTCTGTAGGTTGGCATCTCTTACATTCATTCCTAACATATCAAATGTAAGACCAATTCATCTTACACCTACTAATAGTGCAGCAACCTGAGTTTTGGTTTGCAAATTGCAACACATAGAAATACGTGCAAATTTTATCTAAACCATTCCCTACGTTAAGAAAGATTTGAGATGTAGAAGCAATTACTGATTCAGAGTTCATTTGATACTCAAAAAGCAAAAGAATTATCTATTTAAAAGTTAAGGACATAGTATGATCGTTGTTTACACGTTGCTAAGAACTTTCATAACATTGCTTACAATTAATAAATGAATGAACAAAAAACAGATGTTCTAACTAATAAAACAATTTTATTTTTAACATCACTTTTTTTTAGAGTTTGGATTCATAGTTACATGCATAAGGGGGAGTGAAGTGCAATAGGAAGGTTGCTCTATTGTGACCTGGAGGTCACGGGTTCAAATCTGAAAACAGCCTCTTTGCAGAAAGCAAGGGTAAACTGCATATAATTTATCCTCCCCAGGCCCCCATGTGGTGGCAGCCTTGTGGCAGTGGGCTACCCTTTGTTTATCGCTACATTTGTAAAGTTATAGAAGAACTTTTATAACCTTATGTAAATATTTCTCTTTCTTTTCATCAAGATTAAAGTCTGCTTATTGACCAGTCACAGGCATAACTTTAAACTAGATGCTGATGCTTTAACTGTCTGAAGTTGTAAGGGCTTGTAAACCCACTTCAATTACAGGATAGAATGAACAGTTTTTGTTTTCTACAACAAGATGCAAGTATATCACACTCTGAAATCATGTGTGAGATAAGAGTATTCAAATTTCAGAGTGATTTTGAAGGGAAAGGCATTTCATTAGATCTATCTGTGTTTCTGCTTTGGGGAGGGGGTCTGTGAAGGCAAATTTGCAGGAAAAATAACGTACCTTCTTTCCACGTATCACCGCCCCAGGCTCTCCCTGAATGACCATATACTTTAACCCGCCGAGGAATAAACCAGTAGGAGCAAGATAGCCTGGTTCAGCAAAATCATTCATAATACCTGAGACTTCCTCAGGTTTAAGCTGCATGAGTGCAACAAAGTCAAAAGCCTAACAGAAGACTAATCAGCAGTAAAGCAGGTGGTGAACAAAAGATTATAATGCCATGATAAAGCAAAAGGTCACCAAGCAGCAGTCTAGATAACAAATCAAATGGAAATATATGGAAAAAGACAGGAGATCAAATGCCATAATAATTCTCAGCTTCGGTAGAAAATGGAAGATCTGTGCATCAAGCTACATAGTAGACAGATCATGCATATTGGGCAACCAATTTACATGATATCACAGAGACAAGATCATGTACATAAAAATAAAGGAGCATAAAGGTCCAATCTTGTAGTTTCCAATGCTAACCACTCCAAGAAAAACAGAAACTGACATTTATCCTGAGACTGTTATAGACTACTATGGGAAGGAAGACCAGGGTCTAAACTAATGCCTTTTGCAATTTATTGATCATTACGGTTTCCTATTACATTATTGCGGAAAATATCAGAATTTAACAGACAAGAATATATATATTTTATTGGCCTATGTTACCTCATACTTTCCCCTTTAAAAGATAATAATATTCTTCATCAAGGAGAAGATTGAGGATTACTAGCAAAAGACCAGGCCCTGCTATGACCACTTTTGCAATTTGGTTGACAGCTAGGATCTCTTATTCCATTATTGTAGGTAAATTTTTAGAATAATTTGAATTGTCCTAGTAATCACACTGCAACAAAACTAATAACATCTCCGAAATCCAACAGCAGAAAGAACTCTATTTGACAAGGAACAGAATTTTGCTGATCCTTATGGCTTAATGGCATCCTTGTCACTCCATGGCTTTAATAAAAGAAGGTTACTAGAATTTTTACACAAGAAAATAGGCCTTCCCACAATATATATTAAAAGTATCCAAGAAAATGTAACCGCTACATAAGGCATCTGACAGTTGCACAAGCACATTACATACACGCGACTCCTGAGTTGAGATAGAAAACAGCATGCCAAAAGCAGGTATGGTTGACAACACAAATAAAAAAATAGGAACCTGAGAAAATGAGAATAGTAAGGACAGAAGCATTTCACTCTCTGACATTTTAAACTATGGTTCAAACTCTAACAAGCAAATAAGAAATTGGATGCATTAAACTGTTGGATGATACTTGATTTTGCTTTTTGGGTAATGCAACAACATAGAAGACAAAATAGAAAGGCTACATAAAACTTTGGCTAGAAAAGGAGCAGAGGAAAGGTGTAAGAAATGTCCAAACATGAGTTCCTAAGAAGGCCTCCATTTTTCTAGATGATCCAGTTAGTATAGATAAATCTTATTCCAAATGCTCCCTTTTTAGATTTGCTCTCTTTAGCCTCAGAAAATGCACCCACACTAACACCCCCAATTGTGAACTGTTCACAAATTGTTCCACATTGGCAACCAATATCTCGGTCAAGTCATACTCCATCCAACATGTCCTCAACAATCACATAACTCAAGATCATCAGATCCAACATCAGAGAGTACGATCCTACAAGATCACCATAAAATTACAAGGCTATAATCACCAACCAACCATTAAAAGAAGAGTTTGCAGCAGATCAGACACAAAAGCGCACTATATACGATGCAAAGCATACCAATGAATTAGACAAAAGGCTACACGAAACCAACCATAAGTTAAGAAAGAGTAAGCTAATGCCAAGACTTATCCCAAAACTTGAGTTGAAGGAAAGAGCTAATAGAATTAAATGCATGGAACGAATTACAAAACCAGATTACCCTGATTAAATTTAAACAGACTGCGACACGATTTGAAAAAACGATCGAACAAGTATGCAAGAAAACAAACGAATCAAACTACAACAATACCAAACGAGAGAGGGATTCCCCGACCGCAACTGAGCTAATAATCGGCCTTACTGCAATCAAACCTGAAACGAGACAAAATGAGAGCATAGAAATCCGATCTGGATGAAATCCACTACCCACATTCCCTCATCAGAATACCATGGGAAAAACCACAGAAACGAATTCGGAGAACAGCCAACACGAATCCCACCACGCGATCGAACACGTCCACGACCGAAACTGAGCTAAATAAACTAGCCTTTTGCTATCAGATCCCACGAAGCAAAGCGGAAGCCTAGAAACCCGATCTGGATCCGCTCCACCAACCACATTCCCTCAGAACGCCAACGAGAAGAACAACAAAAACGAATTCAAACAGCCACCAACACGAATCCCACCACGGTGAGCTAATCATTATCCATCTCCTATCAAACTCAAACTCCAACAAAACAAAGCGAAAGACCAGAAACACGATCAGGATCCAATCCACCACACCACATTCCCGCATCAGAGCATCGCACGGGAAGAACAACGAGAAGGGATTCAAGGAAGAACAGCCAACACGTCCAAGGAGAACGCATCCGCTTCGCGGATCGTCCCGATCCAGGGCTAACGCCGAGGGAGGGATCGATCGCGAGCGTGGAGACGGGGAGAGGCGGCGGTGGGGATTGGGGGATACCTGGGGGAAGGAGGCGCTCTGGGCCCAGACGCTGCCGTCGTGGCCGAGAATGGCGGCGGCCGTGAGGGTGTGGCCGTCGCCCACATCGCACATGAGGTGCTCGTCGACGTAGGTTTGCCAGGACATCTTGCTCTGGAGGGTTGGGGATTCCTCTCTCCCTCTCTTCTGCGCTCCTCGCTTCTTCTCTCGTCTGTGCTGCGTGCTCGGCCTCGACAGGGGAGGGGGCGCCTCTATTCTATTATTAATAGAGGTGGAGGCAGCGGCGGGGAGGAGTCGCGTTGGAATTCCGCAACGCGGTGGGGAAATTAATGGCAGCCACTTAAGCGGGCGCGACCCACGCAATTATCGCGAGCAGGGGAGGGGCGCAAATCCTCAGCCCCATTTCGTTTTTTCCTTTCTGTGCGGAACGGACGTGACCGTTTTTGCGGGAGACGGGCCGACGACCCCAGGATCCTCTTATATTCCATGATTTTACTTTAATTTTATTCCGGTTTCTCTCTCTCTGCTGTCTTTTGTTGCACTTGTCTGTATTTTGTCCTGAGGTCTTTTTGAGGTGATTTAAGGTTGAGTCTACGTACTGTCTTTAACAATCTTTTGTACTGGTGGAGAATAATATATTCTCTAAAAAGGGTCTGACATTTTAATCATATAACATCCTTCTACTCTTTGTTGATCTATTTCATATTGTTGTACGAGATTAGACCTTAGGTATTTGTTGTCCACACATTCCCCTATTTCATATTCAATTTTCAACGATTTTAAAAAATATATTGTATTAGTAGACATGACCAATGCTAAGTTCTCTTACTCCGGACAGAACTTCGAACAGTGACAACAACGAATGAAGTTTTGGCTTATTATTTTAGGACTATTCTTTATCATAGAAATGGATACACCTTCAAATGATGTAGAGGAACTTGTCTATAGTATTGACATAGAAAGTTATTAACAGAAAGACTACTTTTATCATAGTAGGACTTTATCTGCTCTCTTGGATGTATTGTTTGATGTATATTGTTCAACGACTCCGGGAAGAGCTGTAAAAATCTTTTGATAAGAAATACAACTATGAAAATTTTAGTTTAGAAAAGAAGTACATTGTTGGAAAGTTCTTAAATTTTAAGATGATTAAGAAAAATTCTTTGTTGAGTAGATCTGCGAATTTCAAATTTTACTGCACAGTCTTGTTGAGAGAGAGATACATCGTTATTTGAGAAATTTCAAATTTTATCTATCATTGAGAAGCTCTCTTAAGTTGGAAAGATTTTGACATAACATTAAAATATAAGAGAGGTAAAATCTCTTTTGATAATTCGATGATTGTTTTTAATATTGAGAAAATGTATATAGACTTCACTCCAAAGGCAAAAGAAAATAAAAATCTAAAACTCAATAAATGGAGTTGATATAGGAGTCAATCTACATTGTTGTGCCGAGCATTCTACTTTTCTTACTTATCATGTTGCAAAAGATACATCTATGACCATGGAGAACTTCATTGTAGTTAGGGTGTTTGAAACAGGACATGTTGACCTGAAGTTTACTTTAAGAAAAGTTATGTCACTATATAAGGTGCATCATATTTCATAGATCCGATCAAATCTGATTTGTAGCTCTAATTTAGTTTAATCTAGTTATGAATTGACATTTAATATAATAAAATTATTTTATTATATTTAGAAACTTTTATTAGAAAAGATTATCTTCATGATGAATTATTTAAACTTCATGATGAACGTATTTATCTAAATAAATTTTATGATTTCATTGATGCTTATTCTTATAATACTAAATCATATAACATGTGGTATGATAGATTAAAACATGTTAATTTTAATACTATGAAGAAAATGATGAATCTTGACATGATTCTTAATCATGCTATTGATACTAAGAAAAAATGTAAAATATGTGTGTATTATAAATAACTTCAAAAACTATTTAAATCAATTGATGAAGATTCTAATATTTTACAATTAATTTGTTATGATTGTTATGAATTTAATAGTGTGGAGATCATAAGAAAAATTTTATTTCATTTATTAATGATTGTTCTTGTTATTGCTATATTTCTTCTTATATTTAGTTCTAAAGTTAAAAATCAAATCAAATAGAACTATTAAGAGGTTAAGGTCTAATAGAGGAGGAGAGTATACCACAAATTTCTTTAAAAAATAATGCCAAAACTCCGATATTATACATAAGGTAACTTGCTCCATATAATTTTCAATCTAATGACTAATATACCAGAACGTAAGAATATAACCCATGGAAATATGATAAACGTTGTGATAGGAAGTTCTCACTTACTTAAGTTCATGTAGGGGGATACTCTTACACAACATGTCGTGCTGAATAAAGTACCAATAAAGTTTAGGGATAAAAGTCTACATGAACTTAAGAGTCGAAGGATAAGTTTGAAATATCTTAGAGTATAGGGTGCCTTGTAAAAGTACTAGTACTTGAACACAAAAGGAAGAAACTTGATGCAAAGATTGTAGATGGCGTCTTATTGGGTTATATCAAAATAGTCTTGCATATAGATTTTCGATTATTAAATCAAAAATATCTGGAATAGATTTAAATACTATTGTTGAGTTTCGTGATGCTATATTTTCTAAAGCCATATTTCCTATGAAGATGAGACTACCTCAATCTATCTCTAGGCTTCCACTTCAACTAGAAATTAATTTACTATTGTAGATGTTCTATTATCCTTGGTGGATGTACCTTCTATAAGTTACTCTAAACTAGATGAATCAAGGTATACAAAAGGAAGGAGAAATAAGAGACCACAAATATCTCAAGATCTAGGTCAAGACTTTGTCACTTATAATATAAAGGGTGACCATGTAACAAATAGAGATGCTCTGGGTTCACCTAAAGTTAAGCAATGGAAAGAGGCCATTAAAAGTGAAATAGGTTCTATTATCTCTAATGACATTTAAGAATTGATAGATCCGCCTCCTGATTGCAGCACCATAGGATGTAAATAGGTATTTAAAAAGAAATTAAAACCTGATGGGTCAGTGAATAAATTCAAAGTCAAATTAATAGTTAAGGATTGACTATTTTGATACCTATTCTTATGTTACTAGGATAACTACTATATGTGTGCTTTTAGCATTGGCATCCATTTATCATCTTGAAATCTATCAAATATATGTTAAGATTGTCTTTATGGATTGAAAAGAAAGTATGTAAACTAGTCAAGTCTCTTTATAGATTGAAACAAGACCCAAAACAATGACATGAAAATTTGATAGAGATGTTCAATATTTTGACTTTGAAATCAATGACTCTGTAAATATATGTATACTAAAATAAAAGGTGATGAATGCATTATTTAGTATTTATATGTTGATGATATTTTGTTGTTTGTGACTAATCTTGTTATAATTAATGAGATTAAGGGTATCTTGAGTGGTAAGTTTGATACAAAGAACTTAAATTATGCTGACGTGATTTTAAGGCTGAAGTTGACTCGTTCAACTTATGAGATAATAATTTCTCAAGCACATGATGCTAAGAAAGTATTAGAAAGTTTTAGTTATAATCATGTTAGATCAGTTGTCACATCTTATGATCATTTAGAGACTTCACAAGAATACGAGTAGTGTACCTATTCTCAATTAAGATATTCGCGAATAATTGGTAATTTAATATATTTAGCAAATTGTTCTAAACTTGATATTTCTTTTACACTAATAAAGTTGAGCATGTATACAAGCTTTCCAGATAGAACGCATTAGGATGCCTTAAATAGAATACTTAAATATTTGAAAGGGACTATATCCTTGGACTTGTATTATGGAAGATTTCATGTGATCCTAAAGAAATATAGTGATGCCAGTTGGATTGGGGATACTACTAAAAGTAAAGGTGTTACTAGTTATAGTTTTACTCTTGGAGGAGGTGCAGTTGCCTAAAGGTCTATCAAATAGATGATTTGTATCTCGTTCTACATTTGAGGCAGAATTATGTGCTTTGGATACTAGAGTAACTGAGGCTGATTGGTTAAAAGGTCTTCTTTCAGAAAATTTCTTGATAATAAAGTATATTCCTCCTATCTTACTGCATTGTAATAACCAAAGTACAACAACTCAAATTAGAAATTCCAAGTATAACAAAAAATAAAAGAGACGCGTGTAAATAAGACTTAAGTTTGTTCGAAAGTTGGTGTGTAATACCCCGACTCTCCAATTCATGATTTTTAAACCGATTTATCCATTTTGACTAAGTTTGATCGAATTTGAACCAGCTTAATTTTTTTTTAATCTCATTTATTTTGAGTTAAATATATTTTGTGGTGAATATTTGGTGATTACGTTTAATTGAATGGTCTAGATGTGATCTAAGTGAGATTGAATTAAATTTTGTATGTTAAGGTGTTAATTCAAGTTGGGATGCTTTAGATTATATCATTAATTGGATTAGAATGAATTTGGTTAGTATATTAGATATTGTACCTATTATAAGAGTTATTGGACTATTTTACATGGGTTTTGGATGGCTCGTTAGCTGTGAAATGGATAGGAGACTTATTTCTCATAGTTTATAAGTTTAATTATAATTTACTTGGGTTTTATATGTGGTGAGATTAGAGAATCTAACCCCATATACTCTTCTCTCCTTCTCCCACTCTCTTCTAGCTCTTATTCTCACTCCTTTGCTCTTGAGAAGGAATGGAGGCTTACATGTTGGTTTAGGTGGTGTTGGAGGTTTGTTTGAAGGTCCCTTGAAGCTTGGAAGTTCTTTTTAAAGCAATTAGAGGGAGATCTTAGTGCATCTTAGGAAGAAGATGACCCCAAAAGGTGTACAGTTTGTGGACGATCCTTGGAACTTCTTCTTTCTCTTCTCTTAAGGTTGCTTTGAAATCTAGAAGACCCTCTGAGTTTGGTGGACATGAAGTAGAGGTAGGGTGATGCCATGGAGTGTTTTCTTTAAATCCCTGTGTGCATGTTGGTTCCATGATCTTAACTTGGCTTGCATGTGGATGTTTCCTGTAGACTTTCTTAAATCCATGTTATTAGTTTCCTATTTATATAAGATTTTGGATGTGAAATCTCTTGTTATTCTTACTTCCTAGTGTGCAGTCTGGGAATCAGATTTTTTAGCTCTACTTGACATGCTATTTGTAATCAATGTGGTAATTGAAATAACATGCATGTTTCAAAATTTTAAGTTCCATATGTTAGTTATTTCAGTTTTAATTTTGTGACATTTGATCTTAGTTTGAGTGAGATTTAACCCCATCTTCATAGACGTATGGTTGATTCCAAAAACAGAACAATCAGTAAGTATTTTAATTATCATGATTCATGTAGTGCTCCAATTGACTTGATTTTTGGATATGTGGCAACTTACTTCGATGACTTTTATACAAAAAGAACAGATCTTGATTTGGATGTGTAGATTGTAAATGGCATGCATTTGAAGTCATAGGTATTGAACATAATTTTGCTGAAACTCTCAGGTTCCACAAAACTGTGCTAAACGATCGACCGACCGGAGGGAAATGGTCGACCGATTTCGTCAATTTTGAAGACCAAAGAGCTTTCGTTTTCTGTTTGAGGCCAACGGTCGATCAATTCTTGGCGCCGGTCGACCAATTTGACCCAAAACTATATTTTTGACCTTAAATGGTCCCGTTTAACTCCGGATCTTTAATGTCCTAACTAGTAATAAAATTATTATTATAGTTAATTATATTATTATTTTATGAACAATGGGAAGCTGCAAATGTGGCAAGAACAGGGTTAAGAGGTGGGGATAACTCATTCCACCGAAGCCTACTTGTCCCTAACCCCGCTAATCCTCCTTATCCCTGTCATTTTTGGGTGTGCCAAATGAAGAATGGGGTTAAGAATCCCTTATCCCCGGACTATCTCCATACTAAATGGGGGCAAAAGGTTAGATGGTTATAAAAAACCAAGCAATATGCTGATTTATTTTTTAAATGGGAGGATTATGCCCCTAGGCATACCTAATGTGATTATCTGACATTTCGAATTGATGATTTGTATTAGTTTTAAATACTCACTTAGGGCTTGTTATTTTTTAAATTAAGATTAATTCATAAACTCCTACCAATATATATACACACACACATACATATATGCTTAATAAATGTTCAACTTTTCTATTATATATATAATGGTCTTTTAAGCATAAAGAAATTTATCTTTCTTACTTGGTTACTACACTTATTGTAGGTCTTTGAGATGTTTAAACCAATTTTTGGTTTATACACATTTGAAAATTTAAACTTATAGATTATAGATATAAATAAATTTATTATAAACATTTATTTAAGAATATTTTAAAAAAATACAGTTGCCAAGTAATTATGATTTATATAAAAATGTGATCCACCAAATACATGCTTGGATAATTGGAGATCAATGCTAAATATCTACTTCTAATTTTAGACTATTTTAGTTCTTATTAGACATAATTTTATTTACTTAAAATAAGTTTGATAGAATGATAGGAACAAGTCGATTATACAATACCCTTAATTTTAAAAAAGGAATTTTTTGCATATATATCTCTAAAGATATTGTATTTACATCTGTACCTCCAACTCCCGCATATCATTTTCAATACCCATGAAATCTCAAAAAGATTGCATCTATACCCCTCCATCAAAATACTGTTAAATCAAACTTAAAAATTTTACTTACAGGCTACTAATTTTACTCATATTTTACCTGTATACACTTAAATTTACTAAGATTTTACATATGCACCGCTGATGTTATCAAGATATTTGAAATCTTGATAAGAAAATAACTTTTGTGATAGACAACATGGATCTAAGCTCATTTTTGAGAACACTAGTCACTAGTTTAAGATACTTCTCTCTTATTCTTTTTTTAAAATTTCATGCTGTAAATTCACAGGTCTAATATCGTGATAACTATTATAATTTTGTATATTTTTATTTTTAAATAAAAATCACTCGGATAACTCAACAATCTTTCCCCTTTGAACACCTTACTCAACAGTTTAGTCAACCATTTAATCCCATATCACCAACATTTTTCCAAATCTCAAACATATTGTCGTATGAATGGTATTTTATTTCCCAAGAATCTAAACTGCGTGCTTGTAATAACATAATGAAAAAATATTTTTTTCGTGTAAATAAAGCTTTTAAAAACATTCATATAACAAAAATTGCCTTAATATTTGATCTGCATACGTGTGATCTTACGTGTACTATACTGGGAAGCAGACGAGGAAGCCCTTCGCCGTCAACCCTTGTACTTCAATACGACCTCCCGCCTCACGATTTGCAGCAAAGAGGAGAGAGAGAGAGAGAGAGAGAGAGAGAGAGGTGTCTTTACAGAGAGAAAGAGAGGTGTTGAGGGGGGGAGAGAGAGAGAAAGAGAGAGCTGTGTTAAGAGAGAGAGAGAGTGAGTGTGGTGTTTAGAGAGAGAAAGAGCTGGTGGTGCGGTGGCTGTCCTGTTCTGGAGAGGAAGGGAAGAAGAGAATGGGGATCCCCTCAGAGCTCAGAGACGAGTGGGCAAGAAGCAGGCGGCCCCTCTTGGTGCCGTCGCCAAGCGAACCCCACGTCGGAGCCTCGGAGAGAACCATACAAGGTGATGGCCATTTGTCCGAATCCGTCGTTTTCAGCCCGGTTGACCCTGTTCTCCACCCTCTTCTTCGATAAAGATTCTATCTTAATATCTTTATCCATTTTTTGTTGCTGGGCAAAGCTCGGTTCCTTTTGATGGGTTTTTGTTTTTGCATCTTGCGGATTATTGCATCCCAGTGGGTTACATGGTTTAGTAGAACCAATTCTGCTCACTATTCTTTTGTTTTCTTTGTAAATTCTTTTGGCGAGTGATCAAATTCCTTCTACAAAGAACTGATCCCATTGGGATGAAACGTTTGTTTGAGTTCTCTTGATAATGGGATTGGTTATTCAGGTGCTTATTCTAGATTGCTTATGCCGGAATAAGAGATATCTTAGTTTACCCATGGCTAGGGCATGTCCTGGATATGCTCTAGGAAGTATTCATCTGAATGCCACGAGGAACTCATCCCAGGTAATCTGATCCTTTTGGAAAAAGGAGCAAAGGGTCCTGGAAAGAAGAAATAGAGAATACTTATTCCCGGAACAATTCATCTGACCTCGGAATATGAAATCTGGGCTACCAAAGTCAGATTAATCTTATTCCCAGAACAACTCAACCAATTCCGGGCACATTCAGTTTTCTTCTTACCCATGTGTTATGACAACTGTGACTTGGCTTACCACGTTTAGTTCTCTCTATTTCTAGTTTCCAATTTCTGTATTGAACAGTGTTGGCTGGGCCTTTTAAACATTTTTTTAAAAACATTAGGCAGATGCGGTCTCTGAAGGGATCAAGACGGCTTGCATTGCGGGTGCTGTTGCTGCAGTACCAACGGTTTGTTTTCCTTTTCTCATCCTTCCTTCTCTTAATTCTAAGTGTAATTTGTTCTTTTTATTGGAGGTGTTGATGTCAGTGCCCAGTTCGTTTTACCATCTCAAAAGTTTTTTATTCTGGGCCATTTGGGAGATTGTTTTAAATTAATGACTTGGACTTCTTTTTCCTGTATGCTAGAAATGTAATTCTTTTTTTTTTTTTTTTGGGATTTAGTGACGATCTTTCTTTTTCTCATTATGTTTTCAGTTGGTTGGTTGCCGTGTTATCCCATGGGCTAAAGCTAACCTGAACTATACAGCACAGGCTATATCAGCAGGTATTTTCTTCCTAAATACTCACTTTGCATGGAGATTTTTTCTTCTATCCTTTGCTTATGAAGGTTAGTTTACACTGAAATATATATTATATTCTAGTGTCCTTGATGTTCTAGATGGAAGGAAATTGTATGGACTCGTGATTTTGTATTGAATCAGTTGCATGCTGCTTAGTGAAATTTAAAAGGAAGCCTGTCCAAATAAAAGAAAAAGAATAACCACTCCTCACCCGCATCCCCCTCAACAAGGCTACATGGAAAAATTACAAACTTCTTGATTTATCCTCTACAATCCTTTTCACTGTTTCTTAATGGGGTGTTTGGTTATTGTATCAAGCACCTCTATCGGTAGCTGTTTTAATATTGCTACCGTTACGTCTCGGTGTCTGGATATGTTCCATCAACTTTAATATTCATGTATTAGTGAAGTTTAGTGTTATAAAAATGATACAACTCCTGTTTCAGTAGCCCAAAGACTCTCTTGCCTCTCCTTCCTACTCTCCTAATTCTCTCTTTCTCCTTTAGTTGTCACCTATCACTATCGATATTGATATTATATACTCCAAAAATATTAATATCAACACTAATATTCTAACCAAATGGGGCATAAGTTCCTGCTCCAACAACCCAAACTAACCCATCTAATGATTCTGCATTTCTTAGCATGCGTATAGCTAAAGTCCCCTACCACACCACTGTGAAGGTGCCTGGGAGACCAAGTATATAAGAGATATACAAAGCATTTAATAGAGATACACGAGAATGGAATGGCAACATCTAGAAGTAAAGCTTAGAAATGCAAACACTAAGGTCAAAGAAGCCAAAAAGGCAGATAAAATATACAATCATAAGTAGTAGAAGAAGACAATTATCTACACCAGAAGCAAAAGCCGTACACATAATATGATGCATCGATAAATTTAAAAAAATGATGTTATTGATCAAATTTCATATTGGATGGATGACCATATTAATACTTTAAAGATTACTATTTCATATTGGAAGGATGACCATTCTAGTACTTTAAAGATTTCTGTCAAGGCTGACTTCCAAATAGATTGAAGGAGCCCTGAAACATGTCCTCATGTTCTCTTCATCCTGGACACTTCCATTTCACTTTCTAGGGGCCATATGGCCATATCATGTTGATTTTGACTTCAAGATGTGACTTTGTTTATCCTGAAGGGACATTTCTGTAAGTCCCAACCAAACTTTTTGAAGGCTGTGTTCAGGTTTTACTGAACCCTTATCGTGAGATGTATATGTTTAATGTCTGTTAATCTCCCTGACCAATAGAGGGCAGGTCCTCAATGGCGTCACATAGACTACTAATAAGGGATACAAGGTTTTCTTATATATTTTGTTATCTTTCTTGTTTGTATGGTCTTTGCTTATATCTTATATTTATCAAAGCTTTATCTAGTAGACTGCCACTGAGTGACAAACGGCTTTTCTTTCATTTTTGTTACCTTTCATGATCCTGTGTTCTTCGCTTATATATAGTTGAGAATTTTATAGCCAACTCTCGGACCTATTTCTCCCACATCAGAAGGAATACCTAGATATCCTTTCATGTTGGGTTTCATCTGTATGGTCAACACATCACTCAGTGCTCTTGAGCAGTGCTTTTAAGGGGTGAACTGCTACTGATGTGGGTGTATCAAAACCGATTGGAATGCTAGGTTGAAGTTTTTGTCTTCTGTAATCTGAAAAACACTCCAAGGAGCTGTAAAATGGCTGTTATGTGAATTGTGTTCAATAATATTTTAGTTGAATGTAGATTATCTTACAGTAGCCATCCTATGCCATTTGAATTTTATCCAGAATTTTCTTCTTATACCTGTCAAATATTTGGTTCTCTCACTATTGTATCTCATTTGCAGCCAAGGGATCATACGCTATGTAGGATTGGGTATGATTTGCTTGCATTTTTCTCCCTTGGCTGTCAAATGTCTCTTGTTATCCAATTTCCACTTTTAAAATGCTTACTTCTCAAATGTTTTGAGCTGTTTTTTGGATTTTCGTAGCTTCTCACTTATGGCATTATATATTAGTCTGATGTAGCTTCCAGGTTGTTGACTAAGGTTTTCATTAATGATAATCTCCTCTTTGCAGAAGTAACAAAAAAAAATGGAGGTTAATAGCAAGCTTTATTGGCTATAGGTGCCAGATTTCTCTCTAGGGAGATTCCTCCCTCTGTGCAGCACAGTCCTCTCCCAATAGGCAACGCCATTATGCTGTTTTACACCATGATTTATGACAGTATGCTACAATAGTGCCTCGCTGCACATGAATGTTGTGTCCAAGGCTTCACTATCTATCCATATGCAGCTGATTCAGAAACTCTGCTAATTTCTAGGGCAAATTATATGATTACTGCATTCCATATTTCATGGTCAGGTAGCATCTCCTTCCATGTGCAGCTGATTCATAATCTCTGCTACTTTCTAGGGCAAATTATATGATTACCTCATTCTATTATAGGAATAATTAACTGGAGTCCCCGGTCAGAAATCTAACATTGTTTCTCGCCTCCTATCAGTTGTTCGCAGACCACTTGCCCTTTGCTTTATGGGAAGACTTACTTTCCTCCTCTGTAATCGTGTTATTTTTTTATGCTAATTTCAATTTTATTAAAATTTTAATGCAAATTCTAATCTTAGCCTCCATTCTTTTCTTTACCCCACAACTATAACCTATCGGCATGTTGATATGTTAACTGCATAATTAAGGTGTTAGCATATTGATGTATGTGTTAAATATAGTGTTGCAGTTGAAATGTTAACATTGTTAACACATCAAGGTGCTAATGTATCAACACCTTAAGGTGTGAATACCTTAACACTTTTACACATTATATTGATAGCTTGTGAAAGTGTTCAGATGCTAATTTGTTTTAATGTGTTAACTATTAATGACTTATTGTGTTAAAACTTAAGACTTAACTCATCGACAGAGTGTTACATAAGTTTTTGGATAAAGCAGGGAGCAGACAGTCAGGTAAAGAAACTGATGCTGGATGGAAAATAAAGTCAGACCTCTGACAAGGGGGCTAATTAATTTTCCATTCCATATTTCATGGTCAAGTAGCATCTTATCTTCTACGTAATACTCATTTACTTCCTTCCAAGATGCCAATCGTTGTACCTCACATTCTTCCATGGATCGCCAGAGGGCAGAAACTATCATTTTACCTTTATGCATATCTTTTTGCTACTGAAGCAACAACCTTACTGTAATTGTTCAAGGTTCTTATCTACCTATTTTTTCTGTTGGGCAGCTTCTGTTGCCGGTTTCTTCGTTTCTTCATCACTGTGCTGCAATGTCATGGCACAGCAGCCGTCCAATCGGATTGAACGGTTGCATAGCTACTGTTGCAGCGCGTCTGGATTTAGGGGGGCTTTTTTTTCATTTTTTTTTAATTTTCTGTTCGGAGTTTTTAAATTTTTTTGGAGCATCCGATCAAAAATCGGATAGTACAGCCGGGTTGCTCGGGTTGGCTCCCACCCGACTGTATTTCTTTTTCAAAAAAAATTTTGACACAAATCTCAAAAAAAAAAATTATACAGTCGGGTCGGAGTCGACCGAGCAACCCCACTGTACCGTCTGATTTTTTATTTGATGCTCTAATTTTTTTTAAAAAAATCTGAACAGTAAATAAAAAAAGAAAAGAAAAAATACCTCCTTAAATTTAGACGGGCTGCACAACAGTCATACGATCCGACTGGATCGGACAACTGCTGTGCCATGATTGCAATGCATGGCATTACAGCAAATATTATTCCTATTGACAAGACAATTTTGGAGGGCGCCAAGAAAAATTTACGTGATAGGGTAGTCTGATGAGCATAGTCAACATTCAGCTGCTTGAATGATGAAGCAAGAAATTTCTGTAATCTTTGCTTCTCTTTTCACTCGCCTTACTTTAGATCTGTGGATGACATTTCAATGAGTCAAGTGATTCTCATGTATTTCCTCAAATCACTTCTGTTGAAGTGCTGCAATTGAGTGTATTCTTATGATAAATGTTTGACAACTGCGTGTTGTCTTGTAATAAATATTTGACAGATGCCCGTATTTTATGGTGTTCTATGTCATTTTACAACACACCAAACAATACCTTTGTGAGATGATACCATGTTGTTCACCTTTATAGGAAGAGTACGGCATGTCTACAGAGGGAATGGTGAAAAAGGGTCATTCATGGACAATTAGAATGCTCGCTTTGAACATTCTAATCGTAAACTGATTTTGATATCTTTCTTGTGGTAATTTCATATTTACCAGTCTTGTATGTTAAATTTTAAAAATGCCATGCTTATTTGCATATTAGCTCACATGTCCTACCAAATAATATATCTATCAAATGTGTCATTTCAGTGGCATATATGAGATATTTATAAATATCAAGTATGCCATTGAAGAGGGAATTTTGAAATATTGTACATATTAGGATGGTATAGAGGACAAATAAACATGGCATTTTTTGAAACTTAACATACTGTTAACAGTGGTTAACATGAAATTTCCTATCTTTTTTTGACATTACATTCAACATTGATAGTATAAGTCTCCGAAAACTTTTGATATTACAAATAACTCTTCCTAATTTTACTATTTACAAATAAGCTCTGCAATTTCAACTTTCTTACAAAAAAGTTTTTCTGAACATCTTTTTGGAGTCACTCTCAAAGACTTTTTTAATAACATTTAGGGGTCTTGTACTAATTCATGGGGGATTGTGAAGGTTTATTCATAAATACTTAAACTATAGAGACTTATTTGTAAATCACTATGTTTTTGGGGGTTATTTTTAATTATATCTAAGGAAAAATGTGCCTCATCATCAATCATTGGGATGGTGTTGGCCCTTGGCGCCTTATAATAGTGAAAGCTGTGGTATATTTTTATGGACATGATAAATTTTAATGTTTGAGAAGTTGATTAACAACTATCTTCCTTCCTAATTTTCATTGAATAAGTTTACATATTATTAAGTCTATCTTTCTCGACAAAATGTTAGGTGGAAGTAGTAATAATTAGTTTTTAGTAGTTACAAAAGTCAACTTCTTTTTAACAGGTTCAAATTTCCCTAATCAGAATTTAGAGATTTAGTTAGAAAGTAAAAAATGACCAAAACATATTATAAACAACTTCTAACACGTATTTCAAAGTAACTAATAAATGGAGCCCTAAAATTATTTCCATTTGAAAGTTGCATCAAATACGACTATAGTGTGGTAGAAGGAGCCAACCATTTCACCAGCCGTGCAAGTATGCAACTAGCTAGGGTTTGAATTCCTTGTTCAAGACGCAAATTTTAGACGATTCTCCGCGAGAACTTTTCACCATCTTTTCTGTTGACATGTCTATCGATCAGTGGATTCACTTTTGAGGGCAACAAAACGATCAGCTCTGTTAATTGATTGACCTTCACTAGCTGTGTTTAACAAAAAAAAAATATTGGTTGTAATGTCTCTAAAGTATTATAATACAACTATCATCGTTTGACCGATTAGTATTTAAGGCATGCCTTATCTCCTGCAAAGTAATGCAACAATCATGCATCATATGATCCATTCAATTGAATGGCGAATATGCTACAATGTAAAGCATATTGAAGCAACAACAAATACTTCATAAAGGAAAGTCATCAGTGCCGGTCTGGCCAGTCGGACCCGACCTTTCCCGGCCATCAGGCTCGCAGCTAAGGGCATGGGACCTGCCCGGATAGAGTTCAATATGAGTTTGTGAGGTAAGATCATAGTTAGTTAAATACGGTACGAGTATTATACAGCAAACATAGGTTCGGACGTGATTTGGTTTAAAATTGAATAGACAGTAAAAAAATTGGTCAAATAATTAAAAGATTAAACAAATTAAAGAAGACATCTATAAATTTTTTATCAAGAATTTTTAAAAGTTAAAATAACAATTGTAATCATATAATAAGTAGTTATTAGTCAAATTATGAGTTTTTGTCAATGAAAAAGTGAGTTTTGTATCATGTAATCTCATATTCTATGATACTTAATACTAAAAGTCTCATTTTAATTCAACATCATAGTGAACTAAACAGGAAGTATTAAACGTTTTTGTATTATACATGAATAAAATGGTTGGTGCAAAAAAATGAATATTTTTTTCTATCTTTTGGTTCGTTGCGGCATATGAGAGTCTTATTCGAAAATTCAAAACTACGCGAATTATATGTGCATAATGCTATATTTAACTAACCATGGGAATGTCTAATTCCTTTGGCCCAGAACAATTCGGATCAGACTGGAAGTGGCTGATCTAAATAAATTTTTGACCAAACGATCCAAACATCAATCTCAAGTTTAATAACCTTGCTTAATGTCATTGTTAATAGAATATTACCTTGGACGCGTGCGCAACCCTCGTCAACATGGTGCGGAAGATGGTCCCCTCGTCGGCATGGTACAGCTATTAGAGTCGCCCACAGATTCCAGACATCAAGTCCTGGAGGCCACATGTGTTTCCTCTAAGAGAGAGATAGAGAGGAGAGGGAGGAGGATGGGAGAGAAAGGGAGGAGAACTCACGTAGGGCTCCCTAGTCTCTATATACACACATATGTATAAAAAAGGCCCTCAAATAGTCCCCACCTAATAGGGGCTATTGATCCTCCACATCCTTATCCAACAAGGAAAGCACTCCAATGTGGATGTCTATCGGTACGTGACGTATGTCACGTATAACATCTCCCACTTAGACACATTGGACATTTACAATTGTCTCTCTTATTATTGTTAGTTTAGGTGGCCTACAAGCAAATCTGACTATGTAAATCTCGTTCATTTATTAATAAAATGACATAATATTCATTATGTGTAAATCGCATTAATTATCGTTTCATAATGAAGTCTGTGGATATGTGCTATAGTGATCAGATTATGATGAGATCATACTAATGAGACTGATTACTTAAACACACATTCTTAATTGTTCATAGTCGGAGGATATCCGAAAAGGACATCGGATATCCGGTTAGACTAGTACATATTACTCATGCTCATATGATGAGGGTGACTGGTCTCATAAGTCACTTGTGTGGAGACACTAAGGCGAATCTGTAGGTGCTCATTGGAGAATGAGTTCACTGAACTGATCCGACTGAATCACTAGATGGCATTGTACCTCACTATCAACCAGCTTAATTCTATTGTCGCAGTTGCCTGGATGGTCCTCGGACCTGAGACACCAAGGACACCTTGGCAGTGGACTTCTGTGCTTTGACCTTGGTTAACGAATCTCTAGCCACGGGATTCTAATACGCCAAGGATTGGGTACAGCGGAATACCGTCGAAGGGAATTGTGTGTCAATAAGGAATCATTCGCTCTCGGTACTTAGAGAGAGAATGCTCTAAGAAGGATGCGCGAAAGTCCCTGGCCAGGGCGGACGATAATATCGGGAAAGGAGCTTTCCGATATTCATCAGCGGCATCCAATCCAAGTGAGTCGACCGATTAGGGTTTGACAGCTCGCCATATCTTGAGTTGACTCGAGAGCATTGTACGAATGAAGGATTATATCCATGCGGTAACTGTCGGCGGAAAGGTTCCAAGAGTGGGTTACTTAACCCCAAATACCTTCCGGGTTCACGCGGTGTTGCTTGGCCCCCAACGTGATCGGAGGCCCGGTCGAATTCGATGTGCGACATCAATTCGATTGATTAATTGATTAATAAAGGGTTATTAATTAATTAATAAAGCCAGTGAGGAGTCACTGGGCTTGTTGGGCCATTAACTGGACTGGTACTTGGGCCTAGAGGGTCACACGCATACGATTCTCTAGGCGATGGATAAATAAGTGGGTTTAATACAAACCGGGGGTTTTTATGAAAAACCGCGCGGTTAGTATAAAACATAGCGAACGGGTTGAGCAGGCCAAGCTGCTGCTAACCCTAGCTGCCCCTCCTCAGTTTCTGTCTTTCTCTGGCGCCCAGGCAGATCCAGATCTGCTCCGCCGCTTCTCCGAATCCCGTTCGACGGGAAATCGTCTACGCGTTGCGGCGATCATTGCGGCGACCGGCGGAGGCTTCGTGGGCTGCGAAGAACGAGGAACTCGAGGATATCCGTCGCGGGGAAGATCGCGTGGACTTCGCTAGAGGCCGGGCGTTTGCGCGGCTTGCGGTGTCACACCGACGGAACCGAACGGCTGCGGATTCGAATCCGCACACGGTGAGAACTTCGATAATCCGATTATCGTATTTTAGATTTCGAAACGGGAACAGATCGCTGTAAATATTTTATTTTCCGCTGCGTGAGCGATTCGGAGAAACCGAGAAAACCCAACAATTATAACTCTACCTTTCATACAACGAAATGGCGTGTGCGACTAAACGTGAAGAATATATAAGTGAGAAGTGTTATATTAAGTCATCACCACACTAGCATAACAGTACAACTCCAAATCTCGTCCCATACCCCAAACCACAAGCTCGCATCGAGTTAAGGAGACATGATCCCTCAGAGATCTCTACTTTAACCTCTCAAAAAACTATGTTTCTGTACTCATGATTATGTTAGACACATCCAATGAGTCAGAACGGCATAAGTGTGATGCAAGTCAATTTTTCCTACACCACACATGTCAATCTACTTCGACTTAACTGCTTTCTTAGACATGCTCCGCTGGACCGCATGCATCATGATCCTTGGAAAACATGCTGAAATAGTATCATCGTGTCCACATCATGACAAGGTGTATACTCCCAAAGGACATAATAAAAGAGCAGAGGTTTCACACAGTGAAGAAGTAGAGATCCATTCTGTCACTCCTCTAAAGGTCGAAAGGATAGTACATACAGTATGATTAGTAGGTTATGGTAGAGCTAAGAGCAGGAATAGTCACTCTCATGCACCACACAAATCTGTAACCCTGCGCTCCACTAAGCGCATCCAGGTTGCCCATATGGCTCTCATCAGATTCAACTATTAATAGGCTACATGGAACAGTCCATGTCCGAATGTTTTCAATTAGTCTCATCTTAGTCGTTTGCTAAGGTAATTTTGACTCTTATTACGCTCCCACTGAACGTAGAAAACATGCACTTTATTAAGTACAAAGTCTACATAGTCTATCTCATCATGCTCACTCTTATAGCGACATGGCGATCGTCCATGTGAGTGGACCGATCAAAAACTAGTGGCAAACACATTCACAAATATAAGTGCACTAATAATGCAAAGAAAATACTCGTATTTTATTACATAAAACGGTATCCATATACAAAAAGAACTAGACCATTCTCAGTCCTAAACCTCCAACATGTTTGAGAAACGAAATTCTGACAAGAGGTTTGGTGAAAGGATCTACAAGCATCTCACTAGTAGAGATATATATGAGGACCACCAACCCCTGCGTAATGATGTCTCTGATAAAGTAGTAACTAGTGTCAATATGCTTTGACTTTCCGTGATACTTGGGGTCTCTCGTGTAGGCTATTGTGGCCATATTGTTACAATAGACCACAACATCTCATGCATGTATTGTGACATCCAAGCTCACTAAGAATCGCCTCAACCAAATGACTTCATAGACCGTAGCAGTGCAAGCAATATATTCAGACTTCATTGTAGACAAGGGGATACATGCTTGCTTCTTGCTGTACCAAGAAATAGCTCATCCTCCAAATACGAATGCAGATCTCGAAGTAGACTTACCCGCTCATCTCTATTAGCTAATCTATCAACATCTGAGTATCCAGTTCATCTAAGACTCCCACCATGAGTGAGGTTCTCAGTACCTCGCAAATATCTAAAAATCATTTTTAATACTTGCCAATGCGCAGTTTCAGGATTACTCTAATATCTACTAACCGTGCCAACTACAAAGCAAATGTCGGGACGAGTGCACATCATGGCATACATGAAACAACCGACCGCATTAGCATAAGGAACATCCTTCATTCATTCTTTCTCTTTCTCTATATTGGGACATTGATTAATGCTAAGAACTAAGTCCCTCTCCATTGGAGTATCTACATGCTTGGCTTTATGCATCCAGAAGTTTTCCAATATTTTCTTAATGTAAGTCTCTTGAGACAAACTTAGAAGTCTCTTGGATTGATCCCTTTAGATATTTACTCTCAGTATATAATCAGCCTCACTTAAATCCTTCATCTCAAATGTAGAGGATAACCACTCTTGAGTGGTTTTGATTAACTCTATGCCATTCTCGGTTAGTAATATATCGTCAACATATAAAGGGAAAATAGGAGCACTTTCTTAACTCTCTTGATATAGACACAGTGGTCTTTTTCGATAATTCTGAAGTCAATCAAAATGATTGCTTAATGAAACCGATAATATCATTATCTAGACGACTGCTTGAGACTATATATGGAATGTTTCAGGTGGCACACTTTGCGCTCTTGTCCTTTAACTTCGAAGCCCGCAGACTAAACCATATAGATCTCTTCGTCTAATTCTCCATTGAGAAAAGTTGTCTTTACATCTATCTAGAATAATTTCCAGTCTAAATGAGTGACGACAGTCAGGCTGAGGCGCATGGAGGCAAATCTCACCATTCGGGAGAATGTCTCTTTGTAGTCTATTCCCTCTAATTGGATATAGCCTTTCGTCACGTGTCAGGCTTTATACTTATCAATTGACCTATTAACTTTACGCTTGACTTTGAGAACCCACTTGTTCCCAATAGCCTTATGTCTAGGCAGTAAATCAACCAACTCACATACTTCGTTCTTAGCCATTAAATTCATTTCTTTCCTTATTGCAATTATCTACTCTTCTGAATCAAGTAAGGTCATCGCTTCCTCGTAGGATACAGGCTCATTAGCATCTATATAAGTACACATGAATAATTTTCCTTCAATCGTAAAATAACGTTGAGAGATACGTCCACGTTGACTTCTACGAGGTAAAGCATTGAGTGGTTCACTCTCATTATCTATTAGGACACTCCCACTATCTTCAGCAACTGCTAGGATGAGACTTATTCCTCCCGTGCATGAAGAATAGTGTTCTCAGTAGGATCTTACAACTCATATAGTTGCATGTCCTGCTTGACCTCTCCTATAGATGGGTAATCTCCCTCAAGGAAGACCACATCTCGGACCTCTTTCTCAGTCATTCTTCTATCTAGATGTTCACCATATATCACATAGCCCTTGGATTGCTCAGGTACTTTATGAATACCTGTTCGCTAGCTCTATGATCCAACTTCCCATATTTATAAGAGGTACTATGAACATATTCAACTGATCTCCACGGGCGAAAGTCCTTCAAGTATGACTTTTCGCCTTTCCATAGTTCGTAGGGAGTTGAAGGTATTGACTTAGAAGGCACTTGGTTCAGGATATAGACAGTAGTCAATGGTGTATCCCCCCAGAAATTTATTAGAAGATTAACTTGCACCATCATCGACTAAACCATCTCCATAAGAGTACGATTCCTCCTTTTTGTAATACCATTTTGTTGCGGAATATAAAGAATAGTCAATTGTCTACGAATTCTTTTTTCTTCGTATAACTCTATGAACTGATCTGAGATGTATTATTTTTTCTATGTCCCTATTTGTGCGAAGAACCTTAATGCTCCTCTCTTTATCATTTTCTACGTCAGCTAGAAAACGTTTAAAACAAGTTAAGGCCTATAAGTGATGAGAGAGAAGATATACTGAAATATAACGAGAATAGTCATCTATAAAAATGATAAAGTAGGATTCGCCGTGACGTGTCCTCACATTTAAGGGTCCACATATATCTAAGTAAATTAACTCTAGTAGGCAAAAGGTCCTTTTAACCTTCCCAAATAACTTTCTATAGATTTTTCCTATCAAATATGACTCGGCTCATTTTCTTTTGTCCTAAAGTATAATTAATTTTAATATTTCAAGAAAATTTACCTCCTGTGTGCTCGTGGGAGTTCAAGACTGAAAAATTGTGGCAAGTGGTCCTGTGAAAAATATCGAGGCGTACCAACCCCATCCCAGACGCCACAAGACCCGAAGAAGAGAATCCAAAAAGAAGCCCCATGTTCTCTTATTCCCCCTCCCTGGCCACATATTAATTCCCCCTGCAACTTCTTTGTGGGACCAAAACCTGCAAACGGGTTCCATTGGAAGGGCATCCTAAATCTTCTCTAAAGAGAAAGGGATGAAGGACAGCTTTTGGAGGGGAGTTTGAACGACGGCTTTTGGAGGGGCATGAGCAGGATATGGCATCTTTTAAAGGTAAAAGGAAAAAAATCTCATGTGGAAAGGGACGTCCCGGCATCTTATTCCCCAAACCTCCAATGGGAAGATCTCGTCTCTTGTTCCTAATCAAAAGGCGTCGCCCTCCAACAGTACTAGGATTTTTCTCAAAGGCACTAGGCCAAATGACCAAAACCAACTCTTAAACACCTTTTTGACAATGTGAAGACTACAGTGTTCGTGGTATGATATAATATATATAACTGTCTTTGGTTTGGAAGTCCGCTACTTATATATGTTTATAATTTTGTAGGTGTACCCCTGTATTTATTAAAATTTACAGAAGCTTTTTAATATATTTAGTTAAGAGTTTACGATATTTTGATGAGAAATTAGGTATAACTGCAACCTTTCTAAAAATGTAAGAATATTAATAGTATATGAGAGTTAGTGGTGTATATATGTACAAATACAGTAGTTTGCAGAAATATATATACATAAGTCTCTCTTATACATATGAAGTTGATATATCTAAAGCTCCAAGTTCTGCTAATCGGAATCTGATTGGACTAATGGAAACCATCAAACCGTTGAGATATGCCTATTATATATATCATGATGATGGATGTGGTATATCGGCTTTTTAGTTATCCAACTGGATATATGTAGGGAAGAATGTTAGACTTGGCATAGGATAATTCATCTTCCATCAAACTTTTATTTTGCAAAAAGTAATTACTAGAACAAAGCAATGTCTTAGCATATGAAAATTTCATGTTATTCTTCTTTTTGACTGGATATTCCGAACTTCGAATCTCTGATTATTAAACAATGTTTCTATACCTAGCTAGCTGCAAATAAGTCCTTATTCCTCTCATTTATCTGATCATCAAGTAGAGACCTAAATTCTGTCGGCCAAAAAAGGGCAATAATATTATGGATGGATTATAGTCCAATTAATTGCAGGCAATGAACCTCGACTTTGGGTGCCTCTTTTATAACATAATGATCCAGATGAGGTATACTCAGCTAAAATATGTCATACTGAGTTATTTTTTGATTTGATAGCCAATAGCCATATTTTTTTATCAATTAGACATTCGTTTCAATCGATTCTGTATAACTTACTCGGCTGAATATTCCTGGAAAACTACGATTACCTAGCTTGTTCTAGGTTTGTTCAGTTATCAGGGGACAAATACTACACAAAGACATGTAAGAAAATTGCTATAAAAATAAACTTTAGACGTGTTGAATGGCCTCAAGCCTCGCCCTTTTATTTCAATGATCTCTATAAGGGAGGCGCGGGACGCTCCTTTCATGCACGTCCAGAGCAAAGACAAGCTGTTTGACAGTGGAAGAGCCCATGCATTCTCTCTCTCTCTCTCTCTACGAGGAAGACCCTTCAGCCAGGCAAGGTGCAGAGAAATTTCGCATCCAAAGCTTGCAAGGATCACAGAATAAAGTTGGCAATAAAGAAGCTAGATCTCTTTGTTAAGAAATCAAAGGGGATAAGACTGGGTGCTCCTTTCCGTTATTATTGGGGAATCCATCTCGTGCTCGTCGCCATGGTTGATCGTTTAAAAAACAATGTACAGCACTGAGAAAGAAAGGTTTTCTTAGAAACGACATCATTAGGAATATGATTATGGGCTCATTTAGATTGTTATATAATACCATAAAATGTTGTAGAGCACTGTACTTTATGCCTCACATAGATGTGGCATTTATAATGCTCTTTATAATAGTTTACGTCAAATCAAACAAACATCTATACTATTTTCCGGTTTTACATTTGAAAGAAGAAGAAACCACATGGAAAACCCACCTGTATGAGCACCACCTCATAGCAGTAAGATGGTTAATCGATAGCAGACCTGCCGTTCAAAGCGAAACTTCTCTTCCCCACCCAAAAGAATGAAAACAGTGAAAAAAAAACGACAGATCAACGGTCTATTCATCAAACGTTTCCACTGTTCCAAGTTACGTACAACATACTACGGATGGAGAACAACAGAAGGCTAACATTACAATCACCTCAATTAGAGAAAAAAAAATGGTATAGGGTAGAACTAATCATCGTCATCAAGAAATGGGAGGCTTGAGTTCTTGTAAAGCTTCATATATTGGCTCAGTAATAGCAAAAAATTAACCAAACACCTTGCAGCTAGCTAGCAACAAATGGCAACCTCTTTTTGTGGGTCTCCGGCCCTTTCCACTCTTTCTTTTCCATTTCTTTTTCTGCAAATTTCCGACGTTTACAAGAAATAATAGGCTGGCAAATTTATAAAATTTACCTGTTGAATGCAAAGAACTATATACGAACAAAAAGTACTCATAGAAGGTCGTGATGAGGATGATATGGCAATGATGAAAGTGATAATTTTGATGCATGATGGACTGGCTCTAGGCAGTTAGCCTGCCTTCTACACCTGCAATACCAGCAGCTTTCTTTTTCTTTTTTTGACCCTTTTCCCCTCATTTCTTTTCTTTTCCTTTCCCTAGGCCTTCTTTTTTTCTCTTTCCAACTCGGATCACTGTACAGTTAGTTTAGCTGCACTGCATTCACACCCTTATACAAAGCACTAGACAAAGAGATATAAGATATGCAGATACAGAAAACCAGGTGTGGGTCGGCTTCTTTTGGCTTCTGTTGTTCAGAAACTTCTGCAGGCTGAATTCAAGTACCAGCTGGGATGACTATATATGTCGCCTGTCTAGGTATTTCTTCTGTGGGTTTTCTTCTCTTTCCCTGCTTTATTCTACCCATGATGATCAGGATTGTCAGGATCTGGCCAGTATAGGTGCTTTAGCCATTCTGTCTCCTGAGCACTGGGGAGTGATGTTTCCTGAAAGAAAAAGTGTGTAGTGAAATTAGCCTCAGCAAAAATGCAAGAGGAAATGGATACTTCCAAGTTCCAAGCATGTTTGCCATATGACTATGCTTGAATTGAAAGCGCGCATCTTTATTTTGTTCATCATCCACCTTTCTCCTTTTAAATTTTATAAAGAAAAGAAAACAGCAGGACTCTTCTTTATGTCTTTCTGTTGGTATCCGGTTACAAGGAAACCTATCCATGAGGGGAAAAAAGCTCTTGTTTGCTCTTTTCATAGTTCAAAGAAAGAAAAGAAGGTTCTGTTTTTTAGTGGCCCTGAAATTGATGAGGGTGGATATTCTATCTTTCGGATGCTTGTAGGGCATCTAATATTAATAAACCAAGGGCAGATTCTCAACTCTACTTTGATCGGAGAATAGAAGAAGAATAATGGCAAATAAAGGGAGAATAAATTTAATTTTGTTCTGACATGCGGAATGACTTGTACCGTGCATAATAGCGTATCGGGGGAATAAAGAGAATAAACCATTTCATCGGTGAACCCCCCACTATCAAATCGAAGCACCTCTTATTCTAGTATACGCTATTCTATTAGTGGGCCCCACAAAATAACTTATTCTCCAATCAAAGTAGCGCTCTAAGGATTAAGGCAGATAGCACCTGTATTTTCTTTAAGTGTGCCCAACATTTCTTCTTATTAAAAAAGTTGTTATATATATGAAGCAGGCTATTGAGTACAACCAAGGGAAAGAAAAAGATAGCTTATGTTCCAACGGTAGTGTAGATCTTGTGCATCTTTCCATCTTCTTAGACCTTTTTGTGACGTACAATGAAATGTTTTTTCGGATGAACAACCAAAAGCTTTTCTTGTTTCAAAGAAAAGTGCAGCACTTACATGTAGAATAGTTTGCATGAAATATGGCCGTGCCTCCAAAATTTAGGTAAAGGTGCACCTAAGGATTTTATTATTTACACAGACAAATATATGGCAACAATTAACTAATGACATCATGAGATTTTACATTCATTATTCACGTTTGCTACGTTCTTGACGTTACATTGACATGGCCAATAATAATAATAATAATAATGATATGGTGTCACTCGTTTTATCATCCCTTTTGTCACTTTCATGCTGGCTATCCAATCTTAAAAGCAATTAAAGATGAAAAGTCACGAATTTATGAACCTATTGTTAAAGCACCGAATTTAAGTTCGGGATAAAATACTATTCGATTTTCAAACTGGATATATATATAGCAGAAAATTAATGTGACAAAGAAGATATAGCAGAAAATTAATGTAACATTTCTCATAAAAATAAGTCAGAACTCTTACCAGAAACAATTGCTAGGTAAGTTTGAACTCGCAGCATGTTTTAGTTTGCCGTGTCAATAAAACTTTGGTACTAATTATCAAATTAATTACTTCACTTTCTTCTCAATAAACAAATTTGATGTTTCCTAGCTAGTTGAGAATGTAAAGGAGAGCTAGGTTATGAGGGAATGGCATACTCCTTTGATGTCATTCTGAGTGCAACCCCTTATCAGTTCTTCCAAACCAGAAGTCGACCTCTCCACCAGTTTGTGATGTTGCTGCTGCTGCCATTAAATGTGCATCCAAGGGAAGCCGAATAAAAATTAGCTTTAAGAAATCATCATAATAATACAACCACATATATGAATCAAAAGTAGTCCTAAGAAATTATTAGTCAGAGTAATGTAACCAGATCAATCAAGTATACCCTACATAAAAACTCTGACAGGTCAGATGGATCAAATGTCAAAATCATCCAAGTGTATGTCATATACATCTCTCTCTACATATATATACGTATAGAGAGAGAGAGAGAGAGATTCAAGGTGCTGACAACAAAACTGAGGAGGGTAAAAAGAAAAGTATTAATTATTCGTGGAGACAAAAGTACCTGGAATTTGTCACTGTGGAGGAGCATTCTTGAGACGTTGTATGGGTCCTCAAGAACAATGGAGGTTTGATGAAGTGGGGGAGGGTGGAGGATGGCGGAGATGGGGTTGCTGGGCCTGCTGACGTGGAAGGCGGCTGTGGCGACAGCTTGGCGGCTGCGGTGGTGGCGTTCCTGCTCTTCGTGATCCTCGCACGTGCGTCCCGTGGCCTCCCTTGCGCTGGGTGACGCCTCTCCCGTTCCCACCTGCGCAACATAAGACGTTCCAACGGTTAATATCGCGACTCTCTTTCTAACCTTCTCTCTCTCTCTCTCTCTCTCTCTCTCTCTCTCTCTCACACACACACACACACACGCACGCACACACAGAGTTTTGGCTTGTTGACACCATGACCATGCTTCTCTTTTGCAGGATAGATGGGTAAATGAAGGCATACAAATGATGACAGCTTCAAAGGCAGTGATGATGAGTGCTGTTGCATAGATTGCTCCAACTTTTCTTTTTTTTCCTGAACGTCAGCTTCAAGAAACATAGGATCGATCCATGTGAGTTTGTTCTAATCTGTTATAATTATTGGATTTATTTGGCAGAAGAGACAGAAAAACGGGAGAAACACATGGTTCACGCATTACACAAGAAGACCAGCTAATTGCCTCTTGTTTGAAAATGTGTTTTTTTGTTTCTGTGTGAGTTCTAACTTGAGATACAAATACCACGCATAAGAATTAATTATCAGCAATATATAATTAGCATTATTTTTTTGTAGTTTTCTAAATGTTAGAAAAAATGAGAAATCGAATGTTAACTTAGTCACCAAATTTTTTTAATTAATCTGCTAAACAAAAGAGCACCTCAAGACAATTTAGAATTAATGGGCCCATGGCCCATGAGAGCTAAGTGACAGAGCTCATCAGATCGTCCACCTAATGCTTTCTCCAAAAATGATCAGCATGATAGTGTGTCATTTCCATTATCTGTTGCTTCCCATATATCTCTTCATTTTTTAAAAAAATTAATGGTGAGAAAAAAATGAGCACTATGAGATGAATCCTTCTTCCCCTTGCCTCTTATGCAGTGGCAAGATCCGTGGCAAGAAATACTCGGCTCTTGCAAAAATCACATCAAATTGACAAATTTTGCAATGTAATCACATATCTTTAATTTCTCGTACCGTTCTACACCATCTAAATATTGGACATGAAAGGCATTATTATCCATGAGTTTATAATTGCTGGTTTAGAATTTAGAATCACAAATTAAGAACACCTCTTCGAGCCAAATTCAGTTATAAATCCTGTGAGATCACTTCTAGTAAATTCACTAAGTGTGCCCAGATGTGAAAAAATTTAGCAATCTCACACATTCAAATTGGTAGAGAAGGATTGTTACACTTGCCTCATCAAAGCTCTTTCTGAAAGGCGCGAAGTTGAAGTTATCAGACTTCATGTGCTGGACATCCATGGCGCTGTACCCTGCAGGCATCCCCACCCCCGCAGAGCACGACAGCTCTTCTCTCTGGCCAACAGCTGCCCTGGAGGACGAAGAGCTCCCGCTGCCACCCTCCCTCCTTTGCTCCACGGCGTCCGCGGCGGCCGCGGCGCCCCTGTCCGACCAGTTGCACTGCCTCGGCTGCGTCTGGTAGAATATCTTCGACACCACCAGCTCCCCCTCCTTCTCCTCCTCCAGCTCCCCGAGGTGGTACTGGTGCATGACCCAGTTGGTCTTCTCGGGCTTCCTGTTCTTGCCGAAGTTGGTGTAGAGCACCAGGATCTTCTTGCACCCCTTCTGCCGGCCGTTCACCATCACCGGCCTGGTCTTGCCCGTCTTGTGCCACCGGGTCTCGCCGCCCTGCAGGTCGCACTCCGTCTGGATCTTCCTCCGCTTCCTTGTGCCTGTTGTGTAGGCCTTGGAGGGCCTGTGGAAGAAGTGCTTGCTCAGGCCGTCCCTTGTGACACCTGGAGGGAAAAGGCAAAGGAGAGGACATTGCAGGAGCAAGTGGAGAGGTCAGGTACGGCAAAGGGAGAGCCGGAACTAGGAAGGGGCCAGGATTCCGCTGTTTGGGTGCAGCCCAACTTTAGAAGGGATTGCAGCAACAGCGGGAGATGGAGGAACACACTACAAAAGATAGCAGCATCTACTCACCAGTGCAGTATCTGCTTTTGCAAGAACATGTTCTTGCCGGATATTTAAAAAACTAAAGAGTAGAACATAGAATAAAATTATTCAACAAACACTAAATTTGGGATACTGCTTCTTCTTGACAATTCATGTATCTATTTGAACTGAATTCTAGAAAGAGAGCTGCTGCAGGGAGTGAAGGGAGAGTGGGGAGGGGGGAGAGAGAGACTTAGAGAGAGAGAGAGAGAGAGGAGCTGCCTTACCTGGCAGTTTCTCAGGATGGGTATAGCAGATTCCGTCTTCTCCTTCAATGGTAGGTATGAATTCATCGATGAGAGGGTGAGATTTCGATTCCTCTGATTTGACTTTGGCCTCGAGGTGTTCTATCAGTTCTTGGTCGGTTGGGTCGAACTTGACTCCTGCTGGCAGCCCCACCCAGTCCTACAATTAAGAAGACGCCATGGTAGTTAAAAGCCTTCAAACCCACACAAAGATCGACAAAGACTAGTGTTTGGCTTCTTTATCTTGTGAAAACCCTAAAGCCCATGCGGTTTCGCATACCGGCCTTCTTTCGAGCTTGTGACCGCAACTAGGGCACTGCTTCGATGTGCACATCTGGTGCTCTCCGAGCTTGGCATCGATGAGGTCGGAGCTTCTGGTGGAACCTATCTGACTCCTGTTCATGGCTAGCTAGTTCAGTGTTTGAGGGAGAGCTCCTCTTCGTCACATCACTGGGAAGTACTGGCTGGATGGAAATTTCATGCGCTTGTATTAATCATTCCCTTACGCTTATATAAGCAGTCGAAAATTTCAAATCGGGAGGAGCAAATGGTGGTTATGGTGGTGGTGGAAGAAGAAAAATAAAAAAGGAGGAGGAGGAGGAGGAGCTGATGTAGGGGTTATATAACAGGATCCTATATATCAAAGCCTACGCGAGATCCAGCGATTCCAGACAGCTTTGGGAACAGTGAATCACGTACTTGCATGTAGAGAAGGCAGAAATAAATTTGCATCAACCAGCAGATGACCAGTTTTACAACAAGAGGGCAGAAGATATGCTAATTAGCAAAAAATAATTGATCGAAGCATGGCTTTACCACGTTGAGAGGAAGAACAGTTCGACCACGGTTTGATGTACCAAATCGTAATCCTAACACTGGGAATTCAACAAGGACAAGAGGAAGCTAAGAAGAGAGGTGAGAAGGTAGGAGGCTTCAGCAATAGGAGTAGAGAACAGAAATCAGAAAGAAGCGAAGCGGAAAAGAAGAAGTTCAATAGTGTGAGAGCAAACTATAAAACTGCTTTAACCATGGAAGAGGGGGGAAAAAACACCAGAATTCCGTCCACTTTAACTGAAGCGGATGAGAAAAAGGAAAAGATGCTTCACACAAACACACTTTAAGCCTATGCCTAATTAAGAGATTGTATGTAGGCGGTTAGAGAGAGAAAGAGAGAGAGGAGAGAGAGAGAGAGAGGAGAGAGAGAGAGGGGAGAAGGAGGGGAGGGGGAGAGAGAAAGAGGAAGAGGAGAAGAAGAGATTATGTAGTGTAAAAACCCATTTGTTTTGAGAAAGCCATTCGAGTCCCCACCTTTGGGTTTGTTTTTAGGTTTTGGCCACTAAAGCAAAAGCAAAGAAACGGCCTTCACAGCTGTTAGAGAGGCAGCCACATTCAAAAGCGCCCTTACTGTATAAAATTTCCGCTCTCTCTATAACTGTTGAGCATTGCGCCCTAGTACACAGAACTCGAACAATTATTGAAAGATTGGATCATGAAGAGAACTATGCAATCAGCTGCAAGATTTCTACGCCCCAAGTGGCAGCATCTGTATGCACATCAGATTCTGAGAAAAAAAAAACAAAGGGGTTAGCAGGTTAATTTAGACCTCCTTAATGCCGAAGATTCTCTCTTCTTTGAAGAGTGCAAATCCAGAGATGATAAAAGATAAAAACAAAAGAAAAAACAAAAAAGGGAGGAAACTGAGGAGAACACAGGATAAGAACTCACATGGGTATTCAGGTGGTGTGCTGAAATGATGGTTCTTTTGCCATGAGAAGGGTTGTGCAGGGGGATCCCGTGGGGGAGGTAGAGAGAGGGGAAGGGGGAGGTAAGAGAGAGTGGGAGGATTCGAGAGTTGCTTCAGTTGCAAGGCAACTAGGCATGCAGTACACTCGATGGACCCCTCCCCCCTCTCTAATCCCCCAGCCCAATAAACAAAGGAAAACGAAACATGGGGAAGCTTCAGTTACAAGCAGCAGCCTCACGCGTACACTTCATTACTGTAGCTGTTTTGGCAAACAATAGACACAAGTAAGGAGACAAACAAGTATTTTTCTCCCCTCCTTCCCAGCTCTACGCTTAGTGCAAACTACGCCAAGTTTGCCCTTTTAACCTTCTAATTGCACCAAAGTCCCTTGAGCATACCTCATCCGTACATATCTCCTTCCCCATGGACACAAGAAATATTCGATCAAAACCCATCAAAACAAAAGAAAATAGCTCTCTTTTGCTTTGTTTTTTTTTTTTTTCTTTTGCAACTTTCTTTACCTTTAATTGGGATCAAAATGGGGAAAGAGCGTGTGGAGCCCTCAACAGTAGGGGTTGGGGGGGTGGTGAACGGGGGGCTGCGGCTGAGATGGGGGTGGAGTGCCTTGTGGGTTAGCCATCCGCTTGCGTTTTGTTTTGTCTTCGATGAGTTGGGTATGACCAACAGAGGAAAACATGATCAGACACCGTGGAAGAGGAGGAAGAAAGCGAGGCAGAGGGGGGATGGATAAAGTTAGGTTTATCTAATTCTGACCAGTTCCTTCTCCCACACTCCACCCACGACTCTCTCTCTATCTCTATCTCTCTCTGTCTCTCTGTCTCTCTGAGCACACGCCTCCCACCCCGTGTCGCCAAGCGCTTGGCACTTTTTCCCGGCAACATCTCAGCACAGGCGCCGGCGGGGTACGCGCAAGGGCACCAGCTGCTATGGCCTCCGCTGTCCCCTTTATCCGTGCCATGGGCATCTCCGGCGAGGGGCGCCGCCACTTGGCCGGAAGCCTCCCCAGCTGGTTGGCACCGCGCGGTCCTTGTGAGATGTGAGAGAGAGCCCCGGTTTCCGCAGATCAGATGGCGGCCCGGAGGGGGAGGCGTGTCGTCGCCATGCACCGCTCGTGACGTGCGATGGAATAATACCCAACGCAGCGTAGTCCACCCGATCTGGAAATGCGTGCTGCACGCCATGCACGTTTTGACGTCACCCTGGAAGGAGGGAAGGACTGGTTCTGAGGAATATATGGTTGGAGAGGAGAATAGGCATCCCCGCTTCGTTCATGAAAGGGATTTTTGTAGATATATTTTTATAGTTTACCGCAACTAGATCGATATCTCTAAAATCAACTTATTGTTTTTTAGTATCTCTATATTTCAAAAAGGTTATGGATGAACCTATCCTCAAAGTTTGTGCTAATCTTTTGTGTATGTATCTTTATAGTCTTCAAAATGTGTACTATATACCTCTATATACAATCTTCAAAAAGTACTCGTACATAGATACATAGAAGCAAATTCTATTGATATATTAGTCATTTTTATCTTTAAACCAAATTGTGTTGATGGAGAAGTCGTGTGTAACTTTTGGGGGGATGTGAAGGTATCATAAAAGAATACGCTTAGGGGCACATTTGTAGAAATTCCTTTATGAGAATACAGACACTGATCATTTCTCTTCAACTTTTTATTAGGTTAAAATCTCATCCACTGCGATTAGAAACCTTTTACTCAAATCAAAGGGCCTACAAGAGTTATATGTGCAAGAGAAAAGCATAGTTAAGGGGATCCGACAGTGATTCAAGAATCTTCCTCCGATGCCTAAGTTAGAGATTTGAGATAATTAAGGAAAAGCAAGAGTAACTTAGGTTTCGAAAGTGTACCTTGGTAGCTTGGACCAAGGGTCATTATATAGTAGTTTCATGCTATGTTAGAGGTCCATTACGATCACAAAAGGCTTTTGGAAAGACCTTCTTGACAGGTCCTAAGTCGGAAAGGTTTCTTGTTGAGGAAAGTATCCGTATCTGGACAGGTTTTCGAAACCTCCCAGGCACATCCTTGGTCATGATCGGATTCGTTCGAGGGAAGTGGGATCTCCTCGCGGAGATAAGTCCGACCAAAATAGGGATTCTAATCCAAGTCGGATTTCTGCGAGGGTCCCCCTAAGAGGTGGACTCAGATCTAGGTTCGAACAAGATTGCAATGACGGGCCGGCCTATTTATTATTGGGCTAACCGAAATTCTCCTCATTCACCTTTATTTCTCATTCACCTGTTTTATAAAGTTATTTTTCACAAATCACATGTTCGATAAGTAGAAATTATATAGACTAGCTTGAAAGGGCATATCCTTATGTTTTAGAAGTAGAATTTTATTCTTTTGCTCCCCTGAAAGCATCATAACATGAAGCATATGCTAACACTTAATAAATCTAGTAACTTAACTTCACACTTATGCGTATATATGTATATATGTAGAGAGAGAAATACTAGAACGAGGTTCACTACAGTGCGCACGTACTATTTTGAACCCATCCACATATTAAAAAAATATTTTTTTATAAATTTTTAAGTATTCAATAACCTTCCTTAAGATTGTTCCCTTCCTTTGAAATTTTATTTTGACTGTCCGAGCGTGATTCGAATGTAAAATCAGACGACTTAAATTAAAAGCCTCACAATTTAACGGTGAAACTTAAGCCAAGAGAGATAAATTTTATTTTGGAGAAAAGTTGAATATATATGTGCGTGTCTTTCATAATCGATCCTAAAACTTAAGAATAAGGAGAAAGATGATGATGATATATTTTCTTCGTAGAGGATGAAGATGGTGCCATCATCTTACTCTCTATTGGTATCCTTTTACGCCCCGATATATCCACCATTTGTTTTTTTCATTTCTTCCTCTTAAGATAAGAAAACATATATCAATTTTCAAACTTGATATTTTGTTAACCAATATGTTATGTATTTTATGTTGAAAATAGATGCTGATAGAGCGGTTTCTATAATCTTACGATGTTGCAAGAAATATTCTTTACCTTAGATTAGAATGCATTAAGCAACCGTTGTCTTTTCTTACTTCAGGACCAACTTTGTACTTCCATTTTCAGCCACAAATCTCCTTCTTCTTCTCACCAAGTTTATGTAAATGTAAGTTTCACTTTTGTTTTTTCCGCATTGATTTCAATGCAATTCATTTAATTATATATATATATGTATGTATGAAAGTGAAAATTTATTCACGTAACATTGCTAGGCAGTTTTTGGGAATACATATAGGATGAGATTTTCAATCATTGGAAAAGAATTAGTAGGAGACATAGATATTTGTGTCAAAGTCAAAATAAGAATAGGATGTGTCGTGGGTAGAAAGAGATAAAAAGAAAAAGGACGAAAGAAGAAAAGAGGAAAAAGTTGGATGAGAGAGTTTTTAAAAATTTTGAATAGATTTTAATGATGATAGTAGAACCTACATATTTATAAATCTTTAATACAAAAAATCTCCACTTTTTCACACTTAATCCTCTAGCGTGGCTTTTCATGTATGAAAGTAATTTTACTGCAGTAAATAATTCAACTAGCTGTCGTGCGTCAGAGGAGGCCGCGCTGGCATGTTATCTTTCAAGCATTTTCCTGTCAATAATTAATCTGTATGAATAAGATGGGCCACCCTTTTGTCAATTCACATAGGTCTCTAATCTCCATGTTGCATAAGAAATATCTTTAAATTGTACTTTGAAGAAGTACAAATGGCATTTTTCATTTGACAATATGTTCGTTAAACTTTACTTTCAATCAATAGATTCCAAAGATGAAGAACAAGGACGAGAATAAACGAGCATAAGGATAAAGATTTATTAGTTTAGAAGGATACAGATTGTTTAGAAGTTTATATAAACCTATAAAGGATACAAACGCTACCTGAATCTTGGTCCGATGAATGACCTTTTGCGTCCCTACCAATGACAGTATGAAGGAAGGTGACTAGGGATAGAGACGTGGAAATAGTTGAAAGCCTTGATGCTTTGAATTCAAGCAAAAAGATGATAAATCGAGCTTCCAGCAAACTCCAAGTAAGTTGCACGTGGTGATTGGCGACATCTCTTTTTTTTTTTTCCTTTGATATTAAAAAAAGAAAATTACTTGTTGCACCAACAACCAATATATATATATATATATATATATATATATAAGTCAGCTTCATCTCACCCATATGTTGGTACAGTTCAATCTCTGAACAAGTGAGCTAAAAAATCAAAATTGAGCTCTACTAAATAGTAAAAAATACCCTTAATATAGAGATCAATAGTTTTTTTATTTTTAAAATTGTTTTAGTTATTCAATCGAAGATCGGACTGTATGATTGAGGTAACCTAAAAATAATTTAAGAATAATGTTTTAAAGATTTTGACTGTACGGCGAATGCAGCAAGTAAAATTCTAAAGAAAAAGGAGATTACGCTTGGAGGGATTAATGGGCCCATGTACTGGCCGGCCCATGTGATTTGCGAACTCTGCACGTAGCCCATCTTCAATGGGTCCATTGTCCTCCCGAGATTACGGTTGGAAGGTTTGGGTCGGTTCGATATTGGGCCCCATCACTGAGTTGAACCAGTTCCGTTTCCCCTTGGGAAAGTACTAGCTGCAAGGCGCGTAATCAGATCCATGCGGGTGGAATTATTTTTTTTAACAGTTGAATAAAAAAGATAATCACATTGAGTTTGTCAAAGTTCGACTCGGTTGTTTGCCAATCTTAATTAATATTATTTGCTTTCTAGCACATTTTAGGGGTTGAAGTGATTTATCACATTGGCCTGGCACATGCGTCGAAGATGAGAATGTGGCTTTTAGTAACCGTCTATGAAATTTAGGAACTGTTTTAATAAAAATTATGAAAGATATAGATAAAGCAATCATAACTTAACCTTCGTAGACTTATTTATTATAAGCATATTCTTAGTATTTTTTATTCCCTTTGTAAAAGTATAAATGGGTTTGTAGTAAGAAAAGTCAACTACGAGAGAGGTTTGAATTCACGATGAATTTCTTTTTGTTCACCAAAGTTAATCAAATTAGGCTTATCAGGTTAGGTAAAACCTAAACACATTTAAGTCTGGTGTCCGCATATACGTAGATGAATGGCCTTGGACTAAGAAAATGAGATCATCCATTCTCTATCATATACTTAACTGTAATCTTCTCTATCGTATAATTTAACTTAATTACATAACTTTAAAATTTTAAACAAAAAATAAATTGAATAAGTGAGATATAAATATAATGACAAATGAGAAATGAAGTACACATAGTGTAGCGGTCGGAAACTGGTCGGACTACGACGACCATCCGATCGAGGATCCCGGCTACTCGATAGAATTTACTTGAGATGGAAACATCTAAGTAGAACCTACAAGAGGATGAATAGAGGCGTCAAGGGGAACTTCCCAGTCTGATGGGGAGCAAAACCTTCTGATGTGTAAGTTAGCTGTTAGAAGATGAGATCCTTGCTAGGAATTTTTGTATTCAGAATGGCATACCTTGCAACGAAGAAGATCCAGTGATTATATAGTCTTCTCCCCTCGAGGCGTCCCACATGCGCTTTCTTTTGGGGGTGATTTGCCCACGATCGTATCCCCCTAATTTAGGGAGATCGTGAGATACTGAGCAAGTCAGGATTTGCCCATAACTGTATGGGGCGGATTGTATGAATCTACTAGAAGCAGGTGGTTGAGTCCGTAAGATCCGCCTGATGGTGCGGAAGTATGATAAGTTGTCTCTAGAGGGCTTTGCCGATATCCTGGGGAGTCACGGAAGTAGTGGCTGGGCGTCAGGCCAGGAGATCCAACGATCTGGACTTGGTGGGCTCAAAATCTTGCCTCTATCATGCGGGCCAGAATTGAGTGCCACGTGTCCCCTTGCGCCGACTCTAGAGGGCCGTGGGCCTTTAGGCCTGCGGACTTAATGAGCTTAATTGGGTCCGACCCAATCTCCCCTCGTCACATAATATTAAAAAAAAAATGTAAGTGAAGTGTTCTACATAAAGATGAACATTCTCTCAAAAGATAATATTGTTACTTGCAAGATGAGATCCTTTAGATCTCATTCTCTAGATCGTGATACGTCCCATTTACATAAGAGATAAGTGAATTGGTCATTTTTAGGAAAAATAAGTGTAGGACCAGATTTATCCCTGTCCCACGTGGGTAGGGACATTCTGGTAGAGAATCATATCTTGTCATTGCTAATGTTTAATAACAAGTAGACTTATACAAGGGAACCAAACCAGCTAGGTTGGTTGGCTTCACCTTGTGTCCTCCCTTTGGGAGGTCTTAAGTTCGAATTGTTCCCCTATGTCATAGGATTCATAGGATTTTTCTCTTTGTCCTTAGATTACTTCTCTAAAGATGAGCTATGTACATACTTAGTCACTGCATCAACGCTTTCAAAACAAGAGTAGGAGTATATATGTGAATGAAATGACCTTTGTCCTTGTTCAAAAAAGTATACAAGGGTATACATCTCCAGACTTGGGGCACTAAGCCGCGGTGCAGGAAATGGCTTTCCGTTCTGGAGGTGGACAAACGGGGCCAACTCACTTTACCGCTGCAGTCAAACGGTAACCGTGACTCCGTTTCCTCCCGTGATCTCGGCAGAAGACAAAAGGAAGCCCTTCTTGTCCAATCCTTTGCCCTTCTCCATTTCCCGCCCGCATCCATCTCTTCGCGCGCCCCTTAATTTTTTTGGGGGAACCTCCGCAAAACCTAGCTTCCCGACCAGGGAGGGCGTCGCCATCCGAGAGCTCCCCAGGGGGATCTCCGAGGAGGAGGCATGGCGCTGAAGCGAAGGGACGAGGAACCCTCGGCGGACAAGAAGAAGAAGAAGCGCGTCGGCTTCGCGGGCATCGGTAATAATGTGGGGCTCGGATGTGCCCTAAACACTCTTCGCTCGCTCCTCTGTTTGGTCTCCGATTGCGGTGTAGGGTTCGGAAGTAGTGGATTTTATCTTGAGGGTTCCATTTTTTTTTTTCATATTTTTGCATGCGCACGGCAGTGATGATTTTCGCGCCTAATCTGGAGAGTAGGGAACTCGATGCTTCGGGCCGCTGTTGGTTTGTAACCTTTGTAGACGTTTGTTTTTTAGGGATTTGGGTGCATGATCTGTTCTCGCAAGTTCGCCCCCTTCATGTGGTTGTTAGTTTTGATTTCGTACTTGTTTTGATCGATGTGTGGTCATGGGTAACGATTTTGGCTCTGAGAAATGATGGGGTTGATGTTATTACTGCCGTGGAATCTGCTTTTTGTGTGAAGAGTTTCTTTTGTGCAAATGGGTATCGTGCAATCAAGGTGACAAAAAAAGGAGTGATGTCAAAAAATAGATGCGCGGCTCCCAGGGAACTCTTGTCCTACATCTACTAATTAACAAAGAGGAAGAAACTTGAAGCATAAAATCTACGGACTCTCATCCTCACGGCTGAAGGCAGAATAATCTATATGTTTATATGCATTTCCCACCAGAGAAAGTTATGTCATATGCAGTCTCTCATGCTTGTCCTGTGACACTAAACATGCTTACTATGGGTTGTGAGGTTTGAGGCTTTGAGCACTAGGCTTGCCCTTTCTAGCGGCCACAACTCGACGCTTTTCTAGTCAGTAATATGTATCGACTATGAAAAATATTATCATTCGTTCTTCCGTTCTATATGCACAGTCAGATAGTTTGAAAAAAGAAAAAGATGCTACTGTATTTATGATGCCATTACAGAACAGTTTTTCATTTTGTTGCATGTGCCTTTCTGCTATGAGTTTTGAGGATCTGGTTCATTTTCTGCTGTGATGGGTTGAAGTTGATTTCCCATCTTTAAGGCTTATGTTTAGTAATTTGCCTGTGAAAGGAAGTTAGCGGAACTCTGCTTTTATCAGTCCAATAACCAATATAATATACATGAAGCCTAAACCTCAGAAGAGCATCTTTTTTGCTGCATGGGGGTTGCCTAGCATGCAGTTATATCAAAGATGAGGAGTGTCATTCATATTCAATAATTGGTTCGAGTTTGGATGTATACTTATGGCTGAAAGTTGGTATCTATTAGATTCTTAGTAGCAAATAGTAAACTGTTGGAGAAATGTTTAATTGTGATACCGAGATGGCTTATGCTGTTGGTGAACTTGATGTGTTATTCGATTCTTTTTCCATTAGCTTCTTTTCTTTTATGGAATATATTTCGAGCATCAGGCAGTGATCGACCAAGTTCTCATCATATCATAGTTTTTAGGTGCTTCAGCTCCAAGTGATCTCAACTCCTTTGTCTCTTTTGGTGTTGTTCAAATGTAGTCTGGTCGCTAAACTGATTCATGTCTTTGTTTTTGTTTTGCAGATCCTGGAATTGAGGCAAACAAATGCATCAACATATTTCTTGGTACTCTCTACTTCCTTTGTAAATGGCCAATTTTAGGTGTTTAAGATGAAAAGGATTATGTCATCAAATGAGAAGACATTAGGTAATTAGGCAGCAAATATAGTCAACAATTAGTAGGATAGGAATCTGAAGTACAGTAATTCATTGAATGGAGAAATGTGATATCTAAACTTGAGGAATATTTGTGGAAAATGTAAGGTAGTACTTGTAAATGTTTCTGCTTGATTGATTTTGGGAACAATTATTATTATGACCTCTGTCCAAGGATGGGAATATCGGCATCGGTACCGGTATCGGAGGGTACTGATACCGATACGTATCGGTATCGGTATCGTCTGGTATTGGGTCCATTTTGGCCCAGTATTAGGTCAATGTCGGCCGGTATCGGTCCACTCAGTATGGTATCGGTACCCACCGATACCGATACGTATCGGCCGATGCGTATCAGTATCGGCCGATACTGCCAACCATGCCTCTGTCAAAACTGACATATCTTATAAGTTGAAATTCTATGCTATGAATCTCATTCGGGTGCTTCTAAAGATTGTGGCAAATTATTTGTGTGTGGATTGTTCGTTTAGTTTACATTGGTGCTTTTCCCTTATAGAGTTCTAGGTTAAATGAACATTTTCAGCATCCATCGTAAAGACAACTTTTGTATCTTTCTAACAATTGAATGATGAGAAGGAAGTTGTTTCACTTGGAGATGCTTTGGCTTTGTTAGAAATTCCAATGATTGGAAGCTGCTGGAGAAGTGTTTCCAAACAATGCCAAGAAAACAAGGATAATAGCAAAGAGAAATTGTCTGAAAGAAGGCAATAAACCTTAGCATTACGTTAACACATGCACGAAGTGGGCATTATACCAGCCAAAATGCAGGAAGCCAACTTTATTCATAATCTGGACTCCAAACACATGAGAAGTGACTGGCCTCACAAATGGATTTTCTAGTCTCAAGAATTTTTTTTTCTTTGAAAGTGGATGGTACCACAATTGTATTAAATAAAATGGGATGTACAAGTATAGGGTTAAAGCTCACAAAAATCACTGTGTACACTGCACCAAGATGGTGACATGAATCAAGCCCCTCCCAAAAGAGCAAAAAAAGATGACTTTTGTATATCCTCATTACCCAAAATAAACACCCATTCCTTGATTCTACTACATATATACTCAACAACCCTTGATTCTAGTCTCAGAGTTGCATGCCGCGGAGTCAAACAAATGGCATCAGGATTTAGAATGGCTATCATCCCAAGATTACTAGATCAGGTTTTGAAATAAATAATGACTTATCAGTTGTTGAACAATCATTAATTATGTGGTTGTAAAGGAACTTCTGCAAGGAAAGAGGGGATCCATGTGCTTGCTCAGGACAAATAACAATCATGTTATTGGGTTTTAAAGGAATTTGTATGATGGAATAGGGACCTCAGTTCTTGATCAAATTTACTGCACGGTTTTGTAACAATCAGTAACAAACAACAGTTAGAGAATAACAAATTTTACATCAGATTAAGGGGATGGCAAACATTGCTTCTTCTTTTTTTTTGAACACTCAAATGTTGCATCATGATGTTCTCACATATCACACATGAAGAAGGTAAACATAGCACCAACCATAACTTCGATTTTATACCCAGTGTTGACTTCATATGAAGGAAAGATTGCTGGCCTCTTGAATAGGTCTTCTTAGATTGGCTTTCTGTTGTCTTCAAAGACTTATGATTACTTCCATCAAGGATTTAAATGACAACCATTCCAAAGTTTCCAAATCACGTTGCTATCCAAAGTAAAGTATTCTCATGTAATTTTATGATTTCTGTGTTTACAAATTTTTCAAGCATTAATAAGTGAATCTTGGTCTTGTTTGAAGTGGCATTCAATCATATTTTAGAGTAAGCCAAAAAATTAGCCGAGTATAAGCTGATAAGTTATAATGCCCCATAATTAACCTAGGCCCAAGTAATGGAAGTGAAATTTTTGTGCTTAATTAGATTTCCAACTATAACCCAGACTCAGGTTAAAAGTCTCTGAATGGGCTGATTTTTATAGGCATCAACCTTACTACAAATTGAAGACAAAACAAACTTGATACCAGTTCAAAAAATCTTCACTGTTGATTAAGATTGAACGCAGATTTGCAAAAAGCAAATCAGTGCTTTCCATGTTCTCCCTCTTGTTCTTCATTGGTATCCTTGTTTGAAAATATCATCCTTGATTTTTAAACATCACAAGATTCTCTGAAGCATAAAAATGAGAAGTAGACAAGAATCCTTGATGAATCTTTTGTTTTGGCAATTATGCTTATACTTGGCCTGGAGTATTAAGATCGGATAAGTGAATATGAAACGTTTTGGTACTTTTGCTTATTCTTCATCCACATTATTAAGATCGGAAAGTGAATATGATATGCAAAGTTTTCTTTGGCAAATGAAGATTTAATACCCTACACTATGAATATATATCAATCCCATTTGTTAATCTTCAGTAAGTTTTTCCTTTACTTGCTTGACCCAATAGCATTCTTCGGAGAATATGATGTTTTTATAAATCAGTTTACTGTTCAGTAGTGTCCTCCAAGTGTGTTGACTCTTCCAAGGCAGATTTTACTTCCTTTATGCTGAAAGAAAACAGTGGACTACAGTACAAAATGGAAAGGAAGCCTATGATTTCAAATCATTAAAAACTCTTTGATTCCTGTACTTCAGGTTTTGCTGGAAGTGTACAACTCATGAAAATCAGTGAAAACGGAAATGGAGTTAGAAAGGATGATGAATCTTAGTATCATACCAAGATACATAGGTCATCATATGTTTGAATATGCGCTGACTAAAGTATGAAGACCTTATACTTTATTCATAACAGTATAACACATGCAAGTTATCAGAAATAAAGATGGCTAGCCTCTTAAATCAATTATATTCTTAAGATATCTGCAAATGGCTGAAGGGACTCCCTTCCTGGTTTGGATTTCATTTATTTGTCCCTACTGTTCCAAGTAATGCTCGGTTGATGCAATTTTTGTCTTGCTAGTATATATTTTGGTAACCTTTTTAGTGACGTCAAAGTCTGGCTAGATCAGCAGGACACATTCTTTGACTTTAGTACACGTCCAACAAAGATAAAGATTCTAAATATACTGATTGAGATAAATAAAATAACTTGACGGATGCGACAATGGCCCACTTTTTGCCATGCTCTCTCTGCCAGAACAGGAAAGAGTGCACCAACATCCCTTTTTTCCCCCTCCTAGTACATGCAGAAGGGTTATGTGGTCCATTTCCAAGAGGGTGCGGTGAAAATTGTGGCACAAAGTGCATATCATTTCACAATAAACTTTATAAGTGCTAATTAATGTTGAAGTCAAAATCCATTACATGAACACCATGTCCTCTCCTCTATCTCAATTGATGCCACAGGTCCATGGGTTGATTCTGGCTTGGTCCACTGCCTCAACTATTTTAGTTTGAAATGTTGTTTTGATGGACTTTTTTCCTTACTTCCCTAATGTCAATTACATTGATGGAGAGTCTATGAAATGTGCATTCACATTGAAAAATTCCTCTTGTTTCATATATCAATATCTTTTATAGTGAAGTCAACAACTTTTTTCTTCAATCTCTTCAAGATTGATTAAATAATGTTGAATTTGTTATAGAATTATAGCCAGATATAACTTAGGGACTTTAGCGAAGACTTTTGGAAGGACTTACAAATACCAGAACTTTTATTGTCATTTTTAAATAAATGTTTCATACAAATTTATTGATTATTTGTATCTTTCATTTTCACCTCTTGCTTTTGCTTATGTTCAGCCCATAAGCATGGGGGAACTTTGGGTGGTAATATCTGTTAGTGGCTAAAATTTGTAAGGTGATATCCACTACTTTTTATTGGATTTTTTTTCACTTGTTATAGTTAGCCATGAGGAAGAAGTAGGTGCAGCAAGCAGTATACCTATCAAACCAGTTGACCTTAATGAGCTTCTTGATGAAGAGGGGAAGATATACGGATACAAAGGTCTAAAGGTAACTTGTATTAAGGGTTTGTCTTAAATCTGCTAGCATCAGTGACAGTTCCTATATGTTGAAATGCCTCTTGGTTATGCTTTGCTGGATTCTGTTCTGATGTTTATATCTTTTCTTTTTTATAGTGACACATCCGTAAGATTACCTTTACATTTATACATCTGCATTCAGTTATGGAGTGTTATTTGTCCTTTTTTTTTAATTCACTATAGAAACTAAAGCACCAATCACCATTTTTATTAAGCTTTGAAGGTTTTTATAAGCTTTTCATGATCTATTTTAAGTTCTCTGAACTCAAGGACCAGCATATCATTTTAGGTCATGTGCCAGCGTATCAATTTAGATCTAGAATAACTTTCTGTTACTGCCACTAGCTGAGTTGGAACGGGCTGCCCCGTCTTGCTTTGCCGTGTGGCACTCTGCATATGGCCCCTTGCCCGCATTAAATGCATCCTGACGTCAGCAAAAAAAATAAAAAATTGAAATATTTTATGCTCTCGAGAGCGTCAAGATGCTCTCAAGAGCGTTCGAGAGCATTAGAATGCTCTCAAGAGCATTTTGACGCTCTTGAGAGCACAAGAGCATCAAAAAGTTCTCGAGAGCAGCTTGACGCTCTCAATAGCATAAAAAAATTGAAATTCATTTTTTTTTATTTTTTTTTTGTTGACGTCATGGTGCATTTAATGCGGGTCAGGGGCCATGTGCTGGGTGCCATGAGGCGGAGCGGGACGGAGAGAGGACTTATGGGCAACACAAAGCAGGCGTCTATCGGGCTTGGAGCCACCTTCTTTGGCTTTTGAGGCACTTTGTAGTTCTATTTGAGCATTTTGGACATGAATAACGTCCATTTAGTCTCTTTTTTATTTTTTTCTTTATTTTTTGTACTTTTTTTTTTAATTTTAGGAAAATAGGGGTAACATGATAATTTTGGCTGTTAGGACTTCCTTTTTGGGGCCTATATATATCCTATGTATTTCCTTTTGGGAAACCTAATGATTGCTAATAGAGAAACGTTGCTTTGGCCACTGTGCGTTTGTGTGTGAGAGCCCGTGATGGGCCTGTGAGCAGAAGAGGGGTCAGAATCCCCTGTATGCTACATCTTCTTCCTTTTCCCCTTCCTGTTCTTCTCGGTTCCTTCCCCTGCTTCTTCCTCTTCTTTTACCCCTGTCCTCCTACTCCCCTAGGCCTTCGAGCCCTTCCTCTAGTCTCCCCTTCTCTGTCCCGCATCATTTTGGTATCAGAGCAAGTGTTGAGTCACTCATGACCCAAGTCCTGTGACTTTCCGAAGGCCTCTCCTTTTTCTTCTCCTTCCCTCTCTCTTCCCTTGGTTCAGTTTGCAGTAGAGAAAGACGTAGAAGAAGAGAAGAGAGGGCTCAAGCCCCCAGTGCCATCATCATCATCGTCCCCGGTTGGCGTCGCCGCTGTGGCTGTTGCACCCACTGCCGCCATCACCCCCACCTCCCCTCTCCCACAACAGAACAAAGAGGAAGAAGAAGAGGGAGGGAGGAGACCTTTTGCCCACTGCTGTTGTCGTCGTTGGCCCTAGTGGCTGCCACCGCCATTGCTGTTGCTAGCTCCCGCCGGTGATGTTGTCGCCTTCGCAACTGTCCTCAATCACTGATGTTGTTGCTTCCCTCGTGCGCCATTGCCACCATCTGTCGCTTCCAGTACCGTTGTTGCCGTCGTCGTCGATTGTTGGTGCTGCCACCACTAATCTCCGATGCCGTCACCGCCATTTGGCCCCCTGCCACCTCTGCCATCCTCTGCCTTTCTCGCTCCTTCCTTCCCTACGGTTAGGGTTAGACGGTGGTGGGGAGAAAGGGCCCGATCCTTTTTTCTTTTAGATCCAACCGGGTCAAATAAGTTTGACTGGTTCACTTAAAAGGGGCTCGAGCCCATTGGCTACACCTGGTCCGAGCCAAGCCGCCCTGGTTCGAGCCACATAGGGACCCATTAGGTCCATCTGGAGCCGAGGTCCGAGCTTGAGCCATATGTAGGGGGCCTGGTCTTGATTCTAGGTGGTCTGAGCCACCTGGTTCAGCCTTGGTCCGAGCCAAGGTTCAGTCAGGTTCGAGCCATGTCAAAGCCTGGTTTGCTGCAATGCACCCAACGGTGCATTAAGAGTCCTTATCACACCGCCATCGCTAGGACCACATCTGTGCTCCGATTCACGAGCTAGTTGCATCATTGGGATTGTCTTAGCGAGGTCGACCTCGTTGCACATCTCGTTTGTCAGTTGGACCTCATTTTGTGTGTCACCCTTGCACGTTTTACGGGGACATTTGTGCACGACGTTCGTAGTCCTCTCGGACTCCGATTTGAGTGCCGTCAGTGCCGTTTGTCTCGTCTTAGCGAGGCCAACCCAATTCCAACGTGCGTCATCCCTGACAGTACCTTGTTTTGCATGTCGCCCCTACACGCACATCGAGGTCACCCATTTGTGCTCCGTTTCTTGTGCTGATTGCACTGTTGGCTTTGTCTTAGTGAGACCGACTCAGCTCCAATATGGTGCTGCCCCTATGGTACCTCATTTTACGTGCCACTGATGGATTCTGCCAAAATCAGGATCCCGGGGTAATTTCTTGCAACACGTCCTCTATCTATTTATGTTTTGATGTGTTCTTGCCGAATCGAGAAGGATGAAATTGATTTTAGATGAACGAGTGAGTGATAATGTGATTCCTCAGTCTATTGTTGATTCACTGTTGATGACATGTGAGATAGTTGTAGAGGGTGATAGAACTTTTATGGAGTTCTACCGACGGGTTAAGGGTGTCACCATAGGACACTCTACTACTTATGTGGATGGAGCTTTGTGCACTATAGATCCATGGAGTTTTTCTATTTGCTTGGGTCGAGATTGGCTATCGGAGTGCCATGTCAGAGTGGATTGTGATAGACGTCGATGTTCCCTCCTGCACTCCCATTTTGATGGACGTGAATTCACGTTTCCGGATTCTTCATTTTATTCTCCTAAGGCAATGGAAATACGGTCAAAGTTAGTTGAGCCAATCTCGCGAGTTATAAATGATGATCAATCAGATATGTCAGTTCATACTCAGAGTGCTACTGTTGATCCTACGATTGAGGACGTTTGGGAGGCTCCTCTATTTATTGAGTATGGACTTAATTTGATGGCGGACGATGTGTTTGTGACTGATTCAGTACCATTAGTCATCAGTGAGTTATCATATATTGTTGTGTGGGATCAGGAACTCATAGTTGAAGCTGAATTTGACTTACTTTTTGAGTACTTGTTTGATGTTCGGGATGTGCAGTGCCATTTCCTCTATCTTGTAGACGTTGCTTCAACTGAGTTTGACTTGTTGTGGTGTGACTCTGAGGCCCATTATCAGTGCCACTTTCAACTCCTTACCCTGATGATTTATATGGAGTCGATTGTGTACCGCTGGTCTGTTGCCCCCTTGCTCTTCGTGTTTGCTTTTTCGGCACTTCAAAACTCGAGGACGATTTTTTTCAAACTAGGGGGGATTGATGCAGAAGCGGACTAATGGGCCGCATAGAGCATGCATCTATCGGGCTTGGAGCCACCTTATTTGGCTTTTGAGGTACTTCGTGTTTTTATTTGATCATTTTAGAGCATTTTGGACATGAATAAGGTCTAGTTGAGGCCCATTTAGTCTCTTTCCTATTTTTTCCTTTATTTTCTGTACTTTTTTTTTTCTATTTTAGGGGTATAGTAATTTTGGCTATTAGGGCTTGCTTTTTAGAGCCTATATATATATCCTATGTGTTCCCTTTTGGAAAACCTAATGATTGCTATTAGAAAAAAGTTGCTTTGGCCATTGTGCATTTGTGTGCGAGAGCCCGTGATGGGCCTGTGAGCAGAAGAGGGGTGGGAAGCCCTTGTGTGCTACGTCTTCTTCCTCTTCCCCTCCCTGTTCTTCTCGGTTCCTTCCCCTGCTTCTTCCTCTTCTTCTACCCCTGTCGTTGTACTCCCCTTGGCCTCCGAGCCCTTCCTCTGGTCTCCCTTTCTCTGTCCTGCATCACGGTGCAGCAAGTTATTCTGATTTAGATCATGCTTTTCTAGCTGTGGTTCGGCATGATGTAATTGATCATTTTGGATTCCAGCCATGGAAAATAATAAACTTTTCATGAGAATAAACAGAAGTCTTCTCTAGCCCCCCTGAGTTCCTATGTTCTTGCCATGTCTGATCATATACAGCATAGGTCATGCATTTAAACCAGCCCTGCTGTGCAATGGTCGGGGATGGGTTGCAGCTGCCCTGCCCTGAGGTCTACACTGTACTAGCTGGGTTTATCCTTGACACTCGGGAAATAAAATCTCATACTTTTTGGCTAACATGTTTCTTGTTACGTGCAGATCAATGTTTGGTTCAATACCATCTCATTTTGTGCATATGCTGACATTACATTCGAAAAAACATCGGATGTAAGTATTGCCTCTTCTACAGATGCCATTGCATATCATATTCCTATTTAGTCCATTTTCATGTGATATTTTCTCTCACTGTAGAATGTTTGATAGTTACTTTAAATATGTGGAAACATAGCTTTCAAAAGAAATGATAGAAATGGAGAAAAATGAACATGAACCTGACAAGGGTTATGGACTGTGGGCTCCTCTTTTTCTATAAATGGATAATTGAGCATATATAGTTTAATTCATTTCATATGCTTTGACTTGAACAAGTTTAACTGCATACTTTATCAGATATAGGTGTTGAATATTATCAGATTTACACAAATTTCTGAAACTATGTATTGTCTTTTACAAGGGTGGAAAAGGAATCACGGATTTGAAGCGTGCACTTCAGGTAATAACCTTCCATTTGCTTTTTTCTAAATATTCTATTTGAAGGCTTACTTGAGTAGTAATGGTTAGCAGAAGATATTTGGGGAATCGCAAGTTGAGAAGAAGGAATTTCTTCAGTCTTTTTCTACAGAACGTCAGTATATTAGGTACAGTTCATGTTAACTTGCCTCTACACATATTCTTCAAGAATAGTTCATATGTATTCTAACATGCTATGGAAGGATTCTTCTGATTGTCATGTGTCTGTGTCATTTTGCCGTATCTTATGTTCCTTTCTTTTAACTTTCTTTTGATGGTTTCAGAAATCTGTATCAAATGAGGTTGTTATATCCTGTAACATGCCATCTCTTATGTTCTTTTCTTTGAACTTTCATTTGATGGTTTCAGAAATGTTGTGTCCAGTGGGGTTGTTATATCCTGTAACACCGTCAGGGAGAAACATATGGATGAAGCAGGTTCTTCTGTTGAGGTGACATTTGTTTTACAAGTCACTCTTACAATATTTAAAAATATCCAAGGATTCAAAAAAGGGATTTCTTGATTCTTTAAAACTTGTCGATGCTACTGTTATTCTATTGCCTCTATGTCAGTGCAATAATGTAACCTTTTATGAATAGATGAATGTTTCCATACTGTATCATGCCAAAGATATGTGGCAAGCCTACGGATCATATCTTTAGTATGTCTAGAAGTGAATGAGGGTGCAGTCCGGCCTTTAAATTTTTTATTGCGTCACCTTTTATGTTGGTAACTATTTTGCATACAAAAAGTTCATACCATTGCGCCTTATTACTGACATTGGGTCACTACAGGATGATTTTCTCTGATTTTTTTTAATCTATCTCAACAGATAAAGTTTTTGAGCTTCCATATGAATGACTTTCAATTTTCTTTTTGCAGAGGTTTGAAACTTTACTGCTAACTGGATGTACATTTTCTTCATCCTGCAGGTCATTCGAATGGATTTTAACAGCGTGCCTGTTGGAGTTTTGTACAGTAGGCTGGTGCCTCTGGCTCTTCTTCTCGTTGAAGGTAGTATTTTGATGCATACTAGGGTGAAGTTTTAATCTTTACAATTTTGCGCCCTACTCTAAATTTATCATGACTTAATATTATGGCTTAGGTAGCAGCCCTGTTGATGTAACTGATCCAAGATGGGAAATTTATTTTGTCGTGAAGAAGATGCCAGATCAATCGGGGGGCATGTTTCTTGAATTGCTTGGCTTCTCTGCGGTTTATCGATTCTATCATTACCCGGATAGTACACGCCTACGAATAAGTCAGGTTTGTTCTCCAATGTTGTCATTGATGAAAACTGGTCTTTATCTGCAAAGTTAGATTATCAGCTCGACCTTTTGTATGTGTGGATATACCATAGAGGCATCAGTTGTCGATTGACTCAAGATTTGTCTGCTACTAATAAAATCGCATATTAATCTCCCTGCCGACAGTGAATGCATCCCTCACAATTCAAATGTTAAACGTTGGTTAATGTCCACCCAGACTTTCCCCAAGGCACTTTGGGTATGTCCATGCATCAATAAATTAATAAAGTATTGGTGCTGGGGTACAATAACCCCCAGGAAAATTATTATAGGGTATTTGGATACACTTTTTAGGACTTTTTCCCCGTCAAAATAAAAACTGGAAACAAAACATGGCATGTATCTTGTCTAACAGCTTTTCTCCTAACTTTTAGGGAAGAGTTCCCTGCTTTGATTTCTCCTAATTTCTAGGGAGGAGTTCCCTGCTTTGATAAGAAAACCAAAAACACCCTCCGACCTGTGGTTTTTTTTTCCAAGAGAAGAGAATCGCAATCATGAGGACTCCATGGGGCTCCTCCTTTCCCTCACAGTGTTGGTGCACTCGGCCTCTTCCTTCCCATAAGGGTTAATCTGACAAATTTTCTATTTTTGACTATTTTTAATATTTTTAAATGATATTTTTTTTATGCATACTTGATCGGATGGCTGTGATTCACTTTCCTTTCCAGATCAGATGGTGAAAATTAAAGCCCCAGAGATGGGAACAACCCTAAGGGGTCTAATTGAATATTTAAAAAGTTATTGAAGGATTTTATTTTTTTTATGTGTATGTGATATCACCTATATGAATGAATAAACAATGCAGCCACAAACAAAGTTTAGTAGTGTTTATTAGCGACTTTATTGACAAACATTTTATTTTATGAAAACGAACTTAAACATTAATTTTGCATGCCCCCTCTCATGTTTTTTTTTTTCTTTACATAATACGGACTTCATTTGGCACGTTCACTTCAAGATCTTTCCCTTGATTATTTTAAATTTTATTTAAATAGCATTTGCCACACAGGTTTGTATTTTTGTTTTAAGAATTTTGCCAATCTCGCTACAAGTGATCCACACCATTTTAAAAATTGAGTCAATACTTGACATGATATTAATTTTGAGAGCAAAATAGTTTCCCAAAAAAAAGCTCCTAAAAGCCCTATTTTCTATGGAACTTTTTGCCATAGATTGTTTCCCTTCTTCTACTTAGTCAATGTGTGTGTATGGAAAAGACTAAGGCTTTTCAATTTTTCAGGTTCTGAATTAGCAAAATTGCAGAATCAGAGTCTAATATGTATTTTAGTTTTCCCCAAAAGAAAGCCTAAACCCAGATGTCTATGTACCCTGGTATACACGACCCCACTGTATCGAAGCTAATCAAAGGTCTTCCCCTCAACACCCCCCAACCCTTTCTTCCCAACAACACAATTTGAGGTCCTTAACTCCCATAAACAATAACAAACGAAAGGACTAGAGATCCATATCCGGTCTGCCCTTCAGATCAAAAAGCAAGCTAAACTGTTCCCTTGTGGGGCTATCGAGCCAAAATGCAGGGAGTTCTTAGTATCCATTAGCATGGTTCACCATATCGTACAGATTATGCTGGCTCGTACGAGTCAACTCATATATGGTGGAGCACAATCTGTTGGCACACATGGTACTGGACCGGACCATGCCAACTCGTCTCTGTTGTCAAGGCGCTCGCCTAGGCGCCACCTAGGCGTCGCCTAGGCGCCAAGGCGCTTTCACAAGCACCAAGGCGCTGGGCGCCTTTCCAACATGTGAAAAGGCACCCAAGGCCCCCGCCAAGGCGCCTGCCTAGGCGCCCAAGGCGCCCAGATTTTTGAAATCTGGGGTTCTTGCCCTTCTTTTTTTTTTTTATATACATATATGTATATATATACGCATATAATTATATAAATACATACTAATACATATATATAGACATATTACATACAAATATTTAGATTTATATATACAAACATGCATATATATATGTATATGTATACATCTAAATATATGTATCATGTATGTAAAATGTGTATATATATATATATATCTATCTATCTATATATAATGTATGTAAAATGTGTATATATATATCTATCTATCTATATATATATATATACACACACACACATTTTACATACATTATACATATATTTAGATGTATACATATACATATATATGCATGTTTGTATATATAAATCTAAATATATATATATATATATATATATGTAATATGTCTATATATATGTATTAGTATGTATTTATAATATATATATATACATATTCATATTCCATACATACATTTAGATATATTTGTGTATATATATGCATATATTATATAGTTAGACATTTACACATATTACATACATACATTTATACATAGATATATATGTATGTATGTATATATATGTGTGTAAATCTAAATATATATATATATATACATATACATATTACATACATACATTTAGATATATTTGTGTATATATATGTATGTATTATATATATATATACATATACATATACATATACATATATATATATATATATATATATATACATACATACATTTAAATATATTTGTGTATATATATGTATGTATATAATATATATATATATATATATATATACACATATACATATACATATACATATTACATACATACATTTAAATATATTTGTGTATATATATGTATGTATATATTATATAGTTAGACATATACACATATTACATACATACATTTATACATAGATATATATGTATGTATGTATATATATGTGTGTAAATCTAAATGTATATATATATATATATATATGTATCTAAATGTATGTATGTAATATGTGTGTAAATCTAAATGTGTATATATATATATATATTATGTATATATATATCCTAAATTAAAATATTATATTATGAAGTTAACGCCTAGGCGACGCCTAGGCGGGCGCCTAAGCGCTTAGGCGGTTTAGAACCCCGAGCACGCCTTGGTCGCCTTACCGCCTTGACAACTATGCAACTCGTACATGCATAATGAGTTGTTTTAGATTGAGTTTTTCTCATTTGGTAAGTAAACTTGCACCTGCATATCATTTAATAGGGTATATCTCTTAAACGTGGCTTAAACTCATGGCCATTAACAAGCTTATTGGTCTGAATTGGCCCGACTCATGGGAGTTGAATCATTACTTGTATCCGGGAAGACATGATCTGGTACAGATGAGCAATACGGCAAGCTTTGTCTGTTAGATTCGGTATGATCATTTAGTGATTACTGGTTGTTTTAGAGATATTTGGAACAGAAAGTTTGTGGTTCATCTATTCTTTGTTGTTTGATGGTGCTGTTTCACCCTTTACATGTTCCGCCGGGAAAATTCCAACCTTTTGTCTGAAAGGGGAACTGACTCACTTCCAGCACACTGCGGTAATTTTGTTCATCAATTCACTCACCTCCTGTCCTCGTAAAGTTTATTTTGCATTTTCTTCAGTTAACTAATTGGAAAACAGCTTTTCTAGCTGGACTAATTGATCTCTAGAATGTAGAACTGATTTTGAATCTGCTAGTATTTCCACTTCTTACAATGAAATGGGTATTTTTAATCAGGTGTGGCAGTAATTGATCTGTGTTCTTTCTTCTAGTTCCTTACAAATTGATATCGGGGAAAGAGTGTTCATTTTGTTCTTTTATGAATAGACCTCCCTTCTATCTGCATCATGGTATTGAACGGATATTTATGTGTTGGCAGATATTGGTGCTGCCTCCTTATCAAGGCCAAGGCTATGGTCGGCTCCTTCTGGAGTCTGTGAACTCTGTTGCTGTGTCTGAAAATGTGTATGATGCGACAATCGAAGAGCCTTCCGATTACCTCCAACATCTTCGTGCATGCATGGATACATTTCGCCTCCTTACGTTTGAGCCAACAAGGGCAGCAGTTACTTCACTTGTCTCGTATCTCAAGCAAGGCAATTTTTCCAAGAGGGTCAGCAAATTTCGGTTGAACCCCCCTGCCAGTGTGATTGAAAATGTCCGAGACAAGTTAAAAATCAATAAGAAGCAACTTCTTAGGTGTTGGGAGGTCCTTATCTATTTAAATCTTGATCTAGAAAATGAGAAGTGCATGGAGTACTTCAGAAGCTGTGTCTCAGACCGTGTGAAAGACGATATATTAGATAAGGATGCTGGTAATTATGAAAAACAGCTGATAGAGGTGCCAAATGATTACAACCATGACATGACCTTTGTTGTGTTCAGATCACAGAGCAACAGGAACTCAGGTAGTTTATGCGACAATGGGGGAGTGGATGAAAAAAGTCAGGAACAGCAGCTGAATCAACTGGTTGATGAGCGGATGGAAGAAATCGCCAAGATCGCGAAAAGAGTTTTTCTGTTTCAGAAGCCATAGAACCTTGGCTTGCAGGATACATGTTTGCTCAATCTTATTGAAATGTAAGTGGCACTGATATTGGTAAAGTTGATTTTGCAAGTAAGTGTTGTAGGATGGAGGAAACTGCCAAGATTGCGAAAAGAGTCTCTCTGCTTCAGAAGCCATAGAACGTTGGCTTGTAGGATACATGTTTGCTCAATCTTTTTAAAATGTAAGTGGCAGTGATATTGGCTGTTGATTTTGTAAGTTACTGTTGTAGCCTACTATTTTATTGGAATGATGATATAACAAACTTTTCGGCAGTGTGCCTGAGATCAGACTGAACGTATACTCCTGAGATTAATTGTGTACACATCTAACCCATTTCTCAGCCTTTGGTATATGAAGGAATTACATAGGTAGATTTGAATTTTGCATAAGAGGGAGTAGATTCGGCAGAGTGAGATGGATCATCTGCTTGGTGGAGTCTGACGAATTGATGTTGCTAATGTCAGTATATTTTCTTTCTCATCTGGATTCATGGGCGACAAAGATGATGAATCTTGATCAGCTCATACCCCATGATCTATGTAGAGTTGAAAGCAAGCAAGCAATGTTCTTGAAACTGCGAGGTTAGATAGGGGAAATCTAATGAACAAATCAGGTTGGATATGAAGTTGTCAAACAGAATTGTTTTCTTTTAAGTGAAGCCCAGAATTAAGAGAGGTATAGAGAGACTCATGAATGCATGGCATAGGGCGAACTGACTATCGCCAACAATTTAAATGGATGCTTTTCCTTTTTAAGTTAGTGCAGAGGATTAAGCTCCTCTACGGTTTTCTTTTAAGTTCACTATTTTTCTTATTTTTATGGGGTAGTATTTTTCGTGTAAATGTAATGTTGAAGTTTATTATGATTTAAAAATTGTCTTTTACTCAGTTCAAGTTTAATGGAGGAATTTTTTTTTCATAAAATTTTGGGAAAAAGTGACTTTATTTAAACTATTTCGTCCTTTACCATATTGTGTTACATCTGTCTTTTTTATATTCTCTTTTGGTTCCATGTTAGAAGTTGAGCAAAAGTTCGTCAACTTAAATAAGTGGTCTTTGTTTTAATGTCCCAACTTGAAGTGTACTTTCACACCGTCAATATGAATGATTATGCTTGCCCCAAATATTCTTATTTAAGAAATATTTATTGACATTTACGTAGGTTGTTGATTGCAAATTAGAGTATGTGACTTATCATGGTTGATGAACTTTTAATCGTCTTAGAAATAAAACTTTAAGATATTATATTTTTCAGTTTTTTGAGAGTTTAATATATTTTACTAATTATAAAACTCTATTAGATATTGGATATCGAATTTGAAAGGATGACTCCTTCAGTCTTTTGTAATTTACGAAATATTAGTATAGTTTTAATAATGATAAATTTTAAATATTTTATAATGCAGAGTACAATACATTTGATCCAATAAAACAACAAAATCTCTAAATATTTGACATATTTTCTGCGGTATGTGAAAATAATGTCATTGTTTTTAAGATATGAAGTTTAGTAGGAATTGTTTTTAGATATTTAAAGTTGGAATGTCACCATTATAAATTCTAAAGTCCTGCCTTTTTTGCTAAGTTTTCTCAAAAAAATCAACGGTAAATATAAAAGTCAATTCAAATCGGCAATCCACATGAAACTTAACTAGCTTAAATTGCGTTAGCAGTCAGTGCTACACCGGCTGCTGATGTTTTTAGGAACTTCTTTAAGTCAGTCGCATTATGTGACTGTACAGTAAGATCCTCAATTAAATGATCTAAAACGTTTCAAAAAATCAAAATTTTGGCGGAGTTTGTTAACAATATTTGCCCTTAAAATTTTGAGATAACTCAATAAATTCTCCCACAATTTAATTTTAATTTTCTGTATAATCTGAATAACCACCAAAAAAGAAAGGGACTTGCGCCATCTCAGCAGCGCATTAGCTAAGACGCATTTATAATTCTCAAAAGTTACAACCATGACACCAAAATCACCTTTATTAAAACTTCTTGTATTCCAATCTTTTTAATACTACTCCGAAGTTATCCTTAAAATCTGCTCCATATATTGTTAATAAACGCTGCAAAATTTCACCGGACAGCCGGATTGAATTAACCTACAAAATTTTCCGAAAACTTAAAAAAAAAAAAAAAAAAAACTCACGTGCAGCAACGAGTGTAACTCGACTCAAAAGGTGGTCTCACAGCTCGCCAGTCGCCACAGGGTGCACGGCCGTCGCGGCTACATAAAAGTATAAGTACAAATATATTTTTGACAATGGTAATTTAGAAATTTATAACCCTCCTCACAAATCTATAGCCCGAAGAAGGCCACAACCCTAACTCGCTTGTTCCCTTCCCTTCAGATCGCACGTTGAAGCAGACTGACCACTGCAACCATGGCGCTCGCGCTGGTGAGCTCTCCCGAACACTCTCCACCCCTCCCATTCCCCATCGATCCTTGTCATACGATTACTCTCCGCAGTTTTATCCTTTTTTTTCCTTGTTGATCCCATCGAAACAGTCAAATGGAAATTTTCTTTTTTCTTTTTTTTTTTATTCATGAAATGTTCTTGTTTACTCGATTCAGATATCTGCGGAAATGGTATACTCTGTCATTTGATTGTGTTCATATGAGGACTCTTTGCCATTTTAATGCGTTGTTCGCTTCGTTTCGTTGTTGATTCCATCAAAATGGTCAAACTGAGGTGTTTTTTTTTCTTTTGATTCATGAAATGTTGTTGTTCTTTTATTCTGATGTGTGTGGAAATTGTATCTTCTGCGCTTGGATTCTTGCCAGAGACGTGCAATCCAGAGGAGAGGCATCGGTGTTGCGACCGCCCGATTCGCGAGCACCAGCGTCGCCAAGAGGTCTTCCGGCGGCTTCTTCAGCTGGCTCACCGGGGAGAAGTCATATCCGCTACAGCCTTTGGATTTCCCGCTTCCAGATGTGTCTCTCCCTCCCCCTTTGCCGGACTATGTGGAACCGGGGAAGACCAAGGTCACCACTCTTGCAAATGGCGTGAAGATCGCATCTGAGACGGCACCAGTATGGTTTTGTTTTCTTATTGAAATAACGAAGCCATCTCTTTTTTTGAGTTGTTATTGACGTAGGGAAGCCATTGAGACAGCACCAGTGTGGTTTTGTTTTCTTGTTTTGTGAGTTATTCTTAACATAGTGAACCCATGTGCTTGCATTGGATTAAACAAGTTGTTGGGTGGGGTTTTTGGGCAGGGCCCTGCCGCATCGATTGGGTTATATGTTGACTGTGGTTCTGTTTATGAAAGCCCAATGTCTTTGGGGGCCACACATTTGTTGGAGAGGATGGCATTCAAAAGTACGACAAACAGGAGCCATCTACGCATCGTGCGTGAAGTGGAGGCGATCGGAGGCAATATTACGGCGTCGGCTTCTAGGGAGCAGATGAGCTATTCGTTCGATGCTTTGAAAACGTATCTGCCCCAGATGGTGGAGGTGCTCGTCGATTGTGTGAGGAATCCTGTTTTTCTTGATTGGGAGATTAATGAGCAGGTAGTCCATCAAAGTTGATCTTCATGGGTAGTTTTGGTGCTTAAGCTTTTAGGGGCAGTTGAACTTATACTGTATTTCAATTTGCAGCTGCAGAAAGTAAAGGGAGAGATAGCAGAAATTTCTAATAATCCACAGGGTTTGCTTTTGGAGGCTATTCATTCTGCAGGCTATGCTGGTGCTCTGGCTAATCCTCTGATGGCCACTGAATCTTCCATACATAGATTGAACAGTACAGTCCTTGAAGAATTTGTTGCTGTATGTTAACAACTTTTTTTGCATTTGTGCTGGATATTATTTTGTTTAACAATCCTCTTTTTTTTTTTTGCATTGATGCTGGATATTATTTTGTCTCCATTTGTACTTCCTTGTTTGGTCATGCCTTCTTGCAGTTCTCACTCTTGTTGGTCTCATGATTTTAGGAGAACTATACTGCTCCTCGAATGGTTCTTGCAGCGTCTGGGGTTGAGCATGAGGATCTTGTCTCGTGTGCTGAGCTGCTTTTGTCCGACCTTCCGAAGGTATCTCTTCCTGAGGTGCCAAAGTCTGTTTATGTTGGAGGGGACTACCGTTGTCAAGCTGATTCACAGGTGATAGCTCAGAATGTTCTTATCGTTAATTTCATCCTTGCAATTATTGTATATTCATTTATACATTCCATGTGAGTACAGAAAACACATGTTGCTCTTGCTTTTGAAGTTCCTGGTGGATGGTTAAAAGAGAAGGATGCCATGACATTGACTGTACTCCAGGTATTTAGTGTTGATTATTATTAAAAGCTGAAAGTGCTTCACATGCTCAAAATAGGTGATTAGAGCATCATACAATTTGTCTCCCTCCCTCAACCAGTAGTACATTCTGTTTTAGTAAGTCAATTTGATCTTCTTATTCCAGATGCTTATGGGGGGAGGCGGCTCTTTCTCGGCAGGGGGACCTGGGAAAGGAATGTATTCTCGGCTATGTAAGTACTGTCCATCTTTGTTTTGCTTGTAGTATCCTGTGGATCATATGCATCTGCAGAGTTTAATATTGATTTCTGGATGTTACACATTTCTTTCCAATCTTTTAAGAGCATACAATATTTCACACATTTCTGGATGTTACAATATTTTAAGTTGATCCTTTTATGCTGAACAACTTTTGTTCTGATGCCTTTCTAAAATGATATATCCAACAGATCTACGTATTCTGAATGAGTTCCAACAAGTTCAGTCTTTCTCTGCATTCAACAGTATCTACAACAACACTGGCATATTTGGAATTCATGCAACCACCGTGAGCCCTCTTTTTTCTTTATGAAGCTATACAAGTAGTCAAATATTTCAGCATTTATCTGGTCTGCTTTTTCCACCAAACAGTTTATGACTTTTACCTTCATATTTTCTTCTATGCTTTTTTCATAGTTGGTTACTTGTGCTTTGCTTTAATTGTGGCATGTTTTCCCCTTATTCTCTCTATTGGATTCATAATCAGAGGCTTAGAATATCTGTTCTATGTGGATAATTTATAGCTCTTTCTGGAAGAACTTATTAACTATGTGATTGTGCCAGAGTAATTTGCAGTTTATATGTTGTGAATATTTCTGGTTGATTCTTGCAACCCTCTTTTCAGTACTTGGTACGCCATGTACTGACACATTTCACTTAATTTCATATCTTGCTTTATGTGATAGTGTGGGACTCATGTCTATATTAGGATGTCAACATTGTGTTTACATTAGAGTAGTGCACGAGCAGAGCCTGAAATGATTATTTGTAGGAGCTTTTGGATATCAGCCTCTCAAATCATATGCATTGTAACACTACTCACTTGGCATATTTTCTTCTAAGCCTAATTTAGTCCTCTGGATAACTTTCAAAATTGTCCCCTACGTTAGGACAAGCTCATATAAAGACCTAATTTTTGCCCCATGTGCTGAAATTTACAGTCTTTTATCCCCCTTTGCATCATTGGATTTTAAATCTTATATAAGTAAGGTATGTAGAGTCAGATTGGGACCAGGAGTCGCCCAGTGTCGATCCAATCCGGATCGGAATCGGCAGAATCGGCCGATCCTTTGAAAAGCCCGATCCTTGGATCGGCCTTAATTTTTGAATTGAAAAGCTCTAAAAAATGAGAAAAATCAAGACAAATAAGAAAGAACTAAAAAAGTGAAAATGACATACGAACAATCAAATCTAATGGAATTACATTGATTTGGGTTGGTAGCGGTCAACGGGGGTTTCAAGGTTAAATATATAACTTTAATAAATGATCAAAATTTTAATGACACAACAACATACAATACAATAACACCAATTAATCCCATCAATAAGAGAAATCTGATACATACTACATTATGAAATGGATAAATGATAAAAATTCAAGGATTTGAGCTCATATAGCTGGACTGGACCTGTATCAAATGATCCGGATAGGATCGGCCCGATTCCAGGCCGATTCAGCTTGATTTTGGCCAATTCCAAGCCGATTCTAGCCCTTATTATTATTTTTTAATTTCTTTAGGGGATTGGATTTCCCCCTTGAAACCAGATTGCCACCCATGGATTCCGATCTGGATCGGCCGAGATCCGGAGTGGAATCGGCTGATTCCGCATACCATGTATATAAGCACCACTTATCCTTTCTCAATCCCACAATTTCTGGGGACTACACTTGTGCCTTTTTCTAATGTTAGAGCAAAATATGGTACTTTAGGATCTCTTAGTTTTTTAACATAATTTGCTCTGGCTTCTCAATAGCTCAGGATATGCAGTGCTATGAGTGTTAAAAGAAAAGTGATTACAGCTAGTTCTGCTTGCAGTTCATCAGGCAGCTTAAAATTGAAGTCTGCACTTTATGATGGATATTGCAGTTACTCATAATGGTTATCTGCAGTGTAGGAAAGAGTTAAACACACTTGGGAATTGGCGGGAAAGGTTCTGGTGGTAGATGTAACCTTAGCTCCCAGGTTTAATGGCCTTTGTTGCCCTTTTCAAAGGCCATTACTGTATAAACCATAAGAAACTTGTTCTCTGAGTTAGATTATTTTTTTGAAGTTCATCATACTTTGCCCCATGAATCTGGAATCATCTAAGATGAAATAAAGTATCCATAGTTTTGGCAAAGTTTCCTGACCAGTCGAAAGTAGAAACTGAACCTGATCACAATGTCTCTTGGTCTTGGTTACTTATAAGTTACTTATTTGTCAGTTCTAGCTCAGGTAGCCCATGGACTGTTCTAATTTCATTGCCAACTTCTTATGTCTAAGAGGATGCTCTTTATGTTTTTAATCACTAATTCGTTCTCCATCATCAGGAATCTGATTTCGTATCCAAAGCTGTTGATTTGGCTGCAAGAGAACTGCTCGCAGTTGCAACACCAGGACAAGGTTTCTTTTTTGCATTTTTTTGCAGGACTGTCTCTGACATGTGGTCCGCTATTTGACATCCTTTATCTTCTTTTGACAGTTACCCAGCTGGAGCTAGATCGTGCTAAACAGTCCACAAGATCTGCAGTTTTGATGAACCTAGAGTCAAGAGTATCTACCTTAACATTTCATAGATTTGCTTGCTTTCATTTAATCTCTATTCTTCTTTGAGTAGACTTTCCACCCTTGGCTAACTATTTGACATCTCAGATGGTGGCTGCAGAAGACATTGGCCGGCAGATTTTGACATATGGAGAGAGGTTTGTTCAATTCTCGTGTTGGTTGCATTTGTGTTCTTTTACTTTTTCGTTTCGTTTGCACAATCTTTCATTCACCACAGTGAAGGAATGATGTTTGCGGATATAAGGCATCACGGAAACAAGATATCATATATAATAAAGAATGATGGGTTTGTGGCAAAGTGTTGAGGTTTCAGAAGGCAATCAATAGGAATGCTTACATCTGTAGATGTAAAGAAACTTCATTTCGGAAGATATTAAATTCTTCAGTAGCAGACATGGATGGCAGTACCGGCCGATACCGGTACGTACCGGCCGGTACGTACCGGTATCGGCCGGCACCGGTACCGTGGGTACCGACCGGTACCGGCCGGTACCGGACTGGTTTTGGGCCGGTACCGACCGGTACCGGGCCGATACCGGCCGGTACCGGACCGGTACGTACCGGTACCGGTACCCACCGATACCGGTACCGGTACCGGTACTGCCATCCTTGGTAGCAGAGTTTGGAGGCTAGATTTTGTGAGATGTTTGGAAAGATAAAAGATCTGAATGTGACTGAAGGAATTTGGAGGCTATATTTTGTGAGATGTTTGGAAAGATAAAAGATCTGAATGTAACTGCAGGTTCTCTTTTTCCCCTGATCTTATTGAAAGTGGATGGTTCAACATTTTTACCAAGTATAAGAAAGGATGGTACAAGTGTGAAAGGTAAAAAAAATCTCTCCAAAAAAACCTCTTTAATAACCCCCCCCCCCCCCCCCCCAAAAAAAAGGAAAAGAATATTCCAATGTCGTAATAGTATTGGCTCCGATCTGCACAACCTCTCTAATAAAGGAACACTCAATCTACTTCCCTTCCCCAAAAAGGCAATCCCATTCTGCCACTTCATCCAAGAGAAAAGGAACAACCCTATAAACCAACCTACTAGGTTGAAAATCTTATTGTTTTTCTCCCTGTAACGCTCTGAGTGTGGCATGCAAGATCATCCATTGGATCTTCTTATTACCTTCAGCATCCATCTTCCAGCCATAATACATACTAGTGGCAATTTCAAGAAGACATGCGGCACAGCAACGAGCTGCATTTTGTGCAGTGCAGCGTCGGATCGCACGACGGCTTTGGATAGTGCAAGTGCGCGATCCCATTTTTTTAATTTTTTTCTAATCATCCGATCTTTTATCGGACGGTACAGATGCCAAGCTGGGAGTCTCCCCAGCTCAATTTTTTTAAAAAAATAAAAAAATTCTGCACCACTCACTGCCGTGGACTGCACTGCGCCAGCAAGTGTTACTCATTTCTAGAATCTCTCTCTCCACAGCCTCTGCAAAAGAGCACCACAAGAAAAGGTGGTCTATCAATTCCTCCTCTTCATCACAGTTAGGCAAGTAGTCCCAAATCCCAATGTCTTAGATGACCACACCAACTGATCATGTGTGGATACTCTACCATGTCTGGTCCTCCATACAAAGATCTTCACCATCAATAACATAGGAACAATACTTTTCTCATCAAGGAAAGCGCTCCAATCAGCAATAAACTGGTACTCATGCCTCACTTGAGAAGACCCCATCTCTCCCATTTTCATCTTCAACCGTTAGCAACATCATGTTGAATGGAGATGCCTTTCAAACAGCTCAACAGTGCTTCAAACTGAACTATCTTGTCATCAGTCCTGCAAGTGGGGAACCAGGCTTCCTCCCTTCACCATGCACACGAGTGTCAGCTACTGAAGCGCCTGGATTTACAACAAGGCTAAAAAAATACAGGACCTCTGCCATGTTCCTATGACCACCTATCACCACTCATCTATCTATAGGAAAGATAGCCCTCCATCCGTTGCGCATGGACCCAGAAATGCCTATGTAGCAAGCATCTCTCACATGCAGTATTTCACTACAAACATAAGACCTCTAGCGTCATTAATTGATACAAAATCTGTCTGCTTCTATAATATCTCTGCATAATCCGCTCATAAACCATTGTCCTGATGGTTCAATTTCCACAACCATTTGCATGGTAAAGTTCCAATATTAAAATTTTCGATATTTCTAAACCCCAGTCCCCTTACCTTCCTTTTCTCTGCATATTCCTCACCAACACATATCATGACAACCTCTGCTCTTCTCCCCATTCCCGTGCCAAAAGAATCTACCCCGAATTGTTGATAAGAGATGATCAGTGTTCTGTTCCTCGCCAATGTTCTCATGACTGTCCTCACTTCATGGAGAAAGGCTTCACAAAATCTTCTGCATCGGCCTGTAAATGCTCAGGTAGAGACCAGTCTCAGTACCTGGTCTTCAATTGTCATCTTCATGTACAAGCAATCGTGGATGCCTACGTTCTAGGGATAACTAGATGATTGATCATAACCAAATATTCTTGGGCAACCCCCATGTTATATATTCTGATTAGTTCTACTAGTCCTAAAATCTTTAGATCCCAAGACACCCCCATCATTCTAGCTTATCATTTAAAGCTTCTATATTTTCATCAAATCACACTACGTGTTACCATACATGTGTCAGAAAGAAAAGTATTGTTCACAAAATAACATACATCGAAGGTTACTATTATCTAAATGTTTTGTCTCTTAAAAGAGGTAAGGACCTAGTGCTGATCCCTGATGCAAACCCATGTGGTAACAGGAAAGTCTGAAGTCTTTCCAACGATAGACGTCACACCAGTTGGAGCCCTGTCATACATATCCTTGGACAATGAGGAAATGGGTGTGGGTTGTGTTTCCTCCCTCTGAAGGAAAACAACTGATCCAACATACAATCACAACATGGGTATTAATGTACTCTTTCATCATCCTCAAGCCTTGTCCTAATGGTTTTGGGTTGGGCTTAAACTCGAGTCCCAAAGTATTGAACAAATTTTCCAGCCAGCTGGCAGCATGATTTTAGTCTCCAATTTGAGGAGGCTTGTATTGGCAGACATCAGTTAGCGAGTAAGGAGGACTTGCTTATGGAAGGTGGCAAGTTCCTGACTATGACTAGCCAGTCAGGAGCAATATCTACCAGACAAAAAAAAAAAAATGGAAGTAATATATAGGAAGTACTGAAGAGGTGAATCAGATAAAGAAAGAAAGGCATATTATAACAAAGACTTTAATATTACTATGATGATCCTCCTAACAGGAGTAACATACAATATCATTTTACCTCTACTTTTTCTATTACCATAGACCACCAATTTTGGATGGTTCTATTTTTACCTTGTAAATGAGTCTAATTCACTCCCCTGACTTAACTTGCTATTTTGGGGTTGAAGTATCTGCATCCCTCTGGTGGAGCAGGTGCGCTGCCTGACAATTGTTCAGGTCTATTGTTTGAGTGAGCGTGTGTTCAGAGTTTTTTTTGGAAGGTAGCGAAAGCCACAGTTTATGTAATATTAATGATAAAATGATAAAAGATACCAGAACATGTTACAGAGCAAGTAGCCTCAAAGGACCTGAGGCCCAAAGGGAAGACAACAAAGAAAATACAAATAGAAACACCAAAAGAAGATAGACACGAGGAAATCAAAGCGAAACTCAGGTGAAGAAGTCTGTCCACTTATGCATGGAGGAGAGAGAACTTGACTCCAAAACAGGCTTCATGTTGGCAGCAATTCTCCAGTTTTTTATTAGATTCATTGAGTGGTTGATAATATTCAAAGGTGGTTGGAAGACTTGTCTGAAGCATCTAGCCTATTACATTCTTTCCAAGTAGCCCAGAGCATGGTGCCTAGAAGCATGAACCAGGTGTCTTTGTCCCCCTCTGAAGAAAGGAGACTCTCCCAGGAAGAGATCAGCTGCTGTACAGACTGCGCTTGCTGCCAAGAGAGACCAAGACTGTGAAACATAATAATCCACACCTTGGAGATGATACCACACTGGGTAAATCAGTGATCAGATGTTTCTTTGAAGATGCTGCAGAAAATACGTGCATCTTTAATGTCATGTTTGAATTTCTTGACACGAGAGAGATTGGCCAATCTGTCCTGATAAAGTTTCCACATGAAAAGTTGGATTTTAGTCGGCCAGACTTTCTTCCAGATGAGGTGAGCCCAAGGCACAGCAGATACCCCATAATTAAGGATATTGGTGACAGATTTAACTATGAAGAGGCCTTTAGGATTCCGCAGCCAAATCCTCTTTGGATATTAAGATTAATGGAGTGGATGGTGCTGCTTAAGTTCAGATATTCCGCTTGCTCCTCAGTGAAGTTCCTTCGGAAAAGGTTCCAAGAGGTAGAGGTAGGATCCTCAACAAGGATAGAATAAACAGTGGCCTCTTTAGCTGTGGAGAGGGAGAAAATTCTGGGGAAACATTCAGCAAAAGGGATACCAAGAACCCATGCATGAGACCAAAACTTGAAGTGCTTACTGTTCCCCAGAATGTAAGATGTACCAGCCTTAACAATGTCTTGACAGTATACTTACTTTATGAGTTACTCTTTTATCCCCCCCTCTTTCGTTTGCCCTTCTTACCTTTTGGTGGCCTGACCAATCGTTTAATGTAACATTGGTCAAACGCACTAACAAACTCAGAGGAGTTTTCTAATGAAGTTAACCAAGTTGAGATGAGAAGTAGTGAACCAACTTAGGCCGAGTGGACCCAGCACCTGGACCTACCGGCTATTCTTCCCACCCCAAAAAGAATTGAGCTTCTTTCTTCATAGACATTTGGATGCCGTACCTTCATTTCTTCACTGCCCTAAGGCTAGCTTGCTTCCCACCTAGACTCTAACAGATCCCATATACGTTCGCACTTCCAATCCGGGAATCACTGAACTCAGGAAGAACAGCAAAAAGGAAGTAACCCGAGCAAACTGCCTTCGAAACAAGAACAGGAATAACAGAGGGAAACAGTGGAGGCTTCCCCGCCATTGGACATCTCATTTCAAGAATTACAGTATACTTATGAGAATTTGTGAAGGCTGCCCTCTAGGCTGGATGTTGGTCCAGCCTACTACGAGGATCCTGTATCCCGTACATTGTCTTTACCCCTCCTGGGTCCCCTGGTTCCTATGCTGCCGCATTTCCCGGTTATTTTTTTAGTGCTTCGACCAAAAATAACTGGAGAGAAGAGCAGATCACCGAAGCCCTGATTGGAAAGCGAAACGAAGAAGAGTGTGAAGGACAGCTCTCCAAATAGAAGAAATCCCTTTCCTGTTGGATAAAGGAAGTTCCAAAGAAGTGGAGGAGTGGAAATACTTTGATGTGACAATAGTCTTCCAAAGCGTATGGTTCTCATCACCAAATAGCCAAAGCCATTTAGAAAGTAAGGCATTGTTAAAAGAAGCGTGTGTTCAGAGTTGTTCCAATGTCTCTCTGTTTAAATGCTTTTGGTGTCTCCTCCACTGACAATATATTCTTGTTGATCCATGTTACCATTTTCTTCAGAAAATCTGTTCATTTTGTCATTGCAGAAAGCCTATTGAGCATTTTCTGAAAGCTGTCGATGAAGTAACGCTGAAGGACATCAATGCCATTTCTGAGAAATTAATTTCTTCACCACTTACGATGGCATCCTGGGGAGATGGTATCCCTGAATTGTTTACACAATATTTTTGTCAATTTTACTCTTCATAAATTTATGCACAGTTTGATTTAACTTTTTAACTCACTTTTGCAGTCATCCATGTCCCAAGTTACGAAGCTGTCAGCCAGAAGTTTCATGCGAAGTAACGGTTGTTACGTCCGTTGAACCAGTTGTTTAAATCTGAGCAATTTTGAGATGCTTTTTAGAGCATCGAGCTTGTGGGTTTATACCAATTGAAATAACCAGCTTAATAAGATGGTCATGGAGGGCTACGATCCTCTTTTAGCAAAAAAAGTAGATACGATTCATTTTTTTTTCAGACAGCGTAATCCGTCTTTTCTTGTTTGCAGCTTTGCTGTTGTATTATTCCTTGAACAAAGGGCTCCCTTCCCGTTTACAAGCTTTTCTTTGATCACTCTGGTAATTTTGTTTGTTTTGGATGTGAGACAATCGTGGCAAGGCAGCGGTTTGGAAAACTTGGGCTTTTTTTCTGAGTTAAAAATCCTCGCCGTGAAATCTTATTGAGTTAGTTTTTGAACGCTTTAGTCGGTTCTTGATCTAGTTTGCAGAAGTACCCCTGCAATCAGTTAGAAATAAAGAAAAACTAGACAGTTTAATCCTTGCACCGAGGAAGTAACCTCTTTGCGTCGGACACTCCTGTGAATCCCTGCAGCAAACAAGTTTGTCGCAGAAAGTTTGAGATGTCTTATTTACTTTGAAACATCATGGTTTTGTTAAAGATTTCTATGATTAAGAGCAGAATCGGGCACATTTTCAGACCACGCCGTGGACTATACTTTCCTTCTTTAGGCTGCTTGCTGATCAGTATACTTCTTCGTTCCGAGTTTTCTAGGACGTGCCCGATTCCACGCTGATGGGACTTTAGAATTGATCAGCCACCCCCCAGTTTAGGGGAAAAAAAAAATTATTCCACTGCCGATTCAGATTTCCATCCGATTTGTGTTTTAAAAATTTGAGGGGTAAGTTAAAGCATTCAAGTCTAGTTATTTTACATACCCCTTAAGGTCACGTTCCAAGATAGCTCAAATTTTGACATCCAATTCAGAGTGTAACTAAAATCCACCATGCAGTTGCGCTGTATGGGGGATCGTTTTTGATGTACCCATCATCGAAAGTACTTGGCGATGATACGGCTAAATGAGTTCCTAAGCCAGGGGCTGAAGTCGACGGCGGGGATGTCTATGCAGATGATCTCTGCAGACTACCTACCGCCAATTTACCACTTTAAGGGGTTGCTAATGATTGCCATTAGAAATTTTCAACTTACACTCCGTAAAGAAAAATAAACTTTGGACTTAATTGGGTGTTTTATTTGCATTATAATATATTTTTTTACAAATATATATTTTTATAATGAAAATATATAAAATAAGATGTTTGGTAGACTCATCAAAATATATTTTAATAAGATTTTCACTCACAAAACATGATAAAAATAAAAACAGGGTACGTGCTCTTTTCTTTTTTGTCATGAAATGGAACCCAAACCCCCACCTGATCCGCCCCCGCCTTCCCTACCCTCCTCTCCTCAGATAAGCCCCTACCCCTCCTCGCCCCTGCCGCCGGCTCCGTCCAACCCTCGCCACCGCAGACCTGCTCCTTGCCGCAGTGCCGCCCCAACCTCATTGTTGCGAGATCCACCGACACCCGTCACGTCGTCCTTGCTGCCGCTAGATTTGCCCCCAACTGCTGCGTCGCCCTCGTTGTTGTTAGGTCTGCCCTCGCCGTTGTTGCCTGGAAGATCCCCCTCTGCCAGTGAGGACCCGGTCAGGGAGGTCCGACCAGTCCCTGCCGGCGCCGGAGCCCGGCGCACCGTCTCCCCTGCGGCTGCTGCTACTGCATCTGGACAGCAGCCGCCATGGCCACACCCTCTTCTGATACCTTGGTGGTGGTGGAAGTCCTCCTGCCGCATCTTGCGCCCACAAACTGTTCCCACAAAGAAAGCGATAAGAACAAACCACGGTCCCTGTGTCTCTCCCTCTTCCCCTTCGCCATGGCCATGGCCAGAAGAAGGAAGGAAGAAACCGGACGGACGAAGACGGCAATAGATACGGAGCAGGGCAAAATAAATTGGGTGGGTTCCCTTCGGAAACAGAAGCGGAGCCGGCGGAGCAGGACCAGGCCTCTGCCGTCCTCGCCAATGCCAGTAGGGCTTTTCCTTCTCACCTCTTCCTACTCTCTTTCATGGACATTGGTTCTATCGCCACCGCCTCCATATAAAGTCACAAGCACGGGTGTTATGTTGGTCATCGCGGTGGCAGCAGCAAAGTGTGTGTGGGGATAACAACAGTAGGAAGAGATGGATGACTGTGATCTCAGTTTTAAAAATTATCCTGCTTTTGCCAAACATAATAATTTAACAGGTTACATAACTTAAAAATTATTGTGAATTTTATTTTAATATATATTTTTTGTCATAAAATTGTATAGGAAATTATACTGCTATAAGGATTTTATTAGGCAATGCGGGTCCCAAATTTTACCCAGTAGAGAGGGTGGCAAAGAAGGTAGCACTGCAGCATTTTCTCAAAGCATGCCATTAATGAAGTCATTCATCGTAGTGCATGCGCTTTTCTGCATTTATCTGCAGTTGACGGCAGGATTATTTGCCATTAAAGTTCTCCCTACCGGTAATTGCTCCCATTGCTCAAGCATCACCATCTTTACTTTCTAGATAAGGGACTGAAAGAAATGTCTGAAAAAATGCATAAAAAGGAAATTCTAATGGAACTCACAGCCCTGAAGATAACAGTTTATCCCCGATGGCACCAAATCTTCTATGCATCTATTTATTAGGATCAAACGTAAGGCATGATTCACTGTGGAGACATGGCATCGATCGAGAGAATGAGGAAGGACGAAGCCTCTAATGCAACGAAAGCTGCCTATCCTTTAACAGGCTTCCTGATCTCTATTCCACTTGCATAGCAGCAATTTCTATGCTTTTCTAGGGCATCCATCAGTGACAGAGATTCAAAGCAGCTCTTCAGGGAAAAAAAAAAAGAATCTTTATCCAATATTGACAGATGAAGAACATTTCGATACAGAAGTTACCAATTCCAGGAAAACATTCCTAGAGGAAAATAACCAATCCAACAACTAATGAAAATGAATAATATTACAAGTGAAATAACAAGCAAACGAAGACCTTTCTACTGTTGAAAAAGAATGACTACAATGTTTTCTGAAGACACAATACCCAATGACGCATTTACACAATGGAGACAGCACAAAAATGCAGCAATATGAAAACTGATTACTGCTGTTCTCATGAAAAATGTTGGTGAGAGCTTCACCTGTGGACCTCTTTGATGAAAGCAACCTCCGCACTTGAAGAGGGTGAGAGTAGATGCTTATCTTGATCAGCGTCATCACTTTCCGTTGGTTCATGTGCAGTGATAATTGAAAGAGACTCAGACCCATCCTCTGGATATGGACAAGAAGAATGTATTAGAAACTAGCTTACTAAAGAAATCCATTCTTTGTATGTGCCACAAGAGGAGATAGCTTTAGAAAATGAAGAAACAAGTTCAGGGTTAACATAATCATGGAAGAGATGATGTAATTTTAGCATTACTACTGGTCCATACGCATATCTAAACATGAATAAATTCTCTCACCAACCTGAATAGACATGGTACTCAAGTGTCTGCTTGATGACCGGTATTTGGAGGCTTTCAGGTAGGAGGCAACTGCACATTTCACCTGAAAATTGAGTAAAACATTTACTTCCACATGTCATCTCAGCATACTATTGAAACACTAAAATAGTAAATTATTTATTAGTATTTTAACAAGAAAATTGTGTCATCCTTGAGATCTTTGGGAAATTGGTGAATAAATGTGGTTTCCTGCTGACCAGACTCCAGACTTGATTTTGAAAGGTATAAGGCTTCTCAGTTCACAAGAAAAAGTAAAGCAGAAAATTGCCTAGCATTCTCAAGAAACATATTATGCAACAAAGTAATGGTGACACATCACAGTTGGGATGTGGGGGGGGATCTTATTACACCGCATCTAAGGAAATTAGAGATATCAGTTGTTCCATCAACAGAGGCACTGATTCATGGAAAAGGAAAACACCACAATATCATTCCATGGATACTATCAGAGGTGAATATACATCACTGCATTCTCATCTAATCTGTGTAAATCTCACACAAAAATTGGACAACCTCTGATTCTTTCCATTGTTCACTATTGCATTCAAGTACCGGCATTTATCTACATAAATTTGCTCCTGCATCTGCTAAGCATGCAAAAGATGACACTTTCACTGTCAGTCAAGAAGTCAAGAAATGGCATGGAAGCAAAGGATCAACCAATGATGCCTCAATAGAAAGCGAACACGTATCTTTCTTTTTCATATCATACAGCATATTATTTTTAGCGTACATATATTCTGAGAGGTGCCAAGTCCATGACATCAATTCTAGATGTGCATCAATTCTCACTATGGCTTCAAGAAAAATTGCATGCACACAAAAGTATTCAGTCAACCATCTTCCTTTATTTTGCAAAATATAGCTTGGCCAATGAACACAAAGTGACATAACTAAGTGATGATAAAAGGACGACTTAGCTGAAGGCACAATGGTTTGAAGTGCAGAAGTGAGAATAAAGCCACATTATCCTTAAGTGCTGTAGAATACTACCATACACGAGGTTTTCAAGAATATAAAATGCTGTAAGAAACAAAAGTGTTGAGAAAAAGTACCTATGCAAGCAAGTCGGTTCACCCACCCAGGAATTTGTCTCCCTGTCAGTCTCACACAAATATCATCTGTGAAATGGTTGCAATTTTTTGATATGAGGTGATATGTATCTCCATGATAGTCTGAGGCCATATCTTCCATGAATTCCCGAAATTCAGAAGGAGGCATTTTTGTATGTCCTAATGAAATGGAGCATCTATACATAAAGCCGGGGCAACTCCTTGGTTCCACCTCAAAAACTCCACTTGATGGCAGATCATGTGCGCCAAATCCATATTCCAAACCATGAACTGTTACAATTCAGAAACAAATTAGACAAGAACCTTTGCTTTAGCTCAAATGATTACAGGTTCTTGTTGCACTAAAAATTTATGTGTTATTAGTGTTTGGCCACCTCTTATATGTGATTTTGGACACTCAACCTTCTCCTGCAAATGATATGAAACTGAAAAAATGTGATATAATTTTCGTATTTTGTCAAAAATGGTGATGGTGAGTGCTCGAACATCAAAAATATGGGTGCCATAATCAGTTCCAATGTCTACACGCATCCCATCTATTGGCCATCTGATGAGAACTTTGTAGGGTACAGCCAAACAACGACAAGAAGCCAACAAGTACCAGAAAACAAGATATGAAAGGTGCCTATGCAGAAGCACCAACACAACAAAAGGTCTATGAGAATAGTAAATAGACAAAATGACAATTTAGCCCTCAAGTTCTGCACTTTTTATTGCACCATTCCCCAGGTCAAAAACCCGATTGTTTCAAAGCTTCTTGTATAATGTATCAAACTGCTAAAGATATATGGGCGATCGCATGAGTACACCAGTCATATCATTATTATGATGCGTGACATCATTGCGATGCATTAGCAATATGTTTATAGCATGATAAAGTACATCAGTTAGGAGATTAGACAATCAATTAAAGGACCATTGATCAAACTGCTTCCTGGAATTATAGCACTTCTCCAAAAGAAATTTGCTGTCTCTTTTGAAAGTCAGTGAGTTTCTAACCTTAACAACTCAGCTATATCACACACACACACACACACAGAGTGCTCTGCTTTGACACTTGGAACTAATCATGTTCAATTTGGATAAATGTTGTATATCTCATCATGATCAGTAAAAACCTCATTTACTTCTCTCACCTAAATCTGCATGGTTGACCTGCTAAATTAATCAGGTAATTTATGATAAGCTTTAAAGTCAATCAGTGGATCCAATTTAACAGCCAATCATACACATCATCCCCCAAAAATATGAGTCAACTGTGGTACAGTAGAGCCCAATTAATTGACTATGAAGGGAATGACTGCCATCATGGTCACCATGCAATGTTGTTTCAAATTCCTGCGGTCCATTCAAGGTGCCAACTTCCTGACTATTTGTCAGTGCTCACAATGCCAGGTCGTGCAAAACTCCTGGCTACCTGACTATGATACCCAAACAACACAAGTCAGCAGCTTCCTGATGTCCAGGCAAGAAAACAAAATAGAACACAAGAAAAACTAGATAATCAAAAAGAAAAGGAAAAAAAATGTTTATAAGAATAAGTATTTTCTTCAAATCTGTGTTGGTCACATTTGTCTGGCTCTTCAAGGCATTCCACCTTTCCTCATCCACTGTTTGGGAATGTGTCCCCCACTATGATCAATATCTGATCTGTACTGCACAAATATAAACTAGGGGACAACTCTATTGTTTTTGCCTTAGGTAGCTGCTACTAAGCCTTACATTTTCTCCTTTTGTGATTGATATCATGTTCTTAGGTCCCAAACAACCTTATGTGAGCTGCTACCTAAGGGTGAGAGGCAAATAGCGACAAGGGCTCACGTTAGCCTCAAATGCCTATGTGAGCACCTAGGCATTTCAGGCAATGTGTTTTCTCTCAAAAATTACCATGAAGAAAGAAAATGCCAATAGAAAGAAAATAAAGAAAAATGTCCAAGATAATGAGATGAAGGAAAAAAAAAACATCCAAGATAATGATATGTGAGGCACCGAGAAACACTAACTATACCCAATATGTAAAGACTATTTGCATAAAGCACTCGTATAAATAGTGGATGGTCTTAGGAATCATCAAGAATAAGAAAACTGCAGTAGCAAGCGGGATAAAAAGGACCCTAGACATTGTTAAAAGAGGCATTAACCATTTTGGAGTCCTGGAGTAATTAAGAATAAGAAAAAACAATACTATGCAATTAAAAATACAAGCATTTATCTTGGGCAAGTGCCTAGGTAAGCAAGGTGAGTATGAGGTGAGGCCTTTTTTTTGGGCTCACCTTGCCTTGCCTCACCGCCTAGGCGAGGGAGGTGATCGCTTTTGATAACATGAGCACTTACCAGCCTCACATCTGCTCAACAACTTGGAAGACTCTTTTCAGCCACTAATATTCCTGGATCAGTTACTTAATGCTTCAATAAATACATAGGGGGTCTCGTATAACCAGAAAAAGGGAATATAGCCCAATCCCGTCAACAACCTCCCACCCTCCACCCCAACCTTCATTGCAATACTTGGACTCAACTCCAATGCCACTCTCATCACCGAACAGAAGGGATGGAGAAAGTAAAAGGACGATCTGTAGACCCAAAAACATGTATGCAAGTTACTTCCTAGGTTAGCATCACAGTGAGCATTCATGGTCCTTCGATTTGAACTTCTTTGTTGAAATGGTATCTCCAAACCCATTTAACTCCACAACCCAATCGCCACACACTTGTGAACTAAAAATATACGATTAGGGTAACACAATTTTCTGTACAATTTCAAATGTCACAACAAAAATTAGGAGATTTGACAGGATAATATTCTTTCTACCTAAAGATGTATCTACAGGGTGAAACATAAATCAAGAAAAAAAATGAAAAGAAACCAATGGCATGAATCTGTAACCCAAAAGGGAAGAGATACCACGAAAACGCACATAAAGCTGGCATAATCCATACGACCGTAACAACAGCGAACGGCCCGCCATCCAAACATTAGAAAATATTGTAACAGATCCGAATCAGATAAAATACAGCATAAAATAAACAAACGTTGGCATTTTCCGTTTGAACGCAACAAGAGGAGATCTCCTTGCACATCGATTACAACGCGGAGGCCGACAAAAAAAACCCTAATTCCAAACAAAATGGCCATGTTGTAGCAAGATCCCACACCTCACAAACGACGAATCCCAAACTAACACAGGGAAACAACGCCCGATGTGCAGATTCCAGGGGCGTTGGAAACAAACCTTCGATTCCGGAATGGAAGATCCCCAGCCCGCACCAATACGTGTAGTTGTTCCAGGTGGTGAGGTCGTACACGTTTAGGATGACGGGAACACCGCGAGAACCCTCGCCCGTCGCCAGCGAAGAGCTCGATGGCGAGCACGAAGAAAGCCCAGACCCCATCCACCTGGTTTCCCTCCCTCCTCCCCCTCCTCCCCAATCCGCGTTGTCCCGACGAAGCCGAAGGGCCTCCTCCCCAGATTTTGGACAGGAAAAGAGAGAGAGAGAGAGAGAGAGAGAAACAGAAAGGGCTAGAGAGAGCGAGAGCTGGCGGCCGGAGGTCCACGACGAGGACCGTCCAATCATGCAGTGCGCGTACAAGATAAGAAGCGCTGTGACCGCGCAAAACGACGGCGTGGGCAGGGGGAAGACAGCGTGGCACGGGCCCCGCACGTCGACCAACAATCTATGAGGTTCGGATCGTGTTTCTTTTGCCAGCTGGATGTGGGCCAACTTCGTTGACTATGTGCCACCGAAGCAACGGTCCACAGCGATGCGTTGCGTAGTGTGTGGGGGACGATTCATACCGTATCAGGATGAATCTGAATCGGTACGATTGTACGATTTAACTATACGACTCGTACAAAATGACACGAATCGACACGAGTCAACTTGACCTATACTAGATCATGAAAGATCTGAATTGGTCCAACTTGTCGAGTCGACGAATCATGCTCTTAAAAGGTGGATGCGGAGATACCTATGGAGGCGTCTCGTTTTGCACAAAAGTTACTTTCTGGTCAAATAGTTGGTCGTCAGGCGAGTCTCCCCCCCCACTTTCTTTGGGCATCTAGGGGCGTGTCCATTCTCAACATTTTTTTTTTGAGAAGGAAAGGATTTTGAGAAATATTTTTTGAAAAATAAAAAATCATAAGAAACATTTTATCAGAAAATGAAAATATATATTTGCAAATCTATAAGAAAATAAGTGAAAAATGAAAACACATGTTTACATTCTTGTACGGTGGAGATGTGAAATCGGATAGAAAAAAGTGATATCTAATGCTTCATGCACATTCTATGCCCCTTGTTTATGTCATATGGAAATAATATTCTTCAAGTTTACGAATAGATTTTCTTTGTATAGTTAAAATTTTGACATTTTTTATATCATTGAATTTTTGTACGGACGTTCATTGTTGTATAATTTGTCAAATATGATTAATAAGCGGAATGAAATAATTTGCTAGGATTATTTGTTTGGGAGGGCATCTTGTAAAGAACATGATTTGCATGGAGAGTCTAACATCTTTGAAGTTCTGACGCAGTGAGAGAGAGAGAGAGAGACAGATCCTATGGCTAGAGTATATATCTCCAGGGGAGGTTGGGAAATAGAATCCAAAAAAAGAGGGAATATTATGAGAATTTAGGAAATATTCTCCCAACTAATTTTTACTCACATTTGCAAAATATATGAAAGTTAGTTGAAAAACAAATTTCTGGAGAAATTTCTAAAAATGCAAACACCCCCTTAATTCGATTTATATAATTTAGAATTGTTTTAAATCTCATTTTTCGATTATCATAATAAATAAAATAATAGGATCAAATGAAAAATAAATTTGAGTCATAAAATGTAGTCAGTTATCCTATGCATGCATGGCAGGTGAAAGCATGCCATTGAAGTCATATGAAGTCCTGAGTTGGGTCAGTGAAGTTCTGAATTGAGTCAGTGAGGTCTCAAATTAGACTGCTTTGAATTAGGTCAAAAAATTTGACAAAATCCAGTGAAGTCTCGAGACCCCATTGAACTAATACTAGATTGGCCACTATACAAATTACTCGGTATGTTCTTTGACATCCATCTCATTCACTCCGATGAATCAATTAATGTGACACAATCCACTGCCTGTTGGTGAATAAGAGGGAATTGATCTCCAGAGCTTCCCTTATTAAAAGTTATATATGTTTGACATTCACCGAAAGTTCTTTCTCAGTTCTCTTTCTTAAGATTAAAAGACATTCTTCATTCTCCACTTAATTTGACGCATCTTTGACATCCACTCACACAAAGTCATTTCTAAGTTAAAATAATGAATGAGTCCATTTAAACCTTTTTGATATCCTTTCTGAAAAATCATTCTAAGGATGAAGAAAGTCATCTCAGATAGAATGAGACTACATTCCATTCTCATATTCAGAAGGCTTTATCTTAAAAAGACCTCTGGATGATAATAATTAAAAAATATTTTTATTTTTAAAAAATGAAGAATGAAGAATAATTTTTAAATTGAAAAAGAACTTTTAAAAATATAGGACAAAGATAACCTTAAGACATATTCATCAATGTATATGAGCCATCTATCTTACGGCCTGTTTGGTTGCAGTATTAAAGGGCTGTATCAATATCATTTTTAATATCAATAGTGATAGAAGTATTTTTGAATGTTTGGTTATTCAATGTCACTTTCAAAAATCCTTTACATTTAAGCCTTCAGTTGTACAGGATTTAATACAGTTCTTAGTTTCTTACCCTGTATTAATTCTGATACGAGAAGGCATCGGGCTACCTCTCACGGCGTCCTTTCCTCTCCCAAGCTCGCCATCGCCTCTGCACCGCCATTGCCTCCACACCGCCATCGCCATCCCCATCTCTTCCCCCTCCACTTGCAGAGCCTCCTCAGGCGCACCCTGCTTCCCCCGCTGGGGCTTCCCTCCCTTCCTCTGTCGCAGCTGTGCCGCCCCGGGATGCCTCCCTTCACCTCCGCCCATCCTCGCCTAGTCCACCTCTCGCGCTGCCACGCCGTGCCGGCATCCTCCTAGGGGTCCAATTTCCCCTTCCAACAGCTGCCTCCGTGGGATGTTCTCGTCTGTGTGGAGCCCGTGTCGGCACGGTGGGGCGTGGAGGAGAGGCGGGCGTACTTTCGAGGAGGCTGTGGCGCCGGTGATTGGGGGTCGAGGTGTCCACCCTCGTGTGAGTGGCGGTATCACTTTTAATATGGAAACCCTGAGACTTGGGTAAGCTCCTCACGCAGTCGCATATGGTCGCTTTAAGCATCGTCCACACCATGGGCAGGATCTTCGCGCAGCAGTCGACGACGCCCTTGGCCATGGAGAAGGCGCTGAAGTTGACGGAGGTAGTGTCGACGTACCCTGAGGGGTGGGCGGCCATCTACGAGGACCCCGCAGGCCCGGCAGCAGTCGTGGGCCATATGTCACCGGCAATGACAAAGCACACCTCGTGGTGCTGAGGAGCGTGTGCCACCTGTTCCGCGACCGTCATGCGCAAGAGCGGTGGCGGGCATCAACAGGCTCGCCAAGGTGCTACTGCTGATGCAAAGCAATTGCTCCCCACTGCCTATGAGATGGCCAGTGACCTCGTCAAGGTCTTCCGTGTCAGCTCCCAGAGCTGCCTCCCCGCCTTCGACTTCAGGACCACCCACATCATGTGGTTCCGAGCACCATCACCACCACCACCACAAGGGTCTCTTCGTGGTTGCCCATAAAATCCTTGTTTAGTAAGAATCCTTAGATGGTGGGAATCGATGAGACAGAGAGATCCAGATGATATGAGCTCTGTTTTGTAAAAAGAATTGAAACTCTACAGAGAAAATTTTTGATCTGATGACCCAACAAGGTTGTAGGAAAGAACTGGAAAAGGTATGTGATGTAGCCGAAGCTATCACGATCGGATTTTGGGACTATAATCTAAGACAGAAGATCGAAGAAGAAGACCGACAGGGATCCGGACCGAGACGAGAGCGAAGCATGGGGCCGAGGCTCCGTGGCCGAGATGCACCCCGGCGAAGACGTGCCGGGAGCTAAGCCGAGTCTCCCTCAGCCGAGGAGGATCTACGCGGCGAAGAGCGAGGCCGAGGGCGAAGTGGACTCCGCAGGGTCGAAGCGGATCCGACCGGCGAAGGGCGATGCCGAGGCCGGAGGAAGAAGACCGAAGTCGGTGGCCGGGGCCGACTCGGTGAGGTCGGCGAAGATTCAAACCGAAGCCCCTATAAGAAGAAGAAGAAGAAGAATCAGTCAGTAGGGGTCCCGGGCTTCGGCCCAAGAGAACCCCCTCCGACGGCTAAGTCAGCTTCTGAAGAAGATTCGATTCAGAAGGGAAGGAAGAAGAGATAGCTTTAATGCTTTTGGACTGTTGTCCTTGGTCAAGAAGACATACTTTTGGTAATAAATAGCCGTGTATTTATAACGGAGGATAGAGGTTACTTGTTGGTGGCAGTCGATATAAACTATGTTTTGGTTTACTGGTAAACCGCCATAGTGCCTAACCCTCCCACCGGAGTGGGCCGGATACGGCTACTAGGCCGAAGGTTGGGGGCCGTTGTTGGGCCGAATGCCGCTTAGTGGGCTGAAGCCTACAGGGCTGTAGGCCGCTAGTTGGGCAGATGCCAATTGGACTAAGGGCCGCTAATGGGCCGAAGGCTGCTGGGCCGCTGATGGGCCGAATGCCACTGGGCCGAGGGCCGCCAGTGAGCCTCTTACTGTTGTTGTTGTTATTGTTGGGCTGCTGTTGTCGGGCTGTTTAATGGGCCGAATCGGATTCTATCTTATCACATGGCCCCCTACTCTTGTCGTTCTCAATTCCATGAAACGCCGAGAGTAAAATCCGAAGCCCTTACGGAAAAAACATGATTCGCACCTTGTCCGAAATTGTTACCACCTGTTTCAGAAACTGGGAGAAGTCTTCGCCTTAGGTCGGCCGAAGGCTGGTGACAAACAGCCTCGTCTCAAGCCGGGACCATGTCGTAGACACCTTCGTCTTAAGCCGAGACTTGGTGATGAATGCCTTCGTCCCTAGTCGCGAAAGGGGGAGTTCTTAGAGTATATCGGGACACCAGGCAAGGGCGAGAAAGACCTTGAGCTTCCCGCCTTCACGGTCGCGTCACAACAAACACATGACACGTGTTGCGCATACGGCCGATCTGCCGAAAGCACAAAAAGATCTCAGCCGTTTAACAGTGATCACCCGGATCACGTGTCACTTCGGCTCTCTGTCCAAGACTTCACCTGGATCGTTGCCTCTCCCACCTTTGGCACGAGGATCGGGACATGTGGCGAGCATCCGGACGAACAACCGAAGGGTCAGGCCGCATCCGGCCGTTGATTGCCTTCTCTCGATCCGGCAGCCCGCTCGTCATCATGGCGAAGGACGGGATACGTGTCGCGCATCCAAGCAGTGCGGAGCCGAGGGGTGGGAAGATCTTGGCCGTTGGTTCAACACCGGACCCCCTCAAGTCCCCCTATAAATATCAGCTCCTCTCCCCTGGCCACTGTTCTTTCGCCTTCTTCTTCCTCTGCGCCTGTGCATCCTCGCGAGCAACTTCCACGAAAGCCTTTGCTTCTCCGGCAGTGAGCGTGCTACTGAGGGTGTTTGAGGACGCCTTGTCCATCGCCGGGGAGCTCTTTGCCGCCGGGAGTCGTCGCCGGGAAGTCCTTTGTCGCCGGGGAGGCTTTTATCGCCGTGGAGACTCTTAGCCACCGGGGAGATTCTATTATGAGGGTAAGCCTCAGCTTCCGCCTTCTCCCCTTTGTGATTCATGTCCAGTAGCTCTCCTTCGGCCGAGAGTAACTCTTCGGCCAAAGGCGGTTCTTCTTGCTCCTCGTCCAGACCTCCCCAGTCTTCTCTGTCATCTCCCTTTTATTCGAATTCTTTCCTTTCCGTCATGGCGGATGAGGCCGAGCCAGTTCCGACTGCTGTTGAGCCTTCCACTTCGGGCCGTCGTCCGGCCGAGACGGTCTCGGATGTAGCTAGTGTCCTTGATGTCGAGGCCGTCAAGGTTATCACTTACTACTATCAGATTCCGTCTTGGATGGTTCCCATCCGGCCCGGGAAACATATCAGAGCTAACACCGTTCGGCCGGGTAGCTTCTCGATCTATGAGCATAGGTTCCAGGCGGGCTTCCGCCTTCCTCTTCATTCCTTTGTAGTGAATCTTTTGAGCTTTTACAGACTGGCCCCGTCTCAGCTCTTTCCGAATTCTTGGAGGACAGTCTACGCCTTTCTGGCATTGAATTCCTATCTCGACTTCAACCCTTCGGTAAATCTTTTCCGCTAACTTTTCAAGATCAAACCTCAGGGAAAGTCTTCCTGGTACTGCTTCGTCCCCCGCTTCGGCCGGAGTATCTTCTCCGGGAAGCCCTCATCCATTCACCATTGGAAGGAGGGCTTCTTTTTCATCTCTCTCCCGGAGAAGGAGAAGAGTGTGTGGCCCTTCCCCACTGAATGGGCACCTTTGGCCGAGGGCCTTTACGACCCACCCTTTCTCAGCCCCGAGCAGCTTGCCGATGCGCATTTCTTCGAGGACGAGGCTCCGTACAAGATTGCGGAGCTTCTGTCGGACGAGGACAGGCTCATAGAGATGGGAGCCTGGCTGGACCCGACGTTCTCTCCTCCTCGGATCTTCCCTTACCTTCCTCTTGAAGAGGTCCTGGGGAAGGCCGAGGCGGGAGTTGCCGCGACCGAGGCTCCGGCCGAAGCCTGTTCGGCTGAAGAGGGCGCCGAAGCTGCGGTCGGGGGTAAGTCGGCTTTGAGTAAAAAGTTGTATTTCGAGCTGTTGCTAACTCTTTTTTCTGCTTGCAGAGATGTCTGGTCTTCGGGGATTGATCAGCCGGATCTCCAAGCAATCCGGTCAGTCTCGACCGTCCCACCCGCGGCCCGTGGAAGGGAGGACGGCTGGAGGGGTTTCGGCCCCCGGTGCCCGGACTACAAGGCAAACCGCGGCTTCCGCCGAAGGTTGCGCTGCCACTGCTGCTCTTGAGAGGGAGCGACAGAAAGGGAAGGCGGTCGCCGGAGGGAGCGGTCGGCCAGAGAAGAGGAGCCGGGCGGATGATCCCGACGAGAGGGAATCTGCCCCGACGACTAAAAAGCCAGTGTCGGCAAGGGGCGCTCCACTTTCGTCGCCTCCTCAACCGGAGGGGGGCGATTCTCCTTCGGCCACCGGGGCCGGCGCGGAGACACTCTCCTACCCCTTCGGGGCGGTCAGGACGCACATGTCCCGGGAGTACGGGCATGAACCCTGGTGCCCAGACACGGGAGTCTTTGCAGACGAGAGTCTGGAAGACTCCCGGACGTGTCTTCGTCTGGTTCACGGCTGGACCCTCCCGATGGTGGGGACGAGATTAAGGAGCTTTCTTCGGAAGGCTTATCCTTGCAATGTGTCCGGCATGCCGTTCAGGTGAGATCTCCTTCATCTTCGTCCTTGCTCATTGTTTTCCTTAGTCGCTTCTGCTTATTCCTTTCAGCTACAGGCCGCAGTCATGTGCGGGGCCCTTGCTCGCCGCCAGGCCGCCATCCAGCATAAACTCCAGGACATCGACCAGGCCTCAGATCAGCTGGCCTCGGGCAAAGTGGCCTCGGTGCGGCGCGATCTCGAGGCTAGCATCGACGTCCTCATCGGGGCGAATGCGCGGCTGCGGTCTGATCGAGACGAACAGAAGGAGGTGACCCGCACCACCTCAGAGGCCAAGATGAAGGCTGAGAAGGAGCTGGAGCGGGCCCGGGTCGAGATCGCGTCCTTGAAGGCCGAGATCCAGGACAAGGTCAAGGAGCGGGAAGAGGAGCGCCGCCTTCACGCCGAAGAGGTTTCGGCTCTGAAGGCTGACTTGGAGGCCAGGGCCAAGGAAGCCGATGACGTTGCTCGCACAGCCGTGGCGAGCTACAAGGAAGGCCCTAAGTATGCCGAGGAGATGATGGAGGTCGGAGCTAAGGCGGCTTGTACCATGTTCGATCTGGGGATAGCCATCGCCCAAAAGGCGTGCCCGGACACAGATCTGACCCGCATTGGCTACCCAACGGATGAAGAGGGCGAGGAGATCTTGGCCTAGTGGCGAGAGCTCAAGGCCGAAAGAACTCCGGCTTCTCCGAAAGGTGCTGCGGCCGAACCGGTCCAAGCTTCCCCTCCGACGTCTCCCGGCCAGACCCCTGTCGATGTAGATTGCGAGGACGCCGAGAGCTAGTCCGAAGGCTTGTCCCGGTTTTTGTTTTTGCTCTTCAAGATGTTGAGGCCAGGCGTGCGGCCAGTTTTTGTACTTGGCTTATATATAGAAGGCATTTTGCTTATGCTTGCTTCATGGTATGCCTGAATAGATAGCCGAGTTTGGTTCTGCGTGTGGCCGAAGCCATGCCGCTCCCGATACGGTTTGCATGGCCGAAGCCACTCCCGGTACGGTTTACACGGACTTAGGAAATAATGCCGCTCCCGATACGGTTTGCATGGCCGAAGCCACTCCCGGTACGGTTTACACGGACTCAGAGAATAATGCCGCTCTTGATACGGTTTGCATGGCCGAAGCCACTCCCGATACGGTTTACACGGACTTAGAGAATAATGCCGCTCCCGATACGGTTTGCATGGCCGAAGCCACTCCCGGTACGGTTTACACAGACTTAGAGAATAATGCCGCTCCCGATACGGTTTGCATGGCCGAAGCCACTCCCGGTACGGTTTACACGGACTTAGAGAATAATGCCGCTCCTGATACGGTTTGCATGGCCGAAGCCACTCCCGGTACGGTTTACATGGACTTAGAGAATAATGCCGGACACAATACTTCGGAAAAAGAATAATATATTCATGACTTCCGGCTAAACCCCGGGGGAAATGACTTACATGAAGTAGTGCCGAAGAGGCTGGCCCGAAAGGGTCTCCAGCCGATAGGCCCCTCGTCGGATCACTTCCCTTATGCGGTAAGGGCCTTCCCAATTCGGAGAAAGCTTCCCTGCAGCTTCGGCTGGCTTGGATGCGTGGACGTTCCGCAACACGAGGTTCCCGGCTTCAAAGCTTCGAGACTTTACTCGAGTGTTGTGGTATCTCGCCATGCGCTGATGATAAGCCACCAGCCGAATGCGAGCTTGATCCCTCGTCTCTTCTATAAGATCAAGGTAATCTTTCAGGGCTTCATCATTAGTCTCCGGATCATAAGTAAGAACCATCGGCGATGGCAAGCCGACTTCGATAGGAATAATTGCCTCTACCCCGTAGGCCATTCGGAATGAGGTTTCACCGGTAGGGGTTCGGCTTGTTGTCCGATAAGCCCATAGAACGCTTGGCAGCTCTTCGACCCATCGGCCCTTGGCCTTGCCGAGACAAGTCTTCAGTCCTCGCAATAGACTTTAGTTAGTGACCTCGACTTGGCCATTCGTCCGAGGGTGTGCTACCGAAGCGAACTTATGGAGAATGCCGAAGCTGGCACAGTTATCTTTGAACCGATGGCTGTCGAATTCCTTGCCATTCTCTGAGATGATCGCCCGGGAGATGCCATATCGGCAAATGATGGACTTCCATACGAAGTTCCACGCGTTGCTATCAATTATAGACGCGAGGGGTTCGGCTTCGACCCACTTGGTGAAGTAATCCACTGCCACAATAAGGAATTTCCTCTGGCCGGTGGCCATGGGAAAGGGTCCTAAGAGATCAATCCCTCACTGGGCGAAAGGCCAGGGATTCGACAGAGGTGTTAGGAGGGTTGCCGACTGATGAATGAGGGAGCTGAACCTCTGGCACTGGTCACAGCAGCGGACGAAAGCAGCTGCGTCCTCTCGGAGCGTCGGCCACCAGTACCCTTGCCTCAAGAGTTTGTGGGTCAAGGACCTCCCTCCTGCGTGTGCTCCGCAGATCCCTTCGTGTACTTCCCGAAGGGCATAATCAGCTTCGACCGGGCCGAGACATCGCAGGAGTGGCCGGCCGAAGGACTTCTTATATAGTACACCCTCTAGAATAAGGAAGCGGGAAGAGCGCTGCTGGACGTGCCTTGCTTCCTTCGGATCGGACGGGACCTCCTGTCGGAGGAGAAAAGCGACTAGGGGAGTCATCCAGGTCTCTGCTTCGGATTCATTCACTTGCATGACCTCGGATTCGCCGAGACTTGGCTCGGATAGTTCTTCTACTAGGACCATTCGGCCTCCTCTCCCGTCCTGAGTTGATGCTAACCGGGAGAGAGCGTCGGCTCGAGTATTTTCGGCCCGAGGGATCCACACAATCTCATATGAAGTAAATTCAGCTAGGATTCTGCGGGTTACCTGGAGATAGGACACCATCAATGCATCCCGGGCCTCGTACTCCCCGGTGACTTGATTGGTGATAAGCTGAGAGTCGCTGAACGCCCTTATGTTTTGCGCACCGAGCTTTCTAGCGGCCCGAAGGCCTGAGATAAGGGCTTCGTATTCTGCGGCATTGTTGGTAGCCGGGAAAGAGAAGCGCAGCGCATACTCCGTGACGACCCCTTCGGGAGATGCCAGGCTCCATCCGGCGCCACTACCCGAAGAGCACGCGGACCCATCAACGTAGAGTCGCCATTCATCCGCCGAAGACGGAGGAACCGAAGCACCTTCGACTTCAGGTGTAGCTCTGACTTCCGGCTGAGGGGCCGAGGATGCTTCGGGAGTGAGCTCGGCGATGAAGTCGGCCAGAGCCTGAGCTTTTATCGCTGTCCGTGGCCCATAAGAGACGTCGAACTCTCCTAGCTCGATCGCCCATTTTGCTGGCCTGCCGGACACTTCTGGCCGAGAGAGGACTTGCCTCAGAGGTTGATCCGTGAAGACCTTTATTGAATGCGCGAGGAAGTAGGGCCGCAGCCTCCTTGCGGACGATACGAGGGTTAGGGCCAGCTTTTCAAGAGTAGGATACCGAAGCTCCGCTCCTTGGAGGGCTCGGCTTATATAGTAAACTGGCCTCTAAACGCCGTCTTCTTCCCGGATGAGGACGACGCTGATAGCTGCTTCAGACGCAGCAAGATAAACGAACAGCTGCTCTCCGTGAACCGGTTTAGACAAGACGGGAACATTGGAGAGATAGGCTTTCAGCTGATCGAAGGCCGACTGACGCTCGTCTGTGCAGGAGAAACTATTAGTCTTCTTTAGCAGCTTGAAGAAGGGAAAACAATAATCCGCCGCCCTTGACATGAAGCGGCTTAATGCGGCTATCCTTCCACTCAACTTCTGGACCTCTCGGACGTTGGCCGGAGGGCGCATTTGGATAATAGCCGAAACCTTTGCGGGATTAGCTTCTACCCCTCGGCAGGTGACCATATAGTCGAGGAACTTCCCGGAGGCCACGCCGAAGGCGCACTTGGCGGGATTTAGCTTCATTTTATACCTACGCAAGGCGGAGAATGTCTCGGCCAAATCGGCCAGATGGTCCACAACAATGCGGCTTTTTACCAGCATGTCGTCGATGTAGACCTCCATATTGCGGCCGAACTGTAGAGCGAATATCTTGTTGATGAGACGTTGATAGGTTGCTCCTGCATTCTTTAGGCCGAATGGCATCCGGGTGTAGCAGTATAAGCCGAGGTCCGTTGTGAAGCTAGTATTGTCCTCGTCCTCCGGATGCATTCGGATCTGATGATAGCCAGAATAGGCGTCGAGGAAGCTGAGCAGCTCGTGGCCAGAGGTTACGTCCACCACCTGGTCTATCCGAGGCAGCAGAAAGCTATCCATCGGACATGCCTTGTTGAGGTTGGTGAAGTCTACACACATCCGCCACTTGCCGTTCTTTTTGGGCACCATTACTACATTGACGATCTATTCGGGATGGTGTACCTCTCGGAGGTGTCCTGCGTTCAGCCCCTTCTGTACTTCAACTTGGATGGCCGTCCTTCTTTCTTAGTTGAAGGTACGCCGCTTCTGCTTGACCGGAGGTTGGTTGGGGTCGACGTGCAGCCGATGCTCCGCCACCTCCGGGTCGACCCCTGGCATGTCCGAAGGAGACCAGGCGAAGACGTCGAGGTTTTCTTTCAGGAATTCAACAAGTCTTTCGGCTTCAGTCTTCTCTAGGCCGGAGCCTATCATTAGTGTCCGACCTTCTCCTCCCGGAACCGGAACGGTTGTAAGTTCCTCTATTGGGGATGCTTCGGCCGAAGATTCGATCGAAAGGGATTTGGCCGCAGCCTTCCCTTTGACCGAGATCATGTAACACTGCCGAGCTGCTTCCTGATTTCCCTTAGCTTCGCCGATTCCATGGTCAGTATGGAACTTCAGCTTCTGATAGAAAGACGAAGGTACAACTCCAATTCCGCCAATCAGCCTTCGGCCAAAGATGGCGTTGTAGGCTGAGTCGACCTTGACGACGGCAAAATCCGTTTCGACGGTTAATTGCCGAGGGGCCGTACCTAGGGTTACAGGGAGCCGGACGATGCCTTTTACTCGGCAAGGCGAACCATTAAAGCCGAATAGAGGCGCCCGGTGAGGCTTCATATCAGCCTCATTTAAACCCATTTTTACAAAACAATCATAAAAAAGTACATTTGGGACACTTCCATTATCAACAAAGATACGATGAACATCGTAACTTTTCATTACAGCATTTACAACTAAGGCGTCGTCGTGAGGAACCTGAACGTCGGTCAGATCCTCCTGGCCGAAGACGATGTCTTCTTGACCAAGGACAACAGTCCAAAAGTATTAAAGCTATCTCTTCTTCCTTTCCTTCTGAATCGAATCTTCTTCAGAAGCTGACTTAGCCGTCGGAGGGGGTTCTCTTGGGCCGAAGCCTGGGACACCTACTGACTGGTTCTTCTTCTTCTTACAGGGGCCTCGGTTTGAATCTTCACCGACCTCTCCGAGTCGGTCCCGGCCACCGACTTCGGTCTTCTTCCTCCGGCCTCGGCGTCGCCGTTCGTCGGTCGGATCCGCTTCGACCCTGCGGAGTCCACTTCGCCCTCGGCCTCACTCTTCGCCGCGTGGATCCTCCTCGGCCGAAGGAGACTCGGCTTAGCTCCCGGCACGTCTTCGCTCGAGTGCATCTCGGCCACGGAGCCTCGGCCCCGCGCTTCGCCCTCGTCTCGGTCCGGATCCCTGTCGGTCTTCTTCTTCGATCTTCTGTTTCGGATTCTAATCCCAGAATCCGATCGTGATAGCTTCGGCTACATCAGTATGAATTTGTTTGAAAGAACTGGTCCCGTTGCGCACGATGCTCGTGCGGAAAAATACTTGATTTGATTTTAAATAGTTTTGGATCAAGAATGCGGTAGAAACACAATAATTTAAATTGAATAACTTGTGAAAGTTTGAATCTTTAATTTTAACTTATTATTTATAAAATAGTATTAAAATGACTAAAATTGGATAAAATGAATGCCATGAGTTAATAGGATTTTAAAAATATTACAAGATATTTTATACAACATTAAGTAAAAGAGAATATAATTTTAATAATTTATAATATTTCGTAGCATTTTATGGCATACCAAATCACTACAAAGTTATTATAGCAAATGAAAATTAATAGTAAGATTCATCCAAACAACTGTTTATACCACTTTTGATATTACTACAACTTCAACCAAACACCTAAATATTGTATCATATCAATTTTGATATTGATACTCATTATAAAAAAAATATCAATATCAAAATTAATATTATATTAAATTTGATATTCCAAACACACAGGGCCGTAGATTTGTTCGCTGCCAAGTGGGGTGGGGTTTAGTATCTAACGCCATGTTTGGTTTCGATATTAGATCCAATATTACTATCACTTTTAATATTGATAGGGATATAATTATTTTTAGGTGTTTGGTTTGGCTATATTAATTTTAAGATTCATTCACAATTAAGCCCCCTAACTCTATCCAATTTAATACAACCTTGTGCTGAACTTGGTACAGAAGAGTGAACACTTGCTGCAACATGTTTTTTATTTTTTTATTTTTTGTTCAGATTTTTTGAATTTTTTTGGAGCGTCCGATCAAAAATCGGATGGTACAGTTGTGTTTCTCGGATCGGTCCAGACCGGACTATATGATTTTTTTTTATTTTTGTTTAATTTTTATACATAAATCAAGATTTATGTCAACTTTTTTTTTTTTAGAAGAAAAAAATATGGTCCCATGGGGGGCAACCAGAATAATGCAGCTGTATCGTCCAATTTTTTTATTGGACGCTCTAGAAAATTAAAAAAATCGAAACATAAAATCAAAACATTTGAAAAATTACCCCCCTCCAACGCAGACGGGATATACAACAATAATGGATGAGTAATACTTGCTGCAATACCCATACATTGCAATTCATGCCAGCAACCGTATGATCCAGTGGGATCGGACAGCTGCTATGCAATCCGTTTGGGTATGAGAGGATAGTTTTTCATTTTTTTTATTTTATGTTCAGATTTTTAATTATTTTTTAGAACGTCCGATCAAAAATTAGGCGGTACAGTCGGGTTGTTCGGATCGCCCCCCAGAATAATGTTTTTTTTTTTTAGAAAAAAAAATATGGTCCTATGGGGGCCAACCAGAATAATGCGGCTGTATAGTCCAATTTTTTTATCGGACGCTCTAAAAAATTAAAAAAATTGGAACATAAAATCAAAACATTTGAAAAATTACCCCCCTCCAACGCAGACGGGATATACAACATTAATGGATGAGTAATACTTGCTGCAATGCCCATACATTGCAATTCAGACCAGCAACCGTATGATCCAGTCGGATCGGACAGCTGCTATGCAATCCGTTTAGGTATGAGAGGATAGTTTTTCATTTTTTTTTTTATTTTATGTTTAGATTTTTAATTGCTTTTTAGAACGTCCGATCAAAAATTAGGCGGTACAGTCGGGTTGTTCGGATCGGCCCCCCTCCGACTGTATAATTTTTTTATAGAAAAACTTTTTTTTTATTTTTTTACACGTAAATCTAAGTTTGTGCCATTTTTTTAAAAAAAATATACAGTCAGATCAAGGTCGACCGAGCAACCCAGTTGTACCATCCAACCTTTGATCGAACACTCCAAAATAATTTAAAAAATCTGAACAAAAAATAAAATAAAAAAAAATCGACCGCCCAAGACCCGGACGGCTGTTGCCCATATATTGCAATCTACAAATCGGACGACTACTGCCCATTCATTGCAAAATATTTTAAATTATTAAATAAAAATATTGATTAAAAATATCTAATTTTAAATTACTAGTGCAAAAATCTTTAATTTGATTTTAGACAGTTTTAAACCAAGAATAGGATAAAAAGACGTGACATTATTTACTATTTTGAAAAAGGTAGTATTATAATGACTAAAACCAAATAAAATGCATGCCACAAGATATTGAAAACATTGTAAGATATTTTATAGCACATCAAGTAGAAGGTAATATTATTTTAAGATAGTTTATAATATTTAACGGCACACCAAATGGTCACATAATTATTTTAGTGAATTAAAATTGATAATAAGAATCTACCAAACAACCTTTTGTATCTTTTTTTGATATTGTTACAACTTCAACCAAACACTTAAATATTGTATCATATCAATTTTAATATTAATACTCTACATCATAAAAATAACAATATCAAAATTTATACCATATCAAATTTGATATTCTAACCATACAGGGTGTAAGTTACTGTTGATTAAAAAAAGGTAACTTATTTTTAAATATAAACAGAACTCAAAAGGACAAGAAAGTGTTCGAGCTTGCCAACAACTTGCCAACAACTTTGTCTACTCTAAAGATCTCTCGGAAACTTCAGCAGGATTCCACAATGAACATGTCTTGGTCAATATGAGGGAGAGAGGTACTTGTCGAAGTTAATGCAGGGATGGACGGGAATCGGACAGTGCAGAAAGGGCGTCGGCGGGAGTCTTTAAGTAGAGCGCACGGCTTGAGAGAGAGGTGCCCCGAAAAAATGCAGCGACAACATGCTATTTAATCTTGATCGGATGACTGCTACAGCTATAACATCTATAGAACCTTGTAACAAGTGTTACTTAACAAATAATCACTAGACAATAAGGGTGTATAGCATCTTAACGATGTACGTATGGAAGAACGGGGAAGATCTTTGGAGATGTTAGCTGAACTGAACTATGCTGGTCATGGATGTTGGTTGATCCCCTGCTAACAAGCTATAACACGGATAAGGTAGGTGCATATAGTATAACAGAGGTGGGGGGAAGGGTTTGCCAATCGCCATAACAAAATCTTTGCAAAGACAAGATGCATACAACGTAAAAACTTAAACTTAACAATAGTGTAATATTTTTGTAGTTATGTATGTTTCTACTCACATGAGAATATTTATTTATTTAATCTTAATAAATGACCTATTTCCACTTAATCTTTGTGAATGAAAGCATATATACTGAAGTATAGAAAAAAAATGGTGCAAGAGATCTAGTCTCCTTATTAGTTAGCTTTAATTTTAGGAGAAACATTATCACTTCTTTTACTGTATTTATTGAAAATCATTTGATCACTTACAAAAAAACTTTTATTAAATATTACAGTAAAAAAAAAATCAGACAATCAAAAATAATTTTAGTAAGAATCACTTGATGTAGTGACAAAATGACTCTCACTAAAGGTGGCAAAGAGAATAGTAAAAATTGTGAAATAATAACATTCATAACATTCCCTAATTTTAGGTTCTTAAGTTCACTCCGGCATGTCCACAAAACACACTAGGGATAAACGAGGCATTCACTAAGGGTCTGTTTGGTTACACGTGATGTCAGAGAAAAATGTATTCGAAAAAAGTTTATCAAGAAAATTTATTTGGTAACATGAAAAACTACTATCAACAGAAATGTTAATTTGTTGACTCTCTGTTTTCCTAATTTTGGCATCCCGGGATGCGTCCGGATGCCATTTTCCACGATGGCCCTTTTTCTTGTTCGTGCGCGGTTCATCCCCCTTCTTACTAGGCCTTGGGCGGTTGCAAGGCAAACCGCCACAAGCTCCCTGTCTGCCCCGATGACGGCAATGTCTCTGTCCTCAGTCACCAAGGCCTCGGCTTCGTCGGCACATGTCCATGGCGAGGGTGCCAACGGACACCACTGGTGCAGCGACGCTCCATCTACCTCAAGTGCTTTCCCTTTGGCACGGCGCCAACACTGAAGCCAGTTAGCCACCATTATATCCTCGTCAGAGGGTATGAGCTCGACCCTACGAGACATTAAACTAAACCTGCAGGTGCAGTCGGAGATCTTTGCGGGCGTGAAGGTGAGGTGCATGGTGCTGGAGGAGGACGAGGTCTAGAGCCTGCTTGTCTTCAAGAAGCCGTGCCAGCTGATCCCCACATGCAAGCTAGTGTGGGTCTCCAAAAAGACCACCTTCGCTTCCTTTTTTTTATTTTTCTTGCATGTTGTTGTAATATTTGTTGGGATTGGAACTCTGTTTTGTAGAGATTGAAATTTATTCGTCGGAGAACAATTTGCGATTTTTTTTCTTCCTATGAAATCTAATCGAACCAATTCAAGTTGGCGACTTTAAATTTATTATTAGCTGATTAGTTGGATATGTGAGTGCATGTGTGTGTTGCATGAGCTCATTCATCCGTATGGAAGCTTTTGGATGCCCTTGCTGTTGAGGAACGGTATAGCCTGTGAAGCACGGTAGCAGCGAATGATGGGTACCAAATGCATGAAATTATTTTTTAGAAAATATTTTTCAAAAAAAAAAAAGAAAATTTTTAAGAAACTATGTTCATGAGCATCAAATGACCGATTCTGTTTTCATTTTTCATGTAAATATATTTTCTTAGAAAATTTTTCCATTTGAATATATTTTATGTATAACTAACCGGACCTTAAGATAAAATAAGAAAGTATCAAATTTAAGTTTCATATTAAGAATCTTTATGAACGCTGTAATCTTATTTTAACTCGACCCTATTTTTCTGTCAACTTTAGGAACCATACTTGGAATGAGCAAGATGAACAGAGGGAGGGAGAAGAACGCAACCCCAGATCTCCGCCCGTGACCACCTCTCTCCCCCGCCGTGCTGCCGTCCTTCCACGACCTACAGCGGCCGGATGTTCTCCCCGATGGAGCCGCCAGTGCGGCAGAGATCGACGAACCGGACCTCCTAGCGAGGTCTGCGCAGCCGCTGCGCACCCCGCCGCACCGCCACGTGCAGTGCCGCGCGCGTCTCCGAGGCGTCCATCTCTTCCCCCTCCGCCGCGAACCAACCTTTCCTCGGTCCATGCGAACAGACGCCTCTCCAAGCTCGGCGAGCTCTTCACAGTACTAGACGCTAGATGCTGTTCTCCAGCCTCAAGCGTTCCAGTACTTCGCCGCTTCGCTACAGGAGGAGTCCGCCGGAGTTGCTTCCCCGCACCGACGACCGCGCCCTGGCTGCCGTATCGAAACTGGTGGGCGAGACGAGACCCAAACAGGTCCCTCCGCCCACGGTTCTTCGAGACCCCAGTATGTGTAGCGATCTATGGGTGGAATCGCCAACGGTGCCAACTGCCAAGTATTGACGCTAAGACTGGACGTTCTCCTGCAGGCCAGGTACACTAATGACCCAACTCAGTCAGTGCAGTGAAGCACGGACTCAATCAGTGCACCGAGAGAATCCGGATTCATTAATACTGTATGAGTAACACTTGTTATACTGGATCTACTATGTAGCGGTGCAGTTGAATCGTGTTATATGATTCAAGCCATCAGATCGTTCCTATAGAAGTGCAATTTTATTTTTTAAAATTTTAATAATTTAATTAAAAAAATTAAATAGTACAGATGGATCACTTATGATTTTTTTTTGTTGAGATTTTAGTAAATAACATTGTATCCCTCCTGCAAGCATCCAGTCGAATTGTTCGGACAGTGTGATGAACAATGCATGCAATATCCTCCATTACAGACTTACAGTAAGTATTATTCTTTGTAAAAGTCCCAATCTCATAATATGATGAGAAAGAAGCTCAAATGGTTATTTTATTGGGTTCGATAACTTTTCTTAGTGAGGAGGTCCAGAACCATCCAGAATATGAACCATGTGGGGTCCTTCCCCAGTTTACATCTAGGGATGAAAATGGGTTTAGATTTGATGTAGATTTAAGTGGGTCCATTCTCTTATTTGTTCCGTTGTCCGTTCAGAACCAATACTTAGCTTGTAACCTGACAACCTATTAGGTAATCAGATTAGAATAAACATTGTACCTATTAGTTAATCCGGTATATATGTTGGTTAAAAGCCACTGCCTATTAATCCAGCCATAAACTAATTATCGGTTGAATAAATTGGCTACCATATGCCTTTCTGGTTGAGTAATATTTGCTGCAATGCATCATCATTGTGGTAGGTTAAATTTTTATTCTATTTTATTTTAGGCCGCTCTTGAGATGTCTTAACCATTCGTATGGTATGATGTCTGATTGGATGACTCAAAAAAAATTAAAAAAATAAAAAAACGAGTTCAATGAACATAGGCAAAAAAAGAGTACGAACAGTTCAACACACTTCGAGGGCAACTTAAAATAAATAATTTTTTTTGTAACCCACTGCATTGACGCTGAGTGCAAGTATTACTCTTTCTGGTTACATCTTGAGAGCTGTTGGTACTAGAAATTATCGCACCTGGAATTCACAAAGAATTTTTTTAAAAAAAGACATGTTTTGGCGTGCTGTACGGGGAGGAAGCTGCCTTTTTTCATTCCCTTCAATTAGATGGGCCCAAAGAGACATCAACTAGTACGGTTGCAGTGCAAGTTGGAAAGAGTGGAATCGATTGGGGGTAAAGTGTGTCAGTCTGAGTTAAATTTAACATACAATACCTTAATTTAGACACACACTTAACATGTAATACTTCAATCTAAATAATGTTCAAATTTAATTGGGTGGATTCGAATTGTTTTGTTGGAATTTAAATTAAATTCAGATGGATACAGATTATACTTGTCTAAATACTATCAAATTATGTATCTTATATAGTCATTAGAGTAGATTCAGACCAACTCAAACCCAAATTTGGATACTGTATTTCATTTAGAGAAATATTTGGTGCACACCCGAGCTTAACGCACACCTCGGATGTGCACCAAATGTTTTTATTTTTATTTTTTATTTTTAAAAATTTATGTCTTCGCACCAGGGCCGAGTTGACTTACACGTCCGAATAAGGCACACCCTAATTCGATAGCTAGAAAAAAATTAGAAATAAAAGATTTATTATTATTATTATTCTTCTGATCGGTTTTTGAATTTGTAAAATCTTTATAGACATTGAAATAGAATGCTCCTTGTACGGATGTGTAGGCCAGTTCGGTTCGACCTGAAATCATATTTTTTAAACAATAAAAAATAAAAAAATTTGGTGCACATTAGAGATGTCCATTAACACCTGGTATACATCAAGTATTTCTCTTTAATTTAAGTTGGATTAAGTTTTGAGCTGATCAGACCCCAAGCGTTGCCCGTACCCAAAGCATCGCCCGTCAATGAGACCCAACCTATAACACAGGAAGTAGGCACTTTCTACAGCAGATAAAAGAGTAACCGGCTCCGGGTAAGCACCTGGGCTCTGAATATTATTGAAAAAGTTGATAATCAAATCCGCACACTTATTTATGGATTACATTGTTGAATAAATGTAAGTTTCTTTGCCTTGTCAAGGGATGTCAAAGGATAGCTAGCATCTGCTAGAAGTTCTATCCTTGTTTTTATTTTTTAAATTATTTTATTCTTTTCTTTATCTTTATGCATCTTTAACTTCATCTCTATCATGAAAAATGACTGAAATTTTGAAAATTAAATTATCAGATAACACTATGCAGTGACTTAAACCTCATACTATCCATGTGTGAGTGATGAAGAGAGAGGATCGTACTACTAACCAAAAAACTAAAGATAAAAAAGTACTAACAAAAGCAGAATAATGGTAGGAGAGAGAGAGAGAGAGAGAAATTAGTATTCCCAAAGAATCACTACAGGGAAAAGTATTTTCTCCATGCGCTCCGCCTGTTACAGTGAGCACTCCACATAAGTTCTTATGAAATTATAAGTTAATTTCATATTTTTATGCAACATGGGATGTTAAGCCACAGGCCCAAGATAACCACTGTTGAATGAGTTGGTGATCGAAAAAGTGTACATGGTGACTTCTGACGTAAAATGACAACATGAGAAAGAATAGATCTCTGATACTGGATGGAATCTAGCCATGTTACCAAAGGCAAAAAGGAAGATCCTAACGACCAGTGCCTACGAACTTCTGACTTCTTTCAAGTCCACCCAGTCTATATGTGCCTTATTATCATAATTTGTCGTACTGGATCAACTCGTGTCGACTTGAATGACTTGTACCGTATCAAGACGAATTTGAGTCAGTATGACCTGACTGAGTTTATGCGATTTGAAAGAACTTTTCCATACAACTCAGCCAAGTCGGCATGAATCAAACCGACTCGTACTGGATAATGGGAGATCTGAGTCAGTCCGACTCTTCGAGCGACGAATCTTACTTCTTATTATGGTTTGTTGTACCAGATCAACTCATGTCGACTCGAGCAACTCATATCGTATAAAGACAAACCCGAGTCAGTGCTACTCGATCGAGCCTGTACGATTTGGAAGAACTTTTCATGCGACTCGGCCAAGTCGGTACGAATCGACCCAACTCGTATCAGATCATGAGAGATTTGAGTCGATCCAATTCTTCGAGTCGACGAATCTTACATGTTATAGAATTGAGATCTTCTAATCTACTTTTATTAAATATTTTATCTAACTTATTGAATACTCTGAGAGCGAAAAGTAATGGAAAGAGATTTTCTTTTTCTCCTCTTAATACTTTTGGATCATAGAGAATCATAAGAAGGAGTCCAAGAGATTCTAATCCCTCCCAACGTGCATTGTGAAATTTTAAAAAGTTATTAGAACATCCATTCCTGATTCCCCCAATGTGCGATGCAATTATTCGTCATTCTCTACCCTCTATCGTTGTTAGCCACTATTGAATTTTTATCTTTTTTTTTTCTTGATAATTACTCTATATCTTTGTTTCACTGACATATGACATATCTTTTTTTAGTTACCGATGTGCATATATTTAGATTTCCTCCTACTAACCGTTAGGACTGCCGAACGGACATTTCGGCTCGCGTGCAGGTCGTAGTAGCCATTTAGACAGCCCCGCACTCGAAGGCTTGTAATATCATGGAGGGCAAGGAAAAAAGGGATTTTTATATGTATACGTTTAAAAATTAGTATACTTGTATCCAACTCCTATATGTTATATGAATATCTTCAAAAACTCTAGAAGTGTTACATTATGCCTTCGGTCAAAATGCCGTCAACTTCATTTATATATATACTCTTAATTTTAGATAATTATATATATATGCCCTTAAATTCATTAAATTTTATATATATGTTCTTGACTTTAACAAAATTTAAGGAATATTTTTTTAATATGTTCAATTAGAATTCACAGAATTTTGATGGAGGACTATAACCATAATACTTTCAAGGTTTTTGGGCATATTTTATACAACATATAAGAGTTAAGAGTATAAATACAAATATATGCAAAAATCTCAAAAAAATCGCGAAAACTACCACGCCGCTTGTCGCGTTTGGTTTCGCCGTCGCCAGATCGCAGCCGTCCATCTAGCGATTCCCGAATTCACCGATGGTGACAGCGAGTCCGGTGGGGTCTTCACAGAATCCCCGAGCCAGTGACACCCGTCTCTGTCGCTGTTGAACACTGCGCCGAGTCGCCGTCCCGGTGACTCCACTTGAAATGACCGATCTGCCGTTTCCTACAACACCCCGACCCACGCGGGAGGAACATTTCCCCGCCGCCCCGCTCACGTAAACGGTATCCAAAAATCCGTTTATCCCTTCGTGTCTGAAGCGTAAAGATTTTACGAGGATATAGACATCCCAATTTGTTTGCAGAATAGGTTATTTAGAATTACTTATTCGGAATAGCGTATATTAGAATAAGAGGTGTTTAATTTTGATAATTTTGTAGGACCCACTGACGGAATAGAAAGGATAAGTAATTCTTAAATTTAAAGTCGAAGTACTTATTCTCCTTATTCTAGTATAAACAATTCTAACACAGTATAAACCGTTCCGTCCATCAAATTAGAATTAATCTTATTTTAAGAATAAGAAGTCTTATTCTTCTTTTATTCTCTAATCAAAGTGGATAACATAGAGAAGAAGGATAAAAGTTATACACCTTTTTTTTTTTTTAATTCTATCTATTTTTCTTTTATTTATGTTGCTGACTGATCATATTTTATTTACAACTCTCATTAATTTTTTACCTACTTCTGAATAAAATTCCAATCGCTACTTGCCTACTTACTTGTCTTGTTATCTACACTACTTTTTTAAACCCTCCATAAAATTCACTAGTTTCCAGACATTTTTTTTTAGATATCACATGTTAAAAATATCATTTATAAGAACCGATTAGAACCAATTTATATATGCTTATGTTTTGAGAATAAGTTCCCTTTGTTATGCCCAAAAATAACGTAAGAACAAACTTATGTTCATACATAATATTATCCAATAATTTCACCTGTGTACATTTCGAATTCTTTAAACGACGAAGTTACGTTAGGGTAAGAACAAAAGTAATGATACACCATGATATAAAGCAATTATCCAGTCCGATATGTATCCTTTTATGTCGTACGTTAGCTGCACCAGTGGCACGTAGCGGCAATTTACTCGCAATCGGAGTCCCACGAACCAACCCGTCCGGGGAAATCCAGAAGCCGTCTTCCTGCTCCCTATTTATGCTGCCACCCTTCTCCTCGTCAAAAACCGCAGAGGCCCCCCAAAACCGGTGTCGCCACTCACCGGCTGCCAACTCCACCCGGTTTTCCTCCATACTCTCCCTTTTCCCCCCTGATCGGAAAAATAATCTCCACCGTTTCCTTCTGCATCTTCCTGTTCTTGTTCTGATCTCCGCCGTCTCCTCGTGTCCTATATATAATGGCTGCTCCTTCCAGAAGCTCTCCCCGTAGATCTCCGCTTCCTCTTCATCTTCCTTCTCTCCACCGCCACCGTCACCAGGAAGCTCTCCCCGAATTCTCCAATGGAGTCCTTGTCTTCTAGGGCCGCCGCTGCCCCCGTCGCCGTCCCCCAGGGCTGCTTAGCCGACTTCGCCGTCGCCGGTGACCCCGGAGCGGGCTCCCCCTCGTCGTCGAACCCCCGGGGGGACTCGATCAGCTCCTCCGTGAAGGTCGCGCTGTACTCCCCCCGTGAAGGTCAGCTCGTTCGGCTTAGATCGCGGAGGGGGATGGAGTTCTCCGGGAAGAACTTTGCGAAGTTCGTCTACGGGGACGACGGGTACCTGCTCGAGGATGTGCCGCACTTGACCGACTACATCAAGGATCTTCCTGTAGGTGTTCTGGTTTTGCTGTTTTTTCCCTCCTTTTTTTTTTTTTGTCTTTTGATCCGTGAAATGGTGATGTTTTTGTTAGTTTGCGTCATTTTTTTGGTGACGATTCGAGGTCGTCGTCGCCGGTGTTTACTGGATTTTTTAATTGTTCTTCTGTTTGTGGGTTTGTAAATTGTGTGGATTAAGTGGTGTTTTAAGTGTTTTTCTTAAACGCTTTGAGTTGATCCTGGAAACATAGGATGGCTTCTGCAGAACCATTTCTTCCCCTTGTTGCACTTGGTGTTCTAATTTATCCGGTGTTGGTTTGGTTTCTAATATCTAGAAATGAATCCTTTCCCCACTTTTTTTTTTTTCTGCTTCCCCTGTTTGTTTTTGATGGTTCGATATTGGAGTTAATCTCAACCTTATGGCACAGTTGATTTAAATCATTTAATTACTTTTTCCTCCCATTCCGGCGTACATGGTTGTTCGTTACATAGTAGGAAACTTTTTTACTTGTCGGAGGATTTCGACGAGGAATTTGACTTATCCTTGTGTCTTTTTTACTCTTTGGCAGACCTATCCTAACCCATTGCAAGACAATCCAGCTTATTCGGTTGTGAAGTAAGCCCATTTAGCTGCTTTCTGCTTTCAGCTGCTGTTGATCTGAAAGTATTCTTCATGGTACACTGATGCCTAGACAATATTAACCGGTGGAATCTTAATCTTTACAGGCAGTACTTTGTTCATGATGAGGATTCGGTGGCTCAGAAGGTAAATTCCTACTGCATCAAATATGAGTATACTTTGTGTTTGTCTTTGATGGTGTTTTGTTACTACTTGAAATGATGTATGGAATTGATATCAATACATTCACTTTTTAAGTAAACTACAGAAGAACGATATTATGATTACTGCAATAAACTATTAATAGTTGCTTATATGGGCATCTCTCTAAATGTTAATGGTGCGGCACAGAGAAGGGGGGGGGGGGGAACGGACAGTGATGGTGGCAGCGGCAATTTGTCTAGGCAAACACAGAGACAGGGAGAGAAGAATGAAGGGGAGTCTGGGGTTTGAATGGCTCAGAGGCCAAGGTTGGAGGTGGAAGATTGGGATAGATGACAGGCCGAACATGGAAGAAGAAGAGGAGAGGAAGAAGACAAACCAGGGGCATCTCACCTCTTTCCTCGGGTAGGCCCTTCATGGGTCCTTCACCTAACAAGCACAAAGGTGGCGGCAGCAATAAAAGTTCCTTTCCATTCCAATCATCGGCCTTCCCAAATAGACATACATAGATATATATAGGCTCCCAAAAAGGAAGCTCTAGGTCTCCAAATGACCAAAATAATCCTAAAATAGAAAAATACAGAAAGAAAAGATAGATAATAGAAAAAGGCACATGGGCCACCACTAATGGACCAAACACAATCCTAAGGGCCTAAAAAAAAAAAAACAAATACATCATGCTCAAGTCCAAAGACCAAATAAACTAAAAATATCAATGAGTATCTCCTAGCCATAAAATTGCACGATCTGCTGCGGACGTCCTGCGGCGGCGGTAAACCTGGACCAGATCGTAGCGGAATTGGGCCTGTGTTCTAGTTTCCTCACTAGTTAATATCTGCTATTGGTCGATAAAGTTAATACTATAATAACTGCAATAACCTACTAATTCCCTGTTACCATTCATTCTTTTGCAGATTGTGGTTCACAAAAATAGCCCAAGAGGTACTCATTTCAGACGTGCTGGGCCCCGGCAGAAGGTATGTCATTTAATCTTTGTGTACTGCAAAAGCAGGGGAATTCTGCAAGAACTTATGTTTGTCCTTGGGTTTTTCTAAGGTATATTTTGAATCAGACGAAGTGCATGCTTGCATTGTTACATGCGGAGGCCTGTGCCCTGGACTTAACACTGTGATCAGGGAAATAGTTTGTGGATTATCCTACATGTATGGTGTAAACAGAATTCTGGGGATAGAGGTGAGCAATATAATTTATTGTGTTTTAGTGTGCCCCATGTACTGTGTCATCTATTATCATGACTCTTGACCGTCTCTTTTCTTCAATAGAATCTTGTACATTTTACTATGTAAAACCTTGTAAATTTGGTAATTGCACGTCTGCAGAACCATACTTGGGCATAACGGTACCCATTCCTATCATCTCAAGGGTCTTACAGATGAATGACAATGGTCTAAGCATCTTTTCTCTAATGTCTTATGTTTCATCAATGATTTCACTGGGAAATGACATTTTGCATGATTGATAATATCTGAACTTCTGATATTAGCATTTGTGTAAGAATATGCAATTGATACATGGGATATACCATGTGAATGTGGAGATGTATAGGATATTCCATGTGGGTCAATTGTCTTACTGTGTGGAAACTAATTGAATGATACCATGCCAAGTATCTCTTTTCTTTAATCAATCCTTCCAAACTAATTGAATAATACCATGGTGAGTATCTCTTATCTTTAATCAATCCTTCCAAACTAATTGAATGATACATGCTGAGTATCTCTTATCTTTAATCAGTCCTTCCAATATTTGGATGAAGTGCAAACAAAAATAAAGTTGCAGTTTACTCTTTAACGCATCCAACCTTCAATCAATTTTCCAAAATATACAGTAACATGCATTGAACATGAAGATCATCTTCAGATTAGATTATTGTTTTTAAACAGGAAAATCGTGCTTCATGTTGATTCTTTTATTGAATGATCAGTGGTATTTATTTCATAATTGAAGATTCAAATGTAATCAAGTGGTCCTCAAGGTTATTGACCTCAAAAATAAGGAGAACACTTAATGATTGTGATCATCGCTATTTTGTCATACACATGATATTGGTGCATCATCACCATGTGCTTTCTATTAGGCATTTAACTAGACATTCAATGCATGTCTACAAGCGAATGATCGGGGTCATATACTTACTTGAAAAGCCACTTTTCTTTCAGTTTCAGCATTATTGGAATCTTAGATCCATTATTCTGCTGATTGTGCTTATCTGGTGTTTGGCTGGGCCAAAACTCTCTTTTAAGATGGCTAATGCAATGTTTCCCCCACCCCACCAAAAAAAGCGGGAGGGAGATTGAATTGACCAATGACAGCCAAGTCTTTTGGTTGCCTTCAAGTTACAGATGTAAGAAGGCTGAAATTTTTGATGGCTAGATGTAGTGTGCAGATCAAGACATTTCTTCAGCTCTCAATTTGCATGTTCGATATTTACAGCTTGGGTACTTTTGGTTACTGTTTTTTTGCAACAGAGCTTACATCTTTATCATTCTTTATGCTATTCATGGCAAGTTTGTATTGCAACAAAGAACTTTTAATGAATTAAATGAGTGGTGCATTAACTTGTATCAAGGATGACATTTGCAGGCAGGATACAAGGGTTTCTATGCACGCAACACCATTATGTTAACTCCTAAATCTGTCAATGATATCCACAAACGAGGGGGGACAGTTCTTGGCACTTCACGAGGTGGCCACGACACTTCAAAAATAGTAGACAGTATTCAGGATCGGGGGATTAACCAGGTAAGTTTGAAAAGTGCACCGTACTTTTTCTCCCTGTTCTTTCATTGCAGAAATCACTACATGAATTTTGCTTAAACAAGTTGAAGAAGTCGGATTAACTCTGACTTTCAGGTCTATATAATTGGGGGTGATGGAACACAGAAAGGAGCATCTGCAATTTTTGAGGTAAAAGCACTTGCAAGTGTTTCCTTTTAACTGTTTATGGCCATTTTATTATCTTCACATATGTGTAGGAGAGAGAAACATGGTGTCTGCTTATGAAATAGTTACATTTTCCCCCCTTTCTACAAATTTAAAATGGTACACTCATGCTTCCCAACTGTATAAATCTTATGGCATACAGGAAATTGAAAGGCGTGGTTTGAAGGTTGCTGTTGTTGGAATTCCCAAGACTATTGATAACGACATTCCGGTACCTGCGAAGAAAAATTACCTTCTTGTGCTTCTTCCTTTTGAACTTATTCTAATTTATCAGTCATTATAGCTTGCTCTTTTTCATATAACTATCTTTCATTTCTGCAATGTTGAACTTTACAGGTTATTGATAAGTCCTTCGGTTTTGATACTGCTGTTGAAGAGGCACAGAGGGCAATTAATGCTGCACATGTTGAAGCTGAAAGTGCTGAAAATGGTATCGGTCTTGTAAAACTAATGGGTCGCTACAGTGGTGAGTTTCATATCATTTTGTTAAACCATCATCTTATTCTTCATATTCTAGCTTTCTGCTTTGTCTTGACCTTTGTGTTGTTTTAGGAACACTGCTGCTTATTTTTTCTGCTTTGCAGTGGGTCACATGACTTATAAGTTAAATAGCTCTAGACAGGCCCTAATCACTTGACTTTTAGGTTAATAACTCTAGTCAGGACCTAGTTCTCAACATGCACATAAAACTTGTATGCTGCCCTTTACCCCCCCCAAGAATGTGCTTTAGCTAGTTCCCTAATTGACGTATCACTGAAACTTATCTCTAACTTTATGTGTGATTCCTGAGAATTCAGGTCCCAGCTTATTGCAAGTGTATGACCTGTATTATATAAAGTGTTTCTTAATTAGTCTGGCTCTTGAACATTGTACTTCTCTTTCTGTTTGGTACATCAGTGTTGTGGATCTGCACTGAAACCTAGTCTGCCTGATTGACAGAATAAGGCTTATAATTTACTGAGAATTCTGTTACTGTCTATTGACCATCTTAATGTAGATCCAACTTTGAGTTACCTTGTTGTAATTTTATTGGGACTTTGTTAAGACACTGGCACAGATGGTTTACATGAAATAATATCAAATTTATCTATAACTGAGCAGCATTTAATCACACTTCTGTTGATCAATTCATATGAGATCCATTTTGCATTGAGATGATAGGGTCCAAGTCTTAGTTTTGGAGTTTTATGCTTTGCATGAATAGTCATCTGCTGCCTAGTGGTAAGTTGACAACTGTTTCTTCTTTTACATCTATTCAGGCTTCATCGCGATGTATGCTACTCTAGCCAGTCGGGATGTGGTATGCTTCGTTGCTTAAGTTGCTCAGTTTTGTCTTTAATTATCAACCGTGAAGGCAGAAGTACAAGTTTTTTGCTTCCCGAAAAAAAATTGAAAATTATGTTTTTATTTTCTCCAGGACTGTTGCTTGATTCCAGAGTCACCCTTTTACTTGGAAGGGCGAGGAGGACTTTTTGAGTTCATAGAGAAAAAGCTTAAAGAAAATGGTCATCTGGTTCTTGTCGTGGCAGAGGGTGCAGGGCAGGATCTTATGACCGAAAGCATGCGTTCATCGGATGTGCATGATCCTTCTGGAAATAAGCTTCTGTATGATGTTGGATTGTGGTTATCTCAGAAGATAAAGGTAGATTATTAATCTGCCCTGTTAGCGGATCACACGTGGGATTACCATCTGCGATGTATCTAACCTTTTTGCTCTCCTCTGTAGGAACATTTTGCAAAGAAACCAAAGATGGTTATAACTCTAAAATACATAGGTTCGTCTTCACGAAACCCTTTATTTGTTTTCTTCTGCTTGATGTTATAATCTTTATGCTGTGAAGCTTTTTATTGCAGACCCAACATACATGATTCGAGCAATTCCAAGCATTGCATCTGACAATGTTTACTGCACACTTCTGGCCCACAGTGCCATTCATGGTGCAATGGCTGGTTACACAGGCTTCACTGTTGGACAAGTGAATGGAAGGCATGCTTATATACCATTCTACGTAAGTGCAGTACCTAACTTGGCATTTTGAATGAGTAGGAGTAGGTACTGATTTTCCTGTAAGTTTTATTAGTATGGAAGGCCTTGATGTGCTAATTGCCTGCATCCTAGGACCAAATTGGAAATAGGTGGCAAGAATCCAAGCTGGGGCAAACTGGTCACCTGGGCCTGGGATTGTGAAGGGTGTCTCTTCTTACTATGTCAAATCATCTTATTTTAGGCCTTCCCCGGGTCCCTTTGCCATCTTCTGCTTGAATTTGTCGCACCTTCTGATGGGCATAGAACTTGGGTGGTGGTGCACACATCCATGCTATTTAAGTTTATTTTTCCTAAGCTTAATGTCAATCAGGGCTACACCTAAGTTCCACGTATATGTTCATTCTGCACATCCTTTGTGGTCTTGAGGTGCACGTGCATCCATCGCAACATCCTTGTCTCTGTCGCATATTTTCTGTTAAGTGTCCATTTGTCACCACCCAACATTCAAGTCCATACAACATATTGGGTCTCACAACAATTCTATAAAATTTTCCTTTGAACTTGAAGTCCCTCTTTGATAATCGAATAAAACTAGAATAGGATGGCTTATTTGGGTTATCCGAGCTTGTTCGGTTTGGTTGTTCAGATTCTTTATTTCGGGTGAAAATGACTTATTCACGAGTAAAGTGGAATAAACAATTCGCTCAAAAAGTTCAAATTGCTTATTTGAGCGAGAATAGCAAGTACTTATGTATTATATTCTTTTACTTATTTTATTTAATGTATTTTTATTATGCCAAGAATACGAAATCCGTCATCAAAGATGGTCTCAGAGAAAAGACTGTAGATGCACTTCTTCACTTTAACTATTTTACCTTGATCCTATATGCAGCCGAGTGCAACCTGCCTACATACGAAGTGTTTTTGCCACCTACATTTAAGTATTTAATTACTGTTCTTTTATAGTACTTGTGCGACCCTGATGATTGCAGTGGCCGTCAATCTGCTTGAGTGCGATCTGTACATTTCCCATAACACAGTCTCACTTTCCTATTTAATTGACTCCTAATCAGAATTTCTGCTCGTGTTTGGTTTGTGGCTTTAGTTCTACGAGACTGATGAAGCAGCAATCAGTTTCATATCAGAATTAACTTATGCCTACAGTCCAACATTGCAAGTTTGCAACTATCATAGATGAACATCATTGATTGGATTCCTTATTTTCATTCCTTGAATAAGTATACAAATTCACCCTCCCTCGCACAACACACACAAGTAGCGTATACTGTCTTATTGTCTATGGTCCAGGTTCCTTTTCATCACAACGCCTGAAATAAGTGAACTTGTCGCACCGGCACTGGATACTTTTAATTATTTTTTTGAATGTTTTTTGAAGGTGGCCCCAACCTGACGTATAAATCTGTACAACTCTTCGATCAGACGGCCAAAAAACCATGAAAAATTAAAAACAGAGGCCCAAGAACAGTAAAGAGCAATGTTCATTGGGGTTTGGTTTTTGAATTTTTAGATTTTTTTTTTGGGTTGTCTGATTATAGATCAGATTGTTCGGACATGTAAAAAGTTTTACTTGGAAAAAATTCACCATGTTAGGGCGGGGGGGCAAAGGTATCTACTTTTGGTGATAACTTTTTCATTTTTTGATGTGCAGAGGGTGACAGAGTCCCAAAAGAAGGTGGTAATAACTGATAGAATGTGGGCTAGGTTGCTTTCCTCCACTAATCAACCAAGTTTTCTCAGCCAAAAGGATATTGAGGAAGCAAAAAAGGAAGCGGAGCTTCAAGATAATTCGTCGGATGGAAACTTCACCGACGATCTTGTGCTTGAAAATGGGATGATGGGGTGAGATGGCAACCGATAATAGCAGGCTTTATGTAGATACCTATGAGGTTCTTTATATTTCCAGTTAAAGTAGATCTTGGCAGATTAATCTTTGCTAGCGATGGCTGGTTACAATCTAAAGGATTATTCCCATTTTTGTCCTTGCTGGCCATTTCTTGGCAATCACCGTGTTTGGCGATGGTCCGAAACTTTCACAAACGGTGGTCCTAGCTTATACTGTAATTTGTGTGGCTGGTGTTATTCTTGTGTAGGGTGTGGGCCACCGGTCCACCCCTTGTTTGTTTCCTTATTAAGCGAGCTGAGGCGGCGACAACTGGCGACAGGGTAGCTGTAGGTCTTCCCAATTAAATTTGAAAAAAAAAACGGTATAGTGATTCCACTTTTTGTCATAATTTTTGACAACTTAGGTGGTGCAAACATTGGAGGAAAAGTGTTAGTACTTTACACCTTTAATATTGCACCTGCTAAGTGTATCGTTTTCCTTTAAAAAATATCATCTGCTGCAATTGGTGGATGTGGATTGGATGGCATAAGATTGTTGCACGGTTCCACCGAGATGGAAAATATGGGAAAGGATTCAACAAGATCCGGAACACATCTAACTTATATGCATTTCCCTCTAAAATTATAAATTTTTAAATATAAAAATAAAATTTTTATGATTGATTCCGTCTCTAAAGTCTTAATTGATCTTGATGATCAACAAGAGCCGTTCGATCAAAAACATATAAAAAATTAACATCTAAAAATTCATCAAAGTTGATCCTAGCTCTTGAGATTTTAACTTTGATCTTCAAACAACGATGAATTTAATTGGACAATTATAATTAACGTGAAAATTTGATCTAAAAAGTGAAAAATCACTTAAGAAAGGAATATTCAAATATTTTTAATTTTTTATATATGTATTTTTTAAAATTGAATGCAAATTTTTGAGTAGGATACATCTAAATTAGATGCGTCCTAAGACACATTATATCCATCCTATATATAAACTTGCAATCTTTATATTTCTTGATAGTCCATACAATTTTTAAAACATCCTCAAAAAAGATCTCAACCCTCCCTAAAGATTGGGGGAGATTTTAGGAAACTATAAAGATTACAGGAGTTTATACAGAATACTAGAAGATTATAAAGATTGAAAAGTAAAGATTCTATATATATACATATACATTAGCATCCATTATATTCTATTTTTTTTCTACCATGTCCTCGGGTTTTCTTGTTTTTCTTTTAAGAAAAAGAGAGCCATCCACTCATGATTCGATGGCCTTTACAGCCTATCTAAATGCCTCTTATTTTGACATGAGCAATCCTAGAATGACTAATCCTGAATAAGCCATTCTAATTAGGCATATACTAAAGATAGTCATAGATCCATGCCCTCTTGGATAAAGGTCCAGGTCCATGCATGCACACCTCATTCCTCACCAATGAGCTTCTAATTCGCACGAATGTTTTTGCCAAACACAATCATGGACGTCATATCACTAACGGTTATTTGTTAAGTTTACATCACCAGTTTGTGAATGCTTTCTTTACCTGAGTAAACTAATGAAAGCAAGTTTATTGTGGAGTGAGATTTGCTCATAATTCTTGCCGAGTATGCTGACGTTCAAAATTTGCTCCGAGTTACAGATTCTTAAAACATCCTGTTTTCACTTGTGTACAAAGGATTAACACAAAAACACATCTTGCCTGCAACTTTTGTACAAAGGATAAACTGCAGATAACAAAGATGATCGGCAGGGCATATTCGTTATCCACAGGTTCCCCGCAAGTTACAAAATATTGACTACTTTGAAGAAAGAGAAACCATTTTATTTAACCACCTCAATCTATTCGAAAGACACTGTTGATTACCTCTTTCAGATTCCTGCAGCCGTGGATCGTTATGTCCAGTCCAAGTGCTTCAACTGACTTCTCTGCTGATTTAGGAATGACGCACTTCTTATATCCCAATTTAGCGACGGCACTTATTCTCTTGTCCATTCTCGAGACCTTTCCAAAAGAGAAGAGAAGTGATGCAGTCAATCAAACACGCTATCAGATACTCCATTAAATAATAACTTTGAATCCCTCAAGCAAATGGGAGAAATGATCATTCTCCTAAACAGTCGTGTCATTGGGTAAAGAGTTCGTCATATTAGCAGCTGGCCTGTTAAATTCTGTGACAGGCGGCCTCGGACAGGAAAGGAGGAAGAATATACAACAAAACTGGATTGACCTTTATAAAATAATTAAAATTAAGGATCATAAAATCAAAAGAATTCTAGCGGTTCGGGTCATGAGATATTTGACCATTGATGACAACGTCGAGTGGGTTCAACTGAATCTGAATCAAAGATGCTGACGAGCTTGTGGCTCACTAGCACTTGACCTTCCCCGCAAGGTAAGGTTGGTGGTTTGAAACCTCCTCTCACTGTGAGCAGGAGGGGGCATTTCATCTAAATGTGATTCTAACATGAATAATTGGACTTAAAACTATGTTTCATGTTCGGAAAAAGTTTCATACCGTGCGAAGTTCACCGCCAAGGCCAACCTCTCCAATAAATGCAACATCATTAGGAAGAGGAAATTCCAAAAAACTGAAGTCAAAATAAAACACCGTCACTAAAGAATAAACTTGTCAATAAATGCATGGAATGGTACAGCATTACAAACATGCAATGACTTAAAAACTAATAGCAACATCATTTGGTTGCTTTCTAGTAATCCTTTCTATGCAGATCCCTTTCAAACTACACCAATAGCAAGCGTTCCACGTTTTTGTGCTTGAAAAAAATGCATCATGCAAGAAGCATCTAGGTCAGATTGTTAACGAGATCCCTTATGCTTCAAGTAATTCTTAATTAATTGGACAAACAATATGTGACAAAAATCACGCTCATCGTGCCATTAATGGTCCGATCCATAAGAAGCAGAAGAAAATGCCATATCCAAGACGGCCAAGTATAAATTCTATGACTTTTTAGCTTCACCAACTCAAATTTGTCTATTAGAAAATGGTTGTCATATTGATTTAAGGCCTTAACAGCTTGTCATCTCTCACTCCACTTCTCTGTTTGTCATATTCGATAAAAATGTCCTTCCTCAAAAAGTTAAACAGAAAATTTCAAATGATTTGTCTTTAAATGTCAAAAACAAAAGCTTTTTATAATTAAGAGAAACTTACTCCAAGCCCATGATCCTGTTTATTTTTGGGAAAGTCCCTTTAATCATCATCTTCGTTTCCTTTGTAAGCATGTACGTACCAAGTTCTTAAAGGGACCTGACGATGTAATTAGAGTGGCGTGGCGTTTTCCTTCACATTGGAAGGCAAAGATTGGGGCTCCAACTGGAAACCCATTTTCTAGGCATGTGGTATAATCACTTTTAACTGATTCTGGTCAAGATTTTGATCTCTTTTCAAATGTTGGATTAAGTGTGAATTTCAGCATATAAATACTCAATACAATGCTGAGGATTCACATTTGAAGCAGGATACTTATACCTGCAAGCAAGCAACAACAACCCCCCCCCCCCCCCCAAAAAAAAAAAAAAAGAAAAAGAAAAAGAAAAAGAAAAGAAAGAAGCATGCGGTGCGGAGTCTTTTTGTTCTAAGCTGAACAAAAAGTGGATATTGTAGGTGCACTTCCTTGCCTCTATGAAGTCGGGTAACCCAACAAGGCAACAACATGGATTGATTTATGAGTAGACTTTGGGTTTATATGAGCCTAAGCTTATATAGCATAGAAATAGGATATCTATTGACAGCCCCACTATTCAGTTTTAAGTAAATGACCAGGAATGATGCAAGATCTCAAGAATGAAGGAAACTGAAAACATCCAAATACCTGCTACAAATTGCAGCTGCAACTGCAAGATCTCCTGCAGTCTCTGTCAATTTAAGCCCACTGACAACATTCAAAAATACGGTCTGTAAAAAGCAAACAAAAATTAGACTTTGATGTTGCCATCATCAAAGTAAGGTATGCACAAAAGAGTAAGATCTCATTGGAAATAAAGTTCAAAAAATCCTTTATTCTGGAGGAATAAATTCTCAGACAAAAATTTGAATGTGCACTATTTAGTGAAACCCAAAAGAACCGAAGTCTTGGTAATCAAAAGTTCAAAAATTAAGAGAACAGCGTCAGCAGCAGAAGATATAGCTTTAGAAGTTCCTATCACGAAAGTTGTTTAGAAAAAGTTAGTGATGGCGGTTGATACACCAGCACTCTTCCGATGTCTTGCATGCATGTTGAGTTTCACGATGTCACTGGATAAAGTAGCCAGTAAATGATAATATTAAGGATTATATTTGCCAACCACAATAAATTTTCAGGTTATAGGACAGTACTTCCTTAAGAATCACATATATGGGAAAACCCGGCATTTTAGTATATGCAAAAATTACCTGAAGGTTTACTTCTCAGGCAAAACCCCTTATGTGCTAGATAACAAGTTGACAAAATTGTTGGGGGGTTGGGGGGAAGGCTGATGGGACCTACAAGGAGAAGATTGGGGTTTCTTAACCTGAATTAGAAATATAAAAGCCCTATCCTTTTTTTTAATATGAACTTGCCTATCCAGCAGCAACTATTGGACAATGTAATTGCAGGTGTAAAACATAAGCAGTTTTTAAAGCTGTAAAATATCCCCCAAAGAAATATATGGCTAAGAAAAAGAGGTTGGGTAGCTCCAAGTAAATCAAGACAGCCTTCGACAGATTCCAAAATAGCATGAAGTCTTTTTAGTGCACGATTTCATGAAGAGAACACAATATAAGTTTTTTAACTATTTCAGCAGTAGCTAGTCTTCATCAGGATAGAGACAAAATATGTAAAAAAAAAAAAAAAAACTTTAGCTGTCAATGTAGTGTGCTTACACTTCCCACACGAAGTGCTTCATATCTCTCCATCATAGATTATATCAAAAATTAGAAACTATGCAGTGAATATCCCAAAAAGAAACCACATTGTGCAGCACAAAATGCATTTCAAAATACAAACATGTAAGGTGACTTGCCACAAAACAAACAGGTCACTGGTAGAGTGGCTCAGAGAAATTCAAATGTTAGCATCTGAAATCTTTGTATCATCTAAAAACATAATTTGATTCCTTCACACTTAAGACAGCAGTCTGCAAGCATTCCTAATATTATGAGTCACAAATCACGAGAAAACTACAAAATAAAAGGCAAAAACTTACAGTATCTTGGAGCTTTAGCCCAGCTTGCTTCATAAGAACCTTAAAAAATTAAAACTCGCTGAATGAATTTAGTTTCTGAATCATTGCATCAATTTCAGAACTTTGTGATAGCATGCTTTCAATTTAAAATAGTACCATAGTGTTTGTAAAGCAATTCTATCATCACCAAATAATAAAAATAGCATTGCACACTTTATTAGGTGAACAGCTTTGAGCATTGCCGTGGTGAATATGTACCCGGGCCAAGGATGGCAATCTCGGTATCGGTATCGGCATCGGCTGTATCGGCCGGCACCGGCCAATAAAAAATTAATAAAAATTTTCTTATTCTTTTTACTACAAAGACCGGTATCGGCCGATCTGGGGGGTATCGGTACCGGTACCGGCCAATACCGGTACGTACCGGCCGATACGTACCAGTATCGGCCGATACTGCCAACCATGACCCGGGCCCTCCGCCCATCACACCTTGAGAATTGATTTCGCCCGAAGTATCGGACCAATGATCAATTTACAATAGTTCTGTAGTTTTGTAAAGCAATTCTAACATCGCAAAATAATAAAAATAGCATTGCACACTTTATTAGGTGAACGACTTTGAGTTTTTTTTTTTTTTTTTTGAAGGTGACAATAACTTGTCACAATTCATTGAATAAAAAGCAGACACAATACAACCCCACTAGCAGAATAATGCAAAAAAGAAAAAGATACAGCCCCTAAATGGGGTGAATCACTTAGTCCTCACGACCACAACCAGAGAAAACCATAAAAGGTAAAAACACTCTGTTTCATCAAGATGATATAACAGAAAGAAGGATCCAAGATCAAGTCAAGTAATCAGCTTCCTCCATTGACAACCTTTACACAAAACCTCTGGACGTGTTTCATGGACAAGATTTGCTGCTCTGGCCCACTGATCCACCAAATTAATAGCTCTCTTCAAAATATCAAAGGCACTACTGAAATCATCACTAGATTTTCTCTTGTTCTCTCATACCACACAGCCCACAACATGGCTGGGCAAAACAGTGACCAAATTTCCTTCTGGCCTGAGTAAGGACAATGCTTATCCCACCAAAACAGCTTTGAGCATTGCCGTGGTGAATATGTACCCAGGCCTCCGCCCATCACAACCTGGGAATTGGTTTCACCAGAAGCACTGGACAAATGATCACCCATGACTTCTGTGTACCACCGGTGCCACAAAGGCTTTTGGTGGTTTTATTGGTGCAAAGATCGAGCCACTCTCCCTGCACCTCCTCCCTATTGCTAGGTATCATCATACCTGCTGCCACTGCTCCACCCACACCACACTTTCTCCTGCTGATATTGGACCCTACTGCTGCTGCCAATGCTAGTCAGCCATGAGCATGATTTGTCATCGTGACAATAGCATAAGTAGATGGGTTTTTCATTGATTTCCCCCTCCTACTCTAGGTGCCGCTGAAATAGGCCCCAAACACACCAACCAGATCTTGAAAAAGAAACCCCCCCTCACCCCCCCCCCACACACACACACACAAATAAATAAATAAAAATGTTATACAGGTCAGATAGCGTGGAGGGGTGAGGTGTCACACTAGAGATCAACCCTCAAAGTTGTGTCTGTAGGGTTGCCCCCCCCCCCCCCCCCCCCCCCCCCCCCCCAAAAGAAAAAGAAAAAGAATGCAAAACTGATCACCTCAAACCCAGCCCCTTCCCCCGAATTCCCCTACCATTATTAGCAAATCAACAGTTGAGGGTGGTCCAGACCTTTTTGCCTGAAGAAGGAATCAGTTCCCCTTGCAGGACAGTATGAGCAAGCTCGACAAGGACCCCAATGTTAGACATCTTTTACGGTGGGCTCCCAATGATTAGAAACTTAAACATTTGTATATGAGTTGGGGGAAGAGGGTTGCTATCCAGTGAAAGTCTGCCACATTAACAGGGCATTGCTTGGTGATCCAATCAGAGCCCACCACACTGCATTGCCATTCCTATCAACTTATATTCAACACTTGGTGCATCATCATTGGTTGCAGACTCAGTGGAGAGACGTAGGTAAGGCCATCCATTCACCAAGTCAGACACATTCATAGATTGGAGTATATTTTTTTGAAAGTGGATGATACCACATTGTATAGATAGATAAAAGGATGTATTACATACTTAAGAGCCCACGGTGGGCACTAGACCCCCCATACACAAAGAAAAAACAGCCCACCACCCAAACCCATCCCTCAAATATACAAACCCTTTGACAGTTACCCAGCACACCCACACATCACCCAAACAAATACACATGGCCGTCATCCCTACGCCCCCACCCACCCTCAAAGGAACAAGTCATAAGCCCTTGACCAGCCTTCCTCTCGAGCCCTCCAGAGGGTCCTTATGAGCCCTAGTAGGGCCAGCATCTGACTGGAAGCAACAGCCACCTTCGTGCGGCTTGCCATTAACCTGATCCTTCACCCACTTAACATACGAATCCGCTGAGACCTCCCTCGAGCTTGCTTCAGCACCAACCTGCCAGCCACTCCTGCTACCCTTTCTCATTTGGACAATGGTCACTCCCAGGTCGATCTTATAATCCCAAGCTACGACGACGCCAGACGGGCCTCCGGTCTTGTCGCACTGGTCCTCTCCAAAAAGAGCCCCCAGAGACCCCCCCCCCCCCCCCCCCCCCCCCAAAATCGCCCTCAGAAGCCTTATCGAAGGAGGAAGGATCTTCCAACGGTATATCTGGGGGCTCTTGCTACTCTAGGCACCAACACCCAAGACAGAAGATGATGCTGAGGGTGTCCCGGAGCAGATTTGTCGCCTCTCGCGGCAACTGGGGGACGATCGATCTAACCCCATCATCTCCAGAGGCCTTGATGTCCGCAGCATCGCCAATAGCACCACATTAAGAAGCCCTACCATGCAAGGGGTTAAGCTCCTCCCACCGCCCTATCATGCCCCCAGGAGGTGCCTTAATAGCTGGACGAACCTTCTTGAGAAGTCCTAGCTGTTCAGGGGAAACTTCCAATTCCGAATCTGGCTCTGCTCCCCTGGATTCAAACTGGACCCGCCCACCTGCCCAAATCCCAAATCTGGCACTACGAAAAAGGGCGCTTCATTTGAAATTTGAACAGGACAAATTGCCCGCTCCCCTTTCTGTTCACCACTGACCGCTCGGTCCGAGGAATCCCGGACTGCCCGGTTCACGTCTGTCTCCTGTCGGGCTGTCGTCCCCTTCCTCCCGCCAGGACCAGCTAGGGTTTGGAGATCGCAGTAACCAGGCGCCGCTATTACGCCATTCAAAGCCACCTCGGCCCATGAAAGCACCTGAGGCCTCTGACCACCCACCTCCACCTTTTCTGAAACCAAAACCTCATAAACAAAACCCTAGTGTTTAAGAGACACCTTCACCGGCAGTGCATCTTCCTCCAGAGATACAAGAACCCTAGCCCTTATCCCCTGTGTGTCCCTCAACGCCTTCTCGTCTACCCTAATAACATGGCCCACTGCCTGTCTTATCTCCAGGACAATTTCTTTCCTCCACAAGTGAAGAGGAACACCCTCACATGATAGCCATGCTATTTTAGGCATCTTCATCACCTTGTACACACGCCGGACTCCATCTCTTCGCCCTCATCTCCCTTCCACCTTTGAAAACAATGTCTACTTTGAGAACCCCTTCGACCCGCTCACGACTCGAGCACCCGAGGAGAAAGAGCCCGCCAGCCAATCTCCAAATTGTCCATTCACCTGGACAACCCCAAATGGATGACATGGCCTACATAATGTCCGAGGTCTTCACCACATACCCTCTACTATCATCACCTCCCACCTCTCCCTGTCTATCTCATTGTCTAGCAGTGACACTATCACCTCCCTCGTTGGGGAAGCCAACGATGGCGGAGCAGGTATCAGCAGTGACTGAGCAGGTGCCGAAGCCATTGTCCTCTGCACTGGAACTACGTGCCCTTGTCTACCCATTGCACAATCTCTAGTCAGGCGTCAGCTCCTCTTGCATGCCCTACAAACAACCGCATCACAGCACCTCGCCGCCCAATGACCCGGCTTGAAGCACCGGAGATAGATCTCCAGCGAGACACCATGTCATTTTGCCCTAACATCTCTCTCCCTCTTGTCGCTCTCCCTGGTACTTGAAGCTCTCCAGCGGGAAGCCATCCCATTTCCCGGGCGATAGATTGGAGTATATGATGCAAAACAATAGGAAGAGGATGGCAATATTTAGGCATCACACCCGAGCCCATACAAGGTTGCTTCTTCGTTACAAGGAATCACAAAGGGGACAACTAAAAGATGTTTTTCTTCTTCATCTCAAAATCATCATTCAATCCATTGAACAAAAATGTACAAAGGCTCTTCCTTTTAAAGGAAGAAAAATGTCAATTTGCAACTAAACCCTACAAAAACCTAAAATAACATACATATCCCTATTACTAAGAATATTCAAGTGAATACAAATCTATCCCTAAAAATAAAGAAAATTACATTAAAAATAGAAAATGACTCTCTAAACGAAGTTCCATCCATGGGGCGTTTCATCTCCAAGCCGAAGTAAGATTGGGGCTGTCGGACAGTTGATCGTCCTCAAACAGCCATGTAAAATGTGTCGGCAACATTAGAACATCGGATCTGAATCCCCATCATTCTCCCCCCATGCGAGAAATGCGACAATACCTACAAGAGAATATGAGAGCAGCAAATCCAATACATACTATTGATGCCACAAGGATCACCATGCAAAGGAGTGTCGAATTGATGCTGAAGGTGCACCTCAACATCACACCATATCATATCAAAATTACCCTAATCTGCACTAAAAACTACATCAATCACAAGCACCCGGTCATATGCAACAATGCCAAACGAGTAACTAGTAACTATCAACGGCGATCTCAAACATGTCGGCCACCAAGTGAATCCCTGACTTGACAAATAACACAACATCCCACCTATCCTCTACCACTGGCTCGACATGTTTCATGAGCGTCGCCACCTCTGATGGTTCTTCAACTATCAACGATCGCTCTAGAGCTGCTAACTTGATACGTGCACTAGTAGGAATAAAATAAGATCTAGTGAAATGAAATTTATCCTTCAAATGTGCCAGTGCAACTAGCTTGCTCATAATCGAAAGTGGCATGGCGCTCTTCCATCCACTCTCCTCTTACAATATCATAAAATTCCTCCCAAAGACGACCTCAACCCAACCATAAAAACATTGTCTAGCTTGATAATAATCTCACCCATCTCAGTAAGTAAATCAATGACAACTTGGGAGACAAAATTACCTTGTTGGGACGTACATTCATTGAAGTTGCATCCTCGTCTGAAGCATGAATGACTCCATGACTTCTGAAGCTCAAAGGATGAGGAGGAAAGCGTATGATCTCGGCTACGTACATCAAATATTGTGGGAGAGCAGACCACTGGACAATACGAGTGACGAGGGTAGCTGGCTGATCGAGGGTTAGACAAGGTTGGGCTGGCTATATGGATGTTAGCACCATGATTGGATCAAAAATTAGAGTGCTGAGGTGCTCCAAACACTGGCACTGTACTAACTGCTCCTGATGCACTGCCCTGGCACATAGGTGTGCTAGTTCTGTATATAACGTATAAGCCAATCATATTTATTCTTGTTCATTTATTAATGGCAATAAATATTCATTATGTGTAAATCGTTTCTTTCAATATTAATCGTATCATAGTGCAGTTCATGAATATATGCAATGATTGTTAGATTGTGATGAGATCACAATAATGAGACTAACAATTTATAAACATGCATTCTTAACTGTTCCTAGTCAGTGGATATCCGAGAAGGACATCGGACATCCGGTTATACTAGTACATATTACTCCAACTCATATGATGAGAGTGATTGGCCTCATAGTCACTTGTGTGGAGACATTATGTTGAACCTGTAGGTGCTAATTGGGGAATGAGTTCACTTAACTAATCTGACATAGATCGCTGGATGGTAAGTTACTTAATTGTCAACCAACTTGATCTATCGTTACAGTAGTGTGGATGGTCTTCGGACCTGAGACACCAAAGACTCCTTGTCGGTAGACTTCTAGGCTTTGACCATGACCTATAGATTCCTATCAATGGGACTCTAATCAGTCCTGCGATCAGACTCGACGAAAGAACTTCGAAGGCGATTGTGTGTTAATAAGGAATGATATGCTCTTAGTAATTAGAGAGAGAATGCTACAGGTTAAATATGTGGAAGTCTCTGGCCAAGGCGGACTCAATATCAGGAAAGGAGTTTTCTGATATTGAATAAGCGCGCATTCATATTGAGTGGGTTAACCGGTTAGGGTTTGACAATTGACTATGCCTTAGGTTAAACCCGAGAGCATTGTACGGATGAAGGGTTAAATGCACGCAGTAACTATGGATGGACAGGTTCTAAGAGCGGGTTCATCACCTTCTGAGATCATGCTGTATTGCTTGCACTCAATATGATCGGAGATCCAAACTATTACCGTGGGTCGATAATTTGATTTAGTAATTAATTGAATATGAGATATTAGTTAATTATAATAAGTCAATAAGGAGTTATTGGACATATTAGGTCAAAAAACAAGACTGACGTTTGGGCCTAGAGGGTCACACACAAAAAAGTTCTTAATTCGAGATAATTAAGTGGGTTTTATATTAACCGGAGATTTTTATGAAAACTCACCGGAGTTAATATAAAATATAGCTAAGAGGGCTGCTTTGGACCAAGCTCCAGAGCAGCCCTAACCGCCCCCCTCCTCTCTCTCTCTTTGTGCTCTGGGCGCCCCCCCCCCCCCAAGGTGGCTCTCTGGCTTCCGTCTTCTTCGCAACATGATTCCCACTTGCCGGAATTTCTTTGTCCGCATGCCGCGACGATCGCTGCGGATTCAAAAGCACAACATGGCTGCTAATTCGAGCGAGGAGACGATGACGATCCCGCAACAAGAGGACCACGTGTATACCACTAGAGGTCGGGCGTCTATGCAGTTGACGGCATCACTCCTTTGGAACAAATGAACGCGGATTCAAATCCGCTCAAGGTGATTACCGAACCGCCGCTTTGTGTTTTTATCGAAACGGATCGGTGACGATGTGACAATTAAATTATTATTTTCCGTTGCGTTCTTCTTGCCCCAACCCAATCCTTACAAGGTGGACCCTGGAGAGGTGGCGGCACACAAGGGTTGGAGGCCTGGCACACGGCTAAAGATGGACCCGTAGAAAAGCCTTGCATTGTAGCAGACACTCTGTTGGGCATGGCTTGGTGCAGACAAGCCTTGATGGCTCGGACCACCGTTGGAAGGGGTCTCGGACCTTGGCTGGACAAGGATAGGCCACATAAGGGGCCTGTCAGGTGGACCAGGTCTGCTGGAGACAAGGTGCAGGGCCCTGGCACGTGCGACCAAGCTCACGGGTGGTTCGAGCGGGCACGCGAGGGACCTGGGATCCTGTTTGCAGATGGGCTGCACTGACCTGCGCGGGCGCGACGTGTGGCACTGGTGCGCTGCTGGCATACAGGGCCATCACGAGAAGAGGAGGGTGTCTTCGGGCAGCAGTTCCTGTAGCAGGAACTCCCTGCACTGTTTGGTGAATAGTAAACAGGGAGAGAGAGAAAATAGTGGGAGAGAGAGAGAGAGAAAGGAATGAAGAGGGGCTGTGGTGCAGCGGCGGTGGTGCAGTGGCGGTGGTGAGCGGCAGACTGCGAATGGAATGCAACGTGGTGTGGATCAAGTTCGCTTTGATACCAAGATTGATGCCGAACAATAAGAGGTGGCGATATTTGGGCATCACTACCGGCTCCGTCACACAGCAGAACAAGCCCTGTTGTACAGTCGTCTTATCCATTGCAATCATAAAGAGAAAATGGCTAGGATTTTTTTTTTTTCTTCATCTCAAAGTCTTCATTCAATCTATTAAACACTAACAGAGGCTCTCAAAGTCTTCATTCAATCTATTAAACACTAACAGAGCCTCTCAAAGTCTTCATTCAATCTATTAAACACTAACAGAGGCTCTCCCTTTTAAAGGAAGAAAAATGTCAATTTACAACTACTACTAATAAAAGACCTAAAATAACATAAATATTCCTACAACTAAAAATATTCAAATAAATACCAATCTATCCCTAAAAATAAAGGAAAAATACATCAAAAATAGAAAATGACTCTGTAAACGAAGTTCCGTCCATCGGGCGTGTCATCTCCAAGCCGAAGTGAGATTGGGGCTGTCAGGACAGTTGATCATCCTCAAGCGGCTGTGTAAAATGTGTTGGCCACATTAGAAGGTCAGATCTGGACCGCCATCAGTACAACTAGAGAGCAGTCAACATTACATAGGGAGTCAAGAAGGAAGACACAGAGCTTGTTGGTTTCTTGTCAGCACATTCAGTAACCTGCAGCACACAGTTGATAAAACTTTTCTCTCTTGTCTACACACTGTGAGAAGATATTATTATTTTTGTGTTGGGGAGAGGGGGGAGCATTAGACAATTAATAATGCCCCCTCTCACCCCCTCAACATTTTGTTAGTTAAAATTGACTTCAGTGCACTGGCTCATCCTTAAAAATCTAATGGTGGCCATGACCACTACCCTTAGGCATTTATTGGTGGCTGTTCTCATACATGAAAATTTAACGTTCCACTGGCTTGCCATTAAACATCTAATAGTAGTCCTGAGCCCTGCTGTTAGGCATTTAATGTTGACCCTTCTCTACACCTATGAAAAATTGTTGAAGTCTGTAGACCTACTGTTGGACATCTAACGATGGCCCCCTATCAGAATATGTGAAATCTAGCCAAGTTTCAGGCTCAAGACACTGCTGTCATGTCTATTGGTGGACACTGACATGAGACACATGTCTGTAAGTTCCCTAAAAATGTATTCATGTTTATCAACTAAGCACCTGCATGATCACTGCACACCGCTTCACACTGTACCACATAAAATCTGCAGGAACCCATCAATAAGGTGTTGCCCCTTCACTGTGCATCATTAAGAAGCAAGAAATCAAGGGTTTTCCCTCAGAGGGATGTAATAAAAACTGATCATGGGAGGATCCAAATTAAAGAACTCAGAATGTCCCTTCCACAGGCAAGTGGGAAATAATGAGCATCAAATCACTCAAAACTTTCAGACATTCCCAAAACTCAATGTTATCAGGCAAAGTTAGAGATAATTGAAAATGAATATCAAATTGCTCAAAAGTTTCAGACACTCCAAAAATTTAATGTTCCAACAACAGAATAGGCCATTTTAGAAAGTACTCATAACTTGACATAACTTCTGCAGAGATTACACATCATTTCTGCATAGAAGGTCATATGGATTATTCCAATTCCTTGCTGCCTTATTCATCAAGACTCCAACCAACATCAATGTGATAAGGATTTATCAAGGTGGGGGTAATGATGAACATGAATAGTGATGATCATTTATGGCCTGCTCTTCTTTTGGTTGGTGGTTTAAAGCCAAATCTCAACTTTATCAAACATGTATGTATTAGCCAGCTATTCTGTGTGTTCGAGAAGATTATCTATGCAATATTGCAAAACAAAAGCACAGTTGTTCAGAAAACAAGAACAAGGCTTATTAAATCTAAACATCTTCCAGAAGGTCTTGGGAAGGAGGAACAGATAACTAACAGAAATAATCATGTCAGCTCTGCTTTGTGGGACCCCATTGACCTGCCTTGCAACTGTTGAGCCAGAAGCACACAGAGCCTGTATAGAAATTTCATAATGCTTCAGACATTCATGGAGCAAAGGAAAAATGGTGCAAGAAAAGCAATAAGCAAATTATAGCTACAGAGTGAACCAGAAACAACACATCACAGAAGCTAGTAGTTAAAATAAAGGTGAGATAACCCCAAAAAAAGAAAGAAAGGAAGGAAGTGAAAGCAACACTCAATGTCTTCAAATATTTGAAAAAAAATACGATACAATGAGAACCCCTGGTGCTTCCAGTGAGCATTTGGAAGCAGCGCCCACTTCTTACAAAGAACCATATGATGTACCCTGATAACTGTGGATAAAATGACGAAATGGTACATTAGACACTGACTTAAGCTCATCCAGCAAGAATGTGCTGTTTAGTTTTTGCCATCATTGGAGTTGTTGAAGATGTACAGAGGCACCCAAAATTTGGATGTAATACATTTGGATTGCACCCTATATCTAGTGCATGTTGTCAAACTAATCAGTTAACCAAGCTTAATTTACAAAGTGACACCAGCCACTGGTAGAAATGGTAGAAAGTGGTCCATTTTATCTCTTATTCAAAGAAATGAACCTAGAACTGACCACTATAGAATGATACTTGACTAAATGGAATGTTAGAGCTCAAACGTGAGAGATTCATAGTCTGCCCCATTGGAACAAAGACACCCACAAGCACCTCAAAGGTTGTATGGTTCATCCCATGGAATGATTACGTGAGGTAAGAGGGAAGACTGTTGGTTGCCTCTTCCTATGCAGTCAATTTTGTCCCAATGGCAGGCTTATGCAGCCTTGTCAGAAGCCTTTGTAGTTTCCACAAATAGGTTCCTATTTTCAAGTTAATTCTAGGCTGATGAGACCCTAGTTTATGGTCGCTGGAGTACAATGGAAGTCACTCCAATGAAAAATTAGACAGACGAAAACAAAAGTTGGAAGTACTCTATGATGAATGTGGAGAACATAGGGCTCATGTAGGCTAACAAAACTGTTCCTATAAAGTTAGGACCAGTGAGATCAATGACATCATGTCAGAATCATCCTCTCACATTCAAAGCAGCCAACCAAAAATTGATTAATTTGTGGATCGTCTCTGGCTTGTCATAATCAATAATAATACATGAGAGGTAGAATACTTCCATCACATAGCTACAGTGCATAGATCCTATCTACATCCTAATACCCAAACAGAAAAGAAGATGGGTGCATACTTTTTAAGGCGGCACATAGATGATAAACATGACAGGGCACTCCAATGACGCCTAGGCCTCCAGGCATCCTGTGCCTAGGTAGCTACCATCCTTTGACGTTATTTGGCCTTCTTGTGGCCCCCTAATCTGTCCCGGCCCAATATGCTAGTACTTTCATGTGTTTTTCAACTTAATGATTGAGTTGCTTTCTTCGGATGGGAGAATGGAAGAATTTGAGGGGGAAAAAGATGTTATTTGGCCTTAACTTAGTGATTGAGTTGCTTTCTTCAGATGGGAGAATGGAAGAATTTAAGGGAAAAAGAAGCCTCTTAATTGGAGATTGCATTCAGCATTTTTTAAATGTTCGTCTGCATATTCTGTTTCCTTTCTTTCTCTATTCCTTTTCCTTAGCTTTTTTTTTTAATCTAAACATGCCATACGCACAAGCTGCACGTATAGCACCATGTGCTCCTTGCAGTTGAATTGCATGCCCCATGGCAAGTTCTACTGTCAGTTTGCACCAAAGCACCACATGTCACAAGCAGCAAGCAGTGAAGCCGACGTGAGGAAATACCACCTCCCTGTTGCCTGTGTACATAATGTTGCCAGCTACCTACTGCCACGTTCCTCACACTTCATAGCGTATACAGATAAATTAATGTTCACATCTGATGCTTGGAATAAGAGTGAATATGCAAAACAAAAGGAGTACTGGCATTGTGTGGAAGAATCTTTGACAGCTTCTCAACTCCGTGTTCAAGTATTGAGGCTGGTTGGTACAGATGTATTGCCAGCCACATGTTATATTTATGAAGCAGCCAAAGAAAAAAACGGAGATAGTAATATGAAGAGCTCTGGTAATAAAGAAAAGATTACAAACCCATTCTGGCATCTGTTAACATGCTACTAAACCTGGCCGCACCGGTCCCCATATGGGAATTGGGAAGAAAATGGCCAAAAGCAGTCAGAACCAGCCAAAACTGGCCTCGGAACCGGACCAGCGGAACTGGAATCAACACTGGTCAGGGCCTGTCCAGTTCCAATATCTGGTTTTTAATTCCTTGGTCAAGAGTTAAAAGCACAAGCCATTATAAGCAGTAGGCTTTTCTTCTTTCATTTTCAACAATTTGACGGGCATCTTCAAGACATAATGCATACTTGATGATGTCGTAGCATCCTTTCAATGCTTCTTCCTCTACATGCGTTTTAACTACTCGGGTTGACATGACTACCGCCTGAAGGCAACAGACATAAATCAGTTTCCCTTGTTATGTATCTTCCCCAAAATTTATTCTTAGTGAACATGTCCTCCTCTCCAACAATTTCACAGGCTTCCTCTATACATAATGCACATTTGATGTTGTAGTAACATCCTTCTAATGCCTGTTCCTTCACATGCATTTTAATTTCTGAGATGCACACGAACACCTCCTACTGGCAATGGTTAGAAATCTAACACAGTCGCATTGAATTTGGTCCTACCGTCCACCAACTAGCTGCTAAGATCTTCCAGTTGTAATTTTCTGGGAGAGTTTGGACACCAACCTAATAAGCTGACCAAACATGGTTGATTATACTTGGGGATCTGGATCAGATATGAAAATTGATGCCATATCAGTGGTGCAAAGCTTTATGATGATGAAAAATAAGCTAAACAGTGGATATTAACCAAGTTCATTAACAAAATTAATGAATGGGCTATGTTGCTGAATTATGTTGTTAAAGATATCCTAGCTCTGGTGTTCACATTACATATACGACTTTAAGTGGCTCAGTGAGGCCTTTTTTGCGAGTAGAAAAGAGGCTTGACCCGTACTTTTCAAGGTGGATATCATTTGACATTTCGGAACAACTTGGAATCTTTTTATGACCAACAATTTCATCTTATATACTTGTGGTGGTCCATCTAGTACGTGCAACCAATTAGACCTCATGACTCAGACTTAAAATCAAGGAAAAAGAGAAGATAGTCATGTTACATGATCATGTTGCCCAAGGCTAGACTAACCCAGAGGGAGGTGAATGGATTATTAAAAATTACTCGAACTAAAATTGAATGCGGAAGCTAATAATGGACAGAAGGAGATAGAAATAAGGAAACAATCACACAATAAATACACATGAGATTTATACTGGTTCGGCCTATCCTGACCTACGTCCAGTCCCCAAGAAACCACTTGGGAGTTCCACTAATAGCAAGGTACCAACCCCTTGCAGGTTACAAACAACTCAACCTCCTGCAACTGCAGACCCTCTCTTCAATACGAAGAGGACTAACCTCCTACTTCCAGCAAGTCCTCTCTTCCACAACTAGAAAGAGGAACTCTATGTGTGTCTCTATCTGTTGAATAATTGTTAACTCTCTGGTGAAGGGCCTCTATATAAACAACTTCTTCAAAATCAGTCTGTTAGACTGGTTGGTGCTTGATGGTCGCATCTTCCCGCATGTGTCTAATGTTTAAATTTCCTAGAGAGAAGCTGGAGAGAGGAATGGTTGGACTTCTATATTGTTGGACTCGAGGTAGCTTATCTAATGCATAGAAGCTTCCTCGGGTAAAGATTTTGTGCTGTTTGATCAGTCTTGCAGAAAGCACAAATACTAAAAAGGCAAGTTTGCTTTTCCTGCCACAGAGTCAGTTGATAGCAGAAGTCTATGACAGTACAAGGTGCATATAAAGTCTAACTAATCCGTCAGATAAAGATATGACAAAGATCTCAGACAAAAAGTACACATAAAATATATTATAAGAGTACTGACTAATTTAAGTTGAATTCAATAAAGTAATCACTAGCCGAAATAACAAGTTCATCGAAATGGCAATAATAAGTCAAGAGTTTAAGTCACAAACCATCGTTGATCGAAGTGAGAATCTGGCCACTAACGGAGTCAACAAGTGAGTGTTAATCTGACTCACAAACAGACTGTTAATCGATATACAAGTGGCTCTCATTCATATTAGAGGAATGACTTGATTTAAGGCGCAAGAATTAGTCAATTGAAAAGATGTCTAAAGCGTTAAACGAAGTCTTAATCGATATAAGATACACATCGAAACTTGAGTGAAGTCTCTTACTAATCGAAGCCTCAATTTGTTCAGTAATCGAAGTGAGACTTATGATCAGTAATTGAAAAGTCACTTAAGTTCACACAGAATAAAATATATCGATGATCAAAGTAACTCTGGAAACGTTAATCGAAGTGAAACTTACAGCATTACTCGAAATGAAGTCCGGAAGCAAAACTTCGATTAACGTTATATCAGTAATCGAAAGATATCTCAAAACGCTAATCAAAATGAAACTTAAAATACTATTTCGATTAAAACACAAAATACAACTCTAAGTTGAGTTTCAATCTTAAAAAGGTAATAAAAAAGGTCGCTTAAACGTTTAATCGAAGTCAGACTTAAACTTGACTCGAAATGAATAACTTAACGGTAATCGAATGGAACTAAGTAATGTTAATCGATAGAAAGCTTATAATGTTAATCGATAGAAAGTTTTTTAGTTCTCTAATTGAAGTGACTAAGTCAACATTAATCAAAGTGATATTTAGTCACTTAATCGATAGAACACTTAGATAAAATCAAATGGTTCTAGCGGAAAATTATTTCGATTAACACAGAAAGTAATGTTTCGATTACTGTTGAACTTTCTTTAAGTTACTTGAAGTCCTGAAGCTTAATCGAAATTTCAGTTAACTCTTTAATTATAAGAACTAAAGAACCTTGAAAACGACTAAGTCACAGAGCTTATAGAACTTATATGAGAATCTGTCAGCATCTTAACTAATGAAACAAGATTTCTCTCTCTCTCTCTTTCTTAGAAATCAAGTCCTGACATTTTCATAGTATGTTATCACCAAAACACGGGAAATATAAATACACAAGTTACTCAACAAATCCTTTTTAGGAATATCTTTCCTGTAGTCAAAATCTGGTCAGGTGGAATCCGAATTCAACAGTCCATGAAAGAGCTTGCATAAAGAAGGTGCATGTACATCCACACCAAAGAAAAATTTTCCTTTCCTTTTGTCATTTGTCGTGGGAAAGGAGGGGGGGGGGGGGTGTTATCTAGTAGAACCATTCCAGGCCAAACTAATTAATGAGAGAAGTAGCAAAAACTGATGAGATGATCCCAGATAAGTGTAACCAGGTTACTTACATATAGGCATACTTTGTATTCCCTTGTTTGAATTAGAAAACAGTCTAATGGGGAATTTCAGATCTGCCCAAAGTCAAAGGATCTTCAAGTACCTAGAATTTGCCAGTTTGAGTTAACAAGGACGTCATTTACTGGGACAACCTCTAAACCTACAATATCAACCTTCACACCCTCAATGGGACCAGCCATTCTGGCCCTATTTCACATTACAAAGATGACACAAAACATGCCAAAATAATTGCAGGGGATCTCTATTGATTAGGGGACCTCTATTGATTCTGACCGAGGATCTAGCTGTGGGAATACACCTCTAATGATCAATCCATATTTTGCTGAACTCAATGGCTACAAGGTTATATAAAAGCAGCTCCAGCTGATTCTTCCATATTCCTTGAAAACTCATCAATGACTATCCAGCCCCCACTAAAGGCCTATTTATCCAATAAGTCTCTGCAGCCATACAATCATCAAGGATTTTTCATCCTCCAGTAAAGGTCATCATTGCTTTTGTCATAAATGTTGAACACTTCTGTGTAGGGAAAAAGGATTAGTAATCAAGCAGATTATTTGCCAACTCTCTCTGAAAGAAGGAAGGTTGAGATAAAGCAATTGATATCATCTGGTCTGATTTCAGACTCAAACAGAACATTTAGAAGAACCCCCTGGCTAGGACTGTCAATGAGTTGGGTCTGGGTTGGGTTTAACCGAACATGAAACAAGTCCCAACTATGCATACGTGGTCCAACTTAGACTCAAAGGCAAATGCACTCACTACAAACATGAACCATACCCATTTTGGGTACAAATACCTGGTAGAGACCTGATAGGACTTGATTCTTTATCATGGTCCAGATCCAAGCACACAGAAGAGAAAGGAAGTCCAGTGGCTGCCACACAGAAAGGGAGGGTGGTCACAACGCATGACATCCTGATGACGAAGGACCAGCCACCATGATCCACTGCACCACTGTCTCACATGCTGCCCACAAGCCGCCACCACCCCTGCCAAACACAGCGCCTCTGCCGTAAGCTTTCCCTCCGCACGGCCACAGGGTCAGGTTTCAGATAAGTGGCGAAAATTGACGCCCCAACTCCTGGCTAACCAACCAAAACTTTTTGATACTGCGTGAATCCAATAGGCCATGGAGTTGTTCAAGATCCTAGACAACCTCGACACTTCAAGATTCCTCAAAAGGGTACTCTAGTTGCAACTTGCAGTGGTTCTAAAAACATCTTTGGCCATGTGTGGTCTTCGGGGTTCCCTCCTGAAGGAAAATTGCATAGAAACCAATTACATAAGGAGCATTTTGGCCTTAACAACTTTGCCAACAATGGCAAAGACAACCCACAGTAATTCACCCCCCCCAAAACCCAACACACACACACACACAAAAAGGATAAAAGCAAAACAATTTCAGATCAGATCTGCTTCAAGCCAAAGTAGCTATTTCACCATAGAGTTTTACTCATCTTCTCACTTCCCAAATATTTCTCCGTAAAAACACGAGTTCCCACATTCTCACGTTCACTCACCAATCATGCAGCACTTTTGCATGAGAGATAAATATATATATATATATAACCTTGGAGTCAGCCAACAAAAGGACTGGCAACATTAAAAACTAATTTCAATTTCATTTCAGGAAAAAAAGGAAAAGCTAATTTGCCTTCACAGTTCCACCCCCACTATGGGAGGGTCTGTGGTAGCAAGGCTGCAAAATGGTGAAGATAATGCCTATGAAGCTTTCCAAAAAATGATTCGGAAATGCAGCTGCACCAAACACATTTCCAACTACTATTAAAAGCACGGTATCAAAACATACTCAGGTTGGTTGGAATCAGTGGACCCACATCCGATGTGAGCCAAACTATCCACCCAAATCCTGCTAACTTCAACGCACTAAATTGATTGGCCCTACAGATCCCATGTTGGATAGAGTTAGTAGGGTCAGCTGGAGTTAGACAAGGATCATGTCGGAACACTTAACAGACGGACCATGCCTGAGCCATCAGGAGCTCTAACAGAATGTTCCTCACACCATGAAGGGATGTTGTCTACCATGTGATTCCCACCAGGATACATTCTTAGTGGGCACAAATCGCTAGGAAACCCCACCATGGTATGTAGAATCGGCCGATTCCGATTCGGTTGGCCGATTCAGATCAGAACCGACGCCTAGCAATCCGATCTCAAGGGGGAAATCGATCCTCCATGAAAACAGTAGAAAATAAAAAATTAAATAAGACTAAAAGGCCCTGAATCGGCCCAAATTGCACTAAAATAGGTCATATCTGCCTGGATCAAGCCGATACTAGCCAATCCAGGCCGATAGAGGTCAATGTGGCCTGCGTCAGCCCGATCCATGCCAATGTGGCCTGAGAGCTATGGTTTTTAATTCAATGCTGTCATTGAATTTAAGTGTTAGTGTGTGATATTCATTTTTTCTTGTTATTTTTTTTATTATCTTGTTTCATTTTTCTTTTTTAAATAAAATTCAAGCTGATCCAAGGATCGGCCTTTTTCCTTTGGATCGGCTGATCTAGCTGATCCAATTCCCATCCGGATTGGATCGAGACCTACCGATCCCAGGTACCGATCCGATTCTACCTTCCTTGACACCCCCCCCCCCCCCAAAAAAAAAAAAAAAAAAGAAAAAAAGAAAAAGAAAAGACAGAGGCTGGACACATTTACATAATCACTTGAAAAAGGTTATCTTGAAAGCAATTAAACTTGGAAGTTGCAAAGATGTTGTAAGAGGTCTTGAAAAGCAATTCAAGTTTTTGCTGTCTATCAGATAATGAAATAAGAGAAAACGGAATGAAATACCTGGATCTCAATAAGAAAAGTTCTAGACCCATCTACTATTGCAGCAACTGCAAGTCCAGCAAGAACGTCAGAACCAAGGTGATTCTCACTCAGAAATAGCTCACTTGGATTCAAAACAGCTTGCAGACCAGATTCCGACATTTCAAATACACCAAGCTGAAAAAAAGAGTAATAGCTATCATTTTTTCTTTAAAACATGACAGAGAAAAGATATTGCTATGCTAAATGACCAAGCATGTCATATCAAGATGAAAATGAATAAGACTAAAGGAAAGAGCAGTCAATGAGCTAAACTTGGAAATAGCAGTGTTTGACAAAATTGTGTGTGTAGACAAATAAGTCAATGCATGCATGGAAAAGGTAGACCTAGGATTTACCTTAGGGTTTTCCTTTTCTCCAAGAACAAAAGGTCAAAGAGAAGCAATAACCTCAACTGCAGCAGCGCGAAGGCGAGCAAGGAGCAACGGCAACAGCTCCTGCAACAAACAACATCAATGGAGGCAAAGGCAGCACCAAGAGCAGCAGTGGGGGAAACCTTTAGGGACCCAACGTCCCCTGTTCTTGACAGAACAGGGGCATGTATGCAGCAGCAGCAGCAGCAGAGCACGGCGGCAGCAGCAACTTCACCAACAGCAACAGCAAAACAACAACAGCAGTAGCACGTATGATGCAGCAGCAGCAGAACACAACGGCAGCAGCAACGAATAGGAAAAAAAAAAGAGCGGAGAGAGAGAGAGGGCTGCGGTTGAGATAGCAGAAGAAAAAAAAGCAAGAGAGAGAGGGGGTGGCTGTGAGAGAGAGAGAGAGAGAGAGATGAGGAACCGGTGGGAAGGGGGTCCCGCCCGTCCGCAACCCCCTCGCCCCCCAACACCAGGTTGCCTATAGACCCCCCAACCGGTGCCGGGGGGGGGGGGGGGGGGGGGGGGGTTATTTTTGGCAAAAAATACAAAAGAAAAAAAAATGGAAGAAAGAAAGAAAAAAATGTAAAAAAGAAATGAAGGGAAGGGCCATACACGCTGCCCAAGGATGCCGTGGAACAAAACTTATAAAGGCTACGAATCATTACAAGGATCTTCTAAAAAAACTTGTGAATTCACTATTATGACACAACTATCTCGGCCAACCAATTCGACTTTATGCCGGATCGATTAACTATGGAAGTTATCTTCCTCATTAGGAGCTTGATGGAGAAATATAAATATGAAGATCTACATATAGTGTTCATCAATTTGCAGAAGGCCTACGATAGAGTTCCAAGAGATATCTTGTGGTAGGCGTTGGAATGTAAGAGGATATCTACTAGGTATATACAAGTATTAAAAGATATGTATGAAAGAGCAACTACTAGTGTCTGCACGGTTGGAGAGACAAAAGATCTTCCTATTTCAATTGGAGTGCATTAAAGATCAGTAGTAAATCCTTACCTTTTCGCATTAGTTATAGATGATTTAACAAAAGATATACAAGAGGATATTCCGTGGTGTATGATGTTTGCGGATAATATTGTGTTGATAGATGAGACGCAAGAGGGAGTTAATAGAAAACTAAAGTTTTGTAAGAGCACCTTAGAGTTTAAGGGTTTCAAGTTAAGTAAAACTAAGACAGAATATATGCATTGTAAGTTTAATGAAGGTTGGATGGGCGAAAAGGAGGGAATTAACTTGGATGGGATGGCAATACCCCAAAACACCTATTTTAAATATCTTAGTTCGATCTTCCAAGAAGATGAAAGGTGCGAGGAAGATGTTAGTCATAGGATTAAAACATGATTGGTGAAGTAGAGACTTGCCACGGGAGACATGTGTGACCGCAAGATCCCAACGAAACTGAAAGTAAAATTCTACCGTTCGGCGATAAGACGTGCAATCTTATATGATAGCGTGTGTTCGGCGATGAAAAGGCAACATATCTTTAAGATGAATGTTGCCGAGATTAGAATGTTAAGGTGGATGTGCGAACATACGAGGCTAGATAAAATTCGTAATGAGTATATTAGAGAAAATGTGGGAGTGGTATCAGTTAAGGATAAATTGAGAGAAGGGAGATTGAGATGGTTTGGTCATGTTAGATGTAGACCTAGGGAGGCTCCAATTAGAAAAGTGAAACATATTAGGATATAGAAATGGAAGAAAAGAAGGGGTAGACTTATACTAACTTGGAAGAGGATAGTACAATATGATTTGGAGCCTTTCAAAAGAAGTAGCCCAAAATCGTTAGAGTAGAGACAAAGAATCCATATAGCCGACAACCAAGTAATTTGGGATTAAGGCTTGGTTGAGCTGAGTTGAAGATTGTAATTATTGAGTGGTTCATTCATATTATTTGAATGACCAAACTTGTTTAAAATGAATAATCGGTTCATTCATATGGTTTAAATGACCAAACTTTTGTTATGGTCCACTCATATGGTTTGAGTGGCCGATCATATTGGTTCATTCATATCATTTGAGTGGCCGATCATATTGGTTCATTCATATCATTTGAGTGGCCGATCATTGGTAATGGTCCACTCATATTGTTTGAGTGGCCAAATTTGGTTCATTCATACCATTTGAATGACCAGTTGTGTGTACTGATCCATGATTAAATGAGTAATCAAGTCAAGTTACACATTGTAATTGACGGATTAATGGAAACGAAGCATTTGAGTTTATGATGTGTGTTGGTTCTCTATCCTCAAATCATTGAACATAAAGGATAACTTAAAGGGTTCTTTGAGGACTTTACCCTAAACGATACTAAAAGAGAACTACTTGGACACACCATAACAATCCTGTAAGTATCCTTTAAGGTTTTAAAGGATTTATCTTTTGAAGATCCTATAAAAATGCACCTTTAAGGATCTTAAGGACATTATCATCATTTAAAAGTCAATCCTTTGAGTATCTTTTGAAGGGTTTGTGTCCTTCAAGCACCCCTTAAGGATAAAAAAGAATCTAATGAGCATGTCATCCCAGTACATATCCTTTATGAATTGGCTCATTTTGAAGTTTCCTTCAATCTCATTGTGACTTATTTAAGTTTGTGCTATATTAGTGCGTGGCATCCAAAAGGGCATCACTGGATGGTTAATCAAGGGTCGCGAATCATTGATTGGCATAATTAACATTGGCCGAGGTCAGTGAGGAGAAGTCAAATTCGCAGATCTATGTATGATCCAAATTTTTAGACTCATTGAGGGCTCACGCTAAGTTCTCAAAGTTTAACCAAAATCAAACAAATAAAATAAAATAATAAACATTCCCACAAATGGCACGTCCGGTAAGACCTCTCCTTTCCTTCATCTCTCCATCTGATGATGCCCTCACATTTGCACTACTAATCTTAGCTTGTTTTGTGCAGGTTCACACATTTCCACAAAATGTCAATAGCCGCCAAAGTGACGTTGGCCCACTCGTCATCACCACCCGTGCCCAGTATGGGTACTTAACAACCTCGACGTACTTTGGTGACTTCCCAACAGTCGTTGGACCTCCATACTTTATAGGGGTAATCCTGATGCCAGAGCCATGCGGAAAATGAAGAAAAAGCGGCGCGCATCCCATGCTAAAAGGGACAACACTGATGGTAGATCCCCGCCGGTTCTCACCATCAACACCATTATAGTCTCACCCGCCTCCTTGTCTAACCGGAGGCAGAAGAAGAAGGCCCCGGCCGTAAGCCCGTCTAAGACAGGAAAGACAATCCTAGTGGGGAATCTCTACATCGAGGTTGATTTGGGATTCTCCCGAAGGTTTGCGAAGACAAGGCATCCTTCAAGAAGAATAAAGGAACATTGAAGGCTCCTGTCCAGTAGGAGCAAAGATACCAACCAAGGACAATTGTACCTCGGAATAGGGGCAATCCTATGGAAGACAGGAACCCCTATTTGAAGAAAATGTGGATAACTAAAGAAAAAGCCCGCAAAATACATCAAGTTAGGACCGCCCTAGCAAAGCAGCCACCCCAACAGCCCTCAGGGCCAGAGGGACAAATCAACAACTCAATAGCTTAACCTCGCTCTCCAAGGGTTCATAAAGAAAAGGCGCCTATAAGGCGAAACGGCAAGTCCAACAGAGTACGTTAGTGTTCAAATGACTGAGGGCGCTCCCCCACCAGACTAAAAAGAAAAGAAGAATTATCAAGATGATGGAGGGTGGCATACGGGTCTACACATGCTATGCCTCGAGTACCAACAACCGACATCCTTCACTGCCATATGACCCCCAATAAATCGCCAATCAGCACAACCAGATGGGCCCATAACCCGTCAGATGGAGCAGATCATCCGTTGGCTGAGCTAGAGAGATTTGGGAGGAGAGCAACCTCAAAATGACAGTGGTAACACTACTGAAGGAATCGGAGAAGATGGGGTGAATGCCCAAAATACTGAAGCCGACCTCAAACAATTGCAAAATTAAGTACCGCCTCAGACAATTGAGGAGATGAGGCAGGAGAATCAATAACTCAAGGCCTTGCTACTGGGCTTTATGCAGAGATGGGAGGAACACCACCAGACTACTTAGATTCCCCCAATAGATGCACCTCCCCCAAGGGCGGTTCCCTTGCCGGCGGTGACAAGAGCACAAGCCGCCGAAGTTAACTTCATGCCTAACAAAGCAGAGGAACTTCGGAGTGAAGAATTGAACCATAACCAACGATCTAATGCTCCTACAGAAGATGTTGCGATGTCCCAGAAGCATATGATCGAGCAAATTGTTGAAACCAAGATAGCTGAACAAGGCGACGGGATAAGTACCTTTGACTTGTACAAGGTGTCATTCTGGTTCAACATTTGTTCAAGAAGCTCCCTCTGAACCACAAGCGCCGCAAGTTCACTAGGTACGACAGGGAAGGCTCGGTCCAGGAGCACATCGCCCATTATATAAGTGACTTTGGAGAATTGTCTACAGATGAAACGTACCTGCTATAGTTCTTCTCTACCTCGCTTACAGGCACGACATTCCAATGGTATGCAAAACTAAAGCCTAACAATATAAATAGTCGGGAGGAGATGTAGAAGAAATTTTTACACCGCTTCAAGGTGTCGGAACGGAAAGTAACGATTATTGAATTGGTCACTTTGACGCAGGGCAAGAATGAGTCCGCCATTGATTAAATTAAGAAATGGAGCAATCTCAGCATGAAGTGCGATAACCCGCCGGTCCACGAGGACGCAGTAAAATTGTGCAAAAAGGGCATAAAACCCAAAAATTAATGAAAAGTTGATCGAGACAAATGTCAAGAACTTTGATCAACTCAATAATATTATGTCGGAAATCGAGATATTCTTTGCAGACAATCTGACCGTCACATTCAACAGAGAGAAGTTCCTAGAGAGCGGGCTTTTAATGCAAAAGAAGTTAATGTTGTAGACATCGCATCAAGTATGGAAAGGACAGGGTGCAAAACCAATGTAAATGCCTCTACATTAGGATAGCAGAGGGAATGAGAAAGGGTCCTCCCTATCGCTCATGAAAAAAATGAGAAAACCATATTCCTTCCCCAGGAAGCATATGAGGAAGTTGTTTGACACTTGTGTTCGCACTCCGCATAAACCTACTAACTCTCCTAAAACCGAAGAAGCCAATAGAACTTGGCAAAACAAATGAACCTAATTATTACATGTACCACTGCATGTTGGGCCATGTAGTAGAAGATTGTTCGCTCTGTAAGGACGAACTTGAGAAGCTCATCAAAGAGGGGGCTGTGGAAGTTACATATGAAGTTGTGTCGCGCTTCGTTCGACACAACATTATATACAAATTGAGACGCCCAGTCGGATCACATCAGATAATGACACACCATTCAAGAACCAAACAATCTATAAGTTGGCAGCCAAATTTCACATTGAGTGGAACACATCCTCAATCTATTATCCTCAAGCTAATAGCATTGTTGAAGCATTCAACAAGATGCTATGCAAGCTTTTGGTAAAAATCAGTGAAGGGCGAAAGCGAGATTGGGACGAAAAGATGCATGAAGCATTGTAGGCATATAGTACGGTCTACAAAACTCCAATGGGGTTCCCGCCTTATTCCCTGGTTTACAGATCTAAAGGTATAGTCCCCATAGAAACTGAGCTCTCCTCTTATCGAATGACCCTGCATTATGATCTGCAAGAAGGCAATAGGAGCAAAATCCAAAGGTGCTACGAGGAGCTATCCGACCTCGAAGGCGAAAGGCTAGCAGCTTATCAATGCCTGCAAGTTTATCAAGCTTGAATGTCCACGGTCTTTGACAAACTGATGAAAGAAAGAGCGTTCAAAAAAAGAGATCTTGTAATAGTCAAATAGAAGGATGTCATGGCATCACGACCAAGAAACAAATTCACTCTAAACTGGATAGGACCTTTCATAGTCAACAAAGTCTCTAAAAAGGACGCCTATAAGCTAATGGAGGAAAAAGAAAATTTGGCCTTCCCTCCACTAAACGGCTGGTAAGCTATACTATGCTCCAAAGCATGAATGTCTCAAAAGTCAATAGCAAAGAAGGTCCTAATGCTGCAAAGTTCCAAAAAAAAAAAAAAAAAAGGGGGGGGGGGGGGGCTTTAAAAATGAGGTACCCCGACAGACTTAATTGATATCCTCGTCAAAAAAGAAACCAATTAAGGGTAAAAAGGTCTTTTGCCCGTGAAGTATTCAGAAAAATCATACCCCGATAAAGGGAGAGCTCTCTCGGCCTACCTCGAGTGAAGATTGAATTTTCCCACATCCTTACCCAAGGAAGATGTCAAAGTTGCCAATGACAAGAAAATTCTTCATGTTACTCTACAGCTGGTGGATAACACAAAAATCTTTTGATAAGGACTACGACTGAGGCGACAATGACAACGTCTTTCGACTCGATAAAGGAGTGGGAGAAACTGATTTCTCACCTGATAAAGTCTAAAAGCGTGAAATACTCCTCGGCCAAAATCTCTCATCCCACCGAAAATTTCGGTCAACAATTTTCAAAGTCATCTAAAGTTCATGGCCCCTCGAAACCTTAGTATCCTTGAAACCTAAAAATCTAAAATTCCTTGGCCTCTGGAAGCCGTGGTATCCTCCAAACTTAAAGTCCATAACTACTCGGAACCTTTATCCCTTTGAAGCACCCAAAATCCATGGCTACTTGAAACCTTTTTCTCCTTAAAGCACCAAAAGTCCGTGGTTACTTGGAGTCTTTATCCCCTTGAAGCATCCAAAGTACATGGCTACTTGGAACCTTTATCCCTATGAAGCACCCAAAGTCCATAACTACTTAGAACCTTTATTCCTTTGAAGCATACAAAGTTCATGGCTACCTAGAGCCTTTTATCTCCTTGAAAAACTCAAAACCTTATGGCCCCTCAGAGCCTTTGTATCCCTGAAACCAAAAAATCCAAAATCCTTTGACCCTTGGGAGCTGTTGTATCATTGAAGTCTCTGGCCCCTAGGAGCTGTTGTGTCCTTGAAAATTGAAAAAAAAAAAAAAAAATCCTAGTCCCACGGGAGTCAAGGTACCCTCAAAAAACCAACAAGAACCTTACGGGTACTCAGAGCCTTTGTATCTTGGGACACCCAAAATAATGACTGCTTGGAGCTCTTGTATTCTTAAAGAATACCCAAAACCTTCCACCACAAAAAACCTTTACTAACTAAAGACTCTACCTAAAATCAGCCCACAAGAAAGCCATAATTTCCTACCGAACAAAATTAAAAAAGAAAAAGAAAAAAGAACTTAAAATTGGGGTGCTTTGTCGGACTTAACTGTTTCCTCTAAAAAAAAAGAGGGGGGGGGGGGGGGGGGTGTTGGAGGGGACAGTTAAGGGTAAAAAAGTCTCCAGCTAAGGTGAAAATACGAAAAGACAATTTAGGCAAAAATGGATAACCTCGTTGCATGAAATCCAAAAGGGCGTGCAGGCAAAAATAAGAAGGGGCTAATACTGGTGAAAACCAAACAGGACATCGAGATTAGTTTGAAGATAATAATAATAATAAAACAACAATAATATACTATGAAAATCAATGTGCATTACTAAAAGAATTCGGAGCCCAAGACAAGCCCTCGAAGTAGCCTAAAATTATCAAATGTACAACATCAACCCTAAGGTGGTCATGGCGCAAACCCTACAGAAGGCGACTTAGGTTCATCAACCAAAAGTCGAAAGACCTCAAGCTTATAAAGAGATTCGACGCCGTGCTCGTGGAACTTGTCCAGGTCCTAGTTAAAGCTGGCTAAGAAGTGAGTGTCTTCCTCTACCGATTCCTTACGGAGCTGTATTTTTAGAGACGCAAGGCTGCCAGACAAGATTTCTTCTCTTCCAAAATAGAGGACGTAGCGTCTATCTGACTATGAATAACGGAAGTACTTCTTGCCAAAGAAGCTCTCATTCCTGTAATAACAACGATCTAATCATGAATCAGTGCCATAAGAAGCTCTCATTCCTTCGGGGGATCCTTAAGTATGCCAGCAGCTAAAAATAAAAAGCAATTAGGAGCAATGTAGTCGAAGGAAGGAAAAAGAATATCAAATAAATTAACAAGAACTACTAACCATGTCCAGAAGTTGCAGGCCTGGCCGACGTAGGAGTCTCAAGCTCCTCGACAATCTCGAGGGAAGGAGGTAGCGACAGTGTCCTAATATAGACCATTGAATAAGAAGACAACAAAGACAATGGTACTATACGCACAGAGTCCTCAGAAGCCGCTAGAAAGGCCACTTTGTCGTCAGCAGCCACAGGGCTGCCAGGGTCCTCTTCGGCATCACAAAATGACAATAAAATGGTGCGCACGGAGTCTTTGGAAGGGGCATGAGAGCATGCCTTTTAGGTCTCCGGCATACCAAAGATAGGGGGCTCGTGCACATCCTTGGTACCAGAGTGTAATAGTGGAGTCGTCCCCATATCCAGAAGAGAGACAGTGAAGCCTGAATAAATAGGAGTCGGACTAATCACCAGCAGGCTCTGTAAGTCAATCATCCCAGGGTGAGAGACCAAGCGGCAAATAAATGCTAGATTAAGCATATAAAGAAAAAGGAAAAAAAGGTAGCACGACGTCTCACCAAGTATAGGAGAAGCTACTAGGAGACTCTCCAACCAAAGAGTGGTCGGGCCTACCACTGCCTCGGCTTGGAAGACCAGGATCAATAGGCTAGCCAGGAGTTTCCAATGGAGCTGTCGGAACCTCATCCACAAGGTTGTCAACATCCATACTAGTAGCAACGACAAGTTCCCCTACCGAAAGAGTCGGAGCGTCAACTATTGGCTCATGATCCACAAGAGCATCAGACAGGCCCATGACTGCAAAATGAATGGAATCGTGGAAGTTAATACTAAGAATAAAATAGTAGAACTGAAAAGAAATGACAACAAAAAGAAAAGATATGACATACCAGCATCAACTAGAGTGGGAGCCTTCTCCACTAAGGTGGTGGCTGGAGCCTCACCACTCGGAACCTCATCAGTAAGGGGGGACAATCAAAGGCACGAAAGTAAGCCGGGCAAGATCCTCTAGGGTCAAATCTGCATTAAAATTTTTTGTTGCCTCAATAACCACAAAAGTTATGCATATGCAAAGAAAAAAATAAGAAAGAGAGAAGGCGAAGAACCATACGAGGACGAGGATCTTCTTCAGGTAGGATGTCGTCTCCTATGAGCTTTTGATACACCTAATTAAAGAGAGGGCCATCCGAGAGGTCCGGCTCAAAATCTGCTCAGTTCAAGTCCCCAAGATCCACATTATTCCCTACAACAACGACATTGGTTGGCTGAGGCACCACCTACACCCGAAAAGAAAAGTGGATCAGAGGTCCGAAAGAGAAAGCAAACAAGAAGATAGTCGAACTCTAGGGACCGTGGAAGCAACATGACGCCTCCACGAGTAAACCTTCAAGGAAGGTGGTTTAGGCATGCTTACTCCCGAGTCCTGAGGAACAAAGAAAAGATTAGGCCTCCATGTAAAGAGCAGGGCTTCCGTAAATTAATGAAAAGAGCACACCTTACTCTCGTTGGTGATGGGATGGCGATAGACTCACTATTTTGGCACTATAGTTCTTGGGGCACCAGAGAGACACTCTAAGAAAAGGTTCCGGAGTTCAATTTCGCACTCTTCTTCATGAAGATGAATAAAGGGTCAGCAAAAAAGAAGAGAAAGCAAAGAAAAAAAGAGAGAAGGACCATGACCTAAAATTTGAGCCTGGGGCAAAGAGGAAGACATAGGACTCGGAGATCTGGGTAGAGCGAGATGGAGCCTAGCAGCCCTACATTCCTCCCCTTCATCTAGAATTCTTTTTCTCTTTAAAGTTGCTTCTTTGGCGGCAGCCACCAATAGTTCCAAGTCGCTTGGGGTAGCCGTAGGGGCCGAATAAGTAGCCAAAACAGGAGCCACAATAGGGTCAGTAACAGCATCCGGAGTAATAGATGGAGCTAAAGCTTCAAAAGTAGAGCCCGGAAGAACCACATTCTCTGATTAAAAAAAAAGAGGCAAGGAATATGAGAAACATGTCACAAGAGTGAAAATAATTCCAAAAAGAAGAAGAAGAAAAGAAGTAAAAGAAGTTTACCTTGGTAGACAAATGGAGCCTATGGCTCAAGAATCAGCATTTGGAAAGGCGTGCCAAGCAAAGTCGCAGCTTGGCCTACCACCCTCCAAACATCTCCAACTGTGCTAGCTTGCAAAACAAGAAAAGCTTCACAACAAGGACCAAGAAGATACAACGCACGACTAATATATCTTAGCCAATCTCGAGTAGGGTCGTTGTTGAAGCTCTACAGTGGCAACTGAAGATCCATCGAGGGCTTCCGGGGAAGGTGCAATCCTTAAGGAAATGAGACGTCCAAAAGTAACTGGGAGCCACACTCATATAAAGGCCCTCCTTTGCAGAGGACTTCTGCTTTCCCTTCAATTTTGTGGCATCTTGTCCCTTATAAGTATGGCGACTCGAAGCCTTTCCTGATCCTGCACATGCCAACCTCGACCCCTATGCATTTTTGTGTTGAGCAATCAGAGCACCCCGACATGCATGGGAAGATTCAGCCTCGCGAACGAACTTGGAACGCTGCCAGATGTTGCCTTTGTGGGAATGCCACCAGTTGGCGAATGTGACGGTCATCCTACCCTCATAAGTGGCAAGAGGCACCTAGGCTTTGTCAGAAGGATTCTTATGTTGGAAACTATTCCAACAAAGGCAAGCCACCAAATGTCTATTTCAGCTCTCATAAACTCGATGCAAGTTGGTGAACCTAAGACCATAAGGCACATTTGGTCATAGCCGAAGTTCCGCGCAAAGCGGTGTGGGTAGTATGGCTCAAAAATAACTTCACTGCCCTTCTTCAGTATAAGCATGCATAGCCTGGTGCTCTGGGTCCACCCGTTTAGGATGGCGGCATTATATCCCATCTTGCCTAACCACGGGTCAAACCAAGAGCAGTCTGCAACTCCCCTTTGGTCAAAGAATGGCCTAAAGTTTCGTGAAGAGTGATCAAAGTCCATCCACCTTGATGTGTTGAAAGGGACAAATCCCAGAGCATCTCGTGCATAAGCAAGCTATCGTGCCCAAGGATGGCAATACCGGTACCGGTACCGGTATCGGTGGGTACCGGTACCGGTACGTACCGGTCCGGTACCGGCCGGTATCGGCCCGGTACCGGTTGGTACCGGCCCAAAACCAGTCCGGTACCGGCCCGATACCGGTCGGTACCCACGGTACCGGTGCCGGCCGATACCGATACGTACCGGCCGGTACTGCCATCCATGATCGTGCCCCATCCCCACTGGCTACCCAGCAAAACGAAAGATGGTAGGAACAACACGTTCCACCTCACCACCAATGGGAGAAAAGCCGAGAAGCAATAAACCGGCTCAAGCACTAACATAATGTGTGGTCATCACGACCGAACAGCTCTGAGGGTTGGCCGAACTGCACAAAGCTCCAAGAGAGTGGTAAATGCTCGCCAAAGCAACTGGGGCGAGGGCCAAATGAGTCTCGATGGCCAGATGGCAAGCAAAAAGAAGCACCTCGAGGCGTATGACACCTTCGTTACCATAAAGGATTGCAAAAGTAACGAGCTAGTAGGTCAAATATGCCGCCAAATAAGTTACATCATCCAATTGCCAAGGATTATGTATCAGGAGCTCCGTCTCTATAACCACACTGTGGCAAAGAAGCTTCCCCTTTGGGATCTCTGTCAAGGCTCTTCTTCCAGATATATTAGAAAAGTGTTGCTTGTAGTCGAAGGGGCCGTTATAGAAGTAGCAGACATAGGCTGAAGCCGACACTCTGTCGTGCCCTTTTTGGCTGCCTTCATCAGAGGAAAAGGATCTTCTGGCCTTCGATAAATCTCTCCACACCTTCAACAAATAATGGCAACAATATAGGGTGTTGTAGCGACCAGTCCCATCGGTGGTATTCCTATAGAACTCATCAAGAATTACTCATATAGCTCCTCCACAATGGGAAGACCCGAAATGCAGTGAAACGTCCGAAGGTCTATAGTCGTTTCCCCTTTAGCAGTGGCAATGGTGTTTGTATCCCGGACATAGTGCTCCACCAAAGCCTGGATGAATCTGGAATAGGAGGGATAATTGTATTGCGCAGCCGCCACTGCCTGATAAAGGCCAACTCTCTCCAGTAGGTCTCCATGACGCTCTAAGATGAACTGCAGCCACTCTGTAGCTCTGGGGTGGTAAATATAACAGTCCTGCAACTTCAGGTGCCCACTCTAGCCGAGGCGAGTCCCCAGCCTCACTCGCCGAAGTAAGAAAGAGGCCAAGATGCATTCGGACCCTGATGTAGGTTGACCACTGATAAATACCCAAATAGCAAGCTGAAAAGACTGAGCAATGCTGTGAACCTGCATCAAATGATGCAATGTACTGATCTGCGTCGGAGAAGGGAACTTTGGAACATGTTGAGCAAGTAGCGGGAAAGACAAGTACGAACAGGAGACCAATCGCTCCATGATGTCCCCATCAAGTAAAATAGCCCGCTCCAAATAACAACGGGCCTTTGGAGAAAGCTACTTCTCAATGCCGTTTTCCACATAAATGAAGCTTCCCAGCAACTCATAAATAGAGAGATCCAAGGGAAGATACTGCCCAAAATCGTCACCCCGAATAAAATGAAAGAAGCCCTCGTGGTAGACGATGCGACCCCGGTCGATGGAGTCGCGTCCTAACCAGTGACACTCAGATGAGGCTGAGCCACCCAAGAATAGTCTTCATCATAAATAGGCAATTGAAGGTCAACCTGCTTGGGGCTATCGCCGTCGCCATGGTCTCCACCTCGCACCCTAACAAGGAGGCCTCATACCTCAGCCATGACACCAAAAGAATATAGCTACAAACAGTTGATAAGAAGATGTCAAAGAATGGTTTGAAATAATAGAAGTTAGAAATATGTAGAAGAAGGTGAGTAGAGATGCACAAGTTCTAATGAAATCACAAAACAAATCGGCTTGATATCAGTCAAGATCTAGGCCAGTTCAGAGCACTTCTTAATGTGCCTGAAAAAGTCAAAGTGAGGGTTATCCACACCCTAAAGCTAGGTAAATGTTGAAAGAGATATGAGACATCGCCCAAACAGTCTCAAAGATATTCTTAAGCCGTGAAGACTAGAAAGCCTTAGAAGGTGTGGCGGTCTCTGAGTGCTATTGATGCCACCAGACAACCAAAAAGGAGTACTGAGGACTCCAAGATTCCTCAAGAGACACGAAGACAAGTGCTGATTGGGCGTTTCTAACTCACCAAACGCTTGAAATGGGGCCATTTCAAAACCCTAAAAAGTCAAAATTCCAATGGGTAAAAAACATTCAACGCCCACAAAGCCCAGCTCACTCCCAAAGATTCAAAAAGATCAGGACAGATTTAAACATCTTCGACGTGCCTCAACACCTAAGTTAGGGCTTGTCAACCCTAAGTCAAAGTCAAAACTCAAGGTCATGAGAAGTAAAGATAGACAAAGCATACAAAAAGTAAGACACACAACATGGCTGAGAAACACAAGGCACGTGTCCTCACTCCGCCTCCGACACATGCCATGACAAATAAGTCAAGCATGCATGGAAAAGGTAGACCTAGGGTTTACCTTCAGATTTTCCTTTTCTCCAAGACCAAAACGTCAAAGAGAAGCAATCACCTCAACTGCAGCAGCGCGAAGGTGAGCAAGGAGCAACGGCAATAGTGACTGCAACAAACAACATCAACAGTGGCAAACGCAGCACCAAGAGCAGCAGTGGGGGAATCCTTTAGGAACCCAACATCCCGTATTCTGCACAGAACAGGGGACATGTATGCAGCAACAGCAGCAGCAGCTGAGCATGGCGGCAGTAGCAACTTCAACAACAGAAACAGCAAAACAATAGCAGCAGCAGCAGAACACAGAGGCAGCAGCAAAAGAATGGGGGGGGGGGGGGAAGAGAGAGAGAGAGAGAGATGAGGAACCAGTTGGGGGGGGCACCCCCAACACACTAGTGGGTTGGGGTTTTCTTGGCAAACAAAAAAGAAAAAAAGAGAAGGAAAGAAAAAAAAAAGAAAGGAAGGAGGGAACCCACCCTCTCTCTCTCTCTCTCTCTCTGCCTCACCACTATATAAACCCATGAAGGGGGTTGCTGCGGCGGACTCTTTTGGGAGGACCCTGTTGGGAGGATTTTTGACGGACTTTGCAGGACCTTTTGAGGACTTTTGGGAGAGCCTTTGGAGAACACAGAGAAGGCCATACACGCTGCCCAAGGACACCGTGGAAAGAAGCTTGTAAAAGCTATGAATCACTGCAAGGATCTTCTAAAAAAAACTTGTGAATTCACTAGTGTTGTAATTTATCATTTCAAAAATTGTAATCAAGAAAATGAATGGTTCATTCATTAATTGACGAATTAATGGAAATGGACCATTCCATATTATGATGTGTATGGATTCTCTATATCCTCAAGTCATTGAACATAAAGGATAAGTTAAAGGGTTATTTAAGGACTTTACCTTAAACGTTACAAAAAAGGAACTACTTGGACACACCATAATAATCTTTTAAGTATCCTTTAAGGTTTTAAAGGATTTGCCTTTTTGAAGATCCTCTATAAATGCACCTATAAGGATCTTAAGAGGAACATTATCGTCATTTAAAAGTCAATCCTCTTAAGTATCCTTTTAAGGGTGTGTCCTTCAAGCACCGATTAAGGATAAAAAAGAATCTAATGAGCATGTCATCCCACTACATATCCTTTATGAAGTGTAACTGGCTCATTTTGAAGTTTCTTTCAATCTTAGTGTGACTTATTTAAGTTTGTGCGTTATTAGTGCGTGAAATTTAAAAGGGCATCATTGTATGGTTAATCAAGGGTCGCCAATCATTGATTGGCGTAATTAACATTAGCCGAGGTCAGTAAGAGAGGCCAAATTCACATATCTACGTCTGATCCAAATTTCAAGACTCCCTAAGAGCTCACCTTAAGTTCTCAAAGCCTAACCAAAATCAAACAAATAAAATAAAATAATAAGCATTCCCATACAGTGCTCGCAGAGAATTTGGTCCATCATAACATTACCTATCCACCAATACTTCATAGGCATCCATTGGTGACACATGCAACAGCATGGTGTAAAAAATGTTGGATGCAATGTATTGGATTGACAATCAAGTACAAGCACTTGGGCAATCATCCAATCAAAGAGCACACTGAAACATTGAAGTCTTTAATTTTGCCAATGTTTTATTGTGATACGGATTATTCATAATTTGGTTAAATGCGGGATCCTGCATCATTGATCAATTAGTAATTTCTGGATGCAAACTCGCTGGAAAATTTAGGGTGTCACAAATAATAAAATAGAACAATTTTAGACTTCAAGCTCAACAAGAGACGGACTTTATTTCACTGATTAGAACGTCTAGTTAGAGAATGCACATCCAAGGTTCCTTTACCGCCTACAAGATAAGTTCTCATAATCAAAGGTCCATCTCTTTTCTAAATGGCAGCCAACTGGCCATCACAATAAGCACATCAATATAACGAAAGAGTCAATAAGCCAAACTAACAAAAAGGGAAAGAACAGCAAACAGCAAAAATAAAATATGAGCTTATAAACCTCATCCGTGGACCCAAAACGATTCTTCACAGAACGCAACAACCGATAAGAAGAGTACCTCTCCCCCTAAAAAATAGTAACATGAATATTGGTGTTAGAAACTAGACTAGAAATGCTTGAGCAACCAAAATTTGAAAAGAAGTAGATGAGATGTTGTAACCACCTAAAAAATATAATTTGACACGATCATATACAAATGTGTAAGTTCCACTTCACTTTGAGTTGTAACTATGCATAGTGAATAGAAATAGCTCAAACGTGGACTTATAACAGTTTGTTAAAGCTTTAAGAAATGATAGCGGCCTCATTGTGTCTAAACAAAAAGTGAATTCAAAAAAAAAAAAAAAAAATAGTGCACAACTCCACCAAAGGATATTATATGAAGTGCATATCAAGTAACTTGGAAGTTCATGCACCCTCTTCAGCTTAATAGAATTGATTGTGTACACACAAAAAAAATTACATATATACACAATGAGCAATCCACAGAAAGATAAGTATTCTGAAATTTCCCTGGGCAATGCCTTTGCTAAACAATTTGCCCAAAGGTTAAAAAGTACATTTGCAATGTTTAAGGTATGATATCCTGGAAGTAAAGTTTCAAATTATTAAGTGCTTATATATAACATCTTGTCTCTTCAGCCGGTTGAATCCAGTTTTAGATTATTGTTGAGTCAGTTTCCTATTTTCCTTTTTCTCTTTTATTTTTTCCTTTTTATATGGACAGGGTGGGACAAGTCATCATCACAATCTATTATTTGGTTTAATAAGCATGTTCATTTCTACTCTATACAGGTGCCCCTCAAGTATCTATAAAGATCATTTAAACATTCACTTTCTTAGGTCAACAAAACAGATGTTACCACTAGACCTTTTTCACTACATTCATCAATGTGTTGTTGAGCTTTACTTTGCACTACAGCCTCCAAAATCAAGCCATAGCATCCATTCTAATAGGACACTACTACGTCAATGTGCCATAGCAATCTTAAAACATCTTCCCTCATTTCAGAACTACCTGACACATCTTCACTGCAGCATCTTTATCTCACTTATATTAAAAAAATACACTTTCTTAGTTGCACACTTATCCGTAACACGAGACTTTTTGTTCTTTGAGAAATATCACCATTTTGAACAAAGAAAAGACATCTTATTCATAAATTTCAGGGGTAAAGCAACATGAATTAGGAATTTATTTTACTGGTCAAACAGACAAGCAACTGGCCCTGTTTATTTGGGCTTGATGCATTTGTTTGGCATCAACCTTTTAAAGAATCGAGGTTCAGAAATAAATTCTCAATAACACTAGTAATCATGGGATGGGATGCATTGATTAGTGAGTTTACCTCTACATAGCCAGTCCTTGTCGCTGAAGTTTCAGACTTAAAAAGCAGGAACCTGCCACAAGGTCTCTCTCTCTCTCTATTTCTCTCTCTCTCTCTCTCTCTCTCTCTATATATATATATATATATATATATATATATATATATATATATATATATATATATATATATTATATATATATATATATATATATATATATATATATATATATATATATATATATATATATATATATATATATATATATATATATATATATATATATATATATATATATATATATATATACACACACACACACACACACACAAGAGAGAGAGAGAAGAATGCTGCTATGCGGTTCAAACCGTCACGCACTGTTTTCGACCCATTCCCCATATTAAAAAAAAATCATCATAAAATTTTAAATATTAACCTACCCCCTTTGGGTTGTTCCCATCCCATGGGGCTGTATTTTCACTGTCCGATAGTGAAAATCAATCATAGCCGTCCATCGAGTACTTGAAATTTAATTTCCAAAGAATCATGAAAATAGCCAAAAAAAAAGAAATTTTGTCAGATTACCCTTAGGGTTGTCTTCATCCCTTGGGATTTTAGTATTCATCACCAACTTGCTCACATCTGATTGGATGGTGAAAATTAAGTTCCAAGGATGAAAATTACCCAGGGAGAGGGGGGGGGGGGGTGGTGTTATGGATAATTGAATATTTACACACACACACACACACACACACACATTATAATAGTTAGACTAGGCGTCTATACAAAAATGTGTAGTCTTTTCTGTAAAGAAAGGAAGAGCGGCATGGTGTAAAATCTTTGGTGCCTATTCATCTTATTTCTCTATCCATTCTTTTTTTTGAAGGTGACATTAAGTCACAATTTCATAGAGTAAAAAGAGGATTACAAGGAGAATGAATAGCCCTAGGGCCAACACCTTCAGGATCGGACAATCCCCGTCCTGAACCCCAACTACCTAAGAAAAGCTGAAATTTACAATGATGTTTTATCAAGCCAATAAAACAAAAACACACTAAGAGCTGCCTATCAAGAGATCATATCCTTCCACTTCCTGGCCTTTTCAAAAAAATCAGAACTCCCCTCCTTGAGGATACCAGCAGCCCGTCCCCAATCTTCCACCCATCTAAATGTACTCCTCAGCAGATCATTAGAGCTTCTCTATCCATTCTTTATTCTCCACATCTTCATGCTCTTCAATATAACATTATCGTAACAACACATACTCCTGCATCCAGTTAAAACTTGACATTATCTTCTTCAATCTATATGGTAGCACTATGGAATAGCACATGCTTTGGTGACTTCATTTTCTTTTCCTATGGAAAGGTTCAGTTAAAAAAACCATTCAAAACTATACAATTTCACAACATCGAACATGGTGTTGGCAATAGCTGTATAGTGCCATACCTGGTATTCACAACTCACTTGGTTATTATATTAGTTCTGGGCCTCTCCACCCACTAACTAACTAAAGTTTTTGGGTTGGCCATTTGTATCAGAGCTGGTTCACTTGTCCGCTTTCCCATTTGGCCTCGTGGTCTTGTGGAGTGACACTTGTTGTATGACTTCACCAGAATTCGTCATAAGCAGGGCGGGGAGGGGGGGGGGGGATGATGATGTTGGCAATAGTTGTTTAGTCCCAACTGCCATTTCTATAGTTCATGAGTCATTCCATGAATACATTAGTTCCAGGCCTCTCCACCCACTAACTCGAGTTTGGGTTGGGGTTTGGTTTAGAAATATTCTGCCCCAAGACTTGATCTGATACAAATTAATGAATTCCAAAGTCACTGATTCACATCTGCCGCTTCGGCAGACAAGTTGCGACATGGTATTCATTCTTTCGGAGTATCACTGAGCCAAGCAAGAACACGCTCAGACGTTATATTCAAAGACCTTTCTGATACAAATTATTTCTCAAGTCCAGCTGAACATCCATGCATTTAATGCTTAATATCGTAGCTAAGTCACTGTGATCGATTCCCGGTTATGAGCATGGGAAAGCGGGATATGAAGGAGGTGTGGGGAGAAGAGCTGGGTGGTCGGGAAGAGGTGGTGAGAAAGGGCGTGGAGGTCTGAGTGTGTGAGTGTGTGTGTGTCCTGATAGATGGAAGAAGCGCAGCGCTCCGTTGAGTAACTGGTTCAACATACAGGCCGAAGGAGTGAATGAAATGGGTAAGTCTACGGAGGTTCCATGGTGTATGGATTTTAAGAAGAATAAGAAGTATCTAAAGATGTCGCTCGTAGCGCAGGTTTCTGAAGGTACTCTGAAGTCTGTGGAGTTCAAGAGTTTTCTTTCCCGGAGCAGCTCTGTTAGTGCGGCTCGGAGAGTTAATGTCCTTTCAGAGGATGAGTTCTTGGCCCACTGTTCCTCAGCAGCACACTTACAGTCGTTTCTTTTCAAAGGGGAAAGGATGGTGGGTGAGGCGCAGGTCTCTTGGTCGCACTGGTCGGTGTCCTCAGGAACACACGAAGTAAGCTCCCAACGTTTGGTTTGGTGCAGACTGTATGGCATCCTGTTGTGCTTAATGCTTATGGGATGTAGGGGTCTTCAAAGAAGAAGCAGCTGTGGTGGGTGTACTGAGGGCTGTTGATCAAAATACAATTCACTGGAACGAGCTGGAGTTTGCCAGAATTAAGCTAGAGTTGGAACAGGGGAGCAGTTTGCCTTGTTACTTTAAACTCAGGTGGAACCAGAGGTGCTTCTGGGTGAAGATTGAGGATGATCAGATGAAGGAGATTGAAGTGCAGGAATGGCCTTGGTCCTATAGCGAGGTTGTTAACCGTATAAGGAGTACAGGGTGCAACGTGACCAACCTACGAGTGGAGAAGGCAAGAGGTTGAAGACGATGGTTCATGGGGGAGAGAAGGTGGACCGGGATGGACCGGTGGGAGTTAGCATCGTTGAACCGGGCCAGGTCGACTTCAAACAAGGTTCTCTTAAAGATTTTCGTGAACCAGACCGGATCGAGTCATCTACTACTAAAAGAGCAGCTTCGGGTTCAGCCGACTTAGCATGGAAAGCAGTTATAGAAGCGCTGGCCAGCCAAGTTGTTTAGGGGGTGCGGAGGGGTTTACGGAGTGGAAGAGGAAGGATGGTTAGGGTTTACAAGAGGAGCAGAGGAAAGAAGGAGGCAGCGGCTGCAAGGAAATCTCCGATGGCTCGGGGGGTGGTTTGTTTACCAGGCCAACCTGGAGTTTCCAAGATTGGAGTGGAGTCGTCAGGGCTGCAGCGATGTCATCAGGAAGACAGAGGAAATCCAGTCTGGGTTTCCTACGAAGGTGGATCGTCTTCAACGGCCCAATCATGGCGTACATTCTAACAGAGCTGATAAAGACGACAAATTGGAGATGAGCTGGCTACCGACGAAGATGAGGCAAAGTCAGATTGTGCTTCATCCTCCGTTCCGGGTACGTTTGGTTTTTGTATGCAGGATCCCCCAAAATCCCCGACTCCTCTTCCAGTTTCCCAAAATGCAAAGGCAGAAAATTGAAAAAACAAAGCTATTTGGAAGATGCTCAAGGAGAGGGGCAGGAAGACCTTCACAAAAGATTTCTTGATACCTGGACAGATGCAGAAATCCTGGGGAAGGCACACACACACACACTTGGTTTTCAACTGGAGAAAAGGTCAGGCCAATATCGAAAATTGTGGGTTTCTTGTTCTGAAGGGGACCAAAGAAGATTCCTAAGCTAAGAAGACACAGAGAATTAAACAGCTTGTTAAAATCAGTTGGGGAGCATAGTTCTTTTTCTACACACTCGCACTCAGTGCAGAGGCAAAGTGTGCATAGTAACGAATGAAACTGATGTGTTGGAATGTGAGGGGTTTGAATGGGAAGCACAAGAAGATAGCTGTGAAGGAAGTGGTATCTCGGTGTCAATTTGATATTATTTGTATTTTGGAAACGAAGATGGAGTTCCAGGATATGCAACAGGTAAGTCTATTACAGGGTTGCAGTCGTGTGATGTTGTTTTCCGAACAGCTGAAGAACAGTCAGGTGGAATAGTTATTACTTGGAATGCTATCAAATGGAAGGGCCAGCTTGCTGACGTCGGCGAATATTCTCTCTGTTATTCTGAATTCTGCACCTGATGGAGATTTGTGGTTGTTAACTCTGGAGTTCACAGTCCAAATAATTATACAGAGAGAAGACAGTTATATGAAGAATTATCCAGATGCAACAGAAAATTTGATTTGCCATGAACAGGGGGAGATTTTAATGAAGTCAGAAATCCTAGTGAGAGGAGAACAGGAAGAAGATTTACTTTAGGCATGAAGGAATTTAATAGCTGGATTAATGAGATGGAACTACTGGAATTACCTCTGCAATGTAGAAAGTTCACATGGAGAAATTCTAGGAATCCACCATCTATGTCAAGAATTGACAGTATTCATCAATGAAAGATGGGATGCCTTGTTCCCTTTTGCAAAATTACGGGATCAACCAGGAACTGAATCAGCTCATTGTGTCCTAATGGTGGATTACTCTCAGCAAAAGATTATGAACAGACCTTTCAGATTTAGAGAAGTGTTGGTTGAGACAGGAACAATTCTGGACAGCGGAATGATTGTCTATTTCGGGCTACAAGGGTATATGTTGAAAATATTTGTATTCAATCGGCTTCTTTCTTGTATCAGCGGAGTCGATTTATATTACATGTTTATGTTGGGGACTGGGATAAGGTGATGAAGAATATGTAATTTTTGTTTTGGTTTTTTCTCAGCATGAGTCACTCCACTGCCCACCCATTCAATAAACCTTACAGCTTAGTTTTTTTTTTCCTTCTTTTTTTTTTTTTTAAAGGTGACCAAGGTCACAATTCATTGAAATAGGAATAGAACAAGCATTACACAGAGGGCTACAGCCCGGAAGGAAGCCCTCCCCCCAGTCCAAGTTGGGACCCAAATAACAAACTCTATTTTATCCAGAGGATAATAGGACACCAACAATACATGGAAAAAGAAAGAACTACAGAAATCAAAGCAATTGTAATCTCCAAGCCCCGCCAAAGTTAACAGAGAAGACTCCTCAGACGCAGCCAGAATACCAGCAGCTTTCCCCCAGTTGAAAACCAGTTTGGTAGTTCTTTTCAGAATATCAGATACACAATTGAACTTCTCACTGAATCTGCAAGAATTCCTTTCAAGCCGGATGGCCCACAACATCGCCAGCAAAAACAACGACATAGGGCAGATGTCCTCCCAACTTTCAATCAACTCTATCACATTGTGGAATTCCTTCCATTGTACATGAAGAGGTTTGCACAGGAGTCTCCATTGGAAATTAATAATCTCACAATGCAAGAACAGATGGTCAGCACTTTCCTCAAAGATACCACAAAAGATGCATGTGGACTTTAAACCTTAAGGATAGATTTCAAACTATCAAGAGTAGGAAGTCTTCCAAGTGCCAATTTCCAGAGAAAAATTCTAATTTTAGTAGGAAGAGATTGGACCAGACAATATGACTCCAGGAGACTCTGATACCTCCATCACTCAGAACTTTCGTGAGATCTTTGACAGAAAATAAGCCTTTACTGTTCCAAGCCCAAGTTCTACTGTCCTCCTGAAGACTATTCAGACTGGATTTATGAATAAAACTAAGAATAGATAGAAGCTGCTCCAGCTCAATACCAATTGGGTCCCTTCTTAATTTGATGTTCCAATGGCTGCCTTCCCCTGTAGAATAAACCTGATTAACTGAGTTCCCTTTATCTTCGGCAATTGCATACAGATTTTCAAACTGCACAGCAAAAGGAGTCACTGAGCACCAAATACCTTCCCAAAATCTGATCAAACACCCATTTCCCAATGAAAGCCTAATAGCTGGACTGACCAGTTCAACCAATTGAGTAATATTGCTCCATATTGGTGACATATTAGTAAATCTGGTTGGCAATAAGGTCGACTTAGACACGATATTTCTCCATATTGCAGCTTAGTTTTGTTAGCATTAATGACACAATATTTCAGAACCACCTAGGTGGCTAGGTGGAGAAAATAATTATAGAAGTCATTTGTGAAGTCAGCATGTTATATTTTATTCCAGAGTCTTCCCATATTAAGATTAGGTGTAGTCTGAGAGATATGTTAACACCAAACATCATTAAAATCCTTAGCACATTACACACGGTAGGTTACCTCATGTTTTGGCATTTCCTCTCTATTAGAAACTCCATACATCATAAACATCCACTGCCAATTACATATGATAGGATATCAAATTACGTTTTATCATTTTCTCTCTAATATGACAGAAGTCCAGATCCACATAGTTAGAAGATTAGCAAAAAAAACTTGAATGACAACCTGAGATACGCATGCACTTTGTACAAAATTCTTATGACAACCACAATTGTAAGTATATACCCTTATAGCAATGACCTTACATGTAAGTTCAGGATCCAACTTGCCACCCCTAAATTGTAGCAACTGTTGTGACATGACAGCTATCACCATAACATCCAGCATCAAGATCTCATGCGAATGACATGATTCAAAGTTGGATAATACCCCTAGGACTTCTTTTACGCACCAATGACAACTCTGCTGTATGTAGTCAGCAGATAGTGTGCCTACACAGAAGTTGGAGAGAAGTATTGAAACTTCAACTAGAAAGAACTTCTATTTCTATTTCATGGAGCACCCCCATCGGCCACATGGGCTTTTGATTTTCTCTTATCCAGAGCTGCAAACTCTGCGACACGAAGCTGCACAGGGGTGTGCTTCTCCAGTTACACCACAACCTGGGAGAGCCAGCATCGTTGAAGCACTCATACAATATAACCTCGATCACCACAGAGAGAAAATGCAACAGGTGATAACTTTGATCCCACAACCTCAAGGATATCCAACTGATCCACACATTTAGGTCAAATAAAAGATTTCTTTACTCTAGAAGTTTATGCCACTGTTATATTTGAACCTTAAAATTTTGGTTTTAACCCGGTAGCTACAATTTATTGTGGGACTATTCAAAAGTGGAATCAATAAATACCCCATGTATGTTGATACTGATTGTAAAATAAGCATGCTTGAAGAACTTGCAGTAGACAAGTTGGGTAATCTTAACCTGATACAAAAATTGTCAGATGTAAGGCACCAAGTTCTGACCTCCAAGTATAAGACAACATCCACAATGTGCTCCAACATGCGAGGGCCTGCTATGTCACCACTCTTTGTCACATGCCCAATCTAAAAACAATGAATAAACAGAGATAAGCTTCCAACAGAAACCTCAAAAACTCTAGGAAACAGGCACAGAATACAACATCTAAGATAACCACATAAAGTAACCCAACATCTAAGATAACCACATAAAGTAACCAAGATACAGTCAAAGTGAAAGGGTGTCCGCATTCTTAAGTGGCACTACGTGAGGAAAGGGGTTTGATAGCACACATAAGTTCCACGAATTACGAGATATCAGCCACCTGTTGAATGCATGGACACAAGTATGCTGGCTGACAACATGAAAAACGGGGGAAGAGTTCAACAGACAAGAGAAACCGCTAGACATCTGTGAGAAGAAATGAAGACATACTAAAAAATGAAGAAGCCACACAGCTGATTTGACAGGTAGACTGTTAAAATAATCTGAACACTGAGAATTATCCATTCTTAAATACCTGAAATTTCGTATTCATAATTTAAGGAAGCTCGCAAATGTTGGAAGCCTAAAGCCTGGCAAATTGAGTCAGCTTACCAAAAGTACAGGTATATTTGTTTGTTTTGCGAAACGTAGCAATGCTGAGGTACACTCCTTCACCCTATTCACATATGTGAAATTAGTGTTATAGCGGTTGGCCAAGAGATTGAAACTAGTATCAGTTCACGATAGACAAAATGATGCACAAGATTTTCAACAAGAAACAAAAGGTATATTCCTACCAAGGAATTGAAGCATTGGGTACATGACATCCAATATTAAAACAATAATCTATACTACAAATATTATGGTCGTTGATGAGGAGCCAGCCCCTTTTCAAAAAAATCCATCCCATAATTTAGGCTCTGCGCAAGAATTTGTACATTTCATGCTCACCAAAGATATATCCCAGAAAAAGGGAGTTAATGAAAGCTGTACACAACAAATATGGACCAGTGACCTCCTTGCCGGACATCAAAAAACCCACAAAAATTCCAAAGCCCTCTACGACAGCTTTCTTAACAATAAGTACATGTCTCGTAACTTGATAGATGTTTGGACCTAGCCTAGAATCTCTCCTAGAATATTTTATTTCGTTTTTCGTATGTTTCACTTGGAGAAATATAGGTTGATTTTATTTATTTATTTTCTTGGACTATGAGAGCTAGGGATTAACCTTCAAGGAGTCCGGGACTTCGGATCAGGTGAAGATCCAAGTATATGACCTCTCTCCACTGACATCAGTCAGTATTAATTACATCAAGCAACCGCTCAACAACCTTTGATTAACCGTCCGCTGATGCCCTTGTAACAAACAACACTACTACTACTACACACAGCACATGCATTGAAGATATGCTTTAAGTTAAGCCCTTGGCATTGCCTAAGTTTAGGATGGGTTTATGATGGGTTGGGAGACTTTTAAAAAGTTTTGGAATGACTCCGAGTTATATGAATTGATTCCAAGTATTTTAGACCCATAAGGGTATTTTCGTAATTATGCCAAGTTAGAGGGCATATGGTATTATGGTCACTTTAGTGTGTGAGATGAGTTTTAATGATTAAGGAAGGTTTCAAAACCTTATGAGGTATTTTAGAGTTATTTTAAGTGCGTTTGGGTTGTAGGGGTATTTTGGCAATTTAGGGTTAATATGGGTTTTATGGTAATTAACACGTTTTAAGTGAATTGACATTTTTAATGATCTTTTAGAATTTTGAATGATTTTTGGTATCTTAGGGATATTTTGGTAATTTTGCTCACTTTTAGGGTTTTAAGGGCATTTAAGATATGCCGGATGATTTTTATTTTTTTAAGATTTTTTTTGTAATTTTTACAGATTTTTATCATGAGAAGGGTATTTTGGTCATTTTTAAGATTATGGGGTATTAAGGTCATTTCTAGGGCTCTGGGGTATTTAAGGCATGCTGGTAGTTTTTTATATTTTTTAAGATTTTTCTCTGATTTTTACTGGTTTTATGGGCTGAGGAGAATTTTAGTCATTTAGGATCAACTCCATTATTAGATGAGTTATTTGAGGTTATAATGATATTTTACAGTTGTGTTCATTATTTTCATTAGCTAAGTGTTACATTAACCTTCAGTATGTCTTGGGACTTGGTTGGATTTAGGGGAAAGGCAAAGGGCATGAAAGTGTATGCATCGGTCAGTCAGATGCATGTTTTATTAGGTACAAGCCTAATTAAAGACATGATTAATTAAGTGCATTCTTAATTAAATACATGATCCTATAATTGACTAGGTGGTAATGAAATAGGTATAAGTTTAGACTAGACACATGTGTCATCAAATGCATGCATAAGTATGAACACATAAACATGCATACATCACATATTGCACATCAAATATTAGGCAAGTTAACGCTCATATTACTTCAATAAAAATTGGGCAGAGTACACTCTTTATATAGCTGGATTTACAATAGAATTTTGGCAAAATTTCCCCTTAAGAGAACCTTAAAAAGAGAACTCAAAAAAGACTCCTCCTCCGCGCGTGATGAACTTGTACACAGCACCAAGTTCTTATCTTCAAACCGACAAAGTTTCCCCTTTTGGAGTTATGGACCAGTAAGCATGCCTTTCACCTTCCCCTTAAGGTATTTATAGGCCTCGAGGGCCTTAACCGGTGGGGGTTTCTTTTATTTAATGGGGGGGGGGGGGGGAGACCCCCACCGGTTTGGGGGTTTTTCTTTTTCTTTTTTTATTTCATGAGGGCCCCATTAAATAACATGCTCAACAATAGACAATGTCATTATACAAGAATAAGGGACATTCGAAGTTGCAATAATTGTGGGGGCATTAACTTAATGGGTCATACCACGAAGTCATGGGTACAAATAATTGGGGTTCAGATTTTACTTCCCGTTCCTCCCCCAAACCTGATGTTGTTGAAACCAGCTGATTCTTGCTATTTACTCCCCACTGGAACTAAACTGGTTCCGGCCAGTTCCAATCCTGTTCTGATCTCGTCAAACTAGCCTGGCCAGCTTTTTGTTCCAAGGATCAGATCTGACTGGAACTGAATCTGCTTGATTCAGTATGAGCACCATTAGACTGACCTTGAGCTGAGCTCTGGATTGTTTGAAGAAGATTAACTCTGAATTGGACTGGGTATAGTTTCAGCTTGGACTGGCCTAGCTTCAGCTTGGACCGGCCCTACCCTATCTGGGGTCAACACAGCTGTCTCCCCCTGATGCAGGCATAATTGTGGTCAGTCTGATGATGGACAATAGAAGAACTATAGACTAAGAGGGTGGAGAGTGAGAAGCATGGATGGGTTGAGAGAGAGAAGAGAGAGAAAGAGGAGAGAGAGAGATGGGCTTGGAAAGTCCAACCAGGAAGAAAGGGGGGCGAGCGGTGGGGTGCATGCGGTGGGGAAAGAGGATCCCCATTTATAACCCCTATTCTCTTCTCTGTCCTGTCATAAATCGCAGGAAAAACAGAATGCCCAGAGACACATTGCACTGTGACAGAAAGATACGTGAAGGAGAGAAGCTATCTGTGAGAGGGGGGGGGGGAGAGAGAGTTGAGTAAATGGAGATGTGGATCAGATATACAAGAAAATGTGTATCTACACTTCCGGAGAAAATACAAACCCAAGTGTGACTAATCAGACTGGAAAAGCAACCTGAAATTTAATTTTTCTGATGTATCAGATGTTAAGGGCAATTTATGTTCTTTTTTGGGAGGTAACAAGATTGCCGCATTTCATTCTATTAAAAAGGAAAATTACAAAGTCTCCTGGAACTACCAAGCTGGTAGTTCAGTAATATAACACATTACCATGGGAACCCCATATATTAGCCCCCCCACCCAAAAAACTGCAAACCTTGTTTATAGCATAATGAAATCTCATACAAAGAACTCTCCCATATGCCAAGTTTTTGCATTAAAATCGATTACTTAAAAGCACCACTTAAGTGCTGTGAGCCCATTCTTCTACTCTTCCATGATTGTTATTTCTCCACCCAGAATTTCCTGCATATTGCTGAATTCTTCTCTATGTTTACATAAATTGGTCCAGCTACTCAAGGACAACTTATGTTAAACATAGGCTAACTCCTTTTTATAAGGATTATACATTCATCCAGAAAATTATATTCAATACTGCTCATGTAGAGTTACATTTATGGATAATCTGAAGAAGGCATATTGGGTTCATATTTAAAACTGATGTAAAATGGTTATCCATATTTATCTAATATGGATTTAAATTAGACGGCTTCAACCCATTTTGCATCTCTCTCTCTCTCTCTCTCTCTCTCTCTCTCTCTCTCTCTCTCTCTCTCTCTCTATATATATATATATATATATATATATATATATATATATATATATATATATATATATATATATATATATATATATATATATATATATATATATTTGGACCTTTTATGGCAGATATCGGCGCACATACTCCCTTTTTTTATATTTTCAGAGAGAGGGAATTGATTTATGATCTATTTGAAGCTGCCGCAGGTATGCGAATGATGCATAATTATTTCCGTATCGGAGGAGTAGCCGCTGATTTACCTCATGGCTGGAAAGATAAATGTTTGGATTTTTTCGATTATTTTTTAACAGGAATTGACGAATATCAAAAACTTATTACGCTAAATCCCATTTTTTTATAATCCTGCTACTGTGAAAAAATATGCTAGACGCGCCCAATTAGGAGAAATTTTTGAATTGGACCGGACTACTTTGAAATCCGACGGTGTTTTTCGTAACAGTCCAAGGGGTTGGTTCACTTTCGGGCATGCTTCATTTGCTTTGCTTTTCTTTTTCGGACACATTTGGCATGGCGCTAGAACCTTGTTCCGGGATGTTTTTGCTGGTATTGATCCAGATTTGGATGCTCAAGTGGAATTTGGAACATTCCAAAAAATTGGGGTATATATATATACTCTCTACCCTCTCTCTCTCTCTCTCTCTCTCTCTCTCTCTCTCTCTCTCTCTCTCTCTCTCTATATATATATATATATATATATATATATATATATATATAAAGAGAGAAGAAGGTTCTTGCACTTCAGATGAACCCACAACCTCAACTTGCTGGGATGTTAACAGAAGAGCAAACCCCTCAGCAGTTGCTGATAAGGCTGTATTCAACATTTTGGGACCCCCCAGTTGCAAACCAAAAGGGTATTTCATGCACTTGTGCCAGGGTTGGCTCAAAGCAGGTTGGGTCGAGACAGGATAGGGTGAAATGGTCAGTTTTGGTGGGCCAAGCCTGAACATGACCCCTTGAACGTTGGCCAAGCATTTGTATCTTTATTCTCCTCAAGTTGGAGTCACATGACTGGTGATATACAGCAGCCTTCAAAGAACCCTACAAGACTCTGAGGCACTCTCCTATTCTCACCCCTAAATGGACATTGCACCTATTAACAGTCTTGTGAACTTAGAAGCAGGATTCGCCCATTTTGCTATTGTTCCAGCTTGCAAAAGCATTCAAACTCCACATTCTGTTTCCTACCAAGGTTTGCCATCTCGGATCATAGCTTCGTCTCGGGAGGGTCAGAGAGAAGAGATCTCGGTACATTTTGGGAGATAGGGAGAAAATCTCGGGACATCAACATATGATAACAACACCATATATATGCATGTATATTATAGGTATATATATATATATGAAGAAGGAATGCTATATTAGATCTTGACATTGCCTTGAAAGGCCAAAGAGAAGAGTTTTTGGAGAGAGAGAGAGAATGATGGCCAGATCATGATCATCTTATACTTCTCAAAGAAAGCCTTTGGATTTTGTGTATATAAACACTAATAACAAGAAGAATGCAAGAACATATCTACACATATACAAGGATTGTTTTCTTGAATTTCAATACAATCTAAATGTGTTGGAAAACTCCTTATTAGTTGTCATCCTTGTCCACGCTATCAGCATGCTCATCTCCTCACATAGTTCGCCGTATCGTACTAGATCGTACTGACTGGTACGAGTCGACCCGTATCTAGGCCAACCCGATTTCCTGGCACGGTCGGATCGAACGATCCGGCTTGGACCGTCTCCGGATCACACCGACTCAAGCCGTATCGTGTTCTACTCATTCTGGATCACATGATACGGTCTCGAGTCGCTGCGAGGTGCGAGTCGGTCGTGGTTCAGCTTAAGTCAGTGCGATCCAGCCTAAGTCGGACCGATACGTCTCGATCTGATACAGAACACCCTAAAAGCCTCCTTTTTCATGTCTACTGCATTTTTGTTCGAACATAAACGCAGCCGACGAAGCACTCGCACCCTTCTAGCCCTTCCCCCTTCTTCTTTCTTCCCTTTTTCTTAGCGTTTTTGGGAGATCCAAGGGATTTGGAGCATTTAGAGGTGATTTTGTTGAAGGAGAAGGGGATTACAAGCTTTAAGGACCGTCTCCATCCAGCATGAAGAAGGTAAGCATCCGAGCCCTATTTTTTTTTTATTTTCATTTATTTTTCAGGTTGGTTGATGTTGTTTATGATACTAAACATGAAAAATAGGTAGATCTATTGTCTTTTTGTAATTTTGACATAAAAAAATTTAGATTTGTTCAAATTTGGTGTTGATTTATAGATTTTTATTAAATGTTAAAAAATACAATAAATAAATAAATAAATGATCTATTTATGTGATAATGAGAATATATCTATGACTTTCACATGTTTGGTGAAATTTTGATTTAAAATCCCAGAATATGGAGAATAACTTATTGATATGATTAATAAATAAATTTAAAAATATAAAATATTTTATAAATTGTCTAGTCTAGAAGTAAAACTATCTATATAAAGTTATAAACATGCAAGGTAACATGATTCGATCTATGTTCTAAATATGAAATTTTAAGCTTTAAATATTATTTATAAAAAACTAAATTAATTAATGATATAATATGTCATTACTTAATATTTTTTAAATGTGATACTTATATACAAATTTTAGGCATGTCTCAAATTATATTTGTGTTCTTCATACACATCAAAATTTAGATATGTTCAATTAATATTTGTATTTTCTTAATTTACTAAATTTGTTTAAATAATTTATTTAATTTTTTAAACTAATAAAAAATGGTAAAATTTCTTTTAATGAAAGGTAAATTTCAATAGCACTTTAAGTCATAATTTTCTAAATATGTCCCATTAATATTTGTAATCTATTTTATTTGTTAAGTTTACTTTAATAATTTGTTTAAAAAAAATTAAAATTAATAAAAAATCTTTTAATGTAAGGATAATTTTAACAACACTTCAAATCATATTTTTCTTAATTGTTATTTAATGAATTTTTTTGTTGTTGTTTTTTTTTTGTTCGTTGCAAGTGGATGGCCACCCCACCCCCTCGTCCAGAGTCAGGAGACATAGGATGGCAACATGGGACCATGGTTGATGGCAACAGGCACAAGTTCAAGTGCAACTACTGTCAATTTGTAGGACAGGGTGGTTGTTCTCGATTAAAGAAGCACCTTGCAGAAGGAAAAACAATAAGGTATAACAAAGTCATTGGGTGTAAAAATGTTCCCAGCGAGGTCAAAACCCATATGGCTCAAGACTTGAAAAGTCAGGTGGAAGTCCGCTTAAAGAAGGTTGCAGACAAGGAGAGGGAAGAACGCATGATCTACGGAGTTGCTAGCGGGGGAGATAATGATGAAGGAGGCTGGATTGGGTTTGATGATTTTCATGAGGTACATGGCCATGAACCTCCTTCTCCACGTACTCGACTCGAGTGTTAGAACTTAGTAAGCATGAGTATTGGGAGAGACAATTTATGAGAGCTCAAAGGGTTCACTTTCAAGGGGCAGAGCAAGGTGTTGATGGATCATCAGGTGTTGGTGGGAGCTTCTCTAGAGGGCAGGCTCAACCTAGGAGAAGTATATCCCCCTATTTCACTAGTGGACCAGTACGTAGAGGTCGGCCTCAGAAGCACAAGTCAAGCACTCCTGTTGAGGAGGTTAGGGAGCATAGGAAACAAACAAGAGTTGATGATAGTGACAAGAAGAACGGTCCAAAGTATATATTGAGAAGGGTTGTTGCAAAATTTTGGCATCATACAGGCATCTCCTTCAATGCAACAAATAGTCCTTACTATTCCAATATGATCTATGAAACACAAGCTCAGGGGTTACATGTTAAGACCCCCATTCCATATCATCGGAGGGGGTAACAGGTAGACATGTCAGATCAGATGCGCATTGACTCATCCTCAGATGATGAGCGTTATTATGATCCTGACCCTAGTACCATCATGTATGAGTACATGTTGCACAACATGATGAGAGAGTTTAATGGACTGAGCACACTGGATGAGAGAAGCTCAGGTGTGGGACAGTATAGTTCTGATGCTTTTAACTCTTATTGGTGGTCATAGACAGGATATGAGAGTACATCATCTTATGGTAGTAATTCGATCTCAGGTTACCAACAACCGACACTTGTTCCATATGGATACTCTACTTCATACGCATATCTATATAGTGGTTACAGTTATGGTGAAAGTGTACCTTATGTTCATGCAGTACCACGGCCAATAACATACACACCGAGTGAAGCAGCATATCAATAGTACTCAGCAGATTATCATGAGAGAGATAGCTCTTATATGACTTGGAGCTAATATTAGGACTACATGTTGTCCAACTATCAGATTCAGTTACTAGGAGATGCTCCGACAGAGACTTATAGCTATAGCATGCTGTTGAACCAAAAAAAAAAAAACCCATCTACATGTGTACGTGTATATGTGATAAGTCCATGATTTTACATAAATAACAGATCAAATTTACATAATTTGCTATCAATTTAACGGACAAAATCACATGGAATGATAAAATAAACCATTTGCGCATTCAGAATTTGAATTTTAAAATTTCATCACTCCATGGATGGAATAAGGGTAGCAACTTCATTTCCTCAGCAATTATTTAATACGCAGTTGAATGATTTATGGCTATGAGAACTTAACTGTTATTTTATGTGAAACAGGACATAAACAAGCAGATGGCATAGTGGTTGGACCACCTGAACTTCAAGAAAATGACCAGAGTTCGAATCCTGGCAAAAACATCATTTTATTTTCGTATTTTAGCTTCAACTGAGGCCCACATGCCAACTAAGAGAGAAAGAAGGAGGGAATTCTGAAATTCAAAGAAAGGAAGATTCATTTCAGAAATTCAAAATTCAAAAAATACAAATTAAATGTTTTAAAGAGGATCCCCTAAATCAAGGGGAACTTAATGAAAGGATTTTTAAATCTTTTTGAAATTCAACCCCCCCCCCCCTCTTTTCTATAAAACTAAGGGAGGAGGTCAAGGTGAAGGGAGCCAATTTTTCAGAAATTTTTAAACCCTTTCTCCCCCACGTTTCGTTTTTCCCAGAATTCCTAGCCGACTCCTCTCTCCAACTCTCCCTCTCTCCGGTGTTCTCTTCCTCTCCCTCTGTTTTCTCCCCCTCTCGTTTTTTTTATTTCCCAGCAGCCCTCTCCTTCTCCAACTCTCTCCACAGCTCCCTCCTGCCCGCTGCATCTCCAGCGGCAACATCCCGGAACTCTCTTTCTCTCCCACAGTTTTCTCCTTCCCCTTTCTCTCGGTCTCTCTCTCCCTCCACCCGGTTCTCTCTTTCGTTTTTATTTCCCACAGATTCCCTCTCCTCTGTTCTCTCCTTCCCCGTCTCTCTATCTCTTCTCTCCCACACGATCTCTGTCTCCCCCACGCTCTCTCTCGGATCTCCAGCAGCCTTCCTGTCCGGTGCACCTCCTTCAGCTTCTCCACGCAGCAGCTCCTGCTGCACCTCCAAGCTGTCCACAGCAACCAGAAGTCACGTAGCCAGCAACAGCGCCCATGTGCTGCGCCTGAAACCAGCACACGCCTGCATGCGGTTCTCCACGCCTTCACCTGCTGCCACCGAGGCCTTCGGCTGCAACCAACCTGCTGCAGCAAGCTTCCACGCATCCAAGCAAGGTATCCTCCCACCAGCACCTGTGTCTCCTTCCACGTGCCTCCTCATCTCTGCGGCAGCGCTCCAGCACACCCAACAGCATCGTGCAGCATCCTCCTTCATCCAACGCAGCAGGGCTTGAAGCCTCCAGCACCTGCCGAGCTTCTCCACCGCAACCTGCAGCAGCTCCAGCAAGCGCAAACCAGCAAGCTTGGTCTCCTCCACGCCTTCCAACCTGCGGTGAAGCCCAGCTGTCCAGCTCCTTGCACAGCATCTCCACGCACACAGCAGCAAGCACATGCCGTGAAGCACCCAGCCAGCATCCAGCATGCACCTCCACACGTTGCAGCGGCAAACCTGCAAGCTCCTCATGAGTTGAAGCCTGAACACCACCTCCATCAGCCACGTACATCAGCAGCAATAGCACACCAGCTTCTTCCTTCTTCCAGCTGTCCAAGCTTCCTTCACGCATGCAGCAACCTGGCCTTCATCAGCGCCAGCCAGCAGCGGCCCGGTCCACTGCGCCAGAGATCACAGCAGCCGGTCCATTGCGCCAGCAGCCCACTTATCCCTATTTTAATCTAGTCTCTTTCCCTTCCCCCATTAGTTTAGAATTAGTTTAATTGTTTAGTGATAATTAATTTATCTTTTGATTATTTAGTTTGAGTTTATTAAACAATTGAATTTTGTAATTTATATTTTTTTAGTTAATTCATGTTTTACACGTAGTTAAATTTTAATGTCTTTGTCGTAGAATTTAATTGTGGTTATTTTCTTTTATATAAGTGTTTGTGTTCAATTTCTGAAAAAGAAAAGAAAAACAAAAAAAAAGATTTGTTCAATTTGAGTAATCATATTTTTAGGTAATATTAGTTAACTTAGTTTTAGTTTAATTAAATAATTAGTTTATTTTAAATCTCACGTATTTTTAGATTAACTAAAGTCCAAAGTTTTCAAAATTAAAATCTTAACTCCCTGTGGATCGACTCGGACTCACCACTATCAATTTCCAAAATTTGATTTGAATGAGCCGGATAAATTTAGATTGAACGTTTTCATGTGTTTAACGACGCACAATTCGAAACGATCAATATGCATCCAACAAAATTATGCAACATAAATATATCTATAGATGTGTGTATGTATGAAGAAACAAAAAAGGAGATGCAGATTTTAAGATGCATGCAAGGATGTCACAGCAAATAAAAAGGGAAGGATGCACATACCTCAAATCCCCAACAACACCTCCAGCAAATCTGCAGTCCCAACTGCAACCAAACGAAGCCTCCAACTGCAGCAACTTGGATCTCCAAATCTGCACCAACAAAAAGCCACCAACAGCAGCCTTCAAAACCTGCAACAAGAATACCACAAAAAACAAAGAAAAGGGATGCATGCACATACCTTAAATCTCCATCAACACCAACAACAAATCTGCAGCAATAGGGCTTCCCGAAGCCTTCAATGCAGCCTTCAAATCTGCTCTACACAGCGGCAACTTGGACCTCCTGCAGCACCAACAACAGCCTTCAACCAAACCTGCAACACAAGATGTCCAGCAGCAACAACAAGGGCTCGGCCAAGGAGGAAGAAGCTGCGGGTCTGGCAGCATACGACCGGCCCTAATGGGCTCCCACGCTGGTCCTTTATAAGGAAAGAGAGAAAGAAGGGATAGAGACAAAGGAAGGGAAGGGAAAAACACAAAAAAAGAAAGAGAGGGGGTGAGATAAATACAAAAAAAAAAAAACTACTGTAGCGCGCTACAGTAACCGACCCCTCCTCCATCTCCCTCTCTTTCCATCTTTATCCTAACCGGTCTCCATCCTTATCTCTCCCCATCTCTATCTCCATCTCTCTCTCCCCTTCCTTATCCTACTGTAGCGCGGGTACTGTAGCTACAGTACCGCGCTACAGTAGCTGCCCTCCTCCATGCCTATAAAAGGCCCCCAATGGCACCAAGAAAAGGCCCTGGATTCCAAGAAAGGAAGAGCCCCAAGGCTGCCGAGTTCCAGCGTCCAAGATCCCCCAAAGCTGCCTCCTTGCTCCAACCCTGCTCCAAGCTACTCCAGGGCTCTGGATCCCAAAAAAAGAAAAGGGGCCTAATCTCAGTCTCCCCCCCCCCCCCCACGTTTTCTGCATACACAGAGAGCAAGAAAAAAAAGAGAGGAGGATTCCCCAAGTGGCTGGCGTGGGATTTTAAAAAAAGAGAGACTGAGGGATTTCTGCAGAAAGATCCCCAAGGCTTGTATTTTTTTTAAAAAAAAAAAAGAATGGAGGTTCAATATAGATTTCATTTCTTATAATGTTTTCATGTATTAGTTAAACATGGTCCATTCGCATGTTTTGAATGGCCATTAGATTTTTTTTTTATGTCATAAAAAAAGAAGGAAATTAAAATAAGGGTTCTCCCATATTGGTTGGGTAGGCCTTTAATTTCAAAAAAAAAAAACAGAAATCAAAATAAGGGTTCTCCCATATTGGTTGGGTAGGCCTTTAATTTCAGGAAATAAAAAAACAGAAATCAAAATAAGGGTTCTCCCATATTGGTTGGGTAGGCCTTTAATTTCAAAAAATAAAAAAACAGAAATCAAAATAAGGGTTCTCCCATAGTGCTTGGGTAGGCCTTTCATTTCAAAAAATAAAAAGACATAAATTAAAATAAGGGTTCTCCCATATTGGTTGGGTAGGCCATTAATTTTAGAAAAAAAAAACAGAAATTAAAATAAGGGTTCTCCCATATTGGTTGGGTAGGCCATTAATTTTAGAAAATAAAAAGACAGAAATTAAAATAAGGGTTCTCCCATATTGGTTGGGTAGGCCATTAATTTTAGAAAAAAAAAAAAAAAATAGAAATCAAAATAAAGGTTCTCCCATATTGGTTGGGTAGGCCATTAATAAAAATTTCAGAAAATCAAAAGATTAAAAAAAAGGGACAGAAAATCAAATTTTAGAAAATCAAAGAATTTTAAAAAACAGAAAGTAAATGGTTTTTCCACTTAATTAAAATTTTCAGAAAACATAAAAAAAATCAAAAAATCATCATGGTTCTCCCATACTGGTTGGGTAGGCCATTAAATAAAAATTTTAGAAAATCAAAAGATAACAAAAAAAAGAAAATAATTGGTTCTCTCATATTGGTTGGGTAGACCATTAAATGAAATTTCAGAAAATTAAAAGACTAAAAAATACATAAAATCAAATTGCAGAAAATCAAAAGATTCTTAAAACAGAAAATAAATGATTCTTCATTTAATTAAAAAAAAATCAGAAAACATAAAAATCAAAATTTATTATGATTCTTCCATATTGGTTGGTTGGTCATTCATTAAATAATTTAAGTTCAGAAATCTTAAAATAAGAAAATGATTCTTTTATATTAGTTGGTTGGCCATACAAAAAATAATAATAACTTAACTGAAGAAAACAGAAATTAAAATAACTTAAAGCTTAATAAAAAAAATCAGAAAACAACATAACTCTTCCAAATTGGAGAATTGATCATAAAAAAAAAAAATCAAGGAATTCAAGCCCAATGGCTGCCAAAGTCACCTACGGCCCGTTGGTCATTGCTACCCACGCTCAATATGGGTATCTCACCACGCCGACGTGCTTCGGCGACTTTCCAACTGTGATAGGATCCCCCTACTTTCTAGAGGTAATTGCTGCACCAGAGCCAACTCTGGTAAAGAAGGTGGAAATAAGACGCGCTTCTCGCGTCAAGAAGCAATGCAACAACGGCAAACCCGGCCGGATCTATGCCGTCAACGCGATCCACATCGCACCAGCCTCCTCTTCTAATAGGAGGCTAAAGCAGAGAAAGATAGCAAGCCCGTCCATAACGGGAAAGACGATTCTGGTCGGTAACCTCCGCATCCGTCTGGATGGCGGGGAGCCGATAATGCCAAAAATGCGCCATGTTCCATCAGTCCCCATACAGAACCGATTTGGCGTACTCCCAAAGGTCTGCCAAGATAAGGTAGCCTTCAAAAAGAAGACTAAGAAGCTAAGAGCTCCCGGTCAATAGGGGCAGAAGATGCCAACAAGGGCTCCGGATCAGCCGGGACAAAGATACCAAGATAAGGCAAACAAGCCTTCAAGAAAGAGCAATCTTGTGGAAGACAGGAATCTCCAACTTAAACAAATCTGGGTGACCAAAGAGAAAGCCCTGAAGATCCGTCAAGCTAGGACTACCCTGGCTAGGCAAACTCCTCAAATGCTCAATGAGCCAGTGAGGCAAGTTATGAAAGAAGACTTCCGACCTCGTTCCCCACGTGACCAAAAGAGAAAAGGGACCTATAAGGCCAAAAGACAACAACAACAACAAAACCAACAGAGGACCTCGGTCTTCTCAAGACTGGGGGCACCGCCTCCACAAATTCCCAAGAAAATAAGAGTCACGCAAGTGACAGAAGATGGCATTCAGGTATATACCTGCTATGCCTCAAGCACAAGCAACAGACTAAACCTGTTGTCGGAAGACCCTGTTGAGATTGCTAACATAGCACAACGGGATGGGCCTTTGACAAGGCAAATGGAACAAGCCAGGCAATGGCTCAACCAAAGGAACATGGGAACCAATCTACAATCTCGAGAAGGTGGAGCCACTGCTACGGAAGGCGAAGGTGAAGACGGGCTAGATGCCCACGAAGCAGATCCGGGTCCAGAACAGGCCGATCCAAGCCAGCATCTGACCATGGAAGAAATCAGATTAGAAAATCAGCAACTCAAGACCCTCCTGCTAGGTCTTATGCAAAAGATAGAAGACCAGCAAAGAGCAATGCAGATGAATGGGCCTCCTCCAAGGGCAATTCCTATACCAGCCATGATCAGGCCCCAAGTTCCTGGTGTCAATTTCGCCCCCGATGAAGCCGTGGGAAATCGAGGCGAAGAATTAAACCACAATGCTCAGCAGTCCCACGCTTCTGCCGAAGATGTTGTTGTGTCCCAGAAACACGTGATTGAGCAGATAGTGGAAGCCAAAATGGCCGAACAGGGTGACAGAATAAGTACCTTTGACTTATACAAGGTACCGTTCCCCTTCATCACTTGTTCAAAAAGCTACCTCCTAGTCATGTGAAGCGTCCCAAGTTCACGAGATATGATGGAGAGGGATCTGCCCAGGAACATATCGCCCACTACATGAGCGACCTGGGAGAACTAGCTATGGAAGAAGCGTACCTGCTGAGGTTCTTCTCGACCTCCCTAACAGGCACGGCATTCCAGTGGTATGCCAAGCTAAAGTCCAATTCTATCAGCAATTGGGAAGAAATACAAAAGAAGTTTCTGGACCGATTTAAGGTTTCAGAACGGAAAGTGACCATCACAGAGCTGATGGCGCTAAAATAGGGCAAAAGCGAGTCCGTCATTGACTACATCAAGAAATGACATGAAGATGCGGTGAAGCTCTGCAAAAGGAGCCTTAAACCAGAAATCAATGAGAAGCTGATTGGGGCGAACATCAGGAACTTTGATCAGTTAAATAATAGTGTCAGAGATTGAAATGTTCTTCGCCGACAACCCAACTGTGAGCTTCAACAAAGGGAAGGCTCCCAAAGAACGAGTTTACAGCGCCAAAGAAGTGAATGTTGTCGACTTTATTTCGACAGTAGAAAAGATTGGGGACAGACCCGGTACAAATGCATCCACCTCAAATACCAAGACTGGGGGCAGAGTGCCATCTCTATCCCTCAGTGAGAAGATGAAAAAGACATACTCTTTCACTAGGGAGCATACCAGAAAGCTGTTCGACACTTCCGTTCGAGCCAATCTAATGACACTTCTATAGCCGAAAAGGCCAACGGAAGTCGGGAAGACAGATGAGCCAAATTACTGCTCATATCATCGCATGTTGGGGCATGTGTTGGAAGATTGCTACCTCTGCAAAGATGAGATTGAGAAACTCATCCAAGAAGGTGCAATAGAAATGGGGAAGTATCTGGTGAGTCCACCCCAACCGCATCAAAAGCCGAGGCAGGCCTTTGCGGTGAATGCAATCCATACAAATGAAGATTCATCTTAGGAAGACCCAGAAGAATATATGGACTCCTCTCAAAAGCGAGAGGCTGTACCAGACTCTACCCCATCAACGCCGATATATACACCGGCGACACCTCCTCCAGAATATTCTATCAGGAACGCATTGGAAGAAATCCAAGATACTTTGGTAGAATTATCTCAACAACAAACGGACATGACTCGCAAAATGGAGGAGCTCTCGGAGCAATTGACTGAAGTCTTGACAGAAAAGAGGGCCCGTCGGTCCGTCTCAACTGAAGAATCCGGATATGTGCAGCAGAGCAGAAAGGGCAAACAGGTGATTGACCTGAATAAAAGGCCAGAAATCCAATGCAAGCAGCCAGTATTCCCTGTAAGAAGAAGATGCAGTCATTGCAAGGGCGAGTCCAGAGACATTCCTATGATTGAAGAAAGCCTACGAAAGAGGCAAGCCATGGGCGAAGAAGCACAAGGGATAAGAATAGAGGGCAATACGTCCCTCAAGAAGCAATATTCCTTCCCAGAAGAAAAGACCCGAGAGCTATTCAAATTGTGCATGAAGCATGAAGTAATGGTTTTGCCTAAACCTAGAAGACGAGGAAGATTTTGAAGGTGATATACCCCGATTTTGCCCGTATCATCGCTCCGGAGGCCACTCCATTGAGCAATGCATTGCTTTTAAAGATGAAGTAGAGAAGCTAATCCAAAGTGGCGGGATAGATATGGGTAATATCTGGTGAATCCTCCACGTCCTCACAGCCAAAGTGTCAATACGTACACAACAAATGTGTTAAATGTAAAGACCGAAAACGACGGGAAGATGTCGGCTGCAGCAAAGGCAAGCTCTTCCAGTAATAATCAAATAATAGTATTCGGAGAATACCAGATGTTGCCAGACAAGGTTGTGAAGCAAGCTATCAAGGCCACCTTCGAGTGCAACCAACCAGAAGAAGAATGGACTGCAGTCCAAAAGAAGAAGAAAAAACAGTCTCCCGTGATGAAGAGGGAAAAGAAGAAAGCCCCTATTCAGGCACCTCTGCCGCCAAGATGCCGGCTCAGTCCCGTCTCATTAAGGAGGCGGCTAGAAAGAAAAAACAAGAGAAAAATAGAAAGAAAAATGAAAGGAGAAAGCTCAGAAAGAAAGAGGAGCAAGCCAATGCTGCAAATATGCCAGAGCCTGAGATGACGCCTCTGCAGAAACTTCAGAAGGTCATCGATGAATTGGAGGAATATGTTCTAGGTCGTCTGGTGAAAATGGTGCCACTAAATAAATACATGCCCTGGGAAGAAATTGAGAAGAAATCTCGTCTAAGATGTTGGCTGATACAACTCCAGCAACATATGACAAGTACGGATAAAGAAACTCTCCATGATGACGAAGAAGTTGCTGCCTTCTAGGAGGGAGAAGTGACTATAGAAAAACTAGAAAAGCAGTTCCAGACATGCTCCTACAATATGGCCTCTGTGCAATTTCAAGCTGAAAGTGGCCCAGCTGATGATGAAATTAGGTGTGTTTCACCTAAATCCAGAGGACCTCTGGCAACATACCAGAGAAGAAATAACTCGCAGAGTCGAGGAAGAGGCCAAGGTCAAAACCGGAACGGTAGGCGCGACAAAGGCAAAAATGCTATGAGCGAAAATAAAATAATCCACTTCAGGGGAGAAGTCCCAAAGCCAGTCCATGAACCAGAAGTGAGGGGGAATGTCTACTTTTACCCCTCGTCAGATGAAGAAACGGGACCTCTAGAAAGTCCTGAAGAAGCAGGTCCCGCAGTGAATCCTGATAAAACAGGTCCTTCAGCGCCGCGAAAGATATAGAAGTTTTGGCTGACCTATTCCATGAAGGCCTGATGGTCGACTCTCAAGAGAAAGAGGTTCCAGCTAAAGAAACTCCAGAAGAATCAAGACAGGAGAAAGCACTTGCTGAGACTCTGAAGAATGCAGCCGAAATACTGCCATCAGTTGAAAAGGCTCGGGCAAGAGCAAATCGGAAGATTCTGCAAACAATGAAGAGAATGCCTGCAGGCCTCAGCATATGGGAAGCCATCTCCCTAAGCAAAGAACTGAGAGAAGCCCTCATCACTGTCTTACAAGACCCAGAGGCCTATGAAATTCACATGGCCGAAGTCCAAGCTGAATTGTACACAGTGTACGAAGCCACGATGACTTTCACCGATGAAGACATGTTGCTAACTTCTTCCTGTCATAATAGGCCATTATACATGAAAGGCCAAATCAACGGACGAGAAATAGATCGAATCTTGATAGATTCAGGATCAGCCGTCAATATCAGGTCATTCAACGCCTACCAAGCATTGTACCTCATGCCTTATATGAAGAAGGTACAAGGAGTTACTATCTCAGGTTTCAACCAAGATTCAGAAGAGGCTCTTGGACGAGTCGATGTTGAGTTGACTCTGGATGGTTGGGTGACCCAGGTGTCATTCCTTATCGTCGACTCCAATACATCTTTCAAGGCACTCCTAGGAAGGCCTTAGCTACACAAGAATTGGGTTGTTCCCTCTACCCTACATCAATGCATCAAGTACACTAAAGACGGCAAGCAACACCGAATCTTTGCGGATCGAGAGCCATTCAAAGCCTATGATTGCCATCATGCAGACGCACAATTATACTTTGACAAGGCTATGGACCTGACAACCGATGGAGCCCGTGGCAAAGGAAAGCAGGTGATGAAGGAGTCCTCTGATGAAGAGGAGGGCATAACCATAAATGAAGCCAAGGCTGAAAAGTTCCGACGGAAGCTGAAGACTTTCACTAAATACGGGAAGCCCGTCATAAATCTAGAAGCAAACTTCATCAGCGAAGGTGTGAGGGCAAGTGTCCGCATGACACCCAATTTAACGAAGCTGGCCTATCAAAGGGATGTTTACACAGTGGAGGAACTTAAGACCTTCATTGTCCCCCACAAAAAAATCGGTGAATTGTCTTCTATAAGGGAGACTTGGTGCCTGAAAATCCCCCAAAAGATGATTTTGGGATAAAAGTGCCTCAGCAGGAAGCCGATGAGGAAATCCCATAATTGGAAGATATGCCCCAATACATCAAGAAGATGTGCCAACAACAGAAAATTCCAGATAAGCAAAGTCTAGTCAGAAGCAAGTTCTTTTAAGAACTCTGGCATCCAGCCGAAGTGAGGGGACAACCTCCCTTTCCTAAGCAAGATCGGAGAGGTTTAGGCTACGGTCGACACTGTGGTTCTCCTGTCCACTATGCAGTCAACATGATAAGTCTATCATCATCAGAAGCAAAAGGACAGACCTCAGAAACAAAGGTTGACAGTCCAGAAGAAGAACCTCTGCAGCTAGCCTCTCTGGAGGATTCTAGTTCAGTAGAAGAAGAGTCAGTATGGCACGAAGTATATGTCGCCGACACTGACGAGGAAGAAGATTTCGTGGATGTTCAACCAGCTCCGCGGGAAATGGAAGATGGCGGTCAAGCCACAGTCGATGAACTGAAAGAGGTCGACCTAGGTGGACCAGAAGATCCGCGTCCAATCTTCCTCAGTGCTTTGTTGAGCGAGGAAGAAAAGCAAGCATATACAGAAGTGCTCCTGGAGTACAGGGACTGTTTTGCCTTGAACTACAAAGAAATGCCTGACCTAGATCCTTCAGTAGCACAGCATCAACTGGCCATCCTCCCTGATGTCAAGCCAGTAAAACAGGCCCAAAGGCGGATGCGCCCAGAATTGGTAATCAAAGTAAATGCAGAAGTCGACAAGATGCAAGAAGTTGATTTCATTGAAGAATGCATCTATCCAGTATGGATGGCCAATATTGTGTCAGTAAAGAAGAAGAATGGTCAAGTCCGAGTTTGCATCGACTTTCGGGACTTGAACAAGGCATGCCCCAAGGATGACTTCCCACTGCCCATTACTGAAACAATGGTGGATGTCGCTACAGACTTCGAAGCATTGTCCTTCATGGATGGGTCTTCAGGATACAATCAAATCAGGATGGCCGTGGAAGATAAAAATTTTACAGCCTTCCAAACCCCCAAAGGTATATTCAATTATAAGCGAATGCCCTTTGGGCTCAAGAATGATGGCGCCACTTATCAAAGGGTCATGACAAAAATATTTGATGAAATGTTACATGACCTGGTCGAATGCTATGTTGATGACCTAGTCGTGAAATCAGAAAGAAAAGAAGACCATCTGACTGATCTCCGGAAGGTGTTCGAAAGACTTCGACAATATCAGTTAAAGATGAATCCCTTAAAATGCGCCTTTGGCGTTTCCAGTGGCAAATTCGTCAGATTTGTGGTTAGATACCGGGGCATAGAGATTGATCCCGACCAAATCAAAGCCATCCGAGAGTTGCCTCCTCCTAAGAATCTGACGGAGCTCAGATCTTTGCAAGGCAGGTTAGCCTACATCAAGAGATTTATCTCCAACTTGTCAGGAAGATGTCGACCATTCTCAAAGCTGACAAAGAAAGGAGCACCCTTCATATGGGATGAAGAATGTTAACAAGCCCTAGACAAAATCAAGGATTATCTCCTTAATCCACCTATACTGGGGGCACCAGTACACGGTAAGTCTCTAATCCTGTACATTGCAGCCATGGACGCATCACTGGGGGCATTACTCGCCCAAGAAAATGAAGATGGGAGAGAGCAACCCCTATACTATCTAAGTAGGATGTTGGTGGGTCCCGAACACCGATACTCTCCTACGGAGAAAATGTGTTTGGCCCTGGTATTTGCTGTAAAGAAGTTAAGGCACTACCTCCTGGCACACAAAGTTCAATTGATATCGCGGTATGATCCGCTGAAGTTCCTCCTCAAGCAGCCCGCATTGTCAGGAAGACTAGGGAGTGGGCTTTACTCCTCATGGAGTTTGACATCACATTCGTGCCCCATAAGGCAATAAAAGGGCAAGGCATGGCTGAATTCTTAGCAGCTCATCCCATTTCTGAAGATTTTCCTCTGAGTAAGGAATTGCCAGATGAAGAAATATTGCCGGCACAAGAAATAGCTTAAGTACAACAAGCATAAATCAAGATATGGCAGTTGTATTTTGACGAAGCGTCAAGAACTGTCACAAAGCTTGATGGCACATCAACAATCCGAGCTGGGGCTGGGCTTGTCCTTGTTACTCTAGAAGGTGGGGTGCTACACTATTCGTGTGCACTCATGGAAGAGTTGACAAACAACGAAGCAAAATATGAAGCTCTGATAGTGGGGCTAGAAGTTGCCCTGGAAATTGGTGTCCGGTGCATCTAAGTATACGGGGACTCTCTCCTTGTCGTCAGACAGGTCCTCAGAATTTTTGAAGTCAAAAAGACATGATTAATAGCCTACCATGATGTTGCCATAAGGCTAAGCGAAAAGTTTTACACCTTCAAAATAGAACATGTCAAAAGGGGGCAGAATGCTCAAGCTGATGCCCTCGCCAAATTAGCCTCCGCTCTAAAGCTGCCACCAGCAAGCGAGGCTGAAATCCTGGTAAAGGATAGAAGGCTTTTCCCAAGCTCCCTAAATGAAGAAGATGGCTTAACGGTGTTCGAAGTCAACACCGTTGAAGAAAATGAAGCAGAAGAAGAAGACTGGCGGATCCCCATCATCAAAGTCAAGGAAGGATGGCTTCCATATGACAAAGCTGAAAGGGTACGATTGCTAGGCCGGGCAGTGTCCTACAGGATGATCGGCGGAGTTCTATATCGGCTGGTTCCTGAAGACAAAAATGCGATCCTCTTAAGGTGTCTTACACCAAAAGAGGCGCATAAAATAATGAAAGAAGTTCAATCCGGGATTTGCGGAGCGCATCAGTCCGACTTAAAGATGAAGATCAACATCAAAATCAAAGGCTTCTTCTGGCCGACAATGTACGCAGATTGCGAGAAGATGACTAAAAGTTGCCTCCAATGCCAAGCTTTTGGGCCAATTCCCAGAAGGCCTCCAAACCAGTTGCATCCCACAGCCCCTACGTAGCCTTTTGCCCATTGGGGAATATATGTGGTGGGCCCACTCCCACCTTCATCAAGAGGGTGTAAATATATTCTGGCCGCTACAGAATACTTCACACACTGGGCAGAAGTCGTTTCGCTGAAGGAAGTCACAAGAGAAGTAGTGTCGCGTTTTGTCCGACACAATATCATATACAGGTTCGGGACGTCCAGCCGAATTACTTTGGACAATGGTACACCCTTCAAAAATCAGACAATTTACAAAATGGCGGCAAAATTCCATATTGATTGAAATGCGTCTTCAATCTACTACCCTCAAGCTAATGGCATGGCCGAAGCCTTCAATAAGACGCTTTGCAAGCTGCTGGTGAAGATCAGCGAAGGACAAAAGCGAAGTTGGGATGAAAAGATGCACGAGGCATTATGGGCCTACCGCACAATCTACAAGACCCCTACAGGTTGCTCGCCATATTCCCTAGTGTATGGGGCAGAAGCAGTAGTTCCAATTGAAATTGAATTGGCTTCCTATCGGGTGGCTTTGCATTATGAATGGCAAGAAAGCGACCTAAATGAAGCACAAAGGCGCTACGAAGAGTTGGCAGACCTCGAAGGCAAAAGGTTGGCGGCTTACCAACACCTACAAGTCTATCAGGCCCGAATGACTAGGACATTTGACAAATTGGTGAAAGAAAGGACATTCAAGAAAGGCGATCTCGGTCAAGCAAAAGGACGTGATAGCAGCTCATCCGAAGAACAAGTTCAAACCAAATTAGATAGGGCCCTTCATAGTCAGCAAAGTATATGAAGGTGGTGCCTATAAATTGGTTGATGAAAAAGGCAATGTGGCTTTTCCCCCACTGAATGGGTGCCACATGAAATTATATTATGCCCCAGAGCATGAGCTGTCTGAAAATACACAGCCAAAGAAATCTTGAAAAAAAAAAAAAAAAAAAAAATCGAGCTTGAAAAAAAAAAAAGGTGCTCCGACAGACTTGATTGGTCTTCTCACTAAAAAGGAGGCCAATTAAGGGCAAAAAGGTCTTAAACCTGATTGAGGTAAAAACCCGCAAGGGCGCCTCAAGCAAAAATGGGAAACCCTGCTGTGTGAAAACCCGCAAAGGCGCACAGGCAAAAAATAAGAAGGGGCTAGCCTTGGCGAAAACCCGTGGGGGCGCTATGGTTAGTTAAAAATAAATAAATAAATAAATAATAAAAAAAAGCAACTCATTGGGAGAATTCTCCTCGCCTATTTTTGGTGAAAGTCGAGTTTTCCCACATCCTTACCCAAGGAGGATGTCAGAGTCATCAATGACGAGAAAACCCTTAGATCACTGCACAAGGGTGGGATGACATTCAGAAAAAAGGGCTACAACCGAAACGACGATGACGATGTCCACCCGACTCGGTAAAGAAGTAGAAAAAACCGATCTTCACTTTAGATAGGTTCAAAAGGTCCCTCCATCCCAAAGTGGTTTGTCCCGTCAAGCAAAGCAAACAAGAAATCCAAGTTACCCCAAGTTTTCGGCCCAAGGAGCCATCGTATCCAAAAATCAAAAGTTTCCGGCCCAAAGAGCCGTTATATCCTAAAAACCCAAATACCCTGTCCCACCAGGGGAACTTCCACCAAAATCCCAAAGTTTATGGCCACTTGGGGCCTTTACTCCCTTGAAATTCCCAAATCCCATGGCTACTTGGAGCCTTTACTACCATGCAAATCCAAATCCATGGCTACTCGGAGCCTTTATCCCCTTGAAATCCCAAATCTCATGGCTACTTGGAGCCTTTACTACCATGCAAACCCAAACCATGGCTACTTTGAGCCTTTATCACCTTGAAATCCCAAATTCCCATGGCTACTTGGAGCCTTTACTACTATGCAAACTCAAATCTATGGCTACTTGGAGCCTTTATCCCCTTGAAATCCAAAATCCATGGCTGTTCGGAGCCTTTATCCCCTTGAAATCCCAAACCCATGGCTACTTGGAGTTTTTATCCCCTTGAAATGTCAAAACCCATGGCTTCTTAGAGCCTTTACTACCATGAAACTCTAAACCCGTGGCCACTTGGAGCCTTCACTACCATGCAAATCCGAAGTTTATGGCCACTCAGGGCCTTTACTCTCTAGGAGCAGGGTGCCTTCGTCGTCTGCAAGATTAAGTCCTTGCAGAAGATGCTCACCCAAATCAAGTGAAACCTTCTTGGCAACAGAATCTAAACCTATCCAAGACAAAACATGCCGCCCGAGCTCAAAGTCTTCCTCACCCGCCACTTCCAAGTACCCGGCAGCTTGTTTAATCTTGTATCGGCTAAACCAAAGAAAGAAAAGGCAGACTTGTTATAAAAGACCAAGGGTGCGGCGTTTAATGTGCCCAGTGGCCGAGTGGGGGTGGGCGTGAGACTATGGAACTGTGACCTGAGGGCCTTGGCCCAAGGCTGGGTTCACTCATAGGAGTTTTGAAATGTGAAAAAAAAAAATATGATGAGGAATCAGTTTGAACATGTTGGAATCGTTGGATTGGATTATGCGGTTTAAGAGTTTTAGAAACTGAACCAACCCAAAGAAACCATCAAACTGCACCAAACCCAGATTTTGGTTGGCTCCGTTTGGTTTCTCAGTTTGAACCAAATAGTGAACACCCTACTGACATTGTTGTTTCATTTTTTTAGTATGACCACATTACCCCTTATTTAGGCATTTCAATCCGTCATCTACAGTAATGGGTTCAATGCGGCACATGATGGCCCCCGCCTCCTCCCCATGTCGCCTCCGGGGGCGAACAAGGTGCCCCTTGGCACCGGAGGAGCTGCACCTCTCTGACGACTGACAATGTTGAGCGCAGGCAGACTCCAGCCTTTGGAAGGTGGTCTTGGGGGCAGGAGATGCTTCCGCTGTCTCCGGATGGGTCACCTAGCCAGTAGGTGTCCCTTTCCTGTGAGATGCTTGGCCTGCGGAGAGGATGGGCATGTCCACCGTTTATGTTGCAGTAGGGTGAGGTCGTATGGGGAGGTGGTGTCCGGTGAGAGGAAGGTTGGGAACAAGAGGGCTCCGGTGCTCCTACAACTCTCTGCTCCATCGCCGGATTTTCTCGCACCGTAGGTTGATAGGCTGCAGAGGAGTATTAGGATCCTCTCGGTGGTCGGTCAACCGTCCATTTAGTAGGTGAAGGCCCTGCTGCTTGAACGATGTGGTTGTGGTGAGGATTGGGAAGTGAAGGATCTAGGGGAGTGACTGCTAGGGGTGGCTCCGTCGAAACAAGTCGCGATGGATGTTGTTAGGCGAAGTGTTCTGGCAAGGAGGGTTGTACGATCCTCTTGCTCCACTGGGACCCCAGCCATGGTGCCTACCTAGATCCCAGGCTATTGAAGATTAGGGTGAGGCTGCGGGGCATGCCTTTGCATCTCTATGACAAGTTGGCGTTGAGATCCATCCTGAGCGAGGTGGGTGTTTGGGTAGTTGGTAGCTCGCGCGTCGACTGCAGAGAGGGGGGGGGGGGTTTATAGTGGTAGAGGGGGTTTTGCAGGTTTGTTCGTCGACAAACATCCCCGAAGGCCTCCTCATCCCAGCCGATGGCAGGTTGTTTCCCATCTCCATACAGGTGCCAAAGGATTCGCCGTCGTAAGGGATTCTAGGGTTTTAGAGTGTGTGGCGAAAGGTGGAAGACGGTATTGTGCGGCGGGGAGATTGTGGATTCATCGGGACTGCCCATTCAAATTTCGAATGGGGTTATCGGGCAGGTGGGAAGATCGGACAGTCAATTGCTGAACCGAACAGCCCAGCCGTCCCGGTACAGATTGTCGAGTCCCTGTTGCGTCCTGTCCAAACCGATGATCCGACCCGTGACTTACTCGATCGAAGGGTTCGAGCGGGTCCTCACTTCAAGCCTGAAGATCGTATTCCTAGCCCATTTGCTGGCCCAATTGAGCTGGGACTCATAGCCGGCCCTGACGCTCTGGCTCCTGAGGGGTTTCCTCGTCCTATTGCTCCCTCCCTGACCTGTGACGCAGTTTGCCGGCGGAGACTGACCTCTCCCCATTCTTCTCCGATTCCCGGAGAAGAGGTTTCTGCCGGTGGGGAGTGAGGGATGTCCAAGTATTAGCTGGGTGTTGCAGGTGGTTGTGGAGCTTTGGAGGACCCTCCTTTGGCATCGGCTCTCCCAGAGGTCACCCCGATAGCTCCTCGGGAACCTCTTCAAGTGAGAAGCCTACAATTTTCACATGTCCTCGTCAAGCTCCTGCAAGGTCCTCACAGGGGACTGTCCGAAGCCGGAGATCCGGCTCACAGTTCTCCCCCTCCGACCATGCTAGGACCGGTAGCCTCTTCTAGGAATCCCAATTCCAGTCTCAAGGACCTACTAAAGGAGACTCAGGCTGATTAGAGCCCTCTTCCACAGTGGGTGATGTTGTTTCTCCTTCGTCTCCTCACCCCAGCGGTGAGGCCATCCACGCTGGGTCAACGGGGCAGATGAACCCCCCCAGATTGGTGACTGATGGGCTGGAATATGTGGAAGACTTGTCCAGAGTCCCCTGTTCTTTGAAGGAGGTGAGGAAGGGGCCATGGAGGAATCTGGGGGCTCGGACATGGGGAGAGAAGATGTGAGAGATGTGCTGGCGAGGGTCAGCCAGCTTACTAAGGAGCAGGTGAGGGAGCTGGCAGCAAAGGTGGGGGTCTCGGTAGAGGGGATTGATAAGGATGTTCCTCAACTCTTTCTCAAAATTCAAAGAAGATGGCATCTCAATTTGGCTCGCAAGGTCAGAGGCGAGAAATCAGTTAGCAGAGATAAGGGGATTGAGGAGGTGGAAGGGCAGGGTGGAGAAGTTGACGGGGTGGGGAAGTTTTAACTCATGTTGTCTTTATGATGATCATCAGCTGGAATATTCGGGGGCTATGTGGAAAGGCGAATAGGAGGTTAGTGAGGGAGTGCGTTAAGAGGTGTAAGCCAGATGTTTTGTGTCTTCAGGAAACCAAATGTAAGGGAGACGGGGGAGGGGATTATGAAGGAGATTGAAGCAACATACTTATTCAGGAAGTGTCTGCACCATAAATGCTAGAGGTGTGATGGTCATGGAATGCAGAATCGGCCGATCCCGATCCGGATCGGCCGATTCGGATCGGGATCGGCAGGTCCCGATTCGGCCGATTTTGGCCGATCCCAGCCGATCCGATCCCGTTTCGGATCGGGATCGGCAGGTCCCGATTCAGGGAACCGATCCGATCCGGAATTCCTTGGTGATGGTGCTATGGAATGAATTTGCGATGGAGGAAGTTGAGGGGGGTAGACAAGTCCATTCCGCTTTCGTCTCTATTTCATTCCATAATATCAATGATGGTTTCAAGTGGGGCTTCACTAGTGTTTATAGGCCTCAAGAGGTCCTGGAGAAGAGAGGCCTATGGGAGGAGCCCTACCAACTACAATGTTAGGCGGAGAGGCCGTGGTGTATTGGAGACTTTAATACTATCAAGTCTCCTGAGGAAAGCAGTGGTTGCTCTCACTCTTCTAGGGAGATGGAAGACTTCAATGAGTCCATTGATGCAACAGCTCTTATCGATGTGGTGACAACAGATGCTTCCTTCACTTGGTCTAATCTTAGAGAGGATCTCTCCCTCTCAAAGTTGGACCGCTTTCTAGTTTCAATTGACTGGGAAGATTACTTCCCTCTGATGCAGGCTGAATGCTTGGCGAGGACAACTTCATATCATAAGCCTATTCTACTGAGAGCCAATGGGCAGTCAGCTAGGAGGCCGAGGTTCAAATTGGAGAGATTTTGGTTGAGAGAGGAAGGTTTCAAAGACCTGGTGGCTAGCAGTTGGCAGGAGCAAGTTCAAGGTACTAATGCTATGGCTAGGCTAGTGCAGAAACTCAAGAGGTTATCTCACACTCTATCTTGTTAGGGGGCTTCCAGAACTCTTCTTGACAAGGTGGCCAAAGACAGAATTATAAAGCAACTGGTAGTTTTGGATGCTCTTGAAGAAGCAAGATTGTTGGATACTAATGATAAATAAGCAGAGACTCACTAAGGGCAAAGTTTGACAAGATCCTTCTCAAGGAGGAATTTATTGGAAGCATAGATCAAAGGATAGGTGGATCAAGGAGGGGTATAGGAACACTGTTTATTTCCAACATGTGGCTTCAAGAAGGCGTAGGGTCAACCAGCTCAAGACTCTTAGAGAGGGTAACTCAATCTTTTCAAGGGATTCTCAACTGAGACGGCATGTGTATGATTTTTATTCTAGGCTTTTCTCGAATGACTATTTGTTGAGGCCTTCTATTGCTTCGGACCTGCTACCGTCCATTTCTGCAGAGGAAAGAGAACTTTTATCTAGAGTCCTGTCTGAGGAGGAGATTAAGAGGGCAGTGTTCCTTCTGGCAGGAGACGAAGCCCTGGGTCCCAGTGGGTTCCCTATCCTTTTCTTTCAGCATTGCTAGGAAATTGTTAAAGATGATATTTGTCAGGCAGTGGTTGATTTCTAGGGGGTAGGGCTCACCTCAGAAGAATCAATAAGACTTATGTTGCTCTAATTCCAAAGAAAGAATATAGACCCATCAACCTGCTGAACGGTGTCTGCAAGATTATCACCAGAGCGCTTGCATACAAGCTATAGGGGGTGGTTAGCAAGGTGATTACGAGAACCAAGGTGCTTTCATCAAGGGCAGGTATATTCATGATAATTTTTTAGCTACTCATGAAGCTTTGCACTTCATGAAGACTTCTCACGTAAGCGGCTTTTTGTTGAAACTTGATTTTGAGAAGGCATATGATAGAGTGAAATGGGCGTGCTTATTTAAGGTCCTCTCCTTTATGGGATTTGGTGATATCTAGATTCGTTGGATAAAGGAGTGCATTTCTTTTGCCACTTTGTTGTTCTTATTAATGTGCAGCCCACTCCTTTTCTCATAGTGACAGGGGCTTCAGGTAGGGAGACCCGTTGTCATCGTTAGTTCTTATCTTGGTGGCTTTCATCCTAAGCAGAATTTAGGACAAAGTTGACAAAGCGGGATATATCAGGGTTTTCAAGTGTCTCCCTCAAGGTTGTCTATCACCCACTTACAGTATGCAGATGATACGATCCTCTTCTTCTCGGCCGAGAAAGGCCAGTTGTTTGTTGCTAGGCTTATTCTTGAGTTGCTCAGAGAGGTGTCAAGATTATCAATCAAATTTGATAGTGTCCTGGTTGGCCTCAATATGGGGGAGCAGGATCATGTTAGGGCAGCATTGATTTTTGGCTGTCATAGGGGAAAGCTTCCGATGTCTTCTCTTGGATTGCCCCACTCTTTTGGTACCCTTCAGTGCAGAGATTGTTATAGGATAGTGCAGAGATTTGATAGCCGTTTGGCCAGATGGAAGGGGAGGTTGCTCTCATTCTATGGCAGGATGACCTTATGCCCTTCGGTTCTGAACTCCTTGTTGATTTATTTTCTCTCTATCTTCAGGATCCCTGCTTTGGTGGTGAAGAGGTTGGACTCTAGGCGTATCAAATTTCTATGGCACATCTCGGGAGTTCTGAGAAAGGGAGGCTTCCATGTATCTCGGGACAGGATTTGCAGACCCAAGGGCCCTGTTTGATTGCGGGCTAGCCCGTGAATAACTCGGGTTATCCCACTTCTAACTCATTTTGTAGTTTGATTGCGGTATTAATCTATCTTAGTTAAAAATGGGTTAAACGGGTGCTAACTAAGCTTTAGCCTGGGCTAACATATCCCACCCCCAGGGGTGGGATAGAAGGGGTTAGCCCATATGTTAATGCTCTATTTAAATATTAATAAATATTAAGTAATAAATGTCAATTATTATCAATAATATTAATACAATATTATATTGATTAATACATATTCATAAAGATTAATTAATATTAATAAATGCTAATTAATATTGATAATATTAATAAATATTATTGTGATTAATACATATTAAACAATATTAAATACATATTATTATGATTAATAAATATTAACTACATTATTTGACTAATAAATATTAGTAAACATTAATCATAGTTAATTATTAATATAAATTTTATTATGCTCCATTTAAATAGTATTAAATATTAAAAATGTTAAGTAATAAATGTTAATTATTATTAACAATATTAGTACATATTCTTAATAACTGTTAATTCATATTATTAATAAACGTTAATAAATTTTAATTCATAAATATTAATATTAATAAATATTAGTATGATTGCTAAATATTATTTAATATTGTTTCGATTAACTAATATTAATTAACATTAATGATAGTTAATTATTAAGATAAAATTTATTTTACTCCATTTACTAATAACAAATTTGAATAACAATTCCCGTTAATCATAGTTTATTATTAATTTAAATAGTAATTATTATTATTATTTTAATGTATAAAGCACACTTAATAATTATGTAAAAAGATAATGATGAAATTTATTATATTTTTTATTTTTAATAATAAAACTTATTCATATAAATTATTTAAATAAAGATTTTATGTACCTATCCTAAACTAACTTCCACTTTGAAAGAGGAACTACCTATCCTAGAATAGTAAAAAATGGATTAAATCAAGGCTACCTTGATCGGGATCCCTTGGGCTAACCCGGGTTAGCCCTTTCCCTATCCTGAAATCAAACAGGCCCAAGAGGAATGGAGGGCTGGGGATGAAGAACATAAATCTCTTCGATCCAGCTCTCCCCTCTATATGGTTGTGGAAGCTGGCTCAACAGGACAGGGTGTGTGACGGCAGGCCATATCTCAAAAGTATTATGGGCAGCTTAGGGGTTGGGACTTTGCAACTCCATCACAGCATTTGGTGTCCCCGGTGTGGAAAGGCATTCTTTGTAGCTGGGATATTTTTGCAGCAGGGTCAAGTATTGTTCTGTTTAGGCAATGGCAGAGATACTTTCTTTTGGACAGATGCATGGTGTTTGGCTCAACCTCTCCGGGTTATTTTCTCGAGTCTTTTTCAGATCTCTCTGCAGCAGGAGTCCACAGTTTTTCAGGTACTTCAGTTTGTAGGGGGTCTTTGGTCCTGGAATCCCCTTTTCAGGAGAAATCTGAGAGATGAGGAACTGAAAGATGTTCTCATGTTACTCCAGGTGCTACAGTATGTTCGAGTTGAGCCTCATTTGACTGACAGGTTGACTTGGAGGTGGGACAAGGATGGAATTCATTCAGTAAAATCCACTTATGCAGTTATTGCGGATGGAGGATGCAAATTCCCCTTCGGGTCTGCAGTTTGGGAAGTCCATAGCTCCCCAAAGGTGCAGTTTATCATGTGGAGAGCCTCCATCAATCGCCTGCCAACTTCTGATAGGTTGGCCCAATTTGTGCAGGAGCTCTCCTTCATGTGGAATGTCCCAGTTGTGCATCCGTTGAGAGCCTTCTCTTCTCCTAGGGAAGAGATGGATTCTGAAGCAGCACAGAGTTCTATGGTGGCTCGTTCTTCATGCAACCTTTTGGGCAATTGGATAGAACGGAATAATAGGATATTTTGACAGGAAGCGTCAACTACAAATAGGGTTTTTTTTCCTTTTATTTATGATAAGGTTGCGGAGTGGGCCAAAGTGAAATGCAATCTGAATTGTACAAACTCCTTATTTTGTCTTCTGGAGGAGAGGTGAGTGGGGTTCACACCGTCTTGGTGTTGAGTTTGCGGGACTTTTTGTAGTTTCTCCCTCTTTTTGTATAATCCTTCTCCTTTCATTTTTATAATATACATGGTACTATCCACTTTTTAAAAAAAAAAAAAAAAATCTGTCATCTACAATAGCTTCTAGCGGCATTACATTGCAATGCCAATACAACATCTAAAGCCTAGTACCTATAAACAGTTCAGCATCTACATTGCAAAACTTGCAAGATTTAAAATTCACAATCCATTGCTTCAGATGCAAAGTCATCATTAGCGAAAATTCATCAGCATTATCAAGGAGGCCCTTTATCCACATAGGAGAGAAGCGACAAGCAAAAGGACTCAGCATTGTAAAATGAACTAATGTTGTGCCCTTTGAACACCTAGTTAGCAAGTCCAAGGGCCACTTTATATTAGGATGCCCATGAAGCTGTACCCAGGGGTGTTGTTACTCAAAACATCCATATTGGCAATTAGGAAAGTGACAGACAGTTGGTTAACAGACTAAATGAAAATATTTTCCTGTGTAAAGTGCACTTAAACAGAAGATGAGCTGACAAGCAATGCTTCAGTACAAAGTGGAAAATTTGAATGAATGAGCTTTAATGAGAAACCTAAATAGCTCAGTAAAACTCTAATTGGTGACACTCTGATGTAGGATAGCTACGGAAGCTATGTAACTAATTGATGTAATCCGAGATCAGCATGATGTATAAAAATAACGACAAATATATATACCACGGCAATCACAATATCTAGGAGGATAACCATGCGAACTAACAAGAAAACCACGCCGTATGAACATCCCCCATAGAGAGGAAGCGTAGGACTGATGGTAGTCGGGACTACAGCCTAGGGTATCAAACCACTACCAAATGTTCAATTGGAACAACTGAGCGGATCCCTCACACACAATCCGACAGTGAGAAGAAGTAGCTAGGCATCCTACCACACTCACGGCATGCAGATAACACATATACTAGAAGAACAAGAAGTGGGTGAATAATGAGGCGTGTTTACCGAGGCAGTGGGACTGCTCGAGCAGATACTATGGCGTGACTCTAGTGCAGACCAGGCAGAGAAAGAGACTCATGGGGTAGCCTGGTGCAGGGAACAGGTAGGCCCCTTAGGTGGGCTGGTGCTCATAGTTGTCAAGGAGCCAAGGCGACCCCAAGGCATTCATGGGGAGCCTAAGCGCTTAGGCACTAATGCGGCCGCTTAAGCAGTGCTTACGCGGCAACTTAGGAGCCTACTTAAAATATCCTTAAAATATTTTTAAGTATATTAATTATAAATTCTTCAATATAGACAAAACATAACAACCACATGAGGCATTCATACATAACATTAAAAATGAAAGAAATTAATACATTCACTTAAACACATACAAACAAGATATACAAAACATGACACACTACAATTTACAAGTTTACGACGACAAAAGGATTGAATTAATTAGAAAATATTTATAAAACTTGTAAATGTGCATTTCATGTGTGTGTGAGAGAGAGAACCAGAGAGAGAAAGGAGGGGGGTGTTGGTCAGCTTGGTATCTCTGTGTGCGCCAGTGACTAGTCGCGGTGGGGGGTGGGGGGTGGGGGGGGGGGGGGGGGGGGGGGGGGGGGGGGGGGGGGGAGAGAGAGAGAGCAGGAGGCAGTGGCCCTCTATCTCAGAGAAAGAGAGAGAGAAGAGCAAGAGGCATCAGCCCTTTGTGCGTGAGAGAGAGAGAGAGAGAAGGGCATTTGCATCGGCCCTAATAGAAAGAGAGACTAGAAAGACATCTCTTACCAGAGATGGCTGTTGGGGGTTGGGGGAGAATGTGCGTTGGGGGCGACTGGTGATGGGAACGGCAGCAACGGTGGTAAAGGCTAGGTGCGGGGACAGCAACATCAGCGGTGGCGACCAGTGATGGGGACGATGGAGTTGGCAGCGACCAGCGACGGCGGTGGCAACGGGCACCTAGGTGTGGCGAACCCTAGATGTGCCGAGTGGAAAGGGCGAAGTGGGGAATAGGGGGGCATCGAACATCGGGGATTGGGTCTGGACCACTTTTTTGGGACCCATGAAAGCCGCTCTGGTGTTAGTAGTGTTTACTAGATTTGTTGCTCTCATATTTGTCTCGTGGATATTGTTGTATTTCAAAACTCGAGGACGAGTTTTCTCGAACCGGGAGAGAATGATGGAGATCCAAAACGGATGCTTGAACCTCGCCGATGCATTCTATACAGTGGTTCGAGTAGTATTTTTCAGTAGCAGGGACATTTGTGTTATTTTAGAATCCTATAGGGTATGGTTAAAAAGTTACAACTTTTCCCTTCAAAAGAGGGAGCCTATGTACATTCTGCCCTAATGGATGATTTTTTAAGATGAAGAAAAGTAAAACCTTGCCGTTTTCTTTCTGATTTTCTAAGACAGAAGGCAACCCTGCAACCTAATCTACCTTGCAACGGGACCGGGTGAGATGCCCAAATATCTTCCCTCTATCATTCCTTATCAGGTTCACTGAATCAGAAGATGAACTTAAAAAAAACACTTCAGTACAAACTGGAAATTTAGATCAATGAGCTTTGATCAGAAACTTACATAGCTCGGTAAAAGTCTAATAGGTGAGGTTCACTGAGAGTTTAATACTAAGCATTCAAGTTTACCTTACTTAACATAGAAAATTTCAGAATAAATAAGGCAAGGTTACGAACAGTAGCAAAGTCGCCCAGATGCAATGTCTCCATCAAAAATACTAGTTTTACAACAGCAGATCCCATCAGTCAGAAAGAACAGGCATCAAATTAATTTATGACACCTTCCATTTTCCTAAAATTCATGTCCGAAACAGCTTTTACCTAACCATTCTTTTAAAATTGAATGACAAAGACAGGCTATGTGATGGACAGGCATGAAGTTAATGTCTTTCTACAAAAGTTCCTCTTACAGCTAAAAAACAGGGAGTTCTTCAGGAGAGTGGAAAGAGGATAAATTTTACATTGTGAGCAAATGCATTGATATTCATTTTCAACCAAGATTAAGCCTAAGTGTATGATCATAGACCTGCACAATATTTCCAGCACTTCCAGCAACTCCTCTCAAGTAGACTGTCTGTATGGAATCCACGATGAGTGCTTTAGGAGAAAACACACGAATTTTTTCCAGAATGTCCTGAAAGAGAGACACAACTGATAATGAATAATGATGCCTCAAGGATCATTTGTTTCTTAACTACTATGAAGTGTTTTTTGGAAGAGAATGATAACACAAGTCAGCAATAGGAAAACAAGAGTTGCATAACTTTGAACGGGAATAGTACCACAAGAAAAGAAGGGACTATACAACTACAAGGATCAATAAATGCACAATCCTCCCCCCCCCCCCCCATAAAAAGACACCTAGATTGTATCACTTCTTAACCCCTAGTTGAGGAGTTACAACAGTCTACCTTACAAAAAACTTCAGCTCATTCCCTCCCTCTTATCACAACAGGTTAGTCACTCTCCCCAGCATATTGGTTTCTCGAATAAAAAGTCTTCCATTCCTCCTGCCCCAAATAGCCCACAACGTAGCAAGCACAATCTGCCACACCACAGATTGCAAGCTTGAGTGCCCAATGCCTGACCCATGTCTGGAAGAGCCTCTCCACTGAATGATATGGCCAGAAGTCACACTGCATCTGGCAAAGAGGAGTTGTCAGACCTCCTTTGCATATTCGCATTCAATAGAGGCATGGCCCAGGGGTTCCTCCTCATCACCACGTGGACAACACAAACTATAAATGCCTCCCATGAAGTGAGCTTGTCTATCACATGTTGGAAGTATTCCGAGAGGTATTCTCCGCATAGGTACCTTGACCTTCAAAGTTGTTTCGGGTAGACCAAACGGCTTAACAAGGGGATGGCAGGTTCCACCATCTACCACAACATGGCAGGAGAATTAACAAAAAGGGTCCCCGTAGAACCCCGCCTCCAAGTCTGCTTATCCTGTCTACTCAAATCCAGCATGTAGTCCTTCAAGAGAAGGGGAGGTTCACCAATGTTGTGGACCCCATCCACCTCTGCTCTGACAGAGGCATCGTCCAACATCTGAGCTACAACTGTCATGGACTCAAGAGGAAATAGCAAATAGCCTGACAATCTGACATTAAGAGGACAAGTGCCACGCCACCTGTCCCACCAAAAAAGCACCTGAGTCTATCACCAATATTATCTTGGGACCTAGCACAAAGCACATCATGACTCTGAAGGATGCCCTTCCACACATGAGATACATTGCGCAAAGCTGCCAGTGTGACATCCCATACCCTGGCACTACTATAGTACCTCTGCCAGATCACATCCATCCAAAAGGCCTACTTATCAATAAGAAGGCCCAAGTTGAAGTTACTGATGCTCTTCATGCCCAACCCACCATTCTCCTTCATCTTTCAAGCTCTCCCTCAATTACATCTAATACCCATCATTCTTCGATTCTCCCCTGTTGTGCTAAACAATCTATCATTGTTTTGCACAGCATTCATTTGCACAGCATCATCCTTCCCCTATGGAAGAGGAGCCTTCCTTTCCATCCTGCCAACCTTAGCCTCAACTTCTTGAATAACTCTCTGTCAATCCATGCAATGAAGTCCTCCAATAGTGAGAGGAAGCCCAAAATAAGTGATATGGGATTTGCTCATTTGTCATCCAATGATCAACGCAACCCTCCTCAAAGCCTTGTCATCCACATCAACTTCAATAACCTGGCTCGTTTGGAAGTTGACCTTCAAGCCAGTTGCCTCATCCAGAAGCCCCAGCATAAATTTAGACATATAAAGCTACTCATTATCAGATAAGAAAAGGATGGTTACATGTATATACCAAAGGTGAGTAATCTTCATCCCTAAGCACTAAAGAGGAAGTCAGACCTGTAGTTTCGGCCCTCTCCCATATTTTGCTAAAAGTATGTGCCATCAACAAAAAGACTAGAGGAGAAATAGCATCCCCTGACGATGCCCCTTGCCACCACGAAAGTAAGGTGATGGTTCCGCACTAACATGGATAGTGAAACCAGCGGACTTAATGAACTAATCCATCCAACCCACCTGTTAGCAAATCTCATTATTCCCACGACTTGGAACATGCACTCCCAATTCAGCTCTATCGTATGCCTCATCAAAATATAGCTTCAACACGTCCCCTCTTGCATCAGTGCTTCATGGTATGGTGCATTCATAGCTATAAAGAAATTCTCCTAGATCTGGCTTCCTTGACGAAAGCCCCTATTCGTAGCTGCTCACTTTATCTATAACCTTGTCTTAATATGGAAGCCAACATTTCAGTATGATCTTATACGGGGACCATTTAGCAAACTTATGGTCTGCAATCCCTCTGGCAATTTACCCCCTCCTTATTAAGGATCAAAACTAAGAAGGTCTTATTGATACCACTCCAACACTACATCCATGATGCTAGTCTTGATAGTCTTCCTACCGTGATGGAAACGACAAGGGAAATCCATTAGGTCCTGCGGCTATGTTACCTACAAGAGCAAGAATAGGCCTCCTAATCTTCTCTTCTAAGAATGGAGTAGAGAGCCCCACCCTATCCTTAGCTAAATATGGGGAGAAGGTCATTAGCATTAGTGATCCGCCGAAATCCTCCTCCATGAACAGTCTGGAGTAGAAGACCTGGTCATGATATCAGACAGCATCAACCTAGGTAAGGAGCTGGTCTCCATCTCGGAGAAACTCAATTTAATTTAGTCCCCTTCTCCCAGAGGCAATTCTCCAAAAGGAAGCTACACTCTTATCACTCTACTTAATCCACCTCTCGTTGGACCTCTGCTTTCCAAAATTCTCCCTCTTGTGGAAAATCTCCTCAAAATCTGTCTTGAACTTGTTTCAGCACTTCCTATCATCCTCATCCAGTGGTCCTATCTCTTCAAGTGCATCCAGACCATTTAACTGCTCCAAAATCCTGTCCTTGCACCTTGCTCCCTACTAACCCACCGAGAGAGAGCTTAAGCGAAAGACTTCAGCTTCAAAATACTGTCTACCCCCCCCCCCGACACCGCAATACTTCCTTTACTAGATTCATGAAGCCATTCTCCCTTGGCCGATACCTCTCCAGCCACAACTTCCCCCCCCCGAGACCCTGCAGGTAGTTCTAAGCAAAATTGACTTGTGGTCGAAGACAGGTCTAGTGAAACATGAAGCATGCAGATGCGGAAACTGATAGAAGTTCACTCAATTCAAATCAAAGATAACTCAACTCAAACGAAAGGTGGTGTGTTTGTGTTAAACTATTCAGCGGTCTAACTCAAAATCTTAGGGCATGAAATGGAATAGGCTCCAATATCTTATCTTAAGCATGCTTTTCTTTTGTTCCTTAACTGATGTGAGACTATTTCAACACAAAGAGACCTAAAAACAATTTTACTTCCATACTATTCACCTTACACATTGAAAAACTGGCACTGAAAATAGCTAAGACACTACACAAAATCAGTACCAGTGCTGATCAAAATGTAAAATTTTAACATTTTGTGCCAGATACCACTGCTTCTGTACATATTTACCTGAATCTGGTCTTGTATAAAAAGAATATGAATAAGGCCACACTTTAAGGGAAAATCTGAAACTACAAATAATTTCCAGATTGCAGCATATGAAAGCAATACATGGCAATGTTCTATATGATGGGAATTTAAAAAACTACCATTAGAACCATGTACCTCAATGTCTGTGCTTGAATACAGATAAAGTTCAGGTGCATTAATTCTCATGCGGTCTGCTCTATTTCCAATTTGATCAATGCTCTGTCAAAGCACAAACACACAATTTATCCTGTTATAAAATGACTTATCCTACTAGTATATGAGTGCAGAAACAATTCATATTAACGCCAGCGTCATCTTATAATTGATCTATACCTAAAAAGGCAAACATCGATACTGCACATAAATAGCTCTTGCACATGATATGTCCCAAGATCAAACTGGAATGTAAATCCCTTTATTCTTAAGTACTATATGTTCTCCTCACTGTCACCATATATGGAGAGAAATTTACTTCAGCAACGCCAACTTGACATTTTAAATAGCAAAAACCATAGGTTCTCATAACAACAGAGTTTATTTCTTTAGATCAGAGTTTACAGGCTGCCAAAATGTGTACAAACATAGATGCCATGACTCAAAGCACAACATCACAGATGGGATGCTGCAGAGCTCCCAACTAATATATAAAAGGTGTGTCCACCACTACAGGGATACATGTGCTTGGCTCATAAACTATAGAGATAGGGGGTGGGTTTGGTGAATATTTGTACCCTTCTCTCCTGCAAGAAATTGAAGCACAGTTAACCTCATTGTTGTGTTAGTCTTTTTAGTTCCACGCAGAGCGAGGGCTCACAGAATCATATGGTTAGATGCCTCAATGATGTACTGTATTAGTATACATGATGACTTCAGCCTTGATACCGGGTGCTTTAAGGGGTGCAGCTCCATGTGGGAAAAATTTTCTTTGATTTCACATCGAATCATAGGTGTTGTTTTTAGCTATGTCACCAGGTGATTCGAGCAGTGCAGTTCTGTGCTGAAATCAGGCAGCTATGAGGCGCTGTTTTTAACTCATTTGCATGGACAGCGGAGTGGAGTGGGGCGGAGTGGAGAGGATAGGATACATGCAGAGTGTGTAGATGATCAAGGGAGAGGTAACAGGAGATCTGTGCAGCGGAATGACATCTTTGAAGGTAGGTGATTCCGATGCCTGGAAAAGAACCATCGGTTTGGAGAGTGTCGCAACGCACTCGTATGTTGGCAGTGTGGAGGATTAAGGCACAAGAGTTTCGGATGTTTGAAGAGGAGGGTTGATTCAGGCATTGGGATGAAATCTGCTATTCATGAAGGCAAGTTTAATATTGTAAGTTTGCCGAAGACAAAGGAGGAAGACAACTTCAGTGGACCATGTGTGGAAGCCCCATGGTTTCCATCGTATAGCAGTAACAGGAAATTTTGTGAAAGTTGTCTTCTGGGGTCCTTCAATGGTTCTTTGCTAATTGAAGATCTTCAACGCCTCATATGTCCAGTTTGGCCGGAGATGAAGAAAGGGCGGTTGCGTTCTGCCGGTGATAACCAAGTCTTGCTGTGGTGTCCTTCGGAGAAACTATATTGTAAGATTCTGAACTCTGCATCACCAGATTGTTTGGGTGATGTGGTCAACTGGAAGGCATGGTCTCCAGAAGCAGGATCTCAGAAGCGAGGCAGAATGCTGGCAAGATGGTGAAAACTCAGAGGCATTCCTTGGTTGTGGGATATGGAGGTCTATAAGGTGTAGCACCTTTTGGGAGGATTGCTAGGGTGGACAGGAAGACTTTGGACTGGGAAAATTTGCAGTTTGCTTGAGTCATGGTCTCTGTTGAACAGGGCATGGAGACCCCAGCGTCTGTGAGACTGCAGTAGGGCAATGAGATATTCTGGATCAAAATCGGGTTTGAATCTTCAGAGTGGGACATGCAGGAGGATCAATGGACATATAGGGAGGTGGCTATGGCGTATAACAGTTACAAGGCTGCTAGGGTTTATGCAGGGGTGGATGAAGCGAGGAAGAAGACCGAGTCAGATAGGCAGAAATCGGATGCAGAAGTGAGTCAGAACTCAGATCAGAACGGAGTTGAGCCGGGTTCCTCCGTTCAGACTTGAGCAGAGAAGAGTTTACAAGCACCGGTCGAATCAAATGTCATGAACCGGGGGTCCAGGGTCGAGCTTGATGCGAATAAAGAAGAGGACAATATTACCCCTAGGGTTAGGATGATGGCTTCGAAGAGGAAAGCTCTGGAAGGGGCATCCTAGGCATGGCTCAACCGAAGAACCGGGATTTTTCAATATCTTCATTAGTGTCGGAGCTGGTGAGGAAAATCCGGCATAAGACGAGGAGGGAGCACAGAAGGAAGGAGGTACGAGTCCTTCGGAGGGGAGGAAGACCTTGGAAGGAAGGGTTTGCTCCGCCTTCGTCAGTTACGGAGGTGCCTTCAACTTGAACGCCCCCCCCCCCCCCCATCAGCATCTTCATCCCGTCTCCCTCTTTCCTCTTCTCACGCCCCTTCGATCACCGACAATCAACAAAAGAATGCAAGCCTTGCTCTGGTTCCTGTTTATGCGCCGTGCCAGCAGTATAAAAGAAGGAAGGAATGGAGGAGGAGAAATACTCTGTTTTACAAGACTTGGATAATGAGAAATTAGAAAGGAGGGCTTTGGGCGTTCTTTTGCAAATTAATTGGAAAGTAGGGCAATTCCAGAGAATATGTTCTGATTTGTCGGGCAGTGTAAGAAATTCGGTGAATATAGTGAAGGGAACAAGGGAGCTGAGGAATTTGTTGAAAGACAACAAATCTAAAAGAAGTGCAACTGACACATCTGTCAAGCAAAGGGGTGAAAAATGCAGTCAATGATTATATTGTCATGGAACATAAGAGGGCTGAATGATGGTGGTAAGCAGAGGGCAGTCAAAGAGATCATGCAAAGACAGTTTGTAGACATAGTTTGCCTACAGGAAACTAAGATGGAGATGGTGGATAGTGTTTTCATCAACAAAATTGTACCTTTTGGAGAACCTGATTTTGTTTTCAGAAGATGTTTGGGGCAGTCAGGTGGAATAATAATTGCATGGAACAAAATGAAGTGGGAGGGCCATCTGCTGGAATCGGGAACACTATGTCACAGTCAAATTGTGTGATTCTAATACATCGATGTTATCACGGGTTTACAGGCCTCAGCAGATCCAAGATCAGCAAGAATTGTGGGCAGAGTTAATTTTGTGCCAGAATAAATTTCAGATGCCTTGTGTATTATTGGTGATTTCAACCAAGTGAGAAAGCCTTCGGAAAGGCATAATAATTCGAGGATTAACAGAGGCATGAAATTATTTAATGACTGGATTGAGGAATGTGAACTTACGGAGATTGCAATGCCAAATGTCCAATTTACTTGGTCAAATGGGAGACAGACACCATCTTATGTCTAAATTGGGCAGGGTTCTCGTTAATGATAGATGGGAGAGTTTGTTTCCTGATCCTAGAGTTTGTGCACAGCCAAGACTTGTTCCTGACCATAATGCTATCTTGTTGAAGTGTCAGAGGAGGAATACTAAGAAAAACCATTCCGTTTGGAAAAGGTGTGGATGTGTAATGATGAGTTAGAGGTCTGGTCAAAGATACTTGGTAGAAGTCAGTTGGGAAGCACTCTGGAACAAGAACTCTTGCATTGAAGATAAGAAACCTCAAGCAGAAAATCAAGGTTTGGGTTCATAAGTGGCGTCAGGAGAGATTTGATCATGTGAATAAATTAATGGAGAAACTAAAGGAGTTGGATAAAACTGAAGAGAGCAGGCTTTTAACTCAACAAGAATTGGAAATCAGATCCATGGTTATATGACAGTATTCAGATTGGCTTCTTGAAGAGGAAATCAGGTGGAGGCAAAAATCGAGAGCAGTGTGGTTGAAAGAAGGTGATCTTAATACCAGATTTTTTTCACCAGGTAGTAAATGGAAGGAGGAGGAGGAAATGTATATCCATTATTAAAAACAAGATGAATACATCGAGGATGAGGACAGAATAGCAGAGGAAGCAATCAGCTTTTGCACAATTATTCTTAAGGGAACAAAGATGGTTCCCAACCTGGTCTGACCCTGGGATTAATATTTTGTCCACAGAGGAACAAGCTTCACTAATTGTTCAAGTGACTGAAGAAGAAGTTAAGAAGGCAGTGTTTGATTTGGGTGCGGATAAGGCGCCAGGCCCCGATGGCATTCCTCTTTGTTTCTATCAGTCTTTCTGGGAGGTTGTCAAATATGAGGTCATCATTGCTGCAAAGGAATTTATTTCAGGTGATGCAAGTTGTGAAGCCCTTAATCACACTGTTGAACCCAAAAAATTTTATATATGCAAATCTATGCCGTTGAGTATGCATGCATATGCATATGGCATATACTCACATTGACGTGAGCTCACCATAGGAAAATTTATACGCATATGCATAATGACATGTTCACAAAGAACTATGTTATGCAACATAAAATATGCACCTATGATATGAGTGAATATGGAAAGCACATAAAGCCGTAGGCTCACATTATGAGGGCAATGGAATATGAGGCATACCTAGGCCAAAAAGGCCTTAATCGGATCTTTAAGGAAGCCTAAGACAGCCCCAAGTCACCTTCTTTGGCTTCCGAGATCAATTCCCGAACCTCCTTTGCGACCCTCGATGGTGAGGCTTAAAGGGAAACCCTAAGTACAGCAACAAACGGGGGGCCGAATGCTGCAAAATAAGGGCCAAAGTCAGTCCCGAAGTTGGCCAAAACCTGTCCCGAAATGGGTCAAAACCAGTCCCAAAACTTACTCAAAATGGCCCCAAATGGAGGCCCAATGACAGGGGTCAGAGGCCCAACAAGTGGCCCAATAGGGGAGCCCAATATAAGGCCCAATAAGGACCCCAAATAAGCCCAAAAACAGTCTCACAGGGCACCAAATCTGCAGGCCAAAAGGGGAAGAAAATCTGGAAAACCCAAGTAGGAAGATGCCCAAAATGAAAAAAAACACAAGTGGACCCTCTCTCTCTTTCCCCTTTTATTTAAATAGGAAAGAGGGGGTGGAGAGAGAGAGGGAACCGGTGGGGGCCCCCCCCACCGGTTCCAAGAGGGAAACCGGTGGGGGGGGAGGAGGCTTCCCTCCCTTCTTTCCAGATTTTAAATTTAAAATGGGGGGGGGGGGGGGGGGGGGAATTAATTAGGATAAAGGGGAGTTAATGGGGATCTTAACCCCATTCACACATGGGTTAAGAACTCCATGTAAACCCATTAAATCCCCATCCTAAACCCCTTTCACATGGGGCCAAAATTGAACTTAATGGGACCTAAACCCTTTTCACATTGGCCAAACCCCCCAAAAAACCTGAAATCAAGGCTCATTAAAGAGCCCAAAAAGAAGAAAAGTGGAGGAGATGGGGGAGGAGAACCCTCCCCCCCACCGGTTCCCAAAACCGGTGGGGAGACCCCCCCACCGGTTCCCAACCGGTGGGGGGTCCATCCGGTGGCACCGCCTCCACCGGTTGGAACCGGTGGGGGTGCCCACCGGGTCTCCCCCCTCTCTCTTTTCCATGCTCTCCCTCTCACCCATTGGCCATTGGGAATAAAATAAAAGAAGAGGGGAGGAAAGAAGGTGGAACCGGTGGCACCCCCCACCTTGGCCCATTCCGGTGGCACCCCCCACCGGGCCGGAATTTGAGCCTATAAATAGGCCCCATGGCCCCCCAAATCAAACACACATATATGCAAAAACAAACAGCATATAGACACCAAGGCATTCACACATAGCCTCATATACAAGTGTGAAATTGAGAGGGGAGGTGCTGCTTGAAGACCAAATTCGGGTTTTCTAACCCAAATTTACTGCGTTTTCGGAGTTCTCTTTCGTCTCGGGGAGCTCTTCCGACTAAGGTTCAGTCCTAAGGGAAAGTTATGCCGAATATTTTTTGTAAAAATGCCTTATTATAAGGCAAATCCCTGTCAAAATAAAGACTGATATTTCTGAAATTGTGTGCTTGTGTGTGTCATTAAAATTATATAATTACCATCATGTTTCAAAATTAATATATGTATATATCTAATTTCATAAGCTTAAAGAAAATCCGGGTACACCCTCAACCTAAACCTGGCCTCACCCCCTATATAAATAAAAATAAAGTTCAGAAATCATAATAAAATCATATCTAAATAAAAAAATGACTTAAAATTAATTAGTTAATTAAAAAATTAATAAAATTATTTGAAATTGAGAAAAATATGGAAAAATCAGGAAAAATCTGTAAAAAACCAGTAAAAATCTGAAATGCAATCTAAAAATCCTATTAAAACCAAATACCCTCATATACTTAATTAATTAATTGATTAATCAAATTAATCATAAAAATCAATGAAATTAATAAAATAAATTAAAAAATCAGAGAATTAAAATCTGAAAGAACATAAATAATTAATGATATACATAAGACCTAATAAAAATTACAAAAATACCTTCATATATAATAAAAAATCTACTTTTTTTTATATAACCCCGAAAATACCAAAACTCATATCATAAACAAAATACCTTCCATATGATCAAAATGTCGTTGAAAAATAAACTCTAAACATAATAAACCCGGTCTAGGGTAAAATTACTAAAATACCCTCATATCTTAAAAATTAATTTCATAAATCCCATAAGGCTTTGAAACCTTTAAAACTCACCCCTATATGCTTATAAACTATAATACCCCCATGATACCTCCATAATTCATAAAAACCCATAAAAAGTGTATAATTGCAAAAACACCCCTATGGGTTTAAAATATTTGGAATCAATCCTCAATCTATATAATTTGGAATCAATCCTCATAATTTGGAATTAATCCATATAACTTGGAATCAATTCAAATAACTTAGAACCAATCCTAAATCATATAAGAGTTATCCCAAACCGGGGTGAGGCTAAGGGCTCAACCTAAAATATATCTTCATACTCATATGCATGTGCTACCTGTAGTAGTAGTGTTGCATGATTAAGGGCATCATACGGACGGTTAATCAAGTGTTGCCGAGCACTTGCTCGACGTAATTAACACTGACCGAGGTCAGTGGAGAGAGGTCATATACTCGAATCTTCGCTTGATTCGAAGTCCCGGATTCCCTGAGAGCTAATCCCAAGCTCTCATAGTCCGATAAAATATAAAACCGACCTACACTTCTCTAGATAAACAAAACAAAAGAATAGATTTTCCAAATAATCCGATATAGGAGAGAGACGTCTAGGTCAGGTCCCAAACGAAGGTTTTGTAAAAAAAAAAAAATCTTCCAAACACACACCTATCCTGTTCTGTTGCCGAAGAAGGAAAATGCAATGCAATTGAAGGATTTTCAACCTATAAGCTTACTTAATGGGTCTTATAAGATCTTTGCTCGCATCCTTGCTTCAAGGTTGAGTAATATTTTGAACATTATTCTTCAGCCAAATCAGTCTGCATTTATTCGGGGAAGGAGATTGAAGGATAATTTCCTTTTAGCTCATGAGGTCTTATACTCTCTGAGGAAGAAAGGAATGGAAGGAGTGGCTTGTAAGCTTGATTTTAATAAAGCTTATGATAGGGTGCAGTGGACTTGCTTATGGAATATTATGGAAGCTCAACATTTTCCTCTTCAATGGATTAGAGTCTTGAGGAAATGTGTGACCACAGCAAAGTTTTCTATTATTCTCAACAACAATGTTTATGGATATTTTGCAAGTACAAGAAGACTCAGGCAGGGAGATTCACTTTCGCCACTTCTATTTGTCATTGTTGCCAATATATTGAGCAGAATGTGTTCAATAGCTGACCATAATGGTTGCATCAGGGACTACAAATCTGTAGAGGTCAGCCTGGGATTTCACATCTTCAGTTTGTGAACGACACATTGTTGTTCTTCAAAACTGATTTGGACAATGTGAAGACTATGTCCTTTATAGTGAAAGGATTTGAGGCTTGTACAGTGCTAAAAATTAATTATGGTAAATGCCCAAATTACCTGTCAATATGGGGGGAAATCTACGCAGGAATGTTGCAGATATACTTGGATGTGGTATCGGTAAACTCCCAATCACTTATTTGGGGTTACCTTGAATGATCAAAGAGTTAGTGTAAAGGATTGGGACCCCATCATCCAGAAAACCCAAAGGAGATTGGCTTCCTGGAAGGCCGAACAATTATCTCTTGGAGGCAGGATAACGTTGATTAATTCTGTGCTCACTACAATTCCAATGCATTATCTTTCAGTTTTCCTCATGCCAATTTCTGTATGCAAAGAAATTGATAAGATCAGGAGAAGGTTCCTTTGGGGTGGATATAATCAGAACAAAAAAGGTATCCCACTGGTAAAATGGAGGAAAGTTTGCAAGCCCAACTCAAAAGGGGGGCTAGGGATCAGAAATCTTTGCATATGGAATGTTGCATTACTGGGTAAATGGCTATGGGTGCTATTGGAAGAAGAACCTAGCCTATGGAAACAGGTAATCAAAAGCAGGCATTATATGCCAAGAAGTAGATTTCATTTGCATGCAGTAAATGGATCAAGTATGTCTCCGTTGTGGACAAATATCATTAATTCAGGCAGTCATTTTCAAAACCACATATTTTACAAAGTGGGAAATGGACAAAATATATTCTTCTGGAAGGATAAATGGCTGGGGAACAAAACTTTGAAAGATTCCAATCCTCATCTGTTTGCACTGGCTGTGGATCAATGGTCTTCGGTGAAAAACTGCTATGAAAGGTTTGGGAACTAGATTCAGTAGAGTGTTAAATTGCACAGAAATTTGAAGGATGAAGAGATCGAGCATTTCTCTTTGCTTTTGAAGGATCTGTATTCTGTTTCAATTCATACCAATGCTTCTGACAAATTGATGTGGGAACTAAGTAAAGGGAAATTTACTGTGAAGTCATTATATTCTGTTTTGGAAGGTGAAATGCCCAATTATATGAAGAATGCTAATGTGTGGAAGGTTCAATCACCACTTAAAGTAGGGCTTTCATGTGGTTGTTGTACGATAAAAGAATAATAACCAAAGTCTATAGAAGAAAATGGTGTCCAGAGGATGATGTGTTGTGCTCAATTTGTGGCAGCCACCATGAAGATGTTGATCACTTATTTGTTACATGTCATGTTAGTCAACAAGTCTGGATTATTTTCAGGGACATCTTGCATTTCAACCGAACTCTCAAACCATTTTGGAGATGTGGATCTTCTTCAAGTAATTAAGATTTCAATATAACCAGCCGGATTACAGAAGCTTTCTTGGTATCATTCCTCATGCAATTTGCTGGAACATTTGGAAAGAAAGGAATGATGTGATATTCCAGGGAAGTAGAATTTATGTTGAGAATATTGCTATAAGAAGTTTGTCGTTTATGTACAGTTGGTCTCGTCATATTCTCGATTTTTCTATTGATAATTGGATAAAGGCATTTAATTAGATAATGCCATTGTAGTTTTCTTTTTTTAGGGATAGGAATCTCTCCTATCCTGGTTGATTCTACTTCCTCGCTTTTTTAATAAAATTGGTGATGCAATCCATGTTTTTCTCCCAAAAAAAAAAAATTTCTATGCCCAGGCATTTCATCCAGGGGAGGTCTTTTCCCGTTATCCCCTTCCAGGAGGCATAACCAGGCATTTGATCCAGAAGATAATGCCTGTCCACTGGACCAATGGCATCATAAGTTCTGTGTCATATTTTGAGTTCCCAGCTGAAAGCCACATGTTTTAAAAAGCAGTCATTTTTCTGTTCGTCTATGTCAACTTTTTCTATAAATGTTCTTTTTTCCTGGGAGGGGGAATTTTCTATCATTCAATCTTTTCTATCGACGTAATTTACGCCATATTCCTTAACATGCGACAAGTTTGATAGTTTTCTCCATAAGAGAAAGCATTTAAACTATTGAACATTTGAAAACTGTATTCGGTTCACCCTTTGGCTTTGCCCTAGCGTAATGGAAATATCTTTACATCAAACTTCCTTCTTTCATTCTTCATCTAGAGTCTAGACTCCTTCTAACTCTTTCAGAACCTTTGAGGGCTGTTCCGTGTTGGCATTAGCTTAAAATGTGCAATCAAAAAAGTAGTTTTCTACCCAGCTGGCCTCATGGAATGACTTTTAACAGAACTCCCATCCAAGGTTATCTAGCCTTGTAGAGAGTTGATGTCAAGCAAGCAGTCAGTTGGAAAATTTTGCCAAATAACTAGTCAAGCCCTAAATTTATGGGACAAGGCTTATGATGATGACAGTGATTTGATAATCATTATCACCAGCTGCATCATTTTCTATGTTTGATTGATTTCCACCGACTTTGATATGGCATGCACAAGGAAGGGTCGAGATTGAGCACGGATTGGCCCAATCAAAAACCTGATCTAATCCGATCCGGACCAATCCAGTCTGCTCCCCCCATTTGTTCTTAAATTGCCTAGAGCAATCCCAGACTGATCCAGCCAATCCAACCCTATCTGGCCAATCCCCACACAGATCGGTGGATGGGGGCTTGGGATCGCATTGGAACGGCTCGAATTCGATAGGATCGGCCGATCAGATCTGATCCGTGTCGATCCTGCCTTCCTTGGGCATGCATAAAGGAGATGCACAGGAGGAAGAGGGATAGGATGATCTAGAAATTATTTTCTTCCCATTCATTGATACGGATATGGTCAATAAATATGCACTAATTAAGAATAAGGAAAACTAAAACTATAAAAGCCTTATGAAAAGACAGTGATTCAAGACATGATATACATAAGATCTTAAAATGCAAATCCAACTAATCAGTAACTGACCTCCTCACCAGAAACATAAATAACTCGACCAAGGCATTCTGAATCAAATCCTTCTGCTAGACTAGCAGCTATCTTCATATTCAAGTTTCAAACAAGAATGCATTAGAAGATAGCAGTATGAGTAGTTCATGATAAACTGAGATATATAGAACACATAGCAAACACGCAATTGCATGGGCAAGGCTCCCTGCCAATAACATTTAGGAAGTTCATTATACCTGTAATAACAGAGTACTCTTCCCAACACCAGGATCACCACCAACTAAAACCAAGGAACCTATAAAATCCAGGCGTAACAAGAGATACTCAATTAGCGGTAATATGTGCTCATCAAATCAAAATATCGGTTCAAAGAAATATTGTTTTGCTTTGGCAGCATCTAATAAATGATAGCAAACTAGAGAATACAAATGTTTCCCTGATTCCAATTATGACAAGGTTTACTATGTCTAATTCCATCTTCTGACTAAAATGGATGTACCAATATATTATTCTGTTTCCATTTTTAATAAACCATCAGAAACAGGATGTATCTACTAATTTACTTTACCTTTCATCAAATCATGGGACATGATTTTTATCCAGCAGGCTAACTTTTACAATACACTTAGTAATTAATGTTTATAGTATCTTTATTTTGATTATGTATCAAAATAACTGCAACATGGAAACATCTATTTATGTTTTTGATCTTGATATCTTATCGGACATCAGTTTTTGATCCAAATATGCAACCAGGATAATTTTGAACATTTCAGTTTGACTTTAAAGCTGAAAACAAATTGGTATATCATGGATACCACTTACGCCCTATTGTGTTTGCAATGTTCATGCATACGTGTCTGGAGAACTATTTATATGTGTATAAGTTGCATGGGTTGGCAGACGGGGCATGAAAGCAAAGTTCTAGAGGTCTTTCCCTATCCACTATCTGATCTGATCAAACATTTTAAGCTTAGCCACTAGCAAAGTTCTCTACAGATAGAACACAAAAGGAATCCAACCACACAAAAAAAATATATATTCGAGTGATCGGATAAAAAAGGAATCAAGTAAAGTCACTGACCCATACTCTCATAATGAGCATATCAAAGTTCACCTGAACATAAACAAGTTCAATGCTGTAAAAAAAGACATTTCATAAGCTGAATTCATTCACTGAAAACATTCAAACAAACAAATCATGTATTTTCAGAATGACATCTACAGGGGGGGGAAAAGAAAAAAAAAAAAGTAAACAAGCAGTGTTCAGAAACTGAGTTTCATAGAGGGAAAAAATATATACCTGGCACAAGACCACCCCCAAGAACCCTAGCAACTTCCATTCCAAAATGTCCAGGTCTAAAAACAAAGCCAAATATGATAATCATTCACCTGATTTACCACCATTATAGCCATCAGTTACATATGTTGCTTAAGGTAACCGCAAACTATTGATTGACAATGACAAGGAGTAAAGAGCATGACTGTTGCACCATGCATTGTTTACAGATCTTAAGGAACAAGAAGCATTCATGAACTGATAAATGCACTAGGTTGAGAAATCAACAAGACCTGATAGTTGTAAGGATGATCAAAATAAAGATACTCCTGAAGGCACTCTAGAGAAGAATCCAGCTCATAAGAATTATTTGACAGGTTACTAAATATCCAATTAATCCAAGTACATAAGTTTATATCCACACTGAAAATAAATGAACATTCATCTCCGAACTTTAAAAGAACTATAAATACTCTACATATCAAAATAAATTAATCACCATTTGTAGCCTCCCAAAATTAGATGATTCTTCACCTCCCAATAATAACATTAAGAGGATCACCTCCCAATAATAACATAAAAAGGGTTTTCTATCCAACCATGAGAGGGGTCATATTGTTGCTTCCAAGAGGTTGTGAGTTCAATATGTTGTAGGACAACTGCTATAATGCTATGTGGTTGGCAGATGACTTTCTGCAGCTTTATCCAGTCAAATGATGACAATAAAAATTGCACACAAGGCATAAATCTAAAGTAAGTCAATTTGAAGGCAATACCCACTAAACAACTCTTCAAGTTCCTCACAAGCATCAATAAGGCAATCCACACTTCTTCTCTACGTTCATGCTCCCACACTACTCATATCAATGTCATTAACATCTCAGAGATGGTTTTTTTTTTCGAAAGAAGGTAAAACTATTCCTCCAATTTTATTAAATAAACAAACGAAATACAGTTGAGGGGAGGAGGAGAGGTTCCTCTTCCGCTGCTAGCCTGCTACAAGTAAAACAGCAAGACTCTTAGAGCATTAAACTACAGAACAACAACCCAACAGACCAGCTATGCACTCAGAGATAAAACTTACTCCCAACAGCAACAACAAACCCTAATCAGAATATGTAGATTCATCTTGTATCCCTCCACAACTTACGTAATTGATCTGCTTGATTTAAATTGACTTGCAAATCCAATATTGTCGCATGTTGAATCAGCTCTTCATTACTCCATTGTGAAAGAGAATCATTTGCACTTGAAATTATTGAATCTTTGTCTTTTTAAAAATGATGATTTTCCTTCTTTTTGCAGCTTTGCACGGGACCTTCAGAAGAGGAAGGAATTTGAATTTTCTTTCCCAAAAATCGACTTACCTGCGTATACTTTGTTGAGTTTGAGTCACCTTTGTATTGTACAGAATCTTTCTGAGATTTTGTGATCTTTGGAGGAGGAGGAGAATCTTAAATATCTTGCTTTCCATCCACCCGCCAGCTTACTCTGTTAGCTTCTATCACCTGTGGAAGCCGTGTGATCTCCGACTGTACATACGCTTGGAGATTTGTGCAGCTCTTCCACAATTTGAGACACCAGTTGCTCAATGGCCATTTGTCAATCCTTATCAGCAGAAATAGCATACTTGTCCCCTTCAACTTTGTCTTATAAATACTTTCAGATTTTCGTGTGCAGCATCACTTGCTAATTTCTTAGTCACTGGCATAACCTCTGAAGAGGTAAAATATGTTGTAATATTCTTGTGCTCCTCTTGAACTGACTCGCTGGAGTGAGATTAAATCAATGATAACCTGTTACTCATCTCCTTGCTCTGATCGTAAGCATTCTTCTCTTCGGCTTATTTGTATGCTTTGTAAGGTTTAACGACTTCTAAATATGACAGCTATAATACTTCCAGAAGATAGATTGTCATGCTCAGTAGATATCTCGAGCAAATAAGTAAAAAAGTAATAGATTGTAGGATATCAGATAAATGTTGAACTCTCACTTCACCCGAGCAAACTCCAAATTAACCTAAGAATGTGTCTCTATCCACTTCTTTAAGAACTCCAAGAGGACTAATAATGCTATGAAAAACCGCCATTCCCTCAAAGTTCTAAAGGTATACCTCTTACACGACACCAGGCAAACATTTTTCGACCAATTTTGTACCCTTTCTCCTATTCTTCCCATCTAGCTGTGATATTATTGAAATGAAAAAAGTTTTTACAGAGAGCTTGATACCTGATATTCTTGTCGGAGAAGAAAACAATGCATCTTTCATCAAGAACTCCCACCCTTCAATCCTTTACCGCCAGCCAAGTTCTACCCAAAGCCTTAATAAATTCTTCCCTCTCCAGATGCCACAAGACACTTCTTGAGAGTTTGGACATTCTTCTCATATTGGGGAAGCCATAAGATGTTGACAAGACTATCATTTATTGACAATGGGTCACCAACTCTTCAAGACATCTCTTTTGAAGGCATAGAAACATACACCATATGCTTTGAAGACAAAGCATTGCTACAAGTTCAGCTACGATGACCAACAGCCTTGCATCTCCAACACACCAATGCATTCCCACATGAAGACGCCTGATGTTCTTTGCATATACATTGAAAGCAGATATTACTACTAAGTCGAGGTTGCCAAGGATTGAATACATACCCATTGTCATTTTTCTTTTGTTGTCTATTGGACCCTTGTTATCAGAAGCAGGCAACCCTTTGTTTCTTCCATTAAACACTTCATGAAGATTGAAGAATGATCTTCTGTAGATCCTAAGAAGCCCTCTTTTTGTGAGAAACAAACACCCAACCTTCTTCGATAGAAATCATACCCCTCGTTTGAGAAATACTGCCAGCTACTATGTTCGATCTCAGCTGATCGAGTCAACCACGGAGGCTTCCCCACGTTGACCTGTACATGGAAAGCCGAAGCCTTTCTTTCTCTCGCCCCTCTCACTCATCGCCACTCCCAATTGAAGGGGAGATTAGAACTTAAGGATTCCAAAGAGTTGCTGGTGGAAATCATACATGTCAGGCTTAGGCAATGTTTGGTAATGATTTTACCTCAGATTTGGTGTCCTCATATTCGAGAAATTGTACCCCTCATTTGAGAAATACTGCCGATTACTATGTTTGATCTCGGCTGATCGAGTCAACCACAAGAGGCCTCTCCATATTGACCTATACGTGGAAAGCCATAGCCTATCCTTCTCTCGCCCCTCACTCATCGTCGTTCCCAATTGTAGGGGGTTAGGACTTAAGGCTTCCAGAGAGTTGCTTGGTGGAAATCATACATGTCAAGCTTAGGCAGCATTTGGTAATGATTTTACCTCAGATTCGGTGTCCTCAGATTCGGAGGAAACCTGAAGTGCCAAATGTTTTCAAACAAAGAAAGGCAGGTGGATTCTATAAGAATCCAAATTTTGCTCCACATTCAAAAAGGGCCTCTGTCGGATTCCTGGCTTATCTTTTGAAAAGGGAATAGGAGGAAAATCTAGAGATTCTCATATGCAACACCCTCCTTTCCATGTTTACTATAGTTGTCAATCTCGTCTCGGTCCCTATCCCGTTTTTCTACTGGGATGGGATGTCCTGGTGTTGCAGACAATTCCGGTGTCCAGTCTCGAAATTTTTTTCATACATATGCTAACAAACATAAGACATACATATACAATAAATAATATGAAAAAAAAAACATATAAATAACATAAAATTAATGCAATAGAAGCATTGAGGACATATTTATGGGTTTATAGATGGGTACATTCATCAAATGAACCCCCCAACATAAGTTTACAAGGAACTTAAGTACTTAGGAAAATCTCATGTAAAAATACAAATTATGTTTGGAAAAGGCCGGGACAGACCAGGACAGGCCCAGACAGGCCGAGACAGGTACTGGGACATACCAGAAACTGCCTCGTCCCATTTTCTCACTGGGGCGGGATGTCCCAACCGGGACAGGCCGAGATGGGACAGGATTGACAACTATGATTTTTACACTCCTAAAGTTCCTAATATTACATAGGTATTAATAGTACCATTCGAAAGCAAAGAACCCTAATCCAAATGAAATTTTATAAGGATAAATGTGTCTTTTAATGTGTCTTCAAATCTAAGTTCTCATGGTCTTTCCAAATGAGATTCTAAAAAATAATCATCTTTTCCAAAAAATCTAGATTCAGAGTTGATAATGTAGCACTTTCCAAAATCTAAATTCCTTCAAAATTCAAAGTCCCAAAAGTGTTCCCAAACAAGGCCTTAGGAGGATAACATCTCAGAGATGTTAGAAAGGTTAGAATTCACTAAGCTTCCGGCTATATATGGTCTTCACAGTTTCTTCGAACACCCTTCTACCACATAATATTGCGTCCATGTAGGGCAGTTCTTTTCATGATACAAAGGTAAACCAGGCATAATGAAAATTATAGGATCCAATTGAGGGGAAATAATGATGCCATAGAAAACAGAGTGAAAAGAAATATATGCATCAATAAAAAATAATACCTCTAAGACATACATCAAGGAGTATCTTTAACTAATGATGACGCAATATGGCATGACAAGCCTACATATTCCCATGCTCATACCCTGAAAGCTACACCCGTTTCTCAATTTTTCTCAACAAATTATTATAAATGATAAATGATGGCATGGTTTTTACTCAACCTGACAAGGAGAACCAAATCACTTAATGACATCACATTCAATAGATGGATTTAGACTCAGGGGGTCCTTTCCAATCCTCCTCCATACTTTGCTCACAACACTGTCGCTCAAGATAATGCACCACAAGATGGGTTGTGAACATGTGCTTAGTGATTCAATATATAGATCCAACCTATCTAAAGCCTTTTTTTTAAAATGTGGGTGGTACCACTTGTATTATAAAGAGAGAACGAAAGTACATGTACAAGTATGAGAGGAAAGAAGCACAAAATTTCCCCCATGTACAAAAACATCAAGTCGGTGTAACACTCCCTCACCTATCCTTCAAAAAACCAAACAAAGATGAGTTCCCCACATTCACATCACAAGAGAATTCAGCCCATCCTTTAACTTTCTCACAAACAAAAGAAAAGATCCTCTGAAGAGTTGCCGCTTCATGTCCAAAGATTTGGTTGTTTCGCTCCATCCAAATAGCCCAAATGGTTGCATGCAAAATGAACCACCAAACGACCCAGTCCTTCTTTAGAATCCAAGATCCCCCCAGGATACAAGAAGGCTTTCCACTAAGGATGGCAGTTCCGGCAGGTACGTATCGGCATGGATGGCAGTACCGGCCGATACCGGTACGTACCGGTATCGGCCGGCACCGGTACCGTGGGTACCGACCAGTACCGGCCAGTACCGGTACCCACCGATACCGGTACTGCCATCCTTGCGTATCGGTATCGGCCGGCACCGATACCGATTCAACTAGAAATGGCCGGTACCGGTAAAAAAAAAAAAAAAAACATTGTACCGGGCCGGTACCGAACCGATACACCCGTGAAACACTCCTTAAAAGGGGTGTTTCACTTTCCCCTCTCACAGATCTGTTTCTGTGAGAGGGGAGACTCGTTTTTTGAAGTGGCAGGGGAAGGGAAGGAGGGGAAGGAGCCGCCGCCGGAGAAGTTTTCACCCGTTGCCGGAGACGTTTTCACCATTTTGGGTGAAAGAAAAAAATAAGGCATGATATATTTTAAATCTAGTGATTATTTTTTAGTTGTTAACTAATTATTAGATTGTTTACGTTCATTTTCTTAGTAAAATAGACAACAACAAGTTTAGATCCTAATTAGCATTTAAAAATTAAGACTTTTGTCTAATTAGTTAAATTAAATATCAATTGAAGCCTAATTAAGTTTCATTGCATATTTTAAAGTATGTTGTCAATTGCGTTGATCGACGGTTAATTAAGGAAAAAAATTAATTTAGACCCTAATTAGCGGTTAAAAATTGGGGCTTTTGTCTAATTAGTTAAATCAAACACCAATTGAAGCCTAATTAAGCTTCATTGTATATTTTAAAGTAGGAGTATATTGTCAATTACGTTGATCGACGGTTAATTAGGAAAAAATCTCAATTTAGACCCTAATTAGCAGTTAAAAATTAGAATTTTTGTCTAATTACTTAAATTAAACATTAATTGAAACTTAATTAAGTTTCATTGCATATTTAAAACTAGGAGCATGCTGTGAATTGCGTTGATTGACGGTAATTAGGAAAAAATCCTAATTTTGATCCTAATTAACGGTTAAAAATTTGGACTTTTGTCTAATTACTTAAATTAAACATCAATTGAAGTCTAATTAAGTTTCATTGCATATTTTAAAGTATGAGCATAATGTCAAATGTTCTTATATTTGTTTCTATTTTTTTCTTTCTTGTTGTAGGATCATGGCTGAACAGCAAGAACATGACCCAAGGTGGGCCCATATCACTTTAGTTAATACTACAAAGAGAAGAGTGAAATACAAATATTGTGGCAAAGAGATGGATGGTGGAATCACTCGACGAAAAAAACATTTAACAGGGAAGACAGGACAGGTGACAAGGTGTATTGTCTGTACCCGACAAGTCGCCAACGAGATGCGTAAATTGTTGCGTGACCGGAAACCACAAAAGGAGCAAAAGAATAAAGAGGAGGTTGAACTCTAAGACGAGATTTCAGGTAAACATAATAGAAAGACAAAGCGATGTATACTGGGGCCAGTGACATTTTTATACGTGAGAGGCAAAGGGCTGAACAGTAGACTCTAGTGATGATGATGATGATGATGAAAATCCTGAGATGGTTGCAGCTAGAAGAGAGAGTTTGTGGCATTAAGAAAAAGACGAAACCCGAAGGAGAGGTGATAGACCATCAACAAGAGGCACAAGTCAAGCTAGAAGCCAAGTGGGTCCTATAGACAGTTATCTTTTTAGAAGACAGACTTCTATTCAGCCAAAAATCAAGCAAGTAATGAGAGGAGTAAAAAAAATCAACTGAAGCGGCAAGACATGCTTTTAAAAACATCTGCAAATGGTTTTTGCATACAGGTATTCCTTCACATGCTGCTCAGTCTCCTTATTTTTAGCCTATGATTGATGCAATAGCAGATCATGGTCGTGGATTCAAAACCCCCACACGTCGAGACATATATGGACGTGGACTTGATGGAGAATATGAAGAGCTTCAACAGTGGGTTGAAAGTTTTAAAACTGTATGGAAGGAGAGAGGATGCACAATTATATGTAATGGCTGGACTTGTATCACGAAAAAGTCTATGATTAATTTCCTTGTTCATTACACTCAAGAGACTGTTTTTATGAAATATGTTGATGCATCAAACTATTCAAAGAATGCCAAATATTTATTTGATTTGATGGATCAGATGGTGCAAGAAATTGGAGAGGAAAATGTTGTCTAGGTGGTCACTGATAATGAACCAAGTTATAAGATTGCAGGAAAGAAATTAATAGATAAGCGCAAACACCTTTATTGGGTCTCGTGTGCAGCGCATAGTCTGGACTTTATGCTTGAAGACATTGGTAAGGACCCGACTGTCAGCAAGACAGTAAAGAGAACACAAAGAATTACCCAATTTATTTATGGTCATCTTATGATCTTGAACATGTTCAGAGAAAAAACATATGGGGGCCGAGATCTCATCCGTGCAAGGCCTACAAAATTTGCATCTAATTTTATTTCTTTAAAATATTTGCACAAATTCAGGAATGAGATCAAGGGGTTTATGTTTAATAAAGAATTCTTGGAGTATATGCGGACTACCTCTAATGAATCTAAATGTGAATATTTGGAAGTAGAAAAAATCATAGAGAACAAAAAAATTTAGAGTCATGTGCAAACTTATATGAAGTTGGTGAAACTGCTCGTACATGTCTTAAAATTAGTGGATAAGGATGATAAGAATTACATGGGATATTTGTACGAGACAATTGACATTGCTAAAGTGTACATCAAGAACACATTTCGCAATACTTATATGAAGTGATGGGACCTTATTGATCTCAGATGGGAAGACACATTACACCACGACTTGTATGCAACTGGTAAGTAAAGTCTTATACTGTTACATGAGCGATTATTTATTAAATTATTATTTATTAATTATCCACCTAAATGCATGTTATTTTTTAAATCCTCAGATAATGTACAGTCGTCAAGTGTACATTGATGAAGAGGTGATCCAAAGCACAATAAATGTGATCGCACGTTTATCGAGGACAATAGAAGATAGAATTGAGGCAGAGAGACATGTGTTTATCTTTTATATGAAGAATTGACTTTAAGATATATTCAATTACTTGTATTTTCAAGAGTCCATGAATTATATTAATTATTAATTCCATCTTTGTAGATGGAGACTTATAGGCTAAGGCTGGAGACATATAATGAAGACTCTGTGCAAATTGCCGTAGAGAAAGTGAGCACAGGTATACTTAGTGATTACATTGTTGTCATATGTGCATAAAAAAGAAGAACATATATTGATTATTTTTATTTTTATTTTAACTGATAGCATAGCTGAGTGGTGGATAATGGTGTACAACATATATAGGTGTTATAATCCCTTGGCTTCCGTTGCAGTGAGGGTTTTGAGTCAAACAACATCGGCAAGTCAGTGTGAAAGAAATTGGAGCACGTTCAGCATTATACACTCAAAAATTCATAATCGGTTAAAGACTGAACAATTGGACAAATTGGTGTACTGCCATTACAATATGAGATTGAAGATCAAAAACATCCGGTTGAGACAATAATTGAGAGAGAAATGAGCTACAGGGTATGTAGAAGATGTTGTTAGCCAAATTGATGTGGAAGACTTATTTGATGATAATAATCCCTTGCAGACTTAGGTTGAGATACGAGTAACTGTCGATGAGCCAATTTTTGATCCTGATGATACAGAATGGACAAACGGCATATTAGATGGAGCTGTTACTAGAGATCCAGAATTAAGAACCTCAAAAAGGCAAAAAGAAAATTCACATCCTCCTTCACATGAGCATCAGAGTCAGACTGAGCATGTGCCTTTATTTGCATCTGATATTGAACTTGAACCTGCTAGACACTCAGAATCAGATAGCAGGCCAGTCACTCATAGAATGGTTGGGCCACCATCATTCTTGAGAATGAGTACATCTACACTTGAGAGGGCTAATCTGGTTGCCATAGACAATCCTGCGATTGATGAGATGAAGTAAATTTATGTGAGACATACACCACGAGAAAAAGGATTATTAGATCGGTTCAACTTGCAAAAAGATCTAGAAATAAAACAAAGCCAACAAAAACAGGCATCACAAAAGAGAAAATCAAGTAATGTCAAGAGGAAGTTAATTATTGATTATGATCAAGATGATGATGATTGGACACAGTCTCCTAGTGATGATGCTGATGCAACTGCAGGTGCTACTACCGGGGGCAGAGTGTATGCACCTTCTTTCTGCTTGCATATTGACACTAAAAGATGACAGCATGAAAGTCAAGGAGATTATGATTCACAAAATCAGTATGGACAGCAGCAGATTATGGAAGTGGCCAATAAGAAGCAGGCATGTATAGCTGAGGAGATCGAGTAGAGTATGAAGACTTTAAATTCCATCCACCCAGTAGCAGTTATGGGTCAGGGTCTTCTTCTTATCCTCAAGCTGCTTCTTTGCATCCTGATTCTGGAATTTCATCAAGTCAACAAGCGTATACTCCAAGAGATTCAAAGAGGGATGCACGACTTGGCTGCATCATTGTTTAGTTATGGTGAATATAGGGAACATATGCAACCTTATTATAGATACCAGCAACAACAACCAGAAGATGAATCAGAAGAATCTACGAGTTATTATCCATATTAGTATACTCACTCATATTTTTCATAGCTAAGGATCATTTGATTTCATTAACATTTATTATTTGTAAATGTTTAGTACATTAGCATAATATTTTTTATGTTTAATATGTATGAAAGTAGTCATTTAGTATGTGTTACGTGTACTTCTTTGTCTTAACCCACCTTTGTTACACTCAACACATATCTAATTAATTGTTTACATTTTTCTGATTTTTTTTATTTTTTCTGAATTTTTTCCTTTTTTCTGATTTTTTGGGCCCTTTTATGCCCGTACCGGCCGGAACGACCGGTACCAATACTGCCATCCATGCTTTCCACTGACGAAAAATCCAAAGCATCTACATGGAAGAGATCGCCGATGAGCTGCCACACCTCCTTAGCAAAATAGCAAGATGTGAAAATGTGGTCCACTGACTTGTCCTCCTTAACACACAAACAACACCCCATTCCCAGGTATTGCAAGAACTCGCCAGCCGATCTTTGGTGGGAAGCCGATTAAGAGAGGCTCTCCAAACAAAAATTGAACCTCCAGCAGACTTTTGACCTTCCAAACCTGTGAGAACAGAGAGAATCTGCATCCCCATCAAAGATGACCGAATATGTAGACTTCACATAATGTTTGCCTTGCTTATCCCATCTTCATATGCATCTATCTGCCCTCTCTAAAAGCATGTGGATCGGCTGAAGCCAACCAAGGAGAGTCATCAGGTCTTCACTTCTTCTTCTTTCAGATGTCTTCGAAAGAATGGTGTCCAAGTAGTGTGATCACCGTATCCCTCTGCCACTTGGGATACCATGGCTGACTGCCGTAGGGAAATGTCAAATAGCTGCGGGAAGACCATCTTTAGAGGCTGAGAAGAACACCACGTGTCCTCCCAGAACCGCGTGTGCCTGCCATTACCAACATCAATAGCCAACCCTGCCAAGAACACATCTACACTGGAGAGAATTCCTTTCCATAATGGGGAGACAATGTGGGTGCAAGTTGATAAGACCTCCCAATGACTAGATTGAGCATAGTATTTATGTGAAATCACCTAGAACCACAAAGACGTCTCCTTCTGAGATAGTTTTCACAGCCATTTAGAGAGGAGAGCTAGATTGAATAGCATGATATCCTTGAGGCCAACCCCTCCACTTTCTTTGGATCTACAAATCTGTTTCCAGGAGACATGATAGCCACCCCTTGTAGGATCACCTGCACCATGCCAAAAAAATATGGCTCTGATGGAGTCCATTTTCTTAGCTACCACAGCCGGGACCCTGAAAGTGGAAAGACAATAGATAGGCAAAGAGTCCAGCACCAAAGAACATAAGGTAAGCCTCCCGCCAAAGGACAGCAGTCTCCCTTTCCAACCTATAAGGCGGCTATCAAACCCCTGAAGCACCTTATCCTAATCACTAATCTGAGAACTCCAGAAGAAAGAGGCATTCCTAAGTAAGAGATGGGAAAACTCTCCTTTCTAACAACCCAATAAGAAAGCAACTCTACAAAAATTGGTTCTCCAATGTTGAGGGCAAGAAGTTAGATTTTGCCAAAATTAACCACCAAACCGATCACCTCAGCTACTAGTTCCAACACAAATCTGGCCGCCAGTAAATGAGACTCCTCATTAGGAAGAAATAGAATCGTGTCATCAACATACTGCAAATATAAAACTGACAGAGTTAGCTGGAAGAGCTTGCTGGAGGTTCTCTCTCTTATGGGATTCGGTGAAAGATGGACTCGGTGGATCAAGGAATGTATCTCCTCAGCCTCTTTTGCAGTACTGGTTAATGGACAGCCCACTTCTCCTTTTCATAGTGGTAGAGGCCTGAGATAGGGGGGCCTTTATCACCCTTGCTTTTTATTTTGGTGGCTCAATGCCTGTCTAAAGCATCTAGAAAGTAGGCCAGTATCTTTCTTAGGTGTTTCATTGGCATAACTGAGACTGTGTGGAAGATCTTCCTTGAAGCACTAGAAACTCCTTGGATTCACATGACTGACAGTATAGGCCTAATTAAGGGGCAGATGAGCTTAGTCAGTTGAAACAAGATCAGAAAATCCAGATGGTGAGCTTACCAGCTATCCGATGGGCAGTTTGGAAGAAAAGGAATATATAATTTTTTTCTCTAATATTTGGTTTCTGTCCTTCCATGAACTTCTCAGTCCAACAACCCTCGTCGGCCACAACATGTGCAAAGCTCATAAGTTCCACAAATATTTTCTTTCCATGGATCATTCTGCTAAACCACATTAACATCATCTATGATCTAATATTATTCTCATGTGCCTTCTATATAACCCAATATTTTACTCCATATAATATTGCAGGTTGTTAAACTATTTTATAAAAAACTTACTTGTTCTGAACAATCTCCCTGAGTTGAGCAAATGACCAAGGAATATTATGAAAGAATTCTAGTTTTCTACATAGTCAATATCATATGTATTTGCAAGAACATCTCAATGCTGCTGCCTGTTGAGATGTTTTCCCCCATCTTCCAAAATTGAACTACACAATCTTTAAATTTCAAGGTAAAAATTTTGCAATAAATTATGAGGTAACTTTCACACTCAAACGGCCTCATACAACCACTAAAAATCATGAAACGGAGTTTTATCCCAGTTGTCCACTCTTCAAAGTACAATTTGGGTCCACCATCACACTAACAACATTTCCTTGGCAGACAGAGACACTAAGTAGAGAACTTCACATTGATAAATTCATTTTATGACAGAATACATTTCATTTCACCGTGTACTTGAGAAACATATTACACCCTTGCTTCCATTTCCATATAGTGATATATGAAAACAAACTACTGTTCAAGATGATATCACTTGCACTTGGTGATATTTCACCATGTACTTCGCCCTTCACAACCACTGGTATCTCCTGTTCCTCCCCCTATTTTTTTGTACATTTCTATTATCTCATGTTTTCTATCCTTGAGCTATCCAGGACATCAAGAAACTTTTCAGGGTATTACCTCCCTCTGTAACAAACCCCACATGCCAGGTCAATGGCACTATTGAGTGGACGTTGAACATCCGTCTGACAGCCAGTCAGAAAGACTGCTTGTTCCCCATGGATTTAGTTCATGATCTTAGTACAGGCAGCCAAATAGACATTCTGAAAACTCCTCTCATCTAAACTTTAATATCTGCACTCGCATGAGGAGTTTCAGCAAAAGAAATTTGCAGCAAGTCACACCATCCAATCTGTCATACAAGAAGATATGGTCTCAATATATTGATCATGTCTTGCTGATTTCTTCCACAAACAAGAAAAAATATTCTGGTGAGGAGCATGTTTGAAGGCATACAGTTACTAAATCTTTAAACTTCTGAAACTAATCATGGGAACAAAGACATGACAGAAGGTTATGGACATGTGAACAGACGCAAGCAAGCATTCTTCAATTTCATCACTACCAGCAGAACGATCCCTCATATCCCACTTTTCCGAAGTCAACCGTGAAATAAATTTCCGTCGTCATTCCCTCTATTAAGAGATGGTTCCAACAAACAACTTACAAAGGAATACGCCATTCCAGCTGGTTCATCCCCTTCTTAACATCCACCAAGCTCTGCGGGACCGCATCCCCGCGCTCCTGAGGAAGCCACGACCGCGTCACCGCTTCGGAGGCCTCGAACCCCGTCGCCCTCTTGCTCTCCCACTCCGACAACTGCCGGATGGTGTTCATGGCCTGGCACGAACGGCAGGTCCCCCACCACTGCCCGGGCGTCGCCCCACAGTTCTCGCAAACCCACAAAACCTTCTCCTTCGCCGACTTCTTCCTGGTAGCCGGAAGCCAACTCGACTGTGAAGCTGAGACGGAAGAAACACTTTTCCCATCTTCCTCGTCAGAGTTCACGTCAACTTTCCTACCTCTCGGCACAGGAAACTTCTTCACGGGCTTCTCCATCTTGGGACCCTCGTCTTCCTCGCCCCCTTTGCCCTCCAAACCACCATATTCCTCCGCCACACGAGTTATGAGCTTCCCCTCCAAAGGATCGTAGAAGGTCCACACCTTGCGGGCATCGCCCGCATCACCCTTCTCCGGAGAACTCCCCGGCTCGTCGTCGGAACACCGACCGGCGTGGTTGACGGCGCCCCAACCTGAGGAGCTGAAATGGTGGGAAAAGCTCAGATTTCCCGAAATTTTCGCCGAGAATGGTGGGGAAGAGGAGGCGAAGCGGATGCTGGTGCGATCGAGGAGCGCCTTGCTCTTCAGGAGCTTGCGCAGGGAGTGCATTCTGGGGAGTTGCAGGATGGGGTGGCGGGCTGTTCGCATCAAGGAGAAGTTGGGGAAGGGAGGGGGATCATGGATTAGGGTTTTGTTGGGGTTTTGGGTTCTCGGGGTTGAAGAGGAATAAGAACGCGCCAAGTTTCGAAAACTGGCTTCCTCTCGGCGGGGTATTTATCGGGTCGCAGAGTTGAACGCTCCGCCGTTGCAGTCATGACGGAAAATGCTGAACATTGTCGGAGAGCAACGAAGGAAATTCGAGGGTTGCTTGGCTGCTTGCGGTCTCAACATTTCCCCGCTGAATAAAGAATTACGAAAAAAAAATCAAAAAAAAATACCGAACAATAAAATTATAAAAAATACTTCTTCAAAAAATAGGTAAAAATTTAAATTCTGAGTAAAGGTACTCTGAAATTATGAAGATTATTTCTTCAAACAATTTTTACTGGTATTTGTAAAACTTGTGAAAAATAATTGAGAAAACATTTTCAAAAAAATTGAAAAGGTAATTAGGATCCTTTTACTAAATCAATTATTTTTAGTAAAAATTTTATTAAGAAAATAAAAAAATGTATAACCAGTCACCTGACCTCTTGTTAAGCAACCCCCATGCCCTCCACACACGCACGTCGAAAGTCTTTAGCGCTTTATACTCGATCATCAAAGTATTGTTTGTTCGGAAAATTGTATAATAATATTATTTCTCAATACAACTTTTAACACACCTTAGGTGGCACACATATATTGGACGAAAGTGTAAATGTCCTACACTTTTGACAGTTGCATCTTCCAATGTATGTGTGTCGCCTAGACTGTGTCAAAAGTTGTGTTGTAAAACGGTGTTATTATATCATTATCTTGTTCGCTTTGGCCAAAGACTTCGTGGTTTTGTTTATTTTTAGAGGCTCCAGAGTGGGGACTTCTCATGAGATTACTAATCTTGTTATTACTTCCGACTAAGTATACATTGATGTCTGAAGATACAACTTAATTATATTTGAGAGATGTTACATTATACTCCATTTATATAGGCAACGTTCTCCTTGCAATGTTATCTAATTTACAATTAGTTCACCAGGTAAGTGAGACTTTAGAAGTGGCCCTACAGGCTCAAGAGGTAACTCCCACCATGTAATTTCACACCACGGTATTACGTATCGTCATACCACAGATAATCCTCTCATGGTGTAGTACTTTACACTTAACTCCCACAATTATGACTAGTTCACGACTTTAATATCATTTTATAATGCTTTGTACTCCGCCATCAAGATATTATCTACTTCAGCCCAATGGCCTCATAGTTTTGTCTCTTTTTAGAGGTAATAGGCTTTTGAGTAGGAACTTCCGAGGAGGTTGCCCATCCCGTTAGTAAGTGTACTTGACTACGAAGTTCTTTAAAAGAACATAGTCAATACTCGAAAAAACATCTCAATGTTTTGAGATATAATTTAATTATATTTGAGGGGTGTTACATCGTCGTTTGATAGACCTTCAAGCGATCAATTTCATAAATATTTTATATTTATAAATAAATATATATTCTTAATTAAAAATAATAATTTTAATAATTTTTAAAATATTAATAAAAAATTCTTCCAAATAATTCCCTAAATAATATCGTATATGAAAAAAAACTTGTACCATACATATATATAGAAAACTTCTTGTTAGTTTTGGAATCAACTCTTGTCCATAGTCATGCGAATGACAATAGACTTGATGACAGGGATGATTATGTAGAAGATTTTCTATATATGCATATTTCATGAGAAGTTTTTTGCTTGATCATATAGGGATGATTATGTAGAGGATTTTCTGTATATACATATTTTATTAGATTTTTTTTTTTATCATAGAGGGTTGGTTTACGTAAACAATGAATATATAAAGGGTTTTATATATATATGCATTTTACAGGAAGCTTTCTACTTGCAAAAAAGTTATAATAATTATGTTTAAATAGCTACCGACCATTAATCAATAATTATCTAAAAACTTTTTATCCTATAACCTGATGTTAATGTTCTACTTCAGAAATATCACTATTAAAACTCACTGCATCAAATTTGATGCTCCATTTAAACGGGCAACGTGGGACGTCGTTTAGAACCTAGACTCAAAGTTGTAGAGCATACAACAGGAGAATTAAGGGTTACTTGTTTTAATATAAAATTATGCAATTAATAATTTTCAAAATCACCATTTTTAGAAACTAGTAAAATTTTATGATTTAAAAATCAGAGAACATTTGTTTAGTTGCTTGTAAAGTAAAAAGGATAAAGTTTATATTTTTCTTATTTAATGAGTTCAATGAAAATGAGAGTTCTTTGATGAGGTAATCAACTAACTCATAATGAGTATGGTAAAAAAAAGTGGCAAAAAGAGTGATATGATAATATTCCTCTTCTTATTTTGGTTTATAATAGACCTTCCCAATAAACCAAAACAAAGAAATGAACTATTAAGTGGGCAAACAAAACCCAAATAAGATTTTATTTTACACTGTTTTATCATATCAAACATCCAAAAACATCATAAAATAGAATAATTTATTTAGATTACAGTGTTTTACAGTTGAACAAACAACGCCTAGCATGAAATTATTAGCCGGATGAAGAATTAGGTCTAATTCAATGAGACTCTCCAAGTCTTGCTGACTCCAGATTTTATAATGACGACAATGAACCACAAGGAGAACTCAAGAATGTAGCATGAGATTGACAAAACTATAAGATTGTATAGAAAACATGAACGCAATGTTTAAAGGCACTTTGGTTAAACAAACAACATAAAAGTCAACTTTAAGGCTACGAGGGCAGGTGCTACCTCTTCCATGTTTTTACATGAGTAATACTTTCAATATCTCTGGCAACGTCATCCAATCGATTCAGTCAAATAACTTCACTAAGGGCACATTTTTTTCTTAATTTTTATTAAAATCAATGGATGAGAACAACTCTAAAAGACCTACCTTTATCATTCAATAAAAGATCTGATGACTAAAAAAATTTAAGAAAAAAAATCACACCCCTAGGGAATCTAACACTCCTGTCTGCTACAGTACCACCATATTACTTTCTGAGTTTTACTTATTGCACGACAACCAATGCAACTGTAAGTACAACTCTTATACTCTTTACTTTTTTTTTTTTTTTGGTCGAAAGAGGGAGCAGCGCTTCAAATTCACTATTAAGTTGGGGCCAGATCGGCCATAACAAAGGGGAGGATACAGCGAGGAACATCAGGGTGTTTCCAAACAGAGTCTGCACCAAGAGATAATGAAAATTTAACTAAGAGATGGGCGACCTAGTTACAATTTCTGGGGATATGCCTGATGAAAACCCCAAGATTCTTCTGAAGGGTTCTGCAGTCATTGATGACAGAGTAGATCTTCCATGGAGGAGGTTTACTGCTGTTAAGGGCATCAACTATTTTAAGAGCGTCACGCTCGATGAAGGAAATCAGACTCAACGAGGAGGCAAGCATGAGGGCTTTCCTAATGGCTTCAGCTTCAGCCTTTTCAGTATCTTTATAGGGAAGCTTTAAGGATTGGCAAATAATGATAGTGCCTTCATGATTCCTAGCAACATTAGCGATGCAACTAGAGTTTGCATCAATTGTTGCATCAACATTGATCTTAAACTTCCCAACTGGAGGTCTTTCCCAGCGATCATATTTCAGTGGAACGACTCGATTCAGCTGATTGATATCAGGATCCCAACACTCAACTTCCTGCATTGCAATGCGGACAATTTTATTGGGAGAAGAGACTTTGTTGTTAAACACAGCTTCACATCTGACTTATCATATGTGCCAAAGTAGGGAGAAACTCTGACAAGTATGTAAGATATCCTTCTTTGAGTTGGCAAAAGGGGGGGGGGGGGGTTCTCTATCTTACAAATTCTTGTTGTCCCGGTCTGTGTGGTAGTTGAGGGGGGACATTTTTCACACTGCCCTGGCAAAATCACAGTCGAATAAGACATGCAGAATAGTTTCTTCTCCTCCAATACAGATAGGGCAGCTTCTGTCAATATGGGGGAAGATTTTCTGCATTCTACTTGCTATAGGAAGCATGTCATTTATACATTTCCAGAGGAAGATCATGACCTTAGGAGGGACAACCTTGGTCAAATGGAAATTCCACAAAGCAGTCCAGCCCATACTAGATGGAGATGGGGGTCTGTGTTGGTCCCTCAAGAATCTGTAAGCGGACTTGATGGTGAACTGACCATTCTCCGTCAACCTCCAAACTAGCAGGTCTAGAGGTGATTGCCTAACTTGGGGTTACATACCTACGAGTAAGCCTGCAAAACGATACTCCGTCATCCAACTTCACAATCCGATTCTGACTCTTTAGAATCGGAATCATAAACACGCTATTTCCGTCACAAATTCGTTATCGGGGATGGAAATCTTTATAAGCATCGGAAAGGAAACAGAAAAATATATTTATATATTCAGGTTTTGCTACCCTTCTCATAATTTATTTAATAATATGTATATACATTACGGTTCTTTTAAAGGGCACGTTGAAGTAGCCCAATGTTGCACAATCGCCACTAACGAGGAAATGTGTTTCAGGAGTCTCTGGTGATTCATCCTTCTCTCATTTACCCGTTTGCCCTTCTTTTTCTTTTTTTCCCATGAGATGAGACCTCATCAGCACAACGGCTACATGTATTGGAGAAGTTCAGTGTTCTGACTGACGATTCAACATTTACGTATACCTACGAGTGACAGGGGTTTGTAAGTTTAACATCCTTTTGGCAGTGAGTGAAAATATATACAAGCTTTTTTTACTTTCCAGTGATGAATATCCAGTCTGCGGCCTGGAGTAGCAATGCGACAATCTCAACCTGCTCCAGACTTCCAATGGTAGCTTCTCCGTGGCTCCTCTAAGATCACCTCACGACTAGCTGGGGAAAAAGTCATGATCATTTAGGTAAACAACTGTGGTAATATGTTTCGGATACATTAAGGATAACGAGACAAAAAAAGAACTATTGACTTACAGAGATGCATCCACTACCAACTTCTATTAATTGTATGGTCACTGCAGATACTCAAAGTCTTCATTAATTCCCGTCTGCAAATTTAACGTACTACAATGATAGGGGGAAAACTATAGTTTCTCAGACAATTTTAAACGAGAAAAGATTTAAGGCTGAAAATGTGTGAAAGAAGATTATGGTTGTCCATTTGAGAGCATCACATATCCAAAGGGTTATTAAACTATCACGTGCACCATACAACTACCATCAAATGACCCCACATTCTAATCTGCAGGACAAGGTCCACGTAAATCATTTATATTATACTTGGACAGAAACAAAGAGAGCACAAGTATATGAAAATGGTAATATCAGGTGATAAAGTGATCCACTGCCTGTTTATCCAAACAAATTGCAAAAAAGTGACACTTCTCTTGAATCAACTAAATGCAACGACTTCATAACTCACCGATACACGGTAATAAAGCTATTTTAACTTCGACAAATTACCAAGAGTTTTGATGTGGCGATTTTTATATGCATCACGTTAGAATAACAGTCAGACATTGAATGTTGTGCTTCCAAGCAGTGAGCAAGGCAGAAAATATTTCTTGGGGTGGGGAATTATTAGTCAATGGAAGAACAATATTATCCTGAATGACAAATGAGAAAATTTTTATACAATACTATATGTTTTCAAAAGGGAGGGGTGTGGTTCCTGCTCAACTCCCTACAGACTCTACACCGCTGCTTCCAAGAAACTACTAACCAATCTAATTGCGATTGGAAAAATCTTAGGGTGCTATAGATAGTCTCTTTAACTTTCAAAACCACCTCCATCTTGACCCAGTCTGTAATTACTGTCCAATCCTCTTGATGTAGTCTTCCCCACGAGAACGTAGCCCATTGACACCCTACTTGAAAAATATGCTAATGATGCCATCGCAATTAACAACAACATGTTTACTAATGGCAACAAGGCAAATTTACAAGTACATTATCAGCTAGTGAACATTACCTCCCTATATAAATGTTCTAACTGTTCTTTGGCTTCTGGAAATGTTGTTGAACACCAATGCTGTAATGTGAATATATTGTCTGGGAAGAATTTTCCAAACAAGTTTAAAAAGAAATAGGTAGAAAAACCAATTATAGAAAAAAGAGGATGAAGGTTTAGGGAGACAAAACACCAAAAACCTGTCCATCTGTTGGCAGCTGAATGAGCAACCTCAATTGCACTTCCTGTGGAATGGCTAAGAATATGAGGACAATACTTTTTCAGTAACATAAAAGAAGCAACATGGCATCTATTAACATATGAGAAAAGCATGAAAGAACAGCATGCCTTCAGGTGAATAGAAATAAATGACACTTGACAACTGCTGAGTACACACAAAAAGTGATCTGTATCAATAGGTGGAGCCGTTGATTCCTCAGTTGCCCCACAAAGAAAATGATCAAGTTAATTCAAGGAGGGAAATTGTGCAGCTGCATATCAGATTCTCCTGTGAGTAGAGACCTATCACCACCCAAACGAGAGTTTAAACAGAAAAGAGGCACCTGGAAACAGGTTGTGAAGTAAAGTGGTGTCCTTTAAAAGATGTGGTCTATCTAGTAGCACAGCAGAAGCATTAGGTGAGCCATGGCTTGGTGGTTCTCAAACCCACAATTTAGGAAGAAAAAAAAGCTGACAGGAAAATGTAGCTAAAAAGCAAGAGCTTTGCACATGATGACATGACACAATCATTATAGATTTAAATGTTAAAAGAGACAAACCTGGCCTAAACGAGTATGGGGAAGAAAATCACATGCATATTAAGCAATATACATGAACTACTTAAGCAAAACTAAGAATGACTCAGCAGATGAAATATTAAAGCAGAAAATGAAAGAGAAGTGTTAGAATTCCTACTCATTGCTTCAATGGTTGCTGGATCGTTATCTGCGTAGCAGCTCAGTTGTTCCTAAACCAAGCAAGGAAAAATTGTTCAATAGCTGCTCAATCAACTACTAAACACCCTGTTAGATAGCTCCAAACTGGGTTCTATTAACTGAAGCAATCCCCCCCCCCCCCCCCCCCCCCGACAATTTGGATTTTACAAGAGGTGTTTCCACTGTGTCTCAGTGGTTGTGGATCGGGGGACCACTAATACAGACCCACGGGAATCAATCTCTGTAGCATACAGGCACAAGGTTATCATGTGGGCCATCAGGCCCTGAGCAGGTGATCTGGAAAATGTCCTAGTTAAAACTGAGAAAAGGGGGGCAACATACACCTTCAGCTTCTTATGCTGCAACTCAACCGTCTTCAGCTCTTCTAGTGCACTTTCTCGCTCATCCTGTGACAAAACAAAGAGCCCAGAGACCTGGGAGTTCCACCAATGCACTTTTTGAACGCACCAGAATCAGAAACTGCAGAAATATTACTCACAGATTCTTCCCTCCCTCTCTTCAAGCTGTCCCGCTGCTCAACAAGTTCTTTTAATCTCTTCCTACTGTTGGCAAGATCAGACTCCAGTTTGCTGTGTGTATTTCTTAGCTGTTTTGAAATAAACACAATGGCTAGAGTAAGAGCACTATTTACACACCTTAATGATCCAGAGACCTCTCTCTTTATCTAAGAACATGTAAGGGAAGTGTTTGACAGTTCACCTGATTGCTAGCGCAACTTGGAAGGCTCCAAAAATACACCTGCAAAAACATAAATACAGTTTAGGTAGAACAAATAGTATAAATACATAACCACGAGAACCAAAACCTGGCAACATCAATCAGGAAATATACACCATGAAGTTTGAGTATCCAATGAAGTTTCTCTCCTAAAAGCAAATAGACATATTATATCCATAGATAAAAGCTCACAGACTTCTTCAAATCATTGTCAAGACGAGCCAACAAAGGGGTTTGGTTGATGTTCTTTCAAGTCATAAAATTTGTTGTATAAGAGAAGTGTAAAGTATTTTTACATAACAATTGAGTTTGGCCACTTGAACCCACTTGAGTTAAGTTCTCAATCATGCTTCTTGGATTAAGAAGTTGAGTCCTATATTGAAGTACAGTCAGTTTGTAGTCAAATTGATAAGTTTCTAAACAATGATAGTATAGAAAAGAAGCATACAAAATGACAAAAACTTGACTAAGAAAACTGCATTTATGCAAAGCTGCTCCTGAATATCTAGGACTATAACTGACTGGGGTTTAATCATACAATGAAGTCCAACAGCACAGCAATGGATTTATCTTCTTTCGGACTTTGCACAGTCCGATTTAATAAAACTAACATCTCTAGATATTCTCTGATCATGCTTCTTGAATTAAGAAGTTGAGTCCTAAATTGAAGTTCAGTCAGTTTGTAGTCAAATTGAGAAGTTTCTAAACAATGATAGTATAGGAAAGAAGCATACAAAATGACAAAAACTTGACCAACAAATTGCATTTATGTAAAGCTGCTACTGAGTATCTAGGACTATAACTGACTGAGGTTTAATCATACAATGAAGTCCAAACAGCACAGCAATGCATTAATCTTCTTTCGGACTTTGCACAGTCCGATTTAATAAAACTAACATCTCTAGATATTCTCTGACACAGTCTTATCTAATAAGAATTGTATCCTGAATATAAAAAAATAAGACTCTAAACATGTCAAAAACGCTCTCAAAAAACAAATCAAATGTGTCTTGTGAAAATGGTTTGCATTTAACTGATTTCCAGTAATGCTGGATAATGTCTCTCCAAGACAACCAAAAGTGCTACCATAGTTTTTCTGCAGAGGACAAGATTTATCATTTCATGCATCCTCAACAAACTTTTCAAAATCCAGGACATCAATGGGAAGTAAATGCTTACAGAGGTGCCTATTTTGTCTTTCAAAACAAGGTCATCATCAACTAGACTTTGAACAACATCCTTTACAGACTGGCTGATAACACCTTTCTTTGGGCCCAATTTTTCAAGCTCCTTCAGCTAAAAACAAACATTTAGAAAAAAGAATAAGAAAGTTCCACCAGAATATGACATTAAAACAGTCTAAATATAGGCAGGTCCGCAACAGATGTCCTCCAAAAAGTAGCTAGGATATAAATCCGAAAACAATATTTACAGTTAGTACCATTAGATGATAGCTCAGTCATGCATACACTATTTGAAGATCAGAAAGAGAGAGCATCAACATCTTGGATTCATGGGGTGTCTGTGAAGATGTGTCCCGGCAACACCTTATGGCAAGGAGATGGTGGATTTTGCTCAAGGCTTTACTTTCCAGTGGACCTGTTTGGGTCATCATAGACATTCTGTAGACCTTTCTGAATTAGAAACTAAAAAAAATGATTTCACACTCTCCTCCTTTCAACCATGCACTCCTGAGTCCATAGTTCCCGGCATCCAACGGCAACATGAATGCCCCAACAAACAAATGAAATCTAGAACAACTGAAGCTTGAGACTCGATAACCAAACCAAAAATCACCAGTTAGACAACCACTTCCATGGTGTGGCCATGGTTAAGGTATAATATAAATATTCCACTACAAAACAAATTAGTCTTATTTGAAAACTAAAATACAAAAACAAGCCTCAAATCTGTCCCAAAATGTGCCATGTCAAAAGGCAACAACAGCAACAAAAAGCTGAAAAAGGTTGGAATTCCCCTCATTCTTATATTGCACAAGAAAAGAAAAAGACCAGAGATGCCTGCCGTATGCACAAAACCAGAGTAAAACACATGCCTAGAAGTAAACAATTAACTATAAGTTAGCAAACAAAAGTATGGGTCACTTAAACTGAGTGACCCCTAAGCTAGTTAGAATCAAATCCAGAACACCTTATACAAATGGATAAACAATATGTACAACATAACTTCGAAGATATAAGTGTCCTGGCTAGGAAACCAGTCTCTACCTGGCAATTCACATGCAAGCCAATTAATAGCCTAAATTAAAACTCCCGAATTAAATGAGAAAATACTCCAGAAATCCATCAGATTAGTTATATAAAAAAAATCAGATTAAAGTAGACTAAGAACTTGTCACATAAAAATTAATCATATTTTTATGTGGACATAGCTTGTGAAACTAACTTTGATTCAAATTGAACGACAAATGATATTGGATTACTGGTTTCAATTGAAAGTCAAAAAAATAATTATGTCTATGGAAGTTAGTGGAATACGGGGCTCATTGTCATCGTCAACATCAACTCTCACCCCATCAATTTTGAGGAAGCAAGGAAGTTTTCCAACTGGCTGTCCACCCAATACCTAACCTGTCATTTGAACTGCAGTAGTCCAGGCACATTCCAAGTGGCAGTGTATAGGATGACCTGCTGTTATGAAGGGACTCCCAGATTTCTAGAATTAGTATAGGCAGTGAAATATTACCTGCAATAATGATGTTGATATTGGCTATTTGGATGCAAATATTCTGACCGATGTTTTAAGCTAAAACTGTCAGTGACAGAGATTGCAATTTGATGTTATTATTTTCAGCAAGAGCAGATTCTAACATAAGTTCTAACAATAAGTCTCTGGATTAAACCACAGCCTATGTATCACAAATTTCAACAGCAAATATCAGTGGAATCAGCCTAATAATCTTCCAGTATCAACAACATGCATTTAAAATGTGAGCTGAATTATAGTACACAAGTTACCCAAGTAGCAAGAAGGAGAAAACAAGGACATCAAGGAAAATCGAAAGGGACATAACAGATATCAGACATCTGGAAGAAGGATAGGGCTTCTGCAGGACCACAACTGTCACTCTTTATAAATATAAATACATTGACAAAAATAACTGTCTTTCATTTGAAGCCTCAGTGACAACGAGTGAGGTGGTTTCTGATTCATCTAAACATGCATAGTATTAATGTTTTAGCCATGTTTAGTGGATAAAGGACATCCAGAATTCTCCCAGGAAAGAAAGAGCCATCATGATGCTTACAGATACTACCTCACATTGAACAATCAGAAGACACCTGGTTTTTCTTGATCATTAACCTTTTTACTTAACATGACAACTATGTTATCAAAGGTGGTCACCTCACTCGCCTAGGTGATGAGGTAGATAGAGGCGAGCCAAAATGCCTCACCTCGCCTCATGTTCACCTCACTCACCTAAGCACTTACCTATGACATATATGCCAAATGTTTCTTTGTTTTTAATCATGTGATAGTGCTTTTTCTTATTATTAATTATTCCAAAGTGGCTAATGCCTCTTCTAACAATGTCTAGTACCATTTTTTTCTTTACATGATGTCACATTTTTTTTTTTGATGATTCCTAAGACCATCCACTATGTGTATGAATAGTGGATGGTCTTAGGACATTACATGTTGGACATGATCAGTACTTCTCATAGTCTTCCATATCATTGTCTTGAATGTTTTCTTTTATTTCCCTTGTATTGTTATTGTCTTCTCAGTTAGCGATTTATGAGAGAACACAATGCCTCAAATGCCTAGGCGATCACCTAGGCATTTGAGGTTGAGGCAAACCCCTGGTTGCCTCGCTCGTCTCTCGCCTCTGACTACATAGCATGACACGCAGAAAATAAAACTTATACCATGTACCACACCTCTTTGGTAGGATAAAGGGATTCCCAGATTATTTGAAGGACCATGCCCCTCCAAGAATCCACTCCATCTAGACTCACCTCTGAAAAAGTAGGTTGCTAGAAAGCTTAAATCTAGTTTAATTTCATGCATCATGGAAGCCAATTGGACAGATAGACCACATGTTTTCCACAAAAGAATAATACTCACAAGAAAGAAAGCTTTAGAATCATAGAAGATTTGAAGCATCTGGTCCCGTTTCTCTTCCAAAGAAAGGCCCCTCCTCTTTGACTGAAACATGTAATCTAGCCATTAGAAAGTCATGAAATATGCGATGCAGCAGAAGAATAAGGAGACGGATCAAAAGGTGAAAAAGAATACAAAACTCCAGGTAAAAAATCTAGGACTGCATAAAATCAAGTAAGAAAATAAGAATCGATAGGATGGTGACTTGGTTGTGGCCTATCTTCTAGCCACTGCATCTAATTATGAAAAAATATCACCATTCATCTGCAAAGGTTATAGCCTTTACAAAGCTTTTAGACTCCAGTGTAAACAAACATGGCAAAACGAACAATCGCATGGTTTTTAACAATAGATTGCATGTCAATAAACCAGCACTTTAAAATCAACCCCATGTGCGCCACCGTAGTTTTTTCACGATCCTTTTCCACGGAAGGTAGATGCATTGGAACATCAACGGGTCCACAAGGTCCCAGGCAATGCTCGAGCATGAATACAAACCCATAAAAGCACAGACAAATAATTCTTTCTAAACAAATTAAAAGGCAATTCATGCATAGAATAACATGATAAATCCACATCCCAACAGAAAACAACGGCGGAAGTCAGCATGAAGAAACCCTAATTACATCGCAAAAAGAAAGAAAAAAAAAGGCAAAAGGAACCTTCCACAAAATTCTGAAGCGGCCCCATTTCAGCAGCAATCATCCATGGAACTTCCTACATGAACTACAGAACACTTAAACGATAAAACCCTCAGCAATCGGACCAGAGATTACCACGTGAACTAGGAAAACTCAGATCCCGATCTACCTCTACAGGCGAGAAAAAGAAAGAAAAAGAAAAGCGGGGGTGGATTTGGATTCCAGAGAAGGAAGAAGATAATAGCGTGGAATCGAACTAGTAGATGTAACAAGAACAACCAAGGGAAGGGAATTCACCATGGCGGCTTTGCGGAGTTGCCGAAGCCGAGGACGCGATTGCCAAAGGCGCGGGCGCCCTCTTTGGCGGGAATTCGAAGGGGAAGAACGCCCCGCCCGGGCCCTCCACTATTGCGCCTGGAGATTGGAGAAGTCGGGAAGTCCTTCCTGGGCTTCCCCGAGAATAGAGGCCCAAAGAAATGAGTCATACTCGTTGCACGAGTAGCCCAGTTATTTGACCGTTCGTGAGTTTATAGGTCAATTAAGGGATAGTCATTTAAAACTAATATGCATAGCAGATAAGGTAATGAATGTAAATTTTTTTTGGCCGAATATATATGGTACACTAAGATTTAATTATCTGAACGATTGTTAGTTTATAGGACAATTAAGAGACAGCATTTCTAAACTGATAGCTTAACAAATACGGTCATGGATCTAGCTTAGATTGGCCTTGAATCCGACCTATTTGCCTCCCTATTACTATACTTCCTAGATGTCGTATTCGTTTGTATAAGCCAATCTCTGATCGTACAAACTAAAAAATATAAAAAATAAAAAATTGAGCCTGAATGAACAAAAGATGCTTTTAATGGGCTGTGCCCAATAACAAGTTTTGATTTTTCATATATATTTTTGGGTTGTCCGATCGGAAAGCGGCCTGTACACATATGTAGGACACCTCGGAGCCCACTGAAAAAATCAAAAAATATTTTTCCTTGCCCACTACACTGACCCTCAATGTAGTGTTACTCCTTATTGCCCCGTGTGCACCGGTAATTGTTGAATCCGATTTTAATGGACAACTGTGGTAACAAGTATTTTTTAATTGAAAATAAATTTATTTTTATTTTTAAATTTGCAGACCGTAAATTTCTTTACGACTACCTCCTCGTCTCTAAGTTTATTTTTAATAAAAGAAATTTAGCTTTTGTTGCAGCCGTCCGATCGAAACTGGTCACACGGCTACAGTAATACTTGCTGCACCAACTAGAGTACAGGTCAGCTTCATCTTATTTGACTTGTTCATACAATCAGATCTGAGCCCCAATGAACAAGGAAAAACACCCTTAATAGTCTACTAAAGGCAGTTGGAATGCTTGTTGGGCGTCCCCAAAGAAAGGCCTAGAGGCCCACTTCAGCGAGTGACAATTCCTTACTATGGGGGAATTTTCAAGAGAGAAGGGCCAGTCACAAGATCTTTTAGTTCACTAAAATTCTTATTAATTTTCATAAAGTATTAAAAAAATATGTAAACTCTTCAAGCAACAAAGCTACTTGCTCGATCTCAATATAAAACCTACTTGAAGAGAGTAAGATCTAACTAAGTTTTGATGTCTAGGCCTGTCCATGTCCCTCTAGACCTCACCTTCTTCCCCTCCAGCTGAAGCTCCGAGAGATCTTTTCACCAAAAGCTAAAAAATCACATGAATGAATCGACATGTCTAGAGTGGAGATGTAAAACCCCTAAAGTTCTTTCTTTTAGACATTGTATCAAAAACATGCTTGGGGAACTTTAAGCGAAACTTTTTATTGAAATCTTTAGCTTTTAACCTCCGTATGAAAAGTATTGACTGAAAGCATTTATTACTTATTTTGAGTAATCTTAAAAGTCTCATATTCACTGACAATGTTATTTTTACTTCAACATAAGAAATTAGGGCTGTCAATGGATACCCGAATTTCGATTATCCACTTCGTTAAAGACCACCCGTTAAGTTATAGGAAACGGAAATGGATCTCTGATAGTTATAGGAGTCGAAAACGGAAACACTCATTATATTTGATGTTGCCGAAGCTTATCACGGTCGGATTCCGAGACTGGAATCCGAAATTGGATCGGATCGATGAAGAGGACCGACGGGGATTCGAGACGAGACGAGGGCAGAGACGGGGCCGAGGATCCGAGGCCGAGAGGTACCCGGGTGAAGGCTTGCTCGGAGCGAAGCCGAGACTCCTTCGGCCGAGGCGGACCAGCCTGCGAAAGGCGTCGAGACCGGGAGGAGAAAACCCGAGATCGGCGGCCGAGACCGACTCGGAGAGGTCGGCGAAGATTCAAACCGAAGCTCCTGCAGAAGGAGGAAGAATAAGAAGAACCGGTCAGTAGGAGTCCCGGGCTTCGGCCCTAAGGAACCCCCTCCGACGGCTAAGTTAGCTTCTGAAGAAGATTCGATTCATAAGGGAAGGAAGAAAAGGCAACTTTAATGCTTTTGGACTGTTGTCCTTGGTCCAGAAAGACCTACCTTTGGTAATAAATAGTCATGTATTTATAGCGAAGGATAGAGGTTGCTTAGTGGTGGCAGCCGATATAGGACTATGTTTTAGGTTTACTGATAAACCGTCATAGCGCCTAACCCTCCCACCGGAGTGGGCCGGATATGGCTACTGAGCCGAAGGGGAGGGGGGCGCTGTTGGGCCGGATGCCGCTTAGTGGGCTGAAGCCAACTGGGCCAAGGGCCGCTGGGTCGCCGATGGACCGAAGGCTGTCAGTGGGCCTCTTACTGTTAGCGTTGTTGGGCTGACCCCAGCGTTTGGGCTGTTTTAATGGGCCGAATCGAATTCTCCCCATCACATAGCCCCCTACTCTTGTCGTTCTCAATTTCATGAGACGGCGAGAGTAAAGTCCGAAGCTTTTTTGGGAGAGCAAATTGGCATGAGCTTCGTTTGAAACCTCTGCTTTGTTCCGTTTTCGAGAAGCTATGCCTTGAGTCGGCCGAGGGCTGGTGAAAAACACCTTCGTCTCAAGCTGGGACCCTGTGACGGATGCTTTCGTCCCCAGTTGCGAAGGGGCGAGTACTTGAGTATATCGAGACATCTGACAAGGGCGGGCAAGATCTCAGGCTTCCCGCCTTCACGATTGTGTCATAAAACACACAGGGCACGTGTTGCGCATCCGGCCGGTTCGCCGAAAGCGCAAAAGGATCTCAATCGTTAACAGTGATCACGCAGATCGCGAGTCACTTCGGCTCTCTACCCAAGACTTCACCCGGATCGCCGTCTCTCCCGCTTCTGGTACGAGGATCGGAACACGTGACGAGCATCCAGACGAACAGCCAAAGGGTCAGGCCGCGCCCGGCCGTCGATTGCCTCCTCTCAATCCGGCAACCCGTTTGTCATCATGGTGAAGAACGGGACACGTGTCGCGCATCCGAGCAGAGCGGTGCCGAAGAGAGGGAAGATCTCGGCCGTTGATTCGGCACCGGATCCCCTCAAGTTTTCCTATAAATACTAACCCTCCTCCCCTAGGCACTGTTCCGCTTTCTTCTCCACTTGTGCCTGTGCTTCCCTACTAGTGGCTTCTCCAAGCGTTCCTGCTTCTCCGGCGAAGAGCGAGCCATCGTGGGTGTTTGAGGGCACCTTGTCCGTTGCTGGAGAGCTCTTTGTCATCGGGAATCATCGCCGGGGGATCCTCTGTCGCCGGGGAGACTGTTAGCTATCGGGAAGACCTTTCTCTGAGGGTAAGCCTCAGTTCTCCTCCGTTATGTGATTCTTCATGTCCAGTTGCTCTCCTTCGGCCGAGAGTAGCTCTTCGGCCGAAGGCGATTCTTCTTGCTCTTCATCCAGACCTCCCCAGTCTTCCTTGTCGTCTCCTTTTTCTTCGAATTCTTTTGCTTCTGCTATGGCGGATGAGGCGGAGACGCTTCCGGTTGCAGAAGCTGAGCCGGTTCCGACTGTAGCCGAGCCTTCTACTTCCGGCCGTTGCCCGGCCTAGACAGTTTCGGATGTGGTTAGTGTCCTTGATACCGATACCATCAAGGTTATCACTAACTATTATCAGATTCCATCTTGGATAGTTCCCATTCGGCCTGGGAAGAACACCAGGGCCAATTCCGTCCGGCCAGGTTGCTTTTCCATTTATGAACAAAGCTTTCGGGCGGGCTTCCGTCTTCCCCTTCATTCTTTCGTTATAAACCTCTTGAGCTTTTATGGTTTGGCCCCGTCCCAGCTCTTTCCGAACTCTTGGCGGACAGTCTTCGCCTTCTTGGCTTTGAATTCTTATTTCGAAGTCAACCCCTTGGTAAACATCTTCCGCCATCTGTTCAAGATAAAACCCCAGGGGAACTCTTGCTGGTATTGCTTCGTCCCTCGCTTTGGCCGAGGTATTTTCTCCGGAAAGCCCTCGTCTATTCATCATTGGAAGAAGGGCTTCCTTTTCATCTCTCTCCCGGAGGGGGAGAAGAGTGTGTGGCCCTTCCCCACCGAATGGGCGCCTTTGGCCGAGGGCCTCTCCGATCCACCCTCTTTCAACCCCGAGCAGCTCGAGATCGTGCACCTCCTCGAGGATGAGGCTCCGTACGAGATTGCGGAGCTCTTCGGGGACGAGGACATGCTTATACAGATGGGAGCCTGGCCGGATCCGGCGTTCTCTCCTACTCGGGTCTCCCCTTATCTTCCTCTTGAAGACATTCCGGGAGAGGCTGAGGGAACTGTCGCGGTCGAGTCTCCGGCCGAAGCCCTTCCGTCCGAAGAGGGCGCCGAAGCTGCGGCCTGGGGTAAGTCGGTCTTTGAGTCAAAGAAAGTTGCATATTCTGAGTCGTTGCTAACCTTCTTCCTTCTGTTTGCAGAAATGTCTGGACTTCGGAGATTGCTTGGTCGGCTCTCCAAGCAGTCCGGGCAGTCCCGGTCGTCCCAGCCGCGGGCGGTGGAAGAAAGGACGGCCAGAGGGGTTGCGGCCCCCAGTCCCCGGACCACAAAGCAGACGGCGACTTCTACCGAAGGCCGCGCTGCCGCTGCCGCGCTCGGGAGGGAGCGGCAGAAGGGAAAGTCGGTTGCCGGAAGAAGCGGCCGACCAGAGAAGAGGAGCCGGGCGGATGATCCCGGCGACAGGGAATCCGCCCCGGTAGCCAAGAGGTCAGTGGCGGCACGAGGCGCCCTGCTTTCGACGCCTCCCGAACCGCTGAGGGGCAATTCTCCTTCTGCCACTGGGGCCGGCACGGAGAATCTTTCCTTTCCCTTTGGGGCAGCTGGGACGCATATGTCCCAGGAGTACGGGCACGAGCACTAGCGCCCGGACGTGGGGGTCTTCGCAGACGAGAGTCTGGAGGACTCCCAGACGTGTCTGCGTCTGGTCCGCGGCTGGACCCTGCCAATGGCCGGGGATGAGATCAAGGAGCTTTCTTCGGAAGGCTTATCCTTGCAGTGTGTTCGGCACGCCGTCCAGGTGAGAACCCTTTCGTCTTTGTCTTTACTCGTTGTTTCCTTTAGCCCCTTCTTTAAAACTTTTCTTGCTTTCGGCTGCAGGCCGCGGTCATATGCGGGGCTCTCGCTCACCGCCAAGCCGCCATCCAGCAGAAGCTCCTGGACATCGACCAGGCTTTGGATCAGCTAGCCTCGGGCAAAGTGGCCTCGGTGCAGCGCGATCTCGAGGCTAATGTTAGTATTAGATGGTCTCAAAGCCAATCCGATACTGTGTATATATTCAGATTATTAATAAATGGCAATAATTCATTGTGTGTAATTAATTCGATCTGTGTTCATCGAATCACGATGAAGTCCATGAACATGTGCAATAGTCTTTGGATTATGATGAGATCATAATTACGGGACCAAAGACTTATAAACACATGTTCTTAATTGTTCCTAGTCATAGGATGTTTGAGATAGGACATTGAACATCCGGATAGACTAGTATAGGTTACTTCAGCTCATATGATGAGGGTGACTGATCCCATAAGTCACTTGTGTGGAGACACTATGCTGAACCTATAGGTGCTCATTGGAGAATGAGTTCACTGAACTGATCCGACTATGAATCGCTGGATGGTAATCACCTCACTGTTAACCAGCTCGATTCAATTGTCACGGTTGCGTGGATGATCCTTGGACCTGAGACTCTAAGGATACCTTGTTGGTAGGTTTCTGAGCTTTGACCTTGACGAACGAATCCCTAACCATGGGATATCAATAAGTCAAGTGATCGGGTTCAGGAAAATGCCCTCGAAGGTAATTGTGTGTTCAATACGGGATCATCCGCTCTCGGTTGTTTGAGAGAGAATGTTCCGGGAATGATGCGCTTAAAGTCCCTGGCCAGGGCGGACTTTGTAATCGATAAGGAGTTATCGGATTCAGATTAGCAGCATCTGATTCAAGTGAATCGACCAAATAGGGTTTAACAGTAAACCATGCCCTAGGTCGATTCGGGAACATTGTACGGATGAAGGATTATATCCGCGCGCTAACCGATGACAGAAAGGTTCTAATAGAGGGTTGCGATAACCCCAGTTCCATCCAGGACCACGCGATGTTGCTTGGCATCCAACGTGATCGGCAGTCCGTCCGAATTTATTCTGGGACATTAAATTCGGCTGATTAATTGAATATAAGGATATTAATTAATTCAGTGGGTCAGTAAAGGGTTACTGGACTTAATGGGCTATTAACTGGACTGGTATTTGGGCCTAGAGGGTCACACGCAAATGGTTTTCAAGTCGATGGATAATCCGACAGGATTTCGGATAAGTCTGGGTTTTTGTGAAAAACCGCAAACTGACTTTTTATAAAAGAACGGATTCTACGTCCGGGGCCAGCAACCCTGACCTAGCCGTCATTCGTTCTTCCCCACTTTCTCTCTCCTCTGGGCGTGCCGTTCCCAACTGCTCCACTTCCCGTTCGACGGGGAATCTGGATCCGCATGTCGCGGCGGATCACGCGCAGTCAGACAGGATCTTCGAGCGCCGCAGCGAGCGAGGAAGCGAGGACGATCCATCGCGAGGAGAACCGCGTGGATACCGCTAGAGGTCGGGCATCTGCGCGACTTGCGGCATCGCTCCGACGGAACCGGAAAACGGACGCGGATTCGAATCCGCGCAAGGTAAATCGATCTACATCGGTTTTAGTTTTAACGACCGAAACGGGACAGATCTGATCCCGAACTTCTTTATTCCGCTGCGTTTTAGGATCGGATCCCGACACAGCGATCCCAACAGCTAACATCGAGGTCCTCATCGGAGCCAATGCGCGGATGCGGGCCGATCTGGAGGAGCAAAAGGGGGTGATCCATGATGCCTCTGAGGCCAAAAAGAAGGCCGAGAAGGAGCTGGAGAAGTCCCGGGCCGAGGTCGCGTCTCTAAAGGCCGAGATCCAAGACAAGGCCAAAGAGCGAGACGAGGAGCGCCAGCATCACGCCGAGGAGGTGTCGGCCCTTAAGGCGGACTTGGAGGCCAAGACCAAGGAAGCGGACAACATCGCTCGCTCAGCCGTGGTGAGCTACAAGGAAAGCCTTGAGTTCGCCGAGGAGATAAAGGAGGCCCGAGTCCAGGCAGCGTCGTCCGTGTTCGATCTGGGGCTAGTTGTCGCCCAGAAGGCGTGCCTGGCCACAGATTTGACCGGCATCAGCTACCCGACGGACAAGGAAGGCGATGAGCTTTTGGCCTGGTGGCAAGGGTTTAAGGCTGAAAGAACTCCGGCTTCTCCGGAAGGCGCCGCGGCCGAACCGGTCCAAGCTTCTCCTCCAGCGTCTCCCGGCCCGACTCCTGTTGGTGTGGACGGCGATGATGCCGAAAGCTAGTCCGGGGGCTTGTCCCAATTTTTTTTTTTGCTTTTAAAGATCCCGAGGCCAGGCGTATGGCTTGCTTTTGTACTTTTGACCATATATAGAAGGCATTTTTGTTTATGCTTGCTTCATGGTACGTCTGAGTAGATAGCCGAGTTTGGTTCTGTATCTGGCCGAAGCCACGTCGTTCTCGATACGCATTGTACGAACTTAGAGAATATAGCCGCTCTCGATACGGTTTGCATGGCCGAAGCCACTTCCGGTACGGTTTACACGGACTTAGAGAACATTGCCGCTCCCGATACCGTTTGCATGGCCGAAGCCACTCCCGGTACGGTTTACACGGACTTAGAGAACATTGCCGCTCCCGATACGGTTTGCATGGCCGAAGCCACTCCCGGTACGGTTTACACGGACTTAGAGAACATTGCCGCTTCCGATACGGTTTGCATGGCCGAAGCCACTCCCGGTACGGTTTACACGGACTTAGAGAACATTGCCGCTCCCGATACGGTTTACATGGCCGAAGCCACTCCCAGTACGGTTTACACGGACTTAGATAACATTGTCGCTCCCGATACGGTTTGCATGGTCAAAGCCACTCCCAGTACGGTTTACACGGACTTAGAGAATATTGCCGTTCCCGATACGGTTTGCATGGCCGAAGCCACTCCCGGTACGGTTTATACGGACTTAGAGATCATTGCCGCTCCCGATGCGGTTTATATGGCCGAAGCCACTCTCGGTACGGTTTATACGGACTTAGAGAACATTGCCGGACATAACACCAGATAAAAAATAATATATTCACGAGTTTCGGCTAAACTTCAGGAGAACTGACTTACATGAAATAGCGCCGATGGCGCTCTACATTCCATGTACGAGGGAGAGGCTGGCCCGAAAGGGTCTCTAGCCGATAGGCCCCTCGTCGGATTACCTCCCTTACGCGATAAGGTCCTTCCCAGTTTTGAGAAAGCTTTCCTGCGGCTTCAGCTGGCTTGGATGCGTGAGCGTTATTTAACACGAGGTTCCCTGCTTCAAAGCTTCGGGGCTTCACTCGAGCGTTGTGGTATCTCGCCATGCGCTGCTGATAAGTCGCTAGCCGAATGCGGGCTTGATCCCTTGTTTCTTCAATAAGATCAAGGTGATCTTTTAGGGCTTCCTCATTAACCTTCAGATCATGAGTAAGAACCCTCGGTGATGGAAGGCTGACTTCAATTGGAATAACGGCTTCCACCCCGTAAGCCATTCGGAATGGGGTCTCGCCGGTAGGGGTTCGGCTTGTTGTCCGATAAGCCCATAGAACGCTCGGCAGTTCTTCGACCCATCGGCCCTTGGCATTGCCGAGGCGAGCCTTCAGTCCTCGCAACAGACTTCGGTTAGTGACCTCGAATTGGCCATTCGTCTGAGGGTATGTTATCGAAGCGAACTTATGGAGAATGCCGAAGCTAGCGCAGTTGTCTTTAAACCGATGGCTGTCAAATTGTTTGCCATTGTTTGAAATAATTGCCTAAGGGATGCCGTATCGGCAAATGATGGATTTCCACACGAAGTTCCATGCATTGCTATCGGTTATAGACGCGAGAGGTTCGACTTCTACCCATTTTGTGAAGTAGTCCACTGCCACAATAAGGAATTTCCTCTGGCCGGTAGCCATGGGAAAGGGTCCCAAGAGATCAATCTCCTACTGGGCGAAAGGCCAGGGATCTGATAGAAGAGTCAGAAGGGTCGCCGACTGGTGAATGAGGGAACTGAATCTCTGGCACTGGTCACAACAGCGGACGAGAGCGGCTGCATCCTCTCAGAGTGTCGGCCACCAGTATCCTTGCCTTAAGAGTTTGTGGGTCAAGGCCCTTCCTCCTGCGTGTACTCCGCACATTCCTTCATGTACCTCCCTTAGCGCATAATCAGCTTCAGCCGGGCCGAGACATCGTAGGAACGGCCGGCCGAAGGATTTCTTATATAGTATTCCCTCCAGAATAAGGAAGTGGGAAGAGCGCTGCCGGACGTGCCTTACTTCCTTTGGATCGGACGGGACCTCTTCTCGGAGGAGGAAAGCGACTAGGGGAGTCATCTAGGTTTCTGCTTCGGATTCATTCACTTGTATGACCTCGGATTCGTCGAGACTTGGTTTAGACAGTTCTTCTACCAAGACCATTCGGCCTCCTCCCCCGTCCTGAGTTGATGCTAGCCGGGAAAGAGCATCGGCTCGAACATTTTCGGCCCGAGGGATCCTCACAATTTCATAAGAATCAAATTGAGCGAGGATCTTGCGGGTTACCTGGAGATAGGATATCATTAATGCGTCCCGGGCCTCGTACTCCCCGGTGACTTGATTGGCGATCAATTGAGAATCGCTGAATGCCCTTATGTTATGCGCACCCAGCTTCCTAGCGGCCCGAAGGCCTGATATAAGGGCTTCGTATTCTGCGGCATTGTTAGTAGCCGGGAAGGAGAAGCGCAGCGCATACTCCGTGATGACCCCTTCTGGAGATGCCAAGATCCATCCGGAAGAGCACGCGGATCCATCAACGTAGAGTCGCCATTCGTCCGCCGGACACAGGGGAACCGAAGTATCCTCGACTTCAGATGCAGTTATGATTTCTGATTGAGGGGCCGAAGATGCTTCGGGAGTGAGCTCGGCGATGAAGTCGGCTAGAGCTTGAGCTTTTATTGTTGTCCGTAGCCCGTAAGAGACGTCGAACTCTCCCAGTTCGATTGCCCACTTTGCTAGCCTACCGGACACTTCTGGCCGAGAGAGGACTTGCCTTAAAGGTTGGTCCGTGAAGACCTTTATTGAATGCGCGAGGAAGTAGGGCCAGAGCCTCCTCGCGGACGAGATGAGGGCTAAGGCCAGCTTCTCAAGAGCAGGATACCGAAGCTCTGCTCCTTGGAGGGCTCGGCTTATATAGTAGACAGGCCTCTGAACGCCGTCTTGTTCCCGAATGAGGACGGCGCTGACAGCTGTTTCGAACGCTGCGAGATAAAGGAACAGTTGCTCTCCGTGGACCGGTATGGACAAGACGGGAACATTGGAGAGATAGGCTTTCAGCTGATCGAAGGCCGACTGACACTCGTCTGTCCAGGAGAAGCTATTAGTCTTTTTCAGCAGCTTGAAGAAAGGAAAACAGTAATCCTCTGCCTTTGACATGAAGCGGCTTAACGCGACAATTCTTCCATTCAGCTTCTGGACCTCTCGGATGTTGGCCGGAGGGCGCATTTGAATAATAGCCGACACCTTTGCGGGATTGGATTCCACCCCTCGGCGGGTGACCATGTAGCCGAGAAATTTTTCGGAGGCCACGCAAAAGGCACACTTTGCCAGATCCAGCTTCATTTTATACCTGCGCAAGGCAGAGAAAGTCTCGGCCAAATCGGTTAGATGGTCTGCAGCGACGTGGCTTTTCACCAACATGTTGTCGATGTAGACATCCATATTGCGGCCGAGCTGCGGAGCGAATATCTTGTTGACGAGACGTTGATAGGTTGCCCTTGCATTCTTCAGGCCGAACGGCATCCAAGTATAACAGTATAAACCGAGGTCAATTGTAAAGCTGGTCTTGTCCTCGTCCTCTGGATGCATTCGGATCTGATGATAGCCTGAATAGGCGTCGAGGAAGCTAAGTAGCTCGTGGCCGGAGGTTGCGTCCACCACCTTTTGCACTTCGGCTTGGATGGTCATCCTTCTTTCTTGATTGAAGGTACGCCGCTTCTGCTTGATCGGGGACTGGTTGGGGTCGATGTGCAGTCGATGTTCTGCTACTTTCGGGTCGACTCCGGGCATGTCCGCAGTAGACCAGGCGAAGACGTCGAGGTTCTCTTTCAGGAACTCAGCAAGTCTCTCGGCTTCAATTTTCTCCAGGCGGAGCCTATCATTAGCGTCCGACCTTCTCCTCCCGGAACCGGAACGATTATAAGTTCCTCCCCCGCGGATGCTTCGGCCGAAGATTCGATCGAAAGGGATTCGGCCGCGGCCTTCCCTTTAACCGAGATCATGTAACACTGCCAAGCTGCATCCTGATTTCCCTTGGCTTCTCTAATTCCATGGCTGGTACGGAACTTCAGCTTCTGATGAAAAGATGAGGGTACAGCTCTAATCCCGCCGATCAGCCTTCGGCCAAAGATGGCGTTGTAGGCCGAGTCGACCTTGACAACGGTAAAGTCGGTTTCGATGGTTAATTGCTGAGGGGCCGTACCTAGGGTTACAGGGAGCCGAACGATGCCTTCTACTCGGCAAGGCGAACCATTAAAGCCGAATAGAGGCCCCCGGTGAGGCTTCATATCAACCTCATTCAAACCCATTTTTACAAAACAGTCGTAGAAAAGTACATTTGGGGCACTTCCATTATCAACAAAGATATGATGAACATTGTAACCTTTTATTACAGCATTTACAACTAAGGCATCGTCGTGAGGAACCTGAATGTCGGTCAAATCCTCCTGGCCGAAGACGATGTCTTCTTGACGAGACTGCTTCGACTCGACGTCGACTGTCGCTACGGTATCGCTGAGCCGACGACGCCTTGGCCCCTCTCCCAGTCCTCCGGATATCATCATAATTGACCCGGCACTGGGTCGCTGGTGCGATGCTTCTACCGGGGCCGAGGTGACCTTTGGCTGAGGTGGGGCTTCTTTATCTGGGAGTTGACGTTGCCTTGCTGCTTCAGGGACGTCCCGGTTCTATTGTTGTTGAGGCTGCTCTCGCCGGTACTCTGTGGCAGACGGCCTTCTCTGATGAGACGGTCAATCTCCTCCCGAAGGTGTCGGCATTCATCAGTTGAATGGCCGATTTCCCGATGGTACTCGCAGTATTTATGGGGGTCCCTTAGGCGGGGGTCAGTCTTGATGCGCTCCGGCTGCCGGAGCATGCCCTTCACCTCCTTGAGCATCCGGGAGGGTGGAGCTGGTAGCGGCAGGTACCGCTGCTGCGGATCCCGGTGCTTTTCTCGGTCCCATTCTTCCCTCCGGTATCGCTTGCGAGACGGCTCCTGATCTTCTGGGCGAGACCGAACCGGAGGGGTAGCCGCTGGTGATGTCTCGGCAACATTCTTGCCTTTGGACATCATCAGGGCTTCCTGGTTGATATACTTATGGGCCCGAGCCACGAGGTCCTGGAAAGTAGAGGGATGACGCTTCCCGATAGAGCTGAGTAGCCCTTCGTCCATGCACCCACTGATTACGGCCGAGACCGCAATCGAGCTATCCAGGTTTGGAATTTGGGCGGCTTCGGTCCGAAACTTGGTGAAATATTCTTGGAGGGTCTCGGTAGGTCCTTGCCGAATGGCCAGTAGGCTAGCCGAGGTTTTACACTACCGAGTGGCGTCGTAAAATTGGTCGATGAACAGTTGGTCTAACTGAACTAGAGAGTGGATGGAATTGGGGGCCAATGTCTCGAACCAAGTCAGGACTGTTTTTTCAAGAGTGAGGGGGAAGAGACGGCAACGGACTGCCTCAGAAATCCCTCGGACAGAGAGATAGGTATTGAACCTCTGGAAGTGGCAGACCGGATCTGTCATTTCATCATAGAGAGGACCTTTTGGCAGTTTAAAGTTGGGAGGTACCTCAATGGCCAGAAGCTCTGGTGAAAATGGAGTCTGCTCTAGAATGGTGCTGGCGAGGGGCGCTCCGTATGGCCGAGACACCATCTGCTGCATTTCCTTCCTCATCGCCGTCAGCCGCTGGTCCAGGTCCGGGGTGGTTGAAGTGGTGACCGAACGTCCTTCGGTCTTAGTTGGATGAAATCCGAACGAAGTATTGTCCTGCTCCGTCATGACATGACTGGCGCGAGGGGCTCGGGTAGGCGGCGCAAATGGCTCGCTGCGTTCCGTGGCGGCCTCGTCGGGGCAGGCCTGCGAGGGTGTCGGCTGCAGCCTCGTGGCTTGAGCAGGACAGAATGGGGGAGGCGGTACCTACTGCGGGAGCTGACCTAGTAACCCCATATGCTGGGCGATGGCAGACACCATATCTCGCAAAGGTGCCAAGGAAGTAACAGTGGCGGCCAACGTCGCCACCTGCTGCTGAAGCTCTTCCATCCGGTTGTCCCTGGGAGCGACGGACTCCGGTATGACAGGGAGGGCAGACCCTTGAGGAAGAACAGACGGGGCACCTTCGGAGTGGAGTGCCGGCGCCGGAGTTGCTCGCGTCTCCGCTTCGTCTTGTCCGGATCGTCTGGTCACCGGACGATGAGACATGACTTCTCGTTAGTTTCCCACAGACGGCGCCACGTGATGTTGCCGAAGCTTACTACGGTCGGATTCCGAGACTGGAACCCGAAATTGGATCGGATCGATGAAGAGGACCGACGGGGATCCGAGACGAGACGAGGGCGGAAATGGGGCCGAAGATCCTAAGCCGAGAGGTACCCGGGTGAAGGCTCGCTCGGAGCGAAGCCGAGACTCCTTCGGCCGAGGCGGACCAGCCTGCGAAAGGTGTCGAGACCGAGGGGAGAAAACCCGAGATCGGCGGCCGAGACCGACTCGGAGAGGTCGGCGAAGATTCAAACCGAAGCCCCTGCAAAAGGAGGAGGAAGAAGAAGAACCGGTCAATAGGAGTCCCGGGCTTCGGCCCTAAGGAACCCCCTCCGACGGCTAAGTTAGCTTCTCAAGAAGATTCAATTCATAAGGGAAGGAAGAAAAGACAGTTTTAATGCTTTTGGACTATTGTCCTTGGTCCAGAAAGACCTACCTTTGGTAGTAAATAGCCGTGTATTTATAGCGAATCATAGAGGTTGCTTAGTGGTGGCAGCCGATATAGGACTATATTTTGGGTTTACTGATAAACCGTCATAGCGCCTAACCCTCCCACCGAAGTGGGCCGGATGCCGCTTAGTGGGCTGAAGCCAACTGGGCCGAGAGCTGCTGGGCCGCTGATGGGCAGAGGACCATTGGGCTGCTGTTGAGCAGAGGGCTGCTGGGCCGAGGGCCGCTGGGCCGCTGATGGGCCGAGGACCATTGGGCTACTGTTGAGCCGAGGGCCGCTGGGCCGCTGATGGGCCGAGGACCATTGGGCTGCTGTTGAGCCGAGGGCCGCTGGGCCGCTGATGGGCCGAGGACCATTGGGCTGCTGTTGAGCCGAGGGCTGCTGGGCCGCCGATGGGCCGAAGGCTGTCAGTGGGCCTCTTACTGTTAGCACTGTTGGGCTGACCCCAGTGTTTGGGCTGTTTTAATGGGCCGAATCGGATTCTCCCCATCAATAGTATATATATCTATATATAACAGTGAGAATATCTCTTGACAGTTTGATAAAAGAAAAGCCACAGTAAAAAGTTGGAAACTTTTTAACATTTTAATATAACTTTATGGCATATGTTTGGATATATTTATATGTAAATTTAGATTGATAGATAAAGTAGATTTCAAAATTTAAAATTCATAGATTATTAATTTTTACCTATATTAAAACTTTGTAGGTTTAAAATTTTTAATTACTAGAAGAAATATCAAAAAATGAATAGTAATAGTAATTTTAAATATATTCTTAATATAGCGATGATGATAGCGGAAAACTTCTGTTACTTTCGTTTTCATTTCCGATTTCCGATTTAAAAGCGGAAATGGATGCGGAAGCGGAAACACTCACTTCCGACTCCGTTTCCGTCTCCGATAAACTTTATAGGAAACGGAAGCGGAAGGTGCCATTTTCGTTTCCGTCTCCGACCCGTTGACAGCCTTATAAGAAACTCTAATTTGAACCTTTTGAGTGGATTGGGCCACAGGTTCACTCAAAATTGAGTTGGCTAAAGTGAATGGGCCACCGGCACTCCCATCTCTACTTGCAACACTCTGATGCTGAGAAATGAGACCGTAGACAAAGCCCGCTCATAAACGTGGCCCAATCCACTTGAAGTACACACCAGCGCAAAGTACATCAGGGTGGCCCAATTACCCGATCCAATCCATACTGCTTCAGCTTAATCGTGACAACAGAAATATAATTGACTTAACTATTGTTTGGCGTGCTGTAAAACGATGCAACTAATAATTTAAAATATTATTTTTTATCTTTTTAGATATGTTATAAAAATTGTATTTTTAAAATATGATCAACTATTATGAAACTTATTTTTTCTAATTTTTATTTTTCAGGTCTGAACTATAGGAAACTAAAGTCCAGTACTTTTAAAATCGGACTATGACATTTTCAGCATACTAAACAACATTTTAATCAAACATTTTTATAGTATAATTTATTTTAATTAATTAACACGGAATTAGTGTTTTGAACGCTGACTCTAAGCTAAAAGTATGAAAAATTATTTACAGAACGTCTGATACACCATGCAGATATGCCAGAAACTTAGTTATGCAAACAATTTCTATGCATAACTAATCACGCAAATGATCCTTTTTACTAATTTAATCCCCTCTAAACTATCGAATCTAGAAAAAAATTTGCTATATCTTACATATTTAGCCGTGGCTCCACTGAATGTACGTTAAATAAATTTTGGATCTTTGTTGCATCTTCTCAGTTTTCAAACAACTGTTAAATAGAAGGACTTATTTTTAAGAAAGAATAAGTTTCTCAATACTACACATAAGTCACCAGAGTTTACTTTTAAGTATGAATATTTACTGGAGGTAAAAACAAAAAAGCCATATTTATAACTATAAGGATTGTTTTGCATATATACCCCTCAAATACACCTTATTTGCATATATACCCCCAACTCTCACGTATTAGCATAAATATCCTTAATATCTTTAGAACGGTACATTTATATCCCTCAATCTAATGATTTTACATAAATATTTTTAAATTCACTAATATTTTGCATATATACCCCTCAACTCACTAAAATCTTGCATTATGTTCCCCCGACACTTCCAATAATATCATGATTTATGCAATATTTTTTGCATATTTCGTTAAAATTCATCTAAGTTTGACGGAAGGAATATAAATACAATATTCTGAAAATTTCAGGTGTATTGATGATCATATGTGAGAGTTGAAGATTTACCTACGGACATGGTATATTTGAGGGGTATGCATGCAAAAAGCCTTATTTGTAATGTATTAGATCACAAAAACATCTTTGGATGCTGCACGCAATCCCAGTTCTCTGCTCCGCTGCCCCCACTCCTGACGACCTGAATTGATAAGGTTGCCAATAAAAAAAACATCTTACAATTAAATTGATTTCATAAAGAATGCTGTCTACGTTTCTCCAAAAAAAAAAAAAGAAAAAAAAGAAAAAAAAAAGGGTCCCGTGTGGTTCAGGACGAAGCTCATGGAGTTGGAAAATCTACAAGGCAATGGAGGTGAGCCATGGCCCATGACAAGGTTTGATTGATTCTGATGTTCAACTGTCTTCTTGCTCCCGAGTAATACTTGTTGCAATAGCTGCTGCTGTTGCAGGTTTAAAATTTTTTGGTCGGATCTCATATTTGTTACATATTTGTACAGATTGATTTTTAATTTGATAATTTTAAAAAAAATTAAAACTAAGTTTAATAATAAATTTTTATTTTTGAATTTTTTTGAGACAATCAAACAAAAATTGATTTGTATAAACATGTAACATATATGAAGATTGACTTTAAATAAGACATTGCAGTAAGTATTACTCTCTGCTCTCGTCTGAATGTGGTTCACTTTGCATTGATCTTAGGTATGTGTTTGCTTGTGCTTGGGGCCTTGATTCTGAAGTCTTCAACTACGAAAGAAGCTAAAAAGGTATAAAGTCTATACGAACAGGAAAAGAAATTTCATCTCAAAATTTCCGAATCTCCTTAGAATCAAATTTTAAAAAAAATTGATGATCGCTTTCACAAGTGACATCTATTATTCACCTTTTCTCATAAATTTCAGATAATTCTAAAAAGTTTAAAAACTATAAAGTCTGTCTGTGTAGAACCTTAACTAAGACAATTAATAGTACAAACAAATGCGGTCTTAAACACTTTCCCTTAATTAAAATTAATAAAAATAGTGACTTCGATGATTACTCACCTTGGCCACCCAATTTAGATCATCTACAAACCTTTGCAAAGGGTACAATACAAGGTCATAAGCAAGTATTCATACTCGAGAAAAGATTATTTGGGCCTCATTTTTAAAATAAAGTAAACTCTTATTCACAAGAATTAAGAGTGATCATGTACTCTTATTACATTTTTTTTTTTTTTTTTTTGTGTAAATGACTAATTCACATTTATCTCTTGTGAGTAACAATACATTTAAATCCAAGGAATGAGATCCATAAGATCTTATCTCTTCACATTGGATAGGGTCCAATGGAGTTATGTTGAATGGATCGATTTGAAGAATGTGGGACTCACTTAATGTAGCCTCCATCCTCTTCAGATCAAACAGTAGTACCAGTGACCCAACAGATCATTCAATCGGATCATCTATTTTAATTTATTATGATATTATAAGATATTGCCTCTAAGTCTTGCCAACATGGTCTCTTGTGTTGACGGCAAGACCAATTATTGGAGATCTAGCAGGTGTATGCGTAGGTGCCGCTTTGGGGGACGAACCCCTGCCGGAAACCCTTGGGACACTCCTCCTTGTTTCAGGGAGCCTTCATGTGCAGATGTCTTGCTCCCTTCCAAAACCAGGCACAGAAACGTCCCTATCTTCACAGAACATTTAGAAGTAGAGTTTTTCACATGTCATTGCAATAGTGTAACTATATGTACAACATTTTTCTTATTGACCTCTCTTTGACTCAACCATACTTTGCTGAGTCCTCGAGAAGTGAAAATGATCGGAGAAAACTTGTCGGAAGAAGATTAAGGTCGTGTTTGGTAAAATTTTTATTTGAAAATTATTTTTGACTTCTATTTTTTATATAGAATGAGTTGAGGAGGAAATGTTATAATTAATTTTGTTTTGTTACCAAAGTCAACTATTTCATAACATTCTCACTTTTTTTTAATCTTGTAAGTTTCCTCCTTATAATTTTTGGTTGGAAGTCAAATTACAAATAAAATATCACATAAATGACTTCTAAAATTTAATGACTTCCATAAAAAATAACTAAATAAAAATACAAATGTACTTTCAAATGAAAGTTGTGCCAAACACGGCCTAAGAATGATTACAAAAGCTTTAGACATTGTTTTAACAGCTTTAGGGCAGGCTTGAGATGGTTTTTGGTTGGAAGCACTTTTAACTTTTCTTTGCACACAAGAAATATCGAGTAAAAGTGATTATAATTAATTTTAAGTCGTTACAAAAGTTAAATTTTTTCTAACAAGTTAACTTTTGTTTTGACAATCCTACTTTTTTTCTACTCCGGGAGGTTTTAATTTTCAGTTTTTGGTTGAAAGCCAAAGAAAACTAAAATATTAGGTAAATAACTTCCGACACTTAACTTTCAAGACAATTAGATGGAAGTTCACATGCACCAAACACGAGTTTACTGCCTTCATACAACATTTAGAAGTAGAGTCTAGAAGCTTTAGCTACTGGTATGGTCACATTGGGTTTTAGATTATCCATGAGCTGGGTTGGCCCCGGGCTAACTTAGAGTTCGGATTAAAAAAAGTGTAAAATATAATATAACTTATAAAAATAAATTGACTTTTCATGAATCATGTTTTTTATGTAAAAATGTATTATCAAATTATAACCTTTTAAATTTATGAAGATTTAGATTGTTTTTAATAATTTATATTTTATTCTTAAAAAATACATTGAGAGATGAAGAGTCTGATTAAATCATGATTTCTTGAAAAGATTGTAGGCTTATTTTAAAACATTTTATATAGAAACAAATACTCATAAAGGAGGAGAAAGCAAGAGTTGAGAAAAGAGAGAGAACGAGAAATACACGTTGCAATACCCAGGAAATATTACAGTACAACTATCGTCAAATCCGATGAATCAAATAACATACGGTCACTGCACCACTCCTGAGGGAGTGTAGCATATCTTAATTTACGTAAGCTGTCCGATCTGTTCATTGTACTTCAATTCTCCAGATGCAGTGCAGCAAGTATTGCTCAAGAAAAATAATGAAATAATCAAATAACATATTTTTTGATACCAAACTTAACATAAGGTACGTGATGACAAAAATATCCCTACTTTGATCCAAGATTCAGCTATTTAAACTTTGAAAACTGATACTCCTATTTTCTTTTTGTAACTTATGTGAAGATTAATGTGAAGAAATTATTTCACTTTACGTCTGTTTTTAAAGTGGCATGCTGCGACAGAATATTACTTTTAAAACAAAGAAAAAGTTGTCACTAAAAGAACGAAAACGGCAGGTCCAAGTCATGTGCCCGATGCTCGTTAAAAGAAGAGACATCTCCCTGGTTTTGTTGTTAAAAGAACAGCTCGTTAAAGGTAGTGAAACCACACATATTGCGAAGAGCAAAGCTGAGGTGACAGGAATTCTTCCTCGTTTATTTCACAGGAAGGGTAGAGGTTGTAGGATTTTTCTGAGGTAATTAGTGGGGTCTTTAAAGGAGGGAACGTACCAATCGAGGCCATATCAGTTGGGTAAATAAAATGGGAAGACTTTCCTTCACAGTGGCATTACACGATTGATAATATCTTGCTGCATCGCCAGGTGATATACGTCGTCTAACGGTGCCTTTATTTAATTATTTAATTATTTATTTTAAAAGCCTCAATCTGTCCGACTTGACTGCACTTGAGGTCGATTTTTGAATTTTTATCTTTTTTTTTTTATTAATTCGATTTAAAATTAAATTGTAGGATTAAGTCGAACACCATGGGACGTCTTATATTTTTATTTTTTTAAGTAAAAACACTGTCAGGTGACGTAATACTCGATGGTACAGCAAGATATTCTCCCACTATTTCCCAAAACACTGCCCCCATTGACCCTTTATTTTTTTATTACTTTCTATCACCAGTTTAATCAGGATCAAATAAATGAATTTTTGCACATAATTGCGTAATCTAATAAATTCGACATATGTATAGGAAATTAATAATATAATTTTGAAAAAAATGGATTGCACCCTCAGCAAAAGTTTGAGATCATTTTCCGCTCGCTGTCAACTATTTGCTGATCATCCATCCATAGCTTTTCGTCTCGCATTATTTTTCATCCTTTCCTATTAACTATTTATACTAGATTGTCAAATTTATTGACGTAATAATATAGCAGCATAATAACATAACAACATACGAATGCATTATAACATGTTAAACCCTTAATAAGTTAATATATTAACTATGTTAATTATTATGTTATTTGTTAAGCAATTAATATGTTAATATTTGATACTAGAGGAAATAACAGTTATTACATTAATACACTGATTATATATTATGAATAACAAATGGGAGAGGATAAAAAATAATATCAGACAAAAAATGGAGGAACTGAACAGCAGACATAAAACGGACAGGAGGCCAAAATAATATCAAAGTTCTGATGGGTTTGATTAACCTTTTAATAAACTTAAACTATGATTACCGACTACTTACATTGAAAATCTGTCCACGAGTAAGCAATGATTGTCTTTTAAAAAAAATAGAACATTCTACATCCTTTTTTTTTTGTACAAAGTGGTTCAATGACCAGATATGTACATATATTTACAAGAGATCAACATTCAATTCTAAGCATTGTCGAAATTTTCTTATTAAATAAGAGAGTATTCTATGCGAGTTCAAATAACTTGCCTAATTAGGCGGATCTCAATGGACATAGGGATATAAATCCGCGACAAATGTACACCGAGTAATTTGGAAAGTTTTTTAGAGTCTGAACTGGATTTAAACTCTAGACCTCTGAAAAGAAGACCATATGGTAAAGCTAACTGACCTATTCAACCCTCTTTCTCGAACCAAAGAGATTTTTAATTCTTTAAATTTCTTTATTAGTATTGAATGCTTCCTCACTTAAGTAACGTGTCTTTGATTTTGACTGCCGAACGCACGTAGAAAATGTAATCTCCAAGGGAAATGTGACAGCGACTAGATGCATAAAAGTTGAGTCGAATAATAGTTATACATATCCTTCTCTATCAAAAAGGGCAATATGTTCTTCCTTATCTTTATCGGATAATTTCATAGTGACCACATTATATGTTAAATTTCAAAGTTATCATATTTATTTACATATTATCCTACGTATCTTTATAAAACCAACATATCGTTCGAATATACTATTTTAGTTGCATATATGAATGTTTAAGATCTCAAATGTGCCATCCATGTGACAATTTTGAAACATTATTCCTATTAGGATTGTATTTTTTATGTAAATAAGTATGACATTTAGAAAATTTGACATACAAGAGTGGTTAATATGAAGTTAACCTTCTCTCTCTTTTTTTCATATGTTTGTTCCCCTATTTTTTATCCTAAAATTTTGTGAAAATCAGAGATGTAAAAACAGAAGTATTCGACAGAACTAGTACCCTTAAATGTGCTTCATGTGAGATCTCCTAAAAGATTATTTGCATGTAAGAAGATCCTTTTTTTTTTTTTTTGGCAAGCATGTAAGAAGATAATGTGCATAACGGATAAGGGAAGTTAATATGTCTCCTACTAATGCACATGATTGGATAAAAAAACAAGACATACCAGTTACCAAAGAGAAGCAATAAACATGCTATAGATAAAATTTTACAAACAACAAACAGGCTATCTCCAATGACCCAATTTTATAGTCAAAACTAAATGATATATCTTACTCAATAACACTATATTTCTAATTAGAAAGACGATCAAAAGATCAAATTAAATTTAAGGATATAATCTGACAAAATTTCTAATTAAAAATTATTTTTGGCATTCACTTTTCGAAACTCAACCCCTTTCTAACGGCCTCATTTTTTTTTCCTCGACCCAAGAAATTTCCCTTCATGACCTTTCATTTGGAAATCAAAATACATAAAAAATACCACATAAACAACTTTCAACACCTGATTTTTTTTTTTCAATGAATAGAAGTGCAAAAATGCTCATAGGTGAAAAACAACCCCAAACTTAGTTTGGTCAGTCTTCTTTTTCAATTTTTTGGTCATATGGCAAAATAACTGGGGAATTTCTCAATTCTTTATCCAAGGAGTTTGAAATTCATTTTTTTTTTTTTAAAAAAAGGAGAGTTCGAAATTCATGGGCCTCCCACTCAAGAACAGTCTAATACGAATCTGCGATTTTTTTAAAGAATCGTAATTTGATCACACTATTTTATCTTAATGCATTTTTCATAAACAAATTTTGAATTGTTGACAGAATTTTTAAAATCTTCACAAATTCAAAAACTGCAGCGATTTAATCACATATGTCCAGCAAAAATACATCTTTTTAAAAGAAATTTGTTCATTTTATAGTAGTAAGTATCCAAACATTTATATTATATATTGAAATAATATTTTTATATATTAAAATTAGCATTTCTTTTAGAGCTTTTCACTAAGTTTTCAAATATTTTCCCGACTTTAAACTTTTTGCTTCAGTTTTTACCTTTTTAAAATCCTGACTTGATGACATTGTTCCGAGAGAAATAATATTCCACATGCACTCATTACTTTGCTTAGCATGGAGCCACAAGTCTGCCCAACCTTAGGCGCCATTCCCCCTTTCTGCTTCCCCTCTAGCAATAAGATAGAAGTTCCAATAACTATATCCTTACTCTTACGTATCTACCTTTCCTTTTCTTTAACGGATGTTTCTGGCTTACGTTTTACTATTGCACTTGCACCCCCACCAGCGACCGGTTCGGCCAGGGGAGAAGAACACCGTACAACACCGCTCTCATGCCTTCACTCACACTCCAACTCCGGACCCACACACGGACCAAACAGTAAAGCGGGTGGGAGCATCACCGGACAACGACGACATCTCCTTGTGTGAGAGATGGGTACAGACTGAAAGAGATCGTCTGAATCGTCTAACTTTTTTCAATTACATGAAATCAAGTCTTGTTCGATTTATACGACATATATTTTTAAAAATAGATGACTTATATATTTTTGTGCGGTATGATTTCATATGTCTAAGGATACCAGATGGTTCAAACGCACGAGTTTAAATGATCTTGTTCCAACACAAATGCACCTCAGCAAGAAACGAGCTGCATAGTGCGGTTGGCTTATCCCTGACTTTTTTTTTCCCTTTTAGAGGTCTTGGATTTGAGCCGGTCTTAAAACTTAAACATTTCTTATGTCCTTCCGATCTTAAACTACTGTGAGGTTATTTCTCCCTGTATGTTGGTTTATTTTTCTGGAGATTGGCTCGAGTCCGAAATACTCGCCCCATTAGATGGAACCTTTTGATCCTGCACGGAACACTCGTTTGAATCGATCCCTTGCAAGAACTTAAATCTGAATTTAGATGAGTCCTTGCCTGAATCTGAATCTGAATCTGAATCTGAGTTTGTTGTAAATATGTATAAATAGGAAATTTGGTAAAGAAAAAAAACTCTCAACAAGATAATAGGAAATTTTTAACCCCACCAAATCTCACAGGTAAACATAAGCCCTTCCTTACTAACTAGATGCATCTCCACCTCATGGCCATCTCACTGGGAATAGTTATTGCCTCACTAAAGATATGGTTTAATTTGACATAAAATTCTCTTTTGGCAACGGAATAAGCATGTGAAATACAGAGTTTATTGTTGAATAACAATTAAGATATTTGAAAAATAGAATATTGTGTCGAAAGACGGAATAATCCAATTGTTTCTATTCGGAATCCTCCTTCGAATAAAGAAAAAGACTCGAATATCTTGCCCTCTCATTAAAAAAATATTTATTCTTATTATTTTTGTGAAAAAGAAAAAACCGTGTCCCTCAAATGTATTTACATTCTTATGCCTTAGGATATGATCCGTAAAATTTATCCCTAGACTAATAAAATAGTTTCCCAATGAATAAAATGAACATGTTCATTGTGGGAAAAAAAGAAAAAAGAAAAAAAACCAACAAATAGATACTCGTAAAATTTGAACATCCCGACTACGTAAATATGTGATCGCGAAACCACTCCAACTAAACAAAGAGTCCGTTCTTTGGAAGGAACATCCGGTAATTGGTTGACATGTAAAGATCACTATTTCAACCACAAAAAGTATGATTCACAGTAAGACCTAATCAGACCCACGAACATTTTTTTTAAAAATTGACCCAAAACTTCTGTCAATGTTCCTAAAAGAAATGATGGACCCATCGAAGCCAATCACAAGCAAGATCACCTGATCCAGTCACGTGACATGAGATTTCCTTCCAATCAAAGAGATCTACTTATGGAAGAAAAGCTCGGCTATGCTATTGACGGAAATCAGATTTCAGCTCACTCCCATATTCCGGTTTGGTAAGTAGATATTTTCGGTAATTTGAACAGAAAAAAAGGAAAAGGAAACGCCCACATCCAAATCTGCTCCGCATTATCCAGGTCAAAACCCACAGCCCAACCAGAGGTCCTGCTCTCCAGTGATCACGGGTACTGGGGCAAGTGTGGGATTTTAGATTCTGACCAGGGGATACGTAGCACAACTACAAATAATAATATTTTAATATTGCAAAGTCCTGTGGATAAGCATTGCCCTCCCATCTATTCCGAGGACCACGGAGCTACTGAGGTGGCACAACTCACCAGATACGACCATATCGTGGCCCCACAAACCCGTGAGAGGGACCCATCCCATGGTTCTGACTTACAGCATTTGATTGTGGTATTGATATCCTAGGCCGTGGTAGTCCTACTTACCATTTGGTCCATCGTTTCTCGCTGCGAGGGACGGCTTGACTGTGTGGTTTCTTGTTATTTCATGTATAATTCTTCCTATATATTGTGGATGCCTATTGCTCATCGTACTCGCTTTTTTGGGGAACACTAACTGCTCATACTTGAGAAAGGGGATCAAGGAAGAAAAATATATGCAGCAATGTCCTTAGATACTGCCGTTTGAACACTGATCGTCCATTAAAAATATTTTTTTATTTTTTTATTTTTTATATCTAATCTTCGATCGAATACTACAAATGATCAAACAGTTCGAACCGTGAGCTAGTATAGACAGTGAACTCGCTAAACTTGATATATCTCTTCTGATAATAAATAATTACACACTCCCAACTCCGGTCAAAATGAGATCAGACTGCGATCACAGTGTGATCAGGGGACAACTGGCGGCATCGCAATACGAGAAGTAGTTATCGGGCAGGAATAATATCCAATCACATTTGATCAACTCAACCGAGAAAGATACAAAAATATATTACATCAAGTTGGATTACCATTCACAACCCAACAAATCTACACGAACCGGACAAAAAAAGGAAGCAAACAAAGAAGGAAATTGGGAAACAACGCTCGAATAATGCAAGAAGGGAAATTACTTGTGCCGGTTGAAAAAGGTGAAAAAAAAAAAAACTGATCATTCTCTATATACAAAAGAAACCATAAATTTGCTGTCGCGGACGTCGTCTCCTTCCCAGCAAATCTGACACGATCAAAGCACTCAACCATTTCATTCCACTAAAACCTCATCAATATGTACAATATTTACCGTTTTGACCCGGGTTCCGGGCGAAGAATAGCCTGCATCCGCCGGCGGATCGGTACCGAAAGCGGAACACTTCACTTCACCAGATCCGAAACCCAGCCCACGTCGGGCGCCGCGGCGGCGGCCCTGTGCTCGCCGTCGTCCTCTTCCTCCTCGCCCCTTCCCATGGCGATCTCCTTGCTCAGCTTCTCGTAGATCTTCGCCCTCAGGTCCCTCCCGGACTCCACCCTCTCCGTCGGCTCCCCCCAGTCCTCGAACAACCCACTGCAGCTTCCCATTGTTGTGCGAGCGCTCGGGGTCGTGGGCAGGCTGCAGAAGCCGGGCCTCACGCCCACACCCCGCGGCGATCCCAGCCCGGAGACCTGCAGTCCCCAGGAGGCCGGCACCGACTTGGCCTTGCTTAGCTGCAGCTGCCTCAGGGAGGCCAGCACCTCGTTCATAGGCGAACCTGCCGATAGCGAGGATCGGCGCAGGGAGGGGCCATTTGGCGAGAGCGGCGGCGAGTCGGACGGCGGCGACATGGGGGGAGAGATCAGCGTCGACGTCGGAGAGGAGATCAGGTTCTTGGGGAAATAACCGTCGAGGGATTGATGCCGCAGCGGGGAACCGTCGCAGGCGTCCAGGCTTTGCTGCTGCTGCGTCTGGGGGAGCACCCGCAGCTGCTCCGGCGTATGTGCAAAGAAGCAGACGCGGCGGCGACAGTTGACGCCGTCCTTGCAGGGCTGGGTGCGGTACCTCGCCGGGTGCAGCCAGCACTCGAAGACGCCGTGCGCGTACTCGCAGGAGTCGCCGCGTTTACAGTTGCCCTTGCGGAAGTCGGGGCAAGCGGCCCCGGAGTAGTGGAACTTGCGGGGATCCCTCCGCCGGGCCTTCTCCCCCGGGTGCGCATACGGGCACTCGGTCCAGTCATGCGACCGCCCGCGCGCGCACCGCCGCACCTTGAACTCATACATGCGGAACTCATCACAGGAGTACGCGTCCACGGGCGAGTCCGACAAGTCGGAGTCGTCCCCGGCGTCGTCCGAGGCGTACGGCTCGTTAGACGGCAGGAACCGCTGCAGAGCCGCCAACGCCGCCTCTCCCAGAAGGTAAGGGGAGTAGTCCCCGCCAACTCCATTGCCTCCGGTGACGCCGCTCACGGGGAGCACCGCGTAGGAGACCCCGCCGTACACCTCCTCGTAGGCCGGCCATGGCGGGACGTGGATCGCCGGCGAGGGGCGGTGCCCTTCTCCCAGCATCATCGCGCCGAAACCTGTTTCTTCACTACTTCTTCTCTTGCTTTTTCCCCAGTCCCAGGCCCCCACCGGCTTCTGGCTCTCTACCCGTCTGTTTTTTTTTTTGTTTTGTTTTGTTTGGTTTCTGAGAGCTCCCGCGGGGTCTAGCAAATATAAAGGGGGCGCACTAACCACGGTCAAGTTAAAGTAACCATGGTCTAGCAGAAAACTGACGCCGTTTGGAGGGCACAGGCGGTGGAGAAGGAGACGAGATTGTGCATCATCTCGCGTTCGGATGGGACGTTGCGCGGGACCGATGGGATGGTAGGATGAATTGGGAGCGGGGACAGGCGGGACACGTGGAGGGCAACGGGGGCGTCAGTACGCGCATGGCGGGGAGTGTGTGCGGCAGAGATGGGGGCACCTCGCGGGAAGGACACGTTTCATAATCCCGGGTGGTTTTGGTTTGGGATTTTTAAATTCGGTTGCGGAACCCGACAAAGGTGACACATAGTTTAGTGGGAACTGGATAACGACGACTCGTCCTGGGTAATGCATGCTTGGGTTGGGTTGGGAAATCAGGGGGCGAGTCGACGATTTGGTGGGATCGTCCTGGCCGGGTTGCGAAGCTGGTCTGGGGTCCCGGTCTCCCGCATTGGACTGGTACCGAATCACTTTTGGGTCACGCTTGCTTAAACCATGGAGTTTATACTGAGGCTCTTTTTCAGTATTTAAGTTTTTTAACATCATTTTCAGGATATAATTGTATAATTTTTAGTGATGACAATGTATATTTAGAACCATATTTGAGTATCATCTATTCAAATGCGGGTGCAAATGGTAACCTGTAACTCAATTACTCAATCAATAACTAATTTATAGGTCGGTGATAGACAAACTTTCTAAATCGATATGCATGGCACATAACCTGATGGGTATAACTTTATTTTGATCGAGTAAAATGGTAAAATGAGAACCTGATCATTCGGCTTATTCTAGCTTTTAGGTTTGTTAACAGATGAGCTTTCTAAATCAATAGCACAACAGATAAGGTCATAAGTTAACCTTTAGTTCTACACCAATTACGACCCGTTTGTATTCTCTAGTCTCACTTTGACGGTAAAATTCAACGGAGTAAGGTCTCTTTACTAATTTGATCGAAACCTGTTACTTTGACTAGAATGATTTGTTTCCGGAACTAGATGGATAAATAATTCTATTATACCTTCAAGAGTTTAATATTTTATTTTAGATTCCACTATAGGGTGAAACATCCATTATTCTAGGCTAAGCAATTCAAAATAATTCATCTTGTCATGATTCTACTATCAAAGTGAGGTATACATAATTGAAAGGGACCGATCGGCCCATTTACCAGATGCGCCGATCCGTTAGGAAGCGCCCAAGACACCGTTGGAGTCTATTGGGCCCTTCTAAGGAGTTATAGGTGAACTTCCGCCAGAAACTCATTCGAATCAGGGACAGACTCTGGAGGGCTCGGGATGACCTCCTCCCCTTAAGAAGGTCCTTTTTGAATCCCTCTCCGATCCTCTAATGGGGGAAATCCGCACTGGATAAGGAAGTCAGAATCCCATCCAATCCGGGATTGGGATAGGGCTTACGCCATTACGTCCTATCTGCGGACTTTCGAACCTTTTCAATAAAAAGGACCCTCCGGTAACCTCAGAGGTACGTCCCAAGCAACCCCTAAAACTTCTGCACTTTTTGCCCTATTCTATTATGACTTAGGCATCGGAGGGGGTTCTCCGGGATCGGAACCGGAGTCACCTATGACCTAGCGTCTTTCTTGCAAGAAGCGGAGAGGAGGTTTCGGTGGTGTTGGAAGATTCTACCTGTGCGATCAAGATCTAACAAATCCGTGACCCAACATTGGCGGAAGCTCGCGAGGGAGATCCGTCAGATCCTCCCCCATCCACACCGTCGAAGACTCAGCCTCCAACATACTACCATAGAGGCGAGCGACCTTCGTCAAGGAGTCTGAAAGCACCCGTTGCAAGGCCTCTGACTGGTGGACCTCTTTCCCTCAGAGATCGCGCAAGGTCGCCCAATGGAGGTCGGCCTAGGCCAAAAGCAGGGAAGTTTTGGTACACCCGACACCATCGGTGGCACCCCCGTAGACGAGGCATCGCGGACAAGGTCCGGATGAACTCTTGGCGCCATCCTCGCGATCGGTCCCTCCCTAACGCCTGGGGCTAGGGCGTCTTCCACCCGAATCCCCCTCGAAAGGAGGGGGCCTTCGGTAGACAACTTCGGCCTCTTCAGCAAAGGCAAGTATGCCGACCGGACCTGTGTGGGCACTCGGAGGTGTCCAAGCCGTTCTAGGCGCAACTATGCTGCCAGCACCTCGAGCGTGGCAACTTGGGAAAGGGAATCCCCATTGTATTCTGCGACCGGGAAAGGTACCAGGGAGGGGGTGCCTTCCTCAAACCCCTCCCCGGGTCGAGAGTCCACCGTGACTCGGGGGCTCGTTGAACCCCTTGCGGTCGTTTCTATCTCCCGATGTTCGGTCTCCTGTGCTGCCAATTCCTCGCCTTTCGCTGTTGGCTCCCCGAGAGAAGGGATCGACGGGTCAACCGAACTTGCTACCGGTTCCATCTAGGCGTCCGCCGAGCCTTTAGCAATGTCCGCCGATTTTGCAACGACATCTGCTGTTTCTTAACCGACGCTTATCGGTCCCTTGGACCCTGTTGCCAAGAGTCCGATCGTTCTCGGCTCAAGCTCCCCGCCAATTGTTGTCTCGAAAAACAAGAATGAAAGGAACCGAATGATAAGGTAATGCGGAATAATGGGGAAGCCCACCTGATAGGTGAGTGAGTTCTGAGCGAGATGACGTGCATGGGGAACGAATGCCAGGACAAATCCTTTTCAACGGCGGGGGTCCCAGGGATTCCGCTTCCTCCTTCGATGGGGAACGCGCCATCGCTTCTAGCGGGGAAACTAGTTCCTCCGCCGTCACTCCCACCCCCTCGGCGCCCTCGCCGGCGCTCCCCTCGGCACCCTCGCCGGTACTTTCCTCGGCGCCCTTGCGGGCACTCTCCTCGTTGCCCTCGCTGACGTTCTCTTCAATGCCCTCCTCATCCTCGTTGGCGATCGCTTCGTCGATCCCCCCTTCCTTGCTCGACGTCGTAGCAGATACCAAATCCCCTAATGGGTGAGAGCCCGCCTCGTCTAGGCCGCTCACTTCCTCGTCCAGGAAGGCTATTCTGCCCCGAAATACCTGTGCCAAAGGGAGACGAGACTTGGGAGAGCCCTCTACTGTTCGGGGTTCACTTGAGACCCTGCCAGGATGTTGGCGACGTCTTGTTTTATTTCCCTCCAACGCCAGCGCGGCTCCTCCGGACCAGCTCCTACTATATGCACCCATTCGTAACCTGGACCTGGGATTCATGATACATAATAGGGTCGGAAGTGCTCGAGACGAGCCGGTCGCCTCTTCGCTTGGACCGCCTCTCCACGTCCGGACGGATGAACTTGCGTGCCATGCCGTGCTCGACTATGGTCACCTTAGAGGCCCCATCAGGGTCCTGGTGTAATGCCGTGGCAAAAGTCTCCCACCTCACGTACTGGGGAGGTCGGACGGTGATCTCTGAAGCAAGAGCAGGGTTACCAAATAGCCAATGAATAAAAAGGCGATGGAACGGTATGAGATATAACGAAGAAATACGTACCGAGGACTACCAGGCCACTCAGGCCTGCCAATTCCAATCTACTCTCCGTTACCATCTCATTGATGTCTACTAGAAGATCATCCCGAAGAGCTACCACCTTTTCAACATCCTCCGTGGGGATTGGTGGTGGTGAGAGGTCAAGAGAAGGACCGCTGGTGAGGTCCCTAAAAACGACAGGGAACTACTAACGTCCCCCTTTCCGTTCAGTGACCCAGAAATAACAGTCCTTCCAGTGCGCTATCTTGCTGAATTTGGTGAGGGAAAATAGAGCCTTCCCCCGGGCTTCGAGTTGGACGAACCCTCGATTGCTAGCCTTCGCCCCCCTCTTCGGCTGGAAGGCAAGTTGTAACATCGCCGGTGATGGATCAGCGCATCCGAGCTCCTTCACCCGGATGAAGAACGCCATTATAAGGCGCCAGGAGTTGGGCATAATATGCCCCAGCACTAGTTGGAGATGATTGAGCAGCCGCTCCACGCATGCGGCGATTGGCAAGCGGAAGCCCGCATCAAACATGGCTTCGTAGGCCACAAACGATCCCATCCTCCTACTTTAATGTACTCCCTGGACTGCGGAACGTTCAGCCGATATTCTGCCGGGATCAGGAACTTCGCTCGGATCTTCTCTAGATGGCCCTCTGAGCTGGTGGAAGGTTGCATCTTCTCTCGTTCCACATCGACCAACCTGGCATAGGACATATCTCTGGATGGCGGTGCTACGCGGCGACTCATCGAGAGACAAATGACATGAAAACAAAGAAGATGTGGAAGGAGAAAGGCGGGCCCAAATAGCAGCGTTCACAAAGTTTTGCCTGAAAAGCTTGCTCTCCTAAGTCCAAGAGATAGGTTATATCCTTGCTTGACGACTGCTGGAACTGTCCGATCGAGAGGAGCCCTTCGCCTCCCATGGTAGATGAAAAGACGTTCACTTTAAGCTGACGCGAACGCCGGACCAGCACTCGTTCGGGTCTATGACACGTGCCATTTGTAAAGAATCGCCATGAACGCAGCGGAAATAAAAATGATTCCATTGTATCGGTTGCTGGGGTCGTAAAACGGACATTAAAATCTAAGCGGGAAGAACAGTTCTTCACCTTTGCAGGGTTTCGAATCTCCCGTGGATGATGCCGACTCGGTAATCGCGCACGCGCACGATCTCTAAAGGTATCCACACGAGTTCCCGCAGCAGACGCGATTTCCTCCTCGACTTGAGTGCTCCAACCATATCTCAAATCTACCATACGCGGTGAGGGACAGATCCACTCCAAGAGAGAGAGAAGGAGAGAGAGAGAGGAGAGAGAGAATCTGGGGAGTAAAATTCGTCCAACCAACTTTTTACCACTCCCATTTGGCCCTCCTTATATAGAAATAAGGATAAGCACAAGAGTTAATCCTCATGATTATCCAAGAGTTTGGCCTTGGATAATTCTCCATTAAATCTTCATGTTTATCCTGCAGCTTTTCACAAAAACCCAAATAAGCATGAAATTTAACATCTCTCACTGTCTGACGAGAACTCTTATGTGTGTGACGCTCTAGGCCCATATATCAGTCCGGTTGCAAGCCAATTAAACTTAGAACTGTTTCTTCAGTTTAATATTTATTAATTAACATTTAAACATCATATGTTAAATGATTAATTTAATAAACAAGTAAATTATCATCCGATGATTAATTCACTTGGCCTTCTGATCATGAACAGCACCAAATACTACCTCATGATCCCAGAAGATATAAGGGATATTGTTCCCTTTAACTGAACCTTTCCGTCTGCAGATACCGCACAGATATAATCCTTCACTCATGCAATGTCCCGATAACGCAAGGGTATGGTTTTATAGTCAAACCCTCTATCGCATTATCCAGATGGATTCCAGTACACAGTAAATATCTAGAAAGACATCTCTTTCATTTGACCCTAGCCAGTGATTTCTGTGTACACATCCATGGGACATTCTCTCTCCAGTCTTATACCAAGAGTGAGTGATCCCTTGTTGTTCACTCAATTACCTTCGCAAGCTTTCCACTGTATCTGAAAGACCGATTATGGTGGACTTAATGGTTAAAGTCCACGAGTCAGAGAATCAAGATACAATGGTCCACAAACAAGATATCATTGGTGACTCAGGTCAAAGGACCAACTGTGCTACTGCAACGATAGAATTCCCTGGTTGACTAATAGGTATAATTACCATCCAGGAATTCTTATTTGGGTCTGTTCAGTGAACTCATTCTCTAATGAGCACTCACTTGTTTGTCTTAGTGTCACCACACGAGTGAATGTGAGATTATTCACCCTCATCATATGAGCAGACATAACTTGTGTCGATCTTATCGGATATTTAATGTCCATCTCAAATATCCTACGATCGAGAACTATTTAAGACAAATGCCTTAGGATATTGATCTCACTATTACGATCTCATCATGATTCAATATCCCATACATTTGTCTATGGACCTTCATTACGATAGTCGTTTGCGAGAACTATTAAATGAAGAAATAATTGCCTTTATTAATAATCTGAACTAGAATGTACAATGATTGGCTTTGAGGCCACCCAATTCTAACACCATTTTCAAATCATGACCTCCCACCCTCGTACAAAGGGGCGTAGCGTTTTCCTGTCCATATTACATTCGTCGGCCCACTTGGCACTCGACTGCTCCGAAGGCCGTGCACCGCCCCTCGAAGTAGGAGGGCTAGTGAGAGGGCCCGATTCGGATCATCCCATTTCTCTAGGTGGTCCGGCCCGTTAAGAAGTGCCCCTCTAGGGGGCTTGGGATGACCCCCTCCCCTTAGGAAAGTCCTTTTCGAATCCCTATGTGATCCTCTAATGGGAGAAACCTGCACCATATCAGGAAGCCAGAATCCCATCCAGTCTAGGATTGGGATCGGGCTTACGCCATTACCGACTGCCTGCAGACTCTCGAACCTTTCCTATATAAAGGACCCTCCGGAAACCTCAGAGGTATGTCCCAAGCAACCCCTAAAACTTCTACAACTCTTTGTCTTATTCTATCCTAACTTAGGCATCAGAGGGGGTTCCGCGGATAGGAACCGGAGTCTCCTTTGACCTAGCGTCTTTCTTGCAGGAAACGACGAGTAGGTTTCGGTGGTGTGGGAAAATCTTAGTTGCACGATCAAGATCGAACGAATCTGTGATTCAAGAAGAATTATAAATTATACAATTACTTTTTACTTTCTTATCCTTTACCTTATTGATAAAAGGAGAATTTTTAGTACTCTGATTTGTCATTTTAAATTTTTAACTATCTCATCTCTCATATAACCTATGTAAGAATAATGCACTTGTGATTTATCTAGAGTGGATTATAAACTTTTTTCTTAAAATTGTAAACTTTAAAATCTAGATGAAAGGTGATGCAGCCGAGGCAATCGTAGACGGTATTGGGATGCGAGATCCGAGAACCTACAGGGGATCCGAAGTAGAGAGGAGGGTTCGAAGCCGAAAAGGTTCCGGAGGCGGGGAGAAGCTTCCTACGGGAAGAAGAAACTCTGTCAGCGAGGGTCTTATGTCTCAGCCCTGGGTAGCCATCTCCGACGGTCAAGTTAGTATATAATTAAGGGACTATAATGATGAACTAAGAGGGGAATGAAGGCTTAATTCTTTACATTTTTTTATGCAAGTAGTGTTCTATTTATAGTGAGTAGGTGAGGAAACTTTTCCCGTGACAGACGATGTGAGACTAATCATAGAAATAAGAATATAAGTCACAAAAAATACCAAGAGCTCTTTCATACCTGATGGACTGAAGACCCATATCTTAGTCATCCCTGGGTTGATCCGAAGATGATTGCACTTCGGCCACTCTCAACCCAATAGACTGTTAGGCCGCGTACTTGCCGCATGCCTCTCGGCCCACTTACGAATTGACTCATCGTCTCTTTGTTGGACCCCATCAATTTATCCCATCAAAAGGTGTAAACAAACACAACTTAGATGCTGATGTAGACTGGATCTATCACGACCGGATTCCGAGGCTGGAACCCGGAGAAATGGATCCGAAGCCGGTTCGGATCGGTGTTATGGAGGCCCGACGGGGATCCGGAAGGCCGAGGAGGCGGAGGCGGAGGCGAAGACGAGGGTCCGAAGGCCGAAGGGCGCTTCGGTCGGCGCGGGCTCGTCTCCGGGAAGTCGGGGCCGAGTCTCCCGTTGCGGGGCAGCCGTCGCACGGCGTCGAGACCAGGGAGAGGAGTCCGAGGTCGGCGGCCGAGACCGACTCGGGAAGGTCGGCGATGATTCGAACCGAGCTCCTGCAGGAGGGAAAGAAGAAGAAACCGGTCAGCAGGAGTCCCGGGCTTTGGCCCTTAGGAACCCCCTCCGACGGTCAAGTTAGCTCCTGAAGATGATTCGATTCAGAAGGCAAGAAGTAGCTTTAATGCTATTCGGACCGTAGTCCTTAAGGGTCTCGGAGGCAAAGAGTTGCATACCTTTGGCAATAAATAGCGGTGTATTTATAGCAGATGATAGAGGTTGGTTAACGGTGGTAGCCGATATAGGACTATGTTTGGGCTTACCGGTAAACCGCCATAGTGCCTGATCCGCCACCGGAGTGGGCCGGACTCGGCTATCGGGCCGAAGGGGGTTGGGCCGCTAAGGGGCCGAAGCCTGCTGGGCCTTGGGCTGCCGTGCCATTCCCGGGCCGAAGGCTGGCGGGCCGCTGACGGGCTGAAGCCTGTTGGGCCGGGAGCGACGGTGCCGCTTACTGGGCCGAGGGCCGCTGGGCCGCTTACGGGCTGGAGGCTCCCGGAGGGCCTGATACTGCTGCTGTTGGGCTGAACGGGGTTTGGGCCCGCTCTAATGGGCCGAATCGGATTCTGCCTCATCAGATGCTAAAGAGAAAATACGTGCCAGAGGAAAACCAAGACTATGCCAGTGACACGGCAAGCCCATCGCTAATGCGAGATGACTCAGTTGATCTAGAGCCGGAATTAGTTAGACCTGACTTTACATTTTTAGATCAGAAAATATTTTCACTCATATAAAATAATAATAATTTATTTATTATGAAAAATAGGAATATAAAATATATTTTTATTTTTCTCTTATATTTATTAAATATAAAAAATAAAATTAAGAAGATCTCATCTCACACACTGCTATTTCGATTGCTCTTCTTTTTACCAAGCTTGCTACGCTCTCGGTCTTAGGAGGCAGGTATCAGTCAACACCTTCGTGACATGGTTGCACAGCCTTCTGATGAATAAGATAACCTTCTTTAATTTTGCGTGAGGGCACACCGACGGTCTAAAGCTGTCTTCGCGTCCAAATCAAAGCATCAAAGCCAAAAGAATTTAACGCGGGTACAATGATCAGAAGGATAAGAATGCCCGGGCCTTAAAGCAGATGACGACCGCGACCGTCCCATTGATAGGTCCAGGAAGCAGAAACCACGTGAAGTGAGGCGTCCGTTGCGAAGGCGCACATGGATTTCTTTAGGGGGATCAAAAGAGGGGCCGCCACGTGGACGGGCTCAGAGATGGGCTATCCATTACGCGTGGAGGTATCAAGTGGAGGGTCGAGCTCATGCGGATCCCGAGGAAGCCATGATACGGTGGCAAGCTTAGGCGTAAGGTAGGACGATGCCTCCGAATTCGTGGCAAAACTTAATTGTGTCAGTTGGAGTACGGATGTCTGCAAAGTTGTACCCGTACTCCTCCCCTAGTAGACAAATCAAATAGTTTGTTTTCTAGTTTCTACTCTCTCGCAAGCTCCTGTGCTTACCGTGTCGGCCGGGCAACATCGATTCCTTATCCTTTAAGAACACGGATTATCCTTTTCTTTATCCTTATTAAACCCCTTTTATCCTTAACTATATCCTTATTATTATAAAAAAGAATAACTAAAGATTACAATGTTATAATATAAACATAATAAGATCTGAGATCACGTGGCCGAAGGGAAAACAGGGTTCCCATGTAATAGAATAACTTGTTGCATAGGCAGTAGAAATTATGATGGCTATGATATTTTTAATTCTAAAAAATATTTTTTAAGTTTTTAGGTAGGTTTCATTGTGTCTTACAATCTAATTTCTGATCAGATGAGTTAATTTGGAGCTGATTTTTTATTTTTCATTTTTTTTTATTTTATCAGAATTGAAATTAGATTGTATAGACATGTTAGTCAAGTTAGGATCCACTTAAAAAAATGTGGTATTTTTAATTTTAAAAATATTTTTTTAGTTTTTACGTAGGTTTCATTATATCCTACATAATTGTGTAATCTAATTTATGATCAGATGAGTCAATTTGGGGCTGATTTTTTTTATTTTTCATCTTTTTTTGATTCGTCCCAATTAAAATTAAATTGTATAGACATGTAAGCCATGTTAGGACCCACTTTAAAAAATTCAATTTTTTTTTTTGAAAATTGAAATATACCAACAACCTACATAGTACGGACTGTCAGTGCACCAAATAATTCCCCCGTGTAAACATATAATGAGAATAGGTGACAACGAGGAAGACGATGCTGAAAATGCAAGCGTCGCAAGAAGAACCATGTAACCTTGCAAAGTCTTATATTAGTTTTCTCTCTTTATGCCATATGGAGACCGTAGGTTATGTTAAAGAGGTAGAATAAGTTTCAGTTCTTAATCAAATCTGGTGTTCCACTCGTAACAAGTCAAACGTATATCCCATCAACTAGATTGTATTGTGCGACTCAAAGGTCATGACTCCACTAATGGTAGAAATCCAACGTCACTTAAATGATAGTGTTATGACCTAAACGGCTTACCATATTTTTAATTTTGGCATCTACAGGACAAGATAAAATATTTTTCTTCACAATAGTTAAATTTTTACATCGTAATCTCAGGAAATATGTCCTAAAAGTCAAAAAGGAAAAAAAGGGGGGGGGGGGGGGGGGGGGAACTAGATATCCTTTTAGAGCTGTGAATTTATATTTATGTTTTTGGAGAAAAATAATGTACCGTGGCAATGGAAGCGACAAGTTACATGAATGTAGACACATTGCCAAACCAGGTAATCTCTATCTGATGTTGCTCGTTCCATCCTTTCTCTCTCTCTAGTTTATTTTCTCTTGAGCAGTACGTATGTCCCATCCAGTTAGTGATGTGAGTGAACACTATTATGCACAACAGAAATATTTATAGAACCTTCATATGATAGAACCATACATATCAAACCGGTGAAACTGTTATGCTACAGCATAATGCTGCACATTCAACATTGCTGACCGATGAATGAGCAACATAAATTTTTAACTCTCAAACTTCCTTTGTCATGGAGAAGCGAGAGAGCAAGCACTGTTTTAGGTGTTACTTGTGTCAATGTAAAATATCATAATCTAAAAAAAGAATTTTTTAGTATTTTCAGATGTTTAATTTAATAAAAAATAAAAAAATTGCGGAACCTTTGTTTGTCTAGCCGAAGGCTTATACTCATGTTTTGGTCTTCAGAGAAAGGCTACCGGAAACTAAAACTAAAGAATTCATGCGTTCTCTGCTTTTACTTTCTTGTGTTTTACAAGCGTCCAAATAAAATCTTCTATGATTTTAGGATTTTTTATATATGTACCCCATAAACATATATATTTGTATATATACTCTCACCTCACACATTTTTTGTAACACTCCTAAAATCTTTGATATGTTACCGTTATGGTTGCCATTAAATCAAGCTTAAAGATTTTACATATTTACTCCTAATTAAATTTACTAATATTTTACATATATATCTCTAAATTCATTAGAATTTTGCATGTGTACTCTTGATGTTTTCAAGATTTACAGAATTTTTTTAACATATTCAATTAAAATTCACGTATTTTGCAGGAGGGGTATAACTGCTATATATCTGAGATTTCAGGGTATTAAAAGTAATATGTGGGAGTTGCGAGTATATATTTAAATACAGTGTATTTGAGGGTATCTTTGTAAAAAAATTCATGGTTCTAAATCTGTAAAAACTTAATGATTTTAAAATTGGTGAATCAGAGTGTTTTACGGCTAAACAAACGACCTTTTATTGGCGTCTGTCAACGTACCGGGATTTCGAGAATCCAACGGCGTTTTCACGTGATTGGGATGGCAGCGGGTAAGTGGGCGTGCGGGGCCTTCGCGAGGGGAACACAGGGCCCCGCCCTGGATGGATGGACACGCAAAAATTCTCGACACTTCGAAAGGTTCAGTCACCTTACAGAGCACAAGCGACTTATGACCGCCGCGTGTCCCCACCCATCGACGCAGTGAAGCCGTAGGGCAACACCAAGGGAAGCAGGTGGTAACGCACCTGGACGTATCCATTTCTTAATGATAAGTTAATAAATAATCTTCTTTGACGGAAAAACAAGAGAAGTCTTATTTTTAAAATAATATTTATTATAATTTGATAGACGGGATAAGTTATATTATGCACAGTGATTTGATAGGAAAATAAGAACAAAATAAGGGGTCTTAATAAAGTTAATTTTAATTTGATGGACATAATAACTTATCCTGTATTTGAATTACTTATATTAGAATAAGGGGAATAAGTAATTCGACCATAAACTTAAGAATTACTTATTCTTCCTATTTCACCAATGGATCCCACAGAACTATCAAAGTTAAACGCCCTCTGGCACATACTATTCCAAATAAGTAATTCTGAATAATTTATTATACAAATAAATTGGACGAGAATTATTTATTCTTTAGATAAGAAAAATAAGCAACTCCACCTTAAATCTAACAACTACTTATTTTGTTTATTCCGTTCAATGACACTACACGACTATCAAAGTGAAACGTCTCTCACTCTAGTATAAATAATTCCGATATAAACAATTTCGAATAACATATTTTGCTATCATAGGTGGTGAAAAATGCTATTGTACTAAATGTTTTATTACTCTCTCTGTTGTACTCTTTGAGCGCGTTGAATTTCTTGATTAGATGAATCATTAAAGTTATTCTTGACAGCTCTTTTTATCTCATTAATGTAATTGACGAAAACTCTTTCATCAAATGATCAAATGGCTTTCAATAAGTATAGTAACGAGGATGATACAAAAGATGATATAATACCATTCCTCTTCTTTAAAAGGTACTAGTTACGCTTGAGTCAGCCTGACTCATACGAGTCAGACTAGTACAACTTGATTTAAAGAAGATTAGAGTCATATTGATCCAATGACATACCCAATCTTGCAAATCATATCGATCCATCAAGCATTTCACATGCATAGACACACATCCAAGGATCGCAGGGGGGGTGATCGACCTGCGGATTGTGATCCACATGATCTTTTTTAATTTTTTTAAAATCCTATTCATCATACAGTACAGATAGGGAGCGCGAAATTTTGTTCGAAAAGTGAAAAAAAAAACACCAAAAAACAAAAGGACAGCTGTGCTCCTGAGCTTTGGTCATTACAATCCTTGGATGGTAATGTCCCAAATATTATTCTAAAAAAAGTTATTAGGGTATTTGGTTGTATTATAATAATTTTTATATATAAAATATTTTTTACAATAAAAATATATAAAAGTGAGTATTTGGTAAACATTTTAAAATATATTTTGATAGAGTTCGTCTTTGATAAATATAATAACAAAAAAAGGTAGCGAACTCTTTTTTTCCTTGTAACGAACGGGATGGAACGTGAGCGAGGACCCCGTGATGGTGGAGCAGGTGCTCGCCTTCGCACTGCAGAAGGTGAAAGCGATGGCGGTGGAGGCGCTTCGGATCCAGGCGGACATGGCGGAGGAGGAGGCCCCCTTCGACGTGTTCACGCTCGCTGGAAAGGGGGACCCCAACTCGTCGCTTGGGTCTGCCATCTCCATCCACGAGTGAGTGCCCACTCCCGGTGGCGGGGGGATCATCGTGCTAGTGGTGGTGCAGCTGAGGGACCTTCTGAGGAGGTACGAGACGATGGGGGCGCCGGTGGTGGCGCTGGTGCAGGCGGCGGCAGAGGGGGAGGGGGAAGGGGAGGAGGAGAGGAGGTGGTACAGGGTGGGGAGCCTGCACGTCGGGGGGCTGCGGGCAATGGCGAGGAGGAAGGGAGGCAGCGGAGACTGGGATGGGGAGAGGCAGAGGCTAACGGCGATGCAGTTGCTGGTGGGGAACGGGGCGGCGGCGGGGGCGAAGAAGGGGAAGGGAGGGGCCGGGGGTATAAGAGGGAGGCAGGAGCTGCTGTGGAGCTTGTCGGCACGGGTAATGGCGGGAATGTGGCTCAAGCCCGTTAGGTACCCCGATGTCAAGTTCCCCAGGCATTGGTGTTCTAGATCTTAGAGGAAGCATTCTTGGCCATGCCTTCAACCCAGATGATGAAGAACGTCCATCTCCATGCCCCACTCCATGGCTACGGCAACAAGGCTGGATGGGTGAGACATTTTATCAAATATGTGGTGAGCCTTGTGTATTGTTGTGTTTTGGTAAAACTGCTGCACCGCACAAAGCTTTGACTTATGCGGAAGGCATTTTGTCAAACATGTAGTGAGCTTTGTGTATTATTGTGTTTTGGTAAAGATGTTGCACTCTAGTGTAAAAGAGTACCGAACGAGTCCTCACAATTTTTTAAAATTATTATGTTTTGCCGAACATAATAATCATGGATGTTAAAGTTTGTCATTCTTATGATTTTTTTATCATAAAAGTATCTAAATAATTATCGTAAAACCAAACACTCCATGAGGTCTAAAAAATCTCATTAGGTTTCTGAACATGCTTTGCACCGGGAGTTTTTTATTGGATTTGATCACCCAACTGGGCTTCGGGTTGGTCCACTCGTCGTACGGACGAAATGGGCAGATCGCAATGCCCACCGGCTCACGGCGAGGACTAACTCCTCTAACAGGTCAGTGCAGCCAAAATCTTATCCAATCGGTCCCCACTATTCTAGTATTATTCCTTCACGTCCTTATCATGCTTATATTCTATAAATGTATGCATACTAAGTGCCCGGCATTTTATAGTGCAATTTTTAATCCGAGTCGAGCATGTTCGACGTCCCAATAGATAAGGGATGATCCTACACATCCAAATATCCTGTAAACCTGTCCTGTCACATTTTATTGTGTACCTTTACTTTTTAGTTAAAGACGTGTAGTTATCCTTTTGATTTAAGTTGAATCACACGGACTTTGGTTCGTCTCAAAGAATTTTCCACAAGAAAAGATTAAGGACACACGTCTTATTTAGGGTTTTTAGTCCCATCACAGAGGATTCTGATCCAATAAATCCATGAAGTGATGAAAAATATATATATATTCGGGATGTAAATGGTAACCGATAATCCAATCACCCGACCAATTATTAGTTTATCGGTCAACGGATAGGAATTGATGCGGCAGAATCCGATTCGGCCCATTGCAGCAGGCCCAAATCCCATTCAGCCCAACAGTAGCAGTATTAGGCCCTCCGGCGGCCTTCGGCCCGTTAGCGGCCCAGCAGCCCTCGGCCCATAAGCGGCCCCGTCGCTCCCGGCCCAGCAGGCTTCAGCCCGTCAGCGGCCCACCAGCCTACGGCCCGGGAACAGCACGGCGGCCCAGGGCCCAGCAGGCTTCGGCCCGTCAGCGGCCCAACCCCTTTCGGCCCGGTAGCCGAATCCGGCCCACTCCGGTGGCGGATCAGACGCTATGGCGGTTTGTCAGTAAGCCTCCTTTTAGTCCTATATCGGCTGCCACCGTTAACCATCCGCTACCCTCCGCTATAAGTATCCTGCTATTTGTGGCCAAGGAGGTGGTGGGAAAAACGGATGCCCCCCTAAGCTTCCGAAACCCCTTAAAGGACTGCTGTCCGAATAGGGTTCTAGCTATTTCTTCTTGCTTCCTGAATCGAATCTTCTTCAGAAGCTAACTTGACCGTCGGAGGGGGTTCCCCAGGGCTGACGCCCGGGACTCCTGCTGACTGGTTCTTCTTCTTCTTTCCCTCCTGCAGGGGCTCGGTTCGAATCATCGCCGACCTCCCCGAGTCGGTCTCGGCCGCCGACCTCGGACTCCTCTCCCCGGTCTCGACGCCGAACGCCGGCTGCACCGCGCCAGGAAACTCGGTCTCGCGCTGAAGTAGCCTTCGGACTCGCCGTCCGAGGGCAATCCCGTCGGTCGCCCCGCGCCAGGAGGCTCGGCCTCGCGCTGAAGGTGCCTTCGGACCCCCTCGTCGGAGAGCGAGCCGTCCCCCCGTCCGATCTCGGACTTTCCGGCTTCTGCTCCGACGCTCGTCTACAGCTCCGCCGACAGGAGCTCCTGCTCGCGCCGCGCCTTCGTCCGACCGAAGGAGCAGCGGCTCACTATCCAAGAGCAGCTCCGGCGGCAGATCGCGCCCCCCGCGGGCGGATCCTCTTCATTCCGAAATAGCCTCGGCTTCGCCCTGTTGTGGATCCCCGTCGGGTCCCCTCGTCACCGTTCCATCCGGACCGGCTCCGGATCCTCCTTGTTTCGGATCCCCGTTTGCGGGATCCGGTCGTGATAGATCCAGTCTACATCAGGAATGTAAACGGATCTTAATTTTATTCAGATCCGCTCCAAATTCGTATCCAGTTAGTTAGATTTTTATCCGAAAAAAATATTCGACAAATCATAATCGGATATCTATTTATAATCCGCTTCTTAAACGGAGAGGTCACATAAATCACATATCCGCTCTATTTAAGATCCTCTCGGAACTAGGTTTTTCGAATAATCATAATTTTTTATATAATTTAAGATCAATTGATTAATTTTATATTAAGTATGTAAATATTTATTCATATGTTAATATTTTTATTTCATTATGTTTACATTAAATTAATATTTTTTAACATTTTATGTCAAGTATTCTTATCTTTTTTTGATAACTAATTCAAGTATTCATACATTAGTATATATTTTAAATTTTTAATGCATTATTTTTTCAAATATCATTTTTTTAGATTAACTTCTTAATATCCGGATATTATCCATATCCGCTCCGAATATGGAGAATATCCGTAATCTAATATCTGCTTTGTGTCCAGATCATAAAACGGACACTATACAGATTATCCGTTTAGTATCATGGATGGATGCGAAAATGCCGTATTCGCTCAGTATCTACTCCGTTTACACTCCTATCAATGAATAAGTAGCCCTTTTAAATTGATGTGCATAATGGACAAGCAATCTTTTTAGATAAAAAATGTGTCATAATTAAAAATATATATTATTAAATCATATTTTTTTACTCTCCTCTTTTTTTGTACATTCATTAAAAGTTGTTTGATTATTTAGTCAAATTATTCTTATTGAAGTTATTTTTGACATAAGTTTTCTTGCATATGGTACATTCAAATATAGCTCTATGATTAGGCGATCAAGTGGTTTCCATTAAAATAATAAAATTCTTAAGTAATTAATAATCTTGACTATTATAGATCGATTAATGGCCAGTCTTTTAAAACTAATGAAAGAATACCATGGATCCATATTGGATCTGTACCAATCCGACCAGCATGCAGCCAAGGGTTTAGATAATGAGTTTCGTTTGATGCACAACCACGCGGGCGAGTGTGTACGTGTACATCGCACGTTGATAGGTGCGAGCGGGTATGCGCACGTGGGTGTGTACTGACACTTTCCCGTAAATGATTGTAGTGGTGTGCCGGGATGTCCGGCACGTGAGGACACTTGTCCCCGGGTTTTGTGTCCAAGTTTGGTTGCTGTCTGTTCTTCCTTGCTTGCCGATTCTTCTTTAACAGTTAGCCGGTGGTGGAACACCGGAACGTTCTCCACCGGCCGACGAGGGCATGTGCTGGGAAGGCCCGAGTCAGATGATTCTTTTCGGGCATTTTGTTCCCTACTCTTCTTTAGATTCGTACGTGTTCGAGCTTATCATCTCACAGGTTCTGTATTCCGGCAAGGTATTTTTTAGGCATTTTTGTGTGTAGACTCCTGTTAACGACCTTATTTGGATGTATATTCCGGGTTCTCACATATTATTGAAAATATCCTACAAACCTTTGAAAAGAGTATAGCTTGATCCAGATGAGGCACTCACAAAGGGTTTGCGGATTACGGACAGAAGATCCAAGACCTTTGAAGAAGATTTGAGACCGAACGAATCCGAGACCGAAGAGTCTGCCTGCAGGACGAAACAATTCGTCAGCAAGGGTTTCAGATGTAGTCCGGAGGGTATGCTTTCTGACGGCCAAGTTAGTGATAAAAAAAAGAATAATAATGAGAAGTATTGATAAGAAGATGGCACACGTCACATGCCTTTTTTGACGCAAGTAATATTTTATTTGTAGGGAGTAAGTAAGAGAACCTTCTTTATGACATGCAATGTAGGACTATTTGTAAGTATGAGGGCACACACTTCAAAACACTCATTGTCTTTCTTTGGCATTGAGTCGAAAGCCCATGGCTTACTCTCCCTTCAACTTCAGTTTTGGAATTGGGCAATCGATACCCTTCGGTTTACTTGGGCCAGCTTTCGGCCTTGCTCATCCTATGACTCCCTACTCTCAGCAAGCCTTTGATCAATAAGGTGCTCAGAGTAGAACCAAGTTTACCGAGTACTGTTCGATTTACCGAACATGATTGAAGTTCTTCGCCCAAGGGACTGTGACCAATAGACTCGGCCAGCGAGAAGAATTGATACCGAGAGGCACTCGGAAACTTCTATCCCTTCCCATCCAAGAAAATGTGACTGATAGACTTGGCCAGGACGAAGCTTGTGCCCCGACTAGGAGACACTCATACTTGAGGGTCGTAATGCCGGCTGATTGACCAGGCCGAAGTAGAACTTTGACCGTCGCTTTGAATGTGTTGACGCCAAATTAAGGTGACAATAAATTCAAATTTTCTGCTTGTCGGCACGTCATTTGAAGGGCCGCGACATGTGGCACAAACCGAGAGACGGAAGCCGAACGACCACTCAATCTTCGTCGTTGATCCCAGGCCTTTATGTGGCCCCTAATAAATAGCCGCTATCCCCTACAGGAGGCACTATTTGCGTGTGTTTATCTGGGGGTCTTAGTTGTAGACCAAGGAGGGGGTGGCCCAAGTGCATCTTTTTTAGTAGTGGTTGTCGAATAAGTCCCTTCGATTATGTCTTGTCCACTTATTTCATGTCCCTTCTCCCCTCTCTCTTTTCGAGAAACTTGTAATGCTTATCCACTAAATCTGCATCAGCCCAGCTTTCCCTTTCGTCTTATTTTTCTATTAATTTTTTTACTTTTATAATGGCGGACGAGGTCACGTTGCTTCCCAACACCTTTAAACCTGTCGAAATCCAGCAGACTGAGCCAGTTGGACGTAGCAAAAAATCAGCTAAGCTGGTTTCGGATGTTTCGTCTAACCTATGTAGGGAAGCGATTGCCGAGATGTTGGCGCGCCACGATAATCCCGACTGGATACACCTGATTAAACCTCGGCATGATTTCAGAGCCATCTCTTCTCGGCCTGATTGCTTCTCAATTTATGAGTAGAGTTTCCGAGTAGGCTTTCGACTCCCTCTTCACCCCTTCATCTTTAACCTCCGATGCATTTACATTCTCGTCTCATCTCAGTTCTTTCTTAATTCTTGGCGGACTATCAACGGCTTCATTGTCTTCTGTTCCATTTTGTGCATAGCCCCTTCGGTTGCCATCTTTTGTTATCTTTTTAAAATAAAGTTCTAAGGAAAATTCTCTTAATTCTGTTTTACCACCCAATCGGGTCCAGTGATTTTCTCTAGGAAATCTTAGTCCATCCATCATTTGAAGAAAGGAGATCTGACCCTTCTCCGTCGAATGGAGATCTTTGACCGAGGGCATCGCAAATTTTTTAAGACTTCATGATTCGGAGTTGGGTCATTAGCAAGAATTCAATTTCGACTAGGATTACCGCCTCAACTCCGTAAGTGGTCCGAAAGGGTGTTTCGTTGGTAGGAGCTCCTTTTCTGGAGCCGTAAGTCCAAGCGTCTCCAATAACACAATGGGCTTTCTTTCGCCCACACTTATAGGGCCGAGGAATGGACCAAGTAGGGGTACACATAATTGTTCCTCTCATCTCATTGTGGCTTTCCAAGAGATGGAAAGTAAAGGATACCTATCGGACAGGATAGCAGTCTTGTCTTTTTGGATAAAATAGGTATCCTTGTTCTCATCCTTAACTTTATACATCCTTGGTATATTGTTATCCTTTAAAATTGTCAACAATGTACAACAGGTAAATTATCGGACTACACTATCTGTGAGAGTGTGCATATAAGCTTATAATGCTGTTTCTAAGGGGGGAAAGTAGAAAAATCTACTCGCAAAAAACATAATTGCATATAACTTCTTTTAAATTGGATTCTTACTCCACCTAATTTCTAATTATCGAGCTTGGAACATGTGCGAAAATAAACTTTAAAGGCGAATGAAAGAGAAATAAGAATTTAGAAGGCGATGTCGTCTGGCTAATGGGATATGAAGTAAGTTGGATATGTCATCGGGATTTTATTTGTATAAAGATTTCATGATAGCGATATAGGGAGTTAGGGAGATAGATACAAATGTGATAATTGACAGGGATGTATATATAAAATTTTTATTTTTAGTTGGTCCGGATTACCATTGGCATCTGTAGCAGCACGTATTTCAAGTTGGCTATGGGCTTGGTCACTTGCGGGGCTTGTTCTTCCGTCTTCCATGAAGCGTTGGGCCTGGTGGCCCAGTCCATACGAATTTGTTTTTAAAAAGTAACCACATAATACTATTTTTAATTTGAACAATGTGCAAAGAAAAGATATAAACATGTCTTTTTAACTTGTTTAGTAACTTAAGCAAGCTGATAGACATTAGATGAGTACAACTTATTCGTTGTTTAAAGACCTTGAGTGCTACTGGATCACCAAACTAACAAAGTTCCGACAAAATAAAGCACAACTCGTTTAGCCACAAATCTTTTGTTCTGCTGCTCCTACAAATTCGCAACCCGATGGAATTAATTCCCTTTTTTTAAAAGCTTTTTGATGATTAAGAGTAGAGATGTCAAGTGGACGGACCAGCCTGTAGCCCATCTCGACCAAACTCATATTAAAGGAAATTAGGCTGACCCAAGTTATATAAATTGGGTTAGACTAAATTTGGGTTGACATTAGTTAAATCTGGGCTGAAAACGGGCTGACCCAATTTAATTTATTGATTTTTACAATAATTCATACAAAAAGCAAAATACTTTTAACAAATCATTTATAAACAGAGTCAGCTCAATCCAACCGAAATCAACTCACTCATTATTGAATTTGGACTGAATTTGGGTTGAATTTGAGTTAAACTTGAGTTGAATTTAGGTTGGGCTAAATTTAGACTGGGTTATTTTGAATTTAGATTAGACTCAATTATCACATAATTCAGCCCAGTCCGCCCAATTTACATCTCCAGTTAAGAGGCATCTACGGCAATAAAGATGGACATTTGATTTTCAGCAGATGAGTTCGGTTGGGAAATTTATAATCTATATTGATCTTCATCTTACTGTTTTAAGTGTTGTTTAGTTTGACACAAAATACTTTACACCATGTAAAAGGTCACATTTCTGTGAGGCATAAAATACTAACATTGTACAGTGTTTTACGTTACTTTTCATCCAAACAATCCCCAAAGTATGTCACAATTGGAAACATAATTTATCATAAGAACTTTTTAAAAAATGAACATCTTAATAAATGCATTTCTATTAAAGTTTGTGTTAATATTTTAACGATTTTTTATTTATTTTTAAAAGCCATATGTAGAGATGCGTATTCAAACAATATCTACTGTTGAATGGAGTAATGGGACTAGGGCCCTAAAGGTTTGACTGAAATTTTTATGTCTTCAATTTTTTCGGTGGTGATGGAGTTGTGAGCCTGTCAAACACTCCAACATTTGGAGAATCGACTGTCGTTTTCGCATGGCAGCAAAGGGTAGGAGGGGATGAAGAGGGGAAGGCTGCGGATAAGGAGGCGAAACCTTGGGCCCTTTTTTTTTTTTTGTTTTGGGGGAGCACAAGGTCCCACTCCCCCCACCCTACGATGGATCTGGATGTGAGACTTCGTGATAGTTCATCGACTCCGGAAATCCAAGCTGCATCGCCTAGGGAATCAAACGGGTTACATTCGGTGCAAATTTAAAGTAAATTTATGATTTTATAATCTGTTATACAATTAATTTAGAAAGAGTATCCTTAATTGACCTATAAGCTAATAATTAGATGTATGATCATATTCTCAGTACTATATCAGACAGAAGCAGTTGACAAGATACTGTGTCTGTTACCTTTGTCGCCACAGAAATGAGATATTCTGGACTTCCCTCCTTCTTGTGCACCTATGCGCGCGCTTCCACACATTTGAAGGGAGAAAGTGATAGGATACATTCCTATTATTTTAGAGCAGATGACTCATTTACTCTTCTCCTAGGAGTGCATAGGATGCAGGGGAGACCAAGAGGATCTTGTTTCTTTACTGTGCATGTCAATTTAGAACAGACTACTCGTTAACTGAACTGTAAATTGGTGGTAAAAAAATATTTTGAACAGTAAATTAACGGTCTGTTAGATGATAGAACCATTTGTATCCTTGTAGTCAGCAACTCCATGGATATCCAATTTCAACTTATCCTATTCATTTATAACTTTGAAAATTGAGATAGTATTTGGATAATATATATCCCATAAATTATAAAAAATCAAAATTAGATGTCTGATAATTATTACAGTTTGAAATGAAAACATGTAATTTTAAATTTGACTATTTATTTTAATTTTTGGTATTAAATACATATATAAGTATATTTTAGTGCCGTATAAAAGATATAACAAATGAATACCTTGTGAAGAATGAGGTGAGGATTGTCGATAGGTAAATAAATGGGATAAAAAAAAGAATCCGAAGTTCATCTTGACTTTTGCCCCTCGTTATTTCCTCTTTTCCCAATTTCGTGCTTCCCTAACCTTCTGATTTATGAAGTGGAAATGAGAATTCGGAATAACTCTCGCTGCAATAATGGTAGAAGCAAAATTTCCCGTTTACTTTGATCAAGCCCACTTCCTACTTGAAAAAGATAAAGTATTGATAGTTTTTAGCTGGAAGCCACTTTTAACTTCCTCTTATAATCGAAAGGATGTATTTGGTACAGCTTCCTATTGGAAGGACTTTTACACTTTCATCTGGTTGCGATACTAGAAAGAAGGAAGTGTTGGAAGCCACTTATATAACATTTAGTTTGTCTTTTGGCTTTCAATCCAGCCAAAAGCATCAAATTGAAGTTTTCTAAATTGGAGAAAAACTAGAGATTGTTAGGAGAGGTTTGACTTTTATAATAAATTATGATTATTTCTATCTTTCATTTTTCTGTTATAAGAAGTAGTCAAAAATAACTTTTAATTAAAAATTATGTTAAACATGCACAAAAAATAGTAGATGATAGTGATTACGACTAACTATTTAGGTAATTGTAAAAGTCAAACTTCCTATAACAACTTGACTTTTACTCTATTTTAGAAGCTCTATTTTTTTTTTTGAAGCTTTTAGTCACAAGTTAAAAAAACAACTAAAATACTATGTAAGTGACTTCCAACATTTTTTTTTTTGAAATAACTAAAAAAAGTCTAAAAATACTTTCAACTGGAAGCTGACATGGCACATGAGTTAAAGACTTTGATCTAAACTATATTGTTAAAATTTGCCACTAAGGTCTTCTTTTTGATGAGTTTGTTTAGTTTGTATGTTGCTTCCTACCAACTATTACTATGCTTCATTCGAATAGATTTTCCTTTGATGATTCACTTATCATTAATTGGGAGTTATGATCCCTTGTATTCATATCCCCTTATCCTTATCCTTTAAGTATCATTATTTTTATCCTTGAAGTATAGTGTTGTTTCATGTTATGTAAAGCAATATTTTAGTTTTTCCGATCATTGTTTTCTAAATTTTAGATCTTAAGTTATGATAAAATTGGATAAAAAAACAAAAAATTAAAGAAAAAGTAGATATCTTGGCATTTTAAAGATCATATATATATATATATATATATGTATGTATGTATAACAAAAACATCACACACACACTAAAACATAATTTTCTAATGTTTTACATCATTTTATGGCCGGCGAAAGGATTCTAAGTAGAGGATATCCGAAGGCCCAGATGGGCCTAAAATAGGCCCATAGGGTAAGGCCTAGAAGCCATAGATGCCCACGTTAACCATAGTTCTCAGCGGCCTAGACTTTTTTATGTCTTTCACTTCTCACATGAAGATAAAGATAAATAAGTCTTTTGCCACAGTGAAGTTGGAATAGGCATTGCTTATGATGGGATGGAAAACCACCATGTTTACATCATCTCTACGTGAGAAGGGGCACACAATGGTTGACAGAGGAAGGTTTAGAAAATCTATCTCATATTATGTAAAGCAGCATTATTTTGAGATGGTCTTTTGGATCTCTTTGTCTCGACTTTTGTCTGTTTCTAGATACAGAAAGATAATAAGTGCTTGTATTTTTTATCTTTTTATGACAAAATAATTTGATTATCTTTATTTTATGCGTTCGAGGGCATAGAAAAGTTTTTTTAAAAAAAAGGTCCAAATGATTTTATTTTCATCGTTTCTCTTACTCAAGTGAGGCCCAGCCCAGCGTTTGGCTCCCCAGGCGTCGCAGGCATCTGACGCCTCTTTCTGGAACTTTCCGGAACCTTCCAGCGCGGCCTCCGGTATCCCTACAGTTCAGTTCATCTGGACAGCAGAGCGATGCGTCCCGTCCGGACGCCTCACATCAAATAATCGACCGCGTCCGGATGCACCCAACCGCCCTCGCCGTCGGCACCCTGTCACGACCCAATAAACTGGCTCATTTTGTGGCGTCGTTTTCCCGGGAGGGCCCAATGGGCCATCTCAGGGATGGGGCCCAGCGGGGCTTTAATAGCAGTGACCTATCCAATGGTAATTTTGGGACCACCGTGTAGGACGAAATGCGCGGCCAAATCTTATCAACTCTGATCTGCCCCCACTATTTTAATATTATTTTTCTACATCCTCATTATGGTGCAACAGTGACTGATCACAGAGAGAACCATATTTCCTTCTTCACAGAAAACAATTTATTAGAGTTTGAGGAAAGCAAATTAATAAAGTTGAGTCCCAGGGCTTATAATTATTAGTCACTAGTCAGTAGTAGTATTCTGGGATGACCGGCACGTGAAGCCACTTGTCTCCTAATTTTGAGTAGACTTTGGAGACATTGGCTCTTTGGAGGTTTGTAGTTGGTTCTTCCCTGTGTATAAAATGGTTAAGAGGTGCCATAGAGTGGCATGAACACTTTCTTTTTGAAGGAAAGGTCTTGGATTCAAATCTCATATTCGACGGTTTTATAGAAGGAGAGACTTGTTCTATTATTTATAGAGGTCTATGTAGGAGTATTTAAGCTTACGTCCAAGTCCTCTACGTAAGTAGAACTCTTACAAATCACAAAACTCGGGTGTTGAGTTTGAAGGGACCCAAGATCATAAGTATTGGTCACAACTGAAATTAATTTGACTGTAAAAATTAGATAACAAGAGGTGGCAAGAAGAAAAAGTTGGATCAGGCCCTACTTTGATACCATCTTACAAACCACAAAACCTAGGTGTTAAATTTGAAGGGGCCTAAGATCATAAGCACTGGCCACAACTGAAATTAACCGATGTAAAACTATTATATAGCCACTCCAACGAGAACCATAAAAGTGGTTTAGTGTTCTGCAATTGTCGACACTAATGAAAGTTCTGAAGAAGTCGAGTTCTGATTATTCTTCATAGTTATGTGCCTCTTTGTTTGTAAATTTTTACGTCTCTTAACATGATCTGAGAGTATTTTTATCATCTTTATATTAAATCTTGTTTTAACTGTAAAATGGTAGAATCTATTCCATCTCAATGAGATAGCTCTAATTTAAAAAAAGGATCCTGTTAGGTACTTAACCAAAGGATGCCCTTCAATTGGGCCTTGCTTTCGTGCAAGACGTAATGTCAAAAAGAGAGGATATTTTATATGATTCTTATATTATTTTAAGGCATATCCAACAACACCCGAGCCCTGTTTGATTATCTAATAGCTAATGCTTCTCAAGTAATAACATAGTTATGTAGCCCTCAAAAGGCACGTCGAAAAGTGGAATTGTGCAAGTTTTTCTTATTCTAAAAGGATTATTCGTGATATTACCATTTCAAGAATATTGATAAAAAAATCCAACACCACCTCCACCTTGATGTCTTCTCCACGGGAAGCAAAGCAGCATTGCACGCGCGCGATGTCCAAAGTGGGTAGGCTCACTCTCTTAACGTCCATTAACTAGGGCCCAGCCCAACACTCCGGTTTTCGCTGTAGTTCAATGAGTAACACTCGTTGCACAATGCTCCGCATGCTGCAATTGAGGGCATTGCATAATTTTTTTTAAGTCGGCCCCTACATGTCCTACATGGACGTAGAATCCGATCTCCGATCCGATAGTCTGCAAAATTAAAAAAAAATAAAAAATCATTATTTGGCATGGCTCATTAAAAGTGTTTTTTACTGTTCACTGGACTTAATTTTTTATTTTTCATAATTTTTTAGATTGTTGAATCGATGATGGATTGTACGGCCGTGTAGGACATGTGGGGCCGATCTAAAAAATATTTTCTTTAACCCACTGCAATATCCCCTTGCAGCAAAAGGAAGCATTGCAGCCAGCATCACTCCAGTTTCAATTTATGGGGACACTGGAGAAAGTGCATCGTGTCCAGAAGTCTATCAAAATGATGGACCGCAGCGTGGGTCCACAGAACTGTCCTCGCGGTCCAGACTCACTGTTACGGCCCAACAAATTGGTGCCTGGGTGCTTTGCTAGTGAGGGAAAGCCCAATAGGCCATATCTAGGAGGGGGGCCCATCTAGGGGCTTTGGAGCTGGGACGACTGGGCTGTTCACAGACGAAACTGGCAGATGTGGGCCTTGCTGACCCACGACGGCGATCGACCTCAATGGTTGGTTGGCGAGCGGCCGAATCTTTTCCGATCCACCCCAAATGTTTGAGTCTGAATTTGTAGTAGTCTTATCGCATCCACATGATGTGCCACTGCACAGTTGACTAGAAGAAATTATGGATCGTTATGGCTCTTGTTGTTTCTTTCTTAGCCTCTTTAAACATTTCGTGAGTTACTGTTGAAATTTTTTTGGAGTCCAATTTTCAATTGATTTGGAGCCATTTTTCTATGTTTGATATTTTTTAAGTCTATAAGGCATAATAGGGGCAATAAAAAAATAAATAAATTTATTTATTTTTCAATGAAAACACCGGCAGCCGGTGTAGGACCGACTGCCAGTGCAGCAAATGTTACTCATTTTAAGAAATAGTTGTTGGAATACAGCGTCACAGCATGTGCATTGCAAATTCGCATTGCAGAAGTTAGACAATCAAAACTGTTGGGACAGCAGCATGCATTGCAAGAACACCTAAGACATTGTAACAAACATTTCTACTATGTAGGGTATGAGCAATACTTGCTGCAATGTGGTTGTTGCAATGTCTGTCAGCAGCTGTCCAAACAACTTTGATTAGACAGTTGTTGCAAAACTTAATACTTCCTTTTTTCCTTCAAAACCCAAGCGGGGAGGGGACAACCATAAGGGGCCAATCTTGACTATCCGTCTTTGATTGGACATTAGATAAAAATGACCTTTTTTTTATTTTTAATTTATTTTTGACCGTCCGATCAAAGATCGAATGGCATAAATTGGCTCTTATGATCTGAAGGACACAGACACGGGTGTCAGTGTCGATAGGAATATACGTATTGGACATGGAAAATAGTTAAAAATAGGACTCGAGGACACGAGAATAACATATTTTTCATATATAAATTATGCACATTTAGTTATTAATATGCATCAAAAAATTTAATTTTTTTATAAATAATGTTATAAAGAATCTCGTATATGCAAATAACCCTTTGCATTATACATATATGCAGAAAACTCCCAGAATCTTCTTGTATTAGAAAATAAGTCTCATTGAAATTATTGAAAATTTTAAACTATTGATCAAATTATTAACTAAGCTATCTAAAATTTAGAGGAGTAATTCAAGAGTTCAAATATAAATGTAGCATGCATAAAGAATTTTTAATAAAAACATTTATTAAGAAATATCCTAAGCACAATTATTCATTCATAAATATTATGGCCCCCTTCATTTATCTCCGCCCACAAGTTACCCCTCAGCTGCACACAAAACATGTGAGAACATGAGGGAAGAGAAACATAATTGTGGGCTCGAGTGAGAAGCGGGACAGCGGGAAGTGGGTAACACTCGAAGTGCGCTCACCAAGAAAAACATATAGATTTGAGTGCCCTGTGACACTCATGTCCGAGTCAATACGCCTCTTGGGCCTTTTGGGCCATGCCCTCCCAATATGAGATTGATCCCTTAGAATTGCCTCTCCTCCGATTTTTTTTAAAGTATACTTATTGTAATAGTCATCCGATCAAGTCGATCAGACGATTGCTAGCAAGCATTATAGTAAGTATTACTCCTCATTCTATGGCATAGTCATGACCCAAAGAAAAAACCCGATGCGAGAAGTGGACCATAAAGATCAGATTATTAGAAAAAAATAAAAAAATCGGATATTTGTTTGTTTCTCTTCTTCATTTTTTTGAACCACCTAATTAAAGATTGACATATCTAACCCTTAGAATAGCCCCATCTCCCTTGAGTTTAAAAAAAAGAAAAAAAAAAAGAAGAAAAAACTTACTGCAACAGCGGTCCTTTTTTTTTGTTTTTGCACATAGAACAGCCGTCCTATCAAAGTTGATTGAAGGGCTACTACAATACCTACGTTGCAACCAGTATCACTCATTATTCCATGTTGCGGTCGAGGCCCATAGAAGAAAGCCAAGGTGAGAGATGGTCAAGACCATTGCAAATCTGTTTATACTCTACCGCAATCCGAGGATGCTGGCTCCCTTTGAGCCCAAGTTCTAGTTGGGCCACTCACGGATAAGGTGGCTACAAGCGCTCCTGCAAGTATCTCTCTCACTCTCACTCTTGAACTCTCCAACCCTACTTAAAGCCATATGTAGCAGAGTCAGAAAATCTTAGAAGGGGGTGTTGTAATATTAATTTTAAAGGACAGCTGTTCCATGTTAGATCGAATTAAGACATTATACATAATAAACTATTTTTTAAGAAATATTATTCAACTTAAAACCATGTCAGATCGAATTAAGAAAAGTATTCAGATTAGTTGCATGAAGCATACTTAAGAAAAGTATTCAGATTAGTTGCATGAAGCATACTTAAATTGGTGGGGTTAACCGGCTAGAGTCATTACCTGCGCAGTTCATTCCAAGCCGGAGCAACTGCAACAAAGCCGCCCCACCAGCCCGCCTTCCGCCGCTTCGTCTCGCATATGGCTCATCTCTACAACCCCCCGCCACCGCCCGCCCTCGCCATGGACGCCGCCGGGTACCCGCCCCCCTACGACTTCCCCTACCTCGTCCACCACCCACCTCCTCCCGACCCGGCGGCCCTCCTTACCCCCGAGCAGCAGAAGATCCGCACCATCTTCGTCTCGGGGCTGCCCGACGACGTGAGGCCCCGCGAGATCCACAACCTCTTCCGCCGCCGCCCCGGCTTCGAGTCCTGCCAGCTCAAGTACACCGGCCGTGGCGACCAGGTCCAGGGTTTCCTCTCCACCCCCCTTCCCGACCCCATTTCTCGGGGGATTTGATCGCTAGGGTTTATCTTTTCCCGGTTTCTCTTCTTTAGTTTTCGTTATTTTCGGCTTTGGTTAAAACATAAAGTCGTGTCCTTCAAATTTTTGAGTCGTTGATCACTGTGAATTATGTCGCTCTAGCGCGGTGGCAAGATTGATGGCTCGGTTGATGTGGATCAAAAGCTAACAATTGTGTAGTGTAGTTGATCGGTCATAAGTTTCTGGTAGAGGTGTAAATCAGCAGAGTCGAGTCGATCTTTACTTCGTTTTGTTTAGTAGTCGAGCTGAATTTTTGCCGAGCTTCAACTGTTCGAATTCTGCACGAGCTGAGTTCTGCTCTCTTCGAGTTTGGTTTGGTTAGGCGTTAAGCCGAATTTGATCTCTTTGAACGGTAAATGAGGCTCGCTTATTTAGTGATAAATATTTATGATCATATTCAACGATTCCCCTCCCCCCCCCCCCCCCCCCCCCCCCCCCCCCCAATCCATTTTTTATTAACAAGGCTTTGAATGGGATACAAATGACTTCTGAATGAACTACCAAAGGGGGGCACTGATGAACTAGTGAATGAATGTAATCAAGGCTAAAGTTTTGGTCAAGCATGTGTTTAACTAAGTAAATGAGAGGAGCTAAGTTTTTTATTGAGCACACTAATTTACTTACATGGTTACATCCAGTAATTTCTTTCTTTTATCCTTGTTTTGAACGTGGATGGTTCTTTCTTTTATCTTTGATTGTGCAGGTTGTTGCGTTTGCAACATTTTTCAATCATCAATCAGCAATGGCAGCGATGAGTGCGCTGAATGTAAGTATGCACTTTTTGCATTGCTTGTATTTTTGTCACTCAGAAATTGACGAGGCGGATGTTTTTGTTGATTCTCTATTCTAGTCGACAGATTTAAACCAAACTTTCCATTGATTGAATAGGAAGGATGCAAATACAGTCAATTTACCTGTTAACTCTCTTGTTTACATTTAGGAAACAAATGTGCATAAGCTAATTCTGTTGTTATTACTATCAGCTGACCAGAAAATTGTGAATGATGATTGTAGAAATTTAACTCCTATCACTAGTACGAGGCCTCTAATGTGCTATTTAACTCTGCCTTTACTTTTCACATTTGTTAAAACTACAGTGGTATGCTGTGAAGATGCTCTAGCTTTGCTCTATATTGATACTTTCTTGTAAAGCAATAACAATTTACAGTATCTGTGCTGTCTCAAAACTAAACTGATGGGGATCTGGAATCTATGCACCAACAAAACCAATGCATTACACAAGATAAGCCCATCGATCACTGTTGGAGGGATGCACCAATTTTCCTGTGGCTTGAAGACTCACTAGAGTATGTCTAATGCGTAGGATTTTGGATCGCTAGTATGTTGATATCTTATTTAACCCATTTGGAGCCCATTTAGTCAAAGAATTCCGGATCGGATCGGGTCCCCGAATCAGGACCCGCCGATCCCGATCTGAATCGGGATCAAATCGGCCGGGATCAGCCAAAATCGGTCATAATCGGCTGAATCGGGACCTACCGATCCCGATCCGAGTTGGCCGATCCGGATCGGGATCGGCCGATTCTGCATTCCATGCATTTAGTGGGTTTTCTAATTTTATGGATCTTAGGTGTGATTTTTTATTTTTAGTGATTTTTAGTGGGATTTTTTGCAATATTTATCTAGTTAGGGGTAAAGTCCATAGTTGAGTTTGGTAGAATAATTGGGCTTAGAAAGGACCCTCCCTTTTCACTTTATATACGTATCCACTCTCTCATTTCTATTTAATGGAGAATTTTATTGATAATTTTTGCATTTTTTGAGAGCTCTTCTCTAAGACGGAGAAGACTACCTTGTGATGGGGCCGACGGGGGTTTGATTTGCTTGCGGCGGGGCCGAGTGTGACGTCCAAATAGCCTCCATCTTTCATAGTCTTGCATCAAATTTGGTATAAGAGCAAACCTTGATCCACACCCATTTTTCGGCCCTCTTCCTTCTCTATTTCTCCTTTCTCTCCCCACAAATCCCCCCTTTTACCCACAATTTTTGTTCATGGCACTGTTCGTGCCTACTACACCTTCCTCTCTCGGTTAACACACACATACTCTCTCTCTCTCTCTCTCTCTCTCTCTCTCTCCAGAAGTCTCTCCCTCTCTTTGTAAACTCTCTCCCTATGCCTCCTTCTCCCAATCCCTCTCTGTTCTTGTTGTGTGAGCCAGGTGAAGCTGCTGTTGGGGGGCATGCGAAACACACCCAATGGGTCTAGATCGCCCAGTGGACCTTAGCCCATCCGCATCGGATCGTTGGTCCAGTCATTACCCAGGGACCTGAGGCTCCTCGCTACTTGGTGCGCATTGTGGCGCACTGGAAGCTTGCACGGTAATGCATGCATCCCTTCTTCAGCCTGGTGTACCCATACCTTGCTGTCTGTGTACTTGGGCACGTTGCACGTAGTGGTGCACCAGAAGATGCTATCGCACTGCCTCCTATTCGAAGCTGTTTCTGCTCCATTTGATGTGCCATTCACGGTATGGAATTCCGGCACGGATCAGGAGGTTGGATTGGGACCCACCGATCCCGATTTGAATCGGGATTGGATCGGCCGGAATCAGCTGAAATTGGCCAAAATTGGCCAGGATCGACCGATCCGGCCGGATCGAGACCCACCGATTCTGATCCGAATCGGCCGATGCCGATCCAGATCGGCTGATTCTGCATTCCATGATTCATGGCATCGACTTATGTGCAATAAACCCAACTTGTCTAGTTGTTGTCATCTTAGTGTGTCTCATTTTGCGTGTCGCCCCTGCATGCACTTCAAGTACATATGTGTGTGAATCTCGAGGCCCATGCCAGCTGCCTTGATTTGCATGCTAGCTTGCCAAGTCCTGACTTTGTGGCATGCTTATCAAGGCAACCCCCTGATTTCGCATGTATTGCTTAGGTTCTATGCTTTCTTCTTCGTCCTCTGTGCTTTAGAAGTTATGGGGTCATTCAAGCTTCAGAGGAGGATAAAACTTTCCAATGAAAGAATAGTCACTATGATTTTTAGTCTATCCTAACAAGGTAATTTTGTCTCCGAAGCTGTCATTGATTTACTTGTTGAGACATGTGAGATTATTATCAAGCCAGACAATGTCTCTGTGGAGTTTCATTGAAGATTTTATAGATGCATAAGTTTAAAAGTTGCTGTATGTTTTGACAGAGGAATTTTATGTTATTATGGGATCAGAATGGATGGAAGAGTGCCATGTCACTTGTGACACATGCGGAGGCAATGGCCGAGGACAATTGGGATGTTGCGTTATTTGTCGAGTCGGGGCTGCACTTCGTGGCCGATGATGTGTTTGCAACAGAGTTGCTTTTGACCATTACCGGCAACTCATTTGGCATTGTTACATCAGATCAGATGCTTGTGATTGATGCGGCTTTCGGTGCAAACTAGGATGATTTTGACATGCTATGGTGCGACGTTAAGGCACATTTTAGGCATCTCTACATGACTCTCCTCAACATGGTGATCCCTGTGGTATCAGCATTTTTCCTGGATCTACTACTCTCATTTTTGCCCCGTGGATATTTTCTGCATTTCAAAATTCGAGGATGAGTTTTCTCGAACAGGGGGAGAATGATGGGGATTTGGAATCAGCGCACCAACATGATCAATGCATTACACATCTATCGCCGTGAGAGGGCTGCACTAGTTTTCTTGTGGCTTGAAGATTCACCAGCGCATGTCTGATGCATAGAATTTTGCACCATGAGTCTATTTTGAACTATTTCTTTTTCTGGATTTTAGGTATGATTTTTCATTTGTTAGGGATTTTTAGTGCAATTTTTTGCTATATTTATCTAGTTACATAGTTGAGTTGCGTAGCATAATTGGACTCGGAAAGGTCTCTTTTCACTATATGTATGGATGTACTCTCTTTTCTAGCTAATGGAGAATTTTATTGTGAATTTCTACATATTTTTGAGAGCTCTTCTCTGAGACAGAGAAAACTACCCTGCGACGGGGTTGATTTGTCCTACGACGGGGATCTGCCTTATGATGGGGCCGGGTGTGACTCTTAAATATCCTCCTCCATCTTCCATCGCTCTGCATCATAATCATTTGTGTCCTTACATGTCAGTTAGTGTGTTTATCTTCTACCCAATGATGCTATTTTCACAAAGGAAAATGTATGGCAGCAAAAATTTTGCGGGCGTCCACCTTCAAAAAGAATTGGGTGTCATGAAAGGATGGTCAACATATTATTTTACTGAATTTCCTTTCTTGCTAGAGAAATTCAGAATAAAATAGCTGATAGTGGGAGGTTTGTGTGTGCTCAGTCAGTGGAGGATCTTTTCTACAAATGGTCTAGGTGCAAGGTGCATAAGGGCAACCTTCTCCTGGGATGGCTGATTCTCCATGCCACCCTGTGAGCTCTATCGGGAGAATGGAATGGTAGGATCTTTAAAAAAGAAGCCTTGATATCGGATAGAGTTGCTTCTTCTCTAGGGGAGGGAGTGAGGGAATGGGCCTCCATTTTGTTTTAAAGCATACTTGTAAATCCTCCTCTTTTGTTCTTTGAGGAGTTGGTGAGTTGCACACCTCCTTGGTGTGTTTTGTATAGGAGGTGATAGTTGGGAAGGCCTTTTCTCTTTTCATACTTGTACACTTCTTTTTTCATTTAATGAAATTGTGATACTATCCACTATCCAAAAAAAAAAACTGATGGACAATGTTAATACTATAGGATAATAGGAGTAACATGTGATTTGATCTATTGAAAGTTGGTGTTGGGAACTTGGGCCTAGATCTCTCCTATCAAAATTTTATTTCCTTTTTATTTGTTTTTATCTTATTTGGATAAATATATGTCGGTTTTATTTATTTTGTTTCTTGGACTATGAGAGCTTGGGATTAGCTCTCAGGGAGTCTGGGACTTCGGATCAGACGAAGATCTAAGTATATGATCTCTCTCCACTGACCTCGGTCAGTGTTAATTACGTTGAGCAACCGCTCAACAACCCTTGATTAACCGTCAGTTGATGTCCTTGTAATATACAACACTACTACTACATGCAACACATACATATGAAGATATGTTTTCGGTTAAGCCCTTGGCTTCGCCTAAGTTTAGGATGGGTTTATGATTGGTTGGGTGACTTTTTAAAAGATTTTGGATTGACTCCGAATTATCTGGATTGATTCCAAGTATTTTAGACCCATAAAGATATTTTCGTAATTATGCCAAGTTGGAGGGTATAGGGGTATTATGGTCATTTTAGTGTGTGAGATGAGTTTTAATGATTTAAGAAGGTTTCAAAACCTTAAGAGGTATCTTAGAGTTATTTTAAGTGTGTTTGGGTTGTAGGGGTATTTTGGTAATTTTAGGTTAATATGGTTTCATGGGTATTTGCCATGTTTTAAGTGATTTGACATTTTTTATGAGTTTTCTAGAACTATTAATGATTTTTAGTATCTTAGGGGTATTTTGGTAATTTTGCTCATTCCTAGGGTTTTGAGGGCATTTTGGGTATGCTGGGTGGTTTTTATATTTTTTAGAATTTTTCTGTGATTTTTACAGATTTTTATCATGAGAAGGGTATTTTGATCATTTTCAAAGTTATAGGGGTGTTAAGGTCATTCCTAGGGTTCTAGGAGTATTTAAGGCATGCAGGGAGCTATTTTATATCTTTTAGGACTCTTTTTCTGATTTTTACTAATTTTTATGGGTTGAGGGGTATTTTAGTCATTTAGTATCAATTCCATAATGATATGAGTTATTAAAGGAGTATAATGATGTTCATGTGCTTTAAACATGTTAAGTATATGTTATTTAAGTTATAGTTTATGAGAGTATAGTTATATTCTATTAATTAGGCTTTAGGTATGTTTTAGGACTTAGTTAAATTTAGGGGAGATGGCAAGGGTACTTATGTCATTATGTATACAATTAATTAGACATATGGTTAGTTACATGCATGTGTGATTAATTAGATATGGGATTAAGTTTACACACACAAAGAAAACATGCATAAGTATGAGAGCAACATAGACAATATTTTATTTCATTAAAAATTCGGCAGAATAACGGCTTATGTAATGCCGGATTTACAACAAAATTTCGGCAGAGTATCTCCTTAAGAGAACTTTAAAAAGGAACCCTAAAGAGATTCCTCCTCTTGACGTGCGCTGAACTTGTGCAGAGCATCAAGTTCGTGTCTTCAAAAGGACATAATTTTCCCTTAGAAATTGTAGGCCAAATGGGCATGTCCTTTCACCCTCCCCTTGGGGGGTATTTATAGGCCATGGAGGCCTTAACTGGTGGGGGTACACACCTCAAAATTTTTTTGAGGTGGGTAGTGCCACCTCAAAAATTTGAGGTGGGGGGTGCCACCGTAGAGCAAATGAAAGAGAGAGAATGAGAGAGGATAGAGTGGGGGGGGGGGGGGGGGGGGGGGGGGAGAACCGGTGGGGGTGCCACCGTTTGGCACCCCCCACCGGTTATGGAGTCGGGGGGGGGGGGGGGGTGGCGAATCGGTAGGGGCGCCACCGGTTATGGAGCGGGGGGGGGGGGGGTGTGTGCCATCGGTTTGAAGAACCGGTGCCGGTGGCTACCCCCCTTTCTCTCATCATTTTTTTCCTTCTTTGGCCTCTCTTTCTTCTCTCTCTTCTACCCTTCATAAAAAAGGGTAACAACAACAGTTGGTTAAGTAGAATTCATTCTCATAGCTATAGTTGTTTTTACAGTTGAACCTGGAATTTTTTTTAAAACCCTTGGGTTCTCTTTTTATATTATGATGTTGGATACTTTTAACATAGATTGCATATGACCGGATCAAAAGAGGAGCCATTATACAGATGGTGAGAGTGGGCGAGATTATTTTGTAAGTGGATATACTCAACTCCTCAAATTTTGCTTTTATGGGGGTTTAGAGAGTGTGTCACAGATTGGGAGACTTTCTGCCACCTTCCACATAAAAATGTTGGTTTTAATAGTTAGATTCGTATTCTATCCTGGATGGTTCCAGCTAACTTCCTTCTCTCCAGGGACTTGAACTGCTGATCTGATAGAAAAGCCACCACTTGGTCCCCACATCCGTTTCCTTGTGTTGCTAGCCCCTAGTTGCATCTCAAGCTTATGGAAGATGGAAGTAGGGGTATCTACCCCAAAGAATTATCATGCATATCTACCCTCCAAGTCCTCTAAAGAAATCCAAAAATAAGAGAAATAACAAGTAGGGGTATCACCCTACCTCTTAACTGGCGAGCCTAGCATGAGGAAGAACCCTCGCCTGCGTTGGAGATGAGCCGGAGCTGCTGCCTTCCGTTGGGGAAAACTCCATGCTGCAGCAGGTTGCTCTCTCCTCTCTATCTTTCTTTCTCTAGTTCTTCTTCATTATCTCCCTCTCCCTATCTATTCTTCTCCCTCTCCTCTCCACTTCCTTCTTCTACACCTCCTGCAGATTTCCTTTCTATCTCACTCTCTTCATCTCTCAAACTCACCCTCTCTTTCTTCTAAACTATAGGCAGCTAAGATGGGGGGTGAGAAGAAGGCTAGCTACCTCTTTATATAAGGGTGTTAAGGAGGTGGAGATGATAAAATCCAATGGACTGTGGCCAGTGGTTTTATCTTCCAATGGGCTAAAACATAGTGGTTTGGCTTGACCAATGGCGAGTTGCCATGTCATTCAGCCAATGAATGGTGACATGTGTCATGCTTAGCCAATGTTAGCTTGCTATGTCACCCAATCAACAAGTGACATGTCGGTCATAATGTCATATGTCACCACATGGTTGGCCCGTGATGGGGAGGGATAATTTTACTTTAACTTTTGTCTTAATGATCTTTTATTTTTCTATCTTAAACTTTAATAATATAATTTTATAACTCTATATTTTTTAAATATACCCTTCTTAATTTTTTTGGAGGTTTAAAAGATTTAACTTGGGTTTTCTTCTTTTAATTGTCTCCCTTTCATGTGAACCTTAAAACTTTATATTTGTGTATATATCCCTACCTATTTTCATGGGTCTTTATAGGTCAATTAACATTTTTCAAAACCCTAAAAGGGCTCAAGAATTCAATGACATCTTGACCTAATGAACTGTCTATTGAAGTGGGACATAGGTTCAAATTTGCCCACTTTTGAAGTGAATCTGTTCTATCCAAGTTCTTCTCAGGGTGAACAAGCTCAGCGAAAACTTAAAAAATGGAGGAATTGGCTGATTGAGGCCAATTTTACCAATTGTTAGCAGCACCCATCACAATCTGATTGTGACCTTAACCATCTGCAGTGTATCTTTATGACTCCCAAGTCCATGCGAAAGCTGATATCCTATGTGTATAATGAGCTGTTTAGTTTGTGACATAAAGCCGATATTCCTGGCTTGGTGCATACATTAGAATGACTTCCATCAGAACTTTGTAAAACTGTCATTGAGTCAGTTGCATGTAATTTCCTAATAGAATTGGCGGGGAAAGCCACATTTTCTCACTTGTGTGATTGCTGAACCATTTTTGAAGTCAGCTTCTGTCATATATTGCTGATGACTTGTGTGAATTCTTTTCCAGGGGGTAATATTTGATCCACAGACTGGTGCTACTCTGCATATTGAGTTGGCTAGGTCAAACTCAAGGACCAAACATCCTATTGGTATGCTAGTATTTGCCTTGTTTGACTATTATGTCTAGTATTGAAGGCATTTTACTTCTGCGTACCTCTGGAGTTATCACCTCTGTTTAAATTTAATAAAATTCATGTTATATCTGTGTTTTCCGCCTCAAAAAGTATTTGTTTGTTGCACAAACATCCAGGTTACAACTTCAGATCTTGGCAGTTAATATGCTTACTGAGATCATTTTATATATCTAGTCTTTCGGGTAGCCGATAAGGAATAACTGGCTGATATATATTTTTGGTGTATAGGTGGTGCAGTGTATACAGTGATAGATAAAAGAACTAAAGTGACAAATGATGACCAAGAAACAACAGGAAATGATGGTAATGAAATGTTGGATACGGATGGTTGACATTGGGCTTTGTCTTGCTCATGTTTTTTTATAGAATGAACTTAATTGTATCTTTTAATATATCTGTTTTCCTTTGTACTTTTGCTTTTTCTTGTCAAAATCATAATTTTTGTCTCGCATACCCTTATGGTGTAAATTCTTTCAGTCTAGATTTCACTCAGAAACACTTTCACCAGAACTTGCTCTGTAGCTCACATGCACATGCTCTGGCACATTTTTCACGTTCAGGAGACAGTGGATCTGATGAACCATCAGGCACCGATATTGATAATGCCAGCAACAAGGGTGGTTTATCTGCTGTATTGAGGTTCAAATACACCCCATATAATACAAGACATGCTAAATTCCACATTTTGTAATATTTGTGTGATGGAAAATGACATTTAAAGATGCACTTTTGCAATTTGTAATTATTTTATACTTTCTTTTGCTATCTAATTTTGTGTCTCGCATTTTTCAGTGGTGATGCTACTGGCAACACAGATAATTCTCCAGCTGCAACAAAAGTAAAGAGTTTTCTATTTGTTTACTATTTTTGATTCCTGGTTTATGTTGGTATGGGCTGCATGTTCATGTTCAAACTATTTGTTTGCCACCAAATCATAGTTTATATTTTCCCTTTTGGTTAAATGTGAGATGCCACTGTTATGGTCTCGAATCTTGGTTATGATATTCCTTTTGGTTTACGTGAGATGTCGCTATGTTAGCCTAAAATCTGTGATGGGTAATAGTTTATTGCAGATATTGAATCCAGTTCCTGGTTTGCCTATTGCCTTACTTTAGTGTTGAAAGTGTAAAAAAACTTTCATGTGTTGATGATGTTCCATTTTGGCCTTCAAATTGTATATGGTTCATTTAGTGTTTTTCCTTCTGTGAACTATTATATCTGGTGCAACTTCGAGATCACATGTGCCTGCTGTCTATTGTAGGAGCATTCAGAAGAACATTCAGCAGGGGAAGTTCCAGCCTGTTCAACTTTGTTTATTGCAAATTTGGGTCCAGCTTGCACAGAGGAGGAATTGAGACAAATTTTATCTCAGTAAGTTGTAGCCATTTGTGGCTTTGCTTCCGTTTACGGCTGGAAATTAGGGGGTTTTAGGCCATGAATCCATAATTCACGGTTCTTATGCATATTATTAGATTTGTAAAGTTAATATAAACTAAGAGAAACTTAATTACAAGACAAGGGTAAGTTAATCATTTGTCTACCTTTTAACGAAGTGTTTCTATTTTCTGATTGTTCCTAAAGTGGTTAGTTAGTTGATCCATGCTAACAACCCACGTGTAGGCTTCTTTGTGGACATGCTAGTTTGCTCAAAATTTGGGGCTGATATGGACTCCATTTCACAGAAATTTCTATGAATTTGTATGCATGTTAATGTGTGTACCATTACAAGTTTACAATACCCCTCAGGGATCTTCAGACCACCATAGAATGAGTTTTGGGAAAATAAAACATGCCAACTTGGCACTCGCTTCTTTGCTTGTTAATAAAATAATGGAGCTCTGATTTTGCCACATATTTTGTTTGTCTTGCTAGATTTTCTGGTTTCCAGACAATTAAAATGCGAGGAAGAGGTGGCATGCCAGTTGCTTTTGCTGATTTTATGGTAAGTGTTACATATACTAATGCAAACATCCTTTACCATTTTGCAATTATTTTGTTTAAAATAATCTGTTTTCCATTGCCTTAATAATTGATTGAGAGAATAGCTTGTCTATTTGATGCTCAGATTTTTGATGATCTGCTAATGTCATGCATGTATTCTTTTTTTGCTTTAGTCGTGTACTGTTTTTTAGAGGGGTTGCCTTGGTGCAATAGTAAGATTGCTCCATTGTGACTGGACGTCATAGATTTGAAACTGGAAACAGCCAGTTTGCAAAAAGCAAGGTAAGTCTGTGTATAATTGTCCCTCCTTCGACACTCTAGTGGTGGGAGTCTCCTGGCACTTGGTATGCTACTTTTTAGATAATTCTTTCATGTAGCCTGTAGCTTGTGTTAATTTAATCGGCACATTGTCACCGGCCCTGGACAGGTGAGTTGAATAGTAAAGCACCTTGTGGTTGTCCACAAGGTTGCGGTTTTCACTCCACCCATCAACACCCGATCAATGTTTAGACTTAAAATCTAGATTCAAAATCATTAGGCATACCTTGGGCAGGCATTTTACCAGCAATTTTACCAGACCTGCCCCAATCACAGCCAGTGATATGCTAGGTGGGGCATGGGGTTGGGTTCCCCATGACATGTAAGTGCATTTTTGCCATTCCAGTCTAACATGTCCTTCATGGTTATGGACAAATCTGGAGAAAAAAGTTCACATTCCTTTAAAATTGAGATAATTTCATATTAACCACTTGTATGTTAAATTTTACAATATCATGTTAACTACTTGCATATTATCCTACATACCCTTACAAAATAACATATCTATTGTCTGCCCTTTCAGTGGCATATATGAAACATTTATGATTTTGTGCATATCAAATGTTTTATTGCGGTGGCAATTTTGAAATATACACATATTAGAAGGGTATGTAAGATGATATGCAAGTAAGCATGGCATTTTTGAAATTTAATATGAAACTATCCCTTTAAGATAAATGGGCAGAATAGAGAACTACTGCAAAGCATCAGTGGATGTTAGGGGTTCATTTTACCTCTATATCGTGAGGGAGGTAAAAGTCTAACGGTACCAATCAGGTTGTGACTAGTTCTATCCTTTTACTGAAGTAGTGTTTTCGTCCTTAACAACTTAGTGCTATCTAAATCAATTAAAACTTGGATCTGAAAACAAAACATTGAGTTATTGAACAATATAAACTTTCAAATTGAATATTCTACAAATAAAACCAAGAAAGTGTAGTTGCACAACATATGACATGAATATGCCATGGTGAGATGTGGTGGTAATTATGTATGCATTTAAAGTTTTGATCATACTGAGATAGTACATAAGAATCAAATGTGATTTGTAACCTATAGGGTTGTTCTAATATAGTATTTCTTAATATTGTTCACACCTTTCTTTGAAATGTTCAAAATTTTAAGGCCCATAGCCTAGGTCAGGCCTAAGACATTGATGATACTGCAAAAAATGATTTTGGTAGCCTGGAATCAAGTGTGCAGAAGCAAAGAACAAGGTGGTATTGGTCTTGTGAAAATTGGGGTCTTCAATGAAGCTCTGTTGGCAAAATGGGTTTGGAGGTTGGGGGTTGATGTGGACTCTTTATGGGTTAAGATTGTCAAAGAGAAATACTATCTTCACAATCTTAGATGGGGTCTTCTCCCATCCAGGGTTTCAAACATATTCCCCATTTGGAAAAATATTGCCAACCTAAAGGAAATTACTACATCAGCTGTTCAATACTCCGTAGGAAATGGGGAATCCATCAGATAATAAGAGGATAAAGGGTGTTCAGATCACTTTATCACACTGTTGAGAAGGATATCAATTGCACATGTTTATTCCTTCAATGAGAGAAGTCATTGGAACATCAAGCTCAGAAGGGATCCCTCAGATGCAAAATTGGAAGAGCTGTTTGAGTGTTATGAGGCTCATTATGGTGTTCAGCGAAATAGGAATGAAGAAGACAGTAGAAGAGGGCTTTGGAGCAACACTGGCAAATTCACAACCAACTGCCTAATGAGAATCTTACAAGATGGAGGTACCAGAGTATGGTGGGAAGACTTAGTTTGGTCCAAAGTTCTTCTGAACAAAATCATGGTTTTCCTTTGGAAATTGGTGTTAGGAAGGCTTCCTACGTGCCAGACTCTTAAAAAGATCTTTTATATCCAAAATTCCAGATGCATCGTGTGTGTTACGTATGAGGAGAATCTTCATCACCTATCCTGCCACTGTGGTATTATTTCTGTTCAGTGGAAGATTTTATGCAAATGTCTCCAGTTTCAGTGGAAGGAGCCTACTAATGTCTTAGACCTATTGCAATGGTAGACTCGCAACTGCACGGATAGTTCTTAGAAAGAGGTTTGGTCCCTTTTTCTCCCGGCCATGCTATGGGCTATTTGGCTAGCGAGAAATAGAAGAAGATTTCAATCAGGAATTTCACAATGTTTCTGATATCCACGGAAGAAAAATTATCTGGGTGAAAGATGGGTACATCTGCAGGGTTTAAGTTTGATGTTGACTGTTCCCCCATCAACAAGTTGCTCATTGGAGGACATGGGTTACTTGAGGGATTGTCTTTTTCCTTCTGTTCTAATCTTTTGAACCATTTTATTCCCTGGATAAACTAGTTCTCATGCATTTTGTTTTCTTTCCCCAGGGGAGGGCATGTTTCTTGTGTTTTTGGCCTCTGGCCGTCTCTGTATATTATCCTTTTTAGTAATGAATTGTGACTGATGTCACCTTCCAAAAAAGATGTATACAACCAGATACACCACATGTCCTCCAGATAGTCGGATACTTTGGTTCTGCAAAGGGTACATGGCAAGAATATGGACACCCCCTATCCAATTGTTAAATGGTCAAAGCATATATGTCCATATCCTTTGTATAGGATTCAGAGGACAGCTTGGATTATGAACTAGGGTAAATATTGATGATTTAGTAAACTGGGAAATTACATTTGTTGTTCCCTACCAGCTTATTTCACGTTAACAGGAGTAGAATGGTTTACCACTCTGCTCATCACCCAATTTTTGTTAAATGATTTGTGGGGTAGCTGCCAAAATGATACCTTTGGGACTATAAAAATTTGCCATAGTGTAGCTTTTAGTGCTCATGAAATGCCTTGCCATTTGCAAATGCATGTCCACTGTATGATTATGGCTCTTCTGTCTGAGGAGGTTACTGATTTTGCAGGATGTTAAGAGCTCTACCAAAGCCATGGAACAACTAAAAGGCACGCTGCTGCCTTCTTCGGATCGTGGTGGCTTACACCTGGAGTATCCTACTTTGACTCTCTCCATCTCCCTCTCGATGTATGTGTATGCCACTTCATGTCTGCTGGCATTGGACTCTAATAGGGGCCTCCTGATCAAGATTGAGTGGCCCATGTTTTAGAAGAGAAAAAATTACTTCGCCCATGGAAGCTGTCCAATCTTTTGATTGGGTGCCAACCCGCTTTCTTGGTGGGATGCTGTAGCAGGTGCTGCTTGGTATTTGATCAGATGACCCCCATAGAAGGTCGGCCAAGCTGACCTTTTGCTTCTATGTTTTATGCATGGAGCCCCTGTTGGATTCTGGGGCCGGCAGACTAAAATGGGCAGCGGTCTCTAAAACCATATATACATAATATTTCCTGCTTTTGTGATTATACGTGTTCTTGAATCTCGTTATGTTATTTAGGAAAAAGATAAATTGGTTCTTGTTCTGTAAATTCTTTTTTCAGGTATGCAAGATCAAAAATGAGGAAAGGTTAGAATGTTGCATCTTGCACTTGTGGGTCCAACAAGAGATTTGGTTGCACCTGGATGCTGAATGCCCGTTGTCTGGTAGACCAGGTGCATCGGGTGACTGAGCTGTGGAATTCTATGTTATTCATGTCAGCTCTAATCTTTTTGGCATTTCGTTATCTTAATCAGTGTCACTTTTGGGCATTCTGAAGTCATTTTTATCCTGGAAACAGCACATTGAGGTAGTCGTTGAGCTGGATCTTAGCTTTATGATACAGTAGAACATGGGTGGGAACCCACCAAGATATACATGCCTTTGATGTGTTCCTTTCCATAGGCTATCAAATATTCAAAGCTGATTTATTTGTCGAGGCTATGTAGGTTTGCATCAGGGAAGGTTGGGTTGATAATTTCTCCGCCTGTGTATGACCATTTATTTGGTCTCTGTGCTTTACTATTTTAGTATTTCTTGTGTATCCCATTGTTTAATTTGTGTAACAAGACGCCCATCCCCACCATCGGATACCGGTCCGCGCTCTTAAGTGTGGTAATACCAAAGCTTTATATTTCTGATTAGAGAAATACCTTTCATTCAGATGGCACACGGTCGGCACTGTTACATGGGAGGTGCGGCTGGTGCTAAAGCCCATAGGCTTTTGGATCCTCTGATCTGATGGTGGTTCAAGTATAATGCTTAGGGAGCATTGCAGCAAGTAATTCGCTTCTAGTCTTTACCAAGACTTAAAAAATGAAAGGGCAAGTCATACTTCTGAGGGTCTCAAGTTTCCCCTCTGGCTGCTGCATGCATGAGCTCATTGTCCACTAGGGCTGTAAACGGATAGGATATGGAAACGGAAACATGTGTTTTTATTTTTCGATTCCGATAACAACAATTTATTTCCGTTTCCGATTTCGATAAGATGGAAAAATGTATTTTTCATTTCTGTTTCCGATAAGATCGGAAAGTGCATTTTTTATTTCGACGTGTTTTTGATTCTGATATCGTAATTTGATATTATTTTGGATAATTATTGAAAATTATTATTTTTTTAATTAATTTATTTAAAATTTATTAGGGTCCTTTCTTATAGAAGTCTCTCTCCTCAACTGTCAGATTATAAATGACCTAAATGTTAATATTTATTATTAATAATAAACTTAATAATAATAGACATTGGAAATTGGGAAATGGATACTAAAGCATGTGTTTTTGTTTTTTATTTTGATATTTATTAGAAATATCTGTTTCTGATTTTGATAATTATCGGGTGGATATTTATTTTTTATCGAAAATGGATTTTTTTTTTCGGTAACAAATCAAAAAATCAGATATTTGGATTTTAGTTGACAGTCTGATGTCCACCGCTCATTTGCTCTCAATAACCGTGTTTGCAGATGGAGTGGTCCCATGTTAAACTCGTTCCGCTGCGTGGTTGAAGTATGTTCATGGTATAACATGGTTGATGTATATTCATAGGCTATTACATAGTTTAGCATGGTTGGTCTAATGCATTCAGAGTACAATTTAATAATTTTGTAGGAGACGCCATCTGGCATCTATCATCAATTAAAATTTATTGGTGCTATTAAGGGATTCCATTCTGGTATCTCCTGGGGTGCCAATTAATGTTTATAAATTCTGGTATAAGCAATGGAAGTTGGCATGAAACTAAGATAAGAACTTGGTTTGAGAACCTTTGGGATTTTGTCATCTAAGCCCTTGAGAGGTTTTCAAGGTGACGTGATAAGATATTAGGATCATTATGAAGATCAAGAAGATGTGCAAAAGGGTTTTTTAACAAGAAATATCTGGCTAATGACTAAATGAGTTACTATGAATATGGCAAAAAAATGTAGCATACCAAAAGACTCTCATCCTGTTGTTTGAGATTGGACCTCCAGCTGTTTGAGGTAGCATTGATACCACTGCCAGATCAGCGATAAGAACTAAAACATTTTGGGGTTGTATTATGTGGCAAAAAGTCATCTTTTAGAAAAGGGAATAAAGAGTACCCTCGCTCTCATGCTTTGTTGTTGCCACACAAAAATGGACCCCCAATTCCGCACCCACTGGACTACAACTTGAGGATGCATAGTCTACAATGTTAGGGAGAAAAAAAGAAGATGCATGGTCTACGGATGGGACATGCCTATTTGAAGGGTACATATCATAAAGGCATTGCCGTTGAGATGTCACCATTATTCAAAAGCGTGCACCTGACAATACAAATTATTCCTGTCCAAGTATTGGGGTGGGACTGGCTTTTGCCTTTATCTAGGTAAGGAATAAAATTGTACATGTTATTATTGAAAGAACTATGTTTAGGTATATATCCCTTTATATGGCTACATGTACAAGTCAATGTCTTAAAAATTAGGTCTGACGTTTTTGGGGTTTGGTCAGTTTTTTTTTTGAGAATTTTCTGCCACTTCCATCAGTCTTCATGTATTAGACTAAAACAAACCAGAATCAAGACCTTGCCAGCTACAGCCACATCGATTTAGAAAATTCCCTTATAAATAATATTAGGAGCAAAGGCCCTGATTGGTCGGAGGGAATACATATGCTACACAAATCCATGAAGAGGAGACTACATACATTAATGAATTTCTCTTATAATGGCACTTGGGCAATCTTAATATACAGGAGTACTTCATGTTAGAGCTGTCTCTATGTTCAACTCGATCAAATGAACATAGTGGAGGGGGTCTGTGGAGCTGTAGACCCATCAGATTACAATTTGGATTTGCATCTTTAGAGAGAGGCAGATGGGAGTGGGTGGTCCCATGGTCTCCCTCGGAGGCAACAAGGCATAAGAATAATTGAGTCCCCACATAACAATGCCCACTTTTCTTCTTCCAGAATCTGTGAGTAGGAGGTCATCTCCTTCTCCCTCCAGGCCTTTACCCGCCACGTCTTCTTATCCTCCATGTGTACGATGGCAGTTGAAAACTCTTGGATAAGGAGGAGAGACCCCCACCTCAGCCTAGGATTTCAGGTTTCCTCACCTTACCAAACCCTGTGTGCACATCTTCTGTGACAAGACAAGGGACATGGTTAGCATGGTGAAATGCTGCTTTCATTATTGGCCTCCTTTTTCTTTCTTAATTTTATTTAAAGAAATATTGATATATAAATTCGAGAAGGTTAATTAAGCATACTTATGTCCCTTTTGAAATTCCTTACATGGAGATCAACCCTCCAAAGAAGAGGTGACAAGATTACGCCTTCACTTACAGAGGTCAAGAGTGAATCAATTATTGATCGTAAAAAAAAAAGTAAAATATCAAATCAGTGCTTACGAGTGGAGTGGGTTCAGACGATCTTATTAGAACAGTGAAACGTATGATTTTTTGCGAAGGGTGAGACTTATGATAGAAACGACTCGAAAAAGAATTTTAGTTTGGTTGTACTTAAGTCCTCACATTCTGGTTCCTCTTCTTGATCTGTACTGTTGGTAGACTAGGAGCAAGCGAGGGGTAAAAAGGCTGTTCGTTCCTTTGGCAATGAGACATTTATTAACATGAGATCAGAATAATATAAAACATAACCTTCACTCTATTAAAAGAAAACCATAAGCCTCACTTGAGTTAGAGAAGAATAAGACTCCTTATTTTAGAATAAGGTTAATTCTAATTTAATGGGCGGAAAGACTTATACGGTGTTATAATTGTTTATACTAGAATAAGGAGAATAAGTAATTTAATCCTAGACCTGAGAATCACTTATTCTTTCTATTCTGTTAGTGGGTCCCATAGAACTATCAAAGTTAAAAATCCCTTATTCTTGTATCCGGATAACCTATTCCGGATCATATTAGCCATACGATTGGGGATAGATATATTAAAGAGCATCATGCTCATCATCCAAAGAACCATCCTTTTTAAAATGAGAAGTTGTGAAGTTTGCCTTCTATGTAGAGAATGCACTGGGCATCTGTCATTTTCTTTCTAGTGGATGACAAAAACAACATGCAGTCCAATGACCGTTAGACAAGAAGAGTGATTATATATATCCATCCAGAATTGCATGTGGCCACTCTCCCTGTTCTCTTTCTCTAATCTTCCTTTTTATCTGCAAATGAGAAGTTCATCAAACTATTTGTACTGTCCTTGTTTATTCTTTGTGTCTGTTGACAGCTATTGGTGATGTATCTTTAACAGTAGCTGTTTCAAGACTGATGCTCCTGTCGTAACCATGATATTGTGCTTTGTGTTCTCTTATATAATTGAGGGCTATTTCTGTAATCTCCTTTGGTCTTTATTCATGTAAGTGAGCACTGTATTGGTAGAAGAGGGATGCTAACATGCCAAAGAGAGTGGAGAGAGGAAAGATACTCTTTTCCAAGGTGGGAACCTTTTGCGAAGCCTATCATTGCTGAAGCTGTCATTTTAGGGTATGTCTGGTGTAGTTTTCAATCTGAAAGTTACGTTTAGCCTGTGTACGACAATAAGACTTAAATTTTAGTACTTGTAGCTAAATTGACTAATCCAGGTGGCCTTCTACAATCATCTATTTTGAACTTCTACAGAGTTGAAAGCAGAAAACTTTGCTTAAATGGGACATCATCGGCTTCCGTGGACCAATCTTAACTCTCAAGATGGATGATGAAAAGTGCTTCTGTCCAAATGCCTTTGGCTACTGTTTGACAAGTGGAAGTGCAAGAAAAATATCTGTCCGTACGCAAGTTATTCTGGTGCAGAGAAAAATCTCTGTCCGTACATGACTTATTCTATATATTTTTTTCCTGAAACATGGCTTAGTGGCCAAGGATCCTAGACAACTATTCTGAGGACTTGGGATCGAGTCCCATGCCTAAACTCAAGTCCCGCCCTCCCATTTAAATATCCAAACAGGCGGAAATCCACGAGGAGGTGGGGGAGCGATGTGAGTCAAACTTGCGTCGCGATGTCCCTGCGCAGTGCCACCATTAGACCATAGACGTGCGGGCATGAGTTATTCTATCATTCATCATTTTTTGTGAGACGGTTGGAATAAATAAATTTTTTAACATGAGATGGATATCTAACTATTCTTTTTTTCATTAGAAGGGGGAATCCAAACTAAAAATCACTTGGCGGTTTTGTTTTTTGACTGAGAATTCCACCTCCTGAACATTCCAGTTGCCAAAAATATTTGGGCAACCATACGGCAAAAACTCCCAAGTCCAGCTACATCATTTCTTCTGGAATCCAACAGCATAAATAGATCCAACTAAAATGACAGGAAAATTGGAAATGTGACATAACTCTCCAAGTAACTTCTCATTTTGTAATGTGCAGCATTTGGTAACCATTCAGGAAAGCCATTCATCACCTAAGTGAGGAATGAGTGTTCAGGTGATGTCATCTTTACCATTAGAATGCATGTTCCCATGATTCCATCATTACTGTTCGCCAAAGGCCTTCTGAAAATCAATGTATTACCACTCCCAAAGTCGCTCTGAACAACGCCTTATTTATAATAAGGAGGTCCTGAACAAGAACCTTAATTAGTTGCCTTTTTGAAACAGGGCCTTTAGTTCTCTTTTTGATTTCTCCTGCATCCTCTTTTAATACTGATACAAACTAGTTAACTAGACATCTTAAGAAAGCTGGCTTTTAGAACAAAGCTTTTGGTGCAAATGATAACTTTTCTATGGAACTACAGCCGTTTGTAGCGATATCAAAGCTTGGAACTCACTCATGTTTAGGGACCAAAACATGATAAGCCTCCTTATTTTGGTCATAGATAATGTAAAAGAGTGAAATGGACACTACTCACTTCATACATGTACAATGGTAAGATACAGTTAAAAAGGATCAGTCTTTTGCTTCTTCACTTGGACATGCCTTCCACTGTCCTCTCCCTGAAGCTGCTAGCCCTCTGCTTCAACCAGTTAAGTGACCGTGACGCCCTTGGCAAAGAAGGTGCTGGGTGATGAGTTGTTCTGAACCAGAACAGGGGAAGCAGACATTGTGAGCTCCAGATTGGGCAGGTGGAGGGACACCTGAGGACTGACCATGCCAGAAGGTTGTGACAAAACACTGGAGAGGAGCTCACTGGGAAGAGATGGTACTGGAGATGGGCAAGAAGCCAACTGAGTATCCTCCTCAGTGGTGTTAAGATCAATTGCCTTGCAAGTGTTCTCCCCTCTGCCTGTTTTCTGTAGAGGAGTGGAGGAATCATGCAATTCACACAAGATAGAAGGATCTTTGTTGCCCTTGGGATGCTGACCTGAACTCCCACGGCTTCCAACCTGATTAAGAGAAAAAGAGAATAAAGCATTCAGTTGTGGATGCTATGCCACCTGTGGCGGCCGTTTTGAGGGGCGTCACCGGGCCAAAACGTGTCATCGTATTGTCATATCATCTGAGATGCAGAGAAAGAGGTCTAGAGAATCTCATCTCGATATGAACATTTCAATACAGGAGATGATGCAATAATTACCACGTCGAAGAGGCTAGACCGGCGCTTCTTCTTCGTGAGGCTGCTCTGCCGGAGGAAGTACTTCTGGGCGTGGCTGGCCACCTGGGTTGGGGTCCTCGTGGTCACAAAGTAGCGGGAGATGCCTCTCCAATCTCCCTTCCCCAGCTTCTCCAGGCCTGCTAGAAATGCTCTGTGCTCTTCCTCTGTCCAGGGAACTCCTGAGGATCATATGAGACAAGAAGAAATTTATCATCATTTGTTTGTCAAATAAACACAAAATGTATTGGATGAGGTTCTAGGCAAGAACGATTGATCGAAAAAGAAAAAAAGGGGAATAAAAAAAGATTTTTCACAGAGATCCTAATGTTGAAACCCAATGGTCATCTGCACTGCAAGTTGAAAAGACATCTTAAGAAGAGGAAAACTGAATGGTGGAGTGCTTTTAGGACTAGACCTTCATTTCTTACAGAACCCAATCAGTCCAAAATGGTAAAAATAAACATTCAAGGGTTAGGTGCTCAAGGATTAAGTCAAGATGAAAGGAAGGTGTGAAGCAATCAAGTAATAGCAACACAAGGAGAAAACTTAGATAAAAGAAGCAGATGCATTTTTCCCCATGGTTTATGTTTGAGACAAGTACACTAGCATTCCTTAGTCCCTGTTAAGCTAACAAATAATTAATTGAGAAAACAAGAGGAGTGGCTCTTACTTACCCTTCTTCCTTTCTTGTGCTCTGCCCATGAGCCCATCAGATAGATACCCACTGGCAACCTTGTCAGTAGCCTCTTCAATGGAAACAAGAGAAGACGACGGCGAAGGAGAAGAGGAAGAAGAAGGAAGAGAGGGAGCAGAGGAAGGAAAGGAAGCGGCAGGGGAAGATAGGCAGTCCAAGCTGAAGCACTTCTTCATGTTGGAAGCATCTATCTGAAGCTGCACACCAAAGAGCCTCAGCCCACCACCAACTGCTGTGCTTCGGTGGCTGCTGCAAGTTCTTGAGTTGTGCCCATTGTTCCCACAGTGGGAGCATTTCCTTCCCATCTTCACCTCCTGAACTCCCAACACCAATTAGATAACACACCTGAGAGAGAGAGAGAGAGAGAGAGGTTTGAATCTACTTATGGGTGCTGAGGCTGATGGGGTGTTTATAGATTCTAGCCAAGAAAGGAAGATTGGTTGGCCTGCTTCCTTCGCTCTTACTCCTGCTGGGCTTTTCCTTTATCTGTGGAAACACTCGGAGGGCATAAAGGGCTGTGAGCACTGTGGTTGTGTCCAGAAATATATATATACGTAGGTATTTGCAGGTTGCAACGGATACCTTGGTATACTCGCACAAGCACTTTCTTATTAGATGGGGATCACACCAACTTATTTTAAGACCAGTCGACACTAGTTTTTTTTTTTTTTTTCTTTTTGTCAAGTTTAAAGATCATTCAAACTTAACATGTTATACCATCAAATCTTCGATCGGACGATTGTGAAAATAAAAAAGAAAAAAAGATGGAGGGAGAGGAGAGCCAGATGCTCTCTTTCTCTCTGGTCTATTGAGCACGGACAGTGCCGAAGGATTAGAGACTGCGAGACTTTCCTACTTTCTTGCACTGCGATGATTTTTGTTCTTGCATCTTCTTCACATACAGGAAACTTAACTGCTATCTCATTCTTGTCTAAGTACGTCTAACTACGATGTGGAAGCGAACTATCTACAGCACCTGTTAATACTCATAGATTTATTCATCTTATCTCTTTTTTTTTTGTTTAAATTCTTACCGCAGGAAAGAAGCACAATTCATAAAAATCAGAAAACATCCGCTCCCACCCATCTTATCCACTTGGGTACTTCTCCCCAGGCCCCGACCCATGAGTTAGGGACTAATTGATGGATCTATCCACAAGGTTAGGTGTGCCTAACTGATGGGTTGAGTGTTGGATTTTTATTTAATTAGTGGTCCACTTGTGTTTACTGGGCTGCACACTTGCACACCATTAGGCATCAAATCAATGGAATATGTTATTAGGCTTAACCCATTAGGCGCCCAATAAAGATCCTGTAATGGGTAGGATCATGTTAAAAGTAAGAACGGGACTGGTCCCTCCTCTCTATAAAAGAAGTATGTGACTCTCCATTAGGTTATATGCATCAAGACAAATAGAGAGAGGAAACCAGTGGAGACAGTGCGTGGGTCTACACTGTTTTCTCGTCCGGAGTTAGTAGATTATTGTTCGAAGTTCGCTGCGCGTGGGGATCGACTCCGGAATCGTCTTCCTCTGCATTAGGGATGACTTCCGCTCCAAATATTCCTAAAATTCCTAACATTGAGGACCTTAGTTATTGTGGATCTTATAATGACCCATGCACCCATCTCTCTCTCTCTCTCTCTCTCTCTCATTTGTGTGTCCATGTTCCTTTCCTGAGAGGCACACGTGACAAGGACACTGTCCCAAAGGAGGCAGATCTGTTATGGCATGAAAAGACTCTTTGAAAAAAAACAAAAAGTTTCCCATTAAACTGTACGGTTTGATATGGGGAAGTTTTTGTAAATTTCGCTGATCACATGAGCTCATGCAGGTCATGTTGTCAGCCAATGGTGGTGTCGATAGAGTTCAATTCCTCTAAAATTCTACAACTCGATATTTGAAGTCGACTACATCACTTGCTAAGTACATTCTGCCACACCTTCCACCTTAGACAAACGATTTAACGAAGGGTGGACTCTTACTTTATTCTTATGGTTAATACAGCGCAGTCGATGCGATTATGGATAATATATATATATATATATATATAGTGATCTGGTGGCTACAGATAAATTCAGGAGAACAGGTATGTTTCCGGACAAAGCCAAATATTTCTTACTGATAGGGAGAAAATTTTGCACAGCATTAATAATTCCACTTAATTAGACAACAATTTTAGATTCAAGCCGATTTATGAGGAAATAATCTTATGAATAACCAAGGGTAATAATCCGCAGGACACCTTGACTGAATAATAGGAATTTTTTTTTAGTTTCCAACTGACTTGAACTTGAGACCTCCCAAAAGGAAATCAATGGTTCTAACCAACATAAGTACTTGTTTTGGTTCAGATAATAAATGTTGGCTCTTAAGAACTTTAGGAGTTGAGGAAACATGGTATTGTTACAGAAGGAAATAGCCCAATGACTGAGATGTATGTTAACCATAGAAAACGAAAGGTATTACACAAACAAGTAGATGTCATGCCTGAAGATCTTGTGGGAGTTCATAACAAGATCTCTCCATAGGTTGTCTCCTCTTCTTCACTGGAATGCAATAATGGCTGACTGGTACATCAGATGGGAATGAATACAGGGAGGAAAAGACAAGATGCTCTCTTCTCAAGCAAGCAAGCAAATTGTGGTATCCAAGACATTGGATACTCATGGGCATATATATTTGGAGATATATATGTTTCCACTCTCTTTCGTCTAGCATGGTGGGCCTTATTAATCCACATGGAGCCACTCACAATTGTTTCCACTAGTTCATATGTTTCTTAATCCCATGCAGGCGTATGCCAAGTCGTAAATATTTAAATGTCTTCTCCTTGCACTACAAACACCTCATTTGCCTTCATACCTGGTTGGATACAGAATGGGAGGAATCTTCTTTAGAAGAAACCAAAAAAGGCAGGAAAATTGGAAATCAATAAGAGGCCTTTTGTCCAAAATCTCCTCTTGACTGGAGAAAAATTGGAAATTGATGTGGAATACCTTTTGCATCTAAGCTCCCCATGAATCTTGTATATTTTAGAAACATCCTATGAAATTTGAAAAGATACAAAGTTTGCATATCTGGAACAAGGCCAAGCTTTTGTCTGGTTGTTGCATGTGCTATGGTCCTCCTGGTCACCCAACTATGTATATACATATATGGAAATGTAAGAGATTAAATACATATGATTCTTCAGGGGTATAATGCAAAAAAACCAAGAGGAGAATGGTGCCCTTGGGGGATCACGGCTTGATCTCTTGATGTCCATCTTTCCCAAATGCTTTATTATATTAATAATGATTCGACTAAAGGTTGCCTTTGTGGTCTACACTTTTAACACCACCAACAAATCATAGGCTTTTCTCTTTGGTTCCTGCTTTATACATGACTATCCAAATGTTGCTTCAGTTAACCTTTTTTAAGGAAAAAAATGTTGCTTCACTTCCCACTCTGTCGACATAGTAGTGATGCAAACGAGCACCTTTGATGGTGACTAATGTCGATACATTTGCATGGAGGATAAGGTCACTATATGCTCATTATACATTTATGTCCTTAAAGATGGGGTGCCCTCAGTACTAGATGTCTTGTGTTTGATTCAATGAGGGATTCTGATATTCCTCTATTAACAAGGACTAGAGGAATATATGTGAGCACGCAGTTGGGTTCAAATCACGGCGAAACCACCGGATGAAGTATAGAGAAGGGAAACATATATGACCACACACAGGGTCGAACCCAGGTTGTACATACTTTCACCAACTGAGCTATCTTTTTTAAAAAAAAGTTAAATATTATTTTATTTAACATAAAATTTTGTAACTATAATATTTTATCTTAAACATAAAGGCCCCTTAACCTCGTGAAAAAGTAGGAGCCGAGGGCGTGAAACCAGTACAAGTACATCATGCATCTAAAGATATTAGGTACACTCTGTAGTCTGTACTACAAGGTCGAAGCAACACAGTTGTGCATTGCACTATGCCTGATGGAATAACGCGGGCGTCCAGAGGTCACCTAACACCATTAAACTCATTAAGGCCCAGAAACTTGGTAGCTATTAGTTAGGGTTGGGCTCACATTTAAACTTAATTTGCGAGACTTTCCACCATCCTCATAAATGGTCCAAATCTCACTTTTATTTAGTAAAGATCCTTTTTTAGGAATTATTTTCAAAATGTTCTAAAGTATTCATGGACTTCTTTTAAATTTTTTGAGGGCACTTTCCAAATGAAAGTGAAATCACAAGAAGATTTTACTAAATATAGAGGTTACGTGAAGTTTTTCTTAAATTAAGTAGATTAGAGAGACTAAAAATTTAAAAAATCATTTTGATGATATATAGAATATAATATTTTATATCAAAATCAAATAATACCTAAAGCATATGCGGGGTTATGATTTGAATCTAATTACTTGCGTGAGTGCATAATTTGAATCTTCATCACAAAAGATCTTTCGCTTGCTTTAGTGAGGCAGTGCTCACACCATGGAGACTTTTTTCTTCAATTGAAATGTTTTAGTGACTAGAATGATGATTTATCTCGATCATCTATTAATCTTCAAATGTAATATGCGACTAACAATACTCCTAGTGCATTATGTGTTATTTCCTTCTTCACGACAGCTGTCCACAATAGCTATTTTTCATCTCAACAGATCTTAAAAATGCACCATCGTGGAAATCTTAATTTTTATTTGCTAAAATATTTTATAACTTATAGGTGTTAGAATAGTCCTACATCGAAAAAAAGACAAAATAAAAAAGTGTTTAATAGATGGTGTCTACTCCACTCATTATCTTAAGATTTTGAGTTGGATGACCCAATAATTTCAACATAGTATCGTAACCTATAGTTACGAATCAGGTCACGAACTTCGTATTTGTGGTCCACGTGACAGAGCTTAAAATCGACTTGCACGTTAGGAGATATATTAGAATAATCCTATATCGGAAAAAAGACAAAATAAAAAAGTGTTTAATAGATGGTGTCTACTCCACTCATTATCTTAAGATTTTGAGTTGGATGACCCAATAATTTCAACATAGTATCGTAACCTATAGTTACGAATCAGGTCACGAACTTCGTATTTGTGGTCCACGTGACAGAGCTTAAAATCGACTTGCACGTTAGGAGATATATTAGAATAATCCTATATCGGAAAAAAGACAAAATAAAAAAGTGTTTAGTAGATGGTGTCTACTCCATTTATTGTTTTAAGATTTTGAGTTGGATGACCCAATAATTTCAACAATAGGAACATATATTTGAATACAAAAGGATACTTGATTGTACACACTTTATAATGTCCAAAATATATGATCATCTAATTTCTGCCATCTCATCCCTCTGGCATTAACTTCTTCTCATCCTCATTAATTTTACATGCATATTTCTTCTGTTTTCCTGTTCGAGATATATTACTCTAACAAGTTAAAACACTACTTGGGTAATTTTTGCTGCTGTCGGTTAAATTTGGTTAAGACACCTACTCACATCTTAAGACATCATAATTGAATAAGTGCGATAGTTATAAGGCAGCTCTCTCCCCTGTTTAGACAATGGTTGTTGACAATTAGCATCAAATATGTTAGCCGAAAAGGACATTTCCTTCGCACCTCTCCCCATGGAGGTTTAGCTAGTTTTGCCTAGCTCTCATTGGCCAAATCATTGGAGGATTGACATCAGCCCTAATGAGATGATGTCAACCCTATCCGCCAATCAGGAGTCGAGATCTAGTCTTGGGGTAGGCATGGAGGTCAGCTAAACGCAGTGGCGGATCCATCATTAATTCAGTTGGGTCCTGGAACCTCGTTAGATTTTGTTAAATTTATTAGTCCAATTCAAAGTAGTCTAATTTGAGATCCCACTGATCTAGCTTAAGATCCCAGTGATTCAACCCAGGACCCCATATGACCTAATCTAAGATCTCACCGTCCAATCATATTTATGACCTAATATTCGAGTGACCCACACTGGACAAAATTTTTTCGTCTCCTACAAGAATGGACTCTAGTAATCCTTACCTAAAGATTCTAGAAGGGCATGGCTTGAGAGGGCCTCCAAAATTTTTTCCGCATTAATCATTGGGAATTTACTGATTAAAGCAATTTGACACTGTGACACATCACATCACTATCTGAATGGTGGGGGAGGGGGTGAGGCAGGTGTCACATCCAAACCTCCATGACCACAAAAGCAACCGATTGTGCTCTGCCTGGTGAATCCTTAATTACATGACAAGGACTAGAGCTCATTTGTTGTCTCCCATTCCCCTTTTGGAGGATTAGCACATCGTGAAGACACATCACACTCCATCTACTGAATATTAAGGCTAATAATACCCACCAAGTTGCACTCGCTACAAAGTTGAACCCTTTTTTGGGCCTTGAGAACAATCTAATGCCTTTAGTACTCCTCCCCAAAGCTATATTATTCAAGATGTTGCCCTTCAAGATTATTGAGGGGACATGCATGCATTTGAGATGAGATGCTATGCACCGTGACATAATGTGTGATCCCTTTACTTGTACATGAGGCAAGATCTCCTGGTTTTTAATATATATTTTTGACATTTTATTTATTTTGTTTGATCAAATGACTAATTCATCTTTAATCTTTACGAGTAAAAGTGTATTCAACTGCAAACTGTGAGACCAGGTTATATAGAAGACCTAATTAGTGTACATCTGAATTGAGAACTTCGAAGATGGTACATGATATGTAGGATGGTCAAAGATTCCTTCTCTCTCTCTATCCACAATCCTAATATCTAAATCCGTGGACAATGGGTGACAACCACATCTCACCAGGATCTCCATTCTACGTAAAGGAGAATCCAAATGTGGTGCAGATTATCCGTCAGCTCAAGGCTTTGATGAGAGCTCATTAGCTGTTCTCCGCCAAGTTTGTGTCAGCCCATAAATTGTGGTCTTGGTTTGGAACCAAAATTGCTTAACTAGTTTTCCATTTACCCGTGATCACCATCCAAAATCCCGGACATATGATTGCAAAGGCCTGGATACCCTTCATTTCTGGTTAGGTGAAAAAGTGTTCTGCAATAATCAGAAACGTTGTTCTGCAATAATCTGGTTTTGTCTTTTTGTTAGGAAAAAGACATTTGCTAGGAAGAAGATAAGATGTCTTCTTATAATTATTAGGTTGCCTTCTCAATAATTGATGTTAGACTAAAAAAATCTTATTCTATATTTTTTACATAGCCTCCTAAGAAGGTAAACTTATGTTTATGTCAACCCATAAACTTACGTTTATGTCAATGCCAGTATTGCGGAAAGGAGGTATGGGCTTTCTCCAACATAATGTTGTCCATTTTAACTTATGGAGGTGACCTCATAATTTTATCTTTTTGTTAGCTCATGTTGAGAGGAACTGAAGAAGATAAGGGACCTTCTTTATAAGTACCAAGTCACCTTTTTAATAACTCATGTTAGACTAAAAGAATATTCTATGCTTTTACATGCATTAATTATTTTCATATTTGGAATTCTGACATTTATATTATAATCAATTTTTTTAAAAAAATCTGTGTATATGATATGCTTTGTGCCGCACCAAATTAGATCACAAGGTCGTTGAAGTCGTCCTCTCAGATACGAAGAAACAGGTCATGGGATCATCCTTCTCTTGTTTTTTCTTGCACTGGCAATACGGAGTCACAGACTTTCGTTGGCGTTAAGAGGCAAGAACGCGTCGATGCTCCGTACTGCGGATGGAGAACACACAGGTAAAGGCTTGCTACAATTCTGGCATTGTAGTGGCAGAAGCCATCCGATCAACCTCGATCAAATAGTTGCTGCAACAAATATTTCTTTTATTTTTTATTAAAAACATGCATGCAAAGAAAACAACCCTAAGATTTGATCTATATCATCTGATCTTTGATCGGACGATTAAAAAAAAGGGAATAAAAAAGAACATCTATTTTTTTATATATATTTTTAACTGTCCTATCTTGAGACCCCGACCCCTCAGAGTTGCTCCCTTCTCATAAGTTTTTTTTTTTAAAATACAAAAATCAGCAACCATCCAAACAAAATTAATCAGACGACTACTAAGGGGCATTGCAGGAAGTTTAGGGTATACACAACGTATACCAAGAGCAGGCAAAATACTAGACTGGGAGATGCGGGACCTGAATCACACGAGCTCCTTTCCGTCATAGCATTCCTCTTACTACATGGAACAAACCATCCAAACATTCAAGTATGAGTCATTTGATTCAAATGCCTAGACAACACTTGTATATAATATGACAGCATTCCTTGCACCAATAATATAACTAGTACCATAACGTATTCAGCACGTTGTGAAGATATCATTCTCTTACTGATTATATGAAACCCATACTGCGAAAATTCAGATGCAGCACTTGGTTCATGCTGATATGTCCATAGAGGTTTCACAGGTACCTAGAGGTTGAAAAGATGTACAGCTCAACGACAGAAAAAAATAGAAAGAATTTTCGCCCTCACTCTTTTGGTGAGGGGACATTATGCATCACAGAACACATCAAGAGAATAAGCCCATCAATGTCTACATGGGCGTACAAATAGATTATGGAGGGCTCCGTGTTAAAATTGGAGGCCCGGTATTGAAATAGAGATGGCAAAGGGACTGTACATTTACAATAAATCAGAATTTGACCGAAGGCCAACTACTGATAACAATACAGGACCCCTTGAGGTGCAACAACATCAAATCCTCAACCAGAATGCAGAGAGGACGTGTGGCTACTCCTTTCTTCTGTTAGCACCTCAATAGGCACGTCTCGTGATGGAACTTTAAGCAGTGACTTCATTAGATCATACACTGTAAATCCAATTGCCACGGAAGGAACAACCTACAGAGCAATGATTCGTTCAGTCCCCAAACAAGAGCAAATGAGAAAGGTGGAAGGGTACAAGATTGAAGAAAAATCAGCTTAGTAACCCTTGCTTCAAGCATGCAAGATGATCCAGCTGATGATAAGAATGTTCAAGTTTCCATAATATGGTCTAGAACCACGATGTTGCAGAAGGCAAGAAAAATACACGGGGATGAAATTTAAGCAGAAATTTCTAGATTAGGGTACAAGTTTCAGAAATTATGTGAGGAAAACCTCCATATTTTTGCAAATATATGCATGCGGAGAACCTCTACGCTCCTGCAAATTGACACACGAGAATCCACGAACCTTCAGATAATTAATGCTCAGACCAGAAAATAATTGTCTCCATCCTTGCTTTTGGACAATCAGAATAAGACTTTCTACTGTTCCCCGTCCTACTCCATCGGTAGATCCTGATAATGCTTGCACCTGAGGATAGTTTTTGTTACTCTTCCTCTCCACTGCTCAGACCTCATAACTGTTGTATGGAACCCAAAAAAAGGAAAAGATTATGATACCTGCATTTGCCGCCTGACAACATCAAGTGGATAGGTTAATGTCTGGCCCAATAAACCAGCAATGGATCCACATGCAAGCTTAACCATGATGCTTTTCTTGTGTTCCTCAGGAACATGGGTTTTCATCTCCTCGTAAAAGTAGAACTTCAAACCAGAGTAGGGGAATATTCCATACAATGTTGGGCCTGGCCACAAATTTGGCTAGTAAGCAAGAGCAGGTTAAGCTAACACATGGACCTACTTATTTATAATTTATGCCTTAATCCACCATGTAATATATTATGACTGCTAAAAGGATAGGAAATAATGCAGAATGAGCCAAAAACGGGAATAACACGATAAAGATGACTGCCCACTTACCATGCTGGCACGGTGATGTGGATAAGCCACTGTTCTATAGTAGCAATATAGTTGTTAGATCATCTGAATTTGATATCTTTATTGAATTAATGTGTTCAATGGATATGGCCACAGTAGTTTTCAATTAAGGCTTTAACGATAGTGAGGTTGAGCAGGCCTACGGAGAATGGACCATCTACATGACAGAATTTAACAATTCCAATGCACATGGAACAACCTTGCCAGTTTAATAATAATACGAGGCAATTCAAACCATATCCACATTCCAGCACTGGAGGACAATCCACGCAGGACAGCCAACAGTGTAACTTATTACACTACTCAGTGGTATCATCCACTTTAAGAAAACCAGTAACTTATTGCAAAATCAGTAACAGTTTAACAAAAAGTAGCATAAGCTATGGTATAAATGTTAATGTTACGTGTATAAACATGAGAAGAGAGTTGCATCTTATTGGGAACTAGCCAATGGGAAAGAGAATGCATCACAAACTTAAAGAAAACTTATACATGCATCAGCTGTTACCTCTCAAGGGTTTGTTAGCAATAATGTAATCAAACGTGGAAATAAATAAGTACTAAAAATAGAAATTCTGAACAAGACAAGGAGGACTACCTTGAAAGCTTTCAACAACATCTGGTGCAGTTTTTGCACATTGCTGTCTATTGAGGTTAAAATTATAGTTTGAACAGAAATATCATCTAATACAATATTCTCGTAAGCTTTAATGCCATGCAACCTAAATCAAAAGCCATTCCAGTGACTCCACATTTTAGCACAAAAAGGTGAGGTAAAACCCTTGGAGATGCTTCGCAACATCTAAAGACACCATGAATTTTAACACAAAAGGGTGATCTTCCACTATTTTCGCAAAGGTGATCTTGAAGTTACACACATTTTTCATAATGTGTCAATCTTAAATTTGGAACAAGGAATTCATCTACGAGTTCTTAATTACTCATGGTCTTCATTTTGTAAGACACATACTCAAAATCTAGTAGTCTCTAGGGAAAAAAACTCTGAAACATAAGAAAAGGTATAATTCAGATATGTATATTTTATTTCCTATTTCTGGTTCCTGTTCATTTGTGTAGTGGTTTAATATGATTGAACACAATGTACTTTAATAGAGTTCTAACGATCTGATGCTTCTTTGGCATGTTTGAGTTCTGGATACCTTTGATAACCTCAGAAAATAGGAAAAAATCCAAGACTTTTATCCACTCATGGAGTGGCATTTATTAACTGTCAAAAGATTTCTAACCAACTGGTTGTAGCAGTATCAGATTAGTGACTTACCTACACCAACAGTATGTTGAATATTTTTTCTTGGTACATATGATGAACTACACCTATCAAAGAAGAGAAGGTGACTACCAACTTGGAATTGAGTTTGAAGCAGTCCAATCTTGGGTGTTCTTACGGAGATTATGTGCATATGTTTTCCTAAGTCAGTGGTGGAACTGGATTGGCAATTATACACTAATGTCACCCTTCATGGCCTAAGACCGGCGAAGTCTCTTTCTCCCTCATTTTGTTGGTCATGGCCTAGGACTGTAGGAAGTAGAGGTTAGACAGGGGTGTCCTATCATAGTTTCTTTGTCCTTTCTTTTGTTGTCTCTTTAAGTTGTTTGGCTATTCCTCTAGCCTCAGGGGTATTTTGGTCATGTAATGTTATTAAAAATGGAATTTTTGCAGATATACCCTTGAAAACATCATATTTGCATCTATACCCCAACTCTCATATTATTTTCAATATCCCTGAAATCTAAAATGTTGCAGTTACACCCCTTTGTCAAAATAATGTGAATTTTGACCGAATATCCCAAAAATATTCTGTAAATCTTGATAACATCAAGATACATATGCAAAATTCTAGTGAATTTAGGGTATATATGCAAATCAGTGTATTTAGGGGTATGCATGCAAAATCTTTAGATTTAATTTAACGGCATTTTGACGTAGGGGTGTAACCATAAAAGTTATGAGGTTTTAGGGGTATTGAGAACAATGTGGGAGTTGGGGGTGTGGATGCAAATATCATGTTTTCAGGGGTATATATGCGAAAGTCCCTAAAAATAACCAATGGCATGCGAAAGGAGAATAGTGCCGGCAACTACAGTTAGAGCTGTGCAAGCCCCCTCTCTGGTTTTTCTCCCTGTCCGCTGCTTCTCTCTCTACTGTCTCTTCCCTTCTTGTTCCTTCTACATGGTATCAGAGCAAAGGTGTTGGAAGAATAAGGGAAGGAGATACATCCAAAGATTGCCAATAACCTTCCGTTAGTGTTCTACAGCCTGACATATGTTCCATGGCTAGTGACAGTGACGGGGACACCAGGATACGTAACTGCTATCAGATGGACAAAGTGGAATACTATGAAATCTTAGAACTTAAAAGGCCTGATGAGAAAGGGTGCAGCTAAATATGGAGGAGCGGGATTGAATTATTTGGATATGGAGAAACCATTAGAACCTCAGGTGATGAAGAAACATTGGAACTTCAGGTGTCATCTTTCTATGAATTCGAAATTGTTGGATGATGAAGGCATCACAGTTTCTGGGACAGAGGTCTTGTGCACCTAAGGTTCAATTCTTCATACAGCCATGCAAGACTGCTTACTTGAGAAAAAGGACAGCCCAGTGCTGTGAGGCTCCCACCACTGCAGGGCCTGGGAAGGGTAAAATGTATGCCGCCTTACCCTTCCATTTTGCAAAGAGGCTCTTTCCATATTTGAACCTGTGATCTCCAGGTCACAATAGAGCAACCTTACCATTGCAGCTATGCAAGACTGCTCGCTTGCCGGTGCCTAAAGGATATTTGCTCAAATTGCATCTTTGCTGATCAGATTTGTGCGAGTCTTTACATGGAAATTTAGCTCTGCATTTTGTGTGACTGTAAGGATATGTATGGTCTAAAGACCACTGTGCAAATGAAATAAATGATATGCTCTCTCGTCCCATTAGTTGGGAATATTGAGAGCCAGAAACCTGTTTGTGCTCATCATTGGGGGTATAGAGGTACTGTTGACCCAAATTGGTAGACACATGTTTATGTGATGGAGCGTATGCATGGCTGGAGGTAGGGCTGGCAATGAGCTGAGCCAAGCTGAGCTCCGAGCTTCACTGAACTCGAGCTCGGCTCAGCAAAAAATATTCGAGCTCGAGCCGAGCCCAAGCCCTAAATCAAGCCCACATTCAAGCTCGAGCTCGGGCTCGGATGAGAAAACTCGAGCTCGAGCCAAACTCGACCCAGCTCGCTGGACAAATCAAGTCATTTGTATTTATTGGCCCAGACCCTTCAAAGAGCCAGCTTTTAATTTTTGTTAGAAAACCCCATTAATAGAAGGCCCAGAACGGTAGAAGGCAGCAGGCGGTGGGCATTGGGGTGGGTGCGGGTCAATTTATAGGAGTCTGGGGGGAGCAGAAACTTGGATTACTCGAGATTGGACTAAATTCCCGAACACCCACCCCGCTCCTCCCATGGACAGGCAGGCCTGCGCATTTCTGCATGCCACTTAAGTCCGGTATCGAATTCTTCATCTTTTTAAGAGTCCCTATAATCTTCCGGAAGATGGGACTCTCAAACAAGTTACTGTGGCAGCTGGGTGAGTCACGTTTGCAAACTGGGTAGACAGTAGGGTGACCATATGAGATAAAAGATTATTATTTTAATGCGAGCCAGCTCGCGAGCCAACCGAGCCGAGCTGGGTGGAGCACAGGCTCGGCTAGTTTAATGACTCGAGCTATGACCCAAGCTTGAGCTCGACCCGTTTAGAGGAACGAGTCGAGCTGAGTCGAGCTGAACTCGAGCTGAGCTCAAGCGGCTCGCGAGCGGCTCGGCTCATTGCCAGCCCTAGCTGGAGGCAGACAAAGTTAGTAAAGATGTTCCAAGATGCTTTTGTGCTCACACGGGGGGAGGGTGGTTGCATTCTTCAGCATGAGAGGGCAAGGGTTATGCTGATTTACCTTTTCTCAAGGCATGTTGCAAGGCATACTTAGAAGTCTCCCTTTCCCCTATTCAACAGGAGTGGTACTATTCAGTTAAAAGGAAGTGTTCATCCTGCACTTAATGCAACAGACACAGTCATAGCTAAACTATATGGTCAAATGAATGCCACTGGCAAATTGACCAATCAATATCCCCAGAATGGACTCATGTGGAAGGATGCCGAGAGCTCAAGAGGATGAGGGAACTATTATAAAGTATGCATTCATTTTAAACAGATCTACTAGATGCATGTGAAATAGCTTGCCCGACAGAGTCAATAAAGCAGGAAAGCCCTTGCCTAGCAAGGTATGAAAACAAACTTGCACAAACTTGAACCGGTAAAAGGTAATGGATGCTGCATTTCGGTGGCTAGATGGATTTCATCATTTTACTCACCATTTGAATCATGATGATAGTATTTTTTGTGCATTTTACATAAATGTAAAGAATGCAATCATGTTCACAGATCAACTTGCTGAATGACAAGATAAAAGACAAGATCTCAAAAGCAGCATCACTGGAACATTCAAGGAAAAGGTTTCATAACATGCAATCATGTTCACAGATCAACTTACTGAATGACAAGATAAAAGACAAGATCTCAAAAGCAGCATCACTGGAACATTCAAGGAAAAGGTTTCATAACATGTCTAGTTAATTCTACACTTTCTCCTTTCCAATTTAATCATTTTACAGTGAAGAGAAATAAAAGCAGGTAGAGTATACTGTACTGCTATTCACTTAAGTCCCACATGGTGATTAGATTACCCCCTCCAAAAAAAAATGATACATACCAACACCACGGTAAAGGCCTCTTATGCCACTTGATTTGTAAATCTTGAGAATGCAATCAAGAATTCCTTTGTAGACCGGCTCAGAGTGAGACGGCACTCTAAAATTTGACTGGAATGGTCCTACAACCTGTCGTGCTAAATAATGAGTGAAAATACAGTATTACAGAGAGGCGAAGAAAACTGCACAGATCCCAAAACTTGAAAAGACCCATACAAAAGACCGAAGAAAGTATAACATGACAAAGTCTTTCACCTGATATGCTAATTTGGTACGGACTAGATCAAGTGGATAAGTCAAGATAACTGCTGTTCCTCCTGCAATTGATCCTGACACAAGATCAAGAACAGGGCCTCTTCCAGTATCAGGGAAACTTAGAATGATCAATCGACGGTACTGCTCATAAGCCATAAAATGCAAAGCAGCATAAGGCACTATCCGAGCAACACTAGCACCATTTCCTCTGGGAGTAAAACCACATAAAAGGTCAGAATAAAAAAGAACATGGATCACTCTGAGTAGATTGTATTACTGGAAAAACAGATGAACTGGCAAAGGGAAATAAACCTGTAGAAACCCAATATCCCTTCTGTCTGCATAATCTTCCGAAAAGAACCCAGCAATCCGATATTCCGAAAATCTGCTCTTCTAGTCTGAAAAGTATGAACTGATATGAGTATAAAAAGGATATCAAGTCATGCTAATGATACAATATAGAATAACAGACCATGTATTCCACTGGAGAGAAAAAGCTGTGAAACTTAACTGTACTGATTATGAGAACCTAATAGAGACAAATGCTTATATATATAAGGGCAGATATAACCTGCCCGGGGTGCATCTAACTTAGATGTGCCTCCCTGAAAACCCCCCACCCCGATTTCAAATAAATAAATAAAAATCACCAAAAAATTAAAATATTCAAATACCTCCATCTAGGTGGTTTTCCACCCTTTTTTATTTAATTTTCACTGTTAGATAAAAAATCTTAACCGTAGCCGTCCAATCAATGCGTCATTGTTTGAGGATCAAAACTAAAATCCTAGGGGGATGGCATCAACCCTAAGGGCTAATCTAATGAATTTTCTATTTTTTCAGTATTTTTAGACATTGATTTTTTATACATGTTTGATCGGATGGCTCCGATTGATTTTCAAGATCGGATGGTGAAAATTAAAACCCCGGGATGGGATCAACCCTAAGGGCCCTATTTGAATATTTAAATTTTTTTATTTTTTTTAATATGGGGTGGGTGGGTTTTTTTTTTTTTTGGGGGGGGGGGGGGGGAAGGAGGGCATCTAAGTTAGATGCTCCCCGGGGAGCGTTTTATGTACATATATATATATATATATATATATATATATATATATATATATATATATATATATATATATATACTTACTTTCTTAGATGGTAAAGGTGAAATCCATGCAGCAGAGAATGCAATGAAGGTTCATAGGAACATTAAAACTAAGCCATTCGACATGTTATGAGCATAACACAGTCGCATCGTAAATTCATGATGATAGATGTTTTCACCAAGGGATGCCATAAGAACTAAATATCAGCACAGTGAATATTGTACAATTATGTTCAGGGTTGGTTGCATCAATATAACTCATTATGAATTCAATTGCAAAAATACCCTTCCTGCATACATGCCTGACATGGAATGAATGTGTAGGGGCGGTGAAAGCACTGAAAGAGGCTCGTTTCAGCGCAGACCACTTGAGGGCCGGCCGTCTTGATGCAACTGACAGAGGACTGTCGAAGAGCTGCTGAAACAGGCAGAGGAGAAAGACAGCCCCCTGCAAAGAGCCAAGAAAGTGCCAATGCCCTCTGTAGATTGTTTTGAGGATAATAGATACCAATGGTACTACATGTGTGGAAAAGAAAAACTAATTCAACAAATCATTCTTACATTAAACAGCAGACCAAAATACCCTTGTTAGTGCTGCCCATATGTAGGCTATGTTATCAAAGGTGCAGGAGGCCTTTGCCCAAGCTGATGGAGGTGAGTGCCTCAAATGACTGGACCACTTAGGCACTCGTTCATCTTGTAGGGTTGCAACTTAGATCGGATTAGGCCGGATTGGGGTCAACCCTAACCTGACCCATGTCAAGAGACCCCCACCTTAACCCAACCCAACTCCTCAACCCTAACCGAACTCATGTAATCCAACCTTCATTGGATTGGGTTGGTTGTATCAGGTTATTTCCTTAACAACCCATATGTGTAGCTTTTCTTTCTCACTATCAAAATTACCTAGATAAACTGATGAATGCATTTATTTGTTTACCTTAACAAACAACTAAAAACCAAGAGATGAACCTAATTATATGACTATTTGTGAACCTCTCAACGGATCTGCTGTAATCTAACTTCTTGTTCGAAGATATAAAGCTAAACGAAACACATTCTAGCGAACTAAGTTCCTGCTTACATGTATCAATGTTGGGTCACGGCTAGGCTGGGTTGGCCAACCCCTTAATTCAACCCAACGTGACCAAGGTCGGGTTAAAAGCCCCTAACCTTGACCCTACCAAACTTGAGCTTGGTCAGGTGCAACCCAAACAAACCATTGGGTTGGCCTGCTTGGGTTAGGGTTGATCCACCCAAAGTTGCTGTCCTACACCTTAGTCTGCCTTAGACGATTTGCCTGCCTCAGGCCAAGATCAGGTAAGAAACATGAGATTATGGTGAGAGCAAATATGGACATTTATGTAAGAAGGGATATATGCAATTATATTTCTTAGAAGGTGTTTTGTGATGAATTTCTAGGAGGCACACTATGTAGTTAAACGTTATCTTTCACAAGTGAATCATATAGATTGTCAAAGAACCCACATAGGTGACACCCCGATTTTAAGGCTCATTGAGGGAAAGAACTATGGGCTCTCTCCAACACAATATTGTCCACTTTGGCCCATGGGGATGGCCTAATGGTTTTGTCCTTTTATTGGGAAAAGGGTCCTTGTTAGGAGGAAGGTGAGGAATTCTTTCTAAGCACAAGGTTGCACTCTCAACAATGGATATAGGACTAAAGTCCTCATTCTATGCCTCTACATAGCCCCCTAATAAGGTAGAGTATCCCTATTGGTTGGGGTTCCCATAGATGGCATCGATGTTGAGGGAAGGAACTATGGACTCTCTCCAACAAGATATTGTCCACTTTGGCCCATGGAGGTGGCCTCATGGTTTTGCCATTTTGCTGGAAAAAGGGCCTTTGTTGGGAGAAAGGTGGGGTACATTCTTTATAAGTACAAGGTTGCCTTCTAGACAATCAATACATGAATAAAGCCCCCATTCTATGCCTCTAGAAGACTAAATACCAGATTACTACTCAAGATATGCACAGAGAAAGCCTATTCTAGACAAGCTCCATAAGCAATAAACAAACTCACTGCTTCATGTAAATCTCTTCCTAGCAATGGACACCATGTTGACCTTCTAGTGAAGCAAAAGAAAAACATAAAAATCTATCAATCTCTGTGCACATCTAGTCAATCTGTAAGCCATCACTCATCAGGAAAGATGCAAAATCTCTAATCATGAGCACAACCACATTCCTGATGGCAGGTTCTTACAAACATAAAACTGTAGAAGGATAATGATAACATGCAATATTATTTCTCTTGGAAAAAGGAACCATGGTTTCTCTGGATAATGATAACATCAGGAAGGTCTAAGCACCATTAACATGCTTTTCCTCAATTAAGCCTAGGCAAATGTACCCTTCACATTCATTGGGGAACTTGCCAACTGGTCCACAAATACCCGCACTGTTTTCATATGGTCTTTCTCTTCTTTTCCTCCTCTCCGGCAGCATGTAGCAGTGGCAACAGCAATAGCAGTGGCCTCACCCTTTCTTTGTCGTCTTCTGTGTCCTCTCCCTCTCCCTTTCCCTCCCTCCTCTCTCTCTCTCTCTCTCTCACACACACACACACACACACACACACACACACATCCCGCCCTTTTTTCTCCCTCTCTTCTTTCCTCTGCCCTCCTCTTCTTCTCTTCGGTCGGACAAGCACAGCACTGCAAGAAAATAATAGCAGCAGTGGCAGGAGATGGCAGCAGCACCATCTGGCAGTGCCACTGCAGCAACAGACGGCAGCATTGGTGGCGGCAGCTCTCATCTCATTCTCCTTTTCCATCATCTCTTTCTACTCTCCCCCTTTCTCTCTCTGTAATCCGAAAGGCCCAAACTACACAATTCCCCACTTTCCACGCATTACATCTGAGAGGAACTTCTTCACATTCCACATTTTCTTGAAAGAATTTAGGGTCCGCTTGGTACAGCGTAAAATCTATTAAATACATAGATTTTCCAGAAATGTTGATCATAATGTGGATGCTAAAAATCCGAATCTGAATATAATCAGAGTGTGTTTTCTTGGTTCTGAATTTCTTGAATCCAACATTCATTATGTCAACTTTTCCGAGAGATCTTAGCATGAAATAAATTTTACACTGTACTAAATGCACACTTTTATCTTTACCAAATTATTCCCAAACGCAGACTAACTCGGGCAAAGACATAGTAACTTTTAATTTTCCTTGATAGAAATCACCAAAACCAAAATTGATCAACACCAAATTGACCACCACGAGAAGGCGATTTCGGAAGTGATCAACAATTTCGCGCGAACTACCAATCTCCGACCCCAACAAGCGGCGAGATAGGGTTACCTGGAAGAGGATCTTGACGCGCTCGAGCGGCGCGACGGCGGTCTTGGCGAGGCCGCCGGCGACTCCGCCCGCGACGAGCTCCTTAGCGAAGACGGGCATGGACGCCTCGATCCCGCGGAGGATTCCCCCATTCCCCTCCCCGGCGCCGCCTCCTCTCTCCCTCCCCTCGGCGGCCATCGCCGAGACGACCGTGCGGAGCAACAAAGGGTGGTGTGGGGGAGGTGGGGGAAGGGAAGAGAGGTAAAAGGACCAGATCACATCGGTCGTGCGCGAGGGCGGCCGGAGCTTCTTCTTCGCCTCGTTGCGGGGGGAGTACGATCAAACCACGTCGACGGGGGAACTCCCATTTGCCCACGCTAGAGAGAGAGGGTTTTAGAGACAAGAGAAGTTAGAGAGAGAAAGAGAGAGAAGGTTAGAGAGAGAAGGCAAGAGAGAGGGTTAGAGAGAGAAGGTTAGAGAGAGCGAGATGAGGAAGTGAGAGAAGGAGAGTGGAGGACGCAGCCGAACAGGACGGAAAGTAGGGCGCCGCATCTTCTCGTTTTGGCGAGGGGGAAACAGATATTCGCCTTGTATTGACCAATTACAAGAAGCCACGTCACAGATGCAGAGGCCCATTGCGCCGTGGCGCAGAGGGCGTTGTTGTCCATGGGAATCTTTCCGTGAAGAGTGGGACATGCCACGAGGGGAGAGGAAATTTTTGTCTCTCCGGACGCCGCGGCAGCCGTCATTAGAAAAAAAAAAAAAAAAACCCACGTGGACAGAGCTGAGGTCATCCGATCTCAGGTTTTTTATCCGGATGAGTCAGCCAAACATTAAATAAGAGCACATATGTTCTCAACATGATAAATACATGTGAATATGATAAATATTTCATAGTATTTAAAAAATATTTATCTCTCTATATATTTGTGTACAGATGTTTGAACATGATAAATATTTTGTAGAAATGATAAATACTTTGTGAACATAACAAATAATATTTATCATGTTTATAAAATTTTATCATGCTTAAAAATATTTGTCATCCTTACAAACATGTGTGTAGATTTATAGATGTGATAAATATTTTTTAGATATGACAACTAATTAGTAGGCATGACAATTAGTATTTATATTGCTCACAAAATATTGTCATGCTGATATATATTTGTTGTACCCGCATATAATGCTTGTGTGGTCCACTCAAACAAAAAATTATTCAACTCATATGTCATCAATCCACGTGAACCAATTTTATCTTACGTTACAAGATAACTCAACTTATTACACTAACCTTCAGTGCAATAAGTATTACTTGTCCCTAGGGTTGTCAACGGTCTGGGTCTGGGTAGACCAATACCCAAAATAAATGTACTTAGACTTGGTTCAGACCCAATAAGAGTCATAGATAAATAAGGTAAATGGGTCAGATCTTAGACTTACTTCTTATTTATTTGATGTTGAAAGATAAATGGACCTGATATATAATTTATTTATCTTAAATATCTATGTGTCGGATAATTGGGTTTGATTTTAAGTCTAAAATCTAAGAAATCAACTCACAATTTTTTGTAAATATATGACAATAAAAGGCTTAATGAGTAAACAAGTATTCCCATAACTATAACTAACGGGTCTACTAATGCGCCTAAGCCCATTTTGACAGCCCTACTGGTCCCAATTTGCCTACAATTTTAGATTTGAGATTATTATTGAAACCTTGCAGGATATAATAGCGTGTAACATTTTTATTAGATCTTTTGAACCTACTGCCTCCTCATTTGAGAGGACAAAAGGATATCAACGAACTTATAGAGTAACATTGGCTGCAACGCTATGCGGTCGACATAGATTCGGTAGATTTTAAGTTCCGTTGCACCTCCAATAAAATGATGCGTATCATCTGACAGTGATCGAACGACACATGCGGCTGCAATCTGTTTCCAACAAGTATTTTTTGGTCGGGCATCACCGGCTTATCCCAACATTGGTCAACATACTTGCATTGAAGAGGGTGCGATAAAGTTTTACTTTTTAATCATATTTCTACTTGATTATTTAAGCGTCACTCTGATTGGAGAATATGAGAAGAATAAGAAAGAATAAAGAGAGAATAAGTTTAATTTAGCTTTGACAAGGAGAATGACTTATACCGGTACAGAATAACTTATTCGGAGAATAAGGAGAATAAGCAATTTGACTCTAGACCTAAGAATTGCTTATCCTTCTTATTCCGTCAATGGGTCCCACATAATTATCAAAGTTAAGCACCCCTTATTCTAGTATACACTATTTTAAATAAGTAATTCCAGATTAACCTATTCTGCAATCAAATTGAGGTTAAGGATATACAAAGAGAAAAATTAGTCTCATCAATAAATGAGAATATATTGAAGTGAACAGGAGGATGTAGTCTTAATAATTCATAAATATAATTTCTTATAGAGGAATGCTATTATGCCGTATTTTTTCAACACTTCTTGTTGCACTCATCTGTCATATTACTTAGTTGGACAGCTTCTTTAAATATAAGGGTTTTTGTAAATAACCCCCCTTTAACTATGTAGGTTTATACTGAAGTTCACTTAAAACGTAAGTTCACAACACACGTACGTCAAGAAACGGAACCAAAATGCACCATATGGCCGTATATTTCCTTGGTCACGTCATCAGGGGAAGGACGAAGAAGCACCCCTTAGCGGGAGTGTCATCTTCTCAGAAAACGGCAAATTAATGCCTAGTGAAAACAGTGATTTTTTTTTTTTACTAGTGAAAAATTAATGCTATATTTTAGTAAAAAATCTTGATTAAATGAGGACAACATGAAGTCAATGGGATCTCAAGTGGTCAAGAACTTAATTTGTTCAATGTTTCGTATCGAATAGTGTGACAAGGAAAGAAAATCAAGTGCTCAAGATGTCTTGGATGCTTAAACTTGTGTGGAACTAGACGTCAGATTAGTATTGGTGTTCAACTATGCAAGGTCAACAATAGGTAAGAATATAATCATGTCCGCATCAGGATATCTCCGTAGAAGGAAAAGCTTATGAACACATAAGATTAATATAAAGGCAAATACGTGTGTCAGACACAAGTGTTATTCAACAAGAAAAGTTTGCCATGCCATGGAGTGTTTCCATGTTGTCCCATTTTTTCGTTTTTATTTTTATTTCTCTCTCAAAGTTGTAATGCAAGTATTTCTCAAAGTTTATAAGTGGACTATTCACAGCACTTAATTAGAACTTTTTGGCATGTTTTGATTAGTGGGAATTATTGTTGACATCTCTTGTCATGGGCAGTGTCACATAAATGTATGATTTTTTTTAAAAAAATATGATTTAATCATGCTTTTTTCATTTTAACGTATTTTCATGAATAAATCTCGATTTATTGAAATAATCTTTAAAATTGAAAAAATATGATTTAATCATACCTTTTAATCTTAACGTATTTTTCATGAATAAATTTTGATTTATTGAAATTGTTTTCATAAATTCAAAAAATAATGATTTAATCACAATTTAATCGCCCAATATTCAAAGAGAGCATACCTTTTTCAGAGATCAGTCATTTTTTTGATACTAGATAAAAAGAACTCAGTCATTTTTATACTAGATATTCAATTTTCACATTCTATGTTATTGTTTGTTAATGTCATATTTTATATATTAAAATATTAACATTCTTTTCACGATTTTTCATGAAGGTTTTATATTTTTTATTGACTTATAGACTTTTTCCACTAAGCCCGATTTTTTCCCCAGTTCCGATTTGGTGACCTTGGTCATGGATAAGAACAGAGATCCTCTACATTTAGATTTGGACTAAACTCAATCGGTAAAAAGAGTGAAAGAGTAGAGATCCTCTACCTCTAAGAGGAACCGCACTCGGTAAGAATAAAGATCCCATGGGTCCGCTGTAGTCCAAACCTGAAAGTTACAAGCTCTCAAACACGCTAGCCGTCATAAGTAGTTAAGCACCTTGAGGTCTTATACTCGATAGTTTACACAAAAAGTCTGTACTAGTTCAACTGGAACATCATCACAAGTATTGTTTACAACTTCACATATGAACAAGGTCAATCTAAGGCCGTGTTTTGCGCAGTTTTTATTAGAAAGTATTTTTGTATTTTTATTTAATTATGAAAGTTATTAAATTTTGAAAGTCATTTATGTGATATTTTACTTGTATTTTAAGTTTCAATCAAAAGTTACAAGAGAGAAACTTTTAAAATTAGAGAAAAAAAAAATTGTTACAAAAGAGTTTACTTTGGTAATAAATAAAAATTAATTATAATCTTTCTCTTCTAACTGATTCTGCCTAAGAAGTAGCAACTAAAAGTAATAGAAGTTTTGTCAAACATACCCTAACCACATGTGGGCAAGAAAAATATTAACTTGATTAATAACTAATGTGTAAAAGAATGGGTCAGTGGATTACTGCTCTGTTTTAACATGAATAAGAAGTTAACAATAATTAAAACAGCTTCCCAGCATATTCTCCAATGTCCTCATCTCTAGAGAACGAGCGAGAGGAGAGGTCCCTCAGCTCCGGCAGAGTCCTGCCCAGCTGCAAAGCCATCTTCAGCTCGAACAGCTCCCCGTCCTCCCTGCTCTCGACGTCTTCCTCTTCCAAGTTGAACTCGATCTCCTCCTCCAGCTGCCGATAGAAGCCGGCGCAGTTCCTGTACAGCTCGAACACCATCCCCACCTGCCCCCCGTGCTCCAACGTGTTGACGACGGTAGCCAGGCTTCCGCCTACAACTCCCAGAAGCAGCGGCCACGCTCCTGCAGGGCTGCCAGTACCTATCGAGCTCGCTCCAATGGCAGCTAAGCCCGTGAGCAGAGGGCCAGCGGTCGCCAGAACCGTATTAATCCCCAGCACGAGCTTGCCCAGCTTCACATACTCGGCCGTGTCGTTCTTCTTCAGCACTCTGAGGACGCCGGCCATCGCATGTTCGAGCCCTTCGCTCCAGCCGTTGTTCCCTTCTCTTGATCTCCGTGTCTGGCGTTGCTGTGGCACCTGCTGCCCCCGCCGGTGACGAAGCTTGGGCCACCAGACGGTGGGCTCGACGGTCTTGGGGAACTTCTCGAGCATCCCCGGCAGCAGGGAGAGCGGGTAGGCCTTGTCGAGCGCCAGCACCCTCTCCATGGCGTCCTCAACGTCCGCGGGCGTGGGGCGGCCAAGGGCGAGGGTGGTCTGGATCTTCTTCTCCAGCTGCCTGAACAAGCGGGCGGCGTTTCGCTGCTCCTCCACCAGCTGAGAGGGCTGGATCTTGTTCATCACAAGCGACATGGCCGTGGCCGCCGAGTACAGAAGAACAGAGGAGGCCTTGAACGCAACCTGGTGGGGCGAGTCGGCTATGCCTACTGGCATCGCCGACAGCCCAGCGGCGACGGAGGCGGCGAGGGTGATGGAGTTGACGGAGCTTAGAAGGAGGGTGTTCCAGTTGTCCCTCTGCGCCCCGATGGCGTTGTGCATCCGGGCCCGGTCCGCGGCGGCCTCCATTATCGCGTAGAGCTTGGAGGTGACTAGGTCCTTCTCATATGCACCAGACGTGGAGGTCTGTTCCTGATCCCTGCTAGTAGAAGTCGTTCCTTCTCTAACGATCAGCTCCTCGATGGAGAACTTCTTCGGCACCTTCATTACAGAGAGGCCGGGCATCGCAACCTTGACGGGGCTGCGGAGGCTGGCATGGATCCTTCTGCCAGGCGAAGAAACCTGCACAGACGAGGCCGAGGATAAAAGGAGACCTCGGGCTTGCAGGGTTGACATCTCCCCTGATCTTGCCCTTCGTTCTCGGGTTTCGTTTGTGTTTTCTTACTTCTGGGAGGAGATCGGAGAAATGGATGGGTTTGCCTAAAGATTGAGAAAGGGATTCTGATTCCTGAGGAAGTTTGTGGTTGGTTTGTGATGGGTACATTACCTCGGCTGCTTTATTTATAATGGAGATGCTCCGATCAGTCGTCGAGGAGCAGCTGGTTCAAGGGCTTTGAAGCCATGTTGACTCGGCTTTCTGTTTGAATCGGTCGGTCCAACGGAGGAAGCGTGTTCAACGGCACCCCGTGTCTTGAACCCATGCACGTCCGGCGCCGTTGCATGTTCATGCAATCGTTGTGCTACTTGTGTAACTTGACAGAAAATTTATAATATTATTTGTTCTATATACATTACGTTTGATGATTAAGAAAGTTTAAAAAGGACATGATACGGGGAAATTATGTAAGAACTTAAGGTCATCTGATAATTTAATCTTAAATGTTGAATTATACATTCTATTTTTTTATTTTTTAATCATCCCATCAGAGATCATGTATGTAGCTCCCTTTAGGAATCTCCCTAGATTAAAAAAAAGTAAAAAATAAATAAAAACTTCCGTCAGGCCCAGCATGATAGCATGATTCGAGGAAGCTCCCTAATGCAAAATAAAACGTACCTCTGCGTGCAGAACCGGACGTACAAGCCCTGGCTGTCCCACCCACACCCCTCTATCTCTCCTCCTTTACAGTAGAAGATATATAGGGTTAAAGGAAATGAGATTGTTTGGACTCAAATATCAAACAGCTTTAACTAGTCTTGATCCCAAAAACTAAGCTAATACACTTCATCCTTAATACTGTGGTCTTAGTGACACAACCCGGCACATCGTTCTCTAGCGTTTCAAGATGGGAAGAGGGAATGAAGTAGAAGAAGAAGGATAAATTTTCACTAATGCATGAATACTAATTAAAATGTATAGGGCATAACCATCCACCAATTTTTAGTACCTATATCAAAATTACTACTGATAAGGTCGTCCATTATAGGACTTGACCATCCTATTGGATAAGGCAGTTGGCTTGATATCTACTCCTTTTGGTGCCTTCACCATATATTTTAAAATTTTGTGCCGAAACAGAATGCCTTGAAATGGTTCTCTCCCTAGGTAGATTTCCATGAACCTTTTTGTACGATTAAGTCCTTGATTGCTAACTACTTGTTTTATCCAAGTAAAAATTAAAGTAGATAAATTGGTACACGAGCAATTGCGTACAACATAAAAGCTGTATGCCACAAGAGCAGGGAAGTAATTATGCATAGAGAATTATACAACAAAATCTATTCTTGTTGACCAAAATCTTGAATCGCAAATTTAGTCATAAATTATTAATGTCTCAATTAACAGGGCTTAAGTTGGACTGACGTTGGAGTGATTATGGGTCGAGGACCATTAGGAGTATGCATTACCGGTTAAAAGTTTAATTTAACTCACTTCACATAGGATAAGCAGAATTTTCGTCTCGTTACCAATTAATGACGCATTAATCCCAACAGTACCCTTTGTCACGTGCAAGTACAGACTTCAATTCTACCACGAAGAGAACGGGCAGAGTTTGTAAATCGAAAAAAAAAGTCCTAGATATCTTGTTGAAATTGTACTCTACAATCGAGATTTTAAAAGTACAATTAAAATGTTATTATGTAACCCAAATTAATTATGAGACTATTTTAACAGTCTGGATGTCCTGGGAGGAAATACTCGTCAAATAGAAATGTTGGAGGCAAGTATGTTTAGGTTTGTGGCGTGACACTATGAACACTTCAGAAGCTTGAAAACTACCGCACTAGATCACACAAGCATATACATAAGAAGACAAAAAGATTTATTTTGGTTTGGATATTTTCTACTTGAATCAAGATCCTTTTTTAAAGTGAGGACAGGACTGTGTGTAAATGCAGAGAGAGTTTTTCAAAATTATCCCTCACATGAAACTTTTCTCATTCTCAAAGAGAGGGGTTTTCTCGAATAACTCTCTCTCTCTACTTTTCCCTTAATCTCATCTCCAATTGTACTTGATGGAAACCCAATTCTACTAAGAAAAGTGATTTAGTGAGCTCAACCGTACCATGCGGTTGAGCATCACAGTAAGAAGTTTTTTTTCACTTATCTTCTTCTGTAAAAAATGGGAAGAGTAAAATGAAAAAATCCCTTCACTGTAGTGCTCGACCGCATCGAGCCCCATTGACTCGGACCTCTTCTACTAACTACGTTAGGAGAAAGGGATTTAGTATAGTATAACCTTTACAATGCCCGCTAAAGATATCTCTCCTCTATATAGACTCTCTGACCCACTTCTCTTTTGTATCTCATATGCTTAAGTTCACATAGATGAGATAGAATTGAACATTACCTATAGAGGACAAAGAACTCTGCATGTCTGTTCTTTCAAGTCTTGCACACCCCATTATTTTGTTGCAGCTGCATCTCTATCGGATGCAAAACCCGTACTACAAACTTGATATCGTATTCATTACTCCCTTTGTGAGAATATTATTAAACGATTTATAGCTTTCATTTAAACAGGGCCGTAAGAATGCCAAAATAAGGGTATATAACAAAAATAATATATTGCCAAACTAAGGGTAAAAATTGGGTCAGTGGGAATTTATGTTACATGATCAGAAGCTGATAGCTAACATGATAAATTTCACATAGCATATGCCAGCCGATAGCTGCAAACTAGAATAGCTTGCCGGCGTATTCTGTAATGTCCACGTCTCTAGAACAGGAGTTAGAGGAGAGGGCTCTCAGCTCCGACAGGCTCCTCCCCAGCTGCAAAGCCATCTTCAGCTCAAACAGCTCCCCGTCCTCCCTGCTCTCCAAGTCTTCCGCTTCCAAGTTGAACTCGAACTCCTCCTCCAGCTGGCGATAGAAGCCAGCGCAGTTCCTGTACAGCTCGAACACCATCCCCACCTGCCCACCGTGCTCCAACGTGTTGATGACAGTGGCTAGGCTTCCGCCTACAACTCCCAGAAGCAGCGGCCCCGCTCCTGGGTTTCCAGTATCTATCAAGCTCGCTCCAATGGCGGCTAAGCCCGTGAGCAGAGGGCCAGTGGTCGCTAGAACCGTATTAATCCCGAGCACGAGCTTGGATAGCTTCACATACTCGGCCGTGTCGTTCTTCTTCAGCATTCTGAGGACGCCGGTCATCACATGCTCGAGCCCTTCACTCCAGCCGTTGTTTCCTTCCCTTTTCCCTGTCCGGCGTTGCTGCGGCTGCTGCTGCCACCGGTGACGAAACTTGGGCCACCAGACGGTGGGCTCGACGGTCTTGGGGAACTTCTCAAGCATCCCCGGCAGCAGGGAGAGCGGGTAGGCCTTGTCGAGCGCCAGCACCCTCTCCACGGCGTCCTCGACGTCCGCGGGCGTTGGCTGACCGAGGGCGAGGGCGGTCTGGATCTTCTTCTCCAGCTTCCTGAACAAGCGGGCGGCGTTCCGCTGTTCCTCTACTAACTGGGAGGGCTGGATCTTGTTCATCACGAGAGACATGGCCGTGGCCGCCGAGTACAGGAGGACGGAGGAGGCCTTGAACCCAACCTGGTGGGGCGAGTCGGCCATGCCTACCGGCATCGCCGACAGCCCGGCGGCGACGGAGGCGGCGAGGGTGATGGAGTTGACGGAGCTTACAAGGAGGGTGTTCCAGTTGTCCCTCTGCGCCCCGATGGCGTCGTGCATCCCCGCCCGGTCCGCGGCGGCCTCCATGACCGCGTAGAGCTTGGAGGTGACCAGGTCCTCCTCGTACGCAGCGGATGTGGAGGCCTGTTCCTCATCCCTGCTAGTAGAAGTCGTTCTTTCCCTAACGATCAGCTGCTCGACGGGCAACTTCTTCGGCAGCTTCACGACAGAGAGGCTCGGCTTCGCAACTTTGATGGGGGTGTAGAGGCTGGCGCGGATCCTTCCACCGCATGGAGCTGACAGGGATGAAGACGAGGGCGCCAAAAGGAAACTTTGGACTTGCAGAGTTGCCATTTTTCTCTCTTAACTGGTCTTTCCCTTTGTGATCTAGCTGGGTTCGATTCCTTTGCGTGTTTACCTAGTTCTGGTTACGGCGCTTGGAGAAATGAGTGGGCTCTGGGAGGAGGGAGAAGGGAGCGATCTGAGGCTGTTGGTGCTCCGTTTGTGGTGGGTGGGCAAGCTCCAAGGAGATATTTATAGTCGGAGTTGGCTGTGAATTGAGGAGCTGATCATTCAATACTTTGAAGGTTGAAATGGCCCTGGGTTGTGAGATTGACTCGGCCGTGCTATTTGAACCACTCGGCCAGCAGCAAGAAGACGCGTCAACTGCCACAGTGTTGATTGCAGAGTCATCGTGTGAATGAAAGGGTGGTTTTAGTTTGACCTAAAACAATTTAAAATGTAGTAAAAGATTACATTAAATAAGTATTTTATGTCAATAGTAAAAAGTTATATTAAAGAAATGTTTTACGTCAAATTAAAGGGCCAAGCGTCGTAAAATGACACAAAACAGCACTTTTCTTGTGTCATAAATCATGATATTTTAATCGTACATTTGAAGTAACACAAATGACTGTATTTTAAAATCAATTGATCTATATATATAATACTCTTAGATTTCCTATTGACAAGAAAATCTTAGCATGCCTGAAAAAGTTTACCACCATCTCATTCGGCATTCTGACCACCCTGACGGCGTCTTTTAATCCACGTCGAATTTCCCATGTCAAAATTTTGAAACTTTCCCTGCACGCCAGCATAAACCTTTTCTGTGTTCACTTAGGAGTCGTTTGATTTGCCATAAAATATTATTCCGATAATAAAAAATTACTATACTTCAAAATTGACCGACCTATCAACTATTTTCAATGCCAAGAATTTGATTTGTCCTCCCGTTGCAAACCGTAATTACTGTTAGCCGGATCATCCGATCGTTCGTTACCTTACAGGTTACTTAATGGATAGACTTCTTAAACCGATGTGGACAGCGAATAAAATAATGAATATAAATTTTTTCTAAACGATACATATGGTAAGTTAAGATTCAGTTATCTATTTAAATTATTAATTTATAGTTAACATATAATATTTTTAAATCGATAAATTAATAGATATAATCATAGATCTACATTCATCGAATCCGACCGTTTGGATCCCTATTCCCTACCCGTAAGCAACCTCCGCACGAGCACGCAGCAGGGGTCGTCCGGTCAAGACACGTACAGACGCACTTGACGCCTTCCCCTCGCTGGACCGACAGGTTCAAATTTCAGATAGCATGGCCGGGTCAATATCACAAACCAGGGCCATTTCAATCGTCAAATCCTTGAACGCCCGGCTACTCGTCTCACTAACCACCTCCTATATAAATATCGGCGCGGAGCCTGCCCTCCCACCACAAACGAAGCACCAACAGCCTCCGAGCTTCCTTCTCCTTCCTCTGCAAGTCCACTCATTTCTACAAGCGCCTTCCAGAATTAGCTAAACACAGAACTAAAGGAATTGAACCCGGATAGATCACAAAGGGAGAGAAGAGATAAAGAGAGAGAGACAGATGGCAACTCTGCAAGTCCAAAGTTTCCTTTTGGCGCCCTCGTCTTCATCCCTGTCAGCTCCATGCGGTGGAAGGATCCGCGCCAGCCTCCACACCCCCGTCAAAGTTAAGATGCCGAGCTTCTCTGTCGTGAAGGTGCCGAAGAAGTTGCCCGTCGAGGAGCTGATCGTTAGAGAAAGAACGACTTCTACTAGCAGGGATGAGGAACAGGCCTCCACATCCGCTGCGTACGAGGAGGACCTGGTCACCTCCAAGCTCTACGCGGTCATGGAGGCCGCCGCGGACCGGGCGGGGATGCACGACGCCATCGGGGCGCAGAGGGACAACTGGAACACTCTCCTGCTAAGCTCCGTCAACTCCATCACCCTCGCCGCCTCCGTTGCCGCCGGGCTGTCGGCGATGCCGGTAGGCATGGCCGACTCGCCCCACCAGGTTGGGTTCAAGGCCTCCTCCGTCCTCCTGTACTCGGCGGCCACGTCCATGTCGCTCGTGATGAACAAGATCCAGCCCTCCCAGTTAGTAGAGGAACAGCGGAACGCGACCCGCCTATTCAGGAAGCTGGAGAAGAAGATCCAGACCACCCTCGCCCTCGGTCGCCCAACGCCCGCGGACGTCGAGGACGCCATGGAGAGGGTGCTGGCGCTCGACAAGGCCTACCCTCTCTCCCTGCTGCCGGGGATGCTGGAGAAGTTCCCCAAGACCGTCGAGCCCACCCTCTGGTGGCCCAAGCTTCGTCACCGGCAGGGGCAGCAGCCGCAGCAACGCCGGACAGGGAAAAGGGAAGGGAACAACGGCTGGAGTGAAGGGCTCGAGCATGTGATGACCGGCATCCTCAGAATGATGAAGAAGAACGACACGGCCGAGTATGTGAAGCTAGGCAAGCTCGTGCTCGGGATTAATACGGTTCTAGCGACCACTGGCCCTCTGCTCACGGGCTTAGCGGCCATTGGAGCGAGCTTGATAGATACTGGAAACCCAGGAGCGTGGCCGCTGCTTTTGGGAGTTGTAGGCGGAAGCCTAGCCACTGGCGTCAACACGTTGGAGCACGGTGGGCAGGTGGGGATGGTGTTCGAGCTGTACAGGAACTGCGCCGGCTTCTATCGCCAGCTGGAGGAGGAGATCGAGTTCAACTTGGAAGAGGAAGACTTGGAGAGCAGGGAGGACGGTGAGCTGTTTGAGCTGAAGATGGCTTTGCAGCTGGGGAGGAGCCTGCCGGAGCTGAGGGGCCTCACCTCACACTCCTGTTCTAGAGATGTGGACATTACAGAATACGCTGGGAAGTTATACTAGTTTGTATCTACTTATAAATATTTGAAGTGTATTATGTTGATCGTTAGCTTCTGATCATGTAATGTGAATTCAAACTTACCCATGTTTAAAACACTAATTGTTAATATATATGACAATTTTTTTGTCATATAATCTTTAACTTGACCTTCTTTTCATGAAATTAAGCAAGACACTCATACTCTCTTAAGAGGCATGCAAATGCATGGGCTTTCTTCTCGTCAACATTTTTTCATGAATTGAGATCCTCTCAATACGTATTTAGACATGATTCAATCAGCTTAAATAGAGAGGGAGAAAGTTTGCAAAAAAACTCTCACCAGGAGAAGAAAAGTTTTACATGAGAATTTTTTTGAAAAACCGTCTTCTCAACACTAATAAGCATGTCCAGTCCAATAAACATGTACTGGCAGGATCTCAATTCTTTTGCTATACTGTTAACTGGCAAGTACTCATCAAGTCAGGTTTTTGGAAATACGTACCACCTAGATTGTTATATTCATAAATTAAGCAGAAAAATAATTAATCAATTTCCTGAGTTGTACGAAACCTGGAAGAAAAATGTTTGAATTTTGTTATCTTAGTTTTTTGCACCTCAATATCTTGTAGGCCTGTGAACAAACTAATACCTTTGATGAACAGCCCATAAGACTACTCGATAATATTTCGACTCGGTTAATTTATTAAATTAAATAAACAAGTTCGAATGAAAATGTGTGCATAGTTCATTAAACAAGCCTTGTTTGAACATTGGTGAGCTCTATATATATGTGAACAAGCTTGTTTAAGTACTCGTTAAGAATTAATTTTACTTCTCGTGAAAAACTCATTTAAGTACTTATTAAGACCTCTTTTTAAGTACTCATAAGATATTCTATTCATAAATAAACTTAATTAATGAGATGTTTAATGTCTTATAATATTTTCTATCAAATAACTAAGGGGCAAATAACTTGATCTCCATGGTTTGGCTAGCGTTGATAAAATTTAACATTAAAAACTTTTGGACCAAATCCATGATGGATTCATTGGGCTCATGAGCTATTCGGCTCGAACTCATTTAATAACTAAATGAGCCAAGCTTGAAGGATATTAAGGATATTTTTTTGATTGTTTATTGGGGGTTTAATTTTTAATTTTTAAGAATTTTTAAATTGTCCGATCAAAAATTGAGTCATACGAACATGTTAAATATGACAAGGCCAACCTTAAAAGAAAAATTATCTTTTTTAGGCTGCATTGCATATGGTGTAATAAATATTATTCTTATCTAATTAATAGATGAAGGTTGCAAAAAGTAATAACTATTATTATTATCTAATTAATAGATGAAGGTTGAGGTACAATATTCTGGGAATATTATGGAGATTGAGGTGGATCATGTATCGGAGCATACTTGTTGCACTGTTAGTAGGTCACCAACTTTATTAATTCTCTTATCCTGTCACGATGAATGCCATAAATCATTGCTATCACAGCCTATGATGGTGCAGTGTGGGTATTATAGTGGTTAAATGGATCTTTTTTTGAATTTTTTAAAGATCGTCCCACATGCGGTATGTATTCGTATAAATTGATCTTTGATTGGACGACTAATTTTTTTTAAAATAAAATAAAAAATTATTATTCTCAATCTATTAAGGGTTGTTTTACTCTTCATTGGGATCTTTTTTTATTTTTAAAACTTTTTTAATCATCTGATTGGAGATCAACTTATACAAATATGTAGACATGCATATGGGTCTAGTCTTAAGAAAAATTCAAAAAAAAAAAAAAAAAACCACTGCATAGCTACATGCTTACCTACATAAGCTTTGCGTCATGGATACATTAAACTTTATAAGCTATTTATATAGTTTCATTGATTTTTAATTTATTTTTTATTTTTTTAATTTTTTTTTAGATCATCCGATCGGAGATCAGCCTACACAAACCCGTAGACATGTAGACCCAGCCTTAAGAAAAATTCAAAAAAAAAACCTACTGCATACTTACGTGCTTACCGACGTAATCTCTGTTGCAATGGATATACTAAACTTTATAAGCTATTTATATGTGTTCTTTGACTTTTGACTTAAAGTTCCCAGTGTAATTTCTACTTAAAGAAAGATAGAACCTAGAGTAAAGAACTGAGATGATGTTGAAGGTTTCTCTATATTTAGCATTCTTCGGTTTAGAGCTGGATTCCAAAAGCAGTGTCACATAAATCTGTAACTTTTTTGTAAAAATTATAATTTAATCATATATTTTCATCTTAATATATTTTTCATGAATAAATTCTGATTTATTGGAACAATCTCGACTTGGTAACGTAAAGTGACCTACTCTTGTGTAGGCTAATCAATATTGTATCTTAATTAAAGCCTACCGCCTGTAAGTTCAAAGCTATATACAGTCTTCCATCAATCATTTCCCTCCCTTATCATGCTTGTCAGGCGAGCAAAAAGTCCAAGTAAATACATTTAAATTTACTGTAAACTCTCCTTTTTCATGATAATCTTAATTTGGAATCTTGGATGGTAAAACATAAGTCTACCATAAAATCTCTCGAGTTTAACATAAAAACTCCACTCTCCCCATAAACTTACGTTCCATAAACTTGCTTGGCATTGCTTTACTCTGAAGAATCTTAAGAGATCATGTCATAAACTCAATTTTCTACATACAAGTTAAATAGCTAATATGAAACTATCCATTTTCTATAAAAAAACCCATTCATTAACTTAACATTCCTAACAAACATTGGTGCATGTTTAATTAAAGAAAATACATAATTCGTCAATTAACGGTGTGATTTAGATGCTGTGATGTAAACAGCATTTTACCGCGTTTTAGATCGATGACCCCCTCTTCAATGAACACGGTGACAGGTGAGATCTCCCTTCTGCTGGACAGACTGGTTCAAATTTCAAATAGCATGGCCAAGTCAATCTTACAAGTTACTACCTAAGGCCATTTCAACCTTCAAAGCCTTAAATGATCACGTCCCCAACTCACGACCGCCACCTCTATAACGTCCCCTACTATAAATATCGCCCTGCGAGCTTGCCTACCCACCACAAGCAACCAGCACTACCCTCCGAGCTCCCTTCCCCTTCCCCTGCAAGCCTACTCATTTCTCCGAGCGCCTTCCACAGCTAGCTAAACACACAAAGGAATCAAACCCAGCTAGATCACAAAGACAGAAGAGAGAGATCTAGCTAGACATGGCAACCCTGCAAGCGCAAAGTTTCGTTCTACCCTCGTCTTCATCCCTATCAGCTCCACGTGGTAGAAGGATCCGTGCCAGCCTCCACACCCCCGTCAAAGTAGCGATTCCGAGCCTCTCTGTGATGAAGGTGCCGAAGAAGTTCTCCATCGAGGAGCTGATCGGTAGAGAAGGAACGACTTCCACTAGCAGGGATCAGGAACAGGCCTCCACATCCGGTGCATACGAGGAGGACCTGGTCACCTCCAAGCTCTACGCGATCATGGAGGCCGCTGCGGACCGGGCGGGGATGCACGACGCCATCGGGGCGCAGAGGGACAACTGGAACACCCTCCTTCTAAGCTCCGTCAACTCCATCACCCTCGCCGCCTCCGTCGCCGCTGGGCTGTCGGCGATGCCGGTAGGCATGGCCGACTCGCCCCACCAGGTTGGGTTCAAGGCCTCCTCCGTCCTCCTGTACTCGGCGGCCACGTCCATGTCGCTCGTGATGAACAAGATCCAGCCCTCCCAGTTAGTAGAGGAACAGCGGAACGCGGCCCGCCTATTCAGGAAGCTGGAGAAGAAGATCCAGACCACCCTCGCCCTCGGTCGCCCAACGCCCGCGGACGTCGAGGACGCCATGGAGAGGGTGCTGGCGCTCGACAAGGCCTACCCGCTCTCCCTGCTGCCGGGGATGCTCGAGAAGTTCCCCAAGACCGTCGAGCCCACCGTCTGGTGGCCCAAGCTTCGTCACCGGCGGGGGCAGCAGAGGCCACAGCAACGCCAGACAGGGAGAAGAGAAGGGAACAACGGCTGGAGCGAAGGGCTCGAACATGTGATGACCGGCGTCCTCAGAGTGCTGAAGAAGAACGACACGACCGAGTATGTGAAGCTGGGCAAGCTCGTGCTGGGGATTAATACGGTTCTGGCGACCGCTGGCCCTCTGCTCACGGGCTTAGCTGCCATTGGAGCGAGCTTGATAGGTACTGGCAGCCCAGCAGGAGAGTGGCCGCTGCTTCTGGGAGTTGTAGGCGGAAGCCTGGCCACCGTCATCAACACGTTGGAGCACGGCGGGCAGGTGGGGATGGTGTTCGAGCTGTACAGGAACTGCGCCGGCTTCTATCGGCAGCTGGAGGAGGAGATCGATTTCAACTTGGAAGCGGAGGACGTGGAGAGAAGGGAGGACGGGGAGCTGTTTGAGCTGAAGATGGCTTTGCAGCTGGGCAGGAACCTGCCGGAGCTGAGGAGCCTCTCCTCTCAGTCCTGTTCCAGAGATGTAGACATCACAGAATATGCTGGGAAGCTATTCTAGTTTGCATCTATTGAGTATTGACTTGCTCAGATTGTTAATTTGAAATTTATCATGTTGGTTGTTAGCTTCTGATGCTACATCAATTCACACTGACCCATTTTTTTTCATAAATTAACTGTTTATATGACAATGTTTTTTATTATATATTCTTGGTTTGGTCTTCATCTCATGAACAATATGATAAGGAAATGCTTGCTACACACCCTCACGTGGTAGTGTACATTAAGCCGCGCTCATATGATAAAGGGTTGGAGTTCCCTCAACCGGACAACGGAGGAAAACACCTCAGTCATCCATTGAGCGTACGGCTCAAGCGTAGTCAGATGACTGAGAGAAACCACCGAGATAGTGGACGACTGAGGAAATCCCAACCCTATGATAAATGCTATAAGAGAAACCTAAACATGGACAACTAAAAGAGGGGAGAGTATAGGAGTGAGGGAGGGAGAATAAATTTTCAGGCCCCTTGAAATTTAAATGTTAATATTTGAATATAAAATTTTAAATTTATTAAATTTATATTGATGATAATTTCTTGCAAAATATATGATTATTGGATACAAAAATATAATAAAGAGAATTTTAATTAGTTTCTCCGTCAAAAATCTAACATTATTTTTAACCCTCGGTCAGCCTTTTGCTAGCTGTCCAACCTCACTTTTCATCTAATGTTATTCCCTTCTCAACCTCAAGTTTTGGGATTGAGATCCTTCCATGTAATAGTCTTCTCGTGTTTAGTTTTGACGTCAAAGAAATATATTATTATACCATTTTTCTACGGAGAATACGTTGTGAGGAAAGTTTTCAAAACAAGAATACGTCTCCAACTAATAGCCATGTTTCCCAGACCCCACATCAGCCTGGAGACAAAATCCCTAATTTGTGGATATAAGTATAACATTTATGATTTTAGCTTTGCCCATTTGACTTAGGGTGCATTGATCGCGTTGGCTATCCAACATGAATAAGCCAATTCGATTCCCATAGCTTCAGTAACCTTCCCTCTAACATGGTTTGCTGTGTTGAATTGACTTGTGTTGACTCGAACGACTGGAATACGTACAGTATCAAGGTGAATTTGAGTCGGTACAGTTTGATCGTCAATACGATTGAGACATCTTTTCTATATGACTTGAAAGAATTAGTGCAAGTCGACTCGACTTGCATTGGATTATAGAAAATCCAAGTCGATTCGACTCTTCAATACTTAAGGAGAGTATATTTATAGAAGTCTTAAAAACTACAATCAATTTATAGATATTTGACAGGAGTAATTACTAGTTTTAAAAAATCTTTTATGTTTTGATGACGTGATAAGAGGAAAAAATAAAAGTACATATGTAAATTACTTGGGGGTAATTTATTTGTAGAAAAAAAATCTTACATTTAAACAAAGATTTAAACATCTAGTCTTTTATTAAGCCCACTTTACGATCCCCCTTGACCCCCCTAAAGAAATTTACTGGTCACGAACTCAACATCTCAGCAATTAAATAATTGTTACAAAAAAATAAGACTATACGAAGTCAGATAGTTCTGCCACTTGCCATGCGGCGGTCTCAAATTTTGATGTCCTTTTTTTCAAAAATAATTACAAAGCCTCCCTAGTAAAGAGAGTATGTAGTACAACATTTAAATTAATATTTATTTTTTAGAGATTTTTTTTTGTATTACCACGATAATTTCACCTTTTTTACATGATCATTTAAAATTCGAAGGTCGACCAAAAAAGAATATTGCCACTTACATGTAGTACTTGCCTATGAGTCCCTTCAAATTTGTGAGACACTCCTTCCCAACAGTGAGATAGAATAAAACTCGAGGCCATCGTTTTGAAGAAGCGGTCAGTCTTGAACCATAGGCTCCTCAGCCGGACTCTCAGGTCTGCGGAGGAAACTTAATCCTTTGGGACCAGTCTCGCTGGTTTGCCATCTTCCTCGCAACCGCAGTCTTCGTCCTTTCTTAGAGGTAAAATTTAGGGCTGAAAAAGGACAAGTAAATTCGATGAATAAATAATTATTTAATTTGATTTGATTTGTTTATTAAATTAAATAAATAATTTTGAATAAAATTTGAACTTGATTCAATAAACACTCGAGCTTGAACATATGCAAACTCGATTTAATTATGTTTAAGGTTTAGGGTTTAAACGCTTCTTAATCATTAAGACCTCTTTTAAATACTCATATACTCATTTTATTTATTAATAAAGTAGTAATAAGATATTTGATATCTTACAGAATTTTCCATCAGACTTGGCACTCACTAAGGATTTGGCAGGGTTCATAAATTTAAATGAAAAAAAAGTTGGACTAAATCTGTCATGGGTTCATTGGGTTCATGAGTTATTCCAACTCGACTCAAGTTCATTTAATATTTAAATGAACCAAATTATTTAAACAGGTAAACTGGAATTATGGCTTCTACCGCCAACAGCGTGGAACGAGTCAACACGATATTGGTCAATACTGCAATCTACATTTTGCTCTCTCTCTCTCTGTCTAAGCGTCAACACAGTATTCATGGTCAACTCCTCTGCGTTTTCTCTCTCTCTCTCTCGTACATATAAAAGGCATCTTTCCTCAACCACAGACGCGAAGCTGCGTAGACTAAAGTCGCCTTTCTTCTTCTACGCACAGCAATCCTTCCTCCCTCTCGTCTCCTACCAACCCATAGAGACCAGAGGGAGATGGCAACCCCGCAAGCCCGATGCTTCACATCTTCCACCCCATCGTCTTCTCGTCCGCGGGCAGCTGGTGTTCATGCCCACAGTCGCCATGGCAACGGAGCTAACCGACCCTCATATCTCTCTCTGCCCACTCTGCCATTATTCCCTGCGAACGAGGGAGATCTTGTTGTGAAGGGCGGGGAGCAAGCAGCCACCTCCCTCGATCGCCACCGCCCTCGGAGAAGTACGGCTACGGGGGACGAAGGCGACAAAGGCGCCCTCTCCAAGCTCTACGCCGTCCTGGAGGCCGTCGCCGACCGCGCGGAGATGCACGCCATCATCGGAGCCCAGAGGAACGATTGGAACACCCTCCTCCTCGGCTCCGTCAACTCCATCACCCTCGCCGCCGCCCTCATGGCCGGCCTCTCCGCGGTCCAGGTGGAGCTCGGCTCGCCCTCCTGCCTCGCCTTCAAGCTGTCCTCCGCGCTGCTCTACGCGGCGGCCACGGGGATGCTGGTGGTGGTGAACAGGATTCAGCCCTCCCAGCTCGTGGAGGAGCAGAGGAACGCCGCCGGGCTTTTTAGGCAGCTGGAGAAGAGCATCCAGACGAGCCTCTCCCTCGGAAGACCCACCGGCGCCGACGTCGACCGGGCCATGGAGCGGGTGCTGGCCCTGGAAAGGGCCTACCCTCTCCCCCTGCTCGGCGGCATGGTCGACAAGTTCCCCAGGGCTGTCCAGCCCACTGTCTGGTGGCCGAAACCGCACCAGCACCCGGCCAGCAGGCGGCCGATGAGGCAGACGGCTAGGCACGGCTGGAGCGAGGAGCTCCAGAAGGAGATGGAGGGCGTGCTTGAAGCGCTTAAGAGGAAGGACATAGAGGAGTACGTGAAGCTGGGCAAGCTGGTTCTGAAGATTAACAGGGTTCTCGCACTCTCTGGTCCTCTGCTCACCGGGCTGGCGGGGATGGCGACCGCCGCTATAGACCCTTCGCTCGGGTTGTGGCCCGTGGCCGCCGGGGTCGCATGCGGGGTGGTGGCAGCGGTGGTGAACACGGTGGAGCACGGGGGTCAGGTGGGCATGGTGTTCGAGCTGTTCAGGAACCTCGCCGGGTACCACGAGCAGCTGGAAGAGATGATCGAGTCCAACCTGGAGGAGGGGGAGGAGAGGGAGGACGGGGAGCTGTTTGAGATGAAGGTGGCGCTGCAGCCGGGGAGGACAACCTCGGAGCTTAAGGACCTTGCCGCCTCGCCGTCCTTTTCCTCGTCTGGCTCTGACGACAACGGCTTCGCCAGGAAGCTTTTCTGATAACCCTAGTACGAGATCTACAGCATTTGTTCTAAGAAGTGTTAATTTTGTACGAGATCTTCCCACATCCATGAAGAAGAGTTCTTCCACAATGTTTGCTGTGTAACATGCAAGAAGTGAAGCTTGTGTTTGAGTCATTTGGACAGCAATAGAACAAACTCCAAAGTCACGGGTCAGTTTATTGGATTTTAAAACATTGTATCCGCATATATCAAGCATGATGTACTTATTTAAGTGAATACAGATCGTCGACGTCCCTCTTTAAAGGGGGCTCGGTCGGTACAGAAGAGGAGAATGGAGCGGAATATGACAAAAACTCACTCCACTCACGTGTCCCGTAATTACAAAATTCGCCATCCTCCTCCCTCTTTTTATTGACCAGTCCCCTCCAAAGAGGAATATAGACGATCTGCACTCTATTTTAATTCATCCAAGTCCACTAGAAGATAATCTTAATAGACATTGGTAAAAGATGCAAAGAGGTCATCGACCCCTTATAGATCCTTAAGTATCTCTTTGTAAATTCTAGGTGGATCCAATTAAATCCAATAAAAGATATATTTTGAAGGACAAAGGATAAAAATTGGATCTTTTAAAGTCCTTAAACCAGCATCCTTAATGGGTTTAAATGGACTTTACACAACATCCATTAATTGTCTATTAAGTGTCCGAAGAAATGATTCATTTAATATTCTTCATGAAACAAAGATTCATACATAGCTTTTTGATTAGTGAGAGATGGTCTCCACTTGATCAATATTACAACATTGTAAATGCAAGAATCTAAGAAGACATGAATTTGATCAATATTACAACATGGTAAATGCAAGAGTCTAAGAAGACATGAACTTGCATAAAAGGACCACTCAACTATTATGAGTGCATCTGAGATCATCCAAACATTATGGATGCATCTTCCTAAATCTAAATGATAGTAAACAATGGACCTTCCCACTTTCTCACCTTGAAACTTGAGGATCTTAAGTGGAGCGGCGGCGTACCAGCATCTGCAAGCCTTCTAAACTTCTTTTGCAGCAATCCCCCTTAAGGGGTTTATATAGTGGTGGATGAGAGTCCACCGGTGGGGGGAAGGGCACCGGTGGCACTCCCCACCGATGGATTCCCTTCACAATTTTTTTTTGAATTTTGATGTGTGTGTGTGTGTGTGAGAGAGAGAGAGAGAGAGAACAAGTGCAAGAGAGAGAAAGAGAGGGAGGGAAGAAAGGGGGGGAAGCCACCGATAGCGACCCCCCACCAGTGCTTCCCATGACCGGTGGGGGGCAGAACCGGTGAGACCCCCCACTGGTCATTTCTCTCATCTCTCTTTTTTCCTCTTTCTTCAATTTTTTTAATTTCCTTGAAGCACTTCCACCGGTAGAAGCTTATAACCGGTGGGAGGTCATGGCTGGTGAGACTCCCCATCGGTGTCTTCTCTCTCTTCTTTCTCTCTCTCTTTTTTTGGAAACAAACTCCTTACCGTTGGGCGGTTTTTAATGGAACCGGTGGGAGTCTTGTTTAATTTTCTTTTCCCCCTCCTTTCTTCTTTTTTGCTTTATGCTTGATGAGGCAGAATCCGATTCGGCCCATTAGAGCAGGTCCAAACCCCGTTCAGCCCAACAGCAGCAGTATCAGGCTCTCCGGGAGCCTCCAGCCCATCAGCCCTCGGCCCCATAAGCGGCATCGTTGCTCCCGGCCCAACAGACTTCGGCCCGTCAGCGGCCCATCAGCCTACGGCCCGGGAACAGCGCGGCAGCCTTAGGCCCAGCAGGCTTCGGCCCATCGACGGTCCAACCCCCTTCGGCCCGATAGCCAAGTCCGGCCCACTCCGGTAGCGGATCAGGCACTATGGCGGTTTACCAGTAAGCCCAAACATAGTCCTATATCGGCTACCACCGTTAACCAACCTCTATCCTCTGCTATAAATACACCGCTATTTATTGCCAAAGGTATGCAACTCTTTGCCTCCGAGACCCTTAAGGACTACGGTCCAAATAGCATTAAAGCTACTTCTTGCCTTCTGAATCGAATCATCTTCAGAAACTAACTTGACCGTCGGAGGGGGTTCCTAAGGGCCAGAACCCGGGACTCCTGCTGACCGGTTTCTTCTTCTTTCCCTCATGCAGGAGCTCGGTTCGAATCATCGCCGACCTTCTCGAGTCGGTCTCGGCCGCCGACCTCGGATTCCTCTCTCTGGTCTCGACGCCGTGCGACGGCTGCCCCGCAACGGGAGACTCGGCCCCGCGCTGTCCCCTCGTCCGACAAAAAGGGCTTTTTGGGCTCACTATCCAAGAGCAAGCCAAGTCCGAGACTCTTCCGGCCTCAGACCGTCGGCTTCGGCTTCATCGCCTGTCGGCAATACAGCCAGAAGGAACTTCATCCGCGCCGCCCCTTCGCCCGCCGAAGGAGCCTCGCCCCCGACTTCCTGGAGACGAGCCTGCATCGGCCGAAGCGTCCTTCGGCCTTCGGACCCTCGTCTTCGCCTCCGCCTCCTCGGCCTTCCGGATCCCCGTCGGGCCTCAGTAACACCGATCCGAACCGGCTTCGGATCCACTTCTCCGGATTCCAGCCTCGGGATCCGGTCGTGATAGATCCAGTCTACATCAATGCTCAAACCTGCCACCTTTTCTTTTTGGACAAAAATATGTGAAACATGCACGTAAGCCCATAGAAGAGTTCATACTTACGAATGTGCCTCATTTTCTTAATTTTCTGTACCTTAGGTTTCCCTTATACATGAACCTTAGAATTCCCTTGTGTATGAAATAAACACTCTCCTTTGCTTCAAGTCTTATGAATTGGCATTGCCGTCATTCAGATGTTCTCATGAATTGTCTTTTTTTTTATGATAGATCCCTAAACCTGAGGGGCCATGAACCTTCTATTGGTTTCATGATTTAGAAGTCGCATTCTGTGCATTTTTCCTGATTTCTCATTTCTTCTTCTTAAAGCACTTGATTTAGGCTATATGTGATTTTAAGACATGCAGCGAAATAGTAAGTTTAATAAGGCTGGACTTTCAACAGCTTACGTTTCATACGGTATAGTGCTCAGAGCATGAGGACCTTACATGGACCTTAAATTGAGAGGCTTTGCTTTTCCATGATTTCCATATTCATGCGCTTGCAAGAAAAGTTAATGACATTGGCAACCCCACTGGAGAAATTGATGGTCATACAAACATTTATTGATGGATAGATGAACACTGGACTGGACAAAGATGGTACACCACTGAAACTTAAATGTAGGCCAGAAAACGGCAGAAAACCTGTCCATCCAAGTTTATTTTGTAGCATATTCCATGCCGTACAGTCGTCCACTTGAAGAAGTTGATGGTCATACAGAGATCTGTTGATGGATGGTGTTTATTGGACATTAACTCAGACATATGAAGGCATACAGGCCACTGATGCATGCCAGAGATCATATAACTCCCACGTAGGCATTAAAGTTGTATACATTTGAAGGGCAGTCAGTTGTGAAACGCTGTGGGGATATCCCAGTGAGGAAAGGTGTCCCATTTCTTATGAGACTGAACCTTTGCTCACCTGCTTGAATGGGCACTTTGGTCATGACAGCACCTGCAGCAACATCGAACCTTGAGTTGATAGGACCAGACCTGACCACAAGTTGTGCTGGAGCTGTAAGGAGGGTGGTGACGAACAGTGTATCTGAGACATACTGGTAGCCGTCTGGTCTCCCAGTTGGATCATTGCATTGGGCATCCTTCGACTGAGTTCTATACCAATATACAAGGTTGTCCCTTGAAATGATTGGAGACGAAGCGCCAGCCTTGTAGGCCCTGACAAAAGCATTTTGAATCAAACGAAATCCGTCATGAGGCCTGTTGGTTGTCCATGCTGATGCTCCAGCTGGATACAGATTTGGATCTGATCTAAGAGGTGCAATGTAGGTGCTCTCTGAGTAGTCGTTCCATGTCAACTGATATATGGCAGGAGGTGATATACTCAAGAGGTGCTTCCAGCGAGTGAGAAATAGATCCTCAGTGGGGAATATCCAGTTCTTGTTGTATGAGTTGGGAGCATAGTGAGTGAAGAACCAAGGTGACACCGGGGCGAAGTAGACTTTGCTTCCGAGCACCGATCTCCAGGTGGAGTCTTGATTGACAGAATTAGTATAGGGATCAGCAACACCACGGTTGTTTACAGCTCCCCAAGCATTCCAAGGGTATCCACCATCTACTAGAGCATTGTTGGCAATGAAGTTGGGATCAGCCCAGTTTGGAGCAAGAAAGATATTTGTTCTGGATTTGACACCTGACCAAGGTTGATTATCACCAATAAAGGTGGTAACCAGAGATTTACCATCCACTTTGAATTGGGCAGGGGATGAAGCACGACTGTTAATTGTTTGAACAATAAGATCTGTATCTGATGGCAGAGAATAATAAGCAAAGTCAAAGGATAAAAACATCTTAAAGGTGCCATCTGCTTCTGCTGCAGCATAAGCATATCCCAATTGAGTTTGTGTGTAGCTATCCTTTCCGATATTCAAGGCAAATGCATCAATGCCAGAAGCTTTTGCATCCGATATCTCTTGAGCCCACTGCGATTGAGTATAGCTGCCAAGAATGCCAACCACAACATGTGCAAAGACAGACTTGGGAATCGCAGCATACACATTGAGGAGAGGCGAAGGAGACACAAGCAGGCCGAACAGGAGTGCAAGAAGCATCATGTTTCGCATCATGTTTTGACCGATAAGCAACAGACTGTCAAATGAACAGGAACTTTTCCACACTGCAGAATAAATAAACAAAAGAATTATTAATAGTAGAAAACCACAAAAGATTAAAAAAAAAACTTTCTAAACGGCTTCAATCAGTTAGTTGCATAAATTGATAATTTAACAGGCATGTGTACAGGATATGCGGCAATAAATTAGCCATTAGATCTTAATCCAATTTGCGGCGGCAGCAACATGCACAGGATTTACTCGTTTCTAGGAAAGAACAGCAAACAGAGCAATTGTTATGGTTCTCAGTTTAAAGTAGCACAATATTAGGAAGAGAATAAATCATAAAAATGCATCATACTTGTCAAGGCGGTAAGGCGACCTAAGGCGTACTTGAGGTCCCTGAGCCCTAAGCACTTAGGCGCTTGCTTAAGCGGCGCCTAGGCAGCACCTTAATAATCAGAGGGTTACTCACGTACAAAGAGACAAACACCTGAAGAGAAGAGAAAAGAAAGAATGGGCATATGGAAAACTTAGGAAGGGTGAGAGGATGCTAATGGCCATGAGGGGTTCCAAGTTTATGGACATGGGCAAGTGAGGCTTGTTGTCTCATTGTGGCCATCATAGTAAGAGGAGAACGCATAGGAGTGCCTCATCGTTGGTTGACGTCGATATTTGTTCGCTGAGGAAGGATGATGCCAAAGATGATGAAGGGGATGAAACAATGAAGAAGACAAGATGAAGGGGTATCTAAATCTAGGGCCCAATCATCCACATAATCCTATTTATATTAGGATTGAGTCCCAATGGACCTGATTTGATTGGCCCATGAACTAACCTAGGTGTTGCTTAGGTGTCTAAGCGTTCCTAAGCATGCTTAAGCGGTGCCTAGGTATGCTTTTTTCAAGACCCAATAAGGCGTTTAACTGCTTAGACCTTGAAAATAAGCCTTGTCGTCCTTGACAACTATGAAATGCATGAAAATAACTCACATCAAGGACATGCACTCTTTAGCACTTCTGAAAGGAGAACCGTATGATAGTAATATTGATCCAAAATTCCAAACCAATATAACAACAGATTTCAGAAAGCAAATAAAAAACTATTAACTGCTGTAAGAACATTAAATTTTAGGACATCATCATCATCAATTCAAAAACGAATGGTTGTGCTAGGCAATCTCATACCTACAACAAGAGGATTCAACAGGGAACTACCATTAGAGTTTTCATCTAGCATTATCTCATCTAATGCCATATAATTATCCAATGGGGTACTGTTAAACATCAGAAATATTTTTTAAGTGGATATTTCACGATTTCATTAAGACCAAACGAAGGGAGATGTGTGTCAAAACTAAAAAGTTGTATACTCTCACAGTCTCACCCCCAAGTCATAGGACACATGCAAACTCTTACGGGAAAAGGTGCAGGTTCCAACTTGAGGGAAGACACAATCTCATGGCAAACAGATCACTCCATGTACCAAGAAAACTCACCCGAGAGGGACCAACATCAGAAACCTTTATCAGGACGGAGTTCATTGTTTCAGCCATATATAATACAAGAAAGATGAAACAGCGGATAAAGCATACATCAACTACACTGAAAACATACCATAGGATGAGAAGTCTAAGATTCTAAGGGCGTGTTTGGTGTAACTTTTAGTTGGTCACATTCTTCAACATGAAAAAAAAATAGAGTTGATATAGTTATAATCATTTTTGAACAGTTGTACGTTAACATCATTTTTACTCCAATCTAGAAAGATCCAATTTTGGAGCTTTTGGTTGGAAGACAGAAAGAACAACCAAAATACTATATAGCTTCCAAGATCTAGTACCCTCCTCTAAAAAAAACTAGGCTGAAACCTGTGGAAGCCCAAACAAGCTTCCAAAATGGAAGCTGCATCAAACATGCCCTAAACACAACGAAGGCCATGCCTAGAACCTATGAGACAGTTTTTTATTCACATGCAGCTAAATATTGGGTAAAAATTTAACAACATGAGCTCGCTTGACATTTTTCTGTTTGACGGTGTTGGATTATCTATCATAGTACATATTTAAGGAATTGAGTCAGGCACAACAAGAAAGAACCAAGATGAACATGAGCATTACAAAACTGTCCAAATGATCAAAAAAGTCGCTACTTTCAACATTTACCGAAAGGATTTTCTGTCCCTGATGAACAGACACTCTTAGAGATCACAAGAATCGGTGGACAGAGTACAGTTTCAAGCAATTAAGCAGGCAACAACAAAAAGAACCAGGACAAGCAATAAGATTATCAAAATGTCACTGCTTCAAGCCATCAAAAGGACTAACATTTAAACGGATAGTTTACAAGGTAGAAGGTCAATTGGTTCCATTTAGACTGCCAAAGTGTTAATTCCAAATATCCAATTAATCTGGGTCTTCAAAGGCGCATTTACACAAGCATGTCCAAGGCGTGATTAAAACAAATATGAAATTTTGACAGATTTCAAGCGAAGCGAAGAACACAAACCACGGCGTGCTTCCAAGCCAGAGATGCTTCCCTCCCTCCCTGAAACCGACACAAATGGTGTTGGCATGCATCTACATATATATAGGGAGAAGAGGAGGAAATGAAGGACTTGGCCTTCTTCTTCCCCTGCTTGGCCCCCCCTCCATTCTTGCCCCCGAACTATGGCGTGTCAAGATAGCTCTTTTCACTGACTTTTCAAACCATGGACACCGGAAACAGATCAAAGCTTGAATCAAATTTTGTCACCTTCTGCAGACTTTGACCCTTCCCCTGGAAGCGTGGAATGAGGCGGTCTCCAACGTCTCCACCCTGGCAAGCCCTCAAATTCGAATTTGCCACAGCGGCGGCTAATGGGGGTGGACTCTTCCACGGGAGAGCGGTACCCATCGAGAGGATCTTACTGTTGGAGCACCCATAGAAGGATTGCTCTGCCCTGCGATCCATGGTCCCCTCCCCCCCATCCACCAGAGGATTGGGTGGGCCTTTTCTGCACGGAGGAGATGAAGTGGAAAGCTGAACCGTAGAAGCAGATTAGCATCGACCGCGGCGTGGCCAGAGCCGCCGGGGTGGCGGCTGGGGAGGAGTGTGAAGAAGGCTGGATAGGATTTTGGAGGACAGCCGGTGGTTGGCACTTCTTGAAAGGTCTTTCAGAAAGTTGTTGGCCCTTGGGTGATTCACTAGAATTTGCTATTACTTTCACATAAGCGAGTAATTGAGATTAAAATTTAATTAATTTTAATTTTGACAGTCAAATTAAGATGGTTAATGTCATATAAATCATCATTACATGTAAAATAGTAAATATGTCACTCCTACTTACACAATATCATATATACCCTCTTTATAATATTATAATATCAAAATTGCCATTGTCGTTACTTTCTGTTTCTTTAACTAAACTAGACATGAGTTAATATTAACAGGATATGAAAAGACTTATATATCTATCCTCTGGGAGATCGAACCCACAAGCTGGATTGTCACCCCCTTCATCGTCTCCACGAAGGCGGTGGTGTCGGGTAGGAACCCCTTGAAGACCTGCTCGAAGAGGCAGCGATTACTAGTGAAGACGACGTGGATGCAGCAGCGTGCAACAAGGATCCAACATTAGATCTTGGCCTCCAGGGCCTCCCACTCTAGCTGTTGCACGTCGCCGAAGTTGAGCTTCTCCATGCCCAGCTATCAGAGGATGTGGTTCACGTCGCGGCATTGCCGTACACCTTCACGGACTCCCTCCCATAGCCCGCCGCCACCATCCGTGAGCTCCATGTAGTGGGTGGCGGGGTCGCTGTTCCTTGCATAGGAAAAGCTTCTTCACCTTGCAGACCATGGCATGCTTCCCTCTCTCTCTCTCTCTCTCTCTCTCACAGAGGTGGGTGGGGGGGGAGGTTGGGGGAGGGGCAGTGTAGACATTTTAACCGCTCTCCGTTATCTCCTACTAATTATATAGAATCTTCTTGGAATATTCTAACAGTTGTTAATGGACATTAACGTTAATGGCAGTTTTGATACTATAACGTTATAAGAAGATATATATGATATGGTGTAAGTAAGAGTGACATATTTGATATTTTACATGCAAAGATGGTTTATATGAAATTAATCTAATTAAGATTTTAAGATCATCAAAGTGCTTTCATTGACTGAACTTCAAGAAGCTCTAGTTGAGTTCTTTTGTTGACTGAAGTTCAAGTAACCCTAGTTGAATTGATCTAAGCCGTATTTAGCACAGCTTTCAATTAGAAGCAAGTTTTCAATTTTTATTTAGTTATTTTATGAAAAAATAAAAGTAGATATTCGAAGTTACTTACATAGTATTTAAGTTGTTTTTTGTAACTATCAAAACTTAATTATAACTATTTTTATTTATTATTTTTATATTGTAAGAAGAAATAAAAATGACTTTTAATTAAAAACTACGTCAAACACGCCCTTAGTCAACTTTGGAGGAGGGTGCTTTTGGTTAATCAATGGAAACTTTGTCGATCGAGATGTTTCTCCATCTTAATCCAATCTCTTGATAAGCTTTCTAGAAAATCTTCTAAGAATAAAGAAGGTCATTCTGAAGAGAATTAGAATGACTCTAGAACCTCTGCTCGTTCATAAGGCTTTTCCCTCGGGAAGACTTTTTAAGAACAATGGTCAAAAGACATTGTAACTCTAAAAATGGATAATGAAGAATGCCTTCTTACACATTAAAATTAAAAATGAAGAAAGAATTCTAAGAAATGATGTAGCCGAGGTAATCACTATCGGACTCCGGGATCATAATACAAATGTCAGCCAGATGACCAGTAACCAAGAGGGAATCGGACCGAAAGGTGGGCAGAGATTGGCCGAAACTCCTACACGAAGAAGGAACCAGTTAGGAAGGGTCCTGGGTCTCGGCCCAGAGGAACCCTCTCCGATGGTTAAGTCAGTCTCGGCTGAAAGACTATTTAGAAGAAAGAAGAAGCTTGAGTGCTTGTGGTGTACTTTTTCCGCAGTGAATAGCGTCTCTTTTATAGCAGGAGATGAGAGTTCTTTTCTTGTGGCAGTCGATATAGGATTATGCTCGGAGGTTTGAAAGGAAATCGCGAGAATACCCCGTGTCAATAGGCCGAAAGCCTACCAGCGGTCGACTGAAATGAGTCGGACCCATTTTGGCCCATCGTAAGCTTAGGTTGGGTCGAATACTGCCGTTTGATAATTGATCCTGTCATGTGTGGGTTGGACCTGCGCTGACCCAGTAAGGCATTTGGGCCGAAACCGTTTAATTAGCTTCATGGACCGAATACTTCTCGGCCCCTTCTTTAGTTAGACTGGCCTCAGCCGTTGGGCCTAATCGGATTCTCCACCATCACAGGGCCCCCTACTATCGGCGTTCTTTACTGATGTGAGACGTCGAGAGTAAGATTTGAATCCTTATGGAAGAATACGACTAGGGTCCGGACGATAGACAACCTTCGTCTGAAGCCGAGAGCTTGTAACCAATGCCTTCGTTTGAAGTCGAAAGCTTGTGACCAACGCCTTCGTCTGAAGCCGAGGGGTGGTAGGAGCGTTTAAACATTTGGGCGCCAAGTGATGGCGGCAATAATGTTGAATTTCCCGCTAATAGGCTTGCCCTGCGAGGAGCATGGGACACGCGGCGAGCATTTGAGGGATTACCGCAGGGCCGGGAGATCTTTACCGTCGACTGCTCTCATTCGGATTACCGCCACTTCGGCTCTCAGCACGACGATCGGGGACACGTGACGAACATCCAGAGGAGTAGCCGAAAGTAAGCTCGTTTTCGGCCGTTGATTGCTTCTTTTCGAACCGGCAGCCCATTCGTCATCATTAGGAAGGACGGGACACGTGGCGGACATTCGAGCGGGGAGTAGCCGAAGGGTTGAAGGATCTCGACTGTTGGTCCGCCATCCAACTCGAGATTTTCCTATAAATATCGGCTCTTTTGCTTTAGAATTGTTCCTGTGCTATCTCCCTCCTCTGAAGTTTCTACGCCAGAGCGATCCTGTGAGCAACTCCGCGAGCGTCCCTTCATCTTCGCCCGCGAGTGTTCCATCGAGGTCATTCGAAAGCGTCCCATCAATCGCCAGAGGTTTCCTGATATGAGGGTAAGCCTCAGCTCCAGTCTCGTTTGTTTTCAATATATGTCCAACAGTTCTTTTTATTTCGAGAGCAGTTCATCCTACTCTTCATCTAAATCTGTTCTTCCTCAACCTTCTCTTTCATCTCCTTTCTCCTTGAATTCCTTCCCTTCCGATATGGTGGACGAAACCGAATCGTTCCCTGCTCTCGCCGAGTCCTCTAGATCCGGCCGTCGTCTGGCCGAGCAGGTCTCGGACGTGGCCTCTAACCTTAGCGTCGAAGCGGTGATCGATGCGTCGAATCATTATCTTCTTCCGTCTTGGATGACGTCCGTCCGACCTAGGAAGAATACGAGAGCCAACTCTTTGCGGCCGAGTTCTTTCTCTATCTATGAACATAGCTTCCGTGTTGGGTTTCGTCTTCCCCTTCATCCTTCATCCTTTCATTATAAATCTTCTAAATTTCTATGGGCTGGCTTTGTCCCAGTTTTTCCTAAACTCTTGGTGAACCGTATACGCTTTCTTAGCCCTTAATTCCAAGTTCGGTCTCGTCCCCTCTGTAAACATTTTTCGCTATCTCTTTAAGATCAAACTGCAGGGAAAGTCTTCTTGGTTTTGTTTCATCCCCGCTTCGGCCGAAGTATCTTCTCCGAGAAGCTCTCGTCCATCCATCACTGGAAGGAGAGTTTCTTTTTCATCTCTCTCCCGAAGAGGCACAAGGGTGTCTGGCCCTTCCCCACCAAGTGGAGGCCCTTGGCCGAGAAGATTTTCGCGGTCCCCACACTCAGGCTCGAACAGCTCGCCGACACCCACCTATTCATGGATGATGCCCCCTTCAACACTAACGAGCTTTTAGAGGACGAGGGCAGGCTCGTCTATAAGGATTGAGGTTTCGGATCTGATTATCGAGTCAATTTCGGGGTTGGATCTCTTGGTTTCGGCCCTTGTAGGACTGGGGCTTGTGTTCGACGCAGTTCAAACGACGTCTGATAAAGTGTTAAATTGATCATTTAAGGGCAATCATATGCATCATATTCATGTTTTTATCTGCAAAATAGCATGAAATGATAGATAATTGTGTAACAAGTCCAACGGTACTAATTTCATCAAATTCTGACTTAAAAACATCGTCATTTCATGTGATTAAAGGAGTATAGCGCATTTGCGGTTTTTCGACAAAACCGAGACGAAATGAATAAATATGATGATATTTTTATGATAATGCGCTAATTTATATTTATTTTATGTGAACAGGACATGCCGATGATGCAGTGCAGCTGGTGGAGTTTCCGGAAATTCGGGGGAGGTCTAGTGTGCGAATTTCAACTAAAACATGGGTAAAAATATAATTTGATTCCTTCATTCACTGGAGTTTTCCAAAACCCACTCTTTCCTTTCGTCTCTCCAATTTCCTAAACACATCCCTTCCTTTATTTTAAAAATCCTCTCTCTCTCGTTTTAGAAATTTGAATCATAATTCTTCTCCAGTTTTCTTTTCCTCTCCTTTAACCTCTTTCCTTCCCCAATTCCGACTCTCTCTTCCTCTCTCCGTTTTGTTTTCCAACTTCTCCCTTTCCAAAAACTCTCCCACACGCTCTCTCTCTCTCTCTTCTTCTCTCCCATATATGCCGAGTCCTCCCCCTCCTCCGTAACTTTTCTCTCCCACAGCTTCTCCTCTCCTCTTTCTCTTCCTCCTCGGTTTCCCACGTCTCTCTCTTCCTCTCCTTCTATCCCTAGCCCTCTCTTCCTCTCTCCCGTATTCTTTCTCTTAGTTTGTTTTCACCGCATCCGTCCTCCTTCCTCTGTTCTCTCCCTCTCTCCGGTCCTACCTCTCTCGGTCTCTCCTCCTCTTCTCAACATCTCCCTCGCCGTTTCTCTGGTCCTCACCCACGCGTAGCCGGCTGCCCAACTCCTCGCACCTGTACGTAGAAGGCCTCTCCACCAAGCCGTTGTCCATGCTGCGGTGAAGCCCAGCTAGCAAGCTCATGCACACGCGGCAACCCCCCAGCGCATGCACGCAGGCACGTAGCCGGTCAAGCTCCTCCAGCCATCCATGTCTGGTTGCCCCAGCATCTGTCCATGCATGCCGGTGAGATTTCTTCAGCAGCATCCTCAAATGGCAGCTTCAACCCCGCACTCCACGCGCCGGCTCAGCAACAGCAGCCGGTAGCTTCTCCACGACACGCACCACCCGGCTGCATCTCCACGTAGCCAACCAGCTGCCAGCACCTTAAGCAAGCTTCCACAACGCACCTGGCACGTCCACCCGGCGCATGCATGCCTGCAAGCCAGCCGTCAAGCAGCTTCCGGCAGCCTCCTCCTCAAGCTTCCCACGTCTAGCTCCGGCAAGCCCACCAGCCTGCAAGTTGCCTCTCCACGTTCACAGCAGCTCTTCAAAAAGCCCGGTGAAGCCATCAACCCACAGCAGCAACAACCAGCAGCTGCTCGTGCAGCAGCTCTCCCAGCCATGTACCAGCATTCCTCAGAACCTGTCCACGCTCCACGCAGCAACAGAAGCCTGCTTCCTTCAACACCTGCCAGCAGCTGGTCCACTGTGCCATACCTCCACAACCGGACCATTGCACCAGCAGTCTACCTGTCGATCTGTTCTTTCTTTCTATTTAGTTTAGAATTAGGTTAATTACTTAGGGATAGCTAATTGTTATTTAATATCTTTATTGTTTAGTTTAAGTTTATTAAACAATTAAACTTTGTAGTTTATTTCATAATTTTTAATTAATTCCTGTTTAGCACGTAGTTAAATTTCAACGTCTTTGTCACAAATTTTAGTTGTGTTTATTATTTTTATATGTGTTTGCGTTTAATTTCTGAAAAAGAAAAGAAAAAAAAAAGGAATTTGTTTAATTCAAGCAATTATGTTTTTTAGGTTACATTAGTTAATTATGTTTTAGTTTAATTAAGTAATTAGTCTATTTAAATTTTCACTTATTTTTAGATTAACTGAAGTCCAAAGTTTTCAAAATTAAAATTCTATCTCCCTGTGGATCGACTCGGACTCACCACTATTAAATTTCCAAAATTTGATTTGAGTGAGCCGGATAAATTTAGATTGAACGTTTTCATGTGTTTAACGACGCACAATTCGAAACGATCAATTTTTGGCGCCGTTGCCGGGGATCGAACCCGGGTCACCCGCGTGACAGGCGGGAATACTCACCACTATACTACAAAATTTTTGGCGTCCGATGAGGTGGACACGTTCGTGGGCTGGTGTTGGGCCGCGGGAGTACGGCCCCGGTCTTATCGTCTGAATGACGTCTTGTATGGACGACGCCATTTAGGGTACAACCCTGGTACGTCAATATACGACCCGTCTTGTCGTCTAAATGACGTCGATCTTAGACAACGTGTTTTATCTAGTTTCAGTTTGACCTCGCGAACCCTTCCTCCTTTCCCTCATTTTCTCCTTTCCTCTCTCTCTCCTCTCTCCAGCCTCTGGCGCCCCTTTTCCCCTTCTCCTTTCCTTCCTCTCCCTATTCCTCCTCTCCCTCTACTCCATCAACCTCCTAAATTTCCACCATTACCACCACCACTTCGTCCGCGGCGCATTTCTCTCCGGACGGCGGCCGACGTCCCGGTGGAGTAACGGCGTCCACAGCGGTACCGGCGGCGTCGTGTGGCATGGCGGTTCGGCGGCTTGGAGCTCGGAGGAGTTTGAGTAATCGGTAGGGTGACGATCCTCGCGATGTTTTGTTTAAAAACCATATTTTTCCTATTTTGGAGCATGTTTAGGAGATTTCTGGGGTAGAAATGCTAATCTTATAGAATGAAGAATGGTGAGTTTTTATTGGGTATTTGGGTTCTCCTCCTACTCCTCTATTTTTTTTTTTTGACGTTTTTCTGGCGATGGCCATTGCCCAAAGGGCTTGTCCAGATACAAATTTGACTGGTTTTGGTTTCCCCGATGAAGTTGAAGGTTACCAGCTCTTGGATTGGTGGCAGAAGCTCAAGGCTGAGAGGATCCCGATTTCTCCGGAAGACGCTGTGGCCAGTTCTGATTACGCTTCTTCTCCTCCGATGACCCAGGACAACTCCCTCGTCGATTTAGAAGGCGAGGATGCTGATGTATAGCTGATCCGGGGGCTTGACCCGGTCATTATTTTTGAGTTGCCGGAGCTGAATGAGCGGCTGACTTTTGTTCTTCCTTCATGTGTATAAAAAGAACTCTCTTTTGGAAATTATCCAGACATGTTTTGACTAAGCATTCTTATCGCTTTTCTACATTCGGTATCGTCTGAACATTTCTTATCGTCTAAGTTATCCTGTGTGCGGATCAACTGTAGGACGAACTCCCGAATAGTCTAAAACCTGGTTTGGTCATGGCTAATTTCAACGTTCTCTGACTGTTGAATATCTTTCGGTCAGTATTTACGAAACTTGTTCCGGATATAGCCGAGATCACTCCCGACGCGTTTTTACAGTCTTTAGGATAGTGCCACTCCCGATATGGTTTGCATAGCCGAAGTTACTCCCGGTACGGTTTACACGGTCTTTAGGATAGTGCCGCTCCTGATACGGTTTGCATGGCCGAAGCCACTCCCGATATGGTTTACACGGTCTTTAGGATAGTGCCGCTCCCGATACGGTTTACATGGCCGAAGCCACTCCCGGTACGGTTTACACAGTCTTTTGGATAGTGCCGCTCTCGATACGATTTGCATGGCTGAAGCCACTCCCGGTACGGTTTACACGGTCTTTAGGATAGTGTCGCTCCAGATACGGTTTGCATGGCCGAAGCCACTCCCGGTACGGTTTACACGGTTTTTAGGATAGTGCCGCTCCCGATACGATTTAAATGCCCGAAGCCACTCTTGGTACGGTTTACACGGTCTTTAGGATAGTGCCGCTCCTGATACAGTTTGCATGGCCGAAGCCACTCCCGGTACGGTTTACACGGTCTTTTGGATAGTGCCGCTCCTAATATGATTTGTATGGCCGAAGCCACTCCTGGTACGGTTTACACGGTCTTTTGGATAATGCCGCTCCCGATACGGTTTGCATGGCCGAAACTACTCCCAGTACGGTTTACACGGTCTTTTGGATAGTGTCGGATACAGTTTTTTAGAATGACACATTCATTCGATGCATTTGTATTAATTCACAACATATATCTGGATTTAAGCTGGGAGAACATTTTACACAAAATAGCGCTGAAGTCACTCTACATTCTAGGTGAGAGGGAGAGGCTGGCCCGAAAGGGTCTCCAGCCGATAGGCCCCTCGTCGAATGACTTCCTTCATGTTAGTTTTAGGTGGCCTACAAGCCAATCTGACTATGTAAATCTCGTTCATTTATTAATATAATGGCATAATATTCATTATGTGTAAATCGCATTAATTATCGTTTCATAATGAAGTCCGTGAATATGTGCTATATTGATCAGATCATGATGAGATCATACTAATGAGACTGATCACTTAAACACACATATTCTTAATCGTTCATAGTCGGAGGATATTCGAGAAGGACATCGGATATCCGGTTAGACTAGTACAGATTACTCCTGCTCATATGATGAGGGTGACTGATCTCATAAGTCACTTGTGTGGAGACACTAAGGCGAATCTGTAGGTGCTCATTGGAGAATGAGTTCACTGAACTGATCCGATTGAATCGCTGGATGGTATTGTACGTCACTGTCAACCAGCTTGATTCTATTGTCGCAGTTGCGTGGATGGTCCTCGGACCTGAGACACCAAGGACACCTTGGCGGTGGACTTCTGTGCTTTGACCTTGGTTTACGAATCTCTAGCCACGGGATTCTAATACGCCAAGGATTGGGTACATCGGAATACCGTCGAAGGGAATTGTGTGTCAATAAGGAATCATTCGCTTTCGGTACTTAGAGAGAGAATGCTCTAGGAAGGATGCGCGAAAGTCCCTGGGCAGGGCGGACGATAATATCGGGAAATGAGTTTTCCGATATTCGTCAGCGGCATCCAATCCAAGTGAGTCGACCGGTTAGGGTTTGACAGCTCGCCATATCCTGAGTTGACTCGAAAGCATTGTACGAATGAATGATTATATCCACGCGGTAACTGTCGGCGGAAAGGTTCCAAGAGTGGGTTACTTAACCCCAATACCTTCCGGGTTCACGCGGTGTTGCTTGGCACCCAACGTGATCGGAGGCTCGGTCGAATTCGATGTGCGACATCAATTCGATTGATTAATTAATTAATAAATGGTTATTAATTGATTAATATAGCCAGTGAGGAGTCACTGGGCTTGTTGGGCCATTAACTGGACTGGTACTTGGGCCTAGAGGGTCACACGCACATGATTCTCAAGGCGATGGATAAATAAGTGGGTTTTATACAAACCAGGGGTTTTTATGAAAAATCGCGCGGTTAGTATAAAACATAGCGAACGGGCTGAGCAGGCCAAGCTGTTGCTAACCCTAGCCGCCCCTCCTCAGTTTCTCTTTCTCTCTGGCGTCCAGACAGATCTAGATCTGCTCCGCCGCTTCTCCGAATCCCGTTCGACGGGAAATCGTCCGCGCGTTGCGGCGATTGTTGCGGCGACCGGCAGAGGTTTCGTGGGCTGCGAAGAACGAGGAACGTGAGGATATCCGTCGCGAGGAGGATCGCGTGGACTTCGCTAGAGGCCGGGCACTTGCGCGGCTTGCGGTGTAGCACCGACGGAACCGAACGGTTGCGGATTCGAATCCGCACACGGTGAGAACTTCGATTATCCGATAATCATAGTTTTAGTTTTTCGAAACGGGAAACGGATCGCTGTTTTATTTTATTTTCCGCTGCGTAAGCGATCCGGAGAAATCCGAGAAATCCCAACACTTCACTCGATAAGGGCCTTCCCAGTTTGGAGATAACTTTCATGCGGCTTCGGCCGGCTTCGAAACATGGGCATTCCGCAACACGAGGTCCCTTGCTTCAAAATTTCGAGGCTTCACTCGAGCATTATGATATCTGGCCATACGTTGTTGGTATGCAGCCAACCGAATGCAATCCTGATATCTAGTCTCTTCCGCGAGATCAAGGTGATCTCTCATGGCTTCGTCATTACTTTCCGGATTATAAGCGAGGACCCTTGGCGAAGGCAGGCCGATTTCGACCAGGATGACCACTTCTACTCCGTAAGCCATCCGAAATAGAGTTTCTCCGGTAGGGGCTCGGCTCATTGTTCGGTAAGCCCACATTACGCTTGGTAATTCTTCCACCCATCGGCCTTTAGCTTCGCCGAGACAGGTTTTCAGCCCTCGTAGTATGCTTCGGTTAGTGACTTCGACTTGACCATTAGTCTAAGGGTGAGCCACCGAAGCGAATTTGTGCAGAATACCGAAGCTTGAGCAGTTGCCTTTGAACCGGTTATTGTCGAATTGTTTGCCATTGTCTGATATAATCGCCCGAGGGATACCATAGCGACAGATAATAGACTTCCATACGAAGCTCCAAACATTATTATCAGTAATAGATGCAAGGGGTTCGGTTTCCACCCATTTTTTAAAATAATTCATTGCTACAATAAGAAATCTCCTCTGGCCAGTGGCCATGGGAAATGGTCCCAGAATATCAATCCCCCATTGGGCGAAAGGCCAAGGATCCAATAGAGGTGTTAGTATGGTTGCCGACTGATGAATAAGAGAGCTGAACCTTTGGCATTGGTCAGAGCGGCGGACGAGACTAGCTGCGTCCTCCCGGAGGGTTGGCCACAAGTATCCTTGCCTCAGGAGTTTATGGGCCAGGGCTCTTCCTCCTGCGTGTGCTCCGCAAATTCCCTCGTGCATTTCTCGAAGGGCATAATTAGCTTCGGAGGGGCCGAGGCACCGAAGGAGCGACCGGCCGAAATACTTTTTGTACAATATTTCTTCTAGAATTAGGAACTGAGAAGAGCGTTGTCGGATGCGTCTTGCTTCTTTTGCCTCAGATGGGAGCTCCCTTCGGAGGATAAAAGCAATTATTGGAGTCATCCAGGTCTCGCCTTTGGAAGTATCTACTTGCATTACCTTAGATTCTTGAAAATTAGGTTTAGACAGTTCTTCGACCAGGACCATTTGGCTTCCTCCCCTATCATGAGTCGATGCCAGCCGAGAGAGGACATCGGCTCGAGTATTCTCGGACCGGGGGATCCGCACAATTTCAAAGGAAGCAAACTCGGCAATGATCTTTTGGGTTACCTGAAGGTAGGATGCCATCAATGCGTCTTGGGCTTCGTACTCTCCAGTAATCTGGCTGACGATAAGCTAAGAGTCGCTGAATGCCTTTATTTCGAATGCGCTGAGCCTTCTCGCGGCCTGAAGTCTTGATATCGAGGCTTCGTATTCGGCGGCATTATTAGTGGCCATGAAGGTGAAGTGCAGGGCATACTCGGTGACGATTCCTACCGGAGATGCCATGATCCACCTTGCACCACTACCCGAAGAGCAATCGGACCCGTCAACGTATAATTGTCATTTATTGGTTGAGGGGGATACTGATGCTGAGGTGCCTACGGCTTCAGGGTTTATTTTGATGGAGATGGTTGCTTCTCCTGGTGGGGGAGTCGAGGAGGATTCGGGAGTTAACTCTGCGATGAAGTCGGCTAGGGCTTGAGTTTTTACTACAGTTCGAGGTCCATAGGAGATGTCGAATTCTCCTAACTCGATTGCCCACTTGGCCAGTCTCCCAGATACTTCCGGTCGAGAGAGAACCTGCCTCAGAGGTTGATCAGTGAGGACTTTATTGAATGTGTGAGGAAGTAAGGCCGGAGCCTTCTGTAGATGCGACCAAGGCCAGGGCCAGCTTTTCCAGTGCAGGATACCGAAGTTTTGCTCCTTGGAGTGCTCGGCTGGCATAGTAGACTGGTTTTTGGGAACCATCTTCCTCCCGGATAAGAACAGCGCTTACAGCGGCCTCAGAAGCGGCAAGATATATGAACAGTCGTTCCCCTTCGATAGGCTTGGATAGGACGGGAACCTCAGAGAGGTAGGCCTTTAGCTGATCGAAAGCCGATTGGCATTCGTCTGTCCCAGAGAAATTGCTGGTCTTCTTCAGTAGCTTGAAAAAAGGGAAACAACGGTCCGCCACTCTCGACATAAAACGGCTTAGCGCCGCGATTCGTCCGCTTAACCTTTGAACTTCCCGGACGTTCGCTGGCAGGCGCATTTGAAGGATGGCCGCGACCTTTACAGGATTCGCCTCCACCCCTTGACGAGTGACCATCTAGCCGAGGAACTACCCAGAAGCTACACCGAAGGCACACTTAGCAGGATTCAACTTCATTTTGTACTTGCGCAGGATAGAGAAGGTTTTGGCCAAATCGGCCAAATGGTTATTGGTGACCCGGCTTTTCACCAGCATATCGTTGATGTAGACTTCCATATTTCGGCCAAGTTGTGAAGCGAACATCTTGTTGACGAGGCATTGATAAGTTGCTCCAGCATTCTTCAAGCTGAAGGGCATCCGGGTGTAACAGTACAAGCCAAGGTCTGTTGTAAAGCTTGTCTTGTCTTCGTCTTTCGGATGCATCCGGATTTGGTGGTACCCCGAGTAGGCATCGAGGAAGCTGAGTTGTTCATGGCCGGAGGCGGCATCCACCATTTGGTCTATCTAAGGCAACAGGAAACTGTCTATCGGACAAGCCTTATTGAGGTTAGTGAAATCAACACACATTTGCCACTTACCGTCTTTTTTTTGGCACCATTACTACATTGGCGATCCAGTCAGGATGATGCACCTCCCGGAAATGTCCCGCATCCAGCCCCTTCTGTACTTCAGCTTGGATTGTCATTCTTTTTTCTTGATTGAAGGTGCATCGCTTTTGTTTGACCGGGGGTTGATTCAGATTAACATGTAGATGATGCTCCGCTACCTCTGGATCGACCCCGGGCATATCCAAAGGGGACCATGCAAAGACGTCGAGATTCTCCTTCAGGAAGCTGATTAATCTTTCGGCTTCGGCTTTTTCAAGGCCGGAGCCTATCAGTAATGTTTGGCCTTCTCCTCCTGGGACCGGAATAGTAACAAGTTCTTCTCCTGAGGATGCTTCGGCTGAAGACTCGATTGAAAGAGACACGGCCGCTGTTTTTCCCTTGACTGAGATTATATAACATTGTCGGACAGCTTCTTGATTCCCTTTTGCCTCGCCGATTCCATGGCTAGTATGGAACTTCAACTTCTGATGGTAGGACGAAGGCACATCTCCGATTCCTCCAATCAACCTTCCCGAAGATGGCGTTGTAAGCCGAGTCAATTTTTACAACTGCGAAATCGGTTTCAATGGTCAATTGCTTCGGTGCTGTACCGAGGGTCACGGGCAGACGGTGTTGGGTTCGGTCGTAACCCCCGGGAAATCACAGAAGCGGAAGAACGTAAAACGAAATGATTTCCCAAACCGGTTCGGGCTCCGATAGATGCAACAAAAATGATCTAAATAAATCACACGAGATTTTCACCTTGCACAGTACACGTTGTCCTGTGAAAATCGATGCCGAACTCCTCGAAGCTATGAGCGGCACAAGCGTACGGCCTCTAGAGACGATCCACACGAACTCTCGCAGCGACGGAGTTCCTTCTCCTTCAACCCGCACAACCCTCCTCTAACTCCTGGATGGCCAGGAAAGAAGAGTCCAACTCTTCTTCCTTTTTCTTGACGACCAGGTATTTGGAATGGTTAAAAGAAAACTTGCGGGTATGAAGAGAACATGGGTTATTAATAGGAAGCTTAAGTGGCAGTTTGAACCGCCTCGTCAACCAATCCCGTCTTTAACCGCCTCGACAAAAAGTAACCACGGTTAAATTAAACCCAAAGGTATATTATATATCAATATATTATTATTAGCTTATTTATGAAATAAGCTTAATAATATATATATTATATATATGCTTTTTATATTATTGCATATATTCTTTTAAGCCATTCACATATTCCTTTCTCAAAAGAATATAATGCTTTAGTATATTTGTCCATACAATAATATTCCGTTCTGCAAGAGTTATTTGTGTGTGATCCTCTAGGCCCATTATCTCTCTGGTTTAAAGATCCATTAACTTCTAATCTAATTAGAAGTAAATTAAACCGGTTATTCCCAATAACCGTTTAATTTGTTCCGGATCTTTTGATCACGTTGGGTCAAGCAAATCTGCGTGATCCCAGAGGATGCCGGGTTCATCTTCACCATGTTAGGCACTTGTAAGTCTTCAGTTACCGTATCGCTATAATCTCTTGCTCATTCTATGAGTCTGATCGGATCTTGTGGTATGGTTTCGTCAAACCACTAGTGATCGTGTCGTCTGACCATGACCTCCATAGTAATTTCACGTTCGTTCCAAACAAACTGATACCACCTTGGCCAGGGATTTAGTGGAGCGTCCATGTCATGACTCATTAACTGTCTGTGATATACCTGACAGTGAGCGATCCCCTCTTGACCATTAACAGTCTTCGCATGCATCCCGATGTGGCTAATAATTCAATGTTTCATGACTTATGGTTAAAGTCACTTAACCAAACATTAAACCACACCAATCCTCATGCAAGACTACATTAATGTCTCAGATTAAAGGATCAACGATACTACTGAGACAGGTAGATCTTCAGTTGACATTAGGTATAATTAACCATCTGAAGATCCATCAGCGGATCAGTTCAGTGAACATCCTCCCAGGATGAACACCCACACATATGTGCTGGTGCCCCGCACCTATGACTGGGAGATTGGTCATCTACACATCATGCGTGCTGATTTATAAGTAATCAATATCCTAGAATGATTACTCTCCAATCAGGAACAGTTTAAGGTATGTGCCATATACAGTTAAACTCACATGCGAGATCCCATCTCGAAATTGACTGTGCAATCACATATCCTAGGGACAACGCAAAGCAATCCACAGATTACAAGTTTACGCTCTAATTACCACTTAATTATATTGAACAAGATTGTACAACACATTGGATCTACACGGCCCATAATTGGTCTGTAGGGCACCCAAAAACTAACAGTTGGATGATGCCTTCCACTCGGCATGGGGCTCCATTGAAGCCAAACAAGGGTCCCCGATGAGCCTTCATATCAGCTTCGGTTAGACCAAGTTTCAGGAAACAATCATAAAAAAGCACATTAGGTGCGCTCCCGTTATCAACAAAAATACGATGAACATCGTAATTTTTCAATACAACGTTCACTACGAGAGCATCATCGTGTGGGACTTGAATGTCATAGAGGTCTTCTTGGCCAAAGACGATGTCCTCCTGGCGAGAGCGCTTTGGCTCAGCATTAATTGCCGTTACGTCCGATGATGCATCGGCGCGATGACGACGTTGCGCTCCTTCTCCCGGTCCTCCGGATATGACCATGATTGATCTAGCACTAGGCCGCTAGTGTGATGCTTTCGCCGTAGCCGAAGCAACTTTCAGCTGAGGTGGTGTTTCCTTGGTTGGAAGTTGGGGCTGCCTTGGCATTGCCGGGGCGTCTCGGCATTGCTGCCGCTGAGGTTGCACCCACTTGTATTGTGGCAGGTGGCCTTCCCAGATGAGGCGATCAATCTCCTCTTGAAGGTGTCGGCATTCGTCTGTTGAATGTCCGGTTTCCTGATGGTATTCACAGTATTTCCGGGAGTCCCTTCAGCGGGGATCAGTTTTGATGCGTTCAGGCTGTCGGAGCATGCCTTTTACCTCCATGAGCATCTAGGAGGGAGGAGCTGGCAGCAACATGTACTGTTGCTGTAGAGCCCGATGCTTGTCTCGGCCCCACTCTTCTCTTCTATACCTCTTGCGGGAGGATTCTTAATCTTCGGTGCGAGGATGCGCCGCTGGTAAGGTAACAGCCGACACGGCTTCGGCGGCATTCTTGCCCTTGGACATCATCAGGGCTTCCTGATTGATGTATTTGTGAGCCCGGGCCACTAGATCTTGAAAGGTGGGAGGATGCCGCTTCCCAATGGAGCTGAGAAGTTCTTCGTCCGTGCAGCCACTGATTACGGCTGAGACCACAATTGAACTATCCAGGTTTGGAGTCTGGGCTGCTTCGGTTCGAAACCTAGTGGAATACTCCTGAAGAGTCTCGGTTGGTCCTTGCCGAATGGCATGCAAACTGGCTAAAGTTTTACATTGTCGAGTAGCATCATAGAATTGGTCAATGAATAATTGACCCAGTTGAACCAACGAGTGGATAGAATTGGGTGTCAAGGTTTCAAACCAAGTGGAGGCTATCTTCTCGAGGGTGAGGGGGAAAAGACGGCAGCGGACTGCTTCGGGAACCCTTCGGACAGAAAGATAGGAATTAAATCTCTGAAAATGGCAGATTGGATCTGTCATGCCATCGTACAGAGGACCTTTCAGCAGCTTGAAGTTAGATGGTACTTCAGTGGCTAGAATTTCGGGAGAGAATGGGGTTTGTTCTAGAATGGTACTGGCGAAAGGTGCTCCATATGGCCGGGACACCATCTGCTGCATCTCCTTCTTCATTTCGGTGAGTCTCCAATCCAGCTCCGGAGTTGTAGCAGTAGTAGCGGCCGAGCATCCCTCGGCTTTGGTCGGGTGGATGCCGGACGAAGCGTTGTTCGGCTCCGTCATCATATGGCTAGCATGTGGAACTTGGCCTTGCGGCCCGTATGGTTCACTGCGTGTTGAAACCCCTTCATTAAGGAACGCCCGCGAAGGTATTGGCTGTCTCTTCATAGACTGAGCAGCCAGACAATACTGTGGTTGGGGCAGTGCCTGCCGCAGGCTGATTCAGCAGCCCCATAGGCTGGGCGATAGCCAATACCATATCACGCAACGGTGCCAAAGAGGTAACAATAGCCGTTAGTGTGGCTACGTGTTATTGGAGCTCTTCCACCCGGTCGTCCTTGGGAACGACAGACTCCGGTATTGCCAGGAGGACAGATCCGGCATGAAGGAGTGATTGGGCTGGAGTCATCCGCATCTCTGCTTCGTCTTGGCCAGATCGCCTCGTTACCGATCGATGAGACATAGCTGAAAACTTTCCCACAGACGGCGCCAAGTGATGCAGCCGAGGCAATCACTGTCGGACTCCGGGATCAGAATCTGAATGTCAGCCGGATGACCAGTAACCGAGAGGGAACCGGACCGAAAGGTGGGCAGAGACATGCCGAAACTCCTACACGAAGAAGGAATCAATCAGGAAGGGTCCTGGGTCTCGGCCCAGGTGAACCTTCTCCGATGGTTAAGTTAGTCTCGACTGAAAGACTATTTAGAAGAAAGAAGAAGCTTGAGTGCTTATGGTGTACATTTTCCGCAGTGAATAACATCTCTTTTATAGCAGGGGATGAGAGTTCCTTTCTTGTGACAGTCGATATAGGACTATGTTCGAGGGTTTGAAAGGAAATCACAAGAATACCCCGTGTCAATAGGCCGAAAGCCCACCAGCGATTGACCGAAATGGGCCGGACCCATTTCGGCCCATTGTATGCTTGGGTTGGACCGAATACTGCCGTTTGGTAATTAATCTTGTCATGTGTGGGCTGGACTTGCACTGACCCAGTAAGGCATCTGGGCCGAAACCGTCTAATTGGCTTCATGGACCGAATACTTCTCGGCCCCTTCTTTAGTTGGACTGGCCTCAGCCGTTGGGCCTAATTGGATTCTCCCCCATCAAATAACTATCAAAGATAGTTTTAAATCGTCTTTGGCATCTACTCCTATAAAGTCATTTTCACTTAAAATGAGGAATGAGTCCACTTAAATTTATTCCAAATAGACTGAGAATATACTTGAAATCTCATTCTCATGTTCAAAAAACTTTTCCTCAGAAAGACTTTGGTTCACAAAATCCTAAATATTTTCATTATTACACTCCTAGGAGTTTCAACTCACATTGCATTCCAACTAATATTACAAGATCGTCTTAGCAGCAGGAACCGCACTAAGGCCAACCTCTAGAACCGTATCTACTATCTTGTAGTCCCCCAAGTTGATTTATAAAAACTACCCTTCCCACACTGGAGGTATATGTATTTAGAAAACAAACAGAGGTTGTTAAGAGGGCGTTTGCATTCTCACTATTTTCTCGAAAAGTAAAGAATCATAGGAAATGTTTACCGGAAAGTAAAAAAAATTGAAAAGTATTTTCTTGTAAAAAAATATGTGTTTGTAAATCTCATGAAAAGGTTGGAGTTCTCACCCACTAAAGAGAAAAATATGGAGAGAATATGCGACATGAAGATCTACGGTGGAGAGAGAGTGGAAAATATTTCCCACGGAAATATTTCCCCCATGAGGAGTAGGAAAATAGATCCCAAGAAAAAAAGGAATACTATGAGAATATAAAAAATATTTCTTCAATTAATTTTTACTCAAAAACATGTAATAGTTAGTTAGAAAAATATTTCCTTGAGAAATTTTGCCAAATGTAAACACCCCCCAAGTAATTGACCCAAGACTTTTGAAAAGATTAGATGTATCCCGGTGGGAAAGATTGACCAAACGTAGATACCCACCAAAGACTGTGACACTTCTCTATTAGTCAAATGTAATAATACACTAACAGCACAAGAAAAAAATTCTCCAGAGACTAACGTTAGCAGTATTCCTCCATGTGGGCATTGACTCCCGAAAGCTTCGCAAGAAAGCTTCTCCAGAGATTGACATTAGTGGTATTCCTCCATGTAATGGGTAGACTAGGTTCATGCTTGGCAGAACACTTCTAGATTTTTTTCTAGTTATCTTGAGAGAAAGGAAGTAAATGTTATAAATCATTTCTATAATATTTTAATTATTTTCTGACTTCCAACTGAAAGCTCTAAAATAAAACTTGCCAAATTGAAGAAAAAATAGAGTTGTTAGGAGAGGCTTGAGTTTTATAACTATTTAAAATCAATTATAACAACTTCCATTCAAAATAATAATAAAAAAAAAAACTTACATCCATTAGTTTTTATGTTGTAAGACAAAATTAAAAGTGGCCTCTAATTAAAAGGTTTGCCAAACACACCTTAGGGCCGTTTTTCACACAACTTTTTATTGGAGGAACTTTTAATCCTTCTTTTAGTTTTTTTTTTTTTTTTTTAAAGATAGATTTTGAAAGCCAATTCCATGCTATTTTAGTTGGCTTTTGGCTTTCAACCAAAAGCTTCAAATCTGAGCTTCCTAAAGTGAGGTTATTAAGAGAGGTTGACTTTTCTAACTACTCAAAATTAATCATAATCACTTTCATTTATTATTTTTTTATGTTGTAAGAAGAGACTAAAAGAAGCTTTCTAGTAAAAGTTATGTCCAACACAGCCAACAAAAGAGGAACTTTGGTGCCGTGGGTCCCCATCACTGCTGCCATGCATTAAAAGGTCAGATGTTTTTTACTTTTCCGTGTTACACCCAGATGCAAACGCAATACCACGTAGGTTTGTAAACTCGTTAATTTCACATCGAAAACCTCTCCTCTATTCTTGAGGACAAAAGTTATAATTAAATAAATATATATATAGTAACACCATTCTCCCACATACTTTATCAACACACCTTTAAAAGCTTAATAATGTCCTCCCTCTTCTTGCAACACACTAGACATATGATCGCCAAGTGAAATACCATTTTGGTCTTTAATGTGTCTTAATCTTAACATCACACAACTAAATCTCTAACCGACATGTTTGGAGAATAAGAGGTTAAATAAGATGGCTTATGACATTTATTTTGCGAATTCAAGTTTGAGAGTGTAGACACGTTATTCTTGACATAACTGAAATAATTTAACTCACCTAAAAAGTCAGAATTATTTATTTTTAAAATAAAAAAAATATTTAAAAAATTCTTATTATTCTAAATATAAGAGAACAAATCAGCCCATTGAATAGGCATTACAGGGCACAATTTCCGATCCCTTAAGAATAGGCACTACAGGACACAATTCCCGAAAAGATCTTGTATAGGAAATTCTTATTGTTATCCGGTCCCTTAAGAATAGGCATTACAGGGCACAATTCCCGAAAAGATCTTGGATTCTTGCTTCCATCCCCGGGCAATGTGTGCGACCATCTCCAAAGTCAACGATGCATGCAGGCCATCCACCTAGGCAAATGGCCCATGGGCTAATATTTTAATGAGCAATACTTGCTGTGACAGGGAGAAGTTACATTCATTAAGATCAGACTGCAGTGCAGCAATTAAAAAATTTAGAAAAAAATTACTGAATAACAAGACTATCCATCATGTGATCTTTGAAAGGATTAGGACTACAAATGAGTCGAGTCGAGTTATACTATGTTCAAGTTTGGCTTCACTAATTTTAATGAAGTTCGAGTGCGAGCTGAGTTTTTAAAATAGTTGTTCAAGCTTGGTTCATTTAGATATTAAACGAGTTGGAGCCGAGTATCGAGTAGCTCATGAGTTTAATGAATCTATGATATATTTAATTTATTTTTTTTATTTAAATACATAAACTCAAGACTAAACAACGGAAAGTAGTAAGTTGCTTGCGCCTTAGCTATTTGATAGAAAACTATACAAGATATTAGAATACCCTTTTTTACAAATAAAACATAAAAGTAGCAGTTAGGAGAGTGCACCCTATCCGAGAGAAAAAGAAAGATATTAGAATATTTTATTAATTGAGATTATTCATGATTAGAATAACTAAATAATTACTTAAAAAAATCTTAATGAATACTTAAATGAGTTCTTAACAAGTACTTAAACGAGTTTGTTCACGAGCATACTCGAACCGAGTTCACTTGTGTTCAAATTTGACTCGTTTAATGAATTGAATTCAAATTTTTATTCAAACTTGTTTATTTAACTTAATAAACGAATCAAATCGAACTATTATCGAGCAATCTCTAAAGATGGTTGCACACATACACGCGCATAAAGCATATCATGGCCCCACGATAATCCAAGTTGGATCGTGCAGAATCGTGCCTGCACACCCCCCACAGACGGGGCATGCAGAGTATTGCTTTTTTGATATAAAGAAATGATTATTGCAATGCCCCCGAAGCAGAGCAGCTGCTTGGGACATGCAGTACGCTCACAACTGCCAATCCTTACCTGTGCATGTCAATCCAGCTAATGTTGGGTTTTAATCCAATTAGTGGTCCACTTGTGTTTACTGGGTTGCACACTTGCACACCATTAGGCATCCAATTAATGGAATATGATTGGGCTTAACCCATTAGGTGCCCAATAAGGATCCTATAATGGGTAGGATCCTGTTAGAAGTAAGAACGGGACTGGTCCCTCCTCTCTATAAAAGAAGCATGTGACTCTCCATTAGGTCATACGTATCAAGACAAATAGAGAGAGGAAACCAGTGGCGATAGTGCGTGGGTCTACACCGTCTTCTCGTCCGGGGTTCGTGGATTCTTGTTCGAGGTTCGCGGCGCGTGGGGATCGATTCCGAGATCGTCTTCCTCTGCGTTAGGGATGACTTCCGCTCTAGGTATTTCTAAAATCCCTAACAAGTGGTATCAGAGCCTGTGTCGGATTTTTTTGGGACTCCAATTCACGAGATTCTTCCCGTCGGTTTAAAAATATATATATATATTTCGGACGGCCGAATGGCCGGGCGGCGCGGCACGCCCCGCCGTGGCGGGCTACCGCGGCCCTGCGCAAGGCCGCGCGCGGCGCGCGCGGATGCGCAGGCACACGCGCGCGGCCGCGCGTGGCCGCGCGGGGGCCCTGCGCGCAGGGCCGCGCGGCACCGCGCGCAGCGGCGCTGGCCGCGCGGCACCGCGCGCAGCGGCGCTGGCCGCGCAGCGGCGCTGGCCGCGCGGCGGCGCTGGCGCCGCCCCGCGCCGGCGAGCGTCCCGCAGGAGCCCGCCCAGCGCGGGGGGAGCGGCGCCGCCGTGCGTTCCGGCGGGGTTTTCCGGCGAGGGCAGTTTTCGGCGGGGTTCGGTGGAGGTTTCCTAAAATTTGGATTTTCTAAAATTTGGGTTTCCTAAAATGAAGTTTCTAAACCCTAACTTTCTTTTTTGGGAGGTTGAAGATGATGGGTTAAGAAACTATTGGGTTTAGGAAACTATTGAATTTAGGAAACTATTGGGTTTTATTTGGGTTAAATTTTGAATCCATAACGGATCTTGGTTAAAGATCATTTGAATCCTATTTTGGGTATTAGATCCGTTATGATCTTATTAAGACCCAAATTCGGATCCATTTGATAATTCCTTAACGGATATTAGTTAACGGGTATTGAATTCGGATTTTGGGTACGATATCTGTTTAGATATCATTAAGACCCGAATCCGGATCCGATTAAGTTTTCCGAATCCGGATCCGATTAAGTTTCCAACCCAAACCCGTTAATCTAACCCAAATCGAACCCGTTAACCCGTTAAAAGCCGGACCCGTATCCGTTTATATCCGTTTGTGTAGATGTATCCTTAAGATTTAAAATCATTTAATTTAAACTCCTTTAGTTATCTTTATCTTTTAAAGCTCACTAATGGTCATTTAATTGATCCATTAAGTTCTGGATTTTTGGCCCATATTTCTGGGCCCATTAGTAATCTTTAAAGGATAAACGATCCTCTTTTAAATATGTTTGGATACATACACAATTTTTGAAAATCTGTTTGCAACTTCAGTTTATTTCTGCAAATCAGAAATGGATATGTTTGCAATTTCTGGTTGTTCTTGCAAACTGAAAAGTATGTTTACAATTCTGGATTTTTCTGTAAACTGTTCAGGTTATGTTTGCAATTCAGTTTTCTTTCTGCAAATAGAAAAAGGACATATATGTAGCAACATTCTATAAACTTGTTAAGTAGCCATTTTAATGTAGTTTTAAGCATGATTAGTGTTGTTTAAGAATCAATAATTATTGTTGTAAGTTTAGGAGATATTTCTTGTGATTATTTGTCCTCTTTACAGTTTTAATCATGCATGAATATCTCCATTTAAGATTGCATTAATTATTGTGTTTATGTCCTTTTTGCTCATGTTATGTGTTTATTGATGCTATTGTGTAGTTTTGTGGTAAATTTTGATTTCCAAATGATTAGTTTGACCACCAAAGTAGCACTAATCAACAAGATTGATAAAATCTTACCATATTAAGTTTTAAATAGCATTATTGATGAGCATTTTGATATTTGTTATCATTTTAATTGGGGGATGATGTTTTAGTATTCAAAGTGTGTAAGTAGATCACCAAAGTGACCTTATGCATGGAGAGTAATAAAATATATTCGTTAAGAAATTAAAATGACATCAAATGCTTGTGTTCTTGGCTTGATTGTAAATTTAACTCCCAAAGGAGTGTTTATTTTCATGTTATGAGCAGGATAAAATAAAATTTCTTTACATGACGATTCTTGAGAGTTATGTACCCAAAGGTACTCTCTCTTGATATCAAAGTGTTTATAAATTTTAATTTTATCATTTAAGTTAATTCGAGGAGTTCGTCCATGAAGCTATCGAACGACTTGATAAAGTAGTTCTCTTTATGTTATTGAATTACTTTGCAGTTTAAATCTTGCCTCATTACTTGCAATATTTTAGTTCCATTGCCTTATATGTGAGCATGTGTTTGTTTATTTCAGCTGCTTCTCCTTTGTTTGCACCATTTAATGTTAGTGTGTCGTACCTGAATGGCACTAATTTCACTGAGTGGAAACAAAGGGTATAATTTGCTCTAGGCTGCATGGACTTAGATTTAGCATTACGTGAGGTTATGCCGACTCCTCTTACTCCAGAAAGCTCATTGGAACAGCAGACTCATTACGAAAAATGAGAAAAGTCCAATCGTCTCTACCTTCTATTCCTTCAGGGACACGTTGGTCAGAACATCAAGGGATCCATCCCAGATCAAACTACTGCTAGTGGATTTCTTAAAGTTATTGAGGAACAGTTCATAAGTTCTGATAAGGCCAAAGCCAGTACTCTAATGGCTAAACTGTTCTCAATGAAATACACTAGTGGTAGTGTTCGAGAACATATAATGATCATGAGAGATATTTCTGCTCAACTGAATGCCATGGAAGTTACTATTTCAGACACTTTCCTAGTCCATTTTATTCTCAACTTTTTGCCTAGCGAATATGAGGCATTTAAGATCTCCTACAACACACATCATGCTAAATGGTCAGTCAATGAATTGATGACCATGTGTGTCCAGGAGGAAGAGAGATTGAGATGAGAGAGGAACAATGTTGCTTTGTTTACCTCTCATAAAGTGAAAAGTGGACCAGGAAAGAAGAAGGGTGTCCAGAAGAAGGGCAAGAAGAAGGACAAGTCAAAAGGCAAAAATGACAAGTGCTTCTTCTGCAAGTTACCTGGACACGTTAAGAAAGATTGTTTGAAAAGGAAGGCATGGTTTGAAAAGAAAGGTAATCTCTCATCTTATATTTGCTATGAGTCTAATTTAGTTAATGTTCCTAAAAGTACGTGGTGGATTGACTCAGGTTCTACTGTGCATGTTGCCACTTCTATGCAGGGATTCCTTTTCCAAAGGCCTCCGAATGAGGGTGAGCAGAGCATCTTTTCAGGAAATAAGACGCGCTCACAAGTCAAGGCCGTAAGAATTTATAGGATAGTTATGGAATCAGGATTTGTTCTAGATTTAGAAGACACTTTTTATGTACCATCTTTTAGTAGAAATTTGGTTTCAGTATCAAGACTTGATTCAAAAGGTTTTCAAGTCAAACTTGGAAACTCTTCAGTTGAATTAATAAAGGATTCTATTGTTATTGGTACTGATTCTATATCTGATGGTTTGTATAAATTGTGTCTTAGCAATGTAATTGAACAATCTCATAACACCCTGCATACTTTGGTTCTTACTGGCAACAAGCGTGGTAGAGTTAATGAAAATTCATCCATGTTGTGGCATAGGAGATTAGGGCACATCTCCATTAAGAGGCTCAAGAGGTTAGTGGGAGAAGGAGTGTTACACACTCTGGATTTCACTGACTTCGAGACATGTGTTGATTGCATTAAAGGAAAGCAAACACACACGCCTAATAAAGATGTCACAAGGAGTTCTAGAATTTTAGAAATAATTCACACTGATATATGTGGTCTTTTTCCACCCTGTCTGACTGGTGAGAAGTACTTTGTCACCTTTATAGATGACTATTCTAGATTTAGGTATCTCTATTTACTTCTTGAAAAGGCAGATGTTTTTAATGTCTTTAAGGATTTCAAGAAGGAAGTAGAGAAACAATCAGGAAAAGTAATCAAGATAGTCAGGTCTGATAGAAGTGGTGAGTACTATGGTAGGTATACTGAGATGGGACAAAGGCCTGGTCCATTAGCTAAATTCCTTAAAGATGAGAGTATTGTACCTCAGTACACTACTCCTGGCAGCCCATATCAGAATGGGGTTGCAGAAAGAAGGAATCGAACGCTTAAAGAAATGGTTAGGGCAATGTTGAGTCATTCTACCCTTCCTTTATCCTTGTGGGGCGAAGCCGTTAAGACACCTGCTCACATTGTGAATAAGGTTCCTACGAAGGCTGCGTCTAGGACTCCCTATGAGTTATGGTGTGGTAGGAAACCTTCTCTGAGTTATATGCGCACGTGGGGGTGTGCAGCTGAGGCTAGACCATACAGTCCACAGGAAAAAGGCTTTTGATCTTAGAACAACTAGTGGATTCTTCATTAGTTATCCAGCGAGATCAAAAGGGTATAGATTCTATTGCCCATCCCATGTTCCCATCATTATAGAAACAGATAAGGCAAGGTTCCTTGAACATGGCGGAGTTAGTGGGAGTGAACCTTCTCGAGAGATTTATTTTGAGGAGTTACAGGATCAGGTTGAAACACCTGTAACAACTGACAACGTTGTTCCCATATTCATTCCTCGGAATGAAATCCTAAGGGAGCAAATAGTTGCAGTTGGTCCACCTCAGGTTGCTCCAGAAGATGTCGTTGTTGTTGACCAACCACCTCTTCAGGTAGATCAGGGGCCAACATTGCGTCGATCTGAAAGAGTCAGGAGACCTGCCATATCTGATGAGTTCATAGTATACCTACAAGAGGATAGTGTAGACAGGGGTGACATTGATGATCCAGTGACGTTTTCACAAACCATGAAGAGTGAAAAATCTGCCTATTGGTTTGAAGCCATGAAAGAAGAGCTTGACTCTATGGCTAAAAACCAAGTCTGGGATCTCGTTAACTTGCCTAAAGGGTCCAAACTTGTTGGATGTAAATGGATATTCAAAACTAAGGTGGACGCTAAAGGCAAAGTTGAACGATATAAGGCCAGATTGGTAGTTAAGGGTTTCACTCAAAGGGAAGGCATTGACTATGATGAGATGTTTCTCCAGTTTCCAAGAAACTCTCATTCAGAATAGTCATGGCCTTGGTAGCTCATTTTGACATAGAGTTACATCAGATGGATGTGAAAACGGCTTTTCTCAATGGGGACCTAGATAAAGAAGTGTATATGGAGCAACCTCAAGGATTTCGTACTGAAGGTAAAGAACACTTAGTATGCAAATTAAGGAAATCCATTTACGGACTTAAGCAAGCCTCCTGCCAATGGTTCATAAAGTTCAATGAAATCATACTGTCCTTTGGGTTTAAGGAAAACATTATTGACGAATATTTGTACCTAAAGATCAGTGGGAGTAGTTTCATTGTCTTGCTTTTGTATGTGGATGACATCTTGCTTGTCAGTAGTGATCTTGGTTTATTGCACGAAACCAAAACTTTCCTTTCTAAGAACTTTGAGATGAAAGATATGGGTGATGCCCACTATATTTTGGGCATTGAAATTACTAGAGATAGACCCTCAGGCACTCTTGGTCTCTCTAAGAAGGCTTACATCTCAAAGGTCTTGAAAAGGTTCAACATGCAGTCCTGCGTACCCGATAAAGTACCCATTGTAAAAGGTGATAAATTCAGTGAATTACAGTGTCCCAGGAACGACTTGGAAATAAAGCAGATGGAGCTCATCCCATATGCTTCAGCCGTTGGGAGCTTGATGTACCTTCAGACTTGTACACGTCCAGATATAGCTTTTGCCGTAGGTATGCTCAGCAGGTACCAGAGCAACCCAGGCATGGATCATTGGAAAGCTGCCAAGAAAGTCATGCGGTATATTAAGGGCACATTAGATTTCATGCTCACTTACAGAAGGTCATATCAGTTAGAGGTCGTTGCCTATTTTGGTGCTAATTTTGGCGGCTGTCTTGATTCGAGGAAGTCCACTACATGATACATCTTCCTCCTAGCAGGAGGAGCTATCACTTGGTGCAGTGAGAAGCAGAGTATTACAGTGGCTTCCACGATGACAGCTAAGTTCATTGCTTGTTTTGAGGCTAGCACACAGGCGATCCAGTTGCGGAATCTGCTCACAAGTCTATCATTCATTGATTTCGTCACCAGACCTATCAAGATATATTGTGACAATTCCGCAGCGGTCTTCTTCTCTAAGAACAATAAGGCATTCAAAGGTGGTAGAACCTTAGACATTAAGTATTTTGCTCTTAGAGACAGAGTGAAGAATCAAGAAGTGTCTATTGAACATATTGGGACGGATCTTATGGTTGCTGACCCACTCACGAAAGGACTACCTGCTAGCACTTTTTGTAGTCATGTAATTCGGATGGATTTTTTCAGTTCTCTCGATATGTTGTGATTCTTCTATTACTTTCTGCCTTTTCCATTTATTTTGTATACATGTTGGTTATGAATTATGGATGGCATATTGTATGCTTAAGCGGTGACCAATGGATGAACATTATGTTTGAGTTTATCTACAGTTCCATATTTGATGTTTAATTATAGTAAGTTTGTGGCATTGTGGTATATGGAAGGAGGTGTGTAATTGAATGCATTTACCGCCATGACTCATGTCATTTGATTTACTGTTCTTGAATCTTTAAGATTCCGTTAATTGGAATGATGTGTAGTTTTGTTTTACGCATACCGTAGTTTTCTCTTCAGGTGTATGCCCAGGATGTCAAATCTTCAAGAGTCCTTTTGAAACTATATATATTTATACTATAAGTATGTTTTCAAAAGAAGATTTGATGTGCTTAAGACAAGTTGGATCAAGTGGGAGAATGTTGGGTTTTAATCTAATTAGTGGTCCACTTGTGTTTACTGGACTGCACACTTGCACACCATTAGGCATCCAATTAATGGAATATGATTAGACTTAACCTATTAGGTGCCCAATAAGGATCTTGTAATGGGTAGGATCCAATTAGAAGTAAGAACGGGACTGGTCCCTCCTCTCTATAAAAGAAGCTTGTGACTCCCCATTAGGTCATACGCATCAAGACAAATAGAGAGAGGAAACCAGTGGAGATAGTGCGTGGGTCTACACCGTCTTCTCGTCCGGGATTCGTAGATTCTTGTTCGAGGTTCGCTGCGCGTGAGAATTGATTCCGGGATCATCTTCCTCTGCGTTAGGGATGACTTCCGCTCCAGATATTCCTAAAATCCCTAACAGCTAACACCCGGGCGCATTTGCCTGGGAACAATAGAAATAGATGCAATATGTAAGAAAGTATAGTATGGTATGGTCAAGACACATGGATCTTTTTTTTGTACATACAGTCAATCTTCTTGGAAGGAAATGATGAGCAATTACGTATCCTCTTATTTCTGCTGAAATGTTTTGAGTTCAGTTTGGGGTTAAAGATTAATTATGATAAGACTTCTTTGATTGGGTTTCATATGGATGAAGGTAGGGTGAAACCTATGCCAAAATATTGGGTTGCAAAATAGACAAACTGCCTATCCAATATCTGGGACTACCTCTACACTATAAAAAAAATCCGTTCTTCAGACTAGAAGCCTTTACTATGTTGGATACAAAAGAAGTTATCCATCTGGAAATCCAAAATCCTGTCGCCTGGAGGTGGAATTACTTTGTTAAATTCAGTGTTATGTCCCATGCCACAGCATTACTTATCAATTTTCCTGATGCCAACGACCATATGGAGGAAAATAGATAGTATTCGTAGAAGATTTTGTCGGGTGGTAGCAAAGGTAGGTCAGCTTTTATTCCGCTAGTGAAATGGGAATTAGTTTGCAGGCCAGTTAATAAAGGTGGATTGGGTGTTAAAAATTTGTTCAACATAAAGTTGTCTTTATTAGGTAAATAGCTCTGGGAACTTTTGAATGAGGAAGTCTCTTTGTGGAAGAGATCATTCTACACAAGCACTATCTGAAATCTTCCAGGATTCATTTGTATACGAAAAATTTAAGATTTATGTCACCAATTTGGAAGGGGATTTTGGAATCTGCAAGCTGGATTATTGATAACACTTGTATTCAAGCTGGCAATGGTCAGTAGGATACCTACTTCTGGAAGGATAGGTGGGTAGGCGAGTTGCACCTGAAAGACAACTTTCCAGCCATTTTGATGTGGGACAACCACCGGAACCTAAGGAACTCCTTAAATATGCAATGAGATCAACAAATAACATTGTAGGGCAGTAAATTACATCTAAACTCCAGCAAATCAATCAAAAAATTACACCGAAAATGATAAAAATTGAACCCGAAAATCGATAAACACGAAAAGTCAGATGAGAAAATGTGGAACCGCCAGTGGTTGAAGAACTATCACTCGTCTAGAGTAATTAACACCATAGGCAAGGCTTAGAGGGAGTCTTTGGGATGAGTTCGGTTCCTCTCAGTAGGAAGTTGGAGAGGACTCCAGTAGTAACTAATCAAAAAACGTCATGTGTAAAGTTGATCTATCGTTCGAGACGCATCCCACCTATTTTGACAAGTTTATCTTTGTTACCGGTTCCGCAGATTTTAAATATTACACAGAGCATTTAAATACTTCCAAGAGCACAAAATTACTATCATAATTTACATAAGTGTATTTTGAATTATGGTGGTACTTTTGTGTTTTTGATAGTATTTAAGTATTATGTGTTGTATTATGTTGAAGTGTATTTTAAATTATGGTTGTAGTCTTGTGCTCTTAGTAGTATTTAAGTATTTTGCATAGTATTTAAGTGTTCTGCGTAGTATTTAAAGACTCTGTGTAATATTTAAGTGTTCTGCGTAGTATTTGAAATCTATTGAACTGGTAACAAAAAAAAAATTGTCAAAATGAGTGGGATGCGTCTCGAACTACGGATCGACTTTACACATGACGTTTTCTAACTGATTACTACTGGAGTTCTCTCCAACTTCCTATTGAGAGGAACCGGACTCCTTTAAGATGGGATCTCAATCTCTCAAGTCAGCAGAGAAATAAATCATTGACTAGGCACCCATATCTCACAACCAACCGCAGAAATTAAGCGAATACTAAATAAGCAAGCGCCACGAAAGTAAATAAGCGCAAACCTCCGCACTGGTGTGTGAGAGATGATTGTCTAGCACTCCCGTCCCTAGGAGCGAGAAGAAAAGGAAAGTACAACCAGGAATAACCCACCCCTCGCAGGGAGGTAACAAGTGAACAGGTAGGGGAAGCGGACAACGGGTGGCTGACGGGCCTACGAACAGGTAGGAAGTCAGCAACGCAATTCCGAGACGTCGAACTCGGAGAGCACCATGGACAGCGACGACGACCGGCAGACAATATGCCGGCGGCAGGGGCATCGCACCGGCGGCAGGGACGATGACTGGCGGCTGGCTGGCGGAAGAGCGGTGTGCTAATGGCACGCCCACGACGCAAACAGCATGCAAAATAGAGTGAAATGATGCTCGGGATGGAGTCGATGCGCCCGTTTCAACCTTGTGTCGGGCGTTTCACATGCTTGCACCTTGTTCAGATCGCATACACTTGCAATTCCAGATTTTCTGCTCGCTCAGACAGTGTTGGTGTTTATCGATTCAGGGCTATGTTGTTGCACTTGCTCGTTGTACGTCCTGCATCACATTTATGAGTCCCGTCCTGAATCAGTACTCACCGGGGGAGAGGTGGAAGTGAATTCACAGGGCCCAAGCAGAGAGTTTTTTGGTTTTTTTTTTTCCTCCCCCTCCCTTGGTGAGTGCTGATCCTCTACGGTCCAACGAGGACCGTAGAAGATCCGGACTCCACATTTACACCCTACCTGTCAATAAGTGGGCTTCAGTTTCATGTTATTATTTCATACACAATCAACAAACTCAGTGGAATATTCTTGTTAGAAGGGGTGTTAAGGATGAAGAAGCCGAACAGCTTTTGACTTGGTTGTAGTTATTATCAAATGTTCAGATTTCTACGGACAGGAAGGATTCTTTTATCTGGATAAGTAATAGTTTACATCCCGCCTATCCTACATCAAGAAGTCTGGAAGGTTAAGTCACCTTTAAAGATAAGGGCATTTATGTGGCTGCTGCTATTCCAAAAGAAGAGATTAGCTACAATGGTATACAGGAGGAAATGGAATACTGACCATGACATAGTTTGTTCTCTTTGTGCAGAAGAAGCTGAAGATGTGGAACATCTGCTCATAAAATGTTCTATAACATGCGAGCTTCGGAAGATTTTCTCTACCGTTTTCAATGTTCCATCGGAATTCGATACAGTGCAAGAAATGTGGGAGCAGTTTCGGAAATTCCGTCGTCAATTAGGAACAAAAATCAAAAGACAGATTCTTCTACTTCTTCCTTATGCGGTCTGCAAGAGCGTTTGGAGGGAACGAAGCGATTGCATTTTCAAGGAAAGTAGAATTTATGTGAAAAATATTTCTTTTAGGGCTCTGTCTTTTCTTTACAATTGGAGTAGATTCATTTTGAAAGTTTCTATCGAATATTGGAGGGCTATGATGCATGACAAATACACAAGAAGTCATGGTGAGCCTACCACCCTACAGAGCACACAGCATTACTTTTTATGAAAATAGAACCACCCACCAATATCCTAGCGATAATTTGCCCCCCAAGGTTCCCTTCTCCACAACCTTTCTCATTCTCACATTATTTAAAATCCCCATGGATTCTTTATCCAGATTACAAAACAAAACTTTACTTTCTTATATTTGTGGAGATATATGTTCCCTAAGTTTAAATTTGTGGTTTACACAAATGAATATTCATTGACACCTACGAAAAAAAATGGATCCCAAGACTTCAGTAAAGGAGAAGTGATGTGGGACAAGAAGGAGAAGAAGACAGTTTTTTTGTTCCAACATCATTGCACTGGAAAAGAGGAGGGGGTTTAGGGAATCTCACTCAAAGAGAAACTCCATCCTAGAGGCTGCATAATTTCAAAACTCTCAGACATTCTTCATCAATTGTCAAAAGAGGAGTACAAGCATATTTATAGAGACTCAGAAGAAACCTTAATGCAACCCTAATCACCAAATGACCTAAATACCGCTTATTCAAAATAAAGGACTAAATTTTGACCTAAAATCTTAAAAAAATAAAAAATACATTAAACGGGCCTCTAATGGGTCAAATAAAATATAAAATGGGTTCTTGACTTCTTTTTCTCAACACTCAGATTCCCATCATTCTCCCCCGATTCGAGAAAACTCCTCCTCGAGTTTTGAAGTGTGGCAATATCCACAGGGAGATGATGAAAGGAGCGAATGTAGAAAACATCACTAGAGCCTCTTGGTCATCATACAGGGGAGAACCACGCATCGAGGTAGGAAGTGCGCCTCAATATCATCAAATATGTAGTCAAAATCAGGTAGGCTGATGGTGTCTTGAACAACCTTCGGTTGATCGAGCACATCTCTAATTATCTCTTCCGTCCTTGGCTCATTCTTCTCAGTGAGGAGGGCATCATTTGCTGCAAACATCTCAGATCAACCTCTCCAAAATCCTCCTCTTCTACGGTTGGAACAAGTTCATAATATACCTCTTTAATTTGATTTTCATACTCCTCGATTAGTACTAGGTCGGCCTCATAGACAACCTCCTTTGTTTGGACCAGTATGGCGTGATAGAAGCTCTGAAGCTCACTCTTGACCCAATTAGGGTCTTCCCTTAATGGAACCTAACACATGCTTAAATAGTTTGTGGCCATCATCTCAAGAAGTGTGCCATATAGTTCGAGTTGTCCAAAAGTTGTCAGGCAAGTCAAGACAACAGATATGGCATGCAAAACGATGCACACTAGCAGTGTCAGTGCACTGGACGAGTTGGCCTTGCCGTGAGAAAGTTGTTGGTACAATTGGCATGCAAAATGGAGTCTGAGATGACCTCGAATAGTAGGCAAAATAGTCCTTGTAAGGCGTGTATAGACGGCACGCAAAATAAGGTATCGCTGGTTGACTGGACGTGGGCGAGGTTGGCCTCGCTAAGACGATCCCAACATCGCAAATGGCATGCAAATCGGAGCATGGATGTGGTCCTAGCCCTAGTAGTGCACCAAAGCGTCCAAGTGCACTGCTTTAGTACTATAGCAGTCCAAATAGACCCCAGGCTTAGATCAGGACTGAACCAAGTGCCTCGAACCACGTAGAACTGTGGTTTGGTCTAACCAAGTGGTCAAGTGGGGCTTGGGCCCTAGAGAGGGGGATCTCTGGGTCCAGCTCCGATTAGGACAAGAACTACCAAAAGGGCAAGGACATGGATCAGGTCAAAGTCGGTTTGACCGGGCTTAAAGTAAAAGGCACGGCCCCTTCTGCCTTCTCCTCCTCCCCTTCCCTCTAACCTTAAACATGGTGAGAGAGAGAGAGAGAGCACCAAAGTGAGAGAGAGAGGAAGAAGCTGACGACAGCGGCACACATGAGAGGTGGCGAGGCCGGCAGTAGCACCTGCGGGGTTTGTGGAGGGTCTCAGCGGTGCTAGCAAGTGGCGGCAGCAGTAACAGCAACCAATGCAGACGGTGGCAACAACCAAAGCTGACGGCCGCAGCAGCACCAAAGAAGAGGAGAGGGGTTTCGACATCTCACCAGAGGTCTTTCTGGCATCACACTAGAGAAGATGAGGGTTTAAAATTTAAGGCATCTCATCCAAAGAGGAACTCCATTCCGGAGGCTGCATAGTTTCAAAACTCTTAAAATTCTTTATCAATTGTCAAAAGAGGAGTACAAGTATATTTCTAAAGGTTGAAAAGAAACCCAATGCAGCCAAAATCACCAAATGACCTAAAATACCCCTTATTCAAAAACAAAGACAAAAATCTGACCTAAAATCTTTAAAAATTAAAAAATTTATTAAACGGGCCTCTAATGGGCCAACTAAAATATAAAATGAGCTATTGACTTCTTTCCCGCATCACACAAATTCCCATCAAGAAGTCATATGCATCTAAACAGTTGGGGAGGGCGACCTCTGAGCTCAAGGACCTCCCACCTCGTGGTCTACTTCCTTGTCTAGCTCTGGCGACCTTGGCCTCCAGGGGAAGCTATTATGAAAACCTGAGTTTGAGATCCACAGCACTTGTTAGAAGAAGTATTAATTTTGTACATGCAAGATGTTATTATTCCCACGTCCATGAAGAAGAGTTGAATGCATTACACTCCGATGTGTTGCTTTCCTCATGGCTTGCCTTTTTCCGTGATTGAGTCCCTAGACCAGAGGATCCATAAGGCTTCTATTTGATTTATTATTTCTCATTTTGTGCATTTTTCTTGATTTCTTATTGCTTCTCCTTAAGAAGTACTTGATTGAGGCTTTTTTGTGATTTTAAGCATGCAGCGTAATGAGCTTCATAAGGCTGGACTTCCAAGAGCCTACCCGTCATATGGTACAGTGTTTAGGGCATGAGGGCCCTTACATTGACCTTTGATTGAAAGGCTTTCCCCCATTTGCCTGACTTCCATATTCTATGCTTGTAAGAAAAGTTAATGGCTTTAGCAATCCACTTGGAGAAATTCATAGCCAAGCAAACATTTATCTATCCATCCAATTTTATTTCAGAGCATATTGTAGGCCATACAGTTAGTTGTCCACTTGAAGAAGTTGATGGTCAGGTCATACAGATGGATGGTGTTTATTTAGACATCTACTAAGACATAAGTAGGCACACAGGCCACTGATGCATGCCAGAGATCATATAACTCCCACATAGACATTAAAGTTATACACATTTGAAGGGCAGTCAGTTGTGAAAAGGCGTGGAGATATCCCAGTGAGGAAAGGTGTCCCATTTCTCATGAGACTGAACCTTTGCTCACCTGCTTGAATGGGCACTTTGGTCATAACAGCACCTGCACCAACATCGAATCTTGAGTAGATAGGACCAGACTTGACCACAAGTTGTGTTGGAGATGTAAGGAGGGTGGTGACAAACAGTGTATCTGACACATACTGGTAGGCATCCGGTCTGCCAGTTGGATCATTGCACTGGGCATTCATCGACTGAGTTCTGTACCAGTATACAAGGTTGTCCCTTGTAATGATTGGTGAAGACGCCCCAGCCTTGTATGCCCTGACAAAAGCATTTTGAATCAAACGAAATCCATCGTGAGGCATGTTGGTTGTCCATGCTGATGCTCCAGCTGGATACAGATTTGGATCTGATCTAAGAGGTGCAATGTAGCTGCTCTCTGAGTAGTCGTTCCATGTCAACTGATATATGGCAGGAGGTGATATACTCAAGAGGTGCTTCCAGCGAGTGAGAAATAGATCCTCAGTGGGGAATATCCAGTTCTTGTTGTATGAGTTGGGAGCATAGTGAGTGAAGAACCAAGGTGACACCGGGGCGAAGTAGACTTTGCTTCCAAGCACTGATCTCCAGGTGGAGTCTTGATTGACAAGATTAGTGTAGGGATCAGAACCAGGAATATGACTGTTGTTTTCAGTTCCCCAAGCATTCCAAGGGTATCCACCATCTACTAGAGCATCGTTGGCAATGAAGTTGGGATCAGCCCAGTTTGGAGCAAGAAAGATATTGGTTCTGGATTTGACACCTGACCAAGGTTGATTATAACCAACAAAGGTGGTAACCAGAGATTTACCATCCACTTTGAATTGGGCAGGGGATGAAGCACGACTGTTAATTGTTTGAACAATAAGATCTGTATCTGATGGCAGAGAATAATAAGCAAAGTCAAAAGATAAGAACATCTTAAAGGTGCCATCTGCTTCTGCTGCAGCATAAGCATATCCCAATTGAGTTTGTGTATAGCTATCCTTTCCGATATTCAAGGCAAATGCATCAATGCCAGAAGCTTTTGCATCCGATATCTCTTGAGCCCACTGTGATTGGGTATAGCTGCCAAGAATGCCGACCACAACATGTGCAAAGACAGATTTGGGAATCGCAGTATACACATTGAGGAGAGGGGAAGGAGAGAGAAGCAGGCCGAGGAGGAGCGTGAGAAACATCATGATTCAAACCAATAAACAACAGAATGTCAAAGGAGCAGGAACTTCTCCGTGCTGCAAATAACAAAAAAAAATGAACAGAAAGTCTCAAAGTAAATAACTTTCTAAATGGCTTAAATCAGTCAGACGAACAATAACTGATAATTTAACAGGCATGTATTCAGTACACAACAACAATCAGCCACTAGATCTAATCCAATTTGTAGCAGAAGCAGCATGAACAGGATTTACTTGCGTCTAGGAGACGACAACAAATAAGGAGTTGTTGCAGCTCTCAGTTTTAAGTAGCACACCATCAGGAAGAGAATAAACCATAGAAATGCATCCAAATAGCTCACATCAATGCCATGGACTATTTAGCAATTCTAAAAGGAGAATCATATTGCCATTGGATTTTCCTTTGATAGTAATCTTGGTCTTAGATTCCCAATAAATATAACAGCACATTTCAGAAAGCAAATGAGAATTTTCATCAAGCTTATCTATATATATATATATATATATATATATATATATATATATATATATATATATATATATATATATATATATATAAGCTCCAATGAGAAGGAACAACACCAGAAAACTTTTATCAGTGAGGACTTCATTGTTTCAGCCAGATGTAACACAAGAAAGATGAAAAACAGTGGTAAAGCATGCATCAACTATACTGGACAACATACCACAAACAGCCTGAGGTTTTAGGGGCATGTGTGATGCAACTTTTAGTTGAAAGCCACATGAAAAATGTAGAGTAGAAGTGGTTATAATTAATTTTGACTAGTTACTCAAGAAAAACCTTCCTTAAAAATGCCATTTTTACTCCAATCTAGAAAGCTCCAAGTTTTGAGCTTGTGGTTGAAAGCCAAAAAGAACAATCAAAATGCAATATATATGGCTTCCAAGATCTAGTACCCTCCGCTAAGAATAAACTGGATAAAATCTGTGAAAGATCATAAGTGCTTTCAAATGGAACCAGTGCCAAGCACACCCTAAACACAATGAATGCCCTGCTTAGAACCTACTGAGACAGTTTTCAATTCACATGCAGTAAAATATAGGGGTAAAAATTTAACAACAAGAGTGAGCTTGACACTTCCTCTGTTTGATGGCATCAGATTCTATATCACAAGAAACAGGGAGAGGAGATTTAAGGAACTGAGGCAAACACAACAAAAAAGAACCAAGATGAGCATGAAGTGAACATTACTAAAATGCCTAAGGACCCGTCTGGATGCAAGCCATAAACATGTTTAGGATCATCATAGACTTGTTTTCTATGATAACTTTAATTTGGGTGGTTAAAAATGAATTTATCATAAACTCATTTGAGTTTAAAATAAACTCAAAAATGTTCTTGTAAATGTATTTTCTGTAAACTTACTCAGAGTTGATTTACACTAGAGAGACATCTCAAACTCATTCAGGTTTACTGGGGGAAACACCTCTCATAAATTCAACTATGTTCACACAGAACAACTAAACATCTGTATGGAAAGCACATTTATGATAAACGGGTTTATGATAAATGTGTTTATGATACCTCCATCTGTGTTTTCTTAGGTTGCATGCAAGCATGGCCTAAATGATCAAAAACATCACTACTTTCAGCATTTGCCAAAAGGATTTCCATCCCTGACAGACAGATACTCCAAAGATCACAAGAATCAGTGTTCACAGTACAGTTTCAAGAAATTGACGCACACAAACCAAAAAGAACCAGGTCAAGGAAGAAGATTATCAAAATCTCTATATGGTGTTAAAATGTCACTGCTTCAAGCATTCATCAGAAGGTCGAATTTTTAAACGGATAGCTTACAACGTAGAAGGTACATGTGTTTTATTTAGACTGCCAAAGAGGCAAATACCAAATTCCCATTTGGGTCTTCAAAGGCGCATTTACACAAGCATGTATAAGGCGCAATTAAAACAAAGATGAAAATTTGACAGATTAAGCGAAGAACACAAACCACGACCTACTTCAGAACTGTGAGCCAAGCCAGGGAGGATTCCTCCCCTCCCTCACTGCAATTGACACAAATGGTGTGGTCACGCAGATACATATATAGGGGGAAGAAAAGAGAGGGTGAAGTGCTTCACTCGCTTGTGTGTCGAGATCTCTTACAAACTACTGAAACCCTCACGGCCAAGATGGGCCATGGAAATTAGATAATAAGAGGTGGTGCAAATTAGAAGATAAAGTTGGATCAAGTCCTGCTCTGATACCATCTTACAAACCACAAAATTCGGGTGTTCAGTTTGAAGGGGTCCAAGATTATAAGCACTGACCACAACTAAAATTATCCGATTTAAGATTATTATATATAGCCGCTCCAACAAGATCGCTCTTTGCGCTGACTTTTCAAACCATGAACACCGGAAAAACAGATAAAAGCTTGCGCCTTTCTCATTCCCCACACTTATTTGAATCGAGTTATGTCGCTTTCTGCCGACATGATTCTTCCCTTGGAAGCCCGCAACGCAGCAGTCTCCAACATATCGCACCCCCTCAAAACTTCGGATTTGCCACGGCGGCGGCTAATGGGTACTCCCCAAAGGACTTTTCCATGGGAGAGCAGTACCCAAAGAGAGGATCTTAATTTTTGGAGCACCCAGAGAAGGATTGCTTCGCCCCGCAATCCATGGCCCACTTCCCCCCACCCACCAGAGGATGGGGTAGGCCTTCCCTGCACAGAGGAGGTTAAGGGGAAAGCTAAGCTGTAAAGGAGGAGATAAACATCGACTGCGCTGGATTTGGAAGCTTTTGGGGAGAGCACCAGGCGGCGGGTCGCCGCGGTGGGCCTGCTGCTGATGGTAACAGTCATGGCCGAATACGCCGGAGTGGTGGCGGCCGGGGAGGAGCACCGAGAGGAAGGCCGATAGGATTTTGGAGGATGAGTTGGCTGGTAGCCTGGTAGCCACATCTCAAAAGTGAGTAATATTTAATTTGCAGATACACCCATTAATGTTTTAATTTTTTTTAGATTAGCTCCTACAAATCTCATATGTCCCACAGTCTGATTTCAGACCAGTCAAAACACTTTAAACAAACAAAAACTATTATTGGACTCAGTCTATTAAAGATATCTTTTATTATTTATTGAGATTTTATTTTTAAAAATTTTAGATCATTCAATCAAAGATCTAACGATGAACATATAAAACATGTGGGGGTCTGACCTAAAAATGTTCATTTTTTTCAGCGTGTAGCAGCACTGCCCAGGGTTGCAGCAAGTATATTGAAAACATTTGTTTGCCTTTTGGGAGATTCACTAGAAATTAGCTCTTACTTTTACATAAATCAGTAAGTGAGAGTGAAATTTAAATCATTTTAATTTTGACAATTAAATTAAGGGCGTGCTAGGCATAACTTTTAATTGAAAGACATTTTTAGCTTTTTCTTATAACATGAAAAAAGATGGATACAAGTGATTATAACTGATTTTGGGTTGTTAGAAAAAGTCAAATCCTCCCTAACAACCCCAATATTTCTCCATTTTAGGAAACTCTCAATTGTAGTTTTTGGTTGGAAGCCAAAAATTAAGGGTGTATTTGGTGCAGCTTCTAATTGAAAGCACTTTTAGATTTTTATGTAGTTATTTCTCGAGAAAAAAAAAGTAGTTATTAGAAGCCACTTTCATGGCATTCAATTTACTTTTTTGGCTTCAACTAAAAGTTATAATTTGGAGCTTCTTAAATTAGAGAAAAAGTGAAATTGTTAGGAGGGATTTGAGGTTTAGAACCACTTGCATCCTTTTTTTTTCATGTTATAAGAGAGAATCAAAAGTGACTTTCAATTAAAAGCTATACCAAACATATCCTAAACTAAATATTATGAAAGTGGCTTCTAACATCTGCTCTTTTTTTCATAAATAACTAAATAAAAATCTAAAAATCCAATTAAAAACTATGCCAAACACATTCTAAATTTTAAGCTCATGAAAGTGCTTTCATTGACTGAATTTCAAGAAGCTTTAGTTGAGTTGACCTAGTCGATTTCCAAGAGCGTTGGTTTATAGTAGTAATAGGTCTCAACTTAGTCGATGGAAACTTTGTTAATCGAGATGTTGAGATATCTTAATTGCTTAATTCAAATTCTCAAATTTAAAAATTTTGATAAAATATTTTAAAATTAAATATATAATTTATATGGTCTAATGATATTCTCCCTTCAAAAAAACTAAAACTAAAATTACGAATTCTCAAAAACATACCTCACTTAAGATGGCATCAGATACACATTAAACCTTTTATCATATTTTGGTCTATTTATATTTGATCGGATTAGAAAGGGTAAAAAGAATATTTGGATGCTTAATAGAAGAAGTTGTAAATAGGGCTTCTTATAGAGTTACAGGAACCGAGATGTCGATATGGAGTGTCGACTCATGCACTAACTCCTCTTTTTCTCTCATGTAGCATTAAATATTCTAGTTTCTTGAGGTAAAAGTGATCACTAATTCACCTTATGAACTTGCCGAAAAAAATAGCAATATTTGATAAGCACTCTCAGATAGATATAGTCGTCAATGTCAAATTTTCAACCCAAATTTTGACAACATTTTAAATGTGTAATTATATAATAGTTTAATTATTTTTTACTTTTAATTCATTAAATATCTGCATAACATAAAGCCATGTTGATAACTAATGAACACACTCAATATATTGTTAGCCTTGTAATTAAGAAAAATTAAGGTGGTTGGCATCCATTCTCATGAAGTCATTCCCATTTACAATAAGGAATTAGTCTACTTATAATCTCTTTGGAAACCTTCCTAGAAAACTTTCCAAGAATGAAAATCTTCATTCCAAAGAGAATGAGAACGACTCTAGAACCTCTCCATGTTTAGAAGGTTTTCCATTGTAGAAGACTTTTTAATAGTGATGACCAAAAGATAATCTAGTTCCACAAATGGAAAATAATGAATGCCTTCTTACTCTTTCAAAAGAAAAATGAGAAGAAACTTTTAAAAGTGGACATGGAAGATAGTTTAAGGGCATCTTTGGCATCCATTTGCATTTTTCATGTAAAGTCATTCTCACTTAAAATAAAGGATGAGTCTACTTAAATCTCCTAGATAATCTATTTTAAAAAACATTCTAACAATAAAGGGTGTCATTCCAAATAGAATGAGAATTGTTCACAATCTCACTCTCATATGCAGAAGACTATCCCTACCATGGTCCACAACATCCTAAATGACACTCCTAGAAGTTTCCACTTACATTGCCTTCCAACTTGTATTACAAGTACGTCCTATTGGCTACTGTCCTAGCCAAAGGAACCGCACTGATTGGCCAAAATAGAAGGAGAACGTCAGTCTGGTTCTCATATGCCCAAGGCCTTCCCTCCTGTGGTCCACACTAGTTAGAAGTTTTAACTCACATTGCCTTCCAAGTTGTATTACAAGTAGGGATGCGGACGGATTAGATTCAGCGCAAATCTAGAGTAGATTTACGGCAGTATTCGTTGAGCTATCGATTTAAAAATATTATCTGTTAATTGTCTTATAAATGAATAATCGTTCAGATAATTTGATCTTAATGTATCATATGTATTCGGTCAGAAAAAAATTATCACAGTATAATACCGTAGTGTAATTCTTCTTATTTTGAGTGAAATTCCAATAACTTACCAAATCAAAATACCTCTTATTCTAGTTTAAGAAATTTTCAAAACCTTATTCTAGTTTAAGTTCTTCTGAAAACAAAGTGAACAGTAAAATTCCAGACTTTCTGCTCGCTCAGACAGTGTTGGTGTTTATCGATTCAGGGCTATGTTGTTGCACTTGCTCGTTGTACGTCCTGCATCACATTTATACCCTACCTGTCAATGAGTGGGCTTCAGTTTCATATTATTATTTCATACACAATCAACAAACTCGTTGGAATATTCTTGTTAGAAGGGACCTTAAGGATGAAGAAGCTGAATAGCTGTTGACTTGGTTGTACTTATTATCAAATGTTCAGATTTCTAAGGATTGTTTTATCTGGATAAGTAATAGTTTACAACCTGCCTATCCGAAACATCAAGAAGTCTGGAAGGTTAAATCACCTTTAAAGATAAGGGCATTCATGTGGCTGCTATTCCAAAAGAGATTGGCTACAGTGGCACGCAGGAGGAAATGATGTACTGACCATGACATAATTTGTCCTCTTTGTGGAGAAGAAGCTGAAGATGTGGAACATCTGCTCATAAAATGTTCTATAACATGCGAGCTTCGGAAGATTTTCTCTACCGTTTTCAATGTTCCATCGGAATTCGATACAGTGCAAGAAATGTGGGAGCAGTTTCGGAACTTCCGTCGTCAATTAGGAACAGAAATCAAAGGACAGATTCTTCTACTTCTTCCTTATGCGGTCTGCAGGAGCGTTTAGAGGGAACGAAGCTATTGCATATTCAAGGAAAGTAAAATTTATGTGAAAAATATTTCTTTTAGGGCTTTGTCTTTTCTTTACAATTGGACTAGATTCTTTTTGAAAGTTTCTATTGAATATTGGAGGGCTATGATGCATGTCAAATACACAAGAAGTCATGGTGAGCCTACCACCCTACAGAGCACACAGCATTACTTTTTATGAAAATAGAACCACCCACCAATATCCTAGCAATAATTTGGCCCCCATGGTTCCCTTCTCCACAACCTTTCTCATTCTCACATTATTTAAAATCCCCATGGATTCTTTATCCAAATTACAAAACAAAACTTTACTTTCTTATATTTGTGGAGATATATGTTCCCTAAGTTTAAATTTGTGGTTTACACAAATGAATATTCATTGACACCTACGAAAAAAAATGGATCCCAAGACTTCAGTAAAGGAGAAGTGATGTGGGACAAGAAGGAGAAGAAGACAGTTTTTTTGTTCCAACATCATTGCACTGGAAAAGAGGAGGGGGTTTAGGGAATCTCACTCAAAGAGAAACTCCATCCTAGAGGCTGCATAGTTTCAAAACTCTCAGACATTCTTCATCAATTGTCAAAAGAGGAGTACAAGCATATTTATAGAGACTCAGAAGAAACCTTAATGCAACCCTAATCACCAAATGACCTAAATACCGCTTATTCAAAATAAAGGACTAAATTTTGACCTAAAATCTTAAAAAAATAAAAAATACATTAAACGGGCCTCTAATGGGTCAAATAAAATATAAAATAGGCTCTTGACTTCTTTTTCTTAACACTCAGATTCCCATCATTCTCCTCTGATTCGAGAAAACTCCTCCTCGAGTTTTGAAGTGTGGCAATATCCACAGGGAGATGATGAAAGGAGCGAATGTAGAAAACATCACTAGAGCCTCTTGGTCATCATACAGGGGAGAACCACGCATCGAGGTAGGAAGTGCGCCTCAATATCATCAAATATGTAGTCAAAATCAGGTAGGCTGATGGTGTCTTGAACAACCTTCGATTGATCGAGCACATCTCTAATTATCTCTTCCGTCCTTGGCTCATTCTTCTCAGTGAGGAGGGCATCATTTGCTGCAAACATCTCAGATCAACCTCTCCAAAATCCTCCTCTTCTACGGTTGGAACAAGTTCATAATATACCTCTTTAATTTGATTTTCATACTCCTCGATTAGTACTAGGTCGGCCTCATAGACAACCTCCTTTGTTTGGACCAGTATGGCGTGATAGAAGCTCTGAAGCTCACTCTTGACCCAATTAGGGTCTTCCCTTAATGGAACCTAACACATGCTTAAATAGTTTGTGGCCATCATCTCAAGAAGTGTGCCATATAGTTCGAGTTGTCCAAAAGTTGTCAGGCAAGTCAAGACAACAGATATGGCATGCAAAACGATGCACACTAGCGGTGTCAGTGCACTGGACGAGTTGGCCTTGCCGTGAGGAAGTTGTTGGTACGATTGGCATGCAAAATGGAGTCTGAGATGACCTCGAATAGTAGGCAAAATAGTCCTTGTAAGGCATGTATAGACGGCACGCAAAATAAGGTATCGCTGGTTGACGGGACGTGGGCGAGGTTGGCCTCGCTAAGACGATCCCAACATCGCAAATGGCATGCAAATCGGAGCATGGATGTGGTCCTAGCCCTAGTAGTGCACCAAAGCGTCCAAGTGCACTGCTTTAGTACTATAGCAGTCCAAATAGACCCCAGGCTTGGATCAGGACTAAACCAAGTGCCTCGAACCACGTAGAACTGTGGTTTGGTCTAACCAAGTGGTCAAGTGGGGCTTGGGCCCTAGAGAGGGGGATCTCTGGGTCCAGTTCCGATTAGGACAAGAACTACCAAAAGGGCAAGGACATGGATCAGGTCAAAGTCGGTTTGACCGGGCTTAAAGTAAAAGGCACGGCCCCTTCTGCCTTCTCCTCCTCCCCTTCCCTCTAACCTTAAACATGGTGAGAGAGAGAGAGAAAGCACCAAAGTGAGAGAGAGAGGAAGAAGCTGACGACAGCGGCACACATGAGAGGTGGCGAGGCCGGCAGTAGCACCTGCGGGGCTTGTGGAGGGTCTCAGCGGTGCTAGCAAGTGGCGGCAGCAGTAACAGCAGCCAATGCAGACGGTGGCAACAACCAAAGCTGACGGCCGCAGCAGCACCAGAGAAGAGGAGAGGGGTTTGGACATCTCACCAGAGGTCTTTCTGGCATCACACTAGAGAAGATGAGGGTTTAAAATTTAAGGCATCTCATCCAAAGAGGAACTCCATTCCGGAGGCTGCATAGTTTCAAAACTCTTAAAATTCTTCATCAATTGTCAAAAGAGGAGTACAAGTATATTTCTAAAGGTTGAAAAGAAACCCTAATGCAGCCAAAATCACCAAATGACCTAAAATACCCCTTATTCAAAAACAAGGACAAAAATCTGACCTAAAATCTTTAAAAATTAAAAAATATATTAAACGGGCCTCTAATGGGCCAACTAAAATATAAAATGAGCTATTGACTTCTTTCCCGCATCACACAAATTCCCATCAAGAAGTCATATGCATCTAAACAGTTGGGGAGGGCGACCTCTGAGCTCAAGGACCTCCCACCTCGTGGTCTACTTCCTTGTCTAGCTCTGGCGACCTTGGCCTCCAGGGGAAGCTATTATGAAAACCTGAGTTTGAGATCCACAGCACTTGTTAGAAGAAGTATTAATTTTGTACATGCAAGATGTTATTATTCCCGCGTCCATGAAGAAGAGTTGAATGCATTACACTCCGATGTGTTGCTTTCCTCATGGCTTGCCTTTTTCCGTGATTGAGTCCCTAGACCAGAGGATCCATAAGGCTTCTATTTGATTCATTATTTCTCATTTTGTGCATTTTTCTTGATTTCTTATTGCTTCTTCTTAAGAAGTACTTGATTGAGGCTTTTTTGTGATTTTAAGCATGCAGCGTAATGAGCTTCATAAGGCTGGACTTCCAAGAGCCTACCCGTCATATGGTACAGTGTTTAGGGCATGAGGGCCCTTACATTGACCTTTGATTGAAAGGCTTTCCCCCATTTGCCTGACTTCCATATTCTATGCTTGTAAGAAAAGTTAATGGCTTTAGCAATCCACTTGGAGAAATTCATAGCCAAGCAAACATTTATCTATCCATCCAATTTTATTTCAGAGCATATTGTAGGCCATACAGTTAGTTGTCCACTTGAAGAAGTTGATGGTCAGGTCATACAGATGGATGGTGTTTATTTAGACATCTACTAAGACATAAGTAGGCACACAGGCCACTGATGCATGCCAGAGATCATATAACTCCCACATAGACATTAAAGTTATACACATTTGAAGGGCAGTCAGTTGTGAAAAGGCGTGGAGATATCCCAGTGAGGAAAGGTGTCCCATTTCTCATGAGACTGAACCTTTGCTCACCTGCTTGAATGGGCACTTTGGTCATAACAGCACCTGCACCAACATTGAATCTTGAGTAGATAGGACCAGACTTGACCACAAGTTGTGTTGGAGATGTAAGAAGGGTGGTGACAAACAGTGTATCTGACACATTGAATACTGACCATGACATAGTTTGTTCTCTTTGTGGAGAAGAAGCTGAAGATGTGGAACATCTGCTCATAAAATGTTCTATAACATGCGAGCTTCGGAAGATTTTCTCTACCGTTTTCAATGTTCCATCGGAATTCGATATAGTGCAAGAAATGTGGGAGCAGTTTCGGAACTTCCGTCGTCAATTAGGAACAAAAATCAAAGGACAGATTCTTCTACCTCTTCCTTATGCGGTCTGCAAGAGCGTTTGGAGGGAACGAAGCGATTGCATTTTCAAGGAAAGTAGAATTTATGTGAAAAATATTTCTTTTAGGGCTCTGTCTTTTCTTTACAATTGGAGTAGATTCATTTTGAAAGTTTCTATTGAATATTGGAGGGCTATGATGCATGACAAATACACAAGAAGTCATGGTGAGCCTACCACCCTACAGAGCACACAGCATTACTTTTTATGAAAATAGAACCACCCACCAATATCCTAGTAATAATTTGGCCCTCATGGTTCCCTTCTCCACAACCTTTCTCATTCTCACATTATTTAAAATCCCCATAGATTCTTTATCCAAATTACAAAACAAAACTTTACTTTTGTATATTTGTGGAGATTTATGTCCCATAATTTTAAATTTGTGTTTTACACGAATGAATATTCATTGACGCCTATGAAAAAAAATGGATCCAAAGACTTCAATATAGGAGAAGTGATGTGGGACAAGAAGGGGAAGAAGGGAGGTTTTTCTTTTTTCTTTTTTTGGGGTGGGGGGGAGTCCATCCAACATCTCACTAGAGGCTAGATCTTGCCGGCATTGCACCGGAAAAGAGGAGGGGGTTTAGGGCATCTCACTCAAAGGGAAACTCCATCCCATAGGCTACATAGCTTCAAAACTCTCGGACATTCTTCATTAATTGCCAAAAGAAGAATACAAGCATATTTATAGAGACTCAAAAGTAACCTTAATGCAACCTTAATCACCAAATGACCTAAATACCCCTTATTCAAAATAAAAGACTAAATTTTGACCTAAACTCTTAAAAAAATAAAAAATACATTAAATGGCCTCTAATGGGCCAAATAAAGTATAAAATGGGCTCCTAACTTCTGTCTCGTAGCACTCGGATTCCCATCGTTCTCCCTTGGTTTACGAAAACTATTCCTCGAGTTTTGAAGTGTGGCAGTATCCACAGGGAGATGATGAAAGGAGCGAATGCATAAAACATCACTAGAGCCTCTTGGTCTGTTAGTTTTAGGTGGCCTACAAGTCAATCTGACTATGTAAATCTCGTTCATTTATTAATATAATAGCATAACATTCATTATGTGTAAATCGCATTAATTCTCGTTTCATTATGAATTCCGTGAATATGTGCTATAGTGATCAGATTATGATGAGATCATACTAATGAGACTGATCACTTAAACACACATATTCTTAATCGTTCCTAGTCGGAGGATATCCGAGAAGGACATCGGATATCCGGTTAGACTAGTACAGATTACTCCTGCTCATATGATGAGGGTGACTGATCTCATAAGTCACTTGTGTTGAGACACTAAGGCGAATCTGTAGGTGCTCATTGGAGAATGAGTTCACTGAACTGATCCGACTGAATCGCTGGATGATATTGTACCTCACTGTCAACCAGCTTGATTCTATTGTCGCAGTTGCGTGGATGGTCCTCGGACCTGAGACACCAAGGACACCTTGTTGGTGGACTTCTGTGCTTTGACCTTGGTTTACGAATCTCTAGCCACGGGATTCTAATACGCCAAGGGTTGGGTACAATGGAATACCGTCGAAGGGAATTGTGTGTCAATAAGGAATCATTCGCTCTCGGTACTTAGAGAGAGAATGCTCTAGGAAGGATGCGCGAAAGTCCCTGGCCAGGGCGGACGATAATATCGGGAAAGGAGTTTTCCGATATTTATCAGCGGCATCCAATCCAAGTGAGTCGACCGGTTAGGGTTTGACAGCTCGCCATATCCTGAGTTGACTCGAGAGCATTGTACGAATGAAAGATTATATCCACGCGGTAACTGTCGGCGGAAAGGTTTCAAGAGTGGGTTACTTAACCCCAATACCTTCCGAGTTCACGCGGTGTTGCTTGGCACCCAACGTGATCGGAGGCCCGGTCGAATTCGATGTGCGACATCAATTCGATTGATTAATTAATTAATAAAGGGTTATTAATTGATTAATAAATCTAGTGAGGAGTCACTGGGCTTGTTGGGCCATTAACTGGACTGGTACTTGGGCCTAGAGAGTCACACGCAAATGATTCTCAAGGCGATGGATAAATAAGTGGGTTTTATACAAATCGGTGGTTTTTATGAAAAACCGCGCGGTTAGTATAAAACATAGCGAACGAGCTGAGCAGGCCAAGCTGCTGCTAACCCTAGCCGCCCCTCCTCAGTTTCTCTCTCTCTCTCTGGCGTCCAGACAGATCCAGATCTATTCCGCCACTTCTCCGAATCCCGTTCGACGGGAAATCGTCCGCGCGTTGCGGCGATCATTGCAGCGACCGGCGAAGGTTTCGTGGGCCGCGAAGAACGAGGAACGTGAAGATATCCGTCGCGAGGAGGATCGCGTGGACTTCGCTAGAGGCCGGGCACTTGCGCGGCTTGCGGTGTCGCACCGACGGAACCGAACGGTTGTGGATTCGAATCCGCACACGGTGAGAATTGATTATCCGATAATCGTAAGTTTTAGTTTTTCGAAACGGAAAAACGGATCGCTGTAAATTTTTATTTTCCGCTGCGTGAGCGATCCGGAGAAACCCGAGAAAACCCAACATGGTCATCATACAGGAGAGAACCACACATCAAGGTAGGAACTGCGCCTCAATATCGTCATATATGTAGTCAAAATCAGGTAGGCTGATGGTGTCTTGAACGACCTTCCGCTGATCGAGTACATCTCTAATTATCTCTTCCGTCCTCGGCTCATTCTTCTCAATGAGGAGGGCATCATTTGCTGCAAACATCTCAGATCAACCTCTCCAAAATCCTCCTCTTCTAGGGCTAGAACAAGTTCATAATATACCTCTTTGATTTGATTTCCATACAGTGTTGGGTAGGCCTCGTAGACAACCTCCTTTGTTTGGGCCAGTATGGCACAATAGAAGCTCCGAAGCTCACTCTTGATCCAATCAGGGTCTTCCCTTAATGGAACCTAACGCATGCTTACATAGTATGTGGCCATCATCTCAAGAAGTATGCCATATAGTTAGAGCTGTCCAAAAGTCGTAAGGCAAGTCAAGACAATGGATATAGTACGCAAAATGATGCACACTAGCAGTGTCAGCACACTAGATGAGTTGGCCTTGCCGTGAGGAAGTTGCTGGTATGATTGGCATGCAAAATGGAGTCCGAGATGACTTCGAATAGTGGGCACAAAAGTCCTTGTAAGGCATGTATAGACAACATGCAAAACAAGGTATCGCTCGCTGACGGGACGTGCGGCGAGGTTGGCCTCGCTAAGGCGATCGCAACAGTGCAAATGGCATGCGAGTCGAAGCATTGATTGGTCCTAGCACTAGCAGTGCACCAACTTTGGTACTATAGCAGCCCAAATAAGCCCCTAGCTTGGACCAGGACTAAACTAGGTGCCTCGGAGTCTCGAACCACCTAGGACCCTGGTTTGGTCAAACCAAGTGGTCAAGTGGGGCTTGGGCCCTGGACGGGTGGATCACTAGGTCGGTTTTGGTTCGAACAAGAACTACCAAAAGGGCAAGGACATGGATCAGGTCAAAGCCGGTTTGACCGGGCTTAAAGTAAAGAGCATGGGCCCCTTCTACCTTCTCCTCCTCCCCTTCCCTCTAACCCTAAACATGGTGTGTGCGTGTGTGTGTGTGTGTGTGTGTGTGTGTGTGTGTGTGTGTGTGTGTGTGTGTGTGTGAGAGAGAGAGAGAGAGAGAGAGAGAGCCAAAGTGAGAGAGAGGAAGAAGTTGACGACAGCGGCACACATGAGAGATGGCGAGGCCAGCAGCAGCGCCTATAGGGATTGTGGAGGGAATCAGCGGTGCTGGCAGGCAGCGGCGACAGCAGTAGTAGCCAAAGCCGACGGTGGCAACGGCCGAAGTTGACGGTCGCAGTAGCACCAAAGAAGAGGAGGGGGTTTAAGGCATCTCATCCAAAGAGGAACTACATTCCGGAGGCTGCATAGTTTCAAAACTCTTGAAAATTCTTTATAGAGGAGTATAAGTATATTTATAAAGACTCAAGAGAAACCCTAATGTAGAATGACCCAAATGATCTAAAACACCCCTTATTCAAAATAAAGGACAAAAAACTGACCTAAAATCTTAAAAAATTTAAAAATACATTAAACAAGCCTCTAATGGGCCAAAAAATTATAAAATGGGCTCTTGACTTCTTTCCCGCAGCACTCATACTCCCATCAAGAAGTCATATGCATCTAAACAATTAGGGAGGACGACCTCTGAGCTGAAGGAGCTCCCCCCCTCGTGGTCTACTTCCTTGTCTAGCTCTGGTGACCTTGGCCTCGGGGGATGCTGTTCTGAAAACCTGAGCTTGAGATCCATAGCACTTGTTAGAAGAAGTATTAATTTTGTACAGGCAAGAGGTTACTATTCCCGCGTCCACGAAGAAGAGTTCAATGCCTTCACTCTGATGTGTTCCTTTCCTCATGACTTGCCTTTTTCCGTGATTGAATCCCTAGACCTGAGGATCCATAGGGCTTCTGTTTGATTCGTTATTTCTCATTTTGTGCATTTTTCCTGATTTCTTATTAATTCTCCTTAAGAAGTACTTAATTGAGGCTTTTTTGTGATTTTAAGCATGCAACGTAATGAGCTTCATAAGGCTGGACTTCCTAGAGCCTACCCTTGATATGGTACAGTGTTCAGGGCATGAGGGTCCTTACATTGACCTTTGATTGAAAGGCTTTCCCTCATTTGCATGACTTCCATATTCTATGCTTGTAAGAAAAGTTAATGGCTTTAGCAATCCACTGGGAGAAATTGATAGTCATGCAAACATTTATTGATGGATAGACTAAACAAAGACAGTACACTATAGAAATTTAAATGCAGGCCAAAAAAGAGCAGGAAAACCTATCCATCCAATTTTATTTCAGAGCATATTGTAGGCCATACAGTTGTCCACTTGAAGAAGTTGATGGTCAGGTCATACAGATGGATGGTGTTTATTTAGACATCTACTAAGACATAAGTAGGCACACAGGCCACTGATGCATGCCAGAGATCATATAACTCCCGCATAGACATTAAAGTTATACACATTTGAAGGGCAGTCAGTTGTGAAAAGGCGTGGAGATATCCCAGTGAGGAAAGGTGTCCCATTTCTTATGAGACTGAACCTTTGCTCACCTGCTTGAATGGGCACTTTGGTCATAACAGCACCTGCACCAACATTGAATCTTGAGTAGATAGGACCAGACTTGACCACAAGTTGTGCTGGAGATGTAAGAAGGGTGGTGACAAACAGTGTATCTGACACATACTGGTAGGCATCCGGTCTGCCAGTTGGATCATTGCACTGGGCATTCATCGACTGAGTTCTGTACCAGTATACAAGGTTGTCCCTTGAAATGATTGGTGAAGACGCCCCAGCCTTGTATGCCCTGACAAAAGCATTTTGAATCAAACGAAATCCATCGTGAGGCATGTTGGTTGTCCATGCTGATGCTCCAGCTGGATACAGATTTGGATCTGATCTAAGAGGTGCAATGTAGCTGCTCTCTGAGTAGTCGTTCCATGTCAACTGATATATGGCAGGAGGTGATATACTCAAGAGGTGCTTCCAGCGAGTGAGAAATAGATCCTCAGTGGGGAATATCCAGTTCTTGTTGTATGAGTTGGGAGCATAGTGAGTGAAGAACCAAGGTGACACCGGGGCGAAGTAGACTTTGCTTCCGAGCACTGATCTCCAGGTGGAGTCTTGATTGACAAGATTAGTATAGGGATCAGGAACACCGCGGTTGTTTACAGTTCCCCAAGCATTCCAAGGGTATCCACCGTCTACTAGAGCATTGTTCGCAACGAAGTTGGGATCAGCCCAGTTTGGAGCAAGAAAGATATTTGTTCTGGATTTGACACCTGACCAAGGTTGATTATCACCAATAAAGGTGGTAACCAGAGATTTACCATCCACTTTGAATTGGGCAGGGGATGAAGCATGACTGTTAATTGTTTGAACAATAAGATCTGTATCTGATGGCAGAGAATAATAAGCAAAGTCAAAAGATAAGAACATCTTAAAGGTGCCATCTGCTTCTGCTGCAGCATAAGCATATCCCAATTGAGTTTGTGTATAGCTATCCTTTCCGATATTCAAGGCAAATGCATCAATGCCAGAAGCTTTTGCATCCGATATCTCTTGAGCCCACTGCGATTGGGTATAGCTGCCAAGAATGCCAACCACAACATGTGCAAAGACAGATTTGGGAATCGCAGCATACACATTGAGGAGAGGGGAAGGAGAGAGAAGCAGGCCGAGGAGGAGCGTGAGAAACATCATGATTCAAACCAATAAACAACAGAATGTCAAAGGAGCAGGAACTTCTCCGTGCTGCAAATAACAAAAAAAAATGAACAGAAAGTCTCAAAGTAAATAACTTTCTAAATGGCTTAAATCAGTCAGACGAACAATAACTGATAATTTAACAGGCATGTATTCAGTACACAACAACAATCAGCCACTAGATCTAATCCAATTTGTAGCAGAAGCAGCATGAACAGGATTTACTTGCGTCTAGGAGACAACAACAAATAAGGAGTTGTTGCACCATCAGGAAGAGAATAAACCATAGAAATGCATCTAAACAGCTCACATCAATGGCATGGACTATTTAACAGTTCTAAAAGGAGAATCATATTGCCATTGGATTTTCCTTTGATAGTAATCTTGGTCTTAGATTCCCAATAAATATAACAGCACATTTCAGAAAGCAAATGAAAAACAATTAACTGATCTAATAAATTAAAATTTAGGACATCATCATCATTGAATATGAAAAAGCTGTGTTAGGCTCTACCAACAGGAGGATTCAACATGCAAAGAAAATGACTATTAGAATTTTCATCAAGTATACTCTCACAGAAACCGTCAGAAAACTTTTATCAGTAAGGACTTCATTGTTTCAGCCAGATATAACACAAGAAAGATGAAGAACAGTGGTAAAGCATACATCAACTATACTGACAACATACCACAAACAGCCTAAGGTTCTAGGGGCGTGTTTGATGCAACTTTTAGTTGGAAGCCACATGAAAAATGTAGAGTAGAGGTTATAATTAATTTTGACTAGTTACTCAAGAAAAACCTTCCTTAAAAATGCCATTTTTACTCCAATCTAGAAAGCTCCAATTTTTGAGCTTGTGGTTGGAAGCCAAAAAGAACAATCAAAATGGAATATATATGGCTTCCAAGATCTAGTACCCTCCGTTAAGAATAACCTGGATAAAATCTGTGAAAGATCATAAGTGCTTTCAAATGGATGCAGTGCCAAGCACACCCTAAACACAACGAATGCCCTGCTTAGAACCTATTGAAACAGTTTTCAATTCAAATGCAGTAAAATATAGGGGTAAAAATTTAACAACAAGAGTGAGCTTGACACTTTCTCTGTTTGATGGGATCAGATTCTATATCATAAGAAACAGGGAGAGGAGATTTAAGGAACTGAGGCAGGCACAAAAAAAAAGAACCAAGATGAGCATGAAGTGAACATTACTAAAATGCCCAAGGACCTGTCTGGACGCAAGCCATGAACATGTTTAGGATCATCATAGACTTGTTTTCTATGATAACTTTAATTTCGACGGTTAGAAATGAATTTATCATAAACTCATTTAAGTTTAAAATAAACTCAAAAATGTTCTTGCAAATGTATTTTCTGTAAACTTACTCAGAGTTGGTTTACACTAGAGAGGCATCTCAAACTCATTCAGGTTTACTGGGGGAGACACCTCTCATAAATTCAACTATGTTTACACAGAACAACTAAACATCTATATGGAAAGCACATTTATGATAAACAGGTTTATGATAAATGTGTTTATGACACCTCCATCTGTGTTTTCTTAGGTTGCATGCAAGCATGGCCTAAATGATCAAAAGCATCACTACTTTCAGCATTTGCCAAAAGGATTTCTGTCCCTGACAGACAGATACTCCAAAGATCACAAGAATCAGTGTTCACAGTACAGTTTCAAGAAATTGACGCACACAAACCAAAAAGAACCAGGTCAAGGAAGAAGATTATCAAAATCTCTATATGGTGTTAAAATGTCACTGCTTCAAGCATTCATCAGAAGGTCGAATTTTTAAACGGATAGCTTACAAGGTAGAAGGTACATGGGTTTTATTTAGACTGCCAAAGAGGCAAATACCAAATTCCCATTTGGGTCTTCAAAGGCGCATTTACACAAGCATGTATAAGGCGCAATTAAAACAAAGATGAAAATTTGACAGATTAAGCGAAGAACACAAACCACGACGTACTTCAGAACTGTGAGCCGAGCCAGGGAGGATTCCTCCCCTCCTCACTGCAATTGATACAAATGGTGTGGTCACACAGATTCATAGATATATATAGGGAGAAGAAAAGAGAGGTGAAGTGCTTCACAAGCTTGTGTGTCAAGATCGCTCTTTGCACTGACTTTTCAAACCATGAACACCGGAAAACAGATAAAAGCTTCGTCTTTCTCATTCCCCACACTTATTTGAATCGAATTATGTCGCTTTCTGCTGACGTGACTCTTCCCTTGGAAGCCCGCAACGCAGCAGTCTCCAACATGCCGCACCCCCTCAAAACTTCGGATTTGCCTCGGCGGCGGCTAATGGGTACTCCCCAAAGGACTTTTCCATGGGAGAGCAATACCCAAAGAGAGGATCTTTATTGTTGGAGCACCCAGAGAAGGATAGCTTCGCCCCGCAATCCATGGACTACTTCCCCCCACCCACCACCAGAGGATGGGGTAGGCCTTCCCTGCACAGATGAGGTCAAGTGGAAAGCTGAGCTGTAGAGGAGGAGATAAACATCGACTGCGCTGGATTTGGAAGCTTTTGGGGAGAGCACCAGGCGGCGGGCCGCCGCCGTGGGCCTGCAGCTGATGGTAACAGTCATGGCCGAATACGCCGGAGTGGCGGCTGCCAGGGAGGAGCGCTGAGAGGGATAGGATTTTGGAGGATGAGTTGGCTGGTCGGCACATCTAAAAAGTGCTTCAAATATGAGTAATATTTAATTTGCAGATAACACCCATTAATGTTTTAATTTTTTTTAGATTAGATCCTACATCTCTCATATGTCCCCTAGTCTAATCTCAGACCAGTCAAAACATTTTAAACAATAAAAAATTATTATTAGACTCAGTCTATTAAAGACATCTTTTATTATTCATTGAGATTTTATTTTTTAAAATTTTTAAACCATCTGATCAAAGATTTAACGATGAACATGTAAAATATGTGGGATCTGACCTAAAAATGTTCATTCTTTTTCAGCGTGTAGCAGCACTGCACGGGGGTGCAGCAAGTATAAATAACTCTTGAAAATATTTGTTTGCCTCTTGGGAGATTCACTAGAAATTAGCTCTTATTTCTACGTAAACTATTAAGTGAGAGTGAAATTTAACTAATTTTAATAGTTAAATTAAGGGCATGCTGGCATAATTTTTAATTGAAAGTCATTTTTAACTTCCTCTCGTAACATGGAAAAAAGATGGATGCAAGTGATTATAATTGACTTTAGATTGTTATAAAAAGTCAAATCCTCCTTAACAACCTCAATATTTTTCTAGTTTAAGAAACTCTAAATTGTAGCTTTTGGTTGGAAGCCAAAAACTAAGGGAGTATTTGGTGCAGCTTCCAAGTAGAAGCACTTTTAGATTCTTATGTAATTATTTTGTGAGAAAAAAAGTAGTTATTAGAAGCCACTTTCATGACATTTAATTTAATTTTTTGGCTTCATCAATAACTTGAAGCTTCCTAAATTGAAAAAAAAATAGAGTTGTTAAGAGAGATTTGAGGTTTATAACAACTCAAAATCAGTCACAGGAACCGCATTCACCAACCTATACTACCATCTAGTGGCCCCCGCAAGTTCGATTTATGAAACCTAGCCTCAATGGTTCCCCAAACTCGAGGTATAGATATTTAAAAGATAAACAGCAGTTCTTAAGACACTCACACAATATTTTCTAAAAGATGGATGTATTGCCGGTTGGAAAGATAGACTTAGGGCTGTGAAAATGGGTGCAGACCCATTAATAGACCCGTTTGGACCCGTTAGTTATAGGTATGGATATACATGTTTATCCATTAAGCCTGCTATTGTCGTACTTGAAAAAATTTGTGAGCCAATTTCTTAGAATTTGGACCTCAAATCAAATCCAATTATTTGGCACACGGAGATTTAAGATAAATAAATTATATTCCAAACTCATTTATCTTTCAACATTATATAAGTAAGAAGAAAACCCAAAACGCTACCCATTTATCCATTTACCTGGCCCATATTGAACCTGAAACAGGTCAAAATACATTTATTTTGAGTATAGGTCTACTCAGACCTGGACTGTTGACAGTCCTAGATAAGACTAAACGTCAGATATCCACCAAACACTGTGACACCTCTCTATTAATTGAATATAATGCTACACCAGCAACACAAGAAACCTCAGCATTCCTCCATGGTGACGATTGGATCCCAAAATCTTCACGATGTGATAAACTAAAACTAAACAAAGGAAGAACTTTGGTGCCGTGGTCCGCATTCTGGCGTCGTGCAAGAAACAATGGAAAAGAGAGATCATGCTTGCACTAGGTAGAAACAAAGTCAATGGCGGAAGTAACACATTTAAAATATCATATTTTAACTCTTTACGTCCTATGCCTAGGTGCAAATGCAATCTCACGTAGGTTAGTAGACTTGTTAACATCGCATTGGAAACTTCTCTCCTCTATTCTTGAGGACAAAAGCTGCAAGAAAAGAACGTTAACGCACTCTTAAACATGTTAATAATATCCTCTTCCATCTTGCAACAAGTCGGACACTATATTTTTGGGAGGTTTTGCAAATAGCCCCCTAATAAATGATTTCGTCAGATAACCGCTTATATGGTCAGTATTTTTATAATATAACCTCTTTTAACTTATGAAAGTTTTAACAAATAACCTCTTAGAATATTTCATATTTACAAATAACCATCTATATGATATGTATCTCATGTAACTCCTTAAGTAAGGTATTCATTTTTCATTTCACCTAAGTTGTAACTATGGTTGGCAATATCGGCCGATACTGGTACGTACCGGCCGGTACATATCGGTATCGGTCGGTATCGATACCATTCCTATAAAAGATACCGGTCAACACTGGACAGATACCGGCCAGTACGTATTGGTACCAATACCGATACTGCCATCCACAGTTGTATTTGTAGTCTTTACTAACAACAGAAACATTCTATACAGAATAATAGTGTTACAACTATGGATGACAGTACCGATACCGATACCCACCGATAATATCGACCAGTATCGGCCAATACGTACCGGTACCAGTACCAATACTACTATCCATGGATGTAACACTATTATTCTGTATTAAATGTTTCTGTTGTTAGTAAAAACTACAAAATGATAATATTAATAATAAACTTCAGTTAAACTATAAGCACCTTTTGAATAGCACATTGTCTTCAATAGTAAAAAAAAGAATTAGACATTTAGATATATGATAAAATATCAAAAATATCCCTCACCAACTAACTTGACCTGATGAGCTATCACATCCATATATTAGATTTTTTTTTTTTGCTACAGAGCATTTCGTGTTATTCAAAAGGTATTTGTATTTTAACTCGCATTTAATAATCCTCATATATTTTATTAAAGTATAACCTGTTGCATCGGCAGCCGGTACAATTTTTTTAAAAATTATTTTTCAGTCGGCCCCCTAATGCCAATTTTTTTACTGTTCATTTGGAATCAATTTTTCATTTTTCATTTTTTTTTTAGATCGTCCAATCCAAAATCGAATTATACAACCATGTAAAAAACCATGAAGCCGACCAAACAAATTTTAATTTTTAAAAAAAATTAAAAACACTAGTAGCCGGCATAATACGGCTGCCGATGCAGCAAATTGTACTCATTTTACTAAGGACAACAAAATTTTAAATTTAAAATAGATACTATAGTTAAGAGGATTATATGTAAATACATAATGTATAGAAATCATCGGCAAATATGGAATCTTTTAAGAAGTTATAGAAATACATAACATACAATGGGTTATTTAGAGAATTATTTAAACCTCTATCCTTTTTCTCTCTATATCTGTTAATCACAAAACACAGCCGAATACCTAAAATAAAAAGGTGACTTATCCGGTGGATTGGAGATAGGCATGACAGCATACGATTCCCGAAAAGATCTTTTGCCCACCTCGGGGCAATGCCTAGGAGCTTCTCCGAAGTCAACAATGAATGCTTTCACCTGATTCCCAAAAGTTGGCTAGGCTGAAATGAGATCATTTGGACCGTTTTGTCTGGACCACCTTTTGTTAAGTCTAGGCACACCGAGGTCCAGAGATCTCGTTCCGCCAAAGGCCATCACCATTACCTAATAGGTGATGATGGAAGAGACGGGTCCAAGTGTCAAAGATATTTTGATGAGTAATGCCTACAGCAAAGCACGGGCGTTGCTTTTATCTAGAATGTAAAAAAATAAAAAATAAAAATATATTTGAACTTATACACAAAAAAGGAGATCCAAGTTCGATGGTCAAGCAGAGTATCACTCTTTAGATATAGAAAATCATTGCTACACTATCCCAAGGCATTGCAACAGCTTGAGACAAATAGTTGTTGTACTATCCCAAAACATTGCAGCAGCTCGAGATATTGTAATTACAACTGCTGTCCAATCAAGGGATCAAATGGTGCATATCTTCTAAGACCCGCTGCACCTCCTTGGAGCAGCGCGGCGCAGCGATGGCACACTATCCGAACCTTTGAGCAGATGGCGGTTGCAGCTGCAACAAGTATTAATCTGTGATCTAAGTAAGCACTCTTCCCCGCAGCCACTGGCCCACGGGGAGACAACGGAGAAGGCATTAGCAATAGTTGAAATGATCTTTATGGATAGAAGCCACTGTTGGGAACTAGGGACTATGTCCATTCACAGGACAAACACAAAATATACCCATGACAGAGCTAATTTTATCTGGTAGCCAGATTGGTGAAACCTGCTAAGATGCTTGCACAATGAAGTATGAGCCAAGAAACGTCATTAACTTGCAGTGAAGGCACTGGCGTCAAGCGGCCACGGCGCACCTGCCATCACAGCTTCAATTTCCCAAGTTTCTCGTGGACATTTGGTGAGATTCTTGCAGCCCCCTGACGTGACAAGCTGAGAAAAGAAACAACAAAAAAGAGATGGAACCGCTCAGAAAGCAAATAGACATGATGGCGAAGTTGGTTCGCTGTCTCTATTAAAATTATCTGCTTAATTATTTAGTAGCAGTTCTTAATTGATGAAATGACGCTAGGGGTAGATCACATTGGCCTAATTTAAAGATATGACTAAAGAAAATATTTAAGCCAGAAAGCATAATTTACTATAGGGTAGCTGGAAGCATAATTTACTAAATAAATTCTTCATCAAAGAGCACTATCTAGACTATCTGATTGACTGGACAGAGTCAAACAATAAGCCTCCCAAGTGGGACAAAAAACATAAATAAGAAAACAAGCCAAGATTTTTGGAAAGCATGGGAAAGATTTAGTCGGACAAGAATCATACTGCCTCACAGATGCAACCATCCTTGTAAAATGATTGGATAAATTAAGCAGCTATATAAAGTGATAAAAGGACAATCAACCATTTCAACTGATAAAATGATAATCTTTATTTAGGAGTCAGACTAGCTAGTTTATGATGTTTCAGGACTGTACCACGTCACTTTCAATTCTGACACCACCGAAGCTCTTGAATCTGATAATCTCTTCAAGATTGAAATACTTAGATGTCTTTGGATTTTCCATGGCTGGAACCAGCAAAGCGTCAATGAAATAGCAACCAGGCTCCACCGTGATCACCTTAAACCCCAAAAGGAAAAAAAAGAAAAAAAAGTAAAAATCAAAGAAGATATTTATTTAAAAACTAGATGGTGTCTTCCTTCTAGTGCATGGATCACCACACATTCACATAGAAGCAAAATGAAGATGTACTCGGGCATTTGGAGATTCCATAATGGGATTGGTGCAACTCAGGATCTTGTTACATGTGCTGGGAGTGATTATCAACCAATTCTAAAAGCATAATGTGTTACAGCGATGCATTAACATAACGAAGTAAAATGCACATACTAAACAAAGTTTAAATTCAATCCCAACTCGGCCTTCTACTGTCCTCTAGTACACACACATACATGAATAAGAACAGGGATTTGTTGGAGGGAAGTAAAACCGCAGAATCAAGCCAAACCATTTGGCTTTCTGCGAAGAAAAAACCCTAATCCAGATTGCGATTGAAGAGTGACAATCCAATTCCATCCCCCAGACCTGCTAGTTTATTTTTAAAAAGCACTTTGGCTAAATTCCACCCCAAGTCAAGAAGTAGAAAGTGAGGCCATTAAGATAACTCAGATGAATCCCTGCTCTCGCATGCATCATGATTGTCAATCCCAAGTTGGTGGTCATCAATGTAACCCTTTAACTGTAAGAAAATCAATGTAGTTCTCTTGCCAAAAGCATGATTATGGACAATACCATGGCCTTTAATGACATTTTGGTGTAAAATAATACTAACCATGCCTTCTTGCAATATCCTCACAGTCCTCAAGGCCTTTAGTCCTGGCTCTTCTGGCCTCTCCATTCCCTGCAATAATGAATAATTAATTGGCATTTGTACAAAGATGATTAAGAAATAAAAGGTTAAAGAAGCAGCATCGGGGAGTTATGATCATGTCCAGAGACCTTAGTATAGCCCCCAGGATCATGGGTGTCAATCCCAAGTAAGTGACCAAGACCATGAGGCAAGAAAATAGCACCTAATCTTCTGGCCATCATGTCATCAACATCACTGGAGTAAAATCCAAATTGAAATAGAAATTCAATCACATACACATTTTAGATACCATTAAAGTAGAAAAGCATCTTGACTACACCTACCCAAGAATGATTCCACCTGTCTTCAGTGACTCAAGAATGGTTCTCTCCGCTAATCTGAAACCGCAGATATTATTAGTAGAAAAAGGCCTCACTGCACTGAACTTACATGAAGGTGGCTGACAGGTACAAAATTGTAAAAAAAATGAATAAACATACTTTTTTCTCACAGTTACTTGAGCTTCCTTTTGCCCTAAGTGGTGTAGAGTATGCAATTTTTTCACAGCTACTTGAGTTTCCTTTTCCCCAAGCAGTCTTATGTATGCAACCATGGAAACAGAATCTTTAAACAGTTGTTTGAGTTTCTTTTTACCCCAATTAGTGTTTTGTGTTCTTTGGAATACTGCACAAACATTTAAAAATGACAGAAAAGCCAAATGCTGGGCACAGCAGTATGCAGAGAAGTATGCATCTAGTTGGGTTACTTTCAAATGTAGGTGGATTGGGTGATAACAGAGTGAACACCGTAACTCTGATTGTAGTAACTCCTTGAAATCCATCACTATAAATCGACAAAGCTCCTTCAGGCACAAAGAGATCAAAGAACCAATATGGTCATGAAGCTCTAAGAACAAAGAATAAGGCAGAATTTCTTGTTCCCCAACAAAACCAGTTATCAGTTTCTTTAATTCATTGATGTTACATGACAATATATATCATACACTGAGAAGTAAAGTACTAAAAAACTGTCGTATTGTAATCGTTTGATTCAAAGTATATAAAGGACTATGGATACATGTAAAAGAAACTAGACAATTTCATCACTCATTTTCTCTTCTTGATTGGGGGAAAAACCATTAAGTATAAAATTTCCACCAGCGGAGTGTGAAACACAGAACAAAGGATCCTTTAATATATTTTTATTTTAGGAACAAAAATATGAAGGATGTTGCTTTATGCCCAAATCACTCTTAGGCTCCCTCCCTCCTGGACTCTGCTGAAAGCCTAGGAGCACTTGTGGGGTTTGCTCTGTGGTTGCATAACCTTAAATTGTGCAAATCAATGAGGTAGTTCTTCTAGTGACCTATTCACATCATGGTTAGCGGTGTCAATGTGCCAGGCCGTCCCAAAGACCAGGCACAAACCTGTTTAAATCACAGGGTGAGGTAAACAACATTCACCTAGAAAGAAATTAGGCCAGGGCCCGAAGCCCAACTATGCACATTTTTATATACCCGTGAAATATGTATATATTAATTCCTTAAGCAATGTCACGATTTCATGACATTTTTAGGGTTTGGACTTAATCAGACCAAGTTGGAGGCCACCTTCTGGAAAGTGACAATAAGTCAATTTATTAAAAAACAACCGTAACAGAAAATACATCAGGGGAAATCCCTGACCACAATCACAAGAAAAATCCATCAGCACTTAACCCTATGTCCCCCAGAAGGAAATCAATAATCAAAGAAACCCCACCTCAGGACATAGCACCAGAGTTCTGTTTTATCAAGTCAATAAAACAGAAAAAAAAAAGAAAAATATTACATCACAAAATGAAATTTCTCCATGTATGCACCCTTAGGATAAGCTCATCAAATCTATGTTGATTATGATCCACTGTTAGACTCCAATCTTCCACCGAGGATATAGTTCTTCTTGAGATATCAAACACACTATTGAAGTCACCTCTGAATTTCCTTTTGTTTCATTCATACCGCACTGCCCAAAGCATAGCAGGGACAAACAAGGACCAAGTCTCTTATGATCAGAATCATGACACAGTTCATCCGAGTTCCTCATCAGTTCTAAAACAGATGACAGTTCAGTCCATCTGATACCCAGGGCTTTACACAGGGTCTTCCATAGCACTGTAACAACACCACATTCACAAAACAGATGGTTTTGATCTTCCTCAAACACCGCACAGAGAACACATTTAACATCATGGACATGGAATATCTGGTTAATCCTTTTGCTGGTGGGCAATCTATTCCAAGCAATTCTTCAAAGAAAGATCTTGATTTTGTTGCGAAGGAGCTTAGACCAGACCAAACTTTTCCACCAAACCCTACCACCTCCATCATCCATTAGTCTCACAATGCAATTGACCGAAAACTTCCCATTACTGTTCCATTTCCACCATCTTCTATCTAACTCATTGTTCTTTAATTGCACCTGAGTGATAATCAAAAAAACAATATTCAATTCCTCAAATTCCACATCTGTAGGATCCCTTCTCAGAATTAAATTCCAGTGACCATTATGGATAGCATTCACCACCTGTGCCACAGTAGCCTCTGTATTGGAAACTGAAAGGAATAGGTTGGTAAACTGTTCAGCCAGACTCAAACCATTCCACTACTTATTCTTCCATTACCAATGTGCAGTGAAAAGAAAAGGGAAAGAAAATCTGCATTCTTAACAATTTGTCTCCATATAGGAGAAAATATATGAAGAGGAAGGAACTAAATCCCACATGCTGTTGTCAAAGAAATACTTCTCTTTGACAATGAGTGCGCACAATGAATGAGGCTCTTCCCCTAGCCTCCAAAGCCATTTAGCCAACAAAGCATTATTAAAAGTCTCTAGCTTTACCAAACCAGTCGCCACCCCCCCTGCTCCTTACTCCTACAAAAATTATCCCATTTGATCAATTGTAACACTTTCTTCTCCATTTTCCCTCGGACCAGAAAAAAGACCTTCTAGCTACTTCGATCTTCCTCATAATCATCTTTGGTGCTTTGAAAATATACACAAAATAATTGTCCAAAGAAGAGAGAGCAGTCTTGGAAAGAATCCATCTTCCACCTGCAGAAAGTAACTTCCCTTTCCATCCTTCTAGTCTAGATTCAAATTTCTTCACTACCACTTCACAATTATTGCCTTTTATAGGCCCATCAGTCAATGGAAGACCTAAGTACTTACTAGGGAAGTGAGCCCAAGAACACCCCAAGGATCTTGCAATAGATTCCACTCTGCTCTGTGACAAGTTGATACCAATCACCTCAAATTTATTGAGGTTAATCTTGAAGCCCGTAATAGCTTCCACAAACAATAGCAACTTCTTGATATTTTGAATACTATCCTCATCTGCTGAGAAAATCAATGTGTCATTAGCAAATTGCAAATGTGTAAGCCGTAACCTACTCCTTCCAATATAGAAGCCTTCCAGTAAATTCAAGCGAACTGCTTTATCCCACAAAGAACTTAATATCTGGAAAATAAGTAAGAAAAACAATGGAGAGATTGGGTCCCCCCTGGCTCAAACCTCTAGAACTTCTAAAGAAGAAACAAGGCTCTCCATTAACAAGAATAGAAAACCTTGGTGAGGAAATACAACCCGCATCCAATCAATCCACTTCTGAGTGAACCCCATCACCCTCAGAGTCCTCTCAATGCACCGCCAACTGATTATGTCGTAGGCCTTCACAAAATCAAGTTTCAATAACACCCCTTTTTTGTTCCTGAATTTTTTATAATGATTTGCCTCATAGGCTGCCATATAATTATCCAGATAAATCTTCCTTCCATAAAAGGCCGACTGATTCTTCCCCACAAGCTGCACAAGAACCTTTTTGAGTCTCTTAGCCAAAACTTTAGTGACAATTTTATAGCATCCATTCAACAAGCTAATAGATTTAGATTCTATAACTCTTTCAGCACCCTCTGTCTTGGGAATAAGAACAATATGAGTTGAGTTAGAACACCTTACACTCGCTGGTCTCTCTTGAAAATTTTCCATCACTGCCATAAGATCTGCCTTGATCAGCTCCCAAAAAAACTGACAAAACCCAAGTGAAAAACTGTCTGGCCCTGGTGATTTATTATGATTCATCTTGAATACTGCATCCCTTATTTCCTCCTCCTGAAAGGAAGACAAAGACCTTTAGCTGCATTAGCATCAATCTTAGGAAGAATATCTTCCTCCAAATCTGGTCTCCACTAACATTCCTCCTTGAACAATTGCTCATAAAATCTCATAAAGTTGTCCTGTATTTCCTACTTATCCTCAATCAGTTTCTCTTCCACTTGAATATGCTCAATTCTCAAACACCTCCTTTTTGCACTATCCACGACATGGAGAAAAGATGAATTTTTATCTCCTTCCCCAAGCCAATGTTCTTTGGCTCTTTCTTTCCATTTGATCTCATCCCTCAGTAGCTTTTCACTGTAGTCTCTCTTGTAATTCCTCAGTGCTTGTTCCTCTTCCATAGACAAATTTCCTGATCTCCTTTGACTTCAAGAGATCAATTTGCTTCAGAATTTGCTGTCTTTCCTCAGAAAGTATATCAGAAGTATTCTTCAGCCAATGTTTGATGCATTTCTTAACCTATTGGAGCTTCATTATGAAAGATAGAGAAGCATACCCTGCAGAAGGTGCTTCATTCCACCACTGATACATCAGATCTTTAAACCCTTCTGCCTATGCCAAGCAAGCTCATATCTAAACAATTAGCTTTCCTTTATTTCACACTTGTCATCAGCTGTAGTGGGATATGATCAGACACCGTTCTAATCATCCCCTTAACCTGCGAGGAAGGAAACATCTCTAACCATTGAGTGGATAATAATTCTATCTATCCTTGATTGGATACAGTTTTTTTGGAGATTCGACAATGTAAACTTCCCATTAGGAATTTCCAGGTCTATCATTCAACCCCTCCATTTCGTTTTTCCATTTCTGAGAATTAGACCTCTCCCGTGGATACCTAACACAGTTAAAATCACCCATGACACACCATGCTCCATGAAAAAGATCATACAATCTATATAGCTCCTGATAGAAACACTCCCTTGCTGTTCATTATGTGGACCATACACAGAGGTGATTATCCATCTCTCCCCACTGTTAATAGCAGAAAAACATATTGAGATACTGTATTCAAACTGCGCCCCACCCCCGCCCCCCGCCCCCTTCAGCCCATTTGCAGGAAAAAGACCACAACTATTCAAAAGTGAACCCCCTCTAACCTTCTGTGGGGGATGTTTCCCCTTTTTTTTTTTTTTTTTTGGTAGACTTTGAGAACTTGGGATTAGCTCTCAGGGAGTCTGTGACTTTGGATCAAGCGGATGAATCCATGAATTTGCCTCTCCCCACCGACCTCGGTCGGCATTAATTACGCCAATCGCCGATTGACAATCCTTAATTAACCGTCCGTTGATACCCTTGAAATATTAACACACTCAACTTTGGAGTATTGAAATCATACCATCATTTGATTGATCTTTGTATTAAACACGTTTGAACTTGATATTCATTTTGAACCCCTTTGGAGAATCTTAGAGGATACTTAAAGGATGCCACTCCCTATGGGGTGCAGGTGAGCTTGATGCCCTTAAAGGATACCAAGAGGACGTGCCTTGGACAAAATCCTTCTTAGGACCCTTAAAGGACATCTTTTGGTTCGACAATATCCTTTAAATATCTTTTACGAAACTCCAAGGGTTCATGAAGATTACTTAAATGCACAAATCAGTTTCTTCCTCCTTTTATCTTTTTTGAAGATTTGAGAGACTTGATCAATGGGGCGTGATGGCCACCACTTAACCAAGACCATTGGATAGTGGTCTTCCAACCGGTATGAAGGAACCGAAGTTTATTAACTGAAATCAATTAATTTGGGCAAACACATGCAATGGTCAAATTGAACACATCTACAGATCATGCACAATTTCATTAAGCATATTTCTCACAATTACACTTTGGTCATGAATGAACTGCATCTAATTGAGCCACACCTTGGTCATCCCGCCAATGGGAATGAACCGCAATTTTACAAACTTTTGGCCACACCAACGTTAGGAATGGACCAAGAGAGAAACTTTAGCCACTCCAATGATAGGAGTGAACCATGATTTAAACTTTGGTCACCCTAACAATAAGAGTGAACCAAGATTTAAACTCGGGTCGCTCTAACCATAGGAATGAACCAAGAACTTATGGCCATTCCAACTGTAGGAGTGGACCAAACTTGAGGCCATTCTAACGATAAGAATGGACCTAATTAGATGAATTTATAGCCATTCTAACAATAAGAATGGACCATGATTTTATTTCTTTATTATACAAAGGATGTGTGACAGTCTTCCACGTACGGTGTCGGAGCTTCAAATCTGTCCACAGGAAGAGCTTTGGTGCTTCTTCGGCAACATGTTCCCCTTTTTTTCTTCTCTTCGTTGGGACTTGCAGTAACCCCCCCTATGGAGGTATTTATAGGGTGAGAGGAGAGAGCCGTAAGTGTGTGTGTGTGTGTGTGTGTGTGTGAGAGAGAGAGAGAGGGGGGGGAGAGGGGGGGGGGGAACCCCCACCGGTGGCTGGAGGGTGTGGGTGCCACCGGTGGGGGGAGCCACCAGTGGCTCCCTCCTTGGCCTTTCCCCCTCTCTCCTCTTTATTCTTTCCCCTCCTTTTTTCCTTTTGCTTACATGTCCTCCCCCCTTTCTTTTCTTTAAAAAAAAGAGAGGGAAAAAAAAAAAGACATGTTCAACACCTTCCTAACATCTGGTCATCTATCATCATGATCTTTGTTTCTTGAATACATAGACAATCTAAATGTAAAGATAAGGAGAGATCTCTCACAGCTCTCCACTTGAAGTCACTGTTCAGGCCTCTTACGTTCCATGTAACAAGCTTCATTGGGAACCAGCAGATTTCACCACTCTCTTCCCTTTCTTATCCCTCAAAGTATCACAGACTTTGTTGCTCTGTAGATAACCCATTTCTCTTTTTCCAATCTTAACTCCTCCTCCATGTCCCTTTCTTTTAGCTGAACTCTGAAGAGCTTCAGTCTTTTTTAATCTCTTTAAGAAACTTCTGACCAAATCTTCTTTACCCTGGAACAGAACTCCAATCCTCCTACCAAAGTTCATAAGTTCATCAGTCCAAGCATCCTCTGAAACTGGGTACAGAACAGCAATAGGATTGGATGAAGAAACAAAAGGCCCAATGTCCCCAACAGAAATGTGATTTTTAGAGCCTCTAGTCACAGAATCACTGGCACTCTGTCTTCCCCCATTATTGCTAACAGGTTGGTCAAGGATGTTCTCTCCATGAAGTATCACTATTACTGAACCCATCACCTTCTCCTTGATCCTGCAAAACAATAGATTCCCCTATCAGCAGTTACGGCAAGCTATCTCTGCACTGATCCTCCCTGGATTTAAAGACTTCAGTTTCTGTCGGAAAAGTCAGGAACTGCTCACCTGAGATCTTCTTGTCTACAGACAACACACCTTCCCCTTACGAGAAGACAAGTATGAGCAGGCTTCCCCAAATCAAGATCAGTCTGCGGTCGGAGCATCTATGCAACCGGGACGACTGCAGAACCAGTCCAAGACTCCGTGGGCGAATCAGTGAGTTAACGGGTAGGGATGAAGGCTCTTCTGGGTCCCCCGAGAGCGAACAAGTGATCAAGAACAAAGGATCCAAACACTTACAGAAACCCGAAGACCCCGACCCAAATGACTTACCTGTTAAGCAGCTAAGACGATGACCCGACCAAGACCCGTTAATGGCCCGTGCTTGTAGATCTTCTTCACCCGATCTCGTATCCAGCAACAGCCTGTCTGCAGAAAGATCCTTCTCTGCTCCCCAGCCAACTATGAGCGCCTCGAGAGAAGCCGATTCAGCTTCCCCAAAAGCCAGCTGCATCCTGAGACTTGTAACTACACCACCATCATTAGGAACAAGTTCCTTAGCTATCCTTCTTGAAGAACTTGCCCAACCATCATTCTGCTTCACCACCACCTCCTAATGAGGCCGAATCAAACTCAGAGAGGGTTGACTCGAAAGACCTGGAATCACCTCTTGATCATCTTTCTTCTCAACGCCAATAGTGTGACCTCCAGGCTCCAGAGCTGCTCTTCTGCTCATCGATCTTCTTTAGAGTCTCGACCTGCTGTTTAGACGACCGGTAGGATTTATACTCAGTTACCACTTTGGCCCACGTCCATCCATCAACCTCTTGAAGACCTATGTCTGATCCTGAGGAGGGTGTTTTTTTTTTTTTTTTTTTTTTTTGAAGGTGACCAAAGGTCACATTTGATAGATAAAGAGAAAGGTTACATGGTTACATATTGAATGAAAACAAATAGTCTCTATTGACCAAGTCAATTACAATCTCAATATAAACAGCAAGATTTATCCAGTGGATAAAAGAGGGAAGGAAAAAAGAAAGATTTATAAGAAAAGCTTCTTGAACTTCAAAGCAGCAAGGATCAAAGAAGAATCTTCCATGTTGAAGAGGAGCCCAGTAGCTTTTGCCCAGATAAAAGTCCACCTAACAGCTCTAGCCAAGATGTGGTCGATCCGATTGAATGATTGACTGAAAATTCTTGAATTTCTTCCAAACCAGATAGACCACAGCATGGCTGGTAAAAGTACAGACCAAATCTTGAGATTGGATGGGATTGGGCAAATCTCATTCCATTCTTTGAGGAGGCTTGATAAATCTTGGAAGTCCTTCCATTGGAAAGAGAATAGAAGTCCAATTGATCTCCATAAGACATTAATGACCCCACACTGCATGAAAAGATGCTCGGCATTCTCCTTCAGGATACCACAGAAAACACAATTAGGAGTTTTGTCATGAAAAATGAATCTCAGTCTGTCCATGGTTGGAAGTCTGCCCAGTGCCAATTTCCAAAGAAATACTCTAATTTTTGTAGGAAGAAGGGAGAACCATACAATATGATGCCATTGGACTCTCAATCCTCTGTCACTTGGAATTTTAGTGAGAGCATTAACAGAAAATGTCCCTTTATGATTCCAAATCCAGCTTCTAGAGTCCTTCTGCAGAAGATTGGGTGAAAACTGATTTATATAGCTAAGAACAAGCAAAAGTTGATCCATTTCAATACCCACAAGTTCCCTTCTGAGAATAATATTCCAGTGATTGTTTTCTTCTGGAGCAAAGATGACGTTAATAGACTTCCCTTTATCCTCTGCAATACTATATAGTTGCTGAAATTTGACTGCAAGCGGAATATCCGTACACCATCTGTCCTCCCAAAATCTGATCCAGTTCCCATCTCCCACAGTGAAAGTGATTGCTGTGTTAATCAGATCTACAAACTTGTTGATGTTCCTCCATATGGGTGAAATTGAAGATTGATAGCAGGTTTGAATCATCCATTTGGATGCTTGAGGGTAATATTTATTTCTAATGATTTTGACCCATAAAGTATTGTCATTTTCACCTATTCTCCATAAGCATTTAACAAGCAATGCTCTATTGATAACCCTAATACTGGTCAGACCAACACCTCCTTGTGTTTTACTAGTACATACTCTTTCCCAGGCAACAAGGTGTAGTCCTTTGTTCTCCCTTCTCCCTCCTCCCCAGAAAAAAGAGCTTCTTATGCTTTCAATGATTCTTTCCACAGTTTTCGGAATAGAAAGAATGGAGAGACGATAAGTGCTCAAGGATGAAAGAACAGTTTTGGATATGATCCATTTATCTCCTGCTGAAAGAAATTTTGCTTTCCATCCTTGCAGAGCATAAGCAAACTTTTGGATTAGAGGGTCCCATTCCCTAACTCTACTACTAGCATTTGAGAGAGAGAGACCAAGATATTTGATGGGAAAATGGGCCTTTTTGTAGTTCAAAGCAGCAGCAATTTGATTGCTTCTGTCTTCCTCCGTGCTAATGCCTACAATTTCAGATTTGTCAAAATTAATGGAAAGTCCAGTGACAGCCTCCACCAATAACAGGATTTTTTTGATATTTTCAAACTTATTCTCTTCAGTGGAAGAGAAAATCAAAGTATCATCAGTAAATTGAAGATGGGACAGCTGAATGCCATTTCTGCTTGTAAGGAAACCATCAACCAGCCTTTTAGAGGCAGCTTGATCCCAAAGAGAGCTCAACACTTGGCTAATCATGATGAAGATGAGAGGAAAGATAGGATCTCCCTGTCTTAAACCTCTAGAGCTAACAAAATAACCACTTGATTCCCCATTGATAAGAATAGAAAACCTGGCAGAGGTGACACAACTCATAATCCAACTGATCCACCTTTGTTTAAAGCCCATAAGTCAGAATACTTTATCAATGCAGCTCCAACTAACGTTATCAAAGGCTTTTTCAAAGTCTAATTTAAAGACAACTCCTTGTTTCTTAGAGCATTTCTGTGAATAAATGGCTTCATGAGCTGCTAAGAAATTATCTAGGATAAACCTTCTTTGCAAGAAAGCCGATTGATTGATGCCAATGACATTTTGCAATGCCTTCTTCAGTCGGTTTGCCATGATTTTAGTGATGATTTTATAACAGCCATTTACTATACTAATCGGTCTAAAATCTGCAGGCTTCTCTACACCCTTCTTTTTTGGTATAAGAACAATAAAGGTAGAGTTGAAGCAATTGATAGATTGCGGCCTTTGTTGAAATTCAATCAAGGCATTCATTAGATCTTCCTTAATGACTTCCCAGAAAAATTGATAGAATCCCATAGAAAAACCATCAGGCCCTGGTGATTTGTTGGCATTCATACTGAAGACAGCTTCCTTAACTTCCTCTTCAATAAATTCAGCACATAAAGTTTCAGCTGTTGAATTATCTATTTTCGGAAGAATACCTTCCTTCAAAGAAGGTCTGCAAAGCTCATTTTCTGCGAAAATATCTTGGAAGTAGGAGATGAAAGCTTGTTTGATGTCATCCTCAGAGTCAATAACTTGATCTTCAATTTTAATGTGTTCTATCTTTAGGGTTCTCTTCTTGGCTCCCGCTACTGCATGGAAGAATCTAGTTATTATCCCCTTCTTTAAGACATAATTCATTGGCTCTTTGTCTCCATTTGATTTCTTCAAGACGAAGCCAATCATTAAATTCAGCCTTAAGGGTCCCCATTTCAAAGAATTCTTCAGGGGAGAGACTTTGAGAATCTGCCTTAGCTTCAAGAATTTCCAGTTTGCTCATGAACAACCTCATAGTAGCAGCTTTAGCCTCTTGGATCTGATGGCTCCATGATTTTAAACAACTCCTGAGCTTCTTTAACTTAATAAAGAAAGTCCTAGAAGCAGATTTATGTGTAGGGCCCTCCTTCCACCAATTAGTGACCAGTTCTTTAAAGCCTTCTTGAGATTGCCAGGCTAATTCGTATCTAAAGATCCTGCTTTTCCTCTTCCCATACATAGTCTTCAGGAGCAAAGGAATATGATCTGAAACAGATTTGTTAAGTCCTGAAATGGATGAAAGGGGAAAGTGATTGATCCTTTGTGTAGAAACCAGAATTCTATCAATCTTTGACTGGATATTAAGATTTTGCAGATGAGACATGTTAGACCAAGTAAATTTTAGGAAGCTCCAAATATACCAGTCCACTGTCATTTATCCAGCAGTTAAATTTATCCATTTCAATAGACCACTTTTGTTTCCCAGTTCTTTCCCACCGAAACCTCACTACATTGAAATCACCAAGAATGTACCATTTATCCGAGAATAACTCTGCCAACCTATGTAGTTCTTGCAGAAATAAATCCTTGTCCTGGTCTTTGTTACAAATGTAAGGACCCAATAATTGTTGTTGTTGATATCAGAGAAAGATACAGAGAAACTGAACATACCTGTATCACAAAGAAAGCCATGGAATTTGTTCCCATTCCACATTATAATGTCCCCCACTGTTACCAACTACAGGTATGAAAACCCACTCAGAAAGAGAAGAACCACTGATCCTAGAGATGCATTGATCATTCACTGTTTTCATTTTTGTTTCTTGAAGACAAAAACTGTCAATTTTAAAGCTAAAAATATAATCTCTCACTGCTCTCTATTTAGAATCTGCATTTAGTCCTCTGATGTTCCATGAGCATATGTTCATTTCAAGAGCAAATTTCTCCCTAACATCTTTTTGTCTCTTAGTCCATCAAATAGTTCGTTGTTTTGGACATAAGAGATTTCCCTCTTACCAATTTTCTTCCCTCCTTTATAACCTTTGGCTTTGGATGAGTTGTGTAGAGCGTCTACTCTTCTCAACTTTTTAATGAAGCCAGTAACCATCTCCTCTCTACCCAGAAATGAAACCCCGATTCTTTCTCCGAAATGGATGATATCCTCCGTCCACGGCTTTTCCACAAATAGGGGCTCAGAAGGTGTGAAGTAAGGTACAATGGCTCTTGAGATGTCTACCTCGTCAGTAGGGGCTGAGAGCAAACGAGTGTGGATAAGTTCGGACGGAACAGAGGTGTCAGACATATGAGAAGAAGCAGAGAATGTGACGATGGCGTCACTCTGCAACGACGCTGAAGAGGGTGTTGGTTCTACAAAGATGGAGATTATAAACCAGTGGGCCCCCCACCCCCACCATCGTCTTCCCAGGAATCCCTTGAACTGAATCCATCTCAACCATAATTCTTGCAAACTTGAGAAAATCCATTTGAAGAGTTCGGTCATCAATCTCCTGCAGAACACCAAACTTATCAGCAATTGATTGGAATGCTTCCACAGTCCATACATGTAGAGGAAGACCTTCTACCCTGCACCATCAGCAACCCCTTCGCCAGTCAACTCTGTACCACCGCCCTCCTCCCATAGAGAAAACTATAAGGAATACTTGTCCTCGGAGATAGATTTCAACCCCCAGGAAGCTTCTTTCCAAGATAGTTCAACCCCAGGCAACTTCTTTCCAACTGTCCAATGAAGAGCCAACAAGAAAACTATTCCCCTTCAGCTCCCTAATTCTCCAAGAATGACTCCCTAACCACGGAGATTGTAGTATTTTGAGTAGCTTAGAGGCTGACGGCACCCCACTTCATCATTCCGCTTAGGTGAGAAAGCCATTGTCAGACACTGCTGAAGAGAGGATCAGTTAGCTGCCACTGCAGCAGACCAAGGAAGATCAATCCTGGGCCAGCTCACCCCATCCATAGAACGAGAGAAAGAAACAGGTGATGCCTGGGGTACAACAGGTTCTGGAACCAAAACAGAGCTCTGTGATCTCCATTTACAGCTACCAGCCCTATCCCCGACCACCCCCCCCCCCTGGGAGACACCTCACCACCTCGCACTCCTGCGTCCAATGGACCTTAGATAGGCACCTAATGCACTGATCGACGCCAACAGGAAGAACAGGACACCCCTTCTCCATCGCTTCTCTGCAACCTCTCTCCAGAGCTTTCTACTACCCTTTCTCCCACAACCTGCCAACCCCTCCATCCTCGCCATTTTTCACCCCAGAAACACTGCTATCAGCTACCAACTTCTCGTTCCCTGCTCCATCCCCCCTCGCCTCTCCATCAGTTGGTGGTCACTTTCGGTGTGTTCCTATATAATTATTCAGATAGTTTGCCTGTTTGATATATTTGGAAGTGGATGTGTACCACATATTTATTAAGATGAAAGAGAGAGGGAAGCTAGGTAACAAAACAAACCAAAAAGGATGAATGGAGATCATGTACAATGCATGAGTCTAGTCCATTCCCCTACCTCATCACAGATGGAGGAGATTACCTCTTGGGAACCCTAGCTTCCTTCCTGATGATCCTAGCATTCCTCTTTCACCGAATCACCCAGAGAGTGGCATGTAGAATCAGCCACCAGATGTTGCAGTCTCCTTCAAGTGCCCATTTTCAATTCCATCCCAAGAGAAGTTCCTCTATCCTGTCCGGCAAGTGGTGTCAACCTTGAAGCTTGTCAAAAATCTGACTCCAAATGTCTTGTGAAAAGGAGTAAGTCAAGAACAGCTGGTCAATGGGTGCATCCTCTTCCCTGGACAGGCAACAAGCAATACTAATTCTCCCCCATGAACTGAGCCAAATGCTTAGGTGGGTGGTGTACCATGTGGGATTTTCCAGATGAGAATCCTCAGGTTTAAGGGGCTCCTGGGGGACCAAACTTATTCTCCCATCTCCACACCCAATTTATCTTCACTGCTTGTGTCGATATAGCAATATTGAAGAAGGTTAAGCGGACCTTGTAGCTGAGAGATCTGCATAAGACGAGACTGCATCTCCACCATGCCAACCTGGTTTCAAACTCTTGAACAATCTTCTCTAATCATGTATTTGTAATTTGTTTGGGATATAGAATATTTTTTAAAGAAAATGGTAGGATGTGCCTGTGTTTGAGCCATGCACAGGCTTAAACTGCACTGAGGCCTAATTTTGTGCCTGGTTCATGAGGGGCAGGGCCAGGCCTACGTTGTCACACATCCAGCGCAGGCTTGGGCCATTGACACCTCCAATTATGGTACCTTTGAATGGCCTGTATATCCAAGTAAGCTCGTCTAGTTCATTGGTGGTAACCTCCAGATGGTTAGATGCCTGTCAGACAGCTAGTTGTAAAATGTTGTCAAGTCTATAGATTGTTTATTACATCCAACCGAATCCCAAATTGACAAAATATGCTCATGACAACAACAATGATGAATAACTGAAATATAATAGCTATAACAGGAAAGTTAAAATGATAGCTATATTATAGAACTATAGAAGACTCTTGTCATGAAAATACACCTGCAGTAACCAATCCTTACTTGTGCATGTCAATCCAGCTAACACCAGGGCGCATTTCAGATAGAACATTATTGTGAGCCTTAAGGACGGCCTGTAGTCAAAATAACATATTCAAGAGAATCAACAACCATAAATACAAAAAAAAATATACTTTAAGCCATTGTCTTTCTTAAATCCTAAAATGCTTCAGTATATACTGCTTCACTAGTTTCAGCTCACTTGGGGATTCCACCAGTTGTTGGATAAGGGAATTTTTCAGTTCAAGGCAATGCAAGATTTGGTTCATGTTAACCGCAGACAATTTCAAGTTCTCTTCCCACTTCTTGTAAATGAGTATGTAGAGAGAACAAAGATGAATTTTTTTTGGATGATTGAACATTTTTATCCCTACACCAGCTAATCCTTGTTCAACTATGAAGGGATTTGAGAGGACAGAACATATCAAACATATCTTAAGAATACCATACTTCTCTGAAGTCGTTCTTTCTTCACTCACAACCTTAGACTGTATAAAAAGCCCAAGTTCATTGGGATTTTTACCAACTGAAAAGCAAATCCAAATAATAGTAAGTAGGGGTGGCAACAAGCCGAGCCGAGCTGAGCTTTGACTCACTCAAACTTGGCTCAATCAAAATTACTCGAGCCAGAGCCAGAGCCAGAGCCTTCATTGAGCTCACTTTGTGGACTCAAGCTCAGCTCGACAGGGTGTCCACTCAGCTCGAGCTCGACTCGAGCTCGGCTCGTTACAATGGTTCAACTCAGCAAAAGCACCAAGTCAACCCAGTCTTACACCGATCATAACAGCTGTGTATTCAACCTGGTGAGGTGCTCGTGTTTTTAAGGGGAAACCGGGGGCAGCACTTTTAGATTCTTCCGCTACAGGACTAAAGAGTCCTGTCTGGGACTTCCCAGGTGTGTCTGCAGAGCAGAGCTTGGGCACTCCCAGACTCTTTAGTCCGGTATCGGAAGTTTATTTTTTTTCCTCCCCTCATAATAACCAGGTGCAATGCATTATTAAAATTGTTGCGCGTTTGGGCTTGGGCTGGCTACTGTGGATCTTGTTGGTCATGGATTCTATTTGTTGAAGGCCTCTTAATGATGGAGAGAGGTAGGGTACAATAATTGAATTGTTTATTTTATTTTAAGTCAGCTCGCGAGCCAATCAAGCCGAGCTTGGTTGAGCTCGAGCTCGGCTCGTTTGATCAAACGAGCTTGGACTGGAGCCCGGGCTTGGCTTGTTGGCTCAAATAAGTCGAGCCGAGCCGAGCTAAACTCAAGTCAAGCTCAAGTAGCTCGCAAGCAACTGGGCTCATTGCCAGCCCTAATAGTAAGCACACTTACATTGTAAATGAGAACTTGATCTGCTGTAAATTTACCGTTAACCTGCAAAAGAAACAATCTGACTTAAAGTTACTGCAAATATACATATGTGCACACAAGAAGCAATAAAGGAGCATTCTTAGATGCTAGCCAAGAAAAAAGGCTCATACTGTAATGCAATCTGAGTTCAAATACTCAAAGTCGATGAAGGCTGCAAAAAGCCAAACTAAGAAGCCAGAAGACATGTTGGTTGCAATAAGCTGATAGGTTAAGAATACAATAACTAACATCAAAATTGAGGTGCATTTAAACATAACTATGTTTGTTTGAAAAAAGCTGTCCAATTGCATTGGCATACCAATCTTCTAACTGATATAGAATGTGGAATCTGGTGAAATTGGAGTGACCTGGAGAAGTTTCCAGAATCAGATCATGTCCCCTGATCAGCTGGTTCTGATCCCAGTCAGGATTGGATTGGCCAAGTTAGGGGTACGACTAATCCATTCAAAAAGAAATAAAAGATAATGTTTTTATAAATTCCATGACTATATTCATAAATACAATCAGCACATTCAAATGAGGATTTTTTGTTTGAAAAATATTTCACACCTTGTCACTTTTCCATAGAGAACCCTAATCATGGGGACAGCCAGTAGTTTGAGATGGAAAAGAGAGAGGCGAGGAGAGGAGTATGGTGGGTGGCAGCAGGCGAAGGTGATAGCTCAGCAGCAGGTGGAGGAGGCAGCAGTGACGGCAGCATCTAATGGAGATTTTTTTCCCCTCTTCCCCCTTCCTCCTAGGCTCCTCCTTCATCCTCCCCCAATGCAAAGGCCACGGACAGGGGCTAGCGAGTAGCGACCATTGGTAACTCGGCCTCCATGTCTCTCGATTACAAGGACTTGGGGGTTAGGACTTGGGACAGCAAAAAGAAATATACTGTGAGGTCAGCATATCGGCAGATTCACAACGGAGGTACACGTTTTCCTTTTGTCCAGCTGGTGTGGAAGACACACAGCCCCCTAAAAGTGCAGATTTTTCTTTGGAGAATCACCCGTGGCAGGCTCCCCACATGTGACAAACTGGCTGTTTTCATTGAAGGTGCTAATGCCACTTGCTCGCTGTGTGGACAGGCTGAGGAATCGATGGATCATCTTTTTCTGACTTGTTCCTTCTCAATGGAAGTATGGAGGCAGGTTTTCCTCAAAATCCAGTGTGCCCACCCGGTGCCCAGGTTCATGGAAGTTTTGCTTTCTACATGGGACACGCCATGGAGCTCTTCGGAGGCTTGCAAGATCTGGTGGTTGATCCTTCATGCTACACTTTAGTCGATTTGGGAGAACACGATGCTAGGATTTTCAAGAGGGAGTTAAGATCTAGGATAGATTGGTTACCTTTATTTGTGATCATGTCAAGGAATGGGGAATGCTTTTGTGCAAGGTGCTGACATCCCCTTCCTAATTTTTGTCATTTTTGGGAGGGTAATCGGTCTTTCACTTGCTTGGTGACCTTTTTCTTTCTTTCTTTCTTTCTTTTTGAAATGATCACATTTCGTTGCAATAAAAATAGAGGATTACCAAAAAGAACAAGCAACTCCTTGAAAATGAGTCAAAACAGAAGACACCTTCCACAAGAAGGTAAACCAAAACAGAGCCCCCAAACCCATACCCCTATTTTATCCAGAAAATAAAATAAGGAAACATGAAAACAGAAATCATAAAATTAGATTATGTCATTGAGAGCTCTTGGAGAAAATAAAAGAGCCTGTAACTCTGGATGGAGACCAGCTGCCTTCCCCAACTCTAACACCCACTTAAAAGCTCTTCTCAAGATATCAAACAGCTGGTTATGATTCTGAGAAAATCTTCTAGAATTTTGTTCCTTACAAATACCCCATAAGATTGCTAGTAAAACCAAAGACCACAGCTGATTTTCTGAATACCTCGGACGGATAGAACTCCACCCATCCACGAGATCAAGTACATTGGAATGGTCCTTACAAGGAATATGATAAATCTTAAAGAAGACTTTCCACAAAACATCAATGATCCCACAAAACCAGAAAAAGTGATCCAAACTTTCATCAAAAGCTCCACAAAAGACACATGAGACCTTCTGAGCTTGGAAGATTTGTTTAAGTCTGACCATTGTGGGCAGTCTCCCCAAAGCTATTTTCCACAGGAAGGTCTCAATCCTGTTAGGTAGGAGCTTGGGCCACACAAGGTGATCCCACGTAACTCTGGTACCCCCATCAATAATAATCCTTGATAAAGCCTTAACAGAGAACTTTCATTTACTACTCCACACCCAGACCCTTTTATCCTCACTGTTGCTGTTGAGACTAGTCCCATGAATGCTTCCCAAAACTTACAATAATTGGTTAGTTTCCAAATCAGTAGGATGTCTTCTCAGCCTGATGTTCCATGAAGAATTTCCTTCAAAATACAAATAAGCAAGTGGCATATCCTTATCCTCTACCATATTATTGTAAAGTTGTTGGAACTGCATGGCAAATGGTTGCTCTAAACACCATCTGTCTTCCCAACATCTGATGCACCTACCCTTACCAACATGCAATGTCACAGCTGGTTTGATCAAATCAATCGAAGGGGCAATATTTCTCCAAATGGGTGACATGCTGGAAGTAGATGAAGCAATAAGTTCCCATTTTGGAGAATTAGGATAATATTTGTCTCTAATAATCTTGGTCCATAATGCACCCTCCTCCTCTCTCCAATCTCCAAATCCATTTTGCTAGTAAGCCATTATTGAATGGACCAACTTGGAGCAAGCCCAACACCACCCTGGTCTTTCCTTTTGCAAACCTTATCGCAACCACTAAGTGCAAACCTCTCCTCTCTCTCTTTCCTCCCTCCCAAAAGAATGAACTCCTCTTAGTCTCAATCAAACTTTCATCTATTCTAGGAATTTTAAAATGGAAAGATAGTAGACAGCCAATGAATATAGAACAGATCTGGACAGGATCCATCTATCTCCAGCTGAAAGGAATCTTGCTTTCCACCCTTCGAATCTCTAATCAAACTTTTTAATGTCATCCCAATCTCTCGCTTTACTTGGGCCATGGGAAAGTGGGAGATCCAAATATCTGATCGGAAATTGAGAGGTTTTGCAAGAGAAGAAACCAGCAATGTTCTCCACCTTGTGTTGATTAAAATTGATCCCAACCACTTTAGACTTATGGAAATTGATTGGCATCCCAGTGATTGCCTCAACCAATGTCAATAGCTTATGCATATTACATAACACTTCCTCATTACCAGATGAGAACAAATGTATATCATCAACAAACTGCAGATTAAATAGCAGAAAACCAGTCCTTCCAATTGTGAAACCGTCCACCAGCCCTAGAGAAGCAGCTTTGTCCCATGGTGAACTGAATACTAGTCCAACCATAATGAAGAGAAGTGGTAAAATCGGATCTCCTTGTCGCAGTCCTCTTGTGCTACTGAAATACCGACAAGGTTCCCCATTAACTAAAATTGAAAATCTTGCTGTTGAAATACAACTCATCACCCAATCAATCCACTTAGGCCTAAAACCCATTACCGCAAGTGTCCTATGAATGCACTGCCAACACACTTTATCATAGGTTTTTTCAAGTCCAACTTCACAACAGTCCCTCTCTTTCTGTTGATTTTTTGGTAGTGAATGGCTTCATGAAATATAGTTAGCCAAGATATATATTCCTTTCAAGAAGGCGGATTAGTTGCTACTAATAACCTTGTACGATACCTTCCTCAATCTGTTGACCATAACTTTTGTAATGATCTTGTAGCACCCATTCAATAAATTGATTGGTCTATACTCAGAGGCTAGTCAACTCCCTCATGTTTAGGAATGAGAACAATAAATGTAGAATTGAACCCTTAACAGAGACTGGTCCTTCTTGAAACTCTGCCAACACTTCCATAAGATCGTGCTGTATAATGTCCCAGAAAAACTGGTAGAACCCCATAGAAAAGCCATCTGGTCCGGGAGACTTATGAGCATCCATTCCAAAAACTGCTTCTTTGACCTCTTCTGTGAAATGATTACAAAGTTCTTGAGCCTAGCATTCATCAATTCTAGGTAAAATACCCTCTTGTAAATTAGGTCTCCACCAATCACTTTCAGTGAATATGTTTCGGTAAAAATATTAGAACACTTTCTTAATGTCTTCCTCAGCATCAAATATCTGGTTATCAACTTTGACAATTGACATGTTCAATCCTCATAGCTCTCCTCTTAGCAGTGGCTACAGCATGGAAAAACTTGGTATTTTTGTCTCCCTCTTTTAACCAAAGCTCTCCTCTTACAGGGGATTTTTTTTGGGGGGGGAGCCGTTACTTTTCACACTTGTAAATCCTTTAAATATATGAGGATGGATTTCCTGTTATTTGATAACAGGGATTCTTTCTGTTAAGAAATTTTTAACCATCTGATTTTATGCAACAAGATCTAATGGTTACTATTTGACAGAAGCCACAGTGTGTTGTGGTGCCTTCTGCGCCGCAAAATTTTTTTTTGGAAGGCAGCAAAAGCCGCATTCATTCATTGAAATTATCAGGAAGAGGTTACAAGGGTAGAAGAGAGGGAAAGGGAAACATATAAATTGTCTACCAAGACAATAGACATTACAAGAAACCCAGGAACCACAAAAAATTCCCTTCCCAGAAAATAGAACCCATTACAACTTACATCAGAACCCTCAAAGAAAGACAGTTTTCCATTGAACAATTTTATATAGAGTTGCAGATTCTGAGATCTTGTGCCCAAATCTTCTAAAAAACCATTCTTGTATAAAATGAATACAATGTCCGATAATCCCTGCTGGGCAAGAGAACTGGTTGCTGAAGATTCTGAGGTTTCTCTCTCTCCAAATAGCCCATAGCATTGCTAGCAAAAGGGTTTCCCATAAACATAATTCATGCTGGTAGGGACTCATCCGATTCCAGTTTGCCATAAGGCTTTCTACCGAATTGTAGCAGCTTGGATGACTGCCTAAGATTCTGAAAAAAGCCCTCCAAATTACATCCACTATACTACAATTAATAAATAGATGGTCCACAGTTTCTTCAAACATCCCACAAAATGGGCATATTCTTTTGTCTAGAATAAGGAACCTAAGCTTGTCCCCCGTGGGTAATCTGCCCCATGCTATTTTCCACAAAAAGATCCTAATCTTGATGGTAAGAGATTTATTCCACACCTAAGATTCCCAGCTGACCTTAAACCCTCTTGAGTTCAGAACTTTGGTTGTAGAATTGACAGAAAACTTTCCACCTGGATCCCATCTCCAACTTTTGACATCTTCCCTCTCATTCATCTCTTGAAAGTCTTGAAGCAGCATATTGAGTTGAAGGAACTCCCTCTCTTCTTCATAGTGAAAATTTCTGCAAAATCTGAAATTCCAGACAAATCCTTGAGGTGTGGAAGTTCGGACATCCCTATGAAGCCGCAAAATTCACGATGGCGACTGGGTATTTTGGAGCCGGCAAGATTCTCCTTTTCCGTGCTAACAGATTTTGACAGGTTTTTGAGAAATCATGATTCGGCATGAATCATGATAACCTTAATCTCCATGCAAAAGATAAGATCTATTGAAGATTTATTTACCATGGCCATGCAAGCATCATAACAATGATATCCATGAAACAAAAGGAGCCAAATATGAGGGCCCGGCCTTCCACGCTAGACACTTCCATTCAGCTCGGACTTCCATCCAGGAAAACCTCACATGTAACCGTGATTTCCGCAGGGCAGGCAAGATTAGCCGGATAACCTCTGGTGGGCCCCACACTTTCCTGTTCTCTAAACCATCATCAAACCAGAATATATCCATTAAAATCTAATCTGACAGTCATCTTGAAACTAGTAAGAGAGAGTATTCCGGTTATCAAGTAACAGAAATGTATGTGTGTTTTGAAGGTGACTAAAGTCACATTTCATTAATGAAGCGGAAAGTACAACAATGGCCCAGCCGTAAGACACTCCGCAGAAAAAAGGAAAAGTAGACACAGACCATTGAGCGGCACCACTCAGACAAGGAGCACACTAACAACAATCTCTAATTTATCCAGATGATAAACTAGAGAGGATCTAACAAGGCCTCTGAAATCAACTAGACAGATTCCTCCACAAAAGCAATTTGTGAATGATAGAAGAATAATCCTGAAATTCTAAGGCCACATTAACAGCTTTGCCCCAATCAATCACCTGGTAGCCCTTCTCAAAATTTCAGCCGCACTGCTAAAATCTTCACAGAATCTCCTCCTGTTCCACTCATACCAAATAGCCCACATCATTTCTGGAAGGATTAAAGCCCAGGTATCTTTCTCCGAAGTGTTAGTACAGTAGACAGACCACCAGAGCAAGGATGTTGTCTGCAGATCAGCCCAATGGACATGAGTAATCTTACATAAAATACTCCACTGCACATTGATAATACCACATTGGCAGAATAAATGATCGATACTCTCTTCGAACAGGCCACAGAAAAATGAACATGGAATTTTGAATATGAAAGTAAGCTTTTTTTTTTAGAAGGTGACAAAAGTCACAATTCCATAGAAATATGTGAAAGAGGTACAGGAAAGCCCAAGAGAGCACACCCTTGGATAGGACAGTCCCCCATCCAAGTCCCAAAAGGTTTAAAAGATCCTAACAAAAGCTGTTTTATCAAGAAGATAAAACAGGGTTACAAAGAGGAAACATTAAGAGATCAGCTGCCTCCACAGTCTGATTTTGTCAGAAATAACAGAGCTGCCATCATTCAGGATACCAGCTGCACGTCCCCACTCTTCCACCCATCTGAGTGTCTTCTTCAAGAGTTCATTCGCACTGCTGAATTGGTCACTAAATTTCCTTCTATTTCTTTCACACCATATAGTCCACAACATGGCCGGGCAAACAAGAAACCATACATGTATGAGATCCTTTGACGGAGAAACAGTGGTCCACCATTTCAGCAGATTCAACACAGAGGAGTGCTCCACCCAACCAATTCCAAGTAACCTACACAAACTCTTCCATTGGATGGAAATAATGCCACATTTGCAGAATAAATGGAGTTGGTCTTCCTCAAAGTGTGCACAGAACATACATAAGGAGCTCCCGGGAAGTTTAAGTCTCTTCGCCCTCATTCCCGTAAGACTTCTATTCCAGGCAAGCTTCCATAGAAACACCCTTATCTTATTAGGAAGGTGGTTAGACCAAATTAGGTCCTTCCACCAAACCCTAGTACCACCATCATTCAAGAGCTGAACCAAGGATTTAACCGAAAAGAGCCCATTATTAGTCCATCTCCAAACCCTCTTGTCTTGCACCTCACTGCAGATCCTAACACCATTGATTAAGTTAAGCAAGGCTATCAGTTCCTCTGTTTCCACATCAGTAGGATTCCTTCTAAGCGTTAGGATAAACTGGCCTGTACTACTATGAGACAGAACCTCTTCAACCGAAGCATCCTTGTTCTGGGCAATGCTTAAAAGATTGCTGAAAACCACAGTCAAATCCAGGTTGGAGCACCATTTGTCCTTCCAAAATCGTATGTCCCTGCCATTACCCACTTGGACTTCGCAAGAGGTGACCATAAAATCAGCACATTTAAGAATGTTCTTCCATATGGGAGATAAATTATATCTAGATGAATGAGAGAAACTCCATTTACTCTCACCATGAAAGTACAAGTCATTGACTATTACAGCCCAAAGAGCATCCGGATACTCTCCTCTTCTCCACAACCATTTAGCTAACAAGGCTTTGTTGAAGATGGCAATCCCACAAAGACCAATGCCTCCTTGTTCCTTGCTCTTACACACATTTTTCCAAGCGATCAAGTGCATTCCTCTCTTTTCCCTTTTCCCTCCTGCCCAAAAAAAGGAGCTCCTAACTGATGCAATGATCTTTTCCACGGTTCTAGGGATCTTCATAACATAAGCGTAGTATAAAGCCAATGAAGAAAGAACCGACTTGGATAGGATCAATCTTCCTCCTCCAGACAGAAAGCTACTCTTCCAACCTTCCAGCCTATTCTCGAATTTCTTTATGAGACCATCCCAATCCCTGATCCTAGTGACACCATTTGATAGGGGCAGCCCCAAATATTTGATAGGGAAGTTGCTAACTCTGCACTTTAGGGAATTTGCAATATCCTGTACCCTTTGCTGAGTCATGTTCAGCCCAACAATTTCAGATTTCTCATAATTGATTCTCAACCCCGTGATGACTTCCACCAAAATTAGCAAACTCTTTATATTCTGGATGTCCTCAATACTTCCAGGTGTAAACAGGAGAGTGTCATCTGCAAACTGAAGGTGAGATAAATGGATATGGCTTCTCCCAATCCTGAACCCTTCCACCAAACCCTGTTGAGCTGCACTATCCCAAAGGGTGCTCAAAATCTGTCCAATAAGCAGAAAAAGAAAGGGAGAGAGAGGATCTCCCTGTCTTAATCCTCTTGAGCTGTTAAAAAATCCACATGGCTCTCTATTGATCAGCACCGAGAATCTGGAGAAGGAAATACAACACCTTACCCATCTTATCCATTTAGCATTGAATCCCATGATCTCCATAGTTTTGAGTAGACAATTCCAATTGATTGTGTCATAGGCCTTCTCAAAATCAAGCTTTACCAACACACCTTGCTTATGCCTAATCTTGTAGTGGTGAATGGCTTCATAAGCAGCCATATAGTTGTCCAGGATTAATCTTCCTTGCACAAAGGCTGACTGGTTGATCCCCACTAGCTTATGGATGACCCTCTTGAGCCGGGTTGTTAGAATCTTGGTGATGATTTTATAACATCCATTGAGAAGGCTAATGGGTCGAAAATCAACCATTCTATCAGCTCCCTCTGATTTCGGGATCTGGACAATATGTGTGGAATTAACAAGTTTAATCCCTTCCGGCCTTTCATAGAACTCTTGGACAAAGTTAACCACATCTGTCTTGATAATATCCCAACAAAATTGGTAGAATCCAAGGGAGAAACCGTCAGGACCCGGAGCTTTGTTGGGATCCATACTAAGTATTGCCGTTTTGACTTCTTCTTCTGAAAAAGGTTCACACAGCTGTTCAGCATCAGCAGCTTCTAGCACAGGGAGCAACCCTTCTTGTAGATGGGGCCTAAGTGGGTGGTCTTCTGAGAAAAGGTTCTTGTAAAAGGCAACAAACCTGGTCTTGATTTCCTCAGGTTCCTCGATGACTACTACATTTTCCTTGATATGCTCAATAGTCAAAAATCTCTTCTTGGCACTTGCCACTGCATGGAAGAAGGAGGTGTTTTTATCTCCTTCCTTTAGCCAGTGTTCCTTTGCCCTCTGTTTCCAACTGATTTCCTCTTTCAAGAGCTCTTCATTATAAGCCTTCTTGAGGTCCTATTACACAATAATGAAAGTAAGCTTTGATTCGATTACATGTAGGTAATCTCCTCCTTGCCACTTTCCACAATAATAATTTAATCTTGTTTGGTAATATGCTGTTTCAAACAAAATCTTTCCACCCTTCTCTCATTCCTCCATCATCAATCAGCCCTGTGAGGATTTTAACAGGAAAAGTGCATTTGGTATTCCAAATCCATCTTCTTGTATCCTCTTGAGTTTCATTTAAGGTTACCTTCTCAATGATTCTCAACAAACTTCGCAGTTCATCCAACTCTGTCTGTGTAGGATCCCTCCTGAGGTTGATATTCCCATGGAACACACTGTCATATGAGTAGAAAAAAGCTATCTTCCTCCCCTTATCCACAGCAAGTTGATATAGATTAGCGAATTGAGAAGAGAAGGGCAAGTCTGAGCACCATTTATCTTCCCAAAACCAGATACGTTGACCACCCACAACACCATAGCTTAGCACAAGCTTAGCAATCTTTTTCCAAATAGTTGACATACTATGAGTCCTCACTGGTTTAAGATTCCATCTAGAATGAGCAGAAGAATACTTCAGCCTTATGATCTTCACCCATGTTGCCTCCCCTTCCTCCTCCAATCTCCACAGCCACTTAGCAAGTAAAGCTCTGTTGAACACATCTAGTTTGACAATGCCAACGCCCCCTTGTTCTTTACTTTTGCAAACCTGATCCCATGCCACGAGGTGCAAAGTTTTCCTATCTCTTTTAGCACCTCCCCAAAAGAATGAGCTTCTTATGGATTCAATCTTCCTTCGTACTGTTCTGGGAATTCTAAGAATGGACATTTTATAGCAAGGAAGAGGAGAGAACAGATTTAGAAAAGATCCATCTGCCTCCTGCTGATTAGATCTTTGCTTCAATCCCCCCCTCCCACTTAATTTTCACCCCTTGGAGCTTGAATTTCACCGTTTGATCATATCTGGATTGATTGATTGTAGCCGTCCAATCGGATGCGAGCAATTGGTGATGAATACTAAAGACCCTAAGGAGTGAACAACCATAAGGATAATCTGACCAATTTCTTATTTTTGACTATTATGTCATGATTTTTTGAGACTCATATTTGCAAGCACACGATGGACGACGAAGATTAAGTTGCATGATTGGACTCGATCGGACGGTGAAAATAAAGTCCCAAGGATGGAAACAACCCTGGGGGGTAATTGAATATTTTTAAAATTTATCATGAATTTTTTTCAATGTCGGGAAAGGGTTGAAAAGAGTGTATATATACATACCTGGTGGTACTACCCACTTTCAATAAAAATAAGGAGTTGGGGGGTTTAAAAAACCATGGTTGTGCTGATTTGGGCCCAAATCGGACCAAAGGCATGTTGGCAAGATTCAAACTCTCTTCAAGGTTTCAGGTGTCAGATTTCCCTCCCAAAATCCAGATCAACAATGGTCATTTCCGTCCCAAAGTAGCTGATTCAGATAAGAAAATGCCGATTCTGCAATGCAAGGACTCCATAAACCTATGCCTGGGAACAACAGAAACAGATGTAATATGTAAAGAGTATAGTAAAGCATAGTAAAGACAAATGGATCCTTTTTTTGTACATTCTTTCAATTTTTTTGCCTGATGTGATTTCTTCTGGATCCATTTTTTGTACATTCTTTCAACTTTTTTGCCTGATGTGACTTCTTCTAGTTTTTATATTCCCAAGATCTTGTCGATCCTACCAGCATTGACCGGCTTGAAAATCTAATGTTACTGAAAGTTCCTGACAAACTCATGGAGTAGAAACAAGCCAGAGTGCCCAAAAAAGCCTGTGCCTAAGAAAGTTGAACAGTCTCGAGATCTGTGTTTCACAAGGGATTTTCTTGTGAATGGTTTGAATTAAATGATTCATTATGGTTAATATGGCACAATGTTTTCTAACAAACATTATTGACAATGAAAAGTAAATCAAATGTACAATTTAGCACCCACCAAAACCATTATGGGGCACCTTAAGAGACCATACAATCCATAACACAAGTAAGTCATGGTGAGGCTCACCACCCCATATAACATGCATTATTACATTTTATGAAAATAGGAGAACCACCCACTAATATCCTAGCAATAATTTGGCCCCCATGGGTCCCTTCTCCTCAACCTTTCTCATTCTTACATAATTGTTCAAAATTCCCATGGATTCTTTATCCAGGCTACAGAAGATACTTGAATTTTGTATATTTGTGGAGATATACATCCACTCAGTTTAAATTTGCACTTTACGTTACTGAATATTTATTGACACCTTTGGAAAGGATTCAAAAACTTCAATATAGAAGAAGTCATGTGCATCTACACAGCTACATGTTCACTGCAGAAATTTGCCACATAAGTTCCTGTGCAAAATGACTAACAGTCCACACCATGCCAAAATGTTTAATCAGCTACAGTGTTCAAATCAGAAACAAGGACAAGAAGAAAACCTAAAGAGTGAGTTGATGCCTGCCATGTCATGATTTATAAAATAAAATGAGGTAAGAAAACAAATCCGGACATTTCATATTTCATGCACATAGGAAAAGATTTTGGGAATTGAATTGGTGTGGAAGTGAATGTGTCGACAACATCTTTGAGATGCTTGGATTATTGCACATAATCCAATGAAGACATGCCATGATATTAGCTATTAGAAAGGAAAAACCAAACTTACAGGGAAAGAGCACGTTATATCAGAACCATAAAAATGATATTCAGCTCCCATATCGAACAATGCCATATCTCCATCCTCTAAAGTCTGCAAAAACCTGAACATGAGGAACTGACAAAGATAAAGGAAGCCAAAACTTGATCAGAAAAGCAGTCTTGTTTGAAGGCACTTTAAACTGGTCATTTCAGCACGAGACAAGGTCATAAAAGCATCTCATTTTATGGCTAGCAAGCCAATTAGTCTCAACCTGGCTATTCACAAACGCTCCCTCCCACTGTGTTTTTGGGATGGTTGTGTCTAACATGGCTCATAGTTGGATTACCGTCGTATAAGGAGAGAAGAACAAGAAACATGGCATTCCCTTTAAGCTGAATGATCTGTTATTCATCAAGAACACCAAAATTCCACTTACATTTTGAAATTCTTCTCATAATATAAAAATTCACAAGGGCATTGCTAGCGCTGTTTTAAGATACGTCTCTGTTACTGGGTGGAGGCAAATTGAGTGCCCTTGGGGGCGGGGTGGCGACCGTGGTTCCGGCGACCCTGGGTCGCTGAGCACCATAAGGAATGGCAACCGAAGACCACCCGTCCCTAGTTCTGCTCCAAATGTCTCCGTAGAGGCCATTTTGTCAGGAACTGTGCTTCTCCGGTGAGGTGTATTCGCTGTGCAGGGTTGGGCCATGTCCGCAGGACCTGTCGAAGGGGGAGCTCCACCTTCGCTGAAGTGGTCGCACGGGTCAAGGGAACAAGTCCTGACTGTAAGAAGGATGGACATCTGGTGATCCTTTGCCCTCCTCCTCTGGCCCCAGAGTTCCTCGCCCCTCGGATGTTACGGCTGCAACAATGTGTCAGATCATCCCGGTGGGGGGAAAACTGGATTCTCAACAAGTCCTTGAGCTGGAAAGTTTTGGAGAAGGTAACAAAGGCCACGTTTGGATGCAACTTGTGTAAATGTGGATTATCATAAACATGTTTACTATAAACCTGTTTATGATAATGCATTTTCTTTTAAACCTGTGTTTGGTTGTCTTGCATAAACATGATCGAGTCTCTGTTTGGTTGAAAACGGATAAATGCAAACAAACAAGTAATGGTTACCATGGTACAGTTACCACCTCAATCTTTCTCCTTCTCACTTATTTTCTCTTCTTGCACCATTTTATCTTTTTTTTGTTAATCCTTTTCTTTAATGCTATTTTAGTTGACTTTCTAAATGAATTTAAAAAATATGAAATATCATTAAGCTAAAAATCATGAAATTTATAAATTTCCAATTGATAGAAATAACAAAACATGTATCCACATGAGAAGTCAAAAGTAGCTTATGGCATAGTTCCTTACAATCTTCCTTTAAACAAAATTGAAAAGAGAATTCAACTAAACTCTTTGCTGATAAGCCGTAAGCGGTTGTTGAAACCATTTTTTTTTGAAAAAAAAAAAACAACAAAGAAGCAAAAGGGAGGGGGAAAAGCCCCCCCCACCGGTTCCAAGGGGGAAACCGGGGGGGGGGGGGGGGGGGGGGGGGGATGAGGAGAATCCCTCCATTCTCTCCCATTTTAAATTCAAAGAATGGGGGGGGGGGGGGTGTTTAATGGGAGGTTTAATGGGGGATCTTAACCCCATTCACATGGGTTAAGAATCCCATGTGGGAACCCTCTTAAACCCTATCCCAAACCCCTTTCACATGGGGCCAAAACATAAAGTTAATGGGGTTAAACCCCTTTCACACCTAGCCCAAACCTGCAATTAATGGGCGAAACCCCCCTTTTCACACTGGAAATCTGAAAACAAAAGAGATTAAGCTCATTAAGAGCCAAAAAAGTGGGAAAAGAGGAGCATGGGGAGGGGAGAACCCCCCACCGGTTTTGGGAAACCGGTGGGGGAGACCCCCCACCGGTTCCCAACCGGTGGGGGGCCCAACCGGTGGCCACCCCCCCCACCGGTTGGAACCGGTGGGGGTGCCCACCGAGCCCTCCCCCTCTCTCTTTTGTTTGCTCTCTCTCACCCCTCTTGCCATCCATTGGCCAATGTGAAATAAAAAATAAAAAGAGGGGAGGAGAGATGATGGAACCGGTGGGTACCCCCCACCTCAAGCATTCCGGTGGGTACCCCCACCGGTTAAGGCTTTGAAGCCTATAAATATCCCCCAAGGGGTAAGAAGAAGCCCCATGCCCATTTGGCCCAAAATTTCCTAGGGGAAACTCTGCCAGTTTGAAGACCAAATCCGGTGCTCTTGCCCGGATTTGCTGCGATTTGGAGGAGATATTTTCTTGGAGGGCTCTCTTCCTAAGGTTTATTCCTAAGGAGAAGCTCTGCCAAATTTATGTTGTAAAATCACCGTCCTATAAGACGGGATTATGCCGAAATAATGAATGAATGCTACTATTTGTTCTTTGAGCATATGTGTGTGCATGTGTTCATAAATCTACTATTTAAGTAACACTATGTTACTATATTTTCATATGCAAAATAATTAGTTTTATAACTAATTAAAATACATAAAACATATAATTAAATATTCTAAAATATCATTGGCCTCATCCCATACATAACTAATCTTAGACTCATAATTAAAATTTAATAATGAAACATTGAGACATAAAATAACATCTTAAGTTAAAAAATGACTTAAATACTCCACATACTTAATTAATTAATAAAATCTGCGAAAATTATCTAAAATTAATAAAACAAATATAAAAATCAGAAAAATTCTGTAAAAATCAGTAATACTCAGTAAAAATCAGAAAACAAAATATGGAAATTACATAAATCCAAAATATAACTTAAATATCCTTCATATACCTAATTAATTAATAAAAATCAGTAAAATTAATAAAAAAATCAATAAAATTCAGTAAAAACCAGTAAAAAAACAGAGAACCAAATCTGAAAATATATAAAATTCTGAAATGACTAAAATGCCCCTAGAGCTTAACACAAATTACAAAAATACCCTCATACATGTTAAAAATCTGTAAAAATCACAGAAAATTCTAAAAAATATCAAAAATCTCTCGTATGTCCAAAATACCCTCCAAACCTTAATAAGATGGGTAAAATTACCAAAATACCCTAAATATGATAAAAATAAATAAAAAATCTCAAAAAAATATAAAAATAGATTTTAAGTCTAAAAATCCAATTTGGACAAAATTACCAAAATACCCTTACAATCCAAACACACTTGAAATAACTCTAAAATACCTCCTAAGGTTTTGAAACCTTCCTAAATCATTAAAACTCATTTCATACACTAAAATAACCATAATCCCCCTATACCCTCCAACTTGGCATAATTACAAAAATACCCTTATGGGTCTAAAATACTTGGAATCAATCCAGAATACTTGGAGTCAATCCAATATACTTAGAATTAATCCAGATAGCTTGGAATCAATCCAAAATCATATAAACACATCCTAAACCTGGGTGAGGCCAAGAGTTTAACCTAAAATATATCTTCATATGCATGTGCTGCCTGTAGTAGTAGTGTTGCATGTTATAAGGGCATCATACGGACGGTTAATCAAGGGTTGCCGAGCAGTCGCTCAGCGTAATTAACACTGACTGAGGTCAGTGGAGAGAGGTCATATACTCGAATCTTCGCTTGATTCGAAGTCCCGGATTCCCTGAGGGCTAATTCCAAGCTCTCATAGTCCGATAAAATATAAAACCGACCTATAATTCTCTAGATAAACAAAAAAAATGGATTTCCGAATAATCCGACATAGGAGAGATGCGTCTAGGTCAGGTCCCAAACGAAGGTTTTAGAAAAAAACCCTCGCAAACAGCGGTCCAAAGTGCTTTTGCAACACTTTCCTTAATATTTCTCCTGCCTCCTTTTCTTACGAAATAAAATATACATTTGCTTCTTCATCATCTCATGCTCGTCTATTTCTTCGATGAGTATACCATTCTCAATTTTGTAACAATAGAAAGAGCCGGTCTAGAATCTTTTGACACCGTATGTAATTGTGAATAATGCAACATGCTATAACAATTTTAGTTTGTTTTTTTAAATGAATATGGCAGCATGCATTTTAAGATAGGAAAATGAGCTTTCAATATTCTAAAGGCTTGGTCCACTATGTTATGCAATTGAGCACGTCAGTGATTATATGACGTGCTTCAGATCACGATAAGATCGAGCACTCCGATATTGTAGATCAATAGGCGGACTCATTTTCTCATTGAATCGAGTTCATATTTATGCCATGGATCCTTTTTGAATCATGTTCCATCTCTTCCTCCATTTTGGCTTTCTTCCAATAATAAAAAAATAAAACATTTGTCATGCCTCTCCGTCCAAACATACTTTTTAACTCTCCCACTTGCAGATCCTTCTGAGTCCATACCTTCACATAAATTTTAAATAAATTATATCAAACTATATATACTATATACACATGCATCTGAACACCGTATAATACCCAAGAAAATAATAGAGATATAATCCACATAATACCCAAGAGAATAATAGTTGCTTTCAAACATTGCATCCGAACACCGTAAAATTACTTTTACAAATAAACGACAGCAATCAGAAGCAAATGAATTAAAATCTAATCATAAGTTTTGGTGCTTCTTACCGTATAGTATATCTAAAAAAATAATCGAGGTAGGTGATTATAGTATAATCCATATAATATCAAAGGAATGGGTAGCAACCAGAAGCAAATAAAATAAAAATCTCATGAGTTTTGGTGCTTACCTCTTCTCTTCTTGGTGATCGTGTTTTGGCAGAAGCCTTGTTTGCTTAAGGTGCTTGCTTATGCAAGAACATGTCATTTGTAGCTGCCTTGGTAAAGATGAACAAGAGGAGAGGAACAGCAGGATCGAAAGGTGAGTGAAGGAGGGAAGCTGATTACACACTGCGATAATTCCGATCGGGTTTAGAAGAGGCATTCCCAGTGTAAACCAACTCAGAGTAAGTTTATGAAAAACACATTTATGGGATGCTTTTGACTTTATGGTAAACTCGAATGGGTTTATGGTAACCACGTTTTTTACCCCATCCAAAATAAGGTTATGCCCATAAACGGGTTTACGGTAAACCTAAAAGTTTACGGCTGCATCCAAACAGGGCCAAAGAGGGCTGGGAGATAATTGATCTAAGGGAATGCTTCCTGGGGGTGGCGCCATCGGAGAAGGTGGCTAGTGCTTTGGTGGACCTTGGTGTCGTTGCCCGGGTAGGCTTTGCTTGCCAGGTTTTCAGGTGGACTCTGAGGGATGGCACTTTCCCAAATCCGGGGTTGTGTAGGGTTAAGGTGAGGCTCCTAGGGGTTCCCTTAATCCTCTGTGATGGTCCAGGGATGCAATTGGCTCTGCAGGAAGTAGGACTTTGGGAGGAAGGCTGGGTCTCAGTCGTCAGCTTCAGAGGTCTACCCTGCGTCGAGCACATCTTGAAGGCTTGTAGCAGACGAAATATCCCAGATGGGATCCTACTGCACCTGGGGGAGGGTGGTTCCCAGTGTCTGTCAAGCTTTTGGAGGAGGTGCCGCCACCTGTGAAGGGTTCTTTATCGTTTCAGGGGACCCGTCAGGAGGAAGAAGATGGCACTCCGTCCAACAGCCATTTGAAATTCAAATGGCCTGCCTGGGTTGCGGGAATCCCGGGTCATCTGCCACTGGACTGAGCAGCTTAACCATCCTGAAGCCGGTTGGGGATTGGGAACTCACCGGAATGCGACCCAAGTTGCAGGCCCACAACTTATCCGATCCTGTGAGACCCGTTCGTCATACTGCAAGGACCCGTCATCTACACCCGTTACACATGATCACACAAGTGAGCTCCCCTTTGCACTGGTCTGCCTCTCCTCTAATTCCCACCGGCTCGTCTGGTGACTCTGGCCGACCCATTGGGGGCTTTGAGTAGGCTGACTGGGAGAAATCCCTTCACTGCTCTCCTCCTCGCTTTGAGCCTGCTGATGGATCATCCCGTCCCGAAGATACTTCTGCCAGTCCTTGCCGCTTGCTGCTGCAGAGTGAGGCTAGGGACGCCAACCTGGGGAGACTCCCTGTCTGCTCTATTGGGGATCATCGGCCGGTAGAGAGGGGACCTCCCTCAGCGACCCAGGGCGAACAAGGCATGCACTTGTCTAACCTCCTGACGTCTACTTTCGTCCTCGAGCGTCCTCTTGATGCTCAAGAGGGTCAGTGACAGGTGTCTAGGGACTTAATACTGGGAGAGGATAACCCCAAGAGGCTTAGGCTCCTCCTGTGTGCCAGAGTCACAAATGTACCCTGACGTTAAGGACCCATCTGATGCTGAGCCTCCTGTGGGGATGATGAACAAAGAGGAAGTCAAGGAGTTGTGTGCTACAACTGAGATGGTAACTAAGGACCACTTTAAGGACCTAGCTGTGAAATTGGGGGCTTCCTACGAGGTGTTAGACAAAGAAGTGAGGAGAGGAGTATCGACAATTAAAAAGAGGTGTTTGGCCAGGTTAGTGAGATGATCGAAGGAAGAGTAAGTCTATAAGGGGGGAGGGGAAAGGGAAGCAGGGGGTTACTGTAGATGGTTATAAGGGTAAGTCGTCGAGTAAGGAGGGGTAGGATACCATCTTCTTATCCCAATGACATTGGTATCTTGCAATGTTAAGGGTTGGGGAAGGAGAAGAGGATGGTGGTGAGGGATTTTGTTAGGAGATGTAAATTGGATGTCTTATGCATCAAGGAGACCAAATGGGATGGTGATAGGGTTGACATTATTAGAGATATTGGGGGATTCGAGGATACGTAGAGGAGTTGTTTCTCCCTCAATTGGGAGATCGGAGGGTATTATGATTCTTCAGAATGATTTTGTTTTGAAAGAGTTTGAGGAGTTTCGAAGAGTCGGAAGACCAGCCATTTCTCTTATTTTCCATAACACTGATGATGGCTTTATATGGGATTTTACTGGCATGTACGGGCCAGAAGATACGATAGGGAAGAAGGAACTATGGGAAGATCTTCTTAACACTCATCAGTTATCCAGTCGACCTTGGTGTTTGAAAGGTGACTTCAATGCTATCACCTCTTTGGAAGATAGGACTTCTCTTTCTCAGCCTACTAAAACTTTAGAGGATTTCCAGGGGTTCATCTAAGATGCAGCTCTTATTGACATTGGGATATCTAATGCTCCACTTCACTGGGACCAATTTCAGGGATTTTCCATCTCTCTTATCTAGACAGGTTCCTGGTCTCTTCAAGGATCACTATCCCTCAGTGGAAGCCTCATGTCTTTCTAGGCCGGTGTCGGACCATAAGCCGATTGACCAAAAGCCAGTTCTTCTACGCATGAGCAAGAGATGGGGTCCTAAGCATTAGTTCCAGCTTGAGAGATACTAGCTCCAAGAAGAACATTTTCTACAAGTGGTATCCACTTTTCTGGCTTCTAGTGTCCAAAGAGCTACTGCCATGGCCAGATTGGTCAATAAGTTGAAGTTACCAGCTACTGAGATCTCTAAGTGGGGTAAGGGAAAGGCGCTTCTTGGCAAACCTGCTAAAGATAATACTCTTTGACATATTGAGCGTTTGGATGCTCTTGAGTAAGCTGGTTTACTAGATGAAGAAGACATTAAACTCAGGAACAGCTTAAAGGCTGACTATGGGGACATTCTTAGGAAGGAAGAAATCTATTGGAAGTAGAGATCACGAGATTGATGGATAAAGGAAGGGGATAAGAACCCAGAAAGTGGTTTCTGGTAGAAGAAGGCTCAACGCTTTGCAGAAATATCAGAGATAGGGACCGCCTATTAAACGCTCAGAAGAATATTGTTCACATGCCAAAGATTTCTTTGTTCACCTTTTCTCAGAAGAAGACTTCCAGAGACTGTGGATCTTGAAAGATCTTCTTCCGAGGTTAGCCCAAAAGGAGATGAGTGAGCTCTCTAGGCCTTTCTCTGAGGATGAGATGAGACGGGCCACCTTTTCCCTTGCAGGAAATAAAGCCCCTGGCCTTGATGGCTTTTCCATGTTCTTTTATCATTGTTGTCGGGATATTGTGAAGCAGGATATTCCGCAGACTACATGGGAGTTTCAGGTGGGGAAAGCGCACCTGAGTGGTATTAATAAGACTTTTCTTGTCTTGATTTCTAAGAAAGTGGGACTGATAAGCTTCAGGACTATAGACCAATCAGTCTTCTAAATGGGGTGTATAAGATTATCACCAAAATGTTGGTTGTTAGACTAGTGGTGAGGAGAATTGTTGGCTTGCATCATGGTGCTTTTATTAAAAGAAGGCATATCCAAGACAATTTTTTAGTGCCCCATGAGTGTTTACACTCTATGAAAATTCAAAGCAGAAAAGGATTTGCTCTTAAGCAATGGTCTTCAAGAAGGAGTCCAAGTCCCTCATAGCATTTTTTTTCTTTTATTTTTTATAGAATTGTGGGATGGAAGAAGCTTTTGTGTAATGTTCAGGCCCATTCATTCCCCCTTTTGGTTCATTTGGCTACCTAGTATTGGCTGTTTTTTGTATAGGTGGCGGGTCTTCTTTGGGTCACACCATCGTAGTGTTTATTTTGATTCTTTGGGGACTGTTGGTTGGGAATTCTTACACCTGTACATTCCCTTCCTTTTGTAATCTTTTCCTCATTTATATAAACATTGTACTATCCACTTCAAAAAAAAAAAAAGATATGTCTCCATTGTACTCTTTCGCACACACACAACAAACAAAAGTTGGTGTGTCCTCCCTGTTGCGGCAGAGTGCAGCTTCCACATGTATTCTTATCTTCTGCTGGTGAATGTACCACCTGCCCTTTCTAAGAAGAGAGGACAAAGAATAAGAGGCATCAAAATTTTGATGAATTTTGATTGAAATTTTCAAGCTCCATGCTTGTTTATATCCCCACGCAATTTGTTCTATGGATCAAAACAATGTTAAGATACAACTCAAAGAGTCTAGAAAACTAACTCAGGCATTATCAGAGTGTATATGTTGGCTGGTCTTCTGAGAACCAACGACATATCAACTTGCATGAGTGGAATAGAGATGGCTCAAACATGGTCGGTCCCATTTAGATTCATAGAATCCAAGTACAAACTCGACACCATCATCGAATCTTGCACATACCCTGTCATTTGGCGCAGCAGCATGGCCATAGTGAAGGACGGCACTGCAAAGAACAGAAAAGTAAACTGATCGGCAAACTGAACCTCAAAAGAAATGATGTAGAAGTGAAGCATAAAATCCAAAACAAGGAGTGGCACTTCTTGAACCCCAGGACACATGCAAGATTGAAGTGCATTTATGGCGGTGTGGAAAGGCCTTTCAAATGCCACTCCCAGCAGAGGTTTCTGTTGCTTCACTAAAACACTAAAATTCCACTCTTTATGGAGACATGTATCCAAGTAATTTTTAGAAGGTTAAAAAACAATCAAAACTCACCTGTTTTCACCAGTAGCACATATACATGTATATGAGCAATGCCTGCAACCACCATACATGTAAACATGATGAAGAAAGATGCTTTCCAATTGGTACTCTTTCATACCCGCTTTAGCTTTCCTCATAACCTTAATTCAAACGGGTAATTGTGATCAGAAACCAACATGCAAAAACATGAGATGCTTTCTCCAATCCAGTGGCAAGAAGAGTATATTCAAATTTGATTTAATAGAACAAGCAACAATGCAGATGAATAGCAATGGTAGATAAAACGAAATAAAAATCTATGCTCATAGTTGCCATTCAAATATTTGACCTGTTCTGAGTATGATAATCCGATCATTAAATAGGAGGGTACCCATGTGCTCTAATGACTAGACTGAAGCAAATGAGTAGTTGATACTCAAATTATCCGTGAAATAGTAGATATTAACACGATGTTCCAAGGCCTCATTACACCCTTTTGAGCCAATGTGAGAATCCAAACTTTCACTTAAGCAAGGTGTAAACAGATTTTGTTAAATGAAGATAACTTGCAGGAACTTGTCTATTACCTCATGTCGTGTTCTTTTAAGACACGGAGTGGAAACCCCATGATTTGTTATTTTTATTAGTTGGACTATGAAGTGATGAGGTTCCTTGCAGGAACAACAGGTTCCACATTAGAGCAAAAAGCCTACAACAAGTTAGAAGTGACCAAAGAAAGTAAGACATCCTCCTTTTCAATCTATTGTCATGATAATGGGTGTAACTACAAATAAATGTTTGTTACTTCATCTATGCCTCCAATGAAGAGAGAACATTTTAGCTACCTAAAAGAACTTCACTCATAATATAATAATTGTGTAATCAACAGTGGAGAAGAGCCATGGAAAGATAGTTCTTCCTTCCCCATCTCTTGCGATGATTATGAGAAGAACTAGGGTTTCACCATTCACCATTTCTCTTGGCTTCTTCAACAGAGAATTAGAGTGTAATAACTAGGAGGGGAGGACAAAAAAGCTTCACATTCAACTTGTCAGAGCCATGTGCAACAGTGTAAGGCTTTGTCTAGAGGTAGGAACTCCAAGGATCTGAACACATGGAATCAAATATTCACTACGGTAAGGTCTCCAAGACCTCGACATGCGTAGACATGGGAGAAGAGACAAGGAAAATGTGACCACCCTCCACTTTTTGCTGCTACTTCAGTGGAGAATCAGAGTGCCATAGCTTGTGTTTTTTTTCTTCCTTTTCTTCGGTTTTTTTCCTTTTTTTGTGTGTGTGTGTTTTTTTTTGGGGGGGGGGGGGGGGGGGGGGGGGGGGGGGGGGGGGTGAATAACCTCAATTTGCCACAAAGACTCAAACAAGGCTTTGTCTAAAAGAAGGAACTCCATAGTTTAGCTGAATGGAATCAAAAGTTTAATATAGCAAAGGCTTACAGGGCCCAATCTGTGGAAAAAACAATTGGAAACCCCAAAATTTATGCATAATGATAGAAAGCTCCCACCTTTACCCACCCAATTCAAAATAGCATGCATGGCTTCTCATCCATGAAACTCTATTCCCATGGAGTAAGATAACTTATCCAAGGCATTACAATCAGGAAAAGATCAAGGGTGTTAACCCATGATCTGTCACAAGGTAGAATGGTTTGCTCCTTAGGATGCACCTTCCATCCATGTGTGCAAAAAGATGCACTACAGGTGAATTCAGCATGGTCATCCAATCTTTTGATCAGATAGACCACTGCAAGTGTAGCAAAGTTTTTTGCCATGTTAGCCACATTTCATGTAGAGTTGACCAGACATTTGCCTCTCTCCACAGCTCATTTTGACAAACTAGAGGGGAATATGCTGGAACAAGTTACTTTGAAGAGGGCAGAGAAGAAATTGTCCTTACCTTTTACTGTAGGACACCTTTGAGTCTGACTATGGTTCAGTTCAGGTGGACCCAAGGCATACCTCCTGGCCACTTCACTTTTGGCAGATCAAAGGGCTCTCTCTGACACAAGTCATTAAGATACAGCAAATCTGGACCTTTAGTGATTAGCTCATTTCAGGCAGACAAGTGGAGCACCTTCTAGTTGCAACACATCTGGATCATATGAGCAGACTATCTTCTTGAAACAGTTAATTTACATACAGTGAAGAGACACCCTCAGCCATAGATCATTTGGAATACAAGATATGCATCTTCCTGTCCACTTTCATAAAAAAGGCAAGCACCTTCTTGTAACAGTTCAGTTGGCGCGGGTCAGAGTTGTACTGTTAGGCCATAATAAGATTTGAGTGGACCACGGAGGGCACGTTCCAATAGCCTACAATCAATGTAAAAAACAGGCCCCCACTGCCTATGTTTGATAGAGCGTGTGTACGTGTATGCACATGCTACGATCTGATTGCAAAGTTGGCAAGACTTTGACACCATCTAATCACCTGACTTGAGTTGGATCAAGCATATATTATCCAATCATCTATATTTCAAGGGATGTAACACCATCTGGTCACCTGTACTTCAAGTGGGGTTTCACGACCGCTACCCACCTTTCAGAGTGTTTCTATGCAATTCTCAGTTTTATGGGAACATGGACACCTTCCAGTACCCACATTTAACAGTGTGTGAAATCTTCTGGTCCACTGTTTTAACAAGGCTTGGTTGGAACTTTGAACAGAAATTTTCTGTTCTTGTATATATTTTTCATGACTAGATTATGTGCCCAGTGTGTACTTGGTGCTATTTGATCAAAAGAAGCCTGCAAAGATCTTAAGGTCAGGGAACCGACTCCTCCAATTCGATTAGTGAGATTATTAAAAATAATATGAAAAAGAAGACTGACAATTCTGGAAATTGTTATAGCATCTGGTGAGCCGCATATAAAAGGTTGCAGGAAGGTTTGGTCCATCTTGCATGTTTTGATAAATGCTTTTGAACTCCACAAATCCTGAATTCTGGCAAACTTGTGGGCCAAGAAGGGAAGGAAAAACTATTATATTAAAACTCCAAAATACTGGAGAGAGTGAAAGCCATAGGTGGTATCTTGGGGCTTTTAATTATGTAAAATAACCAAAGTTTCTCTAATCATGTGAACGGTGAACCTCTTAGGGACAATGTGCACTCTTATGATAAAAGGCCATTAGTAAATGTAAATTAGACTAGGGCTGCGCATATACATATTTATGTATAAATATAGATTTTAAAATTTAAAATTTAAAATTAAATACATATATATATATACATTTAATATGAATAAAATGCAAAATTTTGGTTTGAACCAAACCAAACCGAAATTGTTCCGGTTCAGTTCGATTCAGTTTCATGTGCGAATTCGTTTCATTCGGTTTGGAGAAATTTCCTCCTAAACCGATCCATACACATCCCTCAACTAGCCAAAGGACTTCTCTAATAGGTATCAGCTTCCTCATGTTGTAAATGACCCTAATGCCACACAACCAGAGTCAAGGCTTTCACACATAATTAAGGAATCTCCAATCTATTTCACACTAGACAACTTCACACATCTCTGTTTGTAAAAAGAGTCATCAATGCATATAACTTGCAAGTAAAAATGCTTATTGTGCCACTCTGAACCAGTTCATACTTCATAAAATCACTATGAATCCCAAGGGAGAAAATAATTTTTAATATAGTAAAACCATGAAGAGGTTTATTCATAATATAAGGATATATATACATATATTGTGTATATATATTCTCTACTTTCCATATGAGGAAACTACGGGACAATTCTGGTATATAAGCAAAAGAGTAATACTTACTACACCGCATGCGGTGTAGAAAGGCTAAAGTGGATTGTAACATTTCACCTCTTTCCACCACCTGTCCCACTTTCTTTCCACCATTTTGATCTTTTTTAATGGAAAGAAAGAGAACTTGCAACTTTCCAACAATATTTATTGATGTCCTTTCTCACTCACTTTCCCTTAAAAAGGACACAAAACCCTTCCCGCTTTAGCTTGTCACTTTGCAGTTTAGTACTTCCAAATTAATTTTATCACTTTCAAGCGCAAAAATATCATTTCCAAATTTATTTTTATCACTTCCAAACTGTGATTTTATCACTTCTAAGAATAATTTTATCACTTCCTAAATAATTTTATCACTTTGTGTAGGAAGTGACAAAACTACGTTAAAAAGTGATAAAATTGCATAAGAAGTAATAAAACTGAACTACGTAAGAAGTGATAAAGATGTACTTGAAAGTGATAAATTTGCGTTTGAAGTGATAAAACTAAACTACGTAGGAAGTGATAAAATTGCGCTTGGAAATGACAAAAATACGTCTGGAAGTGATAATTGTGCATTTGAAAGTGACAAATTTGCATTGAAAGTGATAAACTGGAAAGTGGATGGAGTAAAGCATGAAAGGTTTTAGGCCCTTTTCAAAGGGTGGTAAGAGCAAAAGGAAAGCAATAAATGCTATTAGAAAAGTTGTAGCTTCTCTTTCGCTCTACTCAAAAAGGTCAAAAAGGTAGGAAGAAAGTGAGACAGGTGGTCGAAAGAGGTGAAGTGTTGCAATCCACTTCAACCTTTCTACACTACATGTGATGTAGTAAGTATTACTCTAAGCAAAAAGGCCACTCAACATTGTCTAGTGCCATACAAGAATGGGGAGCATAGTCGGATGCAAGGATGCCCATAGCTCCCCCTAAATGTTTGGATACCATATGACTATGATGACCATTGGGCTTCCTTATTGAACTTCCCTAAATCTTATCCCCCCCCCCCCGACTCCTGACACGAAGGGGCCAAGGGGGGCCATCCCCCCCTCCCCCACAAAAAAAAGATGGCATTAAACTACAGTGACACTTGGGTTTCCTCTTGGAACTAAACTAAATTTCCCTTCCCTCAAATCTTGGAGAAGAATTTTGAGAGAGAGAATTACTATCTTCAACCCCCCCCCCAAAAAAAAACAAAAATGCCATTAGAATGATTCCCATCTCTCATTGGCTTCCCCGGAATGTTAACATTAAAGAGGGTCAAAATGCTTAATAAATCCTAGCATCCCATTCTCACACCTCTCTTTTTGCCGTCTCTCAAATTACAACTCAACAAAAACCCTATATTCTCCTTTTGTCCATATCTTTCCTCCTTTGGCTTAGTTTCACAATATCCAATGACTTCACCTGCCACATTGATTTTTCAGTTGTAATTCTGGTAGGTCAAAATATTTCAAAAGAATGAGTGGTAAAAGTTGAGATGTAAACAGAACATCATAGATTTTTCAAGCTTTTCTCATCTCAACTGAATCTTTTATATTGTGCTTGTAGTGTTCTTTATATCACATACAAAATAGGAAAATAGTTTTTGACAATCATTTGCAAACCCCCAAATTGACATAAGATTTAAAATGACAAAAAATGCCATCATCTATAGCAACTTCTGTTGCAACAGGGTTACATATTCCAATTTTAAATATGGTATCCTTTTTGTCCTTTTTCTGCATGTGCAAATTTGGGGTCTATTATTGCATTCATAAACTGGCATTCCACAAAATAATACATGTTCATATTGCTCTCGCTTAAAGAAAGAAAGAAAGAAAATACGCATCTGACCCTGATGGGGAGGTACAATAAAGATAGATATATTACCTCCACATGTGCCTCTGAGCTTATGTCATTAGCATACTGGATAAGGGCAATCTCCATCTCAGACTTCAGAAGGCGACATTCGGTCAAAATCTGATGAAGCATATCAAGATCTGTGTCAAATCTCGCCATTTCCTGTCAACATTCCAGAAAGATATTTGTGACTAGAGGAAGCCTCAAAGGAAAGTTGCTCTAGCAGTTTGACATATGCAATTGGGATAACAGTGCCAGAATACAAAGAATTGATAGTGTAGATAAAATGCAGGGTGCCATAGTGACGGGAACATGAATACTAGAACTTTTAAATCAAGAGAATCCAACAAATACTAAGCTCCAGAAAAAGCCAAATACCTAAGAACACAACAGAGCACTTCACACGCAAAAAGGGACCGATAATAGACAACAGCTGAATACTGGGACAGGGACAACAGTTACAACATCACACTTGTTCAAAGATATATGTGAAATGCAGGAATAGCAAATAGCATTCATTCCTTTATGGGGGTGGGAGGGGTATGTAGCATTTTTTAAAGATCAGGGACTTCTAATTCAAAGATTTTCATGGAGGTCCAATTTAATAGGAGCCACTAAAATATACCAACAAAGCAGTAATATCCAATGTTTCAGGAAATAAGCTAAAGAGTGAAGAAAGTGAAGACTTTCTGAAGTAGCATACTCAAAGTATATCATAGGCATCTCAGGGACAATAAGTGAAATTTTAAAATATTACATGATCTCCTCACAAATAAATAATGAGATACCATATACCCCAGATGATCTCCTCACAAACAAATAATGAGATTCTACATTTTTTTTTTGGAAGGTGATAAGAGCCACAATTTCACTATAATAAGAAAAGATACACCTCAAAGGGACAGTACAAGGTACAAAGTCACCTACCATCCCACAAAATATCCTTTACACACAGAACAAACATCCATTTTATCAAGAGAAAAAAATAGATCAATAGCTGAAAATGAGGTTGATGGCTCCTGTGGAGGACCCTCCATCAACAGATATCAACAATAGATCGAAAAGAGTTCTGTTGAATGTTTGTTGAATGTCAATGCCAGCAGCTCTTCCCCTTTCAAACATAAAATGCACAACCCTTTGACAATGAGAAAAGGGGATAAACCTTCAGAGAAGCGTTTTTTTTTTTCTCTCATACCAGATCATCCATAGTATTGCAGGTAAAAGTAGAGACCAGTGTTTTTTATCTGGATAGGAGGTACCCATCTGCTTCCATCCTTGTAACAGATCTATTATTATTGTAAGAGGTACACTCCATTGGATTTGAAACTGCTTACACATATAGCTCCACAAGACAGAGATAATGAGATTCCATATATCTCATACATTCAATTATTCAGTATTAATAAATATGCTTTCCAAAACAGCATATCTCAGTGCCCACCGAACACAGTACATTGCACATATTCAAGTTGTTCTGACACAAGCAACCACGGGAAGTGAGCTCTAGAAGTTTGACTAATCATCAACAACATAGGCCATACAAGAAACCATAGTGGTGGATACACAAGGCATGGTGTACAGTAAGAGTTTAAGAGCTGCTGAATCAGACAGGAATAGGATTCATAAGACAGTGTCCATTGGCTGCTCAACATAAGCACAAAGATCATATCTTTGGAAAGTTAGGTCAGGCAAAGCAGCAATGTTAAAAAGCTTACTTGAATCTTTTGATTACCCATTCAATCTATCCAACTCTTTATTGAGGGAAAAGACTCGTAACGATGATGATAATGATAGTGATAAAGTCTTCTAGGGTAACTCAAACCACGTTATACTTTTGCTTTACAACCTAAATGTTACACATGGTCCAGAACTAAAATCTACACTGCAAAGAAAACTATACATGTAAGAAGCATTATAAGAGAAAATTGGACAGTAGCTTAAGATAAAGGAAATTACAAGATGGATACACCTCTAACACAGCCGGCTTGGAGAAGTTGTTGCTGTCAGTGTTCAGACCATACAAGAGGAACAATAAAGGCTTCCCTGGTCTCCCATAATGATTATGAAGCACTTCCGCTATTTCATCCACATAGAAAACCATGTCAACCATGTAATGTTCCTGCAGATTTGACAGAAGATAAAGTATCAACTCCCTGGCACACTCAGCAATTAAGGTGTGAAATGTCGACACACAATTACCTTAAAGTAAGACAATGGTTTTATCTCCCCCAACCACACAGCATAATCAGCAGGCAATCTTGGAGCAAATAAAATTGATTTCCCAGAAGAAATATCCTTCAAGAGAAGAAACACAACTTCCACGAAGTTAAAACTAAAAGACAAATTGGTAATGAACAAGTCATTAAGAGATAAGCATTTGGAATAAAGCCAATCCAGGGAGACTGAATTGAGTATAGAATTGCCTGGGACATGGCAAAGTTATTTCAACCATTAAAATTCAGTAGGCCATGAACAAAGTAGGTTGAACAGGGCAGCATTGACCCAAAAGAACAAAACAACATAGACAATATTCAGAAAGTTGCAACAATAAGAAGGAAATAAAGGTAGAGATAAAGACGAGAAATAAGAATGAGTATATGGGTCTTGCAATAATACAGACTCCAGCTCCAGAATCCAAGTACTTACTATGGCTCCATAAAAACCAGGTTCCTTCACCCCAAATAAATAAGCAAAGTAACTCTCTTGCCTGTAAAATATATAAGCCATGTAATTAATAAATTGTTTCTTCACCAGTCAACAGATAAATAAAAAAAAACTCACAAGAGGGAAACCAGCCATAGATTGATAAATAGTCATAATCCTCAGCATCAGGATCTAGCCCAGGATCGATAAGCTCACACAATCAAGAAAATACAATTCATTTATATTCTTTTTTTATCATGTGATCATCAATAAGCATTGCGGTAATGAGTCCTTCATTCCATGGTGAATAGTTGGCACCAGTCTTTTTTTTAAATTGTAGCGTGAGTGAAAAGAAGGCCAGCTGAGCAAGAGGGTTGTACCATGAAGCCAAACATAAATCAACCCTCCTAACTTGAACCATTCTGCAGGTCTTATTCTTAGCAACCCAGGGATTGTTCCATGTGTAATGTTGAAATGCTAGATGTCCAAAACTTCAAATCACAACCTGTTTCTCCCCTTCTCCCATGAAACTATTATAACCACTGCCACTGATGTCAGCCATAAATGTCAGCATTAGCAACAGTGAGGGCCAATAGTGCTGATAGCAGTCAATGGCAGTGATGTCAATAGCAGCAGAAAAATGAGGCTTCACCACATGACTGTGTTAGGATGTAGGAACATGCCTCATCTGCCTAGGCAGTGAGGCAAGGTGAGGTGAGCCTATTTCTCCTCAACCTGGCCCCACCAGGCAACGCATGTGAGGCACATGTAAACAAGGCCATATGATGGTTAAAACAGTGATGCCTCACGCAGAGGGTGTGCAAGCCATGATGGTAAGGATTTTCTTTTTTCTTCCTATTCTCCTGCTACCTTTGTTTTCCTCTCTTTCCTTTCCTTCCTCTTTACTTTCTACATCTCACCCTTTTTTCCTTTCCTTTCTTGAAAACTGCAATGTTTGGATCATATTGGATACGTAGGCCAAAACTGAGTAGGCTTGGATGCTCTCACCCCCATTTAGCCAATCCTTAAACCCTTGACTATGTATTAAATAATTTACATTCATAAGGAACATGTTACGTATAAAGGACAGATTTCGCATTGTTAATCCTTTTTGTAGTATGTTGCATAACGTTGACATTGTAAGCATTTAAAAAACTAATTTCCTCATGCAAAAGTTTATCTTGTATTTCAGCAGAAATATATTTCTTTCAAACACGTAACTGTCGCAAGAATAGTACACAGATATCCATTGGTAATAGTCGAAAAATGGCCAAGTTTGGATAGAACGTCATACGTCCACTATGCCTGTCTTTATTTTAGCTGGGTGTAAACATTGCTTTATCACATGCATGCAATCTACCAAATGGCCACAGCCAGCAACTGATGTAGCAGCAGTTCAGAGAGATAAAAACAGGATTGATGCAACAAGATAGATAATTTAATTGAAAACCTTTTAGAACCTCCACTTGAGGGATGCATACGCAAGCCATCAACATTTCCAAGCTCCAAACCATGGCGTTTAAAAGACATAACCAGAAACCCCAGAAAATCACAAGATTACCCATTTTCCACATAAAAAATAGACTCACAGACAACTAACCAATATCAACACCAAATTTAACCAGGCAAGCCAAAGAACCTGATCCCCTCCAGGCTTGCCACCGAACAACCAAACCGATGGCCAAATCGCATGTAACCCACCTTCGCCACCCCACAATCCCCTATCAATCCTCGCAAACAACCAGACCCATTGACAGGGCAGGAAAACCAATTCCGTCGTCATAGAGAGAGCCACTACTAGGGTTGATTACATCTAATAGGTTTGCCATCGCTGTCATCTAAACCGTAGAGAAGTGTACTTGGGAAAAAGGAGGCAGAACAATCACCTGAACAGCTCAGCGTGATCCGTGCAGTACCGCGTTTGCTCTTCGCCGCCCTGCACAAAACCAAACATATCAGCGTACTACACCTCGCCGATGCCAAGAAAAACCAAGAAGGTAGAGAACCTGGGAAGAACAACGAAATCTAAGATGGAATCGAGGAGCGAAAGGATGAGACCACCATTTTTCACCTGCAAGAGGACGAATCCGTCCGCCGGCCGAGAGGAGATGGCGAGGTGCTGCCGGAGGGCGTGGGTGAGCTTCTCCCTGTTCTGGGCGTGGAGCTCCATGGGCACCTCGAGCGGAGTTAGAGAAGAAGCGGAGCGAGGAGGAGGAAGGGAAGCCATGGCTGCCTCCCTTGCGTAGACGCGAGCAGGAGGAGGGCGGATGGGAACTGTCGAACCGGAGACGTATTAAAATACTAAAACAGGGACTCTTACATATATACTCCTAAAACTGATATTTATATATATACTCTCAATTCACATATATTGCATGCAATATTTCGAAAAAAATAAAATATTACAATTATATCCGTCCATCAAAAAATCATAAATTCTAACTGAATATGTCAAGAAGATTTCGTGAATTCTGATGAAGTCAATGTCATAATGCAAAGTTTTAATAAATTTAATAGTATATATGTAAAGTTATTTGGAATCTTTTTGACACATTAGGCTAGTGTCCACAGCATTTTGAACCGCAATACTTAAGTTTACACGAGGTATTTTCTACAACCTATGATAGTTGGGGTTCTGACAAAAATACATTACTTGTCACGGTTACAAATGCAAAAATCCCAAGCCTTAATCCCTTCGTCTCGGCCATTTGGAACCGGTTCCATTTAGTGCGGCGCCATGCTGGTGGGTCCGACGAGTCTACACGTAGGCAGTGTTGAATTGGACCACGACAAATCCACGCAAGGGGTCTTTTGGTTTAGTGAAAGAGTAATATTTGCTGCACAACTATATGTGCAGCAAGTCCAATTATACTGTATAATTTTATGATTTTTTTTGTGTGATTAAATTATATGGCTAATTTAATTAATTGGACGAGCTGATATGGTCACCCATATAATATTTAAATTGACAAATATTATTTTCGATTGACAAATACATAATACAATTGACTAATACGATTTTCGATTGACAAATATTTGTCAATTAAAAATTATATTTGTCAATCGAAATTATATTTGTTAATCGAAAACTGTATTTGTCAATCTAAAATTGTATTTGTCAATCAAAACTATATTTGTCAATCGAAAATTATACTTGTTAATCTTAATATGTATTTGTCAATCGAAAAAAATATTTGTCAATCCAAACATTATAGAGGTGGCCATGTCAACTTCAGTTGGCTAAGTTAGCCACGTGACCAAACCACAATAGATTGTACAGTTTGACCGGACTTGCTACACAACTTGATTGCACAATAAATATTATTCTTAGTGAAAATATTAAAATATAAATTTCAAATAATTTTTATTTAAAATCATTTCCTTTATAAAATATTTTTTTATTTTAAAATCATTGGTTATATGTTTTGATAATTTAAACTAAAATCGATCCAAAAAACATTAGAAATAAAAAATCAAGAATTTTAAGATCGTCAGTTTTAGAATCAAGATATTCCGGTGATTTTATTTTTTATGTTGTCTGTTAACAATGTTCTACATCAAATTAACGACCCTTTAGCGCCAAACCTGTGTTTTACTTGCTGAGTTCATTTAAACTGAAAACAGTGAATTTTCTCTCTTTTAAAAAGAAAAGGGAAAACATTAATTGGCAAAAGAAAAAAAAACTGAGAGGCATCTGATAAGCAAGGTAAGCAGTACGACTACTTATCCAGATAATGTTTCACATAGTTTTGTTTTCATAATTATTTTTCCAGATCCTCATTATTCAGTAATCCCCAACATTCTGCCAAGGCATAATTCAAAAAATGAGTAGGGGATTTTGCAAATAATCTCTTAAAAAATATCACATTTATAAATAACCTCTCATGATTCATATTTGTGTACAAGTCCCTTAACTTTAGTATTTGCATATAACCCTCTTAACTATGTGAGTTATTTTAAATTTCATACGAATTAAAATATTTTTACTCCACATAAAAATAAAAATTAATTTTTAGACATTAAACATATACAACAAACTTGCAAATAAATGTTTATGTGATTTTTTTTGTGAGATGTATGTACTTTGATTAAAGATATTATTAATATTTTCATTTAATAACTTTCATATGCACTATGTAAGATAACAATATTTTAATTTAAGTAAAGTTTAAACTAAATCCACATAATTGAGGACGTTATACGCAAATTAACACCATAGTTAAAAGAGTTATACCCAAATGCAAATCATACAAAGATTATCTACCGATACAACATTCTTTAGGAAGTTATTCGCAAAAACTCCAATGAATGATGCTCCGTGCAATATCACATAGTGCAAATCCATATAGATTACACCGTCCAAAACGCTGCCATCTAATCACTTTAATCAGACAACAGTATAATTTTGCCCTTTTTATTTAAGATAAATTGTCGATCTGAGGGACTACTTGAGCTCCGAGCAAAAATCAGACAATTAAAAATTCAAAGAGTAAAATCATATGCTCGCACAGTCAGATACAACACGTGTTGCGGCCGTACTCCCAAGAAATAACTGCAAGATGCACAAACGTGCTCTTGGAATTATACACGTTAACGTTACAACAGGCATCCCAGTATCACCAGACAAAGTTGTAAAAACATAGACATAGTTTCACATGAAGTGCATATTTTACACTGAATCATATTTGTTTATGCAAACGGCGCAAAAAAAAATAAAACACCTCCATTTACTTCATTCATCCGATTTACATAATAACTAAAATTCAACTGACAGGTCTCAATTCAATAACTAAAATTCAATTGACAGGCCTTGATTCAATAAATTGTGTAAATACAACCCTAGTTCTACAGGTATCCGCCCTTGTCTTAATATCCAGAGAGTTGTGGATCTCACATAACATACATTCTGAGGAAAATAATCATTGATCAATTGTAATATCTCTGATATACATGGGAACATGACCCCAACATAACGAGACGGCATTCCCAAAAATGATGCACCAGAGATGCCACCGGGAGGACAAAGGAGAACCAATATTCACTTCGTCACATACATGAAACAGCAAACATGCTAATACGTTAGGCTACGGAATTACCGCCTAAGAACAAAGGTCTTTGATTAGGAATTGAGTAAACAAAGAATGAGCAGACATAAATCTCTGCAAGAAATGAAGCTGGTATCTTGGAAAACAAAAGAAATGAAGTTAGCACATAAGGAAAGAACAAAATCATGATAATCTAAGCCTCAAAGCAAACGCCCAGCAATGGAAAGGCCCCCAGGCAGCGTGTTTAAGGGGCAGTGACCATCTGTATGTCACAGAGATAATCAGAACCACCCCCTCGTCCTTGCAGGGGACCTTGGTTGTAAGAGAACCTTGATCACAACTTGATACCTAACCACAGTAATAATTAGATCTTCTCCCAAAAAATCATGACTCGGCTACCTCCAGGAACAAAAAGATGACGGTAAATTTCCTTGTAGATTCCAACAACCTCCTGGCCCCAACAGAGGAAACTCCAATTTTACACTTCTGCCGACATTCCTGGTTGTGCTATACATGCATCATGAAGGGATTCCTTCAGAAGTGACTCAAAAATATAACCTCAAGCAGCAGATTCTATCCTCCAGGCAACTTTTAAGCATAATACATGTACAGACTGTTTGCAGCAGCACAGGCGATCGAATTTTCAGTCGGATGCCAAGCAAGATGAAGCAACTTAGTAGTAAAATCATATGAGTTTCCATTAGCATCAACTCCAGGACTCTCACTGCCTGTCACAAGTTCATCGAGCTAAGCAACACACTCATTTCCAACTAAAAGGAGCATAAACACAAGTTCTGATGATACTATGATACTAACCTCGCCTAACAACACGAGTCAGACTACTCAGAGACCTTGCTGGCCTTGCAGGGTTCTGAACATTTCTCCTATGAAAAAAAGGCAATAATATTGTTGGCTACACGCTAGGAACAGCAAAAGCCATTAAGATATGAAGTCCAACGCACTGAATTCAAGTAAATGAGATGTTTCGGTGCACAATTGATTTTTTACCTCATTAAAGACTTTCAATACATGTGTTTCAAAGTGAAAAATATAAATTCTAAAAATCATACCTCGTAGGAGTTTTGCTGGCCTCCAAAGTAGTGGCTTCACTGCTTCCAGGAACAACACCAAAGACACGGAATATATTGCTACATGCCACAGACAACAAAATAGAAGATCCCTAGCATCATCAGCTTCTGTAACGCAGTTATTTGTCGATCACATCAATATGATCACTGTTTTAGGATGAGAGGGAAGTTCTTGCCTGTAGGAGCCAGATGCTACCCTCAGTCCATCTCCACTCAGGCAGCACTCAAATTTATCAAAGATCGAATCATTTTCATATAGATCGCATAGCTGCACAACATATACGAATTATTAAAACCACCAAACTGACCATGGTTTCTTTCGAACTTGTAGCACAAAAGTTACCTTTGGTCTCAAACATTCATGAACCTGAAAGGATGTAACAGGACCAGAATCCATGTTTATGTCCCAGAGCTGACAAGCAAAATAGATAAATAACGAGTATCACAAACTGAAGAAGCCTGGAAACTTGAATTAAGCATTTTTTTTTTAACTTCAGAAAATGGTCCAGAATGTCATTAGAAACAAGGTATTAGTATCTGGCACAGTGCAAGCCAGACTTGCTGAAGTACAGCAACAACATTGGAAAGGCTGAAGCAGCAATTCTGAGATTAGAACAAGAAAGTACATCGTTGTCATCATCACAGTCCACAGTATTCCATCAATCTGGTGTTAGCTAGACCAAAAAGAGGATTAAAGGATTTGGCTAAGTTTCCCAATTGACTGATACCCTACCAACAATCCACTTCAAAATGGTGCTGACCACCTGTTGAACACAACTTGGGATAGGAGAGGCTCTGTCAGAGGGGACCCGTAGACCAGCTGGCAGGGAGAACGACCTTGGCTGCACAATCCAAGATCTTCCAACATGGGACACCAACCCTCAAAAGGTCCCCCCCCCCCCTGAATTTGGAAACGGCCTAGAAGAGGAGTAGAAAGACAAGTTTGCCGCACGGATTTTATATCCAGAGCCATAATCAGCCATGACTGTAACGGAAGAGAATTCCCAAAAATGTCCCACCTTAAACTTAAGCCAGACAAATACACAAGAGTGGTGAAAACTGTTTATCTAAAGCAAATGACATGTTACTCCACAGGCACTTCACTAAGACCATGAAGAATATGGACATACGTACATCAATCAGCATTTGTGAACAACCTAATATGGTTGCATGTGTCACCAAATGATTGTATTATGCATCATATTACTACAACTAGATATTCAAAAAGATGTGCCAAGGCACCCCTTTTGAAAGTATACCAAGGCATCATATCACGAGCTTTCCTGTACGAACATGAACAATGACGTGCATATTCTAGACGGTAATTCAAGCATTTCCATATTCACCATCACCAATCTTCCTTTTCACATTCAGGTCTCTACAAGAGACTACTTGAATGTTTTAACAAGAGACTAAAAGACAGAATAAAAATCAAAGAACAAGACTACATTATTGTAACCCTTCCCCTTAACTGGACTTGTCTAATCTACAGACTGCATCAGATGCTTGCCCAGTATCAATCCCCTATAAAGTGGTACCATGCACCTGGCTGACAGAACTTCGGACATTACGCTGTTTGTGAAAAGTCGCATCACTTGGGTAAACAGCTAGAAAAACTACCTACTCTGTTTGAAGTTTAATCTCCTCTGACAGGGGAACAAACCTACAGCGTCCCACCTGCAAAGGAGTTACAGGTGCCACCAAACTAGGCACTGGTATAAACTGGGGTTGCTCACAGCAACAGCATTGGAGAGAGAGGACAGCAATCCAAAAATTCAACCTATATAAGAAGAGTGTGCATCATTGTCACAAATACTTTAAGCCTTAAGAGATCAATCTGGAATAGGTTAGATTTGAGAAAGGACGGAAGGATTTGGTGAAGTTTTCAAAGCGGATGCCGGTCAAACATCTGTATAAGGCAGTATTAAGCACCTGCCCAACTTCTGATGACAGAGGATCTGTAAAGTCCCATGTACCAGTTGACGGATAGAAAACAGCCTCCTTGATTGCAAATATGCAAGAAGGGAACAAACCTCAAAAGATACCACCTATTAGAAGCCTAGTAACCATAACCATACTCTGGTCGTAAGCAAGCAACTGAGCAAGGTTCAGTTTATACCAATGCTTTCAAAATTGGACCGACCATCAAACCAGATAGACCTTCGATTCGGTCTATTTTGGACCAACCACTTAATCGGTATTGCAACCAGACCACTTCATATAATTCAATAATATATAGCATATTATATATATAGAGACACACACATACATAACTCATTGTGATTTATGGTGTACATATTTTATGTTTAAGTAACGGTCTTAAGTTTAAATTTTGAATAGTTTCAAATGACATATTGTTTTACACGCGCGCGCTTACTTACTATCTTTTTCCAAAGGTGGTGTGTTCTATACCACTAATTTTATTAAGAATAAATAGAGGTAGTACAATGGAGGGTGAGGTGAGGTGCCTCAACCAGCAAAAAAAAAAAACTACATCAAACCACAAAAAAAGGAAAATTCAAACTCTTCTTATAGATAAGAAAAATACAAACTCCACTATGCTATGACCGAAAACACACACACACATCCGATCAATGCTGGGCTCTTCATCAGATGGCCTAGCACAGACATAAGCAATTAGATCCCTCCTGTTGTTTTGCAGTATTTTCGACGGCAAAATTAAATTGGAGTATACCTTACTATTTTAAACTAATTAGTGTATAATATATATGGAAAAAAATTTCCTAAAACGTGTTAACAGGGAATTCCCTGTTAATCAGATATAAGTGACTGTTGGATCAAGCAGAAGCTTGATCAGACGGTTGATGGCTGCAAGCATGGCTGGCGGGGGGCATGCCTGCAAGCACAGATTCCACACCATGCAGGTGAAATCATGCAAGCGGAATCCCGAAACAGCACGGAAGCTGCGCATGAAGGTGCACCCCGCCAGCAGAAAAGTTTCGTGTTATACTTTTCTAACCATTAGGTCATATAAACATTGATGCGAGAGCAGAGGAAGGGCTCGGAGACTAGGGAAGAGAGACACGACAAGGGATTGGAGACAGGAAGGAGGAGAAGGAAGAGGGGGAGGAGGGAGGAAGTAGAAGAAGACCAGGGGCTTCCCACCCCTATTCTACACACAGACCCTTCACGGAGCTACTAAACTAGACTCTAGCCAAAATTTAAAAAAAAGTACATGATAAAAGAAAATAATTTGGCAAACATCATGAAGCAGCCGAAGTCTTCACCTAGTCCAAAAACGTGTCCTTTGCGATCTTGCTCCCACATCATTCACCCCCAGTTCGAAAAAATTTGCCCTCGAATTTTAAAATGCGCCAGTATAAATATGCGGACGACTGGATCATCTGTGGGAGACTTCAAGCATAGGGTCATATAAAGAATCTCAAACTGGTCTACTGCATGTGAATCACAAAACGTATGCCATATCAGATCAGTAAATCTAATCTTGACTCCACCGCTAATAGAGGATATGGACTCTGGAGAAATCACGACATCATCACCAATGCATAACAAGTCTGCACCAAACATAAGGCGATCAAGCATGTGCAACACAGAATCAACAAATAACCTGTGATCCCAAGAATCCGCATCAAATAGCTCACTAGCAACTGTCAACAACGAGTTGTCCTCAAATACATCATCTGATATCAAACAAAGTCCAGACCCAATAAACAAGTCAACGTCTGACGCATTCTCAACTATGCAGCACATGCATGGATTGTTGGCTCCACCTTGGCCACTTTCTACTTCAGAGGTATCGATGTAGATTTAGCAGAAAAGTAAGCTTTAAAGAGAAAATTCCCTTCAAGTGTGGCGGCTGCAGAATGCACTGAGATTGCTCAAAATTTATGGTGGCATGCTGATAGAAATTTATGGTAGCCATTCAGACCCCACAATGATGCAGAAGCCTCCTGATAGATAAATCTCAGCTCAAGCTCCATCAAAATACATAGAATCTGTAGAGTGAGTGTGCCTCGTACATTTCGCATGGAACTCCACAAAAACATGATCGTGCTCAACAACAATTTCACATGTCTGAGTTAATAAGTCCACAATTTCTTGCCAAACACAATTGTCACATTTGAACAAATCAAATCTAAAAGCAACGACCTTCCATTTGATAACTGAACTAGAGTACGAAAAGAAGATGGAAGCATAATCCCATATCTTAACTTGTGTTGTCCGACGAGTGGAAGGAGCACTAAACAGGGTCGGCCACGCTGTAAGGAAGCTACTGAAGCAATCAACTCATAAAACGGAGTTCGGGACGACCTTGAACGTTAGGCACAAACGTCCTTGTAAAGTGTGCAAGAGCGGCACATAAAACAAGACCCAACTAACAGATGGGATGTGCAGCGAGGTTGGCCTCGTTGAGACGATCCCAACGGCACAAGTGGCTCACGAATTGGAGCACGAACGGGCGATCTCGATGTGTGTGCAGTGGTGACACGTAAAACGAGATACTGTCGAGGCTGACGCACGTTGGAACTGGGTTGGTCTCGCGAGAGGAGACCAACGGCACAGACGACGTGCAAATCGGAGTCCGGATGACTCCCCGGCAATGGCGGTGCGCTAAAAGTGGCCTAGAGCATCGCATGTGCACTGTAGCAGACTGGGTTTGTAAGACCCCACCAAAAAAAAATCAGAGGCATATCTATAAATTCTTAAAAAGTATAAACACAATTAGTAAAAGTTTAGACTTTATAGTGTCAAAGACTATCTTTATAGAATCTTAAATGAAATTATATGAGGTCCCAGAAGTATCGTTAAAAAGTTAAAAAAGACACATCGTCGATTATTTATTAAAGAGATAAGGACACATGTTCAATTAATAGAGACAAGGGACTTAAATGTAAAAAATTTCATTTAACAGATTATTGGGCCTAAACCTAGGGGTTTATTGGGTTGTCAATGGACCATATTTAATAGCCCTAATGAACCCTAAATTCAAGAGCTTAATGGGCCCTAATTATAGACTTTAATGGGCCATATTTAAGGGCCTAAATAGGCCAAAATAAAAAGCCCAGCGAGGGGCCTGTTAACATGGCCCGTTTGGCCTGGTATAATGGCCCGGCTGTCGCCCATTAGGGGCCACCGCCCCCATTAAGGAGGGGAGCACCCCCTCCACTGCCTTTCCCCCTCTATAAATAGGGGGGAAGGGGGCTGCCATAGGGGCAGCAGCAGGGAGAAGAGAGAGAGAGAGAGAGAGAAGGAAGGAGGAGGGGAACGGCAGGTGGCCAGCGGCGGCTCGGCGGCGGTCGGCGGCGGCGGCCTTCATAGTAAGAGGTAGGGTGATACTCTCTACGAATATTCTTGTAATTTTTATTTTTAAAGAAATAGAAAATAATATAATTATTCTTGTGATTGTTAATTTTGAATAATGATATTAGTAGTAGTAATAATAATAATAATAATAACAATTTTAAAAAAAATGATTAAAATAATTTTATAAATTAAGGGTATGGTAGGATAATTTTTAGATATATAATCTTATTAAAAAGATTTAATTTAAATAGCAAAAGAGACATGATGTTTATTATGATATTTAGTTTATTGTGGTAATATTTATTAAAAAAAACTATAGTATAATAAAACTTAAGGATCCAAGAATGTTTAACTATGAAACCTTTTGGAAATTGGGTGTTTACATTGAAATAAGAAAAGCTATTATGACATTTGAAGCACTGGGGATTATGTACATGTTGTTGCAATTTGAATTGAGATTGCAACCACATGAAGGTTACAACTAGAAGGAATTTGATAAAAGAGAAATGGCAAAGGAAGAACTCAAGGCATTTGCACCATACGGTGCAGTTAGTTTGACGAATAAATAAAATAAAGTAGTTCATAAGAAAGGATATAAGAACCATATTAAAGAAAGGCATAGCATTCATGTGCATGTGTTTCAAAGTGCATGTTTTGCACAAAACCCACATGGTACTATTGGAAGATTTGATGCACAGTGTCGGCCACACCATGTAGTCAAATCATCTATAGTAATCATGAGGGTAACGTGTCGGCATTTTTGGTAGTGATGAGCCTTGATGTGCTTAGTAAGTGGTTGACCGGCCAGGACTTCGAACTGAGACAACATTTTGAGTCTTGCCTACCGATGGATTTACAAAACGGGTTTCTGCTGAGTTCACTAATATTTGCATTTTATTTTATTGCATGAAATTTAAATGACCAAGATTTATTTGGAACTTGATATATGAAAAGATAATCAGAGTGGCGTAGCGGAACCAAAGTGGCTTGTGGAGAATAAGTCCTGAGAAACGATAAGATTTCCTATGAGAACGCGAAATGGTAGTATTATTCATAAAATTATATGAAACTGAGAAGACAAAATGGAGGAGTGATTCCTTAACAACTGTAAGATGCTAAATTTAGAAGTGAATAACGTGAAATTTCGAGGTCTTATTCTGTAAATTTAGAAGTGATTAACGTGAAATTTCAAGGACTTATTGTGTTCAATAAGGAGGGGAAGATATAAGACCCCACAAAAAAATTAAAGGGCATGTCTGTAAATTCTTAAAAAGTATAATTGTATAAACACAATTAGTAAAAGTTTAAAGTTTATAGTATCAAAGACCATCTTTATAGGGTCTTAAATGAAATTATATGAGGTCCCAAAAGTATCGTTAAAAAGTTAATAAAGACCCATCGTCGATTATTTATTAAAGAGATAAGGACATATGTACAATTAATAAAAGACAAGGGACTTAATGTAAAATTATTCATTTAATAGATTATTGGGCCTAAACCTAGGGGTTTATTGGGTTGTTAATGGACCCTATTTAATGGGTCTAATGGACCCTAAATTCAAGAGTTTAATGGGTCCTAATTATAGGCCTTAATGGGCCATATTTAAGCGCCTAGATAGGCCAAAATAAAAAGCCCAACAAGGGCCTGTTAACAGGGCCCATTTGGCCAGGTATAATGGGCCAGCTGTGGCCCCCATTAAGGAGGGGGGCACCCCCTCCACCACCCTTCCCCCTCAATAAATAGGGGGGAAGGGGGCTGCCATGGGGCAGCAGCAGGGAGAGAGAGAGAGAGAGAGAGGGAGGGAGGAGAAGGGAGGTGGCCGGCGGAAGCCCGGCGGCGGCCTTCGTAGTAAGAGGTAGGGTGATACTCCCTACTAATATTCTTGTAATTTTTAGTTTTAAAGAAGTAGAAAATAATATAATTATTCTTGTGATTGTTAGTTTTGAATAATGATATTAATAATAAGAAGAAGAATAATAACAATTTAAAAAGAAAATTTAAGAATAATTTTATAAATTAAGGGTATGGTAGGATAATTTTATAGATATATAATCTTATTAAAAAGATTTGGTCTAAATTAGCAAAAGAGACATGATGCTTATTATAATATTTAGTTTATTGTGATAATATTTATTTAAAAAAAAGAGAAAGAAAGAAAGATAATAATAATAATAATAATAATAATAATAATTCATATTAAGCATGTGGTAGCATAAACAAGGGTATGTTTTTAAGATTTAAATTATGTGACATTTATGATTAAAGACATAAAATTTAAGAAAGAATTTAATATTGTATATGTACAACATCTTATTTAAAATGTTTCTCTATGTCCTTCCAAATATTATAATGGTTTAATAAAGGATAGACGATTTGCATAAAAATACAGAAAACTATGAATTAAGTCTGATACTAGATCTAATTTAAGAAAACTTATGAAAGGATTAAGATTATCAGAAATGACTTTATTAAACTTTTTTTTTTTGGAAAGTGAAATGACTTTATTAAACATGCATCTTCTTGTGTGATGTATGTATGTTTACATGTTGTTTTAATTAGTCTTCTCTATAATTCATATGTTGTTTTCTTAAGAAATGGATTAAAATCTATCTATGAAATGCAAGATTTGACAAATCATGATATATATATATATATATATATTGTGCTACGATGTAAGGAATAAATGAAAAAAGATCTCATGTTGACAACCCCAAGAAGGAGGAAACATAGTGAACAAAAATGTGAGCATTGGAAGGCACACTCCAGTGTACTTCCTAACAAAGAAAGTAACAAAGAAAAGAAAATTAAAAGAATGCTAGAAAGCCTTCCACGATAATGAATCTTCATGATGAGTTATGAATAAAAAGATTTGGTAATTATTTTAGTTATATTGTATCATAGACATATATGTATATGTATATGTATATATTATAGAGTATAATGATTTATAAAACAATCTCATAACTATCATGACTCCAATAAGAGAAATACGGATTATGAAATGAACTGAGACATGGAAACCTCCGTGATGATAAATATGAAACACGATAATGATGATAAATGAAAAATTAAAACATAGAAGTCTTTTATAATGAGTTCTTATGATCGGTGTTTTTTACGATGATTTGATTTTCATATTAATTAATAAAAAAAAAAAAGTGACATCATGGCTAGCGGGACGACGGCACGCCTCCGGAGATAAGATGGCGTACGGGAAGCTCCTTAATGATGTGTGGCGCCGAGTCATGGAGCATCTCTACTACAGTGACAGTCCAGAATCTAGATTCGGGACCTCGACTGGGCAGATGACGGAGTTCCTTCTTGAATACACTCATAGACTGGGACATGGAGGCTGGAGTGAGGGAGCGTGGGTACACTGCAGACCCGGCTTACTCCTTTTCAGCCTCCTCAGTAAGTTTCCGGAGACCTACTAGGCTGAGTAAGCTGAAGGGTGGTAAGTGTGTTGGAGGAACGGCCTACTTACCGTTACGACTATTAGTTCATAGTTATCCCTGTCACTTCTAATGAAAACAATGAGTCGCCCTACAAACTTACGATTTATGAATTATTAATGAACTTTACGACTGATCGGGTAAATAAATAATGAGAAAGTGACCGATCAGTGAATGATTAATGAGCGAACGACTCAATCCTTAGACATTATGTAAATGATAACCAGAAGGTACTTATATATTTTATACTACTATAAAGTACCATTAAAAGGAATAAACAAATAAAAAGTATGATAATTGAAAATCTGTTAAACATTTTCCATTTCAGATTCACGATATTTTGCGATACATGTATTTCATTGCATCATTTCATTATGATTTCATACATTTAAGAATACATTATTGGGTAATTCTAAAGATTAACTATAGAAAAAATGAAATCTGTAAATTACTATAGATCAACTTAAGAAATTTAACCCTGAAATGTTATCACATATATTAACTAATACTTGTAATTGCTAACCAAATAAGCAAACTATTTATTACGCATAAGTTAAGAAAGAAATGAATATAATTAATATGAATAAATATTTATAAATGGGATATCAGTAGACATGTAGATGATCCCCATTGAGAACTCAATTTATGAGCTCTCATAAAAGTTATTTAACATATTTTCAGAGACTTGCAGTGGAACACAGAGAAAAGGAAAGCTAGCTCCAATTCATAAGAAAGAAAAAAAAATAGGTATGATCAGTTTATATATTTTTTGGGGGGATATGTTGTTCATTCCACTTGTATTTCTGTTATATGATGGACATGATCTACTTATTGTTCCTTATAATTATGCTCCTCATTATTTTGTTTTTGCTCTTATGCACCTACCAAAGATCTGTAAAAGCTGGGACGTTATAGGGTTGGACTTGACTCGAACCCTAACTCGAAGCTGGACTGCACCAAGTGGTCAAAGTGGCTAAAACCCACTTGCATTATAGGAGCTGGACTGCACCAGGTGGTTTAAATAGTATAATTGGGTTCGAACTTGGTTGGCCTATGGTTCCAAGGGGTTGGGCTTGGTCAAAACCATGGTTGACCTGGTTCGCCTCAAGGGACTCGGGCACTTCGTTTCTTCCCCTCCTTTAACGCTAATGCAACAGAGAGGGAAAGGAAGAGGGAGAGGCAGACAGTGGCGGCAGGTGTAGGGGAGGGTGCCAAAGGCAGCAGTGGCCCGAGTGGGTGACGACAGTGGCAGGCCACTGGCTCCTCTCCAATGTTTCTTCTTCCTCGTCTTCTTCTTCTCTTCTTTTCTGTTTTACTGTAGGAGAGAGGAGGTGATGGTGAAGGCAAAGCCCTCCCCAGCCAAAGACGGAGACAACATCGGCTAAATGTAGCAATGGCGTCGACGGAGGGTGGCGGCGTTCCTAGCTGCACTGGGCAGCGGCGCTCTCGGCTGCGTTGGGCAGCGGCGCTCTCGGCTGCGTTGGGCAGCGGCGCAGGTTGGGTGGTAGGGCTGGCACCACGGCGACAGGCGGATGGTGGGGTTGCCAGATCTACTTGCAGCAACCGTAAGAAGAAGAGGAAGAAGAGCAGAGGGTAAAGGCAAGAGGAGGATGCTGCGGTGGTGATGGGGAAGGTGGGGGGAGAAGACGGGGAAGATTTGAAGGTGCTTGCAGGACTTGGGTCGTGAGGACGACCCAAAAAGTTGGCTCTGATACCAAATTGATGCCGCACAAAGGGGAATGGAAGAGCAGAGGAAGGGCTCGAAGGCCAAGGTAGAGAGAGACGACAGGGGATTGGAGATAAGAAGAAGGAGAAGAAGGAAGAGAGGGAGGAGGGAGGAAGTAGAAGAAGACCAGGGGCTTCCCACCCCTATTCCTCACACAGATCCTTTACAGGTCCCCTTACAGAAACACACACAAATGCACACTGGCGGCCAAGCATCTTTTACTGTTAGCAATCATTGCCCTTCCTAAAAGGGAAACATGAGAATATATAGGCCCCCTAAAAAGAAAGTCATAATACCAAAAATTACTATACTACCCCTAAACTCCTAAAATAAGAAAAGGACATGCAGAAAATAGCAGAAAAATAGAAAATAGTTAACAGGCCTCAAATGGACCTTATACACTTTACCAAAATGGTAAATAAAATGGGCTAGACACTATAACTACTAAACTAGACTCTAGCCAAAAAATTACATGATAAAAGAAAATAACTTGGCAAACATCATGACGTAGTCGAAGTCTTCACCTAGTCCAAAAACGTGTCCTTCGTGATCCAGCCCCCGCATCAAACATACATCACATGGTTAAAAAAAATTATTAGTGGGGCATGTATTACGCATAATTGTCAATCCCGTGCAGGTCCCTATCTCATTTTTCTACTGGGATGAGATGTCCCAGTGTCCCGGACATTTCCGGTGTCCCATCTCTAATTTTTTTCTAACAAATATAAAACATATGTATACAGTAGATAATATGAAATGTAAACATATAAACATGAAAATAAGATAAAATTAATGCAATAAAAATGTTTATGATGGATTTATGATTTTATAAAGGAATATATTCATCAAATGGACCCCTTAAAATCAGTTTACAAGGTACTTAAATGGTTAGAAAAATCTCAGGTTAAAATACAAATTTTGGTTGGCATAGGCCTGGGACATGCCGGAATGGGCCGGAACAGACTAGGACAGGTTAGGGCGGGCCGGGACACACTGGGACAACAACCGGGACAGACAAGAAACTGCCCCGTCCCATTTTCTCACTGGGACGGGACGTCCCAGCCAGGACGGGATGGGATTGACTCTATTGTATTACATGCCTTTGGCACCACAAATTCAATGGAGATGACTAGGTGGCAAACTGGGGAGGAGGGCAATAAGAAAAGAAAATTAAAACAGCAAACTTTCACCTCAATCTGGTCATCTGATCAACGCTGGCCACAGATCAGATAGATAGCGATGAATGCTGGGCACATTCCACAGCTGTGCATGCACATGGGAGGGCACACCCTGCATGGGATTTCTGGCAGAATCCATAGGCAGGCAGCTGTCTGGTCAACATCTACCTTGACCAGACAGTTCTATAGGTCTTGTTAACAGGGAATTCTCTGTTAACACGTTTTAGGACGCACATACACACATCACTCTAATCTACGCTTACATTGTCAACCATGGTTTGCCATATTGTACCAGATCGTGCTGACTCGTACAAGTTGACTCATATTTAGGTGAGTCTAATTTGCTGGCATGCATCAAGTCAGACCGGATCATGCCGACTCTCATACATGCATAATGAGTTATTTTAGATTTGGGTTTTTCTCATTTGATAAGTAGATTTACACTTTTATATCAATTAATAAGGTATATTTCTCTAAAATGTGGCTTAAACTCATTGGCCTGACTCGGACCGACTCATGTGAGTTGGACAGAGTTGGATTGGTATCGTATAGTATTTGGGAAGATACAATCTAGTACGGGTCAGCAACACACCAAACCTTGTAGTGAACATGGTTAAAAGAAGATGACTTCGACTTCAAAACTACTAATCTTGTAAATGTAGCACATACTACCTACAGTAATTGTCATAACTGTAATGCGACAACTACACATGGGGCATAAGACTAGCAAATGCTCAGAAAGGAAATCAACTGCCATGCACCGTCCTATCAATTCCCCAGGATTTGCACTAAAGGAAGGACCAAGATTTATTATCGTACTTGTTTGGCGCACAAACCAAGGCAGGAATTTCAGTCAATGGACTTAATGTCCATGTTTCAGATGGAAAAAACTACCAAAAGCAAAATTAATTATATAAATAAGTCCAAATTTATCCAACTCAACTCAACCAAGCCTTAATCCCAAATAATTGGGATCGGCTATATGGATTCTCTGTCTCCACAATAAGTACAGATTTATTATTCAAGAATAAAATAAAAAGAGAAAGCAATAGAAAGTTGCGTCAATAACTAATGCCAGACTGATGCAACTTAATTTATTTTGACCAGTAACCAAGCATAAACAAAGTATACCTGATTGTGCAATAAAAAACACTGCACTTATCGTTCTAGGACTGCAGGACTCGGTGTTGAATGTGGTCAGGCAACAACACAGATAATTTACAGTCAAAAATCCAATATTAACAACAGACTAGAACCAGACAACTACAGCTTTTAAAAAATGAAACATCAAAATCTAGATAACTAGGCCTACACTCTCTTTTGGACATTCAATATGCCTGGAACAGCTAAAGTACCGATATATATATGCATATATAAGATGATATTTTATATGGACCTTAAGAGTCATATAATCACGACTTAGGATGTGCCTTCCATCCTTTCCAAACTTGATATCTGATATCGACGCAATGATCTCAGTAAAAAACGACCTTGAACCAGGTGCCTCATGCTCCTCAAACCTATATTCAACCAGTGAAATAATGGCTGTTGTTAAAACAGGCATTTGAACATGAGAGATACATTATAGAAGTTAACCTAGTGGCAAATGGCGACTTCACCAATCTCACAGGCAGGATCAAACCATAGACCAATAACTTACAATTGACTATGATTATCACATAAGGCTGACTGCCGCAAGTCAATAAGCCGGATTGAGCCCTTCGAACTACTATATGCCAATGTATTACAATGACTTGGATGAAACTCTGCAGATGTTATCACCTCTGCAAGAATAAGAGTGTTATAAGCTGAGTCCTTTGATCACATAACAGTTAACAAAAACATGTCCAAACGTACATACTAAGCAGTTCAGAGAAACAGATGAACACCTAGTCCCCACCAAGAGAGGAGAATAACTGTATGTCTATTCAGTACATAGAAAAGATGCGGAAAAGGGTGTTTGGCCTACAAGCATCCACATGAATGCCAAGATAAGAAGAAAATGAAATAAGCATCAAGTTGTCCCCATATTCAGAACCAGTGAGATCAAAGTACAGGACTGCTCCATTCACTTTTTTTATCGCTAGATGATGGTCACTTCAGTAAAATACTGTAAAGGGGGAAAACAATACAGCATGTGCCATGAAAATTCCTGCACCAGGTAACTCCTCTCTAACAGCCGCAAAAGCAGATCTCTGTCCCATTCATCACTGTCACAGTCCCTTAGATCCTCCTGCCCATCGCCGGCATAACATTCATTCATCTCCCTGTTCGCTTGTTTCTTTTTTTTTTGGAAGGTGACATCCCTGTTGGCCTGATTTGTGAGTTTTGGTCCAATAATTAGGGTATCCATTTACAGCCCTACTTTTAAGGTTGTTTGAGAGGTAGTTTAGAAATCAGTTAGAGCGTTGGATGTTAGGTGAATTGGAAAGACTATCAGGCCTCCCTTTTCTCTCTTGGAAGTAGAACCTTCGTAGGTTCTACTTTGACTTTGTTGAAGATGATAGTGATGATGAAGGAGATGATGATGACATTGACAAGAGAGAGTGTTTACGGGAATCAAAGTGTTGGGGCTTCTCTTCATGAGGAGATGGGCTTTGACATTAAGATCTAGATTCATATCTTTTGTTTTGATTCTTCTTCGCAGTAGCATAATTTTGTGGCCGTGTCTGGCAACCAAGTGAAAAACTATAATAATACCATGCCATGGCATGTCTATTGTTCACCTGTAAGTGTCTCTATGCTTCTTTTTTTATAGCCATGATTATTTGAATACCAAATTTCAGGTTAAATTATTCATCTTGGATGATGGGCGTTCCTAAATTCCCATTCATTTTTCCTTGTTAATTTGTTAACATTTGTTATTTATTCTATTTTCGCTTGTTACTCTCAGTACATATGGTGTTTAAGTAGAATTTATTTTGTAGAAAACGTAGATAATAGGCTACACCTAGGCTCCTTGCCTAGTCACCTAAGCAGTAAGGCACATAGTTGTTAAGGCAACTGAAGCAAGCAAGATGTCAATCTATCACATTGCTGCTTAGGCAGCATGGTTCGGCACCTAGGCTAAGCCTAGTCTAATCATACATTAGGTGTGTAGTTGTTAAGGCAAGTGAAGCAAGATGGGAATCTATCACATCGCTGCTTAGGCAGCAAGGTTAGGCACCCAGGCTAAGCCTAGTCTAATCAACATTTTCATGAATAGTATGCATTTTAAACAATATCCAGTCCGTGTCACGTCAAATGGATGGTGCAGTGGTATGGTGGTTTACTTTCTATGTGGTTCAATCATTTATTGAAGAGTACAGAAGTTAGCTAGATGTACTGAAATCTTGATTTTGGAGTAACTATGAAACATGCAAAGGGTATTCTTTATTCCTTCCCCCTAATTTTGTATAATGCTAATATATGGACCTACATATTTTAAGATTTAGATCATTTGGGAAGAAAGTGAGAAAAATAAAGGAAAAAGGGCAAAGGGATCAAAAGTTGATCTAACAGTGCTTCATCAAAAGTGTAAGGTAGAACAAAAGAAAGTGGAAATAATTATTTCTCCAATTCTGCCTTCTCTTCTTATCCTCTTATCCTCCTCTTGTTGTATCCAACAAACAAATCATGAACTGTCAGGTTTCAGTGAGCAAGTAAATAGATCCATTTAGGGTTCCTACACTCCCATTTAACATCGCAAGTTAGATATCCAAAATTTCACCACCTAGTAAAAGAATTGCAAAGTAACCATTAAAAAAAGTGCTCACCTTTTTCAAAGTGGTCAAGATCCAAACAAGACAGTAGAACATATGTGTGTGCCAAGGCAAACAACTTTTCTTCACACTCACCACGGCAACCAGGTCACCTTGCCTGTCCATAACGCCTTCTTGCCTAGGCAACACCTTATAAACAATGCTAAGGCAGTAGACCACCCTCCTCCCTTGAACCTTAGCAAGATCCTCCTCCATCAAACACTAGAAGAATACTCTGACACTACGTTCCAAACACCATTTGCATCAAAACAAGTGAAGTATCTGACCTTGAACACCGATGGTTTTATAAACCCAGCCAGTCCAGCCCAGAACTGGTGGAATAGAGTTGAGACTGGCATGGAAGGACCTGGTTCTGGCGGTTGTGTGGTCAAATTGGTCAATTTCATAGTAAAAAGATAAAAAATTGTCTGAACTAGCTTAGACCTGCTTAAACCACATCTGGACCCAGCTACAAACCAGCCCAAAATTTCCAACATTGCTTCAAGCTAACTAGATTGTTTTTTCTTTGCTATTTTTATTTTGTTCGTCATGCATACTTTTTTACTGAAACTAACAGACTAAGCCATATGTCTCAAAACCAGCCAGCTCATAACCACTGCCAGCTCCTATCTGAAACAGTTCCAGAACCAAATCCAGTCCTTGCCATTTCAGTTCCAGATCTGTTTTAAACCATGGATCCAGAATTAACTCATGGGCCCATAGAAGTAATTTCATCATTTTCAACCATGTTTATGGCTTAATAAAACGACAAATTGCGATGATGCAAGAAGACAATTTTGAGGAAGACAAAAATTATACAGAAGCAAAAAAAAAAAATTGTCAGATGAATGAGGATGCAAATTGACCAATTGGGAAATTCTACATCCGTACTCAAAAGTACACAGTTCGTGACGATTCAGCAAGTCTATGACCCCTTATTCTAAAATTTACTTAGAAATTCACTAGCATGATTATGCACATTTCTTCGACTAAAACATCAAAGGAAAACACAAAAATGCTTTTGTTTGGAACAGAATATGTATACCAGTTAGATCCTCCATATTGGCAGGTTTCACGTCAACAATATTAAAACTCTGGTTGCTTATTTCCAAATTCCAAAGATTTATTCGCAGATCATCTGCTGATATGAAAGTTTCACCATCACTGAAAATAAATTAAAATGAAACATAAGGAATATTCAGACTTGAATAAGATTGCAATATAGAAGTCATAAAAACAAGAAGTTCACTTATTTCATAAGACATGTCTCTAAGAGTGAAGTGTTTCCACAGTTCCACTGGCATTACATCAGCATGGTCTATCGAAATCAATGCAAGAGAAGAAGACAAGAATTTGTACTGAATCATTCCCTCGCTAATTCAACATTTTTGTGTGGTCATTGATAAACTAGCCTGTGCCACATCAGTAGCAAGGAGGAACATTCTCCTTTTGGGAGCAAATACCAAAGGAGTACCTCATAGGCTATTAGTAGCTCCTTTCTGGTTATCTATTTTTTTAGAAGGTGACTAAAAGTCACTGTTCTATTGATGAAAAGAAGAATGTAGTACAAAGAAAGCCAAAAAACACAAATCAACCTGGGTGGGACATACCCCCAACCGAGTCTTAATCTAGTCTCAAAATAAAATTACAAATGTTCTGTTTTATCAAGAGAATAAAACAGAATTACAATGTGAAAACCATCAACTAAATAGAGCCCTCCACAAATTGGCCTTCTACAAAATAACAGAATTCCCCTCATTAAGGATATCAGTAGCTCTTCTCCATTCTTCCACCCATCTAAAAGTACTCTTCAATAATTCACTAACACTGTTATATTGGTCACTGAACTTCCTCATATTTCTCTCACACCAAATTGTCCACATCAACGCCGGACAGATAATGAACCACAAATGTTTTTGTCCTGGAAAAGGACAAACCTTAGACCACCAACTTAAAAGATCCATAACTGAAGAATGATCCACCCAAATAATTCCAAAAAATCTGCAAAGAGTCTTCCACAAAATTATAATAATACCACAGCCCAAAAAAAGATGTTTTTGGTCTTCCTCAAACATTGCACAGAAGACACGAATAATTCCCTGAGATATGGAGCTTCTTGGCCCTCCTTCCCGTGAGGATTCTAGACCAAGCAACCTTTCATAGAAACACCTTAATCTTATTAGGAAGATAGTTAGACCAATCCTTCCACCAAACCCTACAGCCACCATCATTCAATATCTGAACAATAGACTTAACCGAAAACTGCACATTCGTGTTCCATCTCCAAACTCTCTTATCATGATTCTCAGCACAAATTCTAACTCTGCTAATAAGATTGAACAGAGTCAAAATTTCCTCTATTTCCACTTCAATAGGATCTCTTCTCAGCTACAAATTTATATGACCTGAACCATTATAAGACAATACTTCTGCCACCGAAGTCTCCTAATACTTAGTGATATTAAATATATTACTGAATTGAGAGGAAAAGACCAGTCTGGAGCACCATTTATCTTCCTAAAATAGTGTGTCACAGCCATTACCAACCTGGATGTCAAAAGAGATAGCCATAAAATCAGCATTCTTCACTATATTCTTCTAAATGGGAGACAAATTATAAGTGGTAGAAGGATATAGACTCCATTTGTTATCAGCACAGTAATATAAGTCCTTGATAATGACAGCCCAAAGGGCGTCCGAACACTCCCCCCTTCTCCACAACCATTTCATTAGCAAAGTTTTTATTAAAAGTAACAACTCCACATAGGCCAATACCACCTTGCTCCTTACTTTTGCACACATTTTTTCAATTGATCAAATGAAGACCTCTCTTCCCCCTTTATTCATCCTGAACAGGAAAAAAAAAAAACTTCTAGCTGATTCAATAATCTTCTCCACAGTCCTTGGAATCTTGAAGATAGAAGCATAGTAAATGGCCAATGAAGAGAGGACTGATTTGGACAGAATCAGTCTCCATCCTCCTGAAAGAAATCTACATTTCCATCCTTCCAACCGATCTTCAAATTTCTTAATTAGATCATCACAATCCCTAACCCTGATAACACCATCCGATAAGGGCAAGCCAAGATGTTTGATAGGAAAAGAATTGACTCCGCACTGAAAAGAATTTGCAATATCCTGCAATATGTCATGTGCCACATTTACCCCAACAACTTCTGATTTCTCATAGTTAATTCTCAACCCAGTAATAACTTCCATCGGGATCAGCAACCTTTTAATATTCTGGATATCCACATTGCTTCCGAAAGTAAACAATAAAGTATCATCCGCAAACTGAAGGTGAGATAATTGAATATTGCTTCTACCAATACTGAACACCTCAATCAAACCCCGTTGAGCTGCATTGTCTTAAAGAGTACTCAAAATCTGACCAATTAACAAGAAAAGAAGTGGCGACATAGGGTCCCCCTGCCTTAATCCTCTATAACTCTTAAAGTAACCACACGGCTCTCCATTAATCAAAACAGAGAATGTAGATGAGGAAATACAGCTCATCACCCATCTGATCCATTTCCCATTAAAATCCATGAGCTCCATAACATTGTGAAGACAACTCCAGCTGATTATGTCATAGACCTTCTCAAAATCAAGGTTTAAGATAACACCTTTCTTTTTTATATTCTTATAATGATGGATTGCTTCATATGCTGCCATATAGTTATCCAGGGTGAATCTCCCTTGCAAAAAAGCTGATTGGTTGATCCCCACAATCTTATGAATAACTTTCTTGAGTCGGGTTGCCAAAATTTTGGTTATGATTTTATAACACCCATTGAGCAAACTAATTGGACGAAAATCAACCATTCTTTCAGCACCTTCTGATTTTGGAATAAGAACAATAAAAGTTGAGTTGAAGACTTTAATCTTTTTCGGGCTATCATGGAATTCTTGGACAAGATTAAGCAGATCTTCTTTAATGGTATCCCAAAAAAATGAAAGAACCCTATGGACATCCCATCGGTCCCCAGAGCTTTATTGGGATCCATACTAAAGACTGCAACTTTAACTTCATTCTCTGAACAAGGTGCAGACAGTTCTTCAACTTCAGAGGCATCTAACTTAGGAAGCAAACCATCTTCCAGATGAAGTCTAAAGGGAAAATCTTCCAAGAAATGATTCTGAAAAAAAATCAACAAACCTTCTCTATATCTCATTAGGTTCTTCAATCACAACCTCATTATCTCTAATATGATCAATAGACAAAAATCTCTTCTTAGCACTAGCCACCGCATGGAAAAAAGAGATATTTTTATTGCATTCATTTAACCAATGTTCCTTGGCTCTCTGTCTCCATCTAATTTCCTCCTTCAACATCTCTTGATTCAACGTATTCTTTCAACTCCTTTAGTGAAAGCAATTCATCAGAAGATAAATCCATATTCTCACTTTTCAGTTCCAATTCTTCAATATTGTTCTTCAATAACTACCTCTCCTCTGTTGCCCTCCCATATTTCTGTTTAGCCCATTGTTTCAAACCTTTCTTGATCCTCTTCAGTTTGCCCTGAAAATTGTGTACTGCTGAATCAGTCCCTGGAGTTTCCAGCCACCATTTGTTAATCATTTCTTTGAAGCCTTCTTCCCTCTGCCATTTCAATTCATATCTAAAGATTCTATTTTCTTTCTCTTATCTTCCATCATGAGTTGCAAAGGGATATGATCCGAGACAGTCCTACTTAATCCTTTAATGTGTGTCATAGGGAAACTGTTGAACCATTCAATGGAGATCAACATTGTATCAATCCTTGACTGTTACTAACCTGTTGAAGATTAGACCAGGTAAATTTTCTATTAGGTATATCCAAATCCATAAGCTTGACCTCCCTAATCCACTGTTTAAGGCTAACCATCTCCTTGCTCCACTTCTGCATACCAGACCTTTCCCAAGAAAACCTTACACAATTAAAGTCCCCCACAATACACCAGGCCTCAGCAAAAAGAGAGTGCAACCTATAAAGTTCTTGGAAGAACATTTCCCTCTGCTGATCAGTGTGTGGACCATACACTGATGAAATAACCCAACTGCTACTGGTTGAACTTCTGCACTTCCAATTAAAAGCAACCGAAATACTGAATCTGCCCACATCACACATATTGCCATCAAACTTGTTCCCATTCCACATTATCAACTGCCCTCTTTTAAATCCATCAGCCGAAAGAACTGCAACTTTGTCTAGTAAAAGCCCACCCAATCTTGATAAAGAAAAGTTATCGAAACTGGTCATCTTGGTCTCTTGCAAACAAATACAATCTAGATGAAGGGATATAACAAGATCTTTCACAGCTTTAACCTTGAAGTCCCCATTAAGCCCCCTAATGTTCCATGAAATCAGATTTATGATGAAGCAATGTGTAAACCCCCCTCATTTATCTTCTTACCTCTAAGACTGTCAACAAGGACATTATTTTTCGCAAAATCTGCTTCTCTCTTCCCTATCTTAATCCCTCCTCCCTTACCCTTTTTCTTAGCTGATTGTTGCAGAGCATCATTTCTTTTCAGCTTCTTGAGGAATCTTAAAACCATCTCCTCTCTACCTAAAAAAGATACTCCTATTCGTTGTCCGAAATGTATGATTTCCTTTGTCCAAGCCTCCTTATCAAGAACCTGTTTCACAACCAACGGCGCAGCACAATCTTCGTAAGGGATAATCTGAGCACATTGATTATCACTGTGTTCAAAATCCTCCTCCACAGCCTGATACAAACCTATCCCTGTCAAGTCATCTTGAGAACCAACCGTATTAAATAACATGTCCTCATTCTGCAAAAGCCCTTCCACACTATTATAGGCCCGTCCAACCACAGCATCCCTGCTACGAAGAATCCGATGGACACTAATCATGCCTGACCTTCAATCCACAGCCCAAAGCATCCCTCTATCCTTCTGGTTATTCCCAGAGTTCGGGTGATTAAAAACCTGAGTATTAAACAAGGAAGACAATCCTCCACTGAGCACTGAAAGGTCCCTACCAGAACTCTATTTTTCGGAACACAAACCAGAACTAATCCCGCGATGAAGAAGACGACGATTCATGAGCGGTTCGTCGTCAAGCACATGAACCGGATTTGGGAGGACCTCTAACAGCTGAACCGGCTTCGTAAAAGCCCGGTGCATGGATAAGTCATGATCCGAAATGACGGGGTCCCATAGCATCGGATCCTCCTTATCCATAACCCGCCACTATTTGTCTCCCCGCCCGATAGCCTCTCTCCATCATACCCCTGAACTCCAACCTTCAAAATCGTCTTAGGACCCACTGGCATTTCCTCCACCACTCATTTATAGAGCAATGACCCTTCCCAATACCCGAAGACTGCCCTTTCCTGCCCTTCGAAGGCTCTGGGAGCTCCCCAAGAAGCCATTTCCCTCCATGCGGCCTTGGAACCCCAAAATCTTTAGTGGCTCTGCCAACGTCTTCCCCTTCCTGCCTGTTCGCCTCCATACGACTCAATTCAACCGAGTTCAAAAGACTGCAAACCCGTCCTGACTCAGAACCAATATCTCCCTGTACTGGCATATTGGACACTTCCGACGCCCCTGTTTCAGGTCCATCTCCTATGTTCTTCCTGAACTTCCTGTACTCAGCTATGACCTTAGCCCACGACCAATCTTGCTCAATAGATGAAGCCTCGCATGCTTCTTCCACGCTGATAGAAACCCAAAAGACACTACCCCCCCCCCCCCCCCACTGAAATCTTCAGCTTCTCAGGAATATCCCCCATCTTATCAATGGCTATTTTAACCCATACAGCCGAAATGTTAACCCCTCTGATCTCTTTCCCATCCACTTCTCTGAGTCTGCCAAACCTGGAGCAAATGGCTTGGAAAGAAGTCATGTTCCACAGATGAAGAGGTATCCCCCACAATATGCACCATACTTAAATTTCATCCTCCACGAGAGTAATCCCAACATCTATCAGCCGGCACCGGTACCCTGGGTATCGGCCGGTACCAGACCGGTACTGGGCCAATACCGGCCAGTACGTACCGGTACCGGTACCCACCGATACCGGTAACGGTAACGGTACTGCCATCCTTGCCTGGACAGGAATCCAACCCCTCTCCCTACCAGAACCAGATCCTCCAGGAACTCTCCTCTCCCTACCAGGCAAGGATGGCAGTACCGGTACCGGTACCGGTATCGGTGGGTACCAGTACCGGTACGTACCGGTCCGGTACCGGCCGGTATCGGCCCGGTACCGGTCGGTACCGGCCCAAAACCAGTCTGGTACCGTCCGGTACCGGTCGGTACCCACGGTACCGGTGCCGGCCGATACCGGTACGTACCGGTATCGGCCGGTACTGCCATCCATGCTACCAGGACCAGATCCTCCAGGAACTCTCCTATCTCACTCTCCCCTGTCCGCACTCCTCTTATTGTGTTGTCGCCCTTTCTGGTTATCTATTGTCACAGCATAACCAAACAAGGTGAATATAAAGGTTTACATTCATAAGAAAAGAAGTATGCCCCGAAAAAATGGTCGCTCAACATGATGAACATTAAAGGACACAAGAAAGAAATGGATGGAAATTTATAGCACAATTTGAGCATAATATAACTATCAGATTACCTGTTATATGATATGGAATTGATATGATAATCATGAGCATGAGTATAAATTCTTCGACATCTAGCAACAAGATTTGTTTCATTGCTTGCTACCTGAACAAAGAGATACAGTTATGAACAAAATATTAGTGGATTGATATATTTTAGTTGCAGACTATAAACACAAATAAATTAATGCCCAGCAGATATTTGGAATATGCTCCAGTTGGGTTTAGGGAATGTATGAAAAATAAATCATGAAGTAAAGGAAAATTTAGTTATTTGAGGCAGATGCCTTGTGGAAGCTAGTCATGCCAAGTTGCCAACTCACATGAGTTGACTTGATTTTTTATAATTCCCAGACATATGAAATGGAGAGGAATTGCCAACTCACATGAGTTGACTTTTTTTTTTTAATGATTCCCAGGCATATGAGATGGAGAGGAATTGCTATTGAGTATCACCAAGTCTGCTATCAGTTTTTCAGGTCTCCAAGTTTGATCATACCCAGGACAGAAAACTTTATTCATGGATTATATTAGCAAAGAGAGATGGATCAAAGACGGGGACAGTAACACTGCATATTTTCAATATTGGCTTCAGGCAGGAGGAGAGTGAACCATATCAACCGCCTCAAGGATGGGATCCATATCTTTTCATCTGATGAACAAATCAGATCTCATGCCAGGGATTTCTTTTCCAGTTTGTTCTCAGAGGATTGCTTTATTAGACCGTTGGCGGCAAATGGTCTTCTCCCATCCATTACCCCAGAGGAGAGGGAGGGTCTTTCCTCCCCTTTCCATGAGGAGGAAGCTAAGAGAGCTGCTTTTGCACTTGATGGGGATAAAGCCCCTGGACCGGATGGTTTTCCCCTTCTTTTCTTTCAGCATTGTTGGGGCATTATCAAATCTGATGTCCTATAGGCTTTGTTGGACTTCCAAGAGAGTAGAGCACATCTTCAGGGTATTAACAAGACCTTCTTGGTCCTAATCCCTAAGGAGGGGGCAGATTCTTTGAGGGACTTTAGACCTATTAATCTTTCAAATGAGCTTTACAAGATCATTACCAAGATTCTGGCATCTAGATTAGAGAAGGTGGTTTCTAGAGTGATTGGCTGCAATCAAAGAGCCTTCATTAGGGGACGGCATATCCAGGAGAATTTCATTGTTGCCCATGAGTGCCTTCGCTCTATGAAGCTACATCGGAGGCAGGGTTTGGTGCTAAAGCTGGACTTTGAGAAGGCATATGACAGGGTTAGCTAGGACTGTGTCATACTTGATTTTTTGAAATTCCTCTTTTCTTTTGAAAAGAACTTAAGAGATTTTAATTTTCAAAAGAATCTTTTTTTTGTTTTGTTTTAAGTGTAGACTTTGAGAACTTAGGATTAGCCCTCGGGAGTCTAGAGTTTTGGATCAGACAAGAAGATCTGTGAATTTGACCTCTCCCTACTGACCTCGATCAGTGTTAATTACGCCAATCACTGATTGGCAACCCTTGATTCACCGTCCGTTGATGCCCTTGAAATAAAAATACACGACAAGAAAGCTAAATATTGCATCACACACAATAAAGGAAACAAGTTTTGCTTTAGACATTTGCATAGAATTTATGAGTTCGGTGCCTATTTTTTGAAATCCCTTTAGAAATCTTAAAGGATATTCTAAAAGATACTTAGAGGACTCGCATGAAGGCATGTGAGCCCATGAACTTTAAAAGGTGTCAAGAGAATATGCTTTTGAGCAAAATCATCATTAAAACCCTTAGAGAACATTAAAGAATTTGACAATGTCCTTTGTGTCATTTTAGAAATCCTTGAGAAACTATTAAAGAAATCATTAAGATTAGATGGATTTAGATAGCATCTTCTCTTTCCTTTTGCTCTTTTCTAAGAATTTGTAAGGAAAAGAGTTAGCTAATGGGGTATAATAACCACCACATAACTAAGAATATCCTCTTAAAATTGAATAGTCCTCTAACCAATATGAAAAAACCAATGACTTTATCGGCCATTCAACTAATATGAATGAACCAAACCCCACTTATTTTCATTTTTTAAGTTAAACATATCCAAGTCATGGATGGCAGTACCGGTATCGGAGGGTACTGATATCAGTACGTATCGGTCGGTCCCGGCCCGGTATCGGCCGATACTGTTTACATATACAGTATCGGACCAGGTCGATACCGATACGTATCGGTATCAGCCGATACTGCCAACCATGCATCCAACTTGGTCAACACATCCACCATTTAGACAAATGAAATTGAACATGTACCAAATAAATGAAATTGAACATGCATTAAAGAAATGAAATTGGACATGCATCAACCATGTGCAAAACTTTATTTAAGTCCACTTTGTGTACACATCAAATGTGATCATTCCATCAATAAGAATGAATCTTTAGTATGCAAATGATACCATCCTTTTTATTCATGGGGTGGAGAAACAGTGTTATACAACCAGGCTACTACTAGAATTGATTGAGAAGGTTACAAGGCTGAAGGTGAACTTTATGAAGAGTCAGCTACTAGGTATAATATGGGAGAACAGGAGTTAGACAAGGTTTCCCTTATTTTGGGAGTTCCCCGGGGGGGGGGGGGGGCTCCCCATCACTTACTTAGGGGTGCCTTTGTCTCCGGGCTCCCTCAAGTGCAAGGACTGGTATCCTAATAGTGCAAAATTTTGAGAAGAGACTAGCAAGTTGGAAAGGGAAGCTCCTCTCTTACGGTGGTAGACTCACACTTTGCAGTTCGGTCCTGGACAGCCTTCCTGTCTGCTTTATCCCCACTTTCAGGATCCCTAAGACAGTAATCAACAAGTTGAATTCCCTATAGACTAGATTCTTCTGGCATGGCAGTGAGGATGTCAAGAAAGGGGGTTACAGTGTCTCTTGGTCTAAGATCTGCAGGAGCAAGAAGAATGGGGGTTTCGGGTTGAAGAATATTGACACCTTCAATTTGGCTCTCCTTTCTAAATGGCTGTGGAAATTGGTTACGTCTGAGGACGGATTGTGGTGGGAGATCATTTTCCAAAAGTAATGTAGCCATTCTAGAGTTTAGGAAGTGATACCGACAGTGACCTATTTTGTCTCCTCAATTTGGAAGGGAATCTTGTATAGTGCAGATATATTCTTGGCTGGCTCCCACATCTCCATCGGTGACAGCTCCTCCACCCTTTTTTGGATGGATAGATGGTGCACCCAGTTACCCTTGAAGCAGCATTTCCCAAGGTTGTTTGTTGTTTCTTAGAACTCCCTGGCTCGTGTTAGTGTTTGTTGTGAGGCAGATGGGGGACTTCTCTTTTGGAGGCCCTCTTTTAGGAGGAACCTTACTGAGGAGGAGATTTAGGATCTGAGTCAGATTTCTGGATATGCTGCAATCCATCAGCCTGAACCCTAATGCACCAGACAAATGGTCATGGAGATGGGACACGAAAGGATAGTTTTCAGTTAGTTCCATGTATTCCAGCACTGCAGACGGGGGTTTGAGGTTTCAGTTTCTTTCGGAGATTTGGAAGACGAAGAGTCCCCTTAAGGTGAAGATCCTCTTGTGGTGAGCCTCCTTGGATAGGCTTCAGACGTGTGACAGATTGGCCCGCTTCGTGCCCGAAGTGGTCAACCTCTACAGCCTATGCGGCACTTAAGAAGAGTCCAGGGAGCATGTGTTCTGCACCAGCTCCTTTGCAGTTAATGTGTGGAATCTTCTGTGGCGTAGGCTCCAGCTTGCACCTAGGCAGTGGGACTCGATGGACTGTTGTTTGTTCAGGACCTGACCTAGCATGTCTCTCCTATCGGATTATTTAAAAAATCCATATCATTTTTGTTTTTATCTGGAGGAATATAGGTCGGTTTTATGTATTTTATTTATTGGACTATGAGAGCTTGGGATTAGCCCTCAGAGAGACCGGGACTTCGGATCAGGCGAAGATCCGAGTATGTGACATCTCTCCACTGACCTCGGTCAGTGTTAATTACGTCGAGCAACTACTCAACAACCCTTGATTAACCGTCCGTTGATGCCCTTATAACATGCAACACTACTACTATAGGCAGCATATACATATGAAGATATATTTTAGCTTAAGCTCTTGGCCTCACCCAAGTTTAAGATGGGTTTATATGATTTTGGATTAACTCCAAGTTATCTGGATTAATTCCAAGTATATTGGATTGACTCCAAATATTCTAGATTGATTCCAAGTATTTTAGACCCATAAGGATATTTTTGTAATTATGCCAAGTTGGAGGGTATAAGGGTATTATTGTCTCTTTAGTGTATGAAATGAGTTTTTAATATTTTAGGAAGGTTTCAAAACCTTAAAAGGTATTTTAGAGTTATTTTAAGTGTGTTTGGATTGTAAGGGTATTTTGGTAATTTTACCCAAATTGGATTTCTAGACTTAAAGTTTATTTTTATATTTTTCTCTGAGATTTTTATTTATTTTTATCATACTGAGGGTATTTTGGTAATTTTATCCATCTTATGAAGGTTTGGAGGGTATTTTGGGTATATGAGAGGTTTTGATATTTTTAAGAATTTTATGTGATTTTTACAGATTTTTATCATGTGTGAGGGTATTTTTGTAATTTTATTAAGTTCTAGGGGCATTTTGGTTATTTCGAAAATTTTACATGTTTTCATATTTGGTTTTCTGTTTTTTTACTGATTTTTACTGATTTTTACTGATTTTTTATTAATTTTACTTACTTTTATTAATTAATTGGATATGTGAAGGATATTTAAGTCATATTTTTAGGTTTATGTAATTTCCAGATTTGGTTTTCTGATTTTTACTGAGTATTATTGTTTTTTTACAGAATTTTTCTTATTCTTATATCCATTTTACTGATTTTAAATAATTTTCGCAGATTTTATTAATCAATTAAGCATGGGAGGTATTTAAGTCATTTTTTAACTTAAGTATATTATTTTATGTCTTAATGTTTCATTATTGAGTTTTAATTATGAGTCTAGATTTAATTATGTATGGGATGAGGCCAAGAGTATTTTAGAATATTTAATTATCTATTTATACATTTTAGTTAGTTATTAAACTAATTAATTATGTATATGAAAATATAATAACATAGTGTTATTTAAGTAATAGATTCATGAACACACATGCACACATATATGCTCAAAAAAAACAATATTGGCATTTCATTCATCATTTCGGCATAATCCCGTCTTATAAAACGGCGATTTTACAATATAAATTCGGCAGAGCTTCCCCTTAGGAATAAACCTTAGGAAGAGAGCCCTCCAAAAAAATATCTCCTCCAAACACAGCAAACCCGGGCAAGAGCACCGGATTTGGTCTTCAAATGGGCAGAGTTTCTCCTAGGAAATTTTGAGCCAAATGGGCATGCCTTCTTCTTACCCCTTGGGGGGTATTTATAGGCTTTGAAAGCCTTAACCGGTGGGGGGTACCCACCGGAATCCTTGAGGTGGGGGGGTACCCACCGGATACCAAGTGAGAGAGAGAGAGAGATTAGAGAGAATAGAGAGGGGGAGGGGGGGCCTTGGTCTACGAAGGAGGATAACTCTCTATGGTGGCTGATTCTCCATGCTACCTTTTGGGCCTTATGGTGGGAAAGGAACAACATAATCTTCAGAAAGGAAGCTAATTCCCCTTAGCATGTGGAGTCTTTTGTTTGTCGTCATGTAAGGAGTGGCCCAAAATCTTTTATAGAGTGGATTCTTGTAATTCCTCCCTATTTTGTTGCTTGGGAGAGATTTAATCTGCACCCCCTTGGTGCCTTTTGTATATCCTTCTTTTTATATAATACATGTGGTACCGTCCACTTTCACAAAATCCAAACAACATTAATATGGAAAACAATCATTTATGCCAATCCCCTCTTGTTCGGGAACTAGAATCTCTAGACTAGAGAGGACAATCCCTAATAATGGAAACAAAGTAAATACAAGGATGTGTTGAATACAACTACCACAGGTAAGCGCAGTGAAGGAAATCCCCCGGGAGGAAATGGGAAATCATTGCCCAGATAATCATGGTGGCTTTTTGCATGACAGCCATTTGGTAAACATGCACTTGGACTAGCGGATGTACTTGAACCAGTAGAGCTACCATTCCCTAAAGTTTGTGATCCATTCATGTTCATCTCCGAAATTCTTCTCACTTTTTTCTCTTGTACCTGAACATGATCAGAGATAAAACCAAGAAAAGGACCAAACAGAAGAGCATCGACTTCAGTCAAATATAGGGAAGAAGTTATTGTTTGTAAGCTCAAGTTAAATCAAGATGAAGAATCATGTTGACAGAAACAAAGGCTCATGTTTATAAATACAAGTAGATAGATACACACAGCACTGAAACTCCATGAAATGTGATTGCCTTTCTACCAAAAAAGATTTCAAACAAGGTTACATCAGATACTAAAATCGAAATTGCTTGGTATTATGGTAAGATCATTTTGCCAACATGAGAATGTTATCCAAGAGGAGTATAAAATATAACACCACATACACTATGTACGGACAAATCTAGGAAAGTTCATTGGATGCAGATATTCATAACACGCATAGCAAGAAAGATTTAACTCATCAACATACAAAATGGATTGATAAATGCGACAATGCACTGCATGAAGAAGAACCATTCGCTTCAACTGTTCCGACCAGAGACTTTAAAATATATTAATATGAAAGAATCAACATCAGTAAAAACACCCAGACAGGGGAAGGTGCTTGAGGAAACCTTCAGCCAAAATTTGAAATATGTTCCTCAAAATTTGGCCAATAGAACCTTAAATAATAACCCCCTCCCAACACATCATAATGGTCCCCCAAGTCACCACCTCCTGCCTAACTCTGAGATGCAATTTTGATTCATAAATTTTTTCTTCTTTGACATGATAAAAACGAGAAGTACCTATTCTGTATTTGAAATAAAAAATGTTCATAAAAGCATGAGCTTGTGGATGTCACTAATGTGTGTGTTATCCTTCTCTTACAACAAGGATATATGTCAACCCATTGAAAGGAAAACAAGTGAAACTCAAATCAAATCCATAGACAAATTGCAGTACGAAGGCACATTCTTAAACAAACTTCGGGGAACAAAAAAAGTTATTTTTTGTGGTTGCTAGGTCAAACAAGAGCAAAGAGCCTGTAATATCTGAATGATTTCAGTACGCATGCTAGTTTCATCTTTTAAAATAATATACAAGCATCATGGCTTCAGATCCATGTCAGCGTTCACCAAGGGCATTGAGATTTCAAGAAATTAAAAAAATGCTATGCTAGCTTGGAATGTGTTTCACCTGCTTGAGTAATCAAGCATACCTTCCAAAGTTTGATAGTTTTGTCATTAGTAGAGAGAACAAACAGAGCGCCATTGGCTGTTTGACACCATCGAATCCTGTTTATCTTCTCCTCTATCTCCAAACTTTTGAGATAGTCAAACTGTGTGTAGGTGTGAGAGAGAAAGAGAGAAAGAAGAGAGATTCAGTCAACGGAACAAGAAGATCATTTACAAAGTCTGATGCTTCTTTGATCGGCCAGGATGTATACAATAAGCACCTCAGGTTCATGACTCTGGAACTCAGTTTTATAGCGGAATTCTGGATGCCTAACTGGATAATCTAGCCTTTCTAGAACTCTTCGATTACTATTCTGCAATTTATGAGGAAACAGTGATAAGACAACAAAAGAAGTATATATATAGTAATAAGAGTAGAAGAAATAGATGGGCAAAGGTCGAACATACGTCCCTGGTATCTGTCCTTTCAAACAAAACAACACGGCCTCCTCTATCTCCAGTAGCTAAGTGTTCACCAGATTTATCAAATTCAATTGCAGAGATGATGTCAACTGCATAAAGCAGCATGCCATGAACAAACTGAGCATGCAACCAGAAACTGGGCAACCTTGCCTATACACATTAATGACAATATAAAACAACCATGCTGCATCATAATAATAACAGAACCTCAAGGAATACAATAGTAGAACAAAAAGGACATTTTTAAACAATAGGCAAAAGTCATTATTTGAATAGTTAACGATGACTAAGGACAAAGGAAAATGGGAAACTGAGAACATGCATAAGCCAAGGAACCAATATTTTCATGCGATGTTAATAAAAAAAGATAACATGCACATTTAAATGACTCTAACTCTGCAAAATAATTACATGGGTTACATCAGTGTACTGACAAACAAAAACTACCTCGAAGTTTAACCAGTCTAATATTTCTAGTTCCAGCCCTTAGAAACATAGACTGGCATGGGAGTGAAAATGGGAACAAGATAGGAGCAGGGGATCTTCTAATTTAACATTCACAATTTCCTTGGCAGTGGAAGTGGAACAGTGCAGAAGCATCTTTTTTGGAAGCATGAACAATGGTAAAATGAGTGAGTCTTACTTCCAAGTTATAGACATTCAATAGATTCTTATGAAGATGATACCATAGCTCTTTGTTCCTTGTCTAAGAATCTGTTTACCTCCTCTTTTCAAATGTCATAGCTCTCAGTTTACTTCCTTCTATAAGAATCCTTTTACCACCTTCTTTCAAATGCTCCAAATTTTATTTATCAAATGGTTGTATGCCTTACAAGGAGAAGATAAAATCAATAATAATACCCAGAAAATATTGATATGGAACACTAAGGAAATGGCCATCTTGTTCTGGATGCTAAATAACAGTAGACATGATTTGAGATATTCTGCAACATGAGAAGTTCAATGGTACAATCACATTACACACAGGCAACCATCTATAAGTCGTCATCATCATGATCATCAAAACCTTATCCCAACTAATTGGGATCGGCTACATGAATCATGTCCTACCATCTTAATCTATCTAGTGCCAAATTAGAAGAACACGCAGCAATGCTAAGACTTCTCTAACTACATCCAACCACCTCATCTTAGCTCTTCCTCGATGTCTTCTACACTCCTCCACTTGAATTCTATCATACCTCTTAACTGGTGCTGAACTTAGTCGACGATGTACAAGACCAAATCATCGCGACCTATTCTCCCCAAGCTTAATATCAATAGGAGCTATCCCTAAATCCTTACCTATATATTCATTCCTAATTTTATCTTTTCTAGTTCTACCACTCATCCACCTCAACATCTTCATCTCAACTACATACAATTTTTGCACATGATCCTTTCTCATAGCCCAACACTCGGAATCATACAACATAGCAGGTCTTACAACTATCCTACAGAACTTACCGTTTGAGTTTTAAGAGGACCCGACAGTCAAAAAAGACTCCATATGCACTTCTCCACTTCAGCCAACCCGTCTTGACTATGTGAGTGACATCTTCCTAGATCTCTCCATTATCTTGAATAATAAATCTTAAATAACGAAAGTTGTTACTTTTAAGAATAACTTGATCCTCGATAGTAACTAAATATGTATAGTCAACATCTCTATTACTGAAATTACATTTCACATATTATGTCTTAATTCGACTAATCCTAAAGCCTTTATATTCTAAAGCGGATCTTCATTGTTCTAGTTTATCATTCGAACTATTAATATCCTCATCTACTAGAACAACATCATCTACAAATAACATATACCAAAGGATATCACCATGCAAGTGTTTAGTGGCCTCATCCATAAACTAAAGTAAAAAGATAAAAACTTAATGTTGAACCTTGATGTAATCTCATAGTAACAAAAAATTGTGATGTCTCTTCAGCAATAGTCCTCACACTCGTAGAAATCCTCTCATACATATCTCTAATCACATGAATATATCCTTTAGATACTCCCTTCTTCTCTAAAGGCTACCAAATTAGCTCCCTAAGTAGACGATCGTAGGCTTTCTCTAAATCAATAAAAACCATGTAGAAATCTTTTCTCATCTCTCTATATTTCTCCATCAATTGTCTCAGTAGGAAAATAACTTCCGTAGTAGACCTACTAGGCATGAACCCAAATTAATTTTCTGAAACATTAGTAACACATCTAAGACGCTTCTTTACTACTCTCTCCCAAAGTTTCATAGTATAACAATCTATGAGTGTGGCATAATAAAAAAGATCTTGTTTAGTGTTTTGTTTGCACTGTTGCAATGAAAATCATATGTAAAGGAATGAGTGATCCTTGTTAAGCAAATAAGCCCATATTCATAGCTTTGTTCATCCATCAGCATAAGATGTAAAATATGATATGACTGAGAAGCAACAACAAAGCTAATAGAGAGGGCAATGCATATCTACTCTATATCACGACAAGACTTATCTAGAAATGAGCATTTCACGTAACTGGATCCAATAGTTAAAGCAGAAAAACATAAACAGTGATGATTGCTTGGCTAAAATGGAAGGTAACTTCTAGAGAACCATACGGTTCTCATATTCCTATTAGATTGAAGATAAAGTTCTGTGAAATGGAAATTAGGCCAGCTATAATAGAGGGCATAGTGTTCGGCTACCAAGACGAGCATATTGATAAGGCTGTGATAACTGAAATAGAATTTTCAAGTAGATGTGCAGGAGCAAGAAGAAATCATATATTGAATAACTCTGTTAAAAATATCGTAGGCGAAAGAGTAACATGGGATAAAATCTATGAAAAACCCCTTGAGATGGCTTGGGCATGTGTTATCATTGACATTTCTTGAAAATTTTAAAAAGGGAGTAGGAAGACTGAAAAGAACTTGGAAGTGGTGAAGAAAGATATGATATTGTGTATTACTGGACAGGCAGTTTACTTGGCTGGTGTATAATGATGCATCTCCAGTCTCCACATAAACTAGCACGAAGAGACCAACACTAGAAAAAAATAACTGCTGAACTTGCACCCTTGAAGACACTAGCGTCTACATTCCAGATTTCGATGACCTTTAAAAATTGGGGGTTTTGCAAATAACCCCTAAAAGATTGCATATTCATAGATAATCTCCTGCGTACTTCATATTTGCATATAAGCCCCCAAACTATGGTGGTATTTGCATATAACCCCCTTGGGTATGCGGTTTGTTTTTATCTACACAAAAATAGAAATAATTTCTTTGATGCTAAATATATACAAGAAACATACGGGTGGATTTTTATATGGTTTTCTTGTAAGGTATTTGTATTTTAGCTGAAAGTACTATTAGTATTTTCTTTTTGGAAAGTGGCAAATGTCACAATTCATTGAATACATGAGAGGACAGAAGATAGATCAAGAAAGGATCCCACACATCAGATCAAAGAAGAAGACCCTCGGGGAATCAAAAGGATCACAAGAAAACCGAATCCCCAAAAAAACCAAAAACAAAAATCTGTTTTATCATGGTGATAAAACAGCTAAAGACAAAACCTTCACTTAATGAGATTCTTCCAGCAATGAACCTTCTCCAACACTTTAGAGTTGTAAATGTCAGCTGCTTTGCTCCACTGCTCAATCCAATTGATAGCCCTACTCAGAGTATCAAAAATACTGCATACTCTCCTCTAAGAATCCTTTTGTTTCTTTCAGACCAATTTCCCGACAGCAATGCAGGACCAAAAAAAGCCCACATGTCCTTTTGCACTGAATTTGGCCTAACCCCATCCCACCATGTAAGCACTTCTAGCACAGAAGCATGATCAATCCATCCGATATCTAGCAGTGTACATTAGACCCTCCATAATACATTAATGATACCACAGTGGTAAAACAAATGGTTCTGGTCTTCCTCATGAATTGCACAGAATACACATGTAGCTTGTTGAATATGAAAGATGTGCTTAATCCTGTTGCTAATGGGTAACCTGTTCCAAGCAGTTTTCTGAAGGAAAATCTTGATTTTATTAGGAAGAAAATTGGACCAAACCAAATGTTTCAACCAGTGGATCCTCCATCATTAAGCACTCACACCATGGAGTCTACTGAGAATTTCTCATTGCTATTCCATCTCCAAATTCTTCTATCTTGTTGAGAGTAGGATAATTGGACCTGGCTAAGAGAGCTGAGCAACACATTCAGTTCTATCAATTCCACATCAGTAGGGTCCCTTCATAGCACAAAATACCATTGCTAATAACCTGCCTCAGTGAAACTTGTCTATTGATCACAGTATTGAACAAATTGCTATATAGCACATCCAATGGCCTCTCCGAGCACCACTTATCCTTCCAAAACCAAATCCCCCATTTCCTTCTTGATAAGAGACTGAAAGTGAAAATAACTCTGAAGTTTTGACAATCTGTTTCCAAATAGGAGACAGATTATATGTGGTTGACAGCACAAAATCCCACCTGCTGTGGACAAAGTATGTTTTCTATATGTGGTTGATGGCACAAAATCCCACCTGCTGTGGACAAAGTATGTTTCCTTGACAATGACTGCCCACGATGAATCCAGATCTTCCCCCAGCCTCTAAAGCCATTTAGCCAACAAGACATTAGTAAAAGTTTCAAATCCTGAGCCCAGTTCCTCCTTGCTCCTTACTCCTGCAAACATTGTCCCATTTGATCAAGTGAATACCTTTCTTCTCTCTTTTCCCTCCCGACCAAAAGAAGGAACTTCTAACAGCTTCATCTTTCTCACAATTGTCCTGCTCATTTTGAAAATAGACATGTAGTAAATGGCCAAAGAAGAAAGGACTGTCTTGGACAGAATCCAGCAACCTCCAGCTGAAAGGAGGTTCCCTTTCCTCCCCTCCATAGTAGATTCAAACTTCTTGACTATTCCATCCCAATTACTCACTTTAATAGCAGTGTCTGTCAAAGGAAGTCCTAAATATTTAATGGGAAGCTGTGACCAATTACAATCCAAAACTGTAGCTATATCCATCAATCTATTCTGTGGTACATTGATGCCAATTACCTCACATTTCTCCAGATTAATCTTGAGGCCCGTGATTACTTCAATTAAAAGGAGTAGCTTCTTAATATTCAAAATATATTCCTCCTTTTCAGCAGAGAATATCAAGGTATCATCAGCAAATTACAAATGTGTTAAATGCATTCTACTCCTTCCAATGTAAAAACCTTCAACTAGGTTCAATTCAGCTGCTCTATCCCACAATGAACTTAGGATCCATCCAACAAGAAGAAAGAGTAATGGAGATAATGGATCTCCCTGCCTCAAACCTCTGGAGCTGCTAAAATATCCACATGGTTCTCCATTAACCAGAATGGAGAATCTTGAAGAAGTGATACAGCCCATAATCCAATGAATCCATTTCTGGTTGAACCCCATGAGAGAGAGTTTTCGCAACACACTGCCAGCTAATTCTATCATACACTTTCTCAAAATCTAACTTCAAGAACACTCCTTTTCTGTTTCTATGTTTCTGAAAATGTATGGCCCCATAGGTTGTCATATAGTTATCTAGTATGAACCTCCCCTCCGTGAAAGCCGACTAATTCTTCCCCACAAGCTACACAAGAACCTTCTTAAGTATTAATGCCAAAACTTTTGTGATGATTTTATAGCATCCATTCAACAGACTAATAGGCCTAAATTCAGTTGCTCCTTCAGCTTCCTCAGTCTTAGGAATGAGCACTATGTGAGTAGGATTAAAACACCTTACACAATAGGGCCTCTCTTGAAATTCTGTCATAACTCTCATTAAATCATCCTCAACCCCAAAAGAATTGATAAAATCCTAATGACAATCCATCAGGTCCAGGGGATTTGTTGGGACGTGCTGAATACTGCATCCTTCACTTCTTGCTCTCGGAAATGCAAACAAAGAGCTTCGGCATCATTACCATCAATCTTTGGAAGCATTCCATCTTGTAAATGAGGTCTCCAATAATTGTCCTCCTTAAAAAGCTGCCCACAAAAACTGATGAATGTGTCTTGAATGTCATTCTTATCATCAATCGCATCACCCACTCGATGTGCTCTATTTTCAAGGATCTCTTTTTTGCACTTGCCATGCATGAAGAAAGCTGAATTTTATCACCTTCTCTTAACAAATGTGCTTTAGATCTCTATTTCCATCTGATTTCTTCCTTAAGAACCTCTTCATTATATTGTTTCTTATCGTTTCTCAAAAGCTGGTCCTCAGTCATGGATAATGGGCAATGTTCCCCTTTACTTTCCAGCTGTTCAATGTTTGGCAAGATCTGTTTTTTTCCCTCAAATTCTTCCAAAAGTCTTCTTAGCCCATTGTTTGATGCAATTGCTGACCCATTTAAGTTTCTACATAAATGAAGAAGATGCATATTCTGTTGAAGGAGCCTCTTTACACCATTGAACAACTACTTTAAACCCATCTTGCTTATACCAGGCTAGTTCATATCTGAACAAATTAACTTTTTTTTTCCTGTCACACCTATCATCAGCTCTAAAGGAATATGATCCGAGAATGTTCTGTTCAACTCCTTAATGTGAGTAGAACTGTAGAAGGAATAAACTTAACCAATCTGTAGAAATGGGAATACTGTCAATCCTGGACTGGATACTGTTTTGTTGAAGGTTTGACCAGGTATATTTTCTGTTAGGAATTTCCATATCTATCATTCCACAATCTCTAATCCATTGATTGAATCCTTCCATTTTTGTAAACCTGACCTCTCCCATGGAAATCTGACACAATTAAAATCCCCTACAATACACCATGCATCGGGGTAAAGACCATGCAGCCTATACAACTCTTGGAAGAAACATTCTCTCTGAATCTCATCACGAGGACCATACACAGATGTAATAACCCATCTGATCCCACTGCTATTAATAAAAAAACAAACCGATATACTAAATTTGCCAACATCACACACTAAGCCTTTCAGATTTCTGTCATTCCATAAAGTTACCTGCCCTACTTTAGTCCCATCAGCAGGAAGAATAGCATAACTGTTCAAGAGAGAACACCCCCCCCCCCCACAATCTTCATAAAACTTGATCATCCATAGTTATCAGCTTGGTCTCTTGGAGACAAACACAATCTAGACATAAAGCTGTTGAATAATCTTTCACTGCCCTCATCTTGAAATCCACTATAGTATTTTCATTTAATAGCTGCCACATATTCTATGTAAGGTAACAACATTTTAATTCAGGCAAAATTCAAGGTAAACCTACCTAGTTGAGGTTATATGCAAATAACCTCATAATTAATGGGGTTATATGCAAATATAAATCATGCAGGGAGCTATATACAAAGAAGGGTTATTTGCAAAAACTCCTTAAAAATTAATGTTGGAAGCCTAGAGTGAAAACTAGTACCAAACAATAAAGGGCAGCAACATGTTATCCAGCATTTGAAAGGATTTGACATGGAATGAGCAGTAAAAATGCATGTCAAACAAATATTATGGATCCAAAAAGCATTATCATGTGACAATTCCAGGATGCTTGATAACACCAACCAGCAAGAAAATATTCTCTCATCTCAAGGCATAAGACCAACCAGCAAGAAAATATTCTCTGATCTAAAAGTATGTCCTATTAGGGTTTCCATTGGGGCTTGCCGATCCTTTGATGGCATTCCACATCTCTGTCATGGTGACACCTTCCACACCCAAATGACCAAGCAAAGGAACTTTTGAAATATCGTAGCTCAGGTTCGTCCTATTTTGTAAATTCCACAATAAAACTTCTTTGCAGCTAGTCCTTTGCAATGAAGTATACTGAATCAGTGAATTTTGAACATGAATTTGAAGTGAGACCAAACAATCATATGAATAATGAAGCCAACTTCAAGATGGCACACCAAGTGTATATTTTCTTGTGAACACTAGTTGCCCATGTTTAATAAAACCCTTTGTCCTCGTTGATAGCATAGGTTGTGACTTCCCCATGATGAACTACGTCCCTTGTAGAGTGTAAAATAATTATTACAGGTAAGATGCAAACGACCACCTGCTCCATGATGAAGTCCGTTGAACAGGACTGGGACTGGGAAGTATGTTCTCTTTATTTGGAAAAAGAGAGGATGAGAGGGGAGCATGAACCTCAGTCAAACTATATATATCGTAAGGTCAAGATGCTCCTTTTCTCCATAAGGTCAAGAGGGGAGGATACTTAATGGGGGCCTAGTTTTTAAGAACATCAGATGCTTTAATATGGTTCCATAGACAAAGTGGCAGTAGAAGATTGTGACTAGTGATTTAGGCCTTTGGTGGGAAGTCAGCCATCAAAAGCACTATGGTGGCTCTACATAGTATGCCTCTTGGGTTTGGAAGGGCATTCTTGCAAGCATACAAGCTTTTCTGGTGGCTCTCAAATCAAGGTTAGAGGTGGCAGGAATACCCTCTTCTGGATGGGCTCTTGGTGTGCTTTGCAGCCTCTGCATCAGCTTTTCCATGTCAATCAGGTAGTCGATTCAGCACTTCCCCAAGCATGTTGGAGCCCTTCTTTCAGGAGGGGCTTGAGGGACGACCAGCTCCGTTACCTTCTGCACTTGCTTTCAGATGTTGCAACCGTCCAAGTTGGCACCTACCATTCAAGATCAAGGGACATGGAAATGGAACAGGGAAGGGAAGCACTCGGTCAAGTCTACCTACTCCATACTTGTAGATGGGGGTCCAGAACTCCGCTGTGTGCAAGTGTATGGAAGGTTAAGAATCCCTAGAAGGTGTAAATCCTCATTTGGCGGGTAGCTCCCAATAGAATTCCTACTTGTGGTAGACAAGCATGTTTCCTCCAAGAGATGCCTACCCACTATTGTCTTTGTGGCACGGAAGAGGAGTCCATGGATCATCTTTTTACAATTGTTCCTTCTTTGTGGAAGTATGAGAGCTGGTAAGTGGTCATCTTCATACTAGAATCAATCGTGGACGTTAGATGAAGCACCTTCTTCTTTCTTGGGGTAGAGCTTGGCCTTGGAAGGAAGACCACATTGTATGATGGCTGATCCTTCATGCGCATGTTTGGGCCTGGTGGACGAAGCATAACAGTAGAATCTTTAGGAGGGAGGCTTCCACCACAAATAGGGTTCTATCTTTTGTTAGTGTGAAAGTCAGAAAGTGGACAAGAACATCATGTAAAACTGAACTATTCAAACTCCTCCCTATTTTGTCTTCTGGAGAAGGTTTGAGGGATTGTCACACCATCTTGATGTTTTGTATAGGGGGCTTTTGCTGATTATCCTCCACTTTTGTACATGCCAAGGAAGGCAAACTTGGGGATCGGACTCGCATCGTCCAGGTTTGGACCAATCGGATCACTATGGATCTGGACCGATCCAATCAGCCGATCCGGGCGAATCCGGTCCGGATCCACACTTTAAAAAAAAAAAAAAAGTTAATTTTTTAAAAACATCATGAAAAAATAAAAATCATAAGTTTCTCTAAGTTGATATTATACATGACATATGTAGTACATGAGTGATGAAACTCAATCATCCTCATCTAAATCATTAGAAGAAAGAAAAGACCTATCGTTTTCTCTACTAAAATCTAACTCAATTTGAGTAAGAGATGGGACATGTGGTTGTCTCTGAATATATCTAACCATCTGAACAAATGATGGTGTGTGTATAGCAGTGAATGGAATGTGAAACTCTAAAATGAATACTCACACGACATCGACAATCTCCATCCTAGATCCTCCCGCTTATGTAGATGAAGATGGATGAGTTGGTAATGTAGGTGGCCTAATTGTTGGTTATCTACGTACTGTGATAGATGATCCTTCGTCCTAACGTGAAAATTTCTGAAACTGTGCACATACATCATGGAGGATTGAAGGACATGAGATTAGGGGTGTGCATAATACGGTTCAAACCGAAAAACCGAACCGAACCGAGTGATTTGGTTTGATTCGGTTCGGTTTGGAGTCAGGTTCGGTTCGGTTCGATTTCACAAAGTTGTGAAACCAAACCGAACCGAAAAACCGAATAAACCGATTTTTAAAGTAAATAGGTATTTATATTAACATTATGCATATAAATGTTTTAATATTGTAATATCATATACATATTTATGTATAAATAAGTATTTTTAAAATATAATTTTAATGTTAAATACATATATATACATTTAATATCAATAAAATATGAAATTTCGGTTTGAACCGAACCGAACCGAAATTTTTCGGTTCAGTTTGGTTCGGTTTCAAATGTCAGTTCAGTTCGGTTCGAGTTGGAGAAATTTCCTCCAAAATCAAACCGAACCGAACCGTGCACACCCATGAGATGTTATCTCTGTATAACGATGGATACCCCTAACAAGGTGTCCACAGTAAAGACAATGGATCATTCGATCTCCGGGGACTATATACTCATGATCCCATGCCGGATGATGGTGCCCACGTGGCATCGTCAAAAGAAGACTTGATAGAATTTATCTGATCTGATCTCCTTAAATATATATATATATATATATACATATAATTTAAAAAATAATAAGCAACTCTACCTTGATTTCTTTAATTGAGACTATTTTATTTTTTCTTTAGTAATTGGTCTCTCTATAACACACACTATCTCTCTACCTTTCATCTCTTATATTTTCTTGCTCTTACTCTTTTTCTTACTGTTATATACATTAATATTTTTTTTACTCTTACACGCAAGGGCGAGATAGGGCACAGAGCACCTCGGTGGATAACGGTGCGATGGAGCCGGTGGTGCTGCAGCGCGCAGTGAAGCAGCGCAGCAGTGGTGGTGGAGCAGTTCACGGTGCAGCAGCGGGCAACGGCGGCACAGTGGAGCAACACAGCTAGATACCAGTGTTAGATCGCACGCAGGGAAGGAGAGAGAGAGCGAAAGAGGGATGTGGGCTCCAACAAGATATGTTTCCTTCTCTACCTTAATTTCCTATTTATGGAGGCAATCTATGCTAACCATATCCCCTCCTCACCCCACCCCACCCCGTCCGGAACCGCCTCCGCCAATGTGGGAGAAAGAATCCCGATGAGTGTGGGAGTTATTCTCTCCGCAAGGTGTTTACTCATGGGATAAACTTGACTCTTTCAAACTTAGAACCACCCGAAATTTCATGGGTGTCGACATCATAACCTTCTACGAACCTAGAGTTATGATACGTCCAGTGTCTATAAAAGCTAGCTTTTTGATGATCGAAAAGTAAAGCATTGCATGATTGGCTTATATTTCAAGATAACAAGTGGCAAAGGAAACACAGGCCATAAGCCCGAGAAGTTTACAGCACACCCCAAACGGTCAGTTTCCATCAGAAACGTTTACATGTTTCCCCCTGATTCCACATATACTGCAAATTCCTGGCAATCAATGATGTACATGCCTGAACCAAATTCTCGCACATTATCCCAGAACCTCTTAAGCAGATTCACGAACCGTCATTAAAATCTAACACCAACTGACTAATAAGGAAACCGAAAAAGGAAATACATGCCCCCGAGGAACGAACAGAAGAGTGAACACTGAACAACTACATAACGGGCCAGCGCGACAAAACCCCGAACTCCAGACGCAACCAGTAAAACTCCCACACAGCGATCGAGACAGATCTGAAAGCAACCCAAACTAGGTCAAACAAAGAGATCGCGCACCTTCCTGGACGTCCTCCCCCGCCGTGCGCTCGCCGAACACCTGAGAAAACTTCCACTCGAGCGGCGCGGGCGGCGGCGCCCCCGCGGCCGGCTCTCCGCCGTCCTCCCCCCTCCCGCTGCTCATACTACGACCGAATTCGACGGAAACCGAGCAGAATCACGGCCGGCGAGGGGCTGGCATCGGCGGTGAGCTCCAGATCACGCCTCGATCGGGTGATTCCCCCCGCATCAGCCGCTCTGGCCGGCAGACGGGCGGGTGGAGACGCCGCTCCGGGCTTCCTCCATGGGAGCGGATCCGGGGAGCAAGGGAGACAGTAGAGCAAGCGTCTCGCAGAAATGGGGAGGTCGCTCTCGGGAGAGAGATCGCTATGACGGGAGAGTGATCGAAAAAATAATAATAATAATAATAATAAATTCACTTCTCTCGTAAACTCACTTGAGTTTACTATAAATTCAAGACTGTCACATAAACACATTTCCTATAAACTTACTAACACTTGGTTACGCGGGAGCTTCTCTCAGATTCAACGTAAACTCGCTTAAGTTTATGTGAACCAGGTTAAAAAAAAATACGTCTATTTATGATAAATAAATTTATGATAAACGCATTCACAATATACGTATTTGTATTTTCTTAAGTTGCATCCAAACAGGGTCTTTATCTCATTGTCATATGATCGCACGAAAAAGAATGGCTCGAGATAGTTCTATCAGTTGTGAAAAGACAAAAATGCCCTCAGAACGTACGAGAGCCATATAGTTGTTTTGGTGGTAGCCTCCTTTGTAGGGTCGATGCTGACTTTTGGGTTGCCAGAGGGGCATACATGTCAATGGTGGCCTCGTTGTGGGGCTAACGTAGCCAGCGGCTTCAAAATCTGGGGGTTTAAGAGCAATTATATATCATTTGGGGTTTAAAAGCATCCGATAAAACTAGTACCGACTTCGGTGGTTTGTACCTCACAAGAGATCAAGAATACTGTGCCCAGTAATTCGTGGGGCCCATCTTCTTGTCTGATTGCACGTGAAACGTATTTTAGAGTTGAGGAGTTTTGAGACAATATAATTTATAAAGAAGGAGAAACAACATGTCTACTTAATTATTATTTTTTAAAAAAAGGATGCTTAGATTATCAGCCTCCAAAACTTTTGATATTACATATAATTACTCCTAATCGGACTATTTACAGAAAAAAAACCCTTGCAATCTCAAGATTCTCAACTTTCTTACAAAATAGTTCTTCTAGCCACTTTTTATGACACTTAGAGAAGGTCTTTGGCGACATTTTTTTGTGACACGTAGGAGCTTTACATCAATTCACAAGAAATTGTGGGAATTTTTTTGTAAATAGTTGTATTACATGGAAGTTTTTTTGCCAATATGTTATATTTTCAAATGTTAAAGTTAATAACATGCCTAGACTTTTTATGTGAGACTGCTACTTTACACTTGTATCAGTATCATGGGATAGTTGTAAAAGAACATGTAAATCAATATGATCCCTTGCACAATAGAGGTCATGAATTTTTAGTTCAAGTGCTTTTCATTGGAGGCAGAGCCCTTATAGAAAATATATTGATAATAAATTAATTATGAAAGAGAGGACAGAGGATCTTTCATCTTTCTCTATTTTCATGTTTTTCATTAATCTTAATTGTCCCTCTTTCCTTATCTCCCCCTCCCGTTACCAAACTCAATTTTTATGGGTAGGTGTATCTACCATGTACGTGATTCCGAAAATTAAACATGATCGTCGACGAATTCTTAAAATACTTGTCAAAGATCAGATATGTTTACTATTTTAGAGTCGTCGATCGACTGTAGTTTCATCGTCAATCTTGTTTAAAGCTTAAGATCCTAGTGTGAGTGCTCAAATCAGGTGTGTGATTATCATGAAAAATTATGTTGATTATGTGACAAATAAACTTATTAAAACTAAGTGAATGTGATCGTCAGAAACTTTTAACTAAAAAGTTCCAAAAGAAAGATTGATCGCCTACCTGCTTTGGATGTGGGAGATGTTCGAGTCCTTGATTCCCCTCCTTCAGCCGGCTGAAGAAAGAGAGCCCTTCTATCTTTGTTCTTTCTTTGACTGCTTATTGGATTTTGAGGATCATCCAAATCCTTTTTGTTTGTTGTTGATTCTCTCTCCTTTGATCTTCTTTGAACCTTGTAAGAAAGTGGAAAGAAAGAGAGAACAATGAAAACTCAAATAGATATAGTATCTATTCTAGTAGAAATTTTAATCATGCAACTAAACAAATGAACTCACTTGTATGATGGTCTTTTGAACCCCTTTAAAATATGAATTGAAAAATAATGCTAGTGAGTGTGTGTTGCATAGACTGATATGATGAACGAGGTTCTGAACTAATATGATGATGAAATTAATATGATGAAAATAAGATAATTAAGTTGAATGGCCCCTGGAAAGTCTTGGTCTTGGAAGTTCTTGAAAGAATGAAGAACAAATGAAGACTCCTGGAAGCAGTAGCACCTCGATCCTTTAGCGTCTAGGCGTCGTCATCAAGATTCTTTTATTCTAATTCCACTCAATTATCAATAATTATCACTGTCAATAATTATCACCACTAACTTTTCAATGACCAAGGGGTTGGGTATTTATAGACTTTACATCCGCGGTTATTAATGGATTAATATGAAAGAATTCGAAGTTTATCCAGCTAACAAACAGATAAACACATATTAATTCATCTTTATCTGTAATTATCTAAAACGCGTCGCCCATGGGAGACGTCTTTTAGACTAATTAAGATAAAGATAAATATCCGGAAAAAGAGACACAAACAGCTTAGGAAACCTAAATGGCGTCGTGTCTGGAAGACGTCTGTTACCTAATTAATCGATTAATTAAAATTCAAAATTAAATATCAAAATATGAATACACTCTAAATGACGTTTACACATGCCGACGTCTTTTGGACTTTTTCATATTTTATTAAAATTTGAGTTAAAATCAATTTAATTAATTAACTTAAATTATATATGTCTGATCCGATACTATTTAGATAATTAATCTAGAAAGATTAATAAAAATTAACTAATGATTAAATATCAGACAATTCTGAGATATTTATTATATGATATGAAATTTACTCAAAATGATGTCAAAATTTACGTGTCTACACCTAGTACTTCATCTACATGCGTCCAACTTTAAGCATATTTACTGAATTATCCATGTTTCAAGGCACAATGCCCGATTATTAACATCAACATCTTTATCTTCGAGTAAGAAGTCGTAGCAATCTTTTCTTTATTTATTTTTCTTATATATATATTTGCTACATAGTATCAAGTTGATGGCAATCTTTTATCCTAAAGTACTAATGTATTTTCTCTACATGTGATAGATCCATGTAGTATTGAAAATTGTGTTAGAAGAAGAGTGCGGGTAGTTATGCACGAGGATGGCATGGTCATGGCCTTATATAGGTTGGCTTCTTCACAAGGCTTCCAGCTTGTACTATTTATATAGCGAATGAAATGACTATCCTTTGCGTGTGTAATATGCTTTCTCTTGTTACTTTTTTTTTCTATCTACTTTATTTTGTTATTTTCCTTGTAATATCCCGTATAAGAATATGTAAACAAACTAACTCAATAGCTACAACAATATCAGTTAGCAATTTTTCGAAACTCGAATTTGAAAGAACTCCGAAGTTAAGCATGCTCGATTAGGAGAAGTCTTATGATGGATAACCTTCCTCTGAAGTCTATCAACTAGCATAGTTGTTGAACCGGTTAGTTGATTGGTTCATTACAGAAAATAGTATCAGAGCTACGAACTAGTTAGAAGTATAGGAGCTAAGTACCACATATAACAAATTGCACTGATTGAGTCGTTACATTTCTCCTTTCTAAGTCATTCACTCTAATGCATGTAGGTAAATGGATAACTTTTTATCTCTCAAATATATGCCTTAAGATAAATGCATTGTGAAATATAAGCTCAATAAGAAAATGCCGCAACTAGATGGCTTTATGGACCTTAGAAGTGCAAGCTACATATTCAAACTCTATGATAGACAAGGAGACATAAGCTTACTTCTTACTATATCAAGAAATGGATCTTTCGCCAAACACAAACACATATCCTAAAGTGGACTTATGCACATCATTATATGTTGACACATTATCATCAGAGTATGTGATCAACTTAGGGCTTCCACCATGGTAGCACGGAATGAGCTCACAGTACCTCGTAGATATATAAAGATCATTTTAATTGTCTACTAACGCACAATATTATGATTACTCATATATCTACTAACTATGTTAACAACAAAGCAAATTTTAGGTTTAGTATACATTATGACATACATGAGACATCTAACTGTATTTGTATAAGGAACACCTCTTATTCACTCTTACTCTTCCAATGTCTTGAGGCATTGATCACCACTAAGAACCAAGTTTTTCTCTATTGCAATATTAACATGTTTGGCACGATGCATCCAGAAGCGTTTTAAGATCTTGTTGATGCAATTTCTTGAGACAAACTTAAAAATTTCTCATATCAATTCCTCTGGATCTTATGTTCAGTATGTAATCCATCTTGCCTTATCTCAGACGGACATGACAACCACTCTTATATAGTTTTGATTAACTCTATGTCATTCATGACTAAGAAAATATTATCGACATATAAAGAGAGGATGAGAACACTTTTCACAACCCTATTGACATAGATTTAGTAGTCTTCTTCGGTCATTTTAAAGCCGATCGAAATGATTGCATGATGAAGCTATTGTAAAGATAATTGCATGAGACCATAAATAAAACACTTGAGGCAATATACGTTACACTTTTTCTCATCGACTACAAAACTTACAGGAGATCAAGCCACACAAATCTCTTCATCTAGTCTTCTATCGAGAAATGTTATATTTACATCTCGGAACAACTCATAATCTAAATAAGTGATGATTGTCAAGATAAGACGAATATATGCAAATCTCGCTACTAGAGAGAGCGTCTCTACATAGTCTACTCCATTTAATTGGGTACAATCTTTTGCTACGAGTTTGACTTTATATTTGTCAATTAACTTATTTGACTTGTGCACTTGATTTTTTTTAAAAAACTATTTATTCTTAATAACCTTGCGACCAAGTAGTAAGTCAGCTAACTCCCACACATTCTTCTTAGCCATTGAACTTAATCATTTCATTGTTATAGCCACACAAATTTTTGAATAAGATGATGTTATCGCTTTCTCATAAGATGCAAGCTCGTCAATATCTGTAGAAATATAAATGAATGATTCTCCATAAATTGCAAAGCAATGTTGAAGGATAAAAGAATTTCTCATATCGAGGAATGTTATTATATAACACTCTGTATCATTTTTGCTACACTCATTGAGAATCATTTGATCTCTTAATTAGATGATTCTCATTAAAGTTACTTTTGACATAACTTTTTTGCAACTAATGCAATTAACGAAAGCTCTTTGATCAAGTGATCAAATGACTTCTCATGAGTGTGGTAAAGAGAGTGGCAAAAAAATGTGATATAATGATGTCAATTCATTTGTCTCTGAAAGCTTCATTGGTAATTATACTACGAACTTAAGATTAGGGCATACTACAATATCAAAAATATCATGACATTAGGTGACTTAAACATAGAAGCAGATAAAGAGCAATGGTATCTCAAAAAGTAGCATTTGAAAGAGTTGTAGTCATTGTCAAATGAGTCAAATATAATATTAAATCTCTTTAAATATATAAGAAATACTTTTCATATCCGTTTGAGTTACTTCATTAATCTACTCTCCATGTATCAACTATCCGAGTGAAGTTATTGTAGTGAACCTTATGTTATGATGATGAAAGTGCATTCAACTGATAGTGGTAACGAAGGAAGTGCATTAAAGGTGTAAGAATAGCATCACCACAAATATATCATCTACCTACTTACAGTGCATCATGAGTTGGCCAAATGTTTTTTTTTTTTACTCGATCATGGCTCGGTCAAGCATATTATTCTCGAGTAATATTTCGAATATTACAAATCCATATGCATCATAGTGTTTAGGATGTTGCCATCACATCTTATAATAAAATTTGTATTTAAAAAAATGTGAATTGAAAATTTACTCTAAATGTCTATATTTCATTGTCCTCCCATGCAATCTGAACAGTCATATCGTATGGAAAAGTGATCGCATTGCTGCAAACAAGCATTGTTGCAACACGTAGCACCTAGCAAATATTATTTATTATTCACATCTACAGTAATGAAGACAATATCGGAGCTCAAGTGGCAAGACATTTTATCATGTTACTATATTGTCTCATCGAATTTTAGAGTGATAAGTGTATGGTAGAAAGTTTTATACAAATGGATGTGTTGATATGAAAAAAATGGAAGGAAAGAGAAACTGACACGTATATGGAGAGGCAAAAAAGTGATTGTCACAACATACGCATCAAACAGAGAAAGCAAATAATCTGAAAAACCATTTTGTGAACCATTTTTTCTTATTTTGCTTTGTTGCATGACTTACTCATAATCAAATATGTTGCTAATGGTCAAACTTACATACAAATAACTAACATTTGGTTGAACAACTATTTTGTAGCAAATAGAATTCTTGTAACCCAACAGTCCCATAGTCAACCTTTGCTCATATACTTTTGAAAGAAGCTACTTAGGTCAATTATATGGTTGCATAGTCAACATATGATATAAATAACTCACTAAAAGTCAGAGAAGTTAGTTGCAGTCAACCTTACAAGTGCGAGATTAACAGATTTTGAAAGAAATAAATCATAGTCAACTGCCATATTTATAATCGAATAAATTGTCTATAGTCAAGTCTGAAATTAAATGATCAACTCATAGTCGAACAGTATCCTTAATATCAAATGAGTGAGATAAGATTTTGTGCACCATTTTGCACATGCCACTCCACTGATACACTTCCTTTTTATATGGGCAAACGATAAAATGATCATTTACTGAGAGTGTCAAAATTATTCTACAACCTATGTGAATGAAGGTATATTTAAGTGTGAGAGTTCTATCTTTAAATTAGTAACGTACAATTAGATTTAACTTAACAAATTAAATTATAATCAAACACAAGATCTAAGGGTTGTTTGTTTTAGTGTAAGATAACGTAATTTGAAATAATTGTTTATTTTACAGAGTTTTTAATTGTTTATAATTATGTAAAACAATGTAAAGTAAAATCCTATATGAACCTTGTTTGTCCACTTGACAGCTTAATTTTCTTGTTTTGATTTACAACAAAGATCTACTATAAACTAAAACAAGAAGATTGAAACATTCCTCTTGTTTATTTTACAAACAATCAAACAAATATTTCTTGATTCTAAAACAAGAAAATTTCACTTGTTTTGAAATCATTGATTTTAAAATATGTGATTTACAAAGTTTTACACTAAAACAAACAACCCCCTAGTCAAACTTTAAGTCAAAACTCAAGAAAATCTCAAAGAATCATGTATAAGCAAATAATCCCACGCATTATAGACATTTGTCAAAAACATCTTAAACGTTTTTGTATTCTTTAACAAATCATAAATTGTAAATAATCTGATAGTAGACATGACAATACTTAGGAAGATATTTTAAGTATACAATATGACAATACGGGAGAATTTATTTTATGCGAACCAACTGAGTAGGATGGATGACTTCACCTCTTGACATTCTTTCGGAAAATCTTGAATTCGAGTCGGTCTAGAATTATCACCTAATTTGATGAAATTATTGGTTTGAGTGAACTTATCTCTCCGTTAGAAGAAAATTATTAGGTTTTAAAATCCTGTTTACTTGTACGTATGTGTATGCCAACTCAGCCACTGTTAAAAAAATATTATTATTTTTTTAACATGTTACATGAGATTTTTCACATATTTTGTATTATTTTCAAAATTATTTATTAAAACCCAAAACAAAATTATTTTACCGCATTTGACAACATTTTCCGGCAGTACAAACGACCGCATTATACGAAGCGGCGCAGCCCACAGCTCATACCTCATCTCGCCTGAGCTCTCCTCTTCAGCATTCGGCCGCCTCGCCCCCTCTCACCCTCCATCTCTCCGCCTCGCAGGTCGAAAGAAAAAAAATAATAATAATCCAGGTACGTTCTTGTCGTCTCACCTTGCGCCATGCTCGATTCAACACAATGCACAATTTTTTTTTTTTTTGGATTCTTATATCTGTGTTAGGGCTCCTGATCTGAGTATATCAGACGTCAGGTTTGCAATGTCGATATTCTTTGTTGGAAGATTTCGCATTTGCGTATGATCCGTGATCTCGTTGTGAAACTAGGGTCTCGTTGCCAACTCTTGCTGATCTTGGTTTTGGGGCATCTGGGTTCGTTTGCGCTACCATGATTGTGTTCTCCGATGCCTCACTGTAGCCCATGGAGATCTGTGACCTAATAGAAGATACTATGTTTTCGTATACGTAATTTGCTGCTTATCAGCTCGCGTTTCTTTTTGTAGCGATCAATTTTTTCTTCTTCTTTTGTGCAATTGGGTTGGGCTGATGGGGATGTGTTGTTGGGATGTGAGATGCAGCAGAATCTGTGAGGGGGATGGCGTCGAAGCTCCGTCAGCTTCAGTCGAAGGCGGTCCAAGCCTCGCAGTTGGTGTCCAAGCATGGGTGCGAGTATTATAAGCAGCTTCTGGAGAAGAATCAGCAGTATATCCAGCACCCGCCTTCGGTGGAGAAGTGTAACGAGCTGTCCAAGCAGCTTTTTTATACTCGTCTGGCCAGGTATTTTATGATTTTCATCAAAGAGTTCGCTTTCTCTGGTCTTTTATTTGAATGCTGAGCAAGGGCCATGTTTTATTTCAGTCACTAATGTTGTACCTCGCATTGGTATCTGAATGCCTGAATGGCTGTGGTTTTTGGTTACTCTTCGACCCTGGGCATGTGGTTAAGGCAGCGTTGGCAACGGTCTGAAAAGTGCTATTTATTTTTTTTGCAAAAAAAAGGCAAGTGGATTCTATAAGAATCCAGATTTTGTTCCACGTTTAAAAAGGGCCTCTTTTCGATTTTGGTGTATCTTATGGGGATTGTTAAAAGTAACACTCTATTTTTTTCCATTTACCCTCCTAAAGTTCCTAAAAGAGAGTGATATAAGGGTAAAAGTGTCTTTTATGCGTCTTCAAATTTGTCTTCTAATGGTCTTTCTAAGGCTTCATTTGTAATGATTCTACTTCAGATTCAGAGTCCTCAGATCGTCGGGAATCTGAATAGTGCAATTTTTTTTTCAAACGAAAAAAATAGATGGATTCTCTAGGAATTCAGATTTTGTTTCATGTTGAAAAAGGGCCCAAACCCACCCATCTCCAATTTGACAACCCTGGGACTGCTCAGACCCACGCCCTCTCTTCACGAGGAGGGAGTCATGGGGGCAGATGCACCGCAGGGCAGTGGGCTCGGTCAATGTATACGTTTCCCTAGGAAATGTTATTGGTTTATTCTAGTTGGTTTATCTTCACAGTCTGCAGTATAAAACATGTAGAAATCAGTGTTCTTCAGTACACCTATCTTGTGTTTGCTCCCTTACTTGATCCCAAAGTGATGTTACTGTACATTAATTTTTAGTGATCTGGGACTAAACTGTTTTCAGTTCTTGTTCAGTTTCTCCTGTTTCATTTCCCACCAGTTTTTTCAATAGGAAAATTCATGTTGGACTAGGTATGTTGGATGGTGAACAATTTGATCTTGTGATTTAAAAACTTTCTGTTATTACCACCGGATGGGAGGCTCTTTGCTGGTTGACAAAGCCATATGGTACTGATTCAGGGATGCTTTCTCTTTTCTGCTTCATGATTTTCTGTTTCTGCTCCCCTTCTCTGGTACTTTTTTGGATGATACCGTCAATTAGGAAAACATATTTTTTTGTCTACTATTTTGTTGCTATAAGTCGTTCGTCTTGTTTGTTAAATAAATGAGGGCATTTGATGTATGTAATCTTTCCTGGCCTTCTTTTCTGTAGTGACTAGATGGAGATCAGATGAAGAATTGGAAAGGAAGAACGGAGTTCAGGCAGGAATAATGACAAAGCTAAAGGGAGAGTTCCTATTCCCTTTAAAGAAACAAAGAAGTGAAAGAGGGAGGGATGAGGATTATAGGTCCAATGGAGGAAAGACATATGAGGGTATAAGTAGCATTGTTAAAAGGGCGTGCCTTTAGACATATGCCTCAAACTATTTACTTGAGGCTTATGCCTTGAGGCGGTGAGCTGTGAGACAATGAGATGTTTTAAGCTGGACAGAAAGCTTATGTCTCTTTTTCTTGTCCTTGACCCATGTTTCGATGATGAAAATTACATCAGATAAACAACATCAAAGGTTTTGAATTAAACCCACCTCTTATACTTCCAATGTTAAAGGAGAGGGCAGTAACAATGGCACGTACTGCTTCGATCCCAACTGCTAGCTGATGGCTTCCACACCATAATTCACTTCTACAGACTCTATCATTAAGCTGAGATATCATTAACACATGGAAAACCAGTATTGCTTTAGTTTCTCTTTAAAGTTTTTAGATTCTTTCCCTACACTAGTGATGCTTACAACACATTGTGTAATGCTTATGCCTTGTAGGGCATTTGCAAGGCGCTTTAGGACCATCTAAAGTCTTTTTAGACTATGATATGTAGCTTCGCAAGTTAAAAACTCACTTTTCTGTTAATGGTATTTCAATCTTATAATTGACACGCCAATATGTTATATGCATAATTCCATATTAGCATTTTGCTTATTCATGCCAATAGATTGCCCGACTGAGATACTTGGAACCCACCAAAATAATATGCCTATCAACCAATTCTTTTTATTTACTTACCTTGAGGACAGGCCTGTCACACACACACACACACACACACACACACAAAAAGTGGGGGAAAGAAAAGGAAGGAAACAAAAACAGTCCTTGAAATCTTTTAAACAAAGTTTCTCTGTGGAAGATGTCTTGACTCTGCCTCTTTCTTGAGTTATATACACTAAAAGGAACATCCACTGTCTTCGTAACATAACTTGTTAGGCCAATATGCTTTCCGATTCCCATGTTCAGGGATGTGCAAATATAAGGTGGATGCTTTTAATCCTTTTTGAAAGACCAATTTTTTAAAACTCTTCCCTAGCAGTGATTGTATCTAGCTTTGGGACATTAATATTGCTTCTGACACTTGAGTATAACATTTGTTAGACATTGTTAATGACTACATTATTACATAAATTTTGATTTTTTCTTTATGAAAATTCGCAAGTCTAGAATAGGAGCTAAGAAAGTCAAGATTTATAGAATAACACAGCCATTAACAACGAGGAATATGTAGTCATTAGCCATGCAGTTGTTGTTTCCCTTTGTATTTTGTTGAAAGTGGGAATACCACTAATTGTATAAAAGTAAAAAAGATATCCAAAAGGAGCAGAAACCCTCTACAACGCACCAAGGAGGTGCTTTACTGTGCAAACATCAAAGTTTTAAAAAGGAGGGGATAAGGTAGCACAATTACAAAAGGCTGCCATCCACTCTTTAGAACAAACAACAGACACCACTCCCTCAGGACTAGCGGCCTCCCTTTTAAAAATCCTCTTATTCGTTCCAGATGGCCCATAGGGTGGCATGCAGTACCAGCCACCTAAGGATGCAATCTCCTTTGCAATGCAGAGAGGAATTCTAGGATTGGATCAACGCCTCCACTGAATTCTCCAAGTGCTTGAGCTGCTGTAGTCTGTCAAAAAGGAGCTGCCACATGTCTTTAGCAAAGGTGCAGCCACAAAAAGATGATCCATAGACTCGTGAACCTCACCACACATGCAGCAAAGGGGAGGCACGTCACATCCAAAACGGAGATGCCTATCCTTAGTAGGAAGTCTGCCCATAGAAATCCTCTAGACGAAAACCTTGACCTTCAATGGGGATTTGGGGGACTAAATCTGCCGATACTGTTGTTTCCCTTTGTACTGTAATACAATGTGTTGGCAACAAGGATGCCTCAGGTGAGAAGTGGTATATTCACCATAGAAGGAGCCTCACAGATGTTGAAGTTGCCGATGCTTGATGCGAGATATACTCTAACCAAGCTATATCCCTGCAGACTGGGAGGATAGGATGTAGGGATGGGATTTTAAAGGGAATGTATGAAATTTTCTGTCAAGGGTTTTACCTCTTAAGGCTTTTGTGGAATGATTGAGACAGAGACTAAATTGAGTCCAGCTATTGTAAATAATCCATAAGGCAGAACGACCATGACGCTCTGCTAGAACTTCAGCTCGGTGAAAGGGTGCTTGTGCTGCCAGAGATAACTAGAATGAATTATGGTGCTTAAAAGCCTTTGGGTGGGGAACATTTACAAGATTATTCAGTGATATCATTTACAACTCAAATGTTATTTAGAAAGGAAAATTCAGTTTATAGAACATTGTTTTTCTTTTGCTTCAGTCCCGGGGAAGCTCTGCAATGATACAGGAAACTTATGAGTGTGGAATAACCTGGTGTGACATATTTTGTCATTTGTTATTAGCCTGTTCTAGCACACTGTAAGAAGGTAAGGGTTCTGATTGTCTGAAATATTTTATCCACTAGCATATGTAATATGATTTTTTTGTTAATGAATTCTGGCTGTGGTATTAAAAGAATCTTGGTCAAACCGATGACTTTATGCTCCTTGCTTTTAAGTCTTCCAGAAGTTATCCAAGGATTTATAGATATGCATCTAGCAGTAAAGTAAACAAATTTTCTTAAAACTTCCAATTGATGTTGCGAGGAGTTCCATTGGAGCACTTCTGTGATTTCAATACTGAAAAATCTCTAATGCTGATGTATGCATTCTTTTCCTTTTTAAGGATACTGTACCCAATGATTTCTTTCCAATGCGACATATTACCTATTGTTATGTTTGTGGATCCTGCTTTTTGTATTTGATCATGCTGGCAACATTAACTTCATGCCATAAGTTATCAAATTGAAGGCAGAGACAGTTTTATTTGGATATGAATTTTTTACATGTCATGCTACGGGTTGTCACATTGAGGGCAGAGACTTATCTTTATCTGAATACTAATTCTTTGCATGTGTATATTTCTATCATGTAACCACAATTGCTACTTGGTCTTTGCATCTGCTACTTCTGGATAGTGCTATCACTGGGGGGTCCTTTAATTGAGTAGCTGATAAGAACATCAGTGTTTGGCAGAGAAGTTAAAGTTGGATGCTGGAGATGTCTCTAATAATTTGTCAGAATTCTGGGTTCAGTCTGCACCTGACAAATTGGTGGATGTGGAGTTGACTAATTCTGATTTAGCAAAGCCAAGCATTCTTGTTGCAGAGCAAAGTATTTTACGTCATTCTTCTTTTTTGTTGAGGATTTTGGTGAACTTTGTTTTTAGCATGGTTCTGTTATATCTTTTCCTGAAAGTACCTTCTATCTTATCTTTAATGGCTACATGTTGCTGTTCATAACCATCCTTTAAGATTGATGATCCTAAATTCTCTTTTTCTTTAGCATGCTTTTATGTTTTGTTGAGAACATGACGAAGCTGTAAGCACTTCACTAATTCAACATTTTAAAATGATTGTTCACTTTTGACAGCATTCCCGGTCGCTATGAATCATTTTGGAAGGAACTGGACTGTGTGAAGCAGATGTGGAAGAACAGAGCAGAAGTAAAGGTTGAAGATGCAGGAATAGCGGCACTCTTTGGTATTGAACTCTTTGCGTGGTTTTGTGCTGGTGAAATTGTTGGAAGAGGCTTTACACTCACAGGCTACCATGTCTGATCAACTTCATTCTTAATCAGAGTATGATTTGTTTAGGTCCCTTGTTTGAGGTGATTTCAATCACCACATCATTTTGCATGCTAATTTTTGTCTACATAAAAATGTTGATACTGTTGGATCATCAACAAGAACGAGTAATTGCATAAATAGTTTATCAGTTTTGTTTTTGGAAAAAAAGATATTGGATTTGGTATCCTCATGCTTCGTGGATTGTGTTAGAAAACCGGTGCATGGTTTGAACATATGAGACCCATATCTTATCCTACAGTCCTACCACATGTTTGATGTCACAGTGCGTGTATTTTTCTCAAGAGTTTCATCCAATCATAACTAGGACGAGTAAAATGACTCCTTTTCTCAGTCAATTTTGCTCCTTTCTTCGTTATTGACTGAGAAAAGGTGATTTCTTTCATCCATTGTTAGCAATAATCAAAGTTGTACTCTAGATACTAGTTTCCAAGATTTCCCATGGTTTGAGAATTTTGGCGGCAGTACCCTGTCGACCGTCTGGATGCGAGATATTCCTGTCTGCATATTTAGGCGGCCCTTCATAACCTACAGTTCTTTGTTCACTAATCTCTTAAGATGGGAGCGACTTTACAACAAGGAAACTAAAGATGGGAGAATGTGTTACATAGTGAGCACCGTATGATATGGATGCAGATGGCGGATGTATGAATACTAATTACATTCTACTCTTTGGTCCTTAAGAATACTCATGTTTTGATCCATCTGTCGACTAATAATGCAGCAGTCTCATTGCATCTATTTGGGGAAATCGAAGAATTATCCAAAAGGTTTTTTGCATGGAGAGTGATTGGCAATAAACCTTACATCGGTTTCTGAGCTGACTTCATGCCAATCACTTGCTTAGTCAGTAGCTAGCAGGTAGGAAGGGTTTCCTTAGAAGGTGGATGCCTCCAACATACAGAACAGTCCTACTTTGAGTTGCTTTGTCTGGCGATTCTAATATCTTCAAATATGCTGATGCCTCCTTGGGCCAAGATTTCTCTTTTTTAAACATCAACCGTTTGGATGATTGTTATCCAATGGGGTATTTGGTTCCCATATTAGATAGGACTATCAATATCAATTTGATGTTGCTACTAATAGTGGGTGTTCAGTTACACTCTCTCACTCTTAACTCTTTCTTTCTCTTTTAGCCATCCTCCTCTATGTTCCTCTACTATCGATTTCAATATGAATATTGTAAACCTCAAAAATATCAAATATTAAAATCAATATTGATGTCAAGATTAATACTCCAACTAAACATGACATTATCTGAGGAAATATACTTGCTGCATCGCCATGTGGTGCTGCACTGTGCAGCAGTGCATATATATCATAAATGTTTTTGGAACTTTTTTTATGGTGTGGCCTCATATTTATCACATGTTTGTACAGTTTGATTTCCGATTAAATGATCCAGAAAATTTTTAAAATAAAAAAGCACCCCTCAATGAACAGTAAAAACATTCTCAAGGGCCCTAGCCTAATAACAGTTTTGATTTTGTAGAATGTTTTGGATCATCATATGGGCCAAATGGGCCTTAAAAAAGTTAACGTTTTTTGGTGGTGTACATGAACCACAGTATGTATTACTCTTACATACGTGCCACCAGAAGTTCTATGATTTTTTCATCTCAATATCCTCTTATTGATCTATATTACATTCTCGTTTCTATTACTCTATTTTCACATTTCACTTGGGGTTCGCTAGAAAATCTATTACGTGCACAGATTTTTCAGAAAAGCTGATCATAATATAAACGTCAAAAATCCAAATCCGAAGACAACCAATAGGTGTGGTACTTGGTTGTCCCAGGTTTTGGTATTTACTGAAGAATTAGTAGATTGATCAATTCATCAAACATATCTATGCATATAAATAGTTTTTTTTTACACTCCACCAAACTCACCGTTAAGACTTAACGCAGTCCTCTGTTCCATTCGGGACAAGCCACCGGCTCTGAAGTTGCATATAATTCTAGCAACAACGATGTGAAGCCAACAACTTTGTTGATGACATTTGTTAAATTGATGAGACAAAGCATGAGTACACGGTCGGTTTGGTTTCACGCGGTGTGATATGTAGCACGATGAGACATGCCACATCTGTTTGGAGAATTTCTTTGAACACGTTGACAATACGTAACCTGAGATATTTTATGTTATTTGAGGAATGATCAGTCTTTGGTTGGCCATGCCTCATTGGAGAATGTTCTCCTATGTCTCCTGCCCCATTGGACAACAGAATAAAATCTCTACGCGTGACGAGAACGGACACCTGCTCCCGGTCGGACGAGAGTGATGTGGGTTCGACCTCGACCCCATGAGGGATTTCTTTGCAGGCAGTACTCCTTTTTCCCACACATCATCCAGTCGTAATTGCCCAGTTTCGAACTCAGATCTCTTAGTTAGTATTTCCTTCTCTTTAGTCACTGGGTTATCTGTTCAAAAAAAAGAAAAAAAGAAAAAAATGAATGAAATAATAGTTATTCAATTATCCATATGAAAAAACATTCAGAGTGCCAAATACTCTGCATAAAACTATTCAATATTCCTCTCTAAATAAAAAATCTGAATATTCAACTCTCTTATTTAAAAATATTTATATTTATCATCTTTTACCAAATAGAAAAATGATCATTAATAAAATAACCTATCCGCGAAGGAATCTTTTTTCGCACAATTGTTCCGTTGCCAAACGAGAGCTAGCTTTTTTTGGGATAAGACATGCATTCCTGGTTCCACTTAGCATCAGAATTAAAGGAATACTCTGTCGAATCTATTACCGAGACATATCTGAGATGTAAAATATTTGAAAGTTTTAGGGGATATACAGCAGACTACGAAAGGTGTTATGGGTATATATATAATAATCATTTATTTTTAAGAAATCAAGTAAGTGTGCTTTTAATCTTTTTTCTCTATTAGCTCGTGCTGTTGAGATGGATAAATGGTAGATGTAATGGAAAAATATGGTTTACTATAAAACTATGCACAAGGAATATGGAGACATTATATAATAGAATATGACATATTTTGAGGATATATACTTAATCATCTCCCTTTTTTTTCTATTATTGTAAGAGAGACCGCATCAGGTAGGAAATCTGGAATCTACGGAGCAAAGAACAGAGCACCCTTAGCCACTGTTATGCCCTAAACCCATAGCACAGCAATGGTTCTAGACTACGTAATAGATGGAAGTTAGATAATACGTGGATACTACGTAATTTATATGGTTTATGTATGGTGTGCTGTGAGGTCTATGAATTTCCATGACCAAGCCGAGTTGCAATAAGAAGAAAACCAAGACGAGGACGCAAACAAGCGCGGAATCTTTCAGCTTGCAGCGTCCTGGCATGGTGGGGTTCCTCCTACTCGCCTGTCTCCTTCTCCCTCCACTGTCAGGTTTTTTCCTTTCACTTCTTCTCGTTCCCACTAGGAGATGGGTTGGCGTGGATTTGGATCCTGTTTCTGCTTGGACCAGTACTCAGATATGGAAGGACCGTCCCCAGAGAGAGAGAGAGGGGCTCATACGTCTAGACTCTAGAGAGAGAGAGAGAGGCTCATACGTCTAGAGAGAGATAGAGAGAGACTCATACGTCTCTTTCATGGGCTGACATCTGGTCAGGATCACAGCGAGGTGGTATCCTGTTGGAAGGAAGCTGAAAGCCGCAGTTGCCGATGAGCTTAATTAGTGGAACTAATCTAGACTGTTCTAATTTCTTCGAGTGCAAGACTGTGAGATTTAAGCCGCGCGTAGTTTAAATTAACTTACGTGATCGTCGCAGAAGACTGAACTTAGATATGTCCTTTATTTTTTGAGTGCGAGAGTGTGTGAATTATGTAATTCGCAGTTTATGACTTATGTCTGAATATTTTTTATAAAAATCCTGGTACTTTGTGAAAGTGAAATTAGAATAGTCGGCTCAGATCAGCAGAATTGTCAAAATAATTAAATCGAGAAAATCTCTTCTTTAAAAGGAATATTGGCGTTGTCCGGATTCAAACTTTTTAGATATATATGAGCTTTTCATTTATCAACTTTTTAAAACTTTTGATGTTATAAATAACTCTTCTTAATGTCATTACTTACAAATAAGTCTCCATAATTTTAACTTTCTTAAGAAAAAATCATTGTAAACACTTTTTTGATGCCACTGTCAGGGATTTTTTTGTAACACTTAAAAGGCCTCGCAGCAATTTACGAGAAATTATGGGAACTTATTTGTAAATATTTAAATTATAGGAACTTATTTATAAATATTTATGTTTAAGAGCTTACTTTTAATCATATTTTTGATATATTGAGAAAACTTGTATAACTGCATATACCTTATCCGCTACAGCCATAAGGGGCCATTAAGGGCGCTACAGAACGGTAGTCCAGTGGCGTGAAGACGAAGTTGTGATCTCCCCTGCGTGGTGACGCACCTCAGATTTGATTTCTTTAAGCGCTGACAGAGTTGAACGACCGGCACGAAGAAAGAAGAGAGGGGTGGGGTGACTGGTGAGGTTCCGGGGGGCCCCCAGCAGCTTCAGAGTCCAGAACTCGAGACAGTTCTGATAACTCCGGCAGCTGCAGCAGCAGGAAGCCAACGAGAACAGCAGCCGCAGCAACAACTCGGTTGGTAGGCGGGGCGGAGGACGGGACGGGTTGGTCGGCGGGGACGTGGAGGGTTGGATTAGGTGGCGCTAGCTGCTCGCGGGCGCCGAGTCCTCTACTGGCTACTGGTGAGAGGGAAGCTCGCAGCGCCGGCAAGCAAACAAACAGATGCTACGCGCGGGGGCGGTCCCGGGGGGCCGCCGTACGCGGAGGCTTTGCATGCGTGGTACTGAGCCTACTGATGGTGGTTCCTGATGGTCCCATCAAACGAAGTTTAGAGACGTAGCATGCGGAGGAGAGATTTATCTTTTAACAAAGTTTCCTGAAAAAGGCAGAATTATCGCCTACTAACAAAGTTTAAAATGCCGAATTGTGTACTAAACAAAGGAAAAAAAACAATCAATTAAAAATGTAAGGATGATGGGATATGTAGTGGGAGTCTGATTAGAGTAGACACGGATTATGGTGGGATTAGGGCTGGAAATGGTGCGAGTATAGAAATACCTGTATATGAATCGAATACTCGTTATGGACCCAATAGCACTATTAAAGGTAAAGAGTACGCATGGGGAGCGGGCAGCTCTATGTTTGATTGGACGACTGTAACAGCAATACTTTTTTTTGTTTTTTATTTTTTTTTTCAGATCGGCCCATCATTTACGTACATTTGTACAATCTGATTGCCGATCACATAATTAAAAAAATTTAAAACTAAAAAAATGAACCATTTATTGACACTGTTTTTTATATTATTTAGGTAGTCTGATCGATGATCTGATTATATGGACGTGTCCGACATGATGGAGTTGACTTAATTTATAAAAATAAAAAAATAAAAAATTTTAGACCACATCGCATGCAGTGTAACAAATATTACTCTAAACACTACTTCGATTAGAGAATATGAGAAAAATAAGGTCTCTTATTCTTAGAATTAGGTTAATTCTAATTTGACGGATGAAATGATTTATACCGTCAGAATTACTTATACAAGAATAAGGAGAATAAGCAATTTCACCGTAGATCCAATAATTATTTATTCTTCTTATTTCGTCAGTAGACCCCACAAAACTATCAAATCGAGACACCTCTTTTCTTAGTATACGATAAATAATTCCGAACTTATTCTGCAATCAAAATGGGATTAAAGGTAAATGAGTCGAGTCTTAGGTCCACTAGATGTCAAAAGTCAAGTGACTTTTAAAAAGAATTTATTTATCTTAAACAGTACCACACTACTTATGCGGGCTGATTTCAGGTCTAAAATCATATAAATCTGGTGATAAATTTTTGCAACATATAACGACATGCATGGTTTTTATTAGGTAAATAGCTAGGTATGCCCGGACCCAAACCTTAATGGATCCAAATTGATCTGCTAATGGGTCCAGATCGATTTGCATAGCCTTAGATGGGAGTATTGATATGTTCTTAAGAGTATGGTGCTTCTCGTCAATCTAATCTATTAATCAAATAGTGGGAAAATAGTGAAATAAATAACACTCCTGTATCTTATATTACTTTTAAATTATTCTTACATATTTTTCAAGTTAATTAAGGACAAAATGATAAATTTATAGGAGAGTGCATTTGAATTGAAAAACATTTAAATGTTATAGCGACTGAACTATATGATGATCACTACATTACGACATGGAAAAGAAGGAGTAAGGATGGAATGTTATAGTGAGTGAACTATATGATGATCACTACATTACGACATGGAAAAGGAGTTAGGATGGTAGTCCACATGAAGTTCAATTAACTGAGCTTCATGTATGTATGATTAAAGTTCAATAATAAAAATCCATTTACAAGACCGATTATCTTTTTCTTTTAATGTTTTATAATTCAGACAAGAAGCTCGCTAGCATACCATGCCGACCTTGGCATGTCATGACATACAGCACTCCAATCAACTTTCAAATTGGTAGAAAATTCGAGAATGTTAAATTTAAGTTCGATATTTTCTTTTTCAATTTGACATATTCTACCATCATACCCAGAGGTTGGACAATAAAAATGAATGTGGATACTCATGTAGCAAAATAGCATTTCTCTGTATAATATGTTTCCTCTTCATCAAATTGTATGGTGCCTATTTTACTCAAGGTCTTAAGGTTTTGAGTTGGATGATCCAATAACTTTAATATATTATCAAAACGTCAGGTTACGAACTAGGCTATGCACCCCATAACAATAGTGTAACATCTCTCAAATACATTTAAGTTGTATTTTCAAATATCAAGGTGCTTTTTCAAATATTAGTTCAATTTTGTAAAGAACTCCAAAGTTAAATGTATTTAACCAGAAGCAGTAACGAGGTGGGTGATCTCTAAGGAAGTTTTCGCTCTCAAGCCAATTACTTCTGAAAAAAGACAAGACCGTGATGTCTTTGGGCCAAAATGGACAATACCTTAATGGTGTACATGATGTTACAAAATGATATCAAAATTACGAACTAGTTGAAAGTATGAGAGCTAAGTGCCACACATGGTAAAATGTTATATCATGAGAGGACTATCCATGGGACGGCAATACGCAATGCTACGGTGTGAAGCTACATGGTGGGAGTCACCTCTTAAGTATGTGAAGGCCACTTCTAGAGTCCTACTCACTTGGTGAACTGGTTGTAGGTTAGGTAATATTGCGACGAGGATGTCACATATATTAGGAGATAGAATGCAATATCTTTCAAATATAGTTAAGTTGTATCTTTAAATATCAATACATATTTTCGAGCATTAGTTTGGTTCTTTTAAAGAAATCCGTAGTTAAGCGTATTTAGTCGGGAATAGTAACGAGATAGTTGACCTCCCGAGAAGTCTCCGCTCTGGAGTCAGTTACCACTGAAAAAGGATAAAATCCTGAGACCCTTGGATCAAAGTGGATAATACTTTGATAGTTGAAGTACATGACATTATATATGATCCACGTGATAGAATCTAATAATGGCTTACGTGCATGCTAGAATAGTCCCCCATCCGATATGATATAAAAGAATCAATACTTAAAGATATGGTGCCTACTTCACTCAATGACTTAAGATTTTGAGATTATATGTTCAAGTTCATCACAATAAACAAACTTTTAATTTTGATAATTATATACTGGGTAATATTATACATCCAATCCTGTGGATGTACTTAATGACAGAAACAACATCCTCTGTACTAGGAAGCACCATGCACTGTATCTAGCTATAGTAAGGACATTGGCGACTTCCATATGGTATATTAAACATTTTTGCCACAGAAGGCTGTGACTGGCATTCTATTATTCGGGCATACACAGGAGTGGTGGGCCTCGTGGCATTCCCCTATTAGTTGGACCTGTCTCCCAATAACAAGGGTACGCATTGCCTCATGTCTTCAATCTTTGGGTGCCATTTACACTGGAGGGTCCTTTCTCTCCCCTTTCACCGTAAATGTGACCAGCCACATCAATATCGGCCTTCTGATGGTCAATATCAGATGATTAACGTTGGCTATTTTTAAGAAAGAAATTTACCGAACTCGGCATTTATATCGTTCGATCTTTAATCGGATGATTATAAACAATATGAAAGCAGTGAAAGGGAAATTGAATGTGTTATTTCTCTTGGACCTAGTGAATATTGACGGTGTCTGGAGATTGGAGATTATAAAAGTCCCCTCTTTCTCTTTCTCTCTCAAGGTAGTTCAATGACCAAATATGTATAATGTTTCTTAGGCATGAGATGTTCAAGTCTTACGAGGCCTGTCCTATTAGAGATATATTGTGAATTTCAAGAATATAATTATTCTATTTAATTAGGTGACTGTTCTAGATCAATCTCACTACTGAAGAGAGAAACCTTATGGCTATGCTTTAATGCGGGAGAGTACATGTCTAGTAATTAAGTGAACCTGATCTCCTTAGATGGAGAGATCATGAGATATCAACTGAATTTTACTTAGTCAAAAATCCTCTCTTACTTTTTTTTTTGTTCAGTGGCATAGTGGCTAGGTATGTACAGATATTTACAAACGACCATGGATCGAATTCGAGATGTGTTCCAAAGTTGGAGATAATTATGTGCTGATCGAGAATTCCGCCTAATTAGGCGAACAATTCAAGTCCGCTTGATTTTCCGTAAAAGTAATCTTACGAACCGGGAGATAAAGATCCCAACAGCACTTAAGCTGCATGACTAGAGAGTTTTTTAGACTCTAATCAGATTCGAACTTGAGACCTCCTAATTGAGAGACAAGTGATGAACCAACTGTCCAAAGCAGTTAGTTCAAATCCTCTCTTACCTCACACTGATGTGATCTTCACCTAATAATAAGGATGTATTGCTAAATGTTTTTTGAATCATTGTTACTTGGTAACTCGTAAGTAGACAATTCCACTGGCATCTGGAGAGTTGGAGGGTAGCTGAGGAGAATGAGGTCAGCCACTCGAGAAACAGTTCTTATTTCCAGTCCAGGAAGAACTTGACACGACCTTATGTTATCAAGAAGGAGCCACTCTGGGCCGGGCCCACATACGGCTCTTCTCAGGTGTGGAGCCTGGCGTCAGAATTCCCGGCCTTGCGAATCGCACGATGGACGGCTACCAACTGGCGCTCGTCGGGCCGACGGTCAGGATCGCCGCCACGCGTCGCGGATGGAGACGTTTTCTTGCTTGCTTTGTAAGCACAACATATATCCCCTCCCTCGTCACTCGTCAGTCACCACCCAACCCCATCATAATTAGTTATGGATAACTATGATTTTGAGATATACAAATAATGACATGGAAATGAGAGGTTTTTTAAGAAAGATATAGACATTATGTATCTATCTTTGATCAGTAATGAATAAATACCCAAAGAAATTATTAATGTATGCATCATTGAATTTTGAGATAAAATGTGCACTTGTGTTGCATTACTATCATATTATGTCGCCAACAAGTTTATCTTCGTCTATGACCTAGTGATAATGGACTTTCATTCATAGAACAGGCCATACCTTCAAATCTCACCTCCTATAACTGTGCAAGGGGGAAGATTTGTACCATAAATTTGCCAAGACCTATGTCCAAGTATTGTAAACTATGGTGTGAAGATGAAATAATCGCAGCTGTGTTAAAACAAAATTTCTATCAAGTAAGAAATTTAAAATGAAGAGTTTTACTTGTGGCACCGCAGTAAATTGGTAAATTGATGTGGAATGATCTTTTTAGCCCCATTTCGCTACTTGGAGTATGCATATAGTTTTGTCCACTCGCATAAATGCATCCTGACGTTAGTAAAAGAAAAAAAAAAATTTAACCGCAAGCTGTGCCCTTTGAGCACATCTTGTCGCGCTGGAGAGTATTCTGGCGCTCTTGAGCGCATCAGTGCGCTCTCAAGCATATGAGTGCGTTAGAGAACGTCTTGATGCGCTCGAGAGCACCAAGATGCTTTTGAGTGTCTCAGGATGTGTTCGAGATCATATGTGGAGGGAATTTTTTTATTATTTTTTATTTACCAACGACAAGAAGTATTTATGCGAGGGAATAAGGTCATGTGCACGCTCGAGATAGTAGAATGGCGTTGGGAGGCCCATTCTACATTAGTTTGCTACGGTGCAACAAGTAAAACTATAAAATGAATGCCTTCTCTACGAGGGAGACCTTGTAAATCTTTCTTAAATGAGTGATTTTCTTCTTACAAAAAAGGTTTCAAGATCAAATTTTAACTTTCACGATACACAAAAGAGATATATTTTTTTTTAAAAAAGCTGAAAATGTCTAAACATCAATTGATAAATTATACGTCATCCAAACAGAAAAAAAGGAAAAAAAATATCATCATCATGCCCAAGTGCGGATAACAAACAACAATATGAGAACTTGCCATCCTGTGGCACTTATCTTGATATGATTACAACCCACTATCGCACAGTTCACCTGATGCCACCAAAGTCTATCCAATCAACGGTCAGGGTTTTGGGGTGATACAGTCTCGTCGTGTTCCAAGGTACGAAGTACATATGCTTGGGAGTAGTCGAAACGCCATTTTGACGCAAACCCATTTCGGGGAAGTGTCAGCCCTGGAGCTCAGCAGCATGCCTCCCTGCGAAGATTCGCTGTGAGATTTTGCTGGAGACGAAGGTAGAGAGAGAGAGGAAGTGGTAGCTGGTAACGGGTACTCGTCGTCGTAGTGGTATCGCAGCAGCAGCGGTGGGAAGATTTCTGTTGGCTACGGGACGAGGGCAGTGGTGGTGGCTACTGCCACTGGGCACGCCTTGGACGCACAGTGGGGTGGAGGGCTCATGTTGAACAGCACAGAGGGGGAGAAGAAAAGCCAAACTGGGGTTGCGAAGTTCTCGTGAAACAGGAATCTCACAGAGCATAGGTTGCCCAGGTGTCGAGAGACCCCGAAGTGGCTGGATATAAAGGAGAAGCCGAGGGTGGGGTGGAGACCACAACTGGAGGGCCAGTGGAGAAGACGAGAAGAAAGATGGTTTCTTCGCTGTTCTAGCTGCTTGCCCTTCGTGGGAATCTTTCGCAAGTGGTCGTGTATTACCAACTCTGAGGTTGTCATGTGGCGGTTCTCACATACGTTTCATGGCTTGAGGTGTCTCGTTTGATCAGGTTGTTCCTTGTGTTTTCTACTTGTTTTCTTCACAAACCCATGTTTGCAGATTGCTGAGTGCTTCTGTCTACAGAAAGATTTCTCCTTTTAAGGGAGAAGAGCCCCCCCATCTCAGCTTTTGCTCCCTCTTTGGTTGCCCACCAGCGGAAAGGTCCAGTTTAGGCCAACATCTGCGCAAAGGTGTCGCCTTTTTAGTTTTTGGTTAAGGCGATGCAAGATCCAGAGGTGGCAGCGGCGCTGCAAGCGGCGGCGGCCAGGGCGCCGCAGCTGCCGCAGGAGGAGCAGAACCTGAGGTGTCCCCGCTGCGACTCCACCAACACCAAGTTCTGCTACTACAACAACTACAACCTCGCCCAGCCCCGCCACTTCTGTAAGAGCTGCCGGCGCTACTGGACCAAGGGCGGCGCCCTCCGCAACATCCCCGTCGGCGGCGGCACCCGCAAGAGCTCCAAGCGCGGCGCCCCCTCCTCATCTTCCCCCTCCGCTCCCAGCGCCAAGCGCGCCAACACCTACTCCTCCGCCTCCCCTCCCGCCCCCGCCGCCCCCTTCGCCGTGCAGCCCGCTCCCCCGCTCTACGCCCCCCGCGCCGAGGCCGACCGCCGGATGCTGGACATCTCAGGCAGCTTCACCTCGCTGCTGGCCTCCAACGGCCGCTTCGTGAGCCTGCTGGACAGCTTCCACGCCGGGTTGCCGCCGAGTGCGAGCCTTCCCAGCCGCCCCCTCGTGAACCTGCCCCTCCAGCTGCACAGACCGAGCAACGGCAGCGAGAGCAGCGGAGGCGCAGCCTTGGCGGTCCCCCCGCCAGCGCAGCCGCAGCAGGCGCCGCTGCTGGAAAACTTCCTGGGGTTGCAGGAGGAGCCGGGCTGCTGGAATGGCGGCGTCGGCTGGCCCGACCTCGCCGTCTACATGCCGGGCTCGAGCTTCCAATAAAACCAAGAACAGAAAGAAGAAGAAGAAGAAAGATAAAAAGGTTTTAACTTTTTAGTTTTAACCATTCTCTTGTTAACGCTCCTTGTGATGGGTTTTCTCATCCTTTGCCGTTTTGAGCAGAACTGGAGTTTCCTTGCAGTTTTTTGAGTCGACATATATATGCATATGTTCATATGTGAATGTTTGGAGTAAACTACATAAATGGTGTGGATACAATGTAGCTTATGGGGATGTGCTGATGTATGGAGAGCTGGATTTGAAGAGTTACTTTGTCTTGTCTGAACAGGATGAACCCATCATGGGTAGTGCATGGAGGTATAACCATTGTTACTTTGCTATGAGATGATTGATTCATGGGCTTGTGCCTTAATATGTTGTGAGATGAGTGGTGAGGAATCAGTTGAATAGCGCAGATGGCTTTGTCTAATGGTTTTTCTTTAGGAGGTCTCTAGTTTAAATTTGGTTGAGAGTCTAAAAATTCGGTAAGTCATTCAGCACTTACTTGTCGTGGGATTTATATTTTCTTATTCGTGGCAGTACTTTCCCGAGAATCGATTTGAGTCCGAATTCTCATCTAAGTAGGTGCATTATTTAGACCGAACCTTGGTTCCTTCTAAAATTTGCATATACCTGTTCATTGGGCTACCTTGTCAGGGAAAAAAAAAAGTGAGATGAGTGGCGAGAAGAATGAGATTTCCGGAAGATGTAGACAAGAATTTACTGCACTTGTGCATGAGGGCAGTGTTTCATGGCATCCCGAACTCCTATTCTGTCCTTGCTTCCTGGGAACCTTGCTTTCAGACTTGCAAGCCCATGTCTAGGGATGTCAATTGGATCGGGCCAGTCCAGAGGCCCGGCCCGGTTTTAACTGGACTTGAGCCGATGAAATGGATCCGGTAAAAAAAATTATTGGCCAGATCTGGTCCGGCCCGAGAATTAAAAAGGCCGGGCTTGGGCTTTGGTCGGCTCGGCCCAGATATATCAAAATTTCTTATGACTTAATTTAAGTTTATATGTAAAGAACATTGTATCAATACAAGTTATGAGAATAATCAGTGAGATATGATTTTGCTTGTATAAAGTAAGTAATTTATATGTTTATATTACGATAAAAATATGTTATATGTTCTAATTTTATTAGGTTGATAAAAATTATCTATGAATGTTTGCATTAGGAAGAAGAAACATAAATTCTTCAAAACCGGCCAGGCCGGACTTAACCCGGCCTCATAAAAGTCTTCCAGGCCGGGCCAAGCGCATGGAAACCGTTTTTTTTTACCAGGCCCGGCCTGAATTTTTAAGGACCAGGTCGGGCCTAGGCTTATTCAGGCCCAGCCCAGGCCCGGTCCATTGACACGCCTACCCATGTTAGGAAATAATCCTGTAATTGGGTGATATTTGGTTTGACGGAAATGGTCTGAAAATATGTACACAAAGAATTTTATGAAATATGATATTTTGCAATACTTCTTAATCTAATTTTTATGTTTTTTTTAAACTCTTTTTGAACTATGTAAATGATTTTTGTTTTTTAAAGAATAAAGATAAGATATAATAGACAAAAATGTGATATAGTGCATTTTTCTTTTGAACGTAGCCCGGTGATTCTTGGGACTTGGTCCCCAAGGAGTTGGGATTGAGCTGGCCAAAGGCCGTAAGATTTTTCAACAGGGCCGCCAAGTAAGCGAGGGGGACGCACATCCCACAAAAGACCGTCGAAAGGGCGACAATTCCGTCCATGCAGATGAGGCGAATAGTCTACGGGCCGACTGCACCTGCACGTATGACGGGCGGGTCAAACTCGCGACCTCCCTGAGTGGAGAGAGTGCACCGTTGCACTACGGCGCTAGGTGCGTGATATAGTGCACCTTTTATTTAGGATATCACGGCTCTGTGCATTATATCGTATTCTTAACGCAACTATTAATGACACAGTGCTTTGTATGATATTGCTTTATTTTTTTTTTAACAACGTTGCACCTTCTACTGTTCGCTTGGTGCTTTATAAAATGTTGCAAAATCTCCGCCTGAAATTATTAATTTTAAAATCAATGAAAATAAAATAAAAAACATTTTCAAGTAATTGATTTTGAAATCATCTGTTTTGATTTTTGATAATTTAAGATTGAAAATCGAAATAAACTGAAATGAGAATCTTATGAGTCAACCGATCTAAAAAAATGATAATTTACAACACTTTAAAGGTATGAAAAAGTAAGGTAAAATAATTTATAACAATCCAAACATAACAAAAACACTGTTTTGCTGCTGTTAATTAATGTTTTATAGTATTTTAAGACACACCAAACGACTTCCTACTCAATGATACTCTTGTCTTTTGGTATCTCAAATTTCCATTTGTTATTGGGATATGAGTTTTACTTAACTGCATCACATGTAGATGGAGTGTAGGATAGCACAGTCACGTGATCTGATGACTTAGATTGTCATTTTTCTTTATTGAAAACAAAAAAACTTACACCATCTACTGCTATGATATATACCACGATTTGATGATACAACAAGTATTACTCTCAGAGATTTCATACAAACATAACACAGAAGATCCAACTTTTGTTCCACCATTTGCACGTCCTCCTATTAACAAGTGTTGTGACATTCCTCTGATGGGATCCTGGCATCTTGAAGTTTGGGTTTTCTAACTCCTCTGGTTATAGGACAGCAAAGATATATTCAAATATAGACACACACACACAGTCACACAGAGAAGTAACAATAAGAATTGTATACATTTTGACCTTCCTCAAAATTCGCAGTGAACGAAACATATGTGGCACTTAGCTGTCCTTTTTGTTTTTTGATCATACTATGAGATTATGTTAATGAAAACGTAAACTTTTTAATTATATAGTATCACGACCATCGAAACAATTACAGTTTTTTTTTGTATTAATGCATATTAAATTAAATCTTAAAATATTATGTTTTATAGCACATGAGAATAGAATCTAAATGCCAGGTATTATGAGCATTTTTTTATGGCAAATAAAATATTATATTTACATCTATATTCTAACTCCCACATATTGTTTTCAATGCCCTTAAAATCTCAAAAATGTTGCGGGGCATACTCCAACTGAAAATGCCAAAAAGATTTCATAAATCTTAATAATGTAAGAGATACATACGTAAAGTTTTAAGCATATAACTACAACATTTCTGAGATTTTAAAAATATTGAAAATATATATGTGAGATTTGGGGGTATAAATATAAATACAGTATTGTTAGGAGGATACATACCAAAATCCTCACATTTTTCAATGTTTGCGTGCATGCTTCTCTCACCATGTCCTTCTGCTCTTCCTTTTATTAGATGTGATTTCTAATAGAGATTTGTCGCACTTAAATGCCAGTGGGCCCTGTTCCCATCTTAGCCCATCCAGTCTGATCGGGCGTTGGGGCCCATCTCTAGCTCGCTGTTGGGCTGACGTATCTGGAGTCGTCGCCCCATACGCCATTTCTGCGCTCTGATTGGGACAGTGGAGTTGGGAGGGTGACCTCTCATAATTATTCCTTCAGATAAGAAACTAATTTTTTAGTGCTCTGTGCATGATCTAAACTCATATAACATTTTTCACGTTTCTTTTCAATTTGGATTGAGATTTTAAGATCTCAGATTGTGGGAAAACTTAAAAAGATCGTTAGGGTAAGTGAAGGTTTTTAGATTCTCTCAAATTCTTCTCATTTAAAAATAAAATAGATGACACTCGTTGATATATTCCCTCCACTGCATTCAGATGTTACAGGAATTCGATAGAAAAGAATAGGGGGAGAATTCAAGTTTAAGGTAATTTGATAAGGTAACCAAAGGGGATCCACTCCGTAAAAATCTTCTCCTTCAGTATATTGGAGAGGAATAAAGTGTGGTGCAGTTTGCTATAGTGAGTGCAGTTACGTTTTTACTGTCATACTCATATTAAAAATAAATAAAATTCATCATAAATTTTTAAATATTAAATTAATTTTTTTAAAATTATTTTCATCTTTTGAGATTTTATTTTCACCGTTCAATCGTGTCCGATCTTAAAATTTAATTATATTCGTCTATTAGATACATGCAAATTTGATTTTTAAAAATCATAAAAATAATAAAATAATTAAAAATTCATCATATTATCCTTAAAGTTGTTCTTATTCCCAAAAGTATTATATTCATCACTAATTTGCTTACATCCGATTAGACGGCTACGATCTAATTAGATATGTTTGGACAATTGAAAATTAAGTTCTAGATGATGGAACTAACTCGAAGAGAGATAATTAAATATTTAAAAATTATGATAATTTTTTTTTTTTTTTAAAATATAAGAATGTGAGTGAAGCATACTATGTGGTTCATCCGCACGTATGAGAAAACTACACCACAACATTTCCCTCTCTCTCTATATGTATACATTATGCACGTTTCAATTTGAGATTTATTTTCATGTCCATATATCGGTTTCTTTCCGTTGGTAAGCAAACATAAAGAAAGTTTAGGGTACAAAGCTCAAAAAGAAAAAGGTTGGGGGGGGGGGAGGGGAAGGAGAGGTCAAAGGCTCTCTATACAGTTCTCCTTGATCTTCTAGATGGATAACTTTTTTTTTTTGGCGCCTCAATGTTCTAGATGGATAACAGTGTGTCAGTGATGGGTTAATCTAATCACACGATTCAAATGCAAACATGGCTAGCGCATGGTTAAGTTTTTCCTTTTTCTCCCTCTTCCTGTGACATGCATTAGATGGAATGCGTTGACTTTGACTCAATTGCCATAGTGCACTGCACCAAGGCATGTTTTGTATTAGTTGTCTTGTTCCTTGGACAGGATTGCTTGTCATGAGCATGACAGTATTTTCTGCAAAATGCATGATTTTGTCGTATTCTCGGTTAATAATATAACTTGTGACATAGATCTTCTCGATACATGAGAGAATCTTACTTCAACAGTCCCTAGCCATATAAGGGGGCTTGTAGGACACCTTAGAGTTGCAATGCTACGGTAGGGCAGCTTCTCTTGCTTCCACGTGACACCAGAGAGGGAGGAGGAGCAGAAGAGATGGGAAAGGAGGGGCACCAAAGAAGAGCCTGTGGCTCAGCAGTGTAGTAGGCTCATCCCATTTTATAGGGATAGTTTTGGGTTCGAGTGTCATCTGCTGCGGTTGCGAAGAATGAATATATATATATATATATATATTTGAACGGGTATAAATATTTTACAGGTGATTAGGGATAAAGTCTAGGAGATTCTTTGGAGTTGGAGATAACTTTAGACTAGATAATAATTCTACCTAATTAGGCGAAAAATCTAAGTCTACCTAATCATTCAAAGAAGTCATGTTACGGACTCAGGATAAGTATTTCTGCAAAAGTTTTAAGTTCTAATTAAGAATGGAATTTGAGACCTGTCAATTAGAGAAAGAGGTGAGCCAACTGTACTAGACAATTGTTTCAATAAAGAAGAAGAATTATTCCATGAGTTCGTGAGCTATCATGACTGTGTAGAAAAATTTCCTAATTAGAGAAAAATGGATGAGTATTCATTTGTATTATCACTAATATAGAGACTTTGTAAATATATGTGACCGGAGACAAAAAAAGATAAGACACATGGAGGCATGAGAAGTGGCCTCCATGTCAACTCGGTGTTGAGGTGATTGAGCTGATCTTCCCAATATTCTTATAGGGTTAAAGCGAAAAAGACAAGTCATTTGATATTGTGGGAGGTGGATTCCCTCACGGAGAACCCTATATATTCCACTACTCCAATTACACGGAGGCATATTAGTGTGTCATTCGAGTGTTGGGGTGGTTTGAAGAAAAGCATCAGTCTGGCACTAAATTCAACTGTTCATGGGTAATAAGAAAAGATGGAAATATTCTCACCTGATTGTTCATGGGTAATAAGAAAAGATGGAAATATTCTCACCTGATTGAGAGCTTTTGAACATGATATATGTGCCTATATGTCGTGATGTTGTTGATTCAACACAAAAACAGTTAATTTCTTCCTTACTACAAAGTATCTCTACAAATACTTTTATTAGGTCGGCATATAAAATGGTACATTGAAAAGTGAAAACCGGCCTAAAGATCTCTCCTAGGCAAAATATGCTCTCTAGATGAGCACAAACCCACCACAATCGAATCTAGCTAGTTTGGAGGTTTGTCTTCAAAGTTCCTTCAAAATGGCCCACTGATGTGTTCCGCTGGAGTAATACTTGCTGCGAGGCCTTGGATATTGAAGATTGGACTAACAAATAAATTTTCTTTGTAAATTTTTATTTGATTAAAAAACTGCCTAAATTTAAGATATATAAGATTGAACGATTAACAATAATCTCTCCATGATCTCAGCAGCTACAGGAAACCCATTAAGATAAACACTGATCAAACAAGTGTTTATTTTTTTCATCACCACTTACCAAGGCCATGTGCTTGGTTAGGTTGGGCACATAATTGCTATCCGTCCTCGAGGTGGACAGCATGTTCATCATCGGGGATGCCCACCAAGTGTTTGTTGCAGAGCCCACTCCTCGCAGGCTGCGGCTTCACGCATGCCCGCCGTGCTGATTTGCTCATCCGCACGTCAAGGGGAATGTTAGGAGCTGCGCCGGCCTGGCCAAGTTATGAGGACATGTGTGCCCTAGTCATATCTCATGTCTCACATCTAATCTAGAGGGGATCAGTTAGGTGATTAGATGGCTCACCATTTTAATTATTAAATAGATTTATTGACTTTGGGCTGAAAAAGACATCTCTCATTAACATCACCTATGTCACTTATCATCGCTCCAACAAATTAGAACTATTCATTACATCTCTCATTAACATCACCTATGTCACTTATCATCATCGGTCCAACAAATTAGAACTACTATTCATCCTTTTAATGTACGAGACGATGATGATTTATTTGAGACATTTAATCTGATCTCTAAACAAAATATTTATTCAAATCTTTCATTTTAATGAACACTAAGTTATCTGGAGATCAGATTCTTCAATACAGTTAAGCAGCATCTAAATTATACATTCTTGGATATTTTACGTCAAATCAAATTATAGCTTGTCAATTCTGTGCGACTCGATACGACTCTTATAAATTGTATCGGTTTTTGGAGTTTGTAAGTCTATTGAGTCAGTCTGAGTCTTTGCAAGTCGGAGCGAGTCTTTATAAGTCCGATGTGCACTTGGAGGATACAAGTCCATACTGCACCAAATCCGTGAAGCTTGAATCAAACAAATTTTTTTCTTTTTTTTGGGGCGTGGGTTGGTATCATTGTGCTCAATATATACCTATACTGAAGAGGCTGATCTTCAGATAATTCGGATAATATGATCTTCTAAAATACTAAGAAGAAGGCTCAAATAAATATCTTGCTTAGAGATAACGAATGTTTTGTTCTAATTTATTGGACCCAAGTGACATAGTCGATGCTTAATTTTACGGCGTTTTGTATCAGATCAAGAACTTAATGCTCATAAAAAATCATAAGCATGTCTATTTTTCCCTTTTGAGAGTGATGGTTTTAGGTGACACTATAATGGCAGACTTGTAGGCTCCTGTTCATGTTTGGACTTTACCCAGTTAGGAGAGAATAGCAAGATTAGGAGCCATAAAGTTGCCAGCCCCACTAGAGAAGTAGGCTTGTGGACTCATTCCACGCGCGGTAAGGGGCAGTTGACCCTTTAGAAGGGAATAGTCGCCTCATGAGGCCAAGAGTCTTCCCTTCGGCGCTCCAATTATTTTCTCCACCGGCCACCACTGAGTAGAGTGGAGCTCTTTGAAAAGAGACATTACTATTACTACACCAAGAGTAGAGATGCAAATGGGAACCGATAACCCGATTATTCCACTGATCATGAGTTTATAGGTCAACTAATAGATAATCTTCTTAAACCGATATATGTGTATATATAACGGATATAATTTTTCTTAATAACCAAATATATATGGTACACTAAAGATCTAATTATCCAACCGATTATTAGCTTATGGGAGAGTTAATGGATAACTTTTTTTGAATTGATAACATAATTGATATAGTCAAGGATCTACCTAGGATCCGCACCAAATCCGATTCTTTTGCATCTCTAAAAGATCCTTTGTTAAAATGCAAGGGGAGAACACTGACGAGGGAAATTAAAAATCACAACAAAAGATTTTTTGGATTTCATTCTCTGATTAGAGTATGCTCCCATTCACATGAATAAGGTGTGAAACTGTGTCCAAATTCACATGGGGCAAGAGTAAATCAATCATTTCACTAAAAAAAAAGGTGTAAATGCACATTACCCCTTTCTCCATATAGATGGAAGATACACTTTAATCTAGAAAATGAGGTCCATAAGATCTCATCTCAATCATCTACTTCTATGCTTTGTGTCTCTCTCCAAAGTTTTTGGAAGAAGTTTCCTTAGTTATACTAGCAACAAAGGAATAAGCCTATACCACAAAGGAGTGTCAGAAATATCACGCAAGTATAATTAATTAATGGATAATAACTAATAAATTTCCTTCTTTGCCGTGCAGATTAACTTTCTTAGGTCCAAAGAATAATAGTCGAAAACTCCTCCACGATTTCGGAAATAGGGCAAAAAGTCATCTTTCGAAGGTTAGAGATTTAGGCAATTAGCTATAGAAATGCTTTTGTTCCACCGGTGAAGAAATAACAGATATTCAACATAAAATGATTGGGGTTTTTGCAAATAACCTCTTAGAAGATCTCATATTTGTAGATAACTCCCTATATAATTTATATTATATTAATATTTGCGTACAACCCCCTTAACTATGCGCATTTACTTCGAATTTTCACCTAAATCCAAATATTGTTATCTCATGTAAAATATGTGAAAGCCATTAATTGAAAATACAAATAATATGCTCATTTAAAATACAAACACCTTATAAGAAAAATCAATAAACAACCACCCATAAACATGTCTATTATTTAGCATACAAAATTATTTTTATTTTAATAAAGTAAAAATATTTTAATTAAGATAAAATTCAAGACAAATCACATAGTTAAAGGGGTTATATATAAATATCACCATAGTTAAGGAGGTTATTCGCAAATATGAATTATGCAAGACCTTATCTACAAATGAAATCTCCTAGGGGGTTATTTGCAAAACCCCCTAAATGATATAACAGTTGTTCAACATGAATCACATTCCGGAACATTTACCTCAGCACACTATTAGGAGAGTATCTACGGGAAAAGGTGTTCAACCTAAATGATATAACAGATATTTTATAATGCAACAAATGGATAAAACAAAGATTCCAGAATGCTCCTAGCACTGACGATGTCACAAACTTGGGTATAACCACAATCCATTATGAAATAACACCATAAACTGCCGAAAGGACCTATAGAGAATTGGGTTTCTAACATAATTGTTTATGCAATTAGACACTTTAGGATGGGCATATTTAGTAGAGCAGCTGCAATAAATGGATACAACAATGATTCTAGAATGCTCCTATCTCTGAGATGTTGCGAACTCTGATATGACTGAAATAATTGTCATAATATGAAGCAAAATAAAAAGGGTTACAAAACATAAGTATATGGCCCACCAAAATGGCTTCCGATATCCTCCTTTCCATTTAACAACTTTGATGAATACCCAAAAAATTTGCCTTGCGAATGCCAAACAATCCATTTGTTTAGCTATATGTGGTCAAGCAAATGAACCAAGATGGCAGCGAAGTAAAAATTGCAGTCGGATGATAAAATGATAATAAAAAGAAAAAAGATAGTGGTCACTTCAGTCTTTCAGCAACATGAACATATTCTAACCATGATGGTAAGAGAGCTTGAAAAAGCATTTTGTTTTGTCATTTCTCAGAACAAATTAAGCGATGACCAAGGCATCATTTGCAAACTCCCTCCGAAATATTTCTCGTACCGAAGTGCCTTCTGTGAACTTTCTCTTTGGAACACAAAGTAGACAACTGTTAGAAATACCCACGCAATTATGATTCTACATCAGAAATCGTCTCTTTTATGATTTATAACATGTGATAAACATAAAAATTATTAAATCAAACAATAAGAGGATGTAACTCTGCTAATATTTGGCAAATAACATTATGTAATATATAATGTTGAATATAATAACGATAATGTACTAAATGCAATAGCAACATCTACCGTGCTACATTCCATAAAAAACATATATAAATACACCCGAAAGGTGTTACATAAAGATTGATGAGATGAAAAATAGTGTTACGGTCTATAGAACCAAAAAAAATAAGAATAACTAATTAGAGCGCTGATGTCATGAGAAACTTCCATGCTCTTGAGATGGTTTTCGTTTCCAACGAACAGTGTGGAAACTTTTCTTTCCTTCCATTCACACCATCACCCTCTCCAAGAAGCCCAAAAAGTAAAGAGTTACAATGACCCACATTGCAAGACACCTTAGCCCACTCCCTAACTTTGCCACAAACAAAAGAGAAGACACAATAAGGGGATTGGCCTCCCTCCTAAAAATCCTGCTATTGTGTTCCATCCATAAAGCCCATATGGTCTTGTGAAGAAGCAACCATCATAGGATCCGATCTTCCTTCCTAGGCCAAACCCTTTCCCGAGAGAGAAGTAGTTTTTCCATTGCCTCCAGGCGCCTATAGTCCACATGAAGTTGATTGCAAATCAATTGCCAAACCTCCTCCACTAAGGAGCATGTTGTGAAGAGATGGTCCATGTATTCCTCTTCCATGCACATAGGTAGCGAAGAGGAGGTAGATCCTAAACAAAAACAGAAAGCTGGTCACTGGTGGGTACCAATGGTTGGCAGTATCGGCCAATACCGATACGAATCGATATTGGTGGGTACCGATACGATACTGAGGAAAACCACGATACCAGTCATTTGTTTTAAAAAATAATAAATAAATAAAAACTTTTATTAGCTAGTACTTGGCCAAAATTTATCCGGTATCGACCTATACTAGCTGATATGCCCAATACCGATACCGGTACGTCTCGGTATCAGTACCCCCCCTCCCCCCATACCGATATTGGTATTGCCATCCTTGTGGGTACCCTGTTAAGAGAAGCCATCCAAAGAAGGATCTGCACCTGGGACGGACTTTTAACCCTCCATACATGAACAATATAAGGGTACCTAGTCCCTCCATCAGTCACCAAGGAGTAAACTGATCTGACTAAAAACCTTCCTCCATTATGCTGCCTCCAGGTCCATTGGTCAATAGATGATGGATCCAGACAGAACAATTACAAAAGTTGTGGCAACTGCACCAGGTCAGTCAATTGACTCATTTCCTCATCTCTCAAATGCCTTCTGAATGTCACCTTGGAAAAAACAAAAAAAGCCTTCTGAAGGATGGGCTTCAACATGGAAAGGACAGCTGCACATCAAAGAACTAGTTGACAACAGCATCGGACCCTCGTGCGATAGCAAAAAGTCGTTTGAACAACAGACAGAGAGGGTATGCAGACAAGTGTCCTTCCAAAGAGACAAGGCATGCCATCTACCACCTGGATCTGGGAACCAGAAAATAAGATACTATAAGTTGACAGAATATCCCTCCAGATCCAGGAGACATTATAGATAGTTTGAAGAGACATTCCCCACATTCTTGTGCTGCCATAATACTTTCGAGTTATGACTTCCTGCCACAAACCTGAATCCAAAGTCTTGGCAAGCAAGGCCAAGTTGAAAGAATCAATGTCCTTCACCCCAAATCTCCATTTTCCATCAACCTGCATATCCTGCCGTAGCTAACATGATATCCTGCTATTTTAGTCTCCCCTGCAACTTGCCACAAAGAATCTAGCTTGAATGGATTCCAGCTTTCTCATCACAAATCGAGGTATCTCAAAAATGGGTAAGTAATAGGTGGGGACGCTGTCAAGAACTGATATGCAAAGTGTCAGTCTTCCTCCAAGGAGAGAAGCTTTCGTTTCCACCTAGCCAATCTGCTTTCAAACCTCTGCACAATTGCATCTCAATCCTTGCATTGAAGAGCCCCTGGGGTGAGAGGCATACCAAGGTAGGAGAAAGGAACTCGCCTTTAAGGAAGCCCATTGTAACAGTAGTGCTCCTCAATTCCCTCTCTCCCATGTTGATGCCCATCAACTAGCTTTTATGGAAGTTCACCTTCAACCTTGCCACCTCTTCAATCAAGTCTCGCATGAGTCTGGCTACAAAAAGCTGATTTTCATCCTCTAAGAAAAAGATGATAGTATCATTAGCATATTAGAGGTAAGAAATAGTCATTTCTTGCTAAGTAACTAGGAAGCCTCTGATAAACCTACTTCCTCTACCCTCTCTCACACCCTACTCAGCATATGAGACACCAAAATGAAGAGGCGAGGTGATAATGGATCACTAAGGCGAAGGCCTCTCCCAATGTGAAGTGATGTGGGTTGACTATTGATCCGTTACTGTAAATGTGACCGAGGACACACATTCCCTTACCTAGGAGGACCACTTATCACCAAAACCATCTTGTTGAAAACTTGGAAATAGCATCCCTAGTTGACCCTAAATATGTTTCTCAAAGTCTAGCTTCAGTGCATGCCCCTTCATATGATGTGACTTCATGGAATGCAGCCCCTCATGCACCATAAGGAAGTTCACTTGAATACATCTACGTTTAATAAAGGCACCTTGGTTACGAGAAACTATCTTGTTCACCACCTTCACTGATATAGCCATCATTGTCTTGATAATAATTGTATTATCCAATTTCAAAAAAATTGTTTTGTCATCTTGTAGGTCCCGTTCAATAAACTGATGGGCATGTAATTTGGAGAGCATTTTTTTTAACCTTCGCATAACCTAAGGAAACAAGCTTTCCAACTTTGCCAGCATCTAAGTTGAGTGATATGTGCCATGTCACAAGTACTCTCCCAAGCATCCCTAGACAAAAGGGTATATTAATAAATGCTTGATAATTTCCTTTCCATCATTGTGTTCATAAGAAGGTTCTCCGACTTGGGGATCTATATCGGATCGTTTCCCAGACACAAGTCGTATCCAATCCGACTCTGCCTAACTCATGCGAGTCGAGCCAATGAATTTGTTAAAAGTAATGAGTTTCAGGTTTTTGGACATATTTTAGAGAAGTGTACCCTATTAATTGATATAAAAAGTATATTTTTACTTACCAAATGAAAAAAATGAAAATTTTAATTTAAAATAACCCATTATACATGTATGAGTCAATATAATTCGATCCGACTCGGTGCATGCTTGATGATCGGACTCGTCTAGATACAAGTCAATTTACACAAGTCGGCACGATCCGGTACAATATGCCAAACCTTGGTTCATGATATCTTGGACCACAAGAACCATGGATGGCAATATCGGCCAATACCGATACGTATCGGCATCGGTGGGTACCGATACCGATACGGGGTACCTCGTACCATTCTTTATAGTTATAAAAATAATAATAATATATATTTTTATTAATTTTTATTGGTCGGTACCAGCCGATATGGCCAATACCGATACGTATCCGTATCGGTACCCACTGGGACAGGTATCAATACCGAGATTGCCATCATCGACAAGAACCCAAGGTTTTAAAAAATGGATTGTGGAACCAGATTGGCCCTGGCCGGTTCCACTTCCAAGGCCGGTTCTAGCCATTTTAAACAGGACCGGTTCTGACTGGTTCCAATCCAGTTCAGCCTGTTTTTAGTACCATGCAAGAACCCTACAGAGTTTGATTTATGGATGGTAGCTCCTCTAGATCTTCAGCATGTTTACATGCTCATCTTTTCATTAGTAACCATCACTATATGGTTTCACATGGCAATCATCTTAGACATTGCATTCCTTGGACCAGCAAAAAGTTTCCTAATATCTTCATTTCTCAGTCTCTCTCAGAGGACTTAATTCTTGCACATCTGTGTTCTTGTAAGTATATTTCAATATGCTCATGCAAAACAAAGCGTTGGGCCTGTTGCTATTGGCATGGCCAATCAATGTGAGGTCCGTTCATTCTCTAGTGATGTCAAGGTCGATTACTCTGGTACATAAAAAATGGTGAATGACCAGGATGCAAAAAAAACTCTCCACATTCTCCATTCCCCATTAGCAGCATTCCCAATAGCGGAACTGTATAGGGAGCAGGGATCCGTTGTCACTGGTGGCACCAAAGTATGGTGCCACCTACTCCAAAACCCCATGATTGAATCTTTAAATTATAAATCCCATTAAATCTTCTTTCACTATCCTGAACAAGTTACACATCCAACATTGATGCATACAAAATGAACAGCTTACGTACTACATACATGGTACACCTCTGATCCATGAATTTTTTGTATTAGATTTGAATGGCTTTTTGTTTAAATAATTATTTTATTGATAGCTGTGGTAGTGCTAGCCGTATGCCAATTGTGGATGCAAGCAATTCCTTGACACAGTATCGTACTCGAAAGCAATTGCTAACCTGTTTGCTGGAACTTCAATTTTGTAGATAACCTCCTCCTCGTCACAGTCGGGAACCCCTTCCTCTTCCAGGTGCTTCTCTTTCCTAATTATTGCTTTCTCTGTAGTTGTGGAAACACATAATAGTAAAATTTACCAAGGAAGAACAAAATAAGGTAGAAATTAGGCTATAATGGAGCGAAATATACGTAGAAAGGCTACAACCAGCTCACCACATCATCAAGTTCAATGCCAAATTCAAAACACAGCTCATCAAACTCCTCTTGTGCTGAAATTAAAACAGAACAACAGCTATTGCCAAAGCGGATAGGACTAAGATGAAATGTGGAGAAACAAAATGCTCAAAACAAGCCATGTACTATCTCTCTGTTCTATAGTCCACATTATACTCACTATAAGACCTTCCCAAAGCTTGGAAGAGAAGGTCTCTTCCGACGCTAACGGTCAACATTGCGAGAGAGACCGACGAGTCCAAACTCCAATCACAGCGGCGCAGACAGAGACTACCGCCAGCCAACAAACGCACAAATAAACTGATACAACTGCAACGTTAACACCAAGATCTCCAAACCCTAGTCTGCCTGGGCATTAATGCACATCAGAAACCAAAGAGTAAACGTTCTTTCTACCAAGATTGGAATCCAACGGGTGTTTTGAAACACATAAGCAGATTCCTCTTCATCAATATACTCGTCAAGAGATAAAGAATCGTGCGATGGAGGCGCTCACCTATGCCGGCGACGGCGTGGAGAGCGGCGGCTGAGGTAGACGCTAGGTCTCCGGCGAGAGGAGGCCCCTGGGAGCCGCCGGAAGGAGAAAAGGCGGCGGGGAGGGAAGGATGCCGGTGGCGCCGTTGGCTGCCAGGGAGCAGTGAAGGTGGGAGGCGGGCACGGGGGTCTGGGTTTAGAAATGGGCCTCTCCAGCCAACGTGAAATGGGGTCTGTTAAGGTTGGAAGGGCGGCCCATGAATGAGGCGGGTTTAGGCCGAGTATTGTTTGTTGTGGGGGTGATGGGATGATGCGTTTAGTGTGACGCAAATAATCGTAAAACGTCGTAAAAAATTATTAAAATAATTTTTTTTTATCTATAATGCTATAACTCAGTTTACAGTATTTTTCATACGTTTGGCGTGTCGTAATTGTAATGTTTCGAAACCAGTTGACCTATACGGTACTGTTTACCTGATTTTAGCCTTCAGTCTAAAATTTATCAAAAATTAAAGAATCAAAAATTTTAAAACTGGTGATTTTAAAACTAGCATTTTTATACTGACTGATTTAAAATTGGTGATTTTTAAAACTGATATTTCACGATAAAACATCTGCATAGGATTTATTTTTTTGACATAAAATCGGTGAACTTTTAAAATTTTAAAATCAGAAAGTCTTTTGTTTGATTTGATGTAAACCTGGATGCCTTACTCCGCCAAAAAAATTAACATCAGGGGTTTATTTTTGACAGACGATATATTCTGTAATAACATTTTTCAGCCTGTGATCCTTCCCGGGGTATTATCTGTTCTATGAAACCTCAGATTTTTTTTTCCCCAGAAAAAAAAGAAAGTTGTCTAATTGAGAAACGAGTGCTAACCTGTCCCTCTTACTAGTATCTAATGTTGAACTGAATGGTGAGGATGTACAGCTTAAAGTTGCAATTTGCAACAGCAATTGAGCTTCTTTCGGTACACGAAGGGCACCACTTCCAGTCGATAAATTTGGCATTCCCTATATCATTTTCTTAGGGCCCGTTTACTTGGGTATTAGTTTTGATAAATTAGTGATTTTGATATTAATATTTTGGGAAGCTAGAATATTAATATTGTAATTCATACACGAGAAACGCAGGTGCTCACAAGATCCAAAGGAGGAGAGAGTGAGGATGGGGAAAGAAGAGAAAGGGAGGTCCTAGGACCCTGGAAATCTGAATCTAAGCATTTCAATATAGGTTTGAGTTTGTATGAAATTTATTATAATGAACTACGTGAGCCATAGTTAATTTGATCCACCCCATACATAACAGGGAATCAAATGAGTTAAATAAAAGCACGTATACGCACATAGATGGACAGATGAGTAGACAGGTAATTATGGGTAAGGGGAATTGAATGAACTAAGGTTTTTTAAATATTAACTGCGAAAGGCGGGTCGAGCAAACACGCATGCCATGTCCCGTACTCTTCTGCTGCTTCCCTGACCAAATTCTTCCAAGTTTCTCCTTTGGAAACTCGTCATAAATTTTGCTGTATGATCGATAACTCGGTATTCAATCAAGCCATCAACTAGTGATCCAAGGGAAAGCAACCACACCACATTTGTGAAAGAGAAAGAAAAATGAAAACCAAGACATCTCGATCCTAGAACCGAGGATATACATAATCTAAAAGCCTCAAGGTTACTAGGCTAAGGTTCAAGATTGACTCGTTAGTAAACAAATTCCTCTTATAGATGCAATCAGCACCACAAGTGTCATCACCTGTCTCCATATATGACCAATCAATTGTAGATAAATTATGAACCGTCACAGATATTCTTCCATGGCTCGTCCAAATTATAACAATAGCAACCGGTGTACGCCAGCACATCTTATAGAAACACAATCTACATCTGCATATTGGGTGTGATATCATGTAGAATAATACCTTCCTATATCAGGTTAGTCGTGCAAAGCAGTTTTTTCAACCCTCCTTGCAAATGTCCCAGCCACCAGCAAAGGGAAAGCAATAGTTGCATCACAATGAACCTAGTTGATTTCAGCAACATTCAAATTCGTCAGGAAAACCAAAAATAACCATAACAAAAGTATTCCATATTTGCTTCAAATATGCGAATCAAAAGTAGTCATATCTGTGTTTGCATGCACAAACGTGGCAAAATTTTCAGTAGTAAAAAAGACCATTCAATACCTAGTTGGATTCCAACCAGAGTTTAAAGAATCAGAATTGGCACGAGAATAGGCGCCAAATGAAGCCTGGAGATTGGGCGGATCAAGTTCGATCACATTAACATTGGCCCATATCTATAGATTGCATGGATCAAGACCTTGGCAGAGCTCAACCTATATGTCCGATTTTAAATATGGCAGGATACAGGCATGTTGTACCAAATTGAGCTGAGTTTTTTGGTCATAGACAAACCAAACCCTCCCATTGGAAGTGAATTATGTGCACAAAACCTATGGACTGCATAGCTACAATTGCAAGGTCAGTTGCAGCTAATAAAATGCTCATAACAAGTTGATAAATGGCACTTAATTAAAAGCATTGCAAAAACAATGTCACAAAGAAAACATGCTTTAGCCCCAACAAATAGAGATAGCTTAAGGATGTTTAGAGCCTGTTCAAATCAATGTCAGAGAAAGCCTTAAAACCAGTGAACAGGTTTTGACATCCATCAATTCCCTGATGATGTGATACTTACAAAATTACATGTTAATGGAGTACTGTGTAAAATTAGGAACATTATGACTATTTAATGTCCCTAGTAGCTGTAGATTTTAAAAATGGAACTTACTTTAACAGCCTTTGCAGAACCTCTTATTTTTCCCCATGACACAGCTTCATCAGGATGTGCTCCAGAGTCACTACCATCAAATTCTTGTGCTGTGTTTATGTAAACAGCATAATCTGCCCCGTTGCGCATCATGTTAGCATTGCAGATGTGGTGCTTCGGAAGACCACCACCTAGAACTATGATGCCTGTCTTTCTAGGACTCGCATGGACAGCTTCACCATTCATTGCCCTTATATCTGCAACATGAGCAAGGTACATGATTTGGTCATTTAGGAAGTAAATAACATTATATTGAAGAGAGAAATAAGAGATACCTTGCACAATGTCAACAATCAAACCAGGATTGCGGAATGAGTGGAAATACAGCATATCTCCCAATGACCCATCAGTAATTCCCGGACAAAAGACAGGAATATTGTTCTGCATGGGTGATCAATAATACGCATTAATTAAGAAAAAATAGCTGTTGTGCATACTACAAGAAAATTCACAAAACAAAAGAAGACAGCAAAAAATAGACAAAAATAAAAAATAAACAAAAACATCTAATTTGCTACTAGTGAATAGCTGTACTGCAGAGCACAGTGCAGCTTGAAATGTTAACATCGCAAGTTCAAGCATTTGATGACTTGACAAAATAAGTTGAACTTTTGGTTGCTCAACTAATGCAGAAAAGTAAAAATAAACAGCATCAATGACATCTTTCACAAGTTCCAGGTCTCTAGGACTACAATCCCCTGTTTTTTTTCTGAAAACTTCTTTGCTATCACTGACTGAACACATAAGAGATAGAAAGTACGTCTCAGGGCGGGAGTATAGACTACAGAGATCTCAGACAGTTAAATGCAAAATGGTAATGTCTGAACAAGCAACTAATCTATATTCAGGAGCAATATCATGTCAATACATCAATTTTAACAAGTGACACTGGATGCTAAATTATGGCTCATGTCCCAGCATTGGACTTCAAGATATATTATTTTCATCCATTTACCTTGAAAGCCCAGAACAAATAAGAACTTGGATCGTTTATTTCCTTTCCGAGGCGAGCAATCAGTTTTGATGGTGTCCAAAGTACATTCTGCAGCATGAAAATTTCCATTGTGTAACACTGTCAAAATACAGAACCAATAAAAGCAAAAATTCATGCCAATTCACGAACACTTTCAAGTATGATTCAGCATAAACAAGATTCTATACCAAACATTGCTTCATTCCTATGCAGGTTTCGTGGTAATTTGGTCACAGAAGACATGCAGACGTGCTGGTTATGAAACAAGGCTTACTGTATCTGTCAGTGATTATCACCTGATCTACTTTGCTAGATCTTTGGATGAAAATGTAACCTACCTGAAAGAATTTTCCTCTGGATTTCAAAGTGATCTCAACCCTTGATGGATATACATGAATACATGCCATTTGCCAAAGATGCTTCGGGCATGGGAGGGGATTAAATGGTCCTACAGGGTTAGATAGTATTTTAGCATTCCCACAGGATCAGAGGGCATGTGGCATGAAGACCAAAAAATAAATAAAAATTGCAGCACTTGCAGTTCAAGCCACGAAACTGGGAGGAACCCCCTGAACTTGTTCTAGGCATCACATAGTCTAGAGCTGTTAAAAGGTAGCCTGCTCGCCTGGCCAACTTACTAAACAGGCAAGACTCTTCAACCTGGGGAAGACTTGAGCCATATTGACTGCCAAGAACACAAGTGAAAACTCTGGCCTCTTCTAAACAAATGTCACGAAATGTTCCTGGAACCTTTTCAATTGCAGTCTTTCTTTCCAAACTAACTATTTGCAGAAAAGGTAGTGTAAGAAGGTTACAAACATTGCAGGAACATCAAACTTGTTGGCAATTCTCTGATGCAAAACACTGACTAATGGATTAAAGAAAAAATGAACACCACAATGAACATAGAGGATTGTTCCTTTCTTTTTCCTTTTTTTGTTTGTTGTTCCCAGCCAGCAGAACATCAACTGATCCTCATTGTCACCAGATCAGCTATTCAATGTCAACATTGACATTGGAGGGGTTTGGTTGTTCCCAGCCAGCAGATCAATTGATGTTCCTCAGCATCCGCCACCCAAACTCTCTCTCTCTCTCTCTCTCACACACACACACACACGGACATCAAAAATGAATATGATTGGGTGATAGATCATGCCTAGGGAATCAGTCTAGGGATGCAAATGGTATTTGATAACTCGGTTAGCTGACCAACAATAATAATTTCAGTTGGATAATGGACTATTTTCCATACAAAGAATTTTAGTGGATACAGAAGCAGATACATTTCTTGTAAGGACCTGCATTTAGTGCAGGGACATATGTGCAATTATAGGAAGTCTAGGGTTTAAATGTAAGAAAAATTAAAAGAAGAAAGTGCCTAATTTAAATCTTTAAAACTCTAAAAATAAAATAAAGAGGGGCAAGCTGAAAATCTGAGGATAGTTGTTTAGGGTTGAGAAGAAATAAATTAAAAAGATAAGGGTTTAGGCCAAGAGATTAGACTGTTAATGAGCTGCAGTTTTAGGCTATTATTGAGCCCAAAATGGACCGAAGACACTAGACCTTTATGTGTTGGGCCCTTAATGGGCCACTAGAAGGCCCACAGTAAACCGCCACAACCCCTCCACCTCCTCAATCTACCTCCTCTTCCCATTTAGAAGCTTTCCACCTCCTCTCCCCTTATATATAAGAGAGGGCCAGCAGAGAGAGAGAGAGAGAGAGAGAGAGAGAGGGAGGGAGAAATATGAGAGAGCAAGAGAGTAAGAAAGAGGAGGTTTCTTCAGGAGGGGAAGGAGGAGGACCTGGAGAAGAGAAAGAAAGGAAGAGAAGTGTGAGAAAGAAGAAAATATTTCTGGAGGAAAAGAGAGGGGGAGAAAGAGGGCGAGTTGAAAGGGAAAAAGAGTGAGATAGAGGGAGACTTTGAAGAAGCTCATGAAGAAGGAAAGAGAGAGCAAGGGAAGGAGAGTAAGAAGGCAGGTTGAGATGAAGAAAAAGCTTGAGAAGAACGAGAAGGCAGTCCCTCCACAACCTGCAGCCTTGGAGATTTCTAATGGCAGTAAGGAGCTATGTGAGGAGTCAACCATTTGCAACCAGCTTGGGTTTTAGGACCCTAAAAGGTAGGGTGATACTCCCCTTTGCCTTCCCTTTTGTTTTGGGTTTTAAGGGTCGCTTTAGGGGCTTCTAATCATGAGTTAAGCAGGGGAAACTTTAGTAAATTAAAATCTGGACATGTTATTAGATATTTTTTTATGAAAGACTTACATGCCATGTACATGTTACTGTTGGGAAACATATAAGACCCTATGCACATAAGTTTTTCCTGTTAATGTAAATGATGTTTGAAAGACCTCATGACAATCCTCTTCCATTATTTAGTGGGTTTCTTTATGAAAGAAAATGAGTAGAAAAATCATGAAATGAACACGTGTCTTACAGTTTTCTTTACATGCACTATGAAATTTTCTTGTAACATATAGCGTGAGCATACTCTCCAAGTGGAGATACACTTTACAAAGATTCCTTTGTGCATGTTTAAACTAAAAGAACAATTACGCCCCCTTCTTTACTTAATGAAAATATAGAGGATGGACCAAGCCTATCTAGAGTCGCTCACATGAGCATGAAGACTTATCGTGAAAAGATAGAATGAAGCCTTCTAAGCTCCCTACGTTATTTTAAACTTATAAGTTTTAGTATCCTATCATAAAAAAATAAATGAATGTCTATCATGATGACCCCAAAAGGGAATAACATAACCCTTAAAGGCACACTAGTGCACTCCTATGAAGACCCTGTGAAATGAAATGAAGGCAAGAAGACCTTCTAAGATGAATGATGATTCCCTATGATGTTTTGTTTTCTTAAAGATTGGTGTGGCATCACTTCATTAGCAGAAAGGCCCACATGATATGTTCCTTAGGAATAATGGAATGCTTGCAGTCAAGCTCCTTATAATAAGTGGTGTCAAAATATAGAGCATCGCTTTTTCTTACAGTTTCAAAGTCCATATTTGGGACCTCGATTTAGGCAGAAGATAGAAACATCCTAAGGGTTTTCAAGTTTTCCTAAAATGCTAAAAAACTTAAAATGACCATAATGACCCTAATGCAACATAATTACAAAAATACCCAAAAACAGACTTTAAGTCTAGAAACAAAATTTGAAGTAAAATTATCAAAATACCCTTACAACCCAAATACACTTAAAATAACTCTAAAATACCTCATAAGGTTTTGAAACCTTCCTAAATAATTAAAACTCACTTCACACACTAAAGTGACCATAATACCCCTATACCCTCCAACTTGGCAAAATTACAAAAGTACCCTTTATGAGTCTAAAATACTTGGAATCAATCCAGATAATTCGGAGTCAATCCAAAACCTTTTAAAAAGTCTCCCAATCAATTATAAACCCATCCTAAACTTGGGCGAGGCCAAGGACTTAACCTAAAATATATCTTCATATGCATGTGTTGCCTGTAGTAGTAGTGTTGCATGTTACAAGGGCATCAACATACGATTAATCAAGGGTTGTCGAGCGGTTGCTTGACGTAATTAACACTGACCGAAGTCAGTTAAGAAATGTCATATACTCATATCTTCGCCTGATCCGAAGTCCCGGACTCCCTAAGGACTAATCTCAAGCTCTCATAGTCCAAGAAATAAAATACATAAAAGCAACCTATATTTCTCCAGATAAAAACAAAAAGACCAAAATGATAGGATTTAATAATAAAAAATCCGATAGGAGAGATAGCTAGGTCAGGTTCCAAACATACGTACAACGTCAGAGATTAGGATAATGTTATTTAAAAGTTTGAGCAAAAGTTAGAAGGATGGAAAGCAAACATTTTATCCGCTGGGGGCATATGGATTTTATCAAAATCAGTCCTTTCTTCCTTAGCCACATACCATCTCTCGATCTTCAAAATTCCGAGGACAATAGAGAGAATCATTGAATCCATTAGGAGCTCTTTTTTTTGGATGGGTGGGAAGAGAGACAGGAAAGGACTGCATCTTGTGGCTTGGGATCAGGTTTGCAAAAGCAAAGACCAAGAGGGGGTTGGCCTTGTCAAATTACAAGTCTTCAATCAAGCTAAATGGTTGTGAAGATTGGGTGAGAATGAGGAAGCTACTTGGGCAAAGATCATCAGGCTGAAATACTACCCTGATTATATTGGAGGGAATCTTGAACCTCAAGATCCCATAACATGTCACCTATTTGGAGGAATATAGTGAATGTGATGCACCTAATAACACCGGGTATTATGTTTTGTGTTGGGAATGGTCAGCGGATCAGATTTTGGGAGGATAGATGGTGCTCAGTCCTACCCTTTTCTACTTTGTTCAGAAATTTGTATCAGATTGCTTTAGACAAGGGGAAGAGTCTACCTCAATTGTACTCAAGAGGTAACAGGCTGCAGTGGAATTTGAAACTCAGAAGAAATTCTACTCAGACGGAATTTGAGGAACTTCTTTATCTGCTGAGTATCCTTCATGGGATTAAACAGAATGCAAATCAGGAGGATAGAAGGAGATGGGTTTGGAGCAGTTCAGGTATCTTTTCGGTCAATTTCCTTTCCAGACTGATAGGTGATGAATTGATGATGGCTTGAGAGTTTGGTGGAAAGATTTTGTGTGGGCAAATATTTTTCCTACTAAGATAAAGCTATTTTTTGTGGAAAGTGGCAAGGGAAAAGCTCCCAACTAGTGACTGAATTAAACTCCTTTTCAATATACAAAGCGCCAGCTGTATTTTCTGTGGCATGTTTGAAGAGAACATTGACCATCTCTTCTGTCAATGTGGTATCATCAATGTTCTTTGGAGTTCTTTATGCAGAATCACACACATGCAGTGGGAGGAACCATGAACTGTGCTCTCTTTATGCTAGATTTGGTCTGATAAATGTCCTAATCAAGCCGAGAAAGAGACATGGTCCTTATTCTTACCAGCTATGATGTGGGCTATATGGTATGAGAGAAATAAGAGAAGGTTCTGTGGAGAATTTAACAGTGTCTGATATTCTGAAAAGGGCTACCAGGTTGGTAAGTGATTGGGCCAAAGCTGCTAATGTGCTAATTGAAGTGCAGGACATATCCTTAGTCATTTGCAAGGCTCTACAGTGGAGAAACCTGACTCTGTGATCCTTTTTCTTTTTATGGGGGGTTTCTTTCTATGTTATCATCTTGATAATGTAGAGATTTATGTGTTATCCAGGAGAATAGTGGGTCTTTTCTCTGTGATTTGTTGTTTTCTTTGGGGTCTGTTCTCCATCCCCTTTGGCTTTGCCACTGATGTATGTTTACATTGATATTAATGAATTGTGACTTTGTCACCTTCCAAAAAAAGCTGCCTCACATGGCCTTGTATAAGGTGGTGCAAAGCAACCATATATTATTTCAGACAGTCAATGCTCTATCACAAATCCCGTGAAACCAGTTCACATATAGAAGATTACCTAATTGAAGGTGCAATTCAAGCCCATGACAGTCAAAACCAGCAAGCAAAGTTGCCGTAGACTTCAGAGAGAACCAAGACAAGGATACAAATGGACAGGTTCAACATAGGGACACGTGATTAAGGCAATTATCAGCCAGAGGGTAAATAGAACAGTATCCTATAACACTGAAGATAGCTACTATGAAATTTACTCCTATAGAAAATCCCTCTGGCATCAATGTGAGAGGAAATGAAATTGACTGGAGGGAGGGCCTAAAAGGATAGTGTCACAATCAACTATGAATTGCAGTTTGAGTAATGTTAACCCTGTACTATACAGCAAAGGCTAGGAATCAAGGAAGGGTGACTAAGCATTGGGGAAATCAAAGAAAAATATTAAAGCAGGGAATTGTCCCAGAGTATTCTTCACAACACCAGCTAAATTGTAACTCCTGTTTGCTATCTTCATGGCAATCCATTTTGATGGGGACATGGAAGGAGAAAGGGAAGCCAGGCTAAATTTCACTGAGCTCAATCCAGTAGGCCAGGAGGCCAGCCATGCCAGTTGAGGTGGTAGAGGTTGGCTGAGGCACATGCCCAAGTGGCACACACACTCAAGGCATTCGCCTCAGTCAAGAAGGGTGGAGAGCCATGATTTATCGCTGCCTTGCCTTGCCCCATCACCTACCAACTGTTTCAATCACTTTTGATAGCATACTCCATCAAGGCACATAGGATTAATAAATAATGAGTATTTCAAATTAAGTGTTGTCCGATCAAATACTGCATGAGTGAACATGCATGGCACTCCAAATTAGAAGTTTCAGGACTCAAGTGTGATTGAGCTATAAGAGATAATACCAAAGAACTGTAAATTAATTCAACAGTCACTAAAATCATAAAAAAGAGGGCTTAATGATGTCCCAGAAATGTGACGCAATCATGAATAGATCAAGTTAGCTAAAAAAATATCATTCCACATTTAGAGGGCTAATTAATCTTCTTCGCCATTCACTCAAGTGCATAATTAAGCTTTACACCAAAAAATGCAAAACGTGAAACAGATTTGATGTATCACTGACAGCTTACACTCTACATAAGCAGATGAGAAACAGTTACCTCTGTTTTCTGCTCTTGAAGCATCTGGTCAAAAATGGGAATGATCCAATCTTCAAATTTGCAGTAATTGTTATTAGGCACCAACAGGTTTCCAATCCGGTTCAACCCTTTCGAGCGCAAAAGGACTCCAGGTAGGGTAAAATCACCCCTATATGTGGGTGCTAAACATTTTATGAGGTCCTCTTCTATACCACCAGCTGTTGTGACCACTACATCTACCTGCACATCACAAAGTAATAAGGGGCGAAAATGAAAGATCTGAGAAAAAAGAACAAACTGTAATTTTTTGGATATCACACAGACTGGTTGTTACAGGTTATATTATTGCAAAATTAGATTTTGAAACATTAATCATGTCATATAATGACAAATTTAAGATTATACTCTTGCTTAATTATTACTGATGCAGCTATGCTGTTAGATCGCTGATTGTACCTGCATACATGGTTGCTTGAACCATAGGAAAGCAAATTACAGTACATATAATAGCACCATTACACTTAACCCCTATCATTCACCATAATTCCTGAAAAAGGATGTTTGTCTATAACTCATGTGACTTTTCTCAAGAACTGGTATGAACTAATACCTAGAGTACATGTATTCACATCCTTCTCCTTTAAGGAAAAGGTGCACCCGTATAATGTATCATTATCTTATTCCTATAAAATTACTGAAAACATGAACATAGGTGTAAAATTACTGGATAGCACTATGTGTCAACCTAGGATTATTGTTATATTCCTTCTATAGATTTATACATTACATTTTAACAACCTTATATGCATAAGGTCTTCCAATATCAACATAATTTCTACTTCTAATTATTGCAAAAAAAAAATCCTAAATATAAGATTCATGAAAAATGAGCATTATATCATTTTAATGTGCATACAGAAACTCGATAGAATTTATGAAGTAGATAATCATGTCACAGGACAATCTATCTGACGTGTGTACCATTTGAAATGTGATATTCAAATCTTGTACCTGAATATTAGATTTTCACAATTCTAATCTTTAAGGTTTTTGATAATAAACAATTCAATGTGTTAAGTACTATGATTATAGGAGCAACAATGGTGGTGGTGACTATAGACAGCTATGATGGCAGCAGTAGTAGCGATGGTGAGTGACAATGAAGGTGGCAGTGGTGGTCCGGTGGAGATAGCAGTTACTGGTGGTTGAAGCCATGATGGTTATGGTGGCAGCAATGATAATGGCATTGGTGGTGATGGCAGCAATGGTGATGATGGCAGCGGTGACAGTTGCAATGGTGGGCGCCATAGCAAAAGGTTGGTAACCATTGTGTGGTGATTTTTGTGGAGGCAACAGCTGGGGGTGGTTGTGGTAGTAACAGTAGTGACAAACTGCTTAACTTAAATCTTAAAATTTTGAAAAATTTGCAATTAGTGATATTTTTCTTCAAAACACATTTTGATGGTTCCTTCCAAAATTGAAGCAAAGATACTTATAGTCCTCACCATTCTATGTTCCACAAGAAACCGAATCGTCTCCCGGACACCTGATGAGACAAGATTCGATGTGAAACCCAAAAATATTTTGCATTTGATAGTTTCCCTGAAATCTAGCCTGCACTCTTCCTCAGTGCAGTCTTCTGCTGGTTCCTCGTGGGATAGCCTCCAGTCTAGCTTCAGTCAAAACAGAACAAACAGAACATCACAAAAAATGACGAAAAATGCCACATTCACAAAGCCTACACCAATACAGATAACAAAACAAACAACTAGCAAGAATAGTTCCAAAAGCCTCAGCATTTGAAAAAGAAAATGTTCGTAGAGCAATCAATCCATCTATCATTATGTTCCTCTTCAGACTAGCATACTATCTAAAAAGTGGATTTTGCTGCATGTCTATAATAGAATGGTGGTATAGGACCCCCGTCTCCATCCCCATTAATCAGGGATTCGATAGCTGATGATGGTCATGAAAATTCATACCCCATTTCATTAATGTGCTGTTTGGTTTGATGTAAAACACCATAAAAAGAAGCAAAACACTGCATTTCTATTAATGCGGTGTTTTACAGTGACTGTATTCTACGTCAAACCAAACGACCGTTCAATCTATTATACAAAATCGAGTCTGCTACTCCAAAGAGAGATTTTTTTCAGTTAATATAGAAATCAACTCGGAAACAAAAATAAGCAAACGCCAGTGACAGGATAAGGACAATAAGAGAAAGACAGATACGGCAAAGCCACACAATGGACTTTACCATCTGGTTGACGACATCCATGGCATCCCCCAGATTGGACGCCTGGAACCCCGTGGTCCCCATGGACCTAAGCAGCTCCATGAGGTCGAGCCCGCGGTTGAAATCGTAGCCGCTAATCTTCGCGAATCTCCCCTCGTCCAGGTCTTCCGACTGCTTTAAGGCGGCCGAGCGAGCCGCCTCCAGTGCCGCGCTCTCCCCTCCGCCGCCAGCCCCTCCCATGATCCCACCGCTCGAGAGAGGGGATCGGCCGCCGGAGGAGGAGCACCGGTGGTCGTTCTCCTGAGGCGCTGACATCGGCGGGAGGAGACGCGCCGGCGGTGGATGCTCTTCCCTGGCGGAGGCAGAGGGCGGCGACGAACTGAGAAGGGAGGGATTCGCGCGCAGAAGGCAGGCGGCAGGAGGCAGGAGGTTTTTAAGGGTTTGACGCCGAACCGGAAAAAATGGTGGGGAACGCGGTCCGGTTGCGCGCGGTCGGGTCCGTATAAATTTGGATCGCCGATTTAGGAACGCATCACCGCCGCGTGGTACGCACGCTAACGGGGCGTTTGCATTCTCAAAATTTTTCAAAAAGTAGAGCATCACAGAAAGTATTTCATAGAACAGTACAAATCATGCAAAGTAATATTTGCAGGAACAAAAACACATGTTTATAAATTTTATAAAAAATAGTTAAAAACTAAAAAGTGAAGAGAAGATCCAACGCGAGGAGAAGGAGAGAGAGATGCAAAAGTAGAAAATAGAAACATGAAAAATATTTTCCTACGATGATGGAGAAATACTTCTCAGAAAATAAGAGAATATTTTCAAAATATTATAAGTATCTTTCGAACTAATTTTTACTCGCGTTTGTAAAACATATAAGAGTTAATTAAAAAAATATTTCTCGAAAACATTTTAGCAAACGCAAACACTACCGTAGTGCACCTCCAGCTGATACTGGTGCAAGTGCATTGGTGTTTGACGAATTCAAGGTTAATTTCACATATTGGTAATAATTTAAGATAAATTGTACTCATGTCAATGACTGAATTAATACATTAATATACACAATAAATGTCTCTTTTATTCATTTTTATGTATAGAGTAATCTAAATGAGTTAAATGAACCGGGACTATGTGATATTAAAAGAGTTTTATCAGATAAGTTTGAGTTAAGATTACGCTTGGCCTAAATAAGCCTGTCAATCATTCTTGGCCCTTTAATAAATGAGTTAATATCAAGATTATTTATGACTCACCTAACTTTGAGTCCAATCAATTTGGCTCAAATTTATAGCTTACTTAGATTAAGGCTAATAAAATTGACATGAATTTCCCTCCATTAGTCTAATCTCTAACTATTGACTTTGTCTCACTTTAGTTTAAATCAAAACATGGGTCATATAATCCGAACTGAAGTTAAGTTGGGTCAAATTAAGTTAAAAATGAGTTATCAATCTCCGTTCATGACGAAATCCAAAAATGGCTTGTTCTTATCTGATGTAGACTGGATCTATCACGACCGGATTCCGAGGCTGGAACCCGGAGAAATGAATCCGAAGCCGGTTCGGATCGGTGTTATGGAGGCCCGACGGGGATCCGGAAGGCCGAGGAGGCGGAGGCGAAGACGAGGGTCCGAAGGCCGAAGGGCGCTGCGGTCGGTGCAAGCTCGTCTCCGGGAAGTCGGGGCCGAGGCTCCTTCGGCGGGCGAAGGGGCGGCGTGGATGAGGCTCTTTCTGGCTGTATTGCCGTCAGGCAACGAAACCGGAGCCGAGGGTCCGGGGCCGGAAGGGTCTCGGACTCGGCTTGCTCTTGGATAGTGAGCCCAAAGAGCCCTTTTTTGTCGGACGAGGGGACAGCGCGGGGCCGAATCTCCCGTTGCGGGGCAGCCGTCGTACGGCGTCGAGACCAGGGAGAGGAATCCGAGGTCGGCGGCCGAGACCGACTCGGAAAGGTCGGCGATGATTCGAACCGAGCTCCTGCAGGAGGGAAAGAAGAAGAAACCGGTCAGCAGGAGTCCTGGGCTCTGGCCCTTAGGAACCCCCTCCGACGGTCAAGTTAGCTCCTGAAGATGATTCGATTCAGAAGGCAAGAAGTAGCTTTTATGCTATTCGGACCGTAGTCCTTAAGGGTCTCGGAGGCAAAGAGTTTGCATACCTTTGGCAATAAATAGCGGTGTATTTATAGCAGAGGATAGAGGTTGGTTAACGGTGGTAGCCGATATAGGACTATGTTTGGGCTTACTGGTAAACCGCCATAGTGTCGGATCCGCCACTGGAGTGGGCCGGACTCGGCTATCGGGCCGAAGGGGGTTGGACCGCTGAGGGGCCGAAGCCTGCTGGGCCTTGGGCTGCCGTGTTGTTCCCGGGCCGAAGGCTGGTGGGCCGCTGACGGGCTGAAGCCTGTTGGGCCGGGAGCGACGGTGCCGCTTACTGGGCCGAGGGCTGCTGGGCCGCCGATGGGCCGGAGGCTCCCGGAAGGCCTGATACTGCTGCTGTTGGGCTGAACGGGGTTTGGCCCTGCTCTAATGGGCCGAATCGGATTCTGCCTCATCACATAGCCCCCCACTCTTGTCTTCCTCAGTTCTGAGATGGCGAGAGTATAGCCCGAAGCTGTCAAAAGAGCATCGTAACAGGTGTCTTACCCGAAGCTCTGCTCCCTTTTTTACTGGGAAGAGGGGGCCCTCGGTCGGCCGAGGGCTATGCGGTTGCTTCGTTCCCGCTCAGAGTGGCGACGAAGGCTCGGAGCCGAGAAGCCGAAGGGGCCGAGCCCTCTGACTCGTGTCAGGCTCCATTAAATGGACGGGATGGCGCGTCGCCTCGCGAGGAAGCATGGGACACGCGTCGCGCATCCGGCCGCCCCGTCGAAAACACAAAAGGATCCTGACCGCTCTCTGGTCGCGGATCGCCTCGGCTCTCTGCCCGAGGCTCCACTCGGATTGCCGCCTCTTTCATCTTCAGCGCGCGGATCGGGACACGCGGCGCGTATCGGGCGGTCAGCCGAAGGGTCGGAGCGCCCTCGGCCGTTGATTGCTTCGCTGCAAGTCCCGGAGCCGGTCCGTCATCATTGCCGAAGGACGACGCACGTGGCGTGCATCTGAGAGGGGCGAGGGGACGAGCGGGACGATCTCGGCCGTTGGCTTCGGCGGGAGGCGCTCCGAGCGAGCTCTATAAATACAAGCCCTCAGCAGGGCACTGTTCTTCTTCCTGCTGCTGCGCCTACGTTTCCTCTACAACCTTCCAAGCTCTTCTTCCTTCTCCTGCGGAAAGCTAGCTTCCTGAAGGCTTCGTCCGAGCTCGCCGGCCACCGTGGGAAGGTCTCCATTCCTCGGAGCGCATCGCTAGTGGAGCTGGGAGGTTTGAGGAGCCGCACTCGGCTCAGGAGAGACTTTCTCCCCCCTTCCTGCGAGTAAGCCCTAGCTTTCCTTCTTCCCTTCGTGGCCTTATGGTCCGGGATTCTTCTAGTGTGATTACTCCTTCGGACGAGGAGTATACTCCTTCCCACTCTCTGCGATCTCTCCTGTCAGATCCCCTCACCTCAGACTCCTCTGCCCCAGCAATGTCCGAAGAACCCGAGGTCTCCGGGACTGAGGGGTCCGAGGCTTCCGGAGCCGAGGTTTCCGGGGCCGAGATCTCCGGGGCCGAGTACGCCGAAGAGGTCCGGAGCCCAGGCCAGGCTTCTATTTCGGGACGCCGTCGTCCGGATATGGCTTCGGAAGCATCCTGCGCCCTTTCGGACGCTGAGGTTACGCGCCTGGTCTCCTATTTCCAGCTCCCTTCCTGGATGACGGTCATTCGGCCTGACTCCGCCACCCGGGCTAACACTTTCCGCCCGGGTTCCTTCTCCATTTACGTTGATAGCTTCGAGGCGGGTTTCCGTCTTCCACTCCCCACCTTCGTAATCAACCTTCTCAGTTTCTACGGGCTGGCTCCGTCTCAGCTCTTTCCCAACTCCTGGCGCACCGTATACGGTTTCTTGAGCGTTTTTGCTCAAGTGAAGATCCGCCCTTCCATCAATGTCTTCCGCTGCCTCTTCAAAATTCAAAGGCAGGGAAAGTCCGAGTGGTACTGCTTCGTCCCTCGGGTTGGGCGAAGCGTATTCTCCGGGAAGCCTTCGTCCATCCACGGCTGGAAGAGGAAGTTTGTCTTCGTCTCCCTGCCGGAGAAGGAGGAGGGTGTGTGGCCCTTCCCTACTAAATGGGCGCCGCTGGCTGCAGGCCTCTCGGATCCTCCTATCCTCACCCCGGTCCAGAGCATCCTCGTGGGTCGCATCCAGATGATGGCCCCGTATAGTGTCTGGGGGCTTCTCAGCGCGTCGGAGCGTCTGGTGACCGCCGGGGTATGGCCGGATCCGAGGTCCGATCCGGTGCGGGCCTTCCCTTTTCTTCCTCCCGGGGAGACTCCGCGGGGCCGCGGAGGAAGGGCCGCCGCTCCTCTGGCCGAAGCTCTTCCGGCTGAGGATGCTGATGAAGTTTCGGCCGAGGGTAAGTCGGCTCTGAGTTTGTACTTATTCTCTGTTCTGTTTCTGACGGGTTTTTCTTGCTTGCAGCAATGGCCGATCTCGAGTCCCTCCTCGACCGGATATCCGACCAGCGAGGTCCGGGCCGGGCACCGGCCTCGCAGGCGGCAGGCAGGCCCGGCCGAGGCGCCGGGGCTCCGAGGACCCGAGGCGGGGTCCCAAGGACGGCGGCTTCTTCTGAGGGCCGTGCCGCTGCTGCCGCTCTCGAGAGGGAGCGAAAGTCGAAATTCGCCGCTCGAAGGGGCGGCCGAGCGTCGAAGCGCCCCCGGTCGGAAGAGGCCGTAGACGCGGAGGAGGCTCCGCTGATTAGGAGGAGTGCCGAGGCCCGAAGGGCCGCGAGGCTGGCGTCTCTTGAGGCGCCGAGGGGCGATTCTCCTTCGGCTGTAGCGGCCGGGGTCGGCGACGAAGGCGCCGGGTCGCAGGCTCCCCGGGCGCAGCGCAAGTGGTGGCGCCCCGAACCGGGGATCTACGAGGACGAGAGTATGGAAGACTCGCAGACGTGCCTCCGTCTGCTCCGCAGTCTTACTCTCCCTTCGGCCTTCGAAGGGCTGAAGCGCCATTCGGTCACCGAGCTGGCGGCGATGAGCGCTCGGCTGTCTGTCCAGGTAATACGCTTGAAGGCGCTTCAGTCGAGCTTTCCTTAGCTTTCTCTCGGTTTTCCTTTTTTCTGATCACTGTCTGCTTTCGGCTCGCAGGCTGCTGTGACAGGCAGCGTCCTGATGCACCATCAGGAGTGGCTCCGGCTCCAGCTCCTGGAGGCCGAGAGGGAGTCGGATGGCTCGGGCGAGGGCACTTCGGTGGTGCCCGACATCGAGCCTTTAGTCGGTGGGCTCGTGACCTCGAGTGCCCAGGTGCGGGCGCAGCTGGAGGAGAAGACAGCTGAGGCCCGCGCTTCCGCCGAGGCCAAGGTGAAGGTCGAGGGGGAGCTCGCCGTGGCACAGTCCAAGATCCGGGCCCTCAAGGCCCAGATTCAAGAGAAGGACTCCCGGCGGGCCTCGGAAAAGCAGCGACACGCCGAGGAGGTATCGGCGCTGAAGCGGGAGCTGGAGGAGGTGGCGGACTTGGCCGTAGCTGAATACAAGGCCGGCCCGGACTTCACTGAAGAGATCATCCAAGCTCAACTGCTGGCCTCTTCCTCCGTCTTCGACCTTGGTTTGGCTGTCGCTCAGAGGGCTTGCCCGAGTGTCGATCTGACCGGGGTCGACCTACCGAGGGGTGAGGAGGCCAAGGAGCTCCTGTCTTGGTGGCAGGGACTTATGGCCGAGAGGGCCTCGACTCCTGCGCCGGATGATGAAGCTGCGCCCGCTGAGGGGGCCCCTGAGGAAGCTGTCCCTGAGGAGGCTGCCGACGAGGAGGCTGCCGTTGAGGAGGCTGCCGCTCCTGAAGCGGTGCAGATCGTCGACTCTCCCTCTCCCTCTCCCTCTCCGGGACAAGCCGCTGCCGAGGTGGAAGAGGCCGAAGCCAAAGAATGACGCGGGGATCTGCCCCGGTTTTCTGCTTCTTCTTCTGCTGTAAGCCTTCGGCCAAGGGTGTGGCCGGTTTTTGTACTTTCTTTTCTATAAATATAAGGAATGTTTTCGGCTTTACCTGGGTGTTTGTGTATGATCGACCGAATATGGCCCTTCAAGAGCCTGAGATCCTGTCGTCGTTCGCCATAGCTTGTAAGGCCGAGACCCGATGTAGGCTCGGATAGAATGTCGCCATAGTATTCGGCCGGGGCCTTCACCATCGTGGTCCATATGATCCCGAAGGGACATCTTGCCGTTCCTTACGTATGTCGGATGGCCGAAGCCCTTCATGCTTCAGCTTGTGCGAACTTAGATATGCCCTGCCGCTTCCCGAACCGGCATACGTGGCCGGAACCACCCTCGGATCAAGGTATCGGCGGGCTTAGGAAGAACGCCATGTCGCTCCCGATCAGCACGGGTTATTTGCGGGCTTATACTTTGCCGCTTCCCGATCCGGTATACGTGGCCGAAGCCACCCTCGGATCAGGATTACCCGCGGACTTTTTAGAAAAGCCACGCCGCTTCCCGATCGGTATACGTAGCCGAAGCCACCCTCGGATCAGGATTACCTGCGGACTTATTAGAAAAGCCATGCCGCTTCCCGATCCGGTATACGTGGCCGAAGCCACCCTCGGATCAGGATTACCTGCGGACTTATACCTTGCCGCTTCCCGATCGGTACGGGTTATTTGCGGGCTTATACCTTGCCGCTTCCCGATCCGGTATACGTGGCCGAAGCCACCCTCGGATCAGGATTACCTGCGGACTTATACCTTGCCGCTTCCCGATCGGTACGGGTTACCTGCGGGCTTATACCTTGCCGCTTCCCGATCCGGTATACGTGGCCGAAGCCACCCTCGGATCAGGATTACCTGCGGACTTATACCTTGCCGCTTCCCGATCGGTACGGGTTACCTGCGGGCTTATACCTTGCCGCTTCCCGATCCGGTATACGTGGCCGAAGCCACCCTCGGATCAGGATTACCTGCGGACTTATACCTTGCCGCTTCCCGATCCGGTATACGTGGCCGAAGCCACTCTCGGATCAGGATTACCTGCGGACTTATACCTTGCCGCTTCCCGATCCGGTATACGTGGCCGAAGCCACTCTCAGATCAGGATTACCTGCGGACTTATACCTTGCCGCTTCCCGATCGGTACGGGTTACCTGCGGGCTTATACCTTGCCGCTTCCCGATCCGGTATACGTGGCCGAAGCCACCCTCGGATCAGGATTACCTGCGGACTTATACCTTGCCGCTTCCCGATCCGGTATACGTGGCCGAAGCCACTCTCGGATCAGGATTACCTGCGGACTTATACCTTGCCGCTTCCCGATCGGTACGGGTTACCTGCGGGCTTATACCTTGCCGCTTCCCGATCCGGTATACGTGGCCGAAGCCACCCTCGGATCAGGATTACCTGCGGACTTATACCTTGCCGCTTCCCGATCCGGTATACGTGGCCGAAGCCACTCTCGGATCAGGATTACCTGCGGACTTATACCTTGCCGCTTTCCGATCGGTACGGGTTACCTGCGGGCTTATACCTTGCCGCTTCCCGATCCGGTATACGTGGCCGAAGCCACCCTCGGATCAGGATTACCTGCGGACTTATACCTTGCCGCTTCCCGATCCGGTATACGTGGCTGAAGCCACCTTCGGATCAGGATTACCCGCGGACTTATACCTTGCCGCTTCCCGATCGGTACGGGTTACCTGCGGGCTTATACCTTGCCGCTTCCCGATCCGGTATACGTGGCCGAAGCCACCCTCGGATCAGGATTACCTGCGGACTTATACCTTGCCGCTTCCCGATCCGGTATACGTGGCCGAAGCCACCCTCGGATCAGGATTACCTGCGGACTTATACCTTGCCGCTTCCCGATCCGGTATACGTGGCCGAAGCCACTCTCGGATCAGGATTACCTGCGGACTTATACCTTGCCGCTTCCCGATCGGTACGGGTTACCTGCGGGCTTATACCTTGCCGCTTCCCGATCGGTACGGGTTACCTGCGGGCTTTATACCTTGCCGCTTCCCGATCCGGTATACGTGGCCGAAGCCACCCTCGGATCAGGATTACCTGCGGACTTATACCTTGCCGCTTCCCGATCCGGTATACGTGGCTGAAGCCACCCTCGGATCAGGATTACCTGCGGACTTATACCTTGCCGCTTCCCGATCGGTATGGGTTACCTGCGGGCTTATACTGAGAAATCCGTGCCGCTCTGGTTCGGTATGCATGGCCGGAGCCACTCCGAATCAGGTTGCTGCGGACTTTAAAGAATACCATCAGGTTCTCCGAGAAAGAAATTTTTATTTATTCCTTCCGGCTAATAGTCCGAGGGTGTAAATTACAGGAAGTACCGAAGGTGCTCCGTTTTTCAAATAAAAACGGGGGGACGCGTGTCCGAAGGGGTCCCTAATTCGTGAGCCCCCCGGTCGCTTTCCCTTACAAACGCTCTTGTTTCAGAAGCATAGCCTTTGAAAGGAGGATCTCTTTGGATGCTGCCTTACTTCTTTGAGGTCCTCGAGTTGCGCCTCTGTCGAGGCTGTTCCTACCGTCATAGTGGCAGTTGGCCCTCTCTGACGAGGCGATCTATCTCCTCCCGAAGTTGCCGGCATTCGTCGGTCGTGTGGCCGGTTCCCTGATGGTAATCACAATATCTGTTGGGGTCCCTTCGGCGAGGATCAGTTTTCATGCGCTGTGTTGGCCGGAGCATATGCTTTATCTCTGTCAGTATTCGGGAAGGGGGAGCAGGTAGCAATAAGCGTCGTGGCTGCGGACCTCGTCTCTTGCCTCGGATCCACTCCCTTTGACATCGCCCATATAGGAGCTCTTGACCCGCAGGTTGATAGTGAGCCGCTGGAGGGGCAGGTGATGCCGAAGGGTCGTCGTTCACTGGAACGGCCTCGTCAACGGAGACTTGCGAAGACGCTGGTCGAGGCTCGTCGTTTTGTACAGGGCGAAATGGAGGTGCTGGTTGGGGGAGTTGACTCAATATCTTCATGTACTGGGCTATGGCAGATACCATGTTTGCCAAAGATGTGACAGTGGCCGTCAGGGCGGTCATTTGTTGCTGAAGTTCCGTTATACGGTTGTCTTCAGCTGTGGACCTTGGCATGACTAGCCACGCCGTGCTTGAGGGGGCGGATGGAGCGCCTTCGGAGGGTGGTAACTGCCCTGAGGCTTCCCGCGCCTCTGCTTTGCTTTGACCGGATCGTCGGTTTGCAGATTGCTGAGACATGACTTGTTTGTTTGTTTCCCACAGACGGCGCCACGTGATGTAGACTGGATCTATCACGACCGGATTCCGAGGCTGGAACCCGGAGAAATGGATCCGAAGCCGGTTCGGATCGGTGTTATGGAGGCCCGACGGGGATCCGGAAGGCCGAGGAGGCGGAGGCGAAGACGAGGGTCCGAAGGCCGAAGGGCGCTGCGGTCGGTGCAGGCTCGTCTCCGGGAAGTCGGGGCCGAGGCTCCTTCGGCGGGCGAAGGGGCGGCGTGGATGAGGCTCTTTCTGGCTGTATTGCCGTCAGGCAACGAAACCGGAGCCGAGGGTCCGGGGCCGGAAGGGTCTCGGACTCGGCTTGCTCTTGGATAGTGAGCCCAAAGAGCCCTTTTTTGTCGGATGAGGGGACAGCGCGGGGCCGAATCTCCCGTTGCGGGGCAGCCGTCGTACGGCGTCGAGACCAGGGAGAGGAATCCGAGGTCGGCGGCCGAGACCGACTCGGGAAGGTCGGCGATGATTCGAACCGAGCTCCTGCAGGAGGGAAAGAAGAAGAAACCGGTCAGCAGGAGTCCCGGGCTCTGGCCCTTAGGAACCCCCTCCGACGGTCAAGTTAGCTCCTGAAGATGATTCGATTCAGAAGGCAAGAAGTAGCTTTTATGCTATTCGGACCGTAGTCCTTAAGGGTCTCGGAGGCAAAGAGTTTGCATACCTTTGGCAATAAATAGCGGTGTATTTATAGCAGAGGATAGAGGTTGGTTAACGGTGGTAGCCGATATAGGACTATGTTTGGGCTTACTGGTAAACCGCCATAGTGTCGGATCCGCCACTGGAGTGGGCCGGACTCGGCTATCGGGCCGAAGGGGGTTGGGCCGCTGAGGGGCCGAAGCCTGCTGGGCCTTGGGCTGCCGTGCTGTTCCCGGGCCGAAGGCTGGTGGGCCGCTGACGGGCTAAAGCCTGTTGGGCCGGGAGCGACGGTGCCGCTTACTGGGCCGAGGGCTGCTGGGCCGCCGATGGGCCGGAGGCTCCCGGAGGGCCTGATACTGCTGCTGTTGGGCTGAACGGAGTTTGGGCCTGCTCTAATGGGCCGAATCGGATTCTGCCTCATCATTATCTATTGCAACTTTTAAGTAAGGGAAAATTAAATCCTTTTAATATCTATCAAAGACTAACTCGAAAAAATAGACTCAACAACATTAAATCAAACTCGAGTATAAAATTTGATTTTTCTGGACTATTATGCACTCCTACCAGCTACTAGCTAGTGAGTCTTAAAAAAAACATATTAATTAGATCTAGTTCGATTGATATCTCGTGACCTCTCCATTCAGATAAATTATAAATTTAAGTATGCACACCCCACGTATGATCATGGTCCGTGATGTAGACTGGATCTATCACGACCGGACTCCGAGGCCGGAATCCGGAAAAGGGGATCCGAAGCCGGTTCGGATCGGTGTTGTTGGTGCCCGACGAGGATCCGGAAGGCCGAGGAGGCGGAGGCGGAGACGAGGGTCCGAAGGCCGACGGCCGAAGGGCGCCTCGGTCGGTGCGGACTCGTCCCCGGGAGGTCGGGGCCGAGGCTCCTTCGGCGGGCGAAGGGGCGGCGCGGATGAAGCTCTTCCTGGCTATACGGCCGACAGGCGATGAAGCCGAAGCCGATCCTCCGAGGCCGGAATGGTCTCGGACTCGGCTTGCTCTTGGATAGTGAGCCCAAGAGCCCCTTTTTGCCGGACGAAGGGACGGCGCGGGGCCGAATTTCCCGTTGCGGGGCAGCCGTCGGACGGCGTCGAGACCAAGGAGAGGAATCCGAGGTCGGCGGCCGAGACCGACTCGGGAAGGTCGGCGATGATTCGAACCGAGCTCCTGCAGGAGGGAAAGAAGAAGAAACCGGTCAGCAGGAGTCCCGGGCTCTGGCCCTTAGGAACCCCCTCCGACGGTCAAGTTAGCTTCTGAAGATGATTCGATTCAGAAAGCAAGAAGTAGCTTTAATGCTATTTGGACCGTAGTCCTTAAGGGTCTCGGAGGCAAAGAGTTGCATACCTTTGGCAATAAATAGCGGTGTATTTATAGCAGAGGATAGAGGTTGGTTAACGGTGGTAGCCGATATAGGACTATGTTTGGGCTTACTGGTAAACCGCCATAGTGCCAGATCCGCCACCGGAGTGGGCCGGACTCGGCTATCGGGCCGAAGGGGGTTGGGCCGCTGAGGTTCCGAAGCCTGCTGGGCCTTGGGCTGCCGTGCTGTTCCCGGGCCGAAGGCTGGTGGGCCGCTGACGGGCTGAAGCCTGTTGGGCCGGGAGCGACGGTGCCGCTTACTGGGCCGAGGGCTGCTGGGCCGCCGATGGGCTGGAGGCCGCCGGAGGGCCTGGTACTGCTGCTGTTGGGCTGAACGGGGTTTGGGCCTGCTCTAATGGGCCGAATCGGATTCTGCCTCATCACATAGCCCCCCACTCTTGTCTTCCTCAGTTCTGAGATGGCGAGAGTATAGCCCGAAGCTGTCGAAAGGGCATCGTAACAGGTGCTTTACCCGAAGCTCTGCTCCCTTTTTTACTGGGAAGAGGGGGCCCTCGGTCGGCCGAGGGCTATGCGGTTGCTTCGTCCCCGCTCGGAGTGGCGACGAAGGCTCAGAGCTAAGAAGTCGAAGGGCCGAGCCCTCTGACTTGTGTCAGGCTCCATTAAAGGGACGGGATGGCGCGTCACCTCGCGAGGAAGCACGGGACACGCGTCGCGCATCCGGCCGCTCCGTCGAAAACACAAAAGGATCCTGACCGCTCACGGGTCGCGGATCGCCTCGACTCTCTGCCCGAGGCCTCACTCGGATTGCCGCCTCTTTCATCTTCAGCGCGCGGATCGGGACACGCGGCGCGTATCGGGCGGTCAGCCGAAGGGTCGGAGCGCCCTCGGCCGTTGATTGCTTCGCTGCAAGTCCCGGAGCCGGTCCGTCATCATTGCCGAAGGACGACGCACGTGGCGTGCATCTGAGAGGGGCGAGGGGACGAGCGGGACGATCTCGGCCGTTGGCTTCGGCGGGAGGCGCTCCGAGCGAGCTCTATAAATACAAGCCCTCAGCAGGGCACTGTTCTTCTTCCTGCTGCCGCGCCTACGTTTCCTCTACAACCTTCCAAGCTCTTCTTCCTTCTCCTGCGGAAAGCTAGCTTCCTGAAGGCTTCGTCCGAGCTCGCCGGCCACCGTGGGAAGGTCTCCATTCCTTGGAGCGCATCGCTGGTGGAGCTGGGAGGTTAGAGGAACCGCACTCGGCTCAGGAGAGACCTTCTTCCCCCTTTCTGCGAGTAAGCCCCAGCTTTCCTCCTTCCCTTCGTGGCCTTATGGTCCGGGATTCTTCTAGTGAGATTACTCCTTCGGACGAGGAGTATACTCCTTCCCGCTCTCTGCGATCTCTCTTGTCGGATCCCCTCACCTCAGACTCCTCTGCCCCAGCAATGTCCGACGAACCCGAGGTCTCCGGGACTGAGGGGTCCGAGGCTTCCGGAGCCGAGGTTTCCGGGGCCGAGACCTCCGGGGCCGAGTATGCCGAAGAGGCCCGGAGCCCAGGCCAGGCTTCTACTTCGGGACGCCGTCGTCCGGATATGGCTTCGGAAGCATCCTGCGCCCTTTCGGACGCCGAGGTTACGCGCCTGGTCTCCTACTTCCAGCTCCCTTCCTGGACGACGGTCATTCGGCCTGACTCCGCCACCCGGGCTAACACCTTCCGCCCGGGTTCCTTCTCCATTTACGTTGATAGCTTCGAGGCGGGTTTCCGTCTTCCACTCCCCACCTTCGTCATCAACCTTCTCAGTTTCTACGGGCTGGCTCCGTCTCAGCTCTTTCCCAACTCCTGGTGCACCGTATACGGTTTCTTGAGCGTTTTTGCTCAAGTGAAGATCCGCCCTTCCATCAATGTCTTCCGCTGCCTCTTCAAAATTCAGACGCAGGGGAAGTCCGAGTGGTATTGCTTCGTCCCTTGGGTTGGGCGAAGCGTATTCTCCGGGAAGCCTTCGTCCATCCACGGCTGGAAGAGGAAGTTCGTCTTCGTCTCCCTGCCGGAGAAGGAGAAGGGTTTGTGGCCCTTCCCTACTGAATGGGCGCCACTGGCTGCGGGCCTCTCGGATCCTCCTACTCTTACCCCGGTCCAGAGCATCCTCGTGGGTCGCATCCAGATGATGGCCCCGTATAGTGTCTGGGGGCTTCTCAGCGCGTCGGAGCGTCTGGTGACCGCCGGGGTATGGCCGGATCCGAGGTCCGATCCGGTGCGGGCCTTCCCTTATCTTCCTCCAGGGGAGACTCCGCGGGGCCGCGGAGGAAGGGCCGCTGCTCCTCTGGCCGAAGCTCTTCCGGCTGAGGACGCTGATGAAGTTTCGGTCGAGGGTAAGTCGGCTCAGAGTTTGCATTTGTCCTATGTTTTGTTTCTGACGGGTTCTTCTTGCTTGCAGCGATGGCCGATCTAGACTCCCTCCTCGACCGGATATCCGACCGGCGCGCTCCGGGCCGAGCGCTGACCCCGCAGGCGGCAGGCAGGACCGGCCGAGGCGCCGGGGCCCCGAGGACCCGAGGCGGGTCCCAAGGACTGCGGCTTCTTCTGAGGGTCGTGCCGCGGCTGCTGCTCTCGAGAGGGAGCGAAAGTCGAAATTCGCCGCTCGAAGGGGCGGCCGAGCGTCGAAGCGCCCCCGGTCGGAAGAGGCCGTAGATGCGGAGGAGACTCCGCTGATCAGGAGGAGTGCCAAGGCCCGAAGGGCCGCGAGGCTGGCATCTCCTGATGCGCCGAGGGGCGATTCTCCTTCGGCTGTAGCGGCCGGGGTCGGCGACGAAGGCGCCGGGTCGCAGGCTCCACGGGTGCAGCGCAAGTGGTGGCGCCCCGAACCGGGGATCTATGAGGACGAGAGTATGGAAGACTCGCAGACGTGCCTCCGTCTGCTCCGCAGTCTCACTCTCCCTTCGGCCTTTGAAGGGCTGAAGCGCCATTCAGTCCTCGACCTGGCGGCGATGAGCGCTCGGCTGTCTGTCCAGGTAATACGCTTGAAGGTGCTCCAATCGAGCTTTCCTTAGCTTTCTCTTGGTTTTTCCTTTTTTTTTTTTCTGATCACTGTCCGCTTTCGGCTCGCAAGCTGCGGTGACAGGCAGCGTCCTGATGCACCATCAGGAGCAGCTCCGGCTCCAGCTCCTGGAGGCCGAGAGGGAGTCGGATGGCTCGGGCGAGGGCACTTCGGTGGTGCCCGACATCGAGCCTCTAGTCGAGGGGCTCGTGACCTCGAGTGCCCAGGTGCGGGCGCAGCTAGCGGAGAAGACAGCTGAAGCCCGTGCTTTTGCCGAGGCCAAGACGAAGGCCGAGGGGGAGCTCGCCGCGGCACAGTCCAAGATCCGGGCCCTCAAGGCCCAGATTCAAGAGAAGGACTCCTGGCGGGCCTCGGAGAAGCAGCGGCACGCCGAGGAGGTATCGGCGCTGAAGCGGGAGCTGGAGGAGGCGGCAGACTTGGCCGTAGCCGAATACAAGGCCGGCCCGGACTTCACTGAAGAGATCATCCAAGCTCAAGTGCAGGCTTCTTCCTCCGTCTTCGACCTTGGGTTGGCTGTCACTCAGAGGGCCTGCCCAAGTGTCGATCTGACTGGGGTCGACCTACCGAGGGGCGCGGAAGCCAAGGAGCTCCTGTCTTGGTGGCAGGGACTTATGGCCGAGAGGGCCTTGACTCCTGCGCCAGATGATGAAGCTGCGCCCGCTGAGGGGGTCCCCGAGGAAGCTGTCCTTGAGGAGGCCGCTGACGAGGAGGTTACCGCTGAGGAGGCTGCTGCTCCTGAAGCGGTGCAGATCGTCAACTCTCCCTCTCCCTCTCCGGGACAAGCCGCAGCCGAGGCGGAGGAGGCCGAAGCCGAAGAATGATGTGGGGATCTTCCCCGGTTCCTGCCTCTTCTTCTGTTGTAAGCCCTCGGCCTAGGATATGGCCGGTTTTTGTACTTCTTTCTCTATAAATACAAGGAATGTGTTTGGCTTTACCTCGGTGCTTGCGTATGATTGACCGAATATAGCCCTTCAGGAGCCTGAGGTCCTGTCGTTGTTCGCCATAGCTTGTAAGGCCGAGACCCGATGTAGGTTCGGACAGAATGTCGCCACAGTATTCGGCCGGGGCCTTTACTATTGTAGTCCACATGATCCCGAAGGGACATCTAGCCGCTTCTTACGTTTGTCGGATGGCCGAAGTCATTCATGCTTCCGCTTGCGCGAACTTAGATATGCCTTGCCGCTTCCCGAATCGGTATATGTGGCCGGAGCCATTCCCGGATCAGGATTACCTGCGGATTTTTTAGAAAAGCCATGCCGCTTCCCGATCGGTACGGGTCATTTGCGGGCTTATACTTTGCCGCTTCCCGATCGGTACGGGTCATTTGCGGGCTTATACTTTGCCGCTTCCCGATTCGGTATACGTGACCGAAGCCACCCTCGGATCAGGATTACTTGCGGACTTTTTAGAAAAGCCATGCCGCTTCCCGATCGGTACGGGTCATTTGCGGGCTTATACTTTGCCGCTTCCCGATTCGGTATTCGTGACCGAAGCCACCCTCGGATCAGGATTACTTGCGGACTTATACCTTGCCGCTCCCGATACGGTTTGCACGGACTTAGAGAGAATACCATGCCGCTCCCGATACGGTTTGCATGGCCGAAGCCACTCCCGGTACGGTTTACACGGACTTAGAGAATACCATGCCGCTCCCGATACGGTTTGCATGGCCGAAGCCACTCCCGGTTCGGTTTACACGGACTTTAGAGAATACCATGCCGCTCCCGATACGGTTTGCATGGCCGAAGCCACTCCCGGTACGGTTTACACGGACTTTAGAGAATACCATGCCGCTCCCGATACGGTTTGCATGGCCGAAGCCACTCCCGGTACGGTTTACACGGACTTAGAGAATACCATGCCGCTCCCGATACGGTTTGCATGGCCGAAGCCACTCCCGGTACGGTTTACACGGACTTAGAGAATACCATGCCGCTCCCGATACGGTTTGCATGGCCGAAGCCACTCCCGGTACGGTTTACACGGACTTTAGAGAATACCATGCCGCTCCCGATACGGTTTGCATGGCCGAAGCCACTCCCGATACGGTTTACACGGACTTAGAGAATACCATGCCGCTCCCGATACGGTTTGCATGGCCGAAGCCACTCCCGGTACGGTTTACACGGACTTAGAGAATACCATGCCGCTCCCGATACGGTTTGCATGGCCGAAGCCACTCCCGGTACGGTTTACACGGACTTTAGAGAATACCATGCCGCTCCCGATACGGTTCGCATGGCCGAAGCCACTCCCGGTACGGTTTACACGGACTTAGAGAATACCATGCCACTCCCGATACGATTTGCATGGCCGAAGCCACTCCCGGTACGGTTTACACGGACTTTAGAGAATACCATGTCGCTCCCGATACGGTTTGCATGGCCGAAGCCACTCCCGGTACGGTTTACACGGACTTGGAATGCCATGCCGCGTCCTGATCCGGATTACATAGCCGGGCGCCATTCGTCGGATCAAAAAAGGACCCGCGGACTTGAAGAACCGTGCCGCGTCCTGATCCGGATTACATGGCCGGGAGCCATTCGTCGGATCAAAAAGGACCCGCGGATTTAAAGAATAATAATACGCCGCTCCCGATACGATTTGCATGGCCGAAGCCACTCCCGGTACGGTTTACACGGACTTAGAGAAAACCATGCCGCTCCCGATACGGTTTGCATGGCCGAAGCCACTCCCGGTACGATTTACACGGACTTTAGAGAAAACCATGCCGCTCCCGATACGGTTTGCATGGCCGAAGCCACTCCCGGTACGGTTTACACGGACTTGGAATGCCATGCCGCGTCCTGATCCGGATTACATGGCCGGGCGCCATTCGTCGGATCAAAAAAGGACCCGCGGACTTGAAGAACCGTGCCGCGTCCTGATCCGGATTACATGGCCGGGAGCCATTCGTCGGATCAAAAAGGACCCGCGGATTTAAAGAATAATAATACGCCGCTTCCGACACGGTTTGCATGGCCGAAGCCACTCCCGGTACGGTTTACACGGACTTAGAGAAAACCATGCCGCTCCCGATACGGTTTGCATGGCCGAAGCCACTCCCGGTACGGTTTACACGGACTTAGAGAAAACCATGCCGCTCCTGATACGGTTTGCATGGCCGAAGCCACTCCCGGTACGGTTTACACGGACTTAGAGAATACCATGCCGCTCCCGATACGGTTTGCATGGCCGAAGCCACTCCCGGTACGGTTTACACGGACTTTAGAGAATACCATGCCGCTCCCGATACGGTTCGCATGGCCGAAGCCACTCCCGGTACGGTTTACACGGACTTAGAGAATACCATGCCGCTCCCGATACGGTTTGCATGGCCGAAGCCACTCCCGGTACGGTTTACACGGACTTTAGAGAATACCATGCCGCTCCCGATACGGTTTGCATGGCCGAAGCCACTCCCGGTACGGTTTACACGGACTTGTAATGCCATGCCGCGTCCTGATCCGGATTACATGGCCGGGCGCCATTCGTCGGATCAAAAAAGGACCCGCGGACTTGAAGAACCGTGCCGCGTCCTGATCCGGATTACATGGCCGGGAGCCATTCGTCGGATCAAAAAGGACCCGCGGATTTAAAGAATAATAATACGCCGCTCCCGATACGGTTTGCATGGCCGAAGCCACTCCCGGTACGGTTTACACGGACTTAGAGAAAACCATGCCGCTCCCGATACGGTTTGCGTGGCTGAAGCCACTCCCGGTACGGTTTACACGGACTTTAGAGAAAACCATGCCGCTCCCGATACGGTTTGCATGGCCGAAGCCACTCCCGGTACGGTTTACACGGACTTGGAATGCCATGCCGCGTCCTGATCCGGATTACATGGCCGGGCGCCATTCGTCGGATCAAAAAAGGACCCGCGGACTTGAAGAACCGTGTCGCGTCCTGATCCGGATTACATGGCCGGGAGCCATTCGTCGGATCAAAAAGGACCCGCGGATTTAAAGAATAATAATACGCCGCTCCCGATACGGTTTGCATGGCCGAAGCCACTCCCGGTACGGTTTACACGGACTTTTGTATACTTTGCCGCTTCCCGATCCGGTATACGTGGCCGAAGCCACGCTCGGATCAGGATTACTTGCGGATTTTATAGAAAAGCCATGCCGCTTCCCGATCGATACGGGTTATTTGCGGGCTTAGAAAATATCCTGCCGATCCGATACTAAATGGCCGGAGCCGCCCTCGGATCGGGTTGACGCGATCTTTGAATAATGCCGCTCCGATCCGATACTAATGGCCAGAGCCGCCCTCGGATCGGGTTGACGCGGTCTTTGAATAATGCCGCTCCGATCCGATACTAATGGCCAGAGCCGCCCTCGGATCGGGTTGACGCGGTCTTTGAATAATGCCGCTCCGATCCGATACTAATGGCCAGAGCCGCCCTCGGATCGGGTTGACGCGGTCTTAGAAGTGCCATGCCGCTTCCCGATCGGTACGGATTTTTTGCGGACTTAAAAAGATCCGTGTCGCTCTGATCCGGTTTTTATGGCCGAGGCCACTCTCGGATCGGATTTGCCGCAGACTTTGGAGAAATCTGTTGTCGGACACGGTCCTTTCAAAAGAGACTTCATTCATACCTCCCGGCTAAAACCCGGGTCTAATTACATGAGGTGCCGAAGGTACTCCGTATTGTAAATACACCGGAGGATGCGTGTCCGAAGGGGTCCCGACTCTGTGAGCCCCCCGGTCGCTTTTGTTTACAAACACTTCAGTGGTTTCAGAGGCATAGCCTAGGGGAAGAGGATCTCCTTGGATGTTGCCTCACCGCTCTGAGGTCATCGAGTTGCGCCTCCGTCGAGGCCATTCCTACTGGAATTGTGGCAGTTGGCCTTCTCTGATGAGGCGATCTATCTCTTCCCGAAGTTGCCGGCATTCGTCAGTCGCATGGCCGATCTCGCAGTGATATTCGCAATACTTGCCGGAATCCCTTCGGCGAAGACCAGTCTTCATACGTTGTGGCGGCCGGAGCATTGATTTTATCTCCGTAAGCATTCGGGAAGGGGGAGCAATCAGCGGTAGGTGTCGTGGCTGCAGACCCTGTCGCTTGCCTCGGCCCCGTTCCTTTCGATACCGCCCATGTGACGGTTCTTGATTCGCAGACTGAGGATGGGCCGCTGAAGGGATTAGTGGTGCTGAGGGCTCGTTTGCCGAAACGGCCTCGTCGGCAAAGACTTGCGGAGACGCTGGCCGAGGCTCCTCGTTCTGTATAGGGCAAAAGAGAGGTGCTTGACCAGGGAGTTGGCTCAGTATCCCAAGATACCGGGCCATGGCGGATACCATGTCCGCCAAAGATGCGACCGTGGCAGTCAGTGCGATCATTTGCTGCTGAAGTTCCTTCATCCGGTTGTCTTCAGCTGTGGACCCCGGCGCAACTAGCCGAACCGCACTCGAAGGGACGGACGGGGTGCCTTCGGAGGGTGGTAGCCGCGCTGAGACTCCCCGTGCCTCTGTTTTGATTTGTCCGGATCTCCGGGTGACAGGTTGTCGAGACATGACTTGTTTGTTTGTTTCCCACAGACGGCGCCACGTGATGTAGACTGGATCTATCACGACCGGACTCCGAGGCCGGAATCCGGAAAAGGGGATCCGAAGCCGGTTCGGATCGGTGTTGTTGGTGCCCGACGGGGATCCGGAAGGCCGAGGAGGCGGAGGCGGAGACGAGGGTCCGAAGGCCGACGGCCGAAGGGCGCCTCGGTCGGTGCGGACTCGTCCCCGGGAGGTCGGGGCCGAGGCTCCTTCGGCGGGCGAAGGGGCGGCGCGGATGAAGCTCTTCCTGGCTATACGGCCGACAGGCGATGAAGCCGGAGCCGATCCTCCGAGGCCGGAAGGGTCTCGGACTCGGCTTGCTCTTGGATAGTGAGCCCAAGAGCCCCTTTTTGCCGGACGAAGGGACGGCGCGGGGCCGAATTTCCCGTTGCGGGGCAGCCGTCGGACGGCGTCGAGACCAAGGAGAGGAATCCGAGGTCGGCGGCCGAGACCGACTCGGGAAGGTCGGCGATGATTCGAACCGAGCTCCTGCAGGAGGGAAAGAAGAAGAAACCGGTCAGCAGGAGTCCCGGGCTCTGGCCCTTAGGAACCCCCTCCGACGGTCAAGTTAGCTTCTGAAGATGATTCGATTCAGAAAGCAAGAAGTAGCTTTAATGCTATTTGGACCGTAGTCCTTAAGGGTCTCGGAGGCAAAGAGTTGCATACCTTTGGCAATAAATAGCGGTGTATTTATAGCAGAGGATAGAGGTTGGTTAACGGTGGTAGCCGATATAGGACTATGTTTGGGCTTACTGGTAAACCGCCATAGTGCCAGATCCGCCACCGGAGTGGGCCGGACTCGGCTATCGGGCCGAAGGGGGTTGGGCCGCTGAGGTTCCGAAGCCTGCTGGGCCTTGGGCTGCCGTGTTGTTCCCGGGCCGAAGGCTGGTGGGCCGCTGACGGGCTGAAGCCTGTTGGGCCGGGAGCGACGGTGCCGCTTACTGGACCGAGGGCTGCTGGGCCGCCGATGGGCTGGAGGCCGCCGGAGGGCCTGGTACTGCTGCTGTTGGGCTGAACGGGGTTTGGGCCTGCTCTAATGGGCCGAATCGGATTCTGTCTCATCAGTCCGTAATTTTTTTTCTTCAGTAATTAAATTAGTATGTAACAACTTGATTGAGATCTTCTACTCCATCTTTTCTATATCATTAGTGTTTCGCTTCATCTTATTGGTTCAATTATCGTGGTGAGAGAAAAGTGTAACTTAAAAAAGAAAAAAAAAATTACTTTTTTAAAACTCTAAACCAATCAAAAATGATATAGAAGAAATAGAGTAGATGATCTCAATCAATAATTAAAAGAGATATTTCCACCCAGTGAACTGTCTCCAAACAAAAAATCCGGAAAAAAAAAAAAACTGCCGGCTAACCGCTCCCATCCGATAAAATCCAGGTCCGAATCCGCTCGCGTGACCCGAATTCCAAATGTCACTTCAAAAGCGCGATAGATCCGATTCCGGAGGCCCAGGAGCGAATACTTCTTCTTCCCCGTCGGCCCCGTTCGATTGCCACGGAGGACCTCCCGGCTCCCATCCTGCTGGAGATCCTGAGCCGCCTCGGCGACGCCGCCGACCTCGCCCGGTGCCGTCTCGCCTCCCCGACCCTGCGCTCCCTCTCCTACGACGTCCGCGCCGTCGCCCTCTGCTGCTCCCACGACCGCCTCGCCCGCTCCCGCGACCCCTTCGCCCGCCCCCTCACCCTCCCCTTCCGCTCCATCGTCCCCAACCTCCTCTCCCTCCTCCCCCGCCTCGAATCCCTCTCCCTCGGCGTCGAGGACAGCTTTTACCACGCCGGCGATGGCGAGCGCAAGTTCGACGACTCCGACGACCTCCACCTCACCGCCGTCGACTTCGCCTCCCGGTGGCTGCCCGCCGCCGGCCCGCGTCTCAGCTCGCTCACCATCTCCCACCTCTGGGCGCAGTCCCGCTGGCGGACTTCGGAAATCTTGGCTCTAATCTCCAATTGCTGTGAGTGCTTTCTTCTTCTGATCCCACCTCATGCGCTCTGTTGGTTGCTTCGAAGCTGTTCTATCCATGGCTGCTGGCTCCCACCGCAGGCGAGCGCCTCCGCGCCCTGGAGCTGAGGAACGCGTCGCTGTCGGCGAAGGGCCTCAGGCCGATGCCGTCGCTGATGAGCCTGACGCTGGAGTTCATCCGGCTGGACGACCACCGCCTGGACGATCTGAGCGCGTGCTTCCCTGCTTTGGAAACCCTAAACCTGATCGGCGTCAGGGGGCTTAGGGAGCCCTGCGTCCGCTTCCCGCGCCTGAAGACCTGCCGCTGGACGGTCTCGCAGGTTGCCTTCTCCGTAGCCGTCCACGCGCCCGATCTGGCCGAGCTGGACCTGCTCTGCGTTGACGCCCTCCCTGCGCCGCCTCCGCCTCAGGATGAAGCGGGCGGGAGTCGTGGCGGTGGACAGGCTCTCCCACCTGACGTCCGTGTGGATGGTGGTCTCCTTCGGCATAAGGGGCCTTCTCCGGGCGCTCGCAAGCTGCGAGGCGGTCGAGAAGGCGGAGGTGGAGACGCGACGTCTATGGCCCAGCCGAGCCGGTCAGCATGGGGGATCTCGCCGACGCCTTCCCCCGCATGGAGGAGCTCGAGCTGGGGCCGGGCGCTTGGCGAGAGGTGGTGAGGTCGACAGCGAGGAGCGAACCCGGTGCGGCGCTGGAGTGGCGGCGCTTGAGGAGGCTAACGGTGCACCTGCCGAGGCCGCTGCTCTCCTGGACGGCGCCTTTCTCGTCGGCGATGGCCCTGTGCGGACCTCCGCGCGAGGTGGTCGTGCTCGCCCACGGGAAGGACGCCGACCAAGCCCTGGAGCGCTTCGCGTCGCTGTGCGGAAGCAGCTTCCCGGGGGTGAAGTGGAGGTGGGGCCGTTGCCGGGAGCGCCCAAGGGGTGCTTCTCCCGTTGTGACTACGGAAGTCCTTTTCACTTATTTGTGTGCTTTCGATGCTTGTGCTTAGTATTGTGGCGTTGTCGCCTGCTTATTTGCTTTATCGTAGGCATGTATGATGGTCCCTAGAAAACAAAGGGTTTTTTTGTATATATATGCCTACAAACTACCGTATTTGATTCCCATATATCGCTATAGATACCGTTGAAATCTTCAAGAAGATTAAAGTTATATCTCTCTGTTAAACTGCATTGAATTCTAACCGAGTATGTGAGGAAAATACTGTAACTTTTTATAAAGTAAGGGATACATATGCAAAACTCTAGTGAATTTTGTTTAGACCTTGTCTGTCCATTTGACAGCCTATTTTTCTTAGTTTTGATTTACATGATAGGCTCACTGTAAATCAAAACAAGAAGATTGAAGTTTTACAAATACCTGTACAAAAGCTCTTTGCTTTTAAAATCATATAAATTCACTGATTTTAAAACAAATGGATTACATAGTTTTACATTGAAATAAACAACCCCCATACTCTTTGACTAGAGATGGATCTTCGCTTATGATTATCGTTAAATATGAGTATCGCACACAAATTATGACCGCCTATATGTTAAGATTAAATAATTATCTTAATATTGTAATTTTAATAAGAGGTTATTCAAGGATGAACAATCCTCAAACATGATCCAAACTTTGCTGGATGCCTTTGTCAATGCCCGGACGATCATGATTTAAGTGATAATAATAAGACAAGAATAACTTATTGCACTACTAGTTGAATTAGAATGGGCCGTCCCGTCTCGCTTCATCACGTGATGTCACGTATATGATCCGTTGTCTACATTAAATATATCTTGATGTTAGTATTTTTTATTTTTTTTAATGCTCTTGATAGTGTCAAGATGTTCTTGAGAACTTCTTGATACTCTCGTGCTCTCGAGGTGATGTTAGGATTCATTTAATGCAGGCAACGGACCATGTGCGCGACACTACGCGACATAGCAAGACGAGACAGCCCGTTCTAACTCATCTAGTGGTGGTCAGCAAGTTATTATCTAATAACAATACCCTCTGTCTCTCAAGGTGTTTTTTTTCAATAAACAGATACTACTGCCACCATACTCCACCCATCATTTGGATCGTTATCCCTCATGGTACAATGCAAATGTATCATAGTTTCTTTTTTATAATTTGATAGGTTCACATCAATTGATTGAGACACATTACCATCTATTTATAAATTTTGTCTACAAAATTTTGCATTTCAATCTTGACGCGGGGAAATTAGCCTCAGCCCAATTAGTTCATTAAGTACAAGGTCCCAAAGCTCACGGCCTTTCAGGAACAACGTAAAGGGCCATGCAACATTCAGAGTTGTGGCCCGTGTTATAGGACTTAAATCCTAGGCCCACTGGGCCCGCAACTTCGGATCTCTCAGCCTCAAGCCCATTCTTCACTTTTGAGGTCCCCTAGGACCTCAGCAATGCCCTCATAGGGACACTGCGTTACAATCCTCGCAATAAGGCGGGTCCTACAAAATTAACTGCCCACTTATGGTAGGTCTGCGGGATCTGCCCCATCTAGTTATGTGAAAGTTATGGCTATCTCACGATCTCTCCAAATCAGGAAGATCCGATCGTGAGCAAATTGCTCCCCTAAAGGAAATTGCAAGGGGAAGACCATATAACCTCTGGACCCTCTCCAGAGCAATGTATGCTTTTCTGAGCACGACAAACCCCTAGTAAGAGCTCTTCTTTTAGAACTTAACTCAGGCATCGGAGGGTTTTGCCCCCCACCAGATCAAGGCCCCCTCTGATGCTTATGTTCCCTTTCTTGCAGGTTCCACCCTATATGTTTTTACTCCTAAACAAATATCATCGAGTAACCGGGATCTCTGATCGGACGGTCGTCGCTGTTCGACCAATTTCCGACCGCTACAGATCTCATAGACTATCCTAAGTTTAGATATGTCCATCTAATTTAATATTACTAAATAACTTCTTACAGTCCTTGCCATTCTAAAGTAGAGTAATGCTTGCTGCAATGTTAAAGAAAAAGTTAACATTACAACAAGTTAAAGAAAAAAAACAAGGTCAAATCTGACATGTTCTACCCGTCCATACAGTGCAATGTTTGATCAGTCATTCAAAAAAATTAAAAAAATCAAAAAATATTATTGAACTTGACTCATTAAAAGTATTTTTTATGTCTTTTTTTCAATCTTTTTTAGATCTGATTGAAAATTGTGTTGTATGAGCAGATAACACATGTCAGGCCTGATCCTCCCCCATCTTAAAAAAACAAATCTTACTTGATTCAATGTTTCAGTCGTAGCACATGAGCATTACGGCAAGCATTGCTCCTCTAAAATATGTTGCTGTCATTTGGTGTTTAACGGAGTAATAGATCACTAACTTTGGTTAATGTAAACCGTGACGGGGACTTTACATTTTCGTCCTCATTCCTTATCCTTTAGTAAGAGAGAGGAGAGAGGAAGAGGAGATGAGTTTAGAGGATGCTGATGATTAGGTACTTTTTGGTCAATCGATGATATCTATGTACGTCATTTTCATATGTGAATGCCAATTATTCGGTAAAATCAAACTCTTTAACGTCTACTAACTTTTTTCATCTTGAATTTGGATAATACTACAAAATACTTATAAAATCAAAAGGGAATTACAATTGTAAATAGTGCACACTTAAAAACAAAACTCACGTATAAAAGATCACTGGGAAGGTATAAACCAATGAGTAATACATGTTGGGGTTTGGCTGAACCCAAAATCCAGCGCTTATATATTGTGCTGCCTGTTTTACCTATGTTCTCTGACTGCAGGCTTAACGATCCTCTCGAACTCGTATTACTGGGGGCTTTCGCACATCTTTTCCATGTCGGCTCAAGTTTTTCCTACTATGGAATCGTGGAATATTTCTAGATGGGTTCGAAAATATGTGCATAATCCATATGTCCTCGTTGGCATACGTTTCCAAGTCCAATTCATTCCTCGCTGCTCAAATGCACATGCAACATCTTTCGACGTCAATGGATCTTTGGCACCCGTGCCCACGTTATGCGATAGTTGCTTCGTTTACGGCCTGTATGTGTTTATGTCTACTGTGTTGATCACGTTTGTTTTGTTGTATTGACTTCTCACTTTGTTTGCAGAATAAGACCGGATTAATCGGTATAAATGTCCTACTCTAATTTGATTGTGAGAATACTAAATTCTCTTTAATTCTATTTGGAAAGCCTAATTCTATTATTTTGCTCAAATTTATCATTTATTTCACTCTTTATTCTACTTATTTCTACAAATCACTTGGAATAGCAGTGTAATTCTCCTTATTTTGGGTAGAACACCAACATCTTATCAAATCAAAATATTTCTTATTATGATTTAAGAAAGTCCAAAATCTTATTCTAATTTAAGTTATTATGCAAACAAAGTAAACCTTAGAGTATGTTGTTTGCATCTTTCGCTTCTAGACTAGTGCTCATGTATCTCTACTTTTGTTGGTATGAAAGGCATCATTTTTATGACAAAAAAAGAGAGGGAATTAGATCATCTTGATCTTTGAGGGATGAAGTGTTCTTATAGTTTCTCATGGGATAGGTGATTTATTTATCTTCCTTCTCGGATATTTAAAGACACATAAAGACCTAAAAAAAAGGTCCAGAAGATCTTGTTTCTCGGGCCATGACAATACAAAGATTTGTTAGATGATCCTCCAGTTATATAATCCAAAGTGCCTAATATTCCGGTGCACGGCGCCACGGTGCAGTGGCCATCTTTTCCTCCTTTACAGTGATCGAGTGGCTCTTTCCACAGCATCCGGCTTAATGCGCCGCTGCGCTCTGCTGCGCCAAGTTAGAGCAGAAAGAGAGAGAGAGAGAATTTAATAGACGCCCTTATTTCTTTCTCAAAAAAACTCCCACGAGACGCCCACAGAGAGAGAACAGAGAGGCAGGACGAGGAGAGAGAACAGAGCGGAGGGGGAGGACGGGGAGGTGGAAGAGGGAGAAGTCACATCGTCGTTGTCGGCGCCACACCACACGAAAACCCAGGTTTCCAACAGCGAGGGGTCCCAAAAGCCGGGACCTTGGGCGCTCTCCCCCACTGAAACCCGGCTTTTGATTCAAAGGTACCTCCTTTATCGCGGCGCTTGCGGCAATCGCTGTTGATTCGTTTCATAGAAGATATGTAGGCTTGATGTGTTGCTCGGAAAACCCCATATTACATATGGGTTTTTAAGCTTTTGATTGGTCTGGTTTCGTTTTGTGCCGTCGCGGAAGTGAGTTGGGTGTTGGTGAATTTCTACTGGATACTGGTGGAAGAGTTTGGAAGGAAGACTGGAAGAGTCTCGGTTCTGTGACGGGAGTTTTGTTTTCTCTAGACGATTGTTGGGAGGGGTCTGTAGCAATGGATACTGGAAGCATCTCTTCTTTTACGTTTTTTTCATGGGTTGTTCTATTCTGGTTTCACAGCTGACTGTTTGATTCCCAAGTTGAAAAGTTTGTCCGGGGAAATGTTCAGTTTAAATGGGAAAAGTTATTATTGCTTGGTAATTAAGTCTTGTATCAGTGTTAAGTGAGGCAAGTTGGCTGTTTGAGTTCTCGGAGGGGAATATCCATCTTGCTGGATACGGTGGCGGTTCGACCTGTAGGGCATGGTGAATTGAAAAGAAAATGGAAGTTAAGTTGGACATGGTATGGTTTCTCTATAGTAACTTGATACACGATATTGTTTATCTACGATAATTTTATTGATCCTGTCGAATGATTTACCTTGAGAAGTCTCGAATGGAGCTCATGGTTTTTGTCTAGGGTACTTTGTAGTGAATATGCTTGTGGAATGAATGGAGAATTTTAAGGCATCTGGAATTTGTTAGACCGAATGCTGGTGTCAAAGAAAGGTATAGGGATTGACTCTCCAATGGATGAAATTAATCTGCTGCGTCAAGCCCAACGGCATCACTTGGTGATGAGGGAGATTGGAGAAGAAATAGATTTGGAGATTGGTCATGGTGATGATGATCCTTCATTTGCTAGTCCCCTTATGAATGTACCTTCGCAGGAACCAAATCCTTCCGAAGAGCAAGAAGAAGACAAACAACTTCTTTTAGTCTCTCAAGCGTCTAACGAGGAGCAGCAGGACATTTTGAAGCTGTCACATATGAAGAAGAAGAAAAAAGTGGTGAAGAAATGGAGAGAGGAGTGGGCAGATACTTACAAGTGGGCATATGTGGATGTATATGAAGGTACTACCAGGATTTTCTGTTCTGTATGCAAGGAATATGGCAGGAAACACAGGAGGAACCCTTATGGAAATGAGGGCAGTAGGAATATGCAGATGAGTGCATTGGAAGAGCATAACAATAGCTTGCTTCACAAAGAGGCTCTTCGGCTTCAAATGGCTTCCAAGGACAAGAGTCCAACTATTGCCGAGAGACCTATCTTTGTAAAAGGTTAGTGCCTCATTTTTTTGAAAGTTAGTGCCTCATTTTCTCTCTCTTTTTTGGAAAGTTAAAAGAGTTATTTTCTTTATGTGTGTAATCTCTACTCTGTGTGAATCATGATATATTCGAGTGCCTCTTCATATACCTTATGCTATATAATGTTTTACACACAAATACATCGTAGTTATAGAATGGTTTGCTTCTACATATTCTTTATACTTGGAACTTCATCCCATTAATGCGTGAATACACATTTGCGCTTTGCTCCTCTCCATGTTCACCTAACTTGTATTGTATGAAGATAGACACTTCCTAAAGAATGACAATTTATCTATGGCTGTTTCTTGAGTGATTAATGTACACTAACTTTTTCATTCTACTTTGTCTCACATGCAGAAAGATTGTGTACCTATGACTAATTCTTGAGTAACCAAGAACATGTACAAAAATTGTGTGCAGCAAAAATGAGGATGTTGAGATGGATGTGTGGAAAGACTAGAAAGGATAAGTTTCATAATGAACATATATGTGAAGACTTATGTGGTGTCGCATATATTGACATTAAGCTCAGGGAAAAGAGGCTTAGATGGTTAAGTCGCATGGAATGTAGAACTGATTGATCTGGATTGGAATCAACTGATTTGGATTGGGATTGGCACTAGCCGTTCCGATTCTAGGGGGTAAAATACCCAAAAATAAAAATAAAAATAAAAATAAAATCGAAGGGAATTGGCATGGATCAGACGAGAATCGGTTGAATCATCCAATATGGATCAGCTGAATCGGCCGACCGGCCCGATCTAGGGGGATGTAGGCCAATCCGGCTGAAAGGGGGTTTTTAAGCCCCTATTCTCTTGCCGTCTGCTGTGTTTTCACACCCGTCCCCAGCCCACCGTCACTGGTTGCCACCATCGGCCACTGGAATCTAGCCAGGTTCACTGTTTTTCTAAGGTATTCCTTTGTATTTTTATTTTCTTCCAATCGATTTGCTTATGAAGTTTTTTTTTGAATTTTCCTGATTTTTAACTTAAAAAATAAATAAATTTGGGCTACTTGAATTGGCCTAACCTAGCCGATCTGGATTGAATCGGATTGGGATCAGAAACGACCGATCCTGGAACTCAATCCAATTTGGTAATCCACATTTAGTCGTGCTCCGGCAGCCAAGTTTGGTGCCTGTGGATGCATGATCAAATCTCGGTGGAGGGAAAAAGAACTGGGAGGAGGCCTAAATGATATGGATGTAGGTAAAAAAATAAAGACTTGTCCTTTTGGATTGATTAAAATGGCGAGATAGGATTAATGAGATAAGGCTATGATGATGATGATATGAATTGTGGTGGGGCATTTGCATATAACATACCTCTGCTTGTAAGCTGGCCAATTCTTTTTAGTGTTGTCAATGTCTCCTCATACATGATTTGGAGATGTATGATCTACAAGATAAATGGACTAGATGATATGCAATTAAGGTCAGGACCTAAAAACATTAAAAACAAGAGATGTCATCATAAACTGAATCCTCGACATCTCTTTATCTTGATCGTGGCTGTTATGCAGATGGGAACATGGTCAGGAACCTATGGCTTCCACAATTAGATAATATTGACAAGGGCTATTAAGAAAAAACCTGTCAAGTCTGTCCATAGCTTGGGAAGATAGATACCTTGGGATTCAATAAACTTGGTCCATGAAAAATGCATCCGTAGAGCACTCGATTCAAGTAGCCCATTGATCCATATCCTCTTTTTTTTTTTTTTTTTGAAGTGGATAGTATCACGTGTATATAAAAATAAAATCAAAGGAAATATACAAGAGAATTAAAAGTCAGCTCACAAAAGTCCCTCTTACAAAAGCACCAATGGTGACTCACTCAAAGCCCCCCAATAAAGCCAAAAAGGGTGGAGAGCTAGGCCCTTCATTACAAAGAATGTCCATTCCATTACTCTTGCACAAACAAAGCTTGCCACTCTCTCTGGAGTCATAGCCTCATGCCTGAAAATTTGCCTTCAGATGGCTCCAAGAGTAGCCCTAGGGATGAGCCACCAAACCTCCCTATCGCCTGGGGAGAGAGGAACCGAAGACCATCTTTGAAGAAGCTCACTAACCACATCCACATGCCTAAAGCTTATTTCGATATTGGAAAAGATAACCTGCCACATGTTACGAGCAAAGAAGCATACTATGAACACATGGTCCAGCGACTCCTCCATATCTCCATAGAGGCAGCAACTAGGGGGAATCTCAATATTAAATTGAATCAACGTATCACATGTGTGAAGTCTACCTAGGGAGGTCCTCCACACAAGGATCTTCACCTTTAAGGGGACTCGGGGAGCCAAACAGTGGGGATATGTAAGTTCTCTATCAGCTAGGGCATGATAAGCTGACTTAATCGAAAGGTACCCAGAGGGCTAGAGTCCTAGCTCCACGTCCAGGAATCAAAAGTAGAGATATCCACACAATGGTCCTATAGGAGGGTTAAGAGCTCCCCGAGGTCTAGGATCTAGTCGTCCTGCAGACCCCTCCTAAAGTGAGGAGCCTAACTCCCTCCACCCACAGGCGAGGCCTCAAAAAGTTGTGCCACAACTGCTAGTGGCTGTGAAGGGATATCAAACAATCTATGAAACTTGCGTGACAATGGCACTGACAAACAAGTATCTCTGACCATTCCCCAGGGAAATCAACGTGGCTGCTCTCATAATATCAATTGGAAGTAAGATACCTTTCCACATATGAGACACCTTGTGCCCGGGCAAGTGGAGGCAAATCCCAAACTCTCAGTGCTATAATACTAATGCAAAATCAAGTCCACTCAAAGACCATGCTCAATAGTGCCTAACTTCCAAAGCCATTAGGACAGGAGGGCAAGGTTGAAGAGAGATAAATCATTGAGGCGTAATCCGGCATCCTCTTTGCTTCTACAAACTCTGCCCAATAGACATCATGATTACTCCCTTTAGAGGGATCCCCTCCTTTCCAGAAGAATCTCCGAATAGTGTCTAGGTTGGTGACCATAGTCTTTGGACTTCTGAAAATAGACAAGTAATAAATGGGGAGGCTATGTAGCATAGCCTGACAGAGCACCACTCTCCCGCCATAGGAAAGAAGCCTGCCTTTCCCCCCCAGTCAACCTAGCCTTGAATATTTGAACAACCGGCTGCCAATCCCTGTATCTGATGGGGCTCTAGGAAAGGGGAAGACCCAAATAAGAGAGATAAAGGAGCCAATACGACAACCTAAAATAGAAGCTGCTCAATGCATAGCAAGGTCGATCTTATTAACTCCAATAACCTAGTCTTCTGAAAGTTCACTCTCAACCCACTGACTTTGTCAAGCAGTTCTAAACAAAGTCCGGCCATCAAAAGCTACTCCTCATCTTCTGGAAGAAACAAGATAGTGTCATTTGTGTACTGAAGGTGAGTAATTTGGTGGCCCTAATCACCGTAATAAAAGTCCGCTATAAAACCTGCCTCCTCAGCCCGACCCCATATCATCTAATATTGTGAGCTACCAGGATGAAGAGCAATGGAGATATATGATCAACCTGCCTCAGGCCCCTACCATTGTGAAAATAAGGAGTCCATCAACAAGAACAACGAAGGAGGTAGATGTAAGACATGCTTTGATCCACAATATTAACTTCTTCCCAAAACCCATGATGTCCATCACCCTAAAGAGACACTCCTAATTCACCCCATCATAAGCTTCACAAAGTCCAATTTGATGATGACACCACTCTTGCATTGTTGTTTCATCCAGGCAAACATTCCTGAGCGAATAAGAAGTTCTCATGAATATGTTGTCCCCCGATGAAGGCACTCTAATGGACAGTAGTCATCCCACCAAGGACCCCTTATAGCCCGAGGCCAACATTTCCAAGATGATTTTATAGACTCTATTAATTAGTCTAAAATATTAGAGAGAATCAGCCCTAGTTTCTTAGGAATAAGGACAATGAAGGTCTTGTTGATACTCCGGAGGTGTGCCATACCTTCCTATAATTCACACACAACCTGCACTATAAGATGCCTGACCACCTCCAAGCATTTCTGGTAGAACACCAAGGGAAAGCCATCTAGTTCAGGGCCTTATCCCTTGGCAATGCAAACACTGCTCTCCTCACCTCCTTTTTAGAGAAAGGGGCTAAGGAGCCTGATAGTCCTCTATAGATAGGTGAGGGAGAAGGTTTGCAGAAATAGAAGGTCTTTCTATATCATCCATACATAATAGAGAAGAGTAGAAGCTGGTAATGTAACTCATCAGATCATGGATGGCAGTACCGGTACCGGTACCGGCCGGTACGACCGGTACGGGCTTAAAGGGGCCCAAAAAAATCAGAAAAAAAGAAAAAAAATCAGAAAAATTCAGAAAAATCAGAAAAAAATCAGAAAAAATGTAAACAATTAATTAGCTATGTGTTGGGTGTGATAAAAGTGGGTTAAGACAAAGAAGTACACATAACGCATACAAAATGACTATTTTCATACAGATTAAACATGAAAAATATTATGTTAATGTACTAAATATTTACAACAATGCAAAATATTAAGGAAATCAAACGATCCTTACCTATGAAAAACATAAGTGAGTCCCTTAATATGGATAATAACCCGTAGATCTTTCTGATTCATCATTTGGTTGCTGTTGCTGGTATCCATAATAAGGTTGCATATGTTCCTTATATTCACCATAACTAAACAATGATGCAGCCAAGTCGTGCATCCCTCTTAGAGTATATGCTTGTTGACTTGATGAAATTCCAGAATCATGGTGTAAAGAAGTAGCATGTGGATAAGAAGAAGACCCTGACCCATAACTGCTACTGGGTGGAATCGGTGGATGGAATTGAAAGCCTTCATACTCTACTTGATCTCCCCAGCGATACATGCCTGCTTCTTGTTGGCCACTTCCATAACCTGACTGCTGTCCATGCTGACTTTGTGAATCATAATATCCTTGACTTTCATGTTGTCCTCTTCCTGTGTCAATATGTAAGGAGAAAGAAGGTGCATACACTGCGCCCCCGGTAGTAGCACCTGCAGCTGCACCAGCATCATTACTAGGAGACTCTGTCCCATCATCATCATCATCATCATCATCTTCTTGATCATAATCAACAATTAACTTTCTTTTGACATTACTTGATTTTTTCTTTTGTGATGCCTATTTTTGCTGGCTTTCTTTTCTTTCTAGATCCTTTTGCAAGTTCAATCGATTCAATAATCATTTTCCTCGTAGTGTATGCCTCACATAAATTTGCTTCATCTCATTAATGGCAGGATCGTCTCTGGCAGCCAGATTAGTCCTCTCCAATGTAGATGTACTCCTTTTCAAGAATGATGGTGGCTCAACCATTCTAGGAGTGACTGACCTACTATCTGATTCTGAGTGTCTAGCAGGCTTAAGCTCAGTATCAAGTGCAAATAAAGGCACATGCTCAGTCTGACTCTGATGCTCATGTGAAGGAGGAGGTGAATTTTCTTTTTGCCTTTTCGAGGTTCTTAATTCTGGATCTCTAACAACAGCTCAATCTAGTATGCCTTCTGCCCATTCTGTATCATCAGGATCAAAAATTGGCTCATCGACAGTTGCTCGTGTCTCAACCCAAGTCTGCAAGGGATTATCATCATCAAATAACTCTTCCACATCGATTTGGCCAACAACATCTTCTGCGTGCCCTGCAGCTCGTTTCTCCCTTAATTGTTGTCTCAACCGGATGTTTTTGATCTTCAATCTCATATTGTAATGGCAGTACACCAATTTGTCCAATCGTTCAGCCTTTAACCGGTTACGAATTTTTGAGTGTATAAGGCTGAACGTGCTCCAGTTTCTTTCACATTGGCTTGCCGACGTCGTCTGACTCAAAACCCTCACTACAACGGAAGCCAATGGATTATAACACCTATCTTTGTTGTACACCATTATCCACTACTCAGCTGTGCCATCATTAAAAGAAACCAAAAAATTAATCAATGTATGTTCTCGTTTCTTATGCACATATGACAACAATGCAATGACCAAGTATACCTGGGCTCACTTTCTCTACGGCAATTTGCATAGAGTCTTCATTATATGTCTCCAACCTTAGCCTATAAGCTTCCATCTACAAAGATTGAATTAACAATTAATAGAATTCATAGGCTCTTCAAATTACAAGTAATTGGATAAATCTTAAAGTAAGATCTTCATTAAGTATACCTGTCTCTCTGCCTCAATCCTATCTTTTATTGTCCCCGACAAACGTGCAATCACATTTAGTGTGCCTTGAATCACCTCTCCATCAATATGCACTTGACGACTGTACATTACTCGAAGATTTAAAAAATAACCTGCATTTAGGTGAAAAATTACTAATGTCAATTTAATAAATAATCTCCCATGTAATAGTATAAGACTTCACTTACCAGCTGCATGCAAGTCGTGGTGTAATGTGCTTTCCCATCTGACATCAATAAGGTCCCACCACTTCATATAAGTGTTGGAAAATACGTTCTTGATGTGCACCTTAGCAATGTCAATTGCCTCGTACAAATATTCCATGTAATTCTTATCATCCCCATCCACCAATTTTAACACCTGTACGAGAGGTTCCACCAACTTCAGATAAGTCTTCATATTACTCCAAAATTTTTTATTCTCTATGATTTTTCTCACTTCCAAATGTTTAGATTTAGATTCATTGGAGGCGGTCCGCATATACTCCAAGAACTCCTTATTAAATATAAAACCCTTGATCTCATTCTTGAATTTGTGCAAAGATTCTAAAGAAATAAAATTAGATGCAAATCGTGTAGGCCCCGCACGGATGAGATCTCGACCTCCAGATGTTTTTTCTCTGAACATATTTAAGATCATGAGATGACCATAAATAAATTGGGTAATTCTTTGGGCTCTCTTTACTGTCTTGCTGATAGTTGGATCCTTACCAATGTCTTCAAGCATCAAGTCCAGACTATGCGCTGCACATGGGACCCAATAAATGTGTTTGCGTTTGTCCATTAACTTCTTCCCTGCAGCTTTATAACTTGGTTCATTATCGGTGACCACCTGGACAACATTTTCCTCTCTAATTTCCTGTATCATCTGATCCATCAAACCAAATAAATATTTTGCATTCTTTGAATAGTTTGATGCATCAACAGATTTCATAAAAACTGTCCCTTCTGTGCAATAAACAAGAAAATTAATCATGGACTTCTTCGTGGTACCAGTCCAGCCATCGCACATAATTGTGCATCCTCTCTCCTTCCATACTGCCTTAAAACTTTCAACCCACTGTTGAAGTTCCTCGTATTCTCTATCAAGTCCCCGTCCATATATGTCTCGACGTGTGGGAGCTTTGAACCCACGACCATGATCTGCTATCGCATCAATCATAGGCTGAAAATAAGGAGACTGAGCAGCATGTGAGGGAACACCTGCATGCAAAAACCATTTGCAGATGCTTTTAAAAGTATGTCCTGCCGCTTCAGTTGATTTTTTTACTCCTCTCATTGCTTGCTTGATTTTTGGCTGAGTAGAACTCTGTCTTCTAAAAAAATAACTGTCCATAGGACCCACTTGGCCTGTAGGTTGACTTGTGCCTCTTATTGATGGTCCATCACCTCTCCTTCGGGCTTCGTCTTCTTGTTGATGTCACAAACTCTCTCTTCTAGCTGTAGCCATCTCATGATCTTCATCATCATCATCATCACTAGAGTCTACAATTTGTTCAGCCCTTTGCCTCTCACGTATAGAAATGCCACTGGCCGCAGTATACATCCCTTTGCCTTTTGTATTATGTCTACCTGAAATTTCGCCTTGGAGTTCAACCTCATCTTCATTCTTTTGTTCTTTTTCTGCTTTTCGGCCACGCAACAATTCACGCATCTCGTTGGCAACTTGTCGGAGACAGACAGTACACCTTGTCACCTTTGCTGTCTTCCCTGCTAAATGTTCTTTCCCTCGAGTGATTCCACCACCCATCTCTTTGCCACAATATTTACATTTCACCCTCCTCTTTGCAGTATTAACTAAGGTGATATGGGCCCATCCTGGGTCTTGCTCTTGCTGTTCAGCCATGTTCCTACAACACATAAAAAAAAAAGTAGAAACAAATATAAGAACATTTGACATTATGCTCCTAGTTTAAAACATGTAAAATTGGGGCCCCAAAATTGGGGATTTCCCCTAATTAACCGTTGATCAACACAATTGACAGCACACTTCTATTTTAAAACATGCAATGAAGCTTAATTAGGTTCCAATTGATGTTTAATTTAAGTAATTAGACAAAAGTCCCAATAAGGTCCGCTAATTAGGGCCAAAATTGGGGATTTTTCCTAATTATCCGTCGATCAACACAATTGACAACACACTCTTATTTTAAAACATGCAATGAAACTTAATTAGGCTCCAATTGATGTTTAATTTAAGTAATTAGACAAAAGTCCTAATTTTTAACCGCTAATTAGGGCCAAAATTGGGGATTTCCCCTAATTAACCGTCGATCAACACAATTGACAGTACACTCCTATTTTAAAACATGCAATGAAGCTTAATTAGGCTCCAATTGATGTTTACTTTAAGTAATTAGACAAAAGTCCTAATTTTTAACCGCTAATTAGGGCCAAAATTGGGGATTTCCCCTAATTAACCGTCGATCAACACAATTGACAGTACACTCCTATTTTAAAACATGCAATGAAGCTTAATTAGGCTCCAATTGATGTTTAATTTAAGTAATTAGACAAAAGTCCTAATTTTTAACCGCTAATTAGGGCCAAAATTGGAGATTTCCCCTAATTAACCATCGATCAACGTAATTGACAGCACACTCTTAGTTTAAAACATACAATGAAGCTTAATTAGACTCCAATTGATGTTTAATTTAAGTAATTAGACAAAAGCTCCAATTTTTAACTACTAATTAGGGCCAAAATAGGGAGTTGTCTATTTTATCAAGAAAATGAACGTAAATAATTTATGAAATATGTAACAAACTAAAAAATAATCACTACATTAAAATATAAATCATATCTTCTTTTTTTCTTCCACCCAAAACGGTGAAAACGTCTCCGGAAAAGGGTGAAAATGTCTCCGGCGGCGACGGTTCTTTCCCCTCCTTCCCCTCCATCCCTTCCCCTCCCACTGCAAAAAATCGGAATCCCCTCTCACAGATCTGTTTCTGTGAGAGGGGACAGTGAAACACCCCTTTACATGGGCGTACCGGCCCGGTACAGTCATTTTTCTCCTTTTTTTTTATTTTATTTACGGTACCGGCTCGAAATGGGGGGTACCGGTACCGGTACCGGTCCGGGCCGGTACCGGTACGTACCTGCCGGTACGTACTGGTACCGGCCGAAACTGCCATCCATGCATCAGATCCTCCCGCTTAGTCAAGACTTGATAATTATCTCTGAGGCAACAAATCCGGTTAATCCAACGTCTACCAGAGGCTAATCTCTAAAAGAAAGCCACTCTATCTACCCATCTCTAGATCTCTGCTTCTAATAAATTTCCTCCTTAAGAGGATATCCTCATATTTTGCCTTCAACTTATTCCTCGACTTTTTGTCCTCGTCATCAAGTAAACCTGCCTCTTCCAGGGCATCCATCCCCAATGGTTGTTCCACGATCCTATCCTTGCCCCTCTACCTAAAATTCTTCTAGAAGCACCCCACGCATATAGAGCATGGGCAAGGGACTTCAGGTTCCCAAGTGGAGTAACCATAGCAAGATCACTAGAGGAGCAAGGTATCCATACTTGAGGAACCACATCCATGAAGTCATCTTCCTGCAGCCACACTTTCTCGAACATAAAAGGAAGGCAGCACCAACATCCACCACTGGACCTGAGCAAAATAGGTCAACGATCCAATATAGGCTGCTCATGACATGAGGCCTCCAAATGAGGGGAGTGGTGCTCCCAGTCGAAGGAGACAAGTAACCTATCTAACCTAGAGCACAAAGGTTGGCCATAAGGTTAGCCCAAGTGAATAAAGCATTAGAAGTGTTGTTGACCCAAAATATTTTCATGCATGATAAAAGTACCAAACATGCACATGCATGTTGTCATGCACTACAAAAAAAAAAGACATACACACATGCATGCAATCATGTGAAAGTATACAAAAAAAAGACATACACACATGCATGCAATCATGTGAAAGTATGTATGCATGTATAAGAAAGAGAGAGGTTAGTGTTATATCTCAAATATAGAGGCTCCCTTGAGGCCTCAATATGCTGTCCAAGAAGTCCAAGACAGCTCAAGATAAAGGCCTCAATATGCTGTCCTAAAGAGGGCCCGATATGCCATTCAATATGCTCTCAAAACAGCCCAAGTGAAGGTCTACTATGTGGGCCCAAGTACCCAATATGCCCCCGATATGAGGCCGAGGACAGCCCAAAGAAAGCCCAATAGCAGGCCTGGGGCAGCCCAATATACAGTCTAAATGGAAGCTCAAGTGTGCAGTCCAAATGGCCCAATACACAGTCCAATGGGCAGTCCTAAATGGGCCTAAGGAGCAATCTAAGAAAGCCCAAAAATATCCAAGGGAGGACAGCCAAAGAACAAGAATGAGGGGGATAAAAAATCCCAAGTGGCCCCCCCTTCCTTAAATAGCAAAAAGAGGAAGGAGAGGGGGGAACCGGTGGTTGGGGGGGGGCACTGGTTTTACCCCACCCCGCCACCGGTTCCCACTAAGAGGGAAACCGGTTGGGGGGGGTCCCTCCTTCTCTTCCCCCATTCAAAAATTCAAAAAAATGGGGGGAGGGGGGAGAGAGAGGATAGTTTAATGGCCTTTATTTAAGGGGGTTAATGTCCATTTGGGCTCCCCATGTTAGTGGGTTCTCCACTAAAGAAGATTTTAGTGGCCAATCATTGGGAACCTTTCTCTCACAAAGTTAAAAGATATAGGGATAAATAAGAGAGGAATGAATGATGTTTCCCTCATTTAATGCACAAAAAAGGGTGGGGGGGAGAAAAGAAAGAGGAGGAATAGGGGGTGGCGACCGGTTCTTCAAACCAGTGGCACCCCTCTCACCTAAGGATGGCAGTACCGGTACCGGTATCGGTGGGTACCGGTCCGGTACCGGCCCGAAACCAGTCCGGTACCGGCCCGGTACCGGTCGGTACCCACGGTACCGGTGCCGGCCGATACCGGTACGTACCGGTATCGGCCGGTACTGCCATCCATGCTCCCACCGGCTCCATGGCCGGTTGGGGGTGCCAACTGGTGGCATCCCCACCGGTTCCAACCAGTGGGGGTACCCACCGGTTTCCCTCCATCTCTCTTGGCTCTCTCTCACTTACTATCTCTCCCTTGTCTTTCCGGTGCCCCCCCCCTCGGGGCACGCCCACTGGCCTATACATAGCTTATAAAGGGGAAATTCTGTTGGTTTGAAGACACGAACTTAGTGCTCTGCACAAGTTCAAAAGCGTGTGGAGGAGGATCTACAAGAGACTCTTTTGTGTTTCCTTTTCAGGATTTTCTTGAAGGAAAACTCTGCTGAAATTTTGTTGTAATCTGGCGATATATAAGCCTGTACTCCGCTGAATTTTTAATAAAATGATGTGTAGCCTATATCATTCTAATGCTTGATGCAAGCATGTCTTTGTGTATGTAGACTTAAGTATGCATCTAATTAAGCATACATCTAATTAATCATACACTTAATTAATCATGCATCTAATTAATCATACACTTAATGACTAAAATGCCCTTGGCTTATCCCCTAAACTTATATGAGCCTTAAAACATACCTAAGTCTAATCCAACCCCCATTAATAAAGCCTAATACACTCTCATACTTAACATGTTTTAAAACACATGATCACAACTCTAATACCTAATAACCCATACTTAATATGTTTAAAACATAAAACATCATTATGACCCTTAATAACGTACCTAATTATGGAACTAATCCTAAATGACTAAAAATACCCTTCAACTTATAAAAATCAGTAAAAATCAGAGACAAATCCTAAAAAAATGTAAAAAGCCCCCAATACACCTATAATATCCTCAAAACCCTAATTAAAGGTCAAAATTACTAAAATACCCCTAATGCATGAAAACATATTGAAAAATCATTAAAACCATTAAAAATTTACAAGAAAATTGTGGAAAATATTATATCAGCCAAAATATGCTAATGACCTATAAAACCCATATTAATCTAAAATTACCAAAATATCCCTCCAACCCCAAACACACTCAAAACAACTCAGAAATATCTCCTAAGGTTTTAAAACCTTCCTACATTGTTAAAACTCATTGCAAACACTAAAATGACCATAATGTCCTTATACCCTCCAACTTGGCATAATTACAAAAATACCTTTATGGGCTTAAAATATTCAGAATCAATCTGGAAAACTTGGAATCAATCCAAAACCCTTTAAAAGCCTCCCAACCCATCATAAACCTATCCTAATGTTGGGTGAGGTTAAGGGCTTAATCTAAAACATATCTTCATATGCATGTGCTGCATGTAACAATAGTGTTGTATGTTATAAGGGCATCAATGGACAATTAAGAAAGGGTTGTCGAGCAGTTGTTCGACGTAATTAACACTGGCTGAGGTCAGTGGAGAGAGGTCATATGTTCGGATCTTCGCCTGATTCGAAGTTCTGGACTCCTTGAAGACTAATCCTAAGCTCTCATAGTCCAAGAAATAAAAAAAAAGTCGGCCTATATTTCTCCAAATAAAACCATAAACCGAAGACAAAATGTTATAGGAGAGATCTAGGCAAGGTCCAAACAAGTGTGCACCTTAATGAATGCTGCATGATGAATAAAGTCTTGAAAATCTTCCACAGTTCCCGAAGATGAGACTCCCTTTGATCTCTCTTCATTGCACCAGGGGGGGGGGGGGCGCAATAACATTAAAATCTCCAGCCGCACACTAAGGCCTCCCCGCCTGTGAGTGCTAGTAAAGAAGCTCCTCCCACAACTCCTTTTTCTCCTCCCTCGCTTAGGTCCATACACTGCAGTGAAGTCCCACTCAAAACCATCCACAACACTTCGAAAGGAAATAGTGATAGCATACCTGTCCATCTGCTCACCCATCTCCGCAATTGCATAATCATTCCACATAACAAGGTTGCCCCCCGATCTACCCACAGCCGGTATGACCACACCTTTAGTAAGCCTAGATCCCCCTATGTTCCTCCACATTTCATCCCCCGCCGCCTACACTTTTGTCTCCTTAATGCACAAGACATCAACGTTACATCTCATAACAAACTCCTTCAAAACCATTTTTTCCTTTCCTCCCACCCCCCTCACATTCCAGGATATGATCATTATGAGGAAACATGAATGCTCCATTTCCAATTACCAAAGAGATCCATCTCAGGTTCCCACCTTCTAAGATTTAAGTGTTTCCTGTGGAAATCTAAGCATTGAGACCCTCCGCTGTGCACCGAGGGAGGTAATTATCACTGTTTATAGAGTCTACCTCCTGAAAGAATGAGTGTCTCAAAGCTGCAGTAGGCCTATAATCAGTGAATAATGCCGTCCCACAATTAGAAGAATGCCTCCCTTCTGCCCTGTAGATGATTTAACTATAATTTGCTTGCGTTATATGCAATCGTTTTCCTTCTTCCTTTTTCTTTTTTTCTTGGGGGGATGGTGACTACTTAGTTGCATAACTATGCTGTCCTCTTTATCTTTTGAAGCCTTTTATTGGTTTGCTAATTTCCATGGTTAGGGGAACATACCTGCTCTTGCTCTTGATTTATTAGATTGTTTAGGCATAATCTCCTATGTACATGCGTAAAAGTATATGTGCATCATAGGACAAGCTATTAGTAGAAAATCCTTTTAGCATGGAAGTTCCAGAATAGAAGATAAAATTTAGATCTCCTGCAGGAATTCCTCTTCATGTGCGTCTTTTGTATCTGATTGCATGTCAGAGTTCACTGTTGTTTTAGTTAGTAATACAAAGAAACTTGTCCATGACATGTAAATTGGCATATCATGCTTCTAAAGCAAGATAATTTTATGTTTTGCATTTCACTGATATGTGCGTCTGGGGTTGCTTTTGCTCTCTTACACTTTCTAAAGTCTTACCACCGCAGGCATATCATGCTTCTAAAGCAAGATAATTTTATGTTTTGCATTTCACTGATATGTGCATCTGGGGGTGATTTGCTCTCTTTCACTTTCTGAAGTCTTACCACCGCAGGCAAATCATGTACTAAATTTAGTTTTTGATTTCTTTCTTGTTCGTGATTATGTTAGCTCTTATGTCGAAAACTGCTGGTTCAATTGTTGAGGCGGCTTTAAGAAGGGACCCATATGAGCTTGAGTTTATTCAATCAGTACAGGAGGTCGTTCATTCTTTGGAACCTGTCCTAGTGAAGAACACTCAGTAAGTTTCTCAGGAGGTTAGCATTTATTTTGTTTTATGCTGGATTTTCCTTTGAAGTTGGCTGATTAAAGTTTCTGATGTTGCATGACTATCTCAGGTATGTTCACATTCTAGAGAATATGTTAGAACCTGAGCGGATGATTGTCTTCAGAGTACCATGGGTTGATGACAGGGGAGAAACACATGTGAACCGTGGGTTCCGTGTGCAGTTCAGCCAGGTCTTGGGCCCATGCAGGGGAGGTCTTCGTTTTTATCCGGCTATGAACTTGAGCATTGCCAAATTTCTAGGTTTCGAGCAGGTAAACTTTTTATTATCAAAGTGAAATCTATTCCTTCATATTTCTGTCTTGATGTACATATTCTGCCTCTGATACTTTCATCTAATCATATCAATGTCGATGCTTTGAGTTATTTGGATATAGACTAGTGCCTTGTTTGTCAATTGAGTTGTGTATCTCTTATGTCTTGCATGCACTGCCAGTATTTGTTATAGGTTTGGCTAGTTCATGACACTTTATATATTTTTTTGGTTTAAGTTCTGATGCGGGACAACGGAGAAGATAGAGAGAAGAAGGTGAAGGTAGAGGTCTCCAGCGTCAGTGGCTAGGGCATCGCACCCCACTCCATCTTAGGGCTTTTGGTTCTTCATCTCAGAGAAGCCAAGGAAAATAATCCAAAATTCACAATAAAATTCACCATTAATTGAAAAAGAGTGTTACAAGACTATTTAAAGAGAAAGCAAACCCTAATCCTACCATAATGACTAAAATACCCTTAACTCAAAATAAAAGCTAAAATCGCACTAATAATCTAAGTAAAAAGGAAACACATGAAATGGGCCTCTAATGAGCCGAATAAAATATAAAATAGACTCGTAGCGCTAGCGTAGTCATTGACGCATATCTGTTCAGTCACTACCCAGGGAGTGCAAATGCTTTGGTGAACCTAGAATGACCTTGTCTTTTCAGAGCCTTTTGTGGCATATTAGATAATTCATTTCCTCATTTTCTATTGTAAACTGTTGTTAAATTGTCTCTTACAATTTTTACAAGATGATTAAAAGCATGTGGTGTCATACCAGGCCTGCATGATAGAACAAATAATGGCTTCTATCATCCAACGTATGGTTTTGATTTCTTTTCATAATGTTTAGGCCAAGTGCCAAGCTTGTGGGTTTGGTGAACCTACAGTGATCTTGTCTTTTTGGAACACTTTTTATGATTAACCTATTACCTCATGGTCTATTGCGAACTGTTGTTAAATTGTCTTTCTCAGTTTTTACAAGATGGTTAAAAACCTGTGGTTTGATACTGGGTCTACACAACAGAAGAGGTAATGACAAGCAATGTCCAACTTATGGTTTTGATTTTTCCTCATAGTATCAAAGCGGCAAGCGTGGATTCATGTAGCCAACCCCAAATAAATGGGATAAGACTCTGAGGATGATGATGGTGATGATGATTTGGGCCAAGGGTCAAACTGAGAAATGCAGTATCATATTCCAGACTTGCCTTAGCAAGTCGGGCAGAAGAGAGATCAGAGAGATCTCAGTGAGATCAGAAATTATTTTCCTTGTTCGGTAATTACACATCCCCAAAATCTTCTGCATTTGATTTGTACCCCAGTAACCCCCTACATCTTCATATTATCTCCATTATTCCTAAAATCTGTCGAAACATTACATTTATAACCCTTGTGGTTAATCATCAAGGAAGTTATCCTATTAACCTCAGTTAGAAAGAACTGGAAGCCCCTTCCAATGCTGGCTGCTCTCTTCCTGGCATCCTTCCTCTTCCGCCACCTGAGAGGGTAGAATATTGGGGTGGCATGGAACATGTCGTCCTCTTCAGTAGCAGCAGTGGCAGCATTGTTTGAAAAGGTAGTGCCTCAAGGCACTAAAGCATATGTCTCAAGGCAAGCTGCTAAAAAAAATGCCTCGAGGCTTGTGCCTCATGCTATTTACTTGAGGCTTATGCCTTTTGTTAATTGAGGCATGCACTTCAGGCCCTTTACTTGAGGCTAATGCCTTGAGTCAGTGAGGCAATGAGATGTTTTAAGGTGGACCTTGAACTTATTCGTCTTTTACTATCCTTAAAACATGATTCAGTGATAACATAGATGAACAAAATGAAAGTATTAATTAAACCCAACTCTTCTACTTCCAACGCCAAAGGAGAGGCTAGTAATACCTATTCTTCTGTGCACTGGGGATAAAGAGAAAAAACAGAGATTATTCAGGTATGAATTGGCATAGACATGAACAATTTAAAGAATTGGTCATTCAATGGTGGAATGAAGCGCCAACAGCTGAATATGCATCTTTAACTTTTGTCAAGAAGCTCAAATGGGTGAGAGGAAAAATCAAGCAATGGAGTGCCAAAACATTTGGGAAGGTCAATGATACACGTCAGCAGTTATTGATGAAGATTGATGAGTTGGAGGTCAAGGCTGAGGAGCAGGTTCTATCTGAAGAAGAAGCACAAACCCTTAGAAATTTGAAAAAGGAATGTAATGAATGGGTTTTTATGGAGGAGATAAAATGGAAACAATGAGCAAAAGAGCAGTGGTTGAAAGAAGGTGATAAAAATAGTAAGTGCTTTCATGCAATGGCTAATGCAAAAAAGAGAGCTTTAAGGATTGATCATGTAAAGGTGAATGATGTCCTTATTGATTCCAAAAAGGAAATACAGGATATATTCATCGAATTTTTAAAAACCTGTTCAGAGAAGATGAGTTACGGAGGCCGCATTTGCAGAAGAATGTTCATCCAAAAATCAATGAGAGACAGGCTGAGGAATTATGTCAACCATTTTTGGAACAAGAAGTGAAACAAGCTGTTTTTAGTATGGATGTGAACAAATCACCAGGACCGGATGGTTTTTCCTTAGGTTTTACCAATTTTTTGGGGAGAATATCAAGGAAGACTTCATGAAGGTGGCTATGGAATTTCAAGAAAGACCACTTACCATTAAGGGGCTCAATTCTACTCACATACTGTTATTACCAAAGAAAGAAGGGGCAGAGAAAGTTTTTGAATATAGACCGATCAGCTTACTCAATGGGTGCTATAAGATCATCAAAAAAGTGCTAGCCAACAAGTTGAAGCATGTACTGGTGGATGTAATAGATAGAAACCAATCAGCTTTTCTGGAAGGAAGGTACATTCTTGATAATTTTCTGGCCGCATATGAGGCTATTCACAATCAAAAGACATAACAAGGAAGGGATTGTTTTTAAGTTGGACTTTGAGAAAGGCGTATGATAGGGTCAGCTGGCAATGTGTTAACAAATCTCTAGGCCTCATGGGATTCAAACAAAAATGGATAGATTGGGTTATGAGTTGCATAACCATATCCAACTTCTCCATTTTATTCAATGGTCTGCCTTGTGGATACTTCGATAGTTCTAGAGGATTGAACAAGGTGATCCAATCTCACCACTGATATTTATCATCAATGGACAGGTTTGGAGTTCTCTCTGGGAAAAAGCTTCAGCTCAAGGTCTGATTGATGGTTTCACAATTGGAATAAGTGGTCTTCAACTTTCACACCTACAATTGGCAGATGATACACTATTGTTCTCCTCTGGACATACGGATAAGTTGAGAAATTTGAAGACTTTACTGATTTTGGTTGAAGCAATAACAGGCCTCAGTGTTAATTATCAGAAGTCAGAAGTGGTAGGGATTAATGTGGAGGAGGAAAGGCTTGAAAACATAGCAGACTTTCTGAACTGCAGAGGGACCCAATTTCCAATTAAATCTTTGGGGCTTCCCTTGACCTCTGGCCCAATTAGGCTGATGGACTGGGATGACGTGATCAAAAAGTTTGACCAGAGATTAGATGGTTGGAAAGCAAACATCCTTTCAGCGGGGGGCAGATGGATCCTTTCAAAATCAGTTCTTCCCTCACTAGCTAATTATCAGCTCTCTATACTCAAAATCCCTAGAACTATAGAGAAGATGATTGAGGCTAGAAGGTCTTCATTCTTTAGGGAAGGAGGGAAGAGAGAGGGGAAAGGTCTTCATCTTACTGCTTGGGAGTCGGTCTGTAGAAGTAAAGAGCAAGGTGGGGCTAGGTTGGTGAAAATTGAAATGTTCAACAAAACCATGTTGGCTAAATGGTTGTGGAGGTTAGGAGAAGAAGTGTATTCCCTATGGGTGAGAATTGTGAGGGAGAAATACTATCCCAATTCATCAAGATGGTGTCTATCTGGTCGTGGAGGTTAGGAGAAGAAGTGGATTCCCTATGGGGGAGAATTGTGAGGGAGAGATACTAACCCAATTCATCAAGATGGTGTCTATCTCCATCAAGGACCTCATCATTGTCCTGCATCCGGAGAAACATTGCAAGGCTACAGGATGTTGTTTGGCCAGCAGTCAGGTTCCAAACAGGGAACAGGGAACATGTCAGGTTTTGGGAAGATAAATGGTTCTTAGAGGTACCTTTTGCTTCACAAACTCCAAATTTATATCACCTGGTAGAGGAGAAAGGTGTTTTGATCGCTCGTGTACTTTCTCAAGCTGATAACTCATATTGGAATTTTAATTTAGAAGAAATCTCATGGATGTAGAAATGGAGGAGTTCCTATCAATCTTAAGGTCCATTTCTGAAGTACAGCTGATCAGGGGGCAAAAGGATAGAAGACTTTGGGTATGGAATATAAAAGGCTTATTCTCTCCAAATACTCTCACTAGAATTCTTCAAGATGGGGGCATGAGAGTGTGGTGGCAGTCATTAGTCTGGTCCAAGCATTTACCAAACAAAATCATATTTTTTTTCTTCTTCTGGAAAGTGGCATCCAAAAGGCTTCCAACAGCATTTAGAATGAGGAAGATTTTAAAAATTCTAAATTCTAAATGTATTTTATGTGGTAGTTTTGAAGAAAATCAGGACCATCTCTTCTGCAAGTGTGGTATTGTCAACATGCAATGGGAGATTTTGTGCAAGGCTGTGCAAATTCGGTGGGTGGAACATACAGATGTTTTACAAATGATGCAGGGTTGGCCAGACGTGTCCAGCTAATGCAGCAAGGGAGGTGTGGTCCCTGTTTTTACCTCCTATGATGTGGGCAACCTGGTTGGAAAGAAACTCCAGAAAATTCAAGCAAGAGTTTAGTAATCCATCCAATATCATCAGAAGAGCCATCAACTGGGTAAAGGATTGGGGAAAGCAGCAGAAATCTGGAGTAATACTCAGGAAGACTTTTTATGCATTGTTATCAAGTGGAAAGCGGCAGAAATCTGGAGTAATACTCAGGAAGACTTTTTATGCATTGTTAGCAAGTGGAAAGATTTCATTCAATGAGGGCTGGGTTTCTGTTTGCGCTATCCTCTACTTTGATTTTATTTCCTGAATAAAATAGGAGTATAGGGTTTGTTGTTGTGGGTTGGCATCTTTGCCTCTATGTGACTGGCCTTTGGCCTTTATGTAGTCTTTCTATTATTTAATGAAATGTGACTTTTAAGTCACCTTCCAACAAAAAATGAAACAAGGAGAGGGTAGTAACTGTGGCGCAGATTGCTTCAACGCCAACTACTAATCCATGGGTTCCACCCCACAATTCACTTCCACCAGCTCTATCATTGAGTTGCAATAGCATTAACACTAGAAAATTACTATAGTTTTTTTTTTCTTTCTTTTTTTAGTTTTTAGATTCTTTCCCTAAACCAGGAAGGCTTATGGTATGCCTTATTGTGCTTCAAGGCTTATGCTTTGTAAGGATTTTGAAGCCTCACGACTGCCTTTAGACTTTTTGATTGTGGGTAGCAGTGATGCCATGGAAGCAGCTGGTCCTCGCTATGCTGGAAAGGAACACCCACCTTAAGCGTGCATGCTTCTTCCAACTTGCAAGCCATAACTCCTCACCACCTTTGCCACCCTCTTTGGTCAACTCCAATGATGAACGCACGAATTACACCAATCTCTAGGTCTGCATTCCCCTCTTTTCATATGTGTATGTGCATGTGTGTGTCTATATATATATGTATATTTATATGTATGTATATATATCGCCGAGTTGGTGATCCAGATCGGATTGGGTCCTGGCCAGATCTGAGTCGGATCCAATACGAGTCGGGCCAACTCAGTCCTACTCCCATGAGTTACACGACTCAGGCCTCTTCAGTCTTATTTTGGGTTTTTTCCTCAAATTCTTTACTTTTATGAATAATTACGACATAAAAAACTTTAACTCTAGTGGTTTATTAATGACAATGACTTTAAGTTAAATTTAGGAGAAATCTACCTATTAGTCAATATAAATGTGTAAATTATCTATTAAATTGGAGAAAAAAGTCCGATTATTCCCCAATTGAAGAAAAAAGAGTCCAATTACTTATTAAATTAGAAAAAAAATCTACTTAATAAGATACAAGTCACATCAAGTCACATTGAGTAGTATCAAGTCGGATCACAAGGACCTGTATTGGATCGCAACGTATTGCATGAGTTGGCACGAGTCACATACGAGTCGGCATGAGTTGGTCTAAGGTGCATCGAGTCGGCTTGAATTAGATGCGACTTGGCAGTCAAAATTGTCCTAGCAGCTCGGACTCATCCAAATACGAGTTGGCCCGATCCAGTTACTTGGGGCCAAGGATGGTGGTACCGGTATCGGAGGGTACCGATACCGATACGTATCGGCCAGTACCAGCCAATAAAAAAACTATTAATTGTTTTTTTTCTTAACTATAAAGATTGGTACTGATCCCCCCCAATATCGGTACCAGGCAGGGTCGATACTGATATGTATCGGTATCGGCACCATGCCTGGGGCTCATCTAAGTTAGATGAGCCCCCTCGAAACTCCCTCTTGTCCACCTTTCAAAATAAATAAAACTCATTTTTTTAAAATATTCAAATACCCCCTTTTAGGTTGGTTTCCACCCCTTGGGATTTACTTTTTACTGTTGGATCGAAAAACTCAACCATAGTTGTCCAATCAAGTGCATCCTTCGTTGGGAATCAAAACTAAAACCTCAAGGCATGGGATCAACGAATTCCTATTTATTGACTATTTTTTCAACATTTTTAGACATTTTTTATGACGGCTCCGATTGATGAATTTTATTATTTTTTTAAACATGGGGAAAAGAGGATTTCGAGGGGGATTCATTTAAGTTAGATGAGCCCCGGGGCTCATTTGATCCATTCCCATATATATATATATATATATTTGTGTGTGTGTGCCTCCCCCCCCCCCCCCCCCCCAACAATCCATATATATATATATGTATTTATATATTTATATTTATATAGGGGAGAAAAATGAGGGTGAAGCAGCACATTGCGATGATATCATTTTGGGCTTCTTGACTGCAAAGGCCTTGCACACAAAGGGGCTCATCTGCTCAGGTCATGGCTGTTGCAGATCATGGAGTGATGGAGGAGATGAGGAGCAGGTTGAGCTTGTGGTTGTCCTGTTGACAGTGAACGCAGTGGCTTTGTTATGGTCAGTGCAGCACATCTGAGCCTCGGTGGGGAGTGGAGTGACCTTCTGCCTCATGGTGAGCAGTGGAAGAGGTGGACAGAAGGATGGCAGTAGATCTGCAGAAGTGAGAGGAAAGGGTCAGGGCGTGGGACCCTGGGCTTGACCTTCTGCTGCTGCTCTGGGTTTGTTGGCGGGCATCATCTGAATTATGGTGGTGAAGAGTGGCTGTGGGTTTGACTTGCTGCGGCCACTGTGCAGCTTGACGTGCTGCTGCTTTTCTTCTTTCTTCTTCCCTTTGTGTCAGCAGGCTTGAGAACCTCCCAATGGATCTCTTTCTCCGCGCCCTGCTGTGACAGAAATATTTGAGATTGGAAACCATGGACCAAACTAAATAGTTAAATATGCTTTGAACTAGCATGTAGCAACCTATTGCATTGTTCAGTTTTGGGGATGAGCTAATCTCAAAGTTCAACCTAAAAAAAGGAAAATGTGTAGTGTACTATTTGCATCTTTCATAGCATTATATATGTTTGAAAACATTCGAACAATGTTTTTTTGAATTCCAAGAGTAAATCCACGAACCCAGGATTGAACCCTATATCACCAGTACTCTGAGCTGTAGGCTCACCAAACATCTCTCAGGCATTGGGCCACCCTCTGCCCAACGAAGTCTGTGGGTCGGAACTCACATGAACCCCAGGTTGGTGCCGCCGCAGATTTGTCCACAGGTGTGGTCGATCCTGCGACCTCAAGGTAGCCCATAAAGTGCATTATCCAACTCTCCCACCCCCGAGGGACAACATTTGTATGAAGTTCTCATCTCTAAGAGCATGAATACGTTATATATGTTTTCCTCTTTATTTAGCATTTTCTTGTCTTGGGCTATTTTGGCAATTTGCATTTTGCCAGAAGGGCCAGAACTCTTGGTAGCCACTTAACGTACATTTTGCTAGATAGTTTGCCTAATAACATTCCAATCCCCAGCTTCTTCTATTGCTTTTGTCTCTGTCATACCTTTTGTTGTGTGAAATTATTTGATTAATTGAAAACATCATATTATGGCAGCAGTAACATCTAAACAGACATTTTTGGAAGCACTAAGTTTTGTACACACTGTTTGCAGACTCTAAAGAATGCTTTATCACCATACAAGCTTGGAGGTGCCGGTGGAGGAAGTGACTTTGATCCAAAAGGAAAAAGTGAGAATGAGGTAGTGCTTTTCGTCTGACTGAAGATTTTGTTGCAACAACCATGTCTACTTTGAAGCATGTGAATTTGAACATGCTTATATGCTGTTGGCAGGTCATGCATTTTTGCCAGAGTTTTATGAATGAACTATATCGACATTTAGGTCCAAATCAGGTAATGGGGTGAATCAGTTCTTTATTTCCTTTTTCCTTTTTTATTTTGTTCATCTCTGAAATTTATCAGGCTGAACAAGCTAAAAATATCTGTGCATCTATCACTTATCATGCTCATTGCAGGATCTTCCAGCAGAGGATATAGGCGTGGGGCCAAGAGAAATGGGCTACCTCTTTGGTCAATACAGACGCCTTGTTGGTCATTTTCAGGTATTTGTAATACTTTAGGAGAAGATTTTATGAGCAAACTAATTGTATTATATCATACTTGGACTTCCTCTGTCTTAAGGTTGGCCAATTATGTTTACGATGTCCATGGCTGATATATCTGAAATTCAGAGGTGAGATAGCTCGCGTAATCATTATCTTAACACCTTATCCTATGAGTCTACAACCAGTTTAGGACTTTCAAAACCAATGGCTAGAGATTTTAACAGTTCTTTTGGCCCGTTGTCGACCTGATGCTTATACCCAAAATCTTGACATAGATAAGCCGACAGACTGGGGAGAAACTACCTTTAGAGGATGTAAATCTTGTTGAGACTAGTTGGCTGATGATGAAATCTACCTATTGTAGATACAAAAATATACATAATAAAGTGATGAAGACAATAATTAAACACAGACAAAATAAAAAAAAAATTAAACATTTCTATATTTAACAAAGACTTTTCTTTCTCCTTTTCACAGCTGTACAGGTATTTAATTCCCAGTCTTGAATTATGTTCTACAGCCCCTCTATCTAGACTCTTGCTCTCCTCCTTCTCTGCCTTTTCTCTCACTCCCTCTTCCTTTCTTTCTCTCTTTCCCCTCTGCTAGCTGCAGCCAGGTTAGATAAGGAGGGGAGCAGCGACCCACTTGCTTTTATGAGGAGGTGGGAGGCAGTTCCTCACCTAAGGGGCTGAACCCTGCAACCCCCTCCTGCGTGTAATGGACTATCTATGGTTCACTGATGACCAGCTATTAGGGTCCATTAATCCTGGCTCATTAACCTTTAGTAGGCACAATTAGGATTTTAATTGTTTATTTTTTTAAAACTCAGTTAAACCCCTGCAAAAGTGCTTTATTATATCTTTAACCTCAAACTTTTATTAATTGTATTTTTACTTTTAAAAATATTTATGTTTAAAACATCACTCAAATGAGGGGTATTACAAAGTATCCTTCCCTGAATGGCATTTCTTCAAAAGAAGCAAGTTCTTCCAAAACAGGTAAAGACATGATGAATTTGGGATAGTGGGTTATGGAATGATCATGATCGGATGGATGATTGGCACAACATTGCACATCTCTTGGTTTTGGCTATTCAAATTAGTAACAAAGCAGGTCAGTTTTCATAAACTATGGAGGGATATGCATCAGGGGAGCGGTGATGCAAAATATAGCATAGGGCAGAGAGGACTAAATGGTTTAAAAAGATAAGGAGCAGTTTGATGATTCCCAATAAAAAACAAGAAGTCAAAAACGAGCTCAATCTAATTTGTATTCCTCCACTCATGGAGATTTAATATTCCACCATGAAGTAGGCATCCAATAGAGCATCCCAAATTTAGGAGTGTTATTCAGGGATGATACTCCTTTGTAGTTAATTTTTGTAACAACTCATTGAGGTTTTCAGCTCTTATGCAGTTTGTTCTCATAGGTGAAGAATCTTTCCTAGTACAATAATTTTACTGTCTCTGTTTCTATACAATTGGTAGTGCAGTGCTATTTCCTTCAAAAAAAGAAAAATTACGTCATCTGCCTACCATGCAGTCTGATGAAAGAAAAACTCTAAAACAAGTTGCAGCTTATAAGCAAATGAAAAACAATTACATAAGCTGTTGAAAAGAAAATCTCATGAAAATTCTAATCTCATGAGCATGTGCAGTGTCCTCATGTACCGACCAAAATGAAGCTCTTGCGCATGTTTGACATAAAGTCATTTGTCCTGAAGCAAGTGTTTTCTCTTCATGCTCATACAATATGATGAGTCATATGCAGAATCCTTCCACTTTCCCCTTTGAAAGAATTACATTTCTTGAACAGAACTGACTTGGGTGAGAAAATCAAGAATCATATTATCTCATTTTCTTGCTGTGACAAGATCAGTCATATATGACTGAATCAGTATCAACAAAATTTTTTTGTATGTGACATTGATACGTTTTATGAGTAAACCCTCATCTGGAAGTTGGATGATTTCAGTATACATATACGTCACGTAGACGATTTTGTTGGAAATAGAGAATTAGGTCATGATCTGCCTTTTCTTCTTGGAGGTGGATAACAAACGTGGGTGCAGTGAGAGAGTACTCAGAGTAGAATATTATGATGACAGACATATGGATAACGGCTGCACTTCTTCTACACATTCATCTGGTAGAAAAGATTATGCTTTCTTCTCTTTAGATTTCATCTATGTCCTTATGCAGGGAAGTTTTACAGGACCGAAGGTCTTCTGGTCAGGTTCTAGCCTTCGAACTGAAGCCACTGGCTATGGATTGGTACTTTTCCTTTCTGACCACTGCAAAGTTTTGATATTGCACCTCTCTCTCTCTCTCTCTCTCTCTCTCTCTATATATATATATATATATATATATATATATATATCTGCCTGTCTTACATATACGTGTCCATAGATGGATAGACATGCATACATATACATGTAAATGGATGGATGGATAGATAGATATGTCTGTCTGTCTAGTGAGATTGAGATGCTTTGTATGTTCATTACCTTGAGTCTGTTTTGTAGCGATATATTTCTTCCCAATTTCCTTATAACCGCTTGAATTCTCTCTACTATCTTCTCAGGTCTTTTTTGCACGTCTTATGCTTGCAAATATGAACAAAGAAATCAAAGGATTAAGGTTTGTTGTTTTGCCTTAACTCGGTACCGAGAAGTTCAGATAGGAAAAAGGATATAATTTTCCATTTGAGATCCCTGAGAATGATTCTCATAGTGTATTGTGCCTAGCTGCTATATTTTACAAAATGAACAAATTGCATTGTAGGCAAAGATTGAATGAGGCTCCTGACTCTGGCAAGTTTGGTTCTGATGTTGGTTGCATCATTAGAGACAAATTGTTCGAACTTTTAGATCTTGTTCTCACCCGTTTCTTCTTTTTTTCTCCCCTCCTCCTTGTCACCAACATTGTCCTTTTCTGCTTCTCAGAACTGTCTAAACTTGTGACTCAGGATGGTCTGGGATAGATCTGTCCAATCTAAGCCAATTCTGGCTCTATTCATGGTCGGATAATTCTTTTTTTTGTTCTTCAAGCTGAAGAGGAGCTTAGTCGCTTCTTGTTTTGAGTTACATGCTTCCAAGTCAATCCGGCAGCTATTCTGCTTCAGGATCAGTCCATTCTGCAACTTGGATTATTTAAGTTCTAGCAATGATCGTTGCTTATCATCAGAATGCAGCAGTCCAACAGTATGAAAAGAGCAATTTTATGTGGTGCTCTCTTAAGTTCTGAACATTCCGACAAACATGTTAAATCTTGTTGTAACTACAGAACTTAGACTAGGATGTCCATGATGAGAAAATTGCATAATCTATACTTTTGTGCATGTGAAATCTTGCAGTTGCTGGTGGCTGATAGCGCTGGTGGCTGCATGTGTGATTAATTTTATTTCTGACAGGGTTAGAGAATGGGCCCGTTTACTTTGTACTCCTTGTACTTCAACCTCCTCCTTTTTTGTTAGTTTGGGGAAGGGATAAGCGGGCCCTCTTTTTTGGTGGTCTTGGACCTTTTTGTGTTTTCAGCTCCTTTTCGTACATGGGGCTGATAGCGAGTGTCTTACTGTGTGGCACTCTTCTTTGTACTTCTTTTCTTTTATAATACATACTTGTGGATTATCCACTTTAAAAAAGAAAAAAAATCTTGCAGTTGCTACATTTAATTGATTAACCATATTTTACCTATAGAGCGGAAGGCCGGAAGGGCTTGACTTGAATGGCAACTCATTGAATCTCTCAACTTTTGATGAATATTGGAATCTAGTACTTCCTGCAATAATATTAGTCCATAACCCTGCAATGTTTAATGTGTTCCTCACCATTCCCATCTACAGATGTGCAGTTAGCGGTTCTGGTAAGATAGCTATGCATGTCATGGAGAAGCTTCTTTCTGTTGGGGCTATTCCAATTACAATATCAGGTAATGTTCAAATTTATATGCTAAAATGTTGCTTATCATGTTTGAGGGAACAATGTGCAATGCATGGGGAAACGAATTAATAAAGTCATTGATTGAGAACAATCTAGGCTACTTATTGCTATTGGGTTATATTTATCCACCGAAAAGCTAAACTTGACACCATTATAAAAATGGCTCTCTGTTGACAGTCGTTTTTGATCCGACCGATTTGTTTCGAATTTTTGTTTTGTTGGACTGGATTCATGATTGCCTACCATTTGAATGGATAATTATGTGGTATTGACTCTCCCATGGAAAGGGATTGTGAAGGTTCGGATGGACCCTTCCCGTCAGTCAGTAGATTGACGATTATTACATCCTGCTGCGATAGGAAAATCCTTTGATTTCTTTTTTAAAAAATTGCTTTCTAGATGGCTCTTTGTAGTGTTAAGATCTCGTTTGTTTTGCTCTGTTCGCTCACGTATTGTTCATGGGAAGATTAACTTTCTTCCTCTCTCCCTTTTTATTATGGTTTCTTTCTACAGTACCTTCAACACTATTCATGATACTGTTCATGGATACTATTCACGGGTATTGTTCATGGGTACTGTTCACAAGATGGGTCCCGCTGAACGTCGAGTTAGTCCTTAAATGGACCTGAGATATGGTGAGCTGATGGGACTGTATTATGAGGTGAAGAGGAGTGTGGCACAATTGTCGGTAGTGCTCATGATCAATTTGAAGCGCAAGGCATTGCCGGCATTATATTATTCGGAACAATATTGTGACCGCTCGTACACAGTGTGGCATCGTCTACGGGGCGAGCCATTAACACATTTCACGTTTGATGGTCTAGTGGTTTATAGCAGAAGGACCTAGTAACCTTGGGACTATGTACATGTGGGTTAGGGTTGCGACGAAGTGAGAAACACTACCGCCCTGTCCTATAAACTGACAGTAGTTGTACTTGAACTTGTGTCTGTTGCCATCAACTATGGTCCCATGCTGTCATCCGATGTCTCCAGACTCTCGATGAGGTGGTGGGGCGGCCATCTACTTGTAACGAACAAAAGAAAAATAACAACAAAAAAATATATTCAATAACAACTAAGAAGATTTGAAGTGTTGTTGAAACTTAAAATTATCCTTACATTAAAAGAATTTTTACTATTTTTTTAAAATTTAAATAAATTATTAAAATAAACTTAACAAATTAAATAAATTATAAATATTAATTAGACATATTTAGAAAAGTATGACTTGAAGTGCTATTAAAATTATCTTTACATTAAAAGTTTTTTTTACTTTTTTTATTAGTTTTAATTTTTTAAATAAATTATTAAAATAAATTTAACAAATTAAATAAATTTTTAAAATAAATTTAACAAATTACAAATATTAATTAGACATATTTAAATTTTAATGTGTATGAAGAGTACAAATATAGTTTGACGTATGCCCAAAGTTTGTATATAAGTATCACATTTAAAAATATTAATTAATGATATATTATCATTAATAAATTTATCTTTTTAAAAATAACTAAAAATTTCATATTTAAAACATAGATCTAATCATGTTGCCTTGCATGTTTATAACTTTATATAGATAGTTTTACTTCTAGACTAGATGATTTATAAATTATTTTATATTTTTAATTTACTTAATAATTTAATATTATATTAATAAATTATTCTCTACACCCTAGGATTTTGAATCAAAATTTCACCAAACATTTGAAAGTCATAGATCTAATCCATCATCACATAAATAGATTATTTATTTATTTATTTATTTATATTTTTTAATATTTAATAAAAATCTATAAATCAACCCACATTTGATCAAATCTAAGATTTTTCATGTCAAAATTACAAAGAGGCAATAGATCTACCTATTCTTCATGTTTTAATATCCTAAACAACATCAAACAACAAGAAAAAAAATAAAAATTAGGGTTCGGATGCTTACCTTCTTCAAGCTAGATGGAAACAGTCTTTAAAGCTTGAAAATCCCTTCTCCTTCAACAAAGTCACCTCCAAACGCTTCAAATCCCTTGGATATCCCAAAAACACTAAAAAAAGGGAAGAAAGAAGATGGGGGAAGGGCTAAAAGGGTGTGAGTGCTTCGTCTGCTGCGTTTTTGTCCGAATAGAAACGCAATAGATAGGAAAATGGGGGCTTTTAGGACATTTCGTATCGGATCCGCTCGTATCGGGTCCGACTCGGGCCGGATCGCACCAACTCGAGCCGAACCACGACCGGCTCTCACCGGATCATAGTGGCTCGAGCCCGTATCGTGAATCCGGCACGAGTCGGACACGACATGGCTCGAGTCGGACTGATCCAGAGACGGTCCAAGCCGGATCGTCTGATTCAAGCATGCCAGTGGATCGGGTTGGTCAGAGACAGGTCGACTCGTACGAGTCGGCCTGATCCGGTATGATACACAAACCATGATTGAACGCTTGTGTATGATATTCCTATTAGAAATTTCCCCAAAAAGACGAAAATCATGATTTCTATGATTGATCATCATGCGCTTTATTAAGTGACAAGCCTTTACCAGCAAAGCCCATGACCTCTAATCCTCTTGTCTACATTCTGCAGTGGAAATTTAATTCAGCATTTACATTATACTAGCATCCAGCTGATTTCATTCTTTGTGCTGGGATCTCCTTTCCTTGATTGGTGGTGTTATGGACCTCAAAACCTCTGACTTTTGTGTGGTTTTGCGAAGTATGTAACTAGAGCAGGATGGCTGATCAGGATTGGATATCCTCAATCTGGTTTTGGGGGTTAAAATCTGGTTCTTTTATTGGGTGTTTGAGTGTATCACATTGTTGGAAGGATGTTGATTTGTCATATAGACCTTTATCTTGAATGATGCTCTTTCATTTGGTGATTGATCTTGGTAGAGAGAGGTAGAGGTTTCTCCAAGGAAAATATGTATCATTTGAAGAGATGATATCCATCTGACTGGATCAGATGATTCTGACCCAATCCAACTGATTTTAAAACCACGGTCAAATCCATATCTTCTTTTTTCCTTGCACGTTCTTTTTTCCATTTTCTTGTGTCTTTCTTTCATTATAACATTTGATTAACAGAAATAACTGTTTATACTGAACTCTTCTCTTTTCCATTTCACTGAACAAGTTGGTTCCCTAAACATTTTGTTTCATTTGCCTAGTTCAGAAAATCGTATCAAAAGAGGGGTAGTTTTCAATGTAAATGGATGGTTTTGATTGAGAAGTCTACATTTTAACCATTTTTAGGGACTTGGGTTACTCCGACAGAATCTGATCCTGCGTACTTGCTCATTATAAGGACTGGCTGGTTTTCTACATTAACCACTAATTTTTTGATGTCATGAAATCTGGGCTTTTTATTGTTCTTTTCTAGCTTTATGATGTGTGTATTTTAGTTGACGGTGGGCTTCTTTGGTCGGATGATGAAACTAAAAATAAGCTAAATTGACTTCATTTATATGTTTAATGTGAGCAGGGGCCATCTAGTTCTCAATTCAAAGCACATTCAATGTTTCACACAGGGAATGACCATATTAATTGTCCTAAATTTTGTTATATGATTGATGGAATATCTATCATTTTCCTGATTAAATTACTCATAAAGGTTTAGGTTTTGAACCTTTGACGGGGGACTTCTAACGAAGCTAACGGACTCACTAACAGGGTAAAGATCAGCAACATGTAATATAATAATAAGTAGACACATACTAATCACACAATTGTAAAGTTGGATAACCACGCCAAATAACAAAAGCTAGTTGAGAAACGTGAGACCGTTGGTAGTTGAGGAACTATCACAAGTCTAGGAAATTAGAACCATCCCAAAGTCCTGATGGAACTCGAGATAGGTGTAACGCGCTCTCAAGTCAGCGGTGATGATTTATCACGGGCTAGGCATCCTACCTCATAAGTCGGCGGCAGATGAAAGCAAACATTAGAAAAGTAGGCTAGATAGGAGAGAGAAGTACGTATCTCCACGTTGGTGCATGGGATAAGATCATCCGGTGCACATGTACCACCTTCAAAGTACAATAAAATAAAGGCCCACTCCTCACAGGAAGGTAAAAGGCTGCAAATAAATAATAAAAGTTGTCCGGGGTGGTAATCACGACCGTTGACGGGCCAACGATGATGGGCACGCGTCTGTAATGCTGCCTTGGGATGTGTGCCACGAAATCATAGGCGACCGGATGCAGACAGGCAAATCGAGATGGCCGATGCGGGCCTTTGGATACGCAAACGTGTGACCTCGGTATGCGTACAATGGTGGCATGAAAAATGAGGCACTATTGACAACACCATGTTGGATCTGGGTCGGCTTCGTCGAGACAAAATCAACGGCATAGATGGTGCGCGAATCGGAGCACGGACGGACCCAAAACGAGAGTGGTGCGCTAACAACCCTTGTTGCACCGCCTGCCACACTGCAATAGACTAGGTCTGGCCTTGGTTGGGACATGGGCTGAACTAGGTGTTCTAAGTAGCTCGAACCCGCTTGAATTAACTTGGCTTGAACTAGGTTCAAATTGGGCTGCGGTAGGGTTCGAACCAGATGGGGCTTGGGCTTGGACCTGACTTGGACCCTAAACCAGGTCAAACCTGGTTGACCAGGTTGGGCATTTAAGGGCTTGATCTGCCCCCTTCCTCCTCCCCTAATCCTAGTTCACCAACCGAGAGAGAGAGAGAGAGAGAGAGAGAGAGAGAGAGAGAGAGAGAGAGAGAGAGAGGAAGGAGCAGCGGTGGCAGGTGGGAGGGGAAGCAGCAGCGGCAGTGGCAAGGGTTGGTGTCGGGGGGCGCCCACATCCTCTTTTTCTTCATGTTCTTCTTCCTCTTCTACTCTGCTGCTGCGGCTGAATCAAAAGAGAGATCGGAGGAAGGAGATGATGGGGCGGGGGAAAGAGAGATACCTGCCGACGTCGCACCGACAGGGCCGAGCCTCTCCGGCTTCACACTGGAGAGGGGTGAGAGCTCTTTGGCGTTGCACCAAGGAGGGGAACTACGTCGCATAAGCTTACATGAACACAAGGTAAGTTATTTTTCTCAAATATTCATGCATTAATTTTTGAAACAAAATCTACAAGAGTATATATAAACTCCCTTTGTCGAATCCTAACCAAACACCAACCAAGCAGTCCGACTCTATCTACTAGCCCTAAATCCGACTCAAACAACTATCTTTAATAATTAGTGCGAAAATCGTACCTAAAAATTCTGAAAAAATATAAAACCACGTATTGGGCCACAAATAGGTCAAATAAAAATCAAATAAAATGTCTCTATACCTCGAGTGTGCTCTGGATCGTCTCTGAACCAAAGATAAGTCGTTGTGGCTCTCCGACGGTGATAGACGTAATTTGGATGAAATCAGATGGTGGCTTTGGTGTCCTCACCAATCCTCCCTTACTGGGAGGAACTTGACCCCGTAGAGTAAGCGCTCCAGGAGGTTAGGATCGATCCTATGCAACTTGGCTCGAGTAATCCATATGTCATTTGAAGTCGGCCATACCCTCCAACGAACCAGGTATGCACTCCCTCCCGAGATGTAACAACCTGCTCATCTAGTATATGCTCAATCTGTTCATGCCGAATATGTATGGGGGTTGCAGGTGGACACTCATGTGTGGGGTTGCTCACAAGGAGAGAAGAAGGCTTAAATAGATCACCGGGTATCACTGTTGGGTCCTGATATGGTATTAGATCAGAAACATTATATGTGGAGCAAATACCATAATCTAGCGGTAAATCAACAACATACACATTGGGTCCTATCCGTTTTAGGATTTTGAAAGGATCGGCTCTTCGAGCTTGCAACTTCTTAGCAGTTCTAGATGGAGACTACTCAGGTCTGACCCTAATCATGACGTTGTCACCTTCCTGAAACTCCTGTGGACGTTGGTGTGCATCTGCCAATTTCTTATAATACTCATTGTTGATCTCAACATGACGACTGATGGTATCATGCGAACTTCTAATATACTCAACTAAAGACTCGACAGACTTTGACACACGGGTATGAACGGGCAAGGGAACTAGATCTACGGATCTCCTAGGTCTATAACCAGTGACTATCTCAAAAGGACTCATACCTGTAAACCTATTGATCGAATCATTGTATGCAAATTCAGCATGAGATAAGATTAGGTCCCAATTATGCGCATGTTCTCCCACTAGACAACGCAACATATCCCTCAGACTCCTATTGACTACCTCGTTCTGCACATCGGTCTGAGGGTGATAAGCGGTGGAGAACTTGAGCTTTGTGCCTAATATATGCCATATGATCTTCTAAAAATAGCTCGTAAATTGAACATTCTTATAATAGACTATGGTCTTGGCAGTCCATGCAAATAGACAATCCCGTTAAAAAGCAAACATGTTACTTTAGACACGTCGTAAGTCTTCGAGTAAGGGATAAAATGAGCCATCTTAGAAAATTTGTCGACAACCACAAGGATGGAATCGTGTTTACGGACCATTCGTGGCATGCCTAAATAAAGTCCATGTTAACGTCCTGCTACGGACTATTTGGTACGGAGAGTGGAGTGTATAAATCAGTGTTCTGTTTTCTCTACTTTGCCATAGTGCAAGTGTGGCACGGAGCCATGATGCGTGCCACACCGCGCTTCAGGCTAGGCCAGTAGAACTGATGCTTCACTAACTCAATGGTCTTAATGCGACCGAAGTGACCAGCTCGACCACCTGCATGGATCTCCCAAACTAAGAAGTCACGAACTGAGGTCTGTGGGATGCACAACCTATCTCTACGAAAAAGATAACCCTCCTGGAGAACATACTCACTAAAACTCCGTAGAGGATCCAGATTGAAGTGTAGTGTGAATCGGACCAAAATCGGGGCAAAATGATACTCCTCACAAAGTCTCTCGAATCTAGTGATGTGCTGATAATAGATAAAAGATAAGTTCGTCGACTCAGTGCGTTAGCCACACGATTCTCTACACCGGCCTGATGTTTGAGAACAAAGTGTACGATCGGAGAAACTCTACCAAACTACTGTGCTTAGGGTTAAACTTCGTCTAAGTATGGAGAAACCTGAGGGCCTCATGATCAGAGTAAAGAACAAACTCCTTAGAAAGGAGAGAGTGCCTCCAATAACATAAAGCTTGGACTACCGCATAAAATTCTTTGCTATAGGTGAAATATCTCAGCTTAGTATCATTCAATTTCTCGCTAAAGTATGCAACAGGGTGGCCCGCCTAGATTAACACTCAACCTATGCCAACACCAGAAACGTCACTTGAAACATCAAGCATTTTAGAGAAATCAGGTAATTGAAGAATATGTATATGAGTCATCTGCTCCTTGATATCATGAAAAGCTAATGCGGTAGCTTTGGTCTAAAGAAATGCTCCCTTTATTATGCAATCTGTGATCGTAGCCGTAATCGTGCTGAACCCATGTATAAATCGACAGTAAAATGTAACCAACCCATGGAAACTACGGACATCGTGGACATTATGAGACTTAGGCCACTCTACTATCGCTCTAACTTTCTCAGGATCAGTAGAAACAACCCCACTAGATATAATGAACCCCAAGAAGACTATCTTGTCAATTATGAATGCACACTTCTTGAGGTTCCCATACAACTGCTCCTTCCGAAGGATGGTACAAACTTGATGCAAATGATCGACATGATCCTCCCTAGCCCGACTTTAGATAAGAATATCATCAAAATATATGACCATAAATATCCGAATGAAGGGTCGTAGAACCTACGTCATCAACCGCATGAAGGTATTAGGAGTGTTGGATAGCCCGAAGGGCATCACCAACCACTTATAAAGACTGTCCTTCGTCTTGAAGGCCATCTTCCACTCATCATCTGGACGGGATTCTGACCTAGTATCCAACATGTCATCCAAACAGGGAATTAGAAAATGGTATATGACAGTGATTTAGTTTATTGTGCGACTATCCACGCACATCCTTTAAGTACCATTCTTTTTTAGAGCTAACAGTGCGAGAACTACGTAAGACTCATGCTCTCCCTAATAGAACCTCTCCTCTAGAGCTCCTCAACCTGCCTCTGCAACTCTGCATGCTCAGTGGCGTTGAGCTGATAATATAGCGGGTTGGGCAAAGTGGACTCCGGAACAAGATCAATAGTGTGCTGGATGTCACACATCGATGGTAAACAATCCGGTAAGTCCTCTGGAAACACATCTTGGAATTTCAGAAGGACAACAATAACTTCTGGTGAGTGCTCACACATGATCTTCTCCTCCACACTCTCTTTAACGGCTAGGACATAGATCAAGTCATTCTTATCACACTCGGGTTCAAACTCCCTCGCGCTGATCAATTGTAGGGTCGTAGATGGAGGCTCTCCAAGGATAGAAACCCTTTACGTGGGAGTGCTACTTGATTGAGTTGAGCATGGGGTAGCAGGAGTGCTCGACTAGACTGTGCTAGATGTAGCTGGGGGGACTAGATGAAACACTAGAAGTAGCAGAGGCACTAGGAGAAGTGCTAGACTGAGTGGACTCCTGCTGAGCAGATGCTTGTGGCCGGGAGGGGTCCAAAGTGATGCAGTGAGTGCTAAACTGAAATACACAAGTGTTGAACCGACCATAGAGAACTGCGTCCACATCATAAATCCATGGTCTGTCTAAGATAATGCTCCCAACCTCCATAGGCAAAGTATCACATGAAATGGGGTCCTCATAAGGAGGAAAATGAATTGGGTCTAGACATCTTGTTCGAATCGGAATGGACGTCAAGTCCACCCAGGACACACGATACGGACTCGGATGATCCGCATGGGTCAAGTCAAGGCATGTAACTGTACTCTTGGAGATTGCATTGATGCAACTCCCGCTATCAATGGTCACCTTGCATACCTTGTCATCATGCTTAAAGTAGATATGAAAGATCGCGGTCCTGCGCCAATCGTCACTAACCTTGGGCTAGGTCAAAATGCAACGAACCACGACTAACCTCCCTCCCTCCGGAAGGTCCTTAATATCCTATACTCGATAATACTCTCTCTGAATACATTTGTTTGAAACTCATTGGCCATATCCTCACTTGCCTTATATTGAACCTCTTCAGTGACTGGTGGGGTTCCTCAATCTCTGTGCCATCCAGGGCCAAGGCCCGAGTAGGATAGCGAGATGCGTAATGGCCATACCCATTGCACCGGTAACATTGAGTATGCAGACCAACAATGGAGAGCTCATCAGTCATGGGAACCTTTCTTTTATCCTCTTGTCGGATTGGTGGAGTTGCTGCTTGGGGGCGAGTAGGAGGGGCAGGAAGTGGTAACAGTTACTCTTAGGTAGGAAAACGGGGTCTGGGAGTAGGTACCTCCTGACGAGCTGGCTTCGGGGGTTTAGTCATAGGTCCTCTCTGTTGGTAGGTAGGTGCACCTCAAGGATTAAAAGGGCGTTGGAAAGAAGGCCTTAGGTGCTGGAAGGACTCACTCTCAATCTCAAACTGCTCAGCCTCTAGTGCCACCTGATAGGCATACTCTAACGTAGACACATCTCTCCTGAACAACTCACGCTGATGAGCTGGACGTAGACCCTTTTGAAATCGTGAAAGGGTCATCACACTCTCCTCACGAACACCACATCTTAAAAGATAAGTATCAAACTCAGAGATGTACTCAACCACGGTACCGTTCTCCTGGGTGAGGTTCTGCCACTAGACGATGGCGGTATGTGGTAGGAAGGTACTTCTTGCGAAGTTTCACCTTCATCTCATCCCATGTCTCTATGGGCTCTTGATATCGCTGCCTGAGGAGGGCTTCAACATTAGACTAGAAGGTCTTAGCTTGGCCCAACAACTTCATCTTGGCAAATCGGACCCGTCGACCATCAGACATCTCGTACTAATCAAAGTAATGGTCCATACCAGCCTCCCAATCCAAATATATCTTAGGATCCAAGGATCCGTCAAAGGTAGGCGCATCCACCTTCACATTTTTAATGGCATGGTAATCTAGATCCTTATGATAACGATTGGGCCTATGCTCGTACTCATAGTTTCGGGCACGCCTATAATCAGGGCGAGGACCTCTCCGTGCAGGTGGAACCCTTCGAAATCTATCATCATTCGCCTTAAACGGATTGTCCTCGTAATCAAGTTGGCGACCCCTCCTATCATCATATCGAGCGGCATGAACGATTGGGGGAGGTGGGAGTGGCATATGCTCTACAACTCTCACAGGCTCTGGGGGACCCTGAGGGGCTCTCTCTAAGGCAGTGACTCGGTTAGCTACACCATAGATACAACAATCAGTCTAGGTCATTCTTTCTTGAATAGTCTTAAGCGAACCCTCAACCTGATTAAAGTGTTGGTTCATCCGATCTACCTTATTTGAGAGCTCATGTATCACTTCGGATACATCAAGACTTGTTTGGACCCCTGAACCAGTATGAGAACCTACGGGGGAATCTACGGGGAATCTTGACATAGCTGCAGACGGATGGTAATCGATACCACCACGTGTGAGTATATAAGTAACTAGACTCCAAGGAAGACCCAAATAGACACCCTAGACAAGCAAACCAGGCTTTGATACTAAAAAATGATGGGGGATGGCTAACGGAACTAACAAACTCAGTAACGGAGGTACATATTAGCAATAAGCAATATAACAATAAGTAGACGCAGCCTAATCATACGATTCTAAAGTTGGATAACTACGCCAAATAACAGAAGTTAGCTGAGTAACAGTCCCTCTCGCGATAAGAAAATGTGGGACCATTGGCAGTTGAGGAACTACCACAAGTCTAGGGAATTAGAACCACCCCAAAGTTCTGGTAGAACTCGAGATAGGTGTAACGTGTTCTCAAGTCAGCAATGATGATTCATCACGGACTAGGCATTCTACCTAATAAGCCGACGACAGATGAAAGCAACTATTAGAAAAGTAGGTTGGATAGGAGAGAGAAGCACGTACTTCTACGCTGATACGTGGAGAAAATCACCCGGTGCGCGTGTACCATCCTCAAAGTACAAGAAAATAAAGGCCCACTCTTCATAGAAATGTAAAAGACTAAAAATAAACAATAAAATTAGTCCGGGTTGGTAATCATGACAGTTGACGGGTCTACGGTGATGCACACGCCGTTGTGATGCTGCCTTGGGATGTGTGCCACAAAATTAGAGGTGACTTTGATGCATGCACACAAATCAAGGAGGTTGACGTGGGCTTTAGGACGCACAAGTATGTAACCTCGTTATGCATGCAGAGATGACATGTAAAACGAGACACTGTCAAGGCAGCACTACGTTGGATATGGGTCGGCCTCGTCGAGATGAAACCAACGGCGTAGATAGTGCGCGAATTAGAGCATGGATGGACCCGAAACAAGAGCGGTGCGCTAACGGCCCTTGTTGCACCGCCTGCCGCACCGCAATAGAGCAGGTCTGGGCCTGGCTGGGGCCTGGGATGAACCATGTGTTCTATGTGGCTTGAACCCGCTTGAATTAACCTGGCTTGAACCAGGTTCAAATTGGGCTGCAATAAGGTTTGAATCGGACGGGGCTGTGGCTCGGACCTGACGCTGACCCTAAACCAAGTCAAACTTGGTTGACCAGGTTGGGCTCTTGAGGGGTTGATCTGCCCACTTCCTCCTCCGCCAACCCTACTTCACCAACCACGAGAGGCGAGAGAGAGAGAGGGAGAGGAAGGAGCAGCGGCGGCAAGTGGGAGGGGCAGCAGCAGCAGCAGCGGCAGCGGCGGGGGTTGGTGGCAGTGGTGCTAGCGTTGACGGGGTCGGCGACGGCGGCGGTGGTGCTGGTGGGTGCTGGCGTCTTCTTCTCCGCCCTTTGTTTTTTTTCCTGTTCTTCTTCCTCATCTACTCTGCTGCTGCGGCTGAATCGAAAGAGAGAGAGAGAGATTGGAGGAAGGAGATGATGGGGCGGGGGGAAAGAGAGATACATGTCAGCATTACGCGGTAGGGCCAAGCCTCTCCGGCTTCACACCGGATAGGGGTGAGAGCTCCTTGGCGTCGCACCAAGGAGGGGAACTCTGTCGCAGAAGCTCACATGTACACAAGGTAAGTTATTTTTCTCAAATATTCATGTATTAATTTCTGAAATAAAATCTACAAGAGTATATATAGACTCCCTCTATAGAATCCTACCTCAACACAAACCAAGCAGTCTGACTCTATCTACTATCCCTAAATCTGACTCAAACAACTATCCCTAATAATTAGTGCAAAAATCGCACCTAAAAATCCTGAAAAAAATATAAAACCACATATTGGACCACAAATGGGCCAAATAAAAATCAAATAAAATGTCTCTATGCCTCAAGTGGGCTCTGGATCGTCTCCGAGCCAAAGAGAAGTCGGAGCGGCTCTCTAACGGCGGTAGACGTAATCTGGATGAAGCTGGATGGTGGCTCTGGTGTCCTCACCAACCTCTCTCGAAAGCAATTTAGGACTTCAGATGATGGAGTATGCATTACGGATGATGACAGACCAACATGCTGATGTAGATGCAGTTAGGCGTGGGGCACATTATTTAAAAAATACGCTATTGTTGGAGCTTCGATGAGATTTGGAATTCTGTCTCTTTTTCACTTTTTTTTTTCATATGAATGGGGAAACTCTGCTCATTGTATCCATTATTTAGCAGATTCAAGAGGCTACTTACTGGATGAAGAAGGATTCGATTACACGAAGTTTACGCACCTAAGAGACATAAAAGTTCAACAGAGAAGCTTGAGGTGAGGATTTTTGCCCATCTCATTTTGTCACCAAGCCATTTGCTTTACATATTTACCAAACTTTTTTAGTTCACTCTTATATCTTACAGAGATTACTTGAAATCTTTTGCTCGTGCCAAGTATGTTGAGGCTGCAAAGCCTTGGAATGAGCAGTGTGATATTGCATTTCCTTGTTCTACACAAAATGAAATTGATCAAGCTGATGCCATAGCTCTAGTTAATTCTGGTTGCCGCATACTGGTGGAAGGTAGAAACTTTTTGACATAGTTTTAGGTGGTTTGTCTCCTCCTTTCTCCTTTTTTGTTTCCCTAATACTTCTCTTTTTATAGGTTCGAATATGCCATGTACTCCCCAAGCAGTGGATGTTTTAAGGAAAGGCAAGGTTCTGATTGCTCCAGCCAAGGTTGCTGGTATTGGAGGGGTATAGTGCTAGTTTATATAATATGTCATCGGTTTTTCTTTTTATAGTTTATAAGAATATTAAGCAGGGAACATGTTGTCCTCTCTTTCCAGTAACGTGTCACAAGCACTGTTTGAGGTATTGACCTTCCATCTCATCAATTGCACCAGGAAAGATGTTTGATGATGTTTTTGTTTGACCATGTCTTTACATTTTTACTACCATGTATCATGATTTATAATAGCATAACATTACAAGATAAAGTGACCATGAATACTGGCTATTGGCTTGAACTTTTGGACTGACTTTTTGGAAAGTGTCCAAAGGAGATGCATCATGCACATCAAAAAGAAAATACTTTCATATCTCCACATATTAACTCTAGACTCTCAAATAATGCTATGCGTCCTGCAGTGATTAACAAATCTGTTCAGAAATTTGAGTCAGACTAGGAGGATGGAGAGAGACTCCTTTCCTATAGAGGGAGGGTGGTTCTCTGCAAATCGGCTTTGGACAGTCATCCTATTGACTATCTATCACCTGTTCAGGATCCCCAAGGCAGCGGTCAGGAAGCTTGACGCCATACTACATACGTTCTTTTGTTAAGGAAGTGGTGACAAATGTAGGAGCTAACATGATATCAAGTTATCAACTGGGGGCAGGGTGAGTAGAAGCGAGGAAGTTGGACGACTTAGTATCAGGAACATCAGAGATTTCAACTTGGCTCTTCTTGTCAAGTGAATCTGGAAGATTGGCACGGTTGATAGTTGTCTATGGCTGCAGGTGATCCAGGATGAGTATTGTAGGAGATCGTAAGTGTGTGATGTCACTCCAGCTCCTTCAAGTAACATCTCTCGTGTCTGGAGTGGTCTTCTACAAGCTGAGGAGGTGATCCCATTGGGCATTCAAGTGGCTTTGGGAAATGGTCAGAGGCTCTATTTTGGATATAGAAATGGTGTGGGCACTTCAGGCCTGAGGATATATTCCACCATTTTTGCAGGATCTCCTGGAACCCTTTGGCAGTGGTGGCACTATTTTGATGATAGGGCAGCTGGAGGGGAGTGGATGCCTACCTTCAAACGAGACCTGTGGGAAGAGGAAGTGCTTGAGTTGGCAGACTTTGTGGGACACTTATAGGGCAAAGGATTGAACCAGACAAACTTAGACTTCTGGAGACTTCTGGATGTGGAGAGATGGGAGAGCAGTGGCAAGTTTACAGTCAAGTCGGTTTACTCTTTTATTCACAATGGGGGGACCCGCTTCCCATTTGTCAAGCAAATGTGGACTCCTCAAAGGCCTCTGAAGTGCAAATGCTTATCTGGAGGGCCAATCATGGTAAAATGCCCACCTGTGACCAGTTGGCCCTATTTTTGGAGAACATCATTACCTCTTGCAGTCTGTGGAGAAGAGAGGAGGAGACCATCGATCACCTTTTTGTGACTTCCACATACTCGGGTGGTGCGTGAGCTGCTTTTTGATAGGTTGTAGTGTGAACACTGCTTGATTGATCATATGGAGAACTTCTCTTTAGGATGGAATCACAATTGGGCTCTCATGGACCGTAAGTTTGGTGGCTAATTTTCCATGCCACCTTGTGTACGATATGGAGCAAAAGAAATGCAAGAATGTTTAGAATGGAGTCCAAAGTGGCAGAGTGGATTGTCTCCTCCATCTGTGATAGGGTTAGTGAAGGGGCCTAGCTTCTTTGCATTGTGAATAAAAACTAAGCCACTTTTCTGTTTTCTTTGGGGAAATAGGGTTGACACGCCAACTTGGTGTACTTTTGCATAGAGGGACTTTTGAGATCTTAACCTTCTTATACTTGTAAATTCCCTTCCATGTGGTACCATCCACTTTCGGGGAACAAAAAGAGAGGAGTGCCATCTAAGCAAGAATTTGAAACACAAGATAAGACAGTCAGAATTCACCTAGTTTGAAATATAAACAGAAGTTTTATGGATTCCATATGAAAATTTTTCACACTTTGATAATTAAAATATGTAATGTCTCAATTCCACTATTAGTATTCTTTTTAACTAGTTTAAGATCCCAATAGATACTATAGCAGGCAATGCTAGAGGATTAGTGAAATAAATAAAAGTATACAGGAAAATTGTAAGTAGGCTGAATAGATAGGATGAATAGATATGTCTTTTGGATTCTTAAAATTATACAGGAAAATTGTAAGTAGGCTGAATAGATAGGTCTTTTGGATTCTTTTTTCCCATTAATTTATGGTATTGGGTGATAGATTGGGGTAAATCATCAGGGTTAAATTTGGGTTTGGATGATAGCTCCTCTCTCATCTTCAAATTTCAAAGCCTCCCAGTGGAGAAGTCTGAGAATTTAAGTTTTCTTCCTCCATCGGTTGCTCCTGTTCAACTTCCTCTTTTCTTTCTATTTATCCTCCTGATAAAATCTGAGTGGTTTGCTATTAGTCTGAGTTTTTTCGTTTTCTTTGTTTCAATGTTGTGATGGCCTTGGCCTTTTGTACCTGGCTTTGGTCTACCACGTATTCTTCTTTTCTAGTAATGAATTGTAACTCTTGTCACCTCCCAAAAAAAAAAAGGAATTTGTGGTACCAACCACTTTTCAAAAGGAAAAAAAAGGGTCCGGGTAGATAGAGAATGCACTAGTTATCTCATGACTTTCCTTTAAGTGTAAGCTAAGCTACTTAGCATTATCTATGCCTCTTACATAACATTTCTTGCTTTATAATGCCTCTCATGATGGACTATTTAAGCTATCTTCAACATGCTTTTCACTGTTGATTTCTTTATTGCCACCTCAAGGTAACAACGTCTCAAAATCTGTCAAGTCCAAAACATAACAAGTGGAATTGTATTAGGATTAATCTGTTCTGGTCCAATTTTGAGGTTTTTATGTCCTGTCCGAGAATAAAGACTACCTTGACATAGAACTGGCCAGAAAGTTTTCAGAAATGGTTGATTCCCTATGTTTGCCTAGTGATATCTTGAGTTTATTTGTTCACAGCATTTATAAACTTTAAAATTAATTTATCTCTGAATGACTTTATTCCGAATGTACTGAAGTGATGAATTCATTGAGAAGGGAGCATTATAATTTGGGTTTTATCATTGTGCATTATTAGATTTGTTTCCAGTATATGTCATGCCGTAATTGTTTTTTCCCCCACACTGAACTTGGTTAGCAGGTTGGAGTTGGAGAGGTGGATCTGAATCAGGAGTATAATTTATTACATTGGTCAGCTGAAGATTTCGAAAATAAGTTACAGGTATCTAAATCTTTCTTGATCGGCACTTTTAGTTTCACCATAAACGACTGTCGAACAAAAAGAAAACACAGCAACAACAAATAAAAACAGGAGCAGGGGAGGATGAAGAAGATAGGGGAGAATACCTGGAAGGATTTACACCAGAAGCCGCATGACCAAAGCAACAGCTGCTGCCAAGATGGAATGGGAGGCGGAAGTCCTGCGAAAGGAATAGGAACGGAGTGATTTCCAGCGGTCCTGGCAGGGCCATGGAATGCAGAATCGGCTGATCCCGATCTGGATAGGCCGATTCGGATCGGGATCGGCAGGTCCCAATTCGGCCGATTCCGGCCGATCCGATCCCGATCCGGATCGGGATTGGCGGGTCCCGATTCGGGGACCCGATCCTATCCGGAATTCCTTGGGCAGGGCCAGCACACCCAGGGTTTCTCCTGTGTGCACAAAAAAGAGAAGAATTGGGGGATGAGTGCGGGTCCCCAGTCAATTCCTTATCCTAGCAAGAGGGAAAACAAAACAGAAAAAGGAGGCAGCAGACGGGAGAGAAAGGGAAGAAGAAAGAAAAGAAAGGGAAAATGTAAGAAAAAAAGTAAAAGCTGCCAGTGGGATTTTATTCCACCCTCCATTGGCTCTATCCGTATAGCTTGGCCAACCTCCTTGCTCACCTATAAACACCACCATAAGGGGTCTCCAAGAAGGAATCAAGAAGACTTTCATGCAGAGAGAGACTTAAAAGCTCTCTGGGCTTCAAGTTCTTGTAAAACATTAGGTGCTCTTGCCTTGCTCACTGTAATGTTTAAAGAATTTGAATAAATGTTCATCTTGATCCATATATTTGAACCATTGTGTGATTCGATGTTTGTGGATCCATATCAATTCCTTATTTGCTAGTTCTTTTGGATCTTAATTGGGTCCACCCAAGCCCATCAAGAGATTCAAGACTTTGGGTCATAAATGGATCTTAGTTGGGACCATTTAAATCTTTTTAAAGGATATTGGTTGGAGGATTCTTGATAGAATCATCAGTCCATAATCTTTCTTATCCTCAATCTATTTGATTATATCCTTTATCCATTAAAGATATCCTCTAGTGGGTTTCAACAAATATTTTGAAGTCCCTAAAGGCTTTGATCCTAACAGATTTTGTATAGGCTTATGGCCCCTCTCATGTAGTCCATATTGTTTAATGAATGTTACTTGGGACTTGGTTTATGTTCAAACTTGGCCCTCAACAGGTTAAAGCATAGTCTTTGCCCCTACATTCAAATATTTCTAAATGTTCCAATGCCTTTACCCTCATCAGCTACCTCAACTAAACCAATAACAAAATCCTCAACTTTGATCAATCAACCTAATGTCAATAACTTAATGAGGTCTCTTCTCTTTCTTCTAGGCTCTCGATAAGGCGAAGAGAATGAGAGGAGAAACTCGCCACGTGAAAACTAGTCAAGCTAAGTCTGCTTTCTTATCCTGACCATGAGTGGGGAGGTTCAAACTATCCCCAATACCTATGAAGGTTGTCCAAACTATCCCTAATGCCTAGGGAGGTTTGGTGATCTTAAAAAGACAAAAAAAAAAAGACACAAAACACCTTTCATAGAACCTTATAAGATGACCAAATTACTAAAATATCCCTAGAAACCCAAAAAATGCTTCAAAACACCAAAAAAATAAAAAAATGTGAATTTCACATCAAGTGACTAGAATAGACTCCAAACCTTAAAAGATGCAATACTTACCAAACTACTCCTAAAGTCTTAAAAATTTCTCCTTTAAAACTTAAATTCACCTCAAACACTATATCCTTTTGAAACTTAGTAGCAGAATTCACTCATTTTGACATCAGTCCCACTCCCAAAAACACTCGCTCCTCGTTCCCACTCCTACTCCTAATGTCAATTTGAGGTAAACTACAACATCTCATCCCATCTCATTCCAATTTCCACTCCCATGTTTGTTCCTTTCAACTATGCTCTTAGGCCATAAAACTTACCAAAATTACCGACTTGCCCCTATCATAGCAAAAACCATTAAAAATCACGGAAAATATCCTAAAAATCTAAATCACCCAAAATCCAAATATCCTTAAAACTTTAAAATTTTCCAAAATGACCGAAATAAGCCCACAACACTTCAATGATCTACACATACATCCCAAAGTTTCAAAATCACCCCAATCCATTAAAACATATATGAAACCCTAAAATGATCCAACCATCCTTAATCCCTCAAATCATGCAGAAGTACCGAAATAGCCTTATGACCTAAAACATTTTAAATCAATCCAAAACCACTTGAAATCTCTCAAGCACCTATCTTGGACCGTGGGAGCTTTTGGGGTTAATTCAAATTATGTTTCTGTTACTACACTTGCACATTTTTCCTAGCTAGTTTTACTCAGGGCATTACGTTGGTGGTTAATCAAGGGTTTTTGCTCATCAATGCAATCTAATTGATGTTGGCCAAAGTCAACGGGAACAGTTCAGGTTTTTCCATCCTAAATGACCAATTTCATTAGGCAAACTTAAACTTAATTTTAAAAAAACTGTAAAAGAGAAGGTTTTCAAAAAACAATAAAACTCTTCCGTTATTTCAAAAAAGAGGTTTTCAAAAGTCCCTCCAACAGGGACTTAATCTGAAAGAATGCCGGCAATTGCTAACATTTACCATTAGATGATGCTTGAGAGCAATTTGTGGTCATTCTAATCTTGGAGATAATTATGTCTGGTAATTGCATATGTGGCAAACATGATAGCTAATTTTTTTTTGCTTCCTACTTCATCTGACAGGAAATAATGAAGCAGACATATGATAGGTGCCTTAAGGCAGCAGGTGAACATGGTTTTCCTAAAGACAATCCTGAGTAAGTCAAAACCCTTTTCAAAGTGTATGCATAGCATAGAGATGGTATCGCATATCTCCTTTGTATAAGCCAATGTATAACTCCAAGTGTGTTTTCAGGAAAAAAAATATCTATTGCCAAGTGCTCTCCCAACCTTGATATATTTGATCTGTGGATAACACACGTCACAAGAAAAAAATATTCATTATGATATTTCAGTCTGGTGATTGCCTGACACCTAGAGGAGATTGATACTAAATCTAGACTGGTCAGAAAGGAAAATAAGGTTGCATTTGCCATTCTCATCATCATTATTATCATTTTGTCATCTTCAGATGACTTGGACTAGGATTTGGTAACCAAACCCCTAGGATTTGAACAATGTTTCGCTGATGGCTGTCAGTATGGCATTAAAGACCCCCTCTAGTTATGGCAAGGATCTTGCAGATGCTAGTCATTGGGCTATAGAGGGTTGTTTTTAAACGTCAAATTCTTAGCCGAGGATATTGGGCAGTACTGAAGTTGACCGAGTCACACCATGTCAAACTAGTCTAACTTAACTCAATGAATGACTTAAAGGCAATAACACTGACCATGAAGTAAGCAAGCAAAAGTAACCTTGGTATCCCTGAACTGGTAGTATGGTCATACAAAGTTAGCAAGCAAGTAGAACAATCAATTTGTCCCGAACCTTTTGAATTAATTTTGGAGAGCAGCTGAGGCTTTGGCCAGTACCTCCAATCTTACCAGTCAAATTTAACTAGAATCAGAGTTCACGTCTCAGCTCATATTTACATAGCTATGATTCGATCTCTCAAGATTATATTGGCTTTCTTGGCACTACACTCAGTCTTTTTCCAATGTCTTAATTTATTTTATCTTGTCTTTCATCGTTGTTGCCAGCCTTTTCAGTGTCTTGACATCTGCTGTCTTAATCTTATTTCACTTTCATTCTTTACTACTAGCATTTGCAATGCATGACATGCTTGATTTTATATTTATCTTTATTCATACGGTGTCCTTTTAATCCTTGACAACACAGCGGTTTCTGTTAGATGTATATCTTCAAATTGTCCTAAGACTCATACCAGAATCATATGTTGCTTTTTGTGTTTTTTCCTTTTTTGTCATTTTTAAGGGAGTGGTTGGATCTGACTCCACCAGTTGAAATTTTCAGTTGCCTTCTTTGTGCTTTATTTTACTTATGAATTTATTATGTCCTGACGGATGAGATTTTATGAACCAAGTGCTGACCGTATGGTGATACATGGATATCATACATGGTTTTAAGCATCATGTTAAATACAATGCTTTTATCTGGCTGAAATATGGAACAATTTGTGTAGCATTTAATACTTGGCTGCTGGTGTAGTGATTCAGAACTCTTTCTATTATCAACTGTTTAGTCTGTTTGTTTAAACCGACAGTACTTGATTGACAACTCTTTTTACCGCCACCCGATTCCATGTTGGAGGCAGGGTGTATCCCAATATGACCTATGGTACTGCTCCCAGGAGGGCCAGGACATCACCTTGCTTATGCCAAATATGATAATCCTTGGCCAGTTTTAGTTGACTGATGCTGACATTGTATTGTAGTTAAAAAAGATGTGCCAAACGAACAAACTTTTGTTCCTTGATTAAACAGCTTCTTTATTGAACATTATAGGGTTTTGGTGCATGGTGGAAACATCTGTGCTTTCTTGAATCTTGCTCATGCCATGAACGATCAAGGATGTGTTTAATTATTTTCAAGAGCTAATAAGCTGGGTGAAGATCCACACTGCCCACGTTCTAATCTCGCCACCACCATGATCAATCAATTCTGGTGGTTCTACATGCTCATCATCAATCAATTCTGCTGGTTTTACATGCCTCGGAAAAGCCATTTTCCATCTTGAAATCAGCTGGTGTACAGTCAGGTGTTTATTGTAACATAAGTTGTCGGTTCAGAAGTTAATTTCTTTTTTGGCTGAGATGCTTTAAATTGCAAAGCATGGATGTATACTCAGTCATTACAGCCTGGAATGGAATTTGAGAGAAAAAATGTGCATCATTCTTTTCCAATGTTTGAGTCTATATTCCTTTCTGCTCGTTTCTTCCCCCCCCAAATTATTCCATTAGTTTCAGACCTTGTCGTCTCTGCAAAATCAAATCTTCCCCAAGAAACTTCTTAGTCTACTTTAGGTAAACATGCAAGTGTTTTCTTAGAAATGTATCTAGAACTTCCATTCCACCTTTTTAAGTGGATGGACATTACGTTTTTGTCTTTAAGAAGAGAATGCAAGGTGAGTAGGATTGCAAATAGAGCACGCTTTATACTGGTATTCAGGGGTTCATTAAGTTTGGCGTAAAATACTTCAAAATGCTGTATTTTAAGAAATGCAGTGTTTTACCACATCGGTTAGAAGATTGCATGCGTGCCTCCAATTTATTTATATTAGAGGAACCCGTATGCATGTTCATAAACGGGTAAAGGCAGATATCTGGCCCTATGTAAAATCCCCATCGCCAAATCTCATTCTATCATCTCTTCCTCTCTTCTAGTACCGGGCAACTTGCTGCTTGGTTAGCTAGTTTAGTCATTTTACAGAGGAAACATTAGATTATAAAAGTTACTTACAGGACCCTTGGATTTCAAGTGGGCTTGAAATTGGAACTCTCTATACGTGAGAAAGAGAAATAGTTGCTATATAGAGGGGGCATCTACATGAATTGCATTGACTCTCTAGCTGCAGTCTAATATATTTGATCAGATGGCAGCAACGGGCTCACGGACGCTCTTAGGGCGTACGGGTTGACCTCATTCTTTTTTCTTGGGATCAGGACCTGATCAGATGGTAGCACAAAGGCACACAGTTCCCCTGCGGGTACGGGGATCACCTCTGTTTTTTTTTAAATTTTTTTAGACCATCCGATCAAAGATTGGTTGGTATGGATACCAAGTTGAGGTTGACCTCAAACTCAGCAATTCTTTTTGGAAAAAAAATTATGCACCCCTTCTACTTCCGTTCGAACAAAATCAGATCGGACAGCAGTTAGGTAATCAATGTAATCCACGTGGAGTTGCACTGACCCTCTCAGTGTAGCAACTATTTCTCCTAGAGAGAACCTAAAGCTATGAGAGAGAATGGCGCAACTGCGTGAAATTGGTTTAGTGTATTCTCGCTTGTATATGTTATGTTACAAATCACAAGAAGGTAAATATCGTGCCATACATGTCCTCAGATGAAGCGGACTTGTTACTTCAAAATCACACGAACACAGGCCCCAGCTAATGGAAGGGGCCTTGATTGAGTCTAAATTGTGGAGTTATGTTCTCATTTTAATACACAGGATAAGTTTTAGAATCATGCGGATTGCCCTTTAAGTAGTTCAAATGATACGATTGCATGAGTTCGAATCTTCTGAATATGGTAGTTAATTGTACTTTTATCAGTTAGATATGAAGTTTATACTCTCTTTTTAGAGAAAAGAAAGAAATTTTAAAATCTGATTGAATCGTGGATTGTTTTGTATCTCATTGTTGTATAGATTTTGAAAAAGTATACTACGAATGATGAAAATCTATGTGAAAAACTTCATTCGAGTATTTTATATTTTTTTATTAGGTTAGAGATTATTTGTGAGTTATCTATGGTAATACCCTTATTTTTGTTAGTAATCATTAACCTTTTTCTTAATCTCTTGAAACTTTTAGCTAATTTTTTTCCTTTCAAAATTTGTGTCGTTTGTCATAATCTGCTTGTCCTTTTCTCTTTCAAAAAATTCCCACACAACCAAACTGTTCAATTTGTATCTCATTTCTCCTCAAAATTTGTGCGACCTTTTTTATAATTCACCTCAAGGTGAAATAGAGATAATGCTACTCTCTCTCTCTCTCTCTCTTTCTCCTTGTGTCTATCTCTGTCCTCTCCCTCAAAATATATGCCAAGATTATAGGCGACAAAATTCGATACTCCTCAATTTGCGCAAAATCAACATAAAAATTGAGCCAAAATTGCTTATAAAAGGGTTTGGGTCGTAAATGAGTTGATATGAGTAACATGTGTAATTAAATGAGTCGAATCAAGGTTGATAGTATAGTCCATATGACATATTTATGAAAAACATTAAATATATAAAGTTAATAATATAAGTTAGTTAATTAATCTAAAGTAAGTTATTTAATTAAGTCAAAATATGTTATAACCAACAATTTTTTAGTCAATTAGGGCAAATTATGCTATAACTAACAAATTGTACTCTGCTATTTAACCCACAGTGAACCAAAGATGGATCAACTTATTTGAATTGAGTTAAGATTATATGTTTTGGCACAAATCAATAGAGGAGTTAAATTTGACTTAAATCTAGGAAAATGAAGTACACAACATGTTCAATATGAATATGATCCATTGACACAAATTAAGGCTCATAATTAAGATCCTCAAGTTTCTTATTTAAAACCAAAGGTCGACCTATTTTCAATTCATCCCATGATCCTTTCCGAAGTACCCCTAAAGGCAATTTTGTCCTCACACCAGTTGCATTTAGGGGTTGTTTATTTTAGTGTAAAACTTTGTAAATCACCGATTTCAAAATCACTAATTTTAAAACAAGTGAAATTTTCTTGTTTTAAAGTCAAGAAATATTTGTTTGGTTATTTGTAAAATAAAACAATAGGGATGCTTCAATCTTTTTGTTTTAGTTTATAGTGGGCTTTTGCTGTAAACTAAAACAAAAGAATTGAGCTGTCAAATGGGCAGACAAAGCCTAGACAGAATTTTATTTTACATTGTTTTACATCATTCCAAACAAATGAAAACACTGTAAAATGAAATAATTATTTCAAATTGCACTATTTTACGCTAAAACAAACAAACCTTGAGTAAGAATGGCCCTCAAAAGACAACAAGACTTTAGTTGTGCACTCCACCCGAGTGATTGCGCCGTCCGAACCACTGATCAAATGTCGATTGCACTGAAAGCAATTTTCCACTATGAAATCTCACTCTTCAGATGCTGCACTCTAATCCTGTGATGATCCGATCTCTCAAGGGTGGTCTTTTAGATGATCTCATCCCTTCCTTCCTCATCATACAGCTGAAACCATCTAGAGGATACATCCGTCCTTTTTGAGATGAGTAATACTTGTTGCAATGGGGTAAACCAATTTTTTAAATCTTTTTCTAAGTTGGATCTAAGATGTTTTAATTGTCCGGACAATGTAATGCTCGATCGGATGATTTTTAAAAAATTAAAAAATAAAAAATCGAATTTCAATGAACAGTATTTTTTTTAAAAAACATTCAGTCAAACGTTGCTAGAACACCGCGAAACTCATCTGAAAAAAAAAATATTTTTTTTATTTACCTACCGGACATTGCAGCATGTATTAGTTTTTGAGATAGCGTAAGGGCTTCTTAGTCATTGTACCGAAGGCACCTCGCCAGGATCCACATATTAGGGTTTTCCTCATCCCTATAAAGCCGAGCGTTCTGGAGCGCGGTGCAGTGTTTTGCTTGGCAAAAACCCTAGGAATCCCGGAAGAGAGGCGCCGGAAACCAGCTCATCCCGACGGTAAGCGCAGGTCTTTCACCTCCTTCGTCCGATGAAGCACACTCTAGATTTCCATGTTCAATTCCATCTATGCTACCTCGTCTCTCAATACGAGGCATTTGTTGTGAATCCAGCCTCGTTTTCCTAGTTTTTTGTTGCTCGGATTTCTCCCTTGCACCTGCTGTGATACTAACAGTAAACTCTAGATTTGCATGTGCAAATCCATATGTTTGGTCTAGTCTGACAGTACGAGAGGCATTTGCTGTGAATCTGATCCCTTTTTCCCGGTTTTGCTCACCGGAGTCCTCTCTTGCGTCGCTGTGGTCCGATCAGGAGCCTGATTTGCTTATTTTTTGTTTTTGGATCGATCTTTCGTGTTTTCGGATTCTAAAGGGACCATTTTCCGCATTTTAATTTTTTTTCGTATTCTAGTGCTTCCCATTTCGGAGCCTTTGGTCTCATCTGGTGTCTATAACATTTTTAGTTCGAGATGGCTTCCGTCCCTGACGACCTTATCTGGGAGATCGTGAAGAGGAACAATGCCTTCCTCGTGAAGGAGTTCGGGAACGGCACTGCCATGTTGCAGTTCAGCAAGGAGAAGAACAACCTCTACAATGTCAACTCCTTCAAGCACTCTGGTAGGAACGTGGCGTCTTAATCCTGCCCTTTTGCAGCTTGTGTCTTTTGATGTCGCTGCTGCTTCTAATCTTTTCACTGGTAAAAAAAACAGGGTTGGCTAACAAGAAGACCATCTCGATCCAGCCGGGAGGGAAAGATCTCTCCGTTGTGCTTGCCACGACGAAGACTAAGAAGCAAAGCAAGCCAGCTAATCTGTACCACAGGTCGGTCATGAAGAAGGAATTCCGAAAAATGGCTAAGGCGGTTGTGAACCAGGTAATTGTCTGGATGACTCTGCATTCATTGTTGTGTCGAGTATTTTCATGTGAATCGTGTCCCAACTGCCATACAAATTTACTAGATGGTTGTCCGTTGTCCTCCATTTAACTAAAGCAAGCAAAAACATCCACATAAGTATTTGACCTGTGGAAACTAATATTATTCTTGATCCCTAAAAAAACCTTAGTAGAACCCTTTCTGTTGAGAGTGGATGCTATATTTTCTGTAGATGGTTGTGACACCAGCCAAAATGTAACATTTGCACATTTTTTAACAATAAATGTACTTAGTAGATCTCTTTATTTTGTTTCATGACTTCATGTTGTTTCCATTGGGTGCAATAGATTTTTTTATATTTTTATGTAGACCCCTAATAGAAATGCATTTACATGAAAACCCTTCTAAAAAGTGAAAGTCATGTATGCCCTGAACAAAATATATATAATTTACCTTATATAGGGTGTGGCACTGTATAACCAAGGGGACATTCATATCCAATTTCTAAGAACTGTTTTTTTTTCATGTAAATGTACTTCTATCAAGGGGCTTCATGTAAAAATCCTTTCTTTCCCTGTTCTGTGTCAAGACCTGTCCATTGTATTTGAGATTGTTTTTAGCATGTATCATTTACCTCTGTTTTACTCATTATGCTGATGCTATGATGAGCAGCTAACATGTAAGAAGCACCCTCCAAATGATTGGGTCTTCAATGAGATATACCTGTTACGCTTGGCTTCTGAGCTCTGTTTGCTCTGTATAAGCTTATTTTTTGCATATTGTCTTGATGACTCTGCATTCATTGTTGTGTTGAGTATTTTCATGTGAATCATGTCCCAATTGCCATACAAATTCACTAGATGGTTGTCTGTTGTCCTCCATTTAACTAAAGCAAGCAAAAGGATCCACGTAAGTATTTGACCTGTGGAAACTAATATTATTCTGGATCCCTAAAAAAACCTTAGTAGAACCCTTTCTTTTGAGAGTGGATGCTGTATTTTCTGTAGATGGTTGTGACACCAGCCAAAATGTAACATTTGCACGTTTTTTAACAATAAATGTACTTAGTAGATCTCTTTATTTTGTTTCATGACTTCATGTTGTTTCCATTGAGTGCAATGTCCTTTTTTATATTTTTATGTATTTCCCTAATAGAAATGCATTTACAGGAAAACCCTTCTAAAAAGTGAAAGTCATGTATGCCCTGAACAAAATATATATAATTTACCCTATATAGGGTATGGCACTGTATATTTACCAAGGGGACATTCATATCCAATTTCTAAGAACTGTTTTTTTCATGTAAATGTATTTCTATCAAGGGGTTTCACGTAAAAATCCTTTCTTTCCCTGTTCTGTGTCAAGACCTGTCTATTGTATCTACTCTATACGTCTGTATCTTCCATGGCAGCTAGTGATTTGAGATTGTTTTTAACATGTATCATTTACCTCTGTTTTACTCATTCTGCTGATGCTATGATGAGCAGCTAACATGTAAGAAGAACCCTCTAAATGATTGGGTCTTCAATGAAATATACTTGTTACGCTTGGCTTCTGAGCTCTGTTTGCTCTGTATAAGCTTATTTTTCGCATATTGTACTAGGGAAGGGGAGTGAATGAAAGACAAATGCATGCAATTTTTTTTTTTTTTTTTGCAAGAGTTGTGTTAACAATACTGCTCCTCCTGGAGTCAAGTCTCTGCCAAAGAATGAATGGATTGAAGTTCTCGTTATTTCTAAACAATCTCAGTTCATTTTGTTCTATGTATTTGCTTGTGTAGTTGCTCTTGTTCTTCTTGTGCAACAGTACTTGGACCGGTGTGCCTTACTTTTTCCTCTGTTTTACTCATTCTGCTGATGCTATGATGAGCAGCTAACATGTAAGAAGAACCCTCTAAATGATTGGGTCTTCATTGAAATATACTTGTTACGCTTGGCTTTTGAGCTCTGTTTGCTCTGTATAAGCTTATTTTTCGCATATTGTACTAGGGAAGGGGAGTGAATGAAAGACAAATGCATGATTTTTTTTATTTTTGTAAGAGTTGTGTTAACAATACTGCTCCTCCTGGAGTCAAGACTCTGCCAAAGAATGAATGGATTGAAGTACTCGTTATTTCTAAACAATCTCAGTTCATTTTGTTCTATGTATTTGCTTGTGTAGTTGCTCTTGTTCTTCTTGTGCAACAGTACTTGGACCGGTGTGCCTTACTTCTTCCTCTCCGTCCTCAGCCATGGAGCGAAAGTGGTTGACGGTGGTAAGAGAGTGGATAGAGGTGAGATTTCCCCCTTGCTGCCCCCTGTTCGGGCCACTGAGGAAGGATCCACTGAGAATGGATGGAAGATTGTGGGAGATCAGATCCCTTTGTGTCCTTGCCCGTTGCCGGTGGGGGTTAACAGCTGTATCAGATGCCTTCAGGTTGGTCACTGGGCAAGATATTGCAGGAATGAAGTCACTGTCCCAACAGGAGGAATGTTCCTAAGGGGAGAATGGCAGCTTCTCTGCTGACGAACAGGGCAGGTTTGGCTCCTCTTCGTTAGAAGGCCTGGGTTTCAGTTGATATCCCATGGTCATACGAGGTTCAGGGAGCTCACTCAATGCTTAGACATGTTTAGTTCTTTCTCTTGAGTCTGGTTAACTATGTAAAAAGGATGGAGGGGCATCGCTTGTCACCATGATTAGGGAAGCTTTAGCCATTAGGTGGCCTGGGTCGTTCACCTGGTCTGTTAGAGAACTACCCAATGATAAGTTCTTGGTCAGATCCTCCAAGCCGGGATGGTCAGAGGAAGCCCTATCCATGAAGCGATTGTCTGGGGGAAGATTATTCCCTGATATTTTCTCCATGGAAGTTTGACTGTGCTACGACACCAGTTGCTGAAGGGCAGCTTCATTGGTGCTGGATTGAGGGTCTTCCTCTTCACGTCTGGAACATTGCTTCTTTTCAATGTTTAGCAGACAAATTTGGAGTTCTCTGGAAGATTGATGAGAGAACTCTTCATATGGAATGACTCAAATATGCAAGGATCTTTGGGAAGTTGATTCCATCAACTGCAATCCGGAGAAGATGGAAGGTTAAGGTCGACAATCGTTTCTTCTGGATCTCTTTGACAGTTGAACTACCGACTTCTTTGGCTGCGGATCATCCAAGCTTGTCATCAGCCGAAGGAGGATTGGATGTGGGCAGAGGTAGTTTTTGGCTACAAGTCCTACAAGAAGGTCCAGGACTCTTTTCTGCAAGGAAGGAACATGGTTTCTTTGCTGGCAGCTGAAATAGGGGCACCGGAGACAAGTCAGAACGGTACTCAGAAGGCTGCTTTGAGTCTGACTCAATCTTCAAATCACCAGGCAGGTCAAGAAGTTGAAGACTCTGACGCCCCTGCTGTAGTGAATGCAGAGAGAGAGAGAGAGGGAGGCTACAATAGTGGGTTGTGGTCAAGGATGGCAGTACCGATATCGGTATTGGTATCGGAGGGTATCGATACTGATACATATCAGTATTGCTATTGGCCGTATCAGCCGGTACCTGCAATAAAAAAATATTAATTTTTTTCTTAACTATAAAGATCGGTACCGATACCCCCCATACCCCCCAGTATCGATACCGAGCACGGCCGATATCGATACGTATCGACCAATATGTAACGGTTTCAGTTGATACTGCCAACTATGGTTGTGGTTCTTAAGAATTTAATGATTCCTTCATGGGGAATAATTGCAACCCTGTGAGGGTGATTGTGCTCTGATTGAAGCTGCTGCGGTGGGGTGGGCCCAAGATGAGGCTGGCCATTTTAGCAGGAGAAAGGATTGAGTTGGTGATCCGCATCTGCTCGCTGCTCGAGATAACTGTTTGAGCGTATCAGGTGAAGACGACACACTGTTCTTAGTTTGGGTTCTGACTTAAACCCTTTATCAGGTAAGTCAGCAGGGCCTCCGCTATTAGGTTCTAGGCATCTTCCTTTATATCTTGTGGGCTCGTCGTCTTTACTCGAGCGAACCCGACAACTGCTGTCTTCAGAGAGCTCTCTGGAAACACTTGATCCCTTACCTCCTCAAGCATTGAATAGGGTCCCGGGGGTATCAACTGCAGAACAGTGCCAGAATCCAGTGCTTCCGGCGTGCAATTCATCTGATTTGGGAGTCTTAATGGGTCCCACTGTTGCTTCTCAAACTTCATTGTTGGAAGCCAACATTCTCGCCATTGTCACAACTCCCTCTGCGGTCTGTTCTCCACAATGTTCCAAGGGGAATGAAAATAGGAAAGAGGTCAGAAAGGTGGAATGAAAATAGGAAAGAGGGAGATTTTGTTTGTACAGAATAATGAATGAAATTCTTGATAGCCTGAGAGATAAGAGGGGGGGGGGATTGTTGTCCAAATGAACATTTGCACATGGAATGTTAGAGGTTTAAATGGAGAGTTTAAACAAAGGGCAGTTAGAGATTGTATCAAAGCTTGCAAGGTAGATTGCCTTTTTATTCAAGAAACTAAAATGGATATCATTGAGGAGAAGTTCATCAGCGCGCTCAGTGGTGCTATTTTTTCAGAAAAGGTCTTTATTTCAGTTGTGGGTTCTAGTGTAGGGCAGCTAATTATGTGGAATGGCAGGAAGTTCCAGGGGTACCTATTTGATGTGGGCAAATTTTGCCTTTCGATTCCATTCTCGTCTAAATCAATTGATGAAGCATGGACTGGTACATCCGTTTATGGGCCCAACAATCCACAAGAGGAGGAGGAATTTTTTGAGGAACTCTACAGATTGGCAACATTGTTCAAGAACAGTTGGTGTACATTGGGAGATTTTAATTTGATTAGATTCCTCTGGGAAAGATCAGGTGATCAGCAGTGGAACAAAGACATGGAAAAGTTTGGATTGTGGATTATAGATTGTGCTCTGATTGAGTTGGAACTTCCTAATAGGAAGTTCACATGGTCATATGCAAGAACATCCTATTCAATCAAAGATTGATAGAGTGATGGTGTCTACGGAATGGATAAAACTCTTCCCTCTTTCTTCTATTAAAGGGCTTAACAGAACAACTTCTGATCATCTTCCAATTCTCATCTCTACAATAGAAGGGAAGAGAAAACAAAGGATATTCAGGTATGAACTATCTTGGCAACTTGAGGAGGGTTTCAAGGGGGTGGTCTCTAGCGGGCGGAGGGAAGGACCGAGTACCGATTTTGCTTGTCATACATTGTCAATGAAACTCAAGTGGGTTACAGGATGCCTGAAGAGATGGAGGTTCCAGATCATTGGAAGTTATTCAGTCACTAGAAAACAGATGCTCAACGAAATAGAAGATCTAGAGAGGAGAGCAGATTCTCCATCCCTATCAAATGAGGGGAGACATGAATTGGACAGATTCAAGAAAGATTATAATATGTGGTTGCTTAAAGAGGAAATCAAGTGGAGACAAAGGGCTAAGGAGCTGTGGCTTAAAGAGGGGGATAACGACACAAGATTCTTTCATGTTGTTGCTGGCTCTAAAAAGAGATCACTCAAAATTGAGCATTTAAATATCAACAATCAGTCTATTGAATCGGAAGAGGATATTAAAAAGCCTTTATTTCTTATTATAAAGATCTCTTTTCTGAAAAAGAGCAATGGAGACCTCACTTGGAAGGTGTTATTCCAAAGATTGAAGAATCACAAGCGGAGGGCTTGTGTTCTCCAATTCTTAAAGAAGAGGTGAAAGAGGCTGTTTTTGGAATGGATGCCAATAAATCTCCAGGTCCGGATGGATTCTCCATGGGCTTCTACAAGTTTCTTTGGGAGGTAATAAAGGAAGATTTGTTGAATGCTATAGAAGAATTTCAAAGGAGACCCAAAAGCATAAGAGCATTTAACTCTACCTTTATTGTCCTTATCCCAAAGAAAGAGGGAGCTGAGAATGTTTCAGATTTTAGACCAATCAGCCTATGGAATGGGTGTTACAAAATTGTCACTAAGATCTTGGCAAATCGGTTGAGGAAGGTGTTGGTGAATGTCATTAGTAACAACCAATTAGCTTTTTTGAAAGCTAGGTTTATTCTAGATAACTTTCTTGCAGCCCATGAAGCTATTCACTCTCAAAATATCAAGAGGAAAGAAGGCATCCTTTTTAAATTGGACTTTGAAAAAGCTTTTGACAAGGTCAGTTGGAGTTGCATTCAAAAGGCGTTTCTTCTTATGGGCTTTAAAGGGATGTGGGTTAACTGGATTATGAATTGTATATTCTCCTCTAGATTCTCTATCTTGTTAATGGGGAACCATGTGGATATTTTGAAAACACGACAGGTTTGAGGCAAGGGGATCCGATATCGCCCCTCATATTCATTATGGTCAGCCTATTTGTAGATGATACACTTTTGTTCTCTTCAGGAGAGGAGCATAAACTTTTTAATATCCAGAGAATCTTGCTGATAGTTGAGGCAATCACAGGTCTTACCATTAATTATGACAAATCAGAGGCAGTTGGAATTAACCTTTGGACAGGACAGAATTAAGGAAATAGTAGCTGGATGGAATTGCAAGGAAGGTAGCTTTCCTAAGTATTTGGGCCTGCCACTTTCTAATATGCAAAGTCAGATGAGAGAGTGGGATGCTCTTATCTCAGGCTTTGGAAGGATGGAAAGCAAAATTCATTTCTTCTGGTGACAAGTGGATTCTTTAAAAAACTGTTTTATCTTCATTGGCAAGCTACCATCTGTCCATTCCTAAGGCGCTAAGAACTGTTGTGAGAATTATTGAATCAATAAGAAGCAATTCCTTTTGAGAAGGTGGAAAAAAAAATGACAAGGGAGGTCTTTACTTAGTTGCTTGAGAAAAAGTCTGCAGAAGCAAAGAACAGGGAGGAGTGGGACTAACCAGCATAGATGTTTTCAACAAGGCTCTTTTGGCAAAATGGTTATGGAGGATGGGGGAAGTAGATCATTCAATATGGATTCAACATCATTAGCGATTAGTATTATCGTAATTGCACAAAATGGACCTTGAAGCCAACTTTGAATACCTCTTTGTCCCCTTTATGGAAGAATATAGTACTCTGTTTGATATTGTGGAACTGGCCATCAAATTTTCAGTGGGTAATGGAAACTTGATCAAGTTTTGGGAGGACAGATGCTGCATTAACACCCCTTTTGCAGTCCAATTTAATTCCTTGTACAGTATTGTAGAAGACAAAGGAAAGTCTATCAGTCTTCTGACAGGAGTCCAGTAGCTGATGGAATATAGTGCTTAGAAGGAATCCGACCGGAATTGAAATGGATCAGTTGTTGAATGTTCTGAAAATCACCCCATCGACCTGAATACTCACCAGGAGGATTCTAGAAGCTGGGTATGGAACATCAAGGGTTCCTTCTCTATAAGTGTTCTATCTAAAATTATGCAAGATGGTGGTCTGAGAGTATCTTGGAACCGTATTGTTTGGTCTAAACTCCTGCAACCAAGATAAGAATTTTTCTTTGGAAGGTGGCTTTGGGAAGAATACCTACAATGAACAGGTTAAAATCTATCCTCCATATCCAATACACAAGATGCATTTTTTGTGGTATCATGGAGGAAGACGTGGACCATTTATTTGTTCATTCTGGTATAGTTAATGTACTATGGAGAACCATTGGTAAACTATTTCACTTTAATGGCAGAATTTTCAGAGTATTGTGCACCTACTTGAAGAATGGAAGAATCTTTGCCCGTATCTATCAGAGATTGAGATTTGGACTGTGATCCTACCAGCATTGCTGTGGGCTATTTGGCTTGAAAGGAATTCCTGAAGATCTAGTCAACAATTCAACAGGATTTCTGATATACTTAACAGAGCTATTAAATGGGCGGTTGATTGGGTGAAAGCTGCTGGTCCTATCACGACAGTGGAGAAATCTGCGTTGCTTTCTTAGGCAGGGAAGTGGAAGACTCACTTCCTACAAGGTTGTCTAAGTTTTGTAATTTTTTGTTTTCCTTGCTTTACTTTTTGCCCTTTGGTTAAAAAGTAATTAGCATTTTGTGGGCTTCTTGAAGGGGGGGTTAACCACTCATTGGATTCAACGGGTGAGACTTGTATGTGACTTACATTGTACGTTCTATTTTATCATTAATGAATTGTGACCTTCGTCACCTTCCAAAAAATGATACTGCTCCTCCAAGAACAGACCTTGTGATAAGTCTGGGAAGAAGGAACATGGGATGAGCAAGTCCCCAAAACGTCACTGGCTGACAGGGTTATATTGCTGTTGCTACTACCCATGTATGGAAATTTTTACTATGGTATTTGGCATTCTCTATGTGCATGGATGGCAGTACCGGCTGATACCGGTACGTACTGGCCGGTACGTACTGGTATCGGTCGGCATCGGTACCCCATACATGTAAAGGGTATCGGCCGATACCGGCCGATACTGGGCTGGTATGTACTGGTATCGGTACCGGTACCGGTACCCACCGATACGGGTACCGGTACCGGTACTGCCATCCATGTCTATGTGGGACAGTGTTGCAGGGCATTTGAGCCAGTGTGGACCTGGCTGCAACCCCCTAGTGCAGGGGGTAGGAGGCCTTGACATTGTGCACAGGCACGAGGGCACAGAGTTAAGTCCAGTTGCTGACTACCACACAGCCCCCCTTTGGCTTTGGTCAACCCCACTCCCCAACCAAAGTTCTCCTTTCTTCCACACTAAGTTACTAAAAGGCCACAGGGTCTAGGACTGGTGACTTTGCTCCCCCCTATGACACTGGGTGCCATCCATGCCATGGTGTGGCAATGTGTTTTATTGTAATTGAAAACCGATGTTTCCTGATATTTGCTATAATAGAACAAGTTATCAAGTTTGGGTATTTCAGTGATATATAACTATGAGTATTTAAAATCAAAATGAGAAAAATGTTCTGTAGTTGAGCTTATGATCTCAATTAGTTTTTAAAATTATTTTGACCATGAAGCGGCTTCATGGGTTTTCTGGACCAGTGTCTATTAAGTAACTGTATTGATGAATCATGTAAGATTGCAGCAAAGCATAGTTGGATGACCAGATTCATATAGTTCTTGAATTAATTGGGTAAATTGTCACTAGATGTTAAATGTTCGCTTGTATGCAGGTTGCCGATAACTACTACAGGCCAGATCTGAAGGATGCTGCTCTCGCAAGACTAAGTGCCGTGCACAGGAGTCTTAAGGTTACGAAGTCCGGGGCAAAGAAGAGGAACAGGCAGGTCCAAAAGTGAGTGTTATGCCGAGGTGTTCGGGTGTTAGATCAATGTCATCTAGCTTTCTTTTTTGGGATCTGTTACACTATTTCTTTCGGCGGTCCATTTCTCATCTGCTTATGTGCTTTGTTAATGTGGACTCGTAGGATTTTGATTTTATTTTCAAATGTACTTCGATCTTTTATTGCCTTTGGAATTTTGCTTGGTATTCCTCTGCTATTTCAGAAGTATCTGCTTTCGCTCACTAGTTTTTAACCTAAATTTTCATGCCCCGTTGGTGATTATTGGATACTGTCATCAGATATAGTTTTTATGACATCCGGATCTGCCGAAGGAATGTTTTGGGCATAGCTGAATGTGACCTTGGGAATTGTGTAAAATATACCACTTATGGAAAAGCAAGTTAAATTACTTGCCTCCCTAGTCCCTACACTGTAAATGTGAACTTTTACCCATTGAAGCCTGGCGTTCACTTGACATTTGAGGTTTATTTTCCGCAACTTGTATATTGAGATAACTCCTAAACATTTCTGTATACGACTACTCTGAATCTAGGTCTTTTTAAGTTCTTACTGCACATCCCTTTTCAACACTTAGGTGGTTCACATGCATGTATCTACTTCAAGTAGCTCGCCTTATGCGTAACATCCTTTTTGATCTCTTCAATCGTATATTTGGGAACTGAACTCTTGAGGGGCTGTTGACCCGAGTATTGGCGGTATTAACTCTGAAAAGATGGACTAGTTCGATCAGATAACCCTCTTTATTTTTTGTGTTTGTAAGTAGGAAATAGGCTTATGTTTTCTATTTAGAATTTTGGAGTCAAGGTAAATGTATCAAGTGTACACGCAAAAAAAAAAGAAAAAGAGAAAAAGGCAACTAGTTTCATCCAGGATTAATGTTTTAATGTTGTACAGCCAGCGGTAGTGATCACCTTTCAGGATTAATCCTGTTGAATGTTCAATCTGATGCATGGGTGAATTAGAGAACTCTCAGATGTCCTGTTTCGTGCAAGGATTGGACAACCAAACTTGCAAAGATTGGCGATAGGAAGTCTGGTGTTTGTTGCTACCGAAGGAGATTCCCACAGGATCATGTATGGACTCGTAAGATTCCCCTCTATTGGAAGCGGAACATACATATCCAAAGTTCTCCACTCTTCAATTATCCATCATGAATTTTAAAAGTAGCGATGGCCAGGAAAAGTGTTATCCTGGTCCGTCTCTTGCCCCGGTGAACTATCCATCACCAAGTGAAACTAGAGCCAAAATCTCTCGGAAGTAATCGTAATCAAGAATTCTTTGAGTACTATAACTACTAAACAAATATGGAGTATTATAGGGTAAAAATATGTTCGAATACAATTTGATTTAAAATTTGAATGTCGGTCAAAATGAGGTCAAACAATTAAAAGCTTAAAAAAATAATTCAACAAGACATATATAATTTTTTTATCAATATTTTAAAAAGGTTAAAATAGAAGCTATAATCATACAGATAGCCTTACGCGGTACCCTCCACTTTAAGAACCATCTGACCAGTGCCTTCGCCCTAAGCCACCCTGGTCCACTGCACAGGGTGCATTGCAAATTCTAAGGTTACAGTAGTTATTTCTGTTTTTAAACCAAATGGTGTCGACGGTGACAGTATGTAAGAAAACTCTGTCGAACTTAGCAGTATTAAAATTAATAGGCTGATTAAAGGAGTAAATACAAATTAGATAGATCGATTGGGTTTGTGTGATAGATTAAGAGAATGGGGAATTATCTTTTGTACACCACAAATTGTTGCCTCTTTCTTTTTTGAGTCTTTGAGGAAGGTTTGAGGGGACATCTTCTCGGTGTATTCTTTCACCTGTTCTTCACAGGGCCTTTCTGGGAGCTGCATTGTAAATTTGTATCTATTTTGATCTTCTAATGTGTGGTAACGTCCACTAAAAAAATAATAATCATATAATAAGTTATTAATTAAATTGTGAATTTTTATCAATAAAAAATAAACTTTTTATCATATAATCTTATGTTCTATAATATTTAAAGAGTAAAAAAATTATTTTAATTCAATAACATAATGTATTAAATAGATAGTATTAATTTACTCTTATCTAATTTGTATTCACTGTCCTGAAATCAGCCTATAATTTTAATACTGCTAGGTTCGAAGGAGTTTTCATACTTAGTATCACCGTCGACACTATTTGGTTTATGTTAGAAATTAATTACCTTTGTAACGTATACAATGTCGCAGCGGTGTGGAATGAAAGCGTTCTCTCATCAGTGCAAAACGATTACCAAAATCGCTCGTAGAGTCCACGCACCAGATCTCAAAAGTTTCGGATGAATCTTTTAAGAGAAAGAGATAGAGGAGAGAGGAGTTTGAAAGAGAGGAGGAATTTGTAAAAGAGAGGAGGAAGAGAAATTCTCACGTAAAATAATCTCCTTTCTATATGCGCTATTATATATAGGAAGAGACCCTTAAAGAGTCATCACATATTGAGACTCTTATCTTCTAAAATCCTTTTCCTGAATGAAAAGAAATTCCAATGTGAATGCTTATCCACACATTTAACAGTTTAAAAACAAAAATAACTACCGTAACCTTAGAATTTGAACCTATGTGAAGATGTGCAAATTTCGAAAATATATATTTATACCCACACACACACAAGATAAATATACACACAAAAAAGATAAATACAAAATTTGAAAGCAAATTAGTCAGTTCTATCAAAAAAGGAGCATTGTAAATGGCGACAGCATATGTGCAACTTTTAACATAATATAAGCATATTAAATACAGTAGATTGGCTTCGAGAATGTAAGCATAAACATGGTAGATAACAGTGGTACATCAGCTAAAATCCATAGTAAATAATGAAATACAATATTCTAACCTTAACGAAGCCGAATCTATCAAACTCAAACTTCTAAACGGTCTCTAACTTGTACGAGGCAACAAGTTTTTATCATAGAAACCTTCTTAATAATGTGTTATCAAGATTTGTATGATATCACCCGATTAAAACTCCGAAAAAACAGAAAACATACACCCAGTCAGTCCTCGAAAAGGGCAAACATCAAATTTTCCATAGCACAAGTGCCCTTTCATAGACAATTCAAGCCCCAATAAACTCAATCTGACATTTCCAATGACGAACATTTTCAAAGCAGTTGAAACGACGGTAAGAAATGGATCCAAGTGTAAATAATTTACCACAGCTGTACTTGCTGGCCCCCTTGAACAAATCAATAATCATACAGTTCATACCACAGGAGAACTACCGAAATCCTTTTGATCCACAACAGGGGCAGGACGTCTTCATAAGCCACACTGAACATGCATAACCGAAGTATCACAACTTATCCATATGTACAGATGGGTGTTAAACCAGCATGATTAACCAAATCCATCTTGGATTTAACATGAATGATGCAGAAAACACTCTTTTTGCCTTTTGGAATTTGAATCTAGGAGCAACAGCTGCTCTTCTGCGCTACTGGCTGGCCCCTCATTTGCACTGTTGCTGGCCGGGCGGTATTCATGGTTGGCTGGCTAGCCATCCTGCCACAGAAAGAAACATAAGACCTCTAGAGAATTTTTTACACTGACAAGGGGGTGGAAGATTAGGTTAGTAGTCCATTTTGAGAACAAAGTCAGAAATCAAAACTTATGATGAACATGAGTTAATTTTTGACCTTTAAGCCAAGGCTACACTAAAACTCGTGCATTAGAAACTGAAAAAACATGGACGGTTTAGAAAACTCACCGATTCTTTATCTCAGCTGCCATAGTCATGAATGCCTGCTCTACATTGGCAGCACTTTTGGCACTTGTCTCCAGAAAAGGGACACCAATTTCATCAGCAAAAGCCTATAAGAATCACAAAGTTGAGGAACAACTAAAAGAATGTCCATTCCAAGACAGAATTTCAGCGAGCAAGATAAGAGTTCAAGTTCCCCTTAAAAGTTAAAACTAAGGGCATCTTTAACAGCTTGGCTACCTTTCCAGTCTCATAAGAGACCACTTTATTAGCAGTCAAGTCGCATTTGTTGCCCACCAAAAGCTTGTTCACATTTTCACTCGCATAACGATCAATCTCATTCAGCCACTGTTTGACATTGTTAAAACTTTCCTGGTCTGTAACATCATAAACAATCTGGCAGAAGCTCAAAGTGATTATTACCCTGTGATATACTTGCTGAAATCAATATGACACAGGATATTCAAATCCATGAAAAGGTGGATGACTTACAATGATTCCATGGGCACCACGATAGTAACTACTTGTGATTGTTCGGAAACGTTCCTGGCCAGCGGTGTCCCACTGAGCAGAGAGGGGGAAAAAAGGTAAGGAAGGAGAAAAGTCAGAAGACATTGCTTGACCAGCAGAAACTAACAAAATGTAACACTTACTATTTGAAGTTTTATTGTTTTTCCATCCTGCTCCACGGTGCGAATTTTCTGAGAAGGAATGATAATCATAACATAAGATGCATGAAAAATATTCTGATGTTGCACATGCTACAAAGCTTCAATATACTCACAAAATCGACTCCGATTGTACTGATGTAGCTTTCTGAATAAGAATCATCCTACACGGGAAAGAAATCATGAAATTCAGAAGGCATTGTACGCGAAGAGATCAAGGATACTCGAGCAACATTTTTTCTCACATTTTGCAACACCTAAAAAACAATGCCCGGTTACACACCCGTCCAAAGTTTTATTTTTTTACAACCACAACTACACTGCCAATGCCACAAAGTTTAGAAATATACAGCAGCTAACAATGCACTATGGCAGACAAACTTAAACGAAATAAATTAGCATTTTTATTAGTAGGTGACAACCAGGCCCCAATCACAAGCAATTCAATGGGATTGAAAGAACCATAGCAGCTTAGTTGTTTCATCACTACTCTTCCTTCAGCAAGGGCCAGGTTTGAAGGTAGAAACTATCAGGCCCATGGCTCTCCCATGATCTCATAAATCAAACAATAGTTTTGTGACTCAAAATCAAACATCAACACAGTGAAACAACCTTATAACAGAGGTAGTTAGTTCAACCCTCTAGTCAGGACATGACTAGTTAGTTCAACAGTATAACTAAGGCATCGTAACCACAATAATATGAAAAGTAAAAGAAAAAAAATGACGCCTTTATCAAACTAAAGTACCCAGAATGGTAGTCTTTCATTACTATGTCTTATCAAGTAAATCGGCATAGTGAACTTGAAAACAGAAACAAAAGATGGGCCTGTGTTCTGGAATTGACTAGTCATACATTTTTCCTCTGAAAAGGAAGGCTTCCATCCCAAGCTAAGGAATCTTACAAATAAAAAGGTAATATAAAGGAGAAAAATTGCAGCCTGGGGCCCAGGAAGTGTTTTAACATGTCGAGCAAACCATTATCACCAAAACCAGAAGCCTTGATCCATCAGTCTGATGCCAGAAGTTTTCCGTGAAGGAACCTAAGATTTGAGTAGCATAAAAGTGTTTTCATGCTCCAGTTTTTTTTCAAAGTCTCCACCCCCCAGTTTATTCAATTATATTACTCTATTCTAGGGTCAATAGAAGCTCGGTCTGAATATATCAGACTTTGCAAAAAAAAATCACCTTAGATATCAAAAGTCTGTTGAAATCTCTAAGAAGTTATTCTCTAATACTTTCAGAAACAGCTTAATGGCATAATAATTTTTCAAGTTTTATACAAACATGTCTTTGGTTATTGCTCAATCATCGACATGCCATAGAATGGAGTTTAGTTTCACTTACTGCTATTGGATTTGCAGATTTGATGTGATCTGCAAACAATGAGTCAACCAGGGTTTGTTGATGTTGAAACTTTCTCCCCTTTCTCCAGGGCAAGATTAAGGTTAATGTTTCATGACACCTGGCTGACCCACAATGACAATGGAAGCATCCATGAAGGTGGAAAACACAACCAGGTCTATTGTGTGTGTGTTTTGGGGGAATAAGGTACTTCACCCATCCTCCCCCCCCCCCCCCCCACAAACAAGAAAAAGGGGGAAAAACCCACAAAGTATGCACACACACAACACTTTATCTCCAGTACCAAGTGTGTACTGGACCTGCTGTCTGCACAACAAGGCCAAAAAAAAAAAAAGCACAATGATGCTATCTACAGTTCTATTAGTCCTTCAAGAGATGCTCTTATTCCTTCTACAGCTCTGTTAGTCCTTCAAGAGATCCTCCCTTTCCTTTTCCCCACAAGGCCAAGGGAATAACATGCAAGATCAGCCACGTCTTCTTGTCGGTTTTGGTGGTCTATCCCTCTCCCATCCCCAGATCAGGTCCTCAGAGCTTCCAGGAGAATGCCATTTGAGCTGCAGCCCCTGGAAGATTTCTCTCTATACAGATCGAGCAAAAGAGTAAGGAAGCTCGATCCTCCTAAACAGAGGGTTGGTGGATGATTCCAAGCTGATTTCTCTAATCAATCTCTCTATCTGACAGGCTTCTCCTAAACCTTGGGAATCATTCACTACCCTCTGGCTGATCAACATTAGGTATCTGACAGCAAAGCCTCGGGATTCGTAGCTAACTAAAGAGGAAAATAAAGAATCCGTTAGGTATGTGTAGCCACCCACCTATACATCTGAAATCCAGCCCTCTACCCACTAGCTAACAAGATCAACATACCAATACAGAAGATATCCTTCACTTTCAACTTTAAAGATTCCTTTCCACACAACCAGTGAACCAAATCCCATGCTTGGCACGTTCTGTAGTACTTCTGCCTAATTGAACCCATCAACATATTGTTCTTCTTGCCCTAGCTGCAACAATCATTTACACAGCAAAACCATGTCCCAATCACTGATGTTCCTGACCCCCAATCCCCCAGTTTCCTTGTGTTTCTGGATTCTGTCCCAACATACACCATGCCAGCCTCCGCATTTCTCTCCACTTCCATGCCAAAAGAATCTGCGTTCAATTGACTCCAACGCTTTTGCGCCAGACTTTGGGATTCTAACAATGATAAGAAGAATATAGGGATGACCAATAGCAACTGTTTATGTAGAAGTCAATCACCTCCGTAGAACAACAATTTGCCTTTCCACCTTGCCAATTTGTTCTCAAATTTGCTGATCACACTACTTTGGTCTTCTCAACAACGGGTTGTACCTAGGTTCTGGAGACAAAGGAAAGGAAATTTACCCACCCTACACCCCAAAGACAAGGCAGCCATCTAGAATCCCCCAGATCCATACCCATGCCCACAATGTGACCTTCTCAAAGTTAACTGTTAGCTTGCATGCCACCTATAATGCCAACATCCGCTACAGAGCAAAAAGCTGTTCTTCCTCCTCAACTGCAAACAGGATCACATTACACATATATTGTAAGTGCATAATCCAGCTTTCCCCAGCAAAGGTGCTAAAGCCTCTGATGCTATCCGCACCTTCTGCCTGTCCCGCAGTCTACTCAACCTGAGTAACCAATATAAAAAGCAGTTGGAGGCATGGTTCCCTTTGTCTCAAACCCCTGCCATTACTGTAAAACTTAGTTGGCTGCCTGTTGACAAGAAATACACACTTGGCAAAAATAATACATGATCTGATCCAGCCAATCCATTTCCTCCCAAGCCCATGTCTCTCATCAAAGTAAACAAGCATTCCCCATTCACCCTTCCTTAGCATCCAACTTGAACATTATCCATTGAAAAAAATGATAATAATAGAAGTTAGTTTCATTAACTAACAGAGTAAAAAGGTATCCATTGGGAAAAATAAAAAAGATCCAATGACTGATTACCAACTACAGCTTATTAGTTGTTACATGATGTAAATAAAAATAAGTAGCAATATTTACCGCAAACCTCAAAAGAAGGCTTGACTTGCCAACACCAGAATCCCCAATAAGCAGAAGCTTGAAAAGATAATCACTGCAAAAAAGGACTAAGATGTTGGTCTTCATGTTTCTACATTTTCTACAAACAGAATAAAAGGAAACAACACATTTACATGAAAGAGATTTTTTTTTTAAAGTCCAAAACATGATAGTTGATGTCAAACATAACTACCAAAAAACTACTTCCGTCTCATTGTTGTTGTTTCCAATTGGGGTTTTGGCCTTCTACTTTTCATAGCCAACATCTGAAGACTTGACACTGTACAAGTATTTGGGAAGAAATGACTAGTTCAAAATTGATTAATTCTATAAACTTTACCAAACTGTACCTAAAATACAAGCCATTACTCTTTCACAGTGCATGTTATGCTCAACTCTATAACAATGAAGAAACCATAGCCTACTGCAGAGGCAGTGTGCAAAAGTAAACTGAAAAAGGAAACACATTATTCACCCTCATTAAAGTTCAAAGGATATCACAAACATCAAACTAAAAAAGGAAACACATTATTCAGCCTCATTAAAGTTCAAAGGATATCACAAACATCAAATGACCTTATTTTCCTATGAGTCAAATACCACTTGCATGATGATTCCTTTTTTATCACAACAGTAACTCTTTTGATCAACATCCTTATCCAGGCACAGAAAAACCCAATCCCACAATAATGAGAGCCATGCTTAATGCGAATTTTGCGCCTACTATCCAAATCTATCTTTATAAACCCCCAAATGGAAGCATAGATTTAGTTCAAGGGTCTCCAAAGTTGGCAAAGGGCATACAAATGGGAATATGAATGAAGAGAGGTTGACACAATTTTTTTCAGTTATAAGAACCCAAAAGACTCTTGAATAGGAGCAGAGAGGCCTTCAGGAATGTAGCACTAATGTCTACCACAGAAATTCACCATGTCATTTCAACCTTAATGCGAATTTTGGACCTTCTATCAAAATCCATCTTTATAAACCCCCCAAACAGAAGCATAGATTTAGTTCAAGGGTCTCCAAAGTTGGCAAAGGGCATACAAATGGAAATATGAATGGAGATAGGTTGACACAAATTTTTGCAGATAAAAAAACCCAAAAGACTCTTGAATAGGAGGAGAAGGGCCTTAAGGAATGTAGCACTAACCTCTACCACAAAACCTTGCCGTGTCATTTCAACCTTTCTCCACCTTTAAATACTTACATCATCTGAGTCTCTCCATCTTAAAATACCCTTCTATTTCAGAAAGCTTCCCACACTGCTTCACAATACTTTTTCTCCCTGTGTAGCCTCTTTCAAATCACCAACCTGCATGAACTACATGCTAACCCACTAAATCTTTTCTAGTTCCTTTTAGGTATAAAATTGTTCTCATTGAACCTCAGCTATCAATCTAGAGGCTAATAAACAACAAAAGACAACTTCTCGTCATTAAGACAATGAATGTGCATGTGAAAACTCTCTTTCTTCTAGGGTGTGTAAATATTCATAAGCACCCAAAAAAGGAAACAAAGGAAGAATAGGCAAGGAAAATTAAACAACCAAGACTCAAGATGGCAATACAACATCTGCACAAACTCCAATCTATAAAGGCAGCAAATCTAAAGGAAAAATTTCTTTCGAAGAGCTTTTTTTCACAGGCCTAAGCATTGTTTAAAAGGGCAGCACCTCAAGGCACTGAGGCATACACCTCAAGGCAAGGCGCTAGGAAAATGCCTTGATGCATGCACCTCGGACTGTTTACTTGAGGCTTACACTTATTGTTAATTGAGGCATGCGCCTCAGGCCATTTACTTGAGGCTTACGCCTTGAGGCAGTAAAAAAATAAAATGCTTTAAGGTAGACCTAAGGCTTATGCAGCCTTTATTTTCCTTGAAACATGATTCAGTGATGACAATTCTATTAAGATAAAATGAAATAAAAGGACTTAAACTAAACCCAACTCTTCTATTTCCAAAACTAAAGGAGAGGGAAGTAAATGCAGCAATTCATGCTTCAATGCCAACTAGTAGTCCATGGCTTTCGGCCCGTAGATCATTTGGTTAGGGGCCTCTATCATTAAATTGACATGATACAATATTGCCAATGACAATGATAGTTCTAACATCATTTCCCTAAAATAGTGAGGCTTACTCCTCATTTTTTTTAGAAGGTGACTGAAAGTCACTATTCTATTGATGCAAGGAAGGGAATAATACAAAGACAACCCCACAACCGAAACACTACCAGACATGGTGGGACATACCCAACCAAGTCTAAGCTAACAGAAAATTTACAACAAAAACTGGTTTATCAAGAAGATAAAACATAAACACAGAAAAACTCATAAGAACAGTGATCTCCACCCTTTAGCTTTCTTCAGCAAAATGTGTTCTTCTCTTGAAATTATCTCAATAGCTCTACCCCACTCTTCCACTTTCGTAAAAGTGATCTTCAATATATCAAGTGCACTACCATGCTGATCCCTGAACTTTCTTCTGTTCCTTTCACACCAAATGGTCCACATCAAAACCGGCCCAATTAAGTACCACAATTGATTTTGGTTAGGAAAAGGACAAACCATAGACCACCACTTAAGAAGGTCCATGACGGAAGAGTGATCCACCCAAGTAATTTCAAAAATTCTGCAAATCGCCTCCCACAAGATTTTAATAATGCCACAGCCCATAAAAAGATGACTAATGTCTTCCTCGAACATTGCACAAAAGACACATGAAGACTCATTTGAGATATGCAGCTTCTTAGCCCTCTTACCTGTAAGAATTCTATCCAAGCTACTTTCCACAAAAATACCTTGATCTTATTAGGAAGAATTTTTGCCCATACTAGCTCTTTCCACCAAATCCTGCAACCTCCATCATTTAGGAAGAATTTTTGCCCATACTAGCTCTTTCCACCAAATCCTGCAACCTCCATCATTCAACAGTTGAACAGCAGACCCAACCGAAAAGTGCCCATTAGAATTCCATTTCCACACTCTCTTGTCTCTATTCTTTGTAGAGAGACTAGCATTGTTAATCAGATTAATCAAAACCAACACTTCCTCAAATTCCACTTCCGTAAGATCCTTTCTCAACTACAAATTGATGAATTCAGTGCCATTAAGAGGCATAATTTCTGCAATCGATGCCTTTTGATTATATGTAATATTGAATAAATTGCTGAATACTGAAGAAAAAACCAATCCAAAACACCACCTGTTTTTCCAAAAAGATGTTTCCCTGCCATTACCCACCTGAATGTTGAAAGGAATAGCCATAAAATCAGCAGACTTCACTATGTTCTTCCAGATAGGCGACAAATTATAGGTGGTAGATAAGTCTGTCAAATAACTATGCATTCAAATAAATCTGCAATTACCATAAGTCTGTCATGTTCCACATTAATCCCAACAATTTTTGATTTCTCATAGTTAATTCTCAAACCAGTAATGGCTTCCACTAGCATTAGTAACTTTTTAATATTCTGAATTTCCGCATCATTTCCAGCAGTAAATAATAAAGTATCATCAGCAACTTGTAGGTGAGATAAGAGAATATTGCTCCTGCCAATCCTAAACCCATCAATCAAACCATGCTGAACTGCATTGTCCCACAGTGTATTTAAAGTCTGGCCAATTAACAAAAATAAAAGAGGTGACATAGGATCCTCATGTTGTAGACCTTTAGAACTCTTGAAATACCCACAAGGCTCCCCATTAACCAAGACAGAAAACGAAGAGGTTGATATACAACTCATCACCCAACTAATCCATCTCCCATTGAAGCCCATGAGCTCCAAAGATTTTTTAAGACAACTCCAACTGACTCTGTCATAAGCTTTTTCAAAATCAATTTTCAATAAGACACTCATCTTTCTTCTAGTCTTGTAGTGGTGAATAGCCTCATATGCTGCCATGTAATTATCCAGTATGTTTCTACCTTGCACAAATGTTGATTGGTTGACGCCCACAATCTTATGGATAACTTTCTTGAGCCTAGATGCCAACATCTTGGCTATAATCTTGTAACACCCATTGAGTAAACTAATGGGACGAAAATCATTCATTCTTTCTGCGCCCTCTGATTTTGGGATAAGGACTAAAAAGGTTGTATTAAGAACTTTAATCCTTTCTGGGTTATCATAAAATTCTTGGACAGCCTTAAGAAGATCTCCTTTGATAGTCTCCCAAAAAAATTGATAGAACCCTAAGGGCATCCCATCAAGACCCGGAACTTTATTTGGATCCATACTAAAGACAGCCTCTTTGATTTCTTCCTCTAAAAAAAGTATCGACAATTCATCTGCTTCAGAAACATGTAACTTAGGAAGCAAACCTTCTTCGAGATGTGGCCTCAAAGGAAAATCTTCCAAAAAGAGATTCTTGTATTTTTGTCTCCTTCTTTTAACCAATGCTCTTTGACTCTCTGTCTCCATCTGATTTCATCTTTCAACAGCTCTTCATTTAACATGCTTTTAGCCTCTCTAAGTGATTGCATTTCATGTGTTGATAGAACCAAATTCTCGCTCTTCACCTCCAATTCTTCAATTTTATTCTTCAAACACTGTCTCTCTGCAAATGCTTTCCCAAATTTCTGTGCAGCCCATAATTTCAACCCTTTCTTGATCCTCTTCAATTTGGCCTAAAAGTTAAGAATAGCTGAAACAGCCCCTGGAGCATCATTCCACCATTTGATAATCATTTCTTTAAAGTCTTCCTCCCTGTGCCATTTTAATTCATATCTGAAAACTTTGTATTTCTTTTTCTTGTCTTCCATCAAAAGTAGCAAAAGAATATGATCCGAAACAGTCCTACATAACCATTTGATTTGTGTCATAGGAAACCTGTTGAACCATTCAGTGGATATCAAAACCCTGTCAATCCTTGATTGTTTACTCTCAGCCTGAAGATTAGACCAAGTAAACCTTCTGTTTGGAATTTCTAATCAATAAGATTGACCTCGCGAATCCACTGATTAAATCTATGCATCTCCTTTCTCCATTTCTGCATACCCGACCTTTCCCAGGGGAACCTAACATAATTAAAAACTCCAACGACACTCCAAGCTCCACCAAAGAGAGAATGAAGCCTGTAGAGTTCTTGGAAAAACAGCTCCCTCTGTTGATCAAAATGTGGACCATAAACTGAAGAAATTACCCAACTGCTGCAATTAGATCTTCTACCCTTCCACTTGAAGGCAACCGAAATACTATAACACCCTACATCACAAACATAACCATCAAGTTTGTTCCCATTCCACAATATCAACTGCCTACCTTTTAGTCCAACAGCCGGAAGAATTGCAACATGGTCTAATATTGATCCCCCCAATCTTGCTAAGGTAAGGTTGTCACACTCTTTCATCTTTGTTTCTTGCAAACAAATACAGTCTAACTGAAGTGATAAAACAATATCTTTCACAGCTCTAGCCTTGAAGTCCCCATTCAGTCCCCTAATGTTCCAGGATATCAGTTTCATAAATGAACCATATGCAGCCCAACTTCCTTAACCTTCTTCCCTCTAAGACTATCAACAAGCACATTGTTCTTTACAAATTCAGCTTCTCTCTTGCCTATCTTCAAACCTCCTCCCGTGCCCTTCCTTTTGACTGAAAGTTGCAGGGCATCACTTCTTTTAAGTTTCTTCAGAAATCTCAGAACCATGCCTTCTCTGCCTTGGAAATAAATAACTATATGCTGTCCAAAGTGAATAATCTCCTCTGCCCAAGCATCTTCATCTATAACCTGCTTCACAGCCAACGACTCAGCACAGTCTTCATACGGAATAATCTGGCCCCTCATATTTGAATTTTGTCCAATATCCGCCTCCACTGGATTGTTCATACAACAGCCAGATAGAACATGTTGATCCCCCATCATATCAAAAGAGAGGACAACCTTCTGATGACCAACTAACCTTTTATCGTTATGAAACCCAGCCACCGTATCAAACCTAGGGAGAAACCTATAACCACTAACTAAAGGCGACAAGTCTTCCACAACCCTTAACAAGTCTCTAGTCCTCTGACGAGACCCCTCCCCCTCATGGATTAGATTCTGAAAAGATTCACTCACAGGGGCCAAACTCCCCCCAAAGGCATCTACGGCGCCCTCTTCACAGTAGTACGATTCGAGAACAATCACGCAGGGAGGAAGACGACGGTTCGAGGCCGGTTCGTCAAAGGTGAACAGAATTGGTCCCGATAAAACCTCTGCACTCTGAACCGGTACTAACGGCCTCCGGTCCAGTGTTAAGTCAAGATCCGATATGGCGGGGTCCAAAAGCAATAGATCACTGCCCAGAATCGGATCCTCATAAGCCTCGACCCGAAATTGTTTATCTCCTTCGCCCGAACCACCCTAACATCCCTCCCGCCTCCGCCACCCCTGCCAATCGACTTGGGAGCTTCCATCTGTGCCTTTCCTGAATTCCGAGGAATCACACTGCTCGAAGCCGCCTCATGCCTGCCTTCCGAAGGGTCTGGGGACGCCCCAATGATACCAGCTTCAGTCTGTAACCTCGGAACCCCACATCCTTTAATGCCCTTGTCAGCACCTACCCCTACCTGGCTATACGCCTCTTTGCTCCTCTTTTCCACCGGTTCCCGAGTTAGCCTAACTTGTTCCAACTCGGAACCTATGCCTTCCTGGTCTGGTAATCTGAGCAGCTCCGAGACCCCTATTCCAGAAAATCTTCCTTTGTTTTTCCTGAAGGTCTTGTATTCGGCAACCACCTCTGCCTACGTCCAGTCCAAACCAGCAGGTGGAACTGGACCAAAGTCTTCCAATCTAATAGCAACCCAATAAACCCCACTCCCCACAGCTATCTTCATCTTCTCCGGAATGTCTCCCACTTGGTTAATGACAACTTTAACACGAACTGTCAAAATGTTGAGGCCGCTAAGCCCTTCCCTGTCCACTTCTTTGATTCTTCCAAATCTAGAGCATATTGCACGAAAAGACTCCATGTTCCTCATATGGAGAGGGATCCCATAAAGCCTACGCTAGACTTCTAGTTCATCTTCAACTGGCAGAGTCCCAACATCACTCTTCCAAGGTGCGAAATGCATTACCACACCCTCCTCAATCTGGAACCTCTTTTTGGAACAGACCATATTCTTCTAAGACTCCAAACCAGCCTGGACAATGAAATAGCTCCTATCCAACATCCGAATCCACCAGTTAAGCACATCTTGCCATAATTTCTGCAGACTTGCCTTTACTTCCTCACAATCCTTGAAGGACCATGAAGAGGCTTCCTCGAAGGAGATCACTACGCATCGTTCCCAAAAGGATCTTGCCGGAGTCACCTCCAGGGACCAAGGAAGCTCCAGAACACCAGGGGGTGCCTTAGCAAAGAAAGGAGGATCTGGATCACCCTGCCCAAGAAGGGTGCCTTAGTAGCGAAAGGAGGATCTGGATCACCCTGCCCAAGAACTTCTTGACTCCTTCCAATGGAGTTCTACTGGACGCCCGAAGATGAGGACAGTAGCTCCTCCTGTGGCCAACTCCCTTACAGTGGATACATCGAACGACGTCTCTGCAACTAGCTGTGTGGTGGCCCTTACCCACGCAACGAATGCATTCATCCCTACCAACTAGAAGACTAACCGGAGCCTTCTTCCCGGGAAGCACTCTACGGATCTTCTTCGTCTGCACAGAGATCCAGCTCCTCTCCCTACCCACATCAGCACCATCTCCTCTCTCACTCGCCTCACTCCTCACTCCTTGCAACGCCATTCTGCTCACCATTAAGCTTACTCCTCATTGCGCCTCAAGACCTATGCCTTGTAAGGCTTTTGAAAAGCGCCTCATGATTGCCTCAAGTCTTTTTAGACTATGGGCTTAAGGGACGAACTACTCACGTTCCAAGGCCCTTTTACCACCAACAATCAGGGTTAGACTGCTAAAATCAAATGAAACGCTGGTATCCCAAGAAAAAATGCCAACGACTCATCAAAAAATTGTAAAGGGCTCCTCAAGTCATAAAGACAGCTTTACTTGTATTAAGGATTAACTCCTCAGATTTTTGGTGTCATCTCCATTGTAGGAGAGAAAAAATTCCAAAGAGATCAAGATATTTTTCTAAAGATTCTCCTCCTACTCTACCCCCTTTTCTCCTTCTCATTCCTCCTCCAACGACCCTTTTTTTTCCTTCTCTCTGCTTCTCCTTCTCATTCCTCCTCCTCCACCCCCTTTTCCCCTTCTCTCTGCTTCTCATTCCTCCTCTTTCCTCTCAATGTGGGCCTAGATTTATCTGGATATACCGTAGAGAAAGAAATCTCTAAAATATCTCAAGCAAAAGTGATCCATGCTCTATACAAGATACCATGTCCATGCATCTACAAGCTTTATCAAAATAAATAATGTAGAAAGCACGTGTACCAAATAATTTGGTGGCAATAGGCTTCTGGATGGTGGTACAAGCTCACTCAAGTCAAGCATTCACAATTTAAAATCCGAGTTCCTTCCAAGCCTGTTCCCCAACCAAAACATGCCACTCTCTTGTACAAGCAGAAACCCAACCAATTAGACTAAAGCACATCCATATATGAAAAATCCATATCCACTGTACCCACCGAAAGGGAAAACAGAAAAAGGGAATATGAAGATTTCCCATTCAAAAGGGACATTGTGCCCATGTCCAATGAACCTGTATATCTTTCCACTCTTTCATAGCTTTTGCTCCACAATGAACACTAAAAGCGCCATAGCTTGCCATGTATGGTTCAAACTTGATCGTGATAGGGAACTCTATACACACATCGAGTGAGTCTTGAATTAAACTCGATCATAATCAACAAGCATTTTCCATAGACTAACTCGAACAGGAAACCACCTAACAGCAGAATCAGTGAGCAGTTAGGTGGTGGACGATTACAGAATGGTACTAAATCGAACCCTAGCTTTCCAAGTATTTTTCCTTTACATCACTGGCCTGCTACATTAAGAGACAGCAAAAGAATGCTACAGATACTCCTCAGATCAAACCCGACCGACATCCACGATGACCCCGGCATCCCTCACAACAATCTCTCCCTTTCCCTTCTACCACCGAACTAAAAAACCCAATCAAAGAGCGCACACAGCATAAAGCAGCCAGATCCAGATTCCAGATCCAGATTCCAGATCCACGAACAAAAGAAAACCACGAAATCCAACCAAAAAAAAACAGAGGGCGGAAGACTCACAGTCAACTACGGAAACAAAGGAAACACGGCAGAAACAGAGTTGGCAAAGACCTCCAGAGTCCAGACGAACAGAAACCTAGCCCTACTAGTGACGATCGAACGATCTGCCAAACGCGGCGAAGAATGGGGAGAATTGGGAGCGCGGATATGGGAGCTTACTACTCGGGATTCATGGCGGACGAGTTGACCTCCGCCTGGTCTCCGAAACCCTAGCAGGTCGCCGGAGAGGGAGGGGAGGGGTCCGCCGAAGGAAGTGGAGAGATGTCTCCTACGTCGGAGGAGGAGCCGGCGATTTATAGGGGGTAGAAGTCCGCCTTTTTCACGCGGGGCAAATGGGGGAAGATCGGGTCAGCGTTCGTCCCACAAAACTTGTAATAAAGGAGGAGATAACCGCGCGGTCTGCGCTTCTTAAGGGGTCGTTTGCTTTGCCGTAAAATGTTGTAAAATGCCGTCAAATAGTGCTTTTATGACGTTTGGATTTGCAGTGCTATAAATTATTTCATAATATTATATATATATATATATATATGTATAATATTTTTATATGTTTAGAGTATCGTAAATTATATTACTTAAAAATCAGTTGATCCATATAATATCGTCTTTTAGTTGATTTCAATTTTTTACTCAAAACTATCGAAAATTAAAATCGAGAATTTAAAACCAGTAAATTTATAATTAAGAACTCTATTTTTGCTGGTTTCCAAATCGAAAAATTGAAAACTGCTATTTTATGACATTTTACGGTGCACCAAACAATCTTTAATTGTGAGTGAGGGGTCATTATTAAGGGTGTTGTGGTTATTTAGCTGGTATAATAGTATTATTATGGTCTCTAAAATTATAATTTTTAGCCAACATAGTAAGGTGATATTTAACGACAAGAGGTGTCCAGCCTATTTACCCTTGAGGGCTGTTTCGCTTCACCTAAAATGTATCGCAAAATACTTTATTTACATAAAGAATTTCTTAGATTTTGATCAGTCCAGATATAATAAATTATAAATAAATCCCCGCATCTGATATATTTAGGCATGAATCCTCGTATATCTCAGCCTTTTTAGCTTTTTTTAGCTTTTGCTCTTCTGTCCACTTTCGTCATATTCTGATAACTTAACTTAAGAATGGTTTAATAATCATTTAATTTAATAAATAAAACTTTATACATCCTTTCTCTCATCTTATGGTCCACTTTTGACGGACCAATGCACTTATAGGCAACAAGTGACAAACAGTCCGACTACAATAGCGGATTAGGCTTAGATCTCCTTTCTCTCTCTCTCTCTCTTTATACTTTTTTATTGTTATAAAGTGTTATGATGCCATTTTATATATTTTTTTATTTCTATGTCAATATTTATGAAACATTCTTATTTCGAAAATAATTATGAATTAGGAAACTCTATTATTAAATATTAGGATTTTGATAGCTAATATCTAAATATGTCATATATAAAAGACATATTCATAATTCACCATATTTTTAAGATCAAAATCTAAAAAACTCTCATGTACATTACACGTTGTTTTACAGTATTTTGGGAAGTTTTACATTAACATAAATAATCTTGTGATAATCTTGAGTTCAAATAGAAATGTAAATGTTTGACAAAGTTTTATTCATTTTCGAATTCATATGAACCCATTTGAAGTTCACTATCTACCGAACCCCCCCCCCCCCCCCAAAAAAAAACGTAGACTAAATCTCTACTCGTTTACTTATTCGTAGGCAGGAGTTTTCTTAGATGGAGGGGAAGAGTAAACAAATTTGGTAATATTTACCTCTTTGCCTCTTCACCCCTACAGCTACAGTTGGGAGGGGTCGGTCTTAAACAATGTCTTGCAAGACTGTAGGTGGTAGGCTTGCAAGGTGGAAAATATTCTCTTATCTCTCCCCTATGAAGAAGGCAATTTAGTTATTTCGCTTATGTTCGTTATTTTCTATCTAGTATAGCGAATATTCTTGAGATATTTTTATGATAGTCAATGGATCTTAGCCTTAGTGACATTTATGATAGGATAATCTTATCAATAGGGTATATATGATATTGCATAAGCAATAGTGCAATTACGATATTTTGCATGTAACGATGGTTACTATGAAATTAACACTTTAAAAATATTAATTCTATAAGTCTACATAGACCAAAACATAGAGCAAAAGAATATTTATACAAATATTATAGTTTTTAAAAACAAAAGTATATTTATACAAATATTTTATTTTTAATATCAAAACTCAAAAAAGATATCACAATTTAATGATTAGATGTCCAATCCCATTACATTAAAGGGGGAGAGTATGTTTAACATTTAGGTCCAGGTTAATAGCAAAACAAGGTAGAATATTATAGGATAACTTATTCATGTTATTTCTTCTTATTTGCTTTGGTTGTGCAAATTTCTCAAGATAAACAAGGAGAAGCAATTCAAGTAAAATGCTCAAATTACTTATTCTAAGTAGAATGCAATGAAACCTCTTTTCTATATTATATTATATTATATTATATTTATTTTACTTAATTAAAATGACTTATTTTTCTTTTTTCATCTAACGAAATGACTTATTTCTAATAGAACTTGAATATGATTATCAAAGTAAAATGTCGACTTGTTCCGGTACAAGCAATTATAAATTATTTATGCTAGAATAAATCCGACTATCAAACTTGGCCCTTGGAAAAGTTCAAAATTAAGATACTAATGAACACTTTTAAGAAGCATTTAAAACCCCATAGCAGTTCCCAAGTTAATCACTTGCTAAATGTCACTTGCAAGAAAATTCTACAGTCCGTTTGGAAATTGGAGTGTTCCATCCGTGTTTACGTACGGCCACGAACGACCAACTAGAAACACCACACGGACCGTGCGGCCGCACGGAACCGTTTCGCTCCGGGCCGGCGGCATGGCGTGGACTCCAGTGTTGCCCACCCACAGCATCCGGCCCAAGCTTTCCCCCACAATTCCGGCGGCGCTTTCCCCCGGACGGGCGACCCCGTCTCCCGTCCGATCCGGATCCGACGGTTGTGAGACGAGCCACGAGGCGCCGGCCACGCGTGGACCCGATCAAGCGCCCCGCCGTGTTAGCTTGGGCGCGAAGTCGGGTTGGCTTCCAAGAAAGCCCCTCCCAGCCCACGCGTGTGGAGAACCATCCTCCCCGTTTCGAAGTCAACCACAAGGGATGTGGTTGGGTAGAAGCACGAACAAGACTCTTATGAACCTGGGCGCATTGCACCCAACCAATAGAAGAATGTCACGTATTTGACGGATCCATGACCTTATCTATCAGGTTATTTATTTTAGAAAGAATGATGTTAACTTTAGAAGTTCTGCAAAATAAACAAAAGACTATTTCTTTATATTTTTAAGATTAAATATTTAGAGAAATAAAGTCATAGAAAAATTTATTCTAAAGACTTTTGACCTCTAAATCTAAGGAAACCCTTTTTTTCAGGGAAAAATTAAGCTTTTCTCCAGCTGTCTATAAGTGTCTCTCGTCATATGAAGGATCAAGATTTAACATTAATTCACATGAGATTTATTTTTTCTTAATGACCTCTGATATGAAACATATTTATTCTTTGAGTAACTTTTTCCTTTTTTTAGAGAATGAAATATTTTCATAAACCCCTAGCACACCCATAAACTGACAATGGATCAAATGAAGGAGGCCATCAGTTAACTAATTCAATTTAGAAGAGATTTATGTTTTATTACTTTGCCCAATTTTTTGAAAAAAAACTGTTAATTTATAAATTAATAAGTAATCCGACAGTCGAGTGATCCGGTATCACTTGCATCCATAGACCGGTAAGCAGCTGGCGCAGATCGATGGCGCATAGGAGGACCGCACCAACGGAGACGTGGTATTCTACCCAAGCTGCCTCAGGCCCCTACAAAAGGCGAGATCGCTCTCAGCTCGGACGTGGCAACCTGATGTGAAGAAGGGTCGCCGGCATCTCCTGTCGCGGAGGCATGTCGGAGGAGGAGGAGAAGGCCCTGCGCGGCGGCGCCACTGCCGACCGCTTCGGGCGGTGCTTCTCCGGGCTGGAGCTGGCCATGGAGGCCGGGCCCCTGAAGGACCTGGACCCGGAGAAGCTGAAGAACGAGATCAAGTGGTGGGCGAAGGCCGTCGTCGCCTACGCCAGGCAGCTCAGCGGCAGCTTCGCCGGCGCGCTCGACAGGTCATCTGAGAGCCCGTGAAGGTGGCGGATCCTGCTACTACTTCTTTCGGTTTCCGTTCGTTGGAGCCTTCATAGGAGTTCTCAGACTGGGTTAATATTCTTAATGCCGTAGTTGAAACGACATCGAGCATGGATCCGGTCAGAGGAAACCGGCTACGACTGTTCTGATCAGATGACCTCGTCGGAGAGAAATAAACGGTGAAAGGTTTAGTGGCGGCTGCTATGCAGATCTCCAGGTTTAGCGGGGGCTGTTGTGCAGGAGGCTGTGCCAGCAGCCAAGGAATGGATTGCAGCATGGCAAGACCCATCCTGCATGCATAACTCTCTCTCTCTCTCTCCATCCAGGTGTGCAAGGGAACGGAGGAGAATGGGGTTTGTGGTGCAGAGGCAAAAACTCAGCATATGTACAGCTAGTGACCATACAGCATTTGTTTGTAGTTCTTGCGTTTCTTCGTTTTTAGTAGACGTGCATAATTATTTAGTTTGATCTGGCTCATGATCATAATGTAACTTGTCGGCTGTGGTTTAGTCTGAAATAAAGAGATTGCCGTTTTATGTTAATGCGTCATTCCTTGGGGGTGATCATGTTGTGCATATATACTTTGGTGGACGAGGGTTTCTACACAAGAAAATTTTCTTGCAATAGCAATTAGCCAATTTTAATGGATATAGGCAAAGGATAGTCTTGATCCACCTGGACCGATATGGCTAGCTAGGTACAGGAGGCCAAATTTTATTTTAATTTGTATATCATACAGTCAGGCCGCAAGTCCAGGCTCTATCTTATTATATTACAAGCTTCAAAAGTTATAATTAAGCGGAATTGAATTAGATGACGAAAATGAGTCATAAAAAATTAATCCACTTATCTTACCTTAGTCGCATATATAGTTCTATTAATATTAAATTCACGAGGACGTGGGTCGCCCATGTGCATTTTTAAATTCGTATACGACACGTGGCAACTGCACGCTACATTGGGATGTGCAACAAGTTATTATCTAACATTAATGATGTGAATTCTACATGAATTCCACCAAACTCGAGTCACTGGAGTTCTGCTGTCTGTTCGCTGTCAGTCGTACAGTAGCCAGTCTTAATAAATGAAAGTGATCATCTCTTGTGTTAAAAAAGATAAGTGGGATTAGTCACTTACCTCTGTTCCCCATTTATCTATATGTCCAAACTCCTAAACAACAAGATGAAGGATACATTGTGCCGGTTTTGTTGTGGTGGGATCTGAGCTTGGTTGTTCTCGGTTTTTTTTTGGTTTGCATTTGGATCGTGTTAGAATTTAGCTTACAATGATTGTTCTTTGCTTGGTAGGCATTTCGCCACCAAATGTTGTACATAATTTTTATTATTTTATATCAAATGAGTATTTAAAATTTGATTTCTTACTTAAAATTTTATTTCTTTTGAATCAAATATTTATAAATTTTTTAATTTTTTTGATCGTTTGTCAAATATTTCGTTGTTTGAATACTCTCTATCTATTCGGATATTATCTGTATTCATTCTGGATTCGAAAAATATCTCTGAAATAATATATCTGCTCCGCACACGACTCACAAATGAAACGGGTACGGATTATCCGTTTATGATAAATCGACAGCACGGAAAGAACCTATCCGCTCCGTTTACAGCCCTACTACCAGTCATTTGCCTAGCCTAGAGCCTCTCCTCTCTCCTCTCTGCTGCAGAGGCCGTCTTCCGGCAAATTCCCCTTCTCCCCTATTTTCCCACTCTCCATCTCTCTCTTCTTCCCGACACCCCCGAATCCGTCGACGCCGTGCCCTACGGCAGCGCGACTGCCTTCGAGAGCGCCCCTAAACCCGGCAAGAGCCGCTCATCACCACTGCGTCTGGATCCCGTGAGGCCGCCGGAGCCTTGTGAGCTGCGGCCAAGCCATGTGAGGTCCCCATTCTGTTTTCTGTTGATTCTTCCCTCGTTTATTCCCCATTTTTTCTTCGATCCCCTTGTATCTTCTGATTGGTTTCTGATTTCTGCTCCCCACCCCTCGTTCTCACGTTATGTTTTTTGGATGATTCCCTCACGTTGTCGTTGTGTTGATGCAGAAAGGAGCAACCTTGCTGGGGCTGCCGAGAGTAACCATGAACAAGATTTTGGATTTTGGAAGAAGAGCTTTGTTCCTAATCAGGGTCATGTCAGGATACGAAGAGAGAAGAATTAGAACTCACAGGTTGGAGCTCCAGAAGCGAATCGAGCAGGCATGGTCTCCTTCTGCTTCTTGTCTTGTTTGTTCTCCCATGTTGGACTGGCTGTTTCAATTTGCCCTCCCATTTGAAGAAGACTGCTTCATCTATCATCCTGATGTTTTCGGAAGCATGTTTCGGAAACACCCCATTTGAAATAGCCATTCAAAGTGATCAATTTTTCAAAGATTCAAGTGACTTGTGCCTGTTTGGTTGAAGTGTTAGTTTTGATATTATATTAATTTTAATACTGATATTTTCGAGGTCTAAAATGTTAATGTTGAAATTGATATTGGAGGAACATGGAGGAGGATGGCTGAAGGGAAAATAGAGAGTTAGAGGTGAGAAAGGGATATGTTTTTAATACCGGGTCAGTCACATATTTAATTTTTTATGACAATACACTTTACCACTATTGTATATTAAATTTGTTATGACAATACACTTTACCAATGTATGAATATCAAAATTGATAGAGTATAACCAAACACCCAATCTTAGTAGCAATATCAAAAATGATATTGATACCTAATATAGCAAACCAGTACCCCATAAAGAATCGAACTTCCAAGTAATCAAGCATCCAAAGGTTCAAGGGATCAATGGTCAAATGGTTCAAGCAGTCAAGGGTTGAAGTTCAAACAGTCCAACAATAGAGTTCAAGTGATTAAAACATCACGGGAGTTAGGCATCTGAACAACTTTATAGACTAAAGATTCAAATAGAGTGACTAAGCATTCAGATATTCAAGTGGTCAAGTGTCTAAGCTGTCCGATGGACCAAGTAACCAAGTATCAAAGTGATCAAAAGGGCAAATGTTCAAATAATCAAGCATGCAAACCCAAAGATCAATATCCAAAGATCCAATCAACCAAGGATCCAAGCTCTCAAGGGTTCAGATTTCCAAGTCCAAAAACATCAGAATGACTATTTCAAATGCCTCCCATTCCAAAAATGTCAGGCCATTTGGTTTGATGTAAAACACTGTAAAACAGTGGTTTTGGAACCACTGATTTTAAAACCAGGGAAGGAAAATGCCTGGTTTCCCAGATTTGTTTTCTGTAGTTTTGGCTGATAAAGAGTACCACATGTCATAGGAAATCTTTTCTCCATAGTTATATAAGATAGGACAATAAGTATCTTCCTCTCATCTCCTCTTTGATGGCAATCCATTTAATTTTTTTCTTCTTTTTAGTTGGTCCATCGTTAAAGTTTTGGTATTATGTCTCAACACAAAGATCGTGTCCAGTTTTTCCATTGTCATTCGCTTTTTTTCCCCTCAATTATGAGCATTGTTTCTTTCTGTATAGGCACAAGCACGGAAGGAGAGTTTGAGAAGGATCCCAGAACAGGCCGTTTTGGCTGAGGTCCGGCGCATGGTTGAGGAAATGCAAACAGTTCTACGTAACTTCGAAGAAACAGTATGCCATTCCAAATTTTCTTGCATTCTTATGTTTCAAGCAATGCATGTCTTTTTTTAGAAGTGGACAGTAGCACGTATTATATTCCAAAAAAGATCATCATCTATGTTACACCATTATAATTAGTGCTTATTGGTCATTATCTTTTACTCATAAGTCATACCTTTAACTGCCATAGAAAAGTTGGTTGATTGGTTACCTAAATCTTGGTAACTTATCAGATGGGACACCATATCTTGAGGTCAACTCTTTTTCCTTCAGAAACAAGACAATATTTGTCAAGATGATTTGTTTGCCCTTTTAAAAAATAACTTTTAATAAATTTCAAAGGAAAAATATTGCGAGGAATACAGATAACCACAGTGAGAATTAGTACCTGAAAGAACTAAACACTGTGTTACATCCCGCAACCGTGGTCTTAAAATGTTTAGAAAACAAGAGTTCTGATTTCAGTGCAATTTATGAAATTGGTCATCACATCTGAACATATAATTGGAACCGGAGGGAGATGGATTCTGGCGAAAAACAATACTGTCAACTGCCCTTATATGGTACATGGTGTGTCTGTGTTGTTAGTGGAAAAGACAGTGGAGAAGAAATTGGAGTCAATTAAAAGTTCTTTCTCCTGGAAAGGGTCATCTTGTAACAGCAAGGGGTGCATATGGTCAGTTGGAAGGGGGTGTGAAGAAGAAAAGGAAGGGGGGGGGGGGAACTGGGTTAGCAAGTATTGCAAACTTTAACAGACCATGGCTATGGAATTTGGGTGGGAATGAAGTTGCTCTATGGATGGAGATGATGAGAGCCAGATAGTACAAAAATTATAGTACTTGGACACTGGTATCTACTAACCTTGGACACTGGTACCTACTAACTCTCCCAACGGGTATGGAGGAACATATGCTAAAGCATGTAATTTATTTACAAGTCCATAGTATTTATTATGTGGATGGAAGAAATATTAGATTGTTGGAGGATACTTCTTGTTCTGATCCTTACTAATCACTTCAAGCAATTATATGAGCCTAATGCACACTAAGACAAGAAAATTTGTTCCTTCCTTCGGACAATGGATCAACTACTCACTGGAAGTTTGAATCTAGGGGGATGATGACAGAAGTTGAGACTCTGGTGTTTGTTTATATTTGGATGAGATAATGTTGAATATGAGCATCAAAGATTCAAGAAGATGGAGATGGGTTAAATCTGATGTTTACCCTGTGAGGTTACATCTAAAAAGTTTCAGCAAGGACCGGGTATGGAATGCAAAAGTTTCAAGCAAAGTCGAGATCTTTTGCTGGAAAGTAGCTTTGGGAAATCAGATTGAGAAAGTTTATTACTGAATCAAGGAGAATTGCCCTTTTTGTGCAGTACTCAGAGCAAGAATTGATCATCTATTTGTCTCATTTGGGATAGGGTGGCATGGATGGCTTTTTCAGATGTTTGCACGTCATAGCATGGGAGCAAATGATATCATTGAATTGATGGAAGGTTGGAAGCAGAGATGTTCTGATCAGCAAGGGAGAATCTGCTGCTTATTATTTTACTAGCAATTTGGATGGGCTATACGAGGTGAAAGGAACCAGAGTCTAGATTGTCACCGAGTTTTTTATATGTTGAAGAGGTCCATTAAAAGCTGGTAGAAGATTGGTTGCTGATAATTGGGGAAACAATGCATAGAAGAGCCAACAGTATTGCTGAAAATCCAGAGGCAGAGATATATGGTCACATAGGAAAGAGTGTTCTCTTCTTGCAATAAGTGTAATTTTCTTTTTACCAGGGGAATCTGTCACTTGATTGATATGTATGTAGGTTTGGTCTGGGTTCTTTCGGTCTGGTTACCCATCTGATCAATGAGTATTTGGCTATACCTTTTAGTTTTCAACAAAATGTGGCCTTGTCACTTCCCCCCTAAAAACATCTGAACGTTCATTCCCAAAATAATTAAGTCCATGAAACTGTGGATATTTCTTTGAATTGTAGAAGATGACTGGTTTCTCCCACATTCTTTATCTAAAGGGAATAAGAACACACACAGAATCAGCTCTCCCACCAGAAAGATCCCAGGATTTGTTGATGTTGTGTTAATATGGTTTCACAATTCACGTGAAATCTTTGTTGAAAGGAAATAAGAAAATATGATGCTGAAGCCTGGACCTGCCAATTCTTGTCCTGACTGTTAATCCAACATGACCTGGAATCCAAACCTGACTCATTCTGTCTTGTGGTTAAGACTGATCCGGCTGCAACAGATTGGCCAATCCTGCCCAATGGGTCAATGACTCTGGTCCAAACCCAGCCTCATGTCTATTACAGGTTGGATGTTTCTTCTTTATATCTCATGACTGACCCGTGCAACAGATTGGCCGATTCTGCCCAATGGGTCAATGACTTTGGCCCAAACCCAGGCTCAGGTGTGGTACAGGTTGGATGTTTCTTTTTTATATCTCATGCCTACCTGACCTGAACTCAGGCTGATCAGCGACTGTTACTTGCATGGGCGGTGAATTTATGTTCCTCGAGGTTCTCAGGAGATAATGCTGGTTTTGCCCATTACCAGATGCTTATAAAAATGTATGCGTACCTGCAGGAAGCTGCTATTGAGGAATACTTGAAACCTTTTGATAAGAATGCTGAGATCATTATGAATATGCAACTTGAGAAAGAAGAAAAGAGTGGAAAGGAGATGCTGAAAGCCATGCGTGAACAGGCAATTCTACAGCAATTTGAGCAGGAAAGAATAACTTCTCCTGGCAGTGCATCTGTAAGTCAAGAGCCAGCAGGTATTCCTACCAGTGAAGAATCAATATCCAATACCGCAAGAGAAGGGGTAAATAATTTCACAAGCCAGAAACCAGCATTTTCTGACACGTGCCAGGAGCAAACTAAGTGATCCAAACGCACACATGTTTCGAGTATTTGTCTTCTTAGTTGCAAATCTGAAATAATACAACTGAATGCTCATTTTCTACCCACTTTCTTTTCTCTATAAAAGTGAAACAGCTTATTCGTCTTTCTCTAGACCTTCTTGGTCACCTTGTCCTTGTAATTGTGTCATCTGCATCAATATGAAGAAATGAAGTAATCTTGTGATGGTGTCCATCATGTTTTCACTCTCTTGAATAATATCGGTGTTTTGGTCAGTGAAATTACTCTTGAATACTGCTCTTATTATATGTTCTTGCAGCCTGGTCTCTGTTGCATTCTAATGGTATACCTACATAGAGTTTGCAGTTCATTCTGTATAGAGGAATGCTCATTGAGAACCGTTTAACCTCTTGATCAGATGGTTCTTATAAAGTTGCTTTTGACACAACATTTTGTACAAGAACTCTTTGATCAAGTGATCAACTAATGCATTTTTCATTCTGTATATACCTCATCGGGTATTTTCAACTCAGTCTAATTCTTTTTGTATTTCTGACCAAACTTACCTATCGGCAAGTGATTTGGAGTCAGAGACATGCTTGATCTACAGGCATCTGTGTATGTTCATCACAGTTGTTACTTCCTGTATGTGCACGCAAAAAACTCAGTCAAATGTTAACCGGATTTTTCTTGTGCTCCCACATGCTTGGATCGTGCGTTCTCTTTTGTTTTTTTTCAAAAATTTTCACCTGTCAGATTTTGATTGGATGGTAGGATGTTGAGTTGAAGGCCTTCCCAGTTGGGCAAATTGAAAAAAGAAAAAATCTACACCACTCGTTGACGTCTGATCTAAGAGGTCGGATGGCAGCGCCGGCATGGTCAAAGATCGGATGGTAGGATGCCAAGCTGGAGACCTCCCCAGCTCAGCAAATTGAAAGAAAAACATTCTGCACCACTCGCTGCCGTCCGAACTCTTAGATGGAACAGTAGTAGTGGTGCGATGCAACATGTGTTCTCATCCAAAAACCCTCTAGTCAACAGAAATCTTAATGTGTTGACCTTCGCTTTTCCTGATTTTGACATCCAGGAGATAAGATAGAAAGTCTTTTCCCACACCAACTGAAAATATTTTCATGAATATTAAATGACAAATTTTATTTTCATATTTTTTTATAAATCTACTTTTTTTTCAGATATTTTAGGTAAAACCAAATGCACCCTTAGTTCCTCAGATAGGGATCGAGCTGAATATGGTCATTACTTCACGACCATGTATGCCGAGAGCCCCACCGTCTAGGTCTCATCATCTCACCGTAGCTCTCTTTGCAACTTGCTGACCATGTAGAACAATAGGATTTAACTTCCCCGCGGCGCTTAGACCTCCTCCGAGCTAGCAAGTCCTTCACCTCACATCACATAAGAATATGAGATTATGAAAGAAAGAAGAAAAAAGGATGACATTTTGAAAGAAAGAAGAGAACAGTATTGTGACAAATTGTGTTTATAACTCGAAAGATTTGATTTGCAGAAGAGATTAGTTGACTATTGCTCATCCTCGCGGAACCTCGTTGGGAACAATCACCAAGCTAGTATAGAAACAAGATTCTTTAGACTAGTACCATCTGGTGGTGCAGCTGAGAAAATAAAATTTTTGAAATTTTTCTTAGGTTAGTCTTAATCTAATTTACATGTCCTATACTATAGATAATCTCTAGGGATATAAAAATGCACATAACCTAAAAATACACATAACTTAGTTATAACTGGCATCTGTCAATTTCATCAATAGCCATGTGGTTATGTATGCATACCCACTAAATCATGTCAGGATATTTTTCTACCCTTACAGTTACAGAAGTAAATATACAACCTCTCGTTTCAACCTTCACCTTGCAAGTAGAGCTACTGATGGAATACTACCCTCTTGCAAATAAAATGAAAGAATCGAGCCAACTTAGAAGATGAACATAATTGGCTTGACGAGCTTCTTTGGATCATTTCAACTAAAGTTACATAATTTAAGGAGGTGTTTGCATTCTCAATATTTTCTTAGAAGCTAAGAATCATGGGAAATATTTTTTCGGAGAGTAAAAGATTACAAGAAGTATTTTATCAGAAAATAAAAAATATATATTTACAAATCTCATAAAAAAATAAAGAGAGGATCCAACCTTGGGGGGGGGGGGGGGGGGAGAGAGAGAGATGCAAAAGTAAAAATAGAATCACGGGAAATATTTCTACATGGAAGTGAGTGAGGAATTAGTTTCCGAAAGAAAGGAGAATATTTTGGAAATGTGAGAAGTATTTTCCTGACTAACCTTTTTCCCATGTCTGCAAAACATGTGAAAGTTAGTTGGAAAATTACTTCTAGAGCAAACACCCCCTAAATGCATCATGGGCATTATTATCAAGAGAATTTATCTGAGTCCACTTTGATTCGGTCTATCGAAAATCTGAATTCGTTGGCCATCAACTTAAATTCAATAAACTTATTTAATAAATCATCATCTAATTATATAATCTAATTTAACTAAATTCACACGACTTAACACCAAAACCCGACCCACATGCCTTGTCCTCTACCCATTTTAATACTTAACCGTTACAAATTAGAAAACGGCCCGCCGCTCGAGGACCCACCACAGAAGCCAACCTGTCACCCTGTGCCAGCCGGCCCAGCCCACCCACTCCTACTCCGCCACTATAAATATTGCCCTTCCCTCCACTGTCCCCCTCGCATCCCCGTCGGTTTCTGCTGTGCACGCGAAACCCTAATTTCTCTCTCTTTCTCTCTTTAGCCCTAGGAAGAGATGGCCGCATCGTAGGGTTCCAGGGTCGCCGCGCTCTTCCTGGTGGCGGCCCTCGCCCTCTGCCTCGCCGGGGCAGCGTCCGCCGCTGAGGCGCCCACCCCGAGCCCCGCGTCCGGATCCGCCTCCCTCTCCCCGCCGCTCGCCGCCGTCGCGCTCCTCGTCTCCGCCGCCGCGCTCCTCCTCGGATTTGTCCGCCAGTGATCTGCCTCCGCCGGAGGCCCACCGGTGGGTGGAGATTTTTGGACTTTGTCCTGCTGTATACATCTTCTTATACTAGGATCATTGTTTTATTGCATTTTTTTTCTTAAATTCTTGGATTCGATTGTTAAGGTCTTCTGTAGCGCTCCAGTAATAACGGCCTTAACGGCCATTCAAATCAGCTCAACGGCAAGGCCAGAGCTCCAACTGTAATATTTTCTGTTTGAACTGATTAGTTGACAGTTAGCAGGGTTGTTAATGTTAGTTTTAGGTGGCCTACAAGCCAATCTGACTATGTAAATCTCGTTCATTTATTAATATAATGGCATAACATTCATTATGTGTAAATCGTATTAATTCTCGTTTCATAATGAAGTCCGTGAATATGTGCTATAGTGATCATATTATGATGAGATCATACTAATGAGACTGATCACTTAAACACACATATTCTTAATCGTTCATAGTCGGAGGATATCCGAGAAGGACATTGGATATCCGGTTAGACTAGTACAGATTACTCCTGCTCATATGATGAGGGTGACTGATCTCATAAGTCACTTGTGTGGAGACACTAAGGCGAATCTGTAGGTGCTCATTGGAGTATAAGTTCACTGAACTGATCCGACTGAATCGCTGGATGGTATTGTACCTCGCTGTCAACCAGCTTGATTCTATTGTCGCAGTTGCGTGGATGGTCCTTGGACCTGAGACACCAAGGACACCTTATCGGTGGACTTCTATGCTTTGACCTTGGTTTACGAATCTCTAGCTACGGGATTCTAATACGTGAAGGATTGGGTACAGCGGAATACCGTCGAAGGGAATTGTGTGTCAATAAGGAATCATTCGCTCTCGGTACTTAGAGAGAGAATGCTCTAGGAAGGATGCGCGAAAGTCCCTGGCCAAGGCGGACGATAATATCGGGAAATGAGTTTTCCGATATTCATCAGTGACATCCAATCCAAGTGAGTTGACCGGTTAGGGTTTGACAGCTCGCTATACCCTGAGTTGACTCGAGAGCATTGTACGAATGAAGGATTATATCCACGCGGTAACTGTCGGCGGAAAGGTTCCAAGAGTGGGTTACTTAATCCCAATACCTTCCGGGTTTACGCAGTGTTGCTTGGCACCCAACGTGATCGGAGGCCCGGTCGAATTCGATGTGCGACATCAATTCGATTGATTAATTAATTAATAAAGGGTTATTAATTGATTAATAAAGTCAGTGAGGAGTTACTGGGCTTGTTGGGTCATTAACTGGACTGGTACTTGGGCCTAGAGGGTCACACGCAAATGATTCTCAAGGCGATGGATAAATAAGTGGGTTTTATACAAACTGGGGGTTTTTATGAAAAAATCGCGCGGTTAGTATAAAACATAGCGAACGGACTGAGCAGGCCAAGCTACTGCTAACCCTAGCCGCCCCTCCTCTGTTTCTCTCTCTCTCTGGCGTCCAGACAGATCTAGATTTGCTCCACTGCTTCTCCGAATCCCGTTCGACGGGAAATCGTCCGCGCGTTGCGGCGATCGTTGCGGTGACCGGCGGAGGTTTCGTGGGCTGCGAAGAACGAGGAACGCGAGGATATCCATCGCGAGGAGGATCGCGTGGACTTCGCTACAGGCCGGGCACTTGCGCGGCTTGCGGTGTCGCACCGACAGAACCGAACAGTTGCGGATACGAATCCGCACACGGTGAGAATCGATTATTTTTCCGCTGCGTGAGCGATCCGGAGAAACCCGAGAAATCCCAACAGTGGTATCAGAGCCAGGTTCCACTATTTCTCGTCCCGTTTCGGTTTCCGAAATTAATTTTTCTTGTATTATTCCATGCGTAAATTCGATCATTTTTTGCTGGATTTGTGTTCATGTGATGAACACAATTAATAAGATTAATTTATTCTGCAAAATTCGGATTTTTTTTTTGGGGGGTATTTTGTGTTCTTCGTGGGACGAAGAACGACGTGGTTTAGCGGCTTCAATCCGGCAACCCCATGTGATGGGGAGGTGTCCCGAGGTCCTGGTATGACCAGTGATCATGCCAGCCATCAACAACATCGATCGCCGGCTGCAGAAAACCCACTGGGAAGATCGGATATGTGCATCATGGCCTCTTTTCTTCAACTTCTTGTTTTATGAAAACCAGGAAAAACCATGAAAGATAGACCCTCGGGCTGTAGTTTTGTGGCTTCTCCGATGATCCCATAGACGCCAGAGGAACTAGGTTCCCGGCCGCCGGCCTTAGGCGCCGCTGTCGTGCTCGCCGCCGTCGGCCAACCCTGCTGAACCCAGCCGCTCGAGCTAAGGTTTTCCTGCGGATTCGGTGGCTCGGGTTGTTGTGGGATAAATCCGGCCACCGCCGGCGAGCCCACTGGCGTCGGAAGCGTTGCCAGCGGGGTTGGGCACCGCCGGGGAGGGGCTGCCGCCGGGCGTCGCCGCCGTCGGGCAGGCCTGCAACTTAGGGTTTGCAGGTTCTGGGGCTGGGTTGAAGGAGGCCCGGGGCCGGTCCGACCAACTGGGCCGGGTCGGGCCGCGCCAGGCTGGCTGGGACCTGGCCCTGTGCCAGGGCTCGAGCCAGTGCACCCCCTGGCTCGAACCTTGGCCGAGCCAGGGCCTGGGTTTTATGGGTTGGGCCCATTTATTTACCCCGCCCCCCCACCCCCCCCCCCCCCTTAATTCCATTAGTACCCCATTTTAAACCCTAAATGACCTAATTAACTAAGAATTGGATTATAATTTTAAAATTCAAAAGTGTTTTTAACATGAAAATTATTTTTCAATTTTACTTAATTGGTGCCTTGATGATTTTGAATCATTATTTAAATTGAGGGTTTATTAATTAGTAATTAGTTGTTAATTAATTAGGGTTAATATTAATTTAAATGTTAAATTAGATATTAACAATGTTAAATTAGATATTAACCATAATATGACTAATTTAAGGGTTAAATTAGTTATTAACTTTTATTTCAACTAATTGTTAATTATTAATTTGAGTTAGTTATTAATTTAATTGTTAAATTATTAATTAACTTAGATGACTAATTTAAATGTTAAATTAGTAGTCCTTCATTAATTATTGTTAGTCATTAATTTAATAGTTAAATTAATGATAACTTTAATTATATGTAATATAAGAGATAGATTAATTAATTATTAATTAGTTAATGTTAATTATTGGTTTAAGAGTTAAATTAATAATTAACATTAATTGGCTAATCTAAGTGTTAGGTTGATAGTTAATAATTAATTTGGTTAATTATTAATTTAAGTGTTAAATTATTAATTAACTTTGTTGGATTAATCTAAGAGTTAAATTAGTCTTTAATAGTCTTATTGTTAGATTATTAATGGGGTTTAATCTAAGTGTTAGATTATTTAATTTTAGAAATGTTCTAATTTGCATGGAATAATATAGAATTATTAATTCGGAGTGTGTGCGCATGTGATGTGTGATTATTGCTTTTAAATTTTGATTTAATTTCATGTTAAGTTCATAAAATGAGTTTTCGAAATTCAAATACCAATTTTGATTGGATCCCAGCTTTTTGAAAGCTAAAATTATATATTTTGAAAACTCTTTTATTTTAGCCATGTGATGCGCTATATCATGTGTGGATGTTTAAAACACACCGTGGTCATGGATATGCACTTATTTAACTGTTCATATGATGAATGATGTGTTTGTGTGGATCGTGGATGAATGATGGATGTTTATTAATTGTTAATAAATAGAGATCTGCGTATCTCTCCCTCTCTCATTCTCTGATGTATTTCTACCTCCCTCTCTCTTGTACTCGCCATAAGGCCTTCTTCAATTTACTTGTAATTCTAGAATTTATTGTAATATGATCGAGGCAACCGAGCTAGGAGCGAGGATGATCCACAGCTGCAACCAGGAAGGCGAAAAGATGGAGATCTCTTGCCTATGTGTTTGCAGGTTATCTAATATAATTGTTGTGTTAGATTGTGTGTGCGTTTGACTGTTGGCTCCAGTCAAACCCACTGTGCTATCCATGACCACACTAATGACATGTATGAGGTGCATTATTTTCTTTTGATTATGAATCAAATCATGTTATAGTATTTAGTAAATATATAGGATATATTTATACTATCACTTAGGAGAGACCAAGATAAAAGTTATTTAAATATCCTCAGATAAACTCTAAGCCGTAACGCGAGTAGTTAAGAACTTACCGCGTGGTCCACCATCGTTATAGTCATATGATTCGAATCACTTTAGGCAAGTTTGTTGTGCTATCCACAAGGCCTGCTTAATTAGGAGGAGAAACTGTGGCTATGGCATTAGATGCCTATATGATCGGGGTAGAGGAACTATGTAGCTTTGTTGTGCTATCCACAAGGGCTGCATGCAAATCTATGCTCGTCGCGTAACGATGGTTAGCTTAGACCAGAATTAGTGGTTTGTTGTGCTATCCACAAGGCCATTAAATCTCTGGGGACTGAAGTCATGATCAGATATTGCAAGGAGTTGCAAGTCCCATGAGTTGGGTGCTCTTTGAATTGTATTACAGTTTGTTGTGCTATCCACAAGGCTGTAGTGCAAGTCATTGAGATTCTGATCCCCACTAGGAGACTGTCGACGTCTCCCGTTCTGTATAACTGAGTGTTATACAGTCCGTCGAAAATTAGTGGGAGTTAAACTTGAACAAAAGACCTTGTCTTGTTTTAAATTTTAATAATTGAGCATATGCTAAATAGATTTTACTTATCTCCTGTAGGGAATTATGTCGTCGAATAACTCCGTGGCATACTTGATGCCCTTTTGACTTACTTGATCTACTTGGATTGGTTCAGATACCTGAAGAATGTCTTCAGATCTGAGCACATTGACTTTGTCCCTGGAGCTGATCCTCCTGCTGAATCGGCATTGGATGCCCCTGAAGCAGAGATGACAGCTAATGATAAAGGATCGAAGGACAAAGGTAAAAGAGTAGTGAAGGGTGACTGCTTCTACTATAAGCAGTATGGTCACTGGAAAAGGAACTGCAAGAAGTTCTTTCATGATAAAACTCATGGAAGAGTGAAGCTGTCTGAAGTTTCAGATATCTATATGATAGATATCAACTTATCAGCTAGAGATTCCACATCTTGGGTATTAGATACCGGATGTGCTTCTCATATCTGCCATGATGTGCAGATGCTGACAAGTAAGCGCAAACTGAGACAAGGTGAGATGGAATTGAGGCTAGGAAACGGCGCAAAAGTTGCGGCGATTGCTGTTGGGACAGCAAACCTCAAGCTTCTATTGGGAGACACCTTACTATTAGAAGATTGTTATTATGTTCCTAGCATAATAAAGAACATCATATCCATATCTTGTTTGGAAAAGATAGGATATAGGTTGACTATTGAGAATAGAAGTTGTTCGATTTATTATGGTAGTAAATTAATAGTTTCAGCATCTTTAGTCAACGGTCTATATCTATTAGATGTTTCTTATTACAATCTTCATATTGATAATGCTCTTAAGAAGAGCAAGAATTGTGCGAACCAGGCCTACATGTGGCATTGTAGACTTGGGCACATTGGCGAAAGCAGGTTGCAAAAGTTGCACAAGCATGGTTACCTAACTGCATTCGATTATGAATCGTTTGCAACATGTGAATCCTGCCTTATGGGAAAGATGACAAAATCTCCATTTACTGGACATGGAGAACGTGCCAAGGACATTATGGAACTAATACATTCGGATGTATGTGGTCCCATGTCCACCCAAGCCAAAGGTGGCTTTTCATACTTCATTACGTTCATCGATGACTTCTCAAGATTCGGCTATGTGTACTTAATGAAGTACAAATCGGAAGCGTTTGAGAAGTTCAAGGAGTTCAAGAATGAGGTAGAGAATCAGTTAGGAAAGAGTATTAAAACTCTTCGATCAGATCGAGGAGGAGAATACTTGAGTACTAACTTCACACAATTCTTAAAGGATAATGGTATCCTTTCTCAGCTGACCCCTCCATATATACCACAGATGAATGGTGTATCAGAAAGGAGGAATTACACCTTGTTGGACATGGTGCGATCCATGATGAGCTTTTCGGAATTACCAGTGTCCCTCTGGGGGTATGCTCTAGAGTCAGCAACATACCTACTGAACAGAGTACTTAGCAAGTCTGTGGCCTCTACTCCATATGAGATATGGAAAGGCAGGAAACCATAATTTAAACATGTTAAAGTCTGGGGTTGTCTTGCTCATGTAAAGAGGCATGATCCAGACAAGCTGGAATCACGAACTGATAAATGCAGGTTTGTGGGATATCCAAAGGAAACCTTTGGATACTATTTTTTCCATCCTGGTGAACAAAAGGTGTTTGTCGCCAGGAAAGCTGTCTTCCTGGAAGAGGAATACCTTCTCCAAGAGGACAGTGGGAGTAAAATAGTACTGGCAGAGGTTCCAGATCCCCAAACAGCTGCGTTATCATCAGATGAGATATTAGTTCCTGAATATGTTCAGGTACACACAGATGAGCCTCGTAGATCTGGTAAAGTACCTAGACTGCCCGAACGATATGTGGGACATATTGCTGAAGGTGAGTCTAAGGTAGAATATAATGAGGATGATGATCCTAAAACCTACCAGGAGGCCATAGAAGGCCCAGAAGCCGGGAAATGGCGAGAAGTCATGAACTCTGAAATCCAGTCCATGTACACCAACCAAGTTTGGAACATGGAGGACTTGCCCGAGGGTATTGTACCCATCGGTTGCAAGTGGATCTTTAAGAGAAAGATCGGTGCTGATGGACGGATCGACACTTATGAGGCAAGGTTGGTGGCAAAGGGATATCGTCAAAGGCAAGGAATTGACTATGACGAGACTTTCTCACCAGTTGCCATGATAAAGTCGATCAGAGTTCTACTCGCCATTGCTGCACATTTTGATTATGAAATCTGGCAGATGGATGTGAAGACTGCTTTCCTCAATGGTAACCTTGAGGAGGAGGTGTATATGATACAATAAGAAGATTTCACATCCAAAGAATCTCCAGATAAAGTGTGCAAGCTTCAGAGGTCCATTTATGGACTGAAGCAGGCTTCCCGGAGCTAAAACATAAGATTTGATGAGGCTGTCAAGTCTTATGACTTCATTAAGAATGAAGATGAGCCTTATGTGTACAAGAAGACCAGTGGGAGTGCAGTCACTTTTCTAGTTCTTTACGTAGATGACATACTACTCATTGGGAATGATGTAGCTATGATGTCATCAGTAAAGATCTGGCTGACGAAAAACTTCTCCATGAAGGATTTGAGAGAAGCATCCTACGTATTGGGAATACGGATCTATAGAGATAGATCAAAGAGGATGCTTGGAATGATCCAATCCTTGTACATAGATACCATAGTCAAAAGGTTTGACATGGAAAATTCCAAGAGATGTCTCGTACCGATGAGACATGGAATTAGTCTCTCAAAGGAGCAGTCTCCTAAGACTCCTGATGAGAGGGCATTCATAGATAGAATACCCTATGCCTCTGCCATAGGATCTATCATGTATGCCATGCTATGTACACGGCCTGATGTTGCATTTGCTCTAAGTGTTACGAGCAGATTTCAGGCTGATCCAGGCGAAGAGTACTGGAAGGCAGTGAAATGTATCGTTAAGTACTTGAGAAGAACTAAGGATATGTTTTTTGTCTATGGAGGAGGTGACTTGAAACTGCGAGGCTTTACTGACTCGAGTTTCCAGTCGGATCCAGATGATAGCAAGTCTACATCTGGATTCGTGTTTACTTTGAACGGAGGCGCAGTGTGCTGGAAGAGTTCCAAGCAAGTAACCACTGCAGATTCGACGACTGAAGCTGAGTACATTGCTGCAGCTGAAGCCGCCAAGGAAGCAGTGTGGTTGAAAAAATTCATCACCGACCTCGGCGTAGTTCCCAGCATCTCTGAGCCTGTTCCACTGTTGTGCGACAACAATGGAGCCATTGCGCAAGCGAAAGAGCCGCGGTCTCATCAGAAATCGAAGCATATTCTGAGGCGCTTTCACCTTATCAGAGAGATCATATCCAGAGGAGATGTAGGAAAGAGTTCCATCCGTCGACAATGTAGCAGATCCGCTGACAAAGCCGTTAGCTCAAATTATGTTTGAGCGTCACCTAGAGTCTATAGGCTTATTGTATAAAGGTGATTGACTTTAGTCCAAGTGGGAGATTGTTAATTTTAGGTGGCCTACAAGCCAATCTGACTATGTAAATCTCGTTCATTTATTAATATAATGGCATAACATTCATTATGTGTAAATCGCATTAATTCTCGTTTCATAATGAAGTCCGTGAATATATGCTATAGTGATAAAATTATGATGAGATCATACTAATGAGACTGATCACTTAAACACACATATTCTTAATCGTTCATAGTCGGAGGATATCCGAGAAGGACATTGGATATCCGGTTAGACTAGTACAGATTACTTCTGCTCATATGATGAGGGTGACTGATCTCATAAGTCACTTGTGTGGAGACACTAAGGCGAATCTGTAGGTGCTCATTGGAGTATAAGTTCACTGAACTGATCCGACTGAATCGCTGGATGGTATTGTACCTCACTGTCAACCAGCTTGATTCTATTGTCGCAGTTGCGTGGATGGTCCTTGGACCTGAAACATCAAGGACACCTTGTCGGTGGACTTCTGTGCTTTGACCTTGGTTTACGAATCTCTAGCTACGGGATTCTAATACGCGAAGGATTGGGTACAGCGGAATACCGTCGAAGGGAATTGTGTGTCAATAAGGAATCATTCGCTCTCGGTACTTAGAGAGAGAATGCTCTAGGAAGGATGCGCGAAAGTCTCTGGCCAGGGCGGACGATAATATCGGAAAAAGAGTTTTCCGATATTCATAAGTGGCATCCAATCCAAGTGAGTCGACCGGTTAGGGTTTGACAGCTCGCCATACCCTGAGTTGACTCGAGAGCATTGTACGAATGAAGGATTATATCCACGCGGTAACTGTCGGCGGAAAGGTTCCAAGAGTGGGTTACTTAACCCCAATACCTTCCGGGTTCACGCGGTGTTGCTTGGCACCCAACGTGATCGGAGGCCCGGTCGAATTCGATGTGCGACATCAATTCAATTGATTAATTAATTAATAAAGGGTTATTAATTGATTAATAAAGTCAGTGAGGAGTTACTGGACTTGTTGGGCCATTAACTGGACTGGTACTTGGGCCTAGAGGGTCACACGCAAATGATTCTCAAGGCGATGGATAAATAAGTGGGTTTTATACAAACCGAGGGTTTTTATGAAAAAATTGCGCGGTTAGTATAAAACATAGTGAACGGGCTGAGCAGGCCAAGCTGCTGCTAACCTTAGCCGCCCCTCCTCTGTTTCTCTCTCTCTCTGGCGTCCAGACAGATCTAGATTTGCTTCGCCGCTTCTCCGAATCCCGTTCGACGGGAAATCGTCCGCGCGTTGCGGCGATCGTTGTGGTGACCGGCAGAGGTTTCGTGGGCTGTGAAGAACGAGGAACGCGAGGATATCCGTCGCGAGGAGGATCGCGTGGACTTCGCTAGAGGCCGGACACTTGCGCGGCTTGCGGTGTCGCACCGACGGAACCGAACAGTTGCGGATTCGAATCCGCACACGGTGAGAATCGATTATCTGATAATCGTAGTTTTTAGTTTTTCGAAACGGAAAAACGGATCGCTGTAATATTTTATTTTTCCGCTGCGTGAGCGATCCGGAGAAACCCGAGAAATCCCAACAGTTAAGGTGCCGGTAATAGGCATTAGTTACGCCCAAATCAATGTATGAAACACCTATTAATATGAGTGAGATTGATGGGAACGAGCAGGCTAGTTTGATGCTCAGTTCATCTCTTTCCAATATTCCCCTGTTCTGTCTTCAGCTCTGTTCTTCCTTCTGCTCTTCCACTATTCTTCTTCTCTTCTTCTCAAATCCGACGGCGATCACTGGAGCTCGAGGAAAGGAGGCAGGAGCTCTTCTGCCTGGTCTGGATAGGAGCCGCGCAAGGTTCTCATCAATTTGGTGTTTGAGCCCACCTCGAGCAGCTCCGAAACAATGGCACCGGAAGATCTGGGTGCTTTCCAGGTCCTGGTCTCAAAGATGCAGCAACAATTTTCGGGTATGTTAGATCGTGTTTCATCTATTGAATCCATGCTTCACCGCCAAGAATCACGTAGCTCTTCAGAAGATTCATCTCCCCATGCCAATACTTTTCGTCTAAAGAAATTTGATTTTCCATGCTATGATGGATCAGTTGATCCTGCAATCTAGTGCTACAAAGCCAACCAGTTCTTCAGTTTTCATAAAATCCCAGAAATCCAAAAAGTATCTACAACATCTTATTACTTAGATGGTGAAGCATTACAATGGTTTTGGCACTTTACCAGCAATAGATCTTCTATTTCCTGGAATGAGTTGGTGGAGGCCTTAGAAGTTAGATTAGGTCCTATTTCTGCTTTGGATGCTCATGGCTCTTTAAGCAAACTGAAACAACATACTTCTGTAATGGATTATCAGAGAGAATTTGAGAGGTTATCTAACAAAATCAAAGGGGTGTCTGAGGAACATTTGTTGGGAACTCTCTTGAGTGGTTTAAAAGATGACCTCTCATGTGAGGTTCGATCTTTCAAACCCACCTCACTGTTGCAAGCAATGGAAATTGCACGCATCCAAGAAGCTAAATATCTCTCAAAAAGAAAGTTTGTTCATAATTCTTCTTTTACTTCCACCTCAACGCATCCATCACCCAATTATCAATCCCCACTGCTACCTACACCTACCCATACTCCTGCTCATACTACTCCTCCTCCTGTCAGACGAATGACTCCTCAGCAGTTGCAGGAAAGAAGAGAAAAAAATCTTTGTTATAATTGTGATGACAAATGGTATATGGGACATGTGTGTAAATCACACAAGCTATTCCTGCTGCAAGTACTCCCAGATGATACAGATGAAGACACTAGTGGACTCGAACAGGATCTGGCTACTGACTATTCTGAGTTACATTTCCTCCAGCCTACTATTTCATCCAATGCCATAACTGATTTAGAATCTCAAGGAACACTAAGAGTAAGGGGTCTTCTTCACAATCTGAAGGTATTGATCTTGATTGATAGTGGCAGCACACATAATTTTGTAGACCCTACAGTGGTACAAAGGTTGGGACTCATAATTAATAATAATGTCCAAGTTCTTGTCAAAGTAGCTTCTAGAATCCAACTGCAGTGCCAAGGTGCTTGTTATAATGCCCATCTCAGCATTTAGTCACTAACCTGTAAACTAGACCTACTGGTATTACCTTTGGGAGGTTTTGATTTGGTCTTAGGAGCCACTTGGCTATGCACATTGGGGGACATTATATTAAACATTGAAAAAATGACAATGAAATTTACCTTGAACGACACTACTCATTGTTTATCTTCACTTAAGGATGAGCAAACACATTTGGTATTTGAAAACCATGTGAGTAAGGAACTTCGAAGGGCCAAAACCATCTATGCAATCCAAGTTCAACAGCCCACTGCTATTACTACTATGGAAGCCACAATTGCCCTACCTGAAGATCTTAGTAATATGTTACAGAATTTTTCTGACATATTTGATGAACCAACAGAGTTACCACCTGTCAGACAATTTGATCACAGCATCAAGCTGCAAGATGAATAAAAAACTGTAGTAGTTCCATCCTATAGACACCTACCTCATCATAAAACAGTTATAGAAGAACAAGTTAAAGAGCTTCTGAGCTCTAGCTTATGCAGAATAAGCAACAATCCTTTCTCAGCACCTGTCTTGTTGGTAAGAAAGAAAGATGGCTCCTGGAGATTATGTGTGGATTATAGAGCTTTAAATCAGCAAGGATACATTTCCTATCCCCTTGGTTGATGATTTACTAGATGAGTTACATGGTTCCAATTTTTTTTCCAAGCTGGATCTGTGTTCAGGCTATCACCATATTAGAATGGCTGAAGAAGACATCCCCAAAATTGCTTTCCGCACCCATGAAGGACATTATGAATTTTTGGTCATTCCATTTGGCCTTATTAATGCTCCTTCAACATTCCAAAATGTGATGAATCACACATTTAGGCCCTTGCTGAGGAAGTTTGTGCTGGTTTTTTTTTATGACATCCTGGTATATAGTAAAACATGGACGGATCACCTACACCACCTGCACACTGTACTATTCACATTGAGGCAACATAAATTTTTTGTGAAAAAAATCTAAATGTGCTTTTGGTGTAAATACAATAGAATACTTGGGACATATTATTTCAGTAGATGGAGTTTTCATGGAACCATCCAAGATCAAAAGTATCATAGATTGGCCAATTCCCACCTCTACAAAAAGGTTGAGGGGATTTTTAGGGCTAACTGGCTATTACAGAAAGTTTGTTAAAGGATATGGGATGATTGCAGTCCCATTGACTAGGTTATTAAAAAAGGATAGCTTTGATTGGTCTCAAGAGGCTCAAGTGGCCTTTGATGCTCTCAAAACAGCAATGACCACATCCCCTGTGCTAGTATTACCTAATTTTCAGGAAACCTTTGTTATTGAGAGTGATGCAAGTGGATTAGGTGTCGGAGCTGTATTAATGCAGGGTGGCAGACCAATAGCATACCTGAGCCATGCATTTTTTGAAAAAAAAAAAAAGGGACTATCTGTCTATGAAAAGGAAATGGAAGTGGTTCTATATGCCATCCAGAAATGGCATTCTTACCTAGTTGGCAGGAAATTTATCATTTGCACAGATCACCAAAGCTTAAGACATCTACTGAAACAACAAATACACACTCCAACTCAGCAAAGGTGGTTGATGAAACTAATGGGGTATGATTTTGAAGTTCAGTACAAATCTGGACACCATAATCAGGTGGCAGATGCTCTATCAAGAGTACATGAATCACGTACCCAATTTGTCTTATCAATGCTACAACCTGATTGGACAAAGGAACTACTAAATACTTATAGGACATACCCTATTTTTCAAGAGTACATGTCCAAATGGGAAGCTGGAGATCTCAATCCAGTCCTATACTCTTATCATGGTGGTCTTCTGTACTACAAAAGAAAATTATTTCTACACTCCGCATTCTACCTCATAGTTCAGATTCTACAGTTCTGTCATGACTCACCTCAGGGAGGTCATTTTAGATATCACAAAACACTGCACAGAATAAAAGAAAGCTTCCATTGGAAGGGTATAAATAAAGATGTCAAGAGATACATCAAGCATTGTGATGTTTGCCAGAGATACAAGTATATATCTCAATCTCCAGCTGGGTTACTCCAACCCTTGCCTATTCCAGATAACATCTGGACTGATCTTGCTATGGACTTTATAGAAGGGTTACTCAATTCCCAATCAAAGTCAGTTATACTGGTGGTAGTTGATAGGCTTTCCAAATATGCACACTTTATTCCACTCAAACATCCCTATTCAGCTGCTATTGTTGCTAAGGAATTCATGAGTCACATTGTGAAATTACATGGCATACCCAAATCCATAGTGTCTGACAGGGACACTATCTTCATCAGTAACTTTTGGAAAGAGCTATTTAGACTTCAAGGAGTATAACTCAAAATGAGCACTGCATACCACCCACAAACTGATGGACAGAGTGAAGCTATCAACAAGTGTTTGGAAACTTATCTCAGATGTTTTTGTGGACAACAGCAACATAAATGGCTAGACTGGCTCCCCTGAGTTGAATTCTCAAATAACACATCCAAGCACTCTTCCACGGACGTCACTCCATTTCAGACAGTCTATGGTATACCTCCTCCTTCCATATTATCTTATGTGCAGGGCACTGCCAGAGTTCAGGATGTAGCTGATACACTCACCACCAGAGACCAGTTACTTTAAGAGATCAAGCTAAATCTATCTAAGGCACAGGCGTGTATGAAAAGATTGGCAGATAATCACCGCACTGACAAACAGTATAATGTAGGTGGTTTTGTGTATTTGAAGCTGCAACCCTATAGACTATAGACACGCTAATTTTGACGTCATTTTGAGTAAATTTCATATCATATAATAATGCCTCAGAATGGTCTAATATTTAATCATTGATTAATTTTTATTGATCTTTTTGAGTGTCGATTTTAACAGACATGTTTAAGTTAATCAATTAAATTGATTTTAACTCAAATTTCAGTTGAAATATGAAGAATTCTAAAAGACGTCGACTTATGTGGACGCCGTTTAGAGTTTATTCTTATTTTAACGTTTAAATTTGAATTTTAATCAGTTGATTAATTAGATAAAAGGCGTCTGTGAGAGTTGACGCGTTTTAGGTTTTCTAAGTTATTTCTACTTCTCTTCCGGATGTTTATCCTTATCTTAATTAGTTTAAAAGACGTCTTTACATGTAGACGCGTTTTAGCTAATACAGATAAAGATAAGTTTTTCCGGATGTTTATCCTTATCTTAATTAATCTGAAAGGCGTTAGCCTATGTGGACGCATTTTAGATAATTACAGATAAAGATGAATTAAGCTGTATTTATCTGTTGGTTAAGATGGATAAATCCCAAGTTTTTCCATGTTAATCGCGGACGCAGAAGAAGCCTATAAATACCTTACATCTTGAAGAGTAAAAAAATGTTAAGTGTAATCTTGAGTTGATTATCATTAAGCGATAGCGAGTTGAAGATCGAAGCAACAACGTCGGAACGCCGAAGCGCTGCCATTTCCAGAAGTCGGCGTCCTTTCAAGATTCTTCATCTATTCAAGAATTCAACCATTAGGCATAAGTCTTTATTTTCTGCATTTATTTTATTTAATTCTACATTCTTCATCATTCACTTCATGCAACACACACCACATTCATTTCTTTTCAAAACCTATTTGACTAAGGGGTTTCAAAAGCCATTAAACAAGTAAGTTTGCTGTTTAATTGCATGTTTAACACCATGATTAGAATAGATACTATTTTTGCTTAAAGTTCTCATCATTGTTTTCTTCATTTCTTTTCTTTCTATTTTTGCTGCACTCAACAAAAGGAGAATCAAAAGGAGTAAATCAAGCACAAAGTCACAAGAACTTCTGGACGATCCTCAACCTCAACTTCAAATTCAACAGCAAGAACAAAGAACAAAGAAAGGGCTCTCTTTCTTCAGCCGGCTGAAGGAGGGGAATCAAGGACCCAATATCTTCTGCGTTTAAACAGGTAGGCGATCAAAACTTCTTTTGGAACTTTTAAGTCAAAAGTTTCTGGCGATCATTGCACGTAGTTTCTGTTTTTAATAGGTTTATTTTGCACCTAAACAACATAGATTTTTCATGTTAATCACACAATCATTCTAAGCACCTACAGCTTTTTTGGCGATCACGGTGGGACTTGGTCTCGCCATCTTTTAGTTTTTTGTTCTTGCTATCATCAATCGGGCACCTACGGTGCACCATTTGTGTCTCTCGACACGTCCTCACCAATTGGTGAGTGTTTTAGTTTAGTTAATTTCCCTCGTGCACCACGTGCACACCCTAGTGGCAAGATCTTGCCCTCCCTTTGATTAGTTTAAAAAGCTGTTTTTGTGATGAAAATGATGTGTGATCGATTGATTTTCTAGTTGTTTAGTTAGTAAATCATCATGTTAAAATCTGGAACTAAAAAAAAATCTGCATGAGTTGATTATTTACTGCTTTTATCCTGTTTGAGGAGGATTTAACCCAGAAAATCCTCCTACAAAACTGTTTCTGCGAACTGAAAAGCGTCTAGGAGCACTGACGCGTTTCAAACCGCGTCAATACACCCAGACGCCTTTCAGTCTTCATATTTTCTCTGCTGTCTGCATCTGTTTCTGCGAAAAAATTAAGGTTCTGTTTTGAATAGCGTCGACTACCATCGACGCGATTCATACAGTTTCTTAGTTATTTTTCAGTTCTCAGATTTTTGTGGCTTGAGTGCTAGCTACCCATTATTATTCAGCATTAGAGGCCATCCAGGCCGTAGGACATACGCATTGAGGCGAATACCCTCATTTTCTTAGGAACACACTACTTGACGTCAGCAACTCTTTCTGATTGGGTTGGTCCCTTGATCAGACTAGAGAAGTTGACGTTAAGGCCTCCATAAGTCCCTAAAATCAAGGTATTCCTCCTTGATCATCGGGCTGGTTGTACCAATTGAAGTCCCGGCTATATTCCAAAAGCGTTGTGAGAGAAAGCCCTAGAGAATAACGGTGGAAATTGAATTGAAACTAGGATCCTTTCCCTGAGCGAATTTGTGGTTTAATCCAATTCAAATAACTCAACAAGGAACCTTAAAATCATGTTAAGCATTTACTTGTTTGATTAATCTTTGTGCAACTTGTTTGTCAAATCTTTGAAAAAAGGAATCTAACATCATGCTGCTGCGATCAGGCAGGGACTTGAGTATGGCTCAAGACGCCATCATCAACTACGAGGGAGATGCTAATGCCCCTCGCGATTCGGACTACAACTATGAGAACGGGAGAGATGCTGATGCCTCCCGTAATTCTGCCCCCATTCCCTATCGACAAGATGGGAATGTCCGGACACCTCTCTTTCATCCCCATGATCGATATCCTGATCTTCCCCCGCATGAATATGTGATTCCTAATCCCAATCTTGAGGGGGACATGAATCAGAATGATCCCTCATCCTCTGATCCTGTGGATCTCGTCAACGCTTTGGGAGTTCTTGCCTCCCGTCTGGACCCTCAGCAGTTCGAGGCGATCCAGTCTATTCTGAAGGGGAAGGCACCCGTGCAGCCTGCTGAGCTGAACCCTGTGGCTCCTCCTGTTGTTGCTCAACAACCTCCTCTTCACCCCCCTTACATCCATCAGGCCATGGAAGGCCTTCATGTCACTTCTCGGCCAGCTGGGCCGCAACTTTCATCCTCTAGGCAACTGGTTAGACCGCAAACGCCTGCTTATCAAAATGCCCTCGGGCATGGCGGAAGCTCTGCCGGACCTCCCCTTTATTGTCCCCCCTGTCCAACGTACTATAGGCAGCAGGCCTATCAAGTACCTCCACCTCCTCCTCCCCCCCAGGCAGATCTGACCACGCAAGCGTTGCTGGCCAAAATGGAGCGTATGGATGAGCAATTCAACAACCTCCAGAACATGATGGGGGTTAAAGTTGTGCCAGAGATCAATTTGCCGAGCCTGCCGGTATTCCACCTACCACCCTCTGAGATGCCAGTGTACCGGAAGTACAACGGTACTGGTAACCCCTTCACACATCTGAAGGAGTTTATGTACGAATCGTCTTTCTGGCAGAACGACAAGAGGTCGTTGGCCTTTTTGTTCAGGAGATCTCTAGAGGGACCAACCCTCGAGTGGTTCTTTTCCTTGGAACCCTTCGAAGTAGAGGATTACGGTATCGTTTTACGCAAATTTATCCAACGATACCAGGACAAAGTTGCACCCTTCTTGTCCATCACTGACCTCATTGCAGAAAAGATGAAACATGATGAGGAGTTTGTCAGTTTTGCTGACAGGTGGCGGGGCCTGGCCGAAAAGGTGAAGGATCACTTGTTCGAATCTGAGCAAGTGAAGATGTTAATTTCCAACGCCACGCCTCAGTTCAAGCTAGTCCTCTTCTTGAACAATCTGACCAACATGGTAGAGCTCTATGAAAGAGCACGGTACTGCCAGAATGCCTTCAAGGACGCTACGTTCTCTAGTGTCTTTGATCCTCACAGACCTAGTAGGCCTCCACCTCGGAAGCCTGCAGTGCCAAATGCTCCCAGCACAGGTCCGACTACTGAGGGCACGCTCTCTCACGAGCAAGTTAGTAGCATGAACAATAATTCGCCCCAGTTCGTGAGGAACCAGCAGCAGTACCAGAGGCCACCGCAACCGAACCAGCAGGGGTACAGGCAGCAGCAGAACCCCCATTATCAGCAACAATATCAACGGCCCCAGCAGCCGAACCAGAACCAGCAACAGCAACAGCTATAGCAGCCGCCGCAACGGCAACAACAGTACCAGCAACCCCAACAACAGCAATATCAGCAACAACAGCAGCAATATCAGCCGCGCGCACTGCCGGCATACCATAATGTCCCTCCTCCTGCTGACTATAATCAGCAGAGAAGACCTCCAGGCCCTAAAAGGGCAGAATACCCGGCCCTCCCAGAATCCTTGGCAGATATCTTCAGTGCTCTAATGGCAGCTAATGCCTTAGTTTTGCCAAGGGAAAAGGCCGTCTGGCCTCAAAATGCCGACACGTCTAGGTATTGCTATTTTCATAGGCAACCTGGGCATACCATCGACACCTGCTTCCAGTTTAGAGATTACATTCATGATCTCAACGAGCATGGCGGCATAGACTGAGAGGAGATGAAAAAGTATATATCAGCCCTGAAGGCGAGAAGACCACAGCAGCAGTAGCAGCAAGCAAGACCACCAGCACAAGCAGCACCACCACCCAACATGGGCATAGTGCAGAATCCACTCCCGGAGCACCAGAACCAAAACCAAGTTGCCCCTATCTTGACAAGCAGCCAGTCTGAGGCTGACCGTGGGCAACAGTGGAGAATAGAGGACTCTTCCTCTCTTTATTCGACGGGTCATATTCAGAGTACCGCAGAACGACCGCCACGCCGCACCATCCACATACCTAGGCCGCAACCCATTACCATCACCCCTCTACCGACACCCACATATCACTCACCCGCACCCAATAACCCATTACCATTACCCGCCTTCCTTAAGCCCATTACGCCCCACACTCCTACGCCTCCATCATATAATCCCCCGCAAACCAACTACGCGCCCCTCCTGCCATCCAGACCGCTATTACGCGTACCATTCCCTACTTCACCCGCTACCACTACTGCTTACCCAAACACCATTCAACCTTTCAGACCGCTATTACGCATGCCATTCCCCACTTCACCAACCACTTACCCATCCACCATCCAACCCTCTAGGCCTTTAATCCGCACCTCGCCATCATCACCTACATACCAGCCCTCTACATCATCCGCACCATCCAACCCTGCGGTACTTAAGGTGTCACCCGGATCCTCTACGGTTGAGGAACATGCGCTCCGAAGTGGAAGGATTTTCAACAAAGTCTTTCCTCAGTCCACAGTTAGAGACGGCCCATCACAGCCGACTGAGGAAGCCCATAATGAAGAGAGTGCACCAGGCACTCAATATGATTTGTTGAAACATTTGGATCGAACACCGGCACGGATCATCGTACTTGAACTGATCAAAAGATCGAAAAGTCACCAAGAAGCCTTAATGGAATATCTACAGAAGGTGATGGTCAACGAGGACGTGCCGGTAGAAAAAATTGCAGCACTACTAGTTCCTCAGGGGGATCAGCCCTCCATTACATTTCATACATCGGAACTAGCACCGCCAACAGCCAGAAGCATGGCTCTGAGCATCACGGTCAACATCTGTAAGAAGGCCGTGGATACATGCCTGGTTGACACAGGGGCCTCGATCAATGTTCTACCTCCGAAGACCCTGGAGCTGTGCGGTGTGCCCAAAGAAAAATGGCTGCCTAGGCCCTGTAAGTCATGCAGAGGTCGAATTTCACATCCTAGAAATCGACCCTTCTATAAATGCCATTTTGGGTCGTCCTTATATCAAAGCTCTTGAGGCGATTCCCTCCACGAATCACCAATGCTTCAAATTCCCTTTCAAAGGACGAATTATTAAAGTGACGAGTATGCCGATCCTTGCTGCTGCTCATACCTTGAATGTTAAATCTACTGTTTTACTTGGCCAACAACCTTTTCTGTCGGTATTACAGGTCTACCATCCAGTGGCTGATCCTCTAAAAGCCGCCACTATTTCTCCATACCCATTAGATGCCATAAAAAGGGGGAAGTGCATGAGTACCCCAGGATGGAGAATTATGATGAAGAACGGCTATGAGCCTGGGAAAGGTCTGGGCACACAGTTGCAAGGCAGGACCACTCCTGTTAAAGATCATCGAGCAGCACCTGGAAGTGGTCTGGGTTATAGGCCAAGAAGACTGAAGCAAGATTTGGTTCAGCAAGCAGAGAATGAAGAAGGTCGAAAAATCTGGGAGACAGTGTCTACACCACCCAAGGAAGGCCGAGATCCCCTAACATGGATCCTGTATACACACTTTGTGAAGGGGCCCATACTTAGCTACGACAACACGGTGGTAATTACTTCGTGTTTTGACTTCCATGATATATATGGGAGGGACTTGGTCAGGCATTGCTCAGAACTACTTACGTACCAATCCTTGGAGGCTCTGCGGCCTATGAAAAGGAGAAAATTTCATGATCCTGAATGCGAATGGTACAGGTGGTTCGACCTGAGAGACCTTTACATTGCACTGAACAGATTATTCCTAGATCCTGCAGAACCCAAGTGGCCGCCGCAGATTGATGAGCTGATTGAAAGCCCTGGTACCATCTTTGATAAGCGGATATTGCTGTATGAAGAGACCGACGAAGGGGAGCCAGATGACCCCTATGAAGCTGGTTACACTACAGATCTACTCTGGAGGGGGACATATCCTTCACATGTCTTCATGCTCCATACTCTATTTCGTACACTGCTCTTGACCCCGACTTGGTCGCGGGTCATTATTGAAGATATTCCATGGGCTCCGCCCGTTATGATTACTCTGTCCCCTCGGGACCTTACTCCACAACCTCCTCTCGATCTAGAGAGGATGCATGATTTGATCTGGGACATATTGCTATATGATCCCCCTAATCCTCTGGCCTTGGTGCCACTTCCTCCATCTGATTCTCCTTCTATTTATATTCATTCATGTTTCATGTTTAATTCCTCTGATATCTAAAAAAAAAAAAAAACGCCAATTTTACAACAAATTCTTCTCAGATCCTTATCGAGGAAACATCTTACTTGTCCGATCGCACCCCGTCGCACGGATCCTTCGGTCAAGATTCTCTCTTAGATCTACTCTGCCCCTCCCCTCGGGAGGATTCTTTTGTATTTCCACTTGTATCCCAGGATTTCCATCCTGCTTCATCTTCATTAGGTTATAATAGGGAGTTTAGTGAAGTTAGGCAGTCTAGTTTTAGGCAGGGTAGTCAGGTTAGGAAGTCTAGGAAGCCTAAAGGTAGGCGAATTCCAGATAGATACCTCCAGGATTTAGCTGATAGATGCTTTTCTTGTTCTTTAATCCCTCAGTTTTTAGAAAATCCAATTCAGATGCCAGAAGACTGTATGAATGATGAGTTAGTCAATGATGGGTATGGGGTATATGAGTTAGTACATGAAAAGGACCCCATTATTGAAAATGAGGAAGATGACGAGGACGCAGCTGAGGCATATGCCAGTGGAGTGAAGAGATTCGATGAACCCTCAGCTGCCGTAGAAGAGCCCACCAAAGAAATCAATTTAGGGACTGAAGACGAACCTAAGGTTGTCCTCGTCAGCAAAAATCTTTCTACAGAGGATGAGAAGGCAATAGTACAAGTACTTAAGGACTATAAGGACACTTTCGCCTGGAGTTATGAAGATATGCCAGGGTTAGACTCATCTTTAGTTGAACACAGATTGACATTAAAGGAAGGAGCTAGCCCGGTCAAGCAGAAATTAAGGCGATTCCACCCACAAATGGCTCTAAAGATGAAGGAAGAAGTCGATAAATTGCACAAAGCCAAATTTATTAGAGTTGTCCTTTATCCACAATGGGTGGCCAACATAGTCCCGGTTATGAAGAAGGACGGGAAGGTCAGAATTTGCATTGACTTCCGCGATCTGAACCGGGCGTGTCCTAAAGATAATTTTCCATTGCCTCATATTGATGTACTCATTGATAATACCGCTGGCTATGAAACATTATCGTTTATGGACGGATTTTCAGGATACAATCAGATTAAGCTAGCAGAAGAATATCAAGAGAAAACGTCGTTCACTACACCTTGGGGAACATACTGTTATGTCGTCATGCCATTTGGATTAAAGAATGCTGGAGCCACTTATCAAAGGGCCATGATGGCAATATTTCATGACATGATGCATATAGATCTGGAAGTGTATGTAGATGATTTATTGGTTAAATCTAAGACAAAGGCTGAGCACGCCAAAGTTTTGGCAAGGGTATTAGAGAGATCAAGAGAATATCAGTTAAAGATGAACCCCAAGAAATGTGTATTCGGGGTATCTTCAGGAAAATTGCTTGGATTTATTGTCAGCAAACGGGGAATTGAGATCGATCTCAATAAGGCGAAGGCTATTAGAGAAATGCCACCTCCCAAAAACTTGAAGGAGTTAAGAGGATTAATCGGGAGGTTACAATTTATTCGCCACTTTGTCTCCCAGCACTCACAAAGGTGTAAGCTGTTTTACGATCTTACCAACCCGGGAGTCAAATTTGATTGGGACGATAAGTGTCAGGAGGCATTCGATGGATTAAAGAACTATTTAGCAAGTCCTCCTGTCTTGAGACCACCATCTCCAGGAAAACCATTGATACTTTACATTTCAGTCCTGGATGATGCAGTGGGGGCTGTCCTAGCACAAGAGGATGAAGAAGGAAAAGAGAGGGCAGCCTACTATCTGTAGACACGTTAATTTTGACGTCATTTCGAGTAAATTTTATATGATATAATAATGCCTCAGAATGGTATAATATTTAATCATTAATTAATTTTTATTAATATTTTTGAGTGTCGGGTTTAACAGACATGTTTAAGTTAATCAATTAAATTGATTTTAGCTCAAATTTTAGTTAAAATATGAAGAAGTCTAAAAGACGTCGACCTATGTAGACGCCATTTAGAGTTTATTCTTATTTTAACGTTTAAATTTGAATTTTAATCAGTTGATTAATTAGCTAAAAGGCGTCTGTAAGAGTTGACGCGTTTTAGGTTTCCTAGGCTATTTTAACTTCTCTTCCGGATGTTTATCCTTATTTTAATTAGTGTAAAAGACGTCTACACATGTGGACGCGTTTTACCTGATAAAGATAAAGATAAGTTTTCCCGGATGTTTATCCTTATCTTAATTAATCTGAAAGGCGTCAGCCATCCTGGACGCGTTTTAGATAATTACAGATAAAGATGAATTAATCAGTATTTATCTGTTGGTTAAGATGGATAAATCCGAAGTTTTTCAATGTTAATCACGAACGCAGAAGAAGCCTATAAATACCTTACATGTTGAAGAGTAAAAAAGTTAAGCGTAATTTGAAGTTAAGCGTGATCTTGAGAGAAGCATAATCTTTAGCGAGTTGAAGATCGAAGCAACGACGTCGGAACGCCGAAGCGCTGCTGTTTCCAGAAGTCGGCGTCCATTCTTCATCCAATTCAAAGCTTCATCCAATTGGGCATAAGTGTTTCATTTCTACATTTTTATTCTATATCTTCATTAATCTCATTCTTCATAATCACTCTATGCAACACACACCACAACCTCATTCCTTTTCTTTTCAAAAACCTATTTGATAAAGGGATTTCAAAAGCCATCCCAAAAAGTAAGTTTGATGTTTAGTTGCATGTTCAATACCATGATTAGAATAGATTCCTACTTTTGCTTAAGTTCTCATTTTTTTTCTCTCTTTCTATACTTTCTGCTGCACTCAACTCAATTCAACGAGAGAATCAAAAGAAGGAAATCAAGCACTCAACACAAGGATTTCTGGACGATCCTCAACCTCAACCTCAACCTCAAATTTCAAATTCAACAGCAAGAACAAAAAGCAAAGAAGGGCTCTCTTTCTTCAGCCGGTTGAGGAAGGGGAACCAAGGATTCCGTATCTTCCGTGTTTAAACAGGTAGGCGATCATACTTCTTTTGGAACTTTTTAGTTAAAAGTTTCTGCCGATCACTGCACTTAGTTGCTGTTTTTAATAGGTTTATTTTACACTAAATAACCTAGATTTTTCATGATAATCACACGGTCATTCTAAGCACTCATAGCTTTTTTGGCGATCACGGTGGGACTTGGTCTTGCCATCTTTTAAGTTTTTTTGTTCTTGCTATCATCAACCGGGCACTCACGGTGTACCACTTGTGTCTTTCGACACGTCCTCACCAATTGGTGAGTATTTTAGTTTAATTAATTTCCCTCGTGCACCACGTGCACACCCCAGTGGCAAGATCTTGCCTTCCCCTTGATTAGTTTAAAAAGTTGTTTTTGTGATGAAAATGATGTGTGATTGATTGATTTTCTAGTTATTTAGTTGGTAAATTATCCTGTTAAAAATTTGGAACTAAAAAAAATCTACATGAGCTGATTATTTCCTGCTTTTAACCTGTTTGAGGAGGATTCAACCCAGAAAATCCTCCTGCAAAACTGTTTCTGCGAACTGAAAAGCGTCCAAGAGCACTGACGCGTTTCAAACCGCGTCAACACACCCAGACGCCTTTCAGTCTTCATATCTTCTCTGCTGTCTGCATCTGTTTCTGCGAAGAATTAAGTTCTGTTTGAATAGCGTCGACTACCATAGACGCGATTCAGACAGTTTCTTAGTTATTTTTCAGTTTTCAGATTTTTGTGGCCTGAGTGCTAGCTACCTATTATTATTAAGCATTAGGGGCCATCCAGGCCGTAGGACATACGCATTGAGGCGAATACCCTCCTTTTCTTAGGAACACATTACTTGACGTCAGCAACTCTTTCTGATTGGGTTGGTCCCTTGATCAGACTAGAGAAGTTGACGTTGAGACCTCCATAAGTCTCCAAAATCAAGGTATTCCTCCTTGATCATCGGGCTGGTTGTACCAATTGAAGTCCCGGTTAGCTTCTGAAAGCGTTGTAAGAGAAAGTCCTAGAGAATAACGGTGGAAACTGAACTGAAACTAGGATCCTTCCCCTGAGCGAATTTGTGGTTTAATCCAATTCAAATAACTCAAAGAGGAATCTTAAAATCACGTTAAGCATCCACTTGATTGATTAATCTCTGTGCAACTTGTTTGTCAAATCTTTGAAAAAAATCTAACATCATGCTGCTACGATCAGGCAGGGACTTGAGTATGGCTCAAGACGCCATCATCAACTACGAGGGAGATGCTAATGCCCCTCGGGATTCTGACTACAACTACGAGAACGGGAGAGATGCTGATGCCTCCCGTAATTCTGCCCCCATTCCATATCGACATGATGGGAACGTCCGGACCCCTCTCTTTCATCCCTAGGATCGATATCCTGATCCTCCCCCGCATGAATATGCGATTCCTAATCCCGATCTTGAGGGAGACATGAATCAGAATGATCCCTCATCCTCTGATCCTGTGGATCTCGTCAACGCTTTGGGAGTTCTTGCCTCCCGACTGGACCCTCAGCTGTTCGAGGCGATCCAATCGATTCTGAAGGGGAAGGCACCCATGCAGCCTGCCGAGCCGAACCCTGTGGCTCCCCCTGCTGTTCCTCAGCAACCTTCTTTTCCTCCTCCTTATATCCATCAGGCCGTGGAGGGCCTTCATATTACTTCTCGGCCAACTGGGCCACAGCTTTCATCCTCTAGGCAACCGGCTAGACCGCAAACGCCTGCTTATCAAAATGCCCTCGGGCATGGCGGAAGCTCTGCCGGACCTCCCCTTTATTGTCCCCCCTGTCCAACGTACTCTAGGCAACAGGCCTATCAAGTACCTCTACCTCCTCCTCCTCCCCAGGCAGATCTGACCACACAAGCATTGCTGGCCAAAATGGAGCGTATGGATGAGCAATTTAACAACCTCCAGAAGATGATGGGGGTCAAAGCTGTACCGGAAATCAACTTACCCAGCCTGCCAGTTTTCCATCTGCCACCCTCTGAAATGCCAGTGTACCGGAAGTACAACGGTACTGGTAACCCCTTCACACATCTGAAGGAGTTTATGTACGAATCGTCTTTCTGGCAGAACGACAAGAGGTCGTTGGCCTTTTTGTTCAGGAGATCTCTAGAGGGACCCGCCCTCGAGTGGTTCTTTTCCCTGGAACCCTCAGAAGTAGAGGACTACGGTATCGTTTCACGCAAATTTATCCAACGATACCAGGACAGAGTTTCACCCTCCTTGTCCATCACTGACCTCATTGCCGAAAAGATGAAACCTGATGAGGAGTTTGTCAGTTTTGCTGACAGGTGGCGGGGCCTGGCCGAAAAGGTGGAAGACCACTTGTCCGAGTCCGAACAAGTGAAAATGTTGATTTCTAACGCCACGCCCCAATTCAAGCTAGTCCTCTCCTTGAACAATCTGACCAACATGGCAGAGCTCTATGAAAGAGCACGGTACTGCCAGAATGCTTTTAAGGACGCTACATTCTCTAGCGTCTTTGATCCTCACAGACCTAGCAGGCCTCCACCTCGGAAGCATGCAGTGTCGAATTCTCCCAGCACAGGTCCGACTACTGAGGGCACGCTCTCTCATGAGCAAGTTAGTAGCATGAACAATAACTCGCCCCAGTTCGTGAGGAGTCAGCAGCAGTACCAGAGGCCACAGCAGCCGAACCAGCAAGGGTACAGGCAGCAGCAGAACCCCCATTATCAGCAACAGTATCAACGGCCCCAGCAGCCGAATCAGAACCAGAACCAGCATCAGCCACAGCAGCCGCCACAAAGGCAATTGCAGTACCAGCAGCCCCAGCAACAGCAATATCCCCAACAGCAGCAATATCAGCCGCGCGCACCGCCGGCATACCATAATATCCCTCCTCCTGGTGATTATAACCAGCCGAGAAGACCTCCAGGCCCGAAAAGGGCGGAATACCCTGCCCTCCCAGAATCCTTGGCCGATATCTTCAGTGCTCTAATGGCAGCTAATGCCTTAGTTTTGCCAAGGGAAAAGGCCGTCTGGCCTCAAAATGTCGACACGTCCAGGTATTGCTATTTCCATAGGCAACCTGGGCATACCATTGACACCTGCTTCCAGTTCAGAGATTATATCCATGATCTCAATGAGCAGGGCGGCATAGACTGGGAGAAGATGAAAAAGTATATTTTAGCCCTGAAGGCGAGAAGACCGCCGCCGCAGCAGCAGCAGCAGCAAGTAAGACCACCAGCACAGGCAGCACCGCCACCAAATATGGGCATAGTGCAGAACCTGCTCCCGGAGCACCAGAACCAAAACCAAGTTGCCCCTATTCTGACGAATAGCCAGTCTGAGGCTAGTCGTGGGCAACAGTGGAGGATAGAAGACTCTTCTTCTCTTTATTCAACGGGTCACGTTCAGAGTACCGCAGAACAACCACCACGCCGCACCATCCGCATACCTAGGCCACAACCCATTACCATCACCCCTCTACCGACACCCACATATCACTCGCCCGCACCCAATAACCCATTACCGCCACCCGCTTTCCTTAAGCCCATCATGCCCCATACCACTACGCCTCCACCATATAATCCACCACAAACCAACTACGCACCCCTTTTACCATCTAGGCCATTACTCCGCGTACCATTCCCTACTTCGCCCATTACCACCACCACCTACCCAGATATGCCCTTACCATCCAGACCGCTATTACGCGTCCCATTCCCCACTTCACCAACCACTTACCCGTCCACCATCCAACCATCTAGGCCTTTAATCCGCACTATGCCACCACCACCTAACCCTACCCCATCACCTACATATCAACCCTCCGCACCGCTTACACCACCCGACTCTGCGGTACTCAAGGTGTCACCTGGATCCTCCACGGTTGAGGAACATGCGCTCCGAAGTGGAAGGATTTTCAACAAAGTCTTCCCTTAGTCTACAGTCAGAGACGGCCCATCACGGCCGACTGAGGAAGCCCATAATGAAGAGAGTGCACCAGGCACTCAATATGACTTGTTGAAACATCTGGACAGAACACCGGCACGGATCACCGTACTTGAATTGATCAAAAGGTCCAAGATTCACCAAGAAGCCTTAATGGAATACCTACAGAAGGTGATGGTCAACGAGGACGTGCCGGTAGAGAAAATTGCAGCACTACTAGTTCCTCAGGGGGATCAGCCCTCTATTACATTCCACACATCGGAACTAGCACCGCCAGCCGCCAGAAGTATGGCTCTGAGCATCACGGTCAATATCTGCAAGAAGGCCGTGGACGCGTGCCTGGTTGACACGGGGGCTTCAATCAATGTTCTACCCCCGAAGACCCTAGAGCTGTGCGGTGTGCCCAAGGAGAAGTGGCTGCCTAGCCCCATTTCAGTTACAGCATATGACAACTCTACCCGTTCCCCTTTGGGAATGGTTTATTTAAAAGTGGAGCTAGGTCCCGTAAGTCATGCAGATGTTGAATTTCACATTCTCGAAATTGACCCTTCTATAAATGCCATTCTAGGACGTCCTTACATTAAAACTCTTGAGGCGATTCCTTCTACGAATCACCAATGCCTCAAATTCCCTTTCAAAGGACGAATTATTAAAGTGACGAGCATGCCGATCCTTGCTGCTGCTCATACATTGAATACTAAATCTGCTGTTTTACCTGGCCGACAACCTTTTTTGTCGGTATTACAGGTCTACCGTCCAGTGGCTGATCCTTTGAAAGCCGCCACCATTTCTCCTTACCTATTAAATGCTATCAAAAGGGGGAAGTGCATGAGTACCCCAGGATGAAGAATCATGATGAAGAACGGCTATCAGCCCGGAAGAGGTCTGGGCACACAATTGCAAGGCAGGACCACTCCTGTCAAAGATCATCGAGCAGCACCTGGAAGTGGTCTGGGCTATAGGCCAAGAAGATTGAAGCAAGATCTGGTTCAGCAAACAGAGATTGAAGAAGGTCGAAAAATCCTGGAGACAATGTCTACACCACCCAAAGAAGGCCGAGATCCCTTAACATGGACCCTATATACACATTTTGTAAAAGGGCCCATACTTAGTCACGACAACACGGTGGTCATTACTTCATGTTTTGACCTCCATGACATATATGGGAGAGACTTGGCTAGACATTGTTCTGAACTACTTACGTACCAATCCTTAGAGGCTCTGCGGCCTATGAAAAGGAGGAAATTCCATGACCGCGAATGTGAATGGTACAGATGGTTCGATCTGAGGGACCTCTATATAGCACTGAACAGATTATTCCTAGATCCTGCAGAACCCAAGTGGCAGCCGCAGATCGACGAGCTGATTGAAGGTCCTGGTGCCATCTTTGATAAGCGGATACTGCTGTCGGAAGAAATCGATGAAGGGGAGCCAGATGACCCCTATGAAGCTGGTTATACAACGGATCTGCTCTGGAGGGGGACATATCCTTCCCATATCTTTATGCTCCATACTTTATTCCGCACACTGCTCTTGACCGCGACTTGGTCGCGGGTCATTACTGAAGATATTCCACGGGCTCCGCCCGTTATGATCACTCTGTCCCCTCGGGACCTCATTCCATCCCCTCCTCTCGACCTAGAGAGGATGTATGATCTAATCTGGGACATATTGCTATATGATCCTCCTAATCCTTTGGCCTTGGTGCCGCTTCCTCCGTCTGATCCTCCTTCCATTTGCATCAATTCTTGCTTTATGTTTAACTCCTCGATGGTCCAAAAAAAAAACGCCAATTTGGCAACAAATTCTTCCCAAATCCTCATCGAGGAAACATCTTACTTGTCCGATTGCCCCCTACCGCGCGGGTCCGTCGGTCAAGATTCTCTCTTAGATCTACTCTGTCCCTCCCTACGGGAGGATTCCCTTGTATTTCCACTTGTATCCCAGGATTTTCATCCTGCTTCATCTTCATTAAGTTATGATAGACAGTTTAGTGAAGTTAGGCAGTCCAGTTTTAGGCAGGTTAGTCAGGTTAGGAAGTCTAGGAAGCCTAAGGGTAGGCAAATTCCAGATAGATACCTCCGGGACTTAGCTGATAAGTGTTCTTCTTGCTCTTTAATCCCTCAGCTTTTAGAAAATCCAATTCAGATGCCAGAAGATTGTACGGACGATGAGTCAGTTAATGATGGGTATGGGGTATATGAGTTAGTGCATGGAAAAGACCCCATTATTGAAGATGAGGAAGATGATGAGGACGCAGCTGAGGCGTATGCCAGTGGAGTGAAGATATTTGATGAACCCTCAGCTGCCGTAGAAGAGCCCACTAAAGAAATCAATTTAGGGACTGAAGACGAACCTAAGGTTGTCCTCGTCAGCAAAAATCTTTCTACAGAGGATGAGAAGGCAATGGTACAAGTACTTAAGGATTATAAGGACACTTTCGCCTGGAGTTATGAAGATATGCCGGGGTTAGACTCATCTTTAGTTGAACACAGGTTAACATTAAAAGATAGAGCTAGTCCGGTCAAGCAGAAATTAAGGCGATTCCACCCACAAATGGCTCTAAAGATGAAGGAAGAGGTCGATAAATTGCACAAAGCCAAATTTATTAGAGTTGTCCTTTATCCACAATGGGTGGCCAATATAGTCCCGGTTATGAAAAAGGACGGGAAGGTCAGGATTTGCATTGACTTCCGCGATTTGAATCGAGCATGTCCTAAGGACGATTTTCCATTGCCTCATATTGATGTACTCATCGATAACACTGCTGACTATGAAACGTTATCGTTTATGGATGGATTTTCAGGATACAACCAGATTAAGCTGGCAGAAGAGGATCAAGAAAAGACCTCATTCACTACACCTTGGGGAACATATTGCTATGTTGTCATGCCATTTGGATTGAAGAATGCTGGAGCCACTTATCAGAGGGCTATGATGGCAATATTTCATGACATGATGCATATAGATCTGGAAGTGTATGTGGATGATTTATTGGTTAAGTCTAAAACAAAGGCTGAGCACGCCAAAGTTTTGGCAAGGGTATTAGAGAGATCGAGAGAGTATCAGTTAAAGATGAACCCCAAGAAATGTGTATTCGGGGTATCTTCAGGAAAATTGCTTGGATTCATTGTCAGCAAAGGCTATCAGAGAGATGCCACCTCCCAAAAACTTGAAAGAATTGAGAGGATTAATTGGGAGGTTGCAATTTATTCGCCGTTTTGTCTCCCAGCACTCACAGAGGTGTAAGCCGTTCTACGAGCTTACCAAGCCAGGAGTCAAATTCAATTGGGACGATAAGTGTCAGGAGGCATTTGATGGATTAAAGGACTATTTGGCAAGTCCTCCTGTTTTGAGACCACCATCTCCAGGCAAACCATTGATACTTTATATTTTAGTCCTAGATGATGCAGTGGGGGCTGTCCTAGCACAAGAAGATGAAGAAGGAAAGGAGAGGGCAGCCTACTATCTCTCTAAACTTCTCAACCCCGCTGAACAGAGATACACGGCGATGGAGAAAATATGTGCAGCATTGGTCTGGGTTGTTCAGAAATTGAAGTATTATTTTCTGGCCCACGAAGTCCACCTCATCGCTAGGATGAATCCGATCAAATTCCTTCTGGAGAAATCTGTTCTTACTGATAGGTTAGCGCGATGGCAAAGCTTTCTATCTCAATTCGATATCATTTACATTCAGCAGAAAGCGATTAAAGGCTATGCCATAGCAGAACATCTCGCTCATCATCCCCTTCCTCGATTTGATCCAGTGCGATCAGAGTTTCCGGATGAGGAACTGATGTCCGTAAATCAAATCAGAGATGATATGTGGACTCTGCATTTTGACGGAGCTCTGAATTCTCATGGAAAGGGTATCGGAATCGTTCTGTTATCACCTGAAGATGTCACCATTCCACAAGCCTTTCAGCTTGACTTTCCAGTCACCAATAACATAGCTGAATACGAGGCACTTCTTGCTGGTCTCGAGGCTGCTCATTTTCATGGTGCTACCAAACTCAGGATTGTGGGTGATAGCCAATTAATTCTTCGCCAAGTGCTGACCAAGTATCGGACTCTTGATCCCAAGCTCAAGCCATATCAAGAACTTACTTCTGCTTACTCGAAGCTTTTCACAAAATTGATCTTTGTCCATGTCCCTAGAAATCAAAACATCTTAACTGACGCTCTAGCTTCACTTGCATCTTCCCTTGATTTTCCGATCAGCAAGCAATCCGAATCAATCATAGTTCATAGGCGTCTTTCACCTGCCGTGAAAGACCCTTCATTTCTTAGACCTAAGGAGAAATTGCTGAAGAAATTCAGAGATGGGAGTATTGTGGAGAAAAGAGAAATCATGTTGATAGAGCTGTTAGAAGAGATGGATGATGAACAGAAGCCATGGTATTATGAAATTGCAAAATATTGTGAAGATCAATCGTATCCTGAGGAAGCTACAACTGAGGAGAAAAGGACTATTAGGAGAGTTGCTCAACGATACACCTTAGTTGGAGGAGCATTGCACAAAAGAGGTTTTGATGGAGTTCTTCTGAGATGTCTAGACGAGGATGAGCTTTGGAAGGTTATGGAAGGAGCTCATAGTGGAGTTTGTGGTGGCCATGTTAATGGACAGATGCTAGCAAAGAAGATCCTTAGACAAGGATTTTATTGGCCAACCATGGAAGAAGACTGCGTAGGATATGTCCGTAGGTGTGCTAAGTGTCAACTTCACGCCGACAAAATTCATTCTCCTGCATCTTCACTCCATCCTGTTTCTTCCCCATGGCCTTTCTCTATGTGGGCTTTCGACATTATTGGACCCCTTGGTAACCCAGATTCTGGCATCAAGCAAAAATCTTTCATTCTCACGGCAACGGATTACTTCACCAAGTGGGCAGAAGCTGAAGCGTACACGGAAGTCAAAGCATCAACCGTCTGCAAGTTCATCATGAAGAACATCATCACAAGATTCGGAATTCCAAGTACCATCGTCACCGACAACGGACCGCAGTTCGTGTCACAAGAATTGAAGGACCTCTGCAACAGGTATAGAATTGCATTGCATCATTCATCTCCTTATTATCTGCAAGGCAATGGCCAAGCAGAGGCAACAAATAAGACTTTGATAAAAATCATCAAAAAGACGTGTAAATCTAACAAATTCGCAGATTGGCCAGAAAAATTGGTTGAGGCTCTATGGGCCTACCGAACTTCAATCCGCACGCCTACCGGGCAAACTCCTTATTCCTTAACATTTGGAATGGAGGCGGTAGTTCCATACGAGATCCTTATACCGTCGCTAAGAGTACAATTGAACAAGGAATTTTCTATTGATGAACATCGTTCAGCACTTCTTGCTCAATTGGAACTTTTAGACGAGAAAAGATGGTCAGCTGCTAATCATGCAAAAGTTTATCAAAATAGACTAGCACGTTTTTATCAAAAGAAAGTCATTGAACGTAAGTTCAAAGTCGGTGAAATGGTCGTTAAAAGAATTTTTGTAAAACCTGGTGGTCCGCGTTCTAAGCTCCAACCCAACTGGGAAGGACCTTATGTTGTATCGCACGCTTTTCCTGGTAATGCTTATCGTCTGGTTAATACAGAAGGAGAAGAGCTAAATCATCCATGGAATGGTTTACATCTTAAGAAATACTACCCTTAGGTTAAAGAGTCGATCAGTATGGTACAAAGACCAGTGGAATCAGAAAGCTTATAAACTCAAATTTCCCAGTTAGTCTGGATAACTTAATTTCAAACCCATTACTACACACACTGACACGTTTGATTCGTGAGTAACAAGAGATGCCAAGTCCTGAAGAATATCAAAAGCTTGACTAAAAGTGTAAAGTACAAATCATTCATTTTAAAAGCAAAATTCTGTTTTACACTTGGCCCATGATGTTGGAACGAGGCTTAGAATAGACTACCAAGAATACCCGCCATCTTAGTAGGAGGCCGTCATAAAAAAAAGGGGGAGATCCGTTCCGAAAAAAGAAAAAAAAAAACATAGAAAAGCAAAAACAAAAGGCAAATGTCAAATCAAAAGGACCATTACATTACAAACGTTACATCAAGGCCATGAAATGAAACGAAAGGGAACGCAAGGTCAATAAATACCCCGGAAGGAAAATGACCGAACCCCAACGGATATTAGGGTTGGAAAGGAACATCTTTTTAAGTCTCCGGAACCTTCTCATGGGCTTTCTAAACTTATTCTTCTTTTCTTTCTAAAGGGGTGTACTCCAAGCTTAAGGAATGGGATCACGAATGGAAACACAAGTTCAAACACGATGGGTTTAAGTTAAATTGTCAAAGAACAATTTGGAAATTAAGTTAATAAATAAATATGATCTTTTGATCTAAGTACCATGCTGATCTTTTAGTTAAAAATTCAAAAAAATTACATATGTCAAAAATTTCAAAAAAAATACATATGTCCAAAATTCAAAAAAAATACACATGTCAAAAATTCAAAAATATATATATGTCAAAATTAAAAAAAAGCATATATGAATATTTCAAAGCATCAAAAAATATTTCAATTAGCATTTGCTTGTGGCATTTAGTGTGTTTCATTCCTTTTATTTTCAGTGAGCATCTGTTTGCTTGTATGTTGCATTTTTGCTTAAGTTTGATTATTCTCATTACCTTTGTTAATAAAGGTCATGCCCCTTGACCATTTATTGAAGGAAAAGATTAATTGACCATTTATTTGGTCAGGCAAGGGGCTAAGCCTAAATAGATACTTAACTTGTTTGTTAAGTGATGTACAGAATACAAGACAAGCACAGGAATACAAGATTGAAGCCCAAAATTTTCATGTATTTCATTAGAAGATGTTTTGTACATGATACAATATAAAAAAAAGAAAGGTACAAAAGCCCTCAAGGCTGGCTCTCTGCTGCCCCCTCATCCATCTGACTCTGGGCCTCATCCTGGGCATCTGGCGGTGGAGCTCTAGGAGGTGGAGGCGGTCCCATCGCACTTGGCCCTGCCTGGCCAGATGATATGGCTATGCTGGCGGTAAAGGCACTCGCTTGACCTCGGTCGATAGCCCGCTGGCGGGCTCGCTGGTATCTCTCCTCCACCGTACGGCGCTCATGCTCTGCAACCGAAAGACGGCCCTGGAGGCTCTCCATCCGAAGATGGTCGCGGTCCCTCTCCTCCGTCAGGATCTCCAGGCGAACCTAGAGTCGTGCCAGATCTCCAGTGGAGAGGCGCGCCACCTGAGCCTCCAACTCGGCAATGCGAGCAGCCGAAGTCCATGCTTCTGCCAGCTCTGCATCCCTCTGTCGAAGGGCCTCCTGAAGCTCAACAACCTGCAGAAGAAGATTTTATTAGTCCAAGGCAATTAAGCAATGAGAATCAAATTTGGAAAAGAAAGCCAAAGGGAAGGAACTTACTCGAGTGGCCCGATCCTCCTCTGCAAGGGAAGCTCGGTGGATGGCAGAGGCAAGCTGACTCTGGAGGTCAGCCAGAGCAACGTCGTAGGCGGAGGAAGAGGATGATGACGCTCCGTGGGTAGGGGGAGCCGCCTGGGTGTAGACGGCTCGCTGCACCGGAAGACAACTGTCAGTGATTAATCGCCAAAATAATTAATTAATTAAAACATGCACTCATATTCATGCATACATACCAGGTCGAACAGCTCTTGCTGGACTTGTGCTAGCTGGGCCTTCGCATCATGTAGGCGGGCCCGGAGGTCGATGATGACCGCGTCACGTGCATCCTGCATATCACGTATACATACATTCATTCGCCAAACATAAATCAAGATAATAATAAATTAAAGACGCATGAATGCATACTTACATCGAGTGGTCGGAGGAGCCGAAGCTGATCGGCGTTGTAAGGACTGAAGTTTCGGGTTCAGTATTTGGGTCGGGTTCGGGCCGGATCCCCTGGTTTGGACCCTGAGGAGGGTCTTGAGATTTCTGGCTGAATGGCGTCAGCACTGCTCGACGCCTTTCAAAAGGCGTCAGGTTGTGTGGACGCCATTTAGGTCTGCTGAGTGTTGTGCCACGTGTGCGCCACGTGGGCGGTTTCGGACCGCGAGAGTACGGCCCCGGTCACATCGTCTGAACGGCGTCCATGTCGGTCGACGCGATTCAGACTGTGACCTCTACGATGTCTGGGTGCGGCGCCAGAGCGTTGTCAGTACGGCCGTCCTGTCAGACTGATAGGCGTCTGCCTCGATCGACGCGTTTCAGCTGATTTCGGATTGACCCCGCGAGCCTCCCCTTCTTTCCCTCATTCTCGCCTTCACTCTCTCTCTCCTCACCCTCTCCGCCCTCTCCGACACTCTTCCTCCCCTTCCCTTCCTCTTCTTCCTCTTCCAACCACTCCATAGCCTCCTTACCTCTCACCTCTACCTCCACCACCTCCTTCGCGGCGTTCCCTTCTCCGGACGGCGGCCGACGTCCCGGCAGAGTGGCGGCGTCCTCGAGGGTACCGGCGGCGGTGTGCGGTGCGGCGGGACGGTGGCACGGAGCTTGGCGGAGTTCAAGAACCGGTAGGGGGACGAACCTTGCATGGACTGTGAATGTGTGCTCGTGATTTCCTTGGCATGGCATGTTATGATTTGGGTTAGAATGAGCATGTTTAGGGGGTGTTCTTGTGGGTATGGCCGTGCTCGTGAATGTGGTTTCGTAGTATGCTTATGGTAGATGAACTTCTTGTCCATCCCCTTCTGTTTTGGGGCTTTTTCGGGGCGTTTGGGGTTAAGGGAGAAACCCTCGGGTTGAACCAGGAAACCTGGTTTCTGACGCTAAACGGCGTCGTGCCTGGTCGACGCCTTTTAGAAAGACGTCAGGGCAGTACGACGCCTTTTAGGACAGAAACCTCCCTGTTTGAGGTTTCCCGAATTAGAGGTTCTGGCGCTAAATGACGTCATGGATGGACGACGCCTTTCAGAAGGACGTCGGGCCATCATGACGCCATTTAGGCAGGAAATGCCCCCGTTTAAGGATTCTGCAATCTGGATTTCTGGGTTGAATGGCGTCTGGCGACCCTGACGCGTTTTAAACGGCGGCTTCACTGGTGGACGCGTTTTAAGGGATAATCTGGCTTTTAATGAACCTGTCTGAGGATCTTGAATGGCGTCTACCTCGGTCGACGCGATTCAAGACAGAGCTGTATAAACCCTGGTTTTAACATGTGTTTCATTGTGGGACGGTTCAAATGCGTGTTTTACGTTGTACACTGAGACTGAGGACTTCTGCGTGAGTGGTTATTCATCATGTTATATGCGTGTGTGTGCTTATGCGACTGTGGAATCGGAATAACTGTGGTTTACATTTGTCACCATGGACCGATGGGGACAGGGTCATGGTGTCTGTGAGACATTGTGCCGTACCGGTGGGAGGAGTGGTACATGTTGTGTTTTACCTTTGACTGAGGGAAGCAGAACCACTTTGAGCCCGTCGGGCCGGAGTAGCTGGTGTGCTATCCGAGGGGTTGCTGTTTGGTCTCGGCGGGTCGGGGTTTCCCTGTTTGTCGTGACAGCTTCCGGCGCGTTTCTTGCTGTGGAGCTGGTACTGGTGGGAGTTGGTTTACCCTTTAGCCACTGGGCCTGATGTGACCTTTGATCAAGGTTACGAGTGGTACCCTTAGCCCTTTGGCCTGACGCAGCCCGGGAGAGTTGGGCTTGTGGGTAGTTCTTGTAGCTTCGGCTTGACGGGGGTTCGCCGGTCCCCAGGGCCCTCCTGAAGCGTTGAGGCCTAGCGTGGAGGCAATCCGGACGGTAGGACAGTAGTCTAGACTGCTTGTGTGCACACGTAGCTGGCAGTGGCGGTACACTGGTTCCAGCTAGTCCTAGTTTGACTCACTGCCTCACCCTACAGTGCCCCGGAACACTGTAGGGGTGGACAGGCGTGAGTAGTGGTGGTAGTGTTGGGAGGCGACGTTTGACTTCGGTCGACAGTGTGGTTTAGTCGCTTTGTAGACTTTGACTGTGAGACGTGACTTTGTGTTGGGCTCTTCGGGTTACTTGGTACTGTTCTTGCTACACTGCTTATCGTACGTTTCATATCAGGTTGAGTGCTATGTTTACTGCTTTACTTAATTGCCATATATTCCTGTTGTTGCACTTGTGGGTGTGTGAGTGGGAGGCAGGGGATCGGATGATCCCTACTGAGCCCAATTCTGGTGTGGCTCACTCCCTGCGGTTTCAGGTGTGGACCTCATGGCGAGCGGAAGCGTGGTGTCTTCCTAGTGTGCGGACCAGCAGCTGTCTTAGTTCCGGGGTATGCCCCGATGTTGTTGTACTTTCCTTCTGCCTGTACTCATTTAATTTGTTGGACATGTAATTATTGTTGGACTGTATACGGACATTGTTATTTTACTTTCTGCGCACTCGTTTACCTTTGTAGTCTGTGCGATTGTTATATTTAGCCTTGTTTAGCACTTACTCCTCCAGACGTGTTGTGTGAGATCCGGGTGTAAACCCGCAGCTAACGGGCCGACATCTATTTAGTGACCGGGTCTTCGGTCATAGGATGGCGGGTCGTTACAGGCGTAGTGGGCCCGGTATTGCTGGAGGTAGCCCTCGCTACTCTCCGCACGGGACTCCACTCTGACACCCCGGCGGTGCCAATCTTCATATTGCTCCGGGAACTTCGCACGCCAGTCGGTGAGGGATTGCTTGCCCCTCATGCTCCTTCCCACGCCCTCCGGGACCTCCTCATCGATCCACTCATGGTGGAGGCCCAGCGTCCTCATCACGAGCCGGAGGCGGAGAGGCTCGATTTCGTTGAGGCAATGCACCCACATTTGCCTCCCGAACCTCCTCCTGCCAGCCGTCACCCACGGCTGACCCTCCTCGCCCATACCAAAGTACGGGCGCCAGATCACCTGCATATAGATTAGATGCATTCATTTGCATTTAAACAATAAAAAAATTGCATTTAATAAAATTAAACAAGTTAAAAATTTACCAGTAGCTCTGGGTAGTCCAAGAACTGACGGCGGAGGGCCGTCAACTGGTGGTGCTGTGGAGCCGTATCCACGATAGGCTGCCAACGGCAGGCCAATGGGACGGCACTGGGTCTCGCAATCCGCGCTTTGCCGAGCGGGAAGTAATAATAACTCCACACCTGCATTCATGAACATATAGGTTAGAAGAAACATCATATCATATTGCACTGCATATCATAAACAAATAATTAAACAAGTTAATACCTGAAGAAACGGCGAGAAGCCGCTGACAGTGGTCTCACGGTCCGGCGTGACCGCGGACAGATCGGCGAAAAGGTGAGCCAGAAGGGCCGTACCCCAGGCGTACTCTTCTAAGCTATCTAAGTCATCTAACAAATAAAGGAATCTACAGTGGATGTGGTCGCCCTTCGTACCGAAGAGCAACCGACCAAAGAAGAAAACTAAGAAGACCCTAAGCTGCCTATCTACCTCCTCCCCCTGACTAGGGTTACTACAATAGGCGGAGGAAGATGACTCGGCTAGCCTATCCCTAAACTCCTCCCGGGTCTCGTCAGACCGACGCCGGGGCTCGTCTAATCCTAAAGCTGCCTCTACCTCCACCATGGGAACCATCCTAGACTCTCTGCCTAGGCTGGACACCTCTATCCCTAGAAGAGCCTCTGCCAGTCCCTGATAGTTGGGGTAAGTCACCCCACTAACCGGTCGGCCCTCTACCCTGAGGCCAGTGATCCTGGCCACATCCTCTAGGGTGGGGACCATATGCCCCCACGGCATTAGGAAAGCACCGCTTTCCGCATGCCACCTCTCCCGCAGCACCTGCAGGAGGATCAGATCGAGCCAGAATGGCTCGATGTCTAGTACCTCGCCGAATCCCATCCGGCGCAGGCGCGCCTTCTGGAAATCCGGGAGACCCCTATAGGCACCTATCACTAGGTCCCATGAGATCCTGGCCCTTATCACTCCCTGCAAATAATAATAAAAAAAAACATAAAAACAAAGGTCAATAATGAATAAAAACAGGAAAATCAGTTCTGTTTTGAAAGGCGTCAGCCCATATGGACGTCTTTTAAAACACGTCAACCTTTCTTGACGCAATTCAAAATATTTATTCATAATTAAAAAATTCAGAATTTATCTTGAAAGGCGTCAGCCCATGGTGATGCCTTTTGAATGGCGTCACCTGGTTTGAACGCCTTTCAAGCCCAGATTCCGGGTTCTTTGAAGAACCCCGTTTTTCCCCTCTTCTCTTCATCTATTCACACCATAGGGATCTTACCGTGTGGAGGTCGCCCTCCTCTTCTTCTTCCACCGCCATGGGTGCCGGTGGAGGGAGTTCTTCCTCCAAGAGAGCCTCGGCTTCGGCTAGCATCGCCGGAACCTCCTCGGGAGATTCTTCTTCTTGCCTTCGTCGTCTCTTGGCCAAGGCCTTCTTTTTCCTAGATCCTTCACCACGTTCCATAGCTCGAGTAGAGGGAGTTTTGAGGGAGAGATCGCCGGAGTTCGGTCGCCGGAGAGAGAGGAGAAAGAGAAGAGTTTTGTGAAAAGTGAGGAAGAAAGGGGGGCCTTCGCGGGTCTGTAACGAAAAGGTTGAAAGGCGTCTACTCAGACAGACGCGTTTTAGAGCGCAAAAGTTGAGGCGGCAAGGACAGCTGTTTGAAATTGATTGAAAGACGTCCACCCATTCTGACGCGTTTCAGATTACCGCAAGTTCTGGTCAGAGCCGTACAGAGAAAAATGATTAAAGGCGTCTGTGTGTATTGACGCGTTTCAGGGAATTAATCATGGAATTAATGACAGAATCTTGGAGGAAGTAGGAGAGAGAGTTGAAAGGCGTCAACTGTAGAAGACGCTGTTTAAGCTTTAATTAGGTTTTGAGGATTAAATTGAATTTATGGAAAATGAATTATGGTTGAAAGGCGTCTTTCTGAGTGGACACGTTTTACATTTAACAGAACATGAACTGTTGAATTTACATGAAAAATCTAATTTTGACTAAAGGAAAAATCATGTACACATCACAGGAAGTTGAGGAAAAGTTCTAAGGCATGAAAAATCGTTCTTTATTTAATGAAATTCTTTATTACAATATAAAGAAATAAAAAGAGAAAGAGGACATTTAAGGAAGAATTTCATGAAGACTTTTAAGGTAAGGAAATTTCAATCCTCTATCTCTATCTTTAGAGGATCTTACACGATAGCTAAAGCCAAGGTTCCACAGAGTGGTGATGATTTGTACGGCTTCATAATCTTCGTCGGATTCCAAGTCACGCCTCTTGATTGGGAGTGTGGGAGAAAACTCAGGGAATTCACGACGGCCCAAGCTAAGTTGAGTAAGGCACCGATGTGGATTGTATAACACGAACTCGGTGGCTCCAATCAACTTAAGATCTGCTCCTGCTGCACGGCGCACCCAAACAGGTTTTCCAACAAGAGCGAGTGGAGATGAGTCGAATATGTCGGACGTCATGAGCTTTAAATACTCTCTCCAATCGGCCCAGGTCTTGAGTTTTGGAACCTTGTTAACTATGTGCTCATTGAACTTTACAATGTTAGCAATGCAATGAATTGGACTATTCAAGAAGATCTGAGATGGATTCAGAGGCCTTTTCTTGCTATGCTCAAACTTGAAGTGAAGTTCAACCCACAAGGCAAAGAGTAGCATGCACCCATATGGAGGACGGCCCACGGACGCCGCAGAAAGCCCACTATAGAGATATGCCAAGAGTGCAGTGCTAATGGATTTACCTTCGAAGATTGCGCATACGGCACTAACTTGATCATCTTCTAAGATGTTATCCTGCGCAGGGAAGAACAAGGCACCGGCAAGGCATGTGACTAAAGCTTTTGTTACATCCTCTGCCTCATCCTCCCTTAGATCATCAATCTCATATAAAGTCCACTCAGCTAGCTTTGCAAGATTGATCCCCTTTTTGGTAAGGCATCCTTTAGCTTCTGAAGGATCCTTCATGATCGATGTCAACAATTGTTGACCGGTGATTTTCTCTTTTGTCAAGGCTATCTTATCTTTGTTGTCTTTGGTCTTTGGGAGACCTAATAGAAGTTCCGCCTCCTCTAGAAGAATCGTGCACTCGAAGTCTTGGAAGAAGAACGTATGAGTTTGGGGATGCCACCACTCGATCAAGGCACCCATAGCCGCCCAATCTACGTTCGCGCTCTTGTAATGTTTGGCAAGCATTACAAGTCTTTGAAGATTCCATTTGGATATGAACACTTGCATGGAAAGTTTAACACTTTTTGCAAGTTTACGAATCCAAAGGAGAGACGTGAATTTTCTTGGTCCAGGAAACATGGGATAATTCTGAAAATAAAAAGAGAGTTTGATGAAGAACATGAAGAAAAATTGAAAAGGAAGTTGATTGAGCTTACTTGAAGATTGGGATTTCTTCCATTAAGGTGATTCTCTATGTCGGCAAACTTCTCTAGAGACATCTTCATCTTCTTGTTTGAAGAATCCATCCCTCTTTTTCGGAGTTCCTCCTTCTTGAAGTTTGGGAAGCTTGTAAACTTTGAAGAAACCTTGAAAGCTTGGAAGAAAACTCAACTTTAGATCTTTGGATTATGGTAGGATTGCTTGGGAACAACTTAGGGGTGTTTATATAGAAGGAATTGCGATCCTAGGTAGACCTTTTCCGGATTGAAAAAGGAATGTGCATTGGTAGAGTTGGAATTCGAGTAGAGAACAACCAGAAACCTGTTTCTGTGAGTAAAAGGCGTCGAGGAGCACTGACGCGTTTCAAGGTTGAATGGCGTCTGCGCGACACGACGCGTTTTAGCTTTTATATGATTTTTTCGAAATTCTGTAGTTTTTGGTGTTTAAATTGAATATTTATTTGGAATTACTAATGATTTTGATTGCAGGAAATTCAAGTAAAGCTGGAAATATCGAGAAGATCTCATTGTGGAATTCAAGAAGTCTCAACCGTGGCTAAAAAGACGGTTATTTCTACCCTTGTATTATTTCATGTAAATCATTTGCATTACTATATGATAAATATTTATTAGAGCATATCAAGGACCTTGTGGTTTTGATGAAACTGGAATTTGAGTTCCCCTACAATAAAAACAGTGATAATTCCAGAGAATTCTTAATCGCACGGATAAGCCGTTGGATTGTTAATTAGTGAGGACGATGGTTCTACTTTTGTGAAACGGTGTGTGGATAAACGAGTTTCGGCTTAGCACTGAATTACAAGAATTGGTATCTTGACTCATTAATGACAATTTAGCAATATTATCCTTGATTAATTTATATTTTATTTGACCTTATATTTTTCTTTTAGCCCAGCATGCATCATGTAGGACTTTGAAATCATTGTGATAAGAATTAATTATTGATTAAGTTTCAGACCATTAATCAAATAATTTCAACATGATATGAAATATTCCATTCTGAATTGAGTATCTTGATTATCTTTGAGGTTCGCTTGAAGATATCCTTAGAATTCTATTCTTGCTTAGATTCTTTATCAAATATTTCTTGTTTTCTTTTAAGATCCATCATGGTTGCAGCACGTCCACATTGACTGGCAAACGCTCCCCATGATGAAACCTACAGTGTCTACGACCTGGGGTACTTCCCACTCTGAGGAGGTTGATCGACTTTATTTTATTTCCTTGTCTACCTCATCTAGACAGGATTGATTCCATTGATCTCCTTGAGCTATCTTCATTGATGATTTTGAGAAAAATTCCAATCATGTGATGTTAAGAGCGTGTCTCATCACACCTTGGCATCACCTTTTCAGTACATTCCATTTCATTTCACTCCCTTGCAAAGGCGATGCCAAGGTGAGGCAGCTGTAGACACGCTAATTTTGACGTCATTTCGAGTAAATTTCATATCATATAATAATGTCTCAGAATGGTCTAATATTTAATCATTAATTAATTTTTATTAATATTTTTGAGTGTCAGGTTTAACAGACATGTTTAAGTTAATCAATTAAATTGATTTTAGCTCAAATTTTAGTTAAAATATGAAGAAGTCTAAAAGACGTCGACCTATGTAGGCGCCATTTAGAGTTTATTCTTATTTTAACGTTTAAATTTGAATTTTAATCAGTTGATTAATTAGCTAAAAGGCGTCTGTAAGAGTTGACGCGTTTTAGGTTTCCTAGGCTATTTTAACTTCTCTTCCGGATGTTTATCCTTATCTTAATTAGTGTAAAAGACGTCTACACATGTGGACGCGTTTTACCTGATAAAGATAAAGATAAGTTTTCCCGGATGTTTATCCTTATCTTAATTAATCTGAAAGGCGTCAGCCATCCTGGACGCATTTTAGATAATTACAGATAAAGATGAATTAATCAGTATTTATCTGTTGGTTAAGATGGATAAATCCGAAGTTTTTCAATGTTAATCACGAACGCAGAAGAAGCCTATAAATACCTTACATGTTGAAGAGTAAAAAAGTTAAGCGTAATTTGAAGTTAAGCGTGATCTTGAGAGAAGCATAATCTTTAGCGAGTTGAAGATCGAAGCAACGACGTCGGAACGCCGAAGCGCTGCTGTTTCCAGAAGTCGGCGTCCATTCTTCATCCAATTCAAAGCTTCATCCAATTGGGCATAAGTGTTTCATTTCTGCATTTTTATTCTATAACTTCATTAATCTCATTCTTCATAATCACTCTATGCAACACACACCACAACCTCATTCCTTTTCTTTTCAAAAACCTATTTGATAAAGGGATTTCAAAAGCCATCCCAAAAAGTAAGTTTGATGTTTAGTTGCATGTTCAATACCATGATTAGAATAGATTCTGCTTTTGCTTAAGTTCTCATTTTTTTTATCTCTCTTTCTATACTTTCTGCTGCACTCAACTCAATTCAACGAGAGAATCAAAAGAAGGAAATCAAGCACTCAACACAAGGATTTCTGGACGATCCTCAACCTCAACCTCAACCTCAAATTTTAAATTCAACAGCAAGAACAAAAAGCAAAGAAGGACTCTCTTTCTTCAACCGACTGAGGAAGGGGAACCAAGGATTCCATATCTTCCGCGTTTAAACAGGTAGGCGATCATACTTCTTTTGGAACTTTTTAGTTAAAAGTTTCTGGCGATCACTGCACTTAGTTGCTGTTTTTAATAGGTTTATTTTACACTAAATAACCTAGATTTTTCATGATAATCACACGGTCATTCTAAACACTCACACTATCTCTCTAAACTTCTCAACCCCGCTGAACAGAGATATACAACGGTGGAGAAAACATGTGCAACATTAGTTTGGGTTGTGCAAAAATTGAAGCATTATTTTCTGGCCCATGAAGTCCATCTCATCGCTAGGATGAATCCGATCAAATTCCTTCTGGAGAAATCTGTCCTTACTGATAGGTTAGCGCGATGGCAAAGCTTTCTATCTCAATTCGATATCATTTATATTCAGCAGAAAGCGATCAAGGGCTATGCCATAGCAGAACATCTTGCTCATCATCCCCTTCCTCGATTTGATCCAGTGCGATCAAAGTTTCCGGATGAGGAACTGATGTCCGTAAATCAAATCAGAGATGATATGTGGACTCTGCATTTTGACGGAGCTCTGAATTCTCATGGAAAGGGGATCGGTATCGTTCTGTTATCACCTGAAGGTATCACCATTCCACAAGCCTTTCAGCTTGATTTTCCAGTCACCAACAATATAGCTGAATACGAGGCACTTCTTGCTGGCCTCGAGGCTGCTCATTTTCATGGTGCCACCAACCTCAGGATTGTGGGTGATAGCCAACTGATTCTTCGCCAAGTGCTGACCAAGTATCGAACTCTTGATCCCAAGCTCAAGCCTTATCAAGAACTTACTTCTGCATATTCAAAGCTTTTCACGAAATTGATCTTTGTCTATGTCCCTAGGAATCAAAACATCTTAGCTGACGCTCTAGCTTCACTTGCCTCATCTCTTGATTTTCCAATCAGCAAGCAATCCGAATCAATCATAGTTCATAGGCGTTTGTCACCTGCCGTGAAAGACCCTTCATTTCTTAGAACTAAAGAGAAGCTGCTGAAGAAAGTCAGAGACGGAGATATCATTGAAAAGAGAGAAATTATGTTAATGGAGCTGTTGGAAGAGATGGATAATGAACAGAAGCCATGGTATTATGAAATTGCCAAATATTGTAAAGATCAATCGTATCCTGAGGAAGCTACAACTGAGGAGAAGAGAGCTATCAGGAGAGTTGCTTAACGATACACCCTAGTTGGAGGAGCACTGTACAAGAGAGGTTTTGATGGAGTTCTTCTAAGATGTCTAGACGAAGATGAGCTTTGGAAGGTTATGGAAGGAGCTCATAGTGGAGTTTGTGGTGGCCATGTCAATGGACAGATGCTAGCAAAGAAGATCCTTAGACAAGGATTTTAATGGCCAACCATGGAAGAAGACTGCGTAGGATATGTCCGTAGGTGTGCTAAGTGTCAACTTCACGCCGACAAAATTCATTCTCCTGCATCTTCACTCCATCCTGTTTTCTCCCCATAGCCTTTCTCCATGTGGGCTTTCGACATTGTTGGACCCCTTGGTAATCCAGATTCCGGCATCAAGCAAAAATATTTCATTCTCACGGCAACGGAATACTTCACCAAGTGGGCAGAAGCTGAAGCGTACGTGGAGATCAAAGCATCAACCGTCTACAAGTTCATCATGAAGAACATCATCACCCGATTTGGAATTCCAAGCACCATCGTCACCGACAACGGACCGCAGTTCGTGTCACAAGAATTAAAGGACCTTTGCAACAGGTACAAAATTGCATTGCATCATTCATCTCCTTACTATCCGTAAGGCAATGGCCAAGCAGAGGCAACTAATAAGACTTTGATAAGAATTATCAAAAAGACGTAAAAATCTAATAAATTCGCAGACTGGCCAGAAAAATTGGTTGAGGCTCTATGAGCCTACCGAACTTCAATCCGCACGTCCACTGGGCAAACTCCTTATTCCTTAACATTTGGAATGGAGGCGGTAGTTCCATATGAGATCCTCATACCGTCGTTGAGAGTACAATTGAATAAGGAATTTTCCATTGATGAACATTGTTCAGCACTCCTTGCTCAATTGGAACTTTTAAACGAGAAAAGATGGTAAGCTGCTAATCATGCAAAAGTTTATCAAAATAGACTAGCACGTTTTTATCAAAAGAAAGTCAATGAACGTAAGTTCAAAGTCGGTGAAATGGTCGTCAACAGGATTTTTGTAAAACCTGGTGGTCCGCGTTCTAAGCTCCAACCCAACTGGGAAGGACCATATGTTGTATCGTACGCTTTTCTTGGTAATGCTTATCGTCTTGTTAATGCAGAAAGAAAAGAGTTAAATCATCCCTGGAATGGCTTACATCTTAAGAAATACTACCCTTAGGTTAAAGAGTCGATCATTATGGTACAAAGACCAGTGGAATCAGAAAGTTTATAAACTCGAATTTCTTTGTTAGTCTGGATAACTTAACTTCAAATACATTACTACACACACTGACACGTTTGATTCGTGAGTAACAAGAGATGCCAAGTCCTAAAGAATACCGAAGCTTGACCGAAAGGGTAAAGTACAAATCATTTATTTTAAAGCAAAAATTCTGTTTTATACTCGGCCCATGATGTCGGAACGAGACTTAGAATAGACTACCAAGAATACCCACCATCTTAATAGGAAGCCGTCATAAAAAAAAGGGGAGATCCGTCCCAAAAAAAAATAAATAAAATAAAAATAGAATAGAAAAAAGCAAAAGCAAGGCAAAGTCCAAATGTCAAATCAAAAGGTCATTACATTACAAACATTACATGAATGCCATCAGATAAAACGAAAGGGAACGCAAGGTTGATAAATACCCCGGAATGAAATGACCGAACCCCAACGGATATTAGGGTAGGAAATGAATATCTTTTTAAGTCTCCGGAACCTTCTCATGGGCTTTCTAAAACTTATTCTTCCTTTCTTTCTAAAGAGATGTACTCCAAACTTAAGGAATGGCTTAGATTGACTAAGGGTCAAATCATCAAATGGGATCACGAATGGAAACACAAATTCAAACACGATGGGTTTAAGTTAAGTTGTTAAAGAACAATTTGAGAATTAAGTTAATAAATGAATATGATCTTTTGATCTAAGTACCATGCTGATCTTTTAGTCAAAAAATAAAAAAAAATACATGTCAAAAATAATAAAAAAATACATATGTCAAAATTTCAAAAAAATACATATGTCAAAAATCCAAAAAAAATACATATGTCAAAAATTCAAAAAAATACATATGTCAAAAATTCAAAAAAATACATATGTCAAAATTAAAAAAAAAAGCATATATTTCAAAACCCAAACAAAAATGAATATTTCAAAACAACAAAAATATTTCATTTAGCATCTGCTTGTTGCATTTGGCATGACTCATTCCTTTTATTTTTAGTGAGCATCTGTTTGCTTGCATGTTGCATTTTGTTTAAGTTTGATTATTCTCATTACCTTTGTTAATAAATACTATGCCCCTTGACCCTTCTACCAAGGATAGGATCAAGTAGTCGGTTACTTAACCAGACAAGGGGCTAAGCCTGAATAGATGCTTAACATGTTTGTTCAAGTTGTATACAGGACACAAGGCATTAGTAAAGTTGGAATTCGAGTAGAGAACAATTAGAAACCTGTTTCTGTGAGTAAAAGGCGTCGAGGAGTACTGTCGCGTTTCACCATTGAATGGCGTCTGCGCGATGTGACGCGTTTCAGCCTTTCTGTTATTTATCCGAAATTCTGTGATTTTTGTGGTTACTAATAATTTTGATTGTAAAAAATTCAAGAAAACCTGAGTAAAACTCAAAATATCAAGAAGATCCCACTGTGGAAGTTAAGAAGTCCTGACCGTGGCTAAAAAGACGGTTATTTCTACCCTTGTACTCATTTAATGTAGTTAATTTGCATTACTATATGATAAATATTTATTAGAGTATATCAAGGACCTTGTGATTTTGATGAAACTGGAATTTGAGTTCCCCTACAACAAAAACAGTGATAATTCTAGAGAATTCTTAATCGCACGGATAGGCCGTTAGATTGTTAATTAGTGAGGACGATGGTTCCAACTTTTGTGAAACGGTGCGTGGATAAACGAGCTTCGGCTTAGCACTGAATTACAAGAATTTGTATCTTGACTCATTAATGACAATTTAACAATATTATTCTTGATTAATTTATATTTTATTTGACTTTATATTTTTCTTTTAGCTCAGCATGCATCATATAAGATTTTGAAATCATTGTGATAAGGATTAATTGCTGATTAAATTTCAGACCATTAAATCAAATAATTTCAAACATGATATGAAATATTCAACTCTGAATTCAGTATCTTGATTATCTTTGAGATTTGCTTGAAGATATCCTTGGAATTCTATCATTTCTCGGATTCTTTTATCCAATAATTCTTGTTTTCTTTTAAGATCCATCATAGTTGCAGCACGTCCACATTGGCTGGCAAACGCTCCCCATGATGAAACCTAGAGTGTCTACGACCTGGGGTACTTCCCACTCCGAGGAAGTTGATCGACTTTATTTTATTTCCTTATCTACCTCATCCAGACATGGTTGATTCTATTGATTTCTTTGAGCTGTCTTCACTGATGATTTTGAGAAAAATTCCAATCATGTGATGTTAAGAGCGTGTCTCATCACACCTTGGCATCACCTTTTCAGTACATTCCATTTCATTTCACTCTCTTGCAAAGACGATGCCAAGGTGAGGCAGTTGTAGACACGCTAATTTTGACGTCATTTTGAGTAAATTTTATATCATATAATAATGCCTCAGAATAGTTTAATATTTAATCATTGATTAATTTTTATTGATCTTTTTGAGTGTCGGGTTTAACAGACATATTTAAGTTAATCAATTAAATTGATTTTAACTCAAATTTCAGTTGAAATATGAAGAATTCTAAAAGACGTCGACTTATGTGGACGCCGTTTAGAGTTTATTCTTATTTTAACGTTTAAATTTGAATTTTAATCAGTTGATTAATTAGATAAAAGGCGTCTGTGAGAGTTGACGCGTTTTAGGTTTCCTAAGCTATTTCTACTTCTCTTCCGGATGTTTATCCTTATATTAATTAGTTTAAAAGACGTCTTTACATGTAGACACGTTTTAGCTAATACAGATAAAGATAAGTTTTTCCGGATGTTTATCTTTATCTTAATTAATCTGAAAGGCGTCAGCCTATGTGGACGCGTTTTAGATAATTACAGATAAAGATGAATTAAGGTGTATTTATCTGTTGGTTAAGATGGATAAATCCCAAATTTTTTCATGTTAATCGCGGACGCAGAAGAAGCCTATAAATACCTTACATCTTGAAGAGTAAAAAAATGTTAAGCATAATCTTGAGTTGATTATCATTGAGCGATAGCGAGTTGAAGATCGAAGCAACAACGTCAGAACGCCGAAACGCTGCAATTTTCAGAAGTCGGCGTCTTTTCAAGATTCTTCATCCATTCAAGAATTCAACCATTGGGCATAAGTCTTTATTTTCTACATTTATTTCATTTAATTCTACATTCTTCACCATTCACTTCATGCAACACACAACACATTCATTTCTTTTCAAAACCTATTTGACTAAAGGGTTTCAAAAGCCATTAAACAAGTAAGTTTGCTGTTTAATTGCATGTTTAACACTATGATTATAATAGATACTATTTTTGCTTAAAGTTCTCATCATTGTTTTCTTCATTTCTTTTCTTTCTATTTATGCTGCACTCAACAAAAGGAGAATCAAAAATAGTAAATCAAGCACAAAGTCACAAGAACTTCTGGACGATCCTCAACCTCAACTTCAAATTCAACAGCAAGAACAAAAAACAAAGAAATGGCTCTCTTTCTTCAGCCGACTGAAGGAGGAGAATCAAGGACCCAATATCTTCCGCGTTTAAACAGGTAGGCGATTTAAACTTCTGTTGGAATTTTTAAGTCAAAAGTTTCTGGCGATCACTGTACGTAGTTTTTATTTTTAATAAGTTTATTTTGCACCTAAACAACATAGATTTTTCATGTTAATCACACAATCATTCTAAGCACCTATATAGACAAGGTTCAGCTGTCCACAGATTTGACAATAAACTAGCTGCAAGATATTATGGCCCATACGAATTGTGGAACGCATTGGTCAAGTTGCTTATAAACTTGCTCTACCTGACTCTTGCAAAATACATAATGTCTTTCATATTTCTCAGTTGAAGAAAGTTCATGGTAATATCCAGCTAACACTTCCCATCACATTTCCTGTCATCAAACCAGTCCCAGATCAGGTATTGGGACGCAGACTCTTCAAAAGGGACAACTTGCCTATTCCACAACTACTCATCCAATGGAAAGATCAAGCTGCAACTGATGCCTCTTGGGTGGACTACTACGACGTCACTTCTATGTACTCGGAATTTGACCTTGGGGACAAGGTCATTTTGTAAGGAGGGGAGGAATTGTTAAGGTCTTCTGTAGCGCTACAGTAATAACGGCCTTAACGGCCATTCAAATCAGCTCAACAGCAAGGCCGGAGCTCCAACTGTAATATTTTCTGTTTGAACTGATTAGTTGACAGTTAGCAAGGTTGTTAAGGTGCCGGTAATAGACATTAGTTACGCCCAAATCAATGTATGAAACACCGATTAATATGAGTGAGATTGATGGGAACGAGCAGGCTAGTTTGATGCTCAGTTCATCCCTTTCCAATATTCCCCTGTTCTGTCTTCAGCTCTGTTCTTCTTTTTGCTCTTCCACTATTCTTCTTCTCAAATCCAACGGCAATCACTAGAGCTCGAGGAAAGGGTGCAAGAGCTCTTCTACCTGGTCTGGATAGGGAGCCGCGCAAGGTTCTGATCATCGATCTCCCCAAGGAGGTGTTGCTGGCGTTCGTTTGTGGGGGAGATCTGGGGTTCTGGGGATTGGATAAGGGGTCTGAGCTATGTTATGAGGGAATGGAGAGATCAGATCGGGGTGCATTGTACTGATTCGTACTCGACTCTTGTTATAGTGTGTTAATTTAAGTATTTCATCGTCATACACATTTGCCGTTTTATATTCCACATTTTTTTCCGCTTCTGGTGTTCTTCCCGCCGTCGAATTCCGTTGCTGTTCTTTCCAATGGAACTTACCAGCATGACGTATGAGTCTTTCAGAGGCCAAACGAAGAAAAATCGAAAATTGTTTTAAGCCTTGTGTCATGAAATTAACAAATTGAATTTGTCATAGAAGATTGTGAATCCTAACGTTATACCCACCATCTACATAATCTAATAATAATAAAAGGGGTTTTTGCATATATTCTCCTGGAATACACCATATTTACGTCTAAAGTCCTACATATTGTAATCAATATCCTTGAAATCTCAGAAATATTTTGATTATGCCCCTCCATCAAAATAACGTGAGTTCCAACCGAATATGTCAAAAAGGATTTCTTAAATTCTGAAAACATCTAGGGTACATATGCAACATAGGTGTAAAATACCTATATTTTAAGATACGGGTATACTACTTCGTATTTATTATCTGCTTTTTAATTGTCATCATTGTTTAAGTATTGTATTCTATGATATGTGGGTACAGATATAGGTGTCAGGCTTAAAACGGACACATGTGTCGGACACACGATATTATAATAATATGATACAAGGACACAGAGAATATATGGATATATACATATTAATGTGTAGTTATACATATATATATATAGTAGAGTATAATTATTAAATTTCATTTAAAATGTAAAAAATAGTATTAAAATATATTGAGTGCTAGCAAATAGATAAATATTCTAAAAAATATCTAGTATTTATTTTGAAAACTTAAAATAGAGATATCTAGTATTTATTTTCAAAACTTAAAATAGAGAGCCGGACACGAGGGTTCAAGTGTCATGCTGTGTCTGAATGCACAAACAAAGCATTTATTTTGAAAGTTTGAAATAGAGAGCCGGACACGGGGATTGAAATGTCATGTTGTGTCCGAATGTACAAACAAAAGTGTCGACCAAATCACATATTGCATTATATATAAGCACATGGATACGTAGTAATATAAATTAGTATTGTTAAATCATGTTTAATAGTATATTATGTGCTAATGTATATGAAGCGAAACTTGAAAGATAATAAAGTAAGAGCATTTTAACAGAAGTGTTGCTCGGTGAAAAAGAGAGCATTGATGAATTTATTTTCAAGTTCCATTTAAGTACTACATGGAATTATCTCTGCACCTATTAACGAGTACTTAGATGTTCTCAAACAGCTGGCTAAAAGAAAAATAACTTTCTTCTTTGTTGGGTTATATATATATATATATATATATATATATATATATATATATATATATATATATATATATAATCTTGTTACATAATTAATTATTCTTTTGTTCTTATTATCACCTTATTATTTATTAACATCATTGCATGTAAACGCGTGCAAAAATATCCTTGCCATTATCGTTCGTTAGTATTCTGTTAAATATCTTTTATTTAATCTTAGTTAATTTTTAATTAAAATTTAAAAATATCTTTATTCTTTGATTAACTCTCTTTGTCTCTCTCTCTTTCAACCTCTTTCTCTTTGGTACAATGTGTCCGTAAAAATACAATCTTTAATGACCACAGGGGTATTTTTAATAGAATTTTTATTTAATAGAGTTATTAAAGACAAAAATAAGAGGAGCAAAAGTATAATTAACTATATAAGAGAATTATATATGTAATTAACCCTTCTTTGTTTGAAGTATTGTTTAGCTTAAACATGCTACGGTAAAATATTATTAAATATTATATGGTACATTCCGTGGAAATGCGTTGTTTTATGGTGTTCTGCAACAAATAAAGAGATCCCTTGATTTAAAACACCGTTGTGTTGTAACAAACCACGTCCCGGTGGGCGCAGGTGGCCTTAGGGGCCTCTAGCCCCTAGGCTAACTACAAAAAGAAAAAAAAAAAAACCACGTCCCGGTCAAAAAAACAGAAAAGTAACGAACCAACCACGTGTTTATAAGTTATAAGATACAGTAACTTCTAAGACTCCATTATTTTACGTTAAAACTTAAAAGGCGTATCCTAAAATGTTGTAGAATGTAGTAAAGCAAAGCTTTTTTTTGTTTTATTTCTAAGGAAATGAAAATTTTTCCTTCCTAGATTAGAAAACATTCTTACAAAACATAACCTTTCTCTAGATAGAAGTGATTAGGAAAAGTCAAATTTTGTATGGGTCAATGTTAAATCTCAATTGTTCCTTGGAGAGGGAGAGTGATCTACTGAGAGTGGGAGAGAAGTATGAATTTTTTTCTTCGAAAAAAAAAATCCCAAGGTTAGAAGGTAAGAAAATTTTTGGAGTAATTTTTTCAACCAAAGAATAAAAAGTTCTCCCTATATGTTTATTTTCCAAAACTCCTAATCCTAAGAAAGCTAATTTTATTGGAAAGTAGACTTTTTCCCACTATTTTCGTAAATCCTAACCCACCTTAGTTGATTTTAGTTTTCAGTCTAAAATTATCGTAAACCGAAATGGGTGACTTTAAAAAGGTGATTTTAAGATCAGGGACTACAGTTTCACTGATTTTAAAACCAGCCTTAAATCGAATGTTTCCTAAAACCAAAAAAATACCTAAAATAAGTTTAGCACAGGTCAAATCGGAATCCTAACTTTCCATATTAAATACTTTTGGCATGCTCGCGGTGGCGAAGGTCTAAATCTGAACACTCCTGTGAGATTTATTGGGCAAATTTCAGCGCATAATAGCATTGCAGTGGATAAAAGATTTTTTAAAAAAAAAAAATCTAAGTCGGCCCTGAAGTATTCTAACCGTCCGTATAATACAATGTTTGATTTGACGATTCAAAAAAAATCTGAAGAATAAAAAATCAACCTCTAATGAACAGTAAAAAGGACTGTTTTTCATTGGAGTTTATTTTTTTTTTTTTTAATTTTTTTTGATCGTCCAATTAAACATTGCACTATACAGACGGTTAAGACACTTTAGAGCTGACCTAAAAAAAAATTTATTATTATTATTTTTATTTACCCACTGCAATGCCCCAGCGTGTGGCACGCAGGGGGCATTACAGCAAGTATTACTTAATTTCAGCTTATGTTTTCATGCGGACTTTCTGAAACAAGGACTGTTACCAAAGAGGCTCCAGTTATACGGGATTTTTTTCATCTGTAAGGACTATTGGGTTTTATTCTCATCTTTCACGGTATTCGGAAAAATAGAATTTAACTTGAGATTCGTGAGGATTTATGTCTAGAGTACAAAAAATAACTACTTAAGAGAAATTAAATTGATGGTTGTTTGAATTTAAACTTTTGTCAATGAAGAGAGTTGTACATATTTTAACCAATCTGTGTCACCTTTAAGTAATAAAAAAAAATTTCTAATTGGATGGCATCCAAAGTCCAAATCTGACTCCTCCAAAGTCCAGCCAGACTAGTCAGATGCCTTTTTTTTTTTGAACGATAACTCAGTGGTTGGGCACAGGTTCTCTTGGCCGGAAGACTAAGCATCGAATTCACTCAGTTGGAGGATACCTCTGAAGAGATGAAAAGCACCAATCAACGGTTGAGTGAGGGCTCCACGCAGTGTGAAAATTTCACAAAAATCTTACATCCAGTGGGATTCGAAACCGTGACGAACCTGCTCCAGACAGGTAGCATGTCCACTGAGCCAGCAACTCGGGACAGTCGGACGCCCTCCAGTTGTCGAGGAGGTCAGGACCTTCAATGAATTGAAACGTCAAAACACTGCTCTTTATTAAAAGGTTATTTGGCTATAAAATATCATATTTTGTCTTATAAAAATAAGGTATTTTACAGTAATTTATGATACTCAGACAAAACGGCATCTAAATTAGAATTGTCCTCTTCTGAGATCATTCATTCACTTTTCTAGCTACAAAGCACGTTTTCTGGGATAACTTAGCGGCCACAGCATCTTCACCGAGACGTGCTGGGGTTGGCACGGCTATACGCTCGCAGTCTCCTGAAACCGAGACAATTTCCCTGACATATAAAAAAATGGCTAGGAAAATAAAATAAAAATACTTATTACACCACGTGCAGGCAGTCGTCTGACCGATTTTGATCGGTAGGTGTAACAGTCAGCAACATGTAACATTTTTTTCCCTTTTTTTAACTACAATTCCGGGGGGAGGGATGACCCTGAGGGTCTATCTGTACCGTCCGATGTTTGATCAGATAGTTAAATAAATAAATTTATATATTTTTTAAAAAATTTAACCATCCGATCAAAGATCGAAAGGTACACATTAATCACTTCAGTTGCCAAATCTGATTAGACAGCTGCACCGTGTGCACTACACTGCACAAGGTGCAGCAAGTATTACTTAAAGAAAAATAAAGATGAAGGCCCAACAAATGTCACCAAACAAATAGCCTCCATTGTGGATGAAAGGCCATAGAGCATGCATCACTAAGCTTTACAAGATCATAAAAACCTTTTCAATTTATGACATGCATCACTGTGAAATGTCAATGAACATATGTTTGACGTTATTAAAGAAGATTTTCGTATTTTTCTCAAGCCTCTTTAATAACTTATTTTTGTCAAGATGAAGATAATTATTGCTATCTGTACATTACATAATTTTATTGGAGACCACAAACATAGAAAAGATGATATCTGACTTGATATCGAAAGAAACCATGATGATGAGATAGACAGGAAATTTGAAAGAAGAAAGCGAGAGTCAAAACATGGAGAATATCGGCACCTACTAGTACCCTCTAACAATGACGTCTAGACAAAAAACTCCATAATAGCATTGCATTGCAGATGTGGAAAAATTATGTGACCAGGAGACATAGGCAAATTTGACGATTAGATGTGTTTAATCATTTTATTTCGAGCATTTAAGAGAGTGAATTTATCTATTGTTTTTATATTTAATGTCATTTGTTATAGTGAACTGAATTTCCTTTTAGATGAAAAAGATGTGATTTAATGTGTCTATCTCATTTCGAAGGATAATTTTATTAATTTTTTAACATTTAATTGAAATAATATTTGCCAAACAGGTCTATTTCATTTCTAAAATTACAACAGTCTCGCCAAATAGGTCAGTAAGGGATTTATAGAGTTTTTAAAAATTGTGTCAAAAACTAATACAAATTAAATTTAAAAATGAAATGGTCTCAGAGAAAAAATACTCCCAAGTGCCTCACAAGAGTGTTCACTATTTATTTCAAACTGAAAAATTAGAAACCAAACCGAACTGACAAGTACTCGAGCTTGCAGTCGCCAAGCTGCTCGTCTTCCCCTTTCTGGTGAAGTATCTAATGGACAGCCGCAACAAGGGCTGCTATTAACTGATAGTATCCAATTGTACAGCAAGATTGTTCATACGATGACATTAAGAAAGCACATGGGAACTCTACAATGCCTTAGATACTCCATAGAGCTTGTTAAGATACCAAACGTGCAATGAGTTCCTCAAAGGCCATCTCACAATTCATCATGAGCATCCTTCTCTGATGAAGCTGCAGCACCGGTGCGTGCGATGGTGAGGTACTGCACAGCGAGAGATGCATGAAGAGAAGCACCATATGGAAGCACTTCCTCATTGATTGTGAAATAGGGAGAATGCCCGCGCACGGGCGGTCCGCGAGACTCGTTTCTCATCCCCAGAAAGTAGTAGTATGCAGCAGGAACTGCTTCAGTGAAGAAGGAGAAATCCTCTGCTCCCATTGTTGGCTGCCTGTCTCTGATACTGTGGGATCCTAACATTTCACCTGCAACCTTGAGAAAGTGGTCATGAAGATTTTCGCTGTTTACAGTCACAGGGAAGAAAGGGTATTTTTCGGCGAGGAAGTCCACACTTGCACTGCACCTCTGAACAGCTGCTTGTCCCGTAATAACCTGCCATTAAAGTAACAGTGATGAATGTAATAAGCTGATGGTCTACATACAGGTTAACTTGCAATCATCCATGATATAACGAGGACGGCATGTATCTGTTTCCCACTTATACATTCATCTGCTCTCCATGGCATAGATATCATGCACTGGCTGATGTCTTACATCCAAACTATAGATCATGAAAAACAGCAATCCCATCTCTAGAACCCTCTCCAAACCCCCCAACACATACACACAAACGAAAAAAAAAAAGAGGGAAAAAGGAAAAGGCAAACCTAAAAGAGAACAAAAATGGCCAACCTTTTCCTTGGAAGAACCAAATGTGCTGTTAGAAAAGCCAACTTCCCATGATACAAGATGTTCATGGAACAATTTGGCTAACCACTAATTTAGCTATATAAAATTGGACCAACTGATCGATTGGAAGGATAAAGTTGAGGTACCAACCACTGGATTCAGCTCTCTTCACTAAAAGGTGAATTGAGAGCGTACAAGCCAAGTCGCTGAATATGGAGAATTGATCTCAGCTGTCTAAGATTGTCTCTACCCCAATTTTCTACAAAAAAAAAAGATAAAAATGTACCTCCACTATTCGCTGTCTGAGTTGCTCAAAGCTTTCTTTCGAAAAAGCGCGAAACGTGCCGCCAATGGTGACAGAATCTGGGATGACATTAAATGCATCGCCACCTTGGAGTTTCGATACCGTTATCACCTGCACAAAAATGTAGCATAATAGTTTAGTTCAATGCAAAGATTAGAAAAGCTATAGAAAATTGTTTGAGATAATCTGAATGCACAATACCCCAATTTAAGCCCCTTTTTACATACAAATTGGACTAGCTTTCAGTTGTATGTGCTCACACAATTCTTGGTCCTCTCCTCGTTGCTTCGGATCATAAAGAAGTTTAATAAGTCGATTCATCACTTATTGTTTGTGGCATACATTTTCACATGTTCAAGGGTCTCAAGGTGAAAACTGATTTGCTTTGGCAGAAGTCACCTCCCTTGGTTTCACCACAGGAAGGCAAACAACTTCTAGTCTGGACCCTGTGTCAAGACATGTGACACTTGTTGACAAGAAGAGTTGAACCCACAATCTCATGGACATGCATGAGGTGATTTATCGTCTGACCCACCTACAGGGGGCCCATATGCATATTCTTTAACAATGTTAGATTTAGTGTGGAATCTGTATGTGTCAGACATTTTCTAAGATGGCATTTTCAGTAGACAGTCAGCAAGGATGTTGATAGTATGTATGTTAACATGTCAAAGATACCACGGTTCTGCAAGGTGTTTTCTGCATATACACCATTCCCTTGGGGGTCAAATGCAAAAGCCATAATACAAGTATTAAATTTACAATTATATCTAAAGCCGTAATACAAGTCATAATATAATTATATCTAAATTTATACAACGCAATTTATAGAAAAAGACATGTCAGTGAGAGGAAAAAGAAAAGATAAGCATGCCAACAAGCCAATTGTCCTTTTCTTTGAAGGTAGACACTACCACATTGCATAAAAGATAGAAAGGAGAAAAGAATAGAAGGACGTTGTTGTAACCCTACTCCCCTTACGGTATATAGAAACCCAAAAATCAAGCAACCCTAAAAGGGCCCGAAAACCCCATACATCATCAATCAATGAAGAAGCAACACCAAACCAGCTGATTCCAAACCACCCCCCCACCCCCCCCAAAACACAAAAACACACGCCAGAAATTATATCAAGAAGCAAAAGAGAAAATTAGCCCATTAACCCAAAAAATAAAATAGACCTGCCAAAGACCCTATTGATATCTTTTACACCTTATCCCATCCATAATTGTATTGACAGTCATAAAATCTCTCTCTCTTTCTGGTCATCTTTTCCTTGGACTTCTTGTCAGTTCCTAGCCATTGACATTTAGCCTGTGACAAGTACTCATTAATCCTGTTCAACAAATTCAGAACTTCGCTTGCTGGGCCATCAGTGCAAATAATGCCCACCATTGAGCAAGGTGTGCCATTTGCTTCCTCGACAGCCTGACACATGATCCTGTTGCGCATTTTAGTGAACCAAGCCCTGGATCAATTGCCGTCTGTTGCAAAGAAATTACCCTTGCTTTTCTGCTCAAGTTCACCAATTGAATGTTGCCGTTATCACCCCCTTGGATAGGTAGATTACACTTGTTATGCTTCCTCAAATCCCTGTCCTAGTCAACTAAGAGCAACAAAGTATCTTCTCGTACTGCCGATGAAGCACCAGCTGCAATCTTAGAGGATGATTGGTCGTAGACCCTATACCATTCATTCTTGACTGGAGGATCCTCAAAGCTGGAAGCCATCAAGTCACGGGAACATGACCACCGTTGACATCCAGGCTTGAGGGTCCTTCGCCTTCTACCGGAGGTGATAGCTGATTGTGGTTGTCAGATGGACCTTTCTGCACAAGACTTCCGAGGTCATCACCATCCTCCAGCATTCCATGCTTCCCTGGGGAATGCCTCTGCTGCAGATACATCAAATTTCCCCTAAAGGTTGAGAAGGGCTTCCACGGTTCCACCATGCTAGCTGTGGAAGGATGGCAGGAGTGGCGGCCCCAGCTCCAAGCCCACGCTGTTGTTTGAGATGGAGGGTACTGATACCGATACGTATCGGTATTGGTATTGGCCGGTACCGACCAATAAAAAAATATAAAACATTATAAGAATAACTATAGAGACCAGTACCGATACCCCCCAGTATCGGTACCGGTCCCAGCCGATATTGATACGTATCGGCCGATACGTATCAATATCAGCCGATACTGACAACCATGTAACAATCAGAAAGGAATATTTTAACCTCTTTACATAAAAAGGTCGATGCAAATGAGTTTCCCGTGGAAAGGCCAACATCAAGGTTTCAAGAACGTAAATGAATTGGACCAGGTTGGCCAATCTTGATTCATTTTTGGCCGATCCAGATCCCCTATTTACCACTCATGAACTAAGATTGACCAGATTGGTGCTAGATCGGGCAATCCAACTTAAAGTTGTGGTGGGATAGGCCCAGTCTGTCCCTGTGACCAAAGTGGGGTAGTGGATTAATGGGCAAGTTCACCTGTTAACCCCATGAGGGGGGTAGAGTAAGACACCCTACCCCACCATGATCCTGATCTCCTAGCTCACTCTCCCCGCCATCACACTCCATGTATGTCACCTCCTCATGCCATTGCACCCCACCATCCCCCATCTCCTGATTCACTCTACCCACTGTAGACACGCTAATTTTGACGTCATTTCGAGTAAATTTTATATCATACAATAATGCCTCATAATGGTCTGATAATTAATCATCAATTAATTTTTATTAATCTTTTTAAGTGTCAGGTTTAACATATGTGTTTAAGTTAATCAATTGAATTGATTTTAGCTCAAATTTGAGTTAAAATATGAAGAATTATAAAAGACGTCGACCCATGTGGACGCCATTTAGAGTTTATTCCTATTTTAGCGATTAAATTTGAATTTTAATTAATTAATTTATTAACTAAAAGGCGTCTGTAAATGTCGACGCGTTTTAGGTTTCCTAAATGGTTTTAACCTCTCCTCCGGATGTTTATCCTTATCTTAATTAGTCTAAAAGACGTCTACACAAGTGGACGCGTTTTACCTAATAAAGATAAAGATAAGTTTTCCCGGATATTTATCCTTATCTTAATTAATCTGAAAGGCGTCAGCCAAGGTGGACGCGTTTTAGATAATTACAGATAAAGATGAATTAATCAGTATTTATCTGTCGGTTAAGATGGATAAATTCGGAGTTTTTCAAATGTCAATCTCGAACGCAAGAAATGCCTATAAATACCCTGCATGTTGAAAAAAAGAAAAGAAGAGAACAGAATTGAGTTGAAGATCGAAGCAACGTCGTAACGCCGGAGCGCTGCCATTCTCAGAAGTCGGCGTCCCTTTCAAGATCTTCATCTTTTCAAAGCTTCAACCGACTGGGCATAAGTTTTTCATTACTGCATTCATCTTCATTAATTTTATTTTTCATATTCACTTCATGCAAACACACACCACAGCATAATCTTTCAAAACCTACTTAATCTAAGGGGTTTCAAAGCCATTTAAAAAAGTGAGTTTGCTGTTTTAAATATGCTCAACATCATGATTAGTTTAGATACTGCTTCTACTTAAATTCTCATCATCATTGTTTCTTCATTTTTCTGTTTCTGTCTCTGCTGCACTCAACAACAACGAGAGATCAAAAGGGGGAAATCAAGCACAAAGCCAAAAAGACTTATGGACGATCCTCAACCTCAAATTCAATAGCAAGAACAAAGAACAAAGAAAGGGCTCTCTTTCTTCAGCCGGCTGAGGAAGGGGAACCAAGGACTCAATCTTCCGCGTTTTGAAAGGTAGGCGATCATACCTCTTTTGAAACTTTTTAGTTAAAAGTTTCTGGCGATCACTGCACTTTAGTTGCTGTTTTTTTTTAATAGGTTAGTTTACACCTAAACAACATAGATATTTCATGTTAATCACACGGTCATTCTAAGCACCTACAGCTTTTTTGGCGATCACGGTGGGACTTGGTCTCGCCATCTTTTAGTTTCTTTTTGTTCTTGCTATCATCATATCGGGCATCCACGGTGCACCATTTGTGTCTCTGGACACGTCCTCACCAATTGGTGAGTGTTTAGTTTAATTAATTTCCCTCGTGCACCACGTGCACACCCCAGTGGCAAGATCTTGCCCTCCCCTTGATTAAATCAAAAGGCTGTTTTTGTGATAAAAATGATGTGTGATTGATTGTTTTCTAGTTGTTTAGTTAGTAAATCACCCTGTTTAAAATCTGGAACTAAAAAAATTTTGCATGAGTCGATTGTTTACTGCTTTTCATCTTGTTTAAGGAGGATTCAACCCAGAAAATCCTCCTGGAAAATTGTTTCTGCGAACTGAAAAGCGTCCAGGATAGCTGACGCGTTTCAAAACCGCGTCAACACTCATAGACGCCTTTCAGGCTTCACAGTTTCTCTGCTGTCTGCATCTGCTTCTGCGAAAAATTAAGTTCTGTTTTGAATAGCGTCGACTACCATCGACGCGATTCAGACAGTTTCTTAATTTTTCTTAGTTTCCAGATTTTTGTGTTTTGAGTGCTAGCTACCCATTACTTACTAAGCATTAGAGGCCATCCAGGCCACAGGACATACGCATTGAGGCTAATCCCTCCTCTTCTTAGGAACACATTACTCGACGTCAGCAACTCTCTCTGATTGGGTTGGTCCCTTGATCAGACTAGAGAAGTTGACGTTGAGACCTCCATAAGTCCCTAAAATCAAGGTATTCCTCCTTGATCATCGGGCTGGTTGTACCAATTGAAGTCCCGGCTAGATTCTGAAAGCGTTGTGAGAGAAAGCCCTAGAGAATAACGGTGGAAATCGAACTGAAACTAGGATCCTTTCCCTGAGCGAAATTGTAGTTTAATCCAATTCAAATAACTCAACAAGGAATCCTAAAATCACGTTAAGCATCCACTTGTTTGATTAATCTCTGTACAACTTGTTTGATTAAATCTTTGAAAAGGGAATCTAACATCATGTTGCTACGATCAGGTAGGGACTTGAGTGTGGCTCCAGACGCCATGGTTAATTACGAGGGAGATGCTAATGCCCCTCGGGATTCTGAATACAACTATGAGAGTGGGAGAGATGCTGATACCTCCCGTAGTTCTATCCCCATTCCATATCGTCTAGATGGGAATGTTCGGACACCTCTCTTGCCTCCACGTGATCAATATTCTGATCCTCTTCCGCATGAATATGCGATCCCTAATCCTGATCTTGAGGGGGACATGAATCAGAATGATCCCTCATCCTCTGATCCTACGGATCTCATCAATGCTCTGGGAGTTCTTGCCTCCCGACTGGACCCTCAGCAGTTCGAGGCGATCCAATCTATTTTGAAGGGGAAGGCACCTATGCAGCCTGCCGAGCCGAACCCTGTGGCTCCCCCTGCTGTTCCTCAGCAACCTTCTTTTCCTCCTCCTTATATCCATCAGGCCGTGGAGGGCCTTCATATTACTTCTCGGCCAGCTGGGCCGCAACTTTCATCATCTAGGCAACCGGCTAGACCGCAAACGCCTACTTATCAAAATGCCCTCGGGCATGGCGGAAGCGCTGCCGGACCTCCCCTCTATTGTCCACCCTGCCCAACGTACTCTAGGCAGCAGGCCTACCAAGTACCTCCTCCTCCTCCTCCTCCCCAGGCAGATCTGACCACACAAACGCTGTTGGCCAAAATGGAGCGTATGGATGAGCAATTTAATAACCTCCAGAAAATGATGGGGGTCAGAGCTGTACCAGAGATCAGTCTACCGAGTCTGCCAGTATTCCATCTGCCACCCTCTGAAATGCCAGTGTACCGAAAGTACAACGGTACTGGTAACCCTTTCACACATCTGAAGGAGTTCATGTATGAATCCTCTTTCTGGCAGAATGATAAGAGGACGTTGGCCTTCTTGTTCAGGAGATCTCTAGAGGGACCAGCCCTCGAGTGGTTCTTTTCCCTGGAACCCTCAGAAGTAGAGGATTACGGTATCGTTTCACGCAAATTTATTCAACGATACCAGGACAGAGTTGCACCCTCCTTGTCTATCACGGACCTCATTGCAGAAAAGATGAAACCTGATGAGGAGTTTGTCAGTTTTGCTGACAGGTGGCGGGGCCTGGCTGAAAAGGTGAAGGATCACTTGTCCGAGTCCGAACAAATGAAGATGTTAATTTCTAATGCCACGCCCCAGTTCAAGCTCGTCCTCTCCTTGAACAATTTGACTAACATGGCAGAGCTCTATGAAAGAGTACGGTACTGCCAGAATGCCTTCAAGGACGCTACATTCTCTAGCGTCTTTGATCCTCATAGACCTAGCAGGCCTCCGCCTCGGAAGCCTGCAGTGCCGAACTCTTCCAGCACAGGTCCGACTACCGAGGGCACGCTCTCTCATGAGCAAGTGAGCACCATGAACAATAACTCGCCCCAGTTCGTGAGGAGTCAGCAGCAGTACCAGAGGCCACAGCAGCAAGGGTACAGACAGCAGCAGAACCCCCAGTACCAACAGCAGTATCAGCGGCCCCAGCAGCCGAATCAGAATCAAAACCAGCAACAGCTACAGCAACAGCCGCAACGGCAACAGCAGTACCAGCAACCCCAACAGCAGTAGTATCAGAACCAGCAACAGCCACAGTACCAGCCGCGCGCACCGCCGGCGTACCACAATGTCCCTCCTCCTGGTGACTACAACCAGCAGAGGAGACCTCCAGGCCCGAAGAGGGCAGAATATCCGGCTCTCCCAGAATCCTTGGCCGATATCTTCAGTGCTTTAATGGCAGCTAACGCCTTAGTTTTGCCAAGGGAAAAGGCCGTCTGGCCTCAAAATGCCGATACGTCTAGGTATTGCTACTTCCATAGGCAACCTGGGCATACCATTGACACCTGCTTCCAATTCAGAGATTATATTCATGATCTCAACGAGCAGGGCGGCATAGACTGGGAGGAAATGAAGAAATACATAACAGCCCTGAAGGCGAGAAGACCGCAACAGCAGCAGCAGCAGCATCAAGCAAGACCACCGGCACAAGCAGCAGCACCATCCAACATGGGTATAGTGCAGAATCCACTCCCGGAGCACCAGAACCAGAACCAGGTTGCTCCCATTCTAACGAACAACCAGTCTGAGGCTGGTCGTGGGCAACAATGGAGGATAGAGGACTCTTCCTCTCTCTACTCAACGGGTCACGTTCAAAGTACCGCAGAGCGACTACCACGCCGCACCATCCACATACCCAGACCACAACCCGTCACCATCACCCCTCTACCCACACCCACATATCATTTGCCCGCATCCAATAACCCACTACCACTACCCACCTTCCTTAGACCCATTGCGCCCCGCACTCCTACGCCTCCATCATATACCCCTCCGCAAACCAATAACGCGCCCCTTTTACCATCAAGGCCACTATTACGCGTACCATTTCCTACTTCACCCATTACCACTACCACCTACCCAGATATGCCCCAACCATCCAAACCGCTATTACGCGTCCCGTTCCCCACTTCACCAACCACTTACCCATCTACCATTCAACCCTCTAGGCCTTTAATCCGCACCGCGCCATCACCACTTAACCCTACGCCATCACCACCTAACCCAACGCCACCACCTACGCATCAACCCTCCGCACCGCTTACGCCACCCAACTCTGCAGTACTCAAGGTGTCACCCGGATCCTCCACGGTCGAGGAACATGCGCTCCGGAGTGGAAGGATTTTCAACAAGGTCTTTCCTCAGTCCACAGTCAGAGACGGCCCATCACAGCCGACTGAGGAAGCCCATAATGAAGAGAGTGCACCAGGCACTCAATACGACTTGTTGAAACATCTGGACAGAACACCGGCACGGATCACTGTACTGGAATTGATTAAAAGGTCCAAGATTCACCAAGAAGCCTTAATGGAATACCTACAGAAGGTGATGGTCAATGAAGACGTGCCGGTAGAGAAAATTGCAGCACTACTAGTTCCTCAGGGGGATCAGCCCTCAATTACATTCCACACATCGGAACTAGCACCGCCAGCCGCCAGAAGCATGGCTCTGAGCATCACGGTCAATATCTGCAAAAAGGCCGTGGATGCATGCCTGGTTGATACAGGGGCTTCAATTAATGTTCTACCTCCGAAGACCCTGGAGCTATGCGGTGTGCCCAAGGAGAAATGGCTGCCTAGCCCCATCTCAGTTACGGCATATGACAATTCTACCCGTTCCCCTCTGGGAATGATTTATTTAAAGGTGGAGTTAGGTCCAGTAAGTCATGCAGAGGTTGAATTTCATATTCTAGAAATCGACCCTTCCATAAATGCCATTCTGGGACGTCCTTATATCAAAACTCTTGAGGCGATTCCTTCTACGAATCACCAATACCTCAAATTCCCTTATAAAGGACGAATTATTAAAGTGACGAGCATGCCGATCCTTGCTGCTGCTCATACATTGAATATTAAATCTGCTGTTTTACCTGGCCGACAACCTTTTCTGTCGGTATTACAGGTCTACCGTCCAGTGGCTGATCCTTTGAAAGCCGCTACCATTTCTCCATACCCATTAAATGCTATCAAAAGGGAGAAGTGCATGAGTACCCCGGGATGGAGGATTATGATGAAGAACGGCTACAAGCCTGGGAAAGGTCAGGGCACACAGTTGCAAGGCAGGACCACTCCTGTTAAAAATCATCGGGCAGTACCTGGAAGCGGTCTGGGCTATAGGCCGAGCAAACTGAAGCAAGACAGGGTTCAGCAAGAAGATGGTCAAGAAATCTTGGAAACAATGTCCACACCACTGAAAGAAGGCCGGGATCCCTTAACATGGACTCTATATACACATTTTGTGAAAGGGCCCATACTTAGTCACGACAACATGGTGGTCATTACTTCCTGTTTTGACTTCCATGACATATATGGGAGGGACTTGGCCAGACATTGTTCCGAACTGCATACGTACCAATCCTTGGAGGCTCTGCGGCCTATGAAGAGGAGGAAATTCCATGACCCTGAATGCGAATGGTACAGATGGTTCGACCTGAGGGACCTATACATAGCACTGAACAGACTATTCCTGGATCCTGCAGAACCCAAGTGGCCACCGCAGATTGACGAGCTAATTGAGAGCCCTGGCACAATCTTTGACAAGCGGATACTGCTATCTGAACAAACTGATGAAGGGGAGCCAGATGACCCCTATGAAGCTGGTTATACAACAGATCTGCTCTGGAGGGGGACATATCCTTCACATGTCCTAATGCTCCATACTCTTTTTCGTACACTACTCTTGACCCCGACTTGGTCGCGGGTCATAATTGAAGATATTCCACGGGCCCCGCCCATTATGATAACTCTGTCCCCTCGGGACTTTATTCCACAACCTCCTCTCGACCTAGAGAGGATGTATGATTTGATCTGGAACATATTGCTATATGATCCCCCTAATCCTCTGGCCTGGATGATGCAGTGGGGGTTGTCCTAGCACAAGAAGATGAAGAAGGAAAAGAGAGGGCAGCCTACTATCTCTCTAAACTTCTCAACCCCGCTGAACAGAGATACACGGCGATGGAGAAAACATGTGCAGCATTGGTTTGGGTTGTGCAGAAATTGAAGCATTATTTTCTGGCCCATGAAGTCCATCTCATCGCTAGGATGAATCCGATTAAGTTCCTTCTGGAGAAATCTGTTCTTACTGATAGGTTAGCGCGATGGCAAAGCTTTCTATCTCAATTCGATATCATTTACATTCAACAGAAAGCGATCAAGGGCTATGCCATAGCAGAACATCTCGCTCATCATCCTCTTCCTCGATTTGATCCAGTACGATCAGAGTTTCCGGATGAGGAACTGATGTCCGTAAATCAAATCAGAGATGATATGTGGACTCTGCATTTTGACGGAGCTCTGAATTCTCATGGAAAGGGTATCGGAATCGTTCTGTTATCACCTGAAGATGTCACCATTCCACAAGCCTTTCAGCTTGACTTTCCAGTCACCAATAACATAGCTGAATACGAGGCACTTCTTGCTGGTCTCAAGGCTGCTCATTTTCATGGTGCTACCAAACTCAGGATTGTGGGTGATAGCCAATTAATTCTTCGCCAAGTGCTGACCAAGTATCGGACTCTTGATCCCAAGCTCAAGCCATATCAAGAACTTACTTCTGCTTACTCGAAGCTTTTCACAAAATTAATCTTTGTCCATGTCCCTAGAAATCAAAACATCTTAACTGACGCTCTAGCTTCACTTGCATCTTCCCTTGATTTTCCGATCAGCAAGCAATATGAATCAATCATAGTTCATAGGCGTCTTTCACCTGCCGTGAAAGATCCTTCATTTCTTAGAACTAAGGAGAAGTTGCTGAAGAAATTCAAAGATGGAAGTATTGTGGAGAAAAGAGAAATCATGTTGATAGAGCTGTTAGAAGAGATGGATGATGAACAGAAGCCATGGTATTATGAAATTGCAAAATATTGTGAAGATCAATCGTATCCTGAAGAAGCTACAACTGAGGAAAAAAGAACTATCAGGAGAGTTGCTCAACGATACACCCTAGTTGGGAGAGCACTATATAAAAGAGGTTTTGATGGAGTTCTTCTGAGATGTTTAGACGAAGATGAGCTTTGGAAGGTTATGGAAGGAGCTCATAGTGGAGTTTGTGGTGGCCATGTCAATGGACAGATGCTAGCAAAGAAGATCCTTAGACAAAGATTTTATTGGCCAACCATGGAAGAAGATTGTGTAGGATATGTCCGTAGGTGTGCTAAGTGTCAACTTCACGCCGACAAAATTCATTCTCCTGCATCTTCACTCCATCCTGTTTCTTCCCCATGGCCTTTCTCCATGTGGGCTTTCGACATTATTGGACCTCTTGGTAACCCAGATTCTGGCATCAAGCAAAAATCTTTCATTCTCACGGCAACGGAATACTTCACCAAGTGGGCAGAAGCTGAAGCATACGTGGAGATCAAAGCATCAACCGTCTGCAAATTCATCATGAAGAACATCATCACAAGATTCGGAATTCCAAGTACCATCGTCACCGACAACGGACCGCAGTTCGTGTCACAGGAATTGAAGGACCTCTGCAACAGGTATAAAATTGCATTGCATCATTCATCTCCTTATTATCCGCAAAGCAATGGCCAAGCAGAGGCAACTAATAAGACTTTGATAAAAATTATCAAAAAGACGTGTAAATCTAACAAATTCGCAGATTGGCCAGAAAAATTGGTTGAGGCTCTATGGGCCTACCGAACTTCAATCCGCACGCCTACTGGACAAACTCCTTATTCCTTAACATTTGGAATGGAGGCGGTAGTTCCATATGAGATCCTTATACCGTCATTAAGAGTACAATTGAACAAGGAATTCTCCGTTGATGAACATCGTTCAGCACTCCTTGCTCAATTGGAACTTTTAGACGAGAAAAGATGGTCAGCTGCTAATCATGCAAAAGCTTATCAAAACAGATTAGCACGTTTTTATCAAAAGAAAGTCATTGAACGAAAGTTCAAAGTCGGTGAAATGGTCGTTAAAAGAATTTTTGTAAAACCTGGTGGTCCGCGTTCTAAGCTCCAACCCAACTGGGAAGGACCTTATGTTGTATCGCACGCTTATCCTGGTAATGCTTATCGTTTGGTTAATGCAAAAGGAGAAGAGCTAAATCATCCTTGGAATGGTTTACATCTTAAGAAATACTACCCTTAAGTTAAAGAGTCGATCAGTATGGTACAAAGACCAGTGGAATCAGAAAATTTATAAACTCAAATTTCTTTGTTAGTCTGAATAATTTAACTTCAAACCCATTACCGCACACACTGACACGTTTGATTCGTGAGTAACAAGAGATGCCAAGTCCTTAAGAATATCAAAAGCTTGACTAAGAGTGTAAAGTACAAATCATTCTTTTTAAATTCTGTTTTACACTCGGCCCATGATGTCGGAACGAGGCTTAAAATAGACTACCAAGAATACCCGCCATCTTAGTAGGAGGCCGTCATAAAAAAATGGGGGAGATCCGTTCCAAAGCAAAACAAAGAAAGAAAAGAATAGAAAAGCAAAAGCAAGGCAAAAAGCCAAATTCAAAATCAAAAGGCCAATACACTACAAACGTTACATCAGGGCCATGAAATGAAACAAAAGGGAACGCAAGGTCGATAAATACCCCGGAAAGAAAATGACCGAACCCCAACAGATATTAGGGTTAGAAAGGGACATCTTTTTAGGTCTCCGGAACCTTCTCATGGGCTTTCTAAATCTGTTCTTTTTTTCTTTCCAAAGAGGTGTACCTTAAGCTTAAAGAATGGCTTAGATTGACTAAGGGTCGAATCATCAAATGGGATCACGAATGGAAACACGAGTTCAAACACGATGGGTTTTAAGTTAAGTTGTTAAAGAACAATTTGGAAATTAAGTTAATAAATGAATATGATCTTTTGATCTAAGTACCATACTGGTCTTTTAGTCAAAAACAAAAAAATACATATGTCAAAAATTCAAAAAAAAAATGTATATGTCAAAATTCAAAAAAAAATACATATGTCAAAATTCAAAAAAAATTACATAGTCAAAAATTCAAAAAAAAATATATATATTTTTCAAAATCTAAAAAAAAAAGAATACATATTTCAAAATCCCAAACAAAAATGAATATTTCAAAACCAAAAATGAATATTTTAATTAACATCTGCTTATTGCACTTGGTGTGTCTCATTCCTTTTATTTTCAGTGAGCATCTGTTTGCTTGCATGTTGCATTTTGCTTAAGTCTGATTATTCTTATTACCTTTGTTAATAAAGGCTATGCCCCTTGACCCTTCTATCAAGGATAGGATCAAGTAGTCGGTTACTTAACCAGGCAAGGGGCTAAGCCTGAACAGATACTTAACTTGTTTGTTCAAGTCATATACAGGACACAAGGCATGAAGATAGTTGGATTTCGGGTAGAGAACTACCAGAAACCTGTTTCTGTGAGTAAAAGGCGTCGAGAAGCACCGACGCGTTTCAGAAATTCAAAGAAATGATTATAAAGTTGGAAATGTTAAGAAGATCCCATTGTGGAATTCAAGTCCCGACCGTGGCTAAAAAGACGGTTATTTCTATCCTTGTACTCTTTCCATGTAATTATTTGCATTCGCATTATTATATATTAAATATTTATTAGATTATATCAAGGACCTTGTGGTTTTGATGAAACTGAAATTTGAGTTCCCCTTCAACAAAAACAGTGATAATTCCGGAGGATTCTTAATCGCATGGATAGGCCGTTGGATTGTTAATTAGTGGGGACGATGGTTCCACTTTTGTGAAACGGTGCGTGGATAAACGAGCTTCGGCTTAGCACTGGATTACAAGAATTGGTATCTTGACTCATTAATAACAATTTAACAATATTATCCTTGATTAATTTATATTTTATTTGACTTTATATTTTTCTTTTAGCCCAGCATGCATCATGTAGGACTTTGAAATCATTGAAATAAGGATGAATTACTGATTAAGTTTCAGACCATTAAATCAAATAACTTCAACATGATATGAAATATTCCATTCCGAATTGAGTATCTTGATTATCTTTGAGGTTCGCTTGAAGATATCCTTGGAATTCTATCCTTGATTGGATTCTTTATCCAATATTCTTATTTTCTTTTAAGATCCATCATGGCTGTAGCACGTCCACATTAGCTGGCAAACGCTCCCCATGATGAAACCTACAGTGTCTACGACCTGAGGTACTTCCCACTCCGAGGAGGTTGATCGACTTTATTTTATTTCCTTGTCTACTTCATCCAGACAGGATTAATTCCATTGATCTCCTTGAGCTATCTTCGTGGATGATTTCGAGAAAAATTCCAGTCATGTGATGTTAAGAGCGTGTCTCATCACACCTTGGCATCACCTTTTCAGTACATTCCATTTCATTTCACTCTCTTGCAAAGACGATGCCAAGGTGAGGCAGCTGTAGACACGCTAATTTTGACGTCATTTCGAGTAAATTTTATATCATACAATAATGCCTCATAATGGTCTGATAATTAATCATCAATTAATTTTTATTAATCTTTTTAAGTGTTAGGTTTAACAGATGTGTTTAAGTTAATCAATTGAATTGATTTTAGCTCAAATTTGAGTTAAAATATGAAGAATTATAAAAGACGTCGACCCATGTGGACGCCATTTAGAGTTTATTCCTATTTTAGCGATTAAATTTAAATTTTAATTAATTTATTTATTAACTAAAAGGCGTCTGTAAATGTCGACGCGTTTTAGGTTTCCTAAATGGTTTTAACCTCTCCTCCGGATGTTTATCCTTATCTTAATTAGTCTAAAAGACGTCTACACAAGTGGACGCGTTTTACCTAATAAAGATAAAGATAAGTTTTCCCGGATATTTATCCTTATCTTAATTAATCTGAAAGGCGTCAGCCAAGGTGGACGCGTTTTAGATAATTACAGATAAAGATGAATTAATCAGTATTTATCTGTCGGTTAAGATGGATAAATTCGGAGTTTTTCAAATGTCAATCTCGAACGCAAGAAATACCTATAAATACCCTGCATGTTGAAAAAAAGAAAAGAAGAGAACAGAATTGAGTTGAAGATCGAAGCAACGTCGTAACGCCGGAGCGCTGCCATTTTCAGAAGTCGGCGTCCCTTTCAAGATCTTCATCTTTTCAAAGCTTCAACCGACTGGGCATAAGTTTTTCATTACTGCATTCATCTTCATTAATTTTATTTTTCATATTCACTTCATGCAAACACACACCACAGCATAATCTTTCAAAACCTACTTAATCTAAGGGGTTTCAAAGTCATTTAAAAAAGTGAGTTTGCTGTTTTAAATATGCTCAACATCATGATTAGTTCAGATACTGCTTCTACTTAAATTCTCATCATCATTGTTTCTTCATTTTTCTGTTTCTGCCTCTGCTGCACTCAACAATAACGAGAGATCAAAAGGGGGAAATCAAGCACAAAGCCAAAAAGACTTATGGACGATCCTCAACCTCAAATTCAATAGCAAGAACAAAGAACAAAGAAAGGGCTCTCTTTCTTCAGCCGGCTGAGGAAGGGGAACCAAGGACTCAATCTTCCGCGTTTTGAAAGGTAGGCGATCATACCTCTTTTGAAACTTTTTAGTTAAAAGTTTCTGGCGATCACTGCACTTTAGTTGCTGTTTTTTTTTAATAGGTTAGTTTACACCTAAACAACATAGATATTTCATGTTAATCACACGGTCATTCTAAGCACCTACACCCACCATAACACTCCATCTATGTCACCTCCTCGTGCCATCGTGCCTCAATCACTGTCCTAGCAGCAAAAGGCTACCACTTAAGTAATTAAACCCTCCGCCGCAGGCGACTACAAGCACGCATGCACCCCCTGCAACCACCCCCACCCCCAAAAGTCTACCTGCACTCTTTCCAACTGCTTTTGCATGCAAGCTTTTCTCTTTCCCTTTTATTAATAGAATTATCTAAGGCCACTCCCAGCTGAGCTGGGATTAGTAGTCTAGTAATGGCAATCTTGAGCTTGATCCCACTCCTTTAAACCATGGTCAACAGAAATAGTCAAAGAAGCACTCTTCATTGAAGTAATATGTTTGAACTTTAATGAAAATAAAAGCAGCAGATTAAGCATTTCAAAACAAGTATATATTTCTCTGTACCCACATAAGCTCTAAAACAAAGATAAGGGGAAAAGGAAAATTACCTGTGAATCCAATGGATCTGCTTCTCGAGAAACAAGATGTTGCAAGCTGACAATCACATTGGATGCAGCCAAAATTGGGTCTATTGCGTGCTGAGGAAGAGCAGCATGGCCACCTTTTCCACTAATTGTGGCCTTAAAGAAGCCATTTCCAGCCATAATTGGGCCAGGCCTAGAGGCCACCACGCCAACAGGAATGCAACAGTCTACATGAAAACCAAAAATGGCCTCAACATTATTTACAGCTCCATCTTCTACCATCTTCTTTGCTCCAGCACCTCCTTCCTCTGCTGGTTGGAAGACAAGAACAACAGTTCCCTACAAAGGTAAAGGAAAATTTTACATGCTAACTTCAAAAACATTATAGGTCACTACATCATAACCAGTAGCCACCTTTATTGAAGAATAGCATACGGATAATGCAGTTACACTCTTGGATAATAAATTATAAAGAGGGCATGGAAAAAGTATCATTTGAGATAAAAGTAAAGCCCTGAAATATATACAAAAGTTTTCCAGCTTATGCATATACAAAGACAACGCATGATAAATTCAGCTAACAGCTGCCAAAGAGGATGTTAAATTAAAGTACAACTTGCAATATACCTCCAAAACAGAAATCCTAACGAGTGTAGTAGGAAGTTCAAATATTGTCAACTTAATGTCCTCCATTTTATGAGTTAACCAGTTCAATAAGGGTAGCCTCTTATTGGAATTTCCCCAAATAAGAATCCCCATCTTTAGAGCGCTCCTGGGGCTCCATACCTGCTAGGCTAATGACAACCGGGTCCCCCCATCGCAGATGAAACTATAAGCAACAGAGACACTATTCACAGTTTTCTTACCTACAAACCTAAGTACCCATCCTGTGGAAACCAAAACAGTAGATCGTAAAGGAGAAATGGAGAGCAAAACACCTGCAAATGCTCGTGATGTTCTTGAAGAATCTTGGCTGCCCCAAGCAGCATGGCCACATGAGCATCATGCCCACAAGCGTGCATTTTCCCCGGCACTTTACTCTTGTGCTCCCACTCCACACTCTCCTGTTAACATTTGTTGTTACAAAATTCAACACAAAGTCACAAGGTGAACTAACTGCCAAGAACGCGAAGTTTGCAAACAAGCGGAAATAACACCTACAAATCTCCCAGTTGTAAAAAAAGTCAAGAAAAAAGAAAAAGGAAGCATTTTGGAGACAGATGTGGAAGAAAAAAAAAATCCGCCTTTAGGTACGCAAATAACTAACCACTTACGCGAAGAAAAAGAGAATCTTTGGGTACTATATGTGCTATAGGATTTGAAGGGAGCTCCTCAATTCAAACCTGAATGGCGAGGGCGTCCATGTCGGCCCGCAGCGCCACGAAGGGAGGACCGCCGGAGCCGACGAACCCGACGACACCGGTGACGGCGAGGGGGTGCTTGTAGGAGATGCCTATGGCGTCGAGCTCCCGCCTGATGAGCTCGCTGGTCTGGAATTCCTCGTAGCCCAGTTCCGGGTTCTCGTGTATCCTCCTCCTGACCCCCACCATCCACTCGAAGAGCTCCTTCTCCTTGGCCCTCTCCAAGAGCCTCGGGCCAGACATAGCGCTGGGGTCGGCGCGCACGGGGCTGCGCAGGTGGAGGAGGAGGGCTAGGAGGAGGACCCACCTGCCGGAATCCATGGCGCCGCCGGTCCCTCCTCTTCTTCTTCCTCCTCCTCTCTGGCCGACGGCAGTGAAGAGAGAGAGAGAGTAGGTGGTGATTAGTGAGTAGTGACGCGAGGGAGAAGGTGGTTCACGATTTTATATAGAAGTCCCTAAAAGGTTAATCATTTAAAAACAAATCTCCCATATAATATACATATAACTATGCAAGTAATTTGCATACCTCCAATAATTGAGTGTGTCTAAATTTTTTTATTCCATTTATACGAATTTGTTGTGCAGTAGGGGTGCAAACGAGTAGAGTGGAGTCAAGTTTTATCTTGTTCAAGTTTAGTTAAATTATTTTTAATCGAGTTCGAGTCAAATGTCTTTGAGAGTTATTCGATTTATACAGCTCTCTTTTTTTTATTCTTCTATTTTGATATATTAACCAAAAGATTACATCATTTTTAAGGTACATCACATGTTTAAAGATTTCATTAACTTTTTAAATATTTGTTGAAATAGTATTTACTAAACATACCTACTTCATTTTTAAAAATTCTGACAATCTTGCCAAACATGTCATCAATCTAGTGATCTGCATCATTTTTGAAAATTGAGTAAACAATTAATATGGATTAAAATTTAAAAGCAAAGTAACTTAAAAAATAAAAGTGCTCCCAAATGTCCTATTAACTTGTTAAGATATTAAATGGGTCGAAACACTGGAGTAGCTCACGAGTCAACGAATCTATGATACATTTACTTAAGATTTTTTTTAAAAATAAATTAATAAAATTTAGGACAAGCCATGATGAGTGTTAAGTTGTTTGCACCATAATTATTTGGTAGAAAATTCTATAAGGCATTAGATATCTTATTAATTAAGTTTTATTCATGAATAGAATAACTAAATAAGTACTTAAAAGAGGTTTTAATGAGTATTTAAATAAGTTCTTAGTGAGTGCTAAAATGAACTCTTAAGGACTACTTAAATGAGTTTGGGTCATGAACATAATCAAGTCAAATTCGCTCGTGTTCAAGCTTGGTTCAATGGTGCATTTTATGAATCGAGTTCAAATTTTTATTTAAACTTATTTATTTAACTTAATAAATGAGCCGAATCAAACTATCATCCATCAGTCTTACGAGCTATGAGCTATTATCGAGTGTATTGATTCATTGCCCTACTTTCAAGTCAGTCCAATCTCTTATTTCAAGTGAGAACATTTTTCTTTGAAATAATTATATGAAAACTTATAGTTGGACTAAACTGGATGGCAAGCAACTTATGAGTGATACTTGCTCCGCCTCCGGGTGCAGCTGCACCAAGTGGCAGTGCAGTTATATTATAAAAATATCTTTAAAAAGTCTTTTAGGTAGGACTTCACATGTCCACACAATTATAATTTCTGATTCTAAAATTATTAAAAACAAAATTTGTTATTAAATTTGACCCATTAAAGATATTTTTTATTATTTATTAAGATTTGATTTTTTAATTTTTAAAATTTAGTAGTCAGATCAAGAGATTGAACTGTACGATATGTGGGATACATGGGGTCCGGCTTTTTTTTTTTTTTTTTTTCTTCTTAAGCTGCCACCGCCTATTCCTAGGACAAGTGGGAACTCGGAAGATGTGCTTAAGGGGCCCATTGGGCCATGCCAGCCAAGGGGTTGGTCGGGAGTGCGATTGGCATGATGAGGTGAGATGGCACGTGCGGCACAAGGCACACCTTACTGGACTGTTATCTTTCGGGTTTAGAGAAATTTTCAATGAAATGGTGAAGACAATAATATTTTCTCCATTACTTTCAAAAGAAGGATGGACACTCTCTTAAGCTCTTGGGGGATTGTACAGTGTGAGGTTATTGATTAAAACATTGACATCATATGAGTGAAGTAAAAGCAAGGATAATTTTTCACATTTCAAATAAATAAAGCTACAATATTGGTTCATTTTGAAGAAAAAGTAAAGAAAAGAAACATACAATTACTTTGTAGGGCTTTTCATATATATATATCCCTGCAAACTACCTTATTTGTATGAACGCTTCTGACTCCCACATTGCTATGAATACACTTGAAATCTTTAGAAAGGCTGGACTTATACCTCTAGTCAAAATGTCGTGAAATCAAACTAAAAGATTTTACATATATATTCCCAAATTCACTAGCATTTTACACATATACTTTGAATTTTACAGATGGATCTCTGACTTAATCAAAATTTATGGCATCTTCTTGGTATATTCAATTGGAGTTCACAGTGTATAAGGATATATATGCAAAATTCCGACTTTGTAAAACATAATATTGAAAAAGTGCGGCATTGTCTTTTTTGTTTTAAATGCGCCTAGTTTTTATAATTACCATCTTAAAGATTTGGTCATAATAAGTTCCTACACTATATGGTGGTTAAATTAAAACATGCAATTACTTTATAAACATATTAATATAACCCAACTATTCTCTTTGATATTTGTCAACCGTTTAATGACCAAAATATCTTTTCAAAGAATGAGCAATTAAGTTCTTGATCATCTTGATATTTTTGCCTTAGATGAGGTCAATGGGCATTTTATCGAGTTACAAAGAGGTCGTACAAATATAGGATGGAAAAGTTTAAGATGGTATCTTTTCTCTCTTCAGTAGAGGTGTGGTCTGGTCTGGTCTCTTTTCTCTCTTCAGTAGAAGGGCCATTTTTTTCACTATCATGGATATTTCTCTTCCTACTGTTTATATCTGACAATTTTTGTGATATTATTTGCCAATGTTATTTTATCTTTTTAATCTTTGATCTGCTACTTTACCATCACATGCTTTTATACTATCATTCTTCTATGCCGCCTACCAACCAACAAGGTTGGCTAATGAACCAATTGAGTAACTCAATTGACTTTACTTCATGGTCTCTTTTGGGAGGTCTCATGTTCAAATTCAGTTGGGAGCTTAAAAACTCATCAAGCAGTTGACGCATATTTACCACGAGATTACTTATCTGGAAATTGGTTTGATTCAAAATTCTCGCTTAATTAGGCGGACTATTTAGATCCACATGGACTCTCTTATTTAGGAGAAAAATTCAAACTCTGCTTAGAATCAAACTCTGGTCACTTGTAAATATGTGTATATACTTGGCCGCTGTACTATCTTGTCCAAAAAAATCAACAAGACTGGAAATTCAAAACCCTTTTCTACAAGGATGGTTCCTGCCCTGTGCATCAACCGGAACGAGATCGTCTAGACCTATGCATCTGGAATACCCAGACAGATGAAACTGAGCTATATGAGGGTATACGAGTCATTTACCTTCGAAAAAACGTGCATAATGCACGTACGGCTCAGTTTCATGCATCTAGGAGGCGCTGGACGATTCAGACGCATAACTCTAGACGATCTCATTCCGCATCAACCAGCCTTTGTTAGTGTACGACTGTAGAATTGTGGGATTAGGTGCTAGGGTGGCGATTTTCAAGGACTTGCACATTTCGCTCCATCACTTGGTATTTGAATCAAAATCCTAACTTGGCCCTAGGTTGATTTGGGTGAAACCTGAGAACTATAACCATGATAGCCATGAGAAGCTTATCTCCTGACAGATTGGATGGCATTTGACGATTAGAATTTTACCAATTTCATGTTCCTCCCTCTCGGGTGATAGCCATTTCCCCGCCAGATGGGAATATATATTCCCAGTCCATCCATAAACTGTTGTGACTTGCTTTCTTTCTTAGATCCTGATGTAGCCGAAGCTATCACGACCGGATTCCGAAGTTGGAATCCGAAGTTTGGATCCGGAGCTGGGTCGGATCGGTGGAGAGGCCCGACGGGGATCCGGAAAGCGATGGAGGCAGAGACGCGGTCGAAAGTCCGAGGCCGAGAGTCGCTCGGTCGGATGTCGGTGAGCCTTCGGAAGGCGTGGCCGAAGTCCCTCCGGCTGAGGTATAGACGATGCGGAACCGAGTCACCTTTGGGTGAGGAGCAGCCGGCAGACGGCGTCGAGACCGGAGGGAGGAGTCCGAGGTCGGCGACCGAGACCGACTCGGTGAGGTCAGCGAAGATTCGAACCGAGCCCCTGCATAAGGGAAAGAAGAAGAAACCGGTCAGTAGGAGTCCCGGGCTTCGGCCCTTAGGAACCCCCTCCGACGGTTAAGTTAGCTTCTGAAGATGATTCGATTCAGAAGACGAAGAGTAGCTTTAATGCTATTTGGACTATGGTCCTTGAGGGTCACGGAGACATACCTTTGGCAATAAATAGCGGTGTATTTATAGCGGAGGGTAGAGGATGGTTAACGGTGGTAGCCGATATAGGACTATGTTCCGGGCTTATTGGTAAACCGCCATAGTGCCTAGTCCTCCACCGGAGTGGGCCGGACACGGCTGTTGGGCCGAAGGGGGTTGGGCCGCTGATGGGCCGAAGCCTGTTGGGCCGCTGACGGGCCAAAGACCACTGGGCTGCCTGCTGGGCCGAGGGCTTTTGTGCCGCTTATGGGCCGAAGGCTCCCAGGAGGCCTTTTACTGCCACTGTTGGGTTGATATGTGTTTGGGCTTGTTTTAATGGGCCGAATCGGATTTTGTCCCATCACATAGCCCTCCACTCTTGTCTTCCTCAGTTTTGAGATGGCGAGAGTATAACTTACAGCCTGTGGCCTCCTCGGGGGATAACGTAGCAGGCGCTATCCGAGGCTTTCTGTTCTGTTGAAAAGAAATGATGCCCTCGGTCAGCCGAGGGTTAGTAGCCACTTAGCTGTCCTCATTCGGGATGCAGTGACGAGGGCCTTCGCTTTTGGTTTCGAAGGGCCGAGCCTTCTGACTCGTGTCAAGCTCAATAAATGGACGGGACAACCGTCGAGTTTTCCGTCAGAACGGTCGTTTCGCGAAGAAACACAGGACCATGTCGCGCATCCGGCCACTCCGTTAAAAACACAAAGAGATCTCGGCCGCTCGCGGATCGCGCGTCATCTCGGCTCTCTGTCCGAGGTTCCACTCGGATTGCCGCCTTTTCCTTCCTCGGCACGCGGATTGGAACACGTGGCGGGCATCCGAATGATCAGCCGAAGGGTCGGAGCGCTTTCGGCCGTCGATCACCCTGCTTCAATTCCTGGAGTCTGTCCGTCATCATTACCGAAGGACGGTACACGTGGCGTGCATCCGAGAGAAGCGGTGATATGGGGGAGAAGATCCCAGCCGTTGGCTTCGGCGGGAAGGGCTTCGAACTTAGCCTATAAATAGGGACCCCTCGCAGGGCACTATTCCGCTTCCTGCTTCCTGCACCTGCATCTCTCTGCGACCACCCGAGCTCTCCGTCTTCTCCGGCGACGTGCTAACTATCTGAAGGTGCTTCCGAGCTCGTCGCTTGTCGCAGGGAGCTCTCCGTCGCCCGGAATCGTTGCCGGGGAGGTTCTTTTTGCTCGAACGGCGGCGCTCGATCGAGGAGATTCCTTTCTTTCTTTGAGGGTAAGCCTCAATCTTCTTTCTCCATTCCCGCGATCTCATGTCCCACAGCTCTTCTTCGAGTGAGATTACTCCCTCAGACGAGGACTATACTCCGTCCCGGTCCCCCGAGTCTTCTTTGTCATCTCCTCTTTCTTCGAACTCCCTTGCTTCTGCCATGACGGACGAGGCCGAAGTCTCTGGTGCCGAAGGGTCCGAGGAGGTTCATACCCCAGGCCAGGCTTCTTCCTCGGGTCGTCGCCGTCCCGAGACCGCTTCGGAAGCGGCCTGCATCCTGACCGACGATGGGGTCAAATTCCTTGCCTCCTATTATCAACTCCCATCATGGATGACACCCTATCGGCCTGGTTCGAATACCAGGGCCAATTCTCCCCGTCCGGGTAGTTTTTCCATTTATGAAGAAAGCTTCCGGGCGGGCTTTCGGCTTCCTCTCCCTACCTTCGTCATCAATCTTTTATGCTTCTACGGGCTGGCCCCGTCGCAATTCTTTCCCAATTCTTGGCGCACAGTCTACGCCTTCTTGGCTGAGTTCGCCAACATCGAAGTCACCCCCTCGGTCAATATCTTCCGCTACCTTTTTAAGATTCAGCGGCAGGGGAGATCCGAGTGGTACTGCTTCGTCCCTCGGCTAGGCCGGGGTATCTTCTCCGGGAAGCTCTCGTCCATTCATGATTGGAAGAGGAGCTTTATCTTGGTTTCCCTTCCGGAGAATGAGAAGAGCATGTGGCCCTTTCCTATTAAGTGGGCACCGCTGGCCGAAGGCCTCTCCGATCCGCCCACTCTCAACTCCGATCAGATTCGCCTTGTGGGCCTTATTGAAGCCGCGGCTCCGTATGACATCTCGGAGCTCTTCAGTAAGCCGGAGTTACTTGTGGGTGCCGGGGCGTGGCCGGACCCGTCGATGGATCCTTTGCGGGCAATTCCTTACCTTCCCCCCGAGGAGACTTCGGGGGAGTCCGAAGGAAACGCCGAGGTCGTGCCTCCGGCCGAAGCTCCTCCGGCCGCAGAGGGTGCTGAAGCTTCGGCCGAGGGTAAGTCAGTCTTGAGTTGTGAATTTTGCGCGTTGCGGGTTGTTAACCCTTCCTTTTCTTGTTTTGCAGAGATGTCTGGGATTAAGGGCCTCCTCAGCCGGATAGATCAGCAGGGCGGCCAACCCCAGTCGTCCCGTCCGCAGGCGGCAGGAGGGGCCGCACGAGGTGTCATGGCCCCGAACGTCCGGGCCGGGATTACGATGACGACGGCTTCCTCTGAGGGCCGCACTGCTGCAGCCGCTCTCGAGAGGGAGCGGAAGAGTAAGTCGGTTGCCCGAAGGGGCGGCCGACTGTCGAAGCGGGGCTGGGCGGACGAGCCTGGCGAAGCAGAGCCTGCCCCGGCTAAAAAATCTGCTGTGGCCCGAAGGGCCCCGATGCCGTCGTCCCATGAAGCGTCGAGGGGCGATTCTCCCTCGGCCTTGATGGCGGGGGCGGAAGATCAAGAAGGCGCCGGGCTGCAGGGGCCTCGCGAGCAGGAGCGCGAGCTATGGGTCCCCGACCTGAGGATCTTCAAGGACGATTCTCTGGAGGACCCACAGACGTGCCTGCGTCTGCTCCATGGCCTAACTCTCCCGTCGGCCCTGGAGGAGCTGAAGGATCACTCGGCAACCGAACTGGCGCTGTTGAGCGCTCGATTGGCGGTCCAGGTAAGAAGCTTCTTTGTGTGCTTCGGTCTAGCATTTCCCTTAGCTTGTTTCGGGTTTGCTGACTCTTACCCGCTTTCGGTTACAGGCCGCAGTCACGGGTAATGTCTTGATCCGTCGTTAGGCGATCATCCGAGACCAACTCCAGGATGCCGAGAGGGCGTCGGCATCGTCGGCTTCGGGCGAGGGCCCCTCGGCGGGACGCGACTTTGAGTCCAATGTTGATTGGCTCTTAGCAGCGAATGCCCGGATGCGGGCTCAGCTGGAGGAGCAGGCGGCGGCGACTCGAGCTTCTTCTGAGGCCAAGGCGAAGGCCGAAGGGGAGAAGGAGAAGGCCGAGCGGGAGCTGGAGGCGGTCCGAGCGGAAAACCGGGCCCTTAAGGCCGAGATCCAGGACAAGGACGCCCAGCGGGCCTCGGATAGCCGCCGCCATGCCGAGGAGCTGTCGGCCCTTCGGCTGGATCTGGAAGCTAAGGCCGAGGAGGCTGTTGACTCGGCTGTGGCCGATCATAAGGCCGGCCCAGACTTTGCTGAGGAGATAGTCCAGGCACAGCTTCTGGCGGCCTCCTCGGTCTTTACCATCTGGCTAGCCGCTGCTCAGAAGGTCTGCCCGTCCATGGATTTAACCGGTATCGCCCTGCCGACGGACGAGGAGGGTGAAGAGCTCCTGTCCTGGTGGAAGGGGCTTGCGGCTGAGAGGGCCTCGGCTTCAGCGGAAGGCAGCGAGGCCGTTCCAGCCGAGGTACCTCCTATCGAAGCTGCCCCTGATGAAGCTGTGCAGATTGTGGATTCTCCCTCCCCATCTCCTGGCCGGAGCCCAGTTGATGTGGATGGGGAGAATACCGAGGGCTGATACGGGGGTTTGTCCCGATTTTTGTCTGGACTTTTCCTTGTAAGTCCGCGGCCAGATGGACGGCCAATTTTGTACTTTTTTGGTATAGAAAGTACTTTTTGCTTCGTCTTTGTATTTTGAATGAATGTCTGAGTCTGGCTCTTCTTGTGTCTGAGACCTCGTCGCCGTTTTAGTTATGGCTCGCACGGCCGAAACCAATACGGTTTATGCGATCTGAGAGAATAACCTGCCGCTCCCGATACGGTTTGCATGGCCGAAGCCACTCCCGGTACGGTTTACACGGACTTAGAATACCATGCCGCTCCTGATACGGTTTGCATGGCCGAAGCCACTCCCGGTACGGTTTACACGGACTTAGAGAAAATAACCTGCCGCTTCCGATACGGTTTGCATGGCCGAAGCCACTCCCGGTACGATTTACGCGGACTTAAGAATATCATGCCGCTCCCTATACGGTTTGCATGGCCGAAGCCACTCCCAGTACGGTTTATACGGACTTAGAATACCATGCCGCTCCCGATACGGTTTGCATGGCCGAAGCCACTCCTGGTATGGTTTACACGGACTTAGAATACCATGCCGCTCCCGATACGGTTTGCATGGCTGAAGCCACCCCCGGTACGGTTTACACGGACTTAGAGAAAATAACCATGCCGCTCCCTATACGGTTTGCATGGCCGAAGCCACTCCCAGTACGGTTTATACGGACTTAGAATACCATGCCGCTCCCGATACGGTTTGCATGGCCGAAGCCACTCCTGGTATGGTTTACACGGACTTAGAATACCATGCCGCTCCCGATACGGTTTGCATGGCTGAAGCCACCCCCGGTACGGTTTACACGGACTTAGAGAAAATAACCTGCCGCTTACGATACGGTTTGCATGGCCGAAGCCACTCCCGGTACGGTTTACACGGACTTAGAATACCATGCCGCTCTCGATACGGTTTGCATGGCCGAAGCCACTCCCGGTACGGTTTACACAGACTTAAGAATACCATGCCGCTCCCGATACGGTTTGCATGGCCGAAGCCACTCCCGGTACGGTTTACACGGACTTACAATACCATGCCGCTCCCGATACAGTTTGCATGGCCGAAGCCACTCCCGGTACGGTTTACACGGACTTAGAATACCATACCGCTCTCGATACGGTTTGCATGGCCGAAGCCACTCCCGGTACGGTTTACACGGACTTAGAATACCATGCCGCTCCCGATACGGTTTGCATGGCCGAAGCCACTCCCGGTACGGTTTACGCAGACTTAAGAATACCATGCCGCTCCCGATACGGTTTGCATGGCCGAAGCCACTCCCGGTACGGTTTACACGGACTTAGAATACCATGCCGCTCCCGATACGGTTTGCATGGCCGAAGCCACTCCTGGTACGGTTTACACGGACTTAGAATACCATGCCGCTCCCGATACGGTTTGCATGGCCGAAGCCACTCCCGGTACGGTTTACGCGGACTTAGAATACCATGCCGCTCCCGATACGGTTTGCATGGCCGAAGCCACTTCCGGTACGGTTTACACGGACTTAGAATACCATGCCGCTCACGATACGGTTTGCATGGCCGAAGCCACTCCCGGTACGGTTTACACGGACTTAGAATACCATGCATGGCTTACATGACCGAGGCCTTTACACCGATATGGTTTACACGGCCGAGGGCTTTACCAATTAGTCATGGCTTTTTGGAAAGGAGATTTTTTATTCATGCCTTTCGGCTAAATTCCGGAGGAAGTGACTTACATGAAGTAACGCCGAAGGCGTTCCACATTCCAGGTGCGAGGGAGAGGTTGGCCCGAAAGGGTCTCCAACCGATATGCCCCTCGTCTGATCACCTCCTTTACACGGTATGGCCCTTCCCAGTTGGGGGCAAGCTTCCCTGCGGCTTCGGCTGGCTTAGATGCATGAGCATTCCTCAGCACGAGGCTCCCGATTTCAAAGCTTCGGGGCTTCACTCGAGTGTTGTGGTACCTGGCCATGCGCTGTTGATAAGCCGCCAGCCGAATGCGAGCTTTGTCTCGGGTTTCTTCTATGAGATCAAGATGATCCTTCAAGACTTCTTCATTGGCCTCTGGATCATAAGTAATGACTCTAGGAGAGGGAAGGCCGATTTCTACAGGAATAACGGCTTCTATCCCGTAAGCCATGCGAAATGGAGTTTCGCCGGTAGGGGTTCGGCTCGTAGTCCGATATGCCCAGAGAACACTTGGTAGCTCCTCTACCCATCGGCCTTTGGCTTCGCCAAGGCGGGTTTTTAGTCCTTGTAACAGGCTTCGGTTGGTGACCTCGACCTGGCCGTTTGCCTGGGGGTGTGCTACCGAAATGAACTTGTGAAGGATGCCGAAGCCGGCGCAGTTACCGCTGAACCGACGGCTATCGAACTGCTTGCCATTGTCCTAGATGATGACTCGGGGGATGCCGAACCGGCAAATGATGGACTTCCACACGAAGTTCCAAGCATTGCCATCGGTTATGGACGCGAGGGGTTCGGCTTCTACCCACTTGGTGAAGTAGTCTACTGCCACGATGAGGAATTTTCTCTGGCCGGTGGCGACAGGAAAGGGGCCCAGGAGGTCGATTCCCCATTGAGCGAAAGGCCAGGGGTCGGATAAAGGGGTCAGAAGGGTGGCTGACTGGTGGATGAGGGAGCTAAACCTCTGACACTGATCGCAGTGACGTACGAGGGCTAATGCGTCCTCTCGGAGCGTCGGCCACCAGTATCCTTGCCTTAGAAGCTTGTAAGCCAGGGCCCTTCCTCCCGCATGTGCTCCGCATACCCCTTCGTGCACCTCCCTCATGGCGTAGTCGGCTTCGATTGGGCCGAGGCACCGCAGGAGCGGTCGGCCGAAGGACTTCTTATACAGCAGCCCGTTTAGAAGAAGGAAGTGAGATGAACGCTGCCGAACATGCTTCGCTTCCCTTGGATCGGGCGGGACTTCTCCTCGGATTGAGCGAGGATCTTACGAGTTACCTGTAGATAAGATGCCATTATCGCATCCCGAGCTTCGTACTCCCTGGAAACGTGACTGGCAATCAGCTGAGAATCGCTGAAAGCTTTTAGGTTCCGAACACCAACCTTTCTGGCGGCCCGGAGGCCGGAGATGAGGGCTTCATATTCGGCGGCGTTGTTGGTGGCTGGAAAGGAGAAGCGTAGCGCGTACTCCGTGACGATCCCTTCGGGAGACGCCAAGATCCATCCGGCGCCGCTGCCCGTAGAGCACGCGGAGCCGTCTACATAAAGCTGCCACTCATCCGCCGGTAAGCGAGCCGAAGTGTCCTCGGCTTTGGGTGTATCGGCTTCCGGCTGAGGTGCCGAGGAAGCTTCGGGAGTGAGCTCGGCAATAAAGTCGGCTAACGCCTGAGCTTTTATTGCTATCCGAGGTAGGTAGGAGATGTCGAACTCTCCCAGTTCGATCGCCCATTTTTCCAGTCTGCCGGATACCTCCGGCCGGGAGAGAACTTGCTTTAGAGGCTGGTCGGTGAGGACCTTTACTGAATGGGCAAGAAAATAAGGCCGGAGCCTCCTCGCGGATGAGACGAGGGCCAAAGCCAGCTTCTCTAGAGCAAGATACCGGAGTTCTGCTCCTTGAAGGGCTCGGCTTGTATAATAGACTGGCTTCTGAATACCGTCTTGTTCTCGGACGAGGATGGCGCTGATAGCCGTCTCGGATACCGCGAGGTAAAGGCACAGTGGCTCTCCGTAGACTGGCTTGGACAGGACGGGAATCCTGGAGAGATAGGCCTTCAGTTGCTCGAAGGCTACCTGGCACTCATCCGTCCAGATGAAGCTATTGGCCTTCTTCAGCAGCTTGAAGAAGGGGAAGCAGTAATCCGCAGCCCTGGACATGAAGCGGCTCAGGGCAGCGATCCTTTCGTTTAGCCTCTGGACCTCTCGGAGGTTTACCAGAGGGCGCATCTGCATGATGGCCGAAACCTTCTCGGGGTTAGCTTCCACCCCTCGGTGAGTGACCATATAGCCGAGGAACTTCCCGGAGGCTACCCCGAAGGCGCACTTGGTCGGGTTCAACTTCATTTTGTATTGCCGCAGGGCGGAGAATGTCTCGGCTAGATCGGCCAAATGGTCTGTAGCGATGCGGCTCTTGACCAGCATATCGTCGATGTAGATTTCCATGTTGCGGCCGAGCTGCGGGGCGAACACTTTATTGACGAGGCGCTGACATGTCGCGCCAGCATTCTTCAGGCCGAAGGGCATCCGGGTATAGCAATACAGACCAAGATCGGTCGTGAAGCTGGTCTTGCTTTCATCATCCGGATGCATTCGGATCTGGTGATAGCCTGAATAGGCGTCCAAGAAGCTTAGGAGCTCGTGGCCGGAGGTTGCATCCACCACCTGATCTATCCGAGGTAGCGGGAAGCTATCCATCGGACAGACTTTGTTAAGGTTGGTGAAGTCCACGCACATTTGCCACTTGCCATCCTTCTTTGGCACCATCACTACATTGGCGATCCAGTCCGGATGATGTACCTCTCGGGGGTGCCCGGCATCCAACCCCTTTTGAACTTCGGCTTGGATGGCGGCTCTCCTTTCTTGATTGAAGGTACGCCGCTTCTGCTTTACTGGGGGCTGGTTAGAATCGGTATGTAGTCGGTGTTGTGCTATCTCCGGGTCGGCCCCGGGCATATCTGTCGGAGTCCATGCGAAGACGTCGAGATTCTTTTTCAAGAATTCGGTGAGTTTCTCCGCTTCGATTTTCTCCAGGCCGGAGCCTATCATCAGGGTTCGTCCTTCGCCTCCCGGAACTGGGATGGCGATGAGTTCTTCTCCCGGGGAGGCTTCGGCTGATGATTCGATCGACAGGAACTCGGCTGCAGCCTTCCCCTTGACCGAAATCATGTAGCATTGTCGAGCCGCTTCTTGATTTCCCCTGGCCTCGCCTATTCCGTGGCTAGTATGGAACTTTAGCTTTTGATGGAAAGACGAAGGCATAGCTCCGACCCCGCCGATTAGCCTTCGGCCGAAGATGGCGTTGTAAGTTGAGTCGATTTTCACAACGGCAAAATCCGTTTCTACGGTTAATTGCCGAGGGGCGGAGCCTATGGTTACGGGGAGTCAGACAATGCCCTCTACTCGGCAGGGCGAACCGTTGAAGCCGAAGAGGGGACCCCGGTGAGGTTTCATATTAGCCTCACTCAATCCCATTTTTACAAAACAATCGTAAAATAAGATGTTCGGGGCGCTTCCATTATCAACAAAAATACGATGTACATCGTAACTGTTAATTACAGCATTTATGACGAGGGCGTCGTCGTGAGGGACCTGAATATCAATCAGGTCTTCTGAGCCGAAGGTGATATCTTCTTGGTGAAGCCGCTTCGGCTCGACGTCGACCGTCGCTATAGTTGTAGAACTGCGCTGTCGGCGCCTTGATCCTTCTCCCGGCCCTCCGGATATCATCATGATGGACCCAGAGCTGGGTCTTTGATGAGATGTTTCCACCAGGGCCGAGGTGATCTTTGGCGGAGGAGCGGTTTCTCTCTCCGGGGGTTGCTGCGGCCTGGTCGTCTCTGGGACGTCCCGGTTCCGCTGTTGTTGGGGCTGCTCTCGCCGAAGCTGCGGCAGCCTGCCTTCCCTGATGAGGCGGTCGATTTCCTCCCGAAGGTGTCGGCACTCGTCAATCGTATGGCCGATCTCCCGATGATACTCGCAGTATTTGCCGGGGTCCCTTCGGCGAAGATCTGTCTTGATGCGCTCTGGCCGCCGGATCATGCCCTTCACCTCCATGAGCATTCGGGAAGGGGGAGCGGGTAGCGGTAGGTACCGTAGCTGCGGATCCCGTCGCCTTTCTCGGTCCCACTCCTCCCTGCGATATCGCTTTCGGGAGGGCTCTTGATCTTCGGGCCGAGGGCGGACCACCTGGGGGGCAGTCGCCGAGGCTGATTCGGCTGCGCCTTTACCTTTGGACATCATCAGGGCCTCCCGGTTGATATACTTGTGGGCCCGGGCTACGAGGTCCTGGAAGGTAGGGGGATGGCGCTTCCCGATGGAGCTGAGGAGCCCTTCATCCCGACACCCGCTGATTACGGCCGGAACCGCAATCGAGCTATCAAGGTTTGGGATTTGGGCGGCCTCGGTCCGAAATTTGGTAAAGTACTCTTGGAGAGTTTCGGTGGGGCCTTGCCAGATGGCTAGTAGGCTAGCGGAGGTTTTACACTGCAGGGTGGCGTCATAGAATTAGTCGATAAACAGCTGGCCCAACTGGACTAGAGAGTGGATGGAGTTGGGGGCCAGTGTCTTGAACCAAGTTAGGGCAGTCTTCTCAAGGGTGAGGGGGAAAAGACGGCAGCGGACTGCCTCGGCGACCCCTCGGACCGAGAGGTAGGTGTTAAATCTCTGGAAGTGACAGACCAGATCCGTCATTCCGTCGTAGAGAGGGCCCTTCGGCAGCTTGAAGTTGGGAGGTACCTCGGTAGCCAAGAGCTCTGGCGTGAACGGGGTTTGCTCCAGGATGTTGCTAGCAAGGGGTGCCCCGTAAGGCCGAGACACCATCTGCTGCATTTCCTTCCTCATCGCCGTTAGCCGCCGGTCCAGGTCTGGGGCGGTTGAGGTGGCAACCGATTGCCCTCCGGTTCTGGCTGGGCGAATTTCGGACGAAGCATAGCCTTGCTCCGTTTTGCGATCGGCGCGAGGGGCTCGGGCAGGTAGCGCCAAGGGCTCGCTGCGTGCCGTAGCGGCTTCGTCGGGGGAAACCAGTGAGGGTGCTGGCCGGAGCCTTGCATCTTGGACCGGGTAGAGTGGAGGGAGCGGCGCTTGCTGAGGAAGCTGGCCCAGCAACCCTATGCGCTAGGCGATGGCGGACACCATCTCCTGAAGAGGCGCAAGGGAGGTGACGGCAGCGGCTAGCGTCGCCATCTGTTGCTGGAGCGCTCCCACCCGATCGTCTCCCGTAGCGAGGGACTCTGGTATGACTGGCAGAGCCGCACTCGGTGGAGCAGACGGGGCGCCTTCGGAGGGCAGCAGCTGCGCTGAGGCGTCCCGTATCTCTGCTTCGCTCTGTCCGGATCGTCGGGTTACAGGTCGTTGAGACATGACTTGTTTGTTGGTTTCCCACAAACGGCGCCACGTGATGTAGCCGAAGCTATCACGACCGGATTCCGAAGCTGGAATCCGAAGTTTAGATCCGGAGTTGGGTCGGATCGGTGGAGAGGCCCAACGGGGATCCGGAAGGCGATGGAGGCAGAGATGCGGTCGAAGGTCCGAGGCCGAGAGTCGCTCGGTCGGATGTCGGCGAGCCTTCGGAAGGCGTGGCCGAAGTCCCTCCGGCTGAGGTATAGACGATGCGGAACCGAGTCACCTTTGGGTGAGGAGCAGCCGGCGGACGGTGTCGAGACTGGAGGGAGGAGTCCGAGGTCGGCGGCCGAGACCGACTCGGTGAGGTCGGCGAAGATTCGAACCGAGCCCCTGCAGGAGAGAAAGAAGAAAAAACCGGTCAGTATGAGTCCCGGGCTTCGGCCCTTAGGAACCCCCTCCGACGGTTAAGTTAGCTTCTGAAGATGATTCGATTCAGAAGACGAAGAGTAGCTTTAATGCTATTTAGACTATGGTCCTTGAGGGTCACGGAGACATACCTTTGGCAATAAATAGTGGTGTATTTATAGCGGAGGATAGAGGATGGTTAACGGTGGTAGCCGATATAGGACTATGTTCCGGGCTTACTGGTAAATCGCCATAGTGCCTAGTCCTCCACCGGAGTGGGCCAGACACGGCTGTTGGGCCGAAGGGGGTTGGGCCGCTGATGGGCCGAAGCCTGTTGGGCCGAGGGCTTCTATGCCGCTTACGGGCCGAAGCTGTTGGGCCGCTGACGGGCCAAAGACCACTGGGCTGCCTGCTGGGCCGAGGGCTTTTGTGCCGCTTATAGGCCGAAGGCTCCCAAGGGGCCTTTTACTGCCGCTGTTGGGCTGATATGTGTTTGTGCTTGTTTTAATGGGCCGAATTGGATTTTGCCCCATCAGATCCTAATTATTATATGACTTCTTTTGCTCTTGGCTTCCTGTGAATCTGGAGTTGTATCCTAGACCTTTGGTGCCACTTTGATAGAAAAATGACTTATCATGAGATAATTTATTTCAAATTATTTATGTTGAGATAAGAGATGAATGGAACGCAAGATGGAATACCATGTTCTTGGATGGAAGAGGAGGGGGGGAGAGGGGATATGACTTATTCAACTTATTTACAGAATTAACTCATTCAAAGACAGAATATTTTGTCCTGCCTATCAAATTAGAACAAGACTTATCGCAAAATAAGCCGCCTTTTTCAAGATTTTGTTTTCTTCGGTTCTCTTCGGTTGATCAGTCCATGCTACTAAAATAAGCTTCACTTTGTTTGCATAATAAGTTATTATCTGAGGTTTACTGATAGAATGACTTATACTAGAATAAGGGGTGTTTCGTTTTGATAGTTTTGTGGGACCCGCTGACGGAATAAGAAGAATAAATAATTCTTAGGTTTAAGATAAGATGACTTATTCTCCTTATTCCCCGAATATATTATTCTGCACCAGTATAAGTCATTCTGTTTGTCAAAACAAAATTAAGCTTATTCTCTCCTTGTTCGTTCTTATTCTTCTCTTATTCTCTAATCAAAGTAGCGCTAACGTTTAGACGATCTTTTTTTCTCTCTTATACCTTTGGGACTTTGGGAGGGGATTGTGGGGCCTCTTGGTTGCTCGGGCGCAGTGTGCCACGGTTCAGACAACATAAGGCGGCTCCGACGTCTCTGTCGGCCTCTTACATGTCCACGCTTTCTTCACTTGTTCTTCGCGTTTCCTTTTGGATAAAATTTTTTCTGCGCTTCGCGCGTGGATCTCTCACAGATCGCCACTCGCAACTGCTTGGAGCCGCGCGGGAGATCTCAAGATCGCGCGATAGAGAGAGGTAGATGCTTCCTCTTCCCTCCTGTGTGTGTTTTTTCCTTGTTCTTCTTCTTCTTATGTGCGTCGCAATTTACCATACTCGTTGGGGATTCCCACATCTAGCGGAATCCGATCTCCGGCGGAGGAAGGCGCCCGGAATCCATAGATTTTTCTTGCTTGCTTCTGGGTTTTTGGTTATGGGTTGGTTGGATTCGGTAGGTGAACGATCGCCGGTTTGGATGGGCGGTTCCGTTTGGGATTCCTTGTTTAGGGTTTGTCTGCTCGTGTTTTGATCAGTGTAATTTTCTGCAGGAGGCGATTAGTAGCGGGAAAGCAGTTGTTTTTCCCTGGTGTGGAGCGATGAGTGAAGTGTTCGAAGGGTACGAGCGGCAGTACTGCGAGCTCTCGGCGTCGCTCGCCCGGAAGTGCACGGCCGCTGGCGTGCTCGATGGCGGTAATGTGGAGAACTCAGCTGGGAGATGAGGAACAGATTGTTGGATCTTGGGGAGAAATTGTTGTCTGATGTGTTTTTTTATGCACATAAGAGAGCTTTGTAAAACTTGCCGAGTGTGGAAGTTTGCACATTTCTTGAATTGTATCATGTAACCTACCTTTGAATTTGGCTTTGCAGAAGAGAAGAAGCAGAAAATTTCAGAAATCAAGTCTGGGTTGGAGGACGCTGAAAATTTGGTACCGAACTTCCGACGTATTTTCCTCATATTCTGTGGGTTTTTGGTTCTTGTTTAAGAGCTTACTATGTTGTTTTCTGGTTGGTTTGTGTAGATCCGGAAAATGGACCTGGAGGCTAGAAGTTTGCAGCCAAGTGTGAAGGCCAGGCTTCTTGCCAAGTTGAGGGAGTATAAATCTGATCTGAATGATGTGAAAAACGAAGTAAAAAAGATCACATCTGCAAATGCCAGCCAACTTGCACGGGAGGAACTGCTGGAATCTGGAATGGCGGATACGTTGATGGTATGCAAACCTGTGGTTACATTTACTTGACATCATGGATGTCATTTGCAAATTCAACTTTCACGTACTGATGCCGAAATTCATCTGTGTTAGCATGGGTGGGATGGGGAAAAAATTAGATTGTGATTGTCTGTGGATGGGGAAAGTTTTGGAGCTTGCTGACATTTTAGTTAATTCTTTTAGGAACCATCGAATCTGTTAGAACTTGCTTATCATTTGATGTTTTGAATTAATTTCTACTCACTGGGAGCCTTTGAATGTTAGACTATGGTAACTGGCTAATGCTCTTTGACCAGAACTGTGCTAGTGCTTTAGCTGTTCTATTGGCTATTCCGGTGTAGTCATTTATAAGTCATCATTTTCGTTATGTTCCGTTTTTCTTTTCCTCTTTTTTTTTTTGGGGGGGGGGGTAGGGGAGGTTCAGAAATAAAAATTGAAGGTCATTTTAAATTGGGAAGCAAAAGAGGCATATCTTTGAAGATTGAGGAAAGAAAAAGGAAGAACCAAGTTTCTCTAGTAAGTACTAAGTAGTAGCGGCAAGGAAACAAGGTGATATGTCCATGCTCCAGATTCCTCTCTTTTCTCCTTGTTGGATGGGTAATTTTGGGTACACCATCTTGGTGTTTTTTGTACAGGGCCCTTTTTTGTGAGCTTACTAGTCTACTCCTATACTTGTCAATCCCCTTTTCTGTTTTAATACAAAATGTGGTACTCTCTCTCTCTCTCAAAAAGAAAAAAAAGAAAGAAAGAAAAAGAAAAAAAAGGAACAAGAAGATGATGGGTTAAAAACACCAATGCATGGAAAAGGATGTAAAAAGAGAGAAGGTAGTAACAAAAGGGAGAATAAGCAGTAAGTGATGATTGTATGACAACATCACCATATTAGAAGAGAATTATGGAAAAATGGGTAGAGAAATAGAAGCAAGCCAAGTCAGACACACAAACATACAGGTGTACAGATGAAGGGTGGGAGAAAGGATGGATAAGTAGACATATTCTTTTCTAGTATACCCAGTGAATCAATTCCTTTATGTCACTGACTTGTAATTTATTAACAGAAGTACAATTCTGTCATTCCTGTATGGATGTCACTGACCTACTATTTATCAACAGACAGCGATTTCTGCCCTTTTCAAAAAAGTATAGCTTCCGGTAGCACGGTCATCAACTTTGAAGATTAACACATGATTTCTCGTCACAAAGTGTTACACATCTGATAGAGGGATCGAAGTTGAATGGCGTTCCCTTGGCCCCAGATAGGTGTGTGACTTGGGAGGTTTTTACCAGATCTATTTGTACCGCAGATAGTGGACACATTCTTAGGATGCGTACCACACCCTAAATTATTGCACAAATCATCTGCTACTCTAGGTGAGGCATGGGGATAGGTTTTCCCGGCCATTAATAAAATGGTTTCGCTTCTCCATGTGAATGAAATGGCTGCTGCGGATGTTGTGTAATAATTAATAGATAGTTGGCGAACATGGTTAGATTGGCAATTCATCAGCTGGGTCATACTATTGTCCATTTGTGGTTGTTTTATTTCTGCCATTATCAAATCTTTTGGTACTTCCTAGATGTTTGGGGTGGTACCTCGATAATGTGGTATCCCCCCTTCCCTGACAGTGCAGGTATCAGATCCAAAGGAAGAAAGTGACAGAGAATCCCGAAAGCAAGGGAACATTATTCTGCTCAAGCTTCCTTTTTCCTCTTTTGATTGGAGTTGGCCATGGTAGTGGAGAAAATTATTTAATTTTCAGATTATGTGCATGCCTCACTTTAAAAAGAGCTCTTCTGAATATATGGATGGGAAAGTTTAACATCTTAGAACCAAGTCTGAGGTGTGGTCTGGTCTCTTTTCTCTCTTCAGTAGAGGTGCCATTTTTTCCTTTACCATGGATATTTCTCTTCTTATCCTTTATATCTGATAATTTTTGTGATATTATTTGCCAATATTATTTTCTCCCTTTTAATCTTTTCTGGTACTTTACCATCACATGCTTTGTATATTATCATTCTTGTATACCACCTGCCAACCATCAACACTGGAAATCCAAAACCCTTTCTACAAGGATGGTTCCTGCCCTATGCATCAACCAGCCTTTGTTAGTGTATGACTATGGAATTGTGGGATTAGGTGTTAGGGTGGCAATTTTCAAGGACATGCACGTGTCACTCGACTCACTCCATCTCTTGACATTTGAATCAAAATCTTAACTTGGTCCTAGATTGATTTGGCTGTAACCTGAAAACTATAAATGATAGCCATGAGAAGCTTATCTCCAGACAGATTGGGTGGCATTTGACAATCAGAGTTTTACCAATTTCATGCTCCTTCGTCTTGGGTGACCCGATTCCTCACCAGATGCATATTCCCAGTCAATCCATAAACTATTCTGACTGGCTTTCTTACATCCTAATTATTATACAACTTCTTTTGTTTAATGCCTAGTCTGCTCCTGGCTTCCTGTGGATCTGGAGTCATATCGTGTACCTTTGTTGAATTTTGTGCCTTTTCAAGGTTTTGTTTTCTTCCATTCTTTTTGGGTCATGCGATCAGTCTAGGCTACCGTCTGCCACCTTTGTCTTCTCTGGGATTGGTTGATGTTGATATTACTTGTGTGCAATATGCATTGTGTGCACATGCATGCACACACCATAATAGCCATGAGAGAGAGTGTTATTTTTGGAAACTGGTGTATCATCATGCTCGAGGAAAATATCTATTTTTTTGTTAATCATGCGTTGGAAAGTAAAATTAGTAGATCATACTTATATTGCTCTATAGCTCCCAATTGTGCTAAAAGAGTGTTGGACTAGTGGTGTAATGTAAGAATCATGAGACAGATAAGCAGGTTTAGCTCAATTGAAGTGCCACATTAACATTGCTATGTATTTTGTATTTTGTTCATGCAATGGATTTTCTGAATCCTTTTTTCCCTGGAAAACCTGAACCTCTTTGTTGAACCCATCTGAATATATGACGAATTACAAATTTACGACTTTTGCAGGGAAGCTGTTTGTTTAAACAGTAACATGTTTTATTTACCTAAACACCGGCTTACCTTGAGATGTGTATAAAAAAACTATTAATTACTAAATTATGTTTAAACAAAAAATTATTAATTACTAAATTGTGTAGGCACCTTAAATCTTAAATACTAAGCTGTCGAATCGGACATCTTGTGCTCTCGTCAGGCTGATAGCCTGATATGCATACCAACCTTCACGTTACGCTACCTTTGATGTAAATTCTCCTCTTGTCAGTTGCCTTATCATGTATCTCACAGTGACGTGATACTTGCAAAAAAAAAAAAAAACTTACAGTGATTTGATGGTTCAGGTATCTGCTGATCAAAGAGGAAGACTAGCGATGTCAACAGAACGACTCAACCAGTCCAGTGACAGGATCAAGGAGAGTAGAAGAACCATGATGGAGACAGAAGAGCTTGGTGTGTCAATTCTTCAAGATCTGCATCAACAACGACAATCTCTCCTGCATGCTCACAACACGGTTTGTATTACTATTTGATCTTGTTCTAGATTTACTTCTATTGGTGGTAAATCTTGGAGAAATTGCAGATTCTTTTTTCTTTAAACACTTTTAATTTGCTGAATCTTTTTCTCTGAATTGCCGGAGGTATCTTACTTGCTTGTAATCACATTGTCCAAGCACTGTCAAAAACTTATAGTGGTATAACTTAGTGAGTGCGTGGCAGCCATGAACTGCGAAATTCCATACGCTGACGATTGTTTGCGTTTTGAGCCTTCAATGTTTCTCTGTGCATACCATCCGAAGAAGAGTTCTGACTAAATTTTATTTGCTTGCAGCTGCATGGGGTGGATGACAACATCAGCAAGAGTAAGAAGGTTCTGACTGCCATGTCCAGAAGGATGAGCAGGAACAAATGGATCATTGGCTCCGTCATTGCAGCGCTAGCTTTAGCGATTATTCTGATATTGTATTTCAAGCTTTCCCATTAATCCGCGCGGCAGAATGCTTGGCCTTCCACCTTCAGCGTTGTCCTCTGGGTGTTGTTTTGTTTGACGGAAAACATGGTAAATACAAGTTTTATGTGATGTTTCCTGTGTATAATTGGATCGTTACAATATCCTCCAGTGCTGGACCATTTTGATGCTTTTTTTTTTTAATTATTGATATGCCAGATTTGCCGAATCTTGGGACGGTTGATACCATATCATACCAGTTCATTTAATATGGCATTTCCAAGTTGACCCCAGTTACCTTGCCCGTGACCATTCAGCCACAGAATCGAAACGTATTAGCTTTTTCCGGATTTTGATTTTGATGCAATGTCAATATCGGTACAGGAAACCCTAGGCGTTGTTTGGTTGGAGGTTCACTTTTGTTATAGTTTTGTATTGCTATTATTAGATTCTAGAATGCCGATATGGCAATTAAATTGTAGTGTTCCAATATAAGCGTAACCAGCTTCTGCACAGGCATTTTGTTCCTTTCTTCATGAAAGTAGATTACCTATGATTTTAGATGGACCAAATGTGGGACGAGCAACAACGTTTGTAAAAATTCTTCCACGTTTAGTTAAAATCTTTCATGTGATGAAATGTTTTGTTTATATAGTCCAACTCCAAGGGGCTCCGGAACGAGTTCTACTTTGGGACGTCAACGGTTCAAGAACAGTGCAGATAGTGGATTATTCGTTTCCTAATCTGTAAAATAGAAAAAAAAATAGTAACTATCCTATAACTATCGGAAAAAGAAGTATTCAAAACCATCTTTTAATATTCAAATAGAAGCCGTTGGTGATATATTGTCAGACAATTAATGGTCAAAGTGAGAAGTTATGAAAGTCAAATATGAAGTGCAAATTTATTATAAATTATCCGTTTGAAGCAAAATATAAACACAAAAAATAACTATTCCACGAGAAACAATTCACTAAAATCAAAGTTCTTCTGCACTCAATAACTAAATTTTCTCAATTAAAAGTCTACAGTGTACTAAAAAGGCGAATGACAACAAAAACGACAAGACGTATATAACAATATTGAAATATAATAATATATATTTATGGATAGCAGAAGAACAATTTTCTGTATCTACTAAAAAAGTGAGTTTTTAAAAATTTTATCAATTTCTATATCCGTTAATTAATTAGAGATAAAAAGAATACCCACGAACCATCCATTAAACTAAGAGTGCAGATAATCTGATCATCGGTTACCATTGACATCCCTAATTCTACTGTAATAAAACCGTACACTATCTTGATTCTTTTCCTGACGTACTTCAGAATTAGCAAGCAGCCATTTCCAGCGTAAACCACAAATAACAGCGTCATGTCTAAACATCCTCGTATCATGTCTTCCAACACTCCTTTTAACATAAATAAAAGTACCGACTAAATTATAGCTAAATCAGCTAATGACAACAGAAAAAGGTCGCCTCTCATGTGGAGTGACCACATTATACATACAAATTTAGTTTTCATTCGCATAAAAGAAGTGGCAACAGTGGGGAAATCAAGATCATGCATTTTTAATATCAGAGAGCACAAACTAGGCCAATCGGATTGACTACATGCGGCAATGTATCAACCATAAAAATTTATCCCATCATTTGGTCTTAACAATTCCCGCTGAATAAACAGCTGCCAATAGCAGCTTTAACAAAGGGTAACTCCCGACGACAGGGGAAAAAACCATGGTAGAAGCACCACTCTTGTAGAGAAAAGACCACATGGAGGGACCGAGACACAGCAAAATATGCTGTGGTAACTGGTAAGACAAGTAGATGGTGCTGGATAGAGGTGGGGAAACTACACCGGTAACTGTGAAACCAGGTTTGTCATGCACGATACGTTTCCCTGTTGATGAACTTATTATGACTCAGAAATTGAAATCGGCAAGCTTTCCAAGTTCTTACTTTAAGTAAACGCTAAGTCAGCAACAACATGAATCAATTTGGACACCTACAAGTGGAAAGCCGGCATGGCAAGAATGGCATGGCATGTCGTTCCTCTTCAAGGGGGGGGGGTCTCAAGTTTGGCATTCCTCACCACCCGACTAAATGAGTAGACATTGAGGAAGAATGCCACACAACACTATTCTCAGTGTGGCATGCTAGCATTCCTTAAAATACAATGATAGCTTCTCATTTTAATATTCCATGCTATTAGGGAAATTCTGAAGGGTACAGTCCAAGAAACTAGCTTTATTCGATGATTCTTTCCTACATCCATAATCACGCCTTATAAGGGCATACTTGGCGCCACTTTCCAGTCGGAAACACTTTTAGGGCTTTTGCAACATTCGACCAAATTATTTCAGAGAAATAACATTGGAAAAATGGAGTTACAAAGAAGAATTCACCAACACAGCTGGCTTCCCAGGTGAAAGTTTCAACAGCCATGCCCTTAGGAACACTCCTAACACCAAAAAAAGCAAAAGCTGGACTGAAAGTGTGTGGTACATCAGTGGATGAGTGAAGATAAACAAAGGGAGAAAACAGTCTGGAATGAACACTAATGTGCCACACCAATCTCAGCATGGCATGCCACACCCTTGCCCCCTGATCTTCAGATCAGATGGCAAGGAAAGAGAATGATGATCTTCACATCATCCCCATCCTGGTAAAAAATATTAAGGATAATGTTCACATAATGAATGGTTCTTTTAGAGGGGGGAAAGGAATAAAAATGTGATGAATGTTTACGCCAATTGTTTAAAACATCAGATGTGCCAGATGAGTAACCTCAAGAAATCAAACACAACTCATTGTCTGGGAAAGGAATTCAACATATCAGCCTAAAAGCTTGTCTCTAAACAGTATAACTATCATAGGAGATGCACCATAGCCTGCCATAGTAAACAAGGTGTACCATAACACACTACAAAAGAGGAAATAGAGACAAAAAAGAAGGCAATTCTCCGAAGCCTGCCTAGATCTTCATTTACTTCTCCGACGAGTTGGGTCCCCTCTTCTTACCGAATCCAACAACTGAAATGACAACAAAAACCAACATATAGCTCAATGATCAGTATATATTCAATACATGAATACACTTTCAAGAGGATCATACAGATATCCGCTTTCAAGAGGATCATACAGATATCCGTTTGTGCAAATACCAAACTGCCTTAATACGATAAAACAAAGTAGTTGGCATTTGTCTCAACAAGCTTCCCATCAAGACCAACACAAAAAGATAACTGTGTCATAAGGATCACCTCAATCGACAGTCTCACGTAAGATTCTCAAGTACCGTTTCAAACAAGGGAGTTTCCCATCAAAACCAACCGTAAAGATGTGCCATAATCAACAAATACAGTTATCTCAAACAGATGGCTTTTAGTTTTGTTTCAAAGAAATAAGCTTCCCATCATAAAAGACCAACGTGAAGCAGGTTAAAGATGGGCCATAATCACACAAACACATTTGTCCCAAAAAGGTGGTTCTAAGTTTTTGTTCAAAGAAGTCAGTTTTCCATCAAAACCAACATGAAGCAGGATAAAGATGTCTCACAAACATCTCTTTATTCAACAAGCATAGTTGTCAAAAGCAACACAGAACAGCACGACACAGATCACTATAACAAAAAAAAAATACGGTTTTGTTTCAATGAAGTGAACTTTCTCATCAAATCCGAAACCGAACAGGATGAAAACCCCATGATATCCATCAACAACGCTAATCAACAAAATTACGAGCTTCCGATTTGCGCAGGCCAGAGACATCAACGGACAGAGAAGCGGGAGACAGACAGAGGAAGGTGGAGGAACATTACCTGCGGTGACGAACCGGCGGTTGTATTGCATGCGTTTGTGAGCCCTGCCCCTGGGCTTCTTCTTCTTGTCCTGCTTGGCCACCTTCGGCGTCTGCCCTCTCACCTTCCCGGCACGAGCCAGAGATCCATGCACCTTCCCTGCGCAGAAAGGAACAGAAGTGGAACTTGTGAGAGAAAGGCGAAGAGCACAAGTACCCCAAAGAACCCTAACTGGAGGAAGCACAGAAGATGGAGAGGGGAAAGCGAGGCGAGCTCACCCATGGCGGATTTGGCTGCTAGGGTTTGAAGAACGCGCGGCGCTTGTTCCCGGGGGAGAGGTGAAATAGGAAAAGGGGGAGGCGAGTTGGATGAGCGTTATATATAGTGAAACGGAAACCCTAGCGTCCCCCCACACGTGCCGAGTGTAAAGCACGTGAGATGTGGGGTTTGTTTACTTTTGACCGTATTACCATTGCATAGTTTTTGCTTTAATTACATCTGCCATCTGATTGATGCATGACAAGTTCAGATCTATGATCGTGTCCGTTAAGTCATAAATTTAAAAATATAATCCGTTAGTTATCTTATAAGTTAATCTCGGTCAAATAATAAAATTTTAGTATGTCAATATATTCGATCAGTAAAAAAATTGCATCTATTACCTTATCCACCATCAGTATCAGTTTAAAAAGATTAGCCATTAATTGATATGGATCGGTCGAACAATCAAACTATCAATTATAGAGATGTAAGTTGATCAGATCGGTGCAGATAGGTAGATCCATGATAGTGTCTTGTTAAAGCTGTCGATCTAGAAATGTTAATTATCTTATAAGTTAATAATCAAATAGATAATCAGCTCTTAATTTACCATATACATTTATTAGAAAAAAATGTATTCATAATTTTTTATATTATATATATCGGTTAGAAATGTTATCTGTTAATTATATTATAAGTTAATAATCAGCCATTAAGGATGTTTCTTTATTTTTCATTGAGACTTAATTTTTTATTGAAGTTTTTGCAAATAATCCCCAAAAAGGTTCTATATTTGTAAATAACTCCTTGCATAATTCATATTTTACATATAACCTCTTTAACTATGGTATATTTGCATATAACCTCCTTAAATATGTAGTTTGTCTTGAATTTTATCCGAGTCCTGATATTTCTATTTTATATATAAATAAAAATAAAATTTTCGATGTTAAATATATAAGACAAGTTTATGGATGCTTATGTGATTTTTCTTGTAAAGTGTTTGTATTTCAATTGAGGGTGTTAGTAGCATTTTCATTTAATAGCTTCACATATTCTTTGTATAGAAATAATATTTTAATTTAGGTGAAATTGAAAGTAAACTCACATAATTAAGGGGGATATATGTAAATATCACCATAACTTGAGGGGCTTATATGCAAATAGGAATTATGCAAGGAATTATCTACAAATATACAATCTTTTAGGGAGTTATTTGCAAAAATCTCTTTTTGATTTTTTGGATGGTCTGATCTCAGATCGGATTGCATAGATATGTTGAACATGATGGGACTGACCTTAAAAAAAAAAAATTCAAAAAAGAAAAAAAAACTGCATCCCATGTTGTGCAATAACAAGTATCACTCCACATACAATTCTAGTTTAATGAATTTATCAGCAGTGTGGTGATTGTGAATGACACAGACGGTTCAGTCGACACGTGTCAGCTTGGCGACGGCCGAAACGACCCCTATAAGACTAATCTCACATTATCATTCCAAAAAGCAGTTGGATCTGACGACAATACAAAAAAGTTGATGTTAATACTCAGATGATTCTGTCAATGACGTTGCAAGATCAGCCATGAGCATCAATTTGAGTATTAATCAAACCAACATCTAAACTATGTGCTACATGGGAGGAACACAAACATGGTTCCCCTGAAATGCTAATTATAAATTTGAAGAATAAAAGCTGAATGAAATCAGTTGTTCAGTAGATTTTTATTCATTCAAACAACAAAAAGCAACTAAAAAGGATGTTGGGAAGATGATAGTACAATCGATTTGAAGTTTGAAACATCACTTATGATTATCCATTTTAATGTATCGAATAAGCTTTGTTCACATTAACTATGGAACCCATCGGTTGGGTACAAGAAATGCTGTCTGTTCTACATGAATCTAGATTGCATCACTCGCTTCCAAGGTGACATTTAGTTTTTACAAAAAAAATGCCATAAACATTGTGAGGCACTGCATTTCTATGAGACACAAAATACGATGTTTTACGGTATATTTTATGAGTTACAACTAAACTAAGCAACCCACATATGATCTTGTGTTAAATACGCTATGCTACTGATGATTCTCCCTTCTTTCAATTGTAATAATGGAAAGCTGCTCATAAACGTATCATCTCATATTTATATGATGTTCATTTGGTCTTCATGTGTTTTTCTAGTACTCTTTAATGTGATCAGCAGAGTATAGATGATGATACAATAGATTCGTTTGCATCCTTGAATAGGCGTCTTCTGTCCGCCCCTTTTAGGTCACACTTCAGATCATCTACCTTTGTGATCCTTGCTCAGAAGGGATGATGCTTCCTCTTTTGTTGCTGTTTAGGATCCTTGGAAGAAAATCAAATTGAAGTTATGCTATTTGAGACTTGAATAAACTGACATGGTGTAAGAGAATGACATCCTGCCACAGATGCACTATAGTGGCTCTTACAAATTTCAGCCTCACAGCCTGTATGCATATGAGAAAGAGATAGACATGCATAAAACATAGTTTCATACTTGGCCAATATGAGAATCAACCACCCATACGGCCACTTCTGAAGACCCCTCATTTTTCTGTTGATCGACCTCTCTGGCCATACCAATCACTGAACAATGATCAATAAAAACTGTCGTAACAAAATTATTTTCTGCAATGCAATGTTCTATGTATCACTGTCTCAGCTGTTTAAATATTTAACAGAGATTTTCTACACATTCATTACTTTATTTTTGTGCTCCTGCAATGTCGTTGATCGGAGTGACTTGGGTAGCTCTTGCTCATTCTTTTCCTGCTGGGTGCTGCTGCTTGGCAGGGAAGACTGGGAAGTTGATACTCCAATGATTAAGAGCCATCCAGACAGCAGTGAGCCGGCGTCCAGCCAGCTGGGTGCACCGTGCTTGCCAGATACCTATCTTGACTCTTGTTTCATTCGCAATTTAAACCTCCCGATAGAATATATGAAAAAGAGGACAGAGTCTCCACCGCAACTACTGGACTGCGGAAGAATGAAAGAAAAAGAAATACAGATGTTTCATAACTCTGTGAAGATTATGTATAACATTAACATGAAAGTAGCATAAAATAAGAAGAGTCATAACCTGCTGTAATACATCAAACATTAAGGAAAAGCCAAAAATTCAGGTACCAAAAAAAGAACTCAGTTCAGTTTCAAAGTGGAATGTCAGAGGCTTGTCTTTCCCTTTTCAGAGCTATACCTGAAGGTGTGTATTGATCTACACGGAATCATATTGTTGCCTTTCCTTCTGTATAGACTGGAAAATCCTTGCAGCTGACTCTGTTGCAGTCCTCGGATTGTGCGGCACAACCTTGATCACGCGGGAGGGGTGATCCCTATGATGAGACTGGGGGGATTTGCCAGGACAATCCTTGGCAGAAGCCATGGGAACAAACAATCGTGCATCCCTCCCTTGTTGTACCCTCTCGTCAGGACTGCTTGCGGTGCTCCCATGTAAATCACTGTCTCTAGCACTCTGCACCTTCCTGGCACACTCTGAAAGAGCTTCACTCCTTGGGTTTGACATGCTACATGAGCTTCGGGACTGCTGTTCCTTCTGACCACTTGGCCGTGGCCCAGCCAACGAGCTCACCTGTTCGACTGCTGAGCTGGAGACGAGGGGGTTCGCCACTGGAAGGCCAAACGGAGCTGGGAAGAAGTTTGGAGCAACACCAGGAGCTCTAGGAAGAACACCCATATTTTCCTGCTTGTGAGTGGTGGGAACCCCATAGGCTGGGCTAATGAAATCTCCTGCACCTGGGGGTACACTCAGAGCACCACAACCACCATAGAAGGGAGCCATGAAAGCCCCATTTGGAGGGCAAGGACCAGCATACGGCTTGTATACGAGTCCTTCAGTTGGGGACATGACGGGAATCAACCACTGATTGCCAGGTATGTTGAAAGGCCATGAACCTGGTTTGTTGTCAGAAGCTACAGGGGTAGAGGATAGGTTCTCGAAGCAAGACCCATTTCTTTGAAGCAGAACACCAGGTCCTTTACTGTTGCTATCTTCATGACGAAGGGAGGGAATGGCTATCATATTCTCTTCAGAGAACTCACTGTTTCTGTTCACCTTGCAAGATTCATCCTCCTTGTCGATATGCTGTTGAGGTTTCACCAAGGATTTGGCAGGCAAATCCTTCATGGGAGCCTTGGGAGGTGACACATGTAAGTGAGAGTCATCTTCAAGTAGTGAATGTGGTGATGCAGCAATCAGCTTCTGAACCTGTTTTTAAAAAAACTAGCATCTCAGCCTACTATGTACTTCTCCAATCATACTTCTCTCAAAAAAATGGATTTCCAACTATATCACTTCAGTTAGAACAACTTACTCTTATCAACCTATGTAGTTCAAATACTTGCAATGCAAAAACCCTCTGTTGACTGCAAGCAATCACAAGAAACTGAGATGAAACATTGCATTCATGCTAGATATTAGAAAGAAACTTTGAAGCAACAGTGGAAAAAACATATTAAGAAATATATCACAAAAAATATAAGCTTAGAAATTATTCCAACCTGATTCTCATCTATTGTCACCTTGGTGAAAAACAACTATCAGAGAATCAAGTGCTATGTTTTGTGTGACAGTAATATCATTAGCATGCAGATGTAATATGACATTAGGCTGTTAGTGGAAGAAATCACTTCCCTTCTGAATTCCAATGGTAGTAGCATCCTTTGTGATTTGACAAAGAGAGAAATGGAATAAACTATTTTATGAAAAGACAGTAACCATTTTGGCCCAGTCCACTAGCCGGTTTGCCTTCCATTCATATCTTAAATCAGTACCCCCCCCCCCCCCCAAAAAAAAAAAAAAAAAAAAAAAAAAAAAAACAGAACAAAAAAAAAATTCACCACCACCACCATAAAACTCATGACAAGAAGAGGATACTCTTCCAGACATGCAAGCAAGACACATGTCTACTGTTGATAGATAATTAGATACCATTCTAGGGACTAGACTAAATTGCTAAGTATATGGACCGCCAGAAAAACAGGATGTTTTTGTGAACTACTTTATCAATAAGCACCGTACATAAATATTAAATATCTCAATATTATTTTAACTTAAATTATTATTATTTTTACAAAAAGAGAATCAACAAAAATTTACATGACATCACACGTGAGTAAAATACCTTCAATCATGCCTACCCTCCCTACGATCAAACTACTTGACCAATATTTTTGTTAGCCTACCATGTTTCCAACTTTCCAAAACCTTTTTTTCCTTTTTTTTTTTGTTGGGGGGGGGGGGGGTGGTGGGGAGGGGGGGATGCTACTGTCATCTCATGATTTTCATCACCATAAGCCTTAACCCATCAATCTGAGGTCAGCTAGAACCAAAAAAGAATGCAATCATTTGGCAACCATTTGACTGGTGGCCAACCTCACATCAACCCTGCAGGGTGGTGTCAAGTACAGAATGAGATCCCCTGGTTCCCTTTCCATGTCCCCATGGTCCCCAAGCATTGAAAAGAGAAAAGTTTATCGTTCTTTTGTTTTTTTGTCTCCAAGCCATTTAATAGGTTGGATAAAACAACCAATGAATATTCGTTCAGGGGAGTAGGGGATCACAATATAAAGGGACCAGGGATCTGGCTGAAGCCTCAAGACACTAGATGTTTTTCTTTTCTTTTTTTAGGGGGGGTGTGTGGTGCACTTGCGAATACTACACTCCTGGTGGCACACAAAGGAGCAACCATCAAAAGTTCCACTCATGAGGGAAAGATGAATGAAAAAGGGTTGTGTTTTCAGTGCTCTTAGGTTGATTGCTGTTCAAGAAAAGATGAAATCGGAAAAAGGTAAAAACCACCAACATGACATAAAATATTGTAGTGACATTCAGGTATGTGTCACTCCTTTTCCCCAATGCTTATATGTGAAGGCATGTATGCACGTGCACCCATATGGGCGGATGTGCATGCACTCCGTGCACAGAACACACATGGCTGTGTGGGCACACATGTACATACAGGTCATAACCATTTACCACTTTGTTCAGAGGGCCATGCGCATAAAATTCATTTGCCAAATTAAGTGAAGATAAAACAGAGTGGTATACACGTGAAAAGCATGTTGGATAGATAATTTCCAGATCCTTTGGTAATGAAAAACTAAGAGCACGTGAAAAACAAATTAAAAAGAAAATGCTGATTAACTCCACGAAGCAGGAATTGATTGATGGAAAAACAAATGGGTCCAGTGTCTGTCATCTGATTATTAATTTATTACCAGTCATCAAGATGGGAAACATTATAAAAAATGTGTTAAACCTAAGCATAAGCTGGCAAGTTGCAAATATGCTTGAAAACTTTATTTCACTTTTCACATGTTTATATGATCAATGGAATCTGAAAACAAACTGACAACTAGCTGTCACCCTCTCTTCACTCTCCTATCCAAGGTCATCTTGGATAAGAGAGGCAAGTATGAAGCTTGGTCAGTTGACAACCAGGGGTACCAGCATTCTCAGTTATGCATCTAACAAACGGATAAGATCCATGATCCTTAATGTGACACTGTAACAGCAAAAGCACCTGCCACTCAATCACATGAAAAATGTGGAATTGGCCAATCTGGATGGAACTAGTGGTTGCCAATGCAGCCAGAAGACATTCTTCACATGAAATACAGAATCGGCCGATCCGGATCACAATCAACACAAACTAATGATTCTAGGTGGGTAAAATACCCAAAAAATAATAATAATAAATCGACCGGATTGGCCTGGATGGCCCCGGATTGGCCGGAACCGTCGAATCGCCCTATCTAGATCAGCCGAATCACCTGATCCGGCCGGATCCAGGGCGATCCAGACCAATCCGGCGAAAGGGGATTTTTAGCCCCTTTTCTCCTGCTGTCTGCTGTGAAGGAGGAAAAGGGGTGCTGCTAGCCGGTTTGCTATTTTTCTAAGGTATTCCTTTGTATTGTTTACGTTTTTCAATTAGTTTGCATATGAAGTTTTTTTTTGAATTTTTCTATTTTTATGATTTTAACTATTTTTTATTTTTTAATTAGGCCAATCCGAAGTCAGCCTTTCTGATGGGGATTCAAGAGCGGCTGGAATGGAGTCTAAGGTCCAATGTGCAGTTCATTTGACCCATTAGGGGCCCATTGGGAGTCTTTTAATTTATCTGCAATTTTCACATGTTTTTTTAGTTATTTTCGGAGTCTTAGGGGTAGTTTAGTAATTTTCATATTAGGGTTTCTTTGAGGAGTCTATATATTGTCCTGTATCCTCTCGTGGGAAAGCATTGAAGAAGAATTTTGAAATGAAGAGCCACCGTTGCGTGTTTTCTCCCGAGATGGGACGGGAACCCTAGCCTTCTTCTCCAACCCCCTCTCTTCTATCTACTTCCAATCTACCCCCCCTGCTGTCCCGCATCAACTTGGTATCAGAGCCCTAGCTCGATCCCCACCACAGCCGCTCCCCTTACTCGTCTTCTCCCTCTTGAGCCTTCTTCTCCTCTCTCACCCCGCGCTGTGTTGGTTTCTCCACTGCAAGGAGCGGCCTTCCACGAAGCTGTCCACGCGGCCAGGTCGGTCTCTGGCGAATCCCCCACCGCTTCATGCGAGTTCAGGGATCCCCTCGCCTCCCCACGGCCCTGACGGAGGCACCCCCACCCTGCAAGCTCCTTTTCCCGCCGGCCACTCCCGTTCCCCCCCCCCCCCCCGACTTCGACGCGACTGGCCGGAACTCCACGTCACCCCGCTCCTTGCGGCATCGCCGCCTGGTTCGCGTGAAAGAGGAAGAGGAGAAAGGAGACATCCGCACGCCGCCGTCGCCGTCGTGTGGCTCTACCGAAGCCACCACCGCCATCATTCGGCTCCACCTGGGCCATCGGAGCCGCCGTCGCACCCCCCCTACGCAGACGCCGGCGATGTCACCGTCGCAGTCCGCCTGCGCCATCGCCGCCCCTGTCGGCCCCCACATGCACCTACGGAACCAGTGCCAGCCCTAGCACTCCCTCTCCCCGCTGCTGCCTTCCTCCGCAACCACCCTCACTGCCACCGCCGGCCTTCGCCGCCAGTCACCATCGCCGCCGTTGACGTCGCCTGTCAGCGCTGCCCGGCCGCTGCCGTACCCCGCCGCCGCTGTCCCCCCCCCCTCCCTTCTCTCGAAGAGATGAACAGTGCCAAAGGGGCTAGGGTTCGAACCCCTTTAAGCTAAACCCAGTCAAACCGGGTTTGACCCGGTCTGGTCCAAGGCCCCTTGCCTTGGGACCGAACCCTTTGGCCTTTGGCTCGAGCCTGCCTCGGGTGGTCCGAACCACCGGCTATCTAGTTTGAGCCAGGGTCCCTTGGGTTCGAGCCAGGGTCCGGCAGTTCCAAATCATAGCCCTATCAGGCTTGAGCCAGACCCCACCCTGGGTTTGCTACAATGCACAGGAGGTGCATTAATGCTGCACCGCCATCGCCGAGAACTCGTCTGTGCTCCGATTTGCGTGCCGCTAGCGCCGTTGGGATCGTCTCAGCGAGGCCGACCTCGTTGCACATCCGATCCTTCAGCAGTGTCTCGTTTTGCGTGCCGCACTTGCACGCTTTACGAGGGCACTCGGGCTCGCCGTTCGAGGTCTTTCCAGACTTCAATTTGAGCATCGTTCGCGCCGTCGGATTCGTCTCGACGAGGCCGACTCAGATCCAGTGTGCTGTTTCCCAGATTTGCCTCGTTTTGCGTGCCGCTTCTGCATGCCTACCGAGGACCCCGATTGCGCATCCGAAGGCCTGCGTCAGCCGCCTCGGTTTGCGTGCCAGCCTCCTAGTGCACTGATGCAGACGCAACCAGCGTATTGACTGCATCGTTTTGCATGCCACTTGCCCTACGTCTGAGGCGATGGCTTCTTACTACTCGAGCCGACATGGGGAGGTGTATACGGATGTTGGATCGAATCGATTAGCGGATGATTGGGACGACTTCCAAGAGGATTGGAAGCGCGAGTATTCCCAGCTGAGGAGTGATCTTCAGAAGATTTCTGCCATGCTTGCCAGGCTGACCAAGCCAAAAGATGTTATCTATGAGGCCGACCCAACGATGATCGAGGAGTATGAAAATCAAATGAAGGAGGTGCACTATATGACCGATCCAGCCCTAGAAGATGAATATTTGGGGGAGGTTGAATCAGTGACGCCTATAGCAGATAATGACCTCTTCCCCACTAAAGAAAATGAGCCGAAGACAGAACCGCTACTGGGAGATGTAGTCGATCAGCCGAAGGTCGTTAAAGATGTCATCAGTTTGCATGATTTTGACCACATATGGAGCGACGTCGAGGCACAATTTTCTCCTCAGGTTGGAGCATTCATGCGCGCGATGATTCATGGGTCATCGGTGTTGTTTTCCGAGCATGCTACCATCGTTCCCCCATGGATATTGACTCATTTTAAAATTCGAGGACGAATTTTTTCGAACCAGGGGAGAATGATGGGGATCCAGGAGCGGCTGGAATGGAGTCTAAGGTCCAATGTGCAGTTCATTTGGCCCATTAGGGGCCCATTGGGAGTCTTTTAATTTATCTGCAATTTTCACATGTTTTTTTAGTTATTTTCGGAGTCCTAAGGGTAGTTTAGTAATTTTCATATTAGGGTTTCTTTGAGGAGTCTATATATTGTCCTGTATCCCTTCGTGGGAAAGCATTGAAGAAGAATTTTGAAATGAAGAGCCGCCGTTGCGTATTTTCTCCCGAGATGGGACAGGAACCCTAACCTTCTTCTTCTCCAACCCCCTCTCTTCTATCTACTTCCGATCTACCCCCCTTGCTGTCCCGCTTCACTTTCTTCCCTTGGATCGGCCTAACTCGGCTCCGATCGGATTCGGATAGGAACCCACTGATCCTAGAAGCTGATCCAATACTGTATCCATGATCCTTCAAGATCAACCCAGACTAAGGAAGAGTGAAGAAGATGGAAGAATGCCAGGGTTAACGCACAAACACAAAAATGATCAAGTTACAGGCTGCAGATGTAGGCATATAGTCATATTCACGCTGTCAAAAAAAAGATTCTTCCTATAAAAGGCCCTAGGATTTAATCTAACAAATGAATTCAGGAAGGAATAAGCAAAATTGAGCATGAAACACTGACTATTCCAATACTTATGCACGTTAGTTTTTATATCTTCACTCGCCCATTCTGAAAAACATGTTTTCAGATGAAAAATCATGCTGCACCAATACCAATCAGAAATAAAATAACAGAACTATCTAAATGAAGTTGCAAGTTGTTACTAAAGCAATTCTTTCCAAAATAGGCTGAAAGGTGAAACTTAGGGGGGGTGAACCCACTTCTAAACATGCTCCCTCACCCCCAACCAATCCAACATGTGTAACCAAATCGAGAAAGGGAGAGGGGCACAACCTCATAATCTCCTCAAATTTCTGGGGCCACCTCACTGTCTACAAGGACCAGGAGGATGACCTAAAATAACTTTACCAGTGCTGCAGATGAAGGTGCCCCACCATCCATCAGGAGCATGACCTCACCAGCCTCACACTACTTGACATTGTCCATGATGAGTGATACAGCTACAGATGAGGAAGAATTTATGTTGGGAAGTACAGCCATAGCCACAACATCAACTGGAGGCCTTCAGGAAGCACCTCCAGATCACCGTGTCAGCATCACGTGGCAGTCTGCCACAGCTACATGGGGCATGCCTTGCCTCCCTCCCTCTCAGCTGTTAGCCTGTCGCCACCTACAGCATTGCCTTTGTGGTGTGCCACCACAGTGCCTTGGAGAATACCAACTTGCTGATGAGGAGGAGGAAGAAAAGAAAAGGGTGGGGGGGTCCGGGGGTGTGAGGGAAGAGAAGAGGGTGCCGGTTGAGCAGACAAAAAGAAGGTGGCTGATGAAGTGAGAAAAAGGAAGGGGCAGCACATAGGCATTAAATTAGGGTTTGGGGGTATTTATATGATTGGGCTCAGGCTGGGTTGGGTGTCCCAAGGGACCCCACCCAACCCAATCAGGTGACAGGTTGAGCAGTTGCACAACCTAACCCAACCCAACCCAACCAATGGTCGGATTGATGGGCTGGGTTGACCAATGCAGGTTTGGGTTTGCCTGCCCAAAGTTGCAGCCCTAAGGAGGACAAATGTAACAAGCATTGAATGATAACTCAGAATATGGTGGCAATAATATTACGGTCATAAGGTACCATCGTCACACAACTGCACAAGTAGTCACATGCAGGACTGGTATAATGACTACCCCCATATCTCCAACATGGACCTACTGATATTATATTCTACACGAAGATGCAGGCATCAAAATGGAGGGAAAAGAGCATGCTAAATCTATGCCAAGGAAAATTAACCAAAAAGTATAAAAATATAAAAGTTTCACTGGATATTCACTGGAGAAAGAATCTCCAATTCTCTTTCCACTCCAAAAAGACAATTGAATGTGACTTTATATTAGTTAATTCTGCTTGTTATGGGTCTAACCAGCTGTGTGTTCGCACATGGACCTTAACCACCATAGCATCTCCATCTGAAATTTAAACATGGAGACAAGACACTGAGTTGCTTCTACTTCATATTCTTTGTTAACATTAACAAATGTGGATGCCTTGCTGTTCTTTTACTGTAATCATTTTTCCTGAAAAAAATTGTTGTTAACATTTTGGCCAAACAAGACCACAATATTTTCCAAGGGAAGTGGAGAACACCTTTGAAGGAAGGGAAGATGATTAGGCAGAAATCGGACAAATGTCCAGACGTATTGTTACCACCAAAATAGATGAAATCTCATTCCTTCAACTCAGGAAAAAGTAAGAAGAATAAGCAAGAGGGCAAGTGATTTTTTTTCCAAACTGAAACTTGCCTTTTCCCTATATTTGGTAAGGAACTGAAACCTTTTTTCTATATTTGATAAGGATGAAACTAATTTAACCAATGAAGGAAAAATTGACATAGGGCTCAAGATTGGGTGGCCTTGGGCTGATCCGGGTTGGCTAATCCTAACCAAACATGAACTAGGGAGCATGCATCTTTTTTATGTTTTTTAAGGATTAAATGCATATAGGTAAGTTTCTAGAGAAGTTTTTATGTGCTTTCACGATCCCTCTACTTTACCCTTCCCGACCCCAATCTCACAAGTCAAAATTACATGGCTGCAGAAGAAGAGGAGGAGGAGATGGTGGCAGTGACATCGACGTCACTAGGTGCACCGGGTGGCATCAATGGCAGCAGATGAAGGTGGCGGCAATAGGAGGTACCCCAAAAGAAGGTGAATCTCTTTGTTCCTCCTCCTCATCATCTTCTTCTCACTTCACCTCCTCCTCTTTGCCATGTGAGGGAGAATTTAAAAGAAGGGAGTGGATGGCAAGACCGAAAATTCTGGTGGAATCACCCTGATGCTGCCAATCTGGGGCTGATCAACGCCTGTATTGGCTATTCTTGGCCGATCCATGCTAAAAAAGGGGGTCACTAAGTGGGGTTGGATCACATCTGGCAGAATCAGCTTAGATTGGATCTGGGCCAATCCAATCTGATTCTGCCTCCATGAATTTGATTTGACCCATTTAATTTCAACAAAAGAAGTAAAGCCCCAGAACAGGTCAATCAAAAGGGCAAATGGGATGTCCACCTATCGTTCAATCAATTTCTTCAGCATCCCAATTGATCCCACCCATTCTTGCCAATATGCTTTGACCACCCTCAATAAGGATTCTGATAGACCAGGACATGGTTGAAAAAAGAAAGTCAAAAGGTGAGTTACATGAGGTGTGCAGGTAAGAGATATTACACTCTCAAAAAATGCAAAGAATAGAACTAACTCAAAATACTTACTTGATGATAGCTCTCCTTGCTTTCCAGAAGTGTTTCATACCAATTACACCAGCAACATCATCAGGAGTTATGCCTACACCTGATATAGAGTCCACCATTGATGTATCGGAGGAGGTATCATCATCTCCATCAGGATCATCTGATGAGAGATGTTTTGTGGCATCTTCTGATGGAGATATTTTATCAGCACCTCCAGATGAACCATTTCTGTCAAAATCTTCCCCTATGGTGGCAACATTATCTTCGTATGATGCATTGCCATTCTCAGCCACATAGGGACCTCTAAAACCATTTCCAAGTGGCATTCGCGAATAAGATCCAGTTCTCCCATTTGACATGTCTTGTTTCTCCGTGATTCCAACATCATTCAAATGTCTTGGTCCCCCAAAAGTACCACTACATCCTGGATGTAGACTTGCAGTTCCACAGTGTGAAGGACCAAGTTCATTTGATTTACCACAATGACATTCTTGATTTGATGACAGCTTGGAAAGATTTGATGGCTTGGTAGCCTTTTCTCTGCTTGCCAGATGTGGCATGTTCTCTGTACTCTTAATATGTGTAGCAAGTTCTTTAGCTTTTCCTCCAATGCTGCCCCTTTCATGCTGCTGTGAGTGTGACATTAAAAAAGTGGTACCCTGTTGTTCCAAAGACTTACCATCAGAATTTTGGACTCGGATTGGACATTTTAAAGTAGTTTTTCCATTTTTCAGCAGGCTATCTGAAGGTAAACGAGTTTTTATTTCTATCTTCATATGATGGTGTTCTTTTTCAGAGTGTTGAGCAGTCCCAGGCATACGATGGTGTTCTTTTTCAGAGTGTTGAGAAGTGCCAGGCAGAACAAATGTAGGAACCCTGAAATCATCCTCACCTTCCAACTTTCTAGATGATTCCCTTGCACTGGAAAAGCCATGTGACCGCAAAGAACTGCACTCAACACCTGGATGTTCAGTATCAACTGTGTTTACCGTCCTCTGGGGCACATGTTTTTGTGATTTTTTCTCAAGCCCCATTCTCATACCATTTGGATTCAGTCCCTCTGTTGAATGATTGCTAATTTTCTCTGTTGCATGAGCAGTCACATGAGAAGGTACATAGAAGGGAGAAAACACACTCCGCTCATGCCCACAACCCTACAGCCAAAAATACTTAAAATGTAGATGGCAGAAATAGCAACAAAGCATAACATAATAACATCTTGCTTAATCATATCAATTAATTTATTTGCAACAATAACGAATATGCATATATGCAGAAAAATAGCCAATTACTTGTAACATTTCAGCTACACTCCAACTAATCTTTTTTTACTCCTATTATTAATTCATTTCCGCTACTACTCACACTGACAAGATGTACACATCAAAATAGCAACAGAAAACAACAGAATGGATGCCGCTGCACCTACAACAGAAAACAAGGATAAATCACAGTTCACATACATGCATGCAAATAATAGCCAAACACACACAACAATAAAAGGTGGAACTCAGCCACCAGAGGTATGACCTGTTGGTGCCAACTTATAGGTTTTTCATACAAGTGTGTGCAAAGGTAGATACCTTTGAGTAGGACCCATTCATTATGCCCGAAACATGGAATACGAGCAAGCACAAAGTAACCGATCTGGGGTTGTCAAAAAATTCATATTTGGTGTTACCTGATTAAGATAATCAGATGAATATGTTAAGCATGAACGTTAAGGACCTACTAATTAGGTATACGTCTCATTCATTCCCCATGTCATTTTTGGAGGAGAAACTATTCACCTTTCAAAAATCGTCAGAGGCCGGGTTTCAATTTGATTTCCGGCTAACTGCTTTTAAGGCAAAAAAGACAAACGGGAATGGATTTCCGCTCATTAAGAAGGCTGTTGGATACCTTTGACAAGAGCTCTGCCTTGAGAGCATATTGGCTGAAAAAAGTTTAGAACTGTACTTGGGATTTCTTGGGATTTGTCTTTTCAATCACCCCAACAGAAGAAAGATCTCTTGTAATGAGGTAATTCTTTGTACAATGTTAAAAGTTGTTATGTAGTTACCTCTATACACGCATCAACACAGAGAAAACTGCAGCCTTCCTAAGCCATATCCAAATGTATTAACCTACATGGTCAATGAGGTCACTTGTGACAGTGATAGATCAGGCCAGATGAAAACTTGAAACTACCTAATTGCTCTCACCCACTCACTCATCTGCATCGAGATTCCAAGCCTACAAAGCATAAAAAGTTACAAAAACATAAATAAATACAAAGCATCAGCAGAAGACCACATCTCTTCCTTTCCATGTCATTGAAATCCTCTTTCTTTACACTCTGTCATGGTTCAAGGTTTATGATGTTGCCTAATGGACCTTTTTCTCACCCTAAGCAGTTCACAAGCAGTTACTTTCAAAACAGCTCTAGCACACAAGACGACATTACTAGTATGGAAAAATCTCGCGTTTAAATACCCACGCGGATCAAAACCAAGCAAAAAGGTTACTAACCTGGCTCGACGCCGACAAGGGGACCAAACTGCTTGCGCGGTGTGGCGGCAGCGGCAGCGATGGCCCCGCGCCTGAATCGAACCTCTGAGAAGGGATGCTGAGCTGCTCATAGAGAGCCATCTTGTTCCTCGGTGGAGCCCGGGGCCCCCCTTTATCGGCATCATTAACATGGAGCCTCGGAAACAGAGGGGCCATGACCTTATCATCCCCTCTTCATCCCCTTCTCCCCACTTCCTCCAAGCTCACCACAGAACTCCTCTCCTCAGGAGAACCTGTAGGCCAATTCAAATGGAGGGCCACAGCCACCAATTCCCAATTTTGCAAAAAAAGCCGGCAGCATAGATTAGATCCCCCTCACCAACTCCAATTCCAAACTCCCCAAATCCTCGCAGCAGATATCAGAAGAAGAACAACAAGAAAGGCGCAAAAAATCCCAACCGCCCTTCCCAATTCTAACAGAAAAACCTAAGAATCTGGACGCCCCCTCCGATACCCAGATGTCAAAATCTCATCTTTTTCCCATCCGGGCGAGCGATACAACACAAAGCGGCGGAGAGAAGAACCGCCCAGGAATGCTCCCAGAGGCCGAAAGGCGACGCCTTTGATCGAAGAACGCCGAGAAGGAAGGGGAAGGGGTGCAGCAGCTGGAAGCGGAACAAGCGGAGGCGATGGGGGTGAAATATCTGGGGATGGATAGAGGGCCAGTAGGAAGCCCACGGCAGGCAGATTCGCTAGATGCCGCAGAATGGCACCGCCTCTGCGGCCACCACACGTCCGCTATGCTATGTTAGAGAGAGAGAGAGAGAGAGAGAGAGAGAGAGAGGGGAGGTGAGAGAGAAGATCCTACTGGTGGGGAAAAGTGCTGCTGATGGGGAAGGAGGTTAAGAGAGAGAGAGAGAGTAGGTTAGAGAGAGGACAGGATAGAGAGAGAAGATCCACATCTGGTGGGGAAAAAAGTGCTGCTGATGGGGATGGGAGGTGGGGTCCTGCCAACCCTCCAGACTAGGCAAGCACAAAAGGGATTTTTTTTTTTTTTTTTTTTGAACGATAGTTCAGTAGAACTGGACGGTCCCAACTCTAAAGGAGAGGGGTTCGAGTCGGTCCGAAGTCAATTCGGAATAAATCTCAAAGAGGTAGAAAACACATTCAAACAAAGAGTACCGCGCAACACGTGTGTGCGCGAAAGACCCGCCGAAAACGGACGAGAAAATTTCGCAGGCCGAAACCCGCCCGCCCAACCACGGGGCGGAATCGAGCCCGCAACCTCCCCACCCAGGGGCGAGGAGGGTGAACCGTTGCGCCACGCGCGTGGTTCGTCTTTCTTTGTCCCCCTCTCTTTGCACTTCTCTTGGGTTTAAATAGGTGGGGAGGTGCTAGAAGAAATACCTAACCTAAGATATACTTGTGAGATGGAGATATCCAACACATGGCTGTGCAAATTTGAGTGGTTTGGGCACAAACCCACCAGTCTTGTATTTATGTGCATCTGACCCTGTGGGAGGTGTGTAATAACAATTAGGTCCTTTGGTTCTTCTAGAAGAGGGGATTAGATCTTTATTAATTACCATCATGTCTGATATCAGTCTGTCAAAGTGGCAGAGTAATCACAGGATTCACATCATTAAGGAGGTTGCAAATTAAAGCTCACCACTTGTAATAATGCAGATAGGAGGAGGGATCTTTGGCTTATTTTTCCATAGGTGGACAAGTGCATAGAGAATGTAGTTATGGTAATATTAGATTCGTATTGGATGGGCATTGATGACACTAGATAATAGTTATAATTAGGTTTGATCCTGATGAAAGTACATATGAACAGCTGTGATAGATTTGGGAGGGCAGCTAGTTCCTGATCTTTGTCTCATATTTTACTTGAGAGGATGTTAAGATTTCTTACTTTTCAGTCATTGAATCTTTCAGTTTTTCATATAAGCTCCTACCATCTTATTTATTTAGAACCCCCCTCTAATCTTTTTAACCCTCGTGAAAAAAATTTCAAAATTTCCGAAGAAAAAGAATATACTAAGAATCTTCATACTATTCCTCATATATTCTTAGTAAAAGTATGATGCATGGAAGAAATATTTTATGAATATTTCTTCTTCTGACGATTTCTAACCAAGGAGACATTTTTATGAGGGAAAAATTGTGAGGAGTTTTTAAATAAACTCGACCTTATACGAAAAATTACAAGAGACTGAAAAGTAAAAAAATCATTTTGCTAAAAATCATAAATAGACAAGCGAGACCTAAGCATGTCGTGAGAGAAGCACATTAGGTGGGTGTCATTATGATTTTTCTATGAATGGAGCTTCTCTTCTATTTCTAGAAACTTTTCTCTCTCCATTATTGACAACCTTTAGCCTTCTTTCTTCTTGTTATCTGTCCTTGATATAACATATTCCTACTTCCAAACAGAAAGAAAGTATTGATAAGATGGTATCTTGAATGCCTTCCACTTGGGACTTGTGGGGTATGAGACCATGACCCCTTTTAGATGCTAATTAGGCAAGAGGACACCATTTTTTGGAAATTACAAGCACATGCGAGTGCTGATCCACCGTACAGAGGAAAGAAAGATTTCTTGAGCATAAAAGCTAGCAGGTTATTAAGGGAGATATTTTATGATATTTAACTAATTATGACACACAAAGAGTTTGATTCCATGTATTTTTTATAATAGAGCCAAGTTCCATGTTATTGCATAATATTGTGCAAATTTTCTAAAAAAATTATTCATTCCATTTCTATCCCGCAACTAAAGGAACAAATTAAAATGAATCATCGGGTAACTTAGAACTTCACTCATAGTAGTCGTTAATGACAGCACCCGGTCTACAACTTCTAGAAAAAAAAAAAAATCTTCTACAACTTCCTTAGAAACTTCTCTAATAGTAGTTGTTAATGTCAGTACCTAGCCTACAACTTCTAGGAAAAGAAAGATCTTCTACAACTTCACTCATAATAGCTGTTAATTATGACAGTACATATTCTACAACTTCTAGAGAAAAAATCTTCTACAGCTTCCAAAACAAAATCTTCCACTTCTTCTAGCTCCACAGGGTAAGATAATGTATTAAAACAACTGATACTGATCAGATATTGCTACTGTTGACATGAGCAATTAGAATGACGATTAGTAGGGGTGTAAACGGATCCGCGGGATCCGAAAACCCGATCCAAATTCTAACTAATTTTCAGATTCGGATCACCTTTTAAAGCCCAGAAAGTAGATAGTTCTGGATTTCAGGCACCCCGAAATTACAAAGATACGGACTGGATTTCGGGGCACCGTGATCCGAGTCTCACACTCGGATCCCTCCTTCCCTCCCCGGACCTTCCCCTCCTCCACTCAACAGCAACACCACCTGCCCTATGCAGGTTTGCCTCCTTGATCCATCCGGTACCACTACTCCACGCACCCATTCTCATCCTCAGCCTGGCAGATCTAGGCCGTCCTCCATGGTAGCAGCGTTGAGGTGGTCCTCATTCCGGATGGGGAGGGCTTTCACCAGGGTGACAGACTAAAGGAGGAGGTGGCAGCGATGGAGATGCCGCCGCACGAAGGTTGCCGGCATCGTCGGCCTTGATCAGGGGCCCGGGGGGGAGACCATGGACCTATTAAACATCTGTGCCCAACGGTCCTCCCTGCCGGCAGCATCGTGGTTGTTCACAACAGTCCTCCATCGCGACGGCGGCGTCATGGTCGTTCACAACAGTCCTCCCCAACGGCATCATTGTGGTCCTCCCCAGCGGTGGCGTCGTGGTCGTTCGCATCAGTTCTCACCTGCGGCGGCATCGTGGCCTCCCCAGTGGTGACGTCGTGGTCGTTTACATCGGTCCTCGCCAGCGGCGGCATTGTGGTCCTCCACAGCGACGTGTCTCCGACGGTGCTCGACAAGGCTCCGTGACACTGTTGGCGACGGTGGTAGCAGCTCCTCCATTTGCACCAGTGGTGACATTGGGAGGGGTGGAGGAGAGCGCAGAGAGGATGGTTTGGAGTGAGCTGTTGGGTGAGGTTGGGGGCAAGGGGGCTATGGTCACCACAGTGTAACCCGAATTAGATCCGAAATCCGAAAAAGAATACAGGTTTTGACCCGAATCCGAACCCGTTTCTCATAGATATTTCGGATCTGGGTTAGATCTGAGATTCAAATTTTCGGATTCAGATTCGAATCTTGAAAAACCCGATCCGGATCCGACCCGTTTACACATAAAAAAAGGTTACTTAACAGTGAAGATAGTATCTTTATCTTTTCTTCTATCCTTAAAATAAAAAAAATCATTAATTTTATCCTTATTCTTACATATTTATGTCTTTACATTTATCTTAACAGAATCATATACATAAATGTTAACTTATTGAATAACATTATAAATCTAGACTTTTTTTTTGTGCCTCTCGCATTGTCATTGTAAGATAAATATGTAAAGGTTTCTGATAAGATGTAACTCATCTACAACTTTAAATGGCTTAAGTTAAGGTCCGTTTGGTCGCACATAAAATATAATCGGATGGAAATAATTTTTTAAGAAAATAGATTTACAAGGAAAATAAAAACAAAATTTGTCATTTGGTACTCATAAAAATATTTTCAACTCTTTTATAAAAAGGCAATCGGTATTATCCCATGAATGTGAAAAGATGAGGTCAACAAATTAAGTTTTCAGTTGACTTAAGTTGTACGGATTACCAAGTGAGTGATTGTGATATGCTTTTTGGGAAAAACTTTTTTTGTGGTCCATTTTAGGTGAAAACAAATCGACCCGCAGTGTAACAAGCAATACTTTTCGTGTCACATGGAAAAGTCGATATTTTTATAGAGGAAAAAAAATCTATGTTCTACAATCTATGTAGACAAGTTCCTTTGCACAAATCTTCTATGTAATGAATCTAATGATGGATGTGACTTGGTCCACATCGACTTCGCTAAATCCACCTACAACCATACACGACTTACATCACCATTTGATGTAGGACGGGACACTGGAATATCTATTAGAATATCTCCATGTTATATGTTTTGGACGCTATGACATGATCCTTTGTGGTTCAGGAGTGATGGAGATTTAGTCACACTTTGTTTGTAGAATTAGAGAAGAATAAGACACTTTATTTTTAGAATTAGATTAATTCTAATTTGATGGACGGAATGACTTATACTGCGTTAGAATTATTTATATTAGAATAAGGAGAATAAGCAATTCAATCTTAGACTTAAGAATTATTTATTCTTCCTATTTCGCAAGTGGATCTCACAAAACTATTAAAAATAAACACTTCTTATTTTAGTATAAGTTATTCCGAATAAATAATTTCGGATAATCTAGTCCGCAACCAAATTGGGGCTTAAAGTCTATCTTCGAAGATATCATAACTTGCCAAAGAACTCATGGCTCATGGGCATCTGATCTCTCTTTTACGAAAGGTCGGATTTAAATATGTAACTTTTAATTTTATTGTGAGTAGAAAATGGAATTCATCTCCACACCTAAAATTTTCTCAAAGAGAGGTGAAGTTTAATCCCTTCAGGATGGGGACCCTAGATCCCATCACAATGAGGTATAAGATAAGCAGGTGTATTAGCCATTCCTCCACCACACAAGCTGATAAGGTGATCTGCTCCAAATATTTTTTTTTTAAAATCAGAAAACTCTTTTTTCTTTTTTTGGTCTTTTGACAACTGTTGAAGTTATTGGGCCATCCAACTCAAAACCTTAAGACAATGAGTAGAGTAGGCACTATCTATTAAACACTTTTTAATTTTGTCTTTTTTTCTAATATAGGACTATTCTAACACGCCCCCTCACGTGTAGGCCGATTTTAAACTCTGTCACGTAGATCACAAATATCGAATGCGCGGCCGATAACTATGGGCTCTGATATCATATTGAAGTTATTGGGCCGTCCAACTCAAAATCTTAAGATAATGAGTAGAGTAGACATCATCTATTAAACACTTTTTGATTTTGTCTTTTTTTTTCAATATAAGATTATTCTAATAACGACAATGGTCCAAAGTCCACACCTCTCCTTTTACAGGCTTGGCAAATTATTTCCATATGAAAAGGACAAAAGGGCTTTTCAGGAGACCACTGGCTCCATGGGAACCACATCTCCCTTCTCTTAGCTGGATGAAGATTCTAAGTTCCTGCAAGGATAAGCCAACAGGAGTTTTCTATGTTGACGTGGTACTAGTAAAAGGCATTTGGCAGATGACCCTTGCACTAGATTCTAAAACCTCTGAAAGCCATTTGAATGCATTAAATAGAGTAAATTACCAGTCTCTATTAGTTCGTCTTCATCATCATATCTTATTTCGTCAAATATGATGTTGATTGACTATAGTTGAATTTTGAAATATAAGTTTGGAAAAGGTTTATGAAACAGTTACAATAATTTTTACACCTACATGAGATTTTAGTTCTAGTGATTGTACTTTTTGGATATTTATGGTGCCTTGGTCTCCATGTAGATGATGTAACACATTCAAAGGCCATCTCCTACCACGTTCTAGATTCTCTCACACTCCATTAGTTTTTATATAATAAGACAATCAGCAGATTTTATATTTTGTGCAAAATTGCAGAATTGTCATCCTTGCGAATGTATTAATTTAAATGATTTGTTGGACGAAATTAAAGCCATCAACACCCCCCCCCACCCACACCCACACACACACACGCACCCAATACTGTTCAATTTGCACGATTGAATTATTTTGTACTTCCTAGACTCTGAGTTTATATGCATAGAACAAAAAGAACTTGGGGCCCTTTTATAATATTCGTTTGCTAAATTTTAGATTGGCTTATTTGGATATAAATTTATTGGGTAGCTAATAATGAAATTGCTACAGACATACAATCTACCTTTCAATGTGGTAAGTGTCATGCATGTACTTATTCTTTAATTATCATTGCTATGTTCATAGATGTCTTGCCTCCAAGGGAAGGTCTTATAGGGTTATTGGGAGTTTTTCTTCAAATATTGGGATCATAGGGATAAATATACAATTAGGCTAGATATTGTTGAAAATACCCAACGCCCCCTTCTTTACCGGATTGGGGGAGGGGTCGGGGCATCTGTATCACTTTTTTTTTTTTTTTTTTTTTAATGGTAGTCCAGTAGAACTAGACGAAAGTCTCAACTCCAGAGATGAAGGGTTTGGATTGGCCTAAAGCCAAATTGAAATTAAACCTCAAAGAGGTAGGAAGTACATTTGAAGGAGAAAAGTCCGCGTAACACAAACGCGTGAGAAGGCCACTGAAAGTGCGGCGAGAAGTCCACCTTAAATGGGTGAAAAATCCATAGGCCGATTCTCGCCCGCCCAACCGCAGGGCGGGATCGAACCCTCGACCTCCCCGCCCCAGGCGGGGAAGGTGAACCACTACGCCAAGGCACGCGTTCATCTGTATCGCTTTCAATACAAGTATAAGGGGTGTAACAAATTTAATACAATTGGGGTGTCAAATGTGAATGAGTTTTAAATTTAATACAACCTAATCAAACACCTAAAAAACGCCCTATCAGTATCATTATCAAAACTAATAGTGATACAGTTGTACAATATCGTAACTAGACAGGGCGTTAGCTAAGGGCTATTGTGTATCATAAAATGTTATAAAATATCATAAATAGCCCTAAGATGATATTTTCCTTAACTTTGTTGATCGTTGTAAATTATTTTATGTTATTTTTATATTTTTGGAGTGCCGCAAGTTACCATTTTTCAAAATTGATTGACCCCTATAATTCTTCTTTTAGTTAGTTTTGATTTTCAGTCTAAAGTCACCGTAAATTAAAGTCGGAGAATTTAAAACTGGTAATTTAAACTCGAAAATTTTTATTTTGCTAGTTTTAAAGCTGGTGATGTCAAAATCAAGATTTTATGGCATTTAATGACACACCAAATGAATCCCAAGTAACATAGAAAAATATGTAGAAGCAAAGCAAGATATATTTGGAGATACAAGAATGTGCTCACAAGCAATTCATATATGACCATAAAAACCTCCAACAGGATTCAATACAAATTTTAAGTGTAAGAAGACAAGAAGCACAACAAGAACCCACAGATTTTGAACGTTCATGAAGACCGTACGTGGGCGGCTCCCAATAGTAAGTAGCACTCTGCTTTCCAGCAAGATGGGGGGCTACAAGCGTTTGGCTTCCAAGGGGCCATGGACCGCTATTGGCAACTACACACCCTACAGTTGATATGTATTAATTTCTTGAGTATATAGTAGCGAGTACTGCCTGCGGTTCAAGCCTCAATGAACAGTAAAAAAATATATTTAATGGGTCGAATATAATAATAATTTTAATTTTTTGAATTTTTTAAGATATCCGATCGATGATCAACTTGTACAAATGTCTAGAGTACCTAGAGACTGACTTAAAAAGAGTTTAATTTTTTTAACCCACTGCAATCCCCTGCGTGCACCACGCAGGGAAGCAGGAACATTGCAGCAAGTATTAATCTTTGTGTTGAGAGGAGCTACATAGTCATCTGTTTCTTAAAATATTTTTTCTTCAATTTGAGATGAGTGCCCATTTCACTGTCTTTCCTTGTGCCTGTCAAGTGTCAACCGATGTTAGTTGCTTATTTTGTGTGCATGAGAGATAATGTTATCCTAGTGTCCGTTCTTGCACCTTTCCATTGATGTTTTTGGAGATTTGGATATATCAAACATATTGTTGGACTGTTGGCTTGGCAATGGCTGGAAAAAACTGTCTAATTTTTCAGTACTTTGATCTGCCAAATCTAAATCTAAATCTATATTGATAGGACCATATTATCTAGTCACTAGGGACGTTTAGAGCCATGAATAATTGGAAATAGAGTCTGAGCTTGTTGATACGGTGAAGTCTGTTTGTATATAAAGAATCACCTATATGTGAAAAAGCCTTGTTGCTTTAAACGATCTACTATCTGGCCTAAATATCACGCCCATGTGAAAAAAAAAAAAAAAAAATCCTCGATGTGCCCATTTAATTGGATAGAACATCGAGTGACAATGAAAGAGTGAGAGAAAATACAATGATATTTAGAACTTCTTTACCCCTTTGCATATATGAATTGATTGTGTAGGGTGTTTTTTTTCATATATATGACTGTCTTAGAGAGTACACAGGAGTTGCATCATAATTGTATAAGCATAAAGTGTGCAGAACCAACAGCTAGATTTTCATGTCATCGTTAATAGTCAGTCTTAGAGGATTTCTGACAAATTCATCCCATCAAAGGACCTAAAACTTGGCACCAATTATAGGAGCTTGACTCAGAACTACATCACCTTTTGAGTAAGTCATATATGGCTTTGGGCATCTTTGTGTAGCTCTCAATCTGACACCTATTTTTAGCTTAATGCAAAGATGAAACACCTTATTGAATTGGAATATTTCTAACCAATTGAAGACTATTAAAAGCTCTATTTTGAAACTCTTGGTTGGTCAAATGGGAAATTGCGCTCCCACGATCCTGTTCTCCCCCAAATAAATGCCAAAAGCATGTTCGAAGACTAAGAGTATTTTCCCACGTACGTAGAAGCCTTCCCAAGCAAGTCCTTTATGAAGTATACATTATCTGAGAATATAAATAACATAACTATCGAGTATTCATCATATTCCCTAACCTTGCTCTCAATTTATTATAATTCGTAATCAAACGTCAAAATGGAAGATAACAATGGCATTAGGCAAACATGAAACAACTTGAAAATAAATAACGGTAGTTTAATTAAGTTGCTTTCTTAGAGGTACTATTGTTCTGGGACTGTCCTCCATTTTATGACTTGCGTCTTAGTTTCATCAATTTCTTCCCCTTGATTATAAAATTTTGTCTTCTAGACAAACTATATATGACCATACCACATACTTCTGAAACCAGAATTTCTAAACCTGTTTAATTAATTCTGCCACAACATCATGGTCGCTAGGAAAAGGATAAGCTGCATATCCGGCTACCCAGATAGATCATGAGGGATAAGAAGGAACCCAAGGCCGTGTTTGGCATAACTTTTAGTTAGGAGCACTTTTACATTTCGATTTAGTTATTTTTTGTGGGAGCCATTGAATCTTGGAAGCCATTTATAGAGTATTTTATTTGTGTTTTGGCTTCCAACTAAAAGTTATAAGAGTAAAGTTTTTAAGATTGGAGAAAAAGTGAGATTATTATGGAAGAGTTGACTTTTGTGACAAATTAAAATTAATTATAACATCTCTCCCTCAACTCATTTTACGTGAGAAGTGAGTCAAAAGTGACTTTCAAATAGAAGTTTTACCAAACATGCTCCAAACCAAGCAATTCCGTTACCATAGCAAGACCGGATTATTTGTGGGATTAAATCACATAAATCCCCAGGTTACATATAATTAGGGAACAAAACACAGAAACTCTCATCAAAGAAAAGAATAAATAAAAATTAATTTTCAGTTCTTCTCTGTGGCATCCACACCCAACAACTTTGGTTTTCCAGAAAATATTTAGTGATTTAGAAACTTCAGACAAGCAAAAATTAACATAAAAGAATCCTTAGGTGAAACACTAGACACAACAATAAAAAACAAAATAATATAAAACTGTCTTGTTATTTTCTTGTGCTCCCAATGAAGGGTCCTTTACAAAATCCTTTCTTGTTATTGAATAATTCCTGCTGCCAAGAATAAAGAAATTCATAAAGTACATTTTTCCAGCCTAGTTACAATAAATAAATATGCCCCTCAACAGCTAAAAACTACATTCTTTGGCAACTTAAAGAGAAACCTTGGATCACATAAGAAAGAAAGAAAAGTTTTGCATGCACAAGAAGAGCTTTTAACAACATATAACACAACCCATATATAGACCGATCCAGACACCTGTTTGCATGCACAACATTGCGTGGTCACACTAAATTCACAATAAGGGATACAATTTACAAAGCATATTTCCAACCACAAATCAACTTGAACGATCATATAATCATATAAAGGCAAAACAAAACCAGTATTAGTGACATGAACACCAAACTGAGAAGCGCGTGCATCCAAGACAGAACCCAGACAGGAACGATCACCTCCACCCATGGACCACTTGGTTATACTTGTCCTTGACCCACCTGAAGCTCTTGCTAATGTAACCCTTCACCTTCCCCTCCCCGACATAGGCCTTGTAGCTGGCGGCGGCTCTCTCATGTGAGTAATACTTGCTGCAATATCTCTGCATGCTGCATGTAGAACATTACAGTGGGTAAATAATTTTTTTTTTATACATATATTTTTTCTAGGTAGGCCTCAAGGTGAAGGAACTAGAGAGAGAGGAGAGAAAAGCGCAAGAGAGGAAAGCGGGCTCCGATGGTTAACCCAAGGTGAGTTCTATTCTTCACCTCAGTTTCCTTTTTATAGAGGCCCTTCCGTTAACCATCTCCGCCCCCTTCTCGGAACCGCCTCCTACATCTTAGGGATCCTGGGAGACCAAGTCTCCATACTTATCCCTGCAGCAGACTCCTAATATCAAGGGATGGTCACTATCCAACGTCTCCCACTTGACCATCGAAACCAAATTATTCTTAAGACACTCCTACTATCCGTGAGATGTATTGGTGTTCTGGCACATTCTCACTATCTGTGAAATGTATTTTCAAATTAAATGATTCTTAATACACTCCCACTATCCGTGAGATGTATTAAAGTTCTGATACATTCTCACTATGTGTGAAATGTATTTTCAATTTTGTAAAGGAAAATTTCCGACTTATATATTCCCAAGTCCCATTAGACTTACATGTTTGACAAAACTTTCTACCGGTATACTTTTTGTCAACGGATCTGCAATCATATCACTGGTGGGAATATAAGTCACTTTAATTTCTCCTTTTTGAACAATATCACGTATATAATGATATTGGATTTCTATGTGTTTTCCTCTAGAGCTATTCGCTCCACTGTTAATCAAGCTAATTGCCGTTTGATTATCACAATAAATCTCAATTGGTTCTTCTATCAAGTTGAGATTTAATTATGTTAGAAATCGTCTTATCCAGACTGCATGAGTGGTAGCCACGCTACACGCAACATATTCAGCTTCCTGTGTGTATCTTGCAACACACCCTTGTTTCTTGCTACTCCAAGAAACAGCAGCGCCACCAAAGATAAACAAGTGTCCCGAAGTGGACTTTCCGTCATCTTTATCCCCTTCGAAATCTGCATCGGAATAACCAAGCACTTCTAGTGTATCTGCTTGATATATTAATTTGTGGTGCAAAGTACCTTTCAAGTACTTCATAATCCTTTTAACAGCTTCCCAGTGTGCTGGACCAGGATTACTTTGATATCTGCTTACTAAGCTTACTGCGTATGCTATGTCAGGCCTGGTACATAGCATAACGTACATTAAGCTTCCGACTGCTTGTGCATACGGCACTTGCAGTGCATCATGTCCTTCTCCAGGACATTGCTCTTTACTTAATCGTTTTCCATGAACCAACGGCGTTGGTGCTGGATTGCAGTTTTGCATTCCAAACCTCCTAAGTACTGATTGTAAGTACTTATCTTGGTTTATACTCAACATTCTAGACTTTCTATCCCGCAGGATTTGGATTCCGAGAACATAGGATGCCTCACCCATGTCCTTCATCTCAAATTTCTCACTGAGCTCAGACTTAACGTTATTCAACATTCCTATGTCATTTCCGGCGAGCAAAATATCATCTACATATAAAGATAATATAATGAATATGCTCCCACTCTTCATGACATATACACAATTGTCTAATTGGTTTGGAACAAATCCAAGTTGAATAACAACATTATGAAATTTGAGATACCATTGTCTAGAAGACTGTTTCAAGCCATACAAAGCTTTCTTAAGTTTACATACTTTATTCTCCTGACCTTCTACCTGAAAACTTTCAGGTTGTTTCATGTATATATCTTCCTCTAACTCTCCGTTAAGGAATGCAGTCTTGACATCCATTTGAAAAAATTTCAAGTCAAGATGCGCAACAATTGCTAAAATCATCCTTATAGATGCAAATTTAGCCACAGGAGAATAAGTTTCCTGAAAATCTATACCTGGCATCTGAGTAAATCCTTTGGCAACTAATCGAGCTTTATACTTGTCAATAGATCCATCTACACGGATCTTTTTTTTAAATACCCACTTGCAACCTATAGCCTTCCTATTCTTGGGTAATTCACATAGTTCCCATACATTGTTCCTTTTTATGGAATCAATTTCTTCTTCCATGGCTTTTCGCCATAGATCAGAATCTGAAGATTTCAATACATCATTCAGATTCATGGGATCTATATTATTATCCTCATTTATGTCTACTGTTAGACATGAAGGCTCACATAAGTACAAGTGATAATCATCCATCCATGCTGGTGGAGTTCTAATTCTTTTATTGCCAATTACAGGTTGATTTTCTTGCGTTTCATTCAAAGGCATTTGTTCATCTTCCACATTTGGTGGAAGTTCTTCTTCGATTTCTGGATCATTTATAGGTAAATCATTGTAATAGTCATCATCTATTACATTTAGAGGTTCTTTCTCATGATGAGATTCCTCTTCCTCTACATTTTCGAGAAATGTAGCATCCCTATATTCAATGATTCCTTTTTCCTTATCGAAGAATCTATATCCCGATGATTTGTCACAATAGCCTATGAATCGACACTTCAATGTTCTGAAGTCTAACTTGTCTCTTAGTTGATTTGGAATGAGAACATGGGCTACTGACCCCCATTTCTTAAGATGACTTATTTCTGGTTTCCTCCCATTCCACAGTTCATAAGGTGTACTTTCGATAGACTTAGTGGGAATTCTATTCAATGTATAATTTGCCGTGAGCAATGCCTCTCCCCAAAAATTCTTCGGGAGTCCTGAATGCGATAGCATGCATCTAACAGCATTCATAAGCGTTCTATTCTTTCTTTCTGCCACACCATTCTGTTGTGGCGTATAAGGCATAGTTACATGCCTCTTTATTCCATGCTCTTGGCAATATGACTCAAATTCCTTTGAGTTGTATTCCCCACCTCTATCTGTTCTTAACACCTTAATGTTTTTACCCAGTTGCCTTTCTACTTCTGCTCTATATTTCTTAAAACAATTAAGAGCTTCTGATTTAGCAGAAATTAGATATACATAGGCATATCTGGAATAGTCATCTATGAATGTTATGAAATATTCCTTTCTATCATATGTTTTTATACTTAATGGTCCACATATATCTGAGTGGATCAACTCCAATAATTCTTGTGATCTATGTCCTACTGCAAAAGGTTTCTTAGTCATTTTACCGACTAAACAATGTTCACAATGTGACAATTCTGTCTTAGTTAATGGCAGTAGGTTCAATCTTATCATTTGTTCCATTTTAGATTTTCCAGGATGTCCTAATCTAAAATGCCACAGATCACATTCAGACAGATGACACAAGGAATAATTCATAACAGCATCATTGATATTATTAACTTCTGTGTCTACAACAGGAATACAAAATAAGCCATGTTCAGGAACAAGTTTTCCCATGGCAAAGACCTTTTTGTTCTTTCCTATAGACACCCTTTTATTATAGAAACGGACTTTCAGACCATTTTTCATGAGAGCAGTTACAGACAACATATTGCGCCTAATACTCGGCGCATAACAGACATCCTTGAGGACTATGATGCTGTCCCCAAGATCTAAACGATATGATCCAACACCTTCTACATTCAGGTAGGTGTTGTTTCCCATGTACATTCTCTGCTCTCCAGGTTGCAGCTGTTTGAATTCCACCAGCCCTTTCTTTGTCTTTGCCACATGACAAGTTGCGCCAGAATCCACCCACCAGTCGTTGGTGTCGATAATCACAGCATTGCATTCAGTCAAACCGACGAATTCACGTTTGCCGGTTCCCCCTTTTTCTGGGTGTTTACCCTTGTTTCCGTGCTTTTCAGGACAGTTGGCCTTGTAATGACCAAATTTGCCACATGTGTAGCAAGCACCACGGGGAACCTTTTTGCCTTTATAGTGTGATTTTGCTTTGAACTGTGGCCTATTCGGTCCAACAGAGTGATTCTGGTTTTTGTTATATGCTGATGAGGGCTTCTGGTGAATAGCATTCACTTCCTGCAAGTTCAGCTCTTGACCTTTCCTACTGGCAATGATATCCTGCTCAACTGCTAACCTAGCTGGTAAATCAGTGACACGAAGAACGGTACCGCTCATTCTAAGGGTTGTGGCAGCCATATCTAATGAAGATGGCAGACTATTCAAAATAGTCGCCACCTGCATTCTCTCTGGAACCTCTGTTCCAGCAGTGTAGAGATCTTTAGCCATAACAATCATCTTATTCACATGTTCTATGACGCTATCGTTTTCCTGCATACGGCAAGAATTATACCGATGCAATAGGAGCTGAGTATTCACCTCAGAAGTGGTGTCATACTTCTCCTTAATAGCGTCCCACAATTTCCGGGCAGTCTCATAAGTTTCAAAGAATTTTATGAGGTTGTCCTCCATGAACATTAGCATCAGGCTTTTAGCCTTGTTGTCATCTGACAACCATTGCTCTCTTCTCCTGATATCTCCCTCTCCGGGATTATCAGTTAATTCCGGAACAGTACTGTTGAGTACATGTTCAATATTATCATGAATAAGGCCATATCTAATTTTCCTATGCCACATGTCATAATTGGTACCGTTCAACTTGTCCAGTTTAGCCAGTTCAGAAGTAATGAGTTTACTGGCCATTTTAAGTAGGACAAGGCTAAAGCTCAATATACATAATTTAACAATTAAGATTTGTAACATAAATAACATTAAAACATACATCATTTTGTATGATTCAATTTAGCAGAACAGATTTTAAATAACTAATTTTGTATGTAACAATTAAGAAATTACTTAATGTTAAATTTATTTTAACAACAATCAAAATATAACTTGAATTTTCTAAACAAAAATTAAAATGATGATAATAAAGGAATGTCAATTAAGTTGTAACTAATTATAAATTTGTATTTATAATCAATTTATCTGGCAATAATTTAATATGAAAGGATTAGTTATAAGCAATGATGCAGGTTATGATAAACACCAGATATCTAACTAGGTTGTCTTTAAGCAATAATCACAGATTCAAATTATATCAATTAAATATCAAGAAACATTAAATAAAGTGCACATGAATTTAAAATATGCAAAACTACACATCACCACATACACAAAAGTAATCTGCAGCAGCTTTAACAGGAAGTATAAATCAGTCTTTTCAAAATAATACTATATATATCAGTTTAGTAAATCATGAGTCCAAAACAGATGCTGAAAAAATAATACAAGTGTAAAGTGTATTATATGATAAAGGCTAAGAGCATTAATACGTTTCTGACAAAGACAAGATGCATGTGATGATGATAGATTAAATATATTAATTAAATAAGAGTTATCATCTTCAACTGTTGCAGCACAAAACGAAGTTGATTAAATTTAAAAAACCTGGAAGTGAGACTCTGCTGCGTGAAGAAGCCCGACGAAGACCGACCAAACCCGATGAAGCTGCGGACAACAGCGCGGCAGTGGACTGGTGTGGCAGCAGCGGGCCGGCAGCGACAGGTGCGGCAGGGCACAGGGAGCGGCGGCGGGACGCTGCCGGTGCTGCAGCGGCAGGCAGCGGCTGGACGAGGCGGCGGCGAGGTGCGGCAGCGGCAGTTGGCGGCGGTTCGCGGGGTGTGCCGCAGCGCGAGGGGGAGCAGCGGCGGGCTGCGGCGGTTCTGCAACGGCGGTGATGCAGCGGCGATGGCACAGCGAGGCACCGGGAGCTGCGGCGTGCTGCTGCGGCAGGGGCGGCGGCGAGGTGCGGGGGCGAGGTACGGCAGTGGCGGTTCGCGGCGGTTCGCGAAAACACGGCGGGCTGCGGCAGGTTGCTGCAGCAGGAGCAGCGGCGTGGCAGCGGCAGCGGCGAGGGCACGGCAGGCTGCGGCGGCAGCGGCGGTGCGGTCGCGGGAGCCGCGGCTGTAGCGGCGGCGGCGGTCGCGGCGGGATGCGGCAAGCTGCGACGGAGGTGCGCGGCAGCGGCAGTGCGGCGGGGCAACGGCGGGGTGAGCCGGAGGCCAGGTACGGCTTCGCCGGTTCGCGGCGGTTCACGGCGGTGGCTGCGGTGACGATGCTGCAGCGGCGGCGCTGCAACGGCGAGGGCACGGCGGCGCTACAGCGGCTAGGGCTCGGCGGGCTGCGGCGACGAGGCGCGGCGGCGCTGCAGCGACGGCGGTCGGCGGGATGCGGCAAGCTGCGGCGGTGGCTCCGGTGCGAGGACACGGCGGGCCGTGGCGGGTCTCCGCGCAGCAGCGGTGAGTGCGGCCGGCTGCAGCGCGTGGGGAGGCCGCCGGGTCCGCGGCGGTGACGGGATGCTGCCGGTGCTGCAGCGGCGGGTTGCGGCTGGACGAGGCGGCGGCGGTGCTCGGCGGCGCTAGGATCAACCAGCTCTGATACCAGTGAAAGAACTAGAGAGAGAGGAGAGAAAAGCGCAAGAGAGGAAAGCGGGCTCCGATGGTTAACCCAAGGTGAGTTCTATTCTTCACCTCAGTTTCCTTTTTATAGAGGCCCTTCCGTTAACCATCTCCGCCCCCTTCTCGGAACCGCCTCCTACATCTTAGGGATCCTGGGAGACCAAGTCTCCATACTTATCCCTGCAGCAGACTCCTAATATCAAGGGATGGTCACTATCCAACACAAGGTGCCATAACTGTCCATACAAGATAATGCTCGATCGGATGTCTTAAAAAAATTAGAGCTCGATTTTTTATTTTTCAGATTTTTTTGGATCGTCCGATCGAGTATTACCCTATACGGACGGTTAGGACACCTCGGAGCTGACCTAATATATATATATATATATATATTAAAAATAATATAATTTTCAAAGAGATATCCGTTGCTATTGATTTCAACACAGATGTGACGTACATTGTTAGATATTGTTATAAGCTCATTAGTTATAGATAATAAATTTTTAGAATTTGATATCCAAATCCATAGGTTGGATAAAAAGATGGCTAGCATGGCTGTCATTTTTGGCTCCTCTGGTAGCTGACTCTAGTTGGGCTGACAGATAAAAATCAGATGGATATACTTGTTTTTGTTTATATATATATATATATATATATATATACATATATATATATATATATATATAATTCTGCCGTGCAACATTAATTGCTGCATGCACTACAAAGGGATAAAATAATAAGGCGGCTATAAGGATGCGAAGATGGAGCGAGACTTTTGGACTATATATAGGGTTGTTTGTTTCTGTGTAAAATTCTATAATTCAGCAGTTTCAAAATCATCAGTTTAAACCATTTGTCTAATTACTTGTAAAACAAAATAAGGAAATACTTAAATCTTTGATTCTGGTTTACAATAGGTCGTCTTTGGAAACTAAAACAAGAAATAAACTGCCAAGTAGATAGATAAGATTTTATTTTACACCATTTTACATCGTACCAAACATCTGAAAAGCGTTGAAAATGAAATAAACTTTCCTAGATTACCTTGTTTTATGTCTAGAACAAACAGCCTCATAGAGTAGACTCTCGTGTATCACCTCTTCTTATCTTGTCTTAATAAATGACAAAACTAGCTTATATAATATTAAAGGACATGTGTCTATCTCATTTGAGATTTAGAAGACGAATAGCTTCAGCATTTCCTTAGTTTTTAAAGTAATTATTAGATTTTCATCACACACATATATATATATATATATATATATATATATATATATATTCAAGAAAGTAGTATATATATATTCAAGAAAGTAGTGTCAAACATATGAATTCGATGTACATATGTAGTTCATCAATTGTAATTGAGATGAGCTGGCCTCTACAACGCTTCTACTGGTGAAACCTAAAGAGTTGTCCTGAGTACATATCCCAAATATATGACATACAACTATTGTATATCATGTTATTTCAACATATCAAATTGATGAGGCAGAATATGATTCGGCCCATTAAAAACAAGCCCAACGCAGATCAGCCCAACAGCGGCAGTAAAAAGGCCTCCTGGGAGCCTTCGGCCCGTCAGCGGCCCAATAGCCTTCGGCCCGTTAGCGGCACAGCAGCCCTCGGCCCAGCAGGCTTCGGCCCGTCAGCGGCCCAATAGCCTTCGGCCCGTTAGCGGCACTGCAGCCCTCGGCCCAGCAGGCTTCGTCTCGTCAGCGGCCCAATAGCCTTCGGCCCGTTAGCGGCACAGCAGCCCTCGGCCCAGCAGGCTTCGGCCCGTCAGCGGCCCAATAGCCTTCAGCCCGTTAGCGGCACAGCAACCCTCGGCCCAGCAGGCTTCGGCCTGTCAGCGGCCCAATAGCCTTCGGCCCGTTAGCGACACTGCAGCCCTCGGCCCAGCAGGCTTCGGCCCGTCAGCGGCCCAACCCCCTTCGGCCCAATAGTCGTGTCCGGCCCACTCCAGTGGAGGACTAGGCACTATGGCGGTTTACCAATAAGCCCGGAACATAGTCCTATATCGGCTACCACCGTTAAGTATCCTCTATCCTTCGCTATAAATACACCGCTATTTATTGCCAAAGATATGTCTCCGTGACTTTCAAGGACTATAGTCCGAAAAGCATTAAAGCTATTCTTCGACTTCTGAATCGAATCATCTTCAGAAGCTAACTTAACCATCGGAGGGGGTTCCTAAGGGCCGAAGCCCGGGACTCCTACTGACCGGTTTCTTCTTCTTTCCCTCCTGCAGGGGTTCGGTTCGAATCTTCGCCGACTTCCCCGAGTCGGTCTCGGCCGCCGACCTCGGGCTTATTCCTCCGGTCTCGACGCCATTCGCAGGCTGGTCCTCCTCACCCGAAGGCGCCTCGGTTCCGCACCGGCTGCCCTTCGTCCGGAGGGACTTCGGCCGCGCCTTCCAAAGGCTAGCCGACAACCGACCGAGCGACCCTCGGCCTCGGATCTTCGACCACGTCTCTGCCTCCATCGCCTCCCGGATCCCCGTCGGGCCTCTTCACCGATTCGACCCAGCTCCGGATCCAAACCTCGGATTCCAGCTTCGGAATCTGGTCGTGATAGCATCGGCTACATCACGTGGCGCCGTCTGTGGGAAACAAACAAACAAGTCATGTCTCAACGTCCTGTAACCCGGCGATCCGGACAGAGAGAGGCAGAGACACGGGAAGCCTCAACGCAGCTACTGCCCTCCGAAGGAGCCCCATTCGCTCCACCAAGCACGGCTCTGCCAGTCATACCAGAGTCTCTCGCTGCAGGAGACGACCGGATGGGAGTGCTCCAGCAACAGATGGCGACGCTAGCCGCTGCCGTCACCTCCCTTGCGCCTCTACAGGAGATGGTGTCTGCCATCGCCCAGCGAATGGGATTGCTGGGCCAGCTTCCTCAGCAAGCGCCGCTCCCTCCACTCTACCCGGTCCATGATACGAGGTTCCGGCCGACGCCCTCACCGGTTTCCCCCAACGAAACCGCTACGGCGCGCAGCGAGCCTTCGGCGCTACCTGCCCGGGCCCCTCGCACCGACCGCATAACGGAGCAAGGCTATGCTTCGTCCGAGTTTCGCCCAGCCAGAACCGGAGGACAATCGGTCGCCATCTCAACCGTCCCGGACCTGGACCGGCGGCTGACGGCGATGAGGAAGGAAATGCAGCAGATGGTGTCTCGGCCTTACGGGGCGTCCCTTGCCAGCACCATCCTGGAGCAAACCCCGTTCACGCCAGAGCTCCTGGCTACCGAAGTACCTCCCAACTTCAAGCTGCCGAAGGGCCCCCTCTACGACGGAATGACAGATCCGGTCTGTCACTTCCAGAGGTTCAACACCTACCTCTCGGTCCGATGGGTCACCGAGGCAGTCCGCTGCCGTCTTTTCCCCCTCACCCTTGAGAAGACTGCCATAACCTGGTTCGAAACACTGGTCCCCAACTCTATCCACTCCCTAGTCCAGTTGGGCCAGTTATTTATCGACCAGTTTTATGACGCCACCCGGCAATGTAAAACTTCCGCCAGCCTACTAGCCATCCGGCAAGGCCCCACCGAAACTCTCCAGGAGTATTTTACCAAATTCCGGACCGAAGCCGCCCAAATCCCAAACCTTGACAGCTCGATTGCGGTTTCGGCCGTGATCAGCGGGTGCCGGGATGAAGGGCTCCTCGGCTCCATTGGGAAACACCATCCCCCCACCTTCCAGGACCTTGTAGCCCGGGCCCACAAGTATATCAACCGGGAGGCCCTGATGATGTCCAAAGGAAAAGGCGCAGCCGAAGCAGCTTCGGCACCTGCCCCCTAGGTGGTCCGACTTCGGCCTGAGGATCAAGAGCCCTCCCGAAAGCGATATCGCAGGGAGGAGTGGGACCGAGAAAGGCGACGGGATCCGCAGCTGCGGTACCTGCCGCTACCCGCTCCCCCTTCTCGATTGCTTATGGAGGTGAAGGGCATGATCCGGCGGCCGGATCGCATCAAGACAGATCCTCGCCGAAGGGACCCCGACAAATACTGCGAGTATCATCGGGAGATCGGCCATACGACTGACGAGTGCCGACACCTTCGGGAGGAAATCGACCGCCTCATCAGGGAAGGTAGACTGCCGCAGCTTCGGCGAGAGCAGCCCCAGCAACAGCGGAACCGGGATGCCCCTGAGACGGCCAGGCCGCAGCAACCCTCGGAGAAAGAAGCCGCTCCTCCGCCAAAGATTACCTCGGCCCCGGTGGAGACGTCTCATCAAAGACCCAACTCTGGGTCCATCATGATGATATCCGGAGGACTAGGAGAAGGATCAAGGCGCCGACAGCACAGCTCTGCAACTATAGCGACGGTCGACGTCGAGCCGAAGCGGCCTTGCCCAGAAGATATTACCTTCGGCTCAGAAGACCTGATTGATATTCAGGTCCCTCATGACGACGCCCTCGTCATAAACGCTGTAATAAACAGTTACGATGTACATCGTATTTTTGTTGATAATGGAAGCGCCCCGAACATCTTGTTTTATGATTGCTTTGTAAAAATGGGATTGAATGAGGTTAATATGAAGCCTCACCGGGGTCCCCTCTTCGGCTTCAACGGTTCGCCCTGCCGAGTAGAGGGCATTATCCGACTCCCCGTAACCTTAGGCTCCGCCCTCCGGCAATTAACCGTAGAAATGGATTTTGCCGTTGTAAAAATTGACTCAGCCTACAACGCTATCTTTGGCCGAAGGCTAATCGGCGGGGTCGGAGCTGTGCCTTCGTCTTTCCATCAGAAGCTGAAGTTCCATACTAGACACAGAATAGACGAAGCCAGAGGAAATCAAGAAGCGGCTAGACAATGTTACATGATTTCGGTCAAGAGGAAAGCTGTAGCCGAGTCTCTGTCGATTGAATCGTCAGCCGAAGCATCTCAGGGAGAAGAACTCATAGCCATCCCGGTTCCGGGAGGCGAAGGACGAACCCTGATGATAGGCTCCGGCCTGGAGAAAACCGAAGCGGAGAAGCTCACCGAGTTCTTGAAGAAGAATCTCGACGTCTTCGCATGGACTCCGACAGATATGCCCGGGGTCGACCCGGAAATAGCAGAACACCGGCTACACACCGATCCTAACCAGCCCCCGGTCAAGCAGAAGCGGCGTACCTTCAATCAAGAAAAGAGAGCCGCCATTCAAGCCGAAGTTCAAAAGGGGCTGGATGCCGGGCACCTCCGAGAGGTGCATCACCCGGACTAGATCGCCAACGTAGTGATGGTGCCGAAGAAGGATGACAAATGGCGAATGTTCGTGGACTTCACCAACCTTAACAAAGCCTGTCCGATGGATAGCTTCCCGCTACCTCGGATAGATCAGGTGGTGGACGCAACTTCCGGCCACGAGCTCCTGAGCTTCCTCGACGCTTATTCAGGCTACCACCAGATCCGAATGCATCCGGATGATGAAAGCAAGACCAGCTTCACAACTGATCTTGGTCTGTATTGCTATACCTGGATGCCCTTCGGCCTGAAGAATGCTGGCGCGACATATCAGCGCCTCGTCAACAAAGTGTTCGCCCCCGCAGCTTGGCCGCAACATAGAAGTCTACATCGACGATATGCTGGTCAAGAGCCGCGTCGCTGCAGACCATTTGGCCGACTTAGCCGAGACATTCTCCGCCCTGCGGCAATACAAAATGAAGCTGAACCCGACCAAATGCGCCTTCGGAGTGGCCTCCGGGAAGTTCCTCGGCTATATGGTCACTCACCGAGGGGTGGAAGCTAACCCCGAGAAGGTTTCGGCCATCATTCAGATGCGCCCTCTGGCTAACCTCCGAGAGGTTCAAAAGCTAAACGGAAGGATAGCCGCCTTAAGCCGCTTCATGTCCAGAGCGGCGGATCATTGCTTCCCCTTCTTCAAGCTATTGAAGAAGGCCAATAGCTTCTTTTGGACGAACGAGTGCCAGGCGGCCTTCGAGCAACTGAAGGCCTATCTCTTCGAGGTTCCCATCCTGTCCAAGCCAGTCCACGGAGAGCCGCTGTGCCTTTACCTCGCGGTATCCGAGACAGCTATCAGCGCCGTCCTCGTCCGAGAACAAGACGGCATTCAGAAGCCAGTCTATTATACAAGCCGAACCCTTCAAGGAGCGGAACTCCGGTATCTTGCTCTAGAGAAGCTGGCTTTGGCCCTCGTCTCATCCGCGAGGAGGCTCCGGCCTTATTTTCTTGCCCATTCAGTAAAGGTCCTCACCGACCAGCCTCTGAAGCAAGTTCTCTCTCGGCCGGAGGTGTCTGGCAGACTGGCGAAATGGGCGATCGACTTGGGAGAGTTCGACATCTCCTACGCACCTCGGATAGCGATAAAAGCCCAGGCGTTAGCCGACTTTATTGCTGTGCTCACTCCTGAAGCTCCCTCAACATCTCAGTCAAAAGCTGACACCTCCGAGGCCGAGGACACTTCGGCTCGCACGCCGGCGGATGAGTGGCAGCTTTATGTAGACGGCTCCGCATGCTCCACGGGTAGCGGCGCCGGATGGATCTTGACGTCTCCCGAAGGGATCGTCACGGAGTACGCGCTGCGCTTCTCCTTTCCAGCCACCAACAATGCCGCCGAGTATAAAGCTCTCATCTCCGGCCTCCGGGCCGCTAGAAAGCTTGGCGTCCGGAACATAAAGGCTTTTAGCGATTCCCAGCTAATCGCCAGTCACGTTTCCGGGGAGTATGAAGCTCGGCATGCGATGATGGCATCTTATCTCCAGGTGACTCGCAAGATCCTTACTCAATTTGATTCTTGCGAAATTGTGCGGATCCCGAGAGCCGAGAATGCCCGAGCCGATGCTCTTTCCCGGCTGACATCAACCCAAGACGGGGGAGGAGGCCGAATGATCCTTGTAGAAGAACTCGCCGAGCCAAGCCTCGAAGAGTCTGAGGTCATGCAAGTGACCGAATCCGAGGCCGAGACCTGGATGACTCCCCTTGTCGCTTTCCTCCTCCGAGGAGAAGTCCCGCCCGATCCGAGGGAAGCGAAGTATGTTCGGCAGCGTTCATCTCACTTCCTTCTCCTGGGCGGGATGCTGTATAAAAAATCCTTCGGCCGACCGCTTTTGCGATGCCTCGGCCCGGCCGAAGCTGACTACGCCATGCAAGAGATGCACGAAGGGGTATGCGGGGCACATGCGGGAGGAAGGGCCCTGGCCCACAAGCTTCTAAGGCAAGGATACTGGTGGCCGACGCTCCGAGAGGACGCAATAGCCCTCATACGTCGCTGCGATCAGTGCCAGAGGTTCAGCTCCCTCATCTACCAGTCAGCCACCCTTCTGACTCCTTTATCTGACCCCTGGCCTTTTGCCCAATGGGGAATCGACCTCCTGGGGCCCTTTCCTGTCGCCACCGGCCAAAGGAAATTTCTCATCGTGGCGGTGGACTACTTCACCAAGTGGGTAGAAGCCGAACCCCTCGCGTCCATAACCGATAGCAATGCTTGGAACTTCGTGTGGAAGTCTATCATCTGCCGGTACGGCATCCCCCGGGCCATCATCTCAGATAACGGCAAACAGTTCGACAGCCGTCGGTTCAATGATAATTGCACCAGCTTCGGCATCCTCCACAAATTCACTTCAGTAGCCCACCCCCGGGCGAACGGCCAGGTCGAGGTCACCAACCAAAGTCTGCTGCAAGGACTGAAAACTCGCCTCAGCGAAGCCAAAGGCCGATGGGTAGAGGAGCTACCAAGTGTTCTCTGGACGTATCGGACTACAAGCCGAACCCCAACCGGCGAAACTCCGTTTCGCATGGCTTATGGGATAGAAGCCGTTATTCCTGTAGAAATCGGCCTTCCCTCTCCAAGAGTCATTACTTATGATCTAGAGGCCAATGAAGAAGCCTTGAAGGATCATCTTGATCTCATAGAAGAAGCCCGAGATAAAGCTCGCATTCGGCTGGCAGCTTATCAACAGCGCATGGCCAGGTACCACAACACTTGGGTGAAGCCCCGAAACTTTGAAATCGGGAGCCTCGTGCTAAGGAATGCTCATGCATCTAAGCCAGCCGAAGCCGCAGGGAAGCTCGCCCCCAACTGGAAAGGGCCATATCGTGTAAAGGAGGTAATCAGACGAGGGGCTTATCGGTTGGAGACCCTTTCGGGTCAACCTCTCCCTCGCACCTGGAATGTGGAACGCCTTCGGCGTTATTTCATGTAAGTTATTTCCCCCGAAATTTAGCCGGAAGGCATGAATAAAATTCTCCCTTTTTAAAATGCCATGTTTATTTTAAGTCCGCGTAAACCGTACCGGGAGTGGCTTCGGCCATGCAAACCGTATCGGGAGCGGCATGGTTTTCTATCTAAGTCCGCGTAAACCGTACCGGGAGTGGCTTCGGCCATGCAAACCGTATCGGGAGCGGCATGGTTTTCTATCTAAGTTCGCGTAAACCGTACCGGGAGTGGCTTCGGCCATGCAAACCGTATCGGGAACGGCATGGTTTTCTATCAAAGTCCGCGTAAACCGTACCGGGAGTGGCTTCGGCCATGCAAACCGTATCGGGAGCGGCATGGTTTTCTATCTAAGTCCGCGTAAACCGTACCGGGAGTGGCTTCGGCCATGCAAACCGTATCGGGAGCGGCATGGTTTTCTATCTAAGTCCGTATAAACCGTACCAGGAGTGGCTTCGGCCATGCAAACCGTATCGGGAGCGGCATGGTTTTCTATCAAAGTCCGCGTAAACCGTACCGAGAGTGGCTTCGGCCATGCAAACCGTATCGAGAGCGGCATGGTTTTCTATCTAAGTCCGCGTAAACCGTACCGGGAGTGGCTTCGGCCATGCAAACCGTATCGGGAGCGGATGGTTTTCTATCTAAGTTCGCGTAAACCGTACCGGGAGTGGCTTCGGCCATGCAAACCGTATCGGGAACGGCATGGTTTTCTATCAAAGTCCGCGTAAACCGCACCGGGAGTGGCTTCGGCCATGCAAACCGTATCGGGAGCGGCATGGTTTTCTATCTAAGTCCGCGTAAACCGTACCGGGAGTGGCTTCGGCCATGCAAATCGTATCGGGAGCGGCATGATTTTCTAAGTCCGCATAAACCCTACTGGGAGTGGCTTCGGCCATGCAAACCGTATCGGGAGCGGCATGGTTTTCTATCTAAATCCGCGTAAACCGTATCGGGAGCGGCATGTTATTCTCTCAGAACGCATAAACCGTACTGGTAAAGGCCTCGGCCGCGTAAACCATATCGGGGGCGATATTTTTTTTCCAACTCCATATCCGAACCTAGATCGGGTTCCGGCCGTGCGAGCCGCAACTAAACGACGACGAAGTCTTGAGCACAAGAAGAGCCAGACTCGGTCATCCATTCAGAATACAAAGGCGAAGCAAAAGTACTTTCCATATATACAAAAAGAGTACAAAAATCGACCGTCCATCTGGCCGCAGATTTACAAGGAAAGTCCAGACAAAAACCGGGACAGGCCCCGTATCAGCCCTCGGTATTCTCCCCATCCACATCAACTGGGCTCCGGCCAGGAGATGGGGAGGGAGAATCCACGATCTGCACGGCTTCGGCAGGGGCGGCTTCGACAGGAGTTGCCTCGGCTGGAACGGCCTCGCCGCCTTCCGCTGAAGCTGAGGCCCTCTCAGCCGTAAGCCCCTTCCACCAGGACAGGAGCTCTTCACCCTCCTCATCCGTCGGCAAGGCGATACCGGTCAAGTCCACGGCCGGGCAGACTTTCTGAGCGGCGGCCAGCCCGATGGTGAAGACCGAGGAGGCCGCCAGAAGCTGCGCCTGGATTATCTCCTCGGCAAAGTCTGGGTCGGCCTTATAATCGGCCACGGCTGAATGAACAGCCTCCTCGGCCTTAGCTTCCAGATCCAGCGTTAGGGCCGACAGCTCCTCGGCGTGGCGGCGGCTATCCGAAGCCCGCTGGGCGTCCTTGTCCTGGATCTCGGCCTTAAGGGCCCGGTTTTCGGCCCGGACCGCCTCCAGCTCCCGCTCGACCTTCTCCTTCTCCCATTCGGCCTTCGCCTTGGCCTCAGAAGAAGCTCGAGTCGCCGCCACCTGCTCCTCCAGCTTAGCCCGCATCCAGGCGTTCGCCTCCAGGAGCCAGTCAACACTGGACTCAAAGTCGCGTTCCGCCGAGGGGCCCTCGCCTGAAGCCGATGGTGCCGACGCCCTCTCGGCGTCCTGGAGTTGATATCGGATGGCTGCCTGACGACGGAGCAGGATGCCACCCGTGACCGCGGCCTACAGCCAGAAGCAGATAAGAGTTAACAAACCCAAAACAAGCTAAGGGAAATATTAGACCGAAGCACACAAAGAAGCTTCTTACCTGGACCGTCAGTCGGACGTTCAACAGCGCCAGTTCAGTTGCCGAGAGATCCTTCAGGTGCTCCACGGCCGACGGGAGGGATAGGCCCTGCAGCAGACGCAGGCATGTTCGAGGGTCCTCTAGACTCTCGTCCTTGTAGATCCCCAGGTCAGGGACCCATAGCTCGCGCTCCTGCTCGCGAGGCCCCTGCGACCCGGCGCCTCCATGATCTTCCGCCCCCGCCGTCGTGGCCGAGGGAGAATCGCCCCTCGGCGCTTCAAGAGGCGACAGCAGCGGTGCCCTTCGTGCAACGGCCGGCCTCTTAGCCGCCGGGGAGGGCTCTGCTTCGCCCGGCTCGTCCGCCCGACCTCGCTTCAACAGTCGGCCGCCCTTTCGGGCAACCGACTTACCCTTCCGCTCCCTCTCGAGAGCGGCTGCAGCAACGCGGCCCTCAGAGGAAGCCGCCGTCGTCGTAATCCCAGCTCGGACGCTCGGGGCCACGACACCTCGTCCGGCCCCTCCCGCCGCCTGCGGACGGGACGACTGAGGTTGGCCGCCCTGCTGAGCTATCCGGCTGAGGAGGCCTTTAATCCCAGACATTGCTGCAAACGGGAGAAGAAATGTTAATAACTTATAACGTGCAAAATCCACAACTCAAGACCGACTTACCCTCGGCCGAAGCCTCAGCACCCTCTGCGGCCGGAGGAGCTTCGGCCGGAGGCGCGACCTCGGCGGTTCCTTCAGTCTCCCCGGAGGGAAGATAAGGGAAAGCCCGCGGAAGATCCATTGTCGGGTCCGGCCACGCCCCAGCACTCACAAGCAGCTCCGCCTCATGGAAGAGCTCCGCGATATCATACGGAGCCGAGGCTTCAATAAGGCCCACAATGTAACGCTGAGCGGAGTTAAGGATGGGCGGGTCAGAGAGGCCTTCGGCCAGTAGTGCCCACTTAGTAGGAAAGGGCCACACGCTCTTCTCATTCTCCGGGAGAGAAACTAGGATGAAGTTCCTCTTCCAATCATGAATGGACGAGGGATTCCCGGAGAAGATACCCCGGCCGATGCGAGAGACAAAACTGTACCACTCGGATCTCCCCTGCCGTTGAATCTTAAAGAGGTAGCGAAAGATATTGACCGAGGGGATGACTTTGATATGGGCGAACACAGCCAAGAAGGCGTAGACTGTGCACCAAGAATTGGGAAAGAATTGAGACGGGGCCAGCCCGTAGAAGCATAAAAGGTTGATGACGAAGGTGGAAAGAGGAAGGCTAAAGCCCGCCCGGAAGCTTTCCTCGTAAATGGAAAAACTACCCGGACGAGGAGTATTGGCCTTGGTATTCGAACCATGCCGATAAGGGGTCATCCATGAAGGGAATTGGTAGTATGAAGCAAGGTATCTGACCCCGTCATCTGTAAGGATGCAGGCTGCTTCCGAAGCAGTCTCGGGACGACGACGACCCGAGGAGGAAGCCTGGCCCGGGGCACGAACCTCCTCGGACCCTTCGGCACCAGAGGATTCGGCCTCGTCCGCCATGGCAGAAGCAAGGGAATTCGAAGAAAGAGGAGATGATAAGGAAGAATCAGGGAATTGAGACGGAGTGTAGTCTTCGTCTGAAGGACTGCTATCAGCTGAAGAAGAACTGCGGGACATGAAATCGTCGGAGTGGAGAAAGGAAGTGGAGGCTTACCCTCAAAGAAAAAGGATCTCCTCAAATGAATACCGCCTCTCAAGCCAAAGGAACTTCCCCGGCAACGGCTCCGGGCGATGGAGAGCTCCCTGCGACAGGCGACGCGCTCGGAAGCACCTTCAAAGGACTAGCCCTTCGCCGGAGAAGAAGGAGAGCTCGGATGGTCGCAGAGAAGCGCAGGCGCAGGAAGGAAGAAGAGAAACAGTGCCCTGCGAAGGGTTCCTATTTATAGGCTAAGTTCGAAACCTCCCTCGCCGAAATCTACGGCTAAGATCATCTCCTTCATCTTCATCTCACCGCCTCTCCCGGATGCGCGTCACGTACACCGTCCTTCGGTAATGATGACGACCTAACCCCGGGAATCGAGGCAAGGTAACCAATGGCCGAAAGCGGTCCGACCCTTCGGCTGATCTCTCGGATGCTTGCCACGTGATCCAATCCGCGTGCCAAGGGAGGAAGAGGCGGCAATCCGAGTGGAACCTCGGACAGAGAGCCGAGGTGACCCGCGATCCGCGTGCGGCCAGGATCCCTTTGTGTTTCTAACGGAGCGGCCGGATGCGCGACGCGTGTCCTGTGTTTCTTCGCGACACGACCGTTCTGACGGAAAACTCGACGGCTGTCCCGTCCATTTATTGAGCCTAACACAAGTCAGAAGGCTCGGCCCTTCGCAATCAAAAGCGAAGGCCTTCGTCACTGCATTCCGAATGAGGACAATTAAATGGCTACTGACCCTCGGCTGACCGAGGACATCATTTCTTCTTAACATAACAAAAAGCCTCGGATAGCGCCTATTACGTTATCTCCCGAGGAGGCTACAGGTTATACTCTCGCCATCTCAAAAATTGAGGAAGACAAGAGTGGGGGACTATGTGATGAGGCAGAATCCGATTCGGCCCATTAAAAACAAGCCCAACGCAGATCAACCCAACAGCGGCAGTAAAAAGGCCCCCTGGGAGCCTTCGGCCCGTTAGCGGCACTGCAGCCCTCGGCCCAGCAGGCTTCGGCCCGTCAGCGGCCCAATAGCCTTCGGCCCGTTAGCGGCACTGCAGCCCTCGGCCCAGCAGGCTTCGGCCCGTCAGCGGCCCAACCCCCTTCGGCCCAATAGCCGTGTCCGGCCCACTCCGGTGGAAGACTAGGCACTATGGCGGTTTACCAATAAGCCCGGAACATAGTCCTATATCGACTACCACCGTTAAGCATCATCTATCCTCCGCTATAAATACACCGCTATTTATTGCCAAAGGTATGTCTCCGTGACCTTCAAGGACTATAGTCCGAAAAGCATTAAAGCTATTCTTCGACTTCTGAATCGAATGATCTTCAGAAGCTAACTTAACCATCGGAGGAGGTTCCTAAGGGCCGAAGCCCGGGACTCCTACTGACCGGTTTCTTCTTCTTTCCCTCCTGCAGGGGTTCGGTTCGAATCTTCGCCGACTTCCCCGAGTCGGTCTCGGCCGCCGACCTCGGGCTTCTTCCTCCGGTCTCGACGCCATTCGCAGGCTGGTCCTCCTCACCCGAAGGCGCCTCGGCTCCGCACCGGCTGCCCTTCGACCGGAGGGACTTCGGCCGCGCCTTCCAAAGGCTAGCCGACAACTGACCGAGTGACCCTCGGCCTCGGATCTTCGACCACGTCTCTGCCTCCATCGCCTCCCGGATCCCCGTCAGGCCTCTTCACCGATCCGACCCAGCTTCGGATCCAAACCTCGGATTCCAGCTTCGGAATCCGGTCGTGATAACCTCGGCTACATCACAAATAAAATATCAATGTTGGATTCTGTCATGCATACATCTGGTAATGTGTTTCATGTTAAAGAATAAAAGAAAAAGTAACAATGCAAGACTGAAACAAAAGAAGTGTATTTGATCTAGAAATTTGTAATGCAAATTCCATGATAAGAATTTTCCCATTGGTACACCATACTCAAAGAATAAACAACTCCGACCATCCACATTTTATCATGTTTATCTAATCCCATACACATCACCTGAAAGCTCTTGTTTTCCCACTGGAAAAATGTGTCATTCTAACAGATAAAAACACCGTTGGGCACCATAGAATGTCCCTATTAACAATGGTGATATAGTATAATTGCATTGAGGGATCATATTAAAGTCTGCTAATCTCTTTCACCCACTTTGGCCTCCTTAGGCTGCATTTGGAAACACTTTCTTTTCCTCTCGGCCGACGGAAAGGGATGGGTGGAAAAGTGGGAACATGTGGCATGAAAGCAATAGCACATGCAACTTGGACTACATGGAAACTAACATCATGATTTTGAAAACATATAGTGATCTTGGTGGAAATTTCATTAGCAATCTAATACTTATATGGACTTTTCCATGTGTTATCTTGGGTTCATCTAAGAAAAGGTTAAATAAAAAATTTCAAAGTATTTTGAAACAGAGCCTAGTGATTTCAGATACATTGCCACATTATCTCCTGTAGGCATACACAGATGCAACTAAAAGTATTTGATATTTTTACATTTTAACCCCTGAACATGTAGTGTATTTACAAATAAGTCCTCCTAATATAACTATTTACAAATAGACCCTTACAATGTACCGTGAATTGGTGAAAGACCCCTAAAAATTACAAATAAGACCTTGAGAGTTTTACAAATGAGCCCTTAACAAGAGCTTATTTGCAAGAAAGTTGTGATTATGAGGGCTTATTTATTTTGCCAAGGCTTTCATGACTTCAATTCAGCATTGAAGACTAATTCCATCTTGTTTCTCATTTGTATTTCCTCTACTCGGGGCCGGGTGTTTGAGCCCCGCTTGTTACGCAGGCGCTCTGGTTGTTGCGTCTGAGGAGCTGGTTGGCCCTATGGGGCTTGTTTGGGGTCTGTTTGGCCCTTTGTAAAAATTTGTAAATAGGGTGTGTTGCCATCAGGGTTTGAACCCTGCTGGGCTGGGTGTGAGTGGAGTCCCTAGCCACTATGCTAGGAGAACCGAAAAAAAAAAAAAATTCAGCTCTCCTATCTTAGGGTTAGCAAAAGAGGGATCGATTAGCTGTCCTCCCATCCCTTCCTATTAGTAATGGGGACCTCTGTCCCTCCCATCCCTATTAGTAATGGGGAAGGTGCTGAAAGTGTCCTCCATGTCGCTTTCCATCAGTGTCATCCGTCCTCCCATTAGTAAGCCCTCACCCTGTCATCGGCAGGTGTGAGGTTTCTTCCCATGCTGTGCAAAATCTGCGCACGGGGCAAGCCTACCACCACAGGTGGACAGCACATGCCCACCTCTGGGGCAACAATCTTTGCCATAGGGTTGGCATCAGCCGTCTGATTTAAGATTCAATGGCCTATGAGTTCTTGTGCCCCAAAAAATGATCTCCATTTTATCCTCTATAAATTTGGGGCATTGAAGGCATGCAACCAAGGGAACCCACTGTATATGAATCAATATCGATGGATGTTGGATGTAATTTTAAATTATCCAACAGTTTGAATAGAGGCAATAGATAGGTTTCTTGTCACCTAATAACAAGAAATCTGTCATGCATGTGTGTGTACACATATACGAGATAAAGAGAGGGAGAGATCCCAAAATCAAAACCATCAAAGATGTCCACTGAGCAAGGAGAGGTGTGTGTGTGTGCGCATGCATGTGCGTACACATATAATAGATAAAGAGAGGGAGAGGTCCCAAAATCAAAGCCATTAAAGATGTCTGCTAAGCAAGGAAACAAAAGAGTGTGTATCTGTGCACGCGCGCGCGTGCGTGCGTGTGTGTACACATATAAGAGATAAAGAGAGGGAGAGGTCCTAAAATCAAAACCATTAAAGATACCCACTAAGCAAGGAGAGAGGGAGAGGTCCTAAAATCAAAACATTTAAAGATGTCCACTAAGCAAGGAGACAAAAGTGTGTGTGTGTGTGCGCGCGCCCAAAATTAAAACCATTAAGATGTCCACTAAGCAAGGAGACAAAAGTGTTTTGGTGGTAGCCTTTAAAGGACTCGAAGTTTCAAAAAGCTATAAAAGCTAAAAAATGCTAATATGATACATTTTCAAAGTTCTATGATCAATCTATAATCTAGAAATATTGAGGCATGGGAATTGCTGTATCTTAGTGAACCAGAGGCTGGTAGTCGCTAGAAGTGCAATTTCATGCATTCTTCTCTCACTGTAGAAAATAAGTCAGTGCTCAGGTACCTCTCCCCACCACTTGGGAAAACTGTTACAATCATCTTTCCTTTGCTTTCATCTCTCCTTGCTACCTGCAAAATGGTGCATTAATAAGAGATGGAGGGTACGATAGAAGAGAAAAGTTGGATGATGGTCAAAATGAAAAGAAAATTACCTTTAGGCACGCTGCTAAAGCTGCACCCGAGGATATTCCAACAAGAAGGCCCTCTTCCGTTGCCAGCCTCCTTGCATGTGTCATTGCTTCTTCTGTGCTCACAGTGATGACCTCGTCAATTAGAGAGCAATCCAAGTTACGTGGGATAAAACCAGGCCCAAGGCCCTGAATGTTGTGAGCACCAGGTTCACCACCTTTCAGACCACAAAAGACACCAACATTTAGTAAAATTTTCAGTGGGAAGTGTTCATTTTCTATATCACAACTCACAAGAATAAGAATTCAAGCTCAAAAACTACTCACAACATGATCCACGAATAATTTACTCAAGGAGCTTCTCATTGGAAAATGGTTTAACTTCTTATCAAAACTTTTGTGAGGCTTTTCATGACATGAATAGAGGATTCTGGGGCTCATCAATGGAGGGAAATCTATATTTAACAGGAAAGTTATATGGTTATTCATGGCCATAAAATTTATACCATTTTTCGTTGCATTTCTTTAATTTTAATGCATCAAAAGAATGCTGTCTTATCACTTCCTGTTTACAGCAACCAAGAGTTCGAAGAGATAAACTAATAACCATAGTAACATAGTCTTTGAGATCAATACACTGTGGACTTGAGCATGCATTTTCCCCTCAAGTTTGATCACACACACCATTTAAACTCAAGAAGATACATAGGTATCAAGGAAAGAGAGGCTAGGCCACATGCATACTATGAAATTGGCTCTCTAATGGCTTTTCATGCTCCATGGCAGGGGGCAAGTGAAAGCAGCTAATTGCATGATTGGACCATTGAGTGTTTGTCTTCATCTAGAACTGTTCTTATTTCATGTATCTGTCATTTGAATCAACTAATTGCAAGACTGGACTAGTATAACTATAAAAGCAGCATGGATTTGTGGGGTAAGATGTTGGAAACCTGATATAACAGGGCTATCGGCAGGCTCAACACAAATGATCTTCAGTGATGGCTTCTTCATCTTCAGATACTTCCCAGCACCAGACAGAGTTCCTCCAGACCCAGAGCCACATACAAAAATATCTATGTTGCCATCTGTGTCTTCCCATATCTCTGGTCCTGGAAGGAAAGCAAAAGAGAGAGGAGAAGAACTTCTTTAGCATGACAATGATAATGAGTGCAAATGGTAGATCAATCATAAAATAAAGACAAAAAATGGTGTTATCATTTTGCATCTTATAAAGAGCAGACTAACTGGCTATGTATCTTAATGAAAGAACATGTTTATAGCTTAACCCAAGAGAATTTTCTACATAAAAGGACCCTTCAGCTAGATTAGTTTGCAACTCTATCCCTCTTCTTTACATAAGATAAAAAAGTAGACGTTGCATATAATTATGGAATATTTTATGCAAAAGATGACAAAGTGCATGTTGAATTGAAGTTGCTAAAGAAATTGGTATAAGGTAAGAATGGAAAACATATTCCAACAGAGGCAACACATTGAAATGTCCACAAGGATACCATAAGGGTGTTGAAATGTCAAATAACTAGATACTATAAAATTTACCAGTGCTCCTAAAGTGTGCTTCAGGATTTGCTGGATTTGAGAATTGGTCCAGGACGTGCACATTTGGAATATCTGCTTTTAATTGGTCCACCTTTTTGAGCTGTCCTTGGAATCCAAGCTTTGAATCTGCATAAACCAAGCATAAAAAGGCATCTCAACTCGACGCAAAAGAAGGAAATAAAGAATATCATAAACCTTTTAAATATCAGACATGAAATGGGATAAATTTGTAAAATTACACAGATTGTTCATCCTCTATACTTTTGAAGTAAAATTATCTTAATCCAAAGAATTCTGAAAAGTGAAAATTTGAATTTTCATTACCTGTCAGCACAATATCTGCACCCAAATATCTCAAGATAATTCGTCTCTCAAGTGAAAAATGGTTTGGCATAACTGCAATAAATTTATAACCTTTCTGAGCAGCGATGCATGCCAAACTGATTCCAAGGTTTCCGCTTGTAGGTTCAACCAATGTGGTAACACCTGGTGTAATAAGGCCCTTCTCCTCTGCATCTTCTACCATTCTACAAAACAAGTAGGCATCTAATAACAATAATTATCAAATGGTTACAACTCAGGCAGAAGTCGGCCAACTTCAGGACCAGTTACGAGGTGTGATAGAATTAGAGTGGAGGAGGGTAGAAGACATCAAAGAAGACCTAAGATGAGGCAGTTGGATGTAGTTAGAAAAGACTTGGCATTGCTACGTGTTACTTCTAATTTGGCACTAGATAGATTAAGATGGCGGGACATGATTCATGTACCCGACCCCAATTAGTTGGGATAAGGCTTTGATGATGATGATGATGATGGTTACAACTCAGGCTGAACTCACCTATGTAAATGGATGTCCAAACATCCCATCAAGCTACAACCATAAGATGCAATGTTTGTAACATCGTATTCAACTTTGTGGGACAAAAGATCAATTTTATGTCTTGATGATTCTAGGAGTGTTGCTAAGTGTACAGGACAATCTTTTTTATGGGTACCAATCTGCTATACATGTAATTATGCATTGCGTCACCTGGGATTAGATGAGAAGAAAAGAAGATTGAATCATCATGAAATGCTGCCTCCTCCATTCTCTCTCACATGTGGACATTCACCCTCCCCTCCTTGTATTAGTAAACATGATAAAAGAATTCAACAAATATTTGATTATAAGCATAGAAGTAGAATAAATTCAATAATTATTTGACTCTAAGCATAGAAGTACAGGGACATCTCACATAAAGACTAGCATTTTGCAGCATAATATGGATTGCACACATGCTACTCAAATGAGGATGAAAAGTCAATCTAAACTGATTGAGCATGGATTAACTACCTAAGTGCGCCACGGTCTTTAACGGAGGAAAGAGGTTGGTAAGACTCAAGTTTTCCCACGAGCCACACATCTACTCCATCATTCTTTGTAATTTGTTTTAGTTCTAATAATGGAGTCCAACCTATAAGCTGCAGGAATCAAATGAATAGATATATGAATGTCTCTAAAGGGAAAAAGATGCAGAAGTCTTTGCAATCTCAAGAAACAAAATAGTATTTTCTTTTTCAAGAGGAGGAACAACAAAGCAGTCTGAATCATGCAAAAAAATAAAAATAAAAATAAAAAGCACAAGATAGGATGATTGGATGGGAAAAAAATACACAGCCAAAAGTTTTTAGTTAACAACCTTTTACCAGAGCTTGAAATTATTAAGTTGAAAGTCAATGCATCTGCTCACTTCCCCACATTGACATGGCCAGGATGGAGAAGATGGCTATCCTGAGTGGACTTATACATTAGGACTGAATAAGTGGGACATAACACTCAGTACCATATCCCATAGCTACTAGCTAGCAACAGATAGCCCTGTGCAGCACACACAGGGTACTATGGTTCCAAATGATTTTTGCATGTGTGGTAGTTCTGGGTATCTGCATGGATATCTGCATCTAGTTCTGGGTACTATGGTTCCAAATGAGCCAGATACTAACGACATGGTGCATCATAAGAAAACGTGAGTGTGAATATTAGGTAATCATGATACATGGTAGACCAAAGAAGTAGAAGAATTGTTCTTCTAACATTGAGAACCTTTTTTTTCTTCTTCTTTTTTGTGCTAATTCCAGTGCTGAACACAGGTCTGTTGAATGAACTCATCATGTGTGGTCAATTGGCTTCTAGACAAGTAATTTGTCAGTCCTCTCCTTGAACAATTGCAGTTTCCTACTTACACCTATCCTTTCTCCTGGTTCTGTTGGACTATCTCCCAAGTTTTATTTTTGAAGTTTCTTGAACACGAAGACCATCATAAAAAAGGGTAGGCTATTGCAAGGCATGACACAAGACTCTCTCCAGGTGAGTTCTTTCAATGAGAAAACTCCAGAAGCAAGTTCATAGGCTGTTAATGTCATGTTTCTGGACCTTGTTGTTCCATACCTTGATCCACATGTCATTAGATGACATAACCATCCAGCTAACATGGTTCAGTTGAATAAAGATCTTTTAACATTCCAATTGTAAGTAGCATGCAATCATGTATGGCATAGTTGTCCCTTGCCTATTTGCTTGTCATCCTCTATCGGGAAATTATTTTTCCCCAAAATGTGTCCTAATTAGTACTACATCTCCAACAGAATACAGTAGAAGCAAATACCATTTGGTAGAGTTAGAAATCAGTTTCTACCATCCTGAAGCTATTTCAAGATTAAAGCAGATTCGTGTGCCTCAATAATTGAAAGTGTATTCCCTTGAACAACTTTTATGTTAATGTTCAACATTCTATGGATTGTTTACACAACTTTCTTGGTGTATTATAACTAGAGGTCATGGTCATTATTAACCTAACATTAGGAGCAAGTCATGTGTGATTGTCACTAAAATCATAGTGACACTGGAAACAAATCAACATTGTAACTCATTCTGCATCATTCACTTAGCACCCAGCATGTACCCTGTCTGACTCTGACATGAAACTCCATAAATATCTCACCTTTAAAACTATACGAAACACTCTTTTGTAACCATCTTAAGGAAACTACTATGTGTACAATACCATAAAACTGTACCGACCATCTGGTGAGCGCAAGGTCCACAGTAGCTTACAGAGATACCCATTCAAAATTTCTTTCCTAGTCAGCTTCCAGGAGCATGCACCAGATTTTGAATCCCTCTTTCATTATAGTGAGTAAGTGTGGCAAAAAATGACGTAATACATGCCTCCCATGCTCAAATGAACCCATTTCTCCTCGAGACAGCCAGCACACTCAGATTGTTAAGAAAGTGAGCCATCCTATGATCCTATCCGAAGCCTTGTAGAAAGGGCCGGACTACACTCGTACCCTCAATTGATTGAAGAAGTAAGGAGCTAAGTAGCTAACACCCCAGGAACTCCACTCATCAAACTTAAGTTAAAACCCATTCCAATACTTTTGTCCCTACATCAACACAAATGGACACCAAGCAGGAAAGTGAAATAAAGAAGACATTTTTGAACATCAGAACCGATTCCAATACTTTTACACCTACATCAAAGCAAATGTGAACCAAGCAGGAAAATGAAAAAGAAGACATTTTTGAACATCAGAAACCAGTCCCAAGGAAGAAGCTCAACACCACCGGGCACCAGCCGCACCACCCAACCTCTGATGGACACAAACCCATGTCAGACAGCAAGAAACCAACACAGGTAGCAGAGCTTCTCAACACTGAACAGGCTCATGAATGGAAAAATGCAACAAAGTGGAGAAAAATCTGAAAGATCCGCATGCCTGGGTGATGTTGGAAGCTATGTGCTCTCTGCCATCTTCCTGCTCCACTGGTGAGACTAGTGCAGCAACGCCCCTCCTCTGCATCATGGTTCCACCCCCCTAATGCAGTTCCACAACAGTGGAGCCCCTTCCCCTTCTAGCTGGGTTCGTCCCAGTTTTGGGTTGACCACTCGTATGCGCACCACAAGAGTCTCATTTCTGGAGTTTACGTGTTTATGTTCACACAATTGTTTTTAGGAAATATTTTTTCAACGAATTTTCACATATTTTATAAATGCGAGTAAAAATTAATTAATTTTTTTAATATTTTCAGAGTATTTTTTTAATTTATTTTTCCACTCTTTCCCATATAGAAAATATTTTCACATAAAACATTAACTACTCTCTCTCTATACAAGATTCTCAATTGCACTTTCTCTATATCTTTTTCTCATTGCGTGAAAACTCTAATCTCTCTGTGAGATTAGCAAACACCTGTTTTTATTTTACATAACTTTTTTTTGTGATTTTCTACTTCCCAAAAAATATTTTCCGTAATTCTCTTCTTGTCAGAAAAATTGAAAATGCAAACATCTCATATAAAAGTTAAAAGGATCTACTCTGTTTGGGGTGTCAGGGCAAGGGGAAAGGATTCTTGCAGCCTGTCACCTGTACATGTGATTAGTCAGAGAGAGAAGAGACGGTAAATTTTTCTTCTTTTTTACTGTGCGCGTGACTGATCAAGACAATAGCTTAAGTTGAATGGCCTTATTGTTCATTATTTTTTAAAATTACCTCCCCAAACCTAGGAGTAGGGCTGGCAATGAGCCGAGCCGAGCCGAGCTTTGCATGGCTCGGGCTCGGCTCGAGTCAATGGAGTTTGGCTCGAGCTCGAGCTCGGTTCGAGCTCTAAATCTGAGCTCGAGCTCGGCTCGGCTCGAACTCGAACCAATAAAATCTGGACATATGCGATTTAATTTTAGTCATTTGATGCATAATGAGGATTTTTTAGTATTCTTATTCAAACTTGTGTAATAATACTCTATCAAGACATATAAAATAAAAACTAATCAATTCAATTAAAATCCCAAAGAAGACAATTAAATGCATAATAAAAAATGAACAAGAACCTTAATAGGCAGATTTTGAACTCAATTAAACATGAATATAGACCTTTTGTGATAATACTAAATATATATATGAAAATTTAGACGCGGGACACGGATGAAATGCCACTTTGACCTAGTTTGAAAAAATTAAAAAAAACATGTTAAATATTTCGAGCCGGCTCACGAGCTCACGAGCCGAACTACAGTAAGCTTGAGCTCGGCTCGTTAAGCTATTCGAGCTTCTACTTAAACTTGAGCTCGGCTCGTTTGACATTTCGAGTCGAGCCGAACCGAGCTGAAATTGAGCCGAGCCCGAGCGGCTCACGAGCGGCTCGGCTCATTACCAGCCCTACCTAGGAGAAAGAAAAATAGGCTCCTCCTTATATTGTCGATGACAGATTCATTTGTGAAGTTATGGAGAAATTTTTTTTTTAAAAAACTTCTATAACTGTCTGTAAAGAAATATCTTTTTGAAAAAGATTGTAAAATAAATATATATAAATATTTGCTGGTGCTCTTTGTTTTGGAGAACCCATGGGAGAATTGCATGTTTACAACAATATAGAATATTTATATGTACTCCTTGTATAGAGAGTCTTTAACAAGTTCGTTATATTCCAGGGGTTACTTTGAAAACAATCTAATGTTTTTATATAACATGGAACCGGTTAAAAGATGCATATGGACCCTTCAAAGAAACCAAACTTTTAAAATTGAGATAAGATTTTCTGTCTCTCTTTACTCAATATACATTGTAGAAAAAAAATTAACATTTCTCTATCTTCATATTTGTTCTTGACCCATATGAGTGGAAACATACTTGAAACACAGAAGATCTAATCTTGGTCATGAGTGAGAAGAAATTAATATTCTTAATGCAAGGAGAAGCACTAGTGCCATTTCCATGTTTACTATTCAATAAATATTGTTAAGTGTAATTTTTTGTTTTAAATTTATTAATTTTAATTATTCAGTTAAAATTCAAAATTTGATATCGACAAAGACATTAGGATGTCCTAATACTTAGCCTACCATTAAATGTTCTATAAACCTAAGCATGTGTTTTGTATCAATATTTAATTTCTCTTAATTAAGTTCAAACATATAGTCGTTTCATAAGATTTTTGTGCTTCAAGTTTGAATCTCATAAGTTCCCATGTCCAGCAGCAATTATTTGATAACTTATGACTTATGGATGGTCACTTTTATCAGGATATTAAAATGATTTTTGGGTACAAGATTTTGGGATACTTGTACGAACAACGAACGGGCCCCCCACTGTCCTTACCATATTCCTTGACATTCTAAACCCTAGAGTGGGTTTTAGATTAAAGGGATATATATATATATATATATATATATATACTTTTGATTTTCACGTACGATTATAAGTGCCGTCAACATATACAAGAAATACTATAGGTATATTCACTCGATTAAAATCAACTTTAACAAAATATGTTAGAAAGATTTAAATATTTTTAGATACATATTTCAAATTTTTTGTAGATATACTCTTGATTTTTGTTAATCTTGACGGTAATTTGACCGAAAGGATGTAACAATAATTTAAATGAAGATATCAAGAGTATATAATAATATATACAATAGAGTAATCTTTGTTGCAATGCTCCATGCATTGCAATCCACTTTGATTGTAATGTATGGGGGTGCAGCAGTGATTTGAGAGCTGTTAGGTAGCCAGTCCGGTGGGGTGCACATCAGTTTTTCATTTTTTTTTTTGACTTTTTGTTAGATTTTTTAAATTTTTTTTAGAGGGTCCAATCAAAAATCCAACGGCACAGTTAAGTAGTTCAGATCGGGCCCAATCTGACTGTATATTTTTTAAAAAAAATTTCGATATACACATTGGTCTGTGTGTAAAATTTTATTTATTTATTTTTATAAAAATATAAACAGTCTGGTCGGAATCTATCCGAATTTATTGACTGTACCTTTGAATTTTTAATCGGACGTTCTAAAAAAATTTAAAAAATTGATAAAAAAATAAAATAAAAACCAATGTCCACCCCATCTGAAGGGCTGCGCAACAGTCGGTGGACAGAACGGTTGCGTCCCATGCATTATAATCCACGTGAATTACATTGCATGCGGTATTGAAGCAAGTATTACTCTATATATGTGGGAGTTAAAGAACATGCATACAATATAATCATTTTATAGGGTTACATACACCAAAATCCTTGGATCAAAACCCCACGAGGAGAAGCGGGGCGTCTGCGGACTCTCCACTGAGCCCCACGAGCAATATTTTGCTTCCTGCAGAGTTTGATGTAGTGGGTTCTCTCTGTTCCCCGCTCAACTCCTCTTCCCATACTCGTAATTGCAGGAAAGTTTGAATTTTTCTGTAAAAAGATCGAATCTTTCTGTGGAAGTTGGGAAGATGGATGGGGAAGTTGAGAGCCGGTTCAACAGAATCTGCGTCTTCTGTGGAAGCAACTCCGGTAACAGGAGTGTCTTCAGCGCCGCAGCTCTTGAGCTGGGGCAGGAGCTGGTCCGCTTCTTGCCTTATTCCTCTTCTTCTTCCTTCACCATGTGTATGGTCTCTTCCTTAATTTGGATTGTTTCAGCTTTGGTGTGAAGTGGGCTTTTCTTCTTTTGTGGTGGATTGTTGCAGAAGAGTGGATGATGTGTGGTCTTTCTTTCTTCATGATTTGACGCGCTTTGAGGACTTGTGTTTACGTTTGTTTATGTTATTTGGATGACAGGTGAGGAGGAGGATTGATTTGGTCTATGGAGGGGGAAGCGTGGGTCTGATGGGTTTGATCTCTCGGACTGTTTTCGATGGAGGTTGCCATGTTCTTGGGTAAACGATTAGGAGATGAAGGCTATAATTCGTATTTATTTTATAATGTTTTGTTCTATCTGGCTGTTGTGATGTGTATTTGTACACAATCCACATGCTTATCGTTTCTTGTGATGATGTTGTTTTTGTTCAATGTTTTTGGCAGGGTAATTCCAACAGCACTCATGCCTTTTGAGGTGTGTTCATCACCTATTGTTGGCTTCTCTTCCTCTTTTTTTGAAGTGATTGAAATTTTAATCTCACGTTACCATAAGTAAGAGATTAAAATCTGAGGGGTAATTTTGGACGAATATTTGCCGAAATCTGCTGGTCAACAAATACCCTATTATACTGATTAAGGACATTGAGTGTGTATTATAATTATTCCTAGCTTGGCATAGCACTCTACTATCCAGTTTCGTGGGCTACAACTTGTTGTATTGAGTAATGGTGATCTTAAATGCTGCATAGTTTTTCATTTCTTGTTTTGATTCAGTGAAGATATTTCTTGAGTTTGCATTTAGTTCTCACACGTGTGGATGGGGTTAGTGCACCTTGCTCTTGTCAATTCTTTCTTCCCATCTTTTGCTGGAAAGAGATTCTATGATTGTTGATCTGTCTCAGTGATGCCTTGTAAAATTGTATTATTGATCTGTGACAGTGCTACCTTCTAAATTTACTTTGAGCTACTTTCTTGATTTCTTGTCTTCCTACAAACGAATTTTGTCCATTGCTGGAGCAGCAGACAGAGGTTTGTTGTCTGCTGTTAAACTATCTGGCATTCCCATAGTTAAATATGGTATGGAAATAATACGGCAAAGATACATTAGAGTATAATTCGTCTTTGATTTTTAAAAATACAGTCAACCAAAACGGTCAAAAATTCTCACACTCCAAAAATTTGATATAAAATACGTACGGTGTATTATACGTTTATCTTTAGAAAAAATTAGACTTAAAATACGGATAATATGTAACATTAACATAGACATATATAATTATAAATTAAGTAAATTTAATATCATCAATGAGACTTGTAGAAATACTTATCATCAGAGAGAAATAATGTAAATAGAAATTAATAAGACCAGTGCTGAACTTTGTTCCACGCCTCCCCTGTGAACAAATAATGCAAACACTTATCATCAAAGGAAAAGAGATTTCACATAATACAAGCAATCAGGTAGAAGATACAGGTGCAAATACCCAGATTTCTATGGGGGAAGAACAAGAGTGGAAGGGTATGGCAACGTGATGGCATACATCATCCTTTAGCTTCATAACTCAGGTGGGCAAATCGTCGAGCATTAACAAGGCAAAGAATGCTTCTAAGGAATAATGAGATGAGGGCGTAACGAAAATTTTGCATAACCCTGCACCCAAAAAAATGGCTTTCCCCCTCTTCTGGCAGATGCCGAAATCCATATTTGAAGGTTGCGATCAAAGGATGGGGTTTTGGAAGACGAGATTTCCAGGCCACCAAACAACTCACTGTGGATTCGTGTCGAACCTGTCCATCTCAAAGAAGGGAGGATGGCGGCAGTGGTGTGGCGAGCCTTTGCGGGTTACTAGGTGTCAGAGCTGATGGACAAAACAGGGAATGGGCGCTGCATAATGAAAGAGGAGAGGGGGTTCCAGGGGTCGGAGTGAAGAAAGATTGATTTGGCTGGGACCATATGGTATGATCGTTTAATACGTATACATGTATTATACGTGTTTTATACGTCCGACACATAAAAAATGCATATAAAACCGTATCTTTGCCAAACGGATGGCAAATGGAAGTTTTTTTGTTTTATATGTTCGTACGTGTAGTATATGCATATACTACGCGAATAAACTAACTAGGGGCATTCCTCGGATGTTTCAGAAATGTGTTCTTGGAAGTTTCGCATTTAGAATAAGAGATAAAGAATGTTGGAAGGTTCAGTGTGGGAATCTGAATGGAAACACTATGTATGAACCAATATATTCTGCACATATAGAATCCATACTCTGATAAGTATCTGCAAATTCACTTGCATTGTTATCACATTCAGTTCCTGCCAAATATGTAACTGGTCCTTAGTAGTAATTGGTTAGAATCAGGGTGTGCCGGATCGGCCGGGATCAGATCAGATCAGCTGATCCAATCCGAAATCGACCAGACCGATCCGATCTCGAGCCCTGACGCTGCATGCTGAAATTCATGGGTTCCCAACGGATAGAAGGAGCTTCTAATCCCCTTCAATAGCCTATAAACACCCCTCCTTGCTCTCCCTCATTCACACATAAACTCTCATTTCTCTCTCTCTCTCTAAAATCTCATTCTCTCTCTATAATCTCTCTCTCTCTAAGCTCTCATTCATACTCTTTCAAATTCAAAGCTCTTTAAGGGACAGATAGATGGATTACATCGACTTTTTTTTCATCATTTTTTCTCTCTAGTATTTCTCTTTCTCTATTATTTCCCCTCTCTCTCTCTAAAATTTTAATCTCTTTTTAACATAATCTCTCTCTTTACTTTTTATCTCTTCCTCATTCTCTCTAACATATTTCTCTCTCTCTTAAATTTTTTCATCTTTACATTTCTCTCTCTAATTACTTTCATATAGGAGCTCCTCCAGTTACATGTGAAGCTCCTCTAGTTACTTGCACAGAGGAGCAGCAATTTACACATTTTACGCAAGATGAAGACTATTCCAGCAGGTTGGCCAATGGCACATCAACAAGCATGGTTGGTAGTACCGGCCGATACCGGTACATATCGGCCGGCACCGGTACCCTTGATTTAAAGGATATCAGTCGGTACCGGGCCAGTACTGGGCCGGTACCGGCCGGTATGTACCGGTACCTGTACTGCCATCCTTGTCAACAAGAGATAAGGACAAAGGGAAACAACAACAAGAGTTCCTGAGGAGAGCAAGAGAAACATCAAAAGAGTATGTTCAAGACCATTCATCTGATGCATCCTCTCAAGTTCTATTAGAGGGTTATGGTCTTTATAGATATCTAGCTGGTTATTATCAATATCCACCACCTTATGATGCATCGAGTTACTTAGGAGGATATCCCACTTATCCTCCAAACTCAGATGCTTCCTCTTTTCAATCATCAGGAGAATCTTATCATGGGCCGGAGACACAAGGATGGATACCAGTGACAATCATCTATGGTAACACAAATGAGTATAACCGGTTTCTACAAGAATATCAACAATGATATCAAGCTTATATATCTTGGGCCAATTCTGTGCAACATTTGTATAGCACCTACAATGTAAAGTTAGAATAAACATATGTTTACAGTTTCTTTGTGTGTGTTTTTTTTACTCTCATGTACTTAGGGGTAAGGTTTTATGTCTCCCCCCTCCCATGTATTCAAGCTTTTTTCAAAGTTAATAGAATTCCAAGGGCTTACCTGAGGTCCTAGATAAGTTTCAAGTAAATATAATTTTTTCTGATTTGTTTTGTAAAATTTTCTGATTTTTAGACATTTTCTCCCTTATTTTCTTCTATTTTTTATCTATTTCTTTTTAATTGGCTTGGCCGGGCCGGACTGGATCGGCCCGGATTGGTCCGGGATCGGATTGGATTGGCCGATCTGCTCAGTGGGGATCGGACCGATCCAAGTCCTATCCCAGTGTTGGCCTTCCTTGGTTAGAACTGAACTTTGTCCAGAATCTGTTGTTTGAGACTTTTCATCCGACACTTTACTTGCTTCCAACAGGCTAGACAGCCGTATGCTCCCCATCATTTTAATCTACTTGAGTTACCACGTTGCAACCAATGATCCTTGCAGCACTTGTATTCTGGTAATTAGGGATCCATTTATAAGAACCATTGCCTTAACATTTACAGATTTCTGGCCAAACTGTGGGTGAAGTGAAGACAGTTGCTGATATGCATGAGCGGAAGGCTGAAATGGCCAGCCAGTCTGATGCTTTTATTGCACTTCCGGGTATAGTTTCCTTTAGACTTTTTTCTTAGATAAATGTTTTCCTCCATGCATTTGCAATAAATTCTGTGTCTACTTTTTGCATGACTCTGAATGCATCAGGCGGGTACGCAACAATGGAAGAGATGTTAGAGATGATAACATGGTCACAACTTGGAATTCATAATAAGCCGGTGAGTGTTGATGTTTGTTTGGGGCATTGTCTTCTTTGAAAATTTAAATAATTGTTTACTTTCTCATGCATAGGTTGGTCTATTAAATGTTGATGGGTATTACAATTCTTTGCTTGCACTATTTGATAATGGAGTGGTGGAAGGTTTTATCAAGCTCACTGCCAGGGAGATAGTTGTCTCTGCTCCAACAGCAAAAGAATTATTGATAAAAATGGAGGTAACTGTTGAATTTTGCAGTACATACTGTTTTTCTGTATCGACTCTTTGTTGCTTTGTTGGTCACCAATCCGTATGACATTTCCCTAAACCTAAAGTGGTGTCTTCTGAAAGTTATATACTCCTAGGAGTTGTGCTTTGGCTTGCAGCAATACACTCCGTCTCACAAGCAAGTTGCTCCAAGTAAAAGCTGGGAAATTGCACGCCTAGGCTGCACTATATGAACAAATCCACCCTGAATTCATTTAATTCCTTATGTATCCTATTTTGGTCCATTATTTCCATTGTCTATTTCATATGTTTGAACCTTCAAATTGGGCACAATCGTCCATCAAATCTTTGTCCACCGATTGAATTTTAATAGAAGTTAGTTGACACCATTTTTGAGGTCCCACTGGTGGAAAAGAGCTTAAGTGACTAGAGGTGAAGTATGTGGATCTTTTACAGCCTTCAATAAAGAAAGCCGTTATGAAAAATGGTTATTCTGGAATCAAACGGCAATCTGTACATTGGAATTGCATCATCATTTATAGTTTGTCTTGATTTTGGAGTGACATGATGGTTTATAGATAATTCAACATGTGTTTTGTCCTTGATGGTGATTTGGCATGCATTGTTTATGATATACCTATACCTCATTCTGCATCTTTTAACTCAATTTAGTATGTGATTCATGCTTGCACATTGAATTCGACCCCCTATATGAAATGTTCATTCCCACCTCCATTTCAATTAGAGCATGTAATCACTCACCCATGTTCTTGAGGCAAAGTTATTTCCCATAAACTCTCATTGGAAGCTTGTTGGTTTCCCATTTTTCGATCATTCATGAAATGCAGTAATCTTTACTTTGTAAAGAAAAACAAACTCGTTAGATTGTTTGAACAAGCCAAGATCCTCTCGTCTGTGGCGCAGTGCACCAGGCTTATGAGATGATGCCTTTTTTTTGTGGGGGGGGGGGGATGATGGATGCCACATCTCCCTTGGGCAAGACTGTGCAGGGTGCCTTTCCATTGGTCGTCCGTGGAGTGGTGTAAGGTTCTTCTTCCTGTATAAACAGAGACGTTTCAGTGAACTAGCTGTTCTAGCGGCTGTAGAAGTTGCAAGTTCTGTGGTCTAGGTTGAGGATGCAATATCCTGCATGTTCAAGGTTCAACTGTGCAACAGCATCACTGATCTTTCTGTCACCCGTGTCTAATAACAGAACTTGCTGCATGCCTTCCGATATGATCTGAAAGAGATAACTTTGATGAGAAATACTTGCTGCAACGTCTTCTAAGCTATAGTGCAGTACAATTGCTGTCTGATTGGCAGATGGGAAGTATACAGTTTTTAAGATCGCTGTTACCTCCATGAGGCAATGCAAGGACTGTGTGCGCCCGGAAGATTGGTGAGTGTTTCTCAACTTTGATAGACCATGGCAAAGTTTATGAAGTGATCCATGGCAAAGATTCTATAGTTGATGGAAGAAATATGAAATTGGGGAACTCAATAGATTGTTGGGGAACCTCAGGGAATGAAGAAAACAGAGAAACTATTGGTGATCCAAAAAAGGAAAAAAAAACAGAGAAACTAAGGAGAATTCAGTCTTGGAAAAGTTGTAGCACTCTCACTAAGGTGACAATTGATAAGATTGAGATGTTAAAGTATTGGGAACATGGGATTTCCGTCAGAAAAGAACTTCTCAAGTTAACAAACTGCTGAGTGGAATAAATTATTTGGTAACTTCAAAATGATGTTTGAGTGATTGACATGTATATCAAATCAATATTATAAAACATTAAATGTATATTAATTATTAATTACTATATTAAATATATTATAACTTATATTAATACAACCGGTGCATCTTTGGGGATTAGGGGACAGAAGGGATGGAGGAATCTGACCTTTGTGTGGTGGGAAGATATGAGGACGGTTGGGGTGGGGGGAGGTTAATGTGGCAAGTAACCCTAACATGACATATTTAAGATTTGACATGCCAAGGTTTTGTTGCCTCCTGCTCTGGTTGAGACAGAAATACCACATTAATAAAGTATTTATCCTTTTGTAGAGGTTGTGACACTTTTTAAAGGGAGAAATACTTACTGCAGAGGTCCCAGCTCAAAGGCTGCCTATTTTAAGAGATTTTTTTGAAAAGATATTGATGTAGACTGGATCTATCACGACCGGATCCCGCAAACGGGGATCCGAAACAAGGAGGATCCGGAGCCGGTCCGGATCGAGCGGTGACGAGGGGACCCGACGGGGATCCACAGCGGGGCAAAGCCGAGGCTCTTTCGGAGTGAAGAGGATCCGCCCGCGGGGGGCGCGATCTGCCGCCGGAGCTGCTCTTGGATAGTGAGCCGCTGCTCCTTCGGTCGGATGAAAGCGCGGCGCGAGCAGGAGCTCCTGTCGGCGGAGCTGTAGACGGGCGTCGGAGCAGAAGCCGGAAAGTCCGAGATCGGACGGGGGGACGGCTCGCTCTCCGACAAGGGGGTCCGAAGGCGCCTTCAGCGCGAGGCCGAGTCTCCTGGCGCGGGGCGACCGACGGGATCGCCCTCGGACGGCGAGTCCGAAGGCTACTTCAGCGTGAGACCGAGTCTCCTGGCGCGGGGCAGCCGGCGTTCGGCGTCGAGACCGGGGAGAGGAGTCCGAGGTCGGCGGCCGAGACCGACTCGGGGAGATCGGCGATGATTCGAACCGAGCCCCTGCAGGAGGGAAAGAAGAAGAAGAACCAGTCAGCAGGAGTCCCGGGCGTCAGCCCTGGGGAACCCCCTCCGACGGTCAAGTTAGCTTCTGAAGAAGATTCGATTCAGGAAGCAAGAGGAAACAGCTAGAACCCTATTCGGACAGTAGTCCTTTAAGGGGTTTCGGAAGCTTAGAGGGGCATCCGTTTTTTTCACCCCCCTCCTTGGCCACAAGTAGCAGGATACTTATAGCGGAGGGTAGCGGATGGTTAACGGTGGCAGCCGATATAGGACTAAAAGGAGGCTTACTGATAAACCGCCATAGCGTCTGATCCGCCACCGGAGTGGGCCGGATTCGGCTACCGGGCCGGAGGGGGTTGGGCCGCTGACGGGCCGAAGCCTGCTGGGCCCTGGGCCGCCGTGCTGTTCCCGGGCCGTAGGCTGATGGGCCGCTGACGGGCTGAAGCCTGTTGGGCCGGGAGCGACGGGGCCGCTTATGGGCCGAGGGCTGCTGGGCCGCTAGCGGGCCGAAGGCCGCCGGAGGGCCTAGCACTGCTGCTGTTGGGCTGAATGGGGTTTGGGCCTGCTGCAATGGGCCGAATCGGATTCTGCCGCATCAGATATCTCTATATTTTTCAGGTGAAATGATAGATGTGTCACGTTGAAAATGAATAATAAATCGAGTTCGACCTAAAGATCAAATATGGCTATTCGATCATTGTGGAACAAATAGTTTTTCTCCCAGAAAGTCCATGAATCAGCATAATCTGTTTTTTCATTTTATAAGCGAGGTCATAGAGTCATCTCACTTTTAGCAGTTATATAAGATGAGAGATTTATTCTATGGGTTCGTCAGGACCTATGTTTGAGTGTTCTCTATTATTGGTGGGATAAAAAAACTTTTATTTAAGTACTAATATATATGCACTCTCTTCACTAAGGCGACTATGTAAATAAATACTTCTAATAAAAGAAAAAATGGCCACAGTAGTTCAGGCAAAAGATTGCCAAATGGAATTTTCTAGCATATTGTCCCTATAGACTCAATGGCATATTTCTTTGCATAACTTATATCTATAGAAAAAGTTAAAAAAGGAATGCCTTCGCATGCAAAACTTGTAGGAATCTGATTCGAGAAGCTGCTAACGTTGTTGAAAGCTGATAAATGAGCCAAGGACAAATGGTTGTCCGGCCCACTGGAGAGGACATATGATAAAATAGGTAGATTCTTGGGAGAGGATGTGAGGTTTTTTTAATCCTTAAGAATAAGAGATTCCTGAACTCGTGTTGTACTATATTGAATAAGACTATTTTCAAAAAGTAAAAGTTTGTCTTATTAAATTGATTTTCATAAATCATTAAAGAGGCATTTATATGAAAAAATTCTAATAAGTTTCTATATTGTTCATAAAAGATATCTTTTAAAATCATAATGTTTTGAATCTCCTTATTTATATCAAACATGTGATCATGAGTGTATTTTGTAATATTATGAATACCTCCCTTACAATAGTATAGTTTTTATATATGCCCCTCGAATAATGTCAAACGGGATAATCATGATATTTTTCCTCTAGAAGATACAAGGCTACACCTCATAAGTCGGCCTTGTTTTCCACCAAAAATCTAGGTTCTTCTTGGCCCTTCGGCTCCACACACATGTTGGAGCCTTTCTTTATGACATGAAACCTGATCTGACTTGAAGCATCTTCTTTTTGTGTTGATTATGCCATGCCGATTCTTCCTCTCATCTTATTGTGGATTTATATATATTCCTAAGCTTCTAATTGAAGGATTAGACTTCTAATACCATTCTACCTAAAACCTTCTGCACTCAAGCGTCACTTTGATTGGAGAATAGGAGAAGAATAAGGATGAATAAGGAGAGAATAAGTTTAATTTTGCTTTGACAAACAGAATGATTTATATCGATATAGAATAATGTATTCAAAGAATAAGAAGAATAAGCCATCTCACTCTAGACTCAAGAATTGCTTATTCTTCTTATTCTGTCAGTAGACCCTACAAAACTATCAAACCGAAACATCTCTTATTCTAGTATACGCCATTTCACGACTGGGTCCCACGTAATAACTTATTCTGCAAACAAAGTGGGTAGAGAATACCATAGATTAACTATTCTGAGTTTTATTATCATCCAAATCAATCTATTGGATTAACATGATATTACTTCAGTTGGGTCATTAGGCTATAAGTTTTTTTGTTTCCAAAGATTAGACTTCCCAGGTGTTAGATTTACCTTTTAAAAATCTACATCTTTTGAAGGTTTCATAGGCAAGATCACCTTTGAATCAACTACTTAATTATTGGATTCTTTTCCCTCTTTCACAAGGCAACAGTTTGAGGGAAAAAAAAAATGATAGTACGGGTATTGAAAACTTTTTCTGGCAGATATAAACAGTTTTTATATTATTATATATTAATTAACATGCGTACATTTATGCACGTTCATCTATATGAATGTTTATATGCTCTATCAATTGTTGTGTCACGTCATTCAATGAAATTAAATCAATGAAGAACATGGGAAACTATGGTAAGATCAGCTCAGAATTAGAAAAATAATTAAAAAATATTAGTTTTGGGCTTAAAACAATGTCCAGCCAAAAAAAAGAGTTCAGTGGGAATAGTGAAGTATCTTAAGCTGTAAAATTAATGTTGTAATCAAAGAATTTTGAAATATATATAGGTACATATATATATATATATATATATATATATATATATATATATGTTTCAAACAAGGGGGGAAAATCCTAATTTTAATTAAAGACTATTTTTATGAAAATCAAAGTCAAGAAAATTAACTTTACTTTTATCTTCAAATTGTGACGACCTCAGATACATCGACTCGCTTTCTTTCTCATATATAAAAGTGTAGAATATGTCCCTGTAGCAAATATACACGTTTACTTCAACTCTCAACACATGAAAATAACATCAGGTCTCTCCTTCAGATTGAGCATTTTCCTTCTCTATTAGAATCTTTCATTCCTCTTCTTTTCATATGCTGCTCAGTTTAAATTATCAAACTATCCTTCTTCCTTCTTAAGTGACGGAAGCAAAGGGGATAGAATTTATGTCATTTTTAAACGTGAATTAACTCAAGTATATAATTTTCAAATTTTATTTCCATGTAAGAGGAGCACACGGGCAAACGTGTTTATAAGAATGGTAATTCTATAATTTCTTCTATAAAAGTGCTATAAGTGTGAGAATCTCTATACTTAAAACATAGAGAAGTAATAGCCTGTCCTAACCTCTACAATTTGAGCGGAAAGTGGAACACTTTAGTGTTGTCATCCGATTTTCAAGAAACATAAGAAGCAAAAGAAACTTATTTTTTTGTTATTGGCCTCCATTCATCTGACTTTAAATATTGGACGATTGTTAAAGATCAGATTAGATTATGTGTCTACACAAAATTAAACACTTCCACACATGATTGCAATAAGCATTCCTGTAAGACACACCCCGGGTCTTAGTGGTCTATGCAAAAAGGCCTCTTGCTATTATGACTAATTCGGCTGTTTGTGCATGCGAGGAATCTATACATTAGTCTTTTGACTAGGCCTTCACTTTTGCGGACACCATCACCTGTATGAGACAGGAGGAGTCATGGGTCACCATCATTAAGATCCTAGGAATCCATACAGTGAAGGTTTCATTGAGGTATTTCCCTCTCTCTCTCTCTCCAATCTAGCTAGATCTCTCTCTCATCACTGCAGTGGGGCAGATTACATATATATATATGCCATCATTAGGGATGTAAATTGGGCGTGTTGAGTTAGATTATGTGATAATTTGGATCTAACTTAAATTTAAAATAGTCCCGTCTAATTTTAGCCTAATCTAAATTCAGCTCAGATTTAAACTAAATTCAGTCTAAATTTAGCCCCAATTCAATAGTGAGTGGGTTTGGATTGGATTGAGCTGACCCTATTTATAAATGATTTGTTAGAAGTGTTTTACTTTTTATATGAATTATTACAAAAGTCAACATATTAAACTTGGCCAACTCATTTTCAGCCCAATCCAACTCAGATTTAACTAATGGCAACCCAATTAAATTTAATTCAACTCAATTTATATAATTTAGGCCAATCCAATTTTCTTTAATATAGACTGTGTTGAATTAGACCACAGATTGACCCGCTCGGTTGACACCCCTAACCAACACCATGCAATGGCATATTGAACGGCAAGGAATTGAGGCCCCTCAAGTGGCTGAAGACACTAGAGGAAACTTCACCTTCACAAGGATCCATCAACTTTTCAGATTCCATGCTCGATGGTGTACCCATGAATCTTAGAAGGCCAGCAGAGGTACCCCTTCATCAGGGTCCCTTTCATGGGTGGTCAATAAAGGAGGATGAATTATTTGACGTGTGGTTTGAGTGCTTGAGGGATTTCGGCAGCATTACCCACTGGCCCGTAGGTCAGATGGTATCTTTTCCCCTTCCCACTTGGAGAGGTTATAGGTTCTATTCTCATTAGGTGTTTACATCCCCACACATAGGATGTGGCCATAAGTTCTTTTTGTTTTGGTAGTGGGGTGACCCGGAATAACCATCTTATTAGGTGGAATAATTGTATTCTATGTGAAAATTTTCTTAAATAGGGGCTTGGTTGTATTCGATCCTCTCTTACTTAAGAGGCACTATAAATATTTGACCACTGTATGCACCATTGACAAAAAAAACAAACAAAAAAAGGGTTCGGACAGCATTAGCCGAGAAGTTGCTGGTTGAAAAGGAAGTGAGATTTCTGTTTTTAAATGCCCCTTTAAAAATGCTACTTGCACTTTATCATGATGTTTTTAGAGAAAATTAACTAGCTAGACAGCCCCCTCATAACTTTCAGATTATTTTTACTGACCATCTGTCCCTTGCCTTAAAGATTTATTTTCCTTTCCCTCTTGTACCTAGTTGTAATGGACTAATAATTAGCATGCTACTTGACACCCATCAATTGTTTATGATGAACATGCTAAACTATTAACATTTTAAGCGTGTTAAGATGTTAACACACTAACTTATTACCATGTCGATACTTTAACATTTAAAAGGTTAATACGTTAAGAGTTACACTTGCTGTGCACCAATCGTATTGGGTGTAGTCCAATTTTTTTTTAATTTTTTAAAAATAAATTATAATGGGCCTTAGTTTTTTATTTTTCAATTTTTTTTAAATCGTCCATAATGAGCATGTCAAGCATAATGAGCACCATGAAAAAATAAAAAAAGAAAAAAGAGACACTTTTCGGCTGCGTAGCTACCCGCTGACTAATAGTTAATATGCTAGTAGTTGACTAGTTAAATTGTTAACATACTAACATATTAATGTAATATAATTTTAAAAATAGAGGGTAAAATTGAGATTCGTACGAGAAGTTATGACAACTAACAAGAGGAAGTCAAAAATAATTACGTCTCTTCATAAAATATGAGCACCGGTCAACCAAAAGCTAGCTGGCAAAAAATAAAAAAATAATGTCATAAATTTGACAGGATATTCTAATTGATCTTTTCCATTCTTTAGGATATTTCTTTCATGTACGTTGTGGACTTTGAATTAGTGAAGGATCCAGCTTATCTCATTAATAGGATGGATTATCTTCACATTGATGTAGTTTGAGAGACTACTTGAATGATGTCAAAGCATAAATGTGCTTAACTGACTGCTTTGCATAATTTTAGTACTCTCTTTAAATTCTTAGAAATCTCCACTGTTATTTTGTGCAATTTGTGTGGGAGAAGCTGGAATTAATGTTATGCATGGCCTTCTAGCTATTTGCACAGACTCTGGTACGAGATGCCCACAGAGAGGGCAAGAGCACCCATATATATATATATATATATATATATATATTCAAAGATTGGAAGACAAGAGGAGAGGTTCTTGCAGGCAAATGATCTCCAAATGGGGTTGGTGCCAGCCTTCACAGTCAAGAAAAGCACCCTCGCAAGGTCTTCTATCCACGTGAAGCCTGCAGGCCAGGGAACAAGCACAGCAGTGCGCAGCACCAGCGGGCGTGCACTTGCGTTGATGTGATAGCACCACCGACCCCCTCCATGGCGCCTGACGTCGATGCTTCAAATATCTATCGTTCTTTTTCCTCTGCGACCCTGGCGCCTCTACAAGGTGCTATGGAGTTCGTCTAGCAGAAGTGGGGTATCTCTGCCGAGAAAGGCTAGCTCCAGTCTGAGTGTTCCATCACCAGCAGTACTTCATGGTGGGGGACGGGTTTGAAGGTTTCAGAGGCAAGGAGGCATGGCCACTGCAGTGGCGGAAGAACCCAGTCGTTCATACGGTGATGGAATCTTTCTGGGTAGCCGACAGTCCAGAACCCCCCATCCCCACCCTTCTCTTCCACCTCCTATATATACCCGACATCCCTTAACTCCTCTCTGTACCTAGAATATTTGAGTCCACCCCCACCCTCTCTGCCTCTCTCTCTCTCTCTCTCTCTCTCTCTCTCTCTCGCTGTGGACTGCAAAGGTGAAGCGGTATGGAAGGCTGGGGGTTGGAGATGGGGTTGAGCTTCCTAAGGTCATCAGTAGTCCCTTGCCTCATCGCCATGGTCGCCCTGCTGTTTGCGTTCATGGTCTACTTCTATGCTCCCTACTGGAAGGTGAGGAAGGTGCCGGGGCCTCCCCCGGCTCCTCTTGTAGGGCACCTCCCACTGTTGGCTAAGTACGGACCAGATGTCTTCAGGCTGCTGGCCAAGGAGTATGGCCCCATCTACAGGTACGTACCCCATGCCTCCTTCCACTTTTCCTGTGGATGCATGTTAGGGTTTTCTGTCCAGTGACTTATTAGATTCTGGACCCACGGATGACTCGGTGTTTGTAGTTCCAAGCTGTTGCATCTCCTTTTAGGTTTTGGTGTCAGAAGATTGCTGAATAATAAAAGGTATCCGGTGCTTGGATACCATATATGTATGAAAGATTTTGTTACACATTCGTGATTGGGTGCAGGTTCCACATGGGCAGGCAGCCACTGGTGATAGTGGCAGACCCAGAGTTGTGTAGAGAAGTTGGAATCAAGAAGTTTAAAGACATCAAGAACAGGACCAGCCCTTCTCCCACTTCTGGATCACCTCTCCATGAGAAAGGGCTCTTCCTAACAAGGTAAACACACTTGCTCCCTAATGGTCATTCTTGCTTCATCAGGGTCATGCTTTGCAATCATATAGATAAAATACTTCAACAGTAAGTAAGGGTAAAAAAAGAGATTTGAAATATAATAATGGTGCAATCCCTATTTATTATCTCAAGATTTTGGTATGAATTATCCAATTATTTTAATGCGATATAAGAATCCAAAGTTATATTTGAACCGCATATTAATTCTATATTGGTTATTTTATGTCTGATGGAGCTTCTGCTTAAGTGGAAAACTACAGGTGAAGAGACATACATCAATATAACAGTAATATCTTCTTTTTACACTTAATATTTTAAGATTTTAAATTAAATAATGAAATAAGTTCAACATATGTACAGAAAATTAATGGAACTTGATGCAGGTTTCTTCTACTTCATATAGTGTAATCTTCTTGTGCACCATTTTGATCTGTTGATCTTGTTCTCCATCACAGGGATTCGAGGTGGTCATCCATGAGGAACGCCATAATCCCCTTCTACCAGCCCTCCCACCTCTCCAAGCTCGTCCCCACCATGCAATCCTTCATCGAGTCTGCGTCCCAGAACCTCTCCAACGGAGAGGAGATCAACCTCTCCCACATCTCCTTGAAGACGGCCATCGATGTGATCGGCAAAACTGCTTTCGGCTTCGACTTCGGCCTCTCACAACCGGCAGCTCAACACAGCAAACACACACAAAGTACTAATCATGCAGACCACGACGAAGCTTCCACCTTTCTCAGGCAGCATATCTATTCCACAGAGTCCCTCAAGATGGACCTCTCCGGCTCCATCTCCATCATACTGGGTCTCGTCGCCCCTATTCTCCAACCCATGTTCAAGTGGCTCCTGCAGAGGATCCCAGGCACCACAGACCACAGGATGCACCAGACCAACACAAAGCTCAGCAGGCTGATCGACGAAGTGGTGAGGAAGAGGTCGGGCCAGCAGCTGGAACGAGCTGGCTGCCCCGACTTCCTGTCGGCGATACTGAGTGCCGCCAGGGAGTCGGCGGCGGCGAGGGACCTCTTCACGAGGGACTATGTCAGCGCCCTCGCCTTCGAGCACCTGCTCGCCGGGTCGGCCACGACTTCCTTCACGGTGTCTTCGGTGATTTATCTGGTGTCTAAGCACTCGGAGGTGGAGAAGAAGCTGCTCGAAGAGATCGACGGCTTTGGTGCCCGCGACCGGCCACCGACGGCCGATGAGCTTATCTGCAAGTTCCCCTATCTTGATCAGGCAAGCGTGTGGGAGCATCGCCTTCTTACTGTTACTTAACACTCTCTGGTTTAGTTTGCAGTAATGACCATATATATGTACCATGCAGTTGAATTGCACATATGCTCTCTATATTTCCTTTCTTTTTATTTAACTTTAAATTTTAATTAATGACTAAATTTTTTTGAATGTCATCACGTTCTGAGTTATCATTAGTCAACATGATTTTCTGCCAAATAAAAGGATCTGTTAATGGACTAACTTCACTCACCAAGTAATCTTTTCCTAGTTAGCTTTTTAATTAAGATGAGTGTTTGTCTTTATTTGAATAGTCTTGTATTAATTACAAAAATAAAATATAAATTTAATAATAGCATCATCACAACATATCTAATTATTTGCGATTGGGTAATAATATTTCTTCCTCCATTTTAAGATTTCAAGTTAAATGACTCAATTAATTACTTTTGGACAATTTCTAAAGAAGGGTGTGTCTATTTCCTGGTGCAGGTGGTGAAGGAGGCCATGAGGTTCTACACTGTTTCCCCTCTTGTTGCAAGGGAAACATCAAGACAAATGGAGATCGGAGGGTATACCCTCCCCAAGGTACAGAATCTCTTATTCCAGATTCCCTTATTAGAAGAAGAAGAAGCTTCTCCATTTGGGAATCTTCAGGAACAAAGAGGAAAAGATTGGAGAAAATGAGCTCAAAGCTCACATCTTTCTCTGTTGTCTCTCCCTGCAGGGCACATGGGTCTGGCTGGCGCTGGGTGTTCTTGCCAAAGACTCCAAGAACTTCCCACGGCCGGAGCAGTTCCGCCCCGAGCGCTTCGACCCCGGCTGCAGCGAGGAGAAGCTCCGCCACCCGTACGCGCACATCCCCTTCGGGCTCGGTCCCAGGATGTGCATCGGCCACAAGTTCGCGCTGCAGGAGATCAAGCTCTCCCTGGTGCACCTCTACAGGAACTACGTGTTCGAGCTCTCCCCGGAGATGGAGGACCCCCCGGAGCTCGAGTACGGCATGGTGCTCAACTTCAAGCACGGCATCAAGGTCCGGGCCATCAAGAGAGAGGTCTCGGTGTACGTTCTTGTTTCTTGACAAGGTTTTCTCGTTAATATGTATAGTTTTCTGTCATATATATGTGATTCCAGTTGGAGCCCTAGAAAGGAAGAAACTTAAACAAAAAAGAAATGGAAATATACCTGGCTTTCATGATGATGAAAAATGGTTGGCAAAGTAGTTGATTAGTATGATAAGACTGCACTTAGCTAAGATTGATGAGAGCTTATTCAAAATTATAATAAAAAGATGAAACTTTTTGGATCTCATTCTCAGAAATAAATTTGAGTCTCACGTGACCTCCAAAAATAATGGATCCACTCTTATTCTATGTGAGTTAAGATGCACTTATATCTAAACAATTCAATGATGTCTGAAGAATTTTATCCCTATAATAAGGCATGCATGATCTGATATAGGAATTTGTATCTTTTCCCTTTTGTGTGCAGCACGACTTGCAGCATAAAATAGAAACGTATCCTTTGGGACCCTAATTCTATGGATATTTCTAAGCCCTTTTATTGTTGGGATTAATGATTCAAAAGATACAAACTTGCTTCCCTATTCTCATATGTCAGTCATTCTTACAGCAAGGAGAAGAAGACGGCACATCAAGTTCCATCAGATTGGATCCACACAGTTTGCTTTCCATGACGTCACCTATAGAATCCTCTACATAATATTGGAACTAGTAGGCTGGCTTATGTCCTGAAACCAACTTGGACTTTTGCTCCCCTTAAGAGGTAAAAAAGGGAAAAAAAAAAACTTGGACTTGCTTTTTCTAGGACAAAGACAGTGGACAGGTTAGGGCAGAGGTCAGAGAAAAGAGGTGCATTTTTGGTCCATGTGGACCAATGGAGGGCAATTCTGATTTGGCGTCCCGACAAGGACTCGGCCATTCGAGATTCCGGTTCCAACAGAATGATATACCTCTGAAAAATCCGTTGTCTAAGAATCTTCTTATGGATGATAGAGACAACTGGGATAACTGGAGTTAATGCTCATACTCAGTTATAAGGGGAACTTCAGTTGGGTTTTTCCTGGCGTGTAAGGGTCCCTTTGGTTATTAGTAAAAGAGTAATATACTTACCCGCTGATGCGGCAGAATCCGATTCGGCCTATTGCAGCAGGCCCAAACCCCATTCAGCCCAGCAGCACCAGTGCTAGGCCCTCCGGCGGCCTTCGGCCCGCTAGCGGCCCAGCAGCCCTCGGCCCATAAGCGGCCCCGTCGCTCCCGGCCCAACAGGCTTCAGCCCGTCAGCGGCCCATCAGCCTACGGCCCGGGAACAGCACGGCGGCCCAGGGCCCAGCAGGCTTCGGCCCGTCAGCGGCCCAACCCCCTCCGGCCCGGTAGCCGAATCCGGCCCACTCCGGTGGCGGATCAGACGCTATGGCGGTTTATCAGTATGCCTCCTTTTAGTCCTATATCGGCTGCCACCGTTAACCATCCGCTACCCTCCGCTATAAGTATCCTGCTACTTATGGCCAAAGGGGTGGTGGGAAAAACGGATGCCCCTCTAAGCTTCCGAAACCCCTTAAAGGACTACTGTCCGAATAGGGTTCTAGCTGTTTCCTCTTGCTTCCTGAATCGAATCTTCTTCAGAAGCTAACTTGACCGTCGGAGGGGGTTCCCCAGGGCTGACGCCCGGGACTCCTGCTGACTGGTTCTTCTTCTTCTTTCCCTCCTGCAGGGGCTCGGTTCGAATCGTCGCCGACCTCCCCGAGTCGGTCTCGGCCGCCGACCTCGGACTCCTCTCCCCGGTCTCGACGCCGAACGCCGGCTGCCCCGCGCCAGGAGACTCGGTCTCACGCTGAAGCGGCCTTCGGACTCGCCGTCCGAGGGCGATCCCGTCGGTCGCCCCGCGCCAGGAGACTCGGCCTCGCGCTGAAGGCGCCTTCGGACCCCCTCGTCGGAGAGCGAGCCGTCCCCCCGTCCGATCTCGGACTTTCCGGCTTCTGCTCCGACGCCCGTCTACAGCTCCGCCGACAGGAGCTCCCGCTCGCGCCGCGCCTTCGTCCGACCGAAGGAGCAGCGGCTCACTATCCAAGAGCAGCTCCGGCGGCAGATCGCGCCCCCCGCGGGCGGATCCTCTTCACTCCGAAAGAACCTCGGCTTCGCCCCGCTGTGGATCTCCGTCGGGTCCCCTCGTCACCGCTCGATCCGGACCGGCTCCGGATCCTCCTTGTTTCGGATCCCCGTTTGCGGGATCCGGTCGTGATAGATCCAGTCTACATCACGTGGCGCCGTCTGTGGGAAACCAACAAAACAAGTCATGTCTCAGCGACCTGTGACCCGACGATCCGGGCAGAGCGAAGCGGAAGCGCGGGAGGCTTCGGCACAGATGCCGCTTTCCGAAGGCGCGCCGTCTGCTCCGCCGAACCCGCCTCTGCCGACCATCCCAGAGTCCTTCGGCTCGGAAGACCGAGTGGGGGTACTCCAACAGCAGGTGGCCACGCTGGCCGCTGCCGTCACGTCCCTAGCGCCTCTTCAGGAGATGGTATCTGCCATCGCCCAGCGCATGGGACTGACGGGGCAGCCTCCCCAGCAGGCGCCACTCCCCCCACTCTACTCAGTACAAGACGCCCGGTTCCGACCGGTGCCTGCGCCAGCCTCTCTCTACGAAGCTGCGGCGGCGCGCAGCGAGCCCTCGGCATTGCCTGCCCGAGCTCCCCGCGTCGATCGCCCGACGGAGCAGGATTATGCTTCGTCGGAGTACCATCCGGCCCGCACCGGAGGGCCATCCGTCGCCACATCGGCCGCCCCGGACCTGGACCAGCGGCTGACGGCGATGCGCAAGGAGATGCAGCAGATGGTGTCCCGGCCTCACGGGGCGCCCCTCGCCAGCAGCATCCTGGAGCAGACCCCGTTCACGGCGGAGCTCCTGGCCACTGAGGTGCCCCCCGACTTCAAGCTGCCGAAGGGCCCTCCCTATGATGGGATGACAGATCCGGTCTGTCATTTCCGGAAGTTCAACTCCTACCTCCGGGTCCGGGGAATCTCCGAGGCAGTCCGCTGCCGTCTCTTCCCCCTCACCCTTGAGAAGATCGCCCTCACCTGGTTCGAGACGCTGGCCCCCAACTCCATCCACTCCTTAGCACAGTTGGGCCAGTTGTTCATCGACCAGTTCTATGATGCCACCCGGCAGAGCAAGACCTCCGCCAGTCTGCTGGCTATTCGGCAAGGTCCTGCCGAGACTCTCCAGGACTACTTCACCAGGTTCCGGAACGAGGCCGCCCAGATCCCGAACCTCGACAGCTCAATCGCGGTTTCGGCCGTGATCAGCGGGTGTCGGGACGAGGGGCTCCTCGGTTCCATCGGGAAGCGCCATCCCCCGACCTTCCAGGACCTCGTGGCGCGGGCCCACAAGTACATCAACCGGGAGGCCCTGATGCTGTCCAGAGGAAGAGGCGCCACCGAAGCCATCTCGGCACCTGCTCCCCAGGTGGTCCGACCTCGGCCGGAGGACCAGGAGTCCTCGCGAAAGCGCTATCGCAGGGAGGAATGGGACAGGGAGAGGCGACGGGACGCGCAGCCGCGGTACCTACCCTTACCTGCTCCCCCTTCCCGAATGCTCATGGAGGTGAAAGGCATGCTCCGACGGCCCGATCGCATCAAGACCGATCCCCGCCGAAGGGATCCCGGCAGGTATTGTGAATACCACCGGGAGATCGGCCACACGACGGATGAGTGTCGGCAGCTCCGGGAAGAGATTGACCGCATCATCCGGGAGGGGAAACTGCCGCAGTACCGCCGGGAGCAGCCACCGCAACAGAACCAGGACGCCTCTGCAGCGCCCAGACAACAGCAGCCCTCAGCAACAGAAGCCGCTCCTCCGCCCAAAGCCATCTCGGCCCCGGTTGAATCATCCCATCAAAGACCCAGTTCTGGGTCTATCATGATGATATCCGGAGGACCGGGGGAAGGATCCAGGCCGCGGCAGCGTAGCACAGTAGCAGCAGTTGAGGGCGAGCCGAAGAGGCCTCGTCTGGAAGACATCACCTTCGGCGCCGAAGACCTGACGGATGTTCAGGTCCCTCATGACGACGCTCTCGTCGTCAACGCTGTAATAAATAGCTATGATGTACATAGGATCTTTGTAGATAATGGAAGCGCCCCAAACATCTTGTTTTACGATTGTTTCGTGAAAATGGGATTGAGTGAGGCTAGTATGAAGCCTCATCGGGGCCCTCTCTTCGGTTTTAACGGCTCGCCCTGCCGAGTAGAAGGTATTGTTCGGCTTCCTGTGACCTTAGGCTCCGCCCCCCGGCAATTGACCGTTGAAACGGACTTTGCCGTTGTAAAGATCGAGTCAGCCTACAACGCTATATTCGGCCGAAGGCTCATCGGCGGGGTCAGAGCCGTGCCCTCATCCTTCCATCAGAAGCTGAAGTTTCATACCGACCACGGGATCGGCGAGGCCAAAGGAAACCAAGAAGCCGCTCGGCAATGCTACATGATTTCGGTCAAAGGGAAGAACGCAGCTGAAACCCTAGCGATCGAGTCATCAGCCGAAGCGTCTCCGGGAGAAGCACTCCTCGCCGTCCCTGTTCCAGGAGGCGAAGGACGAGTCCTGATGATAGGCTCCGGCCTGGAGAAAGGTGAAGCGGAGAAGCTTACCGAGTTCTTGAAAAAGAACCTCGACGTCTTCGCCTGGTCTCCGGCAGACATGCCCGGGGTGGACCCGGAGGTAGCAGAGCACCGACTCCATACCGATCCCAATCAGCCTCCGGTGAAGCAGAGGCGGCGCACCTTCAACCAGGAAAGGAGAGCCGCCATCCAGGCTGAAGTACAAAAGGGACTGGACGCCGGACATCTCCGAGAGGTGCATCATCCAGACTGGATAGCCAATGTGGTCATGGTGCCAAAGAAAGATGGCAAATGGCGCATGTGCGTGGACTTCACCAACCTCAACAAGGCCTGTCCAATGGACAGCTTTCCACTGCCTCGGATAGACCAGGTGGTGGACGCCACTTCTGGCCACGAGCTCTTAAGTTTCCTCGACGCCTATTCAGGCTACCACCAGATCCGGATGCATCCGGACGACGAGAGCAAGACCAGCTTCACCACCGATTTGGGTCTATACTGCTACACCCGAATGCCCTTCGGTCTGAAGAACGCCGGCGCGACATATCAGCGACTGGTCAACAAGGTATTCGCCGCGCAGCTCGGCCGAAACATGGAGGTCTATATAGACGACATGTTGGTGAAGAGCCGCGTTGCTGCGGAGCACCTGGCCGACCTGGCCGAGACTTTCTCCGCCCTCAGGCGGTACAAGATGAAGCTGAACCCGGCCAAGTGCGCCTTCGGGGTAGCCTCCGGCAAGTTCCTCGGCTATATGGTCACGCACCGAGGGGTGGAGGCTAATCCCGAGAAGGTTTCGGCCATCATAAAAATGCGCCCCCCGGTTAACCTCCGAGAGGTACAGAAGCTGAACGGGAGGATCGCGGCTCTCAGCCGCTTCATGTCCAGAGCGGCCGACTACTGTTTTCCCTTCTTCAAGCTGCTGAAGAAGGCCAACAACTTCGACTGGACGGAAGAGTGTCAGACAGCCTTCAATCAGTTGAAGGCCTACCTCTCCAAAGTCCCCATCCTGTCAAAACCGATTTCCGGAGAGCCTCTGAGTCTATACCTCGCAGTCTCCGAGACGGCCCTCAGCACCGTCCTCGTCCGAGAGCAAGAAGGCATTCAGAAGCCCGTTTATTACACCAGCCGAGCCCTTCAGGGAGCGGAACTCCGGTACCAAGCCCTGGAAAAGTTGGCTCTGGCCCTCGTCACTTCTGCAAGAAGGCTTCGGCCGTACTTCCTGGCCCATTCTGTGAAAGTCCTCACCAACCAGCCCTTGAGGCAGGTTCTCTCCCGACCAGAGGTGTCCGGCAGATTGGCGAAGTGGGCAATTGAGCTAGGAGAGTTCGACATCTCCTACGCCCCTCGAGTAGCAATAAAAGCCCAAGCATTGGCAGACTTCATCGCCGAACTTACCCCCGGCGCTTGCACGACGCCGCAGACAGAACCCGAGGTGGCCGAAGCTGAGGCTCTTTCAGCACCGGCACCACCGGATGAATGGCGACTCTTCGTGGACGGCTCCGCGTGCTCCACGGGCAGCGGCGCCGGATGGATCCTGGCATCACCCGAAGGGGTCGTGACGGAGTACGCCCTGCGTTTCTCCTTTCCTGCAACTAACAACGCCGCCGAGTATGAAGCCCTCATTTCCGGCCTCCGAGCCGCGAAAAAACTCGGCGCCCGGAACTTAAAAGCCTTCAGCGATTCCCAGTTAATCGCCGGCCACGTCTCCGGGGAGTATGAGGCTCGGGACGCAGTGATGGCGTCTTATCTCCAGGTAACTCGCAAGATCCTCGCTCAATTCGATTCTTGTGAAATCGTGAGGATCCCGAGAGCCGAGAATACCCGGGCCGATGCCCTTTCCCGGCTGGCGTCAACCCAAGACGGGGGCGGAGGCCGGATGATCCTCGTCGAGGAGCTCGCCGAACCCAGCCTCGGCGAAACCGAAGCCATGCAGATTGCTGAAGCAGAAGCCGAGACATGGATGACTCCCCTCATCGCTTTCCTTCTCCAAGGAGAAGTCCCTCCAGATCCTAGGGAGGCGAAGCGCATCCGGCAGCGCTCATCCCACTTTCTCCTTTTGGACGGGGTGTTGTACAAGAAATCATTTGGCCGACCTTTGCTGCGGTGCCTCGGCCCGGCCGAGGCCGACTACGCCATAAGGGAAGTCTACGAAGGGGTGTGCGGGGCGCATGCGGGAGGAAGGGCCCTGGCTCACAAGCTCCTAAGGCAAGGCTACTGGTGGCCCACGCTTCGAGAGGACGCTTTAGCCCTCGTACGGCGCTGCGACCAGTGCCAGAAGTTTAGCTCCCTCACTCATCAGGCAGCCACCCTCCTGACCCCGTTATCTGATCCCTGGCCTTTCGCCCAATGGGGAGTCGACATCCTGGGACCTTTTCCCGTCGCCACCGGCCAAAGGAAATTCCTCATCGTGGCAGTCGACTACTTCACCAAATGGGTCGAGGCCGAACCTCTCGCCTCAATAACCGACAGCAATGCTTGGAACTTCGTGTGGAAGTCCATCATTTGCCGGTTCGGCGTCCCTCGAGCCATCATCTCAGACAACGGAAAGCAGTTCGATAGCCGACGGTTCGGTGATAACTGCGCCAGCTTCGGCATACTCCACAAGTTTACTTCGGTAGCGCATCCTCAAGCGAACGGCCAAGCCGAAGTCACTAACCGAAGCCTTTTACAGGGATTGAAAACCCGACTCGGCGAAGCTAAGGGCCGATGGGTGGAAGAACTGCCGAGTGTCCTGTGGGCCTATCGGACGACGAGCCGAACCCCCACCGGCGAAACTCCCTTCCGCATGGCCTATGGGGTAGAGGCCGTCATTCCCATAGAGATCGGCCTCCCTTCTCCCAGAGTCATTGCCTATAATGCGGAAGCCACTGAGGAAAATCTGAAAGACCACTTGGACCTCATTGAGGAGGTCCGAGATAAAGCTCGTATTCGACTGGCGGCTTATCAGCAACGAATGGCCAAGTACCATAACACTCGAGTAAAGCCCCGGAGCTTTGAAGTGGGGAATCTCGTGTTAAGGAATGCCCATGCTTCCAAGCCAGCCGAAGCCTCGGGGAAGCTTGCCCCCAACTGGGAGGGGCCCTACCGGGTCAGGGAGGTAATCAGACGAGGAGCTTACCGGTTGGAAACCCTTTCGGGCCAACCCCTTCCTCGCACATGGAATGTGGAGCGCCTTCGGCGTTATTACATGTAAGTCGACTCTCCCCAGGCTTTTTAGCCGGAGGCTATAAATAAAAGAACTCGATTTCTTTTTTCCGTGTAAACCGTACCGGGAGTGGCTTCGGCCATGCAAACCGTATCGGGAGCGGCATGGTATTCTCTCTAAGTCCGTGTAAACCGTATCGGGAGTGGCTTCGGCCATGCAAACCGTATCGGGAGCGGCATGATATTCTCTCTAAGTCCGTGTAAACCGTATCGGGAGTGGCTCCGGCCATGCAAACCGTATCGGGAGCGGCATGGTATTCTCTCTAAGTCCGTGTAAACCGTATCGGGAGTGGCTTCGGCCATGCAAACCGTATCGGGAGCGGCATGGTATTCTCTCTAAGTCCGTGTAAACCGTATCGGGAGTGGCTTCGGCCATGCAAACCGTATCGGGAGCGGCATGATATTCTCTCTAAGTCCGTGTAAACCGTATCGGGAGTGGCTCCGGCCATGCAAACCGTATCGGGAGCGGCATGGTATTCTCTCTAAGTCCGTGTAAACCGTATCGGGAGTGGCTTCGGCCATGCAAACCGTATCGGGAGCGGCATGGTATTCTCTCTAAGTCCGTGTAAACCGTATCGGGAGTGGCTTCGGCCATGCAAACCGTATCGGGAGCGGCATGGTATTCTCTCTAAGTCCGTGTAAACCGTATCGGGAGTGGCTTCGGCCATGCAAACCGTATCGGGAGCGGCAAGGTTTTCTCTAAGTCCGTGTAAACCGTACCGGGAGTGGCTTCGGCCATGCAAACCGTATCGGGAGCGGAATGGTATTCTCTCTAAGTCCGTGTAAACCGTATCGGGAGTGGCTTCGGCCATGCAAACCGTATCGGGAGCGGCAAGGTTTTCTCTAAGTCCGTGTAAACCGTACCGGGAGTGGCTTCGGCCATGCAAACCGTATCGGGAGCGGCATGGTATTCTCTCTAAGTCCGTGTAAACCGTATCGGGAGTGGCTTCGGCCATGCAAACCGTATCGGGAGCGGCATGGTATTCTCTCTAAGTCCGTGTAAACCGTACCGGGAGTGGCTTCGGCCATGCAAACCGTATCGGGAGCGGCATGGTATTCTCTCTAAGTCCGTATAAACCGTTCCGGGAGTGGCTTCGGCCATGCAAACCGTATCGGGAGCGGCAGGGTTTTCTCTAAGTCCGCGTAAATCGTTCCGGGAATGGCTCCGGCCACGTATACCGATTCTGGAGGCGCCGAGGCATATATAAGTTCGCGCGAGCGGAAGCGTGAAGGGCTTCGGCCATCCGACAAACGTAAGAAGCGGCAAGATGCCCCTAAGGGATCATATGAACTACCATAGTAAAGGCCCCGGCCGAATACTGTGACGACGTTCTATCCGAACCGGCATCGGGTTTCGGCCTTACAAGCTATAGCGAACGACGACGGGATCTAAGGCTCCTGAAGGGCTACATTCGGTCGATCGCACGCAAACAGCCAGGTAAAGCCAAAAACCTTCCTTCCATTTTTTAAAATAAAGGGAGATACAAAGCTCAGCCGTACGCCTGGCCAAGAGCTTACAAAAGTAAGGCAAAAAAGAAAACCGAGGGGAACCCTCGTATCAGTCCTCGACAACCCCCTCCCCCTCCACCTCGACGACGTTTCGGTCAGGAGAAGGAGAGGGAGAGTCGACGACCTGCACCGCTTCGGAAGCGGCGCCCTCGGCAAGGGCATCTTCAGCAGAAGCCTCTTCGGCATTTGCTTCTTCAGCATCGGCCTCGTCGGCATCGGCCTCTTCGGTCTCGGCCTCCTCGGCACCGGCCTCCTCGGCATCAGCTGGAGGCGGGGCCCTCTCCGCCACGAGCTCCTCCCACCAGGATAAAAGCTCCCGGGCTTCCGCGCCCCTTGGCATGGCTTCCCCGGTCAGATCGACGCTCGGGTAAGCCCGCTGGGCGACTGCTAGTCCGAGGTCAAAAACCGCGGAAGAAGCCTGCAGCTGGGCCCGGAGGATTTCCTGGGCATAGTCGTTCCCGGCCTTATAGTTAGCCACGGCCGACTCCGCTGCTTTTTCCAGTTCCCGCTTCAAGGTCGACACCTCCTCGATGAGGCGGCGCTTCTCCGAAGCTCCCCGAGCCTCCCTGTCCTGGGTCCGAGCTTTGAAAGTCCGGAATTCGGACTCGACCGCCGCAAGATCGCTCTCGGCCTTCTCCTTGGCCTCAGCGGCGGCACGGGCCTCTGCTGCCCTCTTCTCCAGCTGCTTCCGCGCTCGGGCACTCGCAGTCACGAGCTCCTCAACTAGGGGCTCAATGCGAGGAGCCGCCGAAGTGCCTTCCCCCAAACCAACCGGATGCGCCTCGGCTTCCAGAAGCTTACGCTGAAGCAGCTCCTGACAGTGCATCAGGACACGGGTCGTCATCGAAGCCTGCGGATCGAGGGCAGATGAGGGCCAGTAGAATCAAAAGAAGAAGCTGAAGATGAGCTGAAACACTTTCGGGGTGCTCACCTGAACCGACAGACGAGCACTCATCTCCGTCAGATCGGTGATGGAGTGGGCCTTCAGCTCCTCAAAGATTGAAGGGAGAGTGAGGCTGTTGAGCAGACGAAGGCACGTCTGCGGGTCCTCCATGCTCTCCCCCGATGCGGGGTGCCGCCGCTCGAGCTGCGCCCGCGGTTCGGCATCTCCTCCATCGGCTCCTGCCGAAACGGCCGGAGGGGAGTCACCCTTCGGCATCTCAGGAGACGCCAATCTTGCAGCCCTTCGGGCCCCGGCGCTCCTCCTGATTAGCTGGACTTCCACCTCTCCCTCGGCCTCCTCTACCCGGGGGCGCTTCGACGCTCGACCGCCTCCCCGAGAGGCGAACTTAGTCCGCTGCTCCCTCTCAAGAGCAGCGGCAACTGCACGACCCTCGGCGGAGGCCGCAGTCCCGAGGCCCCCGCCTCTCGTCCTCGGACCCCCGGTGCCTCGGACAGGCCTGCTCACCGCCTGCGGGGCCGGCGCCCGGCGCGAAGCGCGCTGATCCGATAGCTGGTCGAGGAGGGTGTCGAGCTGGGCCATTGCTGCAAAGCAAGAAGGGATATCAGAAGCCAAAAACAGCGATCGAGTAAAAGACTCAGAGCCGACTTACCCTCGGCCGAAACTTCGTCAGCCTCCAAAGCCGGAAGAGGTTCGGCCGGAGGAGCGGCAGTCCTTCCCCCGCGGCCCCGCGGAGCCTCCCCGGGAGGTAGGTACGGAAAGATCCGCTCCGGATCACGCTTAGGGTCCGGCCAAACCCCGGCACCTATCAACCGCTCCGCGTCGGAAAGAAGCACCGAAACGTCGTAAGGGGCCTTCGCCTGAACGTGACCCACGATGGTACTCTGGACGGGAGACAGAACAGGAGGTCCCGAGAGTCCTTCGGCCAGCGGCACCCACTCGGTGGGGAAGGGCCACACACCCTTCTCCTTCTCCGGCAGAGAGACGAAGATAAACTTCCTCTTCCAGCCATGGATAGACGAAGGCTTCCCAGAGAAAATCCTCCGGCCAACCCGGGGGACAAAGCAGTACCATTCCGACTTCCCCTGCGTCTGGATCTTGAAGAGATAGCGAAAGACATTGAGGGAGGGGCGGATTTTCACGTGAGCGAAGACACTCAGGAATCCATACACAGTGCGCCAAGAGTTGGGGAAGAGCTGAGAAGGAGCCAGCCCGTAGAAGCTAAGAAGATTGACGACGAAGGTGGGGAGAGGGAGACGGAATCCCGCCTCAAAGCTATCGACGTAGATGGAAAAAGACCCCGGGCGAACGGTATTTGCCCTAGTGGCGGAATCGGGCCGAAGGGGGGTCGTCCAAGAGGGAAGCTGAAAGTAAGAAACTAAGTTCCTCACCTCTACATCCGAAAGGGCACAGCTAGCCCCCGAAGCAACATCCGGGAGGCGGCGTTCCGAGGTGGAAGCCTGGCCCGAGTCCCGAACTTCCTGAAAAGCCTCGGCCCCGGAAGCCTCGGCCTCGGGAGCCTCGGCCTCAGAAGCCTCGGCCCCGGAAGCCTCGGTCTCAGAAGCCTCGGCTCCATAAACCTCAGTCCCGGAAGTTTCGGACCCGGAGCTTTCGGACTCCCCGGACATCGCGGAAGTAAAAGATCGCGAGGCAAGAAGGTCCGACAGGGAAGACTTGGGAGAATTGGGAGGAGTGTACTCCTCGTCCGAAGGGGTAATCTCACAAGAAGAGCTCCGGACCATAAAGCCGCGGAGGGAGGGAAGAAGACTGAGGCTTACTCGCAGAAAGAAGGAGAGGATCTCTCCTGAACCAGGCGTCACCTCAAGCCTCCAGACTCCACAGGCAATGCACTCTGAGGGACGAAGAGCCTCCCCCGGTAGCCGACGAAGCTCGGATGAAGCCTTCAGGAAACTGGCCTCTCGCAGGAGAAGGAAGAAGAGCTCAGGCAGTTGCGGGGGGGAGCGTAAGCGCGGTAGCAAGAAGAGGAACAGTGCCCCGCAGAGGGCCTGTATTTATAGAGCCCGGTCGATACGCCTCCCGCCGAAGCCTGCGGCCGAGATCGTCCCGCTCGTCCCGTCGCTCCTTCCGGATGCCCGCCACGTGTGCCGTCCTTCGGCAATGATGGCGGACCGGCTCCGGGACTTGAGGCAAGAGCGATCAGCGGCTGACAGCGCTCCGACCCTTCGGCTCACCACTCGGATGCCCGCCACGCGTCCCGATCCGCAGGCGACAAAGGGAGCGGCGGCAATCCGAGCGGAGCCTCGGGCAGAGAGCCGGGGCGATCCGCGACCCACGGGCGGTCGGGATCCGTTTGTGTTTTCTCCAGAGCGGTTGGATGCGCGACGCGTGTCCCGTGCTTCCTCGCGAAGCGACGCGCCGTCCCGTCCGTTTAATGAGGCCTGACGCGGGTCAGAGGTACCGACCCTTCGGCTTCTCAGCCCTCAGCCTTCGCCGACCCTCTGAGCAAGGACAAAGCGACCGCACGGCCCTCGGCCGACCGAGGGCCTCCTCTTCCAGAAGAAGGGGGCATACGACTCCCAGGAAGACGCCTGCTGTGATTTTCTTTCTTTTCTGGCAGTTTCAGGCTATACTCTTGCCGTCTCAGAACTGAGGAAGACAAGAGTGGGGGGCTATGTGATGCGGCAGAATCCGATTCGGCCTATTGCAGCAGGCCCAAACCCCATTCAGCCCAGCAGCACCAGTGCTAGGCCCTCCGGCGGCCTTCGGCCCGCTAGCGGCCCAGCAGCCCTCGGCCCATAAGCGGCCCCGTCGCTCCCGGCCCAACAGGCTTCAGCCCGTCAGCGGCCCATCAGCCTACGGCCCGGGAACAGCACGGCGGCCCAGGGCCCAGCAGGCTTCGGCCCGTCAGCGGCCCAACCCCCTCCGGCCCGGTAGCCGAATCCGGCCCACTCCGGTGGCGGATCAGACGCTATGGCGGTTTATCAGTATGCCTCCTTTTAGTCCTATATCGGCTGCCACCGTTAACCATCCGCTACCCTCCGCTATAAGTATCCTGCTACTTATGGCCAAAGGGGTGGTGGGAAAAACGGATGCCCCTCTAAGCTTCCGAAACCCCTTAAAGGACTACTGTCCGAATAGGGTTCTAGCTGTTTCCTCTTGCTTCCTGAATCGAATCTTCTTCAGAAGCAAACTTGACCGTCGGAGGGGGTTCCCCAGGGCTGACGCCCGGGACTCCTGCTGACTGGTTCTTCTTCTTCTTTCCCTCCTGCAGGGGCTCGGTTCGAATCGTCGCCGACCTCCCCGAGTCGGTCTCGGCCGCCGACCTCGGACTCCTCTCCCCGGTCTCGACGCCGAACGCCGGCTGCCCCGCGCCAGGAGACTCGGTCTCACGCTGAAGCGGCCTTCGGACTCGCCGTCCGAGGGCGATCCCGTCGGTCGCCCCGCGCCAGGAGACTCGGCCTCGCGCTGAAGGCGCCTTCGGACCCCCTCGTCGGAGAGCGAGCCGTCCCCCCGTCCGATCTCGGACTTTCCGGCTTCTGCTCCGACGCCCGTCTACAGCTCCGCCGACAGGAGCTCCCGCTCGCGCCGCGCCTTCGTCCGACCGAAGGAGCAGCGGCTCACTATCCAAGAGCAGCTCCGGCGGCAGATCGCGCCCCCCGCGGGCGGATCCTCTTCACTCCGAAAGAACCTCGGCTTCGCCCCGCTGTGGATCTCCGTCGGGTCCCCTCGTCACCGCTCGATCCGGACCGGCTCCGGATCCTCCTTGTTTCGGATCCCCGTTTGCGGGATCCGGTCGTGATAGATCCAGTCTACATCACCCGCAATGCTCCTAACCGTTGTACGAGCATTGTAGTGGGTAAACTAATTTTTTCCTTTTTTTTTTTTTTTTTTTTTTTTCTTTCAGATGGCCCCTAAGGTGTCCTGATCATTGCAACAGTGCAATGTATTGTTCATCGGAGCGGACTAGGACACTTTGGGGTCAACCTAGAAAAAATATTTTTGTTTTTGTTTAACTCACTACAATGGCCTTGCGTACAAAGACATTACAACAAATATTACTCTTTGTAAAATGCAATTAGATGGAAAGATTTTCTGAAGAAATACATTTATAAGAAAAATGAAAATTAAATTTATCATTTGATACTTATTGAGAGGACTCGATTTTATGAACTCATTTGTTGAATGGGCCGGCCCGCTAATAACAGTTCGTGACTGCTATCCAATTTAGTGGGCCTCTAGTCCGACAGGCCCATGAGCCCCAGACTCCAATATAGAGTGTCCCAATTTGAGGCAGACCTCGATGTCCTGGGGACACCGAGAAGTCTTCTTCCATAAGAACTCGTCTCCGAATCAACAACGAAATAGTTAATGGAAGGCCAAAGTCCCTTTTCGCACCAGAATCGGGCCTAACTTCTCGTGATACGTTTTCCAATCAGATTTAGTCACTACTTCAGATCCGTCTTTATAAAAAGGACTCTTGAGACTCTCAGAAAGATATGTTCTGCACTCGACTCTCTACCATCTAGTTACTTTTATACCTTATGACTTAGGTATATCGGAGGGGGCTCCTCCGGATTACAATCGGATCTGATGTCTGTCTTGCAGAAGCGAGCAGAATTTCGATGATTAAGAGAGTTCAGACTATCTGATTTGGAGTGGACAAATTTCCGACCTAACACTTTTAAAAAATATTTTCAACTCTTTTGGAAAAAGATATTCACTCTTGTTTCACGGATGCCAAAATCAAGAATTTTTTTTTTAATAAATTAAGTTTTCCATCTACTAGAGTTTTACATATTACTAAATAAGTGATTCTGATATATTTTTTGATAAAAACTTTTCATATGACTTGTTTTACATGAAAACAAACAGACCCTAAGTGGCACCAACTCCATAGCACTATCGCCGCCTCAGATGGTCCCTTAGTCTGATCTCTGACAGCTTCTACACTGATGGGCGGGGGAAGATCGGATGGGGAGAGTCCCTTTGTGGAGCTCTCCCCCTAGGTGCACCCTTCTCCTTCTTTCAGCCCTTTGTCCCCTCTCTTTGTGCCATTCCATTTTTTGTTCCTTCTCTGTGATTGTTCACCTTGTCGCTTGATTGTGTTCATGCCCCCATCCACTAGAACCCTCGTTAACCCTCACCCCACCCGCCTACACCATTCACCCACTTCCCTTTGCGGTAGCACCTCTCCCCCTGACCTACCCGATGTTACCCTCTTTCACTGCTGAACCCCCCTGCCATAATTGTTGGTTTGCTCAAATTAAGTCTAACATGCATGAAACAAATATCATAGATTTGAATTGAATTACGAGGGATATGTTTTGTTGCAATGTCCCTTATTGGACATTGTGATACAATCGCTGTTTGATCAGGTGGATCAAAATACACGCACTCCGTGCACCCCATCAGTCGTCGGAGGGAAGGTGTAGCACGTCTTAAATATTCAATGTCAAGAGGAGTATTGCAGTAAATATTACTCAAGTTGAATTATCTATCCTCTCTGATAATTGAGTTGCTTATCTTCAAGTAAGATCACACATCCTATATATTCTTGCTATTAATAAAATTTGATCATCGATCTGACATGCATGGCCATACCTAACTCATGCATCTATCTCTCTAAAATCATACATTAGGAATGGCATGCATCTCCTCTTAAAAGACGCAAGCTTCTCTAGATCTCTTTATGTGATCTAAATATGTTCCACTCATGAAAGGTCAAGGATAAATAAATAAGTCAATGCAGTCCAAAAAAATAGGTAGAATATTTGGTGTTTGTGAGTTGGACATACTTGGACTCGATGAACGTGGAGTAATATCTGTTATAATGCTCCATATTGTTGCATAACGAGGTGTTGCAGTAAATATAATTTTTTTAAAAAAATTTAGGTCGAGTCACATATGTTTCATTGATCTCTAATTGAATTATTTAAAAATTAAAATTAAAAATCCAATGAACATTAAAAAAACATCTTTTAATGGGTTGAGCTTAATAATATATTTTTATTATTTAAATTTTTTAAGTAATTAGATCACAGATCAAACTATATAGACATGTGAAAAATTAGAGTCCGACCTAAAATAATTTCAAAAAAAATAAAAAAATTATACTTACTGCCATTGCAGCAAGATTCCATGAATGTGAACTAGAGAATCTCCTCTCTTTTTCGAATCTAAGAGTAATGCTTGCTGAATTGATGGGGTGTATATATATATATATATATATATATATATATATATATTTTACATCTAATCAAAAATTCAAAAGTATATCGGAAAAGTTCTGGTCGGCTCCGACACGACTTGATATATTTTTTTGTAAAAAATATTTTTAATATCTATTTCAATTTTTTTGCAATAAAAAATCTTTTTATTTAGAAAAAATATGGCCTGATCATGGCAGGCCCGAGCTTCCCGAATATACTCTCCGATTTCTGATTGGACGTCCAAGTAAAATAAAAAAATTCGAGCAAGAAAAAAAAGAAAAACGCACTGCGGCGCGGGCCCACCCTACCCAACTCACCGCGATTCCCGGATAAGAAACGCATGTTTCTCTAATTCCAAAATTCCCACGCCCACTCAAACTCTCCCTTCCGTAGTCCACCAACGAGCTTTGGCGCAGTGCGCCACTGCGCCGGCGGAAATCCCGCACGTACTCTCCTCCGCTCGTGCCTCTCCACGTCAAATCCGCCACCTTCACAGAGGCGCGCTCTGCTCCGATTCGACCGGCCACGCAGAGGAGGCGGAGGCGGAGGGGAAACTGCAACTCGCCACGTTAAGCCTCCTCGCAACCTGCCGGAAAACCCGGGGAAGCGGCGGCGGGCTGCTCCCCCTTCCCATCCATCCCCACGCATCCCGGGCCCCCTCGTGGCCGTCGCCCCCCGGCGGATCTGGTTCCAGTTCCCGTCCATGGCGGCGGCGACCCCTTTCGTACCCTACCTCATCTAGATCTGCTCGTTCCGCCCTCCCGTCTCGTTCCTGTGCCGTGGGGAATCCTCTTCTCCCCGGCCGCGTCTCCCCCGTTTGATGTATCTTCTCCTCGTCGGCGCCTCCTGCTCGGGTTCGGAAGGAACCCGCCGGGAGTTCCCCGGCTTCGGATCGGCCTTCCAGCAGGAGGTCTTCGCGTTCTGCCTCCCCCGGGACCGATGGGATAAGGAGTTCAAGATGCTGCAAGCGGGGTGAAGGGATAGTTGCCGGGGCGTGGGGTGGTGCGGGGTTCGTTGGGATTGTAGGCTCTGTTTTGGGGTTTTCTTGGCTAGGGGGAAGATGGGTTCTTCTCAAGGATCGGCCTTGACGGCGTCGCCGGCGGCGGCTGCTGCTGCGGCTAATATGAATGTGCATTTGGTGGATGTGGTGCCGGTGTTCGTTAGGGAGTTGGTCGCCGGCAGGGTGGCGGGGGCGTGTTCGAAGACGGCGGTGGCTCCGTTGGAGAGGGTTAAGATCCTCTTGCAGGTTGGTGGTCTGCCCACGTTGTTCCTTTCATTTGTTTGTTGCACCGTGATGTGGTTCTCCTGTTGAGGCTATTTGGATCGAGTAGGATATTTGATTTCATGGTCAATCCAGTTATTTTATGAATTCTAGGTGCCGTGAAACAAAATATATACGATACAAATAATTATAGTTTCTTGTTCATCTAGGATCTTATACTTGTGACAACGTTGAGGCTTTTCTTGAAATTTGATTTCTTCATGCAGACATTATGGCCATGTTTGGTTGCAACTTAAGAAAACGCGAATAGGTTTATGGTAAACGTGTTTATCATAAACGTGTTTTTTTAACTCGCGTTTGGTTATTTTGCATAAACTTAAGTGACTTTATGGTAAATCTGCGAGAGGCTCTAGCGTAAACCAACTCCTAGTAGGTTTATAGAAAATGTGTTTATGGGGCTATTTTGAGGTTATGGTAAACTCAAGTGAGTTTATGATAAACCTATTTTTGTACCATCCAAACTGAGGTTATGATAGAAAACATGTTTATCATAAACGTAAACGAGTTTATACTTGCATCCAAACAGGGCCTATATAAAAAAAGCCAGGAAATGATGTTTTCATGGAATATCCGCACCATGGCATAAATCTGTTGGTCTTGGTTTGAATTGTCTTTACATAAGCTTGCGAGCTTGATACTGCCTTCTTGCATTGAGAGGTTCTCTAGTGTCCATCACTTGGAAAGGAGAAGGACGAAGATGGGCTAAGATTCTAAATTTCTAATTTTCCTAACTCTTTGAAGACACTCAATAACCATAAACAACATGTCTGCTTTCTTCTTCCTTTTTCACCAACAAGGGAAATGGGGGGAAACTACTCTTTATGCTCCCCTTGGCTGTGTGCTAGATTGGGAGAGTTAAAGTTGAGCTGCACGCAGCAACTTGAAACCTCCTTGAATGAATGCCAACAATGTGCAATTGTGTGTATTCATACATTAGACCATGGTGAGCAAACACAGGTCCCATGCTGACCTTGTTGATAAATGCAATGCCCATTCAAACACAGGTCCCATGCTGACCTTGTTGATAAATGCAATGCCCATTCCTCTGACGTTACCACTGTATCTTAAACAGAGCAAAAAACAACTGGAAATATCGGATCCTTTATTTTGTTTCCGTGTCATCACCACGAGTAGTACTTTTGCCCATATAAATCTTATTGTTAATGGGACTTGTAGAGTCCTACGTTCAGGTCCTGTGACATTTATGTTTCAATGTTTTATTGTGGACTGCTGATCTAGTATGCTCATGTGTAAAACTATTATATCTCTGCTTGCAGTTGTAGTAAACTGTAAACTACATTGATGAGGCCATGCTAAGTACTAAGCTGCCTATGCATGATAATAGGACTAGGGCAAATTACCAATGAAACCAACCTTAAGTCAGAAATATGGTAACCAGACGGGCTTTATAAAGAGGGTTCAAACATTATGGAGGGTTAAAATAAATATGAAGATTCTAGGAACTAAGATGGAATATTAAAAGATTGTAAGGACTGAAAAGTAGAGAACCCTTATTATGATTTAACACATGTTTGCTCTTGTTGTTGTTGTTGTTGTTAATTCTTCCACCTTACCACCCAACTACGATGCCGCTAGGGTACGTTGGTCATAGTGTATTGTAATTTTTTTTCCTTTCAATATAAGCAGAATGGTTAGACTTCTCTTTTTACATGGTTTCTAAGTGTCATTCTCTTTGATGACTAGACAAGAACTGAAGGGTTTCAATCTACTGGGGTATTCCAATCTCTGAAGAAAGTGAAGAAGCATGATGGTGTTTTAGGATTCTATAAGTAAGTCGGAATATTTTTCTTTGAAATGTCCCTTCTTTTAAATTTATGTCTTATAAAATTTCAGTTTGCTCGCCTTCGAATTGCAGAGGAAATGGTGCTAGTGTGCTTCGGATCGTTCCCTATGCAGCACTACACTTTATGGCCTATGAGCAGTATCGTTGTTGGATCTTGAATAATTGTCCATCATTGGGTACAGGACCTTTTATAGATCTGCTAGCTGGTTCAGTGGCAGGAGGAACGGCAGTTATATGTACCTACCCTCTGGATTTGGCTCGGGCAAAACTTGCTTATCAGGTGAGAGTCACGGGACCCATTGTAAAAATCTGCTTTTTGAGTATCCAATTATGTTTTTCTTTTATGCTTTGACTTTAAAGTGATATTCATATAACTGTGTGCTGAAGTCTGTTTTGATTAATTTCTAGGTTGCAGGTGTGGAGCCAAGGTCACAAATTCGTCTGAGCAGCTCAGGAAACCAAAATATTTACCATGGCATAAAAGATGTGTTCAGAAATGTTTATATGGAAGGAGGACTACGTGCTCTTTATCGTGGCATTTGTATGCATCTTTTCATCTCCCATATTTTTTAGTTTGCTTATGGGGAAACAACACTCTGACATTATAACTAGGCCAAACTTATTTAGTATACATTCCTTGGGATGTGCTCATCTAGGACTGTGATCACTCTAGGACAGGTATTTACATCATGAAGTGGGTTGATATGGATAACATTTTAGCTTGTTTGACTAATACTTGTTAGTCCTTGCTGATATGCATTGATTGCAGAGTAGGTTCTCATTATTTTAAAAAGATTGATTTTCTTGATGCTAATTAAGTTTGAGTTAGAAATTCTTTTATGTTTGATTTGATGGTTAGAAACTGTAATCATTTACCTGATTAATACAAAATAGATTTTTCACTGCACAATGCCACAGCATTGGAGAAATTGTGGATAAGATCCTTTTTCTTTTGATTAGCATGTTAAAACATTATACTTACAGAGGTTACAGATGGTTTAACTACGGCTTTAAGTGCTTGGTATTCACTTTAATTCCATACTTATAACTGCTGCTAACTGGGTGGAACATTGATACGTTAATTCATTCTACTTTTTAACTGGCCAGAAAATGTGGTTGATGCCCATATGGATCAATTTGTTGAGCACAACATGAAAATGCTTGCCAGGTTGTAGGATCTTGAACATTCATTTCAACAACTTGACTCTTTTATCTTTCATGACCAATTATCTTTATTAGAATACATCTTTGTTAGAGGATTGTGTAGAATGGAGAGAATTATTGAGGTTCATCAGCAGTAGATAATAGACATTAATTGCTATACTTACTAAAAATAGAAAAAAAATTGCAGTTGTCTGAGAGCATGTTCTAAACAAGAATTTTTCTGGAGTTATTCAAAGCTCTAGGATCCCTTCAAGGACTTGTGTCTTATAAACTTCTCTTTTATGTTTCACTCTGTAAATGGTCATATCCTTGTTCATTCTCTTAGGTCCAACACTCCTTGGTATTCTCCCCTACGCTGGCCTGAAGTTTTACATATATGAAGAGCTCAAGACCCATGTTCCTGAAGAGCACCAGAAATCCATTGGCTTGCGGTTAGCTTGTGGGGCCCTAGCTGGTCTGTTTGGACAGACATTGACTTATCCTTTAGATGTGATTCGAAGGCAGATGCAGGTAGTTAACCACATTTCATTCACAATCTTCATTTTCTCTTGATTTCAGTAACCTCCATAACCCCCACCCCCTTAGAATACAGCCTTTTAAGTACACACTTTTCCATGAATGCATCATGTCTACGATATGTTGTCCGGAAACATCTGTTCTTACAGGTTCAGAGACTACAAATGTCAGTTCAGCAAAATGATCTTAGAGTCCACACAACAATGCAAGGGCTCACCACTATTGTTCACAGTCAAGGGTGGAGGCAACTATTTGCCGGTTTGAGCCTGAATTATCTAAAGGTAAACAAAAAGAACTCACTTTTTATTTTCTAAGATCAAAAGATGTTGTGGGATTTTTTTTTCCTGTTTGGAAAAATTCAAACATGTGTAATTGTCATATGGATGACATTACGACATGCCTGACTATGGTGGTTATGGGAGCCTACAGTTGCTGAGTTTCATCAACTTAGGCTCACTACTCACTAGGTATCTTTTAACTCTAGTTGGGACCAAATTCGGGACAGAACAGGCTGAGTTTAGGATGGGCTGTGCTAAACTGGATGGCACGATTTTGAATTCAAAGGAGAAGGCTCCCCCAGCACAAATTTTGCCAGAAGCCTGCAGCTTTTGTACCCACAGGACCCCTCTCTAATTCCCCTTGCCTATCACCATCCTGACTGCCTTCTCGGCCTCTTACTACTGGATCCTCTTTGGTTCCTCGCATCTCTTTGATCCTCCACTTCTGTTTGGTTCCCCTTTCCCACCACATCTGCCATCTCCACACCTATGGTCTGTCCAACTTCATTCCCGTTGTTTTAGGTTCCTTCTATGATGGCTCCTCATTCCTCACCTGGTTCCATCACCTGACATGCTATGACTGGCAGAAGGTTTGCATGCATTATCATCCACTGCTATCATGGAATTGGGGACTGGATTAACATTGTCAGTGGTGGGGTCTCAGCAGCTGATGTTCCCTAATGGGGGCAGAAGGGTGTTTCCTGAGTTATGATGTGTCTAGTGCGGAGTGGAATGTGGAGGCTGGAATGCTTAGGTCTTAGGCTGGGTATGTCAGTGTGGGGTTCCAAGGGAGGGGAGCGGAGGAAGTGGAGTTCTGGATGATGGTTGGCTATGGAGATTGCTATGTACCCGAGGGTGTGTTTCCTGATGATATATTACAGGGATGGGTTTGTCATGGTGGAAGCTCTGTTTGCTATGTTATATGTGACATGAGGGCAAAAGGTGGAAGCTCTGTTTACTAGCTATGGAGGGAGAGGATGGAGATGAGGGGATCTGCCTAAAGGATGTGTGGGCATTGAGGGAGTCCTCAGTGGAGGAGATGAGCATTGACCGTGGAGTGCCCCAGATGTGTTAAATGAGTGAAAGTAGTGGAGCATTAAAGCTCAAGTGGCGGGGTATTGTTTCTGGGGCCCAAGGAGAGTAAAAAGGAGGTGATATTGTGTGGGGCAGAGAGGATTTGTGGAGGACAATGGCAGAGTTAGACTCAAGCATGGCATATGGGTTCTGGAGGTCATAATGGACATGGTGGCGTTTCACTTTTGATGAATTCGTGCATATGTATAGATTCTAGGATTCAGTTTCTAGTCAGTATTTGGTTGCGTTAGGCTTTCTCTGCATACATGTAGATTTTATAACTCTGTTGCTAGTTAGCATTTGGTTGTATTTGGGTTTCTTAGACGAACATATCTGGTAATAGTTTATTTACATACAAACTTTCATTAAAAATCATAATGCCGTGAATATCCTACTTAACAGAAAGGTTTCATGAAGTCTGTCTCCAACATCACCGGAAGGTTACATACGTGAACTAGTACTGCTAGGGATATCTGGCATGAGAAGGGTAATGGTGCTATTGTTTTTATCTAAGGAGGGTCACCTTGACATTCCGACTTTAAGAAGTATTTTATGTAAATTTAATTTCCAATAGCGATACATGTGTAAAATCCCCCTGTAACTTTTATTAATAGTGTTCATTGTTTGCATTCGATAGCATTCAAAGGGACATCATAGTTTTATACCCAAGCCAGGACTGGTCATTGTTAGTCAAAAACTTGCATTTTGAACGTACGTTTCATTACGTTTGAAGCATAGCATGAATAGAACCGTCTTACATTTCTGAATCTAGGTGAATTTCAAAGCCTAAAATCACAGTGGTGAAGCCCATTCTGTTTGTTGGTCCTATGTCTATCTTTGAGTTCAATCATTTCTCAGCACTGTTTCAGTATCTTCTTTAGCCTTCTTGATTTCTCATTTTGCGTTATACCTCACCTTAAATAACCACAGATGCATGCTATAGTTTGCACTGCTCATTTGGTTTGGATCCCTGTCTCCAACAGTGGTATATCATACACTCGATTAACAGATGTTCGTTTCTTTAGGTTGTACCCTCGGTTGCGATTGGTTTCACTGTGTATGAGAGTATGAAAACATTGTTGCGGGTACCCTCTAGAGAGAAGTCTCGTTCTGTCTCCGTTGCATGAAGCACACTCTTGATGGCATGCTTGGTTGTCACGATACTTGAAACCGGAGAATAGTCAATGAGGAGACAGGCCTGGACTGTATGCCCAATTCCCCTGGTGCTTCTTGATGTACACAATTCATCTGCTATTCTGTTCTGATGCTTGGAAGGCTATTTCAGGTTCTTCTTGGACAATGCTCTGTTGCTTAGATGTATCAATATCTGAGATATGTAACCACTGTGTTACTTAAAATGTGTTGATTTTATAAGAAATCTTGTTGTACTGCATTTATTTTATTTTATTTTTTACCATACTTTTGTTGTGCTCCTTGGGAGCCACCCTATCAATAATACCAAGGTTATTATTTCAGATCATCTCCCAGCGCTGATGTTCCAACATGGTTTTGTTTGTTTGCAAGTGATTTGCAATGCGGTATCATGTGCCTTCACGGATGTATGAGAAACGGGTTTCGTAGGTAACTATTCTGTTGCGGAGAGGGATGGTATAAGTTGCCTTTGGCCTACAGCCATTCATCCACCAATGGTGATATCTGGAAGAGTAATACTTGTTGCAATGTTCCCCCCCACCCCCCCATTCGCAATGGAGATGTTGCGGTGGGTAAAAGAGTTTTTTTTTTGAATTTTTTTGAGGTCAGCCCCTGAGGTACCCTACTCAGCTGCACAGTGCAATGCCCGATCGGGCAATCCAAAAAAATCCAAAATAGAGCACATTAACGGTTATTGATTTTTTGGATTTTTTTTTGGTCGTCCGATTGGACATTGTACTGTACGATCGGGTAGGGCATCTGGTGGCTGACCTAAAAAATTATTTTTTTTTTCTTTTGCCCACTATAATGCCTCCATTACGATTGGGAGAGGAGATGGGCATTGCAGTAAGTATTGCTCTATCTGGAAATGTTACATGCATGAGGCCGTACGTTCAAGTACCCATTTCTTTCATTGTTAAGAGCATCATTTTGGAGAGCCTTTGCGTGCACGCAAATTACATGACATTGTACACATTTTTTTTCTGCACATTTGATGTACTAAATGGAACTAATAGTAACATGAAGATAGATATAATAATTAAAAGATGTTTTTGTTAATTCCTTCCTTATAATTTGGTAAATTTGATGGACTAATTTTCATATTATTTTTAATAAACATCATAATACTTGAAAAAAATGCTCTTTGACATTGTCTATTAGGATTCCGTTAAAATGTTTTATTTAATCTTAGTTAACTTTTAATTAAAGTTTTAAAAGGTTAAAATATCTTTATTTTTTCATCAACACTCTTCCTCTCTCTTTCCATCTTTCTTTCTTTCTCTCTTTTTGGCACAATGTGTTAGTCAAAATAACTCCCTTTTGTACAGATATGTTGTCGAATTATTAAATTCAATCGTTGAAAAAGGAATATACAATTAACCAAAAGGGCATCTTTATAAGTGACGATATAGTGAGATTATTTAAAATGAAATATTGCAAATTAAAACATAAGGACAGTTTCTTTCTAAAAAAAAAAAAAATCTTATTAAAACTACAAGAAAGTATTTATTCTGCGGAAATATTGACATCTGCATCTCCACAACTCGGGAAAGGACAGTTCACCAAGAGTAACACTTGTTGTATTGTGTTATAAAAGAATTATTTTTTATTTTTTTAATATTCCGCTCTATCATGGCCCACATACCCCTATGATCAAATCTTCAATCGGATGACTCAAAAAATTCTGAAAAGTAAAAAGTTGAGTCCCAATGAATACTAAGAAAATATCCTTAATGGGCTTGACTCAATTAAAATGGGACTCGGTTTTTAGTTTTTTTAGAAATTTTTTAGATCAACCGACGATAGATAAATATTATACAAATATATCGGACATGATGAAGCCGACCTAAAAGAATTTCAAAAATATCTTTTAAACTACACCATGTGCTGTGCAACAAGTATTAATCCTTCACAAAAAGTAACCAGTGTACAACTCATTCTCAACGGTCTCTCCTGGCTGGCTGCACGTAAGTAACAAGGGAAGAGGTTACTCCCAAGAGGATTGAGCTGGCCCAACTATTTAGATTGGTCTGTCTTCGATCTCTACGAATAGAAAAACTAAAGATAAAAGAGAAATTTATCAAGCTGGCTAGTCAAATCCATTCGTGCACCATCTTACTAAGAAATGATTCATCAGCAAGGTATAGAAAGATTTCGGATGTACGATTTTGGATCAGTTGACCTCAGCTGTTACTGTTATTAATCTCTCAAAGTCAATGCGATTTTTTAAAATTTATAAAAAATGATTTTTTTATACTCCGTTGGTAACAACTTGAATGCAGCTTGGCATGTGAAAGGGAGTTTTTTTTTTTTTTTCACAAGGTTTGTAATGCTCTCATGTGGAGAACCCTAATATCAAATTCAATGATCCAACATAGAGATCACTCGATCTGGACTGGATCACCAAGGGTTTTGGTCCAATCATCCAATTGATCACCAAACGGGGTGGCTCTAGTACTATAATATTCCTTGCAGCAAACATTCCTCTTTAATAATATATTTTTATGTGAACTCACAAGTTGAATCTTTCCGTTCGCTAAAAAGTTTATGATCAATGAGAATCCTATTAATTCAATCTCGATCCTTAGTCTTTAAGCATTGGCAAAAAGGAACGCTGTTGGGTTATCAACTAAATTAGACCTACACAAGAGTACTACCACAGACAATAAGAACTGAGAATGATCATGGTTAAGTTGCAAGTGGTTATGGGTAGGGATATAAATTGGTCGGATTCAGTCGGGACCCAAGGTAGATATATGACCACATCAGTCATATTTTTTGTTTAGAAATGCTATTTATTAATTGTCCTATAAATTAATAATCAATCATATAATTTAACTCTTGATGTATCATATATATTCAGTCATAAAAGAACTACATCCATTACCTTATCTACTATATATATATATATATATATATATATATATATAGTTTAAAAAAATTATCTATTAACTGACCTATATGCATGCTACCATTGGTTGTGTTATTAATTTCTATTTGCATCTCAAGTTATGGGAAAAAGATGAGTAATACTTAATTGCCCGTACAGTGGGTAATATATATATTTTTAACTTTTCTAGTTCTATCTTAAGATATCCTAATCGGCCTTACAGTAATCGGACTACTTAAAAAAATAATTTTTTTTTTTGTTTATCTACTGTAATGCTGCTACTCTAAAAAAATATGTGGCAAGAGAGAAGACAGTTGTCATGACAAGACAGTGAGAGAGTTGGAGCTGGCGAGGAGTGCTAAGTTTAGGGGAGGCTGGAGGGTCCCTATTATGTGCGATGGGAGGGGAGTTCTACATATAGACCACCCCATTTGTGGTTCGTTTCCACGTTCCCTCGCTCTCCAGGATCCCCTTTGCAGAGTAGAGGAAGGCCCCCATGGCGAGCCGGAAGGCGGTGGCTGCCCTCTTCCTCGCCGTGCTGATGGCGCTGGCCGCCGCGAGGACGGGCGAGGCCCTGCCCTGCTTCGACGCCTGCATGCGCATCTGCGTGCCCGTGCGCTACGCCACCTGGGACGGCTGCGCCAACCAGTGCGACAAGGCCTGCCGCTCCATCGGCCTCCCGGGGAGGCCGCGCCACCTGCGGGGGCCGCCGGCCTGGAGCCACCACCCCCACCACCACCACTGACGACGGTGTTTTGGGGGGGAACCCGTCCACGGCGCCGTCCTCCTCCTCCCACACGTCCTTGCGCGTTCGGTCTTTTGTGGCAGTCTCTGGCGGTGATACGCCTCTGCGGTTCGCATGGTTCGTCTGGATTCATCTGCGTGGTCAAGAAATGTTTGATCAAACTATTTTGCATGCAGGGCTGGTTGGAAATGGGGTTCATATATGACTGCTCCAAGACGTGGGAAGGGAAATGATACGTTTTGTTGTTTGTTGCTGCTAATTGTCTAATATGCATGCCAAGAGGAACTGTAATTTAATGATCTCTTATATATAAATAAATCTTTGGTTCCAATTAACGATGTGTTTATTTGTTGGGAGAAGAAAATTTGAGCTCTCGTTAACAAGGATACTGTGAAGAGCCTTCTTTATAAACATCATGTTCACCTATGAAGAACCGAGGTTTCCATATAGATGGATAATGTTGCGGGAAAGAATTTAGATTATGACCAACAAGATATTTACCTCGGTTTTAATCTATGGGTCTTACTGTTTTATCTTTTTTATAATAAAAAACTCTTATTTGAAAAAGAATGAAAACCTTCTTTACAAACATGTAGTTAACTTTTCAACAGTCGACATAAGATCATTTAATTTCCATTTTTAACGCATAACCTTCGGTCCATGGACCATTAATGTATTGTCCTTGGAGGTCTTTTTTTCTTTTCCTAAATAGTGGAGTTCAAAAGTTTTATTCGTAAAATAGTAAAATGAAATATCTATTTGGCAGTTTAGTGGGATCTTGACTAGCTAATTAAGTCACCACATCAAATGTAATCGTTGGAGATTTTTCTTTTCAGGTGGAGAGATTAAATTAGACATACACAATAAATAAAGGAGAATAAGGACGAGGAAGATAAGAACAACGGTAGACTTACATTAAAATGTGCATCACCCCACACATCCCTGCTGTCAAACAACAGTTTCCTCTTGTCCGTGCAGTGTAGCCCAGTAGGGCTTATTTGGGACACCCTCCTCTTTGGGGAGAGGAGGTAGGGTGTTAGCCCCTCGCGGTCCGAGGTCGATAACCATCCTTCTCCACCCAAATCCTCCCATTCCCGAGTGTTGAGTTTGAAGGGGCCCAAGATCATAAGCACTGTCCAACACTCTCCCCCACGGCCAAGATGGGCATAACAGGAGACGGCGCAAATTAGAAGATAAAGTTGGGTCAGACCCTGCTCTAATACCATCTTACAAACCACAAAACCCGAATATTAAATTTGAAGGGGCCCAAGATCATAAGTACTGGCCACAACTGAAATTATCTGATGTAAGACTATTATACAGCCGCTCCAACATTTCTCTTATGTACACTACATTATAGGAAGGACGAGGCGAGCAAGGGAAGGAGGCATGGCTTGCCAGAGGACAGTCGCAGCAGCAATCTTGGTGGCCGCAGTGGAGAAGGGGCAGGCTCAAGAGTACACGTGCATGGATGCATGCATGATCGAGTGCATGAAGTTGCGGTATAACTCCAAACCCGACTGGGATCGTACGTATAAGGAGGCGTGCTATGGTCCCCCATGTTCAAGGCCATGCCTGATCGAGTTGGACCTCAAAACTGATCAGAACTATATATACTACCGGTCTAGGGTAAGGAGAAGAGAAGAGGGATAAGGGAGAGAACACGGACGCTGCCACCACCATGAACAACTTCTTCCGTTCTTCTGGAGCATAAACTCTTATAAATTTGTGGCTTACCTTCTGGCATGTGGCTAGAGAGATACCCCGGAAAGAGTATGTATTCGTGTGGCCTGACGAAAATCCTCATGTATTGCAAGTCCTGTTGTTAATAAAAGATAATGAAATGAAGCATATGTCTAATGACTTTGGCGCTTGGTATCAGAATACACTCATTTTACCATCATCCTTGTTTCTTCCCACTCTGCACCACACCTGCTTCTACTCTTAGATCCCAGTTGATTTATGGATAACTTACCTTGACATAATCCAGCATTGCTCGTACCTAAACGGGCGATCTTTTGCTTTAAAACAAAATTAATAGTCTATGTAAAAAAAATTTTAAAAAAGTTAATAAAATATGTAAAGATGAGTGTCATTAATGTGTACTCTAGCTAGGATAAGCACACTTAAACAGGGTACGTATGTCATTCATGAGAAATTTAAAAAATTGTCCGTGCTGGGTGCGCCCTACTTGCGCTGGGCGTCGCCCCGCGCAGGGTGCCCGCCGGCCCTGAGCACGCCCCCGTGCAGGGCACCCGCCGAGCGCTGGGCGGCACCCCTGCGCAGGCGCACGGTCGTAGACGTTGCGGCCGGGCACACCACATCGGACCCTTAGGGGCCAAGAATCGCACCTCGCCGGACCCGCAGGGGCTAAGAACAACATTGTTCATGAATCAACACTATTCACTGCTAGGTTCCTTCGTTGTCGGTTCCTTCACAGTAATGTTCGTCATCGTTCGACAACTGAGAAAAAATAAAATAAAATAATAAAACATATATATTCTCTTATTCCGTAACCATATGAAATAGGAAGAACTCGTGATCCCTAAGAACATCTCGACAGGCTCTGATACCATATGTTAGGAATGTGTGAATTACGTGCAGCGAAAGTCATCCCTCTTTAATGTAGACAGAGAAAGAGACGACGAAAAAGACGATTCCCACACATGCACGGACCCTGCGAACATCGGACGGAGAGAAACGTGTAACCCGAACATGATCTCCCTCTAGTTTTCTTTTTTTATCTCTCTTGATATATATGACCTCACGGAGAATCATGTGTTTGTTATATATAGAAGAGAGACAAATCTTATTTAATCTAAAATGGATCTCACTCATTAAAAGATTCTATTTGATTGAGCTCGATTGTTTGACTGTAGCTTTGACTACAACTATCACTGTCCAGAAGTTTAGACGTAATTTTTAATTTTAATGCATACGTAATTAAATTAACCCATTTGACTGTGAATTATTTGAGCACAAGAACACAATGGCAGGTTTCAAGATATGAAGTTTTAGACTTAGTGCATCCCTGAGAGCCATATAACTAACTTTTGGTAAGGAGTAAGGACCCTCTTTTCTTTGGGTCAATTAAGGCTACCATATGGCTAATTATAAAACAAGAGTACAAATGAAGCAAAACACACAACAACAACAGAGGAAGAGGGACCATAACACACGTAACAGGGGAAGAGAGAGCATAACATAATACATCAAACAAGACAAGGTCAGCAAGGTGCCAACATCAGCAACAAGCAAAGGAAAAAATACAACATCCAGGAGACAACATACATTGGAATAAGTCCTTTAAAGAGAGGACTAATGGATAACTAGTGAGGTCTTCGGTGAGGAACTAGAACTTATATGAGAGAAGTTTGAGTCTTCCACTTTGGAGGAGCCGGTAAGACTTGTCAGAGAGGATTACAAACACCAACGAGCAAATGTAAATGGGGATGCTGGAAAACATGTGCTGCCAACTGGAGATGCATGGAATGAGCTTAAAGACACGAGCACCATTGTGGATCCTCTTGATCCTGAAACGTAATCGATGTAGAAACAACCACCATAGCAACGAGAACAACTAGATATTCTCACTGTACAACGAAGAAGGGGACTGGAATCTCAAATCCATAGACAAAGCGGTAACAAAACAGCAAGGGGAAGAGGGAAAGTAAAGGTCGCGCACCAAGGAGCCTATGCTGGAAGAGGTCCCAGCAAATCAGATGGTGTCAAAAATTTCTCACATGTAATGACTTAAGGGAGAGAGATTATAATTAATTTCAATTTGTTAATAAAATTAACTCTTTTATAACAATCTCACGTTTTCTCTAATCTTAAAAGCTTCACCTTGTCAAGAAAGGGGGACTGGTTTAAACTGTCGTTACCACAATTGCTCTAAAGAAATTCTCAAATCCTAAGAGATATTTTTAAGTAATGTTTTCAAAATTAGACCGGCTATCAAATGGGAGAGACTTTTTTGCAGAGACTATATAAAGTCAGTTTCGGACCGGATTAATTCATTTAATTAAACAACATTCAACATATGTATATATATATATACATATTACTAAGTACATTTGCAATTATTATTTATCTTAGAACTCAATTTATTCTTGTTGTATGACAACTTTAACCTTAAATAGTGATTTTAAATTTAAATCATTTAAATTATACTTTATAAAAAATATTATACTATACTTAACTTTGAACTGGCTTAAATGAAGGTTTTTTGTTAAACCGGACAGAAAAAAACCACTAGTTCTGATTTTCTTAATCATGTCGGATTCTTAAAAACTGATTTTAAGTATACAACAAAAAACTATTGAAGGCTAACAAGATCGTCGCCAAGTCTAAGCCCTCACCACTAATGCTCAATTATGCAAACTAAATGGGTAATGGTTACCTAAATTTCATGATGATTTGTCAAGATATTAAGTTGGTATTAGTCTAATCTAAGAGAGCCACGATGATTTAAAAGAATAAGAATTTGCTTGTCCCTTTTTTTTCAGGTGGAGCTGTATGGCTTCACACTAAAATAATTGAGAATAACTTGCTGCCCACAGCGGGTATTACGTCTTTCTAATTAATTTTTTTTCAAAAGAATTGTAGGTCAGCCCTATCATGTCTTTTATGGTCGTACAGTCTAATTTAAGATCAGACAAATAGAAAAAATATAAAAAATAAAAAAAATGACCCCAAATGAATAGTAAAAAAATAGTTATCTTTTTCTTAGTTGTCAGATCAAAAAAGGATGAAAAATAAAAAATCAACCCCAATGAACAGTAAAAAAACTACTCATTTGGGGTCGATTTTCAAATTTTCGTCTTCTTGTGAGTCGTCCGATCAACAGTGTTTTTCAGTCGATTTTCGATTTTTCATCTATTTTTGAGTTGTCCAATCCGTATAACCATGTAGGAAGATTTGGGACTGACCTAAGAAAAATTAATAAAAAGTTTTTTTAAAAGCCGATATAGCCGACGTAATACTATCTGCGGTGCAACAATTAAATTATTGTCAAAATAGTTATATGAGTTCCGATATTATATAAAGGTTATTGAGTCTTAATTTCAACTCAAAATCTAAAGTCATCAAGTAGAGATGAGGACATTATAATTTTAAATATACATTGATTTATTCTTTTTTAAACGTGAGATTATTCTAACAAAATAGAAGTACCTTAACGATTTAATAATCTAAATATACAAATTACAAAAGAGAGTGCCTAAATATGTTTACAATTATATGTGCTGGGTTCCACGTGCCCAAAGAAGCAATCAAGCACCAGCTCCTTCCACGCGTATAAAACCCCCTGTTCCTTTGCTGGCATTGCTCTACAAACCGCACACCAATTAGAGGCAGGAGGTTGAGACCATGAATAGAACGGAAAAAGACCGTTACTGCCTCATCAAATTTAGAGCACACAACCCTATCTTTAACCAGGAGACCCTCGTTTGCCGGGTCATAACCCTGCTGCCTTCCTCTCTTTCTCCCATGCAGCTGGATCCTAAACGACACCTAGATCTCAACAGACACAGGCTCTGTTATATATAAATACTCCTCTTCCCTTCCCACCTCTTCCCATCCCACCCGGCCCCCTCCTCAGTTCCCTTCTCGTACATACCCATCCCAAGCCCACCGAGCTCCTCACAGCAACGAGGAGGTGAGGCAAGGGAAGAAGGCATGGCGAGCCAGAGGACAGTCGCAGCTATCTTGGTGGCGGTGCTAGTGTTGGTGGCCGCGGTGGAGAATGGGCAGGCGCAAGAGTACACGTGCATGGATGCGTGCATGATCGAGTGCATGAAGCTGCGGTATAGCACCCAGACCAACTGCGATCGCGCGTGCCAGCAGGCGTGCTACGGCCCCCCTATGCCCAAGGCCATGCCTAATCGGAACTGAGAAGTACTCCCCGGCGAGGGGAAGGGAAGACAAGTGCTGCTCTTCTTATGTCCCTCTTGAGCTTTACCTTCTGTTGCCTAGTCACACAGATGGCAACGCCAGTTTGTATCCTCGAGGCATGGCCCTGAATAAAATATTTATCCGTTAGTACATGTTGTTCAAGATACCGATCAAATGAGCCATATGTCCAATGGCTTCTAACTGGCGTTTCTATTAATTTACTTCAAGCTTCATACTCTACAGGACACTGAAATGAACCGTATTCTAATAAAAAAGGTTCTACAAGTTAGTTGCCGTCAAAAAGGTTATTGTGGTAAAAAATTCAAGGAAACAGTCAACCTCTGGTCAAACAATTTCTTTTAAGTGAAACATATTTCTTATAGTTAAACCTACAGTTCCATAATCAACATGTAGTCAAACAAACCATTTTAGTCAAATAAAATACGTATTATCAAACATGTACTCCAACAAACAACATTTTATCAAACAACCTACTTAGAATCAAACATATTACCTTTGTCGAGCTCTTATAGTCAAACAGTCAACTTAGAAGTAAACATTGTCCCTACGAACTTTGTATTTAAAAGCAATTCCAAAGTCGAACATTCAACTTATGATCAAAGTCAAATTGAGACTAAAGTCCAACAGGTGAGCGTCGTCAAATCCAAAGTCAAATAGGTATGTTTAGTCAAACATGTCAGTGAGAGACGAAGAAGTATCTTTCCTTCTAATGATAGATGGACGAAGATTTTCCGGAGAAGATCGCTTGACCTGATCGGATGGTAAAATTGAACCAAGAAGATTTTTCTTGGAGATTTATTTTGAAAAGGTAGACAAAATAGCTACTGAGGGTCCTAGTCCTAAAATAGAACAAAAGACGAGGTATCCGTAAACAGTCCGCTATGAGTTTGGGAAGAACCGAGACAAGGCAAGGTCGTATATACAGAGAAGGTTAATTATGAAAGGGTGAAAGAGAAGTCGAAACTCCGCCGAAAATTTTGTTCATAGATGGAAAAATTGACCGGCCGAGGGGAGTTCGCCCTGCAATCCGCTAACTCTACGAACTTTTGCTTTACATTTCTGCTACAGGCAACAATTAACTTTTATCGTCTATTTTTAAGTGTTAATAGCCTTTATGCCATTCTTACAGCCTACAATTTTAAGCATATAAGAATTGGAAAAAGAGACCACCAAAAAGTATTCATGTTGTTCGGAAGGCAACTTTACAAACTTGTGATCAACAACAAAAGTTTACCGGGTTTCTTAAATAAACTTCCTTAGAAATGTAATTGTTGTTCAAATGCAACTTCTTTAGAATACGGCTTGTCCAAACTCCTTTACTAGTCTAAAAATAATGGGAAGAGTTCTTATTTACTCCCACATTGCTGTCGTTGGACCTGACTTCATTGAAAGCGGAAGATTCTACTGGCAGCCGCAAGGTTAGTCTGACCACATGGATAAGGGTTCTTTTATACATATTAATGGACCTAATTGTTATGTCCGTATTGTCCCGATTTTAATCTACAACTTCCAACTTGATGTAGTCGAGGCAATCGCAAATGGGTCTCAGATAGATACCAGATCTGAGAGCTAGAAAGGGACTCCGTGACCGAGAGGCAGATTCGAGATCGAGAGGTATCCGGAGGGCGAGATAGTGCCTGTACAGAGAAGTTTCGTCAACGAGGGTCCCAAGTGCAGTCCTGGAGGAGCCATCTCTGACGGTCAAGTCAGTTATCTAAAGATGATAAGGTCGTGCATTAAGAGTGTTGACTCGTGAACGTGGGTTGAAGCCCCACGTCCTATGCCCACGTTGGGAGCACGGGCAACATGCTTGGAATGGAAAAAAGAGGTTACGTGGGACATGGCCTTTATGCATGGAGTGGGTAAAGGGCGTTGAGAAAGGAGTGGGTTGTGGGAGTCACCCACGCACATTTAGTTTCTCCTTTTCCTCTCATGGTGTACCGGTTCCCTCCCATATTTGAAAGGTTTAGAGGAGGGAGATAAATAGGAGAAGTGGGAAAACTGGATGACAACTTTGGAAGCCTCTTCTCTTTAAACTCCTCATCTCTTTACACTATTTATTTGTCTCTACGGGTTACTCTCTAAGAGGCCATCACCAAGAGCCTGAGATTTGAAGTGTGAAATTAAAGAAGAAGCTCGCCTCGTGGTTCTCCTCCCCGTCTCTCACTAAGCCGTCTCTGCTCATCCTCGAACGTCGCCGTAAAGGTACTCACTAACCTCTTTCCGTGATACCTCTCCATGTATGCTTCCGCTTTTATATTGTTTATTTAATGTATGGAAGATTTCCAACATAGAGAAAAGATAAGGCTTATGTCCTTACCCCTCTTTCTGATGCAAATAATATTCTATTTATAGGTGGTAGGTGAGAGAACGTTCCTTATGGCAGACGATATGGGACGCCCCCTCAAGGGCCCCTATAAATACCCACTAGGAGCTACAGGGGATCATGATTTGATCATTTTATCCTTGAGTTCTCGCCAGCAGAGCGTATCAGGGGTGGCCAAGTGCGTCTTTTCGAGCGGTGGGAAAACAATAAGTCCGAGAGTAAGCCTTCGATTACGTCTTGTGTTTGGCCGTTTTATGTCCGTTTCCTCTTCTCTCTTCTCGAGCAACTCGTCCTGTTCTTCCTCTAAACCACAACCGGCTTAGCCTTCTCTCTCGTCCGTATTTTTTGTTAGTTCTTTTGTTTCTACAATGCCAGACGAGGCCAGCACGGTCCCTAATACCTCTGGAGCTGCCGGGATCCAGAAAATCGAGCCAGGCGGGCATATATATATTACTACGTACATTTGCAATTATTATTTACCTTAGAACTCAGTTTATTCTTGTTGTAAGATAATTTTATCTTTAAATAATAATTTTAAATTTAAATAATTTAAATAATATTTTATAAAAGAAAATATTATACCTAACTTAGAACTGTCTGAATTGACGATTTTTTTGTTAAACCGGACAGAAAAAGACCACCAGTTCTGATTTTTTTTTTAAAATTAACCATGTCTAATTTTTAAAAGACTGATTTTAAGTATACAACACTTTAATTGGCTTAAAAAACTATTGAAGGCGTACAAGATAGTCGCAAAGTGTAAGCCATCACCACTAATGCTTAATTATGCAATCCAAATGGGTAATCGTTACCTAAATTTCATGTTGATATGTCAAACTATTCGGTTGTTACTAGTCTAATCTAAGAGAGCCCTGATGTTTTAAAAGATTAGGAATTCGCCTGTCCCTTTTTTTCAAGGTGGAGCTGTGTCGCTTCACTCTAAAATGATTGAGAATAACTTGCTGCCTGCAGTATTACGTTTTTTTAATTTAATTCTTTTAATAAATTTTTAGATTGACCCCATGATACCCTACATGGTCGTACAGTCCGATTTAAGATTGGACGAATAAAAAAAAGATGAAATAAAAATTGACCTTAAATGAATAGTGGAAAATAGTTTATCTTTTTTTTCTGAGTTGTCCGACAATAAAAAAAGGACGAGAAATCAAAAATCGACTCCCAATGAACAGTAGAAATACTATTAACTTGGGGCTGATCTCCGATTTTTCATCCTTTTTTTTGGAGCTATCCTATCCGAGATCGGACTGTACAACGGTGTTTTTCACTTTTCATTTGGGATCGATTTTCAATCTTCATATATTTTTGAGTTGTCCGATCCGTATGACCATGTAGGAAGAGTTGGGAATGACCTAAGAAAAATTAATAAAAAGTTTTTTTAAAAGCCGATATAGCCGACGTAATACTATCTGCGCGGTGCAACAATTAAATTATTGTCAAAATAGTTATATGAGTTCCGATATTATATAAAGGTTATTGAGTCTTAATTTCAACTCAAAATCTAAAGTCATCAAGTAGAGATGAGGACATTATCATTTTAAATATACATTGATTTATTCTTTTTTAAACGTGAGATTATTAATTCTAACAAAATAGAAGTACCTGAACGATTTAATAATCTAAATATACAAATTACAAAAGAGAGTGCCTAAATATGTTTACAATTATATGTGCTGGGTTCCACGTGCCCAAAGAAGCAATCAAGCACCAGCTCCTTCCACGCGTATAAAACCCCCTGTTCCTTTGCTGGCATTGCTCTACAAACCGCACACCAATTAGAGGCAGGAGGTTGAGACCATGAATAGAACGGAAAAAGACCGTTACTGCCTCATCAAATTTAGAGCACACAACCCTATCTTTAACCAGGAGACCCTCGTTTGCCGGGTCATAACCCTGCTGCCTTCCTCTCTTTCTCCCATGCAGCTGGATCCTAAACGACACCTAGATCTCAACAGACACAGGCTCTGTTATATATAAATACTCCTCTTCCCTTCCCACCTCTTCCCATCCCACCCGGCCCCCTCCTCAGTTCCCTTCTCGTACATACCCATCCCAAGCCCACCGAGCTCCTCACAGCAACGAGGAGGTGAGGCAAGGGAAGAAGGCATGGCGAGCCAGAGGACAGTCGCAGCTATCTTGGTGGCGGTGCTAGTGTTGGTGGCCGCGGTGGAGAATGGGCAGGCGCAAGAGTACACGTGCATGGATGCGTGCATGATCGAGTGCATGAAGCTGCGGTATAGCACCCAGACCAACTGCGATCGCGCGTGCCAGCAGGCGTGCTACGGCCCCCCTATGCCCAAGGCCATGCCTAATCGGAACTGAGAAGTACTCCCCGGCGAGGGGAAGGGAAGACAAGTGCTGCTCTTCTTATGTCCCTCTTGAGCTTTACCTTCTGTTGCCTAGTCACACAGATGGCAACGCCAGTTTGTATCCTCGAGGCATGGCCCTGAATAAAATATTTATCCGTTAGTACATGTTGTTCAAGATACCGATCAAATGAGCCATATGTCCAATGGCTTCTAACTGGCGTTTCTATTAATTTACTTCAAGCTTCATACTCTACAGGACACTGAAATGAACCGTATTCTAATAAAAAAGGTTCTACAAGTTAGTTGCCGTCAAAAAGGTTATTGTGGTAAAAAATTCAAGGAAACAGTCAACCTCTGGTCAAACAATTTCTTTTAAGTGAAACATATTTCTTATAGTTAAACCTACAGTTCCATAATCAACATGTAGTCAAACAAACCATTTTAGTCAAATAAAATACGTATTATCAAACATGTACTCCAACAAACAACATTTTATCAAACAACCTACTTAGAATCAAACATATTACCTTTGTCGAGCTCTTATAGTCAAACAGTCAACTTAGAAGTAAACATTGTCCCTACGAACTTTGTATTTAAAAGCAATTCCAAAGTCGAACATTCAACTTATGATCAAAGTCAAATTGAGACTAAAGTCCAACAGGTGAGCGTCGTCAAATCCAAAGTCAAATAGGTATGTTTAGTCAAACATGTCAGTGAGAGACGAAGAAGTATCTTTCCTTCTAATGATGGATGGACGAAGATTTTCCGGAGAAGATCGCTTGACCTGATCGGATGGTAAAATTGAACCAAGAAGATTTTTCTTGGAGATTTATTTTGAAAAGGTAGACAAAATAGCTACTGAGGGTCCTAGTCCTAAAATAGAACAAAAGACGAGGTATCCGTAAACAGTCCGCTATGAGTTTGGGAAGAACCGAGACAAGGCAAGGTCGTATATACAGAGAAGGTTAATTATGAAAGGGTGAAGGAGAAGCCGAAACTCCGCCGAAAACTTTGTTCATAGATGGAAAAATTGACCGGCCGAGGGGAGTTCGCCCTGCAATCTGCTAACTCTACGAACTTTTGCTTTGCATTTCTGCTACATGCAACAATTAACTTTTATCGTCTATTTTTAAGTGTTAATAGCCTTTATGCCATTCTTACAGCCTACAATTTTAAGCATATAAGAATTGGAAAAAGAGACCACCAAAAAGTATTCATGTTGTTCGGAAGGCAACTTTACAAACTTGTGATCAACAACAAAAGTTTACCGGGTTTCTTAAATAAACTTCCTTAGAAATGTAATTGTTGTTCAAATGCAACTTCTTTAGAATACGGCTTGTCCAAACTCCTTTACTAGTCTAAAAATAATGGGAAGAGTTCTTATTTACTCCCACATTGCTGTCGTTGGACCTGACTTCATTGAAAGCGGAAGATTCTACTGGCAGCCGCAAGGTTAGTCTGACCACATGGATAAGGGTTCTTTTATACATATTAATGGACCTAATTGTTATGTCCGTATTGTCCCGACAACTTCCAACTTGATGTAGTCGAGGCAATCGCAGATGGGTCTCAGATAGATACCAAATCTGAGAGCTTGAAAGGGACTTCGTGACCGGGAGGCAGATTCGAGATCGAGAGGTATCCGGAGGGCGAGATGGTGCCTACATAGAGAAGTTACGTCAATGAGGGCCCCATGTGCAATCTTGGGGGAGTCATCTCTGACGGTCAAGTCAGTTATCTGAAGAGGATAAGGTCGTGCATTAAGAGTGTTGACTCGTGAACATGGGTTGAAGCCCCACGTCCTATGCCCACGTTGGGAGCACGGGCAACATGGTTGGAATGGAAAAAAGAGGTTACGCAGGACATAGCCTTTATGTATGGAGTGGGTAAAGGGAGTTGAGAAAGGAGTGGGCTGTGGGAGTCACCCACGCACATTTAATTTCTCCTTTTCCTCTCATGGTGTACCGGTTCCCTCCCATATTTGAAAGGTTTAGAAGTGGGAGATAAATAGGGGAAGTGACTGGATGACAACGTTGGAAGCCTCTTCTTTCTAAACTCCTCATCTCTTTACACTCTTTTTCTCTCTCTACGGGTTGCTCTCTAATAGGCCATCACCAAGAATCTGAGATTTGAAGTGTGAAACTAAGGAAGAAAGCTGCCTCATGGTTCTCCTCCTCGTCCCCTTGCGAAGCTGTCTCTGCTCATCCTCGAACGTCGCCGTGAAGGTACAAACTAACCTCTCGCTGTGATACGTCTCCATGTATACTTCCGCTTTTATATTGTTTATTTAATATTCGGAAGATTTCCAACAACAAGAAAAGATAAGGCTTATGTCACTTACCCTTCTTTCTGATGCAAATAATATTCTATTTATAAGTGGTAGGTGAGAGAACTTTCCTTATGGCAGGCGATATGGGACGCCCCCTCAAGGGCCCCTATAAATACCTACTAGGAGCTACAGGGGATTGTGATTTGATCATTTTATCTTTGGGTTCCCGCCAGCAGAGCGTATCAGGGGTGGCCGAGTGCGTCTTTTCGAGCGGTGGGAAAACAATAAGTCCGAGGGTAAGCCTTCGATTACGTCTTGTGTTTGGCCGTTTTATGTCCGTTTCCTCTTCTCTCTTCTCGAGCAGCTCGTCCTCTTCTTCCTCTAAACCACAACCGGCTTAGCCTTCTCTCTCGTCCGTATTTTTTGTTAATTCTTTTGTTTCTACAATGCGAGACGAGGCCACCTCGGTCCCTAATACATCTGGACCTACCAGGATCCAAAAAATCGAGCAGGCGGGCATATATATATTACTACGTACATTTGCAATAATTATTTATCTTAAAACTCAGTTTATTCTTGTTGTATGATAATTTTATCTTTAAATAATAATTTTAAATTTTAATTATATTTTATAAGATAAAATATTATACCTAACTTTGAACTGTCTGAAGTGACGATTTTTTTGTTAAACCGGACAGAAAAAGATCACCAGTTCTGATTTTTTTTTTTAATTAACCATGCCTACTTTTTAAAACACTGATTTTAAGTATACAACACTTTAATTGGCTTAAAAAACTATTGAAGGCGTACAAGATAGTCGCAAAGTGTAAGCCATCACCACTAATGCTTAATTATGCAATCCAAATGGGTAATCGTTACCTAAATTTCATGTTGATATGTCAAACTATTCGGTTGTTACTAGTCTAATCTAAGAGAGCCCTGATGTTTTAAAAGATTAGGAATTCGCCTGTCCCTTTTTTTCAAGGTGGAGCTGTGTTCGCTTCACTCTAAAATGATTGAGAATAACTTAGCTGCCTGCAGTCAATATTACGTCTTTTTAATTTAATTTTTTAAATAAATTTTTAGATTGACCCCATGATACCCTACATGGTCGTACAGTCCGATTTAAGATCGGACGAATAAAAAAAATATAAAAATAAAAATTGACCCTAAATGAATAGTGGAAAACAGTTTATCTTTTTATTTTCTGAGTTGTCCGACAATAAAAAAAAAGATGAGAAATCAAAAATCGACTCCCAATGAATAGTAGAAATACTGTTCACTTGGGGTTGATCTCCGATTTTTCATCATTTTTTTGGAGCAGTCCGATCTCGGTGTTTTTTACTTTTCAATTGGGATCATTTTCAATCTTCATCTATTTTTGAGTTGTCCGATCCATATGACTATGTAGGAAGGGTTGAGACCATGGTCGGTCGGGTCGGTTCGGGTCGGATCGGATCGTCCGGTCCGCTCGGAATCCGGGGGGTCCGAACCGACCCCGAGTCCCGACCCAGCGACTCCAGTCCGGGATCGTTGGGATCGGGGTGGGTCGGCCGACCCCAACCCGGGTCGGTCCGGATCGGACCGGTCCGGCCGACCCGGCTACCCAACGGCTAGTTCAGAACTAGCCGTTGGGTAGCCGTTGGGAACCCATTCAAATGGGTTCCCAACGGTTAGGAGGGACTTCTAAGTCCCTCCAAGTCCCCCCAAGTCCCTATAAAACCCCCTCATACCCTTCTCTCCCTCATTCACACAAATTCTCATTTCTCTCTCTCTCTAAAACTTCTCTCTCTCTCTCTAAGCTCTCATACTCTCTCAAAGACTCAAAGCTCTCTTAACTTCTTTCTCTCCAAACTTCCAAAGCTCTCTAGAGTTCTAAACTCTAAAGGACGGACCGACGGACTACATCAAATTTTTTTCATCATATTATTTTTATTGCATTTTAATTTTTCTCTCTAACCTCTTTTTGTCTTTGTAGCTTTATTTCTCATTGTCTCTCACTCTCCCTCGAGGTATGATATGAAATCTCACTCTCTTTCTCTATATTTTTTCTTATTTCTCACCATTTCTCTTTATGTAATTACTAATTATCTTTTTCCCTATTAATATATTTTTTTATTTTTAAAGATGTTGACTTCTGAGCATAATGAGGCCACATCTGTCACCTCTCGTGGTGACCCGGGATGGAACTACTGCACCGTCGTAGACATGGCTTCACGCAAAGTCAAATGCAACTACTGCAGTCGGATTATTTCGGGTGGAGTTTTTAGTCTAAAGCAACATATTGGGGGTGTCAAAGGAGAAGTGAAGGCTTGTACTGCTGCACCACTAGAGGTAAAAAATCAATTCAAAAATTACCTACGACAAAGAGAGTTGGAAAAAGGAGCAGCATCAACGATGAGAGGCCAAATTAGGGAGGAAATCACACGGCCCTCAGGCCAAGGTATTCATATTCACCCTCCGGGAGATAGATCTCGGGAGGGAGACATAGACCCTACCAGAAGGAGATCCACTTCATTTGAAGACTTTTCTCGAGGTATTCTTTGATTTAAAATTTTCAATTAATTATTTACTTGTTTATACTTCATCTCGATTAAATTAGTCTAATCATCTATTTTAATTTAAAGATGATATACGTCGAGCCATGGACGAAAGTAGACGATCTTTTGCTGATGAGGATGTGTATAGACGCACCGGTCGACACGTTGGGTAAGGGAGTGGATCCAGACATGGATCCAACGAGGAAGAAATTCATGACTTGACTAGGGACAATGATCCTAAAGTGAGTCCTATAGATACTTTCCTAACAAGACGGAGAGGTAGACAACCATCAATCACAGCTGCTATGAAGAACCTGAAGGTATGCAAGGAGAAGATTGGCCGTGCTGTTTCGAGATGGTTTGTTTATAACAATGTACCTGCCAATGCTGCAAAGGGTCCTTATTGGGAGGACATGATTAAGACTATTGGAGATGTGGGTAAGGGTATTCCTGGACCAACCCCCAATGAGATATACAACACTTATCTTCCTCAAGAGGTAAGTGATCTCCAAGAGTATATCAAGTCGTTTGAGCAAATTTGGGATGAAAGAGGTTGCACAATAATGACAAATGGTTGGACATGTGAGTACATTGAATTAGTTTAACATATTTAGAAATTAGAATCTTAGATTAACAGATTATATTTTTAGTTAATTTAGATATTCGCTAATATCTATAACATTATTTGAATAGGAATTACGAGAAGAAGTATAATTAACTTCCTTATATACTGTCAAGCTGGGACTGTATTTTGGAAGTCCGTAGATGCTAGTGGAAAGGTAAAGAATGCTGAATATCTTTTCAAGTTAATTGATGACATTGTGGAGCAGGTGGGAGAAGATCGGGTTGTCCAAGTTGTAACAGATAATGCAGCTTCATATAAAGCTGCTGGCCATATGTTAATGGAGAAGAGGCCGCATCTATATTGGCTTCCTTGCTCTGCTCATTCCCTAGATTTGATGCTAGAAGATATTGGGAAAGATGTAAAAATTACTGAAACAGTGAAGTCAGCCCAATTCATCACATCCTATATCTACAACCATAACTATGTGCTCATGTTGATGCGTGAACACACTGGACAGAGGGAGTTACTACGTCCTGGGATAACTCGTTTCGCCTCCACATACATTTCCTTGGAGAGTATACAATCACAAAAACGCCCCTTGAAGCAGATGATTTCAAGTAAAGGATGGGAGGATTGGATGACAAGGCACGCGAAGCGTGATGCTAGAGACAAGGGGAAGCAGGTTGAGGACTTGATTGAGAGCCGAGAGTATTGGAATGATATAAAGATGATCTTGAGCATAGTTGAACCTCTTGTGCGGATTCTCAGGATGGTGGATGGAGATAAGAAGGCCACAATGGGATATTTATATGAAGCTATGGACCGTGCAAAGGAAGACATTGCTAGGGCCAACAAAAATACATACAGAAAGTGGTGGGATATCATAGATGCAAGATGGGATAGGACACTACACCATGACTTGCATGCGGCAGGTAACAAAATAAGTCAATCCATATTGGTCGCCATTTTATTTCCTATAAGTTTTATTTTATTTTTAATTTATTTTTCAATTCTTTAGGTCATTTCTTCAACCCAAGATACCAATATAGCTCTGCTACTCAACATGCGCCCAATGATGAAGAAGTACTCTGTGAGACTCAAAATGTAATTCGGCGTTTGTTACATGATGATGATCGAGCTATCATAGCATGCAAAAAAATGCATCACTATAGGCTCCGGACATTACATTTTGATACTCATCGTGCTCAACGAGCAATCATATTGTTTTCACCAGGTATTTAGAATTTTACACATAACTAATACTTTCACAAAATTGTTAACAACTTATCATGTCTAGGCTTTACAAATTATAATACTAATTGTTAGTTGGATCATTATGGAATTACAGCTGATTGGTGGATGGATCATGGGAAGACTCCAGGTTATGAAGATCTTGCTTATGTTGCTATCCGTGTATTGAGCCAAACCACCTCCTCTTCTGACTGTGAGAGGAACTGGTCTATACTTAGCTTGATACACACCAAGCAATGGAACCGATTAAGCTCAGCGAGATTGGAGCAATTGGTCTTTTGCCACTACAACATGCGCTTGAAATTAAAGAATCTTCAAAAAATTCAAGAGAACCAAAGAGAAGAAGAACGATGGAGAGATGAAGTTGCTGGAAGACCGGTGCAAGCAGAACAACAAGTTGAGGAACCAATCGATCTGGACGAGATATTTGAGGAGCAGAACCCACTGAATGCATGGGTGGATGCAAGGAATGTTTTGAGTTCATCAGAATTTGATCCAAACGATCGGTCATGGGCAGAAGGACAATTAGATGGTGTCCCCTTGTCCGTTGAGTTTCAACTTCCACCTCCTTCAAAACGGCAAAAGAAATCCACCCCACAAAATTCAGGTAAGGGTAAAGGTAAACTAACTTAGGTTGATATTGCAGATTTAGAAACTGTATAAGAAGATGAGTCAGACGAGACACCAGAGCCGAACGACAAGGTCGTTTACCAAACTTTAGACGACTCTACTTCGGCAACGACTACCCCTGACGATGACGATAATGATCTACATGGAAGTCAAGGTGGATCCTTGCAACAACGGTCATCTCGAGGACGTAGATCAAGTCAACATGGTGAAGCTCCTCCAATGATTTTCACAGGAGAGCAAGAATTTACGTATGCTACGCAGGATGATGACCACTCCAGTAGGTTGGCTAAGGGCACATCAGCAACAAATAAAGGCAAAGGGAAACAACAACAAGAGTTCCTAAAGAGAACATCCTCTCAAGAGCATTCGTCTGATGCATCCTCTCAAGTTCCATTAGAGGGTTATAGTCCTTATAGATATCTAGGTACATATTATCAACATCCACCACCCTATGATGCATCGAGTTACTTAAGAGGATATCCCACTTATCCTCCAACTTCAGATATTTCCTCTTATCAATCCTCAACCTCAGAAGGATTTTATCATGAGCCAAAGACACAAGGATGGATACCAGTGACAATAATCTACCTATTCACAGATGAGTATAACCAGTTTGTACAGGAATATGAACAATGTTACCAAGCTTATATGTCTTGGGCCGATTATGTGTAACATTTGTATAGCACCTACAATATAAGGCTAGAATAAATGTATGTCTACTTGTTCTGTCACTTTGTGTGAGTGTTTTTTTTTTATTATCATGTAATACTTAGGGGTAAGGTTTTATGTCCCCCCCCATATATTGTATTCAAGTTTTTTTCAAAGTTAATAAAAATTCAAGGGCTTACCCAAGGTCCTAGATAAGTTTTGGGTAAATATAATTTTTTCTGATTGTTTGAATTTTTTTCTTATTTTTTGGACTTATTTTTCTATTTTTTTCCTATTTTCTTCTATTTTTTCCCTTTTTATAAATTGGATCGGCCAGACCGGTCCGGCTCGGTCCGAACCGGTTCGGGATCGGGTCGGATCGGCCGATCCACTCGGTCGGGACCGGACCGATCCGAGTCCGACCCCCGAGTTGGCCTACCTTGGTTGAGACCGACCTAAAAAAATTAATAACAATATTTAAAAGAAAAATTAAAAACACCGGCAGCTGATATAGCCAACACAATACTATCTGCGCGGTGCAACAATTAAATTATTGTCAAAATAGTTATATGAGTTCCGATATTATATAAAGGTTATTGAGTCTTAATTTCAACTCAAAATCTAAAGTCATCAAGTAGAGATGAGGACATTATCATTTTAAATATACATTGATTTATTCTTTTTTAAACGTGAGATTATTAATTCTAACAAAATAGAAGTACCTGAACGATTTAATAATCTAAATATACAAATTACAAAAGAGAGTGCCTAAATATGTTTACAATTATATGTGCTGGGTTCCACGTGCCCAAAGAAGCAATCAAGCACCAGCTCCTTCCACGCGTATAAAACCCCCTGTTCCTTTGCTGGCATTGCTCTACAAACCGCACACCAATTAGAGGCAGGAGGTTGAGACCATGAATAGAACGGAAAAAGACCGTTACTGCCTCATCAAATTTAGAGCACACAACCCTATCTTTAACCAGGAGACCCTCGTTTGCCGGGTCATAACCCTGCTGCCTTCCTCTCTTTCTCCCATGCAGCTGGATCCTAAACGACACCTAGATCTCAACAGACACAGGCTCTGTTATATATAAATACTCCTCTTCCCTTCCCACCTCTTCCCATCCCACCCGGCCCCCTCCTCAGTTCCCTTCTCGTACATACCCATCCCAAGCCCACCGAGCTCCTCACAGCAACGAGGAGGTGAGGCAAGGGAAGAAGGCATGGCGAGCCAGAGGACAGTCGCAGCTATCTTGGTGGCGGTGCTAGTGTTGGTGGCCGCGGTGGAGAATGGGCAGGCGCAAGAGTACACGTGCATGGATGCGTGCATGATCGAGTGCATGAAGCTGCGGTATAGCACCCAGACCAACTGCGATCGCGCGTGCCAGCAGGCGTGCTACGGCCCCCCTATGCCCAAGGCCATGCCTAATCGGAACTGAGAAGTACTCCCCGGCGAGGGGAAGGGAAGACAAGTGCTGCTCTTCTTATGTCCCTCTTGAGCTTTACCTTCTGTTGCCTAGTCACACAGATGGCAACGCCAGTTTGTATCCTCGAGGCATGGCCCTGAATAAAATATTTATCCGTTAGTACATGATGTTCAAGATACCGATCAAATGAGCCATATGTCCAATGGCTTCTAATTGGCGTTTCTATTCATTTACTTCAAGCTTCATACCCTACAGGACAATAGAACAATGACTTACACTTGTTGCATTGTGCATGGACAACTGAACGTAGATGAGATCGATGAAATTAATGAGGAAATGTTAGATGGCCATGAAAAACAGAAGGATCCTACCCTACGGTCAAATTTGTTAATGTTAAATGTTGTAATTAAATTAATCATTCCGGTCCGAAACCGATTTTATATTGTCTCTGTAAAAAGGTCTCTCCCATTGATAGCGGGTCCAATTTTGAAAATATTACTTAAAAATATCTCTTGGGATTTGAGAATTTCTTTGAGCAATGGTGATAACGGTAGTTCAAACCAGTCCCCTCTTCTTGACAAGGTGAAGCTTTCAAGATTAGAAAAAAATGTGAGATTGTTATAAATGAGTTGGCTTTATTAACAAATTATAATTAATTATTGATGTAGCCGAAGTTATCACGACTGGATTCCGAAGACGGAATCCGAAGTTTGGATCCGGAACTGGTTCGGATCGATGAAGAGGCCCGACAGGGATCCGGAAGGCGACGGAGGCGGAGACGCGGTCGAAGGTCCGAAGCCGAAGGTTGCTCGATCGGATGTCGGCTGGCCTTCGGAATGCGCGGCCGAAGTTCCTCCGGTCGAAGGGCAGTCGGTGCGGAGCCGAAGTGCCTTTAGGCGAAGAGGGTCAGCCGGCGGACGGCGTCGAGACCGAAGGAAGAAGTCCGAGGTCGGCGGCCGAGACCGACTCGGGAAGGTCGGCGAAGATTCTAACCGAGCCCCTGCTGGAGGGAAAGAAAAAGAAGAACCGGTCAGTAGGAGTCCCGGGCTTTGGCCCTTAGGAACCTCCTCCGACGGTCAAGTTAGTTTCCGAAGATGATTCTATTCGGAAGGCAAAGAGGTGGAAGAAGCTACTTTAGAGCTTTTCGGACTGTAGTCCTTTAGGGGTCATGAAGACATACCTTTGGCAATAAATAGCGGTGTATTTATAGCGGAAGATAGATGATGGTTAACGATGATAGCCGATATAGGACTATGTTTCCGGCTTACTGGTAAACCGTCATAGTGCCTAGTCTTCCACCGGAATGGGCCGGACACGGCTATTGGGCCGAAGGGGGTTGGGCCGCTGATGGGCCGAAGCCTGCTGAGCCGAGGGCTACTGTGCCGCTTACGGGCCGAAGGCTGTTGGGCCGCTGATGGGCCGAAGGCTTCCTGAAGGCCTTCTATTACCGCTGCTAGGCTGAACTGGGTTTGGGCTTGTTTTAATGGGCCGAATCGGATTCTGCCTCATCAATTATAATTTTTCTCCCTTACGTCGTTCTACGTGAGAAGTTTTCAACACCGCTTTGTCTACAAATTTGAGATCCTCCTTCTTCGTTGTAGAGTGAGAATATCTAGATGTTCGCGTCGCTATGGTAGTCGTTTTTTCATCGATTCTATTTTGGGATCAAGAAGATCCACATCGATGCTCGTATCTTTATGCTCATCCCATGCGTCCCCAGTTGGCAGCACACGTTTCCGAGCATTCTCATTTACAACTGCTCGTTGGTGCTTGCAATTCTCTTTGACAAGCCTTGTTGGTTCCTCCAAGGTGGAAGATTCAAACTTCTCTGGTATAAGCTCTAGTTTTTCATTGAAGACCTCATTGGTTATCCATTAGTCCTCTTGTTGGAGGATTTAATCCTATGTATGTTGTCTCCTAGATGTTGTGTTTTTTTCTCTTGCTTGTTGTTGATGTTGACATCATGCTGACCTCGTCTCGTTAGATATACTATGTTACGCTCTCCCTTCCCCTGTTACGTGTGTTATGGTCTCCCTTCCCCTGTTGTGTGTTTCACTTCATCCGACCTCTCGTTTTATAGTTAGCCATATGTTAGCCTTAGAAAAAAGGAAAAGACGGTCCTTACTCCTTACCAAAAGCTAGTTTTCTGGCTCTCTTAAGGACGCACTTCATCCAAAACTTCATATTTAGAGCCTGCCATTGTGTTCTTGTGCTCAAACAATTCACAGTCAAAAGGGTTAAATTAACTACGTATGCATTAAAAAAATTACGTCTAAACTTCTGGACAATGATACTTAGAGTCAAAGCTACAGTCAGACAACCGAGCTTAGTCAAATAGATTACTGATCGTCAAATTTTACAACATTCGATCAAACAATTTACATAAAGTTGGACATGCTACGTACAATCAGGTTCGATCAAAGTTTACAGTCAAACAATGTCCTAAGAGTAAACAACAATGTTTATTACCAAATCTAAGTCCCCGAGCCATGGTATAGTGGAAGCAACTGGACGGACATCCCGTCTCCCATTCGGTAGTGGTCACAGGTTCAATCTTCTAAGCATGTGAGATCACTGCAGAAACTTTATGCCTTTGTACGGAAACTTGGCCCCCTCTACCCTCCAGGGTGGAATTACGAGCCTTCTCCCTTTGAGGAGGAATTCTCGCGTTTAGGCAGCTTCATACCCTGATTTTTTGATCAAGAGCTCTTGTATCCCGCCACATGACGTAACAAATTATTAAATCCAGAGTAAAAAATTCAACTTATAGCCGTATTATTTGGTTTTAGTCAAACAGGTGAGTTGTGGTCAAGTATAAAGTCAAGTAGTCAAAGTCAAACACGTTGCTTACGGTCCAACTTACTCTTACATATAACTAAAAAAGTTAAACAATATTGTGAAACTATAGTGTAAGTTTTTTTACTTGAGTTGCTTATTCTATTTGTACTCTGCAACTAGTCGTTCTCAAATGAACAAGCTTAAACAATATTCCGAACAAATCACCTTGTGATCTAGACCCATTGGATTATACAAGAGGGGTTAATTAAAGGAGTTCAAGTACCATTGAAAAAATGAAGTCAACAAAATTACTGCAATCGAAAGAGGCATCACGTCCATTTCTATTTTTCTTTAATACAAAGGCTAAGGAAACAAGACACATTCGATCTTGTAGGTGGTCTGAAATAGCAACCTTCCTACCCGGAAGAACAGACAAGGAGGTGAAGAACTACTGGAACTCGTACCTGAAGAAGAAAGCCGTTACCACCGAGGCCAGCTCACTCTCCAAACCCACAGAGACCTCAACGGTTCTGGACGAGTCCAGCTCCCAAGTCTCGAGCCCGGCCGGAGAACTTGGACCAGATGGAATCGCCTTTCGTCGACGCCAGCCGACCCATGCGGGCCACTGCAGAACCGAAACCCCCTGCAAAGGTACCATCCAATCCAATTCCAAGGGTGTTGTTCGCAGATTGGCTGCCGATGGATGACAACACTGATAGAAATCCAGGGAACGCGGTGTTGGGTTCGCTGTGTCGAGATCCGACCGAAAATGCAGCGGAATAAATTTTTCAGAATCGGATCTATCCTGTTTCGAACGATTAAAATAATATCGGAGTAAATCGAATTTATCTTGCGCAGATTCGAATCCGTGTTTGTTTTTCGATTCCGTCGGAGCGATGCCGCAAGTCGCGCAGATATCCGACCTTTAGCGATATCCACGTAGTTCTTCTCACGATGGATCATCCTCACTTCCTCGCTCGATTCAACGTTCGTGGATCCTGTCTGGCTTCGCGTAATCCGTCGCGACATGCGGATTCAGAATCTTCAGTCGGACGAAAGGCGGAGCGGTCGGAAATTGAAGCGGAGCCTCCAGAGGGCCGGCCTCGTGTCGTGCGTATGGAAGAGAGGATAGAGATGGAACGACGGCTAGGTTAGAGTTGCTGGCCCCCGACGTAGCGTCCATTCTTTTATAATAAGTTTGTTTGCGATTTTTCGTAAAAATCCAGGTTTATCCGAAATCCTGTCGAATTATCCATTGACCTGAAAACTATTTGCGTGTGACCCTATAGGCCCAAATACCAGTCCAGTTAATAGCCCATTAAGCCCAGTAACCCTTTACTGACCCACTGAATTAATTAATATCTTCATATTCAATTAATCAGCCGAATTTAATGTCCCACAATAAATTCGGATGAACTTTCGATCACATTGGATGCCAAGCAACATCGCGTGATCCTGGATGACACTAGGGTTATCGCAACCTTTCCGTCATCGGTTAGCGCGTATATTAATCCTTCATCCGTGCAATGTTCTCGAATCGACCTAGGGTATGGTTTACTGTTAAACCCTATTCGGTCGATTCACTTGAATCAGATACCGTTAATCTGAATCCGATAACTCCTTATCGAACACAAAGTCCGCCATGACCAGGGACTTTAAGCGCATCATTCCCAGAACATTCTCTCTCAAACTACCGAGAGCGGATGATCCCGTATTGAACACACAATTACCTTCGAAGGCTTTTCCCTGAACCCGATCGCTTAACTTATTGATAATCCATGGTTAGGGATTCGTTAGTCAAGGTCAAAGTTCAGAAACCTACCAACAAGATATCTTTGGCATCTCAGGTCCAAGGATCATTACCATCCAACGATTCATAGTCGGATCAGTTTAGTAAACTCATTCGCTAATGAGCACTTACAGGTTCAGCATAGTGTCTCCACACAAGTGACTTATAGGATCAGTCACCCTTATCAAATGAGCTGAAGTAACATATACTAGTCTATCTGGATGTTCGATGTCCTATCTCAAACATCCTATGACTAGGAACAATTAAGAACATGTGTTTATAAGTCTTCGGTCTCGTAATTATGATCTCATCATAATCCGAAGACTGTTGCACATGTTTATGGACTTCATCGTGATACGATAAACATAAATCGAGTTAATATTAATAATCTGAATCAGTACATAGTATCGGATTGGCTTTGAGACCATCTAATACTAACACGCGGACACCATGGCGAGTCTTCTTAGCAATTCGGCCGGGTTGAACGCTGAGGTAGACATGTTTAGCTTTGATGGGCCTAGTGGTGTCAATGGGCCAAGCCCAGCCCAGCCCGACGATAGTCCAGTTCGGCCCGCACGTTGGCCTGGTCTGGCCCAGCCCGGCCCGCAACCTCTTTCTAAAGCCTGTGGGGTCCAACCCAGCCTGTGGGCGGCCCGTTTCTCTGATTCGGATGAAGAAGAAACACTCACCCTCGCACTCCATGGCCGTCAGTGGAGCAACCACGGCCAAGCACACCCAAACACCGAGCCTGTAGTAGAAGCTAGCCGTAGCAGGAGCCCTCTGGCGAACCCTCCTCCTCAGCATTCCCCTTCCTCTTCCTCCCCCTGCTTCTCCTCCTCCACTGCGCCACCGACGCAAGCAGCGCCGCCACTCCTCACCCCCTTGACCCCCACACCATTGCGACCTGTCGACCTTGAACAGAAACATCATTTGGAACTGAAACTGTGGATGCAACTGCTGCTGCGGCTGCTGCATCTGAGGCTGGGGCTGGAATTGGAACTGCAGCTGGTGGTGCTGACGTCGCTGCTACTATTGAGCCTGCTGCGGCAACGAGAACGCCATCGCCGCCGATCCGATTCTTGAATATGGCGGTTGCTGTTGTTGCGGCTAGCGGCTGGCACCGGGGTTGTTCTTCTTCCCCCTCCTTTTGCCCCTCCTCGCCCACCCTCCCAAATGTGCTCGTCTGCGAGCCCCTCATCAGAGGATCTTGCCGGCGGGAGGGGCTCCGGAGCCCTCAGATCGAGGTTCGACGGGTCCCCTCTCACCCTCTTCTCCCCGTGTCTCTCGGGGCGGATCGACGACTGCTGGGCACCGCTTCTGCCTCCTTTCTTGGGCGACAACGGCAAGTGACCCCCTCCTTTCATCTTTTAACTGGAGAAGCCGCTTTCTTGACATAATTGCCCTGCACAAATCGTGAAAACTCTATCAGAGCCTTGCTCAAGATTCCATCTTTCTCATGCCCTTTTGCAGAGCCACGAGATTCCATTTTCGTTGACGTTGCCACCACTACCCCGCCGAGCCAGTGCCGTTGTCCACGCAGACGGCGTCACCCACGAGCTCGTCATAGACCTCGGGGAGGGGAGGATCGTCTCCGATTGTGTTCACGCGGGGCAGGGTTATCCTTCTCTCACTGGCAGGGAGGTGGAGGAGGCCTGCTGGCAGTCCCTGGAGAGCCCCCTATTTAGGGCATCCATGGAGAGGAGGGGACTACAGGTGTCGTAGGCCACTTGCGTGCCCCACACCGTCGGTTGGTTCGGCGAGCGCGTCGTCGGGTGCATCGTCTGGGTCAGCTGCGTCTACCTCAACAGCACCGACAACCTCTTCTCCCGCCCCATCGAGGGGGTCTCCCTTATCATCGACCTCGACTCCATGCGCGTAACCTAGTACACTGACTGCTTCGTTGCCTCTATGCCCATGGCCGAGGGCACCGACTACAGGGCATGTAGCAGTAAGCTCCACGCTCGATCCCGGCTCGCCCATCGGGATCTTCCAGCCTGAGTTGGCTCAGCCAATGGCCCGAGTTAGCCCGCGGGCTGGAAAACTTTTGCTCGAGTTGGCCCGCCGGCTCAAAATTGAGGCCCAAATCTGAACCCGTCCGTAGCCCAGCCCGTGAGCCCGCGGGCTAACCTGGCCCATTGACAACCCTAGATGGGCCTCTGCAGGGATTACGTGACCCGGGTGTTTATGGTGCGGGTCTATGGGCCAGAAGTCGGCATCTGAGTCAAACTTGTCAGTGACAGGCGAAGAAGTACCTTTACTTCTAGTGATAGATGGACAAGGACTTTTCAACTAAGATCATCCGGCTTGGCCGGACGGTAAAATAGAACCAAGAAGATTTCTCTTGAAGTTTTATTTTGAAGAGGTAACGAAAAATAGCTACCGAGGGGGCTAGTCCTAAGATAGAACAAAGGACGAGGTATCCGTAAACGGTTCGCTAGGAATTCGTGAAGAACTGAGACAGGGCGAGGTCGTATATACAGAGAAGGTTAATTATGAAAGGGTGAAGGGGAAGCCGAAACTCGTCCGAAAACATTGTTCATAGATGGAAAAATTGCCTAGTCGAGGGGAGTTCGCCCTACAATTGGCTCGAAGTTTGATATCCAGTCTGGGATGTCGTGACGTTCCCACATCTCGGCGACTACCTCTCATAGAGGTTAGATGGTACATCCGAGACTAGCTTGGCCGGCCTGCGTCTATGATCGACTAGCTTGATTTGTTGGATCCTCGTAGGTCCAGACGTATTAGGGACTGTAGTGGCCTCGTCCGCCATTGTAGAAACAAAAGAGTTAACGAAAAATACGGACAAGAGAGAAGGATGGGCTGGCTGTGGCTTAGAGGAAGAGCAAGACGAGTTACTCGAGAAGAGAGAAGAGGAAACAAACATGAGATGGCCAAACACAAGATGTAATCGAAGGCTTACCCTCGGACTTATTGTTTTCCCACTGCTCGAAAAGACACACTCGTCCACCCCTGATGCGATCTGCTGCCGAGACCTCAAAGATAAAATGATCAAATCACATTCCCATGTAGCTCCTAGCGGGTATTTATAGGGGCCCTTGTTGACGAAGCTTCTTCTCCATGTAGGAACGCCCTCCGGATACCTATCGATCTTGAATTTACCTCTGTAGGTCCATAAGGAAAGTTCTCTCACCTACCCTCTATAAGTAGAATATTGCTTGCATCAGAAAGAGGAGTAAGTGACATAAGCCTTATCTTCTTCAGATAACTGACTTGACCATCGGAGATGGCTCCCCCGGGACTGCACCTGGGACCCTTGTTGACGAAGCTTCTTCTCCGTGTAGGCACTGATGGATATATGTATCCTCTAAGCCAATCATAAGGCACCTATTTCAATTTGGTTCACTAATAAATATCATTAAATTTATTATGTAGATTGTCATATTTATAATTACGCATAATGAAGTCCATGAATATGTGCAATAGTCATCAGATTATGATGAGATCATAATAATGAGACTGATGACTTATAAACACATATTCTCAATTGTTTCTAGTCGTAGGATGTTTGAAAAGGACATCAAACATTCGGTAAGACTAGTACACGTTATTCCAGCACATATGATGAGGGTGACTGATCTACTTAGTTACTCGTGTGGACACTGTTGGGTTTTCTCGATTTCTCCGGATCGCTCACGCAGCGGAAAACAAAAATATTTACAGCGATCCGTTCCCGTTTCGAAATCTAAAATACGATAATCTAATTATCGAAGTTCTCACCGTGTGCGGATTCGAATCCGCAGCCGTTTGGTTCCGTCGGTGTGACACCGCAAGCCGTGCAAGCGCCCGGTCTCTAGCGAAGTCCACGTGATCCTCCCCGCGACGGATATCCTCGAGTTCGTCGTTCTTCGCAGCCCACGAAGCCTCCGCCGGTCGCCGCAATGATCGCCGCAGCGCGCGGACGATTTCTCGTCGAACAGGATTCGGAGAAGTGGCGGAGCAGATCTGGATCTGCCTGGACGTCAGAGGAAGGACAGAAACTGAAGAGGGGCGGCTAGGGTTAGCAGCAGCTTGGCCTGCTCAGCCCGTTCGCTATGTTTTATACTAATCGCGCGGTTTTTCATAAAAACCCCCGGTTTGTATAAAACCCACTTATTTATCCATCGCCTTGAGAATCATTTGCGTGTGACCCTCTAAGCCCAAGTACCAGTCCAGTTAATGGCCCAGTTAGCCCAGTGACTCCTCACTGGCTTTATTAATTAATTAATAACCCTTTATTAATCAATTAATCAATCGAATTGATGTCGCACATCGAATTCGACCGGGCCTCCGATCACGTTGGGTGCCAAGCAACACCGCGTGAACCCGGAAGGTATTTGGGGTTAAGTAACCCACTCTTGGAACCTTTCCGCCGACAGTTACCGCGTGGATATAATCCTTCATTCGTACAATGCTCTCGAGTCAACTCAGGGTATGGCGAGCTGTCAAACCCTAACCGGTCGACTCACTTGGATTGGATGCCGCTGATGGATATCGGAAAACTCCTTTCCCGATATTATCGTCCGCCCTGGCCAGGGACTTTCGCGCATCCTTCCTAGAGCATTCTCTCTCTAAGTACCGAGAGCGAATGATTCCTTATTGACACACAATTCCCTTCGACGGTATTCCGCTGTACCCAATCCTTGGCGTATTAGAATCCTATGGCTAGAGATTTGTAAACCAAGGTCAAAGTATAGAAGTCCACCGCCAAGGTGTCCTTGGTGTCTCAGGTCCGAGGACCATCCACACAACTGCGACAATAGAATCAAGCTGGTTGACAGTGAGGTACAATACTATCCAGCGATTTAGTCGGATCAGTTCGGTGAACTCATTCTCCAATGAGCACCTACAGATTCACCTTAGTGTCTCCACACAAGTGACTTATGAGATCAGTCACCCTCATCATATGAGCAGGAGTAATCTGTACTAGTATAACCGGATATCCGATGTCCTTCTCGGATATCCTCCGACTAGGAACGATTAAGAATATGTGTGTTTAAGTGATCAGTCTCATTAGTATGATCTCATCATAATCTGATCACTATAGCACATATTCACGGACTTCATTATGAAACGATAATTAAAGCGATTTATACATAATGAATATTATGCCATTATATTAATAAAATGAACGAGATTTACATTGTTGGATTGGCTTGTAGGCCACCTAAACTAACAATCTCCCACTTGGACTAAAGCCAATCACCTTTATACAATAAGCCCATAGACTCTAGGTGACGCTCAAACACAATTTGAGCCAACGGCTTTGTCAGTGGATCTGCTATATTGTCGACAGATGGAACTCTTTCCACTACTACATCTCCTCTGGATATGATCTCTCTGATAAGGTGAAAGCGCCTCAGAATATGCTTCGATTTCTGATGAGACCACGGCTCTTTCGCTTGCGCAATGGCTCCATTGTTGTCGCACAATAGTGGAACAGGCTCAGAGATGCTGGGAACTACGCCGAGGTCGGTGATGAATTTCTTCAACCACACTGCTTCCTTGGCGGCTTCAGCTGCAGCGATGTACTCAGCTTCAGTCGTCGAATCTGCAGTGGTTACTTGCTTGGAACTTTTCCAGCACACTGCCCCTCCGTTCAATGTAAACACGAATCCAGATGTTGACTTGCTATCATCTGGATTTGACTTGAAACTCGAGTCAGTAAAGCCTCGCAGTTTTATGTCACCTCCTCCATAGACAAGAAACATATCCTTAGTTCTTCTCAAGTACTTAAGGATACATTTCACTGCCTTCCAGTGCTCTTCGCCTGGATCAGCCTGAAATCTGCTCGTAACACTTAGAGCAAATGCAACATCAGGCCGTGTACATAGCATGGCATACATGATAGATCCTATGGCAGAGGCATAGGGTATTCTATCCATGAATGCCCTCTCATTAGGAGTCTTAGGAGACTACTCCTTTGAGAGATTGATTCCATGTCTCATCGGTATGAAACCTCTCTTGGAATTTTCCATGCCAAACTTTTTGACTATGGTATATATGTACAAGGATTGGGTCATTCTAAGCATCCTCTTTGATCTATCTCTATAGATCCGTATTCCCAATACGTAGGATGCTTCTCCCAAATCCTTCATGGAGAAGTTTTTCGACAGCCAGACCTTTACTGATGACATCATAGCTACATCATTCCCAATGAGTAGTATGTCATCTACGTAAAGAACTAGAAAAGTGACTGCACTCCCACTGGTCTTCTTGTACACACAAGGCTCATCTTCATTCTTAATGAAGTCATAAGACTTGACAGCCTCGTCAAATCTTATGTTCCAGCTCCGGGAAGCCTGCTTCAGTCCATAAATGGACCTTTGAAGCTTGCACACTTTATCTGGAGATTCTTTGGATGTGAAACCTTCTGGTTGTATCATATACACTTCTTCTTCAAGGTTACCATTGAGGAAGGCAGTCTTCACATCCATCTGTCAGATTTCATAATCAAAATGTGCAGCAATGGCGAGCAGAACTCTGATCAACTTTATCATGGCGACTGGTGAGAAAGTCTCGTCATAGTCAATTCCTTGCCTTTGACGATATCCCTTTGCCACCAACCTTGCCTTATAAGTGTCGATCCGTCCATCAGCACCGATCTTTCTCTTAAAGATCCACTTGCATCTGATGGGTACAATACCCTCGGGCAAGTCTTCCAAGTTCCAAACTTGGTTGGTGTATATGGACTGAATTTCTGAGTTCATGGCTTCTCGCCATTTCCCGGCTTCTGGGCCTTCTATGGCCTCATGGTAGGTTTTAGGATCATCATCCTCATTATATTGTACCTTAGACTCACCTTCAGCGATATGTCCCACATATCGTTCGGATAGTTTAGGTACTCTATCAGATCTACGAGGCTCATCTGTATGTACCTGAACAGATTCAGGAACTGATATCTCATCTGATGATAATGCAGCTGTTTAGGGATCTGGAACCTCTTCCAGTACTATTTTACTCCCACTGTCCTCCTGGAGAAGGTATTCATCTTCCAGGAAGACAGCTTTCCTGGCAACAAACACCTTTTGTTCACCAGGATAGAAAAATTAGTATCAAAAGGTTTCCTTTGGATATCCCACAAACCTGCATTTATCAGTTCGTGATTCCAGCTTGTCTGGATCATGCCTCTTTACATGAGCAGGACAATCCCAGACTTTAACATGTTTAAATTCTGGTTTCCTGCCTTTCCATATCTCATATGGAGTAGAGGCCACAAACTTGCTGGGTACTCTGTTCAGTAGGTACGCTGCTGACTCTAGAGCATACCCCCATAGGGACACTGGTAATCCCGAAAAGCTCATCATGGATCGCACCATGTCCAACAAGGTGCGATTCCTCCTTTCTGATACACCATTCATCTGTGGTGTATATGGAGGGGTCAGCTGAGAAAGGATACCATTATCTTTTAAGAATTGTGTAAAATTAGTACTCAAGTATTCTCCTCTTCGATCTGATCGAAGAGCTTTAATACTCTTTCCTAACTGCTTCTCCACTTCATTCTTGAACTCCTTGAACTTCTCAAATGCTTCCGACTTGTACTTCATTAAGTACACGTAGCCGAATCTTGAGAAGTCATCGGTGAACGTGATGAAGTAAGAAAAGCCACCTTTGGCTTGGGTGGACATTGGACCACATACATCCGAATGTATTAGTTCCAAAATGTCCTTGGCACGTTCTCCATGTCCAATAAATGGAGATTTTGCCATCTTTCCCATAAGGCAGGATTCGCATGTTGCAAACGATTCATAATCGAATGCTGTTAAATAACCATGCTTGTACAACTTTTGCAACCTGCTTTCGTCAATATGCTCAAGTCTACAATGCCACATGTAGGCTTGGTTCACACAATTCTTGCTCTTCTTAAGAGCATTATCAATTTGAAGATTGTAATAAGAAACATCTAATAGATATAGACCGTTGACTAAAGATGCTGAAGCTATTGATTTATTACCATAATAAATCAAACAACTTTTATTCTCAATAGTCAACCTATATCCTATCTTGTCCAAACAAGATATTGATATGATGTTCTTTATTATGCTAGGAACATAATAACAATTTTCCAATAATAAGGTGTCTCCCGGTGGAAGCCTGAGGTTTGCTGTCCCAACAGCAATCGCCGCAACTTTTGCGCCGTTTCTTAGCCTCAATTCCACCTCACCTTGTCTCAGCTTGCGCTTACTTGTCAGCATCTACACATCATGGCAGATATGAGAAGCACATCCGGTATCTAATACCTAAAATGTGGAATCTCTAACTGATAAGTTGATATCTATCATATAGATATCTGAAGCTTCAGACAGCTTCACTCTTCCATGAGCTTTATCGTTAAGGAACTCCTTGCAGTTCCTCTTCCAGTGACCATACTGCTTATAGTATAAGCAGTCACCCTTCACTACTCTTTTATCTTTGTCCTTCGATCCTTTATCGTTAGCTATCATCCCTGCTTCAGGGGCATCCAATGCCGATTCAACAGGAGGATCAGCTCCAGGGACAAAGTCAATGTGTTCAGATATGAAGACATTCTTCAGGTTTCTGAACCAATCCGAGTAGATCAGGTAAGTCAAAAGGGCATCAAGTATGCCACGGAGTGGGTTATTGGACGACATAATTCCCTACAGGAGATAAGTAAAATCTATTTAGCAGATGTTCAATTATTAAAGTTTAAAACAGGACATGGTCTTTTGTTCAAGTTTAACTCCCACTAATTTTCGACGGACTGTATAACCCTCAGTTATACAGAACGGGAGACGCCGACAGTCTCCTAGTGGGGATCAGAATCTCAATGACTTGCACTACAGCCTTGTGGATAGCACAACAAACTGTAATACAATCAGAGAGCACCCAACTCATGGGACTTGCAACTCCTTGCAATATCTGATCATAGCTTCGGTCCCCAGAGATTTAATGGCCTTGTGGATAGCACAACAAACCACTAATTCTGGTCTAAGCTAACCATCATTACGCGACGAGCATAGATTTGCATGCAGCCCTTGTGGATAGCACAACAAAGCTACATGATTCCTCTACCCCGATCTATAGGCATCTAATGCCATAGCTACAGTTTCTCCTCCCAATTAAGCAGGCCTTGTGGATAGCACAACAAACCTACTTAAAGTGATTCGAATCCTATGACTATAACGATGGTGGACCACGCGGTAAGTTCTTAACTACTCGCGTTACTGCTTAGAGTTTATCTGAGGGTATTTGGATAACTTTTATCTTGGTCTCTCCTAGGTGATAGTATATAAATATATCGTATATATTTACTAAATACTATAACCTGCTTTGATTCATAATCAAAAGATAAACAATGCATCACATACATGTCATTAGTGTGGTCATGGATAGCACAGTGGGTTTGACTGGAGCCAACAGTCAAACGCACACACAATCTAACACAACAATTATATTAGATAACCTGCAAGCATATAGGCAAGATATCTCCATCTTATCGCCTTCCTGGTTACAGTTGTGGATCGTCCTCGCTCCTTCCTCGGTTGCCTCGATCATATTACATTAATTCTAGAATTAACAAGTAAATTGAAGAAGGCCTTATGGCGAGTACAAGAGAGAGAGGGAGGTAGAAATACATCGGAGTATGAGAGAGAGAGGTGCGCAGACCTCTATTTATTAACAATTAATAAACATTATACATCCACGATCCACACAATCCATCATTCATCACATGAACAATTAAATAAGTGCATATCCATGACCACGGTGTGTTTTAAACATTCCACACATGATTCAGCGCATCACATGGCTAAAACGGCATTTGATTTTCGAAAACTCATTTTATTATCTTAACATGCAATTAAATCTAAATTTAAAAACATTAAACACACATCACATGCGCATACACTCCGAATTAATAATTCCAGATTATTCCATGCAAATTAGAACAATTCTAATAATCTAACACTTAGATTAAACTCCATTAATAATCTAACAATTAGACTGTTAATGACTAATCTAGCTCTTAGACTAGTCCAACAAAATTAATTATTCACTTATCACATAAATTAATAATTAACTCTAATTTGTTATTAATTATCAATCTAACAATTAGACTAGATAATTAATAAGTGTTAATCACTAATTTAACCATTAAACTAATAATTAACACAAATTAACAGTTAAGTATTAATCTAACTCTTAGATTAGTGTATAAAATGAATTATTAGTTTAACTCTTTAAACTAATAACTAGTTACTCCTTATTAAACCATTATATTAATTAATTAAAATTAATCATCAATTTAACAATTAAACTAACAATTAATTTCAATTAATTAATAACTACTAATTTAACATTTAAATTAGTATAATAAAATTAGTTATTAATTTAACATTTAAATTAATAACAAATTTAATCAATTAACAACTTCTTGTTAATTAAAATGATTCCATAATCATATTTCCCAAATAACCAAAATTAGATAATAATTTAAAATTCAAAACATTTTTGAATTAAATTAAAATCTAATTTTATTTATTAAATGGACTAATAAGGAATAATGGGCTTCATTTGGGTTTATTTGGGGTTTAAAGAGGGTAAAACAGGTTTAATTAAAAAACCCATAGGGCTCAGCCCTCTAGAGCCATCTGGCTCGAGCCAGTGGCTCGGCCTGGTTCGAACCAGGTTCGAACCCTGGCTCGAAGCTAAACCCAGCCAGGCCTAGCCTGGCCAAACCAACAGACCGGACCGGCCCAGCCAGTCAGACCGGCTCGGGACCGGCCGGTTCGCCCTCTTCCCCAACCTGAAACTCCAGAGCCGAAACCCTAAAACCTGTTGCAGGCCGGCGGCTAGGGTTTGCAGGCGGCGCCGGCGGCCGCCCCCGGCCCTGCCCGGCTCCGGCCGGCGATGCCCCGGCGCCGGCGGTGCCCCCGGCGCCGGCAGGGTCACCGGAGATGCCCCGAAAGGAGCCGGCCAAGCCCCCAAAATCTCCAAAAAACTGGTTTTCGCATTGTTTTAAATCCGATTTGGGGCTTGATTTTTGCGGCTCTCCAAGGCCATTCCGGCGCCGGAAAAGAACCGGATGTGGAGTGGTGACTATCACCTGTGGATCCAGAGTCTCGGCCGGCCATCCCAACGCTTGGGAAGTCGATTCAAGCCGCCATAAACTCGCCGTTCTTCGTCTCACGAAGAACATGAAAAACCCCAAATAATCTCGAAAAATTGAAAGAAAATAATCTGATTAACTGTGTTCATCGCATGAACACGGATCCAACAATTAATCGAAGTTACAACATGGAATAACTCATGAAAAAATTAATTTCGGAAACCGAAACGAGACGAGAAGCAGTGGAACCTGGCTCTGATACCACTGTTGGGTTTTCTCGGTTTCTCCGAATCCCTCACGCAGCGGAAAACAAAAATATTTACAGCGATCCGTTCCCGTTTCGAAATCTAAAATACGATAATCTAATTATCGAAGTTCTCACCGTGTGCGGATTCGAATCCGCAGCCGTTCGGTTCCGTCGGTGTGACACCGCAAGCCACGCAAGCGCCCGGCCTCTAGCGAAGTCCACGCGATCCTCCCCGCGACGGATATCCTCGAGTTCGTCGTTCTTCGCAGCCCACGAAGCCTCCGCCGGTCGCCGCAATGATCACCGCAGCGCGCGGACGATTTCCCGTCGAACGGGATTCGGAGAAGTGGCGGAGCAGATCTGGATCTGCCTGGACGTCAGAGGAAGGACAGAAACTGAGGAGGGGCGGCTAGGGTTAGCAGCAGCTTGGCCTGCTCAGCCCGTTCGCTATGTTTTATACTAATCGCACGGTTTTTCATAAAAACTCCCGGTTTGTATAAAACCCACTTATTTATCCATCGCCTTGAGAATCATTTGCGTGTGACCCTCTAGGCCCAAGTACCAGTCCAGTTAATGGCCCAGTTAGCCAGCCCAGTGACTCCTCACTGGCTTTATTAATTAATTAATAACCTTTTACTAATCAATTAATCAATCGAATTGATGTCGCACATCGAATTCGACCGGGCCTCCGATCACGTTAGGTGCCAAGCAACACCGCGTAAACCCGGAAGGTATTTGGGGTTAAGTAACCCACTCTTGGAACCTTTCCGCCGACAGTTACCGCGTAGATATAATCCTTCATTCGTACAATGCTCTCGAGTCAACTCAGGGTATGGCGAGCTGTCAAACCCTAACCGGTCGACTCACTTGGATTGGATGCCGCTGATGGATATCGGAAAACTCCTTTCCCGATATTATCGTCCGCCCTGGCCAGGGACTTTCGCGCATCCTTCCTAGAGCATTCTCTCTCTAAGTACCGAGAGCGAATGATTCCTTATTGACACACAATTCCCTTCGACGGTATTCCGCTGTATCCAATCCTTGGCGTATTAGAATCCCATGGCTAGAGATTCGTAAACTAAGGTCAAAGTATAGAAGTCCACCGCCAAGGTGTCCTTGGTGTCTCAGGTCCGAGGACCATCCACGCAACTGCGACAATAGAATCAAGCTGGTTGACAGTGAGGTACAATACCATCCAGCGATTTAGTCGGATCAGTTCAGTGAACTCATTCTCCAATGAGCACCTACAGATTCACCTTAGTGTCTCCACACAAGTGATGAGATCAGTCACCCTCATCATATGAGCAGGAGTAATCTGTACTAGTCTAACCGGATATCCGATGTCCTTCTCGGATATCCTCCGACTAGGAACGATTAAGAATATGTGTGTTTAAGTGATCAGTCTCATTAGTATGATCTCATCATAATCTGATCACTATAGCACATATTCACGGACTTCATTATGAAACGATAATTAAAGCGATTTATACATAATGAATATTATGCCATTATATTAATAAAATGAACGAGATTTACATTGTTAGATTGGCTTGTAGGCCACCTAAACTAACAGAGACACAATGGTAAACCTGTAGGTGCTCATTGGGGAATGAGTTCACTGAACTGATTCGACATGAATTGCTGAATGGTAATTTACCTGACTGTCAATCGGCTTGATTCATCGTCACAGTGGCGTGGTTGATCCTTGGAATTGAGACACCAAAGACACCTTGTCGGTGGACTTCTGGACTTTGACCTTGACCTACGATTCCCTATCCATGGGATCTTTAATAGTCATGGATCGGGTCCAGCGAAAGACCTTCGAAGGTGATTGTGTGTTCAATAAAGGATCGTTCGCTCTCAGATAATTGGAGAGAGAATGCTTTAGAATAGATTCACAGGAGTCTCTGATCAGAACAGAAATAATATCAGAAAAGATGTTTTTGGATATTGTATAGCAGAGTATGATTCAAGTGAGTTGACTATCTAGGGTTTGACAGTTGACCATACCCTAGGTTAACTCTAGAGCATTGTGCGAACGAAGGATTATAGCCACGTGGTTGATTTTGAAAACATTGGGATTTTATTTAACAAAAGTTGTTCATTAGTGTGATTTTTAAAAGCAAATTTAGAGAAAATAATTACCAGAATTTATTAACACATTTATAACACTAAAATACCTAAAGTTTATTAAGAAAATATTACTTAAGACACTATTGATGAGATTAAACAAAATAGATGTCTAACTACGTGATCCAAAATAAATTGATAGAAATAGACACAAACAACAATTTGATCTCTATTAAAAGGCTAAGAAAGATTACAATGGTCAAAAGGGATTCACTAAAAAAAATGCTAACTAATTAACAAAAATAAACTAATCAAAGGAATAACAAAGTAAACACAGTGGAGAACTGGCTCGGGGAAGGTGCACTGCGCCGCTGGCGAGGGTGCATTGAAGCTCGGGCACACTAGACCGCAGTGCTGTGCGTGGCGGCATACAAGGCGGAGCGGCGCAGCAGACGAGGTGGAGCGGCGCGGCAGGCGAGGCGCCAGGCGAGGTGCCAGGCGCGGCTGACGCATGGCGGCTGCCGAGCGGGAGCTTCCGCTCCTGTGCGCACGGGCGACGAGGCGCAGCGGCGCGAACTCGCTGGCGGTGCCGCGTGGCGGAGCGTGGCGGCGCGTTCTGCAATGCCGCGGCACAGGCGATGATGCCGAGCGGGGCGAACCCGCTTCTGCTGACGCGTGGCGGCGGCTGACGCTGGTGCTGCCGCGTGTGCAGCGGCTGACGTTGGCGGGCCCGGGCGCTGCTGTGTGTGGCTGAGAGAGAGAAAAAGACACAGGGAGAAAGGAGAGAGATTGACAAAGAAAGAAGGGAGAGAGAGGAAACGGACAGAGATGCAGAGGGAGAGACAGCGAGAGAAGAGAGGAGGAGAGAGGGAAAACGGACAGAGAAAGAGATGGAAAAGGGAGAGAAAAAGGTAGAGAGAGAACAAGAGACTGCGGGAGAAGGAGGAAAAGCAGAGAGAGAGAGAGAGAGACTAAAAAATTTCTGAAAATTCCGGGGTGCCCTCCTTTTGGCTTCCTCCCTTGGTTTTATAGAAAGAGGGGAGGATTTGAATTTCAAAAATAGATTTAAAAATCCTTTCATTAAGCTCCCTTTGATTAGGGGATCTTCTTTAAAACATTAATTGGTATTTTGAATTTCGAATTTTTGAAATGGATCCTCCTTTCTTTGAATTTCAGAATTCCCTCATCCTTTCTCTTAGTTGGCATGTGGGCCCCAGTTGAAGCTAAAATACGAAAATAAAATGTTGTTTTTGCCAGGATTCGAACCCTGGTTGCTTCCTTGAAGTTCGGGTGGTCCAACCACTATGCCATCTGCTTGTTCATGTCCTGTTTTCACATAAAATAACAGTTTAGTTCTTATAGCCGCAAATCATTCAACTGCGCATTAAATAATTGCTGAGAAAATAGAGTTGCTACCCTTATTCCATCCATGGAGTGATGATATTTGGAATTCATATTTTGAATGCGCAAATGGTTTATCTATCATTCCATGTGATTTTGTCTGTTAAATTGATAGCAAAGTATGTAGTTTTCAGCTGTTATTTATGTAAAATTGTGGACTTATCAATGGTAACTGTGGACGGACAGGTTCCATGAGTGGATGGCTGAACCCCATTACCTTCCAGGATCATGCAGTGTTGCTTGGCACCCAACTTGATCGGAAGTCCGATCGAATTTACATGCGATGTTAATTTGGCTAAGTAATTAGTTAATATCTAAATATTAATTAATTACAATAAGTTAATAACTAGTTATTGGACTTAACGGGCTGAAAATCGGACTGGTAAATGGGCTTAGAGGGTCACACGCAATAAGATTCTTAGTCAGTGGTACATAAGTGAGATTTATATTAACTCGGGGACTTTTGTGAAAAGTCACGTCAACTTAATATATATACGCGCTGTTGAGAAATCCTGTGCCAAGCTCCAAGAATTCCCCATGCTGGCCGCCCCCCCTTTCTCTCTCCTCCTTTGGGTGCCCCGTTCGAGGCGCCAGAACAGTCTCCGTCTCCGCCGCGCGTAATTACTGAAAGTCGGGAATTTCCGTCCGCGGGTTTTCGGCAATTGTTGCAGTGACGGATTTTCAGCAAGCGAGCTGATATTGACGAGAGAGCGATGACGAACCACCGCGGAAGATCGCGTGGATACTGCTGGAAGTCGGACACTTGTGCGGCGAACGGCATCGCCTCGACGGAACCGAGAAGGAAGCGAATTCGAATCCGCGTACGGTAATCAGATTACTTCCCATTAGTTTTCGGTTTTAGTTTTTCGTTCCGAATCAGATCAGCAGGCATCGGGCGGGATAATTTTTGTTCGTCGTTTCCGCTGCGTTCTTTGCGTCCCGCCTGGATCCCAACAAGCACGTCCTCTGGATACCTATCGGTCTTGAATTTACCTCTCGGTTACGGATTTCCTTTCAAGTTCTCAGATCTGGCATCTGAGCGTCCCATATCGTCTGCCATAAGGAAAGTTAACTCACCTACCCCCTGTAAATAGAATATTGCTTGCATCGGAAAGAGGGGTAAGGACATAAGCCTTATCTTTTCTCTTTGTTGGAAATCTTCCATACATTAAATAAACAATATAAAAGCGGAAGCATACATGGAGACATATCACGGCGAGAGGTTAGTGAGTACCTTTACGGCGACGTTCGAGGATGAGCAGAGACGGCTTCGTAAGAGGACGGGGAGGAGAACCACGAGGCGGGCTTCTTCTTTAGTTCCACGCTTCAAATCTCAGGCTCTTGGTGATGGCCTCTTGGAGAGCAACCCGTAGAGACAGAGAAAGAGTGTAAAGAGATGAGGAGTTTAAAAAGAAGAGGCTTCCAAAGTTGTCATCCAGTTTTCCCACTTCTCCTATTCATCTCCCTCCTCTAAACCTTTCAAATATGGGAGGGAATCGGTACACCATGAGAGGAAAATGAAAAACTAAATGTGCGTGGGTGACTCCCACAACCCACTCCTTTCTCAACGCCCTTTACTCACTCCACACATAAAGGCCATGTCCCACGTGATGTAGCCGAAGCTATCACGACCGGATTCCGAAGCTAGAATCCGAAGTTATGGATCCGGAGCTGGGTCGAATTGGTGTTTTGGGGGCCCGACGGAGATCCGGAAGGCGGAGGACGCAGAGGCGAAGCCGAAAGTCCGAGGCTGAGGATGGCTCGATCGGAGACTAGCTTGCCTTCGGAAGGCGGGGCTGAGACTCCTTCGGTCGGGGATGCAGCCGGCGCACGGCGTCGAGACCTGGGAGAGGAGTCCGAGATCGGCGGTCGAGACCGATTCGGGAAGATCGGCGATGATTCGAACCGAGCTCCTGCAGGAGGGAAAGAAGAAGAAACCGGTCAGCAGGAGTCCCGGGCTTCGGCCCTAAGGAACCCCCTCCGACGGTTAAGTTAGCTTCTGAAGATGATTCGATTCAGAAGGCAAAGAGTAGCTTTAATGCTTTTTGGACTATAGTCCTTTAGGGTCTCGAAGGCATAGAATTGCATACCTTTGGCAATAAATAGCGGTGTATTTATAGCAGAGGATAGAGGATGGTTAACGGTAATAGCCGATATAGGACTATGTTCCGGGTTTACTGGTAAACCGCCATAGTCCCTAGTCCTCCACCGGAGTGGGCTGGACTCGGCTATCGGGCCGAAGGGGGTTGGGCCGCTGATGGGCCGAAGCCTGCTAGGCCTGGGGCTGCCGGGCTGAAGCCTGTTGGGCCAGGAGCAACGGTGCCGCTTACGGGCCGAGGGCTGTTGGGCCGCTGATGGGCCGAAGGCTCCCTGAGGGCCTTGTACTGCTGTTGCTGGGCTGAACTGGGTTTGGGCTTGTTTTAATGGGCCGAATCGGATTTTGCCTCATCACATAGCCCCCCACTCTTGTCTTCCTCAGTTCTGAGATGGCGAGAGTATAACCCGAAGCTGGTTGGGGAATAGCGTAATCAGGTGCTTTACCCGAAGCTTTCTGTTCCCTTTCTTGAAGAGAGGGTGCCCTCGGTCGGCCGAGGGTTAAGTAGCTGCTTCGTCTTCATTCAGGATGGCAACGAAGGCCTTTGCCTCTGAGAGCGAAGGGCCGAGCCTTCTGACTCGCGTCAGACTTCATTAAACGGACGGGATGGGCGTCGCTTTTCCCGTCAGAACGGTCGCTTCGCGAAAAAGCACAGGACACGTGTCGCGCATCCGGTCGCCCCGTCAAAAACACAAAAAGATCCTGACCGCCTGCGGGTCGCGGATCGCCTCGGCTCTCTGCCCGAGGTTCCGCTCGGATTGCCGCCGCTTCCTTCTCCGGCACGCGGATTGGGACACGTGGCGGGCCCCCGAGTGATCAGCCGAAGGGTCGGAACGCTTTCGGCCGTTGATTGCTCTGCATTAATTCCCGGAGTCTGCTCACCATCATTGCCGAAGGACAATACACGTGGCGATCATCCGAGAAGAGTGGTGAGACGACGGGAAAGATCTCGGCCGTCGGCTTCGGCGGGAAGGGCTTCGAATGATGCCTATAAATAGGGACCTCTCGTAGGGCACTGTTCTTCTTCTTGCTTCCGCACCTGCGTCCCTCTGCGATCATCCGAGCTTCCCTTCCTCTCCGGCGAAAGGCTAGCCTTCTGAAGGCGTCGTCCGAGCTCGCCGGCCATCGCAGGAAGATCTCCACCTCTCTGAGCGTTTGCTGGTGGAGTTTGGTGGCTTGAGTGGCTGCGCTTGATCCAGGAGAGATCTTTTCCCTTTCGAGAGTAAGCCTCGATCTCCTTTCTCGCAACCTTATGCCCCGCAGTCCTTCTTCGAGCGAGATCACTCCTTCAGACGAGGAGCATACTCCATCTCATTCCCCCAAATTTCCTGTGTCATCCCCTCCTACTCTGGACTCTCTCGCTTCTGCAATGTCCAGAGAAGCCGAGGGGTCCGAGGAGGTTCATATCCCGGGCCAGGCTTCCATCTCGGGACGTCGTCGTCCCGAGACCGCCTCGGAGGCAGTCTACGCCCTCTCAGATGACGGGGTTATTCAAATTGCTTCCTACTACCAACTCCCTTCTTGGGTGACCCCCTATCGGCCCGGTTCTCATACCAGGGCCAACACTCCTCGTCCGGGTTGCTTCTCTATTTACGAAGAAAGCTTTCGGGCGGGCTTTCGCCTTCCTCTCTCCACCTTCGTCATCAACCTTCTCTGTTTTTACGGGCTTGCCCCGTCTCAATTTTTTCCCAATTCTTGGCGCACAGTCTATGCCTTTTTGGCTGTGTTCCCCCGCATGCAGACTGTTCCCTCGGTCAACATCTTCCGCTACCTCTTCAAAATCCAAAGGCAAGGGAGATCCGAGTGGTATAGCTTCGTCCCTCGTCTTGGCCGAGGCATTTTTTCCGGGAAACCCTCGTCCATTCACGGCTGGAAGAGGAATTTTATCCTGGTTTCTCTGCCGGAGAATGAGAAGAGCGTGTGGCCCTTTCCTACCGAATGGGCACCGCTGGCCGCAGGCCTTTCCGATCCTCCCATCCTAAATTCCATCCAGAGCACCCTCGTGGGCCAAATCGAGGCCGCGGCTCCGTATGATATCTGGGGGCTCTTCAGTAAGCCGGAGCTGTTCGTGGATGCCGGGGTATGGCCGGATCCGCGATATGATCTGGAGCGGGCTTTCCCCTATCTTCCTCCCGAGGAGGCTCCGCGGGATAGCGAAGGAAGTGCTGGGGCCGCTCCTCCGGCCGAAGCTCCTCCGGCCGCCGAGGTTGCTGAAGCTTCGGCCGAGGGTAAGTCGGTTTTGAGTTGCAGCTGCTGATGTTATTTGTTTCTAACACTCCTCTTGTTTGCAGTGATGTCTGGGATCGAGGGCCTCCTGAGCCGGATTGCCCAACAACGCGGCCGAGGTCAGCCCTCTCGCCCTCAGTCTGCAGGAGGGTCAGGACGAGGCGTTGTGGCCCCGAGCGTCCGAGCCGGGGTCACCATGACTGCGGCCTCCTCTGAGGGCCGTGCCGCTGCCACCGCTCTCGAGAGGGAGCGAAAGACCAAGTCTGTCGCCCGAAAGGGCGGCCGATTGTCGAAGCGGCCCCGGGCGGAGGAGCCGGAAGAGGCAGAGCCCGCCCCATTGATTAGGAGAACCGCCGGGGCTCGAAGGGCCGCAAGGCTGGCGTCCCCCGAGGCGCCGAGGGGCGGCTCGCCTCCAGCCGCGATGGCGGGGGCTGAGCAGGAAGGCGCCGGGTCACCGGCACCCCGCGCGCAGGAGCGCAAGCTCTGGGTCCCCGAGCTGGGGATCTACAGAGACGAGAGTATAGAGGATTCGTAGACGTGCCTCCGTCTGGTCCGTGGCCTCACTCTCCCATCAGCCTTGGAGGAGCTGAAGGATCATTCAATCACCGACCTGGCGATGATCGGTGCCCGACTGGCGATCCAGGTAAGGAGCTTCTTAGTGTGCTCCAATCTAGCTTTCCTTTAGCTTATTTTGAGTTTCGCTGATCCTTGTCCGCTTTCGGTCTGCAGGCCGCAGTTACGGGTAGCGTCCTGATTCGCCATCAGGAGCTGCTTCAGAATCAGCTTCTGGAGGCCGAGAGGGCGTCGGCCTCGGCAGGTTCGGGCGAGGGCCCTTCAGCGGGGCATGACATCGAGCCCATCATTGACGGGCTCGTAGCCACGAACGCCCGGATGAGGGCACAGCTGGAGGAGCGGGCAGCAGAGGCTCGAGCTTCTTCTGAGGCCAAGCTGAAGGCCGAGCGGGAGCTTGCTGTGGCCCATGCTGAGAACCGGGCCCTTAAGGCCCAGATCCAGGACAAGGACGCCCGGTGGGCTTCGAAAAACCGTCGCCATGCCGAGGAGATGTCGGCCCTGAAGCAAGAGCTGGAGGAGGCGGTGGATTCGGCCGTGGCCGATTACAAGGCCGGCCCGTACTATGCCGAGGAGATAATCCAGGCCCAGCTTCTAGCGGCCTCCTCGGTTTTCGACATCGGGTTGGCTGCCGCCCAGAAGGTTTGTCCGAACGTGGACTTAACTGGGATCGCCTTGCCGACGGACGAGGAAGGCACGGAGCTCGTGTCCTGGTGGAAGGGGCTCATGGCCGAAAGGGCCCCGGCTTCGGCGGAAGGTGACGAGGTCGCTCCGGTCGAGGAGGCCCCTGTCGAAGCCGTCCTTACTAAGGCCGTGCAGATTGCCGATTCCCCCTCTCCATCTCCTGGCCGAAACCCAGCTGATGTGGAGGGGGCAGCCGAGAACTGACGCGGGGACCTGCCCCGGTTCTTATTTTTCTTCTTATGTAAGCCTGCGGCCAGGTGGATGGCCGGTTTTGTACTTCTCCGTATATATGCAAGGAGTATTTTTGGCTTTACCTTGATGTCTTGTGTATGATCGTCCGAATCTGGTTTTTTAGAAATCCGAGATCCTGTCGTCTGTTCGCTACAGCTCGTAAGGCCGAGACCCATTGTAGGTTCGGATAGAAAGTTGATAAAATATCGCCACAGATAGTATATACGGCCGGGGCCTTTACTCACGTGGTTCATATGACCCGTAGGGATATCCTGCCGCTTCTGAGGCGGTTTGCGTGGCCGAAGCCACTCCCGCTTTTGCTTACGCGGACGGATATGCCTTGCCGCTCCCGATACGGTTTGTATGGCCGAAGCCACTCCCGGTACGGTTTACACGGACTTAGAATACCTTGCCGCTCCTGATACGGTTTGCATGGCCGAAGCCACTCCCGGTACGGTTTACACGGACTTAGAATACCATGTCGCTCCCGATACGGTTTGCATGGCCGAAGCCACTCCCGGTACGGTTTACACGGACTTAGAAAGAAATACACCCAGGTTTTGAGAAAAAGACCTTTATTCATACCCTCCGGCTAACAATCCGGGAGAAGTGATTTACATAAAATAACGCCGAAGGCGTTTCACATTCCAGGTGCGAGGGAGAGGTTGACCCGAAAGGGTCTCCAACCGATAAGCCCCTCGTCTGATTACTTCTTTGACCCGATAGGGCCCCTCCCAGTTGGGGGCAAGCTTTCCTGCGGCTTCGGCTGGTTTGGAAGCATTAGCATTTCTTAACACGAGGCTCCCGATCTCAAAGTTTCGGGGCTTCACTCGAGAGTTATGGTATTTGGCCATGCGTTGTTGATAAGCTGCCAGCCGGATGCGAGCTCTGTCTCGGGTTTCTTCTATGAGGTCCAGATGATCCTTCAAACCCTCTTCGTTGGCCTCCGGATTGTAGGCAATGACTCTAGGAGAAGGAAGGCCGATTTCCACTAGAATAACGGCTTCTATCCCATAAGCCATGCGAAATGGAGTTTCGCCGGTAGGGGTTCGGCTCGTGGTCCGATAGGCCCACAGAACACTCGGCAGCTCCTCTACCCATCGGCCTTTGGCTTCGCCGAGGCGGGTTTTCAGTCCCTGCAGCAGGCTTCGGTTGGTGACTTCGACCTGGCCGTTTGCTCGAGGATGGGCTACCGAAGTGAATTTGTGGAGTATGTCGAAGCTGGCGCAGTTATCGCCGAACCGACGGCTATCGAACTGCTTACCGTTGTCAGAAATGATGGCCCGGGGGACGCCGAACCGGCAGATGATGGACTTCCATACGAAGTTCCAAGCATTGCTATCGGTTATTGACGCGAGGGATTCGGCTTCTACCCACTTAGTAAAATAATCTACCGCCACGATGAGGAATTTTCTTTGGCCGGTGGCGATGGGAAAAGGCCCCAGGAGGTCGATTCCCCATTGAGCGAAAGGCCAGGGATCGGATAAGGGAGTCAGAAGGGTGGCTGCCTGGTGGATGAGGGAGTTGAACCTCTGGCACTGATCACAGCGCCGTACGAGGGCTAAAGCGTCCTCTCGGAGAGTCGGCCACCAGTAGCCTTGCCTTAGAAGCTTGTGAGCCAGGGCGCTTCCTCCTGCATGCGCTCCGCATACCCCTTCATGCACTTCTCTCATGGCGTAATCGGCTTCAGTCGGGCCGAGGCACCGCAGCAGCGGTCGGCCGAACGACTTCTTGTATAGCAGCCCGTCCAGGAGGAGGAAATGGGATGAGCGTTGCCGAACGTGCTTCGCCTCTCTTGAGTCTGGCGGGACTTCTCCTCGGAGGAGAAAAGCGACGAGGGGAGTCATCCATGTCTCGGCTTCGGCCTCAGTAATTTGCATGGCTTCAGGCTCGCCGAGGCTTGGTTCGGCGAGTTCCTCCACTAGGATCATTCGGCCTCCTCCCTCGTCTTGAGTTGACGCCAGCCGGGAAAGTGCATCGGCTCGGGCATTCTCGGCTCTCGGGATCCTCACGATTTCATAAGAATCGAATTGAGCGAGGATCTTGCGAGTTACCTGAAGATAAGATGCCATTATCGCGTCCCGAGCCTCATACTCTCCGGAAATATAGCTGCCGATCAGCTGAGAATCGCTGAAGGCTTTCAGGTTCCGGGCGCCGAGCTTCCTCGCGGCCCGGAGGCCAGAAATGAGAGCTTCATACTCGGCGGCGTTGTTAGTCGCTGGAAAGGAGAAACGCAAAGCGTACTCCGTGACGACTCCTTCGGGCGATGCCAGGATCCAACCCGCGCCGCTGCCCGTGGAGCATGAGGAGCCATCTACAAAGAGTTGCCATTCGTCTGCTGGCGTAGGAGCCGAAGTTCCCTCGGCTTCGGGCGCGTCGGCCTTCGGCTGAAACGCCGAGGTAGCGCCGGGAGTGAGCTCGACGATGAAGTCCGCTAACGCCTGGGCTTTTATTGCTACCCGAGGCGCGTAGGAGATGTCGAATTCTCCTAGCTCAATCGCCCACTTTGCCAGCCTGCCGGACACCTCCAGTCGGGAGAGAATTTGCCTCAGGGGCTGGTCGGTAAGAACTTTTACCGAATGAGCAAGAAAATAAGGCCGGAGCCTCCTCGCGGACGAGACGAGGGCCAGAGCCAACTTCTCCAGGGCAAGATACCGGAGTTCTGCTCCTTGAAGGGCTCGGCTGGTATAGTAAACTGGCTTCTGAACGCCATCTTGTTCTCGGACGAGGACGGCGCTGAGAGCCGTCTCGGAGACTGCGAGGTACAGGCTCAGCGGCTCCCCGGGGACCGGCTTGGACAGAATGGGGACTTTGGAGAGGTAGGCCTTCAGCTGGTCGAAGGCTGTTTGGCACTCATCCGTCCACTCGAAGCTATTGGCCTTCTTCAGTAGCTTGAAGAAGGGGAAACAGTAATCCGCTGCTCTTGACATGAAGCGGCTTAGGGCTGCGATCCTCCCGTTCAGCTTCTGTACCTTTCGGAGGTTTGCCGGGGGGCGCATCTGTATGATGGCCGAAACCTTCTCGGGGTTAGCTTCTACTCCTCGGTGAGTGACCATGTAGCCGAGGAACTTCCCTGAAGCTACCCCGAAAGCACATTTGGCCGGATTTAGCTTCATTTTGTACCGCCACAACGCGGAGAAGGTTTCGGTCAGATCGGCCAAGTGGTCCTTGGCGACGCGGCTCTTCACCAGCATGTCATCGATGTAGACCTCCATGTTGCGTCCGAGTTGTGGGGCAAAGACTTTATTGACGAGGCGCTGAAATGTCGCGCCAGCATTCTTCAGACCGAAGGGCATCCGGGTATAACAGTATAGACCAAGATCGGTCGTGAAGCTAGTTTTGCTCTCATCATCCGGATGCATCCGGATCTGGTGATAGCCTGAATAGGCGTCGAGGAAGCTTAAGAGTTCGTGGCCAGAGGTTGCGTCCACCACCTGGTCTATCCGAGGCAGCGGGAAGCTATCCATCGGACATGCCTTATTTAGGTTGGTGAAGTCTACACACATTCGCCACTTGCCATCTTTCTTTGGCACCATCACCACGTTGGCGATCCATTCTGGATGATGCACCTCTCGGAGGTGTCCGGCGTCCAGCCCCTTCTGTACTTCGGCTTGGATGGCGGCTCTCCTTTCTTGATTGAAGGTGCGCCGCTTCTGCTTTACCGGGGGCTGGTCGGGATTAGTATGTAGTCGGTGCTCTGCTACCTCCGGGTCAACCCCGGGCATGTCCGTCGGAGACCAAGCGAAAACGTCGAGATTCTTTTTCAAGAACTCGGTGAGCTTTTATGCTTCGGTCTTCTCTAGGCCGGAGCCTATCATCAGGGTTCGTCCTTCGCCTCCCGGAATCGGAATGGCGAGGAGTGCTTCCCCCGGAGATGCCTCGGCTGATGATTCGATCGCTAGGGTTTCGGCTGCAGCCTTCCCTTTGACCGAAACCATATAGCACTGCCGGGCTGCTTCTTGATTCCCTCTGGCCTCGCCTATTCCATGGCTGGTATGAAACTTCAGCTTTTGATGGAAAGACGAAGGCACGGCTCCGACCCCACCGATTAGCCTTCGGCCGAAGATGGCGTTGTAGGCCGAATCGACCTTTACAACGGCAAAGTCCGTATCAACGGTTAATTGTCGGGGGGCGGAGCCTAAGGTTACAGGGAGCCGAACAATACCCTCTACTCGGCAGGGCGAACCGTTAAAACCGAAGAGGGGGCCCCGGTGAGGCTTCATATCAGCCTCACTCAATCCCATTTTTTCAAAATAATCATAAAACAAGATGTTTGGGGCGCTTCCATTATCGACAAAAATTCTATGTACATCATAGCTATTTATTACAGCGTTTATGACGAGGGCGTCGTCGTGAGGGACCTGAATATCAGTCAGGTCCTCGGAGCCGAAGGTAATATCTTCTTGGCGAGGCCTCTTCGGCTCGACGTCAATTGCTGCTATAGTGGCAGAGCTGCGCTGCCGAGGCCTTGATCCTTCTCCCGGCCCTCCGGATATCATCATGATAGACCCAGAACTGGGTCTTTGATGGGATGCCTCTACCAGGGCCGAGGTGACCTTTGGCGGAGGAGTGGCTTCTGCCACCGGGGGTTGTTGTTTCCTGGGCGTCGCAGGGACGTCCCGGTTCCGCTGCGGTGGGGGCTGCTCCCGTCGGTACTGCGGCAGTCTTCCCTCCCGGATGAGGCGGTCGATTTCCTCTCGGAGCTGCCGGCACTCATCCGTCGTGTGACCGATCTCGCGGTGATACTCACAGTATTTGCCGGGGTCCCTTCGGCGGGGATCCGTCTTGATGCGATCTGGTCGCCGGATCATGCCCTTCACCTCCATGAGCATTCGGGAAGGGGGAGCAGGTAAGGGTAGGTACCGCGGTTGCGGGTCCCGTCGCCTTTCCCTGTCCCAATCCTCCCGGCGGTATCGCTTTCAGGAGGGCTCTTGATCTTCTGGCCGAGGTCGGACCACCTGGGGGGCAGGTGCCAAGGCTGCTTCGGCCACGCCTTTACTTCTGGACATCATCAGGGCCTCCCGGTTGATATATTTGTGGGCCCGGGCTACTAGGTCCTGGAAGGTAGGGGGATGACGTTTCCCAATGGAGCCGAGGAGTCCTTCATCCCGACACCCGCTGATCACGGCTGAGACCGCAATCGAGCTATCGAGGTTTGGGATTTAGGCGGCCTCGGTCCGGAACTTGGTGAAGTATTCCTGGAGAGTTTCGGTGGGGCCTTGCCGGATGGCTAATAGGCTGGCGGAGGTTTTGCACTGCCGGGCGGCATCATAAAACTGGTCGATAAACAACTGGCCCAACTGGACTAGGGAGTGGATGGAGTTGGGGGCCAGCGTCTCGAACCAGGTGAGGGCGGTCTTCTCAAGGGTGAGGGGAAAAAGTCGGCAGCGAACTGCCTCGGCGACCCCTCGGACCGAGAGGAATGCGTTGAATCTCTGGAAATGACAGACCGGATCTGTCATTCCGTCGTAGAGAGGGCCCTTCGGCAGCTTGAAATTGGGAGGCACCTCGGTAGCTAGGAGCTCCGCCGTGAAAGGGGTCTGCTCCAGGATGTTGCTGGCAAGAGGTGCCCCGTATGGTCGAGACACCATCTGCTGCATTTTATTGCGCATTGCCGTCAGCCGCCGGTCCAGGTTCGGGGCGGTTGAGGTGGCGACTGATTGTCCTCCGGTCCGGACCGGGCGGAATTCCGACGAAGCATAGCCCTGCTTCGTCAGGCAGTCAGCGCGCGGAGCTCGGGCAGGCAGCGCCGAGGGCTCGCTATGCGCCGTAGCGGTTTCATCAGGGGAAACCGGCGTAGGCGTCGGCCGGAACCGGGCATCTTGCACTGGGTAGAGTGGGGGGAGCGGCGCCTGATGAGGAAGCTGTCCCATCAGCCCTACGCGCTGGGCGATGGCAGATACCATCTCCTGAAGAGGCGCTAGGGAGGTGATGGCAGCTGCTAGCGTTGCCATTTGCTGTTGGAGCACCCCCACTCGATCTTCCGCGGCGAGAGACTCCGGTATGACTGGCAGAGGCAGGCTCGGCGGGACAGAAGGGGCGCCTTCGGAAGGCAGCATCTGCGCCGAGGCCTCCCGTGCCTCTGCTTCGCTCAGTCCGGATCGTCGGCTTACAGGTCGTTGAGACATGACTTGTTTGTTTGTTCCCACATACGGCGCCACGTGATATAGCCGAAGCTATCACGACCGGATTCCGAAGCTGGAATCCGAAGTTATGGATCCGGAGCTGGGTCGGATCGGTGTTTTGGAGGCCCGACGGGGAACCGGAAGGCGGAGGACGCAGAGGCGAAGCCGAAAGTCTGAGGCTGAGGATGGCTCGATCGGAGACTAGCTTGCCTTCGGAAGGCGGGGCCGAGACTCCTTCGGTCGGGGATGCAGCCGGCGCACGGCGTCGAGACCTGGGAGAGTAGTCCGAGATCGACGGCCGAGACCGATTCGGAAAGATCGGCGATGATTCGAACCGAGCTCCTGCAGGAGGGAAAGAAGAAGAAACCGGTCAGCAGGAGTCCCGGGCTTCGGCCCTAAGGAACCCCCTCCGACGGTTAAGTTAGCTTCTGAAGATGATTCGATTCAGAAGGCAAAGAGTAGCTTTAATACTTTTTAGACTATAGTCCTTTAGGGTCTTGAAGGCAGAGAATTGCATACCTTTGGCAATAAATAGCGGTGTATTTATAACAGAGGATAGAGGATGGTTAACGGTAATAGCTGATATAGGACTATGTTCCGGGTTTACTGGTAAACCGCCATAGTGCCTAGTCCTCCACCGGAGTGGGCTGGACTCGGCTATCGGGCCGAAGGGGGTTGGGCCGCAGATGGGCCGAAGCCTGCTGGGCCTGGGGCTGCCGGGCTGAAGCCTGTTGGGCCAGGAGCAACGGTGCCGCTTACGAGCCGAGGGCTGTTGGGCCGCTGATGGGCCGAAGGCTCCCTGAGGGCCTTGTACTGCTGCTGCTGGGCTGAACTGGGTTTGGGCTTGTTTTAATGGGCCGAATCGGATTCTGCCTCATCACCACGTAACTTCTTTTTTCCATTCCAAGCATGTTGCCCATGCTCCCAAAGTGGGCAAAGGACGTGGGACTTCAACCCACGTTCATGAGTCAACGCTCTTAATGCACGACCTTATCTTCTTCAGATAACTGACTTGACCGTTAGAGATGGCTCCCCCAGGACTGCACATGAGGCCCTCGTTGACGAAACTTCTCTATGTAGGCACCATCTCGCCCTCCGGATACCTCTCGATCTCGAATCTGCCTCCCGGTCACGGAGTCCCTTTCAAGCTCTCAGATCTGGTATCTATCTGAGACCTATCTGCAATTGCCTCAACTACATTAAGTTGGAAGTTGTAGATCAAAATCGGGACAATGCATACATAACAATTAGGTCCATTAATATGTATAAAAGAACCCTTATCCATGTGGTCAGACTAACCTTGAGGCTGCCAGTAGAATCTTCCGCTTTCAATGAAGTCAGGGCCAACGATAGCAATGTGGGAGTAAATAAGAATCCTTCCCATTATTTTTAGACTAGTACAGGAGTTTGGACAAGCCGTATTCTAAAGAAGTTGCATTTGAACAACAATTACATTTCTAAGGAAGTTTATTTAAGAAACCCGGTAAACTTTTGTTGTTGATCACAAGTTTGTAAAGTTGCCTTCCGAACAACATGAATACTTTTTTGTGGTCTCTTTTTCCAATTCTTATATGCTTTAAATTGTACGCTGTAAGAATGGCATAAAGGCTATTAACACTTAAAAATAGACGATAAAAGTTAATTGTTGCATGTAGCAGAAATGCAAAGCAAAAGTTCGTAGAGTTAGCGGATTGCAGGGCGAACTCCCCTCGGCCGGTCAATTTTTCCATCTATGAACAAAGTTTTCGGCGGAGTTTCGGCTTCTCCTTCACCCTTTCATAATTAACCTTCTCTGTATATACGACCTTGCCTTGTCTCTGTTCTTCCCAAACTCATAGCGGACTGTTTACGGATACCTCGTCTTTTGTTCTATTTTAGGACTAGGACCCTCAGTAGCTATTTTGTCTACCTTTTCAAAATAAATCTCCAAGAAAAATCTTCTTGGTTCAATTTTACCATCCGATCAGGTCAAGCGATCTTCTCCGGAAAATCTTCGTCCATCTATCATTAGAAGGAAAGATACTTCTTCGTCTCTCACTGACATGTTTGACTAAACATACCTATTTGACTTTGGATTTGACGACGCTCACCTGTTGGACTTTAGTCTCAATTTGACTTTGATCATAAGTTGAATGTTCGACTTTGGAATTGCTTTTAAATACAAAGTTCGTAGGGACAATGTTTACTTCTAAGTTGACTGTTTGACTATAAGAGCTCGACAAAGGTAATATGTTTGATTCTAAGTAGGTTGTTTGATAAAATGTTGTTTGTTGGAGTACATGTTTGATAATACGTATTTTATTTGACTAAAATGGTTTGTTTGACTACATGTTGATTATGGAACTGTAGGTTTAACTATAAGAAATATGTTTCACTTAAAAGAAATTGTTTGACCAGAGGTTGACTGTTTCCTTGAATTTTTTACCACAATAACCTTTTTGACGGCAACTAACTTGTAGAACCTTTTTCATTAGAATACGGTTCATTTCAGTGTCCTGTAGAGTATGAAGCTTGAAGTAAATTAATAGAAACGCCAGTTAGAAGCCATTGGACATATGGCTCATTTGATCGGTATCTTGAACAACATGTACTAACGGATAAATATTTTATTCAGGGCCATGCCTCGAGGATACAAACTGGCGTTGCCATCTGTGTGACTAGGCAACAGAAGGTAAAGCTCAAGAGGGACATAAGAAGAGCAGCACTTGTCTTCCCTTCCCCTCGCCGGGGAGTACTTCTCAGTTCCGATTAGGCATGGCCTTGGGCATAGGGGGGCCGTAGCACGCCTGCTGGCACGCGCGATCGCAGTTGGTCTGGGTGCTATACCGCAGCTTCATGCACTCGATCATGCACGCATCCATGCACGTGTACTCTTGCGCCTGCCCATTCTCCACCGCGGCCACCAACACTAGCACCGCCACCAAGATAGCTGCGACTGTCCTCTGGCTCGCCATGCCTTCTTCCCTTGCCTCACCTCCTCGTTGCTGTGAGGAGCTCGGTGGGCTTGGGATGGGTATGTACGAGAAGGGAACTGAGGAGGGGGCCGGGTGGGATGGGAAGAGGTGGGAAGGGAAGAGGAGTATTTATATATAACAGAGCCTGTGTCTGTTGAGATCTAGGTGTCGTTTAGGATCCAGCTGCATGGGAGAAAGAGAGGAAGGCAGCAGGGTTATGACCCGGCAAACGAGGGTCTCCTGGTTAAAGATAGGGTTGTGTGCTCTAAATTTGATGAGGCAGTAACGGTCTTTTTCCGTTCTATTCATGGTCTCAACCTCCTGCCTCTAATTGGTGTGCGGTTTGTAGAGCAATGCCAGCAAAGGAACAGGGGGTTTTATACGCGTGGAAGGAGCTGGTGCTTGATTGCTTCTTTGGGCACGTGGAACCCAGCACATATAATTGTAAACATATTTAGGCACTCTCTTTTGTAATTTGTATATTTAGATTATTAAATCGTTCAGGTACTTCTATTTTGTTAGAATTAATAATCTCACGTTTAAAAAAGAATAAATCAATGTATATTTAAAATGATAATGTCCTCATCTCTACTTGATGACTTTAGATTTTGAGTTGAAATTAAGACTCAATAACCTTTATATAATATCGGAACTCATATAACTATTTTGACAATAATTTAATTGTTGCACCGCGCAGATAGTATTACGTCGGCTATATCGGCTTTTAAAAAAACTTTTTATTAATTTTTCTTAGGTCAGTCCCAAGTCTTCCTACATGGTCATACGGATTGGACAACTCAAAAATAGATGAAAAATCGAAAATCGACTGAAAAACACTGTTGATCAGACGACTCACAAGAAGACGAAAATTTGAAAATCGACCCCAAATGAGTAATATTTTTACTGTTCATTGGGGTTGATTTTTTATTTTTCATCCTTTTTTGATCTGACAACTAAGAAAAAGATAACTATTTTTTTACTATTCATTTGGGGTCATTTTTTTTATTTTTTATATTTTTTTCTATTCGTTTGATCTTAAATTGGACTGTACGACCATAAAGGACATGATAGGGCTGACCTACATTAATTCTTTTGAAAAAAAAAATAATTAGAAAGATGTAATACCCGCTGTAGGCAGCAAGTTATTCTCAATTATTTTAGTGTGCAGCCATACAGCTCCACCTGAAAAATAAGGAACAAGCAAATTCTTAGTCTTTTAAATCATCGTGGCTCTCTTTAGATTAGACTAATACCAACTTAATAGCTTGACAAATCAACATGAAATTTAGGTAACCATTACCCATTTAGTTTGCATAATTGAGCATTAGTGGTGAGGGCTTAGACTTGGCGACGATCTTGTTAGCCTTCAATAGTTTTTTGTTGTATACTTAAAATCAGTTTTTAAGAATCCGACATGATTAAGAAAATCAGAACTAGTGGTTTTTTTCTGTCCGGTTTAACAAAAAACCTTCATTTAAGCCAGTTCAAAGTTAAGTATAGTATAATAATTTTTATAAAATATAATTTAAATGATTTAAATTTAAAATCATTATTTAAGGTTAAAGTTGTCATACAACAAGAATAAATTGAGTTCTAAGATAAATAATATTTGCAAATGTACTTAGTAATATGTATATATATATATACATATGTTGAATGTTGTTTAATTAAATAAAACGGTCTGGTTCTAAGCCGATTTTAGGAATTTCTTTAGAGCAATGGTAGTAACGGCAGTTCAAATCAGTCTCCCCTTGGCGTGTATATGCAGTTCTCTCCCTATGTTTCCATGCATGCACGTAAGCTAATCGTCTCCAATCTCCATTATGGATCACGTCTCTCTCTCTCTGTCCGGCGAAGTCTGCTTCTGCGATTCGTCTGCCGTCGTCTCATGTTCTTCACAAAGATGTGTTGTCAACCAAAAAAATGGCTCCTTTCCGCCCGGGAGCTCCTACGTACGCAGTGGATGGGACGTTTCCCCAGTCTAGCAGAAACCATGGCTTCCTCCCCGGACAGGTGACCAGAACCACCACGACCCCTCGCCCTCCCGCCTTTCTCCAGTTACGGCGACCCTTTGTGAACTTAGATGCCGACTTCTGGTCCTCCTCCGCTTCCCCCCCACCCCACCCCGGGTTTTCCTCAGGTCCTTCCGCCCCCCTCTCTCTCTCTCTCTCTCTGTGCCACGTTTCGTTCTTGGGCATCTCTGTTTACCGGTTCTCTACAACCTTGTAGCTCTGGTTTGCTTCTCTCTTCAGATTTCGCTGGCCAGGGTGCGCCCTGATGGCGACGAGTTCGACATCCACAAAGAGCAATCTTTTGCCCTCTTCCCTGGTCGCCGACCTCCAGAACGCCCTTATAGGCAGAAAGGGCGGCGGCGAGGACGAACGGGAAGCGCCCAAGCTTAAACCGGAGGATGCCCCGGCCACAAGCCCTTCTTCTGCTGCCAAGCCCATGGAGCCCAACTCGTCTTCCAAGCCCATCGTCCTGGTCAGCAACAGCGACGGCATCGGCGCTCCAGGCTTGGCGGCGCTCGTCGACGCGCTTGTCAAAGAGGGCCGCTTCGACGTCCATGTTTGTGCACCAGAGTCGTAAAGCCTTCTTGGTCCCCCAAAATTGCATCTTTTTTCTTCTTTTCCTTTCTAGGATGGCTGCATTTAGGTCTCCTTTTATGGGTTTTGTTTTCCTTATCTTCACGTTTGATTTGATCCTGTTTATTTTGGTTCCATTTCATTTTTCGTTTCATCCTAATTTAAATCGCAAGTCCTTCTTGGTCCCCAAAATTCCATTCTTCTTTCCTTCTTTTCCTTTCTAGAGAGGCTGCATTTAGGTCTCCTTTTGATCTTTTCCTTATCACATATGATCATGCTTGTTTTGGGTTTCCTTTCGTCCTTCTTTACATGGTAACTTTTGCAGCTCTATCTCAATCTCGGTTGTTGTTATTCTGGTTTTACTTCCATTATCATTTATAGTCTCTGGCATCCATTCTTAAAAACTCATTCTCGCTTAAAACGAGGAATGAGTCCATCTAAATGTTTTTGGTAATCCTTCCAAGAAAACCTTCCGGGAAAGAAGGGATCATTCTAGAGAGAATGAAAATGACTTTGTGGCCTCCTTCTCATATTTGGAAGACCTTCCCTCAAACAAAATATTACTTGTTTAAAAACTAACATTGCCCTAAAAAAGGCATTCCCTCACAAGTTAAAAATATTAGCCAAACAATGTTCTCATTCTAAGAATAGGAAATGGAGATGTCTTTTTACTTCCTACAATGAAGAAGAATGAGAAGGAATTTCTAAGACTGGATGCCAAACATAGCTAGACTGGGTTGTATTATCATTGTTTACTCATTGTTTAGTCATGTTGGCTAACAATTTCTGTTAGCTTCAGCTCTGGGCTATTCTATTCCTATCCTTTTGGAGCGCCAAATGTGTCTAGGCTGAGATCTAGTTGCCTAGTTGTTGAGCCTTGAGTCTATGTTCTTGTTCAATTGACATCTTAATGCAGGGATAAATCCTTGTCTGGGCATTCATTAACAACTGGGGAGACAATTGTTGCAAGTTCTACTAAAATTAACGGTGCGCCAGCTTTCGAAGTTTCTGGTATGTTGGCATTCAGCACATCTTTTCTTGTGTCATATCTTTGGTTTTATCATGTTATAAGGTTATCTTTGGATTTGAATTTTGGCAAGTTTTCATAGAGCTTATCGGAGAAGATACTCTGTAGAATATTCACTATATCTTATTTTTATGAATGTATGACCAATGTGTTGTGCTGTTGGTCAATTTGGCCTGTCTGTTTGAATCACTAGTATTTTCCTGTTACTAATTGTAACAGGTACTCCGGCAGATTGTGTCTCGTTGGCCTTGTCTGGTGCACTATTTTCTTGGTCGAAACCCACATTGGTATTGCATTACTTGGGACACTTTAATTATATAGCATTTCACTCTTTAAGAGATTAACATGTGAGCATTTTGATCAATTAGGTTATCAGTGGGATTAACAGGGGATCAAACTGTGGCCATCACATGTAAGTCTTCATGCTCACCTCATTTATTTCATGCTTTACATACAAGTAAGTTGATATTTTTGCCCATGATCATTTCCATTTTCCACATTGTTATGAATGTAATTTTCGTTTCCTTGACAAAATCACCATCTCACTCTCTGCGAAAGCAGATGGAAGGCTGAGTATATCTGACCCTTCCACAGGCCCACATTGGTGGGAGCCTCATGGGACTGGGCTGCCATCTGTTTTTGAGTTGAGCATTTATCTGTACTAAATTTTCTCTACAGCTTGTACTCAGGCGCAGTTGCTGGGGCAAGGGAGGCGTTAATGTGTGGTGTCTCTTCACTATCTATTTCTCTAAATTGGTAATTACATTTCCTCCCACTGATTTTGGCATACTTTCCGTAGCGTATTTTGCCTTTTTAGTGATGTTTGTTTGATTTCCACCAGGAGGAAGGATGAAAGCCAAGACAGTAGTTTCAGAGCTGCAGTTGCTGTTTGTCTACCCTTAATTTGTGCTGTCATAAGAGACAGTGAAAAGGGTGTCTTCCCCAAAGGTTGCATGCTCAACATAGATATTCCTACTTCCCCTGCAACGATCAAGGTTTATGCTTCTTCTTATCTTATGGGCCCTTAGATCTGGATTCCATCATGTGTTATAGAAACATTTTCTCTCATTTGTATGAAGATATACCTGGAGTTAGGTAATTGGCCCCTTCCAATGGAAATCCTCATGTAGATGGTTGTTCTTCACCTGACTTATCTTGAGCTGTATGCCAGTTCATAAGCTTGACATACATGTTGGGCACTAATACATTTCATACTTAATGTTTTTCAAAGACTAAATGCTATCACATCCATTTCTGCTTCATCAAATGATTCAAACCTTGTCCACAGCAATACATATTACTTCCTGCATATTATTGAGGATGACTTTTCATCCTAGGACTCACTGCTTGGGGATGGGGGAACCTTATGTAGAGAGGCCTGGGATTATGTTAACCCACATGTTAGACTGTCCCTACTCCATGTGGGGCCATGGGACTAGCATAGAGAAAGATTCCTGTGTGATCATAAATATATATATATATATAGAGAGAGAGAGAGAGTGAGTGGTGCTAACGTACGGCCAGGGCACCTGTTGTGGCCTGGCCATATAGTAACATGGATGGTCGGATTTCATCCGATCAAAGCAAAAAAAAAAAAAATGTTGCAGGTGCCTGCGGCGCCCCTAGATTCACCGGGGGCACCGCATGGCACCTTCGGACCATCTGATCAGGATTGGACGGCCCGTGTCCTTCCTGCCGCACGCAGGAACCGTCCCACGTGGGCGGGAAGGCACGTGATCGGACGGCTCTGGCTAGTATACAGCCAGACCGCATTTAGGATCTTTGCCGTATACAAGCATCTCTCTCTCTCTCTCTCTCTCTCTCTCTCTCTCTATATATATATATATATATATATATATATATATAAGCATTGCATTTTTGATATCTTTAATGCTTTTGCATGTGCTTACCTCTTCCTAGCATTTATTTGTCTTCTGGAACGGTTATTTTCGCATATTCTCGGGCCTTCCCAAGAATGGATCAGATTCCTCAATCAACTGAATACCATGTCTAAGCATTTTTTTAAAAGATATCATGAAAGGAATCTCCTATATTGGATAGATCAGTATTTGGTTTGTGTATAGACTATAGAGGCAAACTACTGTTTGTTATCATTCTTGCCGATTTTTTACTGTATACATTTGCTGATATCCCCAATCTTCAATTTTGTGCCAACTTTATGACGCAGGACCTAGGCCCATCAAGGGTGCAAAGGGAATTTATGACTATCATTATCTATTGTCTGCATATGAAATATCCATTTATGAATGGACAGTTAGAGTATCTATTTTTGTCCTATACTAACTCCATCATTCAGATGATCCAAGATTATACATGCAGTTTGGATGGACAGAGTTCAGAGAGGATACATTATTACTTATGTCCACTATGAATTATGATCGAATAACATTCTTATCTGATATTACAAATATGGCATTTGATAGTTAAATGGCGGGATGGTATTCATATAGCCGACCTCAAATAATGGAATAAGGTTATGATGATGATGATGATGATGATGAATATCCTTATCCAAATGAAGACGTGTGGATCTAACAAAACCTGACTCTGGATATGAATTCTCAGTACGTCCCAGTAAAATCTGACAGGCACAATAGAGATTTGCAGAATGTAACACATTAAGTTGGCTTTGTAATCAATTATTGGCCAAAACCTTCATCCTGTCAGATCGGGGATTCCTATGTCCAGTGGAAGGTTCAAGCAGTTGTAAAAGTTCCCTGACTGCCATGTCTAATGTCAAACACCAGAGTGATGCTATGTTCCTAGAAAAGTGACTTTCGATAGATGTCCCCATTATATTTCCATGAGATGAATCAGTTGACCCTCCCAAATCCCCACAATGGCAGGAGCCCGTGACACTGGACTGCCCTGTTTTAGTCAGTTGGCTGAACTCTAAAGAATGCCATTGTATTGATTGCGCAGATTAAAGCTTATGTTTTCGATGAGCAGTCCAAAAGCTTCCCTTAGTTTTAGGAAGTACCTAGACAAAGTGGCAAGAATCAAGATTGATTTAGGGAAGCTACATTATTATTAATATGCAATAGTAATATTGTGTCATTTCATTTTCCTGAAGAAGTGGTGTGCCATTTTGACTCTTACACCACTGCCAGATTGGGCAACTTGGCAGTGTTTGTGTAAATGGGCACATGTTTTTAGTGTCTATGACATTTATAACATCGTTTAGAAGGAGACAGAAAATCTTCAAGGAACAAATTGTAAGGTGTGGCTTTATTGTCTCTACCTCCAGAGACAAGTTTGCTACTAGGTTCTATCTACAAATATTTCCTTTTAACAAAAATATCTAAACACTCCAGCCTTTAAGTCAAATTCTAAAATACAGCATCATATATATGAGGGGTCTTGTTGCGGTCGGATTTCGGACATTCGACTTTTGGGTTTTGGGTCCTAAGATTTCTTATTTTTTATTTCATTGTAATGCATGGATTAGCTTAAATTTTTCCCACTTCTTTGAGAAAATGTTACTTCATTTAACCCAATTTCAGAAAGGCATTGATTACTTTTAATTTTGAATTTGAACCCTCCCTGCAAGCTCACAAACTGACGTTAATTACGCCCTTGCAAAGAGGGACAACCTTCAATTTCCTCACAGTAGTGTAGACCACTCTCGAGTCATTCGCGAACCCATTGTAACTCCCGTGTGCATGTGTAGTATGGCTTGTGAATAGCCATAATGAAGAAAGACTCATTATTCCTTAATATTTCACTTTTTTTAATATTTAACTGAAAAAACAAATAACCAAAAACATTGCCTTTGTGTTTGATTTTATTTGTTATTAAGTGCATGTCATATCAGACTACTCCAAACTATTGGTAACGGGACCAGGGTGAGAAAACTCTTTATGACACACTGCCAAGATTATCGATTGCGAGAGGATTCCATTGAACTAGGCGCACCATGTCAGAACATTCGACTGCCATGAGGGCTAGCTTGTGACCGTTCATGGGCCCGAGGAATGAATCCCTTTTTGGGGCATGTTGAAGGATGGATGGACTGCTATGATGATACATGTGTCGACAAATCTTCGGAAGTCCAAAATCTTGCAAGAAGTTGTCAAAAAAAATGTCACTGATCTTCAAGGGTCATCCCAGGTCATCAAAGACATCCTAGGTGGTGTGCATGACACCTCAGGTGCCAACCAGTGCAATACCATGGGTGCAATGGGCCACTGCAGATGCCAAGTGCCACTACAAGTGCAAAGGGGCACCACAAGTATAAAGAGGCACCACGCCATGGGCCTAATGGGCAACTAGGTCCTAAGGGTGCTGCGAGTTTAAAGGGGCACAGCAGGCTCTCAAGAGGTGCTGCAGCCCGTAAGGGTGCTGCGGGTGCCGAGAGGCACCGTGCCAAGGGGACACTGTTGGGTCCCAAGAAGTGCTACAATCATAGGGGTGCTGTGGGTGCCAAGAGACACCCATGCCGTGGGCACAATGGAGTGTTGGGTCCTTGGAAGTGTTGCAGCCCTAAGGGGGCGCTGCGGTGCCAAAGGGTGCTACACCCCCTAGGGGCGCTACGAGTGCCAAGGGGCACCACAAGGTCCCAAAGGGTGCTGCAGCCCTTAGGGGTACTGCAGGTGCCCCTTAAGAGGCAGCAGGGGTAAGGCCTTAGGAGGAGTTCTTTACTTGGGATTTTTGCCAAGAGGCCTCAGTTGTTTGGTTTTATTGTCTCTTGTGTGGAGTCTTATCTCCAATTTATAGGAGGAGCTCGGGGAGCCCCAGCCAACTATGGTGTGCCAAGTGGCGCATTTAGCCTTGCCAATCACTCACGTGGTGTGATCTCATTTATCGACTCGAGCCATAGGTGCAATTGGTCCATGTGTCACCTGTGAGGTCGTTGATGCAGCGTGCCCTGCATGGGCCACATCGGCACAGTAAGGCCCACATGGACTCCCTCCTTCTTCCTCACCTTTTCTTCTTCCTTGGGAGGAGAAGGGCACAGCAGCCCTTCCTTCTTGCTCCTGTTGGTGATGGAGGGGGAAGCAGTCCTAAAAATCTCAAAAAGGGCAATGCCCTTGGTATATAGAAGGTGCAGTGTCCCCTTGAAGAGGAGGGGAAGCACCCCTCTTGGTGGGGGGAAGGAGCACCCCCTCCCCCCGACCAGACTGGGAGGGAGCAGTTCCCCCTTCTTTGTTATGGAAGGGGCAGCACCCCTTATAGTTCTGGACCGAGTTTTTCTAACCTTTAGACCTTAATACCTTGATATCTCATTCATCTGAGATCGGATTTTCAATCTGTTTAATCCTGTGTTTTCTTGACTTGATAAGCTTTCTAATGGTGTCTTTATATCCATAATCCAACAGTTAGATCTTGTTTGAGAACGACCCAAAGCTATATGTATCTTTCGGGCCATGCAGTTTCTGCAGCAGCTACTTTGTGAAGATTGGCTCATAACTTGGTCTACCAAAATCAAATTGAATTGATTCTTTTTTGCATATGAATCTTGACTCAAAGGCTTCCCATATTTGATATACTTTTCATTTAGGAACTGCTTGATAATTCTCTCGCAATCCAGGTCCAGGTTTCAGTCACACAGATCTGGCTGCAATCCTTTTTGTCAAATTTTGATGTGTAGCTTCTTGGCTTGAGCTCCGATCAAGCTTGAAATACCCAATTCTTGATTCAATTATCTTTATATAGACACCAAGTTGGCAATTTTTTAACAGTCAGATCTTCACAATGTCCTGCCAAGTTACCGATTAGTTTTCCCGCAGAAACCCGAAAAGTTGGTTTCAAGTTGGCAAGACCCGTCCTTAAATTGGGGACAACATTTTGCCCTCAACAGGGGCAAAATGTTGGCTTATCCAGTTTCAGGTTGGAACCAGTTAAAATTGAAATTTTGGTTCTATCAATTTTCGATCTGATCGAATAAGTCTGTTTTGAACTCCTCAAGTAGCACAATATACTTATTTAGAGGAAAACTAGCACAGATCAACGGCAGTAAGAATATTTGGATAGGTACCATAATAAGCATGTGATGAAAACATGGTAGACAATTTCAGCAGACTATGGTAAGTTAGGATGTGGAAGCCAAGAGTGATCTTACCAATTCTGGGGAGCACCAAATTCCTTTTGTATTGAATGTTCCAAAAGCATACTTGCAGTTATCACTACTCTGACCGAGCGATCTCTATTCGAAGCTTGGCTGACTTATGCAATAGTTAATAATGGTGAAATGGTTGCTAGCCAAGGAAACCTGCTTTACCATTCGTGTGTAAGTTGCATGTGATTCTGGCATTTTAGTTTTTCATTAGGTAGTTCTAGAGAAGTACATAAGTAAATAGAACTAATCTTAAAGGATTAAATAAGTAAATAGAACCACATAGAACCCAGTTAGGTAGCCTATTTGGTTGATATCTTGCTAAATTTGTCACCTTGGGTCAATTGCTTTCCAGGGTTTCAAGGTCACACGGCAGAGCTTATGGAGGTCTACTCCTACTTGGCAAGCTGTTTCAGGGCACAGGTTTCCCTCTGCAGGTCAATTTACATCCAAGCATCAAGGCCTTGGCATCCAGCTCGCACAGCTTAGCCGAGATGCTTCTGCAGCTGTGAGTACCTGAAAGTATTTATTCCATCCTTAAATTAAAGCTAGCTAGTTTTCGTTCTAAGTTTGTGCACTCGTTAAATCTCTGAATTCTTCTGATCCTAAAATGGCTAATTTCCTTTCATTCAGGGTGCAGTTCGTCGCCTTAATGCTCAAAGGGAAACAGTGGAAATAGAATCTATGGCAGCTGCTGGAAAGTCTGACAGCCAAGGAGTTGCTAAGAAGTGCTTCCGTTTGGAGGTATAAACTAGATACTAGAGTTTCCAAGTTTGAATCGTGGCATACTGGAAAGTAATAACGATATTATATGGCAAAAGCACTTGTTCTTATCTTCCATTTAAGGAAATTTTAGAACCAGGAATCATGTCATGGTCTTCATCATAACTATACTCTGACTGCAGTTTTTGGAGAAAGAACACATTGATTTAGATGAAGATCTTGACTTCAAGGCACTTGAAAGCGGCTTTGTAAGTTGGTGTTCATTGGTTTTCCCTCTCAATTTACTCCACAAATGATTTCATTGTACTTTATGGTTACTTTCACAGGTATCTGTTACTCCTATGTATCTACCTTTCCATGTTGACACAAAGAAATCCTCCTGTGTGTCAGAGTGGCTCTCTTCTGCACTTACACAGTGAAAAATCTCCCTGAGAATTGCAGTTGCACCGTATAGTCTATAAATTGGTAAATTGCCACCTTTCATTTACATTTTCTTCTGACCAATTCTTCAAATGTAATTAGGATGTCATGCTTTGCTGTTTCTGATCATCTTATGTTGTAAAATAGATGCATGCAAGCCTGCCTTGTCTTTAACACAGTAGGCAGCATAGCTTTCTGTAACTCCTGCGACCATGTGTCCTTGGTATGGTCTTTTTTCTGTTTCTTTTCTTTTTTGGCCAGGGTAGGGTTGATGGGGATGGATTTCGTTACTTGGTTTGGAGATTGTCCAGACAGGATACTTGGTCACAACTATTGCATGTTTTCATGTTTGCATTTCAAGGTCGACATTATTTCTTCATCACATCTAACAATTACCTGATACATGTTATTTTTCGAACTATCCAAACAAACTGACCAAGTGCATTCTTGCCTGTTTTAGGTTATATTAGAGTTTGGTTGTAGAAGCTTCTCATGCATACTACTTTGTTTTCCTGATTTATCGACTCATCCTCTGCATAATGGGGAGGGGTGAGAAGTCCATTTATGTAATTCTTCTTTGCCCATGCAGCACATTGTTGTTTCATTGACGTTGCTGCCATCATTGAAGCATTGTGTGGTCAGAGAATTCCAATGGATCAAAAGGCTCTATGCTTTGTGGCTCAAAACTGGAGGTGGTATTGTTCTCTTTTTTTTTTGTTTTTCAGATTGCTGAATCCCAGTAAAGCTAATTGGCAATCTCTTTGCAACAGAAATAGACAACTAACTGAGGAAGAGTGTCAGGGAGCCAAGAGACCATGCCTATGAGTACCACATCATCTATGTGAAGGCTAAAGTGTTGTAAGAAGGTCAACAATAATAATGATTACAGTTCAAATCTTATTTTGTAATAAAATTAAGAACCAAATTTTGGAATTTTATCTATGTTTTATTCTAAGATTATTCTATGAATTTTTTCAATTTATTTGTCAAACAATAATTGATATTCTGATTATTCGACCAATTGTTAGCATAGGATAGTTATTAGGTGGTCTTTCTAACCTGTTGAATATAGCAGACACGGTAACAGATAGAATTTCTTCTAGACTGAATGTATATGATACATCGACAGTCCAATTATTTGACCGATTACTAATTTATAGATCAATTAATAGACAGACCTTCTAAATCAATAACATAACGGATAAAGTTACAGATCTACCTTAGATTTGCACCAAATTTGACCTATTTGCAGCTCTAGATGGAAACAGCACACACTGTCGTGTTCAGCCTTCTACTCTTATAACCGTAGTATATCCTCTATGTTGTTCTCTTGATGCCACTGTGTGCAGGGTTAATAGAAAGGCATGACTCCTGATCCTTCCTCTTCAATTATCCATATATTGTACGCTATCAGATATAGGTTACGTCTTAAGGCACGATCCTTAATCTTTTCTCTCTAATTATGCATGCATATATATATATATGGGAAAAGAATTCAATGCACCCCGGGACGTATCTAAGCTCTCAAAATCCACTCACTCTATATTAAAAAATATATAATTTTTTAAATATTCAAATAGGACCTTTAGAGTTGATGTCATTTTTGTGGTTTTAGTTTTTACCGTCCTACCTTGAAAATTAATTAGAACCGTCCGATTAGGTATGTGTCAAAAGTCAATGTCTAAAAAGATAAAAAATAATTAAAAAATAAAAAAATTGTAAGATTAGTCTTAAAGGTTGATCTCATCTCATGAGGTTTTACTTTTAATTTTTAAACAACGATGCATTTGATTGGACGGCTACAATTAAATTTTTTGATCTAATAATGAAAATTAAATAAAAAAATTGAAAATCACTTAGATGAGGGCATTTGAATATTTTAAACTTTTCAATAATTTTTATTTTATTTTTTCTTGAAATCAAAGTGAGGAGTTTTGGAGGGAGATGCATCTAAGTTAGATACGTCTCCGGGTGCGTTATATTTGCCTATATATATAATTGTTAAAATCCATTGTCGACACCCTATATGCTGGCAGTGGACTATAATGTAAAAAATTTTAAAAATATTTTTTTTCTTTTCAAAGAAAACCGGCCGATTCAGATCGAGCGGCTATGTTACAGTGTGCTGCCAGCGCACGCGGCAGCCCACTGTAACTGATCTTATATACATATTAACTGCTAAGCATCCAAATGTGGTACCTCCATACAAACTTCCAAACAAGATAAAATCAGCCTCTACGGCAAGTGTTCATTTGGTTGCCTAAACTTTAAAAGGCGATATTAAGAGAGTCACTTAAGTTTTCATTATGTTAAAATATTGAATTTTGGGAAAATTTAGAGTGGCAGATTATCTCTACACATGTTACATCAGGTGTGCGGGGATTTAAGACATTATTAAAAGGACAGTTGCAATATATACTCTTATAATCTACCAAATTTGTACCATACCTTGAAATCAAAGTATTTTTTTTTTAATACCTCTGTATCCTATGGAAAAGTTCTCCTTTTTGTGTGTGTATGTATGTGTATGTGTACGGGTGCATTTAACATAGATGTGCCTTACCTGATCAACTATCCCATCTTTGATCGGATGGTTGACCAAAAAAAACTTGGGTAAAAAGAAAGTTGACCAAAAAAATTTTAAAACACACCTGATCAAGATTGGACGACATGTAGAGTAAGACACATCCACGTTAGAGTCATCTTGGGGGACGTTTGATCCATATATGCTAGGATGCTATATATTAAGATTAATTCTATTTTATAAATTAAGATTCCTTATAGTTTTCAGTCTTTGCATCAATGCCCTTATATAGATGCAAATTCTAGGTGACGTGCTCCCCATCTCTCTCTCTCTCTCTCTGCACGTTAAATCCTTTTTCCCCCTGCCCACCTGCTCAGGGTGGGAGGCAAACTAAAGGCGTTAAAGCCAAAAGTGGGCCTAAAGTGCAGCCCACTGGGAGCTCATCAGGTACTCTCCACCTCAGATCAGTGACCAGCACCATCAGGTGGCCCAATCCGCACGGTTCAGTTCTCGAGGTACCTTTTTGGGCCCGGTGGGCCAGATCCCGGCCCAACCTTTTTTCGCCCGCCCGCCATTGCCGTTTGCAAAAGGTTGAGGCGTCCCGTTCATGCCCTCTCCTGGTCCTCGCATGAAAAAGGGAATATTTTAGTACGGTCCTTTCTCTATCTTCCCTTCGTTTTGTTCGAGAGAGTGGGCTCTGGGCAGGATGTAAAAGGCCACACTAAAAGAATGTGCTCTTTGATTTCACCCAAGATGTGATAAAATGGTGTAAAATATCACATTCTAAGATAATATTTTATGATATTTTAAAATAGGGATTTATATATATATATATATATATATATACACGCGCAAAAAACTAGCATATTTGTTATTTATACCCAATGCGGTTCTACCCCTCCATCAAAATGCCTCAATGCCAAATATGTCAAAAAGATTTCAGATACGTGTATGCCTCTAAATTCACTAGTTTTTGAAACTACTAGTTTTGAAATCAAGGAAAGCATTTTTTGGGAGGATCTAATCTTGTCAGCATATTACGTGGCTCAGTGAGTTAACTATCTATGTTGCCTTCCAAGTAGGAGATATTCGAATATCGCAAGTGACCTCTGTTGGAGATAATCTCACATCGAACATGACCTTTTATATTTAATTAGGTAATTATTTTAGGCCAACCCTATCACCACATAAAGAAGTAATCTTATGGGTCACATCCATATGTGTAAGATGAAAGCACTTGCCAGTAGTTGAACCCGTAGCCTCCCCATTTGAGGAGAACCCTAAAACAGGCAGCACACAAAGTTTTCCTTATCAGGTTGTCACTTTAAATTACTTCAACGAGTCCAAGTCTCTACTCAAATTGAGAGAGAGAGAGAGAAGTTCTTCCAATGTTAATGCATCTCAACTTTCTTTACGAAATAGAACTTAGTGAAGGTTAGAATATTCTATAATGTCTCTGCCCTAATCAGTCAAACAAACAAACAAACAAAAAAGACATTTAGAAGTCAAACATCCTTCACTTCTATCTGTTATCAAACATGTATCCTTATTTTTCAAGTAATACTTTTATCTGTTATCAAACATGTATCCTTATTTTTCAAGTAATATGTGAATATTGTGTATAATAGAGATGCAAATGGATCGGATTCGGTGTGGATCTAAGGTAGATCTACTGTATCTGTTAAGTTATCGATTTAATAATACTATCCATTAACTGTCATGTAAATTAACAATCGGTCGAATAATTAGATCTTACTGTATCATATGTACTTGATTAGAAAAAAATTATATCCATTACCGTATTCGTTATGCATATCAGTTTAAAAAGACTATCAGTTAATTGACCTATAAACTAGCAAACGGTCAGATAATCGGACTATCGGTTACATTTGCATCCCTAGTGTATAGTAAGCCTATATAACTCACAAAATGAGATATGCCCAGATATAGATGAAACCCACCAAAGACAACTTTGCACTGTGAGAGACTCTAATGAATCCAAATCCTCTGCAGTGGAGAACACAATGCCCAACAAGGGAGACCATGGGTCCTATGTGTATATGTTGGTTGTTGTGCACCTAACTCAGAGGATCTCCAATATTATGGTACAAAACTTGCATTCAAATGTTTTGATAAGTTCATGGCAGTGTAAGTACAGACATAAAAGCGTGTTGGTTTGTCCATCTGTGGCTCAACCACCAGCTTTAGCATAAAGAAAATTGCTAAACTATCCACTTAACCAAGTCCGAAGTTGGAGGGCATGTTTGCACCGCCCATGGATATATAAACTAATAGGTGAGATGGAAAGCAGAAAATGACAAAGAAGATTGGTCTGGTATGATGCCATGCTAGTATTGAATTCCAAGGGAGAGCACGAACCCAAAGATCATAACATGCAAAAGCTGCAAACCCACGAGAGTTCTATTTGTTTACTGTTGAGATGTGAGTTTGCCAATAATTATATATATGCCACAGTAGATAAGCAATTATTTCTCTTGCATGAGATTGTCGCTTACAAAAAGAGTAAATGCTGACTTGTGTAAATAATGTTGCTATCATATCTTCTTTTGTCGTCAATTAAGTAAGGCTGCAAATAAATCAATATGTTGGACTAACAGTTCTTCAGACTGCTCGATAATAATTCGGTTCGACTCATTTATTAAGTTTAAGTAAATAAATTTCAACAAAAATTTGAATTCTATTTATTAAACGAGTTAAGCATAAATATAAGCCAGCTCAGCTCCATTATATTCGTGAATAAGCACGTTTAAGTATCCGTTAAGAACTCGTTTCAATACTCGTTAATTAGGAGCTTGTCTACATGCTAATTAAGAGCTCATTTAATTGCTCACTAAGATCTCTTTTAATTATTTATTTAATGATTTTATTTATAAATAAACTTAGTTAATAAAATATTTAATAGCTTATAGATTTTTTATCCAAAAATCAGGGATGCAAATAATTCGATACTCACCATAGTTTGTCTTGAGTTTAAAAGTTTAGGTTTTAAACATTTTGGACTAAATCTATCGTGAATTTATTGAGCTGGCGAGCTATTTGATATTCAGCTCGAACTCATTTAATATCTAAACAAGTCAAACTTGGACAATTCTCATAAGTACTTGGCTCGAACTCGATTAAAATCAATTATCAAACCAAATTTGAATAATGTAAAACTCGACTCAACTCAACTCGACTCGTTTTCTCTACTGCCCTGTCTAGATAGATACCCAAGTCACCTTTTTAAGATAAATAGTATATATATATATATATTGCGGTTCGTAGATATATCTGAGCAGTTTCAATACTCGGATATAGATATGCCACAATCATGCCCTCTTCCTTGTGATGAGGTGACCGCAGTAGGTATATTACCCCTTGTTTGAGATCCTATTCTTCTACAGGTGAAAGTTTAGGGATTGACATAAGGGTGCAGCTGCGGGCCTCGCAAGAAGATTAGATTCTTGATGAGAGAATCATATGATCAAGCCTCCCATGTTAGATGATCAAAACTTTTGTAAGAGAAATTTCTTTTATACAAGCTTTCTACATGAAGAGACATGCATGGCTCAACTTTAAGTAAATTAGTACCGACCATCTCACAAACTATATGCTTCCAATCTGAACCCATATATATAAATATATACAATCCAACCCTTTGAGACCTTATAATGTGATGATGTTCTCATGTTGATGCATACCAATCATAGACCCATTGTATCCCTCTAATGGAGGGAATTATGAGGTGACATCGATCCCTGCTGTGGACCTGCCCACATTTGCGTTTGATATTCTTTGAAGCTAGCTAGACAATGGAAGATGCAAACGATGGCTAGATTAAAGCCGGTCCCCTACTCCCATTAATGGTCTTCCTCTCTCCCATCTCACTAGGATGAAAGCGATCGATGCCTAGAATATTTCTCATATCAATGTGATGCTTACGTTAAGCATGCTTTCAAGTCTTTCTCTTGGTTGGTGACCATATATGTTGTGATCAATTCCATTTACACATAGCCGCCAATAATTAAGGCCAACATATAGCTAGCCGTTAATTAGGACTTTGAATGTGATTACGTGTTCATGCAATCTAGCTAGCTAATTATGTCGGTTACTGATAGCCTATGAACAAATCCAGCACTTAAGCATGATCTGCCACATACGCTAGCTGTGTCATTAGTCACTAAAAGAAAATAGTTTGGTAACATCATTTTCTAGCTCATTGTGTAACATGGGTTCAAAATGACCAATTATCCCTCTCCCACTGTAACTACAAGCCTAACATTCAGTTTTAGGTTATGGGCATGCTTGTGTCAAATCAGGTGTCCATTCTAGTGTCAATAAGTCAATGTTTGTTGTTACATATGTTACAAAATATTATTACATGCATCATATTTTTATTAAACATCTTTTTACTTATAAGCCCATATAATCTTGTTATATTACAAATAAACTTTCTTAATCTGATTGTTTACAAATAAGTCTCCACAATCTATCGTGAATTAGTGAAAGGCCCCTGAAACTTACAAATAAGCTCTTGAGAGTATTACAAATAAGTCTCTAAAAAAAATTATTTGTAAGAAAAATGCAATTATGGAGATTTATTTATAAACAGTCAGATTATGGAAATTTATTTGTAATATTACAAAATTATAGAGACTTATATGTAAAAAAACTTTTTTATTATTTATCATATTTTTCTACTTATTGAGGGTGGTTCGAACGATTGATTAAAGACACTAATTATATTAGATGTATCACTTACATTTAAAAGAACATTAAAAATGTCTTTAGTTAGAGACCCCTCGAAACGATTTTTAATGAGAATAGTAAGAGGATCACAGTCCTTTTGAACATATAAAACTAGAGAAACACTCACTTGGGACTCGATTTTTCATTGTTCATCTTTTTTTTTTTATTTATCCGATCTAAGATCAGATTGTACATGATTGTGTTGGATATCCTGAGACCTTCAAAAAACATCTTTTAAATTATAATCACTGCAAGGCTTTGCAGCAAATGTTTCTCATAAAATTATTATTGACCAAAACAATTTTAATTTGACAAACAGTTAGCCCCTCTTCTTATTCATGATTATGAGAAAGAAATTAAACGTTTTTCTATGCTTCAACCTTCTATGTATTTCTAACGATTACAATGACATATTTACAAAAGGGGACCTTCAGTACCATTATCATCAGCTGCAGATTCGTCTCTATTGTCTCAAAAGATGGGCCGCATGTGGGCCGAGTCTGCCTGAGGGCAGCTCACTAGGTTTAAAAACAAGGCACTTTCAGAAAGTAAAATAAACTGAGTATTATATTAATTTTTAACAGTATAGGGCTCCTAAGGATTTTCATATATATATGGAGGCACTGTATGCATAATTAAACATGATATATGGCATCAACATTGATAATTATGAAGTAATACACATTACAATGACATTTGGTAGGTGGGGAGGGTAAAGGAATTTTGTGGACACAACTGGGAAACAAAAAAAAAAGACACACAGTGAAACGTCAGTGTAGGAGTTGTAGGGCCTTGGAATTGAATGGGTGGATGATTACTCATTTTGCTTGCTGCCCCCATCATCCACACACACAACTCTCTCTCTCTCTCTCTCCACATAAAATTCCCCTGCACACCTTTCCCTTTCCTCTTTTTTTTCTTTCGGCTTGCTCACTAGTGCTGATGTCTGCTTTTAATCCCCGCTTTTCTAATCCATTTTGCAGTTCTTTAGCCTTGGAGTTGGTGTCTGCTACTCAGCTGGTTGGCGATGGCAAATGGAGGTGTAAGAACTCCAAGAACCCTGCTATTCTTTAATCCAGTGTGCTGATGAAGGGTTTGGTGCAGTTCCATTTACAAGTTCCTAAAGACCCTTTTGGCCTCCTTTGCTCCCCTATAGCCAGTTTTTCTCTTTTCTCTCTACACCCCCCCTAAGAAACTGCCTGGAGAGTACACCTTTCTTGACGAGCTTCTCAGTGGTTACAATCTTACAGATATCTAGCTCTGCAGGAAATCCTATCATCATTTCAACTATTTTCTGAGAAGTGTGTGGAATATACACCAGAGATGCATGTCAGTCTGTGGAAAAAAGGCACCACTTTTGAGGGCTTCTGATCCCAAATGGATTCCTTCTATTTATCAGCAGGAAAATTTACTTGAGCTGGTTGATCTCTCTGTACTCCACCCCTTCTCTACTGGGTACTTCTCCAAATCCTAGACTTTTCTCTCCTCCCATTAGAAGAAGCTCAGGATTCCATCCACAGGGGAGTTGACCATGAAAGGGTTGATAATTCAGCACCACCCTATTGTTGCCGCAGAGGAGAACATGTCCAGTCTCACTTCAGCATCTGGTGAGGCTAGCGTCTCCTCCAACCAGCACTCCTTCGCCTCTCCAAACTCAAACCCCAGCCCAGTGAAGAAGAAGAGGAACCTCCCTGGCAATCCAGGTTAGCTCCAGCACAAGCATGGTTCACATCAACTCTCTCTCTCTCTCTCTCTCTCATATACACACACACACAGACGAGTTCATCTCACTCGGCTGGTGCTCCTTTGTGGGTTTGGATATGCAGACCCAGATGCAGAAGTGATAGCTCTATCACCCAAAACGCTCATGGCTACAAACAGGTTCGTGTGCGAGATCTGCAACAAGGGGTTCCAGAGGGATCAGAACCTGCAGCTGCACCGGAGGGGCCACAACCTCCCATGGAAGCTGAAGCAGCGGGCGGACAAGGAAGTGAGGAAGAAGGTGTACGTGTGCCCAGAGGTCACCTGCGTGCACCACGACCCCTCCAGGGCTCTGGGGGACCTCACCGGCATCAAGAAGCACTTCTACAGGAAGCACGGCGAGAAGAAGTGGAAATGCGACAAGTGTTCCAAGAAGTATGCCGTCCAATCCGATTGGAAAGCCCACTCCAAGACCTGTGGCACAAGGGAATACAGGTGTGACTGTGGAACCCTCTTCTCAAGGTAATTAATTTGCAGCTACCTAAAGCTATCTCTGATTCATCATACCACCACAAAGCACAAGTCGATTGCCTTCTTTATGATCACATACATATAGCTAATTCCTCATGGTTTGATTTCACCTGGGGAGAAATGTTCAAAGATAGATGATAAAACAAGGGTTAAAGAAAGGGTGTAATAAAAGTGATATGTCATGGACGGTGTAGCAAGGGGTAGTTCTCTTCTCATGTTTTGCTTCCTCTTTAGTTTTAGTCCTTTTCCTTCATGTTCTTGGAGTCTTGTGGCTTGTTTGTAGCTGGTTTCCTTTGGATTTTTCTCACTTATGCCTTTGTTTTCTTCTTCTCTATGTTGTGGACATGTCTGTTGGTGATGTGTTGCAGGAGGGATAGCTTTATCACCCACAGGGCCTTCTGTGATGCACTGGCGGAGGAGAGTGCAAGAGTCATCACGGCAGCAAACCCTCTGACCGCCAATCACCATCCCCTCCTTTTCCCTCAGCCCACAGCACCCCATGATCCCCCTCCCCCACATGCAACCCTGCAAACCCAGTTCCTCTATGCTAACATTACTGCACATAGTCATGGACTGCAAGAGTTCTCACTAAAAAGAGAGCAGCAACAGCAGCAGCAACAACAACATTTCAGCACAAGGCCAGAGGTTCCAGCTTGGCTATCTTGCCGGGCACAAGCCCCAGGCCCACCAGCACTAGCCTCCCTAAACCACCTGGACCTCCCCCCTTCCCTCTTCCCCACAAGGCTAGAACACGGCCTCCTACAGGAGAACCCATCTCCTTCTCCTCCTCTCCCCTCTTTCCCTTGCTACCCCTCTCCCCACATGTCAGCCACCGCACTGCTGCAGAAGGCAGCTCAGATGGGTTCGACCGTGAGCAGGCAGACGGGTCACGAGAATGTGGCAGCTCACACGGCTGGTGGTGTAACTGCTCCTCCCCCGGCCTTAGTGCAGGACATGATGATGAGCTCCTTCTCTTCGGCCTCCGGCCATGATGGGTGCTTCAGGGAGGCTCCAGGGTGGATGGTGGACTCGATTAGAGAAGTGAACGCTAATTCCATGGAGATCCTTAGCAGAAGAAATGAGGGAGAAGGTGGTGCGAGTGCTGCTGCCGGTGATGTGTTGACAAGAGATTTCTTGGGTCTTAGGGCCCTTTCGCAGAGAGATATTCTTAGTATGGCTGGGCTTGAACCGTGCATGAGCTCCTCCTCCTATGAGTAACCGCAACAAATTAAGGAAGAAACCATGGATTAATGGGTAGCTTCGTTCTCTGCCAGGACATGGGGATAGAGCAGTATTGTTAGTTGAATCTTCGACAGAAGGATACATGACACTGCAGGTGCTTCTTCTCTCCACAAGAGAGGAAATTAACGCCTCTGGAAGTTACAGATTTCATGGCTTGAGTGCTCCATGAGCTTGAAGTTGCCGTGGTCTTTCAGGTTTCTTTGCTTCAGGAATTCTCCAACTGAGGTCTCCCAATAACCCTTCATGCATGTTCTCATTAGTTCAAATTATTCTCAATCCATAAGTCACATCAATCTAAAAATAATTAATGTGAGTTATCCCGCTGAACAATGTTTGAAGGGAAGGTGATTTTATCATATATACACGCAGGAAAATGCGCACTCCAAAATTTTATTATGTAAAACTTCAACCATAGTATGTACCAGTGCTGTATTCCAATATATCTAGTTTTTTATGCTGTTTCTCACTTCACGCAGCCCACCAGTATAACTTTTCTTTTCGATGAACTAACGAAGACTAGTATACATTGCTTTACATGAGTAATACTTATTGTTGTAATACATCAAGACATTGTAGTTGCAACCACTGTCTGATTGTATAATCTAGCAATGTGTGGTCACTCCATCCTGCTGCGGTAGAACTTAAAAAACATCATATGATCTTGTGATTAGAGAGGATTAGATCTCAGTTGCGCATTCAACATCTTAATTTGAGACATTATAGCAAGTATTAATTACTCTCTGCACATTGTTAGATCTGCCGCTACAACAGTAGTGTTTAGCATAACATTTCTCCAGGCCTTGGTCTACGTGCCGTAACGTGTAAACTTCTTGCCTGATAAAGTATTTTGACCTCTTACCGTGGTCCTTTTTTCTGATATTCTATATTACCTTGTGAAAGAGAGTCCCCAATCTACCGCAAACAAAGAGAATCTCAGTACATGCGTCACTAGCTAACAGATGCTTTTGATGATTGCAATGGGGGGGGGACTACAGCGTCAGATGATGTCAATGATTGGGGAGGTGATGGCCATTGCAGTCGCTCAACCTTGTACGTCTCTTCAACCCAGACACTTAACACGTTGTTATACGGGATACATACATCTCGACCAAGATAGGAGAATGCTTAGAAGCAACAAGGTTAGTCTGTTGATACGAATTAATTAACACCAAAACTGCCCTTGGAGCAGCACCGGGCATCCAGTTTCTTCTGCTCCATCTACATATATTTCAGCACGCTAGCGAATTAATGATCAATAGAAGTCACTCTTTACCACCCTAGTTAGATCAAGGCAACACTAGAAACATGCATGCTCTTCGGGCTCGCATCATAGTTTTCAAGCCTCATACAAGTAGAATGGGAGAGTTAATATTTAGTATCTACAAGCCTGATAGAACATGCAAAGGTGATGCCAAACATAAGACGGGGCTGTATGCTTCTGCTCCGCCGAACGGAAAAGACATAGCCCGCTGTCAGTATGTCAAGTGAGTGGATATATACCGAAATGAAGAAAAGTACGCCGTCTTCCTGTGAGAGTTCTCCACCTGCCCATTTATGAAGCCATTTTATAAGCTAGTGGCTTAACAGAAGGTCAACGAAGGTGTGTATTATTGCTACTAGTTAGGAAAGCATTGTTTCTTTCTAGCGTTGGAAGAACAGGAGTAGTTTTATATATCAAATTGGGATCTTCTGAATGTACTTGCTGACCGGAGTAAGTAAATACAAAGAGGATTATTTGTGTTCTTACAGAAGACTTTTATGTAAATGTGCATGCCCCTTTTCTTGGTACTTAATGACTTTTTCCGATAAATGCACTTAAAAATGAGAAGAGATCCTCTCAATACACGTTTAGACCGAAGTCCAACAGTACTGAGATGGAGAGAAAGCCAAATATTGTAAAAAATCTTTCATATGATCTCCAAAGTTGACAAATACTTAAGTCATTCCTCTCTCAGTACTGCTGGACTTTGATTCAAATGTATACCAAGAGGATCTCTTTTCTTAAAAGATCTACATTACTATAGATTGGGAGATGTTTAGTGTGTGCATGTGTGTTAGAGAGAGAGAGTATATAGGACCCTCGAAAGGAGCTTTTTGACGTTATAAGGTCCTTTCTGTAGTTTCATTTTTCACTTTTACTTCGTCGTTTCAACGTTCCTTTCCCAGAGACAACAATTTTTACACTAGACGGGATAGAGAGAGGGGTGACATGTGGAGAGAGAAAGGGGGGGATCACATGCCTTTACGAAGCTTGTCCTCCCTTCCCTTTATTTGAGGAAGGAAGAAAGTAAAATTTTTGTCTGAAAACTTCTTCCATGTCTCAACCAAGTAGTGCATGCGCGGTGGGGAGGGGAGGTTTCAACGCATGCAGCAGCTATCACGAGGATGGTGGGCGGAACGGTAGCCTTGCAGACCCCAACCCCAGGAAGGAGATTCTCTTTTTCTCTCTCTCTCTCTCTCTCCTACTATGCACCCTCCATAGGCGGATCCATCATATATTTAGTAGGATCTTGTGACTCATTAGATTTTGTAAAATTTACTGAAGTCTTCTAATTTTAATTTATTAGAGTGATTGGCCTATGTGATCTTGGTTCATTTGAATGACCTCATTGATTTACTGATTTCAGTTCAATAAAGTAACTCCATTAGTCCATTATCCGAGTGATTCTACTGTATCAAATTTCTGCATCCGCCGTTGTTCCTCCCCCCCCCCCCCCCCCCCCGCGCTCTCATAAGAAACTCCATCATCGCACCATAAAAATCACCTTTCATCTTAACAGGATGGACCTTGTGTCAAAAAAATAATAATAACAGGATGGAGTTCTTCTCATTAATCATCCATGTAATATATAAAGACCAACTAAAAATAGTATTTAGCCGTAGGTTTGTTAGATTTGACTTCGGATTCTAGTAGCAATTTAACGTATGTTACAACCAAAGTATGCAATATTCTAGGAAGAACTATTGTGGGTACAATTCTTTTACTTTTTTTCTTCTGTGCTCCTCAAGTTATAAGGATTAAGAGTAAATGAAGTGTTTATGGATTTTTTTATATTAAATGACTGATTCATCTTAGTCCTTGTGAGGTAGGATGGACCGATATCTAGATGGCATGCATGGTCTAAAGAATCTTCTCTCTCTTTTTATGACATTCTATCCATAGTTACAGTTCCAACAAAAACTCATACCTCTAATTAAATACTCATTAAAATATGTGCGTAGTAGTCTCCTACCTGGAGACCATTTTAAAAGCATGGGAGACACTGTTCATTTTGCCTTTCATTAAAGTTTTAACCGAAGTGTAATCACAAGGGCATCCGAACACGGTCTATGGTCATACTAGCTAGTTACATTTACGAATCCATTTCTTGGAATGCTCTCATGGTACGAGTATCTCCATTTCGGAACTAGATTGTGTCATGGCGCCGCCGCCATTAATGGAGAGAAGTGCTAAGCAGGTCACCAGTCACCAGGTTTTGGAAGGGAAGAACGAGATTGAAGAAGAAAGAGAAGAAAAGGAAGGTCAAAGGGCTGCCAGACCTTAGGGTTATTCAGAGGTGCATGCATGCATCCTTAATAGCAGAAGTAAACATGAAATCTATACTCAGATCCCGAATTATTATATATCATGCGACTTATCTCAAGTAGAGAGATGGAAGAAATGAAAAATTGTTAAAGATAGAAAATTTTCTCCACCTCTAATTCGAGCTCAAATTCTTGCTGGAGGATTCTTGGGACTTTGTCACAAGTGATGCAAAGTCAAAATCCGACTCTAACTCTTACAAACCACAAAACACGGGTGTTGAGTGTGAAGGACCCAGATCATAAGCATTGGCCATAATTGACATTAACTGATGTAAGATTATTATATAGTCGCCCCAACACTCTACGGTCAAGATGGGCTGTAAAAATTAAATAAGAGGTGGATAAATCATAAGATAAATTTGGGTCAGGTCCCTCCTCTGAAACCATCGTACAAATCACAAAATTCGGGTGTTGAGTTTGAAGGGCCCAAGATCATAAGTACATACCACAATTAAAATTAACCGCTGTACAACTAACGAAAAAATAATTAAAATTAATGTTGCTTTCTTAAAATAGCAAAAATATCCTTCTCAAGCCAACCCTAAGATGAAAAATATGAATAAATTTTGTCGTAGAAACTAGGGTTAGGGTTAACAACAATAAAGATTAAGTGATTATACTAGCCTTTCTGACACAAGTGCAAAGTTATGGTCATGCATGCATGCCACTAAGAGGTACACAATTCCGTTAATTTTAAGGTTTCCATTTCTCGTCATTGCTATACAATCACGATGTTACCTACAGGATTTCATCTTCCAATTAGAATTTCTATAATTTTGAGTCAGTCAAATTCAGTAAGGAGCCATAACTTGCTACAACCAAATCAGCTACATGAGAGGTCAGAGAAAAGATAAATAAATATACATATATGTCAAATTAACATCGAGGCAACCTTTGAATGGACATCGATTCAATTCGGTCACCCAAACTTGTAAAAGGAATCTACTTCCTCCTATATTTCATATGTTAGAGGAATATATATATATATATATATATATATATATATATACTTTACTAAGTAGAGAGACTGATAGGTCAAATGCGCCTCTTTCGTCTTCTCCTTACTTTCGGGGATGTGCCACCAGCATGCTAGGGCACCTCTCTGAGACCGGGAACAGGGGATAATGCCATGCACTATATCAGTAGCAAGACCCCACAAGTCTTAGGGGATGTGCCTCCCGAGGTAAGATAGGGTACAGTTAATTTCTGCATGGATCTGAGCAGGATCTTGACCAGTACTGAACCAAATGGTGTCTCCACCAAACACTGTACGTGGACTTTGAAGTGATAGAACTATCAAAGTAGATTCCCTCTGGTTTATTATTCTTCCACTAAAGTGAAGAAGCAGTCCTGCTCGTGCTATATACGTCCATTTTCCTGTTAAATTAATGGGTACCACCTGCCTGCCTTTCTCCACTGTGACAATGCTACCTTTTGTCATGCTGCCATTCTCTTATCACCTTCCAAGCAAGTCCTTAGTTTGAATTCAATGTTGGTTTCGTTGTTTAGAGCTCATTTTTTGTGTCAAGACCAGTAGCAGCAACAGCGTCAGTTAAGGCTCGTTCCGAAAGAGATATATGTGGAGCGGTTCCGGTCCAGACATTTGTTAGTAATTGGTTTGTGCTATGTTAATTTAGTCCTGCATTAGAAATCTAAAAAAATTGAAATACTTTATATAGTTAGGCCTTAAATGCATTCCGGTGTATGTGCGGATTGAGCCCAAATATGGTGATTTGAGGGGGCTCGAACCGGAAATCGATTAAGCCGGTGAGCACACAATAATCAGACGCAGGGGGGCCTCGGAAGCCATTATTTTATTTATTTTTTGATACCATTTTTATTCTTTGATTCTATCATTACATTTTTCTTTTTGTGCGAAACGGACGTGATTGTTTTCTGGAAGATGGACCGACGTCCATAGGATCCTCTTACATTCAGTGGTTTTACTCTAGTTTTGCGTCGAGCTCTCCATCTCTGCTGTCTTCTACTGTTCTCTTCTTTCTCTCCCATACTTTGTCTCGAGGTTTTTCTAAGTTGATATGAGATTGAGTCTGCAGACGAGCTTAGGGGCTGCGAGTGATTGTTGGATCTTGAGAGTATTGTTGGACGGCAAATCTCTAAGAGAGTCGGCTTCCGGCGTCAGATAACATCTTTCTACTCTCTCTGTAGATTTATTTCATATTGTTTGTACAAAACTGGATCTTAGATATTGCAATCTACATATTCCCCTATTTCGTATTCAGTTTCCAACATTAAGGGGGAGGAGGAGGGGAGGCACTTGGATGTCTAGACTTCTAATTGCTTAAATTGTTGGCCGCATATGGAAGAGGGCAAGAAGGATACTTGAGGCTGGTACCTTTTTCTTTCATTGTTCAGATTCCAATTTCACACACATTTCTAGCTCTAAAGACCTGTTCACATCCTAGCTAGTTGACAAAGTAGCTCAGGCCAATAAACCCTAGTTAAGTTGGCTCTACTATGCTGACATCAGCCCCATCACCCTCCTGCCAATGAGAGGGAAAGGTCAGTCTCATGAGGTCCCATCGGAGGTCTGCCAAGTGGACCCCTCTAAATGGATCTTGTAGCTACATTATTGCCTGTTTTCCTGTGCTCGACCATCCATGTCCCATCATCCCTATAAGAATCTGGCTTGGTGGGTGATGAAAATGTTGCACCACCCATAAATTTAATACCACAATTAGGGATCAAACTCGTAATCTGGAAGTGGCTGGAAGCCATCTGTATGGCTCCGATTGGAAGGGAGATAAGACTACGCGAAGCTTCTACTGTGACCTTTCTTGGTGAGATATCCATCGAGGATCTAGGGTTCTTAGCTTGCCTTTAGTAGAACTGTAGTAGAAGCTAAGCATTATTCTCTCCTCTCAACCGGTCGATCTTTGCAGTTGCTAATTATTGGCCACGGAGAACCCGGACTGAGCTGTGAGAGGTCGAGCATGGAAGGCGAGGCAGCCAATACTACCAAAAGGATTTGACAGGGGAAGTAGATGATGTATCTGTTCATTATCTGCATCTCTCTTGTACCATTTCTTCCCTTCCTTGATTTGCTTCTTTTCTCTTTGGTCCTAGAAGTGCTGCTCAAATACCTGGGTCCCCCTATCCTACTCATTTTCTCTCTTCTCTTGCTATTAGAGTTGTTAGCATAGACTGGTTTTAGGAAGTGAGAAGAGATCCTCTCAGTATATTTTTAGACGGAAGTCTACCAGTACTGAGAGGGGAGGAGGTCAAATATTGCAAAAAAATCACTCCTATGATTCCCAAGTTTGGTAAATATCTGGATCTTCTCTTTCTTAATACTGTTGAATTTTTATTCAAAAGTGTACGGGAAATATATCTAAAGTGGAGATGTATCCTCTATACTTCCAGCATGCCATACATCATACGTACATTTTTACTCGCGTGATTCAGGCATAATTTGATCATCTGTCAAGAGAAGATAGAAACAAAGACAAGCAAGAATTAAACCACCTTCTCATGCAAGTTTGAAGCTTTGCTGCACCAGAAACCTCGGTTTTATTCTTTATTAGGCAAGATTTCTCACATAACATGATGGGATTCCCAAACCTTGAGGACCCACCATGGCTGGTGAGCCTCGAAAACTTTTTACTGCCCCCCCTCATGAGGAGAAAAAAAAAAAGAGCAGAACAAAGTGAAGTATGATTGAGATGAAAGTTGCACTGCTGGGTGTGCGGTGCATGGGGACAAAACGTTTGGCTGGTCGTACAAGGCTTGCCATGTTGCAGCACGTGGAGGAGGAAGAGGGAGAAGACCCCACTGCTTCACGCTGGTTGCAGCCATTGATTAAAGCACAAAGCAAGTTGCTGCAACTGCAGTTGCCGGTGGGGGGAGATGAATAGGTGAATGCTAACTCTGCAAAATAAGCAGGAAAAAAAAAATTTGAAGAATAACTTTTGAGAAGTAGACCACCTGATCTTGCCAAATTGTCGCCAGTTTTTGCTCTTATCAATACAGCATGGTGGAGTCCGTACAGTGGCTATGCTACTGTTATTTGCTCTTGCAATATTCTATTGTTATATATGTTGGGAATTATTATTTTTTTGGTACAGATGATACAGTGTAGTAAGTTTCTTATTTGTATGAGTAATAAGTGCAGAGGCATTGCAGTGGATAAATAAAAATAAAAAATATTTTTGTTTTAGGTCGGCCTCAAAGTGTCATAAACGTCCGTACAGTGCAATGATTGATTGGACGACCCAGAAAAAATCTGAAAAATCAAAAATCGAGTTCAAATGAATAGTTAAAAGTACACATTTTTAGTGTTCATCGGAGTTTGATTTTTTATTTTTTAGATTTTTATGTCGTCCGATCGGGGACTGTACTGTACAAACGGTTAGAACACTTCGGGGCCAACCTAAAAAATAATATATATATATATATATATATATATATATATATATATATATATATATATACCCACTGCAATGCAGTAAGTATTACTCTATTTATATTTCCTTCTTAATATAGAGAACTAAAGTAAGTCTAAACTTTCTCAACAGTTTCAGAGGCCTCTAGATCTCTTTCATTGAAGACAGGTGCCACACGAGCCAACAAAATTTAAAATTCAACAGTTTACAATGCTCTAATATGAAGAAATTAAGAAACAGCATTTTATAGTACACCAAGCAATCCCGAGGTTGGATTGCTCTGTGGGGAACATAGGACAAGGAGACCACATGTAAAGAACAAAGAAGTGAAACAATGCTTTTGGGACACTTTAGAAAAGTTAAATACCCAATGAGAAACAGTTAACCCAACAGTTGACCTGCCATTCCTGGCTCCACCATCTTATTAACATAATTAAAGGAGTTGCCCAAAGGTAAAGAAGGTCTTAACAAAAGGAGCCTCCTATATATCAAGCTTGACCGATACAAAACGCAAAGGAGTGATGCGGTGCAGCCCAATTTTGTTTATTTTTTATTTTTTGAATTTTTTTATGATCAGTTTCATTATGTCTGACATGTTCAAACACTCCAATCTCTGATCGAATGACTCAAAAAAAAGTTAAAATTAAAAATCAAACTTCAGTGAACAATTAAAAATATCCTTAACAGGCCGAGCCCAATAAACTGGGGCTCGGTTTTTTATTTGTTTAGGATTTTTTGAATCTCTCAATCAAAGATCGGTTTGTATGGACATGATGTACAGCAAGTATTACTCAAACCCAAATATCCTTCAGCATAGCAACAACAGTAACAATAATGGGACTGTGCTATTCCACCATTTAGGAAAGAATTTGAAATAAGAATGAAGATGGCTTCTATGGGACCCACATCATATTAACATGCAGATCAAGGCTCCATAAAAAATAAAAAAAAATGAAATAATTGAAATCATAATCTCCTTCATCCAGATTTTGAACTATCATAGATATTTTATCTTGGGATTTTTTATTTTTTATTTTTAACTAGCGTTCTCAATGCAATCTTAGAACATGATGAAGCAAACCAACATCTAACTTCTTTTGTGGGATAAGAATAGAGAAACGAAGCCACTTGTACTCCCCAATTAAGATACTTTATTTAAGGTATAATGTTAGAATTTTCACTCGTTTTTACATCAGTCCAAACGAGCGTAGGTAGAAGACTGTAAACCTAGGAAATGTAGCTTTCGGATCATCCAATTGCACTAATCAAAAAATGGCCATCCTAACATGATCTAAAACAAGAGATTTCGCTTTTCACCAATTTAGTTTGTATTTTCACTCTTTGTTACATCAATCCAAGCAAGTGTGGACGACTATGTCGAACCTATGAAATGTAGCTTTAAATTCCCAGCCGCCTTCCAGTCCACCGGCATCCCGCCCGTTGTCTGCAATGTAGGGCCCAAACTTTATATACGGCCTAGACAGGCCCACTCATGTGTGTTGTTCGACGGTCATACGTAGAGGAGCAATACTCGCTGCACTCCGGACGTTACAGCATAGGGTAATACCTGCTGCTCTGACCCCATTGCTATATCGAAGGTCAGTGCAGTGAATATATATATATATATTTTTAATTATATATATATAATTAAAATATTTATATGTGGGCCCATAGGTGCCCTGCATGTCCGTACAAACTGATTTCTGATCGGATGACAAAAAAAATTTGAAAAATAAAAAATTGAATCCCAATGAACAGTAAAAAATGTGTTTAATGAGCCGAGTCCAATAATGATTTATAATTTTTAGATTTCTTTGGATTGTCAGATCTTAGATCGGCGTGTATGAACATGTAGGGGATCTTGAGACCCACCTAAAAAAAATTCAAAAAATAATTTTTTTAACCCACTCACTGACCCTCAGTGTTGCAAGTCGGACTCACAACATAGCTTGGATTGCATTTCCTTGTGATTCTACAAGTTGGATTGTATTAGAGTACAGTTTGAATTTTTTTAACTGACTGGGTGCCGAGTTTGAGTAGTCTTCCAACGTGGCTTTGTTTAGTCAAAAAAATTCCCCTATTGCATTATCGCCGCAGCACTCCGAACATTATCCTACGTGGAATTAAGGCAGGCTTTAGTATGCTATAATAGATGGAAATTCATCTGAACTGTTCATATGAAACCCCCTCCCCCTCGCACACCAAAAAACTATAATAAATGGTAATTCATTTAAACTGTTGTTTCTTGTGTGTAAAATGATATAAAACACCATAACATACCATCTTCCGTATTTCTCTTATGCTCTAAATACTTAGGGTTTAAAATATGGTAAATGCATGTGGCGTTCATTCCTTCGGTTGTAATGTTTAGTCAAAAACTAACTATAAATCAAAATTCAAAGATTTAAGTCGGCAATGTTAAAATTAAAAGATTACAAAGCTTTAAAGCACACCAAACAATACCCAATTACAAGATTATTCCTTTCTTTTTCCTTCTAAAATGTGAAACCCAAGATTTGTAGAAGAATTCATCTCATCGCATTGATCTAAACAATGAAAATTTAACGGAAAAAAAAATCTTGCAGGTTACTTCGACCATAGTGCAGACAGTTTTTACTTCAAAGCAACCGGATATGGACCCACAAATCTGCTTGCTGGGCCCATATGATTTACCTGGTTTACACAACTTCACAGCCTTTTTGATGGGATGCCACGGGCAGGGTCATGGTTGTGGGCGCCCTGGATCTTTTATGCGGGCCCGTCATCCCCCTAATCCGTTAGCTAACTTTGAGTCAAAGTTGGGCCACCTGTCTGATAGTCTGCAATCAGTGGCCCAACTGCACAGCCTAAACAGGCCCACTCATGTGCATCGTTGAACACGGTCAGACTTGGAATAGGGACTTCAACCAAATGCCTAGAATTCATTCTCTCTCTCTCTCTCTCTCTGAGTTCGGTCGAACTTTCCTCTCCAGCACTCCCAAGGGCAAGTGCCAACAAGCTACCAGACCCTCTCCGCCCACCGCAGGCAGCCCGCCGGCTGCCGCCCATCAGTCGGTGCGCACGGCCGCCGTCCATGCCCCCTGCAAATAACAACACCGGCCATAACCACCCATTTACCATCCCTGCCGACGCCAAGCCGTCATTGATGGAACAGAGGCCAAGCTGACACCCTCTCCAACTGGCATCAGCACCTCCTGGTTTCCAGTGATACACACAGATATATCCATTGACACGTCTCATTTGAGAAAAGAAAACCGTGATTGTTAATAGCAAACAATGAAGAAGGGTGACTGTTCGAGGATAGACGAAGTAACATTAGATTTATGATCAAACACCAACAGTGTATATAGCCCTTAACTTTATCGCATTTGTTGCCCATGACTATCACATACAAACTTGTGCTACAGGGCTGCTGCAATTGTAATAAGACTCGGTCCAGACCAAAATAGTACATGCAAATCTAACTTTTGGTGATGAGGAACCTTGGCAGCTTGTTAATTTACCACCTTAATCAGACGATATATTTTTGTTGGCCATTGTTCCTCTTCTTAAATATTTTTTACATGGAAAAATATGTGTCTGGGATGAATTGATGTTTCATCCCCTTGACATAATTAAGCAGAGAAATGAGTGCTTGTGCATACGTAGACTGCGTTCATGTTTTCAGTGGCGCTTTCTTCTCTCTATCAGATATCCGAGCAGGGGCAGTTGAATGCGACTTGAAACGACCTCTTCCCCCACCTTCTTCCGTTTCCTGAGGCATGGGAACGACAAGCATTAGAATTTCCTTCATTAAGATTCATCAGATAGGAAAAAGCATAAGTGTCAACCCAACTCAGCGCAGCTCCCAGCTTTGGCCAATATTTTCTCAGGAGGCTAACCCACCACAACTGAGCCTCAAACCAGGTCGACCAAAATCAGGCAGATTGTGTTGGATCATGGCTCAGCCAAAAGCACCTTAGTGGGGCTCATTGGATACAATAATGTTTAGATCTCTAGAATACACCAGCATCAGGTGGGTTTTTCCTAGAGCCAGTGCTGTGAAGGTGACTAAGCTGCTAAGCGTGCAAGTGAAAGCAATGTGTAAATAGAATTATGGAACACAGGTCTTGCACCTTTTTCTTCACTATCTGAACAACATCCTCATCGTGAAGAACTTGTTGGAGTCCACAACGCTGAGGGTAATGCTTAGCACTGGTTCCCCATACAAGAACATATTTCACATCCTTTAACAGACTTCTGTGTATATGATTACAGAAGTCTTCAACTGTACATCCCCCTCTGTCCTGAAATTAGATACCACGTGAATCAAAGATAGCACATTTTTAGTGAGTTCAGGAAGTGGTCAACGTGTCAAATACACCAGGTAGTATAACATAACTCATGGTAGACAAGAAAATAGTAGAACACAACTCACAGTTGAAAGAACTACAGGATCTGTGAAATCAGGTTGTTGTCCCTGCGGCTTTGTGTAAGCTCTCACAAGCCCCATCTCCTCCCACATTTTTGCAAGTAGTCTATCTAGGTTAAGCTGCAATAAAGCATCAAGGAAATAAGTACCTTCCATCCGAGCAAGTCAAAACAATGCAGAGTCGTAGCCATGGATTTACTAGATATTGACACTACGAGCAAATTTGTGGCCCCTACTGCAAAATTCCATATTCAAGAAGATAAAACATGCCAACTTATTGTCGTTAATAGAGTAGAACTTGCCTTCAGATTGCAGCTAATGACAACTGAATTTGGTTGCCGGGCGAGTCTGTCCACGTCATCAATACCAATGACATCAATTTTATTATAGACGTAGATACACTTCATATATTTTCGGTTCCCCTCAATGACATCGATAAGATCGTCAACAGTAGCATCCTCTCTAAATAACACCTATAATGAAACAAACAGAAAAACAAGAACATGAATGATGAGAACAAAGTTGACAGGAATCTATTTTTTATTTAATGCCTACTGGTAAATACATAATCAATGAAATGTGAAGCACGAGGCTACTCATGTGAACATTATTTTGCCATTCTTTCTTGCTGAGGCATATCCTCTGCAACATACTTCAGATTTCTATCTATTAGTGCCCTCTAAGTAGGCAATGGGCAAACATTTTGTGTTCCACCCAACAACACATCTGTAGAGGCATAGAAATGGGTGCTAAATAATCCTGTATCGGTTGTTGAGAAGGCAACCATGTGCCTATAAAGAAGGTCCTCCCACTTTCCTCCTAAGAAGGGTCATTTTCCTAAAAGACAAAACCGTGAGGCCCATGGGCCAAAACGGACAATATGTAGGCGAGAGCCTAAGTTCCTTCCCGCAACATTGGCGCCGTCTGTGGGAGCCCCAATCCATACACAAGCTTGCCTTCTCAGGAGGCTGTGTAGAGGCATAGCAATGGGGGATAAATAATCCCGTATCGGTTGTTGAGAAGGCAACCATGTGCTTATAAAGAAGATCCTCCCAACAAGGGCCCTTTTCCCAAAAGGACAAAACCGTGAGGCTCATGGGCCAAAGCAGACAATATCTTGTTGGCGAGAGCCTAGGTTCCTTCCCGCAACAACATCCAATATAGATAACTACTGGAATATTATTGCCTCAAATGACTAGACTATCTCAAAGAGATCACATGCATTATTGGTGATATATAAAGGCTCAAGTAAAGTATTTCAACCTCTTAAGCCTAAATTCTAGCATCTTCAGTTTTACCAGGCATTCATTTCGAATCCTATTTTTTTCCCTTTTTTTATATTTTTCTCTTTTTTTTTCTTTGCGGGGAGGGGGGGGAGCAAGCAATAAAAAACAGAAAAATGGTAGAACAGTGATACTGGAGGACCAAATGAGTGGGTTAAGCAGTATCAAATAGCAATTAAATGTACAAGAAAACCAATCATAAATGGCAGTATAGAAATCCCAAATGAGTTGAAGAGAAAAAATAGCAGCAGGCTGTGGTTTCCCATGTTATTCAAGAGCAAAAACATCACATCATTTAATATGGAGTCTATGATTTCAAATGACATAGCAGAGATCTGAATCAACCTAACCATATTACAAGACAAGGACAAAAGCCAGCATGTCACTGTAATGAGATAATGCTAACGCACAATCATTGAATGCCCAACCATAATCTGATTAGGGATATGATTCAGTGACTTCAAGTGAATTGAGATAGGCTGAAAATGCAGTGTTAGGTGTTGAACAGCAAAAAGCAGGTAAACATACGGCAATCTTAGCAATGAAACCTATTGAAATCTGAACCAGTCATCCCTTCCATATTTTTGGCATAGTGAGGACGAAACCAAGTTGACATTCCCACAATGAGTAGTTAATACTTAGATGGTCAGTCCAAACAGCTGTCCTCATGACTTGCTGGAGGAAGAAAACTTGAAATTCCTTATCATCAAAGAACTTTAGACAAGTAATTCTCTTACAAGCAATTGACAAGGAATTCAAATGTCCAAGACACGTATAAACAGCTATATATAAATTATCTACATCTGCATATAGACATAAATATATAAATAAAGATGTCAAGATATAACTGTGTGCCAAAATTATAGGCTAAGAACTCTCCGGGATTACAGCCAATAAACAGGAAAGGAAAAGAAAGAGAGATTCACAAAGTCTTGCAGCTAGGGAATATGCTAAGTTTGCAGTTTAATTGCTACAAAGTCCAAAACTATGCCCCCATCCACTAGAACTTCTGTGAAATCTTTATGTAATTATTGCGTACAGAAAACTTTGCACAGCAGTTCCACGGAATTGAATAAAAATACCTCTGCATTATGTATCTTGTATTCATGTAAAATTTGATAGCAAAGCTTCTCATCTACATGGGTCAATGCCACAGTGCTATTGAAGGAAATGCCCCCGGTCTTTTTCTTCTTGAAATATATCTGCAAGCACGAAATCAGATATAGGTTTGGAAATTGTCCTTCAAGAGGATATTTATATCAACCAAATTCCATTTCAAGAAGACATTGGACAGTCTGCATAGTAGATATTAGGAATCCAAAATCATGTGCGTGCGTGCATGCGTACGTGCGTGCGTGCGTGTGTGTGGGGGGGGAGGGGGGGGTGCGGGTGTGGGTGTGACAAAGAGAGAGAGTGTGTGTGTGAGTGTGAGAGAGAGAGAGGTGCACCGAGCCGAAAACAAACAAATGAATAAAATACATCTAGGTAGAAATCAATCAACAAGTTGCCATGTACAAAATTGCTTACAGAACCCTCTCGTGACTTTATTTGACAACAAACTGCAAAAAAGGAAACTAACATCCCTCATAGCCCAATCAAAACTATGACACCAGGAAGAGAGGATATAACAAAACATCCTCAAAGAGACAACCTTTAGAACTGGCTGAAAAGATAAATGAAACCCATTCACGGACCTTATCCAGGAAACATAACATTATGATTATGCAATAGCAACATAGCAACTATGTAGAATAATAATCTCATGCAAAGAAAACTTACTTGTGGAGGCCTCTTATTTAGCCGTAGTCCAACAGCTTCTAACTCCTTCGTCAGTATTTGGCGATGACCCTCACTCTAAGTATATGTTGACCATACACATTTTCAGAGACGTACATAGTTAATCGAAGAAACTAACACTAAGAATAGGCAAATTTGGATAAGTTCCAGAAAACAAGGGTAGAAATAAGAATAAGCAAATTTTGATAAGTTCCAGGAAAAAAAAAAAGGTAGAAATAAGAACAGGCAAATTTGGATAAGTACCAGAAAAAAAGGGTAGAAATAGCTTTAGACAGGGTCTAATAAAAAAATCCATATTGGAAAAGAGATAATTATCATAGAAGTTGGATGCTCATGAGGACACTGCAACTTATTCACACGGGGAAGAATATGTACCATGAATGACCACATTCAACCAACAGAATTGATCACTATACTTTTGAGATGTGTAAAGTTGATGGAAAGAATCCATATAATTCCCATTTATCAAACGGTAATAGTATCGAATACAGGTATAGAGGATACATAAACCAATATAGCATTATGAAGTCTATATCTGCAAAGTAAACACAACATGGAGTTCCTATCCTACTTTAAGACCAGATATAATCAAAAGCCAAACATGTGCAAGTTTATTAGAAAACAATATAAGTGAACAGCTTACTTTTGAGGCATCAAGAACCATTAGCACAATGTCCGATGACTTGGACACAGCAATAACCTGATAAAAAAGAAAATATAATCACACTTGATTCTGAGTTTCTGAAGAAACTAGTTATTAGGAAAATAGTAGCAAAAAATAAGTAGGAAGCTAGAAACAACTTGTTACATGACATCATTTATCTTTTTGGACTCGGATTTATTTAGGACATCAATGAAAAATGAGGTAACAGCGAACGACCTGGACTCTAACCTCATTTTGTTGGTGTTATAGTTTTTTCGTATGAAAACCTTGTTTTTGATACCCTACAAAAGCCATTAATATCTAAGAGATGGATAATAACAATTTTAGTCATCAGGCATCAAGGAATATAAAGAAGAAAGTTAGCAGGCATTAATGACTTGGACAAAAGACAGATAAACAGTCAATCACTGAAACTGCTTTTAACATTCTTTCACCATTCATACCTTCATGTATTTTTAAAGTGATTTGTAACATACGTACATTAAATCGAAGAAGAAAGCTGTAAAAGTATGTAAAACAAAAAAGAAATAGTATTCTCCTTTCCCAAAAAATTGGCCCACCAAGTACAAGAGCTCTCCCTAAAAAACTCCCTGCTATATACAAAAACTCACCCCGAAATGATGACCACTACACAAACACCACACCAAGAGAGTGTGGCCAAGCAACCTATTGCTCAAAATAAAACTATTCAATCCCCTCTCCCAATCTCTGATCTACATACAAATGAAATATGCAAGCTGCTCCACTATTCTGCATTTGCTATTGAAAATGTGATAGTTCCTCTCCCCCATATTCCAGACTCCAGGCGGTAGCATGAAGCGCTATCCATTGAATATGCTCCTCATTCTTGATCTTTGTGATCTATTCCATCTCATCATCAGTCCAATGACTCCTGCCACATTTTAGAGGGAGGACTCCAGATTTCCACAAGAGACTCATACTGTAAAAAGGAACTCTCCAAACTAATTAAGTGAAGAGGCATCATACCAGTAGATGATCTAGAATATCATCTTCCCCATCACACAAATAGCATGTGGTTCTGATACTATCCAAAAGGAAAAGCATCTAACGAGATCACACATTGGGAGTCGGGCATGAGCAACGCTCCACCCACGAGACCTTGTTTAACCTTCTGTCTGCTGCGAGGATTGCAGACCATCAGGTATCATTAATCGCTTTTCTCACTAGTACTTTCTTTAGGCAAAGGAAGCATGATACAGTTTTGATCAAATAGGTATAATACAAAATGGATGACCAAGCAAATTCAGTATATTAAGAGAGGGATGTTTGGAATCGTGATGCGGGACAGCTACCGATATGAGTCTGAATCCTAACTACAAACCAAGATCAACAGCGAACATTGTAAAGGACAGCAAATAGCAGCAAGCGACTACGAAATCCATGAGTGAGAAAACATAAAATAACAAGAAACTAAGCTCCAAAAGCCGTCCCTCGCAGCACAGGAACGAGGAGGATCGACGGTAGTCAGAACTACCACAGTCTAGGGCAGCAGTCTCACAGTCAACGGCCACAGATCAGGCCCCTAGGATGGGTTCCTCTCAACCCACGGCGGCAGTGATAATTACATACAGCAAGCTAGATGAACTAAAACTCACTCGCAGCAGCAGATTAACCATATACGAGGCAAGCAAGCGTGAAGGATCCGTGCATGAGCCAGAGGCGTGAACCCGCAGGTGGGCCTGCGCTAGGGCTTCCAGTGGGCCGGGCTAGAGACAGGGCCAAGAATGGACGCTGGCGTGCACAGCGGGGGGTCATGGGGCTGTGGTGCGGCAGCGGAAAGCAGCAAATGCCACGTGTCACTAGGCTCCTCGAACGAAGCGGGGCGGCAGGGCGGGAATGCAGCAGGGGTTGCAGCGTGGAGGCGACTATGGGCGGGCGGGAATGCCTGGCAAGGCCGACGACTCGAGGGGTGGGCGAACCTGCAGGCGCCGCTGCATGGCGACGGGCGAGGCGGCTGGGCGGGCACTTCCCCGCTTGAACGACGATGCGGTTCCCAGACGAATCCGGGCGGGCGGCCACGTGGTGAGGGGGAATGATGGAGGCGGCAGTGTCGAGCGGGAGGGAGTGCCCCGATGGGCACGGACAACAATGTCATCTCGGGCGAACCCGGACGACGCACCACGTAGGCCGTAGACGGCAGCAGATGGCCAACAGACGCGTGCCAAAGCGGGGGCCAGCGACTGCTGTGCGGGCAGCGACAGCGTGCGAAGATGACGAGGCTTGGGTCCGTCCAGGCGCTAAACGACAAGGAGGAGAAGGAAGGAGAGAACATGGGGCGGGGCCAGGGAAGAGAGAGGGAGAGAGAGGGGGAGGGAGAAGACAACAAGAGCTTCCACCCTAGGAACTCGTGCCCTTCATGGGCCTCACACACACAAGCGGCACATGCTCTTTATTTCTTAATCATTCATTCACTAACTATCCTCCTCAAGGGATACAAGCATTTAAATAGAGAACCCTGGATCCATAATGAAACCCTAACCTCAACAAATGACCAAAATGTCCCCCTGGACAAAAAATACAGAAAATCGTGCAGAAAAATATAAAAAAATAGAAAACAGATAAATGGGCCTCCAAACGGGCCATACACATGTCCAAACTGCTCCTAAATGGCTGAAATACAAATCAGTCCACAAAAAGACCATCATCTAGCCATAAAGATGTTGGTGTCGCCGCTGACGTTTGTCGATGGTGGTAGACGTGGGCTGGATCGAACCAGACCCGTGCTCTGGTGTCCTCACCAAATCGTTGATGAGCTAGAGAGATTAAATGGGATCTGCTTTAGGTGAGACTAGGACAGGACCATACTGTAGGAGGTTTTTTTGTCATCACTAACTCTCTCTCTACATCCTAAAAATTTAGTTGATGATCTACATTTACACATCCAAAAACATCAGACACCTTTTGCCATTTTATTATTATTTTCACCCTGAGGTCATGCTACAATATCAACCACTTCAGTTGTTTTCAACTTGGCATAATCCATTTTAAACATGCGCAGACTTCAACTTGTGGATTCTTCTTGAACCTTTTTACCATATAATGATTTGAAATGCAAGCCCAGCTAAAAATGTTTGCAACAAATCAATTATAATCGCATAACTTCATGTCGAGAAAAATAAACTGCTGACACTGAATGGATTTTCACATTTATATAAACAGCTTGCCGCCTTTCCTAACAAGAAGATACTAATGCATTCTAAATCTATATAGGGTGTTTGGTTTTTTTTTTTTTTTTGAAGTTTCAAACTTAAATTTTATTTTAAGGGAGAAAAAGAGATGTAAACCCTGTTTGGAACCACCACCTCCAATTTTTAGGGAGATGGTTACCTCTTCAATAAACTCTATCATGGAATATATATATATATATGAGAACTGATTTAACGTGCCCCCCTTCGAAACCCCACCCCCCCATGTTTAAAAAAACAAAAATCATCAATAATGTTTAAATATTCAAATAGGGTCCTTAGGGTTGTTCCCATCTCTCGGGCTTTAATTTTCATCGTCCAATCTTGAAAATCAATTGGAACTGTCCGATTAGATATGTAGCAAAAATCAATCTATAAAAATGTTGGAAGATAGTCAAAAAAACAGAAAATTTGTCAAATTAGCCTTAGAGTTGATCCCATCTCCAGGGGTTTTAGTTTTGATCCCCAAGCAATGACACATTTGATTGGACGGCTACGGTTATGTTTTTCGATCCAACAATGAAAGTTAAATCTCAAAGGGTAGAAACCAACATAGATGGGGGTATTTGAATATTTAAAATTATTGGTTTTTTTGGGGGAATTGGGATGAGAGTTTTGTGGTGGAGCCCAACTAAGTTAGACGCACCCCGGGGAGTGTTATAACCACCCCCTATATATAGTTACACACACACATATATATATATATATATATAAATATATATATGCACCCTTTTTTTCTGAAAGAGGTTAACATTTCCGTGACAGCACCCTCATCTCCAAAGCCCCCCTCCCTGCGTTCTTCCAATTCCTATCACCTCACTCTCTCCCTTTCAGACTTTCTCCTCCTCAATCAATGTCCTTTCATACTTAGAGATGAGCTTGTGATTGCCTGTGTCACTGCACAACCGCTGCTTATCATTTGCAACACACACAGCACATCTAATGCTAGTTGTCGCACCACACTGTTGGACATGATTTTTTTATAGAGGGGCGTGAAAACAAAAAAGGAAGAAAGAAGGGAAGAAAGAGAGGGGGACCCCCCACCGGCTGGGGGGGGAGGGGGGGGGGTCCCATTAGAAAAACAGAAAAGAAAGGAAGAAAAAAAAAAAAAGAAGGAAGAAAAGAGGGAAGGGGGCAGCCACCGGTGGCTTCCCCCCCCCCCCCCCCCCACCAAACCGGTGGTGCTACCGGTTGGGGGTGCCACCGCCCCCCCTTCGCTCTCTCATACACATCTCTCTCTCTCTTTCTCACCCTATATAAACCCCCTTAGCAGGGCCTGCTGCGAAGAGTACCGGGGAGGCTTTTTGAGGGGTTTGTTGTGAGTTTCTTGGAGCTCTTGAAGAACGAAAAGAAAGACATACGCGCTGTCCAAGAACGTTGCAGAACGAAGCTTGAGAACCCACCATTTATTGTAATTTATCATTCCAAAGATAAAAAATATATAAAAGGGAATGCTTTATAGATGGTTCATTCATATCGTTCGAATGATCAATGTTGTTTAAGATGAACAGCTCATTCATATTGGTTGGGTGACCGAACTTTGTTTCCAATACATGTGGTCCATTCATATGGTTTGAATGGTCAAATGCTTGATTCATTTGTATTGTTCAAATGACCAATATTGGTTTATTCATATCATATGAATGGCCATTATTTTCGTTATGATCATTGATTAAATGGGCGGCCATTGTGTCCATTAATCAAATCACAATATTGTACTTCATAAATGAATGAAAATGGACTGTCTGAACTTGAGATGCATGATTCTTAACATGATGAATACAATTAAATACATGAGTTTTAAAGGATGCTAAAGGACTCTTTAAGGGCTTCATCTAAAAAGATACTTAAAGGGCAAAGATTTTGGATCATGTTCCTTAAGAAAAGTATACACATCTTTTAAGTATCTTTTAAGGTGATGTGGCTTATCCTTTGAAGAGTCTTTTTCAAAGGACAAACCTCTAAGTATCCTTCAAGAGTCTTAAAGGACATCTCTTTCTAAAGATCCTCTATGAATGTAATATCTTGAGGATCTTTAGAGGAATGTTATCTCCATTTAAAAGTCAATTTCTCTGATCATCCTTTTAAGGGTTATGTCCTTTAAGAACCCCCTTTGAGGATCAAAAGGAATTTAATAAGCATGCCATCACCTATCCTTTGAGAAAATAATTGATTCATGCTAAGGTCATCTTGCAATGTCTTTGTGACTCATTTAGTTTTATGTTGCATTAGCGTGCGACTATTAATGGGCATTACCGGACGGTTAATCAAGGGTCGCCGATCATTGATTGGCATAATTAACACCGACCGAAGTCAGTGGGGAGAGGTCAAATTTACAGACCTATGCTTGATCCACACTTTTCGTAGACTCCCTGAGGACTAATCTCAAGTTCTTAAAGTCTACTCAAAATGAATAAATAAAAGAAATCAAAAACCTAAAATCAAAAAAGAAAACATCCCCACACACACACACAGCACATCTGCTGCTCACTGTTTCACTGTGCACAGCACATCATCTTGCAATGCTGGCCCCCTCCTGCACTTCCTCCTCCCTCCACAGCAACACCGATCGTAGTAGGGGTAGCAGAACCATGCCGCTTCACTGCTGACACCTTGCAGAATACAGCATTGCCCTGCTCCAACACCAGTGTGCGATAGCCAATGGGCCTGTGGCTCAACCACAACTGGCACACAGTAGATGGTGATGATGGCTTTTCCCCTATTTTCAAACACCCTATTTTCCACAAAAGCCTAAACTGACATTCACTCTGATTGCGTACTGGCTTCCCTGCTTGCATTTTTCAAATAACTTCCATATTATAATTGAATTTCATCTCAGGGTTGTTTAGGTTAATACAATAGATGAATATTTAACAAGGAAAGAAAAAGGAAAGGAAGGCTTCTTACCTGTCTACCACGTCCCTTGCCTTCTGAAGCTCCCTCAATGATTCCAGGAAGATCAAGAAGTTGAATTTTAGTATCATTGTAGTTGATGATCCCAGGGATGCAAGTAAGCGTCGTAAACTCATAAGATGCAGCTTCAGAATGTGTTCCCGTCAATAGAGTTAAAAGCGTTGATTTGCCCACACTATCAGATTAAAGAAACATAATCATCCATCATGTAGAATTAAATGTGCATAGTAATTCACAATGAAGTCTTCAAGGATTGGAAACCATAAAAATAAACACACTTTATGAACTTCAAGTGCTTAATGTCAAAGGCAACGGGAATGTACTAAAACAGTTAAAACAAGACTAAAGGAATATGAATTAATTATATTATTCGGACATGAAAGTAAAAGAGAATACTATATAAACGTGTTCATGTATATAAATGTGTTCATGATTTCCAAATCACAACACCTCTTTATGCTAGAGTATAAACTAGGCTCTAAATGGAAACCTGCATCCAAGTTTACAACACATTTCCAAATAAAAATAATGAAATAGGATGTCAAATTTTGCATCCCAAAATGAAATTGGATGCCAATAAGAATTCAGAGTAGGAAACGGAAACAGAAACATATATAAATTCTGCATCTGATAATTTTAATAGTCTTAGTAATAATGTCAAATCATATATATCATATTACCGTTGAAGTTTTAAATTCAATAAGATTAAGATGTCCCATGGGCTCAACCCCATTGGTGCCCCAAATCGGGCACACCCAGCAGGGGGACCAGCCCCTTTATAGGGGTCCATCCCCTATAAACCATGTTTTATCCCATGGGCCATCTTAAGGTGGCCCATGGATTTAAAAATACAAAAAAGTGGATATTACCGCACATTCACCAAATGAACAAAAATGAATTACATGTATGCAAAGGAAAAGCATCCCCCCCCCCTAAAGAATATCCCCCAAAGGAACCACCACCAGCTGCACAAGGGTCAACCCAGAAGGAAACCCTCCGTATAAAATAAGCACCCTCTAAAAAATAAAGAAGGAGCAATTACACTAAGCTTGTGTGAGCTGAGAATATAAAGATGGCCCAAAAATGGAGAAGAAAGAAATACGGTTTGATTCACCCGAAGTAGCCGTCCAATCTCTGACTCTATCAGTAATAAAACAGACCACCTGTTCCTTTACTTGTTCTAGGAGATATGAAAGTTCCTCTCAACACAAATTGCCATATGGTTGCATGCAACACCATCCAATACACCCTCTTATCAGAGTCTTGAGCCACAAATATAAATCCAACCTTTCATTAGCATTGTCACATCAGAGGGATGGTTCCACGGAAGTACCATCCTATTGAAAATGGCCAACCACTCTAACAAGGATAAGTGACAAGGCGGAAGCAAATGATCCAGCTTCTCCTTTTCATCGTCAGGCAAGAGCATGTAGTCCTCACATCCAAGTATACAGCCACATGGTTACAGGTAGGAAGCCTAGGGTGCGCCACTCTCAAAACAAGGAATTTGACCGTCAAAGGCCTTCACATCCAAATGTGCTGAAAATGAGGGCATCGCATGACCCCGTTTGCTACCACTCCTAAGTTGACTCCACCAACAAAGGCATCCTTCTCCCACTTCTCCCACTTCCATAGCCAATCTGTATCCTGACAAAGGATCTGTTCAGCAAGCAAAGCTAGCAAATCACCCAATTGGGACGGAGATCTCTTCATCATGCAAGTTTCTTCCAAATGTAGGAGTCCAACCTCCATCCTTTTCTTCTGGGTCAAAAACACTTGCAAGTGTCATGACATGAATTGATGTGGGATTAAACGACGAGGCAGGTGGTAGGCACACTGGCCAGGCAAGGCCATGCATGGTTTGTGTTAATCTCCCCCATGAAGTAGCAAGCCATCACATGTAGGAAGCCTCCTATGGGAGACTCTCCACAAGAGAATCCGCACCTTCAAAATGGTCGGGTCTCCACACATGCTCGAAGAAAGAGAACCTAATCCCTTAATCGTGAATAAGCCCGTATGCAGAAGTAACTGTGTACTTCTCTAGCATCCCAGTTTCGAATCCAGAAATCCTCCCTACTATGAACAAGAGGTGGCTCCTGGAGGAGAGCCAAAAGTTCAACCAGATGCAGTTCCTCCTGCAAATGCCTCCTGAATATTGGAGTCCAACACCCACCCACCCACCCACCCCAAAAAAAAAATGGATGTTTACCATCACTGCGGACCCGTGCCACAATTGACATTGAATTAGTAAGAACTTCCTGGTCAACTGAAACCTTTCCCCTAAGCCACGCCATCATGCCACTTGCCTCTCCAAAATAAGCATTTCTGTCCGTCACCAATGCCAACCCAAGGACCAGCTTGCACCATATCCTTTGCCTACAGGATCTCATTCCCACATTTAAGAGATGCTATAAAGGGTTCTTGATGTCAAGCAACACCACCCCCCCCCCCTCAAAAAAAAAAAAAAAAACTCATGCAGACCCTCCCCCATTGATATCATGTCATCCCCTTCATTTACCTCCACTCCCATGCCAGAACACCTGCACAGCTGCACTGAATGGCTTCAGGCTTCTTCACCACCACCTTAGGAATTCTGAAGAGGGACCAAAAATAGTTGGTGCTTGGTTATTGTTTATGATAATTTTGAATCTGAATGAATGGAATATATTCCAAGAAAGCCACAGAAATATAAATCCCAACCACCGGATCCCAAGCCAGTTCCCGTTATTTTATTCTTATCTAATTGTGGATTACTCATTTATCTGAATAAATTCTTCTATGCTCCTGTTTCTTTCCAGGTTCCACCAGTTTAAGTGAAGCAAGTCTTACCCCTTTGACAACAAGGATGGCAGTACCGGTACCGGTACCGGTATCGGTGGGTACCGGTACCGGTTCGTACCGGTCCGGTACCGGCCCAATACCAGTCTGGTACCGGTCGGTACCCAGGGTACCGGTGCCGGCCGATACCGGTACGTACCGGTATCGGCCGGTACTGCCAACCATGTTTGACGATCTCTATTTACTCTCTCAGCACTCACATCATTGTGAGCTAGATTTACATCATATCTCAATAAAAAAAACACAGGTTTTACATGAATTAAATGAAATTTTTCAGCAAGGAATTATGAGATTTTCTATCTGCTCCTGGTTTTTTTTATGACAACCCTGTCCAGCTTTGCAAGGTGGTCTGACAAATCCAATATTGACTCAATATTAGTGTTTTCAGGATCTAAGCTCCTAGGAAAGGTGACCATCTGTAGAACATATTACATTTCTCTAACCTTTTAGGTTAACCTGAAATGTATCATTTTGAGCTAGATTTGCATCATATCTCAAGAAAAAGACACAGGTTTTACATGAATTAAATGAAATTTTTCAGCAAGGAATTATGAGATCTTTTATCTGCTCCCAGTTTTTTTAATGACAACCCTGTCCAGCTTCACAAGGAGGTCTGACTAATCCTGGATATATTGACTCAATATTAGTGTTTTCAGGATCTAAGCTCTTAGGAAAGGTGACCATCTGTAAAACATATTACACTTCTCTATCCTTTTAGGTTAACCTGAAACGTATCTTTTGGAGCCAACCTAAACACCAAGGTTAGTAGGTACTATTACAATTTTTTCCTCAATTAGATAATGTCTAGTGTAGCAAATTAGCAATACTAAGTTTCATGTGTCTCTTATAATAAGAAATTAGCTCCCGAACAACTTCTAGATGAGATATTTTGAATCTTTGATTTCTTGTGCCAAACACTCCATAGCTATCCCTTTGCCACAATCTTTGCTTTCCAGAGGCTCAATTGCAAACTTGTAAGTGATGCAGGACAGCAGGGGGAAAAGGGGAAGAATGGCTCAGAGACCTAGATAGAGGGGAGGACAGGGGGTAGAGAAGAGGAAGAAGGAGAGGAGGGGGAAAGGAAGGGGGGAAGGAACAGGGGCACCACACCCCATGGAACAGCCCCATCTCGGGGTCCTCGAGCCCATGGCGGCGCAATCCACAACTCTCCTATTCCATCATTCAAAGCTCATCATTTCATTCAATAGCCATTCATCTCCTCCCAAAAAGGAGATACAAGAGTATATATAGGCTCCACTAGAAACCCTAGTAGAACCCTAGCTCAACAAAGAACATAATTCCCCTAACTCCTAAAAGTAGAGAAAAATGTGCAGGAAAATAACAGAAAAATGGAAAAATGCCTAAACGGGCCTCAAATGGGCCAACTAAAATCTAGAAAAACAGGAAATACTAATTAGACATCCTAACTACTAAACTTGGACACCAATAAAAATAAAAATACATAACAAATAAAAAAATGTGTCAACAGTCGTTCCGTCAAAGTCGGAGTCTCCATACTGGCCCGATTTGTGCCATCCACAAGTCTGCTCCTGCATCAATATCTCCGGTTCGAAAAAAATTCGCCTTCGAATTTTGAAATGTGCAAGTACAAAGATGCGGGCGACTAGACCAACTATGAAAAATTTCAAGCAAATGGTCATATCAAGAGTCTCGAACCAGTGTGCTGCATGTGAATCACAAAATGACCGCCACATTAAATCTTCTTGTGGGTGTTGCCAATCAAACACATATGTTGGCTGATAAACTATTAGCACATCGTCATGAGTAGGCAGACATAGAAAAGGAACATCAAAGACATCATCCAAAATATGACCCAACCCAGATCTCACAAATAATGTATGATCCCAAGTGCCAATTGCATGCAGTGGATCGACCTCGAACAAGGTGTCATCCAACAAATCAAATCCAGCCTCAATAACCAAACTCTGATCCCAGAAAATTCTAAGTGGTCCAGTAGCATCTGGAGCAATGATAGTTGCTGCTGCAGGCTCCTCACTTGTCTTGGCCTGTTCTGGAAGCATTGTTTGGGAACCAGTGGATACAACATAAGTGATGGGAAAGTGAAACATGCCGTTCCAATGATGTGGTTGGAGGATACATTTAGATCGCCCAATATCAACGGAAGCATGACATTCTTCCATCCAATCTCATCCCAATCTAATGTATCGGCCCGAAGAATCAATAATGCACCATGCTCCATCAAAGTAAAGAGCATGCTCCCGTGTGGGGACACTTGTAACTGACCGAGTAAAACTCCACAAAAGCTTGGTCACCCTCGACAATGATTTCACATGTCTTCAATAGTAAATCCACAATACAGCGAGAAATATAATCGTTGTCAAGTTGCTCATCAAGAATCACTTTTGTTCAAGACTTGTTTGGCAAAGATACAATGAAACTAAAAGGTATTGGAGGCATATTGCAAGAGATAACACGGGACCTCGACAGGGCGTGGAGCGAGGTCGGGCACACTACAAAGATGTCAACGGTACGATCAACGCGAGAAATGAAGCACAAACGGGTGACCTCAATATGCATGCAGAGGTGGCACACAAACTAAGGTATTGTTGGGGCTAGCACAGGTTGGAACTTGGTTGGCCTCACTGAGACAAGACCAATGGCGCTAACGGCATGCAAATCGGAGCACGTACGGACCCCGGGTGTTGGTGGTGCAATCAGGACTCCTAGTGCACCTCCTGTGTACTGTAGCGAACCAGGGCACGTCCTGGTTGGTGATGGGGATGAACCCTAGTTCAGGCCAAAGGATCCCAAGTGGTTCGGACCACCTTATGAACTGTGGTTGAACCAACCCTTCACCTGGACCGGGCCACCTTGAAAAGTAAGAGAAGAAGGCGGGTGAACTGGTTCAAACGAACCGTTACCTTAAATCACTGGATCCACCCGACGGGTCCGGATCTTGTATCTTCAAAGTGAATGGGTCCAAGCGGATCAGGGCCTCCTTCTCCACTTGAAGACCACCTTGCTTGCCCTAGTTGGCAGTGGGAGCAGGGAAGGGCGGCGGCGATAGCGGGTCGCAGGGACAGTGGCAGTGATGCCGGCGGGGGCCGGTGGGGGTAACAGCGGCTCCGGCGGGTGGCAGCAGCCTCCCCTCCCTCCTCTTCATCTACTTCTACTCTTCTTTTTGTTCTGCCAGTGTAAACCAAGAGAGAGGAGGATGATGCGGGCGGCGGAAGCGGCAGCAGCAGAAACCAACGACGGCAGCAGCAGTAGCTACCAAGGGCAGTGGCGGCTCCCGCGGGGGGGCACCGGTGACAGCGACAGCTGTAGAAGGGTGCGGCGGCTGCGACCGACGCTGACAGGCTGCAGGTCGAGCGGGGGTGGTGGGCGTGCTCTCCTTCTCTCTTGTCTTCTTCCTCATGAGCAGCGGCGACGAGGAAGGTGAGCGATTGCGGTGGCATAGGGATCGAGTTTACGCTCTAATACCAGTTTAATGTGGGACAGCAAGGGAAAAAGGGGAGAATGGCTCAGAGGCCTAGATAGAGGGGAAGACAAACAGTAGAGGAGAGGAAGGAGAAAAGAAGGGGGGAAGGAACATGGACATCACACCCCACTGAACAGCCCCATCCGGGGTCCATTGAGCCCATGGCGGCGCAATCCACAACTCTTCTATTCTATCATTCAAAGCTCATCATTTCATTCAATAGCATTCATCTCCTCCCAAAAAGGAGATACAAGAATATCAGTAATACTTGTTGCAATGCCCCATGCATTGCAATCCACGTGGTGCACAGCCGTCCGATCCACGTGATCGAACGGCTGCACAGCAGCCCGTCGGGTTTGGGGGCGTCAATTTTTTAATTATTTTATTTTCTTTGTTGATTTTTTTGATTATTTTGGAACATCCGATCAAAAATCAGATGGTACAGTTAGTGAGCTTGGTCGGCCCCGTCCCAACTGTATATCATTTTTTGAAAAAAAAACTTTTAGTATAGACTTCGGTTTGCGCGCAAAAGAAAAAAATAAAATAAAATATATAGCCGGGTCGAGGCCGACCAGAGCTCACAGGCTGTAACGTCCATTTTTTTATCAGACGTTCCAAAAAAAAATTAAATCCGAAAAGAAAACAAAAAAAATTGAAAAAACGGCGCCCCCCAAACCCGATGGACTGCTGTGCAGACGTGGATTGCAATGCATGGGGCATTGCAGCAAGTATTACTCCAAGAGTATATATAGGCTCCACTAGAAACCCTAGTACAACCCTAATTCAACAAAGACCATAATGCCCCTAACTCCTAAAAAAAGAGAAAAACATGCAGGAAAATAACAGAAAAATGGAAAATTACTTAAAATCTAGAAAAATAGGAAATACTAATTAGACATCCTAACTACTAAACTTTTAGACACTAATAAAAATAAAAATACATAACAAATAAAAAAATGTGTCAACGGTCGTCTCGTCAAAGTTGAAGTCTCCGTACTGGCCTGATCTGTGCCATCCACAAGTTTGCTCCTGCATCAGTAAGCCAATGCAAGATGTCACCTACAAGAAGATGAGGAGAATGGCCAGCTCCAAGCATTCAAGCCAAGAAACTTTATAATAAAAGATTGCAGATGCTGTCTTGATCAAATTAATTTGGGTCCGATCAATTCACAATCCTTATCAAATCATCCAGCGAGAGATAGAGAAATATCCTACTTCAACTCTATCCTTATCAAATCAACCACAGGAATCCATAGAACTACTAATGTATAGTAAACAGCAAAACCCCAAACTTTATCATCAAAAGACATCACTTTATGGAGCTCAACAGCAAACTTCTACAAGCATTGACCTATTAGATACACCTCAAATGAGTTTCAGCCAGTGAGAATAGTAATTTGTACTCCATGGCAATCCTGAAGAGGTTATATATCATGCCTCAACATACCTTGTGGTACAGTTGACAAAGAGTGCAGCTCATTGTTGAAGTAAACAATCTGCTTTCATTATCCAATATGTAGATATTATTGCCAAATATTAAATATTGCCTCTGGGATGCATGTACTTTCACTTAATGTTCCAACATTTTCATAAGCAGAACAGAAGAAGTGGTTGGCATGTTCCCACATTCATCAGCGTACAAGCAAAAAAAACACAAACAAATAGCATAAGTAGAACTAACATGCAAAGATAGGCTTCAATTTCCTTGTCAACCATGAACAAGACTAATCCTTGGTTATCCATCAAGTGAAAATTCTTAAGGAACATGCATGTGCATGGAATGTTATCGAAGGTAAGAATAACACGAACCTTGGAAATCCTATCAGTGCAACACGACCATGTCCAAATTTCGTAACTTCGAACCCTTCCCCAGCTCCACTGGAACCCTATTTGCCAAATTTATAAATTATAAGTAAAGTAGTAAACATAAACATACAAAAAAAAAAAAACAAATGATGAATGAGATCTATAAAAGATCAGCAAAAACCAACTGATGAAAGAGAAAACAGTAGACACAGTTAGACAACACACTATAAAAACGATATAATACTAATAGCAGTTACAACAATTAACTTCATGCAAGAACATTGTCCACCGTCATGAAATTAAAAAAAATATATATGGTGAACAGGAAATCTATGGTGAATAGGTTTCACTATTTTAGGCATGACCCTTGAAAAGCATAATATACACGTGGTTTAAAACTAGAGAAGGGTTCAATTGCCGCTAGTGGCAAAATAAGAACAGCACCACCTACTCCAAAACCACTTGAATTCAACCTCTAATTCTCAATCTACACTGTCAAAACTTTTCTAATATTAGTAAATTATTCACACTATTGTTCTGCTCAGGAAATGAAAGAAAGCCGTCTATCATTTTGCATGCTCAGAAGACTTCTTGTATTTTCTGGGAATGTTTCATGAGACAGCTGATCATCTGTTCTGCCACTGGGATTATCAATATCCTCACCACTTTGATAGGAGAATAAGAGAAGAATAATGGGTCTTATTCCTAGAATAAGGCTAATTCTACTTTGATAGGCGGATTAGGCTATACTGCGTCAGAATTGCTTATTCCCTGGATAAGGAGAATAAGCAATTCCACCCTAGACCCAACAATTGCTCAATTATGTCTATGCCGCCAGTGGGCCCACACCACTATCAAAGTGAAACACCTCTTGTTCTAGTCTAAGCAATTTCGGTATAAGTAATTCCGAATAACCCATTCTGCTATCAAAGTGGGGCAGATCATGTGCTTGATTTCATGCAGTGGTGGTGTACCATATGTCCCAGAGAATCCGAGAAGCAAATTTGGTCGCTGATTCTGCTGGCCTTAATGTGGGGAATATGGAATGAGAGGAATCACAGAAGAATGTCTCAGAACTTCAAAGAAGTTTATGGCATAATGAGGATCACAATAAAATGGGTGATTGACTGGGGCAGAGCTGTGGGGATCTTGTCTGAGAAACAGAGCTCTTTTTTTATTACAAAGCTTCTTACTTGGATGATCAACTTGATACTGTGATTGTGGGCTTTGGGTTTCCTTATTTTATTTCCTTGATAAAATAAGACTTCTGGTTTGGGTTTCTTTGCATTGCTCTCATCTGTTTTGAGGGCTTTGCTTGCTTACTTTTTGTATTGTATTATGTGTATTGTTGTTCCTATTTTTCTCCATCAATGAAATTTGTGGCCTTTTGGTCCATGTTCAAAAAATATATATTAGAAAATCATTTATGAATTCAAAAACATACACTTTTGATGCTTATTTCTTAACCATCGGATGAATACAAAATGGACGGCTTAGATAGTATGATTCATGGCACTACTCTATCCGTGACTTGTTATCAGATTTGAATGCTTTTTTTTTCTGGATAGGTTGATAACTAAAACATAAGTTTTTTTATAGTATAGATTGAAAAAGAGAGATTGAATTTATGTGGTTTTGAAGTAGGTGGCACCGTTCTTATTTTGCCACCGGTGACAATGGAATTCTCCTCATAAACTATAACTAGGAATCAATATTTCATCATGATATTAGCTTGTTATGTTCATTTAAACAAAAATCTATGTACGCAGGAAAATCTGTATAAATGTGACCTTGAAATGTTATTTCATTATTTTCACTTTAAGAAATTGCAGAGTGCATAAGTTTTCTTATAGTATAGATTGAAAAAGAGAGATTGAATTTACGTGGTTTTGAAGTAGGTGGCACCGTTCTTATTTTGCCACCGGTGACAATGGAATTCTCCTCATAAACTATAAATAGGAATCAATATTTCATCATGACATTAGCTTGTTATGTTCATTTAAACAAAAAGCTATGTACGCAGGAAAATCCGTATAAATGTGACCTTGAAATGTTATTTCATTATTTTCACTTTAAGAAATTGCAGAGTGATGCTACATAGACCAAAAGTATATTTTCCACAATCAGTAACTGCAGGAATTAGTAAAATTACAGAAAGAAAGATACACAGGCTATAGAAATCTTGTGTAATACACTTCACTTTTCAACTTTGTTTCTCCCCCCCCCCCCCTTTTTGTTTTTGTGTGTGTGTGTGTTGGGGGGGCGGGGGGCAGGTTGTTGTTGTGTTGATTGAGGACTGTCATTGTCGTCTAGACAACTGATAGATTTAGAAAAAATTAGCGAGGCATCACTCTTTCCTGAGAAAAGTGGGATTTTATCTCATTAGACTACCTTTTTTGTGAAAGTCCCATTAGACTACTTCTGAAAATTGTCCACCAAAGTTCCAGAGTTCAAGAACGGAAACGCCCATCAGTCCACAAAGTAAAATGAGTAGTACATAAATTTGACCGAAGTACAGAAAAAAGGGCTTCAGTAGGAATTCCATAAAAAACAGCATTTCTGCTGGAGATGATTGGCTAAAGAATCAAGGATGCCAATCCCGGTATACCGGTGGGTACTGATACGTATCGGTATCAGCTGTATCGGCCGGTACAGGCCAAAACAGGATTTTTTTTGTTTTAAACTTTATTTTGGTGGGCCTGTATCAAGGTACCCTATATTGGTACCAGTCACTGCCGATACCGGTACATATTAGTATTGGCCGATATTGCCATCCATGTGAAGAATCTTGGCCGATGCTCAAGATAGTTGCTGCCCCTTAAATGACTGTTGGTCTTCAAGGCATCAGAAACCAAGGAAGGCAGAATCAGCACGGATCGGATCGGCCGATCCGCTCGGTTTTCAGCCGGACGATCTGATCCCGAGCCCTGACCCACCGTTCCTTTCCTAAGATCGGTCGGATCGGCCGATCCAAGACCCGTTGGCTAGCTGCAAACTAGCCGTTGTCGTTGGGAACGTTCCCAACAGCTAGCAAGGGCCTTCAGAGGCTTATGAAAAACCCCCAAGGCCTTCTCCCATCCCTACCAACTCAATTCTTTACTTCTCTCTCTCTCTATCTCTAAGTTCTTTCTCTCTCTAAATTCTCTCTCTTTAAGTTCTCACTCTAAATTCTCCCTCTCTCTAAGCGCTCATTAGGTTCTTATTGCTCTCTAAAGCACTCATTGGTGTACTGAGCTTTGGAAAGTTGTGTTGTAGTGGCATTGGGCAACATTTATATTTTTTTTCTTTCTAACTATTTCTTTCTTAATCTTTTTATTTTACACTTTTAACATGCCTACCTCAGGGCAAAATGAGGTAACATCCGGCTCTTCTCGTAGCGACCCCAGATGGAATCATTGCACTATGATGGACATGAATGCTCATAAGGTAAAATGTAACTATTGTGGTAGAGTTACTTCAGGTGGAATTTTTCGTCTCAAGCAACATTTAGCAGACGTCGAACGTGAAGTCAAAACTTGTTCTAATGTCCCACTAGAGATAAGGAATCAATTCAAGAACTACTTACGACAAAAAGATGCCGAAAGATGAGTGACACCTACAGCGAGGGGTTGAGTTAGAGAGGAGATAACCCGTCCTTCCACCACCGGAGTGCACATATACCCTACAGGAGAAGAACCACAATATATACAAAGAAGGAGATCCCCTTCATTTACATATTTTGAATCAAGCAATGTTTATACTACTCAACATCTCATTAGTCTTGTTTTTTCGAAAATTCTCAATCTAAATTAATTATTCATTATCTTTTATTCATTCTTAAGATGAAAAGCGGCATGCAATAGAAGCAAGCAGAAAACCTTTTACCGAGGAGGATTTTTACAGATGGACTGGTCGACACATTGGACAAGGAAATGGGTATGGGCAAGGATCTAATGAAGAGAAAATTCATGACCTAACTAGGAACGATGATCCTAGGGTAGGTCCAATATATCCGTATCTAATACGGAGGAGTAGGCAACCATCTATTACGCCTGCCATGAAGAATTGGAAGATATGCAAGGAAAAGCTTAATCGAGCTTGTTCAAGGTGGTTCATCTACAACAGCGTGCCGCCAAGGATCCTTATCGGGAGGACATGATCGAGACAATCGGAGAAGTAGGTAAAGGTGTTCCGGGACCAACGCCCAAGGAAATTTACAACACTTACTTACCTCAAGAGGTAGCCGATCTCAAGGAATACATCAAGTCCTTTGAAAGAATATGAGATGAGAGAGGCTGCACAATTATGATTGATGGCTGGACAAGTGAGTATATCCAATTAGGGATGTCATGTTTACTTCTTCATTAATAACTACTTTGTTCTGAACTAATTGTTATCTTCTTTGTTTTTTTTTTAATAGGCATAACAAGGAAGAGCGTGATCAACTTCCTTATATACTGTCAAGCTGGGACTGTCTTTTGGAAGGCGGGTGATGCCAATGGTAAGGTCAAGAATGCTAATTACCTTTTCAAGCTAATCGATGAAATTGTGCAACAGGTCAGAGAGGATCGGGTCGTGTAAGTTGCCACAGACAACACAGCTGCCTATAAAGCCACTGGTCAAATGTTGAGGGAGAAGCAGCAACACCTATATTGGGTACCATGCTCCACCCACTCTATAGATTTGATGCTAGAGGACATCGGCAAGGATAAAATAGTGGAGGAGACAGTGAAGTGGGCTCAATTCATCACATCTTACATCTACAACCACAACTATGTGCTCATATTGATGTGCGAGCACACTAATCAGGGGGAGTTACTGCATCCTTGGGTAACTTGTTTCGCTTATACTTTCATTTCCTTAGAGAGTCTGCAATCTCAGAAGCGTGATTTGATGGTAATGATTTCAAGTAAGGGATGGCAAGAGTGAATGACAAGGCACGCAAAGCAATAGGATGGGGATAAGGGGAAGCAAGTGGAGGAGCTCATCGTAGATAGGCAGTTCTGGAAGAACATTAAGAAGATACTTAGTATAGTAGAACCTCTTGTACGTGTCCTCAGGATAGTGGATGCTGACAAGAAGGCTACAATGGGTTATTTGTACGAGGCAATGGATCCTGCAAAGGAGGACAGTGCTAAGGCAAACAAGAGCAACTTTACAAAGTGGTGGGAAATCATATATAAAAGATGGGATAAAACACTTCGCCATGATCTGCATGCAGCAGGTAACTACTTTTTACTTTCTAACATATTCCTACTATTTTTGTTTGACAATTACTTAACTAACAATCGACTTGTAGGTCATTTCTTTAACCCAAGATATCAATACAGTACCGCTACCCAAAATTTGCCAGATGATGAAGAAGTTCTTCGTAGGACGAAGAATATCATTCGGCGTTTATTACGAGACGAGAATGAGGTATAATAGCATGCAACAAGATGCATGACTATAGGCTAAAGATGCTCCATTCTGGGACTCACCATGCTCAAAAGGCAGTCATGTTGCTTTCACCAGATAACTAAACTATTGAACAATTAAATGATTTACATAAGCTACATGTCTTACATGACTTAAATGACTTATATTATGATAATCTTGTAGTGCTAGATAGATCACGAAAAAGCCCCGGACTATGAAGATCTAGCCAACATTGCCATCCGTGTGTCGAGTCAGATGACTTCAGCCTCTATATGTGAACGAAACTGGTCAACCTTTAGCTTGATCCATACCAAGCAAAGGAACCAGTCACAAAGATTAGAGCACATGGTCTTCTGTCACTACAACATGCAGCTAAAGTTGAAAAATCTCCAACGAATCCAAGAGAACCAGAGAGAAAAAACATGTTGGAGAGAGGAGGCTGCCAGACGACCTGTGCAATGGGAACCTCCAGTTGAAGAACCGATCGACATCAACGAAATCTTGGAGAAGGAGAACCCCCTTCATGCATGAGTGGATGCAACGAATATCTTGGGTCAAGTTCCAGATTTTGACCCAAATGAACGCTCATGGGCGGAAGGAGAATTGGACAAAATTCCATTATCCATAGAGTTTCAACTTCCCCAACCTCCTCCTAAAAGACAAAAGAAATATGTCCCGTGTACCAAGACCAAGTAAAGGTGAAGGTAAGGGGCCACTAACAAGTCCATTGGATATTACAGATCTAGATACGGTAGAAGAAGAGGAAATGCCAAAGCTGAGCGACAAAGTTCGGACAATTCCACTTTGAAAACGACTATTGATGATGATGATGATGATCCACACGGGAGTCAAAGTGGATCCTTGCAACATCAATCATCTCAAAGACGAGACTCAGGGTCAAGGAAGTGAAGCACCTCCAATTGTCTTCACTAGAGAGGAAGATTTTATGCATTGCACTCAAGACAAAGATCATTTGAGTAGGTTGGCAGCTACAAACAAGGGCAAAGGAAAGCAACAACAATGACAGGTTGGCGTTGGACATACGATGAGGGCAACACAAAGGTCAGCAGATTTTCCTCAAGACCAATTCTCAGATGCTTCATCTCAAGCTCCAGCACAGGGGTATGGAGCTTATACTCCCTATGCATACGTACCCCCAGCAGGGTATTATGCAGCTCAACCCTCCGATGCATCGAGTTACTCAGAAGGATATACATCAGGAGCATATCCTCAATACTCAGATGCATTAGGAGGATCTTATTATGGAGGTGATGCACAGCAATGGGTGCCAGTGACAATCACCTATGGCCACACAGATGAGTATCACCGATTTTGTTAGGAATATAGACAATGGTATGAGTCTTACATGTCTTGGAAAAACTACGTCCAATATTTGTATAACACCTACAATGTAAGACTACAATGATTTTTTTGTTTTCTTTTTTTTTTATCATTTATTCAACTACATGACTAACTTACTTAGAGGTAAGGTATTATGCCCCCCCATGTATCCAACTTTTTTTTAAAATTAATAAAATCCCAAGGGCTTACCCAATACTAGATAATTTTTGGGCATTTTAAGGCTATTTATTTTTTATTTTTTTATTTTTTTATTTTTCAACCTTTCTTTACAATAAAATGGGGGAATCGGACCGGACTGGATCAGTCGGGATCGGCCAGGGTCAGATCGGATCGGTCGATCCAATCGATCTAGACCCGGACCGATCCGTGTCCGATCCCCGAGTTTTCCTTCCTTATCAAAAACCTTCCTCTGAAAATGAGGACATTCTTTTGCTCCATATGTACCAACAGATACCATAACTTCATGATGGAACTTAATTTTCTTCAATAGTCAAAGTTGCAACGATGAGCCAACACTGAGGTCAGTGTAGGATACATGGTACTAAAAACCAGTTGAACCAGATAGGAAGAGACCTAGTTCCAATGGGGAGTATAAGAACTGGCTGGGTTTTAGCAAAATTGGTCTTGAAATTGGAATCGCAACTGAAGTCGGCCAGAGCCAGTATATAGTTTCCCACAGTGAACAGACGGCAGGTTATGGGATTTAATTAGCTAAAGCTCTTTCTCAATAGAAGTGCTAAATTGCACAAGTGTTCATTAAAATGCATCATGCAGTCCAGCCATGGATAGAGAAGGCACAATACTCATACCTTTGGAGGTTCTAACAATTGTGTTCTCAACTTTGCTAGTTTTGCCTTCAGCTGCCCAAGATGGTATTCTACATATCAATAAAAATAAATTTGTTTAATGCATAAAAAAACCTTCAACAGAAATATTGCATAACATTTAATGACACGTGGTAGAAAACAAATTTCTAAGTTCAGTGGTCTAGGTGATCATGAGGATTTGCATTGAAAATAGAATGTCTAGAAAGTTGGCTCACAACACCACCATGTAACTGAACATCCGAACAAAGTTCTGTTTCATCATAAACTCATTGCATCAAAAAAAAAGGTATATCCTAGTCGCAATAAGAATGTTCAACATATGTATATACATTGAAGTAAATAGCATTTGTTACTAATTGCTCCACCTATACATCGACACAAAAAGGTTTCCGGCTATAGAAACTACTTGGAGAACTTAATGCTGCCACATTAGACTTATGAATTGTCCAAATTACACAAGGAGATGTTATACATAATGTTGATGACTACCTAATTCTCAAACCAATTCCAGTGGAGCAAAAGTAAATCAATATAATATTATTATATACATAAATAAGAAATAACAGTAAATAGGGAGGAAAAAAAGGGAAGAAACCAAATCAAAAATAACAAAGAAGACATGAACTGCAGGTTATGCAAGCTGTCTGTTCAGCAGATACAAGAATGCTAGACTACAAATGGAACTTTCACTTAATTGAAGTAGTTGATTAATCGAGGGGGAGCCTTGGTGCAATGGTAAGGTTGCACCATTGTGACCTTGAGGTCACGTCAAAACCGGAAAAGGCCTTGTCGCACAAAGCAAGGAAATAATGTGTACAGTTGACCCTCCCAGAACCCACAGCAGCTGGGCCTCATGGCAGTAGGCTGTCAACACCACCCCACCCCACCCCCCCCCCACCCCCGTTTTTTGAAGTAGTTGAATTAATCACAATTATGGCCTTTGGAAATGTATATGCAACAAGCTCTCTTGAACGTCAATGCAATAACAAGTTGCGAACGGATAAAACAAAGAGGAAGATGGCTACTAAGTTCCTTTCAGGGAGATTGGAAAACAAGTTAGTGCACTCTCTTTCCTGAACTACACAAACAGTTAGTTCTCTCGTCATTCTCCTCCCTCATTATGGAATCATCAAGTCAAACTGTCTTAATTCCTTAACTCCCAAAGACTGAGTGGCAAACCTAAAAAGTAAACCCTGTTTGGCTTAGCTAAAGTAGTAACCAGATAAAAAATTAGAAACCTAAAATATAATTCCAGTTCTCCAACTAAACAAGAAAGAAACACATGATCACTGAGTAGAGAATGCAGTCAGTCCGTCTTTCAGGACTGACCACTTTTAGAAGTTCAATAAACCAATGACATGCATGATGCATGCATCACCCCACCCCTGTTTTGCAACACGGTTACTTACATGCATGATAGTAATTACTCCAACCTTGGGACTTTAGATAGCGTTTGTTTATTTGGATTGCAAACCAAAATGTCCTCCAAACCAGCCTTAAGGATAATGTCTATCGTCAACTACATATCTACATCCTCCAACTTATCTCTTTCCAAATTATCTGGATTACTTTCAAAGTCTAAGGGACCTTAAGGAATAAGGAGTCCCATCGTACAAGCTTATACTGCAACCAAGAAGGTAAGCTTCTACCTGCTAGGTGGCCTCATAAGACTTTTAACTGACCCTCTCTGGTTGAAAGCTCATCTTTTTCATGTAATTACCTTGTAGAAGGCTAACATCGGGTAGTGCAACGATCACCAAACTTTGGATCTAGCTGACCCCAGATTAATGGAGTAAGCTTATGATGACACTGATTTAAGTTATTGGGGTCCTCAGGGGATGTTGGATGACATGGTTTAGATTAGGCCTCAATCCCACTGCTTCCACTTTATACCATCCCAAGTGGAGCACTGTGAGTCGGTAAGACTGTAACTAATCTTTCCTTATCACAAAATCTACGGTATCCTTTATAAAACAATTGGAAGAAACTGGATAGTAGTTGTATCCTCGACAAAGCAACGATCGATACTCCGAAGCTAAAAGCATAAAAACCGGAGAAAAGTGGGAAAAAAATACCCGTGGCCTTATTTTTCTGGGTTCTCGCCATCTCTGCTTCGATCTCCTTTATTCGCTCTAAAATACCCATTTTTACTCTATATCAAACAAACCTCCGCCGAGCAGATGCAGAGGCAAACACTCCACTTTCCCTGTGTGACCAAAGAAAACAAATTTTCAGCAATGGATCCGCTCGAGTGCATCCATGGTGCGTGGAGAAAAAAAGGGGTCTCTACCAGATTAGAAACAAAAAAACAAAAAAAAACGCATAAAAACAGAATTTTCGTGGAAACAACACATTCAGCGTTCCGATAAGATAGATGAAAACCCTAAGAAGAGAAATTTGAGGAAGAGGAAAGATGGAAACCTTGTGGAGCTGGAAGCCGATGGCAGTGCTCGGAGCCGCCGTCCTCGCTAGAGCTTAGGAGAGGACGAATAGAGAAAACACTCTTTCGCTGGCTTTTCTGGGCCCTCGGCGGGTCGGTTCGGCCCTTAATCGGGTTACCCGTGAAACCCAGTAGGTAGGTACGCTATCTTGCGCCGCCTGAGGTGCAGCCCAAAACAAGAGCTAAAAAAAAACGAATTTTTTTATGGTCAACCACATCATGTAGAGTATATCTATACAATCAAATCAGACGGTTTTATAAAAAGTTAAATGTTAAAATTTGAATGTCAATAAATAGGAAAAAAATATCTTTAATGAATGGAGTCCAATAAACTGGGATTCAGGTTTTTAAATTTTTTAATCTTTTGAGTCCGATCAATGATTGGATTGTACGGGCATGTAAGTTATGACGGGATTGACCATAAAAAATAATGGTTTTGGAGTTGCACCCCAAGTTGTGAGGTCCAACCATAGTTAGTTAAATATGGTATGGATAATGATTTGATTTAAAATCTTGAATGGGACGGTTAAATTTTGGTGAATAATTAAAGCATAAAAAATAGATTCAAAGGATACTTATATTTTTTATCAAAATTTTTAAAAACCTAAAATAACAAATATAATGATATAATAAATAGTTATTAATCGAATTATGTTTTTTTGTCGATGAAAAGGTGAGGCTTTTTATCATGTAATCTCATGTTCTATGATATTTAAGCGGCAAAAGTCTTATTTCAATTCAATAATATAATGTATTAAATTGGAAGTATTAAACATTTTTGTAGTATACATGAATAAAATGGTTGATGTCAAAAAAATGAGTATTTTTTATTGTGTTTCAGTTTAGTGCGGCATACATAAATTTTATTTAGAAATTCAAAAGTACATGAAATTGTACATGTATAATAAAGTATTTAAGTGACTATGAGTCCTACCCTCTATGGATGACATCTCTATACAACTTGATCTTTAATCAAACGATTTGAATATTAAAAAAAGAAAAATCAAACAGTGAATCCTAATAAATAAATAAAAAATCTTCAATAGGTAGAGTCTAATAAAATGGTATTCAATTTTTATTTTTTAAAAAAAATCTTGGGTCATCCAATCTGCGATCAAATTATATGAACATGGCAAATGTGATGGGCCTGATCTAAATATTTTAAAAAAACTTCTTTTTTGGACTGTGTATCATGATCGGACAACATCAATAACAAGTATTTTTATTTTTTTAAAATATAATAAGTGTGAGGATAATTTTAAGAAAGTCACTTATGTTGTTCAATCTTTAATTGTATTTTTTCGATTTTTTTAATCATCCGATTACACAAGGCTCCCTTAAGAGTGTCCTCATCTCTTTGGATTTTAATAAAAATAAATATATATATTTGTTGTTACAGCACTCCAATTGAAGCTAATAAGATGACTGCACATGGCGCAAATATTATTCCTTGTTGAGTGCTGAGCATATTTGGGTATTAATTTTGTTTTTTTGTTCTGTTTAAATTTTATCTTTTTATTTTAATATCATTATTTTTTTCTAGTAGTCCATTGGTCCATTGGACTAATTTTAATAAGCTTTTAAGAAAGAGGAATCTTTGCTATGTCTCATGCGTGCGGCGCGTGGGGTGCAGCAGATCATGCGCTCACATGATCCCACAAATATTTTTTTAAAATTTTGTAATTGTTTGTTCATTCAAAACCAATAGAGGGAATCATTAAATTTTTAAAGGGAGCCTATCAACTTATGTGGAAGGAGCTAATATTTTGCCTCTTCTCATGTGGGAAGTAAATATTTTGGTTTGAAAAAAAATAAGAATTTTTATTTATTAATCCCTAAACAATTATAATTGTAAAAGAAATTCTCAAATCGAACTATTTTTTTAGAAACCCTCACAATCTTAAATGTTAGATAAAAATGTCACTGTCATTTAGTATGTATCACAAGAACTAACCAACATTGGTTTAACATGTGATAAGATTTTACCCTTCTATCCCTAGTTAACATTTCAGTGAACTTAATCAATCAGCTGCTGGTTGCTCTCCTCCTCCCCCTCTTCCATCTTTCAACTACTCTACTGCGACAGTGGCAACTAAAGGATACTAGCAGCAGGAGAACCAGTGCGGCAGTGCCCCCGACCAAGCCCGTCAAGCCCTGCAAGTTGGGTGTGCTTTGCAAATCCTTCCGTCAGTAATTGATGAAATATTCCATTGTATATTCATTATTGCAAATGTCTGTTAACGGTCCCTCACTTTGTAGTGGAGTGGACTCCTCACCTTCCCAGTTAGAAAGGTCGGGGGTTCGATCCCGCCGTGTGCAGGATAGTGTTGTTCCTGACGTTTTTTGGCTTCTTTAAGCGGCCTGTGAGTGCTTGTTATTATTTTTCTTTCTTTGGGAGATGGGGGTTTTATGGGATTCAATCCCTGCTCTTTTTGATGATGGTGTTTAGAGGTCTTGTACCACTGTCTATTAGTCCAAATAAAATGTATGTTAACTATACTTTTTTTAATATAAAAAGACTAGAAGCTTTTGAGTGAATTAGATATATATTTTTTATAATTCAAACATTTATAAGATCTTAAAAGCAAAAAAAGAATGAATGCAAACCCTCTCGTAATGAAAGGGAGTTTAAAACCGTCATCCCGTCTTATTGGACAAGATATTAGATCACCATGACATTTATAAAAAAGAGTAAAACTTGTTGTACTACGAGGGACTACTACGTTGCCTGATGGTATTTTTTTAAAGAAAAATTAAAAAAAAAAATTGTCGGTTCCAACTCATTCTACATGGTTGTACAGTATGATATTGGATCATACAATATTTTTTATGTTCGTTAAGGTTGATTCGATTTTTTATCTTTTTTTTAGTGGTCCAATCCAAGATCAGATTGTACAACTGTGGGACTGAGCCAAAAAAATAAATTAAAAAAATATTTTTAAATGAAAGCACCGCCATGCATGTAATTACCCTCGGCGATGCATCAAGTTGTTCCCTTGTAAAAATACAATAATGTTATATTAACCACCCCACGTGTTAAAATGTTAAAATATCATGTTTACATGCATATCATCTTACATGGACATTCCAAACATATATTAACTTATATTGAGTTATTGAACACTATAAATATTGGAGCTTTTTTACAATTAACCTCCTAACAAATGATGTATATGTAAAAAATCTCATGTATTAAACACATATGTGTATGTGTATATATTTTTTAATATATTTCAATATTTAAAGAAACACTATAAAGTTTTATTTTTACTTTCAATTTTCCGTCTTTATCTCTATCATCCCTTTCCCGGGACTCTTTTATTAACCAACAATGATGATTAGTACCTCAATTATATCGGTTAGTGTTGAGGTTTTTTCTCGTGCATCACATAGCTAGACAATAACAACAAATTGTTTCCACATGGCGGCGGTGAGTGACCAAATCTTAAAAAATAGATCAGCAGTAGAAAGTTATGCATGTGTGCAGTAATTATATGAGGAATTTTTATAGTTTTTTCTGCATACATACTCCTTAAATACACCTCAACTCTTACTTATTAGTATCAATATTTTTAGAATATTTAGAAAGTTGTGTAAATATCTATAAATTCACTAATATTTTGCATATATATTCCTCAATTTACTAAAATATTGCAATTATGTATCTCCGAGGCTCAGATTATATGATTTATACAATATTTTTGACATATTTTGTTGGAATTCACCTAAATTTGATAGAAAGAGTATAAAGGCAACATTTTGAAGATTTTAAAGATATTGATGGTAAGATATGAGAACTGAGGGTATACATACAAATACGATATATTTGAGAGATATATCTACAAAAAACCCTTTTTATACACTCATTTTATAGTGTGTATTATACGTAAATGAGATGTTCCAGGCAGTCTTTGCCCAAAAATGTTGAATATTGTGACATGCACGTCACATTTAAGTACAAAGAGTAAGAAAAATATATAAAAAAAATGTTAGCATAAATGTACATACTCTATTATTATATGCGCTATTACCATAAAATATCATCATATAATTTAGGTTTTTTGCATATGTACTCCTAGGAAACACCGTATTTTTACACATGCCCCCAACTCTCACCTATTATCAAGAATACTCCCAAAAACTCATAAATGTTGCATCTATATCCTTGCCGTCATGTCTATTAACCTCGATCACTTGGAATGTGGTTAAATGGGTAAAAGGATTAACCCACCCTAGTTATTACCAGCTGTCTCTCACATAAGTGCCTCTCCCCCTTGTAGCCTCAATTGCACTGCCCCCCCCTCCCCTCGTGCGCCACCGCCAATCCTCCACACCTATTTGTTCGCCTCCAGGAAGCCCTCTAACCCCTCCCACTCCAATCCCCCCCCCTCCCCTCGCATCTGCCGACAGCACCCCATCGATAAGAGTCTCACGACGAGCCCTTCTTCATGCCCAACATTGCCTTTGCCTCCTCCCTCGCCAGTAAGGTATGGACGACGCCAATCTAGTACGGCTTGGTCTTGCTCATGTCATAGAGGGTGGCAAGCCTTGTTGCATTCTACAGGTAGTCCAAGATGCGGTTTTTCGTGTCGATCGAGGCCAAAGAGGTGGTTCCAAAAATAGGGGTTGGGAGAAGAGTGGGGCCGAAGGTGGACTTCATGGCGAGCCAATGGCTAAGCTCGAAGAAGTTGCCAAAGAGAGAGGTATTGTATTCTCACATCTAAGAATTTGTAAAGTTACCATGTTAAGGCTAAATCTGGTATTTCACATTTTTTAATGCTTTCTATAACACATTCATAGAATATTTGCTGTGGGTTAACGGCTTCTTAACTGGAGGGATATAGATGCAACATTTGTGAGTTTATGAAGGTATTCTTGATAATAGGTGAGAGTTGAGGGTATATGTGTAAATATGATATTTTCGAGAGGTATATATGCAATGAAACCTATAACTTACCTATACATAGTCAGATTCTATCATACTTGGATAAATGTAGTTATAGTATAAACAATATAATGCCAGTAACACGGGAAAAAATATGAAATAAATGACAGGGAGTAGATAAATTCTATAATAACAATATAAAAAGCCGTGGTATTAAACTTATCCCCACGCTTAGACATTTATACGTATCCTACTAAATTTTCTCTCATATACGGACTGGAAGTGACTTTTAATATATCATACACAATAATAAGATTTAAAACTTAACTTATCAGAACTAACATATTTTATGCACATGATTCCCAAAACAAGTTGTAGTTATATCCCTTCATTAAAATGCTAAGCAATCAACTAAAATATTTTGCATAAGTATCTTTAAATTTGCTAATATTTTACATATACAACTCTAAGTGCACTAGGATTTTGCAGATGCACTCCTCACTTTATCAGGATTCATAATTATTTTGACATATTCGGTTAGAGTGCAAGATACTTTAACAGAAGAGTATAACTGTAATTTTTTTTGAAGATTTTAGAGATATTTAGTCTTAATAATAACGTTTGGGAATCAAAAGTATATATATACAAGTATATAACTTGTAAGGCTATATGTACAAAATACCTTAGATATAATGCTCGTTACCGCACTAGTCTATCTCATCTTTCTCTCTCCAACCTCCTTTTGTCTTGTAGCGTTCGCGGCGGGCGTCACCACATAGAACCCCAGAGCCCTTCTCTCACCTCTCTTTCTCTCTCATCCCGTCCCCGCCCCGCCGCCAGAAAACCCTAGATAGAGAAGGCCTCTCGATCCGCCGTAGGTAGGGTTTGCTGCTGCTAGGTTTCAGGGCCGGCTAGGGTTTCGGTCTAGCGTTGTAACGTTTGCTCCTTTGCAGGTCTGGTAGGTAGAGAGTGGTAGATCCCCATGGCGGCCGCCGCGGAGGAGCGGATTGACGCCGGCGAGGCCGACGAGTACGAGTACGAGGAGGTAGAGGAAGAGGTAGAAGAGGAGGTAGAGGAAGAGGTAGAAGAGGAGGAGGGTGGTTCCCCAAAGCAGGGGGTAGATACGGTAGATAGTGCCGGCCAGGAGACGCAGCAATCTGTTGCCGGTTCGTCCTCCGAAGGGTTAGTAGTTCAGGTCGTCTTAGGGCATCGCATCGTTTAGGTTTTGATTGTTGCCCTTTGTGTGCGTGCGTGTGTGCGTTGTTTTAGAATTTTCCGATGCCGCCGCTTTAGATTCGGGTTTTGGTTGTGCTTCGTTCTGTTGAGTCTTTGGCCCCTACCCAGATCGGCACGGGATAAGTGGGGACAAAGCCGTATTCGGTAATCTGACGTTTTCTTGTTTGTTAGAAAAATCTTCGTCGGAGGCGTCGGCTGGGAGACGACAGAAGGTACAACCTAAGAATTTATTTCGTTAATCTGCTCTTGTTGTTCTAAAAAGTTGGGAGTTTTGGCGGCTTATTTCTGTTCATGCATTGCTGCTTATGTAATACAATTTGCTCGGAAGCTATTCCGTATTTATATTTCTTATCTCCATCTCTGGCTGCTTATTTTGCAATTCTGCTTACCTCCCTGAATGCATTCATATTTTTCCTTGAGTCCTCATCTCGCATAATTGTTTTCTTGATCTCATGCTACTTGGGAGCACCGCGTATCTTAATTTAGATAACACCATTAATTGGCCTAATCAGTGATCGTCTTCACTTGTGAATTTATGTGATGGATGATGAATCTTAACCAGGCTATTATGTCTTAAGCAGTCAGACATAATTCAACTAATGGTGTTTGATAGAATAACAAACTCTACTTCTTAATTACATCTAATCTGACGGTTACTCTCTTAATTGTTAAGCTAACAAATCAAGGTTATCACAACTCGAGGGGATTTGGAATGCTAATACCCACAGCTTTCAGACTTCTCAACACAATTTCTCTCTCCCTTGATCTCCTCTTCATTTCCTACATCACACAGCGCACAAAAAAAACACCGGAGGTCTTTTCCATCTCTGTTCTCATCCTTTCCTGGATGGAACTGTTTTCTTCATGTTCTGACATGTCTGGCAGAACCCTGATATATTTGCAGTAGTTTTTCATGGTACCCCTACAGAAAGCACCAGTGGAACTTTTTACTGATATGGCAAAAAGTTAGTTTTCTGCATCTCATCTTGAACAACTGATGAAGAAACGGCAGGCACCATTGTCACTTTCCACTTTGTTCTGCTCCATGTACTGCTTTGCGATGGCCGGTGCAGTGTGGTCACTATTTAGGCATATGCCTACCCTTTGGCCATAGAGCTGGAGAAGAGAGGGAGTTCATGGATGGAATGAATGGAAAGGAACTGACACATCAACAAGCAAGATTCAGCATGTCCTAGGAAGGCATTCACATTGTAGAATGCATCTCGGCATGATGTCTATCGGTGTCAACTTCTTGAAATGATCTGTTGACTACCTGGACTTTGTTGCATAACAAGATTTCTAAGTTATGTTCAGGGATCAATTTAGCAGAGAAAAAACAATGGGATTACATATTGCAGGGGGGGTACCATTTAGGTTTCTCTCCTTTGTTGACTTCATCATCTCTTGGTTTATTAGCAACTGAAGGTTGCTGAATTTTTGCCTTCATGCAATGGCACCCATCGTCCAAACTGCACAGGAGTTTACATGGCTTGGATTTGCTCTTTGATCATCCAAGGACTTCATCATGTTCCCATTCGTCATGAAGATGGGGGTTTTTGAGGCTCATTCTCATGCAATTGAGCCTGTTAGTGTTCAATGTTGTCTCAGAAAGGGCAGTCCAAGCCTTTTGGCGATGTGAGGAACCTCATTTATATTGATAAATGTAAACAAGAAGAATAGGAAAATAAAGTTATGTGGACTATAAAATCGGTACAATCATTTGTAAAATATATTTTTATCAAACATCTGAGTAAAGGACTTGTAGATTCATAATAATTTTAGTAATATGGTATGGTGACTATGGTCCATGTGAATGGTCTAATTTTACATGTTGTCTGGAGCTTAAGAAATCGCATCATCAAATATCAGTTTCCCACAATTCCGTGATGATTGTTGAAGAGTAGTTTTGTCTTCAGTGAATGTAAAAATCTCAGATGAAACTGAAAAATGCAAGGATTATGTTTTTGGAACAAAAGGACAAAAGAAGCTCATACAGTGCAGTAAATGTGAAACAACTGCAATTTTTCCTTTGTTCGTAAAGAAAAAACTGAATTGTTATTTCTCATTTCCTTTTCCTGTGATGGATGTTGAACCCTGTGGAAACTCTCTCCGATGTAGTTCACACAAATAACAGTAGTTTAAAACTTTAAAATATTTCAGTTCACAATGATCTGAGTAAATTTTAAACTGTTTGATATTTTATTGGTATTTGACTTAAAGTTTGTGGGCATCAATCCACTAGTATAGTTACTTGTTTGAGGTTGGGTGAGGAAGTTTGTCAAAGCAGACATGAGTCTCTGGTGGCTTATTTTGTATGAGACCTTGTGGACTGTTGATTTCCAGTGAATCCACTTTGTCTGAGGGTGTGGATGGTTTGGTTCATTTTTTGATAGAGTTTTGCAATGGGCTTGTCTTTGGGCAAGTGAAAGTAGTCATTGCCCCCTTGTTGGCAGTTTATGTAGATAGATACCCCTAAGATACCTTTGGTAGTCGGACTTAACTCAGACTTTGTATAAAGCATTTCTTTTTGCAAGCTTAGTTGACTATACCTGCGTACCATATTTATTTCATTAATGTAGTTGTGGTGGCGTCCACTTAAGGGAGAAAATACCTTTCCCCAAAAAGGGAGAGTCTGCTGGTAATATTGAATTCAATATATGCCACCACAACAGGTATTGATGGTGAACTACATTAATTCAATGTACACCACAACGGGTATTGATGGTGAACTACAATATTTCAGCTGGTAATATTGAATTTTCTAATGTTAATTTCTCAGTTTTGAATTTTTTTGCGGGTAAAAAGCTACGGGACTGATCCATACTTGTGGGTCAGCTGCCAGGCCATGTCTGCCAATTTTGAACTTTACATCTTTTAAACCTTTGTAATGCTTTATATAACAGAACTAATCTCTCTGGAACAAATCAGTAGTAGAAAATTGCCTGAAATATGCTACATTTTAGCGAGGGCTCTATCAATGATTTCACTTAATATGTATTGTGGCTGATTTAGGCTGCCAATGGGCTGGGCCAGCCCAGGGGCTTTCAGGCTGGGTCAGAGAGGGGCTGGAATTTGTGCCTATGTTTGGAGCCCGTGGGCCAAAGTCGGGCCGACTTTCCCAGCCAGCCGGCCGAGCCCATGGGCATCCGAGCCGGCTCCAGAAATCCCCCACCCCCTCTCCCCACCATACACCCCCTCAGCATCACCACCCTGCCACCACTGCCATAACCTCCACAGCTCCATTAACAGCTAGAGCATGGGCCTCCACCTTCCTTGTGGCAGCCTGGCGCTGGAGGAAGTCTTTGGGTGTGTCATCACCACCGGGCCACCACGCCTCTCCCTTCTAGCCTTCAACAGGTCCCACTTGACCACTACCACCATGGCAGCTGCCACCATGGCAGCTGCCACCATGGCCCTCTCCTCCGATTCCATTTGTCAAGAAGTATCTTCAACCATTAGATTTCAAGTTCGATCATAGACATCAATTCATTTAAGAGCTCTCCTCCCCATCTTCTATTTGCTTAATCATATGCAATGGAGTTAAAAAACGAATAATTTCCACATTATTTCTCTTTTCTGTCTTCCCTTCCCCATTACCATATCTCTGCCCTCTCCGGTCTCCCCTTGTATCCGCCAGTGATGTTGTGGCTCTTGTTGTTTTATGTATTATGATTGATCCTGATTTATCCTTTCACATGTTATCCTCTATTCCATGCCTATGAACATTAAAGAAATACATTAGTTTCTTAACCTCTAAATATGGTTTCTGTTAAACAATGTGTTGGTCGTTAAATAGCATTCTGTTCATTTCCGTCAACTTTTGTAAAAAAGTTTATTCTCTTCGTCTCTTAACTTACAAGCCCCGTCTTCTATGTATCATTCCACTTTCTTTATTTTTATCTATTCCTATGTTAAAAAAATAGTTACACTGATTATTTACAGGTAAAATTTTTAAACATGTACTGTTTTGGTTTATCATGCATTTGATTTGCACAGGTACTTTAAGTACTACATGTGTAGTGAAGAGAGGTTTGTTTTCAACTACCAAGTAACCGACAAATTTTATATTACCACCTTTGAACCATCCGATCACATAAATACATGATTGAACCATCAGCAGCAAATTTGTATATGAGTAGGTTTTTAGGTTGTTGTTGCACCTTTGGTGCCTTCATGAGGTGTTGGGTTTCTGAGCGGTTCAAACGTGGGTGCTCTGGGTCGTAGGACTTCTTGCATGGGAGTTTGAGCCTGGGACTGGGACTGGGGGGACGAGTTCAGTCCCCGCTTTGTACTGACTCTCATCCAGCACAGCTAGAACTTATCCATGTTGGAACCTGCCCAATATGGCAATTGAATCTGCTGGTCTAAAGTAAAGGGTTACCAGGATCATCTTGTTACCAAGTACATGAATGTATTTCCTTTATCTATAAGTTTTTCCTGTGTGTCATTTATTTGATTCCAGTTGTTGGAGAGCACATTTTTCTTTCAGGATACTAGACCAAATGTGCTTCATGCAGAGAGCGATTTATTAGAGAAAATTGCTGGGAAGAAGCAAGTGAACCGGAAGCAGCCTGTGGGGCTCTTAACTTTCCATTTCTACATGAGCAGCATTATTGAAGCATTGTGAAATATGAAACTGGCTTCTAAGTGCAAGCTCCTTTCCTAAACTACATAATTTCAAGAGGAGACACTATTGATGTTACCTATAGAGAAGCTAGCATCACCGGCATGCAGTGTAGTTGTAAAATAAGTTCAGTATAGGCCTTCAGCAACTTTGACTGCTGTTTAGTTCTCTTTGGTTGAAGATGGACCATGAATGTCTCGGGGGGGGGGGGGGGGGATGTTGCATGGCATTTTGACTTTTTGTTACCTTACCTTTATGGTACCATGGGATTTAATCCAATGTCCTTCAACCCCACATACAACTGTGGGGGGGGGGGGGGGTTGTTACATGACATTTTATTACCTTTCCTTTGTCGGTATCATGGGATTTAATCCAATGTCCTTCAAACACATACAACTGATTGTCCGAAGGCATGCATGAATTCACAGGGAGCCGTGGGTTGACTATAGCCATTTGATCATCATATAAAATCAAGCCATATATATATATATATATATATATTTAAAAAACGATGGTGGACTAACAAGGCCATTGCTTAGAAAACATCGTCTCTCAAGTTGTGAATGTATTTAGATCTCTTTTACATCTTCCCTCGCAAAATCCACTTTTCTTTGCAATTTTTGCTTATTAGATATATTAATATTCACACCTAATCACCTCTTTATTTCCACTTTTTTCCAGATACCTTCACCAAACATTTCAAGAAGTATGGGCAGATAACTGATTCAGTTATTATGAAGGAGAAGGGTACTGGAAGGCCTCGAGGATTTGGTTTTATAACCTTTGCTGATCCATCTGTTATTGAGAGGGTTTTGAAGGATGAACATGTAATTGATGGAAGAATGGTATGTTGGTGGCAAAAATGTTCTTGCAAATGTCCAATCATCCAACTGATTTCATCCATATTTCTGTATGAAGAGATATCAATACATCCATGTATTCTTTTATTTTCTTCGTATTCAGGTAGAAGTTAAACGAACTGTGCCGAGAGAAATTATGTCATCTAAAGGAAGTTCCAAGACGAAGAAAATCTTTGTTGGTGGATTACCAACTTCTCTAACGGAAGGTATTGGAAGAAGGTTGTTCCTGCATATTGCTTACAGTCTGATTTTATTTGCGGACTATCCAGTGACTAAGTTCTTTGAGAATCCACAGATGAGTTTAAAGAATACTTCAGTGCATATGGCAAAGTAATAGAGCATCAGATAATGCTGGACCATGAAACCAGGCGCTCACGAGGTTTTGGTTTCATCACATTTGAGAATGAGGATTCAGTTGAAGAAGTCATCTCAGAGGGTAAAATGCATTCCCTGGCTGGTAAGCAGGTTAGTGAAAAAAACGTCAAGATAAAAGTTCTTGTGGCTTTCTTTGGTTATTCCTTGTTTCAACCCTTGGGTGTGCACACTATCAAAAGCAAGCTTTGGTAGAAGCTATATGTGTGTTTTTAAATGGTAAGCACCTAGGAATCTTTTTCTTGCTATTCTTCAGTCTATATTTATTTCTGGGAAAGTGTATCTTAGAAATTTCTAGTTTCTACTCTTGGTGAATTTTAAGTGTTAGTCTTCAAGATATTTACCCTTTAAATTCCCACAATTTCCTTGATTTTTGGAGGAGGGTGGGGAGGAAGGTCAGCAGCTACCCGATTTATGAAAGAATAGAGGTTTTCATTGAATAACTAAATTGTGAAGTTTTTTCTTGATTCCCGCTGACGTGTGTTCTAGATCCACTGGCAGCACAGTACTGGCATTTTTGGTGTGTCCCTGGTTGCTTAGCCAAAGACCACCCTACCACCCTAAGAGCCAACTCCAAAAAAGGGAAAAAATGCCAACCGACCCACCCACACGAACAAATGTGCACGCATCTGTGAACATTTAAGTTCTATGCGTAAAGGGAAACCACTGTTCTCTTGATTTGTATATCCTCTGATAAATGTTTGGACTTAGTTTCCACTGACCAACTTTCACTGGAATATAGGTTGAAATCAAGAAGGCTGAACCAAAGAAAGCTGGCGGTGATGCTGGAGCGAACGGGAGAGGTGGTTATGGTCCAGGAAATGCTTATGGAGGCTTTGGTGATGGTGCCTATGGATATGGCAGTGGTAATCGGCAAGCCTACGGCGGGCAAATTGCTGGCCCAGCTGGGAGCTATGGTAGAGGCTTTGGTTATGGTGGAGGGTTTGGATATGGCATGGGCTATGGGCCTGGGTACGGTGGGCCCATGTATGGTGGAGCGGGATATGGGGGTAGTGATGCATACGGCAGCGGCGGCACCGGTGGTTATGGTGCCTACGGTGGCGGATATGGCGGCGCTAGATACGGCGGACGATATCATCCCTATGGAAGATGAAGACACCGTTAGAGACAGGTGGAGACACGTCAGTTCTAGCAACCCAGTGTGTCTTTCTACCATTCTGGACACTTGCTGTTCATGAAACTTCTCCGGTTTTAGCATTGTTCTACCCTGCACTATTATCCCTTTGAATTCTCATGAATTAGATGTGTGATTTGAGGAGGTCCTGGTCTTTCCGTTGGGAAGATTGACTGATAATGTTATATTTGCTCTCCTTAATATACTCATGTACTCGTCGCATCTACTACATCCGTCGTGTACTTTCTTCGTTCTGAAATGAGGTTCCTTGTACTTATAAATGAAGACTCGGTGGAATCGGTATGCCTGTCTTGAGAGATTCCATGTGAAATTTCTCTAGTTTTATGTTTGTTTATTTCCGTCCTGTTTGGATGTAAGTCATGAATGCGTTTAAGTTTATGATATACGTTTTTTTCACACTTTCCCTAGTTTGGACGGTAGAAAACATGTTTACCATAAACTAACTTAAGTTTTCTATAAGTTCAAAACAGCCTCATAAGTACACTTTTAAGCCTACTAGAAGTTGGTTTAACTTGGATTCTCTGGCAGATTTATCATAAAGTGAATTAAGTTTATGCAAAGCAACTAAACATGAACTTATAACATGCGTTTATGATTAACAATTTCAGGGTAAATGAGTTTATGATAAAGTATTCATGTTTTTCTTTTAGTTGCATCGAAACAAGGCCCTCAAATCTCCATAAATTGTTTGGTTTCAAAGTTCTATCGACCATGTGAAACTCCTTTTAGCTGAAGTTGAAAATTACAAAAAATCAGATAGGGAGGATTTTAAATTTAACCGGAAGATTATAACTGATGATTTTGAGATTTATGGATTTTTGCAAACAGTACAACAAATATTACTCATAATGAATATTTGCAAGTATTAGTCGTAATAAATATTTGCCGCACTGTCAGACAGGGCAGTGGCCAAAAGTTTATCATTTGCATAAGTTTTTGAAAAAGTTATTATAATGTTATATGTCAAAATTTAAATCCAAAATAATTAAAATTGTATTTTTTTGGTTGCTAGTTTTTGAATCACTAAATGATTTGTCACTTAACTTTTCTAAAAATCTTGTGCATATAATATGTTTTATACTGTATCAAATTACATCCACAGATCATCATACAAAACCAAATTCGGATAAATCTAAAGGCCTTCGCGATGGCATCCAGACAGATCATTCCTAATAGGATGTCCCACAATCTTTTTTTAGCATCTTTCTCTTCCAAATATATTTTAAACTATTTATATATAGTAATTTTTTAATTTCTTTCTTCCTAAAAAGTCAAAAACTATATATTTCTCAGTTTTAACCGTTCGTGTCCAAAACACCCCCTTTTGCGCCACCTCCCCCCCCCCCCCCCCCCCCCCACTCCCTCTTTCGCAACTCCTGCTTCGCCGAGCTCCTCTCCCTCCCGAGCCCTCGTACATGGCGGCTCCAAGGATCCTCCTCTGTGGCGACGTCCTCGGCTGCCTCCACCAGCTCTTCAAGAGAGTCCAATCGGTGCCCACCGCCTCCCCACCTCGCCGTCTCCGCTCTCACGGCCTCTCTAGGGTATCTTACTCCTCTTCTCTTCCAGGTGAACGCCTCCAACGGGCCCTTCGACGCCCTGTTCTGTGTGGGCCAGTTCTTCCCGGATTCCCCCGAGGGCCTCCAGGAGGTCGCCGACTACCTCGAGGGCCGCTTGCCGGTGCCCATCCCCACCTACTTCACCGGCGACTACGGCGCCGGCGCCGCCCAGTTCCTCTCGGCCGCCGCGCGGCAGCAGGCTGGCCGGGGGTTCAAGACGGACGGCCTTAGGGTCTGCGACAACCTCTACTGGCTCAGAGGCAGCGGCAAGTTCTCTCTCAATGGTAAGCTGATCACTGGATCATTCCCTTGCATCCCCCAACCCCCCTGTCTCTATTGTCATTTGTTGAAGCGTCCAAATATATATATATATATATATATATATATATATATATATATATATATATATATATATATATATATATATATATATAAATATATATATTCTTATTTTGGGTTCTTGGTGAGCAATTTAGGGGTTGTTCACTTTTGCATTGGTGCGAAGAAGTGATATTTTTGGATGTTCCAACTTTTTAGTTTCAAAACTGGCCGAAACAAAATGCACAACGGAATCAGGAGTTGTTTTTTGAAAGGTGGCTGATACTGATTTTAGATTTCCACGTTTTGTATGAATGCGGACAAATGAAATATGGAGAATTCGGTGTTCTTTGCTGGTGTAAAGAAATGGAATCCAGAGATTTCAGTATTTTAGGCCATCGATTTATGTAAGCCTTTAATTTCATCGCTTGCAGGGCTGTGCATAGCTTACCTCTCAGGGAGATGTCGGTCAGAGACTCAGGGGTTTGGATTGTATGGTGAAGATGATGTCGGTGCGCTGCGGGTGCTGGCTGAGGAGAAACAGATCATCGATATTTTCCTATCATATCCTTATTGCGTTTATTTTCTTTTATTATGATTTGTGATTCAATCAGGTGGTTTGTTTTCCCTGGTCCTGGTTGTTTTGGAGCTCAGTTCTGTGTTGATCTTATGCGTATTGTTGCTTTGTTGCGTCCTTGACGTATAATACTAATGAATGGCCTAGTGGGATCACCAAAAGAGCTGATATTTCTTCTGCTCCAGAAGGGGTCTCTGATCCTTCGGGTTGCGATCCAGTCATTTCAGAATTGGCTGCAGAGCTCAAGCCTCGGTGTGTGATCTTGTTTTTGATTGCTGATTTTTAATTCTCATCCTAATCTAGTCTTAGACAGTCCGAAAAAGAGAAAAAATGTAGCCAACTTATTGTTGCTCTGAAAACTAGGCTGCCTTTCTGTTTAGTGGAAGTTAGTGTCCTTGGTTGATAATTATGTTGCATGCAGTTCATCTTAATTATATAAATAAATAGGCATTACATCTACCATATCCATTTTAAATAGTTGTTTTACAACAGGTGCACCAGATGTTGCTTCTGTTCTTTGCTGTGCGTGTAGCAGTCTATTTGTTTTAGAAATTTATTAGCAGTTTTTCCGGTCATCTGGTTGTGATGCTTCCATTCTGTGGTTAGGTATCATTACGCAGGAACTAAGCATATCTTTTATGCTCGTGAACCTTATTTACATGATAATGCCATGCATGTTACCCGCTTTGTCGGGCTTGCTGCCGTTGGGAACAAGGATAAACAGGTGCAATTTTTTTTTCTGAGCATAGTTTTCATCTACTTTTATTTATATTTTTGTTGTTATGATTTTTGTTTTTTTGGAACTATTTTTTTGTTTATTTAAAGTTGGCAGCGCAAGACAAGCCATTGTATAGTTTTAGAAACTCTTCTTTTTCGGTTTTCTTTGTTTACTTTACGGTTCAACTAAAAGAATTTTTAACAGTAAACATCATAGTCTTCTTGGGTGTCTTCCAGATAAATGACCATCTGCAAGATGTACCATAGTTGGTTTCTGCAGCATCTCCTGTTGGTCCGTGATTACATGCATATGAGGACTTGAACGCACACATAATGGACAATGCTTACCCTACCATCTCTTGGAGGAATATATTTCAAGTCATTTAGTTTGTCTATGAAAGCCAATGCACATTGCTGCAGTTGTTATCTTAACGATATGTGGAGTTAAAAAAAATGAAAACTTAGTCAGCGAGTTTTAATTATCTGTAGAAATATTAAACAGCCAAAGGCCAAGGACAGTGAAGCTATGTATAAGAATGTCTTGAAAGAGGTATCTTGTCCACTGAGTCCAAAAGTGGCATTATCTAGCTTGCTGGAAGCTCACTAAGGAAAAAACTTTTTCATGACTTTCGGTGACTTTAAGATCTGAAGGTTTGGAGACAATCCAAATCTCCTCTTTTTTCTACTCGACTTCAGTTGGAATTTAGTTTGTACCTGATCACTAGGAACCTTCCGGTTTATTCAGATTTGATTATTCTTGGACAATCTGGCTAGGTATGCTAGTTCTTTGGGGTGCTCCAAATGGGAGTTTTTCTTTGCTGGTTGTCTGCCTCTGAGCATTTTATTTCTTTTCATTTGTCTCTTTTGACGTGAAAAGTGTCCTTTTGAGAGTGATCACCTGGAATGTTAGTGAATATTTTTTAGTTATTTATGGCAATGGTAATTATTTTTCTCATGCTTTCTCACTCACATTGCAACCATTTTGTCATTTTCCTTCATTTTACTGCTTGATACTACAGTCCATCCCATTTCTTCACTATGGCTTGGCCCTGGCTGGTTTGGTCACTGTGGAGTGTAAGGAAGAAATGACCTGAACCTTTTCCAGAGCTACTTAGTCAGAGCTGATATATCCATATTGAGCTGTGAATCAAAGAAGCTTATTAAGTTGTGTATGTCCATATTGAGTTGTGTTTGAGCTTGTGTAGTCAAATGCTTGTTCTTGCTGACCCCTGGACCAAAGATGTCATATGGAACTCAATTGAGTTTTTTTTTTTTTCTCTGCATGAGTTTGCGGGGCACCTGGGCCAGCCACCTCTTTTGATATCAACGAATTGGATGATCATAGGCCCTACCCTAAGGGTGGCCCGTGTTCTTCATTCAAAACCTGTCTATGCCTTGGTGTGTTTCTTAATTCCACTCCTTTAAAAGAAAAAACAGCCTCCACCTTTTCCCTGGGTTGAAATGAGTAACCACCTACCACATATCTGCTTGTTAAAAAATAGTCTCTAGACGCATAAAGTTGTTGGTGAAAGCCAAGTCCCATATCGGTATTCTCAATCACTTTGTGCTTAGATTACTTTTGACCCTTTAACCAACTAACTCAAGTTTTGAGTTGGTGGCTCAGTTCATAAAATTGTTGGTAAAAGCCAAAGTTCCATACACTATTCTCAACCACTTTTTGCTTAGATTAGTTTTGACCCTTTCGCCAACTAACTCAAGTTTTGAGTTGGTGTTTCGTTCAGTAACAAAGATTATTATATGTGCTAAGACTAATGAGCCTAATCTGTATACTTGGAAGTGGTCTGTTTGTTATGTGGACAAAAAACCTCCAGACCAGGTCTGGCCCGTGGGTCAAAAATACGATTTTAAGATAGGGTCTTCTTAAATGGGCCAGGGTTGGCAGGCCGATGGGCTGCCTTAATCCATCGACACCGATATACATCTATGTAGTCAGAGGCCTGAGGCAACTGAGGTGATTTTGCCTTAGACTCAAACGCTGGTGACTTGGTACCTGGCTGCGCAACTGACATTCTAATGGACTTATGGACATGGATGGTGCATGAAATAGTGGTTGGAATTTGTTTTTTTTTAAATGAAATAGTGTTTGGATTGCAAAAGGGTGGCAGCATTATCAGTTGAATGATTATGTTGTTGTGAGACTTCATTTTTTATATTGAAAAAAAAGAATTTGATTTCAAATGGATTTTTGGTTTATAAAGAAAATTCTTGGAGTTTTAAAAACATAGTCTTCTCTTCTTTTTAATGTAGACTTTGAGAACTTGAAGTTAATCTTCAAGTCTAAGATTTTTGGATCAAGTGTGGATCCATGTGCTTGACCTCTCCCCACTGACTTCGATCAGTGTTAATTATGCCAATCATTGATTGGCAACCCTTGATTAACCGTCCGTCAAGGCCCTTGAAATAAAAATGCACAACAAGAAAGTTAAACATTGCAACACATAACATAAAGGAGACAAGTTTTCATTTTAGACACCTGCATAGACTTTGTGGGTTAAGTGTCTATCTTTTGGAATCCCTTTAGAAATCTCAGAGGATACTGTGGAGGATATTAGAGGACTTCAAACTCACATGAGGATATTAGGGAAGTCGCTGAAATTAGATGGATTTGGACAACCCTCTCTCTTTCTTTTTTCCTCTTTTTATGAATACGCAAGGAAAGGACTTAGCTAATGGGGCATGATAATTGCCATTTAACCAAGACTATCCTTTTAGAGTTTAATGGTTCTCCAACCAATATGGAGGAACCAAAGTTAGGTAACTTCAAATCTGATTTAAATCAATTAATAATTTGAACGAACACATGAAATAATCAAATTGAATACATCCACAAGTCATGCACAATTTCATTAATCACATTCAATTAAATCAAATTTTGATTATTCCGCCAATGGGAACGAACCACAATTTTACAAACTTTTGGTCATACCAACATTAGGAAAGACCGAGAAAATGCACTTTGGTCACTCCAACGATAGGAGCAACCCATGATCTGAATGGCCGTTCCACCAATAGGAACGAACCAAGAAGGGGATTTCGGTCACTCTACCAATAAGAGTGAGCCACATATTTCATGGCCATCCCACTAATAGGAATGAACCACTAAAATAGATTATTTGGTCACTCTACCATTAAGAGTGAACCACAAACTTTATGGCCATTCTACTGATAGGAATGAACTAAGAAAATAGATCATTTGTTCACTCTATCAATAAGAGTGAACCACAAACCTTATGGCCATTCCACCGATAGGAATGAACCAAGAAAATAGATCATTTGGTCACTCTACCAAGAGTGAACAACAAACCTTAGGCCATTCCACTGAGAGGAATGAACCACCAATTTACAAAGTTTTGGCCATTCTAACAATAAGAATGAACCATCTTTTATCTTCTTTTTTTTTTTGTTGTTGTACAAAATATGCATATTTGTCTTCCAAGCACAATGTCGGACTCTTGAATCTGTCCTCGGGCAGAACCTTGACGTTTTCTCCTTCTTTTCTTTAGAAAAAGGCCTTCGAAAATCCTCTAGTCTCCCTGCAGTCTTCCTTTTTCACCCCCCCCCCCCCCCCCCCCCTATGAGGGTATATATAGAGTGGGAAGACTGAGAAAGAGAGGAAGGGGTGGTGCGGTAGGCACCCCCACCGGTTGGGGGGGGGGGGGACTGGTGGGGGTGCCTACCGGTGGGTAAACCCACCGATGGGGGTGCCATGGTGGCCCCCACCTTCTCTTCTTTTTTTTCTTTTTGTTTGTTTCCTCCCTCTTCTTTCTGTTTTTTTGTTTGTTTTGTTTTATTATTTTTTCTGAAAAAAATGTTTCAACAAATGCCACCCACGGGACATGTGTCGGAAGCAGGGGAGGAGGCATATGACCCGTGTATCCGCATTATGGTCTCTTATTGGCTTCATCTCATGCGCTCATCTTGCATTCGACTGAGGGCTCATGGACCTTGTCTTTGAGTATGTCGTAACATGCCTTGAGATCTTGGGATCAAACCATTCTTTGTGGTATTAATCCTCCATGATTTTATTGCCTCCGAGCAAGGTAACTTGTAGTTGCTAGGAGATTAATCCTTTATCATCTTTCGGCATTTGCCAACTTCTTCAAAATGCTTGGGCATGAATATCCTTTTCTGGCCTTTTAGGGTATACAATGGAAGTGATCATAACTGGCTGGAGCTTTGACTGCAACAAGTCGATCTTTGGGTATGGATATTCTCTTCTGGAATTTTGAGGCACACGATGAAAGTCTCCCTAATTGGCCGAAGTTTTGATTGCAACAAGACGATATTTGGGTATGGATACCCTCTTCTGGCATTTTAGGGCACATGATGAAAGTGACCCTAATTGGCTAGAGTTTTGACTGCAACGAGTCGATCTTTGGGTATGGATACCCTCTTCTGGCATTTTAGGGCACATGATGAAAGTGACCCTAACTGGCTGAAGTTTTGACTACAATAAGCCGAATTTTGGATATGAATAACCCGCTTTTCTAGCATTTTATGGCACATTGTGAAAATGACCCTAACTGGCCGAAACTTTGACTGCAACAAGTTGATCTTTGGGTATGGATACCCTCTTCTGGTCACATGATGAAAGTGACCTTAATTGGCTGGAGCTTTAACTGCAACAAGTCAATCTTTGGGTATATATACCCTCTTCTGGAATTTTAGGACACATGATGAAAGTGACCCTAATTGGTTGGAGCTTTGACTGCACCAAGTCGAACTTTGGATATGAATAATCCGCTTTTCTGGCATTTTAGGGCACATTGTGAAAGTGACCCTAACTGGCCGAAGCTTTGACTGTGACTAGCCAATCTTTAGATATGGATAACCCTCTTCTGGCATTTTAGGACACATGGTAGAAGTGACCCTAACTGGCTAGAGCTTTGACTGCAATAAGCCGAATTTTGGGTATGAATACCCTGTTCTGACATTTTAGGACACATGATAAAAGTGACTTTAACTGGCTGAAGCATTGACTACAATAAGCCAAACTTTGGATATGAATAACCCACTTTTCTGGCATTTTAGGGCACATTGGGAAAGTGACCCTAACTGGCCGAAGCTTTGACTGTAACCAGTCGATCTTTGGATATGGATAACCTTCTTCTAGCATTTTAGGACACATGGTGAAAGTGACCATAACTGGCCGGAGCTTTGACTTCAATAAGTCGCACTTTGGGTATGAATAACCCACTTTTTTGGCATTTTAGGGCACATCGTGAAAGTGACCCTAACTGGCCGAAACTTTGACTGTAATGAGTCGATCTTTGGGTATGGATTCCTCTTCTGACATTTTAGGGCACATTGTGAAAGTGACTCTAATTGGCTAGAGCTTTGACTGCAACGAGTTGATCTTTGGGTATGGACACCCTCTTCTGGCATTTTAGGGTATATTGGGAAAGTGACCCTAACTGGCCGAAGCTTTGACTGTAGTGAGCTTGTCTTTGTAACTTTGCTATGATTTGTAGGCTTTCATCTTGCTTCTTTGTCCTTTCACACCTTTTGATAGTAAACTGCTCTCAGTTCTCTCTTTTCTTTTGCACTTATGCACTTAGCCCGCTTCTTTCTTCCTTTGCGTCGTGGCCGAGGCAGGAGGCCGATCTTTGTTGTTCCTGGACGACGCCTGAAAACTTTTTGGTGAAGTCGGTCCGACTTTGACTTGCTTGATCCTCTGCTTTCTCGGCTTCTCTGAGTATTGAACATCGCCTTCGGTTCCTCAGATGCGTTTGTACGCTTCTGGGACAACCTGACTCATAAGCACGATGTCAGGTCTCTTTATGAGACTTGAACTTTGACATATTCTTGCCATATTTATATTGCCGTCTTTTCGAAGGTGATTTTGATTTTGTCTCCCTTCTCTTCGTGATCCGGCTACCGGTTGGGGGGGGGGGGGGGGTGCTACCGCACCTCCCCTCTCTCTCCTCTCTTCCCACTCTATAAATACCCTCCATGGGGGCTGCTGCTGGAGGAAATTTTTCTAAAGACGTGGAGGTTCTGCAAGTGAAGAAAGCTCGTGTGAAGACTCAATCCAAGGCTCCGAAGCCCTGGGATTTGCTGTGCGTGGCCCATATTGGACATGACCTTTAGTTAATTTGTGTCAATTGTAATCATGTGGCTTGTCCCCCCCCCCCCCCCCCCCCCCCCCCCCCCCCCCCCCCCCGACTCCTTGGCCGGTGGGGGGTCCAAAACCGGTGGCACCTCCCACCGGTTCCCAACCAGTGGGGGTGCCAATCGGACCTCCCCCCCTCTCTCTAGCTCCCCTCACTCTCTTTCTCAAGATCCTTCTACGGTGGCACCCCCACCGGATAAGCCCTCCATGGCCTATCAATACCCCTCAAGGGAGAAGGTGAAAGGTCATGCCCATTTGGTCCAAAATTTCTAAGGGGAAACTCTGTCATTTTGAAGACACGAACTTAATGCTTCGCACAAGTTCAAGCGCGTCAAGAGGAGGAGTCTCTTTTGGGTTCCCTTTTAAGGTTATCTTAAGGAGATACTCTGTCGAAATTTTGTTGTAAATCCGACATTACATAAGTCATTACTCTACTGAATTTTTAATGAAATAAAATATCGCCTATATTGCTTTCATAGTTAATGTATGTATGTATGTTTTTGTGTGTGTAAGCTTAATCTTATATCTAATTAATCATACATGCATGTAATTAGTCATACTTAATTAACTATATGCCTAATTAATTGTATACTTAATGACATGAATGCGCTTGACCACTCCCTTAATCTAATTAAGTCTTAAAACAAATCCAAAGCCTAATTAATAAAACATGAACTCACTTACATAAACCCTAGCTTACATAACTCATACTTAATATGTTTAAAATATATGAAACATCATTATAATTCCTAATAACTGATGGGGATCCAAGAGCGGCTGGAATGGAGTCAAAGGTCCAATGTGCAGTTTATTTGGTCCATTAGGGGCCCATATGGAGTCTTTTAATTTATCTGCAATTTTCACATGTTTTTTAGTTATTTTCGGAGTCCTAGGGGTAGTTTGGTAATTTGCCTAATAGGGTTTCTTTGAGGAGTCTATATATTGTCCTGTATCCCCTCGTGGGAAAGCATTGAAGAAGATTTTTGAAATGAAGAGCCGCCGTTACGTGTTTTCTCTCGAGACGGGACGGGAACCCTAATCTTCTTCTCCTCCAACCCCTCTCTTCTTTCTACTTCCGATCTAACCCCCCCCTGCTGTCCCGCATCAACTTGGTATCAGAGCCCAACTCCGATCCACCATCGTACCTCCACTGCCTTCTCTCCTTCCCCGCGCAGCCACGTTGTCACCGGTGTTACCCCAGGCGGCGACTCCCCCCCCCATCCACGCTGCAACCGAGGGACGATCGCGAGACGTTGTGTGAGCGGCCCTGCTCGCCTAAACCCTGCACCGGGGACGAGCCCTTGCAGCCGCACCCCGACTCGCACGCTCGCCTCGCAGCATCCATGGCTACGCGACGCAGACCCACTCCTCCGGCCCACGCGACACAGACCCAATGCGACCCCCCCGCGTGAGCTCTCCCTCCCGCCGCCGCAGGCCCCGGAGGCCCCTTCCCTGCAGGCTCCCGTCGTCGCCCATGCCCCGCAAGGAGACTGCCGCCAGCGCCTCTGCTCATCTTCCTCCCCATCTCCGGCGCCGCCACTCATCGTCAGATCCCCCGCTCTCTTCCTCCCGCGTGAGCCCCTCCCCGGCCATCACCGGCACCCCTCGCTGTCGGCGCCGCCCTCGCCGGCGCCCCACGCTATCGCTGTCGCCATCGCCGTCTTCCACCGCTGACGCCGGGCACCGCCACTGCGTCGACCGCCGTTGCCTTCCTCCCCCGCCTCCCCTTGCGCTAGGGTTGGATAGCTCGAAGAAGACGGGCCCGTACCCTTTAAGTTTGGGCCGGGTCAAACCGGGCCTCAAGAAGGGTCCGAGCCCACTACACCAGCCGGTTCAACCAGATTCCAGCCTTGGTTCGAGCCAGGGTCTGGTAGATCAAAGCCAGAGCACTGTAGGGCTTGAGCCAGACCCCAGTTTGGTCCATTGCAGTGCACAAGAGGTGCACTAAAAGTCCTAATCGCACCGCCAGCGCCCAGGGCACATTCGTGCTCTGATTTGCGCGCCGCTTGTGCCGTTGGGATCGTATTGGCGAGGCCGACCTCGCTGTACGTTCCGCCTGACAGCAACGTCTCGTTTTGCGTGCCGCACTTGCACGCTTTACGAGGGCACTCGGGCTCGCCGTTCGAGGTCTTTCTGGACTCCGATTTGAGCATCGTTCGCACCGTTGGATTCGTCTCGACGAGGCCGACTCATATCCAGTGTACTGTTTCCCAGATTTACCTCATTTTGCGTGCCGCTTCTGTACGCCTACCGAGGACCCCGATTGCGCATCCCAAGGCCTGCGTCAGCCGCCTCGGTTTGCGTGCCAGCCTCCTAGTGCACTGATGCAGCCACAACCAGCGTATTGACTGCATCGCTTTGCGTGCCACTTGCCCTACGTCTGAGGCGATGGCTTCTTACTACTCGAGCCGACATGGGGAGGTGTATAAGGATCTTGGTTCGAACCGATTAGCGGATGATTGGGATGACCTCCGAGAGGATTGGAAGCGCGAGTCGCCCCAGCTGAGGAGTGATCTTCAGAAGATTTCTGCCATGCTTGCCAGGCTGACCAAGCAAAAAGATGTTATCTATGAGGCCGACCCAACGATGATCGAGGAGTATGAAAATCAAATGAAGGAGGGGCACTATGTGGCCGATCCAGCCCTAGAAGATGAATATTTGGGGGAGGTTGAATCAGTGACGCCTATAGCAGATAATGATCTCTTCCCCACTAAAGGGAATGAGCTGAAGACAGAACCGCTACTGGGAGATGTAGTCGATCAGTCGAAGGTCGTTAAAGATGTCATCAGTTTGCATGATTTTGACCACATATGGAGCGACGTCGAGGCACAATTTTCTCCTCAGGTTGGAGCATTCATGCGCGCGATGATTCATGGGTCAGCGGTGTTGTTTTCCGAGCATGCTACCATCATTCTCCCATAAATATTGACTCATTTTAAAATTCGAGGACGGATTTTTTTGAACCAGGGGAGAATGATGGGGATCCAGGAACGGCTGGAATGGAGTCAAAGGTCCAATGTGCAGTTTATTTGGTCCATTAGGGGCCCATATGGAGTCTTTTAATTTATCTGCAATTTTCACATGTTTTTTAGTTATTTTCGGAGTCCTAGGGGTAGTTTGGTAATTTGCCTAATAGGGGTTTCTTTGAGGAGTCTATATATTGTCATGTATCCCCTCGTGGGAAAGCATTGAAGAAGATTTTTGAAATGAAGAGCCGCCGCTACGTGTTTTCTCCCGAGACGGGACGGGAACCCTAGTCTTCTTCTCCTCCAACCCCTCTCTTCTTTCTACTTCCGATCTATCCCTAGGGCTGCCCAAGACCATCGTCTTGGATCGGGATGTTCGTTTTGTTAGCTATTTTTGGAAGACCCTTTGGCACTTGATGGGCACCAAGCTGAAATTCTCCACCGCCTATCATCCTCAGACCGATGGACAGACCGAGGTCGTCAATCGGAGTCTGGGTGACTTGCTGTGGTGTCTTGTGGGAGAGCGTACGCGAGGGTGGGATCAGATGCTTTGGCAGGCTGAGTTTGCATACAATAGTTCGGTCAATAGGTCTACAGGCATGTGTCCATTTGAGATTGTTCCTGGTTATAGGCCTAGGGGATCCATTGACCTTGTTTCTTTACCCATCCAGTCCCGTACGTCTGAGTCTGCACAGTTCCTGGCTGATCATATTAGGAGTCTGCATGAGGATATCCGTCGTCACATTGAGATCAACAATGAGCGTTACAAGCAAATGACAGATGCACATCGACGACCCCAGGAGTTTCATGAGGGTGATTACGTGATGATCAGGGTTCGACCTGAGCGGTTTCCTTTCGGAACCGTCAAGAAGCTGCAAGCTCGGGGAGCCGGCCCCTTCAGAGTAATAAAACGGATTGGACCGAACGCGTATGTGGTGGATCTACCATCCGACTATGGCATCAACAACACATTCAATGTCTCAGATTTGGTGGCCTATCGGGACCCGGCAGTGATACCCAGTGATCCGTTTGAGCCTTCTACCTCCCTTGCGAGCGACCCTACTCCTGAGTGTCTACTTCCAACCTCCTTACCAGCACGGCGAGAGCAGATTGATCATATACTGGACGAGCAGGTTGTTACTTCTAGGGATGGGGCCTATCAGCGCTACCTGGTCCACTGGAGAGGACGGCCGTCTACGGAGGACACGTGGATCACACGCGAGGAGTTGCAGCAGATCGACCCGGACCTTCTGGAGCGATATTAGAGTGGGCGAGACCCATACTCGACATGGTCGAGTTCTTCCCAGCCGGGAAGAATTGGTGAGGACACCCGCGCCTGGATCCGGTTCGACCCGACTCGCGTTTACCGTCGGAGGAGGACGACTGCAGCGTACCCAGCATCTTTGTGGCTCGACGATGGTTCCCCTGAGTGCTGACATGTGTTTATTTTATTGAGGAGTAGTTGGGATTGATGTAAGGTCCATTATGAGGCCCAGTTATCACTTTTCTATTTTTTAGTATTTTCTGCACGAATTTCATTGTGTTTGTCTAGAATTAGGACTAATTACGTCATTTGCTTCATTAGGTGGTTATTAGGGTTTTTTTTTTTATTATTCTATTTAAGGTACTGTAGCCTCTTTTGGAGGGGCATTGAAATTTGAATGAAAAAGTTGCAGCCGCCCGAAGCGTGTACGTGCGTTTAGGGCATGCAGGTCCTGTCTTCCTCCCCTCCTCCTTGTTTCCTTCCTCCTCCCTCTCCCTCTGCGTGATTCCTTTCTCTCTCAGCCTTCCTCCTCTCTCTCTCTCTCTCTGCGCTGCGTTCGTCTTTCCCCTGCTAGGAGCCGCCATCTGGAAGCCGACCGCACGACTCCCACGCCCTCCCCGCGGCCCTGTCGGAGGCCCCACCTGGCGAGCTCCCTTCCCGGCTGCTCGCGGGCTCGGGTCGAGCCAACCGCAGGTGTCTCCCGGCTTCCACCGCCTCCTGCCGCCACCCTGCGAGCCCGACGGAGCCTACCCGAGAGCCCCTCCGCCAGCTCCGCCGCACACAGGCACGAACCGGCCGACCCGGCGACCTCCTCGCGGGCCACCCTGCCTTCCCTGTTCGCGTCACACGTGCCAGGGCGGGCCACTGTGGACTCCCCCGCGATACGCCGGCGACGTCTCCCGCGAGCTCCCCGAACCCAGCGGCACGCAACCCGCCGCACGCAAGGCCGAGACGGGACCCCTCCCGTGGCTTATCTTCCCGCCGCACGCCGGCGCCGGAAGAACCCTCCCACGAGCTCCCTTTCCCTGCGGCCTCGACGCCTGCAACCCATCTCCCGCCCGCGCCGGTCAACGTCGCAGGCCCCCGGAGGTCCAGCCCTTGTAGGTTCCGCCGTTGCACGCAGGTTCCGGAGGTCTCCTCCCGCGAGTTCCCTTCGGGCCGCCGCGCTCCGGACGGACCCTCCCGGGGTTCACCTGCACCCACGCGGCTTGCCCACACGTTCGCAGGGGGTCTCCCTCGACGCCCGCCCCGCGTAGGCAATCCCACCCAGCAGGAGTTAACGCAGGCCCCTACGTGCAACAAGTTTGTTCGTCCACTCCACGGAACCTCATTAAGCACTTCCGAGGTGAACTGTGAACGTTTTGGCAAATTCGGTTAGTCCGAGTTTTACCCCACTCGACAGTGGGCAGGTCAGGCGATTCGGCTCTACTCCCGAAAACTTGCTCTCCATTATATGATTAAATAGGCCCCCGTGCGTGTGATTTTAGGAATTCTAGCTATTTATCTGATATTTGCTGCCGGATTGTGAGTGTGCCTTAGCATTAAATTGAGTATATTGGCTGCGTTGATGCTGTCCTAGCTTTGTGGTAGTTCTTACTACGTCGATCCTGTTTATTTTATCACTGAGAGCGGACGATACTCGAGTTGCATGCGACTTACGTTTCGTAATCACATTCATGAAAACGTGGAAATTCGATGAGTATTTGCCGTGCACGTACACTACACTTGCTGATTTCAGATCGTGACACTAGTTCGGACTCGTTTCGGTAGTCGTCCCGCGTCAATAACCCATCTAATTATAGAGTTAACCCGAAATGATCAAAATACCCCTCTAATGACAAAAATCTGTAAAAATCACAGAAAATATCAGAAAAATGTAAAAACCACCCAAGATGGCCAACATGTCCTAAATACCCCCATAACCCTGGAAATGACCTTAATACCCCCAAACCTAAGAAAATGACCAAAATGCCCTCCTCATGACAAAAATCTGTAAAATCACAAAAAAATTCTAAAAAATATAAAAATCACTCAGTATGTCCTAAATGCCCTCAAAACTCTAAAAATGAGCAAAATTATCAAAATACCCCCAAGATATCAAAAATCATTAAAAGTTCTAGAAAAATCATAAAAAATGTCAAATCACTTAAAACATGATAAATACCCATGAAACCCACATTAGCCTAAAATTACCAAAATACTCGTACAACCCAAATACACTTAAAAAGCTCTAAAATATCTCCTAAGATTTTGAAACCTTTCCAAACCATTAAAACTCATCTCAAGACACTAAGATGACCATAATACCCCTATGCCCTTTAACTTGGCATAATTATGAAAATATCCTTATAGGTCTAAAATACTTCGAATCAATCCGGATAACTTGGAGTCAACCCAAAACTTTTTAGAAGTCTCCCAATCCATCATAAACCCATCCTAAACTCGGACGAGGTCCAAGGTTTAACCTAAAACATATCTTCATATGCATGTGCTGCGTGTAGTAGTAGTGTTGTACGATACAAGGGCATCAACGGACGGTTAATCAAGAGTTGTCAAGCAGTTGTTTGACGTAATTAACACTGACTGAGGTCAGTACAGAGAGGTCATATACTCGGATCTTCACATAATCTGAAGTCTCGGACTCCCTGAGGGATAATCCCAAGCTCTCATAGTCCAAGAAACAAGATAAATAAAATCGGCCTATATATTTCTCCAAATAAAATAAATAAATAAAATAAAAATATGATAGGAGAGATCTAGGTGTAAGTCCAAACTTCTCCCTACTTGCTTGCCAAGCTCCTTTAGCACACAGTCGTTCCACATCACCATGAGCCCTCCAGATCTCCTTACTGTTGGGGAGACAATACCACATGATAGTTTGTACCCTCCAATATCCCTCCTAGCTTCCAGCCCCTCCTCCTCAGACTTAGTTTCTTGGAGACATATAATATCAATTCTCCACCTCCTAATCAAGTCTCTCACTGCCGCCCTCTTCTCCCTACTCCCTAAGTCTCTAATGTTCCACAAGAGAATCTTCATGGGAGACCACAAAGAGGAACAACCCCCCCCACCCCCCCCCCCCCCCCAGCTCCATCTACCACCTCCTTCTCCTCTCTTTTGCCCCCCTTCACACTCCTGGCCAGACCCAATTGCCACATGTTATGGATTTTGTGAAACACTGAGTGTATATCTTTCTCCACTTCTTTAAAGGAAACCCCAAATGTATCTGCAACCTCCTTAGCTTTCCTCCCCATAAGCTTCTCCACCGAGGTCAGCATCTCACGGATCTCCTCCTTGTCCATGACCCCCCACTCCTTAGGTTCATCCCCTTCCCCTTGCCCTTCCCCCAACACCTAAGGGGTGTCTCTGAAACCACCTCCTCAGTATCCCCCTTTCCTTCTCCTTGTAGCTCCTCGCCTAATAGGTCTGAGGAGTTTTGAGAAGGGATCTGTCGAATGACCCTCACTGCCACACAAGGGGAATTTGCCTCTAATAGATCGCGGGAAGATTGCTAGATCCGGTCTTGTTTCTCCCCATGCGGCACATTACTCCTCTTCAAAGCCCCACATCTGCGTCGTGGACTCCCTCCATGGACCCGAGAGACACGCCAAGCGCAGCAACCTCAGAGGGCCGAGTGACAGGCTCGGTCCATTGCGGAGGAGACGGCTTCTCCAAAGACAGGTTCGCTGGAGCTGAACCAATCCCACCTGGTTGAGGCGATGGACTCCTCCGAGAGCAACGAGGGCTGACCACAGCAACTGGTTCCCTCCGGTCCAACACCTGAAGGTGAGTGCTCTTCAGCGGCCTAAAGGAGGCAAGCAGGTTTGCTTGCAAAGGCGCCGTAGCAGTGCCATGACCTCCCATGGCAATCGAGTGAGGAAGACAGCCTCAGTCGGGTCCACAGACAGGCCTGTCTCAAACTGGCGTCTCGTAAGTTCCAGGTCTTAGAGCCTGAACCCGAAGCCTGATGAACGGACCCGTCCCGCCCAGCGCTAGGTTGACCACCACGGACCGGGATCAAAAGGGGGCCATAAGCGGGCTGGACCCCTGATTCGAAATTTGAATTGGGGCACCGCTGGCCTCTACGTACCCCTTTGCCTCCATCTTTGACCTCTTGACTCCTGGCTGGAAACCCTAATGGCGGCGGCTGCAAAGGCTTGGGAGGAAGAGACACTTAGACAGAGACCGGGAAGGTCCTCCCTTCCAAAAGGACCAGCGGCCTGTTAGGAAGGTCTTGCTCTTCGGTGATGTGAAGCACCCCTTCCAGCACCAAGAGGCCACCGCTCGACGACAGCTTCAGGGATTTCCTTCCCAGTGCCCGATCCCCTGAACAAACCCACTGCAGTCCCTCCAGATCACAGAGGACGAGCGGAACCCCAATCATCTTGACGTGAATGTCCTTTGTGGGGAGGTCATGATAAGTCTTGCACTGCAAAACCCACCAGGCCAACTGAAGTACAAAGTCCTCCCCAGCCACAAATCCAGAGGATACCTACCACCCGGCTCGCCTCCTCCTCCGCTGGAGCTAGAGCTAAGAAACTCTCTCCCAGGTCTCTGACTTCCCAGCCCTCACTGGTCGAAGCTCCCCGTTGAAGTGCCCTCTTGATCTTCCCCGTGGAAGGCCTGTTCTGAGAAGGTTTACCAGCTGCCTATTGTAGTTCAACACACCTCCGAAGAAGAAGCAACCATGGGCGAAGGAGCTCCACCAGCGGCTGCTGAAGTGACTGAACAGTCGGCTGGGCTTCACTAGACACTCTCCCCGCACCCATAGACAGATCACCCAGCACATGAATCACTGCTTGTTTGTATTGCTTTGATGCATGATATCTGCAAGGATGTGGATGGAACTGGTTATGTAGGTGCATTGTGAGACGGCATCAAGATTTGGTTAGGAGGGTAATTTCATTACTAGGGAATAGCCTGATTTCATAGGAGGGAAGAACATTTTCCATTGGCACGTAGGCTAAATGGTGGAGAAGAACAGCTTTGATGTAATGAATGGCAAATAATATTTGCTAGCAAGCAGTGGTAAAAAAATTGGATCCGTTCACCTATATAAGCAAGTAGAAAAACATACCTATGAATTTGACTTAACCAACACTTAGATTTGGATAATGATGATAATTCAAGATGGATATCTCAAATAGAAAAATACCTTCTTTATATTTCATATAATTTTTTTATTTTATTTCCCCGGCCTGCCTAGTACTAGCTAGGCCATTACTTCAAATAATCATTCATAAATCCATTTTTTATACCAACTTTTATACCATTCTTTTTTTATTCTCTTTCCCGACAAATTTTCATAATATTCATGACATGTGGATTCAAATCCGAAGATTGAAGAATCAACTTGGTATATGTTAGAGAAGTCAAATTATTAGTATGATCCCACATGCTATCTGTTGGAGCTTATGGAGGGAGAGGAACGAAGCTGTCTTTCTGGGAGGTCCAATTTACTTTGTAAATGTTTGTCTTAGAGCTGTCAATCTGCTCTTTAATTGGTGTTGGTATATTTAGGGGTTTCTCGTGTCTTGGAGAAGGGAGCCTGGTGTTTTGTGATTTTTTTTAAAAAAAGATCTCTTTGTTAGGAATCTCTCCTAACAGATTTGATTGTATTGCCTCTCTTTATTCTTAATAAAATTGGTGGTACAATCCACCCTTTATTTGAAAAAAAATTCATTTTTATACTATATATGTATTTCAAATAATATGTATTTGTCATACAGTTGTTACGGAAGTTTGGATTCTGGTTTTTCTCCTTCCTTGTAAACATCTCTTTAATTTTATAAGTTTTGTGGTATTACCTTGCTATAAGCGTATAAGACTAATTCTGGTACTCCCATGTCAGTTCTCAAGGAAGATTTTCATCACTGTCATATTTACCTTTTGCTGACTTACATTCCAAATTTGTAACTATTGTACGTAACTGGCTTACATTCAGGCATTGTAACTATGTCCATTTGGCTGATGTTGATGTTGTCTAATTTTTTGGTTGATTTATTTATCCAGTTCTGTCTTGCTCATCAGTTAATGACTCAGTTAATTTGTTCTTTCCTTCTTCTGCATAAAAAAATTACTAGGCTTATCATTATTCAGATTTTAAAATTTTAATATCATTTATCAGTTCCAACCATGCAAGTTGTTTGGGATTATTTATACATGGGCATATAATAGGCTTTGGGAAAAAAGCACTTGTTGCTTATTCATCTAGGGCCTAGCGTAAATTCATTGTACCGGTTGCTCATTCATCTGGGAACTAGAGTAAATTCTTTGTTATCTCTTAATTACCACGTTGGTGAGGATTTATTTAGTCTTTAGGCCCTTAATAACTTGTGTGTATTGTGCTTGCTTCCCAGAAATTTGTTCATGCGATTTCTCCTACTCCAGCAAGTGTAATGTCACCAGCTGATCTTTATGCAAAGCCAGCAGGCTCTACTTTATCACCATACATGGTTCCAGAGGACAACATGCCTCATAAGAAAGAAAATAAACGACCTGGTGACGCTGAACCCGATACACAGTTTTGGCGCTATGACGTCTCCCAGAAGAGGCAGAGACAGAGCAGTGCAGATGGTGAAAGATTATGCTTCAAGTTCACATCTACTGGTTCTTGTCCCAAGGGGACAAAATGCAGTTTTCGGCATGATATGGATGCCAGTGAACAATATCTAAGAAATGTGTGCTTCGATTTCTTGAACAAGGGAAAGTGTGAGCGTGGTCCAGATTGCAGATTCAAGCACAGCTTCTCAGAGGAGCAGGATGTGAGGAGAGACAGGTCTCAAAACTCAACTATCCAGAGTCCTTTTTCCCCAATAATGTTCCCTTTGTTTCAAGTTTTTCCATGGACATAGTATTTTTGTTTCCACATTTGACTTTCTATGTTATTTACCTTTTAATCAGCTCTCCAGGGCCACCAGCATTACATCTTTCCTTTTCGGTGAATGTAATGATGAAATCCATCTAGTTCCCCTTAGATTTCTCTCCTTCTTGGACTCTTACAAAGAATACGGTTTCTTCTGCAAAGTACATGATTTCTGCTTGATTTACTGGTTATATTCATTTAACAGGCAGAGGCCAGATAAAAGCTGTTGGTTCTGCTTGTCAAGCTCAAATGTGGAGTCACATCTCATTATAAGTGTAGGAGAAAGTTACTATTGCGCACTAGCCAAGGGTCCACTTGTGGATGACCATGTGCTGCTATTACCAGTCGAGCATTGTCCTAATACTCTTTCATTGCCATCAGAATCAGACACTGAATTAGAGGGGTTTAAACAAGCACTCAGGATGTTTTTCCAGAAGCAGGGCAAGGCAGCTATCTTTTATGAATTTCTTTTCCAGCGCAGTCCTCATGCCAATCTTCAGGTAATAAGGGAAAGAATCATCCAAAGTGTTTATTTCTCACTGATTTGATACTGCAAACTCTGATTTAATTTTTCATGGGTTGTATGTCGTTCTTGTGCATTCATAAGGTTCTCAAAATTCCTCACTCACAGCAGACTTGTCTTAAACTTTACTGAGAGCTCTGGGATTTCGATCATTGAATATTTAATTTCAGTTGAAATAGAATTCTGAAGAAGTGTTGTTTGTAGTAAAATGTTCATATTTTAAACAGATTTATTTGAAGAGAGAAATATACATCAATATAACAAAGGTGCAAGTATGTAAAGCAGCCATATACAAGAAGTAAGGGCTCATCTTTTTTCTTCTTCTTTTTTTTCTGTTTTTAAAGAAAAAGGTCAGCTGAGGCCCCCTCCTTTTTGCAAAAGGTTCCATTTTGACTGTCTTAAGTTGAGAGTAAAAGTGTATATATTTGTGTATAACAGCATTTTTTTGGTGCATGCCATCAATTTTTAGCCCTTCTCCTTAACCTGTACTCGCCATTTTTAGGCTAAAACCTTCTATCCAAATTTGTGGAGGAATGTTACTATACCACATTCTTTACTACACTCATTGTGAGCAATTTGATTACTTGATCAGAAAGCTCCTACTAAATGCACCAGTTGCACCCCCCCCCTAGCCCACCAAAAAAAAAAACTGTGGCAAAAGTAACTTTGACATGAGCCATCTAGTGTAATGATCAGATGGCTCTAGATGAGTGTGGCAATGAGGCGTATAATAATGGTGCCAAGGGGGGCGAGTGAATGGCGTAGCGGATAGGCCCGACCTTCGGCTAATTGCAGTCAGGCTTTAATTTGTTTACACCCATTATATCGTATCCAGATCCATGTTTTCTGACTCCATAGCAAGTCCGATGTTTTCTATTCCTGCTGTACTTCCAATGCCTGAGAGGAGGCATAGCACAACTGCGGCAATGTTTCCTTTCAAACGTAGCAATTTTATTTCTAAATTGGTTTGACAGAGCTCAAATATAGGTATCTGTGGGTGCATGCCACAATGTTTTAAGACACCTATGACGATCCTGGCTTGGATGTTCTTTAAGGAGGCAGGAAGGAGCAGAGGTGACAGACTTTAGATCAATATGTGATTGAGTTGGAATGATGTTTTTGGGTTTATCAGGGAGTCTGGACTCTGGACCATTTGAAGTAGAGTATGTGATGAGGAATCTTATTGTCCTAGGAGAGTGTGACTGAGATCTCTTTTTCATGAAGAAGGATTTCCTTTTCTCTCACTATGTATGGCTGTCTGCGTGCTGCTATTGCTGAGGGTTCTGGCGAATTGGATCATCTGAGCATGAAAATTTCTTTGAGATGAGGGAGGAGAAATGATTCTACGGGAAAATATACTTCATGGATGAGGCTAGGGATAGGGATTTGGCAATCAGGGTAAAAGAAAATGTGGTTATTTTAACATTGACTGCTCTTGTTTATCCACTCAGTCAAGCTCAGTCCATCATCCCTCTGTGACTAATGGTTTTGAACTATAGTTTAACCTTCCTGAAGGTGAATTACTTGAAGAAGGATTGATGGCTTGCATTGTATATGTTTTAGGCTTATGAAGTAAACATGGCTGTATACTTTTTGTCATAGTTACTCTGTATATATCATCTGAGTGGTGCCAATGCTTAAAGTCAAAAATAACAAAAGTTGGAGATGCAAGTCTCTACCTTGCTATTACTGTGTCTAGGATTTGATCTCTGTTTCATGATAGTTATATTTAACAATCAGATAGATCACAATGAGAAACCCTCTGTTGTTTATCATGCGTTATGCACATAAACATCTTTAGTTGAGGTTTTATCATAATATGTTATATTGTATTTGACATCCCAGCTCTGTGGTATGTGTAAATTCTCTGCCTTAGTATCTTTGTGCTTGTTCTTGGATAGACATGGCTGGGGACAGTTTTATTCTTGGGTTTTGTAGTTTGGGTGGTACTCCATGGACTGAAGATTCCTTTTTTTCTTTTTCCAATAATTCTGTGCAGGCTATTCCAATTCCATTATCAAGAGCATCTAATATCCAACATGCTTTTAGTTTGGCTGCCAAAAGGCTAGGATTTGAATTTACAGTGACAAAACCAAGTGAGTTTTTCCGCTTGATTTCATCCTCTTTTTTCTTGATCCATTTCTTCAAGGCTAGGGACCGGTGATTTTCTGTTTATATATGGGTGGCCTGCCTATGCTCAATAGCCGCATGAACAAGTTAAACCATTTTAGTATGTTATCTTGACCCTAATGTTATATGTTACATTTCACCACAAGGTATGGACAATCATCACAAGAGATTCTCTATTTAGATTAACACTCATGTTATATGTTATGTCACAAAACCTTAACAAAAATAAAAGATCAATTTGGAAAAACCCTTTGTCAGTAAACCTTTAACTTATTGTCAATGTCTGCCAAAACCGGTTAGATCTGGGGCGTCTGGCCAGTCTCAAACACCATATAGCCAATCCAAACTGCAGTCTGCGTCCTTAAGACTGGCTGCGAAGCATGTGTTATTTATGTGTATGCGCAGGCGGGATTCCTGTTGCTCAGGTTGCTCTGACTGTCAGTGGAGGATAATAGGTCAATCAGTGTTTGGGATCGTTGATGGATGAAAACTATGATGATTCTTGGATGGGGCTATGGATGAGTAATGGGAAGTCCGCAGCTATGGGGTGTGTTCCACATGTGGCTTGTCTCTATTCCAGGGACAGTTTGTTTTGTGGTTGTAGTATTCTGGATTTCTTATTCCCGGATCTCTTATTTCAGGAACAAGAAGAATTTGCTTTGGGTGGAATAAGTAGTTCAACGGAATAAGTAATTCCTACCTTTTAGGTAGAATGATTTATTCTACTTATTCTAGGAATAATGCGTCCACATCAAGAATAACGCGTCCGCACTCCCAAAGTGAATAAGTCGCATAACCCATCCTGTTCGACCCTTATCCCGCAAACAAACCGTCCCTCAGTGGATGACCATGGCACTTCTTGTGTGTCTTTCCTTTTGTGGGTTGATTATTGGTTTCATTTCTGTTTCTCTTTTTTCCCCTCCTATCTTGGGACTAGACTAAGATTTCCTTATCTTTCAAAAAAAGAATAAAAAAGCAAAAGTAAAATCTCGAGTTAAGTCGGTAAGTAAAATGTGTTGTTTTCTCTTTATTTTAGTTCAGCTACATTTGAATTTTTGGTATTGAAGCATCGAGTCTAATTGGGGGGGAGGGGAGGCGTTCATTTGAACTTTTTGTTGGTTGAATATACTTCTGTCTTAAGAAAGAAACAGAAAGATCTTTATGAAAGAAGCCCCTATCCCAGAACACGTAGTGAGTTTTGTTAGTGCCAAAGTGAGAGGGTGGGCTGAGGCATGTTTAAAGGCAACATTGTGAACTCCTTCCTCTTTTTGTTGCCAAGGGAAGAGTAGTTTTGCACCCGCTTGGTGGTTTTTTTGTATAGGGGTCTTCTTGTAATGGGAGTTGACTATACTTGTATATCCCCTCCTTTCTTTGTTAATACAATTTGTGGTACCATCCACCTCATAAAAAATGTTCTTTTTGTTTAATCTTATGTGCCACCTGAATTTTCTTTTGTGCAGAAAGTGATCATTCTGGCAGTAGAGAGTTGCTTAGGGAACAATTTAATGGGAAATCAAGTTTCTTTTATGTGGAACTCCCAGATGGTACAACATTGTCATATTCTGTAGAAGACAGAGAGAACTTTCCTGTCCAGTTCGGGCGTGAGGTAATCTTTACTCAAAAGTGCTTGTTTCTCAGATTCAGCTTAGCATTTATTTTTGGGATTATTTTTTTAAGAATAGTAGCAAGAACTACAAATTTCAAACTTATTTGTCCGGGAAGGCTATAACTGAACCATAATCTTAGGTGTGCCATATGCCTGGCTGTCCATGATTTTAGATTGTGTACTTGTGTTCCTTTTACACCCCTTATTTTCCTTCTAGCCTGAAGAATTTTACCGCCAGTTTTCTCTGGCATGAAGCTCACTATTCTCTTCAGAGTCCTGTTCCTCACTTCTATGTGAAATATAGATCTCCGGTATATGTCTGTTAGGCAACCTAAGTTGACATGGAAGTTGTCCAATCATTTGTCCCCCGTTTTATGCTTGCCAATAACAGAAAAAACTTAAGAAAATTAATGGATATATGGGAACACTATCTCTATTATACAACTCTTTTGGATTTGAGCCTGGTCAACCACCTGAATGATGAATTCAAGAATGTCAACCCCATTCAGATGATAAGCCTCAATAATGGTCTTCAAATATAATTTTTTTTAGCATTGATGCTAATGCATTGTTCTCTTCCATAAATACTAGTCACACATTGGGTTTACTCTTTTGCAGGTTTTAGCAGGACTATTGAACATAGCAGACAGAGCTGATTGGAGAAATTGTAAGCTAAGCAAAGAGGAAGAAACACAGATGGCAGAGGGATTCAAAAAGGGTTTTGGAGAATTTGATCCTGCTCCATGATCCATACATCAGCAACCACTTTTCTGTTGTATCCATTTTCCTGATTGAATTTTCAAAATGGCATTCAGCAGCTTTCACGAGATAGAATTGCATGACACTGTTCCGGTCGCCAATCCCCTGTATTGGGCCCAGACGGAGAAAAGTATCCCTTCTGATGTTGCCGGCATCTGGTGTGAGTGGCGCCAATAAGAAAAATTGGTGACCGAGATAGTGATCCTATCCTGCTCGGTCACCTAATCTGATTGCAATCTTCATTTGTGCCGTTGGTTTATTCACTTGTCTTTCCCCAAAGAACAGCTATCTGCAGAGAGTTGAAATTTCATCGGGAGAATTGGCTTTTGTAGTCGGTTCAGGGGACTAGTCTCCTGTGCACCATTAATATTCCTACCCCCTCCTTGGTCGTCCTGTGAAGCTTCTGACCTGGGGGCAACTTTGGTCAAGAACGCGGACAGTTTGTCAGAGTAGTACTCTCAGGTCCTTGAAGCATCTTTTGAAATGTGCTTTGTGGATGGGCAGGCCTACACTCTGATAAGCCAGGGGGAATAACGTGAGAATGAGGAATTGCATACCGGGGACGGCAACTCAATACAGCAAATTGGAGCTGATTGCGTTGGACAGATGGAATTGTTTCGACTGAGGCCTACGAGGATTAGATTATATGAGGATTTGTGGGAGTGCAAACCTTGTTTCTCTCAAAGTAAAATTTAGCATGTCCATTGGTTCTGTTGTATTACATGCAAGGGTTTTCATGTATGCTTCTAAAGTCGTTTGTTTGTGTTTCTGTTCTGGTAAACAGTAAGATCCGATATGTTCTGGATAAGTAGGCTTCAAACTATAGGAATGTGTTTCTTTCGGGTGAATGGTCGGACGTGGCTACGAGTTGTTAGTTTACCTTTTCCTAAACAAAGTTGAAACTTGATGTAGTTAATGAGTTCTACAATGAGTTGCGAGATTTTTTTATGGAATATTTAATGAATTTTGGCTACGCAAAGGTAAATAAAAAGGGTCGGTCATTCATTTTGATCACCACGCTCACCTAATGTAATCAAAAAAGAAATGTTATTGTTGGGAAGCTGGGCAAATGTAGGCACAGTAACCGAGCGTATACCTGGACAGTTACAGTAACCAGTAACATTGAGGGGTAAACGGGTCGAAATTTAAGCTTATTTTATTTTTTATGTTAAAAATTGAGTGTGCCTAAGATAGAATCAATTTATCTTAGATCAGAATACACCATTTAAATGGGTTTTGATTTTCTAGTTCAAAATCATGAAAATTGGTTATGAATTTGCGCAATATATAACGACTTAGTTCTTATTGAGTAAATGGACAAGCTTAACAGATCTGCTAACGGGTCCAGACCCATTTTGATAGCCCCGACTCACATGTGATTGGCCTTCCTCTGGTCTCCATGAATGCGACTGTGGGAGATGAGATCTTCTAGACTTCGTTCTAGACCCTGTCGTATCTCCAAATAATTTATTACTTCATTTGTTTTATTTTACAATAAACTGATCCTTACAAGTGCGAACACATCAAAACCCAAAAGGTAAGATCGGATCTGACGGTCGCTCACTTGTTTTGGCAACAAAAAAGAGATGAGATCTTTTAAACTTCCTTCTCTAGATTAGCACACGTCTTTACTCTCAAGACGAAACACTTTGCCGCCCTTCCGACGAGTAGGACCGGTGGCCACGATACGCAGTTTGCATCACAGCAGGGCGAGAGGCGGCTCGGCCGACGACAGTCCAGAACGCGCGAGGTACAGCGCAGTTGGCATCACGTCGTCACGTTGTCCTGCTCCAAGCTGGGCCGGGCCGCCCCTGTCCGCTTTTCCCTATCTCTTCTTCGTCAGTACACAACCATCCAAAAAAGAGAAGAAGAAAGTTTTTAAGGCCCAACAGAGAAAGGACAAAGAGGTGCGGGGAACCAAAAAGCAAAAAGGATGTTCTGGAGTGGGGGCTCTTCAGTGGGGGGTCGTCGACTGGGGATCGATGTCGATGTTGACATATGACCTTATCTGTTGTATTATCGATTTAAAAAGATTATTTATTAATTAAATTATAGATTAGTAATTAATCGGATAATTAAAGTTTTCATATACCATATAAGGCTAGCGATATCATTGAATCGGTATATGACTTGATTTTTTAAAAATTGAGTCGGACTCATGCAGACTTGTAAAGATTCGGTCCGACTTGCAAAAACTCGTAAAGATTCTGTCTAATCTAACGTAACTTTGTAAAACTCAAAAATTGATACAACTCATATGAGTCGTACCAAGTCACATCGAGTCCGCAAACCATGACATCATACACATTCAGCTAGAAGAAATTTATGCAAGTTATCTTCTGCGTTGGCAAATAATAAGTTATTGGTTACCGTTTGCATCCTTACCTCCAACCCTGATAATGACACCATCCTTGTGTTCCTTGCTTTCAGAGGGCAAGGGAGAGATCTCATCTCAACTAGGAGTGTCAAAGTTGAATACGGCTGTTTATTTGATCTGACTTCGGATTTGATCACAAAAGTAGGTTAAAAGTTCATAAACGAGTTGAACTTGTCCAATACGTTTTAAGTCATAAACTAACGTTTGTTGTCATCATTTGATCACATAAACTAACGACTTGAACTTGTCCAATACGTTTTAAATATTATTAAAATTATTAGATTAATTGAATTAAATATTTAACACCAATAATTAAATAAGTCCAATTGGAATGATTTGACTCAAAAGCAAATTGAATTATCATTCCCGAGTTGATATGTCCATTATTCTTAAAAAAAAGAGAGAGAAAATATACAAAAGACAGAAGTCCCCTTCTGGGGCATTCACTTTTCCCGTGCTAACTAAGAAGTCTGCCGACGACCATCACGCCGTCACATATGTTTAGGTGTTATTTGGTACATCCTAAAATATCATAAAATATTATAAATAATTGTAAAATTATAATTTTCCTATGTTTGAAGTGTTATAAATCATTTTACGATATAATAATTGACCCTTGAAATCTTCTTTTTAACTGATTCTGATTTTTAATTTAAAATCATCGTAAACTAAAATTAATGATTTTAATAATAAAAATTTTATTTTTGTTTGTTTTAAAATCGGTAATTTCAAAATTAAGCTTTTAAGGCATTTTATGACGTGCCAAATGAGCCTTCAATTGAATAACTACATTAAGGGTATAGTTTTTTATTAAAAGATCTATTGGAATCATTTAATCTTTGATTAGATACTTAAAAAATTGAAAAAATAAGATTGCACGTCTGTGTGATCCGACAATTCAAGTGACTGTGGCGTAGCTGCAATGCCAATAGGTATTACTCAAAGATTAAACCCCTCCTTTGCCCTACCCGTCTGCCTCTGGCGCCTTCTAGCGGAACCAAACTGGATGTCCTCCATGATAACTAGAAACCCTCGGTGGCCAGTGAGATAAAGTTCTTAGACTCTAGGACTAGAGCTTGGTCATGGAGAGGAGTCTAGATCTTCTTTATCTCATCTTATATCATGTGTCTTTACTCGTAAAAGCTAGAGAAAAAAAAGTGACTTACTTTGTGTATGATTTGATAGACGTTTTTGTTTGTGTTAGATACTTGTTTCGAATGTTTAGAGCCGATATGGCATTTGACATTATGTCCAATACTCTTGAAGGGTGAGGATTTCGCCCGGCCCAAACAATTAGTGGGCCGGCCCAGCAGTCTAGGCAGAAGCCATTATCTCTTCAAGAAAGACGGATATTGACCGGCCCAAAATCCACTCATGGGGCATCCTAGTCCGAGCTAGCCCAATTCCGTCTCCATCTCTAGATGGGGATCCATCTCATCCAAGACCGATTGGGAAGTAGTTGTCAAAAGCAGACTCATCCTGACGGGAAATCGCCAAATCCTTCGGCCCAAACCGACCTTGACCCGAAGCAAGTCGAAGACTAATCTAGAAACCTGTCCGGATGAGGACCCACCTCTCAAGGCAACGCTTTCTAGTTCCAAACATGTCGTAACGAATCTGGAAATCACCCGACTTTACCTGAACGGCTCCTTTCGATTTGGGATTACCTCTCGAGCACAGTATTTCTGATCGGATCAATCTTTCCAAAGCAGGTCTCCTCTTAACAACAGTCTCCGAAAGAAGACACAGTCAAGATATACTCTTTCTGATCGGAACCGGCAAGGAGTGTTCATTGTTTGGGTCAACCCGAAAAATCAAACCGAACCGACTGGTTCGATTCAGTTCAAAATTTAAAAAAATTCGGTTTGGTTTAAAACCGAACCGAACAAGAATGAACGGTTTGGTTCGGTTTGGAGGCTTCATAAACCGAACCGAACCGAACCGAGAAAACTGAATTCTAATTATGGGCATATAAAAATTATATATTACCTAAATTTATTTAATATATTTGAGTAAATATTATATAGTCTAAAAGATAATGTGGTTTATGATTTGCTAATCTATTGGACTTTGAAGGTTTGAGTTGGAATTTGTTTGTGGGCTTTTGGCATGGTTTGTAGGTTGTATTGTCTGTGCTGGGAGGCCCACAGCTGCAGCCACTTTGAAGTTTGAATTTATAGATTTTTTACTCACCAAGTCATCATATAGTTGAAAGTCTATTTTGTAGCTAGAAGCCCAAACCGAATTACAAACCAAATCAAACCGAATTATTTCGGTTTGATTTGGTTCAGTTTGAAATCTATACAATTTGGTTTGATTTGATTTGAAATTTAATTCGGTTTGATTTGGTTTCATAAAATCCTCTTCAAATCAAACCAAACCAAATCAAACCAAACCGTGAACACTCCTAGAACCGGCTCATAAGCCGCCTATGTGTTACTATATAAAGATCCTTAGTCCAACAAACTAAGATATGTTCTCAATAGTCCAAACTACCTCTACTTTCCTCCACTATCCAAGCCTTCTTACTTAGGTATTAGAAAGATATCATTTGGATCATCGTCGGAGGGCTTTTAACGACGTTCTCTTTTACTGAGACAGTTGATTTTCGATCCTCCGGTCTCAAGTAAGACTCTGATCGTAGTGGACGAGATCGCGACTCATCAACTCTATTTTAAAATTTTCATCAAATAAATTAGATATATGTGTGTGTGTTTATATTTTCATATCCTTCTTAAACCTTAATGTGGATAATCCTTCATACCTTCTTACATCCAAATGTTATTTGAATTGAGTAAAATATTACAAAATACTGTATTTTGTCTCCCAAAAGTATGATATTTCATGACATTTTATAACATCTTTATGTGAAATCAAATAGCTCATTATAGTAGACATAATCTCACTAAATTTCACCACATAATCGTATCTTAATAAACAACCAGAGATTAGAAAAAATCTCGAAATTTTCTAAACCCCCTCACCTGTGGGCCCCGGGCTCGAACCCGGACCCACTTAGCACCCGCGCCAGCCACTCCTCGTCGCTCCCTTCCGTGTCCTCCACGGCGAACCCCTCCGTCGCCCCGCCGCTGCCGTCTCCTCCCACTGCTCCCGTCGCCGCCCCACCGGCATCCCAGAGTGCCGCCGCCATCTCCTCCGCCGCCGGCTCCAGGAACCACGGCCAGAACTCCCCCACGTCGTCCGCAGCGCCTGCCGCCCCGACCGGCCGCCGCGGAACGCCACTTGTGTCGATGCTCGCCATCACCGTCGACGCCGAGTCGGAGAAGGAGGCCCCGCAGCTCTCCTCGTTGCCGCTGACGGTGACGAACGCCGCCGCCGCCGAAGAGGAGGCGGAAGGGCACAACCAGCATCGGGGCTCGTGGAACCACGGCACAGCTTCGCCATCGCCACCGCTGTCACAAGGGCGGTTAATCTCCTCCTCCAGCCGCTTCATCACCTCCGCCACCATCCCCTCCTCTATCTGGAGCTTCGCGGGGTCGACCTCGTTGACGTCGTCCATGTGGTCGCACCAGGCGGCAACCACCGCCGAAGCCTCGCCCGCATTGGCCTCTCGTACTCGGAGCTCCGTCGCCGTTCCCTCCCTACAGCCGAGGCGCTCCAGCTCCCCCATTACGCCGCCGCTGCCGGCGTCTCCGCGCGTCGAGCAAAGGTGGTCTGGAGGGCAGCACCGAGCCAGCTGGTATAAATGGAAGCAAAGCGGAGTACGGCGTTGACACGCCGGAATGGAGGGAGGGATGCCACGTGTCAAAAGAGGTGGGCCCATCGCGACTGCCAGGACTCTCTCCGTACATGACGCGGGGACGATCGGATGCGTCGGGCGTCGGCATCTCGAAGGCCGGGCGGCGCTGGAATTACTAGTTTGCCCTAAGCTATCGACCCAATTTAATTTCGTCTTAAAGATAAGTTAACATTAAAACATTTATTTTTATTATCCGACATTGTCCGAGTTTTGTCGAACTTAGCCACGGCATTAATAGCTGCCTTTCTCTTTTCTCGCCATTAGAGCACCCTACAGCCAAGGACCGAAGACACAGGCAAAGTATGGCCGAAGAAGAGCTACAACTACTACTCCATGCAGCAAAGGAGGATCGGAGCTCGGGGATGTATGCCGGCAAGACATAATATGGATAGCGCATAAGAACACGAGCACCGCCAAGAATCTCCGTGATCTCGGAGGGAGATCCACGCCCGATCAACGAGATCTCTTAAGCCCATGTTTGATTGCGAGATAGGAATAGGGTTAACTTGTGTTAGTCTAAGGGAGTCCGATCAAGATAATCTTGATTTAATTCTTTTTTGACTACTCTAAAGATAAATAGTTCTTGTTTTAAAGTGGAGTTTAGCCTTGGATAGGTATATAGGATTTTCATTTAAATGATTTATATAAATAAGTTTCAATAATTAAAAATAAAAAATATAATAAATTTTATCATTATCTCTCCACATAATTATTAAGTGTGCTTTATTTATTAAAATAATACTAATTAATACTTAAATTAATAATAAACTTGAATTAATGTTAATTGTTATTCAAAATTTAGTAAATGGAACATAATAAATTTTTTATCTTAATTATTAATTATGATTAATTATAATTAATATTCGTTAATTAAAATGATATTAAATAATATTTATTAATCATACTAATATTTATTAATATTATCAATCTTAATTAACATTTATTGATATTAATATTAATAATATGAATTAATAGTATTAATAATAACTAACATGTGTTACTTAACATTTATTATTATTTAATAATATTTAAATGGATCATAATAAAATTTATATTAACTATGATTAATGTCTATTAATATTTATTAATCAAAAGAATACTAATTAACATTTATTAATATTAATAGCATTTATTAATATTGTCATATTAATTAATGTTTATTAATATTACCAATATTAATTAATATATATTAATAAAAATAACAACATTATTTATTTATTATTATTGTTAATTAATTAACATTAAAGTGCTCAATTTATTAAAACATGATCCTGGGTTGTCCTCGTATCTCGCCACGGGGGTGGAATAGGTTGGCCCGGGTTAAAATCGGCTTAACCCACATTTAACACATTTGGAATCGCAATCAAATTATTTTTCGGACTAAAAGTGGGCTAAACTAGGATAATCGCAAAATAACCCACAATCAAACATGTGCTCAAGGATCACCGAAGGATCACCAGCTAGGCTGCCGAGGGAGCGGCGAACCTAACAAGGAAAACATGAACCAACTAACACAGAAAAGAAGTAAACAAAGGAACCTAGTAGCCGGCACCGACAAGCCCCGGGGGCACCGGAGAAGCCTCGCCGGAAGGGACCAAAGGGTAAGCAAGGCTTACCAACCAAAAAGTTCGGGAGAGTCGAGGAAGATAGGAAAATAAAGTGCAGGACTAGGAACAAGAGGTGTGGAAAGAGATGGAGGGTGTGGAGGGGTACGGGGATAACGGTGATGGGGGTGGAATGAGGAGCGTGGAGCACAGACGGTGAAGGGTGGAGGGTGGGAAGAAGTGGAGAAGGCGGGTGGAGTTGCCGGGGGAGGGGTCACGGCGGAGGCGGAGGGACTTGAGCAAAGGGTAGAGGGGGTTGTGGATGAGAGGACAAAGAACCAAGAGAGCAGGGGACGACTCCAAGCAGCCCTACCTACAGCTCAGTTGGCATGCGATCTTACAGTAGGGGGTGGGTGGTCTCATTCGTGTACTAAACTTTGTGTTAAAGCATGAATTAAGCCGATAAATTATTTTTTAGTACGGTTTATCAGAATGCTCGTACAAAAAAGGCATCATATGCTTGAGCTTTTAAAAGAGCGTGAGCAAGAATTCTTTACATGGCAAAGTATTCCTTGGTACATGTTGGTCGTAGTCTTCGTGTATTTAGCACAGTAGTGGAAAAGCTCGTAGGTATGAACCTTACAGAAGTCTTGTGCATTTGCGCAAACATTATCTCCTCCTGTGGGCAGCCCTGTTCAAGAAAAATTCCTTACTTATCGGAGGTTCTTACTACCAAGTAGACTTAAATCTTGATTTTTGAACCAAAAACTTCTATACCTAATCACTCGGCCACTTAACCAAAGAAAACGTACGTGTAGACCATAGAATACATTCTTACATAGTCTACATACTAAAAAAGTAACTACAAAGATACATATGAGGTTTATATGTGAATAAGGATGCATTTGGCAATGTCCCACAATACAACTGCAGCAAGTATAAGGATGAATTTGGCAAAACTTCTACTTGAAAGTCACTTTTGGCTATCACTTGTTACATAGAATGACTTGAGGGAAAGATATTATAACTAATTTTAGTTCGTTACAAAAGTCAACTCTTTCATAACAATTTCATTTTTTTTTTTTCCGATCTTAGAAGTTTTATCTTATAACGTTTAGTTGAAAGTCAAAACACAAGTAAAATAGGACATAAATGACTTTCAAGATTCAAGTACTTCCACGAAAAATAACTAAATCGAAGTACAAAAATACTTTCCAAATGAAAACTGCGCCAAATACGACCACTCTTTCTATTAAGGTCGAGCTTGTAGATGCTCAAAGTGACACTTAAAATTAGCCTCATGTTAATCATGGTAGAATCATGAAATATAGACGTCGACTCCCACAATTTGATATCAGTTCTGACCTTCTTTTGCTGAAAATAAGATAGGGTTAGCCTAAGGGTCGGTTTGGATCTCAACCAAACTGAACTCTTCTACATGCCATGACAAGGGATAGGCCAAAGTCATGTGAGATATGAGATTTACTTCATTGGTCGGCACAATGCACCATAGTTTGTAGGATTTTGTTCCACTGGATGACCTGAACTTCAAAGTTAGCAATCATGTGGAAGGGCATGAGTTGCTGACTTGAATATCTCATGTCAATTCAATGGCTTGACTTGGTTTTATGATATCCGGTATGTATTCAGATCGATTAAAAAGAGAGAGTCAGAGATCAGGTGAGACTCAAATTGGCTCTAATTATGTCCAAGGATTAGTCATCCTTGGACCGAGGCAATACAATCAAGTTGGCTTGAGAATCCACATACAAAATAACTAGGAATATTTATTATTTCATGGAACATCATTGACGAAGTAAAATTTTGGAGCAAGTGAGGTTGGGATTATTGACCCCAAGTCCTCTCAAGAAATTTTCTTTTCCCTAGTATTTTTTTTAGGGACAAACTTTTCCCTGGTTAATCATGGTTGGCATGGGATGCCTTAATTTCACTAAAGGGCATTTGGATCAGTGTATAATACTTAAATTCTTTGAATCACTATGTTGTGGGGTGTTCTTGTTTGTTTGCGTGTGTGTGTGTGGTTGGGGGGGGGGGGGGGGGGGTGTTGGTGTTGCACCGGTTAAAATAGGCAATTGCCATCACCGTGAACTATTTTATGTTTGAATCATTACAATCAAAATTATATGTGAAAAAAAAGAAGCCGAAGTTTAATACCCTTTACATTCTCCAACAAAGCAAGAACTTGACGTTTGAATGCGTGGAATATGGGGAAGACTGCTATACCCACATAGGGCATATATATATCAAGGCAGTGAATGTAATCGAACAAATTGTATTATCTATCGTCAGGAGGCAATGTTGGGCTTTTAGAACACATATCCATCTTGTGAAGCTCCTTCAGCCTCTCCACAGGGTTGCACAATCCTGATCACGAAGGACAGATTTTGAAAATGTACATAACATACAGCCACGAATAGAATGCAAATGAGGTTTGGATGAAAATGCAATGTGGCCCCAAGGGAGTCAGTGTTGACCATTACCAAATAATTTCAAGTGATTCATATGAAATAACTTTTTTATGTATCATGTGAGAAGGCAGTTCTTGGCAAAGCGTGCCGCATCAGATTAAGAAAGCTTTTAATGAACAATCATGAAGACAGTCCACAGAATTGTCAAAGTTCTCAAACAATTGCATGTGGCAACCAAATGAAATCCCTGGCTTTACAATAACAATGTAACATTGCGTGATGACAAAAGCTCATGTATACTTGTTACTATAACATTGTCTGGTGACAAAAGTTTATGCATGCATGTTACTTCGAGTGTAACTTTACATTCTACCCTATCCACCCTGACACGCATATGTTAACTCTCGTGCAAAAGAGTTAATGAAAATTTGATAATACAATAATGCATGTATCTAGAAATGTTTACAGCCCAAAATTTTCTTGGCATTAGACCATTGACTGACAGAGTTAGTCACCTGGGAGACTGCCTTTTTTTGTTATTCCTACATTCCTACTTGCAAAATTCTGTGACTCAATTGGAATCCCTTACAAGAAAACAAGGTGTTCATAAATCACTTCCCTAAACATTCAGCCCAACAGAAAAACACCTTTGCTAGCCAACAGGCTGGAAGACCTCAAAATATGGGCCCCAAAGATAGACAGATTATGGCCTGTGTTTAACCCAACGATAGTCTGCTTTAAGATAAGTAACAGTAGGAAAGGAAAACACAGTAACAACACCAGTCCAATACAGATCCGTCAAGCCTGGTTTCCATAAAACTTGAAGATTATAAGTATCAATTCTTGATTTTTCTCACTAGAATGAAAACGGTAGAATATTAATGATACGTGTAATCACCTGAACATTTAGGAATGTCCCATACAGCAATTGATGTGGGTGTACACCGAGGGTCACATATTGCTCGATTATCTTCATGATTAACATTCATCGCCAGCATCCATGATCCGACAGTTACATCCTCATTGCTAAACATTCGCATACTATCCACAAGCAAACAAGTATAAGTATAGTACTTTCAAGTGAGATGAAATAAATAGCAATTGAAGCATAGACCATATAAGAGAACAATAAAATATATATTTTCCATTTCCATTTTCCTTTAACTGAATGAGATGATTTTGAAAAGAGAATGACTTGTTGCACCACATGGGGGGCAAAATAGGTGAGCTGGAATGAGCTCCCCTATCCGCTCGCACCAACCTGGAAACCCCACATGGCATCTGTCCCCCTATTAAGTGTGTTCCAACGTCAATCGTACGTCAGCGCACATGGGCAGGGCTGGATTTCAAAAAATAAAAAATTTGCTCAGCAGACTAACTTTTGAGAGCATTCTGAGGTGCTAAAGAGCATCCTGGAACACTCGAGCGCATCCTGAAGCTCTCAAGCGCATAATGCTCAGAGCACCATGCGCTCGAGCTCTCCAGGATGCTCTCCAGTATCTCAGGATGCTTTGAGGGCTTTAGCATCATGCGCTCAAGAGCTCCAGAATGCGCTCGAGTGCTGTAGGATACTCTCGATATGCTCTCAAGAGCATGCTGAGGCACTGGAGAGCATCTTGGAGCATCATGCGCTCAAGAGCTCCAAGATGCGCATGAGCACTCAAGCCTCCAGGATGCTCTCCAATGCCTCAGCATGATCTTGAGAGCATCTCCAGAGCATCCTGGAGGGCTCGAGTGCATGTTGCTCTCCAGTTCCTCAGTATGATCTTGAGAGCATCTCCACAGCATCCTGGAGGACTCGAGTGCATGATGCTCTCCAGCACCTCAGCATGGTCTCGAGAATTAGTCTGCTAAGCAATTATTTTTTTTAGTCCGGCCCGCCCATGTGTGCTGATGTGCAGATGACGTCGGAACACACTTAATAGGGGGACAGGGGCCATGTAGGGTTTCCAGGTGGCACGAGCGGACAGTGGGGCTCATTCCAGCTCACCTTTGTTGCTCCCTAGTGTGGTGCAGTTAGTATTTTTCTTTTGAAAAAGTGGAGTCAGCCAAAGTGCCCATGTCAAAAACTAAAGGTCAATCAGCTTCAAAATCCCAAAAAGGCAAAGTCCATGTCATTATAATATTCATTTATGCCCTTGTGACTCCTCAAAACAAAGATGAAAATTAGGCAAGCATAAGAGTTTATGAGGAGATTCATAATGTGGTAGCTAATCCTCAAAGCAATACAGCATATGATAAAGAAACAATTTACAACTGAAAAAAGAAAGAGGATATATTCCCAATTTCCCACAGGAAGATAACAGAATTGCAATTCATGTCCATGAATACAAGTGGATAACCTGTCATTTCTTGTAGTTGAAAGTGCTGCCACCACCTCCGCAGAAAGAGCATAAATAGGACCATAAGCATGCAGGAAATACTCATTTCCAATTAAATGGCCTGAACTTTCATACCTGGAATTCTTATGAAATGAGGTACATCAATAAGTTTATATTTCTAAGACAATGAACCAATCAGCATAGTTCTAGAGAAGAACAGTAAAAAAGGTCTTACAACCGTATATGAATTTGTCTACCATTTCATCTTTGGATCAGTGATGACTGGGCCTTTTTTCATACAGCCAAGATAGGTCAAACGATGGGTACGCTCCTTTGCAAGAAGTGTTGCAAGGCGATCTGATACCAATGATCAAAGAATTGACATAAATATTCCCCAACAATATGTTTCAAAGACATTTAGTTTCCAAGAAACAGGAGCTTACCAGGACGCAAATATATATCATCGTCAGCTTTGACATAAAATTCTGCTTCGAATAGATTATATGCAGCTTTGAAAAATGCCAACCTACAAGATAGGAAAATATCTTTCTTATAAATTCCATAATTTGATGAAAATGAAAGAGAAATTTGTAAAGAGAACTCCAGTTCTTACGTCTTATAAGGTAGTTTGAGATACTCTTCTTCAACGTCTATAAGCATAAAATCGTGATACTTGTCTTCTTCTTTCTGAAGTTCTGCCATTTTCTTTGCATCCTTTGTTCGTCCAATAACAAATCTAAAAGCCAGCCCTGTAGCTTGCTCCAAACTACACAAATGTTGGAACACAAACTGGCTTGCATGAGTCAAGTGTTAAAAAAAATCAGTGCAAAGATAAGCATATATAAGTGTTCTTTTGAAGAATTTGGATCTTTGTCCATCAAGCCTTCATTAATTTGCATGTGTAGTTAATGCCGGCCACCAAAGAATGAGGCAATGCTTCACGTGCATGTGGACCAATTTTTGTGTCCTTCAACAGATAAGTTTGTATATGAAATTCATGCGATCGCTTTGGGCAGTGACAATCATGCAAGGATGCATAATAATTGGAAAAAAAGAAGTGAAACACTCCGGAAGAAGTTGAGTTCTACAAAGTCATCCATCACATCATTGTAGCCATTCATGTACTAGCACATATTTTCAGACGGACCACAGACACAACCAAAATGGTTTGACTGATAGAGACATGCCCACCAAAAGTTCTCAAGTAACACAACAAAACAGAATCTTAAAGAATTGGCATAGATAATACGAACATTTTAACGAAAACTAGATCTCTGAGTGAGAATATTTCGCAAACACATACAATGGAAAAGTGCAGTTACATAGACTATTCTATTTGCCTCATGTTTTCCTGATCATGTTACAACCTTACAGAAAACATGTAGATTGAAGCTAATTGCCCTGTCTCATCAGGTTCATACTCTTTCAAGGAAATTGTTTTTTCATAACCTTCACCCACAACACCGCATGTCAGTTTGGGTATCTGCGGATCCCTTTTTTTGGTCCTTCAACACATTATGCAGCGAATCACCAGCAACATTTCAATGTCCATTTGTAATTCTCCCACACTCAACTATTAAGATGCAACGAACATACCCACCATTCTGCACCTAAGAAGGCCTCTATGGCTTACAAGAGCAGTTTCTCCTCAACTAGCAGGCTTCTTGTTAAAATGCAGACAGTAGAAAACTTGGCTTCACCCTCGTACTGGAAAGTGAGCTTAATCTGCTTCATGAATAACTAATCGTTCTATCAAATTCCTCTCTGCAACATGCTTACTATCCCCTTGATCTCAACAAAGGTTTTCCTTCTCAGATCCCTAATTTTTCAACAAACAACTTGTAATCACATCCCATCCTCTCTACATTTGGATACAGATAAGTTATACTCGGAATTCAAAAAGACAACCAAAAAATAAAAACATCAAATCCCAGCTTAGCATAACACAGGGGATCATTGAACTTAAAACAAGAACAAAAGAGGAGAGCGATCAAAATACAGAGGCCAATCAAATCCAACCTCTGCAGGGCATCCGGATCTGACGGGAACCAGGTGCTCCGCAGCGCGGCGCGCCGGCCGGCCGACGAGAACCCCGTCTGCACTCCGACGAACCCGAGCAGCTTCGGCCGCGGGGCGACGAGGCCGGTCTCCCCATCGCCGCCGGCGACGGCGAGGGACTTGGATCGGAACGTCCGGAGGGTGTCCTCGGCGTGGCCGCACCGGAAGACCGGGACCGTACGGGGCGGGCGGAGGAGGGCGAAAGCGGCGAAGCCGAGCCCGCCGACGCCGACGAGGAAGCAGAGGGCGGAGAAGGCGAGGGCGAGGGTGACGCAGCGGGGCGGCGACGGCGGGGCGAAGGGCCTGGGCTTCCTGCCGGCCTTGTCGTCCTTGGAGTAGGGGAGGAGCGTGGGGGCCGGCGGCATTTTTGTTGGGGTCCTTTCGCCGGAGATCTCTGCTGCGACTGTGAAGACTCACGGTAGTTTTGGTGCTGGGGGCACATAACGGTACAACCACAGTTGTACAGGCGTTGGTGCGGCGTGGTGCAGTAGGAGATGGGCCGTTTCATTTAGACGAAACTGGACATGGGCCGGCCCAACCAGGTTTCGGAACTTGAGTAACACTTGCTGCACTGACTCTCAGTGGTGTGCAGTGTGCACTAACCCTCAGTACAGTGGGTAAATTAAAATATATATATATATATATTTTTTCTCGGGATGCCCTATATGTCCATATAGGTTGATCTCCGATTGGACGATTCAAAAAAATCTAAAAAATTAAAAATTGAGTCTTAATTAATAAAAAAAAAATATCCTTTAATGGTACACTTTTTTTTATTTTCAAAATTTTTTGGATCGTCCAATCAGAAATTGGCCTATACAGATATGAAAGACACCTCAAGATTCACCTAAAAAAAAATTAAAAAGTAATATTTTTATTTAACCACTGCACTGACCCTCAGTAAGTGCAGCTGAGTGTTACTCTCTGAACTTTTCTCGCTGGAGAAATCATTGATGCAGGTGCATTGTAGCCCAGCAGCCATCTGATCAGCTGCAGTAGTTTGCTGTCTGATCGAAGATTGGGCGGTATAGATAACTATCTTAAGATTATCTCCACTCCTTTACATTTTTAAGAAGATAAAAATGGCATTGACACCGAGCTGAGATGGTCTTCTCACTCGATTCTTTTTAAAATCAAATCAAATTTTACATCTATTATTGTTGGATGGCAGTGTCTCAAACATTACAACTCAAAGTAGATTTTACAATGGCCTGAGTAATATGACAAATATTATAATTTCTTGGTTGCTACGCTTGCGATTGCGAACGCTTCACGGTTAATGGGCCTCCACGGCCCACGTAACATACGATCATTGATCAGACGACCCACTTTTGTGTTCGCGGAAAAGACCAGTATCACAATGTCGTACGTGGGATCTTCCAAAAGGGTTTCCATGTTTCCCATTGATCTTCCATTTTGAGAGTATTGAGACGTGGAGTTGCAACCCATCTACAAAGCCAGCCTTCATGGGAACACAATGTCGTGGGAATTATGTGAGAAACTGCACAATACTAATTTCAGTTAGGTTCCCATCGATAAGCTTGCAGATGGCAAGCGAAAACGAAAGCCTTCCGTCACCAAACTCTGTAATTAGCCATAGTGGAGAAGGACCCGAACACATCCAACAATAGAGGCGCCAAAACCGGCTCAACCAATCTAAAGCGCAATCGCGGTCCAACAATCAAGAAAATGGTCGGGCCGGGATCTCACTGGCCCGTGATGGGCCATGAAAATAAGCGTCAAGCCCAACACACAACAAGATGTAAGTTCATTTAAATTCCCACTAGCCCCATGTACATATTAATTTCTATTTTTCCATCGAAAAATACTTGCTGCAATGCTTAAAACACTGCAATCTACATAGATTGTAATGCCCCAGCCACTGTCGTACATTTTGGTTGGACAGCAGCTAAGAACGTGCTTAAGACACAGCAATGTGTGTGTGATATATATATGACGAATTTGGAGCCAACGTGAGCTCTTTATCCATACCGTCTTACTTTTTAGATCGAAAGGTCCAAAAAAAAATATGCAAGAATATATAAGACGCCAGGCGTGGGACCTGGACTCCTGCTGCTTCTCATCAAAGCAATCAGACTGCAGCAGCTGAGGGCATTGCAATCCACGTGCCATTGCCCAAGGCATTGAAGCAAGCATCTCTTCTCCGTCAAGACTCAAGAGTGTAAACTCAACAGTCAAGGCCACTGAAGAGAATTCAAACTCCAGTCACCTCCATCATCAAAAACCCTCCCCCATGTGGTAAACCCTAAATTAATTTCACTTTTTATATATTAGATACACCCACAACGAAGAGGATCGGACATAAGACTATGAAAAGACCCGCAACTTGCCACAACCATGATGAATCGACAAGTGTGGCGCTTAAATGCGATTGGATTTAAAGAGTTTGAAACGGTAATATCATCTCACCCATACGCAGGGGGGGGGGGGGGGGGGGGGGGCAAAAAGATACAAATAAAATTCTATGTTATTCGGTGTTACAAACCCTGCTGGTAGTGTTTGAGCGGATAATGCAGTACGTTTACTAGTGGTGCGTGAAATCAAGCGGCGGGAACCTTCCTCCCATCTTCGATGAAGAAAATCGCAGTCTCAGGCACCTGATAAGTAACAAAATTCAGAGGGAATGAAGAAAATTTGTAGCTATTTTACATAATCGTAGATTGATAGCATGAATGTACCCTTTAAAACATTATCACCTTCAAATGGATTCATGTGCAATCATTTGCATTTGGATAAAAGATGAGAGTGACAAGAAATTCACGTGCAAGTGCCAGACTAACATTTATATGCAAGCTATAGCACAGCTTCGTATGCGTGCGGTGTTTTATATATTGGGTAGTTTTGTTTGGAGTAAGCTTAAACGGCACAATGTTTTCTGAAGTGCAATAAGGGCATTATTCATTCTTATCAAGCAAAGTTATGACTATCGCAATGACTAAACAAACGACACACTTGAGTATGCACTTGGGTAAATTACTCACCCATATGAGGTCTAACCTTCCGAACTTCTACAGACAAAACCAAAGTGATAAACTATCAAGCTCACAAGTGTTATTTTCCTCGGTTTAATGTCTTCATTCCGACGCATTGCATGGCCTATTCTCCTTGTCTGTTCACCATATTTGCCAACTTTTCTAGACAAACTATAAATTCTACATTCTCCCTAAGATTAAACGTGTCAAAAGAAATTGGAGAGGACACACTGAGATTGCTTTTTACTTCAATGTTAGCAAAAGATGTCAGCCATGCAGAAATATCGGAAAGACAAAACATGCACCGACACCGTGGATATCCACACACACAAGATAAATCAGTGTCAATATTTAACAGAAAGGCAGGTGGGACCTGATATGCACAGAAGAAACATGGGAACCCACCAAAGCAAATCAAAGGAAACAATGAGCCAGAGAAGAAACCCATTTACTAAAGGAAATACTCCAAAGAGCCTACTTCTTGGCTGCCTCTGGGGGTACTATTCAGCGAACATCTGGGGACCTCGCAAGTCTTCTGCAGACTGGCATCTCAGCCTGTCAGCAGTATGGCTGCGGCATTTCCTCCGCCTTGCCAGAGACTGGTGCGTCCAGGTGCCAAGAACATACTGAAGTTTGGGAGGGAAGGAGGTGAAGATGGAGGCTGAGAAGGCGGCTGAGAGATGGTCATTGGGAGATAATTGTCAGAGGGGGGTAGGTCTGAGCAGCGAGGAGGTATGCCTAGTTTGAGAGGAGTGGAGGAGGCTTTGGGAGAGGAGAGGAGGATGGGGAGGTGGACAATCCTATGTTGCAATGAGGATTGTTTCTTGGAATGTGAAGGGTGTGCAGTAAGGAGAAGAGGAGGGTCATCAAGAATGAAATAGATAAAAATAGCATTTGAAGAACAAGTAAAAACTAAAAAGCATCTCAATCCTGAGCCATGATTTCACTGTAAATATGTACTCCTCCCCCTCCCCCCAAAATGCTAGTCTCCATCTTTTCCTTGTGGAATGCATTTTCTATTCCCTACTCCAGTAACAAATTTTAGTACTTACCTACCTAAGCAAGGATGGCAATCTCGGTATCGGTACCCGTACCGATGGATACCAATACCGATACTTATCGGTCTCGGCCGGTACCGGCTGAAACATGTTTTTCTTTCTTTTAATTTTATTTGGGTGGGCCGGTATTGGCGTACCCTGTATTGGTACCGGTCACTGCGGATACCGATATCCATGTACCTAAGGCAGATTGGATGGAGCGAAACAGAAGAATCTCCAGAAGAGAAGCCAATACCTGGAGTCGGTGTCTTCTTTTGTTTGTGAGAGGGCAAGGGAATGGGCAAAGATCTGCTGTAATGTAGATCACTACAACTCCTCTCTCTCTCTCTCTCTCTCTCTGGGAAGAGGGGGGGGTTGTTTGATGGAGTCGCACCTTATAGGTATTTTTGTATAGGGGGAGGTTTTATTTTTGTATCTACCTTACACTTGTATACCTCTTCCTTTATAATACACATGGTACATCCACTTTCAAAAAAAAGTACTTACCTACCTAATTAAAAAAGGTACAGTATCCTATTCAGGAAAAGAAAAAGGAAGGCTGATTGAAACATGAGAGTCTGATTGAATCACAAAAATCTACAGGTGTATCCAGGTTTGACCAAACTGTCCACCTACTAGTCTGACAGTCTGTTCTGGCAAAATATCCCCACAATCTAATCACATAGTAAACTTCAAGAAAACAAAGTCCTTTTATGATTATTGCAAATGAAAGGTTATTATCTTCAGTTATGGAAATGTTTTATTAATAAATGAACTGAAAAGGGGTTTCCTATCAGATGACAAAGTAGATTAAAGATGAAACTATTATCTTAATAGTAAACTGAAGCAGTGAAATAGAGCTTAGTTTAGCATAGAAGGAAAGTTTGTGCGTCATTTAAAAAGGAGAATTGTGCAGGGATTGTTACATCTGGCCAAGTGTCTGTGACGAACTCCACAATGTCATATGATATATCTCCTTGGACATCAATTTGTTCCTTCTCAGTGGGACCCTGAAATCAATTGGCGAAGTAGCATTACTCAGTAACTTGACTTCATTTTTTTTTCTTACTATTGAGAAGTGCAAGTATACCTTAACAACAGATGCCCCTGTTGCAAACCTCTTTCCAAGTTTCTTTGAAGCATCGCTTAGTTTAACACCTGAAAGATTATCCAAATGTTCACATAGGTGGATTGTGGCACCAACAACCATCCAGAAAATTTATGTTTCAGCTACCGCGGGAGTAAATTTCACAATTGAGAAGTGAAAGTTCCCAGAACAACTCACCAAATAGCTCAAGACCTTTCACAACAGTCACACATTTACGTTTATTCCGGACAATCTTTTCTATGACAACTTCTTGCTTCTCCTGAAATGAACATAATATGAATGTTTATTAATTGGAGAATGATCACAGACATGTGCATGATTTCTAATGCTGGATGGTACCGCATAGTATATAAAATATGAAAATATGGGGAATATACAAGAGTCAAGAACAAAAACCCTTGAATATTCCCTCTGCACAAAAGGCATCAAAATGATGCATCCCTCGAGAGTCCCCCAAGAGAACAAAAAAAGGAGTATGTAGATACATCCAAATTACAGAAGACTCTTGCCCACTCCTTCACAGTATTACAAACAAAAGAAACAGTTTTCTCTAGATATATCCACAGGGAGATGCATGATGAATGTAAAAATTGACAAATCACACAGGAAACATCTCTATGTTTTTTTTTTCCTTTGAGGAGGGGATAGTGAATAATTCATGTAAACGTACAGCTATGTCAAGTGCTAATGTTTAGGCAACAGTAAGGAATTTCCCACATGGTCAAGGCATATGGTCAACGTATAAAGACAAGGAATACATATAAAAAATTATGAAATAAAAATATGAATCCACTATCCATTGCCTCTTTGTTTCTAGATGACCATGGAAGAATAAAGGGACAACCAAGTTTCCCATGTTCATGCTGTTAAAATACAAGCACCAAATTGCCAGGCAACGAACAAAAATTTATGACACTAGCAGAGAAATGACATGATGCTTCTCAAACGGTAGATAAACAAGTGCTCTGCGTCATATTCTTTTAGGAGATGAGGCAATCATATACAAGATAAAATTGCATAATGTCATGCCATATGGCCACTTAATAGTTCACCTTTTTTAAAGGCAAATCAGAACAAAAAAATCCTGGTGCGACTGTAACAAGATATTGAGGAAGACACTTGTGTTTCAAAGCTAATGTGAGGCATATTTCATACTCCAAATCATACGATATTTTGTGTCTAGAATCTAGATCATATCACCATTGATGGGTAGAGGTCCCTATTGACATGAATTATGCAGAGAGATGAAGAACTTGATGACAGCAAGAGCAACAGAGACGGAATTGGATAGGACAGAGGGGAAATTAACAAGACTACACTGTTACAACAAAGTACCTAAAAGCCATTAGAGGGAGAAAGGAGATCTGAGAGAGAGAGAGAGAGAGAGAGAGAGATGAAAAGAGAGAGATAGATAGGGAATCTGAGGAAGGGCTAGAAGAAGAAATTGAAAAGGGGAATGAGAAGAGTAGAAAGAGAGGAAGATAGCTAGCTGTTGTGCGGCGATTCCTTCTCCAACAAGCAGCAGCAGCTCCGACTTATCCTCCTCATGGACGAGGATTCTTCTACACGCTAGACTCGTCGGTGACAAGATAGGGTGATACCTCCACTTGTGATTTCCCTTACTTTTGGATTTATTTGAGAATTTGGAATGTAGAAACATATATATACAAGGGGAGATTCTGTCCAGTTATTTTCCGAATTAAGGGCAGTCATGGAGAAACTTTATAAAGCATGAAAATGACTTATTTAAGCATATCATGTCATGAATTAAAAGCGTGTTTTCAGCAATTTTTATTCCAGATTTCGTGACGTTTTAATACTAAAGGCATGCTATGAATGCTACGTGATATAAGAACTCACGATGCTATGTTGCAACCCACATAAACCTAAGTAGGAGACAACTCCAAATTGGAGGCTTCCCATCATAAAAAGCTGATTACATGTCTAAATATGAAACATACACGGTAATTCTTTATTATGAAAAAGAATAAGAAATGATGGACTAAGTCCATCCAAGCTCATGTAAGCCATGAAAGAACAGAAGATTAGAGCCCTAAGCTCAATTGTCCAATGATGAAATATATTATTACTATGATAATATTATTGACATAGCATGAAATATGAAAGAATCGCCATGATGACAATGATGACCCCTACAAGGGGATAAGAAAAAACTAGGAGGCACAGTCTAGTGTTCTCTCACAAAGAATTGTCGAATGAACTTCTATGAAGAACCCACGAAATAAGATGAAGGCAAGAGTCTTCCATGATGATGATGATGATGAACCCTTATGATATTGATGAATGATGATTCCTATAATGATTTTTTTTAAGAAGGGAAGTGACATCACTTCGCTAGCGGGACAGACCCACAAGATCCGTCTCCTAAGGATAAAGAGATGCCCAGGTCAAAACTTCCTAACGATGTGTAACGTCGAGGCACGGAACATCCCTTCTTTTGGTTTCGGTTCCAGAGTCTAGGTTCAGGCCATCGACTTAGGTAGAAGATGGTATCCCTACTTGAGTGCACTCTTGGGTTGGGATATGGACATTGTAGTAGCAATCAGGAAGTAGGCTGCAGACCTACCTTAGCACATGTTTCCCACCTTACCCAGAAGGGCTTCCAGAAACCAGTTGGGGTGGACAGGCAGAAGTGGGAGGTCGGTCGGGGGACAGCATGCTCATTGCTAGGATTGTTAGTGAGTGATTATCCCCATTACTTCGAGTCAAAGGGTGAGTCGCCCTATCGACAAAATGGTCGATTACGAACTCATGACTTGTTAAAGACAAAGAAGAAAGAACGACGCGACCTTGAGATCCAATGAAAATGACTTACAATAAATGTCTTTATATTTTTTACATCAATACGAATTACCACAAAGTTAGGAGAAAAGAACTCGAAAGACCTAAGCATATGAATTGTTTAGAAAGTAAAAGAAAAAGTGTACTTGTTACCATTTTGTTAATTTTTCTTTCCGCTTCAGTTTCACGTTGTTTTTAGAATGAATGCATTTCATACTACTTAATAATCATTTCATGAATTTCATACGTAGGATAAATATATTGCATGACAAATTGGGAATAACATAAATCAATTCTTTTGGAAAGACGAACGAATGAAGTGGTAAGTGAGGGATAACAATAGGGATGTAAATGATCCCTACTAAGATCTCTTCATAAGTTCTCATAAAATATATAAAACGTATTTTTCAAGAACAGTGACAAAAGATCCAATGTATACTTGACAAACTATGGACCCCACAAGTAATTGGAAAAAATCAAATATGGACAATTTGTTTAAATGCTTGGGATACGTATTTTTATTTATCCCATCTTTATGTTATATAATGGACATAACATCATTATTGCTCTTTTACATTTATGCTTCTTATTATTTTATTTTAGAATTATGCACCCACTAGAGGTGTATAAGTGGGACCGTTATAGAGTGCAAGAACAAGGTGAAGGAAATAGTGATAAGAATGCTCAGGTGGAGAAGGTAGCATACTATAAGAATATTAGCATGAAACCAGTGTAGGCTAAAACAAGTGGATGTTCAAGGTGGCTTGGAAACCACAAATGCTCACCGAAAGTGACATGAGTTAAGAGGAAGGCAAAATCATTCATGTGCGAAGGTTTGAAGAGATGGCTAAAGAAACTTGGATTGAAGTGGTGAGACCATTTGGTGAGGTGGGGGAGAGTCAGCATCAAATGAATCAGCTCCCTACCGGTATGCTTAGGCGGATAAGATAAAAGCTCATGATCTAAAAGCTCCCAACTGGTGATTCTGAAATAATCCAAACATTCATAAAGATTCCTTCATTTTCTTGTCATGTGTTTGCTTTCTTTGAAAAATTATAATTATGTATTATATGCAGGGTTAGAACCGGCAAGATGGTTTCCCATCTCTTGTGATCCCAAGAATTTATCTCTCCAAGGGTCACGAGATGAAATCTCTAGTAAGATCAAGAATAAGAGGGAGATGGAGTGGAAGAAGAGGGGGAGAAGAGGAAGAGGAAATGAGAATGCTAACAGAAGAGGAGGTAAGGACGATGACAAAGGAAGAGCTCTCCAATACACTAAGATGGCATTAAGGTCCAAGAAAGCAGTCCTTGTACACATGTAAATGCATTTTTGCATGCATTGTCTTTTTTCACTATTCTGCAAACTTAATTATATCTAATGGTTAAATACAAAAAATATAGGTTTTTTGAAGAAGTAATTAATCTTTGGTCATTATGCCCAATCTCTCCAAACCATTCCAAAGTCTTTTCTATTTGGCTTTTCAATACAACGCAGCGATCCAATGTGGCATTCCTTGACCTGGAACACCAGATTTCATGCTGTCCTACTTGGTAGCTAGTCTCTACTACAATTTTATTTTATTTGCTTGTGATATTGGCATTCTAATACATTCATACCTCGTTAATAATCACCTAGCATCTATCAATCCTTAGAAGCATCTTCTAGCATGTGAAACTTAGCTATGAATTCAGCATCTTTCTAAAAGCCAGCCTTCCTTTACCTACCTATTTGAATTTGGCATGATTGGATCTTTGGGACAACAAATTGGAGGCTGACGTTAGCTAAAAATCAGGGTAGAAAACTTTGCTTGAATATCCAGGACTTCGACCTGCAAAAACTAAAGGATTTCAAACAGATGCGATAAGGATTTATGTCAAACTCTTTGACAAAACAGGGTGGTCAATGTCTATAGGGAGTTCAAGATTGGGTCTCCTCTTAGGTATTCAGGCAGACATGGGCAACATAGCTCCTAAGGATCGAAGCAGAAACAACAACAACAAAGCAGCATGCACATTTCTTGTGCATATCAAGGATAAGCCCAGCCTACATCAAGTGGACCCTGAAGAGAGCAGACCCATCAGCCGATCCCTCATCATTTCAGCCCCAGCCCAGTCTGAATGCATAACCTCCATTCCCCAAGGCACATGTTGTGGTAAGCCATGTACCTTTGTCATGCATGAAATGTACATTATGCATGATATTTCCACACAAAATTTTATATTATCCATGATGTATGTATTGGCATTAAATGGTGGTGAAATGTTGGGCAGATGAGGATAAGATCTTAATGCCAAACTATCCGCCATAGGCAATTGGGCACCCATGGGGAAAAAATGCTCAAATGGGTGCATCAGTGGTGGATACTATCTAAACACCTAGAACAAAATTAAGAAGAATAGCATGGTAAAAACTAACATGAAAAACCTACTTAGTTTTTCCAGAGTGATAAAGTGATAGGCCTACAAAATTGCATATTGGTTTCTTATCTCAATTCTGGTGATAATCTCACAGCCTACTCAATTATTTCATCAATCCGTTATGTTTACAATTAGAAATTATCTCACAAGATTGCCATACCTCTAGCATAAGTTGGAAGAAAATATAAACAATGTAAAAAGGATCAAAGACATTGAATCTGACATGAAAATTGAGTAAAGATAGATCAAAGTTTACCTTCTTCTTTATTTTACCACCTGGGAGGCGTTTAACTTCTTCCGGCTTTGATGTTGATGGGCCACCTATAAATGTGAAAGAGAAATTAGGGCTAGAGAGGTAACAAATGAAGAAATCATCTCATAAGTTACCATACATGGGCAAAAATGGCAGAAAGGATGTGGGAGAGCGGGAGAGGTAAAGAGGGAGTTCAAGAAATTTTTAAACAACCAACCACTCCCACATATGAAGGCCCATGGACACTTGGCTGCTAAAACACATAAAGAAAAATCAGACCTAAAAAACGTAAATGCTGGTTAAGTTCGTGCATAATGGATGTCTTTCAAGAGAGTTCCTTTTTTTTTTTTTTTTTTTTTTTTTGGGGGGGGGGGGGGGGGGGGGGGGGGGGGTTGTTGTTGTCACTTCATGAAATCAACTATAAACAATAAACATCGAGCCACTTACTATCATGGCACAAGCTGGAAGCTGCAAAACAACTATCATGAGTAAAGACAGAGAAATATTAAATGCTAGAGAAAGTGATTAAGCAACACGGAAGCTCTTAGAGAGAGATTGATCAAGCAGTCGCAATTAAGCTTCTACTAGCGGACTATTGGATGAGGGAAATGCAGCAAATTTGTCAAAACAACTTGAATACAGCGCATGCCAAGCTACTAACATTACTCTTGCACGAATGCTAGTATGCAAACTGAGCCAATTTTAAAACATTAAGGTGTATCATACAGCTTTCAATAGTTCAGCAGAGTAATCTAGTAGATGGGTCTACCATGATGACGACAGGTATTTATATTTCAGACTACAGTTAGGTCAAAAAAAATTCTGACAAAGCATCTAGTATAAAGAACATAGAGGAATGTCTCTACATCTGCTGGTCCTGCAAAGCATAGCATTTTGCTCAAAGTTGTGACAAATGAAACCATTTGTAATCGACAAAACCAAGGTGAGATTTTTATTGATGAAGGCTCTAATCAAGGTTTCAGACTGAAAACAGTGACGGTCGTAAAACACTTTTTTTCATGATGGAGTATTCATCCATTAGACTTTTCCAATAGATAAATAAGCCAGCTCCTCTTTGGGTGATTAGATTTTTCCAATAGATACATAAGCTAGCTCCTCTTTGGGTTAAAAGGCTAACACTAGGGTTGTTTTTTTCCATTTGATTTTGTTCGTCCAAGACATGTGACTTGTGGTTTCAAGGGCAGTCGGGTTGTATTAGAGATGCCTCATCTATCTTGGGCATATCATTATCAGCCCTTTTTATGATTAAAGAGTTTTGTTATATATACTGTTCTTTACGCAAAAAGAGTGAAGTGGAATATCTGTGCTACACTTGTGACGGAATAGTCACACCATTTCATTGATAACCATCTCATTGATCTTCATAATGACCAGGGATAATCACGATTTTATAGGAGAGGAAAATGAGATCAAACTTGAAGCAGACATATACATGCTGATTTTAAAGGGCATGGAATGATAAGATCATTCTTTAAGCCGATGCAATCAGCTTAGATTTGAGATCAACTCCTAAATGTGAGTCAACAAACATCGGGTGGAGGGTGAACTACTCTCCATGAAGCTAACGCCAGTTGTGAGAAACCTCGAATGTACAAATATACTTCCTGGTAACAAAGATCAAAAGAGGAGAGCCTCATGACTTGGAAAGAAATTCCCGCCCTAAGGAACTGGAATTAAAAAAACCGAAAAATTTATACTCTCGTAAACTCCAAATAAGGAACTCATCCAGCTGCATCTTCTCTAATTACAAGATGAGTACGCCGAAGCAAAGAAACCGAAAAAATAAAAAATAAAATAAAATAAACGACGAGGATAAACACAACCAAGAATGCCAAAGGAGCGGGATTCGTAATCCAAATTAGACATACCTGATGAATCAGCGGGCCTTTCACCGGCGGAAGCACTCCCAGATATATCCACCGACTGCAGCTGCTCGGCGGCCTTCCCCGCCTCCCTCTCGCTCGCCTCTGCAACAAGCACCGATCCGCAATCAAAACACACACAGGGGACAGCATTTCACCGAGGCACGCAGCACCTGCTGGTTCTGCAGGTGCTCCGAAGGGGTCGGGGTTAGGGCTCCAAACCTTTCACCAGATCAGGGTAGAGGTCGGGGGCGTTGCGGATGAGCCAGGGCTTGCACCTCTCAAAATCGGGGCTGAACTCGCAGTACTCGGCTGGGAGGCTGCATGCGGCGCAGTAGAGCACGCGCAGGGGCTGCGGTTTCTCCGCCATTGCAAGGGAGGGGAGATCTGCTCGGCCTTCTCTCTGGATTCCTCTCTCTCGAGCTCGCCGGCGATGCTGTCTGCGCTGAGGCGGGTTTCCTGTGCGGGCGCGAGGGAATCGGGAGAGGGCGGAAAAGGAGAGGAGGAAGCAGGCGGGCGCACCCAGTCTTTTTTCCCCCTTTTTTCTCTATTCTCTTCCCAAGCAGGAACAGGTGGTGCCTTCTGGCGAGTTAGCTGCGACGCGGACGCGGCGCGCGTTAACTCCGCTTTTGGGCTTCCGCGGATGGCAACTCGGCCCACGAATGGGATTTTTGGTGGGTGTAATGCTCGGGGGTTGAGTCATCTTACGATTCAAAATGTTATTGGTCTACCTTAAGTAAAAATCGCATAGAATGGACGGCCTTTTTAACAAGTAGGCCAGACAAATATCAAATATGAGTGCTAAATTTTGGTTGTGATAAATATATTTCCGCATCACAAATACTCTATAGGCATGACAAATCTTAGCCTGGAGTATTCGTCGTACTTGAAAAATATTTATCACGCTTATAAATATGTACACACATACATAAGAAACGGATGACAAATACTTTTCGCATTGACAAATACTGTGTCATGCCTACAAAGTATTTGTCATGCTAAAAAATATGTACATATCAATATTTGTCATGTCAAAAAATCTGTACACATATACGTAGAAATAATAAATATTTTTCATGCGAAGATGACAAGTATTTGTCACGTCTATGGAGCATTTGTCACACCCATATATATTTGTCATGTCTAAAATCATGCACTCTTTTTTCTTTTTTTGTCTTTTTTTACCAATAAAAGCTATTATCATTCATTCAATAGAAAAGACGCTAGTATAGAGGTACACATAGATGAAGATATAAGAGATATGGGTGGATACAAAGAGATACGGGAGGACGAGAAATCCTAGAGCAAGGGACAAGCCCAGGAGCACAAAACACAAAGATAGAATCCACACCATAGCTACAAAATACATAAGGCAAAAGTCGGCGGATAAGGATGAACACCACCATGTCGGAGCAGTCTTGGAGAACCTCCGACAAAGTCCCTTGGAAAGCACCATGGAGAGGAGCAGCAGGCTCGGAGAAGAAACGAATTCTTCTACCAAGGAGCCGACAAAAAATTGCCGAAGAACTGCGACATTTGAGCAGTATAAAAGGGCGGGCACATATACATACGTTGACAAGACGTACGAATGAAGCGCGAGATCTTGAACCCTAAAACCCATCTCTAAGATCTCAGACCGAGATCAGCACTGAGCAAGCAAATCACCACAGTATTGCAAGGGACGACCAAAGACATCCAAGTTGCCAGATTCTGCACAAACCAAAAACAACACAAGACAAAGGAAGGTGGTGGCAAGGGAACGGGGAATGAAAACGAAACTCATGGCAAGAGCAGTAGGTACTAAGCTGAGATGCGCCTAACCAGCAGATCCCAAGGTTGCCGAAGGGCAAGCCAACAAAAAGTAGTACAAAAATGAGATGCTGGAGCTTTTCAAGGAAGCAAGAGATAAATGGGGGGTTTAGAGGTCGCATAAGCAAGTGAAGGGGTTCGCTAGGTGGCCAACGGAATGTGACGGGAGGCGGTGCCTTGGAGGAGATGTGAAGGGCGGAGAAGATGAAAGGGGGGGAGGGTGTGGAGGACTAGAGGAAGAGAGGGAAGAGGAGAGAAATAAACACCTGAGAAAGAAGGGGAGGGGTGGGGGGAGTTCCAGGATGGAGCTCCCCCCACCCGAGTTATCGTCGTCAAAGAAGACGCCGGTTCCGCCAAGATGACGAAGATTACGTTGGAAAGCCGGTGACGATTCTTCGGGAGGGTCCCCGAGAGCTATACAACATTCCCGTCTAGAATCGTGCACTCACATTTAATATTTTTCTAAGGTACATGTGGAAAAAATTGCTCAGTCCATGTGACTCCTATCTAGGTGGACCAATAACATCTTACATTGCAAGATGACTCAACTTTGTTGTACTGCACTGACCCTCTGTACAGTAAGTACTTTGATGGTAATATGCTAGTTAGATATTTTTGGAAGTTCTCCGTAAAATTTTCAATTTGAGGCAATTGGAGTTGTACGCTATAGCATATTGGTTCAATCTATTGAAGTCTAAAAACTCTCTAAGTCGTCTATTTAATATGTGATGCGAGGTTATTTGTCCCTTTGTCCATGGGATTACTTCTCCGAAGATGGACTCGAATTTGAAACAATCATCTGATTAGACAGAATCATCGACCTTGTATAGAATACTTGTCTACTTAGACAAAAAAATCAGACTTTGCCTGGATTTGAACATAGATCTTATGTATATAGAATGGAAATATCTTACTGTTGCACCATTGACTAAAAAAAATCAAGGTGACTCTTAGGAGCATATTTGGCACAACTCAAATGAAATATTCTCGTAACAGTTTAGTAGTTTAAATGCCCCTTGTCTAAGTACTTTAAACAAGAATAGACTAAAAAAAAAAAAGAGAGGCTACAACTTTATCTCGCATTATAAGTTGTAAACTTATTAGAATTGAGATCAAGCACCCAATATGAAATATTTAAAATAATTTTCCTGTGCAAAAAAAAGGATTGAGCAAAAAGTTATTTTGATCTTTTTGCATTTCCACCTGGGAATATTATCAAATAGATTTTTTTTACAAATAATTTCTGTTGTAAAAGATTGTACTTTATTATATAGCATATCAGCACATGACTTTTACAAAATTATTGCCTTTTTTATTGATGCTGAAACACATCTTTAATTTCCATTTTATAAAAAATATTATTTTAGGTAATCAAAATATAACTTTTTCGATATCAATGTTCTAATATTTTGACTTTTGATTAATTTAAGAAATATTTAAAATGTTGTATACGTGACTCTTACTACCTACTCTTTTTCTTTTAAAATAAGTGGGTGAAAGTTTAGGAATTATCATTAGAATCAGTTGTGTCGTGTTTAGTATAACTTCTATTTGAAAATACTTTTATATATTTTTTCATAATCTTTTATCAATTATAAATTAAAAGAACTTTTACATTACGTTTCTTATGGTTCCAAAAATTATTGGTTTTGTGAAAAGCATATCATATTATATTTTTCAGCTCCTGAAATAAGCAAATTTTATTTGCAAAATCACACCTCAATAGAGATTTTACCTTCATAATTATATCTTTCTTATGAGGGAAAAATGATTAAGATTTTACCATTCTAAAGAGGTTTGACATTTTTTTTTGTGATGTCTACTTTATTAGCAGACAGTATACAACAAATCCTAGGCCAGCAGGATTTGAATCATAATGAACCATGATGGTCACCCTCTCAAATGACATCAGGAGGCTAACTTACTATTAAGCAAGCCAAATCGACATTCTCTTAATATCATAGACCGTAGGAAAATCATTAAGATGTGTGTCTTTTCCTCTAGTAATTAAAATATGAAGTCTTCAAAATCAAAAGAGTACTTTACACCTTCATTTTCGTTAGCTAGACATAGTATCATAGGTTATTACAAAATTTTCTCTTTGATTTCAATATTACATTGATAAACAAATTTGTCTTAAACTTCACTTGTAAATATTTTGGAAGAAATGACACATTGGAGTCCATTTAGATAGAATTTTAGTTTTTTTTAAGCAATTAAAAGTAAAGTTTCATATATTATTATAAATTTATGATTAAAGAATATTTGAATTTAATACTTACCTAAATTATTTATAGGTATTCTTACTTAACACTTTTTATATTGAAAATATATGTCAATTGTGACTTTTAGTTACAAGTTTTGCCAAACATGTCTTTACTATAATTAGTAAAGCAATTGCTTAGTTGCGCAAGGTTCAAAAAAAGAAGAGAAACACAAATAAGAGAAAATGAATGAGCGAGCACTCATAACTATCAAAATCAAGTTCTAAGCCTACGTTGTCTTTATAAAAAAAATTATGAAAATATCATTATTTAATTAAAATTGCATTGTAAACTGTAAAAACGATAGAATTTAATTAGGAAAATTGATGTCTTATAGTGTAAACAGTAAAGCCACGTCGATCTATTCAGAAGGACGTTATCTAAATTGGGATCATCTATGCAAATCTAACATCCAGGAAAAAAATTATGTGCATTTTTTTTGACAAAATCTCCAACTCCTTATCAAAATTTTCTTCTTATCATCGCACTCGAGTTACGTCAACGCCACTTAGACTACATCAAATACTTAAAAAAAAAAAAGACAATAGATCTTGAAGTAATTTATGTTAGTTTGTTACTTTTGTCTTTTGATTAAAAACTAGAGATTATAACTTTAAAATTAGGTAAAATTAGGGTAATTAAGAATGTTTAACTTGTATAATTATTCAAAATTAATTATGATTGCTTTCATTAGATATTTTTCATGTTGAAAATACAAGTTAATAATAGTTTCCAACTAAAAGTCTGGCTAAAGATATCCTTATCTAAAAAATTACAAGCATAAACTTCTAGATTATGCTTAATATATACCTAAAACTAATTGTAATTATTTTCACTCAGCCTTGTTTTTATTTACAAATAGAGGTCAAAAAGTGACTCTTAATTAAAAATTATATTTTCTTTAAGTGTCTCAATAAACATAACGTAACTCTGCAAAAGGAAAAAAAAAGAAGTAAAGAAAGCGTAGAATTAAATCCTTGACAACTTTTTTGCTCTCTTACAAAGTAGAAATATAATCATGCTGTAGATGAATTTTTTATGATGTGGAGATTTATCCTAAAATAGAATTTTTCTTAATATTTGTCACTTTGGAATTATACTATTTGAAATTAGAAATTATGCAACCAACTATTGGGTTGTTGACAAAAAAGGTTAAAAATTTTGTCCAAGAACTTACTGGCCATATTTGATGTGATTTTTATTAGAAAGTGACGTTGTTGATGAGCTCACAGGTTAAACCAGAATATCAATTTTTTATTTGAGAGACGAGACGAGTTGACTAATTGTTGGTGAATCTTACATATCAAGCAACCACGTCAGCTAGATCTTAGGTTGAATTTCGAGTAAGGCTCTTCCGACACTCAAGTCATCCGATGATAAATAGTAGTGAGTTATAGGATATAAGATGATGATTCCACTTACCTTGATTAGACGTGATTAACTTCTCTTTATAGAAAGGGGTACGTGAGAACTCTTTGAATTTTCAGATATGGGACTATTTCCTTGACGGTATAACTTTCTCGTGATGGCGGGATTTATGGAAAACATGGGCCGATTAGACTGAATTTGGGTCAATGTGAAAAGACCACATATCCCTAACACTATTCATCAAAATATTTTTTATTTTATTTTTTAATATTTTGAATAAAAAATAAATGTATGACATGAGAAATAGGGAGATGAATAGTATTTTAGAGATATTTTATGAGATGACAGGTAAAAATGCAAAATAACTAAATAAGGAACATTTTGAAAATCTATTAATCACATCATTGTTTCTTGCATCAACCAAATGAACAATTTGCAATGATGAAAAAAGAAAAGAAAAAGAAATCTAAAACACTATACTGCAAATTTGAAAAATGATGATTCTTCGAGCTCCTTTAGGATGCAGCAGGTTTGTACTTTTTAGCAAGTCGTCCTCCTCTCTTCAGCCTCTTTCCTAAAGTAGCCAAAAATAAGAGAGAAGGGTTGTGCAGGAGAAGAATAAGAGAGAAACATAGAGATCGAGAGAGATAGAGAGAGGTGATATATATAGAGAGAGGGGGTTGTTTAGGGTTTATTTTTTCTCGTTCAAAGGGGTAGCACTTAAATAGATGATTATAATTAAATCCTAACATGATGATGGAATGGGAGAGTGGTTGGATGAGAGGGTGGTGCCACCACCAAGAGGGTTAGGTCCGGCTCCCTTTTATTCCTCTCTCTCGTTCCTTATTTCCTTCATAATCTCCTCCTTGATTTTCTCCCTTCTTGAATTTTGAATTTCTTTCCTCTTTTTTGTTAGACAAGAGAGAGTAGTTGGTGGAGCATATGATAGGAGAGATGATGATGCCCTGAGATAATCCTTGTGTGTTGGGAAATGTCCGCAATGCCCTCCTCTTGATATTCCTGCAAAAAATAAGTAATTAATTAGTGCTATTACTAAGAATTGAACCTTGATCACTCAGGAGAAGGCCAAATAACTTGACAAGTAGACTACAAATTTTTTATGCAATGTTTTTTAAAATCATCATTATCTATAAAAATCTCAAATTTATTTAATGCTAAACATTAAAAGATTATTTCACATGAAATGATGATATCTGAACAATAAATCCCACTAAAGTGAGGAGAATAATGTTAATAAAAGATTTACACTCTTCCATAGGGTCGCTGGGCTATCTCGACTGGTGGATCAAACCAGACCAAGTGAAAAATATTATCAACATTTTAGAAGAGAATACTAGAGTTTCTAGGTTATTTTTAGTGTTTTAGTTAGTCTTTCCAACTAAATATTCTAAAAAATAACATAATATTAATTACTCACTTCTTCTTTAGAATAATGATGCAATGGCCGACATATAAAGGAAAATTCATATATTAGACATGATGAATATGAATAGAAGTTATAATTTCCTAAAAAGTGAGATATTTCGTTCACAAATACCCAACAAATAAACAGCCTAAGGCGAGGAGAATATTTGATTCGATGACTAGTCTTGAAAGAAGAAGTCAGGTGTCGACTGCGCTAATGGCATAGAGATTCATTATTTCCTCATTTGATAAAGATGTTTTTAATATGTAGACATATATTTTTTTCATTTAACAAAGATTTGATGCTACTTTTTTCCATTTAACAAAGATTTGATGTTGCTTTTCTTCTTCAAAAAAATAATAATATCTTAGATATATCAAGATTCGACTCAGCAAGCTATTTCGATAATTTGGATAATTATGAAATTGAAGATAATCAATTCTATTTAGAGAAGCTTTTATTTTGTTAGAAATGCTAACTAAAATCCATTTTGGTGGTATTTTCAAAATATGTCTCACTTATTTTTATGTGATAATAGTAGTTAACACGATCTTGATATAATAAAAGTATAATAAAACATCAAAAAGTTCATGTGCAATTAAGTTGCATGAATAATTGTGAGATAACACTTCCGTGAAATTTAGGTTGCTCATGGACCTAAGCTTTTTTTAGAATTATTTAATTAAAGATCAAAGAGTATGAAAAATGCATCGAGAGACCATCCTTAGTTTACATTTTTTTTTATAAAAATTGTATGTATGAAGTTGTCATTTAATCTTGAAGAAAGAATAGTTGATTCTACAAACTACAACCTTACGAAGGGACTTTAGCTCGATTTGTATGAGATGGTGGGATAAGAGGGGGACACCTTATAATTGATTGTCGAGTGTTGGATTTGACTACATTTGTTGTGAACTGTCTCTATTACTGCAGTAGATCTTAAAAGAAAATTACAATCTTACTATACGTCATGAGTATATAACAAATATTACTTTTAAACAGTCTTTGAAGATGTTCTTGAGGTCATTCCTAAATAGCATTGGAGTGTCTCTGTTTTCGAAATAAACGATTTTATATCTAAGTACATTGAGTCAATATGCCATTGACTTTCTTGTAAACTACTTTGACCTCTAAATCTATCCAACTCTAAAGTTGATTTCTAACTAAGAATATCATCATGAGAAATATTTACTAATATCAAATTTTGTCATAAGAATGATTTTAAGGAAATCAATTTTTTTCTCAACATTTTCCAAGCATACTTTTAATTTTATATCCATTAGATTATAAAATTATACAAACACAATTATAGTTTAATAGTAGACAAACATCTATTGAACATCCAAATAACATATTTGAATACATATTTTGAGTTTGCATAAAGTTAGATTAATTTAAAAAGAAATGACTCTCATATGCAATATAGTTGGTGGCCAAAATATAACTAATAGATTTCCTATTATTAAATTAAACTCTCGGCAAGTTTCATAGTGAAAAAAATCCTCCCTAAAATTAGAAGGGAACCTTGCTACTTAGTAGAATCCCATCTTATTTTCTAAGATACTAGTCACTTTGTTCGCTTATTCAACTATCCTAACTATAAATAAATAAATAGGATAATTAAGGAGTCCAAGTAGTCCCCGTTTGTTAATGCGAGACCCTTGTTTTTTGCACCAAATTCTCCCACAATCTTTAGAAAGTTGGATAGTGGGAGAATATAAATAGGTTCAAATGAGTGAAAGAGAGAACGTCATATCATCGATGCAATGGCAAAGGATTTTAAATGCTCCAAAAAGTATAACCATGCACCAAAATCTCATTTGACGACACTACTCTCTATTCTGATTTTACACCATCTATTCTACTTTTATCCCTAAAATCTCAGTCAAAAAGTGTTAACAAATGGAGCGTAAGTGAAATTTGGAAATAAAGGGGGGCATTTAAATTCTAATCATTGGCAAAAAAAAAGTTGAAAAGACAAAGTGGAGGAGATAAAAAATTTAATAGTCGGGGTTGTAATTTTTTTCAAAATCTATGGCTGCAAATGTAAAGAAATAAGAGAAGAAGGTTTTTTTTTTTTTCCTCTCTCTTTTGTTTTTCATAATCTATATCTTCTCAATTTTTGAAAACTTTTCCAGATTGACTATTATTGTGCGGGAGACAAATCTCTTTAGCAAAATATCTTATTTTTCCATGGATGTTTCTAAACAAGGCCTAATAACAGTTGGTTACTTCTGAGTCACATATTTGTATATAAGAATAATATATTTTGGCCAATGTATTAAACCATAGATGTCTGACTTCTAAAACAATATATGAATGAATCAAACTTATTTCAATTCATATGATTGACTATAATTTAATATATGTTTCAACTTATAAATTAACTAAAGGTCATGATCCACATGTCAAGTATTATTTTTTTCTTCATAATTTATTCTAAGATGCCATTTGACACTGCAGTTTTGACTAGACAATAGAAACACTAGCATCTAATCAATAAGTGAGGTGATGTGAGAGAGTGGACGTCATTTCTCACCCTCACCCTTCATTTATATGGATTTTTTTTCCCTCCATTTTGTATTGTCATACCCAATTTCAATCACATGACTCTTTGATAAAGACTTGTACTTAGGTAGTTCTCAGGCAAAAACATATCTTCTTTTTTGTGCCTTTTCTTGCATTTCATGCAATTTAGAGAAGATAAGCATATATATATATATATATATATATATTCCTCCACTTAAAATGAATGCATGACCACTTTTGTAAACCATCTTGGTCTGTTACTTTTCTTCTGATTACTTTCTAATGAATATGTAACATTAAAATTGATCATTTTTTATGTGAGAATCCTTTTAAGTAGAATAGAGAAAAATAAAATATGAATATATACATAAGTATCTACCTTAAAATTTTGTGGTAGATAACTAACAATCTCAATATAGTATCTTGTCTTGTAGTTTTATTTTTGAGTTACACATCTTTATACTTATTAATGTCCATGTGTTTCCGGTTAATACTACTTATTTAAAAGTTCACTCTCGTCTACTTTAGCTCCAATTAACTGCAACTTTATTGCCAACCAAATAAGGAGGAGAGACCCTCTCTTAAAAAAATCTCCCTCTAAGGACGTCATCATCTTTGTTGAAGTAGTTTGTCAAGTTAGTTATTTGGTTTTGTCCTATCTTTGACAACCTTTTTTCAGACTATTGACTTATTTAACTTCGTCGAATCTAGATCTTATTATATCTCTATTTTGATTGAATATTTAAAACTTTTTTTCCTATTTCATATCCCCTCCCTCCTCGACCTAACCATATATTCTTTTTATCTTTTTATTGCATTCCTCTGTTATTTTAGTCTATTATTGACGAGGGGAGATTGGGTTTGGCCCAATCGGGCCCATAAAATCCACAGGCCCAAGGGCGCATAGCCCTCCGGAGGCGGCGCGGGGGTCCATGTGGCACTCATAACCCAAGCCCGCGTAATAGAGGCCCAATTCTAAGCCCACCGGCCCAAACCATTGGATATCCTGGCCTAGAGCCCAGCCACTACTCCCGAGACCCCTAGGGTCTCGACAAAGCCTCCGGGGGCAACTCATCGTGCCCCGTCACCATCGGGTGGGTCATACAGATCCAACTGCCCACTTACGGCAGGTCCGCACGATTTGCCCCATACAACTGTAGGTGAATCCTGACTTGCCCAATATCCCACAATCTCCCTGTAGCAAGGGGATACGATTGTGGGTAAATCACCTCCCGAAGGAAACCGTCCTCGGGATGCCTTGAAAAGGGGGCACTATATAATCACCGGGTCCTCTCCGGTGCAAGGTACGTCTTTCTGAGCATAAAAGCCCCTAGCAAGATTTCATCTTCTAGCACGTAACTTAGGCATCAGAGGGTTTTGCTCCCCATCAGACTGGGGAGCCCCCTTTGACGCCTCTGTCCACCTTCTTGTAGGTTCTACCCTGGGCGTTTCCACCACCAGACAAATTCTATCGAGTAGTCGGGATCTTTGATCGGACGATCGTTGTAGTCCGGCCAGTTTTTGACCGCTACACGATTGGCGCCGTTTGTGAGAATTGAACGAAAAGCCACCAACTTATCCGAGCGCCCCTAGCCGGCCTGACACGTCCAGCGGCTCCAAGGGGTCCGTACACATCTACTTTCACTAAGGGGCTATGTAGAGGCATAAATGGCAAACCACTTTAGTCCCACATCGGATGTTGTAAAAATAGGCGTGTGCTTATAAGCAGAGCGCAACCTCTCTTTCCATCAAAGGCTCTTTTTTAAGGAAAGTGACAGAACCCCACCTCTGGTCTGGGGACAATACCTCGGGGAAGGTACGCAAATTTTCACGCATCCACAATGGTGCCGTATGTGGGAATTGAACAAAAAAGCCACTAACTTGTCCATAAAGGGCCGTCATCTCAGAAGATAACTGACACCTACAGGGAGCACTCGGGGATTACGAAGCAACGCTAGTTGGAAGTCTCTTCAGATGACGGACTCCGACATGCGGCGTAGACTGCTTATTGTTGGGCCTCCCGCGCAACTTCACTCCCGCATTCGAAATTCGAATAAGGGAGTGAGGGGGCCAGTGGCGAGAGGATATTGGGTCTAGCCCAATCGAGTTCATAAAATCCACAGGCCCAAGGGCCCACGGCCCTCCCGAGGCGGCACGGGGGTCCACGTGGCACTCATAACCCAGACCCGCGTAATAGAGGCCCAATTATGAGCCCACCAGGCCTAAACTATTGGATCTCCTGGCCTGGAGCCCATCCACTACTCTAGAGACCCCCCCAGGGTCTCGGCGAAGTCCCCGGAGGAAACTCATCGTGCCCGGTCACCATCAGGCAGGTCATACAGACCCAACCACTCACTTACAGTAGGTCCGCACGATTTGCCCCATACAGCTGCGGGTGAATCCTGGTTTGCCCAATATCCCACGATCTCCCTATATCAGGGGGAAGCGATCGTGGGTAAATAACCCCCCCCCCCCCTAAGGAAACCGTCCCTGGGATGCCTCAAAAGAGGGGGGACTATATAATCACCGGATCCTCTCTAGTGCAAGGTACGTCTTTCTGAGCACAAAAACCCCTAGCAAGATCTCATCTTCTAGCACCTAACTTAGGCATCGAAGGGTTTTTACTCCCCATTAGACTGGGGAGCCTCCTTTGACGCTTTTGTCCACCCTTTTGCAGGTTCTACTATGGACGTTTTCACTACCAAACAAATTCTATCGAGTAATCGGGATCTTCAATCGGATGGTCGCTGCAGTCCGAGCAGTTTCCGACCGCTACAATTTTCATTGTAGCATCCTGACCGTTACTAGGATATAATATTTACCTTAACCACAATTTTAATCAAACAAAGATTTTAGAGAGAAGATTATGAAGATTTTAAGTTTCCATTTGATTAAAACACAGAGTAATTGAAAAAACTAAAAATTTAATGGTTCAAAATAAATAAAATGATAATAATTTGGAGATGTAGATAACTATTATTTGTATATCCCTTATTTGTGTTGAGGGTTATGAAAATAAAACATAATAATATAAGGATCTAAGTTTAGTTAAATCAAGAATGATTAGATTTAGTGAAAATTATAGGTAAATCTAAAAAGCGGACCTCAAAGCATCGTTAACCCGTAGTGCTATATATTCGACAAATAAATCTCGAGAATGAATAAAAGATAATTAAAAATAATTACACGTTTAAATTGTTCATTTAAGGTGTTAAAATAATTAAGTTTGTAGAATGTTGTGTAATTGACTAATTAGCGATGTATTTGGACTATTGTGTGGGGATAAGACATGATAATGTAGTAAAATTATTTTAGTTGATGAACCTATAATTTTTTTATTTTCTTCTCTTAGTAACATATGGGTTTAAATATTAAGTAAATAGTGTATCATTAATGTATGGGTAGATCATTCATGTAGATGGGTCTAGAAAGAAAAGGACAACATTATGTTGCTTGACAATACTCCTACACGCGGTGTAATGTCGGATCGCTTGCATCGCGCGAGTGTGCAATCCGACTCTTTTTGTTTTCAAAAATTTTAATCGTCTAATCAAAGATTGGATGGAATGGATATCGAGCTGCGGGCTTCACCCAATTTGTAATTAAAAAAAAAAAATGCATCGCTTGTTGTCACCCGATATGAAACAAAGTTTACAAAAAATAAAAAATTTGCACCGCTCATTGCCATCTGAACTAAGAGATCGAATGAATGACAGTGCTAGTGCAGTGCAACAAGTGTTACTTGTTGCTTAATACTTTATGTCAAAAATAAGTATAAATATGGTTGTCTTAAACTTAAAGAAAACATTGGTAGAGGAACTAATCAAAATGAGTTTTTTAAAAATAAGTCTTGTCTCGTGTCTTCGTTATTTTTCTCCTTATAGCAACAACTAATAGTTGATAGGGATAAAACAATAGGTAATATTTGACAAGAGAAAAAAGGGTTAAGTGGTGCTGCAGTGGAGATAAGGGAGAAGAGGCATGGCCTAGAGAAAGAGAGAGAGAAGGGCGGTGGGAGAAAAAAGAGAATGTGGTGGCTTCTTAGTATGTATTGGTAATAAATGTGAAGGAAAGGAAAAAAGGAAGGCAGAAGAGGAGGAAGGCAACGAAGAAAAAAAGAAGAGAGAAGTAGAGATTCGTGACATCTAACACCAATGTCACTATGATAATTACAACCATCAGCTTATTGCATTTATCATAAAACAGATTGGTTTGGGTGTGGGCATGTATATTTATGCACGTATCATATGTAGATATATAACTATGCATGCAGACATATAAGTGTTAGATACGTATAGATAGGTGTAATGTGCCGCATGTAAATATATAATATAAACATGCTAACATATATATATATATATATATATATATATATATATATATATATATATATATATATGTATATGTATGTATATAAGCAGTGACAGATGTATGAATGTCTGGAAATGAGCCGTTAAGTTTAATTTATATAGAACATGCAAGAGTCAAGTTATGTGGATACCAATCGTCAAGAAGGCCCTATTAAGGTTGAAGGGGTTCAACAATTAGGTAAGTTTGTCTAAACGACATCTTTAATTGAAATTAAGCCTACTAACTTGTTTTAAGAATTATTCTAATATATTTCTACTTCAAAAGTTTGAATATAGTATGATAAGAATTTGAAATATCAACATATTAGATGCATATTTTTATAATTATGTATTGATATTTATTTAATATATAAATTAAATTTCCATGTGACTTCAATTTATGGATTTATCCATCTTCCATCCGCTACTTTATATTAAGATATAATTATGTTTATTAATCTAATAAAAAAACTATTAAACGATGTAACATCTCTTGTATTTATAAATCCGAATTCTTGTTAATTTATTAAATATCATATCATTAGAATGAGAAATCATATGATGAAACGTAACTTATCTTTTGAATATCCTTTAAGCAGTATCACTGATGTAACATCAAATTTATGTTCTTAAGTCGACGTTGCTGATATGCGATCGATATTTGTATTGGAGGAAATGTCCGTAAACATTATGTTAGTTAGTTTATAGTGGTTAGATGAATGTTCAATACTTATTTTTGAACATTATCTGGTGCTATTCTAATTCTCTGATCTATTCTAATAGGCCTCATTGCCAGCATAAAAGAAAATTTTAATTCTTCTAATATCCTGATCTACCAAGATATTTGATATGTCTAATAAATCATTTTGGCTAATATCTAAAGTTCTATTCTAATAACTCAAATTTAGTGAGGAAACAAAACCTTGATGTCCTTTTGCAATTATAATATGAAGCTAGATCAAGACTCTTGTTCTATTATTTGTTTTATGTCTCCATCTATAGACATGACTATCGAATTCTTTCTCATTTTGCCAGCTATTATAAAACACATTACGGCCAAGCGATCATAGAAGATGAACACGTATTTGGGTCCTACAATTTCTTTCTTTACATTTAACTTGTTATATATTTTTTTTCTTGTCAATGGTCGATTTAAATATTTATAGGATCTTTTTCTTCCTCACATGAAATGACAATGAACCGTTCTAGGTTTGTTTTTTTTGAAATAATATTGTATTTTTTAGATAATAAACTCATTATTTATATGTCAAGTACAGTAAAAGCATATGTTAGAATAGTCCATATTAAGTTGGGATAATAAAAAATGATTATAATAATTGTTATCCTATTACAATGTTTCGAACTGTAGGTTAGATGACTCAATAAGTTTAAGATCTCACACTTTTTTCTAAACAAGTCTTATAATTGTTGATACTAAAATCTATGTCCAATCATTTAAATGTTATAAAAAATGCCTAGAAATTTGGATACTAGACCTTATGGATATTTTAGTTAGGTACGAGTGTGAGGGTGGACGATTTTCACTGTATCCTCTCTTTTCTGGATGCTGAGGGAGCGGTAACGGGGGACACATGTGAGTAACGGTTATAATCGATAATTTTTAGAATTCTATGAGCAATTTAGCTATTTATTTGCGATACTTATTCCATCTTCGATTCCCAAGTAATATGGGTCCTAAAAATATGGGATTTAGCGTAAACAAATGCTACCATTTGATGGTACTTAGATTTAAATCTTCTTATTTTAGATACCTATAGATACTAGGCCAATTGACTCACATGTCAAGAAAAATTAATCTGTTGTTCTTACAAAATTATACTCATCTAGATATTATATTATGAGCACTGTTACGGTGACGGGAAAAGTTATCCACTTTTTCTCACCTCTCCTCCAAAAGAGGAATTCAGGTGAAAGAGTTTTTCAAAATTACATGGTAAAAGTACAACAACATGTTAAAGTGTTGGCCTCTCCTAGGGATGTAATTTGGGCGGGTTGGATTGGATTATGTGATAGTTTCGGTCTAACTTAAATTCAAAATAGTTTAGTTCAATTTTAGTCCAACTCAAATTCAACTCAAATTCAGCCTAATTCAATAGCGAGCAGGTTGGGTGGTCCTATTATAAATAATTTGTGAGAAGTGTTTTACTTTTGTATGAATTATTATAAAAGTCAGTAGATTAAATTTGATCAGCCTCTTTTTAGTCAAATTCAGTCAATATTTAATTAATGTCAATTTAAATTTAACTTAACCTAATTTATATAATTTAAGTCAACCCAATTTATTTTAATATGACTTGCCAACCCGATTGACGCTCTTGGCCTCTCCCATTCACCCTCTACAGGATAAGAAAAGTGGGGAAGCTTTCCCATCACCATAGCATATTGTCTTTATATTATTTATTTATTTAGTAAGTAGCCGTAAATCCCAACCAGACCCGACAGGTCGGCCGGTCCGGCCCAAGTGTCGTCCCCTTGTTTCAAACTAAAACCCTAACGAATCGCCCGCTTAACACCCCCCCGCCCCCCCCAACTCCAGGAGACCAAAACCCTCATCGCTCCCTTTCTCCCACCTTCTTTCTCTCTGGATCTCGACATGTATCGCGCAGCTGCTGCCTTTGCTTCTTCACTCGCCAGGTTCACCCCTCTTCCCCCACCTCTCCTCTACATCTGGTTTCCCATTTAGTTCTACTTCCGGCCACTAACAGGTTGCGATGGCTGCTTGCCCCTCCCTCTGTGGTTCTGCAGAAGCCCAGCAAGGAAGCAGGTAAGACCCCAGCTGTGATTTCCACTGCATACTTCCCCTGTGCTCTGTTTCCCTTTCGGATGCCATTTTTGGTGTGATGCAATCACCTGCCGTGTAGAATTAATGTTTCTGATGGTTTGGACGTGTGAAGATATGTTGTGGGATCGTCCCAAGCAGGAGTTATGCCGCAAAGGACATCAGTTTTGGCGTCAGTGCTCGTGCAGCGATGCTGCAGGGTGTTAATGAGGTCGCGGAAGCTGTCAAGGTCACAATGGGGCCAAAGGTATCGTCTTAGATCAATTGCATTTCCTGCATGGTGAGAAGAGATGAACAGTTGAATGTTGTTGGAAATGAACACAAACTAATAAATAGATTGGTGGTATAAGACCAGATGCGGTGTGATTTCCTGTGTATCTGGCTCTTCCAACTGGACCTGTAACTGCTAATGTTAGAAATTCAGGTGTGGTAAATGTGTTTGTGGCCAAAGGGTGGAAATTCCTAGTTGGTTTACTAAAAGGAAAGTTTATGTTTGTGAGCACAATCTGGAGTTCTATGTAAAGGACGTGAGTATGTCATAGGACAGGGTGCCAGTTAAGATGTATATGTTGTTATATGACATAAATGAAAGTTGAGAATATAATAATAGAGTTGAAAATGTATTTTATTTTTCGGTATTTGTTATTCATATGTGACATCACATCTTAATAAGGGATGTGTGTGTGTGTAATATTGAATTCCTTCACATAATGCTGTAAACATATTCGTTTAAAGTGTGTGACAAACTAAGCACCTGGAAGATATAGATGAATTGGCAACAGGCATTCACAGAAGTAATTATTGACAATTATATTTTAACGAACCAAGAACAAAAAGAAAGCTCAAGATATGTGAATCGTCATAATCATCAATAGCAGTCTTGTCCCATGAACCTGGGGTTGGCTAAAAATTGACAACTTTGACAAGGCGATATACATTGAAAACCAAAAAATTGTTATGACTGTGAAAGCAAAAGATTTCTCTAATCTGTTTAATATTTCTTTTATAGTCGATCCTAAGGCAATGCACATCCTTATTTATTGCAGGGTCGTAATGTCATTATAGAGAGAAGCCGTGGTGATCCCAAAGTTACAAAAGATGGAGTGGCGGTTGCAAAAAATATTGAATTTAAAGACAAAGCTAAGAATATTGGTGCAGCCCTTGTGAAACAGGTTGCAAAAGCTACCAATACTGCAGCTGGAGATGGTAATTGTTTACACTTTTGTGTTTTGCATTAGAGAAATTCTATATACATCTTGTCCGTTACTCCATTGAATGACCGTAGAATTCAACTCATATTTATGCAGAAACTTCTATTTTCCTTTTCTTTAAGCAGAAACAATTATTGCCTGTTTTTCTCAAGTATGATTTTTTGTTGTACTCTTTATATCAGATGGGGACAAGGAAGGAGGAATCGGATTGGGACCTGGGATTGGCAGGTTTCAATCCAATCCAATCATTCAGATCACGATCAGATCTGCAGATCAGCCGATCCAAAGAGAAAAAGACCAATCCCTGGATCAGTTTGAACTTTATTTTTAAAACTAACAAAAATAATAAAAATTAAGGAAAGCCAAGAAAAAAATGGATATCACATAATAACAATCAAATTCAGTGGAAAAACATTGATTAAAAACCCTAGCTTGTAGGACATATTGGCCTGGATAGGGCCAATATAGGTTACATTGGCCTGGATCGGCCCGATCTAGACTGAGACGACCAATTTTGGCCTAAGTCAGGGCAATTCAGGGCCAACTTGGCCTTTTTTTTTTTTTAATACCCTTTTCATGGGGGATCAGGTTTCCCCTCCTGAAATCAGATCGCTAGGCATCAATTCTGATCTGAATCAGCTGATTCAGATTGGAATCAACTGATCCTGTGAACAATGGATGGGATCATCCTCGGGTAAATTTGACCGTAAAAAAATTCAAAATGTCATTAAATATATAAAATAAATGCACTATATAGTGAATATGTTTTGGTTTGGGTTGGATTTGTTTGTGAAAATGTATGGATGACTGTTCTGGTTGGGCTGTCTTTGGGTTTCCAAGCAATTGGCTGGGTTAGGGTTCACCCCCACTCAAGTCAAGCCAAAGCAGTCATGTCACAGCCGTAGGCGAAAACTTAAAGTAGCAGTGACGGAGTCACAGAAAATGGATTCAACCATTCAGGAAGTCAACGGAGGTGTAAATCAGCCGAGTTGAGCTGAGTTTTACCTTGTTCAAGCTTTGTTCGATTAATTTTAATCGAGTTCAAGTTTGAGCCAAGTATCTATGATGGTTGTTCAAGCTTGGTTCATTTAAATATCAAATGAGCTCGAGCCAAGTATCAAGTAGCTCATGAGCGCAATGAGCCCATGATACATTTGGTCCAAATCTTTTCAAATTGAAATTTATGAACTCAGGCCATAAACAAGTTTGTACAGGAACATAATCGAGTCGAGCTCGCTTGTGTTCAAGCTTGGCTTATTTAATGGACCGAGCTGAAATTTTTGTTCAAACTTGTTTATTTAGCTTAATAAATGAGCTGAGTTGAGCTATTATTGAGCAGTCGTATGAGCTGTTCATCGCGCGTATTGATTCATTTGCAGCCCTCTAGTTAGGAGGTTTCAGTGACTGAAATAAGGGGGCTAATCTTGAAATCAATATGAGATTTGAAAACTAGGACTGTATGTAGGGTCTGTAGGGACACGTACATAGAATCTGTCTAATGACATTCTCCATGAGAAAGTTACTGGGCTGCCAAAGACTTGATTGTGCATTCATTAGGCCAATCCCAAATTTAATGGAATAAACTAAGTGCCTATTGCCACCTTGGCTATGTTCCACCTCTGTCTTTGTTTCTGTTATATATTTAATTCAGATCCTCATTGCAGAGATGATTCTTACATTGGAACATGGTCATAAAAGATGTCAGATTTTGCATTGGGATGTAGATTTCATATAGACCCTTTTTGCATATGATACAGATTATCTTGTCTGCTACCCTTCTAGGATGGACTTATGATCATCAGTAAGGTTCAATAACTCATGATGAGTGGCTGCTGATGCCGTTTATTCCATGTCTTGTGATCATTGATCCATATGTAATTAATTACAAGACCTTTGTAGCATTTAGGAACATATTTTAATTGAACTTTGTTTGTAAAGTTGTCAAGGAAAAGGCAGAAACTCCTTCAAAAGTGTGCAGTTGCCTTGGTGCCTGGATGGTCTGGCCTATGCAGTAAAAGGGCCTTCTGCATCACTACACCTATGACTTTTGAAAGCATTATTTTTTGTTCTTTTCCTTTAGTGCTGAACTTAAAGACAGCTCCTGCATACATTGGATAAAATAAAGCAAAAAATGGATGCTGTCTGCAAGTGCATTTAGATGTGTACAGTGACAAATGACATTAGAAAAGACATAAGCAAGGATGCAATGTGCTTGGAATGCAGTGACAATAGACAAGACAGACAACATTAATGTCATTAGAAAACCATAATACTCAATACTGAGAATATCTTTCAGTGAGGCATCGTGGAATTTTTTTTCGTGCGAGGAACTTCCAAACAAATATTGTGTGAGAAAACTAATGCAATTCTTTCCATTCTTGTATCACTACACGTGCCTGTTTCCTTATCAACTTTGAAGATAAGCTCTCTCTGTGCTACAAGGTCTCCATGTTTCCTTGGTGCTAAACCTTTCTAAGAGCCCAGGTGGGGCTCCTTAATTGTAGGTTTCATCTGGTCCTTCTCCTCTTTTCATCAGGTTCTACCTAGTTTTCTCAGGAATCCAGATTATGTTTTCTTGAAAGGAAGATGGGAAATAGGACATATCTTTACCAGGTTTAAGTAATGGATACTTCTCAAGCATGGTGCTACCAATTTAAAACCCACTTTCAAAACGTATGTATTCTTAGCGTATCCTTCTACAGAAAAAATGCTTAAATAATCAAGTCATGCTTCTCTTCCTCCATCTCAGCTTGCAAGAGAAGGTGATTCACTACCTATAGCTTTTCTTGCTAGTCAAACCCATGCCGACACCTTTCTTGGAACTGTTTATTTTCTATTCTTTTGGTTGTAACAGGAGCAAACATTCTGTCATTTTCTCCCCTCTCTCTTGTATATTGAAGAGAACCCCGGCCTGTAGTGGGCAAGCCCTGACTTTTTTTTTTCCTTTCGAAGAAAGGATGGATTGTACCATCAATTTTTTATTAAAATAAAGAGAGGTAATACAACCAAGATGTTAGGAGAGATTCCTAACACGAAAGAGATCTAAAAACAAAAGTCTAATAACACCAAGCTCCTGCTCCCTTTTCCAAGACACAAGAGAGATCCCTAAATAAACAGACACCAAATAAAAGTGCAACGAGAGCTCTGAAATAAATATTCTCTAAGTAAGTTTTACTTCCCTGAAAGACAGGTTCCTTTATGTCCCTCCATAAGCTCCAGCAGATAGCATGTGGAATAATGCTAATGGTTTGACTTCTTCGACATTTACCAAGCTGGTTCTTCAATGTTAGGATTTGAATCCACATATCATGCAGATTATGAAAGTATGCCATGAATGAGGATAAATGTTCGAAGACTTTCATACTTCTATACTCGTGATTTCTCCGTCTGACAGAATCAGCAAATTTGTGGAGAGGAGCTCAATTCTTCCCATAAGATCTCTCTATTCTTGTAATTACCAGGACCGTATACACCTGAGAACATCGAGTAACTTCTTGTTGAAGACTTACAGAACTTGACAGTTACAGAAAAATCTCCGACCAAATAATGTGATGTACAAATATGAGAGGTACAAAATATATGCCCCCACTCTCCAACCTTATCACACACAAACCCAAACACTCTCTCTGCCACCAAAGCTTTCTACTTGAAAATCCGATTTGTTTCCCCCAAATAGCCCACAAAGTGGCATGAAGAATGAGCCACCAAATAATGTGATCAGCCGTCGGGGCCACAGCGATAAGCCATTGCCGAAGAAGGGAGACTACAGAATCCGCTTGCCTGAAGGGGAGATGCACCTTGTCAATGATGGATTGCCAACTTTCAGTAGCGAAGTGACAGCTGACCACAATGTGGTCCAGTGATATCTCATCTTCCCACATAAGGAGCACACAGAAGGAACAACACAGCCAACCCAAATCAATCTATCTGCAGCGGGCAGCCTTCCGTTTGAGATCCTCCTAATGAGCATCTTGACGTCGTTCTTTTGTATTATATGTTACTAAAAGGTGGAGAATGTACCTCCTACTATCTCTGTGAACATGATTCTTTTTAAGATTTGATTTTTAATGAACAAACTTGGCCTTTGTTCACAGTTATGCTTTGCTGAAGGAAAAATGAATCATTTTGGATATTTCTACTTTCAGATCCATATGCCACAAAAGCTATGTACATCAAAAAATTTCATTGACCTTTAAAGATATTAATAGCTAGTAGCATGATAGCACTAGGGCTGCAAATGGATACCCGACTTTCAATTATCTGCTCTGTTTTTGTTTCTGTTAATGGATACGGAAACCCATTAAAGTCCACCCGTTAAGTTATAGGATGCGGAAATGGATCTCCGATACTTATATGAGTCGGAAATGGAAATAGTTGTTTATGCATCTGCTAACCTGTTTCTGTTTTCAGATTATCATGTATCTTATATATATTATTTTACATGGTAAAAATTGAACCCATTGTATGGGTCCCTCTCATATCTGACAAGGAGAATATCTCTTGACAATTAAAGAAAAGCCAGGCCACGGTAGGAAGTAGGAAACTTTCTTAAAATTTTATGTGATTTATGATGCATCGTTTGGGTAAATTCATATGTAGATTTAGATCAATAGATAAAGTAGATTTCAAAATTTCAAGTTCATAGATTGAAAGAATTTACATAAATTAAAACCTTGTAGGTTTGGAATTTTCAATTATTAGAAGAAAGTTTATCAGAAGTGAATAGTAACAGTGACTTTCAATTATCAGAAGAAAGTTTATCGGAAGTGAATAGTAACAATGATTTAAAGTAACTTCTTATTATAGCGATGATGATAGCGGAAACTTCTGTTTACTTTCGTTTTCATTTCCGATTTCCATTTTAAAAGCGAAAATGGATGCGGAAGTGGAAACACTCATTTCTATTCCCGTTTCTGTCTCCGATAAACCTTATAGGAAACGGAAGCTGAAGGTGCCATTTCCGTTTCCGTCTCCTACTCGCTTGCAGCCCTAGATAGCACCAATCCTGTGTTATGGTAAGAATGCCTAAGAAATATGTCACTGTATTTGCAGGCACAACCTGTGCGACTGTCCTCACTCAGGCAATTCTGACTGAAGGCTGCAAGTCAGTGGCAGCCGGTGTGAATGTCATGGACTTGCGACGTGGTATCAACATGGCTGTAAATGCTGTCATTTCTCACTTGAAAAGCAGGGCATGGATGATCAGTACACCAGAAGAAATCACACAGGTTTTGGGTCTTATGACTCTTATTCAAACTCACTGTAATATGAAAGAGAATAAAATTTCATTTTTAAGTAGTTCTCTACCTTCCTAATACTTTTATCTTGGGGACTGGATTTGAAGTTAGAGTATGCTGTGTGAATTGAGTGGTCAAGTGGATTAAAATCATAGTGCAAACAACAAGTTCTTTTACATTGCTTCGTACAGTGGAACTTTTTGGTCGTTATCCATCACCTTTGATGTGAAACAGGTAGCAACTATCTCTGCAAACAATGAAAGAGAAATTGGTGAGCTAATTGCAAGAGCAATGGAGAAAGTTGGGAAGGAAGGGGTCATTACAATTTCTGTGAGTGCCTGGTTTTTAACTCTGTGAAATTTCTGTGTTCCTTCTACAACATTCAGCATCTCATTGTTTGCTTGAATTTCAAAACTTGCAGGATGGGAAGACTTTATACAATGAGCTTGAAGTAGTTGAGGGTATGAAATTATCTAGGGGTTACATATCTCCATATTTTGTTAATGACGAGAAGATTCAAAAATGCGTAAGTATGGATTGATTGGTTCAAGAATTATGGTTCAATTTCCAGAAGGCACTTGCATATGCATCCTGTTGTCTACAAATATCTATGCAAATATGTCTCCACCCTAACACAATTTGAAAGATGCAACTCATCTAGCTGGGACTGCTTTCATTTACTGGTCAAATCTAAATCTTTTTGTTGACATTTCTAGTTAGCAGTGATTGTATTGCTCACGTCATTTATCTTTTCTTGTGAATTGTTATTTTCTCTAATAAACAGTCAAACTACATTTTACCTGGGGCTTCATGTGTGACATCACCAGTTCCCGGCATGTCCCCTGTACTAAATCTGCAGTTTCTTTGCAAATGGACAGGAACTAGAAAATCCCTTGATCCTTATCCATGATAAAAAAATTTCAAGTCTGGAATACATGGTTAGAATATTGGAGCTTGCTGTCAAGGTAATGGTCCTGCCAGTTACACTATGTAACAGAACTCTAATCATTATTGATATTTCACTGTTGAAAGGTACCATTGACACTTTCTACATTTCTTGCTTTCACAGAACAACAGGCCTCTTCTAATTGTGGCTGAGGATTTGGAAAGTGATGTTCTTGCAATGCTCATCCTTAACAAGCATCGTGCTGGACTTAAGGTAACACAATGCCTAACCCTGCTCTGAAGTGTAGTTTTTGGGTCATTGAAACCATCGTTGCAACGGAGGCGGATCTTTCTTTGATGTTATGTGTGCTTTTACTTGAGATATGAAATGACAATGTATAATTGACTGTTATAGCCAATATAGTATTACCTTTTCAATCTTGCAACTTTTGGTCATGGTGATTGCACATGCACAGAGTAATGGAAGCTGTTTCTCATGTTTTCTTAAGGTCCTTGCCATAGCAGTAAGGCACAGTTCAAATAACCCTCCCCACCCAGGTTTGAACCCTGGGTGCTTCCGTCCTAACCCTTTAAAATCTACCTAGTACCAATTGAGCTAAGCTTAGCCTGTAGATGTTCCTCATGTTATAGTTTGGAATGGGTTTTTGAAAAGATCTTGTATATGCAGGAACTTAGGCAAGCTTAAAGAGCCCCTTTCTTCCGCCACATAAATTCCAGTGACATAATTGTCATGTAAGATGTTCTTAAGACCATTTAAATGTAGTATTTTCCATGCTCAATAAATCACATAATGGAAGGGGAAAATACAATAAATAGAACATAACAAATATGATTTGTTGATCGGGAAAGTTGTGAAGTTAACTTGTTTCCCCACATTTTTTATCATCGACCTGAATGAATGAATCAGCGGGGTCTCTTCAATGGACTAAAGAGCAAGGAAGGCAGAATCAGCACAGATTGGATTGGATCGGCCAATCCAACTGGTTTTGGCTCTGTCCAATCCAATCCCGAGCCCTGATCTGGCGATTCCTTACAAGATCGGTCTAGATCGAGTAGGATTGGCTGGATCAGGATTGGCGCCCTCGGATCGGTCGATCCAAACCCTGGATCGACCACCCTGGGTTGACCTGCCGCATTCCCTTCCCCCTTTAAACAGAAACCAAAACCACTGCCCCTTGTCATGTTAACCTTCACACATCCTCAACCCAAGAAAGAAAAAGAATTAGAAGAAGAAGAACACGGGGAGCTGCCCTTGCGCTGCCAACATTGTACCTGTCATTGCCGCTGTCAGCACCACGGTGCGACGCTAACGCCGACCAAGAAAGAAAGAGGAGGAGGAGGAGGAGGAAGAAGGGAAGATGATGATGACGGACGATGCTGCCCTCACCATCGCCGCCATCTGACGCCAATGTCGTCGTCATCGGCGCCAACTTCTTCTTCTTCCTCTCCTCCTCTTCTTCCTTTGCTTGTTTGTTGTGGCCTATGGCTACATTGGATTAGGGTTGGGATGGGCAGGGACGGGAGTTAAATGTTGGGAAAGTTATAATGAGGTCCTTAGAAAGTCATGTGTAGACATATAAACCTGTAAAAATATAAAACTAAACATGAATAATATTTTGACCCGGATCATTCCAGATCGGTCTGGGATCGGATCGGATCGGCTGATCCGATCAGTATGGACTAGGCTGATTCATGCCCGATCCGCAATCCTTCCTTCCTTGCTTAAGACATCTCAAGTGGTGATGTACGATTACGAAGCAAAACTGAGGAAGAGGAAGGCATTCTGTTTGACTCATGAGTTGCTCTAAGTTGTTTGGACAAGTATTCATAGAGTTATTTGGACAAGTATTCATAGAATTATGGCCAAAATAAGTTGGATCAAATTCCCAAACTGACAGTAGAGCAGCTTAAATCACATCTATGTAGGTGGACACCTTTTAAATCACGTGGACGCCTGTTAGATTGAAAAATGAATTTAAAAATGGTTTGAATAATTGAGTTTGAAAGGCGTCCAGTTGGACCGATGTCTTTTGCAAGGCGTTCACTGGGATGGACGTCTTTTGGATATAATTTTCAAAATTGTTATAATTCGTGAATTTGACATGGAATTGATGAGTCAAAGTGAGAATTGAGATCATAGACTTATAGAATATACTTCCAAGAATCCAAATTGACCACTTCCAAAAATCAAAACGCTTTTTATATAATACAAAATGTTGTAAGATGGGTTATCATAGCTTACCTTTGGAGGAAGAAACAATCAATCCCTCTCTAAGCAAGTCCTTAAGCTTTAGCCACAAATCCCTCTTGTTCTAGAGCTTTTCCTACATCCTCTACACCTCAAAAAACATAAATTACATATTAGAATCCATCCATAAGAGATTAAACCAAAAATCTTTTCTTGTTCTTCATGAAGAATGCTATGTTCTCACTTTAGTTCAAGTGTGGCTCTAGAAGCCCTAGCACGAATTCAAGAGACCTTATATAATCTCTTGCCTTCTCAATGCAGCCAATAAACCCATTTTTCCATACCGGAGTTGAACTCCAACTGTGGAAGGCTTAATCTCCAAGTAAAAGTCACTTTTTAGTGCAACTAGGAAACGTATTTTCACACATAAGTGTTTTCTAATATGAAAACTCTCAAATTCGACCTATATCCCATCAGAATTAGCAAAAACTCCTTTTGTCAAAGTTGTAGATCCTAATTTCCTCTTTCAAATGGTACCAAGATCATAATTTTTTCTTAACCGAGCGCGAAGATATTATCATTTTATTGGGCTGCTGTCATGCACCCTGCGAATCCAAAAATTTGACCAAGTCCACAAAACACTAGTTTCATACTCATAGCACTAATGGGTCCAATGGGCCTAGTTTGATTTAACTAATAACTTCCCCATTTAAAATCCATTATCAATTTGAATAATAGGCCATAAATGGACAGAAATTATCTTGACCCATTAATTACTTTTATTGGGCTTAATTAACTAAAATTCACGTAGTTTAACTAAATTGGGCTTAATAAATCAAGACCCATTAACTAGATGAATTGGGTTCAAGATCTCGGGTATAACAAGAATAAACAAGGAGAAGAAAGGAGGAGGTGTGCGATAGAGAAAGAGGAGAGGGAAATCGGTGGGGGGTCCCACTGGTGCCCACCCCCCACCGGTTTCCTTTTGTCCTCCCACCAGTTGGTGGAGGGCATTTTTAGTAAACAAAAATAAAAAGAAAAGAGAAAAAAGAAGGGAGAGAAGGAAAAGAAGGAGAGAGAGAAGGAACTAGTGGGGGGGGGGGGTCCCACCGGTCCTTCCCCCCCACCGGTTCCACCTCAAAATCCCCACTGGTGGGGGGTTTTGTCTCCAGAAAAAGAAAGAAAGAAAAGGAAAAAAAAGGAAGAAAAAGGGAGAAGGAAAAAGGAAAGAGAAAAAGAAGAAAGAAAAGAAAAGGAGGAAGAGAGAGGGAGGACCGGTGGGGGGTCCACCAGTCAAACCCCCCACTGGTGACATCCATCGGTGGGGGGTGCTACCGGCCCCTTCTCCTCTCTCACACTCTTATCTCGCTCCCTCTCTTTGGTCCCTCTCTCTCTCTCTCTCTCTCAACAAGAATCCCCCCCCCCCCCCCCCCCCCCAAAAAAAAAAAAAGAAAGAAAGAAAGAAAAGAAAAGGAGGGAAGGCCACCGGTGCCTTCCCCCTCACCAGTTGGCCTCCTCCATTACCTATAAATACCCCCAAAGGAGGGCTGCTGCAGAAAGACACCACCACACCTCAGAAGGCTTGGAGAGAAGCATTTTGTGCTGCCTTGCTCAAGGTTTTCAAGAATTCAAGGCAAGATTGAAGCCCAAGTTCATGTTTTCTTGTATTTGATGATATGATGTATTTTAGGCTTAGGAAGACGCATCCATGTTTTCTTGGGTGGTCTTTATGCAAGTTCATGCTTTCTTGAGCTTTGCAAAGTTGTATAATGACTCATACTCTCTTGAGTTGTACCTTTTGTAAACTTTGACTAAGTGGCTAACATGTTCCACTAGTCAAGTTGAAATGACATGTTTTGTTGAATTCCATGATCCTGTAAAATCATGTTGGGCATTGCTTAAACAACATTGATCTTGTTAACATTAGCCATAAATAAATGAATCTAATAAAATTTAGTGGGCTGTTGTTAGGTCATCCTTGGGTCTTAACGGATCCTAAATGGACTTGTTGACATCCTTTAAGGATGCCTAGGGGATCATTAGTGTAGTTCATTAACGGCTATTAAAGGACACATAATAGACCCTAAGTGAATTTATTAATAGCCCTTAAGAACACTCAAGGGATTATTGGTATGGTCTACTATGGTCATTCAAGAGATGATACCTTAATGGATAATTGCTAGATCTAGTCGTCTCAATCATTATCACCTTACTTAATACGTGTCCTTAATGAATTTACTAATACCCTTTAAGGCTAAAGGAGGCCTAAGGGGTTCGTTGGGTGGTTCATAATGACTTGTATCATATAGGATAATTAAAGGATAGTAAGCCTTGATTGTATCCTTTAAGGTTTCCAAAAGGAACATCATAGACCCATCATGACAATGCACATCTTTTAAGTGTCCTTTAGGGATTCTAAAAGGAATGTTAATATGTTATAGACAAAATATGTGAATGTGCATTCTTTAAATATCCTTAAAGGATTCCAAAGTGAACATTATAAACACATCATGCAAACATGCATCCTCTAAGTATCCTTTAAGGATGCCAAAAGGAACTCAATGGACATGCTGTGTTAATGTGAACATAATCGAATTGTTTCAAATGTTCTTTTTGATAGAAAAGCATGGTTTGACTTATAGTCTTAAACTTATGTTAGTGTGCGATTTCTTTTAATGGGCATCATTTGATAGTTAATCAAGAGCAGTCAATCATTTGGTTGACGTAATTAACATTGAGCAAGGTCAGTGGGGAGAGGTCAAGATCATTGGATCCATATACTTGATCCAAATGCATTAGACTCTGAGGACTCATTCCAACATCTCAAAGTCTAACCTAAAATAAAACAAAAAGGAAAAGAAATAAAACAATAGGGCGAGGGTCCTATGTCTCTCGCGTCTCCCACACAGTCCTACCATGTCCATGCCCATAGTCTAGTACATTACCCAATGGGTTTAGTCCCAAATTTGGATAGCTAAAAATACAAAGAGAGCCCTTTAAGCAAGGATGGCAGTACCGGTACCGGTACCGGTATCGGTGGGTACCGGCCGGTACCGGTGCCGGCCGATACCGGTACGTACCGGCCGGTACGTACCGGTATCGGCCGGTACTGCCATCCATGCCTTTAAGTGAATTGGGGCTTTCTTATTTCCATGTAATGTCACATTGTTAGTTCTATGCTCTAACATGTGGCTTGTATAGTGCTTATCTCAGTTATACATTTTGTTTTTGATCAACTAACTCCCAAGATATTTCAAATGGCAGATGTGGGCATTGGTTCGCTGGTCTATTTTGAGTAGATGTGGGCATATTTTTTGTTTGCAACCATTGAATGCATCATGGAGATTTGCTTATTTGATGTTTGTAGGTTTGTGCTGTCAAGGCTCCTGGTTTTGGAGACAACAGGAGAGCAAATTTGGAGGATCTTGCCATTCTTACCGGGGGAGAGGTTAGATGCTATGAATCCAATTACAAGGCCCTTGCTGAGCAGACAAGAAATTTCCATTCCTTGCGGTTTACAGACTCTTGTTTAATCAAATCAGCATTATGTATCTGGTAGATTTGAACATGCAGCTTCTTGTGTTGCACAGGTTATCACAGAGGAACGTGGATTGACTCTGGAGAAAGTAAAGCCCGAGATGCTTGGTACAGCTAAAAAGGTCTCCAACATTATTGGAGTATCTTTTATATTACCTTGCTTCATGTACTCTCTTGGCAAGGAGAATGACAGTTTCGTTTGTAACAGGTCACCATCTCTCTTGATGACACTATTATACTGCATGGTGGTGGTGACAAGAGGCTAATTGAAGAGAGATGTGAGCAGGTTCATGATTTGATTTCTGAGAAACCTAGAAGCATTTAGAAGTTAACTCTCTTTTATCATTTGTTCAATTATCTATCTGCTGTTTGTATTTTCCTCTATAACTTAAATTTAGTTTGAGAAAGTGGCAAAGTAGCCCTCATGGCCATATGATCCCATTTTTCTATCTTCCCAAAGAACTAATGTTGATTAAAATCAAAGGGGAGACATCAAAATAGTTCTAAACTAGACGGCTGCTGCCTATCCAGAAAATCATCACTGAGGGAGCAGTGAGAAATGCTTTTCAAATACAAAGGGCGTGTATATAAGTTTGCAGGTTGATGGAATGTTTAGTAAAATCTGTTTCCCTTCTCTCTTTGTTTTGTTTTGTTTTTGTTTTTTTTGGGGGGTGGGTGGGTGGAGAGCAGAATGGCTACCAATTGCCCCTCTGCACCACTGGGTGGCAATGCATAAGATTGCCTGCTGGCTCTTTTATATCCCTTAACCTTCCTTCAAAAATGAATAGAAGAAAATGCAAAAGGGGAAACTACTTCTTTGAAAGCTATTTCAATGTCTGAACAAGAGACGTGTTTCTAGAGGAACGAGAAAGTAAGATGACACAGGCATGCTCAAAACAGAGTGACTGACATTTAAGCTTTTAACAGTTGAGGGCATCCATGGAGAAAAGCACTGCCCTGTTTGACAAGGAAAAAGCGCAGGAACGGTTGTCAAAGCTATCTGGTGGTGTTGCTGTTATCAAGGTTTATACATTTTTCTCATGTCTCACATAAATATATACCATTTCTCAGTCACAAACAGAGTCATGTGCAAGTGCAAGCAGACATGGCTGCATCTCACCACTTCTGCCCTTCTCACTGCTGTTTGATGTAACTGTAGATTGGAGGTGCTAGTGAGGCAGAAGTTGGTGAGAGAAAAGACAGGGTTACAGATGCTTTAAATGCTGCTAGAGCAGCTGTGGAGGAGGGCATTGTGCCAGGTAAGTTTGTTGTAGTCACCTTTGGTTACATGTATTCCTATACTGATGTCTCATTTTTACAGGAGGTGGGGTTGCTCTTCTGTATGCTACAAGAGAGTTGCAAAAGCTTCAAACATCTAATGGTGATGAGAAGAGGGGAGTTCAAATAATTGAAAATGCTCTAAAGGTTTTTATTATTATCATTTCTGTGCATGACTGATTTACAGATATCAAATCATTTTTCCTTTTCCAACAAAAATTGGTTTCCTGCAGGCACCTTCTTTCACGATTGCTGCAAATGCTGGTGCTGATGCTTCTCTAGTTCTTGGCAAGCTATTGGAACAGGATGACCTTAATTTGGGTTATGATGCTGCGAAAGGTTAGTTTGGAGTTTGGCTTATTAACCCTATTTATTGTATGATGTGCAATACATGTCACTGGAGAACAAATTTCTATTTTCCCCCTTGTGTGTGAGAATGAGTTGTAGTTGGACAGCTTTGTGATTTTTATTTTCTTACGACTTACAACAGCTGCTTCCTTTAAGAGAAGATATTGATGAATCCACATTTAGGCCATTTGCCTTCAGTTGTGGGCTTGCTTTGCATGAACTGCAATTTTGAACCCTGAAATCAATTTGCATTATCATGAAGCTGCCCCGGTCAAGGGGAAGCGCCCAGCATTAGACTGACACTGGTTCTGCATGTGTTGGGGTTTTACTGGGATGTCAGTCCACATTGGCTGGAGATTCCTCATCCTTCATTTTGCAGGGGGAGGGAGGGTAAAGAAGATCCTGCTATTTGCACCATTGAATCTAGTATTCCTTGTGTGAGTAATACTGCAGTGCAGCAAGTTGCTGCACTGCATGGGGTGCAGGCCAAAAAAAGGATTTTTTGATTTTTTTTTTTTTTAAGGTTGGCCCCACCATGTCTTACATATCCATACAATGTGATCTCCAATTGGACGACCCATAAAATTTTAAAAAATAAAAAGTCGAGCCCTAATGAACAGTAAAAAAAGGCCCTTAATGGGCTGAGCCCAATAAATGGGACTTGCTTTTGATTTTTTAGAATTTTTGGGTCGTCTGACATCGCAGATTGGGTTGTACAGACATGTTGGGCATGATGGGACTGACCTTAATTTTTTTAAAAAAAAATCTTTTTTTGGGCTGCACCTGTTGCAGTGCACCAAGTATTATCTTGTCATATTTCTAAAAGTTGGGTTATACCTTGTATGATGTACGAAGAGGGAAGCTAATGCAGAGGATAGCTAAACTTTGTATGATGTACCAGGTGAATATGTGGACATGGTGAAGGCTGGAATTGTAGATCCTCTCAAAGTCATCAGAACTGCTCTTGTTGATGCTTCTAGGTACAGCATGTTAATACTCGTATCAGTTACTTTCACCCAGCAGACACCTCCCGGATTGTCTCCTGATCTTTTTTAACTGCAGTGTCTCTCTATTGTTGACAACAACTGAAGCAGCTGTTGTGGAGCTTGAGGATGCAAAAGGTAGCCCAGCGATGTCTCGCATGCCACAAATGGATGACATGGATTACTAGTGATCAATTTTCCAGAAATTATACAAGCTTGGTTATTTTTTGTTATAATTAAAGAAGGTATAAGAAGAATCCTCTTCCAAATTTTTTAATTTTAGCTAGACTTTCATTCCAAATTTCAGGTTTGGATACATTTTCCCCCAAAATGTCTCCCGGTTAGCATGAAGTGGAAGCCTTTGTTTTTTTGCCTAGACTAGAGAATTTGAACATTGTAGGCAACGGTTAGTATCAAAGATCTGGTTATGTCCCATATACTTTATTGGAGTAATACTTACTGCAATGCAGCCGCAACTGACGTCCGATCACGAGATCATACAGTGGGGCATTGTTGCACTATCACATTGGGGTGCAGCAGAACTTAAAAACGCCCATGATTGGACAGCGGTTGCAGTTACATTGCGGCAAGTATTACTCTTATTGGTGTGGCAAGTGATCCTCAGACATTAGGGGGAAATTGTGATCCATTTTCTTGTTTCTCTTGCAACAGTCTTTTGAGCATTGGTAATATTATTATTGTTACATATCTTGCAGGCATTTGTCATGTTTTGATGGAGATGGAGGCTTTTCTTTTTCCCACTTGCAGTACTCCCTTGATTCCCTTTGGTAATCTTATAACACGAGGAGTAACAGGGCTGCTTTTGCTGTTTCTGATGTTACTTTCTCATGACAGTTGTAGCCGTGTACCTCATTTTTGACTGCAGCTTGGTGTATTCAGTTTACTTTACTAGTTATTCACTGGTTAACGCTTGTCCGCTTCCGTCCTGATCTTGAGTCTTGACTAGGGTTCTATTGGCCTTTACATGCGAAGGATCTAAGACAGTGCAAGGTATACTGCTACAGTTGTAAATTTGTACGTTTTTATTCATAATCCAAATAGCTGGGTAGGTTGGGAAAGCCTTAACTAATTTGCACAATAAAAGGCAACAACCCTTCTGCTATGTTTTGGTTAAAGGTTAGTGAATGAGTGATCACGTAGTGTTTTTTTTTTTCCTTTTGTCGGAAGTGTTTAGAACTTCCATAATAGAGAGAGTATACAATTTGACATTTATTTCCTTTTTAGTAGAAGAGTATTTTGCACTGTTAATTTGCCATGATAGTTCTACCTTCTTTAGATGATCTTTCTGAATTCGGAGGTTTGAAGAGAGATTTGAACCCATAACCTCTGTTGCATGCTGCCGAGCTATAGGTTCTTGGCAAGCTATTACGTAGTGTTAACAGAGCTTAGCTTAAGGTAGGTCGATGGCTGACCATTTTAATTGGATTAGAAAAAGACGTATCTAATATTTAAGTTCTTTCTGATCATATTCTCCATTATGATATACTTAGTGGATAGGTTGTGCCCTCATCCCTGCCAGAACGTGGCTTTAGAAAGAGGATCCCTTAACGCTGACGCCTGACTTGTTGGAGAGTTGACTCTGATGAGACTACGTCATGTGTGCACCTCCTAGCATGCATAGTACCCCAAACCATAAATGTTCAAGTTCCTAGCTAATTCTCCTTCCACCGTCCCTGTTGAGGACGGGGGGGGGGGGGGGAGAGGGAAAAAGAAAGGGATTGATGTTGGATGTCGGGAGACATTGAAGATGTGGCTCCTTGAATTGAGGGTTCTCTAAGCCTGAAGGGTCACTATAAGGATCGCTTTCATTTTGATTACTTCAACCTAAGATTGGATTAGGTGACTGAGTTAGTCATGGAGCCTGATTATCAAGTTCTTTGATTGATTCGAATTGGACCGAGTTCGATCGGTGAGCGGAGAAAGATTAAGTTCCCTGGATACTTCCATTATATGTTATTTGGATCGTCATCGATGAAGTTATTAATTCTGAAATCATTGGTCCAAAAATCAGTGAAAGCAAAATTTCTGATTTGGGTTTACAATCATTTTTACCAAAAATAAAAGTTAAAAAGACTTTCATAAAATAGTTGGTCTTGATTTTAAATTTTTAGTAGTTATATCCATTCAGACAAAACAACTCTAGTGTTTGACATCAATGCAAGCAACTCTTAAGAAGACACTTGATTCTTGTGGCCTCCACTCTACTCATTTTCCATTCCCAAATAAATGTTATCAGCAGGTGACTGAGCCAGTGTTCTTTTTTTTTTTTTTTTAAGGGCTAAAGATGGATGAGGACTACCCAACTTATCAGTCAAATAAATACCATCCACATGCCAAGTTCCCTAAACTGAATGCAAGTTTACCATTTTGGCATGTATTCGTGTTGGAGGGACATTACAATATCCCACTTCTGTTCTGTACTTTATCATATTTCTAGAGAATGTTAAATCATTTAATTGAATGGCTCTTGTTGTTGAGAGTATTTTTTTCACTGATATATCTAATCATAATTCTCAAATGAAATGATCAAATAATTTTAATGATACACTGAGATATAATAACAAAAGAGATGTTTGAATATCATCCTTGCAATCTATAGTATTTGGGGACTGACTCCTCCAATCTGGATATTTACTTATTATCCCTCACAATCTCAAATAATTTGATGAACTCATAGAAAATTAAGAATTACACCTTCAAGTTTTGACAAAAATTCCTGAAAATGAAGCTTACCAGATAAGCATGCAGTTGTGAGGGATTTAAAAATGAACACACTTAGATTATGCAAGTTAATCGCCACATATAATAATTAAACTGGAGGGGTTGATATCAAAACAGTTTAATGAAACAATATCGTTGTCTACTTCTTTTGCTGAGCACATGATGATACCGGCCATTATAACCTCCTGACATCATTACTCATTTCTTGCTAGGACCCTTTGAGCAATCATACATTTAAAAGAGAGGAAAGCTATTACAAAGATCTCCCTGATATTTGAATATATATTACATCTCTGGTAGACACTCCCCGGCACCTGCAAGAGCATCCGGTTCGGAACAGGTGACAAGGGATGTCATGGTCATTTGAGAACCTTTTCCTTCACATATAAATTATAGGAGTTTTTGCATATATTCTCTTGAAAAATGTCATATTTGCATTTATACCTCTAACTCTTACATATAATCATCAACCCTCATAATCTTCAAATATTGCATTTTACCTATCCGTCTAAAGATTTTACGTTGATACCCGTAAATTCGTTAATATTTTGCATACATACTCTTCAATTCACTAAAATTTTGCATATGTACTTCTGATACTTTTGACGTTATCATGATTTAGGGAATCCTTTTGGCATATTTTGTTAAAATTCATATAAATGCAGTATTTGAATATTTCAGAGATATTGATGGTAATATGTGAGAATTGAGGATATATACGTAAATATGATAATATATATATATACTTAACTAGAAGCATACATGACATAGACTAATAACAAATATATTGTAGGAGGATAAGGACTACTTCCAAGAAGGCACAAGGGCCAAGGAAGACTTGGGACACTTTTCTGCCTCCTTATTTGTGGACCCACCTATACCTTTTCAAATGCTCGTGAGTAAAGACTTTGAACGTCTCCTTTTTTTTTTTTTTTTTTTCCTTGGTTCGATGGTTTGGTCATCCTCTCTCTCTCTCCCTCCACTTGCAGTGCTTCCACTTGCATGGTTTCCTAATGTCATCAGGGCAAGTGGGACTAAGATTACTGCTCCGTCCGTCCTTTTTATATTTGTTCTTTTATATATATATATATATATATATATATATATAGAGAGAGAGAGAGAGAGAGATATGGAAGCAGCAGCAGCTCTTCCACGCATGGAGCCGTAGATCCTGATCCCCACCCTTCCCATCTCACACCCATGGACTCCGTCTTCCTTCCCTTTCCACTCTCCTCTTCTCTTTCCTGCCTCACCCTGCCATAAAAGGCCGGATGGCAAGAAGGGGGAAGAACACAAGATCCACAGAGTTCATCTCCTCCTCCTCCTCCTCCTCTCCATCTCCATATCTCGGCGTTCACATATTGGAATCTCTCCATCAGCTGTGCTTAGTGTAGATGGACATATGGTTCAACAAGGAAGACTACCATAGCCAGCCAAGCTTCTCCTCCGCTAGCTCCCGCCAGGACCTGTCCGAGCTATTCCGCTACCAGGTAACTAAGAAGACTTAAAATTAAGTAGTTGCAAGAAAGCTAGAGATGGGGCAAATTAGTGTAAATCTTTTCTAGCTACTTATTTATGTGGGTTTTGCTTATGGCCGGGGAGTTTAACTGTGGATTAGTTTTGTAGGATCGTTTCCACTCTCGTCGCTGCATGTATGATTGAAACAGTACTGACTGTGTTGTTTGTTCCCTTCGCAATCCCCAATAGGCTGCAGTGTCCATGGGATGCAAGGACGGGCAGATCGAAGTTGGGATGATGTCTACTGCAAGCAATAACGTATGTACACCTTGCACTTCACCATATACTATAATTAACCTACTCGATCATGTCCATATCTGCGTTCATCTCACTCCACCCACAAGCTAAACATCTGGTTATAAATTCCTGATGATGGGTTTCTCTCTTTAGATTAACATGCAAATGGGCATCAGCAACATGTTCTCCGAAGCCTTTGTTCAGCAGTCTTCTCCGTTGGGAGAGTTCTTCCAACTTGACCAGAGCTGGCCCTCCTCTTCCTCCTCCTCACTGCGGTCTCTCTCCGTGGGCAGCCCGGAGTACTCCTCCCTCATCTTGAGCAAGGCAAACAGCACTACTACTACTCCCTACATGGCTGACTCCAACCTCAGGGAACCATCAGTAGAACAGGTGATTGCCCAACCGAGATCAGCACACCTGGTTCCACAGGTGACCATGCAGGCCCACGGCCAAGCCCGCCACCACGTCCAGCACTTCCCCACACCCACCAGCAACGTCGACGCAGCCATGGCGAGGGCGATGCTTGCTGTTATATCCTCGTCTTCGTCTTCTCCTCCTCAGCAGAACCAAGCGAGGAGCCGGGGGAGAGCCTTCCAGCCCTACGCCCCCTCCCCCGCCCCCAAGATCGAAGCCATGCAGGGAGCTCGCGGCCAGGAAATGATGAAGAAGGTCTTCTCCATGTTGAGGGATATCAAGTTGGTGGGTGTGGACGCCCGGGCGCAGGAGACCCGCCCCGGCAGCAACCAATCCAATCACGTCATGTCGGAGAGGAAGCGCCGGGAGAAGCTTAACGGGAGCTTTGCTTCTCTGAGAACAGTGCTTCCGGCAGGGACCAAGGTGTGCAAAACTGTGTTAAGCTAGGATTACTGTAATGGAATCCATAGCCTCTTCTCACATAGGTTTTCAGATTTGATCACTTTGAGCTTAATCTGGCACCGTTTCATGCCTGTTCTTCTATGTCATATCATTGGTTTTTCTCAATAGGGGGACAAGGCATCCGTTCTCGCGAACACCATAGGCTATGTGAACAGCTTGAAGGCAGAGATCTCGGATCTAGAGGGGAAGAACCGGGTGATGGAGGCACGTCTTCTCCCACTGGACGAAGCTGATGACGGAGAAGACGCCTCAGGTGAGAGGGTTAGGATCAAGATCGACAGGAAACCCAAAACAGCATCTGGGTGGCAGCAGATAGAGCTCAGGGTGGCGGCTCGGGTGGAGTACTGTGACATGATAGACCTGGTTCTTTACATGCTAGAGTGCCTGAAGAAGGTGAGGGGCGTGAGATTGGTGTCTTTGGATGCCAGCGTCCACACTCGGCAGATGAATCCCATTAGACTAGCCGTCTTGACGATGCAAGTTAAGGTATGGAGAGGTGAACAAAAACTAAGATTTCATTGCTTTTTTTGGGTCAAGAAACTAAGATTTATTGCTTTCGCTAGGTATTTTTACGTGTGATGTTGGGTACATTTGCTCTTAGAATCGTTTTTTTATGCATTGTTTTGGGAAACATGATCTATCGAGATATGCTTTTCTATTCCTTTTACCATGCAAACTTTGAGCTGAAAATTTCGTGATAATACGCAATAATTGCATTTCCCTTTTCTAAAAAGGCACAGAGGACGAAAATTAAAAATTTTAATTTATCATGCATATGTATATATATATTCGTCATCGGATACTTGTCATGATATCTATCTATATATCTTATACATATAATCCTTTTCTAGGGATGGATATTGTTAATGTTTTCACTGCAGATAGATATCATCTTTTTCTCGTCTGATATTTTTAGATCACCAAATTAAATAAAGATTCTTATATGACTATCTTATGTGTTTGTTTTAGTTTTAAAAAAACATTTTCAAACCATCTCAAAATCCAATGCAGAAGACAAACACACCCTTAATCGCATAAGGCGCCAGCTCTTTTGAGTTGGACGTGGACATGAACACACATACATACACGAAAGAAACTACTTAAAGAAATGGAGAGTTGACAAGGATGCATGTGGCGCCCTCCACCCATTCCTTTGTACGGCCACCAACCCCTTTAATTTATCTGTCATGCACCAGGAATGTTGTAAGAAACTTCCCGGTGTACTCTTTCTCTAAGTCTTCATAGATTAATACTAATTAAAAGCTAGCTAGCTAGGTAACCTTTCTTGCTGCTGTTGCTGATGGTTGCACAGGGGGATGACTGGGACGAGGGATCCTTCAAGGAAGCCATCGCCGGGGCAGTTGATGAGGCGTCGCGTGAGGTGTAGTTCCCTCTTGTGGGAGATAAGATTTGCCCATCTTCTTTGACTGGGTACATGCATATATGCCACTGTCTTGGAGGGGAGGAACTGATCAGGAAGGAACACTGCATCCCGACTTAATGTTACAAGCACCACCGTACGTAGCATGGTGTGGTGGAATTGACAGGAAGAAGAAAGGTGTGGATTCATGGTATATATGATGGTACGTAGTGCCCCATCCTTTTCCAGTCAAAAGGTGGGCAGGATCTTGAAGAGGAGAGCTAGGTTTCTTTGTATCTGTCCATGTCAATACTGTAAAGCGGCTACTGGGGTCTGTTGTGGGGTCTGGATTTTGTACGTAATGGCTTGAACTTAATGAACTCTCTCTCTCTCTCTCTCTATATATATAATATACCTCGAGTTTACTGATGTTTTGATTGAATTAATGAGTGAATTCTTTGGTGATAAATGGTGATCGCCTTCAATCGCTCATCGGATGTTTAAGAGTCGGAACGAATTTACGGGGGATCTCTTTGTTGGTAGAACCTCCAATGCTCTCTCACATGATCTGAAGATAATTTCGTTATTCCACGTCTTGTGTCGTTTTCATTCAATCTTATTTTAGATAAATTAATGACGGAGATACATTCAAATCATGCGTGATCTCTCTCTCTCTCTCTCTATATATATATATATATATATATATATATATATATATATATATATATCAGATGAAGAAGATCCCGTTCCCTATGGTTTAGGATCTATTTGATTTCACGTAAGATCGATAGTACAATTTTTTTTTTGAAAAACATTGCACAATGCAATGGAAATTTTAATTTGGTGACACTTCTCTTCTCGATGTTAACATCCATGAGACGAGATAAAATGTCTTTTTTTTCAAACAACTTAAAATATTTTCATAAGTATTAAATGATATATATATATTTTTTGTACATTTGCTTTTTCAATTTTTTTTTTTCTTTCATTTAAGTACGTTCTATGTGGAATCAAACACACCGTTAGTTTTTTCGGCTTTCCACATAGATGAATTTCTGACTTATGCACGCACACCGCGCTTTGATAGGCAATAAGTGTGCGCATACATCTGCCCGCGTGGGTGTACACTGATACTTCCCGACCTATATATGGTTCATCTTCCATGAGCCGGAGATCTTTTTAGTCGTTGTGGTGGAGGGGACTGCACCAAGTCACCAACACAAAAGGGTGTCCATAAGTTTTGTACGGCCGACAAAATTACCTCCTCCAATATTGTTAGAGAAAGGTAACTTAAAAAATATATACATATTGTTAGAAAAAGGTCCCCACGTAGACGAGTCTGAATAAGAGAATTAATGGTGGCTCTCACATAACTTGCTCAGCCTATGCCACCTACCCGTTTGCCCCCCATGAGTAGAGAAAGTTTTGTTCCATCCACCTAGGTGCTTGGAGTATCAGACCCATTTTTTTCTTTCTGATTATTATATACATGTATATGCCCATAATTTTATCCTGCTTCCATGTACATAAGTGGAGCTTGTGTTTCTATTATGAAACCAATGAAAGTTTTGTCCTTATGGCCACCTAGGTGCTTGGAGGATCAGACCCATTTTTTTCTTTCTGATTATTATATACATGTATATGCCCATAGTTTTATCCTGCTTCCATGTACATAAGTGGAGCTTGTGTTTCTACTATGAAACCAATTCTCTTGTTTATATGCAAATGGAGGCTCTGGATCCTTGAGACGGCAGACTTGACTTGACTTTGAGTTGCTAATTCCTCTTACCCGTGATTATTTAGTTCATATGTCGGTATATATATATATATATATACCAAGCACCACTTGCTTGCCTCTTCTACTTTGTCACGTCTCCTTCCTTGTTCCAATTTTACCAAGTCCTGCAAAAAGGGAGGGGTTGTGGATCATGTTGTGTAAAGACGTGTTTGGCGTAAGTAGCTTTTAGTTGGAAGCTACTTTTAACTTCCTCTTGTAACATGAAGCATAATGGATGGAAGTAGTTATAATTAATTTTAGGTATTTATAAAAGTCAAATCATTCATTCCTAAAAACTCTATTAATTTTCACTAATTTAAGAAGCTTCAGCTTTTAGTTGAAAGCCAAAAAAGTAATCAAAATACAATGAAAGTGACTTCTAATGCCTATTTCTTTCTTTCAAACTAATTAGAAAAAAAGTTTAAAAGTACTTTCAATTGAAAGTTGCGCCAGACATGACCTTAGTTATCACAATTACTAGCTTTATAATTAGTTGCAAAAAGGATGAGATCACTCGTAAGGGTCAGATATGAATGTGGTATTTTACCTTTTTTTTAGTCAAATGATTGATTCATTTGTCTGTGTGAGGAAGAATATAAAAAGATTTAGAGAATGAGATTAAGAGAATCTCTTCTTATCATAATAAAAATTTGAACCTCAGACTATGGACCTTCATGTTTTGAAGGGAGAGACAATGCTAGTCTTTCACTGGAGATAGAGGTAAAGCCATAACGGAGCAAACGTCCAAAAACTAAGAACTTGGGTCCGAATGGATTCCCATAGCATCAGATTGTGCAATCGCGTGATCCAACGGCTCGTTTACATGAGTATGCGATTCTTTTTTTATTTTTATTTTTTAACCATTCAATAATAGATTAGATGGTACTGCTGTTGAGCTAAGATGGCCCTTTGTTTTTCTTTTTTTTCTTTTAAAAAAAAAATTATCTTATTTCATTGCATTGCCGACCCCTCCAACCGCCCCCCCTCAACACACGCACAGAGCAGTAGGCAGTATCCTACCTTTTTTTAGTCGTTTGCATGGGACAAGAGGTAATGCATAATAAGGATGACGTGAATTACAACACTTAGATTCTTTCTTCTACTTGTGCCACTTTCTTCCCACCTCTTTTAATTTTTTGAATAAAGAGAAAGAAAACCTATAACTTTTTAACAGTATTTATTACTGTCCTTTCTGCCCAACTTCTTTTAAAAAAGACACAAAATCCTTTCTACTTTAGTTTGATCATCTCTCAATTTATCACTTTCAACGTAAATTTATTACTTCCAAGTGTAAAATTATCTCTTTGAGACATATTTTTATCATTTTCAAACGTAATTTTATCACTTTTCGTAGTTTAGTTTTATCACTTCTAACGTAAATTTATGACTTCTAAGTACATTTATATTATTTCCTATATGATTCAACTTTTCAATTCTTATGTAATTTTATCACTTTCTAATACAGTTTTATCACTTCCTATATAAAATTATTACTTCCTATGCAAAATTATCACTTCCAAACACTTATTACTTCATTTACATAAGATGTGATAAAATATTTGGAAGTCATAATTATACTAAACTACGTATGAAGTGATAAAATTACATTTTGGAAGGGATAAAAATAAGTGTGGAAGTTATAATTTTACGTTTAAAAGTGATAAAATTGATTTGAAATTGATAAACTATAAAGTGACCAGGTTAAAGCAGGAAGAGTTTCGTGTCCTTTTTAAAGAGAGATGAGTGAGAAAGGACAATAATATACTATCAGAAAGCTACATGTTTATTTTTTCACTAAAAAAAGTAGAAAGGTGAGAAGAAAATGAGATAAATTGAATAAAAAAGTGAAATGTTGCAATCCACCTTATCCTTGCTATACTTGTGTAAGTATTACTCTAAAAAATATTTAATATAGAATTTTGGATCACTTTAACGTAGGATTGGGAGGAGCTTTTGCTGTTTCTAATCTTGGATTCATCTGTGTTTGATGGACCCGAAATAAAGGGATAGCCAATTCTTTTCCTCTTCCTATTTTATTTTTCCCTTTGTCAACGATCACATCAAAGATCTATAGATGCTGAGTTTCGATGGTCTTCAAATTTGATAATTTTTTTTTTAGAAAAAAAAAGACCACAGTCTCTATTGGGTCTTAAAATAAGATGCCAGATGTTAGTTCGGTTGGTCATGTGTGTGACCCACTTTATACAAATAGCAACTAAAGATCAAAAACTACAGAACTCCCTCGTACCTTGTGCTGACGTAATGCACATACAATAATTTGATTGCCTTTATAACATAGGTGATTGATCTAATCATGGATCAAGTGATTCAACTTGATCCAGATCTGATATTTCTGAATCAGATCAACGAGCTTTGGCACAAAAAATTGCAGACGTGTTGTTCATTTGAGTACTCTTTCTCTCTCTCTATTGTGAGAAATTTCAGCACTCCGTTCCACTCTATTTGGTTATAAAGTTATTGGTCAGATCTGGTTGGACCTGATCTGAACCGACTATACCTAGATCCACATTTTCAGATTTGGACTTGGATCCGAATAACCATCCTCATATGCGGATCTCCGGATTTGGATCCGCTTGTAGTTGTGCTGGTTGACCATGACCGCAAGCCCACACCAGAGAGCAGGTCGGAGAGGCTGGCAGTGATACCAGTTGACAGAAAATAATCGTTTAGGGATTTTCTTATGCACAACTAATCAAGAGCTTGCATATTTTATCCATACTCTTGATGTGGAATAGAGAGAGGGAATGATGTTTTTTACGTAGCGACATCTTCGAATGTCTTAGGTCAGAGAAGAACACCTCGTTGACGAAGAAGTCCACAACATGGGGTCGTCCTTGCTGCAAAGATCTTCTTTCTTCTTCTTGGAGGTTAGAAAGGAGTATGATTTCCTCTCTTTCTATGCGGTGGCACACACACGGAGAGAAATTCCTTCAAGTAGATAAAAAACTCGAGAGAAGCTTTATAGAGAGAGAGGGACCAAGTCACACGGAGGAGAAAGCAGAGAGAATATTTCTCCCATCACAAAATACTCTCCAACTGTACTCATGTGTAGTGCCTCTTCCACCAAAAGTGTAGGAAGTGGGAGACCAAGAGTCTTAATCCCAAGTGACAATTGCATGTAGTGTTCGAAATATTCACATGTAGTGTTCAATCTAAAATCTGAAAAGCACGAAGCGAGAAAAAATATGTATGACCTAGTGAAAATTTTTAGAAACTAATAAAAAACGAAACCAAAGACATTAAAACTCCTATTGTGGAGGTATACGGCACCTGAATGCGGATTTCATTTTTGATTGGTGGCTCAGGATAACACATGCGAAGCTAAGTCCTACTGCATCCTGTACAAAAAAGTGCAAAATTTATGTATCATCCAATCCCACCGATTGGATGGCACGTGTAGTGCACCACCCCACTGGCGGTGGGGCAGGCATTTTTCCAAGTCAGTCAATGGAAACTGTGGCATGCACTGCCTTGGACGGTGCAGTATCCCACCTTGTGTGGAGGATTTTAATTTGTTACCGACGAAGCATGATTTGTGAGGGCGAGGGACCAGATAGCGAAATGAGAGCCTCTAAGAACTTTCTTTGGACTTCCTTTGCCAGCCAGAGAACAAGGTAAGAAATGACCCTTGTTAGCAATTCTCCAAGAAATAATTAAATACATTAGTCTACACGAACTTGACTAATGTTTGATAAAGACCTCTTTTGTATATATAGTGCATATTCTTTGTACTCTTGTCAAAAAATAATAGGAAAATTGGTGATTAAAAGATAATATCATATTTAAAAATATAAATGTATCGATATTAATATTTTTGAGATACGTTGTACATATACCTTGAAGTTTGATCCTAGTTAACTGAAGGGAGTGGAGTTAGACGCAAACGTTTCTCAAATCAAGTATTTGCTGTTTGCCATGTTTCAGTTCTATAGTACTAATATTAATATTAAATTGAATTGATAAAAAAAATGCAAAAGAAGTAGTCGAAGGGAATAAAGAAAGTCAAGGGTGGGTATAGGAGAAGAAAGAGAGCTAGACTCTAGTAATTTCAATACATGTTAATATTTTTATTAGATTTATTATGATAATTTTTATTAAGTTTTCCATAGCAATAAACTTTACTCATGGAATATTTGGTAATTGTATTACATAGCTTTATCTGTATCAATTTCGATACTAAAAGTAGATGTTCGATACATTGGAGAGGAATATTCTCTTAATAAATTTAACATAGATCTAAACTTGTATTAAAAATGACTCCTCCTTCTTTCCCATCCTTACCCTCGCTCTTTTTCCTCTGGTCATCCTTCTTCGCACCCCTTCAATATTAATATCATATAGACTTCCAAAAATACCAATAGAAAATTAACACTACATCCCAACTAATATTCCAACTAAGCAAAGCATATTGCATGAGTATCAAATTGACGGAAAACAATCAAACATTTATTTTTAATTGCAATATCAAACTTGATACCAATTGAACTATCCAATACAACAACCAAATACTCCATAAGGTAGCCTAAAAAAAGAATTAGAAGATGGGCAGATTTCAACTATTTTTGGTTAGAAGAATGGCAGAGTTCACAAAAGCTGATCGTCAGTGTCCAATCGCGATTACCTTGATATTTTCAACAATTTTCTGTAAGAATAGAATTTTTTTCACAGTGAGAGTGGTTTCCTCTTCCATCCCCTATGTTCTCCATACCCTAGAAGAACAATTCCCAACGTAGCCCCACTTACACTACAAATATTTTTTTGTATATATACCTTTCTTATAAAAGTAATGCCTGCTGCACCACTATCGGCACAAATAGAGTGAGTTTGATTGAGGAGAGCTTTATGGAGATTGTCTCCTCCATTAAATATATTCTAACATCACATCCACACATAAGTGCACATGAGAGGAACTAGATTAGAAAAAAAAAACTAAAAAAACTGTCTACCACACTACTTTTCAAAAACATCCTCATACTCTCGAGAACATGATGCTTTGACTCATGCTCTAGAGATCACAACTTGTCGGGCAATTTTATTTTTTTATTTTTTTAAATCTAGAGCCTCCCCTCAATGTGCATTGGCACGCGGATAACGTCAGAATGCACATTACAACAACATGGACGGTATAAAAAAATTACAATAATGAAGGGCCTCCCATCAAATCCTAGACAACAACACGGACGGTATAAAAATTACAATTGGCCAATTACAAGGGCAGTACTTTAACAACAAGAAGAGAGCATCTCATCCAGCCTCTGATTTACTTCGATTGAGAAATTTGAAACCCAAGGCAAGAAATGCAACAGCTTCATGATCTTCCATTCTGATTTTCAGAAGCTACCTCAAAGCTGTTAGCAGTCAATACTGAATGGCTCAGATACGTGTAGGCTAGTTGGAAGCTAAAAATATGACTGCTCCTCCAAAGTGGTACAGCATGATACAAGCGAGCAGAAGTCCAAGAAGAAAATATGACTGCTCCGATGGAGAGGACTATGCGACTATCTTGAACTGGCTCCTGCCGGCTTGTCCTTTGGAGCTGATGCTTCAAGAAGGTCCCGGAGATCTCCAACAGCGACCGGAGGGCCAATGCTACATCGTGCAGTGTTGTGTTTTGCAATTGCATCCTTTATTTTATGAAACTGTAGTTCATTTTGATAAGGCAGTCAGATTGATGAGTTAGTCTTACCATTTACAGGACAAACAGATCTTATCCTTGCAAAAGAAACAAAATTGTACGGCATCATTATCTCGGAGATGCATTTACACAGTTGCTTGATTAACATATTTATCCAACAACAACTGTGTTTCCGTTTCCAACGAAACAATTGAAAAGACACTTACAACCATTGAACCCAAGATTACATCAGTGCTTTCACTCTTTAAAAATATTTGGTGCAAAACAGAGAGAATAACAACAATAAGACAATGATTATACTATTGCCAGACTGATCATTCACAACTTAACCAGTCATAAACACAACCAATCAACTGCTGCAAAAGCATAGCCACAAGGGGTAGATAGAATTTCCAATGGGATAAACCCAGCTGACATAGAAGCAAAGTATTGCGAGTTTACTGAAAGAGATGAAGTCAACTGCTACTCAAATCTTCAACAAAGCACCATCTAAACAGCAAGCTAAACTGACCTTCATTCATCACATGATTAAATTATTTTTACCAAAAGCCTTTTTGCATCTATTAAAATGTAGTGCCCAATACCCCATCAGCTAGCTATTTCGTGAGGAAAAAGGGTGTACTAATAGTGATGAAAACAATGCTCATTCAACAAGAGGTGTAGCAAAGGAACTACTAGAAAGGAAAACTGTTACTGCTGGGATTAGACAAACACACATAAGATGTCTTATTGCCTTTTTATGTAGTAGTAACCTTGAAGTAGGCCAAACAATAACCTGAGCTTGGCTTATCATTTCCCTCAAAAGTCACCAAACGATACATTATAAAAGGTTTTTTTTGCATGTAAACAATCATTAGCACAAAAATTGCAGATTTATCACTCCTGTATTTGAATTTTCACACACGTCCTTACGAATGCCAATGATGTGCAAAATGACCTTTCTTGTGTGCAGGAAGACCACTTAGAGTCCTGGGTGTATCACACGTGCAAAAAGACAGTTTGCACATCATAGGCATTTTTTTTAGGTCCCTACCATAGTGGTAGGGCTCAATTCAGAGAAATTAAGAACACACCCACCCAGGTGGGCGTCCCTAAAACCCACCCCATACCAACTGCCCCTAAGGTCAGCCAGTGTCAAATCTGCACATCATTGCCATTCTTAATGATATATGTGAAAATTCGAATGCAACTATTAAATCTGCATTTTTTTTGTAACAAAGTTTTATATGCAAAAATGCTGATAAAATTATTGGACAGAACAAAACATGAGAAACATAACCCTACCGAGGAACAACCTCTCTATGTATCACTCAATGCGCCACCTATGACCAGCGTAGCAGTGAAAATGATAACACAACCACCAACATCGCAAGCCTCAAAACAAGAAACCACTTTCCTTTTTCCATTCTCTGATCTCTGCTCTGATGTACAATGATACAATCTTGTTAGAAAAACTGCATGTGCGTCGTTAGAAATATATTAATCACGATTTAATGTTTCAGTCCTCACAAAAACATAAACACTCGAAAAATATAATCAAACAAAAAGGCTTAGAAACTGCCTACCTTTGCAAGTGAACATGAAAAAGACTCCAACTGTCCATCTGATCCACGATAGAAATGGAAGTAAGGCAGCACTCTTACATTCAGCCGTTTGCACATTGGTTTGTTCTCATCAAAATTCACTTTTATAAAGAATATATCTGAATGTTCTTCAGCAGTTCTGCAGAGCTGGAAAGCATTCTTTAAATTTTAGAAAAGAATGTCTGAATAGAGAATCCCTCGTGCAACAGGTTATTAAATACAATAAACACTAGAATTTTGACAATAGGGGATTTGAGGAGAAAAACAGTATGTGTCAGGCATCCATGTCGGAGTAGATAACATAGACTCAATCATATGATTAGATCTTTCAATGGAAAATCACAAAATAAAAGGTCTCATTTTCTTACAACGAGGGAGTGGTAACAAGATCGATAAGATATCATAGTGTCCAAGTCACTTTCAGGGAAAAAAAATCAGACAATGCCTGAATAAACGTATGAAGACTGAAATGACATGCACTCCTTAATCCAATATTTCCCAGCTATAGTACTCTGCCAAAAACATTCATACTATGTTCCACAGTAAGTACAAGATGCATGGGCAAACATATCATGTTTGCACTCTTGAAGGTGGATTATCAATTTTCAGGCTTGAACTTATAATGCAAAAATTAGGAAAACTTCCTACTAGTTAACGAACCTAATTCATGATGGCATAGAATGCCAGAAAAGAATTGGAGGATACCAACGGCCCTAGTAGCTGACAAGAACCCAAAAGCAGTTGTTCACAAAATGTCTACTAAAAACTTCATGATAAATAGAAACAACCTTTAAGAAGATTTCAATCACCAACAGCAGGACATAAATGAGAATATCATAATATACAAACATAGATAAATTGAAAGCAACATTCCAGATCCATCCTTGCAAAACAAAAGGCTCGACATTGGCTTGGTTCTCTTTCATGATTTATTACTCTACCTACCAACTGTATCTGGCGTAGCCTAAGTACTGTTCACCATCAAATTCTGTAGGGACTAATCTACCGACAGATATTTTTAGATTGTGGATAGTAAGTCCTAAACCTAAATGATGAGAAATAACAATGCTATTACACTTTCATCATTTTCAATCCTGAACAATTGGTAATTGCCTGGAATGAGATGAATTGCAGAGAAAGGTAATTTTTTGACAAGTGCAGAGAAAAAGTATTATGCATTATGAATGGCTACAGAGAAAGGAAATTGTCTATTCACCTTTGGAAATAAAGCTCGGCAAGAACCACACCAAGTGCCATAAAATTCAACTATAACAAGCTTATCCCCAGCTTGACTTAATGCGGAAATAAATTCTTCTGTTGAGTGAACATCAATCATGTTTGGACCAGCATTCTTTTCCCACCATTTTGGTTCATCAGTTTCAGCAACTACAGCATGTACCTGAAATGAGAATGGAAGAACAAAGGGACATCAGAAATAGAATTTCATAGTACAACTACTTGAAGTATTAAAAAGAAATATATCCAAAATGAAATCATTAGGAATTTCAGGGAAGCATTGTCTTTGAATACATGAAATCTATCCAAAATGATGACTCCAGGGTCAACATCAACTATAGCAATTTATAACCGTAATATGGCCTTTCAACTGTAGATTCACTTAGTATCAAGTATGTGATGATCACAGTTGAAAAGTAATAGAACTTGTATGGATTTTTTGCAACTTGAGATAATCATAATAAAAATTAATAGCAAATGCCATAGTTGTATTTTCTCAGACTAGTCTGACACTACATTGCATTGTATTTTCTTAGATTACATCCCTAGAATAGGTTACATCTGACCTTCTGGGATACTGACCATTCCTTCTTTTGAGTAAGTGGGAATACTGACCAAGTGGATTGGAATCAGCCAGCCCAAAAACCCTGGTCATCGGAACCCAACCTGATCCTAACTGATCCACTTGCCCTAATTGCACAGAGAAGTGGAAAACCTCCCAGGCTCCCATGTGTGGAATAGCAAAAGAGGAAGGATAAGAAGAAGCGACGACAGTCGATCACAATAGTTGCAAGGTGGGCAGCTTTGACGAGAATAATTGGCGTCCGCAGCTGTGAGAGGGACCCCACCCAACTTTTTCCTCCTCCTGATGTCTATGGAGTGTCAGGAGGTGAGAAGGGAGGGAAGGAGTGGTTTGCACTGCATGAGGAATGAAGGAGAGTGGGGAATTGGGTTGGGCATTGGGGAACCGGGAGTTTTAAATAACTCTAATAAGTCGTTTGATTTGTTAAAAATGCTGTGATGGATCAGGTCAATCCACTCGATCCATCCTTATCCAGTGCCCAGATCACCTGAGCTGGCCCACTCCTGACTGATCTAGCAGATCCAAGACAGGGGTCAACTGGCGATAGGCCAGCTTAGGTTGGCAACCCCAAATGGATCTCAATCGGCCAACCCAAGCAGATTCGATCCAACTTTGTGAACCTTGATATTGACAATTTCATGAAGCCAGAATTCAGGGTATCATAGTTGTAATCAGCTACAGTAGAGAAAATTTAGATAATGCTAAACAAAGTTACTAAAGAGCCTGTGAACTGCTCAGGATGTGAGGACATATTGTCGAGGCACCAAGATTCCAAAAGACATCATTCAGGCAGCTGCTTCCCTATGCAGGATCCTATAAAATATGAGTGGCAGGGCCCTTAAAGAAACTTCTATTAATTCTACTTCAGGCCAGTTTCTGGATTATCTGGAAATCAAGAGATTCTAGGGCCTTTGAACACGAATAAATCATTGTTTCTGAAATTGTGCACGCCATAACGCATGAAACTTACAAGTTACAACTAAGGAAAAAAGAAATGCTCAATGCATGGAACACCTAACTGGGAAGAAAGGGCTCAGGTGGACCAAAAAGAGATTGCTTTGTGGCCTTAACATTCTTTCTTTACAATGAATTCACCTTTAGGCTATCCTAGTGAAGTGGACCTAGAATTCTTTTTTCCTTTTGCAATTAGGATGTCCTCTTTAATGTAAAGGCCCATGAGACTGTGTCCCTCGAACAATCCCTAACTACTTTCCCTTTGCCCTACCTTTTTTATTTTCCAAGCCCTTTGCTAGAGTTTTGTCTAGTTCACCAAATTTCATATCCTCTTTTGTTATATAAGGAATAAAAGCAACTTTTATAAAAGAACTAAAAGAAAAGGCTACATAGGTTGTTTGGAACCACGTCAATTCCTACATGAAGGCCTTATCCCATTTATTTGGGGTTCGGCTAAATGCATCCCCCCCTGCTTTATCTATCTTAAGTCATATTTATAGTTAAACTCAGGAAGGTCATGCCTTTTCTTACTAACTAAAGTCATGTCTTTCCTTACCATATCAAAGCATTTTATTTTAGGCCTTCCTTGAGTCCTTTTCTTATCTTCCACTTGAATTTGATCGCACCTTCTTATTGACACTGAATTTGGATGATGGTGCACATATCCGAACTATCCAGCCTTATTTTTCCTAAGCTTAATATCAATTGGAGTAATACTTAAAATCTCCACATACATGTTCCCTTATCCTTTCTGGTCTCTCTGCACATATATCTCAACATCCTCATCTCTACCACATACATTTTCTGCACGTGTTCTTTTCTCATCACCCAACAGTCAATCCCATACAACATAGAAACTCTCGCAATGGTTTTATAAAGAACATAGCAGGTCTCATAGCAGGCTGTATACATACATGAGCAGCACAAGATGCAAATTGCTAATCAAATGTTGAGAAAGTTGGGATGAAATTAATATGAGAAAATCTTGAAATCCTTTGAATCAAGGATTGCATAATCGAATTGGGTCAATCTGATTGGGATTCAAATCGGCTTAGAATCAGCTCATGACTGGGTGAGTTTTAGACTAATTATAGCTGATTTAAGCCGATCTACATCCCCCCTCCACCCCCCCCCCTCAAAAAAAAAAAACAAAAACAAAATTAAGGCAGGGATTGGATTGATTTCCCCCTTAAAATCAGATTGGATTGGCTGATCCTGATTTTAATTGGCTGAATCAGATCGGAATCAGCCGATCCAACAAACCATACCTTGAATCACCATCATAGGAAAGAAGTAGCACTGAGCACAAAATTTTCAGCAAATTGGATAAGCTCTGTGCATAGTAAAACTTAGCAAATAAGAACTGTGTAAAGTCAGCTAACTTTCAAATGTTACAGTCAAAAGAGAGATCACCCACTCAAGTTAACAACTAATAGACCAGTAAATAGATTTTGCCTACAAAGCATGCTAGGACGACCATCTACAACAGTGATTGCACAGGGAGTAGATATCAACAAGATTTACATGTTACAAAGCTAAGGGTCCAAATGGAACTGTTAACTCTCAAAGAAACCAGCATCTTACATCAGGAACAAGACTTCTAAAGTCAGTGGCTCATGAGCCAAACCTATCAGTACTAGTGTACATTTGCCAACTATTCCAAATCTGAACCATACATTTCTTTGTAATGACCTATTTACCTAGTGAACATAATTATGTAAATTTGGAGTCTCTTTGAATTTGGTAACTCAAATTTCTATTCTGGTACGCCAGCCCCATTTCTAGAGTCCCTTCACATTGTTCAGTTCGGATCCGTAACCATAGCTCACGGATATGTGAACACATCATAGTCAACTACATCCACTACCAGTAACTATAGACTGGAACTGCAAACACTTCTCAGTAGACTACACTGTCACTCACTCCAAAAGCAGCATTTGCTGGTTGCACGTGGCTTCAAGCAACACAGGCTCAAACTATCCTGTAATTGAAAGCTGAACGAGAGAAGACCAAAAGGAAGGCCTCCGATTAAAGCTGCCAACATTATATGATACACTAGTTATATAAAACTGCAATTTCTTACTATTAAAAACAGCAATATGAGGAAAAGCAATACATCACATTTAGTTTTGTTTATGAAGTGCAGATATACAGTATACTGGCATTTCAACGCTTAATTTGATCCATTACAAGCGCACCACCTAATTACCATTTGAAAATTCAGTTTCCACACCAAACAATCCCCTCAGACGACATCTTACTTCGAATTACAAATCACTAATGACTCATAAAACAATCCCCCCCACCCCACCCCACCCAAAAAAAACCAAAAAACAAAAACAAAATCCTGCCGATCTTGTTTACTATGCCTCCGGTTTGTCCAACAAACACCTAAAGCGATGGCACTCGTGCTCGATTCCTCACTCCAACACGCATGTAAAAGCACAATTCTACCCCAATAGTGTAAAAGCGATAGCATTCTAAACTCGCAGAGCACCGCCAAGTGGCCAATTCCAAAGTCCACACCACAAATCTCCCCGGGGTTACCTTGAGACGAGACAACCTCCTCGGCATGCGCGCGAGGAGCACGGTCGCGGCGTCGGCGCACAGCCTCCGAGCCAGCCTCACCTGCAGGGAGCCACCGGACGGGAAAGGCGAGCAGGGGGGAAAGAGGGGGAGGCCCGAGGGGGACGCGGAGAGCAAAGCGGAGGAGCGGAGGAGCGCATCGGCCATGGAGGAGGAGGAGGAGGAGGAGGATAGCGGCGGAGAGAAGTGGGGGGAGAGGAGACCCTCACGCCGACCTCGCCCGGCCGTTCTCGGCCATCCAATCCTGGAGAGCAGCAGGTGACGAGAGCTGTTGGTGGTGGTGGCGCGGTAGGGGCCGCGGCGCGCCCCACCCGAGGGCCGGGGGGCCCTGTTGTTGGTGGCGGTTTGTGCGGCGGTGGGGGTGGGGGCCGCCGCCTTCGTGGGGGTCTCCTTTGGCCACGAGACGGGAGCAGGAGGAGGGTGGGGTTTGGATTGGACTGGAGGGGGAGAAGAGGGGAGAGCAGGGAAGGGGTTGGGCGGTGGGGTCTCTACTCCTCTGGCTTTTCTTCTCTCGTGTGGGCGTGGATTTGGTGATGCCGCGCGGCGCGGGGGAGGGAGCAGATTATTATTAGGATTATTACGGAAATATCTCTGGAATCTTTACTCTCCGCAGTGGGTTAAAAAAAAACAAAATAATTTTTATTTTTTAAGTTGCCTCTAAGTGTCATAATTGTCAAATTCTTTTTTTGTCCAGATAATTTTAAAAAATTTAAAAATCGAGTCCAATAGCCAACGATCCAAAAAATACTATTTATCGGATTTGATTTTTGATTTTTAAATTTTTTTTAGATCATTCGGTCGGTCATTCCATTGTACCAACGATTTGAACACATCAGGGGCAACCTAAAAAAAATAATTTTTTTTAATCCACTACAATGATGGTGCGTGCATGCACCGTCATTGCAGCAAATATTACTCTACTCACACATGTTGTTATAAATATGTTTAAAATCTCTGAAAATTACTCACACATGTTCTTATAAATATGTTTAAAATCTCTGAAAATATTACAGTCATATATTTCTGTCAAAATACCAGGAAAGAGTAATGCTTGCTGAAATGTCCATGTGCTGCAATAGAGGGCATTACAGCAAGTTCAAAAAAACATTTTTTTTAAAAAATAGCCCGGCATGGCCTATCTGTTTATACAGTCGATCTCAGATCAGATAATAATAAAAAAAATCTAAAAAATAAAAAATCAACTTAAAAAGATGTCCTTAATGGATCAAGCCTAATGATAGTTTGTGAGTTTTTAAATTCTTTTTGGATCGTCTGATCTCCGATCAGGCTGTACAACTATAAACAGATAGGACATGTCAGACTTGACCTAAAAAGTTTTTTATTTTCACTTGGTGCAATGCCACCCATTGCGGTAGAGAAGACATTACAGTAAATATTACTCGTTAGAACGATGCTACAAATTTTGATAAACTCAATATTATATATGTAAAACTTTAGTGAATTTGGAAGTGAATGTGAAAAAAATGTCTGAAATCTTCATGCCATAATCCATTGGAGTTTCGAAGATCATGGCATTTTGACAAAGAGATATCTTTGTAACCTTTCAAAAGTTTTAGGGATATTTGTAATAATCTGTGGGAGGTAGGAGTATACATATAATATAGTAGTTGATAAGAATATATATAAAAAATCCTTTTTTTTTTTTTACTACCTGCGGTAAGGATTTTGCCTCGGATGATATAAAAGTTCTATTTTCAGTGTTGTTTTTTAAGAAAATATTTTTAAGAAAATAGATTATCTTTCTTTTTACTTTATATATATTTTTATTTGACATTTAAAACCTATTAAAAGTTAATGTTTACGGATTAAAATGCTGGAATGATATTATGAGCTGAATCGTATAATAAGTTTCTTCTTAAAAGATAGGGTTATTTATATAATAATTCAAGATACCATCCATGTACGTACGCCATTTTTAATACCTTTTTTAACTATCCTATAGTGCTATATAATTTTAAAATGATACAATATACTAGACATATTATTTCACATATTCAAGGGAAATGTAGGCCCTTAAACTCATCTATTTTGTCATGCTGCTTCTTGTTTGGAATGATGAAGACTAATAAATAGTATCTTTCTACAGTATTTACATAAATCCAGGTCCCACTATTTATTACACTCACAACGGTCCACAAATATAAATCCTATTAAGTGTTAAAAGAGCATGGTACAATCTAGAATGGGGAGAACAGAGGCATTTAATTCCGACAAAAAGGATACTCACTGTGCTCCTCCTATTCATTAAAAAATAGGGTTTTTACATCTATTTCCCTTAAATACACTGTATTTTTATATATACCAAATTCTCACATATTATCATCACTACTTCTGAAATCTTCAAAATGTTGCATTTATATTTCTCCCATCAAACTTAGGTAAATTTTAACCAAATATGTTAAAAACATTGCATAAATCATGACATCATCGGAGGTGTTGGAGTACAAGATGCAAGATTTTAGTGAATTGAGGGGTACATGTGCAAAATATTAATGAATTTAAGAGTATTTATGTAAAATCATTTGATTGAGAGATATAAGTGCAACTTTTTAAAAATTTCAAGAGTACTGATGTTAATACGTGAGTTGGAGGTATATATATAAATATGGTGTATTTGAAAGATATATATGTAAAAAACTCTTAAAAATTTCACATGCCCTATCTCTTTCTCCACACAAAAAGTACAGTGACAACGCGTGGCACAGTGATACCATTACGCAAGAGTAAAGACATTTAATTTTGACAAAAAGAATACTCATTAATAGGATGCTCTTTCTATTAGTTAAACTTTCACATATCCTTCTGACCCCAAAAAAAAAACCTTTCACATATCCTCTCTTCAGAGTATAGTGACAACTCTTGGTGACCAGTGACATTATTATATAAAAGGAATTGATACTATGCGCTCTCTTTTTTAACTCTGCTGGCAACCAAATCCTACATTTTAGAAATGTTGAAGTGCCTTCGGCACATAAAATTCATAGAAGGGTAATGTTTGATGGGAAGAAAGGAATTACAAAGAGAGAAAATTAACAAAAAAAATCTAAGAAATGCTAAACTGTTGGATTAAGTTGGCCTACTTCAGGCATTGCGCAAGACTTCCACAGTTCCATTGTTTGAAAAGATTTTTGGACAACAAACAATACATGATTTTGGCAAACTAAAATCATACAAAATATCACACTAAAACACAACTAGAAGACATTTCCCATGTTAAGAAAATTGTACCAGTCGAAAAACATTTCAGAATAACAAACTTTGTAAAATTAAAATAAAAAAATTAGCACTTGATCATCAGGTGTACTCTTACCTTTCTATGCTACTCAAGAAAAGGGTTGCAAATAAATCAGTATGTTCGATGAACAACTTGTAAGACTGCTCGATAAGAATTCGACTCAACTCGTTTATTAAGTTAAATAAATAAGTTTGAACAAAAATTTAAGCTCAAACTAAACTTGAACACAAGCAAGCTTGGCTCAACTATGCTTGTGAACAAATTCGTTTAAAAACTCGTTAAAAATTCATTTTAATACTCACTAAAACTTCAATTAAATACTCATTAAGACATCTTTTAAGTATTCATTTAATTAATCTATTTGTAAATAAACATAATTAGTAAGATATTTAATATCTTGTAGAATTTTCTATCAAATAACTATAGGTGCAAACAACTTGTTACTCACCATGATTTAGTTTGAGTTTATAAATTTAAATCTAAAAAACATTAAACTAAATATATCATAGATTCATTGAACTCACAAGTTACTCAATACTCGGCTTGAATTCGATTAATTTCTAGACGAGCCAAACTTGAACAACCATCATAGATACTCGGCTCGAACTCGAACTCAATTAAAATTAAACTAAAACTTGAACAAGGTAAAACTCAACTCGACTTGGCTCGTTCGCAACCCTACTTAAGAAACATCTTTCCAAAAGAAACATTCGCTTGATAGAGGCTCTTTTTCTTTAACTCGACTTTCTAGTCCATACAATGGTTGACAACAATACACTAACAAAACATAACTGGTGTCTACAGTATTTGGAATGGAGATATTGGATTTACAACAAAAAAATAAAAAGAAGAAGAAGAAAAACAACTGGGTGGGTTAGGAAATTCCTCTAGTTGCTCAGATCAAAGGAATTTCCAGATTCAAAAAGGATCAGTGACTGCTGCAATGCTCTGTGTACCACAGAAGCCGACTAGTCAAGCCACATGCTACAATGCCGTCTTAGCACTTGCTGATGGCTTTGAAACGAATAGTCCCAAAGAATATAACGAGATTCATCAGCCTTCTCAAAGAAAAGAAACTCTTGGAGTAGCATCTTTGAGCAGCAGCAGCAGTTCAAAAGTCATACTTTGTTCTCCCGCTCATTAGGATTAGACACAGCATGTCAGACGAGGAGGAAGATGAGTTGAAGAAATTCCACGATTCTAACATGAGACGCTTCCTGGATCCTTTGAAATGAACAACCTGCATCAACTTGCAATAACAGTAATACTGTTTAATATTTTTGCATATGAACTCAATAATCAGAGTGATAACAATAAGAATCAAAGAACCCCATTGAAGGTTTTTCTTCACTTTTTGTGTTAATCTGAGGATGCCAACTGGAGCTTTACTATTGTCCAAAAGCTTAAGGTTCTCCAAATACGCTAGAAATTTATACAACCAAATGAAAGAAAATAACAACTATATGAAGAAACATTTGAGAGAAGAAATTGGATACACCATGTGTTAAATATAAAACATGAAAGTATACAATTTTTTTCACTATTCTGACAAGGAAAAAGGCTGCACCCAGAACTTTCTGCACATGTATTTTGTAGATAAATGGAAATCATAAAAGCAAAAGTGAAACCTAAAGAAAGTGAAGTATAGACATAGCTTCCAGCAACACAATGTTGACCTTTACCCAACAAAAAAGATTCATCCATGATCAGAAGATCCCAAAAAACACTACAATACACAGATAAAAAAATGAACAGGACAGCTATACTGGAAGAAGAAGCCTTTCATGATGCATTTTTTCCTGAAACATGGATTGTACCACACTGTATATATAAAAAAGAAAGCCTTGCATGATACATCTAGGTTTGATTCAGTGACCACCCCATTGAGGGCACCACGGATCATTGAATGCAGCTGTTCACACTTTGCCAACCTTTTTTATTTTTATTTTTTATTTTTACATCATTCCGCACGTTTAAGATCCTTCGCTACTATCAACGTCAATCAACCCTAACTTTGGCCCCAACAATGGCTCATGAATAACATTGGTTATGTGCTCATAACAAGGGAAGTGTCACAAGGTCCAAGCATGAGCATGCAAACAGAACATAGATAAAGGTGAACAGAGATAAAGGGTCATAGCAGAGAAACAAAAGAAGCATGGTAAGTGGACATAAAGAAAGTTGTTGAAGCAATGACGACCATAGAAAATGCTAGAAAAAGTAAAAAAGAAATGAAAGGGAAAAAATAATAAACATTGAGTATTTTTTTGGAGGATGGCTCATCATACAATGAGACAGAAGGGAAATGTTCAATTCTCCTGATTTCCAATTACTCATTTTCTAATATTACTAACTTTTAACATATTTTATTAGTTGCTACATCATGTTAATAATCATCTTTTTAGGACTACAACTATTTCCGATCATCAGAGGAAGCAGCCAAAGAATTTTCAAGTAAATGATCCTAACAAAACAAATCTAAAGCAAAACAGAAGCTAGAAAAGAGCCCCTACAATTATAGGATATTAAGTCTTTTGGTGCACAATTAGAAGCTAGTTTTTACCCATGATTCTGATTTTACTAATCATGTCTGTTAACAAACATCCACAATCTCACACTCCGGCCAAATAGTAGCCAGCAGTAGATCTAAGGTTGATTGACAACCACAATTTTTTTAGCGCAATTCTGAGGCTCTCCACCCCCCCCCCCCCCCCCCCCCCCCCCAACACACACACACACACACACACCAAAAAAGAAAAAAAAAAGGTGGAAGATCAGAAGTTAAAAATGTATCTTATGGGGGTTTTGTACACCGAACAAAATCACCATATATGAGACAATCATCACATATGAGACCAGAAAATACAAAATATACAGAGAAAAAAATGAGAAAGCAATTTCCAATACTCGCAAAAACTGCAAGTAAAAATAATGGACAAGAAACGGAGACTTGAACCCTTGAAGAATTACCTTCACATCCAAGGGCATGCCATGAAACTGCCCTGCACCCTCAGGTGGCGTCCAATTATAAACAGCACATGGTAGAAAAAGTATTTCTGTTCCATGAACTTCAGCCTCAAAGGGCATTGGTTTGGCAAACTTTTTTGTGTCGAACGAAATTTGAGATTTCACAATCCAAGCAAGGGCTAACTGATCACCAAGCATCCGGGAATCCTTCATGTATTTGGAACTGTAAATGTCCAGCACTCTCTGGAGAAATATCTTTGCCCTAATGCAGTACATTGATTTAATATGGGTTTCCAAAACCAACAGCTCTCTGAATTATATTTTTAAACAAATCATTGAACAAACCTAAGAATTCCATCACGAGTTCCCCTTACTGCAATGAATCCTGAATTTATTGGTTGGTCTTTATTGTTACGAAAAGTAAGAGCCAAATGGAATCGTGGATAATCCTGGAATATATGTCCTAGATCATCAACCACTGCAATATCAGAATCAGTGAAAATATAATGATTAATGCGCTTGGGCATTTCTGAAAGCCCTTTAAGTCTTGTCTCTAGAAATGCCTGCATAAAAATGGAAAAGGGGATGAAGAAGTTAGTTCTGACGGACCAACTGCTGCACATTATGATACTTTAATTTAGCCTCATATAATTCCATCTTCTTAAATATGCCATCCAACTTTACAAGGAAGAACAGAAAAAAAAAAAACATGTAGAAAAGAAAAAAGTAACTCTTATAACTCCTCCAGTTGATACTACAAGATGCAATAAATATCCAAATGCAAACAAACAAACAAGAGATTTCAGTGACAATATAAGGAAGCTCTAACTAGCTCCCAAACAAACAAGAGATTTCAGTGACAACATAACAAAGCTCTAACTAACATAAACACGCAGCAGTTCACAACTTCACATTGATTGAATGGGAGAGCTCCCTCAGAGAATTTCCAAATGCAAACAAACAAACAAGAGATTTCCGTGACAACATAAGGAAGCTCTAACTAACATAAGTATGGAGCAGTTCACAACTTCACATTGATTGAAAGGGAGAGCTCCCTAAGATAATTTTGGTGAGATGCACTTACAATATAAGATGCAATTCTTTGAAGCATCAAATTTCCTCGGGAATAATCTCCTTTAATGGGCAGTATGGCTGTGTTACTTTTCCCAACTGAGAATGCAGAAGCAGGATCTGTCAATATTACCACATCGCTATGTGGCATGGCTACCTGCAGAGTTCTATATTGGAAAAATAAGCTGAAAGAGCAGAGTTCTATATTATCACATTGCTAGGGGGGACAAACTTTCGAATTTAAAGATTTCTTTGATCTCAGCAAAGCAATGACCTAAATCTCTCAAGTTTAGAGGAAAAGAAAAGTTATAACTTATGATCAATTACGAGAGTACAGAAACATCTAGAACAATGTTAATAACATAGAAAATATTTCATTTAACTAAATATAAATTAACAACAAGTCCTGCATGATTCCAGGGAGCGAGTAGGTTCACATTCTGATATGTAGTTTCAAACCTATGCTTCCATTTAGGCATGGCCCACCATTGAAACTGGCTAGGAAAACTGCTTACCAAAGGAATGAATAAGAACTTCCTCTCACATTCATTGTTAGAAAAAAGGACTAAATAAATTGACATCATTGAAAGGATACCAATCAAAAGAGTACTGTTATAAGAAATGAGGTGAATAAATGTGCCAAAAGATGATACTTGTAAGGAATTATCCAATATAATTTCATACTGTTAGATCAATCCCGTTATGAAAGAGAGAAGAGTTATGTCCAACAATATATGAGTAACCCAATCATCAGTCATCTTTGGGATTAATCATAGCGTCATACCTGCATAAAGTTTATATAAGTGCGAAGAATTGCCATAGACCTCTCCATTTTACTGTAGGATGTGTTTCTGACAATTACTTTGTCAGATGATTTGTCATCTGCACTTGAAGAACTATTGTATATTGTAAATACTGTAATAAATGAAATGCGGTCACCATCACTGGTATTTTGAGAGAAGGTTGAATGATGGGTCTTGTTCAAAGCCTCAAGCCCTGAAACAGGAATTTTTTAAAAAAAAGTCAGAATCCTCAATTAACACATCATTGACAATAATGACCTAAATAAAACATTATTGACACAACTGGCTTCAACGGCATGACATTTATCCACACTGACAGTGAAGCTTAGCTTTTGTCATTACCTTGATCCCTCTCCTCTCATACTCACACCATCAAGAAAAACAACATGTGACAATAATGTACACATCAGGATGATATCCAAAAGGTGTCAAATTACAGAATCAGAATGTGTTTTTTGTGGGCACAGATTGGTGTAACTTAGAGATATCTATTTTAGGATTCAAGATTATCCTTAAGAACTGCAGTACAGAATTTTCCTAGAATCTGGTCTCACTTCTATGTTTTTCCTAGAATCTGGCCTCGCTTCTATGTCTTTTTTTGTGGTGACCATGGCATCATTCAACTAGGATATTCAACATAAGGCCCTGAGGAACAGAATAAGACACTGTGCTTCCATGGAAGTCAGATTAAGCGTGAATTTGTGAACAGGAACAGAAGAGATAAATAGTGGAATTATCCTTGACCTGTTACACCAAAAAGTTCCCATTGGCTCCAAACAAACTCGAAACTGAAAATTTTATCATGCCTGTTAATAGTAGAACGACATCAATGTCAAACATGGGCATCTGGAACTAAAGACGGGTGAGGAAAACTGAATCAAAGGGGAGAAGGAAGCATCTTATTCATCACTACCATGTCGGAGAAGAAACAAAACAGATCTCCAGCTTTCGCAACACAACCTTACAAATAAACTTGATCCAATGTCCTAACTACTTGTTAGACATCCTTATGTTCTTCGTAAAATCTAAAGCGCAGCATACCATGACGAAAACCAGTAACAACGCCCGTTCCCGAGAAAACTGATACCCCGCAAAGCGCGAGAAATATGATACCTCGGCATTGAAGACGATCGGGCAGCCCCTGGCCAGCAGCAGGGCCGAACACAAGGTGGTCAAATTTCCTCTTCCCCGCACCACGGCTCACCTCCTCCACCACTGGAGATCGATGCAGTTCCGAGACTGACAAGAATCGCGTCCAAGTCACATCCAGATTGCTGGCAAAAGAAGGGAGAAATGGAGGAGAGGAATTGGCAGAGGAGGAGAAGGGGATCGGGGGGTTACCTGAGAGAAGAAGAGGGAGGAGGAGGACGAGGGCGACGGGGAAGAGGATGCCGCGCCGCCATCTTCTGCAGAATGCCATGGGAGGAGCAGTGGAGGAAGGGATTGGACAGTGTGATGTTACTATGCTAGAGAGGCGAGGGATGCGTAGCTAATATTTTGTTGGGGAAGGGGGGGTTGCTCAAATTTTTCGTATTACGTAAAAACTCTCCAAAATTTCGGTTTGTTCTATTTTGTTTTTTTAGATTGATCGATATATTTTTATTTTTAAATGTTAAAAAATATTTACCAATTAGTTTGATTTTAAGAAGTTATAAATATAATTAATATTTAAATTATAGCAGTTTATCTTAAAAAGTATTATTTGCAAGAATAAACTCATGTTGTTCATATTACTTTTTTATGAGATTTTACTAACATATATTATTATAGTCTTATACATGGTTGCTTAAGTTCGGCATCGATTAAAAGATGTGAGAACATTAGAGTAGAGGAGAATAAAAGATATCGGAGAAGATACAAAAAGAAGTGGTTAGTCATAGTTAGAAAAAACTTGATGTTGTTATGTATAATGAAAAATATGACATTGGATAGATTAAGATGATGAAACAAGATTCGCGTGGCCAATTCCAAATAAATAGGATAAGATTTTGATCATGATGATAATGATATTTATTACAATTAGTAATTTTTCCATACTTATAATTATTTTCAGCCACAGGAAAAAATATTATTGTGTCTGTTATACTGTAGCTGTGACTCTCTTATCGGAAGGGTATTTTTGTTCACTTACTATCTGATACTTGAAAGATAATTATGAAAAACATCTACCTTATTTACGTAAGGAATTAATCAGAATTATATAACCATATAAAACTTCACACAGTGAAAATATATTTTTAAGGATATATGTAAGTTTTCTATATGCGATGGGTACATTTTTGCCAAGGTCTTTATATCTACATAATTATTTTAATAAGTAACTATCCAGCTACACACTATAAAAACGTTTATATTAATGTGTTAGATTTTTTGCTTTAAAATTAACAACATAAATTTTATTAGATTTTCTTAAAGTAACTTCCACTTCATCACGCTTCTTTCAATGTATTAAGATAGATACAAATCGGTTTAAAAATTTCTAACACGGAAAACTAATATTATTAGATTAGACACGAATGAGGATAACTAAATATTGTTATTGATTATTAGATATTTGACCTGTTACAACTAAAAAAGGGAATATTTTTTATATATTAGACCACATAAAAAGTTTAACAAAAGAATCATGTCATACTATTTTCTTGTAAAAAATACGTGGTCCAAGGCAAAGGGAATAGCTTAAAAAGATGTATCTTGTTTTTGAACCCTGTAGTCCCTTAAATTTAACTGAGGCCCCCTCCCGGCTGGAAGCGCGTGAGAAAGCGAAGTGTCGGAGCACAAAAAGGAGGTTTTGGACAGGTACCCGGGCCCGGAGATGCCCTTGTCGCCGCCGCCGCCGCCAGACCCGTCGCCACCGCAGCTCTTCCTCCACAAGCCTTCCAAAGGTGCGCTCTTTCTCTCCCTTAACTCACAAATCGATCCCTTTCCTCGCTTTCGCGCACATGGTTTTCTCGCTTTAGTAGATAGCAGATGGTAACAATGGTTGGTCCCGTCGGGAGCGCGCAGCGCAGTTGAAGAAGGCCAAGGCCAGAGCAGGGTCCGCTCCGCCGCACGCGCCTGGAGCCTCCATGGATCCGCCGTCGTCGTCGTCCTCCTCGTCCTCGGCTGTCCCGGAGTTGAAACCGAAGAAGCCCTTTCTTCGCCGCATCTTTCCGCTCCTCCTGGTTGCCAATTTCGCCGTCGGAGGTCTGTTTGTTCTGTCGCTCCGGCTGGTTACCGGTTTCCCTTTATTTTTTTTGGGTTGTTTGGCCGTTTTCTGTGCTTCTCGCTGCTGCAGTTGTAGAACGCGACTGGTTGGGATTCCCTCTTGTGATATATTTTGGTTGGTTCTTTAGATTGAAGTGTGCGGAAACCTAGCCAGTATGATGGGGCCAGTTTGGATCATCCTGCTGCTATCACATTGTTTTGTGTTGTGTGTGTCGTCTGCATCTTGTTTGAAAGAGTAATAAAGTTTTTGATCTTCAAAAGAGAACAGTGTTCATTGTTTATCAATTGTTTGGAAGGGAATCTAGGTCATCGATTTGGTCACGGCGTTGGATTAGATGTACCAATAACGAGAAGAAGAGTAAGTTTCGTGAGTATTCATAACTCTATTTATTTGCTCGCAACGTTAGTTTTTGGGTAATGGAGCGCGGATGGATCCTTGGTTTGATATGTCTTGCCGTTATATGTTGTGGATAACACCGTTCATGAGTGCCACATGGGCTCAGCTTCGTATTAGTCGAGTATTATGTAACTAGCTTTTGTGTTCTGCTCCTTATTGTTGTTATGCTGACTGAAAGTATGTATTGTTGTGACAAAAGGGTTATATGATGATGATGATGAATGGTATTAGTTACTGCTCTTGTTCTGCTTGTTTTTCTAGTCCAGACTCCGGAGAGAAATTGTGTATGCTTTTCCAGGGAAACGTGCAATGCTTATATGTCTGAGACCAGGTTATAATGTTTAATTTCAAGAAGATTGTCGCTTAGACTATAGGTTATATATACTATGCCACCATTTGTTTGATAAATTTGTAACTATTCTTTCTCCGAAAGAAAGGTGTGGATTGTACCGCCAATTTGGTTGATGGATAATAGAAGACTAAGAGGAGGTACAATCAAAGAGGAAGAGGAGAGATTCCTCTTACCCAAACAGCAAAATAAAAGCAATCAAACTAGAGTAAGAATATTGACAAGCTTACCCTAGTCCTCTACTAAAAAATGGAGGGGGTATTGACTCCAATTAAACAAGAAGTACATTACTCAAATACAAGCATTCTCAATATAAGGTGTACTTTTCCAAAACATTGTTGTCATTCAACTCCTTCCATAAGCTCCAACAAAGACAAACAGCATGCGGTATCATCAAGAATAATTTCTTGGTGTTCCCTTTCCTTGGCATGACACTTAGCAATAATAATTTCTTGGTGCATCTTTAACTATGCCCAGTACACGGTCACAAGTTTAGAGGGGGCACATGATTTATACCTTAGATATCATCCTGGCTTGCAACATGAAGGAAAAGAATCAAATATGCTATCTAAATTATGATTGTTCTTCAGGAGAGGAGGAATTTTGATGAATTGTGGTGAGAGAAATTTGTAGGAGAGAAAGAAAGATGGTTCTATAACTTTGTTTAGTTAATTGGGCTGTGGTTTACATGTGAGGTTTCCCCATGATGTTCGTGTTTCCTTCATTTTTTTTTTCTACTTCTATTTTTGTTCCAAATAATCTGTTCTTTCTTAAGGAGGATCTTCTTAAAGCTTCCATGCAATCATAGTACATGCAGTGATAGATGAAGCATTGATACAACTTAAGCAATAGGATACTGCATTTTAAACTACTTGACATGTATGTTACTGTACACACGTCTTTTTCTTGGACTTTCAACCAAGGTTCAAAAACTCGGCTCGGATCGGCACGGATCGGCCGAGTCGGACCGGTTTTGGGCCGTCCGTGCCGATCCCGAGTAACCTGGCCGAGTCCAGGACTCGGATCGGATGATCCGAGCCGGATCGGGCGATCCAAGACCGGATCGGGCCGGGTCGGCTCGGATCGGCCCGACCTGGCCCCCAACGGCTAGTTTGACTAGCCATTGGGGGTCAAACTAGCCGTTGCTGGCCGTTCCCAAACGGCCAGCAACAGCTAGTTTGGGCCTTGGGGGTCTATTTAAACCCCTCCAAGGCCCTCCTCATGCTCCACAAATTTTCTTTGAGCCTCCTAACATTCTTGCTCTCTCTCCCACTCTCTTGATCATATAATTCTCTCTCCGTCTCTCTCACGAGGTCACTACTAGTCTACTACAAGCTCCGCGATCTCTCATCTTCTTGTGCTGTGAAGGAATGGCATCTCAAGGTGCTGCTGAGCGGTCATCCGGGAATCCTCCTAGTGCTGATCCTGCTTGGGGTCATTGCACACCGGTGGACATGGGCCAAAGAAAGGTACAATGCAAATATTGCAACTGGGTCGTCTCTGGCGGGGTCTACCAATTCAAATAACATCTTGCTGGAATAAAATGTGAAGTTGCAGTATGTGCTCGAGTTCCTTCAGAGGTTAGGATCCAATTTCGAACTTATATGAAGGAGAAAGAATCAAGCAAAACAAGTACTGCCAGAAGAAGATAGGAAATTCGAGAGGAATTGTTTGAACCAGCGCGAAGGTATGATGCTGGAGTCCGGCTTGGTGGAAGTAATCAACCTATAAATGTTGATGATTGGGATACAATTAAGTTTCTTATTTAACTTATTTTCATGATCTTCATTTATCGTTTTCAGACAAATAGTTATAGTGGATTAAATTTTTTTCTTTTACATTTAAAGCTGAATTGCGACGTGCAATGGAAGCAAGCTGGCGGTGGATGGACATGTACATAACTCTTATCTTCATTTTCTTATCTTCATTTTTTCTTAAATCAGAATGGGTCTCTTTCTGATTTCTTATAATGTTTGGAACTTTACATGGATAACAAGAAGAAGTATGATCAACTTCTTAATTTACTGCAAAGCCGGAATCGTATTTTGGAAGTCTATTGATGCATCTGGAAAAATAAAGAATGTCCAGTTCCTATATGAATTAATAGATCAAATGGTGGAAGAAGTGGGCGAAAAAAGGATTGTCCAAGTGGTTACGGACAATGCAGCGACGTTCAAGTTAACTGGACAAATGTTGATGCAGAAGAGAGAACATTTATACTGGGTTTCATGTTCTGCTCATTATATTGACTTGATGTTGGAAGACATTTGCTCTGATCCGATGGTAGATGGAGTTGTCAAGAGTGGTCGATTTATCACCACATTCATCTACAACCACAACAACATTCTGGATATCATGCACACACATACTCATGGAAGAGAGTTGTTTCGTCCGGGAGCCACCAGGTTTGCATCTCAATATATCTCTCTAGATAGTTTAAGTCAACAAAAGAACAACTTGATTATGATGGTGGCATCGGAAGATTGGGAGAATCATATATTGCGGCATGTACCAACTAAGGTCAAAGAGAAAGGTAAGAAATTGACTGATCTAATTCAATGTAGATCCTTCTGGAGGGGGGTGCAAGCGGTGTTAAATATTGTAGAACCGCTTGTCCGTGTCTTACGATCTTGTGATGGAGAAAGAAGATCGGATATGAGATATTTATATGAAGCTATGGACAGAGCTAAGGAGCTCATTCAACTTAACAATCCAACAACCTATGTGAAGTGGTGGGACATAATAGACAGACGTTGGGAATACACTTTACATCACGATCTTCATGCAGCTGGTAAGCTACTAACTTTTGATATGTATTATTTGTATACACATTTCTCTTAAGTAATAACTAACTTCGACTTATTTATTTAAGTTATTTTTTCAACCCTCAGTACATGTTTAGAACTGATGGGAAGAAGGATAACTATGATAGTTACTCGGAAGTGTTGATGGGGACTAAGTCTGTTATTAAGCGCATGCTTGTAGATGAGGACAGAGCAATAATGGCCTGCAAGTAAATGCATGATTACAGAATGATGTTATACCACTTTGGGACAAGTACTGCTCAAAGAGCTGCCGAAATTTTGAGTCTAGGTTTGAAAATTATTAACCAGATGTTCTACTTAATTTTTTGTTATAGCTTGCACATTGTTGACATGGCCAATTTTCTATTTACAGCTGACTGGTGGTTAGATCATGGAAAAGCATATGGGTATGAAGATTTAGCCTATGTCGCAATTTGGGTCTTAAGTCAAACAACCTCTTCATCAGGTTGTGAGAGAAACTGGAGCACTTTTGGCTTGATTCACACAAAGCAAAGGAATAGATTGAAGTCGAACCGTCTAGAGAAGCTAGTATTCTGTCATTATAACATGAGGTTGAAGTTAAAAAATCTGGAGCTCATAAGGAACCTTCAAAGGTAGGAGAAAGAGAGAATTTCCGGACAAGCCATGGAGACGACACATGCAGAAGAACCCATAGATTTGGATGAGCTGTTTGAAGAGCAACATTCACTAAATGCATGGGTTGATGCAAGCACCTCAAATGAGCCTGAATTCAACTCAAATGATCGGGCATGGGCAGAAGGTGAGTTAGATAATGTTCCACTACTTACTGATTTTCAACCTCCTCCTCCAAAACGTCAGAAGAAGAGAAAAAAACAAATACCAAGCAAAATGAAGAGTGGTACTGGAATTCAGATTGCTGATCTGGTGACTATCGAGGAAGATGATGAAATGTCAGAACCAAGTGATGAGGTCCAATATCAAACCTCAAATGACTCGACATCAAAGACGAACTCCGACAGTTCTGAGGATGGCGGAGATGCTATCAGTGCCCCAGCCCCACCTCCACCAATTCAATTCACTGGAGAAGAAGAATACACACATGCTATCCAAGATGAACATCATGGTAGCAGAGCAGGACATGAAGAATCTTCCATTCAAACATTCAGCAGATCAAAGAGGAATGACAAAGGTAAAGCTGCTCAGTGTGCAGAGGCCAAAGAAGAATTTAGGAGGGAGAGAGAATATCAGGAGTAACTATCAGTTGCATTATCATATTATCCATACGAAGGGTATAGTCAGCCTACTGGATATGTAGTTTACCCTCCTCAACATTCTGATACATTCGACTATTCAGGAGGTTGTCTAGAATATCCACAATTGTCAGTCATTTATATCAATACGGATGACTATAGCCGGTATGTGATGCAATATGAACAATACTACCAAAGCTATATGTCATGGACTGAGTATGTAAGCCATATGTTCATTCAGTATAATGTACGTTTGGAATAAATGTAAGTTCATAATCATATATGTAAGTTTATTCAAGGTTTTTTTGTCCAACAACATGTTATGTACTTCAAATCAATGTAGTTCAACACAATTATGCATTAGACTTGTGTTTTATATTTTTTTCCATTTTTTTCTGTTATTCGAACCAGCCGAGCCTGACTTAGCCAGGATCGGTCAGGATCAGGCTGACTCGGATCGGAATCGGCCGATCCGATCGGTTTTGGACCGGCCGATCCGATCGGTTTTGGACCGGCCGATCCGGGACCCGATCCCGGGTTTCTTAACCTTGCTTTCAACTACCAGAATTGAGAGAAAATTGCATGTTACTTAAAAGGAAGCTCCTTTACAAAAAATTGCAATATATGTTATGGCAATGGTTTGTTTTTATATGTTATTGGTATGCCTTTTTAAACAAGAAGTAAACTTCTAATATTATGACATTACAGCTTTGTATCCTAACGTCTAATGGTAATACACCATGAGAATTATATTGTAGTTACAATCTTACAATGTCTATGGGAGGAAATAATGATGTAACAATGGGGAAAGGGATGCACTTCTAGGTGTGCAGTATGTTCTAGTGTTTAGCAGTTGCAGTATGGATAGAAACTATTTTCTATGGGTTGAAGAAATCTAATTTCCCGAATTTGGTCTACCTCATGTTACCTGATGGTTATGTTTTGATGGCCAGTGAGATGCATGCAAGGATGACCTTTGAAATCATAAGGCACCGGTCCCTAATATCAGTTATAGCGAGTATGACGACCATCTATAAGGGACATGTGTTATACATTAAGGGAGAGAAGAGCAAACAAGGGAGCTTGATTGCAAATACTTTTTTATCGAGAAGTGACGGATTCTACCGTGTCTTGACATGCTAACTGAATCCGTCCAAGTGCTCTGAAAGCCCTAGACACCATAGAAAAGAGGAGAGATGCAAATTTTTAGGACACACTGCAGGTTTTCTTGATTATGATTGAAACAATGAGCCCATTACACAAGTGAGTCATAAAAAACTACAAACACATCCGTTCTCATAATTTTGATAGGTTTATTCCTAGGGGCTTTGACGTATGTATGTCATGGATCTCAGGTGGACAGTAATGTGGCTCCTTCTCATCTATTTCATTTAAGTACGGGCACAGGATTGTTTGCGGTGCAGGATTGAATACAATGACTCTTCAAGTTTTTGGAATACCCAAAACTGAGGGATCCAAGAGAAATTTCTTCTCTAATATATGGAGTACCCATTATGAGTATCCTTCTAGAATTGAAGGATCTGTTAATGTAGGTTCAAACAGGTGGCATGTTGAGGTGGTGAGAGATTGGCTATAGATTGATCTCCTGAGTCCTGAGAAGGGATAAAAAGCGATTGCTAGCAGCAGCACCATCATTTTTTAGACTTGCCCCTCTAATCATTTATCCCATCAAAATCATTGAAGCAAAGAATATCAATGTTAAATTGGTATTTTTTTAGAAGCGACAGCCTAGGCATGTGAAGAGCATGCGTTACCTGAGCGGCGGTGCATTCCTTGGACTTCGGCAAATGGGAGGAATGCTGAATGATGATGAAGTCATTCTTGGTGGTCTATCAACCTGCGATGTGGCAAGGGACATGATGAGGCAGTGCCTGCATGGACATGTACAAGGTGCCCCCCTACCTTCCGCCCTGGTCGCCTACGTCAACTACCTGCCTTCTGACTGGAAATCTTGCCGGTAATGGTCCCTTTGATGCTAACAATCAGCAGAGAGGAAAAGACGAGCAATCCGGGAAATGATGATCTTAACAATATTATGTGAATCTGCAGGGAGGGAAAGAACTACATATTTTGTGGTAATTGGCACAGTATCTATGACACTATGAAGTCAACAACAGAACTGATGCAGGACTGATCTATGGCAGCTGTGTAGGGAGGAGTGCTGTACCCATGGGGTGGAGTAAAAATTGGGGATATTTTATGTTGAGTGATTGAGCTACATCATGTTGACTTATGTTTCTGCTTTCTTTGAGAGAGAACTTTCATGTCTCTGGTCCCTTGGTTGGGAGGGTTGGATAAGGCACTTCATGGACAACTGTGAGTTGCAGTATCGACTCCCACCTGTGGACATGCCTGCAATGCAAGCACCAACCTGGGATTCATGTGATGTCTGGTCATTTTTTCCTGGCATGCTGCAAGTGTTTGCATTGACCTTCATTTGCTCCAAATATTACCATATCTATTAATTTTTCCAGACTAACCTGTAGTAATGCCTACAAATTCAGTATTGACAATCATTTGAACAAACGAATATACTGTATGGTGATAAGACGTTTTAGAAGCATTGGACGTGGACTATTGCTAGGCTATAATTAACATTAGACTTGGACTGGTGGATACTATTGCGAAATTGTTCTCAGTGCCATGTTTAGACTGAATGTTGTTTTCTATTTTCTTATGAATGTGGTATTGCAGGTTATGTGCTGTTGAGGACCACAGACAAACAATCTGCTGAGAAGGATGAAGAGGTTCCTGCGGAAGAAGAAGTTGCTTCTGCTCCAGTCGAGAGAGCAAAGTCTGAGGTTCCTCAAGAACCTCCTATCCAACCTGCAGAAGTGCCCAAAAAGGTGCTTCCTCCCATCCCACAAGATGAACAGCGTGAACTTTTCAAATGGATTCTAGAGGAGAAAAGGAAAATCAAACCAACAAATTCTTCGGAGAAGAAGAAGCTTGACGAGGAGAAGGCCCTTCTTAAACAATACGTTCGGGCAAAATCTATTCCAACTCTGTGAGAAGTAAATAGAGTGGTGTTTTGGCTTCCAGGTGGTTCCCTCTGCATTGGTATTATGGGCTTTAATTGATTTCATGTTTTGGTATCGACATTGGCCATCTGGGACACAAATGGCACCTCTGTAGTCTTTCTGTTTGTGCATACTATTTCACCTTTGTTTATTATCTCATTTTTCTCTTTCTTTGCTTCATCTGTTGGAAGCAGGGGGTTAGCATTACCTTGGACGACCTGAGGCTCTACAGTGCCTATTGTGATGATACTCACATTGCAGCTTGTGTTGGCTTTTAGATTTATTTGAGTGGATTCCCAGTTTGTAGTCTTTATGCTTTGGTGTGGATATCATGCATCATTGCAGGTAAATATCTTGACACTGGGTGTGGAAATGGTGTCCACGATTTGATGGCAGTATCGTTAGGGGCAGTCGCGACACAGATTGGACCTCTGGGCATTTAGTATGATTAAGATTTCTGGTCTGGGTAGGATATCTCAGGACAGGAGACCAGTTCTGGTGTGGGTAGCTGATGTCTATAGGTCCTGTTATGCTTATGGTCTGGATTACTCATTTTCCCTCGAAAATGATTACCTGTACAATTCGTCTTTCAAGCTTGTCGCAATGCAAAATCCATCATCTGATCATGATCCTTGCTTTCTCTTTCTTTAGCATCATCGAAGAAGAAAAAGTGCTAGACTCATTGGTGTGATGGGTGTTCTTCTGTTAGGAGTATGCTGCTGCATTTTTTTTGGCCTTTTTGTAAACTTCGTCTTAGTTGTTTATTAGTCTATTCTGACTTTTGCTTGTACAATTAATAGAAACTTGTTTAAAGTCTGAAGAGGATGACCAAAATATTGGTCAAATTATTAAGTCGTAGCATTCAAATATAGTTAGAAGAATTTTTGAAGTATTTGAAATGAAGAATGTAGGACTTCTGCAACTATTCTCTTGTAATCTATCAGGTACCCTGTAAGCAAGGTATTCTTTTTAATACCCATTTTATAAAACAGTTGCAAGTGTGCCTTCACCGTCAGGATTGTAGATCTCAATCCTTTTTAATACTTGCTGCAATGCATGTGGATTGCAATGTCATGCACAGCAGCCGTCCGATCGGGCGGTTGTTGTGCAGCCCGTCTAATTTGGGGGGGGGGGGGTTTGGTTGGGGGTGTTTTTTATTTTTTTTGTTTTGTCGGGTTTTTAAAATTTTTTTGAGGTATCCGATCAAAAATCTGAAGATAGATTCGGGTTGTTCGGGTGGGTCTCAAGTCAAATGTATATTTATTTTAAAAAAAATATTTTGCACATAAATTGAGGTATGTGTCTATTTTTTTTTTAAAAATATACATTTGGATCGGGGCTGATCCGAGCAAATCGGATTTTTGATCAGACATTCCAAAAAAAATTTAAAAATTTAACAAGAAAAAAAAGGAAAAATGCCTCCAACCAACACCTCCCTAAATTAGATGCGCTGCACATCAGCCGTCCGATGTGCATGCCATTGCAATCTACATTGGATTGCAATGCCATGCATTGCAACAAGTATTACTCAAGATTGTAAGGTTGTGTATACAGAGAATCAGTACAAAATTGGAGAGCAAGTTACTTATTTGTGTTCCGAAGTAAAACGTTGTTAACAGGGAGGGCATAAACATATAACTGATTTTAGAATGGTATTAACGATGATGGATTGATTTCAGGAGTACAAGTGTATATACGAGTACATTTACAAAAATCCTTATATTATATTCCATCCCTCTCATCTCTTTATTATGTAAGAACAAGATGAAAAAAATGTTGAAACAATGAAATGTTAGATGTATGCTTTTGTCTATGCAACTCCGGCCACGCCCTTGGCAAACCATTACTACAACCCACATTCTACAGCTGATAAATTTCAATCTAGTTAATGACATATTTTTTTATTTAGGTTTTCTTAGTTTTTAATCTCTATAAATATTCATATTTAGGAATAAATCCTTGTAACTTGTGTATTTAGCATTGACTAAAAAAACAAAAACTTATCCTTAGAAACAAGTCCTAGCTAACAGTTGTTTGAAACATGAAAGTAGGTGATAAAGACTAAATGGCTATTAACCCTAAGTTTAATGGAGTCAAGACTAAATTGGTAACTTATGGGGAATTTATTTTCTAAATTTGGAGGGACTAAAACTAAAAAAGTCTTCTTTGTTTTGTTGGTACTAATTCAAAGGTAGATTATAAGGAACAAGGTTCATGAATTTGATATATAGAGCATGAGTAGTGGCGGATCCAAACTCAATAGAGTTCCATGACCCACTGAATTTTGTAAAATTTACTGAGGTCTTTAATTTTGGCCTATTAGAGTAACTGGTCATTGATCTTAACCCCATTAGAATGACCTTAGTGACCAATTGATTCTGATTTAATATAGTTACTCTACTAACTTACTATCTAAGTGACCTCACTGAACAAAATTTCTACATGTATCATTGAGCATGAGCATCGGAATTCGATCAATCCACAATTTTGTCCATGATGAATAAGTTATGATACTCTGTTTACTAAATATTTGAGGAATGCTGGTGTGTCGTCTAGGAAGCATGGTATACCATGCCACCTTTCAACTATTTGATCTAATTATTGGATGATCTGAAAATTTACAAAGACGTTTGAAACCTTCAAGTTTAAGTTCAATATTCCTAAGTTTATTTACACGTGATCATCCAATTCAAATGGTTTGATATTCTACACCTACGTGTCATCCCTTTTGATTCAACAATGTGGAGAGAGAGAGAGGTCCTTTATGACACAGGGACAAAGTGTAGCTCCAAGCCAAGATCATTTAGATTTGCACGTTCCCTATGAAAACTACATTTTTTTGGACTCTCCATAACTGAAACCCCACAATATAAATACTCTCTCTCTCTCTCTCTCTCTCTCTCTCTCTATATATATATATAGTTTTAGGGGTTTTAACCGCATAATAGATGCTTAGATCTAAAAATCCAAGAGATGGGAATAATCCTAAAGATTACTGAAATATTTTTTTTATTTTTTGATTTTTTAATTTTTTTTAAAATTATTTTTCGTGTGCATCCAATGAGATGACGATTGAGTTTTAAGATCGAATAGTAAAAATTAACTCTCAAAGAATGAAAACAACCGTAAGAAAGATTTTTGATTATTTAAAAATTTATAATACTTTTAAGTTTTTCTTTAAATATAAGATTGGGAGGATTTTGCCCTCCTTGGTTCAGTCCACTGCCAACATTGCAGCGGACTGTAACCAAATTACACACACACACACATCGAAATATTCTTCTAGTCATGTTTAAAAAAATAATAACATTTATTAATAATTTTTAAATATTCAAATAAATCCCTTAGAGTTGTTCTCATATCTAAAACTTTGATTTTTATTGTTCAATCTTTATGATTAATCTTAGCCGTCCGATCAAGTAGATATAAAAAACTAACGTTTAAAAATGGTAAAAAAAATAGTAAATTCATCGAATAAACCCTTGGCTCGGTTTGTTTGCGGAATAAGCCCAAATTATTCCACCTATGCAGTTTATTCTACTTTGGTGGAGGGGATTCCTTAACCCAGGATGGAATAGGTTACACCCCGGTTTAGGTGGAATAACGCCTTACACCCGGCATTGTCCGAAACCCGGCGCTGTTCGTCCTCCCCACAAGTCCCACCAGGTCACGGGCGTCACCGCCTGTCCGCCATCACGAAGCTTTGCTTCTTCCTCCCCAGTCGTCCTCCCCACTCGTCCTCCCCAAGTCCCACCAGGTCACGGGCGTCACCGCCTGTCCGCCATCACGAAGCTTGCTTCATCCTTCCCAATACCTCGCTTCTTCCTTCTTCTCTTCCCCTCCGTCCGATCCTGTCCTGCTGCAGGGGAAGGACATCACGAAGCGCGGCTAGGGCATGAAGCCAGGCTGTGAGCTCTTCCCAACGCCTGGATCTGGGCAAGCAGGGTCCAGATTCGTGTCCTTTTGCTGTGTCTGGACACATCACCATTACTTCCATCCATCTGGTTCGCCTTGTTAAAGAGACGGTTTCCCCTCCCCTTCCGAAACGATGATACCAGACAGAGGGGTTCTTCGAAGAATAGGCGCTGCTCGTCCCCGCTGCGGTTCCTCCTCCAGGCACCACCTTCCTGCCGATCGTTCGCCGGTGACGGTCTCCTCTTCATCCTCCAACGCGGAGCCCATCCGTGAACGGAACTTCCGGTTAGCATATTCTCCTCCGTTCATCCCAGGTTTGGTTTTTGTGTATACCATTCTCTTTGTAGCCGGAGATGATTTGTGCAAAATATTCATGTTCCTCGATCGTCAGTCTTGTGATATTTCGAAGCTTGCTTATTCAATCGCTAATTGTCAAACATTCTCTGATCCCACTATACATTACCCTGATCCCACTATCCCACTATAAGCATGCCTCTTCAGTTGAATTATAATCTCCATCATTGATGTTGATTCAAGGCGGTAGTCATGGCAATGTTATAAGTTGACCTGCACGATGCTGTCACAGCTTCTGGTTTCATTTCAAGCCTAGAACTTGGCTGTCCTGCTATGAAAGCTGGTTCTGTTTAGGAGGGGAAAATCTGATAAATTTGGTTTTTGTTCATGGATAATGAGCTTGAAATTTAGCGATGAACCAAATAGGCTTAAGGACCTTTTGCCTCATGAAGTGAAATCTCCACGGCACAGGTATCTTTAGATGTCTGTGATTGTGTTTTGACCACGAGTTTCATGGAATCATTTGTTTGTTTTCTGAAAGGTACAATCTAGAAGATAAATTGAAATCTCCACCCAGCTGATGCACTTGGATGTGCAAATATTGATTTTAAATATAGAGTACATTGGAAGATGAGGTGTTGTAGCTTCAATCCTGGCATGCTGAGCATGCTCCATCTAAAAAAGTACAGGGCATGTGGTGGCGTAGGTCTTGGTCAGGATGAAAGCATAAACAAAAATTCTTTGTTACTTGAATCCTAGTTACCTTTTGTTTAGTCTTTCTCCTTTCGGTGCTTAGCTTCACATGGTGATTTGAAGTAAGAAGCATATTTAATCACAATTCAACTTTTTATGGTCAAGTTCTAAGATGCTGTGAAAATTTTTCCTAAACCAGAAGAGCCAGAGTTGAGGCAAATCAATTTGCTACAGAGTTGTCATGGTATGACTTAATGATTTGGATTAGCAAACTAGTATCTCTTCACAAAGGTACCATTCCTTGCTTTAAATCGAGATATAAATAACAACATCAGAAGTATATGAGTTGGTAAAATGACTAGCCTCTTGATAAATACAGCGAACATGCATTTGTTGTCGTATACTTTTCTTAATTGCTGTGGAGTTTTGTTTAATTGTATTTTCATAAAACATAAGACTGTACACTACATGCAACATCCTTATCTACAGGAAAATTATATTGAAGATAGCTTATCAGACTGGCTTTGGTTTACACTGAAAAAGGAACTCCACAAATATATAGACTCTTGGTTTGTTACAAGTGAACATTTAAACTTTTTCTTGATGATGAAGTCATTGTGTTCATTGCATGTATGAACAGAATTTCTTTGAGCATTTGAAGAGAGGGACATTTTGGATTTTCCCTCAAAAGTAAAAACTGGCTGTGCTATTTGTTTATTCAGAACACTGTAACTTTTGCGAGTCTGGCTTATCATCTATCTCGGATTTAGTTCATGTGCTTTTAGTCAGTTTAACAATTATTGGCTATGTCAATGGTATGTACTTTCTTCAGAAACAAACATATATAATGTGTATGGAGGTGGTGTTCTTTGGTTTAGATCCAAACCTGAAAAATATTGGACATGATCTCTTGCCCTTTTGAGATATGTAACTGCACAATTTGGGCGAGATGTTGATGACTTATTCTAACAACTTGACAAAGTCTCTTGCTCCTTACTGTGAAAGGTTGTGGTACATTGAAGATCACCCCAATTTCACCTGCCATGTCTGTTGCTTCTAATTTTGTCAAAAACTGAGCAATTCAGGTATGTCAGTGACAGCTAACAGTGAACAAGAAGACTATTGTTAGAATTTTCAAATAAACCAACATGACTGATGTTGCTATTATGCTCTGTTTCATCGCTAAATTTCATAAGGTCTTCTATTTGTTTCATCGCTAAATTTCAAGCTCATTCTTATTCTGGTTTTTATGCTAAATTTGTTTATGTATTTTGATCTGAAACTATTGTTGATGTCAAATTGTTAATTAATTTTGTTCCATATCATCTTTTGTTTAAGTGAAATAATTTTCATCTCATTATTCTAATTCTAAAAAGTTTTATTCTCAGGTTATCCTAACAATCTGTCATCCATATTGTTAACAAACGCACCCTTAACATGATTTGAGTCACTATGAATTGAACTTTTATTCCTGTGATGGCCACTTAAAATTGTGAGTTGGAATTCAAAAACAGTCGGTGATGTGATATAAAATATTTTGTGCTTCCTTGCTATAAAATATTCATGCTCATACCATTTTCAGATTTCGGCCATAACTCTTCATGTGCCTTTCTGTTTGAGCTTCGTTATTTCTGATTGTTAACTAGCTGATTTGTCTATTTTAAAGTCTTCTTTTTTGTCCACAATTTTACATTTCTATCTCCTTCTACCATATTGCAATATTTTTATCTTCTTCGCATTACATTTTTATGTAAGGCTTACACTAATGCTGCCCCTGCCTCATGCATGAATAAATTGAGACCGGTCATAGGAGTGCAAGAAAGCGGGCACGGACGATGTCTAACAGTAGTGTGTTCTCCTATGCCCCTCATTTCTCACTTCTTATAACACAGTGAACTTATTACTTGTGTTATTTTCATTTTAAATACATCATTGCGGTTCGGTTTTTTTGGAATGTTGTTCGCCCTAATGTTAAAGGTGGCGGAACGAAACGTCTGTCTTCCGGAGAGGAGAGGATGAGTCGGGGCACCCGAGCTCCCAACTTCACTGAGGCCCAAGATCGCGTCCTCATAGGTCTCCTTACCGAGCAGTTTGATAAGCATAACTGCATCGAAGGAACATTTAAGCCAGGGGTCTGGGGTGAAATCCTTTCCACATTTAATAGCGCGACGCACTTGGATTGCAAACATTTCACGTTGAAGGGTCAATACAAAACCCTTAAGCGCAATTACAATTTTCTGCGTACACTGCTTGACCAAAGGACTGGCTGGGGATGGGATGATATAAACAAGATTCCTATCCCTGGACTTCAACACTCTTGGGACGACATCCTGTCGGTAAGCTTCTCCTGTGATGAACTTCAGTTTCATGCACAGTCAATCGTATGATCCATAGACTCATGGACTATATTTTTCTTCCTTTTCAGTCACGTCCACAGTACAGCTCCCTCAGAGGCAAACCCTTCCCCTTTAGGACTGAGATGGATTATTTAGCCAGCAACAGCACAGCATTTGGTCCAGATGCTGAGGGAACCTGCCGTAGACGCAGTGTGCCTGCTTACAGTCCCAATGAAGCTAACATTGACTACAATATGTCTAGTCAGTCACAACGCACACCTGTCAATGAATTTCTTGCCGCACTTCAGGGAGACAAAGAAGATGATGAGTTAGTCATGGGTGTCTCCGCCGGTTACATGGCTTCCCCTCCCACACCCTAATCTAGAACTATGGCCTCATACAGTGAGGTTAACTCTCCGCGCAAGAAACGTGCCTCCTCAAAATTGAAGGGAAAGGCAATTCATGATCCCACTGTGATCACGAATTTTATTGATGTTGTTCGAAAGCGGACTGACCTTCTCATAGATATACGTGCGGAACGGGCTTCTACGATGTCTGCCCCTGCAACCCCGATCCAGACACAACCCACACCCTAGGAGCCAGATCGTATTCCTTCCATGAAAGATTGCATAGATGCATTGCGAGAGGTTCCTGACCTACATCCAGACTTGTTCGTGAGGTCCTTGGAGCTCTTCAAAGATGCGGGGAATCGCGGAATATTTATGAACCTGAATAATGAGGAGAAGATCCGATGGATGTTGCACCATGTGGGGTAGTGGATTTGTGATTTCTTATGTCTTGACTTGGATACTGTATTTGGATAATATTTAATTTCAGTCATAGAACTCGTACCTTTTTCTTCATAGTTGTTGTTATTGATTTCTTATGTTGACTTGGATTGTGTGTTGAATTGGAACATGTATTAAGATTTATATGCTTGTATTCATACTTGTTGCGTGTTCATTATGTTGTACTACTGTGGGTACTTATCAAAGTAAGTGCAGGTTTTTGACGCCTTTGTAGGTATGGGGCGGTACAGATGTTATGTCGTTTGGGTTGGGCGTGAGCCAGGGCTATATTTCACTTGGCCTGAATGCTTTGCCCAAGTTAATGGGTACCCCGGGGCTCGTTATAAGGGCTTCCATTCAATTGAGGAGGCCCAATGTGCGTTCTCTGGTATCGTCCAACAACGTCCTGAGAGGCGAACAGAAGTTCCTCAGTATTATGCTGTGCCTTGCACATCTGAGCAAGTAGTTGCAAGGCCACCTGCCTCCTTTACACACGCTCTCCACTTTGACTGGCAATCGTTTGTTGTAATGATACTCCTGTGCATTGTTGTAGTCATCCTTCTCATGATTTTACTTACCGTTCTACTTATGTCCATCCGAACTTTCTAATTTGTATTGTACTGTCTTACACATGTACGGTTTATGTAACATTATATCCCACTTATTATAATGTCTTGCATGTAGAATTTAGTGATGTTGTATTGGACTTCATGGAAGAGGACGAAGAACTGTTGAATGTGATTGAGGACACAATTATTGCGCACATTGAGAATGAATACGTTCCACGCATACGTCGACGTATGCATAACTCTGCTCTATCTGGCCACACATGGATCCATGAGATACTAGATGGGCATGACGAAAGGTCTTACCAGATGTTTCGAGTGCATCCTTCCATGTTTTTAGGACTCCGTGACTTACTTGTGAGCCGTGGCCTTTTGAGGGACTCGCGCCATGTGACAGCGACGGAGCAACTTGGTATGTTCCTATATGCTGTCGGTCATGGCGTTGCAACGGGAGCCATGTGCGAGCGGTTCCAGCATTCCCCTCAAACCATTAGTCGATACGTCAACTTCGTCACAAAGCAGATAGCTGAGTTAAAGTATGACTTTATTAAGTTGCCCACACACACTCAGGTCTGTGAGTGTCATCCGCACATCAGAGGAAAGCAAACGTTCTACCCCTACTTCAAGGTGAGGACATTGCTATTGTACAGTCGTGATGTGTGTGTTCAGATTGACTAATAAATGTTCTCATATTTTTCTTTTATGTACAACCATATAGGATGCGATTGGAGCCATTGACGGGACACATGTTTTGGCGAATGTCCCACGGATACACCACGGACGATTCAGAAACCGCAAAGGTTTCATTAGCCAGAATGTCATGGGTGTCGTGTCCTTCGACCTAACCTTCCAATACGTTGCGGTTGGTTGGGAAAGATCGGCTGCCGACATGCGGGTGCTAAGATGGGCTTTAGACGAAGGTGGATTGACTGTCCCTCGTGGAAAGTATTATCTTGTAGATTCAGGGTATGCAAACTCAAGTGGTTTCTTAGCTCCATATCGTGGCCAAAGATATCACTTAGCATCATTTCGGGGGGAACAAAATCGCACATATGCGAACAAAGAAGAAAAGTACAACCATCGTCATGCTCAGTTAAGGAATGTTGTGGAGAGAGCGTTTGGCGTCTTGAAGAATCACTTTCAGACGCTAAAGGAGGGGAACATGTACCCCTGGGCGACGCAGAGGAAGATGGTCATTGCATGCGCGATTATTCACAACTTCATACGTTGATCTCAGGGACATGACTATTACTTCAACTGCGAGAACAATGAACAAATAGTTAGTGAGGATGATGGTGATGAAGACGTTCCGATTGACATCCCTCTCAGCAGGGCTGAGGTTACGCTAGGAGGGCAGATTAGGGAGTCTATTGCTAACGCACTCTGGACATGAGTTGCGTTCGTCATGTCTCATGTTCGGTGCTCTGTTTCGCATCTCGCTGGCCGTGTTCATTTGTATGTTTGCTTATCTCCTGTATTGTTTTTCATATGCTGTATGCATCATATATGTTGTTGCTTGTGTTGAACATTTCCTTCTTAATAATTGAGTTTACTGAACTTCCTTTCATTTTGGTTTTGTGAACATTTTTCAAATTAATTTCAAGCATGTCCATTCACAACATACATGTAATAAGTACGTGTAATTTTTTTCGCAGGAGGCAATAATGTAAATGAGTTTATTGGATGGATGGTTCCATTGCTTGGAGCAACCCTACTGGACAATGATTTTATCCAACCATCCTCCTATTTTCAAGTCTGTGAACGGTGCATGCAATTTTGCAGCCCTATCCATTGCTACGCTGGGATGGTCGGATGGCCTCAGTTCAACCACATGTCAGTGGGTTTTTTGGATAGCAGGAGGGCAAAATTGCACGCTCCTAATTCGCTCATTGGGCAATGATGAAATACTGGAAATGAGTCTATTGGTTGGATGGTTCCACTGTTTGGAGCAACCCCACTGGACAATGATTTCCATCAATATTAACTTTTTATTTCTGAGCCTGCTTTCTTGCATCTCCACTGAGGATGGTTAATATTGTGTAAATTTGCAACCCTATCACTTGGTACGCTAAGATTGTCGGGTGGCTTCAATGCAACGATGTCTCAGTGTGTTTTTTTTTTGATGGCAGGAGGGCAAAATTGCACGCTCCTAATTCGGTCATTATAGGCAATGATGAAAGAATTAAATTGAGTCTATTGGTAGGATGGTTCCATTGTTTGGAGCAACCCCAGTGGACAATGATATTTTGTATACTATATACATGTTTCTGAGCCTAGAAATGATTAATACTTGACAGCGTTACAGTGTACCCGATGGATGGTGAGGTTATGACAACGGTAGGTAATGTAATTTTATTGTTCTCATTTTTTTACTTTATTCTCGTATTTGTTGCACATAATCTACTAATTCTTTGTTTGTAGAAATTCAATTTTTTTATCACAGGGGTAAAGGATGGTCGCTCGTGGATTTGGCTAAAAAGACGACTCATGAATGATGTATTAAATTTTTTTTTTCCAGTTATAATAGATATTGTAAAAATAAAATTTTATTTATTGAATTGACGGTTTTGTGTAAATTGTTCTGGTAGGTGACTTTGTCTATAAATAAATTTTTGGCGTAACTAAGTGTACGATATGTTATACAACTTGAGGACTATATTTTGCTATGTTGAGATTGAAACGTATACATTTGAGGTTGTCACAGTCATCATTATGTCATTAGAAAAGAATAGAATAAAAAGTTAATGATTTACTATATGCTGAGAATAGTCTCGTAGTAATATTTATCTAATGAATTTAATTCATTATTCTATTTTTTGCGTCTATAAAAATATAATTTTGGTCACAACATGTTGTCAATCTTATCTCATTCAAATGAATATTTTTATTCTAAATTCCTTTTTAACAATATACTGTGTTAAGTCATCGAATTTGACGGGAAAATAATAATAATATAACTTTAAAAAAAAATTATATATTCATGTTGTAACGTGTGTTAATTTTGGAAATGAGAATAAAAATAATGACAAATCTAATAATAATATACATATTAATAAGTAATTTGAAAAGAATAGAAATTAAAAATAACATATGTAAAGATGGAATGGGTATTTTGACATGCTATTCCTTTCTTTATCCCACTCATTATTCTGCTCATTCCTACCAAATCACGTGGAATACTAACTACTTACCAAATCAAAATACCTCTTATTCTGGTTTAAGAAATCCCCAGAACCTTATCCTGGTTTAAGTTATTCTACAAACAAAGTGAACCTTAGGGTTGATCTCATCTCTTGGGGTTTTAGTTTTGATCTCCAAAGAATGACACATTTAATTGGACGGCTATAGATAAGTTTTTCGATCTAACGGTGGAAATTAAATATCAAAGTGTCGAAACCAACATAGATGTGGATATTTGAATATTTTAATAATTTTAATATATATTTTTTTTAAGATGAGAAAGTGGGAGTTTTCGAGGGGGCTCAATATATATATATACACACACACTATGCGAACCACATAGTGGGAACCGCACACTGTTTTGACCCCATTCTCTATATTAAAAAATAATAAAATTTATCATAAATCTTTAAATATCGAATTACCCTCCTTATAGTTATTTTCATCATTTGAAACTTTATTTTCACCATCCGATCATATTCAATTGTGAAACCTAATTGTAGTTGTCCGTTGGATACTTACAAATCTAGATTTCAAAAAATCATAAAAAAATAATAAAAAAATAATAAAAAAATAAAAAATTAGTCTGATTATCCTTAGAATTGTTCCCATCCTCTGGAGTTTTAATATTAATCACTAATTTGGTCGCACAATATCGGATGACTATAATCAATTTAGATACAATTCAATGGTGAAAATTAAGCTCCAAGCGATAAAAATTATCTTAAAAAATAATTAAATATTTAATAATTTATAGTAATTTTTATTTTTTCCGACATCGAGATGAGGGAGACCGCATGGGAGGTCCTGTTCGCACAGTAGCACTATATATATATAGGGCCCGCCATAAAAAGCCTCAGGACTCATCTAACTTAGATGAAACTCTCTCAAAACTCTCACTTCTCCATCTTAAAAAAATAAATAAAAATTATCAAAAAATCTAAAATATGCAAATACCCCATCTATATTAGTTTCATACCTTGAGATATAATTCTCACTGTTGGATCAAAAACGTAATTGTAGCTGTCCAAGCAAATGCATGGTTATTTGAGGATTAAACCTCAAATCCTAATGGATGAGATCAACCTTAAGGACTAATATGATGAATTTTTTTAAATTATTTTTTGATGATTTTCTAACAATTTTAGATGTTTTTTGATGCCTCTATGGTTGGATGCTTAGAATTGATCGTTAAGATTGGACGGTGAAAATTAAAACCCCGAGATAGGAACAACCCTAAGGAGCTTATTTAAAATTATTGATCAATTTTATTCTTTTTTAAATATGCTTATTCTAAGTGTGTCGTCATTGTTGTGAGAATATATATCTAACACGTACTTTTTGATTGCTATTCAATTTTTTTTCATGTTGTGCCCTGGATGGAGATGCAGTCCCTTGGATCAATTCAGCAGAAGAAAAATTTGATTGAAACTAGCAATGTAAAGAATGTAGTTGAATTTCCATTCTTTTTCCTGTGAAAATGAGCCTTTCTATTGCCTCCCTATTTATAAAACGAGGTAAAAACCCCTCTAAGTTGCCTGCTTACATGTAATTAATCAGATCCCTTTTGTTAACACTATCAAAATTAAATTTTGAAAAAAAAGTGAAATAAGAGTGGAATAAAGGTTTAAAATTTGGAATAACATCGTATTAACAAACGACAGTTTTGAAGTCATCATTGTATCTTTTTTAATATTAAATATCTCTTGAAATCTACTTAGAACACGTGGCGACTCTATGTGTTTTCTTGGTCTCTTATCTAAAATTTTCAAAAATCTATTTTTTATATAATTTCAGAAAAATCTGGGACACCTTTTTCAAATCTCCTCTCCTATAGTGTCAACAAACGGAGCCTAGTATGAGTGAATGATTATAATTTGAACAAAACCTATGAACAATTTCAAAATCCTGAAGTGCACTTATGGACCTCTTTATAACCTCTAACTAGAAACACTGCAGCCCGACCTGTATCTGCCTACATATCACGAGACAAAGAAAAGTGCCAATAATTAAGTTGTGTCTGTACTCCAGTTTTTAACTTTGAAGAAGCAACTGGAAGCACAAGGTGATCCCTATACAGGGAAATGCGATAAGAACAGAGAGATATCTGCATTCTCATTGGATTCAAGCTATTTCTTCATATCCATCTAATCAACTGAACAAATAGCAGAGCAAATCATCAGCTCATTAAATAGTTTGTGGATGGACTAGTACTGTGTATGGCAACAATGGCTTGTAGAGAAAGTTTTGTAACCTCACCATTATCCCCACTAAGCTTACGAAGGAGAGTTTAATTACTTTTCCAATGGTAGAGAAATGCTACTTGTACTCTTTTAAGATATAATATTAACTAACTTACTTTGAGATCATTTAACTCATCAATAAGTTGGATCACTAATTTTTTTCCGACCGGATTTATAAGTTTAAAAATTTTAATGTCCTAATTCATTCCAAATAATTTGTTGGTATAAAGTCATAAAGCATACATCACCTCAAGTAAAGGTGTACTACTCGGATAGCAAACTATTCAATCATCAACTATGGACTCCTGCTCTAGAATACAAGAGAAGAAGAGTCATGGATAGGAGAAGAAGGAAAACTGTGAAGTAACACTGAATCTTGACTTCAAATTTGATACAAGATACAACACAAGATGCATGATGACAAAATTATCTTTATTTTAATGCAGCAAGTCAGTCATTTAAAGTTTAGGATATGGTATTTTTTTCCTTCTTGTGTTTTATATACGTCAAATTTGGTGTAAAAAAAAAGTGTTACTTTACTGTTTTTTTAGAGAAAAAAATAAGAAAGAGAAATGTTACTATACCCCTGTATTTAGGATGCCATTTATCACCCTCTTTTCTTGACATTTGCTTGAAAAAGTTGATGACTGAAAGTATCTAATGTAAGTCTAGTAATAACATGAAGGAGACCATAGTATTTCTCAACAAAAAAATATTAGAGTCCATCCGGCTAGATGAATCAAAAGGAGATAGAATCACTCAAATCCTCCAACTTACATGTGCCACCGAGATGTAGTACAAATCGACTTGACCATCTTTCTATTCAAGTGAGAACAAGTCTGTTGGAGTGGCTATATAATAGTCTTACTTTGGTTAATTAATTTGAGTTGTGATCAGTGCTTATGATTTTGGGTCCTTCAAATTCAACATCTGAGTTTTGTGATTTGTAAGATAGTATCAAAACAGGGGCCTGGTCCAACTTTATCTTTTCAAATTTATCATCTAATTTACGTCACCTCTTGTTATCTAATTTTCACAGCCTATCTTAATCGTGATGGGGAGTGTTGGAGCGGCTATATAATAGTCTTACATCGGTTAATTTCAGTGGTGGCCAGTGCTTATGATCTTAGACCTTTCAAACTCAACACCCGAGTTTTGTGGCTTATAAGAAAGCCGAACTATCATGATGTCACATGCATGATTACATTCAGAGAACAAAATCATCTAGCAAATAGTAACATTTTTCCTAAATTTTGAGTAGAATGCATAAAAATGGAATTGATCGAGGTCTGAAAAATTAATCTGGTTCCCATTTCTTGATGGCAAGAATGGGCGAGAGAGGCTGTCCTTGTCACTTTGCCTGTTCAGGTATTAATTGCCTTTGGAGATATGCAGGGGAGGACCGAAAGTGGGATCTGGGATGCATGCCTCCATGCAATGCCTATCCTCTACCCTTCCTCCTTCCTCTTCACATACTCTTTATTTTCTTTTATTCCTTGTAAAAGTTCATCAGTGTAACACCAGTTGTTGGAAATTGTGGATGGCGTTTATGTCCATTTGGAGTGTTGTGCATGGTGGCTTCTTGTTCCCCACCTCCTCTCTCTAGATCTCTCTCTCTCTACTATCCTTCTTTCTATCTCAAACATCCAGTACTAGACTCACGTGAATGCGTTTCAGAGGCTGCATCCTCTGCGTTCTGCTACGGCATATGTATCAGAAGATGCCTGCAGTATACTAAGCCTGCTGTGGTCCTCCATTCACCTTATAAAAGAAATCAATCAGGATCTAGCTTCTCAGTGCAACATCGGACTAGACTTCACCAGTAGTTAGTCTAAGGATGACACATGTAAAGAAAGTTGGCGAATTCAAATGTATCCTGTTGTAGTCCACTACTTTCTTTTGTTTCCGATTTTTTCAGTTTCCGATACAACCTATAACATTTGGATACAACTATGAACATAATACTGCAACTTTAATTTAAAGCATACTCTAATGTACCTAGATACAATCTAAACTACTACACAAATATATATCCTAGTGTATGTAAATACAAACCAGATCATATAAACACAAGTGGTTGTATAACCCAAACTACTACATAAATCTACACCCCAGTATATGTAAATACATCACATAAATACAAATGGTTGTACTTAAATATTCATTGGAGTGTATTTTAAATTATAGTTAGTAGTATAATAATCTTAATTATATTTAAGTACTCTTATGTTGTATCGAGAAATTAGAAAAATTGAGAACACACGTTGCGATGTGATACATTTCGATTGACAAACCTATTTTATAGGTGTATTCATGCATTGATTATTATTGGAGTCTAGTCTAATGTTGCACTGAGAAGAAGCCAACTCAAAAAAATAAATTGTATCCATTCATCATACAACTCTCTCTCAGGATCATCTACCCTTTTGTGGCCCTACTCTACTTCCCCTCTAAGCCATTCACTACCCGTTTATATATGATCTAGGGGTACTTCTCCACGACTCTCTCTCTCTCTCTCCATGACTTCCATTCAGCATAGCCTGCACTCTCACCTTCCTCACTCAGGTAGCCATCATGATCAAGTTTACATCTACCCTTCCATGCCAACAGAAGCTTCCTCACCTGCATGCGCCATCTCCTTCTGCCCGTGCAGAGGAGGATGGCGTGGGTGCGATCACCAACATATCCATCACCATCAACTCAACGTAACTGAATAAATTGAAGAGGAGGAGATTATGTTTTGATAGTCTTGGTCGAAAGCAAACAGTCTCCTTTCTATCATGACCTCAGGATAGATATAGATACATAGATAGATAAAACAGATATCCAGTAGGTAGAGATATAGATATACTCATGTTTGTTTACTATGCCTTCCATGGATCTCCTCTCTCTATACCTACGAACCCTTTCAGTTCGGTGGATCAACACATGACATCAGTCTTCTGGAATCACCTCCGATGGCCATGGACAACGAAATCAGGAACGAGAGCAGTACCAGAGACAGCGATCCCTCAAACATAGATTCGAGCACATGGATGCCTTCCAAGATGAGATTCATAAGGAGGGTGATGAGTTCCAATGCGATGGCCGCCTGCAACCCAGGAACGATGCTGCCGAAGCTTCAGGGTCGACAGCAATCAATCGAAGATGGTAACACCACCACAACCAGCAGCAACAACAACCACCATCATGATGTCCCCAGTTGCACTGTTCGAGTCTGCTCGGACTGCAACACCACAAAGACGCGTCTGTGGAGGAGCGGCCCCAGGGGCGCCCCAAGGTTTACCACACTCCTCTCCACCCCCAAGTCACCATATATAGTATCCTCCTCCTCCTGTTGGAGTACGTTCTTATCTCCCGGCTCCTTCTGTTTATTCTGCACGGTCCAGTCTCTTTGCAATGCTTGTGGGATAAGGCGCATCAGGAAGGTCAGGAGGGCCATGGCTGCTGCACCCCCTCTGGCCGGTGGCTTCACCGCTGCGGGCGCCGTTGCAGCAGCAGCTGCACAGGCGCACGAAGAGAAGAGGGTTGACGACGGTGAGCCATGCACTGTTCACGTCAAGAAAAGGTGCAAGTTTGCTGAGTCCGCAAAAGGGAAGCTCCAACTTGAGAAGTTCGCCATGGGTTTGAGCAAGAACAAGGCGTCCTACCGGGTGTTCCCTCAGGACGAGAGGGAAGCCGCTGTGTTGTTAGTGTCTCTCTCTTGTGGTGTGATCCGGGGTTGAGTAGGAGTTTTCTCCATCTCCCTTCTTGTCTGTGTTTCTTCTATGCCTCTTGTTCCTGTGCTAGTTAATTAATCTCAAGCACTTTGTTTAGAGAATGAGGAAGAGTGAGATAATAAGGAGAGAGAGCTCTGCAGAGATTTGATTTATTCTTAGACAGTGATCTGCCTGTGCTAGTTAATCTGAGTACCTTGTTTGTGTTGTGAAATAAACTTAATTTTATGGGAATCTCCTTATAATTATGTAAGGAGTTTCTTATATTATGAATTAGAGAGAAAATAATGGGTCCTTTATTATTTAGAGGTTATGGTATCTTTTGGGTTTCTCTTATAACTCTTGTAACCTTCATTTGAATTAAGAATGCAAGAGAAGTGGAGAGTCATGTAATGGTCATTAATAGGAGTTGAAGAGTCTTTTGTAACCACCCAAGTGTAACTCCCATGCATGTAATGGGGAGATTTTCGTGCTCCACCTTGGAGCCTTAGTTAGTGGGAGTCTAAAAGTCATTTTAGGAAAGTTATCTATCTAGAAAGCTTATGTAAGGTCTATATATACATGTGATTAGTTGTTTTCATGTAAGAAGTCACATATGATCAATAGAATATCCACTTTTTAAGGTCTTCTTCAACTTTTGCGTTTTCTACTTTCTCTACATATTTTTCCACCACAATTTCACCTTGTGTGATTAAGAGCCCACCATTAGCTTCCAACAAAGTGGTATCAGAGCAAGATTTCTACTAGTTAGTATGGCTAGTGGGAATATGGCGTTTCAAATTCCTCAACTCTTCAAAATCAACTATGAGAATTGGAGCATCCAAATGAAGGCGCTTCTTAGATCCCAAGATGTATGGGATATCGTCACCCAAGGTTATGATGAGCCAGATGATGAAGCGACCTTGCCTCAAAATGAAAGAATTTCATTGAAGGATTCAAGAAAGAGGGATAAAAAGGTCATTTTTCTCATCTACCAAAGGGTGGATGAAGCTACCTTTGAGAAGATTGCCGAAGCAACTTCTTCAAAGGCGACATGGGAGTTGTTCGAGAGATTTTGCAAAGAAGAAGAGATGGTGAAAAAGGTACGCCTCCAAACTCTAAGAGGTGAATTTGAAGCCTTACAAATGAAAGAGTCCGAGACTATCTCGGATTACTACACAAGGGTGAAGATAGTTGTAAATCAACTACGAAGAAATGGTGAGGCTACATCGGATGTTCATGTGGTGGAGAAGCCACTATGGTCACTTGATTCTAAGTTTGACCATATAGTAGTGGCTATTGAAGAATCTAAAGATTTGGATACCATGTCCGTCGAGCAACTCATTGGGTCCTTAGAGGCCCATGAACATAGGCTTCTCAAGAAGAAGAAGGAAGCCTTGGAGCAAGCACTTGTCGCCAAACTTTCTCTCAAAGAAGGAAAAGGTGAAGGCAAGAATCAAAGAGAACGTGGTCGTGGACGTGGTGGTCGTGGCCGCGGTGGAAAAGGAGACGAGGCATCTCCTATGAAGAGAAGGGAATCACTTCTACAAACTCCACAAGAGGCCGTGGTAGAGGCCGTGGTGATTCATATGGAAAGCCAAGGTATGGAAAATCTCAAGTTGAATGTTACAACTGTCATAGACGTGGACATTATGTAAGTGAATGTTGACGTGGTTTCACTAACAATAATGATGAGAAGGCTAATCATGTTGAGAAGCAAAATGAAGATGAAGAATCATTTGTCTTGTTGGCATACAAAGGAGAAGAGAAGGACAATCAAGAAGCATGGTATCTTGACTCTGGAGCAAGCAGTCACATGAGTGGACAAAGAGAGATCTTCACAAATTTTGATGAGACAGTTGGTGGCCAAGTTACTTTTGGTAATTCATCCAAAATAACAATCAAGGGAAAAGGTAACATGTTGATTCGTTCAAAGAATGGAAATTATCAATTGATTTTCGATGTTTATTATGTTCCGGAGATGAAAGATAATATTATAAGTTTGGGACAACTCTTAGAGAAAGGCTATGATATTCGCTTGAAAGATCATGGTCTTTCAATAAGAGATAAAAGAAACAACTTGATTGCTAGAGTTGGCATGCAAAATAATAGAATGTTTGTTTTGGATATTCAAAGTGAAGTTACAAAGTCCTTGAAAGCATGTTTTAAAGATCTCTCTTGGTTATGACACTTGAGATATGGGCATCTTAACTTTGGTAGTTTGAAGTTTTTGTCTAAGCAAAAGTTGGTGAAAAGATTGCCTCATATTGATCATTCGGATGAGTTATGTGAAGGTTGTATTTTTGGCAAGCATCATAGAAAGAGTTTTCCAAAAGAAGCAATAAGAAGGACAAATGGGCCACTCCAACTCATTCACACCGATGTATGTGGGCCAATTTCTCCAACATCATTTGGTAAGAATAGATATTTTCTTACCTTTACAGATGATTTTACTAGAAAGACATAAGTGTATTTTCTTAAAGAAAAATCCAAAGTATTTGATACTTTCAAGAAATTCAAGGTGTTTGTAGAAAAGTAAAGTGGTTGCTACATCAAAGCCATGAGATCAGATAGAGGTGGAGAATTCACATCAAAGTCTTTTGAAGCATTTTGTGAAGAGCATGCGGATATTTTCACAAAGCTTTTGAAGTTTGATGTCTTCTCCAAATTGAAGAAATTACTTGGAATGCTTGATGGAAGAGAATTAAGTTTACAAGGGGGTGTTGTGAAATAAACTTAATTTCATTGGAATCTCCTTATAATTATGTAAGGAGTTTCTTATGTTATGAGTTAGAGAGAAAATAATGGGTCCTTTATTATTTAGAGGTTATGGTATCTTTTGGGTTTTTCTTATAACTCTTGTAACTTTCATTTGAGTTAAGAATGCAAGAGAGGTGGTGAGTCATGTAATGGTCATTAATAGGAGTTGAAGAATCTTTTGTAACCACCCAAGTGTAACTCCCATGCATGTAATGGGGAGATTTTCGTGCTCCACTTTGGAGCCTTAGTTAGTGGAAGTCTAAAAGTCATTTTAGGAAAGTTATCTATCCAGAAAACTCATGTAAGGTCTATATATACATGTGGTTAGTTGTTTTCATGTAAGAAGTCACATATGATCAATAGAATATCCACCTTTTAAGGTCTTCTTCAACTTTTGCGTTTTCTACTTTCTCTACATATTTTTCCACCACAATTTCACCTTGTGTGATTAAGAGCCCACTATTAGCTTCCAACAGTTTGTAGAGGGAAAAGGAGTAAAAAATAAAAAGGGGATATATAGCTCAGCAAGAATTTGAATATTCCTGTGAGAGCCTGCAGTTTCTTAATTTCTTTTGTTGATCTTTAATTGTTTCCGCCGTCCCTCGTGCACCTTTCTTCTTGTTGCTCCGCCCCTCCTCACTCCTGATCGATTCGTCCTCCCTTCTTCGTCCTATCCTACCCATCAGACCAACCCTATTTCACCTTCTTCTTCCCCCTCCGATCGGCCCCTCAGATTTCCCTATTTGTATATATATTAAGCATGACCTGATCAATAGAGCTGATATAACTCTTTTTCACGAAACTTCACTTGATTTGCATGTCATATTTATACAAAAAAGGAAGCGCTTACTTGTTGTACTGCTCTGCAGAAGAAATTGCAGCATGACTTAAAGATAGATGTGGTCTTTTTTTTTTTTTTTGAAGTGGTCCTGAGGCCGAGTATTTACAACTATTTATATATAAGTGACCGAGGGTTCTAATCCGAAACCCGAGATTTTCTTCTATAATTGGAGATAATTTTAGTCAAATCGACGGGTCCGCCTAATTAGGCGACAATTTTAAGTCCGTCTGATTTCTGGAGAAATAATCCCACAGACTAGGAGATAAATATCCCAACAGCACAAAGATTGCATGGCTAGGGGTTTTTAGGCTCCAACCAAGATCGAATCTAAGACCTCCCTTATGAAAGGAAGGTAGTGAACCAACTGTTCTAGGCAGCTGGTTCGGATACATGTGGTCTTGATCCGACGATGATTGTACTACATTAATGTCTATTTCCGTGAAAACATTGCAGCAAATATTTCTCCTCTCAATTTAACAGTTGAAGCCCACGTAGTGAAACTAAGAATTCCGGGCAAGCCAGATCCAGCTGAAACAGCTCGCTCAGTTTGGGCTGCATCCCGTGGGCTCCTGATGCCTGAGCTGGACTCGTCAACTACAAGCCTCAACTTGAAGAATCAACTTGGCCAACTCAAACAGATCGCTTAGCCCACACCAGCTTTACGCAAGTTTAAAGACCACCATGATGTTGTGGCCAATTGAATCAAAGGTAAACAGATCCTCATGATCAACCTAGGTGGAGGCGATAGAGATTAATTTGAGAAGATCACACAACTGGACAGTGTTAGGACATATCTTTCTTCTTCCAAACAAGTGGAAGGAGAGAGATGCCACCATGCGTGATGAACTAGAATAAATCCCCTAGTCTTAATTATTAGTGACTACTTAAAATATTAATTTTTTTATCAAATAATTACTAATTTTTATAATTTTTTAAAAAAAGACAAATATTATACTATATAAATATTTTATTTAAATATTCAAATATTATCCGTATCTATTCTGAATTTGGAGAATATCTGTTTAAGGGTATCGGCTCCGTATCTCACTCGTAAACAAAGTAGATACGAATTATTTGTTTATTATAAACAGATGGACACAAAAACAGCATATCTGATCCGTTTGCACTCGTACAGAGCTAGAATACTCTTAATAATATGATAACCCTTTGCTCACGACTCATGAGGGTCGAAGATATCTTATTACGTTGGTTCAAGGAAAGATCACTGGAAACAAATGTAATGGGAACGTGTCAGTACGACGGAGACAAGTGCAGGCTTGTTTGGCCGTGTTCTCACGTCCAACTCAACATATATATAGCGATGGTACGATGTGATATGATTATAACGCGCATTACGATGAAATATGACATTGTGACATGCTAGGGTGTGGAACAGTGATGTATATTAATAGTGGGCTATGATTATGGTGGAAAAATTGAACAATACTTAGAGAGCACCTTTACACTCCTCTAATTGCTTAATTTATTTGCTCTTCAGTCGTGGGTTTTCATGCTTGGATTAATTCCGTGGTGATACTTGTGAATCTTGTTGCATATATGCATGGTATATATAGCATCATGAGTTTAAAGGGTTACATACATGGATCTTCCATAAGAATCACCCCGTTGGAAGAAATTAAAGCATGAAAAGTGATGGAGCACAACTTGGTTGCTGTTTAATTTGACAAAAAATAATGTAAAATTTTGTAATAAAGCACGGTTTTTTGGTAAGCTAGAAAATGTCATACAAATGTTACAATATTTATGGTGCTTTACATCAAATCGAACAACCCCTTAATTGCAGCATTTAATATGAAGACCACATGTGCAAATATTGCTACAAAAGAAGATCACGTCTATAACCACATGTGTTGTGATGACAAGATTACAATTATACGTCTATACAAAATTCCTTTTTGTTCTGTGTTGTGGTTCGAGTGCTTAGTTAGCCATGCTGCCGTTAATTTGTTTGTGTTAAATGAAAGAGTAATACTTGCTGCAACGCACCGTCATTGCAGTGGATTAATAAATATATATATTTTTTAATTTTTTTCTAGGTTGCCTCCAAGGCGTCCTAAATGTTTGTACTTTTTGTGTCCGATTGGACGATCAAAAAAATCTGAAAAGTAAAAAATCGAGCTCAATGAACAATAAAAAAGTACATTTTTCATTGTCCATTGGACTTGATTTTTGATTTTTCAGATTTTTTTGGGGTCGTCCAATTAAGTATTGCACTGTACGGACGGTTAGGACACTTCGGGGGCAACCTAGAGAAAAATAAATTTTTTTTTTAACCCACTGCAATGACGGTGCGTGCAGCAATTATTACTCTAAATGAAATGGTAAATAAAGCATAAACAAAAAGAAAGCACATGATAAAGGTCAAGTCCAGGCAACTCATGAACAGATATCCTACATTGAAAAGTAGTGTTTTAGATATGTTTGTCTCAATATATAGCATCTTTCTCTTCCTTTTTCCTTACTCAACAGTGGCACCAAAATAGGGCCCATGTACTTTGAGCCCAAGTTTTTCCAACAGCCAATTGGCTCTGCACGGGCACGTCCATTGGTACTTGGAATCCTCCCTCTTGATGAGGTGAAGGTTGCCAATCTGATGGGAATCGGATCTTCCATCTCCTGGACCTACTTGCCTGACAAGAAGGTTGTTTATAAATATGATGCCCTTCATTAGTTGGGTGCATAAGTGCATTGCACAAGACCATCTCCTTTTTTTCCCCTCAAAATCTTGAGTTCAAAAGTCCTCACCTCTGAAGTTGGTACAGGAGAAAATTTTTATCTCACAAATTCATAGAAACTATGTTTGAATGCATGCTCTTTATAAGTGATGAGACTTGTGAAAAGATTATTGTCATCCACAGACTAAAGTTGAGATAGGTGTTGGTGGTCTCATTATAGGTGTTCAAGCGAACCGTTTCAAAAAGAGGAAGCGCAAAGGATAACCTTAACCCTCATCAAGTAGATGGTTTTGGGATCCAACTAGAAAATTAAGGAAGATAGCGATCACAAGATTTTAATCAAATCTTATAATTAATGATAGCAACCACAGAAAAGAGTACAAGGGACCTTGTCCTCTCCAAGATGAAAGTGGAGATAGGTGATTAGTGGTCTCATTATAGTTGTGCAAGTTGACCCACTTCCAAATGAGGAAGTCCGAAGGGGAACCTAACCCTAGTAATGTACATATGGTTTTGGGATCCAACCAGCAAGGAAAGATAGAATCTCAAGATGGAGAGGGGAGCATCTAGGCCTCCTTTATAGACCTGTGTCAGACTTGGGATTAGAAAAGCACAGACTCCAAAGATAGTGATAAGGTCACATCCAGGGTTGATGTGCCATCCCACCACCAACGGTACGGCGGCTCTCCGGCAGCTACCGTTTGGACGGGAAAGGCCGCACGGGGGCCTTCTGAAAGCTCAATTATTGGGAGAAGCATTACCAAGAAATTGTCTAACTTTTGAAGCTTTTCATATCACCTGATCGATCAAGGTTGAATTGATATATATCTTACACCTCTAACCCATGATTCTGCTCAACATGTGTAAGCAAGGGCATGCAAATGATAACTTTAGATCGATCCTTAGTTTATAGGATATACAGCCTTTTAATACTAATATGCATAGTAGATAAGAACATAAACAAATTAATCTCTTCTAACCGATCGAATACATATGCCACAATAAAAATCTAATCACCAGATTGGTTGTTGGCTTATAGGCTAGTTAAGGGACTGATCAACAGCATAGTGTACTGTCAAATTAAGGTTCACCTTGGATGTGTACTATTTCCCGACCTATTAACATCTCTTATGAAGGATTCAAATTAGGTGATCGAGATAGATGATTATCTCTAATGGTCACTCTTCTTCATTAACATTATTGTATGTCAGTTTGATGAATCCACTAATTAGGACTAAAAAAAAGAGATGGAATTTTTAAGCATTACTCATATATATCATGAAATAAATTGGAGATTAAGCCCTCTAATCTTAATATTTGCTTGTGATCCTTCACAAGTGAACGTTATTTTGATAAACACTCCTTTTGAGGGATTCACTCACCCCCCCCCCCCCCCTCACAAAAAAAAAAAAAAAAAAAAAGGAAAATAAAAGATGAGAAGACTTTGAACAGTTTACTCCCAAATTTTGGGGGTCATCAAATAACATGAGATGTGAAGAACGATAAATAAATATCAAGTTTGAAAGGTTTAATGCCTAAATATAACAAGTTGGCAAAATCCAAAAATCTTTAAAAGGATTTATTAGCTGAAATATTTATTCATCTCAACCCCTTACAATTTTGAAACCACCTGCACAGTATGTGTGGCGATGAGCCCTCCCTTTTAGATCTGAACCATGTCCATGCTGATGCAGTCAACGGTGCCCACAGACAAGGAGATTGGAAGCCGAAGATACTTTTTTATAAATTAAATGGCAGTGGTAATAGACAGAGTACTCCAATTGCAGTGTGCCACATACCCTTCTATAAGGCAAAGTCTCCAAGATCCAATCATACAATAAGACGTAAGAGAGTAGTGCCAAGATCAAATACATAATACAAGCAGTGCTATCCTCAACATTTTCTTAAGACATTTTTAAAAACATTTTGTCATATTATATTATAGGGATGATGATCTATTTCATTAATGAGATGACTTATTTTTCATCGTCTACTCCGTTTCTTCTACACCACTTGTACTCCACTCGTTCTGATTGGTCTAGAATCTTTAAAAAGTAATTTTTTTTCTCTTTTTTAGGTTCTACTTTCCTCCTACTATAATAAATGAACCAATAGGATGAAGTGGAGTACTAATGATGCAGAAAAATAGAATAGACGATCTCAATGAGACGCTTAAGGACCTCAAGTACGCCTTAGATCGTCTTACCGTCTTGACAATTATGATATCGCTCATATGAGTAAAATGAGTCTCTATCCTTGTTCCCATGTGAGTGGGAGTATATAGAGTCTAAAAAGTAGGTCCATAGGATTCCATCTCATAGACAATTACCCCCTTCTTCGACGCAGTAAATATGATACAAGCACAAAGTATTAATCTTGTAAATGACAGCCTTAGAGTTTATTTTGGGGGTCATTCAGATTTCATCCATGTGGAGATGTATCTTACGCGCCACTTTAATTGGAGAATATGAGAAGAATAAGGGGAGAATAAACTTAATATTACTTTGACAAGTGGAATGACTTATACTATGCTGAATAGTGTATCCCGAGAATAAGGAGAATAAGTCATCTCCCTTAGACCTAAGAATTATTTATTCTTCTTATTCTGTGGCACCACAAAATTATCAAACCGAAACACTCCTTATTCTAATATACGTTATTCTGTAGAGTCTCATGTAATAACTTATTTTGCAAACAAAGTGGAGCTAAGTGAATCTTTTGGAATAAGGTAATAACTAACGTCTTCATACGCTATACTATTGGAATCTTATCAACCGAGAGGGGTCGAGAGTCGAGATGACCCAGAGTCTACTCTGGTTAGGTGAGCAAATCGGACCCCATGGAGATGATCGATGACCATTTAATACAACTGAGAGGGACATCGATCGGAACAGTCAAGGCAAAGGAGAAGGAAAAAGGAATAGGACGACATTATATATTCGAAATTTGGTGGAAGAGCGGCCATAAATAAATGGGAGCCACATGTAGGTGTTGCATTAAATGTAAAAGGAGATGGATAGTGAGACCACTGAAAGGTATTTTTCGAGCCATGTGGCTTTAGTTTTATTCTGTGGATTGGGTTGATGCACATAATTTATGCCATGAAGTGGATGATGATTTCATTGGGAGGAGGATAGTGCTATATTGCCGCCCTCATAAGATTACAATCCTCTACCCTAGTTGAGTACCCATAGAGTTCGAGTCAGTTGCAGCTGTGTAGATGATCTCACAGAGAGAGAGAGAGAGAGAGAGAGAGAGAGAGAGAGGGGCTACAAAATGGGCGTTAGGGTCTTGAGATGATGAGGGTGGGTGGGTGGAGTTCTTTGATTGTATGGCCCTCACATGTGTGCACGAGGAGAGACTTGGCACTCCCTTTGGAGCTGCCCATCAAACTGTGGCACGAGGCAATCATGGCTGTGGGGACTATGCAACACTAATTAGAATCACCCTTGTACTTTCGCTTCCCCATCCCTCAATTATCCATTAGTATGACATATAAAACCTCCCTATACCCTCAGCTTCTCTCTCACCTCTCCTCCCCTCGCTCCCCTTCTCTCTCTCTGTCTCTCGCTACACACATCGCCGCGCTAATTGCTCAGTGATTTCTGCAAGATGGATGGCCTGCTCGGCTTTATGTGCATGATTACTGTACTTTTTCTACTTGCTGCAATGATTCGTGAGAGGTGTAGGATCAGAAGAGGAAAGAACAAACTCCCGCGGGGGAGCTTGGGGTGGCCCTTCATCGGGGAGACCCTCGAGTTCGTCTCCTGCGCCTACTCCACTCGACCCGAGAGCTTCATGGACAAACGCCAGCTCAGGTAAATCCCCCTCACCAAGCTCCTCTCCATAGAGAATTCTCCTGGATATATATGTCACTGTTACTTCCACTACAGTCTATGATGTCCTCAAATTCTTGGGATATCAAGTGAAGTAGTTAGGTTAATTTTTGAGTACTAGTCTTAGCGAGAACTTATTATAAGTACCATATATGTGCCTAGCTAGAGCATGATGAAGTGGGTTCTTGGTTTGTGAAACGTGTCAGGTATGGGAAGGTGTTCAAGTCCCACATCTTTGGCAGCCCAACCATCGTCTCGACGGACCCGGAGGTGAGCAAGTTCGTGCTGCAGAGCGACGCGAGGTCGTTCGTGCCCTCGTACCCGAGGTCCCTCATGGAGCTGATGGGCAAGTCCTCCATCCTCCTCATCAACGGCAGCCTGCAGCGGCGGGTCCATGGCCTTATCGGCTCCTTCTTCAAGTCTGCCCACCTCAAGGCCCAGATCACCCAGGACATGCAGGGGTACGTGGACGCCATGTTGGGCTCCTGGCGGGATGGCCAACTGGTCCACGTCCAAGACGAAACCAAACAAGTAAGTCTACAACGCTACAACCTCCTTGATCTCCATCTCTCTAGGCCTCTCATGACACACACCCAAAGGAACATAAACACATCTATATAGAAGCAAAAGACGGCACGTTTACATATATTCGTTGCGTCTCTATTTGCACCCGTCAACATAAGATGGAAAACATAGTTTGCATGTGGTTTCATGTAGCAAATATGAGGCATGGGGGTTCCAAGTCACATTGCCTAGCTAGCTAGCTTCTCACATGGTTGATCAGTCACCTCAGCCTCTTTATGTTTTGTCTCCTCTCTCTCTCCCTCTTGTTCAGATAGCTTTTCAAGTACTGGTGAGAGCTCTGATAAGTTTGGAGCCAGGAGAAGACATGCAGTTCCTGAAGCAGCAGTTCGAGGAATTTATTGCGGGGCTCATGTCTTTGCCTGTAAAGATCCCGGGGAGTAGGCTTTACAGATCACTACAGGCAGGTCCTCCGTATGTGTATATACATATATTAACTCCACAACCAGTTGTTGATTTGACCACTCCTTTTGGCTGTACATTATTTAAGCAAACGAGGGGCCAACCCAACACTCCACTTGCTCTCTACAGGCGAAGAAGAAAATGGTGACGATGATACAGGATATCGTCACGGAGAGGAGGAGGAAGGGAGAGGCAGGTGGAGGTGCACCGAGGGATGTGGTGGACGTGCTGTTGGGGGATAACGGCGAGCAGCTCACCGACGAGCTCATCTCCGACAACATGATTGACCTGATGATACCCGGGGAGGACTCCGTCCCCATCCTCATGACCCTCTCTTTAAAATACCTCAGCGATTGCCCTCTCGCTCTCCACCAGCTGGAGGTACGTACAAACCAATATCCCAAGCTAGCTAATCTGTCCATAAAAAATTCATTTCCTCACCGACCATAGTCCTATGGACGTAGACCTTTCGGATTAGAAGGGGATCAAAAAAAAGTTGTCCTATTAGCATCAGATATACTATGAGGAACAGTATTTTGATTTGTCACCATGCGTATTGTAGTTGGGTAGTGCATAAGCCGCTGACACTTGACATGTTGGGCATTGCACCATCTTCTCCAAATTCTACATGCCAATCATGGTGCACATCCTGAATAGACTCGTGTCGAAGATATTAGGTGCATATCCTTTGACTTGGGGTTCCTTTGCTACAGTGTAACATCTGTTTTAAGCACAGGTTTCCTATAAAAGAATCTGGATTCTCCTAGTGCAAGTGAGGATGGGAATTCAATAAGTGTAGAGAGAGGACCATGAATAGACTCGTGTGGAAAATATTAGCTAGGTGCATATCCTTTGACTTGGGGCTCCTTTGCTACAGTGTAGCATCTGTTTTAAGCGCAGGTTTTCTAAAAGAATCAGGATTCTTTATTTAGTGCAAGTGAGGATGGGAATTCAATAAGTGTAGAGAGAGGATTTTTTCAAAACAACCTCTTACATAAAACTTTTCACATTCCCTATGAGGATTTTTCTTTTTCTTTTTTTGAAAAATTCTGTTAATCCACGTTTTGTACTTAACCCATCCCATCCAATCTCATCCTCACCTCACCTGCATTTACAGGAACCCAACTCTTTCATATAAATGAATGTTTGACGATTCAAAAAATTCAGACGTCCAACGGTATATATAATCATTATTTATCTTCAGATCCAGACTTTGGTATCTATATGTATCATGATACCCTAAGGAGGTTTTGCCTCTTTCTTTTGAGTTTGATAATGATGACTGTGGCCACTACTCTTGCTGGGGATCATATATGATTATGTACCGTTTGGCCAAGAAATAATGCACTTAGTCGGCTGTTCTTTGTAAGTATTGCAGGAGGAGAACATGGAGTTGAGGCGGCGAAAATCTGAGTCTGGAGAGAAGCTGTGCTGGGTGGACTACATGTCTTTACCATTCACCCAAAACGTAAGTAACTAAGCTAGCTAATACATAGATCCCATTTCAGTTAAAGCATCCTTTCTTAGTTAAAATGTTCTCTTAATCTTGCATTTTGTCACAAAGGAACCATATAAACTCCACATTATGTATAAACTTAACTCCACATTTCTACTACAGGTTATCACAGAGACCTTGAGGCTGGGGAACATCATCTACGGCACCATGCGCAAGGCCATGCGGGACGTGGAGATAAAGGGGCACTTGATCCCCAAGGGGTGGTGCGTGTTCACATACTTCAGATCGGTGCATCTAGATGAGGCCCTCTACGAGGACCCCTACGAGTTCAACCCATGGAGGTGGCAGGTGAGCCATCTCTGTCCCCTTCCCCACCCCACCTCCACCCCCACCGACAAAGGGGGACTAAAGGGAGGGCGAGTTCGTCTACTTCACGACTTGATCCATCATCACAACGTCACGTCTGCCCCATGCACTCACTTTGATCTCTGATCAGGAGAAGGACTACATGGGTACGTGCCACTTTACCCCTTTCGGAGGTGGGCAGCGGCTGTGCCCGGGGCTGGACCTGGCCAGGCTGGAAGCTTCCATCTTCCTCCATCATCTGCTCACAAATTTCACGTAAGTTTATATGACATCTCGGATCGATCCATCCACCTTGTTCTTGAGTAGGAGGGTGCCGACTGCTATTATTTCTCCTTTTGATGTGTTTTCCAAGGGTACCCTTCACATCATCATCATTGTGGGAAGAGATTCTATCTCATTATGAGATAGGTCAGTGTGTGATGCTCTTGAGTTTGAGTCTGCATTGCATGGACCCTTAGCTGTGATGGACCCGAAAAAAGGACCAATCTGCATATTGTAGCATGGGAGATGAATTATTATTTTGTGGTCACCAAGACATCTAATTAACTCTAACTTAATTGGTGAGACTCATGTCAAATTGACATCATCGATATTATTAGAGTTTTTTTTTAAAACTAAAAGTCAATCAGGTGTCTTTAGTGTTTCATCTTGGTCATCTAATTTGATCTGGCATCATAAGTCTTTGAAGATCCACTTCCGAGAATGTGGGTCACACATGTTGCAATATAAAAGCAGTCTTATATTATATATTTAGCTAGTTGTTAACCTCACATCATGTTTACAATAATTTGTCCTATATAAATAGCCTGGCTTGGAGATAGGCTTCACTAACAAACTATGGACTTCCACTTAATTAAGTAAACATCACGCGTCTACTACTCTAGCCTGTGCATCTATGTTTGCAGCATTATTGACCAAAAAAAAAAAAAACTATGTTTGCAGTATACTCTATAGTGTCATTTTAGGGGGATGAACATCTCTGTACGTACACATTCTCTGGTAACAGGTGTTATTTTTACTTGTTACTCCTTTAAAATAATCGATACCCACACCACCGACAGTGGTCCATCCTATTAATGATATATGGACTTGCCAAATGACATGTCTAAACATATCTATAAGGAGTACCTGAGTACAAGTACCAATCTGCAGGTACAAACCCTATGCGTAGGTGAGAAGTGCTTGCCACTAATTGTTTGCGGCGTTCGTATTGAACCCATGCTTTTGTCTCTTTTTCCTGCTAATCATCCCACAGGGTGTAGTTACTCCACACGCGTTGCCACACTAGAGCACTAAACACAGACGACCCACCAAATCACATGGATCTCACCTGAGGAGCAGTAACTTTATAGGTTAGTAGGAATCCATGCTCAGCATGGCAGTTCAATGGGATGACATAAAGTGGGTACAAAGGATAGGGCTTTGCCCACCTCCTGACTGTGAAAGGTGCATTTGTTTGAAGAATACCATCTTTGTCAAGTGACCAAGGATGCTAGAGGGACCATGCACATCCCCTCCAACTTGTCGTAAGCCCTTCCACTAATTATCTGCACTTTTATATTCTCTGAGAAAGACTATCTTCTTCCTTCCCATCCTAACCACACAATTACATTTTTTTTTAACCTTGAATGATCAGTTATTAGGGTAGGCAGTTTTAGGAGGACCTAGGTAGTTTTAGATCATGGGGTGTTCTTTCTAATTTCTATGAACAAGGACCTCAAGAAAAATAAGTTGGCCCTCTCAAGGGGTCTGGGTCCTTCACCTTGCTCTTGCTAATTGTGGTGTTACATCAGAGCGAAGCATCTCAATGAGAGGAAGTCCTTTTATATGCTCACTAAAGAGATTAGAGATTAGAGATTAGAGAGAGAGAGAGAGAGAGAGAGAGGTGGGCTCTCTAGTGGAACCTTTACATGTGGGGGCCAAAGTGCGTGGAAGAAACGCATCGTTCAAACTCCATTAATAAGTTCAAGATCTTACATAATGATCTTGTCTTCTTTTTGTACGCAGGTGGGTGGCCGAGAAGGACTCTGTCGTCAACTTCCCAACAGTAAGGATGAAAGGGAGGATGCCGATTCGAGTAAACAGGAAGTGAGCAAGACCAACTCGTCGTACGCCTTATGGCCTGTGGAGATCAGATCACCACAATGGATCGAGGGGCCATGGCCGGCCACACAGCAGCCGACAACAGACCACCACCACTACCACCAAGAAAGGAAGGGAAGACGACTCCACACGTGTGGACAGGAGAGGAACTCCGGACGACACCAAGCATTACTCTACATAAATACCCCTGACACCGCTTCTTGTACTTGTTTATTGACTGACCCACAGGGTCAGTCAGATTTTCCTTTTCCTGCCCAACTTTTTGACCATTCCATCTGTCACCATATACAAGGTGATCATCCCCATGAGAAACCACTGTTTGTATCCCCGGGATACGTGTGCACATGGTCAAGTTGAGAAGAGATTTAAATGGGCTTGTAATGTTTACTGCTGTCATATGTATCATATCAGTTTTGGTTGCATGGAACTCCATCTATGTCAATAAAAAGCTGCTTACTGCTTGTGCATGATTCTTAAAATTAAGGAAGCTCCCAAGTTGGTGGAAATATATAGTTTACGTTACTTGTTTGTTCTTGTTAATTTCTGCTGTTTTAAGGGCGAGTTATTCTATCATTCGTTAATTTTTTTTATTCAACGAAAACAGTGGGAACAAAAATGTTTTTAACAGGAAAGTGGCACATTTAATCCTTTTTTGTTTGTTTGAGAGAAGTCTCTATAAATTAACCATTGGAGATTCTGTCTTTTGACGGACATCTAATCTCTATTTTTTTGAGGAATACTTGCTGTACCATATGGGGTGTAGCCCCATTTGTTAAAATAATTTATTTTTTGAATTTTTTACTGTTGGATCCATCATGATCGACATGTTTGTATAATCCGATCTTTTGATTAGATGATACAAAAAATATGAAAAATAAAAAACTGAACTCCCTTTTAGGGGTTTTTTGTTTTAATGTAAAATTTTGTAAATCACCGGTTTCAAAATCAATGGTTTCAAAATAAGTGAAATTTTCTTATTCTAGAATCATAAAATGTTTGTTTGGTTGTTTGTAAAATAAAACAAGAGGGATGCTTGAATCTTCTTGTTTTAGTTTACAATGGGCATTTGTTGTAAATCAAAACAAGGGAATTGAACTGTCAAGTGGGCAGACAAGGTCCAGACAGGATATTACTTTACACATTATTTTACATTATTCAAAACAAATGAAAACACTGTAAAATAAAACAATTGTTTTAAATTACACAATTCTACGCTAAAACAAACAACCCTTTAATGGGATTGACCCATTAAGAACTTTTTTCACTATTTATTGGGACTTGATTTTTGATTTTCTATTTTCTTTTTGATTGTCTGATTGCACAAGAGGTTGTACAAACATGTCGACATGATAGGTTCAACCTTAAAGAATTTTTAAAAAATAATTTTTTTAAAAAAAGCTGCACCGCAAGTATTACTTCATTTTTTATTTAAGAGAAAGTGACTCGGCCTTTTCGACCTTTCAAATATTCTAGTTATTAGACAATGTTTTAGTACCATGATTAGATAATTTTTATTCCACCCACTTACTTCATTGTCAAACGGGGGCTTCCACCTTACCTTATGAGAACACGTATGAGAAGTATTTTCCACCTCTTCCTACAGCGAGTGCAGGGCAGAATTTATTGGAGAAGGAATCCTTCCTCCATTTTGAGTGGAAATCGTGAATATATATTGTTTCATGCATGCAGAGTAGTGTCATGAGAAAGTGTACTGCGGAAGGCGTGCATGTGATATGACCTAGCCAGTTGCTGACTTAACCCTACACTAACTTAAGAGTCCTTAACAGTAGCCTGTAGATAAAGGTATATTCCAAATGGAGATAACACTGCCCTCCAAATGCACTAAAACGACAAAGATTTCTTAAGATTCGCTAAACATACCATTCTTTGGGGGATTTTGGCTCCCTTTAGCTGCGCAGAGTAAGGTCCACCCTTTGGTTTTCATGATAGAGTTGAACATAAAGCACAGAATGTTGTCTTGTGAAACTAATACCACAACAAAACGAGGAATTGGACATGGTTGGTGGTCGACCTGAGAATTTGCAAAATCTATTAATGAAATATATATTTTTTAAAAAGTTGTTTGTTTTAGTATAAAACAACGTAATTTGAAATAATTGTTTTATTTTACAGTATTTTCAGTTGTTTGGCATGATGTAAAACAATGTAAAGTAAAATCTTGTCTAGACCTTGTCTGGCCACTTGACAGTTTTGGTTTACAGTAGGCCTTTGCTGTAAACCAAGACAAGAAGATTGAAGCATCCATCTTGTTTTATTTTACAAACCACCAAACAAACATTTCTTGATTTTAAAATAAGAAAATTTTACTTGTTTTAAAACAAGTGATTTTGAAATCGATGATTTACAAAATTTGACACTAAAACAAACAACCCCTAAGTATTAGCCAATTCTAGATCGACATATGGAAAAGAAAAGATGCATAGTAGCATGTGCGTATTTGTTCGACTTTTAGACCAAACAACAGAGATGTAAAATACTTAAGTCTGATATTAAGAGAAAAATATTGAATTTATGTTTGAGATCCTCAAATAATGGTGTACAAGTGACAGGGATTAAGTGCTATATGTCACATCCTTTTAGACGTGTTACACATATACCATTCTATAATATTTCACAATGTGTGTGTGTAGAGAGAGAGAGTGTGTGTTCCCTAGATGATTCATAGATCCTGACAAAGAAAACAAACAGAACGACCGTGCAACTTATGGTAACCAGATGCCGTTGTCAAGCGCCACCAAACCACTGTAACCTTTGTGCCCACAACCAGCTTCTATTAATTCTTCAGGAAGTTCAGATCATATGAGGCCATGAGGTCATTGCTTTGGATTAGCAGGGAAGCTGGCGCGCAGTGGGCTACATGCGGTCGTCCTCTGGTCATCCAAACTCGGTTTATATATATATATCCACTAGATCTTTTTTCAGATATAATTGGTAGGAGTTGATGATTTAAATCACTTTATGATCTTGCCGACGTAATCTCCACTTTATGTCTTCTTCCCCACCACCAAAATGCTGCAAGATTACTACCTGCGAAGTTTGCACTCACTAAGGCATATATTTGTTCTGCTCCCCACTAACTTCTCATGCATATATAATCGAAGGGGGCCCCCAGACGCCATGTTTGAATTCTCTTGCCACAGGGAGGACAAACAAGATCTTCTTTTCTAAGATCACAAGAGGCCACATTCCATGAATTCCCATGGTCTCTCTCACCTTGGTTCTGATGCCGACCTCATCAGCTGAGATGAAGTCATTGCCGCAGCAGAGCAGCTCACCCACTGATCACCAAGAAAGGAGGAGGACAAGAAGAAGCCGCAGTAGAAGAATGGGTCTTATAAACCATAAAAGTAGGGTGTTGAGATTGAATGGCCCAAGATCATAAGCACTGGTCACAACTGAAACTAACTGATGTAAGACTATAATATAGTCGTTCAAACACTCCCCCTCACGGCCAAGTTCGGGCTGTGAAAATTAGATAAGAGGAGGAGTCGCAAATTAGAAGATAAATTTGAGAAGATAGAGTTGGGATAGGCCCCTGCTCTGATATCATCTTACAAACCACAAAATCCAAATGTTGAGTTTGAAGGGTCTAAGATCATAAGCACTGGTTGCAACTAAAATTAATCGATGTAAGACTATTATATAGTCGCTCCAACACTCCCCCTTACGGTCAAGATAGGCTGTGGAAATTAAATGAGAGGAAGCGACACAAATTAGAAGATAAATTTAAGAAGATAAAGTTGAGCCAGACCCCTGCTTTTATCGAATCTTAAATTTTAAATTGACAGTTGATTTTTCTCTATTATTAAAGAATAACTTACACATCAACAATATTTTTGACATTAGTTTTAAAGGCATTACATGCATACAAAGTACTATATAATCCATAAATTTTTAATATTAAATTTGAATATTTCTTATACATATTTATTTTATGATACCATAAAGAAGTTAAGATATAGATCTAAAATTTGAGATTTAATCAGATAATGTGGAAAAGATGATACTTTATCTTTGATTTCACTGATGGTAACAGGCCCTTTTTCATTCATTAGAGTCTTTACTAGTCTTGCAATGCCCATCATTCAAGTCTAGTTAATTTTTGTGAAGGGGATAGACAAACTGACTGTTACCTTGGGTGTCCCTACAACCCTAATCACATCTGCCATCTTTCTGGGGGAGTTCTATGGTCTCAGAGGAACAGATGGTTCATCTGAACGATACAATGATGCATCCACACGTGAAGCTCACGTGGAGGCCACTGGAGGGCATGCCACTTCTATTTTGGAAAAGTTGGAGTCCGAAAAGCTTGAGATGTCAGTGTTGGATGTTACTTCTTCGGGCCCCCAGCTCGGCCCAGTCCAGCCCCCTGGCCCAACATTACTGTGAGAGCAGAAAGCTGGGCACACCTGCAGAAAGTTGGATTTTCATAAGAGAGTAATACTTGCTGCAACGACAATGACATTGTGATTTGACATCGATTGCAATATCGTTCGATCAACGCGATCAGAAAGTTGAATTTTCATAAGAGAGTAATACTTGCTGCAACGACAATGACGTTGTGACCTGACATCGATTGCAATATCGTTCGATCAACGCAATCAGAAAGTTGGATTTTCATAAGAGAGTAATACTTGCTGCAACGACAATGACATTGTGATCTGACATCGATTGCAATATCGTTCGATCAACGCGATCAGAAAGTTGGATTTTCATAAGAGAGTAATACTTGCTGCAACGACAATGACGTTGTGATCTGACATCGATTGCAATATCGTTCGATCAACACGATCAGAAAGTTGGATTTTCATAAGAGAGTTATACTTGCTGCAACGACAATGACGTTGTGATCTGACATAGATTGCAATATCTTTCGATCAACGCGATCGGATGACAGCGAAGCATGCAGCAAGTAAAGAATTATTTTTAAAAATTACAAGACTCAAAGATCACCCAAACTCAGCATCATTCTATCTAAATATCAATCGAACGGTTGCAAAGAAAAAAAAGAAAAAAGAATTGCATCCCAAAGCAATCTGATAGCTTGAAATGTGCGGAGGCACAATCAGAGGGCATCCATGCCCTCTGATCAGTGGAGGCACAATCGTAAAGGCCGAATTGAGGTCAATTGCAGGGGTGGAAATTAACCAACGAATTGATTTGGCAATTTTAGGTTGTGTGAGTCAGCCCACAGCCAACCCAACTCAACCTGATTCTGAATCGTTAAGCTGGCACACAAAAAGATTTTTTTACTTTTCAATCCCTATAATTTTCAAGTATTCTTTATGAATCCCTGCAATTTTCATATTTCCTTAAAATCTTTGCATCATCCTTAAGAGGTCGCTCCAAAAGAGTTTTTTCGGGAGGGTTGAGTGACTCTTAGGGACTTTTAAATAATTGTAAGGACTAATAAGACTGAAAAATAAAAATCTCAAAAGAAAAAAAATATTGTCAGATTAGGTTGAAAATGAGCTAGAGACTAACTTTGAATGAGGATTGGCTTGGACTGAATTTGGGCCACCCACCCAACATCACCCTTGGACGTCCTTGGTCCAATGAAGACAAAAGTCATTTGAAACAAAAATGCAAATTCTCTTTTTTCTTGGTTTTAAAATTTCGGTATTTAAGTTATCTTGAACAACAACAAAAAAATAAGGATGCCAGTATTTTATATCTATCGAAAAAAAAGCATCTTAGAATTTTGTTGTTTTATGATGCTTTATATCAAATCAAACTCTCCTCTAAACAATTTGAACTAAACATTGAGAAAGAGCAAGTCTGGTCGAGCCCATCCCAAATATAGATGAAAATACGGTTTAGAGAATCCAAACTAAACACGCCAAAAGGGGATGGTTAATTGTTCAACAACGCGCCAGTCTGGCCCAGTCTAACGTAAATATAGTCTAACTTGATGTGTGTTATGTGTAAAAGAGAGAGAGAGAAAGATTAAATGAATGGTAAGTCTGAGAAATACTCGTTGTACTGCCATGCTTGCAAAGGCTCTATCTAATTAGTGGATCCCATAATAGACTACGTAGAAGTCTAAGTCTTACTGCACTTCTGCAGAAGAATACACTGACCCCATATTATATGATCCCACCAATTAAATAGGTAAATACGTTGCAGTGCAGTAAGTATTTCTCAAGAAAATTTAGTTACAGAGAGAAGAATAACCGGTAATAATAATGGGTCATCACATATGAGCATAGTAAGGGAATTAATGTTGGGAAAGTCTCAATGCACATCCACGCGGGCGTGTGTGTGTGTGTGCACACTGCGTGCTAATAGGTGCGCACGGGTGAGATCCACTCGCGTGTGCCTATCAACGCACGGTGTGCGCGCACACCCGCCGCGCGGGTGTGCACCAAGCACTTTTCATCAATGTTCTTTTATGATGCGGATCAAAACTCATAATCCGGGGACTTGTATTCCACGTGGGCAGATGGGATCTAAAGGAACAGATCCTTATATCTACTGCATGTGTAGCATGGAAAGTAAAGGTCTCTATTGAAAATTTAATTTAAAATCTCTTTCACCTGCTGTAGGTATCCAAATGCGAAGTTGACAACTTTTTATAAAATCTCTTAATGGTAAGCAATATCATGTTTTGCTGAAACATTTTTGGTATATTTAATACGGCCTTTAGGTCCATATATTCTACTGTGCATACGGGCCCTTAGTATTGAAAGAGGTTGGTATGGTTTTAACTGACATTGGATTTTTTCCTTAGCCTATGCCATCTTGAAACTCTGCCTTTGGAAATATTTTTGGAAGCTCTATACCAATCAGAAGTCTAAAACAGAAAACAACCAATACCTTTCATGACAGGTTGTTGTCTCATGAAAGAGTAATACTTGTTGTGTTGAGGGTGTCTATTGTACGGATCCTTAGTGAAAAGGATAAATAAAAAAATATTTTTAGAATCTTTTTTAGGTGGACCGCGAGGTGTCCTACATGTCCGTAAAGGCCGATTTCTGATCGGATGATCTAAAAAAATCTGAAAAATAAAAAATCGAGTCCCAATGAACAGTAAAAATATCCTTAATAAGTTGAGCTCAATAACAATTTTTAATTTTTCAGATTTCGTTTGAATCGTCTTATTGGAGATCAGCCTGCATAAACATGGAGGCCGCCTCGGGACCTACCTATTTTTTTCAAAAAATAAAAACTTTTTTTAACAGCCACTGCACTGAGGGTTTAATGCAATGTGCACCCTCAGTGCAGCAAGTATTACTCCTCATAAATGACTAGACTGACGACTATGGAAGCCCCAAAGCATTTTCCATAGCTAAAAGGAGTTCCAAACATGTCATGAGAGAAACAGAGGTCTTACACGTAATGCAAAGCTGAACTTGGGCAATGCAAATTTAAAGGACTGATGAGAAGCTCGAAGGATAAATATATGTGCAAAGGTCTAAAAATTTAGATAATTATGTTATTTGTATTCAAATGAGAGTTGGTTCTAATTATTGCGATTCCTAGCCCTACATATATAGATGACGTGGTGCAGGTAGAAGCTATCCCCTACCCTAATTCAAGATTATATGCGTTATAAGTTAACAATCTGATACTTTGTCTTGTATACTGGACAGAAAATTATATCTGTTAGTCACAACCCTACTCGGTAGGGAGAAGATATAAGAACATCTTCACAAACTTTTGACAATATAGACATGAAAACTGCTATGAGATAGCTTGCAACTGGGGGTGAGACCTAGGTGGGCTGGGTGGGCCAATCAGAATGTTCGATGCAGCCAGTAGAATCTGGGCAAGCCCGGTTTGAACCCAACCCAGCCAGGACTGGATATAAGCCCGGCCTATATCCAGCCCAACTCAAATTTAAACTAACTGGGTTGGGTCGGGTTGGGCTGCAGGTTTGGCCTACTCAATTTAAACCCGTAATTGCAACTGAAGGACGAAAAAGCAAAGGAGTAATGATTGCTGCGCCGAGAGTCAATGCAGCAAATTGAGTCATCTTGCAATGCAAGATGTCAAGCATTAAATGTGGTGCAAGATTCTAGACATGATAAATACATGTTAGAATGATAAATACTGCGTAGACATGATAAATATTTGTCATGCCCATGAATTGTTTGTCATACTTGAAAAATATTTATCATGTTGTACACACGAGTAGGGATGACAAATATTTTTAGACATGATAAATACTTCATAGATATGACAACTAACGTTTGTCATGCCCACAAAGTATTTATCACGCCCACAAAAATATTTGTCATGCTCAAAAACCTATATACAAATATGTAGAAATGATAATATTTTTCAGCCATGACAAATAATTCACGTACATGATAAATAATGTTTGTTATGTCCACGAAGTATCTATTATGTCCACATGTATTTGTCGTGCCTAGAACCTTGCACCGCATTTAATGTTTGTCATCCACTCATAGAAAAAACTATCTAACCCATGTGCCATCTACCAATGTGAATCAATAACATCTTGCATTGTAAAATGACTCAACTTATTGTCACTAAAAAAGAAAGTTCAATTCTATGTGAGGGATTAAAAAATAAAAGGCGACAAACAAATTGTTAGAGGAAGAAAATTAGAGCTCATTCCACTTCTTGTCACTTCCCCTATAGGTGGCTGCTAGCCAGTTATGATAGGGATAGAATAAGGTAAAAACACTTTGAATGTAATTTGCCTTAATTTTGGGACTAGATGGTTAAACATTCAGTCGAATTGTCAAATCATAGTAAAAGGAATAGCAAAGCATCGAAAGACATTTCCTAGCAAGAAATAAAAAAGTTTGAAACAAAGTGTATAACTAAATAATGCATAGATATCCATCAAATTATGGGTTTATAGGGTGTTTGGGGACGTTTTTTCTTGTGAGGTTATTTTGTACTTAAACTTTATTTTTTAAAAAGTTTTATTTTAATTTTTTAAAATTGTTGTACTTTGATTCTTTCCTTGTTTGGTAAATTTATAGTTATTTTTTAAGAGAGTTTGGAAAGAAGTAAAAGAGGGAGAGAGAGAAAAAGGTGGAGGTGAAATAGGAGAGAGAGAATATGGTTGACATGAGAGAGAAAAGTGGAAGTGGGGGGAGAGAATCGTGGAGGGAGATGTGGAAAGGAAGGAATATTTCCTCAAAATAAAAACAACTCATGAGTTGTTTTATTCTTGAGAGCGATTTGTGAAGGATGGGATGATTTCCTTAACAATAGGAGAGATCTTGCCAAATGGATTTTTCTCTTCATTTTACTTTTAATTGTAAATTTGAAAGAAAAATTGGATAAAAAACTATATCCAAACACCCTATTATCTCACAAAAAAGACAAATTTTTATTCTTATAGTGTCATATTTTATAAGATTCAAGTAATTATAACTATAATTTTATTTATTAGTATGTGTAGTGTATGCAAATAAAATAGAGGGTCAAATAAGTATCTATTTTTTTCTATCTTTTAATTCGACATAATGTATAAGAATTTTATAAAAATTCACGTGTGCCCGAGTATCTAACATGGATGCACCCCGCCCAAAATCTCTCACATCCATATGTTAAAAAAACAATAACAATTATTAAGAAATTTAAATATTTAATTATATTTTTAGTTTTTTTTAATTTTTTAAATTAAATTTTACCGTCCAATTGTAAAATTCAATCATAGCCATCTGATCAGTGTGGGTAAGAAATATTTTAAAAAAATTAAAAAGTAATAAGAAAATTAAGAAAGTAATTTAATTAACCTATAATCAGTTCCCTAAGACATGGAGTCTGCTATTGCCCTTTATGGTAGTACTAGGACCTTTAGGGTCAAGTATTTAATTTATCATTTGGTGGGTACTTACTTCTACTTATATTAGGGAGCCACGTCTGACATTTAGACATGCCACAACACTCAGACACCCTCCCTAACAATCTACTTTAAAATTAGGGTTTTTTTGCAAATAACCTCCTCAAAGATCTCATATTTATAGATAACTTCCTGCATAATTTATATTTACGTACAACCCCCTTAACTATGATGATATTTACGTATAACTCTCTTAATTATATGACTTGTATTAAATTTTATTTGAATTAAAATATTTTTACTTTATATAAAAATAAAAATAATTTTTTTGATGCTAAATATATACAATAAATTTATTAGTGGTTGTTTATTGATTTTTTTTATAAGATGTTTGTATTTTAACTGAGCATATACATGTTAATACGTATATATATGTATGTGTTTATATATTTTATATGTGTTTATAAATTTTTTTTGACCGAATATATTATGGTACACTAAGATCCTGAGTATCCAACCAATTATTAACTTATAAGAAATTTACTAGATAATGTTTCTAAATTGGTAACTTAACTGTTACGGTAATACATCTACCTTACCTTAGATCCACACCAAATGCGATCGTATGCATCCTTAGAGCTAACATGACTCCAATTCAGTTGGGCTGCAGGTTTGTATCCAGCCACTGAGCACCTTACAATGTTCTCCGAGTTCTTACCGACCTTCTTCGGAATGGGATCGTTTAGACCGATCTGTTAGACTTTCTTGTGTCTCCGGACACATTTAGGGCTGGTTTGTTTTGAGGATATGGTATTCTGAATTTCTTGTTCTCAGATTTTTTATTACTAGAATAAGAAGAATTCATTTTGGATAGAATAAGTAGTTTACGGAATAATTAGTTCTTGTCTTTTATATGAAATGATTTATTCCATTTATTCAAGGAATAATACGTCCGGACTCAGAATAACCAAGAATAACGCGTCCTCGTTCTCAAACTGAATAAATAGAATAACACGTCATGTTCGACTCTTGTCCCGCAAACAAACCGGCCCTTAAAAGAAGAGGTGAACGAATCATTTATTATTAAAATAATGTAACGTCGTTTACTTAAGATGTGTCTAACGGCACGGAAAAGTCTAAAGGAACGATCCCGTTCCACCTCCTCCTACTGCAGGAGCCATCAGCCATGGCCAGCTGCCCAGCGCCCGCGGCGGCCCCCGCCGCTTCGCCTCACCGTATGGGCAGCCACGCATTTTAATGCGCCAGTAGCAATAGACTACACGGCAACAGTGCCCATCTGAGCGCCCACACGCCCGCATGAGCACAGGGCAAGCGGAGACTTGTCTTTTCCGGGCCTCCTCGGTGCATGAACTTGGCCATTTTGCTCGCCTACGCCTGCCCACGTCCTCCTCACACTGCAAATTGCCGTCTTCTTCAGGAAAGCTCGTGACTTTTCCACCGAAACCCACGTATTCCACGAGGACGCCATGATGCGGATACTTTTCGGCTTTACGTAGTTCTGGGTTGTTCGTATATATATGTGGGTATGCGAGGTGCGCGCCCTTCTGTCACATGGAAGTCAGGACGTCGGTTTCACTGCGGGAGATTTCCAAGCCATGCCCACAAGGTCAGGTCTTGTTTTGTCCATCCTGGTTGTTTCAAGATGTAGGGAGTTCGGAAAAGTAGCGCAAAATTTGGTCTTTTTTTCCTGTTAGTTGTGCCATGCCCTTCTGTTGCTTGCTGAAATGTGAATTCAAAAGGTGTTCTCCTTTTTCTGGGTACTTTGGTGAAAACATTGATTGTATCAGCCTCCATCTTGGGCTTTTCTTGTATCCAGGCGTATAATTTGAGGTGGGTTCTTTCTTTATTTTTGAGTCTGATGCTGTGGAGGATTTGTGGTGGTAATCTTTGTGTATTGGGTGACAGCTTTTGCAGCAAATGCATTTTGATCATACCGGGAAACCGAGTCTAATCGAGTTTGTGCATGAAGACGTCAATTTAAGCAAGAATATGTAGATCTAATTTGACTTTTGGAGTTCATTCGTCAGGAAAGACATGGTGCTGTTGAGAATTGAGACAAATAGCTCTGCTACTCGTATGCTGATATTATGTTATCTATGTATTTGGTAGCATAAATTTGATCAGAAAATCAAGCTTCCCTGTCCATTGCCAATGGAAATTTCCAAAGAAAAGAGATAGATTTGGCTGATGTATTTGCTACTCACAAAGGGTCCACGCACTGAATGCCCTAAAAGAGCAGATTTTATTTCTCTAGTATGTTTTAGTGTTTTACTTTTGCAACATAACTATCGAAATTCTTTTCATTCTATATTTGGTTTAATCTGGTTCTTCTTGTCTTATGGGATTCTAATGTGTTCTACATCAGCATGCATTGATGGCGTGACTGATGGACATCAGTGTGCATTTTCCTTTATGTCTCATGTATTTTAAGATGCCTCATGTAAGTACAAGAACATACAGGAGTAACATGTTGATACTTCAGATAATTTGTTTTTATTCTTGAAAATAAATTGCAACCATTAAGACAAATTCAACAATACTCGCTTGCCAGCCAATGGTAGTTACCAGCATATATCGATTTGTTGAAGCATCATCTCTTATACGAATTTGATGATGAAGTGATTATTCTAATTGTTTTTGGAGGTTAAAGGTCCAGGTGCTGATGTTAGTTGCCTGTCCACCTTCTTGTGGCATGGCATCCCATCACCATTAATATCTGTGCCTTTGAATACTGGAGGAGATTGAGTAAATATATATGATGCGGCAGTTCCTAGGACAGCTAGTAACAGCTGCATTATTAGAGCAAGTTTGTTTGTAGTGTTCCAAAATTAGATGCACAGAATCCTAGTATACATGTCAAAAGGGGAAGCCCAATGCCATGAGGCTCCTGCCACTGCATAGAATTCTAGTATATATATATTACTCATCGTTTATTAAACATCAAAATTTCAAGAAGAATAACCTTTTTTTTTCAGTGGTCAGTGCTGGGAACACTTTCCATTTGTATCTTATTTGAAGACATAGATCCCTCTTCTTCATGCCAAGCAAATCTTAATGTTCTCCGGGAGAGCTGTCATGGAACTCAAGACAATTGTTGAGTCTGGAAATGCCAGTTCACTAGAAGGACTTAATCATGACTTGTGGCCACTTGGTGAAATTGATCCAAAGAAGGCAAGATTTCCTTGCTGTATAGTTTGGACACCTCTCCCGGTGGTCTCGTGGTTGGCACCATATATTGGTCATGTTGGAATTTGCCGGGAAGATGGAGCTGTCCTGGATTTTGCAGGCTCAAATTTTGTGAATGTAGATAGTTTTGCATATGGCTCTGTCGCCAGGTATCTTCAGCTTGACAGAAAACAGGTATACAAAACTCTTTTCCTTTTGTTTACTTTATCAATCAAGATGTGAAGTTTTTGGCTTTTCCTATGTTTTTTACTGTAAACATGCTACTAAACCATAGATGTCTGTGTCATTAACTTTTTACTCAAAATTCATTTGTTTTTCCATTCTTAGAGCATCTTTAATATGCATCTAGAACAGGAAAAGATGAAAGAAAATACTGAACAAATCATTGCATTGGTTGGGGGGGGGGGTGATTTGTGGATTGGGGAATCAAAATCATTTCATCCGACATTATATGCCATGCACGTGCTGAGCCTAAAACAAAGCATAATGCAACAAACATAATGGTGAAAGAGCTGTTAAATCATTCTGTTTTGAAAATTATTTGTTATGGCCTGTTTTTTTAATAAATAGAAATGCATGATTTTTCCTTTTTTTCTTTTTTTTTTTTCTTTCAGTTAACAGCCATGTCAATGTAGAGGGGTTCATGGCTCAACGTGAAGGTTTGGTTGAATGTTTCAACCTGAACTCCAATTAAAATTTGCTTTCGAGATGCTTCACAAAAATTAAGAAACAAGATATGGAGGGAACTTTGATGAAAGGGTTCATGATGAAATGTTTTTAAGAGACTTGCTACTTGCTAATAAGGAAAAAAGGATGAATTAGCAGACCACCTAATACACAGTGATACAGAGACATAACCATAAAACTGAGATGATCGGAAACCACCTAGAATTGCAGAATCTTGAACAATTAGTTCTAATTTCCCAGTGGACATTTGACCAGATAATATAATTTTTTATGTGGACTGCTATTTAAAGGCTTCATTTTGTAAGCCTCGATCCTGTTATCGACACCCTTGGTCATTCATGTCAGAGTCAGATGCATGGACTCCTCCTAACCGATTTTGGGTTTTTGCATCTTATACGAAAAAAAGGGTTTCTATGAACTGCTTGTCTGAATGTAACAAGCAATTATCTTCTTTCGGCTGTTGAAGTTGAAAGGAGTTTTGCATTTTAGCTCTATGCATGCATGAATTGATACATAGAAATATGTAATTAGTTATATCTCTTATATGTCTTTGAGTTGGTTTTTGCATTTTTTGTGTCCAAAATGTGTATGTCAATGCTGAATGTGTCCTCATCATATATATTACCATTATCTTCACTAATGGATCAAAGAAGTCTCTTTTCATGTCTAATTCAATTTCTGAGAAGATATGATATGATGGGCCAAAAGGTGAACAAAGTGGCTTTTCTGTTTCTAGTATGAATGCATTTTTTCTGTGCTACTAATACTTGTTCTCCTATTCTGCTCAAGCATAGCTGATGACGAGTTATGGAGGGTAAAACATAGATATTCTAATGTGGACAAGAGGTACTATATGTAATTCTAGATAAATTCAGGATAAATAAAAGCTAAGGCCACTCAGTTGCATTCATGTAGAGTCAACGAAGTGTAGAAAACAAGAGATCAAAGTTCTGTGATCTAACTTGCCGTGGACAGAGGGTCACCAAAAATATACTAGTAAAAATTTCTAAATGCAGGCATTAATACCATCCTAAGGTGAACTTTGATTACAGTGTTTATGTATCCACTCATATTATATCAATTCTACCAGATACAAGGAACATGTAGAATGGAGGTGGAATTAGGCCTGTTTTCAATGGACATCATGGACAGGTTACCTGACAAAATGATCATTGAGTTGGAAGCTTGGGGGGGGGGGGGGGGAATTGTTGGGAAAAATAATGTTCATTGTGACAACATCTGGAAAGTAGAAACCTCCAGCTGCAGGAAATTCTCTCACACGAAAAAATGTCACTGCAAACGAAAACTTTGTCATATCCCAAGTTGGGTCTCAGAAATGAGCAGAATGTATGTTACTGCAAGGACTTGCACTCAAACACCTTTCGAGTTTTGACAGCTCATTTTAAAATCAACAATCCACTTTTAAGGCCTACAATTCATTTAGCTCAGCAATCTTGTCACTGAAGTATTATAGCATGGTTCTATGTGCCTTTGTAAGCTTGCTAATAGCTAAGCATGTGTCTGAATGTTTTGTACTCCTTTAATTTTACTTTTTTTAATGAACTGTGGTCCATTGGCCCCAAAAGAAGTTTTGACGTAATATGTTTTAAAAGGTTGGGGTTACCTGTAAGGCCAAGGACTTTTAGGCAATCTAGGGAGAAACATTTCATTGGGGACAGTTGAGGAAAATATCTTGTCATGAAGACAAATAACATGCTATTCACGTTAACTTATGGGCCAACATGAATTGACCAATAAGAACGGTGTCAATAAACGTTCAGTAATGTAAGGTTATTGTTCTTTAATTTCCAACTCTTCCTGTTGTTTCAAAAAGAAATTTTTTTCCATCCTGATGGCATTTGCATCTGATATATTACCATGCCTTCTTTGATGAAGGATTCAGTAAAATACCATGATGTTCTCTTCTATGCTGTGATGAGGTGACATCTCGTGAACGGACACCTACCATCAGACACTGAATTTAGAAAATGTCTGGTTGCCATCTTGCATCTGTCCCATTCATCGGTACGGATCTTTTTGGATTCTAAATGTTTTTGCAGTGGTACCTATAGAATTGTACTTGTATAAGCACTGTACAAAGTTGCATATGAGCTTGAATCTCAGAGAAATTCCCTCTTTTGGAGTGCATTAACTATTTTGTGCATTTTCATGTAAATGCTACACAGTGCTGCTTCCCTAGCAATTTAGCGACACACACATGCAAACACGGCCATCGTCATGCTGAGCACGGCACTGCTATCTCTTGGGACGATGCTCTTCACTCAAGCATGCAGCAATTCCAGCACAAGTACTACAATCTCTTCACTTGCAACTGCCACTCCTTTGTGGCCAAGTGCTTGAATCGTCTCTCTTATAATGGGTCCTTGGGGTGGAACATGGTGAATGTAGCAGCCCTGGTCCTGTGGAAGGGGCGGTGGGTGGATGGCATGTCCATCGTCAGATCATTCTTTCCCTTCGTCACGGTGCTCTGTATCTCGATTGTTCTGGCCGGTTGGCCGTTTCTGATTGGATTAGCATCGTTCTCATTTCTCCTAGTCGGTTGGTTTATATTAGGAACATACTGCATCAAGAATCTAATGGACTAAATAATAACTGTATCCATTACCCTTGCTGAAATTAAGCTTGTAACGGGGACTACGATCTGGATAAATGCCCCATCTACTTGGCAGATTTCTTCTTAGATGTGTTATCCTAAACTGATAACTTGTGGGATATTAGGGGTTCATCTGTCTGACGAGACATCGGATGTATGGGTATGCTTTCCTTTCTTGTGTCCCCATGCCTCACGCAAACCAATTCAAAGCATCCAAGCTGAGATCTTTGACCTATTTATCACTGCTGCATTTCATCAAGAATGCTAAGCCAGTTAGCCAGTTTTGCTTATGGTCCTTGCAGTTAGCAGCAGTCTCTCATTACAGCATGTTTCAGACCTTGGAGTATCAACCATTCTGCTTCTAGACTCCAATTCATTTATATGGATCTTTTAGCAGCCACTGGAGTAGCACTTTCTGGACTAGACAAGCGGGGCCACCCTCCTCTGGTATTGTTCATCATATTATGGAGGCACAATATGAAGCTGAAAGCTGTGGATAACCTTTTGACACTTGACCCATATCATGTTTCTCATTTACAGAGGATGACTTGTAACTCTCTATCCAAAAAAAGGACTTGTCCTGATTCGGAACTAAATTAAATAGGTAGTGTCACATGAAGTTTGCTAATCAGTCACCCTAATGTGAATGTGTAAGTGAAAGTTCTTGCTTCTTCCATTCGGATAAAACAATATTTCTCTGTTCATACAGGGGTTCTAAAATCAAAGGCAAATGCTCTACCATTGTAGTGGCCAATGATCTCACATTAGAAGCCAATGCTCTCCTTTCTCAAATGGAAGTTGACTCAATGCTACCCAACACTCAAGTGTCTTCCGGATTTACTCACTATGCTGATACTACACTACTGATATATTTAAGAGAATAATCATCACAGAATGCTATTGATGGGGAAGAGAATCTCGCCTAGCGAATGGGTTTCTTCGTGCCATGGCACGCTGCGCCCAACAGATGGAGAGTCTCCACTCCCATGTATTGTGTTTGAGTTGAGATGAGAAATTTTGAGCCTCATTTTTTTGGGCATATATGTGCCTTCACTCACAAAGACTAGAGGTGAATCCAGTGCTTCACTTATTATTTTGTAGCCTAATGATCAATTCACCCCTTACCTCTTATGAGTAGGGACGTATAGGATCAAAGAGAATAAGTTAAGAGATCGTGGGTGCTTCTTGCAGTGCACCATAACATAGAGGGGTACCTACCAGACAATGAGAGAGCAAGCTTTCTACATATTATTCAATGTTAAAATTAGTTTTTTTTTTCAATATTTTAATGTTTAATAATTTAAAGAATCATGCATTTGCTCGTGATTGTTTTGCTAATTTATTAGAAAATGGTGGAACGAGAATCCGGCCATGTCCTTATGAGTGTGTTACTCATCCTTGGCTTCGAAATTTTTCAGATTTTTTTATTTTTGATTTTCAGATTTTTTGGGTCGTCTGATCGAAGATCGGCCTGTACAGACATGTAAGATATTTTGGGTCCACTTAAAAAAAAATTTAAAAATATTTTTTTGTTTACTTACTGTATTGAGGGTAAGTGCAATAAGCACCCTTAGTGCAGTAAGTATTACTCAACAAATTTAACTTTTCGGTTTTGACAAGGAAAACAAGGTATCTCGCAATATGTTGTACTAAGAGCTTAACTCCGGCATGTATTGCAATATTTCCTACCGCATGTATCTTCTGTCTTTTGTTCATCCAAAAATATTTCCAAAATCCCAGATTACCCCAGTTTGTATTGTTAAATTAATTCATCGACTGTCGGAGAATTGAGATAAGATCGAGTATAACTTATTCCCGGGAAGCAAAATAAATTAGTTATATCTCCAAATCGAGTAAGACTTTGTTGATGGAAGTGAGATGTGACCTGAATTGGACCGTCTTACGATGATAAAACCCAAGACGATACACAGCTAAGAAGTTTTGAAAATATCCTCCCAAATTGAGCTACATAGCATAACATGATGATTTTTTTTTTCTTTGAAATTTTAAGAATTATGATGTTGACATGAGTTGATATCAACCTAGGTCAGACTAACCAGGGCCAAGGATCCCTTGTGATTTATTGACTTATCTAGGATTAAAGAGAGAGACTTTAGGTTTAGTTTTGCCATTATCAGCCCTTTGCTGAGGCGTTATGCCAAAAATTATCTGGAACGTACCCCTTGGATCGACGAATGCCAAGGCCACATGGTGTTCTAATTCACACTTCTTTAATGGCATAATTTTATGGATTAAGTTAAGTGAGTGAGGTAAATTAGTATATTCAATTACTAAATATCTCATTAGATGAAATTTGGTGTGACTAAAAAAAGATCAGTTTCTGTTGACACTGAGATTATGGTGATGATATACATAGACCCTGGATGCGACTTAAGAAAATAGATCAGATATGGTAAACGTATTTATCACAAATCCTCTTTTAATAAACACAATTTTAAATTTGGTTATTTTTATTAAACACAATCGAAATTTATCTTAGATTCGAGAAAGTGTCTAACTCAAAACAATTCTAACTAGGTTCATGGGAAACGTATTCATGGGAAGGTTTAATAAACTCAAAGTGAGTAAATGGTAAGCCTATTCTTTTACCTCCAAACTATAGATTTATGGTGGGAAAATGGTAAACCTAACACGTTTATGAGTTGCATGATTCATAGTGATTGATGACTAATGCTTGCGTTAATGCGCATGGCACAGTATCCAATCACGCAATCCGACGATTCAGATCACAAGAGCAGGTTATTTTTTTTTTACGTTTTCAATTGTATGATAAATGATCAGATGGTACGAAGGTCAAATAGAGGTGATCCTTTAACTCGGCAAATTTTTTTTTGACAAAAAAGTTTTTTTGATGGCTACTCGGTTGCCCTGACAGTGTATCAAGTATTACTTTTTCATGATAATTTTTTTTTCTATTACCTTTTTAAAATAAAATGCTAATAAAACAAAATAAATAATTTTACAGCATTTTCCTTCCCAGCGTCATATCTCCTTGGAGCTCTCTTCTTTGGAAAGGCAGCTACTTTGAACTCCTCCTGGGTTAGCTTTGGCCGCCGTAAACCGTGGTGGCCAACCTCACCCAAATCCGCCACCGCAAGCAGGGCGGAGGTAGCGGAAGATCCAGAAGCGAAATGGCGCTCGCCGCCGCGTCCACCGCTCTTTCAACAGTACACCTGCTGTGCAGGGCCTCCTGGGATACCAATCCTGCTCCGAAGCCCACCAAGTTCGCCTACCCCCGCAAGGCCGCTAAATCCTTGCCTTCCCCTTCCCAATCGGTAGAGGCAGCCACCACGGCAACATTGCCGCCTGCTCCGCTCAAGAAGGAAGAGCCACCGGCTACACAGCTGTGGAACTCCGGTGGCTCCCGCAGGGAAAAAGGTGCCTTTTTTGCCCCTCTTCCGGGTATTTCCAATGACGGGTTCTGTCGGTTGTGTGGGTTTTATGCTTCGAGACCAGTTGGGTCGAAATCTTTGCTTGTGAGGCGTTCGACGATATGCCTCAACGGGGGAGGGGATTTCTGAGACCGAGTGCAGCTGAAATCTAGCTGCCGAGAATTTCAAAATTCCTGCTTATGAGATTTTCGACAGTATGCCAAAACGGGGGAAAGATTTCGAAGTGTAGCTGAAATCTAGCCACTGAGAAATTTGGGCTTCGGTGAACTGGCTCAGAATGACAGAGTTTTATGACTTGTTTTAAGATGCAGGAAATTTGACTACTAGACTGTGTTCTTGGGCATTTGTTATGATGGGCTGGTTGTGACCTAATGCTCTACATGACTAGGGAAGACAGATGAGCTATACCTGGGATACGAGAGGTGGTTGCCGTTAGCGCCAAAGGTGAAGAAACCTCGATCGATCTACAATGCAGCTTCTTTGGCTTACTTGGGAGACTGCATATACGAGGTAGAGCAAGTGCATGATTGCTTAACATACTATTCAAAATGACAATGAGTCTTTTGTTATCGGATCCCGCATTTATTGCCTTGTTTTGAGACATTGCATGTGTTGGATCCCTAATGTTAATGTGAAGTATTCTTGGTTTGAACTTTGAAGTGCACTAATTGTGTAATCCTCTTTTTCTGAATGCATAACCCAAATTTTGTTTTTGTTTTTCTGCCAATTTTCCTGTATGAATTTGTGTAATCCTCTTTTTCTGTATGCCTAACCCGAATTTTGTTTTTCTTTTTCTGCCAATTTTCCTGTATGAATTTGTGTAATCCTCTTTTTCTGAATGCCTAACCCGAATTTTGTTTTTCTTTTTCTGCCCATTTTCCTTTATGAATTTTCATTTGGATTAATATATTTAGGCTAGAGCTCAGTGTAATTTAGTAGAAATAATTCATTTCATGCTGACATCTAATATGAAAGGGTTAAATAGAAAACACTTGATTGAAACCCATCCAATATAAAAAGCAACTAAATTGACCATGTTGGGGGAGGATATAAAGAAAGATGGGTAGAACCTTCTGTTTCAACATGTTAATTCAGTATGTTACTGTCTGATTGTAGACAGAATTTCAAAAGCTTCAATTTCTGCATGAGCTAGCTGGGCTTTTTTCCTTTGAAAAGAAATTTTCTCTTAAAATGAGAATGATGCCTATGTTTTTCCAATAACTTGTTCTGTTGTGCTCTATTATGCATGTGATTTCGATGTGCATATACTTTATTTCTGCATTTGAAGAAAAATATGCCTGCAAATGCTATGTCTCTGATTGATCATTCCTTTCATGACGATACTGGACTTTGTGCAGCTATTTGCACGTAGGCACTTTTTGTTTCCTCCAAAAAGTATTGACGTATACAATGAGCGCGTGAGGGCCATTGTACGCTGTGAAGCACAGGTATGCATGGAGTTTATAGAAAACGTGCCTTTTCCTTTTTCATTGCTGAGATTCATTGTCTACTTGTCAACTTAAATTTTAATTCCATTTATCACTTTAATTCTCTTGTTCATTCCAGAAACTTACTCTATATTTCGTTTCTACCATGGGAACTTTTTACATAAATGTAGACAAATTCAAAGTTTTTGAAGTTCAAATTTCTCTACCTTATGTTCTAGGATGCATTGCTACAGAAGCTTATGAATGAGGACTACTTAACAGAAGAAGAGAGGTAATGTGATACTGCCTTTCTTAATGTTACCAAGGTCTCTAGTTAACTACAACTTCCCCATGAATCTTACCAGTTGCATGTTTTTAACTTTTAGATCAGGTATGGTTACAAAAGAAATCAAATAGTCACATGGGCAGACATAATGCTCATGATCTGATTTCTTGTGTAATGTACTGACATCTTACTTGAAAAGATTAAATGGTAAATATTTAAAACTTATCAAAATAGAAAACACAATAAGAACAAAGATGTGATGAAAAACCTTTATCTATTTCATGGAATTATATAAGATAATTTGATCAATATCATGTCAAAGTTGGAAAGGAGAAAATTATATTTTGAGTGGAGACCTTCCCTGTCCACGATTTTTGTTCCCTCCATGTGTTTGTAGGCGTAGAACTTCAGGCATTATTGTTCATCTTAACGCAAAGAGTTCGGATTGCATACGGTCAGTTGGTCACTCTCTATTCCCTGTAGTGGGGCATGACATCTTGTATCAGTTCTCCTGAATCTCCTCTATGCCACATTGTGTCCTGTCTCCGTTTGCTCTACCACCTGATATTTTTTTCCCTTCTCTTTCCCTATTTCCTTCTCACTGTAAAACAGGATAATTGCCTATGATGTTGAAACAACAAAACCAGACCAGAACTGGTAAAATAACAGTCTATTTTGCCAGTTTTTGGCTAGGACTTGATGGACCGGTAAATTTTATTTTCAACATCTTAAACATACTCTGGTAAACTGGCCCAGATGTGTGCAGTTGGAAGATTCCAGCTCTAAACCTGATCCTGGATCAGAACTGAATTCAGGCAGGATCAATCCTAGATTTCTTTTTGCAGCTTTAAAACCATGAATGACTACCCACATCACCATACGTCACCAGCAATCTACTCAAACACTACAATCTCATGAAGCTTCGCCAACTGCCCACTGAATTTGCAAAAGATGGTGCTCCAATCCCTGCGATTCAAGGAAATCTACTGAAATTTGTCTTTTCAGAGAATTCTGGACCTTTGACGTTATTTTATGAAGTTAAAAATTGTGATACCCGAAATCAACCTTTTCACTAGAGGGAATAGAGAGTAACAGAATGATCGCTGCCATGGTTTTTAATATATCATTCTGTCCTCCATTATTTTTAAAATAAGCTATATGGCTGCTAGCAAACTAGAAATATCCAAAATAATGAAATAACAGAATGATACATTAGAAAAACCATACTAAAGATTTTAAACGAAGGATCCTCTCATAGGCAGTAAACGCTTGATTACTATACAGCAAAATTGCTTTCAGAATTGTCCTCCTGTTCCTTCTGTAGTGGCTTCCTTTCACTTCTTGTTACTATGCATCACTGGTCAGACTGCTATTCTACATCATAATGTTGTACACATCATTCAAAAATCAGCAATTCTATGCCATAGGGATATCCTGCGTTGGGGGAAAAACATCACGCCCAGCAAAACACGGACTAAGAAACGAGCTGGTACACGAGTTTATGGCAGAGCATCTTCACTGGAAACATTAGTAAGACTCTGTTAACTTCCAGTAACAATCCTTCACAATACAACATCTATTTGTGAAGTAGTCCTGTCCCTGATATGCTAAAGGTATGCCATCTACTTGGCAGATCGGCTATTTGTACCTAAGTGATGTAAAAAGATTGAAAGATCTGATGCAAAGATTGGGGTTCTCAGCAGGTGCTTCCACAGAGCAAATAGTTGAGACGATGCGAAGTCAAGAACCAGTGTGACTAACTTGTACTACAACCGCTTGTTTCATGTGTGTGTATCTTGTGACGAATTTTGATAGATGATGTCAGCAAGTGAGATGAATGTGTTGGAATGTAGGATCTAACTAGAAATCTTGGGTCTCCATGTGGGCTCATCAATCATGGACCTAGCTAGGTATGGTAAATAAGGTGAATCTATCCGATCTCTGTATTTGTATACATTTCTGTCAAATGTGGATATGAATTGCCTATCCTCTCTATATGCGGATACAAATATAGTTTCACTGTAGTAGCTTCACATATAAATTCTAAAAGACCTGTATCCAAGTATAGTTAACCCATATTTACCCATATTTATGTATTCTTATATAAAATGAGCTGACGTGTTCTACATGTTCAAAAACTCGTACATACATTGGAAACTCCTTTTAGGTTAACCCCCTGCTAGATACAAATTACTTGTGGACCTCTAATCTAAGGTGCTATTTAGTTTGACATAAGATATTGTAAAACACTACACTTGCACGGGATATAAAAACAGCATTTTACAATATTTTATGGCATTTTACGGCAAATCAAATGATTCCTAAATGATCCACGTACACCAAGATTAGAAACTCAGCCACTACCTGTAATGTTTTTTCTCACTTTTTCTCCTTTCAAGCAAAAAGTACAACAGGAAACGGTGTCATATGGACGACATGAATTACAAAGAATGTCCCGTTAGCCACCAAAAACGGTATACAGATATTGCCAAGAAATTTTAGGCAAAGAACACCGCTGATTAATCCTCTCATGGTTAGCACATTTATTCGCCAGAACACAAGAAAACAATGTGCAACCAAGGGAAGACTACCCTGGTCTGTACCCGGAAAAGAATACCCGGAACTTGTTTTGGGGGGGGGGGGGAGAGAAGATGTATCGGCTATGATCCTGCTGTCAAAATCCACCCCAATTCATTAACTTCTTCACTTCATCATATAAAACCAAAATTGCAGCTGCTCCGGTGCTCCTGAACATGTTGGATATAGCTCCACGGTAGAATGAAGTAATGCCTTCCATCCTATAAATCTTCTTCCAACAATCTAGGGTGTTCCTGTACATCCCTTCTTCTGCTCCAGACTGCATCATCATCCGCCTTCGAACAGTATCCAAAGGATATGACACAAGACCAGCTGAGGTGGTGACGGCTTGGGCCGCCAGCCACCGCTTCCACAGTGGTATCTGGAGCTTGGATTCTTCTGAAGCCAACATCTCTTTCGCAGTATCAAAGCCACCAAAGTAAAGGCCACGATGAACAACCATTCCCTGAAGAGAGGCAGGCAGACCTCTGTAGATTCCCCTAATGCCATCTTTCTGGTGGACTGTGTGGAGGAAATGGCAGATACCTTTGAACTGTCGAGAATCAGTTGTCCCAATGTCGGCTGCAAGACGCGTGTGAGCAATATCAAGGGGGTAAATTATGACCAATGTCGTGCAGCCAGCCGCTGCGCCAGCTGCAAAATTCAGGGCGGCACTGGACATGAAGTGGTCATTCTGGGTAGAGCTTGCACCCCTTAGCATTGTCCTATAGAGATCCTGCAGGAATAACATTCGCTTAATGAGATAGGAGACAAAGTTCTCATGCAAACTCTTAAGTGTCTTTCAGATGTAGAAATGCATCACCTATGTAGAATACTTGTTAAATAGAGATGATTTTGTAAAATGCATAGGTAATAAAACTTGCAAGCACCAAACAAGACCATAAAACTGCTAGTATGAGGATGCTAACAAAATGGACACTGCCAACCAGATAATGAAACTGGCATCTAACCATGCAAGTTTCAATTCCCTTGCTGCCATTCATGTTGAAATTTCACGGTGGCTCATCTCTATAATGACAAATGCTGCCTTCTTCATTACCTCTTCCATTTCCTGTTCTTAGTCCTAAAGCCAATACTGAGGATCATGGTTAACCCCTGATTAATGAACTTATGACCATCTCCTTTCTTGCTTCTCTCCTGGGGTTGAACACTTCAACCACCTCAACAGTCGTATGTTATCCTGTCCTAAATGTTGAAGGCCATCCACCGACAGCATCTATGGTTGGGTTCCAGGATCCTCTCTAGCTCTATTCCATGTTACGGGGTTAACCTCTCCTTCAGGGTCTCATTTATCACAGTCGACAATCCCAGCTCAATTATTAATTTCTTCAGCCTCGACCATGAGTACTTGTCTCGAACATAGTTACTAAAATACTGAATGGGTAAAATGTGCAAAACGTATGTTTGAATATAGCTTGACATAAATTTTGAACAAGATGGACAAAGTTGACCAAGCAATTAAAAGATGGCAAGAAGAGTGTGTGTGTGTGTGTAGGGAGCTGTTATTATGCGCTGCCCTATTCGAGTCTGCTGCCAGCGGATCCTACATTTTAGGGTGCTGTTATTAAAAGATGACAAGAAGAGTGGCAAGAAGAGTGTGTGTGTGTGTAGGGAGCTGTTATTATGTGCTGCCCTATTCGAGTCTGCTGCCAGTGGATCCTACATTTTAGGGTGCTGCGGCGCCTTCGGTGCCTAAAATTCACCGAAGGGATGGGTGATGAGAAGAAAAAAATTATAAAATAAAGTTAAAAAAAATAAAAAAATGGACTACCCAATCATATGATCGGATGGCGCGCGGAGCGCCCCACACTCTGCGTGCACCCGCGTGAAACGCAGGGAGACAGACCGCCCAATCCTATGATTGGATGGCCTGCGGATGCGCGTGGAACCCCCCATGCTCCGTGTGCACCTGCGTGAAACACAGGGCCTCCCCGTGTTTCACACGGGCACGCCCTGTGTGGGAAGTTTCCTCCCCGGCGCGGGGCATGCTTAGTTTTTCTTTTTTTAGTTAAAGGTGGCCACCAGATTAAGATCTGGTGGCTCTTGATATAGTCCGCTGCCAGCGGATGAAAACTGGGCAGCGCCGGTGGCCACTGTTAAAAAAAAGCCGTAAACACACCCCCCCGCACGGGGCGAAAACTGCCGGCGCAGGGCGTGCCCACATGAAATGCGGAGCATGCACTCCGCGTTTCATGCGGGCACACGCGAAGCGCCCTGCACTCCCACACGCACAGGAGTGCAGGGCGCTCCATGCACATCCGTGGCGGTCCTAGTTCTTTTATTTATTTATTTTTTCTCTAATTCCCTCCTTCTCATCACCCCAACCCCTCTGTGAATTTTAGGCGCCGAAGGCGTCGCAACATCCTAGAAAATAGGAGTCTGCTCCCAGCGGACCTAAATAGGGGAGCGGATAGTAACAACTCCATATATATATATATACAGATTATAAGGAGAGTAAGACCTATACAGTAGAATTCAACGTACACTAAATGGTTTACACACAAGGTCATAGCACAAACTCTTATACAGATTGGTTCACCCTAGACACACTCATTGACAAACAAACAGCTTTCTAAGGGGCAATTCAAACTTGGCAACGAGTTGCCACTGAGGTTCACCCTAACCACATTCATTGACAGACAAACAGCTTTCTAAGTGGCAATTCAAACTTGGCATTGTGTTGCCACTGAAAAGGCACACTGTAAGATCCAGTATTAGCAATTCCAGTTCAACCATCGTTCGTCTTCCTGATCCTATGTTAGCATCGTAGCATGGCCCCATGATTAATTCCAATATTAGACCAACCATGAGAAACCCCCCTCTCCCGTAATTTCCATCCGAAGCTTTGTGAAACGAGATCACAACGGCTACCCAGAGCAGCAGAGGTTGAAATGTAATGACAATCCAAGTTTTCCCACACCTCAGAACAAGTATTTGTGTGAAAGGAAACACTGGTAGGATGGCTATGCAACATATGTCAATTCAAATCTCAATTTCTGGCCATGCCACTCCAAGCACTAATCTAGTCATTATGTGAAAGGAAACACTAGTAGGATGGCTATGCAACATATGTCAATTCAAATCTCAATTTCTGGCCATGCCACTCCATAAGCACTAATCTAGCCATTAAACTTGAAGGTACTCACCCTTACCTGACAGTGGTAAATGATTCCGTGTGGAACAATATCCTAACCACTAACCCTTCAATGTCCACACCCTTCGTCTTCACCCAGCCTATCATTTATAAATGATAATGAAGTTCAAATCCCCTAATTATTCTCATGAGCCCTAGGCCCTCTCCTTTACATACTTTCCCCACCTAATGTCATTGTGTTCTTTCTTCTCCTGCCATATGAATCTACATGGACTTGCTTTCAATTTCCTTTCAATTGTCTTTTGAAGGAATGTAAAGGAAAGGACATAAGCGAGTAGGTTGACAAGCACAATCGTGTAAGCACCAATCTCACCATATGGTAACGGCCCTCTCCTTTTAATCCCCAGTTTCTTCTCAAAATGCTAGACAATCAGGATTTCAACACTTAATGGTCTCAACAGGGAAAGGAAGGCCAGGATACAGAATTAGTGTTGCATTTGGTGTCCACCTCAAATAAAGACATGACTTCCCCTAAATCTGGAGCACATAATTTGAGCAGATAGTGCATCAGTCACCCCAGAATTAACAACTAACGTCCTAAAAGTCCTCATCATGTTCACCAAGTGCTCCTCTCTGGCCACTTCACTAGGCCAGATGGCAGCATGAAACTTCTCCCATAAGAGGCTTCTGCTTAGACCCCATAGACAATCACATATATGTGAAAAGGCATCCTGTGTTATATTACAAGGGAAGACTCCCCAAAGAAAACTGTTGACTAATAAGGCATTACAACATGCAATGACCATATACGTGGCTTTTGTTTTCAGTGTATTTTGTATATATACAAGATGCTTTAGGAGGGTAATAGAAAAACAACAGACCAAGATTAAGATTCTTTAGGAGGGTAATACAATAGGCACCATACAAAACTTTGTATGTGTTGGTAGGGAATTTCCATGAACTCTATATCCAGCTACACAATGCCTATTTAGATTTTTTCAAAACTTCCACTCGTCTCCATCTATCCATGTTACACATAACACCACATCTTCATCCATGTACAAGAAATTTACATCTAGATCAAATAAACTCTATCACAACACTTTCATCTCCAAAACTCAAGGCCTTGGTTGACCATATACATGTTCTCATCTATAGGACCATAACAGGTTCCATATTTAAAGTATTACACGAGTTGTGATCTTTCTTGTATCCAGTAGCTATATTTGATTGACTATCCTTAATATACATTATATAAAACCCATTCGACATCAATTCGTATGAACATCAGCAACAGCTCCTCATCTCATCAACACATACTAGGTACTCAGTTTTGGACATCCGGGCTTGATTTCCTGTGAGATGAAATAAGTAAGCTCTTAGTCACTTTGTCAGCAAGTATCTTAGTTCGGCGAATAAATCTCGCTAAAGCAACCTGGCAGATGGTCTGAGTTTTGAGTCAAGGGACATGGCAAGCTGGCAGCTTCTGCAATCCTTGTGGATGACATGCTATTGAAAGCCAAATGTGCCTTTCAGTCAAAAGAAACTGTCCATGCTTGATGTCAATGCAAGACACCCATGACACTTCGACAAGAAATACTCGATGAGTTTTTGAATGACAAAAAGGAGGAATAATATAACTTAGACAGCAGAAAGAACAGTGCATCTGTTTAGTAGCATCCTATGCCATTTACATCACCATTCCAAAGTCTTTCACCCTTCGATAGGTAAATGCATCTTTTACCACTGGTCAATATCCAAACGAAATCCAAAAAAAAAAAAAAAAAAAAAAACCGGAAACTCGAATATCTCCACAGGGTTTTCAACTAAAGCAGTTAAGCTCAATACACTTTCTTACATTCCCATAAAAATATCACACTAACTATCACTCCCCTTCAAGATTTCCAATCTCCTATGATCCTTAGTTCAGATACTGCATTCTTAACACCCACAAAACCTACTTGAAATCTTGAGTCGGCATAAGAAAATGAGAAACACATTTACTACGAAAGAACACGACATCACCGTACATCAACCACTACATTTTATATCAATTTCACAGGCATAAGCATAATGAAGGAAGCAAGAAAAAAAAAAGGAAAAGCTTAAATTCAAGCAAGAGGATTCAAATGAACAACTCAGATGAAATGAAGAATCCTCAACTTCCAAGAAGCGGAATCGAGCGTAAAACATGTCAAGAATCAAGATATGATGGTGGCGTGGAGGCTCCAGGGCAAGAGAGAAGAGTAGGACATCATACCTTGAGGGAGAAGTTGAGGGCGACGGAGGGGTAGTACCGGATGACGCTAGTGCCATTGCCCCGCCAGAGCGAGAGCACCCCCTCCTCCCTCACCGTCCGCGCGATGCAATCCACCATCCCCCGGAACCGCCGCCGCCTCGACCGCCCCCCCGTGCCGACGATGGCGGCGTTGCCCTCCTGCGTCTGCAGCAGCAGCTTCGCCCGCTCGATGGGCGCCACCACGGTGTGCACCACCCCGCCCAGAGCCGCCCCCGCCAGCAGATCCCTCTGGAATTCCCCCACCCACCCCCAGCCCCCCGGCCGCCGCCGCCCCCTCCATCCCCCGATTCCCCCGCCGCCGCCCCCTCCCTCCCCGTCCCCCTCGCCGCCGCCGCCACCGCTGCTGCTACAGCAGCTCGCTTCCCGCTCGCCCTCTCCTCTCATGGCCTCTCTCTGGCCTTCTTCTTCTCGTCGCCAAAACCCGAGAGGGGTTGGTTGCAGTACCACGGAAGCGGAGTGCTAACTAACTAGTGCCGAATTCGTCGTCGCCAGGTGACGGCCTTTCCGGATCTGAAGCTTGGTTTTGGATGCTCCGAAAACCGCTATGAGATTGAGATGGATCTCGGGTACAATTAGGGATGCAATGCACATGGTAACCGATAGTCTGATTATTTGACTGCTTGTTAGCTCATAGGTCGATTAACCGATGTCTTTTTAAATTGGTAGCTTATGGATAATGGATACATAACGATCGGATCATCTGACCGATTATTAACTTATAGGATAATTAAAGGATAACATTTCTAAACTGATAGCTTAGTGGATAATATTTCAAATTCAACCCATTTGTATCTTTAGGTTCAATCGTCTGGTCCAGATTATTTTGTTCGGCTTGGAAGTAGCGGATAAGGTAACATGGATCCGTTACCTTATCCGCTATGCTATCGGTTGAAAAAGATTATCTATAGAGTGACATAAACTAATAATCGGTAGAGTAATTGGATTCTCATTGTATTATATGCATTCGGTTAGAAGATTTTTTGTATTGATTACCTTGTCCGTTTATATATATATATATCGATTTAGAAATATTGTTTGTTAATTAGCAAACTAATAGTTGGTCAAATAATCAGATGATCGGTCACCATTTGCATCCCTACTTGGAAGCACACCTACCCTACATGTGATGCAAGGCTGTTTTGGTGTCAAACATAGTAAAATCCTATAAAATATTATATTTTGTGTCTCGAAGGAATATTTTAATCAAACAAAACAGCACTTAAGAGCAATGTTATCATGTCTTGATTTGAAAAAATATATATAAAAGAATACAAAATTAATTAATAAAAGTTATAATGATTAAATCATGGGGAAGATCCATTTAAAATATTTAAATGAGTTAATTGTTTAAAAATGTGATTTATTTGAAGTGTGTATGATCAAATTGTGATTTAGATCCACAAAGATTTTAAATATTTTTTTTTATAAATCATAGTTTATTTATAAAAAAAAGTGTATAGGAGTTGTTCTGTCATAATCTTGTTCATTGCGATCAAAACCTTCCGCCACGTATCAAAAGGCTAACAATCATCGGACTTGCAAAAGAGAACATTGTTAAGAACCCCCGACGGTGAATTGGAAGATCTCCTTCCGATGCTTAAGTAAGAAAGTTAGACATTCGGGAAAGCAAGGATGGTGGGGTTCTAATCACGTAGTTGGTAAGGTTGAATCAAGGGTCTTTATATAATAGGTCATGGACTCCCTAGAGACCAACTCCGATCAAAAAGGGTAGATCCTGACAAGATTTTTCTTTCTAGTCTAAGATCGGAAAGATTCTTGATATAAAAGGTGTCCATATCCTAACAGATTCTCCGGGCTTCTCTCAGTGGGACCCAGGTCATCATCGAATTCTCCTAGATTAACGGAGACTTCCTTAGTAGGGATTCTGGTATGTATCAAGCTCTTGAGGGCTCCTTCTTGGAGGTGGACTCGGATCGGATCCTTTAAGTGGGTTACTTTTGGATTGCTGGATTAGTCTTGAGGCTAAATGGAGTTTCTCTTGGTTCCCAATGGTCCAAGGCTCAAGGATAGATAATTTGGTCTTCGGACTGCATAACTGGACTAGCCTGCCAGTTATTAGGTTGGGCAAAATTCTCATCTTTCAGGAGTAAAATATAATTTAATTATATTTATGAAGAAATCATATATTTATGTTATATTCCATCGAGGTATAAAAAAGTTGAGCTAAGATAGAATTTTCTTCTATCTGATCCCAATTTATTTACTGAACGCACCTAACTCTTTATTGAGTCCGAGATGTTTGAAACTCTTGAGTACTGAAGACTTTGATCATTGATTCATATGAGTTTGCCTTATTTGATAACTGAGTCTAATTCAATTTCTACTAATCATATATAAGCCCAACAATTCAATGTTTCTGATCCTGTTTAAAGTTCAAATTATTAAACGAGTCAAAAAAATTTATTGATCTTGCATTTTTGTATATTAATCAAGTTATAAATGAGATATAGTTCAATTACTTTCCTAATTTCTGTTGCTGTTGTATGTTTGATTAGGGATGCAAATGGATAACCCAATTATTTGACCGACCGTCAGTTTATAAGTCAGTTAATAGATGCCATTTTTAAACTAATATACATAGTGGATAAAGTAATATATATAAATTCTTTATGACCAGGTAAACTAAGAATCCACATATCCACCAGATTATTTATTTATAAGATAATTTTTTTAAATCAATAGTATAATGGATACAATCATAGATCTACCTTACATTCTGAAGATAAAACACAAATATCTCCATGCATCCAATGAACAAGCGGAAGCATGCACGGAGATGGATCGTAACGGAAACATACCTTAACGGCGACGTTCTTGGATGGGCGGCGACGGTTCCGTGAGAATGAGGAGGAGAACCACGTGACGGGTTTCTTCAGAAATCCACGCTGCAAATCCTAGGCTCTTGGTGATAGCCTCTTGGAGAACAACACTTAGAGAGAGAGAGGGAATGTGTAGAAAGAAGAGGAGTGTTGAGTGAGAGAGAGGATTGCCCAAAAGTTGAGTGAGTTCTTTTCACGTAATCCCACTCTCCCCTCTTTTATATCTCTTTCGTCTACCCTTTCAAATAAAGGAGGGAATAGTTATAACTAAGGGGGAAACACATGTGTGGGTAACTTCCCACAACCACTCCCCCTTCAACTCCTATAACCCACTCCTCAGCCCCACGTGGGCATTGCATGGTGGTTACCATGCGTAACTGTTAACATCTCCCACTTGCCCACGTTGGGCAAAAGTTAATAAACAACCTCTCTAAGTTGCTACAATCCAACTGTCATACAGGAAATGTAGCGTGCGACCTCACGAGTATAACACGATCAGGCGAGTAGTGATCCATTAAGTTATCACCAAAACTAATGGAACACAATACTCTTTAAAATCTCGTGGTACCCCAGAACATCTTATATTCACCTGATTTAACACTCCGGATCTCTCAGATAAATAACTGGCAGTGTTTAAATCCCAAATGTCATGTGATCATAACTCTGTCTGTACACAACTGACTGAGTTCCCCGGGGTATCATGTGAGCATGTGACGATTTCTTAAAAACGAACCATTTTAAAATGATGTTCGGTCTTTAGATAGATATCTCGTACTAAAACCTTGAGGGGAAAAAAGTGAAGAAAATTTTGAGACAAACCTCACAGGATGATTGACAAAACCGTTAAAAGGGCAAGCTGTGACAAAACGGACCCCTTTTATCCTCCTGGATGCCCCTATTTTGACTTTTCAGGCCTTTGGTAGATTTTATGGCCAGGCCCGGTCACGACCAGACTTTTTTTTTTTTTTTTTTTTATTGCTTGAACCCCCTTTTCTTTTTTTGTATTTCTTTTCTGCTCTTGACATTTTTCGGGGTTATTTGATATTCTGCCTGCGGGGACACTGTCCTCTTCACGTGCTCTGGTCCTTTACATTTCATTTTGGGCCCTTTTGAGAGGTACATCTATCGGGTTGTGGAGGAACCGCAATTTGCTGAGCTCGACTGTTTAAGGGCGTCAACTGTCCTGATCGGTCGAGAGACGAAGAGCACAAGTTGCATTTTGATAGTATACTAAAGACTTTGAACTCATTTTAAAAAGGTTCTCTTTTAAAAAAACGTGTAAGTGTGTGCATCTCAGGATGATCATAGGGATCCGTATGAAAGTAAAGTAGACACGTCCAAGGTTCTGGTGGACCAAAGTCTTAGCCAAACTTTAATGTTAACCCAATCTATCATGCAACTAGACCTAGACAGGGGATTACATGGCAGTCATCAGGCAGTTGGATTTTGTGTCTTTTTTCTAATTTTTTTATGATTTTCATTAAAGTATGTGCATATTTACAAATATTTTTTATGCTTTTTGGATATTCGATTTTTTTTGAGATTTTGAGATTTTTGATTTTTTTGTGTATTTAAAGGGTAAAATTTCTTCAAGTAGACTCCTATCCAAAGGAAAACTTTCAACAATTTTCAAATATTTACACTTATTTGCTAATTCTCGCACTAGAAATGAAAGAACTTACTTACCTCTACAACTCGTAGATAAAAAGGAAGCTATCCAATCCCTAAGCGATTATGCACAAGACTCAGAGGGTGAGTCAAACATGTTGCAAAGGTGGGTCCTTGAGACAGAGACCCAATAATGGTAGAATTGCCCCAGTATGTTACGACCGGTGATAAAAGCCTGAGAAGGGCAGGTGTGCGAAATAGGAAGGGAATGAGAGCAGTGGGTACCTGTTCATCCCTTACTAAGGAAGCTCCTTCCCGTAGGGTGGTTGGTTCATAGAGCAGCAGTTGTGTACCGAAATCTCCTTCATCTTCTCTTTGAACTTCATTGATTATTTCTTTCAACTCGTCCTCAAGATAGTATATCTTGAGTACCTCTTGATTTTCCTTCACAAAGTGATCCAAGAGAGTCCATTTTCTTGGTTCCTCAGTTGGTTTAGTTAGTAGATAACCAAATATGAATCCCCCAATGGTCGGATTTCCAAGGATAGGTTCTCGAATTCCTTGCTCTTCCTTGCCTAACTCAGATCCCGAACTATACCCCATTTTGTCCATAAGCTGCCAACCTATGCTAGGCTGGAGCTTGGCCTGAGAGTCAACCGATGAAAGGATGGGCTCTTTTCCTTTTCCAGAAGTGATCATGGATGGAATTTGTTCAGTCAAGACCGAGTCCAAAGACTCAAGATAGGGAGTTCTCTGCATTTTGACAATCTTCCCATTGTATGGGAATTTATAGCACTGATGATTAGTGGAGGGCACTCCCAGGGTTTGATCCATCCAAGGCCTTCCCAGAATGATGTTGTATATGGGCTTGACATCAAGGATGTAGAATTCAAAGATCATGGCCACTGTCCCAATTTCCAGTTTCCCATTAGCTGGTCTTTAAGAATTGTCATAGGTTTAGACCATTATGGAAGTAGACTCAATCTTTTCTGGATCAATCCCTATTTTCTTGAGGGTCTTGAGTGGACAATCATTGATTGGTGCGCCGGTATCCAACAGGATGGAGTCTAATGAGTGACCCTTGAGTGTTGCAGTTAAGCATGAGGGAAGGGATTGGCATTCAGGGAGAGCTAGATCCTTATCTGTGAAGGATATAGTAGGTGTCTGGGTGACTGAGAGAATGGCATTTGTGAGCCCCCTGATAGGAAGATCTTCATTGAGTGTAACTCGCTGGAGGAATTTGAACAATGTCTCCCTATGTGCAGGAGATCTCCTAATCAATTCTAGGACTGGAATCTTGGCGGGAGTTTTCCCTAGATGTTGTAGGATGTCATACTTGGATTGAGTAATCCTTCTAGACAGGTTTGAATCCTCTTGGGAGTCCAAGGGTTGACTTGTTGGGGGAATGATGCGATTTCTCAGTGTAACATCAATCGGACTGGGGCCTACTGTTTGATCTGACTTTAGTGGTTGAACTGGTGGTGAATCCATTAGGCAGAACTGGGTTATTGGACCTGGCTTTGGACACAAGATGGATAGAGGAGGTTCTCTGATTGAAATTGAGGGAACTTGGACCAGAGGGACTAGGTTGATGACTGTTGGTTGTTCCCTAGGTCGTATCAAGACCAAAGGTTTGTCTTGGATAATAGTGGAGACTCCTTGCAATGGCTTTCTAGGTTCGATCATCCTAGTAAGGCACTCACGCTATATCCCAACCTCTTCATACTCCCAGTATTGTCCTCTGCAATCGACACTTGGTTCCAAATTTTTGACAAGGGTGCTCACCCTTTCTAGAGAGCTAGATGGATCTTGGGCTACTTGATGAGAGGGCGGAGGGCCCTTGACTTTCAAGGTTTTAATAGCCTCTTTCATGTGCCCCCAATTGATCTTGGCGCTAGAGGAAGGGGGAACTGCTGAATATGGTTTCTGATTGGATTGGTTGTCTGATCTGGACATAGGACTGGGTGACCTAAAGGGTTGCCCCAAGGCACTCACCTGTTCATTGATTGTCACTCCCTCTGTTGGTGGAGTTTGTGGAGTCCTCTTATTTCTGTTCTGATTTTCAAAGAAGGATGGCAAAGTGGAACTCCAGATCTGAGATTGAACTATCCGAGCTCGATTATAAAGTTGTGCGAATGTGTGAAATTCGCTCAGCATGAGAATAGCTCGAAGCTGCGGGGTAGCGTTGTTAACCAACATGGTGATAGCTTGAGATTCAGGGATTTCCACTTCCGCCCTAGAGGCCATTGCCCTCCACCTGTTGGCAAAATACATGAACTCCTCTTCAGGCTTCATCTTCTCCATCACCAGATCAAACAAGGTGGGAGGTATGGTTGTCATATGACTAAACTGAGTGATGAATTTTTCAGAGACCATATCAAAATTGATTAGGTCTGTGGTGGGCAAGGAAGAAAACCATCTTAAGGCCTCACCGTCTAAGGATTTCTGGAACAGATGGACAAGGAGGACTCTGTCGTAGAGCCATTGATGGGAATCTATGAGGAAACCTGACAAGTGATCATGAGGGGCAGAGGTGTCATCATATTTCCTGTACTTAGGGACTTTGAATTCGGGTGGAAAGTAGGCCGGAGGGAGCTTGCAATAGCTCGAGAGAGAGTGCGGTTGTTTCATGGTAAGTTTCTCGGTCATGAGCTTACGCACGTAAGTTTCAACCTCACTTTTGTAGATGAATTATTTCTGCTCGGGAGGAGGTGTAGTTTGAGAGACTGGAATCGGCATGACGGGTGGAGCAACTGGAGTAGGAATTGGCTGGTTGATGCGGGTCTGAGCTATGTTGGAAGATCCTTGGAAGTGAGTTCTCCGAGGAGTGGCATCTTGAGTTTTGCCACGGGAGGACAACTGGATGAGTTGATTAGGGGTGTACCGTGATAACACAGCAATAAGTTCCGTGTCCTCACTCGGGTCTGTAGACACGCTAAATTTGACGTCATTTCGAGTAAATTTTATATCACACAATAATGCCTCAGAATGGTCTGATAATTAATCATTAATTAATTTTTATTAATCTTTTTGAGTGTCGGGTTTAACAGATGTGTTTAAGTTAATCAATTGAATTGATTTTAATTCAAATTTGAGTTAAAATATGAAGAATTATAAAAGACGTCTACACACGTGGACGCCATTTATAGTTTATTCCTGTTTTAACGATTAAATTTGAATTTTAATTAATTGATTTATTAACTAAAAGGCGTCTGGGAAGGTCGACGCGTTTTAGGTTTCCTAAATGGTTTCTACTTCTCCTCCGGATGTTTATCCTTATCTTAATTAGTCTAAAAGACGTCTACACAGGTGGACGCGTTTTAACTAATAAAGATAAAGATAAGTTTTCCCGGATATTTATCCTTATCTTAATTAATCTGAAAGGCGTCAGCCAAGGTGGACGCGTTTTAGATAATTACAGATAAAGATGAATTAATCAGTAATTATCTGTCGGTTAAGATGGATAAATTCGGAGTTTTCTAATGTTAATCGCGAACGCAAGAAATGCCTATAAATACCCTGCATGTTAAAAAAAGAAAAGAGAACAGAATTAAGTTGAGTTTAGCCATAGCGTTATAGCGAGTTGAAGATCGAAGCAACAACGTCGTAACGCCGGAGCGCTGCCATTTCCAGAAGACGGCGTCCTTTCAAGATCTTCATCCTTTCAAGAGCTTCAACCGATTGGGCATAAGTTTTTCATTACTGCATTCATTTCATTAGTTTCATTTTTTTATTCACTTCATGCAAACACACACCACAGCATAATCTTTCAAAAAAACCTACTTGATCTAAGGGGTTTCAAAGCCATTAAAACAAGTGAGTTTGCTGTTTTAAATATGCTTAAAATCATGATTAGTTCAGATACTACTTCTACTTAAATTCTCATCATTAGTTCTTTATTTTTGTTTTTGTCTCTGCTGCACTCAACAACAACAACAAGAGATAAAAAAGGGGAAATCAAGCACAACTTCTGGACGATCCTCAACCTCAAACTCAACAGCAAGAACAAAAGAGCAAAGAAAAGGCTCTCTTTCTTCAGCCGGCTGAGGAAGGGGAACCAAGGACTCAATCTTCCGCGTTTTGAAAGGTAGGCGATCATATTCTCTTTTGAAACTTTTAAGTTAAAAGTTTCTGGCGATCACTGCACTTTAGTTGCTGTTTTTAATAGGTTAGTTTACACCTAAACAACATAGATATTTCATGTTAATCACACGGTCATTCTAAGCACCTACAGCTTTTTTGGCGATCACGGTGGGACTTGGTCTCGCCATCTTTTAGTTTCCTTTTGTTCTTGCTATCATCATATCGGGCACCCACGGTGCACCATTTGTGTCTCTGGACACGTCTTCACCAATTGGTGAGTGTTTAGTTTAATTGATTTCCCTCGTGCACCACGTGCACACCCCAGTGGCAAGATCTTGTCCCCCCTTGATTAACTCAAAAAGCTGTTTTTGTGATAAAAATGATGTGTGATTGATTGTTTTTCTAGTTGTTTAGTTAGTAAACCATCCTGTTTAAAATCTGGAACTAAAAAAATTTGCATGAGTCGATTGTTTACTGCTTTTCATCTTGTTTAAGGAGGATTCAACCCAGAAAATCCTCCTGGAAAATTGCTTCTGCGAACTGAAAAGCGTCCAGGATAGCTGACGCGTTTCAAAACCGCGTCAACACACCTAGACGCCTTTCAGGCTTCACAGTTTCTCTGCTCTCTGCATCTGCTTCTGCGAAAAATTAAGTTCTGTTTTGAATAGCGTCTACTACCATCGACGCGATTCAGACAGTTTCTTAATTTTTTTCAGTTTCTAGATTTTTGTGTTTTGAGTGCTAGCTACCCATTACTTACTAAGCATTAGAGGCCGTCCAGGCCACAGGACATACGCATTGAGACTAATCCCTCCTCTTCTTAGGAACACATTACTCGACGTCAGCAACTCTCTCTGATTGGGTTGGTCTCTTGATCAGACTAGAGAAGTTGACGTTGAGACCTCCATAAGTCCCCAAAATCAAGGTATTCCTCCTTGATCATCGGGCTGGTTGTACCAATTGAAGTCCTGGTTAGATTCTGAAAGCGTTGTGAGAGAAAGCCCTAGAGAATAACGGTGGAAATTGAACTGAAACTAGGATCCTTTCCCTGAGCGAAATTGTGGTTTAATCCAATTCAAATAACTCAACAAGGAATCCTAAAATCACGTTAAGCATCCACTTGTTTGATTAATCTCTGTACAACTTGTTTGATTAAATCTTTGAAAAGGGAATCTAACATCATGTTGCTACGATCAGGTAGGGACTTGAGTGTGGCTCCAGACGCCATGGTTAATTACGAGGGAGATGCTAATGCCCCTCGGAATTCTGAGTACAACTATGAGAGTGGGAGAGATGCTGATGCCTCCCGTAGTTCTATCCCCATTCCGTATCGTCTAGATGGGAATGTTCGGACACCTCTTTTGCCTCCACGTGATCAATATCCTGATCCTCTTCCGCATGAATATGCGATCCCTAATCCTGATCTTGAGGGGGACATGAACCAGAATGATCCCTCATCCTCTGATCCTATGGATCTCATCAATGCTCTGGGAGTTCTTGCCTCCCGACTGGACCCTCAGCAGTTCGAGGCGATCCAATCTATTTTGAAGGGGAAGGCACCTATGCAGCCTGCCGAGCCGAATCATGTGGCTCCCCCTGCTGTTCCTCAGCAACCTTCTTTTCCTCCTCCTTATATCCATCAGGCCGTGGAGGGCCTTCATATTACTTCTCGGCCAGCTGGGCCGCAGCTTTCATCATCTAGGCAACCGGCTAGACCGCAAACGCCTACTTATCAAAATGCCCTCGGGCATGGCGGAAGCGCTGCCGGACCTCCCCTCTATTGTCCACCCTGCCCAACGTACTCTAGGCAGCAGGCCTACCAAGTACCTCCTCCTCCTCCTCCTCCTCAAGCAGATCTGACCACACAAACGCTGCTGGCCAAAATGGAGCGTATGGATGAGCAATTTAATAACCTCCAGAAAATGATGGGGGTCAAAGCTGTGCCAGAAATCAGTCTACCGAGTCTGCCAGTATTCCATCTGCCACCCTCTGAAATGCCAGTGTACCGAAAGTACAACGGTACTGGTAACCCCTTCACACACCTGAAGGAGTTCATGTATGAATCCTCTTTCTGGCAGAACGACAAGAGGTCGTTGGCCTTCTTGTTCAGGAGATCTCTAGAGGGACCAGCCCTCGAGTGGTTCTTTTCCCTGGAACCCTCAGAAGTAGAAGATTACGGTATCGTTTCACGCAAATTTATTCAACGATACCAGGACAGAGTTGCACCCTCCTTGTCTATCACGGACCTCATTGCAGAAAAGATGAAACCTGATGAGGAGTTTGTCAGTTTTGCTGACAGGTGGCGGGGTCTGGCTGAAAAGGTGAAGGATCACTTGTCCGAATCCGAACAAGTGAAAATGTTAATTTCTAATGCCACGCCCCAGTTCAAGCTCGTCCTCTCCTTGAACAATTTGACTAACATGGCAGAGCTCTATGAAAGAGCACGGTACTGCCAGAATGCCTTCAAGGACGCTACATTCTCTAGCTTCTTTGATCCTCATAGACCTAGCAGACCTCCGCCTCGGAAGCCTGCAGTGCCGAACTCTTCCAGCACAGGTCCGACTACTGAGGGCACGCTCTCTCATGAGCAAGTGAGCACTATGAACAATAACTCGCCCCAGTTCGTGAGGAGTCAGCAGCAGTACCAGAGACCACAGCAGCAAGGGTACAGACAGCAGCAGAACCCCCAGTACCAACAACAGTATCAACGGCCCCAGCAGCCGAATCAGAATCAGAATCAGCAACAGCTACAGCAACAGCCGCAACGGCAACAGCAGTACCAGCAACCCCAGCAGCAGCAGTATCAGCAGCAACAACAGCCACAGTACCAGCCGCGCGCACCGCCGGCGTACCACAATGTCCCTCCTCCTGGTGACTACAACCAGCAGAGGAGACCTCCAGGCCCGAAGAGGGCAGAATACCCGGCTCTCCCAGAATCCTTGGCCGATATCTTCAGTGCTTTAATGGCAGCTAACGCCTTAGTTTTGCCAAGGGAAAAGGCCGTCTGGCCTCAAAATGCCGATACGTCCAGATATTGCTACTTCCATAGGCAACCTGGGCATACCATTGACACCTGCTTCCAATTCAGAGATTACATTCATGATCTCAACGAGCAGGGCGGCATAGACTGGGAGGAAATGAAGAAATACATAACAGCCCTGAAGGCGAGGAGACCGCAACAGCAGCAACAGCAGCAGCAAGCAAGACCACCAGCACAAGCAGCAGCACCACCCAACATGGGCATAGTGCAGAATCCGCTCCCGGAGCACCAGAATCAGAACCAGGTTGCTCCCATTCTAACGAACAGCCAGTCTGAGGCTGGTCGTGGGCAACAATGGAGGATAGAGGACTCTTCCTCTCTCTACTCAACGGGTCACGTTCAAAGTACCGCAGAGCGATTACCACGCCGCACCATCCACATACCCAGACCACAACCCGTCACCATCACCCCTCTACCTACACCCACATATCATCCGCCCGCATCCAATAACCCATTACCGCTACCCACCTTCCTTAGACCCATTGCGCCCCGCACTCCCACGCCTCCATCATATACCCTTCCGCAAACCAATAACGCGCCCCTTTTACCATCAAGGCCACTATTACGCATACCATTTCCTACTTCACCCATTACCACTACCACCTACCCAGATATGCCCCAACCATCCAAACCATTACTACGCGTACCATTCCCCACTTCGCCAACCACTTACCCATCTACCATCCAACCCTCTAGGCCTTTAATCCGCACCGCGCCATCACCACCTAACCCAACGCCACCACCTACGCATCAACCCTCCGCACCGCTTACGCCACCCAACTCTGCGGTACTCAAGGTGTCACCCGGATCCTCCACGGTCGAGGAACATGCGCTCCGGAGTGGAAGGATTTTCAACAAGGTCTTTCCTCAGTCCACAGTCAGAGACGGCCCATCACAGCCGACTGAGGAAGCCCATAATGAAGAGAGTGCACCAGGCACTCAATATGACTTGTTGAAACATCTGGACAAAACACCGGCACGGATCACTGTACTTGAATTGATTAAGAGGTCCAAGATTCACCAAGAAGCTTTAATGGAATACCTACAGAAGGTGATGGTCAATGAAGACGTGCCGGTAGAGAAAATTGCAGCACTACTAGTCCCTCAGGGGGATCAGCCCTCAATTACGTTTCACACATCGGAACTAGCACCACCAGCCGCCAGAAGCATGGCTCTGAGCATCACGGTCAATATCTCCAAGAAGGCCGTGGATGCATGCCTGGTTGATACAGGGGCTTCAATTAATGTTTTACCTCCGAAGACCCTGGAGCTATGCGGTGTGCCCAAGGAGAAATGGCTGCCTAGCCCCATCTCAGTTACGGCATATGACAATTCTACCCGTTCCCCTCTGGGAATGGTTTATTTAAAGGTGGAGTTAGGTCCAGTAAGTCATGCAGAGGTCGAATTTCATATTCTAGAAATCGACCCTTCCATAAATGCCATTCTTGGACGTCCTTATATCAAAACTCTTGAGGCGATTCCTTCTACGAATCACCAATGCCTCAAATTCCCTTATAAAGGACGAATTATTAAAGTGACGAGCATGCCGATCCTTGCTGCTGCTCATACATTGAATATTAAATCTGCTGTTTTACCTGGCCGACAACCTTTTCTGTCGGTATTACAGGTCTACCGTCCAGTGGCTGATCCTTTGAAAGCCGCTACCATTTCTCCATACCCATTAAATGCTATCAAAAGGGGGAAGTGCATGAGTACCCCGGGATGGAGAATCATGATGAAGAACGGCTACAAGCCTGGGAAAGGTCTGGGCACACAGTTGCAAGGCAGGACCACTCCTGTTAAAAATCATCGGGCAGTACCTGGAAGCGGTCTGGGCTATAGGCCGAGCAAACTGAAGCAAGACAGGGTTCAGCAAGAAGATGGTCAAGAAATCTTGGAAACAATGTCCACACCACTGAAAGAAGGCCGAAATCCTTTAACATGGACTCTATATACACATTTTGTGCAAGGGCCCATACTTAGTCACGACAACATGGTGGTCATTACTTCATGTTTTGACTTCCATGACATATATGGGAGGGATTTAGCCAGACATTGTTCCGAACTACTTACGTACCAATCCTTGGAGGCTCTGCGGCCTATGAAAAGGAGGAAATTCCATGACCCTGAATGCAAATGGTACAGGTGGTTCGACCTGAGAGACCTATACATAGCGCTGAACAGACTATTCCTGGATCCTGCAGAACCCAAGTGGCCACCGCGGATTGACGAGCTAATTGAGAGCCCTGGCGCAATCTTTGACAAGCGGATACTGCTGTCCGAACAAACTGATGAAGGGGAGCCAGATGACCCCTATGAAGCTGGTTATACAACAGATCTGCTATGGAGGGGGACATATCCTTCACATGTCTTCATGCTCCATACTCTTTTTCGTACACTACTCTTGACCCCGACTTGGTCGCGGGTCATAATTGACGATATTCCACGGGCTCCGCCCGTTATGATAACTCTGTCCCCTCGGGACTTTATTCCACAACCTCCTCTCGACCTAGAGAGGATGTATGATTTGATCTGGGACATATTGCTATATGATCCCCCTAATCCTCTGGCCTTGGTGCCGCTTCCTCCGTCCGATTCTCCTCCCATCTGTATTCACTCCTGCTTCATGTTTAATTCTTTCATTGTCCAAAAAAAAACGCCAATTTGGCAACAAATTCTTCCCAAATCATTATCGAGGAAACATCTTACTTGTCCGATTACACCCCATCGCGCGGGTCCGTCGGTCAAGATTCTCTCCTAGATCTACTCTGTCCCTCCCCACGGGAGGATTCCCCTGTATTTCCACCTGTATCCCAGGATTTTCATCCTGCTTTATCTTCATTAGGTTATGATAGGCAGTTTAGTGAAGTTAAGGAGTCTAGTTTTAGGCAGGTTAGTCAGTTTAGGAAGTCTAGGAAGCCTAAGGGTAGGCAAATTCCAGAAAGATACCTCCAGAATTTGGCTGATAAATGTTCCTTTTGCTCTTTAATCCCTCAGCTTTTAGAAGATCCAATTCAGATGCCAGAAGATTGTACAGGTGATGAGTCAGTCAATGATGGGTACGGGGTATATGAGTTAGTACATGAAAAGGACCCCATTGTTGAGGATGAGGAAGATGATGAGGACGCAGCTGAGGCATATGCCAGTGGAGTGAAGAGATTTGATGAACCTTCAGCTGTCGTCGAAGAGCCCACAAAAGAAATAAACTTAGGGACTGAAGACGAACCTAAGGTTGTCCTCGTCAGTAAAAATCTTTCTGCAGAGGATGAGAAGGCAATGGTACAAGTACTTAAGGATTATAAGGACACTTTCGCCTGGAGTTATGAGGATATGCCGGGGTTAGATTCATCTTTAGTTGAACACAGGTTAACATTAAAAGATGGAGCTAGTCCGGTCAAGCAGAAATTAAGGCGATTCCACCCACAAATGGCTTTAAAGATGAAGGAAGAAGTCGATAAATTACACAAAGCCAAATTCATTAGAGTTGTCCTTTATCCACAATGGGTGGCCAATATAGTCCCGGTTATGAAGAAGGACGGGAAGGTCAGAATTTGCATTGACTTCCGCGACCTAAACCGGGCGTGTCCTAAAGACGATTTTCCATTGCCTCATATTGATGTACTCATCGATAACACTGCTGGCTATGAGACGTTATGGTTTATGGATGGATTTTCAGGATACAACCAGATTAAGCTGGCAGAAGAGGATCAAGAGAAGACTTCATTCACTACACCTTGGGGAACATATTGTTATGTCGTCATGCCATTTGGATTGAAGAACGCTGGAGCCACTTATCAAAGGGCCATGATGGCAATATTTCATGACATGATGCATATAGATTTGGAAGTGTATGTGGATGACTTATTGGTTAAGTTTAAAACGAAGGCTGAGCACGCCAAAGTTTTGGCAAGGGTATTAGAGAGATCGAGAGAATATCAGTTGAAGATGAACCCCAAGAAATGTGTATTCGGGGTATCTTCAGGGAAATTGCTTGGATTCATTGTCAGCAAACGGGGAATTGAGATCGATCCCAATAAGGCGAAGGCTATCAGAGAAATGCCACCTCCCAAAAACTTGAAAGAATTGAGAGGATTAATCGGGAGGTTACAATTTATTCGTCGCTTTGTCTCCCAGCACTCACAAAGGTGTAAGCCGTTTTACGAGCTTACTAAGCCAGGAGTCAAATTCAATTGGGACGATAAGTGTCAGGAGGCATTTGATGGATTAAAGGACTATTTGGCAAGTCCTCCTGTTTTGAGGCCACCATCTCCAGGCAGACCATTGATACTTTATATTTCAGTCCTGGATGATGCAGTGGGGGCTGTCCTAGCACAAGAGGATGAAGAAGGAAAGGAGAGGGCGGCCTACTATCTCTCTAAACTTCTCAACCCCGCTGAACAGAGATACACGGCGATGGAGAAAACATGTGCAGCATTGGTTTGGGTTGTCCAGAAATTGAAGCATTATTTTCTGGCCCATGAAGTCCACCTCATCGCTAGGATGAATCCGATTAAGTTCCTTCTGGAGAAATCTGTTCTTACTGATAGGTTAGCGCGATGGCAAAGCTTTCTATCTCAATTCGATATCATTTATATTCAACAGAAAGCAATCAAGGGCTATGCCATAGCAGAACATCTCGCTCATCATCCCCTTCCTCGATTTGATCCAGTGCGATCAGAGTTTCCGGATGAGGAACTGATGTCCGTAAATCAAATCAGGGATGATATGTGGACTCTGCATTTTGACGGAGCTCTGAATTCTCAGGGAAAGGGTATCGGAATCGTTCTGTTATCACCTGAAGGTGTCACCATTCCACAAGCCTTTCAGCTTGACTTTCCAGTCACCAATAACATAGCTGAATACGAGGCACTTCTTGCTGGTCTCGAGGCTGCTCATTTTCATGGTGCCACCAAACTCAGGATTGTAGGTGATAGCCAATTAATTCTTCGCCAAGTGCTGACCAAGTATCGAACTCTTGATCCCAAGCTTAAGCCATATCAAGAACTTACTTCTGCTTACTCAAAGCTTTTCACAAAATTGATCTTTGTCCATGTCCCTAGAAATCAAAACATCTTAGCTGACGCTCTAGCTTCACTTGCATCTTCTCTTGATTTTCCTATCAGCAAGCAATCTGAATCAATCATAGTTCATAGGCGTCTTTCACCTGCCGTGAAAGATCCTTCATTTCTTAGAACTAAGGAGAAGTTGCTGAAGAAATTCAAAGATGGAAGTATCGTGGAGAAAAGAGAAATCATGTTGATGGAGCTGTTAGAAGAGATGGATGATGAACAGAAGCCATGGTATTATGAAATTGCAAAATATTGTGAAGATCAATCGTATCCTGAAGAAGCTACAACTGGAGAAAAAAGAGCTATCAGGAGAGTTTCTCAACGATACACCCTAGTTGGGGGAGCATTATATAAGAGAGGTTTTGATGGAGTTCTTCTGAGATGTCTAGACGAGGATGAGCTTTGGAAGGTTATGGAAGGAGCTCATAGTGGAGTTTGTGGTGGCCATGTCAATGGACAGATGCTAGCAAAGAAGATCCTTAGACAAGGATTTTATTGGCCAACCATGGAAGAAGATTGCGTAGGATATGTCCGTAGGTGTGCCAAGTGTCAACTTCACGCCGACAAAATTCATTCCCCTGCATCTTCACTCCATCCTGTTTCTTCCCCATGGCCTTTCTCCATGTGGGCTTTCGACATTATTGGACCTCTTGGTAACCCAGATTCCGGCATCAAGCAAAAATCTTTCATTCTCACGGCAACGGAATACTTCACCAAGTGGGCAGAAGCTGAAGCATACGTGGAAATCAAAGCATCAACCGTCTGCAAATTCATCATGAAGAACATCATCACAAGATTCGGGATTCCAAGTACCATCGTCACCGACAACGGACCGCAGTTCGTGTCACAGGAATTGAAGGACCTCTGCAACAGGTATAAAATTGCATTGCATCATTCATCTCCTTATTATCCGCAAGACAATGGCCAAGCAGAGGCAACTAATAAGACTTTGATAAAAATTATCAAAAAGACGTGTAAATCTAACAAATTCGCAGATTGGCCAGAAAAATTGGTTGAGGCTCTATGGGCCTACCGAACTTCAATCCGCACGCCTACTGGGCAAACTCCTTATTCCTTAACATTTGGAATGGAGGCGGTAGTTCCATATGAGATCCTTATACCGTCATTAAGAGTACAATTGAACAAGGAATTCTCCATTGATGAACATCGTTCAGCACTTCTTGCTCAATTGGAACTTTTAGACGAGAAAAGATGGTCAGCTGCTAATCATGCAAAAGTTTATCAAAACAGATTAGCACGTTTTTATCAAAAGAAAGTCATTGAACGAAAGTTCAAAGTCGGTGAAATGGTCGTTAAAAGAATTTTTGTAAAACCTGGTGGTCCGCGTTCTAAGCTCCAACCCAACTGGGAAGGGCCTTATGTTGTATCGCACGCTTATCCTGGTAATGCTTATCGTTTGGTTAATGCAGAAGGAGAAGAGCTAAATCATCCCTGGAATGGTTTACACCTTAAGAAATACTACCCTTAAGATAAAGAGTCGATCAGTATGGTACAAAGACCAGTGGAATCAGAAAATTTATAAACTCAAATTTCTTTGTTAGTCTGAATAATTTAACTTCAAACCCATTACCGCACACACTGACACGTTTGATTCGTGAGTAACAAGAGATGCCAAGTCCTTAAGAATATCAAAAACTTGACCAAAAGTATGAAGTACAAATCATTCATTTTAAACAAAATTCTGTTTTAAACTCGGCCCATGATGTCGGAACGAGGCTTAGAATAGACTACCAAGAATACCCGCCATCTTAGTAGGAGGCCGTCATAAAAAAATGGGGGAGATCCGTTCCAAAGCAAAGCAAAGAAAGAAAAGAATAGAAAAGCAAAAGCAAAGGCAAAAAGCCAAATTCAAAATCAAAAGGCCAATACACTACAAACGTTACATCAAGGCCATGAAATGAAACAAACGGGAACGCAAGGTCGATAAATACCCCGGAAAGAAAATGACCGAACCCCAACAGATATTAGGGTTGGAAAGGGACATCTTTTTAAGTCTCCGGAACCTTCTCATGGGCTTTCTAAATCTGTTCTTCTTTTCTTTCTAAAGAGGTGTACTTCAAGCTTAAGGAATGGCTTAGATTGACTAAGGGTCAAATCATCAAATGGGATCACGAATGGAAACACAAGTTTAAACACGATGGGTTTTAAGTTAAGTTGTTAAAGAACAATTTGGAAATTAAGTTAATAAATGAATATGATCTTTTGATCTAAGTACCATACTGGTCTTTTAGTCAAAAATTCAAAAAAAATGTATATGTCAAAAATTCCAAAAAAAAATGTATATGTCAAAAATTCAAAAAAAATGTATATGTCAAAATTAAAAAAAAATTGCATATGTCAAAAATTCAAAAAAAAATATCTCAAAAATTCAAAAAAAATACATATTTCAAAACCCCAAACAAAATGAATATTTCAAAACCACAAAAAATATTTCAATTAGCATTTGCTTGTGACATTTAGTGTGTTTCATTCATTTTATTTTCAGTGAGCATATGTTTGCTTGTATGTTGCATTTTGCTTAAGTCTGATTACTCTTATTATCTTTGTTAATAAAGGCTATGCCCCTTGACTATTTATTCAAGGAAAAGATTGATTGACCATTTATTTGGTTAGGCAAGGGGCTAAGCCTGAATAGATGCTTAACCTGTTTGTTCAAGTCATATACAGGACACAAGGCATGAAGAGAGTTAGAATTCGAGTAGAGAACAGCCAGAAACCTGTTTCTGTGAGTAAAAGGCGTCGAGGAGCACTGACACGTTTCAAGAAAATTCTGAGTAAAGTTGGAAATGTTAAGAAGATCTCACTATGGAATTCATCAAGTCCCGACCGTGACTAAAAAGACGGTTATTTCTACCCTTGTACTCTATTTCATGTAATTACTTTGCATTTGCATTACTATATATTAAATATTTATTAGACTATATCGAGGACCTTGTGGTTTTGATGAAACTGGAATTTAAGTTCCCCTACAACAAAAACAGTGATAATTCCAGAGAATTCTTAATCGCACGGATAGGCCGTTGGATTGTTAATTAGTGGGGACGATGGTTCCGCTTTTGTAAAACGGTGCGTGGATAAACGAGCTTCGGCTTAGCACTGAATTACAAGAATTGGTATCTTGACTCATTAATGACAATTTAACAATATTATCCTTGATTAATTTATATTTTATTTGACTTTATATTTTTCTTTTAGCCCAGCATGCATCATGTAGGACTTTGAAATTATTGTAATAAGAATTAATTACTGATTAAGTTTCAGACCATTAATCAAATAACTCCAACATGATATGAAATATTCCATTCCGAATTGAGTATCTTGATTATCTTTGAGGTTCGCTTGAAGATATCCTTGAAATTCTATCCTTGATTGGATTCTTTATCCAATATTCTTGTTTTCTTTTAAGATCCATCATGACTGTAGCACGTCCACATTGGCAGGCAAACGCTCCCCATGATGAAACCTGCAGTGTCTATGACCTGGGGTACTTCCCACTCCGAGGAGGTTGATCGCCTTTACTTTATTTCCTTGTCTACTTCATCCAGACATGATTAATTCCATTGATTTCATTGAGCTATCTTCATTGATAATTTTGAGAAAAATTCTAATCATGTGATGTTAAGAGCGTGTCTCATCACACCTTGGCATCACCTTTTCAGTACATTCCATTTCATTTCACTCCCTTGCAAAGACGATGCCAAGGTGAGGCAGCTGTAGACACGCTAATTTTGACGTCATTTCGAGTAAATTTTATATCACACAATAATGCCTCAGAATGGTATGATAATTAATCATTAATTAATTTTTATTAATCTTTTTGAGTGTCGGGTTTAACAGATGTGTTTAAGTTAATCAATTGAATTGATTTTAATTCAAATTTGAGTTAAAATATGAAGAATTATAAAAGACGTCTACACACGTGGACGCCATTTATAGTTTATTCATGTTTTAACGATTAAATTTGAATTTTAATTAATTGATTTATTAACTAAAAGGCGTCTGGGAAGGTCGACGCGTTTTAGGTTTCCTAAATGGTTTCTACTTCTCCTCCGGATGTTTATCCTTATCTTAATTAGTCTAAAAGACGTCTACACAGGTGGACGCGTTTTAACTAATAAAGATAAAGATAAGTTTTCCCGGATATTTATCCTTATCTTAATTAATCTGAAAGGCGTCAGCCAAGGTGGACGCGTTTTAGATAATTACAGATAAAGATGAATTAATCAGTAATTATCTGTCGGTTAAGATGGATAAATTCGGAGTTTTCTAATGTTAATCGCGAACGCAAGAAATGCCTATAAATACCCTGCATGTTAAAAAAAGAAAAGAGAACAGAATTAAGTTGAGTTTAGCCATAGCGTTATAGCGAGTTGAAGATCGAAGCAACAACGTCGTAACGCCGGAGCGCTGCCATTTCCAGAAGACGGCGTCCTTTCAAGATCTTCATCCTTTCAAGAGCTTCAACCGATTGGGCATAAGTTTTTCATTACTGCATTCATTTCATTAGTTTCATTTTTTTATTCACTTCATGCAAACACACACCACAGCATAATCTTTCAAAAAAACCTACTTGATCTAAGGGGTTTCAAAGCCATTAAAACAAGTGAGTTTGCTGTTTTAAATATGCTTAAAATCATGATTAGTTCAGATACTACTTCTACTTAAATTCTCATCATTAGTTCTTTATTTTTGTTTTTGTCTCTGCTGCACTCAACAACAACAACAAGAGATAAAAAAGGGGAAATCAAGCACAACTTCTGGACGATCCTCAACCTCAAACTCAACAGCAAGAACAAAAGAGCAAAGAAAAGGCTCTCTTTCTTCAGCCGGCTGAGGAAGGGGAACCAAGGACTCAATCTTCCGCGTTTTGAAAGGTAGGCGATCATATTCTCTTTTGAAACTTTTAAGTTAAAAGTTTCTGGCGATCACTGCACTTTAGTTGCTGTTTTTAATAGGTTAGTTTACACCTAAACAACATAGATATTTCATGTTAATCACACGGTCATTCTAAGCACCTACAGGGGCTTGGAAGGTTTTGTTGGAGATTATAGGGTCACTTTCTGAAGAAGAAGATTCATCCAAGCACCTTCTCCTAAATTCCTCTCCAGATGTTTGGAACATACCCACAAATGTTTGTTGTGGCTCCTCTTCAATCTCTAACAGAGGGTTATGTGTGACATTGTTACCAAACTCATCCATGTAATCATACACAGTGTTAACATGCATTCGGTTCATTATGAAATACAAATCCTAAGAGATTTTATATTTCACTTGAGAGATTAACTGTGCGTTATGAGTGTTGGTTTCTAACAAATCAAGTTCAAACCCTTAACGACCATGTACTTTTCTTTCAAAGCATGTTCAACCAGAGTTTAGTTAGGTGTCTTAGATTTTGAAAAAATTCTCTCAGTGACACCTATAGGTGAGTGATTGTGAATGGAAAGCTTAATTAATTCCTCACACAAACCCGGGATCCTATTAGGTGGTTTAGGTACAACCCGCTCGGCGGCCAAGTGGGAATCCCTGGCTCGCGGAGACTTACGGAGGTTCCTAACAGAATAAGACTAGTCACACCCGAGTGGGAATCCTCAGGTGGAGAGTCAAACACTGTGGGAGAGGTAACTAGAAGTGTGATGCCGGCTCTTCCTAAGATCCCGACGCAGAACACCCTGAAATTAACCCACAGTCCAGCAGACAGAAAAGAGAAGACAAGAGAACAATAAACAAGCAACAATTTAATTTCGAAAATTGGATAACGAAAAGTAGGAAGCTAGAAGGGAGCCTGGACGGCCGGCTACTTGGCCGTCCTAGAGCCTGGACGGCCAGGTAGTTGGCCGTCCAAGAGTCTGGACGGCCGACTACGTGGCCGTCCTAGAGCCTGGACGGCTAGGTGCTTGGCCGTCCTGGGCTCTGGACGGCCAGGTACTTGGCCGTCCGGTCTGGGCTGGACGGCCAGGCACTTGGCCGTCTGGTCCACTGGACGGCCAGGCACTTGGCCGTCCGGTCTGGGCGGCCAAGCGCTTGGCCGTTCAGGACTCTGGGCAGCCAAGTGCTTGGCCGTCCACGGGAGGAGCACTTACCCTTTTAACCTGTCTTACCTGCGCGGTGAGCAAGAGAGGGGTCCCACCGTGATCGCCAGAGGGCTGTAGGCGCCCGGAACGTCCCCCGCCGCTGCTGCGGGCTTCGAGCGAGGGGTTCTCCATTCGTCTCAGCACTGTGGCGATTTAAAGGGGGTTAGAAATTAAGGTGTGATCGCCAGAAGCATTACCTTTCGGTCCTTGTGCTCCGCAGGAGTGTAAGAGGTGATCGCGTTCTGAGGGAGCGAGAGATAGTGGTTCCCCTTCTCTTCCTCCGGCCGACCAGAGGAGGAGAGCTCGGTAGTCCGCGCGTAGAATCTGGTAAGAGCCCCTGAAAAGAGAAAACAAACAAAGAAAAGAAATATCCCGATTAGAACTGTGACATGTAGGATCTGTTCATGCAAACATAAAACTTAACTAGAATTGGAAGGAAACGCACCGGATGGGTGTTTGGGAGGGAAGGTGACCATATGTTATGACCACCCACCTCTCGTTTTTTGTTTGAAACCTCTGGGAGTAAATAAGGATTGCTAAGTTATCCTAAGATGCATGCATGCAGATAGGGTGCTCGTGTGTGAAAAGTGAAATGATATGTTGAAAGTGGATAGAAGAGTGAGAGAGGGAAATGTTACGGAAGGGATGAAAAGTGAGAATGCAATGAGGTGAATAGGGAAAAAACAAAAGAGAGTTAAGAAGACAAGCCCATTTTGGAGTGCGGAGGATTCCTCTTAAAGCTCCTCCTGACCACTTGCCAACCTCCTCTGAGTCTGTCCTCCGAGCCTTCCCTCTAAGAATGAACTCCTTAACCCCCTTACTCAAGAGGGTATGGGGGGTTTAAATAGGTGAAGGGAAAATAGGAGGAAATAAGGGTCTAAATCCCCGTAAATCATTCTGGAGCCAATGAGAAGTGGTCAAGGATCGGAGGTGGTGCGCGCGGCAGTCGCCGGAGTGGGGCATGATCGGGAATAGTGGGGGGTGAGGGCGGCGAGTAGAGGAGATCGTGCGGAAGACGAGGTCAAGGTGGTAGTTAGGAGAGTGGACGGCCAGTCAACATGCCTTCTAATCCCGTGGAAGGCCAGGTAGCTGGCCTTCCACGAAGTGGTGGAAGGCTGCCCGGTTGGCCTTCGAAGGGGGTGGAAGACAAGGGGTGGCCTTCGAAGGATGGTGGAAGGTAAGATGTGGCCTTCGAAGGGTGGTGGAAGGCAAGAGGTGGCCTTCGAAGAGTGGTGGAAGGCGGGCTGGCTGGCCTTCCACAAAAAGGTGGCTAGAGTCGGGATCTGGTTAATGGGCCTAGTTATTAGTGGGCTGAGATGGCTAAGATGAGGGATTTGGTGGTGATGGGCTAATGATGGATGTAATTTATAACTAAAAGGATGATCCAAAATCGGTGTCTACAGGAATGTATAGAAAGAAGAGGAGTGTTGAGTGAGAGAGAGGATTGCCCAAAAGTTGAGTGAGTTCTTTTCACGTAATCCCACTCTTCCCTCTTTTATATCTCTCTTCTCTACCCTTTCAAATAAATAAAGGAATAGTTATAACCAAGGGGGAAACACGTGTGGGTAACTTCCCACAACCACTCCCCCTTTAACTCCTATAACCCACTCCTCAGCCCCACGTGGGCATTACATGGTGGTTACCATGCGTAACTGTTAACACATTCAAATTGAATCCAATTCATTTATTTCCTACGTTTGATGACCATGATAGAAATAGAATCTAAAATCCATGAATTTGGGAATCCGTTATCCGACATCCGAAGAGCAGGTGGTGTCCACATCCACCTACCCAGCCATGCACATGCACCCAACTATATCTTATTAAAATAAAGGATTTATCCACTGTGCAGCTTCGCCCACACTGCTTTATCCACCCTGTGAGTACCATTTTGTCTTTCTACTGTGTTCTTAAGCAAGCCCTTAAACAACATTATATATAGTGAAATGTTACGTGTCACGTCAATTTGCGCCCCTTGTCACTTTAATAAGATAAATGTCACTTAAATATTCTTAAGATTACTCTTATCATTGAGAGCTAATAATAACTCAAACATGTCTACGTGACATTTGTCTTATTAGAGTGACAAAGGAATGTGGCACCGTAACATTCTTCTTATCCAATTTTCATGCCTTTTGTTCATGGACACCACAAAATTAGACCACAGTTTCAACTCAGCATTGACCTCTCCGTTTCTCCAAACTCATGTTTAGATATGAGTACGCTCAATTCATTTTTCGAAAGTTAGGAAGGTTTTTCTTTGGTAACATCAATTATAATGGTTCAATTTATTATGAAAATTATATTAAATTTTAAATCCTCAAAGGACATCAATTATGCGTTATAATGGACCACGTTTATACTTGCATTTGAAGTTGAGTGATGGAATTGAAATAAAAGAACCTCGATAAAATTATGAGTTTCACAATATATGTCCCAGTTTATCTGACAATTTTGAGTACTCCACGTTAAGTCGTCAAGCAATTATACAAGAATAAGTATGCACGTCAATGGTCCACCGTGGAGGTTGGGTAAGCAAATATTAGTGGAGGTTGGGTAAGCAAATAGATCCGACGGTAGTGATGGATCTGGGAGTGGTAAAAAAAAAATGCGTCAGAGGACTCTTCAGTTGTGATCCAAGGGGAAAAACTTTGCCTAAATTAGAATTTGCTTTAGAGTAAAAAAAGTGTTTCAGTCTAGGGTCATTTAACTTAAAATCTTAAGGTATTAAGTGGATGGACATTATCTATTAAACACTTTTTAAATTTGGAAACCACTTTAAACTAGCTCCCATATTATCACATAATTATAATTATAAAGAATCATACCTTCACGTCATACGACAATTCAAATCACATGGAAGATGATTGGCCAACTGTTGTGTTCCCGCGCAAATGCATGAAAAGTGTAAAATCAATATTTTTACACCTTTGTGTACAAGGCACACTTTTATGGAGTAGGGATCGAAATGTGTAGCAGTCAGAAACTAGTTCGGCATTGAGGACAGTCCGGTCCGACCTCTGATTACGCGATAGAATTTGTAGAAAGGGAGAATACACGAGTCAAGGGCCTGTAAGAGGAAAGAAGGTGATCAGAGGGCCCCCCGTTTAAGTGGAGGAAAAGACCCTCTGATGCTTAAGTCATATCTTGTGGAAGAAAGAGACTATAAGGCTAAGGTTCTTTAAGTGTAGAGTTACGTACTTTATTTTGGAGAGAAGCCAAAACACTTATACCTCCCCCCGTGAGGCACCAAAGGATGCTCTTATAATAGTTGTTGGATAGTCCACGATTTGAACTCTTTGATTGAGGGAATCGTGAGCCCTCAAGTTAGAAGGCACGATCTCCTCTCGTGACGAAGGACGGAGATCTTGAGGACTTACCCTGAGTAGGCAGTTGCACTGTTTTGACCGTAAATCCCGCCTGATGATAGAATCAAGAAGATTTGAATTGTCTCAAGAGTCTTTGCTTTTTCGACAAGTTGATGATTCTAGTCTTTCGGCCTTGGGGGCTCCACCTCAGAAAATCGAGGTGAGAGACTCTGAACTTCTGACTCTCTCAATAGTCAGGAGCATATCTTGAGACATTGACTTTCTTAGGACCTACTGCTTGGGATGATAGCTCCCTTGAGGGTTAGCTCTCTCGAGAATCAGAGCCCCTTACTGTAAGTCTTTACCCTTAACTTGTCCATTAGAAAATTTAAAGAAGATCACATGACTCCATCACCTGATGGTTTGTGGGCCGTAGGCCTTTGGATCTTCAATTATTGGGTCTGATTGAGTCGAAATCTAATCGTCCCTCGTCAAAATGGTTGCCAGTAACCTGATTATTCGACTGACAATTAATGTATAGGTCAGTTAACATATATAGTCTTTCTAAGCCAATGCATACAATGGATAACTATCAAATACAAATTTTTTGTAAGGACTGAATACACATGATACACTGAAGATTCGATTACTAACATATAGTCTGTCTAAACCGATAACATAATGGATACCGTTCCAAATCTACCTCAGATCCACATCGAATCTGACCAGTTTGCATCCCTATTATGAAGTTCCTACCTTTGAAAGGAATTTTTTTTAATTTCATGTCCTCCAAGGTATCCTAAGTAAGAGAAAAAGATAATTACTTGCTGCAATGATGTAATGCAGCGATGTGGACCCGCAGAATCAATGTGAAACTCGCGCATCAAGCCAAAAGCAGAGGAAAAGGGCGCATGATGTCACAAAACTTACCTGGATCTGGACGCAGCAGAGATCCCGCTGCAACAGTAACAGCCAGCGCATTCCATTTCGCTAATACTTGGTTTAATTAATAACCAACTCACATCAAATTATTATTCATCATTTGGTGACAGAGAGAAACAGAGGTGTGTGATCTCAGCCCGATAGGGAACAGCAATCATGCGGCTCACAAGCCCAGACCTCGCCGTGATGATGCCAATCATGGGCATCCGACGGTGGAATCGTCCCCGCACTCGGTTTCACTTATAAATGGTTTATTAACATTTAACAAACACACACCAGAGACGGAAGGGAGAGAGAGAGAGGGGCGCATCGTGAGAGGAAACAGAGATCGTGCGGTTTGCAAGCCTCCCCCAAGGCTGCGATGACATAAATCATGGACGGCCATGATTTATTTGATCAGACGGCGGAATCTTCCTTGCAATGGTAGACCCGAAGACGGCACCGTGGGGCCGCCACGGCCAGCAGCATCCTGGCCACCCCTTCCTGTGACACCGCCGCCCCTCCCTTCTCAGCCAGCGCCGCCCCCACGATCCCGTCGTAGCCGCCTGCGCCGCCGGCCACGTAGGCCGCCAGCGCCGCCTGCACCGGCCCCAGGCTGGGGTTGTACGCCGCCGACTCGGCGTAAGCCCCGCCGTACACCCTCCCTTCCTCGTCCGCCACGGCGAACCCGGCCGGGCACCCGCTGTAGGGCGCGTACGCCCTCCTCGCCCCCTCCAGCGCCGCCGCCCTCAGCCTCTCCTCGAACGCCCCCGCCCCATTGCACTCGCCGCCGCCTAGGACGGCCTCCCCCTCGAGGACGAGGTGGTTGTCGCGGGGATCCAGCAGGAGCGGTGCGTCGTCGCGGAGGAGGTCGCGGGGGCCGAAGGGGTGGGGGAGGAGCTCGGCGAGGGGGCGGTAGGCGGCGGCGGGGTCGTCGGAGGTGACGAGGATCTGGATCTGCGGCGCGCCGCGGACCTCCTGGAAGAACTGGCGGCAGTGGCCGCAGGGGAGGGAGGAGACGGCGACGTGGGTGATGCGGGGCTCGCCGTGGGCGGCGGCGTTGGAGAGGACGAACTGCTCGGCGTGGACGGACTGGCTGAGGGGGGCGCCGGGGAACTCGAGGTTGACGCCGAGGTAGACGCGGCCGGAGGAGCCGAGGGCGGCGGCGCCGACGCGGTAGTTGGAGATGGGGGGGCGGGCGAGGGCCAGGGCGGCGGGCACGAAGGTGGGGAGGAGGTCGGGGAGGGGGAGGCCTGCGTGCTTCGCCATGGCCGCCACCTCGGCGGCTGCGATCACGAAGCGGGCGGGGCTGCCCTTGGCCGTCGATCTCTCCATCTTGGGGGAAGAGACAGCAGGGGAGCTTCTTTGTGGATTTGGGGTTGTGTGCGTGTGTTCTTTTTTTTGGTTTTAGGGGGGGGTGGTTTGGTTTGGTTTGGGTGATGAACCGGTATTTATAAGTTTCTAGGGAGAAGCATATGACCTTTGTTAAATGATAGGGTGTGGTGAGTTTGGGTTAGAGATTGATGCACTAGTTGTTGAATGGGTCGAACTAAATTAATGTGATTGAGATGTGATGATGTAATTTTCTAAGACTACAGAGAAGACTTTAGGGGGTGACTTGCTGATTACTTAATAAATTTTGTCTGAGTTGTGTCATTGATTTCGGATGAGATTGATTGAATTTGACTTACCTATGACGGTAAAGGTTGAATGTACATATCAGATTTTTAGGAGATGTATAGGATAAGAGAATATGAAAGATTCTAGGTGTGTAGTTAGTTTAATTGGGATAATGGAGTTATTTGTTTTAACATAAAACTACATAATTTGAAATGCTTGTTTTATTTTACACTGTTTTCAGTTATTTAGAATGATGTAAAAATATTGTAAAATAAAATTTTATTTGAATTTTATCTGTCTACTTGACAGTCTAATTTTCTTATTTTAGTTTATAACAAAGACTCAATCTACACTAAAACAATGTAAAGTAAAATTCTATATAGACTTTATTTGTCCACTTGACAACTTAATTTTTTTGTTTTAATTTACAACAAAGACTCAATGTACAGCAAAACAAAAAGAATAAAGTATCCCTTTTGTTTTATTTTACAAACAACCAAACAAATATATCTTTGACTTTAAAACAAGAATATTTCACTTGTTTTAAAACCTATTAATTCGAAATCGGTGATTTACAAAGTTTTACACTAAAATAAATAACCCGAAGGTGTTAAACAAGTCAATTTAGTGTTTCTTTCACCCAAGAATATAAGAACACAAATGACAAAACATATGATCTACTAGTACATGAATATACATGAAAATTTAAGGAATGTAAAAGATTCAAAGTAACAACTGGCAGATTCCAAAGGCGTATATATCATTATCCCAACCTTACTAAGACGAAGTCGACGTTAAGCCATAGAGTCGGTGTAAACTTCCATGAAATGTCACTTATCAGCTATCCACATCAGGTGGGGGTGCTGCCACGGTGTAGCATGGACGCATGCTTATGTGTCTGTGGTTTTGTTTGGTGCAATCAGAGATTACATATGATGACACGGATATAATAATAACAAGAAGAAGATAATACAATATTGTTATGATAGATGTACGAGTTCCGTGATGCTTCACGGTGGGGTTCGCCTTCCGAACGGAGACCAACGACGGTCTTATAAAAACGATGAAAGAAGTAAATAAATGAGCTAGGGTGGGAGGGGTGTGTGCCAACTGGTTCACCACCTTCCTTATGAGGTTCGATCTTGGTTGGATCTTAAAAACTCTCCAGTCTTGCACCCATAATTTGAGTAGTAGGGATCTTTATCCCCTGGTCCGTAAGATTACTTTTTCGAAAAATTAGGTGGACCTAGAATGCTCGTCTAATTAGGCGAAATTTTCGACCATCGCGGAATTATTTTCAATTCTGGAGGACATCTCGGATTCGATTCCTGGTCACTTGTAAATATCTGTCTATGCCTGGCCACCGTGCCACCGACCAAAAAAAGAAAAATTGTTTCATGTGTGGGCTTACCTGCTCGGTTTCCGGATTTGTCCTTTCTCGGGGGAAGGGTCCAGAGGAGTTGAGGTTGCCTATCATGTAAGGGTCGTCGATTCGAAGAGTCGGATCAATACGGATCTTTTATGATTCAATACGAATCAAGTTGATTTGTGTCAACTCACACGAATTATATGAAAAAGGTTCTTTTAAATTGTATAGGTTTGGTCAAATCTCACTGAATTGAGATTCGTCAAACCACACTATCAAGATGTACCATGTCAAACACGTGGGTTGGTGACTGTGAAAACTCCTGCAGTCGAGTCATTGAGACGACTTCGACCTTGGCACTCGGTGGGCTTGTGATGTGTTCTGTTTTGCGGAAACGAGTGGTCCAGAGCAGGCATCGCAACCGGCAAGTAGCAGTATTCCATTCTATGGCGTCCCGGTTTGGTGTGTTCGATGCCGTGACGAAAGATCCGATGGGTATCCGGAGAGGGAAGGAGTTGTTAATGTACTTTGATGTTTATTAAAATCTATGATTTATACAGCTAATGATAAGATCTTTCTTTATGTAATCAAAAGCTGTTCCTGTAACAACCGTTTGAAGCATAATCATAAAAAAGTATATATTTTGGTAATCATTTAAATAACGGTGTAGATGGATTGACTTTCATGTGAACCTAAGGTGGATCCGTGATCAAACTTATTATACTGTCGGTTTAAAAATATTCTCTACTAACTGACCCATAAACTGATAACCGGACGGATAATCGGATTATCACTGTATCACACACACGCATTCGGATGAAAGACATTTATAACGGTTACTTTACTCACCATGTACATCAGTTTTGAAAAATTATCTATTAATTACTTTATAAATTAATAATTAATACAATAATCAAGTTATCGATTACCGTTTGTCCCTACATCCAAGTGCATAAATCATCCGTTCCTCGGTATGTAGGAGTGAGTATCTCCATGTGGTGGGAGGGAAGGGTCAGCTAGTCTTGCATCATCTAGACAAATGTGTACTCAACTTTCTTCTTTTTGGCCTATTTATAATCATCTTTATTTTATTATCTCACTTAATGTGGATTAACTGCAGAGATATGGGTATCCGAGAAGACACTTTCTTTATCTTTTAAAATCAATAGAATAGGGTGAAATATTAATGGCACAGCACCAGCTAGTAGAGAATTTCAAATTTTTTTCCAAACTCCTCCCAAACGTTTCAGGCTGCTGTCTGATGCGATTCGCACTTATCCGCTTGGAACAAATCCCAGTCCCACGAAGCACGCATGCAGGCCCTGGAGCACTTTCCCACCATCACCAATTGGTTTGGTTCTTGTTCTTGGTAGCGTCCTCTCTTCCGTGTTCCTTGCGACCAGCGAGCCAATTGGGACTATTCTCCACACTTGAAAAGAACATATGATTCTCTGCACTGTGATCTTCTAGACTTTTTTCTCTTGGATCTTTATTTGTTTATAAACATATGAAAGGAGGATAAATAAGTCATTTATCTATAAAAAGATGGAGATATACAAATATACCTCCTCTTTCTATATATCTATAGGCATATAAAAGCACGGTAGGTAGAGATCCGGAGATTCCATTTTCAACTGTGACATATTGACCAATCCTTTTTTTTTTTTAATCATAAAAAACTACTTTCATTCAACATAGAAGAAGAACAGTACAAAGAAGTGCGCATGGCACAAGACAGTGAACCGAAACATAAAAGGTAGGTCATGGCACATAAGGGAAGAAGGAAACGAGTACAACATGCAACATTCCAACGCATTGAGCTAGAGGATGTTAGGAAAACATAGAAGGTAATGCTGTACACAGGAGAAACCGGCGATCCGAAACAACTGATGTCATTGAAGGTGACAACAGTCAATCGAAACTTGAAAGGTTGGTCACGACACATAAGGGAAGAAGGAAACGAGTACAAAATGCAACATTCCAATGCAGTGAGCTACAGAACATTAGCAAAACGTAGAGGGTAATGCCGTACACAGGAGAAACTAGCGATCTGGAACAACTAATGTCGTTACAGGTGACAACAGGAAAGATCCCATATAAAGCATCCATCAGACGCCCCTTGGCGGCACCACATCAACGCAGGGTCGAAGACCACAAGGTCGAGGGCGGAGCATCTCAGATGCACCAGCTCTATTTCGCCGGAAAGAAGTGCAAACCAGACGAGCAACAGGAATAGGATCGCTCGGAGATGCATGCCAGCATCGACGTACAGACTCAGCTCCGAAACACGAGCCCAGCCTAAAAGCTTCAAAACCCCTAATTGGGATCTACTCCAGGCCAACGCAGCCACCACGAGATCCTAGAGTAGCCAGAGGGAGTCAAGGTAGGGGGATCAACTGAAAAAGAGAAGACAAACAACAAAGGAAGCAGAAGAGAGTGCAGTGCACCAGTCTAAGCAACCGAAGATTCGACATATCCAAGGATCGTCGGAGAACCCATTAGTGGGCGACTAAATCGTTAGGCCAAGCTCACCGCGATCAAAACCAGAAGGGACGAGTGGGTTGGTGGAGTAAGGCTGAAGGTGCCGACGAATTGGAGAGCAGGTAATCGGCACCAATAGGGATGGAGGGTACAACAGTTACACGGGTGAAAACGGAGGTCAGAGGGGAGGGATCTGAAGAGGAAGGAGGGGGTAAGAATAGGGAAAGAGGGCGGAGGGAGGGAATCTAAAGAGGAGGGAGGAAGGGGAAGACTAATTAAGTGAACGACGACGGAAAAAAAGGGGGGAAAACCAGAGGTGAGGGAAGACAAAGAAGGGGTAGGGAAATAAGAGGAAAACGAACCCTTGCCCCCCACTCCCCAAGGATGCACCGGAGACGAAGAGGAAAATGTCGGAGACACAGGCAAAGATTCGGTCGAAGCGAGCGGTTGGTGACCGACATATTGACTGATCAATCCAGAGGTACTAGTATGTGAGAATAGTCACAATACTTATATTGAGATGGACACTTGGAATATGCCTAACAAAATTTTCCTGCCTCTCCAAACGGGGAGGATGGAGGTTCCGAGTCTTGCTCTTCCGAGAGAGCGAAATGGAATAAGGGTCACCTGAATTGGACGGACCAATCGTTCCATGTGGAGTGGAATTATGCACGTGCAGATTGTTCTCTCGATTCGGAGGTCTTCTAGATTTCAAATTTGAGTTATTTATTCTCTAAGCACTGTGCCATATGACAAAAAATGATAAAGGTTTTGGTTAAGTTATTTTTGACTTAACTTCAATGATAAAAAAAATATTATGTGAGATGGTTATAATAACTTTAAGCAGTTATAAGTCAAATCTTCTCTAGCAACCATAGTTTTTCTCTAATCTAAGAAGTTCTAACTATAAGTTCTTAGTTGGAGCAATGCTAGTATGCCACACTTTTTACCATCCACTTTGCCAAAAAACTGTGGCATTGCTATTTTAGTTGAAAGCCAAAAAAGTAAACAGAACATCATGCAAATAGCTTGCAAGAGCTAATTTCTTTTCCTTAAAATAACTACATGGAAACTTAAAAAGCATTTCTAGTTAAATCTACCACATGCACTGCTTCATTAGCTAGGTATATTATGATTGTGGCACCTCTTCATCGCCCGAGTGTGTTAATTATGTCATAAATTGGGGAATCTAGTTCTCCATGCACATGGTGGGGAGATGATTCTTTGGATCTCATGGTAATTAATGAATTCTAATATGCTCCTGACATAATTTGGAGACAACTTTGTAAAAATTTTAAGTGAATCTTCACTTCTGCTTGTCATGTCTTGGGAAATGGTAAAGTTATCTCCAAGTTATACCAGAGAATATACTGAAGTCTACGTACTCCGTACATCTAAATTAAGGATTTGATTCCTCAATAAGAGAGGCTTGCTGCTTCTATAACTTGACAAAAAAAGAGAATCTCTACACCAGTAGCGTGCATTATGCCACAATATAGCGAATCTCATTCTCAATGCAGAGTGGGCTGTTTTTGCCGTGTGTGTGAGAGAGAGAAAGAGATAGGTTCTATTGCTGAGATGTGTCCTATAATATTTAGCGCAGAGAGAGAGAGAGAGAGAGGTTATCTATTAGGGATGTAGACGGGTTGGATTCCCTGCAGATCTAAGGTAGATCTATCATTGTATCTGTTAAGCTAACGATTTAGAAGTGTTGTTTGTTAACTCTCCTATAACATAATAATCGGTTGGATAAATGGATCTTATGTATTCAGTTAGAAAAGATTTATATCCGTTATCTTATCTACTATATATATCGATTTAGAATGGTAATCCGTTAACTAACTTATAAATTAACGATTGGTCGAATAATTGGGCAATCGACTATGATTTGCATCTATTTTGAGCATGGTGGTACACCCTCCTTGCTTGGGGTTTGGAGGTTGCGAGATCGAACCTGCTTGCGGGCTGTGCGGGCAGGCGTCCGCCTGCGGAAACGTCGCCCATTTGGGCGGACTATTCATCCCTTTTGGGCAGTTTACGTGTGGACCACTCATTGGCGTCGAGTGCAGAATACACCTCCTGGAGGTAAATCTGTAGGCTTCGGACCAGGTCGATCCCAGTTCCTCTGGAGTTGGGGACTATACCCAACACCATTGGGCTACATAAAAAAAAAAGGAGGACTACCATGTGCATCCCCATTACCTATTGCTGAGATGGGTTCTATAGTTACCTTCACATCAGGTAATCAGAATCCAAAGCAAACAATTTGTGGGAAGCACGGTTGGTGAGGCCATTCTTGGCACATTATGCGACACCAACTTTTGATGGCACCATATTAAACTGGACACGCGAAGCATGCCCATGTAGAACAAAATGCAGCAGTAACATAATTTGGCTTGATAGTACATATATATGTTTTGATTAATGCATGTTTGCCCAATCATATTCTTACAAATCACAAAACTCGGGTGTTGAGTTTGAAGGGACTCAAGATCGTAAGCACTGGCCACAAGTGAAATTAACCGTTGTAAGACTATTATATAGCCGCTCCAACACTCTCCCTCACGGCTAAGATGGGTTGTGAAAATTAGATAACAGGAGGTGGCGCAAATTAGAAGATAAAGTTGAGTCAGGCTCTGCTCTGATACCATCTTACAAACAGCTAACACTCTCCCTCACGGCCACCATGAGCCGTGAAAATGAAAGGAGGAGGCGAAAGAGGTCAAGACCAGGATCGATGCTATGATATCAAGATAAAATCCCAAAACCGTGGTGTTGAGATTCAGAAGCATAAAGTTATATGCACTGAAACCATAATTTAAAAATCGATATAAGACTAATTGTCCAAGACCACTGTGGCCAACAGCCAACACATATACACCTAGCTATGATAGGCATGCGTCGGTGAACCTACACCATAACAGCTCATGTTGAGCCAAGCACTCCAAGCTGCTTATTATTGTGGTTAGGGTTTCGGCCTAAAACGTTAAGCACATCATGGGTTCCACGTCTGCATGAGATAAGCTATTTTTGATCTGGTCCTCGTAGCTCATGTTTGCCATATCTTGAGTTTTTATATCCTAGAGAAAGACTTCTCTAACAGACCCAGATTAGTCATTTTTTATGGATCCTAACTGTCGATAACGATGTCATTCTAATTAATCTAGTTTTGATCACATTTAAAAGCCCTTGAGGTCTCCTACAATCTTCATGCTTGTATTTTTCCTCATTTGGTGATCATTTCTTAAATTGTGAATCAAGATGTCTCAAATTTTGATCAATAGCGTGATTGTTTTTTTTTTCCCGCATAGACAAAAAAATGTAAATTATTTGTCAAATTAGTGACGATTTTAAGTTCTGTCACGTGAAATTTAGCCTCTAATATCATCTTACAAACCATAAAATCAAGGTGTGGAGTTTGAAAGACTCAAGATTATGAGCACTAGTCACAACTAAAATTAACTGATGTAAGAGTAAGACTAATATATAATCGCTCCAACACTCCTTCTCACGGTCAAGATGGACCGTGAAAATTAAATAAGAAGAGGTGGTGCAAATTAGAATTAGAAGATAAAGTTGGGCTAGACCTTTGCTCTGATACGATGCTGAAATTATTAAGTCATCTAACTCAAAACCTTAAGGCAATGAGTGGAGTAGTCACCATCTACTTAATATTTTTTATTTTATCTTTTTTCGATGTATAACTATTCTAAATTTCTAACATGTCTCGTGAATGGAAATGTCATTAGGTGCTAGCGTTAAACGCTAGAGGTGGCAGTCCTCATCTGTCTCCATTCTTTATGTAGTTATATTTTCATGCAACTTTACAATTATTGGACCTGAATGACAGACTCACCCTAAGATCTAGGTCATTCGAAGAATTAAATGTTATGGCTAAGCGGCATTTGACCTCTCTTTTATAAGAGAGGTCTTAAGGTTCAAATCATATCTCTGCCCAGTTATGAAATCTATGTCTGAGTGTTCCTGGTAGATGACAAGATTTATGGAAAGATTATCACATTTAAAATAATTGTCCAATCATTAGATAAGCTTTATAGACATCTCTGACAAAAAAAAAGACACACCTCCTATCGGCTAAAGCTTCTCATGACTTCCCCAATGAAAATGGAGGGTCACCATATAACCCCTCGTAGTGGTGTCGTTCCATCCTGCTCCATAATGAGGTGTAACCAACCCCTCATCAATAGGGTAGTTGGATAATTAGTTCTCTAGCGTGGCTCGTGTGGTGCTCGTGTGGTCCTCTTCGTCCGTGTTGGTTCCACTGTGGAGTGGCTCCACAGTCGTACTAGCTCCTCCAAACCCTAAATGCAAATGCTTGCACTTTAAGATTGTAAAACGTTACAGTTCAATTTAAAGTCAGTTGGATCTATTTGAGAAGATCAAGCTGAAATATACCACAAAATTTGGCATGTGTTGGAGGCAAGTTGTGATGAAAAGCGAATTGGATGACCAAATGATTAACTTGGTCACTCAAATCAGCCTCTGATTGACCTAGACGCAATAGGATTTAGAGAAAGACTTGCTGCAATGCTTCTGTATCGCCTTCTAATCAATCGTGTGCGTATAGATGCCCACCCGAGGATCACACAAGGCATGCTCTCCGTGATCTTTTTTTTATTGTTTTGCTTGCCCAATCAATAATTGGATAGTGGGATAGTGAGTTGGATGGTCCCCAATTTCAACATTTTTTTTAAGTACGAAAAAAAGGATGACTGTTTTGTCGTCCAATCATTTTGATCGGACAACAACATCTAAAACATTGTATTATAATCTAACATAGATTACAATGTCCAAATCGTTGTACAAGTCTTTCCCTAGAATCCATCCAAACTTATATTTTAGACACCAAAAGTACCTTTTACTAGCTTGGGTCGATTAAGAACTAGGTGGTTAAGTTAGTCACCCACCCTCGATACCTAATCTCATCTGAAATTTCATATCTCAAAGCAGCACCAGTGGCCCAACGTTGCTGGATTAAATCCCAAACTTGTCGATCTAAATTTACCTAACTCAAACTTACCTCTACACTCAAGTTGATTTGAGATAAACCTTTCTCAGGGAAATTAAAACATATTTCAAATAAAAAAATTCTAAGGAAAACATAGAATGATTATCTCTTCGTTACTTTTGAAAATCATTTCTTAAACATAGAGGGTCAACAAGCCTGAAGAAAGAAAGACGAGAGAGACACCGAATCTCATTTGAGGAATACTATCATACTACATTTTTTTACTACCATATTTACCACACTCATGCAGAGTTATTTAATCAAATGGTTCTCATCATTTTTTTTTGACATAATTTTTGTTATAATTAATATACTCAATCAAAGTTCTTTAATCAAATAATTAAATGGATGAATATGACAAAAGAGATGATAAAAACAATGGTATAATAATGTTTCTCAATCTAATTCAAGTCTGCTCAAAATGAGGGATGCGGAAATTTAGATTTTAGATGGCAGCGTCCAATCTAGCTGATGTTTGCGCCTAATATGGCCCCCTAGATCGAGGGCACCTTCTTCTTCTTTTTTGTTTTTTTATGATTTTTATTTTTTATTTTTTTAGACCATCCGATCTTTGACAGTGAGCTCAAGCTAGCAGTTAAGGGGCATCAGGATTCACATGGACTTGGGTTGCAATGCCCCCTCAATGCAAGAAATACTATTTATTATAAAATACTTTTCTCTGAGCTTGAACTTGTGAGATATTTTATTGGGTATCAAGTGGATTTTCTTTTGGTCAATAAAAAGAATTACTTTTCATTCATAAGGGTAGCAGCACAGATTACATACATGTAAAATCTACGTTATTTTCATATGTATTTATCTTTAGTAATAGGATATTTATGGCATGTCTACATAATAATGATACATAAGTTCATTTTGTTTGCATAATAGTTTAAATCAGAATAAAGTTTTGGAAATTTCTTAAATCAAAATAAAAAGTATTTTGATTTGGTAAGTTGTTGGTATTTCACCTAAAATAAGGAGAATTACGCTGCGTTATTTCAAGTGATTTAGTAAAAATAAATAGAATAAAGAGTGACGTAAAATGTAAAATTTGAAGGATAGGCATTTTAGATAGAGTTCGGAGAATTTAAGGGTTAAGCATTTTCGCGATCAAATCAGAATAAAACTTTTATATCGATTATTTTAGCCCTATTACACAAACAAACAAAGTGAGATTAGGCAAGAATCCATATGGGTGGGCTGATGCAGGCTCCCCACACGCTTTCTGCCTTCTCCCAAAATTCCTGTAGGCAACAGAGACAGTGAACAGTGAAAAGAAGGGAGAAGAAAGTGACAGGAATTTGATTTGGACGAAGCAAGTAGAGAGAGAGAGAGAGAGGGAGGGAGAGAGGATTGGGAGTAACAGAAAGAAGTAAAGGCGCAAAGCTAATAAAGCTCTGCATGAAACATTTGTTTGCTGCCGAAGAAAGGAGACAAAAAACAAAAGAAAACAAATGCAGAACAGCTGTTCTATTCCTCTTCTTCTTCTTCTTCTGATCACTTGCTTTTAATCATTGCTAGCTGCTCCTCACTTCACCTTCTCCACCAGTGTTTAATAATAATAAATAGGAGGGTGGAGCAGAGCCAACAAAATGTGAGAAAGGAGCCATCTTTGCTCTATGTGAAGTAGCAGCGGCCGCGGTGGTGGCGGGTGCTGAGCCGCCGCTGCAGAAGGAATGGGATCGAGCTCGGCAATGCGCCCCGCCGGGGCTGTCCCTCTGCTCCCGCAGCTGCTGCCGCTGCTGCTACTGCCATTGTGGGTCTTTCTGCCTGGTCTCGCCGCGGGCGCGGTTACCTACGACCACAAGGCCGTGGTCATCAATGGGCAGCAAAGAATCCTCATCTCCGGCTCCATCCACTACCCCCGGAGCGTTCCTGAGGTTGCCATTCTTGTTCACCTCTTCTTCTTCCCCACTTCTTCTTCCCATTTCTGCTGTTGGGTTCCTTCCAAGGTGCTAACTTTCTGCTGGTTTGTGTTATCTTTTCCCTTCTTCTTCGGGGTGCTCAGATGTGGCCAGATCTCATACAAAAGGCCAAGGATGGAGGGCTGGATGCGATCCAGACGTATGTTTTCTGGAATGGGCACGAACCCACTCCCGGAGATGTATGAACGCTAGTGGAGCCTTTGCTTTGTTTTAGTTTTTTTTTTCTTCCTTCTCGCTTGCTTGCCTTGGATTTTTTTTTATTTTTTTTTTTAATGTTTGCAGTATTATTTCGAGGGGAGGTATGATTTGGTTCGCTTCATCAAGCTGGTGAAGGAGGCAGGACTCTACGTTCATCTCCGCATTGGCCCATATGTTTGTGCGGAGTGGAATTTTGGGTGAAGGACACAAGACTATGTTTGCCCATAAGTTCCCTTATTTAAAGATCATTTTTAATGCAAATTTCGTGATTTTCCCCCCTTTTTTGCACAATAGGGGATTCCCAGTGTGGCTGAAATATGTTCCCGGCATCAAGTTTAGAACAGACAATGAGCCTTTTAAGGTTGGCTTTCTGACAGGCTATTCAAAGATCTGATAATATATACTATTCTGCTTCTGGCATTTGCAACTTTCCTGCTTAATTTGACTGTTTGCTTATCAAAAATCATTGTTTACTTATTTATCTTTTGTAACTTTGTTTGTTCTCCCGGGGAAAAGGCTGCAATGCAGAAATTCACAGAGAAGATTGTTGACATGATGAAGTCTGAGGAGCTGTTTGAGTGGCAAGGTGGCCCCATCATCCTTGCCCAGGTCTCTCCAATCATTTTCACCCAACTCTATTTTTTATCTTATGCTTCTTTTTTCTGTATAGTGATAACCAAGCATCTTCTGTGAGAAGGAGAAAGTAAATTGTGTAACAACTGTGTGGAACGAATGATTTATCTTACTTGCGTACTGGTCTTTGCTTGCATTGGCCTTACAGATAGAGAATGAGTTTGGGCCATTGGAGTACAATGGCGGAGCTCCTGCTCGGGCTTATGCGTACTGGGCAGCCAAGATGGCAGTGGGCCTCAATACTGGTGTCCCCTGGGTCATGTGCAAGCAAGATGATGCACCTGATCCAGTTGTAAGCTTCTCTCCTCCACCATCTCTCTCCATCTATCACAGCATTTCTCCATATCTCTTCTTGTGCAGAAATTATTTTCACAACCTAAGTAAGGCCCCACTGCACATTGTTTCCTTAGTAATTAATAAAACCTTACATGTTTGTTTAATTTCATGCATAGTATTCTTATAATTCCCATTCTTCCGTTTGTGGGATAGACAAACACATTCTGACTGATGCCATTTCTGATGTTTTTGCTCACTCCACGAGTGAAGTTGTAAGTAGTACTATAAATTTTTAGTTCCCGGCTTAGCCATTTCAACCATTTTTCAACTGCCTAGATCTAAATTATGGGATGAAGTCATATTCTCTAAAAGACATATGGAGGATTTCTTTAAATTTTTTCTGCTGTCATTTAACATTCTTAAATGATGTTTTACCAACAGATAAATACCTGCAATGGTTTCTACTGTGATTATTTCTCTCCCAACAAGCCTAACAAGCCGACCATGTGGACGGAAGCCTGGAGTGGCTGGTAATTACATTTCTGGCAGCTTGGCAAGCTTTATTATTTTTTATAGTTAGTTTCCAGCTCATCAAAATGGAATTTCCTTTGTTTTGATGTTGACTGCTGATTGTGCTCTTCTATCGTTCTGAAATTGTAGGTTCACAGCTTTTGGAGGACCGGTTCCTCACCGGCCAGTTGAGGACTTGGCTTTTGCTGTTGCAAGGTTCATCCAGAAAGGTGGATCTTTCATTAACTACTACATGGTGAGATATAGTTTGTTATTCAAGATGTTTTGAATTTACTATTTACAGCAGCATAATTTAATGCCCGTCATCCCATGCTCTCACTAGTACCATGGTGGAACAAATTTTGGCCGGACAGCTGGTGGGCCATTCATTGCAACTAGCTATGACTATGATGCTCCAATCGATGAATATGGTATACTTTCCTTTTACTCTTCTAACACGTTGTCTGCATTGAGTGTCATTTCTTTTCATGTGCCAGTGGCATTTCTTCTCAAGCATAAGTTATATATTTCCATGTACGAGTCCTTGCATGCAGAATCATGCTTGTGGGCAGAACATTATATTTCCCTTTGAATCAGATGCTGCTCCCTGTACTACATCCTTAGCCATGCCGATGAGTGTCTAATGATTATGCCAAAAAAGAGCTTTTCTACTAGGTGCCTGTTATGCTATCCTACTTATGATAACCAGCCTTAAGTGGCCTTAACAAAAAGGGAGCATTGTAGATTTTTTATTATTCTATTAGGGCCACTTTGATAATGGGATAAGCTTGGATTTGGATGGGCTTTTCTTGGAATAAGCCTCATCTGACTTTGATAGCTCAGCGTCAGATGAGTTGTTCTGAGAATAAGCGGAATAAGCCATTCGATTAATCGCAGAATTGCTTATTCCGCCTTATTCTGGCATACATTAAAAAATGTTTGAAAGCAAATGCTTCTTATTCCAATATAAGCAATTCAAAATAACTAATACCAAATAAGTCATCCCATTATCAAAGTGGACATTATGGTATACATTCTCTTTTCGTTCATGGTAATTATTTATGATAAATTTTATTTTATTGTTGGAGCGACTATATAATAGTCTTACATCGGTTAATTTCAGTTGTGGCCAGTGCTTATGATCTTGGCCTCCTTCAAACTCAACACCCGGGTTTTGTGGTTTGTAAGATGGTATCAGAGTAGGACCTGACCCAACTTTATCTTCTAATTTGCACCATCTCTTGTTATCTAATTTCCACGGCCCATCTTGGCCGTGAGGGGGAGTGTTGGAGCGACTATATAATAGTCTTACATAGGTTAATTTCAGTTGTGGCCAGTGCTTATGATCTTGGCCTCCTTCAAACTCAACACCCGGGTTTTGTGGTTTGTAAGATTTATTATGGCTTCAAATAATCCACAAAATTCATGTCACCCTATATAGTGGATAGAATGTCAGAACTTGCAGATAAATATGGCATGACATCAAACAATGATACGAGTCCAGACCATCTATGACAAATAGATGTAGCTAGGAAATTATATCCAGAAACAAAGGAACAGCTTAGTGAAAAAATCCACTGTCTTCTCAATGCATAATTACTGGATGAACTAAAGTATTCTGTTTTGCTATTGAACATCAATGTCACAGGCTCAAGCAAGACAAAAGATCATGCATCTGCTTATGTGCTACCTAGCACAGCTAGTAACTTTCATCATAAATCAGTTTGCTTATTATAGATGAGATTAAACCAGACTATGAGCATAGGACCTTTTATAGTTGTATACCAGAAATTTTATTAAGACAATAGCATACTCATTCTTTTGTGAGCATACTTCTTCCATTTTTATATCGTGTTTATTTTTATTGCTTTCTCTACCTATTTTTCATTAGTTTATCTACTTTTTTTATGCTTGATCTGCACTTGCATTACCTCAGGAAAGGATACAATATACTAATAATGCTGTCAAGAGCAAGATTCTGTTTTGCTGTTACAGCTATGCTATCCGACTTATGATTTGTAGGCTCTTCGAAGCTTTGCTTCCTAGGATCTACTATATCTTGCTAGTGCTGTGCTATTATATCACATCTTAATGTACTCAATGTTGCCTTCACAACATTGTACATAAACATAATACTGGATGCTTAAAACTTAAAGTTACTCGCTTATGGATAGAAGTCAGATTGTTTGTTAAACTACAATAAGATGCTACAATAAAATGCTTAAGACTTGAAGTTGCTCGCTATATTTATGGATAGAAGTCAGATTGTTTGTTAAACTACAATAAGATGCTACAATAAAATGCTTAAGACTTGAAGTTGCTCGCTATATTTATGGATAGAAGTCAGATTGTTTGTTAAAGTACAATAAGATGCTACAATAAGATGAGTAACACTTAAGTTACTCGCTATATTTATGGACAGAAGTGGGATTGTTTAGTAAACTACAATAAGATGATAACCCAAGTGACAATTATTCTAGAAATCCACTTACAGAATGATGATACTTATTCTGACAAACCTATAAGTACATTTACAAAAATAAACACTGGGAAAAAAAGATTAATGGCAAAACAAGACTAGGCAAAAAAAATTCCATATCCAAAGTGAATAAATAATGAGTTAAGTATTCCATTTTGCTACTAGACATCACTACCATGGGCATGAGCAATGAAAAATATTGAAATTAATTGTTTTTATGTCCACACCAATTTGTTAAACAAAAATTATATTTCACCAACTTGTTAAGCAAAAATATATACTCAATTCCAATGGAGCCCACTGCTGTAGAATTTCCTCAGAGCGCTGAGAAGATTTCTAGCTCATCCATAGATCTTATTGTCCAAATATCTTTTTCATAAGCCAGGTTAACTCTGATATTTCCACCCAGGTTGACAGAATCTGTTAATTTATTTAGACACTGTTGACCTGGGGACTGATCTATTCTTGTTAACCATGGCAATCTGGGTCCTCACAAGAACTCGGGATTAACAGACCTTCTGTGCAAACTTTTGCCTTGCTTCCTGTAGGACTACTAAGGCAACCAAAATGGGGCCATTTAAGAGACCTGCATAGAGCCATCAAGTTGTGTGAACCTGCTTTGGTTTCTGGTGATCCCACTGTTACGTCACTGGGGAATTATCAAGAGGTTTCCCCTTAAACACCATCTTTTTCTTTTTTTCCCTATATTGCTAGTCCTGTGTTCATCTAACAGCTGGAGCTAAGCTTGTTATCTTTGTGTAGGTACACATGTTTGGATCAAAGACTGGAACTTGTGCTGCATTCCTAGCCAATTATGACACACGGCTTCGTGCAAAAGTGTCTTTTGATGGGATGCATTATGATCTTCCTCCCTGGTCAATCAGCATCCTTCCTGATTGCAAGAATGCTGTTTTTAACACTGCAAGGGTCAGGACTGCATCATTGGAGAGTCATGCTTGTCCAGAGTCAGAATATAAATTTGATCTTCTTTAGAACTGCACATTTCTTATTTTCAATGAAGTTTCATGTCTATTGACTTTGTCCTAGTTCATCTAAAGGACATTGCTCTATTGCTTGCATCTCAAGGTGTTTTTTAAATGCCAATATTTTCCAATTTCCAGTATCTCTGATTTATCCTGTCAGTATCTGATGTTGCAAACATTTTCAATATAGGCTTTGGCTTTAAATAAGTTCCATCGAGAAACTCTTCTTTATCATGGTCCTTAGGATAATTACCATATTGAGTAATACTTGCTGCACAACCAAGTTGTGCAGTAAGTCCAGTTACACCGCACAGCTCTTTGCGGTCGGACCACATGGCCAACTTGGCTAGCTGGGTGAGCTGACATGGCCACCCCCATAATATTCCGATTGACAAATGCATATTTCGATTGACAAATACATATTTCGATTGACAAATATAGTTTCGATTGACGAATACAATTTTCGATTGACAAATACATATTTTAAAAATTGTATTTGCCAATCGAAAACTGTATTTGTCAATCGAAAACCGTATTTGTCAATCGAAAACTATATTTGTCAATCAAAACTGTATTTGTCAATCGAAAACTATATTTGTCAATCGAAAATTATATTTGTCAATCGAAACTGTATTTGTCAATCGAAAACTATATTTGTCAATCGAAATATGTATTTGTCAATTGAAAACTATATTTGTCAATCAAAAACTGTGTTTGTCAATCGAAGTATGTATTTGTCAATCGAAAACCGTATTTGTCAATCAAAATATTATGGGGGTGGCCATGTTTGCTCGCCCAACTAGCCGAGTTGGCCACGTAGTCCAACCGCAGGAAGTTGTATGGTGTGACTGGACTTGTTACACAACCTGGTTGTGCAGCAAGTATTACTCTTACCATATTATACATATGGCTTTTGCTTTTATCTTTTTCTCATTTCTTTTTGGGAGAAAGAGAAACCATTAGGCAATTTCTTACTTTTCTGTAAAATGTCCCCCACCAAGTCATCGCTCTTTGATTTGTTCACAGATATGTTGATTCTCATTTAATTGTTGTGCAGGTAAACTTTCAGACATCACGGATGAATATGCAGGTAGTTGGGGGGTTTGATTGGACATCATACAACGAAGAAATGAGTTCCCTTGACGATGATAGTTCATTCACAACAGCAGGGTTGTTGGAGCAAATAAACATGACAAGGGATTCCACAGATTACCTGTGGTACACAACATAGTAAGCAGCTAAACTATGAGATTCATGACCTATATGATGCTGCCATAATATCGAAGCTGCTTCATGATATATATGTTTAAATGATAATTTTTCTGTATATCTGTTAGTGTCAACATTGGTCAAAGTGAACAGTTTTTGTCGAATGGGCAATATCCTACCTTGACTGTGATGTCTGCAGGCCATTCATTGCATGTTTTCATCAATGGAAACCTCTCAGGTAGGCTGTTCAATATCTGATGAAAAGGCTTTCTAATTTATGCCAGCTCACATACATACTAACTACATTTTCTCTTTGCTCAATCATTTCACTTGTTATCTGCCAGGAACTGTATATGGGGGTGCGGAAAATCCAAAACTAACTTATATTGGGAATATGAAGTTGCGGGCTGGCAGTAATAAGATCTCCATTTTAAGTGTGGCTGTTGGTCTACCGGTCTGGATCTCACTTTGTTCACCTTTTCGTGCCAAAGACAATGAGATATTCAACTTTACATAGGTTGACTAAGGTACTATTCTCTCTATCTACATGGTTTTGGTTTCAGAATGCCGGGGAGCACTTTGAGACCTGGAATGCTGGAGTCCTGGGTCCAGTGGTGTTGGATGGGCTTAATGAAGGGAAAAGGGATCTTACATGGCAAAATTGGACATACAATGTTTGCCTTCTTTCCACTCATACTCAAATGATTTCATTAACACGAGTTTTCCTTCGAGTGATCTATTAACTTTTCCTCTGTGATATATAAATATATTCTCTTTAGATTGGTTTAAAAGGTGAAGCTTTGAATCTTCATTCTGTCAGTGGAAGCTCAATAGTTGAGTGGGGTGATGCATATTCAAAGCAACCACTAACATGGTATAAGGTGTGTCTGAGTGGAAAGCAATAATTTGTTAACTTGATGATTTCCTGAACAAATTTTCTTTATACTTCTTCTATACCAAGAGACACGATGAATTTTAACTCGTTCAAATCTATGATGTCTTTCCCCCTACCTTATTGTGGTTTAGTCTGTATTCAACGCACCACCTGGGAATGATCCACTGGCTCTAGATATGGGCAGTATGGGAAAAGGACAGGTGTGGATAAATGGTCAAAGCATTGGGAGATATTGGCCTGGTTACAAAGCATATGGCTCTTGTGGTGGCTGTAGTTATGCTGGAACATACAATGAGAAAAAATGCCGAAGCGACTGTGGGGAGGCTTCTCAGAGATGGTGAGTTTCTCTTACTTTGTTCTTTTTACTTGCCGGTTGCATAACTTGTTCCTTAAACTGATTGGGCTGCTGTTTTCACAATACAAGGTACCATGTCCCTCGGTCATGGCTAAACCCAACTGGGAATCTAATAGTTGTATTCGAGGAATGGGGTGGTGATCCAACAGGGATTTCAATGGTAAAGAGAATGGTTGGAAGTGTCTGCTCTGATATTAGTGAGTATGGGAAAGTTGAATCGCCACAGAGGCCGAAGGCTCATTTGCGGTGTCCACATGGACAGAAGATCTCAGAAATAAAGTTTGCCAGCTTTGGTACTCCTACGGGAGTGTGTGGGAGCTTCTCAGAAGGGAGCTGCCATGCGCACAAATCGTATGATGTTTTCCAGAAGGTACGCTGCATTCTTTTAGGTTCTGTTTGGTATCGGAATAGAAAAAGGGAAGAATAGGAATAAATTAACTTAGATTAATTTATCTCTATCCCTATTCTATGATGTGTTTGGTATGTGAGGGGATAAGAAAAAAGTTAATCCTATTCTCTATTTGATGAAAATGAGCACAGTACGGAAGATAAGTTGTGAAAAAGACATTGCTACCCTTCTAATCTAAAGTAACATGGGTATTGTATTATTTTATGTAATATAACTATATATTCAATATATATGTAGTATACTAAGTGTAAATATTATTTTTATTTTTTATTACTCGTATCATGATACACTAAACATACTTAATTCAAGTTATTGAATTTAATTATATTTTAAAGGCACTCAATTTATACTACACATAATTAACATATAATTAGAATATAATAATATATTAAATATACTTACTAGTATTATTCAATATAGTAAATGAAGCCATTATTAAAGTTAATTATATTATTATTTTATAAATCCGATGTAATACTAATGTCTATTAGTACTAATACTAATTTAAGATAATAATATATGTATTATATTATATATAATAATGTATTAAAATATTTATTAGTGTTATTTAAAATAATAATGTATATTATTATATTACATATAAAAATATATTAAAGATGCTTATAGATTTATTTAAGTATTATATATATCATTATATTTTATATAATATATTCTGTGGATATCAGTTTGATTGAGATTACTATTTAATGACACATTATGTCATTAGCTAGTAATGAAGTCGTTATTGAATTTATGTATATTATTTTATAAATCCAATTATTACTAATGCTTATTAATACTAATATTAGTATGTAAGTACTAATATTACTAATATAAGTACTAATATTAATTTAAGATAATAATATATGTTATTATATAATATATAATAATATATTAAAAAACTTATTAGTACTATCTAAGATAATAATATCTATTATTATATTATGTATAATAATATATTAAAAATGCTTATTACTATTATTTAGTATAATAATATATTCCATCCGTATTGGCTTGATTCAGATTTCTATTTAATGACATAATGTCATTAACTAGTAATAAAGTTGTTAATAGAGTTAATTATATTACTATTTTAAGAATCCGATGTAATACTAATACTTATTAGTACTAATAATTTAAGTACAAATACTAATTTAAGATAATAATATATGATATTATATTATATATAATAATATATTAAAATACTTATTAGCACTATTTAAAGATAATGATATATAAGATAAATATAATAATATATTCTATAGGCGGTATCGATTTGATTAAGAATTTTATTTAATAATATATCTAACATCATTAGATAGTAGTAAAGTAATTATTAGAGTTAAATATATTATTATTTTATGAACCAAGAGAAGGGGCAAATGAGGGTAACAATGAGGTTAAAGGGCGATGATAAGTCATTCCACCTTTTTGGTGGAATAAGTTATCCCCATATCTAACCCCAAAAATGAGATTAAGCTCCTTTATCCCTATCTCCCTTAACCCCTCTTATCCTCGTGACTTTTTGCAATGCCAAACAAAGAACGGGGATATACAAGCCTTATCCCTGGCTTATCCCGATACCAAACGGGACCTTAGGGCATGTTTTATGCTGCTTCAAATTGGAACCACTTTTGGACTTACATGGATTTAAAGCCAGTTATTTTGAAGGGGGATATTAGACTTATGGAAGCTATTTATATGTTTCTTTGGTTTCCAACTAAAATCTCCAAATTGGAGTTTCCTGGATTGTGGAAAAAAAGAGGCTAGTCTAGCTGTTCAAAATTAGTTCACCTATTACTGTACCCAGTAACTTTCATGTTGAAAATCGAAGCCATAGATGTCTTACAACCAGAGTTAGCATATAAGATGCCTCTAACCTTCTTTTCATGGTTTGAAGAACTTACACCATCCGACTTGCTATCTACTTGCTCTGGGAAGGCCTCTATATTTCAAGTGTGCATTTTTGCTTTCTGGGCTTCAAGAATTTAACAGATCAGAGACTATTGCAGGACTGTGTCGGTCAGCAACGGTGCACAGTAACTGTTGCTTCCGAACTCTTCGGTGGAGATCCATGCCCTGGGACCACAAAGAAGCTTGCAGTTGAGGCTGTGTGTGAATGACGGTGTTCAAAAGCTATATATATGCACACATCTCTGACACAGACATTCTTTTCTCTATTTTCAAACATCAACGACCTGGCGCCAGGAGTTGTGGGGATGTTGTGGATCAGAAGCTGCTTCACACAGTGCATGAGATGGGAGATTAAGAAGCTGCTTATGCACAGAGGCTGCCAATTTGATAATTGTTAGTGGCACATGAAAAGAGATGTTAGGGAGCACAAATGGGGACTAGACGATTGTTGGGTCCCTGCTCAGAAGAGGAGTTGAATAACTGAGACATTTTAGACGCAAGTGCCTTGCTTGCTAGGATAGTTGGGGATTCCACTTGAGGGCTTTCCCATCTTCGTTTGTTTTAAAATCTTTGTTACTGTATTTATCATTGTTTGAACTAATTACAACCTGCAAGAGGTTTGCGTTCATGAATCATGATGAGACATGTTTGGTGTCCCCCATTTTCTTTTCTACTTGATGTGTGCTATTATACCATACTTCTAATCATCTTCTTTTGTCACACATTCGCAGGCTTACGGTACATCTGTTGTCAATTCTGTCACTGTTTATAACTTTAATCTTCAAAAGACCTGTATATTGTACTTACTTTTCATAATCACAAACAAAGTTATGTTCCTATTACCGCTCACCACCTTCATATTTGAAGTTTTTTCAACAAAAATGAGTTTACAAGAGGTGTAGTAACCTTGGGAAAAGTACTACTCCATAATTAAGGTTCTTGGCAGAATAATTTTATACTGTCACTCTAAATTCTAAAACTGCAGACAACATTTCCATATATAGCTGTAAAAAAGGTCAGTATCATTAGCTGCAACCAACTCGGACCATCATACCATCACCTTTTTGGTAAACCTTGAGGGATGACATCTCACTTATGTCGGATGAAGCTACATCTGCAGAATCTATGCCCGCCAAGGAGTGACGTCTACAAGTAGTAATGGAACAATCAATACAGAAAAAATAGTTTAGGGTATATTTAACAAATCCGTTGTAGTCTAGTTGGTTAGGATACTCGGCTCTCACCCGAGAGACCCGGGTTCAAGTCCCGGCAACGGAAATTTTGCAAAGTGCTTATTTTTTTTTTTTTTCCTCATAAAACAATCCTTGGCTTTAGAAGTGGAATCATCATGATAACAGACGGGTAATCCTTCATAGCTAAAATAAGGTTAGCATTTTTATCCAAAAAATAAAAAAATGTATCCTTATCTTTCTTTTAAGCTTCAGTTAAGAACATATATAAAAGGACAATTTTTGTATCCTTCGACATTACTAGTTTTACAGTAATATAAGAATGGAAATGTATTCATAATGGAGGTTATTGCACAGGCTACGAGTTACAGTAGTATAAGAACCCTTCAAGCCTTCCATCCGAATATCTCATCCTTCACAAGCACAGGTAGCACATATTTCTACATCATAAACTTGTATGTATAATATAGGTCACCTATACATAACACAGTACTGCTAAGAACTAAGGAGGGTTTAGCAAGAATTCCACCGAGAAAACAATTGTTCAGCACAAGCTAAAGGATGCTGATCTCGTACGAGGGCTTGGCCTCCCACGGGGGCTCTTTGATGCACGGGCATGCTTCCCTAGTTCCAGCTTCCCAATCCCATCACCGGTTTCCTTGCCTGCCATAGGACTATGGGGAGAAGTCACTAAAGCTGCCTCCTCACACAAGGGCATGCCCATGTGCCTAGAGGCTTCTCCATCCTCGTGGCTCCTGAGCCTTTGGAACTCCAAAGAAACCCTAGACAGATCTCTAGCCCAGGGGTATCCACCCTGCTGCTGTTCATCACCCTTTGGTACGTCCAGCTGCCACCAGTGGGTTCCTGTGGCCATTGTCCAAAGTTATGCAGGAAGCTGCACTGTCATACGAATTCCTACCAATCAACTCATCGAACGAGTATGCCGAAGCAGATGCCCTCTTCCCCGAGTTGCTACAGCTCGTAGGACTCGAATCCACCAAACCAAACCTGTTATCTTTCACGTCTTTGCCCAGCACGAGCCTCTTAAGCTTGGTGAACAACTTCTTCTTGCCCGAGCTGCTGCTCTTCGTGGGAGTGGAGGCATCAGCTGATGCGTCGACGTCTATCTCACCGGAGGATGCTTGTGATGAAGAGCAGTATTCTGAGTCGAAGTCTGTCATGTTGATGGCTTTCTCGTCGACGCCGGAGTTGGCGTAATCGAGGATTAGCTGCTTCACCTGGTGCTCGGATCTGGGGCTCAGGGTCCTGCTCAGGTCCATGGCCACGGTCTTCCCTTGGGCCGGCTGGTAGTTCCTTAGCTCATAGCGTAAGCAGGCACTGACCCATCTGAGGTAGACCAGTTCTTCGACGTCGGCGCAGCGATCCGTGCGGAGTTGTTCGATTTGCTTCGTCAGTTCGTGGTTCTTCTGCCTCAGGTTGTTTGATTCCGCCTCTGCCTTGGCTGCCTGCCACAGAATTGTGTGATGGTCAGGGACACAAAGATAGATTCTGATATGCAGCTGAACAGCTCTATACGACAAATATTATTATTAGGGGCATAAATGATCACTGATGATTTGATTATTTGACCGATTATTAGTTTATAAGCTAGTTAATAGACATTTTTTAGAAAAAACTAGACATACATAATAGATAAGGTAGTATATAGAAATCTCTTTTCAACTGAATGCATATGGTACAATGAAAATTCAATTATTTTGGCTTATTATTAATTTATAGATCAGTTAGTAGGCAGTCTTTTTAAACAAATAGTATAATATCATCTTTGAATTTTGATATTCCATGGGTTAACCACTACTGAAAGCAAAAGTCAGACTTCAAAGAATTTTTGATGAAAAACAAACCAGGGATTCTTTTACGAAAGAGTTGACTATGACTTGTTACATCAAGGAACCAAAGACTAATATTTTGTTTCTGTCCAAACAAAAGAATCCGAGGATTTTAGTATTACTATTACTATTAGAACTGCGACTCTTCTACGTCTCTTTTAGAGAGGAATCAGTCAGTAAAAAGAAGAGGAGGAAGGTTAAACAGTACTAAAATTCACTCTCACCTTACTCTCACGTTATTGTTAAAGCTGCCTCCCTCATCTTCTCTTTACTGACCGAGTCTCTTCTAAAAGAGAACGTAAAAGATCTCCATTCTTACCATTAATATCAAAAATAACATTGACATAGATGTATAATACTGCAAACAAACAGGGCGTAATGTAGCAATTAGATTTCCTAGATTTGGTTTTAAGAGAAAGGTTGGGTTAACAAAAGCTAATAACCTTGTTTTCACTTGCTATGCCAAACGACTCCTAGCTAATTATGTAAATCCAAAACCAAAGCCTTCGATTCATGACGTTCTTGGCTAAAATCAAATGTTATCACACAATTATATGTACCTCTGGAGGTTCCATGCTGGAGACTGGTGTGGATTCCAGCTTCTTCGTCAAATCTGAATTCTCCATGGCCAGCTTCGCGTTTGCACTTCTGAGTTCAGCAACCTCGTCCTCCAGATCCCTCAATCTCTTCAGCCTCCTCTCTGCTTCCTTCTCCTCCTCCTCCCATCTGCACTCCAAATTCTGCATTGCCGCGACCGTCTGGTGCAGCGCTGTGATCTTCTCCTTCGACTGCGCATACTCCGACTTCATCTTCCTCTTCAGATGCTTGATCTTGGCCCTTGCCGCCTCCAGCTCGCCCTTGGTTTCCATGTACTCCGACACCTGCGCCTCTAGCCTCCGGTTCTCGGCCTGCAAAGTTTCGATCTTTAGAGAGAGGAACTCGGCCTCCATGGCGCTGATCTTTAGACGGCTCTCAAGCTCCATCACTGCGGTTTCCTGCTCCTTGAGGCCGTAGAACTCGAGCAGTTCGATCTCCAGGTTCCTCTCCCTCTCTTTAAGAGACTGCACCAGAGCTTTCAGGAGGATGATCTCTTGGTCTGCAACATTCTCCGCATTCTTCTCCGGTGATCTCTTCAACTGGGGAGTTTCCAGGGCGACCACATCCAACCCAACGGACTCGAAGTCTTGAAGCACCAATGCGTTGAATTCGTTAAGGAGGCGTTCCTCCTCATCCCCGGAACTCTTGCTGCTTGGAGAATTAAGGCCAGCCCCGGCAGAGGAAACCATGGGGGCAGTGATGCCATTGGTGCCATTCGAAGGTGCATCTTCCTGTGACATTGGAAGAAAAACCCACGATCGGATAAATACTACAGCTAGCACGCAACAGAAACAGTGCAATGGATCAACTAAGAATCCTGATTACTAGAAACTAGGCCAATCAGGCAGAAATTAACCTGTATAACGTTGCTAAAGTGAACAACTAGTGGAGTCTAGAACGTGGGCGATGAGGAAGAGCAGTAATATTGGAGAAGCCAGATGGGATGCTTACATATTGCAGATAAAGAAGCTTGTCTGTGAGGCCGCTGCATGGCTCTCTTCCACCTTCAACCCCTGAAATGCAAATCCCAGAGAGCAAGGATCACAGCATGAACAAATATGTGCCAGAAAAGAGGATACAATATGTATCACGAAATCTCTACAAGGGAAGCAGAAAGGCGCATGTGATCGAGGAATTACCAGCTGAAGCGGCGTGGGGATGGCAACGGTCCCGGCGTTTGCTGAGATGGGAGTAGAGGTAGCCGGCAACGGAGAGGGAGACGGCCACCCCCACCTTGAGTAGAAGCGGCTTCATCTCCCTCCTCCCCCCCGCCAGCCACTCCTCCACTCCCATACCCCTGTGCGCCGCACAGGTGAACCCTTTTATACTCAACGACAGAAGGGAAGCAAAAGCCTACAGGAGCATATCCGGGAACGTCAGCGCTAGCTGAAATGGTGGGAACCAGGGGGCGAGGGGAAATAGAGTGACCACAGATAGAGAAAAGGGAATCTATCCCGGATTCAACCCTCCATGCAGACACCTCTCCACCTCCTCCTCTTCCGCCCCCGGTCTACGTGCACATGATGGCGATGCTGGTGGTGAGAGAACGGGATCATGACCGATCTTTCCTTGGTAAAAAAGAGAGAAACCGGAGAAGCACTGTTTTGAGTTGACGGGAGAAAGACGCCAAATGGGCGGAGGAAGGTGGGGAGGCAAGTGCCAGAAGGAAGGTTTCATGTCATGTACTGACATCAACAGTTGTGCTTCTATTGGATAGGGCTCTACCCCCTCCGGTTTTGAGGCCCCCCTCCCCTTTCCCTCGCTTGTTTCTTCCTCCCTCCACTCGTCACCCCAGGAGGACCTTGGCCCTGTAATTACTCTGCGCGACGTTTGGATATAATAGATATGATTCTCTCTGTGGGTGGCTTCCTGTGGCTGCTGGGACTTGTTTATACGTATGTTCGATGTATGCCCTCCAAGATCCATTAATCAATTAATGGCTGGAGCGCATGAATGGAAGCACCTTGGCTGCGTCATTGATGCCGACTGTAAGAGGAAGAAGAAGCAGGGTAGAGAGAGAGAGAGAGAGAGAGAGAGAGAAAGAGAGAGAGAGAGAGATGGGGAGCATGTCACCTTCCCCATTGCCGCAGGAAGACATCTTCCCAGAAGGGATCGTTTGTCCGTTGGGCAAACCTGGACGGACGCTGTTGGCGGCACCCGGTCTCTGGTTGCCGATCCAACCAGGAAGAGTTATGTGAGCCGTGGCGCCGTGCGCCCGTGGTGGATAACTCCTCAACCCTGTTAGCGTGGCACCTTTTATTTAGGCCTGTCAAGTATACATATATATTTGGAATGTAATCTAATTATACATATTTTTTTAGGGTTAAACTTGCTGCAGTTCTTTACTGTCTGACAGTGCTTTTAATTTTTAAAAACTTTTTTTATTTTTTTGAAAGTAATCCAATCTTAGATTGCATAATCCCAAAAAATAAAAAACTAAGCTCCAAGAATAGTGAAAAGTCAATCCAAGATGAGATTGTATGGTCATGTGGGGTCTTAAAAAATAAAAAAAGTATTTTTTTTTTTAAAGTTGCAAATTAGACCGCACGAGGCGAGGATGCAACAAGTTTTAACTCATTTTTTATATCCATATTTTCTTTTGATTTTATCACGATATATAATTTACATCAATTTTAAATGTGGATACAAACAAGATGCTGTGTATATAATTCTAAAAGATTTGTGTTTTTCTATAAAGTATCTATGATTCTTGCATAATGAGTGGAATCATATATTTAACATGTTTTCAATTCTTAAACAGTTGATCACATTAAATTTTTTATTTTAAAGGTTAATTATGTTTCACCACAAATAGTTACCTGTTAAATCTGATTTATATCATATTCTCTTTTTAGTTTGGTGATTATCTACATCCGAATTTGTATTCGTGATAATTCCCTCGACCTAATTCATGTACACCAATTTCATTATTCAATCCTTATAAGGATAACTTTCAAACTGATTTCAGAATGGATCTACATACAGATATTAAGATATCAATTTAGTGGCATATGAATGTGTGCATATCTTTAATTTAGATTAGAAGTGTATAATTTGAACTATATATTCAAATAATTATTTAAAGTTTAGAGACAATGAATATTAAAAATTTAAAATTGTCAAAATTTAGCCGGGTGCAATGCACCCGGCGCACGTGATCTCCTCTACATCCACCCATGATGATAAAGGTCAGATGGGTCACCGGAGTACTAAAAATCCTCGCACTTTCCATTCCACGGACGCGAGGACGACAGGTCCAGGTCACATTTGGAAATTCGCAGGAAAAAGTTGCAACCTGCTGATACACGGATCGCAAATCTGAACCGTTCATCCGGTAACGTGATAAAGATCTACGGCTAAGAAGCCTGCAATCCGTGGTCCCTAGAGGACACGTGAAGTGCGCCGTACCAGGAAAGGGCGCTATCCGTCTCGTGAGTCGTGACCAGGTGGACGGCTAACATCTTGCTTTCAATTATTGAAAGCTTAAATTAGAAGATAAGGTTTCCTTCGGCCTTAAATTATTAAAATTTTTGGTTTTAGGTATAAGTTGATCTCATTTGGAAATAATTCTATCTCAAATTCAGATTCTACGGTAATTTGGAAATATATCAATTCTTTTTCAAAAGAAGAAAAGGCTAATAGATTTTATCAGAATTCAAATTTTGTTCTATATTGAAAAAAAAATCTCTTTTTTGATTCTTGACGGAGATAAGATAAGAATCTAAAGATTTTAAAAAGTAGCATCTTATTTTTTTTATCCTTTTAATGTTTTTAAAATAGAGAAACATATAGATAAAATTATCTTTTGACGTGTCTTCAAATTTGAGTTGTCGTGATCATTTCAAATGAGATTTTAATAAATAAATAACTTCTTTTAAAATTTAAATTCAAAAGATAATGACGTGACTTTTATTAAAATTTAAATTTCTCTAAAATTTAGACTCTGCAAAGTGTTCCCAAATGATGTCTTCATTCTTACAAAAAGGTAAGACTTTAATTTGTGTCATAAATAAACTTGACATTACTTTTCACTTTCTTTTAACTTTTTGTTGATCGTCTGACTCCTGTTTATCATCTTATATTATTTTTCACCTCTCCTGTTAACGTAATAAGGTACGTAGTAAAGTCTTTTAATTGGTTATTTCATTATGTCTAGGGTGTAAACGAACCAATACGGCAATACGTTCAATGAACAGCTCGTAGGACTACTCTATAAGAACTCGATTTAGCTCATTTACTAAACAAAATAATCAAGTTTAAACAAAAAATTGAGTTCGATTCATTAAACTAGTCAGGTGAGTTCGAGTTGATTATGTTCATAAACAAGCTCGTTTAAGTATTCGTTAAGAACTTGTTTTAATACAAGTTAAGAACTCGTATAAGTACTCACTAAGACTTCTTTTAAGTACTCATAAGGTTATTATATTCACGCATAAATTTAATTAATAAGATATTTAATATCTTATAGTATTTTCTATCAAATAGTTAGAGATGCAAACAACTTGATACTCATCATAGTCTGACATGAGTTTATAAATTTAAATTTAAAAGAGTTTAGATTAAAATCTATAATGGATTCGTTGGACTCGCGAGTTATTTGATACTCGGCTCAAACTTGTTTAATATCTGATGTAGCCGAAGCTATCACGACTGGATTCCGAAGCTGGAATCCGAAGTTTTTGGGATCCGGAGCTGGGTCGGATCGATAAAAGAGGCCCGACAGGGATCCAGAAGGCGACGGAGGCAGAGGCGAAGCCGAGGGTCCGAGGCCGAGAGTGGCTCGGTCGGAGGCTGGCTTGTATCCGAAGAGTGGGGCCGAGGCTCTTTCGGTCGAGGGGCAGCCGGCGCACAGCGTCGAGACCGGTGGGAGAAGTCCGAGGTCGGCGGTCGAGACTGATTCGGGGAGGTCGGCGATGATTCGAACCGAGCCCCTGCAGGAGGGAAAGAAGAAGAAACCGGTCAGCAGGAGTCCCGGGCTTCGGCCCTTAGGAACCCCCTCCGACGGTCAAGTTAGCTTCTGAAGATGATTCGATTCAGAGGACAGAGAGTAGCTTTAATGCTATTTGGAATATGGTCCTTTTGGGTCTCGGAGACATCCCTTTGGCAATAAATAGCGATGTATTTATAGCGAATGATAGAGGATGGTTAACGGTGACAGCCGATATAGGACTATGTTCTGGGTTTACTAGTAAACCGCCATAGTGCCTAACCCTTCCACCGGAGTGGGCCGGATACGGCTACTGGGCCGAAGGGGGTTGGGCCGCTGATGGGCCGAAGGCTGCTGGGCCGAAGGCTGTTGGGCCGCTGATGGGCCGAAGGCTGCTGGGCCGAAGGCTGTTGGGCCGCTGATGGGCCGAAGGCTGCTGGGCCGCTGATGGGCCGAAGGCTACTGGGCCGAAGGCTGCTGGGCCGCTGATGGGCCGAAGGCTGCTGGGCCGCTGATGGGCCGAAGCCTACTGGGCCGAAGGCTGCTGGGCCGCTGCTGGGCCGAAGGCTGCTGGGCCGCTGATGGGCCGAAGCTTACTGTTGTTGGGCTGATCTCAGTGCTGGGCTTGTTTTAATGGGCCGAATCGGATTCTGCCTCATCACATAACCCCCCACTCTTGTCGTTCTCATTTTTGAGACGGCGAGAGAAAAATCCGGAGCCTCCTCGGAAGAGTAATACAGTATGTGCTTCATTTGAAACCTTTGCTTTGTAAAAAAGTTGCCTTAGGTCGGCCGAGGGCTGGTGAAAAATAGCCTCGTCTGAGGCCGGGACCTTGTCGGAGATACCTTCGTCTTAGGCCGAGACTTGGTGTATATAGAAATGATCTCCGTTTGCTTGCTTCATGACATGTCTTTGAGTAGATAGCCGAATTTCGATTATGTATGTGGCCGAAGCCATGCCGCTCCCGATACGGTTTGCATGGCCGAAGCCACTCCCGGTACGGTTTACACGGACTTAGAATATCATGCCGCTCCCGATACGGTTTGCATGGCCGAAGCCACTCCCGATACGGTTTACACGGACTTAGAGAATACCATGCCGCTCCCGATACGGTTTGCATGGCCGAAGCCACTCCCGGTACGGTTTACACAGACTTAAAATATCATGCCGCTCCCGATACGGTTTGCATGGCCGAAGCCACTCCCGATACGGTTTACACGGACTTAGAGAATACCATGCCGCTCCCGATACGGTTTGCATGGCCGAAGCCACTCCCGGTACGGTTTACACGGACTTAGAATATCATGCCGCTCCCGATACGGTTTGCATGGCCGAAGCCACTCCCGGTACGGTTTGCACGGACTTAGAATATCATGCCACTCCCGATACGGTTTGCACGGACTTAGAATACCATGCCGCTCCCGATACGGTTTGCATGGCCGAAGCCACTCCCGATACGGTTTATATGGACTTAGAATATTATGCCGCTCCCGATATGGTTTGCATGGCCGAAGCCATTCCCGGTACGGTTTGCACGGACTTAGAATATCATGCCGCTCCCGATACGGTTTGCATGGCCGAAGCCACTCCCGGTACGGTTTGCACGGACTTAGAATACCATGCCGCTCCCGATACGGTTTGCATGGCCGAAGCCACTCCCGATACGGTTTACACGGACTTAGAATATCATGCCGCTCCCGATACGGTTTGCATGGCCGAAGCCACTCCCGATATGGTTTACACGGACTTAGAGAACACCATGCCGCTCTCGATACGGTTTGCATGGCCGAAGCCACTCCCGGTACGGTTTGCACGGACTTAGAATACCATGCCGTTCCCGATACGGTTTGCATGGCCGAAGCCACTCCCGATACGGTTTACACGGACTTAGAATATCATGCCGCTCCTGATACGGTTTGTATGGCCGAAGCCACTCCCGGTACGGTTTACACGGACTTAGAATATCATGCCGCTCCCAATACGGTTTGCATGGCCGAAGCCACTCCCGGTACGGTTTGCACGGACTTAGAATACCATGCCGCTCCCGATACGGTTTGCATGGCCGAAGCCACTCCCGATACGGTTTACACGGACTTAGAATATCATGCCGCTCCCGATACGGTTTGCATGGCCGAAGCTACTCCCGGTACGGTTTACCCGGACTTAGAATATCATGCCGCTCCCGATACGGTTTGCATGGCCGAAGCCACTCCCGGTACGGTTTACACTGACTTAGAATACCATACCGCTCCTGATACGGTTTGCATGGCCGAAGCCACTCCCGGTACGGTTTACACGGACTTAAAATACCATGCCGCTCCCGATACGGTTTGCATGGCCGAAACCACTCCCGGTACGGTTTACACGGACTTAGAATATCATGCCGCTCCCGATACGGTTTGCATGGCCGAAGCCACTCATGGTACGGTTTGCACGGACTTAGAATACCATGCCGCTCCCGATATGGTTTGCATGGCCGAAGCCACTCCCGGTACGGTTTACACGGACTTAGAATATCATGCCACTCCCGATACGGTTTGCATGGCTGAAGCCACTCCCGGTACGGTTTACACATACTTAGAATATCATGCCGCTCCCGATACGGTTTGCATGGCCGAAGCCACTCCCGGTACGGTTTGCACGGACTTAGAATACCATGCCGCTCCCGATACGGTTTGCATGGCCGAAGCCACTCCCGGTACGGTTTACACGGACTTAGAATATCATGTCGCTCCCGATACGGTTTGCATGGCCAAAGCCACTCCCGGTACGGTTTACACGGACTTAGAATAATGGGACCCGTCGATGTAATGTTACTATGCGCCGACGAAGGAGCCGAAACGGATTCGGCGTCAATAATAGCTTTGACTTCCGACTGAGGGGCCGAGGATGTTTCGAGAGTGAGTTCAGCAATAAGGTCGGCCAAAGCTTGAGCTTTCATTGTGGTTCGAGAGCCGGAGATCTGAAGCCGAGGGGTGCCCGGACGGGGGCTCGCCGGGAGCGAAGCCGAGACTCCCTTGGATGGATGTGTGCCGGCCAGCCGGGGCAGGGTGAGGCCGAGGCTTCTTTGGACGAAGCAGGCCAGCCGGCGCAGGGCGAGGCCGAAGCTTCTCTGGACGAAGCAGGCGAGCCGGCACAGGGCGAGGCCGAGGCTTCTCTGGACGAAGCAGGCCAGCCGGCGCAGGGCGAGGCCGAGGCTTCTTTGGACGAAGCAGCTTTGTTGAAGTTGCCCGCGTCTCTGCCTTGTCTTGTCCGGATCGTCGGGTTACTGGACGATGAGACATGACTTCTTGCTAGTTTCCCACAGACGGCGCCACGTAATGTAGCCGAAGCTATCACGACCGGATTCAGAAGCTGGAATCCGAAGTTTTTGGGATCCGGAGCTGGGTCGGATCAATAAAAGAGGCCCGACAGGAATCCAGAAGGCGACGGAGGCAGAGGCGAAGCCGAGGATCCGAGGCCGAGAGTGGCTCGGTCGGAGGCTGGCTTGTATCCGAAGAGTGGGGCCGAGGCTCCTTCGGTCGAGGGGCAGCCGGCGCACGACGTCGAGACCGGTGGGAGAAGTCCGAGGTCGGCGGCCGAGACCGATTCGGGGAGGTCGGCGATGATTCGAACCGAGCCCCTGCAGGAGGGAAAGAAGAAGAAACCGGTCAGCAGGAGTCCCGGGCTTCGGCCTTTAGGAACCCCCTCCGACGGTCAAGTTAGCTTCTGAAGATGATTCGATTCAGAAGACAGAGAGTAACTTTAATGCTATTTGGACTATGGTCCTTTTGGGTCTCGGAGACATCCTTTTGGCAATAAATAGTGATGTATTTATAGTGAAGGATAGAGGATGGTTAACGGTGACAGCTGATATAGGACTATGTTCTGGGTTTACTAGTAAACCGCCATAGTGCCTAACCCTTCCACCGGAGTGGGCCGAATACGACTATTGGGCCGAAGGGGGTTGGGCCGCTGATGGGCCGAAGCCTGTTGGGCCGAAGGCTGCTGGGCCGCTGATGGGCCGAAGGCTGCTGGGCCGAAGGCTGTTGGGCCGCTGATGGGCGGAAGGCTACTGGGCCGAAGGCTGCTGGGCCGCTGATGGGCCGAAGCCTACTGGGCCGAAGGCTGCTGGGCCACAGATGGGCCGAAGGCTGCTGGGCCGCTGATGGGCCGAAGGCTGCTGGGCCGCTGATGGGCCGAAGCCTACTGAGCCGAAGGCTGCTGGGCCGCTGATGGGCCGAAGGCTACTGAGCCGAAGGCTGCTGGACCGCTGATGGGCCGAAGCCTACTGTTGTTGGGCTGATCTCAGTGCTGGGCTTGTTTTAATGGGCCGAATCGGATTCTGCCTCATCAATATCTAAACAAACTAAACTTGAACAACCAACAAAAATATTATGTTCGAATTCGAATTCGATTAAAATTAATTGATCCAAACTGGAACAAGGTGAAACTCGCCTCGTTTACACCCCCTAGTGATTTCATCATTCGGCTATTCTATCACCTGTTATGTTACTACGTACTAACATGCATACGTTATTACGTTTAAGTGTTAACGTGTTGCTGTAGGTCGACTGGAAGGATGAAAAGTAAAAGCAGACAAGAAACGAAACATAACACTAGACCTTTGGTGGGACAGTCTAATTATTTTTTTCTAAATAAAATAAGTATTTCACATCAGTCGTAACTTCGTAGACTGTAACTGTATTGTGCAAAGTATTCTCATGCTTCAGGAAAAGACATTTAAAAGAAGTTTTAGGCTGTGTTTGGAAACATGTCTATCCCTTTGATTCCATTTTAAATATGAAATAAACCTTGAATATGACATATGAAAATTAAGTGGAATGATGATTTGTTTGTTGAATGAGGTTACATAATTCTTATATATATATATATATATATATACTATTTATTGATCATTTCACGTGATGTACCTTTTTATGGATGGAGAAAAGAATTGGAGTCAGCACAATGTCATTTCCAAACTTAATTCTTAATGAGGAGAGAGATGTATGATCAGAGAAAATTGTGAAAACTAGGGACAAGAGAAGTCCAACATGGAGAAAGGAACGGTGCACTTATAACAAGAGGTAATAAATGCGGAGAGGGGCATGTGCAAAAAAAAATCTCAAATAAAACTTTTTTGATTCTGCATGAGAATTTTTTTCTTCAAATGTTCACACCTACACTTAGACTTTCGTTAGTATCAGTCTGGATCCTCTCAGTACAAGAGAGGCCAATGTTAGAGAACTGAACTCGTAGTTGCAAATACCAAGCCACCACCGGTCGTTACCTCTTTCCCCACCTATCAAAAGTTGTCATGTGTCTCTTATCTTTTTTCACGTATCAAAATCTACTGGTGCAACCAGTTACAAATATAACTCAGAGCACTTAAATATAATCTTACAGTTATGATTGTATTGTATACATTAGGTTTCATCTAGGTGTCCTTTTAAGGTGTATCTAAGTGCTTTAAGTGACACGTAAATATAACTTAGAACACGCGAATACAACCATAACTTTAAATTGTATTTAAGTGCTCTTAGTTGTATTTAGAATTGGTTGACTGGATGAAAGAAGAAGCTTGACATGTGATGAAAAAGGTAGAGAAGTGACGATATGAAATTTACAACTGTTGGAGTTCAGTCCTCTCTTCTATTGAGAGAATCCGAATTCCATTAGTAAGTACACTGATAAGATCCTAATGTGGGGAGGCCCTGACTACTACAGCTCTTGGGCCGTGACCACACACTATGATGACATCACACTATAGAGGTTGGCCCTCTAGATTGGCGCATATGCTGTCTTTGTTGTTACGGGGTATCACATGGGCATATCGTCAATATTAATCGAAATCTAGCATAGAAGAATAATGGCAAAATTTCCCTTTTGAAAAATTTCTTTTCTTTTTTTGATACAGACAAATCACACTTATATTAGATAAATAAGACTGTAAATATAATTGGAATATCTCTGACCGGAATATCAAGGTTCTTTTTCTTTCGTAGAGATTATGGCGAGTTTACCAAGGGGCCTATGTGTAAGTGACATTTGGCTTCTCTTTTATAAGAGAGGTCTTTGGTTCAAAGCTCACCTCTAGATTGTGTAAAAGGAAGGATCTATCCTCTCAAAAAGAAAGGATTAGGATGAGTTTTATGCTTAAATACTTCTGAAAAAAAAAAAGATCATGGTGAGATCAAGGCAAATAGAAAGAACTGGGAGAGCTATATCTAAAATTACAACTCTTTAAGGATTAAAGTTTGCAATCCCAAAATTTAGAAGTTTCTTACACATGCTTTCATCTTTAGCTAGTGGCTAATCAGATTGCAGTACTCGATCGAGTTGGAACTTCCTTTTCCCTGCCGATATCCCCATTGTGGCTTCAGCACTAATTATTATTTAATGATGATTTGCAACGCTTAATCGCTGTGTTAGCTGGGTTGTCTTCTAGAAGTAGTGGGCACGCAGCCACCTTGTAGGACAACAATCTTCTTAATTAAAACGTAAATCCCAGTTTTGACGTATTGTGGTAGATTAAATATCGTTTTTTAAGGGTAAACAAAAAAAGCCGCCGCACCTAGTTTTGCTTAATCCGTAAATTTTTTCTGTAAAGATCTAGCTTAGTCAAAAGACGGTATCGTCAAATCTCCTGCGATTAGTTGGGTAATTAAAGTTAATACCGTCAACACGCGCAGATGTTTCGTGGGCCGGTCCAATAATGTGAGCATGAGGGAAGGCTTACGGCCAAGCCCAGCGAAGAGTCCGACCACCAACAGCACTCGGTCTGTTACTCTCGGCCCTCCAAAGCAGCATCCCCCTAATGGAACCTCATAAGTGGATCGAGCGGGACTCATCCCCCTCGAATAGAATTCAGCTTTCTCGACTCAATCTGACCTAAAGTAGGAGAAGATCAAAATAAATTTGAAAATTAATCCGAATACAAATCTATAGGGTGCCCTTTTTGGTCCTCGATGGATGACGATCGGTTGAAGGATCCGGCTCGAATCTAACCTTTACAAAGTGAACTCTTTCCTTCTAAGCATCTATCCTCGAAAGGAGACTAAGGCGACATGCTCTTTCTAATCAGAACCGGATCAAAAGTTGTCTCTGAACCACTATATAAAGACCTTTAAACCTGTTGGTTAAGGTACGCATTGATCAGCCCAAATTCTCTCTGCTTTCTTTCAGACTCTCAACCTTGTGACTTAAGTCTTGGATGGAGATCTCTCAAACTACCACCGGGGGCCTTTAATGGTATTTTGTTTTGCATGAACAGTTCATTTCCGGCCCTCCGATCAAAAGTGCAAGATTTTGATCGTGTTGGACGAGATTTCGATCCATCATTATTAATAAACAAACGGAATAAATAAAAAAAGATATTTGTAAATGTTATCTTTGTATATAGACTAAATCCGAAAATTATCCCATTTTTATCCATTATATTCCATTATAAAATAGGTGTCTTTGAAAATAAGATTTGATTATGGATTATTTTTATTCTCTTATTCATTTTAAAGATTTTGGGAAAGTACAAACGGTCACTAATCCATATTAGGTTTATGAAAAACACGGTCACTAATCCATATTAGGTTGAAGTATTTCATACTTCAAACAAAGAAAGAGTAATATTTCTTACTCTTAAAGTTAAAAAAAAAAAAACATTTCTTACTCTTAGGTCGGAAACACGATCCCAAAGGCCAATTTGTTTTGGATTTGGGCTGAACGTCGAACTTGATATAATGAAGTGGCCTTGGGCTTGGCTTTTTGGGTTTGGATTTTGACTTGGGGCCACCGGCCCATTGATACCCGTACATCAAACATACGTGCCCCAAAGGTATTGAAGTTGCAACAGTTGTACAAGATCGAAAGGCATGCGGACTTTAAAAGTTTCACTACACTTCCTTCAGGGCGGTGCAATAGCTGCATATTGTTCGATATATTTTGAGACATTACAGCAAGTATTACTCGTGTAAAAAAGGAGCAAGACTTAGTTTACAACGTGCTGTGCTACACGAGAAATATTTGGTACACACTAGGTGTTAGTGCACACTTTTAGTGTGCACCAAGTTATTTTATTTCTTATTTTTTAAAAATTATATTTTCAGGTCGGGCTGAACTAACTTACACGTCCATACAAAGAACATCCTATTTTGACGTCTATAACAAATTTAAAATTCAAATATTGATCGAAAGAATACAAAATATTAAAATAATCTTTTAGTTTTTACTTTTTTTTCCAACTGTCAAATTAGGGTGCATCTTGTACGGACGTGTGGATCAGCTTGGCCCCCGTCTGAAAATAAAAAATTTTAAAAAATAAAAACATAAAAAAACTTGGTGCACACCCCAAATGTGCACTAACTGTGCACCAAGTATTTTCTCCACACTTTATGGTGGTGCCCGTGCAGCACCGCACAGCACCTGACGCGTGACACGGTCCCAGCAACCACACAGGCAGCCACCACAGAGAGAAGAGGATTGAGAACCGTAACTATCCAGTATCCAAACCCCCGCGCAGAGTAGTACTGCAGGCCAAGGTCCCCCCGATCTTTGACTGGTGCTTCAAGAGTTCGAGCAAGTCGGGTTGGAAATGGTTGCCCTTGAACCTCCCCACGTGAAGAGATCACCGGAGAAGAACGGGGAGAAGGTGGCAGAGCAAGAGGTCATCCTCCTGAAAGCTCTAGTGCAGTCGTTTCAAGAGAGGGAGAGGAGCCTGGAGGCCCACAAGGAGCAGGAATCAGCAGTGGCGGAGCTCGAGAGCCGTCATAAGATCAGCGCCATGGAGGCCGAGCCCTCTCTCTAAAGATCGAAACATTGCAGGCCGAGAACCGAAGGCTAGAAGCGCAGGTGCTGGATTACTTGGAAACCAAGACCGAGCTGGAGGCGGCGAGCGCCAAGATCAAGCATCTGAAAAGGAAGATGAAGTCGGAATCCGCGCAGGCGAAGGAGAGGATCACCGCGCTCATGGAGTGCAGGTGGGAGGAGGAAGCAGAGAAGAAGCTGAAGAGGTTGAAGGATTTGGAGGACGAGGCTGCAGAGCTCAGAAGGGCAAACGCGAAGTTGGCAACGGAGAAGTCGGATTTGGCGAAGAAGCTGGGAGTCTCCGGTCTGGGATCTAGAGGTATATACCCACCCCGTTTGGATCCAGCATGGTTGGGTACGTGTGGCAACTTGCCCAATGATCCGTGAGTGCATGTTTTCAAACAAAGAATTTGTTTTCAACTTCATGAAGGCGTTAACATGCTAAGATGTGAAGTATTTTAATATCTTCATACACGTTAGCATGTTACCCATTGATGTAAAGGTGTTAATTAATATATACTCTATATTAATATATGGACACTTTTAAATGTTAAAGAATGACGTTAACGTAAAGAGTTAAAATCCTCTACATCCAATTTTAGACTTGACTCAATCAATAAAGAGAGGGGGATGTCCTCCCTCTCCCTCTCTTTACTGACTGAATCTAATTCAAAGCTAGACATAGAGGATCTCAGTTCTAGGGTAAAAGATGTCAATCAATTTTAGGAGTCTAGATCCTCTCGGTATGATTACTGAGAGAACTCAGTCAGTAACAAGTCTAGGGAAGATCCTTGTAGACCGTCCCAGTCTGCTACTCTTTCTATGTTCTTGATTTTTTAGTTTCTAATGTAATTACAAGCATTTAAATACAACAAGTTATATTTATGTGAGGCACTAGGGTATGTATTTGTGTAGTGATTTGGGTTATGTCTAGATGCATTGGGGTTTATTTTAGATTATGAAATAACATTATGTTCTTGGTTGTATTTATTTGTTCTCAGTTGTATCAAAAATGAAAAAAGATCAGGGATAAAGAAAAGCCGGCAGACTGCAGAAGGACACATCTTAATTGGTGAACTTACTTTACAAGTGTCACCCTTGTATTGGCTACTTCCCTCAGCAATCCTATGGACAGAATCTGGACTCCTATTTTAGAGCGAATGAGGGGGTGGGGGGTAAACTTGAAATTTAATTATGAACTGTTCAAAGAAGGAACATTTCTACTCACAGACTGAGGAAGAGACGGTCAACAAAAGATCAACATGGGGTGAAAAATGATGTCAACTTCTGGCAGAGGCCTAATTAGGTTTCCCATTAAATGAATCTATTACCTTGAGAACTACAAAGAGAATGGTGAATCTTCGGGTTTCTAGACTTATCAACACAGGGGAGGTCCGTGTTGGGTACACGTGTTAACTCTTCTACTGCCAAAGGAGCATTTGACCGAAGATTTACTTGTGACACAATTAAGATCCACAATAAGATCCGCCTCTCTCCAATTTTGGGAAGGAAAAAACAGCAATAAGTTCGATCTCTCCTAAGCTAATTTACTTGTGAGACGAAATGCAAATGACTCTTTGTACTATCTTGTAAGATTGGCAACGGGTCAGCGTTAAGGTTAAACACACGCAAAGAAATGATGGATCCTAAAGTTCCGAACTCTTAATATATTTCGGATAAGAAAGGAGGGGGAGGGCTCAGGTATTATATTTTGGATAAAAGAGAGGGCTCAGATATGTACAAAAATCTTGGGGCAAGTGAGAGATTTTTTTTGCAATAAATGCCCCCTCCCCTTCTCTGCACTGTTAGACTTATGTCCAACAATACACTGAGATGATCTCAACTCTTCAGATAACGTTAATTGAACAATGCCAGCCGCAAGTGAGCACTGAGTGTTCGTGTTCACTGCTAGGACCTCAAGTTAGAACACCTTTCTTCTCCTGTGAACTCCGGATCTCCTTGACATCTATCTCTGGATTTGGCTCCTAAAATTTCTCATGGGATATAGCCACTTACGATACAAATATTCCTTTTCTAAAAGAATGTGACTTGCTGCACCGCTTGTAGACTGCACCCCAAGCAAGTAACCGTCTGATCTGTTAGATCACACAGTTACAACAGCAAGTTTATTGTTTTTTATTTTACTTTTAATTTTTAATTTTTTATGATGAGTTCCATCAGATCTCCAAACGGACGAATAGAAAAAATTTAAAAAAATAAAAAATATCACTATATATTGGCTTGGCATTTAATTAATATTTTAGACTTTCTTGAATCGTCCCATATCAAAGTGATCTAACTTAACTTGCATCCTACGTCTTCATCTAGCTCTTTCGAAGTCTACGTGAAACATTCAGGCGTGTCGCTCCCAACTAATTGGATGCATGAGAGTGAAGTACAAAAGCCTTTTAGACATTTCTCACTGATACATTACTCCTATACTCAATAATAATACGCACGGATTTAGTTCCAACCTCTGATATATATCCCTGAGGCTGTAGAGTAGCCGGTATTTCGATCAAAGATTATTGCACTCGTGAATGTGCTTCGAGCGGATCAATAATTAGCGGCCATTTAATTAGTTATCTTTTATCTGTACAAGCTAACTATACATCAAAATTGCTCCTAACTAAACTCTTTTTTTTAACAGTTAGCACAGAGAGGGATGAACTCAGAATTTTATTTTTCGTGGGGACATTTAATACATCATTAGAGAGTACTGCTAGCATACAAGCGCAGAGACGTACGTATATAACATTAAAAATTAATATACCTTCACACAAGAAAATAATTGACATGTCTGGCCCTCACAACTCATAATGTGGCTTCGTCCCTGAGCACAGAAGGCTAAACAAACATGGGATCCTTGATCCAACTCATGAGGAAAGAAAGAAGGAAATAACCACGGATCTCCTTGCCCTAATATATTTCTGGGTTTTCTTTTTGAAGGCTAATTAGCGGGTACAAATTAATTAAGGATTGAGACACCCGATCTAGAGGTCTGGGTTAATTTAACCTTTAAACTCGGCGCAAGATGGGGATTTATCCACTAGCGGGCACTGACGAGGACGTTAACTACGACACAAAGTATGACAAGTTCCAGTAAAGATTAATTTTTGAAGGGACATCGTACGATAGTTCGTACGTTCCAGTAAAGAGCTAGCTAGCGTTCGCCAATCCGAATACATGCACCATCAACCGAATCTTCAGAACTTCCAATAAAAATATGGGTTACATCTGAACCACTTTCAAGGAGATTATGTGATTTGACATAAAATACATATTGCCAATTAATATCGATCACACGTCCTATATATGACAATGTTATACTTTAATTCAATTCAAACAGCAACCAAGATAAATTTAGAACTTCTCTCTGATCAGTGTCCTAACAGTTCGATCTAAACGTGTACAATTCTAAAATTGATAACCTGTATAAGCCAGCAGCTGGGATTTCATCAGTGAACGAGCAAAGTGATTTGGCTGCATCACCCACAACCTGCAAGTAGCTGACGTTTTTTGCAACACAAAACTACTCTTCAAATCAAAGCGCGCGCGAAGAAGCACGTCGTGTGTTCAACGTCCGAATATAGCAATGATATAATTGCCCTATATATGGGCGAATCATAGAACACAGGAGAGAGAGAGAGAGAGAATAGGAAAGGAACTATAGGATCAAGATCGATTTGGTTGTTTCTTATGTGCCGATGGAAACCAGCCAGCTGAAAGCTTTTCGGCTGATGTTACAGAGGCGGCTGCCTCTGCAGTTTCTACGTAAGAACTTGCTACAAGAAGAGAAGACTACTCAAACAGAAGGACGTACCCAGAAGTCTGATAAAAGGAGGCCCAGGTCTGGTCAATCACGTAAGGGGAGGACTGCTGCAAACTTCGATCTCCAGAAAGCTGGGAAAATCTTCCCGAGCACATCATCCCCGGCGAGATACATGGCTCGCAGGTGAACCATGATACAGCATGCTGCGCCAACGGGGGCAGGTGGAAGGTGACAGAAAGAGAAGTGAGCACGCATAGCTTCGAGCGTGGTCTCCCTTCACCATGCAAGAAAACACCATGTGTGCTCACTCTCTTCTGTCACCCTCTATGTACATGGCCGTAGCACTTGTCACCACATGACGTATGACCTGCACAGACATGGACATACACACAGGTCAAAGTGAAGCCTTACCATCCATCGTCGATTAAGGGCACGGGGTGTATGCATGAACCAAGCAAGGGAAAGGAAGAGGTCTCTCTTAAGACTCAAACGAGGAGCATAGGGATTGGGGGCTAAGGAGAAGGTGATGGTTCTCCTTCTCCTGTGGCTGTATAGGAAACGACAGGGTGATAACTATATACAGGAGAAGAGAAGTGGAGAGAAGGGCCTGAACACGAATCTGGACGGTTGCATTCCATGTGAAAGGAATCTAATACGAGGGGCTACCCATCTCTTGTCATTGGCCTCCCCTGATCATTAAAATAATAGTAACCCAATCTACCCTCTCCTTCCACATTCCATGTTACCAATGCAACTCATAGTTCTAAATCCCCATTGCACCTCTCCGTGACCCAATCATCTCTCTCTTTCTCTCTCTCTCTCTCGGTTATATGCTCATGGAATATATTATCTTGAAACCGGTCTCTGTCACATGAAAAAGTTGAAACTGGAGAACAAGGTGGATGGTCATTTAGCATATACTCTTGGGGAAGATTTGGAGATCTTTCGTTACTGCTCTCAAGAAACGAATGAAAAATTATAAAATTACTCGAAATGTTCTTACTGCACCCTTCACTCGTCATCTGATTCTATGCTCAGGAATATATTATCTTGGAAGTTGGAACCCGCCTGTCACATGGAAAAGTTAAACTGGAGAGCAAGATGGGTCATTAATTTAGCGTATACTCCCGGGGAAGATTTAGAAGGCCTTAAGTGGGTCAAGGAGATCTTCCTTTACAACTCTCAATAGACGAATAAAACATTATAAAATTACTTGAGATGTTCTTACTTCACCCTTCAGTCGTCCTTGTCGGGCATGATGCTAAACGAATCAGAAGAATCGAGCTGATGGAACAGCAAAGAACACAACCCACGACGAGGCCATATGATTCCTTACGTACATGATCACAATTATTGCGTCTTTTGTGGGGTGGGGGGACCTTCTTTACGTGGGTGCTCCTGGGATGCGCATGCGGCAATTTTAAAACCTTGCAGCTTCCAGATTTAGAAAGGAGAGGTGACCCAAGGCTTCGTCGTTTTCCTGGTTTTGGGCGTGCTTGGAACTTCTCCATATGCAGCTTTTCCCTGTTCTGAGTTAAAGGATGCCTCCTTTTGGTGTCGGAAAGAGGAGGATGTTCTATTCCCGGAGTGGGAGATAAGAATGCTGTGCTGACAAAATCTGATTCCCAAACTTAGTTTAGTTAATTCTTGTGTTTATGGAATCCCAAACTTATAGTTTAAAATAAGAGTACAAGTAGTTTCCGAGGGCCAAGTCCCCTTGAAATAGCCATTAGACCTATGCCCCTTTCCTTCTCCCATCATGCTGCCTCCCCATCATACGTCCATCGATCAACTCGGTGCAGCAGTGGAAAATTTCTGCATGCAGTTGCCACTTGCGGACCAACATGCATGTGATATGGTCCGGATGATTGCAGATATATATATTAGTTGATCATTTCCCTTTCTCATAGTCCAATTACTCTTTCCTTCCTTCCTTCCATCAAATGTGCAAAGGGACATTTGTTCCCCATGGTTATTGTTCAGGTTGATCTATGTTGCATACGTGTCGATCTATAATTAACGACTAGGAAGATTCTCTGCAATGAGGTGATTCACTTCCTGATCACACATCAAGATCGATGTGTATTATGTTAATATACTAGTATACATGGTAAAAGGAAGACGCTTTCGGGGAAAAATGGATCTGCATGCAAATGTGTTCCCCTAAAACTATGTGTTAACCTAATCTAGTAGCGCGGTGAATGGCAGATTATAGGTTTCCCTGCATAAAAAGGGGGAGAAAAGACGTAATTTTTATTAATGTATTTTTCTAATTTTTAATACTAAATCATCTTGTTCTCGTAGATTTTGTGAAATGATATTTTTAATTTCAATATTTTACAGTAATCTGAGCAAATATAATTTTTTGCTTTTTATATCAGTTCAAATTAAAGGGGATCGAGTGTCATTGACAGAGTAATTTAGATGTGAGAAAATGTGAGCCCTTGAGAAATTAATGAGTCCGACGTGCTGTCGATCTCTTAGATCGGACGGCAGCAAGAAGTGCACCCTTTTTTTTATGCTTTTCTAAAACTTGTCAAGCAGAGGCAGAGACGCCAACTTGGCATTTGTACTATTTGATTAAAGATCAAACGATTTAATTTTTTTAAAAAAAAAAGAATCATGGACTCAAACGATCGATGTTGCACCACACAATTTGCACTGCACACAAGTATTATTCTTGAGAAATAATCTTACCAACAAATTTTCTTCTTGCACGGCCACAAAGAGAGTAAAGAGAGAATCTTTTGCAAGCTAAAAATTCACGTCAAATTCTCCTGCCATCACACTCTAAAAAAGGTGTTCGAAACTGTCTATACATACGTCATGTAGTTTGCTTCTCTAATGAAAATCTTAACGAATTTGATCACTTTCAGCTAAAATAAGCTAGTAACGTGGTCGAGCTAAAATTTAGGAAAGAAAACCGCAAATTTTTGTGTGAAACAAATCTGATTTCTTTGAAAAATATGTGATTAGAAAATATGAATATTAATGTGACTTTTGAGTTTATCAAAATCTTAAAAGTTCCTGTAATAAATCATAATTTCTTTGTGGAAAAAAATACATTAAGATGAAAAATGTGATTACATCATCATTCTTTTTTTTAAAATTTGCAGATTGGTGTTGGGTATAGATTGTCTGCACATGCGCCGAGTTTTGCTAAATACGTAATTAATTTTATTTCTCTCTATCCGCGAACATATCCAGCTACTAATTAATTTCTCTATCGAATTTGGTCCGTAGACGTATTTTGACTGCCCTCGCAATAGATTTCAAGACGTACACGTTCCGTATAGCTTCCGGTCAGAAGTATATTTCGGATTTTTACAGTTTTAGTTTATATTTGTGAAAAATCTTGGCCGTTTAATACCAAAGTTTTAAGTTAGAACATCTTAAATTAAAGAACAAGTGAGGTCATTTCCACACAACATTATTTTTACATTAGAGGAGAATGCCAAAAGCAGCTTCTGCATGAAAAATTTCGTCAATCCAAGATATAATTAACACGGAGGCTGCGTTAGATACATGGAAATGAACCTTCTGGCATTTCATTAGATTTGTAAAATCCAACTAAAAATTATAAAGTTTGGATATAAAACAACAACTTTGAGAGACAAGTCAGAATTGGAGAGCAACAAAGTAGCCTCTAGGATAATGTATATGTGGCTCTATCAGTACCATTGAAGGAAGGGATGGAAAAGTATAAGCATTGGCAATGAACACAACCCCCTCGATTACAGAGTAGATAAATTAAAACCAAGATATTTGAAAGCTAATAATGACGTCCAAATACTGTCTCAAGCAATGCTATCGTGACGGGAAATGTTAATTATTCAGTTTTTTTACCCTCTCAGCAGAAGAACACGGGTTAAGGGTTTCTTTACAAAATTATCAGGAAGTGAATTAATAATGAGAACTTATCCCGTGCACCCACGTAAGCCGGATAAGAAAAATGGGGAACATTTCCCATTCCTGTAGCATTTCCCTACTGTCTCTACCAAATTCTCATACATATGCAAGCATGGGTTTGTTCTACGTGAGAATCAATGAGAACCGTAAAACATAATGAATAGCTAAGAGCCTGAAATCGGTAAGAGTGAAGAAAATAAATGGATAAAAGGATGCGAAGTTAGCCAGCTAGCTACTTTGGTGTCATTACCTTGAACATTCATATCTAGACAATACAATAAAAATGCAGAAAAAATATATAGGATAAACGGATATTCTGTCATTCCTAGAGGTCAGTTCCTTCAGCACTTGTTTTGACGGCTTTCTTTTATTATCACAAGAAAAGTGCATAGTAGTTATCAGATTTTAAGGAGAAGAGAAAGATAGGTCACATTAAAGAGCATTCAATTATGTTGATGGTTAAATATATGCCCGACAAGGTCTGTCTCGTCCCTCCAATTATGTCACCAATTACACCCTTTGGGAACACTTATTAGTCTTTTAATCTGTTTCGGAAACAAAAAAGACGTATGTTAGGATCCTAAACTTACTTGTGAGGGGAAAACATTCCTAGTGACTCAGCGAATTATAGCGTAAGCTTAGCGAGAGTCTGGTGTTTATATAAGCTAATTTGCATTTGGCAGCATTCGTAATGACCTAGGTTTTCTTGGCTAGGCTTTTCAACTTTGTCCGTGCTTGGTCATAGTCAAGAAACCTTGAACCCAACTTATAGGGGTGCAATTAAATGAGCCGAGTCGAGCCAAAATTTATCTTATTCAACTTGATTCGACTAATTTTAATTAAGTTTGAATTGGAGCCGAATAATATATGATTGCTATTCTAGCTTAACTCATTTAAATATTGAATGTCGACCTCAAGCCGAGTATTAAGTAGCTCACAGGTGTAATGAGTCTATGATAGATTTAAGTCTTAAATTTTTTAAATTTAATTTATAAACTCAGGTCAAACTATGGTGAATACCAATTTATTTACAGTCCTAGTTTTTTATTAAAAAGCTCTATAAGATGTTAAAGATATTATTAACTAACTCTACTCATTAATAGAATAATTAGATGAGTACTTAAAAGAGATCTTAAGGAGTATCTAAATAAGTTCTTAATGGGTATCTAAATGAGCTCTTAATCAACACTGAAGTGAGCTCTTAATGAGTAGTACTTAAATAAGCTTGTTCAGGAATATAATCGGGCCAAGCTCACTTGTGTTTAAGTTTGACTCGTTTAATGAATCGGATTAAGTCTTTATTTTACTTAATAAACACGTTGAGTCGAGTTATTAATGAGCAGTTTCACGAGTTGTTCATCAAGCATATTAATTTGTTTGCAGCCATAAACTCAACTCCTATGTTATAGACAAAATAATTGACCTATATACACAAACCTCAAGTTAACTAGGGATCATTCAACCTTTATTGATATTCTGACACTCTTAATGTACTCCCTTAAGCTACTCCCCCATCACCATTGTTAGTTGAATGCATTTTGATCATCATAACAAAAAGTTGACCGCTAAATTCAATTGGATGGTTTAGAGATTAAGAGTACATCAAGGAGTACACAAAACGTTTCCCTTTGTTTTATGAGTGATGCTATTCTTACATTCTTAATATCCTTCCTTAAGGTACTGCTTTTATCACCATTGTCAGTTGAATGCACTTTGATTGTCATAATAAAAAGTTCATTGCAATAAATGCAGTTGAATGGTTAAGAGATTAGGTACTTTGATAGCAAAATAAATGAAGAATAAGGCTAATTCCAATTTGATACGTGGAATTAGTTATATTACGTTAGAATTGCTTAAGGTGAATGAGCAATTTCACCATAGACCTAAGAATTACTTATTCTACTTATTCCGTCTCAAAATCTACTCCGCTATTAAAGTGAAACACTCTTTAGTCGGGCATAAGGAATCCAGAATAAGCAATTCCCATATAACCTATTTTACTATCAAAGTGGGGTGAAATAGCTCAAGAGAGTACAAAAAGCATTTCCCTTATTTTATAGGAGAATGCACTTAGATAAGGAGCCAATAAATTAAAACTTTTTCAAAGTGACATTCTTGTTTCTCAGATGTTTGGTTCTCGGCGAAATCAACTACATCTGGTTTTGCGCCAAAATAAGTCTTGTTCACTCACAAACATTAAGATCCAAAGGAGGAGGACCTAGGGATCTCATCTCATATTCGGTTGCACTTTCCGACTTCCTGTATACCAAGGAAAGCAAACTCAAGATCAGACTCAGATCGGTCTGGGTCTGGACGAATCAAATCAGCCAATTCAATCCATACCTAATCGATACTGATCGATCCAATCCGATTTCCCCATTTTATTGTAAATAAATATTTACAAATAAAAATAAAAAAATAAAATTTTAATTATGACGACCTTGAATTCAGTTTGACCATTGAGCCAAGCTAAGTTAAGTTAAATAACAAAGAGATGAGATCAAACTAGTGTTCTTTTAAATGTTAAATCTTCTTTTATTTTTGTCTTCACTTTTCATTGACTAAGGAAAAAATTTACTAGTCAATAGAAATTTTTATTCCCTAGCCTCCACTTTAAATCCTACTAAAATTATTTTTAACACTTATTTTTTCTGCAGAATTAATTGGGCCATGTTGGTCTTATCAGACTATAAAAACATAGTCAAGCAAACTTTGATCAGATTCAATTAATTAGTTAAAATGAATATGATTTGAACATCTATTTAATTCTATGAAACAAAGATCAAGATGGGTTAAATAATTAGATTGTTTTAGATTGCCTTCACCCCCATCCAATCCATCTAATTTGCACCTATGAACTACCTGCACGAACATAGATTCAATTCCATAAAACTATTGGTTAGGCTACGGATCAACCAATCTAACTTGGATCCACCAATCTGATCACAAGATTGACTGATCCAGGCTAATCCCAGCCGATTTGTCTGATCTCATTAAGGGAACAAGGGGTCGGGGGTCGGGATCGGATCGAGCCGGCAGAAAATCGAGTGGATCTACCGATCCGATCCTCGCTGATTCTACCTTCCATGCTGTATACATTCTTGTACACCTATAGATCATTTGCTATCGCATATATGTATTCTGTCTTCAAAACGCTACTCTTCTTTACTGCTTGTGAATTTAAACTTTTGAATTTCTTCAGCAATTGGGAAGACCTTAATGCCGCATCAAACAGTAGCATGCATGTATTTGGTTTCAATGCCTGATATCCCTCAGATTACAGGGTAGCAAATATGCTGTTTTGATGACAGATGGTTCCGCGTGCCCTCGTTCGGGAAGACTTTGAGACAGGCAGTAAAAAGGAATTTGAACACTACACAAACGCTACTCGTCTTCACTGCTTGAGAATCTAATCATAAGCATACTACAAACAGCCATGCATGACTTTTGAGCACCTTGTTGCTCTCTTTAGTTGGGCAAATGAGGTATTTATAGACTTTCAAATCATCACCAAGTAGTTTCCTTCCTTTGAAGGCGAAGAGAAGTACATATCTTCCTGCTATAACATATCTCCAGTTACAGTGAAGATTAATTAATTTCCAGGGGGAAAAGGGCACAAGGTGAAAGTACATCTCAGTTTGTATAAACCCAAATTAATGCGAGCATGCGAACCAAATGATGTGGCTGCATCACGTACGTTTTAAGTGCACCGATCGAGTAGCTGACACTCTTATAACAGCACACAGTTTTCTAATCAAAGCCCGAAGAAGAAGGTCGCACTCCAGAGACATTCGTGAAGCTATATATATTCATGTTCTCAACGTTCAAGCACAGGTACTGGTTATCCTGCATTGTTCTGGTGTATGATTCCTGGCGCCTGCTAACATTGGATCGGACCAGAGAGGATCAGAGAAAGAAAAAAGTAGAGGCCAAGAAAAGGGAGGAGAGGAGTAGTGTGTAACCTCTGTGCTTGCCCTCGAAACCGCTTGCTGCAGGAAAACAGAAGAACTTACCTGACGTGTGATGAATGGAGGGGCTATCCGTTACCTAAGGGAGGACTGCTGCCCTCTATATAGGTCGAAAACTTTATCTCCAGAGAGTTGGGAATCTTCCTGAGTAGCTCGCATGTCATCCCTGGTAAGCCTGATCATGGCTTGCAGGTGGACCGCGACACAGCATGCATGGTGTGCTCACGGGGCAGGTGGAAGGTGACAGAAAGAGAAGTGAGCACGCATAGCTTCGAGCGTGGCCTCCCTACGCCATGCAAGAAAACACCATGTGTGCTCACTCTCTTCTGTCACCATCTATGCATATCTCCCTTGCACTCGTCTCCACATTACCTGCTAATACATGGGCATACACATAGAGATCACAGAAACTAGCCTTAATTACCATCTCCATCGTCAATCGAGGGCACCGGCAGTAGGAACCACAGGAAAAGTAGAAGTTTCTCTTTAAGGCTAAGGAGAAACATTGGTTGTCCTGTGGCTGTGTGAGATCTGAGTTTGATCTAGCTATGGTGGGGGAGACGAAAGGGGGATAGCTCTATATGGGAGAGGAGAAGTGGAGAGAGTCTGGACGGTTTGGTTACATTCCATGTGAAAGGAATCAAATAATGAGGGGCTATCCATTTCTTGTCATTGGGCTCCCCTCATTAAAATATTATAACGGTAACCCAACTTATTCCTATCCTTCCCCATTTCATTTACCAATGCAATTCTTAATTCAATTCGAGTGTGGTTTCTTTAAGTGCAGATATTTAGACTAAACTCAGTCAGTGAAGAGAAGAAGAGAAAAAGTCTTTCATGAAAGTCCCTCTTTAGAAATGAGAAAAATACTATGTGAAAGATTTTTTGGAAACATTTTCCTCTCAATTCAAACCTGCACTTAGGGGATATCTATTCAATTCTAGATCTCCACAACTCCACCTCTCCGTGGCCCCGTCATCTCTTGTCCTTCTGCTATCTCTTTCTCGCTCCATCTTTACTCCACCTCCCCGTGGCCCAATCATCTCTCATATTCTCTCTTTTCTCTGCAGGTTTTCTCTCTCCGTGATCTGTCTCTTGCTGAGGCATCTTGATAAGTGTGAGAAGAGGGTGACAGCTGTTTTTAGAAAACTCTATTCCATGCAAAACTTTAACAAAAATTACGTCAATTTTTTTTTTTTGCAAATAATCTTTCTACACTTACTAATCCTGGTCAGTAAGTGCATTCAAAAGATTTCAATTCTTATAAGGGAAAGTCTTGTTGCACATCATGGTGTGCAAATTTTGATGATATGGATTACACATCTCAATAGAGTGGCCTCAAGTGTCCACACAGCTGGTGGACTTATTCCCACCCACGTTACCATGAATTAGTGGAAGAGACAATTCAAGGCACCTTATTGGAGTGTGTAATCCTCTCATCAAATTTACACACCAAGATGTGCACTAAGTATTACTCTTCTTGAAAATACATAATAGGAAAACATATGGGCTGACATAGTAGGGAAGGATATGTGGAACGAAAGAAAGAGGAAGAGGAAAAAGAAAAGGAAATAAAATTTGAGTCACATTATATATATGAATAAATAAAATACCTGTGGATATCTCCTTCACCACAAACAAAAGTAAAGTACAGGATGGATGCCCATCTAACATATATATGCTCGTGGATATCTCCTTTACCACAAACAAATTAACAGAACATTAAAGACTATATATATTAATCTAGATGTTCACAGTTCACCCTTGTCTCTTTATATTGATGCCTTGGTTGTGATACGCGCATGCCCTATACTAAACACGCTTGGATAAGGGATGCCAACCATGTTTCGTCGTTTTGCTGGTTACGTGCGCGCTTCAAACTTCTCGATTAAACGGCGAAGTCGTCCCATTACATCCTTCTCCTCTCATGTTTTCGTTAAAAAGTTCTCTTCTTCTTTGGGTGTCGGAAAGAAGGGAATTATTCCTTTTCCAGGGTGGGCGACAAAGCCTGATTCCAAAACTTAGTTTAATATATTGTTTTAACACCATCGGTCAAATGTGGTGTTCTTTGCTACGCTCAGGTTCTCGGTAGCAAGAGGACAAGCTGCTCAACTGGGCCCAATCCTCTTGAAATAGCCATTCGGCCTATTGGCGTGGCCTTCCAACTTTCCCTGCACTCCTGAGACTCTCCCCATCGTCCGATCACTCCTCTCTCCCGAGCACACACAAGGGCATGTTATAATTACACTTAAAAAGTAATGCTCGCCGCATCTGCACCGTCCCGATGCTGTCGGCAGCACAGAGGCGTATTCTTTTATTTCAAAAAAAATAGAGTTAGAATTCACGCAACTTAGTGTCCATATTATCTGATTTTTAATTAGATAGTCGAATTAAATAAAAAAAAGTCATGTACTCGCACAGTCCAAGTTATCAGGTGAATCAAAGATGCCAACTCCACAAAGTATACGCGTGTGACACCAACGGACACATCACAAACCACATACGCGTGCACACAGCGAGAGAGAGATGTCCTACTTCCACTTGTGTTAATCCGATCTTTGATTAGACAGTCAAATTGAATAAAAAAAAAGTCGCGTACTGGCACAGTCCAAGTTATCAGCTGAATCAAAGATGCCTACTCCACAAAGTATACGCATGTAACACAAACGGACACAACACAGACCACATACGTGTGCAGAGAGAGAGAGGGAGAGATGTCCTACTCCTACTTGTGGGAAGAAACTGTGATATGATACAGCTTTGCACAGGAATTATCGTCTTGGATATCTTTTTACCATTGTTTGTATATTCCAACCATGTGGAAGGTGCTAAATTCCTTCAAACCATTCCCCATCTTTCCTCAGCTCAGTGCACATTTGTTAATGTAGATGCACACATCATCTACGCAGTATAGGCAAGCAGGCACTTGTTCTCTGGACCCGCAAGATCTCTCCACTTGAGTCTAGATATGTATGCTGTACGTCATTGCTGATGGCAAAATGAGGTTGGAATGGGATCCTCTACATTGGTTGCATGCTATATTCTGCCACACTACAGCCTCCGGTGGTTCTCTCTTGGCAGGCCGCCAAGAAAAGGGGAGTGCAAACTTAATGCATCTAGTTATTGGAGAATCTCGTTTAATTTATGCAAGGGCAGGCCGCCAAGTAAAGACATGGTATGGGTATAGCCTGCGGTCAAAAATTAGGACCTCAATTCTCACTCATCCATTGAACTAATATAAATGTAAACATATTATACATACAGACAAAATTGATTATTTTGAATATATTTAATGATGATTACGTCAGCTCGGATGATCCAACTGGAAATCTTGACAATGCAACCTAGCTACATTGAATGATTTCCTAGCTAGTTGGATTGCTGAGTTTTAGAAAAGTGATTCTACCGGTAGTCTTTATTCTTGATGAATTAGAAATATGCATATTCTTGTATCACATGTGAGTAACCGAGGATTAAGAACACGAGGTTCATACGCCGGTAATATTGAGCGCACAAGTTTGGCCATGGTGGTTGATGTAGACTGGATCTATCACGACCGGATTCCGAGGCTGGAACCCGGAGAAGTGGATCCGAAGCCGGTTCGGATCGGTGTTTACTGAGGCCCGACGGGGATCCGGAAGGCCGAGGAGGCGGAGGCGAAGACGAGGGTCCCAAGGCCGAAGGGCGCTTCGATCGGAGCAGGCTCGTCTCCGGGAAGTCGGGGCCGAGGCTCCTTCGGGCCGTACTGTCGACAGGCGATGAAGCCGAAGCCGACGGTCTGAGGCCGGAAGGGTCTCGGACTCGGCTTGCTCTTGGATAATGAGCCCAAAGGCTCTTTTACCGGACGAGGGGACAGCGCGGGGCCGAGTCTCCTGTCGCAGGGCGGCCGTCGTACGGCGTCGAGACCAGGGAGAGGAGTCCGAGGTCGGCGGCCGAGACCGACTCGGGAAGGTCGGCGATGATTCGAACCGAGCCCCTGCAGGAGGGAAAGAAGAAGAAAGACTGGTCAGCAGGAGTCCCGGGCTCTGGCCCTTAGGAACCCCCTCCGACGGTCAAGTTAGCTTCTGAAGATGATTCGATTCAGAAGGCAAGAGGTAGCTTTAATGCTATTTGGACCGTAGTCCTTAAGGGTCTCGGAGGCAAAGAGTTGCATACTTTTGGCAATAAATAGCGGTGTATTTATAGCAGAGGATAGAGGTCGGTTAACGGTGGTAGCCGATATAGGACTATGTTTGGGCTTACTGGTAAACCGCCATAGTGCCGGATCCGCCACCGGAGTGGGCCGGACTCGGCTATCGGGCCGAAGGGGGTTGGGCCGCTGAGGGGCCGAAGCCTGCTGGGCCTTGGGCTGTCGTGCTGTTCCCGGGCCTTAGGCTGATGGGCCGCTGACGGGCCGAAGCCTGTTGGGCCGGGAGCGACGGTGCCGCTTATGGGGCCGAGGGCTGCTGGGCCGCTGATGGGCTGGAGGCTCCCGGAGGGCCTGATACTGCTGCTGTTGGGCTGAACGGGGTTTGGGCCTGCTCTAATGGGCCGAATCGGATTCTGCCTCATCACATAGCCCCCCACTCTTGTCTTCCTCAGCTCTGAGATGGCGAGAGTATAGCCCGAAGCTGCCAAAAGAACATCATAACAGGTGTCTTACCCGAAGCTCTGTTCCCTTTTTACTGGGAAGAGGGTGCCCTCGGTCGGCCGAGGGCTACGCGGTTGCTTCGTCCCCGCTCGGAGTGGCGACGAAGACTCAGAACTAAGAAGCCGAAGGGCCGAGCCCTCTGACTCGTGTCAGGCTCCATTAAATGGACGGGATGGCGCGTCGCCTCGCGAGGAAGCACGGGACACGCGTTGCGCATCCGGCCGCTCCGTCGAAAACACAAAAGGATCCTGACCGCTCACGGGTCGCGGATCGCTTCGGCTCTCTGCCCGAGGCTTCACTCGGATTGCCGCCTCTTTCATCTTTAGCGCGCGGATCGGGACACGTGGCGCGTATCCGGGCGGTCAGCCGAAGGGTCGGAGCGCCATCGGCCGTTGATTGCTTCGCGGCAAGTCCCGGAGCCGGCCCGTCATCATTGCCGAAGGACGATGCACGTGGCGGGCATCTGAGAGGAGCGAGGGGACGAGCGGGACGATCTCGGCCATTGGCTTCGGCGGGAGGCGCTCCGAGTGGGCTCTATAAATACAAGCCCTCAGCAGGGCATTGTTCTTCTTCCTGCTGCTACGCTTGCGTTTCCTCTGCGATCATCCAAGCTCTTCTTCCTTCTCCAACGGAAAGCTAGCTTCCTGAAGGCTTCGTCCGAGCTTGCCGGCCACCGTGGGAAGGTCTCCATTCCTCGGAGCGCATCGCTGGTGGAGCTGGGAGGTTTGAGAAGCCGCACTCGGTTCAGGAGAGATTTCCTCCCCCTTCCTGCGAGTAAGCCCTAGCTTTCTTCCTTCCCTTCGTGGCCTTATGGTCCGGGGTTCTTCCAGTGAGATTACTCCTTCGGACGAAGAGTATACTCCTTCCCACTCTCCGAGATCTCTTCTGTCAGATCCCCTTACCTCAGACTCCCCTGCCCCAGCGATGTCTGAAGAGTCCGAGGTCTCCGGGACTGAGGTGTCCGAGGCTTCCGGAGCCGAGGTTTCCGGGGCCGAGACCTCCGAGGCCGAGGCTTCCGAGGCTGAGTACGCCGAAGGGGTCCGGAACCCAGGCCAGGCTTCCACTTCGGGACGCCGTCGTCCTGATATGGCTTCGGAAGCATCCTGCGCCCTTTCGGACGCAGAGGTTATGCGCCTTGTCTCTTACTTCCAGCTCCCTTCCTGGATGACGGTCCTTCGGCCTGACTCCGCCACCCGGACTAACACTTTCCGCCCGGGTTCCTTCTCTATTTACGTTGATAGCTTCGAGGCGGGTTTCCGTCTTCCACTCCCCACCTTCGTCATCAACCTTCTCAGCTTCTACGGGCTGGCCCCGTCTCAGCTTTTTCCCAACTCCTAGCGTACCGTATACGGCTTCTTGAGCGTCTTTGCTCATGTAAAGATCCGCCCTTCCATCAATGTCTTCCGTTATCTCTTTAAAATCCAAAGGCAGGGGAAGTCCGAGTGGTACTGCTTCATCCCTCGGGTCGGGCGAAGCGTATTCTCCGGGAAGCCTTCGTCCATCCATGGCTGGAAGAGGAAGTTCATCTTCGTCTCCCTGCCGGAGAAAGAGGAGAGCGTGTGGCCCTTCCCTATTGAATGGGCGCCGCTGGCCGCAGGCCTCTCGGATCCTCCTGTCCTCACCCCAGTCCAGAGCACCCTCGTGGGTCGCATCCAGATGATGGCCCCGTACAATGTCTGGGGGCTTCTCAGCGCGTCGGAGCGTCTGGTGAACGCCGGGGTATGGCCGGATCCCCGGTCCGATCCGGTGCGGGCCTTCCCCTACCTTCCTCCCGGGGAGACTCCGCGGGGCCGCGGAGGAAGGGCTGCCGCTCCTCTGGCCGAAGCTCTTCCGGCTGAGGATGCTGATGAAGTTTCGGCCGAGGGTAAGTCGGCTTTAAGTTTGTACTTGCTCACTGTTCTGTTTCTGACAGGCTCTTCTTGCTTGCAGCAATGGCCGATCTCGACGCCCTCCTCGATCGGATATCCGACCAGCGCGGTCCGGGCCGGGCACCGGCCCCGCAAGCGGCAGGCAGGTCCGGCCCGTTGGGGCTCCGAGGACCCGAGGCGGGGTCCCAAGGACTGCGGCCTCTACTGAGGGCCGTGCTGTTGCCGCCGCTCTCGAGAGGGAGCAAAAGTCCAAATTCGCCGCTCGAAGGGGCGGCCGAGCGTCGAAGCGCCCCCGGTTGGAAGGGGCCGTGGACGCGGAGGAGGCTCCGCTGGTCAGGAGGAGTGCCGAGGCCCGAAGGGCCGCGAGGCTGGCGTCTCCTGAGGCGCCGAGGGGCGATTCCCCTCCGGCTATGTTGGCCGGGGTCGGAGACGAAGGCGGCGCCTGCGCCCCGGGCGCAGCGCAAGTGGTGGTGCCCCGAACCGGGGATTTACGAGGACGAGAGTATGGAAGACTCGCAGACGTGCCTCCGTCTGCTCCGCAGTCTTACTCTCCCTTCAGCCTTTGAAGGGCTGAAGCGCCATTCGGTCATCGACCTGGCGGCGATGAGCGCTCGGTTGTCTGTCCAGGTAATGAGCTTGAAGGTGCTTCAGTCGAGCTTTCCTTAGCTTTTTCTTGGTTTTTCTTTTTTCTGATCATTGTTTGCTTTCGGCTCGCAGGCTGCGGTGACGGATAGCGTCCTGATGCACCATCAGGAGCAGCTCCGACTCCAGCTCCTGGAGGCCGAGAGGGAGTCAGACGGCTCGGGCGAGGGCACTTCGGTGGTGCCCGACATCGAGCCCTTAGTCGATGGGCTCGTAACCTCGAGTGCCCGGGCGCGGGCGCAGCTGGAGGAGAGGGCAGCTGAGGCCCGTGCTTCCGCCAAGGCCAAGGTGAAGGCCGAGGGGGAGCTCGCCGCGGCACAGTCCGAGATCCGGGCCCTCAAGACCCAGATTCAAGAGAAGGACTCCCGGCGGGCCTCGGAGAAGCGGCGACACGCCGAGGAGGTGTCGGCGCTGAAGCAGGAGCTGGAGGAGGTGGCGGACATGGCCGTAGCTGATTACAAGGCCGGCCCGGACTTCACCGAAGAGATCATCCAAGCTCAACTGCTGGCTTCTTCCTCCGTCTTCGACCTCGGGTTGGCTGTCGCCCAGAGGGCCTGCCCGGGCGTCGATCTGACGGGGGTAGCCGTACCGAGGGGTGAGGAAGCCAAGGAGCTCCTGTCTTGGTGACAGGGACTTATGGCCGAGAGGACCTCGACTCCTGCGCCGGATGATGAAGCTGTGCCCGCCGAGGGGGCCCCTGAGGAGGCTGTCCTTTAGGAGGCTGCCGACGAGGAGGCTGTCGCTGAGGAGGCTGCCGCTCCTGAAGCGGTGCAGATCGTCGACTCTCCCTCTCCCTCTCCTTCTCCGGGGCAAGCCGCAGCCGAGGTGGAGGAGGCCGAAGCCGAAGAATGACGCGGGGATCTGCCCCGGTTTTCCGCTTCTTCTTCTGTTGTAAGCCCTCGGCCAAGGGCATAGCTGGTTTACGCTTCTTCTTCTATCGTAAACCTCCGGCCAAGTATACGGCCGGCATTTACTTCTTCTTCTGTTGTAAGCCCTCGGCCAAGGGTATGGCCGGTTTTTGTACTTCCTTTTCTATAAATATAAGGAATGTTTTCGGTTTTACCTTGGTGTTTGTGAATGATTGACCGAATATGGCCCTTCAGAATCCTGAGATCCTGTCATCGTTCGCTATAGCTTGTAAGGCCGAGACCCGATGTAGGTTCGGATAGAATGTTGCCATAGTACTCGGCCGGGGCCTTTACTAACGTTGTCCACATGATCCGAAGGGACATCTTGCCGCTTCTGATGTATTTCGGATGGCCGAAGCCACTCATGCTTCTGCTTGCGTGAACTTAGATATGTCCTGCCGCTTCCCGAATCGGTATATATGGCCGGAACCACCCTCGGATCAAGGTATCGGCGGGCTTAGGAAGAATGCCATGTCGCTCCCGATACGGTTTGCATGGCCGAAGCCACTCCCGGTACGGTTTACACGGACTTAGAAAGAATACCATGCCGCTCCCGATACGGTTTGCATGGCCGAAGCCACTCCCGGTACGGTTTACACGGACTTAGAAAGAATACCATGCCGCTCCCGATACGGTTTGCATGGCCGAAGCCACTCCCGGTACGGTTTACGCGGACTTAGAAAGAATACCATGCCGCTCCCGATACGGTTTGCATGGCCGAAGCCACTCCCGGTACGGTTTACACGGACTTAGAAAGAATACTAAGCCGCTCCCGATACGGTTTGCATGGCCGAAGCCACTCCCGGTACGGTTTACACGGACTTAGAAAGAATACCATGCCGCTCCCGATACGGTTTGCATGGCCGAAGCCACTCCCGGTACGGTTTACACGGACTTAGAAAGAATACCATGCCGCTCCCGATACGGTTTGCATGGCCGAAGCCACTCCCGGTACGGTTTACACGGACTTAGAAAGAATACTAAGCCGCTCCCGATACGGTTTGCATGGCCGAAGCTACTCCCGGTACGGTTTACACGGACTTAGAAAGAATACCATGCCGCTCCCGATACGGTTTACATGGCCGAAGCCACTCCCGGTACGGTTTACACGGACTTTAGAAAGAATACCATGCCGCTCCCGATACGGTTTACATGGCCGAAGCCACTCCCGGTACGGTTTACGCAGACTTAGAAAGAATACTAAGCCGCTCCCGATACGATTTGCATGGCCGAAGCCACTCCCGGTACGGTTTACGCGGACTTAGAAAGAACACTAAGCCGCTCTCGATACGGTTTGCATGGCCGAAGCCACTCCCGGTACGGTTTACGCGGACTTAGAAAGAATACCATGCTTCCTGATAAAAGAAGTTTTTATTCATACTCTTCGGCTGTAAGCCTGGGGAAAAGTGACTTACACATAATAACGCCGAAGGCGCTCAACATTCCAGGTGCGAGGGAGAGGCTGGCCCGAAAGGGTCTCCAACCGATAAGCTCCACGCCTGATCACCTCCCTGACCCGGTAGGGCCCCTCCCAGTTGGGGGCAAGTTTTCCTGAGGCTTCGGCTGGTTTGGAAGCATGAGCGTTCCTCAACACGAGGCTCCCTACTTCAAAGCATCGGGGTTTACTCGAGTGTTGTGGTACTTCGCCATGCGCTGTTGATAAGCGGCCAGCCGGACACGAGCCTTGTCTCGGGTCTCTTCAATGAGGTCCAGGTGGTCTTTCAGTCCTTCTTCGTTGGCCTTCGGATCGTAAGCAACGACCCTGGGAGAGGGGAGGCCGATCTCCACCGGAATAACGGCCTCTATGCCATAGGCCATGCGAAAGGGAGTTTCGCCGGTGGGGGTTCGGCTTGTCGTCCGATAAGCCCACAGAACACTTGGCAGCTCCTCTACCCATCGGCCCTTAGCTTCGCCGAGGCGGGTTTTCAATCCCTGTAGGAGGCTTCGGTTAACGACTTCGACTTGGCCGTTTGTTCGAGGATGCGCCACCGAAGTGAATTTGTGGAGTATGCCGAAGCTGGCGCAGTTGTCGCTGAACCGCCGGCTGTCGAACTGCTTCCCGTTGTCAGAAATGATGGCCCGAGGGATGCCGAACCGGCAAATGATGGACTTCCAAACGAAGTTCCAAGCATTGCTATCGGTTATTGCCGCGAGGGGGTTCGGCTTCGACCCACTTAGTGAAATAGTCTACTGCCACGATGAGGAATTTTCTCTGGCCGGTGGGGACGGGAAAAGGCCCCAGGAGGTCGATCCCCCACTGAGCGAAAGGCCAGGGGTCGGACAAGGGGGTCAGAAGGGCGGCTGCCTGGTGGATGAGGGAGCTATACCTCTGGCACTGGTCACAGCGCCGTACGAGGGCTAAGGCGTCCTCTCGGAGTGATGGCCACCAGTAGCCTTGCCTTAGAAGCTTGTGAGCCAAGGCCCTTCCTCCCGCATGCGCTCCACATACCCCTTCATGGACTTCTTTCGTGGCGTAGTCGGCTTCAGCTGGGCCAAGGCACCGCAGCAGTGGTCGGCCGAAGGATTTCTTGTACAGGACCCCGTCTAGAAGAAGAAAGTGGGATGAGCGCTGTCGAATGCGCTTTGCCTCCTTCGGATCTGGCGGGACTTCTCCTTGGAGAAGGAAAGCGACGAGGGGGGTCATCCATGTCTCGGCCTCGGCCTCGGCCTCAGCGACTTGCATGGCCTTGGTTTCGCCGAGGCTTGGTTCGGCGAGCTCCTCGACGAGGATCATTCGGCCTCCCCCCCCGTCTTGAGTTGACGCCAGCCGGGAAAGTGCGTCGGCTCGGGCATTCTCGGCTCTCGGGATCCTCACGACTTCATAAGAGTCGAATTGGGCGAGGATTTTGCGAGTCACCTGGAGATAAGAAGCCATCATTGCGTCCCGAGCCTCGTACTCCCCGGAGATGTGGCTGGCGATCAGCTGGGAATCGCTGAAGGCCTTCAGGTTCCGGGCGCCGAGCTTCTTTGCGGCCCGGAGGCCGGAGATGAGAGCTTCATATTCGGCGGCATTGTTGGTTGCCGGGAAGGAGAAGCGCAGGGCGTACTCCGTGACGACCCCTTCGGGCGAAGCAAGGATCCATCCGGCGCCGCTGCCCGTGGAGCACGCGGAGCCGTCTACGAAGAGTCGCCATTCGTCGGCTGGCGCGGGAGCCGAAGTAGCCTCGGCTTCGGGCGCGTTTTGTACTGGCTGAGGCGCCCCGGAGGCGCCAGGGGTAAGTTCGGCGATGAAATCTGCCAACGCCTGGACTTTTATAGCTACCCGAGGAGCGTAGGAGATATCGAACTCTCCTAGCTCGATTGCCCATTTTGCCAGCCTGCCGGACACCTCTGGCCGGGAGAGGACTTGCCTCAGGGGCTGGTCGGTGAGGACCTTCACGGAATGAGCCAGAAAATAGGGCCGGAGCCTCCTTGCGGACGAGACAAGGGCCAGGGCCAACTTCTCCAGGGCAAGGTACCGGAGTTCTGCCCCTTGAAGGGCTCGGCTGGTATAATAAACCGGCTTCTGCATGCTTTCTTGCTCTCGGATGAGGACGGCACTAAGAGCCGTCTCGGAGACCGCAAGGTATAAGCTCAGGGGTTCCCCGGGAACTGGCTTAGATAAGATGGGGACTTTGGAGAGGTAGGCCTTCAGCTGGTCGAAGGCTGCTTGGCACTCCTCCGTCCACTCGAAGTTGTTGGCCTTCTTCAGCAGCTTGAAGAAGGGGAAACAATAGTCGGCCGCCCTTGACATGAAGCGACTGAGGGCTGCGATCCTCCCGTTCAGCTTCTGTACTTCTCGGATGTTCGCCGGGGGGCGCATCTGCATGATGGCCGAAATCTTCTCGGGGTTGGCTTCCACCCCACGGTGGGTGACCATGTAACCGAGGAACTTGCCGGAGGCTACCCCGAAGGCGCACTTGGCCGGATTCAGCTTTATCTTGTACTGCCTAAGGGCGGAGAAAGTCTCGGCTAAGTCGGCCAAATGCTCTGCAGCGATACGGCTCTTGACCAACATGTCGTCTATGTAGACCTCCATGTTTCGGCCCAGCTGTGGAGCGAACACTTTGTTGACCAGGCGCTGGTATGTCGCGCCGGCGTTCTTCAGACCGAAGGGCATTCGGGTGTAGCAGTACAGGCCCAAATCGGTCGTGAAGCTGGTCTTACTCTCGTCATCCGGATGCATCCGGATCTGGTGGTAGCCCGAATAGGCGTCGAGGAAGCTTAAGAGCTCGTGGCCGGAAGTTGCGTCCACCACCTGGTCTATCCGAGGCAGCGGAAAGCTGTCCATCGGACAGGCTTTGTTGAGGTTGGTGAAGTCCACGCACATACGCCACTTGCCCTCTTTCTTTGGCACCATGACCACGTTAGCGATCCACTCCGGATGATGCACCTCTCGGAGGTGTCCGGCGTCCAGCCCCTTCTGCACTTCGGCTTGGATGGCGGTTCTCCTTTCTTGATTGAAGGTGCGCCGTTTCTGCTTTACTGGGAGCTGGTTGGGATCGGTGTGGAGACGGTGCTCGGCTACCTCCGGGTCAACCCCGGGCATGTCCGACGGAGACCAGGCGAAGACGTCGAGATTCTCTTTCAAGAACTCGGTAAGCTTCTCTGCTTCAATCTTTTCCAGGCCGGAGCCTATCATCAGGACTCGTCCCTCGCCTCCCGGAACAGGGACGGCGAGGAGTGCTTCTCTCGGAGATGCCTCGGCTGATGACTCGATCGTCAGGGTTTCGGCTGCGGTCTTCCCCTTGACCGAAATCATGTAGCACTGTCGGGCCGCTTCTTGGTTCCCTTCGGCCTCGCCTATTCCGTGGCTGGTATGAAACTTCAGCTTCTGATGGAAGGATGATGGCACAGCTCCGACCCCGCCAATGAGCCTTCGGCCGAATATGGCGTTGTAGGCTGACTCGATCTTTACAACGGCAAAGTCCGTTTCAACGGTTAATTGCCGGGGGGCGGAGCCTAAGATTACAGGAAGCCGGACAATACCCTTTACTCGGCAGGGCGAGCCGTTAAAACCGAAGAGGGGGCCCCGGTGAGGCTTCATACTAGCCTCACTCAATCCCATCTTCTCAAAACAGTCGTAAAACAAGATGTTTGGGGCACTTCCATTATCCACAAAGATCCTATGTACATCATAGCTATTTATTACAGCGTTGACGACGAGGGCGTCATCATGAGGGACCTGAACATCAGTCAGGTCCTCGGCGCCGAAGGTGATGTCTTCCAGACGAGGCCGCTTCGACTCGCCGTCAACCGCCGCTACGGCGTTGCGCTGCCGCGACCTTGATCCCTCCCCGGGCCCTCCGGATATCATCATGATAGACCCAGAGCTGGGTCTTTGATGGGATGATTCAACCGGGGCCGAGGTGGCTTTTGGCGGAGGAGCGGCTTCTATTGCCGGGGGTGGTTGTTGCCTGGGCGCTGCAGGGACGTCCCGGTTCTGCTGCGGCGGCTGCTCCCGCCGATACTGCGGCAATCTCCCCTCCCGGATGATGCGGTCGATTTCTTCCCGGAGCTGTCGGCACTCGTCCGTCGTGTGGCCGATCTCTCGGTGATATTCGCAGTATCTGTCGGGGTCCCTTCGGCGAGGATCGGTCTTGATGCGATCAGGCCGCCGGAGCATGCCCTTCACCTCCATGAGCATCCGGAGCATGCCCTTCACCTCCATGAGCATCCCGGAGCTGTCGGCACTCGTCCGTCGTGTGGCCGATCTCTCGGTGATATTCGCAGTATCTGCCGGGGTCCCTTCGGCGAGGATCGGTCTTGATGCGATTAGGCCGCCAGAGCATCCGGGAAGGGGGAGCAGGTAAGGGTAGGTACCACGGCTGCGGGTCCCGTCGCCTCTCCTTGTCCCAATCCTCCCGGCGATAGCGCTTTCGAGAGGGCTCTTGGTCCTCGGACCGAGGTCGGACCACCGGGGGAGCAGGTGCCGAGGTGGCTTCGGTTGCGCCTTTGCCCCTGGACAGCATCAGGGCCTCTCGGTTGATGTACTTATGGGCCCGGGCCACGAGGTCCTAGAAGGTAGGGGGATGGCGCTTTCCGATGGAGCCGAGGAGCCCCTCATCCCGGCACCCGCTGATCACGGCCGAGACCGCGATCGAGCTGTCGAGGTTCGGGATCTGGGCGGCCTCGGTCCGGAACTTGGTGAAGTATTCCTAGAGAGTTTCGGTGGGGCCTTGCCGGATGGCCAGCAAGCTGGCGGAAGTTTTGGACTGCCGGGTGGCATCATAGAACTGGTCGATGAACAATTGGCCCAACTGAACCAGGGAGTGGATGGAGTTGGGGGCCAGAGTCTCGAACCAGGTGAGGGCGATTTTTTCAAGGGTGAGGGGGAAAAGACGGCAGCGGACTGCCTCGGAGATCCCTCGGACCCGAAGATAAGTGTTAAATCTCTGGAAATGACAGACCGGATCTGTCATTCCGTCGTAGAGAGGGCCCTTCGGCAGCTTGAAGTTGGGGGGTACCTCGGTGGCTAGGAGCTCCGCCGTGAAGGGGGTCTGCTCCAGGATGCTGCTGGCGAGGGGCGCCCCGTGAGGCCGAGACACCATCTGTTGCATCTCTTTGCGCATCGCCGTCAGCCGCTGGTCCAGGTCCGGGGCGGTCGAGGTGGCGACAGATTGCCCTCCGGTTCGGGCCGGACGGTACTCCGACGAAGCATAATCCTGCTCCGTCAGGCGATCAGCACGAGGAGTTCGGACAGGTAGCGTCGAGGGCTCGCTGCGCGTCTCCGCGGTCTCGTTGTGAGGAACCGGCGCAGGCGCCGGCCGGAACCGGGCATCTTGTACTGGGCAGAGCGGGGGGAGCGGCGCCTGCTGAGGAAGCTGTCCCATCAGTCCCATGCGCTGGGCGATGGCGGACACCATCTCCTGGAGAGGCGTTAGGGACGTGACGGCAGCGGCCAGCGTTGCCACTTGCTGCTGGAGCATCCCCACTCGGTCTTCCGAGCCGAGAGACTCCGGTACAGTCGGCAGAGGCAGGCTCGGCGGGGCAGAAGGTGCGCCTTCGGAAGGCAGCATCTGTGCCGAGGCCTCTCGCGCTTCTGCTTCGCCTTGTCCGGATCGTCGGGTCACAGGTCGATGAGACATGACTTGTTTTGTTGGTTTCCCACAGACGGCGCCACGTGATGTAGACTAGATCTATCACGACCGGATTTCGAGGCTGGAACCCGGAGAAGTGGATCCGAAGCCGGTTCGGATCGGTGTTTACTGAGGCCCGACGGGGATCCGGAAGGCCGAGGAGGCGGAGGCGAAGGCGAGGGTCCGAAGGCCGAAGGGCGCTTCGATCGGAGCAGGCTCGTCTCCGGGAAGTCGGGGCCGAGGCTCCTTCGGGCCGTATTGTCGACAGGCGATGAAGCCGAAGCCGACGGTCTGAGGCCGGAAGGGTCTCGGACTCGGCTTGCTCTTGGATAGTGAGCCCAAAGGCTCTTTTACCGGACGAGGGGACAGCGCGGGGCCGAGTCTCCTGTCGCAGGGCGGCTGTCGTACGGCGGCCGAGATCGACTCGGGAAGGTCGGCGATGATTCGAACCGAGCCCCTGCAGGAGGGAAAGAAGAAGAAAGACTGGTCAGCAGGAGTCCCGAGCTCTGGCCCTTAGGAACCCCCTCCGACGGTCAAGTTAGCTTCTGAAGATGATTCGATTCAGAAGGCAAGAGGTAGCTTTAATGCTATTTGGACCGTAGTCCTTAAGGGTCTCGGAGGCAAAGAGTTGCATACCTTTGGCAATAAATAGCGGTGTATTTATAGCAGAGGATAGAGGTCGGTTAACGGTGGTAGCCGATATAGGACTATGTTTGGGCTTACTGGTAAACCGCCATAGTGCCGGATCCGCCACCGGAGTGGGCCGGACTCGGCTATCGGGCCGAAGGGGGTTGGGCCGCTGAGGGGCCGAAGCCTGCTGGGCCTTGGGCTGCCGTGCTGTTCCCGGGCCTTAGGCTGATGGGCCGCTGACGGGCCGAAGCCTGTTGGGCCGGGAGCGACGATGCCGCTTATGGGGCCGAGGGCTGCTGGGCCGCTGATGGACTGGAGGCTCCCGGAGGGCCTGATACTGCTGTTGTTAGGCTGAACGGGGTTTGAGCCTGCTCTAATGGGCCGAATCGGATTCTGCCTCATCAGTGATATTCAACACCGAAGACTTGCTTGACACAGCTTGCGATTAGAAATACTCTATAATTTTCATAAATTTCAATCCAATTATTTAGCGAAGAAGAAACTAGACATTAGAAACTAAATTGTTTTGACTTGTTACGAAAACTTCTAAATTGGGATAAAATAAGATTGCTAAGTAAACTTTGACTTACATAACAACCTTAAATTAATTTATAATAGCTCTGTATTCAACATTCGTATGTTAAAATAAAAGCAAATGGTGACTTCTAACTGAGAGTTTTACCAAACACTCCTTAGTAACCAACAGGACATCTGTTTCAAGTTCCAATTAGTTTTTGTTCCCTAGAAGTGGCCCTTTTATAATCCCTCCAAAATCCAAACTAATCACCTACATACACGAACAGATTTAGCCACCGTCACCATTCATACTGCTCCCAATTTAGAAAGGAAAAGATACATAATCTGCAACAAACGACCTTGGCAAGGAACTTTGGTGAGATCTAAGTCAAGTTCGACTTCCCGGTCAGAAATACCTTTCATACATTACAGCTGCCTAAATTGGTTGAATCCTCATTCAAGGTGATCCAACATTGGTGCACACTTCATATCATACCAAAAACAACACGGAACACAAGAGTGATTGATTAGTAGAGAACAAATGAAAAAGAACACATGGAAGAGCCCCACATCAAGTGTCACCTATTTATTCATTTAAAAAGAGATCTCTTGTTTATTTATTTAACAATAAATAGATAAATAAATTACTTAATACATTGTGACAACCTTACATTTGGATAGCAACTCGTATAGAGTGCTTGCTGTACATGTAGATAAGATGCTACACCTGGTTACAACTACAGCTCCTCAAGGCGGCAAACACCTTGTTTTTGAAGTTCATAGAGCATCAGCAGTGCAGCCGAGTCTTGTGAACTTTTCTTATCAAAACGCCCCTCTCCTCTGAGTTCAACAGCATCCGAATCAGGTGGATGCAACTTGATCTTGGATATGAAGCTGTTGAATCCTTTTCTTTTCACAGTGCCCTCCCAAACGGTAGTTAAGTTGCTACAGTGAAAGAAGCAGAAGGAAGAAAAATCAACCTTCCTGAGTATGATACTAGTTGAAACAGTTGCACATATAAAAATATCGGTGAACTGATTAATCAAGCCCAGTTTCTTTGTTAAGTGTAATCAAAAGGACTTGTTCTGCTCCACTTGATGGAGGCAGACCCAGAGATCCACTTGATAAGGATTTTTTTCAACACCGATTTGACCAGAAGCTATAGAACAAAGTGCATCAATGTATCAATAATGATGATAATTTTATAGACGAAAGTGCATCTAGATATTAATAATGATTGATAACTTCTTAGTATTCACAATGCTGATGGAGGTAGATCCCAATAGATCTGCTTAAAAAGGATTTTTTCAACAGCGCTTACCCAAACTAACTATAGACAAAGTATGTCTACATATCAATAATTATATATGTATATGTATAATATTACATGATGAGAGGCATTCACCATGTAAAGTTGTGTACTGGAATGATGAGAATGCATACTTCTAACTTGTTCATGCAGTTTAACCAAAAATTAGGTTATAGGTGGCTTCTAGCAAGATACGCACCTAGAAACTGTCATGTATCCAGCACACATACCATACCTACGTAGCGTAAGTTTCCAATATGATCATTGAGCATATTTACACTAACCTTGCCTTTGTTTCTTCCGACTCAAAAGATGGCAGTGGCCACAACAATGTTTTGCAGAGTTGATAAAGTGCAATCCTTGGTCCACCCTTCTGCATCTTGACAGAGATGAGCACTGCAAAAAACAGAATAGTTTCGTAAAAAATGCGTAAAAATCACATTTGTTTCAGTATTGCATAGTTAAGAGACATAAAAGGGAAAATAATGAAAGCTTCTCTACCAACTTGGTAGTACTCCTTTGTACATCTACTTCCTTTTTGTGTTTGTATCATTTCCTTTGCATTAATGAAATTGTGGTCTTTTGACCACCTTGCAAAAAAAAAGTACAAAGCAATTCCCAGTGTAAGTTGGAATAAGACCTCCTTAAATAGAGATTAGGGCATGTATTAATCTATGGGTAGAACTTGCTGCACTCCTAACTGGGATTAGAAATACTAGTATAAGTCAGAATAGCGTGAGTAGTCTATAAGTAGGAATAGTATGAGTAGCAACATGCTCGACAGGAGGAACAATGAATGTGTCAAAAGAATAGATGGACAGAGAGGTAGTCAACCTTGATAGGCTTTGTCTACTCATCTATAGAGGCCACTGTAGTTGTGCGGTGAACTCAGTCCTTTGAGCAAAGCAACCGATAAGTTTGGAACCACAACAGTAGTGGAAACTACAGAAGAAAGAAGTAGTGGAAACTACAGAAGAAAGAGATTCTAAACAAATAACAACTGGAAGGCATAGAATACAACAGCTTCGAGAATTCCAAGGTAGTCCTAAATAAGATATTTCCACCATAAACAAAAGTGGCAATTTGGATATCAATTTGAGCAGATAAACCTAAAATAGCTAATATATATAGCTAGAGTGGATGTAATGATTGACAAAGGTACCGAAATGATCGTCATAAAAGAGAATGTGGTGTCAAAGAGAAACTTGTCCTCTACTACAACAGTCACCCACAACAACAAAACAAGAGATGAAGGGGGAGTTTGAAGCAACAAAAGAAAATGTTGAGAAGGTAACTCCATGCCCTAATGCCGAAGCCGGTGGCTCTGCTACCATGTTAAGAGATGTAGCAGGAAAATAATTAAGGCTTATGCTGCTTATCTATTAAACATAAAGGCAATATATATATGATGCAGTCCACTTCAAGGTTTTGTCCACTGGCAACAGACTGTATCATAAGCCATCCAATTTTTATCAGATGGGGCATTTTATCAAAAAAAAACTAATTGTGTGCCACATTTTCCCCAAGCATAGAGGGCATGCCATGCAGGCATGCTTGGCCATCCAATCAGCTGTGAATCTCCCTTTTTTAAAATTAAAAAAAATCTGAACTCCACTAATCGCCACCATCAATCCCTCCAGTGATTTGGGTGCTGAAGGTGCCCAGCATGGAAAAAATTGCCATATGCTGCGAGTGAAAATAAATAGGGTAGTCTGTATCACGACCCTATACGTACAATTCCAAGTGCAAGTGGGAATAAGACCTCTCCCTAATACCAACGCGAACATACACCTACTTACTAGTAGAGCTACTAACTGTACTCTTAATCTAAGTAGGACAGTGAATCCTACAATCTCTCTAATGTACACATAAAGGACATTAGGGGGAAAAAAAAAAGAGCCTGACAGAGTATAAACCCATATTATGTACATATTACATCCTAATATATGCATAAAAGAAGTCAGCCAACCTCAACTCCCGAAAGAAGTAAGATCTAGGGAATTATGAAATTTGAATGCAATAATGGTGCAAACATTGTTTACATGGATGAAACTGAGATTGAAATACCTGGCACAGTTTTCTCACAATCAAAGTTTGCTTTGGATTCATTTGAACCATGGTGCTCCTCACATGGAAAAGAATTAGCAAGAGTTTTTGATTTTTTTGTGGAAGATTCAATAAAGTCATGTTCTGTCGGAAGAACGGAAGTTACAGTGTCTTCTGCGGCATTTGATGAATCAGGTTGCTTTCTTTTGGATGCATGCTTGGCATGCGTCAGTCCTTTTTCCTGTTACATCCACTCTTCAAGTTCAGGGAAGATACAATAAAGACAAATGGAAAATAGAACATGCTTTTACAATAGCTAACTGCAGATAAATTGACCATGCAATGAAGCAATACAACAAATGCTTAAAGCTATATAGCCTGGAAGATCTGAATTTCTACATTTGTCCACGAACTATGTAAAAAATCACAGTGATTATGATGAAAACAATGTGATGGAACGCATATTAAGATTCACTTGATACCAAGAAAAAGGATCAATTGGGAGCATTTTCATTTTTTGAGACTTTATTTTACTCTTAAAAATTATGTCATTTAAATTTTTATCCTAATTTTAAAATTGTCGTATTTCTTTCCTCACCCTGTTTGGCAGAATTTGTTACAATTTTAAAAAACTAGAAGACAATGAAAAACTCAATGGGAGTGAGAGGGGCAGGCTGGACACTGCCAAACCAGCCATTCCCAATGAATGGTGACAACCACCAGCAGGACCCTCTGTTCCGCCCCCATTCTTCTATTACTTGTAAGTTGTAACCTTGCTTGGGTGAAATGGCATCTACCCCTCATCAGCTCCTCCGACTTGTCACTGGAGATGTCCATTTCCTATGCACTTCAACTAGAACCTTCCAGATTCTCCTGCTCGGACATCTTTATCTAGATCGAACAGCTTCTGTGCAGAGAACGGAGGTGTCAGTTTTGGTGATCTGGGAAGAACACAACTGGCAGAGGAGGGATGGTGCCTGCCCTGCGAGACTAGCTACTCAAGTTCAGCGCCATGGTCCTGAGTAGCCTTGAGGTCATGTCTGCCATGACGTCAAGCCCAAGGCCGGCAGCCAGAACCTAGGGCACCTTCCTTGGCAGAACCAAGATTTCCAGCACCATCTTCCTCAGGGCCGGTTTGGAGCTGCTGGTCCACTACCTATTGGAGAAGCATAGCGTCTTCACCCAAATCAAGAGTGAGAACAGTCTCGAGGGAAAAGGGGAAGCAACAATGGAGAGATAAGAGAGGAGATGTGATAGATGTCTCATGCAGTGTTCAAGGAAAAAAAGGTCAACAGAAGTTTATTTTGATAGTTTTGTAAAAATTCTTAATCCTCCACAAAAAAATGAGGAAGTTCCAAATGGATCTAGTTTTTTTTTTCCCTCTCTTAAAATATATTTGGAGAGAGCAATCAAACACATTGCATCTTGCAAATTTGGGGTCAGACCAGATAATTGACTTTAACTGCTCCTAAAAATCATGAAGGTTGCAGTAGGAGTTGTGAAGGAATGGAACCATATTGGGAAGGGAATGGGACAAGCAGACTGGCCAAAAGAAATTAGACATATTTTTAAGCTTCTATAGATAATTGCCAAGATATGGTAAGCTATGAGGTCTGGCCACAAAGACCACGAGGATGGAATATATAATGTAGGGAGTATGGACTGAGAAGAAGTATCAAAGTTGTACATTAGATGTGCCATCTAGATTCTAAATAATGGCAACTTCTAGAAATAAGGTTTGCCTACTTTGAAATGGATTTGTTTTTGTGTGTGTGTGTTTGGGGGGGGTGTTTTCCGTAACATTTCCTTGCAATCTTGCTAAGGAAAAAGGGATTAAGAGGTATAGAAGGTCAAACTCTATAGATCAAATATTCTTAAATCATTTATGCTAAAAACCAAAGTTTTAAATCATATGCTTAACTCAAAAGCAAGTGCATGGAAGGAACTACAAAAGAAAAGGATTCGTGGATCACAAGACTTGCATCATCTTGCCACAAGTGACTACAGGCCATGGCCATCAGTATGCTCCCTCCTCATGGCATTGAGTGAATGCCAAGTTATATTTGAACCACCTCATAACCAGTCCCCATCAGATGTGGAACTATTCCAATCATACTTGTCCAGGCTTACACCTAAGCGATGCCTACGCACCGCCTAGGTGACAAGACTTATGTTCAAGGCCTAGGCAGGTAAATGCCTTATTGGTCCTTGAAAATAGTATGCCTAGGCACCACTTAGGTGCACTTAGGAGAGCCTAGCACGCGTAGGTAACGTTAAAGTCAGTTCATAAGCTAATCAAATCAGGTGCGTTAGGTCCCAATCGTAATGTAAATAGGATGGTGTAGATGATTGGACCTTAGTTTTTATACCCCTTCATTCCATCTTCTTCGATGTCTTTAGTATCGTCTTTCCTTGGTGAACATATCTTGGCCTCAATGATGATGCACTCTTATATTTCCTCTTCTCACTATGATGGCCACAATGAGGCAACAAGTCCCCCCCCCCTGCCCATATCCACAAACTCGGAAACCTTTGTGGTCATTAGCATCCTCTCACCCTTCTTCAGTTTGTTGTATACATGTCCTTTCTTTTCTCTTCTTTTCAAGTGTCTATCGCTCTGTTCATGAATATCTCTTCCTCCCCCCTTCGCTCACCATTGAAGGCACCGCTTAGGCAAGTACCTAAGCACTTAGGCACTCAAAGACCCCAAGCACGCCTTGGGTCACCTTACTGCCTTGACAACTATGATTCCAATAACACTGTGGTGAGGACACCAAAGCTCGGGTCTGTTATGACTCAGACAGAGTTTATCATCGTCCAAGGGCCCCACCAGTCTCCCTATGGCTCAGAGACACTCAAGAGTTGGCCTGACACGTGGGCCTTTGGACAATGATCGCGTGGATATTTCTTTGGCCCATTTGGGGCTTTTAGGCCTTTTTCTGTTTTTTAGAATTTTTCTATGCGATTTTTGCATTGATTCTTATTGTTCCTCTCTCTCTCTCTCTCTCTCTCTCTCTCTCTGCTGCATTGCTATTGGCTTACCATTGCTACAGTAGCCCTACCACAATAGCCATGTGAACTGGTGTCCGCACACCTCCTGCCTCCTATTCAGGCAATGTAGAAACAACTATAGTGTCGGTTCTTGTTGTGCATGGTAACCGGCCCTGGTGGACCCCCCCCCCCTAATATGGGCCATTGACCTACTGCTGTGCACTGGTCCTTGTGTCCACCCATGGCCTGCTCCGTGGTCTACTAGTACACCGCCAGCGCACTGACCACATATAGACTCCATTTTGAGTGCCAGTCGTGTCATTAGCATCGTGCCAATGCACCTGACTTGTCCAGTATCCCAACGACCAATGGTGCTTCATTTTGCATACCACCCTTGCACACTTCCCAATGGCGCGTTTGTGCCCCATTTCACGTGTCGAGCACATCGTTGGAATATTTGTGGCAAGGCCGACCTCCTCTGCAGGCATCCTGAGGATGTCCATTCACTTATTTTGAGGCCCACATCATCCACCTCGATTTACGTGCCCGCTGTCGAGGCCCGCATCAGCGGCCTCAATTTATGTGCCACTTCCGGTGGTTTTCTCCCATGCACCAGCATGAAGATTTGTGTTCCATTCTCTCCCGGTTCTCGTTTATTTAGTATTTGCTCAATTTTTGCCATCGAGTGAGAGGCAGGATCTCTAACCAGTGATTCGCTTTATTGCTGACTTGCTCATTCTCATCCCGAAGCTTCCTCTAAGCATTGTTTGTGGTCCTTTTCACACTAGACGAGTGATAGTTCACCAACTACTTACATATCTAGAGGTTCTTTTAGTTTCTAGGTAGTTGTTCCGCATCACACCGTAGTGACTAAGCTTAGGTCTAACCCAATGAATACAACTTTAGGATACATGTGACATCCATCCAAACACATCTGACAGACTGATCAACATTTGGCATTGAATCCATCTCTTTTTTCTATTTTTCTTTTATTCCTTTTTTTAAAGTGGATTATATTAAATAATCAAAAGGAATGTACAAAAGTAAAGCTAGTAAAGTTCACAAAAAGCGCTCCATACAAAAGCACCAAGTTGGTGACTCTCTCTCTCTCTACACAAAACTCTAACCCATTCTCTTATAGCATTATTAGTAAAAGTAGTCATAACCTCAATGTTCCGCTCTCTCGGAATGGCCCAAAAGGTGGCATGGAGAAAACCATTTGCACTTGTACTCAACTCGTGGGTCCAAGTGTCCAAGTTGCCTAACCAGTAATGCAGGAAGGAGTCCACTAAGTCCACGATTGGAATCTGTAGATTAAGCTTCGACAAAATGATCTACCAAATATTACGGATAAAAGAGCACCTCATGAACAAATGGTCCAAGGACTCCTCTACCTCTCTACATAAGCAGCACGGAGGTGGAACATCAATGTATGTCCTCCACATTTGGATCTTAAGCTCTAAGGGTGACATTGGAGTCCATATCAAAGAATGAAAGGGGGTCCCAATACCACCATTTGCAACCTCCTGATTTGTGAATTGTACAGAGAAGGTCCCCAAAGCACTCCACCCCCACCTCCATACATCTTATGAGGAGCTTTGAATTGTGGAGTCTTGAAGAAGCATCAGTAGGTCAGCAAGTCTTGGATCTGATCTTCCCTCAAGTCTCTCCTAAATTTCAAGTTCCAAAACAATCTCCCCAAACGACAACCCTCCTACACTTAGGCCACCACTGCTTGGGGATGAGATGAGATGCAATAGAGTCGTGAGGAATTTAAGGGAAAGTGAGGCTGCTCCACACCATTTGTCTTTCCTAAAGAGGCATTTTTATTGTCCCTAAGAGAGACATAGGAGCTGCCTAAAAGATTTCCTTTAAATGCCCCTTTAGACATGGGAGACATCGTGCAACATTAGAGGAGAGGCATCCCACTACCTGACCCTATTGTACTACTTATCCTTGATTACCTCCGTCCACATCCCTGATTAAGAAGAGCCCAATTTCTACAGCCATTTAGATAAGAGGGCAAGGTTGAAGGCACGGATATCCTTAGTCCCTTGCCCCCCATTCTCCTTGCTTCTACAAGCTCTACTCCAACAAGCATCATGGCTGCCAACCCAAAGGCTTCCCTACTCCCCCTCTAGAAAAAGCATACCCCGGTTCACTTCTAACTGCCTAGCCATTGCCTTGAAAATAGAGAGGAATATATTGTAAGGCTACCAAGGACAAACTTACATAATAGCAATCTCCCTCCATAAGGAAATAACTTTCCTTTCTATCCTGCCAGTCTAGACTAGAACTTTTGTACAATTGGCTGCCGATCATTGCATTTGATAGGGCCTTGTGCTAGGGGGAGACTTAAGTGAGTGATGGGGAAGGATCCAATTTGGCATCCCAATCAAAAGGCTACCCTGCATATATCTCTATCACCCATATTAACCCCAATAGCTAGGGTTTTATGGTAGTTCACACTTAGCCCATTGACTTCCACTAAAAGCTCCAATATGTGTAGCATAAAAAAAATTGTTTCCCTTGCCCAACCAAAAATAAGATCGCATCATCTGCATACTAGAGATGAAAAATCTGCTTACTAAGGCTGCTACTTGGAAGCCCTATAGAAAACATACCGCCTCAGCATATACCCACATACTGCTAAGGAGATGAGCCACCAGAACAAACAAAAGGGGAGAAATGGGGTACCCTACCGTAACCTCCTGCCACTACGAAAGAAAGTGGTACGCAAAGTGTTAATAAGGAAGGAGAAATAGACAAATGTGATACAAACTCTGATCCAAGAAACGCATTTGTCAACCAAGCCCATTCGGGTCAAAACTTAAAACAAACAAATCCCAGTTGACTTTATCCTAAACCTTCTTAAAGTCAAACTTGAGGAGCAACCCCCCCCCCCCCCCCCCCTCTTATGCAACTATTTCATCCTACAAAGGCACTCGTATGCAACTAGGAATTTTTCCTGAATCTATCTTACCTTTGGAAAAAGCTCTAAGTGCCATTAATCACCTCACCTATCACCCTTTCTAGTCTGGATGCCAACCTCTTAGTGATGTTCTTATACACTCCATTGAGCAACTTGATAGGCCTATAATGTGCAAGTGAATTGACTCCCCCCTTCTTAGGTAACAAGACAATAAATGTCTCATTAATGCATCTAAAATGAGCTTTCCCTTCCTGGAATACCAACACCACCTAAAGCAAGAGGTCCTCTATGAAATAGGATTCCAAGAAGGTCACAAGAAATAGAGGCATCACAAAGCAAGGCATTGAGGGAGAGGCCCATTTACATGCCAGGTGATCTCACAATTTTCCCTATGCCACATGGGATTTTTCAATAAAATTTCTACAAAAGCTATAGGGAATGGCATAAAGATTCATCACTTCATTCTGTCAAATGTGTCTGGGTGGATGCTGCACAATGCTACACATATCGTAAAGTTGTATTCTTTGTGTCAAAGCTAAGATCGGTCAATGGAGGATGCATATTGGAACCATAGTTGTCAATCTCGTCCTGGTCCCTGTCCTATTTTTCTACTGGGATGGGATGTCCCGGTGTCCCGGACAATTTTGGTGTCCCGTCCCAAAAAATTTTCCATACATATGCAACAAATATAAGACATACACATACAATTAATAATATGAAAATAAACATATAAACGTATAAATAGCACAAAATTAATGCAATAGAAACATTAAGGACAGATTTATGGGTTTACAAATGAGTATATTCATCAAATGAACCCCCCCAAAATAAATTTACAAGGAGCTTAAGTACTTAGGAAAATCTCATGTAAAAATACAAATGTTGGTTGGGAACGGTTGAGACAGGCTAAGACGGGCCGGGACAGACCGGGATGGACCGGGACATGTACTGGGACAGACCAGAAACGGTCCCGTCCCATTTTCTCTCTGGGACGGGACATCTCAGCCGGCCGGGACAGGCCGGGACGGGACGGGATTGACAACTATGATTGAAACAGTCTCACGTCTAATGGAGGACTGATTAGGAGGCGCTTCAAATATAATTTGGCATTCACTCAATGCATTGATGGGTTGAACCTGGGTGGGTCGGGTTTCTTTTCATTTGATGAAGAATGCCTTGCCATTGTGGACCTCCAAAAAATACAAGTTAGAATGTTAATATTTTGGGATCAGGTTTTGAGTCTTTTGGATGTTGAAAATAATCTTATTTGGCACTAGCCACTAGGTGAACCCCAGGGAGGACATGGCATTTGCGACCCACCACTCATTGTTTGACCCCACTATTGGCTAATCTTGTAGAGGTATGTTCGTACTTCATGCTTCTTGTAGCCAATGTATGTTTTGTTTTTACCAGTTATCCTTTGTAATCATCTTCTCTCACTTTGATAATAAAATGTGGCAGCAATTCCCTTTTACAGGGGGAAAAATCGGAAGTTCCTATTACAGATAATGCTGAGACAAATTCTCAGTGAAAAACCCAAAAACATGTACTGGATTGGAGGAATATAGCAAACAAACCTCAAGGTCCTTCAACAAAAGAATAGCTGCACTTCCTTTTGCAGCCTTTTTATTTCTATCTCGTCCTTCTCTGATGAAGAGAACATCTTCAAGCTGGACCTTGAGCTCAGCAACAACAGAATCACCATCAGTGTTGCACGTTTCATTTATGAAATACCCACGGCTACCGCATAATTCAGTCAATTCACGTAGAGGCGGCAATTCAAGGTTGTCGGGGGTTACAATAGGAGAAAGTAGGGGTTCAAACAGTTTCCAGACTTCATCTAGATCAAGGTTTGAATCTATGAGTATGGCCCCTGCAATGCTTTCAACAATGTCTCCAAGAACCTGAAGGAGACAAGGCCAGTTAAGCAGGAGGCAATGGTCAATTATTACAAGAGCATATATTCAGCAAGAAAAAAAAAAATCCCTATTAAGAAGTGAATTACTAGTTGATAACAAGTATTGATCAATTAATGTTTATTTTTCCATGCTAACCATACATGAAATGCTGAAAAAAAACGTAGAAGCACAAGGCAATATCATAGTAGAAAGCAATAGTTAAACCAAACTTACTTTAGGTACTACAGATGATCCAGCTGATAAAAGAGGATGGCTATCACCATATTGCTCAATTCTCTTGACATAACGAGTTACTTGTTCTAAAAGCATTCCAGATCCATGCTGAATATGGTGCTGAAATTTATTTCTCACTGCAATTCTAGCAAAATTTTCATTGTTCACTGACGCTGATCGCAGGTCAGTTAACTCCCCTGGATCAACATCTCTATGGCATTTAAAGAGATGGCATGTAATGAGTAGGTCTAGAACTGAGTCACCTAGAAATTCCAGCCGCTGACAAGAAAGCCAGAAGTGAGGCGTAAGATTCTTACTCACTCAAAATGTTTTTGTCACCAAATTAAGGACAAATGTAGAATCATATGATGACATGTTAGTATGTTACCTGGTAACAGTAGCAAGCTCCTGTTTCTGGCTGAGAAGCATGTGTCAATGCCTCCAATAAAAGCCCTCTGACAGAAAATTTATATTTCAGCTTGGACTCTAGCAGCTCAAGCTCCTCAAGTTTTGGAAGATAAGACCATAAAGATGCACTCTTGACAGCTTCCTCAACCCATGTTGGTTCTATGTGAACATCCATGCCCAGCCATTTCATAAAAGAAAATGCAGCATTTAGGCCGCCACCAACATAATATGCTCCAATTAAAGCTTCAACACAATCAGCGATGGTTTTGGAACACAGCCAGCGGTGACCATTGTCACAAGCCTTTCCAATCACAATAGAGCCTTCTTCCTTCTCATATTTAATTTTCATTGGAATTTTATTAATATCAGCAGCACATTTGCAATGCACAGGCCGCAAACAGACTTGTCCAGGAGCAACCCAACGCCGAGGATCAAATGCAGAATCTCGTATGTAGCCCTGCAGAACATAATCCATTGTATGTTGACAAAATAGGATGAGCTGATTCAAGGGTATACTATATAGTTTCAAGTTGGCAGTTAAATGATTTCCCTTAACATTCAGGGCAAACGTAAACTGTTGTGGCTCTATAACTGAAATTGGAAAACAATCAAAGATATAGTGATTTGGAGAAGTTAACAGACTCAAGATAGTCCATTTTCTAGACTAATCCATGCAGGCTGTCTAGTTTCTTGAGCACACTTATCTAAGGAAAGAGAAAGCTCAAATCATCATGTTCAAAAGTGGTCGCATCTAATAATTCAAACACAAGATTTTAAAAGCTTAATGTTTGCAACAAAATGGAAAACCAACCTACATGTTTGCAACAAAATGGAAAACCAACCTACACCAACATTAAAGATGACATGAAAAACTGGCTTACAAACTGGTTACTAGATTTAATCCAGATTTAAAGTATCAGATTGGATTAGGTCAGGTCAGCCGATCAGGTTGGATTTTGACTAACTGAGGTGACCTGATTCAGACGCTCCTTTCCTCATTTTGCAGGAAGGATTGGTTGATCCAGGTCCGTGTAATCATCCACAGCATAAAAATCAAGAAAAAATGGATAGTAGATAAAATACTAGTCAGGTAATACTACAAAGAGGCTTTCAGCTTTCACTCTTAGCGAATGCAGCAAGGGATGGCTTTCCTAAGGCATATCGCAAATCCATCATGTCTACATCCCCATCACAGGGGCAAACAGAAGAATCAGGCCAGCCCTCTTCTGCAGCCTTTTTGCTAGACCACCTAAAAAATCCATGGGCGATCCTGGCTGAACTGGCGCCCGGGGGTTGTTGTCTAGGATCTTCCTGGGTCAGCCAACTAGGCCGATCCATATCAGTCCAGGATCTGGTGAATCCAAGCTATAGAACCTTGGATTATTGTTTTCAAGCTGCGTGTGGGACACTTTCCAGATTTTTAAGCATCATCTTGCCATCATGATATACACCTAATGTAACGACCCAATCCAACTCCTGTGAGGTATTATACACTTGGGCCAAGTCCGAACAGTTTTGTCTCCAAAAGGTGCTTCACAAGTTGTGGATCTGAATCTCACATTTATGGCCCAACGAGTTTTTCTATTTTTTGATATGGGACTTAATGCAGTTCATTTCTGCTCTAGCCCCCAGAGTCCCAGACCCACTGGTAGTTCCACACCATGGTGACTCCACTCTGACTTACTATGTTAGTAGCCTTTCCTACAGGTACCCTCTCCTCCTACCTGGCTCGTGACTGGTCACTACATCTAAGGTCAAAGCTACACTTAATCCTAGCTAATTGGGGTCAAGGACACTGAAAATTCTGTTCCATGATATATCACATTTATATTTTATATGCATAATTTCATCTCCACCCAATTTCTTTTCAGTCTTCCTTCTCTTTATAATGCCTTTACATTCAAACCATTTTAAACAACTTCCACAGACGGTACCACTCACCTTAAGACACTTGCACGCACTCTTTTTTTAAGACATCCACCTCAGGTTACTCAATTCAGCTCCTCTCATGTTGTCAATATGTCCTTTCTTGATAGCCCAACACTTAAGCTTGTCTAATTGCCTTCTCATAGAATTTCTCTTCAATAGAATAAGGATACAATCATCACAAAGTACTCCAAATGCTGTTTCCCATTTTAGGCAGGCAGTTGTACTCCTGGACACATTCCTCTTTATTCTCTCTTTGCTCCAATTACTGAATTCGGATAATTGAAATAGTAGTTTTGAGGGAGTTGATTCTCCACCTGAATAGCATGCTCATTTCTGCCTCATATTTTTAGTCTTGCTAACCTTTTAAGTATTTAGATTATAAATTACCCTTCCAAACCCCAGCTTAAACTCTAACATATCCACTAAAACCACACAAATATTTAGGTTATCAGAAATTGCCACCGTTCATTAATACAGCAAAAGAAAAAGGATACACTGAAAATAACCTACCAAAATACATAAACCGATTACACCCTAGGTCCCCTTTACATCATAATTTCATTCCCAACCCCCAAGCATACAGCTAGGCTAGCAGAATTGAACCACTAATCCTCATTCATGCTGTGCAAAAATTCCATTCGTGTAGGGAGTGAGTGTTAATCTTGATCATATCAGCTAGGCAGCTGTGCCTAAACTCTTTCTGAAAATTCTATTATTACATCCCCCCAAATTGCCAACAGCATAGCTGGTAGGCTGGCAATCTATATATCATTCTCCTGCTCTGTGGACTCTGGTTCTTTCATCCCTCCTCCATCAAGGTCTTGATTTAATTTCTCAGGATCCATGGAACTTTTAATGTTCTAAAATAATCTTCCAAAATGTCTGATTCCATATTATTTGCAAAAATAGATGTATCAAGGTAATTTCCCTTAGACGCATACATTCAATTCACTCGTTACAAGAGCACAAAACAAAGGTGCTTAGAACTGATCATTGATAGCAAACAGCCATACCTGAGGAATTTGTTTTCGCATCACTTACCTGTCTAGACATTAGTCATTGTTCTTTCATACAATATCCTTAATGACATCTGGAAAAATTCTTGAAAACCCTTTCTTTTCTATTGTCCACCAGATAATGTATAGGCACTTTACGAAAATCCATCTCTATATCAATAAAAGCCAAGTAGAGACCTTTTGGCAGAATTTTTCCATCAATTACCTTGGTAGGAAAAACACCTCAATAATCGATCTTTCCACATAAAACCAAACACATTTCCTAAAACCCTTGTCATTTCTCTTAGTCTTCCCTTGATCACCGTTTTTATCTTAAATTCTGATGAAAAAAAAATACCAACCAACACGTCAACATTCCCCTGCACACTCACACTTCAGTAGGAATACAATATGACCCAATTTGCTTTTCTTTTTTTTTCATGTTTCCTACTCTCTTTTAATTCCATCTCAACAATGTTGAAATACAATTCAATCTCATTTAACAACTTCCAAAAATACTCCATCCTTCGTAACTTTCTCATCATTCACCAAAGTTTTCTGATCTTCGTTTTTAGCAGACTGAATATCTAAGGTACTTCATGAGTGAAATCAATACTATGTCTTGTCATTCATCCCATTTGTCTAAAAGAAAGATTAGTACATTTGCATCTCCACATGCATGAATTGATATTTAAAGCCTTGTGCACCCCTCACACTAGTATTCTCAGGCTTTTGGGATGTTGCATAGCCAACACAATGAACGCACACATCTGTTTATGCATCCACGTCTATGTCAATTGTACAATTGGTAAGATGTAGAAAAAAAATTAGAGGCTGGAAACAGCTGCAAATAATATGCATCTTTTGGGAAATATATTCAAAAGAGAATAAGAGATATAGAGAGTTGTTGGAATGATGCAGAATCCTAGAATAATTGTGGGAAAGTCCTACAAGGAAAAACCCATATGAACAGAAATTTAATCAAATTTGTAATCTATGAACCAAAAGTAGTGAAAATTTCATCAAGTTTATACCATACAATCTAAAAAGCATTGAGTGGAAAGGCAACTGTTGTTGGCAATGTCTTCATGACATATGTCTACACAGAAAAAAAGAGTTTGAAAGGAATGACAAATGATGAATGTGATAATAGCATTTTCAGTTACTAAGAGATGGTGATTAAGGTGGTGGAAAAATAAGAAGCAAAGGAACACCAAGTAATAGACAGATGCTGCCAATGATAGTGAAAAAATAAGGAGAAAAATAAAAAAAAATGCTTCCTCAAAAAACAAAAATCTTCGCTGGCCAACTACTACCTATCCATATCCAGGATGCCTAAGACTATCAGAGAATTATTGAGGCACTAGAAGTTCTTTTTTTCTCTGGTTAGGAGGGAAGAGAAAAAAGAAATGTTTACACTTAATTGGATAGGATAATGTTTATAAAATCAAGGATCAAGGGAGGACTGGGCTGGTCAAGATCAGGTCTCTCAGTTGAGCCATGTTGGCTAAAATTCTAAATGGCTGTGGAGATAGGTGAAGACACGGATTCTATGGGGAAGAATAGTTAGAGAAAAATACTATCAACTGCCATAAGTGGTGCCTCCATCCTGCAAATGCTTCTTATCTTTCACCTATCTGGAAAAACATTCTAAGCACTGTTGACTTGGTAAGATCCTCCAAAATTTATCAAGTGGGTAATGGTAAGCATATTTGGTTCTGAGAGGACAAATGGTGACCAGACAATGCCTTTGCCATAAAGTTTGCAAATCTATATTTGCCTACCGCACACAAGGGAAATCATCAGGTTTTCTCTAACGAAGGCAGTGGGCAGTGGGCAGTGGGCATTGGAATCTTCATTTCAGAAGAAAACCTTACAGAGACAGAAATGGAGGAGTTAATGCTGTTATTCAGTATGCTTAACCAGGCAAATTTACAGGAAAATAAAGAAGATTCTAGGAGATGGGCCTGGAATAAGAAGGGTAGATTTTCAGTTAAATGTCTTGTGAGCATGCTTGATGATGGAGGATGTAGAGTGTGGTGGAAAGGTATTGCATGGTCAAAGGTTTTACCTAATAAGATTAAACTATTCATATGAAAAGTGGCTGTGAAAATGCTTCCTACTAGTGATAGAGTTGAAACTATTTTTTCATATTGCCAGGTCCATTTGTATCTTGTGTAGGTTGCATGAATTTAATAATATAAATCAATTATTCTGTCGCTGCGGTATTCTCAACACCTTATGAAAGACTTTGAGCAGAGCTATGGGAATCCAATGGAAAGAATATGATGATGCGCATGCATTGATGAGTGAATTGAGAACTGCCCCCTTCAATCAGAATTCAGAAAAGGTGGTGTGGTCCTTGTCCCTTCACTAGATGATGTGGGCTGCATGACATGAAAGGAACAGTAGGAGGTTCAGAGAAGACAACAACAGTGCTTATGACATCCTTTGAAGGGCTATCAATTGGGTGAATGATTGGCCCAGAGCCACAGGTCTTCAGAATGACAGCAATTCCGTTCTTCTTCTGAAGGCTTCCTAGTGGAAGACCCTCACTTGTTGACTTGCTCTGATCTAGTTTTGCTCTGTTCTCATGGTCTCAATAAAATTCAGAGATCTTGCATCCCTTCTGGGTCGGGAGGCTTTCTTTTTTTCTTTTTTCCCCCCTTCTCTGTTCTGTGTTTGGAGCTTTGGTGTATTGGTTTCCTTTCCTCTTGAGGGTATCTCCTATCGTGTGTTGTACTGTTCTTTATCTTGAAAGAAATGTGACTTTGTAACCTTGTGTGAGACTTCCTTTTTTGAAAAAAAAAAAGCTTATTGATTTTGAAAATCTTTAGTGGATTTGAAAAATCTTTGTGGAAATCTTATCTTTTGATTGAATCCTTTTGAAAAAGGGATTTTTGCTTTGAAAAGAGATTTTTTAAGTTTGAAAACACGTTTTCTTTTCTTTCAAGTAGACTTTTAGGATTAATCCTCAAAGTCAGCATTTCTTTTGGATCGATCATGGATCCGTGTTCTTGACCTCTCCCCACTGACCTTCGTCAGTATTAATTACACCAATCATAGATTGATAACCCTTGATTAACCATTCAATAAGACTTAAAGAGAAAGCATGAAATAAGTAGAGTTTGATGCAAGCACGCAAGTCATTTTTTTTTGTTCTTTTATAAAAAAAAATCATGAAATATCCTTTAAAGGATACTTAAAGGATTTTTGAGTTCTCATGAGAACATGAGTATTTCAGGCATCTTTGAGTTCTAAGAAGATAGGTTTTGAGACCTAGGCTTCATTAGGATCCCTTAAAGAATGTGGATTCCTTAAAATTATCCATTAAGCATCTTTTAAAAGGATAAAGGATTATTTGGGCAGCATATCCTCTCATTTGAATTCTTTTGAGAAGATAGAGACTGCTAAAAGATATTCTTAATTGATGGGGCATGAGGGCCACCACATAATTAGGAATATTCTTTAATGGTCCTTCAACCAATATGAAGGAACCACAATTTTTTTTAGGCTATTCAACCAATTTGAATGAGCCATAGTTTAATGGCCAATCCACCAGTAGGAAAGAACCACACAAGTTGATGGTTACCCCATCGATAAAATGAGCAAAGAACTATATTTAGTAGTCCTTCTATAAATGGAAGTGAACCATGACTTCGTAGCCGGTCCACCAATAGGACAGAACCATAAAAGCCAATGATCACTCCATCGATAGGAATGAACCAATAACCATAATCTTTGGTCACTTTACTGATAAGAGTGAACCATGAGCATTGTGGTCGATCGCTCGATAGGATAGAACCACGAAACTTTGGCCATTCAACCGATATGAATGAACCACATTTTATTTTTATGAAACTTTGGTCATCCAACCAATAAGGATCATGGTTGGCAGTACCGGCCGATACCAAGGTAGGCCAACTCGGGGATCGGACTCGGATCGGTCCGGTCCTGACTGAGTGGATCGGCCGATCCAATCCGATCCCGGACCGGTCTGGACCGAGCCGGACCGGTTTGACCGATCCAATTTTAAAAAAAGAAAAAAATAGAAGAAAAATAGGAAAAAAATAGGAAAAATCAGAAAAATTATATTTACCTGAAACTTATCTAGGACCTCGGGTAAGCCCTTGAAATTTTATTAACTTTGAAAGAAAACTTGAATACAATACATGGGGGAGACATAAAACCTTACCCCTAAGTATTACATGATAGTGAAAAAAAAAAAAAAACACAGTGACAAAACAAGTAGACATACATTTATTCTAACCTTACATCGTAGGTGCTATACAAATGTTGCACATAATCGGCCCAAGACATATTTATTCGGCACATAATCTGTCATTTAGAAAGCTTTGGAGAGCAAGAGAGCTTTGAGTTTGAGTCTTTGAGAGAGTATGGGAGCTTAGAGAGAGAGAGAGAGAGAAATGAGAATTTGTGTGAATGAGGAAGAGAAGGGTGGGAGGGGGTTTTATAGGGGCTTAGAAGCCCTTTCTAGCCGTTGGGAACCCATTCAATTTGAATGGTTGAATGGGTTCCCAACGGTTACCCCAACGGCTAGTTCGGAACTAGCCATTAGGGGGTGGGATCGGCCGGACTGGTCCGACCCGGTCCGACCCAGGCCCGGGTCGCCCAATCCGGCCGACCCAACCCGATCCAAGCGATCCCGGGCCGGGACCGCTGGGTCGGGGCTCGAAATCGGATCAGACCGCCCGGTTTCCGAACGGACCGGGCGATCCAATCCAACCCGAACCGAGTTGGCACACCTTGGCCGATACCGGTACATATCGGTATCGGCCGGCACCGATACCACCGCTATAAAGGGTATCAGCCGATACTGGCCCGGTACCGACCGGTACCCAGTATTGCCATCCATGATAAGGATGAACTAGATTTCATTATTTTTAAGAAAGTCTTGGTCATCCAACCAATATGGATAAACCAGATTATTAACATGAAGTAGTTAATGAACTTATCAAACTATAAAACACTATGCAATATGGTTTATTTTTAATAGAATGATCTATAGATTATATGGCCGCTCTACCAATAAGAGAGAACCATATGATCATGTGGTCATTTTATTTAAAATGAACCATTTTATCTTCTTCTCCCTTTTTTTTTGAAGCTTTGGTCATCCCACAAATAAGGATGAACCAGATTATTATTTTAAAATATGTAGGTTGATTACTATGAAGTTTTATGGTCATCCAACCAATATGGATGAACCAGATTTTATTAGTTTTAAAAGAGTTTTGGCCATCCAACCAATATGGATGAACCACATTTTTATTATTTTTATATAGATTAATTAACAAGAATATGTGGCCATCCAACCAATATGGATGAACCCTATTAAATTAACATGAAACCACATAGGGACACATGAATTAAATAACATGAATTGTATGGCCATCCAACCAATATGGATGAGCCATGCTCTCTTTCTTTTTATAATCTTCTCCCCACACAAGAAAAAAAAATTACAAACCTTCGAAAGAAATCTGCAGGGCCTCCTTTCTCTTCTTTTTTTTTGCAGCTTCTCTAGAGGCTGGAGCGGGGTGGGTTGCATGCTGCGCTGAGAGGCCCTTTTTATAGGCCTGCTAGGCGCCGGTAGGGGGGCTGCTTGGGCCACCGGTGGCACCCCCCACCGGTGCCACATAGGCGCCGGTGGGGGGCAGAGAGGGCCAGGTGAGAGAGAGGGATAGAGATAGAGAGGGTGAGAGGATAGAGATGGGAGAGAGATAGAGATGGAGGTGGGGCCGGGTTTGGATAGAGATGGAGGGAGAGAGGAGGCCAGTGGGCCCCACTGGGGAGGCCGATCGGTCCTCCCTCTCTCTCTTCTTCTTTTTGATGTTTATCTCTCCCCCCCTTCTCATCCCTGTCTCTTCTCTCTCTCTCTTTCTTTAAAAGTGGGGAACCGGCAGGGATGCTAGGACCAGCCAATCCTTCCTTTCTCTCCCCCCCTGTGCGTGTGGTTTGCTGCTGCTGACCGGCTACTTCTTCCTCTGCTAGTGTGCCCCTCTTTCTTCCCTCTGGTGCTGGTGCTCTTGCTGTTGGTTGAAGGCTGCTGCTGCAGTTGATGTTTGGTGCTGTTGGCCCCCCTTTTTTTTGCTGCATTAGTGCAGATTTCACTGCATTGGAGGCCCCTTTCTTGCTGAGTATTGCAGCATTGGGAGGCTGGTTACTGCTGCAGTTATGGGCTGCTGTTGGCCCTCTTTTCCTTGCTGCATTGGTGGAGCTCCTTGCAGTATTGGAGGGTCCTTCTTGCAGCATTGGAGAGTTGCAACCTTGAGGTATGTTATCCCTTTCTTTTTCCCTTTGCACACACATACACGCATCTATATGCATTTGCATAACTTTTCATATGCATCTCAAAATATATGCATGCATCTTATTGACTGCCATAAACCCTAGTGGCCATGTTTTTTAGGATAAAAACCCTAGTCCTTCTTCATTTTGCATGTTTCTTTTTTCAAGCAAACCCTAGCTTTAAAACTTCGGGTTCAACACCTTGCCAAAAAACAAAAATAATAGACAGACATAGCAAAGAGAGGCAGGAAAACTACGTTTTCTCAAAAAAAGCAGCACCTATTGCCACATTTTTGTAATCTTAATGTTACTAAGGATGATCAAGCATAACACCAGATAAAATCCACCAGTTTAGATTTCGGTAAGTTCCCTAAACTTCTATATTTTGAAACACCTCATAAAATAGCATGACCTAGATTTCAAATAAGTTGACATTTATGAAACTTCATAAAATCTTATAGGCTGATTTTTGGAAAACTTGATTCGAGTAAAAGAGCCTGAACAATCATCTATCAGTAAAATCAGAACCTTTTACTGTCTAATTAATAAGTTGGATGCTCACAGGTTATGAAACCTCAAAAACATGTGATTTAACTTTATGGACCATCCTCTGCAAAACCTGCACAAATAATTGAACAAGCAATAGTACCTGCAAGTTACGACCGATTCCCAATTTATGAAGTGTAGCATTACACACTGCCCTTGATCTGCATGCAGTTAATTGCCCTTCATGCTTTTGTGGATATTTCAGAAATAAATTGCAGCTTACAGCATATTTGAGTACAGAATCTCCCAGAAGTTCCAAACGTTCCAACGAGAAGTCCTCGCAGCATCTAAGAGTTGTAATTGCTTCCAGAATCTGGAAATGAATTCATCAGGGTGAGATGATTAAATAAATCTTTTAAGTCCATCACTCATCTGAAGGATGCATATTGTATATACCAAGAAGCTGGACACAATACAGTTGCTAGCAATTTCTTCCCTTAGCTGGCTAGCCAACATCAGAGACTCCATCCTATGCATTAATGAGGGTAACAAGTAAAATGACCTCAAGACTTCTACTGATACATCAACATGGACCAAGAGCTCTGGCGGCATGTGAGCATAACTTCTTAGCTTCATTATAGTGTCATTGCTATTGTTTGGTTTCCTGGCACCTAGTAACACAACAAAAACATGAGGTGAAAACATTATCATCTAAAAGTCAAATTCTGCTGTACTAATGCATCCATAGTTTTCAAGTTTTCAATGCTTCAGAACAGTGGAAAATTGTCAGACATTGAGCTGAGGATACAAATATCTGGATTATACTCACAATACAAGATCTTGAAAGAGATGGGTGTACCATGCAACATGGTATGAGCTCGTAGTTGACATGTGACTGAATTAATACAGTTCTAACCAAATTTATACACTGTTGGATTATCTTACTGACACTCCATAAAGGCCTACTGAAGCCGCAACTGTGGTTCAAGGTCCAATATGAGGATGTGGTGATACAACGATGTAATATGTGGATAACATGATTCATCTTACAGTATCGGGTTTGGGAGTTGGAGGATCGGATTTTAGGTGGGGATCCGATGCGTTGGGACCCGGTAGTCTCGGATCTTGACTTAAACTTAAACTGGAGCACTGTCGAGCCGGTTCAACAGTTTATGTCTTCTTCCTGGCCGGTTCAGATACCCGATGGTGAACCGTTCATGAACCGTCGTCGTCTTCGCCAAGGAACTGGTTCGGGTATCTGCGTCGGCAACCAGAGTTCCGTCAGGAGCCTCTCGGATTTCAATGGAGGTTTATCCTCCATTCTTTGTCCGCAGCTTTGCAACGGCCATCGCCCTGGATATGATCCGAAGGAGGGAGGGCTGGTGCGTTCTGAGGATGGTTCCTCGGGGATGCTCAAAGGCCGGAGATTACTCAGTCATAAGGTTACTGCGGAAGGTGGGATTTCTGTTGATCGGATGGAGTCTAGCTTATATAAGGCTATAGAAATGGTACCTGATGATAGTGGAAGTCAACATACTCAGATTATTCCATTTGAAGATTGAGCCATTGGCAGTGAGACAAGTCTGTGACGAAGAGGCTTGGACAGAGGAAATTTTACAGTTTGGCCAGCGCATTGGAGTTTCTTTCCTTGGCAGAGAGGAGATGGTGTTGAAATTTCTTAAGAAGTTGAAAAGGCATGATATTCTGCAGCATTCTGCTAAAAGAAAAGGTACGGGAGGAGGTATCAAGATAGGGAAGAGAGAAGCAGATTTTGTCAGGAACAATATTCTTGTGGACAGTCTAAGAGGCAAGAGGATTAAGGAGGGGGGGGCTACATATTATCTCATCATGAATTTGGTTTCATGGAATATTAGGGGGCTTAACGGAGATTTTAAGGTAAGAGCGCTGAAAGATCTTGTTATCCCCCTTCACCTTGATTGCATCTGTATTCAGGAGACTAAGATGTCCAGTTTTGATAACTTCCCCTTACAAAAACTTGGTGGGTCTTCATTAGATCAAATTGTTGTTCTTCCGGCAGATGGTTTCAAAGGTGGACAGCTGATTATGTGGAATGGGAACAAGTTTGATGGATTTGTGTGTGACGTAGGCAGATTTAGTATATCAGTTGCTTTCAAGTGGAAATGCAGAAGATCCACCAGTGTCAAATGGGTTATCTCATCAGTGTATGGTCCGCATAATGATCAGCAGAGAGATCTGTTCTTCCTAGAACTCTATAGGTTGCATTCTCTTTTTTCTGAGGCTTGGTGTATTGTGGGAGACTTTAACTGTGTTAGATTCCCATGGGAAAGATCTGGTGCTCAGAGATGGAGTAAGGAGATGCTCTTCCTTAACCAATGGATTAGGGAGGCTAATCTTATGGATTTAGCCATTCCTAATAGAAAGTTTACATGGTCTAATCTTCAGCAATTTAGTGTTCAGTCAAGGATTGACAGAGTGCTGATTTCCACAGAGTGGTTCAACTATTTCCCCTTGACACACATTAAAGGGTTATGTAGAGCTGTTTTGGATCATATCCCATTGCATCTTTTCATGGAGGACAAGAGAAAGAAACCCAGAATCTTCAGATATGAGCTGAAATGGCAGAGGGAAGAAGGTTTTAAAGAAATGATAATTAATGGTGGCTGGAAAATACTGGGTCTGATTCAGCAACACTCAATTTTCAGAGTAAAATGAAGAGGATTAGAAAAGGCTTGAAGCAATGGTCAAAGTAGAAATATGGGAGGGCAGCAGAGGAGAGGCAGTCCTTGAAGAACAAAATTGAAACTTTGGAGCTGAAAAGTGAGACTATGGATCTCTCTTTTACTGAATTGCAGTCACTCAAAGAACTGAAGAAGTTGTTGAATGAGGAGCTGTTGAAGGAGGAAATTAGTTGGAGACAGAGAGTAAAAGAACATTGGCTCAAAGAAGGTGATAAAAACACATCCTTTTTCCATGCGATGACTAGTGCAAAGAAGAGATTTTTGACCATTGATCATATTAAAGATAAAGAGATTGTGATTGAAAGACCTGAAGAGATCAAGAATAGGATTGTTGACTTCTTCCGGAATCTTTTCTTGGAAGATTTTCCTTTGAGATCTCACTTGGAGGATGGATTGCTTCCTAAGTTGGATGTTTCCGATGCTGAAGAGTTGTCTGCTCCCTTTTCAGAAAATGAAATCAAGGAGGCAGTTTTTAGCATGGATCCTAATAAGGCTCCGGGGCCCGATGGGATGTCTATAGGTTTTTATCAATTCTTTTGGGATACCATCAAGGAAGACTTGCTTAATTTTGTCCAAGATTTCTATGATAACCCGGACAAGATTAAGGTGTTCAATTCAACTCTTATTGTTCTCATCCCTAAGATAGAAGGTGCTGAAAGTATGACTGATTTTCGTCCAATTAGTCTACTCAATGGGTGTTACAAAGTTATTACTAAGATTCTGGCTACCCAACTCAAGAAAGTTATCTCTAAAATTGTGGGATTCAACCAATCAGCTTTTGTACAAGGGAGAACCATTCTGGATAATTATATGGCTGCATATGAAGCTATTCACCACTATAAGTACAGAAAAAAGAAAGGTGTCATCCTTAAGCTCGATTTTGAGAAGGCCTTTGACAGAATCAACTGGAATTGTCTTCACAAAACCATGGAGCTAATGGGTTTTAATGATAAATGGATAAGATGGGTGATGTGCTGCATTTCATCATCTACATTTTCTGTCTTGGTTAATGGAGAACCATGTGGATACTTTAAGAGCTCCAGAGGTTTAAGGCAGGGTGATCCCATGTCGCCACTTCTTTTCTTATTAATTGGACAGATTTTGAGCACACTTTGGGATAGGGCAATTCAACAGGGGTTGATTTAAGGATTCACCATTGGCAGAAGCAATATCTAACTATCTCACCTTCAGTTTGCAGATGATATCCTATTGTTTACACCAGGAAGCAGTATAGATATTCAGAACATTAAGAAGTTGTTGATCCTAGTGGAAGTTATAACTAGGTTGAGAATTAACTATGAGAAATCTGATATTGTGGGGGTAAATGTGTCACTTGACAGCTTACAGGACATGGATAATGCACTGCAGTGTAGAGTTAATTCTTTCCCTATTAAATACCTTGGTTTACCCTTATCTGATGGGGTCATTAGAGTCAGGGATTGGGATGACTTGATTAAGAGGTTTGAAGATAGATTGGAAGGGTGGAAAAGCAGATTTCTTTCTGATAGAGGGAGACTGATTTTGTCAAAGTCAGTCCTCTCTTCATTGGCCATTTACTACATCTCTATTTTCAAGATTCCTAGAACTGTAGAGAAGCTTATTGAATCTGCAAGGAATTCTTTCTTCTGGTCAGGAGGTAAAAGGGGAACGAGAGGACTTCATCTAATTAACTGGAACAATGTGTGTAAGAGTAAGGAACAAGGAGGTATTGGTCTTTGTGGAGTTGCCACTTTCAACAAAACCTTGTTATTGAAATGGTTATGGAGAAGGGGTGAGTGTTCGGAAGCACTTTGGGCTGTCATTATCAGGGATTTGTACTACTGTGATGATAACAAATGGAGTCTCTTTCCGTCTACTACCTTTAATCTATCCCCTATTTGGAAGAACATTGTGAAGGAAGCTGATTTTTTGGCTTTATCCTATGATATCCAGATTGGCAATGGATGTGACACTCTATTATGGAAGGACAAATGGTGCTCCGGCCTGGTTTTCTCCTCTCTTTTCAGCAATCTTTTCAATATCACTCAGTGTAAAGAGGCTTCGGTGGCATAGGTATTGGCGGTTCATGGCTCAGGATCTATAAATCTTCATCTGAGAAGGGATCTCACTGAACTAGAAGTGGAGGAACTTTTAAGTATGCTCAACCTTATTAACAATATCAGAATTTGTGCTGAGATTCCAGATAAAAGAGTTTGGAAATGGAGCATCAATGGGAAGTTTTCAGTCAAGTCTATTGTTCAGATCATTAATGATGGTGGTTGTAGGGTTTGGTGGAAGAATCTAGTTTGGTCTAACTGCCTGCCTAACAAGATTAAGGTTTTTCTTTGGAAGATTGCCTGGTCTAGAATTCTTACAAGCAAGAGGGCCAAACTTCTTCATATCCCAGGGAGTTATTCATGTGTTTTCTGTGCAATGTTCGAAGAAGATCAAGATCATCTCTTTGTGGGCTGTGGCATTATTATCATCCTTTGGAAGATCTTATGCAAAATTTTTGGAATCACATGTGTGGATCATTCTTCTGTTTTGGAGCTACTTAACTGGTGGTCCAGAGTTTGCCCTTTTCCAGATCAGAAACATTTGTGGTTCAGCATTTGTTCAGCCTTGATGTGGACTATTTGGTGTGAGAGAAATAAGAGAAAGTTCAGTGAACAATGTTGCAGTGTCACTGATTTGTTGAAGAATACTTTTAAATGGGTGGAAGAGTGGGGATTTGCTGCAGGCATCTTGACTGATGGGAATTCTATTCTTTTGTAGAAGGCTAGGTTGTGGAGGGCTCATTTTAATTAATGGCCCTCACTTTGTTTTTCTGTTTTATTCCCTTGATAAAACAGATCCCTTGTAATTTCTGTTCAGTTTAGAGTTTGACTGGGTTGGGGGTTTGTCCTACCAGGTTGTTTGGTGTCCATGGGTCCTCTTTGTATTTCACATTCTCCTAATCAATAGAATTGTGACTTTCAGTCACCTTCTAAAAAAAGCATGATTCATCTTTGTCAAGTTGGGTGCCTAGGCACTGGGTTAGACAACCAGGCGGGTTTGATGGGGCCCGTTTATAGCTCCCAAGCCATTTGCCATCCAAAACTAGTCATTGGAGATTAGCTAGCCTTAGTCTCCAAGGGCTAGTTTAACCAGCCACTGGAGTCCCAATGGCTAGTTGGAATCAGTCCAGATCAGCCAATCCAATGCCTAACTAATCCCTTAGGAATTGGGAAACAGGGGATTGGATCAGATCAGATTGGCAAAGTCAATCAGATCAAACGATCTGATCCGATCCATGTTAATCCTGCCTATGCTCTACGATGAATGTCAAGAAAGATCTTGATAGTAATAAACCAACAATTACTCCCAAAGCAAATGATAGCATGATGGGTCTTGGAACAAGCATCGTGGCCCTTGTGTCAAAAGATAAAATGTGATAGCTTAAGTTCATGGGATCTAGGCTACATCAAGACTTTAGGCTCCCATTTTCTAATGGGTCCAATCAGAAGCAATGACAGGAGCACCGTTCTTAACTTGGCAATCTACTTCATCTCTATGTAGCTTTTCTTTTTTCGGAAAGCAAAATAAAAAGTGCATTCAGAATCTCAGAAAGAAAGAAGATGATGTTGGACTAGTGTTGCTGGAAATGTTTTAAGATTTGCTGGAAACAATGCAATGACAACTTTGAGATGATAGCAAACCGCAAAGACAGTTTAAGCAGAACACAACAAATGCTGGAAACTGAGATCTGATGATCATTCAGCAACTTCTCTATTGCCTACCTCCAAGGGGACCTTCACCTGACGGACCATAAAATCTCCTCTATGCCAAACAGCTGCAAGTCAGATTCTGGGAGAATCAGCAAGCAATTTATGTCCACAGTGCCAGAAAGAGGTCAGAACAAATTAGATGAAATTAAAGGTTGAGGGACCTCAAAGAGGTGTAAGAGGATTTTCAGCTTGTATCAGTTAAGGAAAAGATGGGTAGTGACAGGTCTAATCCTTGTAAATGACATGGATATGGAAGAAGTGATTTTTTTTTTTGTTTGTTTGGCCCGAACTTCTCTAGGACCCTTCGACCTGGGCAGGCCTTGATATCTTTACTAAATTGGGTAAAAAAGGGAAGGTTCACAGTGAAGTCTTTGGTCACAAAATCTGATCATCAAGAGGGTGGATGTCAACTGTAAAATTGGAAAAACTGTCTCTACCCAAGGAACTTTTCCTCCAAAACAAAAATCTTCCTATGGAAAGCTTCACATGTGATGCTGCAGTCCATGTGTTTATGAAGATAAACTATTTAGTCTGCCGTTATTATGCAAGACTCAGTGAATCACCAATTATTGAGCTGCAGAGACATTAATGTTTCTTTTTGGCAAACAGGTATCTGGTGGGAAAGAAGCCACCATGTTTAGACAGATTTTTAGGAATTATTTTGACATTACAAGATTGGACTAATGTTTGCATGGTATTGGTGCGTTCATGCCAGACCCAAGCCCATTCTCATACGGGACTTTAAAGAAGCTTTGACCGATGGAGAACATAACTAGATGAGTCGTACTTTTTCTATCATGCACCCTTTTAGTTTGTGTAATGTTGTTTGTTGACATGTTCAGTGTTCAGTCCATCAACTTGGTACATCTATCTATACTACAGGCTAATAACTTGTATTATCTTTATTAAGAAAGAGTGGTCTGTTGGCCACCATCGAGAATAACAGAAGATTAAGAAAATTAGGAAAAAAAGAAGTCAGATGTACATTAATCATGCCAAATTAGAAACCGGAAATTAATAGTTTGACTTTACAAAGGAAGGCAGGTTAAAGCAGTGATCAAACCTTCAGTACCTTCTGGATTAGCATTTGCAGAAAGAAGATTGTGTGGGTTATGACTATGCTTCAAGCGCAGCAATGATTGCTGAGGATGCTGGAGAACAATACCATACCTGCATTAACAATATAAAGTCAAATTGTAAAACATTTTATCCAGGTGGAAAAATAACATTAAAGAATAATGTGTTAAATAGATAAATGTCTTACTTCTTACTGAAGTAGTCTGAGAAATCTGTGTAACTTGCTGACGAATCATCAAAGGGACTGCCGGCGGATGTACCACTTACTTCAGAAAGCACAGTATAGATTTTCCCGGTATGAACTGCCAAAACCACCATACCTCTGAGGTCACCCAAAAGGACAGACTTATCAGCAAGGTGGACATGATTGGATCCCTTGAATTCTGTCTCATATGAACTTTGACTTGAATCTAGTGGAATTAATGGATTTTGCAGTCCCAATAAATGGTTATTTCTCATGAAATCCACCACATAGACACATGCTCTAATAGCTTTCCAATTTATATTCAAAGTTTCATGACCTAAGGTAGATGAAGCATCAATGGGTAATATCATATACATCTTTGAAGTACCCCACAAAGATCTACTTTCTGGATTAAGTATGAATCGCCTTGGGACTCCAGAAGATTTGGATCCAATAAACAACTTACCAAATAGTCCATTAAAGAAAAACTCATGGAAGAGTTTTGCATGTGCCACCTGATGTCATGAAATCAAAGATGTTCATTATAACTTGATAAGGCTGGGCCAAACAGAAAGGATAAAAATATATATTATAAGGAAAGCACCTGTTCTGCAGTCAACTTGATCTGTCCACCTGGGGAAACAGATGACTTAACAGACTTGTCGATTAGATTAAGATCAACTTCCACATGAGAAACATCAGAGTACAGTACAGCATCAATTAGCAGAACAAAGTTAGAATACTTTTCATCATCTTGATTGCAAGTGAAGACTATTTTATATGCTTCTAAAGTCACACTGTCTTGTCGATTGGCCCAAGTTCCTAACAAAGCCCGAACAGTTGTTGATCCATGTAGTTCCTTCCTTTTTGTTGTTCCTTCAGATAACATCATACGTTAAAGAAAATGACATATGAATATACAGATGCCACATTCACTAAAGAATACACACATACAGAGAAAAACAGCAAAACAAAAATCCATATTTAATTCAGGAATTCTATATAGTTAGATGAAGCAGAGTGCACAGGCTCTTAGCTGCAATCCTTCATTTTTGTTCACAGAAGCATTGAGTGCAACAGAAGGGAAAAGATTCTTACCCAGGAAAAGATAGCTTATTAATGAATCATGCAATATCTTGTGATAGCAATGTCCACCTGTGGATAGAATAGAAACCTAACCCATAGTACCATATCCAGGTTTGCTATTTTACTCCCTTTATTAAGATGACTCGCAGCAGTCTTTCTGACAGTTTTTCTTTTTAAGGTAACATAAAGTCGCAATTCTTTCAAAGATGGAAAAATAAGATACAGCACCCGTGGGGCAGAAGCTATCAAACAAAACTAAGTTCAAACCCACACTACTCTACCTCTGCTAGCTGATTACTTGATTAACATATTTGGATAAACAAGTATTACTGCAGCAGATGGGCATCCAAGAACTAATGATTAACATAATTGGATAACAAGTAAGAAATTGATGTATGCCTCATGCATAATTAACTCAAAAAGATGTAAATCAAAATTACCTGCACCTAACGTAGATTGCACATTTTCCTCAATGTGATCAGCTTCAACAGTTTCTTCAACAAAGGGAAGAAGATGATCATTAAGTGCACCTATTTTATGCAACTTCTTGCAAGCATCTAAACACACAAGCTGCTTTGCTAAATGAGAACTTCGGCCGACAGGCCCAACCAGCATAGGAACAGCTGCATTAGGGGGCAAGGTCAATGTGCACTCATAAGATCCACCATATGAAGAGATGTGAAAACGCGGCTTTGGTGTAAAATACCTGAGATATAATTTCGTCAGTTGCATCTGAATTAGTAATATTGATGCAGAACGTGAGCACAAAGTCATCAAACATTTGGCATTTGAAACTAAAAAACAGATGAAAGCACCACAGGCATTGGAGCAGTTGACCTACTTATCTCTAGGGAGTTTTTCACAATATTTATGAATAAGATTAATGCTGGAGTCTGCAGTAACCATTGCTCCAGTTGTCTCAACACGGTATGCACTTATTTCCTCATTTTCACAACATACGGATATGCAAGCATCAGGTTCTCTATTCAAAGCAGTATCCATCAGTGAATGCTTACTCCTAATAATGTCAAACAACAGATCTCTTTGCTGAACATTTCCCCTGCATCCAAATTTATCCATGTCATATACAAGTCTGGAATGGGCACAAGACATATAGATACCACAAAAAAGATCTACTATTTGCTTCCTTGATGATAGAAACAATTTAAATCAACCATTGCAAGCATGCCAACTCTTTAGTGTATTTATAAGAGGGGGACTGAATTATTGAAATAAATCTACAAATAAAGATTTAATGATTCTTATTTTTAGGTCATGTATTTTAAATATATGACATCGCTTAATAGACAATCTACTATACAAGCTATCTTCTATTGAGGCGGCTGATGGAGTGACATAGAGAGAGATGAGGAAACATTTACATATGATTTTGATTGATTTAGAGAAGGCTTATGATCAAGTACCAAGAGAGCCAATCTGATGGACTTTAGAAAAGAAATTACTATCTAAAGGATATAATTATGCGGTTTAAGGGTTATGCATGAAGGGGTTTTTTTTTCCTAGTATGACTACCATCATTGGAAAGACACTTGAGTTTCCTGTTACTATAAGTTTACATTAAGGGTCAACATTGAACCTTTACCCCTTACTTCAGTTACGGATGAAATGACAAAGCATTTATAAGATGTCATGCTTGGTTTACATTATTGTAGATGATATTGTTTTAATTAATGATAATGCAGAGAGTTTAAATGATAAGTTAGAATGGTAGAGGGATGCATTGGAATCCAAGGGTATTCAGATTAGTCAAATTACGTCAAAATGTATGAAATGTAATTTTTGTAATATGCTGGTAGACCAAGAGTATTTGGTGGTAATCTACAAGCAAGTTATTCCTAAAAGTGGCGACTTTGATACTTTAAGTTCCATTATTCAAGAGAATGGAAAGATCCAAGAGGATGTCGCACATAGGTTAAAGGCTGGTTGTATGAAGTGGAGGTGTGTCTGAGTCTTTTGTGATTGAAAGGACCCAAAGTGTTGCAAGTAGAGGGAAGGAAGGAGGAAGAGGAAGCACTGGACAGAGCAACAAGGGTTGCAGGCTTGCAGCACCAACTACCAGGCTGATCCCTACATCTTTTCTATTTATATGCCTCGTAGGGTTACAACAAATGGTACAAGACAGAAATACCCTTGTCGCAATGACCCATAAACACACCCTCACAAAGCACACAAAATATACAAAAAATTATAATGATAGGGACCAAATTACCCTTGACTACAAACACATTAGAGAGGGTGATGAGCTGATTGACAATCAAAATGAGATTAAGGAAAGGTTCATCAAGTTCTACGATCAATTGTTTAGGGAGGATGTTGAATGGAGACCACATTTAGAAGATGGGATGCTTCCCAAGCTAGATGACTCTAAGGCTGATGTTTTAAGTTCACCTATCCTGGAGGAAGAGGTTAAGGAAGTGGTCTTTATTATGAATCCCAATAAAGCTCCGGGACCTAATGAATTTTCCTTGGGTTTTTATCAGTTCTTTTGAGATTTGGTAAAGGAAGATTTGACGAGTGTGATGAAAGGATTTCAGGACAGACCGTATAGTATCAAGTGTCTTAATTCAACACACATTGTATTAATTCCCAAGCTAAAGGGTGTTGAAAGAATGTCTGAATTTCAACCTATTAGTTTGTTGAATGGTTGTTACAAGATTATCACGAAGGTTTTGACCTCAAGGCTTCAGAAAGTTCTTGAACGTCTTGTAGGTAGAAACCAATCTGCATTGTTACATGGGAGGTTTATCTGGATAACTATGCGGCAGCTTATGAGGCAATCCACTTCCAGAAGAATAGAAATAGACCAGGGGTTCTCTTGAAGCTTGATTTTGAGAAGGCATGTGACAAAGTTAGTTGGCATTGTGTCAGAAAAACTCTTGAGCTGATGGGATTTAATCAGAAATGGATTGAATCAAGGTAGGAAGAATCGGGGATCGGGCACGGATCGGCCTAGTCCAAACCGATTGGATCGACCAATCCGATCATGACCGATCCCAAGCCGATCCGGACCGGTCCCCCATTTATTTTTTAATTTTTTATTAAAAAATTGGTTCGATCCCAGTGCAATCCTAACCGATCCCGACCGATCCTGTCCGGTCATGACCAACCTTGGCCGATCCCGACCGATTCCGGCCTAGACCGGTGGATTGAGGATCGGGATAGGTAGGACCGGTTTGGGTCAAAACTGATCGGATTGGCCGATCTGATCCGATCAGTGCCGATCCTGCCTTCCCTGGGTTGAATGGATAATGGGCTGCATTTCTTCCTCTAGACTTTTTATTCTTGTGAATGGAGAACCATGTGGGTATTTTAATGCCTCCATAGGGCTCAGACACGGGGATCCTATATCTCCTCTTATCTTCATGTTGCTTGGTCAGATTTTGAGTTCTTTATGGGAGAGACCATCTCATCTACATCTTGTTGATGGTTTCACTGTTCATAGTAATGGTGTTCAGCTAACACACCTACCTTTTGCTGATGACGCACTGCTGTTTACATCCAGAAAAGAGAACATTCAGAATATTAAAAAATTGTTGCTGATAGTAGAATTAATCTCCGGGCTGAAAATAAACTATGGAAAATCTGAGGTGGTGGGGATCAATATGGACCACAACAGAATGTTTGGGATTGCAAGAAGCTTGGAATGTAACTGTTCTCAATTTCCCATTAAGTATCTAGGGTTGCCTTTGACTGATGGGGCCATTAAGGTAAGGGATTGAGACGCACTGATCAAGAAATTTGAGAACAGATTGGATGGTTAGAAAGGGAGACTTCTATCAGCAGGAGGGAGATGGATCCTCCCCAAAACGGTGCTCTCTTCATTGCCTATATATTTTGTCTCTATTTTCAAAATACTGAGGACTGTGGAAAGAATTTTAGAAGCTGCGAGAAGCTCTTTTTTTTCTGGTCAGGAGGTAACATGGATAAGAAATCCCTTCATTTAATTAAATGGGAGAATGTGTGTAAGGAAAAAGGGGGTGCTGGCCTTGTTAAAATTGCAACTTTTAATAAGGCTATGGTTGCTAAATGGCTATGGAGGTTGGGAGAAGACCCAGAGGCGTTATGGGCTATGATTGTTAAAGAGAAGTATTTTTCCCACAACAGCAAATGGTACCTCTACTCCTTGAGCTCTCATAATTTGTCATCTATATGGAAGCATACTGTCAAGACTGCTGATATTCTATCAATATCATTCAAATTGAAGCTGGGGAATGGTGAGCAAATCATGTTTTGGAAGGATAAGTAGTGGTCAGATTCAAAACTGGCAAGTCAATTTAGAAATCTGTTTTCTATTGTTAGTAACACTGAAGATTCAGTATCACTCGTCTTGTCTAAGGTCAATAGGGGGCAGTTGAACAGATTGTTAAGAAGAGATCCTATGGATGTGGAGTTTGAAGAACTCATCTCTTTATTCAACATTGTTAATCAGACTCAACTAGTTCTGCAGCAGGAAGATAGTAGAGCATGGAGGTGGAAGAATAATGGGAAATTCTCCATTAGTTCTCTTGTGAAAGTTTTAGAAGATGGAGGTTGCAGAGTATGGTGCAAGGATATTGTTTGGGCAAAAATTCTCCCAAACAAAATTAGGCTGTTTCTCTGGAAGATTGCCTAGAATAGATTGCCAACTGGTCAGAGGATCAAGAAGATACCTCATATTGAAGACTCCAGATGCATTTTTTGTGCCTTGTTTGAAGAGGATCAGAATCACCTTTTTTATGGGTGTGGTATTGTTAACTTTCAATGGGAAATTCTTTGCAAACTGATGGGTATCAGCTGAGCGAATCACTCATCAGTCATGGATATGCTTAGATGGTGGATAGAAGTTTGTCCTTATACAGACCATAAGGACATGTGGCATCTGTTCTGCCCTGCTTTGTTACGGTCTGTATGGATTGAGAGAAACAGAAGGAAGTTTAGGGAAGAGTTTATGAGTGCCAGTGACATGGTGGGAAGAGCACTCAAATGGGTTCAAGACTGGGGAAGAGCATCAGGCATCTATCAAGATAACAACCAGGAACTCTTGCTGAAAGTGAGCCAGTGGAAGATCATGGTGTCCTAATCTTTCTATTTTATGTACTCTGTTTTATCATCTTGATAAAACATTAGATGCATTATAACTCTTGTGACTTTTTGTGACTTCCCAGTTCTCATGTGTTTTTGGGTTCTTGGGACTTTGACTTTTCTTGAGTGTATTTAGTGTCATCTCCTTTGTACTCCCTTGTACTTATTCTCAATGAAATTGTGCCTCTTGTCACTATTCCCAAAAAAACCCTACGCAAGAAGACAAAATAAAACCATGATAGTTGATACCATTCATGCTTATAACATGAGCATCATATGCAAGCATACAACAGACTAAAAGCTCTAATACCTTTCGAGCATGATAACATAATGTGAACCGGCTTGACGTGCTCGTCCATGTGACTGAATATAACTGCGAACTGTTTTAGGCAGGTCAAAACGTATCACACATGAGCAGTTTGGTATGTGAAGTCCCTCTTCAGCGACATCAGTTGTGAATAATAAGTTCACCTATGACAGACAAATCCTTTTACTTCAGGAAAGCAACATATGCTGGTTACATTGATCAGAGAAGATTAGGACATGCAATAAGATACCTTCCCAGAATGGAATGACTTCAAGGTTTCCTTTTGGTTTTTAGAACTCAGTGCATCCTTAGATGAATTTCCACCAGTCAAGTAAGCAACAATGAAGTGTGATAAAAAGCCAATTTTCTTGATGAATCGTTCAATTACTTTAGCTGTAATAATTCTTTCCACAAAAATCAAGCAAAGTATCTGCTTCGAGACCCTACAGCCAATGAGAGAAGCATGTGAATTACCAATTGATATTTGAAAAGAAAAGAAATTATGTAGGCTCGTAGTCCAACAGATAAGGGTTGCATACCCAAATGACTGAAAAACTCTCACTAATTCATACAATTTTGGAGAAATACAACCCATTTTTATTGCCTCTGAACAGCCGGACTCTGTCTTCAATAACTGTTCATGGTCTGAAATAGACTCAGAAAAAGAAATGAGGTTAGCAAATAAAGCAGAACAATGAAACAAATTTCACAGTCTCAGTGCCCCCCCACCCCAAAAAAAAAAAAAAGAATTCCACAACAATCAGTAAGAAACGGAATAGCAAAGTGGGGTTAAGAAGATAGCATTCCTGCACAATCCCCAACCCTCAAGAAATACAGGGAGCAACTTTGTTCCTCTGATAGAAAATGTTTCATGTAGGAAGAACACTTTGTGAATATAAAAAAACTTCCATTAAATATGGATAAAAATTTTATCCAGTCTGCTTCACAAGTTTGCAGATGATTTGCAAATGGAGAAACACAAAAAATATTGACTTTCTAACTATGGTGAAGAGAAAATCGTGAAAAAGATATCCCAGCAATGTAGATATGGCCATTGATATAAGAATGCGAGGAATGATATTATACCGCTATCTTTACCACTTTATTCGCCACATTTTTGTGAGCTGTTTGATTATTAGATCAAGGAGCTCTCATTGAATGCATTAATTACAACAAAACTTGTGCCAAAAGTAACTTCAATAACAAATTAACAACCATCTGATCAAATGACTCTGGATGATTGTGGTAAATAGGGTGGTAAACAGTATGCTATAATAGCATTCTTCTAGGAATATTTTCATTAGGTGAATTCATTAAATTTGGCCAATGAATCTCAGCAGATATGAAAAATCTCTTTTCACAAAATCTTTTTGAGAAACTTTGGCAGGCAAGTCAAGGCATGACCTGACGAATGCCTCCAGATAGACATTTGAATAGAATGTACTATGATGAAGAAAGTGTTAAAAAGTCTTGTGCAAACAAAGCTTGGGAATAAGATGTCAATTTATCCTCAAGCTGAAGAAATTCTAGGCTAAGCAACAAAATGCAGACAAATCTTACCATGGAATGCACAAGCTATAGAATAATATGCAAAAATCTAAACTACAAGAAATGTGATAGCTAGAACTTTTATACCATGTGGTAAAGTTGATTGAATTTTATGCAACACTTCCTCCAAAAAAGAACTATGTTGCAACAAAGTTCCTTTAGTAAAATCACATCCTTCTGAGCATGGAACACGGACGTTTTCCATACAGATCTTAACAGCCTAATACAGATTAATAGCATCAGTGAAGTGAAAGTGAGATATGGTTAGGAAAAAATAAATTGTAAAAATAAGAAATTAAGCACTATTGAAGTACAAACATAAATTGCAGCATTGGCTGAAAGGGAACAACTAAATAAAACATCTAGTTATGCATGTACTGTGGACAAATTTTCATTTGGCTCTTTCTTTGCGCAAGAAAAGGAACTCATAGGTCTCTATCCTTGACCACCTGTCTAAAAAGTGAACACACCTTTGGATATCTTAGCCTCACTTACTAGAATACATTGCATATTCTCTTTAACAGAATGCCATGAACAAAAGATAATTATGTTGTAAATGTGCAGACCGTCTACAAGTAAAGCAAGGGTGGGTATCTTATGAGTTGGAGACAAGCATCCAAAAGAACAGCAGAAACAATATTTCCATATATAATGATTCATTTGTATTTTATCAAAATTTTCTGCCTTTTTGAGCAGTCGACTTCCACTGATTATTTGATTGATGGCCAGAAAATTATCTAAGTTCTGCTTACAAACTTACATTGTTATATTATTTAGAAGGCTTCTATTGGAAAGTCTGATTATTGGAAGTTTGGAACAGCAAATTATTCTTAAAATTAATTGGGATTTTTCAATTATCAGACCCCAGAAAGTTTTGATATTACAAATAACTCCCTCTCATCTGACTATTTACAAAAAAGCCTCCACAACATAGATGGCAGTACCGGTATCGGTACCAATATCGGAGGGTACCGATACCGATACCGGCCCAGTATCGGCCGGTATCAGCCGATACCCATTTACAAGTATCGTATCGGACTAGGCCGATGCTGCCAACCATGCTACACAATCTCAACTTTCATACAAAAAAGTCCTTATGGGCACCTTCAGCAACGCTTATAGCAACACTTATTGTGACACTTAGGAAACTTGCACCAATTCATGGGAGATTCTAGAGGCTTATTCATAAATATTTGTATTACAGTTTTTTTTAAATATGCTATTGTTTGGAAGATTTTTTGTTAATCTTCGTCGGGACCTGACCTAGACGTCTCTCCTATTGGATTATTTAGAAAATCCATAGCATTTTTGTTTTTTTGTTTGTCTAGAGAAATATAGGTCGGTTTTATATTTCATTGGATTACGAGGGTTTGGGATTAGCCCTCAGAGAATCTGGAACTTCGAATCAGACGAAGATTCGAGTATATGACCTCTCTCCACTGACCTCAGTCAGTGTTAATTACGACGAGCAACTACTCGACAACCCTTGATTAACCGTCCGTATGATGTTCTTTTATCATGCAACACTACTACTACAGGCAGCACATGCATATGAATATGAAGATGTATTTTAGGTTAAGCCTTTGACCTCACCCAGGTTTGAGATAAGTTTTATATGGTTTTTGGATTGATTCCAAGGTATTTGGATTGATTCCAGGTTATCTGGATTGATTCCAAGTGTTTTAAACCCACAAGGGTATTTTTATAATTATACAATTTAGGAATTATAGGGGTATTATGGTTATATTAGTGTATGGAAACAAGTTTTAATAGTTTCAAAACCTTATGAGATTTATAGGGTTATTTTTAAGTGTATAAGGGTATTTTAGTAATTTTACCTTAAGCCGGGTTATTGGACTTTAGAGTATACTTTTACATCTTTTATGAGGTATTTTGGTCATAAAATAGATTCTAGTATTTTTTAAGGATTTTATATGATTTTTACAGATTTTTATTTTGAGTGAGGGCATTTTCGTAATTTTATTAAGTTCTATGTATATTTTAATTATTTCGGAAATTTTATATTCTTTCATATTTGGTTCTCTGTTTTTTACTGATTTTTACTGATTTTTTATTGATTTCTTTATTAGTTTTACTGATTTTATTAATTTATTATATATGTGGAGGGTATTTAAGTCATATTTGGTTCCATATGATTTTTAAATTATGTTTCTGATTTTTACTGATTTTTTACAGGTATTTTCTGTTACTTTATATTTATTTTATCAATTTTAAATATTTTTTATAAGTTTTATTAATTAATTAATTATGAGGGGTACATAGGTCATTTTTAATTTAGGTATGTTATTTATTGTTATTTGTTTCTGAATCTAAGTTTATTTATATGTAGGGGTGAGGCCAAGGTTAGGTTGAGGGTGTACATAAAATTTTAAGTTTATGAAATTAAGTATATACATATATTAATTTTTAAATCATGATATTATTTACTTAATTTAATGACACACAAACACACAATTTGGCATGAAAAGATTGATTTTATTTCGACACGGCTCTGCCTTATGAAGGAGGCGTTTACAAGAATTATTCGGCAGAGCTTCCTCTTAGGATTGAACCTTAGGAAGAAAACTCTCCGGAATGAAAAAGATCCTCCTAAAACGCAGCAAACTCGGGTTAAAAACACCGAGTTTGGTCTTGCAGCAAAACCTCCCTCTTGAAAATTCCACTCTTTGAACCCTTGTATGTAGGTTCTTATGGGTGTGTATCTTGGTACCCTTGTGTTTGGGGGCCATGGGGCCCTATTTATAGGCCCCAACTTGGGCCCGGTGGGGGGTGCCACCGGATGAGCATACGGTGGGGGGTGCCACTGGTTTCAATCTCCCTCCTTCTCTTTTTTATTTTTTTATTCACATAGGTGAGAGAAGGGAGTGAGAGAGAGCATTCAGAGGAGAGAGGGGGGGGATCCGGTGGACACCCCCACCGGTTCCAACCGGTGGGGGTGGCCACCGGCCTTGGACCCCCCACCAGTTGGGAACCGGTGGGGGGTGTTCCCCTCCCCCTCATCCTTTGCTTTTTTTGATTTTTTGGCTCTTTAATGAGCCTTTGCTCAGATTTTGGATTTTGGCCAAGTGTGAAAGGGGTTTTTCCCATTAATTTCAGATTTGGCCAAGTGTGAACGGGGTTTAGGATGGGGGGCTTTAATGAGGGCTTTGCATGGAGTTCTTAACCAATGTGAATGGGGTTAAGAACTCCATTAATTCTCTCTTTCTCTAATTAATCCCCCCCCTCATTTGAATTTTCAAAGAAAAGAGAGGGAGGGAATCTTCCTCCCCCCCCCCCCCCCCAACGGTTTCTCTCTTGGAACCGGTGGGGGGTCCCCCCACCGGTTCCCTCTCTCTCTCCTCCCCCCTCTTGGCCTATTTAAATAAAGGGGAATAGGAGAGAGGGGTCCACTTTCCTCTTTGGGAAATTTTTCCCTTTGGATTTTCAGATTTTCCCCCTTTCTGAACTGCAGATTTTGGTGCCCTTTGGGGACTGGTTTTTGGCCCATTTGACCTCCCTATTGAGCCTTCTTATTGGGTCTGCCTCCCTTGCTATTGGGCCTTTATTTGGGACCATTTTGGGCAAGTTTGGAGACCATTCTGGCCCTATTCCGGGACTGATTTGGGCCCATTTCGGGACTGATTTAGGCCCTCATTTCGCAGCGTTTGGATCATCCTTGTTGCTGCATTTTAGGGTCCTCCTTTGGGCCTCACCATCAAAGGTCATTAAGATGATTTAGGAGTTGATTTTGAAAGCATACAAGGGCGATTTTGGGCTGTTTTAGGCCTCCGTAAGAACCTCGATCAAGGTTTTTTGGCCTAGGTATACTTCTTACTCCATTACCCTTATAATATGTACCTATAGTTTTATGTTTTCCCATACATATGAGAGGGTCTCTATTTGATATTAACCCTCATGTCATAGACATATATTTTCTTGTTTTGCATAACATAGTCCCATATGAACATGTGCTATGCATATTTTCCCATATAGTGAGCTCACATTAATGTGAGCATATGCCATGTAGTATTTTCTACATAATCATGTGCATATGCATGCTCAAATGGCATTATCTTGCATGAAAAATTTTCGGGTTCAACAAATGCCCCCCACGGGATGCGCGCCGTGGACGAAGTCAAAAGCGGGTGTCCCGTGCATCATTTCATATATATGCATATATTCATGGCTATGTGTATGTTTTTGTATATCCCGAGGGATTAACTTCATGCCATATATTGACACTATGTTGCTAATCTCCCCATCCTGCTCAATATGGTTTAAACATATGTGGATTTTTTTAGGAAAATAGCAATGCTACCCCCCACATTCTTTGTGCAATCAATTGCACGATTTGCCATGTATATTTGCTCCTATGGAGCTTGTGGGTTCGGACACCCTTTATTATTATTATTTTTTTTTGGTACTTGAATATTCCAACATCGCTCCAGCAAACCTTGTCTTCATGACTTTGAGGTTTTCTGGGGACGTTTGGAGTTATTCGATTCCCTTTATATTTGGATCCTCTTGGCCTTCGTGACTTGGAGGGTCCTATAAGATTGATGCCATCCGAATTGTTCGACACATTGCTCGGTCCCGGGTATTCTCTTGGCCAGCGGCACTTACCAGCATATACCATTCCTTTGGGGCCCTTTGCAGCTCGGGTACCCCAAATACTTGTTCGGTGGTTATGGCCACCCATTACGTCAGTGCCTGGGCGGGGCTCCTACTTCCAGGTTATTCTCCCCTTAGCAGGGAAATGGCTTCATCATTGCCCACTATTCTTCGGCTGGCGAGCCAGCCAGCCAACCAGAGGACGGGTCAGCTCTCTTATGCCCGTTCCACCCTGAGCTTCATTCCTTTCGGCTCTTGCCGGAAGCTAGATTTCGACCACTCCTCGCGGAATTTTTGGCCATATTTTGACAGAGGAGGAGTTGTTGATCGTACTTGATTTGACCCATGGACATGTTGTATGGGTTATAACGGCGCTGTATTAGATGGGTGGACTTTGAGTACCCGCCCATGCTTGCTCATATTGAAGAAAGGCAGGGATGTTATCTTGGAGCCCTATTATCCAAACCGCTTTGTGCGGAATTTTGGATATGATCAGATGATCCATTCTAGCTTCGCTTTCACCGAGCAGCCTCGAGTATATCAGAAGCGAAAGAGCCACCTCGTTGCTCGATTATGGTGGAACTACTTTCAGCATCAGAACACATCCGGCCAAGTGGCAGTGCCTCTCCCTACTCATGAAGGGGGCATGACCGTCCCTTTTGCTGCTTTGTGGCATAAAAATCAAGGAGAGTTGCGGCTTAGACCAGATCCTGAGCAGACACAAGGTTCCTCCCAGGCTAAGTCTGCTAAAGGGATGGCCGACACACATATAAGGGCCGAGCTGGCCCGCCGGTGCCAAAGGCGAAGAAGAAGAAGGGCGGCAAAGATGATGGCTTCTATAGGCTTGCCACCTCCGGATACATATGGACACATCATTTCTTGGCAGATTGCAAGCTTCCGAAGAAGTTTGAGCACAATGCCTGGCTGCCTATTGGTAGTTTCAACGGGGACCCCGCCAGAGATTGGCTGCGCTATCTCAGCCATATGCTTTCCTGCTTCGGCCCTCGGCGCGAAGCCTTTTTGATATTGAGGACCGAGACTGTTGGCGACGTATGGCGGGTGATGGGACAGGCGGCGACCCAATTAGGGATGTGCCAGGACAATGTCGACTCCCATTCGCTTTAGCCAAATTTCTGCTCTCGCAGGCATCGATATGTTGGAAGGTATGTGGCTTCCTCTTCCTCGTTTTCTTTTGTCAACTGTTATCGGATGTTGACCCCATTTTTTTGTATTATGTAGCTCGGAGGAACTTGCGTCATGATTCCCCAGCTCATTCAGGGGATACCATCCTCCTTTCTTATTCGAGAGAGACTCCCAGGACGCCCATAATTGAGGAGTCGGCTTATACCCCTACTGAGCTATTAGCCTTCTCCGAGGATGAGGGTGAGCCTGAAGTTACTTGCCCACTCACTTCCGACCGCAGGGTAGATTCGCCGACCTGGAGTGGCTTCACTATCAAGCTACCGCCTTCTTCCTTTTCATGTCGTTCAGGAGATACGGAACCTCTTCCTCCTTCTCCCAGGGCAGATGGAAAAGTAGGTTCTCCTGACTCAGGGAAGATTGCGGAGCTAGGTAATATTCTTGTTTTATCTCATTCATTCGTTTCCTTGTCATCCTCTTTGCCAACATTATCATTTTCACTTTTGGTCTTATAGTTCTCCTCTCTTTTTTGTTTGCCAAAGGGAGAAGACCAGGATGACTCCGCCGCCTTTGCTGCCCAGCAAGCTTTGTTGCGGACCGAGTTGGAGTCCGCTCTTAGGGACGTCGCGGCACGGACCGCAGAAGTTTCTGAACTTCGGGCGGACAGGGAAATAATGAACTCAAGCATCGCCGAAACGACGTCGCAAGTCTCTGTCCTCCGATTACAGTTGGAAGAACTGGAAAGGGACTTAGAGGAGGGCGTCAAGCAAGTGGCGACCCTTGACCGCCGTCTGGACGAGCTTACGCGAGAGCGAGATGAGTCGGTCGATAGGGTTGAGGCCCTCCGCCTACTGTTAGATGCTTCGCAGGCTTTGGTGGTTCGAGAGCCGGATCCCGCTCGAGATTAGCTTTCGGGAATCCCTCCCTTCTTTTTGATCTTGATATCGCTTCGCTTTGAAGCCTATTTTTGAGTCACCCCGAGGACTTGTCTCGGGCTCCTTCTTTATGACTATTTATATAAAGAGCTTTAATCAAATGGTGTTCATTCTCTTTCTTTCTTTCTTTCTTTTTTTATTATAAACTAATGTTAGCGCCCTTTCGGGTTTTCACCAACATTAGCCCCCTCTTACTTTTACCTGCTCGCCCTTGCGGGTTTTCATGCAGCGGGGTTATCCGATTTTGTCTAAGGCGCCCTTTCGGGTTTTCACCTTAGCTGGGTATAAGACCATTTTACCCTTAACCGATCCCTTTTAAGGATGAGGTCGATTAAGTCCGTCGGGGCATCTCGCTTTTTAAGCCCCATTTTTTTTATTTTTTTTTATTTTTTACAAGAAGATAACTCTAACTGCCATTAAATATATGCTATGACCAGACCAACAAATATTGGGGGGAAATATGAAATATGAAAATTTGATTGGATATGAGTGTATGAAAGGATTTTTTTCGGGATTTAACGCCCCTCGTGGGCGAAATATGAATTTCATGATTCAAAGCCTCCCGTGGGCGAATTTCAAGATGTGGAGCATTTGTTCATTCATTGTGCAATAAGCAAAGAAGTATGGAGAATTATTTCTGCAAGCCTGAAGATACAGCTGAATTTTCAACATATAGAAGACTTATATTCTTTCTTCAGGAATTTTCCATCAGGGAAGACAATGAGTCAGCAAAAAATGATATTAATTCTGATACATGTTGTATGCTGGAGTATTTGGAGGTGCAAGAGTGATAGTGTGTTCAAGGGGAGCAAAGTCTACATTGAAAATATCTGTCTGCAGGTGGTTTCATTGTGGTACCAGTGCAGTCGACACATTTTGGGCATTTCATGTCGTAGCTGGACTAAAGTCCCAAGTCATATGTAACTGTTATTTTTTTTCTATTTTTTTGATCAGAGGAACCTCTCCTTTAGACTATCTTTGGATGTACTCCCTCTATTTATTTTAATAAAATTGGTGGTACACCTGATTCTTTTCAAAAAAAAAAAAAAAAAAGGGTACCAACGTGTCACAAGTTCTCATAGTTCATGGAAAGAAACAGGGCAACCTGCTATCTATATGATCAGGCAAAAGAGGCAATGGGAACTTATCTAGAGCATTCATGTGCTCACATTCTATAATCCATCTAGGAGGATCATTCAAAATGTTGGGCTTTGCAGGAGGACATAAAATGACTTGATAGAATTGCTAGAAGCTGGAATTGTGGACATATGGGGATAGAATAATTTGGAGGCTGATCCATCATGCTATACATTCAATCATGTTGGGAGAGAATTAAAAAGCTGTTAAACAGTTCAAGCAGAGCACAGGAACAAGTAGTTTGCATAATTTGAATAAGGAATTTAGAATGTACTAGATGCTTGTGTGGAGGAGCCCAAAGTGCCTCCTTGATTTGTAAGCTGGCAGGCTAGGAAGGACCCACATACATGTGTGAGCTCTTCAACCTTGAATTGTGTATGTTGAGCCTTCTCACCTTTTTCTGTAGAGGGATTTTTCTGGGTGTGATACTACTATACTAGTGCATCCCATGGTTGGCAGTACCGGCCGATACCGGTACGTACCGGTATCAGCCGGCACCGATACCATACCTGTAAAGGGTATAGGCCGATACTGGGCCGGTACCGGCCGGTACATACCGGTACCGGTACTGCCATCCATGGTGCATCCTTTCTTGTATTGATTAATGAAATATAGTACTACCCACCAAAAAAGAAAAAAGAAAGCTCAAATGTTCAGTATCTCCTGAAATTAAATATAGGAAACAAAAAAAGTCTCCCTATTTCATTTTGGATAAGAAACTAAGTAAATCTTATGGTGCACCATAAATGCAAGCTACAGTGTCATGGATTATTAAAGAAGAGCCACTCAAATAGAATTATAGAAATGAAATAATGACTACACACCAGAATCACATGACTCTATGTTGCATGCATCATTGCAAGCTAGAACGGTGTGAAACTAGAACTATGAAAATGGTAATGATAATAGACCAAAACTATGAATTGTTTCAACATCAAGAGCTAGACTAGGATTAAACTACTGAGTAGACAACATCTACCTAAATGGAATTATAGATCATAACCAGTCATAATGAAACGTCATCCAGGGTGTGAAATACATTTCCTAGAAAATGTTTGCATGAAACCTTAGAAGCAGGATATCCCTATATTGCCATCAAACCTCACTCCCAAATTGCTCCTATTCCCACTCCTGCTCTCAAAGAAATTTGAACTGTAAAATAAAATATATTCCTCAGTCTCACTCCTCCATCTCCTTCCTATTGCCCCTCCCATTACCAGTCTGCACTTCTAAGTGCAAAACAAATTTAATTCACTTTGTAAAGACATATAATTGCTTGAAAATATGATGGGAGAAACACCTAAGATAGTATAAGTGAAGAGTACAAAAGAGGGGGCTGTGGTGATGGAGGAGGAGGAGGCGGCGGCGGCATAGAATTGTTTAAAAAATGGTGGGAGATGGGAGAAATGCATTGACAATGGCGGAAGATGAAGGGATCAAAGAAGAAGGATGAGACCTAAATATCATCATCAGCAAAGAACCCATTATTTAAATTTTGTTATAAATAAAAACATTCAACATGACCAATGAATAAGAGCTACTTAAAAGAAAATTATTATAGACCAGAAAAATGAGACTATCTGCCAAGAAGAAGCAACATCTATAGAAAACACACAAATAACATGAGAGTACGAGACAAAAAAAGGACTTTACTACTCTAAAAAATAGTACAAGGGAAATAAAAGTAATTCCTTATTTGATTCGTCTAAAGATTGAGTAAATTTTTGCATCTCCACAAATTATGGAAAATATGGATAAGATATTGACAGTAAGCCGAGTACACATGGGAAACCATTGATGTCATCTTTTTTTTTCTTTTTTTGAAAGTGGAACCATTAACATAGTCAAATTAAGTATTTAATTTTTGCAGCATAATCTTGATATTCCCATCAACTACCCCAATTAAAATGGTATAACAATATGCAAATGCAATGAGGAGCTATGGTGGAGAGCACTTTTGTAGTAATAATGATCCTGATAAACCAAAGCCGTAAGTTCCTCCCATCTGGAACATCTCTAGTAATATTTCCCGGCCACCTATCTTGAATCTTATTTTGTCTATTATATCAATTATCAACATAGCCCCCACACATCATCAGCAACATAATATTAGGCTTTAAAAGCTATATAAATCTGAAAGAGACCCACGTACCATGAAAACATATCACGTACATCACAAGCCCTATCCCATCCATTTCAAGTAGGATTTAAGAATCTTGGTTCGTCATTCACATGTCAAGAACAACAAAACAAGATACATAAAGCATACTTGGAAAAAATGGCATGAAGCTTGCTGATATGTTTGTGTAATCATAGAGATGAGTCACCGCCAGATAAATCAGTAACTTACAATATTACAAAACCACATTGTTCACAATGTCGGCTAGTGTATTCACAAATATCTCTAGAATTACTCATCCACTATTATTGAATGATTTTCTCCTACTGGTAAATGCATACTAATTTTCTACCATGTTGAGGATGACAAAGTGTTGCTATTATTGATAGATCACCATGGTACAAGTAGCTTTTTCGTCACTATTGGCCCTACAAATGAGTTGTGTTCTTGTTAAGTATGATATTAATGGGATTAAATGGCCAAGAGCATCCCCCCCTAACCGGTGGGGGTCTTCCCCCCATTAAAATCTCAAAGGTCAGAAGGGAAATCCTTGCTTGGGTGTGGAAGAGCAATAGATAGATCATTGACAAAATATTGTTCTTCTTCCTTCCCTTCGGCAACAGACAATGGAAATAGACCAAATTGTCAAATCCCTTGGTTGCAAGCCACTTTTAGCTCTGAATAACAGGGAGATTGAGCACTGTTTTGTTTTCTCCCGCATTTCTTCCTTCTCTTATTTTTGTGCCTTCAAACATTAAGGAGCTTGAAAGGGCTAGTCAGTCGTTCCTACCTTCATAGGACGGACAGAGCTTCCAGTCCGGCCCATTAAATAAAAAGGAAACCCTAACCGATGGGGGGGTCCTCCTTCATTAAATATAGAAAAAAAAAAAAAAAGAGAGAGGGGTAGGACAATAAAGAAAGGAGGAGAGAAGCTAGATGCCCCACCGGTTCCCATTTGAACCCCCACGGGGTCCTGCCCCTATCAAAACAAAAAGAAAACTCCCCAACCAGTGTGTGTGTGTGTGTGTGTGTGTGGGGGGGGGGGGGGGGGGGGGTCTTCCTCCCATTTAATGCAGAAAAAAAAAGGAGAGGGAGGAGGAGTTAATAGCCTTTATGGCCTTTGATTATGGTGTTTAAATGCCCATTTGGGGCTCCCCATGTTAGTGGAACCTCCACTAAAATAGTGTTTAATGGCCAATCATTGGCCTAATTATTGGGAACTTTTTTCCCCACATGAGAAAGAGAAAAGAGGAATTAATGAGGTGCCCTCATTTAAAGAGGCCCACAAAGAAAGAGAAAAAGAAAAGTAGAGATGAAGGTGGCCACCGGTTGCTTGAACCGGTGGCAACCAGGATACCCACCAGTTCCCCCCTCTCTTAGCTCTCTCTCACCTCTCTCTCTTAGGGAAAATAGTGGGGATGCCACCGGTTGAGCCCCCAACCCTCTATAAATACCCCCCAAGAGGGAGTTGAGAGGACATGCCCATTTGGCCTAAAATTCATAAGGAGAAATTCTATCATTTTGAAGACACGAACTTAGTATTTCGCACAAGTTCAAGTGCACCAAGAGGAGGAGTCTCTTATAGGTTCCCTTTTAAGGTTATCTTAAGGTGATACTCTGCCGAAATTTTGTTGTAAATCCAGCATTACATAGGCCATTACTCTGTCAATTTTTTAATGAAATAATATGTTGCCTATGTTGCTCTCATACTTAATGTATGTATGTATGTTTTTTGTATATGTAAGCTTAATCCCATATCAAATTAATTATGCATGCATGTAATTAGCCATACTTAATCAATCATATGCCTAATTAATTGTACACTTAATGACATAAATATCCTTGGCCTCTCCCCTAAATATAATTAAGTCCTAAAACATACCCAAAGCCTAATTAGTAAAACATGAACCCACTCACATAAACCCTAGCTTACATAACCCATACTTAATATGTTTAAAACATATGACACATCATTATAACCCTTAATAACCTATCTAATTATAGAGTTAAGCAGAAATGACCGAAATACCCCTCTAATGACAAAAAAAGAAAATCCCAGAAAAATGTAAAAAAAACACCCAAGATGACCAGTATGTCCTAAATACCCCTAGAACCCTAGAAAAGACATTAATACCCCCAAACCTAAAAAAAATGCCCAAAATGCCCTCCTCATGATAAAAAAAAAAACTGTAAAATAATAGAAAATTCTAAAAAATATAAAAAGCACCCTGCATAGTCATATACCCCAAGTGTCCTCAAAATCCTAAAAAGAGAAAAAATATCAAAATACCCCTAATACATTAAAAATCATTAAAAATTCTAAAAATATCATACGAAATGTCAAATCACTTAAAACATGTTAAGTACCCATAAAATCCATACTCAACTCAACTCAACTCAATGAAGCCTTAATCCCAAATAATTGGGGTCGGCTATATGGATTCTTTGTTTCCACTCTAAACGATTTTGGGCTACCTCTTCTGAAAGGTTTAAAGCTTTCAAATCATATTGTACTACCCTCTTCCAAGTTAATCTAGGTCTACCCCTTCCTTTCTTCCCCTCCTCTATCCTAATATACTCCACTTTTCTAACTAGAGCCTCCCTAGGTCTACACCTAACATACCCAAACCATCTCAATTTCTCTTCTCTCAATTTGTCATCAATTGGTACCACTCCTACCTTTTCTCTAATATATTCATTATGAATTTTATCTAACCTAGTATGCCTCCACATCCACCTTAACATTCTCATATGGGCAACACTCATCTTGGAGACATGTTGTTCCTTCATCACCCAACACTCGCTACCATATAACATTGCAGATCTTATCGCCGTACGGTAGAATTTTCCTTTCAGCTTCGTTGGGATCTTGCGGTCACACAAGACTCCCGTGGCAAGTCTCCACTTCACCCTTCACCCATCATGCTTTAATCATATGGCTAACATCCTCATCGCATCCTCCGTCTTCTTGGAGGATCGACCCAAGATATTTGAAATGAGTGCTTTGGGATATTGCCATCCCATCCAAGTTAACTCCCACTTTTTCACCTATCCGACCTTCACTAAACTTACAATACATGTATTTTATTTTAGTTCTACTTAACCTGGAATCCTTAGACTCTAAGGTGCTCCTCCAAAACTCTAATTTTCTATTAACTTCCTCTTGTGTCCTATCTATCAACACAATATCATCCGCAAACATCATACACTATGGAATGTCCTCTTGTATATCTTTTGTTAAATCATCCATAGCTAATGCAAAAAGATAAGGACTTACTGCTAATCCTTGATGCACTCCAACGGAAATAGGAAAATCTCTTACTTCCCCTTCGACCGTATGGACACTAGTAGTTGCTCCTTCAAACATGTCTTTTTATGTACCTAGTAGATATCCTATTGCGCTCCAACACCTACCACAAGACATCTCTTAGAACTCCTAGGCCTTCTCCAAATCGATGAACACCATATACAAATCTTTCTTTATATCTCTATATTTATCTCTCAAGCTCCTAATGAGAAAGGTAGCTTCCATAGTTGATCAACCCGGCATAAAGTCGAATTGATTGACCGAGATAGTTGTGTCAAAACGTAAACGATGTTCCACAACCCATAAGACCCATATTAACCCAAAATTACTAAAATACCCCTACAGCCCAAATATACTTAAAACAACTCAAAATCATCTCCTAAGATTTTAAAACCTTCCTAAGTCATTAAAACTGATTTCAAACACCAAAATGACCATAATGCCCGTATACCCTTCAACTTGGCATAATTACGAAAATACCCTTATGGGTTTAAAATATCCAGAATCAATCCAAATACTTAAAATTAATCTGATACCTCGAAGAATTGAGGGTGAGGCCAAGGGCTTAGCCTAAAACATATCTTCATATACATGTGATGCATGTAGTAGTAGTGATACATGTTACAAGGACATCGACGGACGGTTAATCAAGGATTGTTGAGTGGTTGCTCGACATAATTAACACTGACCGAAGTTAGTGGAGAGAGGTCATATACTCAGATCTTCGCCTGATCTGAAGTCTCAAACTCCCTGAAGGCTAATCCCAAGCTCTCATAGTCCAAGAAACAAAATAAATAAAATTGACCTATATTTCTCCAAATAAAACAAAAAACAAAAAATAAAATATGATAGGAGAGATCTAGGTGCAGGTCCAAACAGTTCTCTATGCTCACACATCATTTTAATGTATCTCCTATTCTGTCTTGCAGTTAAAATCTCTGAAGTAACCTAATACCTCACTTGCACAAATAAGACCAAGCTCTTCCATACAATTAGAGATCTTTGTATGATAACTTGACAATCGTTTTCTTGATGCTTTCATGACATTGTCGGTATCTTGAAACTGACTTGTTTGTGAATCCTGCAGATCAACCACCAAAGTATCGAACTGCTCAAGAAGAAAAAAAAAATGGAATTATTTATTTTTCCAAAGAGGAATGAATAAAATGAATAAAGAAGAAAAACTGCCAATATCAAGATCAGAGGCTAAAAACCTTGAGCCAAGAAGAACTTATTGCTGTTTTCAGTCCATCATGTAGAGGCAATTTAGAATCATAGAAAATGTTGATTTCTTTTGCTGATGGGACAAATTGCTCTAGCTCAAATCTGTCTGAAACAGTGTAAACCTGTACCACACAATTGAAAAGCTTAAAATATATTCGATGTCAAGGCACAAGAAGATGCAATATTCAATCGAACTGGTAAGTGCCAAACAGAACCAAGATTGTTAAGAACAAAACCTTGGAATCTAAAATGTTTTCAAGTTCAGATATTTGCCCTTTACAATCAGAAGTTGATGATACACCTAGAGGAAAGATGCATATCATTAGATAAACCATTCTATCATAGAAAAACACCAGATTACTGGCAAAGTAAAGGAATGAAAAAACTACTTCAGAGAAAGAGTGGTCCTTTAACAGAAGAGACTAACTCTCAACTGAAAAAAAAATGGTCTTTTAGAAACAAAAATTATCTTGAGAGAAAATATTGTTTTATCTACAAAGATGATACAAGTCAGATCATGACTTTGAGACCAACTAACCACATGCAAAATTATAAATAACTTTTATTAAGGACTAAAGAACCATAGTCCAGAACAGACATGTCCTAGCCAGCTCTGCCCAAACCCTCTGGTTCAAGCAGCTCCTGGCAGGCTAGCAGGGGAAGTGAAAGAGTGACCGAGGAAGGAGAGGGGGAGAAGAACCTGATTGGGATGGGATAGTAGGAGTAGGAGCAGGAGACTAGGAATGATGGAGAAGAAGAGGGAAAGGAAGAACTCATCTAGCAAAACAAACCTACATATTCCCTTTCTTTTTGGTGCACAAGCTTAGGATTTATAACCAGGACTTGAAGCCAAGTCATGAAGGTAAATTGACCAGATAACTATCCAAAACCCTAGAACATGCATATTGATATATGCAACAAAAAATAAGAGATAGACAAATTGAAGGAATACTTTAACAAAAAAAGACAACAGATCTCTGCTAAATTGCTAATTACACATTGATTAACAAATTCTTGCCTTTTCTAATGACAGGTGAGGCAGTCATTCCAAAAATGTGTGGCTTATGTGTAGAGTTATGGTAGAACTCCTACATCAAAATAAATAATAAAACAAAGAGTTAGCAAGGAAAAATATTCCAATTGCTGAGGAACAGAGAAAACTTTTCAAGATTCAAATATCTGCTACAAAGTGTCCAAAATGAAAAAGGACAATATCTCTTAAGATGATAATTTTGAATACCTTCATTATTCTTGCATATGGATGGTTCCCAGTGGTACGATGGCATTCATCGAATATCATAAACTGCACCATTTCTAGTTTCAAGAATGCTTTCCTCAGAGCATCCAATAGAACCATAGGTGTCATAACCAAGACCTATACAAAATAATGGATTTTCCAGTGTGTTAAGGAAACCATTTAATGATTTACTCATAGGTTAACCAAAGTTACATGGTCCAAATAATTCACATGCTTTGCTAACAAAGGGAAAGACCAAAAAACAAATGGAAAGATCAATTCCTGTAGTACTATTACAAGGTCAACTTTCTTCAAGAAGCCGCATGATCAAAACATTGAAAACAGTGCCATGAAGAATACTAGAAAACTTAGGCTTGTATGGTTCATTAGTAATATTGTCCACAAAACAGTGCCATGAAGAATACTAGAAGACCTTCCTGTTCTCTCCGGCAGCGTCCTGTCCCTGTTGCTTATTCGGACCTTCAACCTGAGCTGTCGCAAGCCAGGATCTTGATTCCTTGGTCTCCGGCGGTTGCAGGGGCTCGCTCTTGGCTGGAAGACTGCTTAGTGGTGTCGGTTTCGAAGGAGCCTTCAAAGCTGTCTTCTCCGGAAGCGTTTTTGGCTTTGAGGGCGGCTTTCCAGCAACTCTGGCCAGAGATTGACAGCTGGTGGATTAGAGAACTGGACCAGGGCTCTTTTCTGGTTAAGAGTCCCCGTCCAGATTGGTTATCCCAGGCTTGCAAGGTTATTCCTGGTTGGAGGAACAAGGTCTTGCTAAATTGTCTGCCATGGAATACCTTGACGTCTACCTACCATGTTCCCCATGGTCGTAAAATTTGGATTAGATTGTTTGGCATCCCGCTTCATGTTTGGAATGCGGAGACATTCCACGCTATCAGCTCGAGTTTTGGTTTGTTAAAGGAGATTGATTCTCAGGCTTTAGATGGCTCCACGTTCGTATTTGCTTGGGTCCTAGTGGAGGTATACTATGAGGAAGATGTGCCTGAGAGAGTACTGATCCCTGTTGCAGGGAGGGACTTCTAGGTGAAACTTGTCAAGGAGTTGCCGTCTTCTTCCTTGCAATCCAAGGACAATGAGATGGACTGGTCCTGGGTGGAGGTAGTAGCGGAATACAGAAAATTTCAAGGGAAAAAACAAAGTTCGAATTATGGTATGTCTGGAAGCTCGCCTGTGCTTTCTTCCGAGTTGATTGAGTCAGCCCCAGTGACTCTACAGAAAAAAGAGGAAGGACCGAGTCGGTGTCTGCCAATGAGTGTGTCTCAATGGACAACTAAGGCGGCGGTTCAGATTCCTCTTCGGGCCAGGCAGAAGGCTGGAACCTGGGTTCCTATGAGTAAAGAGGTGGCTGAGGAGGGGCAGAGTCAATGCTGGAATGTCGCACTTCTCGAGGCGAGGGCTGCGGGCTGGATTTCTTTGAGTTTCGAGGCTCCGATTGTTGGGTCTATGCAAGCTCGACCGTTGGACTCTTCGGGTGGGGAAGAGGAACAGTATCGGGTTTCCGGCATGGATCCTATTTTGATTTTGGATATGGCGGTTTCGGATTCTGACTTATTATCCGACTGGCCGGTTCATCACACAGCTAGTGTCGCTGACGAAGCTCAGGCAGTGAACCGGTTTTTCGAACTTCGGCCGGTTTGCGGTGAAGGTACTGTTCATCTTCCTCCCCGTGATTCTGAAATTGCGACGGGGAAGTCTCCCGACAACAAACTGGGGAAGACCAGTAGGTCGAAGATGGGTCTTAGGGTTGCTTCCAGGGCTGAACTAGGGAGACATGAGAGCCGCCATCTTGTTGACAAGGCTCAGAGGATATCTGTTAGGGCCCAGGTTTTTCCCGTTTTAGCTGGTTCTCCGGTTGATCCCCAGGAACAAAGTAACTCATCTATCCATGATGGTGAGTCAGGGATGAATCCAAGTTAGGCTACAGAAACTGAACTGGACGGGTCGCACCTGACATTGGAACCCAAGGCTTTAGCTATCCAGCTGCCGGGAACAATTATCTCTTTGCAGGGCAATTCTGGCCAGGATGTTTCTAAAGCTATTGTTCCTTTCTCTCCCAGGCATGCTGAGGAGTATGATCAATGGGTAGGGGAAATCATGGAGTTTGACAGGAAAACTGGGGTTTCTTTCTAAGGAAAAGAAGATGCGGTAGTGAGCTTTATCAAGAAACTGAAAAGAACAGAGGCTTTGCATAATTCTTTAAAGAGGAAAGGGAATGGAGGTGGTATGAAAATAGGGAAGAGAGAAGTTAATTTCATCAATCAGAATGAAATTGTTGATTCTCTTAGACCTAAGAAGCAGGGGGGCATGATTCCGGTTTAAATGTTTTTTTGCTCTTGGAACATTAGAGGTCTAAATGGGGAGATTAAGAGAAGGGCTGTGAGGGATCTTGTCAGGGTTCATAATCTGGAATGCATTTGTCTGCAAGAAACTAAGATGGAGACTATGGATGGCATATTCATTAAGCAGCTTGGAGGTGCAGTTTTAACAGAATGGGCTTCATTTCCTGCACAAGGGAACAGTGGGGGTAAGCTTGTTATCCGGAATGGCAACAGATTCAGAGGAAGGATTTGTGATATGGGTACATTCAGCATTTCGGTCAAGTTTAATGAAGTGGCTGGTTCAGAGCCTTGGGTTGTCACCTCTGTATATGGGCCTCATTCTCAACAAGATAAGATGGAATTTTGGCAAGAGTTGGATAGGCTAGCTCTGCTATTTCAAGGAATATGGTGCATACTTGGAGATTTCAATTGCCTCAGATATCCTTGGGAGAGGACCGGCTGTCAGACCTGGAATTCAGATATGCAGAGATTTGGTATGTGGATATCTAATTATGGTATGGTGGACCTTGAAATTTCAAATAGAAGATTTACTTGGTCTAACTTACAAATGCATGGCATTCAATCTAGGTTGGATAGGGTGATGGTTTCGGCCAATTGGGTTGAAAAGTTTCCTGGTTCTCATGTTTTAGGCCTAAATAGGATGGTTTCAGACTATATTCCTTTATTTCTGAGGACTAAAGAGGCACAAAATCTTCATGTATGAGTTAGCTTGGCATACCCACGAGGACTTTAAGTGGTTGGTATCTAAGTGGTGGCAGGAGGAGTCGACCTTTCAGGCGGCTGCTTCATTTTCTAACAAACTGAACAAGGTGAAGTCAAACATTAAAAAATGGTGTGCAGAGACTTTTGGGGCAGATTCTTCTTACAAGCAATGACTCTCTCATAAAATAGATGAACTGGAAGCTAAAGCTGATGCGACTGGGTTATCTGAGGATGAAAACAAGGAGCTAGCTGATCTTAAAAGAGAATATAATATGTGGTTACTTAGAGAAGAGATAAAGTGGAAGCAGAGGTCGAAAGAGTTGTGGTTGAGGGAGGGGGACAAGAATACTAGATTCTTCCATGCAACTGCAACTGCAAAGAAAAGGTCTTTGAGAATTAATCAAGTGAAAGTCGATAATACTATGGTGGAGTCTGAGGAAGAGATGAAGAGTCGCTTTATTTCATATTTTGAGAATATGTTTAAGGAAGACGAGTGGTGGAGACCTCACATCCAGGAGGGTGTCTTACCTAAGATTAATGGAGATCAGGCTATTGAGTTGTATGCACCATTCTCAAAGGAGGAAGTCAAAGTTGCAGTGTTTAGTATGGAAGCCAACAAATCTCCAAGACCGGATGGCTTTTCTATGGGTTTCTATCAGCATTTCTGGGATATTATCAAAGAAGATTTGATGAAGGTAATGAGAGAGTTTCAGGAAAGGCCCCTGTATATCAAACGCTTTAACTCCACCTTTATTGTTCTAATTCCAAAGAAGGAAGGGGCCGATTCTATGACTGATTTTAGGCCCATCAGTCTTTTGAATGGGATTTATAAAATCATCACTAAGGTGCTGGCCAATCGACTTAAGTTGGTGCTGAAGGAGGTGATCAGTTCAAATCAAGCAACATTACTTAGGGGAAGGTACATTCTGGATAATTTCTTGTCAGCTCATGAAGCCATTGTCTCTCAGAAGAGTAGTAGAAAGGAGGGTGTGCTTGTTAAATTGGACTTTAAGAAAGCTTATGATCGGGTAAGCTGGTTGTGTATTCAAAGAACACTTGGGGCTATGGGTTTCAATCATAAATGGATTGGTTGGATCATGAGTTGTATATCCACTGCTAATTCTCAATTCTGATTAATGGTGAACCATGGGGGTACTTTAAAAGCTCGAGGGGCTTAAGGCAAGGTGATCTGATGTCTCCACTGACTTTTATCATAGTTGGACAGATTTTAAGTACCTTATGGGACCGGGCAGTAACACAAGGTTTGGTTGATGGTTTCTCAGTAGGAAGAGATGGTTTTTTATTATCACACCTTCAATATGTTGATGACACATTGCTTTTCTCCTCTGGAAATGAATCTATGATCATAAACATGAAGAGTCTTTTGATTCTTACTGAAGCTATCACAGGATTGTCCATTAACTTTCGGAAATCTAAGGTGGTTGGTATTAATTTGGATTCGGAGAGAATTTAGGAAATTGCTGATTCTTTTACTTGTAAGGTGTCTTCATTCCCAATTTCCTATCTTGGTCTTCCTCTATCTGATGTTCATTGTAAAGTTAGGGATTGGGATGATCTTATTAAAAGGTTTGAGCAGATATTGGAAGGGTGGAAGGCCAAGTTATTATCAGCCGAAGGAAGATGGGTGTTATCTAAAACAGTTCTTTCGTCTTTGGCTACTTATTATCTATCAATTTTCAGAATTCCAAAAAAGGTGGAAAGAATTCTTGAAGCCAAGAGAAGTCTATTTTTCTGGAAAGGAGGGAAGAGAGAAACAAGGGCTTTGCACCTTATAGCATGGGAAAAGGTTTGCAGGAGAAAGGATCAAGGTGGGGCAGGATTGCTAAATATTGATATTTTTAACCAAGCTTTATTGGCCAAGTGGATTTGGAGAATAGGAGAGAGAGGAGAAAGATGCCTTGTGGTCCAGAATCATTAAGGGGAAATACTATTCTGGTACTTCTAGATGGAATTTGCACCCAACATTCTTATCTAATGTGTCCCCAATTTGGAGGAATATTAGTAAAATGGTAGACTTGATTGCTGCCCAATCTCTTTTCGAGTGGGCAACGGGTGCTCGGTTCAATTCTGGGAAGATAAGTGGGTGCTGAACTAGTCTTTGGCAGTGGAATTTACAGATTTATATCTAGTTTCTGAGGATAAGAACAAGGTTGTGGCTGAAATGTATTCATATGGACACTCTAATCTATGGAATATGAGCTTTAGAAGAAATCTTACAACTCTTGAGTTTCAACAATTGTTGGCAGTGCTGAATATCATTCACAATTTTGGCTTGTAGAGAAACTGTGATGATACAAGAGTATGGGGCTGGAATACTAAAGGCAATTTTTCGGTTAATGCTCTGGTTAGAATTATTAATGATAGTGGTGTTAATGTGCCCTAGGGGAATGTAGTTTGGTCCAAGAATTTACCGTGTAAGATCAATATCTTCTTGTGGAAAATTGCTTTGGGAAGGCTCCCAACAATGGACAGGTTGAGTTGGTTCCTCCCTCTACAGAATTTCAGGTGTTGCTTCTGCGGTTCATTTACTGAGGACATGGGCCACTTGTTTTGCTACTGTGGTATTGTTCAAGCCTGGTGGATGATATGCTGCAAAAGTCTCAATATCAGTTGGGAAGAACCTTCCTCTACACTTCTTATGTTGGAGGGATGGGCTATGCTATGCCCTTATCCAAATGAGAAGGAATTGTGGTCTCTAATTCTCCCTGCATTTCTATGGAGTGTGTGGAATGAAAGGAATTATAGAAGATTCAAAGATGAATATAACAGCTTTTATAACATTATGTGCATGATTATTAGATGGGTCAGGGAGTGGGGTATTGCTGCTGGGATTGTAGGGGACCCGAAATTCTCTCCTACTCTGTCTGCTTTGAGGAAGGCTTTGAGGATGATGTGCTGATAGTGTTTCCTTGAGTCCTGTTTTTTTGTCCTGTTTATTATCTTATCCTCTTGATAAGGTAATTGTGGGTTTTTTTCTGTCTATGTATGGGATTTCCTGTGGGTACTCTGAGCTTTTTTGCTCCTTGGTGTAATTTCTGCAATTTATTATTAATGAATCAGTGATCTGTTTTTTATCACTTTCAAAAAAAAAATATATTGTCCGCAAAAAGGATATCCATGTTAGTGGTGTTGCCCATAAAAAGCCGATTTAGGTTAATGATATTATAAATAAGAATTGAGAAGTAGATATATTCCCTTTACCAAACATAATTTGAAGAAAATAAGAATTGTTCACTCTTCATTTTGACACCATGAGATCACAAAGGAACATCATTGGTGAATGTTCACCATTGCTGAAAATCATAGTGGAACTGGAATTTTCTTCAAGCAATTTTGCAACACCAAGCCCGTTCTATAGTAAACAGACCACAAGTCTCATGTTTTCACCAACTAATCTTCATTCGTCAACAAGGCATTCAGTTTTTGCTGAAAGTTCGTATACAAACTTCGATTCAATTTTCTAAAATCTCTCCAACACCATGACAAATAATACAATACATCTCTTAAACAGTGGTCTAAAATATATGATAGCTCCACAAAATAGCCACATATTTGGTATAGACATGCTTATATTTCATAAATGTATAACTCCACACAGACATCCATGCTCACAGTGCACATAGATAGAGAAAAGATGAAAACACACACAGAGTATATACATATAGTAGAACTATGGATGAAGAAGCTTTACCTGGTGGGCAGATATCTCTCTCTCCCAGCACTTTGCAGTCCACTGATCAACTCCATCGGCCCCACAATACTGAGCCACATCAAAGTCCGTGTGGACCTTGATCACGTCAAATTGCTGCTCACAAACAAAAATCATCAATCCAAGATTGCTTATGAATAGATCAGATAAACAAGAAGACGCACTGATTTGCAAGATCTCAACGACACAAAGATCAAACCAAAGCCTCAATAACTCCAGAAAAAATGACCTGATTGACGAGATTAACCGTGGGGGCGAGAAATATGATGATCCTCTTCTGTGAGCTCATCTTGATGTCCTTCCCGAGCTCCTTCATGAGCATCACGGCAATCATCGTCTTCCCCGACCCCGTCTCCAGCACCGCGATCGTGTTCCTCCGCATCGCCACCTCGTACACATTGACCTGATACCTGCAGAAAGAAAGAACAATCACCAATGCCATCGCCATCGCCATCAGGAGAAGAGAGAGAGAGAGAGAGAGAGAGAAGAGGGGACAAGGTGACCTTCTCGGCTGGAAGTCCTTGCCCATGTCCGGCGTCTGCTCCTCACCCGTCTCCCTTGCTGCTCCACTTCCAGTAGCTTCCCCACCTTCTCCCTCGCCGGCTTCCTCCAGAGGCCTCTCCGCAGCTCCGCCTTGTACTCCTCCCGTTGCTGCTTCCTCCTCCGAAGGCCCCGCCGGCGGTGTAGACGCGCCCATTGCCGTGCCCAAGTAGCGGATTCCCAGAGGCCTTCGGGTTCCGGTTTCACCTCTTCCGGGAGGAGAGCAAAGGGTTCCGTTTCAGACCAGAGACCACCAACAGGGGAAGACGAAGACGACGAGGACGACGACGACGAGTGTCGGGACTTAAATTCTTGCCGCTCACACGCGAGTTCAATTACCTCTTCCGGGGAAGACTGATCTGGAACGTCCGATCTCGGGTAATCTAACGGACGGCGTGATGTTGCCAACCGAGGCGATAATAAAAGCGCGTGATGGAGACCAGGGGTTCGTCCTGCAATGCGTCGACCGATGGCCATGAGCCACGTGTATTTAGGCGCATTGCGCCAAAACTGTCGACGTTTCGGATTTGGCGCGTGTGCGAGATTCCCGTCTGTCGGGCTTCGGGGGAATTTTCGCGTGAGGCGGGCCTTTTCCGGTTTGTACGGGATGGAGGGCCGAAGGCGGATCGGTCGTTAGATTCCCTGCGTCACCTTGGCACGTGTGGAGGAGAAGGAAAAAAGAAAAAAGGGGTAAGATGGGCGTAATGGGAGGAGAAACTGGAGCCGTCCGTTTACACTGATCGTCGGGGATCTTTTGATGGTTCCATGTTCGTCGCCTTCATGATGGGATGATAAGTGCATATTCTATAGTTTAACCTATGAATTCATTTGATTATTATAAAGACGATTTGCACACAAAAAAAAAAAAAAAAAAAAATCTTTTATTGGCCTCCAGACAAGATCTATTCAACCTGTGCTTATCTTACATATACAAGCAACATTTTTTTGTCTTCATCTTCAACAAATGATTACTTCCTAAGAAGGTTCATATATGATGAGTTAAAGGACAATTAATCAGACGGTTAAAATTAGAATCTAGTTAGAATGATAATTATGGGAAGTAGGTTTGAGGGACTATTATGACTATCAATTGGTCACATATAGAGGCCAGAGGAGGAACATCTAATGGCGAAAATCCCCCGAGTATATCTAACAGCTCAAGGCACACACAAAAAAATCCTAACACACATCTTAATTCTAATCTTTGTGACAACCCTCATTTGGCAATGGAATAAGTGGATGGAATAAGAGCTTAGCCAATCATCCATGTTAAAATACGTTTAACAACTGGAATATTCGAGGTGTTGAACTTTCAGTCAAAGAGAAGAATAGCCTAATAATTTCTATTTAGCGTTTTTCCCTAAATAAAAGAAATGGGTAGAATATCATACCCTCCTACTAAAAAAAAGTGTTTATTTTCGCCATCTTTTGTCAAACAGAAAGTTGATGAATGAAAGAATAATTCTTTTGTGAAAGGTGCTCTTCCCCACATTTATTTTATGAATATTTACATATAGTACCAGTCAAATCGAATTATGTGATAGTTATAATAAAAGACAAAAAAGTTTCTCAAAGATAACAAGGAAAATCAAGGTAAAATACGCCATCTATTAGAACCTCAACCGCATCCTCTTTAAGAGGGGAGATATAAATTCTAACAATAAAAAAAGAAAATGTTCTACAAGCTATACGCTAATTATAATTAGAAACTTGAGGTTGTGCGTCTTGTTTCAAAGGTAACTAAATGATAATCAAAATAATCATTTATATTTTGGTAAGTGCTAAACACTTGATGTATTTGAAGGCTCAACAAGATCATTTTTTTTTTCCAACGTTTTGGTTGGTAGCAATCAAACATACTTAATGGCTAACAATTTTTTTCATTTTTTTAATCTTATAAAAAATACAAATGACAATTTTACTTCATTTGGGTTGCGTTGATAGTATAGGCTGGGATCTAAAGGCTAACTACAACATTTGTTATTTGATTCCCTTCTTTATTCATGTCTGTAGCCATAACTTATTTGCTATATTCTATTGACTTGAAGATGTCTACTTACAAGTCTTTTGCTGGCCAAGGCACCTCATCCCAATGTGGATTAGGCTACTTCAGTCTTTGCCTTTGCTTACCAGGGACTTCACCCCATTTATGGATTAGGCTCATTACACTCTTTCCCGTTCTAGTTATCATTGTTTAAAAAAGCAACGCCTCAAGGCACTGAGGCTTACGCCTTAGGGCAAGGCGCTAGAAAAATGCCTTGAGGCTTATGTCTCAGCCTGCTTACTTGAGACTTACGCCTTTTGTTAATTGAGGCATACACCTCAAGCCATTTATGTGAGGCTTATGCCTTGGGGCAGTGAGTCAATGACATGTTTTAACATAAGACTTACTCCTCCTTTAAAGATGATTTAGTGACGACAATTCTATTAGATAAACAACATGAAGGAATTGTAATTAAACCCACTCTTCTACTTCCAACACCAAAGGAAACAATAACAATGGTGACACCTATTGCTTCAATGCCAACTCCTAGTGCACGACTTTCACCCTATGGTTCACTTCCAAAGTCTATCATGGAGTTAAGATAACAGTAGTACATGAAAAGTCAGTACTGTTTTAATTTTTTCATATTTTGAAGATTACTTCTGCTAGTGAGGCTTAGCCTCATTGTGCCTCAAGGCTTATGCCTCATGAAAGCACCTCAGACCGCCTCACGACCTTTTAAACTATGTTAGATATATGTGTTGGTATTTTATAGATCTGGTCAAATGAGAGTTTGCATTCAAATACTATATGCATTTCCGTCAAGTTAATACCATTTGATTGCATCTATCAATTGTGATTACATTAAGCCCTTTCTGATTCTCGAACACTCATCTTAGGGCCTCCCACTTGATCCATTTTGCAACATCTTCTATTTATTAAGATAACCATTATCCATAAAAAATAAAATTTACTCTTATTTTGTTCTCAAAAGGAGTCATCCAATCATTGCATCCCTCTCTCTAAAAATTCTAATGTTCCTACATTGCAGTCTGCTATAAACTCATGCGCACGAAGCCTGGTCTGTGCCTTACTCAAAACTCTCTTATCCATGCTTTTCAACCCAAAATTCAATACATATTTGGGTCAAGTATTAGACACTGAAAAAAATATTCAACCATCTTCCATAGCCTCCAACCTACACTCAAAAACATAACTATCAGATAATTTTCTCCCATGTTCCACATCTGATACACCATCAAGATATAGTAGAGACATGAGTGTTTAGTCTATTCAATATTGCCAACTTTCTCAAACCAATTTCCAAATAAGTATCCTAACCTTTGCGTATATTGAAATCTTCCAAATGGCTCTTCAAATCTTCTTCTGCAATGTTCAGTCACAGTTGAAAGCTTATCATAAGCAATCTTTGTCGACTTCTTTCCAATTGGAAAATTCCTCAAATATTCTTATTTATCCTACATTGGCAAATAAGGGCATAGAGCGCCAAAGAGATAGTGTCTCCTCTTGCAAGGCTCTCACTTCTCTACTCATATGTTGTTCCTTCAATTTTGCTCCACTTGCTTCTCATACCATGCAATGGCAACTCCCATCTTCTTTTTAGCAATCCTTGCACGGCTTTCTTATTTGGATCAAAAGAGTCATGAGTTATGGATTTTTTGAGCCTCTCTATGGTTCTCAGTTATATGACATGGAAGAGGGATCTTTTATTATTTACACTCTCATTGCACAGTGGATTGTAAATTAGTTATTGGGAATAAAGAGTGATAATGAGGATCAATGAGAATATGCTCTAGATAGGCTTTAAGTTCATCCATTTTGCTGACTTTCCCTTTTTCTATTTCTTACTAGAGATCTAAACAAATTAAATGTAAAAGAGAGAATCAAAGATGAGAAAGCCCTCAACAAGGCTGGTCTTAAACAAAATAGAACATAAACTGCATAATTACATGATTATGAAGTACCCAAAAGATGAGCCATGTTTAGAAGAGTGCATTCATAGGTTTTAGGGTAGGGTGATGGTAAAAAATGAAAAGGAGGTAAAGCATATAAAGAATTAAGATAATGTACAAGCTAATGATTACTTGCTCTCCTCAAAATTAGGAATAACCATGTAAGGTTTAAGGAGAAACCACTAGAAAAGATATTTATTAAATAAACTAGCAAATGTGGGGTGTTAAAAATAAAAACTAAGATTGGTGTTAAAAAACAGTTAGACTAAGAGGGTTAATCTCTATTTAACCTTTCTCTTTTCCTTTTGTACTAGGGTGAATTATATGATTCAAAGTCCATTAAATTTAGTTGTCCAGTCCTCCCTCTCATTGGATATTTTGAACTCAACGATTTTTTATTGCCAAATAGTTTTTCACCGCCACGTTCTAGATAGACTCCTATTTTGCATATGTGAAGGTCAATTGATTTTGATGCCCAGTGAGTTTTAAAACTCACACACACGATAAATTTTTTTTTCAAAGGTTCCTAATAAATAGTGGATTTTGACTCCAACAGAGAAGAGGTAGGAGAGCGATCGGGGAGTGTTTTTGGATTCCACTGCGTAAAGAACAAAGTATGTTTAGCTTTAGAGTTTTGTGTATATTGTGAGTCTTTGAAAATTTGAAGGCTTTAGTTCAGTTGTACTTATAATGTATTTACTCAGGTTTTAAGTTCAGTGGTTCCATTGTGCTTTATGTGGAATATGTGGATGGTATAGGATTGTATTAGTTGCAGATTTGCCCAAAATCACAACTTATTAGTATGTTATATGTGACCTGTAGGTGGTGTCCTGCATCATCACATCCTAAGAGGCTAACTGAATATTTAGGATTTTATATTGATTTTTATTTTTTCAACATAGGTGGAGCCGAAACATATTATGCGGCCAGATTGCATAGAAGGCCTTGATCGCACCACAACATTATATATATATAGAATTTATCGTAAATTATAGAATCTTTCTGATATATTCGGTTAAAATCTTTGTATTTTGATAGAATAATATCTTTATGAAGATGTTAAGGTATTCATAACAATATATGTTAGTTAGGGGTATGCATATCCATATATCCATATGATAATTTACAGGAGTATATGTAGACAAAAATTTTAACTTTTAATTGAAATACATGCATACATGTACATATATAGTGATACTTTAAAGTATATATATATATATATATATATATATATATTGCAAACTATTATATTTTTATGTATACTCTTGACCTACATATTGTTATAAATACCTGTGAAATTAATCTTCAAAATGGTTGCAGTTATACGCTTTTGTCAAGATATCGTAAACTCCAACCCAATATGACAAAACGATTCTGTTAATCTAGATAAAAGTAGGAGTATATTTTCAAAACCCTACTGATTTTAGGATGTATATACAAAACATTAATAAAATGAGGGATTATATGTGCAAAATCTTTCAGTTTGATTTTAGGGCATTTTGACTGGATGACATGTAATATTTCTGAAAATTTCTGAGATTTTACGGTTAAGCAAGTCTTTCCCGTAACTTGCAATTGTGTTGCATATGAATTGCAAGAGCCATTTTAGAATTAGGAAATACTAACTTTTCTCATAATTTTAATGTTTAACTTTAACTTCTTATAACTACATGTTTATTTGGTAAATTTGTGTTTTAAATGTCACTGTTTTAGGTTAAAACAAACCTCTTAGACGCACGCAACCCTTGAACTCTCTCTCTCTCTCTCTCTCTATAGATCTCTCTCTCTCTCTATATATATATATATATATTATTATTGCATATTTCGGCATCAAGACCGCCGCCGCCTTCCGCCTCAGGCTATTCTCTTCCCCCTGGACTTGGCCCTCCCTGGTTGCTTGCTGATGGAGAGGGAGAAGAGGAGGGCGAGGCTATGGGACGACCCGAAGTGGAAGACGGTGCCGATTTTGAAAGATTTTGTGAACCGGCAGGAGGTGACAAAGTTGCCGTACCTGTTATTCCGCAAGGAACGTCGCAGCTTAGGTGGCGGCGATAGATCAGATGATGAAGAGAGGTCGACAACAATGCCATCTAAAAGGACGTCGCTTCGCTGGAGGGATTGGTCGGACCTCCCCGAACCCGCCTTGTTCCTCGTCATGAGGCACCTGCTGCCTGCCCACCCGGACTTGTTCTCTGCCGGCGGCGTCTGCCGGGCGTGGCGATCCGTGTTCACGACCTGCGTGGGGGAGCTCTCGTCCACTTTGCCCCCTCTGCTCGTCAGGGGCTACACCTTCCCACTGCGCCTCTTCATGGAGGGGCCTATCGGAGGCTGGAAGGTTCGTGGCGCTGGTCGAAGCACACCATCGTGGACTCGTCTCACGGGTACCTGATCACTAGGCGGTATCGCCACACCAAGTCGTCAAGCGAGCTCCAGTTGGTCATCGTTGATCCCTTCGCCTGCCGTCCAGCGGAGGCTAACATCGAGCTGCCGGTGGACGCATGCGATCCAGCAGCGGTATCCTCATCACCGGCCCTCCCACCTCCTCCGACTGTATAGTGGTGGCGCTGAAACGAGGATGCGTACAATATTGCCGGCTCGGAGACGCCGACTGGTCACACCACCACTGGCCGCCGGGCGCAGACAACAGTGACAGCGAAGGAGGGAGCGCTAAAGAGGTGGCGTGCTTCAGTCCGCACACAGCCGTCGCATGCAACGGCAAGATCTACGCGGTGAATCGCGATGCCAGAAAGCTCCTGGTGGTGGACTCCCTGTTCCCGCGGTTGAGCGCATCAGTGGTGCAGGTGGGCGGCCTCCCTCTTGGGAGGGAAGCCGACGACGAGCCCGTGCTGGTGGAGTCTAAAGGGGAGGTCTTGTACGTCGTCCGTGTGGCGGACGACTACCTGGTGTACCGACTGGATATTGTGGAGCGGGAGTGGAAGAGGCTGCACAGCCTCGGCGAGGACCGTTGCCTCTTCCTCAACAATGCGAATGCTGTGCCATCGACGTCGGTGTCGTGCGACCCGGCCAAGCTGCATGGGGCAAAAGGCGACTGCATCTACGCCATCAGCAAGGAATGGGGGTGGGCGCTCGTCAGATTCCACATGAAGAAGGGGAGCTTGAAAGATTACAAACTGCCTTGCAAGTATGATTCCTTTTTTTTTCAGAGAAAGTATGAGTCGTCCTTTACGTGGATCCTCTCCAAATTCTGCCACCAGTAGTTTAAGATTGCGGCTCCTCGTACATATTTAAACTGAACTCAATCAATACAGAAAAAGAAAAGAAAAAGAAGAAGAAAATTTTGCACAAAAATCTTTCCTTTAGAATGGAAAAATTAAGTACTATGTGCTAAGAGTTTTCTTTGAAATATTTTCTTCTCGTTACTGACTCCTGTCCAAATCAAGACATAGAGGATCTCCATTAGTAGTTTTACTGCTTGCGAGTTAGGGGAGCGATGCAAATATTCTGTAACTATGGAAAGGACAAATTCAGTTAATATTTATTTATTTAGAGTTACAATTATGTATGTCCTCTTAGATTTATTAAAAAAAAAAACCTTTCCTTCTATTGTTGAATGGAATGAAGATTGACTTATAAATGTTTTGTTGAAAATTTTATGGACAACTTCATTAGGTTGATGAAGATTACATGCTTATACAAACTGCATCCTGAAACTCATGATGGGAGATATATAGTCTCGAGGGTTTGTACTTCACACGTCAGCTAGACTAACCTCTGGAGGTTAGACGGCAACGAGTTACCGACAGAGGTGGGTCAAAATATTAAAATCATGAATTGCATCTCATTAATATTAAGATCCAATTAGAATCCTTATCCGAGTAGTCGAATGCATGTTTATCTGAATAAAACATGTGATGGACACATGCATCCAGATATTTGTTTAAACATTTATACAATTATTATGACTTATTGTGCCTTTTGATAGATGAAGTAAAAATTCACTTCTTCTAGTCCCAAACAATTATAAATCGCAAATCTAACATAATGAATATACACCCTAGTGATGATATAAAATTAAGTCAATGTAATTATTGATGCGTACTGCTTAAAAAATAGTATTAACCTTTAAATGATATATTTTCTTAGCACATTATTTTCATACACAGTAATTTCTCTAATGATATTTGAATAATTTATGTTTTAATGTTGATCTTTGAATGATATATTTTTTAAAACATTATTTTTGACTAAATTTTTGTTTTAAATGTCATAACTATAATGGTAATAATTATAATATTAGTAAATGTAAATATATAAATTTAAATTATTATGTGTATATTCTTGGCATGTTCCATCTGTCTAGAGTGAATATAACCGTTAGATCTATTATGTGTTTTACTACAGTTGGATCCATTTTATACTTCTCTTCTCTTGTGCTAATAATTGTATGAAGATATTTATTATGCAAATAACCCCTTTCTTCCTTCCAGCTTTCTAAAGATTAATAACCTTGCATTACTCTCTTTCTCTCTCTCTCTCTCTCTCTCTCTTCCTGAATTCCAGCCAGACTAAATGTAGTTACACATGTTAAATTAAATGGTGTTTAAGGGGCATTCTCTCCTTTACATTAGGGTACATATCACTATGAGTAATACTTGCTGCAATGTCTCTGTGTGTTGCACGCTGGGGCATTGCAGTGGTTGAATAAAAAATATTTTTTTCTAGATCGTCCCCAAGGTGTCCTAACCGTCCGTATAATTTAATGCCTGATCAAATAACTCAAAAAAATCTGAAAAATAAAAAATTAAGTTCCAATGAATAATAAAAGATTAAAAAAAAAAATTACTGTTCATTGGAGTTCGATTTTTGATTTTTCAGATTTTTTGGGGTCGTCCGATCAAGTATTACACTGTACGGACGGTTATGGCATCTTGGGGCTGACCTAGAAAAAAATTACTAAAAAATTATTTACCCAATGTAATACCCTTACGTGCACATAGGGGCATTGTAGCAAGTATTATTCTACCACTATTATTCTCTCTCCCCTCTAACTTTCATAAGGCATTGAAAATGAGCCATATGTATCACACAGGAGTAAGATTTGTTGCACCGGCTCACTGTTCATTGGGCTTAATTTTTTATTTTTTAAAAGTTTTTGGGTCGTCCGTTCGGAGATAGATTATATAGGCCTGTAGAACATGATGAAGTCAACCATAAAAAATTTAAAAAAAATGACTGTATCCGTACAGCAAGTATTGCTCATCTCATGGTCTCCCTCTTTCCTGTTGACCAAAAACAAACCTCTCTCATTCCTTTTCCAAATGGGCCTATTACTATCCATGGTTAGGCGAACCAAATTGACGTATAATGTTATTATTTATTACCACTTAACCCACAGAATTTTGTTGTAAACTATATTACCAAGTATATAACTCCGGGCTCTTTGATTATTAACCATATGAAATTTTTGATATTACAAATAACTCCTACTAATCTGATTGTTTACAAATAAGTCCTTACAATCTTAATTTTTTTTACAGAAAAGTCCTTCTAAGGAAATTCTTTGTAACACTCTCAGAAACTTTTTGTAACATTTTTTGAGTGTTGTACGAATTTATGTGGCATTATGAGGACTTATAAATAAATAGTTGGAGTAGAGGAACTTTTTTATAAATATGTTATATGTTTAAAGGTTAAAGTTTGATTATATCAACCCTTTGCAGGTTTTCTTTTAGGGAAAGCACGGTAGTTGCATTTCATTCAAAACGAGACGTATTCTCAATGAGGATATCTTTAATACATTGCGGAAAGTGTCATGTGTTCCAGTCCGCTATATAGTTGGCCTTCTTATAGCAGCTTACAATTTGGTGCTGGGAATGCATGCGATCAAGATCCTGGTGTGTGCCTTCAAGATACCTCTGCAGTTTTCAATGATATTATGAATGGTCCATGGTGCTGTCCTGTTCTCATCCAAGGGCAGGTTGACAAACACCTGAGCATCTCCCTCCACTACTGACTTGGTGAGATTAGCCATTCATAAACCAGTTTGAAAAGCCAACGCTTCTACTGTCAATAGATCTTTATATCAAGGTTTGCCGACTCGAAGAGTCAGAACAACTCAGATCTCCCATGATCCAGTACGAGTCAAGTCGACTTGTGTCGACTCGCACGGGTCGTATGAAAAGGTTTTTCTAAATCGTGCAGATTTGATTGAGTTGCACCGACTCGGATTCGTCCTTATACGAAACGAGTCACCCGAATCGACACGAGTCGATCCGGTACGGCAAACCATGCTTTAGATAGCGTCTGCCTTACTGTGTGAGCAATGATTGTGCCTTCCGAGTCTCTTCCTATTATCCCCACTGATCCTCCTCCATCCTAGGTGCCTCCGTCTACATTAAAGTTCAGTTGGTCGGTGTCTGGCCGTTTCCATCTCTGCACAGGTTTTCAGCTAGTTGGTTCTCTGGGTTCATTGGTTGGTTTCCATCTCAGTACTTCTTCTGCTCTAGTTAAGGTGATTCTTGGATGTGGGCATTTTTTCAGAAATGCCTTATCGCGTCTGGCTCTTCATAAATCCCCAAATGATAGCTATGCATTTGCTTAGAAATTAAGTTGCTGTTGTTGCCTAGCCTTTGGGAGTTTTCCAGTTCTTCCCATTCCTGAATCCAGTCAGCCAGTGATTTCTCCCTATCTTCCATTCTCATTGCTAACTCTGAAGAGAACCATGTCAACCTGGCACAATTGCATTTGATAAATAAATGCTCTACTGCATTCTGTTCTTTTCCACAAACCAGGCAAAGGGGATATAAGTTTGGGTTGTGCTTGGCCCCATTTCCATTGAGCGGTAAGGTGTTTGTTATAATGCGCCATAGATAATGTATTACTTTGGATGGTAATTGGCTGCTCAACTTTTTGCTCCAAGTCACTTTCCATATGGTGCGGCCTGTTGAGGTTGATCGATTGTCTTCCATGGTTTCTAGCATTCTATAAGCTGATTTTGTAGTGAAATTGCTATCTGTTGAAGGCTTCCAAATCAGCTCATTCTTGCAGTTAGCTGCTTCTCTGAGCAGTGGTATAGATGGTATTCTTTTACCTTCCTCTCCTTGAATTATGCTCTGACTTTTCTGCATTTCCCAATCTCTTCTATCATCTCTTAAGAACTCTCTTCAACTTTTTCAAGGATTTCCTAAATGTTCTCGGGCCTTTGCAACACTGTTACCTGGTACCCAATTGTCCCTCCACATATTAATTTCCGTGCCATCTCCTGCCAGCCAATATGCTTCTCTTCTAACTTGTTGTCTAACACTTAAAATGCTGGCCCAGATTTTTGATTGAGATCTCTTTGGCCTGCAGTCCCACAACTCACTCCTATCAAAATATTTGCTTTTGAGTACTTTGGCCCACCAATTGTTAGGGAACTTAATTAGTCTCCAGCACAATTTCATTAATAGGGATTGATTCACTTTCTCCATTGCCTAGTCCCCCATGGCATTTAGGTTTCTGCGCTTTCTGCCAAGCTATTCCATAGGTGTGCTTCTTCCCATCTGCAGAGCCCCACCAAAAATTTCTCTGAAGAGCATTGAGTTCTCTGCAAAGGCTTTTGGTAAATTTGATGGATGACATGACATATATGGATATGGCACTCGGAATAGTTTTTATCAATACCGTGCGCCAACCATGTTCAGTGTTTTAGCTTTCCACCCTTGCAAATTGTTTGATATATCTCTCTTTCACTACCTTGAGGGAGTTCTCTAGGGACCTCTCATAAAATAATGGGATTCCCAGATAGGTATTTTTCTTTTTTTTGCTCTCTTACTCCCAATAGATCTTTGGCCCTTGCGTTGGTTTTGTTGTCCACATTCCTACTAAAGTGCACTGCTGATGTGGCATAATCTATTTCCTGACCCTAGCACTCACAAAAGGTTGCTAGGCAATTCATGAAAGCTGCTCTCTTTTTTTTCAGTAGTTTCCCCAAATAAGATCAGGTCATCTGCAAATGAGATATAACCAGGGCCTTCTTGTTAACCTTAATGCCTCGGATCCTCCCAGCTGCTTTTTCCTCTAGGATTAGTCTATTGAGGGCTTCTGCACAGAGGATGAAAATGTACGGGGACAGGGGGCAACCTTGTCTTATGCCTTGAGTGGGTGCAATGTGACCTTCTGTTGATAAGGATTGATAATGTGGTTGATCTGATGCATGTCATGATAAGTTGGATGGTTTGACTATTGAAACCAAAGGAAGGTAGAAAGTTTTCAATGAATGACCATTCTAATTTATCATATGCTTTGGTGATATCCAATTTCAGACAAAACCATCCCTTGTCTCCTCTATGCTTCTTCATACTATGAATAATCTCCTACACTATGATGACATTATCCACAGCTTGCCTTCATGGAATAAAAGCACCTTGATATTCTAATATGAGGTTGTTCAAAGTGGGTCTCAACCTGTTGACTAGAATCTTGGTAATAGCTTTGTACAAAACACTGCATAGTCCTATAGGCCTATAATCTTCAAGATTAAATGTAATATCCGAGGGTTTCGGACTTGGGTTCATGTTCAGTTATCGGGTTCGGAGGGACTTTATTAGATATTTTGAGAGACTGTTCTATGGGCCTGAAATGCATCAGCCTGAATTGACACTATTTGTGATATGCATCGGGCATAGATGATGCGATTCATAACGTTGCATGCGTGCTACGTGGTGGACCCAGTCAGATCCCTTTGAATGGCATCTTTTGTCGGTGATGCGATTTACGATTCGCATCAACCTGACATGACGCGTTTCAATGCTCTCTGCATTGCACCTTTTGTGTCATGTGGCACTGCTCCCATGCACGTAGCACCTCCGCATGAGGCGGAGGTGCCAAGGGAGAGTATTTTCCCTATCTTCCCCCTCTCTTATCTCACTTCTCTCCTCTCCCTCCTTCCCCTCTCATTCTACTCCTCCTTCCTCCATTTTCCTTCTCCTCTCCTACCCTCTTCCTCTCCAAGCCACTCCTCCCTCTCACCACCATCCACCACCACCTCCTCGTTCCTTCTTTCCTATATGGCGGCCGACGTATCGATGGGGAAACTGCCGCAACGGTAGTGTTGGTGGTGGCTTGGTGGTGTAACAGTGTGGCGACGGCAAGACAGGAGAGCGGCGGCACATGGTGATCCATAGGAAGCTCGCCAGAGATGGTGGTGGGACAACCACGGGAAGGGCTCCATTCTAAGTTGGGAGGAGTTTAAGACCTTAGATAGGGTAATGGACCCTCTCTTAGTCCTAGCTCCTCCTAGATAATGCATACTTAGATTTTTTATTATTAGTGTTTTTCCATGGATGCTATGTCCTTAGTTCCTTTGGGACTTTGGGAGGTTTTGTTTGATTTCATGGTTGAAATCATATGTCGTAGTGTGGGTCGAGTGTGCTAGCTGGGAAGCTAGGTTTGAAACCCTGGCTCGGGTTCTGATTCGTGTTAGAATCAAGTGACGCGATTTGATTAGTATCACCATGGAGAGATGCGATTTAGACGGTTAACATCGTGGCTTGGCCAATCGTTTATGGCCCCTAATCGATTGATTGAAAGGCATTAGGGGTGCCGATGCAATTTAAGTAATCGATTAGCATCCTAGCTGATTAGGCTAGTCGCCTTGGCCAATCAATTATGGCCTTAATCGATTAACTGAAAGGCATCGGAGGTGCCTGACACAATTCAAGTATTCGATTAAAGACCTAATCAATTAGCTTGAATGATGTCACCGGAATGAGACGTGATTTAGAGACAGTAATCCAAACCCTCTCTTAGTTCCATGGTATTATATGTATTATTTATAAAATTGATATTTCTTATAAAATTATGTACTTTAGATTCTTGTATATGTGTTAAATACCTTCTTATACACTTTCATGCTTGATTCATGCATTTGGTATTGAGAAATTTGTGTATTTATTTAATCCTCATATTTTAGTGATAACACACCGTAAAACTGTCAGAAATTAGTATTATATTGTATTATATTATTTGATTAATTTAATTGATATAGATGCTGATAGAATCGTTGTTTGAGCACCTCAGTTTTGTGACTTAGTTGATTTCAAGAGCTCCTTAGTCATCTCGATTAAAGACTAATTGACATCAATTAGGTTTCCACCGCTAATCGATTAACAATGTAAATGTTAGTATCGATATCGTTAATCGATTTATTTTTCATATCAATTATATAACTTCTCTTCTTTAATTGATATCAATATCGCTTAACTAATCGATTTTCGATTCAAGTTTTCACTTCGATTAACGTTTGTTCGCTAATCGATTTACTTGTTTTTAGGTCGAATCAATTACTGAGTTATCGGTGCTTCGATTAGCGTTATAATTTTCTCTTCGATTGCTTACATATTTCTAATCAATTATAAAGCTACCGTTAATCGATTTGCAACTCGTATTTACATTCGATTAATTCTGTCTGTATAATCGACTAACCTTATATTCTTTAATCGATTATCTACTTTTATCGTAATCGATTATCCATATACTAACATGTTTCGATTTGTCTTATAATTTGTGAATCAATTATTATTGCCTCTCTAATCGATTAACTTGATTGATTGTAATTGCAATTACTATTACATGGCTAATCAATTACCGACTACAGTTTAATCGATTATGAGACTCGATTGTAACTTCAATTACTGCTATCTCTTTTAATCGATTTACCGATTGTTTATGACTTTGATTATCGGTGATCTCCAAATCGATTAATGAGTGTATTATGTAGTGTTATGTTTTCAATTATATATCGATTGATGTGTTTATTTTCTAGCATTCTGACTTCGATTATACGTGATTACTGAATCGATTAATATAATTATTCTTCAACGATTATTGGCTTTGTCTGTTTCCTGTGAACGAAGTCATACTGTCTAATCTTTTATTGATTCTTTTCTAGGCGTTCTATATGTTCATTGTTGCCGTTCTCTGTTGTTCTCCATCCCCCTTCATCTTGACGTTTTCTTCCTGATTTTCTCCACCCCCTGCCAATATTTTCTTATAACCCTTCTTCTTCTTAGCATTTCGAGTAGCCTGCTCGTCGCCGCCATCCTTGTTTCCCATGTTCCTTTGGCTCTCGACCGTTTCTCTGACAGCGAACCCCGTCGACGTCTCCCTTTCCCACGCTTTCCTCCTCCCTTCCACCTTGTTCGCTCCCTACTCTGCTCCCACCACCCCCTTATTCTTCCCTCACCCCTGTTGCTCTCCTGTGTTGTTGGTATCCCTTGTCTGGATCCTCTTAATCCCGTATTTGACTATTTTTCTTCAATCTCCCCTTCCTCATCCATCTAGTTTTGTTGGTAACTCATTTGTTTTACCGCTTTTCTCCGAACCTTTGAGATCTCCTGTGTTCCTGCATTTTGCCAGAGCTTTCAACTTTCTCTTTTTTTTTTTTTTTTCCCCCTGTCGCTTGTTTCTTCTCTCCTCTGTGTAGTGTTCACCTTCTCTGTTTGGTGTTGTATCCTGCCTCAACTTCCCTCCTTGCCCCGGAGCTGGAGCTCGCAGTGGCCGCGTTGGCTTTAGTTAGATCCCATTTCGGGATTCTGAAAGTTTGCGAGGATGCTTGAGTATACAAGCTGATTCCATACGTCGGTATCAATGTACATCTCCGAGTCATCCTACTTCCAAATACTGAGTGTGCAGTATTTTTCGGCGATCTCGCACCGGACCTTCCGTGGAGCCTCTTCCTGCATATGCTGCTCTGGTGATGGACTTGGGTCGCCTGCTGACTTCTGTGCTCTACCTTTTAATGTGCTTTGAGTGTTTATGTTGCATCTGTTCCTTGTGCGTCTTGATGGCTGCTCTGTTCACCCTGATCCCTCTTCAAGTTTAGGGTGTGTTTTATGTAATGTTTCTATGTGAATGAATGAAATGTAGCCTTTTAATGACCCTAAAGAATTCACCCTGATGGGGAGAATCCGATTAGGCTCAGCAGTTTGAGGCCAATCCAACAAGAGAGGAGGCTGAGACGTGTTCGGCCCAAGAAGCCAATTGAATAGAATCGGCCCAAACGTCTTACTGGATCAGCATAGGTCTGGCCCACACAACGAGTTCGATAATCAAACGGCAGTACTCGGCCCAACCTAAGCGCATGAGAAGCCGAGATAGGTCTGGCCCATTACCGGTCGACCGTTAGCGGGCATTCAACGTACTAACGTGAGATATTTTTGCGATTTCCTATCAAATCTCCAAATATAGTCCTATATCGACTGTCGTAAGAAAAGAACCATCATCCCCTACTATAAAAAGAACGTTATTCACTGCGGAAAAAAGACATCGTAAGCACTCAAGCTTCTTCTTCCTTCTACATATTTAGTCTTTCTGCCAGTACTAATTTTACCATCGGAGGGACTTTTCCTAGACCGAAACCCAAGATCCTTCCTTACTGGTTCCTTCTGTGCGCAGGAGTCTCGGTCATGTCTCTGTCCGCCTCTTAGTTCGGATCTCTCTCGGCCGTTGGTCATCCGACTGACAATCGAATTCTAATCCCAAAATTCGATAGTAATAGCTTCGGCTACATCACACCCTATGCCTCTTCTCGTGCCGCAGGTAGTACCGTAACCCCAAGTGAGGGGGAAGGAGGGCGACGGCCTTGACACATAGGAATTAGAGAGGAGGCACAGAAGGGATTCCGAGCGTCCCAAAGATTAGAATAAATAGACCTACTTTGTTTAGAACAGCTGTTGGGATTTCCACCATCGGATGTTTCTCCTCTATCCTCTATATGTGACCGATCAATAGTTATAATAGTCTCTCAAATGTACTTTTCATAGGCTGTCGTTAAAAGCTATGTTAAGAAACGGTGTTATTAAACTATTTTTTTATTCTATTATGAGTGCATCTACAAGACTAGAATCGAAGGGGATTGTTCATCGTCTCGTCTCGATTATAAATTTCTGGTTATTTCTATGTGCTGGTCCACGTTTTTGGAGTTCCGCTTATTTCTACGCATTAGTCCACATAATTTAAAATAAAAATTGTATATAAATAATATAAACATTTATAATATGGTAGTGCATAAATCTTAAGACCTCTAAATACTTTTGGGAACTTTTCTAAATTGTATACATACTTTACAATCGTAATACATTATGTCTATTTAAAGTGTAAATGTATATAAATCATTAAAATGAGCCATGAAAATTGCATTACTTGAAGAATATCAGTGCTAAATGAAAGTGTTAATTTGAATCAAAATGAGTATGTTAAAAAAAAAATTGTTGTGGGAATAATAAATGAAGCATACATGTGAAAAGTATAATTTTTGTTACCTTTAACACCTTTAAACACAGTTTTCTGTAAACTTACTTGGAATTGGTTTGCATGCCCCTCAGGTTTATCATAAATTTAATTATGTTTGTAGAGAACAACCAAACATTAGTTGAGGAAAAAAAAATACTTATGATAACACCCCAATGATAAATGGGTTTATTATAACTCTATTCACATTTTCTTAAGCTTCATCCAAGCAAGATTACAGTAGCACACTTGAAAATAGTCAAATGCACTCACATCGAATAATAAAAAATTGAACAAAGAGGAAACATGAAGATTGATAGACAATAATGGATAACGGCGAGTAGTATACCTCCATCCAATCAACCTAAAACATTAAAAGAATTAAAACTAATGTAGATGGAATGATCCCAGGTTAGCACATTCAAAGTGGAACAATGTTATGTTTGTTCTAATTCGTAAAGACTATGTTTTTTACATGAGGGATACAAGTGGGATCAATACTTAGAGAGATGATCGTGGAAGAGGGAGTGACTGAGGGAGAGGTCCCTCAAAGTTCATCAGGCCATGTCATATGTGATTTATATTTTTAAAATATAAATAGAATAACAATAAAATACTTAATTTTGTGTATAGTTTTCAAACACGATCAATATTTTAAGCGACAATTTTTAGTTAAACATCTGTCTTCTAGATATCAATTGCATGCACACACATTCGCATAAATATTTATCCTTTAAGCTGATTTGAAAGCAGACTTACAAAAATAGAAGAGAAATTACCCAAGAAGAAACCTTCCATACCAATGCTTAATTTCTTATATCAAGAACATCTACTTGGCCGAGCGTCTTCCTCGACTCCACGGGCAATTGGGCGAAGCCATGAGGGCCTGCACGATTCTCTCCGCACGAACCTGCACAACCATGGCAACCTCCGAACCCCTTCCGTCCTCCTCAGCAGCTCTGCCCGTGGACGGCGATGGAGTCCTTGCAGCCAAGCTTGGTCGGCCGAGCGCCGCCATGGCGCTCCCATTGGATGCACTCTCAGAGATGGACTCTGCCTCGCCTTCCCCACTCAGCCCTGCTCCCTCTCGTGCCTGCCCACCAAGGCCAACTGGGAAGTGGCGGATGGCAGAGAGCTTGTTCTTACTCTTCGTCGAGCATTGCAGCACTGGGTTGCCCAGACTCGCCTCTGCCTTCTGCCGCTTCATCTTCGAACCCTCGCCCTTCGCCGCATCTGGTTCTTCCTTGACACGGCTCTCGAGGGTGGTCAGGCTCTCCTCTGCCCTCCCCACCTGATCCATCTCTGAATGCCCATCCTGCGCGGCCTCCAATTCCTCTCTGTGCACGGCAGCCGCGCCCCTCCCGCAGCCAGCCGGGAAATGACGTACTGCCGAGATTCTTCTCTTCTTCGCCGGGCTATACAGCTTCGAGAAGCCGCCATTAAACATGTCGTCCAGCGGCAACAACACTGGCGAACTTCGATCAGTACCCCAACTTTGCGCTGCCTTCTCCGTGTCCATCTCTGAGTGCCCAACACTGTTCGGCTCCTCGCGCGTTTTCTTGACCTGGTTTCCAATGATCGCCTCCGACGACAGAGCGGCGCCGGTGTGTGTGGACACAGTACTCCTCTGCCCTCCTTTGGACTCCTTCAAGGAGACAAGATTCCCACTATTTGCGGCAGCCGGTGCCGCCGTCTGCGGCCTCAGATGGCCTTCCTTGCCTGCAACACTAGAATTCCTCCCGCAGCCCATGGGAAAATGGCGGGTGGCGGAGATCTTCCTCCTCTTGGCGGGACCATACACCTTAGACACGCCGACATCAAAACCATCAACATCCGGCGGCGAAACCAGCAACATGGGCATTTCCAAGTTCTGACCGGGAAACCCTCCTTCGCTTTCCAACCCTACGGTGGAACGTTCTCCCTCTTTCACAACCCTACAGCCGGCCAGAGTTGCGCTGGGGGCTTCCGGTCCTTTGAACACCCAACATCGTTCAAGGCTTGTTCTTACCCAAGGTTACAGGAAAGGAAAGGGACAGAAACCCTAGCGTAGGGGGATACAAGAAGACGAAGGAACATGAGAAACCGAGTCAAACGCAGAGTCAGAATCGGAAGGAAGGTCGGAACTGGGAGGAGAGCGGAGGAAGACGAGGATGGGATAGACTGTGGAGAACGGCCGGCCGGGGCGGAAGGGAGCGACGGAGAGGGGGAGGAGGAACAGCAGGACTCTTTCCCAACTTCTCCGTGTTTTCGGCCGTCGCGGCTTTTTAGGGTGGCGGAGAGATCTAAAAAAAAAAAAGAAAAAAAAAAAAAGAAATCAACACTGAATTGGATCGGATTTTTTCTGATTTTTAATTTTTTAAATAATCAAAATTATCAGATAAATTTTTTTTTATTATACCACATGATATGATATGTAAATTTTGATGAGATAAATTGTGCACTTTAGTAGGTAATTTGGAATGTGCATACTTATATGAATTTAGAATTAGTGGGGAGATACTCCAAGACACTCGATTGGGATATATAAGTCACATCATCAAATTTACACTAAAGTGCACTAGATATTACTCAGATTTAATAGTTAATACTATTATATACATAATAAATTATCAAGTCAATAGATAGATCAATTTAATTGTTATTTTTTTTGATACACTTGGCGATGGGATTAGACCGAATGATTCAATCAAGAATCTTAGGGATTCAATTTAGATTAGGCAGTTCTTTAACCAGAACACTGAATTTTAAAATAATTCTAAAGAAAAATCATTCATGTCTATATAATCATGTGTTTTTTATTCCCTCCTCGCATTAATCAATAAGCATTCCCTTTACCTAAAAGAAAAATATAGACCCAGAGAACATAGAAAAGGTCAACTATTGTAGGCTAATTATTTACCCACTCTTGCATCAGAAGGCCTTTAGGAGTATCTCTCATTCGCACCCAAGGATATCCTTATATAGATCTCTGGGTTTCTCTTTATATAGATCTAACAATTTACGAGCTCATTTAATTTATTATGACAAATGGTACAATGGAACGGTAATGCATCCATTTACCGTACAAAAGAAGATTTCCAATAAAAAAATAAATATATAAATAGTTTAGTCTAAGTACTGCTTTTAAGCTCATTGGACGTACAAAATAGACCAAATCGAAAGCTTCTTTTATTCAATCACTAATGCGATTTTAAAAAAATATTGATTCAAATGGAGCCATGCTAGGAACCCGTTTGAAAATACGAAACCAACAAAATCGATATTTGCAGAATTTACTCCTCCTCCCACCATCTAAAAATGTTAGATTATGGAAGAATATTTTAGAGGGAGAGAAAAATAGGGTTCACATGCACCTTATCATCCAGGAGGGGACTAAGATAATCCCTTCAATTAATATCTCAGTTGGGAGCAGAATTTATCATCCAAACTTTAGGATTTTTATCCATAATGCAGTTATCCTCAGATTAGAGTTTATAAATGAAATTTTTAGATAGTAGCCGTACAATCCACTGCATTTAGGGATTAATCCTTCCAACCGTACAATATGCTTACTTATAAGCGCTCATAATCTGGTGTTATTTGATGACCACTGAAACCTTAAGAATAAACCCCTAAAAAGAAGCTTCACTAAATAAATGTATGATGATGAGAAGTTATAGATAGACATTAAGTTGATCCCCAATTAAGCATGATGGATGTAGCTGGTAACCTCTAAAAAACCCTTTTTAAATGAACAGGCATATCCTCTCAATGCAACCTAGGATGAGACTCAAGTCAATAAAAGAGGGAAGGGAGTTTTTCAAAAAAATCCTTCTGACCAAACCAGAGAAAACTCGGTGAGAGGGGTTCGTTTCTTGAAAAAACCCCTCTCTACATTGACCGAGTTCCATCTTCTATTGCACCGAGAAGATCCCAAATCTTTTTAAATTTTGGCCCAAGCCTAAGATAAGTAAGAGGTAGAATAGCTACAAGTGAACTGACCATTTTTTTAGTGCCAGCAGGTGATGACCAATTCAGGATAAGTTATCCATTACAAACCTAGATAGCACCAGCAATCAAACCACATGCCACATCATGCCCTTCCATGCTTCATTGCTGTCTAGCTTGTCGTGGCCGCCTTCCGCATTGTGATGAACGACCAGCTGGGACCTGTTTGGCCGGCATCTCTTCCCTTGGGAGTCACCTTGTGTATAATTTCAGCAACCACTATGCCAACACCTCGGACTACTAATTGGTCGTCCAGCCTTGCAAGGCTGGTTTGCATACTTCACCATCCTCACCTGATCACCAGCCACCACTCTCGACCACCAACAGCTCTCTTCTTGTATAAGGATTAAGGAGATCACCCAGTACTGGTTATAGTTCACAGGCTTGCAGTTGCATGCAGGGACGTGCTTGTGCGTGCGCTGGTGCATCCGAGTGATGGCTCCGGATGGCGGACGCGGCGTCTCCTCCTTCCTCACCCAAGCGGACGCCCTGCTGAGGAAAAATCTCACCTTTCAGGTGTTTATGCCGTCATCTGCTACACCTCCTCTGACCTCTCACCTTTGTTTTAGATTTCTGTGTTCCGTGTTCGAGAGTGGAGCATATCAGTGCAGTAAGAAAACTAATTGCCATGTTCATTAATCTTGGGATAGAGATCCTTTACATCCAAATCAGTCAGTAAAGAGAGGGCAAGGTTTCAAAAAAATCCTTCATATAGTATTTTTTCAATTCCCGAGGAGAGATTTTCATGAAAGACTTCCTCCTTTTTTTCTCTGTATTGACTGAATTCAGTCTAAACCCGTACTGAGAGGAACCACACTCTTAATCTTGGGCCAAAACTCAAGTACGTGCATGTCAGTCTAAGTGAAGGGCGGCATCTAATTCAAGTTGATCGGTTTTTGTGAAAAGCATGCACCAAGTTTCAATTGGACCCTTATGGAGATATATCGATTAGACAGTGGAAAAGAGTTGAAGAGGAGCCTTTCCTAAATTTGACCATTATATATCAATTCAAATTTATAATACTAATTAGAGCACTAATCATCACAAGTCTCTTCTTAGCATTTGGTTCCCATTTTGCAGAAAAGGCACTTTAAGGAGAACTTGAGTCTAGTATTCTTTCCAGCATTCCTCTGTCTTCTGATGGTTGGAATACAATTTGTGGTCAACTCTCAATTAAACAAGCCAAGGTTTCAGTGTGGGTGCAACTCGTGTGTTGGAACAAACACTACCACTGGCTCCTGTCATAAGAAGTGTGGATTGGAATTTTCAGATCATCGGCAAGCAGCTGCTTGCTCCATACCAAAACCACATGAATGGCCTGCTTTGATTCAGATACCAGCTCCTCAACATAGGTCAGTGCGGACAGAGACAGCTCGCACATTCGAAGACTTACCAGATATTTCTTGCATGAAAAATCTCTCTTGCCCAGCTACGTCCCTTTTCACTGGACAAAACAGATCCTTTGCTGAAGGTATGTTTCTTCTTATGGTGAAGACAATTGATGAGAAAAGCTATGGTACCCTTCTCTGTACTGCTATAATGATGGTTTATTGCCCCAAAAATATGAAGGTCTGGTGGATTGGAAAAATAGCAACTCATTCATGGAAAACGGTGAAGACACTTCACACCTAGCATTATCCGTACTCTATCTTGTAACTATCTTCCTCTACTTGAATACTAAGAATTATGTGCTTTGATATATATCTTATGTACGTGCAACTATGACATGTATATATGCAAGGATGCATGGCTTCATTCTTTTTAACGAAGCTGATGTAATTTCAGGGAACTGATAGCCGACCTGGTTTCACCAACTTCATAGAGAATGCTTTCCTCTCTCAGTCTCCTCTAGGACTTATCTTACCTATGAGCTCTAATTTGAGCTTTACAGTTTCAGTACCCATTGGTGATTCTAAAATTCAGCAAGGTGTGGGCCAATGTCTTGTGACAACATAGTCCTCAGTTATATGATCCTGCATGAAGTGTAATCCTAAATTTCTTTTCTCCCTTCCTTTTTTTCTATTAGAAATTCGTTGTGTAGAAGGATTGTATATATGGAGGGGAGATTCATCTAGTATCAACAAAGAATTATTTCAAGGTTACTATAGGGGAAATCAAGCCAAAGAGATCCATGAGATTGTTGGAGGTATGCTATATAGTTAAATGTGCATTTTCATGACAAGAAAAAAAAATCTGAAATTCTGTTTCTTGTAATTTTTTGTTGCAGCATATGATTTCCTGGATTCGAGTGAAAATAAGTTAAATGTGACTATCTGGTATAATTCATCATTTGATGGGAGTATTGGGATGAACAAGCATCGTTTGTTGAGAGTACCACGACCAATAAATATGGTATGCCTAATCCATAAGTTCTTCATAGTTATATACCCTCTCTCTCCATTCAACTAGTTTTGATATATAAAACTAATTAACTAAGAAATGTATTATGGTGTAACAAAAGATCGATGTTAGTTTGTATTGACAAAAAATGAAAGTTTCATGACTTCTGAAAGTTTTATATGTGCTCTCCAACTTGAAGGTAGAAAAGTTTCTCATAAAATTTAATGTAAAAGTTATGCTCTGAGAAATTATTTCACTTCTGATATGATGGGATGCTCTCATACATTTGAGCATCCCTTGTGAAAAATGTCTTCTTATGGTACTCATTTATGTAAGCATGTGTATTACATCTAATGTAGATGTAGGCTCTCTTTCCAAAATGAAAGTCGCCTCTTTGCATGCACTTTCACTGTTTATGGGATCTTACTTAGATTCATAAATATACGAACTCTTTTGTACCATACAATATAACGATCTCTCTCCCCAACACACTCTCTTTCTCTCTCATTAATCAAATAGAAATTTTCATGTAATGTATGTCTAAGTAAGCTAGAGTTTCCATCAAGGGCATGCATGGCTACTGTTAAAATGGCAAATCAATCAACATTAACTCTTATTAATTAAAAAATGATTCTTCTATGTGTTCAGTGGCATCATTCTATTGAACACCATAAAAATTTCTATTGAAGTGCCCATTAACCTTTTCTTTATTTTGTGATGGAAGGTGAAAATTATCCAAATTAGATTGGGATGACATAATGATGTTAATTTTTTTTATCTTTCTCACATGCGAGAAAAGAGGTTGGTTTATGCAAATGACAAGATTCATACATAGTATTTTTCATTTCTTTATTTTGGCTATCTTTTTGTGTCAATAGCTTTGCCACAACCTCTCTTTGCTCTGAAACTACTTTCTTGTTTTCCAATGTTCAGGTTTCTAATGCTTACCTTCGCTATCTAGAACTCAGTGAAAGGCAAGTTCTACTTAACTTTGTTAAGGAAATGCCTACACCCGGTATACGCATGGCAGTAAACTTATCTGTAATGCTTGGCCCACTTCTCTATGCATGGGTGATTCAATTAGTATTACCAGTAAGTCTAAATAATTCTTACTTAGCATATGTTTAAGACATTTCTATTAGATATTAGACATGTCTACTTGCAGTACTTTTAAAGTGCTTAATTTGTTTGATAATAGGAATTTATTTTTCAAAATTGAGATACAATAATTTGTTAAAGTGGAGCACTTAGCAATATCCTACTTCCATTTCCATATTCGTTAAAAGTGTCATAGCAAAAAGAAAAATATTTGACGACCATCTTGCATTTGTCATCATATAATTGGACCCAAACATGTATTCATGTGATTACTTATAGTTGCCTCGCTTAGTAATTGTGCATATATAGTGATGTGCTTGTAAGCAGTTGTAGTTGCCTTGTTATGACCATTTTTCATTTGATGCTAGTTATGCCATCATTTTGATCAATTTCTTTTTTGCAACTAGTTTAGCATAAAGGTTTATTTGGATTCAAGTACTAAACCAGTGCACTTTCAACTTTCATTGATATAACATTGTTTCAACTCTATAGGACTTTAGCAGGTGAAAAATTATCTAACTTAGCTAGGTCTTGGAACTTAGTGAAAACATAGAGTTCTTTCTACTGTCAAGTCAAAAAAATAAAAAAAACCTTCATCCCTTCTCTTCTTTTCTAATCATTGATATGTTTGCTTTCTATTTCATACACTTTTATTGCATGTATTATAATATATTGTGTCATGTGATTGCTTAAAGGAAGAGAATATTAGCTAAGATCTACTTTTTGTTGAACAATATAACAAAAAGCATTGTTCTATTCAAAGTCCATTGTATCATTGGAAAGAAATCTCAAATCTTAAAAAAATTGGCTTTCATAATTTCTTTTCCTATCTCTCACATTAAATTATTTATATTGAAATTTTACAGTCCTTATCATTCTTATAAGCTAATTTTTTACTAGCTATCAACATTCCATAGGTTTTCTTGATGTCTTTGGTTTATGAGAAGCAACACAATATACGTAAAATGATGAAATTGCATGGTCTTCGGGATGGGCCATATTGGTTGGTTACATATGGCTACTTTCTTTGCATGTCAACACTATACATGGTTTGGTTTGCTACTTTTGGTTCTATAATTGGTAAGTACAATGTGGTTATTATTTTATTTTTCCTATATAAATAATGACAGTAGCATAATGATTCATTCATGTCATTGATGATTTTTGTAGGGTTGGAGATCTTCTTACTGAACAACTATATAATCCAGTTCATATTTTATTTTCTCTACTTGAACTTACAAATTGCCTTGGCCTTCCTAGCGAACTCTATGTTCTCAGAAGTTAAGACTGCTACAGGTCATCATTTTACCTTATCCTAATTACCCATTGGAAAAATTCATAATTAGCTTACATTTATTTTTATGAACCATCTCTAGACACTAAATGGCACTTAGCTTTCCAAAGGAACACAAATATATCGTTAGTGAATCCTAGGCACTTAAAAAACAACTTGACATCTAAGAAGTGGGATTTTTCTCTTTCCTATACTTATAGGATAGTGGCTATTAATCATAACCATAGCCCATCTAATCATCATGCCTTTTATCTAGACAAACTCAATTATTTGCTTTCTTTGCAGTTATATGTTACATGTACGTCTTCAGTTCTGGACTTCTTGGTGCTTTTCTCTTTCAGCCTTACATTGAAGATGCTACATTCTCAAGTAATGAATAGTCATTATATGAATTTTTTTAAAAATTTAATGAACATGCTTAAATATTTCTTACCTTATATATTTTTCATTGAATATATTTTTAGGGACACGTCTACTAGCGATGCAGTTGATCCCAGGATTTTCACTATATCGAGGACTTTATGACTTTTCACAATATGCATTAGCAGCACACTTCGAAGGAACCTTTGGCATGACATGGAAAAATTTATTTGATGAATACAATGGCATGAGAGAAACATTGATCATTATGGCCTTGGAATGGATGATTTTACTCTATATCTCTTACCATCTAGATCAAATATTTTGTTCGAGAAATGGGGAGCAAAGGGATTCATCATTTTTCTCACGGAAGTTTCATAAAGGAAGGAGAAAAGGCATACAACCATGCTTTTTACCAAGCAAAATTGAAAGCAGTACCATAAATGTTCACAAGGATAAATATGATATATGTGAAGAGGTCCATAACTAGTATATACTTATGTAGTAGTTTTTGCCACATAAATATACCTTTAACTTGATAAACATTTTGAAGATATTACGAAATTTAATTTGTATCTTATATTTTGTTTGTTGTTCTTAATTGTAGAAGCATAAAGTTGAACAATTCCTAAAGCAACCCAATAAAAATCATCCTATTCTTTGCCACAACTTGGAAAAAGTATATATTGGAATTGATGGAAAGATGAGCAAGAATGCTGTTCGGTGTCTCTCTCTTGCTGTGTCACAAGGGGAATGCTTTGGGATGCTAGGTCCTAGTGGCTCAGGGAAGACCACAATTATTAACATGGTATGATTTTAGAATTCCATCTCTAGTAACATGCCACATATTTCCCCTTTTTTCTATAGTTGTTTAAAAATAACAGAATAGATGCTTTTACCAATAAATTTTTACATCCTCTTTAATATACCTATTACATTTGATAATTGATTCATTATCGTTATCAGAAGTGTAACTTTTTTGCTTTTAGTTCAAGGCCTTAGATAGATGTTGCTTTGGAAAATATTATATTTATTTTATTTTTGTTGATGCACAATTGTGAATTTAGTATAACTCATTGATGGATCGACAACTACTTGGTGAAACTGTTTGAATTGATTAATTGATAGCCAAAGATCATTCTTTCTTAGTTTTTAGCAGAGGAATTGTATCTCTAATATCCCTAATCATGCTCTATTATACCCTTAGCCTTGCTAAATGAAAAAATGATTTACTTTTTTGGACAATTCCAAACATGCGTATCTCTCTAGAGCATAGAGTAAATAGTTCTTGAGATGGTCTAATGTTAAAATGAGGGTTATATGTCCCACATCCATTTTACATTATGATTAGAGTTTAAAGAAAAGGTGAAAAACTACAACATCAATACTCGTACTCCACCAATAAGATGTTAGCCAAGTCTATGAATGTCTATGACACTTATTAACTTAACCAAAATTTTGCAACCATTAACAATTTAATATTGTTTGATAGAAAATTCTTTGTATGAAGTAATATGTCATGAGAGAGTTGTTCGATCCTAAAAATCTAAGCGAAGGATGGTTAGTGCAACTTCTATCCTTTCTTATGTTGTTAATCAAACTCAAGTTAACGAGAGACCATTCCTCAAGAATCCCATTTTTTTTCCTTAGGGACCTCAAGGAGTCTCTCCTTCTATCCCTTCTCCTCCTCATATTTTGTTAGAGACTAGATGTTTTTTTATCATAGCAGCATGCTTTTATAACAATAAAGCAACACCAAATCTTCAAACTTAGAGCCTCTTGTAGGTTGTAAACCAAAAGAAGAAATGCTCAATCTTTAAATTTAGAACCTTTTGGTTGCAAACTAAATGGATTCTCATGTACTATTAGGTTAAGTACAATGATTCTTCCAGCTTTTTAGGATATTCAAATGACTATAGGACTGTACCATATCCAACATTAGATTAGATGAATATTACATTTAACGAACCAAGTAATCTATAGTACATCTACAAATTCAAGTTTAGTAAAATCAATATTTGACAGGTGACTTTCACTAACATTATTTTTAGTTTTATGTTCTTTTGCCCTTTCATAAGTCAAAATTTTGCATGTCTTTCTAAATAGTTTTACATCTTTAGCATAGATTCTTACATACTCAGATAAAATTTTCAATTTGCATTTGTTTGATCGCTTATGGTAATCATTTTGTTAGATGACTGGTTTTCTACCACCAACTTCTGGAATGGCATTCATCAACAACATGGAGGTTAGAACAAAAGTGGATCAGAGCCAAATGAGGATAGGAGTCTGCCCCCAAAAAGAGTATGCACTTTACATCCTTTTTATTATTATTATTATTAGGCATTAAAATATAAATTAGTTTAAATGATGAGAAAATGATTCTTCATGGTAGCAACGATCATGCCATTTAGGTAAATCATTTGCATGCCTAATAAACTAAATTTTCAAAAAGTTTGGCAATATAACTATCTACAACGAATCTAGCTATACTTTCTACCCCACTTTCATAGTAGAATAAGGAAAGAATAAGGCTCCTTATTTTGCAAATAAGGCTAATTCCACTTTGATACACGAATTAGTTATACTCGTCAAAATTGCTTATTCTTTGAATAAACAGAATAAGAAATTCCACCTAAGACCCAAGAATTGATTATTCCGCTTATTCTGCCAATGGGCCCCACATCGCTATCAAAGTAAAACGCCCTTATTCTGGTATAAGCAATCTAGTATAGGTAAATTCGGATAAACCATTCTGCTAACAAAGTAGGGTTCTAGCATCTAATGGTTGAATTGAATTAAAGAGTAATGCTTGTTCCACCGTAAGAGGTGCAAAAATGATGAGCTGGAATGAGCCCCTCTATTGTCTTTTTTCCATCTGAAAAGTCCACAGTCCCTGTCCCTCTATTCAATTTGCCCTGATGTCAATCACGCGTCAGTGCACATAGGGAGGGGTGGATTAAAAAAATAAAAAAATTTACCTGCTTTAGGAAGTTCTTGAGAGTAGTCTAACTAGCAAATCTTTTAATTTTTTTTTAATCTGGCCCCCCATGTGCGTTCACGCAAAGATGATGCCGAGATGCATTTAATGAGGGGACAAGACCCAGGTGGGCTTTTCCTATGGCAAAAGGGAGGGGATCATTCCAACTCACCAACTTTTGCACCCTTAGCAACATCATAAACAACCTAGTAATGACAAGATCATCCTAGCAATCCCTACCTAGAGATGGCAAAATCAACACTTGCAAGAAGATCCCAATGTATGTGTGCCTTCCTTATTGCTATTAGATTTTGTGTAGGAGCACATTGACTGTGTAGATCTCATGGCTCCTCCTTTAGGTTCATGTATATGTATTTATATGCATATGTACTCTCTCTCTCTCTCTCTCTCTCTCTCTACATATATATATATATCCCAATGTATGTGTGCCTTCCTTATTGCTATTAGATTTTGTGTAGGAGCAAATTGACTGTGTAGATCTCATGGCTCCTACTTTAGGTTCATGTATATGTATTTATATGCATATGTACTCTCTCTCTCTCTCTCTGCATATGTACTCTCTCTCTCTCTCTACATATATATATATATAGCCCTCATTTGATTACTAATTTATCCATATTCAGTAGAAAATACTAATATGGTTTTGGTAATTATTATTTTATTTTAAATTTAATCATTTTACCATCAAGTACACGCCCTCTATAAATCGACAATAAAATGTCCCTTCTAAAACACATTTTGTTTGAGTTGTTAAAAAAATTCCTTCTATATACACATACAACCATGAATTAATATCATAAATCCCCATTACATCACAACTATCCTTTATATATAAACTCATGTTTTGGCATTAATTTAGGTTAAAATCATTATTTTTTTTCTTTTTTTTTGGGAGGGGGAGGGTAGCTCATCTACTAAATTAGATGAGCCCTGGGCCTCACTTTGATCAGCTCCCTAAAATACTGAAAATACTTGAATATGGCTTGAGCCTGAAATATGACCTGCAGACTACATTCTAGCGGCCTTGCCAATGATCCCAATTCAAAGCCTCTACCCCATGCGACAACTTCCCATATAAGGTGGAGCGATCGACCCGAAGTTGGTCGATTCCTTCTCGTCAACCCTAGGCCAATCTGGGGTACCATGGGAATGCTAGGGGGCCAAGGGTGGTCTTAATTTCTTTCCTTTTCTACAAGGAAACTATACAACCATGGTTGTACTAAGTATCATAGCCATAAAATTGCATTTCTCTCTCTCTCTCTCTCTCTCTCTCTCTCTCTCTCTCTCATACACACACACTACGTATAAACACACACACACGAGGATGGATTTTTTGATACGTACTTAGTAACAACATTTTTTTTCTACTAACAATTTATATTTGCTCAGAATAGGCGAAATACTGCTGTAGTTCCCCTCTTAGATTTTCAAAACAATCAAAATATAATCCAACGGTCATTTAAGAAATTAATCACAAAAAATATTTTTGTTATCAAGCATCAAAAAGGCATTTCCCTACATATTTAGACTGTATATATATGTAATATTAACATAGAAAAATGCATGAGGCATTGCCCCTCTCTCTCTCTATTCTTTTTCCTTTTTTTTGGTTTAGGAGAAAATCTATAGGTCTTTGTTACATCATTTTACTAATATTGTTTCTTCCTATGCATTAAACCAATGAATTATTGTATTTATCTCAAAGCAATATAAATGAAATCCATTCTAAGTGTATAACAGTTAAGAATTGAGGAAGGACTACATCTATGGATAGATATCTGTATAGCTGGTTAACAGGTGAGTTAAAAGGAAGGTGCATATATCTTGTATTATGTATGGGTAGAAATGTGTCATAGAGATTTACATCTATTGTTGATGCCTCTACATTGAGCATATTTATTTGCATTAATTGTTAATGCTGACCTAAACGTATCATTTCCTACTTCTTGACACTCCTCTGCGGATATTAAATTGACAATACATAAGATGTTCTCAGATAATTATTTCTCCATCTTGCTTCTAACATTGTTTTGTCTCTAATTCAGTGTGCTTTGGGAAACTCTAACTGGGAGAGAACACTTGCTTTTTTATGGTAGGCTAAGAAATTTAAAAGGTGACGCATTGGAGCAGGTATTGTTGATTTATATTATAATTCTATTTTGGAACATGTGTTTCATTTTATATTGTCCTAAAGTATATATAATAGCTTGATCTTCTCTCTCTTGGATGTTTTAAGAATCACTGAGATGGGTCCATCTAAATAGGCAGTCGAGGAGTTCTTACAAAATCTGGGCCTCAACAAAGATAGTACTGGTGACACACTTGCTGGACATTATAGTGGAGGCATGAAGAGAAGGCTTAGTTTTGCAATTGCTCTTATTGGAGATACTCAAGTATACATGATAAACTATTGCCTTAGTGCTAGTAGGAAGCAGAATAAATAAAAGTCTTATTCTTTTATTATATTTTGTAGGTTGTGTTTTTGGATGAGCCGACAGCAGGTTTAGATCCGGAGTCAAAAAATGACTTGTGGCAAGTTGTTAAGCTCGCTAAAATTGACCGTGCTATCATTTTGACAAGTAAGTCTTTCTATGTATTTATAATTAATCTTCTTGTAGACATGGCAATATTTATAATTAATTAAAAAAGTTTTAAGAGAGTTAGTGTTAATAATTGCTCTATTAAGTCAGATTTGGTTATTGTGATTAGCTAAAATCACCACAATTCGAACATGGACCATCCAATATATCTAAGCTTAATGACAATCAACCATCCATTATCTGCTTCTTGATGAGATGCAATTCTTGTAGTCATCGTAGTGATCATACTAACATAGCGCAAGTAAAGTTATATTTTTATATTTGTCATCCTACTTCAAAGTTTCAATAATATTTGGCAAAGTGTGCATTACACAAACTACCAAAACCAGCAACAAATTCAACATTGTAGCATAAGACCATTTTATGTATGTTAGATTGTTAGTCACAGAATATGATCTCTAACTATCGAATAGTTATCACATTTTTATAGTTCATAGCAGTTGACGACAGCATGCAGCAACTCAAAATTTGGCATCATGAAATAAAGGAATGGATATTCCTTCTATATATCCTGTCTAATTCATGGTTATATCTAATCCCCAAACAGCATGCTAATCATTATCATGCATCTTCAGTTAAGGATTTCTAAGTATTTCAATATTTAGCTATAACTGTATGATAATTACGAAAGGAGAAATTCATTGTAGTGTTAAAAGGTCTCAATACATTTTGTAAGATTTTCTAGAGGCATAAAATAGTTTAGGATATTAAGGATATCTTAAAAACCAGGTTAAATATGTGAAAAATAGAAGAAGGAAATGGGGAAGAGTAAAATGAAAAAAGAAATAGAAAGTTTGTGATTTATAATGATTACCTTACATGGATACGTGACTTCATGTAGTGTTTTGTCATTTGAATTAAGGAGTATAAAGAGAAGGGATGATAATCATTATTCAAAATCAAATCCACAAACTCACAAAAATTTTGTCATTAATGTCTGGCAAATTCTAGTGCATTTAAATTAAGAAAAAGAACTCTATTTCTAGTGGACAACAAGCCTATGATAATTTCTTTATAAGATCAAAATCAAACAAAATATAGGGAAAATTTAGTTTTATATTACATTTCTATAATTATAATAAATTGTGCATGATTTTTATTTAATCTTCTTTGGTCAACTCTTAAAAGTTGTGGATAATTAAAACACCCTTTGGATGCCAGCAAGGTTATTTTTATAAGAGTCCTATATATATTGCAATTTTCATAAATTTGAGAAGACTATCATCTTGGTTTTCTCCTACACTGAGTTGATTTGTATGTTAAGTGACCTACATGGGTCTTGAATGTTCATGAGTATCTATGTATACATGCGTGCATGCCTATATACGTACATATATGTTTAGATATGCAATGTGATTATGGCAACTATTATTGACGTCATGATTTCTTTAATGAATATTAATTATCAACTTAAACATCTATTCATTATGATAACTACATACTTTATTTGATACTTTGAGCAAATCTGTGAATCTTGCCTAGCTTTTGTCCAATTGCTCTACTCATTTAATAATTTTATTAATTTTTGGGATATGACTGCTATGAGCACCTAAATTCTTCCAAAAGTACTACTACCACGTACATTGTTATGGCTTCACTGTTATTCAAGTTACATTTGATTATGATTAACTTGAACTTTTATGATCAACATTAACTACTAGATCTCTTTTTGGTGCAAAAGTACATTTGAATGATACTAACAGAAAACACTATCTAATAGTATTATCAACTACACACCCCCAAATTATCTAATAATATTGGAGACTACACCTGCTGCAATGAACATCCATCATTATGCCATTTTTAATAAAGGTTAAATTTGAGAGGTAATCGATCTAGATTAAGTGTCATTAACATGAATAGTAAAGTGACTAAATGTTGTTATACATTTTATTTTAAGTTTTAAATGGTGTGCATTTGAGTGGCAGCACATTCTATGGATGAAGCTGAATTTTTATGCGATCGCTTGGGCATCATTGTGAAAGGAAAACTGCAATGCCTTGGAAGTCCAAATGAGGTGATGGACAAATCTCGCTATGATAATATTAAAATAATTTATGAAGCAAATTCCTTTTCAAAACACTACAGTTCACTTCATCTATTTCCGTTTAACTATTTTAATAATTTTTATTTTCTCCATACTTTCCTCATAGCCTCTATGATATGGTTAGCGAGGAAGTTTTCTTAAATTTGAGAAGAATATATTAAAATTTTAAACTATGTACCTATTTTATTAGATATAGAATGATTTCATGCATCATTACATTAGATATACTTTTCAACTTTGCTCTATTTCATTCTTTTTAGATATTTCAAATATATTTTGTAAGATAACATGAAAACTTAAATTCGTGCATGGATTCATCATTTGTCACTTTATCAATAAAGTTCATATTTACATAGACATTTTACGCATTTCAGCTCAAAACAAGATATGGAAGATCATATATTCTTGTGATATCTGCAAATCCTATTTACAAAGAGGAGATGGAGCACATGGTGGCTAGTCTTTTACCCAACGCTGTGAAGATATATGATGTTGCAATGACAACAAAATATCGATTGACCAAAGAAAACATTAACATTCCTGAGATTTTTGAGGCCCTAGAGTACTTAAAGCAATATGTCCCTATCTTTGATTTTGGTTTGACAACATCTTCCCTAGAGGATGTTTTTATGAATGTAGTTGATGAGGCATTTGAGCATCAAAAGAAATCATTTGTATAATTTGTGAGTAAGTAGAAGTCATTTAATTCATTATAAGCATTTTAATGTGTGCAATGTGTTGTTATACGAGAAATATTCACGACATATAATAATGCTTTTCTCTTTAGATAGAATATCATTTTTGATCAACTCATAATTACCAAAAATCAAAGTCATAGTTTTAAAATCAGTCACTTTCAAACTAGAAGATGACCAAAGTTTTATTAAAAAATCTGTCGAGTTTGGGAGACTATCTCAACTCAGCTTTTACACCATCCAATAAAAATCAAATGGTTAAAAATTATAAAAAAAGAGATTGCGCTAATGACCTTTCCAATAGCTTAAGGTAACCATTTAACTATGAGTAAATACTTATTGTAATGCCTGAGTTGGATTACAATGCCCTCAGACATGCCATCCCATCGAGAATATCAGACGACAGTGTCATTTTTTGGAGTATATGATCAAAGTTCAAATGGTATAGACAATGAATCCAAGTTGGCCCCAAGCTCGCTAAAGATTTTTTTTTAAAAAAAAGAAACATTTTTACATATCTTTCAAATTTTGAAACAACTTTTTTTGAAAAAAATATGACGAACTCAAGACCACCTAAGTTCACTGCTTGTACCATCCGATCTTTGATCGATCATTCAAAAAAATCAGCAAAAAAAGATAAAAGAAAGGGATGACCGTTCGTGCACGGATGTGCACCTCCTGCATTGCTATCTGATCTTTCCAATCCGACTGGAATCCTAGGGAATGGCAGACCATTGCAGCAAGTATTACCCTCTCTTTCGTAAACGATTGGAGGGGAAGGTCAAAGTGTAATGGAAAGAAAAACTAGAGTATAAAGACAAGTTTAATTAAGACTTGTTTAGAAACTTTCTTTTTATCAATTTTTCGCTGAATGTCCAGCCTCATCTTCCGGTGACATTAGTTTCCATCCCTATATCAAACATTAATAACAGGCCATCACCGTTTTTGTTTTTTTGGTCACAAAAGGAAGAAAGCAAAACAAACTAGTGAAGGAGCTGCCTGTTCTTAGTTTCCTCCTGATTAATCCTGACCATCTCAGAGAACTCCTCTGTCCAAATTTTTTAGTCCTTATGTTTCCTGGCCCAGATTGCTATCCAATTTGCACTTCGCTTCAGTTCCCTTCGCTGGTGTTGGATCAGCAAACCACCATTAATGCAATATCAGAGCAAAGTCTACTGATATCCTGCACCCCAGCAACTGGTGGTGATTGGGCTGCGAATCTTTCCCTGTATCCAAGTTATTGCCTGTTCGGGGTCGCTCAATAATTCCAAGTTGGAGGGTTGACAGCTTACCCCAGCTTCGAGACCTTCCCATATTGCAATAGCTTTCTTCTTCCTTCACTTGCCTGCGGTTGCCCGGAACAGGACGTAGCTCCTGCCTTTAAGATTTTCCCTTGATGGTTCCTGATGACGAACCCAGCCACGGCTTCTCTCTCCAATCTACTAACTGCACCATCACAACTTATGCTGATCCATCCCTGTCTTGGGGGCCTCCATAAGTTCCACCCGAAATCCACCTTCATCTTTTCCAACACACCCACTTTGTCAGCACATCTCTGCTCTCCATAACTTCAGACAAAGATTTGAAATTTACTGCCATGAAATTCAGTCTTTAACTTAGCTCTCTCACAATGGCGGATCCAGCATTCATTCAGTGGGGTCTTAGGACGCCACTGAATTTCTGTCAAACTCATTGGCCCAATTTAAAACAGTCTAGTTCGAGATGCCTTTGACCTAATCCAGGACTCTACTTATTCAACTCAGAATCTCATATGACTTAGTCCAAGACCTCACTGACCCAACCATACTTATAACTTAATGTCTGAGTGACTCCACTGGATAAAATTTTTTGCGTCCGCCACTGCTCCCTCGTAAACTTTGAACCAAGTTGTTTTATTGCCATTGAAAGTATAATTACTTCTGGCTTTCCACCATTCCCATAAGGTGTATGCTGATAGGCATGCAGTATGCACTCCCTTCGCTGCACCTCTCCTCGATTTAATCTTAGTTCTGTTCCATACGGTTTGAAGATCTGCAGGTGTGCTTTTCCAATGTAGCCAGTCACTGAGAGCTGCCCAAATTAAGTTGCTTGCGGTGGTTGCATTCAGAGAAAAGGTGATGCTGACTTTCTGTGCGGCCATTTTGCACCTGGGGCATATTAGGTAAGCAGTTACAAGCAAATTTCCAAACGAATAGTTGCACTGTCGGCTCCACCGGCCACCTCCACAGTATTTCCCAGTCTTGATGTTCCTCCCCCTCTTCTTTATCCTGCCTTCTCCTTTTGTATGCAGATGCAGTAGTCACCTCCCCTGATGACTGTGAACCCATACCACTCTGTCCTCTTCCTCTGCTTCCAAAAGTTTTGCCTTATTTTGGATCTTCTTAATGAGGTCAGCGTTTAGGGCGTGTTTGGTAAAACTTTCTTTTGAAAGTCATTTTTAACTTCCACTTCTCACATAGAATAAATTTAGAAAGAAAGATGTTATAATTAATTTTGATTTGTTATAAAAATTTACAAGTTTAAACTTGACTCATTTAAACTCGAGTTTAACTTTTACTTCTCACATAGAATGACTCAAGTTTAACATTCGTTAAGAACTCTTTTACGTACTCAGTACTCATTAAGACTTCTTTTAAGTACTTATTTAATTATTTTATTTATGAATAAACTTAGTTAATAAAATATTTAATATATTATTATTTTTTTAATTAAAAAGTAGGGGTGCAAGCAACTCATAATTTGGCATGAGTTTATAAATTTAAATTAAAAAAATCTTGAAATAAATTTATGATGCATTTATTGGACTTGCGAGGTACTCGATATTCGGTTCAAACTTGCTTAATATCTAAACGAGCCAAATGTGAATAACCGTCATAGATACATAGTTCGAACTCAAACTCAATTGAAACTAATCGAACCAAATTTAAACGGTGTAAAACTCGGCTCGTTTGCTCTGTACTTTAACTAAATAATGTTGGCGGCAAGGGTATATTTACAACAATTTTTGTCCTTAAACTGACTATGTTGATACCAAGGGCATGTGTGCAATCTCTGTTAGAATATAAGAAGATCAAAACTTAATAAGTTACTTTTAACATTATATATAAATCTGTTAAAATAAAAGTATATATGTAAAAATCTTAACCTACATGCTCCCTGAACTCGAAATACCTAGGTTGTTGGTAAAGAAGGATGAAAAAGGATATATATCAGGTTGAATATTAGTTCTACCCTTATATTTATCCTTTAAGTAGGATGTGTATGGTTATCTTATCCTAACCTATTCGCGTCCTTTAAAATTATCGGAAAAGGATACACAAAGGTTTAATGATCAGACAATACCATGTGTGAACATAAGTTTAGTCATAGGTTGCTTCTAGAGGGAACAAAGAAATCTTACTTTCAAAATATAAATATATATAACTTCCTTCTAAATAATTCTTATAATTTTTCTTGTAAAATATGTGACACTTGTGAAAATGAATCTTGTAAATAGTGAATCAGAGAGAGGGAGTTTGAACAATAACACATGTAAATATACAAGTACATACTTAGTTATTTAATTTATACATGGATGAGAAATGAGAGTAATAAATAAGATATTATTAATACCAAGTGAAAGAAAAACGAACAGATATTTGGATAATCGGACTAGAAAGTATGTGGACACTTATCTTAAAGTATTTGGATACAAATAGTATGATTATTCTTATCTTTTAAATTATATCTTTTTATAATTTTTTAAGTTTCAAAAATGGACGGATAAGTGGATTTTTGGGACCATTTACGTCATTATTAATGATAAGAGTATAAAGGTTAACATATATGGTACATATCTGCAGGTTTTATGAAAAAATAGTGACTCGAGAAGCCTGACATCAAACGCTGCACATCTTAAAGGGCATGCCGACAAAAACGTCCCTAGAAATTTGGCGCATAACGTGGAAGAGAACCCTTTGGTGGGTCGCCTCCTCTACCTTCCGTCACGCGGTGACGGCGTGCGCGTCAACAAAATGTGGAGAAAAGGCGAGACGCGTCAAAATCGGGACGGGCAGGGCCGAAAGCCGCGACGCGTGGCGGGCTTCTCGCTACCGCACCGTGGCGGGCCAACGACCACGCGGACACGCGTCGATCACGCGCCTCCCCCGACGTCAGATGTTTGCGAGGCCGGAAACACATGCCGCATCGAAATTGGTGCCCAAAAAATATTATTTTATAGTCTCCTACCCGCCCGAAGTCCCGCTTTCTCCACCTGAAGTCGTCCGTTTCGGTTCCGTAGCGCGCGGTAAGGGAAGACCTCGCTGACTGACCAATATGCCCTTCATCAACTCTTCCATTTACGTTCTGAGCCTTTGGTTGAACGGAAGTCACTCCCCGTGAGGTGAGCCCAGTGTGATATTTTAGTTATTTGTAAATCACTGTTTTTTAACACAGCTTGTAACTCACTTTCAATAGATTAATTTTACTATTTGATTGCATGCATACAACTTACTTTTATAATATCAATTTTGATCATTAGATTACATGTATGTATTAAGAAAGAAGTGGGATTTAAATTAAACAAAAGGTGATGAGAAGTGGTATTTAAGTTAAATAAAAGGTGATGAGTTAAGTAGAAGTATTTTCAGAAGTTTTTCTTAAGAAGTCAACTCAATTCCTTTCGAACTCTTCTAAGAAGCTGAATTCTAATATTTTTTGAAGGCTTCAAATAATTTTACTGTTTGATTGCATGCAGACAAGTGACTTTCATAACATTAATTTCGATCATTCGATTACATGTATGTATTAAGAATGAAGTGGCGTTTAAGTTAAATAAGAGGTGGCGAGAAACGGTATTTAAGTTAAATACGAAATGGTGAGTTATGTAGAAATATCTTCCGAATTTTTTCTTAAGACGTCAGCTCGAATCCATTCGAAGTCTTCTAAGAAGTTGGATTCTAATATTTTTTGAAAACTTCAAACAATTTTCTATCTGATTGTATGCATACAACTGACTTTTATAACATCAATTTTGATCATTGGATTATACGTATGTATTAGAAAGAAGTAGTATTTAAGTTAAATAAAAGGCGGTGAGAAACGGTATTTAAGTTAAATAAAATGTGGTGAGTTGCATAGAAGTATCTTTTAAATTTTTTCTTAAGACATCAACTCAATTCCTTTCGAACTCTTCTACTAAGTTGAATTCTAATATTTTTTAAGACTTTAAACAACCAAACTACTAAAACCTAAGGGACCAACTGTGTGGAAATGTAATTTCTCGTGATTTCAGGGGCATTTGCGTATTGAGGAAGTAGATTTTTGTCTTCCTCTTACGGGAGCAAACGGCAGAAGCGGAGGACGTGAACATTGACGCCACCTGTTCGCGACACCTGTCCCTCTTCCTCTTTCTCCATCTTACCATCTTCCTTTCTCCCTCATCAAGGTCTCCCTACTCCTGCAACAGTCTTACAGGATCAAGAAAAATAAGCAAAAACTAAGGCAATCGCCAAAAACCTAGAGGGGAGGTGGAGGAACTGGGGATAGGGGAGAGGTAGAGAACCTCTTCTTGGTGTTCCTCTGTTGCTGGTAAGCCATTTCTCTCCTTCATTAGTGCTTCTTTGGATTGGAGAGGTTCTTTCTGCTTCCATGTCGGAGAGACATATATTTGTGGGTAGCTCAAATCATGTAAGGGAGGGAAGGTGGTGGGAGTGTGGAGAGGAACGAGGAATTTAGCTATATTGCTTGTGGCTGTTCACTGTTTGAAGGGGTGGAAGGGAGGAGAGGGGAAGGAGAGAGAAAGAAACTTTCTCCTTCTTTCCTCAGGTCACAGTAGAGGATGGGATGTGTTTCTTCAGATCTAGGTAACTAAGATGTGAAAGGTCTCAGCTTTGTGTGTGTTTTCCTGTGATTCCTCTCCCTGCCTTTTGGTAGGCTATTCTCCTCACGCTTCCCTCTCTCAAAAGATTATTACATCCCAAAAAGCGTTGACAAAGATGCGTCCCTAGCACTATCATCACTAAATTTGTTTTCTTTCCGCTCCAATCGGGCTCGGACATGTTCCTTCTGGACACTGTGGAGGTGTTCGGGATAGGATGGGAACTGGTGGTAGAGTTCTAGGTCGATCCCCATTACTTCTCCATTCAAGACTTGAGGGTTGCCATAGGAAGAAAGGTTGCACTTTTTGGCTCTGGAGCCCCCTGCTGTGACCTCCAGATCTGGCCTTCTTTCCCTTCTTCCTGGGTGCTGGAGATGGAAATAAGCCATGGAGAAAACCGGTTATTGGCTCGGAAAGGAGCTGCTCTTGGGCAATGACAGTATTTGTGGCTTCTAAGGCATCAGAATTTGGTGGGTAATACTACTACAGGTTCTATTGCTAGTTTAGGCACTACAGTTGTTGCTGAGGTAACACGCCAGGAAGGTGGGGAGTTGATGGAGGAGATGTCTTCGGCGGTTGCTTTGCCATTTAGCATAGGCAATTCCCTCTGTGACAACTCGAGGGAGATAACACGGCTGAAGTTGATAACGGAGACGGTGATGTTGCTCTCTGATCAGGCCAGTGATCTGACTGAGGAAAGTTGTAGCTGCGATAGCAACTTCAGCCATGGAGAATCTGAGATTGTGATGATGGAAGAAGCTGGGGATTGTGTTGCTCCGGAACCTCCGGCAGTATCTGGGAGTGACGAAGATGAGATGAAGTTGGTGCAATCGGAGCAGTCACTTGGGAGCTCATATTCTCTTTCTTTTGTCAGTGACAGTAGCAGCAGCTATAGTGTAGTTGAGGACTTGCTACTGTTGGATGCAGCCTCTGAGACAGAGACACCAAGCCCTGTGGATGCTGCTGCGAAGACTGCAGTGGGTGGCAACTTGGGAACTGCTTCATGCCCTCCTTTAGAAGAATTAAGCTTCGATGTGCCAGAAGTTTCTGGAGTAGACTCTGGTTTCAAGGAGTTGCCCATTGATGAGCAGGTGACAGAGGAAATCCGGACTTGTGGAACAAACCAGCATACATTACTTGTGTCTAATCATGTACCTCTATGGGGTAATGTATCTATTTGTGGAAGAAGACCAGAAATGGAAGATGCTATGGCTATAATGCCCCAATTTATAGAAATCCCACTCTTGATGCTAACCGATTCCTGTGTGGTTGATGATGGTCTAAATCCAAGTCCGACCCATTTGACAGGTCACTTTTTTGGAGTATATGATGGCCACGGAGGTGCTCAGGTACTCTTCTTTCTGTTAACCACCTCCTTACACCCTTTTTTAGATTTGTTTGTCTCATCTAATGCAATGATCTTGATGTGATCCATGTCCAGGTGGCTAACTACTGTCGGGATCGTGTACACAAGGCATTAATTGGGGAGATCATAAAACTTAAAGAGGCACCAGAATGTAGCACTGGGAATGATTACCAAAAGCCATGGGAGACTGCCTTCATTAATTGCTTTCTAAAAGTTGATGCTGAGGTTGGGGGGGAGGTGAACGGAGGAGCAGACACCTCTGAGGCGGATGGCAACTGTTCTTGTGCAGAGCCTATTGCACCAGAAACTGTTGGATCCACTGCTGTGGTAGCTGTTATTTGTTCCTCCCACATTATCATAGCAAACTGTGGGGATTCAAGGGCAGTGCTTTGTCGTGGCAAGCAATCCTTGGCTTTATCAGTAGATCACAAAGTAAGCATGTGATTATAGATTTAGTTTTCCATTGTCATCCAAATTGTGCTTGACATTCCAACGGAATTCTATTTGCTTCAGCCGAACAGAGAAGATGAATATGAGAGGATTGAAGCAGCTGGAGGAAAAGTTATACAATGGAATGGATTTCGTGTGTTTGGTGTTCTTGCAATGTCGAGATCAATAGGTATATGCTTTTCTGTTAGTTATGTACTTACGTTTTATGTGTGATTCGGATACCTTGATGATATTTGGTATGCTTATGTTCACAAGGTATAGAAGGCGATCATTCCCAGCCAAGTGCAATCATCTGATCTGAGTACAAGAACAATCAGATCAAGCCTTTTGCCTGTTAGGGTGTTGGTAAATTAGGGATACTACCAGGAATAGAACAGGGAAATCTCATCGATTTTATCGTTCTGCTTTGTGAAAGTTGGCATACATGTATTTGTGCAAAAGCTGGCAAACCTCATATCTGACAAGAGTGCAAAACCCAGATCTGAGAATGAGAACAATCGTATCAACCCTTCACACATCAAGTTCTGTAAATTGGGATTTCCTCAACCAAGGATCCACATCTTTTAGTTGATAACTTGATGGTTTAATTCCTGAAAGGAGAGTAGGAAACCTACAAAGTTAATACTTTAACGAAGATGCAGTGATTTACTTGTTCTAATGTAGTTATATTATTCGTAACAAGAAGTAATTCCAGAACACTTCACATATGATTTCACTTTACGTGTTTCTCAAATGATTTGCCTTAAAGAATTTTGAGGTCTACATTTTTTATGTTTGTACCTATTTTCCAATTTTCTGAGAGCACTGATTACCCACACCTTAGTCTAAATATTCATATTACATGTCATGAACTGGTGGAGTTAGTGTGCTGTATTAGGTAAAATAGGACTATGTTATAACTACTGATAATAGGAATACCAGATTTCATGCTCTGGTATAGTTCTTCAAAAGCCTTCAACTTAGCACCACTAATTATTTTCTTAGTATTCATTTTTAAAATTTTGTACATAGTAAATGCAATGATAAAACGAGGAGAAAGGATGTATAAAAGAAGGTTGGGCATCTAGCCAAGTAGTCCTCTTTCCTTTTTTTATTCCATTTTTGATGTTTTCTGCCTTTCGAAACTAAATGGCTGCAAGAGAACTTGGTTAGCTCATTTCTTTACCGTGACTTGGGAAAGAAACAAACTACATGTGCAAACATTAACATCCATGCAGATCTAATATTGAAGTTTGAGATTAGTGTAGTTGCTTACTAGCATTTCTTGGGAAGGGTGGCCACGATACTCACTTCAGGAACCGAAGGTTGTATATCTGAACAAGCTCAGAGCTGAAATAGGGAGGGTCATGTAGGGGGTGATCTGCTGCCCATAGTGTCTGTGACTGAGGTATTAATTGGTCACTTATATATTCTCTTTGGGTGTACACAACATATGTGGGTTTTTTTTCACAATTCTTTAGTTTTGCATTTTATGTCGGATATTCATTCGTAAAGGAAACCAGTATAGCATACAAATATTGCATTGAAATCCTAGCAAAATAGGATTTGTGATGGAGGATGAGAGTGCTGGGTGTGGATTGGACAGAATAAATGATGGCTTATTTCTGAGTCTGACTCCTGTAAATCTACAATTACATGGCCCAACAAGTACTAGTTATTGTTAATGGGCGGTGGTTGTCTACAATGGGTACTGACCTAAGTCTCTCCCCCCCAACCCTCCATACTACCTCCCTCCATCCTGCCTTCCCCATATTTCCATCTACAAGGTCCTTGTGTGGCTGATGTTCTCTACAAAATACAGTGTCAGAGAGCCCTTTGTGAGTGTCTTAGAAAGATTTTCCATTGTCTAGATCATTTTACATATTCAAGAACTCATTTATGCAAACAGAATATGACACTCATTTGTGGTTATCAGAATTTGATGTTTATATATGAAAAATGGGAGATCAAACAAAGAATCTCTCATGACTATACAGTGAACTGATTTGGAGTCCTTAAGCTGCGATCTAGCGAGCATCACTTTCAGCAATTACTAGAACTGCAGTTACAAAAGAAATATCTTGCTATTATTTGATTTGATAAGAACATTATAGTAATTTTGCCAGGGAAAAGTAGTTCATAAAGTTTTGAGTTTAAGCGAGCATGAGCAGATGCCCTGTGACATGTGAAAGCTTGGAATCTTAGTGTTGATATCTTTGAAATTAGTCCATCACATTATTCTGCTGCATGTCATAAACATTGTTTTTGCATGCGTAATACTCAACATAACCAGAGAAAGTATATCATGGCAATTCATTGCAAAACTAATTTATTCAAGATTACTGACCATTATGTGAACTTGTTTCTCAAGTGACCATGTAATCCCAAGATGATCATTTTGTGGGATAAGATATGTTGAGTTCAGGAATTCTCCAAGGGGAGGTTACATGAATATAAACTAACAAGGTAGGTTTCTCTACTTGTAACCTGGTCACATTAGGTTTGATGGATCCTGTTCCTGCCAAAGATGCCTTATGGTACCATTTCTTCTATGTTGGACATCAGGCATTGTAGGCAGTCATTTTGGAACTTCATTTCCCCTTGATTGCACATGGAATATGAGAAATCGATCCCAGCTTGATGTGGTAATACTTTGGGACAGTGTGAGCTGAAGTAGCGATGGATATGAACTAGTCGGGAAATTAAAGCATAGGAGTGTTGGGATTCTATCAGTGTGAAAGCAAAAGGATGATAGAGGTTTTTTCTTTTTTCTTTTTTAGGGGGGGAGGGGGGGGGGGGGTTCAATAAAAGTTACTGCCATTTTGTATTAGACAAGTAGAAACAGTGCAACCAAGAGGGCCATCATAGAAGATGGGAGTACACAACAAGAGGAGACAACAAGCAACCCATATGCAGTGACCATACCCAGCCATGCTGGGGAGTACACCAGTGAGATGTCACAGGGGAAGAGTGTACACTAGAATGAGCTTTACCGATTGGAACAGCAGATCACTGGAAACATGGAATGCAAAATCGGTCTATTCGATTTGGGACCGACCATGGGTTATCTGATTATGGGGGGGTAACCGGCCGTCCCCCCTCCAGTACAGTGAGAACTGATCCTGGCCGATTCCACCCGGTTCTCAATGACGGGATCCCGGCCGATCCCTGACCGATCCGATCCGGATCGGATCGGGATCGCCGGGGTCCGATCCGGACGCCCCGACCCGGTCCGGAATTCCATCGCTGGAAAGGCCATCGTCTGGTCACCGGCGAGATTCGATCTGATGAAGCACCAAACCTCTTAACATGAAGAGGAATGAACAGACACAGCAAATGCCTGGAAGAACCTACAATGCTGGAGAGTTGGCCAGATGGGGGGCTCAGATAGAACATGCCAATCCTCGCATGTGGATGAGTGCCAATCTTCGAACCCCACCTTGGATGCCACCTGCAGCCCCAAATCCGGGGAAATGCCATAGAGACCCTATCAAAGTGGGGAGAAGCGGATTCACAACCCTCCCCCCCCAACACACACACGGGAAAAAACCCAAGCTACCTCTGCTGGAGCACCGACCAGGCAACCAGATCTGCCAGGTGATGCCGGCGACAATTCTACTGTGAAGGGTGATTTTTCCGCCGAGAGCCTCTTACCCCCCAGCGAAGTTTCCATAGGCCTGTTAAAGGGATGATAGAGATACCTAGTAGATACACCTTGGCTTGTAATAGACTATGTAGAGTATAAGAACGCCTAAAGCCTGGATGACATGAACAGAGGAGGAATGCAGAAACTGATGAGCAAACTTAGGAAATTGGTGGCCCACCAGTCATCTCTCATCACTGTTAATAAAGCATGTAATAAGTCAGTTTAGGTCATTTCACTAATAAGGATGTAAATAAGATGTCAAGATGGTCATACATGCAGTAAGTTCCGTGTTTCCTGGGCCAAGTAGTAGTTACCATGTTAATCATGTGATGTTTAATTTGACATCTAGTTTTAAGATTCTAATGCATTTGGTTGCCCGTTGCCATTACTCATTAAATCATCCAGCATAAATTTTTATTACTGCATTTATTGGCAGGTGAGCTTGTACTGCAAAACTGATCAAACCACTATGCACTGCTATCATTTGCAGGTGATAGATATCTGAAACCTTGGATTATTCCAGAGCCAGAAGTGACTGTTGTTCCTCGGATGAAAGAAGACGAATGCCTTATCCTTGCTAGTGATGGATTATGGGATGTCATGTCAAACGAAGAAGCCTGTGACACAGCCCGCAGAAGAATTCTCCTCTGGTACAAGAAGAATGGTGCTACAGCATCCGCAGAGAGAGATGGAGCTGACCCTGCAGCTCAGGCTGCTGCCAACTATCTCTCAAGGCTTGCTATCCAAAAGGGAAGCAAGGACAATATCACAGTCATAGTGATCGACCTGAAGGCGCACAGGAAGGTCAAGACCAAAACATGATTAGAAAGCTAAGGTCCCATGGACTGTCCTCCCAAAGAAGGAGAAAATCATATCATCATATAATGTAGAATCAAGGGTAACCCTTTTATTCGATCGTTGATATGTAGCTTAGCCCATAATTTTTTTGTCCCATTTGGGCTTTAATGCTCACAAGAACTTATTGTGAGTCTGTTATGAAATCTTTGCCCTTACGAAGGCAGAATATTTCATGGTTTGTCGCTTGCAGGATATCCCTGCGCTCATGTAAGTTGCCTTTCTAATCTGGGTCTGATATCTAGCATTGTAAGTTTTTGCTTATAGGTTTCTTCTCTCTCTTGCTTAATGCATTTTTTTTTTCCTGTGGATAGAATCTAAAGAATGTTACACTGGATTTCCTTTCCCTTTTATTGTGATGTCGGTGTAGGTTTAAGACAGGTATTCAACCGAGCTACGGCTTGGAGACGATGGCAATATGATCAATGTGCAGTGTTACCTCATCTCCAGGCTCGATCACATTTATGCCTCCGAAAGGATAACCTTTTGATCAGGTGGCTGAGTGGCCAAGTGTTTACTGTGACTCTCAATTGAGACTGGTTTAAAGCTGGTATTTTGTCATGCCGAACGTGAGTATTCTTCCGGGTTAGGTGATTATTCAGGGTTGAGGAAAAAATCTTACGGGTCGTACCTTCTTCCTTGGTATGCATGCACTTTAGTGGGAGTTGAATACGTGTCCTTCTCAAAGTTGGAAGGTCATAGATTTCCAGCTGAGTTATGAGTAATGCCGAGTTCGTAGAAAGGATACTTTGCTGTTCGTGCTTGTATAAAATTTAAGTTCCACAAGTTAAGACTTGGGTCATTAGAATCTCTCATTGGCTCCAGTTATATTTGTACTTACGTATTTGGCATATAATATATATATATATATATATATATATGAACTTGAAGCACTTCCTACCCGGAAGTCTCTACTGTGAAAGCTGTCACGCAGCTTCCTCAGGAGCTTTCCGCCCCTGGAACTCTCTTCGGGATTCCAGCAGTAGCTTCGACGGAGTCCGGATAATCAGTCACCGTCGGTCCCGTGGGAGGGGGAGAGTGTCCGCATGGTGCTCTCCCCCCTCCCCTTCTCTTTTTCCTCTTCCTCCTCAGGTTTTTCCTATGCTTCTTAACGGTTTGTTCCTATTTCTTCATCCTCCACCTGCAAACTCCCCCCTCCCGCACTCCTTTCATCCTCTTCCTCTGGTTCCTTCGTTCTCTTTCTCATGTGTTTCTTGGTTCTTCTTCTTCCACCGACCATACTCCGCCTCAGCCGCCATCTACATCTTTACCTACCCCACTTCCCTAACCACCCCTTCACCCCATCCAGCACCGCATCCTCATCTCCACCCCACCCACCCTTGTTCAGTCATGCCCCTTCAACTCTACTTACATTTCCCACTCCTCCTAGCCTGCTTGATCTTCCCCCTCTGCCCCTTTTGGTGCTATTTTGCAACCCCTCTCCATCCCTTCAGCCCCTCCCTTGTTGTCTAAGTTCTCAGTTGCCTCTGCTTGATGGTTTTTGTGTTGGTTGCAGAGGAATGACTAATCTTGGACTCGGTTATTATGCTTGCCCCTTGTTTTGTAGTTGTGTTTTTTTGTTTGATATTTTCTCAGGTGTGCCGTCTGGATCGTCTGTGGTGGTGGTGGTGGACATCATCGTTGCCCCCTTGGTGGCTTTAGGTTCCATGGATCTCCCCTTCGAAGATCTTAAATTTGGTAGTGATGTTCGAGGTATTAGGCTTTATCCGTGCGCTCGCGTTGGCGCGCGTCTCTGAGCATCCTCATGTTCGACTGCCTTGCTGTGGCAGTGTTGTTCCGGCTACCTCGCTATTGGCGTCTCCATGGAGATTTTGTCTCCATCCTCATGGGAACCTTACTCTGGTGGCTCTTCAATGATCTGCTCAACCTACGCCCCTCAGTCCTCAGGCATTTTTTTGTTCGTTTGGTGGTGCTCCCTCTTGTATCTCTCTAGTTATGGAATGTTTCATTACTAGGAGCTACATATTTTGTTCGTCCACTCTGTTCGTTTCCGTCCCTTTTCGAGACTTCGAAGATCGTTGAAGGAGCTCGAGACATTGTGCTCATCCTATGTGTCTAGCGAAGACATGTGCTTTCGAGCTCCTTCCCTCTTCGGCTGCCTTCTTGATGCTACAATCAGCTCCAACTGCCGTTGCCGGCTTCTTCAAGAACAACATCCCGGCAACTTCTCCGTTGGATCTTCCAGTACCTGTTGCTTTCTGGTTAATATCCTGTGGTTCTTTTGTGTGTTTTATGTGATGCCATGTACCTGTGATGGGGTTTTGCCTCACCACACAATGAATGTTGTATCACTTGTACTCGTTTCCTGCTCTCTTTTCATTTTGCAGGTAGGGTTCCATGCCTCTATCTGTAGTTGTATTAGTTTAATGTTTTAATGAAAGTAACTTTTATGTTTCAAATATATATATCCAAGTGTTGCTATATGGCCAACTGGCCAAGGCAGTTGATGCGGCTTAGCCGTACATTATTCTCATGAGAGCAAAACAAAAAAGAGTTGAGGCGCCTTGGGCGTCAAAATTCACAGTATGGGTAGGAGTGAAGAGTGAAGGAGAAAAAATGAGGAATAAAAAATTTAAAAAGAATAAGAGCCGTCCGATCTAATGATTGGACGGCAAGCATGGCCCCCGCGTGGGCGGAACGAAAGAGAAGGCGGTTTTTTTTCTGCATTAAATCACAAGAACTATAACATCAAAATCTGATGGCTCCTGCTGCTGTGCCGCATAGTAGCATATATATATATATAGAGAGAGAGAGAGAGATAATGCATCTCGGTTACATTTAATTTAGATGCGCCTCTTCCGAAAAATTCTATTTTGATTTAAAAAATAAAATCACAAAAAAGTACAATATTCAAATATCCATTTCTTGGTGCTTTTTTTTTTTTAGTTTTCACTGTTAAATTAAAAAATTTAACTATAACCTTCCTATCAAATACGTTGTTGTTTGAAAGTCAAAACTAAAATCTCAGGAAGGGATCAACTCCAAGGGTTAATCTGACGATTTTTTATTTTTTATCAATTTTTTAATATTTTAAATATTGATTTTTGATATATGTCTAATCAGATGGCTCCTATTGATTTTCAAGATTAGACGGCGAAAATTAAAGTCTATGGCATGAGATCATTTCTAGGAGTCTTGTTTGAATATTTAAAATTTTATAAAAAATTATTTTTTCTTTAAGATGAGTTGAATGGGTTTTCGAGGGGAGAAGGAGCGCATCTAAGTTAGATACGTCTCAAGACGTGTTAAATCCTTTCCATATATAGAAGAGTGTGAAGATGCATTTTGCTATAGTGTACGCAGCAAAACTGTAAGCTCTCACGACTATCTGATCAAATATCGAACGGACGCACTGTACTGGGCATTATGTCTGAGACTCTTACTCTTACACGTAAAAACCTATGACATAGCGCAGCCTGCCCATCCAATAGCACAACTTTTAACAATTTTATAGGGAGCAGTCTCTTAACTATAAAAGGGATATGTATATATACTATTTTATATGACAAGGTATTTTCAAAGTAAGAATTTTCAGTGAAGAACTAATCTCACATATATTTCCAACTATGAGTTATGCCGAGTTCGTCAGAAAGAATACTTTGCTGTTCGTGTATGTATCAAGTTTAAGTCTACAAGTTGAGAGTTAGCCTCACTTCAATAGCAGAATAAAGGAAGAATAAGACTCTTTATTCTGTAAATAAAGTTAATTCTATTTTGATATATGAAATTAATTATACTCGTCAGAATTGTTTATTCTTTGAATAAACAGAGTAAGTAATTCCACCAAACATCTACAAATTACTTATTATGCCTATTCCGCGGTAGACTCCACACCACTATCAAAATGAAATACTTCTTATTCTGTTATAAACAATCCAGTATAGATAATTACAGATAACCCATTCATTAAAATCTCTCATTGGCTCCGGTTATACTTGTACTCACATATTTGGCATATATATATATATATATAGTACTTACGTTAAACTAGGTTTTGCTGGTTTACGTTTTTCTCCGTTTAATCAAGCTGCACTTATCTCAACACAGCTTAGTAGCACAACTTTTAACAATTTTACAGTGAGCAGTCTTTTAACTATAAAAATGATATGTATATATATACTATTTTATTACAGGACAAGAATTTTCAGTGAAGAAATAATCTCACTGCATATACCGACATATTTACATGTCTGTTAGAGAATCCGTGAAGGAAATACAAATGCTCTACATAGGAACTGCCTAAGGAGCTCAATCAAGGAGTATGGCCTTCCCACCTCACGCCAATGGGTGCAATTCCTTTTTAAATTTTACATTTGGGAATAACATAGACATGTAATTCTAGAGAGTTGTTTATTTTAACATAAAATAGTGTAATTTAAAATAATTATTTCATTTTACGATATTTTTGGTTGTTTGGAATAATGTAAAACAACACAAAATAAAATCTTATCTGAGTCTTGTCTGCCTACTTGACAGTCTAATTCTCCTATTTTAGTTTGCATTAGAGACCTATTGTATAAAACAAGAAGATTTAGGTATTCTCTTATTTTATTTTACAAATAACCAAATAAATACTCTTGCTTTAAACCAGAAAATTTCACTTGTTTTAAAATTGATGATTTTGAAACAGGTGAATTACAGAATTTTACATTAAAACAAACAACTCTTAAATCTAAATAGATACCCATGTGATTTTTAAAGGAATTATAATTTAATCATATTTCTCATCTCAATATTTTTTATGAATAAATCTCGGCTTATTCAAAAAGATCTTTATAACCTCCATAAATTTTCAAAGCCATAACTTAATCATGATTTCATAACAAACACATGTATCTGTGTGTATGTTTAAAAATCATATTTTATTTAAAAAATAAGTCTTTTTTAATTTTTAGTCTCTTTAATCTTCTTAATTTAAGAAAAGCTCCATATAACCTCTGTATTTAGTCAAAACTCTCTATAACCTTTGTATTTAGCAAAGACACCCCATAATCTCATGTTTATTTGGAAAGCTCAAAAAATAGAAAACGGTCCCTTAATATGTTAAAATATTTTGAAAAAACTCCTTGAAAAAGATTTTTTTAAGATAAAAGCGAGATTATAGAGAACTTTTATTAAATATCGAGATTATAAAATTTGTTTGCTAATTAATAATTTGAGGAGGGGAACCATTAAAAGGTCATTTTATGTATTCAACAATAATATTTTCTACCAATTAAATATTTTCATCCACTCAAATTCTTTTTCTTTTTCTTTTTTCGGAGTCCACCTTCTCCGGCGTCCGGAATCTCCATATCCACACGGGAAGGAGACCCGCCGGTCCAAGTGGTACTGCAAAAGATTCCACTTTTGGAGAGGGACATACGGGGGTCCATGGTCCCCTTTTCACCCCCTTATCTTATCCGCGTATAAATATTAGTAGGATTTTTTTTTTATGCTTCTCGCTTCGCCAGGTGCTGCACTAGTGAAGTGCCTCGTCCCCTTCCTCAAACACTGCTCTCTCCTTCCCATCCGGCGACCGACCACCGCCATCGCAGCCTCTCCCCTCTCTCGCCACCGTCTCCGTCCACTGCTGCCGACTTCTACAGCGCCTGGATATAGCCGAGCTCGCGATCCGCAGGTCGATGCTGCGCAGCGCAGCGGCGCGGGGCGAGATGGCGGAGGGGAACACCCACGACGGTGGTAGCAGCGTCGGCAGCGTCGTCGACATCTACCCTCTGAGCCGGTATTACTTCGGATCCAAGGAGGCCGCCCCCGAGAAGGACGGCAGCGTGACCGATAGGATCCAGCGGCTCAAGTCCAAGTGAGTGGTGCACCCCCCTCTCCCCTCCCCCCCCCGGCTTTCTGCGGATTTCGATTGCTGCTTCCCGTCGTCTACTCCGGTGTTGCGATTTCGGCTTCTGCAAGGTTCTTGATGGTGTCCAGAGTCTAACGTGGTTGTTTGCGCGTGCATGGGCATGTGCGGATCGGCCTACAGCTATGCGGCGCAGGGGTTGAGGACCTGCGTGGAGGGAGTTATTCTGGTAGTTTCTCTTCTTTTCTCTATCTCTGTGATTCTCCTCGAATTTTGAAAGACCGGGGTGCTTGTTGCTGTTGTTTGTGATGGGATTCTGTTTTCTTTTTTCTTTTTCTTTTTTTATTGGAAATGTTTTAGAGGTTAGAAGAACTTTTGGATTTTTTTTTTTTAGCGGGATGTTCGTTAGGTTGGGAGAAGAATTTGAATTTGGAAGGTGGTGTTATCGCTGTTCATCACTTCGGATGAAAGTTTTTCCTGAGAAGTGATTGCGGTTTGACGAGATGTTCAATATGAGCTGTTCTGGACGGGGAATAGTGATGGATGCAAATATTGACCTAAATCTCTACTTCAAGGGATTCTGCAAACTGTGGGAACTGGTGGGTTCAGAGTAATGTATAGAGTAATGTATTTATTCGTGGTGAGAATTTGATCAAGATTCCCTGGACAGAGTCTAATTTTGTAAGTTAACGTTTCCATCGCCATTTTTGTGCAAGATTTCATGCTTCTGTATGGCTGCAAAATAGGGAACCATGGGGCTTGGGATAAAGCTATCCTCATAGAAATTAAATTTTTGTAAGTGGATATTACCATAACTTTCATCATGTTGGCCTCGTGGTGAGTTGGATTTTACTTTTCAAATTAAGTACTTGCCTGTGTGTTGCACTTTTATTGTTCTCTTTATTCCATCTTCTACCTTTGTGTCAGTCAGGCTGTATTATCAAACTGTGAGGTGATATAACAGAAAGAAGGCCTACAAAAGTGAATCCTCTGTATTTCTGAATGTGAACTCTTGTACGGTTAACAGAGTTTATCGATATTAATTGTAGGTGTTGGAAACAGGATGCAAAAATTGCCTCGGACAGTTTTGTCCATATGATGGGTAATAACATGAAAAGTTTGGAATGCTGACAAATGATCAATGATAAGAACATTGCCGATCACTACTCAATTGAAGAATATTTGTAGTAGGTTCTCTGGAAGGGGTTCAATAACTGGTCTATAAGACAAAGTAAGAAGGTCAGACTGAATTAGAACATGGGTTCAGACTGAATTAGAACGTGGGTTTTTTTATCCATGCGAAAGAGCAATTTTTAGAACCATAATATTGTGTATAAGAGGAGGGGAAAAAAAAAAGAAATCAAGAAAATAGGAATGGCTAAAACGCAAAGGGTTGGGAAGTAGTGGTAGTGAAGGCCTCTTAAAAATTTTATGTTATTCCCATCTTTAGTGTGCCAATTTCTTTTCCTCAATGAAGGACTCTAAGATTTTTATGCTGCCCCTTTCCCATGGATGTCATGCTGATTTAGGAGACTCATGCGTGGTGCCTATTTTTACCTTCCCAACTTTTACTATCATTTGAAACTAATTAATGCATGGCATATTTGCCAATCAAATTAAAAGAAGATGGCATAATGCCATGATGTTCAATATTTAGCCAGATGGGTTGGGCCCTTTGTGGGGGAAGGGGCATGCTGTACCTCGTTGGAGCAAGTCTTCTAGAGATGAAAGTACTATAATTCTCTTGGCCTCAAAAAAATCAGCATGTTTTCTGATTGCAATGTAATCAAAAGAAGAAAATGAACCCACAATTATGCAATTCACGCCATGAAAGATAGTTGACTGCACATCTTTAGCTCTACACATCCAAGGGAAAAAAAAAAACATCTATGTAATCTGTGCGAGTGGATTGGGTTAATCCATAAGACCATGACCCAATCCACCATTCCACTGTTGATCTGTAAAATCTGATCCTGTCCATAAATTCATGGATTAGAGTAATGTTTGGGTCAAAAGACCTCACCCCACTTCTTGTGGACGGGGTTACAAATTAGCCCAAAATCTGCTCTGATCCACAGGTCCATCTGCATTTTATAAATTGTTTATAATATACTATATGTGTTACTTAAGAAATAAGAACATACAGACCATTTGATTGTTATTCCCTTTAGAGCATAATAAGGCCTTGGCTCTAGGGTTTCTTGAACTTCTTCCTTGAGCTGCCTCTTGAACAATTATGCATGTAACTCCATATGTCCGTACCTAATCAGATTATACCTTGAGTTGTTATGGAAATAGGTCTGCTGTTGAGGGATCTTGAAACTTGACTTGCTTCATTTCACACCTAGTGGCTGCAAGGATGTTTTAACAACTTTTTGTTGCCTAAGTTGATGTCAGTTTCTGTAATGGTCCCAGTTATAGACCTCCGGCAGGTGCCCAATTCTAAAACAAAATAACAAGAAGTATGAAAATAAAAGTGGAAGAAGGATGTCATGTCCATTATACAACAGAAAGGAACAATAACTAAAACACATCTCGAGAATTTAAATAAATTGGCCATACCTGAATGTTTCTCAATTGCACATTGATCTTTTTGCTGAAAAATAATAATTTATCTTTTATGAGAACTCGTTAATCGAGATCTCAGTAGGGATCCTTTACATCCTTATTGTTATCCCGCACATACTACCCGCTTCTCTTATTCTTCCATATGCATGATTTTACTTACCTTCCGGAGATACAACATGATACGCATACAATCTCTAATTAAAACAAGTAATGGATGAAACATGAACAACAATGATAACTTGATATTATAATCTAACATTTATCAGATTTCATGTTTTTCCTTTTCTGTTTCTTTATCTCTTATTAGTGGTAAACTATATTTCAGTGGTAGTCATAATGAATATTTAAGATATAGAAACTACTCTTTACAAGCTATCATCATCGGGCAGGAATGAGTCCTTTCTTTCTTTCTTTCTTTTCCTTTTTCTTTACTAGTCAGTAACTCATAGTTGGACTCCACACTGACGGTGACTCACCCTTCATCCCGCAGTGGCGGGGATAATCATTAACTAACAGTCGTAATGGTGAGTAGGTCATCCCCTGATGCACCTACCACCTTATAGCCTACCCATCCAGTAAGTCTTTACAAACCTATCGGGAAGGTTGGAAAGGGCTAAGCTGAGTTCATAGCGTACTCCCTCACTCCTATTGTAGTGTCCATGCCTAGCCTATAAGTGCAATCAAGTAGGAACTCTGTCTTCTATCTTCTGTCTGTCGAGGTCTCGAACCTGAACTCTGGAGCCGTAACCAAAAAGGGATGTTCTGTGACTCGGCGTCACACATCATTAGGGAACTTTCTGTACGTTTCCTTATTCTCAGGGGACGTGACGTCGTCCCGCTAGTAATGATGTCACTACTCATTCTTTATAACAAGAAGACAAATCTTTATGGGAAAACACCGGTTATAACCGTTCATCATCATTATAGAAGGCTTTCGTGTCTTATTTTATTTTCATCATTGAGGCTTTCTTGTCTTAACTCATTTTGCGAGTTCTTTCTTTCGTAAGGAGTGTACTGAAATGTGCCTCCTAGTTCTTTCTCCCCTGTCTTGGTGTCCTGTTTATCACATGTATTTTATCCCTTTTTTAGGGTTGTCATTATCATATGGTTTCTTTCATATTTCGTACTAAAGGATAATATAGAATGAAATAACATATAGGAGTTTAATCCTATAAATCTTTATTTATTTAGTGGGCAGTCTATATGCTCATGGGAGCTTTAGATGGACTTGGTCCATCAGATTCTATCTTTTCATAACAAGAAGATTTCACATGTATCTCATGTTAAAGTATGCAGAACAGATTTCATAGTGAGATAACTCTCTCACTTGGGAAAGTTTTATAGTCAAATTTACATAAAAATCATCATGGACTCTCATACTTTTCATTTCATGAATGCGCTGTCATGTTTTCTAACAAAACTATATATCACATCATAAAGAAATCAGTGAGAAATATACATATGATATGTGATGTAAAATTTATGAAACGAGTCCTTTTCTTACAATTCTTAACCCCTCCCTGTATACTCTAAATCCATAAATAAGTGGACAAGACCTCCCCTTAATTTACATGCATATTTACCCTCCAAACTCCCAAAAGGAACCCTAAAAATAAAGGGAATCACAAGTAGACGTATCACCCTACCTCTTAGAAGTAGAAACCCGAGGCAAGAAAAGTTCCTCCGCCGGCTTGTGGAGGAGAGACGATGCTGCAGCCTCCTTTCTTCACTTGTATCTTCCTCTCCTTGTGGTTTTCACAAGTCTTTACTCCTTTTTTTTATAATCTTCTCACTTCGTTCTTCAATTTCTTCTTATATCCCACTTTCAAATTTTCTCTCCTTACTCTTTTCCTCCTCTCACTGTTCACCCTTTTTCTCTTTCTAATCAATCCTCTTTCTCTCGCTAACTCTCTTACAATTTCTCTTGCTCCCTTTTTATTCTACTCACTCCTCTCTCCAATTTCTTCTTCTAACTCACCATCAAACTCCCTCTCTATCTCACTCTTTTCCTCCTCTCATAGTTTCTCTCTCTCTCTCTCTCTCTCTCTTCTCGAAAGTATAGGCAGCTAGGATGGGGGGTGAGAAGAAGGCCAACCACCTCTTTATATAGGGGTGTTAAGGAGGTGGAGAGGATAAAATTTAATGGGATATGTGGCAAGCGATTTTGTCTTCTAATGGACTGAATTATAGTGATTTTGGTTTGACCAATGACGAGTTGCCATGTCATTCAACCAATGAATGGGTGACATATGTCACCTTTATCCAATCCTAACTTGCCATGTCACTCTACCCAATCAACAAGTGACATGTTAGTCATAATGTTATGTGTCACTACATAGTTAGTCTGTGATAGGGAGGGATAATTTTACTTTAATCCCTATCTTAATGATATTTTACTTTTCTATTCTAAATTTTAATAATTTAAATTTATAACTCTATAGTTTTCAGATATACTCTTCTTAATTTCTGTTGGGATTTAAAAATATTTAACTTGGACTTTCTTCTTTTAATTGTTTTCTTTCTATGTGAACCTTACAACTTTATATTTACGTATATGTCCTTATTTATTTTAGTGGGTTCTTACAGTTTCACATGAAGGTGACCCTTTACCTTTTGGAAGTAATCGTAAACTCTGGATTCATGATGAGTTATTTGCCAGCTTTTAGGTTTCTCACTTGCTTTCAGTGCGTCCAATTGCAGTAACACCAAAGTGGAATAGAATCCAGAGGGCATTTATTGTGTTCAAACTGAATCTGATTGTTATACGGTTTCTATCTTGCATGACTATGCATATAATTTACATGTCCATCTATTGTTGATAAATATTTCAAGTTTTGCTGGTGAACATCAAACTATTTTGGAGACTTTGTTGTTGGTTTTGCAGACCACTGTAAAAATGTTCAGAACTGTTGACTAAACAATTTATGATGATCTTGAAAGGTATCTGACTATTTATCCTCTAGATAAAGTGAGTTAGAATGATGTTGTCAACTATATAAGAATACTGGATACTCTGCTGTATCCCCAGTTATTTGTCTATCAAGTGGAAAATTTGTTTTGCAGTACATCATGGTCAAGACTGGCAGTTTAGATGAGTCTTACCTTACCTCAAGAGCTCTCTCAGATATAAGGATATGCATCCATGAAATCATATTTATAATTACTGTGTTAAGCTATTGTTGAACACAAAAATAAACCTAAGTGTATACACCCATGCAAACTAGGGTTGTTTGAAAAAGAAAAGGACCCACATGATACATACATGCATATGAAAAGAACTAGGGTTCATGCATAGGTGTTTATGTGTAAAGGAAAAAAAAAAAGGAGAGGGTATCCATACCTCAAAGCTGCAAAAACAGCAGCAATGCAGCCCTCCAACGCTGCAAGAAGAGCCCTCCAATGCTGCGATTTCAGCAGTAACAAGACACCAACAGCAGCAGCAGATCATCAACTGCAGCAGCAACCTCCAACAGTCAGCAGCAGGGCACCAATGCAGCAAAATCTGCAACTAGGGAGAGCAACCAGCAGCAGCAAGGGGGCCCAGCCAGCAGAGGCAGCCGCATGCATAGGGGGAGAGAAAGAGAGTCAGCCGGCCCTAGCCTCCCAACCGGCCCTCTGTTTAAAAAAAGAGAGAGGGAGAGGATAAAGATGAAAGAAAAGAGAGAGAGAGAGAGAGAAGACTAGAGATAAATACAACACACACACACACACACACACAGAGATTGGAGAACCGGCCGGCCAGTGGGGCCCGCCAGTCTACTCTCTCCCTCCATCTCTATCCATCCCTCTCAGCCTCATCTCTATCCTACCCGGCTCCACTCACCCATCTCTATCTCTCTCTCTCCCATCTCTATCCCTATCCACTCTCCTCTCTCCCTCCATCTCTATCCCTACCTCATCTCTATCTGGCCGGCCCCACCTGCGCCCCCCACCGCTGCCTAGGTGGCACCGGTGGGGGGTGCCACCGGGGCATGCGCCCCCCCACCGGTGGCCCTGCAGCAGCCTATAAAAAGGCCCCTATGGCAGCACAAAAAGGGACACATGCAGCCAAAAAAAAAAGAGAAAGAAAGGAGGCTCTGCAGAAATTGTAATAGGAGGCTTGGGATTCTCAGTGCGTGTGAAGAAGAATAAGAATAATGTGTCACTATTTTTTCATGATTTTGTGATGATATTAATAAAAAATATGGTTCATTCATATTGGTTGAATGACCACAAGTTTCATGTTTACTAAATCCTATACTCTCATGATTATATTGTTTCATGTTAGTTTAGTATGGCTCATTCATATTGGTTGAATATAAGTTTCATGTTCTTATGTTGATTAAATTATTTCATGTTAGCATGGTGCATTCATATTGGTTGAATGGCCATAAGTCTTATGTTAATTAGTTCATATTGCTTCATGTTAACTAATTGGTTCATTCATATTTGGTTGAATGGCCAAAGATTTAATAATAAAAAAAATAGTTCATTCATATTGGTTGAATGGCCAAAGTTTAATGGTTCTCTCCTATTGGTGGATTGGTAATTATGTTTATGGTTCACTCTTATCGGTAGAGTGACCAAAGATTATAGTTATTAGTTCATTTCTATTGAGGGAGTGACCATTCGCTTTTATGGTTCTGTCCTATTGGTAGACTGGCTACGAAGTTATGGTTCACTTTCATTCATAGAAATGACTAATAATTATGATTCTTTGTTCATTTTATTGATGGAGTAACCATTGACTCATGTGGTTCTTTCCTACTGGTGGACGAACCATTAAACGATGGTTCATTCATATCGATTGAATAGCCTAAAAATGGTAGTTCCTTCATATTGATTGAAGGACCATTAAGGGATATCCTTAAGTATGTGGTGGCCCTCCTGTCCCATTAATTAAGGCTGTCCTTTAGCAATCTTTATTCTCTCAAAGAATTCAAATGAGAGGATATGCTGCCCAAATGATCCTCTATCTTTTTAAAGGATACTTAAAGGATGATTTCAAGTAATCCACCTCCCTCAAGGGGTCCTAATGAAGTTTAGGTCTCAAAACCTATCTTCTTAGCACTCTAGAAAGCATGAAGTCCTCATGTCCTCGTGAGAAAACAAAAATCTTTTAAGGGATATTCATGAATCTCTTTAAGGAAGAAAACCTTGTCTTCATGCATCAAACCAAGGCAATCTGCTTTATTCATGCTTTATTTATAAGCTTTATTAGACGGTTAATCAAGGATTATCAATCATTGATTGGTGTAATTAACACTAACCAAGGTCGGTGAGAGGAGGTCAAGAACACAGATCTATGATCGATCCAAAAGAAACTTAGATTTTGAGTTAATCATAAATTCTCAAAGTCTACAAAAACAAGAAGAACATGGTTTTCAAAACCCTAAAAAATGTTCTTTCATAATCAAAAGACTCCTTTTCAAAGAACAAAAGTAATTTTATTTCAAAAATAAAAAATAATAAAAGGAAGTCTCACAGCTATAAATGTCATTACAAAAGTTCAGCTCTTAAACTTATAGTCTCAGTATCATTTAAAAAAATGCATTTTTTGAGTACATCTTGCCTTTGCACAAATTCTAGTCTCATATATTTCTAGCAATTCTCCCTTTCCCCTCGATTCACTCAAATGTTACATGCACCACCCATAAAGAAAAAAAAGGTTCCAAGGTGTGACTGCAGGAACATAAAAATGGTCACCTTATTTGAAACTCTATTTGCAAGCTTTCACATTTTAATTAATTTTCATGGAGGTTCAGGAAGCACACATGGAATGATCATGAATTCATGTAGCTGAATTTCTGTATTTTGCCTATCCCAACCATCAAGATCAGTGTATAATGTCCATGTCATTTTTAGGTGTCTTTAATGGAATTGTGTCAGTGCATATTCCAATGGAATAAAGTACTCATGACTAGAAGCAATATTTTATTTTATGTGCAGGCACATTTTGGTCTTCTTAATATTGTACATATTCATTAGTTGCAATTGGCTTTGATTTTACATAAATAGTAAAAACCAAATCTAAAGTTGTTGAGGATGTGGGTCACTTAAATTATAGTACCACTGCATTTTCTAATGTACAAGCCCTTCAGCTGCAATGTATTTCAATCCAAACCTATTCTATTAGGTATTCCCACACAGTTCTTGATGGCTTATTGCTTGGATCTTGTCTTTTATCATTCATTGTTGGATTCTATTGTCAACAGACTCTCATGATTGTCCTCCCTCATGGAAACTCATGATATTACAAGGTAATTAAAGATTCTCATATATGGTGATTCAACTGTTTTGACCATACCTTCAGGTAGAATTGTTTAAGCACCCCCACATCCTGCTGTTGCAAGTGTGGAACTCATACTTTAAGCTCCCAGGAGGCAGGTTGCGACCTGGTGAATCAGGTATCTTTTAGAATTTCCCCTTGGTATGGCGGATAGTTTTCATCTATTTTTTAAAGTAATGCAGATTGTGAAAAAGTGATAGTTCACCGTGTTGGGGTATTTATCAAAACCTATTGCATTAACTTTCAGATAGTCCATAGTACAACACATTCTCTGGGAATTTGACTTATTAATCATAGTGGCACTCTTTAAACGGGCAAGTAGATAATCTTACAGGTGTTTCCTTTAATGCTGTCTACATACCGTGGGTGAAAGAATAAAACCAATCTTATAGATTAACTGCTATTGAAAATGCTGTGGATACTTTTCTATATTAACTAGGATGATAGTAATGGGAAAATGGAAATGGAACTTTCTCTTAGATATTGAAGGACTAAAGAGAAAACTTTCGAGCAAGCTCTCTGTTAGTGGGAGTGGAGAAGATGATGATTGGCAGGTGAACATCTCTTCTATCATCTAGTTGTGGATTTATCCTCTACTGCTACAGACTAGTTTGGCTGATTAAAGGGATTTGACACAGTTTTCTCAAATTCCAGGTAGGAGAATGCCTTGGAATGTGGTGGAGAACTGATTTTGAAACATTACCGCTTCCATTTTTGCCTTCTCATATGCGAAAACCTAAGGTATTGGTACGCTTCAAATTTAAAGTCTCATAGCTGTGGAATCCATAAAGCATAACTGTATTTAACCCCAGGAATGCACAAAGCTTTTTCTGGTGAGGCTGCCCATGTGTCGGCAATTCATTGTTCCAAAAAACCTGAAACTCCTGGCAGTTCCATTGTGCCAGATTCATGACGACTCCGAGGTATGGTATTTCTACAGAAAGTTGTCAGTTTTTTTTTTTAATGTTTTCAAAGTTTATTTCTTGTTGCTTGTTAGTCTTCATGATCTTCAAGTGACCAACAGTCTTCAAATTTTTGCATCATGTAGACGTATGGTCCAATAATCTCTGGAATCCCACAGCTACTATCTAAGTTCTCCTTTAACATGATTCAAACGTGAGGTTTGCTTCCTGGATGTGGATTCTTGGGAACTGTATAAGCCATTGTGTTTGGTGCGTGCGACATTTGGGAATAAGATATAGCATCATGCACATTCTGGTGAGCACATTGTTGGTGAGTATATTCCTCTGGTATAGGAAGTGGGCTACATAAAGCCTAGGGAACGAGGGTGGCTCTTTTAATAGCGTTGTACAGTCTGATAAATATATGCTACCTTTGGTTTTTGGATCTTGGAGACTACTAGATACTCTCTTTGTTAATAGAAGTCTTAGACCACACATTTTGAACATAAAAATGAAACTTATCTATGAAGCTTGCTACATTACATGTGTACATGCACCCTGCTCGCACCACCTCGGTATGTGTTGGTTAAGACTGCGTTGATTAACACTTTGTTGCTTGGAAACGTGAGGAGAGGTGTCTAATGTACAACAAAGATGTGGATGAATCCAATTGCCCTTAATTAGACACAATAATCTGATGTTTTACAGCATTTTACACTATTTTATGTCAAATCAAATGGACCCTTTAGCCTTGTCCTAAAGTAGTTTTCATTTAGAAAGCTTACGTTGTCCATGCAAAATTGTCGTCTATTGATTCACAGCAGATGTTTTTTAAGTTGGAAACGCCCATTTTTTATTCTACTTGTCTTAAAGGAATGGTCATTTAAATGGTGTTTTAAGCATGCTTAATCAATATTCATGATGCTGCAATTGAGGTGGGCAATGTTCATTTATATATTGTTCTGTAAAGTTGGGATCTCAGGCTCATGTTGAAGGAAAGAGTAATTTGAACATCGAACCGGCCGGAAAGGTCTATTAGGTTTACTGTTTGCCTTCGTCATCTGGCTTCATCCCGAGGTAATTAACAAATTAGCCATGCTTATCCTGTTATCCATATTTCCGATGTTATTAATAAAATGAAGAATATAAGTTTAAAATCGGTTATTCCATCTAATATTCTCAACTTTGATGTCAAAGTTAGGGATAAGGAGTGATGAGTTGTTCTCTTCTTTATCTTCATTCTTTGGGGCCATCAAGCTCTTTATTAGTCTCATGCCAACTAGTTCCCTGAAATAGATATGGTGAAGAGCATTGGAAATATCGCTGTCATGTTCGCTAGAGAATGTTTCCTTGCATGATATGTAGGTAAAGAACGTCCTTACATTATGGGGTATTCAACTGCCATGTTGCATAACTTGTCAGTATCAAATTTGATATTTATATATCGTATAAATACATCTATGTATTATATAAACATAATATTATGGTGAGTTTTATTAAAATTATTACTTATACTAAGAATATGATAATTGAAATTTTAAGGATTGCAGTTGAAAGAGGAGAATAAGGAGTGCGAAGAGAGAGGATACTTCTGCTCTATCAAGTATGATATCAGCATTATAAAGTCTTAAAACATTAGTAATAAAATTAATAGTGCCAAACGGCACATTAGTGATGAAGCAACCTGCATTTCTTTTCACAGTATACGAGGTCAAGCATGGCTTCCTTAATCTCCTCCATTCTGAATGTGGATCCCCTTAGGCTAGTTATACGCAAGTCTCAAACATTTTACACGACTATTTGAATGCAAAATGTTAGATGATAGCGGCCCACGGGTTTGTATAGCAGGTTGCAGACTTGCAGCGTCCCATCCACTCCAATGTTATCTATTCATCCTTGAAGCGTAATAATTTGCCAAATATGAGTTGATCTGAGAGAAGAAAAAATGTGAACACGTCGGATGTTGTGCACCAAGTCTCTAAAAGGAAATCCGCGAGTCTTGTAAACAATCTCAGTCATTACCTTCAGTACATCAATCGAACAACAAGCTATAACTTGTCAACGTGAAAAAAAATCGAAAACTCAATCTCGCCACAGTAACTGTATCATGCTTGTCTGATGGTTTGCTTGTAAGAGTTTGATCAGGCTAGTTATAAGTGTTCTAGTTCGAGAAAGTGTGTGCCTAGATCCTACCTAGGTGATTGACCTTGGTAATGTTGAGCGTGGCATCACCCATCTCTAATTAGTATCAATTAAAAATATTTCGGTGCGAAAATGTCCTCAACAAGACGACAGGCCTCAACAAGAGGACAGGCGTGATATTTAAACTTTTAAATTTGGCAGCCATTGTAAATATTCGACCTACGGAGCGACTTGGACCAAAAGAAGAAACAAGGAATTCTTAAGACCTTTTGAGACTAAGTGTTTTTATCATGTATATTAAATCTATTTTATCATAATTCGTCACAGATCTTTATTCTAGCTAATTTAATTTATTTTAATATCTCTTAGTTAGATCAAATAAAGTCTTAGTTGGTGGATCAAAATGACTTTCTATATTATTCTATAAATTATTCACGACAAATTTTGATGTGTTTGATAACACCGACACCTTAGATTTTGCAGATAACCTTAAAATCAATAGTGAAAAGTTTTTTTATGTCATAGTTACATGTTTCAACATATTAAAAATTTCTCAACTAATGTGTTGTTCATCGGACACTTATTTATTGTCTCATATTTTAATGTACTTGGATTTTTATAATTTAATTTTTAAATTATAAGAAAATCTATGTGCTTTTATTAAAGTCAAAGCGTGCAGCATTATGAAAGCCTTGACTCGCTAAGAATTTCAGAGTGATAACCTTATATTTACTTCTCTCGATATTTAATTCTAAGAGGACCATGCTTACTTGCACATTATCCTACTTGCGACAGTGTTAATATATGCATATGTATATATATTTCATGTATGTCACTATAAGCGATACGCTTGCTGGCTATGTTGTTTTGTAAGATTTTTTATGTAGATAAGTATGACGTTTTTCAAATGTACCATATATGGGAGGTTAAATATGAAATTATCATTTTGCTTCTACGGCGCAAGAAACCGTCATCTCGAGTCGTGCCGACTCGTCCGGGCGAGTGGACTCATCAGTTTCCCAGCCCGCATATGCAACTCAACTGGAGAGCAACCCCAATGGCGAAGGAAGAAGCTTCACGGCGATGGCGGGGCAACTGAGCCCCCCGAGTCCGACCCAGCAAAGAAGGGGGCTGGTGCTGTTAGAGTTAGCTTCTGCTCTCGCCGCTTCCCCATCTCCTCCCTTTTATTTATGATTCGATCCCCCACACCTGTTGGTGTTGGTGTTGCTGCTGCCCCCGATCCCATCCCATGGGCGCTAAGAACAGATCCTCCTATGCTTCGCCCTGCGCCCAGCTGCGCGCCGCCTACCATGACTGCTTCAACAGGTACCTCTCTCTCTCTCTTTCTCTCTCTCTCTCTCTCTCTCTCTCTCTCTCTCTCTCTCTGTTTGATGTGTTTAGATTTGTGGTGGTGGGGGATGGCAGGTGGTACTCGGAGAAGTTCTCGAAAGGGCAGTGGGACAAGGAGGAGTGCGTCGACGAGTGGGAGAAGTACAGGGCTTGCCTTGCCGTGAGTTCCCTTCCCCTTCATTATTTATTATTAGGGCACATCTCATCGCTTTCTTGGGTTTCTTTCTCTCTCTCTCTCTCTCTCTCGCCATCGCGTTTGCCTTTTGTTTCAACTCCCAATCCTGGGTTTTGGATCGCTGCTGCTTGCTGCTAATTGGAGGGTTTGCTCTCTTGCTTTGGTGGTGGTTTGATGGATGTGGATGCTTTCGCCTGCTGGCTGTTGTATGTCTTGTTTGTTTTGAATGAAGTGGATATTGCTGCAGTTTTCTGGACGGTAGCCAATATCACATCAGTTAACTGGGAAAAAGATCTGCAGGGGCGACAATTCTGCGTATTTGTTTTTTTACTAATAAACAAGTACTGTTGAGGAAACCCATAACTAGGATTTTTTTTTTAAAAAAAGGTATGTCTCCTATGCGAAGCTTTGGCCTGGAGAAACTGGCTGTGCCTGTGTGGATCTCCTAATGAAAGTATGCATTGCGAGTCAAATTGTTAGGATATCCCAATGTTCGTCTTTCTTATTCCATGCTACATCTTCTGGAATCGACCATAAGATACCTACTCCTGCATGCTCCATATCTGGTTGCCTAGGTTTCCCATACTTGATCATTCAAGAAATCGTTCATGCATGCCATTTCATCAAGCAAGTCATGGATCAGGGTTAAATATATTTTAGCTTGCTTCCCTTCCAGGCCATCTCTTTTTAAAAATAAATTTCACCTTTCACATCACCCCTGTGAATTGAATCATTTTCCCCATGATATTGATGGATCCATGAGTCTTTTTTTTTTGGTTTTTCACGTCATCAGTCTAAGATCTGTTTCCAAGGCCCAGGTGGACCAGTAATAGATTTGGTGACTCATGAGAATATTGAGTCTCCCAGACCCTGCAGGGTTTTTTTCTCTTTTTGTGGAGACTGCGACTGGTGTATCAGATCAAATTCTTGATGATCTCGTTGTTATCCATTATGGAAACAAACTTTGTTAGAGTAGTACTAGAATTCATATTTTTAAGAGCACTCTCTTAGTTCTTGTTCTCTTTTAGTCCATTGATGCAGAAGAATTCTGCTGCGGCTGTTATGTAGAACTTTTGGACTAATGCACTTAATTTTCTTCTCTGAAACAGTTCTCTGGCTAGTTTTTACCTTGTGTTCATGTTTGTCCCAGTTTTTCTTTTGATGGTAGAACAATTCTTTTATCATGTGTCTTGCTAAGTCTTTACACAATGTTGATTATGGCAGCAACATTTGGAAGATAAGCATCTGAAGCGTCTGTTAGTGGAAGCAGATGCTGCAGACTTCAACAAAGATGATCCTTCCCATTCAGTGGATGGTAACAAGGCTGGTGGATGATAAGTAAGATATATGCTCTTTTTTTAATTGTTTTTGTCTATACTTTTATAGATAAGAAAACAACAATGCGTCTTAGCAAAATTTATGATTACATCTTTGTAATTGAGTGTCAAGATCTGGGCTTGTACCTCATCCCATCATTCTGATGTTTTCTTCATTTGTTCTGTCAATTCTCTAAATAGACATAGTCTAGAGTTTGACTGTTTATTGGCTGATGATTTTTATCATTTAGGAGATTTTTTTTTTTCATGCTTCATTGCTTAAAAATTGAGTTTAGGAGAATTTGTGAGGGTTGCTCCTATAAAGATAGGTCACATACCCCTATATCGAACTTGCCTCTTATGCTATTTTAATACATTCTTTCCTAAACCTGGGGAATGCTTGGGTTTGCTCATTGGTTACATGAGCTTATGCTGCACTATGCAACCAAGAAGGTATTTGTTGACCAGACAGTCCCCGTTTTGCCCAAACTTAGGTTGACTACATTCTTGACAGTCAGCACCATCATGTGGAGGGTTGACATTGGGCAGTACAGGTGGATACTTTTAAATTCTTGAATGATCTATTGTATTTAGCTGATCATTTGTTGGTGAAATGATTCTTAGTAAAATAAGTTGCTCCATCATATGCCAATTAAATGGCAGTTGATAATTGTTAACCAGTGTTTCTAACCATTGTTTGTATTTTATTTTTGTTCCCTTTTTTTATCAAGGAAGTAGTTAATATATTATTACAATGTTTGTTGGTCTTACCATCTTCCTTTGAGGAATGCCAAATTTCTTTTCCAAAAAAAAGCTTCAAAGCCATTGATCTAGGTCCCTGGATGTCTCTGATTGTTTGGTTAGTTCATTGTGGAGTACTTGAATTAAAGCACTCATCATTCTGGAAACTCTAAGAGATGCATTTTTTGAAGCTTAAACAGCTTGTTGGATTCATGTGTTGGGTAAACTGAGATAATGTAGCATCAATCTATGACTTAGCTCTTAGTATGTAGTCATTCTCTGAGATGTGGAGGGAGTGAGTGTATGTCTGAATTATGTGAAAGTGGCAAATGTCTAGTAATTGCCAATGAGTGCTTGTCAAGTAATGTATTTCTGTGGCTATTCAATGTTTACTAATTATATGGTATGTAGTCTGATGAAGGCAAGTGGAAGTTTCTCGATTTACTTTTCATGTCATTCCCCTCTGAGTATCACCGTTTAGGGTCTTATTTCTATTTTAACTTGCTCTGATTACATATTTTAATGGCAGTTGCAACAGAGAACCAATTTTGCTTCTTTGATTTGTAATGCGGCAGTTACTGTCTTTCCCACTTTAAGTAAATATACTGTACTGCTAAAAATACAGTGTTTGCATCCTCTTGCGGAAACTACTTAGGAGGGCATAGGAAAATGTTATTAGCGAAAATTAATATGCGAAAGCAACAAAAAGAATGGATTTTCGCAACTTAGTTTGGAAGTTGGAAGCACATAGCAAATGTGGGAGTGATAATGTGAATAAGTTGGCAGCGGCAGTGTGGAGGATCTTCTAGTTTAGCATTCAAATTTTCTTTGGAAGTAGGAGCAGGAATGGGGGGTGTGTTGATGGCAAAGTGAGTAGAACTCGCTAACGGGGAGTGTGTTGATGGCAAAGTGAGTAAATCCTACTTAAAAGGTTTGCAAAAATCAACCTTCAGAAGTTTCAAGCTAGGTTGCAAGAGGTAGCTCAGACTGGTCTTTATCTATGAATTACCATAGATGCCAATGGGATACCAAATGCACTAGGCATTAGAGAGGCAAAATTTTTGGCATGTACATCCAGTTTTGTAGCCACTTAAAGGAATTCTTTTCAGCTATGCTGGTGAATGAGTTCCATCTATATACGATCAGATAGTAAGCTAGGTATTCTTTGTGCAAATGAGAGCGGTGCAAAACTCCCCAGCATATCTTCCCCAAACTCCCTATTTAGTGATCTATGGTTGATGGTATTTAGGGAAGTCTTGTCTCCATCTCTTATGTCAATCAGCCAATGAGTGGTACCTAAGGACTTTGAGAACATAGAAAGGGTAGTACACTTTTGGGAGGTGAAGGGTTATTTTATATGGTACTACAAGCTATTGAAACAATGACATTGGCTATATTTCAATAACTTTCGATGGGAATCCAAGAGTTGCAGAAACGAAGCCAAGAATCTATTTTATATTTTACTTGACCCATTAGAGGTTCATTTTATGTATTTTAATTTTTTTAAGATTTGAGGTCATACTTTAGTCATTTATTTTGAATTAAGGGTGTTTAGTCATTAGGCTTAAGGTTTGAGTTAGCTTTGCTTTAAATCGTGGTGTAATCCCCTCTTTGAAAGAATAATGAAGAATTTTGAGAGTTTTTGTAGTTGTGCAGCCTTTGCGATGGAGCCCCTCATGGGTGAGATGGCCTAGTAGCCCCTCCAACACCCCTCCCCCGCTGTCCCCTAACAACTTGTCTCAGAGCAACCCTCGATCCAATCATGCCTCCGCCAGGCGCCAGGCGCCAGCCGCTTCTTCTCCATATCTCTCTCTCATTCCTTCTTTGTCTCTTCCCTTGTGGTTGAACCCCCACTGTGAACAGTACTGGCGGGTACTGTTAACCATAAACAGTACTATAGTAATGTAGCACGCACTCGTGCCATTTCACATCGTTCTGCGCATTGTCCGCGTTGCTGGTGTGCCATCAACGCGCTGCTTTTCTGCTGACTTGCCGTCGATTGTCTTTGCTGCGAATGCATTCTTGTCGTCGGTGTGCAGCCTGTGTGCTAGCAATCCATCCGTGCTGTTGCCTGTATTCGCCATCCGTGGAAGTGCCTTCGAAATCATCCAGTGCACTGCCATCACCGGCCTGCACCTAATTTGCATGTCATCTTTCTTGGCACACGTTTCAAGAATTCCAGTGTGCTTTCCAAGATGGTGGTTACTGACTATTCGAATATATGTTAGGTTTTGCTAAAGGAAGATTCTGAATGGATCAAGTTAAAGAGTGACATAAGAGTTGTAGTGCGAGATTGGTTGAATAGAAAAGATCCTTTACGAGGCCGATCAAGTGCTGATTGAGGAGTATGAAAATCAAATAAAAGAGATATATTATGAAGCTGATCCAGCACTAACATATGAGTATTTTGAAGAGGTCGAGTCCAAGATGTTGGAAGCAAGGCTAGATGTGATTCTTGAAGTCCATTTTGAGGCTAGCGCCGCATTCATGGTTCAGCAGAGTGATCTAGAACAGGAAGTAACAATGAAAGATGTGATTAGTTAGCCGAAGATCGTTCAAGACACCATCAGGCAGCACGACTTTGACCACATATGGGGCGTTATTGAGGCGCACTTTCCACCTTAAGTTGAGACATTCTTTGCATGATGATTCAAGAGGTTTCAGTGATGTTTCCTAGATTTGCTACTCTCGTAATTTTTCCCTGAATATTGCTGCACTTCAAAACTCGAGAACGAATTTTCTCAAACCTTGGGAGAATGATGGGAATCCACGAATTGCAGAAATGAAGTGAATAGTCTATTTTATATTTTATTTGATTTATTGAAGGTCCATTTAATGTATTTTTTAAGATTTTAGGTCAGATTTTAGTCATTTATTTTGAATTAGGGGTATGTTAGTCATTAGGCTTAAGGTTTGAGTTAGTTTTGCTTTAAATAGTGGTGTAATCCCCTCTTTGAAATAATAATGAAGAATTTTGAGAGTTTTTGCAGCTATACAGTTTCCACGATGAAGTCCCTCCTTGGGTGAGATGCCTTAAACCCTTCCCCTTCCCCGTACGATGTCAGTACTTCTCCAACCCCCTTCCTCCCGGCTGTCCCGCATCAACTAAGATTTTAGGTCACTTTAGTCATTTATTTTGAATTAAAGGTATTTTAGTCAGTAGGTTTAGGGTTCGAGTTAGCTTTGTTTTAAATAGTGGTGTAATTCCCTCTTTGAAAGAGTAATGAAGAATTTTGAGAGGTTTTGCAGCTATGTAGCCTCCGCAATGAAGTCCCTCCTTGGGAGATGCCTTAAACTCTTACCCTTCTCTGGTGCAATGCCGATAGCCCCTCCAACCCCCCACCCCTCCCTTGTATCTCTCTCAGTCAACATTTCTCTCTCTCTCTCTCTCTCTCTCTCTCTCTCTCTCTCTCTCTCACACACACACACACACACACACACACACCCTCTATCACTCTGTCATCTTGCGGGGTGGAAGAAGATGCCAAAGGAGTCGCATGTCGCCCTCAGTCACACCACCTATGTGTCGGCTCGTTGAACCGCACAGGTCTGACGAGGGGAAGCACGGGCTTGCCCTTATGATGCGGCATCACCACGAACGTCAACCCGTCGGGCTTAGTGGCCGGTGCTCAGAGCGAACCGCCCTGTTGCACCACACACCGCCCCCACGCCGTCACTCGCCTCACCGCCGCCACTCAGCATTTGTGCGCATTTGCCGAGTGTTGTCGCCCGTGCACAGTGCGAACACCCTCCCCACACCATGTGCCTTCCTGTGGGCGCTTCCCACTTGTCCTTGGCCACACGTCACCCAGTCGCCGCATGCTTTGCAGCATCTCATCGCCCACAGTCAGAGGCACCCTTGTCAAGGGCCTCCTGTTGCTACCCTGTGGTGCCCAACAAGCCAGTTTTGCTCGTGGGCCTTATCTCCTAACAGCCCAGTGACGTGGCCAGCACCAACATTGTGAGCACCCTAAACCCTAAACCAGGAATAGAAAGTAAGGGGCTTGGATGATCCCCTTCAGCAGCGCGTGTGGATACCTTTTTTCCTCAATTTACGTGCCCCGCTCTACTGCGGGCTGGTTGGTGTCTGATTAGTCCACCCTTACAACTTGCTTATCTATTATGTGGTTAAATCTGCTGCTGTGAGTGTGCCTTAGGGTTATCTAGCCAGTTACTTTTATTTCACTGCCGGCTGTATGTTATTGTGAGGGCCCCATCCTGAGGTTCCGATTTGTGGTTCTTGAATGTGCTATTGATGCTCTAGAATACAGGTAGTTCTCACTATCGTTGGTCCTCTTGATTCATGCTGTGAGGGACGGCCTTTCGAGTGGTGGTGTTGTTATTTTCACATGATAACCCTCATGGAATCTCAGGACATTCTTTGTTGTCTGCTGTTCTTTGTGGCTTTCATTGCTGATCTTGGATAGTTATTGGTACTCAGATCTTATTCAGTTGCTGTCCCGCATCACTTACTTTTAGTACAAATGAAGTTTTTACCCTAAGACAACTTTTTTGGCTGAACTGTCTCAGCTCAAGGAAGAAAAAAAAATGCACACTATTCTCAGTAAACTTAAGGCTTGGGTTTTGGCTTAGAGATCAATCTAGCCATCAGCTCATGAAACATTGGTTGCTGTTTAGGTGGATAGTGAAACATATAGTTACCCACATCAACGTACCTGCACTGGATCTACAACCAATCCTATAATCTAGTTCAAGTTTTCCCAAAATTTGTAAGATCACCATAGTTGATCCATTATCGGATGTGATCTCATGCCCATACTCGGGCAACATAAATTGAAGCACATGGTTGGATGAAATTATTTCTTTTGAGGTGCTTAGGGGTATTTACATGATCCTCTTGGATAATATACTTTTAATTAGATGCAGAGCTAAAACTACAGTAAAATGATTTGTGGTGGATTCTTTTCTCTGTGAAAATATTAAAGCAAGCAACTTCTTTGTGCACCAGTTATCATAGGATCTGCCTGTCAATTCATGAATTCCTTTTTTGGAGGTTACCAAAGTTTGCCACATTGAACCTTCTGTCTGCATATTTGTAGGTTTAGGGAATTTATGGTTTGCCCTAAGGTATATTTTCCTGCCAGACCGATGGTTTGCAATGAATAATCTGTGGTCCTTGCCATCTGTAACCATCCACAAATTACAGAGCCTCTACGTCCACACCCCAGGTCCTTACAACCGATCTTAGGTTGATCGAACGAGTTATGGTTATGCTCACTAAGGTGAGGATCTGTTTTAGCATCATCACCACTATTGGCAACAAAAATGTGAATGTTTGAAACTTTGAATGCCAATATGCGTAACTGTTGTTTTAGATGCATAACAAAGCCATCCTTTAAAAATAGAAATAATTGAACACACTATGATTAAATTGGTCTTTAGGGGAGTTGGATTGAGCTATAGTATTGGTGTCCATGGGGTTAAAAATGATTACCTTGACAGGTCAAAAGTATGCAAGATGTATAGATGGACTGACTCATGTTCTTAATGAAATAGGATCCACACGAGGAAAAAGTACTTGCAATCCGTATGTATGCAACATTCGGAGCGTCCAGAAACTGTCCAGTCAAAATAATGGTTTTCAAATTAAGTTCCAAACCAAAGGGAGTGGTGATGTCATTAGCAAAAAGGAAGAAATCTGAATTAAGTGTCCTATGCTGATGTATTAGCTGAATAACCCTTGCAAAATCTGTCATATGAGTTCTAATTAGCATCACATTGTGGTTAGCTGCCATTTGGGGGACTTGTTCACCTTGATGGATAATTAGAATTTGTAGGTGATTTTAGTCTCCCTGCACCCATTGGACTCAAATTCTCTGCTGGTACCCAGGAATGTGCTTAAATATGGTATCAGGTAATGTCAAACCACTGTTACTTATTGGGTTCAAGTGCTGGATTGGGGAGTCTGCAACCTCATGTAAGGTTCAAAAGGCTTCCCTCAATTTATGCAAAATGCTTTTATGTAATTTAATCCGTTGTTACAGCCAATAGGTGCCTGTTGATGATGCTCTTCCCCCTCATCATTTGCATGACTTGCTGCTTGAGTTAAGTGCTTAAATATCGGAAAATTGTAAGACAAGCATGACAATTAGCGTGTGATGTAACATGCAGGTGTTTAGGTGTTGGTCATTCTTGAACATCACCAGCATGGGACAAGTCTTATTGGCTGTTTAACAGTGCAGAATAGCTGCATCAATGTGGAAAACTACAAGACAAATAGCTGGCTTGTCGCGTCGGTAGGAAAGTGCCAGTTAAAACGAGGAATGATGAGCAGTTGTCAATGTTGTAAGAGGTGCAAGTCAGGGGATTCAATTTTTCGGATTCCCATATGGTTTTAAGTACGTGGAACTCTCGCTTGTTTTATGTTCCAGGATGAAAGATAGTTTGAATTCTGTGCTGCAGGAGATTCTACCATGTCCTACCCTTCTCCTTATATAACAGAACGAGCAACAGATCATAAACACTTCAAACGTTCGCCTCCATTGATACATCTGCTCGACATAATATTTCTGTTCCGACTAAAACCATGTTCTTGTCGTTGTAATAAGTGTATTGATATTTGTGTTTTACTTGCATGGCAATGTATACATAATGTTCCCTAGGCCCTTTCTCTAGTTGCTTTGCATTAGAAGTGAGGCAAAGAACATTTCAGAACAGAACAGAGTAATACATGCGGTGCAGCAACGTCATGGGGTGCTGCACCATTTTTAATTGTTTTATTTTTTCAAGCATTTTTAAAGGTTGGATTCATCATGCCCAACATATCCATATAATTCAATCTTCCGTGGGACCACCTAAAACAATTAAAAATAAAACCCCTTTTGAATTGGACTTTGGCCCATTAAGATTTTTTTTCACTCCTGGTACTCAGTTTTTGATTTTTTACATGTTTTTGGATCGTCTCATTGAAGATTAGGTTATTCAACATTTCGAACATGATGGGTCTGATCTTAAAAGAATTTCAAAAAAATAAAAGAAAGGGCTGCGGCCCATGCGGTGCGACAAGAATATGCTCAAATGCTTCCTTTTGGAAAAAAATCTAGCCTGCGAGTCCCTTTGTCGCCCTTGAAATGGCGCTTTTTGTTTTACTCGTCAAACTCGTCTAAATTTCACAAAGGCTTGCAAGAAACTCAACATATCATTGCTTTCTAATAGATCATTAGCCCTAGGTGTAACAGTATCTGGCACCAACAATTAAACCGACATAAACGATGGATCTATGTTGCGGCCACGAATGGAGTTTGACCCACATAACGCATAAAACAAATGTCATTTGTATTCATGGAATCTCCACCTCATTAACATAGGTCAAATGAGTGAAACTGAGTGAACCAATGTAGACTCAAAATGTGTAAACATTACATAGGTAAAACAGCAGAAGTCGAAATATTTCTAAAATGGCAAAGAGCACAAATTATAACTAAGTTTGGAGCTTTAAATAGTCATCAAAATTCCAACACAACCATGAATCCTAGTTCACGGTCGAAAGTGCCCAATTGAAACCAACTAAAATCTAAGCCCAAGCAAACCGAGGTACAACTGACTTAAACAAAAACATGCACAGCGCTTTTACCATTAAGCATGGAAGACCGCTCTCACCAATCTGTTTACGCAGAATATGGCGCTGCCCCTGCCCAGACTTCAATTGAGAAAAAAGACAGCAAGTAGACCAAGAAAGCTGTAATCCCCGGTTGCTTTCCAACAGGTGCTACTTTATTCCCGTCAGAATAGAGGCCTTCACGGTTTTCCAAACCACAAGGAAAGAATCCAACTCATGTGAAAGAAAAATATTTGTCGATACGTGTGCGTGCATGCATGAGCGGTTTTCTTTTTTACTTTTTTTTTTGGGGGGGGGGGGGGGGGGGGGGGGGGGGGGGGGTGGTCTCCAAAATGACAACAAATGTGCTCTACCGTACCCTTAGTACGAGTGAATGATTATAATTTGAACACAACCTACGAACAATTTTAAAATCCTGAAGTGCACTTCTGGACCTCTTTGTAACTTCTAAATAGAAACACTGCAGCCCGTCCTGTGTCTGCCTGCATATCATGAGGCAAAGAAAAGTGCCAATAAGTTGTGTATACTCCAGTTTTTAACTTTGAAGAAGCAACTGGAAACATGACATCGCAAACTCGGGACAAAATCAGAAAAATGTTCAGTTATTCCTAGGCAAAAAAGGGTAACCTCCCAGTACAATATTGCAGGAAAAATAAGCTATATACATTCTAAAATATCCAGCCTTGTAGCATGAGGCACTAGTATTGGCATATGTAGAGGCATAAAAATAACAAACCGCTTTAGTCCTACATCAGATTTTGTAAAAATTTGTGTGCGCTTATAAACAGAATGTAACCTCTCTTCCCAACAAGAACCCTTTTCTAAAGAAAAGGACAAAACCCCACCTCCGCTATGAGAACAATATCTCGGAGGAGGTACGTAAATTTTCACGCATCCACAACATATATTTATAGTTGCACGTAGATGATTTGATTCCTCAAAGCTAGATCTGCTAGTGTGAAATTCATTGTCTAAACATGGGACGTACCTGAAAGGTTGAGGACTGCTGGTTGAGTGATTGTGGCGGTTGGCCTTTCCTGCATCCTGCCTGCAGCCTGGAGGCAGCCGTAGAAGAAAGAAACATGAGGATTTTCCCACATGACCACTTGCATTACCCAGGGGCTGAGACCATATGAATGGGGGATTTACCCATGGGCCGAGACCATATGAATGGGGGATTCATCTTAAAAAGGCATCGGATGACCAGAAGTGAGTAACCCTCAAAAGCATATTCAACTTGAGGGATAGACAGTTCTGCATCCTGCTTTTCTTCAAATAAGCTTAAATGATCTTGCTGTCAGCTCAAGTGGATTCAACTGTCATTTTAGTAAGGGCAACTTAAAATCTTCCTGTTTGAAGAGAGATCTTGAACAGACAGAATCCTCCCTGTTTCTCGAATATGAGTGCAAACCTTGGGACAAGGGGGAGAAATTCTATCCTTCCAAGTCATTCCTTCTGCATGCACAAACTTGGAGGCAGTGTAGACTTCCTCACCAGTCACCACCAACATGGATTGCCTTTACTCGCAAATCTTTCCACCATGCACAAAGTCCATGATCTAAAAAAGAACAAAAAACAAATACTCATCTGCTCCAACCTGAAAACCTTGTTCAAAAGCTTTCTGTTTCCCTTTTAACTTTCGATGCATATGAACAACCCAATTTCCAAGCAAAAATTCAACAAATGAAATTAGGGCAAAATTCTAGATAAAACATCAATTGTCCGGTAAGAATAAGAAAGGAATCTAGTTGAGACAATATTGCCAAGGCCTGATAAATATGAGAAAGCTTCCATCACACTAGTTAATAGTTGCAATTTAGCTTCATGCTGATGACTGTTTCTCAGCACCAGTCTGATGACTATCATGTTAGAGAATAATTTGCAAGCAGATCATTTTATGCTCAGGAAAATAGCATCCATAAGAAACAATGATGACATGACTTGCCTAAATATCGGGGGAACATCAGTGGCATAAAATATTCCAGGAAATGTGATTTTGTTCAGATCATTAGTGCATAACTGTAGTATCCCTACAAATAAAAAAATAAGCATACAATGGTAAGAAACCTTTGTAAGGCCTTGTAAACAAATGTGCAAAGTGGTTCCCAATATCAAATTGTAACTACCCAAGACAGCTTTAACTGTGTACCTTAAATGGCTTCCTTTTTCCTATTTTTTCATATTGCAAAAGGCTAAGTAAATTTAAACCAAGGCCTGTCACAAAAGCCATAAAAGACATGTTTATTCCCGCAATGATGACGTTACATGTTAGCGGGATAAAGCTGCAACCTTTTGATGCACAACACAATGGTACAGAATTATTATAACCAGGTCAGAATGTAAAGGATAAAAATTCAAGTGTTTTAATGAATGGCAGCATCTTTTATATGGGATACAGCATTACAAAAAATAAAGTGATGCTTTAGTGAGGCAGTTATAGATGTAAGCATATATACAACATAGAAGAAATTACATATGTATGCTGCTGATACTGCTAGAGATAATATCCCACAGAAGAAAAAAAACATGACAACAAATTTCACAAGATTTACAATAAATATATACCAATAAACTGGGGGAAGAAAAAGGAATGCTGTGTTTGAAGCAAATGAACACACTTGGCAGGTCTCCTCAACTTACAATAAGTAAGAAGCTCATGTGCATACCAAAAAGTGGCACGATTATGAACATAAAATTTTGACAACTCAGTTCTCCAGATTGGCTCAAGTTCATGAAGAGTTTTACAGAGAAGATCTCTCTGCACCAGCCAAATGCTTCAGGTGTATACTTGTCCTAGAGGTATCTGGACTAAAAACAAAAGAACCTCTGGTGGAACAGGTCATCTTGAAATGCCCAGAAACACGACACATCATGTACAGCCATCCATCCCTGGATAAGGGTATGTCGATGTGATCCATCATATACTGCTATTCATCCCTGAAACATCAATCATGTACTGCTATTCATCCGTGGAACGTGAGTGCATATTTCCTCAAGAAACATGTAGGGGAATTACCCACTGAAATCTTTGACTCAGTTTCGTTGCATAGTAGTAGAATTTTCACAATCCACTATCCTCATTTTAAAATCACAAAAACATGGAAAGAGTTTTGCTTCTCATTGCAGCCTGACAGTTTCATTTGGTAGAAGAATATTTGGATTTCTTATGTGAGGGTTCCGTGCTGCCAGATTTTTCCATTTGGTCCCCGTGCCATGAACGCGTGAAGAAATGCTCCAAAGTGTGTCAGCAGGCTTCACTGTTGTGGTCGGTTGAGGGGTGGCCACTTGAGATGTTTTCATTGGGGCCTTCACTGTTGTGGTCGGTTGAGGGGTGGCCACTTGAGATGTTTTCATGGGGGCCTTTGACTTCATAAGTGGATGCTTATTGCTCTTTCCCATTCCATTAGCAAGCAGCCATCTAGAACCAGATTGCTGTTGCATTGCATTGCCCCAAGGCTTTCTCTTACCAGGATCAGTTTTTAGACCAGCAACATGTACTTCAGTGATTTTAAACTGAGGTATAACCTCCTCTTCCTCTTTGTTCTCCTCCTTTTTAGCCGGCTCAAGTTTCATCTCCAGCTCTTCATCTTGTTCACTGTTCCCTTTGTCAGAAACAGTGCTGTATATTTTAGGTTTTGGAGGAATAAAAACCCTTTCCACCTGAATTAGAGCAAGCATTGGAGTGCCAACGGGCTCATAGTTACGTAAGGGGTCTCGAAGCTGCACCATTAATGCCACTGTGAAGTTGTTCCCCAACAAACCCCACCTTCTACCAGAGTTCTTTCCTCCTCTTCTGTCTCCCTTCCACTTTTCGGTAACCAACTCTGCGGAGGCAGCATGATGAGCTGCAAGGATCTTAGACGTCCGATCACTGATTTGATCCTCCTCAATTATTCCTGAATCTAACTTCATCCACTCATCCAGAGTAATTGATAGACCCATGAGCCCATCAACATCATCACCGCTGTCTTTAATATCCAAAAGTTGCAGCCCAGCAGCACCCTCTAGTCCAAGGGACCTGTCATTTTTGGCCTCCTTTCCTTCCAAAGCAGAAATTTCACCAATTGATTGAGGGCTAATATTTGAGGGGGCATCCTCATCAGACATCCCTGATTGTATTCTTAGCCCCTCAATTGATAAAGCTTCAACTTTTTCCATTGCCAAAGGTGCGAGGTCTTCAAGAGAAACATAATCAGAGCCTATATCCCTTCTTGATGAACTCATGTCTGAACTTGAAATTTTCCCTTTCTTTCTCTTGCCAGCAACACTATGACCAAGTCCTGATTCAGCTTCTGGATTCAGATGATGAAATAAATCGTGTCTGTGAAAAACATACAGAAGCAGGCAACAAGAATGAAAAAGGAGGAACGAAAAAAGAAAGTGGACAATACAGAGTCAAAAGCAAATAAACATATTCACAAACCTTTCACATGCGTCGATAGCAGGAAGAGCTTCCCATGCAACTTGCTGCATTGTCTTTCCAGTAATATCTTCTAAAGGCATCATTTTACTGGCCTGCATTGATAACTTTTCAATCCCAACAGAGGCTAAACGCTGCAATATTTCCATGACTGTAGAACCCATTTCCGCTGGCACCACAACAGGGCTTGAAACCTGCATTATCAAACTCCCATTGTGCTTAGAATTCCTGAACAAGGATGCGTCCATGGATCGCAAGAATCCTCCATCCTTTGTCTGAAGAAATGAACCCAAACCTTCACCAAGTGGGGGCAAGTTAAGTGGATCCTCAGGTGGCAAATCTATAGGACTACCAAATCCACTCATACTCCCAGGTGGAGAGTTGTGGAAAGCATTCTCATTCAATCCCCATTCTCGCATCAAAGCTTCCGTCTCTGCATCTTCCAAAATTTTGGCCCTTGTCTTACTTTTCAATGCCTGAGCTGCTTTCTGATGCTCTGTTTCAGCAGCCTGGACAATCAACGACAGATCAAAGTCATCAGAGTACTCCCCCCAATCCAATTCTGCCCCTTTTTCCATATCAAGTTCGAAGACACTTTCCCTGTTTGCCAAGGTCTCCTTCTTGAACTGTTTCCAGAGGCGCTCTCTTGGTGATTCAGGGTCACTATCAGAACTCAACCCAAGTGGACTATGCTCTATACCAAGCATGCTCAAAAAATCACTGGCCACTGACTCTGTGACATCATCCAAGCTAAGGGACTTGCTCATCTTCCCTGCCTTGAAATTTGATTTGACCTCCATGTAACTTAGCTGTTCAGGTGCACTATCTTCAGCTGCTTTCTGGGGCTCCAACTCCACTGATTGAGAGATAGAGAGGCTTTGGAAGGCAGACTTTAGATCCTCCACAACCAGCTCACCAGCATGCATGTTGTCATTGCCATGCCTGAGATCAAATGGTGAAAACTGTTTTCCCGCTGCAGTCAACTTATCGGAAGTTTCCTCTGATCCATCTATGTGTCTCTTATCTACATCCTGTGGCACATATTTTTCTACCAGATCATCTACTGATTCAGCTCCGTGTCCCTCATCAACTTCCCTGAGCTCATCATGTTCTATTGCATCGTCCTCGACCTTGTTAGTGGTAGCAATTTCTATTCCTTGTTCGATCACCGTAAACTCGGGGCAGTCGAACTCCTTCTCTGTATTGCCTTCAGCCAATTCAGAGAATGCCTCAGATCTCAAAGAAAGAGATTCATCATGTTGTATAGGAACTTCAAGCTCAGACTTGAAGCCATCCACCGGATTATCCAATTCATTCTCATCATGCTTTGTATCGACCTGCACATGTTCTACATCAACCAAATGCACAGGCTCCGATCTAGAAGTCGGCAAGACCTCATGAAGGACCTTGACATCTTCCAGCGATCGAGACGGAAGCAGCGGCCGGGCTTTTAATGCATTATTTGTGACAGGAGCACTCTCCAATCTCCTCAACGAGTTCTGTTGATCGAACCGGTCCGCTGCCGCCTCTGCCTCAGCCTCGGCCAGCAGAAGCTCCGAAACCTTCCTGCGACCGCCGGACTCTGCCGGATCGCCCCCCTCCAGCGCGGAGAACGCAAAGCTAACATTGAGAGAGGCGCCCCTCCCCTTGCCCGAGAGCTTGAAGCTGGTGCTCCACTTCCCGGAGCTCTCCTTCTCCAACTCCTCCAGGGTCAGCGGCAGCAACCGCGTCAGGTCCACGCGGTGCTTCCCGAGATCGATCTCGGGCGCACCGACCACCGCCGGGTACAGAACGAACTGCCGGGCCTCGTACTTGGCCGCGTGGTGGGGACCGCCCCCCCGGCTGCCGTAGACGGCGCACCGGTACTCCAGCGTCTCCTCGAACTCGGCGACGCCGCCGATCACGGAGGCAGGCCGGGTGCGGAGGCCGATCTCGGCCATGTTGCGCTTCCAGTGGACGACGAGCCCGACGTTGTTGAAGCCGGGCGGGAAGCCGTCCACGGAGTGGACGTGTAGGGTGAAGCGGCAGTCGAAGCGCCGGTGGCGGATGTGAGAGAGAGCCCTAAGCGGCTTCCAGTTCCAGATCGAGGAGGACGTCGACGAAGAAGACGACGACGTCTTCTCCTTGTGCGCCGCGGGCGGCGGCGGCGGGTCCTTCCTGGCCGGCGCCCGGGGCTTCGAGCGGTGATCCGGGAAGTGGGACTTGCCGGCGGAGAGCGAGCGGAGGCGGGCGTCGGGGGGGAGGGGCTTGTGAGGGGCGGCGGGGGCGGGCTTCTTGGTGAGGGGCTTCTTGGTGAGGGAGAGGGCCCTGCTGAGGGCCTCGATCTCGTCGAGGAGGCGGCCGCCGCCAGCGCCGCCGGCGTCCCCCGCCATGGCCGGCCGCTTCCCCGGCTCGGGCTTCCGCAGCATGGAAGGCTTCCTAGGTATTAACGACTCCGTGGTGGCCCGTTCTCTGTGGAAAAAACACCAAAAAACTCAGAAATTCTCGGAGAAGAAGGACGCGGAGACCAGAAGAGGTCGCAGAGAGGGTTGAAGGGGGAGGTACTTACTCGGAGGCGGGGCTTCCAGATCTGGGCGGCGCAGCCGCGGCCGGTGGTGGTGCTCCGGTGAGGGGAGGAGGGGGGTAGGGGTCGGACCGTGGGGAGGGGGGACGGGTAGGTTCTTGCTTTGCCGTGAAGCCCGCTGGGGTTTGTCTTATTATAATGGGGTTTAATAATTTGGGCACTTGATATTTAGTAAAGTGGTGCAATGACTCAAACCAATAGAGAGAGGTTAGTACCACGTGGCGTTGTAGAATTGGTCAGGCTCATTGGTTCCTGGAGCGTGGAGTATGTTCCTTGGTGGGTTTCCCGCATTCTAATTCCTTGCTTGTGATCACGGGTGGTGCCCTCGTGTTACGGGAAGTAGGCGAGTACTCCTGTGGTGAAGTTTCGTTCAAATTACCTTGGTTTTGAAGCTAGCTGTTCCCGGACGCAACGGGTCATTTTTCTCTTTAACCCCTCTAATCAATATTGGCAAGAAACTCCAATTCCGTTTTACCGAGGTTAATTTTGAACTTTGAAGGAAAAATATGAGCTACCATTGTTTTTTTAAAGCGGTTTCCAATCCGGACAAAGTTCATTATTTCTTCTCAATAGGGAGATAATTTTACTCAAACTGATAGTTTCATTTAATTAGATAATAATTTTGAATTTTTTAAAGAAGTAATCTAATAAACTTGTAGACATAATCTTACAACACACTTACCAGTCGAGCAACAGAAAGAGCTTCAATTTTCAATGGACTCGCATTTATGACCTTCTAAAAAGAGGTCTAAGAGGTAAATCCAACGGTCCTATTGGCTGGTTCGGCAATCATTTACAAGTTTTATGATTTTTGAGTGAATCAGATTGCCTACATTATTAGGTGCACATGTTAGAGTTTGATCTCGCGGGACTGAAATAAATTATAACCCATCCAGCCCGTAGAAAGTGTTGACAATTTCATCTGATTTTGCTTATTGTTTTAACGTTTATTTTACATTTGTTTTCTCTTTTCTGACCCAAAATTCGACTACAAGACTGTCTCATTACCTATGTCTCACTTGTTACGATGAGGACTAATAGAAATCGTTTGACCGAGGAAGAGCTGCCTTAAATAAAGGGCTTCGCTTGGAATATTCCGGTTATTGCGGCGAACTACCATTATGATCTGGCTAGGTCGAGGCATACACATATCTAATGTACGAGACAACTCTAAACCTATTGGACAAGACGCTCTGGACTACCCCTGCAACTAGGGGATGCAAATGGTAACCAATGATAATTCTATTATTTGATCGATTGTTAGTTTATAAGTCAGTTAATTGGTAGTTTTTTTAAATTGAACAATATAATGGATAAAATATTAGTTATAAATTTTTTTCTGATCGAATATATATGGTACATTAAGGATAAATTATTAATTTATAGAATAAGAATATATAATATTTTTAAATCGATAACTTAATAAATACAGTCATAAATCTACCTTAAATTTGCACAAAATCTAACTCGTTTGCATCCCTATATGCAACTGTGGATCATGAGATATGTATAGGAGTAATATTTACTGCATCAACACAATGTAATTGAATTGCACTCGAGACATCTTGTCTAATACGATTTATATTTGAGGCATTGCCGTCCGATCATAAGTGTTAAAAATATTGTAATTCATATCAAAACATAAAGGCATTATAATAAATGTTACTTAAGAAAAATCTCAAATTATGTCTAGTGTTGTAGACGATCCTCTATAACACTTGTGTCAAAGGTTTAGGCAGGCCAATTTTGATGAGAGAGTGAGAAGGTTCGATTTGAATAACAAAGAGTAGAAGGTGTGAGCGTGTGAAACATGTGATATAAGCAGTTGGCATCTAACCCATCGGGACACGTCAGTATGTCACTTTTAGTACGAGGTCTCTACTACTTTTTCTCAAGCCACTGGAGGATGTGATGTAGGGCTGTGCATAATTTTGTTCAAAACTAAAAATCTAATCGAACCAAGTGATTTGATTTGTTTCGGTTCGGTCGGTTTATGATCATATTCGGTTCAGTTAGGTTTTACAACTTTGTGAAATCGAACTGAACTGAAAAACCGAATAAACCGATTCTTAAGTATAGATATATTATATTAACATTATATATATAAATATCTTAATATTTTAATATCATATATATATTTATATGTAAATATATATTTTTAAATTTTAATTTGAATATTAAATACATATATATACATTTATTATAAATAAAATATAGAACTTCGGTTTGAACCGAACTAAATTCGATTTCAAGCGACAATTTGGTTCGGTTCGATTTAAAAAAAATTCCTCTAAAATCGAACCGAACCGTACACACTCCTAAATTGATGTGCTAGAAATTTTAAGCACGGCTCTTCTATTAACTTATTTAGGTGCATGCTTAATGTGCACATAATTTAATTACTAACGACGTGAGAATTGTTAAATCTAGTATACCCGCAACATAAGGGAGGCTTCTTTTAAGAAACGAAGTTATATCTTCGGCTTTAAATGGTAAAACTTGAACTGGACTCATTCAAACGCCAACCTATTAATTGCTTGTCTCTTATTTTTTCTACAAAGGTAACTGAGTTGGTTAAGTATATACACATATAAACAAGATCAAAATTCAAATTTGAGTGAAATCTAATAATTTTTCCTAAAGAGAGAATGTTCTATGCAACTCTAATAATTTCGCTCAATAGGACAATTATTTCAGACCCAAACTAATCTTTAAGGAAGTAATCTCATAAATCAATAAAATAATTTCGAACAAACACTAAAATTAAATCGTAAATAAAATTTTTAAATTTTCAACCGACTTGAACTAGAGGCCTCTCCAAAGGAGGTGAAATGGTGAAATCAACCTAGTTACTCAGTTATACGATTAACTTCAAAGTTTTTCCAACCTCTGTTTGATATAATTTAAAAATTCTTAGATTACCTCAACGTAAAAGTGTTCTCCTTTAAGATTTAAGTTTATGCTCCTGACTACAATCATGTATTAATCAATCTATTTATAAAAGAGAGGAGAGAGAAAATCTAATACTCTGTTCCTATCGATTTGATGTGACATCCGAAGGTGGAAGCATGAAATTTTGAATTTAAACATGTGGGTCCCTCTATAGCTGTCCTCCTGGCTTCCTTTTTGAAAACTTTGTGTCTAACTGCGACAAGAAGAAGGAAGAAGCCTATAAAAGGGCCACCGGTCCACAGTGATGAAAAGTTGATGGGAGAAGTCCCCATGACGAACGCCAAGGCGCTCCCACGGTTGTCATGTTATAATGGGCGGGCAACTATAAGGCCCACGGTAGCATGGGACAGGTTGGTTTGTCTCACTGTGGGCCCATTCTGCAGTATTAGTTGGAGAGGCCATATAAGACACACATTGGGATCTCGGACGAGTCGTTGGAAAACTCTAGCATTTCTGGAGAAAGTCATCGCTATCCACGGCAGCTTATGTGCATGGTTCCATTAGGGGAATTTTTTTTCTTATGGGCACAACTAGCCAAACACGTATGAATTCAGATTATTGCCTTGTCAATATTTTTTATTTAATTAGTTGGACATGTTTGTACACAAACAGCTCATTTTTTTCTATGGGTCTATTTGGTTATACGTAAAATATAATTGAACGAGAAAATTTTTTTTAAAAAAATATATTTACAAGGAAAATGAAAACAAAATTCTTCATCATGTGGTGCTCATGAAAATATTTTCAACTTCTTTAAAAAATGACATTCGGACTTATCTCGTAAATGTCAAAATCAAGAAAAAGAGAAGTCAACGAATTAAGTTTTCCGTTATTTAAAGTTTTACGGATAAAAGATTTTCTTCTTTTGATACTTTGCGAGGAAAACTTTTCATGTAGTCCATTTTACATTAAGCCAAATAGACCATAAACAATAGTAAGACCTCTGAACAAGAAATAATCAGAAGAAGGCGAAATTATTGCAGGAGTGCATAAAAGATCTTCTTCTTCATATGGAATTGTATAGACTCTCTAATGGCGGAGGCTCTGTAAATACTTCTGACTAAAAGAAAAAATTTCCACGAAGATTCTAATAACAGAAGACTCGTTACATGGATAAATATTCTCTTTACGGGTCTTACCTTTTGTAGGGACTGCTCAAATATAGGCCCCCTCAAAACTATAGATTAATCTGAACCATGGGACATAGAAATTGAACTCATAATTTTTCCATGAAAGGGTCCCTGGTGAGGTCGTTGGCATGGATGAAGGACTAAACACCAGAGTAATGTTGCTGACACAAAAAAGTCATTTATTCCGGAAGAAAGTTAGTTTCACACCTTCTTAGAAATCTAATGTGATTTTTTTTTCTTTCATTAGTTTTTGTTGATTGTTAGTCCACAGGAAGACTTATGTTTCATCAGTTCTTGTACGAGTTGTAACATGGTAATGTCTTAAGATGCTAACATCTTAATATCTCAATGTATTAATGCATTAAGGTATGAGCGTTAACCTGTGAACATGTTAGAATGTTAAACTGTTAACGTCATCTTAACGCATTGAGACATTAATACTCTATGCATTAACAACTTAGGGTCTTAATAAGTTAGCGTGTTAACAGCTTAATTGTAACAATTTAGTATCTAATATATTAACATGTAAGCATCTAAATGTTTTAAGACAGTCAACATGTTACAATATTTATTAAGCCAACAAAAGAGTAAAAAAGTAAAACTGAAAATTTAAAAATGGTAAACTACGTATAACAGGAGAAGGAAAAAAAACAAATCGGATTGTTACATATATTCCTTTGGAAACTAATGTATTTATATTTATACCTCAACTCTCACATATTATACTAAATACTTTTGAAAACCTCAAAGTATTGCATTTATACTCATCCGTCAAAATGTCGTTAACTCCAATTGAGTATGTAAGAAAACTTTCAAATATTTATATGTATACCCCTTAAGTTACTAAAATTTTACATATACGTTAACTTTATTAAAATTTATAAAATCTTTATGACATATTCAATTGGAGTTAGCAACATTTTGATAGAAAAACATAACCGCAATGCTTTGAGGTTTTTAGGAGTATTTCATATATTGGGATATAAATATAAGGATTTTTTACATATACACCCCTCAAAAACAACATAGTTGCATGTATACTCTCAAGTCTCACATATTATCATCAATATCCCTGCAATCTTCAAAATGTTACATTTATATCCCTCAATTTAATGGTTTGACATGAATACTCTTAAACTCACTAATATTTTGCATATATACCCCTCAATATACTAAAATCTTGCATTTTATACCCCCAATACCTCCAATGATGTCATGATTTATGCAATGTTTTTGACATATTTCATTGAAATTAACCTAAATTTGACGGGAGGGGCATAAATGGAATATTTTGAAGATTATAGGGGTATTGATGATAATATGTGAGAATTGGAGGTATACATGTAATTACGATATTTTTGAGGAATATATATATATACATATATATATATGTATATATATATATATATATATACAAACAACCCTAAACATAACCCCGTTAGTTGTTAGGGATATATAAAAAAAAATCCTAAATAAATATTCCATAAAATAGTGCGACGCTGCGAAAAATAAAGTGGGCTGTTGACAGCAGGCGGTAATAATTAACTTTCTGTTATTTTAAATGAAAGCATTTGGCAATTGAGTATGATAATGGTTAATTTTGCAAAGCCAGTTTTTGAGGAGGTATCCCAAAAGAAGGGAGTCGTGATCATTGTTTTGGAATGCCACGTCAGAAAATTAATGCCTAATAAACCCATCCTAACTATGAAAAATTTGTCACCTCGAGTCCATGCGTCAATCAATAGGCTGCACAGCGGTGGTAGACTGGTAGTCGACATGGTGCGTGGCAGTGCTAGAAGAGATGGCTGGATGGAGACAGAGCAGAAGATGTGTTGTGATGTGACAAAATATTCCTATCTCTATATCCTTCCACTGTGGTAAAGTTATGATTATGTCCGGGTTGATGGCTGTCAACTGTTCTAGATAATATCTAAAAATCTGATCGCATCTAATAAGTTCGGATGTTTATTTGATTAAAACATCTGATTATTAAATCTGAACATTCCTTTGATTATCTCAAAGTAAAGACAAAAACTAAATATCAGCTCCGATTATATCTTTTGGTAAGTTTTTTCAATTTTAGTAATATTTATATATTTACATAATCTATTTGATACTTAAAGTACGTTTAATAGATGTGTGAAAAAATAGTGATTTATTATAAATTTTTTATTTTTAGTAGTTTATATATTTAGATAAATTGTTTAAAATATAATTTGCTAATTGTCTAAGGTATATTTAACAAAGTATGAGAAATACTATTATACTTGACAAAAGAATTCTTATTAATTATATTAATTGCATAAAAAATTATGTCAAAAATAATTTTAATATCAAGAGATCAGATAGTTCTCAATGAATGTGATAAAGAGAGTAGTAAAAAAAAAACATAGTATAATAGCATTTCTCGTGAAGTATGTGAGTGGTTTTAAATCTATCTAAACATCAATAATTTGATTATATTTTAATTTAAAATATATTTAATTATGATACCTATAGGCTGTACTTTATAAAAGTAAAATTTAAAAATCATTAAGTTATATGTCAAAATTAGAATAATTAAATAGTTAAATTATTATTAAAAATTATTATTCGTTGGATAATGTTCAGAATTGGGCATTCGGACAGTACTTAAGAGAGCGGAGTACGTGACATCCGCTCCATTGACAGCCCGCCAGACGCAGTAGATGCCTCCAGCAAGGGTTGTGTTGCTATATGTTATTATATATATTTTTTAAACTAGGATAAGAAATACTTCATCTTTTTATTGCGACAAAGTTTTATTTAAGTGGAAATGTTCTACACGTTCCGTTTGGGTTACACCTCATTTTGTATTACTTTTACAAGAAAGAGAAAATCCAAGTTCATCGGTCTTTGGGTGTTGCCGCGGATCCTTCAAGATATCTTAGGTGTTATGTTGGAGGCCTCACACTAAAGCTCTTGACAAATGGATCCCATCACTTCGGTGCAAGAGAGGCAGAGTCTTCGCAGTTATAAATATATAAATGTGAAGAACATATAAGATTAATTTCATATAAATTCTCTTTTATATGTAAAATATTAAATATAAATCTTAGTTGGTCAATATCATATAAACCCTCCTTATAACATTATATTATCATAGCTATCATTAAGGTTAATGTCGGTGGTTCGAATATGTCAAGAATATTTCCTACAATCGATAGAGGCCACTTGGAGCAGCACCGTGGCAGCCAATGGCGGATCCAACCTTTGGGTTGTAGGATCTCAAGATTTTACTGAACTTTTATAATTTCAAATGTCCACTTTAAGTCTGGGTGACTAGGACCTTACTGACCTACTCGTAAGAACCTATTGGGTCTTGACCTTATTGCTCAGTCCATTTAATTAGGTTCATTTCAGATTCCCAGCACCCGAATCCCACCCGTTTACATTTTTAGTTGTCTCCCCTTCAACTTAGCCCACAATATTCAATCTGAGTGACTCTATTGGATCAAATTCCTATGTCCGCCACTGATGGCAGCCCCGCCCGCCACGCTGGCCAAGTTCACCCTCGTCAGCACCGATGGTGTGGACTTCTACGACATGAGCCTATTGGACGGTGGGGGCACTGAGGCGTGCCGCAACGCCTATAGCAACACATTGGATTCAACGTGTAGAGGCATAAAAATGGTAAACTGCTTTAGTCCCACATCGGATGTTGTAAAAATAGGCGTGTGCTTATAAGCAGAGCGCAATCTTTCTTCCCAACGAGAGCCCTTTTTTAGGGAAAAGAACAAAACTCCATCTCCGCTTTGGGGACAACACCTCGGGGAAGGCACGTAAATTTTTACGCATTTACATTGGTGCCGTATGTGGGAACTGAACAAAAAGCCACTAACTTGTCCGAGCACCCCTAGTCGACCTGATCCGTCCAGTGGTTCAAAAGGGTCCGCACACGCCTACTTTCATAAGGAACTGTGTAGAGGCATAAAAATGGCAAACCGCTTTAGTCCTACATCGGATGTTGTAAAAATAGGCATGTGCGTAAATTTTCATGCATCTACACAACACAAGATTCTACTTCGAGTAACACCACTCTGTTTAGGACGACAGTAGCAGGGGAGGTGATGCTGCGTGATGACGCCTGACTTGCGAGCCTCGCCACAGGGAGCACGACCACCACTGTGAGGGATGGCAAAGGAGATGATGATGTTATCATGGATGGAGATCCTTGCAGATCTTGGATGCCACTGCCGTCATCTCCGTCTCTAAGCTATTGAGCCTTATTGGAGGGGGAGGCCTCCTTATATTGCAGCATCCTCTCTCTCTCTCTATCCCCCCTCCCTTTAGGTTCTGGAGCAACAGAGAAGACCTACCACAACTTGTTCGTTGATATGTCAAGGAGAGAGAGAGAGATAGGGTCTCACCATCTTCCAACCTATCATAGTCGCTCCTCCCCACATAGTCACCATGGCACCTTCACTGTCACCCACAAACTGACATCCCTTGCAATCATCACCACCTCTATGGATCTAGTGATTGGAGCCATCCCATCTCCTCTGTTTCGTATGCCTACACGCTTGCAAATTGTCCCTTGTGCAAAGCCATCATGGACATAATGCTCAATCACCATGTCGGTGCCGCTACTAGTGCCTGGGCTGTGTATCCCATCCATGATCAGCATGGTGCTCCGCAACTACCATCACCATTTTCACAAACTAATGATCAGCCGCCTCTATCCCCTGTCATCAAGCTTCTCATCAATCTTGCCTCCAATGGCACCGTCGGCGTGGCCTCTGCAGCTCCACCATGGCATACCTACAGTGGCGAGCTCCATGGCTCCACTCCCGTCGTCATTGATGGTGTTGTACTGCCAAATCTACACAAGAATGGCGGCCCGACGCTAGAGCTCCACAGCCATGCACATGACTTCTATGCTACTACACTCTCTTCAAATCCTTCACAATTTTGGTTCTCTGCCACTAGATCTGACTGTCGTCCTCATCTATTTTTATCATGGTGGCCCACCATGGAGGGCCACACGGCAGCGGTGTCACCCCATCTTCGTTGTCGTCAACCACGGTGGCGCCTAGCACCCCATTGCCGGCATCCAATACTGTTGCAGACTTACGAGTGGCAATCCTCATACCATCACCATCCATTTCAATCCCCTAGCGGGCATCCTCTTTCCTTCATCTCGCTCAGATCTAGCGGACTGCCATTCGCATGGACCTGCAACTACTGCAACTCTATTATTGTTCTGCTCCTTAATTTGTGGCGATCCTATGGCACCACTGCCATCAGCTCTCGTCGTCGCCGCCACCACCCTCTACCTCCGCGGTGGACCTACAGCGGCAAGTTCCTTGGCTCCGCTCCATCGTCGACACCATCACCATTCTCATATTACCGGAGTCGGTCCCTCCATAGTCGCCATGGTCTTCGATTCTTCATCCCACTACTCTTTATCACCCTTTTTGCTCCCTCATCCAGAGACCAAAGGGCATATACGTCTTTTCACACTTTGATTAGTATTAACCAGAGAGAGAGAGTAACCAAGGGACATACACTACAAGGAAGTTAGGTTTTGTCAGCGAGTATATGTCGACGGCTAAAAGTATTTATTGACAAAGAGTGTATTAGTCGACGGCCAAAAGATAACCGCTGACAATAGACTCATATATCGACGGCCTAAGTAACCGTTTACACATACGTAATATATGTCAACGGCTATAGATTAGCCGTTGACATATGTAGTATATATGTCAACGGCTACGTAAAATCCGTCGATATACGTAATAAAAAGAAAATTGAAATGATATGTACACGGCTATAAGTATAGCCATCGATATATCAGTTATATGTCAACGGCTACGTTTATAGCCGTGGACAAAAAACCATAACCCTAAGTCCCCTTCGTCCGCAGTGCGTCCCCAAACCTACGCCCTTTCCCTCTTAAACCCACGCCGCGGTTCTTCGATCCTCACCCAGGCACCGGTGACCCCATCGCCGCCCGGCCCCATTGCCGCCTCCAGCCACTGGTGACCGGATCGCCACTTCCAACGGCCGGCGACCCCATCGCCGCCCGGCCCCATTGCCGCCTCCAGCCGCTGGCGACCCCATCGCCACTTCCAACGGCCGGCGACCCCATCGCCGCCCGGCCCCATTGCCGCCTCCAGCCGCTGGAGACCCCATCGCTGCCTCCAACGGCCGGCGACCCCATCATCGCCGTTAGTTCTCTCCAAGTTGCGGCCAAGTAGCCCCTTCGCCGACCTCCTCATCTTCCGACTGCCCCTATCTCGCCGCTGCTCCTTTGCTGGACGTCAGCCAGCCGCTGTAGACACGCTAATTTTGACGTCATTTCGAATAAATTTCATATCATATAATAATGCCTCAGAATGGTCTGATAATTAATCATTGATTAATTTTTATTAATATTTTTAAGTGTCGGGTTTAACAGACATGTTTAAGTTAATCAATTAAATTGATTTTAGCTCAAATTTCAGTTAAAAGATGCAGAAATTCTAAAACGTGTCAACCTGTGTGGACACGATTCAGAATTCTAAAACGTGTCAACCTGTGTGGACGCGATTCAGAATTCTACAACGCGTCAACCTGTGTGGACGCGATTTAGAGTTTATTCCTGTTTTAACGTTTAAATTTGAATTTTAATTAATTAATTAATTAACTAAAACGCGTCTGTGAAGGTCGACGCGTTTTAAGTTTCCTAAGTGATTTTAACTTCTCCTCCGGATGTTTATCCTTATCTTAATTAGTCTAAAAGACGTCTACATAGATGGACGTGTTTTACCTAATAAAGATAAAGATAAGTTTTCCCGGATATTTATCCTTATCTTAATTAATCTGAAAGGCGTCAGCCAATGTGGACGCGTTTTAGATAATTACAGATAAAGATGAATTAATCAGTAATTATCTGTCAATTAAGATGAATAAATTCGGGATTTTTCTATGTTAATCTCGAACGCAAGAAATGCCTATAAATATCCTGCATGTTGAAGAGTTAAAAAAAAAGAAGAGAAGAGAATTGAGTTGAGTTGAGCCATAGCGTTATAGCGAGTTGAAGATTGAAGCAACGTCGTAACGCCGGAGCGCTGCCATTTCCAGAAGTCGGCGTCCCTTTCAAGATCTTCATCCTTTCAAAGCTTCAACCGATTGGGCATAAGTTTTTCATTACTGCATTTGCATTTTTCATCTTCATTAGTTTCATTCTTCATATTCACTTCATGCAAACACACACCACAGCATAATCTTTCAAAAACCTACTTGATCTAAGGGGTTTCAAAGCCATTAAACAAGTGAGTTTGCTGTTTTAAATATGCTTAACATCATGATTAGTTCAGATACTGCTTCTACTTAAATTCTCATCATAATTCTTCGTTTTTTTTTTGTTTCTGTCTTTGCTGCACTCAACAACAACAAGAGATCAAAAGGGGAAACCAAGCATAACTTCTGGACGATCCTCAACCTCAAATTCCACAGCAAGAACAAAAAGCAAAGAAAGGGCTCTCTTTCTTCAGCCGGCTGAGGAAGGGGAACCAAGGACTCAATCTTCCGCGTTTGAACAGGTAAGTGATCATATCTCTTTTGAAACTTTTTTTAAGTTAAAAGTTTCTGGCGATCACTGCACTTTAGTTGCTGTTTTAATAGGTTAGTTTACACTAAACAACATAGATATTTCATGTTAATCACACGGTCATTCTAAGCACCTACAGCTTTTTTGGCGATCACGGTGGGACTTGGTCTCGCCATCTTTTAGTTTCTTTTTGTTCTTGCTATCATCATATCGGGCACCCACGGTGCACCATTTGTGTCTCTGGACACGTCCTCACCAATTGGTGAGTGTTTAGTTTAATTAATTTCCTTCGTGCAACACGTGCACACCCCAGTGGCAAGATCTTGCCCCCCCCTTGATTAACTCAAAAAGCTGTTTTTGTGATAAAAATGATGTGTGATTGATTGTTTTTCTAGTTGTTAGTTAGTAAATCATCCTGTTTAAAATCTGGAACTAAAAATTTTGCATGAGTCGATTGTTTACTGCTTTTTTATCTCGTTTGAGGAGGATTCAACCCAGAAAATCCTCCTGGAAAATTGTTTCTGCGAACTGAAAAGCGTCCAGGATCGCTGACGCGTTTCAAAACCGCGTCAACACCCCTAGACGCCTTTCAGGCTTCACAGTTTCTCTGCTGTCTGCATCTGCTTCTGCGAAAAATTAAGTTCTGTTTTGAATAGCGTCGACTACCATCGACGCGATTCAGACAGTTTCTTAATTTTTTTCAGTTTCCAGATTTTTGTGTTTTGAGTGCTAGCTACCCATTACTTACTAAGCATTAGAGGCCATCCAGGCCGCAGGACATACGCATTGAGGCTAATACCCTCCTCTTCTTAGGAACACATTACTCGACGTCAGCAACTCTCTCTGATTGGGTTGGTCCCTTGATCAGACTAGAGAAGTTGACGTTGAGACCTCCATAAGTCCCCAAAATCAAGGTATTCCTCCTTGATCATCGGGCTGGTTGTACCAATTGAAGTTCTGGTTAGATTCTGAAAGCGTTGTGAGAGAAAGCCCTAGAGAATAACGGTGGAAATTGAACTGAAACTAGGATCCTTTCCCCGAGCGAAATTGTGGTTTAATCCAATTCAAATAACTCAACAAGGAATCCTAAAATCACGTTAAGCATCCACTTGTTTGATTAATCTCTGTACAACTTGTTTGATTAAATCTTTGAAAAGGGAATCTAACATCATGTTCTTACGATCAGGTAGGGACTTGAGTGTGGCTCCAGACGCCATGGTTAATTACGAGGGAGATGCTAATGCCCCTCGGGATTCTGAATACAACTATGAGAGTGGGAGAGATGCTGATGCCTCCCGTAGTTCTATCCCCATTCCATATCGTCTAGATGGGAATGTTCGGACACCTCTTTTGCATCCACGTGATTAATATCCTGATCCTCCTCCGCATGAATATGCGATCCCTAATCCTGATCTTGAGGGGGACATGAATCAGAATGATCCCTCATCCTCTGATCCTACGGATCTCATCAATGCTCTGGCAGTTCTTGCCTCCCGACTGGACCCTCAGCAGTTCGAGGCGATCCAATCTATTTTGAAGGGGAAGGCACCCATGCAGCCTGCCGAGCCGAACCCTGTGGCTCCCCCTGCTGTTCCTCAGCAACCTTCTTTTCCTCCTCCTTATATCCATCAGGCCGTGGAGGGCCTTCATATTACTTCTCGGCCAGCTGGGCCGCAGCTTTCATCATCTAGGCAACCGGCTAGACCGCAAACGCCTGCTTATCAAAATGCCCTCGGGCATGGCGGAAGCTCTGCCGGACCTCCCCTCTATTGTCCACCCTGCCCAACGTACTCTAGGCAGCAGGCCTACCAAGTACCTCCTCCTCCCCAAGCAGATCTGACCACACAAACGCTGCTGGCCAAAATGGAGCGTATGGATGAGCAATTTAATAACCTCCAGAAAATGATGGGGGTCAAAGCTGTGCCAGAGATCAGTCTACCGAGTCTGCCAGTATTCCATCTGCCACCCTCTGAGATGCCAGTGTACCGAAAGTACAACGGTACTGGTAACCCCTTCACACATCTAAAGGAGTTCATGTATGAATCCTCTTTCTGGCAGAACGACAAGAGGTCGTTGGCCTTCTTGTTCAGGAGATCTCTAGAGGGACCAGCCCTCGAGTGGTTCTTTTCCCTGGAACCCTCAGAAGTAGAGGATTACGGTATCGTTTCACCCAAATTTATTCAACGATACCAGGACAGAGTTGCACCTTCCTTGTCTATCACGGACCTCATTGCAGAAAAGATGAAACCTGATGAGGAGTTTGTCAGTTTTGCTGACAGGTGGCGGGGTCTGGCTGAAAAGGTGAAGGATCACTTGTCCGAGTCCGAACAAGTGAAAATGTTAATTTCTAATGCCACCCCCCAGTTCAAGCTCGTCCTCTCCTTGAACAATTTGACTAACATGGCAGAGCTCTATGAAAGAGCACGGTACTGCCAGAATGCTTTCAAGGACGCTACATTCTCTAGTGTCTTTGATCCTCATAGACCTAGCAGGCCTCCGCCTCGGAAGCCTGCAGTGCCGAACTCTTCCAGCACAGGTCCGACTACTGAGGGCACGCTCTCTCATGAGCAAGTGAGTACCATGAACAATAACTCGCCCCAGTTCGTGAGGAGTCAGCAGCAGTACCAGAGGCCACAGCAGCAAGGGTACAGACAGCAGCAGAACCCCCAGTACCAACAACAGTATCAGCGGCCCCAGCAGCCGAATCAGAATCAGAACCAGCAATAGCTACAGCTACAGCAACAGCCGCAATGGCAACAGCAGTACCAGCAACCCCAGCAGCAGCAGTATCAGCAGCAGCAACAGCCACAGTACCAGCCGCGCGCACCGCCGGCGTACCACAATGTCCCTCCTCCTGGTGACTACAACCAGCAGAGGAGACCTCCAGGCCCGAAGAGGGCAGAATACCCGGCTCTCCCAGAATCCTTGGCCGATATCTTCAGTGCTTTAATGGCGGCTAACGCCTTAGTTTTGCCAAGGGAAAAGGCCGTCTGGCCTCAAAATGCCGATACGTCCACGTATTGCTACTTCCATAGGCAACCTGGGCATACCATTGACACATGCTTCCAATTCAGAGATTATATTCATGATCTCAACGAGCAGGGCGGCATAGACTGGGAGGAAATGAAGAAATACATAACAGCCCTGAAGGCGAGGAGACCGCAACAGCAGCAGCAGCAGCAGCAAGCAAGACCACCGGCACAAGCAGCAGCACCACCCAACATGGGCATAGTGCAGAATCCACTCCCGGAGCACCAGAACCAGAACCAGGTTGCTCCCATTCTAACGAACAGCCAGTCTGAGGCTGGTCGTGGGCAACAATGGAGGATAGAGGACTCTTCCTCTCTTTATTCAACGGGTCACGTTCAAAGTACCGCAGAGCGACTACCACGCCGCACCATCCACATACCCAGACCACAACCCGTCACCATCACCCCTCTACCCACACCCACATATCACTCGCCCTCACCCAATAACCCACTACCACTACCCACCTTCCTTAGACCCATTGCGCCCCGCACTCCTACGCCTCCATCATATACCCCTCCGCTAACTAATAACGCGCCCCTTTTACCATCTAGGCCACTATTACGCGTACCATTTCCTACTTCATCCATTACCACTACCACCTACCCAGATATGCCCCAACCATCCAGACCGCTATTACGCGTACCATTCCCCACTTCGCCAACCACTTACCCATCTACCATTCAACCCTCTAGGCCTTTAATCCGCACCGCGCCATCACCACCTAACCCAACGCCACCACCTACGCATCAACCCTCCGCACCGCTTACGCCACCCGACTCTGCGGTACTCAAGGTGTCACCCGGATCCTCCACGGTCGAGGAACATGCGCTCCGGAGTGGAAGGATTTTCAACAAGGTCTTTCCTCAGTCCACAGTCAGAGACGGCCCATCACAGCCGACTGAGGAAGCCCATAATGAAGAGAGTGCACCAGGCACTCAATACGACTTGTTGAAACATCTGGACAGAACACCGGCACGGATCACTGTACTTGAATTGATTAAAAGGTCCAAGATTCACCAAGAAGCCTTAATGGAATACCTACAGAAGGTGATGGTCAACGAAGACGTGCCGGTAGAGAAAATTGCAGCACTACTAGTTCCTCAGGGGGATCAGCCCTCAATTACATTCCACACATCGGAACTAGCACCGCCAGCCGCTAGAAGCATGGCTCTGAGCATCACGGTCAATATCTGCAAAAAGGCCGTGGACGCATGCCTGGTTGATACAGGGGCTTCAATTAACGTTTTACCTCCGAAGACCCTGGAGCTATGCGGTGTGCCCAAGGAGAAATGGCTGCCTAGCCCCATCTCAGTTACGGCATATGACAATTCTACCCGTTCCCCTCTAGGAATGGTTTATTTAAAGGTGGAGCTAGGTCCAGTAAGTCATGCAGAGGTCGAATTTCATATTCTAGAAATCGACCCTTCCATAAATGCCATTCTGGGACGTCCTTATATCAAAACTCTTGAGGCGATTCCTTCTACGAATCACCAATGCCTCAAATTCCCTTACAAAGGACGAATTATTAAAGTGACGAGCATGCCGATCCTTGCTGCTGCTCATACCTTAAATATTAAATCTGCTGTTTTACCTGGCCGACAACCTTTTCTGTCGGTATTACAGGTCTACCGTCCAGTGGCTGATCCTTTGAAAGCCGCTACCATTTCTCCATACCCATTAAATGCTGTCAAAAGGGGGAAGTGCATGAGTACCCCGGGATGGAGAATCATGATGAAGAACGGCTACGAGCCTGGGAAAGGTCTGGGCACACAGTTTCAAGGCAGGACTACTCCTGTTAAAAATCATCGGGCAGCACCTGGAAGCGGTCTGGGTTATAGGCCAATGAAGCTAAAGCAAGATCTGGTTCAGAAAGCAGAAACCGAAGACGGTCAAGAAATCTTGGAAACAATGTCCACACCACTGAAAGAAGGCCGAGATCCCTTAACATGGACTCTATATACACATTTTGTGAAAGGGCCCATACTTAGTCACAACAACACGGTGGTCATTACTTCCTGTTTTGACTTCCATGACATATATGGGAGGGATTTGGCCAGACATTGTTCCGAATTACTTACGTACCAATCCTTGGAGGCTCTGCGGCCTATGAAAAGGAGGAAATTCCATGACCCCGAATGCGAATGGTACAGATGGTTCGACCTGAGGGACCTATACATAGCACTGAACAGACTATTTCTGGATCCTGCAGAACCCAAGTGGCCACCGCAGATTGACGAGCTAATTGAGAGCCCTGGCGCAATCTTTGATAAGCGGATACTGCTGTCCGAACAAACTGATGAAGGGGAGCCAGATGACCCCTATGAAGCTGGTTATACAACATATCTGCTCTGGAGGGGGACATATCCTTCACATGTCTTCATGCTCCATACTCTTTTTCGTACACTACTCTTGACCCCGACTTGGTCGCGGGTCATAATTGAAGATATTCCACGGGCCCCGCCCGTTATGATAACTCTGTCCCCTCGGGACTTTATTCCACAACCTCCTCTCGACCTAGAGAGGATGTATGATTTGATCTGGGACATATTGCTATATGATCCCCCTAATCCTCTGGCCTTGGTGCCGCTTCCTCCGTCCGATTCCCCTTCCATTTGTATTCACTCCTGCTTCATGTATAATTCCTCCGATATCCAAAAAAAAACGCCAATTTTACAACAAATTCTTCCCAAATTATTATCGAGGAAACATCTTATTTGTCCGATTACACCCCATCGCGCGGGTCCGTCGGTCAAGATTCTCTCCTAGATCTACTATGTCCCTCCCCACGGGAGGATTCCCCTGTATTTCCACCTGTATCCCAGGATTTTCATCCTGTTTCATCTTCCTTAGGTTATGATAGACAGTTTAGTGAAGTCAGGGAGTCCAGTTTTAGGCAGGTTAGGCAGTTTAGGAAGTCTAGGAAGCCTAAGGGTAGGCAAATTCCAGATAGATACATCCAGGATTTGGCTGATAAATGTTCCTTTTGCTCTTTAATCCCTCAGCTTTTAGAAGATCTAATTCAGATGCCAGAAGATTGTACAGATGATGAGTCAGTCAATGATGGGTATGGGGTATATGAGTTAGTACATGAAAAGGACCCCATTGTTGAAGATGAGGACGCAGCTGAGGCGTATGCCAGTGGAGTGAAGAGATTTGATGAACCCTCAGCTGCCGTCGAAGAGCCCACAAAAGAAATAAACTTAGGGACTGAAGACGAACCTAATGTTGTCCTCGTCAGTAAAAATCTTTCTGCAGAGGATGAGAAGGCAATGGTACAAGTGCTTAAGGATTATAAGGACACTTTCGCCTGGAGTTATGAGGATATGCCGGGGTTAGACTCATCTTTAGTTGAACACAGGTTAACATTAAAGGATGGAGCTAATCCGGTCAAGCAGAAATTAAGGCGATTCCACCCACAAATGGCTCTAAAGATGAAGGAAGAGGTCGACAAATTGCACAAAGCCAAATTCATTAGAGTTGTCCTTTATCCACAATGGGTGGCCAATATAGTCCCGGTTATGAAAAAGGACGGGAAGGTCAGAATTTGCATTGACTTCCGCGATCTGAACCGGGCATGTCCTAAAGATGATTTTCCATTGCCTCATATTGATGTACTCATCGATAACACTGCTGGCTATGAGACATTATCGTTTATGGATGAATTTTCAGGATACAACCAGATTAAGCTGGCAGAAGAGGATCAAGAGAAGACTTCATTCACTACACCTTGGGGAACATATTGTTATGTCGTCATGCCATTTGGATTGAAGAACGCTGGAGCCACTTATCAAAGGGCTATGATGGCAATATTTCATGACATGATGCATATAGATTTGGAAGTGTATGTGGATGACTTATTGGTTAAGTCTAAAATGAAGGCTGAGCATGCCAAAGTTTTGGCAAGGGTATTAGAGAGATCGAGAGAGTATCAGTTGAAGATGAACCCCAAGAAATGTGTATTCGGGGTATCTTCAGGGAAATTGCTTGGATTCATTGTCAGCAAACGGGGAATTGAGATCGATCCCAATAAGGCGAAGGCTATCAGAGAAATGCCACCTCCCAAAAACTTGAAAGAGTTAAGAGGATTAATCGGGAGGTTACAATTTATTCGCCGTTTTGTCTCCCAACACTCACAAAGGTGTAAGCCGTTTTACGAGCTTACCAAGCCAGGAGTCAAATTCAATTGGGACGATAAGTGTCAGGAGGCATTTGATAGATTAAAGGACTATTTGGCAAGTCCTCCTGTTTTGAGACCACCATCTCCAGGCAAACTATTGATACTTTACATTTCTGTCCTGGATGATGCAGTGGGGGTTGTCCTAGCACAAGAGGACGAAGAAGGAAAGGAGAGGGCAGCCTACTATCTCTCCAAACTTCTCAATCCCGTTGAACAGAGATATACAGCGATGGAGAAAACATGTGCAGCATTGGTCTGGGTTGTTCAGAAATTGAAGCATTATTTTCTAACCCATAAAGTCCATCTCATCGCTAGGATGAATCCGATCAAATTTCTTCTGGAAAAATATGTTCTTACTGATAGGTTAGCGCGATGGCAAAGCTTTCTATCTCAATTCGATATCACTTACATTCAGCAGAAAGCGATCAAAGGCTATGCCATAGAAGAACATCTCGCTCATCATCCCCTTCCCCGTTTTGATCCAGTCCAATCGGAGTTTCCGGATGAGGAACTAATGTCCATAGACCAAATTATAGATGATATGTGGACTCTGCATTTTGACGGAGCTCTGAATTCTCATGGAAAGGGGATCGGAATCGTTCTGTTATCACCTGAAGGTGTCACCATTCCACAAGCCTTTCAGCTTGACTTTCCAGTCACCAACAACATAGCTGAATACGAGGCACTTCTTGCTGGTCTCGAGGCTGCTCATTTCCATGGTGCAACCAAACTCAGGATTGTAGGTGATAGCCAATTAATTCTTCGCCATATCAAGAACTTACTTCTGCTTACTCAAAGCTTTTCACAAAGTTGATCTTTGTCCATGTCCCTAGAAATCAAAACATCCTAGCTGACGCTCTAGCTTCACTTGCATCTTCCCTTGATTTTCCTATCAGCAAGCAATCTGAATCAATCATAGTTTATAGGCGTCTTTCACCTGCCGTGAAAGATCTTTCATTTCTTAGAACTAAGGAGAAGTTGCTGAAGAAATTCGAAGATGGAAGTATTGTGGAGAAAAGAGAAATCATGTTGATGGAGCTGTTAGAAGAGATGGATGATGAACAGAAGCCATGGTATTATGAAATTGCAAAATATTGTGAAGATCAATCGTATCCTGAAGAAGCTACAACTGAGGAAAAGAGAGCTATCAGGAGAGTTGCTCAACGATACACCCTAATTGGGGGAGCATTATACAAAAGAGGTTTTGATGGAGTTCTTCTGAGATGTTTAGACGAGGATGAGCTTTGGAAAGTTATGGAAGGAGCTCATAGTGGAGTTTGTGGTGGCCATGTCAATGGACAGATGCTAGCAAAGAAGATCCTTAGACAAGGATTTTATTGGCCAACCATAGAAGAAGACTGTGTAGGATATGTCCGTAGGTGTGCCAAGTGTCAACTTCACGCCGACAAAATTCATTCTCCTGCATCTTCACTCCATCCTGTTTCTTCCCCATGGCCTTTCTCCATGTGGGCTTTCGACATTATTGGACCTCTTGGTAACCCAGATTCCGGCATCAAGCAAAAATCTTTCATTCTCACGGCAACGGAATACTTCACCAAGTGGGCAGAAGCTGAAGCATACGTGGAGATCAAAGCATCAACCGTCTGCAAATTCATCATGAAGAACATCATCACAAGATTCGGAATTCCAAGTACCATCGTCACCGACAACGGACCGCAGTTCGTGTCACAGGAATTGAAGGACCTCTGCAACAGGTATAAAATTGCATTGCATCATTCATCTCCTTATTATCCGCAAGGTAATGGCCAAGCAGAGGCAACTAATAAGACTTTGATAAAAATTATCAAAAAGACGTGTAAATCTAACAAATTCGCAGACTGGCCAGAAAAATTGGTTGAGGCTCTATGGGCCTACCGAACTTCAATCCGCACGCCCACTGGACAAACTCCTTATTCCTTAACATTTGGAATGGAGGCGGTAGTTCCATATGAGATCCTTATACCGTCATTAAGAGTACAATTGAATAAAGAATTTTCCATTGATGAACATCGTTCAGCACTTCTTGCTCAATTGGAACTTTTAGACGAGAAAAGATGGTCAGCTGCTAATCATGCAAAAGCTTATCAAAACAGATTAGCACGTTTTTATCAAAAGAAAGTCATTGAACGAAAGTTCAAAGTCGGTGAAATGGTCGTTAAAAGAATTTTTATAAAACCTGGTGGTCCGCGTTCTAAGCTCCAACCCAACTGGGAAGGACCTTATGTTGTATCGCACGCTTATCCTGGTAATGCTTATCGTCTTGTTAATGCAGAAGGAGAAGAGCTAAATCATCCCTGGAATGGTTTACATCTTAAGAAATACTACCCTTAGGTTAAAGAGTCGATCAGTATGGTACAAAGACCAGTGGAATCAGAAAATTTATAAACTCAAATTTCTTTGTTAGTCTGAATAATTTAACTTCAAACCCATTACTGCACACACTGATACGTTTGATTCGTGAGTAACAAGAGATGCCAAGTCCTGAAGAATATCAAAAGCTTGACCAAAAGTGTAAAGTACAAATCATTCCTTTTAAAGTAAAATTCTGTTTTACACTCGGCCCATGATGTCGGAACGAGGCTTAGAATAGACTACCAAGAATACCCGCCATCTTAGTAGGAGGCCGTCATAAAAAAAATGGGGGAGATCCGTTCCAAAGCAAAGCAAAGAAAGAAAAGAATAGAAAAAAAAAGGAAAAGGCAAAATTCAAAATCAAAAGGCCAATATACTACAAACGTCACATCAAGGCCATGAAATGAAACAAAAGGGAACGCAAGGTCGATAAATACCCCGGAAAGAAAATGACCGAACCCCAACAGATATTAGGGTTGGAAAGGAACATCTTTTTAGGTCTCCGGAACCTTCTCATGGGCTTTCTAAATCTATTCTTCTTTTCTTTCTAAAGAGGTGTATTTCAAGCTTAAGGAATGGCTTAGATTGACTAAGGGTCAAATGATCAAATGGGATCACGAATGGAAAAAGTTAAGTTGTTAAAGAACAATTTGGAAATTAAGTTAATAAATGAATATGATCTTTTGATCCAAGTACCATACTGGTCTTTTAGTCAAAAATTCAAAAAAAATGTATATGTCAAAAATTCGAAAAAATGTATATGTCAAAAATTCAAAAAAAATTGCATATGTCAAAAATTCAAAAAAAAAATACATAGTCAAAAATTCAAAAAAAAATACATATGTCAAAATTCAAAAAAAAAAATTGCATAGTCAAAAATTCAAAAAAAAAAAAATACATATTTCAAAAATTCAAAAAAAAATGTACATTTTTCAAAATCTAAAAAAAAGAATACATATTTCAAAAGAAAAAAAACCAAACAAAAATGAATATTTCAAAATAACAAAAATATTTCAATTAGCATATGCTTGTTGCATTTAGTATGTTTCATTCCTTTTATTTTCAGTGAACATATGTTTGCTTGTATGTTGCATTTTGCTTAAGTCTGATTATTCTTGTTACCTTTGTTAATAAAGGCTATGCCCCTTGACCCTTCTATCAAGGATAGGATCAAGTAGTCGGTTATTTAACCAGGCAAGGGGCTAAGCCTGAATAGATGCTTAACCTATTTGTTCAAGTCATATACAGGACACAAGGCATGAAAGAGTTGGAATTCGAGTAGAGAACAGCCAGAAACTTGTTTCTGAAATTCAAGAAAACCTGAGCAAAGCTGAAAATATCAAGAATATCCCATTATGGGAGCCAAGAAGTCTCAACCGTGGCTAAAAAGACGGTTATTTCTATCCTTGTACTCTTCTATGCAAAGCATTCGCATTACTATATGTTAAATATTTATTAGATTGTATCAAGGACCTTGTGGTTTTGATGAAACTGGAATTTAAGTTCCCCTACAACAAAAACAGTGATAATTCCAGAGAATTCTTAATCGCACGGATAGGCCGTTGGATTGTTAATTAGTGAGGACGATGGTTCCACTTTTGTGAAACGGTGCGTGGATAAACGAGCTTCGGCTTAGCACTGAATTACAAGAATTGGTATCTTGACTCATTAATGACAATTTAACAATATTATCCTTGATTAATTTATATTTTATTTGACTTTATATTTTTCTTTTAGCCCAGCATGCATCATGTAGGACTTTGAAATCATTGTGATAAGGATTAATTATTGATTAAGTTTCAGACCATTAAATCAAAATAATCTCAACATGATATGAAATATTCCATTCCGAATTGAGTATCTTGATTATCTTTGAGGTTCGCTTAAAGATATCCTTAGAATTCTATCCTTGATTGGATTCTTTATCCGATATTCTTGTTTCCTTTTAAGATCCATCATGGCTGTAGCACGTCCACATTGGCTGGCAAACGCTCCCCATGATGAAACATACAGTGTCTACGACCTGGGGTACTTCCCACTCCGAGGAGGTTGATCGACTTTATTTTATTTCCTTGTCTACCTCATCCAGACAGGATTAATCCCATTGAGCTATCTTCATTGATAATTTTGAGAAAAAATTCCAGTCATGTGATGTTAAGAGCGTGTCTCATCACACCTTGGCATCACCTTTTCAGTACATTCCATTTCATTTCACTCCTTTGCAAAGACAATGCCAAGGTGAGGCAGCTGTAGACACGCTAATTTTGACGTCATTTCGAGTAAATTTCATATCATATAATAATGCCTCAGAATGGTCTGATAATTAATCATTGATTAATTTTTATTAATATTTTTAAGTGTCAGGTTTAACAGACATGTTTAAGTTAATCAATTAAATTGATTTTAGCTCAAATTTCAGTTAAAAGATGCAGAAATTCTAAAACGTGTCAACCTGTGTGAACACGATTCAGAATTCTAAAACGTGTCAACCTGTGTGGACGCGATTCAGAATTCTACAACGCGTCAACCTGTGTGGACGCGATTTAGAGTTTATTCCTGTTTTAACGTTTAAATTTGAATTTTAATTAATTAATTAATTAACTAAAACGCGTCTGTGAAGGTCGACGCGTTTTAAGTTTCCTAAGTGATTTTAACTTCTCCTCCGGATGTTTATCCTTATCTTAATTAGTCTAAAAGACGTCTACATAGATGGACGCGTTTTACCTAATAAAGATAAAGATAAGTTTTCCCGGATATTTATCCTTATCTTAATTAATCTGAAAGGCGTCAGCCAATGTGGACGCGTTTTAGATAATTACAGATAAAGATGAATTAATCAGTAATTATCTGTCAATTAAGATGGATAAATTCGGGATTTTTCTATGTTAATCTCGAACGCAAGAAATGCCTATAAATACCCTGCATGTTGAAGAGTTAAAAAAAAAGAAGAGAAGAGAATTGAGTTGAGTTGAGCCATAGCGTTATAGCGAGTTGAAGATTGAAGCAACGTCGTAACGCCGGAGCGCTGCCATTTCCAGAAGTCGGCGTCCCTTTCAAGATCTTCATCCTTTCAAAGCTTCAACCGATTGGGCATAAGTTTTTCATTACTGCATTTGTATTTTTCATCTTCATTAGTTTCATTCTTCATATTCACTTCATGCAAACACACACCACAGCATAATCTTTCAAAAACCTACTTGATCTAAGGGGTTTCAAAGCCATTAAACAAGTGAGTTTGCTGTTTTAAATATGCTTAACATCATGATTAGTTCAGATACTGTTTCTACTTAAATTCTCATCATAATTCTTCGTTTTTTTTTTGTTTCTGTCTTTGCTGCACTCAACAACAACAAGAGATCAAAAGGGGAAACCAAGCATAACTTCTGGACGATCCTCAACCTCAAATTCCACAGCAAGAACAAAAAGCAAAGAAAGGGCTCTCTTTCTTCAGCCGGCTGAGGAAGGGGAACCAAGGACTCAATCTTCCGCGTTTGAACAGGTAAGCGATCATATCTCTTTTGAAACTTTTTTTAAGTTAAAAGTTTCTGACGATCACTGCACTTTAGTTGCTGTTTTAATAGGTTAGTTTACACTAAACAACATAGATATTTCATGTTAATCACACGGTCATTCTAAGCACCTACAGCCGCCAGCCCCAACTTTTCCACTCCCCCACCTGACCCCAATGTCGCCGTCGCTACTCCTCTCCAAGCTTCAGCCAGGGCGCAACTTCGTCACCGCGCTGCTCGTCTCCACAGCCACCGGCCATCGGCCATCCTCCTCAGGCCACCGGCCACCGGCCATCCTCCTTTCCACGGCCACTGGCCATCCTCCTTTCCACGGCTCGCTGCCGGTATAATTTTTTAAAAATCTTGATGCTCTTATCCTCGTTTCCACGGCCATTTGTATTTACTTATTGTAAAAAAATTAAATTAGATCAAATGGATGTAATAAGTGTATGTTTTAATTGTTATGTTAAAGAGAAATTACATGTTGAATTATTTCCCATGCTAATCATTTACATAGACTGCATAAAACTTGATGGCCTAAAGCAAAATTCAGGTGCTTGGTATGTGAGGTTAAGCAGGTTGTGAAATGAAAAGGATTTAAAAACAGAACATGTTGTTACAACCTTAGTTGTAAAGAATCATAAAAAAGTGCATGTAATTAGTTGTATAAATCCCTTTACGCAACATTGTATTTGCTACCAAGTTATTAACAACGTTCTTGATCACTAGGATTTTTTTCAAGCTTATGCAGCGCACATTAGAGGTGTGTCTAATTGGAGTACTAAACTTCTTCAGGCTCTCTAGGTAAGATAATGGTGAAGATCTATGGAATCTTCGTTTACTAGAACTTCTAAAGAAGTAAAAAAAAAATTGAGAATTCAAAGCTGCACACTGTGGTAATGTTGTTGCGTCTAACAAACCTGATCTGGGATGGGGGCATATTATTCTATAGTAAATTACTTTAGAAGTATGATTTATTGGCTTTCTATGAGAAAAATATATGATGCTAGGCATATTATTTGAGACAATTAATACATACATAACATCCATATAAAAACTTGTTTTTTTCATCAAAATACAAAAAATTATGAGATGTAATTATGTTGGTTTGGAATTCCAGGAAAACCCCCATCATGCCATATCATTTTGGTTCCTGCTTAAAATTAGCTAGGTTACAAAATCACACTGCTATAGGAAGCATCAAATATAAGCAATGATTTCCTAGCTTAACAAATGCCAGTTTCATCTCCTCCTTTTTTTAAAACTTTTCTGTTTATTGTTGTATGTTTCTCAAAAGTATTACTGTGAAGGCTTGTTGTAAAAGAGCATTCATAGGCCACCCCTTTTTTTGGTTGTTGTTGGTGTTGGGGTTCATGGACATGGTCCATCTGTATTACACTTGTTTTGTTGTGAGCATAGCATAAATGCCGCATCCCTCTCACTAGTAGGACTGTCCAGCGTTAACCCAGCCCCCCCCCCCCCCCCCCCTAATTTTGACTGTAGAGCCAGCCCAAACCCAAACACTAATGCTTTTCCCCAGCCCACAACATCCCTACCCCCAGCCCGGCCCAACCTATCCCACAATGTTGGAGCGACTATATAATAGTCTTATATTGGTTAATTTCAGTTGTTGCCGGTGCTTCTGGTCTTGGATCCTTCAAAGTCAACACCTGGGTTTTGTGGTTTGTAAGACACAACATCTCTACCAGGCTTGTGTGGGCCCGGTCCGGCCTGCTCCCATTCATCTCCTTTCAAAATGCAGTAGCGTCTTCTTTGCCAGCTTAACTGGATTAGGATCGCAGTTTACCAACAAAATGAGCGTTGTTATAATTAATTTGTCAATGGACTTTTTATGTTGCGGAACGTGAAAGATGTTTGGATAAGAATTGAGGTTTGCTGCATGGTCAAGTTTGAAAGCAGACAAGTGCTTTTATTATATTGCATTTAGCAGTCTATAGGGACTCCACTCCAGACACTCTATGATCTACCTCAAAGGTCACTATGGCCTTACTGTATCTGAATTTGTGTATACTGATTTTAAGTCTTTTTTTTTTCACAATTTGATGAGAACCAACACATTTCATCACTTTACATGCCACTACAGATTTTGCTTCACTGGGTGCTGCCCTGAGGGCTGCACATGGTTGGTTATGCAACAAAGAATGCTTGTTTGCTTCTGAATTTAGGTTTTCCTTTGAAGATGTATTCGGTCAAAATCAAGTTAAGGCATCTATATAGATGAAAATCTGGTAGAGCCACAGAGCTACAATGATGAGGTTTTGAGCATTTGTTAAATTACTGACTTGTAGTTTGTGATTCTAATGTTGGTAGTTTCATCTTGTTGGTAGTACCCTGGTTTCGAAACCTATACTAGATGAGTTACTACCACAGAAGTCACCACGACTTGTTGTAGATGGCGAATTGGTCTGTAAGAGATGTGCATATGGTATTTGTCTCTATTTTTCTCTTGAGAAAAGCTGAAATTGTCAACTTTGATCTCATGTTATTTTTCAAAGTTGGGGCCTATTTTCTTACTTGTAGGTGGCTAATGATTGACCAGCTAATAGTGAAGGAATTGGAAAGGTTTAGGAAGGAAAGATTCAAGTGAATGTGATTAAAGAGAGTGATATCTGGTGTCTCCATCTTATTGATCATTCTAGCTCATATATTCTTTATTGTTTTTAGTTTACTACCCTGTGTGTTTAGCTCATATATTCTTTATTCTTTAAAGGTGTAGAGTAGATGTGGTGGAAATTTGAAGTGTTTAGCTCATATATTGTTTTTAATGATACTATCTTTTTTAAGTAACTCTAGTAAAGTTGGATCATTGGTAGATATATATTTTTTTTTGGCAGACTATATTACTGCTTTTGTATATTAAACTGGCAACCCCAGTGCGTAGAGGTTTACCTCCGCCTAGTACCAAAGGATAATATATAGTTGTGGATGTGCATGCGAATTAGAATATAATCTATGTACTATATATGTGAATGTGGATGTGAGATGTATGAATGTGGATGTGATTTGATATTTACATATAGATACAAATAAGTTTTCTTGCAGGTACGGATGATGATGTCAATGTGTATATGTATGTGTACGTGTATGTGGATGTGGATGTGGTTGTGCATATGTAAATGCAGTTGTATATATGGATGTGGTTGACCTTTTTTTTTTTGTCCGTTCAAGACTTTTGTTATGATATATGTTTTTACTGTTTTTTGACAGTAATGACATATATCGATCAAAAAGTCTTGAATTGTTCTGTTGGACAGTCTGTGGATATTTGATCATCTAATGTTCTTTATTATATGTGCTTCATGATCATCTTAAATTTTCGACAGTATCTTCTCACTCTTCTCCAATATACCTGCTAATTTTGACTGTTCTTTTTGTCACTTGTATTTCATATAAGTGACTTTTTGAGAAAAAGTTAAAATTAGTAAATAATGGTGGTATATTGGAGAAGTGTGGGGAGATGCTGCCGAAATTTTAAGATAATCATGAAGTACATATATTAAAGAACATTATATGATCAAATATACATGGATGGACATGTTATGTGATGTAGGTATCCTTTGTTTATGAGATTGTATGAAATCAGACAAGTGTACATGTTTGAAAAATGTACAACTTTTAGGGGAGATGCTACCGAATTTTGTTTAGAAATGTGTACAAGTAACTTTCCTGACAGGTACGGATGTGGATGTGGATGTGGATGTGAATGCGTATGTGGATGTGGATGTGTAATGCAGATATTATTTTTTTATGAGATTGTATGAAACCAGGCAGGTGTACAAATGTGAAAAATGTACAAGTTTTAGGGGAGATGCTGCCGATTTTTTTTTAGAAATGTATATATCTATATTTATAAATATATTTATATATCTATTTATGTATTTAACTTTTGTTAGTAGCACTTTTGAATTAATTGAATATGATGACGATGTATTTATCTTTACAGGTTCTTTGTGTGTATATCCTTAGTATTGTGTGTGAGGCGATGATGATACACTTGACTTTACGGCCACTGCAAGCCATCTGCTAACGGCACGACAGCTCTGGATGGTCTTGCTGGGCAACCGAGTTGCAGCCGTTTTGTGCGGATCGCTGAAGCATATGGAAGCCCCTAGGGGTTAAAAACATTTTCTATCTGAGCCTCCGGTCTTTCCTCTCCCAAATTTTATGGAGAGGCCACTGTGTGTGTTTGTGTTTTGCGTGCGTAGATAATATATAAGTTATTAATCGATCACATTTGTTAATATGTAGGTTAGAGGATACATAGAAATGGCTGGACTTGACAAGAGTTGGATGGAGTTTGTTCATAATCGAGGAGATCCTAGATATGAGAGAGGGGTAGCTGAGTTTTTGAACTTTGCTTTTCATGAAGATAGAATAAGTTTTAGGCATGGACAAAACAATGAATTGATACAGTGTCCATGTCGGAATTGCCTTAATGGAGTAAAGTTGACTCGGATAGATGTTGAAACCCATCTTAAGGTAGACGGAGTATGGGTACATTATACAAATTGGGTGTGACATGGAGAGGCACCATTAACTGATATGTTCAGATATCAAACCAACATCCCTACTGTAGAGATGAGTGAACGACAACAATCTTTTATTGCTGATAGTACAGTTGAGATGTTGCATGACTTACAAGAAGCTGGAAGTGTTATTGCAGAAGAAGAGCATGAACCGAATTCCAAAACGAGAGACTTTTATAAGCTATTGGAGGATGCTGAAATACCATTGTATCCTGAGTGCCAGAAGGTTTCAAAGTTAACATTTCTTTTAAAGTTGTTGCATATTAAGACATTGAATCAGGTGACGGGGGCATGTATGAATTTGTTTCTTGAATTCATCAGAGAAATATTATCAGAAAGAGCCAATGTACCTCAAACATGGTATGCAGCAAAGAAGATTATTAAAGATTTGAGATTGGGATACGAAAAGATAGATGCATGTCAGAATGATTGTCTACTATTTTGGAAGGAAAATGAAGATAAAGATCGGTGCCCACAGTGTGATGCACCGAGGTATAAGGAAAGTATGCATGACTTGAACAACCAATTACAGAATAAGAACAAGAGACTTGGCAAACGACTACCTAATAAATTTTTGCACTATTTTCCATTGAAAGATAGATTGGAAAGGTTGTTTATGTCCTCCAAGAGAGCCAAGTGGTTGACATGGCATATTGATGGTCGAATTCCTCAACAAAACAGAGAGATGCGACATCCTGCTGATTCTGAGGCATGGAAACATTTTGATAATCAGTATCTAGATTTCGCGGCAGAAGCTCGCAACTTGAGACTCGGTTTAAAGAGTGATGGGTTTAACCCATTCGGAAATATGAGCAGCAACTATAGTATATGGCCTGTAATGACAGTTGTTTATAATTTGCATGAAACAAACATTTATGATGATGTCATTACTAATTCCTGGTTCTAAAGATCCGAGAAATGACATCGATGTGTACTTACAACCACTAGTGGAAGACTTAAAAGACTTATGGGAGAATGGTGTTGAGACATATGATGCTGCAAAAAAATAGAATTTCAAGATACATGCTGCCGTTCTTTGGACAATAAATGACTTCCCAGTATATGCCAACTTGTCTGGATGGAGCACTAAAGGAAAATTTGCATGTCCATCGTGTAATTATAAAACCTGTTCAAGATGGTTAAATAATTGACGCAAATTTTGTTACTTGGGGCACCGACGTTTTTTGCCATTGCATCACAGATGGAGGAAAAGTAATTACAAACATAAATTTGATGGTATAGTTGTATGTGGCAGACGTCCAAGAATTCTGACAGGTTTAGAACTGTGGAATTAACAACAGAATCTTCCTTATCTGAAGTTCGGAAAAAAGTTCAAAAAAGATATTGTAGACTTGAAAGGATGGAAAAAAAGGAACATTTTATTTAAAGAGTTACCATATTGGTCGAGTCTTCTGATTCGTCACAATTTAGACGTAATGCACATCGAGAAAAATGTATGTGATAATTTGTTGGGCACTTTGAACCTTCTAGGTGGTGAAAAAAGTAAAGACCACTTAAAAGCACGGTTAGACCTAGAAGACTGGAAAATACGGCCAGAATTTCATGTGTCAAAGGACCTTTAATACAAGAACAAGATACCAGCAACAATGTACACACTAAACAAAAGACAACAATATCTTGTGTGTGAATTATTAAGTAACATTAAGGTTCCAAATAGATATTCTTCTAATTTATCCAAAAGTGTAGATATTACGGGTCGAAAGCTGACTGGGTTGAAGAGTCATGATTCTCACGTCTACATACAAGTATTGCTGCCTTTGGCAATTCGTGGCATTGTACATGAAGATGTGATTGATCCAATTACAGAGTTGAGTATGTACTTCAAAGAAATATGTTCCAAAGTTCTTGTACCAAAACGTTTAATCAAATTAGAAAGTGATATTGCAGTGACATTATGTAAGTTGGAACAAATTTTTGCACCGTCTTTTTTTGACGTAATGATTCATCTGATAATCCATTTGGCATATGAAGTAAGAATTGCTTGTCCTATTCAGTATCGGTGGATGTATCATGTAGAAAGATTTTTGAAAAAATTGAAAGATTATGTTCTCAATAAGGCACGTCCAGAAGGTTCAATTGTAGAAGGTTATATTGTTGAAGAAACGATGTCATTTTGTTCGATGTATATGGATGACATTGACACTCGATTTAATCGAAGAGAAATGAATTATGATGGAACTGTTAATGGGACTAATAATGAAAGTTGTTCGATTTTCAAATCTCCTGGACGTTTTCTTAAAGGAAAAGTAGAATCTCGTTTACTATCTGAAGAAGAAAGAGATTTGGCCCATACATACATTTTGAAACAGATTGAACAAATAGATCAATTTTTTTCTGAACACAAACAACAAGTGTAAACTTCAAATGTGGTGGAGAAAGACTTTCTGAAATGGTTTCAAAGTTATGTTGAAGAACTGAAAGAAGCAAATGATCCTCGTTGTACTCATGAGATTGAAGTTTTGTGACGGAGTCCATCAAGACTTTCATATTTGTAGACACGCTAATTTTGACGTCATTTCGAGTAAATTTCATATCATATAATAATGCCTCAGAATGGTCTGATAATTAATCATTGATTAATTTTTATTAATCTTTTTAAGTGTCGGGTTTAACAGATGTGTTTAAGTTAATCAATTGAATTGATTTTAGCTCAAATTTGAGTTAAAATATGAAGAATTCTAAAAGACGTCTACCCATGTGGACGCCATTTAGAGTTTATTCTTATTTTAGCGATTAAATTTGAATTTTAATTAATTGATTTATTAACTAAAAGGCGTCTGGTAATGTCGACGCGTTTTAGGTTTCCTAAGTGATTTCTACTTCTCCTCCGGATGTTTATCCTTATCTTAATTAGTCTAAAAGACGTCTACACAGGTGGACGCGTTTTACCTAATAAAGATAAAGATAAGTTTTCCCGGATATTTATCCTTATCTTAATTAATCTGAAAGGCGTCAGCCAAGGTGGACGCGTTTTAGATAATTACAGATAAAGATGAATTAATCAGTATTTATCTGTCGGTTAAGATGGATAAATTCGGGATTTTTCTATGTTAATCGCGAACGCAAGAAATGCCTATAAATACCCTGCATGTTGAAGAAAAAAAAAAGAAGAGAACAGAATTAAGTTGAGTTGAGCCATAGCGCTATAACGATTTGAAGATCGAAGCAACAACGTCGTAACGCCGGAGCGCTGCCATTTCCAGAAGTCGGCGTCTTTTCAAGATCTTCATCCTTTCAAGGCTTCAACCAACTGGGCATAAGTTTTTCATTACTGCATTTATTTTCATTTCATTAGTTTCATTTCTCTTATATTCACTTCATGCAAACACACACCACATCATAATCTTCCAAAAACCTACTTGATTTAAGGGGTTTCAAAGCCATTAAAAAAAAGTGAGTTTGCTGTTTTAAATATGCTTAAAATCATGATTAGTTTAGATACTACTTCTATCTAAATTCTCATCATTGTTTCTTCATTCTGTTCTTTTTCTGTCTCTGCTGTACTCAACAACAACAAGAGATCAAAAGGGGAAATCAAGCATAACTTCTGGACGATCCTCAACCTCAAATTCCACAGCAAGAACAAAAAGCAAAGAAAGGGCTCTCTTTCTTCAGCCGGCTGAGGAAGGGGAACCAAGGACTCAATTTTCCGCGTTTGAAAGGTAGGCGATCATACTCTCTTTTGAAACTTTTAAGTTAAAAGTTTCTAGCGATCACTGCACTTTAGTTGCTGTTTTTAATAGGTTAGTTTACACCTAAACAACATAGATATTTCATGTTAATCACACGGTCATTCTAAGCACCTACAATATTCACATTCGGGTTACATAGTAAATGGTTTTAGATTTCGTATCAAAGACATTGATGATACTAAATTGACTCAATTGTTTGGAGTTATTGTGAATGCGGAACTTGAATCTGGATGTGATGGATATTATGGACGTCTGATTGATGTCCTCAAAATATCTTTTGATCATGAAAGTCATATTGTACTGTTTAAATGTGATTGGTGGGATGTTTATAAAAAAGACAGGGGAGTTAAGATCGATAAGTATGGAATTGTCAGTCTGAATACACGTTTTAAACTCAATACAAATGAGCCATTTGCTCTTGCAAATCAAGTAGAACAAGTGTTCTATGTAAATGATAATACAACAGCAGGATGGATCATTCCTGTTAGAGCACAATCGCGAGATTATTATAACATGAAAGGTGAAACAGCTGAAGATGATGCATTATATGTTGAAGAAGTTTATCGAGAAAACTTAATTGATATTCCTATTAGGGGAGAAATCATTGATGTGGATATTAGTGAAAGAATTAGCATAAGAGTAGGCGAATACTTGGAGGTTTAGGTGAAGGTAACGTTCAACGACGTTTATTTTTTATCTATTTTTACTTCTAACTCTAATCTAATACAGTAGGATTTGAACATATGGCTTCAGGTAGCGACGCTCGTGGCTCATGTAGTGGTTTTACAATCCGCAAGAAGCGGAATGCCTCTCAGCAGTCTATCCCTGAGCGTTCGACCTCTCAGGCTATTGCCTCTCAACAACTTATTCCCGAGCTTCCCACCTCTCAGGCTCTTTCTACATGTCAGGCTCTTGCCTCTCAGCTTGTTGCCTCTCAGGTCGCTGCGGCTCAGACATCTACATATGTATCCACATCTTCATCTGCAATAGGTATGAATTTTAATTTTAGTCGTTCATTAAATTGATATTTTTATGTTTATAATTTCACATAAATGTCTTTATCATGTATGTTTGAACAGGTCCATCTTCTACGCAGCCTTGGGGTCGGGGACATGGCTGTCGGGGTACAACCAGAGGTGTCACTGATGGGAGATTGGAGCAGGGTCAACGATGGAACGTGCGGGTGATCAGCGGTTACGACGTTGGTGAGAAGGGAAGCAATTTTGTATCCCGCATCAGTGTTGTGGCAAAACTTCATTGTAAGATATGGCAGAAAAATTTTGTTACTCTTCCTGCAGCGAAACAAGCTGCAATGTTTAGAGATCTCGAGGTAACAATATTTAAAGTTAATTATATATTTGTCAATTTTGTATGACTAATTAAGTTAACGATAATGTGCAGTTAATATATGAGTGGGACCGAACTCCCGAGACAGATAGGAAGATGTTTATGCACATGACCTCAATGCATCGCAGTTGGCGCGGTGTTTTGAAGAAAAGAGTAAATGAAATTTTTTTTATGTTCATTTATAATCTATTTTTGTATTATTTTTTCTTATGTTCATGTATAATGAAGTCAAACTGAAATCATTTCATAGCATTATACGGGAAAGACTTTGGCGGATGCAATTGTTTTCGTGCCGGCGGGTGTTGATCCGTCTGATTGGCAGACGATGTGCGAGAAATGGAGCACGTTAGATGAACATGTAAAATAATAATGAAGTTTAATCATTTATGTTGATTTGTTCGATACAAATTTGACAACTAATAATTTTTTTTCTGCAGAAAATTGCTGACATAGGAAAAATCGCTCCCATCAGTCTATGCCATATAGGCGAGGCCGAATGAGTCATTATCAATTGAAGGATGACTTCGTAAGATTTTCATTTTATTAGTAGTGTTTCTATATTGTTAACTTTCTATTACTTATTTTTTTTAATATAATTTAAACAGCATCGTCTTCATCAACGTGATCCCGAGCGCCTTGAGATGTTCAAGATGGGTAGATGTAAGGATCTTCCAGACGGTAGTGAGCAATGGGTAGATGAGGAGAGTAGGAGTCGATATGTAAGTTTTTCTATCATTTGAATTATTATTTTTAATCATTCTTATTAAATTTAATATGTATCACTAATAACAATTTTATTTTTTTATTTTTTAGGAGAGGATGACTCAATTAACTACTTCTTCTTTGGAGAGTGATGTTGGGAGTACTCATATTTCTGCTGAGGATGCATTCATTTCGGTTATGGAAAAAGATCGATCTGGCCGTGTTCGTTGTGCAGGAAGTCGAGAGACGTTACGTACATGGTATGGACCGGGAGAAGGATCGAGCTCTTTCTATCAACAGAAATTTGAGGAGCAAGTTGTAAAGATGCAAACCATGAAAGAAAAAATCAAAACCCAAGGAGAGGAGATGGAGTGGATGCGCAAACAAATGGCAGACATGAGTGCATTTATGAGTCGATTTCAGAAAATGCACAGTCCTATTCTGCCTCATATAGCTGCTGTGAATGAGGACGACGCCCAAAACGAATCAAATGATGAGGGAGATGATTTTGATGGTGACGACGAAGAGTGAGCCGATGATAATTGATACATTTAGTTGTGGATGTGTAATCTAAATTTTTCGTGGATGTGTAATGTGATTTTTTCATGAATGTATTTTTTAATTTTATGTGAATGTTTATTTATGTATGTGGATGTATTTTTTTTGTGATTTCGTGAATGTGTTTATTTGAAAGTGTGAATGTGTTTATTTGTACATGTGAATGTGTTTTTGTATATGTTTGTAAGTACAAATTTGTATATACAGAAAAAATATATAATTTAATATTTTAATTTTTTAATTTTTTTTCTTAGTAACTATTTGTCAGCGGCTAAGAAAACCGTTGATATATATAACATTTGTCAGCAACCTCTGTTGCAGACAAAACTTTTATCAGCGGCTTCATAACCGTTGACATAAAGTATTTGTCAGCGGTTCATGTTGCTAACAAAACTTTTTGTCAGCGGCTTCAGAGTCGCTAACAAATATATTTGTCACCGAGTTACCAACCGTGGACAAATATTCTTTGTCAGCGGCTCACGGTAGCCGTCGACATAGATACCGTTTGTCAGCGGTTTACATCCGTGGACATATGTATTATATGTCAGCGACTTTAAATAGTCGCTGACATATGTGTTATATGTCAGCGGCTGCTGTGTGTAGACATATATATTATATGTCAGCGGCTTTAAGTAGCCGCTGACATATGTGTTATATGTCAGCGGCTGCTGTGTGTAGACATATATATTATATGTCAACGGCTATTTAAAACCGTTGAAAAATATATGTCAACGGAACTTTTGTCCACGACTTTGTCAGCGGCTTAGTAGCCGTTGACATAATTATTTGACAAATTCTATTTTTTTTAGTGATATAAGTCTTTTCACACTTTGATTAGTTTTAACCCACGGTGATTTAACTTTCTCCACAGGAAATTAAGTTCCCGAGGAAGACGTGTCCTTGCCTTTATTGGATTCCCTGGCGAGGCATGTCTCCAGTGCTATATATACTTCGAATCCGAGCGTGATTCCAATCGAACTCCGTCTCAGACTCGTTCAGTTTATGTAATTATACATTCTTAATTGGGTTATACATGTGGAATTTTTTCCTTATGTCATTTCCTCTACAGCTTCTACCAGCAAAAGAAATTATCTCTACTCTCTCATACACACTCTCCTTGTAGGTTGATCTGATTCTATTACGCCGATGGCAACGCCGAAGAGGAAGAGCAAGTCGAGCTCCTTGAGGGATTGATCGGACCTTCCCGAACCGGTGCTCTACCTTGTGATGAGGCGGCTGCTGCCCTCCCTTTCCGACTTCTTCTCCGCCGGAGGTGTCTGCCGGACATGGCGGTCCCTCTTCACGTCCTCAAAGGGGGAACTGCTCTCCGGTCTCCACTTTCCCCCCTCTGCTTGTCAAACACTGCTTTCCCATGATGCGCATCTTCGCTAGCTGGCTGCCACTCTCGCTCCGTGTGCAGTAAAACACGGGGGTGCATGCAAGGCCTCCAACTGGACCTCTCACGTTGGTGACGGGGCGCGCGGCGACGAAGGCTGGCCGCCAACTCCTCATAGCTAGTGGACCCCCTCGCCAGCGCCCCGGACGCCTTCCTTGAGCTGCCGGGCGGCCCTCTGTGATATCTCCGGCTGCAGTTTCTTTATGACTGCTCCTCCCACATCCCCAGACCGCGTGTGGTGGTGTTGCTACACTCTATTAGAATCCTGTGTTGCTGTCTTGGGGATGCCGAGTGGACTTCTTATAGTCTTTTTAGTGGTGGAGCCCCTGCAGCCGCAGGAAAAGGCTTCGCGGCACCGCATCAGGTGGTTGTCCTCAAGGGCAAGATCTACACCCTCTCTAGAGAGCAGAAACGCTTTTGGTAGTGGATACATTCTTTCCAGAGCTGAACACAAGAATGGTGAAGATGAACGGCATGAATGCGACACCCGTGACGTATCAGTGGAATCTAGACAAGAGATCTTGTATGTCCACAACAAAAACGACGACTCTCGGCACACTAGGGGCCATGGCTATGTGGGTGGATCGGTTGGATGTCACCGGAGGGAAGTGGTCAAAGTTGAACAGTCTCGGTGACGACCGGTGCCTTTTCCTAAATTAATCTGCACCGGCGATATCAACTAATCCGGCTAAGTGGGGGAGGCAATGGAGACTGCATGTACTCTATGGATCATCTGCTGGGAGAAAAGATTATTTAACTTCACATGAAGGATGGGCGCGTCCGGCACCATTATGGAGTTACCAATATTGGAACATGCATGGTACCCCAGACCGCAACTACCTAGCTTATGATGTTATCATTAGTCCAACTCAAGCTTTACACCCTAATAAAAGAAGGGGCGATGCACCACGATGCTTCACAGCATGTTAAACTTCACCATAAATATTAGATTATATTTTCACTGTTATCATACAACTGGTTGACAAAGATCAGGATGTATATGTGGAAGTTGAATCAATCTCAATTTAGTAGGCGAGTCATGGAGAGTGTCAAGCATGGATCTTTTTCAGAAAAACTTCTCTGGATTGACTTATCATAGTTTGATACAAAGAAATTATTTCATAAAATATCGTATCACCACTCTACTTGCATTCAAATAGATTAAGTTTAATTCAGGGCACACACTGAATGATTCGCTTTTTTTTGTATGGTCCAAACTGAAGACTTGCTGTAATTGTTTTAGTGATTCTATTCTCTTTTTTTAAATTTTCTTAAAGTACTCTTATATTTTTTGGCCATTCAAATGATTCAATAACTTATTTTTGTGGGGCAGCACTTCATTCAAATCGGGAGAGAATAAATTTATAAAGAAGTAGGTTTTGAGAGTAGATATAATATTTCCGTCTTATAATAGGCAGGAAACTACTCCCATTGTGGCAGCCTTGATTTATACCATGAAAACGACTTGCTCATGTAATTGGTCTTAGAAAAAAGATGACAAGAAAATGTTAAGAAGATAAAATGTGATCGAATCATAAATTTGAGGACTTGGATCCGCTACTTCATCTTCCCTACTCTAACCGTACCCCACTTTTTATGAACGGTCTATCTGTCTCAAATCTATAAATCACTTGTTAAAAGGGGGAAGAAAGAGAAAAACGCAGTCCTTCCCTCGTGGAGGGAACCACCGTCCGCACTTGCCTCCCTGCCGCATTCTCGTCACTGAACCTTGCAGCACCCCCTGTGACGCTGCTCTCCTCCTCCTTGTTTGTATACTCTCATATCAAAAAAGAGAGAAAAATAATATTTCAATAGATGGTGTCTATTTTATTTTAATTTTTAAGATATTAAATTAGATAGTTCAATAATTTCAATATAAAAATTTATAAGTATATACGAATAGGTGCACACATTTCATATTTGTGGCCCATGAAACAGAACCTAAATCGACTTATATATGTAAAGGTCGTTATTATATGCTGCTTTCTGTAGCAAGTGGAGGGGAGGGCGTGGCATGGCTCACTGATGTGTACTTACAAGAGACAGGTGGACGAATTATAGAGAGTAGAGTGTGACAGGAGTAAACAAAGTGTAGAGGATGTGAATCCCATAATTAAATTATCAACTCTACATACAAGTAGCAGCAACATCTCTTTCTCATGGAGTCGGTCCTTTTCACCCAAGTAAGTCTCTAACTCGCCATGATAATTGCATGCCTCCCATTCCAGTCGGTTACACGTGGAGAAATGTTGGCAGGGGTAGTAGAATAGAAGTATAGAAATTATTGGACTATCTAACTCAAAACTTTAAGATAATGAGTGGAGTAGGCCTCATCTATTAAATATTTTTTAATTTTATCTTTTTTCCAATATAAGATTATTCTAACAAGAAGAAAGAAAAGAGAGGGCCGTGGGAGGGTTGCTTTTAATGGGAGTAATATGTAATTGAGAGTTTCATGTTCCCTTGTAATGGGAGATACGCCGACATGCAACTTGAGATGTATCGGGAAGAAAACGCAAATTTAAGGGGAGGAGTTTGTCAGGTTAGTCTTTGGGCTGTCTTAGAACTATCTATTTATTTTTGTCTATTAGTCTTTCATCTTTGTTTTAGTCCGCGGTCCTCTTTCACCTGCTTTGGGCAAGTTTGTTTGATCTTACATTTGTCTCTTCTTATTTGTACGGAATATGGTATAATAATACTCTTGTTTGATATCAAATTAAACACAAGTCACTTGAAAGACAAAAATGCACTCCAACTACTGTAATAGGTCATTTGAATTTCAAATTTGGTGCCCTTCTTATCTCTTATGTCTGGATGTCAAATTTGACGTCAAAAAAGTGCGTTATGATAGCCGTTCTCTAGGTATCAGTTTGTTTGCAGAATAGCTTAACCCAGAATAAGGAGGAAGGGATTTCTTAACCCAGAATAAGAGGTATTTTAGTTTGGTAAGTAGTTGGTGTTCCACCCAGAATAAGTAGAATTGCACTGCGCTATTCCAAGTGATTTGGTAGGAATAAGTAGAATAAAGAAGAGAATAAAGAGTGGAATAAAGAGTTCAAAATATTATATTGATTAATATATATTCATAAATATTAATTAATATTAATAAATGTTAATTAATATTGATAATATTAATAAATATTATTATGATTAATACATACTAAACAATATTAATATAGATTATTATGATTAATAAATATTAACTATTATTACTTTGATTAATAAATACTAGCAAACATTAATCATAGTTAATTATTAATATAAATTTTATTATGCTCCATTTAAATAGTATTAAATATTAAAAATGTTAAGTAATAAATGTTAATTATTATTAACAATGTTAATAAATATTATTAATCACCATTAATTCATATTAATAATAAATATTAATTCATAAATATTAATATTAATAAATATTAGTATGATCACTAAATATTATTTAATATTGTTTTGATTAACTAATATTAATTAACATTAATCATAGTTAATTATTAAGATAAATTTATTATGCTCCATTTATTGATAAGAAATTTGAATAACAATTAACGTTAATCATAGTTTATTATTAATTTAAATAGTAATATACTAATTACTAAATATTATTTAATATTTAAATATCAATAAATGTTAAGTAATAGATGTTAACTATTATTAATAATATTAATAAAATATTATATTGATTAATATATATTCATAAATATTAATTAATATTAATAAATGTTAATTAATATTGATAATATTAATAAATATTATTGTGATTAATACATACTAAACAATATTAATATAGATTATTATGATTAATAAATATTAACTATTATTATTTTGATTAATAAATACTAGCAAACATTAATCATAGTTAATTATTAATATAAATTTTATTATACTCCATTTAAATAGTATTAAATATTAAAAATGTTAAGTAATAAATGTTAATTATTATTAACAATGTTAATAAATATTATTAATCACCATTAATTCATATTAATAATAAATATTAATTCATAAATATTAATATTAATAAATATTAGTATGATTACTAAATATTATTTAATATTTTTTTGATTAACTAATATTAATTAACATTAATCATAATTAATTATTAAGATAAATTTATTATGCTCCATTTATTGATAAGAAATTTGAATAACAATTAACGTTAATCATAGTTTATTATTAATTTAAATAGTAATATACTAATTACTAAATATTATTTAATATTTAAATATCAATAAATGTTAAGTAATAGATGTTAACTATTATTAATAATATTAATAAAATATTATATTGATTAATATACATTCATAAATATTAATTAATATTAATAAATGTTAATTAATATTGATAATATTAATAAATATTATTGTGATTAATACATACTAAACAATATTAATATAGATTATTATGATTAATAAATATTAACTATTATTATTTTGATTAATAAATACTAGCAAACATTAATCATAGTTAATTATTAATATAAATTTTATTATGCTCCATTTAAATAGTATTAAATATTAAAAATGTTAAGTAATAAATGTTAATTATTATTAACAATGTTAATAAATATTATTAATCACCATTAATTCATATTAATAATAAATATTAATTCATAAATATTAATATTAATAAATATTAGTATGATTACTAAATATTATTTAATATTGTTTTGATTAACTAATATTAATTAACATTAATCATAGTTAATTATTAAGATAAATTTATTATGCTCCATTTATTGATAAGAAATTTGAATAACAATTAACGTTAATCATAGTTTATTATTAATTTAAATAGTAATATACTAATTACTAAATATTATTTAATATTATTTTGATTAACTAATATTAATTAACATTAATCATATTTAATTATTAAGATAAAATTTTTATGCTCTATTTATTGATAAGAAATTTGAATAACAATTAACGTTAATCATAGTTTATTAAGAATGTGTAATTCTGCCCCTATTCCACTTAAATCGGGGTATAAAGTATTCCACCCTAGGTTAAGCAATGCCCTCCACCAAACTGGGTTAAAGGGTTTAAGTGGAATAGGAGACCCTATTCCGGGCCTATTCCACAAACAAAGCAAGCCTAGTTGTATTACTCTTAGACTATCCCCTACACAAAACATCTCCACCTGTATTTCTTCTTCATCTTCTCCCCCGATCGTCTCCTCTGTTTCGAGCTTTACCCAGTTGATCCGGGATCAGATGCTCATTACAGCCCATATTAGATCTTTCGAAAATTGCCGAAGTTGAATGCTCGTTCATGAGTGGGAGCTATTTATGGTTTCATCATTGGCCGTATGGGATCATAATGTCTTCGGCACTTATCTACATGTTTTCACTTGGACGCATGTCCTCCAAGCTTTTCTCTATTTAAGACAAGCTACAATATTGTGGAGAGCAGCATCAACAAGCGTTAGGAAAGAGTCGACATTCATGTCAGGCTTCATAAGTTTTTTAGCTGTTTTAGCTGGTTCTTCAGATTTCAGGCCATTCCTAATCAGCAATTTCTAAATTTTGTAGCTTTTTACTTGTTGCACAATTAAATCATATCTTTCTTTTGCGTGGTTAAAGGGAGGTTTAAAGGGAGGTTGTACACGTTTGATCTTGGGCCATACTGGGCTCTTGTAATCTTACCAGCTTGTACTTGAACATGTTGGCGAAATGAAAGGTATTTGATTTTCTGTCCAAATAAAAAAGGACATTTAAGTGGAACGTGCACAAAATCCCTGTAAAAATGCACGCATTCTTCAAAATGAGGAATGCAAGTTAGGATTGAAACTTAGGTTGGGTTAATTAGGTCAAGGGATGGGGTCAACCATAACCTGATCCATATCAAAGGCCCCTCATTCCTAACCAGCCCTGGACTCAGGTTTCTTAACCTTAATCCAACCTATCTAATAATGTCCTAACCCAATTCATGTAACCCAATGTTATCCAACCTTTATGAGATACATTCAAGTTGAGTCAGGTTACTTGTAGTGAGCCCTTCGTCACATCTTATGTACTACTCTTACGTCTCATATGCTTATAGATAAAATTCCATTTAGGTGCCAACTTTGTTGCATGCCCGGTTATCTACATCTATCTTAACTCTCATTGTTCATTGGCACAGGTTTATGAAGCTCACTTTCACATATATCTCATGTATGATAAATAGAGATTCCATAGACCACTATTTTTATATTCATTTTTTATAATTTAAAAGAATAAATTATATAAAAGATACATGATAAAAAAAGATGAGAACACATCTTCATATAGAGGAATTATCTTTCTAGTCCAATAGCAGTCCTTTTACATCCTTATTTACAAGCTTATCTCTACACTCTTGTAAAATGTTTTCCTCTGCCATTTGAAAGTGCTGTTCAACCATGATGTGGTATGCCCATCCCTCATGTGCTGCAAGCCCCACCACTTGTCTTCTCTCCCATGCCTCCCTCTCTTCACCTCTTTCCTTGACAGCTGTTGTTGCCCAGCTATCACAACTGAGGTTGTGTGCTGGTCAGGTGGCCCAAAGAGAAACAGAGGCTGTTGGGAGATGTGTGGTTAGGAGGAGAGGGGCATTGCAATTGTTAGATTGTCTGATGAAGGAATTATTTATAATTTTAGATGAGTTGATTGAATTATATTTATTTTCATACTTAATTATTACTTTACTATGTAAAAATATAATTGTTCTCACATGAATAAGAGTATTATAACTTAATATGAAATACATATTAATTGACTTAGACCTATTGCAAACCTTATATATTTGCATCTTTATACCCCTATTTGATCAAAGTATTAGTTTCAATACAACTTTAGTTTTAATATTTTTGAAATCTACAATATTAATATTAAAATTGAAGTTAAGGAATACAGTAGATCAACGAAACGAGAGAGAGAGAGAGAGAGAGAGAGGCCGAGAGAGAGAGATGAGGGGAGGTCTTGAGATGTCAAAGACTAACTTCTAATAATTTCAATACAAATTTATAATTGTATTATATTGATTCTGATATTACACTTTAATAACATATAAACATCGAATTAACATGACATGATTAAACACTTATTGCTAAAAATCATATAAAATTTAATACTAACACTGCTATCTAATCCCTCTTACAAATAAATAAACCGTATTTTTTTACCACCTTATTCGTCACAATCATTAAAAACTTTTTGATCATTATTGGGTATAGTTTTTCTTGTAATTAACACATTCAATGAGGATTCTTTAATCAAATAATTAAACAGCTCCCATGTAATAAAAACAGCAGTATGATAACATTGTTGTAACAAGCAAACATCTCATTAATCTTTTTTCCCCATCCTACTCATCTTATCAATGACTTTCTGATCTTTAAAAAGTAAAACCATGTTCCCAACCTCATTCAAAGGCGTGGTGGGTGCGGAATTTTTGACGAGCACAAGAAAATGCACAATAAAGCGGCTCCACGCGCTCCCTCGAACTCTATTTATGGACGTCTACGTGGACCTGTGACCGGCCTTCGCTATGATTCTCTAAAAAAAAATTACCATTGGTCAAAAAGGGGCCCACATGCCGCCCATACCTCCCTCCCACAGGTATGATATGATTTAGATTAGCTGTGTTTTTTAGTCTAGTCCACTACAAATATTCTTATTGTGTAATACGCCTTCAATGAAGCATGATATCATATGTAACTTTTTTTATCAGAGGAATACTATTATATCACTTTTTTATCACTTTATTTGTCACACTCATTGTGCATTGATCAGTTGATCAAATAGTTCTTAAAGAATTTATTTTTGACATGAATTTTGTTATGATTAATGAACTCTCTTGATCAAGTAATCAAACAAGTCTCAATGAGTATGGTAAAAAGGATGATTAAAAGAGTAATACAATAGTATTAATTTTTTTATCATTTTTAAAAAGCCCACATTAAGTATTATTTGTAAATAATATATAAAAATAATTTTAACGAAAGCCCTTTGATTGAGTGATCAAATGACCTCTAATGAATGTGGATAAAAGATAGTAAAAAATGTGGCATCATATATAATTGTATCTCAACCTCTTATTTTTACTATCAATTTATAATTTCTCGGAAATTTAACCATTTGACGGACATCTCAAAAAATTCAAAACTCAACTCTAATTATCTTATAAAAATTGATACAAAGTCTCTTTCAAACAAAAGTGGGATTCCAGGGAGGACAGACCAAATAAGGAGATTATAAGGTATTTTACCAATTTTAAAGATGATAGGTGCTAAAGACTAGAAAAACCGTAGATTGTTGCATCCGACAATCCGAGGATCCAGAATGTTTCAAAATGTGCGGCAGGATAACGTGTCCGGTGCTCCGCGAGCCAGCACAACGACTCATCTATTTGTTCTTTATTCCTGTATATGGTTCTCCAACCTCTCTCTTCTCTCTCCTCTTCTCCCTTTCTCTCTCTAGGAATCTGAAAGAAATTTGCATCAAACAGTGCTCGCCGGCGAGGGGATGATTTAAGCAAGGTCGAGATAGGGATCTCTCTCTTTCTCTTTCTTTTCCCTCTCTTTCTCTCTCTAGATTTTGTTGCCCCACGCCGGAGCACCGGGCGATCTACCAGGGCGATGCGCCGATCCACCTGAGGCGATCCGCCTGGATCGGTCTCCCCGCCGATCGCTTCCATCTCTGCCGGTAGGGCAATCTGCGCAGATCGGTGCGGCGGGAGGCGGGTTGGGAAGATGCCGTCGCACGCGGATCTGGACCGCCAGATCGAGCTCCTCCGGGAGTGCAAGTTCCTGCCGGAGGCGGAAGTGAAGGCCCTTTGCGAGCAGGCGCGCGCGATCCTGATGGAGGAGTGGAACGTGCAGCCGGTGAAGTGCCCCGTCACGGTGTGCGGCGACATCCACGGGCAGTTCTACGACCTCATCGAGCTGTTCCGGATCGGGGGGGACGCCCCCGACACCAATTACCTCTTCATGGGGGACTATGTGGGTGAGTGGTTTTGAAAAACTTAGAAGTTGTAGATGGGGCAGAGGTGGCCGGGAGGTGTTCTTATTTCTTTTTTTTTTGTAATTTGTATTTGTAATTGAGAGGGTGGTTCGGCGTCCGTCCTATGTAGATGTGTTAATTTTGGTTTCTGTGTGCCTATTACCGGATCTTAGGGCTGATTCGTAGGGAGTTTTTTGCTGAATTGCTGCCGTCACCATTGTTAGAAAATTTACATCTCCAAAGTAGGTATATTGCTCTAGATTCATGGTTTGGACTCATTCCTAAATAGTTAACCGGCTATATTTTTGCTTGAAGATTCCGTTGTGTTCTGTGGTTTTTGGATTTCATAATCTTGGTGGCTGTGAGCTTTATGGTTGTTTAGACGAACAGTTAAAAACTGTCGAGGCAGATTTGCATTAGTCACAGGGTTTCATAGTTCTGAGAACACCACCAGAACTTTTACTCACCTGTCTGCAGCCTTCAATTATGCTTGGGCCTTGTGGGGCTTTCCAGTGATGTTGTTGAGGGCACTCATGAGTTTCAAGTTGTCTGGAACTTATCGAAAGTATTACAAACATTGCTTCTATCAAGTATTTGTACCTTGTTGATATAATGACATAAGATAAACTCATTAGTTGGTATCAAATGAAGTTGAAGTGTAAAGTTTGTAAAAGAAGGTATTATCCATCTCTGGGACATAAACTAAAATGTCTTATCTAGTAGTTTTTATCCTCAGTTACTTTATGAAATTGAACAAGTGTACATAATCACTAAAGTGATACATAAGAAATCAGTCCTACTTTCTGAAAAAAGAAATCCAGGACAATGATGCATTTTTACAGTTATGTGATAATGTACGAGGCCATGGTGATGGCACCTTATACTTCTTGGCCTTGAGTTCTGTTTATAATGTCGCTGGTACTGGTCTATAAATCGTTTGGTAGGAGGCTGAAAAGATTTTAAAATGATCTTTTTTCTTTGTCTGGGCAATTGGCTGAGAAAAATAGAAGAAACATGATAACTTCAGGTGTAATGGCTATGTTAGGCCCTACATTTAGATTACTTTTGGGTGTGGATGTGGGACTTTGTCTTGATTGTCTCTTTAGCCTGATTATCATTGGCTCATCGTTAAGATAATGAATTATGTTTTTTAATTCTCTTGTCTCATTTTAGTGCATATAGCTTGACTTCAACGGTATCTTTTCACTAGAATGCTGAGCATAGTTCATAATTGGCTAAATGTTTACTTGTCTGTAATTTTCCTTTAGATAAAGACCCGACATGTTTGTAAATGGCACTCATTTAGCAAGCACCACAATGGTAGGCGAGGTGCTTACTGGCAAACTAGATAAAAAGGAAAAAGGGTGTCAAGGAAAAAAGTCTTACATGAAAGCATAAAAGATTGCCTATGGGCATCTACAATATGAAACACATACGAGTGTGTAGATGTGAAGAAGAGATGCTGATGGTTTTGCTTCTAACTAAGCCTTAGAGCACTTTTTTTCTTTTAATTTCAAGCAGTTGTATCCCTGAACTGGGAAATCTGATATAAGTGTTCACCAAAACACTATGCAGACATTGCCAAGTAGGCCACATGGATACAATGTGCTTGTTGAACATCCATTGGCCTAGTGTCATGTGATATGTTTTCCATGTACTTGAGGATTTCATTATGTTTCTTCCAGAATTTGTTTATCTTGCTTAAGGATGTGGCTTTCTTTTGAGCATACAGGGGTAACTCCCTTTTCCCAAACCCCAGAAGATAGGGGTGTGATGGGCCTTGCCCTGATCTTCAAACTACGTGGGCTATAGACTGCATGGGGACAGGTTGGAAAAAAAGCGAGGGTAACATGCCAGTCCGGACCAGTGTGATATGGCACAGTTTTATATTGGCAGAATGTAAGTTGTAGTGCTTGATCATGTTCTTGGTAAGAAGTAAGAACTTGGAAACAAGGATGGCAATCTTGGTATCGGTACCCGTACGGGTGGGTACTGATACGGATACGTATCGGTATTGGCTGGTAGCCTGGTACTGGCCAAAACATTTTTTTTTTTAAATTTTATTTGGGTGGGCTGTATCGGGCAACCCTATATCGGTACCGGTCACCGCCGATACCGATACGTAACGGTCAATACTGCCATCCATGCTTGGAAACCAAAGCATATGAGAAATTCTTTTTTTTCTTCTCCTTTGTTTGTTGATCTCTACAAATTACTGTACCTCGGCTGTCTTTAAGAGGTGTACCTTTTCTGATGTTGGTCATTCTCTCATTCAGATGTATCATGTTCCTCTACTGTTCTAAAAAATTATGTTCTAAGCCTTCAGCCACATAGATTGGCAATCTGAGCATCTCTGCCTTGTCCCGTAGTGATCATTTGAATAAAAAAATGCTATATGCTCTCATGGTTTTCTACTCTCTGTGTGAGCTATTTAAATCACGTATTCTTTTTCTTCAGAAATATGTTTATGTGCCCTTTATGTGGACCAGAATTTCCATTGGTCTTTAAAGTCTTAGGAACTATTTTTTTAGGGAGCATTCTGTCTTCACATACATTCTTCAGACTTGATCCTTTTTTGATAAATAGGGGTCTAACTAGAGATCTAGAGTTTGCATAGTATTAGTCTATCTTGGTTACCTTATTTGACAAACTGGGGGATATACTGGCTGAGAGAAATTCTTGTACGCTATAGCATGATGTTTCTTTTGCAATTAGGAGCTTATAGGTACATATATAATTTGGTCTTTAGGTGCATTAGGGATGATAAGGGATTTGTGGGCCTTAGCTATTTCACCTAGGCGCTTACAGGTACATAGATAATGTGGTCTCTAGTTATGTACATAGACCCTTCCGCAGAAGACCTTAGGACTTGGAGGTGAGACAAGGAGGGCATCCACTCTGTCAAATTAGTGCTCCACCACAGCCGATGGGGGTTCTAGATTTACTTTCTACTTTTCTATCTGGAGTGTCAAAAGCCCCCCTAAAGGTGCAATTCCTCATTGGGATGTCTTTCTAAATAGGCTCCCCACGTATGACAGATTGGCTCGCTTCCCTGTTGATCTGTCAACCTGACATTGTCTCTGTGGCTTGGATGAGGAGACCTTAGATCATTTGTTCACTTCATGCTCCTTCATAGTGGAGGTGTGGCGACTAGTGTGCAATCAACTCCATACAAGGTTCATGAAGAGGGACTCAGTGGAGGATCTTCTCTTCGCTTGTGGGGGAGACCATGGCGAACAAAGCAGGGTTGTAGATTGTGGTGGTTGATCCTTCACGCAACGATCTGGGCGATTTGGACTGAGCTGAATAGTAGAATCTTTAGGCAGAAAGCTGCTACCCCACATCGGATCATTTCTTTTGTTTGTGAAAAAGTAAATGGGTGAGCTAAAATCTCTTGTGATATGTTCTCTTGTAACTCCTCCTTGTTTTGTCCGGTGGAGGATAGTTGATTGAGGGTTTCACCATCTTGGTGTTTTGTACAGGGGAGATTTTGTCATTTCCTAATTCCCTTCTTACTTTTCGTTTCTTTCCTTTTTAATACAAGTGGTACTATTCACATTAAAAAAAGTCTTCTACTTCTCTTCACTTCCTTGCTTGCTGTGTATGATAGAAGCAAAGTCCATTAATCATTAATAAAATAAGGGAAAAAATTTGTTAATGTGCTTTAAACTTCTTGAGTAATGAAAAAGTCCCCATGTCTTGCGTTATTATAAGATAATTCTTGTAAGGTTGAGCTTATTTAGTTTTTAATTCCTATCATGTGCTTTTGTTCTATGTGGTTAAAGATGAGAGCGAGCGAGCATGGGTTTGCCTTTGCCTGAAATGCCTAGATGAGCGCCTGGGCATTTGGGACAATGAAGGAATAAAATGGCAATAGGAAGAAAATAAAGAAAACATACAAGATAGTGATGTGTTAGACTTTGAGGAACACTAATCATGTCCAATATGTAAGACCACTTTGTATAAGGCACTCATATAAGTGGTGGATGGTCTTAGGAATTATCAAAAAATAAGAAAACTGTGGCAGCATTTAAGAGGAAAAAGGGTGATGGACATTGTTAAATGAGGCATTAGCCACTTTAGAATAAATAAGAATGATAAAAAGTGGTAGAAGGTACTACCACAATTAAAAAGGATACAAGCATTTGGCATATGCATCATCGACAAATGCCTAGATGAGTGAGGCGAGGTATTGTTGGCTCGCCTCACCCTACTTCATCACCTAGGTGAGCAAAGGAATCACCTTTGATAACATAGCTTCTGTTAGTCTCTCTAAATGCAACCATGGTTGAGGCGCCTCTGGTGGTTCAGCTACGGGCTCAGAGAGGGCTGGTTTTGACCATGCCCAGTGGGGCCGGGCCTTGCAGGAGGAGGTCTCCAAGCTAGCAGAGCCTGTGCTGGACATCTTTGAGAGGCAGAGAAAGGAGGGGACAGGGCTGGAGGAGGGGGAAGAGGAGGATGATCAGAAGTTAGGGGAGATGAGTAAGGAGGAAGCGGCCGAGCTGTGTAGGGCAGTGGTGGGGCTTACCGAGCAGAGTTTTAGAGACTTGGCGCTGAAGCTTGGAGTGTCTTATGAGGGCACAGACAGAAAGGTTAAGCAGGGGATCTTTAAGATCAGACGAAGGCATGGATGGCAGTACCGGCCGATACCGGTACCCGATACCTGTAAAGGGTATCGGCTGATACCGGCCGATACTGGGCCGGTACCAGCCGGTACGTACCGGTACCGGCCGATATTGGGCCGGTACCGGCCGGTACGTATCGGTACCGGTACCCACCGATACGGGTACCGGTACCGGTACTGCCATCCCTGGACGAAGGTGGCTGGCTAAGTATGCTAGGGGGGTTAAAGGGGAAAAATCAGGTTGTAAGGAGGAGGTGGGGTCTCGGCAGATGGAGCGGGTTGGTCTGGGAGGTGAGGAGGAGGTGGAGAATGATCCAGTTTCCCAACGAGGCTGATCACTTGGAATGCGAGGGGGATTATGGGAAGGATAAGAGGAGGGTGGTTAAGGAGTTTATTAGGAGGTGTAAGGTGGATGTCCTTCGTATTCAAGTGACGAAATGTGAGGGGGAAGGGAGGGATATGATGAGGGAGATTGGGGGGAGGGTGCCGTTTGGGGAAGGGGGTGGCCTCCCCGGCTATAGGCAAAGTGGGTGGGATCATGCTTTTGTGGAATGAGTTTCAAGTGGTGGAGGTGGAGGAGCATTGGTGGGTTGGTAGACATGCAGTGACGATGACCTTCCAGTTGGTGGGAGATGGTTTTATATGAGACTTTATTGGGGTGTACCGGCTGCAATGAGTAGCAGAGAAACGAAGCTTTGGGAGGAGTTGCTGACTGATCATAGGCAGGTTGGGAGGCCTTGGTGTCTTGGAGGGGACTTTAATGCCGTTTGCTCTACCTCGGAGAGGTCGGGGGAGGGCCCCGTCCATGGCATGGAAGACTTCAGCGAATTTATCCATGATGCTGCCCTCAATGACTTGGGAACTCCTAACGCTCTCTTCACTTAGTCTAACCTTAGGGTTGATCTAGCACTCTCGAGGTTAGATAGAGGCGTCGCTTGACTGGGAGGACCACTTCCCATCTGTCGAGGCTCTTTGCCTCGAGAGACTAGTGTTAGATCACATGCCCATCCTTCTCAGGACCAGGAGTAGTAGGAGGCGATCACACCGCTTCTGCCTGGAGAGATATTGGCTCTTGGAGGAGGACTTCATCGAGGTGGTTGCCAGAGTTTGGAGCTCTCCTATCTTGTGGAGTAATGCTATGGCCCGAGTGGTAACTAAGCTGAGACACTTGGCTAGTGAGTTGACTACCTGGGGTGCTAGGTCTACATTGCCTGGCAGGGAAGCAAAAGAGGCTATTTTGCAATAGATTAAGGGATTGGATGCTTTGGAGGTGGCTGGGCTTCTGGATGACGAGGAGAGGCTGCAGAGGAACAAGCTTAAGGCGGATTATGATGATATTCTTCTAAAGGAGGAGGTTTATGACTCTATTGAGCAGAGGTCTAGAGAGAGGTGGCTGAAGGAGGGAGACTGGAACACTGCCTATTTCCATTAGGTAGCTTCTGGTAGGCCGTAGGCGAAGAGTTGAGAATTGCAGAAGAAGAAACACTGGAGAATACTTTGTAAATGCTGCAGTGCCCTTTACGAATTGGCACTACCCCCTCTTATATAGTGAGTGTTGCTTATAAAGAATAAAGACGCTGCCATTACAGGTGTATCGGTGGCAGGTCTGACATCAGTGATTGGGAAGAATATTTTGTTAGTGCATTGGCAGGGCTGTTATTAGCAGACACCTAGGCACATGGTGTGAACAATATACAATTATAAAAAATTTATAATTCCTTAACACCCCCCCTCAAATCCAGGGGATTAGAAATCACATGGAGTTTGGAAAGGAGTGTGTTAAACCGTGGAGCTCATAATGCCTTGGTAAAAATGTCATCTACTTGTATATCTGTATGAATACAATGAACTTGGATTTCTTGCTTGGAAACTTTGTCTCGAACAAAGTGGTAATCTACTTCAGCATGCTTTGTTCGGGCATGAAAAACTGGATTGTCTGCTAAATAGGTTGCACCAAGATTATCACACCAGAGAATAGGAGACTGGGTCAGAGAGACATCGAGTTCTCGAAGCAGGGACTACAACCAAGTGACTTCCGCAGTAGCATTGGCCAGTGATTTGTACTCTGCCTCTGTACTTGAACGAGCCACAGTGGATTGCTTGTGAGAGCTACATGAAATAAGAGTTGAACCAAAAAATACAGCATATCCACTTGTGGATTTTCTATCAAGTGAATCACCAGCCCAGTCAGCATCACAATAGGCATTAATTGATAATTGTGAAGCCGGTTGAATGAGAAGTCCAAAGTTAGGTGTTCCTTCGAGAATCTGAGGATTCGTTTAACAGTCCAGTGAGATTCAGATGGGGCTTTCATAAACTAACAAACTCTGTTTACAGCATAAGAAATTTCTAGACGAGTGATTGTAATATACTGAAGAGCACCAACTATGCTGCGGTAAAATGATGGATCAGCCAAAAGATTTCCTGTCTCATTGGAAAAATCAGTACTCGGGGTATGGGTGTGTTAACTGGTTTAGCATCAATCATAGATGCTCTTTGAAGTACACTTAGAATGTACTTATGCTAGGAAAGTAAGAGACCATTATGAACTGGAAGAGCTTCAATGCCAAGAAAATAATGCAATGGACCAAAATCCTTTAAAGCAAAAGTCTGTCCCAGCTGAGAAATAACATGACCATTAGCTTCTGAATTGGTGCGAGTAATAATTATATCATCAACATAGACTGAAATATAAATGAGCTGATTGTGTTGATGATAAATAAACAGAGAAGAATTTGTTTTGGAAGGAGAAAACTGAAGTTCCGCCAGGCGGACAGAGAGACGTTTAAACCAGGCAATTTCCGTAATTGACCATAGAGAGACTTCCGTAATTGACAGACATAATCTGGATGATTACTATCAAGAAAACCTTGTGGTTGCTTCATATAGACAATTTCTTCTCAATCTCCATGGAGAAAAGCATTAGAAACATCCAATTGCTTAATAGGTCATCTGTAAGTCAAGGCTAGGGTGAGAATTAAACGAATGGTAGTTGGTTTCACTATAGGACTGAAGGTTTCATGGAAATCGATGCCTGCTTGTTGTTTATAACCCCGAGCAACTAGCCTTGCTTTAAATCGATCAATGGTGCCATCAGATTTTTCCTTAATTTTATAGACCCATTTTGAGTCAATGATATGCATATCTGGTGTTGGAGGAACAAGAACCCAAGTTCCATTGGTGATAAGAGCATTAAACTCATCAGCCATAGCTTGGCGCCATCTGAAATCTTTCTGTGCATTTGTAAAACGGGTGGGCTCATGAACAACACTACCTTGAGCTGTAGCAGGATGTGGAATAATAGCTGAAAATGCCTTTGGTTTTTGGGTGCCATCTCTAGTTCTAGTGATCATAGGATGACAAGATGTGGAAGGAGGCAAAGGGACAGTAGAGGAGATGGATGGATTAATAGGATCTACAGAAGGTGCAGAAGGTGAAGAAAGATGAGCAGGTGGAGATGGTGAACTATGAGAAATAGATGATGAAGAGATAGGAATTGAAGAACAAGATAGATTAGAAACATGTAAAAAGACACCAGATGGTAGAGAAGGGAGTATAGAAGTAGGACAGTGAGATTTTTCTGTAAAGGGAAAACAATGCTCATAAAAAATAACATGTTTGGCAATATGAGTTTTTCCTGTTCGAGGATTATAACACTTACAACCTCTGTTGTCAAGGCACCTGCCCAGGTGCCGCCTAGGTGTCGCCTAGGCGCTCAGGCACTTTTCCAGCACCAAGGCGCTGGGGCGTCTTTCCAACAGGTGAAAAGGCGTCCAAGGTGCCAAGGCGCCTGCCTAGGCGCCCAGATTGCTGAAACCCAAGGTTCCTGTCCCTCTCTCTTTGTTTATATACATATATGTATATATATACACATATAATTATATAAATACATACTAATACATACATATATATATATATACATATTACATACATATATTTAGATTCATATATTCAAACATGCATATATATGTATATGTATATATATAAATATATGGATCATGTATGTAATATGTGTATGCATATATATATATACATATACATATTACATACATACATTTAGATATATATGTGTATATATATATGTATGTATAATATTATATAGTTAGACATGTACATTTATACATAGATATATATGTATGTATGTATATATATGTGTGTGTGTGTAAATCTAAATGTGTATAAATATATATATATTGTATACATACATACATATATATATATATATCATAAATTAAAATATTATATTATGAATTTGACGCCTAGGCGATGCCTAGGTGGGCGCGCAAGTGCTTAGGTGGTCTAGAACCGGAAGTACGCCTTGGTCGCCTTACCGCCTTGACAACTATGCTTACAACTATGATGAGAAGTGCTATATCCTAGAAAGACACATAAGGAAGAATTAGGGGTGTTCATGGTTTGATTTGGTTTGGTTTGAGGAAGATATTTATGAAACCAGACCAAACCGAATTAAATCCCAAACCAAACCAAACCAAACCGTACATATCTCAAACCGAACCAAACCGAACCGAAATAATTCGGTTTGGTTTGGTTTGGAGTTCGGTTTGGGCTTCAAAGTGGACCTCTAGTGGGCCTCTATAGTTGCAGCTTCTTTTTAAAGATTCAAAGCCCACCGTTGGATCAGCTTCATCTAATGGCCTAGGTAAATTAATGAGAAGTCCACATTACCCTCTAGATCAATTGATATTTACTCAAACATGATAAAAAAACTCAGGTAATATATAATTTTTACATGCCCTTGATTGAAATTCGGTTTCTTCGGTTCGGTTCGGTTTATGGGGCCTCCAAACCGAACCAAACCGTTTTTTCTGGATCGGTTCGCTTTTAACTCAAACCGAAAATTTTGAAATTTTGAACCGAACCGAACCGAACCAGTCGGTTCGGTTTGGTTTTTTGGGTTGGCCCAAACAGTGAACACCTCTAGGAAGAATGGAAATCAAACTTATGTTGTTGATATGGCCGAAGGAAAGGAAAGCAAGCACAACCAAATGTGCGTAAGAACTTGTAATCAGGAATTCGACCATTTAATTTGAGATAAGGAGAGGAATTTTGAAGAACATGAGTAGACAACCAATTAATTAAGTAAACTGAAGTACATAAAACATCATCCCAAAATTGAAATGGTACACTTGCATTATGAAGCAGTGCAAGAGCTGTTTCAATAATGTGTCTATATTTTCTTTAAGCTGAGCCATTTTGTTCATGAGTGTGCGGGCATAATTTTCGATGAAGAATGCCAAGATCATCAAGAATTTTAGACAGAGATTGATACTCTCCTCCCCAGTCAGAATGAAAAGCCTTAATAGAGTGTCCAAAATAATTTTCAACATGTCTACGAAATTGTAAAAACACAGTAGACACATCAGACTTTTGTTTGATAGGAAAAACCCAAGTATATTTGCTATAGTCATCAACAAAATTCACATAGTATCTATTTCCATTCATAGACAAAAGTGGAGCTGGCCCCCATACATCAGAAAAAACTAAATCCAAAGGTTTAGAAAAAAAATAAGAAGAAACATGTAGAGGAAGTTCTATGCAAGGTTTAAAAACTTGGCTCGGATCTGCACGGATCGGCCGAGTCGGACCGGTTTTGGGCCGACCGTGCCGATCCCGAGTAACCTGGCCGAGTCCAGGACTCGGATCGGTCGGTCCGAGCTGGATCGGGCGATCCGGGACCGGATCGGGCCGGGTCGGCTCGGATCGGCCCGACCCGGCGCCCAACGGCTAGTTTGACTAGCCGTTGGGGGTCAAACTAGCCGTTGCTGGCCGTTCCCAAACGGCCAGCAACGGCTAGTTTGGGCCTTGGGGGTCTATTTAAACCCCCCCCCCAAGGCCCTCCTAAGGCTCCACAATTGCCCTTTGAGCCTCCTAACATTCTTGCTCTCTCTCCCACTCTCTCGATCATAGAATTCTCTCTCCATATCTCCCACGAGGTCACTTCTAGTCTACTACAAGCTCCGCGATCTCTCATCTTCTTGTGCTGTGAAGGAATGGCATCTCAAGGTGCTGCTGAGCGGTCATCTGGGAATCCTCCTGGTGCTGATCCTGCTTGGGGTCATTGCACACCGGTGGACATGGGCCAAAGAAAGGTACACTGCAAATATTGCAACCGGGTTGTCTCTGGCGGGGTCTACCGATTCAAACAACATCTTGCTGGAATAAAAGGTGAAGTTGCAGCATGTGCTCGAGTTCCTTCAGAGGTTATGATCCAATTTCGAACTTACATGAAGGAGAATGAATCAAGAAAAGCAAGTACTGCCAGAAGAAGACAGGAAATTCGAGAGGAATTGTCTGAACCAGCGCGAAGGTCTGATGCTAGAGTCCGGCTTGGTGGAAGTAATCAACCTATAAATGTTGATGATTGGGATACAAGTAAGTTTCTTATTTAACTTATTTTCATGTTCTTCATTTAACGTTTTCAGACAAATAGTTATAGTAGATTAATTTTTTTTCTTTTACATTTAAAGCTGAATTGCGACGTGCAATGGAAGCAAGCCGGCAGTCCTTTGCAGATGATGACTTATTTCGGCACACTGGAAGATATGGAGGACAAGGAAGTGGCTCCACACCTTCTGCACAAGGGAGCACTAGCGCCGGCATGAGCACTAATATATGCGAGGAGCTGCCTCAGGAGTTCACTAGAGCTGGAGATCCTAGAGTAGGTCCAATAGATCCCTTGCTCACCAAGAAGAGGGATAAACAACCTTCTATTAGTGCTGCATTCAAGAATTTAAAACTTTGTAAGGAGAAGATAGGGAGAGCTACATCTAGGTGGTTTTTCTATAACAGTATCCCTGCTAATGCGGCCAATGGGCCATATTATGAGTCTATGATCGAGACCATACAAGAAGTTGGCAAAGGGGTTGAGGGACCTTCTCCATATGAGATATACAACAAGTACTTGGATATGGAAGTTGATGACATCCGAACATACATTAAATCATTTGAAAGGATCTGGGATGAATATGGATGCACTTTAATGTGCGATGGATGGACAGGTACATAAATCTTATTTTCAGTTTCTTATCTTATCTTCATTTTTTCTTAATCAGAATGGGTCTCTTTCTGATTTCTTATCACGTTTGGAACTTTACAGGGATAACAAGAAGAAGTATGATCAACTTCTTAATTTACTGTAAAGCTGGAACCGTATTTTGGAAGTCTATTGATGCATTTGGAAAAATAAAGAATGCCCAGTACCTGTGTGAATTAATGGATCAAATGGTGGAAGAAGTGGGCGAAAAAAGGATTGTCCAAGTGGTTACGGACAATGCAGCGGCGTTCAAGTTAGCTGGACAAATGTTGATGCAGAAGAGATAACATCTATACTGGGTTCCCTGTTCTGCTCATTGTATTGACTTGATGTTGGAAGACATTTGCTCTGATCCGATGGTAGATGGAGTGGTCAAGAGTGGTCGATTTATTACCACATTCATCTACAACCACAACAACATTCTGGATATCATGCGCACATATACTCATGGAAGAGAGTTGCTTCGTCCGGGAGCCACCAGGTTTGCATCTCAATATATCTCTCTAGATAGTTTAAGTCAACAAAAGAACAACTTGATTAGGATGGTGGCATCGGAAGATTGGGAGAATTACATATTGCGGCATGTACCAACTAAGGTCAGAGAGAAAGGTAAGAAAGTGGCTGATCTAATTCAGTCTAGACCCTTCTGGAGGGGAGTGCAAGCGGTGTTAAATATTGTAGAACCGCTTGTCCGTGTCTTGCGATCTTGTGATGGAGAAAGAAGATAGGATATGGGATATTTATATGAAGCTATGGACAGAGCTAAGGAGCTCATTCAACTGAACAACCCAACAACCTTTGTGAAGTGGTGGGACATAATAGACAGACGTTAGGAACACACTTTACATCACGATCTTCATGCAGCTGGTAAGCTACTAACTTTCTATATGTATTATTTGTATACACATTTTTCTTAAGTAATAACTAACTTCGACTTATTTATTTAGGTTATTTTTTCAACCCTTAGTATATGTTTAGAACTGATGGGAAGAAAGATAGTTATGATAGTTGCTCGGAAGTGTTGATGGGGGCTAAGTCTGTTATTAAGCGCATGCTTGCAGATGAGGACAGAGCAATATTGGCATGCAAGCAAATGCATGATTACAGAATGATGTTATACTACTTTGGGACAAGTACTGCTCAAAGAGCTGCTAAAATTTTGGGTCAAGATTTGAAAATTATTAACTAGATGTTCTACTTAAATTTTAATTATAGTTTGCACATTGTTGACATGGCCAATTTTCTATTTACAGCTGACTGGTGGCTAGATCATGGAAAAGCATATGGGTATGAAGATCTAGCCTATGTTGCAATTCGGGTCTTAAGTCAAACAACCTCTTCATCAGGCTGTGAGAGAAACTGGAGCACCTTTGGCTTGATTCACACCAAGCAAAATAATAGATTGAAGTCGAGCCGTCTAGAGAAGCTAGTATTCTGTCATTATAACATGAAGTTGAAGCTAAAAAATCTGGAGCTCATAAGGAACCTTCAAAGGTAGGAGAAAGAGAGAATTTCCGGACAAGCCACAGAGACGACACATGCAGAAGGACCCATAGACTTGGATGAGTTGTTCGAGGAGCAACATCCACTAAATGCATGGGTTGATGCAAGCACCTCAAATGAGCTTGAATTCAACCAAAATGATCGAGAATGGTTGGAAGGTGAGTTAGATAATGTTCCATTACTTACTGATTTTCAATCTCATTTTCCAAAACGTCAGAAGAAGAGCAAAAAACAAGCACCAAGCAAAAGGAAGAGTAGTACTGGAATTCAAATTGCTGATTTGGAGACTATCGAGGAAGATGATGAAACGCCAGAACCAAGTGATGAGGTCCAATATCAAACCTCAAATGACTCGACATCAAAGACGAGCTCCGACAGTTCTGAGGATGGCGGAGATGCTACCAGTGCCCCAGCCCCAGTTCCACCAATTCAATTCACTGGAGAAGAAGAATACACACATGCTACCCAAGATGAACATCATGGTAGCAGAGCAGGACGTGAAGAATCTTCCATTCAAACATTCAGCAGATCAAGGAGGAAGGACAAAGGTAAAGCTCCTCAGGAATATCAGGAGCAACTATCAGATGCATCATCATATTCTCCATACGAAGGGTATAGTCAGCCTACTGGATATGTAGTTTACCCTCCTCAACATTTTGATACATCCGACTATTCAGGGGGTTGTCTAGAATATCCATAATTTTCAGTCATTTATACCAATACGGATGACTATAGCCGGTATGTGATGCAATATGAACAATACTACCAGAACTATATATCATGGGCTGAGTATGTTAGCCATATGTTCATTCAGTATAATGTACGTTTGGAATAAATGTAAGTTCATAATCATATATGTAAGTTTATTCAAGATTTTTTTGTCCAACAACATCTTATGTACTTCAAATCAATGTATTTCAACACAATTATACATTAGACTTGTGTTTTATATTTTTTCCACATTTTTTCATATTTTTTTTCTATTTTTTTCTACTATCCGAACCAGCCAAGCCTGACTCAGCCAGGATCGGCCGGGATCGGATCCGATCCGATCGGTATCGGCCGATCCGATCGGTTTTGGACCGGCCGATCCGGGACCCGATCTCGGGTTTCTTAACCTTGGTTCTATGACTCTTGGCTGAGGCACATGCTTCACATAACTGATAATTATACTTTGTGTTGGAGGGTAAACCATAAGTATTTTCTTCACCAACTTGAGAGAAGGATGACCAAGCCTTCCATGCCAAGTATCAAAAGAAGCTCGTTCACCAATATTAATATGTCCATTGAGTCCCTGATTTGAGAAAGAAAGCTGATAAATCCCGTTCTTAGTCTGGCCTTGATGAAGCACAGTCTCCGTTGCTGGATCCTTAACAAGAACCATAGATGGAATGAATTCCATAGAAACATTGTTGTCAGTGGTAAACTTCTGAACATAGATTAAGTTCTTGGAAATTTCAGGCACATGAAGTATGGAGCGAAAAGAAAAAAGAACAGAAGCATTGGATAAAATAGAAGAACCAATATTAGTGATCTTCACACCTGCATCATTGCCTAGAAGCACTCGATCCTGGCCATAATAAGGAGTGGCAGAATGCAGATTCTGAATATTTGCTGTAAGATGATGAGACGCACCAGAATCTGGGTACTAGATAGAAGAAGTAGGAGGCATTGACATTGGTGGTGCAGTTGTTACATGATATGCCATTGGTGAAGCTACTGAAGGTATTGGAGCAGAGAACCGAGGAGAGGGAGGAGCATATGGATTACCTGTGTGAAAAGAAACATCATAATGCTCATTGCACGCATCTGCACGATGGCCAGGAACATTAAAAATGTGACAGCGAACGAAAAATCCTCTAGGAGATTGTCCACGACCATGATTGCCTCTACAAAAAGGAGGCCGCTGCGGAGGAACAGAGGGCCGAGGAAGAAGAGGCGGTGATGCAGTTGCACTTGGAGAATGTGTAGCAAGATGAGCAATCGGAAAGGTTGACAAAGGAGTTTGATTAGACTGCTGATACAACCAACTCTCATGTGCTAGAAGATGACCATGAAGTTTTTCAAGAGAAAAAGGTGGTTGCCTAGTGAGTGCAGCAGGAACGAAAGCTTGGTGCTCGGTCCCCAATCCTCCAAGAACATTAAGAACTAATTCATGATTGGGAACAGGCTGTCCAATAGCTTGAAGACTATTAGCAATCTTCTTAATTTTCTGAAGATAATCAGTAATAGACATAGAACCTTCTGAGATTGTACGAAGCTCTAAATGGATCTCCAATGCTCGAGCTTGTCCCTGAGAAGCAAAGGTAGAGGCAAGCGCATCCAAGCCAGACTTCGAAGATCGTAGCCCAACAATAAGAGGAAACATTTCTTTAGTAAGAGAGGAAAGAATCCAACTCAGAGTGAGTTGATCCCTACGAAGCCAGTGAAGGTATGCAGGATTCCGAAGCAGAGATGAAGAAGGCGTTGCAGCATCAAGAACTTCGTCTTCAGACGCCGGGAGATGCATTGGCGGGCAGATTTCTGTTCCTTAAAGAATGCCTAAGGCTCACTTTGTTAACGGAATAGGACCTGGAATAACTGGTATAAGGGCCGAAACCTGGTTTGGTTGCGGGGATTCCTAATTCCCTCAATTCCTCCAATTCCCCAAATTGTACTTGGAATGCCTAATTCCCCAAACTCCTCCAATTCCTTCAATTCTACCTTTTATTTTACTCCTTATTCCACTCCTTCCTACCAAATCACTTGGAATAGCGCAATGTAATTCTCCTTATTCTGGGTGGAATACCAATAACTTATCAAATCAAAATACCTCTTATTCTAGTTTAAGAAATCTCCAAAACCTTATTATGGGATAAGCAATTCCGCAAACGAAATGAGCCTAAGAGATCATGGCACAGAAGCAGTGGAAGAAATTGAGCCTTCCGCATGAGATAGTTATCTCGAGTTAGCTTTAATGGGAGATAGTGAGTGATACTAGGTATAGGAAGAGAAGATGAAGAAGGATTGGTAGGAAAAATTGTGAAAGCGGGTGGAAGTGTTTCTGAGGAAGAAGAGGAGGAAGAAGATTGAGCCATTGGGCAGAAATGGCTCTAATACCAAGTTGAGAATTGCAAAATAAGAAGAAAAATTGGAGAATACTTTGTGAATGCTGCAGTGCCCTTTACGAATTGGCACTACCCCCTCTTATATAGTGAGTGTTGATTACAAAGAATAAAGATGCTGCCATTACATGTGTATCGGTGGTAGGTCTGACATCAATGATTTGGAAGAATATTTTGTCAGTACATTGGCAGGGCCGTTAAAGTAGACACCCAGGCACATGGTGTGAACAATATACAATTATAAAAAAATTATAATTCCTTAACACGAAGAACGAGTGTTCTCAGGTACTTCATAGACGGGACATAGTGCTAACATTTGACAGTGATATTCAGAGACATGTGCAGTCCTTCTACTCTTCTCTTTTCACTGAGGAGGACAGGTGAAGACCTTGGGTTCTTGACTCACTCATTCCTTCTCTCACGCAAGAGGAGGGGGTTGAGATCTTGAAACCTTTTTCAGAGGAGGAGATCAGGAGGGCAGTGTTCTCTCTTGTAGGTGAAGGTGATACGGTGCTGGGCCCAGATGGCTTTCCTATGTCCTTCTATTAGTCCTGCTGGAAGATTGTCAGGCATGATGTGCAAGAGGCTATCTTTGAGTTTTAGGAGGGGAGAACCCATCTGGGTGGTATTAACAAGACCCTTCACGTCCTAATTTCGAAAAAGGAGGTTGTAGATAGGCTGAGGGACTATAGACCCATCAGCCTCCTCAATGGGCTTTACAAAATAATCACCAAGATGCTTGCACGAAGGCTGGAGAAGGGGTGGTTCATAGGGTGGTGAGTGGACATCAGAGTGCCTTTATCAGGGGGAGGCAAATTCAAGGCAATTTTTTAGTGGCTCATGAGTGTCTCCATACACTGAAGATTCACAGGCGGCAGGGCATTGCCATTAAGCTTGATTTTGAGAAGGCGTATGACTGGATCAGCTGGAGCTGTCTGCTGCATATTTTCGAGGTGATGGGTTTTGGTGAGACTTGGATCAGGTGGATTGCAGCTTGTATCTCTTCAGCTAGGTTTTTGGTCCTCGTCAATGTCTCCCAGACACTCTACTTCCCTAGTGGCCGGGGTCTCTGTCAAGGAGATCCTATGTCACCTCTTGTTTGTGTTAGTTGCCCAGTTGCTGAGTTGTATATGGCATAAAGTAGAGGAACTACATATCATTAGGGGGTGTAGGGCCGCATCAGAAGGTGCCTCTATTTCCCATCTTTAATATGCAGATGATACCATCCTCTTTCTTCCCCAGATGTCTCACAGGTGTGCATTGTTCGGGTTATGCTTCAGATTTTGGAAGATGTGAGTGGGCTGAAGGTCAACTTCGAGAAAAAGCCAGATGTTGGGTGTGAATATGGCAGAAGATGCTTTAGCCAGGGCCGCATCTTTGATTGGATGTCAGGTTGGGAACTTCCCGATTTCCTATCTGGGTCTCCCTCTGTCTCCGAGGGCGATCCACTGTGCTGGTTGGCAGGGTATCATCAGAAAGTTCGAAGGTAGGTTGGCGGGGTGGAAGGCCAGAGAGCCTCGTGCTGTGTCAGTTGGTCTTGGACTCCCTGGCAGTCTACTTCTTGTCCATGTTCCTTGTCCTGAAGACACTGGCTAGGAGGTTAGCTTCTATCCAGTACAAGTTCTTTTGGCATGGGTTGGGAGATGAGGTTAGGGGCTGGCATGACATCAAGTGGGAGAGGATCTGCATGAGCAAGGAAGGGGGAGGTGTCGACATCAAGAATATCAGGGATTTTAACTTGGCACTCCTTGGTAAATGGCTGTGGCAGTTGGGGACGGAGGAGATGGGAATGTGGAGGGAGGTTATCAGGTCTAAGTACTACAGGCAAGGAGGAGGTGGGAACTGGCTCCGCGGTACACTTATAATCTCTCGCAGATATGGAAAGGAATTCTATAGGCAAGTGAGCTGATCAGCTGTGGGAGCAGAGTGATTGTTGGTGATGGGAGGAGGACGCAGTTTTAGCTTGACAGATGGTGTGGGTCGGTACCTTTGAGGGATAGGCTTCCTACTTTCTTCAGTCTTTCTGTGGCTCATGACGCTACTGTGGCTGGTGTGTGGTATAGCGGGGGTTGGCTCCCAACCTTCAGACGAGCTTTGTGGGATGAGGAATTATATCAGTTGGAGGATCTTTATGGCTTGGTACAGGAGCAGTGCCTTCAGGCATCTTCGCAGGACTACTGCACCTGGGTGTGGGACCCCTTGGGTACCTACTCCATTAGATCGACCCCGTGGAGTTCTGTGAAGGTTCAGATTTTGGTTTTGGCGGGTGGCACATGAGAGACTTCCGACCTGTGACAGAGTGGCCCCTTTCGTGGAAGGTTTAGAGACCCGGTGCACCCTTTGTGGCGTGGAGGAAGAATCGATTATCCATCTTTTCCTTTAGTGCCCCTTTTCTGTTGAAGTGTGGAGACAGCTGTCTGACAAGGTGGGGTGCTAGCTTCAACATCCGGCGACCATTGCTGATCTTCTTGTTGGATGGTAGTGTGGGTGGACCCTTGAGGTGGATAGACGAGTATGGTGGCTTGTCCTGCATGCTACCCTTTGATCCCTTTGGGGTGAGAGGAACAACAGGATATTCAGGAGGGAGTCCATGACAGAGCATGGGGTGGTGTCTTTTGTTTGTGAAAGGGTCAGGGAGTGGGCTATAGTGTTTTGTCGGGCCTCTTGGTCTAACTATAGTCTTTTGTCTTTTTTGGAATGATGTAGGGTACCTCACCTCTATAGCCGAGTTGTTATTTAGATGGTCTTTTGTTGAGTTATCTCCGTGTCGTACAGGGGGACTTCTGTTGGGTGTCCCTCCTCTTACTTGTACTTATTCATTTTTTTAATATACACAGTGGTACTATCCACTTTCAAAAAATCTGATCCAGAATGGGAGCAGGTCAGCCAAACTGGCTTATCTAAAGGAAGAACGATGATTCTGGGATCAACATGGTTTTCACTAATAAAAAAAAGCTTGGATCAACTTGATTTTTGATTTTGAAAAATTCAGAAAAATCTCAAAAAATGGATATGACACATTAACATTCAAATGGGTTTTAGGGTGGCCAGGTGGTTGAGATCTTCATTTACAGACTGAGATCTCAGTCTAAAGACTGGATATGACTGGATATGGTTGCATCGGCTTGGGATTGGCCTGTCTGTGTTGGACAGTCTGATACTAGCCAATTTTGGGCCGTTTTGGCTAATTCTAAGCCATTTTGGCCTTTTTTCTGGTTCTTTAACATTTTCAGGGGGAATCATCTCTCTTTCTCTCTCTCTCTCTCTCACACACACACACGCACGCGCGCACACACAAAAATCTGAGATCCAACCTGCAGCCAGATGTTATTTACCTGTCTAACAGCTCTGCAGGTTCCCACAAGCAATCTCGCAGTTGGCAGCCAGGTGTTACAGTTGGTGTGAAACCCCTGTTGAGATATTTATAAAGTTCCCAAAGCTGTCCCCACCTTTTTGGGTGCAATGTAGTCATCTGCTCGACCTATCTGTCAAGCTACTCTCTTGATGTCAAGAAGGGGGAAAGGAAGGAGGGGGTTGCCATGATGTATGCATCTTTCTTTGTCTCAACCTGCATGAACTATAGATGCAGCCAATATGGGCATCTAGGGTGGTAGCAGCTATTCCCTTACTAGAGAGGGGGGATAGGGGAGGGCAGCAGCAATCCCGATCTCCCTCCCACCCACTGCATCTCCTCTATCTCTCTCTCCCTCATGTGGGCATTTATTTATTTATGTTTTTGGTGTGTCACAGTCTCATGCAACTGTATTTTAAGGAATATTCTTGAAATATCCCCACTGTTTGAACAGTAGTTCAGTGGATGTGTATAATGCTAAGAATCATGAAATCTGTAGGGGTTATTTTCAAAGCAAGACACATGTACCTTTTCTTAATTCATGTATTCAACAAGCTGACAGGAATAGAGAACTGTAAGCCCTTACAAAAATATTTTACTTTTTCTTTGATATGGAATTGCTACGCTTAAAATTTGTTGTTATGTCTACATGAATGCTACCATATATCTGTATGCTGTTGGACCTTTCTTCTCTGCCTTCAGTTGTGGGCATTGATTTAATCCATTTCAGATCAGTCTCTATATCTTTTTGTATCTGTTGCAATTCAATTTACATTTTGAATGCAGATCGTGGATATTATTCAGTGGAGACTGTCTCCCTTTTGGTGGCCTTGAAAGTTCGTTATAGAGAAAGAATTACAATTCTAAGAGGGAATCATGAAAGTCGTCAAATAACTCAAGTGTAAGTTTGCTGTCCTTAGAAACCTGATTAACATAAATTCATTGTAAAATTACATGTGTAACTCAACTGAGTACAGGTTAAGGGTTTCACTGGAATTTCTCTAATTTTGATTATCTGGAGTGTACTGTTAATTTTATCTATTGAATCTAATGTATTTTAATCCCAATTCTCTATCCTCTCTGTGTCTGTCTCTTCCACTCTCTCAAAAAATAGAAAGAACAAAAGGAAAACCTGTCCAAAAGCTAGTTTGTGTGGATTGAATGATGCTTATTTCTTGCATTAGAATTTCGCACTTGTAATATGTTCATAAGTAACAATTCCACCTCTCGCTCTGTGCATTGAAATGTTAGAAAGTGGACACTTGCAAGACTAACTTAACTTTTGCTGGTTTGTGAGGACGTGATTGCCACTGGTGTTGCAAAATATTTCCAGAGCTTGATTATGAGCAGACTTGAGATAGGGATCTCTAATACTTTTTTTTTGGGTTGCCAAATTGTCTTAAAACTACAAGTTAAAAACCATTAAGGTGAATTGTATTTGCCTTCTGGTATAAATGTGCATGTCTGAATTCAGTTTTATCACTGTAGAATGTTCCAAAACCTTTGCTCTATTAAACAGAGATCTAACCAATCTTTTAATTATTTGCAAAGTCTGGTGTCCTATTTATCTGTTCATCAAAGTTACATGAGTGACGAGTCGTATGCAATGCATATAATTTGATTCCCTGAAAGACATGAGGAGGAAATACATCTGGCATTAAATCTAAATTAGGTACCTTAAATTTGGTTGACAACCTTTGTTTATCAGATATTCTTAATTTGGAGCATAGTTCTGCATGTTATTGACAACTCTTTTGTAGTTAATTCTTATGATTTGGACATTATTTTGGGAGGTGTACAATGGTCATCCATGCAAGAATTGTTAGAAGCTTGTTTAGTAGCCTAACGTGTGCATGGTTTGTTGGTAATTGACATTTGTTGAGGTCAGCAGGCTCTCTCTTTTGCGAAGTTTCGCTGATGTTTGTTTGCACAGAATCCCTTAGGTTCCTAATGAAAACTTTCTTGTTGATGTATATTCATTGTGAAGTAGTGATTTTTCTTTGGGTGCGTCCAATATGATTGCAGTGATGGGAAATATGACTAGGCATCTTTCTTTCACAGTGGTGAGATCAAAATAATGGAATGATTCGAATTTGTGCATGCTAGAAGAATAATGTGCCAACTTTTCTCATTCTGATAGCACCTTTCACCAAAAGGGTATCTTATTGCCTTTTGAGTTTTCATTTATTCCATACCATTTCATCGCATAAAAACAGTGATCTGAACATCACCATGTCCATGTTTCAAGTCATTTGTCTTTTTTTCTATTTTTTTAAATTGTCCAACAAACTTTTTTTTTTAATTTTTCCAACAAACTGTGCCATCTCTTTATAATGTCTCGCATGCGTGGAAAGGTATCCCTGAGGCGGCAGATGTGGCGGTGGCTGCTACTCAGATTTCATTAGGGGATGGTAAAGTTTGTTCCTTCTGGCTGGATAGGTGGACTGGTTCGTGTACATCGTCTCAGGCATTTCCAAGATTATTTGCTATTGCTGCTGATCCCGGGGCTCGGGTAGAGCAAATGATGGACTTGAGTGTAGGAGAAGGCATTTGCGTTCCGATCTTTAGGATAAGTCTTAAAGAACATGAGATTTCGGATTTTGCTACTCTTATGGAGACTCTGCAGCCTTTCAGGTTAGATGCCACTAAGCTAGATTCACTATTATGGTTGTGGACCTCTCATGGAGAGTTCTATGTTAAATCGGCTTATGTGCGTATTGCGGATGGGAGATTGAGATCCCCATTTTGTCGCCACATTTGGGCCCCAAGATCCCCCTAAAAGTGAGGATTTTGCTTTGGAGGATCTCCAATGGCAAGCTACCGACGGCTAACAGGTTGATTCGGTTTGGGTGTGAGGTTCCTCTGTAGTCTTTGTGGGGAGGAACATGAAGATATTGATCATCTTTTTGGCTCATGTTCCTATACAGTGGGGATATGGGATGGTATTTCATAAGTTCCATGTGGTCAAAGACCAGCATCATACTGTGCAAGATATGATTCGTAAGTGGCCATGTCGCTTTCCTAATAGGGGGGATAGGATTCTCTGGTGGCTGGTCCTGCATGCTACTTTGTGGGCAGTCTGGACAAAGAGAAACAAGAGGATCTTCAGGAGGGAGGCTGCTTATCAGGAAAGAGTCTTATCGTTTATTCTGTGTAGGGTTAAGGAGTGGATGAGGGTCAATTGTTAAGATTATACTATCAATTCCCCCTTTATTGGTCTTTTGGAGGAGCTTTGTTGACTCACCATTTTGGTGCTTGTAGAGTGAGATTGGAGAGCTCCTGTTTCTTTTTACTTGTAACTTCTTTTGTTTTTACACTTTTATAATACACAGTGGTACCGTCCACTTTCTAAAAAACAAATTGTGCCATCTGTCATGCAATCCCAAAATAAAATAATTATTTTATTTTGTAATGCAACTCAGATTTGACAAATAATTGTGTTAGCTTAACTCTTCATATTAATTGGAGTAGAAGCATGGATGGGAGCAAGGTTTGCCATATTGTTGCTCCGTATCTTCCCAAATATGGTATGATACCAATCCGACTGTCTGACTCGCATGAGTCGGGCCGAGTCAGACCTGAGTTTGTTAATAGCAATGAGTTTAAGTCACATTTTAGAGAAATGTACCCAAATAATTGATATAAAAGTGCAAATTTACTTATCAAATGAGAAAAAACTCAAATCACAGACAATTATTATGCATGTACGAGTTGGCATGATCCGGTCCGACTTGATGCGTGCCAGCGGATCAGACGTGCCCAGATACGAGTCGGCTCATACTAGTCGACATGATCTGGTAGATACGGCAAACCTTGGATGGGAGTGTGGACTATTTGTTGTGAGATATGTATTTACTGGCCTTTGTTGTGAATGTTGTGACAAGGATCTGTATCATATGTGTTGCTGTGGGCTAGTTTTTGGATGATATTGTTTGGTGAAAAAGCGGTGATTCAGAGGTTTATGGTATATGGACAATCACTGAACAATCTTTTGAAGGTCACTGAGCCTAAATACAGTAAGTGACTAAGTGCATTGTTGCTGCGAGTGGTGTAGAAATGGTTAGGCTAGATAAGTAAGTGCAATGTTTCTAGGAACACTGTAGAGAATTCAGGAGTGTATTGATGAGTAGAGAACGGGATGGTAGCGTCTTTGCTACGTCACTTAACCTCTTGAAATATCAGAATCTAATGTAAATATTAACAGGTTGACGAAAATAGGTTAAATGAAGTGGCAAGCTGCATGAAGATTACTCTCTGAGAATGCTTTACGGGAGTTCTACAAGGTGCATTCAGTGTTGCCATATGATGATGAGTGTGCAAATGAAAGTATGGCAAGATGAATTGAGGGCTAATGGTGGTTGACTAAGAAAATGTGGGCAGAGGTGTTGATAACTTAATATCAATTCAAGGTCCTTTTACTTTGGCAACAGTGGCTTCTTGTAGAAATTGTGGAAAACTGATGTTGAGCCTAAGGTCTAAAGTAAGGCTCTGGCGTGCAGCTGTTCTTTTGTTTTTCTTCTTCTTTTGTGTGTGAAAGTGGATAGGTAAGTGAGGCTATGTTATTCCCGTCATTGTGATTTGTTATGGTAAAAGAAAAAAAGAAAAAAAAACCGAATATCTTCTATTGGTCATTTCTCGATTCCCTTTTTTTGTTGCTCAAGGACTTTGGTCTGCAGAATTTCTAAATCGGTGCTGAGTGCTGACACAAAGTTTACAGGGTAAGAATTGCATGGTCTAAGTTGGGTTCAGTGGAAGGGAGGACTACTCTATGACTAGGGGTGTTCATTATTCGGTTCAAACCGAAAAACCAAACCAAACCAACCCAAAATCTCGGTTTGGTTCGGGTTGAGAAGTACTTCAGTTTGGTTCGGTTTACAAAAATTTTAAACCGCTCAAACCGAACCGAACCAATTAAACCGATTTATAAGTCTCTTATAAAGTCACACTTAAAACTTCACCTTTTATTAAGTTTACTTGGGCTTGACACGACTTTGGGCCAAAGCCCATGATTACGTGCCAATTGTGTTGTGGCTTAGTAAGTTGTGCGGTGCCATTCATAGGATTTTTTCTGTGCGTCTGTGCGTTTTTTTTATTTACCGATGTCAGATTAAAAGGTTGAAGGGGCCTCACCACGGCATACAATAGCTGCTGACTGGTGGTGAACAACATATCTATCACAGACACCCATGTGGCTTCCATGAGCTCGGCGGTGATAAGCAACAAGCCTAGGTCCTCGGCCTCCTTCTACATCACACTTAGGGCGCGACAGCTGCACATGCGTCCTGCCATGGCCGTCACCACCCCACCCTGATGTGGTGTCGCATACTAGCGCCGAGGGGGTTTGATGGTGGCGTTGTGGTGCTTCCGGGGGGCGAAGAGTTGTTCGGGTTTGCCGATTTCTCTGTGTTTATTCATGGGGAGACGGGGAGGGTGGTAGGGTCACCGTGGGAGGGAGGGACATGTTGCAGCCGTCTGTCTGGAGGTGGATGGAGAGAGCCCAGGAGGGTTGAGCGTTTGCAAGCTGTGAGTCTCTTTTGGGGAAAAGTATCCCGTTTAATCCGATATCGGGGAAACTAAAAAGCAGGGGCACGAAGGAAGTCTATAAAGGAACGGATCTAATTCCTCTCGAATCTAATGCTCGTGGCCCGACCAGTGTAGGGTTGAGTGAAGCTTCGCCCACGGTTTAAACCGAACCGAACCGAATTAAACCAGATGTTGGCGGTTCGGTTTGGTTCGGTTTTGGTTATTCATTCGGATTGGTTTGGCTTCAGAAAATTTCTTCAAAAATCAAACCAAACCGACCCATGAACACCCCTATCTATGACTGGGCATCTTTGTGCATGTTGTTCCATGCGGTAGTATGGTCGTTTAATCAAGATTGGACGGCTTAGATAAAAAGAAAAATTGAAATGCCTGCATTAGCAGGGGGCTGAGTAAGGGCAGGGGAGAGGGAGGGAGGGAGAAATGCTGGGTGTCTGTTTCAAAAAAGAAAAGAAAAGGAGAGAAAAGGTGTCAGCAGGATGGTAGGCACTGCAGCGCCTTGTGGGCATGCTTGGTATGTCCCCCCAGCATACTGACCTGCCCAACACTTTTTTTTGGGGAAATGGAGCCGTCCAATCTGATCCGACAACTGTGACCTAGGTGTGGCCAGGGTGCACCCTAGCATCACTTTATATATGTATAGAGTAATGCTATTGTGTGGCTGGAGCCTCTTGTATGGCCTGGCCGCAGAATAGCTGAAACCATTTGACAACCGACTTCATAGAGGGGTGCACATGCCTGTGCCACCCCTCCAGACAATTGACCCCTTCTTTTTTACTAAGATTATTTTTTTTTCTGATTGGAGTGCAACCAATATTAACGTTCGGGTGTCCTCTACTTACGATGTGCTACACCGGAGCCCCGGTGTAGTGAGATATAGGCAAGGGTGGAGGGCGTTCCCTGCAAGCGACGTGCCACGTCGGCGCCCGAATGTGTTGTTAAATGAGCAAGCGTTCCCACATCATGGACGTGTGTGGGTGAAAAAGTTAGTCCATAGAACCGAACAAAGAATGAGACATAGGACAAGTTTAGAGAATAATAGACGTTATCATAGAAAGAATTCTATAAAAGAACGGGTTAAGAGGAGGATCAAAGTAGGTACTTGGAATATCATGTCTCTTATAAGAAAATTGATGGAATTTATTGACATTATAGAGAGAAGAAAAGTTAATATTGTTTGCATTCAAGAGACTAAATGGGTAAGAGAGAAAAATAAAGAAGTGAAAAATACATGTTACAAATTGTCGTATACAGGAAATGAGAGAAATAAGAATGTGGTAGATATTATTATTGATAAGACTTTGAATGATGCAGTGGTGGTGGTAAGGAGAGTAGGAGATATGATTATTTTAGTGAAATTAATTATATAGAAAAATGCGATTAATGTAGTTAGTGCCTATACTCCACAAGTAAGATTAGATAGCGAGAGTAAACAGAGGTTTTGAGAGGATATGGATGACCTTATGTAGAGTATACCAAATGAAGATAGTATCTTTATTGGTGTGGATCTCAATGGGTATGTGAGAAGTGAACGTTAGAGTTATGAGAAGGTTTATAGAGGTTTTGACTTTGGGACCAGAAATAAGGAGGGGAAAAATATCTTCGATTTTATTATGGCCTATGACCTTATACTAGCAGATGCTTACTTTATAAAAAGGGAATCTTATTTGGTGACATTTAAAAGTGGACAAAATAAAAGTCAAATTGACTTCCTTCTCACAAGGAAGTCAAATCGTACTCTATGCAAGGATTACAAAGTTATTTCCGGAGAGGCCTTAATAAGTCGACATATGTTAGTAGTCTTAGATATTAAGATCAAGAGGTTGTTGGGTACGTTTAAAAGGAAGACTGCAATTAAAACAAGGTGGTGGGAATTAAAAGAGATGAAACAAGTGATGTTTAAGAATGAGCTTCTCAAGATGAGAGATTAGAAGTTGGGTGTAAAGGCGAATACAATGTGGATAGATATGGCCTCAAAGATTAGAGTAGTCAGAGAAGTGTTTAGAGAGTCTAAAGGACATGGCTCACCCGCGAAGGAGAGGCTGTGATGGAATGAGGAGATACAAAAGATGGTGATGAGTAAAAGAGAATAGTATAAAAGATTGCCAAAGTATGTTAATAATGAGGCTTACTAACAATACAAGATAGCAAAAAAGGAAGCAAAGAAAATTGTTAGTCGGATAAGAGTTCAGGTCTTTGAAAAGATGTATGAGAAACTTGGGAACCAAAGAAGGGAAAAAATATATTTGTAGGTTGGCAAGGATGAGAGAGAGATGTCTAGATCTTAACTAAGTTAGGTGCATCAAGGATAGAAAATGTTTTGGTAAAAAATGAGGACATCAGAGATAGGTGGAGAAGTTATTTTGATAATCTTTTTAATGATAGTCATAGTGAGAACATAACGGGCATATAATGTACAATAGAGTATAATGTGAATTATACTTGGATGATTAGATTTTTAGAAATCAAAGAAGCATTGAAGAGGATGAAAGTAGTTAAAGTTTGTGGCCTTGATGGAAATTTCTATTGAAGTCTAAAAATGTTTAGAAGATGTGAGAGTGGAATGGTTAACCCGACTATTTAATAAGATCTTAGTTTAAGAAAATGCTAGATGAATGGAAGAAATATGCTTGTACTGATTTTTAAAAATAGAAGAGAACTCAAATTATGGAGGAATTAAGCTTATGAGTCATATTATGTAGCTGTGGGAGAGAGTTGTAGAATATCATTTTCGTGGTGATACAACTATCTCAGTCAACCAATTCGGCTTTGTGTCAGATCGATCAACCATATAAGTCATCTTCCTTGTTAGGAGTTTGATGGAGAAATATAGAGAGATAAAGAAAGATCTGCATATGGTGTTCATCGATTTGGAGAATGTTTATGATTAGGGCTGCAAATGGTACCCAAAGTTCCGATAGTTCGACCTGATTCCGATTAAAATTAGCGGTTTCAAATTACATATAATGCTTCCGTTAAGTAATCGGAATCGATATCAGAATTTCCGATATCTTTAACGGAATCGAAATCAGAATGAGTTGAATCCGTATACGGTTTCCAATTTGCAAAAGACTTTGCTGGAAATATTTTAGACTATTGATAGAAATGAATCCAACGGTAATTATCACACCTATAAATAGAAGATAAGAACCCTAACATCCAAAGCTGCCGCATTTTCCATTTTTCTACCCTCTGGTATTACACGGCCGTCTCAAGAGGAGAGAACCCTCCCTGCTCCCTCTCCGACATCAGCACCTTCTCCGACTCCCTCCGTTCGGTACACTGTCGGCGGCAGGATCCCCTCCCCATCACCACGCCTTCCTCGCGCCGGCCAGAGGATTGGATTCTCTTCTTAATCCCTGCCCACGCCACGCCGGCCAAAGGGTCAGATAAGCAGATACCCATGGTCCTTGCGATGTTGGCCAAAGGTTGGATCTTGTACCCACCCTCTCTAGATATACCCTCTCCCTCCTGCGCCAGAAGGAAGCAGCCATCTTCTAAGTTGTTTCATTTAGTTTATTATGTAGTTTGTGCGTATTGCGTGTTTCTTGTGTCTCATTTGAACTTCTCTTTTTTTTTGAAAAATATTTCTTCTTTCATCTTTATTCAATAGACGGCGACAAGTGACTTGTAATCCAGGTGCTGGGTCTGAGCGACATGACTGGAGTTGTATTCTTATGATCTTCTCTTTGATTTTTTTTCTTTTCCTTCCTTTCTACCTTTTCTTGTAAAGCATGGGTATCTAAATGGGGTGAGAGAAGACAAATTTTGTAATTTTGTTCAAATTCAGATAGGTGGATGTAGTTTTTCTAAAAAATTGTATAAGCTTCGCAGTTTGCGTTCGCAGAATTTTCAAGTTACAGATAGGTAATTTGGATTTATACCTTGTTGGATTTATCACTTTTGCAAAGATTCTTAGAGTTTATAACCGAACAACTCTTAATGCAAAATTATCTCTCAATAGTTCCGATAATTATTGGAAATGATTCCGGTTTCGATAATGGATTTGGAAACAAAACGAAATCGGAAACGATATGGTCTGACTTTATCAGAATCGAAATTGGAACATCACTTTCACTATCGGAAAATGGAAACAGGTGCTTCCGATTCGATTCCGTCCTGTTTGTAGCCCTACCTATGATATAATTCCAAGAGATGTCTTGTGGTGGGTATTGGAACGCAAGAGGGTATCTATTAGGTACATACAAGTGTTAAAAGATATGTATGAAGGAGCAACTACTAGTGTCCGCAAGGTTGGAGGAAAAACAAGAGATTTTCCTTTTTCAATTAGATTGTACCAATGTTAGCAGTAAGTCCTTAACTTTTCGCATTAGTTATAGATGATTTAACAAAAGATATATAAGAGGATATTTCGTGTTATATGATTTTTGCAGATGATATTGTGTTGATAAATGAGACGCAAGAGAGAGTTAATAGAAAGTTAGAGTTTTGGAGGAGCACTTTAGAGTCTAAAGGTTTCAGGTTAAGTAGAACTAAGATATAATACATATACTGTAAGTTTAGCGAAGGTCGGAGGGGGAAAAATGAGGGAGTTAGCTTGGATAGAATGACAATACCCCAAAGCATCTATTTTAAATATCTTAGTATGATTCTCCAATAAGATGGAGGGTGTGAGGAGGGTGTTAGTCAGAGGATTAAAGTAGGATGGGTGGAGTGGAAACTTGCCACGGGAGTTTTGTGTGACTGCAAGATCCTAACAGAGTTCAAAGGAAAATTCTACCGTACTGCGATAAGACTTGTAATGTTGTATGATAGCGAGTGTTGGACGATGAAAGGACAACATGTCTCGAAGATGAGAGTTGCCGAGATGAGATTGTTAAGGTGGATGTGCGGACATATTAGGCTAGATGAAATTCGTAATGAGTGTATTAGAGAAAAGGTGGGAGTGGTAGAAATTGAGAACAAATTGAGAGAAGGGAGATTGAGATGGTTTGGGTATGTTAGGCGTAAACTTAGGGAGGCTTCAATTAGAAAAGTGGAGCATATTAGGATAGAATGGAAGAAAGATAGGGGTATATCTAGATTAACTTGAAGGAGGGTAGTTTAATATGATTTGAAGGTTTTAAACTTTTCAGAAGTGGTAGCCCAAAACTGTTTAGAGTGGAGACAAAGAATCCATATAGCCGACCCCAATTAATTTGGGATTAAGGTTTAGTTGAGTTGAGTTGGAGTGCAGCCAAGCTGCACAGGAGGCATTGGTTGCACAATATCTATATACATACCGATATGTACGTACCATACACACACTATATATATAGTGCGCGGATTGAATGCACCTTAGGGTGCATCTATCTTTTGTGTGTGTGTGTGTGTGAAAGAGAGGGAGTGCTGGAATGTGATCTGGGCACGTTGTGTGGCCGGATCCCGTACTAGTTCAGTTGTTCGACAAGATTGAACGGTGTTTGATCAACATTTGATGGCCATTAAGAAAAAAAACTGCATGGGGGATTTGCAAGTGGGATGGACGAGTAATACAAGATTGGACAGCATGAGGGGTTCACAACATATGCTGTTAAAATGTGTGATCCCTCTGTCAGATATGCCAACAATAAATGGGTGGAATGCTTGATCAGAAGCCACTGACAATTTATCTGTCCATCCTTGACTATTGACATTCAGCATATATATAGTTTTGAATTGGCTATCTGATCTTGATCGGACAGGCAGACATCATAGTTGTTAAGGAGGTAAGGCAACCCAAGGTGTACTTGGGGCCCTAAGTGCCTAGATGCTTAGGTGCCGGCCTAAGTGTCACCTAGATGTCACGTTCACAGTCAAGTGATTTGGGGAGGTGGGGTGAACGGTCACAAACACGGAGACAAACACTTGAAGAAGGGGAGAAGAGAGGATGGGCACAAAGGGGACCTAGGAAGGGTGAGACGGCGCTAATGGCCTCCTCATGGCCATCATAGTGAGAGGATAATCCTTTTGTCCATATAAATGTGCCTCGTCATTGACTTTGAGATTTGTTCACTAAGGATGATTCCAAAGATGACGAGGAAGATGCAGCGATAAGGAAGACAAGATGAAGGGACGATACCAAAGTCGATAAGAAAGGTGGAATAATAAGGAAGGCAAGATGAAGGGGGTATCAAGAACTAAGGCCCAATCATCCACACAACCCTACTTATATCAGGTTGGGTCCCAATAGACATGATTTGTCCAGTCCATGATCTAGCCTAAGGATTGCCTAGGGATGCTAGGCACTCCTAAGTGCGCCCAAGTGGCACCCGTGCCCTGCTTTTCAAGGTCCAGTAGGGCATGTAACTGCCTAAACCTTGAAAAAGCTTTGTCGCCTAGGCATAAGCTTTGACAACTATGGCGGACAGCTGAGCAAGTGCACACACACATATATATATTGTTATGTATATGTATATGCATGTATATGTATGTGTGTCTGTGTATGTATATATGTGTACATGAACATGTGTGCGTGGATGGGTGTGGTTGCGTGCATGGGTGTGAATATTCTTGTTTGTCAATTTTGTCTGGACAACGAAATTGTCAACAACCTTTTAATTTATATTTGAATTATGAGGACTTTGTTAGCCTGGTCTAAGCTGACCCCAGGTAGATGGATTAAGACTTGTTGATGATGGTGATGATGATTGAATGACGAGGATCTGCTTTTAGTAGGCAGGGGTGCAAATGAGCTGAGCAAGCTTAGTACTATGCTTGAACTTGGTTCAAACTTTATCTACAAAGATTGTTCAAACCTTGGCTCATTTCACACTTTTCACCATTCATATTCTACTTGACAAACAACTAGATATCTGAATGAGCTTGAGTGTGAGCTTGGTTTGAGCTAAGAAATTTAAATGGGCTTAAGTTCGAACTCAGCCTTGTGGTGGGGAAAAAGGGAAGAAAGATCAGAAGGGGCATCCCATACCAAATAGAAGATGATAGATAGATAAGGGAGTGACATTCAGGATGTCATCCAATGTCCTTTCTCTGGGTTGGCTAAAGGCAGCATTCAAGATGGGGAGCTACTGGAGAGTGGCGTAAATCATTGGGAAACCAGCTGGCTTGGACGGTTGAGGGGTTGATGGCACATAGGAGGCGGCTCAGTGGCTTGGGTCCAAATGGCTAAGGATCCACAATCTTGTCATCTTTTATGTTTGCCTATTTGATATTTGATTTTACTGTTTAAATACCTTGTACACTACAGCATGTGGAGAGAAAAAGGAAGAAATTCTGAGATGTTCTCTGGAATTTGTCAGATCGATATGACTTTACATGTTGAAACTGTAGCTTGCTTCCATTATTATAAAGCAATGAAAGTGGTGATGTAGCACAAAACTCCATCTTGCAAATTTACACGAAGTACATGCATGCAGTTTCTAATACTCTTAGGCCAATGCTTATGCATGGTCATGTAAGTTTAACCCTAAGAAATGTATGCCATCTATATTAGACAAAGTGCATGTATCCTTCTTTATCATCTAGCGTTATTGTGATAAAATCGACCATATAATTTGATATCATAGTATTCAATGGTGTTTAGTTTATCCTTTAATTGTCTAGTGATGCTTAGGAGGAATGCCACCCTACTTGTTATCCATCATCTTTGTGCTCTGTTGGCTATCTTGTAAATGGAGTTGGAGAAGAATGCCATAAAATTGTTAATTGATATGGAGTTAACCTTTTATTTTTGCTTGATAATTTCTTAACGGTCAGTTTTCTCTCTGATAGTGTTTTCTCTATTTCAGGTATGGGTTCTATGATGAATGCTTGAGAAAATATGGGAATGCTAATGTCTGGAAGTATTTTACCGACCTGTTTGATTATTTGCCACTTACTGCCCTTATTGAGAGCCAGGTGTGTGTTCTAAAGTGGTTAGGGATGTTTCCTGTAATATCAAACATGGCTTCTGGTCATCTCTGACGGATTCCATATGATGGGTTGCAGATATTCTGTCTGCATGGTGGTCTTTCCCCGTCACTGGATACATTAGATAATATCCGTGCTCTTGATCGTATTCAGGAGGTATGCAGTAGTTTGTACCTTTACGGTTCTTGTATGCCCAATTTGTCGTTTTCAAATTGGAAATAATAATGTTCAATAATACCCATGTCATATGCGAAGTTGCCAAACCTGTCTATTGTTCAAACTATTCTATTTACAATTGGTGACTATATATAAGCGTGCAAAGATGTTAGGTTTTTCAGCTACTGTAATCGAAAAGAAATAGAGATGGTAGGGCTTTAGAATGAACAGGAAATGAGGTGCATGATGAATCTGCCTTCATTTTTTGGATGTCGACCTGTTAGTGTAGCTTTTCAATTGATTTTGTATGATGGTATTTTGTGATATTTTCTGTTTGTTCTTCATTTTCTTAGTTAGTTGACTACTATTACTTCCCACTATTTCTTCAAAGATTATAATAAAATATGTCATTTTTTGTTTGTCATGGAGGATTTATGCTATTCCTATTATTATTGTGACAATTTGTTGTGACCATGCCTTACGCTACTTGACAAATGATTTACCTTGTCAATGATGCTAGATATCTTGTTATCACTATCCAGTTTCTTGGAGGTTTGTAAGACAGTAGATGTTGTAATCCACTTTGCACCATATTTGGCTCTTGATATTTCCCACCTTCTTGTTGTTGATTATTATCTTTAGGTCAATTTAAATGACTTGCTGGTTCATTTTTTTTGCATGCTTCTGTCCTTAGCATTTCTTGTCCCACCATATGGAGATCCCTGAAGCCTATTTTTTATTCTCTGTAGGTCCCACATGAAGGCCCCATGTGTGATCTTTTATGGTCTGATCCTGATGACCGGTGTGGATGGGGAATATCTCCCAGAGGAGCTGGCTACACATTTGGGCAGGATATTGCTGCTCAGTTCAATCACACTAATGGCCTAAGTCTTATTTCCAGAGCCCATCAACTTGTAATGGAAGGTTATAACTGGTGTCAGGTTGGTAGCACCAAAATTTTAGATATTACATTCATTCATCCAAGTCTTGCATATTACAGGTTATGGTTGAAGACAGACCCTCCCTGTGCTCTTTATGTTTTTAATGATCGTTTGGTTTCACGTAGAAAGCTGATCCTCGGATTTCTTTTGTTTGGATAGATATAAAACAGCGAAATGCTTGTATTCCTTTTGTTTGGATGATGTAAAATACTGAAATATGAAACCAGGATGAGTCTTCTTTTACAAGGAAGTCCGTGTTTTTTGGTTTTTAATATTATAACAGCCATAAAACTAAATCATTAATTTTGTTTTTGCGGGTTTAAAACTAGTGATTTAAAATTTGTAAGGTTTTACTATTTTACGGCAGTTTGAACCAAGCAGGATCTAGGATTGGGCACGGACTGGCCGGCCCTTGGCTGATTGGATTTTTTTGATCTTGATCTGATGTGGCACATCCACATTGATCTGGATGTATTCAAGTTTTTTAATATATATATATATATATATGTATAAACTCTGTATGTGACTCTATGAAGACTTGTATCAAATTTTACCATCCCCTATAAAATCTTGCAAGGCTGCAACCCTTCTTGACCCTAACCATGGACTATGGTTCCCGACCCCAATCATGTGCAATTGTGTCAGAAGAAGTAGAAGATGAGGAGGTGGTGTCAGGGTCCATGGCAGGTTGGATGGCACATGCATCGGCATTGCATGCTTGCATGGTAGTGACGGCAGTGATGTCATGTGGTGGTGGTAAGGTTTGCCATCTTGGATCTCGGTTTCGTCTTGAGGGAGTCAGAGAGAAGAGATCTCGGTAAATCTCTGGAGATAAGGATAGAATCTTGGGACTTACATGTATCATAACAATACTATGTATATTACATGTATCACATGCATGTGTATGATATACACATATACACAAGGAATGTCATATTGGATCATGGGATCGTCTTTGAACGCCAAAGAGAAGAGATGTCTCCGAGAATGATGGACAGGTCTCATCGTCTTATACTTTTCAAAAAAGAAATCTTTAAATTTTATGCATGTAGCCATTCAATATGGTTAAATTAATACAATAATAAGAAGAATTCAATAATAGAGTAACAAGACATGTAATTTTTACTGTTTTCTGTTCTTCGGTCTGAGGAACCTCTCCTCCAGACTGTGTTTGGATGTACTTCATCTATTTATTTTAATAAAATTGGTAGTACACCTGATTATTTCTCAAAAAAGAAGAAGAATTCAAAAACATATTTATACATATACAATGATTGCTTTCTTGAATCTGAATGTCATCTAAATGTGTTAAAAACTCTTGATCTGTTGCCATCCTCATCCCCTCTATCAGCGAGCTCATCTCCTCCCCTCTTCTCCTTCTCATCTACCCTACTTTCCATTAGTCTTCCTCTCTCTCTCTCTCTCTTATTCTTGATCTCGATAGAGATTCTTTGGGACCCTTGAAGAGGCAGATTTTGAGATATCTTAGAAGAGATGGCAAACCATAGATGATGGTAGTGGCCTTGCAGGCTCGGAGCAGCTTCCTCCTCTTCTCATGACTGGGGACTGGGGAGGCACGAGTGTTAAGGTGGTACAAGCGTCTTCTTTTTGTGGATGGTTGGGGGGCACTTCATATGGAATGAATCAGCTAGGATTGACTGATCATAGGTCCATCCTTGGTCAGATTGGCCAATCCAGTCTGATTCGGCATGAACCCCCAAGAATCGGGAAGTAGGGCTGCAGAGAATGGATTGGGTAAATTTGATCTGATTCTGCACAACATGGTGCAAACAACCACTTGGTTTCAGTATCTTTTCAAAAGAGTCCATCCAACCAATGGCCATTTTCAGAAGAAATTAATCATCAAGAGTTTTTATCTGTTTAGTTTGTCAATGAAAATCTGTTCTTATGTTGTACGATAAACAGAATTATCCAAATTCCAAGGATCTGTGCACGCTAAATGCCATAGACAATACTGCCATAAAGGAATTCTGCAAGTTTTCTTTATCCTGTGATGGAAGCTTCATGTTCAGTTAATGTTGATTCCTTGGTTGTTTGTCTGTTAACGTACAGGATAAAAATGTGGTAACGGTGTTTAGTGCACCAAACTACTGTTATCGCTGCGGGAATATGGCTGCTATACTGGAGATTGGGGAGAATATGCAGCAGGAGTTCCTCCAGTTTGATCCAGCTCCACGGCAGATTGAGCCAGACACCACTCGCAAGACTCCTGATTATTTTTTGTAATCTCTTTAAGATTCTTACATTTTGTTAATGACATCTCTTTCCCTCTGTATTTGTTTTGTAGATTAGTCCTAGATAACAGGAGTTTTGGTAAGTGGAGAAACGATCAAATCATTCTTTTGTTTGGGTGTTTATTCCTGCTTCTGCAGTTCCATAGCTTAGGAATATTTCATGTGCCCTTTGTTGTGTTTGTATGCTTTTGGAGTTTGGAAAGGGAGAAAGAAGAGTGGACGTATGGGAAAAGGTGCAACAGTGAATCCGTAAAAGCTGTCTTCTTACATTTTCCCTGGCTTGATTCACACGTAAAGGAAGAACAACCGCAGGTTGGTCTACAAGGATGAGTCTAACATGCGGTTTTCATCCATTTCTCCGTTCACTGTAGGAATCCACTATCACTCCGAGAAAGAAACACGGAGGTGGTAATACAAGCTTCGCATACATGGAATCCAACTATGGCGAAAGAATGTTGCAAGTAAATTGGTTTATAAAGTATAATGGTTCTTGATAACATGACAGTCTGTGGATGTTGCCAATGTGAATTTGTCGTCCAGGGAACGGCGAACAGGAAGCTTTCCTATGGCAACCGCTAGTTAGTCCAATGATACAAGTTCTGTGTATATGTATTAGTGGCATTTTGGATTAAAATGGTCACCTTTTTTGCCACTCTATTTGCCAGTTTTATTTCTGTCACTCGATGATGGTTGAGACATGGGAATAGCTAAAGCTAAGTCTGTTGCTCGAGTGGTCCTTTCTTGGACTTGGACCATAGAGACGGTGGCAAAAAGATTGATTTTGTAGCATTCTTATGCATATTAAGCTCAGTTAGTTGAATAGTAGGTAGCATCGGACAGGTAGCTAACCATAGTTGCGTTTTTCTAATTAATGCATTTGCTCAATCTTCCCGTTTCCTTAGACGTTGCTAAAAACCTTTTAATCTGAAGCTAACCAATTGGTAGTGGAGTGGTTACAAGCAAGGTTTTGACACAACGAAGCCGAACCTCACTTTCTTGGCAAGTAGCTGAATGAGCAGATAACTCAACGTGGACCTCAATGCATGTCACGTGCCGATGCTTGGACATCCAACAACTGGTCACTTGATATGATGTGGGACAGCAATGTGATTCCTGTAAGAATGCATACCTATGTTTCAAGTCACCAAAACATTATAAGGTTTTACAAGCTTTCAATTGCACTTTAGAAGAAGAACGGTAACAGCCACAGATAGAGCAAGCAGGGGACGAAGGCGGTTCTGCAACTCCCGGTCACTCAAAAGTTACCGAGCAACACGCGGAGCCGTGTTGGTCTATTGGAGTCCCGGACATCGTACAACGCCGACCATGGTTGCACCTTCGGAAGTTGAGCACAGACATTGCATAAATCTGCTTCTTGATGATTTGATTGGCTTCATTGAGTCGGGAGTATAGTGCACACATTGCAGGTTCGCATTCCTGTGAGATTGAAGGTGTTTTATAATGTAAAATGTAGTAAAGTGTTTTTTATCAACCTAATCAGGGAAAATCATAAGGTAAAAAGGCGTATGAAGTCCGAAAGAAGCGGAAAGACGACTTCTCATCTGGAAGAAAACTCCCCGTAGTAAGGTACTCTTTTCACCTCTTTTTTGGTAAAATTCTTTCAGAACCTTTTTATTGAAGATAGTATACAGCTTAATATTTTAACTAATATTTTCTCTTTAGTAGGAAAATTTTCCTCATTCTTATTATAGTTTCATCTTCTTCACATGATCATTCTAAATTTAGAAGATTCAGTGCAAGGAATAATATTCTCTCCATGGGCCTTACCATCTATATGGATCACTTGACTATAGCCTCTCACGAATCCCTCTTTTTACAAAATGTTGGAGGTGAGATTTAAACCCAAGACTTTCCTTATGCAAAGAAGGTCTAATGCCCTACTCTCTTTACATCATATGAACTATGCGTGTTAATTAATATATAGTCAATGGTCTCTTTAATAGATCGATCACTATCCCACGGATGTAATATGAGAGAGCGGCATTAACGAGTCCTTTAAGGATACAAGATTGCATTAACATTTACAAGGGATGTTTGCAAAAATAAGCTTCTTAAAATTTAATTCTATATTTGTCTTATTTCTGTATTATTATCATAAATAACCTCATCACATCACAATGTTGGAAAAAAATAGGAGACGAATAGTTGACAAAAGAAAAGGTTTAGAGTGAGGAGGTTTTAATTAATTTTTCAAAGTGATAGATCCGGACGTACCTGAACAGGGAGCCGTGAATATAACACAATCCCTCTTTTTTTGGTCAATACATGTACCCCTCTGTCATGCCCGCAGCGATCCATGGAAGTAATTAGATTCCCATGATATCTGCATTCTTTAGCTCTGGTGCTTTCACGAGGATGGCGAGCAAGTGAGAGCTCGGCATCCACGTGCATGGAGAGACACCCAGCACAGGTATGCAGCAAAGAGAGCTCACGAATGAGAGGGAAATAACGACGTGCATGGAACGCTGCGGGCAAGGCAGTAGGCTACAAGAGTGCCCTTAATCATAAGATGACAACGTTATTCTTGTAGATCTGCTTGTTTATTTTGCTAGACCACTCTTGGTTTATATATATTTATATATATATATATATATATACATATAATATGCAATCTTCTCAGGGAACTACTTTCCTGGTTCTGGGGTGGGGACGTGCAGACTGATCAAGGGTACTCGCAGGTTCGACTTCTTCCCCATCAGAATGAGCTGCAGGGAAATGCCCAGCCAAACGCTGGGAAACTTCCGTTGTGAACTCGACGCGCGGCATGTGGAAGCTGAAAACGTCCTGTTGGCGAGTAGCACACGCTGCACAGAAAACCCTTTGGAGTCTTCTCAAGGGAAGGTGCACCGAATGCCCTAGGAGTCTTCTCAAGGGAAATGGTTAATTTGGAAGTCATGTCCATGGAAGACTTGAGATGTCCCAACCGGAATCTGTTGATTAACAGGAATCTTTCCAATAGGTCTTTGTGGAAGAAGTAGCTACAACGTATTACCATACGTAAAGCTCGGCTAAATGAATGAGTAGCAGCTATAGCTGATAGGTCGCCATCCATGGGTGTCCATATCTCATTGCATTTACTTGGTCTTCATCAACTTGTGTCGTTTGAGGTTGCTAATAGCTTGCAATCCGAAGGGAATATCGGACTTGACCCAGACTAGTTGACCTCAGAATGTAATAGAAGAAACGTTCAAACTTCGAACAATCATGCACTTGAGGCCGTGGCCAAGTCATCCTCTGAAACTAACCAGTGCATCGTCCTCTACGTATTTGGTGCATCCACAATTCAAAGATATACCTCACTACTAGGCCTTCCTGTGCTTCTTCCCCAACGAGATATGTCATTTTCCAGCGCCTGCAACCCAAGAACGCCGTCCCTGTCAGAGCTACAGCGGGACTTGACCATTACGCGGAACTTACGCGCGCGCGAAGAAGCGCGGGAAGACTCGGATGCTACGTCGTCTCCCTTCCCTTGAACTGTTGTCTTCAGCGAAAGGCACCCTGTCATGGTTGGCAGTACCGGCTGGTAATCGGTCAGCACTGATACTATACCTATAAAGAGTATCGATCGATACCGACCGATATCGAGCCGGTACTGACCGGTACATATCAGCACTGGTATCCACCGATATCGATACCGATACTGCCATCCATGCACCGTGTGACTCGCTCTGGAGCCACTAGTCTATTCTCGAGGAAGCATGGTTCCTCTTATTCCCTTTGCACGCACATGACCTTCTTAGGACTCTGGGAAGAAATTTCCCAGATCATTAAACTAGAAATTTCAGTGGATTAATATATATAGATTCTATATACAATTTATATCCAGCGATCAAGTTGGGAACTAGGATTGGGTCCTTGCACGCTTCTAGTTAGCTGTTTTTGGGCTGAAGCCCACAGAGTCCTCAACTTTGTCTCGGCTCGCATGCATGTGTATTTTCTGTTCTTATTTTTTTCAAAAGATGTAAAGGTTAATTTGTGGTAGTTAAGGACATATCAAAAATTTCAAAATTTAATAAGGGAAAATATCATAATCATCAACATATACAATACATGAAAAAAGTAGTCAGGATATATATTTGAATTTCTTTGTATTTTCTCCATGAACATGACGATAGGCAATATCGTTTTCTCCTGATGCTAGGAACATGCACTGGAGGGTGCCTTCACATTATAAGTAGAGGTGCACCAAGAAGGAAGTTAAGGATGCTTCTTGTATGGACCTGTGAATAACTTGCGGAGTTGCATGGAGCCTTCGGCCAGGGACAGAACGCAATGAGTTCACATACTGCTCAAGAGTCAAGACTACTATCTTCGAAGCAGATCTGAGGGAGACGCGTTGTCTGGTTGCTGGTGTTGGAAGATGCTAACCTTCTTCGGGAAAGAAGCACACTAAATGCCCCATGAAGGAAAGATTCTTGAATTTGCAAATCTATTTTTATTGTACAAGTCAACTAAATTTCAGTTCGAAAAGCACATCTACTTTGTTTAAAAAATATAATGCGGTAAAAAAAAAGAGTTATGAAAACTGTGGGAATAAAATTGTATTTTAGGTAGAGACGGAGAGTAATGGATTGTTCTCTGCATTGCTTGAGCATATATAGGAATTCGATACAAATAAGATGATCCGCAGTGATTCGTTCCAGAGAAAAATTCGGACGACTCTTTCGCATAGCCATCAATAATCTCTTTCTCTCTCTCTCTCTCTCTTCTAATTAAGCTCTATAATTGGGCTTCAAATAGCGCGTTGAACGTTTCTTATATGAGTGCGATTCCTCTCATTACGAGTTTGTAGTGAACTGAGAGAGGAAAGAGGGAGTCCTTCATAAAAATCTCTTCTCGGAAATAAGAAAACCACCATATGAGGGGGTTTTGTAAAAGTTACTTCTCTCTCTTTACTGACTGAGTTCAATCTAAACCTGCATGTAGAAGATCTCTATTCTTCTTCTATTAATAGATTCCGAGATCCAGAAACCTGGGTCAACGAGGATCGACTTCCTCCGGATTGCAAGTTATTAGCAACCTCCAATGAAACATGTCGAAGAAGACCATGTATATGTATAAATGCAATGAGAAATTATTGGGAACCCCATGGATCGGGACTTGTCAACGGCTACCCATCGAGTCTCTGATATGGCAACATGCATGATATAGCTACTTCCTTCCAAAGAACTATGTATATTGAAAGGCTTCCTATGTGCTCATAACACGGTCGCATCGACAAATTCCTGTTGGCACATCTCAACACATCCCTGGATTTGGCTTCCAAATTAAACACTTTCGCTGCGAAGACTCCTAGGGCTTTATGTGCACTGCGTCACTACTCACTAGACCTACGCCTTCAGCAGCTTCCACGTACGTTCATGCGTTGTGTTCACAGCGGAAGTCTTCCAGGGTTTCGTGGGACATTTCTCTGCAACTCACCGCAATGCGGAAGGAGTCGCCTCCCGCTAGCAGTCTTGATCAGTCTGATCATATACCCCACCCGCCCCAACACGAGCATGCCGGGGGTACTCGAGCATGCACAAACCAGAGAGTACTACAAGAGTAATGTCGCGGGCAATCACTATGGGTTCTCTTAGCAGATCGTGGCCTCCTGCTGCCCCGGCAGCGTGCCACGGACATTACTTCTCGTCGTATGATGAGCTTTGTTTGCTACTCTTGGTGTCCCTCCATGCACGTCGACGCCGAGCTAGCTCTCGGTTGTTCATGATCCTGCTGAGAGCACGAGAGAAGAACAACAGGTTATACATTAATGATCTAAGAGCATAGGAAGGCAATGTCCATGGATAGCTGCGGGCGCGATAGGGGGTCTATGTGCCAGGAGCGAATTGAAGGGGATGAAGAAAAGGGATTATCTTATTTCGCAGCTAATGTCCAGGTATAGTTGAATGCACCACTTCCTAAATTTCAACTCAAATGGTCTCCTTCGTATATACATTGGTTTTTCCAAACTCTCGGTTAAAACATTTTTTAATCACGCATCCACCTTTCTTATTTTAGGACATCTCTCTCCCCTAGGTCTCTATTTTTCTCCCAGTGCTTCTTTATGGTGTCTATTTTTTTGGAGCGTGGCTGTTACAAGTACAAGTTTGGACTGAACTCAGTTAATTTGGAGATGGCCAGTCTTTCATAAAAATTCTTCTTTGGAAATAGAAAAAGCATTACATGAGGTTTTTTTTTTTTGATTTTTTTTTTCTCTTTGTAGTAACTGAATCCTGTCCAAACATATGTACACTTAAAGGATCTCTATTCATTTTCTTGAGTTCGATTTCTCTCAGTGAACGGCAAGATCTTGCGTACGTGGTAAGAGAACAACAAGTTGAGCATGGAGGAAAGAATCCAGATCACCAGCTGCTTCAGGCGCTTCAACCTCTCGTAGGCCCGGAAGCACCCGAACATGGTCCAGGGTCCTCCCACACCCTGTGGAAAACTAAGTCGGAGTTGATAATGTGGAATAAGAAGGGGGCAGGCGGCGGCAACGGCAAGGATCCCCTCGGCTTACTACATGACAACTTCTTCATCCGATCGAAGCCCGACAGTAAAGGCCCTCCTCTGGATCTCTGGGACCTTGTAAAGGGTGCCATGCTTGCAAGAAAATCGAAGATTGTACTCTCCGAGGGAGCACCTCCTCCAGAGGAGATGGAAAGAAAGGAAGAACATGAAAGAACAAGGAAGGAAGAGAAGAAGAAGAAGGGGGAGGAGGAAGGGAACCCATCACTATAGAGAAAGATTTTTAGAATTTAGAGAAAGAAAAATGTGCCAAGATGTTCCATGCAATTTCTCTTCTAATACAATAGCAAGTGAGGATAGTGGGCACTAATTTAAGAATACAAATCGTCTACGTTCTCTTTTGGAAGAGACTCGGTCGGTACAGAGGGGGGGAGGGGGCGGAACAGTACGAAAACTTATCTTACCCACGCACCCTGTGATTACAAAATCCTACCCCTTCCCCCCCCCCCCCCCCCCCCTCTTTACTGACCGAGTCCCCTCCGAAGGAGGATATAGACGATTTGCACTCCTAATTTAATGCTGCTTCAGCAAAATAGAATCTAACAATATCTGGCACGAAGCCAAACACAGCACGCCACTTGGCTGGGCTCACATTAGTTGCTACCCCTTACGTTTGCTCGTGATTCACGTGGGACAATGTTGGGAGTTGCAAGGGCTGCCAATGGATGTCAGAGTTCCTCCGTTCGTCCCACTTGTTTAGATTTTTTGAAATCCTTTTTAAGTGGGAGGTCCTTGTTGGTACAATAAAAAAATTGAAAAATAAAAATCAAGTCTTAATGAACAGCAAAAAAATGTCTTTAATGGGTTGAACCCAATAACGATATTTTTAAATTTTTTTTAAGTCGTTCGATCGAAGATCGACTTGTACGGACATGTAGGACACCTTGAGATAGACCTAAAAAGAGTTTCAACAAATAAATTTTATTTAATTTACCCACTGCACTAAGGACTGGCGTAAACCGCACACTCAGGGTAGCAAGTATTACTCAATGCGAAAACACATGTCCGTTAAAAACCACTTTTTGTGTTTTGGCAAAATTAAGAACCACTTATTAAGTTATAGGAAACATAAACAGATCTCCTATAATTATTGAAGTTGAAAATGAAAATAATTACTTTTGAAATAGTTATTTTTGCATTTGATTAATTCATTTTTGTTTCTTGATTTTTCTTGTACCTTATATATGTATATATAATAAGATAAAAATTGAACCATTATGCTGACACTTTGACGGAAGTAAGATCATGATAAGAAATCCTTCTTAAAATTGGTGTGATTTTGTAGTGCTTGGTTTAGGTAGATTCATACGATATTGATTTAGACTAATAAATAAAGTAGATTTTAAAATTCAAAATTCATAAATTGCGAGAATTTTACATAAATTAAAGTCTTGTGAATTTGAAAATTTTAATCATAATTAGAAGAAAGTTTATTAAAATTCAATAGTAACAAACAATTTAAAATAGTCTATTCTATATAGTGATGACGATAGCAAAAAATTAATGGATACGGAAGTAGAAATACTTTTTTTTGTTTTTATTTTTATTTCCAATAAATTTTACATGAAACGGAAGTAAAATTTGTCATTTCTATTTCTGTCTTCGACTTGCTTGCAGCCCTATTTGAGACCCTGACCCAATGGATCAATGACATCAAAACAAGCGTATAGGATGCAAAACCTAATTTTTAAAAGTTGATTTCCTTATTAAAAAGTTCAATTTAAGTTTGAGTTCTGAATAACTTAGATTTCTTGGATAAAAGTTAACAGCTTTCGACATATGTTAAATTATTAAGAGGGTTTTCGTAAACTTTTCAATAGCTTTTATGCCACAAAGACCACTTTTTGAGTTAAGTATGTCTCCTAAAGTCGAATTATAAAATTACCCCTTCGAACAATGCAAACACTTATATGACTTTCTTATAGTGAAAACATGTATACACCCCTTTAATTATCATTAAGTTTCATTCAAATGTTCTATTCTCCCAACAATCATTTATATCATTTATTGGCTAAGAATACCCACGAAGATGAAGACTTAACAAAGGAGCATTCAAATTAGATTCTTAGGTAATTAGGTCTTAAACACATAAAAATAATGAAAATAAATATGCTTCTAGAGACATAAAAGCAATCATATTCTAGTAACAATTATTTTTATCTTCAACTGTTCTAGTAAGGCAAAGAAAGAAAAAATAATTATTATCACCAGTACAAGTAACTTGACAATTATCAACCTAAAGAACATATTCAAAATTATCTATATTTCTAAAAGTTATATAAACTTATAATTAGATGACTAGATATAAATATTTTTGGTATATAAACAATAAAAAACGACTATATTAAATATACCTTACTTAAAGGTCCGACTTTGAGATGTTGTTGTGAATATAGACATTACTATTATACATATGCCACGACTCTATTTGCTTAAGAGAGTCTATACAAGAGAGTCTAAACATATCCTTGGAAAGTTTTCTTATCTTATAATACAAACGTTTCCTATTATCACCCTTATAAAAATTGAATCTCACAACAATGATCTAGCAAAACAAAGATGTTTAGGAAAAAGATAAGAAAACATGTGTTTTTAGTTCTGGAATCACCGAACTTGTCAATGTGAACCGATCCTTATAATGGAGCAAATTTAGGTCAAAGTTTTTTGATAATCAGGTCAGCTATAAGAAAGGTAGATCATCTTGAACTGAGTTTGACATTCGTCTTAAGAAATCGAATCCAAACTTGTCTAAACATGATTTTTGACCCTAATATGTCATTCTTTGTCCTTGTCTTTTCCTGTATAACAGTATGAGATATATACGTATAGTCTGAAGTCGGGTTCGAACCAAGAAACTTTTGTCAATTTCCATTAATTAATGCTTTGACCTTACCTGGCCTGTTTTCTCCTCTCTGTGTTTCATTTCAATATTGTACATGAGAAAGGATGAATGCAATTTTAAACTTGTCTGATTATATTTAAGATGTTAATCTTTTATGGAATTTAAATCAAGGTTCTTTTGACATTGATCTTAAACTATTCACCAATGATCTTAGATTATTCATCAAAGGTGGTTATTTTTATTATGTGATATTTATAAGCAGATTAGAAGATCTGTCAATCGAAACCTGGTACACTATGATTTTTATATGGATCTCACTGGTGTAACATCAAACTAGCTAGTCGGATTGCATTTCTCAAGATTTTTTAGTATTAATTATAAGACCATTTAAAATCATAATGGAGAAAAGCTTGGATGCACTATCATTGAAAGTTTAAGCTTCATGTATCTATTTATAGATCCCTTTGTGTATAAGATTGTACAGGTCACTACAGCATAACAAAAAGTGAAAGATTACTGGATAATCATGAAGGCAAGGTTATTCTGCAAGTATCTATACTCATCTCTTTGCATTTGTGTGCTAATTATTCTAACAAGCAAACGTTTCGATCTAGTGGGCCCAAAATCCCATCCATAACATTGCTGTCTGTTGTCTTCTCATGTAGCCCATTTTAGCTTCATAGGCGAGTCCCACAATGGCACTAAAACTTTTTGCTTTTGGCCACAGAAACACTGCACCTTGATTTGTCCGTTGCTTTGGAAATAAGAAGCTTCCGTTTCGTGCATTCCTCCGTCATCATCTTTTTACCTCCTCTCATTTTGGTCATTTGCTGTGTCACTGCCACCATCAACATATACCTCATGAAGCCTTCTAACTTTGATCAGCCACTATGCATTGTCGATCTGTACTTGTAACGACATGCCCAGAATAGGAACTGCAGGAAGTTCAACACACTCAAAACAACCATAAGCCAATAGAACTTCTCCAGGCTGTAGTGGTTCAAATTGCTCCCAGCAAGCCATGATCCTTGGCCACCGTGGCCGGTCACGTCGTTTACTATCGACACCAGGAATGAGCTCAAGTAGAACCCCATTGCCAAGGATGCAAATGAGAGGGACGTGGCTAGCGACCTCATGCTCTCAGTTGCCTCCGTGAAGAAGAACTCGAGTAGGCCAGCGAGGGTGAAGAGGTCGGCAGAGCCTAGGAAGAGGTACTGTGGGGCGATCCAAAGGAAGCTGATGGGCAGCGGTGCATGCGAGTCGAGCATGCCTGAATCAATTGCCACTCTCTTGCGCTTGATCTCCACCACTGCTGCCACTGCCATGGCCACGACGGAGAGGACCAGCCCAACACCGACCCGCTGCAGGTGGGTGATGCCGGACTCGGTCCCTCTCACCCTCCGAGCGAAGGGGATGATGACGTGGTCATAGAGTGGGGCCATGATCATGATGAAGACGACGGGGAAGATGGGGAGCGATGCGGGAGGCAGGGTGAAGGATCCGAGCTTAGTGTTCATGGTGATTGCTTGCTGGACGGAGAAAGTGTTAAGCTGTGCAAGGCAGCAGCTAAGCATGATGGTGCAGAGGAAGATGGGCATGATTCCAGCCACCACCTTGACGTCTTCGACATCCTTCACCGTGCATGCAAACAGGCGGTGGACGGGCTTCCTCTGTACAGCCCTGTCGAGGAATCTACGGCGTCCTAAGATGGCATCCTCTTCTTCTTCCATCTCCTCCTTTTGAGACATCCTAGGAGGGGTCATGGCCTTGTCCATCACTGCAGCACTGTTGGGGCCTCCGACCGTTCCACTGTTAAAGACGGCTGCAAATATCACCTACCACACAAGAATTAATATGAACATGAGCTCTAGTACGTACTCAAGCTAGCTGTTGGATTGAATAACCATGTGGATAACATGAAGATATATATCTATGATCATGCTTACCTTGGCAATGGTGGTGAGGGGGCTTCCAGTGGGTATCTTGCTTCGATAGGCCGCAGAGCCTGCGAGGAAGACAGGGATGGATAGCAATATGGAGGTGGTGGCAATGGCGAACCCCCACTGCCAACCCATGTTGTCCTCCACCCACACAACGAAAGTGACGGCGATTAGGGCACCGAAGGCAAGGCAGAAGACGAAGTAGTTGAAGAAGGTGGATCGGCCCTTGCGCCCCTCGGTGGTGTCGTCGTCGAATTGTTCGGCACCGTGTGTTGGCAGCGAGCCCTTGATACCCCCCACGCCTAGTGCCACCAGGTAGAGACCAGTGAAGAACAGGCCCGCCTTGCCGCCGGAAATTGATTGGCACGATTCGCGATCGATAGTGGGGTCGCACTTGGGGGGCAGCAAGGAGGGCGTGTGGGCCTGGATAGTGAGCACGACTAGGCCCTGTCACCAGACAAAACATCAAAAAGAAATAGTTATAAGCCTTGGAGAACTGCAGCCAAGAAGGCTATATATCTTCTATCTTTCTAGCCCCACGAATGCTAATGGAAAAATTATTTCTTTGTCTCCGTGCATGGAAGGCTTTGAAGGCGCATCTACTGATCACTGCTCCGCATGGAGTCTGTTTGATATAGCTAGACACTGTTGTTGACGTTGCATATAGACATGAGCTACCTCCACTCTAATATTGAAGTCGACAAAGAAATAATTTGGTGATGCGCGCGGAATGATCATCTATCGTACGTAGTCAATTAACCCAAATCTGTTATTATAAACACTAGAGATCAAATCTGTCAATTTCAAGTGTTGATGTGGCTCCTATATAAATTTATATTGATGAGGAATCTATTAATGGCATGGTCCTGACGTATTCTACATACACTATGTTGTAAAATTGAGATCATCGATGACTCGAACATTGTGAGATGGTCCTGACCTATCACAATGGCTTGTTTATCATGTGTGTAGATACGTACCAAGATGTAGAGAATAAGATTTGAAAGATCTCATCTCATAAATATGCATGGGGGATACTAATTCATATGCAGTGGCCCACTGGAACATCCCGCTGCGGATACCCAGTTGGAAATCAGATGAGCCTTCGGAGGGGGCGACACCAGCAGCGGCGGGCGGCGGCGCCACTTCTAATAGGACTGTGCCTTATTGGCTACAGAACGCACGGATGTGTAGGATGCGTACCACGAACTCAACGGTGGCGCTGAGGAGGTAGATACAGTAGGAGGTGGAGAGGGCGTCGCAGAGGAAGCCGCCGAGCAGGGCGAGGCAGAAGGCGGTGCCCATGAAGTTGGTGACGGTGTTGGCGGCGATGGCCGGTTCTAAGTGCATGTAACCCAACAGGTATCTCACCATGTTGCTTGCGTTGGCCAGGAACGCCAGGTTCTCCAGCACCTCCACCGCTGCAATGCACATGTGCAACACCCACGCATGTCATATTAAATTTATTATGACACTACCCTTTAGTGATACAAAAATATCAAAATTGCCAAAGCATAAGTACCAAATGTTATGACGCTACCTTTAGGTTATCTGGCCTGCCCTCCCAAGTCCCAAGCTAATCCTTCGATTAGCTTGGGGGGGGGAATTAGTACAAATGCATCTAAAGTTCTTTCTAACGTAAACCGCATGCAAATATTAACTGCATGATAAGGATACGGGTTTTCCCTTTCCAATCCGACTTTGAAGGTGGAAAAGATCGATCCATGGAGATAAACAGGGGAATTAGTTCATGGATAGAAAGAAAATCTGTAAGAACTTGGGTTTTTCCCCATTCCTACGCCCCATAGCTACACGTACAGATGCGTGGTCGCATGCTAATAACGTTGTAGTAATTTAGAAAAGTACCCAGAACAAAGAAAGCTGCGAACATGCCCCCGTGCTTGCCCCTCAACGCCGGCCTGTTCTTCCAGTCCACATACCCCTCAAATGTGCCTGACGCATGCCCACGTTCCTGCAACAAGCCATAGACAAGAAAATCAAAACAGCAATACCTGAGATGCATGCAGCCACGCGTACGTACCCAGAATTGCCCCAATGTGGATTGCACAGCATAGAAATTAAGCAGAAGAAGGATAAGCATGCAAGAGCAACACAACACACACCATTTCCATTCTGCAGCTCGATAAACCTTTGATATGGGTGCGAGAGGGCTTGTGCTTGATGTGCGGAGGGGGGGCAATCGATGCGAGGAAGAACAACGCTGGGAATCGACATTTAAAGGAGTGGAGAAGAGGCACGACAGTTAGCGATCTGCCACCTCTACACAATTAGGAGATGTCAGCTTGTGCCTACGGAGTGCGGTTTCTCTCCTCTCCGCGGCATCTGTCTTTTTATCTGTCTAATTCCTTTTCTGTTAAGAAGAGGTGAGTGTAACAGAATGAAATATGTAACAGAATCTGTTACATTAAAGGGTTGTTTGTTTCAGTGCAGCGTATCTTAAAACAACTGTGTTATTTTACAGTGTTTTCACTTGTTTTGGAATGACGTAAAATAGTGTAAAGTAAAATCATATCTGGACTTTGTTTGCTCACTTGACAATCTAATTTTCTTATTTTGATTTACAGCAAAAACTTAAATAAGAAGATTGAAGCATCTCTCTAATTTTATTTTACAAATAATCAAACAAATATTTTTTAATTTTAAAATAAGAAAATTTTACTTATTTTATAACCAATGATTTTGAAACCAATAATTTACAAAATTTTACGTTAAAACAAATAACCCTAAGTGAAGACGGGAAAGAAACTTTTCGTTCCTTCTACGTTGGGAGAAATAAGGATTATTCCTTCTTCTCCCCAACATCTACGGCCGCCTCGTTGCCGCCATCAAGTTATAAGCTCTCTGCCGTCATTGGGTAGAATATCCTTCTCCACAAATTCTATATATATTCTTCCAAATTAGATGTATACACCTACTGTTTCAACGAGTCCTTTTTGTTTTTTAATACTATGTTAACTGAATGATTTTTTATTTTCAATAGAACCTCAAATGATAATGGTGAGAGTGATCCTGCAGGTTGCTTGAGGACTGCACTACGCTTGCATTATCACAACATGTATACGTCAATAGGGGTAAATATTTTAAAAAGAATAAAAAAATAAAAACATGTCATGCAAAATTCATGTATATACAAATACATTGTTAACTCATCGAGGAAGTTTAAATTAAGAAGCATGTATAAACAAAAATTTTCTTTTAATGTCTGAAAAGTAAAATGAGATATATGAACAAAAATTTTCTTTTAATGCCTACGAAGTGCGGTTTCTCTCCTCTCCGTGGCATCTGTCTTTTTATCTGTCTAATTCCTTTTCTGTTAAGAAGAGGTGAGTGTAACATGAACAATGTAACAAATCTATTACATATCTATTTTATTTTTTTTGAACACAGGAACTTATCTAGGACCCTGGGGTCAGTCCTTTGGATTTTATATTATTAAAATTTTTCAAAATACAAGAGGGGACACACCACCTTGCCCCTGAGAGAGTACATCGAAAAACTAAAATCCTCCTAACGAACCTAACCCTCAAAAAAGAAGATGAGGGAGACCACTTTTATCAGAAATGATCTCTCATTTGATAATAGTAGGCAAAAAAGAGGAAACATGAAAATTCTGATCAACTTGAGAATCATATGAGTGGTTGGCCAAGGCATCCACAGTTCTATTGCCTTCTCTAAGCACATGCCAAAACTGGAGGTCCATGCCACCCTTGAGAATGAAAAATTCACTCCACCAGGAGAAGAGGATCTAAGGAACAGTAACTTGAGCAGCATTGATCAAGTTGATGAGGACTAAGCAATCAGATTCCACAATGAGACAAGAGTAATCCTGCTGAATACACATATGAAGGCCAAGAGTGATAGCTCTGAGTTCTACAACAATACTGTAAGTGTAACCAAAGAATTCACAAGCAATAAGAATAACATTACCCTTATCATTTCACCAATAGTTGATTAACCTTTGAGTAATACTGGCTGCACTAAGGGTGCCATTTGCACTGGGTAAATATATATATATATTTTTTTGATTTTTTAGGTGGGTCCCGAGATGCATGTTCATATAAGTCGATCCTAGGTCAGACGATCTAAAAAATTTTAAAAATAAAAAAAATCGAACCTCAATCAACAGTAAAAAAATGTCCTTAATGGCCCGAGCCTAATAATAATTTTTTATTTTTTAGATTTTTTTAGATCGTCCGATTGGAGATCGACCTGTACAAAGGACACCTTGAGACCTACCTAAAAATTTTCAAAAAATAATTTTTTATGTACCCACTATATTGAGGAGTGGTGCACATGACACCCATTTCAGCAAGTATTACTATTAATCTTAACCTTTTTAAGGATTGAATTATATATATATATATATATATATATATATATATATATATATATATATATATATATATATATATATATATATATATATATATATATATATATATATATATATATATATATATATAAACGTACTTGAGTTTATCATAAATTTAAAATTTACTTATAAACATGCTTCCAATAAATTTATTTTGACTTACCTTACATTAGATTGTCATAAAGTTAATTATATATATATAGAACTATATATATCAAACGTATATTTTTTGGTAAATGTGTTTAGAATATATAAATGGATTTATGATAAATTTATCTAAGATAATTCTATCCACGTTTTGTTATGTTAAATCTGGATAAGATCTTGAACTTTTTAAATTGTATATTTTTTGCCACAGGACAAATTTGGAGAATAATAGATGTTATTACAGAAAGAATTCTAAGAAAGTGCAGGTTGAGAAGAGGATCATAGTAGGTTCTTGGAATATAGGGTCTTTTACAGGAAAGTTGATGGAACTTGTTGATACTAGGGAGAGAATTAGTCAGTATTGCTTACATTGAAGAGACTAAATGGGTATGAGAGAAAAGTAAGGAAGTAGAAAATACAGGCTACAAATTTTGGTATACTGGAAATGAGAGAAATAAGAATGGGGTATGTATTATTATTGATAAGACTTTGAAGGATACAGTGGTAGCGGTGAGGAGAGTAGGAGATAGGATTATCTTAGTGCAATTAATTATAGAGGGGGATGCAATTAGTGTAGTTTGTGCCTATGCTCCACAAGTTAGATTAGATAGTGGGAGTAAACGGAGGTTTTGGAAGGATATGGATGACCTTATGCAGAGCATACCAAACGAAGAGAATATCTTTATTGGTGGGGACCTCAATGGGCAAGTAGGAAGTGAACGCCAGGGTTATGAGAAGGTTCATAGAGGTTTTGGCTTTGGAACTAAAAATGAGGAAGGAAATAGTATCATCGATTTTACTGTGGCCTACGACTTTATACTAGCAAATACTCATTTTATAAAAAGGGAATCTCAACCAGTGACCTTTATAAGTGGACAAAATAAAAGTCAAATTAACTTCCTTCTCACAAGAAAAATAAATCGCGCTTTATGCAAAGATTGCAAAGTTATTCTCGGAGAGGCCATAACAAGTCAACACAGGTTAGTAGTCTTAGATATTAAGATCAAGAGGTGGTCGGATATATTTAGAAGGAAGACTTTTACTAGAATAAGGTGGTGGGAATTAAAGGGATGAAGCAAGTGATGTTTAAGAATGAACTTCTCAATATAGGTGATCGGAAGTCGATTTTAGATGCCAATACTACGTGGATAGATAAAAAATTAGAGAAGTCGTTGGAAAAGTGCTCGGAGAGTCTAAAAGACATGGCCCACCTGCGAAGGAGAGGTGGTGGTGGAATGATGAGATACAAAAGGCGGTGAAGAGTAAAAGAGAATGTATAAAAGATTGCCAAAGTATGATAATAATGAGACTTATGAACAATATAAGATAGTAAAAAAGGAAGCAAAAAAGGTTGTTAGTCGGATAAGAGCTCAGGCCTTTGAAAAGATGTATGAGAAACTTGGAACTAAGGAAGGGGAGAAAGATATTTATAGATTGGCAAGGATAAGAGAGAAAATGTGTCGGGATCTTAACTAAGTTTGGTGTATCAAGGATAGTGAAGGAAAGGTTTTAGTGAAAGATGAGAACATCAGAGAAAGGTGGAGAAGTTATTTTGACAATCTTTTTAATGAAAATTATAGTGGAAACATAGTGGGCATTGAATGTACAACATAGCATAATGTGAACTATACTAGGAGGATTAGATTTTCGGAAGTTAAGGAAACATTGAAGAGGATAAAAGTAGCTAAAGCTTATGGCCCTGATGAAATTCCTGTTGAAGTGTGGAAATGTTTAGAAGATGTAGGTGTGGAATGGTTGACCCGACTGTTTAACAAGAGCCTAGTCTTTAAGAAAATGTCAGATGAATGGAGGAAGAGCACTCTTGTACCTATTTTTAAAAATAAAGGAGACATTAAGGACTGCTCAAATTATAGAGGAATTAAGTTCATGAGTCATACTATGAAGCTATGGGAGATAGTTGTGGAACATTGTTTACGTTCTGACACAACTATCTCGAACAATCAATTCGGCTTTATGCCGGGTCGATTAACTATGGAAGCTATCTTTCTCATTAGAAGTGTAATAGAGAAATATAGAGATTTGAAGAGAGATCTACATATGCTGTTCATCGATTTGGAGAATACCTTTGATAGAATTCCAATAGATGTCTTGTGGTGGGTGTTGGAGGGCAAGAGGGTATCTACCATGTATATACAAGTATTAAAAGACATGTATGAACGAGCAACTACTAGTGTCCGTACGGTCGGAGGGGAAACAAGAGATTTTCCTATTTTTGTTGGAGTGCATCAAAGATCAACAGTAAGTCCTTACTTTTTTGCATTAGTATGGATGATTTAACCAAAAATATACAAGAGGACATTCCGTGATGTATGATATTTGCAGATGACATCGTGTTGATAGTTGAGACGCAAGAGAGAGTTAATAGAAAATTAGAGTTTTGGAGGAGCACCTTAGAGTCTAAGGGTTTCAGGTTAAGTAGAACTAAGACAAAATACATGCATTGTAAGTTTAGTGAAGGTCGGATATGCGAAAAGGAGGGAGTTAACTTGGATAGGATGGCAATACTCCAAAGCACAAATTTCAAATATCTTGGTTCGATCCTCCAAGAAGACGGAGGGTACGATGAGGATGTTAACCATAGGATTAAAGCAGGATGGTTAAAGTGGAGACTTGCCACGGGAGTCTTGTGTGACCGCAAGATTTAATTGAAGCTGAAAGGAAAATTCTACCGTACGGCGATAAGACATGCAATATTATATGGTAGTGAGTGTTAGGCGATGAAGGGGCAACATATCTCCAAGATGAGTGTTGCCGAAATGAGAATGTTGAGGTGGATGTGCAGGCATACTAAGCTAGATAAAATTCGTAATTAGTATATTAGTGAAAATGTAGGATTGGTAATAACTGAGGACAAATTGAGAGAAGGGAGACTGAGATAGTTTGAGCATGTTAGGCGTAGGCCTAGTGAGGCTTCAGTTAGAAAAGTGGAGCATATTAGGATGGAGGAGGGGAAGAAAAGAAGGGGTAGACCTACATTAACTTGGAATAGGGTAGTACAATATGATTTGGAAGTTTTAAATCTTTCAGAAGAGGTAGTCCAAAATCGTTTCGTAAAAATAGAGAATCCACATAGCCGACCCCAATTATTTAAGATTAAAGCTTCGTTGAGTTGAGTTGAATTTTCTACCATAAATCTCCTTTCTATATGTCCACTTGGAAATGCATGGTTTCCCTGATAAATCTTCTTTTTATATGTCCACTTCGAAATGCATGGCATATCCCTCCATCTCCTGGTTCTTCCCCCTCTAACCTCTTATCCCAGCCTTAACATATCTCATGTTCCTCCAGCGACCCTGAGGAACCACACAGAGGAGATCACCTTTGAGGGGATCCCCTTCTAGCTGCTGGTGGTGGGAGAGATGAGCGCTACATTTATTCTAAAAGGGTGGAGCAGATTTTTTAATTTAATTTAACTTGCATAAATAATCTTATTCTTTGGCTAGTTTCCAAGAAGTTCACAGGTTGTTTAATCCGACTATAGTAAAAGCTTACCTTTTCAACTCAAATGTTGTTGTCTTCTTCAAGAGTCATCCCCAAGTACATTTTTTCTACAAAGTGGATGTTAATGAATATTTTGTGATTCAAAACGTTAGGTAACCGAAAAACAAATCCATTGATTATCTTCATATCTGGATTTTAGCATCCTTATTTGTAACCAATTGTTTTGACAATACGTGCATGCAAATAGAATTTATATTTTATTAAACGGACTCTTAAATTTTGAGGAAAAGACTCCCTCTCTGTTTGCACGCTTTTGCAGATTTAGATAATTAAAAATAATCTCATTTTGCTTTGAAATGTGTTTATTAAACAATAGCAATTAAAATTCATTTCCAATATTTTTTTAAAGGACGCCTTGTTGGCTCTCGCTGGCTTCTAGTTAGGGTTACCGGTTACGCGTTGAACGAGAAGGTTACTTAGAAGTTGGAAGACACCTCGTGGTTGGCGGCCACCTCCTCGCACGTCGTCCTCACCGATTCTGAGGAAAGGCTGCCAAATTTCTTGTGGCGTATGAAATGGAGTTCTAAACAAACCGAATTAGATTGTTTGGACCTAAGTTTTTGGGTCATCAAGACACATCAAAGAGGAAGTGAATGTGTTATTTACCTCTAAAATGATAGTTCAAAACAAATATGGTTCTCTTCCGATGTGTCTTAGGACACAGGATGACCCAAAGAACTGGGTCCGAAAGATCTAGTTCTAAAACAAACAAAGTAATTGCGACGTCCTTGAATCCGTGTTCACTTGACGGTAAACAGTAATAGTTGACAAAGTCAATGGATCGGAGTAAGCTGGGTCGACCTGCCTACAGGGTGTATTGGGGTTTATGAAAAGGAAGGATTTTTTTTTCTTCTTGAATTAGAAATATTTAAGAAAATATAAAAAAATTTAATTAATAATTATTAGAAAAAGTCAAAACTCATGTGGGTTAACATTAAATCTCAGTCATTCTTTGACGAGGGAGAGAGTGATCTACGACAAGTGGGAGAGAAATTTGATTTAAAAAAAAAAAGGTTTTCCAAAGCCTAGAAGTATTAAAACTTTTGAAGGAACTTTTCCAGCTGGAAAATAAAAGGTTTTCCTAACTGTTTATTGTCCAAAACCCTTTAATCTTAGGAAAATTAATTCTCTCTCTGAAAGTAAACTTCTCCCTCTTATTTTCCCAAACCCCTAACCCACTCCAGGGATGATGCCGCATACGTGCTTACATATATTAATATGTTAGCGCAGGGCTAAGGAAACCAGTTATATTTTCCGCTGTCTAAGCTTACGATGGGTTGTCTTCAACAGGAAGAAAAAAAAAAATGCTTATGACGATGACACGAGAAGGTACATGATATGATCCTAAGGACGTTGTTCACATGAGCCGGCTGTCTACGTTCTCCTCCCTCATGAGTCATGACAATGGGAAATTTTGAGTTGATCACCGAGGTTAAATTGATTATAACAACAGATACTGCACTTGATCTTGAAGCGACTTTAGCCCAAAGGCCGAGAAGGGTATGAGTTCACCAGAGATTATCTCTTAGCTCTCATCCTTAATTTGGACTAAGTATATTGTCCTTCTAGATCTCATCTCTCGGTGCCCATGGACGTATTCCTTCTTCTCCGAACGTATACTCCCCGCGTTAGAGAAGACCATAGATTAAGTGCAGTCAACGTGTTTGCAAAGTCGCGCGCAATACTACGGAACTTTCTTCATCCGCGTATTTAGCATTTTGTCTGAATGCCCTGCTCTTGTATATATGACGCTAGCTCTCCGCCCTCAAATATGCACATCCCTACTCAAAACTTCCTCTCCAGTTTCAAGCTATTCATGTGACCATCTGCACTTGTGTTAATGCCAAGTCTGTCGGTCATAAACGCCATTATGGAAGCACGAAGCATGGTTCCTAGTAAATCTAGCCTTCACCTCATTGTTCAATTTGTTGCAGCTAGTCTCCACCGGAGGGAGCCTCGCCTTCACTGCTGGGTTCAGCAAGCTTCCTGTTCCTCGCAGTGAACTCGGGCTTGGCAGCGTACTGGGGCGCTGGAGGACACACGAACCCTACTCTTCGTGGTCTCCTTGTTAGGATCGTTGTGTCGAGATCCGACCGAAAAACGCAGCGGAAATAATTATTCGGTATCGGATCCATTGTCCTGTTTCGATCAGTAAAATATTCTGGGAAATCTAATTTACCTTGCGCGGATTTGAATCTACGTTCGTTCTCCGGTTCCGTCGGAGTGATGCCGCAAGTCGCGCAGGTGCCTAGCCTCTAGCGGTATCCACGCGGTTTTCTTTGTGATGGATCATCCTCATCTCCTCGCTCGATGCGGCGTTCGTGGATCCCGTCTGACTATACGTAATCCGCTGCGACATAAAGATTCGAAAACTCCCGTCGAACGGAAGGCGGAGCAGTCGGGAGCCGAAGTGGAGCCTCCAGAGGGATGGCCTCGAGATGTGCACCCAGCAGAGAGGAGAGAGAGAAGGCAGTGATTAGGGTTAGAGTTGCTGGGCCTCGACCTAGTGTAGACACGCAAATTTTGACGTCATTTCGAGTAAATTTCGTATCATACAATAATGCCTCGAAATGGTCTGATAATTAATCATTAATTAATTTTTATTAATCTTTTTAAGTGTCGGGTTTAACAGATGTGTTTAAGTTAATCAATTGAATTGGTTTTAGCTCAAATTTGAGTTAAAATATGAAGAATTCTAAAAGACGTCGACCCAAGTGGACGCCATTTAGACTTTATTCTTATTTTAGTGATTAAATTTGATTTTTAATTAATTAATTAATTAACTAAAAGGCGTCTGGTAATGTCGACGCGTTTTAAGTTTCCTAAGTGATTTTAACTTCCCCTCCGGATGTTTATCCTTATCTTAATTAGTCTAAAAGACGTCTATACAGGTGGACGTGTTTTACCTAATAAAGATAAAGATAAGTTTTCCCGGATATTTATCCTTATCTTAATTAATCTGAAAGGCGTCAGCCATGGTGGACGCGTTTTAGATAATTACAGATAAAGATGAATTAATTAGTATTTATCTGTCAATTTAGATGGATAAATTCGAGGTTTTTTGCTATGTTAATCGCGAACGCAAGAAAAAGCCTATAAATACCTTGCATGTTGAAGAGTTAAAAAAGTTGAAATCCATTAAGAGAGAACATTATTATAGCGAGTTGAAGATCGAAGCAACAACGTCGGAACGCCGGAGCGCTGCCATTTCCAGAAGTCGGCGTCCTTTCAAGATCTTCATCCTTTCAAAGCTTCATCCGATTGGGCATAAGTGTTTTATTTCTGCATTTTTATTTTCATCTTCATTAATTTCATTCTTCATTCACTTCATGCAAACACACACTACAGCATAATTTTTCAAAACCTACTTGATTTAAGGGGTTTCAAAGCCACTCAACAAGTAAGTTTGATGTTCAATCATATGTCCAAAATCATGATTAGTTCAGATACTGCTTCTACTTAAATTCTCATCATCATTGTTTCTTCGTTTTTTGTTTCTGTCTCTTCTGCACTCAACAACAACGAGAGATTCAAAAGGGGAAATCAAGCACAAAGTCAGAAAGACTTCTGGACGATCCTCAACCTCAAATTCAACAGTAAGAACAAAAAGCAAAGAAAGGGCTCTCTTTCTTCAGCCGGCTGAGGAAGGGGAACCAAGGACTCAATCTTCCGCGTTTGAACAGGTAAGCGATCATATCTCTTTTGAAACTTTTTAGTTAAAAGTTTCTGGCGATCACTGCACTTAGTTGCTATTTTTAATAGGTTAGTTTACACTAAACAACATTGATTTTTCATGTTAATCACACGGTCATTCTAAGCACCTACAGCTTTTTTGGCGATCACGGTGGGACTTGGTCTCGCCATCTTTTAAGTTTTTTTGTTCTTGCTGTCATCAACCGGGCACCTACGGTGCACCACTTGTGTCTTTCGACACGTCCTCGCCAATTGGTGAGTGTTTTAGTTTAATTAATTTCCCTCGTGCACCACGTGCACACCCCAGTGGCAAGCTCTTGCCCTCCCCTTGATTAGTTTAGAAAGCTGTTTTTGTGATGAAAATGATGTGTGATTGATTGGTTGTCTAGTTGTTTAGTTAGTAAATCATCATGTTGAAAATCTGGAACTAAAAAAAATATACATGAGCTGATTATTTCCTGCTTTTAACCTGTTTGAGGAGGATTCAACCCAGAAAATCTTCCTGGAAAACTGTTTCTGCGAACTGAAAAGCGTCCAGGAGCACTGACGCGTTTCAAAACCGCGTCAACACCCCTAGACGCCTTTCAGTCTTCACAGTTTCTCTGCTGTCTGCATCTGCTTCTGCGAAAAATTAAGTTCTGTTTTGAATAGCGTCGACTACCATCGACGCGATTCAGACAGTTTCTTAATTTTTTTCAGTTTCCAGATTTCTGTGGTTTGATGTGCTAGCTACCCATTATTATTAAGCATTAGGAGCCATCCAGGCCGTAGGACATACGCATTGAGGCGAATACCCTCCTTTTCTTAGGAACACATTACTTGACGTCAGCAACTCTCTCTGATTGGGTTGGTCCCTTGATCAGACTAGAGAAGTTGACGTTGAGACCTCCATAAGTCCCCAAAATCAAGGTATTCCTCCTTGATCATCGGGCTGGTTGTACCAATTGAAGTCCTGGTTAGATTCTAAAAGCGTTGTGAGAGAAAGCCCTAGAGAATAACGGTGGAAATTGAACTGAAACTAGGATCCTTTCCTTGAGAGAATTTGAGGTTTAATTGAATCCAAATAACTCAAAAAAGGAATCTTAAAATCACGTTAAGCATCCACTTGTTTGATTAATCTCTGTGCAACTTGTTTGTCAAATCTTTGAAGAAAAAGAATCTAACATCATGTTGCTACGATCAGGTAGGGACTTGAGTGTGGCTCCAGACACCATGGTTAATTACGAGGGAGATGCTAATGCCCCTCGGGATTCTGAATACAACTATGAGAGTGGGAGAGATGCTGATGCCTCCCGTAGTTCTATCCCCGTTCCATATCGTCTAGATGGGAATGTTCGGACACCTCTTTTGCATCCACGTGATCAATATCCTGATCCTCCCCCGCATGAATATGCGATCCCTAATCCTGATCTTGAGGGGGACATGAATCAGAATGATCCCTCATCCTCTGATCCTACGGATCTCATCAATGCTCTGGGAGTTCTTGCCTCCCGTCTGGACCCTCAGCAGTTTGAGGCGATCCAGTCTATTTTGAAGGGGAAGGCACCCATGCAGCCTGCCGAGCCGAACCCTGTGGCTCCCCCTGCTGTTCCTCAGCAACCTTCTTTTCCTCCTCCTTATATCCATCAGGCCGTGGAGGGCCTTCATATTACTTCTCGGCCAGCTGGGCCGCAGCTTTCATCATCTAGGCAACCGGCTAGACCGCAAATGCCTGCTTATCAAAATGCCCTCGGGCATGGCGGAAGCTCTGCCGGACCTCCGCTGTATTGTCCACCCTGCCCAACATACTCTAGGCAGCAGGCCTACCAAGTACCTCCTCCTCCTCCTCCTCCCCAGGCAGATCTGACCACACAAACGCTGCTGGCCAAAATGGAGCGTATGGATGAGCAATTTAATAACCTCCAGAAAATGATGGGGGTCAAAGCTGTGCCAGAGATCAGTCTACCGAGCCTGCCAGTATTCCATCTGCCACCCTCTGAAATGCCAGTGTACCGAAAGTACAACGGTACTGATAACCCCTTCACACATCTGAAGGAGTTTATGTATGAATCATCTTTCTGGCAGAATGATAAGAGGTCGTTGGCCTTCTTGTTCAGGAGATCTCTAGAGGGACCAGCCCTCGAGTGGTTCTTTTCCTTGGAACCCTCAGAAGTAGAGGATTACGGTATCGTTTCACGCAAATTTATTCAACGATACTAGGACAGAGTTGCACCCTCCTTGTCTATCACGGACCTCATTGCAGAAAAGATGAAACCTGATGAGGAGTTTGTCAGTTTTGCTGACAGGTGGCGGGGTCTGGCTGAAAAGGTGAAGGATCACTTGTCTGAGTCCGAACAAGTGAAGATGTTAATTTCCAATGCCACGCCCCAGTTCAAGCTCGTCCTCTCCTTGAACAATTTGACCAACATGGCAGAGCTCTATGAAGAGCACGGTACTGCCAGAATGCTTTCAAGGACGCTACATTCTCTAGCGTCTTTGATCCTCATAGACCTAGCAGGCCTCCGCCTCGGAAGCCTGCAGTGCCGAACTCTTCCAGCACAGGTCCGACTACTGAGGGCACGCTCTCTCATGAGCAAGTGAGTACCATGAACAATAACTCGCCCCAGTTCGTGAGGAGTCAGCAGCAGTACCAGAGGCCACAGCAGCAAGGGTACAGACAGCAGCAGAACGCCCAGTACCAACAACAGTATCAGCGGCCCCAGCAGCCGAATCAGAATCAGAACCAGCATCAGCCACAACAGCCGCCACCCAGGCAATTGCAGTACCAGCAGCCCCCGCAACAGCAGTATCCCCAGCAGCAGCAGTATCAGCCGCGCGCACCGCCGGTATACCACAATGTCCCTCCTCCTGGTGATTATAACCAGCCGAGAAGACCTCCAGGCCCGAAAAGGGCAGAATACCCGGCACTCCCAGAATCCTTGGCCGATATCTTCAGTGCTCTAATGGCAGCTAATGCCTTAGTTTTGCCAAGGGAAAAGGCCGTCTGGCCTCAAAATGCCGACACGTCCAGGTATTGCTACTTCCATAGGCAACCTGGGCACACCATCGACACCTGCTTCCAGTTCAGAGATTATATTCATGATCTCAACGAGCAGGGCGGCATAGACTGGGAGGAAATGAAGAAATATATATCAGCCCTGAAGGCGAGAAGACCGCAACAGCAGCAGCAAGTAAGACCACCAGCACAGGCAGCACCACCACCCAATATGGGCATAGTGCAGAATCCGTTCCCGGAGCACCAGAACCAGAACCAAGTTGCTCCCATTCTAACGAACAGCCAGTCTGAGGCTGGTCGTGGGCAACAATGGAGGATAGAGGACTCTTCCTCTCTCTATTCAACGGGTCACATTCAGAATACCGCAGAACAACCACCACGCTGCACCATCCGCATACCTAGGCCACAACCCGTTACCATCACCCCTTTACCGACACCCACATATCACTCGCCCGCGCCCAATAACCCACTACCGTCTTTCCTTAAGCCTATTACGCCCCGCACCACTACGCCCCCACCATATAACCCACCACAAGCCAACTACGCACCCCTTTTACCATCTAGGCCATTACTCCGCGTACCATTTCCTACTTCACCCGCTACCACTACCTATCCAGACACCATTCAACCATCCAGACCGCTATTACGCGTCCCATTCCCCACTTCACCGATTGCGTACCCATCTACCATCCAACCCTCTAGGCCTTTAATCCGCACCGCGCCATCACCACCTAACCCAACGCCACCACCTACGTATCAACCCTCCGCACCGCTTACGCCACCCGATTCTGCGGTAGTCAAGGTGTCACCCGGATCCTCCACGGCCGAGGAACATGAGCTCCGGAGTGGAAGGATTTTCAACAAGGTCTTTCCTCAGTCCACAGTCAGAGACGGCCCATCACAGCCGACTGAGGAAGCCCATAATGAAGAGAGTGCACCAGGCACTCAATATGACTTGTTGAAACATCTGGACAGAACACCGGCACGGATCACTGTACTTGAATTGATTAAAAGGTCCAAGATTCACTAAGAAGCCTTAATGGAATACCTACAGAAGGTGATGGTCAACGAAGACGTGCCGGTAGAGAAAATTGCAGCACTACTAGTTCCTCAGGGGGATCAGCCCTCAATTACATTCCACACATCGGAACTAGCACCGCCAGCCGCCAGAAGCATGGCTCTGAGCATCACGGTCAATATCTGCAAAAAGGCCGTGGATGCATGCCTGGTTGATACAGGGGCTTCAATTAATGTTTTACCTCCGAAGACCCTGGAACTGTGCGGTGTGCCCAAGGAGAAATGGCTGCCTAGCCCCATCTCAGTTACGGCATATGACAATTCTACCCGTTCCCCTCTGGGAATGGTTTATTTAAAGGTGGAGCTGGGCCCAGTAAGTCATGCAGAGGTCGAATTTCATACTCTAGAAATCGACCCTTCCATAAATGTCATTCTGGGACGTCCTTATATTAAAACTGTTGAGGCGATTCCTTCTACGAATCACCAATGCCTCAAATTCCCTTACAAAGGACGAATTATTAAAGTGACGAGCATGCCGATCCTTGCTGCTGCTCATACCTTAAATATTAAATCTGCTGTTTTACCTGGCCGACAACCTTTTCTGTCGGTATTACAGGTCTACCGTCCAGTGGCTGATCCTTTGAAAGCCGCTACCATTTCTCCATACCCATTAAATGCTATCAAAAGGGGGAAGAATCATGATGAAAAATGGCTATCAGCCTGGGAAAGGTCTGGGCACACAGTTGCAAGGCAGGACCACTCCTGTCAAAGATCATCGGGCAGTACCCGGAAGCGGTCTGGGCTATAGGCCGAGGAAACTGAAGCAAGACAGGGTTCAGCAAGAAGATGGTCAAGAAATCTTGGAAACAATGTCCACACCACTTAAAGAAGGCCGAGATCCCTTAACATGGACCCTATATACACACTTTGTGAAAGGGGCCATACTTAGTCACGACAACACGGTGGTCATTACTTCATGTTTTGACTTCCATGACATATATGGGAGGGACTTGGCCAGACATTGTTCCGAACTACTTACGTACCAATTCTTGGAGGCTTTGCGGCCTATGAAAAGGAGAAAATTCCATGACCCCGAATGCGAATGGTACAGATGGTTCGACCTGAGGGACCTATACATAGCACTGAACAGATTATTCCTGGATCCTGCAGAACCCAAGTGGCCACCGCAGATCGACGAGCTAATTGAGAGCCCTGGCGCAATCTTTGATAAGCGGATACTGCTGTCCGAACAAACTGATGAAGGGGAGCCAGATGACCCCTATGAAGCTGGTTATACAACAGATCTGCTCTGGAGGGGGACATATCCTTCACATGTCCTAATGCTCCATACTCTATTTCGCACACTGCTCTTGACCCCGACTTGGTCGCGGGTCATTACTGAAGACATTCCACGGGCCCCGCCCGTTATGATTACTCTGTCCCCTCGGGACCTTATTCCACAACCTCCTCTCGACCTAGAGAGGATGTATGATCTGATCTGGGACATATTGCTATATGATCCCCCTAATCCTCTGGCCTTGGTGCCGCTTCCTCCGTCTGATTCCCCTTCCATTTGTATTCACTCCTGCTTCATGTATAATTCCTCCGATATCAAAAAAAAAACGCCAATTTTACAACAAATTCTTCCCAAATCATTATCGAGGAAACATCTTACTTGTCCGATTACACCCCATCGCGCGGGTCCGTCGGTCAAGATTCTCTCTTAAACATACTCTGCCCCTCCCCACGGGAGGATTCCCCTGTATTTCCACTTATATCCCAGGATTTTCATCCTGCTTCATCTTCATTAGGTTATGATAGGCAGTTTAGTGAAGTTAGGAAGTCTAGTTTTAGGCAGGTTAGTCAGGTTAGGAAGTCTAGGAAGCCTAAGGGTAGGCAAATTCCAGAAAGATACCTCCAGGATTTGGCTGATAAATGTTCTTTTTGCTCTTTAATCCCTCAGCTTTTAGAAGATCCAATTCAGATGCCAGAAGATTGTACAGATGATGAGTCAGTCAATGATGGGTATGGGGTATATGAGTTAGTGCATGAAAAGGACCCCATTGTTGAAGATGAGGAAGATGATGAGGACGCAGCTGAGGCGTATGCCAGTGGAGTGAAGAGATTTGATGAACCCTCAGCTGCCGTAGAAGAGCCCACCAAAGAAATAAACTTAGGGACTGAAGGCGAACCTAAGGTTGTCCTCGTCAGTAAAAATCTTTCTACAGAGGATGAGAAGGCAATGGTACAAATGCTTAAGGATTATAAGGACACTTTCGTCTGGAGTTACGAGGATATGCCGGGGTTAGATTCATCTTTAGTTGAACACAGGTTAACATTAAAGGATGGAGCTAGTCCGGTTAAGCAGAATTTAAGGCGATTCCACCCACAAATGGCTTTAAAGATGAAAGAAGAGGTCGACAAATTACACAAAGCCAAATTCATTAGAGTTGTCCTTTATCCACAATGGGTGGCCAACATAGTCCCGATTATGAAAAAGGACGGGAAGGTCAGAATTTGCATTGACTTCCGCAATCTGAACCGGGCGTGTCCTAAAGATGATTTTCCATTGCATCATATTGATGTACTCATCGATAACACTGCTGGCTATGAGACATTATCGTTTATGGATGGATTTTCAGGATACAACCAGATTAAGCTGGCAGAAGAGGATCAAGAGAAGACTTCATTCACTACACCTTGGGGAACATATTGTTATGTCGTCATGCCATTTGGATTGAAGAACGCTGGAGCCACTTATCAAAGAGCTATGATGGCAATATTTCATGACATGATGCATATAGATTTGGAAGTGTATGTGGATGACTTATTGGTTAAGTCTAAAACGAAGGCTGAGCACGCCAAAGTTTTGGCAAGGGTATTAGAGAGATCGAGAGAGTATCAGTTGAAGATGAACCCCAAGAAATGTGTATTCGGGGTATCTTCAGGGAAATTGCTTGGATTAATTGTCAGCAAACGGGGAATTGAGATCGATCCCAATAAGGCGAAGGCTATCAGAGAAATGCCACCTCCCAAAAACTTGAAAGAGTTAAGAGGATTAATCGGGAGGTTACAATTTATTCGCCGTTTTGTCTCCCAGCACTCACAAAGGTGTAAGCCGTTTTACGAGCTTACTAAGCCATGAGTCAAATTCAATTGGGACGATAAGTGTCAGGAGGCATTTGATGGATTAAAGGACTATTTGGCAAGTCCTCCTGTTTTGAGACCACCATCTCCAGGCAAACCATTGATACTTTATATTTCTGTCCTGGATGATGCAGTCTGGGCTGTCCTAGCACAAGAGGATGAAGAAGGAAAAGAGAGGGCAGCCTACTATCTCTCTAAACTTCTCAACCCCGCTGAACAGAGATACACGGCGATGGAGAAAACATGTGCAGCATTAGTTTGGGTTGTGCAGAAATTGAAGCATTATTTTCTGGCCCATGAAGTCCATCTCATCGCTAGGATGAATCCGATCAAATTCCTTCTTGAGAAATCTATTCTTACTGATAGGTTAGCGCGATGGCAAAGCTTTCTATCTCAATTCGATATCATTTACATTCAACAGAAAGCAATCAAGGGCTATGCCATAGCAGAACATCTCGCTCATCATCCCCTTCCTCGATTTGATCCAGTGCGATCAGAGTTTCCGGATGAGGAACTGATGTCCGTAAATCAAATCAGAGATGATATGTGGACTCTGCATTTTGACGGAGCTCTGAATTCTCATGGAAAGAAGATCGGAATCGTTCTGTTATCACCTGAAGGTGTCACCATTCCACAAGCCTTTCAGCTTGACTTTCCAGTCACCAACAACATAGCTGAATACGAGGCACTTCTTGCTGGCCTCGAGGCTGCTCATTTCCATGGTGCCACCAAACTCAGGATTGTGGGTGATAGCTAATTAATTCTTCGCCAAGTGCTGACCAAGTATCGAACTCTTTATCCCAAGCTCAAGCCATATCAAGAACTTACTTCTGCTTATTCAAAGCTTTTCACAAAATTGATCTTTGTCCATGTCCCTAGGAATCAAAACATCTTAGCTGACGCTCTAGCTTCACTTGCATCTTCCCTTGATTTTTCTATCAGCAAGCAATCCGAATCAATCATAGTTCATAGGCGTCTTTCACCTGCCGTGAAAGATCCTTCATTTCTTAGAACTAAGGAGAAGTTGCTGAAGAAATTCAAAGATGGAAGTATTGTGGAGAAAAGAGAAATCATGTTGATGGAGCTGTTAGAAGAGATGGATGATGAACAGAAGCCATGGTATTATGAAATTGCAAAATATTGTGAAGATCAATCGTATCCTGAAGAAGCTACAACTGAGGAAAAAAGAGCTATCAGGAGAGTTGCTCAACGATACACCCTAGTTGGGGGAGCATTATATAAGAGAGGTTTTGATGGAGTTCTTCTGAGATGTTTAGACGAGGATGAGCTTTGGAAGGTTATGGAAGGAGCTCATAGTGGAGTTTGTGGTGGCCATGTCAATGGACAGATGCTAGCAAAGAAGATCCTTAGACAAGGATTTTATTGGCCAACCATGGAAGAAGATTGTGTAGGATATGTCCGTAGGTGTGCTAAGTGTCAACTTCATGCCGACAAAATTCATTCTCCTGCATCTTCACTCCATCCTGTTTCCTCCCCATGGCCTTTCTCCATGTGGGCTTTCGACATTATTGGACCTCTTGGTAACTCAGATTCCGGCATTAAGCAAAAATCTTTCATTCTCACGGCAACGGAATACTTCACCAAGTGGGCAGAAGCTGAAGCATACGTGGAGATCAAAGCATCAACCGTCTGCAAATTCATCATGAAGAACATCATCACAAGATTCGGAATTCCAAGTACCATCGTCACCGACAACGGACCGCAGTTCGTGTCACAGGAATTGAAGGACCTCTGCAACAGGTATAGAATTGCATTGCATCATTCATCTCCTTATTATCCGCAAGGCAATGGCCAAGCAGAGGCAACTAATAAGACTTTGATAAAAATTATCAAAAAGACGTGTAAATCTAACAAATTCGCAGATTGGCCAGAAAAATTGGTTGAGGCTCTATGGGCCTACCGAACTTCAATCCGCACGCCCACTGGACAAACTCCTTATTCCTTAACATTTGGAATGGAGGCGGTAGTTCCATATGAGATCCTTATACCGTCATTAAGAGTACAATTGAACAAGGAATTCTCCATTGATGAACATCGTTCAGCACTCCTTGCTCAATTAGAACTTTTAGACGAGAAAAGATGGTCAGCTGCTAATCATGCGTAAGCTTATCAAAACAGATTAGCACGTTTTTATCAAAAGAAAGTCATTGAACGAAAGTTCAAAGTCGGTGAAATGGTCGTTAAAAGAATTTTTGTAAAACCTGGTGGTCCACGTTCTAAGCTACAACCCAACTGGGAAGGACCTTATGTTGTATCACATGCTTTTCCTGGTAATGCTTATCGTCTTGTTAATGCAGAAGGAGAAGAGCTAAATCATCCATGGAATGGTTTACATCTTAAGAAATACTACCCTTAGGTTAAAGAGTCGATCAGTATGGTTCAAAGACCAGAGGAATCAGAAAATTTATAAACTCAAATTTCTTTATTAGTCTGAATAATTTAACTTTAAACCCATTACTGCACACACTGACACGTTTGATTCGTGAGTAACAAGAGATGCCAAGTCCTAAAGAATATCAAAAGCTTGACTAAGAGTGTAAAGTACAAATCATTCCTTTTAAAGTAAAATTCTGTTTTACACTTGGCCCATGATGTCGGAACGAGGCTTAAAATAGACTACCAAGAATACCCGCCATCTTAGTAGGAGGCCGTTATAAAAAAAATGGGGGAGATCCGTTCCAAAGCAAAGCAAAGAAAGAAAAGAATAGAAAAAACAAAAGGAAAAGGCAAGATTCAAAATCAAAAGGCCAATACACTACAAACGTCACATCAAGGCCATGAAATGAAACAAAAGGGAACGCAAGGTCGATAAATACCCCGGAAAGAAAATGACCGAACCCCAACAGATATTAGGGTTGGAAAGGAACATCTTTTTAGGTCTCCGGAACCTTCTCATGGACTTTCTAAATCTATTCTTCTTTTCTTTCTAAAGAGGTGTACTTCAAACTTAAAGAATGGCTTAGATTGACTAAGGGTCAAATCATCAAATGGGATCACGAATGGAAACACAAGTTCAAACACGATGGGTTTTAAGTTAAGTTGTTAAAGAACAATTTGGAAATTAAGTTAATAAATGAATATGATCTTTTGATCTAAGTACCATACTGGTCTTTTAGTCAAAAAGTCAAAAAAATACATATGTCAAAAATTCAAAAAAAAAACATAGTAAAAAATTCAAAAAAAAATACATAGTCAAAAATTCAAAAAAAATACATATGTCAAAAATTCAAAAAAATGTATATGTCAAAAATTCAAAAAAAATACATATGTCAAAATTCAAAAAAATTGCATAGTCAAAAATTCAAAAAAGTACATATTTCAAAAATTCAAAAAAATGTACATTTGTCAAAATCTAAAAAAAGAATACATATTTCAAAACCCAAACAAAAATGAATATTTCAAAACCACAAAAATATTTCAATTAACATTTGCTTGTTGCATTTAATGTGTTTCACTTCTTTTATTTTCAGTGAGCATCTGTTTGCTTGCATGTTGCATTTTGCTTAAGTCTGATTATTCTTATTACCTTTGTTAATAAAGGCTATGCCCCTTGACTATTTATTCAAGGAAAAGATTGATTGACCATTTGTTTGGTCAGGCAAGGGGCTAAGCCTAAATAGATACTTAACCTGTTTGTTAAGTGTTGTACAGGATGCAAGATAAGCACAGGAACACGAGATTGGAGCCCAAAAGTTTCATGTATATATCAAAAGTGTTTTATACATGATACATGAAAGGAAAAGAAGTACATAAGCCCTCAAGGCTGGCTCTCCCCTCCGCCCTCATCTAACTGGCTCTGGGTCTCGTCAGGTGCATCTGGTGCTGGTCCTCGGCTGGGAGGTGGAGGTGGCCCCATCGTGCTCGGCCCCGCCTGGCCGGAAGACACGACAGCGCTGGCAGTGAAAGCGCTCGTCAAACTGCGCTCCTGCGCACGCTGTCGAGCACGCCTGTACCTCTCCTCCACACTCTGGCGCTCATGCTCTGCAATGCCAAGCTGGACTCGAAGAGCGGATATCTCAGCATCCATCTTCTGCCGCTCCTGCCTCTCCCGCTCTCGCTCCTTGTTGATGACCTCCAGGCGGGTCTAGAGGCGCGCAAGATCTCCAACCGAAATTCGGGCCACCTGCTCCTCTAGAGCCCGGATCCGCTCTGCATCAGCCTCGGCACGAGTCGCTGTAGCACAGGCATCCGCTTCAGCCCTCTGAAGGGCTTCTTGGAGCTCAGCAACCTGCAGAAGAAGATTTTGTTAGTTCAAGACAATCAAGTAAATCAAGTCAAATTCAAAAATCAAAACTTACCCGAGCAGCACGGTCCTCCTCCGCAAGAGAAGCCCGGTGGATGGCAGAGGCGAGCTGACTCTGGAGGTCAGCCAGGGCAGCATCGTGCGCAGCGGATGATGAAGAAGATGAAGCTCCATAGGTAGGGGGAGCCGCCTGGGTGTAGACGGCTCGCTGCACCAAAAGAACAATGTCAGTGGTTAATCGCCAAAACAATTAATTAATTAAAACATGCATTCATATTCATTCATACATACCAGATCAAAGAGCTCTTTCTGGACTTGTTCGAGCTGGGCCTCAGCATCATGTAGGCGGGCCCGGAGGTCGATGATGACCGCATCACGAGCATCCTGCAAATCACATATACATACATTCATTCACCAACATAAATCAAGATAATAATAAAATTAAAGACGCATGAATGCATACTTACATCGAGTGGACGGAGGAGCCGCAGCTGGTCGGCGTAATGGACCCGGTACTGCTGGAGGTAGCCCTCGCTACTCTCCGCACGGGACTCCACTCTAATGCCCCGACGGTGCCAGTCCTCGTACTGCTCCGGGAACTTGGCACGCCAGTCGGTGAGGGATTGCTTTCCCCTCATGCTCCTTCCGATGCCCTCCGGGACCTCTTCATCTATCCATTCCTGATGGAGGCCCAGAGTCCTCATCACGAGCCGGAGACGGAGGGGCTCGATCTCGTTGAGGCAGTGCACCCACATCTGCCTCCCGAATCTCCTCCTACCAGCCGTCACCCATGGCTGACCCTCCTCGTTCATGCCCAAGTACGGGCGCCAGATTACCTGCATATAGGTTAGATGCATTCATAAATAAATTGCACTTAAGGAATAAAGAATTGCATTTAATAAAAATTGAACAAGTTAAAAACTTACCAGTAGCTCTGGATAATCTAGGAACTGACGGCGGAGGGCTGTCAGCTGGTGGTGCTGCGGAGCCGTGTCCACAATTGGCTGCCAACGGCAGGCCAATGGGACGGCATCCGGACGAGCAATCCGCGCTCTGCCGAGCGGGAAATAGTGGTAGCTCCACACCTGCATTCATGAACATATAGGTTAGAAAAATCATTGCATTACACATTGCATATCATGAATAAATAATAAAACATTTAATACCTGAAGGAACGGCGAGAAGCCACTGATAGTTGTCTCGCGGTCCGGCGTTACCGCGGATAGGTCTGCGAACAGGTGGGCCAGAAGGGCCGCACCCCAAGCATACTCCCCTAAGCTATCTAGGTCATCTAATAAATAAAGAAACCTATAGTGGATATGGTCGCCCTTCGTACCGAAGAGCAACCGACCGAAAAAGAAAACTAAAAAGACTCTGAGCTGTCTGTCTACCTCTTCTACCTGACTCGGGTCACTACAATAGGCAGAGGAAGATGACTCGGCTAGCCTATCTCTAAACTCTACCCGGGTCTCGTCAGACCGACGCCGGAGCTCATCTAGACCTAGGGCAGCCTCTACTTCTACCCTAGGAACCATCCTAGACTCCCTACCTATACTGGATACCTCTATCCCTAGCAAGGCCTCTGCTAATCCCTGATAGTTGGGGTAAGTAACCCCACTAACTGGTCGGCCCTCTACTCGCAGGCCAGTGATCCTGGCCACGTCCTCTAAGGTGGGGACCATATGCCCCCAAGGCATCAGAAATGCCCGACTCTCTGCTTGCCAACGCTCCCTGAGCGCCTGCAGTAGGACTAGATCGAGCCAAAATGGCTCGATGTCTAGTATCTCGCCGAACCCCATCCGGCGCAGGCGCGCCTTCTGAAAATCCGGGAGTCCCCTATACGCCCCTATCACTAAATCCCAGGAAATCCTAGCCCTCATCACTCCCTGCAAAAAAATAAAAAATAAGGTCAGTAATTAATAAAAACAGGAAAATTCACTTTCTGTTTTGAAAGGCGTCAGCACACACAGACGTATTTCAAAACACGTCCATATGCCCTGACGTAATTCAAGATTATTTTCTAGGAATTTAAAATTCGAAATTTGGATTGAAAGACGTCGACCCAGGGCGACGCCTTTTGAAAGGCGTCACCTGGTCTGGACGCCTTTCAAGTCCAGATTTCGGGTTCCTTCAAGAACCCCTTTCTTCCCCTCTTTTTTTCACCCCAGTCAAACCATGGAGGACTTACCGTGTGGAGGTCGCCCTCCTCTTCCTCTTCCACCGCCATGGGCGCCGGTGGAGGGAGTTCCTCCTCCAAGAAGGCCGCGGCTTCGACAAGGGCCGCCGGGATCTCCTCGAGGGCTTCTTCTTCTTGCCTCTGCCTCCTCTTGGCTATGATCTTCGTCTTCCGAGAACCCTCACCACGCTCCATGGCTCGAGAAGAGGGAGTTTTCGAGAGGAAGAGGGAGAGATCGCCGGAGAGATTGTCGGTCGCCGGTGAGGAGAGAGGAGGATTTTTGTGAAAGTGAGGAAGAAAGGGGGGCCTTCGCGGGTCTGTAACAGAAAGAGTGAAAGGCGTCGACACAAGAAGACGCGTTTTAGGGCGCATAAATTGAGGCGGCAAAGGACAGCTGTTTGAATTTGGTTGAAACACGTCCACTTATATGGACGCGTTTTAAGTTTTGGTCAGAGCCGTACAGAGGAAAATCATGAAAGGCGTCTTGATTACTGGACGCATTTCAGGGAATTAATCATGGAATTAATGGTAAAATCCTGGGAAAAGTAGGAGAGAGAGTTGAAAAGCGTCGATGGACATAGACGCGTTTTAAGCTTTAAATCGGGTTTTTAAGGATTAAATTGAATTTATGGAAAAGAATTTACTTTGAAAGGCGTCTTTCTGAGTGGACGCGTTTTACATTTTACAGAACCCGAATTGTTGAATTTTCAGGAAAAATCAGGTTTTTACTTAAGGAAAAATCATGTGCACATCACAGAAAGTTGGGGAAAGATTCTAAGGCATGAAAAATCAATCTTTATTCAATAAAATCAATCTTTATTACATCAACATCAAAATCAAAAAGAGAAAGAGGACATTCAAGAGAGAATATCATGAAGACCTTTAAGATAAGGAAATTTCAATCATTTATCTCTGTCTTTAGAGGATCTTACACGATAGCTAAAGCCAAGGTTCCATAGAGTAATGATGATTTGTATGGCTTCATAATCTTCATCGGATTCCAAGTCGCGCTTCTTGATTGGGAGTGTGGGAGAGAATTCAGGAAACTCACGACGGCCCAAACTAAGTTGAGTAAGGCACCGGTGTGGATTGTACAATACAAACTCAGTGGCTCCAATTAACTTGAGATCTGCTCCTGCTGTACGGCGCACCCAAACTGGTTTTCCAACAAGAGCAAGCGGAGACGAGTCGAATATGTTGGATGTCATGAGCTTCAAATACTCTCTCCAATTGGCTCGGGTCTTGAGTTTTGGAACCTTGTTGACCATGTACTCATTGAACTTTACAATATTAGCAATGCAATGAATTGGACTATTCAAGAAGATCTGAGATGGATTTAGAGGCCTTTTCTTGCTATGCTCGAATTTGAAGTGAAGTTCAATCCACAAGGCAAAGAGTAGCATGCATCCATATGGAGGACGACCCACAGAAGCCGCAGAAAGTCCACTATAGAGATATGCTAAGAGTGCAGTGCTAATAAATTTACCTTCGAAAATTGCGCAAATAGCACTAATTTGATCATCTTCCAAGATGTTATCCTGTGCAGGAAAGAATAAGGCACCGGCAAGGCATGTAACGAGAGCTTTCGTTACATCCTCTGCCTCATCCTCCCTTAAATCTTCAATTTCATAAAGAGTCCACTCGGCTAGTTTTGCAAGATTGATCTCCTTCTTGGTGAGGCATCCTTTAGCTTCTGAAGGATCCTTCATGATCGATGTCAATAACTGTTGACCGGTGATTCTCTCTTTTGTCAAGGCTATCTTGTCTCTGTTGTCTCTGGTCTTTGGGAGACCTAATAGAAGTTCCGCCTCTTCTAGAAGGATTGTGCACTCGAAATCTTGGAAGAAGAACGTATGAGTTTGGGGATGCCACCACTCGATCAAGGCGCCCATAGCCGCCCAGTCTACGTTCGCACTTTTGTAATTCTTGGCAAGCACTACAAGTCCTTGAAGATCCCACTTGGATATGAACACTTGCATAGAAAGCTTAACACTTTTTGCAAGTTTACGAATCCAAGGGAGAGACGTGAACTTTCTTGGGCCAGGAAACATGGGGTAATTCTGAAAGAAAAATAAAAAGGGAGCTTGATGAAGTTTGATGAAGAGCATGATGGAAGACATGAAGAACATGAAAAGAAAGTTGATTGGACTTACTTGAAGATTGGGATCTCTTCCATTGAGATGATTCTCTATGTCTGCAAACTTCTCTAGAGACATCTTCATCTTCTTGTTTGAGGAATCCATCTCCCTTTTTCGGAATACCTCCTTTTTGAAGCTTGGGAAGCTTGAAAACCTTGAAGAAACCTTAAAAATTTAGAAGAAAACTCTCCTTTGGATCTTTGGATTATGGTAGGATTGCTTGGGAATAACCTAAGGGTGTTTATATGGGAGGAATTGCGATCCTAAGTAGACCTTTTCCGGATTGGAAAAGGGATGTGCATTGATAGAGTTGGAGTTCGGGTAGAGAACAACCAGAAACATGTTTCTGTGAGTAAAAGGCGTCTAGGAGAACTGACGCGTTTCAAATTTGAATGGCGTCTGCTCGACACGACGCGTTTTAGTAAATCTACTATTTTCCCCAAAATTCTTAGATTTTAATGTTTAAATTGAATATTTGTTTGGAATTACTAATAATTTTGATTGCAGAAAATTCAAGAAAGCCTGAGTAAAGTTGGAAATGTCAAGAAGATCCCATTGTGGAATTCAAATCCCGACCATGGCTAAAAAGACGGTTATTTCTACCCTTATTTCATGTAATTATTTTGCATTTGCATTACTATATGTTAAATATTTATTAGATTATATCAAGGACCTTGTTGTTTTGATGAAACTGGAATTTGAGTTCCCCTACAACAAAAACAGTGATAATTCCAGAGGATTCTTAATCGCACGGATAGGCCGTTGGGTTGTTGATTAGTGAGGACGATGGTTCCACTTTTTGTGAAACGGTGCGTGGATAAACGAGCTTCGGCTTAGCACTGAATTACAAGAATTGGTATCTTGACTCATTGATAACAATTTAACAATATTATCCTTGATTAATTTATATTTTATTTGACTTTATATTTTTCTTTTAGCCCAGCATGCATCATGTAGGACTTTGAAATTATTGAAATAAGAATTAATTATTGATTAAGTTTCAGACCATTAATCAAATAACTCCAACATGATATGAAATATTCCATTCCGAATTGAGTATCTTGATTATCTTTGAGGTTCGCTTAAAGATATCCTTAGAATTCTATCCTTGATTGGATTCTTTATCCAATATTCTTGTTTTCTTTTAAGATCCATCATGGCTGTAGCACGTCCACATTGGCTGGCAAACGCTCCCCATGATGAAACCTGCAGTGTCTACGACCTGGGGTACTTCCCACTCCGAGGATGTTGATCGACTTTATTTTATTTCCTTGTCTACTTCATCCAGACAGAATTAATTCCATTGATCTCTTTGAGCTATCTTCATTGATAATTTTGAGAAAAATTCCAGTCATGTGATGTTAAGAGCGTGTCTCATCACACCTTGGCATCACCTTTTCAGTACATTCCATTCCATTTTACTCCCTTGCAAAGACAATGCCAAGGTGAGGCAGCTGTAGACACGCAAATTTTGACGTCATTTCGAGTAAATTTCGTATCATACAATAATGCCTCGAAATGGTCTGATAATTAATCATTAATTGATTTTTATTAATCTTTTTAAGTGTCGGGTTTAACAGATGTGTTTAAGTTAATCAATTGAATTGGTTTTAGCTCAAATTTGAGTTAAAATATGAAGAATTCTAAAAGACGTCGACCCAAGTGGACGCCATTTAGACTTTATTCTTATTTTAGTGATTAAATTTGATTTTTAATTAATTAATTAATTAACTAAAAGGCGTCTGGTAATGTCGACGCGTTTTAAGTTTCCTAAGTGATTTTAACTTCCCCTCCGGATGTTTATCCTTATCTTAATTAGTATAAAAGACGTCTATATAGGTAGACGCGTTTTACCTAATAAAGATAAAGATAAGTTTTCCCGGATATTTATCCTTATCTTAATTAATCTGAAAGGCGTCAGCCATGGTGGACGCGTTTTAGATAATTACAGATAAAGATGAATTAATTAGTATTTATCTGTCAATTAAGATGGATAAATTCGAGGTTTTTTGCTATGTTAATCGCGAACGCAAGAAAAAGCCTATAAATACCTTGCATGTTGAAGAGTTAAAAAAGTTGAAATCCATTAAGAGAGAGCATTATTATAGCGAGTTGAAGATCGAAGCAACAACGTCGGAACGCCGGAGCGCTGCCATTTCCAGAAGTCGGCGTCCTTTCAAGATCTTCATCCTTTCAAAGCTTCATCCGATTGGGCATAAGTGTTTCATTTCTGCATTTTCATTTTCATCTTCATTAATTTCATTCTTCATTCACTTCATGCAAACACACACCACAGCATAATTTTTCAAAACCTACTTGATTTAAGGGGTTTCAAAGTCACTCAACAAGTAAGTTTGATGTTCAATCATATGTCCAAAATCATGATTAGTTCAGATACTGCTTCTACTTAAATTCTCATCATCATTGTTTCTTCGTTTTCTGTTTCTGTCTCTGCTGCACTCAACAACAACGAGAGATTCAAAAGGGGAAATCAAGCACAAAGTCAGAAAGACTTCTGGACGATCCTCAACCTCAAATTCAACAGCAAGAACAAAAAGCAAAGAAATGGCTCTCTTTCTTCAGCCGGTTGAGGAAGGGGAACCAAGGACTCAATCTTCCGCGTTTGAACAGGTAAGCGATCATATCTCTTTTGAAACTTTTTAGTTAAAAGTTTCTGGCGATCACTGCACTTAGTTGCTATTTTTAATAGGTTAGTTTACACTAAACAACATAGATTTTTTATGTAATCACACGGTCATTCTAAGCACCTACACCTAGTAGCCGTTCTTTTATAATAAGTATGTTTGCGATTTTTCATAAAAACCCATACTTATTCGAAAACTCGTCTAATTATCCATCGACTTGAAAACCTTTTGCGTGTGACCCACTAGGCCCAAATACCAATCTAGTTAATGGCTCATTAAGCCTAGTAACTCTTTACAGACCTACTGAATTAATTAATATCCTTATATTTATTAATCAGCCGAATTTAATGTCCCATAGTAAATTCGGACGGGCTTCCGATCACGTTAGATGCCAAGTAACATCGCGTGATCCTGGATTACATTGGGGTTATCGCAACTCTCTATTGGAACTTTTCCGTCATCGGTTAGCGCGCGAATATAATCCTTCATCCGTACAATGTTCTTGAATCGACTTAGGGTATGATTTATTGTTAAACCCTAGCCGGTCGATTCACTTGAATAAAATGCCGATAATCTATTTGGATAACTCTTTATCTGATACAGCGTCCACCCTGGCCAGGGACTTAAGCGCATCATTCCCGGAACATTATCTCTCATAATACCGAGAGCGGATGATCCTATATTGAATACACAATTACCTTCGATGGCATTTCTCTGAACCCGATCATTTGATTTATTGATAACCCATGGCAAGGGATTCGTTAGTCAAAGTCAAAGTTCAGAGACTTACTAACAAGGTATCTTTGGTGTCTTAGGTCCAAGGATCATCTACGTAACCGAGACAAAAGAATCGAGCTGGTTAACAGTGAGGTATATACCATCCAGCGATTCTAGGTCGGATCAATTCAGTAAACTCATTCCCCAATGAGCACCTACAGGTCTAGCATAGTGTCTCCACACAAGTGACTTATAGGATCACTCACCCTCATCATATGAGGTGAAGAAACCTGTACTAGTCTATCCGGAGGTTTGATGTCCATCTCAAACATACTTCGACTAGGAATAATTAAGAACATGTGTTTATAAGTCTTCGGTCCCGTAATTATGATCTCGTCATAATCTGAAAATTGTTGCACATGTTCATAGACTTCATCGTGATACGATAATCATAGATCGAACTAATTACACACAATGAATTAATGTCATTACATTAATAAACTGAATGATACATAATATTGGATTGGCTTTCAGACCACCTAATACTAACACTCCTCCTACGCCAATCTTCTCCTCTTGTTTGGGTGCCTCCGGGTCTACGAGAGGGTTCCGACCCCGGAGGTCCCACGAAGGCAACAACTGAAACTGGCCGTCTTGCTCCTTTCTTCCACTCTCAACATATCTTTTTGTTACCACCTGTCTAAGATCTTGGCCTACCCTCTGTCCGTTGCTGTCTAGTCCCTCGGCGGCCTCGCCATCGCCGCCGGGTTCTGTCTCTTCTACTTTTACGATGGTGAATCCTGTGGCCGCCGCCACCCTAAGGAAACAGATGCACTCCTTCACAATGTCTGTCAGTGATGGACTGGATCGGATCGCCAACTCCACTTTATTTTGGTATTTTAGTTCACCTCATTACTCATAATCAGGGATGCAAGAAGTTGCTTAACAGTGAGTACGGTCATCCTATGGTTATGTTTATCTTCAAAGTATGAGTCTATCCTTAACATCCCTTTTTAAGGAAAAATCACTGAAAAGAACACAATTTTTTTTAAATATATATCTAATAGGGGAATTCAAATATTTAAAAGAGCACTCTTGCTAACGTTTATATTTATCTGAGACAATAGTTTCTTTCACCTCTCCATGTAATAATAGTTAATAATTACATTAATTATTAACTATTATTACGTGGAGAGGTGAAAATGTAATAACAACTGCAGAGCCTAGATGCTACCCTTCTCTCTCTGGATTTTCTAGAGAGAGAAGCTTTGCGGCCTCTCTTTCTCGTGTCCGACCATGGCTAGCCACGTCGCCGCCCCCCCCCCCCCCCTCTATGCTTTCTACACCTTCGTAAGCCGCCACCCCTTCTGCTTTGAGTTTTGGATCCCTTAGCCAAGCTGGAGATGGCCCCTGCCTGTGTGTTTCTTCACCATGATGTGCGTCTGCAGACTCTTTGTAGATTGTTCCTCCACGAGCTTCGTGTAAGGAATCGCCATAAACGCAGCGGAAATAAAAACAACGATTCCAATGTATCGGTTGCTGGGATCGTAAAACGGACATTAAAATAAATGCGGGAAGAACGGTTCTTCACCTTTGCGGGGTTTCGAATCTCCCGTGGATGATGCCGACTTGGTAATCGCGCACGCGCACGATCTCTAGAGGTATCCACATGAGTTCCCGCAGCAGACGCGATTTCCTCCTCGACTTGAGTGCTCCGACCAGATCTCAAATCCATCATGCGCGGAGAGAGACAGATCCACTCCAAGAGAGAGAGAAGGAGAGAGAGAGAGGAGATAGAGAATCTGGGGTAAAAATTCATCCAACCAACCTTTTTATCCCTCCCTCTTGGCCCTCCTTATATAGAAATAAGGATAAGCACAAGGATTAATCCTTATGATTATCCAGGAGTTTGGCCTTAGATAATTCTCCATTAAATCTTTATGTTTATCCTGCGGCTTTTCATAAAAACCCAGATAAGCATGAAATTTAACATCTCTCACCGTCTGACGAGAACTCTTATGTGTGTGACCCTCTAGGCCCATATATCAGTCCGGTTGCAGGCCCATTAAATTTAGAACTGTTTCTTGAGTTTAATATTTATTAATTAACATTTAAACATCATATGTTAAATGATTAATTTGATAAACAAGTGAATTATCATCTGATGATCAAATCACTTGGCCTTCTGATCATGAACAGCACCAAACACTACCTCGTGATCCCATAAGATGTATGGGATACTGTTCCCTTTAATTGAACCTTTCCGTCTGCAGATACCGCACAGATATAATCCTTCACTCATGCAATGTCCCAATAACGCAAGGGTATGGTTTTATAGTCAAACCCTCTATCGCATTATCCAGATGGATTCCAGTACACAGTTAATATCTAGAAAGACATCTCTTTCATTTGACCATGGCCAGGGATTTCTGTGTACACATCCATAGGACATTCTCTCTCCAGTCTTATACCAAGAGTGAGTGATCCTTTGTTGTTCACTCAATTACCTTCGCAAGCTTTCCACTGTATCTGAAAGACCGATTATGGTGGACTTAATGGTTAAAGTCCACGAGTCAGAGAATCAAGATACAATGGTCCACAAACAAGGTATCATTGGTGACTCAGGTCAAAGGACCAACTGTGCTACTGCAACGATTGAATTCTCTGGTTGACTAATAGGTATAATTACCATTCAAGAATTCTTATTTGGGTCTGTTCAGTGAACTCATTCTCTAATGAGCACCCACTTGTTTGTCTTAGTGTCACCACACGAGTGAATGTGAGATCATTCACCCTCATCATATGAGCAGACATAACTTGTGTCGATCTTATCGGATATTTAATGTCCATCTCAAATATCCTATGATCGAGAACGATTTAAGATAATTGACTGAGGATATTGATCTCACTATCATGATCTCATAATGATTCAATATCCCATACATTTGTCTATGGACCTTCATTACGATAGTTACTTTGCGAGAACTATAAATGAAGAAATAATTGCCTTTATTAATTATTTGAACTAGAATGTACAATGATTGGCTATGAGGCCACCCAATTCTAACATTCTCCCACTTGGACTATAGCCAATCACCCATGTGTCTAAGTCCCATAGACTTAAGGTGACGTTCTAAATTGTTTTGAGACAATGGCTTAGTCAAGGGATCTGCTACATTATCTTCAGATGAGACTTTCTCAACTACTATATCTCCTCGGGCGATGATCTCATGAATCATATGAAATCGTCTCAGAATGTGCTTTGACTTCTGATGTGATCTTGGCTCCTTCGCTTGAGCTATTGCCCCATTGTTGTCACATAATAATGGAACAGGATCTGAAATGCTTGGAACTACTCCAAGTGCCGAGATGAACTTCTTCATCCAAACCGCCTCCTTGGCCGCTTCAGCTGCAGCAATGTATTCTGCTTCGGTCGTCGAATCTGCAGTAGTTTCTTGTTTTGAACTCTTCCAACTTACTGCACCTCCATTTAACATGAACACAAATCCAGACATGGATTTGCTGTCATCCATATCCGACTGGAAACTCGAGTCAGTAAATCCTCGAAGTTCCAAATCGTTTCCTCCATAGACGAGAAATAGATCATTAGTCCTTCTCAAGTATCTACGGATACATTTCACCGCCTTCCAGTGTTCCTCATCTGGATCAGCCTGATATCTACTAGTGACACTTAGTGGGTGTGCCACATCAAGCCTAGTACATAGCAATGCATAGATGATAGATCCTATTGCCGAGGCATAAGGAACTCTATCCATGTATGCTCTCTCTTCAGGTGTCTTGGGAGACATTTCTTTAGAGAGATAAATTCCATGCCTCATTGGAACGAGGCCTCTCTTGGACTTATCCATGTCAAACCTTTTGACTATGGTATCTATGTACATAGATTGGGACAAGCCAAGCATCCTTTTGGACCTATCTCTATAGATCCTTATTCCCAGAATATAGGATGCTTCTCCCAAATCTTTCATGGAGAAGTTTTTGGATAACCAAGTCTTTACCGATGATAACATTCCTACATCATTCCCAATGAGTAGAATGTCATCAACGTAAAGTACCAAAAAGGTAACTGCGCTCCCACTAACCTTTTTGTATACACAAGGTTCATCTTCATTCTTAATGAAGTTATAAGATTTGATTGCTTCATCAAATCTTAAGTTCCAAGTTCGGGATGCCTGCTTTAATCCATAAATGGATCTTTGCAGCTTGCATACCTTGCTTGAATGCTCTATGGAAGTGAATCCTTCGGGTTGTATCATATACACCTCTTCTTGAAGGTTCCCGTTAAGGAATGCTGTTTTCACATCCATTTGCCATATTTCATAATCATAGAATGCGGCAATAGCAAGAAGTATTCTGATTGACTTAATCATGGCAACTGGAGAGAAGGTTTCGTTATAGTCAATGCCTTGCCTTTGACGATATCCTTTCGCTACCAGCCTTGCCTTGTATGTGTCAATCTGTCCATCTGCCAATAGGTACTATACCTTCTGGCAGATCAACCAAGTTCCAAACTTGGTTGTCATACATGGACTGAATTTCAGAATTCATTGCCTCTTGCCATTTTTCTGATTCTTGACTATTTATGGCTTCTAGGTAGGTTTGAGGATCATCATCCTCATTTAAGTGCACTTTTAGTTTGCCATCATCGATATGTCCAACATATCTTTCAGGCTGCTTAGGCACTCTACCTGATCTGCGAACCTTTTGTGTATCATCTTGAACAAGTTCTTGAGTCAATGATTCAGTAGATGAACTAGTGTTGATTTGTGGGTCAAGAATTTCTTCTAGTTCTATCTTGCTCCCACTGTCTTCTTTTGAAAGATATTCTTTCTCTAAGAAGACAACTCTTTTTGCGACAAACACCCTTTGATCGCTGGGCTGATAGAAATAATATCCAAAACTCTCTTTTGGATATCCCAGAAATCTACATTTCTCTATCCTGGAATCCAGTTTGTCTGGATCATGTCTTTTGATATGTGCAGGACAACCCCAGACTCTAACATGCTTAAAGTCTCGTTTCTTTCCTTTCCATATCTCATATGGAGTGGAAGGTACTGACTTACTGGGAACTTTGTTCAACAGATATGCAGCAGTCAACAGTGCATATCCCCATAAAGAGATTGGAAGTTTGGCATAACTCATCATTGATCGTACCATATCTAATAGAGTACGGTTTCTCCTTTCCGATACACCATTTAATTGTGGTGTATAGGGAGGAGTCCACTGAGACAAAATACCATTATTCTTTAGATATTCTGTGAATTCTGTACTTAAGTATTCACCCCCTCGATCTGATCGAAGAGTTTTGATACTCTTTCCAGTCTGGTTCTCAACTTCGTTTTTAAACTCTTTAAATTTCTCAAAGACTTCTGACTTATATTTCATTAAATATATGAAGCCATATCTTGAGAAATCATCTGTAAATGAAACAAAGTATGAGTAACCACCCATAGCATGAGTGGACATTGGACCACATACATCACTATGTATTAGTTCCAATAAGTCCTTAGCTCTTTCTCCATGTCCTGAGAATGGAGCTTTGGTCATTTTTCCCATGAGACAAGCTTTACATGTTGCAAATGATTCATAATCAAATGGATCAAGATATCCATTCTTTTGCAACCTTATGATCCTTTTCTCATTTATATGACCTAGCCTACAATGCCATAGGTACAAATTTTTCACATCCTTATCTAATCGTTCAAGAGATTTATTTACCAGACAAACATCATATGAAATATCAAGTAAATATAATCCATTCAATAAATATCCGGAAGCAAACAATTTGTCTCCTTGATAAATTGAACAACCTTTATTCTCTAGTTTCATAGAATATCCTTGTCTATCTAAACATGAAATAGATATGATATTCCTAATAATGCTCGGAACATAATAACAATTTATCAGTTCCAATGAGTCTCCTGACGGCATCTGAAGTCTTGCTGTCCCCACAACTAACGCAGCAACTTTTGCTCCATTCTCGAGCCTCATATCCAGGTCTCCACGGTTCAATCTTCTTTTACTTGTTAACACCTGCAAGTTATTGCAGATATGAGAAACATATCCAGTATCTAATACCCAGGATGTTGATTCTCTATAAGACAAGTTAAGATCGATCATGAGAATACCTGAAGCTTCACCAAGCTTCTCCTTTGCTTTTTCTGCAAGATAAATCTTGCAGTTTCTCTTCCAATGACCTTCTTTATGGCAGTGGAAACATTGACCTTTATCATTGACTTTAGCTTTGTCCTTTTGTGCTGCCGGTTTGCTTTTCACTAGCTTCTTAGGCTTACCTTTCTTAAAGGTCTGTCCAGCTTTTCTTTTCTTGTTGGTCTTACCAACAAGCATTACTTGTGGCTTGTCTTTCTGGATAGTGCCTTCTGCTGTCTTCAACATGTTGAGCAGCTCAGCCAGTGAAACTTCAATTTTGTTCATATTGAAGTTGATAATGAATTGTGAAAATGAATCTAGAAGGGACTGTAGGATTAAGTCGATGTTCAGGTCATTGTTCATAACAAAGTCGAGCACTGCAAGCCTCTCAATCCATTCTATCATCTTGAGCATATGAGTTTGCACAGACGTGCTCTCGCTCATTCTGGTCCTGAACAATTTCTTAGATATCTCATATCTTTCTGTTCTGGATTGTTCACCAAAAAACTCTTGTAGGTGATTCAGAATGGTCTTAGGTTCCATGTTATCATGCTGTCGTTGCAGGTCATTGTTCCAAGCATATAACACTGGACCTTGACAGAGTCCTCATTCCAGTTTTCATACATCATTAATTCATCTTCGTTAGCATTATCACCGGGTTGCACTGGATCTGGTTGATCCAGGACATAGGCTAGCTTTTCACACCTGAGGACAATCTTCAGGTTGCGTAACCAGTCAATATAATTTGGTCCCGTGAGTTTGTTTGCATAAAGTATGCAACGGAGGGGGTTAGGTGACGACATAGCGACCTACATGGAAATATATAAAATGAGCAGATAGTTCTTAAAATCAGATTTAGGACTTTTAATCTAGATTTATGCTCCCACTATTTTTCGGCGATCTGTATGACCCTCTAATATACAGAACGGGAGATTCCGGTGATCTCCTAGTGGGGATCAGAATCCTTCGGGCAACATGCATGTGACCTTGTGGTAGCACAACAAATCACATCAAGTCCCTTAGGCAGTCAACTCTTGACAGTTGCAACATTTGCAATATCCGATCGATTTAACCCCTGAATCAGAATGACCTTGTGGTAGCACAACAAATCAAATGATTCAGTTAAGTTTATCCATCATTACTTAGATGACATGAATTCATAGTGCAATCCTTGTGGTAGCACAACAAAACTACACTATTTATCTATTCATCTTAATGACATCACATGTCGTAGACCTAGGTTAATTTCTAAATCAAATAGACCTTGTGGTAGCACAACAAATCCATTTGAGATAAGAATTATCCTAAGATCTATAATGATGGTGGGTTACGTGGATTATTCTGAATATCTCACGTTTACAACTTAAGTTTTAAAAGAGGGTTTTTTATTGATTTGTAAAAATCGTGCTATCAATAGTATTTCAATTTGAAGTATCATTATATTTAATAGAAATATATATTTATGATAGCATAGTCCACAAATATCACATATATGCAGAAAAATTAAATGGGGATGATCATGGACTGCTAAAGCTACTATGGAATCATCGGAGCCAAACGATGATCCATAATAGGATCCTAATGTGAAAACAGCAACACTGGTTCCATTTGATGCGAGTCCTTCCTCTAGAGGTGTCTTCAGAAGATCCCGTCCTCTTAGCTTAATCTGATACATTTAAATATAAAATTCAGGACTCGCAGGTCCACAAATGTACATTTAAACACTAAGAAACCTTGATCTTATCAAGGGGAGTACAATCTTATAGAATGGTAGAAAGTACACTTGGATTAAGAGAGAGGAGGACACGCATGTCCTATTTAAAATACCAAATGAAATAAGCATCACATTCATTCACATCATTCATCACATGAAAATACTAAGTCCATGATCATCCCACCATAAAACACATCACATGCATCACAATCATCACATAATTGCAGTTTGGTATTAAATTTTGTAAATATAAAATTATAATACCAATTAGTTTTAGAAATAACATTTATTTCAGCATTATCAATAATATTCGAAGCATTATTGACAATTAAATAACTAAACCATTCAGTTAAGCTAAATACTAATTCAAACAATTTGAACAGTAAAATGTAATCAAGTTATGCATGAAATCAGTTTAAAACAGTTTTAAACTAATTAATTTAATAGGGAAATTAATTATCTAAAACAATTTTAAATAATTAACTAACACCCTATTAATAACAAAGTCCTTTAATTGAATAACAGTTATTAAACACTTTAATAAGCTGTTAATAATCATGAAAATAATTAATAACATTTATTAATTATTCCTACAATTATTCTGTTTTAAAACAATTTTAAAACAGGTTTAAATGGGCTTAAATGGGCTAATAATGGGTTTAATGGGGTTAAACAGTCATTAAAAACAATTTTTTAATAAGTCATAAAATGGGCCCAGCCCATTAGGGCCCAGCCCATTAGGGCCCATTGGCCCGAACCCAGGGCCCTAGCTCGGCCAGGGTTGAGCCCTGGCTCGGCCAGGGGGTCTGGCCCAGCCATACCCGAGCCCTGGCTCGGCCAGGGTCGAACCCTGGCTCGGCCCGGCCTACGCCCGGTCCGACCGGGTCGGGACCGGGCGGTCCGGCCGCTCCTTCTTCCCAGCCAAAACCTGCAAGAAAAAACAGAAAACCCTAACAGGCCCGGCGGCTGGAGGCTTTGTGGGCGGCTCCGGCGGCCGCCCCCGGCGGCGCAGGTCCCGGCCGGCGGTGCCCCCGGTGCCGGCGACGTGCCCGGCGCCGGCAGGGCCGCCGGCGGTGGCCAAATCAGGCTCCCCGAGCCACAGTTTTCTCCCCTTAAAATATGTTTTTCCAGGTTTTAAAAAACTAAGTTTGGGCTCGATTTTCAGCACCTCCAAGGGCACTCCGGCGCCGATCATCATGCCCAATCCGTAGAGGTGACTATCACCAAGAGATCTGGACATCCGGGCCGCCATCCCAACACTTGGGAATCGCGTACGAAGCCGCTAAAGTACCCCGTTCGTCGTCCCACGAAGAACTCCGAAAAACCCAAATAAAATCTGAAAAATTACAGAAAAATAATCAAATTATTTGTGTTCATCATATGAACACGATTCCGTCATTTTTAATCGAATTAAACACAAGAATACGTACAATACGGGTTCTTCATGCATAACGAGAAAATCACGCGAAACGATGCCGTTTTACGACCGAACCAGCAACCTGGCTCTGATACCACTGTAAGGAATCGCCATAAACGCAGCGGAAATAAAAACAACGATTCCAATGTATCGATTGCTGGGATCGTAAAACGGACATTAAAATAAATGCGGGAAGAACGGTTCTTCACCTTTGCGGGGTTTCGAATCTCCCGTGGATGATGCCGACTCGGTAATCGCGCACGCGCACGATCTCTAGAGGTATCCACACGAGTTCCCGCAGCAGACGCGATTTCCTCCTCGACTTGAGTGCTCCGACCAGATCTCAAATCCACCATGCGCGGAGAGAGACAGATCCACTCCAAGAGAGAGAGAAGGAGAGAGAGAGAGGAGATAGAGAATCTGGGGTAAAAATTCATCCAACCAACCTTTTTACCCCTCCCCCTTGGCCCTCCTTATATAGAAATAAGGATAAGCACAAGGATTAATCCTCATGATTATCCAAGAGTTTGGCCTTAGATAATTCTCCATTAAATCTTCATGTTTATCCTGCGGCTTTTCATAAAAACTCAGATAAGCATGAAATTTAACATCTCTCACCGTCTGACGAGAACTCTTATGTGTGTGACTCTCTAGGCCCATATATCAGTCCGGTTGCAGGCCCATTAAACTTAGAACTGTTTCTTGAATTTAATATTTATTAATTAACATTTAAACATCATATGTTAAATGATTAATTTGATAAACAAGTGAATTATCATCTGATGATCAAATCACTTGGCCTTCTGATCATGAACAGTACCAAACACTACCTCGTGATCCCATAAGATGTAAGGGATACTGTTCCCTTTAATTGAACATTTCCGTCTGTAGATACCGCACAGATATAATCCTTCACTCATGCAATGTCCCAATAACGCAAGGGTATGGTTTTATAGTCAAACCCTCTATCGCATTATCCAGATGGATTCCAGTACACAGTTAATATCTAGAAAGACATCTCTTTCATTTGACCATGGCCAGGGATTTCTGTGTACACATCCATAGGACATTCTCTCTCCAGTCTTATACCAAGAGTGAGTGATCCCTTGTTGTTCACTCAATTACCTTCGCAAGCTTTCCACTGTATCTGAAAGACCGATTATGGTGGACTTAATGGTTAAAGTCTACGAGTCAGAGAATCAAGATACAATGGTCCACAAACAAGGTATCATTGGTGACTCAGGTCAAAGGACCAACTGTGCTACTGCAACGATTGAATTCCCCGGTTGACTAATAGGTATAATTACCATTCAAGAATTCTTATTTGGGTTTGTTCAGTGAATTCATTCTCTAATGAGCACCCACTTGTTTGTCTTAGTGTCACCACACGAGTGAATGTGAGATCATTCACCCTCATCATATGAGCAGACATAACTTGTGTCGATCTTATCGGATATTTAATGTCCATCTCAAATATCCTATGATCGAGAACTATTTAAGACAATTGACTGAGGATATTGATCTCACTATCATGATCTCATCATGATTCAATATCCCATACATTTGTCTATGGACCTTCATTACGATAATTACTTTGCGAGAACTATAAATGAAGAAATAATTGTCTTTATTAATTATTTGAACTAGAATGTACAATGATTGACTATGAGGCCACCCAATTCTAACACTTCGGTGTCAGGCAATGCCTCTGGATTTGCGTTACCAGGAGCAGCAGACGTGGTTCCCATTTGGTCTTTAGGAGAATCCCGACATGTAGAGATCGTTGTGCCGCTCGCGCCCTCCACAGATCTGGCCACAGTAGAACTCACCACGTTGCCCTCGGGATGTTTAATGATTGGAGCTTATGTTGATAAGGCCGGGCATGATGGCTCTGCGCTTCCTCCCTCCAAGATGGAACACCACACAACCCCTCCTGACCGCCTGACAGTTGGCGTCGTCAGATCTGGAATCACTGCGGTTGGTTTACCCCCCGCAGGCTGTCTTCCTCACACCGTCGGTGGTCAGCTCCAGCACTCGATGGGCGCAAACCTAACGACCCCAGGTTGCTCAGCTCCACTGTCAATAACGGTGTTCGCCGCTTGCCCAGCGCCTAGATCCTCCACGCACCAGTCTCCCTCCCCTCACGAAGGCATGCCTACCACCTGTTGGACGGAAGGTGCCCACGGTCGTCTTGCTGCCGCTGCCCAAAATCTGACGCATGGGTCCACCCTTAGCAGTTGTCAAACCTCCCCCACAGGCCTGCTCTCTCGTATTGTCGATGGTCAATCCGAGCACTTGACGGCCAGAAGCCCAACGCCTGGAATCGCTACACGCCAGTCTGCCTCCCCTCACATGCACACGATCTGTTTGACAGATGGCAACCACAGCCTTAATGCTGCAACTGCCCCAACAGTCAACCCGAGCACTGAGGGGTGGTGCAAATGGCACCCTTAGTGCAACCAGTATTACTCAAAGGTTAATCAACTATTTGTGGACTCACCAAGGAATGGCAGTCGGCGGTTCGCCATCTTGGTGTCCACCACCATGAACGAAGAGGAGACGAAACTCTCGGTGGCCGTGACAATGCCGGCTGCATCAGGCACTTCACCCTCTCATAGGCCCAGAAGCACCCGAACACGGTCCAACGGTCCTCCCACCCCCTATGGGAAGCCAAGTCGGAGTTGACAATGTGGAATAGGAGGGGGGCAGGCGGCGGTGACGACAAGGATCCCCTCTGCTCACAGACTGCTACGTGACAACTTCTTCATCCAATCTAAGCCCGGCAATAAAGGCTTTCCTCTAGATCTCTAGGACCTTGTAGAGGGCGCCATGCTTGCAAGAAACCGAAGATTGTACTCTCCGAGGGAGCACCTCCTCTAGAGGAGATGGAAAGAAAGGAAGAAAAGGGAAAAACAAGGAAGGAAGAGAAGAAGAAGAAGGGGGAGGAGGAAGGGAACCCATAAGTCCATAACTAATTAGAAAAAGGTTTTTGGAATTTAGAGAAAGAAAAATGTGCCAAGATGCCCCACGTAATTTCTCTTCTAGTATAATAGCAGGTGAGGACGGTGGGCACTAATTTAATGCTGCTTCAACAAAATAGAATCTAGCAATATTTGGCACGAAGCCAAACACAACATGCCACTTGACTAGGCTCACATTAGTTGCCACTCTTTACTTTTGGTCGTGATTCACGTGGGACAATGTTGGGAGTTGTAAGGGCTGCGAATGGATGTCAGAGTTCCTCCGTTCGTCTGACTTCAATTAGATTTTTGTTAATGCTGAAAAGTACACTCCATCTCAGTGTAGTGGCTAAATAAAAAAATAATATATATATATATATATATATATATATATATATATATATATATATATATATATATATATATATTTAAATAGGTCCGGTACATACAGGCCGATCTTTGATTGGATGACTCAACATACTGTGAAAAATAAAAAGTCGAGTCCCAATGAACAGTAAAAAGCGTCCCTAATGAGCCGAACCAAATAACGAATTTTAATTTTTTAAGATCATTCAATTGAAGATCGGCTTGTACGGACATGTAAGACACCTCGGGTTATACTTTTTTTTTTTAATTTTTTTTTTTTTTAATTTACTCACTGCACTGAGGAGCGGTGTAAACCGCACCCTCAGTGCATCAAGTATTACTCAAGGCAGAAACACACACTCATTAAGAACCACTTTTGGTTTTTTGGCAAAATTAAGATCATTTATTAAGTTATCGAAAACAGAAATAGATCTCTTATAGTTATTGAAGTCGGAAATGGAAATAATTACTTTTGAAATAGTTATTTTTGCATCTGATTAATTCAATTTTGTTTCTTTATTTTTCTTCTATCTTATATATGTATATGCAAATTATAAAATTCAAAATTCATAAACTACAAGACTTTTACATAAATTAAAGTCTTGTGGGTTTGAAATTTTTAATCATAATTAGAAGAAAGTTTATCAAAATTCAATAGTAACAACAATTTAAAATAGTCTATTATAGCGATGAGGATAGCAAAAACTTAATGGATACGGAAGTAGAAACACTCATTTATATTTCTATTTTCATTTCTAATAAACTTTACAGGAAACAGAAATAAAAGGTGTCACTTTCATTTCCGTCTTCGATTTGCTTGCAGCCCTATTTGAGACCTTGACCCAATGGATCAATGACGTCAACAAATATATAGGACCCAAAACCTAATTTTTAAAAGTTGATTTCCTGGTTAAAAAAAAATCATTTAATTTTGAGTTCTAAATAACTTAGATTCCTTGGATAAAACTTAACAGCTTTCGCCATATGTTAAATTATTAATAGGATTCCTGTAAACTTTTCGATAACTTTTATGCCACAAAGACCTCTTTTTAAGTATGCTTGTCTTCTAGAGTTGAATTATAAAATTACCCCTTCGAACAAGGCAAATGCTTATATGGCTTTCTTATAGTTAAAACAATATGTTAATTATCATTAAGTTTCATTCAAATGTTCTATTCTCCCAACAATCATTTATATCATTTTTTGGCTAAGAATACCCACGAAGATGAAGACTTAACAAAGGAGCATTGTAATTAGATCTTAAAAATAATAATAATAGATATGCTTCTAGAAAGGCATAAAAGAGATCATATTCTAGTAACTGTTACTTTTTATGTTCAACTATTCTAGTAAGGCAAAGAAAAATTTAAAAAATAAACTTTATTATCACCATTACAAGTAACTTGACAATTATAGACTAAAGAACATATTTAAATTAGCTATATTTCTAAAAGTAAACTTATAATTAGATGATTAGATATAAATATTTTTGTATATGAACAAAAAAACGACCATATTTATACCATACTTAAAGGTCCAACTTTGAGATGTTGTTATGAATATTCCATACACTACTATTATACACATGCCACGACTCTATTTCCTTAAGAAAGTCTATATAAGGAAACATATCCTTGGAAAGTTTTCTTATCTTATAATACAAACGTTTCCTATTACCACTCTTATAAAAATTGAATCTCACAACAATGATCTAGCAAAACCAAGATGTTTAGGAAAAAGATAAGAAAACATGTGTTTCTAATTCTGAAATCACCGAACTTGTCAATGTGAACCGATCCTTATAATGGAGCAAATTTAGGTCAAAGTTTTTTGATAATCAGGTCTGCTACAAGAAAGGTAGATCATCTTGAACTGAGTTTTACACTATGATTGGATATTCGTCTTAAGAAATTGAATCCAAACTTGTCTAAACATGATTTTTGACCCTAATCTGTCATTCTTTGTCCTTGTCTTTTCCTGTATAACAGTATGAGATTTATACGTCTAGTCTGAAGTCGGGTTCGAACCAAGAAACTTTTGTCAATTTCCATTAATTAATGCTTTGACCTTACCTGGCCTGTTTTCTCCTCTCTGTATTTCATTTCAATATTGTACATGAGAAAGGAAGAATGCAATTTTAAACTTGTCTGATTATATTTAAGATGTTAATCTTTTATGGAATTTAAATCAAGGTTCTTTTGACATTGATCTTAAACTATTCACCAATGATCTTAGATTATTCATCAAAGGTGGTTATTTTTATTACTGGATAATCATGAAGGCAAGGTTATTCTGCAAGTATCTATACTCATCTCTTTGCATTTGTGTGCTAATTATTCTAACAAGCAAACGTTTCGATCTAGTGGGCCCAAAATCCCATCCATAACATTGTTGTCTGTTGTCTTCTCATGTAGCTCATTTTAGCTTCATAGGCGAGTCCCACAATGGCACTAAAACTTTTTGCTTCTGGCCACAGAAACACTGCACCTTGATTTGTCCGTTGCTTTGGAAACAAGAAGCTTCCGTTTCGTGCATTCCTCCGTCATCATCTTTTTACCTCCTCTCATTTTGGTCATTTGCTGTGTCACTGCCACCATCAACATATACCTCATGAAGCCTTCTAACTTTGATCAGCCACTATGCATTGTCGATCTGTACTTGTAACGACATGCCCAGAATAGGAACTGCAGGAAGTTCAACACACTCAAAACAACCATAAGCCAATAGAACTTCTCCAGGCTGTAGTGGTTCAAATTGCTCCCAGCAAGCCATGATCCTTGGCCACCGTGGCCGGTCACGTCGTTTACTATCGACACCAGGAATGAGCTCAGGTAGAACCCCATTGCCAAGGATGCAAATGAGAGGGACGTGGCTAGCGACCTCATGCTCTCAGTTGCCTCCGTGAAGAAGAACTCGAGTAGGCCAGCGAGGGTGAAGAGGTCGGCAGAGCCTAGGAAGAGGTACTGTGGGGCGATCCAAAGGAAGCTGATGGGCAGCGGTGCATGCGAGTCGAGCATGCCTGAATCAATTGCCACTCTCTTGCGCTTGATCTCCACCACTGCTGCCACTGCCATGGCCACGACGGAGAGGACCAGCCCAACACCGACCCGCTGCAGGTGGGTGATGCCGGACTCGGTCCCTCTCACCCTCCGAGCGAAGGGGATGATGACGTGGTCATAGAGTGGGGCCATGATCATGATGAAGACGACGGGGAAGATGGGGAGCGATGCGGGAGGCAGGGTGAAGGATCCGAGCTTAGTGTTCATGGTGATTGCTTGCTGGACGGAGAAAGTGTTAAGCTGTGCAAGGCAGCAGCTAAGCATGATGGTGCAGAGGAAGATGGGCATGATTCCAGCCACCACCTTGACGTCTTCGACATCCTTCACCGTGCATGCAAACAGGCGGTGGACGGGCTTCCTCTGTACAGCCCTGTCGAGGAATCTACGGCGTCCTAAGATGGCATCCTCTTCTTCTTCCATCTCCTCCTTTTGAGACATCCTAGGAGGGGTCATGGCCTTGTCCATCACTGCAGCACTGTTGGGGCCTCCGACCGTTCCACTGTTAAAGACGGCTGCAAATATCACCTACCACACAAGAATTAATATGAACATGAGCTCTAGTACGTACTCAAGCTAGCTGTTGGATTGAATAACCATGTGGATAACATGAAGATATATATCTATGATCATGCTTACCTTGGCAATGGTGGTGAGGGGGCTTCCAGTGGGTATCTTGCTTCGATAGGCCGCAGAGCCTGCGAGGAAGACAGGGATGGATAGCAATATGGAGGTGGTGGCAATGGCGAACCCCCACTGCCAACCCATGTTGTCCTCCACCCACACAACGAAAGTGACGGCGATTAGGGCACCGAAGGCAAGGCAGAAGACGAAGTAGTTGAAGAAGGTGGATCGGCCCTTGCGCCCCTCGGTGGTGTCGTCGTCGAATTGTTCGGCACCGTGTGTTGGCAGCGAGCCCTTGATACCCCCCACGCCTAGTGCCACCAGGTAGAGACCAGTGAAGAACAGGCCCGCCTTGCCGCCGGAAATTGATTGGCACGATTCGCGATCGATAGTGGGGTCGCACTTGGGGGGCAGCAAGGAGGGCGTGTGGGCCTGGATAGTGAGCACGACTAGGCCCTGTCACCAGACAAAACATCAAAAAGAAATAGTTATAAGCCTTGGAGAACTGCAGCCAAGAAGGCTATATATCTTCTATCTTTCTAGCCCCACGAATGCTAATGGAAAAATTATTTCTTTGTCTCCGTGCATGGAAGGCTTTGAAGGCGCATCTACTGATCACTGCTCCGCATGGAGTCTGTTTGATATAGCTAGACACTGTTGTTGACGTTGCATATAGACATGAGCTACCTCCACTCTAATATTGAAGTCGACAAAGGAATAATTTGGTGATGCGCGCGGAATGATCATCTATCGTACGTAGTCAATTAACCCAAATCTGTTATTATAAACACTAGAGATCAAATCTGTCAATTTCAAGTGTTGATGTGGCTCCTATATAAATTTATATTGATGAGGAATCTATTAATGGCATGGTCCTGACGTATTCTACATACACTATGTTGTAAAATTGAGATCATCGATGACTCGAACATTGTGAGATGGTCCTGACCTATCACAATGGCTTGTTTATCGTGTGTGTAGATACGTACCAAGATGTAGAGAATAAGATTTGAAAGATCTCATCTCATAAATATGCATGGGGGATACTAATTCATATGCAGTGGCCCACTGGAACATCCCGCTGCGGATACCCAGTTGGAAATCAGATGCGCCTTCGGAGGGGGCGACACCAGCAGCGGCGGGCGGCGGCGCCACTTCTAATAGGACTGTGCCTTATTGGCTACAGAACGCACGGATGTGTAGGATGCGTACCACGAACTCAACGGTGGCGCTGAGGAGGTAGATACGGTAGGAGGTGGAGAGGGCGTCGCAGAGGAAGCCGCCGAGCAGGGCGAGGCAGAAGGCGGTGCCCATGAAGTTGGTGACGGTGTTGGCGGCGATGGCCGGTTCTAAGTGCATGTAACCCAACAGGTATCTCACCATGTTGCTTGCGTTGGCCAGGAACGCCAGGTTCTCCAGCACCTCCACCGCTGCAATGCACATGTGCAACACCCACGCATGTCATATTAAATTTATTATGACACTACCCTTTAGTGATACAAAAATATCAAAATTGCCAAAGCATAAGTACCAAATGTTATGACGCTACCTTTAGGTTATCTGGCCTGCCCTCCCAAGTCCCAAGCTAATCCTTCGATTAGCTTGGGGGGGGGAATTAGTACAAATGCATCTAAAGTTCTTTCTAACGTAAACCGCATGCAAATATTAACTGCATGATAAGGATACGGGTTTTCCCTTTCCAATCCGACTTTGAAGGTGGAAAAGATCGATCCATGGAGATAAACAGGGGAATTAGTTCATGGATAGAAAGAAAATCTGTAAGAACTTGGGTTTTTCCCCATTCCTACGCCCCATAGCTACACGTACAGATGCGTGGTCGCATGCTAATAACGTTGTAGTAATTTAGAAAAGTACCCAGAACAAAGAAAGCTGCGAACATGCCCCCGTGCTTGCCCCTCAACGCCGGCCTGTTCTTCCAGTCCACATACCCCTCAAATGTGCCTGACGCATGCCCACGTTCCTGCAACAAGCCATAGACAAGAAAATCAAAACAGCAATACCTGAGATGCATGCAGCCACGCGTACGTACCCAGAATTGCCCCAATGTGGATTGCACAGCATAGAAATTAAGCAGAAGAAGGATAAGCATGCAAGAGCAACACAACACACACCATTTCCATTCTGCAGCTCGATAAACCTTTGATATGGGTGCGAGAGGGCTTGTGCTTGATGTGCGGAGGGGGGGCAATCGATGCGAGGAAGAACAACGCTGGGAATCGACATTTAAAGGAGTGGAGAAGAGGCACGACAGTTAGCGATCTGCCACCTCTACACAATTAGGAGATGTCAGCTTGTGCCTACGGAGTGCGGTTTCTCTCCTCTCCGCGGCATCTGTCTTTTTATCTGTCTAATTCCTTTTCTGTTAAGAAGAGGTGAGTGTAACAGAATGAAATATGTAACAGAATCTGTTACATTAAAGGGTTGTTTGTTTCAGTGCAGCGTATCTTAAAACAACTGTGTTATTTTACAGTGTTTTCACTTGTTTTGGAATGACGTAAAATAGTGTAAAGTAAAATCATATCTGGACTTTGTTTGCTCACTTGACAATCTAATTTTCTTATTTTGATTTACAGCAAAAACTTAAATAAGAAGATTGAAGCATCTCTCTAATTTTATTTTACAAATAATCAAACAAATATTTTTTAATTTTAAAATAAGAAAATTTTACTTATTTTATAACCAATGATTTTGAAACCAATAATTTACAAAATTTTACGTTAAAACAAATAACCCTAAGTGAAGACGGGAAAGAAACTTTTCGTTCCTTCTACGTTGGGAGAAATAAGGATTATTCCTTCTTCTCCCCAACATCTACGGCCGCCTCGTTGCCGCCATCAAGTTATAAGCTCTCTGCCGTCATTGGGTAGAATATCCTTCTCCACAAATTCTATATATATTCTTCCAAATTAGATGTATACACCTACTGTTTCAACGAGTCCTTTTTGTTTTTTAATACTATGTTAACTGAATGATTTTTTATTTTCAATAGAACCTCAAATGATAATGGTGAGAGTGATCCTGCAGGTTGCTTGAGGACTGCACTACGCTTGCATTATCACAACATGTATACGTCAATAGGGGTAAATATTTTAAAAAGAATAAAAAAATAAAAACATGTCATGCAAAATTCATGTATATACAAATACATTGTTAACTCATCGAGGAAGTTTAAATTAAGAAGCATGTATAAACAAAAATTTTCTTTTAATGTCTGAAAAGTAAAATGAGATATATGAACAAAAATTTTCTTTTAATGCCTACGAAGTGCGGTTTCTCTCCTCTCCGTGGCATCTGTCTTTTTATCTGTCTAATTCCTTTTCTGTTAAGAAGAGGTGAGTGTAACATGAACAATGTAACAAATCTATTACATATCTATTTTATTTTTTTTGAACCCAGGAACTTATCTAGGACCCTGGGGTCAGCCCTTTAGATTTTATATCATTAAAATTTTTCAAAATACAAGAGGGGACACACCACCTTGCCCCTGAGAGAGTACATCGAAAAACTAAAATCCTCATAACGAACCTAACCCTCAAAAAAGAAGATGAGGGAGACCACTTTTATCAGAAATGATCTCTCATTTGATAATAGTAGGCAAAAAAGAGGAAACATGAAAATTCTGATCAACTTGAGAATCATATGAGTGGTTGGCTAAGGCATCAACAGTTCTATTGCCTTCTCTAAGCACATGCCAAAACTGGAGGTCCATGCCACCCTTGAGAATGAAAAATTCACTCCACCAGGAGAAGAGGATCTAAGGAACAGTAACTTGAGCAGCATTGATCAAGTTGATGAGGACTAAGCAATCAGATTCCACAATGAGACAAGAGTAATCTTGCTGAATACACATATGAAGGCCAAGAGTGATAGCTCTGAGTTCTACAACAATACTGTAAGTGTAACCAAAGAATTTACAAGCAGTAAGAATAACATTACCCTTATCATTTCACCAATAGTTGATTAACCTTTGAGTAATACTGGCTGCACTAAGGGTGCCATTTGCACTGGGTAAGTATATATATATTTTTTTGATTTTTTAGGTGGGTCCCGAGATGCATGTTCATATAAGTCGATCCTAGGTCAGACGATCTAAAAAATTTTAAAAATAAAAAAAATCGAACCTCAATCAACAGTAAAAAAATGTCCTTAATGGCCCGAGCCTAATAATAATTTTTTATTTTTTAGATTTTTTTAGATCGTCCGATTGGAGATCGACCTGTACAGAGGACACCTTGAGACCTACCTAAAAAATTTCAAAAAATAATTTTTTATGTACCCACTATATTGAGGAGTGGTGCACATGACACCCATTTCAGCAAGTATTACTATTAACCTTAACCTTTTTAAGGATTGAATTATATATATATATATATATATATATATATATATATATATATATATATATGTAAACGTACTTGAGTTTATCATAAATTTAAAATTTACTTATAAACATGCTTCCAATAAATTTATTTTGACTTACCTTACATTAGATTGTCATAAAGTTAATTATATATATATAGAAGTATATATATCAAACGTATATTTTTTGGAAAATGTGTTTAGAATATATAAATGGATTTATGATAAATTCATCTAAGATAATTCTATCCACGTTTTGTTATGTTAAATCTGGATAAGATCTTGAACTTTTTAAATTGTATATTTTTTGCCATAGGACAAATTTGGAGAATAATAGATGTTATTACAGAAAGAATTCTAAGAAAGTGCAGGTTGAGAAGAGGATCATAGTAGGTTCTTGGAATATAGGGTCTCTTACAGGAAAGTTGATGGAACTTGTTGATACTAGGGAGAGAATTAGTCAGTATTGCTTACATTGAAGAGACTAAATGGGTAGGAGAGAAAAGTAAGGAAGTAGAAAATACAGGCTACAAATTATGGTATACTGGAAAGGAGAGAAATAAGAATGGGGTATGTATTATTATTGATAAGGCTTTAAAGGATGCAGTGGTAGCGGTGCGGAGAGTAGGAGATATGATTATCTTAGTGCAATTAATTATAGAGGGGGATGCAATTAGTGTAGTTTGTGCCTATGCTCCACAAGTTAGATTAGATAGTGGGAGTAAACGGAGGTTTTGGAAGGATATGGATGACCTTATGCAGAGCATACCAAACGAAGAGAATATCTTTATTGGTGGGGACCTCAATGGGCAAGTAGGAAGTGACCGCCAGGGTTATGAGAAGGTTCATAGAGGTTTTGGCTTTGGAACTAAAAATGAGGAAGGAAATAGTATCATCGATTTTACTGTGGCCTACGACTTTATACTAGCAAATACTCATTTTATAAAAAGGGAATCTCAACCAGTGACCTTTATAAGTGGACAAAATAAAAGTCAAATTAACTTCCTTCTCACAAGAAAAATAAATCGCGCTTTATGCAAAGATTGCAAAGTTATTCCCGGAGAGGCCATAACAAGTCAACACAGGTTAGTAGTCTTAGATATTAAGATCAAGAGGTGGTCGGGTATATTTAGAAGGAAGACTTTTACTAGAACAAGGTGGTGGGAATTAAAGGGATGAAGCAAGTGATGTTTAAGAATGAACTTCTCAATATAGGTGATCGGAAGTCGATTTTGGATGCCAATACTACGTGGATAGATAAAAAATTAGAGAAGTCGCTGGAAAAGTGCTCGGAGAGTCTAAAAGACATGGCCTACCTGCGAAGGAGAGGTGGTGGTGGAATGATGAGGTACAAAAGGCGGTGAAGAGTAAAAGAGAATGTATAAAAGATTGCCAAAGTATGATAATAATGAGACTTATGAACAATATAAGATAGTAAAAAAGGAAGCAAAAAAGGTTGTTAGTCGGATAAGAGCTCAGGCCTTTGAAAAGATGTATGAGAAACTTGGAACCAAGGAAGGGGAGAAAGATATTTATAGATTGGCAAGGATAAGAGAGAAAATGTGTCGGGATCTTAACTAAGTTTGGTGTATCAAGGATAGTGAAGGAAAGGTTTTAGTGAAAGATGAGAACATCAGAGAAAGGTGGAGAAGTTATTTTGACAATCTTTTTAATGAAAATTATAGTGGAAACATAGTGGGCATTGAATGTACAACATAGCATAATGTGAACTATACTAGGAGGATTAGATTTTCGGAAGTTAAGGAAACATTGAAGAGGATAAAAGTAGCTAAAGCTTATGACCCTGATGAAATTCCTATTGAAGTGTGGAAATGTTTAGAAGATGTAGGTGTGGAATGGTTGACCCGACTGTTTAACAAGAGCCTAGTCTTTAAGAAAATGTCAGATGAATGGAGGAAGAGCACTCTTGTACCTATTTTTAAAAATAAAGGAGACATTCAGGACTGCTCAAATTATAGAGGAATTAAGTTCATGAGTCATACTATGAAGCTATGGGAGATAGTTGTGGAACATTGTTTACGTTCTGACACAACAATCTCGAACAATCAATTCGGCTTTATGCCGGGTCGATCAACTATGGAAGTTATCTTTCTCATTAGAAGTGTAATAGAGAAATATAGAGATTTGAAGAGAGATCTACATATGCTGTTCATCGATTTGGAGAATACCTTTGATAGAATTCCAATAGATGTCTTGTGGTGGGTGTTGGAGGGCAAGAGGGTATCTACCATGTATATACAAGTATTAAAAGACATGTATGAACGAGCAACTACTAGTGTCCGCACGGTCGGAGGGGAAACAAGAGATTTTCCTATTTTTGTTGGAGTGCATCAAAGATCAACAGTAAGTCCTTACTTTTTTGCATTAGTATGGATGATTTAACCAAAAATATACAAGAGGACATTCCGTGATGTATGATATTTGCGGATGATATCGTGTTGATAGATGAGACGCAAGAGAGAGTTAATAAAAAATTAGAGTTTTGGAGGAGCACCTTAGAGTCTAAGGGTTTCAGGTTAAGTAGAACTAAGACAAAATACATGCATTGTAAGTTTAGTGAAGGTCGGATATGCGAAAAGGAGGGAGTTAACTTGGATAGGATGACAATACTGCAAAGCACAAATTTCAAATATCTTGGTTCGATCCTCCAAGAAGACGGAGGGTACGATGAGGATGTTAACCATAGGATTAAAGCAGGATGGTTAAAGTGGAGACTTGCCACGGGAGTCTTGTGTGACCGCAAGATTTAATTGAAGCTGAAAGGAAAATTCTACCGTACGGCGATAAGACATGCAATATTATATGGTAGTGAGTGTTAGGCGATGAAGGGGCAACATATCTCTAAGATGAGTGTTGCCGAAATGAGAATGTTGAGGTGGATGTGCAGGCATACTAAGCTAGATAAAATTCGTAATTAGTATATTAGTGAAAATGTAGGATTGGTAATAACTGAGGACAAATTGAGAGAAGGGAGACTGAGATAGTTTGAGCATGTTAGGCGTAGGCCTAGTGAGGCTTCAGTTAGAAAAGTGGAGCATATTAGGATGGAGGAGGGGAAGAAAAGAAGGGGTAGACCTACATTAACTTGGAATAGGGTAGTACAATATGATTTGGAAGCTTTAAATCTTTCAGAAGAGGTAGTCCAAAATCGTTTCGTAAAAATAGAGAATCCACATAACCGACCCCAGTTATTTAAGATTAAAGCTTCGTTGAGTTGAGTTGAATTTTCTACCATAAATCTCCTTTCTATATGTCCACTTGGAAATGCATGGTTTCCCTGATAAATCTTCTTTTTATATGTCCACTTCGAAATGCATGGCATATCCCTCCATCTCCTGGTTCATTTCCAGTATTTTTTTAAAGGACGCCTTGTTGGCTCTCTCGCTGGCTTCTAGTTAGGGTTACCGGTTACGCGTTGAACGAGAAGGTTACTTGGAAGTTGGAAGACACCTCGTGGTTGGCAGCCACCTCCTCGCACGTCGTCCTCACCGATTCTGAGGAAAGGCTGCCAAATTTCTTGTGGCGTATGAATGGAGTTCTAAACAAACTGAATTAGATTGTTTGGACCTAAGTTTGTGGGTCATCAAGACACATCAAAGAGGAAGTAAATGTGTTATTTACCTCTAAAATGATAGTTCAAAACAAATATGGTTCTCTTCCGATGTGTCTTAGGACACAGGATGACCCAAAGAACTGGGTCCGAAAGATCTAGTTCTAAAACAAACAAAGTAATTGCGACGTCCTTGAATCCGTGTCCACTTGACGGTAAACAGTAATAGTTGACAAAGTCAATGGATCGGAGTAAGCTGGGTCGACCTGCCTACAGGGTGTATTGGGGTTTATGAAAAGGAAGGATTTTTTTTTCTTCTTGAATTAGAAATATTTAAGAAAATATAAAAAAATTTAATTAATAATTATTAGAAAAAGTCAAAACTCATGTGGGTTAACATTAAATCTCAGTCATTCTTTGACGAGGGAGAGAGTGATCTACGACAAGTGGGAGAGAAATTTGATTTTAAAAAAAAAAGGTTTTCCAAAGCCTAGAAGTATTAAAACTTTTGAAGGAACTTTTCCAGCTGGAAAATAAAAGGTTTTCCTAACTGTTTATTGTCCAAAACCCTTTAATCTTAGGAAAATTAATTCTCTCTCTGAAAGTAAACTTCTCCCTCTTATTTTCCCAAACCCCTAACCCACTCCAGGGATGATGCCGCATACGTGCTTACATATATTAATATGTTAGCGCAGGGCTAAGGAAACCAGTTATATTTTCCGCTATCTAAGCTTACGATGGGTTGTCTTCAACAGGAAGAAAAAAAAAATGCTTATGACGATGACACGAGAAGGTACATGATATGATCCTAAGGACGTTGTTCACATGAGCCGGCTGTCTACGTTCTCCTCCCTTATGAGTCATGACAATGGGAAATTTTGAGTTGATCACCAAGGTTAAATTGATTATAACAACAGATACTGCACTTGATCTTGAAGCGACTTTAGCCCAAAGGCCGAGAAGGGTATGAGTTCACCAGAGATTATCTCTTAGCTCTCATCCTTAATTTGGACTCAGTATATCGTCCTTCTAGATCTCATCTCTCGGTGCCCATGGACGTATTCCTTCTTCTCCGAAGGTATACTCCCCGCGTTAGAGAAGACCATAGATTAAGTGCAGTCAACGTGTTTGCAAAGTCGCGCGCAATACTGCGGAACTTTCTTCATCCGCGTATTTAGCATTTTGTCCGAATGCCCTGCTCTTGTATATATGACGCTAGCTCTCCGCCCTCAAATCTGCACATCCCTACTCAAAACTTCCTCTCCAGTTTCAAGCTATTCATGTGACCATCTGCACTTGTGTTAATGCCAGGTATGTCGGTCATAAACGCCATTATGGAAGCACGAAGCATGGTTCCTAGTAAATCTAGCCTTCACCTCATTGTTCAAGTTGTTGCAGCTAGTCTCCACCGGAGGGAGCCTCGCCTTCACTGCTGGGTTCAGCAAGCTTCCTGTTCCTCGCAGTGAACTCGGGCTTGGCAGCGTACTGGGGCGCTGGAGGACACACGGACCCTACTCTTCGTGGTCTCCTTGTTAGGATCGTTGTGTCGAGATCCGACCGAAAAACGCAGCGGAAATAATTATTCGGTATCGGATCCATTGTCCTATTTCGATCAGTAAAATATTCTGGGAAATCTAATTTACCTTGCGTGGATTTGAATCTACGTTCGTTCTCCGGTTCCGTCGGAGTGATGCCGCAAGTCGCGCAGGTGCCTAGCCTTTAGCAGTATCCACGCGGTTTTCTTTGTGATGGATCATCCTCATCTCCTCGCTCGATGCGGCGTTCGTGGATCCCGTCTGACTATACATAATCCGCTCCGACATAAAGATTCAAAAACTACCGTCGAACGGAAGGCGGAGCAGTCGGGAGCCGAAGTGGAGCCTCCAGAGGGCCGGCCTCGAGATGTGCACCCAGCAGAGAGGAGAGAGAGAGGGCAGTGATTAGGGTTAGAGTTGCTGGGCCCCGACCTAGTAGCCGTTCTTTTATAAAAAGTATGTTTGCGATTTTTCATAAAAATCCATACTTATTCGAAAACTCGTCTAATTATCCATCGACTTTAAAACCTTTTGCGTGTGACCCACTAGGTCCAAATACCCATCTAGTTAATGGCTCATTAAGCCTAGTAACTCTTTACAGACCTACTCAATTAATTAATATCCTTATATTAATTAATCAGCCGAATTTAATGTCCCATAGTAAATTCGGACGGGCTTCCGATCACGTTAGATGCCAAGCAACATCGCGTGATCCTGGATGGCATTGGGGTTATCGCAACTCTCTATTGGAACTTTTCCGTCATCGGTTAGCGCGCGAATATAATCCTTCATCCGTACAATGTTCTTGAATCGACTTAGGGTATGATTTACTGTTAAACCCTAGCCGGTCGATTCACTTGAATAAAATGCCGATAATCTATTTGGATAACTCTTTATCTGATACAGCGTCCACCCTGGCCAGGGACTTAAGCGCATCATTCCCGGAACATTATCTCTCATAATACCGAGAGCGGATGATCCTATATTGAATACACAATTACCTTCGATGGCATTTCTCTGAACCCGATCATTTGATTTATTGATAACCCATGGCAAGGGATTCGTTAGTCAAAGTCAAAGTTCAGAGACTTACTAACAAGGTATCTTTGGTGTCTTAGGTCCAAGGATCATCTACGTAACCGAGACAAAATAATCGAGCTGGTTAACAGTGAGGTATATACCATCCAGCGATTCTAGGTCGGATCAATTCAGTGAACTCATTCCACAATGAGCACCTACAGGTCTAGCATAGTGTCTCCACACAAGTGACTTATAGGATCAGTCACCCTCATCATATGAGGTGAAGAAACCTGTACTAGTCTATCCGGAGGTTTGATGTCCATCTCAAACATACTCCGACTAGGAATAATTAAGAACATGTGTTTATAAGTCTTCGGTCCCGTAATTATGATCTCGTCATAATCTGAAGATTGTTGTACATGTTCATAGACTTCATCGTGATACGATAATCATAGATCGAACTAATTACACACAATGAATTAATGTCATTACATTAATAAACTGAATGATACATAATATTAGATTGGCTTTCAGACCACCTAATACTAACACTCCTCCTACGCCAATCTTCTCCTCTTGTTTGGGTGCCTCCGGGTCTACGAGAGGGTTCCGGCCCCGGAGGTCCCACGAAGGCAACAGCTGAAACTGGCCGTCTTGCTCCTTTCTTCCACTCTCAACATATCTTTTTGTTACCACCTGTCTAAGATCTTAGCCTACCCTCTGTCCGTTGCTGTCTGGTCCCTCGGCGGCCTCGCCATCGCCGCCGGGTTCTGTCTCTTCTACTTTTACGATGGTGAATCCTGTGGCCGCCGCCACCCTAAGGAAACAGATGCACTCCTTCACAGTGTGCGTCAGTGATGGACTGGATCGGATCGCCAACTCCACTTTCTTTTGGTATTTTAGTTCACCTCATTACTCATAATCAGGGATGCAAGAAGTTGCTTAACAGTGAGTATGGTCATCCTATGGTTATGTTTATCTTCAAAGTATGAGTCTATCCTTAACATCCCTTTTTAAGGAAAAATCACTGAAAAGAACACAATTTTTTTTTAAATATATATCTAATAGGGGAATTCAAATATTTAAAAGAGCACTCTTGCTAACGTTTATATTTATATGAGACAATAGTTTCTTTCACCTCTCTATGTAATAATAGTTAATAATTACATTAATTATTAACTATTATTACGTGGAGAGGTGAAAATGTAATAACAACTGCAGAGCCTAGATGCCACCCTTCTCTCTCTGGATTTTCTAAAGAGAGAAGCTTTGCGCCCCCCCCCCCCCCCCCCCCCCCCTCTCTATGCTTTCTACACCTTCGTAAGTCGCCGCCCCTTCTGCTTTGAGTTTTGGATCCCTTAGCCAAGCTGGAGATGGCCCCTGCCTGTGTGTTTCTTCACCAGGATGTGCGTCTGCAGACTCTTTGTAGATTGTTCCTCCACGAGCTTCGTGTAAGGAATCGCCATATACGCAGCGGAAATAAAAACAACGATTCCAATGTATCGATTGCTGGGATCATAAAACGGACATTAAAATAAATGCAGGAAGAACGGTTCTTCACCTTTGCGGGGTTTCAAATCTCCCGTGGATGATGCCGACTCGGTAATCGCGCACGTGCACGATCTCTAGAGGTATCCACATGAGTTCCCGCAGCAGACGCGATTTCCTCCTCGACTTGAGTGCTCCGACCAGATCTCAAATCCACCATGCGCGGAGAGAGACAGATCCACTCCAAGAGAGAGAGAAGGAGAGAGAGAGAGAGGTGATAGAGAATCTGGGGTAAAAATTCCTCCAACCAACCTTTTTACCCCTCCCCCTTGGCCCTCCTTATATAGAAATAAGGATAAGCACAAGGATTAATCCTCATGATTATCCAAGAGTTTGGCCTTAGATAATTCTCCATTAAATCTTCATGTTTATCCTGCGGCTTTTCATAAAAATCCAGATAAGCATGAAATTTAACATCTCTCACCGTCTGACGAGAACTCTTATGTGTGTGACCCTCTAGGCCTATATATCAGTCCGGTTGCAGGCCCATTAAACTTAGAATTGTTTCTTGAGTTTAATATTTATTAATTAATATCTAAACATCATATGTTAAATGATTAATTTGATAAACAAGTGAATTATCATCTGATGATCAAATCACTTGGCCTTCTGATCATGAACAGCACCAAACACTACCTCATGATCCCAGAAGATGTAAGGGATACTGTTCCCTTTAATTGAACCTTTCCGTCTGCAGATACCGCACAGATATAATCGTTCACTCATGCAATATCCCAATAACGCAAGGGTATGGTTTTATAGTCAAACCCTCTATCACATTATCCAGATGGATTCCAGTACACAGTTAATATCTAGAAAGACATCTCTTTCATTTGACCCTGGCCAGGGATTTCTGTGTACACATCCATAGGACATTCTCTCTCCAGTCTTATACCAAGAGTGAGTGATCCCTTGTTGTTCACTCAATTACCTTCGCAAGCTTTCCACTGTATCTGAAAGACCGATTATGGTGGACTTAATGGTTAAAGTCCACGAGTCAGAGAATCAAGATACAATGGTCCACAAACAAGGTATCATTGGTGACTCAGGTCAAATGACCAACTGTGCTACTGCAACGATTGAATTCCCTGGTTGACTAATAGGTATAATTACCATCCAGGAATTCTTATTTGGGTCTGTTCAGTGAACTCATTCTCTAATGAGCACCCACTTGTAGGTGCTTAGAATGACCATGTGATTAACATGAAATATCTATGTTGTTTAGTGTAAACTAACCTATTAAAAACAGCAACTAAAGTGCAGTGATCGCCAGAAACTTTTAACTTAAAAAGTTTCAAAAGAGATATGATCGCCTACCTTTCAAACGCGGAAGATTGAATCCTTGGTTCCCCTTCCTCAGCCGGCTGAAGAAAGAGAGCCCTTTCTTTGCTTCTTTGTTCTTGCTGTGGAATTTGAGGTTGAAGATCGTCCAGAAGTTATGCTTGATTTCCCCCTTTTGATCTCTCGTTGTTGTTGAGTGCAGCAGAGACAGAGACAAAAAAAAATGAAGAAACAATGATGATGAGAATTTAAGTAGAAGTAGTATCTGAACTAATCATGATTTTAAGCATATTTAAAACAGCAAACTCACTTTTTTAAATGGCTTTGAAACCCCTTAGATTAAGTAGGTTTTTGAAAGATTATGCTGTGGTGTGTGTTTGAATGAAGTGAATATGAAAAATGAAACTAATGAAATGAATGCAGTAATGAAAAACTTATGCCCAATCGGTTGAAGCTTTGAAAGGATGAAGATCTTGAAAGGGACGCCGACTTCTGGGAATGGCAGCGCTCCGGCGTTACGACGTTGCTTCAATCTTCAACTCGCTATAACGCTATGGCTCAACTCAACTCAATTCTCTTCTCTCTCTCTTTTTTCTCTTTAACATGCAGGGTATTTATAGGCATTTCTTGCATTCGAGATTAACATTGAAAAATCCCGAATTTATCCATCTTAACCGACAGATAATTACTGATTAATTCATCTTTATCTGTAATTATCTAAAACGCGTCCACCTTGGTTGACGCCTTTCAGATTAATTAAGATAAGGATAAATATCTGGGAAAACTTATCTTTATCTTTATTAGGTAAAACGCGTCCATCAATGTAGACGTCTTTTAGACTAATTAAGATAAGGATAAACATCCGGAAGAGAAGTTAAAATCACTTAGGAAACTTAAAACGCGTCGACATGTCCAGACGCCTTTTAGTTAATTAATTAATTAATTAAAATTCAAATTTAAACGTTAAAACAGGAATAAACTCTAAATGGCGTCCACGTGGGTAGACGTCTTTTATAATTCTTCATATTTTAACTCAAATTTGAGCTAAAATCAATTTAATTGATTAACTTAAACATGTCTGTTAAACCCGACACTCAAAAATATTAATAAAATTTAATCAATGATTAATTATCAGACCATTCTGAGGCATTATTATATGATATGAAATTTACTCGAAATGACGTCAAAATTAGCGTGTCTACAGCTGCCTCACCTTGGCATCGTCTTTGCAAGGGAGTGAAATGGAATGGAATGTACTGAAAAGGTGATGCCAAGGTGTGATGAGACACGCTCTTAACATCACATGACTGGAATTTTTCTCAAAATTATCAATGAAGATAGCTCAATGAAATCAATGAAATCAATCCTGTCTGGATGAAGTAGACAAGGAAATAAAATAAAGTCGATCAACCTCCTCGGAGTGGGAAGTACCCCAGGTTGTAGACACTGTAGGTTTCATCATGGGGAGCGTTTGCCAGCCAATGTGGACGTGCTACAGCCATGATGGATCTTAAAAGAAAACAAGAATATCGGATAAAGAATCCAATCAAGGATAGAATTCCAATGATATCTTTAAGCGAACCTCAAAGATAATCAAGATACTCAATTCAGAATGGAATATTTCATATCATGTTGGAGTTATTTGATTAATGGTCTGAAACTTAATCAGTAATTAATCTTTATCACAATGATTTCAAAGTCCTACATGATGCATGCTGGGCTAAAAGAAAAATATAAAGTTAAATAAAATATAAATTAATCAAGGATAATATTGTTAAATTGTTATTAATGAGTCAAGATACCAATTCTTGTAATTCAGTGCTAAGCCGAAGCTCGTTTATCCACGCACCGTTTCACAAAAGTGGAACCATCGTCCTCACTAATTAACAATCCAACGGCTTATCCGTGCGATTAAGAATTCTCTGGAATTATCACTGTTTTTGTTGTAGGGGAACTCAAATTCCAGTTTCATCAAAACCACAAGGTCCTTGATACAATCTAATAAATATTTATCATATAGTAATGCGAATGATTACATGAAATAATACAAGGGTAGAAATAACCGTCTTTTTAGCCATGGTCGAGACTTGAATTCCACAATGGGATTTTCTTGACATTTCCAGTTTTACTCAGAATTTTCTTGAATTTTCTGCAATCAAAATTATTAGTTCCAAACAAATATTCAACTTAAACATTAAAATCACAGGATTTCGGGAAAATAGCAGATTTGCTAAAACGCGTCGTGTCGAGCAGACGCCATTCAACTTTGAAACGCGTCAGTTCTCCTAGACGCCTTTCACTCACAGAAACAGGTTTCTGGTTGTTCTCTATTCGAATTCCAACTCTCTTCATGCCTTGTGTCCTGTATATGACTTGAACAAACAAGTTAAGTATCTGTTTAGGCTTAGCCCCTTGCCTGACCGAATAAATGGTCGATCAATCTTTTCCTTGAATAAATAGTTAAGGGGCATAGCCTTTATTAACAAAGGTAATAAGAATAATCAGACTTAAGCAAAATGCAACATGCAAGCAAACAGATGTTCACTGAAAAATAAAAGGAGTGAAACACATTAAATGCAACAAGCAAATGCTAATTGAAATATTTTTGTGGTTTTGAAATATTCATTTTTATTTGGGTTTTGAAATATGTATTCCTTTTTTTAGATTTTGAAAAATGTACATTTTTTTTGAATTTTTTTGAAATATGTACTTTTTTTGAATTTTTGACTATACAATTTTTTTGAATTTTTTTGACTATGCAATTTTTTTTGAATTTTGACATATGTATTTTTTTTTTGAATTTTGACATATACATTTTTTTTGAATTTTGACATATACATTTTTTTTTTTTGAATTTTTTTGACATATACATTTTTTTTTTTTTTTGACATATACATTTTTTTTTTTTTTTTTTGAATTTTTTTGACATATACATTTTTTTTTTTTTTGACTAAAAGATCAGTATGGTACTTAGATCAAAAGATCATATTCATTTATTAACTTAATTTTCAAATTGTTCTTTAACAACTTAACTTAAAACCCATCGTGCTTGAACTTGTGTTTCCATTCGTGATCCCATTTGATGATTTGATCCTTAGTCAATCTAAGCCATTCCTTAAGCTTGAAGTACACCTCTTTAGAAAGAAAAGAAGAATAGATTTAGAAAGCCCATGAGAAAGTTCCGGAGACTTAAAAAGATGTTCCTTTCCAACCCTAATATCTGTTGGGGTTAGGTCATTTTCTTTCCGGGGTATTTATCGACCTTGCGTTCCCTTTTGTTTCATTTCATGGCCTTGATGTGACGTTTGTAGTGTATTGGCCTTTTGATTTTGAATTTTGCTTTTTCCTTTTTTTTTTTCTATTCTTTTCTTTCTTTGCTTTGCTTTGGAACGGATCTCCCCCATTTTTTTATGACGACCTCCTACTAAGATGGCGGGTATTCTTGGTAGTCTATTCTAAGCCTCGTTCCGACATCATGGGCCGAGTGTAAAACAAAATTTTACTTTACAGGGAATGATTTGTATTTTACACCCTTAGTCAAGCTTTTGATATTCTTTAGGACTTGGCATCTCTTGTTACTCACGAATCAAACGTGTCAGTGTGTGCAGTAATGAGTTTGAAGTTAAATTATTCAGACTAACAAAGAAATTTGAGTTTATAAATTTTCTGATTCCACTGGTCTTTGTACCATACTGATCGACTCTTTAACTTAAGGGTAGTATTTCTTAAGGTGTGAACCATTCCAGGGATGATTTAGCTCTTCTCCTTCTGCATTAACAAGACGATAAGTATTACCAGGAAAAGCGTGCGATACAACATAAGGTCCTTCCCAATTGGGTTGGAGCTTAGAACGCGGATCACCAGGTTTTACAAAAATTCTTTTTACAACCATTTCACCAACTTTGAACTTTCGTTCAATGACTTTCTTTTGATAAAAACGTGCTAATCTGTTTTGATAAACTTTTGCATGATTAGCAGTTGACCATCTTTTCTCGTCTAAAAGTTCCAATTAAGCAAGAAGTGCTGAACGATGTTCATCAATGGAAAATTTCTTGTTCAATTGTACTCTTAATGACGGTATAAGGATCTCATATGGAACTACCGCCTCTATTCCAAATGTTAAGGAATAAGGAGTTTGCCCAGTGGGCGTGCGGATTGAAGTTCGGTAGGCCCATAGAGCCTCAACCAATTTTTCTGGCCAATCTGCGAATTTGTTAGATTTACACGTCTTTTTGATAATTTTTATCAAAGTCTTATTAGTTGCCTCTGCTTGGCCATTGCCTTGCGGATAATAAGGAGATGAATGATGCAATGCAATTTTGTACCTGTTGCAGAGGTCCTTCAATTCCTGTGACACGAACTGCGGTCCGTTGTCGGTGACGATGGTACTTGGAATTCCGAATCTTGTGATGATGTTCTTCATGATGAATTTGCAGACGGTTGATGCTTTGATCTCCACGTATGCTTCAGCTTCTGCCCACTTGGTGAAGTATTCCGTTGCCGTGAGAATGAAAGATTTTTGCTTGATGCCGGAATCTGGGTTACCAAGAGGTCCAATAATGTCGAAAGTCCACATGGAGAAAGGCCATGGGGAGGAAACAGGATGGAGTGAAGATGCAGGAGAATGAATTTTGTCGGCGTGAAGTTGACGCTTGGCACACCTACGGACATATCCTACACAATCTTCTTCCATGGTTGGCCAATAAAATCCTTGTCTAAGGATCTTCTTTGCTAGCATCTGTCCATTGACATGGCCACCACAAACTCCACTATGAGCTCCTTCCATAACCTTCCAAAGCTCATCTTCGTCTAAACATCTCAGAAGAACTCCATCAAAACCTCTTTTGTATAATGCTCCCCCAACTAGGGTGTATCGTTGAGCAATTCTCCTGATAGCTCTTTTTTCCTCAGTTGTAGCTTCTTCAGGATATGATTGATCTTCACAATATTTTGCAATTTCATAATACCATGGCTTCTGTTCATCATCCATCTCTTCTAACAGCTCCCTCAACATGATTTCTCTTTTCTCCACAATACTTCCATCTTTGAATTTCTTCAGCAACTTCTCCTTAGTTCTAAGAAATGAAGGATCTTTCACGGCGGGTGAAAGACGCCTATGAACTATGATTGATTCAGTTTGTTTCCTGATAGGAAAATCAAGGGAAGATGCAAGTGAAGCTAGAGCGTCAGCTAGGATGTTTTGATTTCTAGGGACATGGACAAAGATCAATTTTGTGAAAAGCTTTGAGTAAGCGGAAGTAAGTTCTTGATATGGCTTAAGCTTGGGATCAAGAGTTCGATACTTGGTCAGCACTTGGCGAAGAATTAATTGGCTATCACCTACAATCCTGAGTTTGGTGACACCATGAAAATGAGCAGCCTCGAGGCCAGCAAGAAGTGCCTCGTATTCAGCTATGTTATTGGTGACTGGAAAGTCAAGCTGAAAGGCTTGTGGAATGGTGACACCTTCAGGTGATAACAGAACGATTCCGATCCCCTTTCCATGAGAATTCAGAGCTCCGTCAAAATGCAGAGTCCATATATCATTTTTGATTTGATTTACGGACATCAGTTCCTCATCCGGAAACTCTGATCGCACTGGATCAAATCGAGGAAGGGGATGATGAGCGAGATGTTCTGCTATGGCATAGCCCTTGATCGCTTTCTGTTGAATGTAAATGATATCGAATTGAGATAGAAAGCTTTGCCATCGCGCTAACCTATCAGTAAGAACAGATTTCTCCAGAAGGAATTTGATCGGATTCATCCTAGCGATGAGATGGACTTCATGGGCCAGAAAATAATGCTTTAGTTTCTGAACAACCCAGACCAATGCTGCACATGTTTTCTCCATCGCCGTGTATCTCTGTTCAGCGGGGTTGAGAAGTTTAGAGAGATAGTAGGCTGCCCTCTCTTTTCCTTCTTCATCCTCTTGTGGTAGGACAGCCCCCACTGCATCATCCAGGACAGAAATATAAAGTATCAATGGTTTGCCTGGAGATGGTGGTCTCAAAACAGGAGGACTTGCCAAATAGTCCTTTAATCCATCAAATGCCTCCTGACACTTATCGTCCCAATTGAATTTGACTCCTGGCTTGGTAAGCTCGTAAAACGGCTTACACCTTTGTGAGTGCTGGGAGACAAAACGGCGAATAAATTGTAACCTCCCGATTAATCCTCTTAACTCTTTCAAGTTTTTGGGAGGTGGCATTTCTCTGATACCCTTCGCCTTATTGGAATCGATCTCAATTCCCCGTTTGCTGACAATGAATCCAAGCAATTTCCCTGAAGATACCCCGAATACACATTTCTTGGGGTTCATCTTCAACTGATATTCTCTCGATCTCTCTAATACCCTTGCCAAAACTTTGGCGTGCTCAGCCTTCGTTTTAGACTTAACCAATAAGTCATCCACATACACTTCCAAATCTATATGCATCATGTCATGAAATATTGCCATCATAGCCCTTTGATAAGTGGCTCCAACGTTCTTTCATCCAAATGGCATGACGACATAACAATATGTTCCCCAAGGTGTAGTGAATGAAGTCTTCTCTTGATCCTCTTCTGCCAGCTTAATCTGGTTGTATCCTGAAAATCCATCCATAAACGATAACGTCTCATAGCCAACAGTGTTATCGATGAGTACATCAATATGAGGCAATGGAAAATCATCTTTAGGACATGCCCGATTCAGATCGCGGAAGTCAATGCAAATTCTGACCTTCCCGTCCTTCTTCATAACCGGGACTATGTTGGCCACCCATTGTGGATAAAGGACAACTCTAATAAATTTGGCTTTGTGTAATTTGTCGACCTCTTCCTTCATCTTTAAAGCCATTTGTGGGTGGAATCGCCTTAATTTCTGCTTGACCGGAGTAGCTCCATCTTTTAATGTTAACCTGTGTTCAACTAAAGATGAGTCTAACCCCGGCATATCCTCATAACTCCAGGCGAAAGTGTCCCTATAATCCTTAAGCACTTGTACCATTGCCTTCTCATCCTCTGTAGAAAGATTTTTATTGACGAGGACAACCTTAGGTTCGTCTTCAGTCCCTAAGTTTATTTCTTTGGTGGGCTCTTCTACGGCATTGAAGGTTCATCAAATCTCTTCACTCCACTGGCATACGCCTCAGCTGCGTCCTCATCATCTTCCTCATCTTCAACAATGGGGTCCTTTTCATGTACTAACTCATATACCCCGTACCCATCATTGACTGACTCATCATCTGTACAATCTTCTGGCATCTGAATTGGATCTTCTAAAAGCTGAGGGATTAAAGAGCAAAATGAACATTTATCAGCCAAATCCTGGAGGTATCTATCTGGAATTTACCTACCGTTAGGCTTCCTAGACTTCCTAAACTGCCTAACCTGCCTAAAACTGGACTCCCTGACTTCACTAAACTGTCTATCATAACCTAAGGAAGATGAAACAGGATGAAAATCCTGGGATACAGGTGGAAATACAGGGGAATCCTCCCGTGGGGAGGGACAGAGTAGATCTAGGAGAGAATCTTGACCGACGGACCAGCGCGATGGGGTGTAATCGGACAAGTAAGATGTTTCCTCGATAATGATTTGGGAAGAATTTGTTGTAAAATCGGCGTTTTTTTTTTTTGGATATCGGAGGAATTATACATGAAGCAGGAGTGAATACAAATGGAAGGGGAATCAGACGGAGGAAGTGGCACCAAGGCCAGGGGATTAGGGGGATCATATAGCAATATGTCCCAGATCAAATCATATATCCTCTCTAGATCAAGAGGAGGTTGTGGAATAAAGTCCCGAGGAGACAGAGTTATCATAACGGGCGGAGCCCGTGGAATATCTTCAATTATGACCCGCGACCAAGTTGGGGTCAAGAGTAGTGTACGAAAAAGAGTATGGAGCATGAAGACATGTGAAGGATATGTCCCCCTCCAGAGCAGATCTGTTGTATAACCAGCTTCATAGGGGTCATCTGGCTCCCCTTCATCAGTTTGTTCGGACAGCAGCATCCGCTTGTCAAAGATTGCGCCAGGGCTCTCAATTAGCTCGTCGATCTGCGGTGGCCACTTGGGTTCTGCAGGATCCAGAAATAGTCTGTTCAGTGCTATGTATAGGTCCCTCAGGTCGAACTATCTGTACCATTCGCATTCGGGGTCATGGAATTTCCTCCTTTTCATAGGCCGCAGAGCCTCCAAAGATTGGTACGTAAGTAATTCGGAACAATGTCTGGCCAAATCCCTCCCATATATGTCATGGAAGTCAAAACAGGAAGTAATGACCACCATGTTGTCGTGACTAAGTATGGGCCCTTTCACAAAGTGTGTATATAGAGTCCATGTTAAGGGATCTCGGCCTTCTTTCATTGGTGTGGACATTGTTTCCAAGATTTCTTGACCATCTTCTTGCTGAACTCTGTCTTGCTTCAGTTTCCTCGGCCTATAGCCCAGACCGCTTCCAGGTACTGCCCGATGATCTTTAACAGGAGTGGTCCTGCCTTGCAACTGTGTGCCCAGACCTTTCCCAGGCTCGTAGCCGTTCTTCATCATGATTCTCCATCCTGGGGTACTCATGCACTTCCCCCTTTTGATAGCATTTAATGGGTATGGAGAAATAGTAGCGGCTTTCAAAGGATCAGCCACTGGACGGTAGACCTGTAATACCGACAGGAAAGGTTGTCGGCCAGGTAAAACAGCAGATTTAATATTCAATGTATGAGCAGCAGCAAGGATCGGCATGCTCGTTACTTTAATAATTCGTCCTTTATAAGGGAATTTGAGGCATTGGTGATTCGTAGAAGGAATCGCCTCAAGAGTTTTGATATAAGGACGTCCCAGAATGGCATTTATGGAAGGGTCGATTTCTAGAATATGAAATTCGACCTCTGCATGACTTACTGGACCTAACTCCACCTTTAAATAAACCATTCCCAGAGGGGAACGGGTAGAATTGTCATATGCCGTAACTGAGATGGGGCTAGGCAGCCATTTCTCCTTGGGCACACCGCATAGCTCCAGGGTCTTCGGAGGTAAAATGTTAATTGAAGCCCCTGTATCAACCAGGCATGCATCCACGGCCTTTTTGCAGATATTGACCGTGATGCTCAGAGCCATGCTTCTAGCGGCTGGCGGTGCTAGTTCCGATGTGTGAAATGTAATTGAGGGCTGATCCCCCTGTGGAACTAGTAGTGCTGCAATTTTCTCTACCGGCACGTCTTCATTGACCATCACCTTCTGTAGGTATTCCATTAAAGCTTCTTGGTGAATCTTGGACCTTTTAATTAATTCAAGTACAGTGATCCGTGCCGGTGTTTTGTCCAGATGTTTCAACAAGTCGTATTGAGTGCCTGGTGCACTCTCTTCATTATGGGCTTCCTCAGTCGGCTGTGATGGGCCGTCTCTGACTGTGGACTGAGGAAAGACCTTGTTGAAAATCCTTCCACTCCGGAGCGCATGTTCCTCGACCGTGGAGGATCCGGGTGACACCTTGAGTACCGCAGAATCGGGTGGCGTAAGCGGTGCGGAGGGTTGATGCGTAGGTGGTGGCGTTGGGTTAGGTGGTGATGGCGCGGTGCGGATTAAAGGCCTAGATGGTTAGATGGTAGATGGGTAAGTGGTTGGCGAAGTGGGGAATGGTACGCGTAGTAACGGTTTGGATGGTTGGGGCATATCTGGGTAGGTGGTAGTGGTAATGGGTGAAGTAGGAAATGGTACGCGTAGTAATGGCCTAGATGGTAGGAGGGGCGCGTTATTGGTTTGCGGTGGGGTATATGATGGAGGCGCAGGAGTGCGGGGCGTAATGGGTCTAAGGAAGGTGGGTAGTGGTAGTGGGTTATTGGGTGCGGGCGAGTGATGTGTGGGTGTGGGCAGAGGGGTAATGGTAACGGGTTGTGGTCTGGGTATGTGGATGGTGCGGCGTCGTTCTGCGGTACTTTGAACGTGACCCGTTGAATAGAGAGAGGAAGAGTCCTCTATCCTCCATTGTTGCCCACGACTAGCCTCAGACTGGCTGTTCGTTAGAATGGGAGCAACCTGGTTCTGGTTCTGGTGCTCCGGGAGTGGATTCTGCACTATGCCCATGTTGGGTGGTGCTGCTGCTTGTGCCGGTGGTCTTGCTTGCTGCTGCTGCTGCTGCTGTTGCGGTCTCCTCGCCTTCAGGGCTGTTATGTATTTCTTCATTTCCTCCCAGTCTATGCCGCCCTGCTCGTTGAGATCATGAATATAATCTCTGAATTGGAAGCAGGTGTCAATGGTATGCTCAGGTTGCCTATGGAAGTAGCAATATCTGGACGTATCGGCATTTTGAGGCTAGACGGCCTTTTCCCTTGGCAAAACTAAGGCATTGGCTGCCATTAAAGCACTGAAGATATCGGCCAAGGATTCTGGGAGAGCCGGGTATTCTGCCCTCTTCGGGCCTGGAGGTCTCCTCTGCTGGTTGTAGTCACCAGGAGGAGGGACATTGTGGTACGCCGGCGGTGCGCGCGGCTGGTACTGTGGCTGTTGCTGCTGCTGATACTGCTGCTGCTGGGGTTGCTGGTACTGCTGTTGCCGTTGCGGCTGTTGCTGTAGCTGTTGCTGGTTCTGATTCTGATTCGGCTGCTGGGGCCGCTGATACTGTTGTTGGTACTGGGGGTTCTGCTGCTGTCTGTACCCTTGCTGCTGTGGCCTCTGGTACTGCTGCTGACTCCTCACGAACTGGGGTGAGTTATTGTTCATGGTACTCACTTGCTCATGAGAGAGCGTGCCCTCGGTAGTCGGACCTGTGCTGGAAGAGTTCGGCACTGCAGGCTTCCGAGGCGGAGGCCTGCTAGGTCTATGAGGATCAAAGACACTAGAGAATGTAGCGTCCTTGAAAGCATTCTGGCAGTACCGTGCTCTTTCATAGAGCTCTGCCATGTTAGTCAAATTGTTCAAGGAGAGGACGAGCTTGAACTGGGGGGTGGCATTAGAAATTAACATCTTCACTTGTTCGGACTCGGACAAGTGATCCTTCACCTTTTCGGCCAGGCCCCGCCACCTGTCAGCAAAACTGACAAACTCCTCATCAGGTTTCATCTTTTCTGCAATGAGGTCCGTGATAGACAAGGAGGGTGCAACTCTGTCCTGGTATCGTTGAATGAATTTGCGTGAAACGATACCGTAATCTTCTACTTCTGAGGGTTCCAGGGAAAAGAACCACTCGAGGGCTGGTCCCTCTAGAGATCTCCTGAACAAGAAGGCCAACGACCTCTTATCATTCTGCCAGAAAGAGGATTCATACATGAACTCCTCAGATGTGTGAAGGGGTTACCAGTACCGTTGTACTTTCGGTACACTGGCATCTCAGAGGGTGGCAGATGGAATACTGGCAGACTCGGTAGACTGATCTCTGGCACAGCTTTGACCCCCATCATTTTCTGGAGGTTATTAAATTGCTCATCCATACGCTCCATTTTGGCCAGCAGCGTTTGTGTGGTCAGATCTGCTTGAGGAGGAGGAGGAGGAGGAGGTACTTGGTAGGCCTGCTGCCTAGAGTACGTTGGGCAGGGTGGACAATAGAGGGGAGGTCCGGCAGCGCTTCCGCCATGCCCGAGGGCATTTTGATAAGTAGGCGTTTGCGGTCTAGCCGGTTGCCTAGATGATGAAAGTTGCGGCCCAGCTGGCCGAGAAGTAATATGAAGGCCTCCATGGCCTGATGGATATAAGGAGGAGGAAAAGAAGGTTGCTGAGGAACAGCAGGGGGAGCCACAGGGTTCGGCTCGGCAGGCTGCATAGGTGCCTTCCCCTTCAAAATAGATTGGATCGCCTCGAACTGCTGAGGGTCCAGTCGGGAGGCAAGAACTCCCAGAGCATTGATGAGATCCGTAGGATCAGAGGATGAGGGATCATTCTGATTCATGTCCCCCTCAAGATCAGGATTAGGGATCGCATATTCATGCGGAAGAGGATCAGGATATTGATCACGTGGAGGCAAAAGAGGTGTCCGAACATTCCCATCTAGACGATATGGAATGGGGATAGAACTACGGGAGGCATCAGCATCTCTCCCACTCTCATAGTTGTATTCAGAATCCCGAGGGGCATTAGCATCTCCCTCGTAATTAACCATGGCGTCTGGAGCCACACTCAAGTCCCTACCTGATCGTAGCAACATGATGTTAGATTCCCTTTTCAAAGATTTAATCAAACAAGTTGCACAGAGATTAATCAAACAAGTGGATGCTTAACGTGATTTTAGGATTCCTTATTGAGTTATTTGGATTGGATTAAACCACAATTTTACTCAGGGAAAGGATCCTAGTTTCAGTTCGATTTCCACCGTTATTCTCTAGGGCTTTTCTCTCACAACGCTTTCAGAATCTAACCGGGACTTCAATTGGTACAACTAGCCCGATGATCAAGGAGGAATACCTTGATTTTGGGGACTTATGGAGGTCTCAACGTCAACTTCTCTAGTCTGATCGAGGGACCAACCCAATCAGAGAGAGTTGCTGACGTCGAGTAATGTGTTCCTAAGAAGAGGAGGGTATTAGCCTCAATGCGTATGTCCTGTGGCCTGGATGGCCTCTAATGCTTAGTAAGTAATGGGTAGCTAGCACTCAAAACACAAAAATCTGGAAACTGAAAAAAATTAAGAAACTGTATGAATCGCGTCGATGGTAGTCGACGCTATTCAAAACAGAACTTAATTTTTCGCAGAAGCAGATGCAGACAGCAGAGAAACTGTGAAGCCTGAAAGGCGTCTAGGTGTGTTGACGCGGTTTTGAAACGCGTCAGCTATCCTGGACGCTTTTCAGTTCGCAGAAACAATTTTCCAGGAGGATTTTCTGGGTTGAATCCCCCTCAAACAAGGTAAAAAGCGGTAAACAATCGACTCATGCAAAGTTTTTAGTTCCAGATTTTAAACAGGATGATCTACTAACTAAACAACTAGAAAAACAATCAATCGCACATCATTTTTATCACAAAAATAGCTTTTTGAGTTAATCAAGGGGGGGGGGGCAAGATCTTGCCACTGGGGTGTGCACGTGGTGCACGAGGGAAATCAATTAAACTAAACACTCACCAATTGGTGAGGACGTGTCCAGAGACACAAATGGTGCACCGTGGGTGCCCGATATGATGATAGCAAGAACAAAAGGAAACTAAAAGATGGCGAGACCAAGTCCCACCGTGATCGCCAAAAAAGCTGTAGGTGCTTAGAATGACCATGTGATTAACATGAAATATCTATGTTGTTTAGTGTAAACTAACCTATTAAAAACAGCAACTAAAGTGCAGTGATCGCCAGAAACTTTTAACTTAAAAAGTTTCAAAAGAGATATGATCGCCTACCTTTCAAACGCGGAAGATTGAATCCTTGGTTCCCCTTCCTCAGCCGGCTGAAGAAAGAGAGCCCTTTCTTTGCTTCTTTGTTCTTGCTGTGGAATTTGAGGTTGAGGATCGTCCAGAAGTTATGCTTGATTTCCCCCTTTTGATCTCTCGTTGTTGTTGAGTGCAGCAGAGACAGAGACAAAAAAAATGAAGAAACAATGATGATGAGAATTTAAGTAGAAGTAGTATCTGAACTAATCATGATTTTAAGCATATTTAAACCAGCAAACTCACTTTTTTAAATGGCTTTGAAACCCCTTAGATTAAGTAGGTTTTTGAAAGATTATGCTGTGGTGTGTGTTTGCATGAAGTGAATATGAAAAATGAAACTAATGAAATGAATGCAGTAATGAAAAACTTATGCCCAATCGGTTGAAGCTTTGAAAGGATGAAGATCTTGAAAGGGACGCCGACTTCTGGGAATGGCAGCGCTCCGGCGTTACGACGTTGCTTCAATCTTCAACTCGCTATAACGCTATGGCTCAACTCAACTCAATTCTCTTCTCTCTCTCTTTTTTCTCTTTAACATGCAGGGTATTTATAGGCATTTCTTGCATTCGAGATTAACATTGAAAAATCCCGAATTTATCCATCTTAACCGACAGATAATTACTGATTAATTCATCTTTATCTGTAATTATCTAAAACGCGTCCACCTTGGTTGACGCCTTTCAGATTAATTAAGATAAGGATAAATATCTGGGAAAACTTATCTTTATCTTTATTAGGTAAAACGCGTCCATCAATGTAGACGTCTTTTAGACTAATTAAGATAAGGATAAACATCCGGAAGAGAAGTTAAAATCACTTAGGAAACTTAAAACGCGTCGACATGTCCAGACGCCTTTTAGTTAATTAATTAATTAATTAAAATTCAAATTTAAACGTTAAAACAGGAACAAATTCTAAATGACGTCCACGTGGGTAGACGTCTTTTATAATTCTTCATATTTTAACTCAAATTTGAGCTAAAATCAATTTAATTGATTAACTTAAACATGTCTGTTAAACCCGACACTCAAAAATATTAATAAAATTTAATCAATGATTAATTATCAGACCATTCTGAGGCATTATTATATGATATGAAATTTACTCGAAATGACGTCAAAATTAGCGTGTCTACACCACTTGTTTGTCTTAGTGTCACCACACGAGTGAATGTGAGATCATTCACCCTCATCATATGAGCAGACATAACTTGTGTCGATCTTATAGGATATTTAATGTCCATCTCAAATATCCTATGATCGAGAACTATTTAAGACAATTGCCTTAGGATATTGATCTCACTATCATGATCTCATCATGATTCAATATCCCATACATTTGTATATGGACCTTCATTACGATAGTCGTTTGCGAGAACTATTAAATGAAGAAATAATTGCCTTTATTAATAATCTTGAACTAGAATGTACAATGATTTGCTATGAGGCCACATAATTCTAACATTCTCCCACTTGGACTATAGCCAATCACCCATATGTCTAAGTCCCATAGACTTAAGGTGACGTTCTAAATTGTTTTGAGACAATGGCTTAGTCAAGGGATCTGCTACATTATCTTCAGATGAGACTTTCTCAACTACTATATCTCCTCGGGCGATGATCTCACGAATAAGACGAAATCGTCTCAGAATGTGCTTTGACTTCTGATGTGATCTTGGCTCCTTCGCTTGAGCTATTGCCCCATTGTTGTCACACAATAATGGAACAGGATCTGAAATGCTTTGAACGACTCCAAGCGTCGAGATGAACTTCTTCATCCAAACCGCCTCCTTGGCCGCTTCAGCTGCAGCAATGTATTCTGCTTCGGTCGTCGAATCTGCAGTTGTTTCCTGTTTGGAACTCTTCCAACTTACTGCACCTCCATTTAACATGAACACAAATCCAGACATGGATTTGCTGTCATCCATATCCGACTGGAAACTCGAGTCAGTAAATCCTCGAAGTTCCAAGTCGTTTCCTCCATAAACGAGAAATAGATCCTTAGTCCTTCTCAAGTATCTAAGGATACATTTCACCGCCTTCCAGTGTTCCTCACCTGGATCAGTCTGATATCTACTAGTAACACTTAATGGGTGTGCCACATCAAGCCTAGTACATAGCATTGCATACATGATAGATCCTATTGCCGAGGCATAAGGAACTCTATCCATGTATGCTCTCTCTTCAGGTGTCTTGGGAGACATTTCTTTAGAGAGATAAATTCCATGCCTCATAGGAACGAGGCCTATCTTGGAATTTTCCATGCCAAACCTTTTGACTATGGTATCTATGTACATAGATTGGGACAAGCCAAGCATCCTTTTGGACCTATCTCGATAGATCCTTATTCCCAGAATATAGGATGCTTCTCCCAAATCGTTCATGGAGAAGTTTTTGGATAACCAAGCCTTTACCGATGACAACATTCCTACATCATTCCCAATGAGTAGAATGTCATCAACATAAAGTACCAAAAAGGTAACTGCGCTCCCACTAACCTTTTTGTATACACAAGGTTCATCTTCATTCTTAATGAAGTCATAAGATTTGATTGCTTCATCAAATCTTAAGTTCCAAGTTCGGGATGCTTGCTTTAATCCATAGATGGATCTTTGCAGCTTGCATACCTTGCTTGAATGCTCTTTGGAAGTGAACCCTTCAGGTTGTATCATATACACCTCTTCTTGAAGGTTCCCGTTAAGGAATGCTGTTTTCACATCCATTTGCCATATTTCATAATCATAGAATGCGGCGATAGCAAGAAATATTCTGATTGACTTAATCATGGCAACTGGAGAAAATGTTTCGTCATAGTCAACACCTTGCCTTTGACGATATCCTTTTGCTACAAGCCTTGCCTTGTATGTGTCAATTTGTCCATTTGCCCCGATCTTTATTTTAAAGATCCATTTACTGCCAATAGGTACTATACCTTCTGGCAGATCAACCAAGTTCCAAACTTGGTTGGCATACATGGATTGAATTTCAGAATCCATTGCCTCTTGCCATTTTTCTGATTCATGACTATTTATGACTTCAAGGTAGGTTTGAGGATCATCATCCTCATTTAAGTGCACTTTTGGTTTGCCTTCATCGATATGTCCAACATATCTTTCAGGCTGCTTAGGCACTCTACCTGATCTGCGAACCTTTTGTGTATCATCTTGAACAAGTTCTTGACTCAATGGTTCAGTAGATGAACTAGTGTTGATTTGTGGGTCTAGAATTTCTTCTAGTTCTATCTTGCTCCCACTGTCTTCTTTTGAAAGATATTCTTTCTCTAAGAAGACAGCTCTTTTTGCGACAAACACCTTTTGATCGCTGGGCTGATAGAAATAATATCCAAAACTCTCTTTTGGATATCCCAGAAATCTACATTTCTCTGTCCTGGAATCCAGTTTGTCTGGATCATGTCTTTTGATATGTGCAGGACAACTCCAGACTCTAACATGCTTAAAGTCTCGTTTCTTTCCTTTCCATATCTCATATGGAGTGGAAGGTACTGACTTACTGGGAACTTTGTTCAACAGATATGCAGCAGTCAACAGTGCATATCCCCAGAAAGAGATTGAAGTTTGGCATAACTCATCATTGATCGTACCATATCTAATAGAGTACGGTTTCTCCTTTCCGATACACCATTTAATTGTGGTGTATAGGGAGGAGTCCACTGAGACAAAATACCATTATTCTTTAGATATTCTGTGAATTATGTACTTAAGTATTCACCCCCTCGATCTGATCGAAGAGTTTTGATACTCTTTCCAGTCTGGTTCTCAACTTCGTTTTTAAACTCTTTAAATTTCTCAAAGACTTCTGACTTATATTTCATTAAATATATGTAGCCATATCTTGAGAAATCATCTGTAAATGAAACAAAGTATGAGTAACCACCCATAGCATGAGTGGACATTGGACCACATACATCACTATGTATTAGTTCCAATAAGTCCTTAGCTCTTTCTCCATGTCCTGAGAATGGAACTTTGGTCATTTTTCCCATGAGACAAGCTTCACATGTTGCTAATGATTCATAATCAAATGGATCAAGATATCCATTCTTTTGCAACCTTATGATCTTGTTCTCATTTATATGACCTAGCCTACAATGCCATAGGTACAAATTTTTCACATCCTTATCTAATCGTTCAAGAGATTTATTTACCAGACAAACATCATATGAAATATCAAGTAAATATAATCCATTCAATAAATATCCGGAAGCAAACAATTTGTCTCCTTGATAAATTGAACAACCTTTATTTTCTAGTTTCATAGAATATCCTTGTCTATCTAAACATGAAATAGATATGATATTCCTAATAATGGTCGGAACATAATAACAATCTATCAGTTCCAATGAGTCTCCTGACGACATCTGAAGTCTTGCTGTCCCCACAGCTAACGCAGCAACTTTTGCTCAATTCCCGAGCCTCATATCCACGTCTCCACGGTTCAATCTTCTTTTACTTGTTAACACCTGCAGTTATTGCAGATATGAGAAACACATCCAGTATCTAATACCCAGGATGTTGATTCTCTATAAGACAAGTTAAGATCGATCATGAGAATACCTGAAGCTTCACCAAGCTTCTCCTTTGCTTTTTCTGCAAGATAAATCTTACAGTTTCTCTTCCAATGACCTTCTTTATGGCAGTAGAAACACTGACCTTTATCATTGACTTTAGCTTTGTCCTTTTGTGCTGCCGGTTTGCTTTTCACTAGCTTCTTAGGCTTACCTTTCTTAAAGGTCTGTCCAGCTTTTCTTTTCTTGTTGGTCTTACCAACAAGCATTACTTGTGGCTTGTCTTTCTGGATAGTGCCTTCTGCTGTCTTCAAAATGTTGAGCATCTCAGCCAGTGAAACTTCAATTTTGTTCATATTGAAGTTGATAATGAATTGTGAAAATGAATCTGGAAGGGACTCTAGGATTAAGTCGATGTTCAGGTCATTGTTCATAACAAAGTCGAGCACTGCAAGCCTCTCAATCCATTCTATCATCTTGAGCACATGAGTTTGCACAGACATGCCCTCGCTCATTCTGGTCCTGAACTATTTCTTAGATATCTCATATCTTTCTGTTCTTGATTGTTCACCAAACAACTCTTGTAGGTGATTCAGAATGGTCTTAGGTTCCATGTTATCATGCTGTCGCTGCAGTTCATTGTTCCAAGCATATAATACTGGACCTTGACAGAGTCCTCCTTCCAGTTTTCATACATTATTAATTCATCTTCGTTAGCATTATCACCGGGTTGCACTGGATCTGGTTGATCCAGGACATAGGCTAGCTTTTCACACCTGAGGACAATCTTCAGGTTGCGTAACCAGTCAATATAATTTGGTCCCGTGAGTTTGTTTGCATAAAGTATGCAACGGAGGGGGTTAGGTGACGACATAGCGACCTACATGGAAATATATAAAATGAGCAGATAGTTCTTAAAATCAGATTTAGGACTTTTAATCTAGATTTATGCTCCCACTATTTTTCGGCGATCTGTATGACCCTCTAATATACAGAACGGGAGATTCCGGTGATCTCCTAATGGGGATCAGAATCCTTAGGGCAACATGCATGTGACCTTGTGGTAGCACAACAAATCACATCAAGTCCCTTAGGCAGTCAACTCTTGACAGTTGCAACATTTGCAATATCCGATCGATTTAACCCCTGAATCATAATGACCTTGTGGTAGCACAACAAATCAAATGATTCAGTTAAGTTTATCCATCGTTACTTAGATGACATGAATTCATAGTGCAATCCTTGTGGTAGCACAACAAAACTACACTATTTATCCATTCATCTTAATGACATCACATGTCGTAGACCTAGGTTAATTTCTAAATCAAATAGACCTTGTAGTAGCACAACAAATCTATTTGAGATAAGAATTATCCTAAGATCTATAATGATGGTGGGTTACGTGGATTATTCTGAATATCTCACGTTTACAACTTAAGTTTTAAAAGAGGGTTTTTGATTTGATTTGTAAAAATCGTGCTATCAATAGTATTTCAATTTGAAGTATCATTATATTTAATAGAAATATATATTTATGATAGCATAGTCCACAAATATCACATATATGCAGAAAAATTAAATGAGAATGATCATGGACTGCTAAAGCTACTATGGAATCATCGTAGCCAAACGATGATCCATAATAGGATCCTAATGTGAAAACAGCAACACTGGTTCCATTTGATGCGAGTCCTTCCTCCAGAGGTGTCTTCATAAGATCCCGTCCTCTTAGCTTAATCTGATACATTTAAATATGAAATTCAGGACTCGCAGGTCCACAAATGTATATTTAAACACTAAGAAACCTTGATCTTATCAAGGGGAGTACAATCTTATAGAAAGGTAGAAAGTACACTTGGATTAAGAGAGAGGAGGACACGCATGTCCTATTTAAAATACCAAATGAAATAAGTATCGCATTCATTCACATCATTCATCACATGAAAATACTAAGTCCATGATCATCCCACCATAAAACACATCACATGCATCACAATCATCACATAATTGCAGTTTGGTATTAAATTTTGTAAATATAAAATTATAATACCAATTAGTTTTAGAAATAACATTTATTTCAGCATTATCAATAATATTCAAAGCATTATTGACAATTAAATAACTAAACCATTCAGTTAAGCTAAATACTAATTCAAACAATTTGAACAGTAAAATGTAATCAAGTTATGCATGAAATCAGTTTAAAACAGTTTTAAACTAATTAATTTAACAGGGAAATTAATTATCTAAAACAATTTTAAATAATTAACTAACACCCTATTAATAACAAAGCCCTTTAATTGAATAACAGTTATTAAACACTTTAATAAGCTGTTAATAATCATGAAAATAATTAATAACATTTATTAATTATTCCTACAATTATTCTGTTTTAAAACAATTTTAAAACAGGTTTAAATGGGCTTAAATGGGCTAATAATGGGTTTAATGGGGTTAAACAGTCATTAAAAACAATTTTTTAATAATTCATAAAATGGGCCCAGCCCATTAAGGCCCATTGGCCCGGACCCAGGGCCCTGGCTCGGCCAGGGTCTAGCCCTGGCTCGGCTAGGGGGTCTGGCCCAGCCATACCCGAGCCCTGGCTCGGCCAGGGTCGAACCCTGGCTCGGCCCGACCCCCGCCCGGTCCGACCGGGTCGGGACCGGGCGGTCCGGCCGCTCCTTCTTCCCAGCCAAAACCTGCAAGAAAAAACAGAAAACCCTAACAGGCCCGGCGGCTGGAGGCTTTGTGGGCGGCGTCGGCGGCCGCCCCCGGCGGCGCAGGTCCCGGCCGGCGGTGGCCAAATCAGGCTCCCCGAGCCACGGTTTTCTCCCCTTAAAATATGTTTTTCCAGGTTTTAAAAAACCAAGTTTGGGCTCGATTTTCAGCACCTCCAAGGGCACTCCGGCGCCGATCATCATGCCCAATCCGTAGAGGTGACTATCACCAAGAGATCTGGACATCCGGGCCGCCATCCCAACAGTTGGGAATCGCGTACGAAGCCGCTAAAGTACCCCGTTCGTCGTCCCACGAAGAACTCCGAAAAACCCAAATAAAATCCAAAAAAATACAGAAAAATAATCAAATTATTTGTGTTCATCATATGAACACGATTCCGTCATTTTTAATCGGATTAAACACAAGAATACGTACAATACGGGTTCTTCACGCATAATGAGAAAATTACGCAAAACGATGCCGTTTTACGACCGAACCAGCAACCTGGCTCTAATACCACTGTAAGGAATCGCCATAAACGCAGCGGAAATAAAAACAACGATTCAAATGTATCGATTGCTGGGATCGTAAAACGGACATTAAAATAAATGCGGGAAGAACGGTTCTTCACCTTTGCGCGGTTTCGAATCTCCCGTGGATGATGCCGACTCGGTAATCGCGCACGCGCACGATCTCTAGAGGTATCCACACGAGTTCCCGCAGCAGACGCGATTTCCTCCTCGACCTGAGTGCTCCGACCAGATCTCAAATCCACCATGTGCGGAGAGAGACAGATCTACTCCAAGAGAGAGAGAAGGAGAGAGAGAGAGGAGATAGAGAATCTAGGGTAAAAATTCGTCCAACCAACCTTTTTACCCCTCCTCCTTGGCCCTCCTTATATAGAAATAAGGATAAGCACAAGGATTAATCCTCATGATTATCCAAGAGTTTGGCATTAGATAATTCTCCATTAAATCTTCATGTTTATCTTGCGGCTTTTCATAAAAACCCAGATAAGCATGAAATTTAACATATCTCACCGTCTGACGAGAACTCTTATGTGTGTGACTCTCTAGGCCCATATATCAGTCCGGTTGCAGGCCCATTAAACTTAGAACTGTTTCTTGAGTTTAATATTTATTAATTAATATTTAAACATCATATGTTAAATGATTAATTTGATAAACAAGTGAATTATCATCTGATGATCAAATCACTTGGCCTTCTGATCATGAACAGCACCAAACACTACCTCATGATCCCAAAAGGTATAAGGGATACTGTTCCCTTTAATGAACCTTTCCGTCTGCAGATACCGCACAGATATAATCCTTCACTCATGCAATGTCCCAATAACGCAAGGGTATGGTTTTATAGTCAAACCCTCTATCGCATTATCCAGATGGATTCCAGTACACAGTTAATATCTAGAAAGACATCTCTTTCATTTGACTCTGGCCAGGGATTTCTGTGTACACATCCATAGGACATTCTCTCTCTAGTCTTATACCAAGAGTGAGTGATCCCTTGTTGTTCACTCAATTACCTTCGCAAGCTTTCCACTGTATCTCAAAGACCGATTATGGTGGACTTAATAGTTAAAGTCCACGAGTCAGAGAATCAAGATACAATGGTCCACAAACAAGGTATCATTGGTGACTCAGGTCAAAGGACCAACTGTGCTACTGCAACGATTGAATTCCCCGGTTGACTAATAGGTATAATTACCATCCAGGAATTCTTATTTGGGTTTGTTCAGTGAATTCATTCTCTAATGAGCACCCACTTGTTTGTCTTAGTGTCACCACACGAGTGAATGTGAGATCATTCACCCTCATCATATGAGCAGACATAACTTTTGTCGATCTTATCGGATATTTAATGTCTATCTCAAATATCCTATGATCGAGAACTATTTAAGACAATTGACTGAGGATATTGATCTCACTATCATGATCTCATCATGATTCAATATCCCATATATTTGTCTATGGACCTTCATTACGATAGTTACTTTGCGAGAACTATAAATGAAGAAATAATTGCCTTTATTAATTATTTGAACTAGAATGTACAATGATTGGCTATGAGGCCACCCAATTCTAACACTTCGGTGTCAGGCAATGCCTCTAGATTTGCGTTACCAGGAGCAGCAGACGTGGTTCCCATTTGGTCTTTAGGAGAATCCCGACATGTAGAGATCGTTGTGCCGCTCGCGCCCTCCACAGATCTGGCCACAGTAGAACGCACCACGTTGCCCTCGGGATGTTTAATGATTGGAGCTTATGTTGATAAGGCCGGGCATGATGGCTCTGCGCTTCCTCCCTCCAAGACGGAACACCACACAACCCCTCCTGACCGCCTGACAGTTGGCGTCGTCAGATCTGGAATCACTGCGGTTGGTTTACCCCCCGCAGGCTGTCTTCCTCACACCATCGGTGGTCAGCTCCAGCACTCGATGGGCGCAAACCTAACGACCCCAGGTTGCTCAGCTCCACTGTCAATAACGGTGTTCGCCGCTTGCCCAGCGCCTAGATCCTCCACGCACCAGTCTCCCTCCCCTCACGAAGGCATGCCTACCACCTGTTCGACGGAAGGTGCCCACGGTCGTCTTGCTGCCGCTGCCCAAAATCTGACGCATGGGTCCACCCTTAGCAGTTGTCAAACCGCCCCCACAGGCCTGCTCTCTCGTATTGTCGATGGTCAATCCGAGCACTTGACGGCCAGAAGCCCAACGCCTGGAATCGCTACACGCCAGTCTGCCTCCCCTCACATGCACACGATCTGTTTGACAGATGGCAACCACAGCCTTAATGCTGCAACTGCCCCAACGGTCAACCCGAGCACTGAGGGGTGGTGCAAATGGCACCCTTAGTGCAACCAGTATTACTCAAAGGTTAATCACCATCTTGGTAGTCGGCGGTTCGCCATCTTGGTGTCCACCACCATGAACGAAGAGGAGACGAAACTCTCGGTGGCCGTGACAATGCCGGCTGCATCAGGCGCTTCACCCTCTCATAGGCCCAGAAGCACCCGAACACGGTCCAACGGTCCTCCCACCCCCTATGGGAAGCCAAGTCGGAGTTGACAATGTGGAATAGGAGGGGGGCAGGCGGCGGTGACGACAAGGATCCCCTCTGCTCACAGACTGCTACGTGACAACTTCTTCATCCAATCTAACCCCGGCAATAAAGGCTTTCCTCTGGATCTCTAGGACCTTGTAGAGGGCGCCATGTTTGCAAGAAACCGAAGATTGTACTCTCCGAGGGAGCACCTCCTCTAGAGGAGATGGAAAGAAAGGAAGAAAAGGGAAAAACAAGGAAGGAAGAGAAGAAGAAGAAGGGGGAGGAGGAAGGGAACCCATAAGTCCATAACTAATTAGAAAAAGGTTTTTGGAATTTAGAGAAAGAAAAATGTGCCAAGATGCCCCACGTAATTTCTCTTCTAGTATAATAGCAGGTGAGGACGGTGGGCACTAATTTAATGCTGCTTCAGCAAAATAGAATCTAGCAATATTTGGCACGAAGCCAAACACAACATGCCACTTGACTAGGCTCACATTAGTTGCCACTCTTTACTTTTGCTCGTGATTCACGTGGGACAATGTTGGGAGTTGTAAGGGCTGCGAATGGATGTCAGAGTTCCTCCGTTCGTCCGACTTCGATTAGATTTTTGTTAATGCTGAAAAGTACACTCCATCTCAGTGTAGTGGCTAAATAAAATAATATATTTATATTTAAATAGGTCCGGTACATACAGGCCGATCTTTGATTGGATGACTCAACATACTGTGAAAAATAAAAAGTCGAGTCCCAATGAACAGTAAAAAGCGTCCCTAATGAGCCGAACCAAATAACGAATTTTAATTTTTTAAGATCATTCAATTGAAGATCGGCTTGTACGGACATGTAAGACACCTCGGGTTATACTTTTTTTTTTAAAATTTTTTTTTTTTAATTTACTCACTGCACTGAGGAGCAGTGTAAACCGCACCCTCAGTGCATCAAGTATTACTCAAGGCAGAAACACACACTCATTAAGAACCACTTTTGGTTTTTTGACAAAATTAAGATCATTTATTAAGTTATCGAAAATAGAAATAGATCTCTTATAGTTATTGAAGTCGGAAATGGAAATAATTACTTTTGAAATAGTTATTTTTGCATCTGATTAATTCAATTTTGTTTCTTTATTTTTCTTCTATCTTATATATGTATATGCAAATTATAAAATTCAAAATTCATAAACTACAAGACTTTTACATAAATTAAAGTCTTGTGGGTTTGAAATTTTTAATCATAATTAGAAGAAAGTTTATCAAAATTCAATAGTAACAACAATTTAAAATAGTCTATTATAGCGATGAGGATAGCAAAAACTTAATGGATACGGAAGTAGAAACACTCATTTCTATTTCTATTTTCATTTATAATAAACTTTACATGAAACGGAAATAAAAGGTGTCACTTTCATTTCCGTCTTCGATTTGCTTGCAGCCCTATTTGAGACCTTGACCCAATGGATCAATGACGTCAACAAATATATAGGACCCAAAACCTAATTTTTAAAAGTTGATTTCCTGGTTAAAAAAAATTGATTTAATTTTGAGTTCTAAATAACTTAGATTCCTTGGATAAAACTTAATAGCTTTCGCCATATGTTAAATTACTAATAGGATTCATGTAAACTTTTCGATAGCTTTTATGCCACAAAGACCTCTTTTTAAGTATGCTTGTCTTCTAGAGTTGAATTATAAAATTACCCGTTCGAACAAGGCAAACGCTTATATGGCTTTCTTATAGTTAAAACAATATGTTAATTATCATTAAGTTTCATTCAAATGTTCTATTCTCCCAACAATCATTTATATCATTTTTTGCCCAAGAATACCCACGAAGATGAAGACTTAACAAAGGAGCATTGTAATTAGATCTTAAAAATAATAATAATAGATATGCTTCTAGAAAGGCATAAAAGAGATCATATTCTAGTAACTGTTACTTTTTATGTTCAACTATTCTAGTAAGGCAAAGAAATTTTTAAAAAATAAACTTTATTATCACCATTACAAGTAACTTGACAATTATCGACTAAAGAACATATTTAAATTAGCTATATTTCTAAAAGTAAACTTATAATTAGATGATTAGATATAAATATTTTTGTATATGAACAAAAAAACGACCATATTTATACCATACTTAAAGGTCCAACTTTGAGATGTTGTTATGAATATTCCATACACTACTATTATACACATGCCACGACTCTATTTCCTTAAGAAAGTCTATATAAGGAAACATATCCTTGGAAAGTTTTCTTATCTTATAATACAAACGTTTCCTATTACCACTCTTATAAAAATTGAATCTCACAACAATGATCTAGCAAAACCAAGATGTTTAGGAAAAAGATAAGAAAACATGTGTTTCTAATTCTGAAATCACCGAACTTGTCAATGTGAACCGATCCTTATAATGGAGCAAATTTAGGTCAAAGTTTTTTGATAATCAGGTCAGCTACAAGAAAGGTAGATCATCTTGAACTGAGTTTTACACTATGATTGGATATTCGTCTTAAGAAATTGAATCCAAACTTGTCTAAACATGATTTTTGACCCTAATCTGTCATTCTTTGTCTTTGTCTTTTCCTGTATAACAGTATGAGATTTATACGTCTAGTCTGAAGTCGGGTTCGAACCAAGAAACTTTTGTCAATTTCCACTAATTAATGCTTTGACGTTACCTGGCCTGTTTTCTCCTCTCTGTATTTCATTTCAATATTGTACATGAGAAAGGAAGAATGCAATTTTAAACTAGTCTGATTATATTTAAGATGTTAATCTTTTATGGAATTTAAATCAAGGTTCTTTTGACATTGATCTTAAACTATTCACCAATGATCTTAGATTATTCATCAAAGGTGGTTATTTTTATTATGTGATATTTATAAGCAGATTAGAAGATCTGTCAATCGAAACCTGGTACACTATGATTTTTATATGGATCTCACTGGTGTAACATCAAACTAGCTAGTCGGATTGCATTTCTCAAGATTTTTTAGTATTAATTATAAGACCATTTAAAATCATAATGGAGAAAAGCTTGGATGCACTGTCATTGAAAGTTTAAGCTTCATGTATCTATTTATAGATCCCTTTGTGTATAAGATTGTACAGGTCACTACAGCATAACAAAAAAGTGAAAGAATACTGGATAATCATGAAGGCAAGGTTATTCTGCAAGTATCTATACTCATCTCTTTGCATTTGTGTGCTAATTATTCTAACAAGCAAACGTTTCGATCTAGTGGGCCCAAAATCCCATCCATAACATTGCTGTCTGTTGTCTTCTCATGTAGCCCATTTTAGCTTCATAGGCGAGTCCCACAATGGCACTAAAACTTTTTGCTTTTGGCCACAAAAACACTGCACCTTGATTTGTCCATTGCTTTGGAAACAAGAAGCTTCCGTTTCGTGCATTCCTCCGTCATCATCTTTTTACCTCCTCTCATTTTGGTCATTTGCTGTGTCACTGCCACCATCAACATATACCTCATGAAGCCTTCTAACTTTGATCAGCCACTATGCATTGTCGATCTGTACTTGTAACGACATGCCCAGAATAGGAACTGCAGGAAGTTCAACACACTCAAAACAACCATAAGCCAATAGAACTTCTCCAGGCTGTAGTGGTTCAAATTGCTCCCAGCAAGCCATGATCCTTGGCCACCGTGGCCGGTCACGTCGTTTACTATCGACACCAGGAATGAGCTCAGGTAGAACCCCATTGCCAAGGATGCAAATGAGAGGGACGTGGCTAGCGACCTCATGCTCTCAGTTGCCTCCGTGAAGAAGAACTCGAGTAGGCCAGCGAGGGTGAAGAGGTCGGCAGAGCCTAGGAAGAGGTACTGTGGGGCGATCCAAAGGAAGCTGATGGGCAGCGGTGCATGCGAGTCGAGCATGCCTGAATCAATTGCCACTCTCTTGCGCTTGATCTCCACCACTGCTGCCACTGCCATGGCCACGACAGAGAGGACCAGCCCAACACCGACCCGCTGCAGGTGGGTGATGCCGGACTCGGTCCCTCTCACCCTCCGAGCGAAGGGGATGATGACGTGGTCATAGAGTGGGGCCATGATCATGATGAAGACGACGGGGAAGATGGGGAGCGATGCGGGAGGCAGGGTGAAGGATCCGAGCTTAGTGTTCATGGTGATTGCTTGCTGGACGGAGAAAGTGTTAAGCTGTGCAAGGCAGCAGCTAAGCATGATGGTGCAGAGGAAGATGGGCATGATTCCAGCCACCACCTTGACGTCTTCGACATCCTTCACCGTGCATGCAAACAGGCGGTGGACGGGCTTCCTCTGTACAGCCCTGTCGAGGAATCTACGGCGTCCTAAGATGGCATCCTCTTCTTCTTCCATCTCCTCCTTTTGAGACATCCTAGGAGGGGTCATGGCCTTGTCCATCACTGCAGCACTGTTGGGGCCTCCGACCGTTCCACTGTTAAAGACGGCTGCAAATATCACCTACCACACAAGAATTAATATGAACATGAGCTCTAGTACGTACTCAAGCTAGCTGTTGGATTGAATAACCATGTGGATAACATGAAGATATATATCTATGATCATGCTTACCTTGGCAATGGTGGTGAGGGGGCTTCCAGTGGGTATCTTGCTTCGATAGGCCGCAGAGCCTGCGAGGAAGACAGGGATGGATAGCAATATGGAGGTGGTGGCAATGGCGAACCCCCACTGCCAACCCATGTTGTCCTCCACCCACACAACGAAAGTGACGGCGATTAGGGCACCGAAGGCAAGGCAGAAGACGAAGTAGTTGAAGAAGGTGGATCGGCCCTTGCGCCCCTCGGTGGTGTCGTCGTCGAATTGTTCGGCACCGTGTGTTGGCAGCGAGCCCTTGATACCCCCCACGCCTAGTGCCACTAGGTAGAGACCAGTGAAGAACAGGCCCGCCTTGCCGCCGGAAACTGCTTGGCACGATTCGCGATCGATAGTGGGGTCGCACTTGGAGGGCAGCAAGGAGGGCGTGTGGGCCTGGATAGTGAGCACGACTAGGCCCTGTCACCAGACAAAACATCAAAAAGAAATAGTTATAAGCCTTGGAGAACTGCAGCCAAGAAGGCTATATATCTTCTATCTTTCTAGCCCCACGAATGCTAATGGAAAAATTATTTCTTTGTCTCCGTGCATGGAAGGCTTTGAAGGCGCATCTACTGATCACTGCTCCGCATGGAGTCTGTTTGATATAGCTAGACACTGTTGTTGACGTTGCATATAGACATGAGCTACCTCCACTCTAATATTGAAGTCGACAAAGGAATAATTTGGTGATGCGCGCGGAATGATCATCTATCGTACGTAGTCAATTAACCCAAATCTGTTATTATAAACACTAGAGATCAAATCTGTCAATTTCAAGTGTTGATGTGGCTCCTATATAAATTTATATTAATGGCATGGTCCTGACGTATTCTACATACACTATGTTGTAAAATTGAGATCATCGATGACTCGAACATTGTGAGATGGTCCTGACCTATCACAATGGCTTGTTTATCATGTGTGTAGATACGTACCAAGATGTAGAGAATAAGATTTGAAAGATCTCATCTCATAAATATGCATGGGGGATACTAATTCATATGCAGTGGCCCACTGGAACATCCCGCTGCGGATACCCAGTTGGAAATCAGATGCGCCTTCGGAGGGGGCGACACCAGCAGCGGCGGGCGGCGGCGCCACTTCTAATAGGACTGTGCCTTATTGACTACAGAACGCACGGATGTGTAGGATGCGTACCACGAACTCAACGGTGGCGCTGAGGAGGTAGATACGGTAGGAGGTGGAGAGGGCGTCGCAGAGGAAGCCGCCGAGCAGGGCGAGGCAGAAGGCGGTGCCCATGAAGTTGGTGACGGTGTTGGCGGCGATGGCCGGTTCTAAGTGCATGTAACCCAACAGGTATCTCACCATGTTGCTTGCGTTGGCCAGGAACGCCAGGTTCTCCAGCACCTCCACCGCTGCAATGCACATGTGCAACACCCACGCATGTCATATTAAATTTATTATGACACTACCCTTTAGTGATACAAAAATATCAAAATTGCCAAAGCATAAGTACCAAATGTTATGACGCTACCTTTAGGTTATCTGGCCTGCCCTCCCAAGTCCCAAGCTAATCCTTCGATTAGCTTGGGGGGGGGAATTAGTACAAATGCATCTAAAGTTCTTTCTAACGTAAACCGCATGCAAATATTAACTGCATGATAAGGATACGGGTTTTCCCTTTCCAATCCGACTTTGAAGGTGGAAAAGATCGATCCATGGAGATAAACAGGGGAATTAGTTCATGGATAGAAAGAAAATCTGTAAGAACTTGGGTTTTTCCCCATTCCTACGCCCCATAGCTACACGTACAGATGCGTGGTCGCATGCTAATAACGTTGTAGTAATTTAGAAAAGTACCCAGAACAAAGAAAGCTGCGAACATGCCCCCGTGCTTGCCCCTCAACGCCGGCCTGTTCTTCCAGTCCACATACCCCTCAAATGTGCCTGACGCATGCCCACGTTCCTGCAACAAGCCATAGACAAGAAAATCAAAACAGCAATACCTGAGATGCATGCAGCCACGCGTACGTACCCAGAATTGCCCCAATGTGGATTGCACAGCATAGAAATTAAGCAGAAGAAGGATAAGCATGCAAGAGCAACACAACACACACCATTTCCATTCTGCAGCTCGATAAACCTTTGATATGGGTGCGAGAGGGCTTGTGCTTGATGTGCGGAGGGGGGGCAATCGATGCGAGGAAGAACAACGCTGGGAATCGACATTTAAAGGAGTGGAGAAGAGGCACGACAGTTAGCGATCTGCCACCTCTACACAATTAGGAGATGTCAGCTTGTGCCTACGGAGTGCGGTTTCTCTCCTCTCCGCGGCATCTGTCTTTTTATCTGTCTAATTCCTTTTCTGTTAAGAAGAGGTGAGTGTAACAGAATGAAATATGTAACAGAATCTGTTACATTAAAGGGTTGTTTGTTTCAGTGCAGCGTATCTTAAAACAACTGTGTTATTTTACAGTGTTTTCACTTGTTTTGGAATGACGTAAAATAGTGTAAAGTAAAATCATATCTGGACTTTGTTTGCTCACTTGACAATCTAATTTTCTTATTTTGATTTACAGCAAAAACTTAAATAAGAAGATTGAAGTATCTCTCTAATTTTATTTTACAAATAATCAAACAAATATTTTTTAATTTTAAAATAAGAAAATTTTACTTATTTTATAACCAATGATTTTGAAACCAATAATTTACAAAATTTTACGTTAAAACAAATAACCCTAAGTGAAGACGGGAAAGAAACTTTTCGTTCCTTCTACGTTGGGAGAAATAAGGATTATTCCTTCTTCTCCCCAACTCTCTCCTATTTTCTCTCCACATACCTCTCTGGTATACCTGTCACCCTCGCACGCACAACTCCCCCGCCCACCATCTTCTCTCTTTGTTAGCCTCTTCCTAACTACGTACGCTCTTCTCCATCCCTTACATAGTTCCCATTTTTCTCTGGTGTGTGCAAGAGAAAAGAGGGCCATTGGATCGTTGAGGAGATGTTGGAGTTTCAAACAACTAAAGCACGCCCACAACATCTACGGCCGCCTCGTTGCCGCCATCAAGTTATAAGCTCTCTGCCGTCATTGGGTAGAATATCCTTCTCCACAAATTCTATATATATTCTTCCAAATTAGATGTATACACCTACTGTTTCAACGAGTCCTTTTTGTTTTTTAATACTATGTTAACTGAATGATTTTTTATTTTCAATAGAACCTCAAATGATAATGGTGAGAGTGATCCTGCAGGTTGCTTGAGGACTGCACTACGCTTGCATTATCACAACATGTATACGTCAATAGGGGTAAATATTTTAAAAAGAATAAAAAAATCAAAACATGTCATGCAAAATTCATGTATATACAAATACATTGTTAACTCATCGAGGAAGTTTAAATTAAGAAGCATGTATAAACAAAAATTTTCTTTTAATGTCTGAAAAGTAAAATGAGATATATGAACAAAAATTTTCTTTTAATGCCTACGAAGTGCGGTTTCTCTGTGGCATCTGTCTTTTTATCTGTCTAATTCCTTTTCTGTTAAGAAGAGGTGAGTGTAACATGAACAATGTAACAAATCTATTACATATCTATTTTATTTTTTTTGAACCCAGGAACTTATCTAGGACCCTGGGGTCAGCCCTTTGGATTTTATATCATTAAAATTTTTCAAAATACAAGAGGGGACACACCACCTTGCCCCTGAGAGAGTACATCGAAAAACTAAAATCCTCATAACGAACCTAACCCTCAAAAAAGAAGATGAGGGAGACCACTTTTATCAGAAATGATCTCTCATTTGATAATAGTAGGCAAAAAAGAGGAAACATGAAAATTCTGATCAACTTGAGAATCATATGAGTGGTTGGCCAAGGCATCCACAGTTCTATTGCCTTCTCTAAGCACATGCCAAAACTGGAGGTCCATGCCACCCTTGAGAATGAAAAATTCACTCCACCAGGAGAAGAGGATCTAAGGAACAGTAACTTGAGCAGCATTGATCAAGTTGATGAGGACTAAGCAATCAGATTCCACAATGAGACAAGAGTAATCCTACTGAATACACATATGAAGGCCAAGAGTGATAGCTCTGAGTTCTACAACAATACTGTAAGTGTAACCAAAGAATTCACAAGCAATAAGAATAACATTACCCTTATCATTTCACCAATAGTTGATTAACCTTTGAGTAATACTGGCTGCACTAAGGGTGCCATTTGCACTGGGTAAATATATATATATATATATATATTTTTGATTTTTTAGGTGGGTCCCGAGATGCATGTTCATATAAGTCGATCCTAGGTCAGACGATCTAAAAAATTTTAAAAATAAAAAAAATCGAACCTCAATCAACAGTAAAAAAATGTCCTTAATGGCCCGAGCCTAATAATAATTTTTTATTTTTTAGATTTTTTTAGATCGTCCGATTGGAGATCGACCTGTACAGAGGACACCTTGAGACCTACCTAAAAAATTTCAAAAAATATTTTTTTATGTACCCACTATATTGAGGAGTGGTGCACATGACACCCATTTCAGCAAGTATTACTATTAATCTTAACCTTTTTAAGGATTGAATTATATATATATATATATATATAAACGTACTTGAGTTTATCATAAATTTAAAATTTACTTATAAACATGCTTCCAATAAATTTATTTTGACTTACCTTACATTAGATTGTCATAAAGTTAATTATATATATATAGAACTATATATATCAAACGTATATTTTTTGGTAAATGTGTTTAGAATATATAAATGGATTTATGATAAATTTATCTAAGATAATTCTATCCACGTTTTGTTATGTTAAATCTGGATAAGATCTTGAACTTTTTAAATTGTATATTTTTTGCCACAGGACAAATTTGGAGAATAATAGATGTTATTACAGAAAGAATTCTAAGAAAGTGCAGGTTGAGAAGAGAATCATAGTAGGTTCTTGGAATATAGGGTCTCTTACAGGAAAGTTGATGGAACTTGTTGATACTAGGGAGAGAATTAGTCAGTATTGCTTACATTGAAGAGACTAAATGGGTATGAGAGAAAAGTAAGGAAGTAGAAAATACAGGCTACAAATTATGGTATACTGGAAATGAGAGAAATAAGAATGGGGTATGTATTATTATTGATAAGACTTTGAAGGATACAGTGGTAGCGGTGAGGAGAGTAGGAGATAGGATTATCTTAGTGCAATTAATTATAGAGGGGGATGCAATTAGTGTAGTTTGTGCCTATGCTCCACAAGTTAAATTAGATAGTGGGAGTAAACGGAGGTTTTAGAAGGATATGGATGACCTTATGCAGAGCATACCAAACGAAGAGAATATCTTTATTGGTGGGGACCTCAATGGGCAAGTAGGAAGTGAACGCCAGGGTTATGAGAAGGTTCATAGAGGTTTTGGCTTTGGAACTAAAAATGAGGAAGGAAATAGTATCATCGATTTTACTGTGGCCTACGACTTTATACTAGCAAATACTCATTTTATAAAAAGGGAATCTCAACCAGTGACCTTTATAAGTGGACAAAATAAAAGTCAAATTAACTTCCTTCTCACAAGAAAAATAAATCGCGCTTTATGCAAAGATTGCAAAGTTATTCTCGGAGAGGCCATAACAAGTCAACACAGGTTAGTAGTCTTAGATATTAAGATCAAGAGGTGGTCGGATATATTTAGAAGGAAGACTTTTACTAGAATAAGGTGGTGGGAATTAAAGGGATGAAGCAAGTGATGTTTAAGAATGAACTTCTCAATATAGGTGATCGGAAGTCGATTTTGGATGCCAATACTACGTGGATAGATAAAAAATTAGAGAAGTCGCTGGAAAAGTACTCGGAGAGTCTAAAAGACATGGCCCACCTGCGAAGGAGAGGTGGTGGTGGAATGATGAGATACAAAAGGCGGTGAAGAGTAAAAGAGAATGTATAAAAGATTGCCAAAGTATGATAATAATGAGACTTATGAACAATATAAGATAGTAAAAAAGGAAGCAAAAAAGGTTGTTAGTCGGATAAGAGCTCAGGCCTTTGAAAAGATGTATGATAAACTTGGAACTAAGGAAGGGGAGAAAGATATTTATAGATTGGCAAGGATAAGAGAGAAAATGTGTCGGGATCTTAACTAAGTTTGGTGTATCAAGGATAGTGAAGGAAAGGTTTTAGTGAAAGATGAGAACATCAGAGAAAGGTGGAGAAGTTATTTTGACAATCTTTTTAATGAAAATTATAGTGGAAACATAGTGGGCATTGAATGTACAACATAGCATAATGTGAACTATACTAGGAGGATTAGATTTTCGGAAGTTAAGGAAACATTGAAGAGGATAAAAGTAGCTAAAGCTTATGGCCCTGATGAAATTCCTGTTGAAGTGTGGAAATGTTTAGAAGATGTAGGTGTGGAATGGTTGACCCGACTGTTTAACAAGAGCCTAGTCTTTAAGAAAATGTCAGATGAATGGAGGAAGAGCACTCTTGTACCTATTTTTAAAAATAAAGGAGACATTAAGGACTGCTCAAATTATAGAGGAATTAAGTTCATGAGTCATACTATGAAGCTATGGGAGATAGTTGTGGAACATTGTTTACGTTCTGACACAACTATCTCGAACAATCAATTCGGCTTTATGCCGGGTCGATTAACTATGGAAGCTATCTTTCTCATTAGAAGTGTAATAGAGAAATATAGAGATTTGAAGAGAGATCTACATATGCTGTTCATCGATTTGGAGAATACCTTTGATAGAATTCCAATAGATGTCTTGTGGTGGGTGTTGGAGGGCAAGAGGGTATCTACCATGTATATACAAGTATTAAAAGACATGTATGAACGAGCAACTACTAGTGTCCGCACGGTCGGAGGGGAAACAAGAGATTTTCCTATTTTTGTTGGAGTGCATCAAAGATCAACAGTAAGTCCTTACTTTTTTGCATTAGTATGGATGATTTAACCAAAAATATACAAGAGGACATTCCGTGATGTATGATATTTGCAGATGACATCGTGTTGATAGTTGAGACGCAAGAGAGAGTTAATAGAAAATTAGAGTTTTGGAGGAGCACCTTAGAGTCTAAGGGTTTCAGGTTAAGTAGAACTAAGACAAAATACATGCATTGTAAGTTTAGTGAAGGTCGGATATGCGAAAAGGAGGGAGTTAACTTGGATAGGATGGCAATACTCCAAAGCACAAATTTCAAATATCTTGGTTCGATCCTCCAAGAAGACGGAGGGTACGATGAGGATGTTAACCATAGGATTAAAGCAGGATGGTTAAAGTGGAGACTTGCCACGGGAGTCTTGTGTGACCGCAAGATTTAATTGAAGCTGAAAGGAAAATTCTACCGTACGGCGATAAGACATGCAATATTATATGGTAGTGAGTGTTAGGCGATGAAGGGGCAACATATCTCCAAGATGAGTGTTGCCGAAATGAGAATGTTGAGGTGGATGTGCAGGCATACTAAGCTAGATAAAATTCGTAATTAGTATATTAGTGAAAATGTAGGATTGGTAATAACTGAGGACAAATTGAGAGAAGGGAGACTGAGATAGTTTGAGCATGTTAGGCGTAGGCCTAGTGAGGCTTCAGTTAGAAAAGTGGAGCATATTAGGATGGAGGAGGGGAAGAAAAGAAGGGGTAGACCTACATTAACTTGGAATAGGGTAGTACAATATGATTTGGAAGTTTTAAATCTTTCAGAAGAGGTAGTCCAAAATCGTTTCGTAAAAATAGAGAATCCACATAGCCGACCCCAATTATTTAAGATTAAAGCTTCGTTGAGTTGAGTTGAATTTTCTACCATAAATCTCCTTTCTATATGTCCACTTCGAAATGCATGGTTTCCCTGATAAATCTTCTTTTTATATGTCCACTTCGAAATGCATGGCATATCCCTCCATCTCCTGGTTCTTCCCCCTCTAACCTCTTATCCCAGCCTTAACATATCTCATGTTCCTCCAGCGACCCTGAGGAACCACACAGAGGAGATCACCTTTGAGGGGATCCCCTTCTAGCTGCTGGTGGTGGGAGAGATGAGCGCTACATTTATTCTAAAAGGGTGGAGCAGATTTTTTAATTTAATTTAACTTGCATAAATAATCTTATTCTTTGGCTAGTTTCCAAGAAGTTCACAGGTTGTTTAATCCGACTATAGTAAAAGCTTACCTTTTCAACTCAAATGTTGTTGTCTTCTTCAAGAGTCATCCCCAAGTACATTTTTTCTACAAAGTGGATGTTAATGAATATTTTGTGATTCAAAACGTTAGGTAACCGAAAAACAAATCCATTGATTATCCTCATATCTGGATTTTAGCATCCTTATTTGTAACCAATTGTTTTGACAATACGTGCATGCAAATAGAATTTATATTTTATTAAACGGACTCTTAAATTTTGAGGAAAAGACTCCCTCTCTGTTTGCACGCTTTTGCAGATTTAGATAATTAAAAATAATCTCATTTTGCTTTGAAATGTGTTTATTAAACAATAGCAATTAAAATTCATTTCCAATATTTTTTTAAAGGACGCCTTGTTGGCTCTCTCGCTGGCTTCTAGTTAGGGTTACCGGTTACGCGTTGAACGAGAAGGTTACTTGGAAGTTGGAAGACACCTCGTGGTTGGCGGCCACCTCCTCGCACGTCGTCCTCACCGATTCTGAGGAAAGGCTGCCAAATTTCTTGTGGCGTATGAAATGGAGTTCTAAACAAACCGAATTAGATTGTTTGGACCTAAGTTTTTGGGTCATCAAGACACATCAAAGAGGAAGTGAATGTGTTATTTACCTCTAAAATGATAGTTCAAAACAAATATGGTTCTCTTCCGATGTGTCTTAGGACACAGGATGACCCAAAGAACTGGGTCCGAAAGATCTAGTTCTAAAACAAACAAAGTAATTGCGACGTCCTTGAATCCGTGTTCACTTGACGGTAAACAGTAATAGTTGACAAAGTCAATGGATCGGAGTAAGCTGGGTCGACCTGCCTACAGGGTGTATTGGGGTTTATGAAAAGGAAGGATTTTTTTTTCTTCTTGAATTAGAAATATTTAAGAAAATATAAAAAATTTTAATTAATAATTATTAGAAAAAGTCAAAACTCATGTGGGTTAACATTAAATCTCAGTCATTCTTTGACGAGGGAGAGAGTGATCTACGACAAGTGGGAGAGAAATTTGATTTAAAAAAAAAAAGGTTTTCCAAAGCCTAGAAGTATTAAAACTTTTGAAGGAACTTTTCCAGCTGGAAAATAAAAGGTTTTCCTAACTGTTTATTGTCCAAAACCCTTTAATCTTAGGAAAATTAATTCTCTCTCTGAAAGTAAACTTCTCCCTCTTATTTTCCCAAACCCCTAACCCACTCCAGGGATGATGCCGCATACGTGCTTACATATATTAATATGTTAGCGCAGGGCTAAGGAAACCAGTTATATTTTCCGCTGTCTAAGCTTACGATGGGTTGTCTTCAACAGGAAGAAAAAAAAAAATGCTTATGACGATGACACGAGAAGGTACATGATATGATCCTAAGGACGTTGTTCACATGAGCCGGCTGTCTACGTTCTCCTCCCTCATGAGTCATGACAATGGGAAATTTTGAGTTGATCACCGAGGTTAAATTGATTATAACAACAGATACTGCACTTGATCTTGAAGCGACTTTAGCCCAAAGGCCGAGAAGGGTATGAGTTCACCAGAGATTATCTCTTAGCTCTCATCCTTAATTTGGACTAAGTATATTGTCCTTCTAGATCTCATCTCTCGGTGCCCATGGACGTATTCCTTCTTCTCCGAACGTATACTCCCCGCGTTAGAGAAGACCATAGATTAAGTGCAGTCAACGTGTTTGCAAAGTCGCGCGCAATACTACGGAACTTTCTTCATCCGCGTATTTAGCATTTTGTCCGAATGCCCTGCTCTTGTATATATGACGCTAGCTCTCCGCCCTCAAATCTGCACATCCCTACTCAAAACTTCCTCTCCAGTTTCAAGCTATTCATGTGACCATCTGCACTTGTGTTAATGCCAAGTCTGTCGGTCATAAACGCCATTATGGAAGCACGAAGCATGGTTCCTAGTAAATCTAGCCTTCACCTCATTGTTCAAGTTGTTGCAGCTAGTCTCCACCGGAGGGAGCCTCGCCTTCACTGCTGGGTTCTGCAAGCTTCCTATTCCTCGCAGTGAACTCGGGCTTGGCAGTGTACTGGGGCGCTGGAGGACACACAAACCCTACTCTTCGTGGTCTCCTTGTTAGGATCGTTGTGTCGAGATCCGACCGAAAAACGTAGCGGAAATAATTATTCGGTATCGGATCCATTGTCCTGTTTCGATCAGTAAAATATTCTGGGAAATCTAATTTACCTTGCGCGGATTTGAATCTACGTTCGTTCTCCGGTTCCGTCGGAGTGATGCCGCAAGTCGCGCAGGTGCCTAGCCTCTAGCGGTATCCACGCGGTTTTCTTTGTGATGGATCATCCTCATCTCCTCGCTCGATGCGGCGTTCGTGGATCCCGTCTGACTATACGTAATCCGCTGCGACATAAAGATTCGAAAACTCCCGTCGAACGGAAGGCGGAGCAGTCGGGAGCCGAAGTGGAGCCTCCAGAGGGCTGGCCTCGAGATGTGCACCCAACAGAGAGGAGAGAGAGAAGGCAGTGATTAGGGTTAGAGTTGCTGGGCCCCGACTTAGTGTAGACACGCAAATTTTGACGTCATTTCGAGTAAATTTCGTATCATACAATAATGCCTCGAAATGGTCTGATAATTAATCATTAATTAATTTTTATTAATCTTTTTAAGTGTCGGGTTTAACAGATGTGTTTAAGTTAATCAATTGAATTGGTTTTAGCTCAAATTTGAGTTAAAATATGAAGAATTCTAAAAGACGTCGATCCAAGTGGACGCCATTTAGACTTTATTCTTATTTTAGTGATTAAATTTGATTTTTAATTAATTAATTAATTAACTAAAAGGCGTCTGGTAATGTCGACGCGTTTTAAGTTTCCTAAGTGATTTTAACTTCCCCTCCGGATGTTTATCCTTATCTTAATTAGTCTAAAAGACGTCTATACAGGTGGACGTGTTTTACCTAATAAAGATAAAGATAAGTTTTCCCGGATATTTATCCTTATCTTAATTAATCTGAAAGACGTCAGCCATGGTGGACGCGTTTTAGATAATTACAGATAAAGATGAATTAATTAGTATTTATCTGTCAATTAAGATGGATAAATTCGAGGTTTTTTGCTATGTTAATCGCGAACGCAAGAAAAAGCCTATAAATACCTTGCATGTTGAAGAGTTAAAAAAGTTGAAATCCATTAAGAGAGAACATTATTATAGCGAGTTGAAGATCGAAGCAACAACGTCGGAACGCCGGAGCGCTGCCATTTCTAGAAGTCGGCGTCCTTTCAAGATCTTCATCCTTTCAAAGCTTCATCCGATTGGGCATAAGTGTTTTATTTCTGCATTTTTATTTTCATCTTCATTAATTTCATTCTTCATTCACTTTATGCAAACACACACTACAGCATAATTTTTCAAAACCTACTTGATTTAAGGGGTTTCAAAGTCACTCAACAAGTAAGTTTGATGTTCAATCATATGTCTAAAATCATGATTAGTTCAGATACTGCTTCTACTTAAATTCTCATCATCATTGTTTCTTCGTTTTTTGTTTCTGTCTCTGCTGCACTCAACAACAACGAGAGATTCAAAAGGGGAAATCAAGCACAAAGTCAGAAAGACTTCTGGACGATCCTCAACCTCAAATTCAACAGTAAGAACAAAAAGCAAAGAAAGGGCTCTCTTTCTTCAGCCGGCTGAGGAAGGGGAACCAAGGACTCAATCTTCCGCGTTTGAACAGGTAAGCGATCATATCTCTTTTGAAACTTTTTAGTTAAAAGTTTCTGGCGATCACTGCACTTAGTTGCTATTTTTAATAGGTTAGTTTACACTAAACAACATAGATTTTTCATGTTAATCACACGGTCATTCTAAGCACCTACAACTTTTTTGGCGATCACGGTGGGACTTGGTCTCGCCATCTTTTAAGTTTTTTTGTTCTTGCTGTCATCAACCGGGCACCTACGGTGCACCACTTGTGTCTTTCGACACGTCCTCGCCAATTGGTGAGTGTTTTAGTTTAATTAATTTCCCTCGTGCACCACGTGCACACCCCAGTGGCAAGATCTTGCCCTCCCCTTGATTAGTTTAGAAAGCTGTTTTTGTGATGAAAATGATGTGTGATTGATTGGTTGTCTAGTTGTTTAGTTAGTAAATCATCATGTTGAAAATCTGGAACTAAAAAAAATATACATGAGCTGATTATTTCCTGCTTTTAACCTGTTTGAGGAGGATTCAACCCAGAAAATCCTCCTGGAAAACTGTTTCTGCGAACTGAAAAGCGTCCAGGAGCACTGACGCGTTTCAAAACCGCGTCAACACCCCTAGACGCCTTTCAGTCTTCACAGTTTCTTTGCTGTCTGCATCTGCTTCTGCGAAAAATTAAGTTCTGTTTTGAATAGCGTCGACTACCATCGACGCGATTCAGACAGTTTCTTAATTTTTTTCAGTTTCCAGATTTCTGTGGTTTGATGTGCTAGCTACCCATTATTATTAAGCATTAGGAGCCATCCAGGCCGTAGGACATACGCATTGAGGCGAATACCCTCCTTTTCTTAGGAACACATTACTTGACGTCAGCAACTCTCTCTGATTGGGTTGGTCCCTTGATCAGACTAGAGAAGTTGACGTTGAGACCTCCATAAGTCCCCAAAATCAAGGTATTCCTCCTTGATCATCGGGCTGGTTGTACCAATTGAAGTCCTGGTTAGATTCTAAAAGCGTTGTGAGAGAAAGCCCTAGAGAATAACGGTGGAAATTGAACTGAAACTAGGATCCTTTCCTTGAGAGAATTTGAGGTTTAATTGAATCCAAATAACTCAAAAAAGGAATCTTAAAATCACGTTAAGCATCCACTTGTTTGATTAATCTCTGTGCAACTTGTTTGTCAAATCTTTGAAGAAAAGGAATCTAACATCATGTTGCTACGATCAGGTAGGGACTTGAGTGTGGCTCCAGACACCATGGTTAATTACGAGGGAGATGCTAATGCCCCTCGGGATTCTGAATACAACTATGAGAGTGGGAGAGATGCTGATGCCTCCCGTAGTTCTATCCCCGTTCCATATCGTCTAGATGGGAATGTTCGGACACCTCTTTTGCATCCACGTGATCAATATCCTGATCCTCCCCCGCATGAATATGCGATCCCTAATCCTGATCTTGAGGGGGACATGAATCAGAATGATCCCTCATCCTCTGATCCTACGGATCTCATCAATGCTCTGGGAGTTCTTGCCTCCCGTCTGGACCCTCAGCAGTTTGAGGCGATCCAGTCTATTTTGAAGGGGAAGGCACCCATGCAGCCTGCCGAGCCGAACCCTGTGGCTCCCCCTGCTGTTCCTCAGCAACCTTCTTTTCCTCCTCCTTATATCCATCAGGCCGTGGAGGGCCTTCATATTACTTCTCGGCCAGCTGGGCCGCAGCTTTCATCATCTAGGCAACCGGCTAGACCGCAAACGCCTGCTTATCAAAATGCCCTCGGGCATGGCGGAAGCTTTGCCGGACCTCCGCTGTATTGTCCACCCTGCCCAACATACTCTAGGCAGCAGGCCTACCAAGTACCTCCTCCTCCTCCTCCTCCCCAGGCAGATCTGACCACACAAACGCTGCTGGCCAAAATGGAGCGTATGGATGAGCAATTTAATAACCTCCAGAAAATGATGGGGGTCAAAGCTGTGCCAGAGATCAGTCTACCGAGCCTGCCAGTATTCCATCTGCCACCCTCTGAAATGCCAGTGTACCGAAAGTACAACGGTACTGGTAACCCCTTCACACATCTGAAGGAGTTTATGTATGAATCATCTTTCTGGCAGAATGATAAGAGGTCGTTGGCCTTCTTGTTCAGGAGATCTCTAGAGGGACCAGCCCTCGCGTGGTTCTTTTCCTTGGAACCCTCAGAAGTAGAGGATTACGGTATCGTTTCACGCAAATTTATTCAACGATACCAGGACAGAGTTTCACCCTCCTTGTCTATCACGGACCTCATTGCAGAAAAGATGAAACCTGATGAGGAGTTTGTCAGTTTTGCTGACAGGTGGCGGGGTCTGGCTGAAAAGGTGAAGGATCACTTGTCTGAGTCCGAACAGGTGAAGATGTTAATTTCCAATGCCACGCCCCAGTTCAAGCTCGTCCTCTCCTTGAACAATTTGACCAACATGGCAGAGCTCTATGAAAGAGCACGGTACTGCCAGAATGCTTTCAAGGACGCTACATTCTCTAGCGTCTTTGATCCTCATAGACCTAGCAGGCCTCCGCCTCGGAAGCCTGCAGTGCCGAACTCTTCCAGCACAGGTCCGACTACTGAGGGCACGCTCTCTCATGAGCAAGTGAGTACCATGAACAATAACTCGCCCCAGTTCGTGAGGAGTCAGCAGCAGTACCAGAGGCCACAGCAGCAAGGGTACAGACAGCAGCAGAACCCCCAGTACCAACAACAGTATCAGCGGCCCCAGCAGCCGAATCAGAATCAGAACCAGCATCAGCCACAATAGCCGCCACCCAGGCAATTGCAGTACCAGCAGCCCCCGCAACAGCAGTATCCCCAGCAGCAGCAGTATCAGCCGCGCGCACCGCCGGTATACCACAATGTCCCTCCTCCTGGTGATTATAACCAGCCGAGAAGACCTCCAGGCCCGAAAAGGGCAGAATACCCGGCACTCCCAGAATCCTTGGCCGATATCTTCAGTGCTCTAATGGCAGCTAATGCCTTAGTTTTGCCAAGGGAAAAGGCCGTCTGGCCTCAAAATGCTGACACGTCCAGGTATTGCTACTTCCATAGGCAACCTGGGCACACCATCGACACCTGCTTCCAGTTCAGAGATTATATTCATGATCTCAACGAGCAGGGCGGCATAGACTGGGAGGAAATGAAGAAATATATATCAGCCCTGAAGGCGAGAAGACCGCAACAGCAGCAGCAAGTTGCTCCCATTCTAACGAACAACCAGTCTGAGGCTGGTCGTGGGCAACAATGGAGGATAGAGGACTCTTCCTCTCTCTATTCAACGGGTCACATTCAGAATACCGCAGAACAACCACCACGCCGCACCATCCCCATACCTAGGCCACAACCCGTTACCATCACCCCTTTACCGACACCCACATATCACTCGCCCGCGCCCAATAACCCACTACCCTCTTTCCTTAAGCCTATTACGCCCCGCACCACTACGCCCCCACCATATAACCCACCACAAGCCAACTACGCACCCCTTTTACCATCTAGACCATTACTCCGCGTACCATTTCCTACTTCACCCGCTACCACTACCTATCCAGACACCATCCAACCATCCAGACCGCTATTACGCGTCCCATTCCCCACTTCACCGACTGCGTACCCATGTACCATCCAACCCTCTAGGCCTTTAATCCGCACCGCGCCATCACCACCTAACCCAACGCCACCACCTACGTATCAACCCTCCGCACCGCTTACGCCACCCGATTCTGCGGTACTCAAGGTGTCACCCGGATCCTCCACGGCCGAGGAACATGAGCTCCGGAGTGGAAGGATTTTCAACAAGGTCTTTCCTCAGTCCACAGTCAGAGACGGCCCATCACAGCCGACTGAGGAAGCCCATAATGAAGAGAGTGCACCAGGCACTCAATATGACTTGTTGAAACATCTGGACAGAACACCGGCACGGATCACTGTACTTGAATTGATTAAAAGGTCCAAGATTCACCAAGAAGCCTTAATGGAATACCTACAGAAGGTGATGGTCAACGAAGACGTGCCGGTAGAGAAAATTGCAGCACTACTAGTTCCTCAGGGGGATCAGCCCTCAATTACATTCCACACATCGGAACTAGCACCGCCAGCCGCCAGAAGCATGGCTCTGAGCATCACGGTCAATATCTGCAAAAAGGCCGTGGATGCATGCCTGGTTGATACAGGGGCTTCAATTAATGTTTTACCTCCGAAGACCCTGGAACTGTGCGGTGTGCCCAAGGAGAAATGGCTGCCTAGCCCCATCTCAGTTACGGCATATGACAATTCTACCCGTTCCCCTCTGGGAATGGTTTATTTAAAGGTGGAGCTGGGCCCAATAAGTCATGCAGAGGTCGAATTTCATATTCTAGAAATCGACCCTTCCATAAATGTCATTCTGGGACGTCCTTATATTAAAACTGTTGAGGCGATTCCTTCTACGAATCACCAATGCCTCAAATTCCCTTACAAAGGACGAATTATTAAAGTGACGAGCATGCCGATCCTTGCTGCTGCTCATACCTTAAATATTAAATCTGTTGTTTTACCTGGCCGACAACCTTTTCTGTCGGTATTACAGGTCTACCGTCCAGTGGCTGATCCTTTGAAAGCCGCTACCATTTCTCCATACCCATTAAATGCTATCAAAAGGGGGAAGTGCATGAGTACCCCAGGATGGAGAATCATGATGAAAAATGGCTATCAGCCTGGGAAAGGTCTGGGCACACAGTTGCAAGGCAGGACCACTCCTGTCAAAGATCATCGGGCAGTACCCGGAAGCGGTCTGGGCTATAGGCCGAGGAAACTGAAGCAAGACAGGGTTCAGCAAGAAGATGGTCAAGAAATCTTGGAAACAATGTCCACACCACTTAAAGAAGGCCGAGATCCCTTAACATGGACCCTATATACACACTTTGTGAAAGGGGCCATACTTAGTCACGACAACACGGTGGTCATTACTTCATGTTTTGACTTCCATGACATATATGGGAGGGACTTGGCCAGACATTGTTCCGAACTACTTACGTACCAATCCTTGGAGGCTTTGCGGCCTATGGAAAGGAGAAAATTCCATGACCCCAAATGTGAATGGTACAGATGGTTCGACCTGAGGGACCTATACATAGCACTGAACAGATTATTCCTGGATCCTGCAGAACCCAAGTGGCCACCGCAGATCGACGAGCTAATTGAGAGCCCTGGCGCAATCTTTGATAAGCGGATACTGCTGTCCGAACAAACTGATGAAGGGGAGCCAGATGACCCCTATGAAGCTGGTTATACAACAGATCTGCTCTGGAGGGGGACATATCCTTCACATGTCCTAATGCTCCATACTCTATTTCGCACACTGCTCTTGACCCCGACTTGGTCGCGGGTCATTATTGAAGACATTCCACGGGCCCCGCCCGTTATGATTACTCTGTCCCCTCGGGACCTTATTCCACAACCTCCTCTCGACCTAGAGAGGATGTATGATCTGATCTGGGACATATTGCTATATGATCCCCCTAATCCTCTGGCCTTGGTGCCGCTTCCTCCGTCTGATTCCCCTTCCATTTGTATTCACTCCTGCTTCATGTATAATTCCTCCGATATCTAAAAAAAAACGCCAATTTTACAACAAATTCTTCCCAAATCATTATCGAGGAAACATCTTACTTGTCCGATTACACCCCATCGCGCGGGTCCGTCGGTCAAGATTCTCTCTTAAACATACTCTGCCCCTCCCCACGGGAGGATTCCCCTGTATTTCCACTTATATCCCAGGATTTTCATCCTGCTTCATCTTCATTAGGTTATGATAGGCAGTTTAGTGAAGTTAGGAAGTCTAGTTTTAGGCAGGTTAGTCAGGTTAGGAAGTCTAGGAAGCCTAAGGGTAGGCAAATTCCAGAAAGATACCTCCAGGATTTGGCTGATAAATGTTCTTTTTGCTCTTTAATCCCTCAGCTTTTAGAAGATCCAATTCAGATGCCAGAAGATTGTACAGATGATGAGTCAGTCAATGATGGGTATGGGGTATATGAGTTAGTGCATGAAAAGGACCCCATTGTTGAAGATGAGGAAGATGATGAGGACGCAGCTGAGGCGTATGCCAGTGGAGTGAAGAGATTTGATGAACCCTCAGCTGCCGTAGAAGAGCCCACCAAAGAAATAAACTTAGGGACTGAAGGCGAACCTAAGGTTGTCCTCGTCAGTAAAAATCTTTCTACAGAGGATGAGAAGGCAATGGTACAAATGCTTAAGGATTATAAGGACACTTTCGCCTGGAGTTACGAGGATATGCCGGGGTTAGATTCATCTTTAGTTGAACACAGGTTAACATTAAAGGATGGAGCTAGTCCGGTCAAGCAGAATTTAAGGCGATTCCACCCACAAATGGCTTTAAAGATGAAAGAAGAGGTCGACAAATTACACAAAGCCAAATTCATTAGAGTTGTCCTTTATCCACAATGGGTGGCCAACATAGTCCCGATTATGAAAAAGGACGGGAAGGTCAGAATTTGCATTGACTTCCGCAATCTGAACCGGGCGTGTCCTAAAGATGATTTTCCATTGCCTCATATTGATGTACTCATCGATAACACTGCTGGCTATGAGACATTATCGTTTATGGATGGATTTTCAGGATACAACCAGATTAAGCTGGCAGAAGAGGATCAAGAGAAGACTTCATTCACTACACCTTGGGGAACATATTGTTATGTCGTCATGCCATTTGGATTGAAGAACGCTGGAGCCACTTATCAAAGGGCTATGATGGCAATATTTCATGACATGATGCATATAGATTTGGAAGTGTATGTGGATGACTTATTGGTTAAGTCTAAAACGAAGGTTGAGCACGCCAAAGTTTTGGCAAGGGTATTAGAGAGATCGAGAGAGTATCAGTTGAAGATGAATCCCAAGAAATGTGTATTCGGGGTATCTTCAGGGAAATTGCTTGGATTCATTGTCAGCAAACGGGGAATTGAGATCGATCCCAATAAGGCGAAGGCTATCAGAGAAATGCCACCTCCCAAAAACTTGAAAGAGTTAAGAGGATTAATCGGGAGGTTACAATTTATTCGCCGTTTTGTCTCCCAGCACTCACAAAGGTGTAAGCCGTTTTACGAGCTTACTAAGCCATGAGTCAAATTCAATTGGGACGATAAGTGTCAGGAGGCATTTGATGGATTAAAGGACTATTTGGCAAGTCCTCCTGTTTTGAGACCACCATCTCCAGGCAAACCATTGATACTTTATATTTCTGTCCTGGATGATGCAGTGGGGGCTGTCCTAGCACAAGAGGATGAAGAAGGAAAAGAGAGGGCAGCCTACTATCTCTCTAAACTTCTCAACCCCGCTGAACAGAGATACACGGCGATGGAGAAAACATGTGCAGCATTAGTTTGGGTTGTGCAGAAATTGAAGCATTATTTTCTGGCCCATGAAGTCCATCTCATCGCTAGGATGAATCCGATCAAATTCCTTCTTGAGAAATCTATTCTTACTGATAGGTTAGCGCGATGGCAAAGCTTTCTATCTCAATTCGATATCATTTACATTCAACAGAAAGCAATCAAGGGCTATGCCATAGCAGAACATCTCGCTCATCATCCCCTTCCTCGATTTGATCCAGTGCGATCAGAGTTTCCGGATGAGGAACTGATGTCCGTAAATCAAATCAGAGATGATATGTGGACTCTGCATTTTGACGGAGCTCTGAATTCTCATGGAAAGAAGATCGGAATCGTTCTGTTATCACCTGAAGGTGTCACCATTCCACAAGCCTTTCAGCTTGACTTTCCAGTCACCAACAACATAGCTGAATACGAGGCACTTCTTGCTGGCCTCGAGGCTGCTCATTTCCATGGTGCCACCAAACTCAGGATTGTGGGTGATAGCTAATTAATTCTTCGCCAAGTGCTGACCAAGTATCGAACTCTTTATCCAAAGCTCAAGCCATATCAAGAACTTACTTCTGCTTATTCAAAGCTTTTCACAAAATTGATCTTTGTCCATGTCCCTAGGAATCAAAACATCTTAGCTGACGCTCTAGCTTCACTTGCATCTTCCCTTGATTTTTCTATCAGCAAGCAATCCGAATCAATCATAGTTCATAGGCGTCTTTCACCTGCCGTGAAAGATCCTTCATTTCTTAGAACTAAGGAGAAGTTGCTGAAGAAATTCAAAGATGGAAGTATTGTGGAGAAAAGAGAAATCATGTTGATGGAGCTGTTAGAAGAGATGGATGATGAACAGAAGCCATGGTATTATGAAATTGCAAAATATTGTGAAGATCAATCGTATCCTGAAGAAGCTACAACTGAGGAAAAAAGAGCTATCAGGAGAGTTGCTCAACGATACACCCTAGTTGGGGGAGCATTATATAAGAGAGGTTTTGATGGAGTTCTTCTGAGATGTTTAGACGAGGATGAGCTTTGGAAGGTTATGGAAGGAGCTCATAGTGGAGTTTGTGGTGGCCATGTCAATGGACAGATGCTAGCAAAGAAGATCCTTAGACAAGGATTTTATTGGCCAACCATGGAAGAAGATTGTGTAGGATATGTCCGTAGGTGTGCTAAGTGTCAACTTCATGCCGACAAAATTCATTCTCCTGCATCTTCACTCCATCCTGTTTCCTCCCCATGGCCTTTCTCCATGTGGGCTTTCGACATTATTGGACCTCTTGGTAACTCAGATTCCGGCATTAAGCAAAAATCTTTCATTCTCACGGCAACGGAATACTTCACCAAGTGGGCAGAAGCTGAAGCATACGTGGAGATCAAAGCATCAACCGTCTGCAAATTCATCATGAAGAACATCATCACAAGATTCGGAATTCCAAGTACCATCGTCACCGACAACGGACCGCAGTTCGTGTCACAGGAATTGAAGGACCTCTGCAACAGGTATAGAATTGCATTGCATCATTCATCTCCTTATTATCCGCAAGGCAATGGCCAAGCAGAGGCAACTAATAAGACTTTGATAAAAATTATCAAAAAGACGTGTAAATCTAACAAATTCGCAGATTGGCCAGAAAAATTGGTTGAGGCTCTATGGGCCTACCGAACTTCAATCCGCACGCCCACTGGACAAACTCCTTATTCCTTAACATTTGGAATGGAGGCGGTAGTTCCATATGAGATCCTTATACCGTCATTAAGAGTACAATTGAACAAAGAATTCTCCATTGATGAACATCGTTCAGCACCCCTTGCTCAATTGGAACTTTTAGACGAGAAAAGATGGTCAGCTGCTAATCATGCGAAAGCTTATCAAAACAGATTAGCACGTTTTTATCAAAAGAAAGTCATTGAACGAAAGTTCAAAGTCGGTGAAATGGTCGTTAAAAGAATTTTTGTAAAACCTGGTGGTCCACGTTCTAAGCTACAACCCAACTGGGAAGGACCTTATGTTGTATCACATGCTTTTCCTGGTAATGCTTATCGTCTTGTTAATGCAGAAGGAGAAGAGCTAAATCATCCATGGAATGGTTTACATCTTAAGAAATACTACCCTTAGGTTAAAGAGTCGATCAGTATGGTTCAAAGACCAGAGGAATCAGAAAATTTATAAACTCAAATTTCTTTATTAGTCTGAATAATTTAACTTCAAACCCATTACTGCACACACTGACACGTTTGATTCGTGAGTAACAAGAGATGCCAAGTCCTAAAGAATATCAAAAGCTTGACTAAGAGTGTAAAGTACAAATCATTCCTTTTAAAGTAAAATTCTGTTTTACACTTGGCCCATGATGTCGGAACGAGGCTTAAAATAGATTACCAAGAATACCCGCCATCTTAGTAGGAGGCCGTTATAAAAAAAATGGGGGAGATCCGTTCCAAAGCAAAGCAAAGAAAGAAAAGAATAGAAAAAACAAAAGGAAAAGGCAAGATTCAAAATCAAAAGGCCAATACACTACAAACGTCACATCAAGGCCATGAAATGAAACAAAAGGGGACGCAAGGTCGATAAATACCCCGGAAAGAAAATGACCGAACCCCAACAGATATTAGGGTTGGAAAGGAACATCTTTTTAGGTCTCCGGAACCTTCTCATGCACTTTCTAAATCTATTCTTCTTTTCTTTCTAAAGAGGTGTACTTCAAACTTAAAGAATGACTTAGATTGACTAAAGGTCAAATCATCAAATGGGATCACGAATGGAAACACAAGTTCAAACACGATGGGTTTTAAGTTAAGTTGTTAAAGAACAATTTGGAAATTAAGTTAATAAATGAATATGATCTTTTGATCTAAGTACCATACTGGTCCTTTAGTCAAAAATTCAAAAAAATACATATGTCAAAAATTCAAAAAAAAAACATAGTAAAAAATTCAAAAAAAAATACATAGTCAAAAATTTAAAAAAAATACATATGTCAAAAATTCAAAAAAATGTATATGTCAAAAATTCAAAAAAAATACATATGTCAAAATTCAAAAAAATTGCATAGTCAAAAATTCAAAAAAGTACATATTTCAAAAATTCAAAAAAATGTACATTTGTCAAAATCTAAAAAAAGAATACATATTTCAAAACCCAAACAAAAATGAATATTTCAAAACCACAAAAATATTTCAATTAACATTTGTTTGTTGCATTTAATGTGTTTCACTCCTTTTATTTTCAGTGAGCATCTGTTTGCTTGCATGTTGCATTTTGCTTAAGTCTGATTATTCTTATTACCTTTGTTAATAAAGGCTATGCCCCTTGACTATTTATTCAAGGAAAAGATTGATTGACCATTTGTTTGGTCAGGCAAGGGGCTAAGCCTAAATAGATACTTAACCTGTTTGTTAAGTGTTGTACAGGATGCAAGATAAGCACAGGAACACGAGATTGGAGCCCAAAAGTTTCATGTATATATCAAAAGTGTTTTATACATGATACATGAAAGGAAAAGAAGTACATAAGCCCTCAAGGCTGGCTCTCCCCTCCGCCCTCATCTAACTGGCTCTGGGCCTCGTCAGGTGCATCTGGTGCTGGTCCTCGGCTGGGAGGTGGAGGTGGCCCCATCGTGCTCGGCCCCGCCTGGCCGGAAGACACGGCAGCGCTGGCAGTGAAAGCGCTCGTCAAACTGCGCTCCTGCGCACGCTGTCGAGCACGCCTGTACCTCTCCTCCACACTCCGGCGCTCATGCTCTGCAATGCCAAGCTGGACTCGAAGAGCGGATATCTCAGCATCCATCTTCTGCCGCTCCTGCCTCTCCCGCTCTCGCTCCTCGTTGATGACCTCCAGGCGGGTCTAGAGGCGCGCAAGATCTCCAACCGAAATTCGGGCCACCTGCTCCTCTAGAGCCCAGATCCGCTCTGCATCAGCCTCGGCACGAGTCGCTGTAGCACAGGCATCCGCTTCAGCCCTCTGAAGGGCTTCTTGGAGCTCAGCAACCTGCAGAAGAAGATTTTGTTAGTTCAAGACAATCAAGTAAATCAAGTCAAATTCAAAAATCAAAACTTACCCGAGCAGCACGGTCCTCCTCCGCAAGAGAAGCCCGGTGGATGGCAGAGGCGAGCTGACTCTGGAGGTCAGCCAGGGCAGCATCGTGCACAGCGGATGATGAAGAAGATGAAGCTCCATAGGTAGGGGGAGCCGCCTGGGTGTAGACGGCTCGCTGCACCAAAAGAACAATGTCAGTGGTTAATCGCCAAAACAATTAATTAATTAAAACATGCATTCATATTCATTCATACATACCAGATCAAAGAGCTCTTTCTGGACTTGTTCGAGCTGGGCCTCAGCATCATGTAGGCGGGCCCGGAGGTCGATGATGACCGCATCACGAGCATCCTGCAAATCACATATACATACATTCATTCACCAACATAAATCAAGATAATAATAAAATTAAAGACGCATGAATGCATACTTACATCGAGTGGACGGAGGAGCCGCAGCTGGTCGGCGTAATGGACCCAGTACTGCTGGAGGTAGCCCTCGCTACTCTCCGCACGGGACTCCACTCTAATGCCCCGACGGTGCCAGTCCTCGTACTGCTCCGGGAACTTGGCACGCCAGTCGGTGAGGGATTGCTTGCCCCTCATGCTCCTTCCGATGCCCTCCGGGACCTCTTCATCTATCCATTCCTGATGGAGGCCCAGAGTCCTCATCACGAGCCGGAGACGGAGGGGCTCGATCTCGTTGAGGCAGTGCACCCACATCTGCCTCCCGAATCTCCTCCTACCAGCCGTCACCCATGGCTGACCCTCCTCGTTCATGCCCAAGTACGGGCGCCAGATTACCTGCATATAGGTTAGATGCATTCATAAATAAATTGCACTTAAGGAATAAAGAATTGCATTTAATAAAAATTGAACAAGTTAAAAACTTACCAGTAGCTCTGGATAATCTAGGAACTGACGGCGGAGGGCTGTCAGCTGGTGGTGCTGCGGAGCCGTGTCCACAATTGGCTGCCAACGGCAGGCCAATGGGACGGCATTCGGACGAGCAATCCGCGCTCTGCCGAGCGGGAAATAGTGGTAGCTCCACACCTGCATTCATGAACATATAGGTTAGAAAAATCATTGCATTACACATTGCATATCATGAATAAATAATAAAACATTTAATACCTGAAGGAACGGCGAGAAGCCACTGATAGTAGTCTCGCGGTCCGGCGTTACCGCGGATAGGTCTGCGAACAGGTGGGCTAGAAGGGCCGCACCCCAAGCATACTCCCCTAAGCTATCTAGGTCATCTAATAAATAAAGAAACCTACAGTGGATATGGTCGCCCTTCGTACCGAAGAGCAACCGACCGAAAAAGAAAACTAAAAAGACTCTGAGCTGTCTGTCTACCTCTTCTACCTGACTCGGGTCACTACAATAGGCAGAGGAAGATGACTCGGCTAGCCTATCTCTAAACTCTACCCGAGTCTCGTCAGACCGACGCCGGGGCTCATCTAGACCTAGGGCAGCCTCTACTTCTACCCTAGGAACCATCCTAGACTCCCTACCTATACTGGATATCTCTATCCCTAGCAAGGCCTCTGCTAATCCCTGATAGTTGGGGTAAGTAACCCCACTAACTGGTCGGCCCTCTACTCGCAGGCCAGTGATCCTGGCCACGTCCTCTAAGGTGGGGACCATATGCCCCCAAGGCATCAGAAATGCCCGACTCTCTGCTTGCCAACGCTCCTTGAGCGCCTGCAGTAGGACTAGATCGAGCCAAAATGGCTCGATGTCTAGTATCTCGCCGAACCCCATCCGGCGCAGGCGCGCCTTCTGAAAATCCGGGAGTCCCCTATACGCCCCTATCACTAAATCCCAGGAAATCCTAGCCCTCATCACTCCCTGCAAAAAAATAAAAAATAAGGTCAGTAATTAATAAAAACAGGAAAATTCACTTTCTGTTTTGAAAGGCGTCAGCACACACAGACGTATTTCAAAACACGTCCATATGCCCTGACGTAATTCAAGATTATTTTCTAGGAATTTAAAATTCGAAATTTGGATTGAAAGACGTCGACCCAGGGCGACGCCTTTTGAAAGGCGTCACCTGGTCTGGACGCCTTTCAAGTCCAGATTTCGGGTTCCTTCAAGAACCCCTTTCTTCCCCTCTTTTTTTCACCCCAGTCAAACCATGGAGGACTTACCGTGTGGAGGTCGCCCTCCTCTTCCTCTTCCACCGCCATGGGCGCCGGTGGAGGGAGTTCCTCCTCCAAGAAGGCCGCGGCTTCGACAAGGGCCGCCGGGATCTCCTCGAGGGCTTCTTCTTCTTGCCTCTGCCTCCTCTTGGCTATGATCTTCGTCTTCCGAGAACCCTCACCACGCTCCATGGCTCGAGAAGAGGGAGTTTTCGAGAGGAAGAGGGAGAGATCGCCGGAGAGATTGTCGGTCGCCGGTGAGGAGAGAGGAGGATTTTTGTGAAAGTGAGGAAGAAAGGGGGGCCTTCGCGGGTCTGTAACAGAAAGAGTGAAAGGCGTCGACACAAGAAGACGTGTTTTAGGGCGCATAAATTGAGGCGGCAAAGGACAGCTGTTTGAATTTGGTTGAAACACGTCCACTTATATGGACGCGTTTTAAGTTTTGGTCAGAGCCGTACAGAGGAAAATCATGAAAGGCGTCTTGATTACTGGACGCATTTCAGGGAATTAATCATGGAATTAATGGCAAAATTCTGGGAAAAGTAGGAGAGAGAGTTGAAAAGCGTCGATGGACATAGACGCGTTTTAAGCTTTAAATCGGGTTTTTAAGGATTAAATTGAATTTATGGAAAAGAATTTACTTTGAAAGGCGTCTTTCTGAGTGGACGCGTTTTACATTTTACAGAACCCGAATTGTTGAATTTTCAGGAAAAATCAGGTTTTTACTTAAGGAAAAATCATGTGCACATCACAGAAAGTTGGAGAAAGATTCTAAGGTATGAAAAATCAATCTTTATTCAATAAAATCAATCTTTATTACATCAACATCAAAATCAAAAAGAGAAAGAGGACATTCAAGGGAGAATATCATGAAGACCTTTAAGATAAGGAAATTTCAATCCTTTATCTCTGTCTTTAGAGGATCTTACACGATAGCTAAAGCCAAGGTTCCATAGAGTAATGATGATTTGTATGGCTTCATAATCTTCATCGGATTCCAAGTCGCGCTTCTTGATTGGGAGTGTGGGAGAGAATTTAGGAAACTCACGACGGCCCAAGCTAAGTTGAGTAAGGCACCGGTGTGGATTGTACAATACAAACTCAGTGGCTCCAATTAACTTGAGATCTGCTCCTGCTGTACGGCGCACCCAAACTGGTTTTCCAACAAGAGCAAGCGGAGACGAGTCGAATATGTTGGATGTCATGAGCTTCAAATACTCTCTCCAATCGGCTCGGGTCTTGAGTTTTGGAACCTTGTTGACCATGTACTCATTGAACTTTACAATATTAGCAATGCAATGAATTGGACTATTCAAGAAGATCTGAGATGGATTTAGAGGCCTTTTCTTGCTATGCTCGAATTTGAAGTGAAGTTCAATCCACAAGGCAAAGAGTAGCATGCATCCATATGGAGGACGACCCATAGAAGCCGCAGAAAGTCCACTATAGAGATATGCTAAGAGTGCAGTGCTAATAAATTTACCTTCGAAAATTGCGCAAATAGCACTAATTTGATCATCTTCCAAGATGTTATCCTGTGCAGGAAAGAATAAGGCACCGGCAAGGCATGTAACGAGAGCTTTCGTTACATCCTCTGCCTCATCCTCCCTTAAATCTTCAATTTCATAAAGAGTCCACTCGGCTAGTTTTGCAAGATTGATCTCCTTCTTGGTGAGGCATCCTTTAGCTTCTGAAGGATCCTTCATGATCGATGTCAATAACTGTTGACCGGTGATTCTCTCTTTTGTCAAGGCTATCTTGTCTCTGTTGTCTCTGGTCTTTGGGAGACCTAATAGAAGTTCCGCCTCTTCTAGAAGGATTGTGCACTCGAAATCTTGGAAGAAGAACGTATGAGTTTGGGGATGCCACCACTCGATCAAGGCTCCTATAGCCGCCCAGTCTACGTTCGCACTTTTGTAATTCTTGGCAAGCACTACAAGTCCTTGAAGATCTCACTTGGATATGAACACTTGCATAGAAAGCTTAACACTTTTTGCAAGTTTACGAATCCAAGGGAGAGACGTGAACTTTCTTGGGCCAGGAAACATGGGGTAATTCTGAAAGAAAAATAAAAAGGGAGCTTGATGAAGTTTGATGAAGAGCATGATGGAAGACATGAAGAACATGAAAAGAAAGTTGATTGGACTTACTTGAAGATTGGGATCTCTTCCATTTAGATGATTCTCTATGTCTGCAAACTTCTCTAGAGACATCTTCATCTTCTTGTTTGAGGAATCCATCTCCCTTTTTCGGAATACTTCCTTTTTGAAGCTTGGGAAGCTTGAAAACCTTGAAGAAACCTTAAAAATTTAGAAGAAAACTCTCCTTTGGATCTTTGGATTATGGTAGGATTGCTTGGGAATAACCTAAGGGTGTTTATATGGGAGGAATTGCGATCCTAAGTAGACCTTTTCCGGATTGGAAAAGGGATGTGCATTGATAGAGTTGGAGTTCGGGTAGAGAACAACCAGAAACATGTTTCTGTGAGTAAAAGGCGTCTAGGAGAACTGACGCGTTTCAAATTTGAATGGCGTCTGCTCGACACGACGCGTTTTAGTAAATCTACTATTTTCCCCAAAATTCTTGGATTTTAATGTTTAAATTGAATATTTGTTTGGAATTACTAATAATTTTGATTGCAGAAAATTCAAGAAAGCCTGAGTAAAGTTGGAAATGTCAAGAAGATCCCATTGTGGAATTCAAGTCCCGACCGTGGCTAAAAAGACGGTTATTTCTACCCTTATTTCATGTAATTATTTTGCATTTGCATTACTATATGTTAAATATTTATTAGATTATATCAAGGACCTTGTGGTTTTGATGAAACTGGAATTTGAGTTCCCCTACAACAAAAACAGTGATAATTCCAGAGGATTCTTAATCGCACGGATAGGCCGTTGGGTTGTTGATTAGTGAGGACGATGGTTCCACTTTTTGTGAAACGGTGCGTGGATAAACGAGCTTCGGCTTAGCACTGAATTACAAGAATTGGTATCTTGACTCATTAATAACAATTTAACAATATTATCCTTGATTAATTTATATTTTATTTGACTTTATATTTTTTTTTTAGCCCAGCATGCATCATGTAGGACTTTGAAATTATTGAAATAAGAATTAATTATTGATTAAGTTTCAGACCATTAATCAAATAACTCCAACATGATATGAAATATTCCATTTCGAATTAAGTATCTTGATTATCTTTGAGGTTCGCTTAAAGATATCCTTAGAATTCTATCCTTGATTGGATTCTTTATCCAATATTCTTGTTTTCTTTTAAGATCCATCATGGCTGTAGCACGTCCACATTGGCTGGCAAACGCTCCCCATGATGAAACCTGCAGTGTCTACGACCTGGGGTACTTCCCACTCCGAGGAGGTTGATCGACTTTATTTTATTTCCTTGTCTACTTCATCCAGACAGAATTAATTCCATTGATCTCTTTGAGCTATCTTCATTGATAATTTTGAGAAAAATTCCAGTCATGTGATATTAAGAGCGTGTCTCATCACACCTTGGCATCACCTTTTCAGTACATTCCATTCCATTTTACTCCCTTGCAAAGACAATGCCAAGGTGAGGCAGCTGTAGACACGCAAATTTTGACGTCATTTCGAGTAAATTTCGTATCATACAATAATGTCTCGAAATGGTTTGATAATTAATCATTAATTGATTTTTATTAATCTTTTTAAGTGTCGGGTTTAACAGATGTGTTTAAGTTAATCAATTGAATTGGTTTTAACTCAAATTTGAGTTAAAATATGAAGAATTCTAAAAGACGTCGACCCAAGTGGACGCCATTTAGACTTTATTCTTATTTTAGTGATTAAATTTGATTTTTAATTAATTAATTAATTAACTAAAAGGCGTCTAGTAATGTCGACGCGTTTTAAGTTTCCTAAGTGATTTTAACTTCCCCTCCGGATGTTTATCCTTATCTTAATTAGTATAAAAGACGTCTATACAGGTAGACGCGTTTTACCTAATAAAGATAAAGATAAGTTTTCCCGGATAGTTATCCTTATCTTAATTAATCTGAAAGGCGTCAGCCATGGTGGACGCGTTTTAGATAATTACAGATAAAGATGAATTAATTAGTATTTATCTGTCAATTAAGATGGATAAATTCGAGGTTTTTTGCTATGTTAATCGCGAACGCAAGAAAAAGCCTATAAATACCTTGCATGTTGAAGAGTTAAAAAAGTTGAAATCCATTAAGAGAGAGCATTATTATAGCGAGTTGAAGATCGAAGCAACAACGTCGGAACGCCGGAGCGCTGCCATTTCCAGAAGTCGGCGTCCTTTCAAGATCTTCATCCTTTCAAAGCTTCATCCGATTGGGCATAAGTGTTTCATTTCTGCATTTTCATTTTCATCTTCATTAATTTCATTCTTCATTCACTTCATGCAAACACACACCACAACATAATTTTTCAAAACCTACTTGATTTAAGGGGTTTCAAAGTCACTCAACAAGTAAGTTTGATGTTCAATCATATGTCCAAAATCATGATTAGTTCAGATACTGCTTCTACTTAAATTCTCATCATCATTGTTTCTTCGTTTTCTGTTTCTGTCTCTGCTGCACTCAACAACAACGAGACATTCAAAAGGGGAAATCAAGCACAAAGTCAGAAAGACTTCTGGACGATCCTCAACCTCAAATTCAACAGCAAGAACAAAAAGCAAAGAAAGGGCTCTCTTTCTTCAGCCGGCTGAGGAAGGGGAACCAAGGACTCAATCTTCCGCGTTTGAACAAGTAAGCGATCATATCTCTTTTGAAACTTTTTAGTTAAAAGTTTCTGGCGATCACTGCACTTAGTTGCTATTTTTAATAGGTTAGTTTACACTAAACAACATAGATTTTTCATGTAATCACACGGTCATTCTAAGCACCTACACCTAGTAGCCATTCTTTTATAATAAGTATGTTTGCGATTTTTCATAAAAACCCATACTTATTCGAAAACTCGTCTAATTATCCATCGACTTGAAAACCTTTTGCGTGTGACCCACTAGGCCCAAATACCAATCTAGTTAATGGCTCATTAAGCCTAGTAACTCTTTACAGACCTACTGAATTAATTAATATCCTTATATTTATTAATCAGCCGAATTTAATGTCCCATAGTAAATTCGGACGGGCTTCCGATCACGTTAGATGCCAAGTAACATTGCGTGATCCTGGATGACATTGGGGTTATCGCAACTCTCTATTGGAACTTTTTCGTCATCGGTTAGCGCGCGAATATAATCCTTCATCCGTACAATGTTCTTGAATCGACTTAGGGTATGATTTATTGTTAAACCCTAGCCGGTCGATTCACTTGAATAAAATGCCGATAATCTATTTGGATAACTCTTTATCTGATACAGCGTCCACCCTGGCCAGGGACTTAAGCGCATCATTCCCGGAACATTCTCTCTCATAATACCGAGAGCGGATGATCCTATATTGAATACACAATTACCTTCGATGGCATTTCTCTGAACCCGATCATTTGATTTATTGATAACCCATGGCAAGGGATTCGTTAGTCAAAGTCAAAGTTCAGAGACTTACTAACAAGGTATCTTTGGTGTCTTAGGTCCAAGGATCATCTACGTAACCGAGACAAAAGAATCGAGCTGGTTAACAGTGAGGTATATACCATCCAGCGATTCTAGGTCGGATCAATTCAGTAAACTCATTCCCCAATGAGCACCTACAGGTCTAGCATAGTGTCTCCACACAAGTGACTTATAGGATCACTCACCCTCATCATATGAGGTGAAGAAACCTGTACTAGTCTATCCGGAGGTTTGATGTCCATCTCAAACATACTTCGACTAGGAATAATTAAGAACATGTGTTTATAAGTCTTCGGTCCCGTAATTATGATCTCGTCATAATCTGAAGATTGTTGCACATGTTCATAGACTTCATCGTGATACGATAATCATAGATCGAACTAATTACACACAATGAATTAATGTCATTACATTAATAAACTGAATGATACATAATATTGGATTGGCTTTCAGACCACCTAATACTAACACTCCTCCTACGCCAATCTTCTCCTCTTGTTTGGGTGCCTCCGGGTCTACGAGAGGGTTCCGGCCCCGGAGGTCCCACGAAGGCAACAGCTGAAACTGGCCGTCTTGCTCCTTTCTTCCACTCTCAACATATCTTTTTGTTACCACCTGTCTAAGATCTTGGCCTACCCTCTGTCCGTTGCTGTCTAGTCCCTCGGCGGCCTCGCCATCGCCGCCGGGTTCTGTCTCTTCTACTTTTACGATGGTGAATCCTGTGGCCGCCGCCACCCTAAGGAAACAGATGCACTCCTTCACAATGTCTGTCAGTGATGGACTGGATCGGATCGCCAACTCCACTTTCTTTTGGTATTTTAGTTCACCTCATTACTCATAATCAGGGATGCAAGAAGTTGCTTAACAGTGAGTATGGTCATCCTATGGTTATGTTTATCTTCAAAGTATGAGTCTATCCTTAACATCCCTTTTTAAGGAAAAATCACTGAAAAGAACACAATTTTTTTTTAAATATATATCTAATAGGGGAATTCAAATATTTAAAAGAGCACTCTTGCTAACGTTTATATTTATATGAGACAATAGTTTCTTTCACCTCTCCATGTAATAATAGTTAATAATTACATTAATTATTAACTATTATTACGTGGAGAGGTGAAAATGTAATAACAACTGCAGAGCCTAGATGCTACCCTTCTCTCTCTGGATTTTCTAGAGAGAGAAGCTTTGCGGCCTCTCTTTCTCGTGTCCGACCATGGCTAGCCACGCCGCCGCCCCCCCCCCCCCCCCCTCTATGCTTCTACACCTTCGTAAGCCGCCGCCCCTTCTGCTTTGAGTTTTGGATCCCTTAGCCAAGCTGGAGATGGCCCCTGCCTGTGTGTTTCTTCACCATGATGTGCGTCTGTAGACTCTTTGTAGATTGTTCCTCCACGAGCTTCGTGTAAGGAATCGCCATAAACGCAGCGGAAATAAAAACAACGATTCCAATGTATCGGTTGCTGGGATCGTAAAACGGACATTAAAATAAATGCGGGAAGAACGGTTCTTCACCTTTGCGGGGTTTCGAATCTCCCGTGGATGATGCCGACTCGGTAATCGCGCACGCGCACGATCTCTAGAGGTATCCACATGAGTTCCCGCAGCAGATGCGATTTCCTCCTCGACTTGAGTGTTCCGACCAGATCTCAAATCCATCATGCGCGGAGAGAGACAGATCCACTCCAAGAGAGAGAGAAGGAGAGAGAGAGAGGAGATAGAGAATCTGGGGTAAAAATTCATCCAACCAACCTTTTTACCCCTCCCCCTTGGCCCTCCTTATATAGAAATAAGGATAAGCACAAGGATTAATCCTTATGATTATCCAGGAGTTTGGCCTTAGATAATTCTCCATTAAATCTTCATGTTTATCCTGCGGCTTTTCATAAAAACCCAGATAAGCATGAAATTTAACATCTCTCACCGTCTGACGAGAACTCTTATGTGTGTGACCCTCTAGGCCCATATATCAGTCCGGTTGCAGGCCCATTAAATTTAGAACTGTTTCTTGAGTTTAATATTTATTAATTAACATTTAAACATCATATGTTAAATGATTAATTTGATAAACAAGTGAATTATCATCTGATGATCAAATCACTTGGCCTTCTGATCATGAACAACACCAAACACTACCTCGTGATCCCATAAGATGTAAGGGATACTGTTCCCTTTAATTGAACCTTTCCGTCTGCAGATACCGCACAGATATAATCCTTCACTCATGCAATGTCCCAATAACGCAAGGGTATGGTTTTATAGTCAAACCCTCTATCGCATTATCCAGATGGATTCCAGTACACAGTTAATATCTAGAAAGACATCTCTTTCATTTGACCATGGCCAGGGATTTCTGTGTACACATCCATAGGACATTCTCTCTCCAGTCTTATACCAAGAGTGAGTGATCCTTTGTTGTTCACTCAATTACCTTCGCAAGCTTTCCACTGTATCTGAAAGACCGATTATGGTGGACTTAATGGTTAAAGTCCACGAGTCAGAAAATCAAGATACAATGGTCCACAAACAAGGTATCATTGGTGACTCAGGTCAAAGGACCAACTGTGCTACTGCAACGATTGAATTCTCTGGTTGACTAATAGGTATAATTACCATTCAAGAATTCTTATTTGGGTCTGTTCAGTGAACTCATTCTCTAATGAGCACCCACTTGTTTGTCTTAGTGTCACCACACGAGTGAATGTGAGATCATTCACCCTCATCATATGAGCAGACATAACTTGTGTCGATCTTATCGGATATTTAATGTCCATCTCAAATATCCTATGATCGAGAACTATTTAAGACAATTGACTGAGGATATTGATCTCACTATCATGATCTCATCATGATTCAATATCCCATACATTTGTCTATGGACCTTCATTACGATAGTTACTTTGCGAGAACTATAAATGAAGAAATAATTGCCTTTATTAATTATTTGAACTAGAATGTACAATGATTGGCTATGAGGCCACCCAATTCTAACATTCTCCCACTTGGACTATAGCCAATCACCCATGTGTCTAAGTCCTATAGACTTAAGGTGACGTTCTAAATTGTTTTGAGACAATGGCTTAGTCAAGGGATCTGCTACATTATCTTCAGATGAGACTTTCTCAACTACTATATCTCCTCGGGCGATGATCTCATGAATCATATGAAATCGTCTCAGAATGTGCTTTGACTTCTGATGTGAGCTTGGCTCCTTCGCTTGAGCTATTGCCCCATTGTTGTCACATAATAATGGAACAGGATCTGAAATGCTTGGAACTACTCCAAGTGCCGAGATGAACTTCTTCATCCAAACCGCCTCCTTGGCTGCTTCAGCTGCAGCAATGTATTCTGCTTCGGTCGTCGAATCTGCAGTAGTTTCTTGTTTTGAACTCTTCCAACTTACTGCACCTCCATTTAACATGAACACAAATCCAGACATGGATTTGCTGTCATCCATATCCGACTGGAAACTCGAGTCAGTAAATCCTCGAAGTTCCAAATCGTTTCCTCCATAGACGAGAAATAGATCATTAGTCCTTCTCAAGTATCTACGGATACATTTCACCGCCTTCCAGTGTTCCTCACCTGGATCAGCCTGATATCTACTAGTGACACTTAGTGGGTGTACCACATCAAGCCTAGTACATAGCAATGCATACATGATAGATCCTATTGCCGAGGCATAAGGAACTCTATCCATGTATGCTCTCTCTTCAGGTGTCTTGGGAGACATTTCTTTAGAGAGATAAATTCCATGCCTCATTGGAACGAGGCCTCTCTTGGACTTATCCATGTCAAACCTTTTGACTATGGTATCTATGTACATAGATTGGGACAAGCCAAGCATCCTTTTGGACCTATCTCTATAGATCCTTATTCCCAAAATATAGGATGCTTCTCCCAAATCTTTCATGGAGAAGTTTTTGGATAACCAAGTCTTTACCGATGATAACATTCCTACATCATTCCCAATGAGTAGAATGTCATCAACGTAAAGTACCAAAAAGGTAACTGCGCTCCCACTAACCTTTTTGTATACACAAGGTTCATCTTCATTCTTAATGAAGTTATAAGATTTGATTGCTTCATCAAATCTTAAGTTCCAAGTTCGGGATGCCTGCTTTAATCCATAAATGGATCTTTGCAGCTTGCATACCTTGCTTGAATGCTCTATGGAAGTGAATCCTTCAGGTTGTATCATATACACCTCTTCTTGAAGGTTCCCGTTAAGGAATGCTGTTTTCACATCCATTTGCCATATTTCATAATCATAGAATGCGGCAATAGCAAGAAGTATTCTGATTGACTTAATCATGGCAACTGGAGAGAAGGTTTCGTTATAGTCAATGCCTTGCCTTTGACGATATCCTTTCGCTACCAGCCTTGCCTTGTATGTGTCAATCTGTCCATCTGCCCCGATCTTTCTTTTAAAGATCCATTTACTGCCAATAGGTACTATACCTTCTGGCAGATCAACCAAGTTCCAAACTTGGTTGGCATACATGGACTGAATTTCAGAATTCATTGCCTCTTGCCATTTTTCTGATTCTTGACTATTTATGGCTTTTAGGTAGGTTTGAGGATCATCATCCTCATTTAAGTGCACTTTTAGTTTGCCATCATCGATATGTCCAACATATCTTTCAGGCTGCTTAGGCACTCTACCTGATCTGCGAACCTTTTGTGTATCATCTTGAACAAGTTCTTGAGTCAATGGTTCAGTAGATGAACTAGTGTTGATTTGTGGGTCTAGAATTTCTTCTAGTTCTATCTTGCTCCCACTGTCTTCTTTTGAAAGATATTCTTTCTCTAAGAAGACAACTATTTTTGCGACAAACACTCTTTGATCGCTGGGCTGATAGAAATAATATCCAAAACTCTCTTTTGGATATCCCAGAAATCTACATTTCTCTATCCTGGAATCCAGTTTGTCTGGATCATGTCTTTTGATATGTGCAGGACAACCCCAGACTCTAACATGCTTAAAGTCTCGTTTCTTTCCTTTCCATATCTCATATGGAGTGGAAGGTACTGACTTACTGGGAACTTTGTTCAACAGATATGCAGCAGTCAACAGTGCATATCCCCATAAAGAGATTGGAAGTTTGGCATAACTCATCATTGATCGTACCATATCTAATAGAGTACGGTTTCTCCTTTCCGATACACCATTTAATTGTGGTGTATAGGGAGGAGTCCACTGAGACAAAATACCATTATTCTTTAGATATTCTGTGAATTCTGTACTTAAGTATTCACCCCCTCGATCTGATCGAAGAGTTTTGATACTCTTTCCAGTCTGGTTCTCAACTTCGTTTTTAAACTCTTTAAATTTCTCAAAGACTTCTGACTTATATTTCATTAAATATATGAAGCCATATCTTGAGAAATCATCTGTAAATGAAACAAAGTATGAGTAACCACCCATAGCATGAGTGGACATTGGACCACATACATCACTATGTATTAGTTCCAATAAGTCCTTAGCTCTTTCTCCATGTCCTGAGAATGGAGCTTTGGTCATTTTTCCCATGAGACAAGCTTCACATGTTGCAAATGATTCATAATCAAATGGATCAAGATATCCATTCTTTTGCAACCTTATGATCCTGTTCTCATTTATATGACCTAGCCTACAATGCCATAGGTACAAATTTTTCACATCCTTATCTAATCGTTCAAGAGATTTATTTACCAGACAAACATCATATGAAATATCAAGTAAATATAATCCATTCAATAAATATCCGGAAGCAAACAATTTGTCTCCTTGATAAATTGAACAACCTTTATTCTCTAGTTTCATAGAATATCCTTGTCTATCTAAACATGAAATAGATATGATATTCCTAATAATGCTCGGAACATAATAACAATTTATCAGTTCCAATGAGTCTCCTGACGGCATCTGAAGTCTTGCTGTCCCCACAACTAACGCAGCAACTTTTGCTCCATTCTCGAGCCTCATATCCAGGTCTCCACGGTTCAATCTTCTTTTACTTGTTAACACCTGCAAGTTATTGCAGATATGAGAAACATATCCAGTATCTAATACCCAGGATGTTGATTCTCTATAAGACAAGTTAAGATCGATCATGAGAATACCTGAAGCTTCACCAAGCTTCTCCTTTGCTTTTTCTGCAAGATAAATCTTGCAGTTTCTCTTCCAATGACCCTCTTTATGGCAGTGGAAACATTGACCTTTATCATTGACTTTAGCTTTGTCCTTTTGTACTGCCGGTTTGCTTTTCACTAGCTTCTTAGGCTTACCTTTCTTAAAGATCTGTCCAGCTTTTCTGTTCTTGTTGGTCTTACCAACAAGCATTACTTGTGGCTTGTCTTTCTGGATAGTGCCTTCTGCTGTCTTCAACATGTTGAGCAGCTCAGCCAGTGAAACTTCAATTTTGTTCATATTGAAGTTGATAATGAATTGTAAAAATGAATCTAGAAGGGACTGTAGGATTAAGTCGATGTTCAGGTCATTGTTCATAACAAAGTCGAGCATTGCAAGCCTCTCAATCCATTCTATCATCTTGAGCATATGAGTTTGCACAGACGTGCCCTCGCTCATTCTGGTCCTGAACAATTTCTTAGATATCTCATATCTTTCTGTTCTGGATTGTTCACCAAACAACTCTTGTAGGTGATTCAGAATGGTCTTAGGTTCCATGTTATCATGCTGTCGCTGCAGGTCATTGTTCCAAGCATATAACACTGGACCTTGACAGAGTCCTCCTTCCAGTTTTCATACATCATTAATTCATCTTCGTTAGCATTATCACCGGGTTGCACTGGATCTGGTTGATCCAGGACATAGGCTAGCTTTTCACACCTAAGGACAATCTTCAGGTTGCGTAACCAGTCAATATAATTTGGTCCCGTGAGTTTGTTTGCATAAAGTATGCAACGGAGGGGGTTAGGTGACGACATAGCGACCTACATGGAAATATATAAAATGAGCAGATAGTTCTTAAAATCAGATTTAGGACTTTTAATCTAGATTTATGCTCCCACTATTTTTCGGCGATCTGTATGACCCTCTAATATACAGAACGGGAGATTCCGGTGATCTCCTAGTGGGGATCAGAATCCTTCGGGCAACATGCATGTGACCTTGTGGTAGCACAACAAATCACATCAAGTCCCTTAGGCAGTCAACTCTTGACAGTTGCAACATTTGCAATATCCGATCGATTTAACCCCTGAATCAGAATGACCTTGTGGTAGCACAACAAATCAAATGATTCAGTTAAGTTTATCCATCATTACTTAGATGACATGAATTCATAGTGCAATCCTTGTGGTAGCACAACAAAACTACACTATTTATCTATTCATCTTAATGACATCACATGTCGTAGACCTAGGTTAATTTCTAAATCAAATAGACCTTGTGGTAGCACAACAAATCTATTTGAGATAAGAATTATCCTAAGATCTATAATGATGGTGGGTTACGTGGATTATTCTGAATATCTCACGTTTACAACTTAAGTTTTAAAAGAGGGTTTTTTATTGATTTGTAAAAATCGTGCTATCAATAGTATTTCAATTTGAAGTATCATTATATTTAATAGAAATATATATTTATGATAGCATAGTCCACAAATATCACATATATGCAGAAAAATTAAATGGGGATGATCATGGACTGCTAAAGCTACTATGGAATCATCGGAGCCAAACGATGATCCATAATAGGATCCTAATGTGAAAACAGCAACACTGGTTCCATTTGATGCGAGTCCTTCCTCTAGAGGTGTCTTCAGAAGATCCCGTCCTCTTAGCTTAATCTGATACATTTAAATATGAAATTCAGGACTCGCAGGTCCACAAATGTACATTTAAACACTAAGAAACCTTGATCTTATCAAGGGGAGTACAATCTTATAGAATGGTAGAAAGTACACTTGGATTAAGAGAGAGGAGGACACGCATGTCCTATTTAAAATACCAAATGAAATAAGCATCACATTCATTCACATCATTCATCACATGAAAATACTAAGTCCATGATCATCCCACCATAAAACACATCACATGCATCACAATCATCACATAATTGCAGTTTGGTATTAAATTTTGTAAATATAAAATTATAATACCAATTAGTTTTAGAAATAACATTTATTTCAGCATTATCAATAATATTCGAAGCATTATTGACAATTAAATAACTAAACCATTCAGTTAAGCTAAATACTAATTCAAACAATTTGAACAGTAAAATGTAATCAAGTTATGCATGAAATCAGTTTAAAACAGTTTTAAACTAATTAATTTAACAGGGAAATTAATTATCTAAAACAATTTTAAATAATTAACTAACACCCTATTAATAACAAAGTCCTTTAATTGAATAACAGTTATTAAACACTTTAATAAGCTGTTAATAATCATGAAAATAATTAATAACATTTATTAATTATTCCTACAATTATTCTGTTTTAAAACAATTTTAAAACAGGTTTAAATGGGCTTAAATGGGCTAATAATGGGTTTAATGGGGTTAAACAGTCATTAAAAACAATTTTTTAATAATTCATAAAATGGGCCCAGCCCATTAGGGCCCAGCCCATTAGGGCCCATTGGCCCGAACCCAGGGCCCTAGCTCGGCCAGGGTTGAGCCCTGGCTCGGCCAGGGGGTCTGGCCCATCCATACCCGAGCCCTGGCTCGGCCAGGGTCGAACCCTGGCTCGGCCCGGCCTACGCCCGGTCCGACCGGGTCGGGACCGGGCGGTCCGGCCGCTCCTTCTTCCCAGCCAAAACCTGCAAGAAAAAACAGAAAACCCTAACAGGCCCGGCGGCTGGAGGCTTTGTGGGCGGCGCCGGCGGCCGCCCCCGGCGGCGCAGGTCCCGGCCGGCGGTGCCCCCAGCGCCGGCGACGTGCCCGGCGCCGGCAGGGCCGCCGGCGGTGGCCAAATCAGGCTCCCCGAGCCACGGTTTTCTCCCCTTAAAATATGTTTTTCCAGGTTTTAAAAAACTAAGTTTGGGCTCGATTTTCAGCACCTCCAAGGGCACTCCGGCGCCGATCATCATGCCCAATCCGTAGAGGTGACTATCACCAAGAGATCTGGACATCCGGGCCGCCATCCCAACACTTGGGAATCGCGTACGAAGCCGCTAAAGTACCCCGTTCGTCGTCCCACGAAGAACTCCGAAAAACCCAAATAAAATCTGAAAAATTATAGAAAAATAATCAAATTATTTGTGTTCATCATATGAACACGATTCCGTCATTTTTAATCGAATTAACCACAAGAATACGTACAATACGGGTTCTTCATGCATAATGAGAAAATCACGCGAAACGATGCCGTTTTACGACCGAACCAGCAACCTGGCTCTGATACCACTGTAAGGAATCGCCATAAACGCAACGGAAATAAAAACAACGATTCCAATGTATCGATTGCTGGGATCGTAAAACGGACATTAAAATAAATGCGGGAAGAACGGTTCTTCACCTTTGCGGGGTTTCGAATCTCCCGTGGATGATGCCGACTCGGTAATCGCGCACGCGCACGATCTCTAGAGGTATCCACACGAGTTCCCGCAGCAGACGCGATTTCCTCCTCGACTTGAGTGCTCCGACCAGATCTCAAATCCACCATGCGCGGAGAGAGACAGATCTACTCCAAGAGAGAGAGAAGGAGAGAGAGAGAGGAGATAGAGAATCTGGGGTAAAAATTCATCCAACCAACCTTTTTACCCCTCCCCCTTGGCCCTCCTTATATAGAAATAAGGATAAGCACAAGGATTAATCCTCATGATTATCCAAGAGTTTGGCCTTAGATAATTCTCCATTAAATCTTCATGTTTATCCTGCGGCTTTTCATAAAAACTCAGATAAGCATGAAATTTAACATCTCTCACCGTCTGACGAGAACTCTTATGTGTGTGACTCTCTAGGCCCATATATCAGTCCGGTTGCAGGCCCATTAAACTTAGAACTGTTTCTTGAATTTAATATTTATTAATTAACATTTAAACATCATATGTTAAATGATTAATTGGATAAACAAGTGAATTATCATCTGATGATCAAATCACTTGGCCTTCTGATCATGAACAGTACCAAACACTACCTCGTGATCCCATAAGATGTAAGGGATACTGTTCCCTTTAATTGAACATTTCCGTCTGTAGATACCGCACAGATATAATCCTTCACTCATGCAATGTCCCAATAACGCAAGGGTATGGTTTTATAGTCAAACCCTCTATCGCATTATCCAGATGGATTCCAGTACACAGTTAATATCTAGAAAGACATCTCTTTCATTTGACCATGGCCAGGGATTTCTGTGTACACATCCATAGGACATTCTCTCTCCAGTCTTATACCAAGAGTGAGTGATCCCTTGTTGTTCACTCAATTACCTTCGCAAGCTTTCCACTGTATCTGAAAGACCGATTATGGTGGACTTAATGGTTAAAGTCTACGAGTCAGAGAATCAAGATACAATGGTCCACAAACAAGGTATCATTGGTGACTCAGGTCAAAGGACCAACTGTACTACTGCAACGATTGAATTCCCCGGTTGACTAATAGGTATAATTACCACTCAAGAATTCTTATTTGGGTTTGTTCAGTGAATTCATTCTCTAATGAGCACCCACTTGTTTGTCTTAGTGTCACCACACGAGTGAATGTGAGATCATTCACCCTCATCATATGAGCAGACATAACTTGTGTCGATCTTATCGGATATTTAATGTCCATCTCAAATATCCTATGATCGAGAACTATTTAAGACAATTGACTGAGGATATTGATCTCACTATCATGATCTCATCATGATTCAATATCCCATACATTTGTCTATGGACCTTCATTACGATAATTACTTTGCGAGAACTATAAATGAAGAAATAATTGTCTTTATTAATTATTTGAACTAGAATGTACAATGATTGACTATGAGGCCACCCAATTCTAACACTTCGGTGTCAGGCAATGCCTCTGGATTTGCGTTACCAGGAGCAGCAGACGTGGTTCCCATTTGGTCTTTAGGAGAATCCCGACATGTAGAGATCGTTGTGCCGCTCGCGCCCTCCACAGATCTGGCCACAGTAGAACTCACCACGTTGCCCTCGGGATGTTTAATGATTGGAGCTTATGTTGATAAGGCCGGGCATGATGGCTCTGCGCTTCCTCCCTCCAAGATGGAACACCACACAACCCCTCCTGACCGCTTGACAGTTGGCGTCGTCAGATCTGGAATCACTGCGGTTGGTTTACCCCCCGCAGGCTGTCTTCCTCACACCGTCAGTGGTCAGCTCCAGCACTCGATGGGCGCAAACCTAACGACCCCAGGTTGCTCAGCTCCACTGTCAATAACGGTGTTCGCCGCTTGCCCAGCGCCTAGATCCTCCACGCACCAGTCTCCCTCCCCTCACGAAGGCATGCCTACCACCTGTTGGACGGAAGGTGCCCACGGTCGTCTTGCTGCCGCTGCCCAAAATCTGACGCATGGGTCCACCCTTAGCAGTTGTCAAACCTCCCCCACAGGCCTGCTCTCTCGTATTGTCGATGGTCAATCCGAGCACTTGACGGCCAGAAGCCCAACGCCTGGAATCGCTACACGCCAGTCTGCCTCCCCTCACATGCACACGATCTGTTTGACAGATGGCAACCACAGCCTTAATGCTGCAACTGCCCCAACAGTCAGCCCGAGCACTGAGGGGTGGTGCAAATGGCACCCTTAGTGCAACCAGTATTACTCAAAGGTTAATCAACTATTTGTGGACTCACCAAGGAATGGCAGTCGGCGGTTCGCCATCTTGGTGTCCACCACCATGAACGAAGAGGAGACGAAACTCTCGGTGGCCGTGACAATGCCGGCTGCATCAGGCACTTCACCCTCTCATAGGCCCAGAAGCACCCGAACACGGTCCAACGGTCCTCCCACCCCCTATGGGAAGCCAAGTCGGAGTTGACAATGTGGAATAGGAGGGGGGCAGGCGGCGGTGACGACAAGGATCCCCTCTGCTCACAGACTGCTACGTGACAACTTCTTCATCCAATCTAAGCCCGGCAATAAAGGCTTTCCTCTAGATCTCTAGGACCTTGTAGAGGGCGCCATGCTTGCAAGAAACCGAAGATTGTACTCTCCGAGGGAGCACCTCCTCTAGAGGAGATGGAAAGAAAGGAAGAAAAGGGAAAAACAAGGAAGGAAGAGAAGAAGAAGAAGGGGGAGGAGGAAGGGAACCCATAAGTCCATAACTAATTAGAAAAAGGTTTTTGGAATTTAGAGAAAGAAAAATGTGCCAAGATGCCCCACGTAATTTCTCTTCTAGTATAATAGCAGGTGAGGACGGTGGGCACTAATTTAATGCTGCTTCAACAAAATAGAATCTAGCAATATTTGGCACGAAGCCAAACACAACATGCCACTTGACTAGGCTCACATTAGTTGCCACTCTTTACTTTTGGTCGTGATTCACGTGGGACAATGTTGGGAGTTGTAAGGGCTGCGAATGGATGTCAGAGTTCCTCCGTTCGTCTGACTTCAATTAGATTTTTGTTAATGCTGAAAAGTACACTCCATCTCAGTGTAGTGGCTAAATAAAAAAATAATATATATATATATATATATATATATATATATATATATATATATATATTTAAATAGGTCCGGTACATACAGGCCGATCTTTGATTGGATGACTCAACATACTGTGAAAAATAAAAAGTCGAGTCCCAATGAACAGTAAAAAGCGTCCCTAATGAGCCGAACCAAATAACGAATTTTAATTTTTTAAGATCATTCAATTGAAGATTGGCTTGTACGGACATGTAAGACACCTCGGGTTATAATTTTTTTTTTAAATTTTTTTTTTTTTTAATTTACTCACTGCACTGGAGCGGTGTAAACCGCACCCTCAGTGCATCAAGTATTACTCAAGGCAGAAACACACACTCATTAAGAACCACTTTTGGTTTTTTGGCAAAATTAAGATCATTTATTAAGTTATCGAAAATAGAAATAGATCTCTTATAGTTATTGAAGTCGGAAATGGAAATAATTACTTTTGAAATAGTTATTTTTGCATCTGATTAATTCAATTTTGTTTCTTTATTTTTCTTCTATCTTATATATGTATATGCAAATTATAAAATTCAAAATTCATAAACTACAAGACTTTTACATAAATTAAAGTCTTGTGGGTTTGAAATTTTTAATCATAATTAGAAGAAAGTTTATCAAAATTCAATAGTAACAACAATTTAAAATAGTCTATTATAGCGATGAGGATAGCAAAAACTTAATGGATACGGAAGTAGAAACACTCATTTATATTTCTATTTTCATTTCTAATAAACTTTACAGGAAACAGAAATAAAAGGTGTCACTTTCATTTCCGTCTTCGATTTGCTTGCAGCCCTATTTGAGACCTTGACCCAATGGATCAATGACGTCAACAAATATATAGGACCCAAAACCTAATTTTTAAAAGTTGATTTCCTGGTTAAAAAAAATTCATTTAATTTTGAGTTCTAAATAACTTAGATTCCTTGGATAAAACTTAACAGCTTTCGCCATATGTTAAATTATTAATAGGATTCCTGTAAACTTTTCGATAACTTTTATGCCACAAAGACCTCTTTTTAAGTATGCTTGTCTTCTAGAGTTGAATTATAAAATTACCCCTTCGAACAAGGCAAATGCTTATATGGCTTTCTTATAGTTAAAACAATATGTTAATTATCATTAAGTTTCATTCAAATGTTCTATTCTCCCAACAATCATTTATATCATTTTTTGGCTAAGAATACCCACGAAGATGAAGACTTAACAAAGGAGCATTGTAATTAGATCTTAAAAATAATAATAATAGATATGCTTCTAGAAAGGCATAAAAGAGATCATATTCTAGTAACTGTTACTTTTTATGTTCAACTATTCTAGTAAGGCAAAGAAAAATTTAAAAAATAAACTTTATTATCACCATTACAAGTAACTTGACAATTATAGACTAAAGAACATATTTAAATTAGCTATATTTCTAAAAGTAAACTTATAATTAGATGATTAGATATAAATATTTTTGTATATGAACAAAAAAACGACCATATTTATACCATACTTAAAGGTCCAACTTTGAGATGTTGTTATGAATATTCCATACACTACTATTATACACATGCCACGACTCTATTTCCTTAAGAAAGTCTATATAAGGAAACATATCCTTGGAAAGTTTTCTTATCTTATAATACAAACGTTTCCTATTACCACTCTTATAAAAATTGAATCTCACAACAATGATCTAGCAAAACCAAGATGTTTAGGAAAAAGATAAGAAAACATGTGTTTCTAATTCTGAAATCACCGAACTTGTCAATGTGAACCGATCCTTATAATGGAGCAAATTTAGGTCAAAGTTTTTTGATAATCAGGTCTGCTACAAGAAAGGTAGATCATCTTGAACTGAGTTTTACACTATGATTGGATATTCGTCTTAAGAAATTGAATCCAAACTTGTCTAAACATGATTTTTGACCCTAATCTGTCATTCTTTGTCCTTGTCTTTTCCTGTATAACAGTATGAGATTTATACGTCTAGTCTGAAGTCGGGTTCGAACCAAGAAACTTTTGTCAATTTCCATTAATTAATGCTTTGACCTTACCTGGCCTGTTTTCTCCTCTCTGTATTTCATTTCAATATTGTACATGAGAAAGGAAGAATGCAATTTTAAACTTGTCTGATTATATTTAAGATGTTAATCTTTTATGGAATTTAAATCAAGGTTCTTTTGACATTGATCTTAAACTATTCACCAATGATCTTAGATTATTCATCAAAGGTGGTTATTTTTATTATGTGATATTTATAAGCAGATTAGAAGATCTGTCAATCGAAACCTGGTACACTATGATTTTTATATGGATCTCACTGGTGTAACATCAAACTAGCTAGTCGGATTGCATTTCTCAAGATTTTTTAGTATTAATTATAAGACCATTTAAAATCATAATGGAGAAAAGCTTGGATGCACTATCATTGAAAGTTTAAGCTTCATGTATCTATTTATAGATCCCTTTGTGTATAAGATTGTACAGGTCACTACAGCATAACAAAAAGTGAAAGATTACTGGATAATCATGAAGGCAAGGTTATTCTGCAAGTATCTATACTCATCTCTTTGCATTTGTGTGCTAATTATTCTAACAAGCAAACGTTTCGATCTAGTGGGCCCAAAATCCCATCCATAACATTGTTGTCTGTTGTCTTCTCATGTAGCTCATTTTAGCTTCATAGGCGAGTCCCACAATGGCACTAAAACTTTTTGCTTCTGGCCACAGAAACACTGCACCTTGATTTGTCCGTTGCTTTGGAAACAAGAAGCTTCCGTTTCGTGCATTCCTCCGTCATCATCTTTTTACCTCCTCTCATTTTGGTCATTTGCTGTGTCACTGCCACCATCAACATATACCTCATGAAGCCTTCTAACTTTGATCAGCCACTATGCATTGTCGATCTGTACTTGTAACGACATGCCCAGAATAGGAACTGCAGGAAGTTCAACACACTCAAAACAACCATAAGCCAATAGAACTTCTCCAGGCTGTAGTGGTTCAAATTGCTCCCAGCAAGCCATGATCCTTGGCCACCGTGGCCGGTCACGTCGTTTACTATCGACACCAGGAATGAGCTCAGGTAGAACCCCATTGCCAAGGATGCAAATGAGAGGGACGTGGCTAGCGACCTCATGCTCTCAGTTGCCTCCGTGAAGAAGAACTCGAGTAGGCCAGCGAGGGTGAAGAGGTCGGCAGAGCCTAGGAAGAGGTACTGTGGGGCGATCCAAAGGAAGCTGATGGGCAGCGGTGCATGCGAGTCGAGCATGCCTGAATCAATTGCCACTCTCTTGCGCTTGATCTCCACCACTGCTGCCACTGCCATGGCCACGACAGAGAGGACCAGCCCAACACCGACCCGCTGCAGGTGGGTGATGCCGGACTCGGTCCCTCTCACCCTCCGAGCGAAGGGGATGATGACGTGGTCATAGAGTGGGGCCATGATCATGATGAAGACGACGGGGAAGATGGGGAGCGATGCGGGAGGCAGGGTGAAGGATCCGAGCTTAGTGTTCATGGTGATTGCTTGCTGGACGGAGAAAGTGTTAAGCTGTGCAAGGCAGCAGCTAAGCATGATGGTGCATAGAAAGATGGGCATGATTCCAGCCACCACCTTGACGTCTTCGACATCCTTCACCGTGCATGCAAACAGGCGGTGGACGGGCTTCCTCTGTACAGCCCTGTCGAGGAATCTACGGCGTCCTAAGATGGCATCCTCTTCTTCTTCCATCTCCTCCTTTTGAGACATCCTAGGAGGGGTCATGGCCTTGTCCATCACTGCAGCACTGTTGGGGCCTCCGACCGTTCCACTGTTAAAGACGGCTGCAAATATCACCTACCACACAAGAATTAATATGAACATGAGCTCTAGTACGTACTCAAGCTAGCTGTTGGATTGAATAACCATGTGGATAACATGAAGATATATATCTATGATCATGCTTACCTTGGCAATGGTGGTGAGGGGGCTTCCAGTGGGTATCTTGCTTCGATAGGCCGCAGAGCCTGCGAGGAAGACAGGGATGGATAGCAATATGGAGGTGGTGGCAATGGCGAACCCCCACTGCCAACCCATGTTGTCCTCCACCCACACAACGAAAGTGACGGCGATTAGGGCACCGAAGGCAAGGCAGAAGACGAAGTAGTTGAAGAAGGTGGATCGGCCCTTGCGCCCCTCGGTGGTGTCGTCGTCGAATTGTTCGGCACCGTGTGTTGGCAGCGAGCCCTTGATACCCCCCACGCCTAGTGCCACCAGGTAGAGACCAGTGAAGAACAGGCCCGCCTTGCCGCCGGAAATTGATTGGCACGATTCGCGATCGATAGTGGGGTCGCACTTGGGGGGCAGCAAGGAGGGCGTGTGGGCCTGGATAGTGAGCACGACTAGGCCCTGTCACCAGACAAAACATCAAAAAGAAATAGTTATAAGCCTTGGAGAACTGCAGCCAAGAAGGCTATATATCTTCTATCTTTCTAGCCCCACGAATGCTAATGGAAAAATTATTTCTTTGTCTCCGTGCATGGAAGGCTTTGAAGGCGCATCTACTGATCACTGCTCCGCATGGAGTCTGTTTGATATAGCTAGACACTGTTGTTGACGTTGCATATAGACATGAGCTACCTCCACTCTAATATTGAAGTCGACAAAGGAATAATTTGGTGATGCGCGCGGAATGATCATCTATCGTACGTAGTCAATTAACCCAAATCTGTTATTATAAACACTAGAGATCAAATCTGTCAATTTCAAGTGTTGATGTGGCTCCTATATAAATTTATATTGATGAGGAATCTATTAATGGCATGGTCCTGACGTATTCTACATACACTATGTTGTAAAATTGAGATCATCGATGACTCGAACATTGTGAGATGGTCCTGACCTATCACAATGGCTTGTTTATCGTGTGTGTAGATACGTACCAAGATGTAGAGAATAAGATTTGAAAGATCTCATCTCATAAATATGCATGGGGGATACTAATTCATATGCAGTGGCCCACTGGAACATCCCGCTGCGGATACCCAGTTGGAAATCAGATGCGCCTTCGGAGGGGGCGACACCAGCAGCGGCGGGCGGCGGCGCCACTTCTAATAGGACTGTGCCTTATTGGCTACAGAACGCACGGATGTGTAGGATGCGTACCACGAACTCAACGGTGGCGCTGAGGAGGTAGATACGGTAGGAGGTGGAGAGGGCGTCGCAGAGGAAGCCGCCGAGCAGGGCGAGGCAGAAGGCGGTGCCCATGAAGTTGGTGACGGTGTTGGCGGCGATGGCCGGTTCTAAGTGCATGTAACCCAACAGGTATCTCACCATGTTGCTTGCGTTGGCCAGGAACGCCAGGTTCTCCAGCACCTCCACCGCTGCAATGCACATGTGCAACACCCACGCATGTCATATTAAATTTATTATGACACTACCCTTTAGTGATACAAAAATATCAAAATTGCCAAAGCATAAGTACCAAATGTTATGACGCTACCTTTAGGTTATCTGGCCTGCCCTCCCAAGTCCCAAGCTAATCCTTCGATTAGCTTGGGGGGGGGAATTAGTACAAATGCATCTAAAGTTCTTTCTAACGTAAACCGCATGCAAATATTAACTGCATGATAAGGATACGGGTTTTCCCTTTCCAATCCGACTTTGAAGGTGGAAAAGATCGATCCATGGAGATAAACAGGGGAATTAGTTCATGGATAGAAAGAAAATCTGTAAGAACTTGGGTTTTTCCCCATTCCTACGCCCCATAGCTACACGTACAGATGCGTGGTCGCATGCTAATAACGTTGTAGTAATTTAGAAAAGTACCCAGAACAAAGAAAGCTGCGAACATGCCCCCGTGCTTGCCCCTCAACGCCGGCCTGTTCTTCCAGTCCACATACCCCTCAAATGTGCCTGACGCATGCCCACGTTCCTGCAACAAGCCATAGACAAGAAAATCAAAACAGCAATACCTGAGATGCATGCAGCCACGCGTACGTACCCAGAATTGCCCCAATGTGGATTGCACAGCATAGAAATTAAGCAGAAGAAGGATAAGCATGCAAGAGCAACACAACACACACCATTTCCATTCTGCAGCTCGATAAACCTTTGATATGGGTGCGAGAGGGCTTGTGCTTGATGTGCGGAGGGGGGGCAATCGATGCGAGGAAGAACAACGCTGGGAATCGACATTTAAAGGAGTGGAGAAGAGGCACGACAGTTAGCGATCTGCCACCTCTACACAATTAGGAGATGTCAGCTTGTGCCTACGGAGTGCGGTTTCTCTCCTCTCCGCGGCATCTGTCTTTTTATCTGTCTAATTCCTTTTCTGTTAAGAAGAGGTGAGTGTAACAGAATGAAATATGTAACAGAATCTGTTACATTAAAGGGTTGTTTGTTTCAGTGCAGCGTATCTTAAAACAACTGTGTTATTTTACAGTGTTTTCACTTGTTTTGGAATGACGTAAAATAGTGTAAAGTAAAATCATATCTGGACTTTGTTTGCTCACTTGACAATCTAATTTTTTTATTTTGATTTACAGCAAAAACTTAAATAAGAAGATTGAAGTATCTCTCTAATTTTATTTTACAAATAATCCAACAAATATTTTTTAATTTTAAAATAAGAAAATTTTACTTATTTTATAACCAATGATTTTGAAACCAATAATTTACAAAATTTTACGTTAAAACAAATAACCCTAAGTGAAGACGGGAAAGAAACTTTTCGTTCCTTCTACGTTGGGAGAAATAAGGATTATTCCTTCTTCTCCCCAACTCTCTCCTATTTTCTCTCCACATACCTCTCTGGTATACCTGTCACCCTCGCACGCACAACTCCCCCGCCCACCATCTTCTCTCTTTGTTAGCCTCTTCCTAACTACGTACGCTCTTCTCCATCCCTTACATAGTTCCCATTTTTCTCTGGTGTGTGCAAGAGAAAAGAGGGCCATTGGATCGTTGAGGAGATGTTGGAGTTTCAAACAACTAAAGCACGCCCACAACATCTACGGCCGCCTCGTTGCCGCCATCAAGTTATAAGCTCTCTGCCGTCATTGGGTAGAATATCCTTCTCCACAAATTCTATATATATTCTTCCAAATTAGATGTATACACCTACTGTTTCAACGAGTCCTTTTTGTTTTTTAATACTATGTTAACTGAATGATTTTTTATTTTCAATAGAACCTCAAATGATAATGGTGAGAGTGATCCTGCAGGTTGCTTGAGGACTGCACTACGCTTGCATTATCACAACATGTATACGTCAATAGGGGTAAATATTTTAAAAAGAATAAAAAAATAAAAACATGTCATGCAAAATTCATGTATATACAAATACATTGTTAACTCATCGAGGAAGTTTAAATTAAGAAGCATGTATAAACAAAAATTTTCTTTTAATGTCTGAAAAGTAAAATGAGATATATGAACAAAAATTTTCTTTTAATGCCTACGAAGTGCGGTTTCTCTCCTCTCCGTGGCATCTGTCTTTTTATCTGTCTAATTCCTTTTCTGTTAAGAAGAGGTGAGTGTAACATGAACAATGTAACAAATCTATTACATATCTATTTTATTTTTTTTGAACCCAGGAACTTATCTAGGACCCTGGGGTCAGCCCTTTAGATTTTATATCATTAAAATTTTTCAAAATACAAGAGGGGACACACCACCTTGCCCCTGAGAGAGTACATCGAAAAACTAAAATCCTCATAACGAACCTAACCCTCAAAAAAGAAGATGAGGGAGACCACTTTTATCAGAAATGATCTCTCATTTGATAATAGTAGGCAAAAAAGAGGAAACATGAAAATTCTGATCAACTTGAGAATCATATGAGTGGTTGGCTAAGGCATCAACAGTTCTATTGCCTTCTCTAAGCACATGCCAAAACTGGAGGTCCATGCCACCCTTGAGAATGAAAAATTCACTCCACCAGGAGAAGAGGATCTAAGGAACAGTAACTTGAGCAGCATTGATCAAGTTGATGAGGACTAAGCAATCAGATTCCACAATGAGACAAGAGTAATCTTGCTGAATACACATATGAAGGCCAAGAGTGATAGCTCTGAGTTCTACAACAATACTGTAAGTGTAACCAAAGAATTTACAAGCAGTAAGAATAACATTACCCTTATCATTTCACCAATAGTTGATTAACCTTTGAGTAATACTGGCTGCACTAAGGGTGCCATTTGCATTGGGTAAGTATATATATATTTTTTTGATTTTTTAGGTGGGTCCCGAGATGCATGTTCATATAAGTCGATCCTAGGTCAGACGATCTAAAAAATTTTAAAAATAAAAAAAATCGAACCTCAATCAACAGTAAAAAAATGTCCTTAATGGCCCGAGCCTAATAATAATTTTTTATTTTTTAGATTTTTTTAGATCGTCCGATTGGAGATCGACCTGTACAGAGGACACCTTGAGACCTACCTAAAAAATTTCAAAAAATAATTTTTTATGTACCCACTATATTGAGGAGTGGTGCACATGACACCCATTTCAGCAAGTATTACTATTAACCTTAACCTTTTTAAGGATTGAATTATATATATATATATATATATATATATATATATATATATATATATATATATATATATATATATATATATATATATATATGTAAACGTACTTGAGTTTATCATAAATTTAAAATTTACTTATAAACATGCTTCCAATAAATTTATTTTGACTTACCTTACATTAGATTGTCATAAAGTTAATTATATATATATAGAAGTATATATATCAAACGTATATTTTTTGGAAAATGTGTTTAGAATATATAAATGGATTTATGATAAATTCATCTAAGATAATTCTATCCACGTTTTGTTATGTTAAATCTGGATAAGATCTTGAACTTTTTAAATTGTATATTTTTTGCCATAGGACAAATTTGGAGAATAATAGATGTTATTACAGAAAGAATTCTAAGAAAGTGCAGGTTGAGAAGAGGATCATAGTAGGTTCTTGGAATATAGGGTCTCTTACAGGAAAGTTGATGGAACTTGTTGATACTAGGGAGAGAATTAGTCAGTATTGCTTACATTGAAGAGACTAAATGGGTAGGAGAGAAAAGTAAGGAAGTAGAAAATACAGGCTACAAATTATGGTATACTGGAAAGGAGAGAAATAAGAATGGGGTATGTATTATTATTGATAAGACTTTGAAGGATGCAGTGGTAGCGGTGAGGAGAGTAGGAGATATGATTATCTTAGTGCAATTAATTATAGAGGGGGATGCAATTAGTGTAGTTTGTGCCTATGCTCCACAAGTTAGATTAGATAGTGGGAGTAAACGGAGGTTTTGGAAGGATATGGATGACCTTATGCAGAGCATACCAAACGAAGAGAATATCTTTATTGGTGGGGACCTCAATGGGCAAGTAGGAAGTGACCGCCAGGGTTATGAGAAGGTTCATAGAGGTTTTGGCTTTGGAACTAAAAATGAGGAAGGAAATAGTATCATCGATTTTACTGTGGCCTACGACTTTATACTAGCAAATACTCATTTTATAAAAAAGGAATCTCAACCAGTGACCTTTATAAGTGGACAAAATAAAAGTCAAATTAACTTCCTTCTCACAAGAAAAATAAATCGCGCTTTATGCAAAGATTGCAAAGTTATTCCCGGAGAGGCCATAACAAGTCAACACAGGTTAGTAGTCTTAGATATTAAGATCAAGAGGTGGTCGGGTATATTTAGAAGGAAGACTTTTACTAGAACAAGGTGGTGGGAATTAAAGGGATGAAGCAAGTGATGTTTAAGAATGAACTTCTCAATATAGGTGATCGGAAGTCGATTTTGGATGCCAATACTACGTGGATAGATAAAAAATTAGAGAAGTCGCTGGAAAAGTGCTCGGAGAGTCTAAAAGACATGGCCTACCTGCGAAGGAGAGGTGGTGGTGGAATGATGAGGTACAAAAGGCGGTGAAGAGTAAAAGAGAATGTATAAAAGATTGCCAAAGTATGATAATAATGAGACTTATGAACAATATAAGATAGTAAAAAAGGAAGCAAAAAAGGTTGTTAGTCGGATAAGAGCTCAGGCCTTTGAAAAGATGTATGAGAAACTTGGAACCAAGGAAGGGGAGAAAGATATTTATAGATTGGCAAGGATAAGAGAGAAAATGTGTCGGGATCTTAACTAAGTTTGGTGTATCAAGGATAGTGAAGGAAAGGTTTTAGTGAAAGATGAGAACATCAGAGAAAGGTGGAGAAGTTATTTTGACAATCTTTTTAATGAAAATTATAGTGGAAACATAGTGGGCATTGAATGTACAACATAGCATAATGTGAACTATACTAGGAGGATTAGATTTTCGGAAGTTAAGGAAACATTGAAGAGGATAAAAGTAGCTAAAGCTTATGACCCTGATGAAATTCCTATTGAAGTGTGGAAATGTTTAGAAGATGTAGGTGTGGAATGGTTGACCCGACTGTTTAACAAGAGCCTAGTCTTTAAGAAAATGTCAGATGAATGGAGGAAGAGCACTCTTGTACCTATTTTTAAAAATAAAGGAGACATTCAGGACTGCTCAAATTATAGAGGAATTAAGTTCATGAGTCATACTATGAAGCTATGGGAGATGGTTGTGGAACATTGTTTACGTTCTGACACAACTATCTCGAACAATCAATTCGGCTTTATGCCGGGTCGATCAACTATGGAAGTTATCTTTCTCATTAGAAGTGTAATAGAGAAATATAGAGATTTGAAGAGAGATCTACATATGCTGTTCATCGATTTGGAGAATACCTTTGATAGAATTCCAATAGATGTCTTGTGGTGGGTGTTGGAGGGCAACAGGGTATCTACCATGTATATACAAGTATTAAAAGACATGTATGAACGAGCAACTACTAGTGTCCGCACGGTCGGAGGGGAAACAAGAGATTTTCCTATTTTTGTTGGAGTGCATCAAAGATCAACAGTAAGTCCTTACTTTTTTGCATTAGTATGGATGATTTAACCAAAAATATACAAGAGGACATTCCGTGATGTATGATATTTGCGGATGATATCGTGTTGATAGATGAGACGCAAGAGAGAGTTAATAAAAAATTAGAGTTTTGGAGGAGCACCTTAGAGTCTAAGGGTTTCAGGTTAAGTAGAACTAAGACAAAATACATGCATTGTAAGTTTAGTGAAGGTCGGATATGCGAAAAGGAGGGAGTTAACTTGGATAGGATGACAATACTGCAAAGCACAAATTTCAAATATCTTGGTTCGATCCTCCAAGAAGACGGAGGGTACGATGAGGATGTTAACCATAGGATTAAAGCAGGATGGTTAAAGTGGAGACTTGCCACGGGAGTCTTGTGTGACCGCAAGATTTAATTGAAGCTGAAAGGAAAATTCTACCGTACGGCGATAAGACATGCAATATTATATGGTAGTGAGTGTTAGGCGATGAAGGGGCAACATATCTCCAAGATGAGTGTTGCCGAAATGAGAATGTTGAGGTGGATGTGCAGGCATACTAAGCTAGATAAAATTCGTAATTAGTATATTAGTGAAAATGTAGGATTGGTAATAACTGAGGACAAATTGAGAGAAGGGAGACTGAGATAGTTTGAGCATGTTAGGCGTAGGCCTAGTGAGGCTTCAGTTAGAAAAGTGGAGCATATTAGGATGGAGGAGGGGAAGAAAAGAAGGGGTAGACCTACATTAACTTGGAATAGGGTAGTACAATATGATTTGGAAGCTTTAAATCTTTCAGAAGAGGTAGTCCAAAATCGTTTCGTAAAAATAGAGAATCCACATAGCCGACCCCAGTTATTTAAGATTAAAGCTTCGTTGAGTTGAGTTGAATTTTCTACCATAAATCTCCTTTCTATATGTCCACTTGGAAATGCATGGTTTCCCTGATAAATCTTCTTTTTATATGTCCACTTCGAAATGCATGGCATATCCCTCCATCTCCTGGTTCATTTCCAGTATTTTTTTAAAGGACGCCTTGTTGGCGCTCTCGCTGGCTTCTAGTTAGGGTTACCGGTTACGCGTTGAACGAGAAGGTTACTTGGAAGTTGGAAGACACCTCGTGGTTGGCAGCCACCTCCTCGCACGTCGTCCTCACCGATTCTGAGGAAAGGCTGCCAAATTTCTTGTGGCGTATGAAATGGAGTTCTAAACAAACTGAATTAGATTGTTTGGACCTAAGTTTGTGGGTCATCAAGACACATCAAAGAGGAAGTAAATGTGTTATTTACCTCTAAAATGATAGTTCAAAACAAATATGGTTCTCTTCCGATATGTCTTAGGACACAGGATGACCCAAAGAACTGGGTCCGAAAGATCTAGTTCTAAAACAAACAAAGTAATTGCGACGTCCTTGAATCCGTGTCCACTTGACGGTAAACAGTAATAGTTGACAAAGTCAATGGATCGGAGTAAGCTGGGTCGACCTGCCTACAGGGTGTATTGGGGTTTATGAAAAGGAAGGATTTTTTTTTCTTCTTGAATTAGAAATATTTAAGAAAATATAAAAAAATTTAATTAATAATTATTAGAAAAAGTCAAAACTCATGTGGGTTAACATTAAATCTCAGTCATTCTTTGACGAGGGAGAGAGTGATCTACGACAAGTGGGAGAGAAATTTGATTTAAAAAAAAAAAGGTTTTCCAAAGCCTAGAAGTATTAAAACTTTTGAAGGAACTTTTCCAGCTGGAAAATAAAAGGTTTTCCTAACTGTTTATTGTCCAAAACCCTTTAATCTTAGGAAAATTAATTCTCTCTCTGAAAGTAAACTTCTCCCTCTTATTTTCCCAAACCCCTAACCCACTCCAGGGATGATGCCGCATACGTGCTTACATATATTAATATGTTAGCGCAGGGCTAAGGAAACCAGTTATATTTTCCGCTATCTAAGCTTACGATGGGTTGTCTTCAACAGGAAGAAAAAAAAAATGCTTATGACGATGACACGAGAAGGTACATGATATGATCCTAAGGACGTTGTTCACATGAGCCGGCTGTCTACGTTCTCCTCCCTTATGAGTCATGACAATGGGAAATTTTGAGTTGATCACCAAGGTTAAATTGATTATAACAACAGATACTGCACTTGATCTTGAAGCGACTTTAGCCCAAAGGCCGAGAAGGGTATGAGTTCACCAGAGATTATCTCTTAGCTCTCATCCTTAATTTGGACTCAGTATATCGTCCTTCTAGATCTCATCTCTCGGTGCCCATGGACGTATTCCTTCTTCTCCGAAGGTATACTCCCCGCGTTAGAGAAGACCATAGATTAAGTGCAGTCAACGTGTTTGCAAAGTCGCGCGCAATACTGCGGAACTTTCTTCATCCGCGTATTTAGCATTTTGTCCAAATGCCCTGCTCATGTATATATGACGCTAGCTCTCCGCCCTCAAATCTGCACATCCCTACTCAAAACTTCCTCTCCAGTTTCAAGCTATTCATGTGACCATCTGCACTTGTGTTAATGCCAGGTATGTCGGTCATAAACGCCATTATGGAAGCACGAAGCATGGTTCCTAGTAAATCTAGCCTTCACCTCATTGTTCAAGTTGTTGCAGCTAGTCTCCACCGGAGGGAGCCTCGCCTTCACTGCTGGGTTCAGCAAGCTTCCTGTTCCTCGCAGTGAACTCGGGCTTGGCAGCGTACTGGGGCGCTGGAGGACACACGGACCCTACTCTTCGTGGTCTCGTTGTTAGGATCGTTGTGTCGAGATCCGACCGAAAAACGCAGCGGAAATAATTATTCGGTATCGGATCCATTGTCCTATTTCGATCAGTAAAATATTCTGGGAAATCTAATTTACCTTGCGCGGATTTGAATCTACGTTCGTTCTCCGATTCCGTCGGAGTGATGCCGCAAGTCGCGCAGGTGCCTAGCCTCTAGCAGTATCCACGCGGTTTTCTTTGTGATGGATCATCCTCATCTCCTCGCTCGATGCGGCGTTCGTGGATCCCGTCTGACTATACATAATCCGCTGCGACATAAAGATTCAAAAACTACCGTCGAACGGAAGGCGGAGCAGTCGGGAGCCGAAGTGGAGCCTCCAGAGGGCCGGCCTCGAGATGTGCACCCAGCAGAGAGGAGAGAGAGAGGGCAGTGATTAGGGTTAGAGTTGCTGGGCCCCGACCTAGTAGCCGTTCTTTTATAAAAAGTATGTTTGCGATTTTTCATAAAAATCCATACTTATTCGAAAACTCGTCTAATTATCCATCGACTTTAAAACCTTTTGCGTGTGAACCACTAGGTCCAAATACCAATCTAGTTAATGGCTCATTAAGCCTAGTAACTCTTTACAGACCTACTCAATTAATTAATATCCTTATATTAATTAATCAGCCGAATTTAATGTCCCATAGTAAATTCGGACGGGCTTCCGATCACGTTAGATGCCAAGCAACATCGCGTGATCCTGGATGGCATTGGGGTTATCGCAACTCTCTATTGGAACTTTTCCGTCATCGGTTAGCGCGCGAATATAATCCTTCATCCGTACAATGTTCTTGAATCGACTTAGGGTATGATTTACTGTTAAACCCTAGCCGGTCGATTCACTTGAATAAAATGCCGATAATCTATTTGGATAACTCTTTATCTGATACAGCGTCCACCCTGGCCAGGGACTTAAGCGCATCATTCCCGGAACATTATCTCTCATAATACCGAGAGCGGATGATCCTATATTGAATACACAATTACCTTCGATGGCATTTCTCTGAACCCGATCATTTGATTTATTGATAACCCATGGCAAAGGATTCGTTAGTCAAAGTCAAAGTTCAGAGACTTACTAACAAGGTATCTTTGGTGTCTTAGGTCCAAGGATCATCTACGTAACCGAGACAAAATAATCGAGCTGGTTAACAGTGAGGTATATACCATCCAGCGATTCTAGGTCGGATCAATTCAGTGAACTCATTCCACAATGAGCACCTACAGGTCTAGCATAGTGTCTCCACACAAGTGACTTATAGGATCAGTCACCCTCATCATATGAGGTGAAGAAACCTGTACTAGTCTATCCGGAGGTTTGATGTCCATCTCAAACATACTCCGACTAGGAATAATTAAGAACATGTGTTTATAAGTCTTCGGTCCCGTAATTATGATCTCGTCATAATCTGAAGATTGTTGCACATGTTCATAGACTTCATCGTGATACGATAATCATAGATCGAACTAATTACACACAATGAATTAATGTCATTACATTAATAAACTGAATGATACATAATATTAGATTGGCTTTCAGACCACCTAATACTAACACTCCTCCTACGCCAATCTTCTCCTCTTGTTTGGGTGCCTCCGGGTCTACGAGAGGGTTCCGGCCCCGGAGGTCCCACGAAGGCAACAGCTGAAACTGGCCGTCTTGCTCCTTTCTTCCACTCTCAACATATCTTTTTGTTACCACCTGTCTAAGATCTTAGCCTACCCTCTGTCCGTTGCTGTCTGGTCCCTCGGCGGCCTCGCCATCGCCGCCGGGTTCTGTCTCTTCTACTTTTACGATGGTGAATCCTGTGGCCGCCGCCACCCTAAGGAAACAGATGCACTCCTTCACAGTGTCCGTCAGTGATGGACTGGATCGGATCGCCAACTCCACTTTCTTTTGGTATTTTAGTTCACCTCATTACTCATAATCAGGGATGCAAGAAGTTGCTTAACAGTGAGTATGGTCATCCTATGGTTATGTTTATCTTCAAAGTATGAGTCTATCCTTAACATCCCTTTTTAAGGAAAAATCACTGAAAAGAACACAATTTTTTTAAAAATATATATCTAATAGGGGAATTCAAATATTTAAAAGAGCACTCTTGCTAACGTTTATATTTATATGAGACAATAGTTTCTTTCACCTCTCCATGTAATAATAGTTAATAATTACATTAATTATTAACTATTATTACGTGGAGAGGTGAAAATGTAATAACAACTGCAGAGCCTAGATGCCACCCTTCTCTCTCTGGATTTTCTAGAGAGAGAAGCTTTGCGGCCTCTCTTTCTCGTGTTCGACCTTGACTAGCCACGCCCCCCCCCCCCCCCCCTCTCTATGCTTTCTACACCTTCGTAAGTCGCCGCCCCTTCTGCTTTGAGTTTTGGATCCCTTAGCCAAGCTGGAGATGGCCCCTGCCTGTGTGTTTCTTCACCAGGATGTGCGTCTGCAGACTCTTTGTAGATTGTTCCTCCACGAGCTTCGTGTAAGGAATCGCCATATACGCAGCGGAAATAAAAACAACGATTCCAATGTATCGATTGCTGGGATCATAAAACGGACATTAAAATAAATGCGGGAAGAACGGTTCTTCACCTTTGCGGGGTTTCAAATCTCCCGTGGATGATGCCGACTCGGTAATCGCGCACGTGCACGATCTCTAGAGGTATCCACATGAGTTCCCGCAGCAGACGCGATTTCCTCCTCGACTTGAGTGCTCCGACCAGATCTCAAATCCACCATGCGCGGAGAGAGACAGATCCACTCCAAGAGAGAGAGAAGGAGAGAGAGAGAGAGGTGATAGAGAATCTGGGGTAAAAATTCCTCCAACCAACCTTTTTACCCCTCCCCCTTGGCCCTCCTTATATAGAAATAAGGATAAGCACAAGGATTAATCCTCATGATTATCCAAGAGTTTGGCCTTAGATAATTCTCCATTAAATCTTCATGTTTATCCTGCGGCTTTTCATAAAAATCCAGATAAGCATGAAATTTAACATCTCTCACCGTCTGACGAGAACTCTTATGTGTGTGACCCTCTAGGCCTATATATCAGTCCGGTTGCAGGCCCATTAAACTTAGAATTGTTTCTTGAGTTTAATATTTATTAATTAACATTTAAACATCGTATGTTAAATGATTAATTTGATAAACAAGTGAATTATCATCTGATGATCAAATCACTTGGCCTTCTGATCATGAACAGCACCAAACACTACCTCATGATCCCAGAAGATGTAAGGGATATTGTTCCTTTTAATTGAACCTTTCCGTCTGCAGATACCACACAGATATAATCGTTCACTCATGCAATATCCCAATAACGCAAGGGTATGGTTTTATAGTCAAACCCTCTATCACATTATCCAGATGGATTCCAGTACACAGTTAATATCTAGAAAGACATCTCTTTCATTTGACCCTGGCCAGGGATTTCTGTGTACACATCCATAGGACATTCTCTCTCCAGTCTTATACCAAGAGTGAGTGATCCCTTGTTGTTCACTCAATTACCTTCGCAAGCTTTCCACTGTATCTGAAAGACCGATTATGGTGGACTTAATAGTTAAAGTCCACGAGTCAGAGAATCAAGATACAATGGTCCACAAACAAGATATCATTGGTGACTCAGGTCAAAGGACCAACTGTGCTACTGCAACGATTGAATTCCCTGGTTGACTAATAGGTATAATTACCATCCAGGAATTCTTATTTGGGTATGTTCAGTGAACTCATTCTCTAATGAGCACCCACTTGTAGGTGCTTAGAATGACCATGTGATTAACATGAAATATCTATGTTGTTTAGTGTAAACTAACCTATTAAAAACAGCAACTAAAGTGCAGTGATCGCCAGAAACTTTTAACTTAAAAAGTTTCAAAAGAGATATGATCGCCTACCTTTCAAACGCGGAAGATTGAATCCTTGGTTCCCCTTCCTCAGCCGGCTGAAGAAAGAGAGCCCTTTCTTTGCTTCTTTGTTCTTGCTGTGGAATTTGAGGTTGAGGATCGTCCAGAAGTTATGCTTGATTTCCCCCTTTTGATCTCTCGTTGTTGTTGAGTGCAGCAGAGACAGAGACAAAAAAAATGAAGAAACAATGATGATGAGAATTTAAGTAGAAGTAGTATCTGAACTAATCATGATTTTAAGCATATTTAAAACAGCAAACTCACTTTTTTAAATGGCTTTGAAACCCCTTAGATTAAGTAGGTTTTTGAAAGATTATGCTGTGGTGTGTGTTTGCATGAAGTGAATATGAAAAATGAAACTAATGAAATGAATGCAGTAATGAAAAACTTATGCCCAATCGGTTGAAGCTTTGAAAGGATGAAGATCTTGAAAGGGACGCCGACTTCTGGGAATGGCAGCGCTCCGGCGTTACGACGTTGCTTCAATCTTCAACTCGCTATAACGCTATGGCTCAACTCAACTCAATTCTCTTCTCTCTCTCTTTTTTCTCTTTAACATGCAGGGTATTTATAGACATTTCTTGCATTCGAGATTAACATTGAAAAATCCCGAATTTATCCATCTTAACCGACAGATAATTACTGATTAATTCATCTTTATCTGTAATTATCTAAAACGCGTCCACCTTGGTTGACGCCTTTCAGATTAATTAAGATAAGGATAAATATCCGGGAAAACTTATCTTTATCTTTATTAGGTAAAACGCGTCCATCAATGTAGACGTCTTTTAGACTAATTAAGATAAGGATAAACATCCGGAAGAGAAGTTAAAATCACTTAGGAAACTTAAAACGCGTCGACATGTCCAGACGCCTTTTAGTTAATTAATTAATTAATTAAAATTCAAATTTAAACGTTAAAACAGGAATAAACTCTAAATGGCGTCCACGTGGGTAGACGTCTTTTATAATTCTTCATATTTTAACTCAAATTTGAGTTAAAATCAATTTAATTGTTTAACTTAAACATGTCTGTTAAACCCGACACTCAAAAATATTAATAAAATTTAATCAATGATTAATTATCAGACCATTCTGAGGCATTATTATATGATATGAAATTTATTCGAAATGACGTCAAAATTAGCGTGTCTACAGCTGCCTCACCTTGGCATCGTCTTTGCAAGGAAGTGAAATGGAATGGAATGTACTGAAAAGGTGATGCCAAGGTGTGATGAGACACGCTCTTAACATCACATGACTGGAATTTTTCTCAAAATTATCAATGAAGATAGCTCAATGAAATCAATGAAATCAATCCTGTCTGGATGAAGTAGACAAGAAAATAAAATAAAGTCGATCAACCTTCTCGGAGTGGGAAGTACTCCAGGTCGTAGACACTGTAGGTTTCATCATGGGGAGCGTTTGCCAGCCAATGTGGACGTGCTACAGCCATGATGGATCTTAAAAGAAAACAAGAATATCGGATAAAGAATCCAATCAAGGATAGAATTCCAATGATATCTTTAAGCGAACCTCAAAGATAATCAAGATACTCAATTCAGAATGGAATATTTCATATCATGTTGGAGTTATTTGATTAATGGTCTGAAACTTAATCAGTAATTAATCTTTATCACAATGATTTCAAAGTCCTACATGATGCATGCTGGGCTAAAAGAAAAATATAAAGTTAAATAAAATATAAATTAATCAAGGATAATATTGTTAAATTGTTATTAATGAGTCAAGATACCAATTCTTGTAATTCAGTGCTAAGCCGAAGCTCGTTTATCCACGCACCGTTTCACAAAAGTGGAACCATCGTCCTCACTAATTAACAATCCAACGGCCTATCCGTGCGATTAAGAATTCTCTGGAATTATCACTGTTTTTGTTGTAGGGGAACTCAAATTCCAGTTTCATCAAAACCACAAGGTCCTTGATACAATCTAATAAATATTTATCATATAGTAATGCGAATGATTACATGAAATAATACAAGGGTAGAAATAACCGTCTTTTTAGCCATGGTCGGGACTTGAATTCCACAATGGGATTTTCTTGACATTTCCAGCTTTACTCAGAATTTTCTTGAATTTTCTGCAATCAAAATTATTAGTTCCAAACAAATATTCAACTTAAACATTAAAATCACAGGATTTCGGGAAAATAGCAGATTTGCTAAAACGCGTCGTGTCGAGCAGACGCCATTCAACTTTGAAACGCGTCAGTTCTCCTAGACGCCTTTCACTCACAGAAACAGGTTTCTGGTTGTTCTCTATTCGAATTCCAACTCTCTTCATGCCTTGTGTCCTGTATATGACTTGAACAAACAAGTTAAGTATCTGTTTAGGCTTAGCCCCTTGCCTGACCGAATAAATGGTCGATCAATCTTTTCCTTGAATAAATAGTCAAGGGGCATAGCCTTTATTAACAAAGGTAATAAGAATAATCAGACTTAAGCAAAATGCAACATGCAAGCAAACAGATGTTCACTGAAAAATAAAAGGAGTGAAACACATTAAATGCAACAAGCAAATGCTAATTGAAATATTTTTGTGGTTTTGAAATATTCATTTTTATTTGGGTTTTGAAATATGTATTCCTTTTTTTAGATTTTGAAAAATGTACATTTTTTTTGAATTTTTTTGAAATATGTACTTTTTTTGAATTTTTGACTATACAATTTTTTTGAATTTTTTTGACTATGCAATTTTTTTTGAATTTTGACATATGTATTTTTTTTTTGAATTTTGACATATACATTTTTTTTTGAATTTTGACATATACATTTTTTTTTTTTGAATTTTTTTGACATACATTTTTTTTTTTTTTTTTTGACATATACATTTTTTTTTTTTTTTGAATTTTTTTGACATATACATTTTTTTTTTTTTTGACTAAAAGATCAGTATGGTACTTAGATCAAAAGATCATATTCATTTATTAATTTAATTTCCAAATTGTTCTTTAACAACTTAACTTAAAACCCATCGTGCTTGAACTTGTGTTTCCATTCGTGATCCCATTTGATGATTTGATCCTTAGTCAATCTAAGCCATTCCTTAAGCTTGAAGTACACCTCTTTAGAAAGAAAAGAAGAATAGATTTAGAAAGCCCATGAGAAAGTTCCGGAGACTTAAAAAGATGTTCCTTTCCAACCCTAATATCTGTTGGGGTTCGATCATTTTCTTTCCGGGATATTTATCGACCTTGCGTTCCCTTTTGTTTCATTTCATGGCCTTGATGTGACGTTTGTAGTGTATTGGCCTTTTGATTTTGAATTTTGCTTTTTCCTTTTTTTTTTTCTATTCTTTTCTTTCTTTGCTTTGCTTTGGAACGGATCTCCCCCATTTTTTTATGACGGCCTCCTACTAAGATGGCGGGTATTCTTGGTAGTCTATTCTAAGCCTCGTTCCGACATCATGGGTCGAGTGTAAAACAAAATTTTACTTTAAAGGGAATGATTTGTACTTTACACCCTTAGTCAAGCTTTTGATATTCTTTAGGACTTGGCATCTCTTGTTACTCACGAATCAAACGTGTCAGTGTGTGCAATAATGAGTTTGAAGTTAAATTATTCAGACTAACAAAGAAATTTGAGTTTATAAATTTTCTGATTCCACTGGTCTTTGTACCATACTGATCGACTCTTTAACTTAAGGGTAGTATTTCTTAAGGTGTAAACCATTCCAGGGATGATTTAGCTCTTCTCCTTCTGCATTAACAAGACGATAAGCATTACCAGGAAAAGCGTGCGATACAACACAAGGTCCTTCCCAATTGGGTTGGAGCTTAGAACGCGGACCACCAGGTTTTACAAAAATTCTTTTAACAACCATTTCACCGACTTTGAACTTTCGTTCAATGACTTTCTTTTGATAAAAACGTGCTAATCTGTTTTGATAAACTTTTGCATGATTAGCAGCTGACCATCTTTTCTCGTCTAAAAGTTCCAATTAAGCAAGAAGTGCTGAACGATGTTCATCAATGGAAAATTTCTTGTTCAATTGTACTCTTAATGACGGTATAAGGATCTCATATGGAACTACCGCCTCCATTCCAAATGTTAAGGAATAAGGAGTTTGCCCAGTGGGCGTGCGGATTGAAGTTCGGTAGGCCCATAGAGCCTCAACCAATTTTTCTGGCCAATCTGCGAATTTGTTAGATTTACACGTCTTTTTGATAATTTTTATCAAAGTCTTATTAGTTGCCTCTGCTTGGCCATTGCCTTGCGGATAATAAGGAGATGAATGATGCAATGCAATTTTGTACCTGTTGCAGAGGTCCTTCAATTCCTGTGACACGAACTGCGGTCCGTTGTCGGTGACGATGGTACTTGGAATTCCGAATCTTGTGATGATGTTCTTCATGACGAATTTGCAGACGGTTGATGCTTTGATCTCCACGTATGCTTCAGCTTCTGCCCACTTGGTGAAGTATTCCGTTGCCGTGAGAATGAAAGATTTTTGCTTGATGCCGGAATCTGGGTTACCAAGAGGTCCAATAATGTCGAAAGCCCACATGGAGAAAGGCCATGGGGAGGAAACAGGATGGAGTGAAGATGCAGGAGAATGAATTTTGTCGGCGTGAAGTTGACACTTGGCACACCTACGGACATATCCTACACAATCTTCTTCCATGGTTGGCCAATAAAATCCTTGTCTAAGGATCTTCTTTGCTAGCATCTGTCCATTGACATGGCCACCACAAACTCCACTATGAGCTCCTTCCATAACCTTCCAAAGCTCATCTTCGTCTAAACATCTCAGAAGAACTCCATCAAAACCTCTTTTGTATAATGCTCCCCCAACTAGGGTGTATCGTTGAGCAATTCTCCTGATAGCTCTTTTTTCCTCAGTTGTAGCTTCTTCAGGATATGATTGATCTTCACAATATTTTGCAATTTCATAATACCATGGCTTCTGTTCATCATCCATCTCTTCTAACAGCTCCATCAACATGATTTCTCTTTTCTCCACAATACTTCCATCTTTGAATTTCTTCAGCAACTTCTCCTTAGTTCTAAGAAATGAAGGATCTTTCACGGCGGGTGAAAGACGCCTATGAACTATGATTGATTCAGTTTGTTTGCTGATAGGAAAATCAAGGGAAGATGCAAGTGAAGCTAGAGCGTCAGCTAGGATGTTTTGATTTCTAGGGACATGGACAAAGATCAATTTTGTGAAAAGCTTTGAGTAAGCGGAAGTAAGTTCTTGATATGGCTTAAGCTTGGGATCAAGAGTTCGATACTTGGTCAGCACTTGGCGAAGAATTAATTGGCTATCACCTACAATCCTGAGTTTGGTGACACCATGAAAATGAGCAGCCTCGAGGCCAGCAAGAAGTGCCTCGTATTCAGCTATGTTATTGGTGACTGGAAAGTCAAGCTGAAAGGCTTGTGGAATGGTGACACCTTCAGGTGATAACAGAACGATTCCGATCCCCTTTCCATGAGAATTCAGAGCTCCGTCAAAATGCAGAGTCCATATATCATTTTTGATTTGATTTACGGACATCAGTTCCTCATCCGGAAACTCTGATCGCACTGGATCAAATCGAGGAAGGGGATGATGAGCGAGATGTTCTGCTATGGCATAGCCCTTGATCGCTTTCTGTTGAATGTAAATGATATCGAATTGAGATAGAAAGCTTTGCCATCGCGCTAACCTATCAGTAAGAACAGATTTCTCCAGAAGGAATTTGATCGGATTCATCCTAGCGATGAGATGGACTTCATGGGCTAGAAAATGATGCTTTAGTTTCTGAACAACCCAGACCAATGCTGCACATGTTTTCTCCATCGCCGTGTATCTCTGTTCAGCAGGGTTGAGAAGTTTAGAGAGATAGTAGGTTGCCCTCTCTTTTCCTTCTTCATCCTCTTGTGCTAGGACAGCCCCCACTGCATCATCCAGGACAGAAATATAAAGTATCAATGGTTTGCCTGGAGATGGTGGTCTCAAAACAGGAGGACTTGCCAAATAGTCCTTTAATCCATCAAATGCCTCCTGACACTTATCGTCCCAATTGAATTTGACTCCTGGCTTGGTAAGCTCGTAAAACGGCTTACACCTTTGTGAGTGCTGGGAGACAAAACGGCGAATAAATTGTAACATCCCGATTAATCCTCTTAACTCTTTCAAGTTTTTGGGAGGTGGCATTTCTCTGATAGCCTTCGCCTTATTGAGATCGATCTCAATTCCCCGTTTGCTGACAATGAATCCAAGCAATTTCCCTGAAGATACCCCGAATACACATTTCTTGGGGTTCATCTTCAATTGATATTCTCTCGATCTCTCTAATACCCTTGCCAAAACTTTGGCATGCTCAGCCTTCGTTTTAGACTTAACCAATAAGTCATCCACATACACTTCCAAATCTATATGCATCATGTCATGAAATATTGCCATCATAGCCCTTTGATAAGTGGCTCCAGCGTTCTTTAGTCCAAATGGCATGACGACATAACAATATGTTCCCCAAGGTGTAGTGAATGAAGTCTTCTCTTGATCCTCTTCTGCCAGCTTAATCTGGTTGTATCCTGAAAATCCATCCATAAACGATAACGTCTCATAGCCAGCAGTGTTATCGATGAGTACATCAATATGAGGCAATGGAAAATCATCTTTAGGACATGCCCGGTTCAGATCGCGGAAGTCAATGCAAATTCTGACCTTCCCGTCCTTCTTCATAACCGGGACTATGTTGGCCACCCATTGTGGATAAAGGACAACTCTAATAAATTTGGCTTTGTGTAATTTGTCGACCTCTTCCTTCATCTTTAAAGCCATTTGTGGGTGGAATCGCCTTAATTTCTGCTTGACCGGAGTAGCTCCATCTTTTAATGTTAACCTGTGTTCAACTAAAGATGAGTCTAACCCCGGCATATCCTCATAACTCCAGGCGAAAGTGTCCCTATAATCCTTAAGCACTTGTACCATTGCCTTCTCATCCTCTGTAGAAAGATTTTTACTGACGAGGACAACCTTAGGTTCGTCTTCAGTCCCTAAGTTTATTTCTTTGGTGGGCTCTTCTACGGCAGCTGAAGGTTCATCAAATCTCTTCACTCCACTGGCATACGCCTCAGCTGCGTCCTCATCATCTTCCTCATCTTCAACAATGGGGTCCTTTTCATGTACTAACTCATATACCCCGTACCCATCATTGACTGACTCATCATCTGTACAATCTTCTGGCATCTGAATTGGATCTTCTAAAAGCTGAGGGATTAAAGAGCAAAATGAACATTTATCAGCCAAATCCTGGATATATCTATCTGGAATTTGCCTACCCTTAGGCTTCCTAGACTTCCTAAACTGCCTAACCTGCCTAAAACTGGACTCCCTGACTTCACTAAACTGTCTATCATAACCTAAGGAAGATGAAACAGGATGAAAATCCTGGGATACAGGTGGAAATACAGGGGAATCCTCCCGTGGGGAGGGACATAGTAGATCTAGGAGAGAATCTTGACCGACGGACCAGCGCGATGGGGTGTAATCGGACAAGTAAGATGTTTCCTTAATAATGATTTGGGAAGAATTTGTTGTAAAATCGGCGTTTTTTTTTTTTGGATATCGGAGGAATTATACATGAAGCAGGAGTGAATACAAATGGAAGGGGAATCAGACGGAGGAAGCGGCACCAAGGCCAGGGGATTAGGGGGATCATATAGCAATATGTCCTAGATCAAATCATACATCCTCTCTAGATCAAGAGGAGGTTGTGGAATAAAGTCCCGAGGGGACAGAGTTATCATAACGGGCGGAGCCCGTGGAATATCTTCAATTATGACCCGCGACCAAGTCGGGGTCAAGAGTAGTGTACGAAAAAGAGTATGGAGCATGAAGACATGTGAAGGATATGTCCCCCTCCAGAGCAGATCTGTTGTATAACCAGCTTCATAGGGGTCATCTGGCTCCCCTTCATCAGTTTGTTCGGACAGCAGTATCCGCTTGTCAAAGATTGCGCCAGGGCTCTCAATTAGCTCGTCGATCTGCGGTGGCCACTTGGGTTCTGCAGGATCCAGAAATAGTCTGTTCAGTGCTATGTATAGGTCCCTTAGGTCGAACTATCTGTACCATTCGCATTCGGGGTCATGGAATTTCCTCCTTTTCATAGGCCGCAGAGCCTCCAAGGATTGGTACGTAAGTAATTCGGAACAATGTCTGGCCAAATCCCTCCCATATATGTCATGGAAGTCAAAACAGGAAGTAATGACCACCATGTTGTCGTGACTAAGTATGGGCCCTTTCACAAAGTGTGTATATAGAGTCCATGTTAAGGGATCTCGGCCTTCTTTCATTGGTGTGGACATTGTTTCCAAGATTTCTTGACCATCTTCTTGCTGAACCTTGTCTTGCTTCAGTTTCCTCGGCCTATAGCCCAGACCGCTTCCAGGTACTGCCCGATGATCTTTAACAGGAGTGGTCCTGCCTTGCAACTGTGTGCCCAGACCTTTCCCAGGCTCGTAGCCGTTCTTCATCATGATTCTCCATCCTGGGGTACTCATGCACTTCCCCCTTTTGATAGCATTTAATGGGTATGGAGAAATAGTAGCGGCTTTCAAAGGATCAGCCACTGGACGGTAGACCTGTAATACCGACAGGAAAGGTTGTCGGCCAGGTAAAACAGCAGATTTAATATTCAATGTATGAGCAGCAGTAAGGATCGGCATGCTCGTTACTTTAATAATTCGTCCTTTATAAGGGAATTTGAGGCATTGGTGATTCGTAGAAGGAATCGCCTCAAGAGTTTTGATATAAGGACGTCCCAGAATGGCATTTATGGAAGGGTCGATTTCTAGAATATGAAATTCGACCTCTGCATGACTTACTGGACCTAACTCCACCTTTAAATAAACCATTCCCAGAGGGGAACGGGTAGAATTGTCATATGCCGTAACTGAGATGGGGCTAGGCAGCCATTTCTCCTTGGGCACACCGCATAGCTCCAGGGTCTTCGGAGGTAAAACGTTAATTGAAGCCCCTGTATCAACCAGGCATGCATCCACGGCCTTTTTGCAGATATTGACCGTGATACTCAGAGCCATGCTTCTAGCGGCTGGCGGTGCTAGTTCCGATGTGTGAAATGTAATTGAGGGCTGATCCCCCTGTGGAACTAGTAGTGCTGCAATTTTCTCTACCGGCACGTCTTCATTGACCATCACCTTCTGTAGGTATTCCATTAAAGCTTCTTGGTGAATCTTGGACCTTTTAATTAATTCAAGTACAGTGATCCGTGCCGGTGTTTTGTCCAGATGTTTCAACAAGTCGTATTGAGTGCCTGGTGCACTCTCTTCATTATGGGCTTCCTCAGTCGGCTGTGATGGGCCGTCTCTGACTGTGGACTGAGGAAAGACCTTGTTGAAAATCCTTCCACTCCGGAGCGCATGTTCCTCGACCGTGGAGGATCCGGGTGACACCTTGAGTACCGCAGAATCGGGTGGCGTAAGCGGTGCGGAGGGTTGATGCGTAGGTGGTGGCGTTGGGTTAGGTGGTGATGGCGCGGTGCGGATTAAAGGCCTAGATGGTTGGATGGTAGATGGGTAAGTGGTTGGCGAAGTGGGGAATGGTACGCGTATTAACGGTTTGGATGGTTGGGGCATATCTGGGTAGGTGGTAGTGGTAATGGGTGAAGTAGGAAATGGTATGCGTAGTAATGGCCTAGATGGTAGGAGGGGCGCGTTATTGGTTTGCGGTGGGGTATATGATGGAGGCGCAGGAGTGCGGGGCGTAATGGGTCTAAGGAAGGTGGGTAGTGGTAGTGGGTTATTGGGTGCGGGCGAGTGATGTGTGGGTGTGGGCAGAGGGGTAATGGTAACGGGTTGTGGTCTGGGTATGTGGATGGTGCGGCGTCGTTCTGCGGTACTTTGAACGTGACCCGTTGAATAGAGAGAGGAAGAGTCCTCTATCCTCCATTGTTGCCCACGACTAGCCTCAGACTGGCTGTTCGTTAGAATGGGAGCAACCTGGTTCTGGTTCTGGTGCTCCGGGAGTGGATTCTGCACTATGCCCATATTGGGTGGTGCTGCTGCTTGTGCCGGTGGTCTTGCTTGCTGCTGCTGCTGCTGCTGTTGCGGTCTCCTCGCCTTCAGGGCTGTTATGTATTTCTTCATTTCCTCCCAGTCTATGCCGCCCTGCTCGTTGAGATCATGAATATAATCTCTGAATTGGAAGCAGGTGTCAATGGTATGCCCAGGTTGCCTATGGAAGTAGCAATATCTGGACGTATCGGCATTTTGAGGCCAGACGGCCTTTTCCCTTGGCAAAACTAAGGCATTGGCTGCCATTAAAGCACTGAAGATATCGGCCAAGGATTCTGGGAGAGCCGGGTATTCTGCCCTCTTCGGGCCTGGAGGTCTCCTCTGCTGGTTGTAGTCACCAGGAGGAGGGACATTGTGGTACGCCGGCGGTGCGCGCGGCTGGTACTGTGGCTGTTGCTGCTGCTGATACTGCTGTTGCTGGGGTTGCTGGTACTGCTGTTGCCGTTGCGGCTGTTGCTGTAGCTGTTGCTGGTTCTGATTCTGATTCGGCTGCTGGGGCCGCTGATACTGTTGTTGGTACTGGGGGTTCTGCTGCTGTCTGTACCCTTGCTGCTGTGGCCTCTGGTACTGCTGCTGACTCCTCACGAACTGGGGTGAGTTATTGTTCATGGTACTCACTTGCTCATGAGAGAGCGTGCCCTCGGTAGTCGGACCTGTGCTGGAAGAGTTCGGCACTGCAGGCTTCCGAGGCGGAGGCCTGCTAGGTCTATGAGGATCAAAGACACTAGAGAATGTAGCGTCCTTGAAAGCATTCTGGCAGTACCGTGCTCTTTCATAGAGCTCTGCCATGTTAGTCAAATTGTTCAAGGAGAGGACGAGCTTGAACTGGGGGGTGGCATTAGAAATTAACATCTTCACTTGTTCGGACTCGGACAAGTGATCCTTCACCTTTTCGGCCAGGCCCCGCCACCTGTCAGCAAAACTGACAAACTCCTCATCAGGTTTCATCTTTTCTGCAATGAGGTCCATGATAGACAAGGAGGGTGCAACTCTGTCCTGGTATCGTTGAATGAATTTGCGTGAAACGATACCGTAATCTTCTACTTCTGAGGGTTCCAGGGAAAAGAACCACTCGAGGGCTGGTCCCTCTAGAGATCTCCTGAACAAGAAGGCCAACGACCTCTTATCATTCTGCCAGAAAGATGATTCATACATGAACTCCTTCAGATGTGTGAAGGGGTTACCAGTACCGTTGTACTTTCGGTACACTGGCATCTCAGAGGGTGGCAGATGGAATACTGGCAGACTCGGTAGACTGATCTCTGGCACAGCTTTGACCCCCATCATTTTCTGGAGGTTATTAAATTGCTCATCCATACGCTCCATTTTGGCCAGCAGCGTTTGTGTGGTCAGATCTGCTTGAGGAGGAGGAGGAGGAGGAGGTACTTGGTAGGCCTGCTGCCTAGAGTACGTTGGGCAGGGTGGACAATAGAGGGGAGGTCCGGCAGCGCTTCCGCCATGCCCGAGGGCATTTTGATAAGTAGGCGTTTGCGGTCTAGCCGGTTGCCTAGATGATGAAAGTTGCGGCCCAGCTGGCCGAGAAGTAATATGAAGGCCCTCCATGGCCTGATGGATATAAGGAGGAGGAAAAGAAGGTTGCTGAGGAACAGTAGGGGGAGCCACAGGGTTCGGCTCGGCAGGCTGCATAGGTGCCTTCCCCTTCAAAATAGATTGGATCGCCTCGAACTGCTGAGGGTCCAGTCGGGAGGCAAGAACTCCCAGAGCATTGATGAGATCCGTAGGATCAGAGGATGAGGGATCATTCTGATTCATGTCCCCCTCAAGATCAGGATTAGGGATCGCATATTCATGCGGAAGAGGATCAGGATATTGATCACGTGGAGGCAAAAGAGGTGTCCGAACATTCCCATCTAGACGATATGGAATGGGGATAGAACTACGGGAGGCATCAGCATCTCTCCCACTCTCATAGCTGTATTCAGAATCCCGAGGGGCATTAGCATCTCCCTCGTAATTAACCATGGCGTCTGGAGCCACACTCAAGTCCCTACCTGATCGTAGCAACATGATGTTAGATTCCCTTTTCAAAGATTTAATCAAACAAGTTGCACAGAGATTAATCAAACAAGTGGATGCTTAACGTGATTTTAGGATTCCTTATTGAGTTATTTGGATTGGATTAAACCACAATTTCGCTCAGGGGAAGGATCCTAGTTTCAGTTCGATTTCCACCATTATTCTCTAGGGCTTTTCTCTCACAACGCTTTCAGAATCTAACCGGGACTTCAATTGGTACAACCAGCCCGATGATCAAGGAGGAATACCTTGATTTTGGGGACTTATGGAGGTCTCAACGTCAACTTCTCTAGTCTGATCGAGGGACCAACCCAATCAGAGAGAGTTGCTGACGTCGAGTAATGTGTTCCTAAGAAGAGGAGGGTATTAGCCTCAATGCGTATGTCCTGTGGCCTGGATGGCCTCTAATGCTTAGTAAGTAATGGGTAGCTAGCACTCAAAACACAAAAATCTGAAACTGAAAAAAATTAAGAAACTGTATGAATCGCGTCGATGGTAGTCGACGCTATTCAAAACAGAACTTAATTTTTCGCAGAAGCAGATGCAGACAGCAGAGAAACTGTGAAGCCTGAAAGGCGTCTAGGTGTGTTGACGCGGTTTTGAAACGCGTCAGCTATCCTGGACGCTTTTCAGTTCGCAGAAACAATTTTCCAGGAGGATTTTCTGGGTTGAATCCCCCTCAAACAAGGTAAAAAGCGGTAAACAATCGACTCATGCAAAGTTTTTAGTTCCAGATTTTAAACAGGATGATCTACTAACTAAACAACTAGAAAAACAATCAATCGCACATCATTTTTATCACAAAAACAGCTTTTTGAGTTAATCAAGGGGGGGGGGGGGCAAGATCTTGCCACTGGGGTGTGCACGTGGTGCACGAGGGAAATCAATTAAACTAAACACTCACCAATTGGTGAGGACGTGTCCAGAGACACAAATGGTGCACCGTGGGTGCCCGATATGATGATAGCAAGAACAAAAGGAAACTAAAAGATGGCGAGACCAAGTCCCACCGTGATCGCCAAAAAAGCTGTAGGTGCTTAGAATGACCATGTGATTAACATGAAATATCTATGTTGTTTAGTGTAAACTAACCTATTAAAAACAGCAACTAAAGTGCAGTGATCGCCAGAAACTTTTAATTTAAAAAGTTTCAAAAGAGATATGATCGCCTACCTTTCAAACGCGGAAGATTGAATCCTTGGTTCCCCTTCCTCAGCCGGCTGAAGAAAGAGAGCCCTTTCTTTGCTTCTTTGTTCTTGCTGTGGAATTTGAGGTTGAGGATCGTCCAGAAGTTATGCTTGATTTCCCCCTTTTGATCTCTCGTTGTTGTTGAGTGCAGCAGAGACAGAGACAAAAAAAATGAAGAAACAATGATGATGAGAATTTAAGTAGAAGTAGTATCTGAACTAATCATGATTTTAAGCATATTTAAAACAGCAAATTCACTTTTTTAAATGGCTTTGAAATCCCTTAGATTAAGTAGGTTTTTGAAAGATTATGCTGTGGTGTGTGTTTGCATGAAGTGAATATGAAAAATGAAACTAATGAAATGAATGCAGTAATGAAAAACTTATGCCCAATCGGTTGAAGCTTTGAAAGGATGAAGATCTTGAAAGGGACGCCGACTTCTGGGAATGGCAGCGCTCCGGCGTTACGACGTTGCTTCAATCTTCAACTCGCTATAACGCTATGGCTCAACTCAACTCAATTCTCTTCTCTCTCTCTTTTTTCTCTTTAACATGCAGGGTATTTATAGGCATTTCTTGCATTCGAGATTAACATTGAAAAATCCCGAATTTATCCATCTTAACCGACAGATAATTACTGATTAATTCATCTTTATCTGTAATTATCTAAAACGCGTCCACCTTGGTTGACGCCTTTCAGATTAATTAAGATAAGGATAAATATCCGGGAAAACTTATCTTTATCTTTATTAGGTAAAACGCGTCCATCAATGTAGACGTCTTTTAGACTAATTAAGATAAGGATAACCATCCGGAAGAGAAGTTAAAATCACTTAGGAAACTTAAAACGCGTCGACATGTCCAGACGCCTTTTAGTTAATTAATTAATTAATTAAAATTCAAATTTAAACGTTAAAACAGGAATAAACTCTAAATGACGTCCACGTGGGTAGACGTCTTTTATAATTCTTCATATTTTAACTCAAATTTGAGCTAAAATCAATTTAATTGATTAACTTAAACATGTCTGTTAAACCCGACACTCAAAAATATTAATAAAATTTAATCAATGATTAATTATCAGACCATTCTGAGGCATTATTATATGATATGAAATTTACTCGAAATGACGTCAAAATTAGCGTGTCTACACCACTTGTTTGTCTTAGTGTCACCACACGAGTGAATGTGAGATCATTCACCCTCATCATATGAGCAGACATAACTTGTGTCGATCTTATTGGATATTTAATGTCCATCTCAAATATCCTATGATCGAGAACTATTTAAGACAATTGCCTTAGGATATTGATCTCACTATCATGATCTCATCATGATTCAATATCCCATACATTTGTATATGGACCTTCATTACGATAGTCGTTTGCGAGAACTATTAAATGAAGAAATAATTGCCTTTATTAATAATCTTGAACTAGAATGTACAATGATTTGCTATAAGGCCACATAATTCTAACATTCTCCCACTTGGACTATAGCCAATCACCCATGTGTCTAAGTCCCATAGACTTAAGGTGACGTTCTAAATTGTTTTGAGACAATGGCTTAGTCAAGGGATCTGCTACATTATCTTCAGATGAGACTTTCTCAACTACTATATCTCCTCGGACGATGATCTCACGAATAAGATGAAATCGTCTCAGAATGTGCTTTGACTTCTGATGTGATCTTGGCTCCTTCGCTTGAGCTATTGCCCCATTGTTGTCACACAATAATGGAACAGGATCTGAAATGCTTTGAACGACTCCAAGCGTCGAGATGAACTTCTTCATCCAAACCGCCTCCTTGGCCGCTTCAGCTGCAGCAATGTATTCTGCTTCGGTCGTCGAATCTGCAGTTGTTTCCTGTTTGGAACTCTTCCAACTTACTGCACCTCCATTTAACATGAACACAAATCCAGACATGCATTTGCTGTCATCCATATCCGACTGGAAACTCGAGTCAGTAAATCCTCGAAGTTCCAAGTCGTTTCCTCCATAAACGAGAAATAGATCCTTAGTCCTTCTCAAGTATCTAAGTATACATTTCACCGCCTTCCAGTGTTCCTCACCTGGATCAGCCTGATATCTACTAGTAACACTTAATGGGTGTGCCACATCAAGCCTAGTACATAGCATTGCATACATGATAGATCCTATTGCCGAGGCATAAGGAACTCTATCCATGTATGCTCTCTCTTCAGGTGTCTTGGGAGACATTTCTTTAGAAAGATAAATTCCATGCCTCATAGGAACGAGGCCTATCTTGGAATTTTTCATGCCAAACCTTTTGACTATGGTATCTATGTACATAGATTGGGACAAGCCAAGCATCCTTTTGGACCTATCTCGATAGATCCGTATTCCCAGAATATAGGATGCTTCTCCCAAATCGTTCATGGAGAAGTTTTTGGATAACCAAGACTTTACCGATGACAACATTCCTACATCATTCCCAATGAGTAGAATGTCATCAACATAAAGTACCAAAAAGGTAACTGCGCTCCCACTAACCTTTTTGTATACACAAGGTTCATCTTCATTCTTAATAAAGTCATAAGATTTAATTGCTTCATCAAATCTTAAGTTCCAAGTTCGGGATGCTTGCTTTAATCCATAGATGGATCTTTGCAGCTTGCATACCTTGCTTGAATGCTCTTTGGAAGTGAACCCTTCAGGTTGTATCATATACACCTCTTCTTGAAGGTTCCCGTTAAGGAATGCTGTTTTCACATCCATTTGTCATATTTCATAATCATAGAATGCGGCGATAGCAAGAAATATTCTGATTGACTTAATCATGGCAACTGGAGAAAATGTTTCGTCATAGTCAACACCTTGCCTTTGACGATATCCTTTTGCTACAAGCCTTGCCTTGTATGTGTCAATTTGTCCATTTGCCCCGATCTTTATTTTAAAGATCCATTTACTGCCAATAGGTACTATACCTTCTGGCAGATCAACCAAGTTCCAAACTTGGTTGGCATACATGGATTGAATTTCAGAATCCATTGCCTCTTGCCATTTTTCTGATTCATGACTATTTATGACTTCAAGGTAGGTTTGAGGATCATCATCCTCATTTAAGTGCACTTTTGGTTTGCCTTCATCGATATGTCCAATATATCTTTCAGGCTGCTTAGGCACTCTACCTGATCTGCGAACCTTTTGTGTATCATCTTGAACAAGTTCTTGACTCAATGGTTCAGTAGATGAACTAGTGTTGATTTGTGGGTCTAGAATTTCTTCTAGTTCTATCTTGCTCCCACTGTCTTCTTTTGAAAGATATTCTTTCTCTAAGAAGACAGCTCTTTTTGCGACAAACACCCTTTGATCGCTGGGCTGATAGAAATAATATCCAAAACTCTCTTTTGGATATCCCAGAAATCTACATTTCTCTGTCCTGGAATCCAGTTTGTCTGGATCATGTCTTTTGATATGTGCAGGACAACTCCATACTCTAACATGCTTAAAGTCTCGTTTCTTTCCTTTCCATATCTCATATGGAGTGGAAGGTACTGACTTACTGGGAACTTTGTTCAACAGATATGCAGCAGTCAACAGTGCATATCCCCATAAAGAGATTGAAGTTTGACATAACTCATCATTGATCGTACCATATCTAATAGAGTACGGTTTCTCCTTTCCGATACACCATTTAATTGTGGTGTATAGGGAGGAGTCCACTGAGACAAAATACCATTATTCTTTAGATATTCTGTGAATTATGTACTTAAGTATTCACCCCCTCGATCTGATCGAAGAGTTTTGATACTCTTTCCAGTCTGGTTCTCAACTTCGTTTTTAAACTCTTTAAATTTCTCAAAGACTTCTTACTTATATTCCATTAAATATATGTAGCCATATCTTGAGAAATCATCTGTAAATGAAACAAAGTATGAGTAACCACCCATAGCATGAGTGGACATTGGACCACATACATCACTATGTATTAGTTCCAATAAGTCCTTAGCTCTTTCTCCATGTCCTGAGAATGGAACTTTGGTCATTTTTCCGATGAGACAAGCTTCACATGTTGCTAATGATTCATAATCAAATGGATCAAGATATCCATTCTTTTGCAACCTTATGATCTTGTTCTCATTTATATGACCTAGCCTACAATGCCATAGGTACAAATTTTTCACATCCTTATCTAATCGTTCAAGAGATTTATTTACCAGACAAACATCATATGAAATATCAAGTAAATATAATCCATTCAATAAATATCCGGAAGCAAACAATTTGTCTCCTTGATAAGTTGAACAACCTTTATTCTCTAGTTTCATAGAATATCGTTGTCTATCTAAACATGAAATAGATATGATATTCCTAATAATGGTCGGAACATAATAACAATCTATCAGTTCCAATGAGTCTCCTGACGGCATCTGAAGTCTTGCTGTCCCCACAGCTAACGCAGCAACTTTTGCTCCATTCCCGAGCCTCATATCCACGTCTCCACGGTTCAATCTTCTTTTACTTGTTAACACCTGCAGTTATTGCAGATATGAGAAACACATCCAGTATCTAATACCCAGGATGTTGATTCTCTATAAGACAAGTTAAGATCGATCATGAGAATACCTGAAGCTTCACCAAGCTTCTCCTTTGCTTTTTCTGCAAGATAAATCTTACAGTTTCTCTTCCAATGATCTTCTTTATGGCAGTAGAAACACTAACCTTTATCATTGACTTTAGCTTTGTCCTTTTGTGCTGCCGGTTTGCTTTTCACTAGCTTCTTAGGCTTACCTTTCTTAAAGGTCTGTCCAGCTTTTCTTTTCTTGTTGGTCTTACCAACAAGCATTACTTGTGGCTTGTCTTTCTGGATAGTGCCTTCTGCTGTCTTCAAAATGTTGAGCATCTCAGCCAGTGAAACTTCAATTTTGTTCATATTGAAGTTGATAATGAATTGTGAAAATGAATCTGGAAGGGACTGTAAGATTAAGTCGATGTTCAGGTCATTGTTCATAACAAAGTCGAGCACTGCAAGCCTCTCAATCCATTCTATCATCTTGAGCACATGAGTTTGCACAGACATGCCCTCGCTCATTCTGGTCCTGAACTATTTCTTAGATATCTCATATCTTTCTGTTCTTGATTGTTCACCAAACAACTCTTGTAGGTGATTCAGAATGGTCTTAGGTTCCATGTTATCATGCTGTCGCTGCAGTTCATTGTTCCAAGCATATAATACTGGACCTTGACAGAGTCCTCCTTCCAGTTTTCATACATCATTAATTCATCTTCGTTAGCATTATCACCGGGTTGCACTGGATCTGGTTGATCCAGGACATAGGCTAGCTTTTCACACCTGAGGACAATCTTCAGGTTGCGTAACCAGTCAATATAATTTGGTCCCGTGAGTTTGTTTGCATAAAGTATGCAACGGAAGGGGTTAGGTGACGACATAGCGACCTACATGGAAATATATAAAATGAGCAGATAGTTCTTAAAATCAGATTTAGGACTTTTAATCTAGATTTATGCTCCCACTATTTTTCGGCGATCTATATGACCCTCTAATATACAGAACGGGAGATTCCGGTGATCTCCTAATGGGGATCAGAATCCTTCGGGCAACATGCATGTGACCTTGTGGTAGCACAACAAATCACATCAAGTCCCTTAGGCAGTCAACTCTTGACAGTTGCAACATTTGCAATATCCGATCGATTTAACCCCTGAATCAGAATGACCTTGTGGTAGCACAACAAATCAAATGATTCAGTTAAGTTTATCCATCGTTACTTAGATGACATAAATTCATAGTGCAATCCTTGTGGTAGCACAACAAAACTACACTATTTATCCATTCATCTTAATGACATCACATGTCGTAGACCTAGGTTAATTTCTAAATCAAATAGACCTTGTGGTAGCACAACAAATCCATTTGAGATAAGAATTATCCTAAGATCTATAATGATAGTGGGTTACGTGGATTATTCTGAATATCTCACGTTTACAACTTAAGTTTTAAAAGAGGATTTTTGATTTGATTTGTAAAAATCGTGCTATCAATAGTATTTCAATTTGAAGTATCATTATATTTAATAGAAATATATATTTATGATAGCATAGTCCACAAATATCACATATATGCAGAAAAATTAAATGAGAATGATCATGGACTGCTAAAGCTACTATGGAATCATCGTAGCCAAACGATGATCCATAATAGGATCCTAATGTGAAAACAGCAACACTGGTTCCATTTGATGCGAGTCCTTCCTCCAGAGGTGTCTTCATAAGATCCCGTCCTCTTAGCTTAATCTGATACATTTAAATATGAAATTCAGGACTCGCAGGTCCACAAATGTATATTTAAACACTAAGAAACCTTGATCTTATCAAGGGGAGTACAATCTTATAGAAAGGTAGAAAGTACACTTGGATTAAGAGAGAGGAGGACACGCATGTCCTATTTAAAATACCAAATGAAATAAGCATCGCATTCATTCACATCATTCATCACATGAAAATACTAAGTCCATGATCATCCCACCATAAAACACATCACATGCATCACAATCCTCACATAATTGCAGTTTGGTATTAAATTTTGTAAATATAAAATTATAATACCAATTAGTTTTAGAAATAACATTTATTTCAGCATTATCAATAATATTCAAAGCATTATTGACAATTAAATAACTAAACCATTCAGTTAAGCTAAATACTAATTCAAACAATTTGAACAGTAAAATGTAATCAAGTTATGCATGAAATCAGTTTAAAACAGTTTTAAACTAATTAATTTAACAGGGAAATTAATTATCTAAAACAATTTTAAATAATTAACTAACACCCTATTAATAACAAAGTCCTTTAATTGAATAACAGTTATTAAACACTTTAATAAGCTGTTAATAATCATGAAAATAATTAATAACATTTATTAATTATTCCTACAATTATTCTGTTTTAAAACAATTTTAAAACAGGTTTAAATGGGCTTAAATGGGCTAATAATGGGTTTAATGGGGTTAAACAGTCATTAAAAACAATTTTTTAATAATTCATAAAATGGGCCCAGCCCATTAAGGCCCATTGGCCCGGACCCAGGGCCCTGGCTCGGCCAGGGTCTAGCCCTGGCTCGGCTAGGGGGTCTGGCCCAGCCATACCCGAGCCCTAGCTCGGCCAGGGTCGAACCCTGGCTCGGCCCGACCCCCGCCCGGTCCGACCGGGTCGGGACCGGGCGGTCCGGCCGCTCCTTCTTCCCAGCCAAAACCTGCAAGAAAAAACAGAAAACCCTAACAGGCCCGGCGGCTGGAGGCTTTGTGGGCGGCGCCGGCGGCCGCCCCCGGCGGCGCAGGTCCCGGCCGGCGGTGGCCAAATCAGGCTCCCCGAGCCACGGTTTTCTCCCCTTAAAATATGTTTTTCCAGGTTTTAAAAAACCAAGTTTGGGCTCGATTTTCAGCACCTCCAAGGGCACTCCGGCGCCGATCATCATGCCCAATCCGTAGAGGTGACTATCACCAAGAGATCTGGACATCCGGGCCGCCATCCCAACAGTTGGGAATCGCGTACGAAGCCGCTAAAGTACCCCGTTCGTCGTCCCACGAAGAACTCCGAAAAACCCAAATAAAATCCAAAAAAATACAGAAAAATAATCAAATTATTTGTGTTCATCATATGAACACGATTCCGTCATTTTTAATCGGATTAAACACAAGAATACGTACAATACGGGTTCTTCACGCATAACGAGAAAATTACGCAAAACGATGCTGTTTTACGACCGAACCAGCAACCTGGCTCTAATACCACTGTAAGGAATCGCCATAAACGCAGCGGAAATAAAAACAACGATTCAAATGTATCGGTTGCTGGGATCGTAAAACGGACATTAAAATAAATGCGGGAAGAACGTTTCTTCACCTTTGCGCGGTTTCGAATCTCCCGTGGATGATGCCGACTCGGTAATCGCGCATGCGCACGATCTCTAGAAGTATCCACACGAGTTCCCGCAGCAGACGCGATTTCCTCCTCGACTTGAGTGCTCCGACCAGATCTCAAATCCACCATGTGCGGAGAGAGACAGATCTACTCCAAGAGAGAGAGAAGGAGAGAGAGAGAGGAGATAGAGAATCTAGGGTAAAAATTCGTCCAACCAACCTTTTTACCCCTCCCCCTTGGCCCTCCTTATATAGAAATAAGGATAAGCACAAGGATTAATCCTCATGATTATCCAAGAGTTTGGCATTAGATAATTCTCCATTAAATCTTCATGTTTATCTTGCGGCTTTTCATAAAAACCCAGATAAGCATGAAATTTAACATATCTCACCGTCTGACGAGAACTCTTATGTGTGTGACCCTCTAGGCCCATATATCAGTCCGGTTGCAGGCCCATTAAACTTAGAACTGTTTCTTGAGTTTAATATTTATTAATTAATATTTAAACATCATATGTTAAATGATTAATTTGATAAACAAGTGAATTATCATCTGATGATCAAATCACTTGGCCTTCTGATCATGAACAGCACCAAACACTACCTCATGATCCCAAAAGATATAAGGGATACTGTTCCCTTTAATGAACCTTTCCGTCTGCAGATACCGCACAGATATAATCCTTCACTCATGCAATGTCCCAATAACGCAAGGGTATGGTTTTATAGTCAAACCCTCTATCGCATTATCCAGATGGATTCCAGTACACAGTTAATATCTAGAAAGACATCTCTTTCATTTGACTCTGGCCAGGGATTTCTGTGTACACATCCATAGGACATTCTCTCTCTAGTCTTATACCAAGAGTGAGTGATCCCTTGTTGTTCACTCAATTACCTTCGCAAGCTTTCCACTGTATCTCAAAGACCGATTATGGTGGACTTAATAGTTAAAGTCCACGAGTCAGAGAATCAAGATACAATGGTCCACAAACAAGGTATCATTGGTGACTCAGGTCAAAGGACCAACTGTGCTACTGCAACGATTGAATTCCCCGGTTGACTAATAGGTATAATTACCATCCAGGAATTCTTATTTGGGTTTGTTCAGTGAATTCATTCTCTAATGAGCACCCACTTGTTTGTCTTAGTGTCACCACACGAGTGAATGTGAGATCATTCACCCTCATCATATGAGCAGACATAACTTTTGTCGATCTTATCGGATATTTAATGTCTATCTCAAATATCCTATGATCGAGAACTATTTAGGACAATTGACTGAGGATATTGATCTCACTATCATGATCTCATCATGATTCAATATCCCATATATTTGTCTATGGACCTTCATTACGATAGTTACTTTGCGAGAACTATAAATGAAGAAATAATTGCCTTTATTAATTATTTGAACTAGAATGTACAATGATTGGCTATGAGGCCACCTAATTCTAACACTTCGGTGTCAGGCAATGCCTCTAGATTTGCGTTACCAGGAGCAGCAGATGTGGTTCCCATTTGGTCTTTAGGAGAATCCCGACATGTAGAGATCGTTGTGCCGCTCGCGCCCTCCACAGATCTGGCCACAGTAGAACGCACCACGTTGCCCTCGGGATGTTTAATGATTGGAGCTTATGTTGATAAGGCCGGGCATGATGGCTCTGCGCTTCCTCCCTCCAAGACGGAACACCACACAACCCCTCCTGACCGCCTGACAGTTGGCGTCGTCAGATCTGGAATCACTGCGGTTGGTTTACCCCCCGCAGGCTGTCTTCCTCACACCATCGGTGGTCAGCTCCAGCACTCGATGGGCGCAAACCTAACGACCCCAGGTTGCTCAGCTCCACTGTCAATAACGGTGTTCGCCGCTTGCCCAGCGCCTAGATCCTCCACGCACCAGTCTCCCTCCCCTCACGAAGGCATGCCTACCACCTGTTCGACGGAAGGTGCCCACGGTCGTCTTGCTGCCGCTGCCCAAAATCTGACGCATGGGTCCACCCTTAGCAGTTGTCAAACCGCCCCCACAGGCCTGCTCTCTCGTATTGTCGATGGTCAATCCGAGCACTTGACGGCCAGAAGCCCAACGCCTGGAATCGCTACACGCCAGTCTGCCTCCCCTCACATGCACACGATCTGTTTGACAGATGGCAACCACAGCCTTAATGCTGCAACTGCCCCAACGGTCAACCCGAGCACTGAGGGGTGGTGCAAATGGCACCCTTAGTGCAACCAGTATTACTCAAAGGTTAATCACCATCTTGGTAGTCGGCGGTTCGCCATCTTGGTGTCCACCACCATGAACGAAGAGGAGACGAAACTCTCGGTGGCCGTGACAATGCCGGCTGCATCAGGTGCTTCACCCTCTCATAGGCCCAGAAGCACCCGAACACGGTCCAACGGTCCTCCCACCCCCTATGGGAAGCCAAGTCGGAGTTGACAATGTGGAATAGGAGAGGGGCAGGCGGCGGTGACGACAAGGATCCCCTCTGCTCACAGACTGCTACGTGACAACTTCTTCATCCAATCTAACCCCGGCAATAAAGGCTTTCCTCTGGATCTCTAGGACCTTGTAGAGGGCGCCATGCTTGCAAGAAACCGAAGATTGTACTCTCCGAGGGAGCACCTCCTCTAGAGGAGATGGAAAGAAAGGAAGAAAAGGGAAAAACAAGGAAGGAAGAGAAGAAGAAGAAGGGGGAGGAGGAAGGGAACCCATAAGTCCATAACTAATTAGAAAAATGTTTTTGGAATTTAGAGAAAGAAAAATGTGCCAAGATGCCCCACGTAATTTCTCTTCTAGTATAATAGCAGGTGAGGACGGTGGGCACTAATTTAATGCTGCATCAGCAAAATAGAATCTAGCAATATTTGGAACGAAGCCAAACACAACATGCCACTTGACTAGGCTCACATTAGTTGCCACTCTTTACTTTTGCTCGTGATTCACGTGGGACAATGTTGGGAGTTGTAAGGGCTGCGAATGGATGTCAGAGTTCCTCCGTTCGTCCGACTTCGATTAGATTTTTGTTAATGCTGAAAAGTACACTCCATCTTAGTGTAGTGGCTAAATAAAATAATATATTTATATTTAAATAGGTCCGGTACATACAGGCCGATCTTTGATTGGATGACTCAACATACTGTGAAAAATAAAAAGTCGAGTCCCAATGAACAGTAAAAAGCGTCCCTAATGAGCCGAACCAAATAACATTCAATTGAAGATCGGCTTGTACGGACATGTAAGACACCTCGGGTTATACTTTTTTTTTTAAAATATTTTTTTTTTAATTTACTCACTGCACTGAGGAGCAGTGTAAACCGCACCCTCAGTGCATCAAGTATTACTCAAGGCAGAAACACACACTCATTAAGAACCACTTTTGGTTTTTTGACAAAATTAAGATCATTTATTAAGTTATCGAAAATAGAAATAGATCTCTTATAGTTATTGAAGTCGGAAATGGAAATAATTACTTTTGAAATAGTTATTTTTGCATCTGATTAATTCAATTTTGTTTCTTTATTTTTCTTCTATCTTATATATGTATAAGCAAATTATAAAATTCAAAATTCATAAACTACAAGACTTTTACATAAATTAAAGTCTTGTGGGTTTGAAATTTTTAATCATAATTAGAAGAAAGTTTATCAAAATTCAATAGTAACAACAATTTAAAATAGTCTATTATAGCGATGAGGATAGCAAAAACTTAATGGATACGGAAGTAGAAACACTCATTTCTATTTCTATTTTCATTTATAATAAACTTTACAGGAAACGGAAATAAAAGGTGTCACTTTCATTTCCGTCTTCGATTTGCTTGCAGCCCTATTTGAGACCTTGACCCAATGGATCAATGACGTCAACAAATATATAGGACCCAAAACCTAATTTTTAAAAGTTGATTTCCTGGTTAAAAAAAATTGATTTAATTTTGAGTTCTAAATAACTTAGATTCCTTGGATAAAACTTAATAGCTTTCGCCATATGTTAAATTACTAATAGGATTCATGTAAACTTTTCGATAGCTTTTATGCCACAAAGACCTCTTTTTAAGTATGCTTGTCTTCTAGAGTTGAATTATAAAATTACCCGTTCGAACAAGGCAAACGCTTATATGGCTTTCTTATAGTTAAAACAATATGTTAATTATCATTAAGTTTCATTCAAATGTTCTATTCTCCCAACAATCATTTATATCATTTTTTGCCCAAGAATACCCACGAAGATGAAGACTTAACAAAGGAGCATTGTAATTAGATCTTAAAAAAAATAATAATAGATATGCTTCTAGAAAGGCATAAAAGAGATCATATTCTAGTAACTGTTACTTTTTATGTTCAACTATTCTAGTAAGGCAAAGAAATTTTTAAAAAATAAACTTTATTATCACCATTACAAGTAACTTGACAATTATCGACTAAAGAACATATTTAAATTAGCTATATTTCTAAAAGTAAACTTATAATTAGATGATTAGATATAAATATTTTTGTATATGAACAAAAAAACGACCATATTTATACCATACTTAAAGGTCCAACTTTGAGATGTTGTTATGAATATTCCATACACTACTATTATACACATGCCACGACTCTATTTCCTTAAGAAAGTCTATATAAGGAAACATATCCTTGGAAAGTTTTCTTATCTTATAATACAAACGTTTCCTATTACCACTCTTATAAAAATTGAATCTCACAACAATGATCTAGCAAAACCAAGATGTTTAGGAAAAAGATAAGAAAACATGTGTTTCTAATTCTGAAATCACCGAACTTGTCAATGTGAACCGATCCTTATAATGGAGCAAATTTAGGTCAAAGTTTTTTGATAATCAGGTCAGCTACAAGAAAGGTAGATCATCTTGAACTGAGTTTTACACTATGATTGGATATTCGTCTTAAGAAATTGAATCCAAACTTGTCTAAACATGATTTTTGACCCTAATCTGTCATTCTTTGTCTTTGTCTTTTCCTGTATAACAGTATGAGATTTATACGTCTAGTCTGAAGTCGGGTTCGAACCAAGAAACTTTTGTCAATTTCCACTAATTAATGCTTTGACCTTACCTGGCCTGTTTTCTCCTCTCTGTATTTCATTTCAATATTGTACATGAGAAAGGAAGAATGCAATTTTAAACTTGTCTGATTATATTTAAGATGTTAATCTTTTATGGAATTTAAATCAAGGTTCTTTTGACATTGATCTTAAACTATTCACCAATGATCTTAGATTATTCATCAAAGGTGGTTATTTTTATTATGTGATATTTATAAGCAGATTAGAAGATCTGTCAATCGAAACCTGGTACACTATGATTTTTATATGGATCTCACTGGTGTAACATCAAACTAGCTAGTCGGATTGCATTTCTCAAGATTTTTTAGTATTAATTATAAGACCATTTAAAATCATAATGGAGAAAAGCTTGGATGCACTATCATTGAAAGTTTAAGCTTCATGTATCTATTTATAGATCCCTTTGTGTATAAGATTGTACAGGTCACTACAGCATAACAAAAAAGTGAAAGAATACTGGATAATCATGAAGGCAAGGTTATTCTGCAAGTATCTATACTCATCTCTTTGCATTTGTGTGCTAATTATTCTAACAAGCAAACGTTTCGATCTAGTGGGCCCAAAATCCCATCCATAACATTGCTGTATGTTGTCTTCTCATGTAGCCCATTTTAGCTTCATAGGCGAGTCCCACAATGGCACTAAAACTTTTTGCTTTTGGCCACAAAAACACTGCACCTTGATTTGTCCATTGCTTTGGAAACAAGAAGCTTCCGTTTCGTGCATTCCTCCGTCATCATCTTTTTACCTCCTCTCATTTTGGTCATTTGCTGTGTCACTGCCACCATCAACATATACCTCATGAAGCCTTCTAACTTTGATCAGCCACTATGCATTGTCGATCTGTACTTGTAACGACATGCCCAGAATAGGAACTGCAGGAAGTTCAACACACTCAAAACAACCATAAGCCAATAGAACTTCTCCAGGCTGTAGTGGTTCAAATTGCTCCCAGCAAGCCATGATCCTTGGCCACCGTGGCCGGTCACGTCGTTTACTATCGACACCAGGAATGAGCTCAAGTAGAACCCCATTGCCAAGGATGCAAATGAGAGGGACGTGGCTAGCGACCTCATGCTCTCAGTTGCCTCCGTGAAGAAGAACTCGAGTAGGCCAGCGAGGGTGAAGAGGTCGGCAGAGCCTAGGAAGAGGTACTGTGGGGCGATCCAAAGGAAGCTGATGGGCAGCGGTGCATGCGAGTCGAGCATGCCTGAATCAATTGCCACTCTCTTGCGCTTGATCTCCACCACTGCTGCCACTGCCATGGCCACGACAGAGAGGACCAGCCCAACACCGACCCGCTGCAGGTGGGTGATGCCGGACTCGGTCCCTCTCACCCTCCGAGCGAAGGGGATGATGACGTGGTCATAGAGTGGGGCCATGATCATGATGAAGACGACGGGGAAGATGGGGAGCGATGCGGGAGGCAGGGTGAAGGATCCGAGCTTAGTGTTCATGGTGATTGCTTGCTGGACGGAGAAAGTGTTAAGCTGTGCAAGGCAGCAGCTAAGCATGATGGTGCATAGAAAGATGGGCATGATTCCAGCCACCACCTTGACGTCTTCGACATCCTTCACCGTGCATGCAAACAGGCGGTGGACGGGCTTCCTCTGTACAGCCCTGTCGAGGAATCTACGGCGTCCTAAGATGGCATCCTCTTCTTCTTCCATCTCCTCCTTTTGAGACATCCTAGGAGGGGTCATGGCCTTGTCCATCACTGCAGCACTGTTGGGGCCTCCGACCGTTCCACTGTTAAAGACGGCTGCAAATATCACCTACCACACAAGAATTAATATGAACATGAGCTCTAGTACGTACTCAAGCTAGCTGTTGGATTGAATAACCATGTGGATAACATGAAGATACATATCTATGATCATGCTTACCTTGGCAATGGTGGTGAGGGGGCTTCCAGTGGGTATCTTGCTTCGATAGGCCGCAGAGCCTGCGAGGAAGACAGGGATGGATAGCAATATGGAGGTGGTGGCAATGGCGAACCCCCACTGCCAACCCATGTTGTCCTCCACCCACACAACGAAAGTGACGGCGATTAGGGCACCGAAGGCAAGGCAGAAGACGAAGTAGTTGAAGAAGGTGGATCGGCCCTTGCGCCCCTCGGTGGTGTCGTCGTCGAATTGTTCGGCACCGTGTGTTGGCAGCGAGCCCTTGATACCCCCCACGCCTAGTGCCACCAGGTAGAGACCAGTGAAGAACAGGCCCGCCTTGCCGCCGGAAATTGATTGGCACGATTCGCGATCGATAGTGGGGTCGCACTTGGGGGGCAGCAAGGAGGGCGTGTGGGCCTGGATAGTGAGCACGACTAGGCCCTGTCACCAGACAAAACATCAAAAAGAAATAGTTATAAGCCTTGGAGAACTGCAGCCAAGAAGGCTATATATCTTCTATCTTTCTAGCCCCACGAATGCTAATGGAAAAATTATTTCTTTGTCTCCGTGCATGGAAGGCTTTGAAGGCGCATCTACTGATCACTGCTCCGCATGGAGTCTGTTTGATATAGCTAGACACTGTTGTTGACGTTGCATATAGACATGAGCTACCTCCACTCTAATATTGAAGTCGACAAAGGAATAATTTGGTGATGCGCGCGGAATGATCATCTATCGTACGTAGTCAATTAACCCAAATCTGTTATTATAAACACTAGAGATCAAATCTGTCAATTTCAAGTGTTGATGTGGCTCCTATATAAATTTATATTGATGAGGAATCTATTAATGGCATGGTCCTGACGTATTCTACATACACTATGTTGTAAAATTGAGATCATCGATGACTCGAACATTGTGAGATGGTCCTGACCTATCACAATGGCTTGTTTATCGTGTGTGTAGATACGTACCAAGATGTAGAGAATAAGATTTGAAAGATCTCATCTCATAAATATGCATGGGGGATACTAATTCATATGCAGTGGCCCACTGGAACATCCCGCTGCGGATACCCAGTTGGAAATCAGATGCGCCTTCGGAGGGGGCGACACCAGCAGCGGCGGGCGGCGGCGCCACTTCTAATAGGACTGTGCCTTATTGGCTACAGAACGCACGGATGTGTAGGATGCGTACCACGAACTCAACGGTGGCGCTGAGGAGGTAGATACGGTAGGAGGTGGAGAGGGCGTCGCAGAGGAAGCCGCCGAGCAGGGCGAGGCAGAAGGCGGTGCCCATGAAGTTGGTGACGGTGTTGGCGGCGATGGCCGGTTCTAAGTGCATGTAACCCAACAGGTATCTCACCATGTTGCTTGCGTTGGCCAGGAACGCCAGGTTCTCCAGCACCTCCACCGCTGCAATGCACATGTGCAACACCCACGCATGTCATATTAAATTTATTATGACACTACCCTTTAGTGATACAAAAATATCAAAATTGCCAAAGCATAAGTACCAAATGTTATGACGCTACCTTTAGGTTATCTGGCCTGCCCTCCCAAGTCCCAAGCTAATCCTTCGATTAGCTTGGGGGGGGGAATTAGTACAAATGCATCTAAAGTTCTTTCTAACGTAAACCGCATGCAAATATTAACTGCATGATAAGGATACGGGTTTTCCCTTTCCAATCCGACTTTGAAGGTGGAAAAGATCGATCCATGGAGATAAACAGGGGAATTAGTTCATGGATAGAAAGAAAATCTGTAAGAACTTGGGTTTTTCCCCATTCCTACGCCCCATAGCTACACGTACAGATGCGTGGTCGCATGCTAATAACGTTGTAGTAATTTAGAAAAGTACCCAGAACAAAGAAAGCTGCGAACATGCCCCCGTGCTTGCCCCTCAACGCCGGCCTGTTCTTCCAGTCCACATACCCCTCAAATGTGCCTGACGCATGCCCACGTTCCTGCAACAAGCCATAGACAAGAAAATCAAAACAGCAATACCTGAGATGCATGCAGCCACGCGTACGTACCCAGAATTGCCCCAATGTGGATTGCACAGCATAGAAATTAAGCAGAAGAAGGATAAGCATGCAAGAGCAACACAACACACACCATTTCCATTCTGCAGCTCGATAAACCTTTGATATGGGTGCGAGAGGGCTTGTGCTTGATGTGCGGAGGGGGGGCAATCGATGCGAGGAAGAACAACGCTGGGAATCGACATTTAAAGGAGTGGAGAAGAGGCACGACAGTTAGCGATCTGCCACCTCTACACAATTAGGAGATGTCAGCTTGTGCCTACGGAGTGCGGTTTCTCTCCTCTCCGCGGCATCTGTCTTTTTATCTGTCTAATTCCTTTTCTGTTAAGAAGAGGTGAGTGTAACAGAATGAAATATGTAACAGAATCTGTTACATTAAAGGGTTGTTTGTTTCAGTGCAGCGTATCTTAAAACAACTGTGTTATTTTACAGTGTTTTCACTTGTTTTGGAATGACGTAAAATAGTGTAAAGTAAAATCATATCTGGACTTTGTTTGCTCACTTGACAATCTAATTTTCTTATTTTGATTTACAGCAAAAACTTAAATAAGAAGATTGAAGCATCTCTCTAATTTTATTTTACAAATAATCAAACAAATATTTTTTAATTTTAAAATAAGAAAATTTTACTTATTTTATAACCAATGATTTTGAAACCAATAATTTACAAAATTTTACGTTAAAACAAATAACCCTAAGTGAAGACGGGAAAGAAACTTTTCGTTCCTTCTACGTTGGGAGAAATAAGGATTATTCCTTCTTCTCCCCAACATCTACGGCCGCCTCGTTGCCGCCATCAAGTTATAAGCTCTCTGCCGTCATTGGGTAGAATATCCTTCTCCACAAATTCTATATATATTCTTCCAAATTAGATGTATACACCTACTGTTTCAACGAGTCCTTTTTGTTTTTTAATACTATGTTAACTGAATGATTTTTTATTTTCAATAGAACCTCAAATGATAATGGTGAGAGTGATCCTGCAGGTTGCTTGAGGACTGCACTACGCTTGCATTATCACAACATGTATACGTCAATAGGGGTAAATATTTTAAAAAGAATAAAAAAATCAAAACATGTCATGCAAAATTCATGTATATACAAATACATTGTTAACTCATCGAGGAAGTTTAAATTAAGAAGCATGTATAAACAAAAATTTTCTTTTAATGTCTGAAAAGTAAAATGAGATATATGAACAAAAATTTTCTTTTAATGCCTACGAAGTGCGGTTTCTCTCCTCTCCGTGGCATCTGTCTTTTTATCTGTCTAATTCCTTTTCTGTTAAGAAGAGGTGAGTGTAACATGAACAATGTAACAAATCTATTACATATCTATTTTATTTTTTTTGAACCCAGGAACTTATCTAGGACCCTGGGGTCAGCCCTTTGGATTTTATATCATTAAAATTTTTCAAAATACAAGAGGGGACACACCACCTTACTCATGAGAGAGTACATCAAAAAACTAAAATCCTCATAACGAACCTAACCCTCAAAAAAGAAGATGAGGGAGACCACTTTTATCAGAAATGATCTCTCATTTGATAATAGTAGGCAAAAAAGAGGAAACATGAAAATTCTGATCAACTTGAGAATCGTATGAGTGGTTGGCTAAGGCATCAACAGTTCTATTGCCTTCTCTAAGCACATGCCAAAACTGGAGGTCCATGCCACCCTTGAGAATGAAAAATTCACTCCACCAGGAGAAGAGGATCTAAGGAACAGTAACTTGAGCAGCATTGATCAAGTTGATGAGGACTAAGCAATCAGATTCCACAATGAGACAAGAGTAATCTTGCTGAATACACATATGAAGGCCAAGAGTGATAGCTCTGAGTTCTACAACAATACTGTAAGTGTAACCAAAGAATTTACAAGCAGTAAGAATAACATTACCCTTATCATTTCACCAATAGTTGATTAACCTTTGAGTAATACTGGCTGCACTAACGGTGCCATTTGCACTGGGTAAGTATATATATATTTTTTTGATTTTTTAGGTGGGTCTCGAGATGCATGTTCATATAAGTCGATCCTAGGTCAGACGATCTAAAAAATTTTAAAAATAAAAAAAATCGAACCTCAATCAACAGTAAAAAAATGTCCTTAATGGCCCGAGCCTAATAATAATTTTTTATTTTTTAGATTTTTTTAGATCGTCCGATTGGAGATCGACCTGTACAGAGGACACCTTGAGACCTACCTAAAAAATTTCAAAAAATAATTTTTTATGTACCCACTATATTGAGGAGTGGTGCACATGACACCCATTTCAGTAAGTATTACTATTAACCTTAACCTTTTTAAGGATTGAATTATATATATATATATATATATATATGTAAACGTACTTGAGTTTATCATAAATTTAAAATTTACTTATAAACATGCTTCCAATAAATTTATTTTGACTTACCTTACATTCGATTGTCATAAAGTTAATTATATATATATAGAAGTATATATATCAAACGTATATTTTTTGGAAAATGTGTTTAGAATATATAAATGGATTTATGATAAATTCATCTAAGATAATTCTATCCACGTTTTGTTATGTTAAATCTGGATAAGATCTTGAACTTTTTAAATTGAATATTTTTTGCCATAGGACAAATTTGGAGAATAATAGATGTTATTACAGAAAGAATTCTAAGAAAGTGCAGGTTGAGAAGAGGATCATAGTAGGTTCTTGGAATATAGGGTCTCTTACAGGAAAGTTGATGGAACTTGTTGATACTAGGGAGAGAATTAGTCAGTATTGCTTACATTGAAGAGACTAAATGGGTAGGAGAGAAAAGTAAGGAAGTAGAAAATACAGGCTACAAATTATGGTATACTGGAAAGGAGAGAAATAAGAATGGGGTATGTATTATTATTGATAAGACTTTGAAGGATGCAGTGGTAGCGGTGAGGAGAGTAGGAGATATGATTATCTTAGTGCAATTAATTATAGAGGGGGATGCAATTAGTGTAGTTTGTGCTTATGCTCCACAAGTTAGATTAGATAGTGGGAGTAAACGGAGGTTTTGGAAGGATATGGATGACCTTATGCAGAGCATACCAAACGAAGAGAATATCTTTATTGGTGGGGACCTCAATGGGCAAGTAGGAAGTGACCGCCAGGGTTATGAGAAGGTTCATAGAGGTTTTGGCTTTGGAACTAAAAATGAGGAAGGAAATAGTATCATCGATTTTACTGTGGCCTACGACTTTATACTAGCAAATACTCATTTTATAAAAAGGGAATCTCAACCAGTGACCTTTATAAGTGGACAAAATAAAAGTCAAATTAACTTCCTTCTCACAAGAAAAATAAATCGCGCTTTATGCAAAGATTGCAAAGTTATTCCCGGAGAGGCCATAACAAGTCAACACAGGTTAGTAGTCTTAGATATTAAGATCAAGAGGTGGTCGGGTATATTTAGAAGGAAGACTTTTACTAGAACAAGGTGGTGGGAATTAAAGGGATGAAGCAAGTGATGTTTAAGAATGAACTTCTCAATATAGGTGATCGGAAGTCGATTTTGGATGCCAATACTACGTGGATAGATAAAAAATTAGAGAAGTCGCTGGAAAAGTGCTCGGAGAGTCTAAAAGACATGGCCTACCTGCGAAGGAGAGGTGGTGGTGGAATGATGAGGTACAAAAGGCGGTGAAGAGTAAAAGAGAATGTATAAAAGATTGCCAAAGTATGATAATAATGAGACTTATGAACAATATAAGATAGTAAAAAAGGAAGCAAAAAAGGTTGTTAGTCGGATAAGAGCTCAGGCCTTTGAAAAGATGTATGAGAAACTTGGAACCAAGGAAGGGGAGAAAGATATTTATAGATTGGCAAGGATAAGAGAGAAAATGTGTCGGGATCTTAACTAAGTTTGGTGTATCAAGGATAGTGAAGGAAAGGTTTTAGTGAAAGATGAGAACATCAGAGAAAGGTGGAGAAGTTATTTTGACAATCTTTTTAATGAAAATTATAGTGGAAACATAGTGGGCATTGAATGTACAACATAGCATAATGTGAACTATACTAGGAGGATTAGATTTTCGGAAGTTAAGGAAACATTGAAGAGGATAAAAGTAGCTAAAGCTTATGACCCTGATGAAATTCCTATTGAAGTGTGGAAATGTTTAGAAGATGTAGGTGTGGAATGGTTGACCCGACTGTTTAACAAGAGCCTAGTCTTTAAGAAAATGTCAGATGAATGGAGGAAGAGCACTCTTGTACCTATTTTTAAAAATAAAGGAGACATTCAGGACTGCTCAAATTATAGAGGAATTAAGTTCATGAGTCATACTATGAAGCTATGGGAGATAGTTGTGGAACATTGTTTACGTTCTGACACAACTATCTCGAACAATCAATTCGGCTTTATGCCGGGTCGATCAACTATGGAAGTTATCTTTCTCATTAGAAGTGTAATAGAGAAATATAGAGATTTGAAGAGAGATCTACATATGCTGTTCATCGATTTGGAGAATACCTTTGATAGAATTCCAATAGATGTCTTGTGGTGGGTGTTGGAGGGCAACAGGGTATCTACCATGTATATACAAGTATTAAAAGACATGTATGAACGAGCAACTACTAGTGTCCGCACGGTCGGAGGGGAAACAAGAGATTTTCCTATTTTTGTTGGAGTGCATCAAAGATCAACAGTAAGTCCTTACTTTTTTGCATTAGTATGGATGATTTAACCAAAAATATACAAGAGGACATTCCGTGATGTATGATATTTGCGGATGATATCGTGTTGATAGATGAGACGCAAGAGAGAGTTAATAAAAAATTAGAGTTTTGGAGGAGCACCTTAGAGTCTAAGGGTTTCAGGTTAAGTAGAACTAAGACAAAATACATGCATTGTAAGTTTAGTGAAGGTCGGATATGCGAAAAGGAGGGAGTTAACTTGGATAGGATGACAATACTGCAAAGCACAAATTTCAAATATCTTGGTTCGATCCTCCAAGAAGACGGAGGGTACGATGAGGATGTTAACCATAGGATTAAAGCAGGATGGTTAAAGTGGAGACTTGCCACGGGAGTCTTGTGTGACCGCAAGATTTAATTGAAGCTGAAAGGAAAATTCTACCGTACGGCGATAAGACATGCAATATTATATGGTAGTGAGTGTTAGGCGATGAAGGGGCAACATATCTCCAAGATGAGTGTTGCCGAAATGAGAATGTTGAGGTGGATGTGCAGGCATACTAAGCTAGATAAAATTCGTAATTAGTATATTAGTGAAAATGTAGGATTGGTAATAACTGAGGACAAATTGAGAGAAGGGAGACTGAGATAGTTTGAGCATGTTAGGCGTAGGCCTAGTGAGGCTTCAGTTAGAAAAGTGGAGCATATTAGGATGGAGGAGGGGAAGAAAAGAAGGGGTAGACCTACATTAACTTGGAATAGGGTAGTACAATATGATTTGGAAGCTTTAAATCTTTCAGAAGAGGTAGTCCAAAATCGTTTCGTAAAAATAGAGAATCCACATAGCCGACCCCAGTTATTTAAGATTAAAGCTTCGTTGAGTTGAGTTGAATTTTCTACCATAAATCTCCTTTCTATATGTCCACTTGGAAATGCATGGTTTCCCTGATAAATCTTCTTTTTATATGTCCACTTCGAAATGCATGGCATATCCCTCCATCTCCTGGTTCATTTCCAGTATTTTTTTAAAGGACACCTTGTTGGCTCTCTCGCTGGCTTCTAGTTAGGGTTACCGGTTACGCGTTGAACGAGAAGGTTACTTGGAAGTTGGAAGACACCTCGTGGTTGGCAGCCACCTCCTCGCACGTCGTCCTCACCAATTCTGAGGAAAGGCTGCCAAATTTCTTGTGGCGTATGAAATGGAGTTCTAAACAAACCGAATTAGATTGTTTGGACCTAAGTTTGTGGGTCATCAAGACACATCAAAGAGGAAGTAAATGTGTTATTTACCTCTAAAATGATAGTTCAAAACAAATATGGTTCTCTTCCGATGTGTCTTAGGACACAGGATGACCCAAAGAACTGGGTCCGAAAGATCTAGTTCTAAAACAAACAAAGTAATTGCGACGTCCTTGAATCCGTGTCCACTTGACGGTAAACAGTAATAGTTGACAAAGTCAATGGATCGGAGTAAGCTGGGTCGACCTGCCTACAGGGTGTATTGGGGTTTATGAAAAGGAAGGATTTTTTTTTCTTCTTGAATTAGAAATATTTAAGAAAATATAAAAAATTTTAATTAATAATTATTAGAAAAAGTCAAAACTCATGTTGGTTAACATTAAATCTCAGTCATTCTTTGACGAGGGAGAGAGTGATCTACGACAAGTGGGAGAGAAATTTGATTTTAAAAAAAAAAGGTTTTCCAAAGCCTAGAAGTATTAAAACTTTTGAGGGAACTTTTCCAGCTGGAAAATAAAAGGTTTTCCTAACTGTTTATTGTCCAAAACCCTTTAATCTTAGGAAAATTAATTCTCTCTCTGAAAGTAAACTTCTCCCTCTTATTTTCCCAAACCCCTAACCCACTCCAGGGATGATGCCGCATACGTGCTTACATATATTAATATGTTAGCGCAGGGCTAAGGAAACCAGTTATATTTTCCGCTATCTAAGCTTACGATGGGTTGTCTTCAACAGGAAGAAAAAAAAAATGCTTATGACGATGACACGAGAAGGTACATGATATGATCCTAAGGACGTTGTTCACATGAGCCGGCTGTCTACGTTCTCCTCCCTTATGAGTCATGACAATGGGAAATTTTGAGTTGATCACCAAGGTTAAATTGATTATAACAACAGATACTGCACTTGATCTTGAAGCGACTTTAGCCCAAAGGCCGAGAAGGGTATGAGTTCACCAGAGATTATCTCTTAGCTCTCATCCTTAATTTGGACTAAGTATATCGTCCTTCTAGATCTCATCTCTCGGTGCCCATGGACGTATTCCTTCTTCTCCGAAGGTATACTCCCCGCGTTAGAGAAGACCATAGATTAAGTGCAGTCAACGTGTTTGCAAAGTCGCGCGCAATACTGCGGAACTTTCTTCATCCGCGTATTTAGCATTTTGTCCGAATGCCCTGCTCTTGTATATATGACGCTAGCTCTCCGCCCTCAAATCTGCACATCCCTACTCAAAACTTCCTCTCCAGTTTCAAGCTATTCATGTGACCATCTGCACTTGTGTTAATGCCAGGTATGTCGGTCATAAACGCCATTATGGAAGCACGAAGCATGGTTCCTAGTAAATCTAGCCTTCACCTCATTGTTCAAGTTGTTGCAGCTAGTCTCCACCGGAGGGAGCCTCGCCTTCACTGCTGGGTTCAGCAAGCTTCCTGTTCCTCGCAGTGAACTCGGGCTTGGCAGCGTACTGGGGCGCTGGAGGACACACGGACCCTACTCTTCGTGGTCTCCTTGTTAGGATCGTTGTGTCGAGATCCGACCGAAAAACGCAGCGGAAATAATTATTCGGTATCGGATCCATTGTCCTGTTTCGATCAGTAAAATATTCTGGGAAATCTAATTTACCTTGCGCGGATTTGAATCTACGTTCGTTCTCCGGTTCCGTCGGAGTGATACCGCAAGTCGCGCAGGTGCCTAGCCTCTAGCAGTATCCACGCGGTTTTCTTTGTGATGGATCATCCTCATCTCCTCGCTCGATGCGGCGTTCGTGGATCCCGTCTGACTATACATAATCCGCTGCGACATAAAGATTCAAAAACTACCGTCGAACGGAAGGCGGAGCAGTCGGGAGCCGAAGTGGAGCCTCCAGAGGGCCGGCCTCGAGATGTGCACCCAGCAGAGAGGAGAGAGAGAGGGCAGTGATTAGGGTTAGAGTTGCTGGGCCCCGACCTAGTAGCCGTTCTTTTATAAAAAGTATGTTTGCGATTTTTCATAAAAATCCATACTTATTCGAAAACTCGTCTAATTATCCATCGACTTTAAAACCTTTTGCGTGTGACCCACTAGGTCCAAATACCAATCTAGTTAATGGCTCATTAAGCCTAGTAACTCTTTACAGACCTACTCAATTAATTAATATCCTTATATTAATTAATCAGCCGAATTTAATGTCCCATAGTAAATTCGGACGGGCTTCCGATCACGTTAGATGCCAAGCAACATCGCGTGATCCTGGATGGCATTGGGATTATCGCAACTCTCTATTGGAACTTTTCCGTCATCGGTTAGCGCGCGAATATAATCCTTCATCCGTACAATGTTCTTGAATCGACTTAGGGTATGATTTACTGTTAAACCCTAGCCGGTCGATTCACTTGAATAAAATGCCGATAATCTATTTGGATAACTCTTTATCTGAAACAGCGTCCACCCTGGCCAGGGACTTAAGCGCATCATTCCCGGAACATTATCTCTCATAATACCGAGAGCGGATGATCCTATATTGAATACACAATTACCTTCGATGGCATTTCTCTGAACCCGATCATTTGATTTATTGATAACCCATGGCAAGGGATTTGTTAGTCAAAGTCAAAGTTCAGAGACTTACTAACAAGGTATCTTTGGTGTCTTAGGTCCAAGGATCATCTACGTAACCGAGACAAAATAATCGAGCTGGTTAACAGTGAGGTATATACCATCCAGCGATTCTAGGTCGGATCAATTCAGTGAACTCATTCCACAATGAGCACCTACAGGTCTAGCATAGTGTCTCCACACAAGTGACTTATAGGATCAGTCACCCTCATCATATGAGGTGAAGAAACCTGTACTAGTCTATCCGGAGGTTTGATGTCCATCTCAAACATACTCCGACTAGGAATAATTAAGAACATGTGTTTATAAGTCTTCGGTCCCGTAATTATGATCTCGTCATAATCTGAAGATTGTTGCACATGTTCATAGACTTCATCGTGATACGATAATCATAGATCGAACTAATTACACACAATGAATTAATATCATTACATTAATAAACTGAATGATACATAATATTAGATTGGCTTTCAGACCACCTAATACTAACACTCCTCCTACGCCAATCTTCTCCTCTTGTTTGGGTGCCTCCGGGTCTACGAGAGGGTTCCGGCCCCGGAGGTCCCACGAAGGCAACAGCTGAAACTGGCCGTCTTGCTCCTTTCTTCCACTCTCAACATATCTTTTTGTTACCACCTGTCTAAGATCTTAGCCTACCCTCTGTCCGTTGCTGTCTGGTCCCTCGGCGGCCTCGCCATCGCCGCCGGGTTCTGTCTCTTCTACTTTTACGATGGTGAATCCTGTGGCCGCCGCCACCCTAAGGAAACAGATGCACTCCTTCACAGTGTCCGTCAGTGATGGACTGGATCGGATCGCCAACTCCACTTTCTTTTGGTATTTTAGTTCACCTCATTACTCATAATCAGGGATGCAAGAAGTTGCTTAACAGTGAGTATGGTCATCCTATGGTTATGTTTATCTTCAAAGTATGAGTCTATCCTTAACATCCCTTTTTAAGGAAAAATCACTGAAAAGAACACAATTTTTTTAAAAATATATATCTAATAGGGGAATTCAAATATTTAAAAGAGCACTCTTGCTAACGTTTATATTTATATGAGACAATAGTTTCTTTCACCTCTCCATGTAATAATAGTTAATAATTACATTAATTCGTAACTATTATTACGTGGAGAGGTGAAAATGTAATAACAACTGCAGAGCCTAGATGCCACCCTTCTCTCTCTGGATTTTCTAGAGAGAGAAGCTTTGCGGCCTCTCTTTCTCGTGTTCGACCTTGGCTAGCCACGCCCCCCCCCCCCCCCCCCCTCTCTATGCTTTCTACACCTTCGTAAGTCGCCGCCCCTTCTGCTTTGAGTTTTGGATCCCTTAGCCAAGCTGGAGATGGCCCCTGCCTGTGTGTTTCTTCACCAGGATGTGCGTCTGCAGACTCTTTGTAGATTGTTCCTCCACGAGCTTCGTGTAAGGAATCGCCATATACGCAGCGGAAATAAAAACAACGATTCCAATGTATCGATTGCTGGGATCATAAAACGGACATTAAAATAAATGCGGGAAGAACGGTTCTTCACCTTTGCGGGGTTTCAAATCTCCCGTGGATGATGCCGACTCGGTAATCGCGCACGTGCACGATCTCTAGAGGTATCCACATGAGTTCCCGCAGCAGACGCGATTTCCTCCTCGACTTGAGTGCTCCGACCAGATCTCAAATCCACCATGCGCGGAGAGAGACAGATCCACTCCAAGAGAGAGAGAAGGAGAGAGAGAGAGAGGTGATAGAGAATCTGGGGTAAAAATTCCTCCAACCAACCTTTTTACCCCTCCCCCTTGGCCCTCCTTATATAGAAATAAGGATAAGCACAAGGATTAATCCTCATGATTATCCAAGAGTTTGGCCTTAGATAATTCTCCATTAAATCTTCATGTTTATCCTGCGGCTTTTCATAAAAATCCAGATAAGCATGAAATTTAACATCTCTCACCGTCTGACGAGAACTCTTATGTGTGTGCCCTCTAGGCCTATATATCAGTCCGGTTGCAGGCCCATTAAACTTAGAATTGTTTCTTGAGTTTAATATTTATTAATTAACATTTAAACATCGTATGTTAAATGATTAATTTGATAAACAAGTGAATTATCATCTGATGATCAAATCACTTGGCCTTCTGATCATGAACAGCACCAAACACTACCTCATGATCCCAGAAGATGTAAGGGATACTGTTCCCTTTAATTGAACCTTTCCGTCTGCAGATACCACACAGATATAATCGTTCACTCATGCAATATCCCAATAACGCAAGGGTATGGTTTTATAGTCAAACCCTCTATCACATTATCCAGATGGATTCCAGTACACAGTTAATATCTAGAAAGACATCTCTTTCATTTGACCCTGGCCAGGGATTTCTGTGTACACATCCATAGGACATTCTCTCTCCAGTCTTATACCAAGAGTGAGTGATCCCTTGTTGTTCACTCAATTACCTTCGCAAGCTTTCCACTGTATCTGAAAGACCGATTATGGTGGACTTAATGGTTAAAGTCCACGAGTCAGAGAATCAAGATACAATGGTCCACAAACAAGATATCATTGGTGACTCAGGTCAAAGGACCAACTGTGCTACTGCAACGATTGAATTCCCTGGTTGACTAATAGGTATAATTACCATCCAGGAATTCTTATTTGGGTATGTTCAGTGAACTCATTCTCTAATGAGCACCCACTTGTAGGTGCTTAGAATGACCATGTGATTAACATGAAATATCTATGTTGTTTAGTGTAAACTAACCTATTAAAAACAGCAACTAAAGTGCAGTGATCGCCAGAAACTTTTAACTTAAAAAGTTTCAAAAGAGATATGATCGCCTACCTTTCAAACGCGGAAGATTGAATCCTTGGTTCCCCTTCCTCAGCCGGCTGAAGAAAGAGAGCCCTTTCTTTGCTTCTTTGTTCTTGCTGTGGAATTTGAGGTTGAGGATCGTCCAGAAGTTATGCTTGATTTCCCCCTTTTGATCTCTCGTTGTTGTTGAGTGCAGCAGAGACAGAGACAAAAAAAATGAAGAAACAATGATGATGAGAATTTAAGTAGAAGTAGTATCTGAACTAATCATGATTTTAAGCATATTTAAAACAGCAAACTCACTTTTTTAAATGGCTTTGAAACCCCTTAGATTAAGTAGGTTTTTGAAAGATTATGCTGTGGTGTGTGTTTGCATGAAGTGAATATGAAAAATGAAACTAATGAAATGAATGCAGTAATGAAAAACTTATGCCCAATCGGTTGAAGCTTTGAAAGGATGAAGATCTTGAAAGGGACGCCGACTTCTGGGAATGGCAGCGCTCCGGCGTTACGACGTTGCTTCAATCTTCAACTCGCTATAACGCTATGGCTCAACTCAACTCAATTCTCTTCTCTCTCTCTTTTTTCTCTTTAACATGCAGGGTATTTATAGACATTTCTTGCATTCGAGATTAACATTGAAAAATCCCGAATTTATCCATCTTAACCGACAGATAATTACTGATTAATTCATCTTTATCTGTAATTATCTAAAACGCGTCCACCTTGGTTGACGCCTTTCAGATTAATTAAGATAAGGATAAATATCCGGGAAAACTTATCTTTATCTTTATTAGGTAAAACGCGTCCATCAATGTAGACGTCTTTTAGACTAATTAAGATAAGGATAAACATCCGGCAGAGAAGTTAAAATCACTTAGGAAACTTAAAACGCGTCGACATGTCCAGACGCCTTTTAGTTAATTAATTAATTAATTAAAATTCAAATTTAAACGTTAAAACAGGAATAAACTCTAAATGGCGTCCACGTGGGTAGACGTCTTTTATAATTCTTCATATTTTAACTCAAATTTGAGTTAAAATCAATTTAATTGTTTAACTTAAACATGTCTGTTAAACCCGACACTCAAAAATATTAATAAAATTTAATCAATGATTAATTATCAGACCATTCTGAGGCATTATTATATGATATGAAATTTACTCGAAATGACGTCAAAATTAGCGTGTCTACAGCTGCCTCACCTTGGCATCGTCTTTGCAAGGAAATGAAATGGAATGGAATGTACTGAAAAGGTGATGCCAAGGTGTGATGAGACACGCTCTTAACATCACATGACTGGAATTTTTCTCAAAATTATCAATGAAGATAGCTCAATGAAATCAATGAAATCAATCCTGTCTGGATGAAGTAGACAAGAAAATAAAATAAAGTCGATCAACCTCCTCGGAGTGGGAAGTACTCCAGGTCGTAGACACTGTAGGTTTCATCATGGGGAGCATTTGCCAGCCAATGTGGACGTGCTACAGCCATGATGGATCTTAAAAGAAAACAAGAATATCGGATAAAGAATCCAATCAAGGATAGAATTCCAATGATATCTTTAAGCGAACCTCAAAGATAATCAAGATACTCAATTCAGAATGGAATATTTCATATCATGTTGGAGTTATTTGATTAATGGTCTGAAACTTAATCAGTAATTAATCTTTATCACAATGATTTCAAAGTCCTACATGATGCATGCTGGGCTAAAAGAAAAATATAAAGTTAAATAAAATATAAATTAATCAAGGATAATATTGTTAAATTGTTATTAATGAGTCAAGATACCAATTCTTGTAATTCAGTGCTAAGCCGAAGCTCGTTTATCCACGCACCGTTTCACAAAAGTGGAACCATCGTCCTCACTAATTAACAATCCAACGGCCTATCCGTGCGATTAAGAATTCTCTGGAATTATCACTGTTTTTGTTGTAGGGGAACTCAAATTCCAGTTTCATCAAAACCACAAGGTCCTTGATACAATCTAATAAATATTTATCATATAGTAATGCGAATGATTACATGAAATAATACAAGGGTAGAAATAACCGTCTTTTTAGCCATGGTCGGGACTTGAATTCCACAATGGGATTTTCTTGACATTTCCAGCTTTACTCAGAATTTTCTTGAATTTTCTGCAATCAAAATTATTAGTTCCAAACAAATATTCAACTTAAACATTAAAATCACAGGATTTCGGGAAAATAGCAGATTTGCTAAAACGCGTCGTGTCGAGCAGACGCCATTCAACTTTGAAACGCGTCAGTTCTCCTAGACGCCTTTCACTCACAGAAACAGGTTTCTGGTCGTTCTCTATTCGAATTCCAACTCTCTTCATGCCTTGTGTCCTGTATATGACTTGAACAAACAAGTTAAGTATCTGTTTAGGCTTAGCCCCTTGCCTGACCGAATAAATGGTCGATCAATCTTTTCCTTGAATAAATAGTCAAGGGGCATAGCCTTTATTAACAAAGGTAATAAGAATAATCAGACTTAAGCAAAATGCAACATGCAAGCAAACAGATGTTCACTGAAAAATAAAAGGAGTGAAACACATTAAATGCAACAAGCAAATGCTAATTGAAATATTTTTGTGGTTTTGAAATATTCATTTTTATTTGGGTTTTGAAATATGTATTCCTTTTTTTAGATTTTGAAAAATGTACATTTTTTTTGAATTTTTTTGAAATATGTACTTTTTTTGAATTTTTGACTATACAATTTTTTTGAATTTTTTTGACTATGCAATTTTTTTTGAATTTTGACATATGTATTTTTTTTTTGAATTTTGACATATACATTTTTTTTTGAATTTTGACATATACATTTTTTTTTGAATTTTGACATATACATTTTTTTTTTTTGAATTTTTTTGACATATACATTTTTTTTTTTTTTTTTTGAATTTTTTTGACATATACATTTTTTTTTTTTTTGACTAAAAGACCAGTATGGTACTTAGATCAAAAGATCATATTCATTTATTAACTTAATTTCCAAATTGTTCTTTAACAACTTAACTTAAAACCCATCGTGCTTGAACTTGTGTTTCCATTCGTGATCCCATTTGATGATTTGATCCTTAGTCAATCTAAGCCATTCCTTAAGCTTGAAGTACACCTCTTTAGAAAGAAAAGAAGAATAGATTTAGAAAGCCCATAAGAAAGTTCCGGAGACTTAAAAAGATGTTCCTTTCCAACCCTAATATCTGTTGGGGTTCGGTCATTTTCTTTCCGGGGTATTTATCCACCTTGCGTTCCCTTTTGTTTCATTTCATGGCCTTGATGTGACGTTTGTAGTGTATTGGCCTTTTGATTTTGAATTTTGTTTTTTCCTTTTTTTTTTCTATTCTTTTCTTTCTTTGCTTTGCTTTGGAACGGATTTTTGTAGTGTATTGGCCTTGATTTTGACGCTTGTACACGTCTTTTTGATAATTTTTATCAAAGTCTTATTAGTTGCCTCTGCTTGGCCATTGCCTTGCGGATAATAAGGAGATGAATGATGCAATGCAATTTTGTACCTGTTGCAGAGGTCCTTCAATTCCTGTGACACGAACTGCGGTCCGTTGTCGGTGACGATGGTACTTGGAATTCCGAATCTTGTGATGATGTTCTTCATGATGAATTTGCAGACGGTTGATGCTTTGATCTCCACGTATGCTTCAGCTTCTGCCCACTTGGTGAAGTATTCCGTTGCCGTGAGAATGAAAGATTTTTGCTTGATGCTGGAATCTGGGTTACCAAGAGGTCCAATAATGTCGAAAGCCCACATGGAGAAAGGCCATGGGGAGGAAACAGGATGGAGTGAAGATGTAGGAGAATGAATTTTGTCGGCGTGAAGTTGACACTTGGCACACCTACGGACATATCCTACACAATCTTCTTCCATGGTTGGCCAATAAAATCCTTGTCTAAGGATCTTCTTTGCTAGCATCTGTCCATTGACATGGCCACCACAAACTCCACTATGAGCTCCTTCCATAACCTTCCAAAGCTCATCTTCGTCTAAACATCTCAGAAGAACTCCATCAAAACCTCTTTTGTATAATGCTCCCCCAACTAGGGTGTATCGTTGAGCAATTCTCCTGATAGCTCTTTTTTCCTCAGTTGTAGCTTCTTCAGGATATGATTGATCTTCACAATATTTTGCAATTTCATAATACCATGGCTTCTGTTCATCATCCATCTCTTCTAACAGCTCCATCAACATGATTTCTCTTTTCTCCACAATACTTCCATCTTTGAATTTCTTCAGCAACTTCTCCTTAGTTCTAAGAAATGAAGGATCTTTCACGGCGGGTGAAAGACGCCTATGAACTATGATTGATTCAGTTTGTTTGCTGATAGGAAAATCAAGGGAAGATGCAAGTGAAGCTAGAGCATCAGCTAGGATGTTTTGATTTCTAGGGACATGGACAAAGATCAATTTTGTGAAAAGCTTTGAGTAAGCGGAAGTAAGTTCTTGATATGGCTTAAGCTTGGGATCAAGAGTTCGATACTTGGTCAGCACTTGGCGAAGAATTAATTGGCTATCACCTACAATCTTGAGTTTGGTGACACCATGAAAATGAGCAGCCTCGAAGCCAGCAAGAAGTTCCTCGTATTCAGCTATGTTATTGGTGACTGGAAAGTCAAGCTGAAAGGCTTGTGGAATGGTGACACCTTCAGGTGATAACAGAACGATTCCGATCCCCTTTCCATGAGAATTCAGAGCTCCGTCAAAATGCAGAGTCCATATATTATTTTTGATTTGATTTACGGACATCAGTTCCTCATCCGGAAACTCTGATCGCACTGGATCAAATCGAGGAAGGGGATGATGAGCGAGATGTTCTGCTATGGCATAGCCCTTGATCGCTTTCTGTTGAATGTAAATGATATCGAATTGAGATAGAAAGCTTTGCCATCGCGCTAACCTATCAGTAAGAACAGATTTCTCCAGAGGGAATTTGATCGGATTCATCCTAGCGATGAGATGGACTTCATGGGCCAGAAAATAATGCTTTAGTTTCTGAACAACCCAGACCAATGCTGCACATGTTTTCTCCATCGTCGTGTATCTCTGTTCAGCGGGGTTGAGAAGTTTAGAGAGATAGTAGGCTGCCCTCTCTTTTCCTTCTTCATCCTCTTGTGCTAGGACAACCCCCACTGCATCATCCAGGACAGAAATATAAAGTATCAATGGTTTGCCTGAAGATGGTGGTCTCAAAACAGGAGGACTTGCCAAATAGTCCTTTAATCCATCAAATGCCTCCTGACACTTATCGTCCCAATTGAATTTGACTCCTGGCTTGGTAAGCTCGTAAAACGGCTTACACCTTTGTGAGTGCTGGGAGACAAAACGGCGAATAAATTGTAACCTCCCGATTAATCCTCTTAACTCTTTCAAGTTTTTGGGAGGTGGCATTTCTCTGATAGCCTTCGCCTTATTGGGATCGATCTCAATTCCCCGTTTGCTGACAATGAATCCAAGCAATTTCCCTGAAGATACCCCGAATACACATTTCTTGGGGTTCATCTTCAACTGATATTCTCTCGATCTCTCTAATACCCTTGCCAAAACTTTGGCGTGCTCAGCCTTCGTTTTAGACTTAACCAATAAGTCATCCACATACACTTCCAAATCTATATGCATCATGTCATGAAATATTGCCATCATAGCCCTTTGATAAGTGGCTCCAGCGTTCTTTAATCCAAATGGCATGACGACATAACAATATGTTCCCCAAGGTGTAGTGAATGAAGTCTTCTCTTGATCCTCTTCTGCCAGCTTAATCTGGTTGTATCCTGAAAATCCATCCATAAACGATAACGTCTCATAGCCAGCAGTGTTATCGATGAGTACATCAATATGAGGCAATGGAAAATCATCTTTAGGACATGCCCGGTTCAGATCGCGGAAGTCAATGCAAATTCTGACCTTCCCGTCCTTCTTCATAACCGGGACTATGTTGGCCACCCATTGTGGATAAAGGACAACTCTAATAAATTTGGCTTTGTGTAATTTGTCGACCTCTTCCTTCATCTTTAAAGCCATTTGTGGGTGGAATCGCCTTAATTTCTGCTTGACCGGAGTAGCTCCATCTTTTAATGTTAACCTGTGTTCAACTAAAGATGAGTCTAACCCCGGCATATCCTCATAACTCCAGGCGAAAGTGTCCCTATAATCCTTAAGCACTTGTACCATTGCCTTCTCATCCTCTGTAGAAAGATTTTTACTGACGAGGACAACCTTAGGTTCGTCTTCAGTCCCTAAGTTTATTTCTTTGGTGGGCTCTTCTACGGCAGCTGAAGGTTCATCAAATCTCTTCACTCCACTGGCATACGCCTCAGCTGCGTCCTCATCATCTTCCTCATCTTCAACAATGGGGTCCTTTTCATGTACTAACTCATATACCCCGTACCCATCATTGACTGACTCATCATCTGTACAATCTTCTGGCATCTGAATTGGATCTTCTAAAAGCTGAGGGATTAAAGAGCAAAATGAACATTTATCAGCCAAATCCTGGAGGTATCTATCTGGAATTTGCCTACCCTTAGGCTTCCTAGACTTCCTAAACTGCCTAACCTGCCTAAAACTGGACTCCCTGACTTCACTAAACTGTCTATCATAACCTAAGGAAGATGAAACAGGATGAAAATCCTGGGATACAGGTGGAAATACAGGGGAATCCTCCCGTGGGGAGGGACAGAGTAGATCTAGGAGAGAATCTTGACCGACGGACCCGCGCGATGGGGTGTAATCGGACAAGTAAGATGTTTCCTCGATAATGATTTGGGAAGAATTTGTTGTAAAATCGGCGTTTTTTTTTTTTTTTGATATCGGAGGAATTATACATGAAGCAGGAGTGAATACAAATGGAAGGGGAATCAGACGGAGGAAGCGGCACCAAGGCCAGGGGATTAGGGGGATCATATAGCAATATGTCCCAGATCAAATCATACATCCTCTCTAGATCAAGAGGAGGTTGTGGAATAAAGTCCCGAGGGGACAGAGTTATCATAACGGGCGGAGCCCGTGGAATATCTTCAATTATGACCCGCGACCAAGTCGGGGTCAAGAGTAGTGTACGAAAAAGAGTATGGAGCATGAAGACATGTGAAGGATATGTCCCCCTCCAGAGCAGATCTGTTGTATAACCAGCTTCATAGGGGTCATCTGGCTCCCCTTCATCAGTTTGTTCGGACAGCAGTATCCGCTTGTCAAAGATTGCGCCAGGGCTCTCAATTAGCTCGTCGATCTGCGGTGGCCACTTGGGTTCTGCAGGATCCAGAAATAGTCTGTTCAGTGCTATGTATAGGTCCCTCAGGTCGAACCATCTGTACCATTCGCATTCGGGGTCATGGAATTTCCTCCTTTTCATAGGCCGCAGAGCCTCCAAGGATTGGTACGTAAGTAATTCGGAACAATGTCTGGCCAAATCCCTCCCATATATGTCATGGAAGTCAAAACAGAAAGTAATGACCACCATGTTGTCGTGACTAAGTATGGGCCCTTTCACAAAGTGTGTATATAGAGTCCATGTTAAGGGATCTCGGCCTTCTTTCATTGGTGTGGACATTGTTTCCAAGATTTCTTGACCATCTTCTTGCTGAACCCTGTCTTGCTTCAGTTTCCTCGGCCTATAGCCCAGACCGCTTCCAGGTACTGCCCGATGATCTTTAACAGGAGTGGTCCTGCCTTGCAACTGTGTGCCCAGACCTTTCCCAGGCTCGTAGCCGTTCTTCATCATGATTCTCCATCCTGGGGTACTCATGCACTTCCCCCTTTTGATAGCATTTAATGGGTATGGAGAAATAGTAGCGGCTTTCAAAGGATCAGCCACTGGACGGTAGACCTGTAATACCGACAGGAAAGGTTGTCGGCCAGGTAAAACAGCAGATTTAATATTCAATGTATGAGCAGCAGCAAGGATCGGCATGCTCGTTACTTTAATAATTCGTCCTTTATAAGGGAATTTGAGGCATTGGTGATTCGTAGAAGGAATCGCCTCAAGAGTTTTGATATAAGGACGTCCCAGAATGGCATTTATGGAAGGGTCGATTTCTAGAATATGAAATTCGACCTCTGCATGACTTACTGGACCTAACTCCACCTTTAAATAAACCATTCCCAGAGGGGAACGGGTAGAATTGTCATATGCCGTAACTGAGATGGGGCTAGGCAGCCATTTCTCCCTGGGCACACCGCATAGCTCCAGGGTCTTCGGAGGTAAAACGTTAATTGAAGCCCCTGTATCAACCAGGCATGCATCCACGGCCTTTTTGCAGATATTGACCGTGATGCTCAGAGCCATGCTTCTAGCGGCTGGCGGTGCTAGTTCCGATGTGTGAAATGTAATTGAGGGCTGATCCCCCTGTGGAACTAGTAGTGCTGCAATTTTCTCTACCGGCACGTCTTCATTGACCATCACCTTCTGTAGGTATTCCATTAAAGCTTCTTGGTGAATCTTGGACCTTTTAATTAATTCAAGTACAGTGATCCGTGCCGGTGTTTTGTCCAGATGTTTCAACAAGTCGTATTGAGTGCCTGGTGCACTCTCTTCATTATGGGCTTCCTCAGTCGGCTGTGATGGGCCGTCTCTGACTGTGGACTGAGGAAAGACCTTGTTGAAAATCCTTCCACTCCGGAGCGCATGTTCCTCGACCGTGGAGGATCCGGGTGACACCTTGAGTACCGCAGAATCGGGTGGCGTAAGCGGTGCGGAGGGTTGATGCGTAGGTGGTGGCATTGGGTTAGGTGGTGATGGCGCGGTGCGGATTAAAGGCCTAGATGGTTGGATGGTAGATGGGTAAGTGGTTGGCGAAGTGGGGAATGGTACGCGTAGTAACGGTTTGGATGGTTGGGGCATATCTGGGTAGGTGGTAGTGGTAATGGGTGAAGTAGGAAATGGTACGCGTAGTAATGGCCTAGATGGTAGGAGGGGCGCGTTATTGGTTTGCGGTGGGGTATATGATGGAGGCGCAGGAGTGCGGGGCGTAATGGGTCTAAGGAAGGTGGGTAGTGGTAGTGGGTTATTGGGTGCGGGCGAGTGATGTGTGGGTGTGGGCAGAGGGGTAATGGTAACGGGTTGTGGTCTGGGTATGTGGATGGTGCGGCGTCGTTCTGCGGTACTTTGAACGTGACCCGTTGAATAGAGAGAGGAAGAGTCCTCTATCCTCCATTGTTGCCCACGACTAGCCTCAGACTGGCTGTTCGTTAGAATGGGAGCAACCTGGTTCTGGTTCTGGTGCTCCGGGAGTGGATTCTGCACTATGCCCATGTTGGGTGGTGCTGCTGCTTGTGCCGGTGGTCTTGCTTGCTGCTGCTGCTGCTGCTGTTGCGGTCTCCTCGCCTTCAGGGCTGTTATGTATTTCTTCATTTCCTCCCAGTCTATGCCGCCCTGCTCGTTGAGATCATGAATATAATCTCTGAATTGGAAGCAGGTGTCAATGGTATGCCCAGGTTGCCTATGGAAGTAGCAATATCTGGACGTATCGGCATTTTGAGGCCAGACGGCCTTTTCCCTTGGCAAAACTAAGGCATTGGCTGCCATTAAAGCACTGAAGATATCGGCCAAGGATTCTGGGAGAGCCGGGTATTCTGCCCTCTTCGGGCCTGGAGGTCTCCTCTGCTGGTTGTAGTCACCAGGAGGAGGGACATTGTGGTACGCCGGCGGTGCGCGCGGCTGGTACTGTGGCTGTTGCTGCTGCTGATACTGCTGCTGCTGGGGTTGCTGGTACTGCTGTTGCCGTTGCGGCTGTTGCTGTAGCTGTTGCTGGTTCTGATTCTGATTCGGCTGCTGGGGCCGCTGATACTGTTGTTGGTACTGGGGGTTCTGCTGCTGTCTGTACCCTTGCTGCTGTGGCCTCTGGTACTGCTGCTGACTCCTCACGAACTGGGGTGAGTTATTGTTCATGGTACTCACTTGCTCATGAGAGAGCGTGCCCTCGGTAGTCGGACCTGTGCTGGAAGAGTTCGGCACTGCAGGCTTCCGAGGCGGAGGCCTGCTAGGTCTATGAGGATCAAAGACACTAGAGAATGTAGCGTCCTTGAAAGCATTCTGGCAGTACCGTGCTCTTTCATAGAGCTCTGCCATGTTAGTCAAATTGTTCAAGGAGAGGACGAGCTTGAACTGGGGGGTGGCATTAGAAATTAACATCTTCACTTGTTCGGACTCGGACAAGTGATCCTTCACCTTTTCGGCCAGGGCCCGCCACCTGTCAGCAAAACTGACAAACTCCTCATCAGGTTTCATCTTTTCTGCAATGAGGTCCGTAATAGACAAGGAGGGTGCAACTCTGTCCTGGTATCGTTGAATGAATTTGCGTGAAACGATACCATAATCTTCTACTTCTGAGGGTTCCAGGGAAAAGAACCAATCGAGGGCTGGTCCCTCTAGAGATCTCCTGAACAAGAAGGCCAACGACCTCTTATCATTCTGCCAGAAAGAGGATTCATACATGAACTCCTTCAGATGTGTGAAGGGGTTACCAGTACCGTTGTACTTTCGGTACACTGGCATCTCAGAGGGTGGCAGATGGAATACTGGCAGACTCGGTAGACTGATCTCTGGCACAGCTTTGACCCCCATCATTTTCTGGAGGTTATTAAATTGCTCATCCATACGCTCCATTTTGGCCAGCAGCGTTTGTGTGGTCAGATCTGCTTGAGGAGGAGGAGGAGGAGGAGGTACTTGGTAGGCCTGCTGCCTAGAGTACGTTGGGCAGGGTGGACAATAGAGGGGAGGTCCGGCAGCGCTTCCGCCATGCCCGAGGGCATTTTGATAAGTAGGCGTTTGCGGTCTAGCCGGTTGCCTAGATGATGAAAGCTGCGGCCCAGCTGGCCGAGAAGTAATATGAAGGCCCTCCATGGCCTGATGGATAAAAGGAGGAGGAAAAGAAGGTTGCTGAGGAACAGCAGGGGGAGCCACAGGGTTCGGCTCGGCAGGCTGCATAGGTGCCTTCCCCTTCAAAATAGATTGGATCGCCTCGAACTGCTGAGGGTCCAGTCGGGAGGCAAGAACTCCCAGAGCATTGATGAGATCTGTAGGATCAGAGGATGAGGGATCATTCTGATTCATGTCCCCCTCAAGATCAGGATGAGGGATCGCATATTCATGCGGAAGAGGATCAGGATATTGATCACGTGGAGGCAAAAGAGGTTTCCGAACATTCCCATCTAGACGATATGGAATGGGGATAGAACTACGGGAGGCATCAGCATCTCTCCCACTCTCATAGTTGTATTCAGAATCTCGAGGGGCATTAGCATCTCCCTCGTAATTAACCATGGCGTCTGGAGCCACACTCAAGTCCCTACCTGATCGTAGCAACATGATGTTAGATTCCCTTTTCAAAGATTTAATCAAACAAGTTGCACAGAGATTAATCAAACAAGTGGATGCTTAACGTGATTTTAGGATTCCTTGTTGAGTTATTTGGATTGGATTAAACCACAATTTCGCTCAGGGAAAGGATCCTAATTTCAGTTCGATTTCCACCGTTATTCTCTAGGGCTTTTCTCTCACAACGCTTTCAGAATCTAACCGGGACTTCAATTGGTACAACCAGCCCGATGATCAAGGAGGAATACTTTGATTTTGGGGACTTATGGAGGTCTCAACGTCAACTTCTCTAGTCTGATCGAGGGACCAACCCAATCAGAGAGGGTTGCTGACGTCGAGTAATGTGTTCCTAAGAAGAGGAGGGTATTAGCCTCAATGCGTATGTCCTGTGGCCTGGATGGCCTCTAATGCTTAGTAAGTAATGGGTAGCTAGCACTCAAAACACAAAAATCTGGAAACTGAAAAAAATTAAGAAACTGTATGAATCGCGTCGATGGTAGTCGACGCTATTCAAAACAGAACTTAATTTTTCGCAGAAGCAGATGCAGACAGCAGAGAAACTGTGAAGCCTGAAAGGCGTCTAGGTGTGTTGACGCGGTTTTGAAACGCGTCAGCTATCCTGGACGCTTTTTCAGTTCGCAGAAACAATTTTCTAGGAGGATTTTCTGGGTTGAATCCCCCTCAAACAAGGTAAAAAGCGGTAAACAATCGACTCATGCAAAGTTTTTAGTTCCAGATTTTAAACAGGATGATCTACTAACTAAACAACTAGAAAAACAATCAATCACACATCATTTTTATCACAAAAACAGCTTTTTGAGTTAATCAAGGGGGGGGGGCAAGATCTTGCCACTGGGGTGTGCACGTGGTGCACGAGGGAAATCAATTAAACTAAACACTCACCAATTGGTGAGGACGTGTCCAGAGACACAAATGGTGCACCGTGGGTGCCCGATATGATGATAGCAAGAACAAAAAGAAACTAAAAGATGGCGAGACCAAGTCCCACCGTGATCGCCAAAAAAGCTGTATGTGCTTAGAATGACCATGTGATTAACATGAAATATCTATGTTGTTTAGTGTAAACTAACCTATTAAAAACAGCAACTAAAGTGCAGTGATCGCCAGAAACTTTTAACTTAAAAAGTTTCAAAAGAGATATGATCGCCTACCTTTCAAACGCGGAAGATTGAATCCTTGGTTCCCCTTCCTCAGCCGGCTGAAGAAAGAGAGCCCTTTCTTTGCTTCTTTGTTCTTGCTGTGGAATTTGAGGTTGAGGATCGTCCAGAAGTTATGCTTGATTTCCCCCTTTTGATCTCTCGTTGTTGTTGAGTGCAGCAGAGACAGAGACAAAAAAAATGAAGAAACAATGATGATGAGAATTTAAGTAGAAGTAGTATCTGAACTAATCATGATTTTAAGCATATTTAAAACAGCAAACTCACTTTTTTAAATGGCTTTGAAACCCCTTAGATTAAGTAGGTTTTTGAAAGATTATGCTGTGGTGTGTGTTTGCATGAAGTGAATATGAAAAATGAAACTAATGAAATGAATGCAGTAATGAAAAACTTATGCCCAATCGGTTGAAGCTTTGAAAGGATGAAGATCTTGAAAGGGACGCCGACTTCTGGGAATGGCAGCGCTCCGGCGTTACGACGTTGCTTCAATCTTCAACTCGCTATAACGCTATGGCTCAACTCAACTCAATTTTCTTCTCTCTCTCTTTTTTCTCTTTAACATGCAGGGTATTTATAGGCATTTCTTGCATTCGAGATTAACATTGAAAAATCCCGAATTTATCCATCTTAACCGACAGATAATTACTGATTAATTCATCTTTATCTGTAATTATCTAAAACGCGTCCACCTTGGTTGACGCCTTTCAGATTAATTAAGATAAGGATAAATATCCGGGAAAACTTATCTTTATCTTTATTAGGTAAAACGCGTCCATCAATGTAGACGTCTTTTAGACTAATTAAGATAAGGATAAACATCCGGAAGAGAAGTTAAAATCACTTAGGAAACTTAAAACGCGTCGACATGTCCAGACGCCTTTTAGTTAATTAATTAATTAATTCAAATTCAAATTTAAACGTTAAAACAGGAATAAACTCTAAATGGCGTCCACGTGGGTAGACGTCTTTTATAATTCTTCATATTTTAACTCAAATTTGAGTTAAAATCAATTTAATTGATTAACTTAAACATGTCTGTTAAACCCGACACTCAAAAATATTAATAAAATTTAATCAATGATTAATTATCAGACCATTCTGAGGCATTATTATATGATATGAAATTTACTCGAAATGACGTCAAAATTAGCGTGTCTACACCACTTGTTTGTCTTAGTGTCACCACACGAGTGAATGTGAGATTATTCACCCTCATCATATGAGCAGACATAACTTGTGTCGATCTTATTGGATATTTAATGTCCATCTCAAATATCCTATGATCGAGAACTATTTAAGACAATTGCCTTAGGATATTGATCTCACTATCATGATCTCATCATGATTCAATATCCCATACATTTGTATATGGACCTTCATTACGATAGTCGTTTGCGAGAACTATTAAATGAAGAAATAATTGCCTTTATTAATAATCTTGAACTAGAATGTACAATGATTTGCTATGAGGCCACATAATTCTAACATTCTCCCACTTGGACTATAGCCAATCACCCATGTGTCTAAGTCCCATAGACTTAAGGTGACGTTCTAAATTGTTTTGAGACAATGGCTTAGTCAAGGGATCTGCTACATTATCTTCAGATGAGACTTTCTCAACTACTATATCTCCTCGGGCGATGATCTCACGAATAAGATGAAATCGTCTCAGAATGTGCTTTGACTTCTGATGTGATCTTGGCTCCTTCGCTTGAGCTATTGCCCCATTGTTGTCACACAATAATGGAACAGGATCTGAAATGCTTTGAACGACTCCAAGCGTCGAGATGAACTTCTTCATCCAAACCGCCTCCTTGGCCGCTTCAGCTGCAGCAATGTATTCTGCTTCGGTCGTCGAATCTGCAGTTGTTTCCTGTTTGGAACTCTTCCAACTTACTGCACCTCCATTTAACATGAACACAAATCCAGACATGGATTTGCTGTCATCCATATCCGACTGGAAACTCGAGTCAGTAAATCCTCGAAGTTCCAAGTCGTTTCCTCCATAAACGAGAAATAGATCCTTAGTCCTTCTCAAGTATCTAAGGATACATTTCACCGCCTTCCAGTGTTCCTCACCTGGATCAGCCTGATATCTACTAGTAACACTTAATGGGTGTGCCACATCAAGCCTAGTACATAGCATTGCATACATGATAGATCCTATTGCCGAGGCATAAGGAACTCTATCCATGTATGCTCTCTCTTCAGGTGTCTTGGGAGACATTTCTTTAGAGAGATAAATTCCATGCCTCATAGGAACAAGGCCTATCTTGGAATTTTCCATGCCAAACCTTTTGACTATGGTATCTATGTACATAGATTGGGACAAGCCAAGCATCCTTTTGGACCTATCTCGATAGATCCTTATTCCCAGAATATAGGATGCTTCTCCCAAATCGTTCATGGAGAAGTTTTTGGATAACCAAGCCTTTACCGATGACAACATTCCTACATCATTCCCAATGAGTAGAATGTCATCAACATAAAGTACCAAAAAGGTAACTGCGCTCCCACTAACCTTTTTGTATACACAAGGTTCATCTTCATTCTTAATGAAGTCATAAGATTTGATTGCTTCATCAAATCTTAAGTTCCAAGTTCGGGATGCTTGCTTTAATCCATAGATGGATCTTTGCAGCTTGCATACCTTGCTTGAATGCTCTTTGGAAGTGAACCCTTCAGGTTGTATCATATACACCTCTTCTTGAAGGTTCCCGTTAAGGAATGTTGTTTTCACATCCATTTGCCATATTTCATAATCATAGAATGCGGCGATAGCAAGAAATATTCTGATTGACTTAATCATGGCAACTGGAGAAAATGTTTCGTCATAGTCAACACCTTGCCTTTGACGATATCCTTTTGCTACAAGCCTTGCCTTGTATGTGTCAATTTGTCCATTTGCCCCGATCTTTATTTTAAAGATCCATTTACTGCCAATAGGTACTATACCTTCTGGCAGATCAACCAAGTTCCAAACCTGGTTGGCATACATGGATTGAATTTCAAAATCTATTGCCTCTTGCCATTTTTCTGATTCATGACTATTTATGACTTCAAGGTAGGTTTGAGGATCATCATCCTCATTTAAGTGCACTTTTAGTTTGCCTTCATCGATATGTCCAACATATCTTTCAGGCTGCTTAGGCACTCTACCTGATCTGCGAACCTTTTGTGTATCATCTTGAACAAGTTCTTGACTCAATGGTTCAGTAGATGAACTAGTGTTGATTTGTGGGTCTAGAATTTCTTCTAGTTCTATCTTGCTCCCACTGTCTTCTTTTGAAAGATATTCTTTCTCTAAGAAGACAGCTCTTTTTGCGACAAACACCCTTTGATCGCTGGGCTGATAGAAATAATATCCAAAACTCTCTTTTGGATATCCCAGAAATCTACATTTCTCTGTCCTGGAATCCAGTTTGTCTGGATCATGTCTTTTGATATGTGCAGGACAACTTCAGACTCTAACATGCTTAAAGTCTCGTTTCTTTCCTTTCCATATCTCATATGGAGTGGAAGGTACTGACTTACTGGGAACTTTGTTCAACAGATATGCAGCAGTCAACAGTGCATATCCCCATAAAGAGATTGAAGTTTGGCATAACTCATCATTGATCGTACCATATCTAATAGAGTACGGTTTCTCCTTTCCGATACACCATTTAATTGTGGTGTATAGGGAGGAGTCCACTGAGACAAAATACCATTATTCTTTAGATATTCTGTGAATTATGTACTTAAGTATTCACCCCCTCGATCTGATCGAAGAGTTTTGATACTCTTTCCAGTCTGGTTCTCAACTTCGTTTTTAAACTCTTTAAATTTCTCAAAGACTTCTGACTTATATTTCATTAAATATATGTAGCCATATCTTGAGAAATCATCTGTAAATGAAACAAAGTATGAGTAACCACCCATAGCATGAGTGGACATTGGACCACATACATCACTATGTATTAGTTCCAATAAGTCCTTAGCTCTTTCTCCATGTCCTGAGAATGGAACTTTGGTCATTTTTCCCATGAGACAAGCTTCACATGTTGCTAATGATTCATAATCAAATGGATCAAGATATCCATTCTTTTGCAACCTTATGATCTTGTTCTCATTTATATGACCTAGCCTACAATGCCATAGGTACAAATTTTTCACATCCTTATCTAATCGTTCAAGAGATTTATTTACCAGACAAACATCATATGAAATATCAAGTAAATATAATCCATTCAATAAATATCCGGAAGCAAACAATTTGTCTCCTTGATAAATTGAACAACCTTTATTCTCTAGTTTCATAGAATATCCTTGTCTATCTAAACATGAAATAGATATGATATTCCTAATAATGGTCGGAACATAATAACAATCTATCAGTTCCAATGAGTCTCCTGACGGCATCTGAAGTCTTGCTGTCCCCACAGCTAACGCAGCAACTTTTGCTCCATTCCCGAGCCTCATATCCACGTCTCCACGGTTCAATCTTCTTTTACTTGTTAACACCTGCAGTTATTGCAGATATGAGAAACACATCCAGTATCTAATACCCAGGATGTTGATTCTCTATAAGACAAGTTAAGATCGATCATGAGAATACCTGAAGCTTCACCAAGCTTCTCCTTTGCTTTTTCTGCAAGATAAATCTTACAGTTTCTCTTCCAATGACCTTCTTTATGGCAGTAGAAACACTGACCTTTATCATTGACTTTAGCTTTGTCCTTTTGTGCTGCCGGTTTGCTTTTCACTAGCTTCTTAGGCTTACCTTTCTTAAAGGTCTGTCCAGCTTTTCTTTTCTTGTTGGTCTTACCAACAAGCATTACTTGTGGCTTGTCTTTCTGGATAGTGCCTTCTGCTGTCTTCAAAATGTTGAGCATCTCAGCCAGTGAAACTTCAATTTTGTTCATATTGAAGTTGATAATGAATTGTGAAAATGAATCTGGAAGGGACTGTAGGATTAAGTCGATGTTCAGGTCATTGTTCATAACAAAGTCGAGCACTGCAAGCCTCTCAATCCATTCTATCATCTTGAGCACATGAGTTTGCACAGACATGCCCTCGCTCATTCTGGTCCTGAACTATTTCTTAGATATCTCATATCTTTCTGTTCTTGATTGTTCACCAAACAACTCTTGTAGGTGATTCATAATGGTCTTAGGTTCCATGTTATCATGCTGTCGCTGCAGTTCATTGTTCCAAGCATATAATACTGGACCTTGACAGAGTCTTCCTTCCAGTTTTCATACATCATTAATTCATCTTCGTTAGCATTATCACCGGGTTGCACTGGATCTGGTTGATCCAGGACATAGGCTAGCTTTTCACACCTGAGGACAATCTTCAAGTTGCGTAACCAGTCAATATAATTTGGTCCCGTGAGTTTGTTTGCATAAAGTATGCAACGGAGGGGGTTAGGTGACGACATAGCGACCTACATGGAAATATATAAAATGAGCAGATAGTTCTTAAAATCAGATTTAGGACTTTTAATCTAGATTTATGCTCCCACTATTTTTCGGCGATCTGTATGACCCTCTAATATACAGAACGGGAGATTCCGGTGATCTCCTAATGGGGATCAGAATCCTTCGGGCAACATGCATGTAACCTTGTGGTAGCACAACAAATCACATCAAGTCCCTTAGGCAGTCAACTCTTGACAGTTGCAACATTTGCAATATCCGATCGATTTAACCCCTGAATCAGAATGACCTTGTGGTAGCACAACAAATCAAATGATTCAGTTAAGTTTATCTATCGTTACTTAGATGACATGAATTCATAGTGCAATCCTTGTGGTAGCACAACAAAACTACACTATTTATCCATTCATCTTAATGACATCACATGTTGTAGACCTAGGTTAATTTCTAAATCAAATAGACCTTGTGGTAGCACAACAAATCCATTTGAGATAAGAATTATCCTAAGATCTATAATGATGGTGGGTTACGTGGATTATTCTGAATATCTCACGTTTACAACTTAAGTTTTAAAAGAGGGTTTTTGATTTGATTTGTAAAAATCGTGCTATCAATAGTATTTCAATTTGAAGTATCATTATATTTAATAGAAATATATATTTATGATAGCATAGTCCACAAATATCACATATATGCAGAAAAATTAAATGAGAATGATCATGGACTGCTAAAGCTACTATGGAATCATCGTAGCCAAACGATGATCCATAATAGGATCCTAATGTGAAAACAGCAACACTGGTTCCATTTGATGCGAGTCCTTCCTCTAGAGGTGTCTTCAGAAGATCCCGTCCTCTTAGCTTAATCTGATACATTTAAATATAAAATTCAGGACTCGCAGGTCCACAAATGTACATTTAACCACTAAGAAACCTTGATCTTATCAAGGGGAGTACAATCTTATAGAATGGTAGAAAGTACACTTGGATTAAGAGAGAGGAGGACACGCATGTCCTATTTAAAATACCAAATGAAATAAGCATCGCATTCATTCACATCATTCATCACATGAAAATACTAAGTCCATGATCATCCCACCATAAAACACATCACATGCATCACAATCATCACATAATTGCAGTTTGGTATTAAATTTTGTAAATATAAAATTATAATACCAATTAGTTTTAGAAATAACATTTATTTCAGCATTATCAATAATATTCGAAGCATTATTGACAATTAAATAACTAAACCATTCAGTTAAGCTAAATACTAATTCAAACAATTTGAACAGTAAAATGTAATCAAGTTATGCATGAAATCAGTTTAAAACAGTTTTAAACTAATTAATTTAACAGGGAAATTAATTATCTAAAACAATTTTAAATAATTAACTAACACCCTATTAATAACAAAGTCCTTTAATTGAATAACAATTATTAAACACTTTAATAAGCTGTTAATAATCATGAAAATAATTAATAACATTTATTAATTATTCCTACAATTATTCTGTTTTAAAACAATTTTAAAACAGGTTTAAATGGGCTTAAATGGGCTAATAATGGGTTTAATGGGGTTAAACAGTCATTAAAAACAATTTTTTAATAATTCATAAAATGGGCCCAGCCCATTAGGGCCCATTGGCCCGAACCCAGGGCCCTAGCTCGGCCAGGGTTGAGCCCTGGCTCGGCCAGGGGGTCTGGCCCAGCCATACCCGAGCCCTGGCTCGGCCAGGGTCGAACCCTGGCTCGGCCCGGCCTACGCCCGGTCCGACCGGGTCGGGACCGGGCGGTCCGGCCGCTCCTTCTTCCCAGCCAAAACCTGCAAGAAAAAACAGAAAACCCTAACAGGCCCGGCGGCTGGAGGCTTTGTGGGCGGCGCCGGCGGCCGCCCCCGGCGGCACAGGTCCCGGTCGGCGGTGCCCCCGGCGCCGGCGACGTGCCCGGCGCCGGCAGGGCCGCCGGCGGTGGCCAAATCAGGCTCCCCGAGCCACGGTTTTCTCCCCTTAAAATATGTTTTTCCAGGTTTTAAAAAACTAAGTTTGGGCTCGATTTTCAGCACCTCCAAGGGCACTCCGGCGCCGATCATCATGCCCAATCCGTAGAGGTGACTATCACCAAGAGATCTGGACATCCGGGCCGCCATCCCAACACTTGGGAATCGCGTACGAAGCCGCTAAAGTACCCCGTTCGTCGTCCCACGAAGAACTCCGAAAAACCCAAATAAAATCTGAAAAATTACAGAAAAATAATCAAATTATTTGTGTTCATCATATGAACACGATTCCGTCATTTTTAATCGAATTAAACACAAGAATACGTACAATACGGGTTCTTCATGCATAACGAGAAAATCACGCGAAACGATGCCGTTTTACGACCGAACCAGCAACCTGGCTCTGATACCACTGTAAGGAATCGCCATAAACGCAACGGAAATAAAAACAACGATTCCAATGTATCGATTGCTGGGATCGTAAAACGGACATTAAAATAAATGCGGGAAGAACGGTTCTTCACCTTTGCGGGGTTTCGAATCTCCCGTGGATGATGCCGACTCGGTAATCGCGCACGCGCACGATCTCTAGAGGTATCTACACGAGTTCCCGCAGCAGACGCGATTTCCTCCTCGACTTGAGTGCTCCGACCAGATCTCAAATCCACCATGCGCGGAGAGAGACAGATCCACTCCAAGAGAGAGAGAAGGAGAGAGAGAGAGGAGATAGAGAATCTGGGGTAAAAATTCATCCAACCAACCTTTTTACCCCTCCCCCTTGGCCCTCCTTATATAGAAATAAGGATAAGCACAAGGATTAATCCTCATGATTATCCAAGAGTTTGGCCTTAGATAATTCTCCATTAAATCTTCATGTTTATCCTGCGGCTTTTCATAAAAACTCAGATAAGCATGAAATTTAACATCTCTCACCGTCTGACGAGAACTCTTATGTGTGTGACTCTCTAGGCCCATATATCAGTCCGGTTGCAGGCCCATTAAACTTAGAACTGTTTCTTGAATTTAATATTTATTAATTAACATTTAAACATCATATGTTAAATGATTAATTTGATAAACAAGTGAATTATCATCTGATGATCAAATCACTTGGCCTTCTGATCATGAACAGTACCAAACACTACCTCGTGATCCCATAAGATGTAAGGGATACTGTTCCCTTTAATTGAACATTTCCGTCTGTAGATACCGCACAGATATAATCCTTCACTCATGCAATGTCCCAATAACGCAAGGGTATGGTTTTATAGTCAAACCCTCTATCGCATTATCCAGATGGATTCCAGTACACAGTTAATATCTAGAAAGACATCTCTTTCATTTGACCATGGCCAGGGATTTCTGTGTACACATCCATAGGACATTCTCTCTCCAGTCTTATACCAAGAGTGAGTGATCCCTTGTTGTTCACTCAATTACCTTCGCAAGCTTTCCACTGTATCTGAAAGACCGATTATGGTGGACTTAATGGTTAAAGTCTACGAGTCAGAGAATCAAGATACAATGGTCCACAAACAAGGTATCATTGGTGACTCAGGTCAAAGGATCAACTGTGCTACTGCAACGATTGAATTCCCCGGTTGACTAATAGGTATAATTACCATTCAAGAATTCTTATTTGGGTTTGTTCAGTGAATTCATTCTCTAATGAGCACCCACTTGTTTGTCTTAGTGTCACCACACGAGTGAATGTGAGATCATTCACCCTCATCATATGAGCAGACATAACTTGTGTCGATCTTATCGGATATTTAATGTCCATCTCAAATATCCTATGATCGAGAACTATTTAAGACAATTGACTGAGGATATTGATCTCACTATCATGATCTCATCATGATTCAATATCCCATACATTTGTCTATGGACCTTCATTACGATAATTACTTTGCGAGAACTATAAATGAAGAAATAATTGTCTTTATTAATTATTTGAACTAGAATGTACAATGATTGACTATGAGGCCACCCAATTCTAACACTTCGGTGTCAGGCAATGCCTCTGGATTTGCGTTACCAGGAGCAGCAGACGTGGTTCCCATTTGGTCTTTAGGAGAATCCCGACATGTAGAGATCGTTGTGCCGCTCGCGCCCTCCACAGATCTGGCCACAGTAGAACTCACCACGTTGCCCTCGGGATGTTTAATGATTGGAGCTTATGTTGATAAGGCCGGGCATGATGGCTCTGCGCTTCCTCCCTCCAAGATGGAACACCACACAACCCCTCCTGACCGCCTGACAGTTGGCGTCGTCAGATCTGGAATCACTGCGGTTGGTTTACCCCCCGCAGGCTGTCTTCCTCACACCGTCGGTGGTCAGCTCCAGCACTCGATGGGCGCAAACCTAACGACCCCAGGTTGCTCAGCTCCACTGTCAATAACGGTGTTCGCCGCTTGCCCAGCGCCTAGATCCTCCACGCACCAGTCTCCCTCCCCTCACGAAGGCATGCCTACCACCTGTTGGACGGAAGGTGCCCACGGTCGTCTTGCTGCCGCTGCCCAAAATCTGACGCATGGGTCCACCCTTAGCAGTTGTCAAACCTCCCCCACAGGCCTGCTCTCTCGTATTGTCGATGGTCAATCCGAGCACTTGACGGCCAGAAGCCCAACGCCTGGAATCGCTACACGCCAGTCTGCCTCCCCTCACATGCACACGATCTGTTTGACAGATGGCAACCACAGCCTTAATGCTGCAACTGCCCCAACAGTCAACCCGAGCACTGAGGGGTGGTGCAAATGGCACCCTTAGTGCAACCAGTATTACTCAAAGGTTAATCAACTATTTGTGGACTCACCAAGGAATGGCAGTCGGCGGTTCGCCATCTTGGTGTCCACCACCATGAACGAAGAGGAGACGAAACTCTCGGTGGCCGTGACAATGCCGGCTGCATCAGGCACTTCACCCTCTCATAGGCCCAGAAGCACCCGAACACGGTCCAACGGTCCTCCCACCCCCTATGGGAAGCCAAGTCGGAGTTGACAATGTGGAATAGGAGGGGGGCAGGCGGCGGTGACGACAAGGATCCCCTCTGCTCACAGACTGCTACGTGACAACTTCTTCATCCAATCTAAGCCCGGCAATAAAGGCTTTCCTCTAGATCTCTAGGACCTTGTAGAGGGCGCCATGCTTGCAAGAAACCGAAGATTGTACTCTCCGAGGGAGCACCTCCTCTAGAGGAGATGGAAAGAAAGGAAGAAAAGGGAAAAACAAGGAAGGAAGAGAAGAAGAAGAAGGGGGAGGAGGAAGGGAACCCATAAGTCCATAACTAATTAGAAAAAGGTTTTTGGAATTTAGAGAAAGAAAAATGTGCCAAGATGCCCCACGTAATTTCTCTTCTAGTATAATAGCAGGTGAGGACGGTGGGCACTAATTTAATGCTGCTTCAACAAAATAGAATCTAGCAATATTTGGCACGAAGCCAAACACAACATGCCACTTGACTAGGCTCACATTAGTTGCCACTCTTTACTTTTGGTCGTGATTCACGTGGGACAATGTTGGGAGTTGTAAGGGCTGCGAATGGATGTCAGAGTTCCTCCGTTCGTCTGACTTCAATTAGATTTTTGTTAATGCTGAAAAGTACACTCCATCTCAGTGTAGTGGCTAAATAAAAAAATAATATATATATATATATATATATATATATATATATATATTTAAATAGGTCCGGTACATACAGGCCGATCTTTGATTGGATGACTCAACATACTGTGAAAAATAAAAAGTCGAGTCCCAATGAACAGTAAAAAGCGTCCCTAATGAGCCGAACCAAATAACGAATTTTAATTTTTTAAGATCATTCAATTGAAGATCGGCTTGTACGGACATGTAAGACACCTCGGGTTATACTTTTTTTTTTTAATTTTTTTTTTTTTTAATTTACTCACTGCACTGAGGAGCGGTGTAAACCGCACCCTCAGTGCATCAAGTATTACTCAAGGCAGAAACACACACTCATTAAGAACCACTTTTGGTTTTTTGGCAAAATTAAGATCATTTATTAAGTTATCGAAAACAGAAATAGATCTCTTATAGTTATTGAAGTCGGAAATGGAAATAATTACTTTTGAAATAGTTATTTTTGCATCTGATTAATTCAATTTTGTTTCTTTATTTTTCTTCTATCTTATATATGTATATGCAAATTATAAAATTCAAAATTCATAAACTACAAGACTTTTACATAAATTAAAGTCTTGTGGGTTTGAAATTTTTAATCATAATTAGAAGAAAGTTTATCAAAATTCAATAGTAACAACAATTTAAAATAGTCTATTATAGCGATGAGGATAGCAAAAACTTAATGGATACGGAAGTAGAAACACTCATTTATATTTCTATTTTCATTTCTAATAAACTTTACAGGAAACAGAAATAAAAGGTGTCACTTTCATTTCCGTCTTCGATTTGCTTGCAGCCCTATTTGAGACCTTGACCCAATGGATCAATGACGTCAACAAATATATAGGACCCAAAACCTAATTTTTAAAAGTTGATTTCCTGGTTAAAAAAAATTCATTTAATTTTGAGTTCTAAATAACTTAGATTCCTTGGATAAAACTTAACAGCTTTCGCCATATGTTAAATTATTAATAGGATTCCTGTAAACTTTTCGATAACTTTTATGCCACAAAGACCTCTTTTTAAGTATGCTTGTCTTCTAGAGTTGAATTATAAAATTACCCCTTCGAACAAGGCAAATGCTTATATGGCTTTCTTATAGTTAAAACAATATGTTAATTATCATTAAGTTTCATTCAAATGTTCTATTCTCCCAACAATCATTTATATCATTTTTTGGCTAAGAATACCCACGAAGATGAAGACTTAACAAAGGAGCATTGTAATTAGATCTTAAAAATAATAATAATAGATATGCTTCTAGAAAGGCATAAAAGAGATCATATTCTAGTAACTGTTACTTTTTATGTTCAACTATTCTAGTAAGGCAAAGAAAAATTTAAAAAATAAACTTTATTATCACCATTACAAGTAACTTGACAATTATAGACTAAAGAACATATTTAAATTAGCTATATTTCTAAAAGTAAACTTATAATTAGATGATTAGATATAAATATTTTTGTATATGAACAAAAAAACGACCATATTTATACCATACTTAAAGGTCCAACTTTGAGATGTTGTTATGAATATTCCATACACTACTATTATACACATGCCACGACTCTATTTCCTTAAGAAAGTCTATATAAGGAAACATATCCTTGGAAAGTTTTCTTATCTTATAATACAAACGTTTCCTATTACCACTCTTATAAAAATTGAATCTCACAACAATGATCTAGCAAAACCAAGATGTTTAGGAAAAAGATAAGAAAACATGTGTTTCTAATTCTGAAATCACCGAACTTGTCAATGTGAACCGATCCTTATAATGGAGCAAATTTAGGTCAAAGTTTTTTGATAATCAGGTCTGCTACAAGAAAGGTAGATCATCTTGAACTGAGTTTTACACTATGATTGGATATTCGTCTTAAGAAATTGAATCCAAACTTGTCTAAACATGATTTTTGACCCTAATCTGTCATTCTTTGTCCTTGTCTTTTCCTGTATAACAGTATGAGATTTATACGTCTAGTCTGAAGTCGGGTTCGAACCAAGAAACTTTTGTCAATTTCCATTAATTAATGCTTTGACCTTACCTGGCCTGTTTTCTCCTCTCTGTATTTCATTTCAATATTGTACATGAGAAAGGAAGAATGCAATTTTAAACTTGTCTGATTATATTTAAGATGTTAATCTTTTATGGAATTTAAATCAAGGTTCTTTTGACATTGATCTTAAACTATTCACCAATGATCTTAGATTATTCATCAAAGGTGGTTATTTTTATTATGTGATATTTATAAGCAGATTAGAAGATCTGTCAATCGAAACCTGGTACACTATGATTTTTATATGGATCTCACTGGTGTAACATCAAACTAGCTAGTCGGATTGCATTTCTCAAGATTTTTTAGTATTAATTATAAGACCATTTAAAATCATAATGGAGAAAAGCTTGGATGCACTATCATTGAAAGTTTAAGCTTCATGTATCTATTTATAGATCCCTTTGTGTATAAGATTGTACAGGTCACTACAGCATAACAAAAAGTGAAAGATTACTGGATAATCATGAAGGCAAGGTTATTCTGCAAGTATCTATACTCATCTCTTTGCATTTGTGTGCTAATTATTCTAACAAGCAAACGTTTCGATCTAGTGGGCCCAAAATCCCATCCATAACATTGTTGTCTGTTGTCTTCTCATGTAGCTCATTTTAGCTTCATAGGCGAGTCCCACAATGGCACTAAAACTTTTTGCTTCTGGCCACAGAAACACTGCACCTTGATTTGTCCGTTGCTTTGGAAACAAGAAGCTTCCGTTTCGTGCATTCCTCCGTCATCATCTTTTTACCTCCTCTCATTTTGGTCATTTGCTGTGTCACTGCCACCATCAACATATACCTCATGAAGCCTTCTAACTTTGATCAGCCACTATGCATTGTCGATCTGTACTTGTAACGACATGCCCAGAATAGGAACTGCAGGAAGTTCAACACACTCAAAACAACCATAAGCCAATAGAACTTCTCCAGGCTGTAGTGGTTCAAATTGCTCCCAGCAAGCCATGATCCTTGGCCACCGTGGCCGGTCACGTCGTTTACTATCGACACCAGGAATGAGCTCAAGTAGAACCCCATTGCCAAGGATGCAAATGAGAGGGACGTGGCTAGCGACCTCATGCTCTCAGTTGCCTCCGTGAAGAAGAACTCGAGTAGGCCAGCGAGGGTGAAGAGGTCGGCAGAGCCTAGGAAGAGGTACTGTGGGGCGATCCAAAGGAAGCTGATGGGCAGCGGTGCATGCGAGTCGAGCATGCCTGAATCAATTGCCACTCTCTTGCGCTTGATCTCCACCACTGCTGCCACTGCCATGGCCACGACAGAGAGGACCAGCCCAACACCGACCCGCTGCAGGTGGGTGATGCCGGACTCGGTCCCTCTCACCCTCCGAGCGAAGGGGATGATGACGTGGTCATAGAGTGGGGCCATGATCATGATGAAGACGACGGGGAAGATGGGGAGCGATGCGGGAGGCAGGGTGAAGGATCCGAGCTTAGTGTTCATGGTGATTGCTTGCTGGACGGAGAAAGTGTTAAGCTGTGCAAGGCAGCAGCTAAGCATGATGGTGCATAGAAAGATGGGCATGATTCCAGCCACCACCTTGACGTCTTCGACATCCTTCACCGTGCATGCAAACAGGCGGTGGACGGGCTTCCTCTGTACAGCCCTGTCGAGGAATCTACGGCGTCCTAAGATGGCATCCTCTTCTTCTTCCATCTCCTCCTTTTGAGACATCCTAGGAGGGGTCATGGCCTTGTCCATCACTGCAGCACTGTTGGGGCCTCCGACCGTTCCACTGTTAAAGACGGCTGCAAATATCACCTACCACACAAGAATTAATATGAACATGAGCTCTAGTACGTACTCAAGCTAGCTGTTGGATTGAATAACCATGTGGATAACATGAAGATACATATCTATGATCATGCTTACCTTGGCAATGGTGGTGAGGGGGCTTCCAGTGGGTATCTTGCTTCGATAGGCCGCAGAGCCTGCGAGGAAGACAGGGATGGATAGCAATATGGAGGTGGTGGCAATGGCGAACCCCCACTGCCAACCCATGTTGTCCTCCACCCACACAACGAAAGTGACGGCGATTAGGGCACCGAAGGCAAGGCAGAAGACGAAGTAGTTGAAGAAGGTGGATCGGCCCTTGCGCCCCTCGGTGGTGTCGTCGTCGAATTGTTCGGCACCGTGTGTTGGCAGCGAGCCCTTGATACCCCCCACGCCTAGTGCCACCAGGTAGAGACCAGTGAAGAACAGGCCCGCCTTGCCGCCGGAAATTGATTGGCACGATTCGCGATCGATAGTGGGGTCGCACTTGGGGGGCAGCAAGGAGGGCGTGTGGGCCTGGATAGTGAGCACGACTAGGCCCTGTCACCAGACAAAACATCAAAAAGAAATAGTTATAAGCCTTGGAGAACTGCAGCCAAGAAGGCTATATATCTTCTATCTTTCTAGCCCCACGAATGCTAATGGAAAAATTATTTCTTTGTCTCCGTGCATGGAAGGCTTTGAAGGCGCATCTACTGATCACTGCTCCGCATGGAGTCTGTTTGATATAGCTAGACACTGTTGTTGACGTTGCATATAGACATGAGCTACCTCCACTCTAATATTGAAGTCGACAAAGGAATAATTTGGTGATGCGCGCGGAATGATCATCTATCGTACGTAGTCAATTAACCCAAATCTGTTATTATAAACACTAGAGATCAAATCTGTCAATTTCAAGTGTTGATGTGGCTCCTATATAAATTTATATTGATGAGGAATCTATTAATGGCATGGTCCTGACGTATTCTACATACACTATGTTGTAAAATTGAGATCATCGATGACTCGAACATTGTGAGATGGTCCTGACCTATCACAATGGCTTGTTTATCGTGTGTGTAGATACGTACCAAGATGTAGAGAATAAGATTTGAAAGATCTCATCTCATAAATATGCATGGGGGATACTAATTCATATGCAGTGGCCCACTGGAACATCCCGCTGCGGATACCCAGTTGGAAATCAGATGCGCCTTCGGAGGGGGCGACACCAGCAGCGGCGGGCGGCGGCGCCACTTCTAATAGGACTGTGCCTTATTGGCTACAGAACGCACGGATGTGTAGGATGCGTACCACGAACTCAACGGTGGCGCTGAGGAGGTAGATACGGTAGGAGGTGGAGAGGGCGTCGCAGAGGAAGCCGCCGAGCAGGGCGAGGCAGAAGGCGGTGCCCATGAAGTTGGTGACGGTGTTGGCGGCGATGGCCGGTTCTAAGTGCATGTAACCCAACAGGTATCTCACCATGTTGCTTGCGTTGGCCAGGAACGCCAGGTTCTCCAGCACCTCCACCGCTGCAATGCACATGTGCAACACCCACGCATGTCATATTAAATTTATTATGACACTACCCTTTAGTGATACAAAAATATCAAAATTGCCAAAGCATAAGTACCAAATGTTATGACGCTACCTTTAGGTTATCTGGCCTGCCCTCCCAAGTCCCAAGCTAATCCTTCGATTAGCTTGGGGGGGGGAATTAGTACAAATGCATCTAAAGTTCTTTCTAACGTAAACCGCATGCAAATATTAACTGCATGATAAGGATACGGGTTTTCCCTTTCCAATCCGACTTTGAAGGTGGAAAAGATCGATCCATGGAGATAAACAGGGGAATTAGTTCATGGATAGAAAGAAAATCTGTAAGAACTTGGGTTTTTCCCCATTCCTACGCCCCATAGCTACACGTACAGATGCGTGGTCGCATGCTAATAACGTTGTAGTAATTTAGAAAAGTACCCAGAACAAAGAAAGCTGCGAACATGCCCCCGTGCTTGCCCCTCAACGCCGGCCTGTTCTTCCAGTCCACATACCCCTCAAATGTGCCTGACGCATGCCCACGTTCCTGCAACAAGCCATAGACAAGAAAATCAAAACAGCAATACCTGAGATGCATGCAGCCACGCGTACGTACCCAGAATTGCCCCAATGTGGATTGCACAGCATAGAAATTAAGCAGAAGAAGGATAAGCATGCAAGAGCAACACAACACACACCATTTCCATTCTGCAGCTCGATAAACCTTTGATATGGGTGCGAGAGGGCTTGTGCTTGATGTGCGGAGGGGGGGCAATCGATGCGAGGAAGAACAACGCTGGGAATCGACATTTAAAGGAGTGGAGAAGAGGCACGACAGTTAGCGATCTGCCACCTCTACACAATTAGGAGATGTCAGCTTGTGCCTACGGAGTGCGGTTTCTCTCCTCTCCGCGGCATCTGTCTTTTTATCTGTCTAATTCCTTTTCTGTTAAGAAGAGGTGAGTGTAACAGAATGAAATATGTAACAGAATCTGTTACATTAAAGGGTTGTTTGTTTCAGTGCAGCGTATCTTAAAACAACTGTGTTATTTTACAGTGTTTTCACTTGTTTTGGAATGACGTAAAATAGTGTAAAGTAAAATCATATCTGGACTTTGTTTGCTCACTTGACAATCTAATTTTCTTATTTTGATTTACAGCAAAAACTTAAATAAGAAGATTGAAGCATCTCTCTAATTTTATTTTACAAATAATCAAACAAATATTTTTTAATTTTAAAATAAGAAAATTTTACTTATTTTATAACCAATGATTTTGAAACCAATAATTTACAAAATTTTACGTTAAAACAAATAACCCTAAGTGAAGACGGGAAAGAAACTTTTCGTTCCTTCTACGTTGGGAGAAATAAGGATTATTCCTTCTTCTCCGCAACTCTCTCCTATTTTCTCTCCACATACCTCTCTGGTATACCTGTCACCCTCGCACGCACAACTCCCCCGCCCACCATCTTCTCTCTTTGTTAGCCTCTTCCTAACTACCACTACAAGAAAAACAGGATTTGTCAGCCGCTAAGAGCCGCTGACAAATCTTAAAAAGCCGCTGACAAATACTTATGTCGACGGCTTCACAGCCGCTGACAAAGCCGTGGACAAAAGTCCCGTTGACATATATTTGTCAACGGTTACATAGAGCCGCTGACATATACTATATATGTCTACGCACGGAAGCCGCTGACATATAACGCATATGTCAGCGGCTTCTTAAAGCCGCTGACATATACGTTATATGTCTACACACAGTAGCCGCTGACATATAACGCATATGTCAGCGGCTTTAACTAGCCGCTGACATATGAAACCTATGTCCACGGAAGTTAGCCGCTGACAAATACGGCATATGTCCACGGCTAATGGTAGCCGCTGACAAATAGTTACTAAGAAAAAATATATATATTAAATTAGTCTGAAGAACAATGTTTCATACTTTTGCCTTGCTAGCATCAACAAGCACACTGCAGTAGACATATGAACTGCCACAATTCATTGTTTCTTCAAGGATAGTATTATGGCATACAGACCAAACAGAAAATGCCATGCTGACATGTATCCATTAAACAAGGAAAAGCACAAAGACATATTAAATGCCATTTGGATTGCATTTCAAGGGGCAACAGGTTATATACAAGCTTGGAAAAATGAAGTTTTTCAGAATTGAAATAAAGTATTATTTTAAAAAATGAAGGATTTTTTGCATATATACCTTAAAATCCAGTAAAGTAAAGCGGTGCAATGCTTTTCTTTTCGGTAGCTCGAAGCTACGTTGTGCCCCCCTTATATATATATATATATATATATATATATATATATATATGCCCTGCATAGAATCAATGATGACTTGAGTCGTAATCCCAGGTGCAGAATGCATCCTCATAGGCAAGCTGCCTGTAACAAGGGCAGGCCTGGTAGGACTCCCGGGCAGCATTACCTACACTTGGATGAGGCAAATGGCATCTAATCTGGACCCATCATCAAGTGCACGACAGTCGTTGACAGGCAAAGTTGAACACACAACCTCATGGCAAACCACAAAAGGAATTTACCATTCAACCCAATCCCCAGGGGCCACAATCTCACAAGACTTGCAGTTAATACATCACAAGCACATGGAAAATCATGTGTTTCTTTGATGAGTTTAGTTGGTCATCATCCCCCCCCCCCCCCCCTAAAACCTGGTCTGAATTCATTAGGAACAAATCAAGGGCTAAAAAGGACTACAACACCCAGCAGCCTTGATCTACAACATTCTATGTCTGTCAAGCATGTGCAATATTATGCATTCAAATAGCTGGATAAGACTGCAACAATACCCATAACCATCAGATGATGCATGCCTTGGTGCAATTTTCTATTTCCTTTTCCATTTTTCTGATTCTTCTTTTTCTCTTTGTTTTCTTTTTTTTCCCCGCCAGGGGGGGGGGGGGGGGGGGGGGGGTATGAACACTGTGGAACAGATATTTTGGATATGTCATCCACAATGTAACATGTCAAGGAAATCAGCATCTCTATGAAAACATGCATTTCAGAAACTTAAACAGATCCATAGGTCTGCACCTTAATTAAACCCGCTAGACAGTGTACATCAATTCCATCGGGCACCATTCCACCATTCAGCTGATCTCGAACATGTTCCTCTTGACTGTTCTCTGCATTAATTCTGAAAATGCCTTCTGCCTGAATACTATTTCATCCATAATTATACAGTTTTCATCTGAAAGACAGAAATGTAAAATGCAGCCTAGATATGAACAACAAACCTGAAGGCCACCTTGTTCATACAAGCGCCTTTGCATTAATAAAAGTATAGTGGGTATACTATTCCCTCTAGAATCATAGGAGCATTGCATAGAGTCGGTTGAAACTCCAAAGACACTTGCACTGCATTTGAAACCGAGACACAAATCCATCAAAATATATTAATTAGTTGTCTTATGCATCATAACTGCATTCTACATTCTAAAAGAACAAGGATCAAAATTATGAACTTTATTTAGCAGAAACTAGCTATAACACATAGAAAGCCACAAGGAGAGATGGATCAGGTGCCAATTATACTAAAATGCCCATGCTGATCTCTCAAGTCATATATAAACCTCAAACAAATGTATTAAACTTACACCTCACACCAACAAAAGGATAAATGTGATTAGATGGGAGGAACGAATCATGAACTATAAAAATTATTAAATAGCTGCTAGCCAACTTGTGATAAAGATATGACACTTAATTTTTTTTTTTGGTTTTATTCTTCAGAATATACAGCTTTGTCCACAGAAATATTCAAGGGCACTTTTCCCCACATTCAGATGTGGGAGGGAAAGGGGATTCAGAATATGGAACCCCAGATAATTTTAAGAAAGGGAAAGAAGTTGTTCCCTGCTATTGCTATTCTCCTATTCCAAGAAGAGACCAGAAAATCTTTACTCCGCATGTCATGAGTAAGAAATACAACCAATATTGTGCCTAAAGCTCCCTTGGATCCATCGGATATATGTGATATTTCGGTGTTGATCATTAAGCTAGTCATGCAACTAGCCACAAGTAACATTATGTTCCACATTAGTTTAAAAGTAAGATGTTTAAATACATTCAGATCCTGCCATGTCAACAAGGATGACAATGACCAATGTTTTTTAGTTCATGGAAACGGAAAACAACCTAAACTCAGCCGGTGACAATAACCAAGGTTGAAAATTAGTATACATAAACAACAATATATCATACCAATATGTTGGAAGGTTTTTTCTGGAATGCCCTCGTCTCCTAATGATGCAGAGCGAATCAGGTGTTGTTGCAACTGCTGCCTTCGGAATCGGTGTTCACCTTTGAATCTCCTGCTTTGCATTTTACATAGTGACACATTTGATCCATTCAACCATACCCTAAGCCTAAAATAAGGTATACGAGCATCTAGATTTTTACAAAATTATACCTACGAGCATCTAGATTTTTAAAAAATTATACCTGCAGTGGGCCGTGGAAACGAGGATGGCCAGTGGCCGTGGAAAGGAGAATGGCCGGTGGCCAGCAGGCGAGCACGATGGCGGGCCGAGCGGACGAGACCGGCGACAATGGCGGGTGGGACCGATGACTACGGCGGGCCGAGCGGACGGCGACGATGGCGGGCAGAGCACGCGACCGGCGACGATGGCGGGCAGAGCGGAGGCGACCGGCGACAATGGCGGGCAGAGCGGAGGCGACCGGCAGTGGCTAGGGCTAGAAGAGGGGAAAAGATGGAGACAGGGAGCTAGGGCTCGGGAGGGAGACAGGAAAAGGGCGGTCTTTTGTCAGCGGCTATAAGTGTAGCCGCTGACATATAGAAGATATGTCCACGGCTATAAGTGTAGCCGCTGACATATATCAGATATGTCAACAGCTACAGTTTAGCCGCTGACATATAGTAGATATGTCAACGGCTATATGTGTAGCCGCTGACATATATTATATATGTCAACGGCTACACATATAGCCGTTGACATATAGTTTTTACTGTTATTTTTTTTTAATTTATTACATATGTCGACGGCTATATTAAAGCCGTCGACATATATTCTCTTTGTCGACAAGTATCTATAGCCGTTGACATATATTCGCTGACAAAACCTGTCTCCCTTGTAGTGTACGTACGCTCTTCTCCATCCCTTACATAGTTCCCATTTTTCTCTGGTGTGTGCAAGAGAAAAGAGGGCCATTGGATCGTTGAGGAGATGTTGGAGTTTCAAACAACTAAAGCACGCCCACAACATCTACGGCCGCCTCGTTGCCGCCATCAAGTTATAAGCTCTCTGCCGTCATTGGGTAGAATATCCTTCTCCACAAATTCTATATATATTCTTCCAAATTAGATGTATACACCTACTGTTTCAACGAGTCCTTTTTGTTTTTTAATACTATGTTAACTGAATGATTTTTTATTTTCAATAGAACCTCAAATGATAATGGTGAGAGTGATCCTGCAGGTTGCTTGAGGACTGCACTACGCTTGCATTATCACAACATGTATACGTCAATAGGGGTAAATATTTTAAAAAGAATAAAAAAATCAAAACATACTTGCGTCTGATCACGCCACATGGGCGTGATCGGACGGGCGCTGGGTGTTCCGCCCGCGTGAAATGCGCGGGCGGGCACGTGCGGAGGCAATTTCTCTCCCTCCATGCGCCCACATCAGTCATTGTTTTTGTTTTTGTTTGTTTTCTTTTTTGGGTTTTTTGGGCTAGAGTTTTGTGTATCAGCGGCTGGGGGCGGACAAAAATAAGGCAGTAGATACTATCAACTTCCTATTAGTGCTGTAAACGGGTAGGATATGGATACAGAAAGTGTGGTGTTTCCGTTTTCTAATTTCGATAAGGATAATCTGTTTTCGCTTTCGATAAGATCGGAAAGTACATTATCCGTTTCTGTTTCTGATAAAATCGGTAAGCTTATTTTCCGTTTTCGATTCCGATATAGGAATCAATATTATTTTCGATAATTATTGAAAATTACTGATTTTTTGATTTATTTGTTTAAAACATATAAAATGAAACCTAAATATAACCAATACGTCTTAGTATATTAGATAATGATTAATAAGATTAAAAAAAAAATAAGGTTAATATTGTTCTTAATAATAAATTTAATAACAATCAGAATCGAAAATCGAAAAATGGATACGGAAACAGGAGTTTCTGTATCTGATTCCGATAGCTTATCGGAAATATCCGATTCCAATTCCGATAGCTATCGGACGGATATTTTTTATCGAAAATAGATATTTTTTCGGTAACGGATCGAAAAATCGGATAATCGGATTTTCGTTGACAGCCCTACTTCCTATATCCTATATATATGTATACATTGCCTAAGATAATTGATTCCATCTTATCTAAGTTGTGTATACATTCCATCTTATATAGATGTTGTAAACCTACAAACTTAATAAAAAATAGTTAATTTATTATTTAACAATGTGAGGACAAAGAAATTTTTTATAATGACAAAGGCAAGTTAACTTGTAGGTGCACACAAAAGAATATCAAAAAACATAAATTTATGTATATAGAAATAAGAATGTGTTGCCTCAGTTTTCTTATGTCATGCAAAATTCATGTATATACAAATACATTGTTAACTCATCGAGGAAGTTTAAATTTAGAAGCATGTATAAACAATAATTTTCTTTTAATGTCTAAAAAGTAAAATGAGATATATGAACAAAAGGAAAGAAAATTAAAATGGAAAGATCTTAAATTATTGTAATGTCAATACTTGCACATCTTTTTTATAAAGGTAAGTGTGCCGCCCAAATTAAAAATATGTTTGTACCCAAAAGACCAGATAAAACTATATATACTTGAAAAAATAAAGCTAAACATTTAATTTTTAGATTTTTTAGATTTTTATTCCTATTAATATAGTTAATTGTGAAGAAATTTTTGTATCTAAATATTTAGATGTTAATCTCGAAAAAAAAAAATTCTTAACATTTAGTCCCTTTGATTTACAATTATCAGAGAAATAAGAATACTTTCTAAGTGTTTTATGAAAATCAATAAAAATATGCAAAATGACTATTTTTGTTATAGATATTGTTAAATTGCACTAAGCTTTGCACACATGGTTACTTAGTCAAATTGTTAATCAAGAGTAAACAAGGTAAGTGGCACAAAAGTAACTAATTTATATTTTGATCTTTCGTATGTATACCTTTGAAAATTATCAAATTAAAAAATACTTCTAAAATATATACCTCTAAATTAAGTTGTTAAAATTTTGATACTAATATACGATTAATACGTCTGTGACATGGATCAATCATAATGAGAATGTGCATGCACAAGGTGAACACATATAATAGAATAATAAGAGCTAACTTTATTTTTAAACTTTGCATTACTATTTACATGTAGCGACACAAAATAAATATAAAAATATTAAGAGTTGATAACAATCACCATTTTTAAATTTACCACTTTGAACAGGACGAAGAAGAAGAAGAAGAATTAGATTCATAGAATGATTGGAAATCTCCAAAACTGATGTTCAATGTCTATATTGTCATGTAATCATGTGGATTAATGAAAGGTCTTTTTCAAGTGAGAATAAAAATCCTATGTTCAAATTGTGTTACAATGAAGGGAAAGCTTATCCTTCATTATTACCTAAAATGCCTGCATATTTGGAAGAACTTTTAAATGGACTGCATGACTCTTTAAATTCAAAGTTTAGATCCTATTCATATTTACAACTCAATGTTTTCTTTCGCATCTATGAGAGGAAAGATCAATTATACTATCTTAGATGGAAGGGGTCCATATTCATTTCGGATAATTGGTGTCAATTATCACAAGATTGATTCTCTACTTCCTATAGTTGGTCGAGAACCACGTTTTGTGCAACTATATATTTATGATCCACAATATAAACTTCAAAAATCGCATGATATCCATACAAGTGGATAGTTGTAAGGATTAAAGTTTCGGATCCGGTTATCAGGTCAGTTTTTGGGGTCGGATCTCTTAGTTTGGACCATGGTTTAAACAACATCCATCAATGTGGACGTGCTTTAGGCTGTGCCACGTGGGCGCTACATGGGCTAGCCTTAGGGCGCGAGAGTACGACCCCGGTCTTATCATCTGAATGGCATCTTGTATGGATGACGCCAATTAGAGTACGACTCTGCTTTGACAGAGTACGGTCCGATCTTGTCATCTGAATGACGTCGGGCTTGGACAACGCGTTTTTCCCAGCTTCTGTTTGACCCTGCGAACCCTCTCTTCTTTCCCTCATTCTCTCCTTTCTCTTCTCTCTCCTCTCCTCCCTCTGACCTCCGGCGAATCCCTTCCCCCTCTCCTTGCTTTCCTCCTTCCATTTCTTCTCTCCCTCCACCCCATCAACCTCCTAACTCCCACCACTACCACCACCATCTCCTCCGCGGCATTTTTCTCTTCGGACGGCAGCCGACGTCCCGGTAGAGTAACGGCGTCTACGGCGGTACCGGCGACGGCGTGTGGCGAGGCGGGTTGGCGACTTGGAGCTAGAAGGAGTTCGAGAAACCGGTAGGGTGACGATCCCCGTTGTATTTCGTTTAAAAATCATGTTTTTCCCCCTTTGTAGTATGTTTAGGGGTTTTCTTGGGGTGAAAATACTAATTGCATGTAATAAGAATTTGGGTGTTTTAATGGGTATTTAGGTTCTTCTCCTCCTTCTCCACTTTTTTAGTATTTTTATACGATTTGGGAGAGAAAATTCCACCCCGTGGATTGGGAGATAGCGGAGGAAGAACCTGTCTGTAAGGGTTTAAATGGCGTCGAGGGACAGCGAAGCCTTTTAGAAAGGCGGTTTCCACCCACGACGCAATTTAGCCCAAATAACAGACTCTGTCTCTGAACCGATGAGCGTCCAGAGACAGCGACGCCTTTTGAACGGCGACTTCCATGCCCGACGCGTTTTAAGTCAGATCACCCTGAGGCATGTCTCTGTTTCTGTCGTTCGTTATCAGGTGACTAAGGACAGCGACGCCTTTTGATCGGCGACCCCTATAGCCGACACGTTTTAGGCCATCTACCGAGGCCAGTTTTCACATGAACCAGTTTAGGAAGCTTGAATGACGTCGGCCTTGGGCGACGCGATTCAAGCTAAAATTCCATTAATCTCTTCAATTAACACGTGTTCACATTATTAGATAATTTAGTTAATTGCATGCTTAGAAATGTGCTCGATGACGATGGATTCTATGTGATCGGATCGTACCGTGTTGTGTTTTGTGCGATCGTGGGCCTAGAGTGACAGTTGTTAGCGCTTAGGCACCCTATGTCGGTGTGGGAGTGACACGGCGCCGATGTGGTAGTGGTGGGGTGACGCCTAGAGAGAGGGTCATTTGGTGTACCCCGGGATATAACTAGTACCGATGTGGGAGTGGTACATTCGGAGTGTCACTCGTGCTGGGGGAAGCAGAATCACCTGGAGCCTGTCAGGCCGGAGTAGCCAGCGCGCTATCCGAGGAGTTACTGTTTGGTCTCAACGGGTCGGAGTTTCTCGCGTTCGCCTGTGTGGTTGGCGTGTTTTGCCGAGACGCTGGTTGTGGGCTCCGTGATATAATCGTTTCAGAATTGTGCATGTTATATTTCGAATGCATGTGTTTTATATTAAGATATAGGAATTATGTTTACTGCTTTACTTGCTTAAATTATCTTTATTTATGTTGCTGCATTTGTGGGTGCGTGAGTGGGCGATGGGGATCGAAAGATCCCTACTGAGTCTTTTCAATGAGACTCACCCCTGCGATTTTCAGGTGAGGGTTCCAGGCAGGCACAACGAGGAGAGTGTTGCTTTGGGTCGCGCGCCAGTAGCCGTTGTTCTAAGGTATGCCCCGATATAGTTGTCATTTTATTTTCTAGCATGTATGCATAATTATTTCCTTTCTGATGGAGTATGTAATTATTTGCTGAGTCGAGTCGCATTGTAATAATTTTTAATTCTTACATTTCCTTTATAATTCAATGAGATGTGAATGTTTAGCTTAGTTTATTATTTATTTTCCAAACTTATCAAGATCCTGGTTTGGCTCCAAATTAATGATTCGGTACCTATTTAGTAATCGGATCCCCGATTATAAGATAACGGGTCGTTACAATAGTCATAGTAGATCCATACGTGAAGATATACTATTTAGGTTACAAGACATGTTGGACAATATAAATCCTTATCTCGAGACCAAATGGTTGGCATGCATATCAGAATTCTTAATAAAAGAATACAAGATGGTAGACAATATATCCATCCAACATGTGATGAAATTGTTGCATTGATTATTGGAGATAGATCTGAACATGTTAATGATCATGACATAGTGGCTCAAAAGTATACTGGTCAACTGTAGAGAATTATTGAGACACATCTGAGTTACATGCCCTTACAATATCCATTATTATTCTCATTTGTTGAAGAAGGTTGGAGATCAGCGATTCCATATAGAGAAGATCATCAAAGACAAACTAGGTTAAACAAAGTTTCAATTCGAGAATTTTATGCATATAGATTACAATTTAGAGAAAATGAAGGAAAGACATTTTTCAAAAGTGAGAGATTGTTTCGACAATATGTTATTAATGTTTATGTTATAATTGAAGAATAACAGTTATTCTGGATTTGGAAAAATCAGATAACAAAACAAACAAAACTATACCAATGTTTGGAAGATGCAGTAACATATAGATAAACAAACGTTGGAGTTGTTGGTCGACATCTAATCCTCCCTTTCTCACTTCATGGTGGTCTATGGACATTTATCAAAACTATCAAGATACAATCTATATATGTCGTTGGACTGGACCTCCTACTTATTTTATCACATTTACATGCAATCTTAAGTGGTATGAAATTGAGGAAGAACTTATAAGATAGTTAAAAGGTTGAAGAAAGGCCATATATTATTTCTCGAGTTTTTAAGCTTAGATTGACGGAACTGTTAAAAGACTTGAAGGAGAAAAAACTTTTCGGTTAAATCATTTTAGGTGTGTACGTAAACTTTATACTTAATAAATTAAATTTTATATATTCTTTAATATAAAATTTATCATTAAAAGGATGTCCATGTTGTCGAGTTTTAAAAACGTGGTCTTCCACATACAAACATTCTAATAATAGTTTCACAACAAGACAAGGTAACCTCTTCCAAAGAAATTGATGGCATTATTTGTGCATAATTATTAGATCAAGAAAAGGAGTCTAAAGCTTCTGAAACTATTTCAAAGTATAAGATTCATGGTCCATATGGTATTTTGAATCCAAAAGGTCCTTGCATGATAGGAGAAAAGTGTAGTAAACACTACCAAAAATAATTTGTTGATGAAACAACCATCGATAGTAATGGATATATAATCTATCAAAGACGGAATGATAGATGATACCTCACAATAAATGGAGTCGAAATCGATAACCGATGGGTGGCACTTTACAACGAAGATTTGGTTACTAGATATGATGCATAAAGAAATTTATGCTCAAACAAAGGTCTTCAAATACTTATACAAATACATTCATAAAGGACATGATAGGACAACAATAGTAATCGAAGATAATAGCGTGCCTCAATAAAATGAGGAAAGAAAACAATTTAAAGAAGTTGAGGAGTTAAAGTAATATTTAGATTACAAATACATATCAGGTATTGAAGGATGTTGGAGAATACTTAATTTTACTTTGCATGAACAATATCCTATAGTCCAACACTTATAATTTTATTTATCAAAATAACAGACGGTCGCGTTTACTGATAATAGTGATCTACATGAAATCATAGAAAGATCAGATGTCGGAAAAACAATGCTTACTGAACGGTTTAGAATGAACACTCTTTATGAAGATGTTAAACAATTCACATATCTTCAATTTCTAGAAACATGGGTTTGGAATAAAAAAATTAAAAGAGTGGACAAGAAGAAAAGCAAGAATGACAGTTGGTAGATGATGCTATGAACACCCCACTTCAGGTGAGCATTTCTGTCTTCGGATGTTGTTGTGTATCAAAAATGATGTAACAAGTTATAACGACTCGCCACCTTATAATCGGAGATCCGATTACTAAATGGGCATCGAATTATTAAAAACTAGAGCCAAACCAGGATCTCGATAAGTTTGGAAATAAATGATAAACTAAGCTAAACATCTACATCACATCGAATTGTAAAGGAAGTAAAAAAATTAAAAAATATTACAATTCAACTTGACTCAGCAAATAATCACATACTCTAACTAAAAAGAAATAATTAAGCATACAGGCCAGAAAAAAAAAATAACAACTACATCGGGACATATCCCGGAACAGTGGCTGCTGGCGCGCAACTCGAGACAACACTCTCCTCGCTACGCCTGTCTGGAACCCTCACCTGAAAATCGCAGGCGGTGAGTCTTATCAAAATGGACTCAGTAGGGATCTTTCGATCCCCACCACCCACTCACACACCCACAAGCGCAATAACACAAATATAGGTAATTTAAATAAATAAAGTAGTAAACACAACTTCCAGATTTCAATATAAAACACATGCATTCATAACAATAACATGCACGACTCTGAAACCACCCCACCACGGAGTCCACAACTAGCGTCTCAGTTAAATACACAAATCACGCGGTCGAACGTGGGAAACACCGACCTACTGAGACCAAACAGCAACCCCTCGGATAGCGCGCTGACTACTCCGGTCACTACTCCGGCCTGACCGGCTCTAGGTGGTTCTACTTTCCCCAGCATGAGTGACACTCCGAATGTACCGCTCCCACACCAATACTAGCTATACCGCCGGGTACACTAGGTGACCCTCTCTCTAGGCGTCACCCCACCACTCCCACACCGGCGTTGTGTCACTCCCACACCAACGCAGGGTGCCTAAGCGCTAACAACTGTCACTTTAGGTCCACGATCGCACAAAACACGTCACAGTGCGATCCGAACACGTAGAAATCCTCAACTTCAAAATATGGTTTTAAGCATGTATTTTAACCAAGCTATCTAACAATATAAACACGTGTTAATTGCATAGATTACTGAAGTTCTGTCTTGAATCGCGTCGCCCGTGGCTGACGTCATTCAAGATTCATAAACTGGTTCATACGAAAACTGACCTCAGAATGGCCTAAAACGCGTCGTGAAAGGTAGTCACCTTTTAAAAGGCGTCGCTGACCCTAGTCGCCTAATCACGACAGAAATAGAATCAAGCCTCGGGGTGATCCAAACTAAATCGCGTCGTTCAAAGGAGTCGCCATTTAAATGGCGTCACTGTCCACAGACGCCATTTAATCCAGAGACAGAGTCCGTTATCTGGGATAAATCGCGTCATGGATGGAAGCCGCCTTTTAAATGGCGTCGCTGTCCCCAGACGTCATTTAACCCTCACAGACAGGTTCCCCTCCGGCCTTCTCCGAGTTACAAAACGGGATTTCTCCCCCAAATCGTATAAAAATATATTAAAACAGGAAAGGAGGAGGAGAATCCAAATAGCCGTTAAAAGCCCACCATTTCTCATTTTGTGAAATTAGCATTTTCACCCCGAAAACCCCCTAAACATGCTTGAAAGTGGGAAAACATGGTTTTATTCGAAACACAAAGGAGATCGTCACCCTACCGGTTACTTGAACTCCTCCTAACTCCTAGCCACCGTACCGCCAAGCCACGAACCGCTGCCGGTACCGCCGTGGATGCCGTTACTCCACCAGGACATCGGCCGCCGTCCGGAGAGCAATACGTCGCGGAGGAAATGGTGGTGGTAGTGGTGGAAGTTAAGGGGTTGATGGAGTAGAGGGAGAGGAGGAAAGGGGAGAGGAAAAGAAGGGGAAGCGGAAGGGGACGTCGGGGGTTCGGAGAGAAGGAGGAGGAGAGAGAAAGAAGTGGAGAAAATGAGGAAAAGGAGGGAGGGTTCGCGGGGTCAAACGGAAACTAACTAAAACGTGTCGTCCAAGACCGACGCCAATCAGACGACAAGACGGGGTCGTACGCTGACATACTAGGGCCGTACTCTGAATGGCGTCGTCCATTCAAGACGTCGTTCAGATGATAAGACCGGGGCCGTACTCCCGCGGCCGAAAACCAGCCCACGTGGCGCTCACGTGGCACAAGCTAAAATGCGTCCCACCAACCGGACGCCGTTTGAACGCGTTTCGCAAGCTCGACGCGAAAAAGAACTCAAGCCCCAGCCCCACAAAGGCCCAAAACCAAGGAGTCCGACATTAAAACTGACCCGATAACTGGATCTGAAACATCAATCCTTACATTCTCCCCCCCTTAAAAGAATTTCGTCCTCAAAATTGTCGCTATATAAAAAAAAGATTGCATGGGTAAAAAGGAGAATTTACGAGAAAAGATAGGAAAATTGTTCTCGCATCTCATCCTCGCGCTCTCAGGTTGCCTCGCCTCCGGAGCGATGCTACCAAATCACCTTAACCAGGGGAACAACCTTATTTTGAAGAACATGTTCTCTGCGATCCTCAATATGCACTGAAAATTCTGGAAAGGACAAGTCCTCAACGACTTCCAACTCCGAAAAGTCCAAAACATGAGATGGATCATGAACATATTTCCGCAGGAAAGAAACATGGAACACATCGTGCACTCCTGCAAGACTGGATGGCAAGGCTAGCTGATACGCAGTTTCCCCAATTTGAGTAAGAATGGGAAAAGGTCCAATATATCGCGGACTCAGCTTACCTCGCTTCCCGAATCTCATCACACCTTTGGAGGGTGAGACTCAGAGAAATACGTGGTCCCCAACCTCAAACTCAAGCGGTCTCCTACGGATATCGACATAACTCTTCTGCCTACTCTGAGCTGTAGTCAACCTCTGCTGCACCACTCTGGCAATCTCAGCACACTGCTGTACCAACTCTGGCCCTACTATCTGCCTCTTGCCAATCTCAGATCAATTCACAGGAGATCAACACGGCCGCCCATACAATGCCTCATATGGCGCCATACTGATACTAGAATGATAACTGTTGTTATAAACAAATTCCACTATAGACAAGTGTTGTTCCCAAGAACCTCCCCAATCTAGGCAACATGCCCTGAGCATATCCTTCAGTGTCTGAATGGTTCTCTCCGACTGCCCATCAGTTTTGGGATGGTAAGCCGAGTTGAAGGCTAACTGCGTACCCAAGGCCTTCTGAAAACTTCTCCATAATCTAGAAGTAAATCTCGGATCTCGGTCTGACACGACGGACAAAGGCACCCCATGCAGAGAGATGATCCGGTCCACAAACAACTTAGCCAACTTACCGACTGACCAGTCCTTCCTAATAGCTAGAAAGTGCGCAGACTTGGTCAATCGATCAACAATGACCCAGATTGCATCTCTTCTACCGGGTGACATGGGTAATCCCATCACAAAGTCTATGGTCACATGTTTCCATTTTCATTCTGAAATCGGTAATGGCTGCAGCAACCCTCCTGGTCTCTGGTGTTCTGCCTTAACCTGCTGACAAGTCAGGCACCTTGCCACATAATCAGCTACGTCCTTCTTCATACCAGGCCACCAAAAGTGCCTCCTCAAACAATGATACATCTTAGTCGTTCCGGAATGCACTGCATATCTAGAACGGTGTACCTCATTCAAGACACTCTTGCGCACCTCTTCCTCATCTGGAACATAGAGTCTACCTCTAAATCTGACTATGCCATCATCCCATAACTCTATCTCTGATATCTAGAGAATCTGCGGCAGCTCTGCATCTGCCCTTTGAGCCTCGATTATTGCATGGTACACTGCTGGCCTCACAGTCAAGCTAGCCAACATAGCTCTATCAACCTCCCGTAGAATCTTAAAGGAAGATTCCACAACCTGCTCAAATAACCTCCATTCTTGAATCATAAGATATGACACGACCGTCTTCCGACTCAAGGCATCTGCCACCACGTTTGTCTTGCCCGAATGATAATAAAGGTTAAGATTATAATCCTTGATAAACTCCATCCACCGGCGTTGCCTCAAGTTCAAATCCTTATGCGTGAATACATACTTCAGGCTCTTGTGATCGGTAAAAACCTGAAACTTCGCTCCATGCAAATAGTGCCGCCAGATCTTCAGTGCAAATACTACAGCTGCCAACTCTAAGTCATAAGTGTAATAGTTCTCCTCATGCTTCTTTAGCTGCCTAGAAGCATAGGCCACAACCATACCATGTTGCATTAGAACTGCATCGAAACCTCGACGAGATGCATCTGAGTAAACCACGAATCCACCAGAACCTGATGGAAGCACCAGAACTAGAGCCGAAGTAAGACGAGTCTTCAACTCAATGAAGCTCTGCTCACACTCCTCGGTCCACACAAAACGAACTCTCTTACTAGTCAACCTCGACAAGGGGGTCGCTATCGAAGAAAAATCCTAGACGAACAGTCAGTAATATCCTGCTAACCCCAGGAAGCTCCAGATCTCAGTTACTGTTGTCCGTCTGCCCCAATCCATCACTGCCTCAATTTTGGCTGGATCCACTGCAATGCCATCCCTGGAAATGACATGCCCCAGGAAGTGCACCTTATCTAACCAGAATTCACACTTGCTAAATTTGGCATAGAGTTGGTGCTCTCTCAGAACTTGCAACACCACCTGAAGATGTGTGGCATGCTCTTCCTTAGAAGAAGAATATACCAAAATATTATCTACAAATACCACCACAAATTGATCCAGGTAGGCCCTGAAGACCCGGTTCATCAAATCCATAAAAGTCGCCGGAGCATTGGTTAAGCCGAAAGGCATAACCAAAAACTCATAATGTCCGTACTAAGTCCTAAAAGCTGTTTTACTCACATCAACCTCACGGATCCTCATATGGTAGTACCCTGATCTCAAGTCAATCTTCGAAAACACCTTCGCAGATTGCAACTGATCCATCAGATCATCGATCTTCGGAAGTGGGTACTTGTTCTTTATTGTTACCTGGTCCAGCTGCCTCTAATCAATGCACAGCCTCAGAGAACCATCCTTCTTCCTAACAAACAGAATTGGAGCACCCCACGGAGAAGTACTGGGACGGATAAAACCCTTATCCAGCAGTTCCTGCAACTACGCTTTCAACTTAGCGAGTTCGGCCGGAGCCATCCGATACGGGGCCTTAGACAAGGGCGTCGTACCTGGTGCAAGCTCAATAGTGAATTCAACCTCTCGCTGAGGAGGAAGGCCAGACAACTCCTCATGAAACACATCAACAAAGTTACAAACTATATGTAACTCCCAAGGACTGGAACCACTACTAACACCAGCTATAACAACAGAGGCAAGGAAAGTCTCACAGCCACCAACAAGCAACCTCTGGGCCTTAAAAGCAGAAATAAGAATACCACGATAAGAGAGCCTAATACCTTGGAAGTAGAAGGCCGGAATGTCCGGAATAGAGAAACGCACCCTCTTCCTATGGCAGTCCACCTCGGCATAATAAGCCTCCAACCAGTCCATGCCCAAGATGACATCAAAGTCAAGAATGGCAAGCACAACTAACTTGGCAGGTAACTGATGACCCTCAATGGTCAAGGGAACCTCACTCAAACAGTTATAAGTCAACATGAAATCCCCATAAGGAACCTTAACCATCATTCCATCAGATAACTCATCAATGGGTGCAGAAAGAATATCTACGAACTACTCAGAAATAAAAGAATGCGAAGCACCTGAATCAATCAACACATGAGCAGAGTTCCCAAAGACAGAAAGTGTACCTTCCACCAAGTTGGACGCACGAACCTCCTTCATGGTGATAGTTAGAACTCTGCCCTGGATCCTCGGCTTCTTCTGATCACCCGGTTCCTGCCCTTGACCATGCCCCTGCGAATAAGACCTCGCCAAATGGCCCTACTGGCCGCAAGTATAACACCTCCCAGAAAATGTAGGATACTGAGTCCCTCCGTGAGTACCACCACAATGACGACAAGCTGCCGGAAGCCTCCGAGCTGTCTCCTGCTGGGCACTGGATACCGACTGACTCTACTGGCTCTGCCTAGGTCTGCTACTGCCACTGTTGTTGCCACTGCCTCGAAAGAACCTCCTGAATCTGGAGCTGAGTGAAGACGATCCTGATCCGGACGAAGGAGCTGTTGCTGCTGTCTTTCCCTTGCCATAAGCTGGCCCCTGAGTAGTCAATCCCCTCTCTCGAGCCGACTGATCATGCTGTGCCTCTACTATCGCGGCACACTTAACCGCCGATGCCAAGTTCGTACAACAGTGGGATGCCACAAAACTCCTCAAATTGGACCTCAGTCTATCCACGAACCTCTCAGTCCGATGCTCTTCGTCTCCTGAAATAAAAGGCACAAACCTCCCAAGCGAAACAAATTTCATCTGGTACTCGATCACTGTCATGCTCCCTTGGATAAACTCCATAAATTCCCTCTCTTTAGCCTTCTAGACATGCCTAGGGAAGTACTGCGCATTGAATTCCTTCACAAATGTCTCCCATGGAATCTCCCTGAGATTCCTGTCCGCATAAGACAAGTTCTTCAAAGTAGTCCACCAGTCATAGGCATCATCCTTCAACATGAAGGTAGCCAACGGAATCCTCTCAACTGTCGTACAATCCATGGTATCAAAAGTCTTCTCCAACTCCTTTACCCAATGAACGGCCTCATCAGGGTTGGGATGACCGATAAAATGAGGCGGCTTCAGCTTCAGGAATCTCTCCAGAGCAGCTGAAGGCCCTCTCCGAGTACTAGAACTCTCACTAGGGTCTCGAGTCTGATATCTAGTCATCGTGTCCATCATAGCCTCCATAAAACGCTCCATATTCGGCCTACCGGCCTCAGATCTATTAGGAATATCTCCCTGCTCCCTAATAACTGGCACTCTCTTCTTATTTGAGCCATCTAATCGCCTACAATCACAAAGATCGAAAATTCTAATTAGAATCCCAAAACCTACACTACCGTTGTGCCTGTACGGGATAATGTAATTATTTGCCGAAATTACAATCTAAAACGCGTCCCACCAACCGGACGCCGTTTGAACTGCGTCGAGCTTGCCCCAGCCCCACAAGGACCCAAAACCTAGGAGTCTGACATCGAAACTGATCCGATAACTAGATCCGAAACCTCAATCCTTACACAAGTTATATTGATTTGAGAACTATGAATGACATCATTTACTGAACATTTAAAACTGCATGTGCAGCAGTTAGATTACTAGATGATGACAATGAATGGCATAAAGTGTTAACTAAAGATCTACATGGGCAACTGGACATCAACTGTAAAATATGTTTGCATCTTATTAATATTTTGTGAAGTCTCAAATTCAGAGCAACTTTGAGAGCAACATTGAGAAAGTTTATCAGGTGACATTTTGAATAGGATAAGAAGACATATAAGAAATCCATCATTAGTCATACCATCAAACCAATTGGAAAATGATGCATTCCTATAAATTGAAAAGATTTTAAATCAAAATGGAAGATCTTTAAGAGATTTTTCAATAATGCCACTGCATGTACATGAAGATATAGTTAGTAATAGGTTCATTTTAGAAGAGTTGATCTATACTAAAGATGAATGTTGTTTCTAAAATTTGACAAGCTACATGAAGCAGTAAATAAGGAGCAGAAGGTTATATTTGCTTGTATAATTCAAGCATGTGAAAGAAAATTAAATGAATTATTCTTGATTTATGGCAGTGGTGGTACTGTAAAGACATATCTTTAGAGAACATTACTTGTAAAGATCAGATTTAAAGGAAAAATTATATTAGTTGTAACCTCTTCAGGTGTTGTTGCACTATTACTACCAAGAGGACGAACATCTCATTCTAAATTTAAGATATCATTGGTATTAAATGAAACTTATACATGTCTCCGTCAACAATCAAATATTTCCAAGTTTTTAACGAACAGAGCTTGTTATATGTGATGAAGCATTAACGATGCACTGTTATTGTTAAGCCCTTGATTTGGTTCAGTTATTTAGACTTACTTCGGATTCAAGTTACGTAACTACAGAACCAAATAGCATACAAATCTAACATGAATGATGAGAGACCAATAACCAAGAAATATAAAATGTCAATTACCATCAAGTACTCAAATTAAATTGTCATTGCTAATACCATAATTTCACAAATTTATCATTAAGACAAGGATCTTCGAAGTACATTAAATATCTGATAGAAATAAAATTATCTAACTCACTAAAGAAATTAAAAAATACATATCTCACTCAAACCTTACTACAACAATCTACTTTAATAGAAAATCAAACTAAACTAGATAACCTCGTGCAGTGAACTGAATTAGAACTTTGAAGGCAAGTCCTTCTGTCCTAACTCTTCTTCCTTTGACTCTAAAAATGTCAATAGGTTTATGAATACAACTACTCAGTAGGCAAATCAAATCTACTAAATGATAAATCTATAATAGTTGAAAAGTAATGATAGTAAATATATGAAGCAAAAGAAATATAATCAGGCATTACATTTTTACTTCTGCCTAATAGTCGAACATCACAATATATCAATAATCAAATTTATTAAGCTTATTCAAGAGACAAAATTAGTTATTTGGGATGAAGCACCAATGATGTATAGATATGCATTTGATGCAGTCGATCATATTTTTAAAGACCTAATAAAATTTAAAGATAAACACTCATTAGAAAAAGTCTTTGGCTAACTATAAAAAATTAGAATGCCTTGTCATTGGGTAGCCCATGCCCATCAAAGTCCAACGTGGGTTGGTTTCCTCACGTTGGGTTGGGCACTGCAATATTTGTCAGTTGCCACCTCATTCAACACCCCTAGACAAGATCCAACAGTCCTAGGTGGTTGTTAACAAAAAATATTTTGTTATCATGGAACAGAAAAGTTTTTTCCCATATATATATATATATGACTTATGACTGGTCATAACCAGGGCCACGCAATTATTCCTCAAATGACACGCTGGTCATAATGGAATGAGATTGTTTGGACCGTGGTGTGCCCTCAAACACACCAAATGAAGATGTACTTGCTCAGTCCCATCACTTCAAGGATACATGACCCATTCACCGTCCCTTTGGAGTGTCTAGTGGCACACTAAGGTCCAGACAATAAGATCCAAACGATCTCATTCTGGTCATAATCAGAGCCGGAAAATTGAATAGTCAAGGGTTTTTTTGTTTCTTTGACTAAGAATAGTCAAGTCACACACTGGTCATACATCTACCCATATCACCAAGGCTAGGCAACTAAACAGCCAAGGAATCTGAACCGGCTAACTATAAAATTTAGAAACCAGATCGCATCAACCGGCTAATTATAAAAAATCTGAACCGGAAGCTTTTCCAGTTCGGTTTATCAAAAAACCATCATCTTTAAAAAATAGAGAGAACTAATTAAAATTCGCCTAGTTTAACCTGGTTCCATTATAACAAGGTCTCACTTGAAAGGGTTCAAATTTGAATTTACCACCATTACTTGAACATAACATATGCACAAAAAAAGACAACGAATTTTGTGATAGAAAATCGATATATTTAATGCTACTTAATTAAATCAAGTGGTCTAGTCGAAATAGCTGTTCTAAGCGGTTGGTCCAAATTTGATCAGACCGAAGGCATCTCCGGTTCACTGATCGATTCAGTTTTGAAAATATTACTTTTTTGTTTAACAAAATTATTTTAGCTATTTACTTAGAGCGTAAGACCTATTAATCGTTTATAATTAATGTCATTTTCACAGGTGTAATGAGCAAAATACTACTTGAAGAATGAGTCGGATATTTAGCTGCAATCAACGGCTTAGATGGACATCAAGTCTGGCATTATGTCTCCAGAACCAGAACTTCATGTTTCTAGGGCTGTGTCTATCCACCTTGATGATCAATTATACGTTAACCTGCATAAGAACCTGGTCAGGGATGGGATGGTTGTAAGGAGATGCCTAAATGGTGCGAATGCTCCCTTCAGGCTTTCTACCAAGGTCTTCATTCGAACACTCATACAAATAGAGCACATGAGAAGGGAATTCTTAATATGTGGGCTCAGTTGGACCACATGGGCTGCATGGGGTGCTTGTTGGGCTTCAAGACATGGACGGAACCCAAAGACCCCATGGGCCTATCGAGCCTACGCCATCTCCACGCTCTTTAATAGCTAAGGTTATAAGCTTTTCCTCTTCTAGGGTTCTGAGCCAGTTTCCCAATAAGCGAAAGCAAGTACATGGCAAGACTCTACTCCATGCGCTCGAGTCCAAAATGGCAGAATAAAGCTTAAGTCATGATAATGTGCTAAAGGTAGATAAATGCGTACATATGATATGTAACTACGCGGGGAGGGTTAAAAAAGATTTATTGTCAAATATTCTGCCCTTCTTCGACGTATAATTCCACATCTAAAATCGTGCAGATGCTGGAAGGGGATTATCTATGTAAGGAAAGAGTAATACTTATTGCACCACTAGTAGTTTAGCACTGCACTGCAAGCGCACAGGCACAGCCATCCGATCGGCTTGGATGGAATGGCTGCAGCAGCAGCAGCAGGCGGTTTATTGTTTCATGGTTTTTTTTAACTTAGGAGAGTGGAGGGAACCCTAGGAGATTGGATGGTTGAAAAAAAAAAAAAGTAGAATGGTTTTTTTATTATTACTATTATTTTTTAATTATTTGATCAAAGATTGGACGGTATAATGGCTCATTTAGGATTGCCCCAGATTTTGGGAAAAATAAAAAATAATTTTTTTACCTACAATTATAATCATCTCATCAAATCAGATTGAACAGCTACCCATTTGAAGTGCACCAGTATTACTCATAATGAAATGTACCCCATGCAAACTGACTCTAAGGCCAAGACCCAAGGACCATGAACTCAGAGTCCAGATAAGGCCCATTTATTCCAATTTTCTTATACTAATGTATACAATGTTTGTTTATAACACTTTTATAATACTTGCCAGATTTCAAGATTCCAACTTTTTTTGAGAAGCTTAAAATATCTATAGTAAAAACAAATGGCAATATATCTCATTTAACATCTTGAATTCTTCCAAGAGTTAAAATTTTGAAATGAGACACTTGGAAAAGGATAGTGGGGGAATTCCCCCCTTTGGAAAGCTGCACACACTAGCCGATTTTAAAACAAACGCAGGCTAAATGTTAAGTCCATTATCTGATTCCAAATCTACTTCATGAGGAGAGTGAAAATGTAAAAGGAAGCACTTAACCATTTCTATTTCTATTTTTTATATTTTTGTCACGGGAACATGATGTCTCGTATTTCCATATCCAACCAATGTACCTTTCCAGCATTGAGAGTCCAAAATGGCTCTTTAAGAAAGATAAGATAAAATGGAATCCAATTTAATGTTGGGAAAGGAATAATTTTGTCTTTGATTCTCCTTCAAACATAAAGATATGAAAGTAACTATAGCCATTATGTGATTCTTTTCCGAAGCTTAGAGGAAGCATTAGTGTCCAATTTTTGGCCTCTTGGGGTATAAATGATGAGAATTAATAATTGTGTTTGTAGACCTAGCATGCATGAACGAACTCGTCGTGGTGATCTAATCCTTAAATAGTACGTTCAAGTTAAAATTTTCGATGATCAGATCAGGTTCACGTCATATCATCTTGCACCAAGTAGTTTCATCACATCACATTGGGTTAGGAACGTGAATTTTGTTTTTTGTCGCAAACTATCGTATAACTCACTCCGACAAGTAATTTTTGACCCTTATTTTCTCTTGATCCATTCTAACGTTAGCTACCTCGATGGGGATCCAAGGATAAATTACATTAGCTAACCTGAAGTCAATTGGTTAGGCCAACCAACCTTTGTCCAACATCATTAATGACTCAACCTAAATCCAACCTAATCTGAGTTGTTGCTTCTGATCTGTGTTTCCTTTCAACCTTGTATAGGAGGAGGATGAATGCATTTATGAAATTGTTTGATTTTATTTATCGCATTATATGCTTTATGACATCTAAATCGTGCTATTTTAGCATCTATCTTGAATTATTCATCAACAGTAGTTGTTGATGTCTCATTATATTACATGTAAAAGGGGTTGGGGAATCTATCAATCAAATTTGGTATACTTGGAATTTTCTATGTCGACTTCACTAGCTAGGATAACATGAAACTAGTCCTACTAAGTTTTTCAAGATGTGCAAGTATTTATTAAAAACCCTTTTGGAAATCCTAGTGGAGAAAATCTTGAATGCAGCAATATTTAACGCTTAAGCTTCTCTAGAAACCTTTGTGTATAAGATTCCATAGGTCACAACAAAGATTGAATTCATTATCACTAAAAGCTTTAAAGTTAATGTAGCCACTTTTGCAACCTTTTATGTACAAGATTCTGCAATTCATAGCACAAAAAAGAAATAAAATCCATTAGTCATTTCCTAAAAACTTTTGAGAATAAAATTCTACTCTATCACACACACACACAAAAAACAGATTTTTACATTTGCTACAACATAATCGTAAAGACAAAGCTATCCTTCTATATATATATTTATCTCTTTGCATCTTAATCGCTGATTATAGCATTTAAATTTTTTGATCCATTGAATCCAAAGACAATCCACAATAGTGATATGGACGTAGGACAATAGCCCAATGACAACTCATTGTACACTTGGGACGCACATGTGTCAAAAGCCCGAATGAAAAGATGGACAAAATGTTAAAACCAAAGAAACAATTTAACAAGCACTTTGTATGCGCGAATATGGAACCCAAATTGCTGCATTTGATTGCTGTAGAAGTGGGCGAATGTGGAAGCGTTTGGCAGCAGGTGTGGCGTGGAAGAGGTGGCATGTCGGGTCTCCTGATGGCAGGGTGACGAAGATGTCATCGGGCACATAGAGGATGGGCACGGGAGTTGAGGCCCGCGTGTTCTATGCATATCATGAAAGAGTTTTATTTGTTGCACTATAGGGGGACAAAATAGGTGATTTGGAATGAGCCCTTCTATCCAAACACGTCATTTAGAACCTGACATGACTCTTGTCCCGCCTTAAATGCATGTTGACGTCAGCATACGTCAACGCACATGGGGTTGGATTAAGAAAAAAAAAATTACCCCCTCCCAGAACACATGCTCTTGAGAGTCTCAGGATGCTCTCGAGAGCTTCCTGATGAGCTTCAAGAGCATCCTAAGGATCTCGAGAGCATGTGCTCACAAGAACGTGCACGCTCTCGAGAGCACATGTCAATTTTTTTTAATATGGCCCCCATGTGCACTAACGTCGGCGTGCATTTAAGGCGTGGACAGGGGCCATGTGGGGTTCTAGGTAGCGTGTTTAAATGGGGGTTGAGCTCATTCCAAGTCACATATTTTGTCCCCCTGTGATGTAACAAGTAAAAGTCATCAAGAACATAAGGCAAAACTTCATGCCAGAGTAGATGGAGGCCACTTCCTAATTGAGCCGGGGAAAATAGATATGGGGATTCCTCGTAGGTTTTAGCAAGTCACAAGACAACTGGCAAATATGTAAGGGGAAAAAGGCTCCTCCTAGTGTGGATGCAACAATGAAGAAAAAGGAGAAAAGGTGAAGAACGAATTCCACTGAAAGAAGTGATAGAATAGAATAAGACTCCATTTGGTTTGACTGTTGAGGGAGAAAAAGGTGGGGAGCAGCCATCCGATACTCACTGAGCATCCAAAAGTGTTTCCAAATTAACCATTCATTCTTAGGCTTCTGTCTAGGAAGAGATTAAGAAAAGGTAGAGAGAGATAAAAAGAAGGGAATAATCATTACTAACATTTTTAAAAGCCAAGGATGGGTGAGTTTTTGGGTGGCTTTTAGATTATCAACTACCTCCTCCACTACAGAAGTCGAACCAAATGCAACCTAAAAAGAAGATTTAGGGCAGGGTACAAGTTTCTAAGAAACAAAACAAAACATAATAAAACAAAGCAAAACAAAACAAAAGACTAAAAGAAGAAGAACGGTGTAAGAAGAAAAAGGAGAAAGGTAGAGGAAGAAGAGGACGATGGCATCAGCAACTATAGATGGGATGCGTGCGAGCCACTGTGGGAAGGAGGAAGATGATGGTGGCGCATCAATAAGGCCTCTCACCCTTGCCCCTCTCAAGCCCCCTCTCTCAGGGTGGCAATGCTCCTCACCAGCCCATCGTTAGGGTTTCTTCAAAAAGAAGACAATATTTTTTTCTTCATTTCCTCTCCAACGATTCAATACAAGGGACGTTACAGTTTGAATATGACATGTTCACTCTTCCCAAGCCAAGGGTATCCATTACTTCCTACATAGAAGGTAGAGTAATACTCATTGCACTAAGGGTCAATGCAGTGGTAAACAAAAAAATATTTTTTTAAAAAAAAAATTAGATGGGTTCTAAAGTGTCCTACACGTCCATATAGGCCGATCTCCGATCGGACAACCCAAAAAAAATTTAAAAATCTGAACTCAGCCTATTAAAGGCATTTTTTATTATTCATTGGGGCTTGATTTTTTTTGCAGATTTTCTTTTAGTCATCTGGTTGGAGATTAGCCTATGTGGACTGTAAAAGACACCTTGAGACCCACCTAAAAAAATTCAAAAAATATTTTTTTTCGAATTTACCCACTGCACTGACCCTCGGTGCAACAGTGAGGGTCAGTGCAATGAGTGTTACTCTAAAAGGTAAGGCCCATTTACATGTTGGCCCCTCTAAGACAAGTCTAATTGAAACAAAAAAAAGATATAATTAAACTTTAATCTCTGTAAATACAACATATATATTTACAAAAAAAAAACTATAATACAGTGATTTACGGATAAGCCACCACGATCCTTCGTGAATTAGTGTAAGACCCTTAAGTGTCATAAAAAAGTGTTGCAAAGGGCCCACCAAAAGATGTCCAAAAAGACTTTTTTTTTGTAAGAAAGTTGAAATTGTGAAGGCTTATTTATAGCTAGTTGGATTAAAGAGTTTGATCAGTAATATTGAAAGCAGCAAAAAAAGTGCTAGAATGAAATAAAATACTCAACAAAAACAGAAAATAAACATCCACTAAGTTGGCACCACGCATAATAAACTCTGCCCATAGACATGAGCGATCTTGCTCCCGCATCAGATATCCATTGTCTTCTTGTACAACTCGTTTCAATTTGCTAAATGAGGCCTACAGCCTTGCTTGAAGTGTTCATTTTGAGGGAGAGCAAAAATTTCACTCAGATTTATCCATAGCTGGGGAAATAAGAAGCAGTTTCCATTTCATGCATTCATGTCATCTTCCACCATCCTCTCAATCATCTCCCGCATTACCATCATATATAGCCACATTATGAAAGCAGCTTGTTGCCTCAACCTCTATGTGTTGCTGCTCTGTATTTGTAGCGGCATGCCCATAACAAGTAGTGCAGGAAGTTTACAACACTAAGCACACACATGAGCCAGTAAAACCTCTCCAAACGGTAGTGGTTAAGCCCGGTCCCAGCAAGCCACGGCCTATGGCTGCCGCTGCGTGTAGCACCATTCACTATCGACACAAGAACCGAGCTTAGATAGTACCCCAGAGCCAAGGATGCCCAAGAAAGTGATGTGGCCAGCGACTTCATCCCATCGGCTGCCTCTGTGAAGAAGAACTCGAGTAGGCCAGCAAGGGTGAAGAGGTCAGCAGAGCCTAGGAAAAGGTATTGTGGGGCGATCCAGAGAAAGGTGATGGGCAACGGCGCCCGCGAGTCTAGCATGCCCGACTTGGCTGCCACGCTCTTGCGCTTGGTCTCCACCAATGCTGCCACTGCCATGGCCACAACGGAGAGGATCAGCCCAACACCAATCCGCTGCAAGTGGGTGATGCCCAGTTCAGTCTTGGTCACCTTCCGAGCGAAGGGGACGATGACATGGTCGTAGATGGGGGCCATGATCATGATGAAGAGGACGGGAAATATGGGTAGTGATGCGGGTGGTACGGTGAAGGAGCCGAGCTTAGTGTTCATGGTGGCTGCTTGTTGGACGGAGAAAGTGGAGAGCTGGGCGAGGCAGCAGCTAAGCATGATGGTGCAGAGGAAGATGGGCATGATTCCAACTACCACCTTGACATCTTCAACTTCTTTCGCACTGCATGTGAGTGCTTGGTGGATGGGCTTCCTCTTCACAGCTCTGTCAAGGAATCTATAGTGTCCTCTTGATATATGTATGTTCTCAGTGGACGCCTTTAAGTTGGCATCCTCCTCTTCTTTCGACTCCTCCCTCGGGGACATTTTAGGAGGGGTCATGGCCAAGTCCATGACTGCATTGTTGTTGGGGCCTTGGGCAGTCCCAGTGCTAAAAATGGCTGCACATATCACCTGCCACACAAGAAGATAAAATATATATGGTTCCGTAATTAGCTATAATCAAGCTGTTCGACGAAATGACTGTGGATAGCATGAAAGGCAATTGTAGTACTCATCCATACTTTGGCAATGGTGGTGAAGGGACTTCCAGTAGGTATCTTGTTCCGATAGGTGGCTGAGCCTGCAAGGAAGACAGGGATGGACAAGACTATGGAGATGGTGGCAATGGCAAAGCCCCACTGCCAACCCATGTTGTCCTCCACCCACACAACGAAGGTGACGGCGATTAGGGCACCAAAGGCAAGACAGAAGACAAAGTAGTTGAAGAAGGTCGACCGCTCCTTGCGCCCTTGGACGGCGCCCTCGTCGAACTGCTCGGCACCATGGGCTGGCAGCGAGCCCTTGATGCCCCCCACGCCTAGTGCCACGAGGTAGAGGCCGATGAAGAACATGGCAGCCTTGCCTCCAGAGACTGGTTGACATGAGCTAGACAGGGGGTCGCACTTTGGGGGTTGCAACGAGGGCGCGTGAGCTTGGATTGTGAGCACAACTAACCCCTGTTATCAGACAAAAAGGTCAACCAGATGGTTAGCTCTGGGTCCCTCCGGGAACAAAATTGAAGAAGCCCATCATCAACTTTTTGGCACAAGGCCTCTTGATGGGCCATATATTTCTAAGCAATATTTATTATTACACCTGCATCGTCCGGCAGTATAGTTACATGCATCTAAAAGAATTTGAATTTTTTTAGTTAAATCCCACGTGTTAATTTGTACGGTCTGATCTCTAATGGGATGATCGAAAGAATTCTAAAAAGTAAACAATTGAGTCTCAATGAACACTAAAAATGCCCTCAACCCGCCGAACAAATTTTTATTTTTTTAAGAATCTTTTAGGTTATACAGGGTTCTACGGAGATGTGGAATATACAGGTCCCAACCTTAAAAGTTGAAAAAGAAAAAATTTTAATTTCTGCCAGGCTATGTAGCACTGCCTGAAATCTTTATTTCTTGTGGACAAGGATTTGAAGGGCCATCTTCTTAGTGGGGCCCATACCTTCTTTCGTGTGAGGGCCCTTGTTGATGTTGCATCAGTTAGACATAATAGCTCCACTGAAACTGAAGCTTGATGACAGAATTCAATGTCTAGATTGATCATCTATCACAGATTCGTAGTCATTTAATTTAAAGCCGTCGTAATAAACATCAAAAGGTATAGTGTGTTTATCGAAAGTAATTATCCACCCCTTACTCTGCAGTGGAACCTGCGCAGACTTCTTTAAGAAAAATTACACCTTCCATGCAAAGATATATATAATAGCATAAATATAATTCTCACTCGGGAGAGTAATAATTGAATCATTTGTCTATCTAAAGTGCTACCAGCGAGATAATTAGTAAGCATGTGAAGAGGCATACGCATATTTTCTTATGAAAAGGTTTTCATGTGGTCTAAAGTGGGATCCACTTAGATTTCTTTGAGGGTTGTACCTTCCATTGGGGTCATCTCAGAGACAACTTGGAGCCAGGAGAAAATGATGACAATGATGAGTGTGGACCTGTACATATGCACACATGCATCACACATGCCAGGACCCTGCATGGCACGGAAGCATCTAGGGACCCAATAGCATGACATAGAGCCAATCATGAGGGAGTGCAATTCCTCCTAGTACAGATTTGTATTGAACTCAGTCACTACAGAAAGAGAGAAGGAAGAAGTTTTTCATAAAAATTCTTCTTAGAGAATAGAAAAAGCACCGTATCAAGGTTTTTTTTTAAAACATTTATCTGATTTTACTGACCAAGTTCAATCTAAACTTGTACCTAGAAGATCACTATTCATCATCAAGACACGTCAATTTAATATGATGTTACTGATGGCAGCATAATATACTCGCTGAATGACATTGCGAGATACTGGTTAATTATAGGTTAGGTTTTCAGGGACACCTGTTTGTATATTCACTGCCCAAGATGCATTTAGGTTAGATGTGCCTTCAAAAAAAACTCATCTTCGCTGTGATAAAAAAATAAAAATTTTCATAAATTTTTAAATATTAAAATAAATCTCTTAATGTTGTTCTCATCTTTAGACTTTAATTTCTTTCTATCGTCCGATCTTGAAGATTAATCTTAGTTGTCCGATTGTACATGCATCAAAAAAATAACTTTAAAAAATATTAAAAATAGTCAAAAAATAGAAAATCCATCAGACTAATCTTTAGTAATGATCTCATCTTTTGAGATTTTAGTTTTGATCTTGAAAGAATGGCGCACTTGATTAGACAATGATGGTTAATTTTGTTGATCGGACGGTAAAAAATAAACTCAGAAGGGTAGGAACCACCTAGAGACAAAGGAGGGGGATATTTGAGTATTTAATTTTTTTGATATTTTCTATTTTTTTTACATCAAAATGAGAGTTTTTTTTGTAAGGGAAGGCGCATATAAATTAGATGATCTTGGGACGTGTTATATCATGTCCTATGTATACAAGGAATTCAACGCATCCTAAGGTACATCTAACTTAGATTCGCCTGCTCCAAAATCCACCTTCCTCATGTTTAAAAAAATAAAAATTATCAATAATCTTTAAATGTTCATGTAGATCCCTTAGAGTTATTCTCATCTTCAAGACTTTAATTTTCGCTATCTAATCTTGAAAATCAATGAAAACAATCTGATCGGACACATATCAAGAAAGCAATGTCTAAAAATATTAAATCAATAGTCAAAAAAAAAAAATCATCAGAGTTGATATTATCCCTTGAAGTTTTATTTTGATTTCTAACAAATGATATACTTGATTGGGCAGCTACTGTCCAATTTTTTTATCCCATGGTGACAATTATTTTTTATTATTTTTTAAGATCGAGATGTAGGTGTATATATATATATAGAGGTTGATAATAAGCTCTAGGGCACATCTAACTTAGACGTGTCCCATTGAAAACTTATGTTTTTTCATCTTAAAGAAATAAATAACATTGAAATTTTTTTAAATATTCAAATATCTTTATCTATGTTGTTTTTTACTCTTGAGATTTGATTTTCATTATTAGATCGAAAAATTTAACTACAATACTTCAAAAGTCTATTATGTAACGCTTTAATCTTTCTCTTCCCCTTATTCGAAGATAAATAGACAGAGGACTAACTTCTTCTGCAGAAGCTTTCTCTAAACTTAGCATTTGTTTAACTAATCTTCAAGAGTGGACAAGAAATTAATGTGTGCTGGCTTCTGTATAAATTTAAATTTAAATCTGAAAGAAATTTTTAGAGGAGGAATAAAAGAGGAAAAACTATACAAAATTTATAAACGGTGTTGTGCTGACCCAAACATCGCTAGCAATGGATATGCTGATACAGATGACTTAACGTAGGGCCCATTAATTTCTTTGATTGATCATCTAATTTAATATTTTTAATTTTATTAATTCTGTTACTAAAAAAAATATAGTTAGCAGATAATTCTGGCAACTTGCGCTTATCTTTGTTGACGCAGAACACCGGGACGCAGGGGATCCCGTTCCCGCGCGCTAACATCCTTCTGGCATAAAGTCGTTTGTCGTTTTCCCCTACCAGACCGCCACGTGTCGAAAGTGGCAGGCACTAACTTCCACGTAGTGGCCCAGTGGACCATGGCCCACTTCGACGGCCCGAAAATAGTACGGGCACCACTACCGACCATCGGCTAGCGGATACGAAGCTGGAAACCACAGAGCCACCATGGGCGGCGGCGGAGACGGCCGTGGGCGGCGGCACCGCTCCTGATGGGCGCGTGCCCAGAGAGAGAGAGACAGAGACAGAGGGGTTAGGAAGCGTACCAGGAACTCGATGGTGGCGCTAAGGAGGTAGATGCGGTAGGAGGTGGAGAGGGCGTCGCTGAGGAAGCCGCCGAGCAGGGCGAGGCAGAAGGCGGTGCCCATGAAGTTGGTGACCGTGTTGGCGGCGCGGGCCGGGGTAAAGTGCATGTAGCCCGACAGGTACCTCACCAGGTTGCTTGCGTTTGCCAGGTACGCCAGGTTCTCCAGCACCTCCACGGCTGCCATGTCCATGTATAACACTAGTCATGCATGTCATCTACCTATAGATGTAACCCACTGTGTAGATGCTAGCTAAAAGAGCAGGTTTTGATCCATTGTTGCACATGCAGGAGACACTGGAATTACCAGGCTTTCCCTCCCAAGCTAATTCCTTGATTGGCAATTGGAATATTAACACAAATGGATCTAAAGATCTTTCTAAACAAAAGTTTATATACAACATATATATAGATATAAACCACTGGTTTCCTTTCTAATCCGGGCTTCAAAAGTGGAAATGAAGGCCTGGGTCCCCTGCCTAGATGCGGGGTAGCTGCATGCTAAGTGCTAACAAAATATATAGGACAAAGGAGAGATGATCGGCTGTCATTCAGAAAGATATATACCCAGAACAAAGGAAGCTGCAAGCATGCCCCCATGTTTGCCCCTCAACGCCGGCCTGTTCCTCCAGTCCACATACCCCACCCATGTCCCCGCCGCCTGCCCTTCTTCCTGCAACAAGACATAAAGAGGAAACCCGAGCACCAGTCCGTGAGATGCATGCACTTACACATACCTAGTTGCAACTACTGTGGGCACTCTACAGAAACCAGAAGGAAGATAAGCATGAGGAACGCACCATTTCCATATCTGCAACTCCTTATCTGATATGAGTGCTGCTAGAGAGAGAGAGGGAGGGAGTGGAGCTGTGCTTGATGCGAGGGGAGGGAGCAGTCGTTGCAAGGCAGAACAAGGGTGGGGGTGGGTATTTAAAGAGAGGAGTGGCTCGACAGCTAGCGACCGTCACCTCTGCCGAAACGTATCCATGTCAGCTTGGAGTTCCGTTTCTATCCTCTCCACCATATCTGTCTTGTAATCCGTCAATTTTTCCTTCCATTTCGCTTCGAATTCCCACGGCCTTGTGACAGCTTTGCAAGTAACTCAAAACTTTGTACCATAAAAGGAAAGAAAAATGGAGTTAAGGTGGTAGCGGCGTAAAGGTTCCTCTTCTCTAATGTCCAGATTAATGCTTGTTTTCACCGAAATATCTCTTTCCGATCCTTTCACAGTACTGCAGTGGAATCGTATCCCTATTCTGCTTGACGTTTGGCCACCGATAAATGATATATGACATTAAGTTCTCCGTCCATATCCTGTTATTAGCCATGCCATAATTGTGGGCTGATTCTCTAGAGTGTTCCCATAATTTGTCATAACATAGCACACATTTTAGTAAGAAAATACCATTGGGTGAATTGTGTATAGAACAGAACAGGATCAGTATCTTCATGTGTCCGTAGACACGAGGAGAAAGAAATAACTCATTATTTTAAGGTCAAATGATTCATTCACCTCTCTCCTCATGTGTTTGAGCACACATAAAAATATAGGGGAAAGGTTTAGAGGATCCCATTTCTTAATAGACTTAGATAAAGACAAGACAGTAAGAGGGGTTAATGCCATAAAGCATACGTTACCTTAAGTAATGCGTATCTTTTGACTTAATTAATGAGTGCGGATCTCTTCAGTGCACTACTGGATAAAACTCCAGCAGTGAAGGAGGGAGAGGAAGCATGCACGGAAAGGAGATTTTAAAATTTCCCCTCCTTTCCCCCTCTCATTGCATTGTTGAAGATCATCAAGTAGCATACTGAGGGGATCCGCACTCCTAATTAATATAAATTCTTATGAGAGGAGAAAAACAAGTGAGAAAATGTTTAATTTGGAAATTAAGATTGGTGTGCCATTGGGCGATTAACAATTAAGGTAACCGCAATAGATGGCAACCAACCCTGTAATCGGATTGTCAAATACGCTATAACATCGTCCATAACACATAACATGGAGTGTACGCTATAAAACATTGTCCCACCACACGGGGGAGTAAGATACGCCAAGGCTAATTCTCCTATCTTTTATTGGAAGGTTGAGAGAAAGTGCTGATGCCTCCCACAATCTCTTTGAATAAGAGGCCGATAGGAGTGATCAGCTCCACTATTATATACGTATAAGATGAAACCAAGCACATGGTCACCATATACAATCACTGACCAATGTGTATATATACCTCGCTTGACTTTAATAGTTTATAACTAATACTAGAAGTGAAACATTTGTTGCACATCCAGGGTGTGCACCCCACTAGGTGTGCACGCCATCTTGCCCACCTCCTAGGTGTGCACCAAGATGTTCTCATACTAGAATCCCCTCGCATTAGTCCTAAGTTGGAATCATTAAAGGATGGTGCTAGGACTAGGTCAACAGCACGGGTTTTTGCTGTTAAGATGCCGTGGTAATCGTCAAGAGAGAGGGAATAAAACTCCCGCGTGGCAAAAGATGGCATCTGCAATACATCAGGGGGTTCGATTCTGACCGCGGCCGAAGGTATGCGGAAGTCTCTGTGGTCCAGAAGCGATCCCGTCCTCGGTCGAACACCTTTATGTAGAGATATGGGAATCCCTTTACCAAGGGATTCCTCCCAAGCTAGCTAGCTTGTGATCCATATTTGTCTAGCTACTACCCTTTGGGACGACACGTCCTAGCAGCTAGTGTGTGGACGCTTCGGTTCCAAGTGCAAATTGCACCAAGAAAAGAAAAGGCTCCTCCGCCACCTTTGGGTTAACATCTTGTTCTGTTCATATGGTGGTGGTTCTGTTCGTATGGTGGTGGTTCATGTACTTGGTACCCGTCTTTCTTCATGGTTACTCCTCGTTCCCCCACCCTCGTTGTCCTAATCAACAGTACAATAATGTAGGTGTCCGAACCATTCAAAATGCCATTGAAGGCCTCTAGCGACCATCATAAGCCAGAAGGGAGTGTCTAGTTTTAGCCACAAATAGAGGTGATCACTAGGTGCCACTGCCACGGTTAACTAGGCAGCCTTTACGTTCCAATGCATAGGTGTCTGATGAAGCAGTGCATGTGAGAAGGGGAACTGGCACTGGAAGGATGGTGACGGTAGCCAATGGACATGATCATGCTTCGCTGTAGTTTAAGTTAGATATTTAGGCTGCTAGTGACAGTAAAGTACGGATTATAAGAGTAGAAAACTTAAATATCGAGCCATATTTTCAATTTAATTTGGGGATGTCTTTGTTTTTCTTGGTCAGTGTGTTCAATGGTTATTGCGAGATAATGTTTTCATTTCATTGTTGGATAACATGTCTTTTTCAAAAGTTACACTCACCTAATTTACCTATTTTTTTAGGTAGCATATATCCCTTCTTCTTGCGCCCATCTCCTTCAACTTCTTCAAAATCATCCATTTTGGATAAGCAGAAACCATTTCGGATAAGTAGAAAACCCAGGATACTTTAGGATAGGCAGAAAACCGATCGAAGGGAATCCATTTCATTCGAAAAAGCCTGTTAATTTCGTACATATTTTAATTAATCTAAAGCATCCTTGATAGATAAAACATCATAATTTTCAATAATAAACTTCGAGCTCCATTATAGAGGAAGAGTTCTATGCCCAGTTCTATGTCCTATAATTACTTCTTGTCACAAAACATTGCAACTATAATTACCGTATGATCATGAGATCGAACCAGTGGCTGTGTGCAGCTCCACTAAATCTTTTACAAGATGTTGCAACGACTACGCATCATCTGATTTCGTGATTGGACGACTGTACAATGCTTTAAAACAATTCAACAAGTATTATTCTTTGAATAATTGCTCTCTAACTCACCTTTAGCACCCAAAGTTTGAAAAAAAAGTCTCAACGTTAACTAACTATTATACTTAAAATTGTTGGACCATTTAAGGTGTCTTTTGATGCACCATACATAGCCAAAAAATGTCGTAAATAATTATAAAATAATATTTTTCTTGTATTTGATGTGCTGTATATTGTCTTATGGTACTTTTTCATTTGTTTGGTGCATCGTAAATTATAGTATTTCAAAACCAATTTCACTCCTAAAATCTTTCTTTTACTTAATTTTGATTTACAACTCACAATCACCATAAGTTAAAATGAATTATTTTAAAATCAGTGATTTTAAAATTAAAAATTTTATTTTTTCTAATTTTAAAAGGATGATTTCAAAATAAAGACTTTATAGTATTTCATGACGTACAAAACAACTCCTAAGTCAAAATCTTAACTCATTGAAGGGAGTGGCACCACTATTCAAGACTGTTCAACCCCAAACCCCTTGAAAGGTCTCTCTGTTCAACACGTGACTAATGGCTTCGTCACGTACAATAATTGGAATCTCACCGGTGTGCCGTCGGACCTTACGGGAGACCACATGGATCAGACGGGTGAGCAGCGGCACGGGTGGCCCCACCTGGGCGGGCCCGCGCACCACAAGTCGCCTTTACGGCTCCGCCCGGGTGCGTGCACCCGGCACGTTAAACGTCGCGGTTGGGTGCCGTCCGATCGAGGTCAGACGGATGCTGACGCGTGTCTCCCACGCGCCGTAGAGGATCGGCCAGAAGAGCGCGCGTGCGGCCACGGATCAGATGGTTGGAGATGGCTTTTAATGGCGCCCGACCTGTCTTTCTTCAAGTAATCGTGTTGCGTCCGGGCCAAACAGTCGATAACGGATCCTGTGGACCCGTCTCCTTAGTTTTCCTACTATGATTACTTTTTTTGGTCTGTAAAACCACGCGTGCATGTTTAGAGGTATGAAAAGTTGTCACTATGGTCAACGGTAAGGCAGTGTTAATAAAAATATAAAACTATTTGATTTCGAAGAAAGTTAATTTTTTTATCTTGCACTATGTGGTGTTGGAGATTGCAAACTTAGGTAAGAGCAAGCGTGATGTGCTGGGTGATTTATCCCCGTTCTCATGTTCTTTCTTAAACTGTTAAACGATATAGTTGTGAATCTAATATGTCTTACTTGAGACTTAGAAACATCCTCGGATTTCTCTAAAAAATGAAAATTCACAAGAAATATTTTGTAAAAAAGTAAAAAAGAATCTCAAAATGATTTGTCAAAAATATATTTTTATAAATTTCATAAAAAATGATCAAAACATAGTCACATGTTTGCATTCACAACGGAGAGAGAGAGCGAGAGAGAGTTATGGAGGAGAATGGGGAGCGGACAGAGAGAGATAGGGGAGTAATTTTGGATAATAATAAATAGGAGGATAATCTAGGGGGAAAACATGAATAATAGTTCAGAAATTTGGACTATAATTTTTGCATCTAAAAAAGCTAGTTCTTATTTTTTAAAAATAATTATAATATTTTGGTCTTTGTATAAATGAGTGACGTAGTAAGATCATACTCCACCCAATTCCAATATTTTTACAAAATCTAACTTTTTCATTAGATATGGACGAATCCCATATTCCTATGACACCATGTTTTAACCAAACCACAACCTACGGAATCCCCTCCTCCCAACTGCGGACGGTGAAACCCTTTGACCAAGATAGTGGTGCGGTCAACCAAGACTGATGAGACCGTTCATTGTACGGTCAAACCCCAAACATTGACCCTGGTATTGCAACTTTCGGTGGGCGGGCAATGGGTTGGCCAATCGGGTTAAACCGAGCAAGCTAGTGGGAAGACCACGTTCCACGTCCTTACAGGTGGTGTCGGGACTCCCGGTGGCAGGCAGATCTGGGAAACGTGTTGAAAGGAACAATAAAGAGAGTAGAGCAGAAGTGGGAGGGTGACTTCACTCGTCGAGTGAGACCATGCAATCCTTTTTGGCCGCCCGGTAACTTTCGGTACATCCGAACCCCACCGTACCTACCAAAAAGGGCCCCCCGCCCTCCCAGCGGACCCGGACCAGATTGTACCGGAAATTTATGGCCCGAAAATGAGAACCGGCAGTGTTGTCGTTTGTGGAGTTTCAAGTGGGCTGCCAAAAATAAATGAGCAACAGTCGCTGTAATGTCCCCCCAATCATAATGGGGCGTAGCAGTGGGTAAAAGATTTTTTTTTTTTGAATTTTTTTAGGCCAGTTCTGAGGTGTCATATCCTGCTGTATGGTGCAATGCCCAATCGGACAACCCAAAAAATTCGAAAAATAAAAAATCGACCAAATGAAGAGTGAAAATGCCCCTTAATGGGGCTAGCCCAATAACAGTTTTTGATTATTCAGATTTTTTTGGATCGTCTGATCGGGCATTGCACTATACGGTCGGATAGGACATCTCGGGGCCGACCTAAAAAAACTCAAAAAAAAAAAATCTTTTACCCACTGCAATGCCCCCATTGCGATTGGGAGACATTGAAGGAAGTATTTATTACTCATGAAAAATACTAGATTCTTCGATCTGTCAGCCATTGCAAATAACATTTTTTAAGTTTTGCGCCGATCATTTTTCGTTTGGGATAACTTTTGTCGCCTTATTATTATGGAAGGTTGGTCTAGGTAAGCTCTATTTAATTGCACCAATTTATTCGACTCATTTTCAATTTTGAGAATGGATATAAAACATGTTAAAATGCATATACCAAGTTTTAAAAAATCAAAATATTACTCCTAATAGTTATAAGAGATAGAAATGTCACATATATATATATGGAGAGAGGGAGAGAGAGAGAGAGAGAGTAGAAGGGGCAAAAATGCTCGCACCAAACCTATGAAATTAGGGTTGTCCCTCGCCTAACATTTAGTAGTGAGGGTATAAGAGGGACCAAAGAGAGTCACTGGTGAAAGGCTCACCTAGGTGTAGCCCATGTCAAGGGAAAGGCTCACCTAAGAGTAGCCCATGTCATACGGCCGAGTCATACACCAATTCATAGACAGGGTTCAACTTAACTCATCGACTGAAGGAACTCAACCGATCTTGCTTGAAAGTCTATTTGTTGGCCAAGAAGAATGCCCTAAAGGTTGGGCACAAGCCTTGAAACCCACCTAGGACACATGGCCTCACCTCTTGACTAGGGTCGCCTATGGCCCTATGAGCCAAGCTCAAGAAAAGTTTGAATCGGCTCGGCTCGTCTAATCAAATGAGCTAAGCCCAATCTTGGCTTCAAGCGCATTTCTTGAAACGAGTCGAGCTCAAGCTTCACCAAGGTCTACTCGATCTACTCGTGAGACGGCTCGATATAAAATATATTTATAAATTTTATATTTAAATTATGCAAATTATCTGGTCAAAACAATTAATCATGTCCACTATGTATCAACTTTAATAGGTTTGAACATTGTAAGTATAAATGTTGTGAAAATCATTTTGTCTTTCTAATACGGGATTAGACGCCCCAATTGTATCAAGCGCAAGCCTACAGGTGTTGTTGGACATATGCAGCAAGAGACTTTAGTCTCGCATTGGATTTCCCAATTTTTCTCCCCTCTCCTTCATCCGTAAAATAAGTTGTAGCCTTCCTTCTTCACCAGTCTTTGCTGAGCAAAGTAAATGAGCCCTACCTTGAGAGCTAGGCTCTATTTGGACAAATGAACCCATCGAGGCCATTGAGGTGGGCACTGTCTGAACTTTGTCGTTGGGCTCTATTTGGCCAAAGCGAATGGGACTTAAGTGCCAGACTTAACCCAATGAGCTAGGCTAGGCCTCAGCTCAAGTTCAGTTCTCCTCCATTAAACCCGAGTTCAAATTTGGGTTTAGGCTTGAACTGAAGTTTGAATTCAACTTGAGCTCGAAATTTTAGTTTAACCGAACTCAAGCTTGTCAAAGCTTGGCTCAACTTAACTCATTGCCACCCCTACTCTTGACCGAAGGAATGATCCCTTACTAAGAGCCTCTAGGGATCTCTGACTTGCCTTCTCCAATATGAGCACGAGGGGAGGTCCTCAAAAAAGTAACTTTTCCACCCCCTTACTCCTTGATACGAGAATCCCCTTCTTTCTCTTACTAACTTTAGCATCGGATAGTCTCTTCTTAGTCTTCAAAGTCTAAGAAGACTAGAGGCACTCTCTCTACATTCTCTCAAGTGCTCAAATATGGCCTCCGTTATCAAATTGCCTCATGAAGGGAAAATTAGAGGCTCAAGGTTGACCAAATCCAGCTCATCATATATACAATATGAGGGTTAAGGCTTTAGTTTAACAAATTATTTGAGTATAAGAGCTATTTCGAATGTTATTTTGAAATGAATTAAATGATCTGAAGCAAACTAAACATAGGAAATTTATCAAAAGTAATTAGAAAAATAATTCATTAATGTAGTGATGATAGAGTAAAAAAGTTTCATTTTGATTCCATTTTGATTTTCAATTTAGAAGTAAAAACAAAGCGAAAATGACTATCTTTGTTAATTCCTATACCAAACAAAAATTGAAACTATTATCTTGATTTCTATTTCCAACCAGTTTACAATCCTACTCATTTGGCAACTTATTGTTTGTCCCCGTGATGTCTCTAACAGCGACTTTAATTCACATGAAAAAGACAAATGAACTAATATTGTAGCGATTTAAACCTCTAAAGGAGTTTAACTGGGGATCGCCGAACAAGGCACCAAATGAAGGGCTTCATCTTCACATAGAAGCGAGCGACTCCCCATGTTCGGAGTATAGTGACTGCACCTAAATAACCGAGGTCTTGAAATGCCGAAGAAGAACTCGAACAAGTTGCACTGTAGAGTAAGAACAAGCAATCGATGTCTTCCACAGGATACGACATAACAGTCGTGATAAGCAATTGGATGATTGAGCGAACTAAATGGGGGATAGATAGCGAAAGCGAAGAAGTTGCAGCTGAGTTCTAAGGGGGCAAGAACTAAACAATACCAGCGACTTTAATTCACATGAAAAAGACAAATGAACTGATATTGTAGTGATTTAAACTTCTAAAGGAGTTTAACCGGGGCTCGCCGAACAAGGCACCAAACGAAGGGCTTCATCTTCGCATAGAAGCGAGCGACTCCCCATGTTCGGTGTATAGTGACTGCACCTAAATAACCGAGGTCTTGAAATGCCGGAGAAGAACTCGAACGAGCTGCACTGTAGAGTAAGAACAAGCAATCGATGACTTCCATAGGATACGACATAACAACCGTGATAAGCAATTGGACGATTGGGCGAACTGAATGGGGGATAGATAGCAAAAGGAAAGAAGTTGCAGCTGAGTTGGGGGGGGGGGGATGGAGAGGGGCAAGAGATGGTCCCCCTCCCAAAGGGAACCAAAGAAGAAAAAGAGGAAAGGAGAAAACTGAGGTAGGTGAGAGCTTTTCAGACGGCTTTCTGTCTCGGTAATAGGACCTCTCCATTGGTGTCAAACTGAAGAGATTAGATTGAGCTATTAGGCAAAATGACTTGTCTAGTCATCAAAACCATTAATAGACTGAAGGGAGTGGCGTCTAAATACAGCCAACGTTACGTCTCATGTTCTCCAAGTCATTCAGAAGTTCCAACGACCAGATGATCATTTCCACTTGCCTAACCTGATGTTTAAACTTGTCATGTTTGTTCCTCTTCGTTATTCATCCATCACACTTCGATGCAAACAAATCCAGTGCGATAAGAGGTCATTCTACCTTTCAGACTGAAAACTCTTCACTTTTTTGGTGAGTGTTGAAGCTTTTTCATTTATTATTGGGTCAAATTGTGCCAAAAGAACTACCTCAATAAATGTTAGTGATGTCTTTGGGATCTTGAAACGTCAATCATTTGAAAGCTACACAAAGGGTACCGCCCATAAAAGTCATCGGCTCTCTTCCCTCTTTTTTTATCAGTATGTGCCCACGCTCATATGAGACAATAGTAAAGTTGGGTCTTATACTTTTTTTTAATAAAATGATTGATTTATTCTTATGCCATTTGAGTGGGGGCAGACACTATATAAAAATTGTAGTGGGATGACTATCTTCGATGGTGTCTGTCCTCTTTTTTTTTTTTTTTTTTTTTAAAAAAAACATATGGCACAGTGGTTCTAAGGCATCAATCTTATGAGTTCAAAATTCACAGATCCTCCCATAAATGAGAGAATAAATAAGCTCACATTTCCGCCCAAAATAGGTGACAGTTCCCACAAGTAACGGACTGCTCCCTCCCCATTCCGCCTCCATGCGAAAATGAGGAGGATCTAACCCTGACCTCTCAAATAATGAGGTGAGATTGTGTCCACTAGACTGAAGTGCCTGTTGATTCACTCCTGTACCGAGAGCACATTACTCTAATACAGAAGATCTCCTTTTTTCATCGATTAGAAAGAGATTCATAGCCCAATCAGTGTTCTTCTTTACAAAGTAGCTGAGGTGAACTGGGCTTTTGATTAATCAAACTTTTTAGTGGGGTGCATATGATGGTTTGAATGTACGACACACCACTTTTAAGGAAATTGACTGATGGATAGTGAGACTGATGCAGAAATATGGCTTCAAGAAGGTACATAGAACCCAGTCATCAGGGGCTTCTGATGGTGAGATTTTCCCCTCGGCCAAGGCCATGAGGAGATCCGGAGATGTGACTACGGGTCCGACAGACCCGTTCGTGGAAGCAAATGAAACGTAGGAAAAGTGTGCCATTGCCAAACATGATTGATCGTTCTCAAGAAATATTGTTTGCTTTAAAGGGTTGTTCGTTTTAAGTAAAAGAGCGCAATTTAAATAATGTAAAGTAAAATTTTATTTGAGTCTTGTCTATCCATTTGACAGTTTAATTTTTTTTATTTTAATTTATTGTAAAGATTCACCGTAAATCAAAACAAGAAGATTGAAACATCCCTCTTATTTTATTTTACAAACAATCAAACAAATATTTTATAATTTTAAAATAAGAAAATTTTACTTATTTTAAAATTAATGATTTTGAAATCGATAATTTATAAAGTTTTACACTAAAACAAACAACTCCTAAATCAGATATGAATTTTTTGCATTGCATTGGCCTTCGGTTGTTTTCTTTTCGTTTTTTCTTGTGGCATTGACACCCCCTCTGTGATACAATAATCCATTGGAAAATGTGCTAGACCAATAACTCAACAATATAGCATGGAGAGTTATTTGATCATCACGTAAAGTACAGTAGGTGCAATGTCAGACTGCGTGCTCGTGCAATACAATAGTTCAGATCGCATGAGGTTGTGATTTTCTTCTTTTATTATTCTTTCTATTTAATTAGAAGGAGGTCCAGTGGATGCGGTCGATAGCATGATTTTTTTATATTTAAAAAATTGAATGCCGTTTGACTGACATTAATTTGATGCAACAAGTATTACTTTAATATGAAAGACTTACACGTTAAACTAGCAGATTGAACGTTTTTGGATCCATGCCTAGGCTCACATTGATGACATTTAGACGTAAGATTTGTGTATGGCAATGTTCAAGGACACATCTCTCACTTTCTTCACTAAAGAATTGAAAAGATACCCCGAAGGCTTGACGTGGACATGTGTCATTGTTAAGGCTACCTGAAGTCCTAACATTCATAGGTATGTTAGAAACACAATTAGAGAGCTAAATTACCGCAAAAGGCCAACGTCAAACCCATGTAATAGTAGACATCATCAATACGGGAGTCCATGAAATGTGGGAAAACATCATAGTTAAGAAGTATTGGATGTCATCAAATTCCAATTAAACGCTTTTGCATTCGTCTCTTATTTCTTATTCCTCTCCAATTTCTAGCATGTTGTAGTCTAAAGTTGGTGAAGAGAGTAAAAGTATTGTCACTGAGATCATGATATGAGGTGTGGGCGGTTCCTTCTGCCTACACGTCTCCTGCAATCGTCTGACTATGAATAGTGAAGAAATTAAAGAAAAACTAAAGAATATTTAAATCTTATGCTGCTATTTTTTCTTCCCAGGCATTGATTCCAAAGTACTTAGATTCATCAGTGCATACGACGACGGCACGTCGCCTCTTGCATTTAAGTCTACTCTCGAGAAGCAATAAAAAATAGTCATTGTTTCAGATGATTTTATCGTCTGAATGCTGTCATATTATTTAGTTTATTTTTCAGTTGAGCTTGACGTGAGTTTGGCTTTTTTTTTAACATAAAAAGAAGCTTTCATTCATAAAGCTCGTCATAGTACAATAAGCAGTCATAACAACAAACACCTTCCAAGCAGTCGAGCAAACCTATATTACTAGAGTAGTTGTGATCGAATCCGATCAAAACACAAAAAACAGAGATAAGACACAGCAAATACAAACTATAAAGAATATAGGTAACCTCTGGGTGCCAGAGGAGCCAACATAATTTACCGGTGGGAGGCGGAAGCATACGAACCAGAGAAGTCTTCAACACGCGAAAAGGGGGCTGCAAAAGAGTAGGCAACTTGTCCAGGAAGAAGGAGAGCTCGTTGGACCTACTCACGGCAGCGGAGTAAGGAGTTGCGCACACTGACTCGAGCCTCCGTCTTGAGTTCGGCATTTTGTCGAACAGTTAGTAGGCAAAAACAACAAAACCTAAAGAGAGAACGTCAATAACCAAGACTCCGAGAAAATAGACAACCGCTAACGTGAGTTTGGCTTGCTCAACTCAGCTCGTTTAGTTGAATGATCCCAGGTCCAGCCTCTAAGTCGGAGGCTAAATGAGTCGAGCTCCGAGCATGATCGATCTTGGCATGTTTGATTTGCGAGCTAGTTTAATTAATAATATACTGGACTTCTATTTAAAAAGATGTAAATCTTATTGAATTAGACAAATTTTGTGAGGTTCACTCAAAGCTCAAGTTTTAGTGTGATTTCTCAGTTTGGACTTGGCTGAGTTTGAGTATGCTCACAAGTTCGAGCCAAGCCAAGTTCGAGTCAAAGGTGCGAAAAATCCAGCCCATGATCAGGGCTCGAATCAAGCTGAAGCTCGAACTAATTTGTTACACCAAGACAAGATTGAGCCTGTAGAGGCTCGGCTCATGGCCAACAATATATCTCATTTTCCTCAAAGATAAGAGTGATATAGTATAATTTACTCCACCGCACTACCCTTTTTTCTCATGGACAGCTGCCTTGGAGGTTTAGAAGTAGAGGTAAATAACAACAGTGACATAAGATGATCTGGAGTAGGCTGTGCCTAACTTGACCATGTCCATGTGATAGAAACCTTGTACCATCCCGGATCGATCTTAGCTCTTATTGAATAATTTCAGAAGAATGGAGTTCCCTTCCTCGTAAAAGAATTCCAGGGTTCTTGACGAACCCTACCTACTCTCAATTATCATCTCTTTTTCTGACGAGGTAATTCAGTGACCAAATATGTACACATTTATAGGGGACAGGATTCAATTCTCGGTGTCACCCGATGTTTTTCTCATAAGTAGGAGATCATTCCGTGCAGGTCCAATTGTTCTACCTAATTTGACAATAATTCTTGGTCAAATCGATCTTTGAGGAAGTAACCCGCAGACAAAAAACATTAATTCTATGGTAAATACGCATTGAATAACAAGAAGAATTTTTAGGCTTCCGACCAGATTTGAACTAGAGACATCCGAAAGAGAAAGAGATGAAGCCAACCAATCTAGTCGGTTGGTTACTCAACCATCATTGCTCTCCATCTATTTCCATCAATAAATAAACATCTTGAAGACAAGAAGCATTCCCAAAGCCGAAAGGTCAAATCATCATTCCTTGTCTTACGTAGCTCTCCTGCAAAGATGTTGTGTGATCTTTTTCATAAGAAGTAAAGGAAATGAAAGTGTACTCACGAGTGCAAAGAAACTAAAATAACGCAAACATAAGAATAACAATGACATCAATAATAATAATAGATCTTGCAGTTAATAAAAATAAGAACGATTACGATCCCATATGCCTTTCCAGATGATCATTGGACCAGGCGTCCCTGCTCTTCGCGGTACCCCTACTTAAAGCAAAGTATGAAGGTGTTGCTCCAATACAGTTAAGACAAGGAGGCACTTGATGTTGAACAGAATTGTGTTTGCTGCTCCTGTGAAGTTAATACCTATGAAGCACTTGATGTGGAATAGAATTGTGTTACTCTTCAAATCAACGATGTGACTTTAAAAGAAGGACAAACATGTAGTCATATTGCATGGCTTCTGTTACCACCACATGGAAGAAGGCAGTTACAGGTACTAGACATGATGTTACAATGAAGGTAGGCTTCTTTTTTTGTTGAAAAAATTAATTGGACTACTCTGTCGGCAACATGACATTATTTTCCATCCCTTAGCAGCTTTTTGCTCACTGTCTGGTCCTTAGCTTTTCTGGGACATTATTTTTTAGCCCCGTCTCTGCTGTTGAAGAATGATAACCTGAATAACATGTCATGACATGCTAACCAAAGCTTACCTCAACTGCATCATTGCTCTGTGATCCTAGTACCAAAGCTCATCCACAGTTGTATGACAAAGAAGTCACCAAGACTGCACACCATTGAATCTATTCCATGAGAATTTTCTTTACTTACTGAGAAAACCAGCTCTACTGAAGTCCTAGAGCATCTACTTGATACCAAACTTCCCAAGCTCTCGTACATTCATTGTTCAGAGCACAACAACAATTTATAGCTCTCTTAAAACAACCCAGAGTTTCCTCTTGCCACAGTTGAGAAATGCAGCAAATAGAATCTAAAGTCATAATTTCATTGGTAGACCTTACCGAGATGATTCTGTTTTCTGTGGGACTTCACCAGTAAAAAATTTCCTCCTCCCAAAGAGAGGTCATCACCAAAAACAGTACAAGGGTGATTATCAATGTTGATGCCACAATATTAAGGAAGCATGCCATGTCATGAACTTATTCCTCGTCAACTGTATCAAATTACAAGGCAGTTGGGATGCGAGCAACAATGCTAAAAGAATAGGACCATGCTGACTATCAATATAACAAAATGCACTGATAACCTAAAAGTCTCCCAACCCTCTTTTTTGAATAATTGGGATCCCTGTAATTCTGAAAAGATCCTTATCGACACAAGTTTGTTTAGATATCATCAACCATTAACCAGGAAAAGATAACACTGGCAGTTTCTCTGTTAGAACCTGTAGGATTCTACTAATTTTTCTATTTGTCCTTTCCAATAGTCATGTCAACATGGCGGATGCATGCGGGTCTCATATTACAACAAAGATCAGTTTGAGCCCCACAATGAGGGAGGAAAATGGGTCCCATGGCAGAAACTAAACAAGATTACAATTTATTGAAAATTGCTATTAGATGTATGATAAGTCCACTAAGAATTACTAAGCATTGATCTTTGACAACTAATACAGTCCACGAAAAGCTTCAGATCATAGCAACCCTTAGATAAGCCTGAGCCTCTTCATAGCATGATCACAGGTGGGATCAGAACTGAACATGGTGACCAGAAAGAAAGCAATATGCTGAACACCCGTGCAGGTCGGAACTGAACACGGAGACCAGAAAGAAAGCAATATGTTGAACAGCCATGCAGAAGCTGTCAATCGTAACTCATAAGTCATGATCCAAAACAAAGTGAAAAACTGTAGATCATGAGTCTTAATCTTTTCTGCGACCCCTAAGTTTTGAGTTACTAACATCTGGTTCATCATTTCAAGTGATACATGAAATCTTCAACCAAGTCGAACACATAATTCATTTAATTGAAAGGGATGCCTATCTAATATTGAAATCACTTCAGACATATCTTTCCTTTTCCTGTTGACTTGCAAATTCCAAACCCCCACACCCAGTCACCTGAAGGGCTTCATTATCTATGGAGCAAAGGATATCCTAGTTCCTATTCCTGAAACTGATAACTAGATGATAGGGTTGTGGAAATTACAACTGCCAATATCTTTCATACATAACAAGCATGCACTGTCACCTTTTAGAAGAAATTATGAGGAAATTATGAGGTCATAAGTCTTCTACCACAGATCCCAAAGCTATGCTATCCTAAGCCATACTGGTTTCTTTTGTCATTTGTACTTTACTGGATCCAGGATTTTTCTTCAGCCGCTTTTGCACAAACATCTCCCTCAATCTCTCCGCATCAGTCCATCTTCCTTTCTCAGCATATATGTTAGACAACATCACCAGTGGACCTGGGTTTCCTGGATCCAACTCTGATAGCTTTTCAGCCATCAATTCTCCAAGTTCAGCATCAGAATGACACATGGCAGCACCAAGCAGAGAATGGTATACAGAGATCGTTGGTGTAGGGATTTCCTGTAAAAGATTCCAAGCTTCATTCAGCTTCCCAGATCGCCCCAATAGATCAACCATGCAACTGTAGTGCTCAGCCTTTGGATTCAGACCATAAACTTTACTCATCATCCTGAATAGTTCATATCCTTTCTGAACCTGGCCTGCATGACTACATGCTGAAATAATGCTAAGGAACGTAGACGAGTCGGGCTTAATGTTCTCCTGTTGCATCAAGCTGAAAATTTCAAGTGCTGATTCACTCTTCCCATTTCTTCCATATCCAGAAATCATTGCATTCCACAATGCTACATCAGTGGATCTCCTCTCAATCTGATTGAAAACCCTTCGGGCATGAAGACAACAACCACACTTCATGTACACATTCACAAGTGCAGTTAGGAAGAAGTCATCCCCATAAAGCAAACTAGATCTAATAGCATGACCATGTATCTCCTTTCCATGTTGGAGGTCGCACACCACCGAACAAGCTTTTAAAAGACTTGTGATGGATTTCAGGCTTGGATTTGATGCTTCCTTAGATGATAGCATCATATTGAAAAATCCGAATGCTTCATCTGCATTCCCCTTCCGTGAGAAACCACTAATCATCAAATTCCATGTGGTCGCATCTGGCTTCAATCCTTCAGTTTCTAGTCTTTGGAAGAGTTCCACGGCATTATCAATATGACCATGTAATAGCAAGCCTGAAATCATAGAGTTCCACGTTATCAAATTCCTCTGGCCCATACTTGTAAACACACGATAAGCATATTGCCAGCTTCCACATTTGCAGTACACATCCACAAGAGCAGTTTCCACCATTGCATCCGTATCTGCTATACATTTCACATGATAAGAGTGGATCTGTTTACCAAATTGGAGGATCAACAGGTCAGAACACAAGGAAAGGAGAGAAACCAGAGTGGATGAATTCGGCTTCTCCCCAGAACACGCCATCATCTCCTTAAAAAGCTCAAATGCCTCTGAAGTGATGCCATTCCGTGACAACCCCGAAATCATTGCGTTGTAGGTGACTACCTTCTTCCCAGGAAAAAGGTCAAACGCCCATCGGGCCAATTCCAGCTCCCCACAATTCAAATACAAGGTCACCAGCGATGTCACAACAAACTCATCCTGCTCATAGCCCAACTTCACAGACAGGCCATGAAGCTGAGAACCCTGCTTGACCGACCAGCAAGCGGGCAATACACCGGCAACAGTGACCGAACTCGGAAGGAATTCCTCACTCTGGAGGCACCCAAAGACGCGCAGGGACTCCTGGAAGTACCCATTCTGACAGAGCCCCGAGATGACGGCATTGAAAGCCGGCACATTTCTCCTCGGCATTCCGTCGAACATCTTGAGTGCGTCTTTGATGAGCCCAACTTTCATGTACACATTGGTGAGAGCTGTGGCCGTGTAAACGTCGGAGTGGAAGCCGGATTTGACGATGTGGGCATGGATCTGCTTGGCTTGCGGGGCCGACCGCAGCTTCCCACAGGCTTTGAGGAGGCAAGGGAAGGTGAAGCTGGTGGGGTGGACGGAGGACGCGTGGCAATGGGCGTAGAGAGAGAGGGCTTCCCGGTAGAGCTCGCGAGCGATCAGGTGCCGAAAGTTTGGCTTCATTCATGGTGGGTGGTGAGGAACGCTGAGTCCACGTCACCAACTGGTGTTGTTTATATATATTTTGCCCTTGCAGGCTGGTAGCTTGTAGTGAGAGAATACTCCAAATTCGAAGGGTGAAGTACATTTGATATGGACTCAAAAAAGTACATTTGATAAACGGGTCGGATTTACTGTAGATCTAAATTAGAACCGTGCTTTTATCTGTTGTGTTATCGGATTTAGAAAAATATTCAATATAACTGGCTTATAACCTAACAATGGATTGAATAATGGGATTCTCAATGTATCATACCATATGTTATCCGGCATCTTACTCACTGTGCATATCAGCTTAGATAGACTGTATTTCAATCGAATAATACCGGCTGCACTGTGGCCCGTGCTGCACCGCAGTGCTGTCAGATCGCACCTCACCCGATCGAGCCATCAGATCCCATACGGATCTCTTTTCTTTTTTGAAAATTTTTAACCTTTCGATCAAACCAATTGAGTAATACTTGCAGCACTGTGGCCCATACAGTGCGTCCTGCCTGATCCAAGCCGTCGGATCAGTAAGGGTACAACAGCTTTTTTTTTTGGAAATGTTTTAACTGTCTGATCATTACGGATCCATTAGAGTTGTCCCTACCGCATGAGTTTTTAAAAAAAGAAAATACTTCTTAATGCAGCCGTCTATCTAATAGATCAGACGACGTTGCGGAGGTCAGTACAGCAAATATCACTCATGTCAATCACCAAAACTTGCTAAGGCCCAAGCCCGTCCAACTTGGGCTGCATAGAGATCGGCCCAGCCCAAGGCCATGCCGTTCCTCAGGCCCAAGCCCGTCCAACTTGACCATTTGCTGATGTTCACGGTCTAAAAAAGGCTAGATTGTGACTCGCGAGAGAACCGGAGTAGAAGCGGAAAATGACCACAGAAATGAGCTTGTGACCAACTGCATGGGGCATTCCTCTCCTGGGGGAGGTCTTACAATCAAATTCCATCTTTTGTAGCATACAAGAAAACGGATTTATCCTATTTGAAAAATTAGTTATTAAAAAAGAGAGTTACAAGATCAAACAAAACTTCAATTTAGAACTTTTGTTTGGAAACCAAAAACAACCATAAAAGGCTTCCCAATTCTAATATCTTCCCCAAAAAATAATTAGGCTGAAACCTGTGAAGCCACACATGGTCTTAACATCTCCTTTAAGAAACAATTTCTTTTGAGTTTATCCGAAATTTTCTAGGAGAAAAATTCGGATACACCCATTTGTCAATGCGCCTTAAACAGGACAGCCGAATCCAAGAAGATACGAATCAAATTCCGGCTTGCATATCGCTTAGTAACTCTAAGAACTTTATTCGAATTCCAAGCAATCTTTGTCCATACGCAGCATCACCAAAGCATCACCTAAGAACACGTTATAAAACATAAACACGTTTCCTTTGGGTACTCTCTAGTGGTAATGAAGAATACTGCTACTATGGTTATCAGCAGCAAAACGTCACAACATCGTTATAAAAATGCCACTGCCAGACCATAAAAGGAACCAGCAGAGTGCCTACAGTTCTCCATTACAAACTTTGACGAAGCAACTTCAAAGGCGTCAAGAGACGAGAAACTATGCATTGGCTGACCGCTCCCTAGCAGCTTTGCCATGGTTTCCCTGGTTTCGCAGCTCCTCCACAGCAGATCCGAAGTAGTTATCAAGGTGATTCGGAGGCTCAAAAATGAAGCAAGAGATCACATCCCTGAGGGTCACAACTCCCACGACTTCTTGATCCTCGCCTTCAACGACGTAGATACGGTGAACGGCTCTGGAGGCGAGTGTGTCTATGACACTGCCGAGGGAAGTATCTGGCGCACAGGTTACTGGCAGAGACACACCTGCAGCCCCAGAATCTGAACTTGCTGAAGCAATGGTGCTCAGGAAATCTGTCACAGTGAGCTTCCTGGAAAAACGACTGTGTAAGAAAGCAAATGTCAGGAATGTAAACAGCAGAGAAGAAGAACTTATGTGGTTTACATGGTTTGACACGATCACAAGACCATCAGGCACCATTTCTTCATCCCTTTCCTCTTTCCTTTTTTATTTTTCTTTTCTTTTTTTGGGTCTCGGGGTGGGTGCTATAGGATAGAGTTTCTGCACGTTTATAGTAGTCCTTCACTATAAAACATTCACAAGAAGATGATCATCACGGTGTTGATCATTGATCAGGTTCCAGGTGGCCAAAATCAAAATCAGTTTAACAAAACCAGCAACGAAGGTTTTCAATGCCGTGAGTCTTGCCAAGAACTGGCACCGTAATGTTCAGTTGCCTGAAGGCCTACAAACACTAACGGAAGTTGCTCTTCCACGCTAAAGGCTGATCGAGAAATTAAGGTTCCAAAAAAAAGGAAAGAAGGTTGTGGGAGAATGAAGTGAGAACAGAAGATATCGTATACATGTGGCACATCATCTGCATAGAAACAAAAAAACTATAGAGAAGTCAACTACTATAATGATGGAGTAAAACCTTATCTGGTGGTAAAAACTAGTTATCCAACACATACTTTTATCCACGTTTTATCTTGAGACTATCCCATAGGTTTTTGCATTATCCAATTCCCAAATGCAACGTAAATTGCAGATCTTTTCTTTACTAGAACGTTTTCTGGAAATATATAGAATAATTAAGCATGCATAATAATGCTATCAATTGAGCAACAAACCTACCTGAAACTTGAAAAGAGCTCAGGTCTGAGCAGCAGAAACCTGATGTCATGTATGCTGACACTTCCAACAATATTTCTCTTGGGGCCTTCGATTACAGGAAGGCCACCTATACGATTGTCCTTCATCTTCTTGAACGCTTCTAAGATCAGTTCATCACTCCTCACAGAAATAACCTGATGATGACATCAAACAGAGATTCTTGACACATCGTGCCAATGCTGGTTCTAGAAACACTTACAAAACATAACTAATCCAGTGCCATGAAGTAAGTTCAGAAAAGGTGAATGGGTAAACAGTAAACATTAAAAAATTAACAGAAAATTGGAGAAGATAATCAATTTCCTATCAAAACTATAGCATTTTATGGAATTCTGGACAAGATTGCAACAGTGAACATAAACAGGTAATCAAATCAAAAGCTTTCTAGCATCGCAAATTTAAATCTTGACCATGACATTTCTTCCTCAAAATAAACAGCCATATATTGTATATGGAGATTTCTTCAATGATCAAGGTCATTGTTTATTAATAACAGGTCCAAATGTGCATTTTTCATTTTCTTTCCCTTTTAGTATCTCAACTCTCACAGGAAGTGCTAACGTTGATCTATTTCCCATCCACAATTGTCTCAAATATTCCGGGAATGTGAGTTCAGAAGAACAGGTTTGATTCAGAATACAATGTTGAAGGCTGTTTTCAAGCACGTCATAGCGATTGAAAAAAACATACAGTTTCTCAAGACATTTACCCTGTTGGTTTTGTTTCCCCGGCTGATTGGGTATGGCCTAAAACCCCAAGCATTAGGATGAGTGACAGTGTGTGGAAAAAGTGCAGGACTACAGCAGTTCTCTTAAGCTGATTTACGTAAAGCAGAATCAAGGTGCTTGTAATGTGAATACGATAACGTGAAACAAGTTTTGAGAAATATCATGAGAAAATGAAGCGAGAACTGTTTCACTTGAATGCAGAACTAGATCAAGCTTAACTAGGGCACAAATGGGGGAAATATCTTGACAAGTACATAAACATCATAATTTTTTTTGAAGGTACATAAACATCATAATTGGGGAATAAACCCAATAAATTTCTCATTAAATAGCTTTCCCATGTAGTGTTATTCATGTCATACATGGGCTGCATCTCTACGATCACCACTGCTTCAGGGAGATCTTAAATAGCTTTCCCATTTAAGTGTCATTCATGTGATACATGGGCTGCATCTCTACAATCACCACTGCTTCAGGAAGATCTTTTTTTCGATCACACTGGGTGCTAATGGGCTAATTCCATAATTAAATCATTAAAATAGAGTAGACAATCTGCATGAAGGATATAAAAACATAATACCTGCTTCTGATCATGAAAGCCCCTGTTTTCAATTTTTAGCAACATCATCTTAATCAGACACACTAAAATTCTCATGAACATATTACAAAGCACACTGTTAGGGGCCATAAATCTGTGAGAAATTCCAAATATTGATATACATCTTTAAATGAGACTTCCAAGAACTGTGCTATGTTCCATACGTCTATTAGAAAAGGGTATCTCCTATTATATAGTCAAAATGATTGCTACACTGGTTTGAAGATAGACTTTTTTCTAATGCTTTTTAGATGGCTGATTCCTATATGATGCATGCCTCCTATGCTCTTTGACGCTTGCCCAGCCAGCTGTAACTTTGGTTATTGCTTCTTGATTTCATGAGCTTAACCTACCAACAAAGATGGTTACTTTCTTAATAGCTAACTTGTCCCGTGGGACTTCGGGCAGACCCCTTTCCTATTCAAAGTTACCTTAGCTATATGCTTGACACTATCTAACAGAGGTTTCACCAAAGGCTGGCAACCAGTTCAGAATAATTGCCAAATGATTAGACTGTTAGATCTTAGCCAAACACATTGATGATGTTGAAGATGACAAACAATGAGGATGATGATGATGATGATGGGAAAACAAGGTAATGGGTTAGTTTTCCTGCTCATATTAAATATATTGAAAAGGAAATCTGTTGAGTCAGTTGGCCTGATGTCCGTGCATCAAAGCATGTTACTTCAGGTAGTACAGTCACAGAAGAGCAAATATCCCTAACATCATGCCTTCCCTCTTTGTCACAACTATTTCAAAAGTCTAGGGAAGTCCTTTGGCAGTTGTTTCTGTGTGGCAAGAGTATAAACTGCATATTCTAAAAGGAAGTCTTCTTCTTGCCAATGGGCCTTACAGGACATTTCATAGTCTCTCTTGTCCAAAGCTGGCACCACCTAGTCAAGGGTTGATGTCAGGCAGGTAGCTAATCGAAAAATACCTCAGAGCGATCATATAATGCTTACGACAACAATCACGGGAAAAGGCAATTTGCACCATAGAATTACCCTTTATGGGAGGATGTTATCAGATACAGATGTTATAACAGTAGCCATGTTCGACCCTTAACACAATCTCTTCTTCGATCTTTCACCACTTTGAAAAAGTTGGGGTAGCCAAAGGATTGGTGATGATAAACTTCTTTTGGCAGAAAAAAGTGGGCAGCAAATGAACCACTAAAGTGAAATTTCCCGCGTTGTTCTTTACGGCAGAGAATATGCAGTCAAAGTATTCCAAAATTAATATTTTAGATAGAAATATGGTGACATGGTTACCCAAGTTCAGAATGAATGTTAAGGATAAAAACATTATCGAATTAGCAGAGTTGCTTCAGGTGCTTCAATCCAAAAGTTGGGTATGAGAGACAAAGATTCAGCGATTTGGATGCACAACGATGGCATATTCTCAGTGAATCCCTATATGATCTTATGTCTAATGTACATTTGAACCTTTATGAGGCTGTTGAACCCGAAATTTTTCTTATGCAAATAATGCCGTTTGAGTATGCATACATATGCATATGGCATATACTCGCATCGATGTGGGCTCACTATAGGAAAATATATACATATGCATAACGACATGTTCACGAAGAACTATGTTATGTAAAACAAAATATGTACCTATGATACGAGTGTATATGGAAAAGACATAAAACCGTAGGCTCACATTATGAAGGTAATGGAATAGGAGGCATACCTAAGCCAAGAAGGCCTTGATCGGGATTTTTAAGGAGGCCTAAAACAGCCCCAAGTTGCCCTTGTAGGCTTCCGAAATCAACTCCTAAGCTCCCTTGTTAACCCTTGATGGTGAGGCCCAAAGGGGGGACCCTAAGATGCAGCAACAAAAATGATCCAAACGCTGCAAAACAGGGGCCAAGATCAGTCCCGAAATGGGCCAAAATCAGTCCCAAGACTTATCCAAAATGGCCCCAAATGAAGGCCCAATAGTAGGGGTGATAGGCCCAATAGATGGCCCAATAAGGGACCCAATATAAGGCCCAATAAAGACCCCAAATGAGCCCAAAAATCAGTCCCACAGGATACCAAATCTGCAACCCAGGGAGAAAAAATCTCTCCAAAATTCCCAAAGTGGAAAGATGCCCAAAATGGAAAAAGAGAAACCCAAGTGGACCCCCTCTCTCTCCCCCTTTATTTAAATAGGAAAGAAGGAGGGAGGAGAGAGAGAGGTGAAACCGGTGGGGGGACCCCCCACCGGTTCCAAGAGAGAAACCGGGGGGGGGGGGGAGGGGAGGAGTTCCCTCCTTTCTCTTTTTTGAAATTTAAACATAAAGGGGGGGGGGAGATTAAAGAGGGGTGGAAATTAATGGGTTCTTAAACCCTTTTCCCACTTGTTTAAGAATCCCACAAAGACCCCCATTTAATTCTAAACCCTTTTCACATTGGAGCCAAGTTTGGAATTAATGGGTTCTTGAACCCTTTTCACATTGACCAAACCCCCCCAAAATCTGAAACCAAGGCTCATTTAAGAGCCCAAAAAAAAACAGAAAAAGTGAAAGAAATGGGGGAGGAGAACCCTCCCCCCACCGGTTCCCAAAACCGGTGGGGAGACCCCCCACCAGTTCCCAACTGGTGGGGGGTCCATGGCCGGTGGCCACCCCCCACCGGTTGGAACCGGTGGGGGGTGCCCACCGGGTCCCCCCCCCCCCCCCCCCCACTCTCTCTTTTCAATGCTCTCTCTCACTCCCCTCTCTCACCCATCGGCCATTGGGATTAAAAAAAAAATATATATATATATATATATATATATATATATATATATATGAAGAGAGGAAGAGGAAGAGAATGCAACCGGTGGCACCCCCCACCTTGGCCCATTCCGGTGGCACCCCCCACCGGGCCCAAATTGAGGCCTATAAATGAGGCCCCTTGGCCCCCAAATCAAAGGGACATATGCAAAGGAGCAGCACATACACCCACATATAAGGAGTGTAAGGTTCGGAGGGGAGTTCCTGTTGTGTTGAAGACCAAATTCGGGTTTCTTAACCCGGATTTGCTGCGCTTTTTGGTGATCTTTGTCCGTTTCGGAGAGTTCTTCTTCCTAAGGTTCAATCCTAGGAAAAACTCTGCTGAATAATTCGTGTAAAAGAGCCTTACTCAGGCGAACCTCTGTCAAAATAAAAGTTGATATTTTCATGTCTGAAATGTGTGTTTGCATGTCATTTAAATAATAAAATAATATCATATTTTTCATACTTTATATACATATATATATATATATACTTAGTTTCATAAACTCAAAAAAAATCTGTGTGCAACCCAATTTAACCTTAACCTCACCCCATAAATATACAAGTTCAGAAATAATCATAAAATCATGTTTAAAGTTAAAAATGACTTATAATCAATTAATTACTAAAAATTCATAAAATTAGGAAAAATCAGGAAATATCTGTAAAAAATCAGTAAAAATCAGAAATGCAGTTTAAAAAATCATATTAAACCAAATGACTCAAATACCCTCATATACTTAATTAATTAATCATAAAAATCAATAAAATTAATAAAATAAAATCATCAAAAATCAGTAAAAACAGAGAATTAAATCTGAAAGAACATAAATCTCTTAAATAGTTAATGATATACATAAGACCTAATAAAATTACAAAAATACCCTCATATATAATAAAAAACTATAAAAAAATTAGATATAACCCTAAAAATACCAAAACCCATTTTATAAACAAAATACCTTCCATATAATAAAAATGCCATAGAAAAATAGACTCTAAATATAATAAGCCCGGTTGAGGGTAAAATTACTAAAACACCCTTATACACTTAAAAATTAATTTCACAAATCTCATAAGGCTTTAAAACCTTTAAAACTTACCCTTATATGCTTATAAGCCATAATACCTCTATAATTCATAAAAATCGTATAATTGCAAAAACACCCCTATGGGTTTAAAATATTTGGAACTAATCCAAATAACTTTGAATCAATCCTAATTCATATAAAACCTATCTCAAACCGGGGTGAGGCTAAGGGCTCAACCTAAAATGCAACTTCATACTCATATGTATGCGTTGCATGTAGTAGTAGTGTTACATGTCATAAGGGCATCATACGGACGGTTAATCAAGGGTTGCCGAACAGTTGCTCGACATAATTAACACTGACTGAGGTCAGTGGAGAGAGGTCATATACTCGAATCTTCGCTTGATTCGAAGTCCCGGATTCCCTGAGGGCTAATCCCAAGCTCTCATAGTCCGATAAAACATGAAACCGACCTATATTTCTCTAGATAAACAAAAAAAAAATAGATTTCCGAATTATCCGAATAGGAGAGACGTCTAGGTCAGGTCCCGACGAAGGTTTAAGAAATAAACCTCCCAAACAGAGGCTTATGTACAGGAAAAAGGAAAGTAAGCAAAGTTTTCAGAAGCGGTGTGAGGCTTATGTACAGGAAAAAGAATAGTAAGCAAAATTTTCAGAAGCAGATGGAGGCCCACCGAGGCCACCTTTGTCCTTTATGCTTGAATAAGGATAAGACATTGATCACTTCATGATTAAATGTTCCATCAGCTGGGAGATATGGGGGGTCTTGGGAAATATTGTTCCAAAACTCCTGAAGCTTTTCTTCATTTCAAAACATGTGCTCTGGTTCAGAAATATCAAACCAGATAATAACTCTTAACTCATCCCTTGCACTATCTGCTAAAGGATATGGAGAGAGGAAGTAAGCTATATTTCAGAATGCTAAGTAATACGTGGAGAAGATTTATATGAAAGCAGTTGGCTATTTATTGCATTGGGCTATTGTGATAGCCAAACTCCCTAGTATAGACATGGGGAAATTTTTAAGGACAACCAGAAAAACCATATACAGTTCTGGATGTACTATTTCTATTCATCATCTTCATAAAATTGGTGGTACATCCCACCTTCTTCCTCAAAAAATAATAAGGGTTAATTTCACATAAACCCTCTTTACATGCAAAATATCAGATATGCCCTTCTTATCTACGCAATATCATATATACCCTCGTTATGATAATATTCTATCAAAAGTGCCGCTGGTGGATATTCTATCATTTTAACGAGGGCATATATGATATTATGGAATATCATATATACTCTTGTTATGATAGCATCCTATCATAAGTGCCACGGGTGGATATTATAGCATTTTAATGAGGGTATATATGATATTGCATAAATAAGGGGGGTATTTTTGATATTTTGTATGTAAGGAGGGTTTATATGAAATTAACCCAAATAATAATGATAGCTTTTGCAGAGATTACAATATAAGTTTCTAGCAGGAATGGCTGGGGTGGACCAGTGAACATCCTGGAGAACAGAGATACTACCATAGTATTTTGAGACTATCAATCATGCCAATTATTTATACAAAGAATAGGCAGAGATATTTTATACAAGTTGCCAAGTAAAGACAAGGAATCATATCCACTACAGAATCAAGAAGAATGATCAGTTGACATTTCGAAAAAAACAAAAGTATGAAGTAAAATATAGGATCACACACAAGGAACATATACTATTAAGTGTCCAATACTATTCTTAGAAGGAGATGATCACGGTAAAACAGAGAATAACAGCACACTCTAGAGACATGTTAGCTGTTAACTGTACACTAACTTGGCAAATTGTTCAGAAACTGAGAAAGACACATTTTTAACATATACTTTACTTTTTGAAGGCATTAAAATTATATGCGATGTGAACATGTACTATAGATATTTTCATTTGCCTAGTCAACCAAGAAAAAGTAGGAAACAAAAAAGGGAGTTTAGCAAATAAACCCTTAAAGAACCTTGTATATGCGGAAAACCTCCTGTAAATTGCAAAACCCTATACAATCATTGTATACATAGAGAACTCCCAATCATCAAGCAGAAAACCTCTCATAAAATGCTTATTTAAAAAAATGCCCTATTTAATCATTGTATACATAAAGAGCTCCGATCATCAAATCTACCATCAAGAGAGCTCTTATCATCAAACTTACCATCACTCAAATCACCTACAAAGTAGGACCTAATTTAGAGTAAGAAGAAAGTTTAGGGGTTTTCAGCATGTATCTATAATGCAGGGTTTTAGCATATACAAGATTCTTTAGGGGGTTATTTGCTAAAACCCCAACAACAGTGACAAGGAACTTATAAATGTTAAAAATAAGAGCATTTATATTTGGGTTTTTTGCAAATAACCCCCTAAAGAATGTCATAGTTGTAGATAACCTCCTGGATGATTCGTATTTGCATATAACCCCCTTAATATGGTGTTATTTGCACATAAACCCCTCAACTATGTAGGCTTACTTTGAATTTCACTTAAATTAAAATGTTGTTACCTATATCGAATATGTGAAAGTTATTAAATAAAAATATTAATAATATCTTCAATTAAAACATACATCTCACAAGAAAAATCACATAAACATCTATTCATAAGCTTGTTGTATATAATTAACATCAAAAAAATATTTCCATATTTATATGGAGTAAAAATATTTTAACTCAGGTAAAATTCCGAACAAATTACATAGTTAAAGGGGTTATATGCAAATACCCCCAAAAGTTTAGGGGGTTACATGCAAATATGAATCATACAGGGAGTTATCTACAAATATCGCATCTTTTGGTGGGTTATTTGCAAAAACCCCTTCATATTGTATACATATAATTATTCTATACATATGAACTCCAAATTTTGAACCCTGGTTAAGTAGAGGTCGATAGGATTATGCATGAATTTCCCAAACCAAGCATTTATCGTTTGCAAATGGATACATGTGTTAGAATGTTGTCAATGTTGGTTTTGTGGTTAGCTTGAAAAATCTTGTATGGGTGAAACCAATGAATGGACAAGGGAAATAACCATAAATGGAAAAACAAAAGAAGGCATAGTTAACCATAGGATGAAAAATTTTAGTTTGACCTTTGCGGTGGTTACACAGCAATCACAGTCATTTGGGGACAGGAAGAGAAATCCCATTGTTATGTGGCATATAAACCCATATATTTACTGATAGCGGAAGAACTCACATCATCATAAGACATGAAAGGAAGTCCAAAATCCGAAAGAGGACGTGAGGAAATGCAATCAAACCAGTCCCTTCCTTTGCAGTGTTGCAGACCTTTCACGATTGCCGACTGAGTAATAAAATTCTTCACAGAAGACTTGCCTGGTTCCACTACTGGGACATTGCGCAATCTATATTTTGAGAGCAGCAGTAGTACTGTAAGCATGGAACTATCGGACCCTACAGGCAAGAAAGGTACCCAGCGGAATGTCTTTATGATTGATTCCACCTGACACAAGATGAAAAAGGGAAATGTGAATAACATGATATATGGATATTCAAATGAAGTTGCATAAGGGTAACAAATGTTATCAGAATTGCCAGAAACATGAGTTCAATACAGCGGTAGTGGCATGTCTACATAGGATAGCCAGTTTCATTACCATGACATAGCCAACCACAAGCATGTTTCCATATATCCCATTTACAAAGATAAGGCTGTTAACATATGAACAGTTTTTACTCTTTGGCAACCAAGGAAGGTAGAATCGGATCGGAACCTAGGATCGGCAGGTCCCGATCCGATCCATGTCAGGATCAGATCGGATAGGTCAGAACGGCCGATCCAAAGGAAAAAGGTCGATCCTTGGATCAGCTTGAATTTTATTTTACAAAATAAGAAGAAGAAATGAATATTAGATACTAACAATCAAATTAAATGACATAATATTGAATTAAAAACCTTAGCTCACAAGCCACATTAGGCTGGATCGGGCTGACACAGGCCACATTGGCCTAGATCGGCTTGAATTGGCTCATATCAGTCCGATCCAGGCCAACATGATCGAGTTTAGGGAAATTCAGGCTGATTTAGAGCCAATTTAGTCTTCTTTTATTTTTTATTTTTCATTTTCTACACTTTTCATAGGGGGATCGATTTCCCCCTTGAGATTGGATACTAACAATCAAATTAAATGACATAATATTGAATTAAAAACCTTAGCTCACAAGCCACATTAGCCTGAATCAGGCTGCCACAGGCCATATTGGCCTAGATCGGCTTGGATTGGCTCATATCAGTCTGATCCAGGTCAACATGATCGAGTTTAGGGAAAATCAGGCTGATTAGGGCCAACTTAGTCTTCTTTTATTTTTTATTTTCTACACTTTTCATAGGAGGATCGATTTCCCCCTTGCGATTGGATCGCTGGACGCCGATTCTGATCCAAATCAGCCGATCCATATCAGAATCGGCCAGTTCTGCATACCATGATGGCAATTTTTCAATCTCAAACCAAAAATGCCAACCATGTATGAGTAAAGCAGATGTGTAAAACACTTACATATGCAATCTGTAGGTGTCATAGCCCCCCTCCTCAGCATTCAACTCCCATCATAATAGGTATGATTGAAGATGAACAGAAACATAAGGACACAGAACAGAAGTCCCAATATTATCAAATTCATATGTAAAATCAAGACTTCTCCAATCCAATATTTGTATCCAACTATGACATGTACAGAGATTTGATCTAGTATATGTCTTACAACAATTAATACAAGACCAAACCAACAACACCACTAGATGCATCTAGCATGAATTTAGGGTATAGAAAAATGCAGAGATTTAGATGGTCACCATTTTTCATTAAAGTTTCAAAAACCACTGGTGCATTTGATGCCTTTAAAGTTCCTCAAAAGGAAGTTAGTTGGATAGCTTCTATATAGCTTTAATACTACAGTAAAAATGTCTAGTTAAAGTATTGTTTTATCTCACATACCAATCCACTAGTTATTTATCTCACATACCATTGCAAACACAAAAAAGCAGCTCTCTGGGTAGTCAAATTTGCTATGAACATCAAGACAGAAAATACAACACCCAGAAAGCTGTTGCATGGATTCTTACCACTAATTTACAGCTGACACAGTAGCTGAAGAAACTTTTGCCATAGTAAAACAGATTCAAAATAACTAATAAATGAAAAGCAAAGCAGGAAGTTCTTACCTTTGTTGACTTAAAAGGTTCCTCCTGAATAAGGACTTTGTAAAAATCCTCTCCCATATTGGCAGCAGCAGTTGGAGCATCTTTTCCAACACCTTTGTCTGCAGTGATTCCACCAGCCACAGCAGCACCAACTGCAGCAACAGTTAATCCTGCCACTGCAGCAGGACCTGTTGCACCCAAGGCCAGTGCTCCAAGAGCACCAACAGCACCTGCCCCAACTCCAGCAGCTGTTGCAGATCCTGCTGTTAAAGCAACAGCTGCAAGCTCTGCATTCTCTAATACCCAGAGGATGATCGCTGAATAATCTAATATCCCAAGGTACCTGTGCTTCCAATCAAGACTATCCCCTGCCTCTGGATTTGTTACAGGCACAGCGGTTATATTGTGTTTAGAGAGAATTTGAACTGCATCCGCAATCAGGGTGTCTGCTGGGATTTCAATAACTACAATGGACAAAATAATATGTAGATATGAGATATTAAACTCTTAACTGAAGTGATAAATGTCAATTTCCCTTAAAAACTCTACACAAGATAGAATTATATAACTGAAATCATCAACAGATAAAATTGTAAAACCGAAATCAATACACATATTCACAAGGAATTCGTGTGTAGAGGCCAGAAGAACAAGACAAATGCCATAACAGGACAGACATCAAAGACATAGAAATACCTTTTCCTCCAGGAACTTCTGGAAAAGATGATACTGGAATTTGTGCAAATGCTGCTGTTAAGGTCCTTTGTAAAGAGGAGGGTAGCTTTTTCCTTGATTGAATTGCTTCAAAGTATGCATCACAGTCAGGAATCCTTGATACTGTTTCTGTTTGATCTGTCATGGCATGGAAAACTAAAAACACCCAGAATCAGTCTATTGTACATCAAGGTCAGAAGGAGGGGGGGGGGGGGGGGGGTGGACACCAGAATCAGTTCATTGTTCATCAGATATGGATGAAAAAATGAAACAGATATTTCCATTGGATTGTATTTACCAAAATATAGGAATGCCCAAGGTATCAAAGTTGTAAAATCAGATCACTTAAATTTTGATAGACCATGTACAAGAGAAAATAACATTAGCATGCAAATCCTTTTCAGCATGAACACACTACGGCAACAAACTACGGCAAGGCATCTTAAAAGACCAGTTGCAGAAGAGCAGGCCTAGAAAAGATTACACACCTTGAATCCCCAACACAATTCACAGGCATTGTCGTCAAGAAACTCTGGCCTAGAAAAGATTACACACCCTGCACTTGAATGGATCGAACCAACCTTAGACAGTTACACTAGACAACCCCTCCCAAACAACCCTCTTTTTTCCCAACCTAAGACCCATTTTTGAGATCTTAGATTAAAAGCCAAGAAACCACACAAATGGCTTCCAAGATATAATATCCCCTCTTGAAAATGACCGGACTGAAACTTTTGGAAACCCAACTGCTGGTAATGGGAAACCGCAACAAACATGTTCTGGTTTTCCCCTCAAACGAAGTTTCTCCTCTTCAAGAATATCTAGCATGCAGCATAGAAAGAAGACAACAACTGAGAGAACAAAGCAGAGACCCACTGCTGCTAGGCCTGCTTTTAACTACAATTTCTACCTTAGATGGCCCCAGAAAACACCCAATTCCTGCCACATTCTCCAAAATGCCCCAAGCGTTCCCAGAAGCCGCCATCACAGACCTCTGCATTCCTTCACAAAACTCGCAGACGTATTTCGTCATACAGTTGATACGCATGAGATGTCTAGAATCCTCATTTAACAGCGGAAAACAAGCAGCTGCATTAATCAAACTTCCTGGTAACATTATTAACATTACGCACCTAAAAATCTCCAGATTTTACCCAAAAACAGGAAATTCCCACACAGAACGGATGGTATCACCTTCTGCGACAAGAACACTGGCAACTTGGGATCAAATTTCACAACAAAAGGACCCAAAAAAGGGAATTATCGGAAATGATGCATTACCTATCGTAATCGAGTTCGGCGATAGACGAAGAGCACGGGGCTCCCGGTTCCTTCCTTCCCTTGGGGAAAACTCCTGCTCGGGAACTGTGCAGGGTAGAGCACGTGTAACTTCCGCCCCCAACACGCGTCAAACAATGCAGCGCGCATCGGAAGACGAAGCGAACGGGGGCAGATTTGCAGAAAAGCCCCCAAGAACTGGTGCTTTATGGGAACTGCCCCTTCACGTGGCCAAACCTGCAACCCACATTTCGGGTTCCGGTTGACTCGTGACACGGTTGTGAACCTGCACTTCCGGTTTCGGAGCTCCGGTGGAAGTCCCCGCTCCCCTCTCTTCCCCCACGGCCCACACTTCGTTCTTGCACCGATGGACGTGTTCTGTACTGGATAAGGATATCATCTCCGTACAAGAAAAGAGAAAATTCTTCTTATCACCAATGTGTACACTTGGACCACTTAAAACTTTCTCAAAATTTTCCATTTTTAGAAAAAAAAAACGTTGGGAGGAATCTAGAAATGGACGAACCAAAGAAATTCCAGTCGTTCGGACTCGCCATGCATACGTGGAGTTTTTTTTTTTTTTTTTCTCCCTTGTAGTTGGGCATGTAGTATGGAAGAATGTTGTAAACGAAATGCAAATGCAATGTGTTTTGCTGCAAAGAAAGCAAACGGTTTTATCTAAGAAATTAACTAGATCGTTATTTGAATCAAGGATTTAACGGTGTTTTGGTATTTCGGTTATATATGTTACCAGCATACAACATGTTTGTTGGCTTATATGGTCACAAATTTTTTGGACACATTTTGGAGAACAGTGGGGATGATGTTTGTATCCTCTTCATGTAGGATATAAGGTAAAACATTTGTTCTTTTCGAAACTAACTTATCCAATAGTGTAAGATACAAAATTCAAAATTTACATTTTAGGCCCCTACCATATACATTGGTTCACTGTCTCAAGTTTGAGCTTATCTCCTTAAGAATTAGAGAGCTCTTGGTGAATATAAAAATTAGGGAATTCCTCTTTCAAATAAGTAGATTGTAGTTCAAAACGTAGCAGTTCTTGAGAAGTTGCAAGTTATATGATTGATTTATGTTCATGAATTTCACTTATTGTACCTATCATCTTGTTTGTCTTCGATTTTAGATAACAGAGGTTTAATTTGAGAATGTCCTTTATTTTAAGATGATCTCGTAGTTCTTATCAGGTGGAGGCGACGGATGCATCTGAAGAGGCCCGACCTCCTCCCCACGGGATCTCTCTCATCTCCGATGACGTTTATTGTTGTTCCGGCCAATATCTGTGTTATCCCTGTGTGCAACTGCTTCCAGTGGGTTGTCATCTCCGGCAACGATGCTTCCCAGGTGGTTGATGGCTTTCCCCGCCGGTCCATAGGGTTCTCTTGTCTACTAGGTTGACTTGATGTTGTCCCATCGTTGGACTAGGAAAGGATGCATTTGACCTTGTTGGCTCCATGCTTTACCGGGTCATGTGTTGGTTCTTTACTCACTATGATGTTTCCCCACCCCACGTATTCTATGTCTTGTACTCCAGCTACATTGCTACTCCATCCCCTATCACGTGTGTCTTGTACTCCACCACCTTCTGTTGTACTATCCCTTTAATGAAGAGAAGCGGTCCAACGTGGACCCGTGGACCGTAGAGGATCTCTTCTCTTTAATGAATGGCAGGTTTAATTCTTAATGTTCCAGAAAAAAGGTCCATAGATTTTTCCTCATTTTGTCACATTTCACTCAAAGATTTGAAAAGAAACAATGCATCCTGATGTTCACTAGCGCCAATTGAATCCTCTTTCGTTTGGATGCCAGATGGAGGGAATCTTTAGAAGAGCTACAGATTACGTACTAGATATGGCCAACCTCCCATCCTACTTCTTTTATGTTCTTGATAATCCATCTGTATGCAGTAGAATCTTTTAGTGGACATATCTTGATCTCGTTTTTAGTTAAAAAAGTGGCATGGATTTTTATATATTTTAAAGTTTATTTTAATGTTGATAAAACTAAAATCTATGATGAGACTGATTTCGAGAACAAAATATAGTCGAAGTTGTTGAGATGGGAAAAATCACGATTGCATCTTTTATTTGAGAAAATCTTCTACCTCACTATAAGGAAGATAGATTTTGTCAGCGAGTATATGTCGACGGCTAAAGATATCTATTGACAAAAAGACTATTAGTCGACGGCTACCAAATAACCGTGTACAATTGTGTTATATATCAACGGTTTAACTAACTGTAGACATATACTTATGATATGTCAGCGGCTGTAGTTTAACCGTTGATATATGTAGCATATATGTTAACGGTTTTGAACAGACCGTCGACATATATAATAAAAGAAAAAAAATTAAATGAAAAAAATTATATGTCCACGGCTAACACCTTAGCCGTCGACATACAGATTTCTTGTAAACGGCTAACACCTTAGCCGTCGACATACCGGTTTTTTGTAAACGACTAACACCTTAGCCGTTGACATACCTTTTTTTGTCAACGGCTAACGTTATAACCGTTGACAAAAATGCTTATTCCAACTCACCCCGAGCCCTCTTTTTCCTGCATCCCTCTTTCCCCCCTCCGACGGCCTAACCGTACCGCCGTGCTCTCTCCCCGCCGTCGCGCCCCCCTCTCACCTCACCGGCTTCCGTTGTGACCGCCGGCCTTCGCTCCCCTACCCATCCTCTCCCCGCCGGCATCCACTGTGACCACGCGCCAACCTCCGCTTCCCTCCCCATCCTCTCCCCGCCGGCATCCACTGTGACTGCGTGCTGCCATCCTCCGCCGCTCCTGTCGCCGGCGCCCTCCCCTAGCTCGGCCCGCTGCCTCCCCCGTTCCTGCCACTGGTAAGGGTCTCCCGGTCGCTCAACCTGCCACCGTCTGCGGCTCCCGTCCACACCACCGGGTTCTGCTTCCCTGCTTTGACCGCCGTTGCCACCTTCAGGTAATTTTTCTCCGATGAAACGTATGAGATATTACTTTGTCCCTGTGGAGTTTGTCATTTGTCTAGGATATGTAGGTTCTTGTGTGTGTTCTTGAAATCTTGTCCAGGTTCTTCTGGGGTTCCTGGGCGGACTGCTGGCTGTGGTAGATGAGAGGTGTCAGACATGAGATCCTGGCGTGTTAAGAAAACCTTGCTGCACTGTTAGGCATTATTGTGCCATCTGGTAGTGCAAGCAAAATTTAGAACGAAGCTTTTTTCATATTTTTTTGAAGGCCCCTAACATGCCCTAGATGCCCATAAAATCTGATTTTTAATCGGATACCTCAAAAACAGATATATGGGCATCTAGGTCACGGTGGGGGCTTTCAAAAAAATTAAAATATATTATTTTATTTTATTTGTACCACCAGGCAACGTAAAATCGCCTAGTGGTACAACAAGATTTTCTCAATAATGTTATGGGAGAACCTGAACGACTACTTGATAACTAGAAGGTAAGATAATGGCTGCAAATGTCATGAAGGTTCCATGTGCGTTTAAGGCAGGTACATGGAAAAAAGGTAAGACTTAAGGTCATGTTTATACTCTGTTCAAAGAAAATGTTCTTTACTGTTCCAAAAATACTAGTCCTATTGATGATATCTATGTTAAAATGTTAATTGATCTTAGAGTTATTCATTTATGAATATCTATTTATTTTGCTAAAATATTTAAGAGTAGATCGATAGTTGTTACACATCAGTTGATAGTTACCACGGCTTCAAAGGAAGAAATTCATACCATGTACATCATATCTTCAGTTAGAGTGCATACTGGGGATAGAATAAGATTTGCCAAGTTGTTTTTGATAGACATTATGGATTTTCAATAAGTCTATCTTTCTATTCAATTGTGGTATTGCCAGCATCCATAACCTTTTATATCTTTTTTGTTAAAAGATAGTCCTGCAAATTAGACAGTCTTATGGTGTGAGAGCTGATGATGCTCAGGTGGGAGCAGCTTTCATGTTCGTATGAGTAGAGACAAAACATTACTTCACTAGAATTTGCTGGAGAGCCAGCAGATGCGTCATTCATTAAGGTAAGATCTTAATGAAAATGACATTGATGAGGCCTTACAAACGTTTTTTTTTGGTTGGATTAGTTGTTTATGCAGCAAAAGATGCTAGGTTCTTATTTTGATTGATCTATTTATTTAATATACCCACTTTCATAGAAGGTTTGGGATATGATTGGAGTGGATGGGGCGTCCTTTCCATGTGTCCCACACCTTGACCTTCTGAATCCCTCTCTCCCACCTGTGCTCCTCTCTCTCTCTCTCTTTCTTGATGGGGAAGGTGGTACTGTTGGCTAAGGAGAAGTCCATCAAAACCAGCTCAACAGCCATTTAATTAGACCATGACCTTTCCTTGCTAGTGTACCCTTAAATGGAGGAAAATAAACCCCCCCCTTCGGCTCCAAGATGCCAGACAACCAGATCCCCACAGCATGTGGCAGAACAGTGGAGGGAACCGGGGATGAGAGGAGTCCCAAAAGATGAAAGCACTCAAGTATGTGATTGGCCTTATCAATGCCCACCAAAACAGCAATGGACTCGGAGGGAGGGAAGGGGGCCCTTCCAGGGGATCACAACACCCTTGGGCAACATGAAAACACCTACGGGCGTTGCTTGCAACAAGTATTACTCTTCAACTTTAATATATAATTAAGTTCCATATACAGGCCGTACCAGGACAAATTGAGACCTAACAAATTTTCAATAAGTCTAAACCTGGTCTAACCAAGAAGAGTAATATCCCAGGGTGTTGCAGCTGCAATGATCATCTGATCACATGATCAGACGGTACATGGTCACTGCACCTTCCCGCATGGGGTGCACTAGAATTAAAACACTATATCCTGCTGATCACGTGATCGGACAACACTTGCAGCCGCAAAGGGGGGGGGGGGGGGGGGGTGTGTTGCTTGCAGAAGTTCCTAATGTGTGCTTGGCTAGAAGCACTAAATTAGCTGGCTACAATGACAGTTTGGCTACAGGTGACATTCTCATGCAGAAATGTCATTCCATTAACAATCAGGTTGACAAGGGCTCAGAATAACATGTTACATGAGGAAGTCCGGGAGCTGATGACACATATTAGGCAATAAACGACGGATTATAATCACTAGGATCATAGGTATGTTTGAGGAAAAGAAAGTTTCACGTTCCTAATGGACAGGATGCAGGTAGGAAAAGCTACTTAAATCTGTTGTACTGTTTATGCTATGTATGCACATTGGAGTTCTTGGTAAAATTGGTGCCATTATTTGGTGGATAGGTGAATGTTTGATAGCTTTTATTAGGTGAGACATTCAATAACGATGAAAAACTTGATGGGCTAGCTTTTCCATTGCTTCATTCTACGAATGTATTGCAGGAATGCTTCAATTTGATGGTTCTTTCCTTCCATAAACATTTCTCTTGCCTGTTTAGCGCCAACCGCATTTGAGAAAAAAGGGGAACAAGAGAGAAAGGATGGAGTTAAGAGTGGAGTAGATGTTGAATATGAAATCTCCAAAGTTTCTGTATATGTAGTTTTAAAATATTTGTATTTAAATATATTGCCTTTTGATATCCATGTTATAAAGTATAATTTTCTGGTTAGTTTTTGCTGAACATAAATCCTTTATTAGACTCGATTTATATGCTGCTCCGTGTCTGCTTTGTCTACATTCCATATTGATGTGTCATGGAAATTTGTTTTCTGTTGTGTGTAATTTCGCGAGGTTGCATGCCTGCTTTGGATTGTAAACATTTTGATTACAATATATTAGCTCACCTCCTGGCTGCTGTTAGGATTGAAAGACCTTGATGAAGTTGGTGGGAACAGAGCATTTGGAATTGAGTAATACTTGCTACCTTGCTGCTGCACAGCAAGTGAGCAGTTGTCCGATTGGATATGATTAGACACCGCAATAAGTGTGTGTTTTTTTTTAAATTTTTTTTTTAAAAAACTCAAAGGGGTGAGAGCAATTTTAAGGGAGCCATCTGGTCGATTAAAAAAATAAAAATAAATCATTTTGTTTTCATTTTTTTTAATTTTTTTCACTTTGATCAGATGGTACGAAATACGAATGACTCCTTTTGGTTGCCCCCACTATGGAGTTTTAGAGAAAAAACAAAAAATATTTTTTTACATTTAGGTCTCTATAATCTTTGTTAATTTCAATATATCCCGGTAATCTTCATATTTAAAAGTTCTTAAAATCTTTCCAGTTCTAAAATAAGTCGTTGCAGGTACTTTTCTAATAGCACCATAACAGATACTTGACTTAACTCTAATTAAAATGGAAATGAAGATTTACTCATTTGCCCTCAACTTTCTAACTTTTTTATGAAAATAATGAAAGAAATCGAGAGTAAATGGTGGTGAGAAGATGCTTTTCACCTCCAATAATGGTCTAGTCTGGACTCGCCAGAGATGGAGAACAGAACACTAAGATGTAACAATGCAGTTGTAGCTCGAGATCGAACTCTTGGAGACATTCATGGCATTAGATCTAGAATTAGCTCCCCTTGGGGTATGTGTTAGTAAGCCTAAGGAGAAAGACACAAGTGCACTTGGAAACAGTATTCAACAAATCCAATTATTGAATTTTTCTTAATTAACTTTGTGTTTCGTAAGGTTCTATGATAAAATGGCCTTGTGCAGCATTTCATACCTGCGAGACTTGTTTGCATCGTATGCTGTCTTTTTTTCACCCTCCTTTAGTCTCATACTAGTTCTATGTCCATGTGTGAAATGATTCTTTTTTTCATCGATTCCTATTTGATCATGATATGCGTGAAATGATTCTAAAGAGAGTAATATTTGGTGTCTCCATCTTATTGATCATTCTAGCTCATATATTCTTTATTGTTTTTAGTTTACTATCCTGTGTGTTTAGCTCATATATTCTTTATTCTTTAAAGGTGTAGAGTATATGTGGTGGAAATTTGAAGTGTTTAGCTCATATATTGTTTTTAATGATATTATCTTTTTTAAGTAACTCTAGCAAAGTTGGATCATTGGTAGATATAGATTTTTTTTTGGCAGACTATATTACTGCTTTGGTATATTAAACTGGCAACCCCAGTGCGTAGAGGTTTACCTCTGCCTAGTACCAAAGGGTAATATATAGTTGTGGATGTACATGCGAATTAAAATATAATCTATGTACTATATATGTGAATGTGGATGTGAGATGTATGAATGTGGATGTGATTTGATATTTACATGTAGATACAAATAAGTTTTCTTGCAGGTACGGATGATGATGTCAATGTGTACATGTATGTGTTCGTGTATGTGGATGTGGATGTGGTTGTGCATATGTAAATGCAGTTGTATATATGGATGTGGTTGACCTTTTTTTTTTTTGTCCGTTCAAGACTTTTGTTATGATATATGTTTTTACTGTCTTTTGACAGTAATGACATATATCGATCATAAAGTCTTGAATTGTCCTGTTGGACAGTCTGTGGATATTTGATCATCTAATGTTCTTTATTATATGTGCTTCATGATCATCTTAAATTTTCGACAGTATCTTCTCACTCTTCTCCAATATACCTGCTAATTTTGACTGCTCTTTTTGTCACTTGTATTTCATACAAGTGACTTTTTGAGAAAAAGTTAAAATTAGTAAATAATAGTGGTATATTGGAGAAGTGTGGGGAGATGCTGCCGAAATTTTACACTCCGCAAGAAGCGGAATGCCTCTCAGCAGTCTATCTCTGAGCGTTCGACCTCTCAGGCCGTTGCCTCTCAGCAGTCTATCCCTGAGCGTTCGACCTCTCAGGCCATTGCCTCTCAGCAACTTATTCCCGAACTTCCCACGTCTCAGGCTCTTTCTACATGTCAGGCTCTTGCCTCTCAGCCTGTTGCCTCTCAGGCCGCTGCGGCTCAGACATGTACATCTGTATCCACATCTTCATCTGCAATAGGTATGAATTTTAATTTTAGTCGTTTATTAAATTGATATTTTTATGTTTATAATTTCACATAAATGTCTTTATCATGTATGTTTAAACAGGTCCATCTTCTACACAGCCTTGGGGTCGGGGACATGGCCGTCGGGATCCCACCAGAGGTGTCACCGATGGGAGATTAGAGCAGGGTCAACGATGGAACGTGCGGGTGATCAGCGGTTACGGCGTTGGTGAGAAGGGAAGCAATTTTATATCCCGCATGGATGTTGTGGTAAAACATCATTGTAAGATATGGCAGAAAAATTTTGTTACTCTTCCTGCAGCGAAACAAGCTGCAATGTTTAGAGATCTCGAGGTAACAATATTTAAAGTTAATTATATGTTTGTCAATTTTGTATGACTAATTAAGTTAACGATAATGTACAGTTAATGTATCAGTGGGACCGAACTCCCGAAACAGATAGGGAGATGCTTATGCACATGACCTCAATGCATCGCAGTTGGCGCGGTGTTTTGAAGAAAAGAGTAAATGAAATTTTTTTTATGTTCATTTATAATCTCTTTTTGTATTATTTTTTCTTATGTTCATGTATAATGAAGTCAAACTGAAATCATTTCATAGCATTATACGGGAAAGACTTTGGCGGATGCAATTGTTTCCGTACCGGCGGGTGTTGATCCGTCTGATTGGCAGACGATGTGCGAGAAATGGAGCACGTCAGATGGACAGGTAAAATAATAATGAAATTTGATAATTTATGTTGATTTGTTCGATACAAATTTGACAACTAATAATTTTTTTTCTACAGAAAATTGCTGATCGTAATAGGGAAAATCGCTCCCATCAGTCTATGCCATATAGGCGGAGCCGAACGAGTCATTATCAATTGAAGGATGACTTCGTAAGATTTTTATTTTATTAGTAGTGTTTCTATATTGTTAACTTTCTATTACTTATTTTTTTTAATATAATTTGAACAGCATCGTCTTCATCAACGTGATCCCGAACGCCTTGAGATGTTCAAGATGGGTAGATGTAAGGATCTTCCAGACGGTAGTGAGCAATGGGTAGATGAGGAGAGTAGGAGTCGATATGTAAGTATTTCTATCATTTGAATTATTATTTTTAATCATTCTTATTAAATTTAATATGTATCACTAATAACAATTTTATTTTTTTATTTTTTAGGAGAGGATGACTCAATTAACCACTTCTTTGGAGAGTGATGTTGGGAGTACTCCCATTTCTGCTGAGGATGCATTCATTTCGGTTATAGGAAAAGATCGATCTGGCCGTGTTCGTTGTGCAGGAAGTCGAGAGACGTCACGTACATGGTATGGACCGGGAGAAGGATCGAGTTCTTCCTATCAACAGAAATTTGAGGAGCAAGCTGTGAAGATGCAAAGCATAAAAGAAAAAATCAAAACCCAAGGGGAGGAGATGGAGTGGATGCGCAAACAAATGGCAGACATGAGCGCATTTATGAGTCAATTTCAGAAAATGCACAGTCCTACTCTGCCTCAGATAGCTGCTGTGAATGAGGACGACGCCCAAAACGACGACGCCCAAAACGAATCAAATGATGAGGGAGATGATTTTGATGGTGATGACGAAGAGTGAGCCAATGATAATTGATACATTTAGTTGTGGATGTGTAATCTGAATTTTTCGGGGATGTGTAATGTGAATTTTTTATGGATGTGTTTTTAAATTTTATGTGAATGTTTATTTATGTATGTGGATGTATTTTTTTTGTGATTTCGTGAATGTGTTTATTTGAAAGTGTGAATGTGTTTATTTGTACATGTGAATGTGTTTTTGTATATGTTTGTAAGTACAAATATGTATATACAGAAAAAATATATAATTTAATTTTTTAATTTTTTAATTTTTTTTCTTAGTAACTATTTGTCAGCGGTTAGAAAAGCTGTTGATATATATAACATTTGTCAGCGGCTTCTGTCGCAGACAAACTTTTGTCAGCGGCTTCATAGCCGTCGACAAAAAGTATTTGTCAGCGGCTCATGTTGCTGACAAAAATATTTGTCAGCGGCTTCAAAGCCGCTGACAAATACTCTAGCCGTCGACATATGTACCATTTGTCAGCGGCTGACCACCGTGGACATAGGTAGTATATGTCAGCGGCTATATGTAGCCGCTGACATATATGTTATATGTCAGCGGCTACTGTGTGTAAACATATAATATATATGTCAGCGGCTATAGGTAGCCGCTGACATATGTCTCATATGTCAGCGGCTGCTGTGTGTAGACATATATATTATATGTCAGCGATTTTTTATAGCCGTTGACAAATATATGTCAACGGGACTTTTGTCAACGGCTTTGTCAGCGACTGAGAAGCCGTTGACATAAGTATTTGTCAGCGGCTGTTTATGATTTGTCAGCGGATCTTAGCCGCTGACAAATCATGTTTTCCTTGTAGTGCATGTAACGTTGCTTTCAAATTTTGATTCTAGGAAATTTCATGTGGACAAGTTACCATCAAATTGGATGAAAAGAACAGTGTCCTTTCTCATGTAGCCAAGATTCCAGTTGCAAGTACGATGAACCCTCTTGGCTCTAGCTTTTTCATGTCCTTTATAGTGAAGATTCCCTCCTTAGCATGTTATACTACTAAGAGGTGGTATGCTGGACACTAGCTTAATCATTCATATCAACTTGTGAGTAAATGCCTCTAAAGTTAGATGCCTGTCATGGTGGCTTCAGGGAACCATGTGACATTGGGAGAATTCAGATGAGATTTGGGTGTTAGTTATCGAACGAAAGCTGTCTGAAAATTTGTAGCACTTTTTAGAAACCATGTAACAGGTTAGACATAAATTATCAAAGGAAAGCTGTCTGAAAATTTGTAGCACTTTTTAGAAACCATGTAACAGGTTAGACATGAAACAAAGATTTTAGATAATAGATTTAAGTGTTCCATAAGATCACCTTAATTGTACCTTATGTTTTTCTTTTGTTTAAAATATAGTAAATTATTAAGCTTTAAAATATTCTTGAGAGGTAGGAATGAGTCAAATTGAATTGCTAACAGAGACCAGTAAAAGTTACTTAACCCTAAAAAGCCCAAAGTATAATAGATAAAGACAAGTTTGAGTCAGATTTTTATTTTTTTTATCCTAACCTAGACTAGAGCAAAGCTGAAGTTAAAATAACTGAGTCAAACTTAATTTGGTCATCAAAAATACTTTTGATCAAAACTTAACTGTTTTAAAGATAGGAACAGGTTCAAGAAATTGGGTTAGGTTTTTCCAAGCCTTGCGAACATAAATAGCAGCTGTCTTTCCACATTCTATTTCTAGCCAAATGTTAAGAAAAACTAAAATCCAAAGAGTCAATAGTTTTAGAACTGGTGATTTAAAATCTGTGAGATTCATCATCATTTGTCACATGAGAAATATTTACTACACCACTTGTGTGCTCGCTTGGAAGACACACATCTGATCAGCAGATCAGATGATCAGACGGATGCAGTTGGCTCCTGTTGTATTCATGTAAGAGAAATATAGCGATCTTAAGTCATCCCAACCTGCCAATCATATGGCAAGCACTGCACCACCTCAGGGTTTGGTGCAGTGAGTATTTCTTCTGTCATGCAAGTTACGCAGCAGGGTCGGTGCAGCAAGCAATTCTTTCTTATTATTATTTTGTGATATAAGAGTTTCAGTGTTCTTGGCTCATATATAATGTCCCATCCAAAAGACCACGTTCATTCTGCATGCACGCACATAGATGTCAGCTTGAGAATCTGATTACAGCTCCTAACTTATGACAATATATAGCAGATGGATTTCCATCTCCATCTTCAGCTCCTCTCAAAGTTCAAAAGGTTTCGTATACGAATAGCTGCCATACAGCTCCCCGCCGCACGCCCGCCTTCACCCTGATATAAACCTGCATGCTTCTCCACGTGACACCGTACACTTCTTCATGAAGTAGATCTTCGGGAGCCACGGTTCTTAAATATGTGCGCAGAGCTCGTTTCTTCTTGCCTGTGGCTCTGGTGCCTTCATAGATCGCTTTGGAAGACTATTATAACTTCTTTGATCTGTATATTGCAGCCTCTCAACCGGTGAGGATAACTATGGCAAACAAAAGTCTACTGGTTTCATTCTTGAGACTAAAGAAATCATCATCTGTGCAAGTTGCAGTGTAACAGTTTCCTTATCAAGAGCGGGTGATGTGAAGTAACTTAAAGAAGGTAAGCAAAGAACTTTCCTGACAGTTAAATAACCGGCCGAAAACATATAACCCTTAATACATCTGCAAATTTGTATTTTTTGGCAATGCCGATCCAAGAAAACTTGACATGAAAAGCAATGATGTTGAGACCATCTATATAGTTAAATAAAGTTCAAATATTTCGGATATTTGAGACCAAATGGTTCCACAACGCTTGGGCCAATTTCCAAACCACGAACATTAATCTCAACAATCATGCTCTATTCGATCCGTAGAGCAGTTGCCCTATAATATCTCAGAAGTATGGCAGTATCGATATTTTTTTTTTTAATTATAATCCATTATACGTTGGATATCATAATCCTCCAAGGTCCATAGATTAAAAAAGATGGTTGACAGAAATCTGGATACATGTAATTAACCATCAACATGTACAAGATCAGTTCAAATGCTCCCTCTGGTCCACAGGAGAAGCAGATTCGCTCTTGGGACCGGAAAAAGCCGACGACGTCGTCTGCGCAGAAACCTCGTCTCTCCTGGTGGCGGATTCGAATTCGAAGAGGTCAACCTGGTTATGTAGGTAGAACCGCATCCAGTTCCACGAAGAGAGGACGTGAAAGGTGAGACCGGTGAGAACTGTTCTCCCCACCGGAGGTTCTTCAACAGTGTCTCCACGGCGCCTTGGCTTGCCTGCCCTCCTACGACTGACGTAATCGCTGCTGCCAATGCCGACTGGAAGCTCGGGTCCGACGCAATCGCCTTGGTTGCTGCGGCAATAGTGTCAGTGAGTGGATTCTGCAGGTTATGGACTAGAGCAGCTGCGCTGGTGTTCTTCTGCAAGTAGGATTTGTAGAAGGGCTCCTGAGGCTGCTTTCCTAGAGAGCTAAGTTGGTTCTCGTTAATATATGTCTGTGTTCCATAGTGACCACTGTTCCGTCGTGTTGGGTTGGGATTGGCCTCTGAAGACGAAAAGCTGAAGCTTGCGGGTGCGTACACTGTGGAGGAGAGGAAATTTGAGGTGCCCCTGCTGATTTGTGTGGATAGGGAAGAGGACAATGAGGAGAAGTGAGGTCCAACGTGATTGTAGCGTGAGATGGAGAGGAAGAGATGGATGGGTTCGGCAGGCAGAACGGTCTGTGCCTTGAACCCTCGGCGAGAACGAAGTTTACGCCGTGGAGGCCAGCAGCGGCTCCTCCGGCTGCAGTGGAGGTAGCCATGTAAAGCTTCCAATGGTCGTGATAACGAGTGATTTGTATCCTGACTTGGCCTTTACAATTGGAAAGAAGAGATCGCTAGGAAAGGATCTTGAGGTACCACGTTCTTTGAACACGTGTGCCTAAAGATGTAGACATGCTCATTCCATATCAAACATTGGAAAGGATAGATTAAGGTCAGATAACCTGCAGCATCAGCTGAAGGATTGATTTTATAATAAGTAGAAAGTAGTCGTCTATGACTTTAAATTTGACTCGGATCAGTGTGTACTCGCGGACTCAAAAGACACTTCCCGAGTTTCTCCCTCTACGGCTAGCACTTAAGGGAGGTTTTGGATTTGAATTTTATCTTCAGTAAGCAAGAGGAGAAATTTATCTTACAAATTTGTGAACATGTACGTGGGATCCGTAGAGAGGTTATTACCTTCATCTAGGTATGAAAATGAAAAAGAATAATCTAAAATTATCCGTTCTTATCCCTGACTTATAGGACATATGAGAATATAAATTTAAGGATAAGGACACTATCCTTACCCTTCTTAATTATTAGGATAAAGAAAAAGAAACAGTCGTTTCCATATTGTGTAACCTAATTATCTATTTTTGTTTATATTTTATATCATAATATTATAATATAATATATTTATAAAAATATATTTTATATTTTGTATCATAATATAACATATTATAAAAAGATAAACCTTCAGAAAATTTTAGCAAATGTAGAAGTTAAGGCATGGCACTTTGATATATACTTATGTAAGCATAGTACTTGCCTCCTAAATTTTCTTTTACATGTAATAAGTAAACTTGTTAATTTACTTTCTTAATTGATTTGACTTTATTATGTTATATGTTCGTTCACACGATAAATTTGAAATTAAAAGTAATCATGTCAATGGTTATTTCATGATAATTCATTTTATGCATATGATGGGAAAATTATAATTTAACTTTTTTTTATGTAAAGATGTGTAGAATTGTAAGTCGTCTGATAATTAACCCTTATGGATTTGTTTCTGTTAACTTTTAAGGATAAGGATAAAGATATAGGTATATAAGGATAAGGTTAAAGATATAAATAACCTTTTTCTTCCCTGCTTTTGGAATAATCATCTGGAAAAAATTAAATTATTGCAGTGGAACGAAAAATCTCTTACCAGGAAAAAAAACATTGATTTGAATGCCGATATGTATATTCTCTCTACTGATCATGAGACTCTGTAAATATTTCTGGTCAGAAAGGAACTCAAAGGGTACCTTTACATGAGGATTTTGTAAGAGAATTTCTTTCTCATCGAGTTAAATGTATAGGGGTATCTTTGCAAAGATTATTGACACTGTAGGTGGAGATCGCCATTCTACTAGAAAAAAAATTGGACTTTTCAGCTTTTCATCTGCATAAATATTCATACTTAATTAGAAAGCAACTCTTGCAACTTGTATATTCAGTGTTAACTCTTGAAACGTATTCTTCCTTAAAATTGTCTTTTTAATTAGCTGTCATTTGAAAGTTGAAAATAGATGATAAGGATTAAAGAGTTAGTAAACTAAATTTAATGAAGTCAAAAGTAAACATGCAAGATACAGGGATTCTTTTTTAACATTCAATAATTTAGAGGCACCGAAAACCAAAAAACTCAAAAAAAGATATATACAGATTGAATTTAGTCTACTTGAAACCGCGGATAATGTAGTTTCTAATAGATAATTATTACCTTTAGGTCGCATGTGTATATATGGGGCCATTGCATGGGTGGTCCACGAGGAGGAACTAGTATTTGGAACCGATGGGCGCTATACCGTGCATGCATGGCGGTTTTGAAGGTCCAAATGCACGTGCGGCCTTGAACGCTGTTGACTGTTGAGATAGACATACACACAACAACTGAAAACTCCCAGAGATGATCCATTTTCTCCATTAGAGTCAACTTATCTTAATCCTCCAAACGCACATCAACAAATGTTTCTCACAAGACAGTATTGATGGGGGAAAGAAAAGAATAGTTCATATGGAGTTGGCAGAAGCAATCGTAACAAAATTAACCTTGGAGTCTTGTCTGGCATACTGGAAGGGCAAGGCAAGAAAAGGATAGCCCATGACCGGTGTAACCTTGCACTAAAGCTTTTCTTTTCCTCCTCTTCTTTGTGTGTCAAAGTCGAAAGAAAAAAAAAAAAAAAAAAAAAGGACAAAAGATCGATCAAGAAAGGAAAGACCAGTTGGTGGGCTCCCTTCGATTCACCACCGCCTTCTTGCACCCCATTAATTTCTTCTGTGTATTTACACTCCTAAGCAGCAGAGGATCGAATCGGTTAGCATCCTCATTTCCACCACACGCCAAAGAGCTAGCTAGCAGAGATTACTATTTTTCTAGCAATCAGTTCTCCACAATTTCAGGACCTGTGTACATGTCCACCTCGACAGCGAAATCATCAGGGCTCTTCTCCATCTCTTCCAGCCATGCATAGGCCTCACCATCTCCTGGTGCCGAAGCCGAGTCACCTGAAATGGGCACAGGTCCACCTCAGAATCTTATATTGGGAGGACATATGCAGGTAATATATATATTCACTGAGACACTAATAGTAACGAAGATGCAAATTATAATGATTGTTTGGTTGGAGAAAAACACTGTAAAAGCCCGTAAAATATAATATTTCCTTATGACGTAAAATACACTATTGTACAGTGTACTTATGGTATTCTACATCAAACCAAACAACCATGGATAACTTCTCTGGAAGTTCATTGTGAAGTCAAAAGATCTAAGAAGCAAAATCTAGGCAGGGGAATGTTCATATTAGACACAGTCTCGAGCTAACTCGGACTCTAATCCGCGGCCTAACAATCTGCTAAGTAGTACTGCCGAGGCACACCAAAAGACAATTAATTAAAATATGTAATCCGCTGCCAGGATAGTGGCCAATAGCCTGTGTGATCTTTCATATTACATGTCTAAGCTAGAGAAGAGATCTTCTCAGTACAAGGTTGGACAGGAGTCTAGCAGGACTAGAGGGGGAGGGGACCAAATATTGCAAAAGAGTCTCCCACATGACCTAAAAATTTTATAAATACATGGACCCTCTCTCTCACAGTACTACTAGACTTCTGTCTAACCTTGTACTGAGAAGATCTTTTCTCGTCTAGGAAGGTCTTGTAAACTTTATCCCAAAACAATTTGGGAACATAGATTAGCTCGGGTCCCACATTTATGACATGTATATTAGTGTGTGACAAGTGGGAAATGCACGAAAGATACAGAAAGGTAAGAAATAAGATAGGATAACTGTACACTACTACTTAGTAGATGAAGGATAGACTTCTCTTCTCATTCCTGAACCAGCATGCATGTATCCCATCTAGGACACCCTATATTGTAAGCAACATGAATCACTCAGGTTGTTGATCGTGTTAAACTAACGCAAGAAGGTGGTAACGAAATCATACCCGAGAAACTTGCGCAAGGATGATCAATGTAGTATGTGCAAGGCCTGCTCTCATCATCAGAGTAGGGAGGTCCAAGCGCATCTAGAATGGCACAAGGTGTCAGTGCAGTAAAACAGTGAATGTTGCCCCCTGCGGCCGGGTACAGTACGGACGTTTTACATGGATCTTTAAAGACAGCGTCGGTGTTAACCTTCGCCAAGCGCACCCGAGGAGGATGTGCTGTTGCAACAATATATATATGTGGGAGGTCAGATGAAGAAAGCAATGGAAACTAAACATGGTAGTTTCATCTGAGAACTTACTTTGTGGGACATTAGACACGTTGGCCTGCCGGTGAACAGTACCATCAGCCCAATCGTAAGATTTGATGTGCATGGAGCCAAAGAGGAGCTTGCTGAAAACAGTCATGCCTGGATGGTTGTGGAGTGGAATGACAGCAGATGGAGGCAAACAGAAGATGCCAATCTGCATGCAGCCAAGTGGGCAATGTGAGAGACGGGAGACATGAAGAGAACTGCAAAGGAACAAAAGCGGTCAGAGGGGCATTACCGAGAATTTCTCGCACTTGTAGAGGTGTAAGTACGTGACTGGAGGTCTTCCTTCGTTTCCGGTGTTCCTGAAGTATGGCATGTTCTGAGCTAGGCCAACATCTTTCGGTATCATCTGATCTGCATGGAGCAACCCTATACTTAAAGAACTCATGATTAAAGAACCTTAATCCCGAATGTTCAGATGGTTTTCCTCGCTAATCCAAAGGCATTAACATATATCTAACACTATACTAACCAGCCTCCCCCTCGTTATTGTGGTATGGTACACGTGTATACGCGTCTTGGCCGATGGATATATACAGTATGTGACAATGAACTCAGATGCATGCTTGCAAATGGAACCTAAAGAAATTTCAATGGAACCCATGTCCATATGTTGGGAATTGAATTAGGGTTGTCATCTCATATCCAAGGCCCAAGCATGATGCAGATATATAGATCCTTCATTGTACACATGCTTATATATGTGAATTAACTACATTTGCAAATGCCCTCTTCGATCGGATTGAGATGACTACGCATGAAAGATAAGTTGAGCCCATAAGTTCAAACTATTACTCAATCATCGGTCAGGGATCCACAGATAATAATGAAACAAATGAAACATCTAAACAGTCCAGTAACTTGCAGCAAAGAAATTAAATTCGAGAAACTAACTCGGAAAGAACCGCATTTGCACAAACTCACCAGTGAAACTGGAAAAAGCTACTCTTCTACCCAACTTCGAGCATATTAAGAAAGGCCCACAATGGCTCCACATGAACGCGGGCATGAGAAACTTATGTGTGCGTTTGCACCGCCATCATATGTGAACATAATAAAACAGAGATGGCAAGATAAAGGACGTCTCTCACAGAGAGAAGATCCTCTCAATACAAGTTTGAACTAAAGTCTAGTAATAGCAAGAGAGGGAGGAGGACCAAAGATTGTAAAAAACCCCTCATATGATCTTAAAAGTTGGCAAACACTTGAGTCTTCTCTCTCAATACTTCTGGACTCCGATCTAAACTGTGCTAAGAGGATTTCTTCTGGTACAGGGACCCTTTCTCTGAAGTACGTACATGGATCTCTCTCTCAAAATGGATGCTTTTAGTTTCACATTTCTTTCTCTAAAGAGAGTAAGAAACGCCTTAGGGTGAAGCTTAAAGAAGTCTTCTCCTTGTACCCACCTCAATGATATCTTTCATCACTTCCTAAGATAGACATCTGATCCAGCACGATATGTATGCAGTAGGATCTAATAATATATCTAATCTGAGGCCATGTGGTCCTATATATATAGGCTCGCCAATATTAGAGGCCCATCCATGCACATGAAACCCCCACAACACAAGATACCAACCAAATTGGACGAGAACAAGAACCTCGTATGTATCACCCTCATGGTGATCAGAATCCAAAAAACCGCTGGAACCCATGGAAAGCCAAGATATGCACAGATCTAATGCATGGTTGGGACGCAGAGGTCAGGGGGACGCACCGAGAACAGAGCAGATGCGCTCCACGTCGCCCGCGGAGGGGACCCCCCCGGCCTCGCCATGGGGGAACACCTCCCTGCAGGTGTCCAACAGCCTCCGCACCAGCGCCGGCGCGGGGCGCGGCCTCCGCTGCCGCCTCCTGCTCCTCCTGGACGACGTGTTGCCGGCCGTCTCCGACGCCACGGCTTCAACCCTCATGAAGAAGAAGCCCTCCCCTCGCCCACTAATGGACCTGTCCGGTGCCGACAGATGAGCCAACGTGGCCAGGGGCGCAGGGGGCAGCTGTCCACCCTCCGGGTAGGCCCTGAAACAGGGAAAGGGAGGCTGAAGCAGAGGACAGAGACCGGTTTTGCGGGATGGATCGATGGATGGACAAGGGTGGTAATGACGTTTAAAAGGCAGGAATCCGTGTAGTTCTTGTAATGCTTACGTATTATATTCTTGGTTGTGACGCTTGGAGGAGGACGGGGATCGAGCACGCCCACGTTTCCTTTCTGCTCTTTCTTTCTGCTGCCCTTCCAGTTGAGAGTGATGGGTGTGATACCGGTGGCATAAAAGGGAGGAAGAAAAGGTCTGAAAGGTTGGGCAGGGTGGCCGTTTCTTCCAATGAAGAAAGAAACCCGTGTGCCATCCAAAGGGAGATTATAGTTTTCCTGTGGGCTCTCTAAACAGCCCCCCTCTCTCTCTCTGTCTATCTCTTTCTCTCTCTATTATGCGATAGAAGAAGCTGGGTACGGAATAATGTAATAGTATAGGAGTGTTCATTGGGTTTGTACGGCTGGTTTATTCCATAGTAGCGATGCCCCCCATGCTGGACTTAATGCCTTTAAATCTTATTAGGAAATTAGATATATGTGTGCTTGGGTTGGACTAATAGGTATCTGCACGTCTTCCCGGAGGGACTTTTGTTAAAAAAAAAAAAAAATCCTAATAAATTTTAAATAAATTAATTAAAAATTAATAATTTTAAATAATTATTAAAAATAATATATGATTCTAATATCGGAATCAAAAAAAATAAAAATACTTATTTCAGTTTCCGTATCCTATCGGTTTACGGCCTTAGTAGGAACCTAGGGACTTGGAAGCAAGGCACAGCATAAATGCGCGCCCGTGCTCACATCCAGGCCTCCCCTCTCTCTTTCTGATTGTGTGATCACTGGGATATATTCCATGGACCTTCTTTGAGGCTGATCCTCTCAATGTAAAGATAGATTGGACTCCAGTAGTAATTAGTCTTGAGTTGGCACATGCAAAATAAACTCGTCAATTGAGGAGTGTCCCTTCACATTCGTTTACTTTTTCTTCATTTCTGATTTTTTCAGTTTCAAATATAATGCAAAGCACTAAGAGCATAATATTACAATTATGATTTAAAATACATCCGAATGAGTATTTAAATACAACTGTGTATTTATGTGATTTGAGTTGTATTTATATACATTGGAGTATATATGTGTGTACGTAGTAATTTTCAGTTATATCTAAGTTCATTGGGTGTATTTTAAATTATGATTGTGATATTATGTTCTTGATTATATTTAAATGATTTACGTTGTATTGAACAACTACTGTAAAAACGATAACAAAGAAAAGGTTGCAAGTTGCAATATAACACATTTCGTTTGACGACCCCACTTTCTGTGTGTCATCCTTATATTGATTATTGAGTTCAGTTCACTTTTACTCTGAGAAACTCCATTTCAAGACCCTAAAATCTTATTGGAGAAAAAATGATATTAATGGAGTGAACCTACTTTTATTAATTGAGTTATTTTTTACCACCAATAAGATTTTAGAGCTTTGAAAAGGATCCATAGAATAGATCCAAGTAATCTCAATCCGTACGGAAGGAGGCATCACCACTGCCCTACAGTGAGGGAGACAAAATCTACTCACTAAGGTTCAAAACCTGGTGAGTTGCCCCACCTGGACGTTGCCTGCGCTGCATGCAGCCTTCTTCTAGATTAAGGGAAAAAAGATTACTTCCATGCATCTCAAGAGGGAACTCTAATAATTTTCAATCTAGCTTTTTTTGTCTTTCTCATCTCATCTCATTTGTCGACACTACTTTTCTTTTCTGACACTCGAACAAAATAACACAATCATCATTGATCACTATCATTAATTGTTGCCAATCAATCATTCACCTTTCATTGATTTGGAATGAAGGAATAAAGTGATTATAAGTGTATTACAACATCTTTGATGCTTCAAACACACGGAGGGCGAGTCGATAAGTACGTGGATGATGGTTGACATGAGTCGTGATCAGTGACAACGATTTATTTATAGCATGCATCATGGACAAAGTGGGAGAGAAGAAGTACGTGACTGAGGTAATATCCATTGTCCGATTTTTAAGATTGAATAATTAGCGTCAGCCTTAAAAATAAACTGAAAAGCAAAAGAAAATTAATCTACCACTTTTATCTCAAATTCATCAACACAAGTGACATCCAAAAACAACAACTGCAATTCTCTCACAATCTTTTAACATGCACGGGAAAAAACAGAGGGTTTGAGAGGTAAAGGCTGGCCACCTTTCCACATGAGGCATTCTTTATTGGTTTTATAGTGTACAAATAATGAGTAATACTTGATGTAATACCTAATTTAACGTGGATTGCAATGTCTCAAATGATGTCATCCAATCAACTAGATTAGACAATAATATTTCGAGCATAATCTTTTATTTAAAAAATGACAAATTAGAGGGCCATGTAAAAAACAAGATTGTACCTCTTCATGGTCCTACGGGTTGCCGATCTGTTGCAACTCACATGCGTGTACACAACAAGTATTACTCTATATATATTAGCATGTTGTACTTCTAATGAAATACTTTTTTATGAGTAACTAATCTTAAGGCTAATTAATTATCTTTCTATAGATGCCAAAGTTAATTTCACTGACATCGAAATTCACCTATAAAACCAACTACCTTTCGTTGGTAGAGGCTAAGATGAAGCTGACATCAACTGAGAGGAACAAATATCAATATTGTTATGACTTTGCTAAAGAGACGAGGAGATCAAGGGAACACAATCCTCTGCATCCAAGTGGGTTAAACCTCCCTGCTTTCTCTCTAGTCTCTGAGTAATTTTGATCATTTTCACCACTTTCTTAAATCTTTTTTTTTTACCAGACTTAAATCTTATTCTAATAGATGATGAATGTCTCAAATAATAATGAAAGAAAGGGCAAAGTGCCCCATCTTATTTAAGTGTAGAGAAACATAGAAGTCTGTACCCACAGACAAACGTAGCAAATTATTCTAAATAGATAACGACTTGAATAATCCTACTCATAATGCATGTATTACGTATAAAAATTACGCATATGTGCGCATAGCTGAGATTTTCCATTTTGGTTACAAACGCCCTTTTTATCAAGAATAACATTTTCCTCCTTTTTAGTTATTTTTTTTTAATTCCAACATATTACCGTTACAAATGAATGAACATTTCACTTAAAATAAAAGATTTTAAAATTCTCCCCTCCTCCCTCACTGCACTGTTGGAGTTCCATCTAACAGCGACGACCCTCCCCTCCTCTTCGCCAACAGTAACAATAATATCTACTGTCATTAGTATTGTTATTGTTGTCCTTGTTGTTGTTAAGGGGGTCGCCTGCCCTCCCCGTGATCAGCTGTGGTGGGGATACTAAAACTATAGTTTCTTTAGGTAGGGAGGGTCCCTTATCAACAATGGCAATGGTAGCTTCTATTGCTAATGCTACCATAGGGTAGGGAGGGTATCCCTCCCTGAAGAGCATCAAAGATAAATATACGCACATGAGAACATGCTTATATATCTTTAGCAACAAGTGGCATTGCACCACGCCAGTCTCCATTCGGCTAAAAATCCAGTGAAAATCAATATTTTGACAGGGCTTTCTAACAACTAATTAACAACCTTCAAGCTTATACAACGTGGTGTCAAATAACTCTAGTCAAACTAACTTTAGGTAGGAATATACCAATCAAAGTATTTTATAATAAATGATTCGTAGAAAATTAATGAGATAATACCAGAGCCATGTAATATGGAACAATATTTAAAAAATTTGTCCACTTTGGATGGAAAAATCTAGACAACAAGAGGTAAGAGGCAACTTTAACATATGTGCACCTTTTGATGTGATGTTCCTTGGGATAACAATCAGCACAAGAATGAATGAAGCATATCCTTGAGGGGAACATGTTGAGTATAATATTGTTGATGAGACGAGACCACTTATCGGCCTGGTGAGGCCAACATCACCATCACAAGAAAAATTAGTTATGACATGATGGTTGTACTTACGTTGTTAACATGAAGATACCTCGGATAGGTACTAATGTAGCCGAAGCTATCACGATCGGATTCTGAAGCTGGAATCCGAAGTTCTGAATCCGGAGCTGGGTCGGATTGGTGTAAGAGGCCCGACAGGGATCCGGAAGACGACGGAGGCAGAGACGCGGATGAGGATCCGAGGCCGGGAGTCGCTCGGTCGGATGCTGGCTAGTCTCCGGAAGGCGGGGCCGAGGCTCCTTCGGTCGGAGATGCAGCCGGCGCACGGCGTTGAGACCGGTGGGAGAAGTCCTAGGTCGGCGGCCGATACCGACTCGGGGAGGTCGGCGACGATTCGAACCGAGCCCCTGCAGGAGGGAAAGAAGAAGAAAACCGGTCAGCAGGAGTCCCAGACTTCGGCCCTTAGGAACCCCCTCCGACGGTCAAGTTAGCTTCTGAAGAAGATTCGATTCAGAAGGCAAAGAGTAGTTTTAATGCTTTTTGGACTATAGTCCTTGAGGGTCTCGAAGGCATAGAATTGCATACCTTTGTCAATAAATAGCGATGTATTTATAGCAGAGGATAGAGGATGGTTAACGGTGACAGTCGATATAGGACTATGTCCGGGCTTACTGGTAAACCGCCATAGTGCCTAGTCCTCCACCGGAGTGGGCCGAACTCGGCTATCGGGCCGAAGGGGGTTGGGCCGCTGATGGGCCGAAGCCTGCTGGGCCTGGGGTTGCCGGGCTGCTCCCGGACCATAGGCTGATGGGCCGCTGACGGGCCGAAGCCTGTTGGGTCTGGAGCAACGGCGCCGCTTACGGGCCGAGGGCTGTTGGGCCGCTGATGGGCCGAAGGCTCCCTGAGGACCTTGTACTGCTGTTGCTGGGCTGAACTGGGTTTAGGCTTGTTTTAATGGGCCGAATCGGATTCTGCCTCATCAGGTACAAAACATATATATTCTTTCTTCTTTGGTTACGATCGACATAACTAGTATAGAGCCGTCTCACAGTTTGCACGTAGCTTGTACCCAGGACAAAGACGATGCAGACGGAGGTGTTAGCATGCTTGATTAATTATAAATGGTGAAACAATGGGTTATAATTTGTCGTCTAGTATGATTTCTATCCAGTCATTTTGATTGGACGATAGAAGAAGAATAAGACATCTTATTCTTATAATTAAGTTAATTTTAATTTGACGAACAGAATGATTTATTCTATGTCAGAATTACTTATATCATAATAAAGAGAATAAATCATTTCACCCTAGATCCAAAATTTACTTATTCTTTTTATTCCGTCAATAGGTCGCGTAAAACTATCAAACTGAAATATCCCTTATTCTAGTATATGTTATTTTAAATAAATAATTTCGAATAACTTATTCTGCAATATTCAAAGTGAGACTCAGGATATATGAATTGTGAGTCCACAGTAACAAATGGAACCTGGACAACGGGAAGAGACAAGTTTTGTATACGAGTCGGAATGTGTTCCAAAAGGTGGGTTTTGACATATCATTTGATAAAAGGAACCAGAGAGGACCGAGTACGCCTAAGCCTTCACTTAGAAATTGAGTAATATGGCACTCGATGCCGCTTAGTTGTTTAGTCATAGTTCTGCCAACAGCTATATAAAGTAATAGATCGACCCACAACATGGTTTTGGACATCAAAACTGTGGGTGGCAAATCCTAATTACTTACCAGTTCCAAATGCTAAGACGGCTAGACAAGCTTAAGAGCCTAAAGCTTCCTTTATGATAAGCATATATATGAGTTAATTATTGAAGCCTCGGATATATCAATTGATCAGGAGAGAACAGGAAGCACCTTCTTGGCTTCATGGACACGTGCTCGTTTAAAACATAAATTAAACACTGTGTTTGACAGTCTTTTTTTATGCTTTACGTCAAACCAAATAAACCTAGCCTTTAGGTTAAAAGTTGAGGTTACGCTGAGAAATGTACATGTGAATTTGAGTTTGAGGAGTGCACCTGGAAAAATGCACTAAACGGAGAAACCCTAGCGATCATGAGAGAGCTTCCAGACGTATATACCAGCATGAGATCGAGGAGCCGTCTATAAAATATTCTGTGTCAATCAGGATATTCCAAGCCTTATACAAGCAGGAAAATTCATCATGAAAGATTCACGCGCAAGATTACAACTCCTAGGGGAGTTGGTTCACCACCTGCCTCTCATTTGGGAGATGGCAGGTTCGAATCTGGTTGAGTTTAACACCTTTTCAGTCGTGCAGCTTTAGGTGCTTGCTGTTGGGATATTTGTCTCATTGTCCGTGGGATACTTTTCCGAAAAATCAGTTTGACCTGAAATCCTCGCCTAATTAGATGGAACTTTCGGCCGTTTCAGAATTAACTCCCAAATATTTTGAAGATATCTCGGATTCCACTTGGTTGGAGATCTAGTCACTTGTAAATACTTGTACTTGTGGCCTCTGAGCCGTCCTTTAAAAAAAAAAAAAAAAGAAAGAAAGAAAGATAGAAAGTACATTTTACATAATTTGGTTTATTTCTATCAAAATTCATAAGAGCACAACAAAGACCGAGCTCAGTACTGCCGTAGAAAACCTTTTTAATAATTAATCAAAGAATTACACCTACTGCAGTACTGCTTGCGGTCCTCTGTGGACAGCTATCGATTTGTTAAGATAGGATGGCTGCACGCAGCACCAAGTTTTATTTTTTATTTTTTTATTTTTTATGGTGGGCTCAATTATGTCCAACATATCCGTATAATCCATCTCTAATGGGATGATCTAAAAAAATTTAAAAAATTAAAAATTGACCCAAAAAATTTATTATTCATTTGACTCAATTTTTTATTTTTTAGAATCTTTTAGATCATCCAATCAGAGATATGATTATATGGACATATCGGGCATTAGGGCTGTCAATGGATACTCGAGTTCCGATTATCCGCTCTAATGAGGCAGAATCCGATTCGGCCCATTAGAGCAGGCCCAAACCCCGTTCAGCCCAACAGCAGCAGTATCAGGCCCTCCGGGAGCCTCCGGCCCATCGGCGGCCCAGCAGCCCTCGGCCCAGTAAGCGGCACCGTCGCTCCCGGCCCAACAGGCTTCAGCCCGTCAGCGGCCCACCAGTCTTCGGCCCGGGAACAGCACGGCAGCCCAAGGCCCAGCAGGCTTCGGCCCCTCAGCGGCCCAACCCCCTTCGGCCCGATAGCCGAGTCCGGCCCACTTCAGTGGCGGATCCGACACTATGGCGGTTTACCAGTAAGCCCAAACATAGTCCTATATCGGCTACCACCGTTAACCAACCTCTATCCTCTGCTATAAATACACCGCTATTTATTGCCAAAGGTATGCAACTCTTTGCCTCCGAGACCCTTAAGGACTACGGTCCAAATAGCATTAAAGCTACTTCTTGTCTTCTGAATCGAATCATCTTCAGGAGCTAACTTGACCGTCGGAGGGGGTTCCTAAGGGCCAGAGCCCGGGACTCCTGCTGACCGGTTTCTTCTTCTTCCCCTCCTGCAGGAGCTCGGTTCGAATCATCGCCGACCTTCCCGAGTCGGTCTCGGCCGCCGACCTCGGATTCCTCTCCCTGGTCTCGACGCCGTACGACGGCTGCCCCGCGACAGGAGACTCGGCCCCGCGCCGTTCCCTCGTCCGGCAAAAGAGCCTCCTGGCTCAACTATCCAAGAGCAAGCCGAGTCCGAGACCCTTCCGGCCTCAGACCGACGGCTTCGGCTTCGTCACCTGTCGATAGTACGGCCGGAGGGAGCATCGTCCGCACCGCCCCTTCACCCGCTGAAGGAGCCTCGCACCCTCGTCTTCGCCTCCGCCACTTCGGCCTTCCGGATCCCCGTCGGGCCCCAGCAACACCGATCCGAACCGGCTTCGGATCCTCTTTTCCGGATTCCGGCCTCGGAGTCCGGTCGTGATAGATCCAGTCTACATCACGTGGCGCCGTCTGTGGGAAACCAACAAAACAAGTCATGTCTCAGCGACCTGTGACCCGACGATCCGGGCAAGGCGAAGCAGAAGCGCGGGAGGCCTCGGCGCAGATGCTGCCTTCCGAAGGCGCACCCTCTGCCCCGCCGAGCCTGCCTCTGCCGACCATACCGGAATCTCTCGGCTCGGAAGACCGAGTGGGGGTACTCCAGCAGCAAGTGGCGACGCTGACCGCTGCCGTCACGTCCCTAGCGCCTCTCCAGGAGATGGTATCCGCCATCGCCCAGCGCATGGGGCTGATGGGACAGCCTCCTCAGCAGGCGCCGCTCCCCCCGCTCTGCCCGGTACAAGGTGCCCGGTTCCGGCCGGCACCTGCGCCGGTTCCTCTCAACGAGGCCGCGGAGACGCGCAGCGAGCCCTCGACGCTACCTGTCCGAACTCCTCGCGCTGATCGCCTGACGGAGCAGGATTATGCTTCGTCCGAGTACCGTCCGGTCCGAACCGGAGGACAATCCGTCGCCACCTCGACCGCCCCGGACCTGGACCAGCGGCTGACGGCGATGCGCAAAGAGATGCAGCAGATGCTGTCTCGGCCTCACGGGGCACCCCTCGCCAGCAGCATCCTGGAGCAGACCCCATTCACGGCGGAGCTCCTAGCCATCGAGGTACCCTCCAACTTCAAGCTGCCGAAGGGCCCTCTCTACGACGGAATGACAGATCCGGTCTGTCATTTCCAGAAATTTAACACTTATCTTCGGGTCCGAGGGATCTCTGAGGCAGTCCGCTGCCGTCTTTTCCCCCTCACCCTTGAGAAAATCGCCCTCACCTAGTTCGAGGCTCTGGCCCCCAACTCCATCCACTCCCTGGTTCAATTGGGCCAGTTATTCATCGACCAGTTCTATGATGCCACCCGGCAGTCCAAAACCTCCGCCAGCTTGCTGGCCATCCGGCAGGGTCCCACCGAAACTCTCCAGGAGTACTTCACCAAATTCCGGATCGAGGCCGCCCAGATCCCAAACCTCGATAGCTCGATCGCGGTCTCGGCCGTGATCAGCGGGTGCCGGGATGAGGGGCTCCTCGGCTCCATCGGAAAGCGCCATCCCCCTACTTTCCAGGACCTCGTGGCCCGGGCCCATAAGTACATCAACCGAGAGGCCCTGATGCTGTCCAGGGGCAAAGGCACAACCGAAACTACCTCGACGCCTGCTCCCTTGGTGGTCCGACCTCGGTCCGAGGACCAAGAGCCCTCCCGGAAACGTTATCGCCGGGAGGATTGGGACAGGGAGAGGCGACGGGACCCGCAGCCGCGGTACCTACCCTTACCTGCTCCCCCTTCCCGGATGCTCATGGAGGTGAAGGGCATGCTCCGGCGGCCTGATCGCATCAAGACCGATCCCCGCCGGAGGGACCCCGGCAGGTACTGCGAATATCACCGAGAAATCGGCCACACGACGGACAAGTGCCAACAGCTCCGGGAGGAAATCGACCGCATCATCCGGGAGGGGAGATTGCCGCAGTACCGGCGGGAGCAGCCTCCGCAGCAGAACCGGGACGTCCCTGCAGCGCCCAGGCAACAACCACCCCCGGCGATAGAAGCCGCTCCTCCGCCAAAAGCCACCTCGGCCCCGGTTGAATCATCCCATCAAAGGCCCAGCTCTGGGTCTATCATGATGATATCCGGAGGGCCCGGGGAGGGATCATGGTCGCGGCAACGCAACACCGTAGCGGCGATCGACGGCGAGCCGAAGCGGCCTCGTCTGGAAGACATCACCTTCGGCGCCGAGGACCTGACTGATGTTCAGGTCCCTCATGATGACGCCCTCGTCGTCAACGCTGTAATAAATAGCTATGATGTACATAGGATCTTTGTGGATAATGGAAGTGCCCCAAACATCTTGTTTTACGATTGTTTCGAGAAGATGGGATTGAGTGAGGCTAGCATGAAGCCTCACCGGGGCCCCCTCTTCGGTTTTAACGGCTCGCCCTGCCGAGTAGAGGGTATTGTTCGGCTCCCTGTAACCTTAGGCTCCGCCCCCCGGCAATTAACCGTTGAAACGGACTTTGCCGTTGTAAAGATCGAGTCAGCCTACAACGCCATATTCGGCCGAAGGCTCATTGGCGGGGTCGGAGCCGTGCCATCATCCTTCCATCAGAAGCTAAAGTTTCATACCAACCACGGGATCGGCGAGGCCAAAGGGAACCAAGAAGCGGCCCGGCAGTGATACATGATTTCGGTCAAAGGGAAGGCCGCAGCCGAAACCCTGACAATCGAGTCATCAGCCGAGGCATCTCCAGGAGAGGCACTCCTCGCCGTCCCTGTTCCGGGAGGCGAGGGGCGAGTCCTGATGATAGGCTCCGGCCTAGAAGAGATTGAAGCAGAGAAGCTCACCGAGTTCTTGAAAGAGAACCTCGACGTCTTCGCCTGGTCTCCATCGGACATGCCCGGGGTTGACCCGGAGATAGCCGAGCACCGTCTCCACACCGATCCCAACCAGCCCCCAGTGAAGCAAAGCGGCGCACCTTCAATCAAGAAAGGAGAACCGCTATCCAAGCCGAAGTACAGAAGGGGCTGGACGCCGGACACCTCCGAGAGGTGCATCATCCGGAGTGGATCGCCAATGTGGTCATGGTGCCGAAGAAAGAGGGCAAGTGGCGTATGTGCGTAGACTTCACCAACCTCAACAAAGCCTGTCCGATGGACAGCTTTCCGCTGCCTCGGATAGACCAGGTGGTGGACGCGACGTCCGGCCACGAGCTCTTAAGCTTCCTCGACGCCTATTCAGGCTACCACCATATCCGGATGCATCCGGATGACGAGAGTAAGACCAGCTTCACGACCGATTTGGGCCTGTACTGCTACACCCGAATGCCCTTCGGTCTGAAGAACGCCGGCGCAACCTACCAGCGCCTGGTCAACAAGGTGTTCGCTCCACAGCTGGGCCGAAACATGGAGGTCTACATAGACGACATGTTGGTCAAGAGCCGTGTCGCTTCTGAGCATTTGGCCGACCTAGCCGAGACTTTCTCCGCCCTTAGGCAGTACAAGATGAAGCTGAATCCGACTAAGTGCGCCTTCGGGGTAGCCTCTGGCAAGTTCCTCGGTTGCATGGTCACCCGTCGAGGGGTGGAAGCCAACCCCGAGAAGATTTCGGCCATCGTACAGATGCGCCCCCCGGCAAACATCCGAGAGGTACAGAAGCTGAACGGGAGGATCGCAGCCCTCAGTCGCTTCATGTCAAGGGCGGCTGACTATTGTTTCCCCTTCTTCAAGCTGCTGAAGAAGGCCAACAGCTTCGAGTGGACGGAAGAGTGCTAAGCAGCCTTCGACCAGTTGAAGGCCTACCTCGCCAAAGTCCCCATCTTATCCAAGCCAGTTCCTGGTGAACCCCTGAGCTTATATCTTGCGGTTTTCGAGACGGCTCTCAGTGCCGTCCTCGTCCGAGAGCAGGAAGGCATGCAGAAGCCGGTTTATTATACCAGTCGAGCCCTTCAAGGGGCAGAACTCCGGTACCTTGCCCTGGAGAAGCTGGCTCTGGCCCTTGTCTCGTCCGCAAGGAGGCTCCGGCCCTATTTTCTGGCCCATTCCGTGAAGGTCCTCACCGACCAGCCCCTGAGACAAGTCCTCTCCCGGCCAGAGGTGTCCGGCAGGCTGGCAAAATGGGCGATCGAGCTAGGAGAGTTCGATATCTCCTACGCTCCTCGGGTAGCTATAAAGGCCCAGGCGTTGGCAGATTTCATCGCCGAACTTACCCCTGGCGCCTCCGAGGCGCCTCAGCCAGTGCCAAACACGCCCGAAGCCGAAGCTACTTTGGCTGCCGTACCGGCCGACGAATGGCGACTCTTCGTAGACGGCTCCGCGTGCTCCACGGGCAGCGGCGCCGGATGGATCCTGGCGTCGCCCGAAGGGGTCGTCACGGAGTACGCCCTGTACTTCTCCTTCCCAGCAACCAACAATGCCGCCGAATATGAAGCTCTCATCTCCGGCCTCCGGGCCGCAAAGAAGCTCGGCGTCCGGAACCTGAAGGCCTTCAGCGATTCCCAGCTGATCGCTGGCCACATCTCCGGGGAGTACGAGGCCCGGGACGCAGTGATGGCTTCTTATCTCCAGGTGACTCGCAAAATCCTCGCCCAATTCGACTCTTATGAAGTTGTGAGGATCCCGAGAGCCGAGAATGCCCGAGCCGATGCACTTTCCCGGCTGGCGTCAACCCAAGACGGGGGGGGGGGGCCGAATGATCCTCGTCGAAGAGCTCGCCGAACTAAGCCTCGGCGAAACCGAGGCCATGCTAGTCGCCGAGGCCGAGGCTGAAGCCGAGACATGGATGACCCCCCTCGTCGCTTTCCTTCTCCAAGGAGAAGTCTCGCCAGATCCGAAGGAGGCAAAGCGCATTCGACAGCGCTCATCCCACTTCCTTCTTCTGGACGGGGCCCTGTACAAGAAATCCTTCGGCCGACCACTGCTGCGGTGCCTCGGCCCAGCTGAAGCCGACTATGCCACGAAAGAAGTCCATGAAGGGGTATGCGGAGCGCACGCGGGAGGAAGGGCCTTGGCTCACAAGCTCCTAAGGCAAGGCTACTGGTGGCCATCACTCCGAGAGGACGCCTTAGCCCTCGTCCGGCGTTGTGACCAGTGCCAGAGGTATAGCTCCCTCATCCACCAAGCAGCCACCCTTCTGACCGCCTTATCCGACCCCTGGCCTTTCGCTCAGTGGGGGATTGACCTCCTGGGGCCTTTTCCCGTCGCCACCGGCCAGAGAAAATTCCTCATCGCAGCAGTAGACTATTTCACTAAGTGGGTCGAAGCCGAACCCCTCGCTGCAATAACCGATGGCAATGCTTGGAACTTCGTCTGGAAGTCCATCATTTGCCGATTCGGCATCCCTCGGGCCATCATTTCTGACAATAGGAAGCAGTTCGACAGCCGGCGGTTCAGCGACAACTGCGCCAGCTTCGGCATACTCCACAAATTCACTTCGGTGGCACATCCTCGAACCAATGGCCAAGTCGAAGTCGTTAACCGAAGCCTCCTACAGGGATTGAAAACCCGCCTCGGCGAAGCTAAGGGCCGATGGGTGGAGGAGCTGCCGAGTGTTCTGTGGGCTTATCGGACGACAAGCCGAACCCCCACCGGCGAAACTCCCTTCCGCATGGCCTACGGCGTAGAAGCCGTTATTCCGGTAGAGATCGGCCTTCCTTCTCCCAGGGTCATCGCTTACGATCCGAAGGCCAACGAAGAAGGAATGAAAGACCACCTGGACCTCATTGAAGAGACCCGAGACAAGGCTCGCATCCGGCTGGCCGCTTATCAACAGCGCATGGCGAAGTACCACAACACTCGAGTGAAGCCCCGATGCTTTGAAGTAGGGAGCCTCGTGTTGAGGAACGCTCATGCTTCCAAACCAGCCGAAGCCTCAGGAAAACTTGCCCCCAACTGGGAGGGGCCTTATCGAGTCAGTGAGGTAATCAGGCGTGGAGCTTATCAGTTGGAGACCCTTTCGGGCCAGCCTCTCCCTCGCACCTGGAATGTTGAGCGCCTTCGGCGTTATTATGTGTAAGTCACTCTTCCCCAGGCTTACAGCCGAAGAGTACGAATCAAGACTTCTTTTGTCAGAGAACATGTTATTCTTTCTAAGTCCGTGTAAACCGTACCGGGAGTGGCTTCGGCCATGCAAACCGTATCGGGAGCGGCATGGTATTCTCTAAGTCCGTGTAAACCGTACCGGGAGTGGCTTCGGCCATGCAAACCGTATCGGGAGCGGCATGGTATTCTCTAAGTCCGTGTAAACCGTACCGGGAGTGGCTTCGGCCATACAAACCGTATCGGGAGCGGCATGGTATTATCTAAGTCCGTGTAAACCGTACCGGGAGTGGCTTCGGCCATGCAAACCGTATCGGGAGCGGCATGGTATTCTCTAAGTCCGTGTAAACCGTACCGGGAGTGGCTTCGGCCATGCAAACCGTATCGGGAGCGGCATGGTATTCTCTAAGTCCGTGTAAACCGTACCGGGAGTGGCTTCGGCCATGCAAACCGTATCGGGAGCGGCATGGTTCTCTCTAAGTCCGTGTAAACCGTACCGGGAGTGGCTCCGGCCATGCAAACCGTATCGGGAGCGGCATGGTATTCTTTCTAAGTCCGCACAGGCCGTACCGGGAGTGGCTCCGGCCACATATACCGATTCGGGAAGCGGCAAGGCATATCTAAGTTCGAGCAAGCAGAAACATGAATGGCTTCGGCCATCCGAAATACGAGGGAAGCGGCAAGATGTCCCTTCAGGATCATATGGACCACGATAGTAAAGGCCCCGGCCGAATACTATGGCGACATTCTGTCCGAACCTACATCGGGTCTCGGCCCTACAAGCTATGGCGATCGATGACAGGATCTCAGGCTTCTGAAGGGCCATATTCGGTCGATCATATACAAAATACCAAGGTAAAGCCGAAAACATTCCTTGTATTTATAGAAAAAAGGAAGTACAAAGACCGGCCATACCCTCGGCCGAGGGTTTACAACATAAGAAGAAGTAAAAGCCGGCCATATACTTGGCCGGAGGTTTACGATAGAAGAAGAAGCGTAAACCGGCTATACCCTAAGCCGAGGGCTTACAACAGAAGAAGAAGCGGAAACTGGGGCAGATCCCCGCGTCATTCTTCGGCTTTGGCCTCCTCCACCTCGGCTGCGGCTTGTCCCGGAGAAGGAGAGGGAGAGGGAGAATCGACGATCTGCACCGCTTCAGGGGCGGCAGCCTCCTCGGCGGCAGCCTCCTCATCAGCAGCCTCCTCAGAGACAGCCTCCTCAGGGGCCCCCTCGGCAGGTGCAGCTTCGTCATCCGGCGCGAGAGTCGAGGTCCTCTCGGGCATAAGTCCCTGCCACCAAGACAGGAGCTCCTTGGCTTCCTCGCCCCTCGGTAGGTCGACCCCGGTCAGATCGACACTCGGGCAGGCCCTCTGAGCGACAGCCAACCCGAGGTCGAAGACGGAGGAAGAGGCCAGCAGCTGAGCTTGGATGATCTCTTCGGCGAAGTCCGGACCGGCCTTGTATTCAGCTATGGCCAAGTCCGCCACCTCCTCCAGCTCCCGCTTCAGCGCCGATACCTCCTCGGCGTGTCGCCGCTTCTCCGAAGCCCGCCGGGAGTCCTTCTCCTGAATCTGGGCCTTGAGGGCCCGGATCTCGGATTGTGCCACGGCGAGCTCCCCCTCGGCCTTCACCTTGGCCTCGGCGGAAGCGCGGGCTTCAGCTGTCTTCTCCTCCAGCTGCGCCCGCACCTGGGCACTCGAGGTCACGAGCCCACCGACTAAAGGCTCGATGTCGGGCACCACCGAAGTGCCCTCGCCCGAGCCATCCGACTCTCTCTCGGCCTCCAGGAGCTGGAGCCGGAGCTGCTCCTGATGGTGCATCAGGACGCTGCCTGTCACCGCAGCCTGCGAGCCGAAAGCGAACAGTGATCAGAAAAAAGGAAAATCAAGAGAAAGCTAAGGAAAGCTCGACTGAAGCGCCTACAAGCGCATTACCTGGACAGACAGCCGAGCGCTCATCGCCGCCAGGCCGAGGACCGAATGGTGCTTCAGCCCTTCAAAGGCCGAAGGGAGAGTAAGACTGCGGTGCAGACGGAGGCACGTCTGCGAGTCTTCCATACTCTCGTCCTCGTAAATCCCCGGTTCGGGGCGCCACCACTTGCGCTGCGCCCGGGGAGCCTGCGACCCGGCGCCTTCGTCGCCGACCCCGGCCGCTACAGCCGAAGGAGAATCGCCCCTCGGCGCCTCAGGAGATGCCAGCCTCGCGGCCCTTCGGGCCTCGGCACTCCTCCTGATCAGCGGAGCCTCCTCCGCGTCCACGGCCTCTTCCGACCGGGGGCGCTTCGACGCTCGGCCGCCCCTTCGAGCGGCGAATTTCGACTTTCGCTCCCTCTCGAGAGCGGCAGCAGCGGCACGGCCCTCAGAAGAGGCCGCAGTCCTTGGAACCCCGCCTCGGGTCCTCGGAGCCCCAGCGCCTCGGCCGGGCCTACCTGCCGCCTGCGGGGTCAGTGCCCGGCCCGAACCGCGCTGGTCGGATATCCGGTCGAGGAGGGAGTCGAGATCGGCCATCACTGCAAGCAAGAAAAACCCATCAGAAACACAACAGAGAATAAGTACAAACTCAGAGCCGACTTACCCTCGGCCGAAACTTCATCAGCATCCTCAGCCGGAAGAGCTTCGGCCAGAGGAGCGGCAGCCTTTCTTCCGCGGCCCCGCGGAGTTTCCCCGGGAGGAAGATAAGGGAAGGCCCGCACCGGATCGGACCGGGGATCCGGCCATACCCCGGCGGTCACCAGACGCTCCGACGCGCTGAGAAGCCCCCAGACACTGTACGGGGCCATCATCTGGATGCGACCCACGAGGATGCTCTGGACCGGGGTGAGGGTAGGAGGATCCGAGAGGCCTGCAGCTAGCGGCGCCCATTCAGTGGGGAAGGGCCACACGCCTTCCTCCTTCTCCGGCAGGGAGACGAAGACGAACTTCCTCTTCCAGCCGTGGATGGACGAAGGCTTTCCGGAGAATATGCTTCGCCCGACCCGAAGGACGAAGCAGTACCACTCGGACTTCCCCTGCCTTTGGATTTTGAAGAGGCAGCGGAAGACATTGATGGAAGGGCGGATCTGTACATGAGCAAAGACGCTCAAGAAACCGTACACGGTGCACCAGGAGTTGGGAAAGAGCTGAGACGGAGCCAGCCCGTAGAAAATGAGAAGGTTGATTACGAAGGTGGGGAGTGGAAGACAGAAACCCGCCTCGAAGCTATCAACATAAATAGAGAAGGAACCCGGGCGGAAAGTGTTAGCCCGGGTGGCGGAGTCAGGACGAATGACCGTCATCCAGGAGGGGAGCTGGAAGTAAGAGACAAGGCGCGTAACCTCTGCGTCCGAAAGGGCGCAGGATGCTTCCGAAGCCATATCAGGACGACGACGTCCCGAAGTAGAAGCCTGGCCTGGGCCCCGGACCTCTTCGGCATACTCGGCCCCGGAGGTCTCGGCCCCGGAAACTTCGGCTCCGGAAGCCTCGGACCCCTCAGTCCCGGAGACCTCGGATTCTTCGGACATTGCTGGGGCAGAGGAGTCTGAGGTGAGGGGATCTGACAGGAGAGATCGCAGAGAGTGGGAAGGAGTATACTCCTCGTCCGAAGGAGTTATCTCACTAGAAGAATCCCGGACCATAAGGCCACAAAGGGAAGGAGGAAAGCTAGGGCTTACTCGCAGAAAGGGGGAGGAAGTCTCTCCTGAGCCGAGTGCGGTTCCTCAAACCTCCCAGCTCCACCAGCGATGCGCTCCGAGGAATGGAGACCTTCCCACGGTGGCCGGCGAGCTCGGACGAAGCCTTCAGGAAGCTAGCTTTCCGCAGGAGAAGGAAGAAGAGCTTGGAAGGTTGTAGAGGAAACGTAGGCGCGGCAGCAGGAAGAAGAACAGTGCCCTGCTGAGGGCTTGTATTTATAGAGGTCGCTCGGAGCGCCTCCCGCCGAAGCCAGCGGCCGAGATCATCCCGCTCGTCCCCTCGCCCCTCTCAGATGCACGCCACGTGCGTCGTCCTTCGGCAATGATGACGGACCGACTCCGGGACTTGCTGCGAAGCAATCAACGGCCGAGGGCGCTCCGACCCTTCGGCTGACCGCCCGATACGCGCCACGTGTCCCGATCCGCGCGCTGAAGATGAAAGAGGCGGCAATCCGAGTGAAGCCTCGGGCAGAGAGCCGAGGCGATCCGCGACCCGTGAGCTGTCAGGATCCTTTTGTGTTTTCGACGGAGCGGCCGGATGCGCGACGCGTGTCCCGTGCTTCCTCGCGACGCGACGCGCCATCCCGTCCATTTAATGGAGCCTGACACGAGTCAGAGGGCTCGGCCCTTCGGCTTCTTAGCTCTGAGCCTTCGTCGCCACTCCGAGCGGAGACGAAGCAACCGCATAGCCCTCGGCCGACCGAGGGCCCCCTCTTCCCAGTAAAAAGGGAGCAGAGCTTCGGGTAAGACACCTGATGAGATATTCTTTTGGCAGCTTCGGGCTATACTCTCGCCATCTCAGAACTGAGGAAGACAAGAGTGGGGGGCTATGTGATGAGGCAGAATCCGATTCGGCCCATTAGAGCAGGCCCAAACCCCGTTCAGCCCAACAGCAGCAATATCAGGCCCTCCGGGAGCCTCCGGCCCATCGGCGGCCCAGCAGCCCTCGACCCAGTAAGCGGCACCGTCGCTCCCGGCCCAACAGGCTTCAGCCCGTCAGCGGCCCACCAGTCTTCGGCCCGGGAACAGCACGGCAGCCCAAGGCCTAGCAGGCTTCGGCCCCTCAGCGGCCCAACCCCCTTCGGCCCGATAGCCGAGTCCGGCCCACTTCAGTGGCGGATCCGACACTATGGCGGTTTACCAGTAAGCCCAAACATAGTCCTATATCGGCTACCACCGTTAACCAACCTCTATCCTCTGCTATAAATACACCGCTATTTATTGCCAAAGGTATGCAACTCTTTGCCTCCGAGACCCTTAAGGACTACGGTCCAAATAGCATTAAAGCTACTTCTTGCCTTCTGAATCGAATCATCTTCAGGAGCTAACTTGACCGTCAGAGGGGGTTCCTAAGGGCCAGAGCCCGGGACTCCTGCTGACCGGTTTCTTCTTCTTCCCCTCATGCAGGAGCTCGGTTCGAATCATCGCCGACCTTCCCGAGTCGGTCTCGGCCGCCGACCTCGGATTCCTCTCCCTGGTCTCGACGCCGTACGACGGCTGCCCCGCGACAGGAGACTCGGCCCCGCGCCGTTCCCTCGTCCGGCAAAAGAGCCTCCTGGCTCAACTATCCAAGAGCAAGCCGAGTCCGAGACCCTTCCGGCCTCAGACCGACGGCTTCGGCTTCGTCACCTGTCGATAGTACGGCCAGAGGGAGCATCGTCCGCACCGCCCCTTCACCCGCTGAAGGAGCCTCGCACCCTCGTCTTCGCCTCCGCCACTTCGGCCTTCTGGATCCCCGTCGGGCCCCAGCAACACCGATCCGAACCGGCTTCGGATCCTCTTTTCCGGATTCCGGCCTCGGAGTCCGGTCGTGATAGATCCAGTCTACATCACGCTCCATTTCCATTTTTATTAGTGGATACGGAACTCCGTTAAAGACCACCCGTTAAGTTATAGGAAACGGAAATAGATTTTCGATAGTTATAGGAGTCGAAAACGGAAACACTCATTTCCGCGTCCGCTAACCCGTTTCCGTTTCCGAATGATCATGTACCTTATACATCCATCTACACACACACACATATATATATATATATATATATATATATATATATATATATATATATATATATATATATATATATAACAGTGAGAACATCTCTTGACAGTTTGATAAAAGAAATGCCATAGTAAAAAGTTAGAAACTTTTTTAACATTTTAATATAATTTTATGACACATGTTTAGGTATATTTATATGTAAATTTAGATTGATAGATAAAGTAGATTTCAAAATTCAAAATTCATAGATTACTAATTTTTACTTATATTAAAACTTTGTAGGTTTAAAATTTTTAATTACTATAAGAAAATTTATCAAAAAGTGAATAGTAATAGTAATTTTAAATATCTTTTTAATATAGCGATGATGATAGCGGAAACTACCATTTACTTCCGTTTCCGATTTTCAATTTAAAAACGAAAATAGATGCAGAAGCAGAAACACTCACTTCCGACTCTGTTTCCGTCTCCGATAAACCTTATAGGAAACGAAAGCGGAAGGTGTCATTTTCGTTTCCGTCTCCGACCCGTTGACAACCCTATTGAGCATGATGAGACTTGTCATAAAAAAATAAAAAAAAATTAGACCTCACCCCATGCGTTGCAACAACCGACTCATTCTTTCTTATTACGTTAAGTTCATGCATCCTAAATCACCGAAAAACAAAAGATTGTTTACAGAATAAACGTAATTATATCTTAACTATAATTAGCATATCTTAATCTTAACATATCTTATTTACTAAAATTAGGACGTCTGAGCCAAACAAATATGCAGCCATGCATATCTGGATTGACTTATAAGAAACGCAACGGCTATAGCTTTCTCGGATGACATGGGCAGATTTGACGGCAGTTGAATCCCAGGAAGGAAGGATGGTAATAAATTAAACTAGCTAGCTGCAAGAACATTGCTAAAACACTATTAATTTACCCACTTATTCGGTTGTCAAATAGAGACAAGTGCACAGTGAAGAAGCTTCCTCGTTGTTTATAATCGAAGGTATGTTCGAATGGTCTTTGGATGATATCTTCAGCAGAATCTAAAGTTTTCACACTATGCCAATGTAACAGAGATACGAGACCCATGTGTTATACCAGCGATCAAGCATTTCGTATCGTGTGAAACAAGGCGTCCCAAGTGGAGTACACACTGCGACTTCAGTTTCTTGAACACCATTGCAGCTCCTTTTTGTACAGTTTGGGGTGCCTAGCACACATGTAGAGGGTTGATTCAGAAGGAGAGTAGTTCTAACATTCTTTATATATTAAGTTAACAAAGGATTATCTCTTCTTTAACATCTTTAAACATCATATATATTTTTTATCTTATTATGTCAATATTCATTTTACTGTCTATGTTACTGTCCATAATTAGTGTCTGGTTCAAAATATATTTAGAAAGCTCCCGCTCCCTGCTGACATTACCATGCAAAGTGTCTTATCCTTTCCACCACTTCCTCTCCTCAACTAATCTCTCACCTTCACCCCTATACCTACCTCATTCTGTTCCCCCGAATAACTGCTCTTTCCTAACCCGTTTTTCATACATGAAATTTCTTATTCTCCTTTGTAGATGTTGACGTATTGTCTTAAAAGTAGAAACCTCTATTATATATATGAATATGCATCCTTTTGAGTCTAACACATGGGCAATTGATTTTTTCAAAATACCAACCGTGCGACGGGTTAGAATCCTGTTCCGGCAACGAGAAACTCTTCAATCCATCCAGAGTAGTCATCCGCACCAAGTCATGAGGTGACCTTTTTTTTTTCTTTTCTTTTCTTTTTAACGTAGTCCAGTAGTTTTTGTGACTTAGTCTCGAACTCAAGTAGTTGAGATCGAGCCGGTCGAAGGTTTCAAAACAATTTTTTTACTGCACCAGATGCAATAGGACGGCTAAAAATAAGCGACAGGGATGTGCAGTCCATGAAAGACCACTCAAAGGACGACAGTTCTGTTCAATTGGGCAAACAATCTATGGGCCGATCACACTCGCACCCACGGCAAGTGGGTCGAACCCACGACTTAAAAAACACCGTTGCACTACAGCGCTGGGTGCCATTAGGTGACCCTTTGATCTAGGCGTCTTGCGTATGAAAAGAATCGTGGGGAAAAATATCCACCTGATACGGACGCGTCAAAACCTTTTGCAATTGTTGTTCTCTTCTAGTGACGACTAATATTTAGTCAACAATGGTGTGTGCGAATGCAATATAAAGGCAGTCTGCAACTATCATAGCTCGATGTCTTTAAACATAAGTTGCATCGAATCCCATCCGTGACCCTAGGCAAAACTGTTGCTTCACTTCTGATCTTCCTCTTGACGTACCCAACTTTCTAGAAAGAAAGAAAGGGGGATTGTAAAAGAAGAGAAATCTAATGACACCAGGTGCGGTGTGGAAATTTGAAAGGGTTATTCACTTGTCAGGGAAGTAAGGAATCAGGATCACCTGGACTCGATTTGTAGCCCCTTATTTGATCTTGAAATCGGGGCAGACGGTGAAAAGATAAGCCAAGACGAAAAAATGGATGTTTCCTTGATCCTTGGTCAATCTAAGAGGTAAAAAAATATATATATCCGACCTGAATTGAGATCATCTACTCTACTCTACTTCTACCGTTGGTACTCCACTTTGATCTTATTGATTCATTTATTATGGTAGGAGAAAAATAAGATCTAAAAAAAGGGATCTTATTTTTTAAAAACCTAAATGACTACTGCACCCCCTGCGGGATGGCACAATCCAACGGTGGTTGCAGCCGTATTGAAAGTGGACATTGCAGCAAGTATTACCCCTTAATCACTTCCCAACCACCATTTTTCCTTTTGAGATACCTGTGAGTTTACATTGCTGAAAGAATGTAATAATCTACACAAGGAACAGCCTACCTGCGTCAAGCCCTCAGTCCCTGGAGAAGTATTGTTTAGTTGGACAACACTTCAAACAAGAAACGAACTTCGCTTGCTCTCGCCCCCTCAAGAAGTCCAAGGAAAAGTATTGCAACGTTACATCTAACATTAACGAAGAGGACTGAGCATATTAAAGTATTACAATGCCACAACAAAGAGCAAAGAAGGTTCTTCTAAAAAGGATGAAATGACTCTTAAAACTTGGTCTGAATTCCGTAAAGCCCAACTAATACCACACATTTCCGCGGTCCTACCGTACCTTCTAAATTCAGCGGTGAAAAGAACAAAGGTTTTCATGGAAATACAACTGCTTTCCATGAGAAGATGTTAGTCTAAGGTTGATTCATGGAAAAGATGACATGATTCAATTCCCTGAAAAAAGAATATAGTTCTCCATGCATAGCGTGAGAATTTTAATTGACTAGTGCATGATAAATTTAAAGTATACTCATCATTGATATTATTACATTTCATTACTGTAGCATGCAATATAATCTCGATATATTTACCAAAGGAAAGAACAACACTTTACACCAAGGGAACAACTGATCGTTTCAAATTTCAAACTCATCCTCTACCTTCTACAGCAGCCAGTGAAAGGTAAGCTACAGATTATTGGACATACAGCTTGAGGCAGGCATCAGCGGCAACATTGATCCACTGTAGTAACAACACAGGCTAGGCCGAGGGTGATATCAATAGATTCAATAAACTAATAAGCAGACTAAAATATGAAGACGACACTGTCATGCACCCTCGACTTCTGGTTCTGTGCAACACATTCCGATATCCACATCAGATTGCGTATCTCCTGCTCTTTCAGTCTGATATAAGCGAAGAAAACTCCATAATGGAACTGCATGTGAGATGTGAAAAGAATCAGAAAGGACTGATGACCATGTTCTTAGTATCTCATATAACAAGATCTAGTCCACAGAAACACAAGTTATTCTCAGGGGTTCAAAGGTTATACTTTGTCTAAAATAAGTACTCGAACTGAATTGTCCAAAGAAGGCGCTCAAGTACAAAACAGGAAAGAAATCAAACTCCACTAGCAGATGATACCAGATAACATTCAGACATCATTATACCTTACAAAGAAATATGCAGACATTACCTGCTGTTCGAACGCCAAGCAAAGTCTTTTGACCTCTTCTTCATAGAATGCTTTGTCAAGCATCTGGCTCTCTCCATAGGATATTTTGGCAAAAATTGATTGATAAGGGGGATACTTTTCCACCACACCTCGCACCTACAAAAAAACATCCAAAAACAGTCTCAGGATCATGTGGCAATCCACACGTGAAACAAGAAAAAGGTTAGTTGGTCACACAAGTAAGATCAATTCAAACTCTGCTACTTTAAAACAGATACTGAAAAAGAAAATGAAGACAGATTATTTATTACTAAATCAAGTCGTGCAGGATGGCCATGGCCAAACTCCAAGATGCCACCACCATGAAAATACTCAGATTTTCAGATATACACCAAATTGCATGAAGTCATGTATCCCAAAAAACACAAATAAATTATCTTTTGGATATCAAGGGTAACCACAGCTTTGGGTAAACCCAAGTAAGGGCAGAATATCTCTGATCCACCCTTCACCGTTTCAGCCTGGATCTGGTTTGAACACACCAACCCCAGTTCATGAGGCAAGCCTTGTAAACCAAGCCACAGGAAGTGGTCGTCTGTCACAATTAAAGTAAAAAAAAATGTTCATATTCTTGCCAAAACTGAAGGTGACAAACTATTTAGGTGGAAACTAAAACGAAGAAAAAAAAGAAAAAACAACAGAAAGAGGGCCCACATTTCCACAAGCCTATGCCTCTCCCTCCCACTGGCACTAACCCCAACCACCTTGCTGCTTCTCTCTTTTTAACTTCCCCTTTACCGGAAAGGGCCTTCTGTATATGAATTAACAAGGAGGCAAAGTATGTGAAGATGCGAATCCTTCCCTTCCCCCATCAAAGGCCAACTTGGAAGAAATGTTGGACAAACATTGTTTTGGAGAAGGCAGGCAAAGGACCCTAATGTCGTCATATGCTAAGAGTTTTGAGGTTATCAATGGCAGTTGGATTGGCAAAGAATGATCTGAATTCAAGAAAAGAAATAAATCTCTGGGTTGTAAATCAGACACACACACCTCCCATATTTGCTACCCAGAGTAGCAAACCACCTGTTGTCACACCCATCATAAAATCGGTATTGTGTCTCATACTGATAACCTCTGTTATCAAAGGCGCCCGAGGCGAATGCCTAGGCGACGAGGCAAGGCGAGACGAGGCGCTGATATGGCGCCTCGCGTTCCCGCTTTTCACCTAGGCGATCGCGGGAAACGCCTCGTTCGCCCAGGCGTTCGCCTAGGCGCGCCTTAGACGCCTTCAGCGCCTCAGGCGCGTTAACGGGCCCAACTTAGACGCCTAAGCCCATACCGAACCCAATACGACCGGTTTGATTCGGGCTTAAATCGGCCCATATGACCGGCCCAACCGATGTAACCTAACCCCCCCTCTTGGCCATCGAACCGGCCATCGAACCCTAATCTCCCTGCGTCCCCAGCCCCTTGACACGAGCGCAGCGGGAAGCATCTCCGGCAGCGGCAGCGGCAGCGGCGGGAAGTGTTTCTGGCGACAACAGCGTACTTCTCCGGTGACTGCGACGGCGACGGCCGTGGAAGGTAAGCGTCTCTTCGTTCCTCTCTCTCTCTCTCTCTCTCTCGCGCGCTCTCTCTCTCTCACTCATCACCCCTTTCTCATTGTCTTACGCACGCTCCCCTCCTCCCACCCTCTCTCTCTGCCTCCCCCGACCCTCTCACTCTCTCTTGCTCTCTGTCTGTCTCTCTCTTCCCTCCCCCGACCCCCACTCTCTCTGTTTGTCTCTCTCGGTCTGTGTCTCCCCTCCCCCCGACCCTCTCACTCTCTCTTGCTCTCTGTCTGTGTGTCCCCTCCCCCCGACCCCCACTCTCTCTACCTGTCTCTCCCCTCCCCCCGATCCCCACTCTCTCTCTCTCTGTCTTTCTCTCTCACTCTCTCTTGGTCTCTGTCTCTGTCATGCACTTTCTCTCTCATCTCTCTATGTCTGTCTCTATCTCTCCCCTCCCCTAACCCCCACTCTGTCTCTCTGTCTCTCCCCTCCCCCGACCCCCACTCTATCTCTCTTGCTCTCTCTCTAACTGTCTCTCTGTGTCTCCCCTCCCCCCCGACCCCCACTCTCTGTCTGTCTCTCCCCTCCCCCCGACCCCCACTCTCTCTGTCTTTCTTTCTCACTCTCTCTTGCACTCAGTCTCTCTCACGCACTGTCTCTCTCAATCTCTCTCTGTCTGTCTCTGTCTCTCCCCTCCCCCGACCCCCACTCTATCTCTCTGTCTCTCCCCTCCCCCGACCCCCACTCTTTGTCTCAATCTCTATCTCTCTCAATCTCTCTCTGTCTGTCTCTCCCCTCCCCGACCCCCACTCTCTCTGTCCTTCTCTCTTACTCACTCTTGCTCTCTGTCTCTCCACTCCCCCACTCTCTGTCTTTCTTTCTCACTCTCTCTTGCACTCAGTCTCTCTCACGCACTGTCTCTCTCAATCTCTCTATGTCTGTCTCTGTCTCTCCCCTCCCCCGACCCCCACTCTCTGTCTCTCTTGCTCTCTGTCTCAATCTCTGTCTCTCTCAATCTCTCTCTATCTGTCTCTCCACTCCCCGACCCACACTCTCTCTGTCCTTCTCTGTCACTCTCTCTTGCCTGTCTCTCCCCTCCCCCGACCCCCACTCTATCTCTCTTGATCTCTGTCTGTCTCACTCAATCTGTCTCTCCCCTCCCCGACCCCTACTATCTCTCTCTGTCTCACTCACTCTCTCTTGCTCTCTGTCTTTACTGTTTACAGGTGGACTGTGGACATTGATTTAATTTTTAAGATGACCACACCAACTGGAGGTTCGTCTCATTCGTCTAATCAAGGGCCTACCGAAGAGAAGGGGAGAAATAAAGATCCAAGCTAGAAATATGGTACTTTGGTGAATCCAAATAATAGGGACTGGGTAAAATATAACTTTTGTCAAAAAGATTGTAAAGGAGGGATCCACCGGTTGAAACAACATCTAGCAGGTACTTCTACAAATGTAACAGTTTGCTTGAAGGTGACACCCGAGGCAAAAGAAGAAATTAAACAATATATGGAGCAATCAAAACAAGCAAGGATTGAAAAGAAATGTTTGATTAGGGAAGCGGAAAGTCGAGATGATATTTTTAGAGATTCAGTTTCCAAAGATTCATCCTTTGAGGTGAATCAAGTTGACGACATTCTTGCAAAGCCTCATCGGATGAAAGGTCCTTTAGATAGATTTTGTACTCCTAATCCTGAAGATTCAAAGGGCAAATCTATCAAGGATAAGAAGCATGAGAAGGAAACACGAGAAAGGGTCATCCAATACATAGCTAGGTGGATGTATCAAGCTGGAATTTCATTCAATACCGTGCATCTAAATAGTTTCCAAACAATGTTAGAAGCTATAGGACAATTCGGTCCGGGATTGAAAGGCCCTACCTATCATGAAGTTCGTGAGACCCTTCTCTAGTAGGAGATTCAAAAGACTCAAGAAATAGTAGATTTACAAAAAGCCAGTTGGGTGAAGTTTGGTTGTACTATCATGTCTGATGCATGGACAGATGGGAAAGGCCGTACTTTGATAAATTTTTTGGTCAATTCACCTACTGGAATTGTGTTTTTGAGGTCTATTGATGCATCTCAGTATGTCAAAGATGCAAAGTTGTTGGCTAACTTATTGAACAAGATAGTTATAGAGGTTGGTGCGGAGAACGTGATACAACTTGTCCCAGATAATGAAGCAAGCTATGTTGCTACAGAAAAAATGTTGATGGCAGCCCATTGTCACTTATTTTGGACACCATGTGCTGCCCACTGCCTAGACTTGATATTGGAGGGCATTTCCAAGGTGTCTCCAATCAAGTCGACCATTCGGAGGGCAAGGATGGTTACTACATTTATTTATGCATATACGAGGGTGCTTGCTATAATGAGGAAGCATACAAATGAAAAGAATCTTGTCCGCGCAGCTGTGACTCGCTTTGCCACAAATTATTTGAATCTGCAAAGTTTGCTGGATTGTAAAGATGGTTTGAGAAGAATGTTTACATCTAGTGAATGGACAAGCAATAATAAGTGGGCAAGAAAAATTGAAGGAAAGAAAGCACAAGATATAATTTTAAAGACTCAGTTTTGGAAGGGAGTTATTTATGCACTAAAGATATTCAAGCCTCTTGTCATGGTTCTGCGCTTGGTTGATGGAGAGAAGCCGTCAATGGGTTACATTTATGAAGCCATGGAACGCGCCAAGGAAAGTATCAAGAATGCTCTGGATGGAAAAGTGGACAAGTATGGTCCACTTTGGGAGATCATTGATAGGAGATGGGATTTTCAGCTTCATCGTCCTTTACATGCAGCTGGACACTACCTTAACCCTCAATTCTATTATGCAAATCCAGAGATTGATTCAAATGATGAAGTGAAGCAAGGACTATATGATGTCATTGAGAAGTTACTTCTTGATCCTAATGTACAAGATGAGATTACCAAGGAATTGGCGTGTTATAGGAATGCTATGGATTTCTTTGGGAGAGAAATGGCCATAAGACAACGTACCACATCTAATCCTGGTATATTTCTATATGGACTACTAGTACATTTATTCATTAAATTCTTTTTGATGTGAAAATTAAATACTATTTGGATCTCTTATGTAGTTAATTGGTGGGTGGATTTTGGGAGCAAAACTCCTAATCTGCAAAAGATGGCCATTCGCATCTTGAGCCTCACTTGTAGTGCATCTAGCTGTGAAGGCAATTTGAGTACATTTGAACAGGTTTTGATTTTTATTAACTTTCATTGAATAATACATGTTATGTTTTTTTATTCTATATTAATCTAATAATGATATTTTTCTAGGTGCACACTAAGAAAAGGAATAGGTTGGAGCAAAAGAAGCTGAATGATCTCGTGTTTGTGCAATACAACCAACGCCTTCGAGATCGCTTTTTACGTTTCCAACAAAGTGAACTTGACCCTATAAGCTTGGAAGATATTGATGATTGTAATGAGTGGATAGCACATCCTCATGATAATGAAGATGTACATGAGGATGAAGACCTCACATGGTTCGATGTTGAGATTGCTGCAGGAATTGGTGAAGAAGAAGGTCTACGTACAAGGACAACATCAAAGAAACGTTGTTTAAGGAAGGGGAAAGCAGTTGCAACAAGTTCCACATTAGAGTCTATTGATGAGCTTGAAGTTGGGTCTGATGATACAACGGAGGACTCTGAAGGTGAACTTCCACTTGAGCAAGATGAGGATTCCGAGAGTGATGAATGAGTGAGGCTTGAGAGTTGTGAAAGGAATGTATTCATAGGCTTGTTAGCCTTGTTTGGAAATGTTGGCTACTTATTTTCTTAAGGAACATTTGAATGTTGTAATAGACTTAACTTACATTTGTACATTTATAGTATTTGCTTAGCATTTCATTGATAAATTTCATTATGGTGAATTTAATTAGTAGTAAAATGTCTATGAATTTGTTGATTACATATTTGAGTAATTAAAATTTATTTCAATTACTTTGATTTAAAATTATATGGTTATATTTGATAATTTGAGTGAATAAATATCATTATGTATGATTATTTGGTTATTTTGTATAATAAGTAAATTATAAAAAAAAATTTAAATGTCGCCTCAAACGCCTAGGCCATCACCTAGGCATTTGAGGCTGAGGCAACCCCCCGGTCGCCTCGGTCGCCTCTCGCCTCTGACTACATAGCTGATATTAATGGAATACCTGAACACTCCATCTCATTAGGAGAAGGACTAAGCCTCGGTAATAATGCTCCCTTCATTAGTAGTTTAGTGCTACAGATATGCACAGATCGAATCTCACCTACTCCACAACCACATGGATGGATCTCAAATTTTAAATCCACATCATTAAATATTTCTCTGCGATCAATGAATAATTTATATATCCAGATCATATGATTCAAACACCACATTCATAGGCATAGGTTGCACATAAAATAGACTCCCTAAATATTGCAAATATTCTGCTCACTCTAATCCATGGTTTTTGACATTAAACTTAAATGTTTTTTTCTTGTATAACTAGTTTATTGATAGTAGAAAATATTTAACAGTGTGGATTTAAAATTTGAGTATTCAACCGCACTTTTTTGTGCCACTGGCGACAAGTCCCTCCGTCCTACACATACACACATAGACGGATATTTATAAACAATGTATAACCTCACATCAACCCCTCTCTCTCTCTCTCTCTCTCTCTCTCTCTCTCTCTCTCTCTCTCTCTCTCTCTATATATATATATATATATATATATATATATATATATATATATATATATATATATATATTTATTTATTTATTTATTTATTTGAAAATTGGATAGTACCACCGGGTATATTGATAGAAGAGAATATACAAGAGTGTAGACAAAAACCCTTATAATCCCCCCTATACAAAACGCACCAAGGTGGTGCAGCCCTCAAGCATCTCCCAGAAGACCATAGAAGGGCAACGCAAATACATTACAACATACACATACAAACATGCACATACATACATACATACATACATACATGGATTTCATGTTACCATGTAACAGGTAGGTTTCTTGTTACCATCGTTTGACCCATTTGAACTTACAGGAAAAGATCTAATGGCTAAATTATGTTGCAGCTCCTTTGGCACGTATAATTCATGAGAAAATCTTCCTGTTGCATGGCAACGGGAAGGTATTTTCCATTTTATATACATATCCATAGATGCAAAAATGTTGTGGCGCGGTTTAACCACACACATTGCTTTAACCCCCATCCTCATATCAAAAAATAATAATAATATTTATCAAAAAATTTAAATATTCAATTACCCTCCTTAGGGTTGTTTCTATCCATTGGAGCTTCCTTTTCACTGTCCCATCATGTTCGATTATGAAACTCAATCGTGGGCATCCATCGGGTACTTGCAAATCCAGTTCAAAAAATCATGAAAATAGTTAAAAAATAGAAAATTGGTCAGATTACCCTTAGGGCTGTTCCCATCCCCTAGGGTTTTATTATTCATCATCAATTTGCCCGTACCCGATTGGATGGCCATAATAAACTAGGATACGATCATATAGTGAAAATTAAGCTCCAATGGATGAAAATTATCCAGGGAATAATTGAATATCTAGAAATTTATGGTAATTTTTATTTTTTTAACATGGGAACAAGGCCAAAAAGTAGTGTGCGGTTTATCCACACAGATGCGAAAATTGCACCATATATATATATATTAGAAGAGCCCCCCCCCCCCCCCCCCCACAAATAGAAACTCCCTCTTCTCCATCTTAAAAAGTAAATAAAACTTATCAAAAAAATTTAAAATATTCAAACAGCCCCCGCTAGGTTGGTCTCTAGCTAGGATTCTTGAGTGTAGACTTGGGAGGCCCGGGGGAATTTCTCTACTAGATCAGCCTATCATGTTATTGCTGATGGAGACCTGAAATTCCCTTCTTCCAGCACGTGTGGAAACCCAAGTCCTCGCTGAAGGTTAAGAAGCTCATATGGAGGATTTCCAATGGAAGATTGCCCACTCCAGACAGATTAATTAGCTTTGGGTGTGATGTGCCTCAAGTGCGTTCCTTATATGGGGAAGCAGATGAATCTTTGGATCACATCTTCCTCTCCTGTCACTTTGCCAATGATATTTGGCAAGCCATTTTGAACAAGCTGCATCTTTCATTCTTGCCTATGGAGACCGTCGACTCCTTTTTTCGCCATTGACCTTCTATGGTGACACTGAAGGTGAATCGCATCATGCAGTGGTTGATTCTTCATGCCACCTTTTGGGCCATTTGGGGGAGAGGAACCGGTGGATATTCAAGAAAGAAGCTTTGGTCTTAGATACAGTCGTTGGGCTTGTGTGTGATAGGGTTAGAGAATGGGGACGCATTTTTTGTAAATCGACTATTGATAGTTCTTCCGTTTTTGGTTGGTTGGAGGAAGGCTGAGAGGGACTCCTCCAATGTGGTATTTTGTTTTCTTTGGCTTCATGGTATACCCTTGCGTATATCTTGTGAGATAACATGTACACTTCTGTAATTCTTTTTGTTTATTAATTCAATACTCATAGTACTATACACTTTCAAAAAGAAAAGGTTGGTTTTCGTCCCTTTGGATTTAATTTTCACCGCGGATAGAAAAACTCAACCCAAGCCATCCAATCAAGGGCATTCTTCATCGGGGATCAAAACTAAAACCCAGGGAATGGGACCAAAACTAAAACCCAAGGGATGGGATCAACCCTAAGGGTTAATCCAACGAATTTCCTATTTTTTGACTATTTTTTTAATACTTTTAGACATTATTTTTTGATATGTACCTGATTAGATGGCTTCCATTTATTTTCAAGATCATATGGTGAAAATTAAAGCCCCGGGGATCGGAACCACCCCAAGGGGCCTATTTGAATGTTTAAAAATTATTGATGATTTCATTTTTTTTAACATGGTTTGGGATCATCTATAACAGAGACTGGTTGCTCAGCATAAACTGGAAATACTGTGAATCCTGGATTTGAGTCATACAAGCGTTACATTTTCTTTGTTTTGTTTGTGTTGTCCATTTTTGCCAAACATACTGGAGCCATGCCTCTAGACAAGCTATTCCTGGGCACAGGTCTACTCCATGAAGCAGCAGGACATGCTTAGGCTCCTGATGCATTGATAGCCCTAAGGATTGCTTCCAGTTCAAGCTTAATATTTGATGTACTAAGATTCATATGCAAAGACTTACCTGCTCAATGTCCTCACAAACAGCAAGTTCCTCATGACCGTAGGGATACCTAAACAGAAATGTATGATCCCACTAAGCATCACAGTGAATAATTTCAATGACTAGATGAACAGAAGAGAAAAACAGTGATAAAACTTACAATAGACCAAAATTAGAATAGAGCCTCCGTCGGTCATCACGCGTCAGCTCAGTCCCAATACTGCAAAAGTAAGAAACTCAATGATGATTGGGGTTATTGAAGCAGGTTACATGTAGTCAGATACGTGCAAGCAGGGTATTACTTCAGATCTATACGTTGCGTTGAGCAATACCTGTTTATTGTAATATTAATCGCTCTCCTATCAGCTTCAAAGGAGAGGAGGTCGGACATTATTTCTGCAGTGGCTCCACCTAGTTTCTATTCACAGACATAAGTAAGCAAAAGCATGGAAGAATCATAAACTCAAAGTGGCAAACTCATTAATTCTGGATGCAAAATTGCATATGCATGATTATTATGCTTTACCTGGCAGAACTTGTAAAAATCTTCAAGGTATGCCTTGTAAAGTGTGTTCCTCATTATTTCAATGTTCATGTCGTCCAGGTCCTATTAAAAAAATTTTCAAAGAAAAATGATAAAGTAGAAACAAGGAAAGTTGAAATGTATGCTCAAAGCTTGCGAAGTCATAATATGTTCTACAAAGAGGGAAAGTAGAGGAACTGCAAGATTGTGATAATATATTCCAATGAAGTAATCATCTATGTCCCTTTTTTTTCTTCTTTTTCAGTTGTTAGTGAAACTGAATGGCAAGTGTAAGACATTGATGTCCATTAACAAGATCCATTAATAAGCATTAATTTTAATCATATATACATATATATAAATAAATAAATTATCCATGAGAATTAACACACCATGTTCCAGCAACTGGCCGCCTCATTTGAAAAAAACGCTGCTTTAGCAAACATTGTGCAAATCATGCTGACAACCGTAACTTTCTGGATAACACTGACAGTCGTGAGAAATAAATGTACCACAAAAATTCACCTTCATGAATCTATCTCAATCCCAAACACTAACTGGAAATTGGTGATCCAATATTTTAACTTGAACTATTTTGAGAAAATAATTAATTACACAAATGTGTCATGCCACTAGCATGATAGATTGATTATAGCAGAGACATTACAATTAACCTAGGAAACTTCAGCAATTGATAAGTTATTGTTTCATTTTGTATCTATAAATCATCAATCTTTTTTATTTTGACAGAAGTTCTCACAAATATGTGAAAGGTCATTGTTTTGGCTTCCAAGTTTTCTTCGGCAGTTGGGTCCTTCTTCCAGTTAAAGGTCATTGATAAAAGTCGTTAAGCCGAGATGGACCAAGGAGGTTGGTGCTTCAAGGCGACGGTATCTCCGGCTACTGGAGCGAACCGCATCCCCCTCGGCAAGGGTCCCTCATTTCCCTGGTCTCCCAGGAAGTGCTAGGCTTGCGGTCTCCTCGGCCATCTGTGGAGATTTTGTCCTTCGAGGCGGGCTAGATCATTCGCAGAGGTGGTCGCCAACTCTGGTAAGCTCCCACCGAGGAGGGTGGTGACTAGTAGCCGGGGATCGGTTAGGGAGCCGACGATCCTTCAGGTTAGGGTCCTTGAGTCTCCGGCTCTCCAAGAGAGGAGGAGCTTGGTGCGGCGGTGTTGCCAGTGCGTAGTTGTCGATGGTAGGGCATCGAAGGATGGTATCCGGCGCCTTCTTCTTCACAGGTGGCCTGGGGAGGAATGGGAGTTGCAGAAGGTGACAGACAGGGTCTTCCTAGTGTTTTGCCCATCGTCTACGGCTATGGAGGAGTTGGTGCAGTAGGGGATCCTATCCAACCACGAGCTGGTGATCAGGGCCTCATATTGGAGCACAGGCATGGGTTCTTACCCCAACCCTAGGATGATGGAGATCTCCTTGAAGCTGATAGCTGATCGGGGAGCTCATCAAGGACTTCGCGGACCTGATTGCAGTGAAATCGTGGTCATCGGAGGCCCTGCCATTGTTGGGTATGGTCGTTGACATCCGGGTGGCCTCGATGTTTGTTATCCCGGCAGCGCCGGAGGTGGAAGCGGACGATATTAGGGCTGTTGTCAGAGTTCATGCAGTGGCTGAGGTCGTTGGAGGGCGGATGCAATTGTGCAAGGGGAATTAGGGTTTCGGCGCGAGGAGGAAGACGAAGGGGCACGTGGGGGGCACGCAGGGAGCCGGGGGTTCAAATTTTGAACTGCCCGCCTTTTCCACCCCCCAGGTGAACCAGACCAAGGTTGAGGAGGCAGTTCGGTGGGCGAACCGGGTATTCAGGCAAGCCAAGCAGCAGCTTGGGGCGAGTAGGCCCGACAACTTACCCAATCGGCCAAGCCTGCAAATGGACCCGATTTCGATCATCTTCCCTGTCTGATTAGCCAAGGTGTTCCTCGCGGGCTTCCGCCTCTACAGTGCATGTATCGTCTCTTGCCTAGCGCCCCCTTGTGAGAATGATATTTATAAATATATAAAAAGGAGTTTATATTTTAATATGAAATTACCCATCATTGAAGAGTCAATTAAGCCTTGACTTCAAAGTGAATCCCGGTTATCATATTGAATCAAGTGTGTGGATTTGTTTTTGGACCCCTCTCCACCTATCTCGGTCGATGTTAATTACACCAATGAAGTCAATGGACACCTTTGATTAACCCCATATGTGTGACACTGAAACTAACCACAAAGTTCATGCATCCATGTTGGGATTAACATGGAAGAGAGGGAGCTGACAGGGCAACTTTTATGTTGGGATGTAAAGAGGGGCAATTTCCCTATCTTTTATCTAGGGCTGCCTCTCTTCCTTGGAGCCATCCATAGCAGGGATTGGGGGAGTGTTGTGCAGAGATCTGAGCAGAGGCTGAGAGGCTGGAAAGGGAAGCTTCTGTCTTATATTACTTGTCCATGTTCAAGATTCATGTATCTGTTGTCAGAAGGCTGAACTCCATTCGTGCCAGATTCTTTTGGCATGGACAGCGGACCCTAAAAAGGGTGGTTTTGCCGTAAGCTAGGATAGAATCTATAGATCTATGGATAATGGTGGATTAGGGCTAAAGAACTTAGTCTCAGTAAATGAAGTTCTCCTTACAAAGTGGCTGTGGAAGCTTCTTTCTTCTGACTCTGGCTTGTGGTGGTATGTCATCTCTCATAAGTAATATGCTAGCTCCAGACTTTGGGGGACTTCTCTTCCAACTCTGCACAATATCTCTTTGGTATGGGAAGGTATTCTGACATGCAAGGATGTTTTTGTGCCTGGGGCGCATATTCAAGTGGGAAATGGCTTGAAGACTCTATTCTGGGAGGACTCCTGGTGCTCTTCTCAGCGCCCACGGGTTGTCTTTCCGAGGTTATTCACCTTATCCTATCAATAGGGTGCTTATGTTGTTCAGATGGTAGACTCGGTTTCCTCCATAGTTGTCAATCCCGTCCCAGTCCTTGTCCCATTTTTTTACTGGGATGGGACGTCCCGGTGTCCCAGACTATTCTGGTGTCCCGTCTTGAAATTGTTTTCCATACATATGCCAACAAATAAAAGACATATGTATACAATAAATAATATGAAAATAAACATATAAATAATACAAAATTAATGCAATAGAAGCATTGAGGACATATTTATGGGTTTATCGATGAGTATATTCATCAAATGAACCCCCCAAAATAAGTTTACAAGGAGCTTAAGCACTTAGGAAAATCTCATGTAAAAATACAAATTCTGTTTTGGAAAGGCCAGGACAGGCCAAGAGAGATCGGGCAGGCCGGGACGGGCTGGGATAGACCAGGATGGTACTGGGACAGACCAGAAACTGTCCCATCCCATTTTCTCACTCGGACAGGATGTCCCGGCCGGGACAGGCCATGATGGGACGGGATTGACAGCTATGGTTTCCTCCAATCTTTCTTGGTCACCTACCTTCAGACATTACTTGAGGGATGAAGAGGTTGAAGATTTCTCCCACATGCTTCAGACTTTACATCCTGCCATTTTAATGCCTCATGTTCAGGATCAGTGGGCTTGGAGGTGGGACAAGGAGGGTAACTTCTCTATCAAGTCAACTTACCACATGTTAGCTGATGGTGGGTTGAGGTTCCCTTTCCAGAAGGCGGTTTGGGGGCCCCATAGCCCTCTGAAGGTGCAGATTCTCATGTGGAGATTGTCCCTCAATAGGCTCCCCACTAACGATAGATTGGCACGTTTCTTGCTGGATTTGCCAACTGTGTGTTGCCTTTGTGGATTACAAGAAGACTCTGCCGATCACAGCTTCACCTAGTGCTCCTTCACTCAGGATATGGCTGATGCTTGGTAATCGTCTTCTGGTGGGTCCTATTACCTTCCACTCAGTGGAGCAGTTGCTGATTTCTTGAAGTAGGCATTGGCAACGGAAGGAGGATAGTATTCTGTGGTGGCTGGTCCTACATGCCACTATCTGTGCAATTTGGACAGAAAGGAACAGCAGGATCTTCAAAAGGGAAGCCAATTCTGCAGATAAGGTGCTGGTTTCATTTGCTCGAAGGTTAAGGAGTGCGCTATGGCTTCTTGTAAAGTGGACAGAACTAACTCCCATGTTTTGTTTATTGGAGGGGTCCGATTCTTGAGTCTCACCATCTTGGTATTTTGTAAACGGGGCGTTTCTTTTGCCCTTCACCATTTTGTACATGTCCACCTTTTCTTTTATAATATACGTGGTACTATCCACTTTTTAAAAAAAAAGTTTTCTTCAGCAGTTTAGCTTCTAGTAATATACCCAAAAAGAAAAGAATAAATGCCATCATTGTCAACAATTCCAAAAAACTAAATATCAGCACAAGCTGAAGTAGGTGAATAACTTGGAAATAGCAGAATTACACATTTTTCAGGTCCAGTTATACATACAATGTGTCCCAAGGCTAACCAGTTAAATTGGCCATTAACTTCTATCAATTCAAGTAACGGAAATAGTGGAATTAAAGTGGAAGCTAAGAGAATAAAAATGAATTTTACTCTGAATCACTTCCACAGCATACGAATCAACCAGTTGATGCTTATGGAGCAAGCATTACCTCAGAAGTAATGCACTCTGAAAAATATGGAGCCAATGGTGTATCAACAAGCACCAATCTGTACAGCTCACGCATGTTCTGTGCAACTGCGAGCGTAGCAATACTGAGAAAGAAAGTAAGGTGATGGTATCAAAATCTGTCAAAGCAGGGAGGCTAGACAGAAAGCAAAGTATTAAGTAAATACCTGTCAAACATGCCCAAAGGATGGCATTTCTCTAATAGCTCCTGGACATCTCTCTCATGCAATGTGCCAGTAACAATCAGGACAACATTGTCGATCATGTGGCCATAACTGCAGAAGAAAATTTGAGTTGTCTTCAAAAGGTAATGCCTGATCTTCAGATTGGTGAAGCTATATGTCAGTCTAGAAAGAAATGAAGAAGATACATACGTAATATACTCCAAGAAGGTTGACAGGGGCTCTGTAGCTTGGCAGAGCATGTGCTTATACTCATCCACCAGCTTGAGAGTGCATTTCTCCACGATTGTAGTTGTATGCAAAGGAGCAGGCTCTGCAAATAATTCATAGTTACATGTTCAAGTATCAACTACAAGTCTAACAAATAAGAATGCCTCAACAACAGAAAAGAAAAACTGAGACACATCAAGCATGATCATGAATTTATCCGGTGTCTAAACTGACTAGGCTTCAGAGAAAAAGAAACTATGAGCCCATTCATCTTTGTGGGCTGGGCTTGGACAAATTTAAGCTGAAGCATTACACCATAAATACCAAGTACAAAGCATAATGTATATTACACATGTAAATCTAATTTTTAGATATTGAATTTTAGTGTATAAGTTTCTCTTTCGTACATTACAATATAAATATCTATATACTTCATAAACAAATCTACATCTGTGACAATTGAACTAAGATCCAGTCACCTCCAAGTAAAAGGAAAGAATTAAGCCCAATTAGAATTGCATTTAGGGCTGCTAGAACAGGGTTCTAGAAAATGGGCTTAGACTTGGGTTTTGCTAGCCCAAGCCAGGCTCACTGACACAGTTTTAAGGGTACCAAAAGGACTAATTTTGCAGATGATATTAGACAGCAAGGTACCCCAAGTAAAGAATCATTGGATTAAAGCTAAAAAGGACTGATATGGACTGTATTACTATATACAGAGAAAAAAAGGCAGACAAAAGAAATGTCAAGTTTCAACTAGTAATAACAACAATTTTAAAAACTGCAATTAAATAATATCCAGAAGCTGACTTAACAAGAAGGAGCTTGAATACAACAAGCATATTTTAGATACTGATGCAGCAAACAGATCAGCAGGAGTTGAAAGGCTTATTTGGTATTCTTCCGCATGCAGTCTGTTGGAGCAGCTGGAGAGAAAGGAATGACGCTGTATTCTGGGGAAGTAGAATTTATGTTGAAAACATTTGCATTAGAGGTTATCTTTCATGTATACTTGGTCTCGGCAGATCATTGGTTGTTCAGTTGACTCTTGGACAAAGGCATTTAATTTTTAGATGCCTATGTAGCTTTTTTTTCTTTTTTTTTCTGCTTTGCTTGGATAGGAATGTCTCCTATCCAGCTGATTGTACTTCCTCTCTCTTTATTTAACAAAATTGGTGGTACAATCCACATTTTTCTCAGAAAAAAATTACTTGATATCCTATGCAAGGTACAAAAATTGCAATGTTATCAAAATTTGAATGAATTTCTCAAAGCAACTTAGTATCTTCATATAAGGTGCCAGTCGACTCTCTTTAGAAATTAGGACAGATTACACATTAGGGCTGGAAGATAGTTTTCTCTATAAGGAAAGAATGACCATAGCAGAAACTTTTATACAAAAGACTCATGTAACATGTTTATGTTTTGCTTTGAACTTTGATTCAATATCCAAATCTGCTAGCACTCTCTTGGAATAATAAGCTTGATTGCTAACTTTTTCCTTTTTACCTGATATGCTAGACCAATGCTGCAGTACAAAACTGCATCTCAATGATAACACGAAACCAACTTCATTTTTGAATTCTCAATGGTAGGACTTCTTTATTATATGAAAACGAAGCAGAAGTGGGTCACTGTTTATGGTATTCAAATTACATTTTCCGTAAGAGTACTTTAGCACCATTTTCTTTCTTTTCTTTCTTTCTTTTTTATAGATGAGCTGCAGGTTCCTTGTTTTTTTTTAATTTCGCCTCCCCCTAAGGATAACTCTTTTTCATTCTTTGACCTCCAGAACAAATTTGGTACAGATCAATGTGGCATGCCTCCAAGATCTCGTTTGCCAATGACCACAACCTCTTGAAGACCAAACTAAATTGCAAGCAGAAACACCAGTATCATGGCTTGTGACACTCAAATGCCAGTCCCACGACTCTCTGTCTATGGGAGATGAGAAGGAGTAGAATAGAGCAGATAAAGTAGTTCCCTCTATATGGTATTTACTTGAGCTCAAAAAGAGTACATTGTCATCTCCCCTTTTATAACTTTGTTTGGAAAGTCATTGCACTCCAAGTCTCAAGGAAACCAATGAATTTGATTCATGGAATCAAACATCAAATATTTCAACGAGTGCACAACTAGCAGTTTGCAGTAGTAAGCTATCTTACATTCACAGTAATAGATGACAAACAGGTAAATCTAGCATGATGAAAAATCATATTCACTTTTGCTGCAAGCATCACCAGTCAAAATATTATCCTCTGAGTTAAAGAAGTTAAACTATATGTATGTTATTGTGTATATGTTTATTATTGTACTCGAGTAGGAAATAGCAAATCTAAACCACTTCAGTTACTGACTGGCTGCGTCAGGACAAAATCAGCCAACTAAGGTCAGGTTTTGGCAGACATATCCAAACTCAATCCAACTTATCTCTTCCAACTAGGCGAGCAGAGTAGAGAAGAGGAACAGGGTCCCTGCCTCTAGTCAGAATGTCTGATTTGTTAAGGAACTGGTCATGTCATCTGACAGAGCCATGTAAAATATTTAAGTTGTCCCTATAAGTCCCACAGCACCATGTAAAAGGAACGAAACCCATTTAGTGTTCAAATTGTTGAGGACTACTTTATTTTGAATATCAAGATATACAAGAGTCACCTGTAATACACATTATTCCTCAATAACAACCCCCCAAAACTCCACCCTCCACTTGCATCCTCACTTGCCACTGTTTTTTCCTTCTGGCTCCCACGTACTTGCCATCTGCATCCACTGCCATCTGCTTGCTTGTCCACATGCTGATACTTGTCAGTTGCCACCTACCCACCTCTTGACACTTGTCCCTCTCTCTTTCTCTTTCTATAAACCCATTGAATGAATGAATATGGCATAACAATTGGTGCCATCAGAGTCCACTTCCAATGTCCTGTCCGATGCATGACTGATATTCACCTCCAGGGTCTGCAGTTGATGCAACGTCAATGACTACCTAGGACCTCCAACAAGGTGGGAGCTATTGGTCCAAATTTAGTTTGCAGCTGCTGACCACTGGCAGCTACCACCCTGGCTGGCTGCTATTGTGGCAATGTGATGCTTGTTGCTTGCAGCTCTCTCACTATTGAGGCAAGTAAGGCTGGTGGATTCCAGTGACTAGGGATACAATTAAAGTCAGGTTGGCTTGGGTTGTGTGAATCCTATCTCAGCCTACTGAAGAAAAATGTAATCCAAATCCAAACCTATCTAAAACTCAACATGTGTCTCCCCTCAACATTGATGCAAAACCACACAAAAGATTTCTCAATCCATCTTACCTCTAATCCAAGCTAAAGCACCTTAATGCAACCTTAACAGACACTTACCAGAATAACATGTTTTGTTTGTGATCATAACATTAGGGGATACCTAAGATGGTATCAGAGTTAAGTTGCCCCTTGAATCCCCTCACAAAGCTACCCCCGCGATAAAGTGGGATACCTAGCCAGTACATCTACTGGCTAGGAGGTTTCAGGTTTCTTTCTCCCATAGATCTCTCTGGAAAACTAGAGTCCACCCATCCCTTCAAATCCTAACATCAAAATAAGTGCTACCACTGCCAAACGATTAGTAGCTAACTTGTACAGCTGAGGAAATCTCTCTTCCAATGAGGCGTCTACAACACTTAAGCCAACAAAAGTAGCATTTCTGGCCATTGCCAATAGCAACCTGAATACCTTTCTTGCATTACGTTCTTGGCTTGCATAACACCAAACCACACATGCGAAATGTTGCTCCATGTTTCAGGCGAAACATGCCACAACCTCGATCTCCCATAATATTTCCGCTGTATCGCCTCCATCCAATACCCCTACATGAAATTTTCCAGTTGTGCCCCGTTCTATTTTCTACAGTCTTCATTCTTGAAACCTATGGTAAGCAATGAAGGGCCGTTACATATTACGAAGGGCACTTTGAATGAAAACAGAGAGATAAAATCAGTAAGATAACAAGCAGCTACTGATATGGCCGGTGGCCTGATCTAACCAAATCTATAGATTCTAATCAATGTAAAGTTTCTTCAATGCAATATGTACATAACTAGGACGCCATAGCATCAATTATGAAACAGCAAAAAATAATTTTCACGTAGCATTGGTGCGCTATGGGTAATATGCTTCACTTCGAGCTTTCATTCATATAAATCATCTCAAATCAGTTGAAATAAAGTAAAAAATTAAAAAAAAAAAAGTAGCCACAAACTTCCAGAACCACCGGAGAGAACGAAGCCATTGGCAAATGCATTGAATTCCACAATGTCAATACTATCATCTCTCCGATTCAGATCGCCCTTTTTTAATAAGATCCAACAATTTGATGACTTTAACAGTTTAGACTCTAATCACGGGCGAAATGAAACATATGCAGCGCATGAGATCCACGCTCGCTAGATCCTCAAACTCTGCGATCTGCCGCACCCATTTCAACCAAACACACCTCCGGATGGATTCGAGAGATCACCGATGCGGGAGCCACCAGGTCTGGGCGGCGAGGGGCACGGGGGACTCACCGTTCTGGAGGTAAGGGCCGTACTCGGTGGCGGAGAGGTGCATCTTGATGTCTTCCAGGGACTCGCACTGGCAGAGGTTGTTGTAGTCGGCGGCGGTGAGCAGGCTCGAGCGGTACCCCCGCACGATGGCCTCCAGGTACCCGCCGTGGATGTTGAAGGTGAGGGCCTCGAAGCCGTACATCTTCCCCGGCGCCGGGAACGCGAGATCGCGCGGGGAGCGCCGGATCCGCGGCGGGGTAGATCCTGCGAAGCTCGCCGGAGGGAGAGGAGACGATCGGGAAAGGGGATTTTAAGAACAAATTATTAAGGAAAACCTAAAATGCGGACTGAGGCAGGAGAGAGATTGTGGCGGAGGAGATGGAGTACTTTGATTGCGGTCCACTATATGTTTTGAGTGAGGGAAATACCCCTCGGAGAGATTAGTTGAATCTGTCATTATTTATGAAATATAACTGCGAAAATATTTCTCTTAGGCTCACTTTGTTTGCATAATAACTTAAACCAGAATAAGATTCTGGGGATTTCTTAACCCAGAATAAGAGGTATTTTGATTTGGTAAATTGTTGGTATTCCACTCAGAATAAGTAGAATTGCACTGCGCTATTCCAAGTGATTTGGTAGGAATAAGTAGAATAAAGAAGAGAATAAAGAGTTCAAAATACCCATGTTATTCCGCTTAACCCCTAGTATAACCCATAACACCCTGGGTTAAGCACTCCCCTCCACCAAAGTGGGTTAAAAAGTTTTAAGAGAATAAAACATCCTATTCAGGATTTATTCCACAAACAAAGTGAGACTTAGAGTAATGTTTGCTGCACTGCACGTAGTAGTGCAGGATAGGACACGTGTCTGATCCATGAATCGGACGGCGTGTAGTGAGCATGTCTTTTTTATTATTATTATTTTGTCAGGTTTTAAAATTTTTTAGAACATCCAATCAAAATTCAAAAGTAAATCTAAGGAGCTCGGATCGGCACTGATCTGATTATGTATTTTATTTTTGAAAAAAAAATTGTTTGAAGAACACCTCGGTTTGCGTTTACGGATCAAGGTCGACCCAAGTTTCTTAGATGTATTCTTAGATTTTTGATCGGATGTTTTTAAAAAAATTTAAAAATCTAACAAAAAAATAAAAGATGTTCATTGGACGCCGTCCGATCCACCGGATCGGACAGCCCTGCACGCAACAATACAGGACCCGTAGCAGTGAAGGACCATGCAGTGAAGCAAGCATTACTCGTCCTCTTATCTGGCATGAGAATCTATTTTTACATATTCAGTTGAAGTTCATAGTATTTAGACCGAGAGGTATAACTATAATCTTTTTAAAGATTTTAAAGATATTTATAATAATACGTGAGAATCAGGAATGCAGATACAAAAATTTGCAGGTATTTGTATATAAAAAACCTTATGATAAATATGAGTGAGGGGGTTTCATCTGTTAAGCATTTAAATGATATCGTTATTATTAGTAAAATGTTTTGTTTGTCATAAACTAAGGATACGTATGCAAAAATATTGCTTGCGCCTGTAATTTTATAATCTTAATTTAACAAAGTGTATATGCAAGAGTTCTTAGGGGGTACAAAAAATGTAAATAACCTGGAAAACGTTGCCACACTCGTTTTCCTCTCGAGACACCTAAAATTTTGCTGGTGGATGGATCCTCTCTTACATTGGTTGATTTTTGTATTTTAATTTATTTAGGTTTGAACGCTTCTCAGATAGGGATATAAATAGATGCAAAATTTATACATCTTCAGGTGCATATTTATTCGTACTTCTGTTATTTATAAACATAAATTATTCAGATTACCAAAAGAGAGCCTCGTGTATTTAACGTTACCTTTTGTCCTTTGGAACCCATATAAACACCTGAAATTTTTTATTTTCATTTTCCTTAGGGATTTTTTTTGTATATTTTTCTCATAGTTCCTGTTAAGATTCAATCATGTGACCAGCACATTGACAAATATCAACAGAGGACTGGTGCCACGCGACCTGCCTTTGTGGGCTGGAGACTAGAAGACGGGGCCCATTTAAAGCCAGCGTGGGGTAGTGCAGTTCGAGCCTAGTGATCACTTCGACCCAGGATAGCCAGCTGCCCGCCTATGAACGTTGGGTTGGCCCACTACACATTCCCAAGGGTGAAGCTCGAATTTGGTCGTGGGTCGAACTTCGGAAACCGGATCAAATTATCAGGCTGAGACGCGTATTCGGTGGACAATGAGCTATGGGAGGGACCTGCATTATATCATATGAGATCTTCTAAACTTCAATCTCTAAATTAAAGTATGTTTTAATTCATAGATATTTAAGGATTAATTAATTATTTTATTAAAAAATAATACTATATTTACTCTTAAATTAAAGACACACTTTAATTTAAAGAATGAGGAACAGAGAATCTCATCTCAAACTTTACTCATGAGCATATAGAAGAGGATTGAGAAAGATGGAAGAAGGGATGGATGACGTGTAGAGTCACATATTATTGTTGAAAGGGGCTCTCCTTTTTTGTTTTTTGTCAGTAGCCCAATGGTTTGGGCACAGTTCCCCAATCCAAAAGAATAGGGATCGAAACCACCAGATAGGATTATCAATGGGTCGGGCTGGTGATCGTTTCGAATTGTGTGTTGTTAAACACATGAAAACGTTCAATCTAAATTTATCCGACTCACTCAAATCAGATTTTGAAAAGTTAATAGTGGTGAGTCCGAGTCGATCCACAGGGAGTTAAGATTCTAATTTTGAAAATTTTGGACTTTAGTTAATTTAAAAATAAGTAGGAATTTAAAATAAACTAATTACTTAATTAAACTAAAACTAAGTTAACTAATATTACCTAAAAATATGATTACTCAAATTGAACAAATCTTTTTTTTTCTTTTCTTTTTCAGAAATTAAACACAAACACTTATATAAAAGAAAATAACCACAATTAAATTCTACGACAAAGACATTAAAATTTAACTACGTGTAAAACATGAATTAACTAAAAAATTATAAATTACAAAATTCAATTGTTTAATAAACTTAAACTAAATAATCAAAATATTAATTAACAACTAACTAACCCTTAGTAATTAACCTAATTCTAAACTAATGAGAAAAGGGTAAAGAGAATATCAATATGTGGGCTGCACGGCTGGTGGAAGGAGGAAGCTGGAGGTTGGCTTCACGCTTGGACAGCTGGAGGAAGGAGCTGCTGCGTGGAGGAAGGCTGCTGCTGGGCGTTTGGTTGCAGCAGGGTGCTATTGGCTTGCTGGCTTTGCATGCATGCTACGTGGAGGAGCTTGGAAGCTTCAACTTGCAGGAGGAACTGCTGGTTGGTGCTGCTGCTTGGCGCGTGGAGTAGGGTTCACAGGTGTGCTTGAGCGGCTGCTGGCGTGCGTGCATGGGCAACACTTGCTGGCGATTGCTGGCGCGTGCAGGATGTTCGTGCATGCGTGGATGAGCTTGCCGGCGCGTGGAGGATGCTGCTGGAGCCGCTGTGAACGCCGGGCTGGTGGCACGTGGAGTGCAGCTTCAGGGAAGGCGGAAGGAGATGCTGGCTCGCGCAGGGAAGAGGTGATTGCAGGTTGGAACTTCAAGCTGCTGCACGCGCTGCTGCGAGGATGCTGGACGAGCAGGGAAGCTGGAAGCCGGCGTGCTTGGCAGCTGCTGTCGCTGGAGGGATCTACACGCATGCAGGATGCGGTGGGCAGAGAAGAGAGAAGGGAGACCGAGAAAGAGAGAACAGAGAGAGAGGAAGATAACCCAGAGAAAACAGAGAGGGAGGACGAGAGAGAAGAATAATAGAGAGAGAAAGAGAGAAGCTAAAAGAGGGAGAGCCGGAGAGAGGAAGGAATCGAGAGAGAGAAAACAGAGGGAGAGAAAGAGAGAAATTGAGAGGAGAAGGAGAAAACGAGAGAGAGAGAAGGAGGGCTGTCACGGCTGGGAGGAAGAGAAACGCTCCGAAGAGAGAGAGAACTAGGGAAACAGAGAGAAAACTCAGAGAAGAAGACTGCGGGAGAGGTGAGAGTGCTGGGAAAACGGTGGGGTAGAAGAAAGAGGAGAGGGCTGCGGAGAGTATGCGCTGGTACAGCTGGAGGAAGCAGCTGCTATTGCTGGCAGCGTAGAGGAGAGGAAGAAGGTGCTGGTGGACTGCCGGGAAACCGGAGAGGGAGAGAACCAGTGCGTGGGAGAAAGAGAGAGGGAGAGAAGGATGTTGGAAAGGAGAGGAATAATACGGGAGAGAGGAAGAGAGAGCTGGCTGTGGGAAGGGAAACCGGCGAGGGAGACGCTGAGAAGAGGGAGATAGAACCGCAGAGAAGGAAAATAAAGAGAGAAAACAGAGGGAGAGATGCTGGAGAGAGAGCAGAACGGAGCGTTTTGAAAAGAAGAGGCTGAGAGCGAGAGAGAAAAAATAATAGAAGAGAGAGGGCTGCGGGAAGGAGAGTTGGAAAAGGAGGAGGAGAGGGCTGCGAATCTGGAGAGGAAGAGAAAGAGGAGAGGATTTTGTGGGAGAGAAAGGTTGTGGGAATTTATAGAGAGGAAGGGAGAATCGAATTTAGAAAAAGAAAGAGATTAAAGAAGAGGAAAAAGGAAACTAGAGAAGGAATATGATTCAAATTTTTAAAACGAGAGAGAGAGAGAGAGGATTTTTAAAATAAAGGAAGGAATGTTTTTAGGAAATTGGAGAGACGGAAGGAAATAGTGAGTTCTGGAAAACTCCAGCGAAGGAAGGAATCAAATTGCATTTTTACTCTTGTTTTAGTTGAAATCCGCACACTGGACCTTCCCTAAATTTCCGAAAACTCCTCCAGCTGCACTGCATCATCGGCATGTCATGTTCACATCAAATAAATATAATTTAACGCATTATCATAAAAATATCATCATATTTATTCATTTCGTCTCGGTTTTGTCGAAAAATCGCAAATGCGCTACACTCCTTTGATCACATGAAATGACGATGTTTTTAAGTCAGAATTTGATGAAATTGGTACCGTTGGACTTGTTACACAATTATCTATCATTTCATGCTATTTTGAAGATAAAAACATGAGTATGATGCATATGGTTACCCTTAAATGATCAATTTAACACTTTATCAACTGGCCTGCGGGCTTTAGGATCTAGCCAACTGCAGGCCAAGTATGCAAGCATGCGGGCCAAAGTCCGGCCCAAGTAGAGAGTATCGGACCAAGTCCACAGGCATGCAAGGCCCTAAGCCATTGAGACCCTCGTGCCTTTGTCCTCCTTTCTCGCCCGCCTCCCTTGGATACCTTGCTGTTGCTTTTTCTTGCTACAACCTTGAAGCCTGCCAATGCCAGCCCCGCTCAACCTAGCCCTCTCCTAAGCTTAGAATTGGCCAACGCCGCCGTTGCTCACTATAACCCTCTCATGTTACGACCTTATAATCGGCTAGCGCCTTCAACAAAAGCTTGGAGAGTATGCCAAACAAGTGCTCCCCTCAAAGTTCCCTGGCAACGGCGACGGAGGTGGCAGAAGCTACCCTGCTCATGCCGTTCTCCTCCTCCTCTTGATCGCTGGGGGCCAGGGCGTCTTGGTCAGCTAGCCGATCTCATCCTTCTCCTCGTCAACATGTTAGGCAAGAAGGAGATGTGTGGGAGAGTGAAGGTAGGAGATAGTGTCAATGCAAGGTATCCCCTTGTCGGTGTTTCGGCACCATTTAGATTTCTTCATTAGGAAGCAGAGCATGGGGGAAGCGTGTTGACGGGATCTCTAACAGCGGAGCATGGCGCCAATGGGGCATGCAGTGGCTCCCCATCTGGTGTGTTGAGCAGTTGGGTACTTCCTATCGAATCACCCGCCTCACAAATTGTTCAAACTCATGTAACACCCATGTCTGGATCACAGAACCTTGGCCACCACATGTCCCAGTGATGGCACCAATGGAGATACCGGCATTAGTGAGCTATGGGAGCAATGGAAGGAGAAGGAAGACCCCACAGGTCGCACAACTACAGGTCCAAACTGGGCCTGTAAAGAATATGCTACGGGTCCTAACTGGGCCTGTAAAGAATATGCGGGTCTAACTAAGCCGGGCCAGGTTGAAACATGGGTCGGGCTGGATTGACCGCGGGCTGGACCGGACCGGGCCCATTGACACCCCTAATCGCAGGTGAGATACTTGAAAGTAGTGAGTGCAAATATGTCCACAGTTAGAAGTTCGTGCCCCAAAGGGTATGAAAATTTCGCATGACAAAACTCCTGCACAACGCGCTATTGGGATTCGGGCAGCGATCTCCCCACTACACACGGTAGGAGATGTCCACTGGGCCATTTGCCCAGGACGAGGCTCTCTTGATGATGTAGAAGGAGAGAAGGATAATGTTGTAACACTCTTCACTTTATATTTATAAAGCATTTGTTAAAATAAAGCTATTATATATATATATATATATATATATATATATATATATATATATATATACTTTGACAAAATGTTTCAAGTCTTTGTTCCCAAAGTCTTAAGCTGACGATTTTTTTTTTTTGGACTGATTAAGCTGACGATTCACTGGCTAGATGGAGACGACAAATAAATAACAATTCAACATGGCGTTGGTAACGAATGGAAATTTTCAACCAAGGTGCTACACTCTTTGCGGACCATGCGTATTGAACTCTCTGGTAACCTTGTTTGGGGTGTATCGTGTCCCATATTTTGCATTATTTCCTGCTCATCAGTCATCCAACATATGAACAAATTAGTTGACAATTTAGACAGCCTACCACATTACCAGAGCCATGGCACATGAAACCAGGACACGTTGGCTCAGACTCCTGATAAATCTCATAACAATTGTCTAATGTCTATAAATGAGTTTATAAGAAACTGATATTATACACTTTCTGTTAATTGATATATATCGGTCTTATTTTGAATCAACCTTTCGTTTAATGCTCTACTATAATGATCCCACCTTAAGCAATATTAACTGGTACGTTATTTAATTTACATTTTAATAAAATATTTTTTAAAATTTTTGTTTTATAAATATTCATATTTAAAAAATAAAGTGTGTATTATGATTTAAATATGCGTACTGCAATGTAAAAATATGCATTCTAGTATGTAAATAGGTTGATGCTTTATTGTTAATATATAAGTGTATAACGCTAGAAATGTTGTATGGTGCGCTCCTCTCCCCGTCTAGGTTCTATTCCGGTTCCTACCTACTTCGTCTCCAACTTCTTCATCTTCAATGGGGAAGGGGTTAAAACGAGTACTTTGATTCAAAAGTATATAAGATGAAATATGAATTTGAAAATATTTTCAACTTAAACATAATTTTAATAAATATTTAATAAAATAAAATATAATTCGTAAAAAGTCTCGTACTTCCCTCATAAGTAACCTGGAGCAGCTGCGCTTGAACGCAACCTTCTACGCAGCATCCTGACGTCGACGATGACGGGTGCGGCCATGGTGGCAAGGACGGGTCCTCTTCCCCCCCTCTCCAGAAGAAAAAGAAAAATCGCATCTTGGCGACGCACCGGCGTCGGAGGCGTCCAATTCTTCGCCATGGCTGGCTGTGGACTGCGAGCAAGCCCGTGTTGTGTTGATGTGGTTGCAGTCCCTCGGCAGTCTCCACCACCACCACGCCATCCCCGTGTGAATGGGGAGGTGGAACTCTTGTAGCTGGACTAATGCCCATGACGAGGCACCGTGGACTGTGGTTACCAGTCCTGCCGACCCACCAACCAAAATCTTGTCTTTAAACTGGCATTGGAGCAGGCTTGTCCTTGCAAACCAAGTGTTTGTCTTTTGTTCTCAGAGACCTTGAGAGCAAGACAGAAATGGAGCTTGCTTTGCTTTCATGCTCAGTTTGGTTGCCTATTCTCTATGCGCGAACCATCCTTTTCTTCTTCCTCTTCTTCGTTTTGCTCCTCCCCTTGTGTCTGTGCTCTCCCGCCTCTGCCGGCTCCACTGGCTCTCCCACCAACTCCACGTCAACCTCAGCCGGCAGTGCGGCCGACAGGCGCGCTCTCCTCTCGTTCAAATCCATGATATCAGATGACCCACTTGGGGCAATGGCGTCCTGGAACGAATCCACCCCCTTGTGCCGCTGGCCCGGCGTCACGTGTGGCCGACGGCCGCCCGGGCGCGTGGTGGAACTTGTCCTGGACGGGCTCGAGCTCGGCGGGACCATATCGCCCCGGCTGGCCGGCCTCCCTTTCCTCAGCAAGCTCCACCTCCCCAGCAATCAGCTCCATGGGAACATCCCCGGGGAGCTCGGCCGCCTGCCCCGGCTTCAGCTTCTCAATCTGAGTTTCAATTCTCTCGACGGGGAGATACCCTCCACTCTGGCCGGTTGCGCCGATCTCCGGCGTCTGAGTTTGAAGAAAAACAAGCTCCGGGGGAAGATCCCGGCAAGCCTAAGCAACTGTTCAGAGCTGGAAGTCATTAGTTTGGGCGAAAACGGGCTCAGTGGTAAGATTCCGCCTGAGCTCGGCTCCCTTTCTAAGCTTTTCCATTTGAATCTTAGCACTAACCATCTCACAGAGGTCATCCCTTCCTCTCTGGGAAATCTTTCTGGTCTCTTATACCTCAACCTGGAATACAACAGCCTACAGGGAAGCATACCACCTGAGCTTGGATCGCTTTCAGTGCTTTGGGAGCTCTTCCTTGGTAGAAACACACTCACCGGGGTAATCCCTCCTCAAATGGGGAATCTTTCCAACCTCTACAACCTCTACCTGTATGAAAATAACCTTGAGGGAAGCATACCGAGGGAGCTCGGTGGCATGAAGAGTTTAGGAGTCTTTGATATGTATGGGAACAGGTTGGCAGGTATTATCCCTGCATCTGTTTACAATATCTCATCTCTTCTCACTCTGCAAGTGGGATCTAACCAGCTCTCGGGTACTCTTCCTCAAGATCTTGGCACCACTATGCCACAACTCAGAGCTCTTCACCTGTTTAAGAACCGTTTCGAAGGGTCCCTCCCCGCGTCCCTGTCAAATGCCACCGGACTCGAGGTCATTGAGCTCTCTGACAACAGGTTCAGAGGGCTGATACCTTCTAATTTTGGTACCTTACAGAACTTAACGAGGCTGGTGTTTTCTAATAATAGTCTAGAAGCTCGTGAACCAAAGGATTGGAGCTTCATCGCCTCCTTAACCAACTGCAGTAAACTGACGACATTAGAACTCTATGACAACAGGCTTGGTGGACTTCTCCCCACTTCCATAGTCAATCTCTCCACACAATTGGATTCACTAAGACTAGCGAGGAACAAAATATCTGGGAGCATCCCTGCTGAGATCGAGAAACTGGCCAGCCTGGCCATGCTCGATATGGGAGAAAATCTTCTCACAGGTATTCTCCCTGCCACCATTGGAAATCTCCTGAACTTACGACACTTGGAATTGGGTGGGAATAAATTTTCAGGTGGGATTCCATCTTCTCTTGGAAAGCTCGCTCGCCTGACAGTACTCTCATTAGGTGGAAATGAGTTGGAGGGAAGCATTCCAGTAAGCTTAGGAAATTGCAGGAATTTGCTGTCACTGAACCTCTCACAGAACAGGTTTAGTGGTACCATACCCAGAGAAGTCCTCAGTCTCTTCTCACTGTCCAACTACCTTGATTTATCTGACAACTATTTGGTTGGGCCGCTACCCTCTGATTTTGGTAACTTGAAAAATCTGAACAAGCTTGATGTCTCTAACAACAAATTCACTGGCAAAATTCCAGACGCCATTGGTGAATGTCAGGTGCTTCAATACCTTCACATGGAGGGAAACCTCTTTGAAGGAACCATACCTCAGGCCCTAAATAAATTAAAGGGCCTTCAAGAACTGGATCTTTCATTCAACAAGTTGTCTGGGCAAATACCAGACTTTTTAGGAGACCTTAATCTCTTGCATTTGAACCTCTCGGCCAATGATTTCGAAGGAGAAGTGCCACAGAAGGGAATATTCCAAAATGCCAGTGCCGTTTCACTTCTTGGAAACAATAAACTTTGTGGAAGCAACCCACAGTTCAATTTGCAAGCTTGTCCTCCCAAAGATGACGCGAGAAGCAAAAGCTCTAACAAGCTCAAGATAGTTGTCCCAGTTATAAGCGTAGTTCTATGTGTAGTTCTGTTGTTGTCATGCTCCACCATTTATTGTTTGCGAAAGAACCCTAGGAACAAGTTTGCACCATCTGAATTGCTAAGAAAACACCTGAGTGAAGTCTCTTATGCTGAGTTGCATAGATCAACTGATGGGTTCTTTTCATCCAACCTAATTGGCACGGGGAGCTATGGTTCTGTGTACAAAGGAAAGCTTGGTCAAGATGGAGAATATGTTGCTGTGAAGGTACTCAACCTTAGTCAGTCAGGTGCATCGAGAAGTTTCATGACTGAATTTGATGCGCTGAAAAATATCCGACATCGGAACCTCATCAAGATCATAACTTCATGCTCAGGTGTTGATTTTGAGGGTAATGAATTCAAGGCACTTGTCTTTGAGTTCATGCCTAATGGCAGTCTAGAGGAGTGGCTCCATCCAGAAGTCTCTGAGCATCTCAGGTTGAAGAATTTGAGTTTTGTTCAAAGAATGGGTATTGCCATTGATGTGGCTTCTGCAATAGATTATCTTCATCAGTATGCTCATATACCAGTAATTCATAGTGATCTGAAGCCAAGCAATGTTCTTCTGGATGATCGCATGACTGCCCATGTGGGTGACTTTGGTCTAGCAAGGTTCCTATCCTCTGAATCATCCCATTATGCCACTTGCTCCGTAGGACTAAAAGGAACAATTGGATATGTCGCACCAGGTAATATTCTTCCATCTACATCTACCCTTTTATGTTAATATGTATCCTGTGAACTACTTGTCTGATAGTAAACTGATGTATTGGCAAGAATCCCAAGCACTAGCTAGCTTAACTTTGTTGATTCAACACTTTTTTTATTTCTTAAGATTACCCTGTTTTTCAAGATCATTCCATTTTATCTTTTAAATGATGGATCTAATATCATTTCATTAAATGAAACCCTTCATAATTTCCGGTGAACTGATCTTAAGTGTTATCTAATTGTGTTTCAACATTGAAGAGTTTGGGATGGTCGGCAAAGTCTCCACCAGCATTGATGTCTACAGTTATGGGGTATTGCTTCTGGAGATGTTTACTGGAAAGAGACCTACTGATCCCATCTTTAAGGATGGCTCAACTCTTCGTACATATGTTCAGAATGCTCTGCCTGATCAAATAATGGGCATTGTGGATCCAAAGTTGCTATTGGAGGAAGGCACAGAACCAATTCATGATCTGCAGATGACAGAGAAGATGCGAGAGTGTTTAGTTTCAGTCCTTAAACTTGGTCTACTATGCTCAAAGGAATCACACAAAGAACGAGCAAAGATGGGCGGTATCACTAAAGCCTTAACTTTGACAAGGGATTCTTTTCTTGGGGTATCATCTCTCAGAGCTGATAAGCCCCAATTGTGAGCAGAGTGACATCTTCTCCAAGCTCTAGTGTGCTATCAATGCTGGAAAATGCCTCCCTTAGGTGATTTCCACGGGAGGAACATGAAGTGGATGCTGGGAGGTGTACAATTGTCGGCAACTGTACCATTGCATGTTAGCAACTTCACTAATGTTGATTCTGTCTTGTCTTGGTCTAATGACCAATGCAAAGTCTACCATCTCTAAACCATTGCTTTTCAAAACGAGACCTGAAGGTCTTGCAGCTCTTCTAAATTCTTCCCTGTCGCCAAGAAATTCATTTTCCTACACGTTTTTGTAATGAGAGGTGTTCTCTATCTCTTTTTTTAGCTGCACATGCGTGTTTCTTGTGTGTTTGCAAACATTTTCTTTTGATCTGCAGATAGAAGTCTTATAATTTTGCCAAGACCGAACCAAAAATAAATGTTCTTGTAAGCAAAGTGGAGAAGATGATAAGAGCTAGGTTAGGACTATACTTTCAGTTCTTTCTACCAAGTGGCACTAGGTTATGTTATAAAGAGAACATCGACCCAATGAAATCAAAGTTGACATAGCAAACTTTGAAATGTTGAACGGCCTGTAGGATAGGAGATCCTATTAAGTTTGGGCATTCAAACGTGCAATCTGTAGAAACTTAAAATAAATAACGACTTCAGAACTCCGTTTCAACTTTAACATATAGATCTCCATGTAGTCCTTTTGGTTTAAATTTGTTTTTTTGGAGTCCATTTTTTTTTTGAATTGGAGACAAAAAAATGTATTACATCAAAGTTGTATAAACTCTCATCAAGAAGGTAGTTTTTTCTTTTTTTACAGGAGGAAAAAAAGGAGGCTCCCACAAAGGAGAGCAAAGTCATGCGCCGCATACATAGCTTGCTAATCTTTAAGGGTAATACTTACTGCACTGCATGGTTATGCTCACCATCTCAAAAAATTTTAAAGTTAGTTCTATCATGTCCCACATATCTGTATCATATGATCTCCGATGAGCTAAAAAAACTTTAAAAATAAAAATTCGAGCACTAATTTATTGGACTAGATTCCTTATTAAGGGTATTTTTTACTATTCATTAGAATTTTATTTATTATTTTTTATATTTTTTGGCTTGTCCAATTGAAGATCAATTTATATAGACATGTGGAACTTGGTGGAACAATTTTTGTAAAAAAATATTCTTTAAATTAAATGTGCTGCCATAAAGGGCAACAAGTATTACCGAATCTTTTAACTTTAGAAAGTTTGACCTGTGGGGACCTCTCAAGGAAGCATGATACCTAGGTTAAGCAGTTCGGTGATCCTTCAATGCCATTGGTATCCTTGGCATCTTTGACATCATCGACATCACTGAGTTACTTCGGTGAGGTGATACTCCTTAATTCGAGTCCTACTCTTACTCAGGAAAGGGACTAAAAAAAAGGTTCGGTTGCTTATTCCCTACAGAGTAGAAGCCATTGATTAAGGTGGTTTAAGGTGTCCCTATAAGCCATTGATTAAGGCAACGGTCTCCTTTTCTGACAATCAAGTCAATCAATCCCAACTCTCCCACTGATGGAAGTTAATCAGAAACTCCACTGAGTGAAAATCGGGGTGCCTTTGATGTAAAGAAAATCCTTGAGTAAGACCTTTAAGAAGTTGCTTTGTTCCTTTCCTAAGCGAGAGTGGGATCAACAACATGGGAAAAGGCATGGGCATAACTAGTTCCACAGAGCATAATAGGGAGAAAAGAAAGGGGCTGGACTCATTTGTCATTGGGGAATATTCATTGTGTGAACGGAGAGTGGGCAGAGCAAAAGGAATCTCTCATCAGGTGGAAAATTAAGTTCATGTTAAGGCGAGTCAGAGTGAGACTTTCATTCAGTCTTTATCACTCATCAAATCTAGTGCATATAAATGAAAAAAAGGACCATTTCGTTCAACTCGCTCTAGGTGCAGTTGAAGCACCTAAAGGAGAATTTGGTGTCTTTTCGGGGCGCATTGAGGGAAGACCTTTAGGGAAGATGGCACGAGATCTAAGAGGTTAAATCAATAGCAATAGTAGACATGCTACTTCTTAACAAAAGAAGTAAGCCATAAACTTTTTATTTTCGGATGTGAAAGCTTAGGCTTAAATTTTTGTTCTAGGTTCTATTGAACATACAGGGAATTGGACAATTGGGGCCACAGAAGAATAGGAAATTCCTAACCAACCCGGCATCAGGTGGTGGGCTGAATAGAAATCAATCGAAGAAGCAAGTGATGACCCTTGCTCACTCGTATCTCCAGTCAGAGAAATTGACTAATGCCTATAGTGAATGGACCCCACGCTAGTCTGCTCACTAGTAGGAGAAGCACTCTCCTTCACTTCACATTCAAATGGGGAAATCAAGGTGCTTTTTTAGTGTAATAATGTCAAATGAGAAAATTACTGGACATTTGCTAGTTATGTGAAAAAGAGTTTTCGTGAAGGGAAAAGCACAGAATGACCCCTGAACCCCTGCACCCCACTGGCCTTTTTCTTTCTTCTCTTAAGATCTTTCTAGTTACAGCTAATAGGGAAAGCTTACCACATAAAGCAAATTTGATCCTGTAATCATGTTCTTTGTTCAATAAATGCGCAGTAGAAAGGGATGCTAGTTGGCTCGGCGAAGTTGTGACCCCTCTCTTCCTTCCTATGGAAGACCAAAAGCATTTCGTGAAGTAAATCGAATTTCAAATTATTCACTTGGTCAGTCAATTAGCTAGATTGGGGAAGAAGGCAGAGAAAGTGATCCATAACTTGATTTAAGAGCGACAAAACTTAGAAATCGTTCACTTATTCAAATTGAGTTGGGAGACATATTTCTTTTTCTTGGTGAGAGTTTGAAGGCTTTCTCGGCCTATCTAAAACCCCAATCCCCTTTGGGGGCCAAATACTACTGATCTCTACCGTAGGTACCCAACGAGAAAGATCATTTCGTTTTTGGGTTTATGAAGTCGACTTTTCTCATACAAGACCTAGTCTCGTATGATGAGATAAAAGTTAACTTCCTCGAAGGTTAACTCATTTGGCTTTACCTAAGTAAAGAGAGTTCGGAGGGATTCGTTGCTTTAGACTTTGCATTTGATGTTATTAAGGGAAAGTCAAAGTAACCAATTGCAAAAGCGGACCCCCCACCGATGGGGAATAATCAGTGGCTACCCCCCCACCGGTACCCTCTCTCTCTTCTTTGTTTTCTTCTTTCTTCTCTCTCTTTCTAATTAAATAGAGAAACCCCCCCCCCCCCCCCCACCAATAGGGGTTTAAATGGAACCGGTGTGTGTGTGTGTGTGTGTGGGGGGGGGGGGGGGGGAGAGGAGGGGGGGATCACTTCTTTTTCTTCTTCACCCTTCTTTCTTCCTTTTTTTGCTTTTATGCTCAAACCGGTGGGAAGGAGGAGGTAGATAAAATATTGTTAAACACTTGGATACTGGAACTATAGGCACTGTGGTGAGAGACTCTGCTAGTAAGGTTTTGAAATGCCTCGTTGTACCTATTCCTGACTCAAATCTTAAAGTAGTAGAAGTTGCGGCCTTTCGTGCGGGAATCCTTACATCTCTATCTTTCCCCGCCAGTATGATCATTGGAGGAGTGATCATTGAAGGAGACGCCTTGAATGTGATTTGAGCTATGCAAGCCTCGAAGCCCCCAACTTGGAGCAGCATACCCATAATCGAGGAATGCAGGTCTCTGATTAGTAGAAAGCTATTATGTCCAGCAAGTCCTTAGGCAATGTAACAATATTGCCCACATCACAGCTAAGTATGCTCTCTTCTGTAATGTCCAGAGTGTGCGGGATTACCTAACTGTCCCACAATGTTTATCTATGCTTGTATCCCCGAATAATATCCTTCTTGAATGAAAGGAGCTTGACTCCATCCTTTGAAGTTCAAAAAAGAGAAAGAAGTCAGATCAGCCTACCCCGTGGTGGGTTTCGTCACCATTTTTGGCAGAAGATTCGTCGAAATCTTGTGGAAGGGCACCATTTCCAGTAGCGGTCCACTTTAGGGGGGGGGGGGAGGCTTCAGATGTTGTTCGTGCATTTTCATCGACAACAGTTTCTAGTCGGAGTATCTCGATTGCCCCATTGAAGACCTTTGATCTCTTTGTGGAAGCTAGAATATTGGGTTTTTTTCCTCGTCCTACCAACGGTGTGCTCATCTGAGCTTTCTTTATAATCTCAATTGCCTATCTAGTTTAGATGTTATATGCATATGGTCACTAGTGTGCTTTCTCTGACAATTTTGACCAGCAATGGGTGGTGGTTCTAAAAAGAAACGAGATCGTTTGGACCTCAGCGTATGCACCACCTAATGCCCTCAGACTCATCAAATTGAGTTGTACTTGTACGGCCACGTCATTTCATAGGTAAATGACACATTTGCCCTCGTTTTTATGAGTCTAGAGGCGTTGGGCGCTCCAGACTATAAGGTCCAGACGATATCGTTTTCTCCAAAAACTTCTTATTGGATGGCAACTCATAGCCTTTGTGCATCTACCACCAGGGATTGGGTGGCAGTTTTCATAATTTCACTCTTGTTATGTGTTGTACTTATTTCCATGGAGTATGGTTGGTAGGGCCTCCCGTCAGAATGGGGTATGGCAGGTACAAGCCTATCATCTACCTTTGTTGTCCTCTCTGATGGACTCATATGTTTCCTCCTGTTGTATGTTTCTACTACTCAATGAAATGGCAGCAAGATTAAATGACCAAAAAGAAAGTCAAATCAGCCGAAATTAGAGATGCAAAAGGGTCAAATTCGATGCATATCTAAAATAGATCTATGACCTTACTGTTGGGCACTTTGTTGGACTTAGGTAACTTAGAATTGGGCTCTAGGTATCCTATCATTATGCAAAGTTAAAGGATATCTTTAAAAGATATATGGAGAATTTAAAAGAGAACTCTCTAACACACTTACTAACTCACACAAGACAAGAAGTGGGGACATATAAATAAATTCTTCTCTTGTTGACTTGTCTTGCCTTGAACTTCGATACAAATGGTGAGAATGGCCCCTTTATATAGGCCTTGTACAAGAGTAACTCTTGGAGAGTTACTTATTTAACACACTAAGGTTACAAGCTCCACTTCGATTCTACAGCGGATGGGAACATTCCTTGTAACCCATCTCATTTTTATATAACCCACAAACTCCCACAACATTTATTAAAAGAAATTAAAAAAAAAAGAAAGTCTCATATTCGAGTTTGCTAATTCCAACATGCCCCCTCAAATTTGAATTGTCTTCGTGCCAAGTATTTCTCTAAACTTTGCGAAAGTATTAGTAGATAAGGGCTTCGAGAATATTGGTTTAAAAGGACTATATGTTAATTTACTTATAAATTAATAATCAGATTCTTAGTATCACATGCAATCAATCGGTTGAGAAAAAAAAAATATTTTTTATCTTATCCAATATGCATATTGAGTTAAAATGACTAATTGTTAACAAAAGACTTTCTTCCCGTGTCTGAACTTCATCTTCCTAAAAGTCCCACCCTGCGTATGAATGGTGGCATACTCTTAGGAGGAAAACCGAGTGCAGAGACGTGGAGACCACTTCTCGTTATCAGTCACTTTCAGGTTGGCCCCGGCGTTGTCGCGAGAGGATATTTTGACCACGCCAACGTCTGATATTATCAGCTAATCAATCTCCCCCGGTGGACGGCGAGGAATCAAAACCCAGAGAAGAGAATCCAGTGGCGCGTTTGGAAAGGTCTCCTTCGCTATTGATGACTTAATTAACCCGCTGATGACAAGTGGAACAACTTCTAGGTGTCTTATACCACGATGCACTCTATCTCAGACGTTCCACGTACGTCTGAGGCATTAAGCGAGCTCTGACGACTTGATGCTTCAGAGTTTTCCGTTGGACATTGGTTGTGCTCCCCCACCGGTGGATGTGGATGTGAGGCGGGAATGTCTTACCGGTTCAGACGTAAGAGGTTGTATGGCGCTTAAATCTAGACTGAGCTGAGGAACTGAGCACACTAGTGTGAAGCCTGCGTTCGCTCTCTTGGTCATCCGAAAGTGGTGGTCAAACGTCAGAGAAGTGCTCTTTGAAAAAGCAATTGAAGTGACAACTAGAAATTGGTTATCTGCTGAATTTGAAAGTGGGATCGGGGAAATTTTGTGGGGTGCTAAAGTTATTGATGCATCTAATTTAAAGTTTAGGTAGAGATTGAAAAGGATACTATTTATTCAATTTTATTTTTGTCTTGACTACATGTAAGATTATTTATACATCTATATTAGTTAAAAAATGATAAAAAGTTAGGATATAATGTGATGCCTTATTTATTTTCTGACTAACAATTTTGAATTGGACAATTCAATAACTTTAATATGATATCAGCGTTTATAATTATATTTTTGGATCACAAATTATATTTTTATCATTATCCATACAGCGAAACTCAAAGTTGACCAACATGTAAGGAAGTATAAATATAACAAAACGAAGTATAAATACAATATGATATCTTTTCCGCCTTAGATGGTAAAACGTCCGGTCAAAATAATCTTTCAAAAGCCTGCAGCTAAAAGTCCTCAGTCACCGTGCTGATTCTTTTTATCCTTGGCTATGATGGAGGTATGTTCATGGGTATTAACTTTAAAGAAGAGTATATTTGCAAACGCATTTTAGTTTCAAAGAGTATGTATGCAAGAAAACAGGATCCCCAATCAATAAGTCGTGCAACACATGATCACTTTGTCGAGGAGTTTATGCCCAATCTTATGGCATGATTGGAGAATTTTGTAGTCTTTGCTAGGAGTTAAACTTGGAGGGGAAGAACCAGCAGCTATACCCACACTGTGACAAGAAATTTCTGCTTCCAGTACAAGCCTCAAAATGGCTTCAAGAAAAGGGCCAAAACCAATGCTTTGAGCCAAGTTTGTAATACAAGAGCACCCAAACACTCTCCAGGAAAGTATTAGTAGATGTGAGCTAAGGGGGTAACTTAACAAGTTGGAATAAAAGGAACACAAATTTGACCAGACCCAAATTCGAGTAACAGTTAAAGCACAATGTTCAGTCTGTAATATGCTTGACAAGACTAGCACATCGCCTGCTTCCATTTGAATTGGGATCCTCTGGACTACTTTTTGTAGACCAATTCCATGAAGGATGTATCCTCCTATTGGTAGTCAATGCGCTTCCTATGCTTTTTTTTGTTTCCAGTGCCATTTCTGAAGGAGATTGGCCATTGGGGGAGTGATGTCTCCTGCTCATTTAAACTCTCCAAAAATTGTCTGAGAAACAGTAATTATGCATAATCATATAAGAGTAGGCTCCATAAACTACAGGACATATCATTGATATGAAGTATATTAACTATAGGTCACTATATTATGGTGATGTATATTAACTATAGGTCACTATATTATGGTGATGTTAATTTGCCTCCCATTCTCTCTATGATGTTCTGAACTACCAAAAGAGGAAGAAGAATCTATCCAGCCTTCAGACTTGGCCAATTCCACATAATGTGCAAATTGTTTCCCTGCATCAGGCAAATCCAATGCCAAATCATCGATACAATCCGCTACTCTTTCGAAGCCCTTGCCCATCTGATTTGTTGTGATCAGACCCACAGAGAAGCCCGCTTGCAACAGTCCCCACAACCTGTCATTCTTTCTCTCCATGAGACTAACCAGTGCTTTCTTGACAACCTCATGGTGGAAAAATGGCATGCCAAGCTCCTTAATGCAGTGACATGCTTCATGTACATCCCCACCAGAGTCATACTCCTCTAGCAGCCTCCCAATCTTGTCTTTGATGTCTTCAATTTCCCAACCTGTTCCACTGCTCCCACCACCTCCCCAACACCTCAAGATTCTCTCACTGGAGAGGGGAGAACGGAGTAAGGAGCGTGCCATTTTGAGCACTTTGCTCCCTATGGAGTCTGGCCCGTCAAACTGGCTCTCAATCTCCTCCAAATGCAGTGGGGCTAATACTTCATCCACGACTGCCCTTGCTAAGAACATTGCCAGGGTCTCTACTATAGCTGGAATGTCCAAGGCAGTGTCTTCTGCACTTTCCACCAACAGTAGGAAGCCATTAAGAATATCATCTGCTGAAAAGGGAAGAGACGTTAACAGCATGGAAGCCATCTCTTTCTCCCTATTCTTCCTATCCATGGCCATGGTTATCAGCTTCTTCACAAAAATAGCATTTAGTTGTCCAGAGGAAAGATTTTCCAACTCTAAGGCACTTATCACCTCAAGAATGTCACCTGTCAAGAAATACTCCTTAATGATGGATGTAGCTCTTGTCTTGAAAAGCACTGTGGCATCATCCTCCAGTTGTTTCTCTCGTTGGAGGAAAAGTGATTTGAGGGATGAAGTGCACAACCAGCCCTCAGATGCTGCTTTAGATATCAAGGACTTCAACTGTTCCCTTGCACTTGGAATATCTAAGCATAAGTCATCTACTGCATCAATGAGCCTATTGACCCCTTTAGACATTTGGCTTGAATTAATCAGCCCTTCATCAGCAGCATGTTTCAACAAGCCCAGAATTGGACCCTCGGCTTCCCTTTGTTCCATGGCAAGGATCAGTGCACGTTTAACTATCGCATGGTGGAAGAACGGAACTTTCAGATCCTTGATACACCTGCAAGCCTCCTCCCTATCACCACTCACTATGTACTCGACCAAGAGATTGTTAATCCTTGTTTTAACATCTTCTACAGTGGTGCTCTTACTTCCACTCCATCTTTTCAATACAATCTCCGCGTGCAAGGATGCGGACAGGTAGGACTTCTCAGCTCTCTTTATTGCCTCAATCCCCTTTGAATCTTCTGGTAAGGAGGCCATGTGCTTAGTTAGAAATGCTGGAGGAAGTATGTCATCAACAACAGCTCGAGCTATAAACAATGCAAGAACATCCACCGCATCCGGTATATCTACATACAGATCATCACAGGACTCAACCAGTTTGCTGAAGCCTTTGTAGACCTGCGGTGGATCAATCACCTCTGCATAGAACATGGACAATAAAATGGCAGCCATTTCTTTCTCTTTGTCATGTCTGTCCATGGCCATGGACACCAGCTTCTTCACAAAATAATAATGATAGCATGGGCAGCCAAGATCTCTAAGTTCACTTGCTGCTGATGAGACATCATCTGTGGCAAAATATTCCTCCACTATAATTGTAGCCTTCTTCTTAAACTCATCTAATTCAACTGGTATCTTACAGGTGTCTAATTGATTATCCTGCAAGCATGCAAATGGAAAGGAAAGTTAAATAAACAGGACACCACACACATCACTGAAAGGATGAAATCTAATCAAGAACATTATCACTTGTGGAAAAATGCATCTAATGGCAGCTGCTTGTTTTTAGGAATAGGAAAAAGAGAAAAAAAAAATGTTGTCATTTTTTAAAAGATGATGTTTTAATGGTGTCCGAAAAAATAGCATTCCAACTTCCAAATTCCAGAAAATCAGTATGTGAATGAAACTATATGTATAACTACTAAATCAATACCCGACTACTGCCGCTTTCTGCATCCATGGGATCGAGAAAATATTTTGCTCTTTTAAGTATTCTTCCTGTCCATGTCCCTTTACAGTCTACACCTGAGCCACCTGTCCAAAAATTCAAAGTGAAGAAATAAATAAAATAGAAGGAAACATTAAAAATGTGAGGAAGCCCAGCAAAAAGGTCGGCCCCAGTAGTACATAACAAATAACTAAAATTGAGACTCCTAGGGGATTGGAATGATCTTCTAATTCTGAACGTATAATATAGGTACAAGATTCAATTCCCCCCTCGCCCTCCATTCACTTTCTTGTTTGGACCATAGGAATCTCTAGAAGAACTTCAGAAAGTATGAAAATGCACAATACTTTATACCTACTAAAGACTGAAGAGTATAAGTACTAACCCTTAAGATCATACCCATTATAATAACCTTATTCTTAACGTCCCTGTAATTAAAATTGCCTTCCCAAATAGATGATATATAGTGGTTAATAAGCTTTTTCTACTAGTTGTGCTGTGCAAAATGGCATTGATACAAAGAAAAAACGAACAACTGTCTCCAATGTAAACAATGGGCACTTCTATTCTCGGAAAAGCAATAAACATCTAATTTTCTCAGCTTATACATGAAACCATCAGATCCTCTCTCTACATGGAAGACCAACTACAATCTCAAGCATCAGACAAATCAAGAGAAGCTGCAAAATAAATAATAAGCTGCATAGCCATCAGAATAAGTAGCCATGTATTGGGACATTTCATCCCTTAATTTGGCATCCATGACAATCTTCTACAGAGCCTTCATATGGACAATGGCTGATGTTACTAGGACAACAGCCCCCCCAGACATTTTCGCCAAACTAACCTAAACATCTTCCCCTTTTATCAGGCATACCAAGTTTCAATTAATATTTTAGTCATGATTCCGAAATTCTTACAATGTTACTGGAACAACTGCTGACAGAGTACTTCTCCAACCTTGCCTAAACGTCTTCCCACGTTATGAGGCATACCAAGTTTCAAGTAATGCCATCATGATTATAGAGCTTATAATGCCAACTTGATCGCTTCTTTGACCTGGACACTCCATTCTACTAACAAAACGCACAACTTAGTTCCTTAGAGATAACATCTCAGTTCTGATAGAGATCAAATTCATTCCAGGCATAGGGCTCAAAAGATATACACATAATGTATTCCTAAATTTCTTCAAATCTTATTCTAACTATTCTTGTTCAAACTCTGCTGGCTCCTGAGATAAGAATCAAGTCTTCTGTGCCCTATGCAAAATTACATAAAGAGTATTGATGAAAATCACATAGATGAGTTGAAGATTAGTAAATGAGTATGAGAGGAAGTAATTGAGAAGTGGTAGTGGAAGAGGATAGGAGAGAAAAAAAACCTGTGGGTCAAGAAACAGCACCGATAGTTTTGTCCGGAAAAAGGAGAGTTGCTATTACGTACGCCACAAATAAGACTGTGAAGGCAACAATGCAGATACAGTTTGAAGATGATAGAAATTTGTTAATATCCCAATAATTTGTTTATAAATTCCTAGATCTGTATATCTAATTATTAGCAATTTTAATTTTGCTATTAGTGACAGTCAATAATAGATGTTTGATTGTGCTCTATCAATTTTGATATGTACGTGTTAGAAAACCCATTGCTGTATGTAACAAATGCAATTAATTAGGCTGTACTAAAAATGTTATAATCTAAACTATGAAATCCCAAGACTCCCCTTCCTCTCCATCCCCAAACTTTTAAAAGGATAGACAGGAAAGAGACCTTTTTGCACACCGATGCACCCCCTAAGAAGTTAACTTAAAAAATTAAAAAAAAAAAAAAAAAGGAAAAGAACTTGATTAAACCAAGGGATCAACTTTCTCATATTGAATGCAATTACGATAAGGAAGAACCGGGCTCCAGAAATCACAACATCAAAAGATTTCTGGAAGAACAGTAGCAACAACAAAACACACGCTGCTAAGAAACCCTTTGCCCTCTCGTGTTGGCCCACTTCCATCTCCCAAAATTACAACTCCCACCGCTAACATCGAAGAGACTACGACCACTAAAACACATAAGAACACGACCCAGTTGGGACCTGCTCACCCCGGAGAGGATTTGTCGGTTACCGGCCGGCGGCGCACCTGATGGCTGGTATGCTAGTGCCCTCTCCTCCCCCGCCAAGGTACTCTCGTCACCAAGGCGGAGGCGCTGCGGTGGCACCCCTCCTCCTGCTCCTCCACCCTTATATCCCTCTAAGACCACGCATAGGGAGATGTTGGAAGCCACTGAAGGCCCTGCGGAGGGGAGGGTTGCTCCTCCTGTGTTCCTTCTCTCTCTCTCTACACCAACTGCACAGGAAGAGAGAGAAAGAGGTGGAAGGCGTGTGTCCTCTCCTTTTCCCCCACCGTAACGGAAACCAACTACCGGGTCGCGGGGGAAGTCATCCGCTTTCGGGTCTTCTCCACAAGAAACGCCCGATCGTCGGGCCCCCTCCGGACGGTTGGGCCCGGTTCGACCGGGTCTCACCGAACTCCCCCGTTAACCGCGAGCGGACATGGGGGCATGGGGGGACCTGAAAGATCAGTTGTTGGATTCGATCACAAGTTTTTTTTTTTTGCAAAAATACTCTTATGAAAAAGTAAGGGGTTTTAATGAACAATCCTCTAATCTCGTACATGCAAACAACTTCCTGTATTATACACATACATAAAAGAAAACTTTAAATTTCCATCTTAATTTGCAAAAACGATATTTATATAATTTATTCTAAAGTAGGTCTTAATTTGCAAGTGATACGAGAGTGAGGTTAGACTTGACAGTAGGAGGGAGGATAAGGGATTTTAGGAATATGACGATTATATAGGGGATTATTATTTACAAAAATGCATTCTATAGAGTTTTCTGTATACAAGAGATTCTTTGGGAGGAGGAGGTAAAACACTAAAAAATAAATTACATAAATATCGTTTTTGCTAATATTTTTGGTTTTGCCTCACCGTATTATGACGTTTTCTGAACTTAAACCATGTTTTGGTTAATACAACCGTGAGTTTAATTGACAAAAATAATTCTTTTGTCCAATTTTCTATCCCCTTTTTCTAATCGTCCCTTGTTAAGGTCGTTCGATAAATTAGAAGGGTAAGTAACATAGGAGCAGGATAGGTATAGGATATTCCAATGGAGAAGAACGGCTCTTAATTATCTCAAAGGGTGATTTTGAAGCTATGTTCACACGGTAAAGGTAGATGAGCAAATGTAATGGCAAGAGAGGTAATTCTGTATATGCAATTTAATTTGTGACAATGGTATATTCTGTGTAAATAAATAAATAAAAAACATCCGGTAATAGTGGAATTGTTGCTGAATCGGTTAAAGGTAGAAGTTTAGTAGAGTAGGGTTTAGTTGATTGCAAATCAAATATATATGTTATTTCAAAAATATTATGATTACCTATATATTATATTATGTTTCTTTACAAAATATATCTATCAAATATTTAATTTTAGTCACAAATATGAAATATTTATGTGTGTACATATACAAGGGCCAGATCTAACATGTCTTGATATACATCTAACTTAGATGTGCTTCATTTGAAATCTTCCCTTCCCCAATTTAAAAAGTAAAATCATCAACAAATGTTAAAACATTCAATTATCTTTCTTTAGGATTGTTTTCAACTCCAGAAGTTTAATTTTTACCGTCCAATCATAAAACTCAATTGTAGTCATCTAATCAAGTACGTTCTTAATTAAGAGTCAGAGCTAAAATCCTAAGATATTGAATCAAGCTTAAAGTAAATCGGAGTATTTAAAAAAAATCATTTTTTATTTTTTTATTTTTTTTGCGCACACTCAATCAGATGACTATGGCTGAGTTTTACAATCGCATGATGAAAATTAAAATCCAAGGGATGGGAACAATCCTAAGGACTTTATTGAATATTTAAAAATTTTAATATTTTTTTTATAACATAAGGAGGGGGAGATTCAGGTGGGGAATATCTAAGTTGAATGTGCTTTGCAGTGTTTATATATAAAGGCCAATTATAATGTGTCCCGAGCACATCTAACTTAGATGTGCCTCCCTCATCCCTCCCCCTATATAAAACCCATCTCGATATTAAGAAAATAAAAAGTACTAAAATTTTAAAAATTCAAATAATTGAAATCAATCGTAAAATTAATCCTGGGGGATCAAAATTAAAATCCTAAAAGATGGGAATATTAATCCTAACGGGTTAATCTAATAAATTTTTATTTTTGACTACTCTTTAATATTTTTAGACATTATTTTTATGCATACCCGATTGGATGACTCTGATTGATTTTTAAAATCGGATGGTGATGATCAAAGCTCTGAGAATGTGATCAATCCTAAAAGATCTATTTTAATATTTTAAAATTTCTAAAAAAAATATTTTTTTAATATAGGGAAAGCAGATTTTGGGAGGAGCGGCGAATCTACCTTAGATGTGTCCTGGAGCGCGTTCAATCCTGAACTTGGATTACATCCAATTGATGTTTAAAAAAAATAAAAACTAAATGTTCCATGACACTTGCAGCGCCCCTAAATTCACGGGGGCACCACACAGCACTTTTGGACCTTCAGATAATGCTTAGATGGCTTGCACCGTTCCCGCCCTGTACGGGGGCTTCCCCTACACGTGGAGCAGAGTAACATGAAGGGGGCACTACTCTCTCTCTCTCTCTCTCTCTCTCTCTCTCGCTCTCTCTCTCTCTCTCTCTCTATATATATATATATATGGGCCGAAATCTTGTCTACTATGATCAAGACCTTTTGTCTTCAATTAGAGAGACATTGTCGGATGGTCTCTGCAAAACAGAACACTGTCAGAAGGCCCCAACAGTGGTCCGAGGGAGCCCCCTCTAATGTCTAGGTCAGAAAGCTGAAGATTCTCAAAGAAAGATCAAGTAACTTGGGCCCTAGAAAGTGTACCTCGTGAAGACAATTCAGGAGTCTTTATATAGGGGTGTAAAGTCCTGAGAGAGGCTGACTCCGATTGGGAAAGAGCAATCTTGGTGTGATCTAGAAGTCGAGTCCATGTTGGGGGAGGTCTATCCTCAGGGAGGAAATTGAATCCAAGCTAATTCTGGGCGGTCCGAGGGGGGTCTCGTTCTGGGTCAAACTCTCTCGAGCCTGTTGAAATACCCTGCCGAGAGGGTGGATCCTTCCTAAAGATCAAGAGTCATAAGGAGATTTGTACCCTAGTCGGACATGAGTCGATCCGCTAGATGAGAAGTCTTCTGTGGGTTATAGGCTTTTTTGGACTGTTTTACTGTGAGGTACGATCATTGGGTTGCAATACTGGGTCAGGCCACTGGTTATTATATATAATTGTGTGCAATTAAATCGGACACACTGGTTTGACCCCATCCTCATCTTAAAAAAATTATAAAAATTATAATAAAGTTTAAATATTTAATTATTCCCATAAAATTATTTTCATTCTTTTTAGCTTAATTTTCATCAGAGCGTGAGGCATTCATTCTAAGTCCTCCGATTTACATGCGTAAATTAGTGATAAATACTAAGCCCCTGTTTGGCAACAGAATAAGGGTGGAATACGAGGTTATTCAGCCATTCCTATTAAAATACCATTCAGCAACTGGAATATTCATGGGGACGAATATTTCCATCGGAGGGTAGAATAACCCAATAATTTTTATTCGGGGTATCTCCTCGAATAAAAGAAAAGGGATGGAATATCCCATCCTCCTATTAAAAAATTATTTATTTTCTCCATCCTTTAGTAAATGAAAAATTGACAAATGAAAGAACAATCCATGCATGGAAGAATATTCTTCGCCAGATTTATTTTGTTTGCCAACCGGGGGCTAAAACTCTAATGGATGGAGACAATCTTAAGGATTAATACGACGGATTTATTTTTTTGACTATTTTTATAATTTTTTAAAATCAAAATGTACATGAACTCAAGGAATGCCTAAGATTGAGTTTCAAGACATAATTGAACAATCAAAATAAACTCTTAAGGCAGGATGGAAACACCTCCAAGGGAGGATTGAATATTTAAAATTTTATATTATTTTTTTAAATATGAGGATGAAGTGGACAACCGTACTGCAACCAATATTCCAGCATATTTCTCCCTCTATATATATACACCATCGTCAGAATAATTTAAAAACATTACGCTTAAAGAGAGTGTGTACCATCTTTTTTATTTCCTTTGGAGCGATATGTACTATCCTTTTTATTTCCTTTAGAGCGACCATTATTGACTTCCTTCAAAGGAAATTCTTTGAAGATCCTCCTGATCTTCTCCTAATTAATTTGTTTGTTGGCTATTCAACAAACCTTCTACCTCGTTGCTTCTTCGTGCAACTGATCAAAATCTCGCTCTCGTCATCTCCGTACAGTAGAAGACTATTGTACTACTGCTTTCTAACCGGGGACACCGTGATTCAACCCATGTCTTGAATCTAACCCTACATGCATGCTTCCATATATCATCACAAAACACATTATATCTCATGATCATGCAACCCTCCATGTGCTCCCAACAAAAATGTCAAAGCTATTATAAGCAATCATGCGTTTTTCAAAAATTCTAACTTTTATCGAATGATATAATAATAAAAGAGTGATCCTTAGTGCACACCTTGGTGTGATACAATAACAAAAATCTAAGACTTAACGTAGGAAAAGACATAGACCTAGCTTTGATATTATGCTAGAATTTTAGGTGAAACTCCGAAACCATCAAACTGACCAAACTAAACTATATATTATAGATGCACAACGCAGGAGCAGAACAAATGCCCCAATGGAACTCTATATCAGAGTACGTATGTTGTTTTCAAAGTCCTTAAGTAATCTAACATGCATGCATCGAAAGCTATATATGTTTAGATGCGATTTGAGATGTTGTTTCCATGGTGGAGAGTTAAGAGCACTTAGGGATAGAGCTAGCCCGAAATTGGAGGCACTTGTGAACCCCCCAACCCCATCGAGAGAGAGAGAAAGAGAGGGAGAGACCCTACAAACTAAAACGAGGCAGCGAGCTCACAGAGACCGTGCTGTCCACTTCTTCTTCAAACGGTCCTCCGTTCTTCTCTCCCCATTCCTTCCTCCTAGCTACCTCCCAATTCAGACATCTCCCCTCCTCGTATATAAGCCCCCACGCCCCAACACCTTACCTCATGCGGCCCAGCGCAAACCATGTCCCGCCGTTGTTAGCTGTACGTCAGCTTCGGTCGGTTGGCCTGGTCGGTTCCGGTATATATAGCTAGTTACACAGAACATTAGCACAACCGCCACCACCGCTACCGCTCCTCCGGCCGGGCACCTCTTTGATCAGAGGTGTCGAACAAGAAACGGGGACGAAGAGAGGTGTACGTGTGGAGATCGATTGGATAGAACAGCCATGGAGGCCGTCCAGGCGCAGCCGTCCAAACCCGCCCGCCTGCTCCCCTTCGTCGTCTTCGTCTTGGCGGCCGCGACGTCGGTGGGCGCTCACATCGTGGACTTCGACGCGTCGTGGCAGGCGCGCGCCAGCGATGCCCGCGCGGCCGCGCTCTCTGCCTACCACGTCGACCCCGAAAACGTCACCGACCACATCAACCACAAAGTCCACAAGTACGTATCGCAGGCTCTCTCTCTCTCTCCCCTTCGTCTTCTTCTCTCTCTATCTCTCTCACTGACACAAAAGCGAATGGGTGGCGGTGGTACACGGTGGTGATGGCAGGGCGTTGGAAGGGGGGAACAGCACGAGGAGGGGGCTCCGCAAGTACAAGGGGCCGTGCCTCTCCACGAACCCCATTGACCGGTGCTGGCGGTGCCGCAGGAACTGGGAGAGCAACCGGAAGCGGCTGGCGACGTGCGCGCTGGGGTTCGGGCGGGCGGCCAAGGGGGGGTTGAAGGGGAGCTACTACGTGGTGACGGACCCGTCGGACAACGACCTGGTGAACCCGAAGCCGGGGACGCTGCGGCACGCCGTGATCCAGGCGGAGCCCCTCTGGATCATCTTCGCAGGTGACATGATCATCCGCCTCACCGAGGAGCTCATCGTGAACAGCTACAAGACCATCGACGGGCGGGGAGCCAACGTGCATATCGCCTACGGCGCAGGCATCACCGTCCAGTTCGTCCACCATGTCATCATCCACGGCCTCCACATCCACGACATCAAGGCCGGCAACGGCGGCATGATCCGGGACTCCCCCAACCACTTCGGCTTCCGCTCCCGCAGCGACGGCGACGGCATCTCCATCTTCGGCTCCAGCAACATCTGGGTCGACCACGTCTCCATGTCCAACTGCATGGACGGCCTTATCGATGTCGTCCAAGGCTCCACTGCCATCACCCTCTCCAACAACCACTTCACCAACCACGACCACGTACGTATATTTATAAACAAATCTCGGCATACACCTGTCTACCTATCAACGCATATATATATATATATATATATATATATATATATATATAGCAAAATCTCATTTGACTGGTCGACCTAACTTGATCTAACTGTTAAAAATTCGGATTCAAGTCAAAAAAATTGATGGTTGATCAAACGTCATTTTGATCTAAACTACACCTTAAGTCGAATTAAAGTTAAAAATTTTGACACAACCTCATCTCAGTCCGATCTTATTTTGACTCAAACCCGTCTTGATCCACCGTGACCCATCTCAAGTCGACTTAGGATATGAATTATGTGAGTCTAACCCAAAATCTAAATGAATCAAGTTAAAATTGAATCGAGTTAAAAATCTAATTAGTATCTTCGTTAACTTTTAGTTTTACTATTAAATGGATCACCCTGACTCGATCCATTGTCACCTCTAACTACTAAACTCGATCACCACTTCTCATCCTTATGCGGCACAGGTCATGCTCTTCGGCGCAAGCGACACCTACGCCGACGACGCCATAATGCAGATCACAGTCGCCTTCAACCACTTCGGGAGGGGCCTGGTTCAGAGGATGCCAAGGTGCCGAGCGTGCTCCGATGCCCATCTACCTATCTATCAACTACAATGCTTGCTTCTTCCACCTCTTCTCCCCTAGCCCTTCTTCTACGTACATCTGCTAATGGATCCAATCGCATGCATGCATGCCATGCAGGTGCCGGTGGGGCTTCTTCCACGTCCTGAACAACGACTACACCCACTGGCTCATGTACGCCATCGGAGGCAGCCAGCACCCCACCATCATCAGCCAGGGCAACCGCTACATCGCCCCCGCCGACAACAAGGCCAAGGAGGTGACCCACCGGGTCGACAGCTGGGACCCCAACTGGAAGAGCTGGAAGTGGAGGTCCGAGAGCGACCTCATGATGAACGGCGCCTTCTTCATCCAGTCCGGCCGCCCCGGCAGGCCCTCCCGCTACTCCAACAAGCAGATGATCAAGGCTAAGCCCGGCACCTTCGTCACCAGGCTCACTCGCTTCGCCGGCGCCCTCCCCTGCCGGGTGAACATGGCCTGCTGAACACCACACACATGCATGTTGCGGGGAGAGCACAGAACAGGCAAATATTAATTAACTAAGATCTGTTAGGAAGAAGGAGAAGAGCGGAAGAACATGAGGAGGGGGAGGGGATCGGCCTCTTGTTGTGTACGTACTACCTGTTTTTATGAGTTTAACCCAGTAATACTTGACACAGACGGACGTCATTTGCCGATTCCTTCAGGGGAGAAACATGGGGATGATGGGATTTTTTTTCTTTTTTCATAACATTATTGTTTTGGGGTTGGGGCCGGGCATCAAACTGAGAAAATGGTGCTATCTTTAATCCCTTTGATGCATGTGTTGTTGGGGGGGAGGTAGGGTGCCAAAACAAAATAAACACATACATGTTGGCGTAATATTTGAGTTCTGATCATATGCGAACTGATATCGCATTATCGATCTCTTTGTTCTTAACTGGGTGTATATATGTTATTGGCTGCGCAGATGTACTCCTCATAATAAAGTTATCTTTGATTCGCTATTATTGGTGAACATGTATATATGTGAATATATTGCCTTGCATATTTAGTGCATGTGGTCTCTGAAGGGGAGAGAGAACTTGCATGCGGTGGCCTATAGGAAAGCACTACCTGCAAACGCAACGAAAGCACCTTTCCTTGACATGATCAAAGAGAAACTATTAAGAATAAGGCATATGCTTTTGACTAAGAAGAACATGTATATTGTTTGATTTCTCTGTTAATATCCTCCCCGTGGAAAACTCTCACTGTACAGTTACGCTCCGGGATCAAATGTTCATACTCCACTTGTTCAACACTCGGTGTTTGTCTATACATGTCAACAACATCGTAAGAAAAAAGTAGTCAGAAACAGATCCATATCAGCAAAACAAATTAATTTACAAGTTAAAAATTCAAGAACATCAACTGAGCAATTATGTTAAACTTTCGACATGTAATCCTATCAGAGGCATCGATCTTCTAAATAGAACGTATGTTTTGTAATAAAGACACATGCAAACATTAATTTCTGTTAGTATTCCTTTTCATGAAAACTTGAAAAGAAGACTGCAAACAATTCTGCTTGTACGTAGGAGAGGCAGGGTTTGAACAAATTTTATAAGCATAGTAATTACTTAGTCAGATACTTGGGCAGGATAGTATCATATTAACTGTCTGTCAAGAGGGTCTTCCTCAGTTCTTATGACGAGCCATTAATTGTCATGAAAGTAAGATGATTGGCCAGGAGACTTGGCCCTTAAGTGATACAATCACATGAGTCTTGATTGTCTCAGTACCAAATTGGGCTGGACTCCATCAGTAACCAGTTCCAAGATACTATGTGTAAAATAAGTTTGCCGTTCGAGACGCATCCCACATAAGTTGGCAACTTTTTCTTTGTTCCCAGTTTAACAGGTCTCTAATACTACACAAAACACTTAAATACTACTAAGAGCACAAGATTACAACTATATAAAACTCCCCAACGTAATACAAAAAAAAAATACTTAAATACTACCAAGAGCACAAGACTACAACTATACTTTAAAATACACCACAATGTAATACAATACAGAGTACTTAAATACTACCAAGAGCACAAGACTACAACCATAATTCACAGTACACTCCAATGTAATATTCGTACAGTAATTTACGTTGTATCTAGGTGCACATTGGAGTGTATTTTAAACTGTGTTTGTAATTTTGTGCACTTAGTGGTATTTTAATGTTCTGCGTAGTATTGAGAACTTGTGAAATCGAGAACAAAGAAAAAGTTGCCAACTTCGGTGGGTTGAGTCTCGAACGGCAAACTTACTTTACACATGGTGTCTTGGGACTGGTTGAGTCTAATCCAATGTAGTATTGAGACGACCCGGACTCCAACCACATATGATTGGCATGATCAGAACTACACCTAATAAAATAACAGACGTAGTTGATGTGTCATGGGAGATGCATTTAGAGCCATGGAAGGCCAAGGCCAAGTTCTTTGTCACCTTATTTGAAGAACAGAAGTGAGCTGTCATGAGGGTCATGAAGGTTCTCAACTAGTGTACTCGGCTCTACCTTTTAGTTATAATTAAGTGTGGCAAGAGATTTTCAACTTAATGCAAAATTTTAACGGGCAAATGAAAAACTGCATGCTGATCATTCATCAAATTGTGGTGTTCACTAGAGAAAAATTAAAGTTAAGCTATCAATCGTATCTTTTTATGCAACTTCATGTGGATTACGAGAATTCCATGGAGGCTTAGGATGTATCTGTCTGCAGAAAAGCAAAGCCTGAGATGATACACTGCCTTGAGTGGCTTGCGGCATCCAAATGAGCAGTTTTTTTCAGAGGCATGTACAAGGCCTTCTTAGTGGAGAGAATACAAGCATGGCACTTAATTTTCTCCTTAGTAGAGGTTCTTTTCCACGCGGCCGTGACAGTTCTGTCATCTTCAGCTAATTATTCCAAATTTAAAAATCCCTCCATAAGAAATAATAATCTCCTTACGGCTCCATCAACTGTAGAAGGCACTCAGGCATAGGTCCTCGCAAATCCATAGTATAAATCTCCCCTTCTTTACGAGGTGAGATTTAAACATATGACTTTTTTTATGAAAAGGAAGTCCAATGCCCCCGAATCATCTGCGCTTTACAGAAATGAAGCTCTGCTTCGTACCAACTGTATGAACCTCTCCAACTTTATACTGATAATGAATAAAAGGTAAACATAAGTATGCACATGGGATGATCCTGAGGCAATATACAGACATGGGTATTGTACGAACTATGAAGTCAATATACACACATGAGAGTTTAAAAATGTGAATAAGAAGTCAAGAATCCGATAAAAGCTTTTGCATTCGAATGACATTTTAACTATAATTATTGCAGATATTTATTTTAAATGATACTTTAGTTTCGACCAACATAAAGTAGCACATTTAGAGGTTATTGGTCATTTCCACTCTAGATTCTCTTACAATCGTTGTTCTTAACATTGTGGGAGAATCTCTCTCTTTTTTCTTTTTCTTTTTTTTCTTGCAATTGTGATTTTTTAATATCTTCCCGAAAAAAGTGTTACGTTGCACTTGAACATGTAAATTGGAAGTCATTACGATAATTTTAGGATAAAACATAGATTAAAAAATCAGAATTTTGACTAGCAGCTGAATGAGATTTTAATTATAATCATTATGAGTAATGACTTTGTTACATTATATTAGTCTTCGCATATAATGATGCAGCCTATATAGAGATTATCTCCCCCTCACGTTCTAAATTCTTCCACAGTTTCATTTTTCAGATATTAAAAATAAATCCACAATGAACATGAATCACCCACTTGTGCAATTTAGTCAAAGATTACCTCCAGATAATATCGTTTGGGTAGACTTCAGTTACTCAAATAATTAACCAAACTGTAATTATGGCTAATTAGATTGAAAATTGTGCAAAGTTGTCTCTAGAATGATTTATTTTGTTGGCTGAAAAATAGCACCCATACGTAAGCTAAAATTACATGATTGAAGTACACATCTCAACTGAATTCAAATGCTACACTTGAATAAGCGGTCAGAAGATGTTATTTTGGAATAATTATTGCTGAACCTTGGAAATTTCGTTTGAAACTTAGATTGTAGAATTGACAGGATTCAGCAAATTTACTCGTTCACCTTTGATGCATTAAATGATTTTTTTACAAAGAGGAAGAGCAGTAAGAGTACTACGGACAAACCTTTCAAAAAGCTTATCTTAAACTGCTCTTGAACAAAAAACTCATCTTAAAAAAAACATAAAATGATAGATAGCATAATCTATCATCTTTTCTTCCAGCAGCAGATAAAAACCTAACATTTTCACTCTCAGGACGCACGCACACACCAGACATTGTAGTGCTTGTGATCCTTTTCTTCGCCATTGAAAAAAAGCTACACCCATCCTGCTTCCTCGTTCCTACAGTACGAGAATTGTTCTCGAAGCATGCTTCCCTACCGTCAGCTTTTGGACAAACATCAAGCATATACGCATGGAGCAGACCCATCAAGTCCAGTCTCTTCGTTCTACATGTTATTCACGATTTTCCAACGCAAGCAAGGGAAATGAGCTGGTTCAGGTGCTGTGCATACTGGCAAAAACGCCTTCGAGCATAGCATACTTCAAAAGCCAAAATTCTACCAAATAAAAACTAAGCAGACAATTTAACCTGCAAGGGTTATCTCGAATCACCCATACCGTTCGCGAAAATGCACAAACAGTTCAGTCCGCACAAACATTAAACACAATCTACTTTGTCATTGGATTTTGTTCGATGATCTGATCATAAATGTTACCTGACATTAAACCAACCGTAAGAAGAAAGAAATAAAGAAATTACGGAACAAATAGTAACAAGGATGCCTGATGAAGAGGAGAGGGGAGCCAGACAGAAGCGTTACAAACACAGTATGGACAGCTCCAGATCCGGTTAAGCTTTGGTTGGCTCCACTTTCTCCTCTTATTGTGTTTCCGGAGCTATTTCTTGAACGGCAACTTCTCTACGTCAACTTACAACGGCCTCCCTCAAATCACAACTCAAGAAAAGAAATGCTAAACATATTCGTGATCCAGCTCATAAATCTTTACAGAGTGAACTAAAGCAAAGTTGTCAGCTTAACCGGCCATTCTAAAAATGCAGCCTCTCATCGCCATCAAAGTTGAGACACTCGATGCCCTTGAGGGTAGACTCGTAATTCTTAATGTTAGACGAATGCCTACCAGAAGATGAGCGCTTTGGCTCTGCAGAACCAATAGGAGAACTTCTCTGAACACTCGAAACTGCGCGAAGACCTCCAGGGCTTGCATCTGTGGCACGTGTACGTAAGAGGTTCACTTCACTGCCAACCATCACATCTCTGCTGCTAGAAACAGCAGCTCGCCTGGAGGATCCGCTTGGCCGCCCCAAAAAGGTTGAACTGGATAACTACAATGGACATGCAATCAACGTCAGGAATCAAGCATGCACACAAACGTGCACAAACTTTTGAAAATCCACTCGGATGTGCCCAAAAAACAAAAAAAGAACTGGATAACTACAATGGAGGTGAGAAAGTCAGAGATAGGGGTGGAGGGAGAGAATTTAAAAGGGAATTTAAAAAAAAAAAATCAAACATTTGTTTCCACTCTTTCCCGTGTCGCAGCAAAACTAAAAAGCAGACATTGTAGGAACTAAAAAGCTTTCACACTCAAAAAAATCAGTCACCTCTCCAGTTCTTGTTTTTTGAATGGTTCATCCAGTTTTTTTCCTTTATTTTTAACCTGTCTTACGTGAACTGACTTCAAAGAACTAAAGTAAACCATGCAAAGACAGAAATATATGACTAAGCCAAATAACAGAGTAATTAGCCGTGTTCCTCCTTTCTCAAAACAAGATTCTTTAATCGAGCACACATAAGCTGTACATGTAAAAATGACTACAAAATCATCATTAATTGCAAATCAATGATGCAGCATCCCAGACGCATCATATTATTTCATTCTGGGGCCAAACACATGAACTAAGACAAGAAGAGATGTGGGACAACGCTTTCGTTATTATTTGTTGTTAAACATGATATTTAGCAAAACTGTTCCTAGTCGGACTTCTAAATACCACTTTTTCTTTTAAGTCGTCGCTAGTACCCCACGCACCACATGACTAGTATACCAAGCTTGGGTACCCAGGAAGGTAAGTTCTGGATTTAGGTTAGCTTTCATTAAGAGGCAAGGCCATGATATTTAGTGCTAGCAGCAAATGGTCACCAGGCAAAGATTCATTGATGGCTGTATGAAATGCACAGAATGGAAAATGGCACTAGCCAATATATGATCAGAAAACATTTGTATCAGACTTATTTCATTCAGTAGAGACCAAGAAGAGCCACAAGCCAAGCATACCTATATTTCAACTAATCAGAATGAAAATACCAAACATCAGTAAATCACTCTTGAAATTGTATGGCTCTCGCCCAGTCTTCGGGCAACATTGCCCAGGTGACGATCATAACCAAGGTTTTATATTTATAAAATGCACTCTCTGTACCACCACTGAGAATCAATAGGCCACATATTCATAAAATTTGAAATTGTAGTAGAACGGAATGCTCTGTTAAGGGGTGTAGAAAAAGATTGATGGAAGCCCAAAGCCACCAATGAACTGATGATGGAGAAGGAACATTACAGTGAGAAAAAAACAGTGTCTGAGATGGTATTTTTAGTAGTGCTGCGGGCAATCTGGAGCAAAAGAAACAATCAAATTGATAATGGCACATGATAACTTGAGGATAATGGTTAAGCTCTTGGATGAGTGGATAGAGCCTGTTGGAAGGGGAAATAAAAACTATGGGCTGTTGAGCAGAATTAGAAGGCTAGAAGCTGGAAAGATATTGTTCCACAGTAGAGACAAATGTAATCTTTGTTTCTTATTATTTTTGCATGCCATATCTAAGGTGACCTTTTATTTATATGTTCAATGAATAGTAGCTTTGCCACCTTCCATTAACGGAACAAAAAAGTTTCATACTTGTCTTACATTATTAGCATAAATAGGTGAAAGAAACCATTAACTCACCACAGCTTCCTTCAAAGCAGACGAATCATTTGCAACTGGTGCCTTCTGCCTTGACAGGCTTCCTACACTTACGGCAGGAACTGAAACTCGACGACGAGAGGCATCCATTGCAGCAAAACTAGTTGCCCTTCCTTCTTCACCACCTAAAACATGGTTGAATGAGTCATGATAAAATGTCAAACGAAAGCATGGCAATCTGCAGAGATAAATGTGAGCTACTCTACTGATTAAAGTCAAGAGAAAAAACGTTTCCCTTTAAATGATGCACCCTGCCAAGCAATATGAAGGGGGGGTATTGTGCCATTGAGCAAACATATAAGAAACCACACAGAAGGTCATACAGATGATGAGACTAAGGTTGAAAAAGAGGAAAGGCATTTGAAATAGTATAAAAGCAAAAAAGAGGCTTGGGGAATGAAGGGAAAAAGTGAAAGTGCAGATTGACATGATCAAATATAGATGACCACAAAGCAGGAATCAGGGAAAGAGGCTAACAAAGAAGTCCTGGATAGAGGTGATCAAAACAAACTTGTTAAACCTCTTTGATAATGAAATAAGTCTCCAATAGGATGGTTGTCCAAGTTATCCTGGCTTATTTGCTTTGGACGCTCATCAGATGTGTTATTCAAGTGAGAATAAGCTATTCCGGAACAAACTATAATAAGAAATTCAACCAAAAGTTCAAACTGCTTATTCCAGCTAGAATAGACATTAATTTTACCTATTTTACTTAATTTATTTTATTTATTTAGGGTAAAATACCACCAAGATTATCGAAACAAAAAGGCACTAACTCCGGCACAAACAAGCCTAGCTGAAGCATTAAGCAATCCGAGATCATGGAATGCAAAATCGCCGAGCCCGATCGGGATCGGACGATTGGGATCTGGATCGGGATCGGTGGGTGGCGATCCAGCCGGAATCAGACAATTCCGGCCGATCATGGGATTGGATTGGGATCGCCGGGGTCCGATCCGGAACTCCGATCCAATCCAGAATTCCATGTTCGGGATAGGCAATTTGGTTATCAAAGAGGGCCCAAAGGAACTGGTACCTGGGAGAAATTAAAGGAGCAAAACAAGTAATAGGTCGTGTCGTAAATAAGTGAATTGTTTGTTCGCACATTTCCATTTCATGATACTCAGCTTTCTAGCATCTGTTAAGTTTTCTACAGAGAATAATTTATGTTTGTTATAACCTATTTATATCGTCCCTTCCCCAGACCCCACAAATGGTGGGAGCCACGTGCACTGGGTACGCCCTTTTTTTATAACCTATTTACACTTGCAAGAAAATGAAAGGTGTGAAAGACTACCCAGCACCCTAAGTGATGTCCACAAAAAGGAGGGAAAGGTGAAATGATGTTCATACAATAGACCATTATAAATACACCCATCAAGGTTCGCAAACCCAGGGCCAGAAACGGAACTGTTCAATGCCGGTTCCGGTTCAGAACCAGGCAAAACCAGCCAGAACCGGCCAGTTCAAACCGGATTAGGAACCACCGGTTTCGATGCTGCTCTGCCGGCTCCGGTTTGAACTGGCCAGTTCTGCAAACCATGACACCCATAACCATTCTTGTAAACATTCCAATACCAGCCATTAGGCATTCGCTTGCACAAACTTAGAGACCATGCCAGCAATGTTTGCAATGGTTCTTCTCCAAGCACAAGTTATTTATAGCTCTTGCATATATATTCTTCACATGTGCTTGTGATGACAGCTTCAAACATCATCTTGATCCTTGACATATCATCCCTGTTTTTTCTTCTCGATGTAGATTTCTTCCAACAGACAAGCTGATGCGGGACAAGGAGAGTGGGGGGGGGGGGGGGGGGAGGATGGGAGAAGGGTCTTCGGCCTCGCGCCAGAGGATGGGGAGGTTCCCCGGCGTCACACCAGGGACAGAGAACGGGGTACCGATCAGCGTCGCACCGATGGAGGAGAAGGGGACTCGCGTCGCACCAGTTAGGTACCTCCGTCGCAAAGGTAAAAATACGCAAATCGGATCCTCTTTTTTTTTTCAACAATTCTTCTCTCCCTTTCTCAAAAGAAACATACATATTTAAGGAGTTTAGAAGAGTAACTCCTGACTCTTGGACTCCCCTCTGACTCTAGGACTTCCCTTCCCTTATTCACGTTTTTATAATTCTTAGAAAATTAAAAACAACATAATGGACCATAAATTATCCTAATAAAAGCCAATAAAGGAGCTCTCAGCCCTGCATCAATCTCCCCTGGTTCGAAAAACCTCGTCCTCGAGTTTTGAAATGCCGAAGAAGCCATATGAAGAGTAAGGGGACCACAGACCAGTGGCGTACAATTGACTGCATATAGATCTTCAGGGTGAGGAGCTGAAGGTGGCACTGATAATAGGCCTCAAAGTTACACCATAGCAAGTCAAACTCAGATGACGCAACGTCTGCAAGACATAGGGAATCGCACTGGACATCCGGAACATCAAATGAGTATTCAAAAAGTAAGTCAAGTCCGACTTCAACAATGAGTGTCTGGTCCCACTTAACATTATCTGATGACTCACTAACGACCAACGATACTGAATTAGTCTCAATCACATCGTCCACCATTAAATGAAGTCCAAACAAAATACATATAGTAGTATTCCGAACATCATCAGCCGTAGGATCAACACTAGCACCCTCAGTATCAACTGTCACATCTGATTGATCATCATTTGTAGCTAGCGAGGCTGTATCAAGCAACTTGGACGGTGTTTCCATTAACTTAGGAGAGTAAAGTGATGATTCCGAAAATGTGAACTCACGTCCATCAAAATGAGGGTGTATGAGGGACCATCGACGTCTATCACAGTCCATTATAGCATGACGTTCGGATAGCCAATCTCGACCCAAGCAAATAGAAGAGCTCCATGGATCTATAGTACACCAAGCTCCATCCACATATGTAGTGGAGTGTCCCGTAGTGACACCTTTAACCCGCCGATAAAACTCCACAAAAGCTTTATCACCGTCTATAAGAATCTCGTTCGTCTTCAACAGTGAATTAACAATATGTTGGGAAATCACATTATCACTTGCTCGCTCATCTAACCTCAATGTCGTATATTCTCGCTTCGGCAAGAACACAGTAAAATGAAAATAAATGGAAGACATGTTGCAAGAGATTATCCCAAGGCTCCAATTATGATAGAATCAACCAGCCGCACGTAGAACGAGGTGCCGTAGGGGCAGCACCACTCTAGAACTGAGTCCGCCTTGTTGAGACGAAGCCAATGATGCGATCAGTGCAAAAAACAAAGCCCAAAGGATGACCTCGATATGCGTGCAGCAGCGGCATGCAAAACGAGACAAGTCGGAAACTCAGTGTGCCAGATCATCGGTCTCGTCGAGATGAATCCGTCGGCGTGAACGATGCACAAATTGGAGTCCAAAAATGACCTCGAACAACAAATCCAAGTCCTCGTAAAACGGGCAAGTACGGCACGCAAAACGAAGCAAGTCGGGACGCTGACCGCTGCGAAATCAATGGGCCAAGAGGCTGGCACACAAATCGAGACGGCTGACGCAGGCCTCGAGATGAGCAATCAGGGTCCTCGGTATGCGTGCAGCAGCAGCACGCAAAACGAGGCAGATCGGATGCTGGCTGCTGCGAGATCGGTATGCCGAGTGATTGGCACACAATTCGAAGCAGATCGGATGCTGGCTGCTTCGAGATTGGTGTGCCGAATGATTGGCACGCAAATCGAGGTGGTTGACACAGGCTTCGAGATGCTCGATCAATGTCCTCGATATGCGTGCAGCAGTGGCACGCAAAACGAGGCAGATCGGCAACAGCAGCACTCTGGATCTGGATAGCCCTCGTCGATACGAACCCAACGACGTAGACAGCACGCAAATCGGAGCTCGGACGAACTCCGCACGAGGGCGGTGCGCTATCGGTTTCAATTGCACTGCCGATCGCACCACCACGAACCTGGATTGGCTCCTGGTTCGGACCTGACTGTACCCTGGTTCGAACCTGGTGGCTCAGACCACCTCTTCTTCTCTGGTTGCTAATGATACCAAACTTGATGCGGGACAAGGAGAGTGGGGGGGAATGGGAGAAGGGTCATCGGCCTCGCGCCAGAGGATGGGGAGGTTCCCCAGCATTGCACCGGGGACAGGGAGGGGGGTACCGATCGGCGTCGCACCGACGGAGGGGAAGGGGACTGGCGTCGCACCAGTTAGGTACCTCCGTCGCAGAGGTAAAAATACGCAAATCTGATCTTTTTTTTTTCAAATCTTCTCTCCTTATTTCTAGAACAAGATACATATATATAGAGTAGATGGTAACTCCTGACCCTAGAGATTCCATCTGACTCTAGGACTTCCCTTATAACTCCTAGAAAATAAAAAGACATGATGAGCCATAAATTGGCCTAATAAAAGCAAAAGGGAATGGGAGAGGGCCATTTACTTCGTATCCTGCATCACAAGCTTTGCAAGGATTTGGGTATATTTGTTTGAGGTAGATCCTTGTCAACCGTCAGCTGCTCACTGTACATGTTGTCAGTGCAGACTTGAGAGTGATGTTAACTTGACAGCTGGTTGACACCTCTAGTTTTCTTTTTCTTTTTCTTTTGTGTGTGTTGTTGGGGGGTAGCTTGATCCTTGTCAACCGTCAGCTGCTCACTGTACATGTTGTCAGTGCAGACTTAAGAGTGATGTTAACTTGACAGCTGGTTGACACCTCTAGTTTTCTTTTTCTTTTTCTTTTGTGTGTGTTGTTGGGGGGTAGCTTAATGCTTCAAGACTATTCTTCTGAGGTTTCCAGATTGCAGACCCAGACACAAGGATAAGGCTAAGGATCTATGGACAGAACCACCCAGATCTGTGGAGAGCAAGGACCGAATATAAGAAGAAAAGAGATGTAACATAAAGAATTTCAATCTTCTGAAGCTAGTGCATGCCCACAGTTATAAGAACAAAGTAACATCTCTCAGTAACGACAGCGCAGAAATTTTAAGCATTAACATTTCACTTCCAAAAAAGACTTCCAAAAAAATTTCACTTCCATAAAAGAACACCATGGCTCCATTGTAACTGAGTTGGTTGGATACTGTGAGAGGGGAAAAAACTGATTAAAGTTGTCGAAAGATCACCTGATTGTCTATCTGCATTCGCAATGGCAGGAGCCAAGCCAGAGCTCTGCCCAGCACCAGAACCCTAGAAAGTTAAGAAAGTCAGTGTCCACATGTCCCACAAAAACAGAGCTAAACGTGGGAAAAGATGAATCACTGATCTGTGCCCACTGTAATGATGATCCACTTACAAGAGTCCGCGGAGGTCCACTGGCAATCTGAGATTGCTGATACTTCAAAATTGTCCAATCAAACACATAGTCAAACTGAAAACCTACAAAAGAGGTATCTATGATCAATAATGATTGCATAAAAATATGTCTGTGGGATACAGGCATTCTTTTCCAGCACGATACTTGGCAAAATTTAATAATATACCTTCACGGATAAAGAGATCACGAAATATCCTTTTCAAATAAGCATAATCTGGTTTGTCGTCAAAGCGTAGGGAACGGCAGTAATGAAAATATGATGCAAATTCTGTAGGATACCCACGACATAAAGCCTGCAAAAAAATGACTTTAGAGATTCAAAGAAGGACAAATTATGTTTTAAAAAAAGTTTCTTTCAATCATTACCTCAATTGAAGTGGAAACCTTCTTCTCACTAATCTTTTCATATTTCTGCTTTTTAGTCCCTGCTTTTAGTCCCTGCCAGGGAAGACTGATAGGGGAAAGGGTAAACCCCTAAAGCAAATAACATAAAGGCACACAAATATCACACAAAATATTAGATAAGAAACAAACCTTCCCCTGAGGAAATACATGAGCACATATCCAAGAGATTCTAGATCATCTCTCCTGCTTTGTTCTTGGCAAACCCAAAAACAATAGCTAGTCAGTGGTCATACAGGGAGCCGCATATTATTCATCCAATTTATAATAAAGACGCTCAAAAAATGTTGATGCTCATCTCCACACAATAAAAATGGAAAGACTGTACATACCAATGCCGAGATGAGTGTTCATACTAGCATATCTTGCAGTCCCAGTCAAATTCTTATTCTCCCTAAAGGTCAAGAAAACATAAAAATACACAAATAAATGAGCTTATTACATGAACAGCAATCAACTGATTGAGACAGTGTCAGACCGAATCATAAACAATGGAAAAGAGGCACATAGAGAAAGCAATTCTCACTTCAAATGACATTAAAATGACATGAGCAAACACAACAATAGTAAATTAAAATTCACTTACCCGAATTAGAAGCAGCACCTTGTCACTTGTTATACGGATTAGCAAGAGCTCTGGTTTGACATGGGAGAGGGGAGATTCTGGATTGCCACAGACATTTTGCAGCATGGCATTGAACATCAAAGCTTCTTCGGTAGTAGACTTTTGTGCTTTAATGAACGGAAATTCTTGTAGATTTTTCAGTTTTACTGAATGGAAGATTTTGAAGAACCAAAGGTAAGCTCTCTCTCCAAGCTGGCAACAACATCGGTCGGTTAATCTGATTACTTCATGGTCAGCGATTTTGAACATATCTTGTGAATTAACTTACTCGATGCATTGACTGCATCCTTTTATGCCAGTGGTCATCCCTTACCTTGGTATCAAATTGGTTATTGGACGGTAAAAAATTGTAACATGCATACCTGAAGCTATTCCTGTAGGAGGATCCCCTTTGGTAGAGTTATTACACAGTAAGTGCCATATGATAAAATTTGTTTTGACTCATTTTATAGTTTACTTCTGTATCACCTGTTCTCACTGACGTATGTATGTGAATGCACTTCCCAAAAGATATGTAGGCAAGGTATTTCAGGTCTTTGATAAACTAAAGAGGACAAATCATGGACAAGTCTTCTTGAGGTTGTGAAAGCTAGTTCTAGATAAGATTAATTGTATGCATCATTTGCCTGTCACTGTTGAGCAAGGATGACTGCAAGCTGTGGTGGCTGATCCTACATGCTATGGTCCATCTGGAGAGAACAAAATGCCAGGATTTGCAAGAGGGACTCCAAGGCCGTGGATAGCCATGCTTCTTTTATTTGTGAGATGATGCCGGAATGGGGAAAGCTTCTGTGTTCAGCTCAACCCCATAGCTCTTCCTTTTTGTCTTTGATGGAAATGTAAAGGGGGGTGTGGGTGCATCATCTTGGTGTTTCTTGTATAGGGATTTTTTGAGAGCTTTACACCCCTACGTACATCCCTTTCTTTTAATATATTTTGTGGTACTATGCACTTTCCAAAAAAACAAGTCATAGACATTTTTTAAAGAAAAATAAGACATGTTATTTGGACATTTCTTTTCAACTCAGGTATTATTTAATTGATAGTTTGGTATGAATAATTGTAGTGGATCTCCTAAGAGAAGATGAATTATGAGATTGAGTGACTTGAACCATTGATTGGACTATGCAGAAAAATGATTTTATCCACCACCACATTGGAATTCAGAACCAGATGTGTTTCTAAGACTATGTTATCAAAGGCGACCGCCTCACTCACCTAAGCAACGAAGTAGGCTGAGAGGAGCCAAAACAGCCTCACCCCATGTTCAAGCAAGTAACCCACTAAGTTGGGAAGGAAGGAAGTCAAGCAAGTACAAGGCAAGGAGAAAGCTTCCATACGAAGAAGAACAAATCCATACCTAGGTCGGGCAAGCCAAAATATCCTCACTCACCTAGGCACTTGCCGATTGATGTTTATGTCAAATGGTTGTTTCTTTTTTTAATTTGAGGAACTGCTTTTTCTTATTCTTAATTATTCCAAAGTGGGTAATGCCTCTTTTAACAATGTCCAATACCCTTTCTATCTTACATGCAGCAACATTTTTTCTTATTTTTTAGCATTCCTGAGATGATCCACTACTTATATGAGTGCTTTAAACAAATTGATTATACATGTCAGACATTATTAGTGTCTCTCAAAGTCTTACATATGATTATCTTAGATGTTTTCTTTATTTTACTTGTATTGCCAATTTGCCATTCTCTTCCTTTATGATGCTTTATGAGAGAGCACATTGCCCCAAACACCTAGGCGACGTCTAGGCATATGAGGCGGAGGTGAAACCTAGTCGTGTTGCTTGCCTCTTGCCTCTGACTCTATAGATCTAAGATAACATCCAATCACCTAGCGAGCAAAGAATAGGCTAGTTTCTTGAGAAGAATCTTTTCCATGAAGCATACAGCTGTTGAACATGTTTTTATGAAGAAAAAAAGAAGAGAGAAAGGAGGGGGCATGTGAATAAAAAGGAGAAAAGAGAGGGGCAAAGAAAAAAGAAAAGAAGGGTGAGGGAGAAAGGAGCCACCGGTGGCTCCCCCACTGCCGGTGGCACCTGTAGGGGGTGCTACCGATGGCCGGTGGGCACCCCCCACTAGTAGGAGGTGCAACCGCACACCCCTCTCTCTCTTTTTCTCACACATCCCTCCCCTCTTCTCTCCACTATAAGTACCTCCTAGAGGGGCTGCTGCAGAGAGGGTTTTTTTTTTTGTCCCCGGAGATCCCGACGAAGTGATGCCACCTCGTTTGCTGAAAATTCAAGCCATTGAAGCGTCATCCTAGCTCCGTATCATCATTTCATCAGCCATCCAATCGAACAACACTTCCATTCAAACATGAGGTTGAGAAACTGATCCAAGAAGGGAAGATCAACATGGGTAAGTACTTGGTGAAGCCTCCACAAGCCCATGAGCGAGACAGGAAGCTTTGTGAAAACATCAACCAATGAAATGTTGAAGCCTCAGCTTGAAGAAATGCCTTCTTACCAATATGGAGGGATAATCTTAAATAGGCCGCCTGCTCCACGAGTGAAAGCAACCATTGACACCTTTGGGGCAATCGTCAGGGACATGGAAAGACGAAAGCTACAACAACCACAAACAACTTTGGAGAGGAAAAGGCAAAAACAAGCTCCTCGAAGAAAGACAAGGAAAAGATAGGAGGTTCACTCTTATTGGTAGAGTGACCAAAGTCATTTTCTTAGTTCATTCATATTGGTGGAATGGCTATTAAATTCTTAGTTCATTCCTATTGGTGGAGTGGCTATTAAATTTATGATTCACTCTTATTAGTAGAGTGACCAAAGTCCTTTTCTTGATTCATTCCTATTGGTGGAATGGCCATTAAATTTGTGGTTCATCCCTATTGGTGGAATGGCCATTAAATTTGTGGTCCACTCCTATTGTTGGAGTGACCAAAGTTGAGATTGTGGTTCACTCTTATCGTTGGAGTGACCAAAGTGCATTTCTTGGTCTTTTCTAATATGAGTATGGCCAAAAGTTTGTAAAATTGTGGTTCATTCCCATTGGCGGAATAACCGAAATTTGATTTGATTGAATGTAACTAATAAAATTGTGCATGACTTGTAGATGTGTTCAATTTGACTATTTGATGTGTTCGCTCAAATTATTAATTGATTTACATCAGATTTGAAGTTAACAAACTTTGGTCCCTTTAAATTGGTTGAGGACCATTATTTTAAGGATTTGTCTTGGTTAAGTGGTGACCATCATGTCCCATTGATCAAGTCTCTTTCTTTCAAATCTTCAAAAAAGATAAAAGAGGGAAGAAACAGATTTTTTGCACTTAAGTAATCCTTATGAACTCTTAGCCTCCCTTTGATTGCAGAATAAGTTATTCGGTCCGCAATAGTGTATACTAGAATAAGGAGTGTTTCGGTTTGATAATTTTGTGGGGTCCTCTGACGGAATAAGAATAATAAGCAATTCTTATGTCTAGAGTGGAATGGCTTATTCTCCTTATTTTCTTGTATAAATAATTCTGACGCAGTATAAGTCATTATGTCCGTCAAATTAGAATTAACCTTATTCTACGAATAAGAACCCTTATTCTTCTCCTATTCTCCAATCAAAGTGGCCGTTAGAGTTTCATAAAGGATATTTAAAGAATGTATCAAACCAAAAAGTATCATTTAATGGTTCTAAGAAGAATCTTACCCAAGGTATGCTCTTTTGGTATCCTTTAAGGGTCTCAAGCTCATATGCACTCTATGTAAGGTGATATCCTTTAAGTATCCTTTAGGATTCTCAAAAAATGGATTCAAAGTGAACGTCAAGTTCGAAGGTGTTTAATACAAAGATCAACCAAATGATGTGTTTGATTTATGGTGTGATTCAATACTCCAAAATTTAGTGCATTATTATTTCAAGGACATCAACAGACGGTTAATCAAGAGTTGTCAATCGGTGATTGGCGTAATTAACATTGATCGAGGTCAGTGGGAAGAAGTCAAATTCATGGATCCACTTGTCTGATCCAAAATCTAAGACTCCCTGAGAGCTAATCCTAAGTTCTCAAAGTCTACACTTTAAACAAAACAAAAAAACAAAAAAAAGATTCTTTTGAAAACTAAAATCTTTTAAGTTCTTTTCAAAAGGAAAGTTGTATTTCAAAAATCAGGTCTCACAGTTTGACACGTCTGGTGAGACCTCTCCTTCCCTTCATCTCTCTGTCTGATGATACCCTCACTCTGTACTACTAAGTTTGACTAGTTTTATGTAGGCACCGCGCACATCAAAATCAAAACACTTAATGGCAATCAAAGTTACTTACGGCCCTCTGGTTATTGCCACCCATGCCATGTGCAGTTACCTGACGACACCGACATGCTTCAGCGATTTCCCTGTCGTGGTCGAATCCCCATACTTTCTGGGGGTTATCCCAGCACTGGAAGCAACTATGGGATTGACGAAGAAGCAACGCGCGTCTTGCGCTAAGAAGGACCATGCCAGTGGAAGACCCAGGCAGGCTCTCATTGTCAACACCATCAACATTTCGTCCGCCTCCTCGTCCAACAAGAAGCAAAAGAAGAAAGCTCCAGCAGCAAGCCCATCCAGGACAGGAAAGACCATATTGGTGGGGAATCTCTATATCCGCTTGGATGGAGGAGCACCCATCATCCCAAAAGAAAGAATTGTCCCGACAATCTCTACACATGATCGATTTGGGATACTCCCTAAAGTTTGTCAATACAAAGCGGCATTCAAGAAGAAGACTCCAAAAGCCCCTGTCCAACAGAGGCAAAGACACCAAAAGAGGCCAGTTATGTCTCATAATGAGGGTAACTCTGTAGAAGACAGGAACCTCCACCTGAAAATGATGTGGCCAAGGAGGAAACGTGCAAAATAGGTCGAGCTAGGACTACCCTAGTATAGCAACAATCTCAAAAGCTCATGGAACAAATGAGACAAATTATCAGTCATATGGCCGACCTCGTTCCCCGCGGACTTAGAAGAGAAAAAGCACTTACAAGGACAAAAAGCAAATTCAGCCAGTCTGGCAAAGAACCTCAGTCTTCGAGAGGCTGGGGGCATTTCCCCCACAAACTCAAAAAAAGAGAAGGGTCATGAAGATGACAGAAGATGGGATTAGGGTTTACGCTTGTTATGCCTCCAGTACCAATAATCGGCAGTCCTCCCGGTCGGATGTTCCCATATTTATGCAAGGATGAGATCAAAAAGCTCATCCAAGAAGGGACTATCGAGATGAGTAAGTACTTGGTAAACCCGTCCCAGCCACACCAGAAGCCAAAGCAGACATTCGCTGCGAATATCATTCACATGAGTGAGGGGTCGTCGTGGGCCAACCCAAAAGAAGAGTTCATGAATTCCTCCCCAGAGCAGGAAGAAACACCTACATATACTCTAACAACTCCCCCTCCGAAAGGGTCCATTCTAACAACATTGAAGGAAGTTCAAATAGCCTGGGCAATTTTTCTAACAATAGGTAGAACTTACTGAAATGGTGCAAAGTCTCTCGAGGCAGCTAACATAAGTCCTCGTTGAGAAGAAGGGCACTAGGTCCGCATCTCTGGAAGAGCAAGGGTCGAAGTACCGTCATCCCCGAATGAAGGACAATGAGCGACTCAGACCTAAATGAGATGTCTGAAATGAAGCACAAGGAGCGGATGACTCCCAGAAGAAGAGATTATGGTGATTATGAAAATAACCCTATAAACATTAATGCAACAGGCAAAAGCCTTGAGAGAAGGCAAGCCGCCAGTAAAGAAGAAAAAGAATAAGCTTTTAAGGACTTTAACTCCCTGGAAGAGAAGCTCAACAAACCCTACTCCTTTCCGAAGAAAGAAACCCGAAAGCTCTTTGGACTATACATGAGCAAGAGGGCGATTGTCTTGCCAAGGCCAAGGAGGAGGGAAGAGATGCATCGGACTGATGTGCCCTACTACTATCTGTATCATCATTTCATCAGCCATCCGATTGAACAATGTTTCGCATTCAAATATGAGGTTGAGAAACTAATCCAAAAAGGGCAGATCAACATGTCCCCGCGAGCCCATGAGCGGGATAGAATCACCTATATGGTAAATGTATTGTACAAGAATCGTATGGGTAAAAACTTTGTGAAAATATCAACTAATGAAATGTTGAAGCCTCAACTTGAAAAAGTGCCTCCTTACTAATATAGAGGGATAATCCTAAATAGGCCGCCCACTCCACAAGCTAAAGCAACCATTGACACTTCTGGGGCAATCATCAGGGACATGGAAAGACGAAAGCTACAATGGCAACAAACAACTATGGGAGAGGAAAAAGCAAAAACAAGCTCCTCGAAGAAAGACAAGGAAAAGATAGGAGGTTCACTCTTATTGGTATAGTGACCGAAGTCATTTTCTTGGTTCATTCCTATTTGTGGAATGGTCATTAAATTCTTGGTTCATTCTTATTAGTAAAATGGCCATTAAATTTATAGTTCACTTTTAGTGGTAGAGTGACCAAAGTCCTTTTCTTAGTTCATTCATATTAGTGGAATGGCCATTAAATTTGTGATTCACCCATTTTGGTGGAATGGCCATTAAGTTTGTGGTTCACTCTTATTATTAAAATGACCAAAGTTGAGATTGTGGTTCACTCCTATCGTTGGAGTGACCAAAGTGCATTTCTTGATCTTTCCTAATGTGGATTGGCCAAAAATTTATAAAATTGTGGTTCATTCCCATTGGCAGAATAACCAAAGTTTGATTTGATTGAATGTGACTAATAAAATTGCACGACTTGTGGATGTGTTCTCGAATTATTAATTGATTTAAATCAGATTTGAAGTTAACTAACTTTGGTCCTTTCATATTGGTTGGAGGACCATTATTTTAAGGATTTTTCTTGGTTAAGTGGTGACCATCATGTCCCATTGATCAAATCTCTTTCTTTCAAATCTTCAAAAAAGATAAAAGAGGGAAGAAACAGATTTTTGCACTTAAGTAATCCTCATGAAGTCTTAGAGTTTCACAAAGGATATTTAAAGGATGTATCAAACCAAAAAGTATCCTTTAAGGGTTCTAAAAAGAATCTTGCCTAAGGTATGTTCTCTTGGTATCCTTTAAGGGTCTCAAGCTCATATGCACTCTATGTGAGGTGATATCATTTAAGTATCTTTTAAGATTCTCAATAAAGAGATTCAAAATGAACGTCAAGTTCGAAGGTGTTTAATACAAAGATCAACCAAATGATATGTTTGATTTATGGCGTGATTCAATACTCCAATTTTTAGTGTATTATTATTCAAGGGCATCAACAGGCGGTTAATCAAAGGTTGCCAATCGGTGATGTAACTAACATTGATCGAGGTCAGTGAGGAGAGGTCAAATTCACAGATCCACTTGTCTGATCCAAAACCCAAGACTCTCTGAAAGCTAATCCTAAGTTCTCAAAGTCTACACTTAAAACCAAAAAAAAAAAAAAAGATTCTTTCGAAAACTAAAATCTTTTCAGTTCTTTTCAAAAGAAAAGTTGAATTTCAAAAATCAACTCTCACAACAGCATACTGGATAGGTTAGAAATGCAAACCCAAAAAAACATGATACGAAAAGTTTGTTTTTAAATGAAATTATTACACATACTCATGGAGAAAGATAAATAAAATATCTAAGTTAAATGTAGTTCTATATTTTGTATTTGCATTTATTAACTACTTAATTACTTACATTGTAATAAAATAGATAAACTACTAATCACAAGATATCTGTTAGAGAGTAAAATATGAATTGAGGAACCGATTCTATGAGAGATTTCCAATGGAGGAAACTTAAAGAGAGATAAATTATAAAACAACCCATGTTTACTAACTTATGTAATATGATAATGAACTTCTTATTCAATAGAAGTATTGCGTAATACCCTTGAAACTAAGAGGAAAAAGTTGTACATAGGAATAAATACCACTGTTAACTCTATTGATGTAAACAACTTAAACTACACAAAGAAACAAGAATAAAACAAAGCAATGACAAAATTTCCTTCTATCTGTCAAGCAGTTTCTGTCAAATCCAGTCTCTCATTCTAATTTCTGAAAGCCCAGGTCACACGTTGGGTGTTGTTTTATAACTGTGTACAAAGCTTAGCAGCATTATAGCCTAACTCTATAACAGAATGTACAACTAATTTAAAGAAAGTGATCAACTAGATCGGCCACGATGACTCCAATTTCGTTGATTATCATCTGAAAAGGCAAATTCTGAAACATCATCACATATTTATATAAAAAATTAACACAGAGAATGGACTTTGTCAATTATCAGAATGACATGATATGCTACCTTTGTAGTACTACAAGGGGAAAATAGAGGAAGAGAGAAAAGGGACTGATGAGGAACAAAGGGAAAGAGGGGGGAATGGGAGAGGGATCATCAACCTCGCACCAGAGGATGGGGAATTCTCCGGCGTCGCACCATGGGGGCAGATTCCTTGACGTCGCACCAAGGAAGATGGAGGAGTCTCTCTCGCAAAGGCCAAAACACACAAACAGGTTTTTTTTTTCTTCCAAACTTTCTTCTCCTTGATTCTTGAAACAACATATATATATATAGAGGCTAGATGTGTAACTCCTGACCCTAGAGTTTTCCATTCGACTCTAGAACTTCCCATCTCTTATCCACGTTTCTTTAATTCTTAGAAAATAAAAAATATATATATAATGGACCATAAATGGTCCTATTAAGCGCAAATAAAGGAAACTCCAAGCATTAGATAAGCCATGCATCGTCTCCTGCATCAATGTCCCCTGGTTCAAAAAATTCGTCCTCGAATTTTAAAGTGTGCCAAAATAAATAAGTGGACGACCGGATCATCTGTGGGAATCTTCAAGCAGAGAATCATATCAAGAATCACCAACCGGTCTGCTGCATGCGAATCACAGAAGGTCTGGCGTATCATATCCACTGGAGACTGTAGCAAATCATACATATCCTTGTGCAAGGTAGCTATCATCACATCTTCAGTAAGTGTTGGATGAGGCTTTGAGTCAGCAAAAACATCATCAACAATAAGATATAACTATGCCTCAACAAATAAGTCATGATTCTATGAGATAATAGGAAATGGTGCAGTATCAAGTAGACCATCACTAAACACATCATTAGAGATGCAATCCAATCTTGATCGTCTAAACAATACGTGATCCCAACTGTCAACTATACATGAGGCATCAACCTCGAACATTGTATCACCGATCATATGTAATCCAGAAGCAACGAATAAGTCGTGATCCCAACCAATAACAAGTAAGGGTGCCACTTTAGTTAAACAAGCTAAATACAACTGTTGAAACTTCTCCTGATCATGATAAGTGGAATTAAGAATACGAAAGGATGCCTGGTAACCCTCGGGTCGTAAAAGACAATACTGCCCAGTGGGATCAATTACAACTTGTCGTTCGTCCATCCATTCTCTACCCAAACTAATATATGAACCATGTGGTATAACCTTGCACCATGCATCATCGTAATATCTGACAGATCTGGAAGTGCTTTTGCTCTTTTGAAGATGGGAAAATTGCACACAGGCTCGGTCTCCATAAACAACTATGTAGTCTGTATGGGAGAGAGAATCCACAATAGATTGCGAAATAAAATTTCCGAACGGACTTACAGTAAGAAACACCCTAACTTGCACAGAATTGGATAGGTCCACCTCAAACGTAAAATCCATGGTGAGGAAACGTACCTAAAATTCCGACTTGTAAAAACAAATCGATCCGACTAGAGCAGATGGCATGCAGATCAATGCAACACTGGCTGAAGAAACGGTTGACGAGGTCCGCCTCACTACAATGATGCCAACGGCACGATCAACACGCGAAACAGGGCACAAACGATGACCTCGATATGTGTGCAGAAGTGGCATACAAATCGATGCAAATCGGATCTGATGTCTACTGAAACTGGATGGGTCTCGTTGAGACGAGACCAACGCCGCTGACGACGCTCAAATCGGGGTCCGGGACGACCTCAAACGGCGAGCACAAGCGCCCTCGTAAAGTGTGCAAGTGTAGCACGTAAAACGAGATACTACTTGTACAGCAAGGTCGACTTCGCCGACACAATCCCAACAAGGAAGCGGCTCGCAAATCGGAGCACAGACGAGACCGTGACGTTGGTGGTGCGATAAGGCCTACTAGTGCACCATCTGTGTGCACTGTAATAGACCAACAGGCCGGACCAGCTGTGAACTTGGGTTGGACCCACTGGAGCACCTGGTTCGGACCACCCAGGAACTGGTCATACCATACTTCAATAAAACCCTGCTTTCCTTTAATGGTAGTGGCTCAAACCAAGGGGTTTTAGGTGTGGACCGGTGCACCACGGCTCGAACCACTTGCGAATGGCTCAGGCTCAGACCGAGTCAAACCGGTTTGACCGGTCCTAAATAGAAAGGGCACGAGCCCTTCGTTGGCCCACCCCCCTTTTCTTCTCCAACCTCACCGAACCAAAGAGGGCTCCAGCGGCAGTCGGGTACAGCGGCTCCGTCGGGAAATGACAGCGACGCCAGTGGGAGGCGGCGATGCCGACGGCGGCAACGGAACTGTCGAAGGCTGGCGACAGCGGCGACTACCGCTGGCGATGGCAACAGGGACAGGGGCAAGGGCGGCTAGGGGCATAGGTTGGCTCCGGCAATGGCGGATCCTGGCGGGGGGGCAAGCGGCGGCTGGCGGGGTGAGGCGACGACGGCGTCAGTGCCGGCGACTACGAGAAGGGGAAAGGGCAGCAGCGAACGCTAGCAGGCAGCCTAGTTGCGTCGGTGGCTTTCCGTCTGCACCGTCCTCTTCTTCCTCATCTTTTTCGTTTTCCCTTCTTCACCGAACCAAAGAGGGCAGCTTCAAGGGTTTGGGGTCTCCAGCGCGGGCGGGTGATGCGGCGGGGCGAGGGACGACGACGACCGCGTCTGCAACTGAGCGGTCGCCCGGCAACGACGACGGTGCCGGCTCCGGAGGGGTCGGTGGAGGGATGCGGCGCAGTGGGGAATCGAGGTAGGCTCTAATACCAATAATTGATGGGGAACAAAGGGAAAAGGGGGGGGGGGGGATGGGAGAGGGATCATCGGCTTCGCACTAGAGGATAGGGAATTCCCCGGCGTCGCACCAAGGAAGATGGAGGGGTCTCTCTCGCTGAGGCCAAAACGCACAAACAGATTTATTTTTTTTCTTCCAAATTTTCTTCTCCTTGATTCTTGAAACAACATACATATATATAGAGGCTAGATGTGTAACTCCTGGCCCTAGAGTTTCCCATCCGACTCTAGAACTTCCCATCTCTTATCCACGTTTCTTTAATTCCTAGAAATTTTTTTAAAAAAAAACATAATGGACCATAAATGGTCCTATTAAAAGCAAATAAAGGGAACTCCAAGGATTACATAAGCCATGCATCGTCTCCTGCATCAGGGAATGAATCGATTAGTCAGGATGGGAATGAATCAATTAGTCAGGACAAATCACATATTACCCTCTTAGTAATGAATATAAGAAGAATACTCCTACGACAATGCAACAGCAACAGCAATGGGCAGCAATAGCAGCAGTAAGAGCAGCTCGGCAGATGCAGCGGCAGCAGCAGAACAGCAGCACAGGGGGTGGGGGGTGCGGGGGGTGACCGGGGCGTGGTCCTCCCCCATTAAATGAAAAAAGAAAAGAGGGAGAGAAGAGAGGCCAAGACCCCCCACCGGTTGCCTCCTAGGCCTCCACCGGTGGGGAGTTCTCCCCTATTAAATGCAAGAAGAAGAGAGGAAAAAAAGAGAAGAGAGAGGAGATAGGAGGAACCGGTGGAGGGTCCACCTGTTCACTTCTCCCCCCCCCCCTGTTTCCCACCATAAGCCCACCGGTTGGGGGTCTTTCCCCCTTAGAAGAAAGGAAAAAAGAGAGAGAGAGAGAGGAGAAGGGGGATTAAATGAGCCATTAATGCCCTTGGTTAATGGAGCTTGGATGAGAGTGAAGTGGGATTAACGCCCCCACCCCCACCCCACTAACCAAGAAAAGGGAGTTAAGAGCCAATAATTAGGCCAAGTGTAAGTGGGAGAAGTTAATGCCCCCCTAATTAATAAGGGTCTTCCCCCATTAAAGAAAAATGAGAAAAAAAGAAGGGAGAGAGAAAAGAAGAGAGGTGGGGGTGCACCCCCCATTGGTGGCACCCCCCTCCCACCGTTGGCACCCACCGGTGGGGGTGTCCACTGGCCCCCTCACTCCCTCTCATTCTTACTCGCACTCCCTCTTATTCTTCTCTCTCGGTGATTGGGCAATTAATGCCATTGAGGGCACCACTGGTGCCATGAACCCCCAACAGTGAAAGCCTCCCATCCCTACAAATAGGCCCCATTGGCTGCTGCAACAAGACGGACAAACGAGCACTCCTACATAAGGCTACAAGGGGAGACTGATGAGATTCTACTACAAGTTTTCCAGGATTCTCTTGGGCAGGTTTATGGTTCACTCATATAGTTTGAGTGAGCAAAATCATGTAGCATGGCTCATCCATATCGTTCGGATGACCGATTTTACTGACGTGCATGCCCCTTTGATTAAGGGATCTTTGTGTCCTATTAAGAAAAGGCCCCTTGCACAAACATCCTTGGAGCATGGTTTCCTTATGAAATTTGGAACATTGAAGATTGCTTAATGAGCATGGCCCATTTCAATGGTCATTTAATAATGCTGCCCTAAAGGATACTTAATGGATCCATGCAGGATTTATGACATTGTTGTGCTCTTCACCTATATCCGTTAAGGATACCCTTTAGCTGTTTTGTTTGGACGTCATTAAATCTATCATGCTTGTGGCTGTCATGTCTTGTTTTACGAGCTGGCCCATGATTTTGGGAGTTGGCCCTATTGTTGTCCTAATGATCCAAATGCCCTTGGCCTTCCCATTTAAATTTACACAAGCCCTAAATACCCCTAATCTTGGATGAACAACTAACTAATAACACATGAAGCATGTTCTCACCGACCATGACTTAAATAACACACTTTTAATGTCTCAAAAGACCAAATACCACCATAACCTTTGATAACCCACTTAATCATGGAATGAAGTCAAAATGACCAAAATACCCTTCTAATGACAAAAAAACTGTAAAAAACACAGAAAATGCAAAAAATGTAAAAATCACCCGGCATACCCTAAATACCCCCCCCCGAACCTTAAAAATGACCAAAATTACCAAATATACACCTATTGCACCAAAAATTATTAAAAAACTCAGAAAATCATAAAAAATGTTAAATCACTCAATACAAGTCAAATACCCTTGCAACTCAAGACTCTCTTAAAATGACCAAAATACCCTTTAGCCCCAAAACAACCCAAAAACACATCCTAAGATTTTAAAACCCTCTCAACCTATTGGAACACATCATAAGCATTGAAATGGTCATAATACCATAACACCCTTTAACATTGCATCATTACTAAAAATATCATTTTGGGTTTAAACACTTAAAATCAACCCAAAACTCCCTAAAAACCCCTCTAAACCATCTCACGCCTTTCTAACCCGTCTTAAGCCAAGGTAAAGCTTCAGTTCAATTTAAACTATGCTTTTTGTATTTGTGTGCATGTTGTACTGCTTGATTTCAATTAAGGGCATCATCGGACTATTAATCAAGGGTGATCGATCAGTTGATCGACGTAATTAACACTGATTGAGATCAGTGGGGAAGAGGTCTAATTCTCGGATCCTCGCCTAATCCGAAGTCTTAGACTCCATGAGGGCTCATCCCAAATCCTCAAAGTCTACCCAAAGGTAAAATAAACCTAAGTGCAAAAGTGCAGGTCTTTCCCCCTGCGTCCAACAAACAACTAAAGGCACAGAAGTACAGACCTCTATGATATACCTGTATGGGATGTGCTGATGGCTTGACGTGTCTCTATATTTCTTTGCAAGCCCAAAGTCAATAATGTACACCTGAATAAATGTAGTGAAACACATGCAGGTGGATCAGGGCCACTATGAATGAAAATGCTGATAAAAAAAGTATCAAAGAAACTAGAATAACACCTGATTTGCACGTCTTCCCAAGCCCATGAGAAAATTATCTGGCTTTATATCTCTATGTAGAAAAGATTTAGAATGGACATACTCTATTCGGTTGATCTGAGGGTGATTAAAATGTATGAGAATAGTAAAGAAAGGACAAATAAAATATAGTGTTGTCACATCGGCATACAAATAGCAAGTGAATGAAACTCTACCATTTGATCCGCCAGCATAAGGACAGTCTTCAGAGATAGTTTTCTACTGCAGAAGTTGAATAGATCCTCAAGACTTGGTCCCAATAAGTCCATCACAAGAACATTATAATCACCTTCAACACCAAACCATTTCACATTGGGAATTCCAGCTGCAAAAATAACACAAAGTTGTTAACCACCCCCCAACAGAAAAGAATAAGAGAAAAACTGGTGGATATTGAGTCTATTAGTTTATACTTCCTCCTTGCAAGATTCTGTACAGTTTTGATTCATATAACAATTGAGGATGCTTAGTCTTGACATTTTCCTGGCAAAACGAAGCAAGGAACAAGAATATGAATGAATCAACATAGTCAAGGTACTTAAAATTTCAAAGAGAAAATTTCTTCTAAATATGGAAGCTAATCGACAAAGGGTACATGTTCAGATCAACATAGTCATGGCACTTGAAATTTCAAAGAGATAATTTCTTCTAAATATGCAAGCTAATTGACAAGGGGTACAGTTCAAACCAACATCCTCGAATCGAAACAATAAATACCACTGATTAAAAAACCTTAGAGAAGAGAAGGCAAGACATGGTAAAATTATGTGCAAAATGGGAATTTGTGTAGACGTTTAACTGCAAGAATAGCTAAAACACTGAGTTATTGAACATGTATGATGCAAGATTGTTACAACATAACTAAGGAAACTGCAAGCAGAATAGTCAAGGAAAAAACAGGCAGTCTACTGTAGTACCTTTGAATGAAACAACTTAATACACAGTTCATGACAAGATCATTACAATTACTATCATGAAAGATCAAATATGATGCCTCAAAGAAGAGGCATTTGCTAATATATTCCTCTTACATGCAACATTGCAGAATCCAGAATTGCCATTCTTACATACGCATCAATTAATGTAACCCCAACGCATAAAGCTAAGTGCAAAAGTACTCTTGTGTTACTTCTTCTCCAAAAACAGGTCACAGTCAGACTGTCAGAGTGGGAGATCATTTTTTCAATTATATTCATGAACTGGGGGTATTTCGGCACTAATATTTACACAGTAGGGGCATTTTGGCAATGGTTAATCAGGATATTATAGATATTTTACAACTCTAGTGACATTTTAACTCGAGTTGGTTACATTTATCTTACAGCAGGTTACGGCATGTAATGGTAGGGGCATTTTTGCATTTAATTTTACAGAGTAGGTTCATATAATTAGCCTGTATGGAAGAGTGACAATGCTGTAATTTAGCATGTAAGCGGTTTATATTTGCAAATATCCCTCAAAGAAATCATAACCTTTGTCCAACAAATAACGAGGGAAGACACAGTACAAAAAGATTGGATTAATAAAGGTTATGCTGCTTTTAAGTAATGAAGAATATGCCGTTGTCCAGCATTAATAATAGAGGATGGCCAATGTTCTTTTCGAAGGTGAATAATGAAGGACAAATAGTAAAGTGCATCTAAAAATCACTTTTGTCTTTTTTGGAATTAAAAAAAACAGTTTTCAACTTGCACCCTCCCATGACATGAGGGAGGGGTTCAGGATGCTTTTGTCAGCCAGGTGGTGGAGGGCGCCCTTGCACAAACTACTGGAGCCCTCGGTTCAGGAGAAGTTTGAGAGAGGAAGAAATGGAGAAGCTGCTCTTACTGCTCCAATGGCTTGAGCCAGTACTTATCAACCCAGCTACTGAGGATCTGTGGTCTTGGAGATGGAGCAAACAACGGACCTTTTCAGTCAAGTCAGTCTAAGATATCATTTCAGACGGGGGGTGCAGATTCAGCTTCTACTTTGCAGTTTGGGGGGTTAAAAGCCCTCCAAAAGTGCAGTTCCTGTTGTGGAGGGCGGCCCTAAATAGGCTCCCTACTCGTGACAGGCTGGCCAGATTCATACCTGATATTCCTTCCAGATGCTGTCTATGTACTGAGGAGGAGTCACTGGATCATCTATTGACATCTTGTTCTTTTGCTTTAAAAGTGTGGTATGTCTAGGATAGCGCCCAAGGTGGATTGTGCAGCCCCTCTTTCCATGGACAGCCTGCTCCGTTCTTGGGGAAGAAATTGGACATTGAAGCAAGATCGAGAGTTGTGGTGACTGATCCTTCGTACTACTAGTTGGGCCTTACGGATGGAGCGGAATAGCAGGATTTTCAGCAGGGAAGCCAATACCCCGCTCAGGATTGTCTCTTTTGTTTGTGACAAGGTCATTGGGTGGGCCAACGTCTATTGGAATTGAGTTCTTGTAACTCTTCCTTGTTTTGTTGTCTAGAGGAAAGTTGATTGTGGGTTACACCTTTTTGGGCCTTTGTACCGGGGGGTGCAAATATTCTCCTTTCTATATATAATACAAGTGGTACTATCTACATTCAAAAAAAATAACATGAGGGAGGGGTTGATGACTTTGTGTGTGTTGATGGGAATCCCTCTGATGCACCTACTGATATCTAACTGACCCTCGCTCAGGAGGAATTTGCAAGATCGGGAAGTCGATGATTTAGTACAGTTGCTGGAACTCTTGCAAGAGTAACATATGGACCTGTCCTCTCAGGGTTCGTGGCTTTGGAAGTAGAACTCTTCAGGGACCTTCTCCATCAAATCAGCTTACTCTGTGTGATCACTGATGGTGGCATCCAATTCCCTTTTGCTGACTGTGTTTGGAAGAATAATAGCCCCCTAGAGGTGCAAATCCTCTTATGTAGAGTATCCTTGGAGAGGCTACCTTCCAGTGACAGAATCGCCAGGCTTGTGCAGGACATAAACACTGTGTACTGCCTCTGTGGGTTGGAGCAAGAGACCCTGGATATTGCTTTATGCCCTGTACCTACTCTCGTGAACTTTGGCAGCTGCTCTCTAGGAGAATCCATTATCATATCCTTTTGGGGAGCTCGGTCGAGAAGCTCATCACTTTGTGGTCCAAGGTTTGGTCTTGTAAGGGGGACTGCATTCTTTGGTGGCTGATCCTCCATGAGACAATCCAGACTATTTGGATGGAGAGGAACAAAAGAATCTTCGAGAGAGAATCGAGGCCTCCAGAGACACTATCTTCTTTTGTTTGTGATAGAGTGAGGGAATAGACCCACATTTCTTCTAACGTGGACTGCTCTAGCTCAGCTCTTTTTTGTCTTGTTGGGGAGGGTTAATGTTAAGCTTTTCCTTTCTGTTGTTTTGTATTCGGGGGCATTACACCTTCTTGGTGTTTTTGTACAGGGCCCTTTTGAGAGCTTACACTCTTATACTTGTGCATCCCTTCTTTTCAATATATAATTGTGGTACCATCGACTTTTCCCAAAAAGGATCAGTTTTCTTCTAATGCTAAAATACTATGAAATGGCACAGACTACTTCTAACTGATTGTTTGTGTTTCAATATCGATGAGACATTTTGTAGTAAAGGAAACAGTGAATAGGTAATTGTTGGCACATGCATTGTTTATGACACTGCTTACCGATCCAACTTGTGCACCTATTACCAAATGATGCTCATGTCTATAAGATGCCTTTCTAAGAATCTGCCATCATCTTGTGAATTGTGCGCCTCAATTATCATTGTCTTGTGAAATATACACATTTGTACACATCAGCAATCATTCATGACTCATATTTTTCTCCCTGCTCTTCCTCCCTTTCTTCTTGCACTAGCATGAAAGAAGACGACGTAATGGTGGAGTGGCATATTACTTCCAAATTTCAATCAAAGAAAACCCCTCGCCCAAATAACATAAACTTGGGAGTGGTATATCTGCTCTTCATTCATTGGAGCGGGATGGAGCAGGTGAGAGAGGGGGTGTCCTTGAAAGGAGCAATATAAGTGTCAACTAAGGCTCCATTTGATAATGATTCTGCCTCAAATTTGGAGTCCTCAGATTTGGTGAGAATCTGAAAAGTGCAAAAAAAAATCAGCGAAAAAAAGTAGATGGGTTTTCTAAGAATCTAAATTTTGTTTCATGTTGAAAAAGGGCCTCTTGTTGATTCCTGATGAATCTTTTGAAAAGGAGATAGAACGGGAATCTTAGGATTCTAAAAAGTAACATCTCTTTCTTTTCCTTTTAATCCTCATAAAGTTCCTAAAAGGGAGTAATATAAGCATAAAAATGTTCTCTAACGTGTCTTTAAATTTGAGTTCTCATGGTCTATTCAAATGAGATTCTAAAAAGTAAACAATTTCTCCTAAAATTTGAATTCAAAAGATGATGATGTGGTTCTTTTCAAAATCTGAATTCTTCCAAAATTTAAAATCCCAAAATTGTTACCAAATGGAGCCTAATTCTCCTTTATGAAACTAAAAAGCTGTTCCAGAGGACAATACAGAACAACTGTGCAATCTACATATTCGGTCCATCCTAGCATTCATTTTTATAAGTGATCAACCAATACAGAATTGCAAGCAGTGGCCTAGACAGCAAGGTAGGAGACTGCTCATTGCTTGCCTTGGACGTCTACATGACTGTAGGTGCAGAGAGTGTAAAAACATTATATGCAAGCACCAAATACAGCACAAAATGAGCTAACAAAAGAGTACCTCTACGGCCTTCGAACTTGAGAATATGTTTTGTAACTTCCAACGGTGTCCGTGATAACACACGGCAATTCAGTGAGTCATGAACTCATTACAAAGCTTTCAAATACGTGCTACAGATGTACATGCTGCAGATATTTCAAATCCAAGTATTCCGTATATTCAGAATCTTTCCTAATGATTTCCAAAGTTATTCCTTTAGCAATCCCTTAAACAATACCTCAAGAAAAAATATGTAGAGATGGTTGTTTGTCATAATCCTATTTTCATGGAGTAAGAAAAGCTTTCAACTGGTATGTGCTCCATATGATACGATCAAATCTTCAAAAACATTCGCCATTGGTACACACGATGCCTAAAATCAGATGAGGCCTTCAAATCAGCCAGGCCAAAATTTCTCCATTTTAAATTCAACTAAATTGTACAATGAGACTTCATATGAAGTTGACAATCGTCAAAAGTTGTTTAAAATTTGTTTTTTCCCCGTTGAAATAACATTGCTGAATGTATGAAAAATAGCATCAAACAATCACGAGCAAAAAATAATAACTGTTTGGGCAAGATGGACATGGTAAAAAGGAAAAGCCAAGCAAAAAGAACCTTACGAGCTTAATGGCCACTTCTTCATTCGTCTGGATGTTAGTCCCTGCAAAACACAAGCAAGTACAAGCAAAAAACTTCTTAAAAGAGGGGGAAATTCCAGAAGGAGAAATGTGAGTTCAACTAGCAAATGGTAGAGAAACATGAAAAACATGGCCGAATTATAATGCCAAAAAAACGAAAAAGAAAAAGCAGACCTAGATAGATCTCTCCAAACGATCCGCTCCCTATCTTCCTACTCAGGCGGAACTTATTTCCCACGCGAGGCTCCATCGGCGCAACAATCAAAACGCAAAGGCCAAAACGCTAATCTTCGAACACCCAACTAGAAAACCGACCAGCAGAAATCACAAATCACATCAGAAACCCAGACCCCCTTCCCGATCCACACCACGCCCTTCCCCTTCCGCTTCACCCATGAAATCCCCCCAAAACCAGCACACAACCACAAGTCCTCAGATCGGCGACCATCGCCACTCTCCGGCGACACCGGTAAGTGCGAATCTGCAGCTGCCGGAGACCGATCGACCAGAGATGCTAGGGTTTCCAGAGATAGACAAAGACTAGCTTCTGGTCTCCGCTCTTAGGGTTAGCAAAACAGTGGCAAAATAAGAACCGAGGAAAGGAAGACGAGGGGGAGGAAAGGAAGAGGCGGATTCGTCACAACATCCCCCACACGCTTCGATCCAATCGAGGACGACGACGACCCCCTCCCCCCCCAAATAGCAGACAATCTGGACCGCCTCCGCCCTCCTCCCTCTCTCCCTGACCCCGCTTCCCCCCTCTTTCTCTCTCTACCTCCCTCTCTTTCTCTCTCTACCTATCTGTCCATCTCCCTCTACCTGCCTCTCTTTCTCTCTCTACCTATCTATCCGTCTATAGGTTTCTCTCTCTTCTCTCTCTCTCTGACATTAGGGCAGCCGGCGGGCACGGGGAAGAGTGAGGGGCGAAATTTCCGCCCCACGAAAGCGAGACGGTTCTGGATGACTTCTTTGGATGCTCCCTACGTTAACTTTGAATTCTCATTGGCGAACGTCAGCAGTGGTTGGGACTTTGATGCGTGTGCTTGACGTCATGCGTAGTTGAGGTTCTACCAATCTTGGCGATCTAAAGTGGATTGTTCGCACCTACCTCTCGCGAGAGCTCCCCCCCCCTGACCCGGCACGGTGGGAGTCCGCTTACTACAGTGCACTGCGTTCTCTTGTCACGTGCCTCTCGTGTGGTGACGTGGCGGATCGGACGGGCGGCGCGCCGCGGGCTTATTGCCGCGGGAGTGCTTCCTGGTCTGAATCAGATTGTTTGGGGCCTTGGGCTTTCAATAACTCGAGTTTAATTTGATCCTACCCAATTATTTCTCATAGTACATGATGTAGACTGGATCTATCACGATCGGATTCCGAGGCTGGAATCCGAAGAAGTGGATCCGAATCCGGTTCGAATCGGTGCTATCGAGATCCGACGGGGATCCGGAAGGCCAAAGAGGCGGAGGCGAAGACGAGGATCCGAAGGCCGAAGGGCGCTTCGATCGGAGCGGGCTCGTCTCCGGGAAGTCGGGGCCGAGGCTCCTTCGGGTTGCACTGTCGACAAGCGATGAAGCCGAGGCCGACGGTCTGAGGCTGGAAGGGTCTCGGACTCGGCTTGCTCTTGGATAGTGAGCCCAAAAGCTCTTTTGCCGGACGAGGGGACAGCGCGGGGCCGAGTCTCCTGTCGCAGGGCAGCCGTCGTACGGCGTCGAGACCAGGGAGAAGAGTCCGAGGTCGGCGGTCGAGACCGACTCGGGAAGGTCGGCGATGATTCAAACAGAACCCCTGCAGGAGGGAAAGAAGAAGAAAGACCGGTCAGCAGGAGTCCCGAGCTCTGGCCCTTAGGAACTCCCTCCGACGGTCAAATTAGCTTCTGAAGATAATTCGATTCAAAATGCAAAAAGTAACTTTAATGTTATTTGGACCGTAGTCCTTAAGGGTCTCGGAGGCAAAGAGTTGCATACCTTTGGCAATAAATAGCGGTGTATTTATAGCAGAGGATAGAGGTTAACGGTGGTAGCCGATATAGGACTATGTTTGGGCTTACTGGTAAACCGCCATAGTGCCGGATCCGCCACCGGAGTGGGCCGGACTCGACTATCGGGCCGAAGGGGGTTGGACCGCTGAGGAGCCGAAGTCTACTGGGCCTTGGGCTGCCGTGCTGTTCCCGGGCCTTAGGCTGATGGGCCGCTGACGGGCCGAAGCCTGTTGGGCCGAGAGCGACGGTGCCGCTTGTGGGGCCGAGGGCTGCTGGGCCGCCGATAGGCTGGAGGCTCCCGGAGGACCTGATACTGCTGCTGTTGGGCTGAACGGGATTTGGACCTGCTCTAATGGGCCGAATCGGATTCTGCCTCATCAGTACATATGTTATATATTATGCATATACATTTGTTATACTAGGAATATATGTTAAATTCTAACATTTCATTTTTTACAATCCCCATAGTCTAATTTAAGAAACTAACCCGTACAATGCACGGTATTTATGTAAAATTATTTAAAATATATAATAATTTTAATTCTAAGAGAAAAGTATCATATTAATTTAAATAACTTCGTCTTAGTAAAATTTAATTGTAAGCAAATAATTGAATATAAATATAATTGTGTATAGGAAATATTAAACTTTTAATTCTAAAGACTCTAATTTGAATGCATTTCGGTCGCATGTTAAACTGTATTAGTGCTAGTTATTTGAGTTTAATAGAGAGATCTTAAGATATCTAAAATTGTGTTGAAAAATAATAATAATAATAATAATAACATACAGTAAATAACAAAGTAAATATAATTTTTATATGAAGATTACGATAAAATCATAACAGCATGTAAATTAGGTAAAATATTATCGAATACAATAGATGACCATAGTATTACCACGTAATAAATAATTTAAAAGCATCGTTATTCAAAAATAGATCTTTCATAAAGAGTATTGTCAATGAAGGTGATTTCAAATAAAGATACATAAGATATACTTCTAACTTTGGAGTTGCGAACTGTCTTATTTATTAGGTGTCTTACCGTATATATTAATATACTTAAAATATAATATATTATATGCTATAACTAAAAATATTATAACTAAAAAAATATCATATGTGACTATAAATATAAAATATTATATAATATGGCAATTACTAACATATAAAAATTAACATAATAAATACAAATAATATATGCCAAAAAAATATATAACATATGAGTTAAATAAATTTATAAGATAAGTAAAATAAAATAGAGTAAGAAAAATATTTAAGAATAATATTATTTTATATTCAACATTAATATAATTTAGATTTTTAATATATTATATTATATTTTTATTATAATATAATTAAATTATAATATAAATATTTTAAAAATAATATTTTTATTATCAACAAAGTTCCTCGATTTTAAGAAAGTTATGGCCTCCTGGTCTGCTTATTCCGACCATTAATGAGTTATTTTGAAATAGGTGGAAAGATAGAGAATTATAACCGTTAATGAGTTGTTTTAAAATAGATGGAGGTGAAAGTTATGGTTATCAACGTTTTTTTTTTAAATGAGTAAGGGTAAGAAGGAATAAATAATCATAAAGGTTGTGGCATTAATGACTTCTCCTAATAATTGTTTAATAAGTTTTTGTGGCGAAAAATAATATGAGAGCGATCAGTTGGGTTAAAAATTTTATTTTATTAATATAGTATAGATACTTAAAAATATTAATATGTTATATATTATAACTAAAAATATTATAATAAAAAATATTATATGTACCTATAAATATTAAATATTATATAATATAAAAATATTAACATATAAAATTAATTTGATAAATAACAAATACAAATAATATACGACAAAAAAGTATATAACATATAAGTTAAGTAAATTTATAAGATAAGTTTAATAAAATAGAGTAAGAAAATTATTTAAGAATAATATTATTCATACTTAATACAAAAATAATTTAAAATTTTAAATTAATTTATACTATTTTATTATAATATAAATAAATTAAAAATAATTGACTTATATTAAAGATGTTCCTTAATTTTGGCAGGACTATTGGCCCTGCTCTCCTACGTCTGTCATTAAGAGAGAGAGAGTTAGTCTTGAGAGATAAAAAAAGAATTACGACAATTAATGAGTGGTTTTAAAATAGGTGAGGTGAAACTTATGATCATTAATGAATTATTTTGAGATAAGTGGGGTGAGAAAGAAAAAGAATAATCATAATGGTTATGAGAATTAATGATTTTTTCTTAAGAATTGTTTAATATTTTTTTTAGAGGAAAAACATCTTAGAGTGTCACATCAACAATATTAAAAACTATGTTTTATTAGTATAATATAAATTATGTACAATCTCTATTCAGTGAAAACTTTATATATTAATTTCACTTTTATTTGAAAAGTATCCCAAAACATTCAAACAAATTGGGTTAAAATATATCAATCTCCGTCACGATATTATTGAGTTGATCGAAGTTTCTGACATTGGTTCCGATCAGTTTCTCATTTATTTTAGATTTCAAACCCCATTTGCACAATTTCACTGCGTCCTCATGGACCGGAGGATTGTCGCATCTCATACTGAGGTTCCGCCATTTCTTAATATAATCTACGGCGGACTCATTCTTCTCTTGTTTAAGTGTCACTAATTCAGTAATAGTGACCTTTCGCTCTGATACTTTGAAGCGATCAAAAAACTTTTTCTGCATTTCTTCCCAACTACCTATAGAATTGGGCTTCAACTTGACATACCACTAGAATGCCGTGCCGGTAAGGGAAGTTGAGAAGAACCTTAAGAGGTATGCCTCTTCCGTTGCCAGCTCTCCCAGGTCGCTCATATAATGAGCTATATGCTCTTGGGCTGAGCCTTCCCCATCGTATCTTGTGACTTTAAGGCGCTTATTGTGATCTACTGGAAGTTTTTTGAACATATGACGAACCGGAAAGGGTACCTTATATAAGTCAAATGTGCTTATTCCTTCGTCCTATTCGGCCATCTTGGCCTTGACAATTTGCTCAATTAAGTATTTTTGCGATGCTGTCGCATAATCTGCTAATGTACGTGATTGTTGAGTATTATAATTGGGTTCTTCAGCCCTGTCTTCCTGAATCTCTTCAAAGCTGAAATTGACCTCAACAACCGGAGGTCCTATTGGTGCAGAAATAGCCCTAGGCGGAGGTAGATTTACTGGAAGAGCGGAAGCCAAAGAGAATTATGACAATTAATGAGTGGTTTTAAAATAGGTGGGGTGAGACTTATTATCATTAATGAATTATTTTGAGATAAGTGGGGTGAGAAAGAAAAGAAATAATCATAATGGTTATGAGAATTAATGATTTTTTCTTAAGAATTATTTAATATTTTTTTTAGAGGAAAAACATGTTAGAGTGTCACATCAACAATATTAAAAACTATGTTTTATTAGTATAGTATAAATTATGTACAATCTCTATTCAGTGAAAACTTTATATATTAATTTCATTTTTCTTTGAAAAGTATCCCAAAACATTCAAACAAATCGGGTTGAAGTAGGATGGACTTGCGTTGAGCATTTGCCAACCCCTAAACCAACCCAATACTGATCGTCTATAGACCCAATTTAAAATAATTTTCTTTTATATGTTTGAAGTGTCCTGATTTTTCTTATAGTTGCATTACTGTAAATTATTGGGTTTCAAAATTTTATTGGACTACGTGACATCTCTTTTCCATATGATTACAATTTTCAGCCTTTCAATAATCAAAATCCAAATATTTAACATGAAATGGTGTTAAACTAAAATAAGAATAAATTTGTTTTTACTCATTTTAAAACTAACGATTTTAAATATGTTATAGTGTGTTACATCAAATCAAAATGATCCTTCAGTGATGAAATATGTAAGAGTAATACTTACTGTACACCTCACGGGTGCAGCAAAATAAATAAATAAATATATATATATATATATATATATATTCTTTTTGTATCAATTTTTATGGTCGACGTAAAGAAAATATTTTTTTGATTTTTTTAGTTTTTTTTTTTTTTAATGGTTGGCCCTATCTTGTTTGACATTTCCGTATAATTGATCTCTCATTAGATGATCCAAAAATTTAAAAGAATGGAAAAAATGAACCCTAATGAACAGTGAAGATATCTTTAATGAGTCGAGTCCAATAAAGTGAGACTAATTTTTTTAATTTTTTAAAGTCATTCAATCGAAGATCATGCTGTACGAATATGTCGAACATTATGGGGCTGACCATAAACAAATTTTTAAAAAGTTATTTATTCGGCATGCATGAGGTGCAACAAATATTAAGCAATGTGTAATTCTAGTTTCTGGTCACTAAACCCAATTAGAAACTAACCCATTTGGCGCATTAAGTGGCAGGGGTGAGGGCTATAAATAGATCCGGATATTTCGGGTTCCTATTTGAAATTGCGGATAAATATCCGAAGCAGAAATCCGACGGATTATAAACAACGAAGCGGTAACGGAAACGTTATATCCGACTCTATATCCGCTCCACAAGAAGATTTACACATAGCCGTTAGATCTAAAGATCCAATGGTTTATATATAAATTGGCTTGATGGTATCTCAACCCCTTGCGTTGCCCAATTGTGTTCGCAGTCTGTCCCCATCGGCCAGCCTCTATCTAGGCGCAGGCCATTCCTGCCCCCATCGGCCTCCCTATCTGCAGCTCCTCCACCACCAAGAAGCAGCCGTTGCAACACTTCCCCACCGGCTTGCCGCCGGCGCCAGTATGTCATGCAATCTCCTCCTCATCCTTCTCTTGTTCTACCGCTGCCAACAAAGTCGTTCTTTCAGCGCCACCAGAAGCCATGCTTTTTTTTGATTTTCTTGTGTATAATAAACTCATACAAAGGAGGGGGAAAAAGGTGTAAGTTTCGTTACGTGCTGCAATTATATCCATATTCAATAATATGTGTCTTTCCATTTTCGTTGACATACTCATATTCTGTTCAGATTTAAACGTATCTCCTGGCACGGGGTACTGCCCGGTAGGCATTGGTCACTGAATGTTTTAATTGCTTAGTCTCGGATCATTCCGTCTGTAGGCCATCCATTAGGGCTGTCAATGGATATCCGAATTCTGTTTATTCGATCCGTTTCTGATTCTGTTAATGGATACGGAACCCGTTAAAATTTACCTGTTAAGTTATCGAAAACGGAAATAGGTTTCCGATGATTATCGGAGTCGGAAATCGAAGTAGATGTTTCCGCATCCATTAACCCATTTTCATTTTCGATAATTTATATATGTTATATATATTATTTTATCAGATATAATATGTATCGTTAGATGAACTTTTTCTCCGGTCAGAATCTGTAAAAGAAGGAAAACTCCTAACCCCCCTTTCCCCTATCGTTTGAGCTTGGCGTGGCGGCTGTTTCCAATTTCTACCGAGGTCTCCAATCCTCCACTCCAACTCCACGCTCCACAGTCCACACGCCGGCCACAGGGAAGAGTGAGCAGCGAGCACATTGGGCAGCGCCGGCGGCCAAGGAGATACAGGACCTCCGGTCCTCCACTGTCCACGCGGTCGCGACCGGCAAGCACACTGCGCGGCGCCGGCGGCCAAGGAGATAGGGGACCTCCGGTCCTCCACTGTCCACGACTCCACATAGTGGCAACCGGCAAGCACACAGGCGGTGCCAGCGGCCAAGGAGATAGAGGATCTCCGGTCCTCCACTGTCCACGGCTCCACACGGTGGCAACCGGCAAGAGTGGGTGACTGGGTTGCATTCTTTTATCCTGTAAATTGGGTATCTTTGATCAGAGCCATCGTTAGAAGGTACACATACAGAGCTGCATTCTTTATCCTGTGACTCAATTCTAGGATGTGTGTAATAAAGCATAAGTTTAGTGTAAATTGGAAACTAAGATTCATAGAAGATTAATTAAGGAGACTCTTAAGGAGGAAAACATTGGGACAAGAACGTCGGAGATTGAGATAGGTCCACAGTCCATGGTAGGTTGGCCGAAGATTGAGATAAAATGCCAGTGTCACAGTCATCGCGGCAGATGGGGCTGGCCAGAAGAAACATATATATTTCTACCCGGTTAGAAGGTCACCCAGTCCTGTTACAACTGAGAAATACAGATTAAACGTAGGATGTGGAGGTGTGAGAAGTTCCAGTGTGATCCCGGTAGGAATTTTTGTATTTAGAAATTCTTGTATAGGTAGATAGATAATACATGTTTCTGTTCTGAGGCGTAAGTATCATACACATAGGTAGGTCTGATTAGTTACTGTAGTGTTAACTTGATTAGTTACTGTAGGTCCTCCCGTAAATTTTACTGTAGCAACAGAGAAGGCCCCCTCTCCATCAACATTTTGAATGGTGACGTTTGGGTTGTCAACAATCCGGTATGTAATTTGTAAATGATGGTGTTAACTGTTAAGTGCTAACAATTTATTTGTACATAAATTGAAATCTTGTGGATTTAGAATTTTAAATTATTAGAAGAAAGTTTAACAAATTGAATATTGGCGGTGATTTAATATAGTGACGAAGATCCGATAACTTCCGTTTTATTTCCGTTTCCGTTTCCGCTTTTCCGATAAAAAGCGGAAATGGATGCAGAAGCGAAAAGACTCACTTCCGTTTCCGTTTCCGTCTCCGATAAATCTTATAGGAAACGGAAGCGGAAGGTGTCACTTCCGTTTCCGTCTCCGACCCGTTGACAACCCTACCATCCATTGATTGTTTCATCACAATATGCTTGCTTCGATTTTCCTCGGAGACTTGAAACTAGTTTATTGTTTCTCTTGTGCAACTAATCTCGTATTTCATACAAAAGTAATTATGTTGTCTGCTTTAATATCAGATTATAATTTCAATCATAGAGATAATGACTTTTTAGACAAATATTTTATTTTCTAAATGCATTTTCTATATATCCGGATATTTATCTGTATCCACTCCGGATTTGGAAATTATCCGGAAACAATATCCACTATGCATCCGGATGGTAAACGTCGATACAGATAATCCGTTTACGATAAACAATATCCACTATGTATCCGGATAGAAGAGCATATCTATTCCATTTATCATAAACAGGTCATGTTCACTCCCTTTGCCCATCAACTCTTTTGTTGTTGCTACCTCTTACAGTGCTCTAAACTTGCTGCAAAAACCCACCACAGGAGGAAGAAGAAGAAGAAGAAGAAGAAGAAGAAGAAGAAGAAGTACCCATGCTTCGCAGATCACTAAATCCTCTCCTCTCCAATGGCGTTCTCCGAAGGATTCCACTTATTGCGCCACGTTCTAGTCCACCTCCAATATTTTCTACTCATCTTTCTTCTTCTTCTTCATCTTTTGAGAACCCTAGTTCTCTCCCCGCTTCTTCGCCTCACAAAGAAGGGGATGAGAAGACTCAAGATCCCCGCTCAGCGACCACGATATCCATCGATCGCTCCAGCCTGTTCAATCCATCTCGTAAGTTTTGTTGTTCCCTAATTTGTTGCTATTATCTGTTTTTGTTTTCTGATGTTGATATTTCTTCTGAGCTGTTGAGCTGTTTTTTTCTTTTTCTGCGGATGTTGCAGCGCATTGCCACGAGCCTTCCATGGATTCCCAGTTGGTTAAGCATCTCAAGAGTGTTATTAAGGTCAGGGATTCCCATTTCGGTTTTTCTCCTGTCTTTTTCCTGATTCTTGTTTGGTGACAAGTTGCTCAAGTTTTAGATTGTTTTTTTTTTTCTTAATTAGGGCCAGGTGATTTGTTTATTTAGTCTTATTGTTTTTCTTTGTGATTTTGTTGTTGCATATGTTTTTTTTTAAGAAATTGTGGATTATACCACCTTGTTGTTGCCTATGTTGTCACCTGGAAGATGACATTTTTGTGGCAATGGGAGAATGGGATCATTCTTGTGCGTTATATAACTCTGTAATGTGCTTGGTCACTGGGGTGCTGGGGCCTCCCCTACCATGATTCTTTTCTACAGCTGGAGAGAAGTTAACCCGCATTCACTTCTTTAACCGGAGCGCCTCGCTCCCTTGGGGCTTTCCCTTTATTAGGAAGTGTAGCGGGATAGTTGGCGAAGAACATCTCAATCTCCGTCACGATATTATTGAGTTGATCGAAGTTTCTGACATTGGTTCCGATCAGTTTTTCATTTATTTTGGGTTTCAAACCCCATTTGCACAATCTCACTGCGTCCTCATGGACCGGAGGATTGTCGCATCTCATACTGAGGTTCCGCCATTTCTTAATATAATCTACGGCGGACTCATTCTTCTCTTGTTTAAGTGTCACTAATTCAGTAATAGTGACCTTTCGCTCTGATACTTTGAAGCGATCAAAAAACTTTTTTTGCATTTCTTCCCAACTACCTATAGAGTTGGGCTTCAACTTGGCATACCACTAGAATGCCGTGCCGGTGAGGGAAGTTGAGAAGAACCTTAAGAGGTATGCCTCTTCTGTTGCCAACTCTCCCAGGTCGCTCATATAATGAGCTATATGCTCATGGGCTGAGCCTTCCCCATCGTATCTTGTGACTTTAGGGCGCTTATTGTGATCTACTGGAAGCTTTTTGAACATATGACGAACCGGAAAGGGCACCTTATATAAGTCAAATGTGCTTATTCCTTCGTCCTATTCGGTCATCTTGGCCTTGACAATTTGCTTTATTAAGTGCTTTTGCGATGCTGTCGCATCATCTGCTAATGCACGTGATTGTTGAGTATTATAATTGGGTTCTTCAGCCCTGTCTTCTTGAATCTCTTCAGGGTTGAAATTGACCTCAACAACCGGAGGTCTTATTGGTGCATGAATAGCCCTAGGCGGAGGTAGATTTACTGGAGGAGCGGGGGCCACCCTTTGCTGCTCCTCTATTTTCTGTATTAGGCCATATAGCAAGGCCTTTAATTGTTGATTTTCCTGCCTTATTTCCTCGATAGTCTGAGGTTGTGCTTGTTCTTGTAGCAGCTGTGCAACTCCAGGCTCTCGGGCATTAGTTGTACCTTCATCGGTTCCTCTAATAGTGTCACCGAGATTGGCTTGAGATGACTTTGCGCCCTGGCCCACTTGGCCCAACAGGCGCATAGCTTGCTCCATTTGACGGGTAGTTGGCCCACCCCTTTGCGTCATTCCAGCGACATTGCTCGGCTCTTCAGACTGAGAAGGTTGCCGATTTGTTGTACTAGAAGTATAGCAAGTATATATCCGGATGTCATCATCTGTCATCCGTGTGGTTCTTTTCTTTCTCTGCGCTGGTCGTACCAGGGCGCCGAGTCTTTCAAAGACGGAAATCCGTTTTTGGGCATATTCTTCTGCTTTGCAGACATTCTTCTTTCCTTAGCTCTGCTTCGGACGAGGCCAAGTTGTCGGATGGATTATTTCCCTCACCGGCTCTGCGGGCTGGGGAGGTTGTTGTTCTGCTAGGGTGGCCCTAGCCTTGCGTATTTCGCGGACTTCCTTTTTGGTCACCCACATTTTCTTAAGGCGGAGAGCATGCCCCTCCTTGTAATTGCCCCCACCTTGGGGAATAGTATCGTCCTGTGCTTGGGATGCGGTGTTGCCCCCAGCATATTGGAGTGCAGCAGGCGCATGCTGGCGAACAACGGCCTTTTGCGATCTTCTCTTCTTCTTAAAGGTTGCCACATCTTGGCAAATCTTTGGCAAAATCCCAAACCGATTGCGGACTGGAATCGTCGGGACATGCCAGGTTTTGAGAATAATCGGCTCTTCGCCATCTAGGCGGATACGCATATCCCCAATCAATATTGTCTTTCCGGTCCGAGATGGACTCGGTGGAGTACCCTTCCGCTTCTGTCTCCTGCTGGATGAGGCGGCGGGAGATGTGCTGATAGTATTGGTGGTGTAAACTATCTGTCGTTGCGCATCTTTGTTGACTTTCTTTGCACGGGAGGCGCGCTTCTTTTGTACCGGAGCAGGTTCTGGTGTTGGGATCACTCCCAAGAAATATGGTGACCCCACAACCGCGGAGAAATCGCCAAAACAAGTTGGAGTAGTGAGATACCCACATTGAGCATGGGTTGCCACCACAAGTGGGCCATACGTGACCCTTGCTGCCATTGCTGTCTATTGAGTAGAAAGCTTGATCACCTGCATAAGACACGGCAAAGTTAGTAGTAGAGTTATGGTGAGGGCATCATCGGACGGAGAGATGAAGGGAAAGAGAGGTTCCACCGGGCGTGCCATCTGTTGGTTCGGGACCTGACCTAGTATGTCTCTCCTATCGGATTTGAGGGATCCGGTCATATTTTAGGGTCTTTTTGTTTTATCTGGAGAAATATATGTCGGTTTTATTTATTGGACTATGAGAGCTTAAGATTAGTCCTCAGGGAATCCGGGACTTCGGATCAGGCGAAGATCCGAGTATATGACCTCTCTCCACTGACCTCGGTCAGTGTTAATTACGTCGAGCAACCACTCGACAATCCTTGATTAACCGTCCGTATGATGCCTTTGTAACATGCAACACTACTACTACATGCAGCACATGCATATGAAGATATGTTTTAGGTTAAGCTCTTGGCCTCACCCAAGTTTATGATGGGTTTATATGGTTCTGGATTGACTCCAAGTTATCTGGATTGATTCCAAGTATTTTAGACCCATAAGGGTATTTTTGTAATTATGCCAAGTTGGAGGGTATAGGGGTATTATGGTCATTTTAAGTTTTTTAGCATTTTAGGAAAACTTGAAAACCCTTAGAATGTATTTTAGGATCATTTTAAACATATTTAAGTTATAGTGGTATTTTGGTAATTTTACTTGAAATCGGATTTATTAGACTTAACGTCTATATTTTTCCTGAGATTTTTTATTTATTTTTAGCATATTGAGAGTATTTTGGGCATAAGAGAGATTTTGACATTTTTTAAAGAATTTTATGTGATTTTTACAAATTTTATTGTGGATGAGGGTATTTTTGTAATTTCATTAAGTTTTTAGGGGTATTTTAGATATTTCAAAAATTTTATATACTTTCAGATTTGATTTTCTGATTTTTACTGAATTTTACTGATTTTTTTATTAATTTACTGATTTTTATTAATTAATTGAATATATGAAGGATATTTAAGTTATATTTTTGGTTTTATATGATTTTCAGATTAGGTTTCTACTTTTTACTGATTATTATTGATTTTTACAGAAATTTTCTGATATTTATATTTATTTTACTTATTTTAAATCATTTTTACAAGTTTTATTAATTAATTAATTAATCATGAATGGTATTTAAGTCATTTTTAATTTACGTATATTTTTTTTTCATGAATCTATGCTTAGTTATGTATGGAGTGAGGCCAAGATTAGGTTAAGAGTATGTACAGATTTTTAATTCATTCTTTTTTAGAGTAATTAGAAAATTAAATATATATATTAAAGTATTAAAACATGATATTAATTATTTAATTTGATGACACATAGGCACACATTGTGATATGAAATAGCCATTTTTATTTCAGCAGAACTTCGCCTTATGAAGAAGACTTTTACAAGAGACAAATCGACAGAGCTTCCCCTTAGGAATAAACCTTAGGAAGAGAGCTCTCCGGGACGAGAAGATCCTCCAAAACGCAGCAAACTCGAGTGAGAAACATCGAGTTTGATCTTGAACGCAGCAAAACCTCTCCTTGAAAATTTTCCACCCTTTAAGTATACAGAGTGGTGTATGCCCTTGTGTCTGTTGAGTTGAGGACCATGGGGTCTTATTTATAAGCCCCAAATTGGGCCCGGTGGGGGGTGTCACCGGAGAGGCCCGAGGTGGGGGTACCCACCGGTTTCCTTCTCTCCCCTCCCCTTCTCTCTCTCTCTCTTTTATTATTCAAGAGGGGTGAGAGAAGAGAGAGAATGAGAGTGGGGGGGGGGGGTCCGGTAGGCACCCCCACCGGTTCCAACCGGTGGGGGGTGCCACCGGTTTGGATCCCCCACCGGTTGGGAACCGGTGGGGGTGTTCCCCCTCTCTCTCCCTTTCTTTTGTTTGTTTATTTTAATGGGGTTTAGCCCATTAATTGCCCCACTTTTTGATTTTCTTAGTGTGAATGTGGTTAGAATTAAATGAGGTTCTTTTAGTGGGATCCTTAACCAAGTGTGAAAAGGGGTTTAAGAACCCATTAACTTTCACCCTTAATTAATCTCCCCCCCCCCCCCCCCACCGGTTCCTCTCTTGCAACTGGTGGGGGTCCCCCCCACCGGTTTCTCCTCTCTCTCTCCTCCCTCCTCCTTCTCTATTTAAATAAAGGGGAAGAGAGAGAGGGGGTCCGCTTGGCTTCTTTTTCCATTTTGGGCAAGTTTTCCACTTTGGGAGTTTAAAGATTTTCCCTTTTGGGTTGCAGGTTTTGGAGTTCTGTGGGACTGATTTTTTGGGTCCATTTGGACTCCTTATTGAGACTCATATTGGGTCCCTTATTGGGCCCATTATCCTTGCTATTGGGCCTCCATTGGGGCTGTTTTGATCCCGATTTGGGACTGTTCTTAGTCCATTTCGGGACTGTTTTGGGCTCCTATTTTGCAGCGTTTGGAGCATTTTCATTGCTGCATTTTAGGGCTCCCCTTTTAGGCCTCTCCATTAAGGTTATCAAGGGGATTTAGAGGCTGATCTTGGACAGCATATAGGAGTGATTCGGGGCTGTTTTAGGCCTTTGCAAGAGCCTCGATTAAGGTCTCTTGGCCTAGGTATGTTTCTTGCCCCAGTGCCCTCCTAATATATGCATATAGTCCTATGTATCCCCATACATATAAGAGGGTCTTCATTTAACATCAACCCTCATATCATAGGTACATGTTTATTTATTCTTGTTTTGCATAACATAATCTCATACGAATATGAACATGTGCTATGCATATTTTCCATATTATGAGCTCACATTAATGTGAGCATATGCCATGTAGTAGTTTTTCTTCTCGCACAATCATGTGCATATACATGCTTGAATAATATTATTGTACATGAAAATTTTTCGGGTCAACAATACTTCAGCGAGAAATTGAACGATGTTAAGTTGAAATACTTCACCTATGATAAGGAGTTTTATGCGGTAGTTCAGGCATTGAGGTATTGAAGACATTATCTGCTACTGTAGGAGTTTGTCCTGTATTCGGACTATGAGGCCCTCAAGTTCCTCCATGCTTAAAAGAAATTGAACCCGAGGCATAGCTGATGGGTGGAGTTTCTTCAAGCCTATACCTTTGTCTTGAGACATAAGGCGGGTGTGGAGAACCGTGTAGCTGACGCGCTGAGTCGTTGATGTTCTCTCTTATCAGTTGTTAGCGTGGAGGTTACTAGGTTTGAGAGACTCCGTAAGGATTATTTAGTTAGCCTAGATTTTGGTCCGATCCACACCGCTCTTCTTGTCTGGCCCTCGCGAGAGTTCAGTGATTATATCTTGCATGAGGGTTATCTTTTCCGTGGTGATCGATTGTACATACCGTGGACTTCGGTCCATGATTTTCTCATTTGGGAGGTACATGCAGGTGATCTAGCCGGTCACTTTGGCCGGAACAAGACCATTGAGCTTGTTGAGTACCATTTCTTTTGGTCTAGCGTGATGTGACACAAATTGTTGCTCAGTGTCGCACCTGCGCTACGGTAAAGCAGAAGAAGTAGAATACTGGCTTGTACACTCCTCTTTTCGTGCCCGACTGTCCGTTGCAAGATGTTAACATGGATTTTGTCTTGGGTTTGTCATGAACCATCCGTCGGCACGATTTTATCTTGGTAGTAGTTGATCGGTTCTCCAAAATGGCTCATAGACTTCTGATACGTTTCGAGTAGCCCATCTCTTTTATAAGAGAGTTGTTCGTTTGCATGGGTTACCGAAGACCATCGTCTCTGATTGGGACGTACGTTTTGTCAGTTATTTTTGGAAGACCTTCTGCCATCTCTTGGGCACCAAGCTCAAGTTCTTTACTGCTTACCACCCCCAGACTAATGGGCAGATTGAGGTTGTCAATAGAAGTCTGGGTGACTTGCTGCGTTGTCTAGTTGGTAAGTATACACGTAGTTGGGATCAAGTTTTAAAACATGCGGAGTTTGCATATAATAGTTCAGTCAATAGGTCTACAAGCATGAGTTTATTTGAGATAGTCACATGCTATAGACCTAGAAGATCCATAGACCTTGTTCCCTTGCCTATTCATGCACGTATTTCTGAGTCTGTACAGTCGCTAACAGAGCATATTAGGAGTCTTCATGATAGCATCCGTCATTACATTGAGATCAACACTGAACATTACAAAAGGATGGCAGATGCACATCGGCGACAACATGAGTTCTAGGAGGGCGACTACGTGATGATTAGGGCCAGACCTGAACGCTTTCCTTCTGGAGCCGTCATGAAACTGCAAGCTCGAGGAGCCGGTCCTTTCAAGGTGCTGAAGTGAATTGGACCGAATGCGTATGTTGTGGAATTACCCCGGACTATGGCATTAGTACCACATTCAACGTCTCAGATTTGGTAGTCTACCGGAACCCGACAGTGATTCCCAGTGACTCGTTTGAGCCTTCTCCTTTCCTTGAGAGCGACCCCACCCATGAGAGTCCACTTCCAACCCCTATTCTAGCACGATGTGAGCATATTGACTATATACTGGACAAGTAGGCTGTTACTTTTAGGGATGGGGCCTATCAACATCACCTAATTCACTGAAGAGGGAGGCTGTCAACTAAGGACACATGGATCACGTGCGAGGAGCTGCAACAGATTGACCCGGATCTCTTGGAGCGCTATCAGAGTGGTCGACCCTTACTCGATGAGGTCGAGTTCCTCCCAGCCGGAGAGGATTGGTGAGGACACTTGTGCGCGTTTACGTTTCGACCAGGCCCAAGTTTACCGTCGCCGCAGGATGTCCGCAGCAGGTCGAGCAGTATTGTGGCTAGGAGATACCTAGTGATACATTTGTTATATTTCTTTGTGATATTGGACTTTTGTCAGGCCCCAATGATGTATTATCTTTTATTTTAGGCTTCTAGGCCCATTAGTGGGCTCATGATGGCTTTTTCTAATTTTATGTATTTTTCTTCAGCATTTTTCTTCTTTTAGGGCCTAGGAGTATTTTTGACCTTGGTGTACCTAGGGTTGCCTATTTGGGACCCTATATATATGTTGTATACCCTAAGAGGAAAGGCCAATGATGAGATAAGAAGAAAGAAAAGTTTCCTTTTTCCAACTGCCGTAGTGCTGTGCATGTAAGGACCCGTGAAGGGTGAGAGCCCAGGTTCTTGTCTTCTTCTTCTGTTCTTCCCCTGTTCTACTTCGTCTGCTTCTTCTGCCCTTGTCTCCTTCCTCCTCCATAATCCTCCGCGCCGTTCAGTCTGTGTTTCCCCTTCACCTTCCTCTCTCCCCTCTCCCCCTCCATTAAAATATCCTCTGTCCCTGTCCTGGTTTCCTATTTTCTTCTTCGAAGGGAGCACTTTAGAGGACCCGCAGCAATCGGCGGTCGCCACGTAGCGCACTGGCCATTTTCACGGGAGGCAACATCGTCGTCTGTGCCTTTCGCTACCCTTTCCCGCCTGACCAACCTCTGACCCACCCGCCTCTGTGCGCCACACGGCACCACGGCCGCGTTCACGGGAACTCGTCATCGTCGTCTATGCCAATCTCCCACTCCGCTCGCCTCCGCCATCATTACTGCGCACAGATTCCTGCGCCGCCCCCGTCTTCCTTGCCGTCAACAACACATACACGCCCGTACGCCAATCATCGTCTTCATCATTGTCCCGCCATGTGGTTGTCGGATGGGTTTCGATCCAGACGACATCGTCGCCCGTTCCCATTTCCCGCCTTGCCGCACTGTCCCTCGTCTTCGCTGGTTCCACCTGGTGCGCGGTTGGGCTTCACCGTCCTCCCCTTCTTGCCAGCCACGCCCTGCTCACCTCTGCCACCTAGTTGGACTAGGAGGACGTTACTGCCACGTGGCAGTCCCACAGCCCAACCCTCAAGGCCGGCAACATGCTGCGCGCATCAGGCCACACGGAGTACTTCGCAGACTTCCACATCGTCTCGAATCTGGTGCCCATCTGGGTATCTCTGCAGCGCCAGCCCGCCCCTTTGGGGGCCGATCTCGAGCCTTCCTCCCTGTTGGCTGGGCCTTCCTACAGTGGTCCAATTAGCCCAACTTTGTTGTCTAATTGTGCAGGGTAGGGGGAGGTCATCCAGGTCCGTGTGTACGTGAACCCATAACCGCAGAACTCGTGCCCCACTCTTACTGTGGACAGGTTAGCTGCTGAACAGAGTACGTCCCTGCACGCCTATCGTTTAGTATATGGTGAAATCTTGTTCCCGTGCTTGTGAGTTTAACTTTTTTTTTTTTAAGGATTGCCTAGCTTGTTAAAAATTTGTCACTACCGGATGTGTGTGATTGTGATCGTCCTATCCCATGGCCCAATTTGATGGCGTTGATTGTGTGTTGATGCCCTAGGCTATTGGTAGTTCTCACTACCTTCGATCCACTTGCTATTCAGTGCGAGGGACGGCTTTTATAGCTTGCATTTTCTTGTTATCTTCATGTCTTATCTTTCTTGGAACATTGTGGGTCGTTGTGCTCATATATTATCCACGTGGTGTGGTTGCTGATTTCGATTGTGGAAAGTTGTTGTCCTGCATGATTGAAGTGCACATGTGATTTCAAAGTCGCCTATTAACTTGAACAGAATCCCAATGATTTTAAAGTGCACAATTGTATATGAAAATACACCTAACTGTAATGTTGAAATGCATTCTGTATTTTCAAAACCACTGTGTTTTGAAATCCAGTGTATTTTTAAATCATTATGGTTTCAAAGTCCAGTATTAGACATGATAGATTTTAAAAATCACTTCCAGCTCAGTATATAAGTAACAAGAGTTCGTATTTTAAGCAAAAGTAATGAAAAAAATATGCCCACAAGAAGTTTTTGCAATATTGTTTATCAAAAGTAGAATAAATTACAGTATTATATTTCAAAACACAAAGAACAAGTGTACTCTTTTCCTTTGAAACAAAAGTCTGTCTCTTTCTTATGACTTCTTGCGACTGTTAAAAAGATTAAAATTCATTTTTCTTGTATTTTCTAACAGTAGTTTGCAATTGCTTGGAGCCAGTTCCCCTATGTATTGGATTCTCTCATGTTTGATTAATGTGATAAGCTGGTAGGGTAGTATTCTTCTTCACTCAGAGAACCTTCCACATCCTGATTCTGGGTGGTCCTCTTTAAGGTTCAGTCTGCATATTCCCAATGCGTGTCCAGAATAGATGATGCTGACAAGCTAGCCATTCTCTTGGGGATTACTCTTCCATTCTTATAGAATTTCTCATATATCGCACAAATAAGGAAGTAATCACTTAGTAATTCAATAGGAATCTATTAAATATCAAATATATATATATATATATATATATATATATATATATATATATATATATATATATATATATATATATATATATATATATACTATTTTGTCTCCTGAATTGTATGGATTGAGAAATGTTCAGTGGGATTTTCTTTTATATGGTTTTATTCTTGTTTACCAAATCTTTCAATGTCATCCTCTATGCATAACTAGTTTTGTTTATTATTTTTTGAAATGAGATTAGAAGTTTTAACTTTGTTTATCAGTTTCGTGGGGGTCCCATTTCAGTTGCGGAGTACATGGAGGAAGTTTTGACAAATCCTAGTTTGGGTTTTTACATCAACCGAGATGTCTTCGGAGCTGAGGGTGATTTTATTACTTCACCTGAAGTGAGCCAGATGTTTGGAGAGGTACCCTAATATCAGTGTTGCTGCTACTCATTTTTCATGTTCTGAAACCTAGTTTTCCAAAAAGAATATGTGGAACAATGTTCACTAATACAATCTTGAAACTCATCTATTTCCAGTGTATCTTATCATGAAAACTTAGTAGTTGGTAGCTACTTATTCAATTTATGAGATTAAATATCTGAATTTGGAAATTAATCTGCTGGTGTCATGGATGTGTTTGAGTTGGTTCACATATAGTAATTGTTCTTTATGACAAATATCAGCCATGGAGTTTCCTTCACCATTATATTATAGATGAACTTGTATCGGCAGTTATTGATATAGTTAGTCATGGATGCTGCTTAGATGGTTGGTGTCTGGGCCACGTGTCTTTGGGAACAGATGGGACAGCCAGAAAAAGTGAACCTAGTTGAACTTGGTCCAGGTCGAGGGACACTTATGGCCGATCTTCTTCGTGTAAGTGCCTCAACTAGTTCTTTTGTGTGTGATACGCATTGTCCTTTTGGCTTAATATAACAATTCGACAAGCTGAACTTTTTTTACAACATAACCGCAAGAATCCATAATATAGATGGATGCTTCTCTGTAGGGCACATCAAAGTTTGAAAAGTTTTCCAAGTCACTGCATGTACATTTGGTAGAGTGTAGTCCGACATTACAAAAGGTTCAATACCAAACCTTGAAGTGTCCTGATGAAGATGACACCATCAGCAGCAATACTAAGAGTTCCATCAGTTCACTGACGGGAGCTACTGTCTCATGGCATTCTATGTTGGATCAGGTTCCATCAGGCTGTATGTATTCCTAACTTCATTCTTTTTGTCCTGGGATAGTGAAGCAGTCATCTTTTTTGCCATTGGCTGATTTATACTCTCATTTGGGAGTACATGCCTACTTACATAATTCTTTCAGAAAATTTATGTTAAGTACACATATGTTCCTGTTTCATGAGTTCTATAATTAGTGAGTTCACCTAACACTATTAAGAACTAATTCTTAAAAAGAAAATAAGAAAGTCTGTTCGAGGTGGACATGTATATATCATTTTTTAGGGTTTCGATTTAGTACTGGATACTAATACAACAAGCCTTGTCTCAGTTAATACTTAAAATATGATAACCACCTTAAGGATTTTGCCAAATAGCTTATACCATGTCATACTTACCTTATGTTTGAATTATTCATTTTCTGAGATTAATTTTGTTCTATTCGTCATTATGTTTTATATCACATATTTTTTATTTTTTTATTTTTTTTTATTTCTATCTGATATCGTTATTTTCTTTGTTTTTCTTTCAGTGCCAACCATCATAGTTGCTCATGAGTTCTATGATGCCCTGCCAGTTCATCAATTTCAGGTTTGTAAGACTTAGTTATACTGACTTGTCTAGCTAGGTTAATGTCGGCCCATGAAATGTTTAATACATGATAAAAATAATATGTAACATGCACATCATGTGTCATGTAATACGAAAAAGACATGTATGTATGCACGCAATCATGTGGTGTATGTGTGCATTCATGAGAAAGAGACAATGGGGATCATACCTCGATATGGAGGCTCACTCGAGGTGTCGACGCGCTGTCCAAGAGGCCCAAAATGGCCCAAGAGCGGGGCTTAATATGCTGTCCCAAAAAGGGCCAAGACAGCCCCAATATATCGCCCGAAATCCCTCTGAATGTGTGCTAGATATGCAGCCCAATAAGCCTCGGAAATGGGCCCGGCTCGTCGCTTAATATACCTCACATATATGCCTCCAATATGGGTCTGTTTGACAGCCCAATATTCCTCCGATATGGACCGGATGTGCAGCCCAAGACGCCTTAGAAACGGGCCTGGTTGACAGCCCAAGATGTCTCCAATATGGGCTGGAGGTGCAGCCCGAGATGTCTTTAATGGGGGCTCAAGGACAGCCCAATAACAGCCCGATAAGAAACCCAAATGGGCCCTCAAAAGTGCACTCCAGGTGGGCCTAAGTGCACAGCCCAAAACCTGTCCTTAATGGGTCCCAAACTCGGTCTTAAATGGGCAAAAAACCAGTCCAAGCAAGAGCCCACAAGAAAAAAATAAGGCCACTGCAGAAAATGAGTCCAAGTGGCCCCCTCTCTCTCCCTTAAATAATAGAAGAAGGGAACAGGAGGAACCGGTGAGGGGGGGTCCCCACCGGTTTTGACCCAGGGAACCGGTGGGGGGGGGGTCCCCCTCTCTCTTCTTCCCCATTTAAAATTCAAATGGGGGAAGAGAGAGGGGGGGGGGATTAAATAGCCCAAATGTCCTCCTTTAAGGGGGTTTTAATGCCTATTTAGGCTCCCATGTTAGTGGAGCCTCCACTAAAATTATGTTTAATGGCCAATCATTGGCCTAATCATGGGGAACCCCTTTTCCCACATGACTAAAAAGAGAGGGGATTAAATGAGGCTCTCAAAAGAGAAAGAAGAAGACAAAAATAAAGAAGAGAGGGGAAGGGGGTGGCCACTGGTTTGGGAGGACTGGTGGCACCCCCCCCCACCGGTTCCAACCGGTGGGGGTACCCACCGGCCTCTCTCCCCATCTCCCACAGCTCTCTCCCTCTAATATTTTTTCACAGTGGCACCCCCAACCGTGGGTTTTCTAAAAAAAACCTTATGAATACCGCCATGAGGGGGGAAGCTCAAGGGGCATGCCTACTTTGGCCCAAAATTTTCTAGGGGAAATGCTGCCAATTTGAATCTACGAACTGTGTGCTCTGCACAAGTTCAAGCGCGCGGGGAGGAGGCTTCAATTTTTTAGTTTTCTTCCTAAGGTTCTCCTAGGGGAAGCTCTGCTGAAATTTTATTGTAAAATTCTCTCTCATAAGATGATATTCTGTCGAAATTTCAAATGAAATAATAACATGCTTCTTGTGCCAAGTACTTGTGTGTTTGTGTATATGTTGCATGTTCATATGATTAAACTTGCACCTAAACAATACCTATGTTCATATGATCAAACTTATACTTAGATAACACCTAGTTGATTATGAAACCACATAATTAATTAAAAATACATACTTAAAATTTAAATAGCACCTAAATGCCCTTGGCCTCAACCCTACATATGGCTAAGTCTAAGTCAACATTTAAGACTTAATGAACCATATACACATTAAATAACACACTTAATTGTAGAATTAATCCTTAAATGATCAAAATACCCACCACCCATAAATAATTAATAAATAGTTAATAAAATCAGTAAAATTCAGAAAGAAAATCCAAAAAAAATGTAAAAAGCCCCCAACATGTCCTAACTACACTCTAAAGACCAACTGAAGGTCAAAATTACTAAAATACCCCTCATGTATTAAAAATCACAGAAAATTATAAAAAATATTAAATAAGCTAAAATATGTTAATTATCCATAAAGTTCACATTAACCTAAAATTACCAAAATACCCCCGCAAGTCAAATACACTTAAAATAACTTTAAAATACCTCCTAAGTACTAAAGTTTTAAAAACCTTCTTAAATCATCAAAACTTTTTCTAAACCCTAAAATGACTATAACACCTCCATACACTCTAATTTGGCATAATTACCAAAATACCCTTATGGGTCCAAAACACTTGGAATCAATCCTAAAACACTGGGAATCAATTCTGAAACATTTGGAGTCGATCTTAATAAGTGGAAATCAATCCTAATAACTTGGAATCAATCCAAATACCTAGGAATCTATCCTAATAGCTCGGAACTAATCCAAATAACATATAATTAATCCAAATCCCTAAAAAAAACTTAGGGGAGGCCAAGTGCTTAACCTAAAAGCTGCCTTCATATGTATGCACGTCGCATGGTAGTACAGCTTGTTTAAGGGCATCATACGGACGGTTAATCAAGGGTTGTCAAGTGGTTGCTCGACGTAATTAACACTGACTGAGGCCAGTGGAAAGATGTCATATACTTGGATCTGCGTCTGATACGAAGTCCTGAACTCCCTGAGGGCTAATCCCAAGCTCTTATAGTCCAAGAAATAAAATAAATAAAACAGATCTATATTTCTTTAAATAAAACAAATAAGGAAAATAAAATCTGATAGGAGAGATCTAGGCCAGGTACAAACAGTTAATATACCTATTTTGTACTTGTGAGCTTGAATTTGATTGGATTTTTCTACAATGTATCATGAAGATTGGTCTTGGATTGTTGACATGTGTGTTTTTAGGTGATGCGGTTGAGTTTGGTTTCTGCAATAAGTGCAGGGGCACTGCTGTTGGCTTCATTGCTTAGATTTGGATAAGATTTGAGGCAGCAAAGCGCCAGGATTTTCTAGCTGACACCATTTTTTATGTGGCCGCCTACCTCAACAAGATCATCAAGCTTTGTCCCATGTACATAGTTTTGCTTTAGATATGGGGTCCAAATCCTCTTGATTTGTGGGAAATTCTGTTCTCTGCACTTAGCCTGATGTTTGTTCTCCCAAATATGATGCCAAATGCCTGGTCCATGAGGGTTGGTGTGTTGGTGATGCATCATTACCAAATATAAATGTGCATTATAAAACAAGCGGAGCTCACATGGACTAGCACAAGAAACCAAGTATATGATGAATAGCCAGTCTGTTCTCTGCACTTAGCCTGATGTTTGTTCTCCCAAACATCAAATGCCTGGTCCATGAGGGTTGGTGTGCCGGGGATGCTTCATTACCAAATATAAATGTGCATTATAAAACAAGCAGAGGTCACATGGACTAGTACAAGAAACCAAGTATATGACAAATATCCAGTGGCATATTATGTGCCTAAATCGAAGAATGCTAGAGCCTGATACGTGGTTAGTGAGTTTTGTCTTACGGTTTACTGGAATGTTCAAGAATAATTTTGCAACAACCAGTCTGTGGAAGGTGCACCATACTTAGTCAAGACAAACGTGTCCCCTTTATGGCATGGATATTCAAAGTCCAGCACTTCCTTTTTTGCTTTGATTTTTCTGTGCTTTCTCAGACAAGGGCTGTACCTAATAAAGAGTTCCCATGTAGGTTAGATTTCTGCTCATTTGTATAGAATGATCTAAGATTACTTGTAATATGAACTAACTATGTTGAATTAAGAGGTTAACATTCTTGTGGTACTCATGTTAAAAATATGGATCTTGCAGAAAGCTTCACGTGGTTGGTGTGAGAAGATGATTGATGTTGCTGAAGATTCAACGTGAGAATTTAAAGGAGTGTTAAACAAATTATTTAATAGCATTTGCATTTTCTAATTAATCAAATGCTTAACCTAGATTTTAATCTCCTGCAGGTTTCATTTTGTTTTATCTCCTCATCCTACTCCTGCAACACTGCTTTACCTGATGAAGCGATTCAAGTGGGCCGGCACCGAGGAAATAGCCAAGCTTGAACATGTTGAAGTTTGTCCAAAAGCAATGGAGCTGTCTCAAGGGATTGCAAAAAGGCTAGGCTCTGATGGTGGGGGGGCTCTTATAATTGACTACGGCCTGAATAGAATAGTTTCAGACAGTCTACAGGTCCTAGTGACTGCCTTTTCTGTATTAGTTGTTATTTCATGCATGACTAGTATGTCTCATGAGTAATGAATCATGATGCATAGCGTAGGAATCATCTCTGTCCAAAATTCTTCTCTGTGTGAATAAGATGATGTCTTTGCCTATTCACTGATGCTTGCACATGTATACTATCCCGTGTTATGGTCGGATATCCTACTAGTCACAAAAAGTTGGGACAAGCTAGGATGGGTATCTATACTAACAGAACAGTCTGATGATGTACGAGACAGAAGCTTGCCATGTTGGGGGGAAAGGAGCAACAGGATCTTGGAAAGGCAGGGCAGGAGTTCAGAGCGGGTGGTCTCCTTCGTTTGTGATCATACTAGGGAATGGGGCTAAATTATTTGTAATGTGGATGATCTTCATTCACCCATTTTGGGTGACACGAGTTGGTAGGGAGGCTCACAACACATTTGTGTGGGATGACTAGTTTTTGTATAAGGGGATCTGATAGCATATTGATACCATGGCAGGGGGGTAGTGGAGCGAGGGCAGAGGGGGAGCTAAGGAAGCGTGGAGGGAGGAGGGAGTGAGGAGCGACGAAGGAGTGGAATCGCATAGACTTCAAAGAGAGGAGGGTGAACGGAGAGAGGGAGGAGGGAGTTTGGAGGGACCACGAAGGGTAGAGGGAGAAAATAGGGAGAGGGGTAAGTGATGGGAATCCAAGTTCAGAGCAACCTTTATTATGCTTAGAAGCTTCTGAAAGTCCATTTGAAGTGTAGTGTATTTTAAGAGGAGTCCATTGGTATTTTATTTGGCCCATTTGGAGCCCATTTAACATATTTTCTATTTTTTTGAATTTTAAGTGTGATTTTTTATTTTTTACATATTTTTAGTGCGAATTTTTGTAATAATTATCTAGTTAGAGGAATTTGAGTCCATCTTAGAGTCGAGTAGTCGAGTTTGAATAGGAAAGATTTCTAAACATATAAATTTCAATCCTGAAACATTATATATATGGATGTAATCTCTCTTTTCTAATTATAGTTGAATATTAGTACGAATTTTGAGTTATTTTTTGGAATTCCTCTATGTGACGGAGAAAACGACCCTAGGATGGAGTCGAATCTGCCCTGCGATGGGGCCAAGTGTGACGCCCAAGCCGCCGATGTAACGCCGGAGGCCTCCCCACTGTCGGTTCGACGCCGGTAGTCTCTCCCATCCCCTTCATCCTCTTCATCCCCCATCAAATTTAGTATCAGAGCCCAACTTCGATCCCCATAGTATTGCCGCCCCGCTACCGCGCCACCACCGTGCTGCCCCCCCCCCCCCCCCCCCCCCCCCCCCCCACTGCGTCCTCCTCTTTTTTTTTTTTTAGCAATATATCTGCAAATCCCCTTCCTCTTCTTCTGTTACGGTTCATCCGAACAGTAGCTGACCCTTTCCATAGCCTTAAAAAAACAAAAAAAAATTGGTTACTATTCATGCAAACAGTAAGATGCTTCGCCTACCACTGCCCTCTGCCGCCCACATCCGTTCTCTCTCTCGGTTTTACCGAAAAGGAAAAAAATCCCCTACTGCAGCACCGAAAACAAGAAGAAGAGGAGTAGAAGAGGAAGAAGAACAAAAGGAAAAAAAAAAAGGCAGAGAAGAGGACGTCGACGCCCACTGTCGTTGGCCCACGCTGGAGTTGGCGCCACCACCACCAATCCCCTACTGCCGATGCTGCTTGTAGCACCTTCCACAGCCGCCGCCGGCAGTCTCAGCGGCTGTTGCCGTCGGCGCTGGCCCCCACCGCCCTCACTATTGTCCCTCAGAGTTGTTGCTCCTAGCTCCCCCCTTGCCCTTCTCTCTCTCTCTCTCGTTATCTCCCTTTGAGAATAGGGTTAAAAGGGAAGAGGGGGGGGGGGGGGAGAAGCAATGGGGGATTGTGCCCCATTAGTTCAGCCCGGTCAAACTGGGTTTGACCCAGTCCTCCCAACCTCTTGTTAAGAACCTGGTCCGAGCTCAAGTCCACAACGGTCTGAACCAAACTCATCTAGTGGGTCCAAGCCACTTGGGCCCTCTGGTTCGACCAAATTTGCCATCTGGTTCAATCCTGGTCTGGACTAGGGTCTGGCCAGGTCCGAGTCAGAGCCTATTTGGGTCCGCTATAGTACTTTGAGAGGTGCAACAAGAGCCTTTAGTGCACCGCCATCATCGGAGAGTTATCCGGACACCGATTCATGTGCCATCTTTGCCATTAGACTCGTCTTAATGAGACCAATCTCATTTCAATGTGCTACTACCTCGATTGTGCCTCATTTTGCGTGTCGAACTCTAACAAGCACTTTGGTTGCTCGAGGGCACCTCCGTGCTCTGTTTTACGCACCGATCGTACCGTTGGCTTCCTCGCGGCGAGGCCGACTCATCCAGCACCCCACCCACCAGCACTGTCTCATTTTGCGTACTACCTCTGTATGCATATCGAGGTCACTCATTCGTACTCCGCTTTGCGCGCCGATCGCATTGTTGGCTTCGTCTTAACGAGACTGACTCAGTTCCAGTATGGTGCTTTCCTGATTGCACCTTATTTTACATGCCATCTTTGCACGTATATCAAGTCCCCGTTCGTACATCACGAGGCCCGCATTAATCGCCTCGATTTGTGTGCCAACTTTTGGACACCTTTGCTTATGTGGCACGCTTCGCGAGATGATGGCTACTGACTACTCAAGTAAGTATTAGAGGTTGTCTGAAGACCCTGCATGGATTAGCTTAAAGAGTGATTGGAACCAGTTCAAGATTGACATTCCGAGTCTACTTTCTCAATTAAGGGAGGCGGTTGACACCAACCCAGTGTTGAAAAAGAAGCATGAAAAATCAATGGAAAATGTAGTATATGAGGCTGACCCAACATTGATTGAGGAGTATTACAAGCTAAATGGAAGAGGTACATTATAAAGTCGATTTAGTGCTGGAAGATGAGTATTTAGGAGAGGTTGAGTCTGAGATGTCTGCAGCAGATGATGACCTCCTCCTTGCTGAGCAAAATGAGTCGAAAATAGAAGAGATAATTAGATATGTGGTCGATCAGCCGAAGGTTGTTCAAGACACCACTAGCCTGCATGATTTTGACCACATATGGGGCATTATTGAGGGACACTTTCTGCCTCAAGTTGAGGCATTTCTGTGCATGGAGATCCAAGAGGCATCAATGGTGTTTCCTAGAATTGTTACTCATCATTTTCTCCTGGATATTGCCTCATTGCAAAATTGGAGGACGAGTTTTCTCGAATCGGGGGAGAATGATGGGAATCCAAATTTAGAGCAGGCTTTATTATGCTCAGAAGCTTCCGAAAGTCCATTTGAAGTGTAGAGTATTTTTAGAGGCATCCATAGGTATTTTATTTAGCCCATTTAACATATTTTCTATTTTTTTTAAGGTGTGATTTTCTATTTATTAGGGATTTTTAATACGAATTTTTGCAATAATTATCTAGTTAGAGGAATTTGAGTCTATCTTAGAGTTGAGTAGTCGAGTTTGAGTCGGAAAGATCCCTGAACATTATATATATGGATGTAATCTCTCTTTTCTAATTATGGTTGAATACTAGTATGAATTTTGAGTTATTTTCTGGAGTTCCTCTCTGCGATGGAGGAAACAACCATGGGATGAGGTCAAATTTGCCCTGCGACGTGGCCGGGTGTGACACCCAAGCCGCCGGTGCGACGCTGATAGCCTCTTCCCTTCCCCTCTATCCTCTTCATCCCCCATCAGTAAGGGAGCGAACTAAAGAGAGAGAGCAGAGTACAAGAGTAAGGAAGGAGATGCGAGGGGATTCAAAGGAGGAAGTCTCAGGGTTTTTTTATGGTGGGAAGGAAGATTTTTATGTTTAATAATTTTTTTAGATGTTTGGAAGAGGGCCACTTTGCTGGAGGATGACGGAATGCCTTGGTATGTTGGATATGCAGAAGTGTAGGACATCGTAGTTTTGCTTGTTCTGCGAGGAAGTTTCAGAAGAAAGAGAGCGCCACTGTTTCAAAGAAAGAAGAGCAAGACAGTAGCAAAAGAACGGGCCCATCAGTTCAGATCCTATGGTTCAACAAATACAACCAAAATATGAATGCTTGCAAAGTAAGCCTGATAGGAGAAGTTTGGAAGGATATATTCTTGGCGGAAGTTCATAAATTATTTCCAATTGGAAACAATTACATGGTTAGTAGATTAAATGACCAGAAATTTCTTATAATGTGTCCATCTGCATCATCCTGGCGAAATTTATAGACAAAGAGAATACTTAGCTGTGGGGAATTTACAGTGACCTTTGCTTGATGGAAGGTGATGGAAGGTGTGGTTTTGGCAGAGAATAACAATTCCTGATGGTTTCAAATGTTGGTCTTCCAATTCCGTTGTGGGATGTGGAGGTCTTTAGGACGATTGCGTCCACTTTTGGGGTGTTGAAGGAAGTTGACAAGAGGACGGTGACTTGGGATAATATGGAATATGCTAAGACTCGTGTTGAAACTGAAGAAGATGTTACAATTCCCAAGCATATTAAGCTTTTGTGGGGGGAAGTGACCTTATGGGTTTCTGTTACCATCAAGAAAGAGGAAAATATCCAGTATCCATGGATGTACAAGGAGGTTGTGGCGGCATACAACATGTACAGATCTAGGGCTTCCACACTTCCACATGCAGCACAAGGAAGAAGACGAATGAGTCAGTCGCATTAACTCAGTGTCGAACTCGGATCCAAATGAATTGCTGGTAAGTCCAAGTCATGTAAATGAACCGGACGAGTTGGGGTCTATGTACCGACAGAACCTGGATGATTTTGTGAACAATACACATGATGAACTCAAAAAAGGTGCAGCAAATGACAATTATATCCTTGGTAGAGGAAAAGGCAGCGATATAGCAGAACATTCTGGAAAGGTGGAAAAGGTCATTTGTCCATTGCAACCTTGGGATATTTTGGTTTCCAAACTGGCTAAGGAGGTCGTCACGGGTTTAAACAAGGTAATGAATAAAGGGAAGGAGAAGAGGAGGAAGGCTCTCCGTGCGTACTGGCGGGGAGGAAGAGATAAGCAAGGCCTTGCAATTTGTATGACGCTGACCATAGAAACAGGAGATATGGAGGAGGAAGATACGAAGCAAACAGAAAATAGGGGGATTCTTCTCGCCAATTGGCGTTGATTCTGGGTACGTCTCCTGTGCTCAATCCCCTTCCATCTTCCTCTGTCGTCACAGAGGAAGACGATAAGCTGATAAAAGGAGGCAGTTTAGAGCTGGTTCCATTCAAATCCAGCATGCACAAAAATACAAAGATAAAGGAGAAAATTAGTGAGAATAAGGTTTCTTTTTTGGAGGATTGAGGAAATACTGAAATAGAAACAAAAGCAGCGGAAATCGGTCTCCAGATTCAGGGAAAAGTGGGACAATTCCGGAAGCTCTGCATTGATAATCCGGGTAATTTGTGGGAATCTATTCCTAAGCAAAGACAAGGTGGAGTTAAGGCAATGGCAGCAGTCTGTGCCCATGATTTCTGTTATCGTGGAACACACGAGGCATGATGACAGTGGGAAACAAAGAGCCATTAGAGGGCTAGTGAGGAGGACATGTGGAGAGCCTGTTTTCAGGAGACCAAACTGGAGAATGTTAATAACACTTTGATTAAAGCCATCACATTTTTGGAGTAGTAGTTTTTATGTTTAGGAGAGAATCTGGGAAATCTAGTGTTATTTTAATTGCCTGGAATAAGCCTAAATGGGAGGGACAGATGGTAGAGGTGGAAGAGTTTTCAGTGTCGGTTAATTTGAGGGTTTATCAGGGAGGGACAGATCACATGGATGTTAACTGCAGTATATGGTCCTCAACAACTTGCTCACCAACAAGATATGTGGAAAGAATTGTCTTCTTGCCAGAACAAGTTTAATATGCCATGGTGTGTCAGAGGAGACTTTAGTCTAGTTCGGAAACCTTCAGAAAGAAACAGAGGTAGAATATTTAACAGAGGTATGAGATTATTGAATTTATGGATTGAAGAATGTGGTCTCAGGGAATTACCTATTCCCAATCAGCAATGTACATGGTCAAATGGTAGCAGTTACCTTCAATGACCAAGCTAGACAGAATTCTGGCAGATGACAGATGGGGAAATTTGTTTCCTATCTATGCACAGCCACGACAACTTTCAGATCATAATGCTCTCATTCTGGATTGTCAGAGTAAGGAAACCAAAAATAAACCTTTTCATCTGGAAAGGTTTGGATGCAGAATGATGAATTTAAGTCTAGTACAAGATCCTTGGCAGCAAGCAGTGGGAAATTTGTCTCGTCAAAAACGTTGGTTTTAAAGCTCAAAGTATTAAAGAAAAGGTGAAAGATTGGGCTGAAAAATGGAGGCAGGAGAGGCATAAAGAAATTAACAAGATTCTTGATGCTTTGAAAATCTGGAAAACAGTAGAGTCAGGACATGCAAGTACCGAAGGGAAACAAAGGTTGTTGTTGGTATTCTTCCACATGCAGTCTGCTGGAGCATGTGGCGAGAGAGGAATGATGTGATCTTCCGGGGAAGTACAACTTTATATTGAGAATATTTCTATTAGGATTTTATCCTTTCTGTTAATTGGTCTTGACGCATTTTGGGGATGTCTGCTTCTTCATGGGCTAAGGTCTTTAAAAAGTCTATTTTCAGTAGATTTTTCAGATTTTTTCTTTATTGGATAGGAACCTCTCCTATCCTTTGATTGTACTTTCTCTCTTTATTTAATAAAATTGGTGGTACAATCCACATTATTCTCAAAAAAAAATTGTGGTACCATTCATTTCCCCCAAAAAGGCTATAACCTGGTGAAATCATCAAACTTGGCTACACTTGCATAACACGGGAAGATATCGGTTATTGGCACTGCATAATTTAATTTCAGAATATTCTATGCTCTTTATTGCATTAGTGTCATTTAGAGAATGCCAGTTCACAGGAGATGACATTCACCCTCCAAAAAACAAAAAAAATCATGGGAGATGAAATCAATAATGTAGTAGTGTCCATGTTTCCATTCTGTATTGTTAATATTTAGAGTAACAGTAGTAAAGTTTGAACAAGTCCTCTGACATCAATTCACGACTGGAGGATATTGGAGAAAGCTGACGGAACTTCATTGAAGGAGGCTTGTTGAATGATGCTCACTTTTGTTAATTTTCTTGACCTTATGTAGGCTATTCGGAAACATAAATTCGTTGGCATTCTAGATGAACCTGGATCAGCTGATTTAAGTGCCTATGTTGATTTTGCTGCAATTAGACATTCTGCAGAAGAAGCTTCAGGTACACATTCTAAAATTGCTTGTCAGTTCTCAGACACAAGGCAGATAGTCTAATGTTTGACCTTACAGGAGACATATCTGTTCATGGTCCAATTTCTCAGTCACAGTTTTTGGGTTCTCTCGGTATAAATTTCCGTGTAGAAGCTCTGCTGCAAAATTGCACTGATGAGCAAGCTGAATCCCTAAGAGCAGGCTATTGGCAACTGGTTGGAGATGGTGAAGCTCCATTCTGGGATGGGCCTGATGAGCAGACACCAATCGGTATGGGAACTCGATATCAAGTGATGGCTATTGTAAATAGGAAGCAAGGTGTTCCAGTTCCATTTGAATAAATTTATAACAATGTGCTTATCGAAGGCCTCAAAAACCAAAAGGTAATTCCTTCACTATAAGCTAAAATTATCTTTGACTGTTACAAATCCAAAGGCAATTTTGAGTTTTGTGCTTCTGTCAGATAATATGCATAAGAAGAGCAAAGAGCTTCTTCGGATGCTGAAGGCCATGTTTTATTAGTCCATCTCGATGGCTGCATGGTTGCTACGTACCTGTTGTGCGTGCTCGCTGCATGGATGTCCTTATTGTCTTTGTGGCCTGATGCTACTAAAGTTATTGTATTGGTTATGTCACTGCAGTTAATCATCCCAAGTGTTCTTTTTGTTTCCAGATGCAAATTTCAATTATAGCTTCCCCCTGATGAACATCTTTGATAAGTGTCACACATACTTGGGATTACTGGCCTGGTTAGCGATTTGACAAACGGGAGTATTCGCCTTCGGCCAAATCTATGATCGGTTGTTCTGCAAGAATGTGGAAAATACATACAATAATGCTACAAGTTTAGAATAGGAGTCCGACTTGCTGCACCGACTCTCAGTGAATAATGCTACAAGTTTATAAGCACTGACCCTCAGTCAATAATGCTACAAGTTTAAAACAAGAGTCCGACTTGCTGCACTGACCTTCAGTGAATAATGCTACACGTTTAGAATAGGAGTCTGACTTCTTGCACTGACCTTCAGTGCAACATTGAGCTAGTGAGGTGGGTTAAAAATTTTATTTTTTGAATTTTTTTATGTGGGTCCCAAGATGTCCTACATGTCCATATGGGCCGATCTCTGATCGGACGACCCAAAAGAATCTAAAAAATAAAAAATCAAGTCACTAATGAACAGTGAAACATGTGTTTAATTGGTTGAGTCCAATAACAGTTTTTGATTTTTCAGATTTTTTGGATTGTTTGATTAAAGATCGACCTGTATAGATGTGTAGGATATCTCGGGACTCACTTGAAAGAGTTCAAAAAATAATTATTTTAAACTCACTGGACTGACCCTCGGTGCAATATGAGGGTCAGTGCAGCAGGTATTACCCTTGAAATGGATGTATTGTGTTAACTTTTACAACTGAAGCCCCGTTGTTTCTTAAATCGTTTGTAGATTTATATTATGAACATCAAATTCCTGGAGAATTGTCTACGATATGTGCATCGTTCATGTCTCGCTTGTAGGTTTATTAGCATCATCAAATTTCTGGAGAATTGTCTATTATATGTGCATGTATACAATATGGGTGTCGATTCGAGTGCTGTTGCGTAGTTGGGCTCTTACTCGACCTTTTGTTGACCTATGATTGGAGTGCTCTTATGTTTGGAATGTCGTAAACTGTTGGGTTTCAGAATCGTGTACCGCTCATGTATGTTCTTAATTATTCAACTTTAATCTCCAATCCAAAACTATAAAAAATCAAAATATTTTAAAACTAGTAAATTTAGTTTTAATTTTATTATGTTTTGATAATCTTAAAACTAATATGTTATAATATTTTACCTGAAACCAAATTGAAGAAATAGCCAGGCACTGGGTGGAAGCTTCCACCCAGTGCCGAGCATAGCAGCCAGCCACGGCCCAGGTGTCAAGAAATCCACCTAACCTGAAGACGTCCATAAAATCAGATCAAAAAACCTTTTGCTTTGTTGGATTTGAACTAAATAATTGACGCTCTTGCTAGCAGTCATATTGAAAACTATTCCATAGTTTTTTAAAATTAATGTTTTCTAAGATGGTCTCTTAAAAATTTTTGGAAAGTACATCTAAGGGATCATTTATTTTGATGTAAAATCATAAAATATCAGTTTTAAATCACCGATCTTAAAATTTATGAAAGCAAAATCTCTAATTTTAGAATAATCAGTTTTGATTTGGGATATATTTGTATTGAAAATTGAAATCGAATAAAAGGGACTGCTGCATGCGCCAACTAGTCTTGCAAATCAGCGATCTAATATCCTCTAAATATTTAAAAAAATACCATAAAATAATTTAAAATGTAATAAGAATATTATTTTATGATATTTTGCACTATTTTACAACCCTTTTTAACACAGGGAATGATCCCCTAGAGAATTTCCTTATCAGATCTTTTAAGCTTTAATTGTAATCTTCAAAAACTTATCTAATAAAATTCATAAAGAAAAAAAAAGAGAGAAGTTTAAAAGGTAAAAAAAAAAAAGGAAAAAGAAAACATATTGTTATTACTATGGATTTTTTCATCTAAATCCCTTAAATGTATTTGCATGTATACCCTCAACTCTCACATATTATCATCAGTACCCCTGAAATCTTCAAAATATTGCATTTATACTTCTCCCATCAAACTTAGGTGAATTTCAACGAAATATCTCAAAAACATTGCATAAATTATGATAGGATTTTTTGCACATATACCCCTAAAATCTACGATATTTGCACTTATACCCTTGACTCCGATGTAAAAAATATCCTCGAAAACCTTAGAGTCGTTACGGTTATGTCCCTAAGGTTACATAATCATTAAGTCTTAAGGAATATTCATGGAATATTACCTCACCGAGAGAGAGAAGGGGATGTCGGAGTCGGTGCTGGTGTCGGAGTAGCCGTGGTTCAGAGAGAGAGAGAGAGAGAGACCATGGGCACCAGGAGCCCCCCCCCTCCCCCCGGCACCAACTAGTCCGATCTGTCGTTGGCTGTAGATGGTCCCCACATGTGACATGAGGAAGGGCCTGGGCATCAGGCTCTCCGTCTTCTCCTCTCTTTTCTGCAGCGGCGGCGACGACGAATGCCACTCTAGATTTGAGGTCGCAACATTTCACTGCAAAGGAAGACAATGCAAGGAGGAGGTGGAAGGTGTGGTACCAACCCCGAGGCATGTCGCTGGTGAAGGGAGAGAGCGGCGGAGAGGAGGGCTCTGAACCAGGGAGCAGGTATATGTCGGAGTGGCCCAATGAGGAGCAGTAGTGGCCGGAGCCCATGCTCGATGCAAAAGCTGAGCCTTCCCTGTCACCAACCCCAGTAGCAACTCCAACTATGTTGAGTCGATCACCGACAAGTTCGGCAGCATCTCCATTGTGAAGAAATCTAATGGGAAGAGCCACTCCGGAGAGCTTTTGGCCTCTAGCGAGGGCAACCCTGTCGGCGTTGACGACGCCGGATTGGGTGGGCCGAGGAATTTGAAGCCTAGTGGTCGAGTCTGACATCTTGATCTTCTCTAATGGGGGCGGGGATAGCTTTGCCTCTTCTTTGTCGATCTAGCAACTGTGGATGCGCTAGAGTGGGAGGACGTCATCCCCTCTCTCTCTGACTTTCTCTCTCTTGTTCTAGGAGGCAGCTATGGTGGTAACTCAAGGGTAAGTTATTAATTTTATGCTTTTGACTATAGTGAACCAAACGGACGTAACGGCAGGGTCATAGGTGCAACACCTATGAGATTTTTGGTGGTATTTTTTACGGAGTCAAGGGTATAGGTGCAATTATGGTAGATTTCAAAGGTATATATGCAAAAATCTCATCATGATATCATCGAACATGCTGGGAGGGTACATAATACATGATTTTAGTGAATTGAGAGGTATATATAGAAAATATTAGTGAATATAAGGGTACTTATGCAATATCATTAAATTAAGGGGTATAAGTGTAACTTTTTAAAGATTTTAAGGGTTATGATGTTAATATATGAGAGTTGGGGATAAATATGCAAATATGATGTATTTCAAAGATATATATGTAAAAAATCTTATTATTATTAATAGGAGAATACTACATTACCACAGTACCACTACGTGTAAGCATGTACACTCAACCGCGGGCGCACTATAACAGCAAACGCGTTCCCTTCCTTTCCCGGGGCAACCTCACCCCACTTCTCCGCCCCCGCAGCCGGAGATCACACGAGCTCACATGTCCGAAGCCCGTTGACGTTGGCACCAAAGCAGATACCAAAACCGGCATCTTCCCTCCTTCGTCCCGATATAAATCTTTTCCTCTCTCATCTCAGTTCTTCCAGGTCCTCCGCAAAACCTAGCAGCGGAATCCACCACCTGTCCCGCCCCTTCGAACTGGCCATCGCCGGGTGATCTGGATGTTGGCAGCGCCTCCGGCACGCGGCGCTCGTCTTCGCCGCCGGCAGACCTCGTGCTGATGCCCTCCGCCGTCCTCTTCCTCCTCAGATCTCGCCATGGGAGTCGCCGATGAGGCGTGTTGGCGCGGGATCAGATGAGTCGCCGCCGCTGCGTCTTCTTCTTCTCCGGTGATCCGTGTTTTGGTGCTGCTGAGCGCGGGGGAGCCTCCGGGAGGCATGTTCTGGAGGGAAAGGGAGAGGGAGGCCAGGGACCAGAATGGGGGCCCCCCCTGCGGGCAGGTCCGCGTCCTCGTGGTCGGTGACGCAGGTAGTTCCGTGGCCTTGTTTGGATCTGTGCGAGTTTGACTTTGAAATTTTGCTCGAAGGGTATGTATGCGGTTCTTTGTTTTCTCAATCGATGCGAGATTGTCATCCCTCGTTGCTAATTTTATGTTTGACGATGCTGTGTTTGGGAGGAGTAGCGTGTTTCGATGTCGATGTGTGGGAGTTACTGGAGTGCGTGTGATGCTGTGAAAAGTGGTGAGGATGCCGATTTTATGTTGAGAAATGGTTTGGGGCTGCGGATTTGTAGGAGACGGAGGAGTGGATTATTAATGGCGTTCTGACGGAAGGCGGTCATCATCACGCTTTGAGTTTTCACTGTAACTTTAGCGCATTCAAAAGATAAGTTCTCAATTCTAGTAAAGCCACATTGGTGTTTGAGAGAGATCTCCCGTCCTCTGGTTGTTCCTGCACTGTCAATTGACACCTAGAGAGCTAGAGCAGGTTCTGTTTGCCATCTAGTTTTGGGATGGAATCATGCGTCTTTGTAGTGGAAAGAATGATAGTTGTGCTTGATGGAAATGAGTGTTTGTTTTCTAGATATGTCGTCAAAGTATAAAAGTGAAGAATCAACGGTCGTTCTTCTTGGAGGAAGAGAAAAACACCTATGTGTTGAGCACTGCAAAGAACTGGCTAATGATGAATAAGGCTGGGGAGGACTGCCTTGACTACAGACTCATAAAAAGTGGAAGAGGTGTTGACCTTGGAAGCATGGAGTGGGAATGGGCATAGTAATGCCAGTAATGTGAACCATAGGTGTCAATCCTGTCCTAGGCCCTATCACATTTCTCAGCTAGGATGTGACATCCTAGTTCCTAGGCAATTCTAGCATCCCACGTCATACACATTCCAACATATGTATAAGCATTAAAATAAACTTATCACATGAAAATAATACAAGACCAATGTATGATAGTCTTGATAGAAAGATACATTACAGCAGTTTACACAGTAAATGTTTTATGGAACGGCTTGCAATGGTTTATGGATTTGCAAAGAAGTTTTTAGCAAATGAGCCTTCTGAAATAAATTACAATGGATTTAAAGGAGCTTGGAAGATTGTGACTTGGACAGACTGGGAAAGCCAGGGCAGGGTGGGATACCCAGCAGAACAGGAAAAGTGTCCCTCACATTTTCTTACCAGTATGGGATATCCTGGACAATTATGTCTAGGCCAGGATGAGATTGATAACTATGACGTGAACATAACGGGAGAGGGGACCCGAGGAATGTCTTCTAGTTTACTGCTCATTTTTTCTTTGAGAGATGGAGCTGGAAGGGGTACCAGGAGTGCATTTGGCAGTTGGATCACTGGCTGAACAAGTGAATCCTGCTTCTGAGGTGCTGCCCAATGAAATCAATAGGTTGTGAGGACAGAACTAAGATCTAACATCATAGAGATTCATGGTGTATGAGGTTTTTGTAGGGGATGAACCAACTCTAGGTATTGGGAGAAAATGTATTGTTGGTAGAAAACAATCGTAAGGAACTTGATTTTGGGGGCTTATGCAGTGAACAGAAACAAAGTGCTCATTGACATGGGGACACAGAAAAAAAATGCTTTCTTTGGCAGGTGTGGCCATCATGTATGCTAACAACCTGGGATTCTGTCGTGACTGCTTATGATGAAACTAAGTTCTGGTCTAAAGGCCTTTCAGTGTGACCTTTCAGGACGGGGTCTTGTGAGGGATGGGAGTTGATTTCACCTTCTTACAGATGAAATATAGTCTGATTTTTGGCTAGATGAAATATGGTCTGATTTTTGGCTAACTATTCATGTCACTTTATAATCTTTAGCCTTAGTCAGTTTCTCATCTGGAATTTCTGTATTTTGTCATGATGCTTCTATTCTGAGCAACTCCATGAATGTTGCAATAATATATGACAGTGACATGAGTTATCACCTTGATGTAGAGGATTTGTGTAGTCAATTCTGCTGATGACATGGTAAGGATTTAACTGGATGATTAATGGTACATGTAGAAACTAAATCATTTTGTTGTATGCTGGCAAATGTTTAGGGATTATGATAACACTTTTCTCATACATTCTGAGGCATGCAATATGCCTATGCCTGTGAAGGATATGGGATTAACTGCCTGGTGTCTAGATAATTCTAGTGGTAGCCAGAATCATACATCATGACTAAGCAGCTGGGCAAAACTTATTCTACCCTAATATTATCGTGGTTTCAAGATCGCGTATTGAGAGGAAGCTCAGAAGCACATTAAATTATTGGACAAGCAATGGCATTAATTATTCTCTCATAGATCATTTTTATTGGTAATGCACAGTTCTCTTACCTGTTCTGAGTTTCGCGTTAGAGCTTTATATATATATATATATAGTGGTAGGTTGCGATGTTCCATTTGGTTGGAATATTAGTTTTTATACTTATATTGAGTCTAGATGTGGAGGGTGGTAGTTAAAGAGGAAGGGGAGAGGTTCAAAGTTGGGGGGAAAGGAGAGGCAGTCTCAGGACTCTTGAAACCTGAATTGTAATATTTTTTATAGACCTCCGTTGAACTTGTTACAATAGTAGGTTCTTTTGCAACATGAACATCATAATTGATAGTACATAACCAAAAACCTACTATTCTGTTGTTAATAGCTATATAAAAATTGCTGACTATATGGGTTTACTGCAGCAACCAGATTCCCATAAGCTGTTGGTTCTTTTTTTCCGCCCAGTTTGGTATATTTGGATTTATTTTGAATTTATTGATCCCTAATTGGAATTACTTGAACTGCTTTTCAAATGTAAAAGCAATGATTTCCTTCCTCTCTATTTAATCTTCCTTGGGACTGAATTGTGTATTTCCCATCATTGCCGTATGATAAAAGTCTTGATATTTTATTTGAATCATTGCAGGTGTAGGGAAGACATCCCTTGTTCATCTGATTGTTAAAGGTTCTGCCATCGCTCATCCACCTCAGACAGTTGGATGTGCAGTCAGTGTCAAGGTAATTATGTTGTTTTACATGTAAGGTTCTGCATGTTGCTTGATTTTAGGATACACCAAGGTTCAGATGGTGTTTTGTTTTCCCCTTTGGTACAGCATATTACTTATGGAAGATCAGGCAGCTCTTCTAACAGCATAAAGGATGATGCAGAAAGAGATTTCTTTGTTGAACTTTGGGATGTCTCAGGACATGAACGATACAAAGACTGCAGATCCATCTTCTATACACAGATTAATGGTGAAGAATGATATCCCCTTTATATGTGAAATCACTGAAATGCTCATAAGCATTCAATGTCACCTTATTGTTCTGTCTTCAACCCTCCGAAACTTTTGATATTACAAATAGCTCCTTCTAATCCGATTATTTACAAATAAGCCCCACAATTTCAACTTTCTCACAAAAAGCCCTTTTGTGGAGCTTTTCTGTAACACTCTCAGGGGGCTTTTTGTCAACATTCTGGGGCCTTGCACCAATTCATGAGGGATTGTGAGGACTTATAAATAATTAGTGGGGTTTTTTTGTACATACGGTATATTTTCAAGGGTTAAAGCATAATTATATCTTTCTTCTCTGATGTTCAGAACACACTAAAAATCTTCTCCTCTTTCCTCTGTTCATTGTCAATTTCCTGTTGTACTTATCATGATTTTCTATAACTTAAATTGCATGACTCTTATATACATTTTTTAATTTTTTGCCTTTTTGCATGTAGGCGATTCATTGGGGTGTTCGATGTACTTGATATGCCTCCATGACCTTATCTATCTCACTGGACATCGAATATATTCTGATGTCCCTCATAAAATCTATTTTTGCTCCGATTGTGTACATGCTGTTATATCTTATGATTGATTCCAGATCATTCCTTCTATTGTTAATATTTTTGGGGTGCAATGCTATTGTTCATTGCCCTTCTCTGGATTCTGCATAAGTTGAATGGATCTTATTTCCTTATGTTTATGAAATTTCACCTCTGTTTAGGCTATTAGCAGCCTTTCCCCCCTTCTACAGTTATGGGACAGTTGACCCATGTCAGGGTCCTTTGAGGCAGCACAGAGCAGGATCCACCGATTGTCCATGCAAAGAAGGGTGCACAGGGGAGAAGCTCACACTCATATTCATCCGAGCACCTATCATGGGAAGCTTCCCCTTAAAAGCATCTCTTTCAAATAAAAAAGGTTACCAGAACAACACATAAGTTGGCAAAAAGTAGATTTTTGTTACCAGAAAAGTATCTTGATAGTTGGTTTAATTATTTGTGACTGTGATGTAATGATTTTGGGGGGTCTAGCATAGACTGTTGTCAATAAGATGGTAATATCTCATGGGATCCAGATTATATCCTAGGAACTGACACCATGCCGATGAAAATATCTTATGTCAATTATGAAAGGCACATAATGGTTCTGTTGCTTTGTGTTCATTAATGTTTCATGCCGTCACCACACATATGCTAGCAAAATATGGATTTCTTTTACCCTACTGAAGTTATTTATTTTGTTTGAAATTTGTGTACAGGTGTTATATTTGTCCATGATCTTTCTCAAAGAAGGACGAAGACAGGCTTGAACAAGTGGGCGGTCGAGGTTGCAGCAACAGGGACATTTTCTGCCCCTCTTAGATCTGGTGGTCCCGGGGGCCTTCCTGTCCCATACCTGGTTATTAGTAACAAAGTAGATATTGCAGCCAAGGAAGGCACAAGGAGTAGTAGTGGAAATCTGGTTGATGTTGCTCGCCAGTGGGTTGAGAAGCAGGGCTTGCTTCCATCTAGTGAAGAGCTTCCTTTGACAGAGAGCTTCCCAGGGAATGGAGCCCTTCTTGCTGTATGCGCACACTCTTCCATCTCTATCTCTGGAATAAGATTAGTATTTCCCAGATGTGCATTGTTTTCACTGTGCCTTTACAGTGTTGTTTTGCCCAGTATGCCTACTGTTGATATGCAACATCTTATTCACCCATTTTTTTGAGCATGTTAAGGCTTTCTTCAGAATCAGTAAAATCAACAGAAAGGATTTCTAACTTATCAACTTTCAGAAAAGGGGATTTCTAACTTACCAAAATGCATAGCTTCAGCCTGTGGCTGTGTGTGATATCTGTTGACCTTATTTGATTAACAATAGAAAGATGAAAATTCACTGTCACAATGCATAGTGCAGACATACTCATAAAATAAACATTAACTGTATCCACAAAATTCATTTGAATGAATTTAAGATTTTGAGATGGATGAATGTCATGAAGAATGCATAGATGCTAAAGAATGGAGCAACCACCAGAATCTTTTGTTACAGGGTACTCTGCTTGATAGGTTTTTCTCATACTTTTCCAGTCACATTGAGAAAGCCTAAAAATCTTCTCTGAGGATGTTTGCAGGACATAAATTTATAATATCTAAAAGAATAAATTTGTGGAACTTTAAGGGGCAAAATCATATATGACAAGAAACTTGAAGGATTGTATTTTTTTTCCTTCTTCTTGAGGGTTGGGCATGGGGGGCACGTGAAACTTGAGGGATTGTATTTTTTTCTTTCTTCCTGAGGGGTGTGCAGGCGGGTTGGTCTTAAGTGGTGTGCAGGAGGAGCCCAAGGTTGTGCTCTGACTCAATTCTAAATAATTCACATGGGATGTACAGCTCTAATGGAGGTTGTGCTATGACTCAATTATAAATAATTCACATTTGTGATGGAGGTTATGGGCCTTATGCCCTGACAGGATAGTGGCTGAACATCATCTACATGACAGATTCAGGTGGGTGGAACTTATGTCTGATGGCGGTTATGGGCCTTATGGCCTCTTCATAACAGATGCAGGCGGAGGAGGACTCATGAATTGTTTTGTCGTGGCAAAAGCATCAAGTCCAAATTTAGGCTAAGATAGGAAAGGAAAGGGAGAGAGAATAAAAGAGAACATGGTAATAGAAGCAAAGAGCTGAGATGATGACAAGTAACTGTAGGTGCACCAACAGCAATAGAAGGAGATGCACTCATTACTTGCAATATTAAAGAAAATAATCATTTATGGCAAAAGCTCTCTTGTACACAGTCCTTTTTATTAATACAATTTAGTGACTATCCACTTTCCAAGAAAATGGCAAAAGTTCTCTCTCGCTATTCCCAGTTCCAACGAAGTACTAGAACTTACTACCTGGAGGACCAATGCGACTAAATACCTTTTTAAATCGTACCTATACCCACCACAGGTAAGTCTGTAAGTAATTTCCCTCAGACTAGGACTCTAGGGACTTGCAAAAGACCAAGGCATCACGAAGTGGTTGTATGGGAGTCAAATCTGCCAATTCTGTGGCTATCCTGATCACTAAAGTAGAAAGGAAGGAGATGAGAGATAAGCTGGAATAGAAACAGAAAGAAGATAAGGGAACTTAGCTGTCTCATTTTCTTTTTTTTTTTCCCTTCTAGTTGCTGCCACCATCATCAGACACTTCCGCTGTTGCTTTCCTTCTCTTATTTTTTTCCTGCAGCAGTAACTGTTGCTGCTGCTGGCCTTTCCTTTACAAAAGCAGAATATTGCAGAGTGACAGATCAACAGAAATATATATCTATACGCTGAAAACCTTGCAGTGTGGCTAGCAGCACACTAATTGGTTAGGGTCGATTCCAGTCCTATTTTAAGAAAAAAAAGGGTGTTTTGTTTTTCTCTTATGAAAATGAAGGGACTTTTCTTTCATTATTATATTTTTCTCTTATGAAAATCACGATATCATTTTCTTGTTCCTAAATAGGCCTATTAATTCTTTTAGGTTCATGATCTACTCTGGGTAAACATCTCTGGTGTCATCCACAATACATAAAATATTCAGCCAAAGCTGGAGCAGTGTTTGTATTGTGGCAGGTGAATCTGCCATTTCCACTACCACAAGAGTGTAGTCCATAGCCCCTCATTCCTGGAACGTAGTCTCTCCTTGAGCTACAGAAGATCCTTTTTGACCAATAGCTGTGTAAGCATGTAATATAGTTTGACCTTGGTCCATGGGACATATTAACTCAGATCTGATCACAAAATCTGAACCTTGAAAAAAAGTATAAACAGTGACAATTTTTGATAGGTGAGCATGATGAGATTAAATAAGGTATGGGATTTTTTTTTTTTTTGGATGTGTTTCGGGGTGTGTGTGTGTGGAAAAGAGAAGTATAGAAGTGTAAAAGAAAAAAAATCTAATTGATCAAATAAAGATAGTGAGTGTTAAGTTACCCCTCCCCCCAACCCCACACGAAAGAGAAAATCCAAAAAAAAGAGCCTACTTGGCCGCTTGCTACCTCAAATTGCTGAGCCTGTGGGTATACAAATCTAACCTTAAAATACACTAACTAAGCTTGATAGAAAGAAATTTAACCTTATTTAATTTTTGCTCAGTCTCGGAGGCTGAATCAAGTTTTCCCTTCCTTGTAGAAGGGCATATAATGCAGGAGCAGACTCATGGGCAGCGCAGAGCAGGCATCTATCTGGCTTGGAGCCACATTCTTTGGCTTTTGAAGCACTTCGTATTTTTTTTTAAGCATTTTAGAGCATTTTGGACATGAATAAGGCCCAGTTGAGGCCCATTTAGTGTTGTTTCTATTTTTTTCTTTATTTTTCTGTACTTTTTTCCTATTTTAGGGACATAGGGGTAACATGGTAATTTTGGCTGTTAGGGCTTCCTTTTTGGGGCCTATATATATCCTATGTATTCCCTTTTGGGAAAGCTAGTGATTGCTAATAGAAAAAAGTTACTTTGGCCATTGTGCGGTTGTGTGTGAGATCCCGTGATGGGACCTGTGAGCAGAAGAGGGTGGGAAGCCCCTGTGTGCTATGTCTTCTTCCTCTTCCCCTCCCTGTTCTTCTTGGTTCCTTCCCCTGCTTCTTCCTCTTCTTCTACCCCTGTCATCCTACTCCCCTAGGCCTCCGATCCCTTCCTTTGGTCTCCCCTTCTTTGTCCCCCATCAGCATAACACACAGCATATGCAGTCTTCAGCACATTAGAGTTGATGATCTTGAATAATTTATCCATTATATGCATGGATTGCAGTACTGGTACCGGTAACGGTATCGGTGGGTAGCAGTACCGGTACGTACCGGCCGGTACCGGCCTGGTATCGGCCGATACTCTTTACAGGCATGGTACCGGTGCCGACCGATACCGGTACGTACCGGTATCGGCCAGTACTGCCAACCATGATTATATGTAAGCATTGCAATTTTAAGGGGATTTCGAAGTTGAAGTTATATCTCCTTTCATTTTTCCCCCTTTTTTCTGTGGAAAGGATGTTTGAATCTTTGAGAGGTGAGAGCACAAGTTCACTGATGGTGTTAGTCATGAAAATTAAGTTTGTTTTGCTGGCAAAATGATTATTTTCTTAAAAAGAAAAAGTGAAAAGTCATATCAGATTTAGGAATGGCCATTGTTTTCATGTTGTCATACAACTTGTTGATTTACTTCTATATATTGATATTTCATGTTTTCTGTATCATCCATCTACTCCTTTTTGATGATGTAGGCTGCCAAAGAAGCAAGATTTGACAAGGAAGCTATAATGAAGTTCTTTCACATGGTATGCATTTGCATCACTAATGTTGTTCAATTTATTCCAAGTGCACTGCATCTGGATACAAGTTTCATTTCAAACTTTTTCAGTTGATCAGAAGAAGATATTTTCCTGATGAGCTACCTATACCAAATCCCTGGTCTATGACCCCGGCTCAGAATTCTGTTCACCACTCAAGTGAGATTTCAAGTGATGACGATCGGTCCCTTAAAATGATCAGGTATATAGCTTCTATGTATATTAAGTTCGTGCCCCCTCCAGGCCTCCCCCCGCCATCCAGAATTACATTTTCTTGCACCATCTATGGCTTCTAAGCCTGTTATTCAGGGGAAAAGAATCCAAATAGACCATGAATACTTTGTTCTGCATAGAAATTTTGGACTGTTTTTTGAGGGTTAGATGACTTAATTTTGTTTGTGTTCTATTTTGGTAAAATAAAATTAATATTGCTCTTATGCATCATTAGTGAATGTGTGATAAATTGTTCGAGTGTTTCTCTAAACAAAAGAAGTTAATTGCCAGTATACTGGGTAGTTTTTTACTTGTGTACAACCAACCAAACATTGGATATCTTATTCGAGCTCAGAAATGTAATGCATACACGAGATAGCATGTTAGCCTTTCTTGTGCTTGTTCTGAGCATTATTCTTAACTAGGGATATGTAAACTGGTTCTGTGTGATCCAGGTACCAAGAATCATCAGTATGCATAACCATATTTCATACCAATAAGCCTCTCCCTGTTGTCAGTCTGAATCAACTCTTTGTTCATTGCATGGCCTACCCAATTTTGTCACCTCATTGCGAAACTTTTGGGGAAAAAAAATGATATATTCAGTTTTGTCCAAAAAGGACAATGCTATTCAGTTCATCATTCTACTAATGCATCACCCACTAGATTTCAACCATTGCTGAGATTAAGTACTCGGATTCGTGAATAATCTATGTATTCCATTGTTGCTTTAGTAGTACTGGACAAAGTTTCAAATATTGTATTGATATTATGTGTGTAAATACCTTATCAATATTGTAACCATGAAATCATTTGTCTCAAAATTGATATTACCAAAATTGATTTGGAAGCAGTTTTGAGAAAGGTCACAAAAGCAAACTGAAAGGCCACTACTCAACCAGGTTGTCAGGTTGATCATTTACATATCTATTTAGATACATTGAATTGACAGACTTGGATCTGGGCTACAAAGGCAGTCTCAAAGCAAAACAATTAAGAAAAGTAAACTGCACATGTGATCCATGTGAACCATATATAATACAGAAGTGGATAACATCCCAGGATACATACAAATCCACACAAAATAAAGTTTACCCCCAAGCCCTATACAAACAACTTCATTTACTTCCCTTGGAACCACTTGCTTGGATGTCTCGTAATGTGAAGCTGAAGTTGCTGCTTTACCCTGATAGATGTTTTCTCAGTTCTTACATTTCACTGAAGTGATAGAAGTTTCCTCAATATTTGTTCCATCTTTTCGATTGCTTTTCTTTTTTCTATTGAATTCCCCAAATATATTAAGTAGCATGAAGTAGATTCCTTGATAATTTCTGTTGTAGGACATTTCTCTAAATCTAGACATTCCCTTTCACGTAAAGTCTGCCTTCTATTTCCTGGCATCCTCAATATTCCCTTGGCTACAATGGTTTCATTGAAAGGCAAATGGTTTGAATTATCCTTCCCATTCCACAACAAGGGGAAGAGTTGTCACGCTATGGCATGCTTTTTTATTGTCTCTAGTTCAAATCCTTGCCGTGCCAATCTTTAGCATGACTCAGTCAATTTTGAGGGAAGACTGTGTTTCCCAAACCCCTTTCCCTTTATACCATCTAGGCATCTACTTCCCATACTGACTTCTAATGAATACAACAGAGAAACTCCTTTCTTACTAGCCATCCAGTGGGTAGGGTTCTCAATTTTACCAATGCATTTTATTTTCTACAGGCTGGATTACTGCTCAGCTAATTTGGTCAATGTTACTGTCCTTCAAATTACTTCCAGAGAAAGGATACTGAATCACATTGTCCTTCCGGAAGGCAGTCTTCCAGCTTGCTTAGTCAAAACTGTATCAAACAACCTACTGTCTGTCCTAACACACTGTTCTCTACATATTTTCGGATGTTAAAATAGGTGTTCTGGTAGGTTTATTTGCTGTTAAAAAATCTCAATATATCTCATGCTGTGCAGGTTTTAATAAAAATCCTACAAATCAATTTCTCCTCAGGTTGCAGCCTTCTCACAAACGAGCTTTTCCTCTCCCATCAAAGTGTCTTTTGTATTCTTTTTAAAGGAATAAAATATGTTCCCCCCTTTGGAATGCAGCCCCGCTTGTGTGGTATGTACAGAGTAGATATTGTTGCCTGCTGATAGCTAATTGATGCAGGATACGAAGCAAAGGATTCCTCTCCCATTCCCTTGTGCTTTTATTAGGCCAATTTATGGCCCATTATGTCTTTGTTAATTTTAAGAGTTATATGAATAAGGGTAGTCCAAGAGTCGGATGGGGAATGGGAAGGGACGGGAGTTACATATCTCCCTATATATGTATGATGTTAACAGAATAAAGAGGAGATGATGAAATGTAAGAGGAAAAAAAAAAAATGACCTGATGTGTGTGTTCTACCTCGGTGACGGAGGTACTTAACTGGTGCGACGCCAGTCCTCTTCCCCTCCTCGGTGCGACGCCGAAGAGCCTTCCCTCCCAGCTCCGGTGCGACGCCGGAGCCTTTCCATCGGTGCGACGCCGACTGGTTCCCCTCCTCTAAACTCCACTTTTATCCCCCCCTCCTTGTCCCGCATCAGTTTTGGTATCAGAGCCTACCTCGATCCCTCATTGCGCCGCCGCTTCGTCGCCGCCCTTGTCGTCGGCTCCAGCAACACCGTCGGCCCCGCTATCACCGTCACCGTCGCTGTCGCCACGAGCGCTAGCCCACCTCCACTGTGCCGGCCCCACTGCCACTGTCCGCACCAGCCCGACCTCCTCCCACCCCGCCAGAACCAGCATCACCGTCGCCGCCGGTCTCCTACCCCGTTGCTGCCGCTGGCCTCGGCGCCTCTGCCGTTGGCCTCCTCAGTCGTCCCGTTTCTGTGCGTGGTGAAGAAGAGAACAGAAGGAGAAGCCGAAGAAAAGGAACGGCTGTCACCGCTGCCGCCGGCCGGCCAGCCACCTCTGCTGCACACCCCGCCGTCGTCGCCACCCTGCCGTCACCGCCGCCCTGCCGACGCCGCCCGGCCGTCACCGCCCCCCGCCGTCCCGCCCGCTTCTGCCTCCACCTGTGCCGCCCGCTGCCCTCGTGCCCTTCCGGTGCGGTTAGGGTAAGGAAGAAGAAGGGGGGAGGAAAACGAAAGGGCTCGAGCCCTTTTAGGTGGAGACCTGGTCAAACCAGGTTGACCAGGCTTAGCCCGAACCGAGGGCGTGTTGGCTCGTGCCAATGACCAGGGTGGTCCGAGCCAACTCCACCAGGCTTTAAAATTTTCTAAATTGACTCAACCAGGTTCTAAAACCAGACGGCCCGGGCCAGGGTTTGATCCGATCTGAGCCAGGCCCGATCTGGTTCGTGGGGGTGCAACAGTGTTGCAACTGGGACTATTAGTGCACCTCCCACGTACGGAGCTCGTCTGGACTCCGATTCGCATGCCGTCTGCGCCGCTGGACTCGTATCGACGAAGCCTATCAAAATCCAGAGTGCTTCTATTGCCGATCTGCCTCGTTTTACGTGCCGCTGTTACACGCATACCGAGGACCCCAATTGCATATCTCGAGGCCCGCATCAACCGCCTCGATTTGCGTGCCAATTTCAGACACTGATTTTGCAGCAACTAACGTCCCGACTTGCCTCGTTTGGCTTGCCAGGCTTGCACGCTTTACGAGGGCACTTGTGCTCACCGTTCGAGGTCGTCCTGGACCCCGATTTGAGCGCCGTCAGCGTCATTGGTTTCATCTCAGCAAGACGGACTCAATTTCAGAGTGGTGCTGCCCCTACGACGCCTCGTTATGTGGACCACTGATTGATTCTATCATAATTGGAGCCTTGGGGTAATCTCTTGCAACATGTCTTCCATTTATTTCCGTTTCGCTGTGTTCTTGCCGAATCGAGAATGGACGACATTGATATTAGATGAGAGAGCGAGTGATAATGTGATTCCCCAACATATTGTTGATTCACTGTTGAAGACGAACGAGATTCTTGTAGACGGTGATAAGGCTTTTGTGGAGTTTTATCGGCGGGTTAAAGGTGTCACCACGGGACACTCCACTACATATGTGGATGGAGCTTGGTGTACTATAAATCCATGGAGCTCTTCTATTTGCTTGGGTCGAGAGTGGCTATCAGAGCGCCAAGCGACGGTGGATTATGATAAACGTCGATGCTCCCTCGTACATCCTCATCTTGATGGACGTGAGTTCACGTTTCCGGAATCGTCACTTTATTCTCTTAAGGTAATGGGAACACCGTTCAAATTGCTTGATACAGTCTCGCCAGCTACAAATGATGATCAATCAGATGTGACAGTTGATACTAAGGGTGCTAGTGTTGATCCTACGGTTGACATTGATCGGGATACTACTCTATGTATTGATTCTGGACTTCATTTAACAACGGACGATGTGATTGAGACTAATTCAGTACCGTTGGTCGTCAGTGAATCATCAGAGGATGTATGTGAAGATAGTCCATTGTTGTCAGCTGCTAGTGAGTTATTGATTGTGGATTCATGGGATCATAGTTTATTTGTGGATTCTGGATTACACATGTTCGATATTGTTATTTCCGATGATGACTTATTATGCAGTGGTGGGCATGACCTTATTTCTTCAGAGAGTTCATATTCTCTGTTAGTTGTGGAATCAGGATCGGATCTTACTGATCTGATATGGCAGACCTTCTGTGATTCACATACAGCAGACTGGGTGTTTATCCTTGATATGATTCTCTGCTTGAAGACTCCCACAGATGATCCAACCATCCGCTTGATTATACTGGCGCACTTCAAAACTCGAGGACGAGTTTTTTCGAACCAGGGGAGATTGATGCAGGATACGAAGCAAAGGATCCCTCTCCCATTCCCTTGTGCTTTTATTAGGCCAATTTATGGCCCATTATGTCTTTGTTAATTTTAAGAGTTATAGAAATATGAATAATGGTAGTCCAAGAGTCGGATGGGGAATGGGAAGGGACGGGAGTTACATATCTCCCTACATATGTATGATGTTAACAGAATAAAGAGGAGATGATGAAATGGAAGAGAAAAAAAAAAAAATGACATGATGTGTGTGTTCTACCTCTGTGACGGAGGTACTTAACTGGTGCGACGCCAGTCCTCTTCCCCTCCTCGGTGCGACGCCGAAGAGCCTTCCCTCCCAGCTCCGGTGCGACGCCGGAGCCTTTCCATCGGTGCGACGCCGACTGGTTCCCCTCCTCTAAACTCCACTTTTATCCCCCCCTCCTTGTCCCGCATCACTAATCAAGTTTGCCTCAGCAACAAAATGCTTGCTTTCTAGAAGACGATCTACGTTTTGCGTTACTTTATCAGCATGCCCACGCTATTTTGTATTTTGTCAATACCTGTTGTTAAGAGCAAGATGACTATCTCCGATTTATCAAAACATCTCTCTGCCATCCTCATCAATTTTTTGAGAGTTCTGAATGGTTGCCCCTTTTTTGCTTGCAGTCTAAATGGCGAAACATACAAGTATAATGCACTCGCGCCACTCCCTGCCCAGCGCAACCTCCCACCACCTCCCACACTATATCCACAGCAGCCAATGCCCGTGCCTGTTGATACCTACAACTTTAGCAGGTTTTCGGTGCCGGGGACGCTGGAAACCACCGGGACAAGAACAAAGCGAACGGACATTAACGTCTAAACCTTCGTGTTTTTTCTTCCCAAACATATGTATGCAATGTACATCTTTATGCTTTGGCTTATGAATCTGGATAGATGCAATCCAGAAATGTGAATGAGGCCGAGAATAGAAGCTTGGTGATCTCAGGTTTGTGACGTGCTCGAACCACGTTTAGTGAAGGCGTCTGTGCATGTGTTCGTTGTATATTCAGATTTATTTGTTATGAAGACTGGTATACCATTCTTTGTATCACAATATTCCCACTGAAAGAAAAGTTATTAGTCATCCGCTATTTGATCTCAAGTGCTTGCCGGGGCAAAAGGAAGTGACCGGATGAGAGAGAAGGTAGTGTGTGACATGCTTACATGGGTAACGCAGAGATTTTTTTTTTCTCCTTCAGAATTTCTCCTTTTTGGTTTTAGGTGCCCTTGGTGCATTTGGCCAGATAGTTTTACCCACACTATATACAACTCAGCCCATTAGATTTCCATCCTTGGGGGCAGTAGCGGATCCAACGTTAACCCAGTGAAGTCTTGAGATTCCATTGGATTTTTTCAAGTTTACTGGCCTAGTCTAATACGGTCTAGTTCGAAACTCTACTAATCCAATTCAGGACTTCACTGGTCCAATTCAGGATCCTATATAATCTAATTTAAGATCTCATTAACTCAGTCATATTTATGATTTAATGTCAGAATAATCTCACTGGATAAAATTTTTACGACCGTCAGTATTTGGAGACGATAACGCCAACAGGTTCCAACCCAAGCCCGCGAGGGGCAATACCAGTGCCCGCCAAATAACAGAAAACCCCACGGGGCCTACGCACAGGCGGGGGACATTTTTCTTCTCTTCTTGCTACTGCTTTGTAGATTAACGGAGAATAGTTACCTTTTGCTTCCAGTGGAATGACGTGGCAACATTTGGCATTCTGTACTTTGAGTTTATGGGAAAATATACTGTTCAAGACTCGAGAGTGGTCCCAAGATAAGACGCAAAAATGTGGTTATAAGCATTGCCTTCGCTCCGATGTAGAGGTCTTGGAGTCGAACACAAACATCTATACTATGTTAGACGTGGTATTTTATTGTTCTTTCCTTCTAAAAAGTATTATTAAAAAATTCTCAATATGAGAGACTAAATATGTTCCTCTTTTTCGGTCTCTCTTTTATTAGGAGAACGTCGAAATTAATGCAACTTCTTTTATTTTTAAAAGATCTTTTGAATTTGATTGCACCTCACTTTTCTTATTTCTCTCTTCAAGTCCGTATCTCTCCTCTCTTTCTCTCTAAATTTTTTTAAGAATTTTGTATACATATCTTATAAATCATCGTATTTGTAGTTATATCCAGACTCTCAAATAATGTACGAGATACCTCTTCAGTGGGATTAAATGCATAAAATTACTAACTTACCCTTGGGTCAAGTCGACAACCCTCCTGCCCCCACCATGGCCACCTCCGAGAACTAGAGTGTTAGAGAGATAAATTGGTCCTCCGCCCCCGACGCACCCCCCGCCCGATCTCGCCGAAACCGATCGTCTACCATTGAAGCAGCCTCCCTTGTAGCCACCATGTCTCGGATCATCATGGCCGCGGGGATGGTGCAGATCCCAATCTGGCCCTCCTCTCCCTTGCCGCGTTCATCATCATCGTACTCAGTAGTCACCTTGGGACCCTCACCGTTGTCGGAGCCCTCCTCATCGGAGAAGAAGAATCCGCGGATGAATACAGACAGATCACTCGCCTCGCGCTCGCTGCCGCTGCTGCTGGGGTGTCTGGCGTGAGGGGGAAGGAGAGGTCGTGACCACATAGGCGTGCCTTGACCTTGTCATCGAGCAGATCGGTGACTCGTTCCCAAGGCGTCGGCCGCCATGCTCCTATCAGCGTAGTCAGTATGGAACTTGCACCACTTATCCATGCCGCAGGGGTACCGAACGAATGGAACAAGCCCGCTGCAAAGCTCCCATTCACAGGGGAGGGTGCGGTAGGTTGTGGAATTGGTGGCGTCGAAGAGGCGTGCGCACTGGTTGGTGTCACACCTGGGGCAGGGATTGCAAGGGATTCACAGAACCTCGCTGATGGTGTTGGGGACGATGAACACGTCGATGGGGGGAGTGCCCACCGATAGCTTCACAAGTCATTGGATGTCGAGGCGTAGTACTCTGACAACGACACCCCACAGTCATCGTCAAGTTCGGCATCGACGAGGAGACCTGGGCCTCCCGAAGTTCAAGTTCCTCCTCAAGGTCATCGTCAATGGCATCAGTGAGGAGATCTACGGGCCCAGGAACATCATCGGCGGCGAGGAGAAGAACCCCACCATCCAACACAACATCTCCTAGATGAAGGGGTGCTTCCAACCCTCAAAGCACACATGTGGTTGGCACCTTGGGGTACATGGCGCCGAAGCTCACCAAGATCGACAAGGTCACCCCACTGACCAACATCTACGCCTTCAGTTCCTTCATGCGCTAAGTCGCCTACGGCCGACGCCCCATGTAGGTGCACTCGTCGGCGGAGGAGCCATTCTTGGTTGACTGGGTGCTGGAAGAACGGGACCATCCTAGGGGCAATGGATCCCAAGTTGTGGATCAACGGTGCTACTGGTAAGAAATTTGAGGAAGAGATTGAGTTAGTGCTGATGCCGGGCTTGCTTTGCTCTCACCTGACGGCGGCGGCAAGGTTGACCATGAAGCAGGTCCTCCAATACCTAGAGGGCAACTTGCTATTGTTGGACATGTCGCCGGGCGGCATCACCGCAAGCTCGCTGGTGCTACGGCGCTTCTACGATTTCGTCGTTAGCGTGCGGCGTCGAGGTTGGCAACGTAGTGAGGCATCGCCGCTGGAGCGAAGAGAGGGCTTGCTCTGCTCTCACCCAAGAGCTAGTGGCAGATACTGATAGGGGCGGCAGGCTTGGCAACCAACGGTGACTCTGGGTGGGGGAACTTATGCTAGTAGCGTGGGAGGAGGGGCGCGGCTGCAGACAGGAGGGGTTACGGGTTTCGTGACCTCAGAGATATAATCGCAACGTGTCAAAGGTTTTTGAAGGTATCTCATACATTATCTTAGAGTCGAGAGTATAGATATAAATACGCTGATTTAAAAAGGTATGTATATATACAAAAATCTCAAAAATCTATCTATTTAATAGTACTAACACGGACTTGGAGAAGTAACTGCCCACAGAAGGAAGGAGAACACAGTATTCCCGATTTTCTCTTCTCTCCATTTTTTTACCTTTTTCAGAAAAAAGTTCGAAGAAAAATTATCCCAACCGACTCAAGTAGCCTCACCCACCCGGTTTCCTCTCGCAACTAAGCAACTACCAGAGGATAAAAGCGTTGAATGGTTGTTAAAGAGTTTTGAATTTTAAAAACTTTAATCACACTCTCCAACCTCTCATTCCCAATCCTCTCTATAGTCAGTTGTGTACCCGTTCTCCTTTCTCTTCTTTCCCGGCCACACCATGGACCCACAAGTGGCTACTGCAGCTATGAGCGGCTCCCCCGGTGCCACAACATCTCAGACAAATCAAAAAAATAACCATCCGAATTGTTACAAGATTCTCCAGATCAATAATTTCTTTTGGCAAATCAAAAGAAATCAGGGATTGCAAATTTGCAAGCCTTTGTCCACATACTCGCTGTTACACATTCAAATTATATCCAGAACGCAACACGAATCAGCAAGAACACTTACCAAAGTTTCGATTTTTTTCTCGTTTTCTACAAGCAAACATTGAATTAAGCATCTGATCTAAGAAGATCCAACAGGGAAACACGAGATCGTAGAAATGGAACATAGAAGGGAACTATAAACAGAACTCCTCAGGCCCTCTCGCCACGGATGCGGCGGGCGAGCTGGATGTCCTTGGGCATGATGGTGACCCGCTTGGCGTGGATGGCGCAGAGGTTGGTGTCCTCGAACAGCCCCACCAGGTACGCCTCCGCCGCCTCCTGCAGCGCCGACACCGCCGAGCTCTGGAACCGCAGGTCCGTCTTGAAGTCCTGCGCGATCTCCCGCACCAGCCGCTGGAACGGCAGCTTCCGGATCAGCAGCTCCGTGCTCTTCTGGTACTTGCGGATCTCCCTCAGCGCCACCGTCCCTGGGCGGAACCTGTGCGGCTTCTTCACGCCCCCCGTCGCCGGCGCGGACTTCCGGGCCGCCTTGGTCGCCAGCTGCTTCCTGGGGGCCTTGCCGCCGGTGGACTTGCGGGCGGTCTGCTTGGTGCGCGCCATTGCTGCTGTGTGGTTGTGCTGGGGTGGAAAAAAAATAGGGTTTTGGTTGATGCTTCAGGTGCAGAAGACGAGAAGAAGAAGAGATCGATCCTTTTACGCAGGTAGCCGTGGAGGAAGACGGTGGGGGCGATGGGGCTATTTGTAGTTGTGGAGAGCGGCCGCCGGCCAAGGCGGGACGGTCACGAGGATATTTTCAAAATTTTCGAGGGGTAACGCGGGAAGATATGGACTGCCGTTTTCACGGCAAAAGTTGATCTGGAGCGTTCATTTGATATGCAAATGAATGGCTGGGATTTTCTGTGGGGCGGGGACGCGGATCGTGATCTCGTCGCGCTCTCTCCTCGGGATCGCTAGGTGAAACCCCGAGCGTTAGACCGCACCAATCAAATTAACGGCCAGGATATGCTACGGAGAAAGCATGCGGATCGGATGGTTCAACTTTCACTTGAGGAGATGCTGCGCCATCTGGGAATGATTTGCAATAATCACCAGCCAAACCATGCTCGTTTTAGTATTACGACGAAAATACTTTTTCTATTTGTGCCATCAAAGTTGGTGTCAAGAGAAGATGATGCTAATAAACCAATTGTCCTGACAAAAAATTTTAATTTCTTATCTTATATTAGTAAAACTCTATTGTTATTTATTGCCTAAAGTGCTTTGGTATCTTTTGTTTTTCCTGCTAGTCATAGGAGTAATACTTTAATGCTTTAAGCATTACAATCCACATTGCAATCTAGGTTAGAACTTGGACTGCAATGTCTCAGGCATTGAATAACCATCCGAAAAAAATTAAAACTCAAGAACCACTCAAACTCACTATCCATACCATCTAATCATTGATTGGATGGGCAAAAAGAAGAAAAAACAGACCACACAGAGCGCGATCCAATGGCTCGGATCTCACCCCGTGCCATCTTCAGGTTTGAATACACATGAAGCAAGCACATGTGCCTAGTGCTACTGATTGGTCGGTAGTTTTTGGGGTATTATAACAAGTATTATTAACTATGACTAAAGCTCATTTTGTTTGTGGAATAAGGCCGGAATAATCATAATAAAGGTCCTATTCTAGTTTGGTTGCGAGGATACCTAATTCCTCCAATTCTCCAAATTCTACCTAGAATATCTAATTCTCTAAATTTTACTTTTTATTTCACTCTTTATTTCACTTGTTCTTACCAAATTACTTGAAATAACGCAGTGTAATTCTCCTTATTCTGAGTGAAATATTAACAACTTACCAAATCAAAATACCTCTTATTCTGATTTAAGAAATTTCCAAAACCTTATTCTGATTTAAACTATTTTGCAAACAAAGTGAACTAAAGAATTAGAGAAGAGAGCTTTCTTAACTCATTGCATCGCTAAACCAAATAAGCTGATTTTAGTATGTTGGGTTTAAATAAGCTGACTGACGTAGATTATTATTTTGGTCACGAAAGTCTCCAATTAACTCCAATTGAGAAAAAAGTGATTGTCGATGTCAATAATGTAAGCTTAGTTTTTTTTTCTTTTCTTTTTTTTTTTTTTTTTTTTGGGGGGGGGGGGGGGGGACTTTAAAATACTAATGTTATTTCAAACTGAGAAATGATACATTAGAACCATTAACGATGACTACTGACCGGATACAAGAAGGAAGCAAAACAGAGAACCATGATGCTTCCGAACCAGAGGTCACCGCAAACTTAGCACCATGATGAGCTGCTCTGTTAGTAGATACATTAGAACCATTAACGATGACTACTGACCGGATACAAGAAGGAAGCAAAACAGAGAACCATGATGCTTCCGAACCAGAGGTCACCGCAAACTTAGCACCATGATGAGCTGCTCTGTTAGTAGTTACCGAGGTGAGGGGGATGTTATATCTATAGACTATTGGTTTACATTGATCCATAATGCATGTGACTCGCCATGGCGTGTCATTTTCCATGCTTCCCAAGGCGATGGTTACAGGCTATTCGAGCAGATATTGGGAGATGTCAAAAGATTTTGGATAGGGTAACTTAGAGAATGATTGGAACAACTTCAAGAATGATCGGAAGTGCGATTTGGACCAGTTGAAGAGTGATATTCGGAGTTTTTATGCCATGCTGACCAAGTCAAACAATGTTGTCTACAAGGCCAATCTAACGATGATCGAAGAGTATAAAAATCAAATGAAAGAAGTACATTATGTAGTCGATCTAACACTAGAAGATGAATATTTACGAGAGATTGATTCAATGATGTATGTACTAGATAATGACATCTTCCTCACTGAAGAAAATGAGTTGAAGACAAAAAAATTAATTAGAGATGTGGTCGATCAGTCGAAGGTCTCAGCCGAAGGTCGTTCGAGATGTCATCAATCTGCAAGATTTTAACTATATATGGAGCGACATTGAGACACACTTTCCTCCCATTCCTACACACGATGATTCATGAGTCATCTATGTTATTTCCCGAGTATACTACCATCATTTTTTCATAAATATTGACTCACTTTAAAACTTGAGGACGAGTTTTCTCAAACAAAGGGAGAATGATGGGAATCCAAGAACTATAGAAACAGAGCCAAAGGTCTATTGTGTATTTTATTTGTCCCATTAGAGACTCATTTAATGTCTTTTCTATTTTTATTTATTTTTCTACATATTTTTTGCTATTTTAGTAGTCTTAGAGGTATCATAATAATTTTAGCTGTTATGACTTCTTTTTTGAGACCTATATATACATATCTTATGTATTTCTTTTTGAGGAAAAAAAAAATATTAATAGAAAAAATTGCTTTTACCTCTGGTGAGTTTGTGTGTGAGAGCCCGTGATGAGTCTGTGAGCGGAAGAAGTGATGGGTCTGTGAGAGGAAGAAGGGTGAGATCCCTTGTGATTCTTCTTCTCCTGTTCCCCTATCATCTACCCTATCTTCCTTTTCTTCCTTGGCCTCCGAGCCCATTCCTTCATTTTCCCCTTGTGTCCCGCATCACTAGGCCTACTGACTTACGATTTTCACTATGCCCAGGTTCAGAAGTAAAATCCAATTTTTTCCTCCCAGTTGGATTAGCTTTCTTCTCTGTCAATGGTGAACTTGGGACTTGGGCGCAGTGTGCCCGGAGACTACATCACCAGCTTTATCAGACTTAGGATGATATAACATCTGTTCTCTGACTATACTCGACAAAGTATTAGAGGCTCTAAGCCACTCACCTAAATCATGGAGAATGGCTTTCAACATCTGTTTTCTCAGGATGGGCAAATAGGAATCCTTGATATGGGATTGCACATTAGATAGTTTGGAACATGATCAGTCTCATGGCCCAAGATGCCACAGAAAGAACAAAGTCTAGGTAACCTTTCATAAGCCACTTCAAATTTTCTCAGCTGACCAGAGGGGAGTTTTGCTAGGACAAAGTCTTCAAAAGGCTCTAAGAGATGTAGGCCAACTTTAATTCTGGCATAAGTACTCCAATAGACAATATCACCAGGTAAAGGATTATAAGGAGTGCCAAGCTGACCTACAGGCTTCTCTACTATACGAATAGACAAGAACTCCTCTGGGAGATCAAAGTTACGAACCCACACAGCACCCCATGGTAATTGATAAGAAGGAGGAGCAGTTGGATGACATTTCTCCAAAACTATAAGATCATTGTTAAAAAAACTAGGGAGACCTCTTATAAATTTGATCCACATCCTCACTAGTGGGAAATCTGACTAGAAAAGTATTATTGGAATAGTCCAGGAAACTCCACTGTCCAGTGGGGTTCCAGACTCGGAAAATGCATTCTTTCAGGCAAGCAGGACGAACCTTAACATCTGAATGCACCTTAACAATAAGGCTCGACTTTCGTCTGCTATGCTTTTCCCCATTAGCCTGAGTTAGCTCAACAGGGGAAGAGCTGTCTTCTTTTGCCATCAGGTTCTTAAAGCTCTGTAGAACTTCTGCTTCCACCTGATTTAGAGCTTCGACCTCCTCTTTGTCAGGTGCCATGGAGAGAACAGAGAAAGCCAACTACGCCCTGGGAGCATACAACAGCACATGGGCCCAAGAACAAACAGTTGGTCCGTGGAGGTGGAGGTGGAGGTGGAGGTAGGTAGTTGTAAATGGTGCTGTAGGGCAGTTGAGAGGAGTAAATGGTGTCCAAACTAGTTTGAAGGTGAAGGAAAAGACACAGTGTAATGAGTGGGGTACGAGGCATAGGAAGCTGGAAGACGAAACACGATCAGGAATTTCGCCGGAAAGGCAAATTGCCGGAGAACAGGCTCCGAGGGAACCACCTAGCAAGGTAGAGAGTTGTAATAATGTAAGCTTAGTGTAATCTCTACATAACTGGAGCTAATAAGAATGTTTGATGATTAAAATAGTCATCCATCTCTATCACCTCATTTGAATCCATGGTTGTCATGCTACATAATTTGTATGTTTCAAAATCAGGTGAGATACCAAACGCTACGCAAAGATACAAGTGTCATAAAAAGTATATTGATAATTGGTAAATGAATAAGCTAATGTCGTTAATAAGAAAAAGTATATTTCGTCATACTATAATCAAATTATCAATAACAATATTGAGTAATGATATTATCAAGATCCTTTACTAAACCATTGTCCAGATAAAGCCTAATTTACTGTAAAGCTTTTAGTCAGAAATTATTTTTAATTTTTACCAAAATTAAGTTATGACATAAAGGTCAGATAAAAAGGTACAAACACAACTCTAGCACAAACCAACTCATACCCATGCGAACGGGGAGACAAGGGACAAATCCATATTGTACCAAATCGCAGGAATAGAAACTTTAAGCTTTATCCATGTCAAATAAGAAGGCACTACTAATATTTTACTCAACCTATTCTATCTCTTACGCTTCTCATTTGAAATAAATACTATTATTCAATGATAATAATTCCTATTAAACATAGAACACCATCTTTCCAACCAAATTAAAATTACAATAAAAACTTGTTCCACGAAGAATACTTATTTCAACGCCTATCCCATTACCAAACTAAGGCCCAGAAAAAAGCACTCAAGGCTTTGCAAAGTTGGGAAACACTTGCTGCAATGCCCACCGCACTGCAATAGGGGTATTGCAGCAAGTTTTAATTTTTTATTTTATTTTTTAGGTCGGATCAGACATACCCTATCCATCCATACAGGCTGATGTCCAATCAGATGATCCAAAAAAATCTGAAAAATAAAAAATCAAATCCCAATGAACAATAAAACTTGCCCTTGATGGGCCAAATCCCAATAACGGTTTTTGGTTTTTCAGACTTTTATTAGATTGTCCGATCAGAGATCAGACAGTATGGACGGTTAGAGCATGTCCCGCCCGACCTGAAAAACTTTTAAAAAATAATTTATTTTTAACTCGCTGCAGTGCCCCCCATTGCAGCACAGGGGTTGTTGCAGCAAGCATTACCCTGCAAAGCTTTTGTTCCCAACTACCGACCCATATAGGAACTACTTACCCATCTTCTGGACTTCAGCCTACATGCTTGAGTGCCAAAATAAAAGATTTGATTCAGTTGCTCGACATATATTATATTAGCTCGTAACGAATTGCAGAGTGGGATGTAAAAAGGAATCCATTTAACAGTCTGACGACATAACATCAACGGACATTTTAAACAAATTTTCAATGTTTGTTTTGTAATAGAACAATAAAATTAGGGGATAATAAAACAGGACAGAAAAGAGCCAAACAGAAAAACCAGTATATACAACTCCCTTAGAACCGAAACCAGCAGTAGAACAAACCCTATTGGCCGACTCCACACTTCTTTTATTCATCAGTCTTCAGTTAAGGCTTAAGCAGAGATACACGGCGTAAGAGACCCTGGAAACCGTAAAGAAATTGCAGACAACACCAGCAAGCACCCCAAATGGGCTCCTCCCAGCAGCCAGATTTTCTACGAAGTTATCGCCTCCATTCAACGTGAATCGGCTTCTCTGAACAAAATAAGACAGGGAGGTAATATAAACACAAATCCAGATAGAAAAAATAGTCATAATAGCAAACGAATATCCATTTGCAAAAACTAGCTATAATAGCTAAACAAATATCCATTTGGAAAAACTAGTTACAAGACTGTATGGACCAGTTATAGCACAGAAGCTCAAAGACAATTATGAGAACAGCAGGTAGACAAAGTCAGAGAGAACAACAAATTTCTGTTCCTCTCTATTATAGACCAGCCAGAACCTTAAGTCACTTTAAACACAGAAGAAAATAAGAACTTAAATGAGCAGCAAATGGTCACAATCAAATTATAAATCATATTTCCCTAGGAATATCAAAAATTTAATCACTGAGAAACCAAATGGAACTCCAAATTCGTAACCAAGTTGGCAAATGTAAATCAAAATATGATTAAATAAAAAAGAATACATGTGTTTGAGCAACAAGATTATGTGACCAACAGGTTAAAAATGTTGAACATGTTGGCCAGCATATTTTTTTGTCCTCCAGTGAAACACACATTAAACACACTAGAATGCACTTCATTGCAACTTCCTGAGAATGGGCATGAAAATATAATCCTCAGACAAAACAAGTCACATAGCATAAAGATTAATAAATAATTAACATTAGAAATGGATCCCAGATCACATGCGATTCACATAGATCAGTCAAAATATCTTTCAGCAAAGGAGGACAGAGCCGCAAGAAATGCCATACATAAATCCCTAACAGAATGATTCCAAGAGATCCGAGATCCACCGGAGAACCATTACGTGTGCTAATACCAACTCCAACTGGGACCATGTGACTAACCCGTTCAAAAGGGAAGATGACAAATGTGTAAAATTGGTTGGTTGTACAGCAGCAGAATAGGTCATAGAGCAGCAGAAATCACTCAAGTGTTCCCTGGGGTCCATGACGAAAGGTAAATCGCAATAAATCAAGAATAATAAGGTTAGTGTCCTAACCTGTCCCATCTCGTGATGACAAAAGGGATCTCTCACTTTTGATGCCCCCCTTGCAACTTGTTGGAACTAGTCTTTGTGTCCGGGGTGACAAAGAAGCTAACTTTCCATTAGTTGACGATGGCAGAGAATGTCGGCGGGTGAATGCACTTTTATCTATGCCATCTGAGCTAAACCTTGGTGAGTTTTGCCCCCGCACTTTTGCTTTTGCAGATTTTGTGGCAGCCATATAACTAGGCAACACGGGACTGTGTTGCAAGCCATTTTCTGTGGAGTCCGATTTTGCCAAGAAAGAAGCCCTCCTTTTGCTAGCTTTATGGTTTTCCTGGGAAGCTTGTTCCTCTGAGTTCAACTCCATATTTACTACACAAATGTTTTCCTCCTTCCTGCCATTTTCTGGTGGAAGTAACTCAGCTGCAGTATGATCCTCTCCATCCCCTGGTGTTGGCCCATCTGTTACCACTGGCAATGAAGTGATTTCCACATTCTGAGAACTATCTGGAGCCAATTTGACATCCTTCATATCTTCTGTGGAGTCCACATGATCCTTGGCAAGAATGTCAGTTGGAAAACTAGTGTTCTCTAGCACACTGAGCTTCAAACTGATTTCCACACTTTGAGTTAATTCTGGAACCAAATTGGCAACATCTTTATTCATCTCCCCTGAGGGGTGGTCCTCAGCAACCTGATCAACGACATCAGATGCAGAGTTTGAGACCTTTTCCCCAATACACTTTGGTTTCTCAATTTCAACTCCAACGCGATCAGAAGACTCTCCCATAGTACTAGATATCTTTCTAAGATTACGTTTAACTTTTTCAAGTTCTGACTGGGGACTTTCTTGTACAGGATCTGCAGGATGGCTGGAAATTTTTCTGACATTTCGTCTCGGTTTTTCAGATTCTGATGTCATTGTACTATTTGACACTGACTCAGTGTTTGTACCAAAGTTCCGCCTCACGCTGCGCTTTGGCCTACCAGACTCAGTTTCCATTGCATAATGCCTGCGTTGAGGTTTTGAATCAACAGCCTTCTTTTGCTGTGGAGGTAGCTTCCAGAAGCTGGAGGTAGTCCAACGCTCCAGCCAGCTCCACACTGAATTGGATTCCTCTAGGTGATACTGGATCTCCAGTTGCTTTGCGACAGTTGACAAAGAGAGAAGCTAGCAGGGGGGAAAAATAGTATATGAGCACAAACAATAGAAAGAAAATATAATGAAATAAGCAATTAGACAATGTTAACAAACTTGGCAGTAACCTATGGATGTTTTCAAGACTGCTTTTGTTCACAGATTATGAATACATAAACACGTGCCTACCTTGCGAACAAATGCATTAACTGAAGCCTTCCCCTTCCATGACGATAAATTTGTTCCGAATGGGTTTGCATGTATAGCCTCCTGATAAGAGTCAAACTTGTGTGTTTACCATGTAGATAGAATCACATTCACAATTATGAACAAAGCCTTAAAATGAATAGTCTGAGAACAATTGATGTGAATATCAACACCGGAACCTAAGTAAAAAATTAGTATTCAAGTAGAGAGGAAGCAATAAAACATCCACAGTTGATCAGAAAAACAAAGATGTGAACATTAGGCTAGGATCAAGAAAAACCATGTTGGGGACCTTGACCAGACGAGAGAACACATAGAATGTGCATTCTTACTCTTTACATATACATAATTATGCTTCTTTTTTATCTATTAAGTCAAGCAAATTTCAATTTTCAATGGTTTCGCAAAAAGGTCATATGATTCAAATTTGGCCAAAGTATACGATGGAAGACAGGAAGAACGGAGATCAGATAATAAACTTAACAAGGAAAATTAATAAATGTATCCACATTAGAATCCCAAGAGGAAAGAATCCAGCACTTAAGAAAAGGAAAAGAGAGAGAGAGAGAGAGAGAGAGAGAGAGAGAGAGAGAGAGAGAGAGAGAGAGAGAGAGAGAGATTAACAGGTCTATAGGTAATCAGGAACATTAGATGTAAGCAAAAGGCCATAGGGAGTGGGGGCGGGGGGCTGGGTTCATGCTGGGACAAAAGGAATCAGATCATGAATAGCAACAGCTCTATGGAAGAAATCTTTTGAGTTTTGTTATTCTGCTGATACAGATAGTTGTTTCAACTTTTTGAACTATTGAATCATTAAAAACAAATTTGATTTTCAGTAGTTTCTTACAAAATTTACTTGACTCAGATCTGCCAAAAACAATAAAATGAATGCAACAGTTATGTCAAAGAACAAGAGAGGAGATAAAAGGAAACTATTCAAAGAAAAAGTGAGGGGATAAAACCGTCCACTTTCCACAAAAAAAGTGAGGAGGAAAATAAGAAAAGTATGGCAAAAGAATGTTGGCAAATAGTAGAAGTCTAGTCATTCACACATCAGCCGAAGCCTTTGGCCTATAGGAGCTTCATTTCACCTCAAAGTCATTATCATGTCTCACTCTCCTGCTGCGTACGAGTGCCTGAATTTTGACAATTCCCCACATACAGTGAAGAGTTGCAACGGCTTGTCTCCTCACCAAGTGTCCACGGATAAGGGCCTGAAGTTTTATGATGCCCTTCAATGCACGGAAGGCCCTGCGTGCCTGAAAAGGAAAGAAGAAAGGTTATTGCATTAACAATATATTGCTACAGAAACAATGAAAAGTCATTGCATTTATAGTAAGACTAACATAAAGTCCAAAAAGGAACGACATGCATCGACTCTGGTGTTCAAGAAAATCTTCCAATTATCCTAGAAAGATGATTGAAATTCAAACTACTCTTATTATGTTTTGTGATCTTTAAACATACACTCCTAAACTTTACAATGAATACACCTTCGAATAGAATGTTGCAAAAAATCCCGAGGAATAAATTATCTAATAAGGTATTAGGGAAACAAAAGCTTTAAGGAAGAAGTGACCTAGCTGGTAACAAACCACAGAGACGCATGGCACATATGCGTTGGACCTAGAAGCCAGTGTGTGTGCTACTGTTCTCAGTGCACTTTTCACCTAGAGTTTGCTGAATGTAGCATTTTATTGAAAAATGACAGTTTACATTTCTGAATATAGGCTACTGCAAACAAGAGAAGCAAATGGAGTGAAAAGGAAATGAAGATGCATGATAATAATGAATAACTGATAAATAGCAAATGCAATAGTTCCAGTTCAATTTTACCAGGTAACCTCTAAAGGCTGCCTGCACTTTGATTGCAGCTTCTTCCTCCCTGGCTCTTTCAGGGTCATTTGGCACATTGGATACTGTAGTTCGCTGATCCTCAGCTTGCTCAGGCAATATGACATCTCCATCACAATCTAACTTGGAAGGTGCCTCCTTTTCTAGTTCCATATTAGTTCCAATCTGATTAGTGTCAACGGGAACAGGCTCTGAAATCACTGGTGAGTGTGCAGCCAAATCAGTGCCGCCTTCACATCCTCTCCAGTCCTTACTGTTTGCAGCCTTCATCAGACAAGAGTGAGAATGTCAGACTGAATTGCCATGTCCAAGAATATGATATAAATAGGATAATCTAGACCCCACAACTAATGCGCAAACTAGCTATCATTATTAACGGCAGAATATAACAATAAGAAAATATATGTCTTTTGCATTTACCTCTCTAGAAAAATTTATGGACAAAGCACCATTTAGAAATAAGTGTGAATCAAACCCAACATGATTATTGTATGTGCTAGTATCCTTTTATCAGTTATCATTGTTCAAACGTCACTGCAACTAGATGCCACATCCAGGGAACTTTGCACATTTAAGCATATATTACTACATCAAGTGGGCTTTACATTTATTCATCCAAAAAGAATATCCAGGATAAGACATAACAGAAGAAGATATCTAGGAAACATCAATACCCAACATAATGAACAAGCTAAGCTTGAGGACATCAACATCATTGACAACATGTGAATAGCTAAATATACTGTCACACCCAACAGCAGCTAAATCTTCAGGTAGCAGTCTCAATCGGCTGGGTGGGCCCTTTGGCCCACCAGGCATGGTGCGCATAGGCCCAGGCTTGGGCTGAAATGTTATGCCAGCAGCCTAGGACTAGGGCAAACAGTCAACCAATTTAACTAAGGATTGCACTGGGGATTGTTATTTTATCCCAACAAACCAATAACATTATATTATAAAAATTACACCACTTCAGAATGCATCCTCGTGGCTTAGTGTCCTCCTTTCAAGGAAAAGACGACCTATGTGAAGCAACAATTGCAGAATTGAATTGGATCTTAAGATCCTCTAAGCCCAGTTTGATCCAGATCATCGTCAAGATCGACTTGGAATCAGGCCAGGTCAGCTGATCTTGTATCAGTTGTAGCAGATCCAAGTAGATCACTATTTTGGACCAGTTAAAGAAGGGATTGGATTTTCCCATTGAAATCATCGTCATTGGCCAATCCTGAGCAGAATCAATCAAATCGGATTAGGGTTGTCCAATTTTGAAAACCATAATGTGATGCTTAGTGATGTACAGTGTGTGATTTATGTTTAAAAATAATTTTGACACCTTGAATGCCCAACCAGGCTAAAAGCGGTCACAACATAATTGTCTCAGCTTGGCTTGTGCCTTTTAGTAACATGACTGGGCTTCACCCTGGGCCCAGCCCAAGACTAACGAGATGGCCCATTGACACCCTCCTTGCATGCGGATTGAGGATGTTTACATAGTGCCACCTTCGGTCGATCTGTTGTTCAAAGAAGAGGACAAACAAGGCAGAAGCATTCCCCCCCTCCCCCCAAGAAATGGTTCTAAAATCCAACAAATGGTTCAGACATCCTTATCATGGTCAGATCCCTTCATGCCAAACAAATCTCAAGTCTTCGTTGTGTGCTCAACAAGTATTAGCATTTGAAAATGTCAAGAAATACATGAAGCTAGCCATTGAATTATCTTACTGAAGCTCTTCCTTTGGATGCACGAGACTTGAAAGATTTCTTCCCAAATAATAATGTTTTGATCCATTTCCCTGGCGACTTTCCCATCGTTTTGAAGTGAAGTTAAAAGTCAGGATACTCGAGATCCAGCCTTGCAAACCTTCCAAATCTGCATAAATTCAGATTGTTAAGCAGGAAATCGATTCTGAGTCATTATAAATGTACCAATAAAGGGAAATATGCATTGACTCTATGCTTAAAAAAAAAACAGCAAACATTCTTGAATTTTTGTTTTCACAGTAAAGAAGGAAACATGGGACATCCAAATGACCTTCAGTCAATTTGGTATCAAAATGCATTGCCACAATATCATCAACAGAGCTTTATCATAATGATTGGCAGATGAGATGAGCTTCTTACGCCATCCATCTCTACAGTGTTCCCTTTCAGCCTTTTGTAAGGGACAATTCACCAACATATCAAAAGAATCAGAGATCATCTTATTCCTGCCACATTTCTTGTGTAATGAGTCATTGTAGTGAAAACACTGCCCGGACCAAATCTGCCAACTGACATAGTGATTTTGGTAGTAAATTTAAGACAAGTAGATCGGGATCCTGAACCTAAAAAGTATGGAAAATGGCAACATTCTCGGCTTCCCCATGGGGGCAAGCCATCAATGCAGCTAAAGAGAAGACGAATCCAGAGAGGCATTACACTTATATCATCAAAGTAGAGCTCCAAAGACACATCTATGCCCCAATCCACAAGCAGAACAGCTATAAGCTTTGACATCCTCCCAGAATCATCCAAAAAAAAAACTCTAGACACTGGAGAAAATCAACACCGAACAGATCACCTCGAACAGCCACACAGATCTCCACAGACAAACAAACCACCGATCCGAGCCAATGCACCTGAGGAAACACAACAAGAAGAACCGAGCGGGAAGAAAAAGCCGCAGATCCAGATCTTACCAGGTCCCCAAATGTTCGAAACCCTAGTATTCTATCTACCGATCAGCTCCAAATCCACGAAAACAACAACAAATTGACCCGGAACTTGAGTGTCGGCACTGGATTCGGAGATCCGGGGGGCATCTGCATGTGGCGAAATTATCACAAGGGAGGAACCAAAAAGGGAAGCAGGGAAGGGGACGGGGTTGCGGGAGTGGGAAGTGGGAAGTGAAATAGAAATGTTGTGCAGCGCAGGTAGTGGAGGAGCATGGATGGGGCCCGCACACTCCAACCGAAGCAGTTTTTTGAAAGATAAATACGTTATTAGGTGGGGGAGGACCTGGGTTCGGAGCTTACACGTGGTCCGATCCTTTCCGTCGATTCCGGGAGGCCCAGAGAGAGAGAAGAGGGTGTTGACGGTGATTGCATTAACTGCGGATTCAAGTGGGGCCCATGGGAGATTAAACTGCAAGGACAGGTGGTCGGTGGTTCGTCATGAACCGCTGATTAGTTGATCTCGGCCATTAATAATGAGGAGCATCCGAGGGACCAGGGAGAAGATTAATGCCAAGTTAGAGCATGCCACCAGCTGCTCACCTGCTCTTCAATGGGTAGAGGTAAAAAATTAAGGGTTAATTCCATATAAATATATCTTTCTCATTTATATAATATCGTATATATCCTTATTATGATAATATTCTATCAAAAATGCCATTGGTCGATACTATATCTTCTAACGAAGGTATATATGATATTACAGAATATCATAGATATCCTCGTTGTGATAACATTCTATTCAGTGTTACGGATGGATACTGTATCATTTTAGCGAGTGTATATATAATATTGCATAAATAAGAAGAATACATATGATATTTTGCATTTTGTATGTAAGGAGAGTTTATATAAAATTAACCCAAAAATTAATTATGATTCCCTAATCTCTTTTATATAATTTTGTTAATATATAAAAGTCAATGTGTTAGGGTTGGGTTTCTTTCCTATCTTATTTGTTCACTTATTATTAGATCTGGTACCATCTCATTCAATAATTTGCTAGGAGTTCATCTGTTATATATATATATACACACACACAAACATGCGTGTAGCGTGGCTCTATCTTTATCATTTAAACAAAGTGTGTATCATTATCCTTATCCTCATATATCCTTAATCTTTAAAATTATTAAAATTTTTGGAAACATATATATAAGGGTTAAATTATCAGACGATACTATATATGAACATAAAGTTAATCTTATACTGTTTCTAGATGGAACAAAAGAATCTTAATTTTAAAATATAAATATGACTATATATTTTTTAAACTTAATTCTTATACATTTATTTATAAAACACGTGATGAATTTTGCACATTAGTGAAGGAAGAGAGGAAATGTTAAGAGAATGGTGTGAACAATAAATTATTGACTATGTAGGTACATGATTAGAGATTTCATTTATCAATGGAAAAGAAATGGGAGTTGTAAATAAGATGTGATCAATAACTAACTAAGTTGACCAAAAAAAAAAGGAATAGATAATCAGGCTGTGAAATAGGTGTATCTTTATCCTTATCTTAAATTATTTTGATATGAACCGTATCTTTATCCTTATTCTTTAAATTATATTCTTTTTTCACCTTTAAGAAAATGGGCAAACATACATATTTTTTAGGTACCATTTATATCCCTACAAGTGCATATTATCAGAATTTTGTGTCGATCTGCAGATCAAGAGTAAGCTGGGTAAGCACGAAGTTGATGTCTTTACAATTCTAGTAACACATTACGCATCTATTTCTATGATTATTATGCGAAAGAATATACTTATAAATAAGGAGGAGCAAGTAATAACTCAACAAAAGGCAAATACTTGATTCTGAAATGTTTGTATCTAATTCTCTTCCGCTCTAGTTATCTGGGATCAAAAGGTTGGATCGTGCATTGAAGTAACTTTAAGTACATCAGAAGTAGGATTTTCTACTTTAAATAATTACCGTATTTGTTATTTATTAATATTTCTTTTAAATCTAGTAAAATTACAAAAATGAGTATGACATGTGTATAGTTCATGTATAATTTAGATATTATAAAAAATATGAGAATTTTTACCTACTATTGAGTTATTCGATAAAAACATGGCTTGTCTAATTATTCTAGTTTTGATCGAATAGCACTAGAAAGGGGGAGCAAATTGTTCTTTGGGAATAAAAAAAATGTTAAGCACGTGGCCAATCCTAACTAGGTGTTCATATCCTCTATCCAAAAAACAATAGAAAAGGCGATCCTCGTATGCCCCCACCTACTACATCCACGTATATACACGCACTCCTATGATGATGTCCGATCTAATAGATCAAACGGCGACTAGGAGTTCAGTGCAATTCACGTTGATCTACAATACTAACCTTCTCATGGCAGCAAGTGTTCTCTTTAATTTTTACTTCTCACATGGGAAAAAAAAATGATTGAGGTTGGTTATAATTAATCTTGTTTAGTTACAAAAACCAACTTTTTTCTAGCAAACCTCACTTTTTTCCTAATCTAAGAAGTTCCACTTTGTAGTTTGTTATTAGAAAACTCAAATACTACATTTTTCGAGATCTAATTTCTTTCCTTCAAAATAATTGAATGAAAGAGAGAGGGTGAAATTAAGTTGGCCTAGTATGAGTCCAATGCGGCTAGCTTCCTCCTGCAAGACCATTGGTGGGTCCATCGCTGCATGTATCGCCCAACCAGGTAAGAAGGTCAATGAGCCACGGGCGCACGACCCCTTTCACCAACACCTCTAAGGCATGTAGGTACACTATAGTGTTTAATTAGTTGGAAGCCAGGGTTCACTTGAGACTCTTGAACTCATCGGAGTGGTTGAGAAGATTTTCCAAAGGGTGTCGAACTCGAATTGAGATCGTCTACTCTACCTTTTATATACTATTGGTGCTCCACTTCATCCTATTGGTTCAGTTATTGTGGTGGGAGGAAAGTGAAACCTAAAAAAGAGAAAAGTTTTTACTTTTTAAATATTCTAGACCAATAAGAATAAGTGGAGTACAAGTGGTGTAGAAGAAATGAAGTAGATGATCTCAATCTGTCGAACTCTCGTGGAGGGTGGAGTCGGGTAAGCCGGGCAGGCTAAGGTCGTCCACAAGGGCTTGAGAGGAGGGGACGTCGGCTTGATCTCATGGGATGCAGTTGCAGACCAAACAATAGTTCTTGTATCTACTGGCGCAATGCAAACAAGGTCCTATTGGTAAGAATGTGGTTCCTCTCAGTACGGGTTTGGACTGAACTCAGTTAGTACGGAGAGGGAATGAAGAAGTCTTTCATAAAAACCTCTCATTAGGAATGGAAAAAGCATCATATAAGGAGGTTTCTTGAAACCTTACCTTCTCTTTACTGACTGAGTTCAATCCAAACCTGGATGTGGAGGATCTCTATTCTATTGATAACGAAGAGGGCACCAAGGATGACAGCCAACATAGGGGAGAGAAGTCACGGCAAGCAAGCTGTATACCTCTAGGAGTTTGTTTTCATTAAGAGATGGGATCCTCTAAGTGCAGGTTTGGATGGTCTTCAGGTAGTGCAGAGGGGAGATTTTTTTAAACAACCTCTTATAGGATACTTTTACTAGTCCCAATGAAAGAGTTTTTGAAAAAACTCATTTTCCCCTGTTGCATTACCCGGTCCCCTCCACTTTTGCACTTACTGGAATCATACTCTTCCATTAACTCATGAGAAGGACACGCCTACAGCTAAGAATGTAAAAGATACATGTCGAGTCGAATAATACTAGATTTTTATTCTTACTTTTTAAGTAATATGTGCATTCTTATTTTTATCTTTTAAGAAATATCTGTATCCCTATCCTTATCATTTAAAATTATTGGAAAATGATACAAAATGGTAAAATTATCAGACAATTACTATGTGTCAATATAAGCATTATCTTCTATCGCTTCTAGAGGGAACACATGAATATTACTTTTAAAACATAATTTTACTTGTAAATCACGTAACATTTTAAAAAATGAACCATGCAAAGTGAATGAATGAGAGAAGGGGATAAAATAATGGCGTGGACAATAAGACATCTAATTATATGGGTATGATTAGAGATTTCATTTAGAAATCAGAATTTTAAATAAGATATAATCAATAGTTAAGATAAGTAAAAGAAAACAGACGGATGCTCGAATAATTGGATTAAAAAACAGATGTATCTTTTTTCCTTATCCCAAATCATTTGGATATAGAAAGTATCTTTATCGTTTTATAACCTTTAAACTTCGCAAACGGACGGATAAACAGATTTTTGGGTGTCGTTTACATTCCTACCTACAGCCATTGGACAGATACATCACTGTCACATAAGTTGTGTCAAAAGTGGTGATAAATAGATGAATTATAAAACCCTTTTCCTTTCTTTTGCTTCTTCACTCATTTTCTATTATGTTTCTTTCGTTTCTTCACCCACTTTATATCATGTATAGACAAAATATATAAGATGTACATGACTATTTGAGAACAAATAAAAATTTGTTAGCATTGCCTATTGAGACAAGGTTTAGTTTGCGTTTAATTATGGGCATTTAGTCTAGTTTGCATTTCACAAGCCATAACCAAACTTGGTAATTAAAAAATACAATTTAATTATAGGCATTCAATCTCCAATGATATCTGTACTGTTAAATGGTGTTGAGAATCTGAGATTTATGTGGAACCATTATTCATTTACTCTAGTAAATGGGCATTCAATCTCCAGTGATATCTGCACTGTTAAATAGTGTTGAGTATCTGACATTTATTTGTGGAAACTATTATTCATTTACTCTAGTAAAGGACAATAAAAAAGTGTCTTGGTAATGACAATATTATCCTTTTAGTTTGCATTTCACAAGTCATAACCAAACTTGGTAATTAGAAAGTGCCATTTAATTATGGCCATTCAATCTCTAGTGATAGTTGTGTACTGCTAGATGGTGTTGGGATTTATTTATGGAAATTATTATCCATTTATTATAATAAGAGACAATAAAAAGGTGTCTCGGTAATGACAATAATATTATCTTTTATCGTGTTAGATTAGGAAAAATCTAACTCAACTCATTGACCTATCATGAAGAAGAAGAGTATTGAAATCAATGGTAATAGAATGGGCCAAGGTTAGCTCATGTTGCCTTCAGCTGAACATCTCACTGAGTTAAAGTTAAATAAGTGTCAAAATTCTGACTTAAACCCTCTTCAACCTAGTCTTACATGTATTTTTGACCTTAATGCATCTTCATCTATCTTGGCACACCTTGATCTGGTTTTAGTTCTAGTCTTCTAAATAGCACAATTCTAAACCAACTACTATTAGATTGCATTTAGGTTAAAGATCTTCTCATTATATTCGTTTACCCTTGCTCAACCTGATCGTTGTTGCATATAAGAGTTCACAGAGATTGTACCATACCAATAGTAAAATGTAAATAGATATTTTTGTTACTTTAATATGCTTATAGATAGGGGTGTCAATCGGGTGGACCAATCCATGGCCCAGCCCAACCCAACCCATATTAAAGGAAATTGAGTTGGCCCAAGCTATATAAATTGGGTTGGGCAAAGTTTAGGTTGACATTAGTTAAATCTTGATTGAGTTGGGCTAAACACGGACTGACCCAGTTTAAACTATTGAGTTTTACAATAATTCATACAAAAAGTAAAACACTTCTAACAAACTATTTATAAACAGGGCCAGTCCAACCAATATGCTCACTATTGAATTGGGTTGAATTTAGATTGAATTTGAGTTAAATTTGGGCTGAGCTAAAATTGGATTGGAGTATTTAAATTTAGGTTAGGCCCAAATTATCACATAACTCAGCCTAATCCAACCAATTTACATCCAATTCTTCTTCTCGTCACCATCCTCTGCCTTATTTCATCCCTATTCTTTCTATTCACATGGTATTTGTTTGTTCTTGTGAAAATAATAATGTCAAATAGATAAAAAAATCCTTTCGTTCTACTAATATGTAATTTGTCATCATATACGCTTTAACCCAATGTCTATCATTGCGCAACTGGACGTGCATTTTAATCAATTAACATGAAATGGATAAAATCATTTTTTTCATCTTATCTTACCCTGCTTATACTACCTCTTTTATTTTTTTCAGGTGCCATTTATATTAATTAATCATTTTATTTTCCACAATGATGTCTACAAAATTGTTTTCCATTCAGTAAATTAAAAAAAGATGCATCCACTGCATGAGGCTCCCATCATTTGTGCGGTCTGGAGAAAGAACGACGTATGCAGCTTTACTCCTACAAAGTAGAGAGGTTGTTTCCTTATTTCGAATCTATGACCTCCAAGTTACAAATATGGCAACTTAATCGTTACTTCAGGTCTGCCCTTCTTTCCATTCAGTGAATTAAAATAAAAAAATAATGAGTAAGGTTATGTTGGGGGGGGGGGGGGGTTGGAAGGGATTGGGCAGTCTATAAGGAAGACACAATTTTTCCACCGTATAATCTTCAGGGTCCACCACCTAAGACGAGATTTACATGATCTCATATTCTATATTTTAGTAGATTCCTAATGAGATTTATGAGAAAATTTAGTATATTATCTATTTTATTTGATCAAATTATCGAGTCATTGTTGATCTTTGTGAATAAATATATATGAAAAAGTATAGAAGTATATAGTAGGGTTGTTCATGGTTTTGTTTGGTTAGTTTTAGAAAAAGGTTCTCTAAATCAAATTAAACCGAACCAAATTCAGATAAGATAAGAAGAAGCAGTCGATTCTGAGATCCCTTATGGTGAGGCACTAGCGATGTAGCGCACCTCTTCCCCTCCGACGGTTAAATCCAGATGCTCACAAGTCGTGATATTGCCGTCACTGAGCCCACCCTTTGCTTTCTCCATAAGTCACGAGATTGCCATTGTCGAGCCTACCCTTGCCATTAAATCGGTGCCCCTTTCCAGAGAGATTAATAACTCCTTCAATGTCACCTTACCCAACACGTTATGATCTGAAATAATTTAGCAAAGTACTTAGGCTAAGCCATCTATAATTCTAACATATAACTATGTCAAAACCATAAATATATGATAACTACATTGTTTCCAATTGCAAGACTTAGTTTACAAAATAAGAAATTAAATTATAAAGATTCAAGACCCACTCATTGGCCTACAGATTGCAAAATCTTTACAAGATCAAATACGAAATTTCTCCTTATGATTTACTGCATGTTGGGATTCGGGCGGGACGTGAAGAACACAGCGGAAACGACGAATAAAATAAATCATGCCCGATACCCGCTAATTCGATTCGGAACGAAAAACGTAAACCGGAAAAACGGTTCGAAATATGATTACCGTGTGCGGATTCGAATCCACTTCTGTCTCGGTTCCGTCGAGACGATGTCGCGAGCCGCACAAGCGTCCGGCCTCCAGTGGTATCCACGCGATCCTCTGCGGTGGTTCGTCCTCGCTCCCTCGTCCGTATCAGCTCGCTCGCTGAAGATCCGTCGCCGCAACGATTGCCGAAAACCCGCCGACGGGAATTCCCGACTTTCGGGAATCACGTGCGGCAGAGACGGAGACAGTTTCGGCACCTCGAACGGGGCGCCCAGAGGAGGAGAGAGAAAGGAGGGATGATGGCCAGCAAGGGGAAATCTTGGAGCTTGGCCCAGGGTTTCTCAACAGCGTGTATATATATATTAAGTCGGCGCGACTTTTCACAAAAGTCCTCGAGTTAATATAAATCCCACTTATGTACCACCGACTGAGAATCTTATTGCGTGTGACCCTCTAGGCCCATTTACCAGTCCGATTTTCAGCCCGTTAAGTCCAATAACTAGTTATTGACTTATTGTAATTAATTAATATCTAGATATTAACTAATTATTTAGCCGAATTAACATCGCATGTAAATTCGGTCAGACTTCCGATCAAGTTGGGTGCCAAGCAACACCGCATGATCCCGGAAGGCAATGGGGTTCAACAACCCACTCATGGAACCTGTCCGTCCACAGTTACCACGTGGCTATAATCCTTTGTTCGCACAATGCTCTCGAGTTAACCTAGGGTATGGTCAACTGTCAAACCCTAGATGGTCAACTCACTTGAATCAGACTCCATTGTACAATATCCGAAACACCTTTTCTGATATTGTTTATGCTCTGGCCAGAGACTCCTGCGGATCTATTCTAGAGCATTCTCTCTCCAGTTATCTGAGAGCGAACGATCCTTTATTGAATACACAATCACCTTCGAAGGTCTTCCGCTGGACCCGATCCTTGACTATTAGAGATCCCATGGATAGGGATTCGTAGGTCAAGGTCAAAGTCCAGAAGTCCACCGATAAGGTGTCTTTGGTGTCTCAAGTCTAAGGATCAACCACGCCACTGTGACGATGAATCAAGTCGATTGACAGTCAGGTAAATTACCATTCGGCGATTCATGTCGGATCAGTTCAGTGAACTCATTCCCCAATGAGCACCTACAGGTTTACCATTGTGTCTCCACACGAGTAACTAACGAGATTAGTCACCCTCATCATATGAATTGGAATAACCTGTACTAGTCTAATCGGATGTTTGATGTCCTTCTCAAACATCCTACGACTAGGAACAATTGAGAATATGTGTTTATAAGTCATCAGTCTCATTATTATGATCTCATCATAATCTAATGACTAGTGCACATATTCATGGACTTCATTATGCGCAAATATAAATATGCCAATCTACATAATGAATTTAATGCCATTTATTAGTGAACCAGATTGAAATAGGTGCCTTATGATTGGCTTAGAAGACACCTATATCTATCACTGCCTACCAAGTTCTCCTAAAAAAAATTAATAACTAAGTATGTGAGTAACACTCAGTTGACGTCATAACTGGTACATGCTTATATATAAAATAAAATTTTGCAAATATATGATATCTTTAAACAATATATGATCTGCAGACAGTTATATATATATAACATTGAATAAAGAAATAACAGAAGATCCTTTATATATATTTTACAATTTTCATGCATGCAAATTGTGCAGATCATATTCTTATCACACGTGTGTTTCTTACAAATACATGCACATATCAATATCTATCTGCAGTTTTAAAATAAATTAGGTTCGTACATAATCGACTCATATTTCAGTAGGTCAATTTCTTATATATCTAATTGTTTATGTGCAAAAAGCAAAAATGATGTCTTAGATTTAACTGAAATAAAATTTTAATCTTTATAGTTTCGGACATATATCCAAACTATAACATAAGATGTCGTAAATACTTCGGCACCTGGACAAATGAGTGTCTTGATCTTAATTCAACTAGTTGGGATCAGAGGTCTTTACTTCACTGTCCATCAAACCAAAGTTCGGTTTCAGGATTTTAGTTTCCGATGTCTTAGGGTCGTAAATTGAGTACTACTACATTAGATATTTACTGTAAGTTCTTCCACGCATACCCTCTTAAGATGATACTGTCTAAGTATACTTTAAATTTAATACAATTATACACAATTCAAAATAGAACTTTATAGTATATTTTAAACTATACACAATTAATACATACTCCCTTAAGATAGTACTGTCCAAACATACTTAAAATTTAATATGGTTCAGTTATACATAATTATACACAAAATAGAGCCTTATAGCATATTTTAACTTTACACAATTAAAATTTAATAAATAAATATTTAACAAAAATTTTATACCAAAATTAATTTATAACAATGATGGTTTCAGTGTTAAATCGTACATATAGTTAAACTATTTTTTCATAACTTTACAAGCTTATTTAATGTTTGTAAATGCTCAATCTTACATTTTGGATATTAAAATAGGACTTAAAATAATTTAAATAACGAATAACATGCAATTTAGTCATCATACACCTACCTGAAATGAAGAATCCTAGGTAACTTTATCAATTGTTGATCTTTTGAAATTATTTCAGTACCATCTGCACCGTTCTTCTATTTCTCTCTTTATTTCTTATTTTTTTAGATTTTCTATAAAAATAATGAGATATTTCTTCACTTAAACTTAGCTAAAATCAACTATAGAACTGTCCAGACTCTTAACACAGTTATAGACCACCCACTAGAAGTCTAGGTGTCCATCATAAGTCATACTTAAAGTGATAAAAATAAATAATTTAATTCTGATAAGAATCAATTATAGGTATTCACATAATTAATAACTTATTGTTATAGTAAAGAAATTGATATTTTATTATGTAATTGACAACTTATTACTGCAGTAACGTAATCGATTACATGTGTTCTGCTAATTGATATGTTGTTCTATAATTGATAAGTTGTTTTGTAATTGATAACTTATTACTATAATAACATAATCAATTATAGGTGTTATGTAATTTATATGTTGTTCTGTAATTGATAACTTACTGTTGTAGTAACTCTAATCGATTATAGTTGTTCGCTAGTATAATACTAATTGATATTTCAATTATAAGTATTCTGCTAATCGATTATAAGTATTAGCTACATGAAACTTCAATTATAATTGTTCGCTACAGTAATACTAATTGATATTTCAATTATAAGTGTTCTTCTAATCGATTGCCAGTATTTGCTTAGTAAACTTCTATTATAGTTGCTTACTATAATAACACTAATTGATATTTCATTTATAAGTGTTCTTCTAATCGATTACAAATATTTATTGTAGCGAACTTCAATTATAGTTGTTCGCTACAGTAACACTAATTGATATCTTGTTCAATAAATTGATATGTCAATTATATGTGTTCTAATAATTAATTAATTAATCTTTCCATCAATTAACTACTTAACTTAAATGTCTTACATCAATTAACTAAGCTCTCTTTGACTTATTCAAGTGATTACTCGATACTTATTATTTATTTATTTTTTTTATTTTCTTTTATTTTCTCTCTTTTCTTCTTCTTCTTCTTTTTTTTTGGAGTTCTACTACATGCTAACCAATGCAACTATATTATATTTAATTGTCAATGTTTATTAAAGCTTAAAAGACTTTCTAAGGTTTGAGATGTTATACAACATCTCCACCAAACCTTTACTGTAACCCCTGCTCGGATGCCACTAGTGAGAACCACCTGGTGTTGTTCTTCCAATAGTAGTGTAATATCTCGAGCCTTCGGTTCACGATTTTCGAACTAAGTTATTTGCTTTGACCGAGTTTGACTATGATCAAACCTATTTCAATCTCATTAAATTGCTTTAATTTGAGTTAAATAGATCATTGTGGTAGATTATGTGTGATTTAAGTTCAATTTAGTAGGTTAATTGTGAGTTAGTTGTATTTGGACTCGGTTCCATAGTTTAGTAGAGCTAACCAATTTAGAAATGTGGATAGTGACTTCAGAATAACTTAGATTAATGGGTAAGATTTTGGAACCCAAATGAGAGTTATCAGATCTTAGAAAGTGAGTTTTAGTTGACCTATTGGGTATATATATAAGTGTGAGGGCTAATTTTAGAAAGTTAAAGAGTATATTTGCAAACTTCACTTGTTTAAATTAGAGTAGAAGTGAGAATTTGAACCCACCTCTCTTTTCTTCTTCCCATACTCTTCCCACTCCCCCTCTCACTCTCTCTTGGCTCTTGGTAAAGAGTCCTTGGTGCATGCTGGTGGATTGCTCTAAGAGTAGGGGTGTCAATGGGCTGCACTTTGGTCGGGCTTAGCAAAGCCCAAGCTCAAGCCAGTCAAGAAAAGTTCGCCCAAGTTTGGCCCAAGCCCATTTCTCTATGCTTAAGCCCAAGCCTGGTCCAAATCCAAAATAACTCAGATTTTGAACTCGAACATCAGGCTTAAATATAAAAAGAATTAATTCCTATACTTAAAAATATGTAGTCTATCATATTAACAAGAATTAGTGTAACCCCCTCACCCATTAAAAAATGACATCTTTAAGACCATCGTATTCAATAACATATATAAAAAATCAAATTACTTATTCATATTTTGGTCTTTCATGTTTAACATAAAAACACATCTTTTATAGAATCAAACTTACCATAACACTTTGATCGAATATTGATTAACTCATACTAAAATATTATAATGATTTATGATGCATATGATTATTTTGAAGGTGTCATAGAAATGTGACATTTTATAAAAGAAAAACTTACCATAGCATTTTGATTAAATATTGATTAATTCACACTAACATATTATAATGATTAATAATGTATATGATGATTTTGAAAGTGTCATAAAGATGTAAACTCTATAAGATGCTTATTTCATATCTAGTATTCTTTAAAAAGTATATGTATAGGGAATTTTCTTGAATTTAAGATAATGGAAACATTAGTCCAAAATGTTCGTACATAAATTAATCGGTATGATATATGTGCGCAAATGATATATATTAGATAAATTTTATTACCACTCCTTAAATTTAATTTTTGTCGAGTTTTTTGGACTTTCGGACTCGGGCTTGACGAAGTCCAAGCCTGGCCCATTTAGGGATCAGACTTAAAATCAAAGCCCAAGCCCAACTCAAAAATGAAATGGGCTCAATTTTAATACCCAATCCCACACAAACCACACAAACCACATCAAGGAGGAAGGTAGAAGTATAATGGAATATGAGAGGGAGAGGTTCACAGACCTCTATTTATTAATACACTACAAACCACACAATCACATTCCACATCCACAATTAATGCTCATCCATGACCACCATGTGTTTTAGTTAAACAAACCACACATGAATTGCGCATCAAATGGCTAAATAAAATTTTCGAAAATAACTTATAATTTTGGTTTTCATAAAATCAGGGACCAATCAAAAATTGGATTTAGAATTTTCGAAAACTTTAGTATTTATTTCATGCATGCTAATTTAAATCCAATTTAAACAAACAAATCAATAACACATCAAATATGCATAAAATCTTAAATTAATGGCTTTAGAAACATTCCATGCTCAATTTGAACAATTCAAATAATTTGGGGTTAATCTAACAATTAAATTACATAAGGTTTAATCTAACATTTAGAATTAATTCAATTAACAACCTTTTGTTAATTAATTAACGTAATAAACCTTAATAAGGGCCCAATCAAAATTGAATTTAATAAAAACAGTAAAATCATATTTTACAGATAATTATTAAACCAATTTATAATTAATTTTTTTTAAAAAAATAAAAATAAATAAATAAACAGGGCCCCTGAAGGGCTCAGCCCTGCTGAGCCCCTGGCTCGAGCCAGGTCCGAGCCCTGCTGCGCCCGTAGGTGCTTAGAATGACAGTGTGATTAACATGAAAAATCTATGTTGTTTATGTGCAAAATAAACCTATTAAAAACAGTAACTACGTGCAGTGATCGCCAGAAACTTTTAACCAAAAAAGTTTCAAAAGAAATTTTGATCGCCTACCTGTTTAAACGCGGAAGATGTTAAGTTCTTGATTCCCCTCCTTCAGCCGGCTGAAGAAAGAGAGCCATTTCTTTGTTCTTTGTTCTTGCTGTTGAATTTGGAGTTGAAGTTGAGTATCGTCCAGAAATGTGACTTTGTGCTTGATTTATTCATTTTGATTCTCTTGTTGTTACTTGCAGAAAGTATAGAAAGAAAAATAAAGAAATGATGAGAACTTAAGCAAAAACAGTATCCATTCTAATCATAGTTTTAAACATGAAACTAAACATAGAACTTACTTGTTTCATGGCTTTTGAAACCCCTTAATCAAATAGGTTTTGAAAAGAATGAATGTTGTGGTATGTTGCATGAAGTGAATGATGAAGAATAAGAGATTAATGAAATGAAAATGAAGATGCAGAAATGAAAAACTTATGCCCAATGGTTGAATTCTTGAATTGGATGAAGAATCTTGAAAGGACGCCGACTTCTGGAAATGGCAGCGCTTCGGCGTTCCGACGTTGCTACTTTGATCTTCAACTCGCTATTGCTCAATCAACTCAAGATTACGCTTAACTTTTTACTTTTCAAGATGTAAAGTATTTATAGACTTTTTCTGCGTCCGCGATTAACATAGAAAAACTTCGGATTTATCTATCTTAACCGACAGATAAATACTGATTAATTCATCTTTATCTGTAATTATCTAAAACGCGTCCACTTAGGATGACGCCTTTCAGATTAATTAAAGATAAGGATAAACACCCGAAAAACTTATCTTTATCTTTATTAGCTAAAACGCGTCTACGTGTATAGACGTCTTTTACACTAATTAAGATAAGGATAAACATCCGGAAGAGAAGTAGAAATAGCCTAGGAAACCTAAAACGCGTCAACTCTTACAGACGCCTTTTAGCTAATTAATCAATTGATTAAAATTCAAATTTAAACGTTAAAACAGGAATAAACTCTAAATCGCGTCCACACAGGTTGACGCCTTTTAAACTTCTTTATATTTTAACTGAAATTTGGGCTAAAATCAATTCAATTGATTAACTTAAACATGTCTGTTAAACCCGAAACTCAAAAATATCAATAAAAATTAATCAATGATTAATATCAAACCATTCTGAGGCATTATTATATGATATGAAATTTACTCAAAATGACGTCAAAATTAGCGTGTCTACAGCTGCTTCACCTTGGCATCGTCTTTGTAAGGGAGTGAAATGAAATGGAATGTACTGAAAAGGTGATGCCAAGGTGTGATGAGACACGCTCTTAACATCACATGATTGGAATTTTTCTCAAAATTATCAATGAAGATAACTCAAAGAAATCAATGGAATCAATCCTGTCTGGATGAGGTAGACAAGGAAATAAAATAAAGTCGATCAACCTCCTCGGAGTGGGAAGTACCCCAGGTCGTAGACACTGTAGGTTTCATCATGGGGAGCGTTTGCCAGCCAATGTGGACGTGCTACAGCCATAATGGATCTTAAAAGAAAACAAGAAATATTGGATAAAGAATACAAGAAAGGATAGAATTCCAAGGATATCTTCAAGCGAACCTTAAAGATAATCAAGATACTCAATTCAGAGTGGAATATTTCATATCATGTTGGATTATTTTGATTTAATGGTCTGAAACTTAATCAATAATTAATCCTTATCACAATGATTTCAAAATCCTACATGATGTATGCTGGGCTAAAAGAAAAATATAAAGTCAAATAAAATATAAATTAATCAAGAATAATATTGTTAAATTGTCATTAATGAGTCAAGATACTAATTCTTGTAATCCAGTGTTAAGCCGAAGCTCGTTTATCTACGCACCGTTTCACAAAAGTGGAACCATCGTCCCCACTAATTAACAATCCAACGGCCTATCCGTGCGATTAAGAATTATCTGGAATTATCACTGTTTTTGTTGAAGGGGAACTCAAATTCCAGTTTCATCAAAACCACAAGGTCCTTGATATACTCTAATAAATCTTTAACATATAGTAATGCAAATGATTTACATGGAATAATACATGGGTAGAAATAACCGTCTTTTTAGCCACGGTCAGGACTTCTTGAATTCCCATAATGGGATCTTCTTGACGTTTTCAGCTTTACTCAGGTTTTCCAAAAATCACAGAATTTCGGAAAAATCATATAAAAGATAAAACGCGTCGTGTCGAGCAGACGCTATTTAGTGTTGAAACGCGGTAGTGCTCCTCGACGCCTTTCACTCACAGAAACAGGTTTCTGGCTGTTATATACTCGGATTCCAATTCTACTAATGCCTTGTGTCCTGTATATGACTTGAACAAACATGTTAAGCATCTATTCAGGCTTAGCCCGTTGCCTGGTTAAGTAACCGACTACTTGATCCTATCCTTGATAGAAGGGTCAAGGGGCATAGCCTTTATCAACAAAGGTAATGAGAATAATCAAACTTAAGCAAAAATGCAACATGCAAGCAAACAGATACTTACTGAAAATAAAAGGAATGAAACATACTAAATGCAACAAGCAAATGCTAATTGAAATATTTTTGTTGTTTTGAAATATGTATTTTTGTTTGGGTTTTGAAATATATGCCTTTTTTTGAATTTTGACATATGTATTTTTTTGATTTTTGACATATGTATTTTTTTTGTATTTTTGACTAAAAGATCAGCATGGTACTTAGATCAAAAGATCATATTCATTTTTTAACTTAATTCACAAATTGTTCTTTAACAACTTAACTTAAAACCCATCGTGTTTGAATTTGTGTTTCCATTCGTGATCCCATTTGATGATTTGATCCTTAGTCAATCTAAGTCATTCTTTAAGTTTGGAGTACATCTCTTTAGAAGGAAAAGAAGAATAAGTTTAGAAAGTCCATGAGAAGGTTCCGGAGACTTAAAAAGATGTTCCTTTCCTACCCTAATATCCGTTGGGGTTCGGTCATTTCATTCTAGGGTATTTATCGACCTTGCGTTCCCTTTCATTTCATTCTATGGCCTTGATGTAACGTTTGTAATGTAATGGCCTTTTTGATTTGACATTTGGATTTTGTCTTTTTGCCTTTGTTTTTCTATTCCTTTTTTTTTCTTTGGGGCGGATCTCCCATTTTTTTTTTATGACGGCCTCCTACTAAGATGGTGGGTATTCTTGGTAGTCTATTCTAAGCCTCGTTCCGACATCATGGGCCGAGTATAAAACAGAATTTTTTTGCTTTAAAATGAATGATTTGTACTTTACCCTTTCGGTCAAGCTTTCGATATTCTTTAGGACTTGACATCTCTTGTTACTCACGAATCAAACGTGTCAGTGTGTGTAGTAATGTATTTGAAGTTAAGTTATCCAGACTAACAAAGAAATTCGAGTTTATAAACTTTCTGATTCCACTGGTCTTTGTACCATACTGATCGACTCTTTAACCTAAGGGTAGTATTTCTTAAGATGTAAGCCATTTCAGGGATGATTTAGCTCTTCTCCTTCTACATTAACAAGACGATAAGCATTACCAGGAAAAGCGTGCGATACAACATATGGTCCTTCCCAATTGGGTTGGAGCTTAAAACGTGGACCACCAGGTTTTACAAAAATCCTTTTGACGACCATTTCACCGACTTTGAACTTACGTTCAATGACCTTCTTTTGATAAAAACGTGCTAGTCTGTTTTGATAAACTTTTGCATGATTAGCAGCTGACCATCTTTTCTCGTCTAAAAGTTCCAATTGAGCAAGGAGTACTGAACAATGTTCATCAATGGAAAATTCCTTATTCAATTGTACTCTTAATGACGGTATGAGGATCTCATATGGAACTACCGCCTCCATTCCAAATGTTAAGGAATAAGGAGTTTGCCCAGTAGGAGTGCGGATTGAAGTTCGGTAGGCCCATAGAGCCTCAACCAATTTTTCTGGCCAGTCTGCGAATTTGTTAGATTTGCACGTCTTTTTGATGATTTTTATCAAAGTCTTATTTGTTGCCTCTACTTGGCCATTGCCTTGCGGATAATAAGGAGATGAATGATGCAATGCAATTTTGTACCTATTGCAGAGGTCCTTCAATTCTTGTGACACGAACTACAGTCCGTTGTCGGTGACGATGGTACTTGGAATTCTAAATCGGGTGATGATATTCTTCATAATGAACTTGCAGACGGTTGATGCTTTGATCTCCACGTACGCTTCAGCTTCTGCCCACTTGGTGAAGTATTCCGTTGCCGTGAGAATGAAAGATTTTTGCTTGATGCCGGAATCTAGATTACCAAGGGGTCCAATAATGTCGAAAGCCCACATAGAGAAAGGCCATGGGGAGGAAACATGATGGAGTGAAGATGCAGGAGAATGAATTTTGTCGGCGTGAAGTTGACACTTAGCACACCTACGGACATATCCTACGCAATCTTCTTCTATGGTTGGCCAATAAAATCCTTGTCTAAGGATCTTCTTTGCTAGCATCTGTCCATTGACATGGCCACCACAAACTCCACTATGAGCTCCTTCCATAACCCTCCAAAGCTCATCTTCGTCTAGACATCTCAGAAGAACTCCATCAAAACCTCTCTTGTACAGCGCTCCCCCAACTAGGGTGTATCGTTGAGCAATTCTCCTGATAGCTCTCTTTTCCTCAGTTGTAGCTTCCACAGGATATGATTGATCTTCACAATATTTTGCAATCTCATAATACCATGGCTTTTGTTCATCATCCATCTCTTCTAACAGTTCCATTAACATAATTTCTCTCTTTTCAATGATATCTCTGTCTCTGACTTTCTTCAGCAACTTCTTCTTAGTTCAAAGAAATGAAGGGTCTTTCACGGCAGGTGAAAGACGCCTATGAACTATGATTGATTCGGATTGCTTGCTGATTGGAAAATTAAGAGAAGATGCCAATGAAGCTAGAGCGTCAGCTAAGATGTTCTGATTCCTAGGGACATGGACAAAGATCAATTTCGTGAAAAGCTTTGAGTAAGCAGAAGTAAGTTCTTGGTGGGGCTTGAGCTTGGGATCAAGAGTTCGATACTTGGTCAGCACTTGGCGAAGAATTAATTGGCTATCACCCACAATCCTAAGTTTGGTGGCACCATGAAAATAAGTAGCCTCGAGGCCAGCAAGGAGTGCCTCGTATTCAGCTATATTGTTAGTGACTGGAAAATCAAGCTGAAAGGCTTGTGGAATGGTGACACCTTCAGGTGATAACAGAACGATACCGATCCCCTTTCCATGAGAATTTAAAGCTCCGTCAAAATGCAGAGTCCACATATCATCTCTGATTTGATTTACGGACATCAGTTCTTCATCCGGAAACTCTGATCGCACTGGATCAAATCGAGGAAGGGGATGATGAGCGAGATGTTCTCTTCATCCTCTTGTGCTTGGACAGCCCCCACTGCATCATCCAGGACTGAAATATAAAGTATCAATGGTTTGCCTGGAGAAGGTGGTCTTAAAACATGAGGACTTGCTAAATAGTTCTTTAATCCATAGAATGCCTCCTGACACTTATCGTCCCAATCAAATTTGACTCCCGGCTTGGTAAGCTCGTAAAACGGCTTACACCTTTGTGAGTGCTGGGAGACAAAGCGGCGAATAAATTGTAACCTCCCGATTAATCCTCTTAACTCCTTTAAGTTTTTGGGAGGTGGCATTTCTCTAATAGCCTTCGCCTTATTGGGATCGATCTCAATTCCCCGTTTGCTGACGATAAATCCAAGCAATTTTCCTGAAGATACCCCGAATACACATTTCTTGGGGTTCATCTTCAACTGATATTCTTTCGATCTCTCTAATACCCTTGCCAAAACTTTGGCGTGCTCAGCCTTTGTCTTAGATTTAACCAATAAATCATCCACATACACTTCCAGATCTATGTGCATCATGTCATGAAATATTGCCATCATGGCCCTTTGATAAGTGGCTCCAGCATTCTTTAATCCAAATGGCATGACGACATAACAGTATGTTCCCCAAGGTGTAGTGAATGACGTTTTCTCTTGATCTTCTTCTGCCAGCTTAATCTGATTGTATCCTGAAAATCCGTCCATAAACGATAAAGTTTCATAGCCAGCAGTATTATCAATGAGTACATCAATATGAGGCAATGGAAAATCATCTTTAGGACACGCCCGGTTCAGATCGCGGAAGTCAATGCAAATTCTGACCTTCCCGTCCTTCTTCATAACCGGGACTATGTTGGCCACCAATTGTGGATAAAGGACAACTCTAATAAATTTGGCTTTATGTAATTTATCGACCTCTTCCTTCATCTTTATAGCCATTTGTGGGTGGAATCGCCTTAATTTCTGCTCGACAAGGCTAGCTCCATCCTTTAATGTTAATCTGTGTTCAACTAAAGACGAATCTAACGCCGGCATATCTTCATAACTCCAGGCGAAAGTGTCCTTATAGTCCTTAAGTACTTGTACCATTGCCTTCTCATCCTCTGTAGAAAGATTTTTGCTGACGAGGACAACCTTAGGTTCGTCTTCAGTCCCTAAATTGATTTCTTTGGTGGGCTCTTCTACGGTAGCTGAGGGTTCATCGAATCTCTTCACTTCACTGACATATGCCTCAGCTGCGTCCTCGTCATCTTCCTCACTTTCAATAAGGGGGTCCTTTTCATGCACTAACTCATATACCCCGTACCCATCATTGACTGACTCATCATTCATACAGTCTTCTGGCATCTGAATTGGATTTTCTAAAAACTGAGGGATCAAAGAGTAAGAAAAGCATCTGTCAGCTAAGTCCTGAAGGTATCTATCTGGAATTCGCCTACCCTTAGGCTTCCTAGACTTCCTAACCTGACTAACCTGCCTAAAACTAGACTGCCTAACTTCACTAAACTCCCTATTATAACCTAATGAAGATGAAGTAGGATGGAAATCCTGGGATACAAGTGGAAATACAGGAGAATCCTCCCGAGGGGAGGGACATAGTAGATTTAAGGGAGAATCTTGACCGAAGGACCCGCGCGACGGGGTGCGATCGGACAAGTAAGATGTTTCCTCGATAAGGATCTGAGAAGAATTTGTTGTAAAATTGGCGTTTTTTTTTTGATATAAGAGGAATTAAACATGAAACAGGAATGGATACAAATGGAAGGAGAATCAGATGGAGGAAGTGGCACCAAGGCCAGAGGATTAGGGGGATCATATAGCAATATGTCCCAGATCAAATCATACATCCTGTCTAGATCGAGAGGAGGTTGTGGAATAAGGTCCCGAGGGGACAGAGTAATCATAACGGGCGGAGCCCGTGGAATATCTTCAATAATGACCCGCGACCAAGTCGGGGTCAAGAGCAGTGTGCGAAATAGAGTATGGAGCATGAAGACATGTGAAGGATATGTCCCCCTCTAGAGCAGATCTGTAGTGTAACCAGCTTCATAGGGGTCATCTGGCTCCCCTTCGTCGGTCTCTTCAGACAGCAATATCCGCTTATCAAAGATGGCACCAGGGCTTTCAATCAGCTCGTCAATCTGCGGCGGCCACTTGGGTTCTGCAGGATCTAGGAATAATCTGTTCAGTGCAATGTAAAGGTCCCTCAGATCGAACCACCTGTACCATTCGCATTCGGGATCATGAAATTTTCTCCTTTTCATAGGCCGCAGAGCCTCCAAGGATTGGTACGTAAGTAGTTCTGAGCAATGCCTGGCCAGGTCCCTCCCATATATATCATGGAAGTCAAAACACGAAGTAATGACCACCGTGTTGTCGTGACTAAGTATGGGCCCCTTCACAAAGTGTGTATACAGGGTCCATGTTAGGGGATCTCGGCCTTCCTTGGGTGGTGTAGACATTGTCTCCCAGATTTTTCGACCTTCTTCAATCTCTGGTTGCTGAACCAGATCTTGCTTCAGTCTTCTTGGCCTGTAGCTCAAACCAGTTCCAGGTGCTGCTCGATGATCTTTAACAGGAGTGGTCCTGCCTTGCAACTGTGTACCCAGACCTTTCCCAGGCTCATAGCCGTTCTTCATCATAATTCTCCATCCTGGGGTACTCAGGCACTTCCCCATTTTTATGGCATCTAACGGGTATGGAGAAATAGTGGCGGCTTTTAGAGGATCAGCCACTGGATGGTAGACCTGTAATACCAACAGAAAAGGTTGTCGGCCAGGTAAAGTAGTAGACTTAACATTCAAGGTATGAGCAGAAGTAAGGATCGGCATGCTCGTCACTTTAATAATTCGTCCTTTGAAAGGGAATTTGAGGCATTGGTGATTCGTAGAGGGAATCGCCTCAAGAGTTTTAATATAAGGACAACCCAAAATGGCATTTATAGAAGGGTCGATTTCTAGGATGTGAAATTCGACCTCTGCATGACTTACAGGGCCTAGCTCCACCTTCAAATAAACCATTCCCAGAGGGGAACGGGTAGAATTGTCATATGCTGTCACAGAGATGGGGCTAGGCAGCCATTTTTCTTTGGGCACACCGCACAGCTCCAGGGTCTTCGGAGGTAGAATATTGATCGAGGCCCCTGTGTCAACCAGGCATGCATCCACAGCCTTCTTGCAGATGTTGGCCGTGATGCTCAAAGCCATGCTTCTGGCTGCTGGCGGTGCTAGTTCCGATGTGTAAAATGTAATGGAGGGCTGATCTCCCTGAGGAACTAGTAGTGCTGCAATTTTTTCTACCGGCACGTCCTCGTTGACCATCACCTTCTGTAGATATTCCATTAAGGCTTCTTGGTGACTCTTCGACCTTTTGATCAATTCGAGTATGGAGATCCGTGCCGGTGTTCTGTCCAGATGTTTCAACAAATCATATTGAGTGCCTGGTGCACTCTCTTCATTATGGGCTTCCTCAGTCGGCTGTGATGGGCCGTCTCTAACTGTGGACTGAGGAAAGATTTTGTTGAAAATCCTTCCACTTCGGAGCGCATGTTCCTCAACCGTGGAGGATCCGGGTGACACCTTAAGTACCGCAGGGTTGGATGGTGCGGACGATGTAGAGGGCTGGTATGTAGGCGTAGGGTTAGGTGGTGATGGCGCGGTGCGGATTAAAGGCCTAGAGGGTTGGATGGTGGATGGGTAAGTGGTTGGTGAAGTGGGGAATGGGACGCGTAATAGCGGTCTGGATGGTAAGGGGGTATCTGGGTAGGTGGTAGTGGTAGTGGGTGAAGTAGGGAATGGTACGCGGAGTAATGGCCTAGATGGTAGAAGGGGCGCGTAGTTGGTTTGCGGTGGGTTATATGATGGAGGCGTAGGAGTGTGGGGCGTAATGGGCTTAAGGAAGGCGGGTGGTGGTAATGGGTTATTGGGTGCGGGTGAGTGATATGTGGGTGTCGGTAGAGGGGTGATGATAATGGGTTGTGGCCTGGGTATGTGGAGGGTACGGCGTGGCGGTCGTTCTGCGGTACTTGGAATATGACCCGTCGAATAGAGAGAGGAAGAGTCCTCTATTCTCCACTGTTGCCCACGACCAGCCTCAGACTGGCTGTTCGTCAGAATGGGAGCAACTTGGTTTTGGTTCTGGTGCTCTGGGAGTGGATTCTGCACTATGCCCATGTTGGGTGGTGGTGCTGCTTGTGCTGGTGGTCTTGCTTGTTGTTGTTGCTGCTGCTGTGGTCTTCTCGCCTTCAGGGCTGATATATACTTTTTCATCTCCTCCCAGTCTATGCCGCCCTGCTCGTTGAGATCATGAATATAATCTCTGAATTGGAAGCAGGTGTCGATGGAATGCCCAGGTTGCCTATGGAAGTAGCAATACCTGGACGTGTCGGCATTTTGAGGCCAGACGGCCTTTTCCCTTGGCAAAACTAAGGCATTAGCTGCCATTAGAGCACTGAAGATATCTGCCAAGGATTCTGGGAGGGCCGGGTATTCTGCCCTTTTAGGGCCTGGAGGTCTTCTCTGCTGATTATAGTCAGCAGGAGGAGGGACATTATGGTATGCCGGCGGTGCGCGCGGCTGATATTGCTGCTGTTGTTGCTGATATTGCTGTTGTTGGGGTTGCTGGTACTGTTGTTGCCGTTGCGGCGGCTGCTGTAGCTGTTGTTGTTGCTGGTTCTGGTTCGGCTGCTGGGGCCGCTGATACTGTTGCTGATAATGGGGGTTTTGCTGCTGCCTGTACCCCTGTTGGTTTGGCTGCAGTGGCCTCCGGTACTGCTGCTGGTTCCTCACGAACTGGGGCGAATTATTATTCATGGTACTAACTTGCTCGTGAGAGAGCGTGCCCTCAGTAGTCGGACCTGTGCTGGGAGAGTTTGGCACTGCAGGCTTCCGAGGTGGAGGCCTGCTAGGTCTGTGAGGATCAAAGACGCTAAAGAACGTAGCGTCCTTGAAAGCATTCTGGCAGTACCGTGCTCTTTCATAGAGCTCTGCCATGTTGGTCAGATTGTTCAAGGAGAGGACTAGCTTGAACTGGGGTGTGGCATTGGAAATCAACATCTTCACTTGCTCAGATTCGGACAAGTGATCCTTCACCTTCTCAGCCAGGCCCAGCCACCTGTCAGCAAAACTGACAAACTCCTCATCAGGTTTCATCTTTTCTGCAATGAGGTCAGTGATGGACAAGGAGGGTGCAACTCTGTCCTGGTATCGTTGGATAAATTTACGTGAAACGATACCGTAATCCTCTACTTCGGAGGGTTCCAGAGAAAAGAACCACTCGAGGGCTGGTCCCTCTAGAGACCTCCTGAACAAAAAGGCCAACGACCTCTTGTCGTTCTGCCAGAAAGACGATTCGTACATAAACTCCTTCAGATGTGTGAAGGGGTTACCAGTACCGTTGTACTTCCGGTACACTGGCATCTCAGAGGGTGGTAGGTGGAATACCGGCAGGCTCGGCAAATTAATCTCTGGCATAGCTTTAACCCCCATCATCTTCTGGAGGTTGTTGAATTGCTCATCCATGCGCTCCATTTTGGCCAGCAACGCTTGCGTGGTCAGATCTGCCTGGGGAGGAGGAGGAGGTGGAGGTACTTGATAGGCCTGCTGCCTAGAGTACGTTGGACAGGGGGGACAATAAAGGGGAGGTCCGGCAGAGTTTCCGCCATGCCCGAGGGCATTTTGATAAGCAGACGTTTGCGGTCTAGCCGGTTGCCTAGAGGATGAAAGCTGCGGCCCAGCTGGCCGAGAAGTGACATGAAGGCCTTCCATGGCCTGATGGATATAAGGAGGTTGAAGAGGAGGTTGTTGAGTAACAACAGGGGGAGCCACAGGGTTCGGCTCAGCAGGCTGCATGGGTGCCTTCCCCTTCAGAATAGACTGGATTGCCTCGAACTGCCGAGGGTCCAGACGGGAGGCAAGAACTCCCAAAGCGTTGACGAGATCCACAGGATCAGAGGATGAGGGATCATTCTGATTCATGTCCCCCTCAAGATCGGGATTAGGAATCGCATATTCATGCGGGGGAAGATCGGGATATCGATCATGGGGATGAAAGAGAGGGGTCCGGACGTTCCCATCATGTCGAAGCGGAATGGGGACGGAATTACGGGAGGCATCAGCATCTCTCCCGCTCTCATAGTTGTAATCAGAATCCCGAGGGGCATTAGCATCTCCCTCGTAATTGACCATGGCGTCTGGAGCCACACTCAAGTCCCTGCCTGATCGCAGCAGCATGATGTTAGATTCCTTTTTTTCAAAGATTTGACAAACAAGTTGCACAGAGATTAATCAAACAAGTGGATGTTTAACGTGATTTTAAGGTTCCTTGTTGAGTTATTTGAATTGGATTAAACCACAAATTCGCTCAGGGAAAGGATCCTAGTTTCAGTTCAATTTCCACTGTTATTCTCTAGGGCTTTCTCTCACAACGTTTTTGGAATCTAGCCCGGACTTCAATTGGTACAACCAGCCCGATGATCAAGGAGGAATACCTTGATTTTGGGGACTTATGGAGGCCTTAACGTCAACTTCTCTAGTCTGATCAAGGGACCAACCCAATCAGAGAGAGTTGCTGACGTCAAGTAGTGCGTTCCTAAGAAAAGGAGGGTATTCGCCTCAATGCGTATGTCCTGCGGCCTGGATGGCCTCTAATGCTTAATAATAATGGGTAGCTAGCACTCAAGCCACAAAAATCTGAGAACTGAAAAATAACTAAGAAACTGTCTGAATCGCGTTGATGGTAGTCGACGCTATTCAAAACAGAACCTTAATTTTTTCGCAGAAACAGATGCAGACAGCAGAGAAAATATGAAGACTGAAAGGCGTCTGGGTGTGTTAACGCGGTTTGAAACGCGTCAGTTCTCCTAGACGCTTTTCAGTTCGCAGAAACAGTTTTGCAGGAGGATTTTCTGGGTTGAATCCTCCTCAAACATGATAAAAGCAGTAAATAATCAACTCATGCATATTTTTTTTTAGTTCCAGATTTTAACATGATGATTTACTAACTAAACAACTAGAAAATCAATCAATCACACATCATTTTCATCACAAAAATAGCTTTTTAAACTAATCAAGGGGAGGGCAAGATCTTGCCACTGGGGTGTGCACGTGGTGCACGAGGGAAATTAACTAAACTAAAACACTCACCAATTGGTGAGGACGTGTCGAGAGACACAAATGGTGCACCGTGGGTGCCCGATTGATGATAGCAAGAACAAAGAACTAAAAGATGGCGAGCCCAGGTCCCATCGTGATCGCCAAAAAAGTTGTAGGTGCTTAGAATGACAGTGTGATTAACATGAAAAATCTATGTTGTTTATGTGCAAAATAAACCTATTAAAAACAGTAACTACGTGCAGTGATCGCCAGAAACTTTTAACCAAAAAAGTTTCAAAAGAAATTTTGATCGCCTACCTGTTTAAACGCGGAAGATGTTAAGCTCTTGATTCCCCTCCTTCAGCCGGCTGAAGAAAGAGAGTCATTTCTTTGTTCTTTGTTCTTGCTGTTGAATTTGGAGTTGAAGTTGAGTATCGTCCAGAAATGTGACTTTGTGCTTGATTTATTCATTTTGATTCTCTTGTTGTTACTTGCAGAAAGTATAGAAAGAAAAATAAAGAAATGATGAGAACTTAAGCAAAAACAGTATCCATTCTAATCATAGTTTTAAACATGAAACTAAACATAGAACTTACTTGTTTAATGGCTTTTGAAACCCCTTAATCAAATATGTTTTGAAAAGAATGAATGTTGTGGTATGTTGCATGAAGTGAATGATGAAGAATAAGAGATTAATGAAATGAAAATGAAGATGCAGAAATGAAAAACTTATGCCCAATGGTTGAATTCTTGAATTGGATGAAGAATCTTGAAAGGACGCCGACTTCTGGAAATGGCAGCGCTTCGGCGTTCCGACGTTGCTACTTTGATCTTCAACTCGCTATTGCTCAATCAACTCAAGATTACGCTTAACTTTTTACTTTTCAAGATGTAAAGTATTTATAGACTTTTTCTGCGTCCGCGATTAACATAGAAAAACATCGGATTTATCTATCTTAACCGACAGATAAATACTGATTAATTCATCTTTATCTGTAATTATCTAAAACGCGTCCACTTAGGATGACGCCTTTCAGATTAATTAAAGATAAGGATAAACACCCGAAAAACTTATCTTTATCTTTATTAGCTAAAACGCGTCTACGTGTATAGACGTCTTTTACACTAATTAAGATAAGGATAAACATCCGGAAGAGAAGTAGAAATAGCCTAGGAAACCTAAAACGCGTCAACTCTTACAGACGCCTTTTAGCTAATTAATCAATTGATTAAAATTCAAATTTAAACGTTAAAACAGGAATAAACTCTAAATCGCGTCCACACAGGTTGACGCCTTTTAAACTTCTTTATATTTTAACTGAAATTTGGGCTAAAATCAATTCAATTGATTAACTTAAACATGTCTGTTAAACCCGAAACTCAAAAATATCAATAAAAATTAATCAATGATTAATATCAAACCATTCTGAGGCATTATTATATGATATGAAATTTACTCAAAATGACGTCAAAATTAGCGTGTCTACAGCGCCCTGGCTCGGGCCGCCTGGCACGAGCCAGGGCCCAACCGGGCCGCCCAAGGGTTCCCTGCTGTGCAGGGAACCCGACGGCGCCGGACCCCTTTTGGGGTTCTTCTCCGGCTCCGGCCTGGCGGCGGCCGGCCATCGGACGTCAACGGCAGCGACGAGGACCTCGCCGGCGACGTCCGGCCCACCTCCGGTGGCCAAAGGGAGATTAAAAATCGGATTTTTACCCCCTTTCTTTTCCCCAAAATTTCAGGTTTCTGAAAACCTAAAACAAAGAAGAAAAGCATGGCCGGCGATCCAAAAATCTCCAAAATATCGTCAGCAACCTATTGCCAAGGATTGTAAGATCTTGGATCTCAAGAAAACATTCTTTAGATCCCTTTGAAAACGCCAAGAACAAGGTGTTCTTCGTCCAACGAAGAACACGACGAAATAACCCAAAAAAAAATATTTTCTTCAGATTTAAATCGTGATCTCATCGCTGTGAACATCTCATGAACTCAAATCTTTCAAGAAAATAATTACTAGCATGGATTTAAATTCTAAAACCACAATTTTTTAGAGACTGAAACGGCGAAAACACAGTGGAACCTGGCTCTGATACCACTGTTGGGATCGCTGTGTGGGCATCCGATCCTAAAATGCAGTGGAATAAAATTTTCGGGACAGGATCTGTCCCGTTTCGGTCGTTAAAACTAAAACCGATGTAGATCGATTTACCTTGCGCGGATTTGAATCCGCGTCCGTTTTCCGGTTCCGTCGGAGCGATGCCGCAAGTCGCGTAGATGCTCGACCTCTAGCGGTATCCACGCGGTTCTCCTCGCGATGGATCGTCCTCGCTTTCTCGCTCGCTGCGGCGTTCGAAGATCCCGTCTGACTGCGCGTAATCCGCCGCGACATGCGGATTCGGAATCCCCGTCGAACGGAAGGTGGAGTAGTTGGGAACCGCATGCCCAGAGGAGAGAGAAAGTGGGGAAGAACGAATGACGGCTAGGTCAGGATTACTGGCCCCGGACGTAGAATCCGTTCTTTTATAAGAAGTCAGTTTGCGGTTTTTCATGAAAACCCAGACTTATCCGAAATCCTGTCGAATTATCCATCGACTTGAAAACCATTTGCGTGTGACCCTCTAGGCCCAAATACCAGTCCAGTTAATAGCCCATTAAGTCCAGTAACCCTTTACTGACCCACTGAATTAATTAATATCCTTATATTCAATTAATCAGCCGAACTTAATGTCCCACATTAAATTCGGATGGACTGCCGATCACGTTGGATGCCAAGCAACATCGCGTGATCCTGGATGGCACTGGGGTTATCGCAACCCTCTATTGGAACCTTTCTGTCATCGGTTAGCGCGCAGATATAATCCTTCATCCGTACAATGTTCCCGAATCGACCTAGGGCATGGTTTACTGTTAAACCCTATTTGGTCGATTTACTTGAATTAGATGCCGCTAATCTGAATCCGATAACTCTTTATCGATTACAGAGTCCGCCCTGGCCAGGGACTTTAAGCGCATCATTCCCGGAACATTCTCTCTCAAACAACCGAGAGCGGATGATCCCGTATTGAACACACAATTACCTTTGAGGGCATTTCCCTGAACCCGATCGCTTGACTTATTGATAACCCATGGTCAGGGATTCGTTCGTCAAGGTCAAAGCTAAGAAACCTACCAACAAGATATCTTTGGAGTCTCAGGTCCAAGGATCATCCACGCAACCGTGACAAATGAATCAAGCTGGTTAACAGTGAGGTGATTACCATCCAGCGGTTCATGGTCGGATCAGTTCAGTGAACTCATTCACCAATGAGCACCTATAGGTTCAACATAGTCTCTACACAAGTGACTTATGGGATCAGTCACCCTCATCATATGAGCTGAAGTAACCTATACTAGTTTATCTGGATGTTCGATGTCCTATCTCAAACATCCTATGACTAGGAACAATTAAGAACATGTGTTTATAAGTCTTCGGTCCCGTAATTATGATCTCATCATAATCCGAAGACTATTGCACATGTTCATGGACTTTATCGTGATACGATAAACACAGATTGAATTAATTACACATAATGAATTATTGCCATTTATTAATAATCTGAATATGTACACAGTATCGGATTGGCTTTGAGACCATCTAATACTAACATAACTCTAGTGTGAAGGCTTGGAATTCTTCTCCTTCTCTACCTTTTGGAAGCTTGGATTAGTTCTAGAAAACCCTTCTTTGGTAGGTGAAGTGTTAACTTAAGGTAGACTAATGCTCATGTTTAGGTTTTCCTAGATCCATGTTGTCCATACTGGTTTAAAGACTTAGAATGGACATGCATGTATAGAATTTGATGTTTTCCAAAATGTACTATAACTTATGGTTCCTATTTATTTAGTAAATAATAGATTTTATGATTCCAAGATGAATTTTCCATATGCATTGTGCTTGATTACCATTTATGTTTTATTATTTAATTATATGTCTAGATGCTTTATATGTACTTTCACGAATTTTTGTTAAGATTTGGTAGAATACAACTTGCATTCTTATGAATGTGGAGCTATCTTAGGAAATTTACGTCTCAACAAGTCTCAGATTCAAATAATGTTTTAGATTACTATCTAAGTTATCATTTGATGTATAATTTGGTTAAAATGATGTGCTTAATGATTTCCTAGTGATACATAGTGTTTTGTAGGATTTAAAGTGTTGAAATCTCAAAATTTTGTAGGTGAGAACCCTTAGAGATGCCCAGGGTGTTGACACCATTGAGTAGAGTGTCGACACCACTATGTGGATCCAGAGGGTTGGACCCAAGGTGTTGACACCTTGCATTTATGGTGTCGACACGATGGAGGCTAGACAACCCCTCACCTCTGTGGTAGTCAAGGTGTCGACATCCTGCACTGCGGTGTCGACACCACTTGACTCGGGTGAACTGTTTGGATGTTTTTGATCTTTCTACCTATAAAACTTCGATGGTTGTGTCCTTAATTTATGACTTAATTAAAAGACTCTTATTCTATGATTTTCTTACGTAATGACTTAGTTTTATGATAATGTAACAGATTAATTGAAATTTTATTGATATAGTGGTTATATTCCTATTTATCTTAGATGACTAACCTCAGTAGCTTATGATATCTATATTGATGCACTTCTTAGGGAAGCAAAAAGGTCTTAGACATATGATTGGGTCAGGTCAGGGCTCGGTTTAGCCATATGATTGGATCTTGATGTCTCGACCTGACTTGATTGAGATTAATTTTCTCACTAAGGATAGTGGTGGGTGAAATTTACTTGTGTGCGTACCTCAACTGAGGGCTTGAATTGTATAGTAGTGTGCAGCAAATACCTTAGATGGTTTTGACTCTTTGCCATATTTTCAAAGATTTTCGGAGGTCTTAAAATGGCAGAGCATTATTAGAAGGATAAGGAATCTGATGAAATTGTCGAATCTGAGATATAGGTAATTGATAGATGTTGGGTTCTCTGTGTCAGATCCGAGGGAAATACAGCGGAAAATAAAAAATTGGATCCGTACCATGTCGGAAGATTAAACAGACAGGGAGAACGATTGTTCACCTTGCGCGGATTCGAATCCAAGTTGTTCCGGTTCCGTCGGTGTGATGCCGCAAGCCACGCAGGTGCCCGGCTTCTAGCGGTATCCACACAATCTTCCTCTTGATGGATCGTTCTTGATTCCTCGCTTGGTGCAGCGTCCACAGATCCTGTCTGGCTATGCGTAATCCTCCGCGACATGCGGTTTCAGAATTCCCGTTGAACGGGATACGGAGCGAGAGGGATTCGGAGCAGAGCCTCTGGGGGGCCGGCCTCTGAAGGGGGCGCCCAGGAGAGAGAGAGAGAGGGGGGCGGCTAGGCCTTCTCCGAGTTGCTGGCCCCAGTGCGCGAAGCGGTTCTTTTATAATAAGTGGTTTTGTGATTTTTCAGAAAAACTTACGGTTATCCGAAACCCCGTCTAAATATCCATCGACTCGAAAACTTTTTGCGTGTGACCCTCTAGGCCCAAATACTAGTCCTATTAATGACCCATTAAGTCCAGTAACTCTTTATGGACCCACTGAATTAATTAATATCTTTATATTAATTAATCAACCGAATCTAATGTCCCACAATAAATTCGGACGGGCTTCCGATCACGTTGGGTGTCAAGCAACACCGCGTAATCCCGGAAGGCATTGTGATTTATGCAACTGACTATGGAAACCTTTCCGTCATTGGTTACTGCGCGGATATAATCTTTCATCCGTGCAATATTTTCGAATCGACCTAGGGTATGGTTTACCGTTAAACCATAGCCGGTCGATTCACTTAAATTAGATGTCACTAATCTATATCAGATTACTCTTTATCTGATATAGAGTCCGCCCTGATCAGGGACTTAAGCGCATTATTTTTGAAACATTTTCTCTTTTATTATCGAAAGCGGATGATCCCGTATTGATCATACAATTACTTTCGAGGGCATCTCCCTGAACTCGATCACTTGACTTATAAATAACCCATAGTTAATGATTCGTTAATCAAGGTCAAAGTTTAGAGACCTACTAACAAGATATCCTTGGTGTCTCAGGTTCAAGGACTATCCACGCAATCGTGACAAAAGAATCGAGCTGATTAACAGTTAGGTAGATACCATCCAGCGATTCTAGGTCGGATCAATTCAGTGAACTTATTAATCAATGAACACCTACAGGTCCAGCGTAGTGTCTCCACACAAGTGACTTATATGATCAGTCACCCTCATCATATGAGTTGAAGAAATTTGTACTAGTCTATCCGGATGTTTGACGTCCTTCTCGAACATCCTCCTACTAGGAACAATTAAGAACATGTGTTTATAAGTTTTTGATCTCGTAATTATGATCTCATCATAATCTGAAGACCATTGCACATGTTCACGGACTTCATCGTGACACGATAAACAAAGATCGATTTAAGTACACAATGAATCTATGCATTATATTAATAAACTGAATATTACAAAATATCGGATTGGCTTGTAGGCCACCTAATACTAACAATAGATGCTAGTGATGTTATTTTTTTTTATGTTATTCCAAGTATATATAGATGATATGATGACGATGATTGATGATTGATTAGATGTGATGACTGATAAAACTACCTATAATAATAGAATAATATAATGATTTGACTATAGAATAATCAACTTGACTATTACCTTAAATATTTCTTTCGATTATAGTTTATTATATAATTTGTGTTCAATAGAAATTTTGTGAGCCACCATGGATATGCGATCTCTATTGAGCTCTCTATCTAAAGACTAAGCTCCTTTTTTTTTTTTCAGGTTCCAAAGAACATGATCGTTGAGGTGTTGATAGCGGTGGGCTTAGCTTGTGTCGTGGCTTTGGCTGTGTCTACTAACGAGAGATCATGACAGTTATATTTTCTTTGGTGAACTCATGATTATATAATAATTTTATTCGAACTTTGTAATTTATTATCTTTTTAGACATGTATAAATGTCGAGTGTACGAGACTCTTATCGTACATGTGTGTGCTTATTTTGCTTCTTTCTAATTCTAACTTTTCATCTCCAAGATATGATATGATTTCAATTGGATCTCAATCCAGTAACACGCCTAGTCAATCGAACTAATTCAGAACGGTTTGATATCTTTTTGGCCGAGAGTTAGCGTCAGGGTTTCCTCAAGAGCAACAAAGCACGGAATGACAATAAAAAGGTTTCCAATAAGAGACAATAAAAAGGTGTCTCGGTAATGACAATAATATTATCTTTTATCGTGTTAGATTAGGAAAAATCTAACTCAACTCATTGACCTATCATGAAGAAGAAGAGTATTGAAATTAGTGGTAATATAATGGGCCAAGGTTAGCTCATGTTGCCTTGAGCTGAACATCTCACTGAGTTAAAGTTAAATAAGTGTCAAAAATTCTGACTTAAACCCTCTTCAACCTAGTCTTACATGTATTTTTGACCTTAATGCATCTTCATCTATCTTGGCACACCTTGATCTGGTTTTAGTTCTAGTCTTCTAAATAACACAATTCTAAACCAACTACTATTAGATTGCATTTAGGTTAAAGATCTTCTCATTATATTCGTTTACCCTTGCTCAACCTGATCGTTGTTGCATATAAGAGTTCACAGAGATTGTACCATACCAATAGTAAAATGTAAATGGATATTTTTGTTATTTTAATATGCTTATAGATAGGGGTGTCAATCGGGTGGACCAATCCATGGCCCAGCCCAACCCAACCCATATTAAAGGAAATTGAGTTGGCCCAAGCTATATAAATTGGGTTGGGCCAAGTTTAGGTTGACATTAGTTAAATCTTGATTGAGTTGGGCTAAATACGGACTGACCCAGTTTAAACTATTGAGTTTTACCATAATTCATACAAAAAGTAAAACACTTCTAACAAACTATTTATAAACAGGGCCAGTCCAACCAATCTGCTCACTATTGAATTGGGTTGAATTTAGATTGAATTTGAGTTAAATTTGGGCTGAGCTAAAATTGGACTGGACTATTTAGATTTAAGTTAGACCCAAATTATCACATAACTAAGCCTAATCCAACCAATTTACATCCAATTCTTCTTCTCGTCACCATCCTCTGCCTTATTTCATCTCTATTCTTTCTATTCACATGGTATTTGTTTGTTCTTGTGAAAATAATAATGTCAAATAGATAAAAAAATCATTTCATTCTACTAATATGTAATTTGTCATCATATACGCTTTAACCCAATGTCTATCATTGCGCAACTGGACGTGCATTTTAATCAGTTAACATGAAATGGATAAAATCACTTTTTTCATCTTATCTTACCCCACTTATACTACCTCTTTTATTTTTTTCAGGTGCCATTTATATTAATTAATCATTTTATTTTCCACATTGATGTCTACAAAATTGTTTTCCATTCAGTAAATCAAAAAAAGATGCATCCACTGCATGAGGCTCCCATCATTTGTGCGGTCTGGAGAAAGAACGACGTATGCAGCTTTACTCCTACAAAGTAGAGAGGTTGTTTCCTTATTTCGAATCTATGACCTCCAAGTTACAAATATGGTAACTTAATCGTTACTTCAGGTCTGCCCTTCTTTCCATTTAGTGAACTAAATAAAAAAATAATGAGTAAGGTTATGTTTGGGGGGGGGGGGGGGGGGGTTGGAAGGGATTGGGCAGTCTATAAGGAAGACACAAATTTTCCACCGTATAATCTTCAGGGTCCACCACCTAAGACGAGATTTACATGATCTCATATTCTATATTTTGGTAGATTCCTAATGAGATTTATGAGAAAATTTAGTATATTATCTATTTTATTTGATCAAATGATCAAGTCATTGTTGATCTTTGTGAATAAATATATATGAAAAAGCATAGAAGTATATAGTAGGGTTGTTCATGGTTTTGTTTGGTTAGTTTTAGAAAAAGGTTCTCTAAATCAAATTAAACCGAACCAAATTCAGATAAGATAAGAAGAAGCAGTCGATTCTGAGATCCCCTATGGTGAGGCACTAGCGATGTAGCGCACCTCTTCCCCTCCGACGGTTAAATCCAGATGCTCACAAGTCGCGATATTGCCGTCACTGAGCCCACCCTTTGCTTTCTCCATAAGTCACGAGATTGCCATTGTCGAGCCTACCCTTGCCATTAAATCTGTGCCCCTTTCCAGAGAGATTAATAACTCCTTCAATGTCACCTTACCCAACACGTTATGATCTGAAATAATTTATCAAAGTACTTAGGCTAAGCCATCTATAATTTTAACATATAACTATGTCAAAACCATAAATATATGATAACTACATTGTTTCCAATTGCAAGACTTAGTTTACAAAATAAGAAATTAAATTATAAAGATTCAAGACCCACTCATTGGCCTACAGATTGCAAAATCTTTACAAGATCAAATACGAAATTTCTCCTTATGATTTACTGCCCACCAAGTTCTCCTAAAAAAATTAATAACTAGGTATGTGAGTAACACTCAGTTGACGTTAGAACTGTTACATGCTTATATATAAAATAAAATTTTGCAAATATATGATATCTTTAAACAATATATGATCTGCAGATAGTTATATACATATAACATTGAATAAAGAAATAACAGAAGATCCTTTATACATATTTTACAATTTTCATGCATGCAAATTGTGCAGATCATATTCTTATCACACATGTGTTTCTTACAAATACATGCACATATCAATATCCATTTGCAATTTTAAAATAAATTAGGTTCGTACATAATCGACTCATATTTCAGTAGGTCAATTTCTTATATATCTAATTGTTTATGTGCAAAAAGCGAAAATGATGTCTCATATTTAATTGAAATAAAATTTTAATCTTTATAGTTTCGGACATGTATCCAAACTATAACAAAAGATGTCGTAAATACTTCGGCACTGGGACAAATAAGTGCCTTGATTTTAATTCAACTAGTTGGGATCAGAGGTCTTTACTCCATTGTCCATCAAACCAAAGTTCGGTTTCAGGATTTTAGTCTCCGATGTCTTAGGGTCGTAAATTGAGTACTGCTACATTAGATATTTACTGTAAGTTCTTCCACACATACCTACTTAAGATGATACTGTCTAAGTATACTTTAAATTTAATACAATTATACACAATTCAAAATAGAACCTTATAGTATATTTTAAACTATACACAATTAATACATACTATCTTAATCCAAACATACTTAAAATTTAATATGGTTTAGTTATACATAATTATGCACAAAATAGAGCCTTATAGCATATTTTAACTTTACACAATTAAAATTTAATAAATAAATATTTAACAAAAAGTTTATACCAGAATTAATTTATAACAATGATGGTTTCAGTGTTAGATCGTACATATAGTTAAACTATTTTTTCATAACTTTAATGTTTGTAAATGCTCAATCTTACATTTTAGATATTAAATTAGGACTTAAAATAATTTAAATAACGAATAACATGCAATTTGTTCATCATACACCTACCTGAAATGAAGAATCCTAGGTAACTTTATCAATTGTTGATCTTTTGAAATTATTTCAGTACCATCTGCACCGTTCTTCTATTTCTCTCTTTATTTCTTATTTTTTTAGATTTTTTATAAAAATAATGAGATATTTCTTCACTTAAACTTAACTAAAATCAACTATAGAGCTGTTCAGACTTTTAACACAATTATAGACCACCCACTAGAAGTCTAAGTGTCCATCGTAGGTCATGCTTAAAGTGATAAAATTAAATAATTTAATTCTGATAAGAATCAATTATAAATATTCACATAATTAATAACTTATTGTTATAATAAAGAAATTGATATTTTATTCTGTGATTGATAACTTATTACTACAGTAACGTAATCGATTATATGTGTTCTGCTAATTAATATGTTGTTCTATAATTGATAAGTTGTTTTGTAATTGATAACTGACTGTTATAATAACATAATCGATTATAGTTGTTATGTAATCGATATGTTGTTCTGTAATTGATAACTTACTGTTGTAGTAACTCTAATTGATTATAGTTGTTCGCTAGTATAATACTAATTGATATTTCAATTATAAGTATTCTGCTAATCGATTATAAGTATTAGCTACATGAAACTTCAATTATAATTGTTCGCTACAGTAATACTAATTGATATTTCAATTATAAGTGTTCTTCTAATCGATTGCCGGTATTTGCTACAGTAAACTTCTATTATAGTTGCTTGCTATAATAACACTAATTGATATTTCATTTATAAGTGTTCTTCTAATCAATTACAAATATTTATTGTAGCGAACTTCAATTATAGTTGTTCTCTACAGTAACACTAATTGATATCTTGTTCTATAAATTGATATGTCAATTATATGTGTTCTAATAATTAATTAATTAATCTTTCCATCAATTAACTACTTAACTTAAATGTCTTACATCAATTAACTAAGCTCTCTTTGACTTATTCAAGTGATTATTCGATACTTATTATTTATTTATTATTTTTTTTCTTTTTTTCTTTTCTTTTATTTTCTCTCTTTTCTTTTTTTCTTTTTCTAATTGGAGTTCTACTACATGCTAACTAATGCAACTATACTATATTTAATTGTCAATGTTTATTAAAGCTTAAAAGACTTTCTAAGGTTTGAGATGTTACACAACATATCCACCAAACCTTTACTGTAACCCCTGCTTGGATGCCACTAGTGAGAACCACTTGGTGTTGTTCTTCCAATAGTAGTGTAATATCTCGAGCCTTCGATTCACGATTTTCGAACTGAGTTATTTGCTTTGACCTAGTTTAACTATGATCAAACCTATTTCAATCTCATTAAATTGCTTTAATTTGAGTTAAATAGATCATTGTGGTAGATTATGTGTGATTTAAGTTCAATTTAGTAGGTTAATTGTGACTTAGTTGTATTTGGACTCGGTTCCATAGTTTAGTAGAGCTAACCAATTTAGAAATGTGGATAGTGACTTTAGAATAACTTAGATTAATGGGTAAGATTTTGGGACCAAAATGAGAGTTATCAGATCTTAGAAAGTGAGTTTTAGTTGACCTATTGGGTATATATATAGGTGTGAGGGCTAATTTTAGAAAGTTAAAGACTATATTTGCAAACTTCACTTGTTTAAATTAGAGTAGAAGTGAGAATTTGAACCCACCTCTCTTTTCTTCTTCCCATACTCTTCCCACTCCCCCTCTCACTCTCTCTTGGCTCTTGGTAAAGAGTCCTTGGTGCATGCTGGTGGAATTGCTCTAAGAGTAGGGGTGTCAATGGGCTGAACTCTGGTCGGGCTTAGCAAAGCCCAAGCTCAAGCCAGTCAAGAAAAGTTTGCCCCAAGCCCATTTCTCTATGCTTAAGCCCAAGCCTGGTCCAAACCCAAAATAGCTCAGATTTTGAACTCGAACATCAGGCTTAAATATAAAAAGAATTAATTTCTTTACTTAAAAATATGTAGTCTATCATATTAACAAGAATTAGTGTAACCCCCTCACCCATTAAAAAATGACATCTTTAAGACCATCGTATTCAATAACATATATAAAAAATCAAATTACTTATTCATATTTTGGTCTTTCATGTTTAACATAAAAACGCATCTTTTATAGAATCAAACTTACCATAACACTTTGATCAAATATTGATTAACTCACACTAAAATATTATAATGATTTGTGATGCATTAGATTATTTTGAAGGTGTCATAGAAATCTGACATTTTATAAAAGAAAAACTTACCATAGCATTTTGATTAAATATTGATTAACTCACACTAACATATTATAATGATTAATAATGTATATGATGATTTTGAAAGTGTCATAAAGATGTAAACTCTATAAGATGCTTATTTCATATCTAGTATTCTTTAAAAAGTATATGTATGGGGAATTTTCTTGAATTTAAGATAGTGGAAACATTAGTCCAAAATATTCGTAGATAAATTAATCAGTATGATATATGTGCGCAAATGATATATATTAGATAAATTTTATTACCACTCCTTAAATTTAATATTTGTCAAGCTTTTTGGACTTTCGGACTCGGGCTTGACGAAGTCCAAGCCTGGCCCATTTAGGGATCAGACTTAAAATCAAAGCCCAAGCCCAACTCACAAATGAAATGGGCTCAATTTTAATACCCAATCCCACTTAATTAGGGTCGAGCTGGGCCGGGCTTTTGGACTTTCAGGACCCATTGACAGCCCTATCTAAGAGGGCTTGTTTGGTGTTTTTTAGGCTTAGAGCTCCTGGTGTTGTTTTCTTGAAGCTCTTCCAGAATGGAGGCTCTAACTTTAGTGTGGAACTCTAGTGTGAAGGCTTGGAATTCTTCTCCTTCTCTACCTTTTGGAAGTTTGGATTAGTTCTAGAAAATCCTTTTTTGGTAGGTGAAGTGTTAACTTAAGGTAGACTAATGCTCATGTTTAGGTTTTCCTAGATCCATGTTGTCCATACTGTAGACACGTTAATTTTGACATCATTTAGAGTAAATTTCATATCATATAATAAATGTCTCAGAATGGTCTAATATTTAATCATTGGTTAATTTTTATTAATATTTTTGAGTTAATTATCTAAATAGTATCGGGTCAGACAAACATAATTTAAGTTAATTATTTAAATTAATTTTAACTCAAATTTTAATCAAATATGAAAAAAGTCTAAACGACGTCGACATTTGTAGACGCCATTTAGAGTTTATTCATATTTTGATATTTAAGTTTGAATTTTAACTAATTGATTAATTAGCTAAAAGACGTCTTCCAGACATGACGCCATTTAGGTTTCCTAAACTCTTTCTATTTCTTTTTCCGGATGTTTATCCTTATCTTAATTAGTCTAAAAGACGTCTCCCATGGACGACGCGTTTTATATAATTACAGATAAAGATGAATTAATATGTGTTTATCTGTTTGTTAGTTGGATAAACTTCAAATTTTTTCATGTAAATCCATTAATAACCGCGGATGTAAAGCCTATAAATACACAACCCTTCGGTCGTTGAAAAGTTAGTGATGATGAGTGATGATAAGTGATAATTCTTGAGAGGTTAGTGATAATTCTGAGTGATCCAAGAAGAAGACGATGTCCAGACACTGAAGGATCGAGGTGCTGCTGCTACTTCCAGGAGTTCTTCATCCATTCTTCATCATTTTAAGATCCATTCAAGACCAAGGTTTTCCAGGGACCATCCAATTTAGTTCCTTTCATTAATCTTTGATTTCATCATCATATTAGTTCAAAATCTCATTCATCACATCACTCCATGCAACACACACTCATTAGCATAATTTCAAACCTATTTGTTTAAGGGGTTTAAAAGACCAATAAACAAGTGAGTTCTTTATTCAAGTTGCATGATTAAAATTTTTACTGGAATAGATACTACATCTATTGAGTTCTTATTGCTTTTCTCTCTCTCTTTTCCTTTTTTTTTTCACTTTCTTGCAAGGTACAAAAGAAGATCAAGGGGAGAGAATTAACAAGGAAAAGGAAATCTAGATGATCCTTAAAGCCTAATAAGCAGTCAAAGCAAGAACAAAGATAGAAAAGGTTCTCTTTCTTCAGCCGGTTGAGGAGAGGAATCAAGGACTCGAACATCTCCCACATCCAAAACGGGTAGGCGATCAAACTTTTTCTTTTGGAGCTTTTTAGTTAAAAGTTTTTGGCGATCACATTCACTTAGTTTTTAATAGGTTTATTTGTCACATAAACAACATAATTTTTCATGATAGTCACACACCCAATTTGAGCACTCACACATATTGGTTTAAAGACTTAGAATGGACATGGATGTATAGAATTTGATGTTTTCCAAAATGTACTATTACTTATGGTTCCTATTTATTTAGTAAATGATAGATTTTATGATTCAAAGATGAATTTTCCATATGCATTGTGCTTGATTGCCATCTATGTTTTATTATTTAATTCTATGTCTAGATGCTTTATATGTACTCTCACGAATTTTTGTTAAGATTTGGTAGAATACAACTTGCATTCTTACGAATGTGGAGCTATCTTAGGAAATTTACGTCTCAACAAGTCTCAGATTCAAATAATGTTTTAGATCACTATCTAAGTTATCATTTGATGTATAATTTGGTTTAAATGATGTGTTTAATGATTTCCTATTGATACATAGTGTTTTGTAGGGTTTAAAGTGTTGAAATCTCAAAATTTTGTAGGTTATAACCCTTAGTGATGCCCAGGGTGTTGACATCATTGAGTAGAGTGTCGTCACCACTATGTAGATCCAGAGGGTTGGACCGAAGGTGTTGACACCTTGCATTTATGGTGTCGACACGATGGAGGCTAGACAACCCCTCACCTCTGTTGTAGTTAAGGTGTCGACATCCTGCACTGCGGTGTCGACACCACTTGACTCGTGTGAACTTTTTGGATGTTTTTGATCTTTCTACCTATAAAACTTCGATGGTTGTGTCCTTAATTTATGACTTAATTAAAAGACTTTTATTCTATGATTTTCTTACATAATGACTTAGTTTTATGATAATGTAACAGATTAATTGAAATTTTATTGATATAGTGGTTATATTCCTATTTATCTTAGATGACTAACCTCAGTAGCTTATAATATCCATATTGATGCACTTCTGAGGGAAGCAAAAAGGTCTTAGACATATGATCGGGTCAGGTCAGGGCTCGGTTTAGCCATATGATTGGATCTTGATGTCTGGACCTGACTTGATTGAGATTATTTTTCTCACTAAGGATAGTGGTGGGTGAATTTACTTGTGTGCGTACCTCAACTGAGGGCTTGAATTGTATAGTAGTGTGCTGCAAATACCTTAGATGGTTTTGACTCTTTGCCATATTTTCAAAGATTTTCGGAGGTCTTAAAATGGCAGAGCATTATTAGAAGGATAAGGAATCAGATGAAATTGTCGAATCTGAGATATAGGTAATTGATAGATGTTGGGTTCTCTGTGTCAGATCCGAGGGAAATACAGCAGAAAATAAAAAAATGGATCCGTACCATGTCAGAAGATTAAACGACAGGGAGAACGATTGTTCACCTTGTGCAGATTCAAATCCAAGTTGTTCCGGTTCCGTCGGTGTGATGCCGCAAGCCACGCAGGTGCCTGACCTCTAGCGGTATCCACACGATCTTCCTCTTGATGAATCGTTCTCGATTCCTCGCTTGGTGCAGTGTCCGCAGATCCCGTTTGGCTACGCGTAATCTTTCGCGACATGCAGTTTCAGAATTCCCGTCGGACGGGATACGGAGCGAGAGGGATTCGGAGCAGAGCCTTCGGGGGGGCGGCCTCTGAAGGGGGTGCCCAGGAGAGAGAGAGAGGGGGGCGGCTAGGCCTGCTCCGGGTTGCTGGCCCCAGTGCATGAAGCGATTCTTTTATAATAAGTGGTTTTGCGATTTTTCAGAAAAACTCACGGTTATCCGAAACCTCGTTTAAATATCCATCGACTCGAAAACTTTTTCCGTGTGACCCTCTAGGCCCAAATACCAGTCCAGTTAATGGCCCATTAAGTCCAATAACTCTTTATGAACCCATGAATTAATTAATATCTTTATATTAATTAATCAGCTGAATCTAATGTCCCACAATAAATTCGGACGGGCTTTCGATCACGTTGGGTGTCAAGCAACACCGCGTGATCCCGAAAGACATTGGGATTTATGCAACTCACTATGGAAACCTTTCCGTCATCGGTTACTGCGCGGATATAATCCTTCATCCGTGCAATATTTCTGAATCGACCTAGGGTATAGTTTACTGTTAAATCTTAGCCGGTCGATTCACTTAAATTAGATGTCACTAATTTATATCAGATAACTCTTTATCTGATATAGAGTCCGCCCTGATCAGGGACTTAAGGGCATTATTTTTGAAACATTTTCTCTCTTATTATCGAAAGCGAATGATCCCGTATTGATCATACAATTACCTTCGAGGGCATCTCCTTGAACCCGATCACTTGACTTATAAATAACCCATGATTAAGGATTCGTTAATCAAGGTCAAAGTTTAGAGACCTACCAACAATGTATCTTTGGTGTCTCAGGTTCAAGGACTATCCACGCAATCGTGACAAAAGAATCGAGCATGTTAACAGTTAGGTAGATACCATCAAGCGATTCTAGGTTGTATCAATTCAGTGAACTTATTCATCAATGAGCACCTACAGGTCTAGCGTAGTGTTTCCACACAAGTGACTTATATGATCAGTCACCCCCATCATATGAGTTGAAGAAATATGTACTAGTCTATCCGGATTTTTGACGTCCTTCTCGAACATCCTCCTACTAGGAATAATTAAGAAGATGTGTTTATAAGTTTTCGATCTCGTAATTATGATCTCATCATAATCTGAAGATCATTGCACATGTTCACGGACTTCATCGTGACACGATAAACAAAGATCGATTTAAGTACACAATGAATTTATGCATTATATTAATAAACTGAATATTACAAAATATCGGATTGACTTGTAGGCCACCTAATACTAACAATAGATGTTAGTGATGTTATTTTTTTTATGTTATTCCAAGTATATATAGATGATATGATGACGATGATTGATGATTGATTAGATGTGATGACTGATAAAACTACCTATAATAATAGAATAATATAATGATTTGGCTATAGAATAATCGACTTGACTATTATCTTAAATATTTCTTTCGATTATAGTTTGTTATATAATTTGTGTTCAATAGAAATTTTGTGAGCCACCATGGATATGCGATCTCTATTGAGCTCTTTATCTAAAGACTAAGCTCCTTTTTTTTTTTTCAGGTTCCAAAGAACATGACCGTCGAGGTGTTGATAGCAGTGGGCTTAGCTTGTGTCGTGGCTTTGGCTGTGGCTACTAACGAGAGATCATGACAGTTATATTTTCTTTGGTGAACTCATGATTATATAATAATTTTATTCGAACTTTGTAATTTATTATCTTTTTAGACATGTATAAATGTCGAGTGTACGAGACTCTTATCATATATGTGTGTGCTTATTTTGCTTCTTTCTAATTCTAACTTTTCATCTCCAAGATATGATATGATTTCAATTGGATCTCAATCCACTAACACGCCTAGTCAATCGAACCAATTCAGAACGGTTTGATATCCTTTTGGCCGAGAGTTAGCGTCAGGGTTTCCTCAAGAGTCAAGAGCAACAAAGCACGGACTATTATGCCGGCTGCCCTTCCTCTTGTGAGTCACAAAAAGTCACAAGCCTATTTATATTCAAAATGTTGAATTATCTTATACGGATTTAAGTCACAATCTTGGCGGAACCGGCCTCAGATCTTAGTAGGCCCATCTTATTTGTCAGACTACTCATATTAAATGTATATGTGTATTTAAGATTAAATTGAAATTGAGATATATCTATGTGAAAATATATACGACACAGAAATATTTAGATATTTGTAATAATAATGATAAAAATAAAAAATACATATTTATAATAAATTTAATTTATTTAATTTTTCAGTTGTGAAATCAAATCAAACGGAACTGTTTTTAGTTTTCAACGGAACTACTGTTCAAACGGGGTCTTGCCTCCACCAGACTCGAACGGTGCATCCGAGTTCCATCCATGGAACATCACACGGTTTTGAACTTAAATTCAAAAACCCGGAGGTTCCGCCACTTTGGGACTTCTGAAACTTTGACTTGCCATGGGGCCCGCTGGGCCCCAACGGCGCGCATCGGCCACCTCCCGGCCGACCGTTGCGTACCTTTGGTAACGTAAACGATTTTTTTAATCTTTTCAATCTAACCCTGCCATTTTGTTATTTAGAAGACAAATCCCACAACTTTCCCGCTCGAACGGGGCAATTTGAAACCCCAACCACTTTTCCCTCGCTATTTATACGCTCCCATGGCTACCCGCAGTAGCCCAGCAACATTATTCTTTTAATAATTATTATTTTTGTCTATTAACGGCGATATTATAAACAGAAGCCAAACCCCTGAAGAACTCGTAACCGCTCGCTTGCCTCCTTCCTCGTTCCCTCCGCAGAGATAGAAAGAGAGAGAGGGATGGATTCCGCCAAAGAACAGCAAGCTGGTGATCTCGAGTTCTTCCTCTTTTATTGATTCGTTTCTTCTCTTGGTTTTTGCTTCTCCCATTGATTCGAGTTCTGTTTTTTTTTTTTTCCAATTTCTTTTGGGGTTTTTTCTAGCGATATCAGCGAGATCATCGAACTTGCGGTACCCGCTGAGGTCGGCCGGCAAAGGGAAGGATGGGAAGCCAGCGGAGGCCCACGCTTCGGGGTCGTCTGCTTCCAGGAGGTTTGTTTGTGATCCTTTGTTAAGTGCCCGTTTGTTTATTTCTTCGAAAGATTGAATTTTTTTTATTTCTTTGTGTTCTTTCTTCTACTGAAGTATTTGTTTGGTTTATGCAACTTAGTAAGGGTAGGATTAATGTGTTGAAGGGGATGGATACCCTACCGTCTTGGCAAAGCTCTGTGACCAAAAGTGGAATGGGGAATTAATATGAGGATGTCCCCAAATTCGATTGTTTAGAAAACTAGGGGAATTATTGGGAAGAACCGGGGGAAGGACTTCTATTTTTATGAGTCTCAGTATATCTATGAATTTGCGTGGTCATAACCCATTCGAGGATTTTTTTCCTTGATTCATATGTGCATATATAGAATCGTTCCAATCTGATCAAAAGGTCCTATCTTAGTAAAGATGTAGTATTCAATGTTGCCAACTTTGTTAAGGAGATGGATTATCTTTGAAGGAAAATGTTATTTGTACTCTTTTAATATACACTTGACAGTATTTTATGTACATCTTATTTACTAATGTGAATCGATGAGAGGTGGTCTATCTTGTTAATGAGATGAACTACTCTTTGTACGGTGTGGTTTAAAGGAATAACTTAAGAGTGCATCTTAAGGGATGTATGAATAACATTATCTATTTTTGAAGGATACTGTTATTTTTAGTCTCTTAAGCTACACTTTTAAAGGGCTTCTTAGTATCAGACTATTAAAGTGATGGTCTATCTCATTAATGAGGTAGTCCATATCTCATCAATTGATATTAGTTGGTGGGATGAGTAAGAAGTATTTTAAGTGTGTATGTTAAGAAAGTAAAAATAACATTTTGATTCTTAAATGTCTAGATCTTCAAATATGGGAACGTTATAATTTGTTAGCGATGTTAACATAAGAGTGCTACAAATCTCATGACGGTTGAGAGTTGAGGCTATCTTATAAGTCTTTTAGCGGGGAACATGTCAACCATTCTTCACGTGAGGCGCCTTAATTTATTATTTTCCCATTGTTCAGTTTTACACAGAGGAACAAGAAATTAAGCACTAGCACACCTATTGAACCCATCATGGATAATGTGCGTTTCACAAGAAATTTACAAGAAGAAGTGTATTTTCCATGTGAACTTGCATCTTTCCCTGAGTTGGTGAACTGGACGTGTTTTTATTTGAAGTATGAGATTCTTGTAAGGATGAGCAGAAGTTACAAGGAAGAAAATAGTGTAACTTGCACAAGTCACTAAGCTATTGTCATTTATTTTGTTTGCTGGTCTTGCATTGATACCAAAAGTTGTTTATTGCGCTGTGGGTTTATCAATCATATTCACATGCCTTTTATTGGGTGGGTCTTGCTCTTCCATTCCTAGTGCAGTTGGTTATCCAAGTAGTCATAGTATCACCTTATTTTAGAATCCTCTCATACAAGGCTAACATGGCAATATCCATTTTCCTTGTCATCAAAGGACACTTCACATTTTTTAATTTTAAAATGGCTGAAATGTAATGAGAACCTTTCATATCAGAACGAAAGCTTCGCAATTTCTTTCTTCCTTCAGTAGACCTTCATATTTAGTGGCCTCACTTTTCGTATCAAGCTAAGAGAGAATTTGCTTTCCTGTTGCTTTGCAGAGGAAGAGTTTCATCTATTGTTAGCAAGAGTGTGAGCGTTCTTGATCTATCTGGAAAGGATAAAAGTAGTGCAAAGCCCCCACGGAGGCTCTCAATCCCTTCCAAATCTGCAGCTACCAGTCCACATCCTGCAAGACTTGGAAGCATAACTCCAATCCCTTCCAAATCTGCAGCTACAAGTCCACATCCTGCAAGACTTGGAAGCATAACTCCAATCTCTGAGCATCGTGTCAAGAAGGCTGATGCACAACGGAATATGGGAACTCCCGCTTCTGATATGTCAAAGTCTGTTAGCAAAAAGAAATTCAGTGTGCTTTCTTCAGTATCTTATTGGTTATCACAGATTAAGCTGTCCGAGTCTGCTTCTAAGCACTCTATCTCACTCGGTTTCTTCAAGCTTGCCATGGAATCTGGATGTGAGGTACTTGCAACTGTCTTCATGAGTTCATATCCGCACATCTCTTAGCATAATGCACATAGGAGCTTATATATATTTTATTGACACAAAAACTTGCAACTTTTTATCATTTATCGCAAGTATTCAGTAGAAACATACATGGTCAAGTGGGCAGGTAGAAATGTTCATAAGCCACATAAGTTTTAGGTTCGTTTTGCTGATCTGAACTGCTTGTCGGTTGCCAATCAAATCCTCAGCCTCTTCAGCGTGCGCGTGAAGAGCTAAAACTATATGCCGTTCGGTACAACATTCTTGAATTGGGAGAGCCTGCAAGAGAGTTACTAAGAAGCTATGGCATTTTAGAAGAGGTGGAGGATGCGCTAAATTCCAGGGATTGCTCGCAGGCACATGAAGAGGGAACAAAATCGTCAGATGATGCTAGCAGCTGTTCCCCAAGTGCAAGATCTGGGAGCCTGAAACCAAAGCCCGTAAATGCTCCTGGGGCTGCCGAATCAACAAAAAAGGGTAGCAACCAGAGGAAATTCCCCGCAAACCGGGCATCCTATAACAGAAATCCTGCGAATTCAGGATCCCTTAAAGATGGCAATGGTAATGCCCAGAAGAAAACACGGAAGCCAAGAAACTTGGATTCTAACCAAGATCAAGGCCAGGCCAAAACCATTACGAAGAAAGCTGCAAGTGAAACTGGTAATAAATACTACGCCACATTAATTTTTTTCTTCAATGTCTTCTAATTGATAGACCCAGGTGTTCTTCAATTATGCGTCATATGTCAAACCTCCCTGACAACATTAGAGTTTTGAAGTGTTTCCCCAATGAGCCAGGGGAGACGGAAATAGCATGGTTTGGTCAAAGTAATTGGTATCTCCTTTTAGTAGTTGCGATGATATATGTACTAACTTGTTTCTACTTTGATTTAGTTGCTTCCCCACCGGCAGAGGAGAGTCAGGAGACTACACTTGAAAACAAGGAGAACATGGTAAGACAATTTTTGTTATTCACTATTGCTATTATACAGTGGATTGAGATATATATAAGCTCTTTGTTCTGAATTTTTCCCCCCTCTAGGATCATCATCAGCTCCTGGATGAAAGCATTTCAGCTGTAGAACTCCAATCAAGTTGAAACAAACGTGTCATGGTCGTACATAAATATACAAATTGAAAGATGGGTGTGTATCTAAAGCCTGGTTTCTGTTTGAGAACCGCTGTTGATAGTTTTCTTCGAGGTTTGTTTAAAGGAGTTGTGTGCGGAAAGTTTGAGAAAAATCAGATACTTGGAACAGGCATGTTTAGTTGCTTGCTTTTCTTATTTCTCATGCTTGGGAGGATTTTTCTTCTCTGTGTTCGAAGTGTTTCTATGTATGTGAGCTCATTTATATATTATATGCTCTGCTCAGTCCTGCTGCTGCAGTGTTGTTTCTCCCATTTGTTTGCTGCGTGGTGCTCTCTCAATACATTGTCTTATATGTTTTCAACATATTAGCAACCTGCTACGTTTTCCTTCGTTCTTTGGTTAATATCCATTGTCCTTTTTCGAATAGTGAACTGCAAGAACGTTCTTTGCTTACTATGCTCCTTTCTTGGTAGCCTTAAACCACCACCTATACTTGCTGGGCATCGCAGCTGCATTGGTCGCTGTACTGCCCTGTAGGAAATGTGATAGAACTACTAATTGGGGCAGTTGCAGCTGCAGCAACTTACTCTGCACATCATCTGATCTCAGGATTGGGGCAGTTGTAGCTGCAACTAGGGCTAGCAATGAGTCAGGCCGAGCCGAGCTTCCATCCAATGCTCGGCTCGAGTCAAAGAAGGTTTTGCTCCAGCTGGAGCTCGGTTTGAGCTCCAAATCTGGGCTCGAATATGACTCGCCTCGTTTTTGTCAAACTCGAGTTTGGGTCGGCTCGAGTCCAAATCACTCAAATTTGGACAGTTACATAGTCACATTCACACTGGATAGAATACCGAATTCCACTTGACGTAATTTGGGAAATTAAAAACATATATTAAATACATTGAGCCAACTCACGAGCCCATGAGCCGAGGCATAGCAAACTTGAGCTCGGCTCATTAAAACCATCGAGCCTGAGCTTGGCTCGGTTGAGGTTTCGAGTCTAGCCAGAATTGAGCCGAGCCTGAGTGACTCGTAAGTGGCTCGGCTCATTGTCAGCCCTAGCTGCAATGCCCTGAGGCATTGAAACAAACGTGTTTTTGCGCCGTATTGGTGACACAAGATAAGGCCCAACAACTGGCTTGTTTTGTGGACACCCTGAAGCCTGGGCCTGTTTTGTGCACCGGGGGTGGGGTGGGGGGGGGGGGGTGTTAGAGCTTCTTCCCCTTCCTTTTCTCTCTGAGATGATTAATACTTCGCTATAATGGGGGCGCTACAGTGCCCCCTGCGGTGCTGTTCAATCGGATGGCCAAATCAGGTGTGCGTACTTTTTATCTCACTAAATCTCCAAGAGGTGGGAGCAACTCTTCTGAGATGCCGTTCTTTGTGGTTTTGCATTGCTTGTCCTGCAACTGCCCAACATCCTCTTGTCCTAGTTGCCTTTGTTAAACACATGAAAGAAAGTAGAATTCGGAGCTATCTCATCTCTTCTCAAGTGGAGGACATGGATCTGAGGATGTTAGTGAGCTTTGAAACTCTTTTGTGTAGAAATGTTATTATTGGGATAAAAGCTTTGTTGGCCGATTGATCTGGAAGCAGTTGAAATCTGTTTGCTCTTAATGGGGAAAGGTTAGGATTGATCTCTGTCTGATTCTAGTGCAAGGATGATCATGATTTGTGCGGAAATGCCGTAACGGGGAGAGAAGTTTTGGACCTTTTTCACTGGAAAGGATATATAAATAGTTAGCCACTGTTACCAACAATGGTCAATTGGATTGGAATCAGCTTATTTTACTAATGGGGGATAGCCGGATAGGGATGGGGATCATAGGAATGATCCACTTCCAAAATCTGATTTTTTTTAGTACCCAAGTGCCACCCGACCAAACTTGTTATGTGAAATGCTTTGAGTCGGAGGCACTTTGGGTTTTTTGACCATGATTGTTCCGGTTCTAAAATTTAAGTTTTAATGTTGTTTACTGACGTAGCCACTTCGGTCTAATTCAAGGTCATACGGATTAAACTGAGTTTCTGAGTAGCGTTGAGACCACTCAAATAAGTGCCCGGCAATTGGCAAATCCATGGGCAAATTCATAGCCAAGGTGAACAGTAACAAGTACAGAGCCGAATCTAGACACGACTTTGAAGTCTTTTTTACAAGGACTTCTATTTGGGAGGTTACTTTTGGCTTTGGTCGTTAGAAAAGGTAATCCGTAGGAGAGTAGTAAGGTGTGTTTGACGTAGCTTCTATTTGAAAATATTTTTACATGTCTATTTAATTATTTTTTGAAAAAAGTCATTATATTTTGAAAGTTATTTATATAATATTGTACTTGTATTTTGACTTTCAACTAAAAATTATAAGGTGAAGTTTCTCTGATATTAGAGAAAAAGTGAAGTTGTTAGAAATAATTTATTTTTATAAAAAAATAAAATTAGTTATAATTTTTTTCTCTCAACTCATTTTATGTGAGAAGTGAAAAGACATAAGTAATTTTCGAATAAAAGTTTTGCCAACAAGTGCGTAGATCAATAACTTTGGACAGTCGCGGCCGTAGGGTCTCCTATACCTCTCATAATTTCAGTCTTTTTTCAACATAGAGAGCCCTGGTTTAAAGGTCGATCTAAAACTCAAAACTACAGAAATTGGCCCCATTTTTCAACATAGAGAGCCCTGGTTTTATTCTTGAAATTGGCCCCATTTTATCTGCTGCAATTTTGTATGCAACAGTGCTATGGCAGTCCTGTGAGAGCCAATTTAAAGACTCATTTCTCTAGGAATGCTGATGTAAGTAATGTGCCATGCCCAATTTTTAATAACTGAATTTTAAATCTAATCATCTAACCTTTGTACTTAAATAATTAGAATGAAAGTGGTAAAAAATGATAAAAATGGTGAAGAAAAGACTTTTATGACGTTCTCCTTCTAGATATTTTCTCTTCTCGGGGCATTGTTTGTCGGTGAGAGGTTGCTGCCCACCTCGTAGCCAAAAGAAGGGACAAGGCAGAGGAAATCGTGGTGCAATTCCACAGGCAAAGACCTGCCAACTGGCTGGTGGGGAAAATTCCAAAAGCTTTGGAACATTCGGCGCCTCTATCCTTGGACGCCACCTCATCAAAGCTGCTGCGAAGTCATATTCTTAGGAAAAAAGTTAGATTATTCGATTAGATATAAAATACTATAAATAGTGGTCATTAGCTTAGATGAATAGCAGGAGGCATTTATATTTTTATAAAATGTTACAGAAATAGTCATTCACTTATATTTTTACAAATATCACATTTGATAATATTTTATATCAAACCAAACAACACTCAACCATTCACTCACCGGTGTGATTGAAAAATATAGGGGAGTAAATGACTTATTCTATCTTATTCTTTTTCTATCTCTCTTTAACTGCACGGATGCAATCTACTCGAGTTGTTTCTCCTACCTAAATAAATGTTCATGACATCTCTTTTATCACATCTTATTTATTTTCCTATTTTACAAGTAATCTGATTAATCAAACTAACCTCATGATCCGAATGGATGTCCTTCAGAAGTGATCAGCTAAGAAAGAAGTTGCTGTTCTTCAAAAATATCATCTAACGGAGAGTAAATCGGAAGAGAGACTTGCCTGCAACATGTTGAGATATTGCAGCTGCAATGGCACAAGGCCCCACCGCACTTGCCATTCGTAGAGGATGCAACTAAACTTAAATTGAAAAGTGTAATGGTTGACATGGGTGTTAGATCTTCTATGCATGTAATTTTTTAATTACCATCTAATTAAAATCCAGTGTCTCGAACGTTTAACTTAAGTGAGTTCTGAATGTAATAATTCTAGAAAGAGTAATACATGCGGTGGAGCAAGCTGTTGCACCCACATGGATGCTGTTTTTTTTTTTTTTTTTTTGTCCATATAATTTGATTATCGATCAGAAGACCAAAAAAATCTAAAAAATAAAAAATCGGGGCCAATGAACAGTCTGTTTTTTTTTTAATTTTTTTAAATTATCCGATTGGCGATTGAATTGTACGGACATATCGTAAATGATGGGGGCGACTTAAATTTTTTTCAAAAAAAAGAAAGAAAGGTCTACTACGACAACAACCATTCGATCAAATCAGATCCAACCGGTATTACTCACAAAGAAATGAATTTGTATGAGGCTGCTGTGGCTCAATCGGAAATGTAATCGGATGCACGGACCCACCGCGGGTGGACCGCACTAAGAGACGGCTGGTCCGGATAAAGGAACCATGTGAGACCAGTTTATCCGATCCGACTTCGGTAGGCCTAAAATTAGGCAAGTGTGTCAGCGTTGTCCTCGTTAGCTTATATTCCACTCTTCTTTCAGTATAATAGAAGACCCTACATAGATGAGATGCTGACCCCCAAGTCACTGAAATGACTTAAAAATCTTGATCTGATCTCACATTGATACACCCATCTTCTATCCGGATTTTTTTGTCTTCTATGCGTTTGATCTCAGAGCGAATCCTTATTTCGGGGTTTGGGATCCATGTTCTTACCTTTCTTTGTTGTTTGTTGAATGTTATAAGACATTATAAATAATCGTAAAACAGCGTTTTTTTTTTTTTTTAATGTTTGGAATGGTGTAAAATCGGTGAAAATAATTTTTTTGATTTTACCAATTTTAGTTTACACTGATTTCAGATTGAGGACCGAAATCAATTAAAAGGAGGATTTCAAGGGTCAACTAATTTTAAAATATGACAATTTATGGTCTCCAAACTATACTAAAAATTAAAGTGACATGATTTATAGCAATCCAAACATAAAAAAGTACCGGTTTACTGCTGTTTACACGCACCAAATGAGCCCTAAGCTGAACAACTTTTGGGCAAATATAGAACGGATATAATAATCCAAAGATATATCTAAATATATTTCATTATAAATTTTAAATAAGATGGTAGAGAATTTGGTTAAATCACTCAGACTGTTTGGTGAAACTTCTGCTTGAAAGCTACTTTTGATTTTCACTTCTCACATATAATGAGTTGAGGGGGAGATGCTATAACTAATTTTGATTTGTTACAAAAATCAACTCTTTCATAACAATTTTATTTTTTCTTCAATCTTTGAAACTTCGTCCTTGTACCTTTTAGTTGGAAGCCAAAATGCAAATGAAATACTAATATAAATGGCTTTTAAAATTCAATACGTTCCACAAAAAATAAGTAAATTGAAGTGTAAAATACTTTTAGATAGAAACTGTACCAAGCATGACCTAAATGACGGAGTGACAATGCTGTTGAATATGAACGAGTTTTATTTGTCAAAATTTTAAAAGCTTGAAGCAATCGGTATAGCTATATGATAGATAAAAGTAAATGAGTAAATGTTATTTATGATGTAAAATTAGATGAATGTCAACTTTTAAAAGGCTTGAGTAATTATGATATTTTGTTTAATAGGCTTGAATAATTGTAATATTTTGTTTAATAATATACATATTAAACAAGAAGTATCAAACAAATGAGTGTTTGTTTTATCTTTTAATTTGATACTGTAAAGAGTTTTCTTTCAAAAAGTATTCAAAATTTTATCATTAAAGACTAATATTGTAGTGTTTGACACGTAGGAGGACAAAAAAGTACTATTATTTAATGAAGGGATATCTCATAGTAAACAAGAATACTTTATTCTATACCACAAATAAGAAATTTCTTCAAAAAGGATTTTGGTTCTTTTGACAATGAAAATTAATACTATTTAATTTGACATATACAAGTAGATAAGAAAAAGATTATTTAACGGTAAGGATAATAGTTATATTCTTATCCTTAAAATAAAAAATATATCTTTAATCTTATCCTCATCCTTATATACCTACATTCTTATCTTTAGCCTTAAAAGTTAATATGAATGGACACTTAAAGGTTAAATTATCGGATGAGATATAATTATACACATTTTACATAAAAAATAAATTTTTAATCATGTATACGAAATGTGATTATCATAAAATAAGCATCGAGTACAATTACTTCTAACTTCAATTTTATCATGTGAATGAATATATAACATAACAATATAAAGTAAATTAATAAGTTTACTAATTACATGTAAAAGAAAATCTAAAAAGGAAATACTATGCCATATATAAGTATATATTAAGATGCCACGTCTTTATAACTACTATATTTTTCAAAATTTTCTCAAAATTTTATGTTGCCATAAATATGTTATATTGTAACATTATAGTATGAAATATAAAGTCTGATTTTATAAATATAATATATTATAATAGTATGGAATACTATTATATCACACTTTTTATCACCTCTTTTGCCACATTTGTTGGAACCCGTATAATCATTTGAGAGGAAAGTTCTCCTTAAATGTAATAGTTGAAAAAATAAGTTAGGCCACGAGCAACCTGAAGAAGGCTTACTTGATCAGGCGATCAAACAACTCTGATGAATAATGTTCTTCTAATACGCATAAAACACATCAATCTAACTGGAAATAAATTATTTAGCTCTTTCTACCTTATTTATTGAGAACCGTTTAATTATTGGATCAAATGAGTCTTGTAAAATTACGTTCCACATCTTTTTTTTGTAATTACTACGAGAATTCTTTTATCAATTTCTCCGGAAAGAATCAAGAGAGGTTAGAACGGTCAATTCGAAGGTTTAAAGGCCGAGAAACCCCGCCGCGGGAAAAAAAAAAAAACACCGTACGCGGCAGTGGCACCACACCTCCCCTTCCTCTTCCTCTTCTTTCTCCGGCAGCACCAGCAGCTGCAGAAGCAGCAGTAGCAGTAAGAGAAGATGGCAACGCAGTGGTGGGTCTTCCTCCACCTCCTTCTCCTCCTCTGCATCCTCTGCTTCGCCACCTCGTCGGCGCAGCAGCTGTCGCGGTCGCAGACCAAGACCCTCTTCCGCCTCCGCCGCATCCTCGAGTTCCCCCCTGCCTTCGTTGGCTGGACCGACACCACCAACTTCTGCGACCTCCCCTTTTCCCCTTCCTTATCCGTCGCCTGCTCCGGCAAGCGCATCACCCAGCTCTCCGTCTCCGGCACGGGCACGCGCCTCTCCGCCAACTTCTCCATGGACTCCCTCTTCGCCACCCTATCCAGGCTCCCCAACCTCACCGAGCTCTCCCTCGTATCCCTCGGCCTCTGGGGTCCCCTCCCCATCCGGGTCGGGGTCGACGCCCTCCCCTCCCTCCGCGTCCTCAACCTCAGCTCCAACCACATCTCCGGCCCCATCCCCGCCGAGCTCTCCGCCGTGGCGTCCCTCCGCAGCTTCGTGCTGGACAACAACGAGCTCAACGGCACGGTCCCGGAGATGAGCTCCCTGCAAGAGGTGAGCTTGGGGGGGAACCGCCTCGGCCCAGCCTTCCCCGCCTTCGGTGACGACGTCGTCACCGTGGTGCTGCGGAACAACTCATTCCGCTCTGGCATCCCCCCGGCGTTCCAGCGGCTCGGCAAGCTCCAGAGGCTGGACCTGTCCTCCAACCACCTCGTCGGGCCCGTCCCGGGGTTCCTGTTCTCTCTGCCGGCGATAAGGTACCTCGACCTGTCTCACAACCTTCTGGGAGGGTCAGTCCCGGCGAATCTCTCCTGCGCCACCGGGCTGGGCTTCGTCGACGTCTCCGGCAACCGCCTGGTGGGGACCCTGCCCAAGTGCATCGCCTCCAACTCCACCGGCAGGGTGGTGTTGGACTCGGGGAACTGCCTGTCGGCGGGGCACACGAGGTACCAGCGCTCGAGCTCCTTCTGCAACAAGGGGGCTTTCGCGGCGGCCATACCTGCTGCTAAGGATGGGAGCCTGCCGAAGAAGAAGGATAGCAAGTTGGGGTTGGTGTTGGGCATCGCTGGGGGAGTTGTGGGGGGCGCCGTGGTGTTGGGTCTGGTGCTGGTTGTGGTCGTGAAGAGAACGACAAGGGAGGAAGTGGAAGACGCCGCCAGCGTCGGCTGCTTGCCGAAGTCCCCTGCTCGGAAAGCTGCACTGGTTCAGGCCTCGCCGAGGCTCCTGGCGGATGCAAGTAAGCTATCCCTCCTCGCCATTACTTGCTCATTTCTTCAGGACTTGCCCAATCTGCGCTTACAACCAAGCTAAGCATTTTGCTGAACTGAGAAGAGTGTTGAAGTATTAGTCCAGCCACATTGGCTGTGTACGAGTGTGCAGAAGATTTAAGGCACTTTTTGACATCAAAATAAACACCAAATTTGATTCAAACATTAAAAGATCAGTAGGATATCACATTTTAAAATTCGATATCTATCTCTGGTACTTGTAATGGGATAAGGTGTTTCTGACATTTTAAACCTGCCTTCCAAAGTGTATTAGGAAACAATGTCACTAGGTTCCTTTTTTAGGAATGCTATTATGTCACTTTTTTAGTCTTTTTGGTCACACTTACCAAGAGTCGTTTGATTATATGGTTGGATGATTCTTATTAAAATTACTTGTGGCATATTTTTTTTTTTTCACAACTAGCATGTTTGGTGAGTTCTTTATTCAACTAATCGAGTAAATCTCAATCAGTATTGCAAAAGAGTGGTTAAGAAAAATGTGGTGTAATAGTATCCCTCAACCTTTTTGCTAAAAATACATCAAATTGGATGTCTTCAGTCTTCACTTGCCAATAGTTAATTTTGAGTTTGATGTTCTAACATGGCATTAGAGTCAGTTTTCCCCCATTGTGCTCTCTAGCAAAGATAATACTAAAAAAATAAAAAGGAAAATCTCTTCCTGTGCTTGATTCATTTCAATGTTCTGCATTTATCCACTGTGTTTGCTGACAAGTATTTTCTGCCTTCGATTAATAGGGCACATGACCCAAGCAGCGAGAATGGGGACTCTAGGCCTCATGCCATACCGTGTGTTTAGTATGGAGGAGCTTGAAGAAGCAACAGACAACTTTAATCCTTCAAACTTGATCCCAAAGGACTCTGGAAGCCAGGTAGGAAAGTGCCTCTCAACATTAATTTAGTTGTGAAATGGTAGATTGGTCTCCCTTTCAAGTGTCATGATTGTGTCCTTAGACTGCAGCTCACAGAACATTTACTTGTTTCTCACTACATTTAAGCATTAGCTAGATAAGGAAGGTCTTCATTTCATACACATGGCCTTTGCTAATCTTTTTCACTCTCTAAACTTGTAGTTTCAGTTATTTAAGCAAGCAGATCCCTTAACTTGTAGCAAGTTTTTGCAATTTTAGATGTACAAAGGTCGGCTTCGGGATGGTTCTACTATCATCATAAGATGCCTCAAGTTGAAACAGAGATACTCCCCTCAGAGTGCAGCTCAGTTCATTGATGTGATTTCTAGGCTGAGGCACCGCAACTTGGTCAGCATACTTGGTTACTGCATTGATAGTGATCAGGAGAATGCAGACTCCACCAATAGTATCTACCTCATCCTTGAACACGTTTCAAATGGAACACTGAGGAGCTATCTAACTGGTAATTAACTAGTACAGTCATCTTCATATTGTTATCATCTCAAGCATCATATTGACCAGGTACTTATTTTCGAATATACTCTTAAATTGCTTAGAATGGAGCAACCGTGAAATGCCCAAATGGCCCCGGAGGGTCACAGCAGTTATTGGTGTTGCTAGGGGGATTCAGTTCTTGCATAGCATTACAGTTCCTGGTATCTCTGGAAATGATCTGAACATTGAGAACATCTTGGTGGATGAAGCTCTCACGGCAAAAATCAGCAACTATACTGTTCCTATGATTTCAATGAACAATAGCAACAAGGTTTGTGAGCAATCAAATTTCAAGTCTATACACACATTCATGCATTTTTTTTTTGTTTCAATTTCATCTAATTTCCATCATAATCTCCAGGGATTTTCTGAGAGCCCTTTTGCTACAACTGAAGAAACTGATCTTGTCCGGTATCTCTCTCTCTCTCTCTCTCACACACACACAGTCTACAAAATTTGACCATAACCTTCATATTTTCTATGAGCAATATTCACAGTATGGAACATGGAGAAAAGAAAGATGTCTATCAGCTGGGTCTTATTTTGTTGGACGTCATTACGGGTAAACCTGTTGCAGCCAATAATGAACTCAATGCTATGAAAATTCAGGTAATTAATAACATGTTTACTCTCGTATGTGTGAACATGGGGTGTATATCTTTTTTTTTTTGGATCATAATACTTTTCTTGTATGGAAATGATTAATCTGTAAGGCCATCATCTTGTCAAAAATTACTGAAGAATTGATCTCTATGTAGCATAGGCCTTGGCAAGCATTACATTGCTTGGCCATATAAGATATGGGATAATTCCAGATTAGCCACCCTTGTATGCTAAATCTAAAAATTACCATGCTTATTGCATATTATCCTACATGCCCTTGCAAAATCTTTTATCGATCAAATATACAATTTTGGTAGCTTATATGAAATTTTTATAAATATGAAAAATATGCCATCACCTTAGCAATTTTGAAACATTATGCATATTAGGAAAGTAATTGAAATTTAACATCCAAGAGTTGTTAATATGAAATTATCCTTATTTAGTATCAACTAATACCTACCTTTTCGTCTTGCATAATAATGTTAGCATATAGTGGAGGGGAAAGCTAAGTTATTTGTAGAAAAGATTGCACAACTCCATTTGGGAAATTAAAATATAACTTTTCTTTTGGTTTTGATGGTTTCCAGCTGCAGAAGAGCTTGACAGAGGAACGAGGGAAACTGCGTGAGTTAACAGATCCTACCATTCATGGCACCTTCGCATATGATTCCTTAAGAACTGCAGTTGAAATAGCCCTCAACTGTGTGTCCAATGATCCCACTCGGCGCCCATCAATAGATGACATTCTCTGGAACCTGCAGTATTCAGTTCAAGTCCAAGATGGATGGGCAAGTAGTGAGAGCTTTAGTGGCGTCTCACAGTACATATTACCTTAGTCTGTTTCCATCTTGTCTTTCTTTCCAAACTTGCCACCATTTCTGTACTTTAAGATCATCTATACATTCCAGTGGAGAGCTGGCTCTATGTGATGTGTTGGAGAGCATCTTTAGTCTAGCATGTAGTACGTACATGAGAAAAAACAAAAGGAAATTTAAAGAAAACCAGGAGCATCTCTATTGGGAGGATGGTGTGTTATCTCATAAACTGAACACATTGGCCAACTCCTTGTAACATTAAACCCCCAACCAACGCCGACTCCTTATATCACATCAATATCAACACCATCCTATGTCCTAAGCATGTTCACAGGATCACGACGCAACCAAGCAACGAAATCTTAAGCATGCAATGAAACCTGAGGTGGTAGGGTGGGAATAGAGGAGGACCCTAGCTGGGCAAGGTCCAGGCATATACGTAGTTTTGTTGTTGCGGATGCCAAATTCGAAGAAAGGAAAGCAATTTTGCTGTGGTTACGACTAGTGAAATAATATATGTAGAGACATAAAAATGACAAACTGTTTTAATCTTACATCAGACGTTGTAAAAATAGGCGTGTGTCTAAGACAAAATCTCATCTCCGCTTTAAGAATAATACGTCAGAGGAGACACGAATTTTCACGCGAGACACGAATTTTCACGCATCCACAGTATCCACTAGGCCATCCATTGTTCAAGGTTAGATGATATAAAGAAATATATATATATATATATATATATATATATATATATATATATATATATATATATATATATATATATATATATATATATAAGAAACCATCCAAGCTTGCATAATTAATCAGGCGACTATAAAAAAATCACATCCACATACAATCTAATGTATGGCTGATGCTGCACACCTGCAGCATTACTTCTTGACGATAGATAACATAGGATTTTAAGTGAGATGGGTCTAGATAAGATAGATCCACACTTGAAACAGTTACACTCAAACCTGGAAAGGCGTATAAAGATCTAAGGTAAATGGATAAATATATTGCATTTTTTTTCTACTTTATGTTTAATTAAAATTATTTTAACATATCTGAAAATAAATCTTTTCTCCAAAACTCATGTACTGTTGCAAATGGACCAACTTCAGGTCAACTTCACAAGAACACATTACTGTGGTTTACTCGCCGATCTACCATTGAGTAAACAGATATCCCAAACCCAAAATTCAGATCCAAATGAATCGACCCCAGACGCATTTTGCAGTCCTAAGAGGAAGATCCGCTGCCTATAAAAGGCACCGTATCACACAGATCCCACCGGGATGGTGATGACGACGACAACAATTTTACAGATTTGATGCAGCAGCGATGAGATCTTTAAAAAAAAAAATTATATATCTGCACTCACATGAAAATGAGATATATGTCATCGTTAAATTCCAATGCAGCGGGTCAGCACTAGGAGTGCCAAGAGTCAAAAAAATAACAGAAAACCTGTTTACTCTGACTTCACAGTACACCTTTTAGTTTGGCGACTGTGTCAGCGTTGACCGTTTTAGTCATATCTCTGACTTTGACTACCCATCACTTCGCCCAAAACTTTCTAGGCGTCACGTCTGGGTTGAGGCATAAGCCGCGTAAGCTGAAGTCAAAAGTTAGCTTGACGTCTAGAGAAAGCTACAACTTTTTAGAACAGGTGCGGGCATGGAAAGGAGGAAACGAGATTCTTGAGACCTCCCTAATGTCGTCTTCCTATTCTTCCCCTCGTGATAAGAAGAAGGTAAGAAATGATGAAGATGAGAGAAATACTTGGTGCACACCGGGTGTCATAATTTTTAAAATAAAAATAAAAAAACTTGGTGCACACTAGAGGTATACATTAATACCAAGTGTGCATCAAGTATCTCTCAATGATGAAAATGTTTTTGGAGGTTTAAAGCCAAATGAACACCAATGAGGGAGTGGTTGCATTGTAAAAGGTTTTTTTTTTTTTTTTTGAAGAAGAAGAAATATATAGTTCAATAGTGCAATCTTACAAATTTATTGTTTCACAAATATGAGTAATCCGCACAGATAGAGATGCCGCAGAGTAGGAGTGTTCACGGTTCGATTTGATTTGGTTTATGAGGAATTTTTGTCAAACCGAACCAACCTGAATGAATGTAGAAACCGAACCAAACCGAACCGAATAAAATCGGTTTTATTCGGTTCGGTTTGGTCTGAACCGGACTCGAGCCTAGGCATCTTCCAAGTGACGCGTTCAAGGTGCAGTGGGGTTGTCTTTATAAAAATCCTGAGCATGACGTTTTTTTCTTCTGGCGATATAGGACTAAAAGCCCGGCTTCCACAGTTTTAAACTTCACAGCCGCCCAGTACCATTCCTTTTAGTCCTAGATCGTGCGAAACAAAAACCTGTCACGGCTAACATCCTATAAAAGCTCCAGCTGGCGCATGATCGTGGGCCTTGGCCCAATGCAACCTGATTTTAGAATGTTAAATAACCTGCACCCCAATAGTTACATGATCGTGGGCCTTGGCCCAAAACAAAATTAAATAAAGACAATAAAACTCAATGGTTGCATGATCGTGGGCCTTAGCCCAAAGCAAAATTAAATAAAAACAATAAAAAAATGGATAATTCGGTTTCAACGGTTTGGATCGGTTTCTACGGTTTGTGATATTTGCAAACCGAACCAAACCGAACCTTGTGTCAACTCGAACCAAACCGAAATTTCGGTTTGGTTTAGTTTGATTTTTCGGGTTGAACCAAATAGTGAACACCCCTACCGCAGAGTGTCTCCAGGAGGGGAGGGAAAGCAGCCAAGGCCACATTTGGAAAGGCTCAAGGACCATGCAAATTTTGTGAAAATCCACCATGTGAAAACTTTTGAAAATGGTAGGTCCTTTAAATGGTGGGTGATCTAACATAAAAAATCTCATTTGGGATGGGCAGATTATGCACGGTCATATTACTGAAGTACCTTCAATCAAAGTACCAATCTAAACTTCTTTTGGATTATTTGAAATTGTGTTTCAAAATCTCAATAAGAGAGTAGATAATCCAGCAACAAGTAGCTTTTCAGGATAATCTCCCCAAACCACACTCATATCTGTTTTTGTCACTCCTCAGACCCGTTATCCCCATTCATGGAAGCCTAGGCCATTTATTTTTATTTGAAAATATCCGAGTTCTATTAAAAGATTTTAATGATTGAAATCTCTTCCAAAATATCTAGGAGGCAAAAGATGAAAACCCCCTCCCATCACAGCAGAAAGGGGAATGTTTGACGCATGTAGTCTTTTAAATTGAACCGGATAGAACTAGAAAAATTTCGGTTCGGTTCGATTCAAACTGAAATTTAGTATTTTATTCATATTAAATTTGTATATATACATTTAACATTAAAATTAAATTTTAAAAATATATATTTATACATAAATATGTATATGGCATTAAAATATTATCACATTTATATATACAATGTTAATATAAAATATATATATTTATCTAAAAGTCAATTTATTCGATTTATTTGTAAAATCAAATCGAACCGAACATAACCCCAAACCGAATCAAACTGAACCGAATCACTTGGTTTGGTTCGATTTTTCAGTCTGAACCTAATTATGCACGGTCCTAGCTAGATACGTTTACCAAATAAAATGCATATAATACATTGAGAATCTGATTTATCTTAGCTAATCCATTGATAATACATTGGGAATTAGCTAATACATGCTGCGGATTGTGAATGAGTGCTTTTCCTTGCCAAGGAGGGGATCTCGATTTCAAACAAGCAGGGATCAGGACTCAGAAGTTGCACCATCAAAATTAATTTTGATGTGCCCAACAGATGGTGCAGACCACATTGTAGGCTTCTGAGCAGCAGGATCAACCTTCAGTTGAGGCGGAGCAGAGCAAGATTTCCAGAAATCAACTTCAGTCAAGACATTTCTGATGATGCTGGTTGGATTGGGACTTATACCTTCAAAGACTTTTTTTGCAGCGAGCCTTCCATAAGTGCCACATAATAGCAAAACATATGGCTATGAAAGTTTTATCCTTGCTCTCTTGACTAAATGGGGCGCCTGATCATTCAATAATTTTAGCATCCAGAGGCTTACAATCCATGTCAGGATGATAGGAGAGAGGGGAGGCCATTTATCAGCCCAAATGTTAGTAGAGAAGCCATCTTGGATACCTTTGTAGCAGATAGGATTCATGGTATGCCTGACCTGCAGCATGGCATTCCAAGAGATTGACCCACCTCTGGTTATAGGTGTTTCCCCAAAGGAAGTAGAATTGAGATACTTTGCTCTGATAATAGAAGCCCACAGAGAATTGGATTCCTACAGGAATTTCCAAACTAACTTGAGAATGCATGCTTTATTTATCAACTCCAGGTCTCTGATGCCTAGGCCCAGCGACACAGACGAATCCTCTGATGCTCCACAGAATCTCCCCACAAGGAGGAGGATAGATATAATGGAATTGAGTCTGGCAATAGTTTTTGTTGAGTTGTGGCTCAAATTCAGAGGGCATCTTAATTAGTAGCAGCAGTTTGGGCAGGTTTTGCCGTGGCAGCGGAAACGCCCTGGCACGGACATGGTGGGGGGCGGAAGCATCCTCCCCCCACGGTACAGTATGTCTTCAAGTCCGAGGCGAGTCCAGCCCGATGTGGTCCGACGCAGGGGTATTTTAGGACTTTCGTTTCAAGGGAGATATATATTATAATTTTGAGAAAATTTGTCTTAAAGTTAGAAAAGAGGGCGGCTGGCGGCTCCTTCTAGGGCTGGGTTCTTGTACATATTCTTGGAGAAGATTAGTGCAAGGCGGTGGTGAAGGAGTCGGACTCCGTGGACATAGGCACTTTGTCGAACCACGTAAATGATGGTGTGTTGTCTTTCTCTCTCTCTCTCTCTCTCTCTCTTCTTCTCTCTATATAGTTTGTTCGTTCTTGTTCGGTGCGTATGTCCAATTCGATGAGGCGAGCGAGATCGATTTCGCACAACAGTTTTCTTAGACAGCAAGCTAATACCGATGGCATGTATAGGGATAGATACCAAGACAGAATTAATTAAAGTGACCTTTCCTGCAATGGAGAGTGTGTTAGCCTTCCACATGGGAGTTTAGATTTGATCTTCTCCTCAAGATACTTCAATTGATCCACCCTTCTCCTACGAGGCCAGAAATGAACTCCCAGATACTTGTCATCCTTGGACATCTCAGGGATTTGGAGATTTGCACACGTCTGTCTGCGAAACTGCATGGGTGTGTTACTGCTGAAGGTGATGCTAGACTTCGATTTATTTACAATCTGGCCAGACCAAGCACCATACATATCCATACATTGGACGAATTCATTGATTTCATTCTCATTAGCCACACCAAACAAAACAATGTCGTCAACATACATAAGATGAGTAATTACCGGGGCGTGTCTATTAGCTTTGAAACCAATGATCTTACCTTCATTAACCTTACAGTCCACTATTTGAGTGAAGATTTCCGCACACAAGATATAAAGGTAGGGAGATGAAGGACAGTCCTGTCTGATGCCTCTAGAGGGAGTGATCAAGCCCACCTGTGCACCGTTGATATCAATAGAGAAGGAAGTGGATGAAATACACATCATGAAGACCTCATTGGGAAAACTGAATTTACCCAGCACAGAGGAGATGAAATCCCACTCTAACTTGTCATAAGCTTTGGATATATCTAGCTTCATGCTGCAAATGGCCGTCTTCCCTTTTTTAATTCTCATGGAATGAAGCAGCTCCTGGGTAGTGGGTAATGAGGATGTTGTCAAGCATGAGCCTGCCAGGAACATATGCAGCTTGGTTTGGAGAGATCAATCTTGGCAGCAGACTTTTGATTCTGGATGACCTTGTACAACACATTTGAGAGGCTAATAGGCCTATATATAATCTAAAGGAGACAAAGCTGGTTTCTTCTTAGGGATAAGAACAATGTCTGTGTGATTAAGAGAGGAAGGCATGCATAGTGGCAGTCTTAAAGGTATCTTGGGTCAATTGCGCTACTTCCTGCCCAACAATGTCCCAGTGCTTATGGAAACAAACTGGTGGCAGCCCAAATAATATTAACTTTGGAAGAATTCTGTCTCTTCCACAATCCAAGATCTCTCTGCAGCCTTCTAATTAATCTTGGAATGATAGGAGGAAGCAAGATTGGGGCCAGAATTCCACAAGAGAGAGAGGGCCTCTTTAAAGCCACTGCAGTGACCATCTGTTCAAGAAAGCCGTGGCATATTAGCATTTCGACAACAAACTTGAGAATCTAACACTACAGTGACCAGTGAGATCCTAGACCTAGCTCACTTCCACATCACAATCAATGTCAACACCCTGTTATGTGGTGACCAGCTTTTAATTTGACAAGATCACAACACGTCCACGCCGTGTGGTTGAGGCGAGGATCCTAGCTGTTTATGGTCCCTAACATGGACAGCGAGGTCTAGGTATATACATAAATCTTGTTATTGCAGATGCCAAATTCAAAAAAATAAATTTTGGGTTACTTGTAGGGATGTAACTTGGGCGGGTTGGGCTGGGTTATGTGGTAATTTGGACGTAACCTAAATTCAAAATAACTCCGCCCATTTTCACCCCAACCCAAATTCAACCCAGATTTAGTCCAAATTCAGTTCAAATTCAACCCAAATTGCATAGCGAGCGGAGGTTGGGTTGGGCTACCCCTATTTGTAGAAAATTTGTTAGAAGTATTTTTCTTTTTATATGAATTAATGTAAAAGTTAATAGATCAAATCGGGCCAGCCCAATTTCAGCCCAATCCAACTCAACTTTGACTAATGCCAACCTAAATTAAACCTAACGCAATTTAGATAATATGGGCCAATTTATTATAATATGGGCTGAGTTGGAATGAACCATAGGCTGGCCTGCCCAATTGACACCCCTAATTACTTGCCAGTACTGACACTAATGACAGGGAAGGCACCGTTGAGATGTAGATGGCCATCCAAAAAATCCCTATAAAGACAAAATAAAGATATTATTATTTGGAGTATTAAGATAAGGATAAGGATAAGAATCCAATCACATTATACTCTGTTATAAGCTTTTGTAGTTAAATGAAGATTATCTTATGTTCCAAAAACCAAAAAAAGAGATGGTCATGTACTTGACAAGGACAATTGTATGGAATACTTAATTTGAAAGAACTTATATATAACTATGGTTTGAAAGTAAAATTGTTTTCCTCTTTAGAAATAACATTATAAGTTTATGTTCACATATAGCTTTATCAATAACTTAATCCAGACTCTAGAAGAGAGTTATACTCAACTAGGATATACCAAAATAAGTGACTTTTCGATTTGATTACCATGATCTTATTCTAATTAACTAGAATAAGAAAAGTAAGTTAATATTATTTGAGTAGGTTTGATAAAAGAGTGGAACAAGAGGTAGCATTAATCCAAATCAAGTGTTATTCTTATCAGCTTGTTCAACACTAATTGATTCAACCTTTTTGGTCAACCTTGTTAACCCGGATTATGTGGCCCGGATCCAGAATGCATATAAAATAGGACATTAAAGCATATAAAAAAGATTAGGACAATACATTAACCCCGATAGGTATCCTCTTACATCTTTTCCAGTTTGCACAAAGTTAAACTTTACAGATCTCATGTGGAGCAGAGTGGGATGCCCGTTTCTCTGACTTCCTTACGCAAAAATTAGGCAAACGTGCGACCGTTGACCTACGTTAGTTAGTTATTTCCCCACTCTTTTACTAAAAGGTCCCTCCACCTCCACAGCCGACGCGCCGACCTCTGTCGACACCAAAATGACCTAAGTACCCTCATCTAACACAACCCCTCCCACAAAGTCCATTTAGGGCTGTTAATGGTACGGTATGGGTAGACCGCACCAAAAAGTACATGCTAGGGATAACTGATAACCGGATTATTTGATGAATCGTTGATTCATAGATTAATTAACATATAATCTTTTTAAATTGATAAGTATAACAAATAAAGTAGCCGATACAATTTATTTATGACTAAATACATATGATAATAATACACTAAAGATCCACTTATCCGACCAACTATTAGTTTATGGGACAATTAATGAAGAATCTTTCTAAACTGATAATCTAATAGATACGATCATGGATTGTGGATATACTTTAGATCAGCATCGAATTTGACCTATTTGCATCCCTAGCACTCTAAGACTCATATCAAACCTAATAAGATTGATGGGTAAACGGGTTGAGCCTTGGTCTATATATTACAAGATAAATAGGTCTAAGGAAGAACCTAGTTATTGTAAAGTCCGATATAATCGATAAATGGTCCTAATTTTAGGTCCAGATTCACATAAATCTGATTGTAAATTTGTGTAAAAAATATTAACATAACCAGTATTGGGTAAACAGACCCATTCTGGAACTTAACGGTCCAAACCAACCGAGCCTCTAAACGGTATGGACCCGTTTTGGTAGCCCATTCATTTCCCATCCTCTATCCGTTTGATCCCATCAGCTCCTACGAGGCTCCGTCGGATCCGGTAAACCCGAAAGGCCAGGACCGGTAGAGGAGGTCAGAAAGGTCCATTCGGCGGTTTAAAGGCAGCGAAGACCGCGGGAACAGTCACCACCGCGCACGTGACGCGGCACGTGGTTTCGCTGAAAAAGTTTTCTTCCTCCTCACGTTCCCTCCTTCTTCTTCTCAGGTCTTCTTCTTCTTCTTCTCTGCAACTGCTACCTGTGAAGGCGGAGGAGAAGAAGAAGAGTAGAACATGGCGAGGTGGTGTCGGGTCCTCTCCTTCCTCCTGCTCGTCTGCCTCGTCTTCTTCTCCACCTCGTCGGCCCAGCAGCTGTCAGCGTCGCAGACCAAGACCCTGTTCCGCCTGCAGCGCATCCTCGAGTACCCCTCCGGCTTCCGTGGCTGGGGAAACCGCATAGACCCCTGTTCTCTCCCGCCCTCCCCCTCCCTCTCCGTCTCCTGCTCCGGCAACCGCGTCACCGGGCTCTCCGTCTCCGGCGCCGGAAGCGGTGCCCGCCTTTCCCCGGGCTTCTCCATGGACTCCCTTTTCACCACCCTCTCCAGGCTCCCCAACCTCAGCGAGCTCTCCCTCGTCTCCCTCGGCCTCTGGGGGCCGCTCCCCGCCAAGGTCGACCGCCTCCGCTCCCTCAGCGTCCTCAACCTCAGCTCCAACCACATCTCTGGCCCCATCCCCGCCGAGATGTCCACCATGGGGAGCCTCCGCAGCCTCGTGCTGGACGGCAACGATCTCAGCGGCGCGGTGCCGGAGATGGGTTCTCTGCAAGAGGTGAACTTGGGGGGGAACCGCCTCGGCCCCGCCTTCCCCGCCCTCGGCGACGGCGTCATCAGCGTGGTGCTGCGGAACAACTCGTTCCGCTCCGGCATCCCTCCGGCGATCCAGCGGCTTGGGAAGCTCCAGAGGCTGGACTTGTCCTCCAACCAGCTCGCCGGGACGGTCCCGGCGTTCCTGTTCTCTCTGCCAGCGGTCAGGTACCTGGACCTGTCTGACAACCTTCTCACCAGGGCCCTCCCGGCGAGTCTCTCCTGCGCCACCGGGTTGGGCTTCGTCGACGTCTCCGGCAACCGCCTGGTGGGGAGCCTGCCTGGGTGCATCGCCTCCAACTCCACCAGCATGGTGGTGTTGGATTCGGGGAATTGCCTGTCGTCGGGGGATCCGAGGTACCAGCACCCAAGCTCCTACTGCAACGAAGGGGCCTTCGCGGCGGTCATCCCGGCGGACCCTGCTGTTAAGGATGGGAGTCTACAGAAGAAGAAGAGCAGCAAGTTGGGTTTGGTGTTGGGCGTCGTTGGGGGAGTTCTCGGGGGCGCCGTGGTGTTGGGTCTGGTGCTGGCCGTGGTTGTGAAGAAAGCAAGAAGGAACGATGTGGAAGCCGGCGGCGGCTTGCTGAAGCCGGCCGCCGGGAAAGTTCCGCCGGTTTGGGCCTCGCCGAGGCTCCCGGCCGATGCAAGTAAGCAACCTCTCAATACAATTGTTTGGTTTGAGGTAAAATATTGTAAAATAATATAATACACATTTATTTTATGAAACGTAAAATGTAATAATTATAACATTTTATGATATTTTGCCATTATCTTGATTCCTGAAGGATGAAACTCCTGAGAAGAGGACCATACATCCCTTATTTACAATGAAGTTTTCGAGTGGGGACTTTTTTGCAAATGAGGGAGAGATACCTAACCCAAGTTTAAAATTTAAATGTTATATTGTTTTGTTCTATAGTTATCAAGTTTGTGTTCCGCTGGTCAACTCTTTCTGCCTTCAATTAACAGGGCACATGGACCAAGGAGTGAGAATGGGGACTCTAGGCCTGATGCCATATCGCGTGTTTAGTATAGAGGAGCTTGAAGAAGCAACAGACAACTTTGATCCTTCAAACTTGATCCCAGGGGACTCTGGAAGTCAGGTAAGGAAGTGGCTCTCTCAGCATAAATCTACATCTACTTGTGAAATGGTAGATTGGTCTTTTGACTGAAGTGATCATGCCTCAAAGTAAGATACAGAGCCAAACTTCTCAAGATGGTCAGAGCTTATACCAAAGAAATTAATTGTGAATAATCTTTGGTCTTAAATATCACCACCAAGAATCCACCACTAGAGATTGATCATGGTGGTGGCCTTCATTCCATTCTAGCACTCTTGGGTAACATTGCATAGCCGAACAAGCCAACCTTTCATGACATCCAGATTCTCATCTAAAGCCTCTTGAACCACTTCATATGAATCAGAGCAAATATCTATTCAACTATGTTAATAAACTACTGATAGGACTAGGAAAATAGCGGTTTCCTTGGTTTGTCCAGCATATTTTCAATTCTCTCGTCTCATACCCATGGCCTTTCTTTCATTTCTCTGTAGATGTACAAGGGCTGGCACCAGGATGGTTCCTCTGTGATCATAAGATGCCTGAAGTTGAAACATAGATACTCGCCTCAGAGTATAGCTCAGTTCGTCGATGCGATTTCGAAGCTAAGGCACCGCCATTTGATCAGCATACTTGGCCACTGCATTCATAGTGATCAGGAGAATAGCACTTGTGTCTATCTCATCCAGGAGCATGTTTCCAATGGAACACTGAGGAGCTATCTAACTGGTAACTAGTACAGTCACATTCACATTCTATAAATATTGTGATCTCAAGATCAATCATACTGAGCTTGTACTTGGCTCTTTAAACTCTCCAGAAAGGAGCAAGCGTGAAATGCTCAAATGGCCCCAGAGAGTCACAGCAGTGATTGGTGTTGCTAGGGGGATTCAGTTCTTGCATGGCATTACAGTTCCTGGTATCTCTGGAAATGACCTGAACATTGAGAACATCTTGCTGGATGAAGCTCTCACAGCAAAGATCAGCAATTATAATCTTCCTATGGTTTCTGTGAACAAGAGTAGCAAGGTTAGTGAAAATGCTATCAAACTTCATGGCTGTATTTCTTCTTGCTTCTTTTTTATGTTTCAATTTCAGCTAATTTCCATCATAATTCATAAATATTTCTAGGGAGGTTCAGAGAGCCCCTTTGTTGCAACTGAAGAAGCTGATCTTGTCCGGTATCTCTCTCATATCTTGTCTCCCTCTCCCCATCCCTTCTTACTTCCTCACTGTGTGTATGTATGTATGTATATGTCTACACACAGAAATCTTGTTCCATACTTTTTACCATTATTTTTATCACAATTATTAGGGGACTGTCCAGTCTACAAAGTCTGATCATACTCCTAATTTATCTCTTTCTAGGAACAATATTCATAGTGTGGAGCAGAGAGAAAAGGAAGACATCTATCAGCTGGGTCTCATTTTGTTGGAAATTATTACGGGTAAACCTGTCACAACCCGTAGTGAATTGGATACTATGAGAATTCAGGTAAACAAACATCTTTGTTGTCATAAATGTGTTGAACATGGGAAATTTAGCCTTTTTTCTTCTACAAAACATGATATACTTTGATGAAGAACATTTTGATATCAAAAGCTATGTCTGGGGGAGATGGTACTGTCAAGCGCCACTGAAGAATCGATTCCTGTGTACCATAGGTCTTGTGAAGGATAGCAGTTTTATTTCCATTTAGCCAGAACACAATTACCTACCAATATTAAGGCCGTGTTTGACACAGCTTCCATTTGGAAGTACTTTTGCATTTTCATTTAGTTATTTTTTATGGAAGCCATTAGATCTTGGAAGCCATTTATGTGGTATTTTTCTTGTGTTTTGGCTTCCGACCAAAAGCCACAAGGGGGGAGCTTCCAAGATTAGAGAAAAATTGAGGTTGTTATGAAAGAGTTGGCTTTTGTAACAAATCAAAATTAGTTATAATCTCTCTCCCTCAACTCATTCTATGTAAGAAGTGGAAGCCAAAAATAACTTTCAAGTAGAAGTTTTGTCAAACACGCCCTAAAAGTTAACAAGGAATATAGCATGGACCACACCGAGAATGGCATGGTGGATGCCTAAGCTGATTGCTGCTGTCCGATCAATAAATTGGAAGGCGAGGAAGGAGCAAGCATCCTACTTAAGTTCGATGTTCTAAAGGTCGAAAATATCGAACTTAGAACATCGAACTTAAGTTGAACACTTCCATTGCCTAATCGGTGTGTCACCCCGTTCCTCGAAGTTAATTGACACTCAAACAAGGCATTAGCAGAATGATGTTAGCATGTGATGCAAGGGGACAGCTTCATTGTTTGTAGAAAAGATTGCACAATTCCAATCAGGAGGAACTGACTTTTCATGTGGTTTTGGTGGTTTTCAGCTGGAGAAGAGCTTGACAGAGGAACAGGGGAAATTGCATGAGTTGGCAGATCCCACCATTTACGGCACCTTTGCATATGATTCCTTAAGAACAGCAGTTGAAATAGCCATCAATTGTGTGTCCAGTGATCTCGCTCAGCGCCCATCCATAGATGATATCCTTTGGAATCTGCAATATTCAGTTCAAGTGCAAGATGGATGGGCAAGTCATGACAGCTTCCGTGGTGCCTTATGATGCATTGGCTATGACAACTAATTCCCATTTTGCCTTCTTTCTCAACTTGATACTATGTTTGTATTTTGAATCCTCTGTGTATTCTGTTGGAGGGCTTTATACAAGTAATAAGCTGAAAAGTATCCCTATGCATGTACATGAAAATGTGAAGAGAAATTTTTACAAGGAAATAATATGAGAATTGTCATGGCGATTCGCCTGAGGTCGATTCTGTTTCTCTCCTCGATGACTGATCGGATTAGTCATCTAATCTGCCACTAGGGCTGTAAATGGGTAGGATACGGAAATGGAAACAAGTGTTTCCGTTTTTCGATTCCGGTAACAATGACCTATTTCCGTTCCGATAAAATCGAAAAATGTATTTTCCATTTCTGTTTTCGATTTATTTCTAATATCGGAACCAGATATTATTTTTAATAATTATAAAAAATTATTAAGTTCAACCGTTAGATTAAAAATGATCTAAAGGTTAATATTTATTATTAATAATATATTTAATAATAATTAAAATTAGAAATCGAAAAGCGGATACAAAAACAGATGTTTCCAATTTCGATAATTTATCAGAAATATTCGTTTTCGATTCCAATAATTATCGAGCGGATACTTTTATATATATATATATAATCAGATAATCGGATTTTCATTGACGACCTTATCTGCCACTAGTCAGACACTTAGTCCGGTCTCGTTAAGATATATCCACGTCCCCCACCAGTGACGGCTCTAACTCAACTTGCACTTTATGATGCAGTTCCTTTGCATTCTCATGTTAACGGGGTGACCATCACCAAGAGGTATTGTTCATGTTATTCATGGGCATAGGCATAGCCAAGCTAATTGATAATTATTTTTGGGATTAGAGTTGGTGCAGGAGCGTGTATAACAGGCCTGTCAAGAAAGAACCTGATTGGAGATGAACAAGCCAACCAAATAAGGAACAACTTTAGAAAATAATGCCCAGCATTTTTTAAGTACATAAACTACTACACACTGTACAATAACCTAAGAAACAATTAAAATATTAACCCTAAAACAAGACGTGCACACCAATTCATGCCCCCTACCCGCCCCCCAGTGTTACACCATATAATTTATTCACCTGGGAGCTTTGGAAATACTTAAATTAGGTCATATAACCATTTGTTTCATACACTTTGTAACGGGAAGACAAGCACGAGGTAGTACAATCATAATCCTGATAAGATATTCCATCGAGGATGCCCATTCTCATTACACAACGGGTTGTTTATTTCATCATAAAACTCTATAATTCACCGATTGTAAAATTGTTGGTTTTAAAATCAGTGGATTTTTATAATTTCAAAATTAGAGAATATTTTGCTTGGATGCTTTAAAACACATGTAAATAAAATAAGAAAATACATCAACCTTCTAATTTTAGTTTAGAGTGGCCCTTGAAAACCAAAATAAGAGAATGAGCCTCTAATTGGGTAGACAAAGGTCCAAAAATATATTGTTGTGCACTGTTTTTACATTGAACCAAACATCTAAAAGACTGAAAACAAGGTAAAATGGAATACTGTCTTTACATTGAAACAAACAACCGCATAGTCAACTAATTTCTGGAAAGCACATCTCGTAAAATACTGTACATCCAAAACAGAACAGCCGGAGGGGAGAGATACAAGAAATCTAGCACTGTCACAAATGTTAAATTACGTGATGGGAGCAGACAACAACTCACCCCCCCTGCGACTTGATTTCCTCCTCTCTGGGATAACTAAGGTCCCAGGTAAGGTAAACATGTTATTCACACCGATTCGCTGTTTCAATTTTTTTATAATACATATGTTTATGTCAACTGACTATACCACGGCATGAAATTGTAATTGAGAAAGAGTTAAAAGAAGCAATAGAAACTTTAAAGAGGCAATCATATATATTAAGCCTTTAAGTTTTGTCACTGGAACACAGTATTTGAAATGACAATGTTTGTACCCAACAGATGAACACATGCGGAAAGCTAGTAATAGCGTCTATCTGAAGACACTGGACTCATCAGTCTGCCGTCCAGCTTTGCTCAACAATTTCACGGACCCTCCTGTTGTACTCCCGCTTGTTCTCGCTGAACATGCGTGCAGCTTCTGAATTTGCCGGTGAATTAGGGTTTGGATCACAGAGCAACGACTGCCACATCAAAATGACAAAAATCATTTGCCAATCCTACTATGAGGATTCAGGATATGGCAGAAACAGATTACGGCAATTATTCGTATAACAATTGATTGCCACTGTAAGCTGGTGCACATAACAAAGGGAAAGATACCAAAGTCTAATTCAACAAAGAAGACCCTCAGAAACTTATCACTCGAACTATTTGCTTACTAGATGCCAGAGTTGGCAAACGTAACGAGCAATCACATAATGAGAACAGTGACACTCTATTGGGACATGGATATCCAAGCTACTTAAAGTCTTAAACCATCACAGCCAGGTTGCAAAACGCCCAAACAAAACATTAAAAACCAAAACCTGTTGGGGAACACTTTTCACTTAAAAGATTATCTGAGGAAAAGGATGCAGACTAAAAATGATTAACAGATAAAAACACTTAATAGTTCCTCAGATTCCTCCAACACCCAAAGCTCGACTAAACTCATGAATCCAAAAACAGTTCAATACTTGATTCAAGATTGGTAAGTTTCTAAAATAGTTGTATAATATACATGTATTGTTTACCATTTTTTATATGATTTTTCATTTGATTATCTAATTGAATCCAAAAGAGACATATTCCAAGACAAATTTCAGAATCTGAACCATTTAACATGCTACTTGACTAACAAGTAATGGACCTAAATGTTCTATTATTGTGGTTGTTACCAAGTCACCTACTAACCTTTATATCATATTTTTCAGGTCATAAATGATGAACTAATAAACCTTCTAGTTTGACTCTTGCACCATGAGGCCTATATCCTTCTAAATGGATGGCCATCTACTTGTGTTTGATATGAAGTTTCCAGTTGTCCAATGAAGTTATTTAATACAATGACTCATTTTTCCCTTCTTTTAAAAAGTACATTGTTTGAATCTTAAAAATTGCTGGTTCAGCATGCTTTTGGGACTCTTATTGTGCCAAGAAAAAACCTTCCAACATTATTTTTTCTTTTTCAGACATCTAGTTACAGCTGTTTTTACATCACCTTTTCAGCAGCAAAGTAAATCTCATCCTGGATTGATTTGAGGTTTCATCAAGCAAAAGATGATGTTTCATGAGGTAAGAGAAGTGCTCAGGTGCAGCCACTCACGCATTAGAGTATGACTGTGAACTGAACAAACTGATCTTAATATCCATCAAGCAGTGAAGAACTACTCAAACTATACCTGAATTGATGTGAGTATTGCAGCCACATCATAAATTGGACTCCACTGATTTTGTAGGATATCCAAGCATATACTTCCATCTGCATAAACTGGAAACAAAATTTGGAGGAAAACACATCAGAAATAGAAAAACCGGAAAAAAATACATCAGAGATAGCCTGTTATTTTTTCTTCTTTTTTGTGTGTGTAATGAGGCAGACAAAATGTAGGCTGCAATGTGAAGCAGCAAAAGTGGGGAGTGTTGTTAACTTGTTATAAGACCATTACAAAGTTGACAATAATGGTAAACATCACATGTGACGCGCTAGAACATGCTCAGAACGGTGTGAATAAGAAGCAAGCAGGCTCGAAAAAAAAGCATACGATAATCTTGCATGTTTTCTACAGAGATACGTTATGCTTTTATGTTGGTTTATCTTTTTAGTCCACTGATTTTGTAGGATATCCAAGCATATACTTCCATCTGCATAAACTGGAAACAAAATTTGGAGGAAAACACATCAGAAATAGAAAAACCGGAAAAAAATACATCAGAGATAGCCTGTTATTTTTTCTTCTTTTTTGTGTGTGTAATGAGGCAGACAAAATGTAGGCTGCAATGTGAAGCAGCAAAAGTGGGGAGTGTTGTTAACTTGTTATAAGACCATTACAAAGTTGACAATAATGGTAAACATCACATGTGACGCGCTAGAACATGCTCAGAACGGTGTGAATAAGAAGCAAGCAGGCTCGAAAAAAAAGCATACGATAATCTTGCATGTTTTCTACAGAGATACGTTATGCTTTTATGTTGGTTTATCTTTTTAGTCTACACCAGAAGAAATTGGTTCCATATGGAAGGAACACGTCCCCCCCCCCCCACCCCCACCCCAATCAAAAAAAAAAAAAAAGATACAGATGGGAGAAATTAGCCTGATATTGGAGGAAAGATACATTTAGTTGAAGACTTGTGGAAAAAGTGAAGATAGGTTGTACATGGAACACTTCCTGCTAATTCCCTGCTTCCCAAAGATAATTCCCAGCATCGAATCGATGCTACGTCACATGTAATGCATTGGCTTGGCTCGGGCAGCTGGAGGAGGAGCTACCTGGACTATCTCTGGGGGATATTGTTGACCCTACTATCCAGCCTAACATGATCTCATGCAGCTCAACAATGCGCCAAGGTAGACGATTGAAACAGTCATCAATGAGGCCCCTACCAGGCCCAGTGTAATTGCTCAAAGGCAATGGTCTCATTGATCTCCTTAGGTTCAGTATGAGTTCAATTTGATTGCTTCGTTAAACCATGGTCTCTAACTCGATTCCAGTGGATGATGCCAAAAACGAGGTCAGAATTAGCTGAGCTGATGTGGCCTAATCCTAACTTGCAAATCATGAAAGGCTAGATCCTAAAAGCATTTGGACTTCACAAGACAAGGTGAAATGTCCCTCATAGTGACCCTAGGGAAAACCCACTGATGCTTAAGTCAGCAAAAGGTCCATGATAAGTAAGGGCACATGAGTTGACTGAATTGTACAGTACCTAGTCCAAACTCCAGTAGTTAGTTAGATGGTATAGTAAGAGGTATTGACACAGCTATTTCTGAAAGCTGGTTTGAGGTTACTCCTTGGAGGGACATAGAAGCTACTTTAAGATTGATGTGTGGCAGATCTGAAGATGGGATAAGAGGTCAGATCTTATCTGCCTTATCACTAACTTGTTAGGTAAATCTAGTACCCTATTCCGATCTGCAGTTAGAGCCACGTTGAGAGGGATCCGCAGTCATCTTCTGACTTCTGCATAGAGCAAGTCAGTCATAGGCTCGTCCCAATGGATGCAGGCTAATTGGTCAGGTTCCATTGAGTCAACAGTCACATCCAAGCATTGATTAATGGGCCAAAGATGGGCCTCATCAATCACGCGAAAAATAATGAGTTAATCACAAATATAAAATTCAAAAGTTAGAAAGATGTAAGATTCTTCCTCTTAATGTCTTCCCATTCTGGAACCCTCCATACATCCACTCAGTCCTTACTCACAAACTCTTGCTTACTTTCTTGCAATGATGACACCTTAGTCTGGCACCATACTTTATGTCCCAACTCCTCTACCATTTCTTCCTATTATACATCCTCTCTCCAGCCCATCCCCCAAAAACATAAGAAAAACAAAAATGAAAATCATCCTGTCTCCAGCCCATCCCCCCAAAACATGTTAGATAGATAGATAGATACAGATATAACACACAGACAGACAGATAGATAGATAGATAGACAAACATCTGTGTTACACCTCCTACCCTCAGCCGACTGTCACGCAGTTAGCCACCAAATAAGGCGCTATATGTACATAATGTAGTAGTTGGGAGGATTATAGATATTACATCAGCAGAGTTTTCCGCATCTACAAGAATGGTAGGGCACCCAATACAAAAAGAACTAACCTATGCAGCTGTAAGGACAGCCATACTCCAAAAGTTATTCACAGCTTCCCAGTTGACATAAGGATGGAACAAAAGTTGTACAAGATGGAGATGAGATTTTAAAAAGCTTCTGCCTATGCCCCACCTCTTCTTCTTCTTTTTTCTGAAGAAAGGAACTCAGGATAAGCATTCCTAGTCTGACCTTCCACAAAATGGGGTTCATAATTTCATCATAAACTTTATGATGAAATTGTACAGGATCAGCAAAAGAGGGCCTTGACCAAGCAATTATACAGGATATTATCAAATATGTAATCGAGTGCAACAGTCATTATGAAGGACCAGAAAGGAATATATCACGCAGCACGAGAGGGATCTAATACAGGTCCTCATTTATGAGCGATGGATCCTGGTAACAAATGGGGTTCATAATTTCATCATAAAGTTTATGGTATGGAAGTCCACAGTACTCCAGCTAAAGAAAGAAGAAATGTCAAGTAAAGTAAATGTCATATTCACCTTATCCCTGCATTCCTCCACTTAGGGTTGTCTGTTTTGGCGTAAAACAGTGCAACTTGAAACAATTGTTTCATTTTACAGTGTTTTCAGCTGTTTAGAATGATGTAAAAGTAAAACAATGTAAACTAAAATCTTGTCTGGACGTTGTCTGCCCACTTGACAGCCCAATTCCCTTGTTTTGGTTTACAGCAAACACCCACTGTAAACTAAAACAAGAAGATTGAATCATCCCACTTGTTTTTGTTTTACAAACAACCAAACAAACATTCCCCGATTCTAAAGCAAGAAATTTTCACTTTTAAAACAGGTGATTTTGAAACCGATGATTTGCAAAGTTTTACACTAAAACAAACAACCCCTTAATTACCACCATCACCTTGCCCAAACAGTCTATCTCAGTCCACTGTATTAAAGTGTTGATTATATCAAAGTGGCAGGCTGGCAGCTATTTCTGCTTTCCTTTTTTTATCCTTTTCAAGTTTTAGCAACTCACAAAAGTTACAGATAACATATATTGGAATGGTGATGCAGGACAGAAGTAGGCCTATTAAATGAGCCTGTTAGTGTGTAGGGCTGTAGATGGAATCCAGAAATGCGTTACAGCTTTCATACCCGCTTTCTGGTTCCAATTATGCCAGCTTCTTTTATCAGAATTTTAACAACCATAGGCTCATTAAACAACTAGTGTCAAGCGTATAAAATAGAAAGAGGGTGTAAGAACCCACACGTATGCCCCTTCTGTCTCCCGTTTTCTGCCAGACCGAGCCGCAGACCCCTCTCTTGCCTCTCACCTTCCTTCTCCCCTCTGCTTGCTACCACAGGTCATTGGAATCCCCATCCCCCACCCCTGATGCCAGTGAGAACCTCCTCCTCTCTAACAGTCACATATGTCAGCCTCTCATCTTCCTTCTCCCCTCTGTCACTGTCACAGTCGGCAGTCCCTCTCGGATCATCTCACCGGAGTGGACCTCCTTCCATCTCTAGTAGCAGCAGATTACAGTCCGACTCATCACTGTCATAGTCCCTTAGATCCTCCCGCCCATCGCCGGCAAGCACTTGTGCACATGTTCATAGCCATCACGAGCTCACATCCCAATAGTTATCAGAAAAGGTTCCATTTATGGTAATTAAATCAGAAGCAGAACAAGATTGGAAACAACATGTTCCGATCTCAATGAAATCGGAATCAGAACCATAGTTTCCTTATTGGAATCAGAATTGGAACTATTTATTCTGCATTCGACTCCAGCCTGTTTGCTTCCCTAGTAATGGGCAGGTTGAAAACTGCCAAATGGGCTTTCCAAAGCAATTTAAAAATCGGGCCCGAGTATGAAGATCTGTGAATAACCCACTCAAATTTATTAAGGGGCATTATGCAGGTCAGTGGCATTTGTTCTGGGTTTCTTTGCAAAAAGGATATGACAATGGCTAAACAGGTGTCACATTTCCTTCCCTTTGATTTCCTCTTCATGTGAACCAAAGGAGAAAAGGACATAATAAAGAAGCAACCAATGCAACACCAGGAAAGCACCTGCATACATGCAGGAGGGAAGCCAAGGGAAGTAGCTGCCGTTGAGCCACCACGGACGGAGCTGGGCTGAAGGAAAAGCACAGGCAGCAACGGTGACTGTCAAATGAGGGACATGATGGCAGCAGTGGCTCAATTTCCAGGGACTCTTCGCAGATTACTCTCTCTTCTTTTTGTGTTCTTTTGTTTCCATTTTTTCCTTTCAATGGGGAAGCAGAAAACAAGTTGAAGATGTGTTTCATTTTTTGTGTTTTTGTATTACTAAGATATAGACGATCCCAAGGACACAATAGGAAAGAACAAGACGAACAAGAAAATGCCAAAAGGGGAAAAAGCCACAAGTAGATGGAGAAGGAACTAGAGCTCAACAAGTTAACTACGGCCGTCGGCCTTCAGCCTCGCACCATCAGCCACACACAGCATCCACAACGGGGTACAGAGCATGCATGTAGTCACCCCCCCACCCCCCAAAAAAAAGAATTACAATACTACCAGATTCAGCCAGGAGACTCTAACTAACCTAAAGACTGAACTACCCCTGATCAATTTAAAAATTACATCTCAATAAAGATCCTAAAACATCATCATTAATAAAATAGCAACAAAAGGCTAGCTACGAATATAATGCAAACTCCATGCAATCCATGCCCATCAGATGATAGAAATATGTGCAATACATTCATCACATCCAGCACCCATGCTCCCACATCGAAGGGTCTATCATAACCATATACATGAAACAATACTATAATAGTGCCAATGTACATATACTTCCATGATTTGATCCATATTTCGAACTCCATAACCAAAAAAGGCTTCCCTCTATGCCAACATCTCGTGAGAACCATTTCCATTCCATTTAGTATGAACAGTAATAACTAGGTTCCGTTAAACTTGTGCACAACATAGCGACATATTCTTATATGTGACTTGAGTACGAGCAAGACTTAGCCATAAAGCTGGAAAGATGACACGAAACTAGAACTACAGGTATTAAGGAGGGGAAACTTTGCTCTTAAGCACAGATCTACCATACATGATAATATGAATGTTAATATCCTCTCCACCAAAACACAAAAACAGAAGGGAAGAGCATAAATTAGCAACTGATCCAGATTTAGATAAAAGCTGAAAAACAAAGTTTGGACTTACTATTTGGATGGAACATTCGAGAAACAAAGCGTACAGTTGGTGGTTTATTTGGATAATCCTCCGTAAACTGAAGTGTCAACTTAAACGTACCTGAAGACTCGGAAAAGATTTACACATTGGATAAATAAATTACTCATCAGAAAACCTATAATCACTGTTAAAAATGGTAACAGCATAAAAAGACTGCACATTATAATTATAACCAGCCTGACACAAAATGTGTTTGACGCATTCCAAGAGTCTGTGTGTGAGATTGAATTTTAAGGAGGCGGATCAAACACAAGATGAAAAATAAATGCAAAACAGCAACTAATTGGCTTAATGACTGCAATAGGCTATCATTTCACATTCCTAGCACACGTGCTGGTGATGTTACACATACAGCCGCATCCTCATGTATGTAAAGTGAGAAGCATATATCTTCTAGTAAACTGATCTCGTTGCTTTGAAATGTTTACACGAACAACAATACTTGCCAGACTGATCGGTTAATAAATCTGCACATGCTACACTAAATGATCTCGTTGCTTTGAAATGTTTACACGATCAACAATACTTGCCAGACTGATCGGTTAATAAATCTGCACGTGCTACACTAAATGAAGCATAACATGATGCCATGCAACAGCCACAGAGTTTAAGAGTTATACATCCAAGGATACGTATTGACCATGCAAAAGGATTTCAAAGAACATATTACGTAACAATGAAAAGAGTTCAAAGTTCTAATATCCCATATGACCGATGAGTTTATACGATTCGAGCCTAGTTATTGATATTTATGCATGATTTCAGAGGCTGATGGTGTTGCAATTGTGAACCCTAAAAGGGTATAGACAAAGAATAAAGGTCTAAACAGAAAGAAATTGAGTAAAAGGTAACTATGAAAGTGGCAGGTAAAGGCAAAACAAGTAAAAATCACTAGAGCTCATAACATAACAGAGCATAAAATGAAGCATAATCATAGATAAAATACAACAATATCATTCATCAGCCATTTTTTTCAAAATTTTTCTATTAGGTTCTTTGAATTTCCTTTTGGAAACTCATCAATAAACTCGCAAACACATCTCACCTCCATCCCAAGGTGTGTCATCAGGGCTGCAATTTAAAACAAAAGTAAGAACAAATCAGCAAGCTATTTAAGGAATTTCAAATAAAATGTATAGCACCCTCATAAGAAAAACCAATACCCAAATATGACGGCATTCCACAGCATGATATTGTTGTCCTGAGGAGCACCACTGATGCCCGCAGGGGGGTCCTGCTGCAGCCGCTTGAAGTCCCTCATCAACCTCTTCCTCGCAGGAGTCGACATCCTCACCCGCCTACAAGTAGTTCAAATGACATCCAAACGAACAAGAAAAATCACAGAAAAAATGAACAGATCAGATCTCATGCCGATGCCGAAATATCACTTGGTTGAACACAAAGATAAAGATTTAACAACATTATCTAGCAATACATAAGCAAAACATTAAAGCTCAGAAACAACTTAGTCAAATTTCGATCCACAACATGCAACAAAGTAGTCGAGCTGAAACCAACCCCCCCCCCCCAACCCACAACAAAACATCTCATAAGCTGCCAACCCTAGTTAAAACTCATAAAGACGACGCAAAAGGAAGGAAAAAGGCCCCATTTTTGCAAGGTTTCACATCCTAAAATGGTGATCGACAAAAACTAACATCACAAGCATCACAAAATGATCGCACGGACAATACAGTTCCACCAGCAACTAGGGTTCATAGAACCCCAGGGCATGCAAGCCCGTGCGCCCGCGCTCTGGCCCAAACCCACAAATTAACCACGTCCAGCGATCCGATCCAGCAACAGTTAGGTTTCCAAATCAAAAAACAAAAAAAATCAAGAGACCATTTCGTTTCCAAATGAGCGTAGTGATCAAGATCGACGCGTTGGCTTCACCTGTGCGCAGGCGTGGGGAGGATGGAGAGCTCCGCTAGGGTTTTTGGGAGCTGCCTGCTTTCAGCCTTCCAGGTGAGAGCTCCCTTGTGGGGATCACATATAAAGATCACACTCACCTCATGGGTGCGAGAGACGTGGTAATAAAGAGGATGACGACGTTAAAACCTGAGAGAAGCACAGCAAAAAGAAAAGGAAAGATATTTGTGAGTTTTGTCAGAAATTTTAAGAAAGTCTTAATTTCATCTCTAAACTGAGAAAGGACAAAAATGACAGCCATCAAGAACAATGTCAGACATCATAGTTACATGATGTGACTGGGTGAAATTAATATTCTCTGTACCGTGGCGCAGTGCTCCACCCCAAATCTTATCCTGTAGCAGCACCTGGCTTCATTCTTATCTGGTTATATCCTTATTGAGACTGTGAGAGATGGACACATAAAGCTCCCCTTTACCTGTTAGACAGTACCTTGGGTGAATTTAAAGTTTATTTGATGTACATCTTTAAAAATAAAAATTTCATTTTATACAATATGACTGTGTATGGGTTATTGCAAGTTAATGTCCATAATTTTTACCGTTTATTTTCATGCAAAATAGATCACATAAAAGGCTCCTCCCGAAAAGTACATCACTGTCACTTATTTGGTAAGTTGTAAATTTCTAGTCAACTAGAAACTTAATTTGTTGACTTTTTTTTTGTAGGACAAGATCAAATGTTGTTTTTGAAAGAACCTGAAAATATTTTCGTAATACTAAATGATGAATTTTATTTTCATTTTTTTAATAAATATATATACTTTTTAAAATCTTTTTCAACCGAATATGTTTATACCAGTGTCCTTATCGAAAGTGTAGTATGCAGAAAACTTAACTTTATAAGCACGTGCATCGGCAATGGAAAGGCAAAGGAAGAACGAGACATTCCATGAGAAGCTCTAAATGGTTTGTGATTGGAATTTTATTTACATAAGTAAATAAGAAATGAGAACCGAGAATAACATGTCACCGCATATGAGTAAATTTATCCTCATTCGAAACTATCTAAATATGCGTACTTCTTTTATGCTTATGTAACAGAATTTTAAAGTTATTTTCTATTTTTCTTTAAGTGTCTTGAATACATTTATATAAGATAAACAGATGTTCACGTATCCTCTTACGTGGGAGCATTGAACTACGGTGTAGGGATTTTTTTATTATTATTATTCAAGTTCTATCACTTCCATTTAGGTAGTTGTTTTTTTTGTCTTCGTGGGCCCACCCTTATGCACTCCTCCATTATTACATCAAATAAGCGAGTATCAATTATTTACGTCTAAAGTTAATAGGACTCGACCTTGGGTGTCAACTGGGTGGGTCAGCGCGTGGCCAGTCTAATCAAGTCCATGTTAAAAAAATTGACTATGTCTAAATTATATAAATTGAATTTGACTAAATTTGGGTTAATATTAGTTAAACTTGGATTGAGTTAGGCTGAAAACGGGTTGACCCAGTTTAATCTATAACTTTTATAATATTTCATACAAAAAGTAAAATGCTTCTAACAAATTATTTATAAATAGGGCAAGTCCAACCCAATCTACTCACTATTAAATTAGAGTTAAATTTAGACTAAATTTAAATTAAATTTTGGCTGAATTTGGTCTAGGATAAAATTGGGCTGAATTATTCTGTATTTGGGTTGGACCCAAATTATTATATTACTCAGCCCAACCAGCTTAATTTACATCCCCAAATGGACCCTAATCTCTTACTGTATATTGTTTTTTTTTCACAATCTACATTTTTGTCGATTATAGAAAACTATTGTACCACAGCTACCAAGAGTGGTCGACCACGTTAAGAAGGGAGTAAAATTTGAGACAATAGATAGTGCCTCCTAGACCATTTGCCATTAGAGACCCACATTAGTCCTGTAAATTTGACTTGGGTTCATTGAATGAGCATTGTGAACGTAAGCTTGCTTATTAACCCTACTGTGTGACCGACCAAAGCTCACTCGGTATTTCGTGGAGTTCTCATTTTGAGAGGTCTCGGGTTTAACTATGTGTTGTTTGTTTCAACGTAAAATAGTATAATGTGATAATTTTATTTTATTGTACAATATTTTTAGATATTTATAATGTAAAACAACATTTTATCGGGACTACTTAGTAGGCGTATTTCCTTATTTTAGTTTATAAGGAAGACTTATTATATGTCAAAATTTTTATGTAAGTCAAAACAAGAAGATTTAAGTATTTTCTTATTTTGTTTGACAAACAAACAAACAAATACTCTTAGATTTTAGAATCATAAATTTTCATTTATTTTAAAATTGAAGATTTTGAAACCGATAAATTATAGAGTTTTATTTTAAAAAATAACCCCAAAATATGTACACTCCCACGCATAAAGACTGGCCCATGAGTATATAACTCATAAGGTTTATCTCTTTGATGATAGAATTCATTTGAAACAAGCATTTAATTAGGCAGAAAATTACCTCCAATGTGAAAATATCCCCACGTGAGCACTCTTTTGAATTTTGAACTTCTAATAACATTATAAACATATAGCCATTGGGTCACCAAGACTTTAAAAAAATCCAAACACATGGTTCCCTGTAGCGTTCATTCCCACGTCTTCGATATGGTGAAGCTAATGATGCGTCAACCAGTGGCGTTTTGTAACCTTACTGGGATTACGATAATGCCTTTTAATTAAGCCATCGTTTGGCATGAATTTATTATATTGTTAACTTTCTAGTTCCGACTTCGTAGTAAAGATTGTATTGTTAATTTTATATTGTGGACATAGATTATATTTATATATATAGATGTACATATGCATATAACAAAGATATTCAACTGTTTTAGTCATGCTCTACCATGAGAAAAATCATCTAAAGATAGCTAAAAAGAATGCTGATAACCCCCTTTAGTTAAGCTTAAGTCACAAAGGGGCTTCATTCTACGCCACTTCACACGATTAAGTTACGATTGAGTAAGTTGACTACGGCGTGTTGTTGATTTTTCTAAATCACCCTATGTAATCTTATAAATTTATTCTAAAAATAAAAAATCAATAATATAAAATAAAATTTTGCCATATTTTTTCCCTTTTATTTTGTCAAGAAGACTAGCAAGCACCACACTTTGGGTTCATCCCTTTATTCTTCCAGCTCTTTCAATCTAACTCCCAATTCCTATACTTGATAATTACTGTACCTAATTAATTCTTTTAATACTTTATTTAAACCTTTGTTGGTGCATTGTAACATGTTGTAACTTTCAATATTAAAGCCATCTATTTTGGCTTTTTTTCCTGTCTAATTTATGGTCTGAATATAATTTTTTAGAATATACTGGGGATCAAAAAATATCAAACATTAATACATGTTACATTATTTAAAGCACCAGTTGAAAATCTTAACCTTATGGTAGGGCCGAGAACCAGCTGTGGGACAGTTGGTTTCTCACCTTGCCTCCCTCGTGGGAAGTCTCAGGTTCGAACTTTGTTGGAGCCTAAAAACTCTTCAGCTATGCAGCCTGTTACGTGTTATTGGATTTTTATTCTTAGTCCGTAGAATTACTTCTTCGGAAATCAGTTCGACTTGAAATTCTTGCCTAATTAGGCGAACCTTTCGACCTACTCGGATTTATCTCCAGACTCTGGAGGATTTCTCAAGTTCCACTTAGATTGAAATTTCGGTCGCTTGCATATACTTGTAAATACTTGGCCTATGTGCCCCCTCCAAAAAAAAAAAAAAAAAAAAAAAACTTATGGTAAGGCTGTGGGACAACATGTAATACACAATAGGTGACACTGGGCTAAACTCCACCCACCGAAAGTTGTCATGTTGCGGCGAACCTCCCCAAAATGAAAAGCATAGTACGAATTGGCTGCCACCAGTGGTCCATCGAATATTGTTACCATGAACTTGATGAAATTATTGGCATGCTAGATGTTTATTATTATTATTTTTTGAATGCAAGATCAATTTTATGCCACAAAAGTGAGCTTGGAACACCTTTTGTATTGATTTTGGTCACGTGGATATCATGTTTTCAAAAAATAAATCTAAATAACATACACATCAGATTTTCAATTTTTGTTTTAGAGAAATGTGAGAGAAAGAGAAATTATGGCCTCTGTCATTCTCATCCTCTTCAAAACTAGCTCAATGTGAGGTATTTGAAAAGCACAAAAGTGATTCCAAGCAAGATTTTCACTATACTTTGCTACTTCTATAGGGTGTTTGGTAACGCTTTTGTTTACTCTCTCTCTTAAATTTTATTTTAAGAAAGAAAACAGAATGAAAACCTGCTTGGGACTCTCTCTTTCACTTTCTAAGGAGGTCGTTAGTGCTTAAAAAAACTTTCTTCAAACAAAGCAAGTCCAACCCTATCTTTTTTCTAAAGAGTTAGGGTTTTTTTGCATATGTATCCCTCAAATACGCCGTATTTGCATGTATACCCTGAACTCTCATGTATTAGCATTAATACTCCTGAAATCTTTAAGAAGTTGCACTTACACCCCTCAATATAATGATTTCCCATAAACATTCTTAAATTCATTAATATTTTACATATGTACCCCTCAATTCACTAAAATCTTGCATCTTGTACCCCGACACCTCCAATGATGTTATGGTTTATGTAATGCTTTTGACATATTTCATTGAAATTCACTTAAGTTTGACGGGACAGATATAAATGTAATATTTTGAAGATTTTAGGAATATCGATGATAATATGTGAGTTGAGGATATACATGTAAATATGGTGTATTTGAGGGGTGTATATGCAGGAAACCCAAAAGTTAATAACCACCCCTAGGCCCAAGTAACTCCCTTCTTTCATGGGTCCGATTTTTGCACCCATGATTACTCAAGGAGTTGGGATCGAGTTGGCTGAAGGCCTTAAGATTTTAGATTTTCTGCACTTGATGCAACAAGACCACCAAGTAGGCGACAGGGATGCGTAGACCGCAAAAGACCACCCAAACGGGCGACACGTTTGTCCAGACGGGCGAAAAGTCTATGGGCTGACCACACCTGCATGCATGATAGGCGAGTCGAACCCATGGGTAGGGAGGGTGTACTATTGTGCTACGGTGCTAAGTACATAAACATCCTACTGACTTTCATATTCTTTTTCGCATAAAAACTAAAGTTATATAGCCAAAGTAGATGCACACATTCAGCAAACCTAAAGTAGGCTTAGCTAAGGACGTGTTTGGCGTAACTTCTATTTGGAAGTACTTTGCACTTTCATTTAGTTATTTTTTGTGGAAGTCATTGGATCATGGAAGTCATTTATGTAGTATTTTAGTTATGTTTTGACTTCAAATAAAAAAATTATAAGGTAGAATTTCTAAGATTGGAAAAAACATTATGAAAGAGTTGACTTTTGTAACAAATCAAATTTAGTTATAACATCTCTCCTTCAACTCATAATGAAGAAAACACTTTGGGTAACAAAAATCACTTTTGCACTTTCATTTAGTTATGTATATATAAGATTGTAATAGAAGAGAAATAAGGAAGATATAGGAAAAAAAAAAACTTCTTTAAAATTTTTAAGTGATGAGATAGAGTAGAAGTATACCATCAAAGATGGGTAGTTTTTCTTTGGGCAAGTATCAAAGATAGTAAGTTTCAGTAAGAGAGGCACATCATAATGAAGGGCATAGATAGAAGAGAACACCTAGTTGAGGAGTGAGAAAGAACCTATAGTAGCCTATACACACGTTTGTCCGCAGTAAATACATGATAAATATTTAGGGTCCGTTTGTTTTTATGTAAAATGGGGCAAATGAAAAGTTTTTTTCGAAAAGTATATTACAATCACTTATTTGGTAGTCCATAAAATTTTAATCAATGAAAAACTTAATTCAATGACTCCTAATTTTCCTGATTTTGACCTCTATGGAATAAACTCGAATGTTTTTTTTCAAATGAGTTGAAAATATTTTCATGAGCACAAAGTGATAAATTTTCTTTTCATTTTCTTGTAAATATATTTTCTTAAAAAAAAAATTTCAAATTATATTTTACGTGTAACCAAATAGACCTTTAGTGTAACAGTAATGATGCAATGTCATTGCTACATAATGATCATCCATGCACACCTCTTCAAGGGAAGATCTGTATCTAGTTCAAAAAAGTTTGAGAGATGAGATATTCTGTACCTTATTCTTTAATGCCTCTGAATGAGTATAAGCCAAAGCCAATTATTCATTTGTTAAAATAAAATATTAAGAGAAACGCCAAATAGCCCATCAGATTCTTTCTTATCTTGGAAGTTTGGTACATAATTCAGGAGACAACTTGCTTCCGCTTCACCAGCCTTCCTAGTTCCAACATTCTCAGCCCAACTGGAAGACGTCTTCACCCCCCAACCCCAAGCAGCCAACACCGCCATCCCATTGGTCTTAGACGGCAAGAATGACATCATCTCGACGCAAACACCTCACTATCTCCCATGCAAAGGCGGGGTTAATGTGGGGAACAAGGGAAGCAGGTCAGCTTAACCCGACACCTGCTTTCGGGGACGGAGGCGGGAAGAACCCATACGAAACAAACGCGTCGCCCCCTCCCTCTCAAACCTTCCGCGCCGCCGTCCGCAACGCCTCCGAAACCCTAACGCCATTCCTCTCTGCTGCTCCCTTCTCCGCCATGGGGGCTCCCCTGGACGGCGACATGGAGAGGATCCTCTGGACGGAGGCGGAGATCGCCGCCCGCGTCGCCGAGCTCGCCTCGGAGGTGTCGGAGGACCTGAAGGGGTTCGCCGCCCCCGTCGCCGTCGTCGGGGTCGCCACTGGGGCCTTCCTGTTCCTCGCCGACCTGGTGAGGAGGGTCAACCTCCCGGTCACGGTGGATTTCGTGCGCGTGGAGTCGTACGGCGCCTGCACCGAGTCGAGCGGGTCCCCGAGGATCTCCGGGGACGTCAAGGTCGACGTCAAGGGGAAGCATGTGATCCTGGTATAATTGTAAACACATCCGTCGCTCCCTTGATCTCGTATTTTATTTGTTCGGAAGTCTAGAAGTGATTTCTTTGTTCGTGGGGATAAAACTTCTTAATGTATTATTCGATTATGCGAACCTTTTTTCCTAATCGGTTTACTCGTATCCAATTCCTTGAATTTCTGATGATTGTACAGTTGGGAAAGGTTATGCTGTTCACTTGTTTGGCTTTACTGCAAAGTGCCATTTTTTCGATTTTAAACCTGGATTGAATTTACTGCTTTTCCTTGATCATATGCACGTCCATGTATGTTGTATGATGTTGAACAATGACTCAATTTTGCTTGAATGTGTTAGTTGTGTGTGGATTACAAAGATTTAATCTATAACCCAAGTATGCTGTGTGGGTTTGGGCAGTTTGGCACTGCCAAGCTCCATTTGGGTTTTCATACCTCCATCACACCGCCCGCCCCCCCCCCCCCCCCCCCCCCCGGTGGGATCTCGGCGCCCTTTGGGATCGGCCTGTAGTGCTGCCCCACTTTTGTTTCTTTTGTCTTCTTCCTTCCCCTCCGCTGTCTCTTTGTTTCTGGTTCGTTGTTTCAGATTCCTCAGGTGTTGGCTTCCGAAAGTGCCCCGGTGTGTTTTGCAGTGACTTTGTTGACCTATCTTTGATTCTGACTTGGATCTTGGATATGTTTGGTGTTGCTCGCGGTCTGAACCTAATCTGTGCATTGCTTGTTAATGCACGTCTGCGAGTTTCTACTGTGGTTTGGCTGTGACAATGGAGCTTGCAGCTTTCTCCCGACCATCCTTGCCAGTTTCCCAGTGCCAATCGATGGCTCGGCTGTGTTCACCCTTCTGCTCTCCGGCGATCGCTTGAAGGATCTGTTCCTTGTTTCATTTACCTACTGTGTTTGTCTACTGCACACCGTGTCTTTGTAGCCATGATGTTTCCCCCATACCTCTGTGACTGTTTGTGTACCTTTTTTTTTTGGTCAAAGCATTTCTATTCATATAACCATATTACAGAAAATACAAAGGTTGGAGAGACAGCACTTTGGAGGATAGAACGGTAGACGAACAACACATTCAGTGCTCAGCACCGAGCTAGTACAAAACCACAGAAATACATGAAGAAAATATCATAGAAACAGAGAGATAACGCCAGAGAACCGAGAGTCGCTGGTTGAATAGACCACTGGAGAACCACCTGAGTGAAGTTTATATATGGACGAAGAGAAGATCTTCATGGAGACGCCGGCAAGGGAGTAGCTGGAACAACACTGCAACTTCAAGGCAGTGGAACGAGTGAATGTTCGGAGACGCACACCGTCACGGGCGCACGCATTAAGCGAAATACCTCGAACATCACCATCATCTCCAGTAACCTAGAATGGGACACCCTTTGAACCTAAAGACGTCAAGAGAACACCAGCGATGCCCACCACCGCCACGCTCGATCTCAACGGTAAATCTGAGAACAACACAAAACAAGCACATCACATCCACATAACAATAGAAGAAAGGTAATGAGTTGAAAAACTTCAATCTCCAGCCGCCAAAGCAAAAGCCCACAATGAGGCAGAAGGGATGGAGGGCCGTTCCAAGAAGGAACCAAAAGAGGGCTGAATGGGTGGATTCGGCAAATTAGGATGAGAATGGGGTTCGGAGGTGAAGGCAAAGAAGGAAGGGGGCGAAGTTAACAAGGGGGTGGGGGTAACGATGCTGATGACGTAGGGATGGATGGGGTGAAGAGGTGAATAGAGCAGCGGGGGAAGCAACATGATGAAGATGGCAACAACAGAGGGGTTAGCTGGCGAATGTTGACGAAAGACAAGGAAACAGAGAAGAAAGGAGGGAGGAAAACGAAGAAAGAAGAGGAAGGGTGGAGAGGGGGGGGGGGGGAGCTCCCGGCCAGCGGGGACTCCCCCCTCCCATGTAACCGACGGCGACGACTGACGCCCGCACACCGTCGAAGCTGCCGCCAGAAGTCCAACGAATGTTCCAGGGAGGAGGAAGCAGGAGAAGGGCTCCTACCTACTCCCACCCACCCTGACAGTTCTTTTGGTGACTTATGTCCAACACTTTGACTGTTTGTGTACCTGCCACCCTTTTCTTCTCGTGGTGTTCAATCTCCATCCACGTCTCTGTGTACTTTTCCTTTATGTTGAAGTAATGAAGGTCAGCTTTATAGACCCAAAAAAAATGCAATATTTATTCTCATGTCCAGCAAAACCTTCCATTAATCGATGTGGAAATAGGATGAGAGGCAATGCGGAACGGGGTTTCCTATCGGGCATTTTGACCTTTTATTACATTAGTTCTTTTTTTTTTAAAAAAAAAAAATTGGTCATGAAAGCATGATGTGTCAGCAGCAAGTGGCTGGAGTTTTTATTTATCATTCTTGTAATCCATTTTCCGTTCTTGAATGAGGTCGTTTTCATGGATTCGGCATCTGTTTTCAACCTTATTATTTCTTTCAGGTTGAGGATATTGTTGACACAGGAAATACTATTTCCTGCCTCATTTCTCACATGCAATCAAAGGGAGCATGTGCTGTATCAGTTTGCACGTTTCTTGACAAACCAGTAAGAAGGAAGGTCCACTTTGAGCTATTTGGTGATGGAAAGTTTTATCGGGGATTTGAGGTGAGAATTCCTATGCAACATCAACAGGAACGTAATTATCTTTCTGTATATGTTGATTGATATAGTCAGCTTGTACATGTTGCGAAAAAAACTCTTTAAGTGTCAATGTTTGAACTAACATTGTTTCAAGTTTCATTTACATACAGTATTTTCAATTTTGGGTAAGTGAGGAATTATGGAAACAAATCACTGTCAAAAACCGACAACTAGACCTTGCTTGTCTGGTGCCTATAATTGGTGTTTAGAAGCTATAACCAGCACCAAATCTTTGTTTAGTTGTTGTAATTTTCTATTCTATTTTTGTTCTGGATGCATTCTTGAGGAAGGCTGTTCAGGTCATCTTTTTTATCCATATCCTCAACAAACTTTGGGATCTTCCGCTCATGCCTATGCAGCCTTTGACTACATTTAGGCAGATTCTGCACAAGATTGAAACCATTCCACCTCGCCTTTTCATAGCCAATCACCTATCGGAGGCCCCTGTTAAGTTTCTTTTGATGCATTCTGCATTTATTGTAAATTCTTCTTTCATGTCTTGCTTCTTGTGCATGTTATCATTATCCTCTTATACCTGTTAGTATGTTACTTTTTGACTTCTCAGAGCTGGATAATGTACGGCCACGGACTTGCTTGCATTTGAGAGAATCTTTGTCTGAAGTTTTGTTTGTTTTAGTACAATGACATGATTTGGATCTGCTAGTACCATATGCATATTCTTATTCACCTCTTTACTCCGTGGCAATGTGCCTTTGCGTTAATATTCTTTGAAAAATTTTGGCACTTGCACTAGCCAATTCTGTTTGTTTTTTTGCTAGTATTCTGATAGAAGAAATGCCGTCTGATGGCAAGAGTGAGTCATGCAGTTGCATCGATATTTCTAGGAGCAAATGCCTATGGCAACAAGGAACATTTATTTTTGCATCATTTTCTATGTCATGCTTTGTCATAAGTAACCACTTGTATGTCAAATCAGCTCTTTGGCTATTAACTTGACGAGGATCCACTTACAAGTTGATAAGTGTTTGGCCAGAGGTAGCCTGGTTCGAGTAATCTATTGAACCAAAATTTATTACTTTTCCCTTTAAAAACTGAACATTCCCACCTTCCAAAGACATTGAATGCTTTAATGTTTAAGTTAGCATAACCATAAGCCTTCTTTCATGTGAAGGTTGAGCTTTTGGCATATATCGGTTTTCTTCCTTTCTATGTTATGCTTTATGTTATTGTTGACATTATTATCGAATATCTAGTTATGTGAAAAAAGGTGAATCATTTCTAGTATACATCGGTTTCTGTATTCTTCTGAACAGTCCTAAGATATGGGCTCTTTCATTGTTTTTAGTATTGCAAATTTTCAATGACGTGCTCATACTTATAGGTGGATGTGCTGAGAAAAAATGTCATCTCTGAGCTGCTAGTTGCTTGCTAAGTTGTAAAAATATGTTAATTGTGTTAAATTGCTTGGTGTTATCACAGAGTTGCCAATACTAGGCTTTTAAGAAAAGTAGAGTTCCGTGTTTTACATATGTTTTGCATTTACAGTGCAGTTAGATTCTCGAAAAGGCCGGATCGTTAAATCTCTGTATTCCTTGTTAGGGATAAGTGTTATGTTTTTTTTTAAGTGGATATTCTTATGGGTTCTCATATAATGAGAGGTGTCTATCACAATTTTGTGACATTATTTGCCAATGGTGGCATGCTCATCTCTTTAGACTGATTACTGGTCTCAAACTTCTTTGCTAGGGATGATTTCATCTCCTGCTCTGGCCAAACAGTTTTGATTATGTTCTCTATGTCTCACAGGCGTGGTTTTCTCAATCCTATGCAATAGTACTTGTCAATTTGTGGCCTCTGTCTCCTTTGTTGTAGAGTTATTTGCACTTCCAATTAACATATGAGCTGTATATTTCAGTGTGGCATGCTAATTCCATATTTTCTTTTGTTTTGTTCTTGCAGTGCCCTGATTTTTTTGTGGTTGGCTATGGAATGGACTATGCTGAGCTCTACAGGAATTTGCCGTACATTGGCGTTCTAAAACAAGACAAATACCAATTGTAGACATTTAATACCCAATGTTGATCTTACTTATTTTTGAATTTTGTTCTCATGGTAGAGTCTAAATATTTATACGAATCCCCAAACCTCAATCAATAAAGACCCTTTGGGGTATGACGTATGCATTTCATGTTCTCTACATATGCTAGATTTCTAATCTTTATTAAAGATGAGCTTCATATTGCCCAAACTTCTATCAGAGGTTTTGAACCCTATTGAACTTCAAAAGGAAAAAGGAAAAAAATGTTCAGAAATTCTATCAATGTTTGCTTTGGGGTTTGTTGTCCCTTATCTTTCCGTGAGATATGGGCTTTGCGAGAAGATAGTGAAGTTGTGCGGTGTGAGGGTTTCTAACATGATATACACATTTTCTTTTGAGTAATACTTGTTGCATCACATGTGGTCATCAAAATTTATGGGAATTCCAACAATTAAGCACATTGCACTAGCTATCCATCTTTTTTTAGCACCTCTTTGACTGTAGATAGAGAATGTGTTGGCTTTCTAATAACATTTGTTGTCCATCCCATCTCCTCACCTCCCTTTAAAGATTGCATCTTTTCATGCAAAAAATGTATTTTCTCACCTCAGTTTTGCCACTTACCACCTTATTACTTCTTACGTAATTTCATCACTTCATATTCATTTTTATCACTTTGTATACATTTTTATCACTTCTTACTCAATTTTGTTACTTCTTGTTCATTTTTGTCATATCACTTTCTAGTTTTTCATAGTTTTATCATTTCTTTCTCAATTTTATTTTTTCTTAAATAACTTTATCACAATTTTATCATTTTCTATGTAGTTTTATCACTTTGTGTATAGGTTTGTGACTTCCTATATAATTTTATCACTTCTTATTCAGTTTTATCATTTCTTATTTATTTTTATCACTTCTTATACATTTTCACAATTTTATTACTTTTTTGCAATTTTATCATTTCTTGTTCTTCAAAGCGAAAAGGGTGCTTTTGGCATGACAAGGAGCCACCTTTAAAGGAGGTAAGGGGACAAGGTGGACAATAAATGTTGTTAAAAAGTCAGCTTATTCTTTTAAAAAAAAAAAGTGGTAAAAAGTTAGACATACGGTGCATTGTGATTAAATATTGCAATGCACGTCCACTTTACTGCATCATGTGCGGTGCAGCAAGTATTAAAGTGCATAAAAAATTATGTAAGTCATAATAGGCAAAAGTGCAAAGGACATGTTACACACCTTTATGAGATTAGTGGTTATATTGTATGAGTATCCCTAAAATCAACATTCCAAAAAAAATGTATGCGTACAAAATGACTCAAATTGTGTGCTCTGTTCTGTTGAGTAACAGATGTTGAAATACTAGATCCTTCTAATGTGACTTTATTATTAAATTGGATGATGGAACTGCTTACATGCTCTCCATCTACGTGTGCTTTTCATGGTCAATGCATTTGATGCCCTTCTGATCATTAAACCCTCAAATGCACACGTATGCTTTAATATATGGTTTGGTTCTATTGCCCAAAAAAAGAAGTATGCCATTGCTTGGTTCAAGAATTCAGATCTTAGAATTCTCTGTTTTTTTCTTCTTTTTTTTTCTTTTGAGAAAAGGCTGCTGTCAACATTCATTAAAAGAGGAAGATGTTGCATGTACAACCAGAGATTCGGGAGGACGAACCATCCCAGAACTTGCGAGAAGAGAGGGAGGGATGCATGCAACTGGGGAACACAGAGAAAATCCAAGGCATAAGAATAACCGTTGGATAAACACAGGATATACTGGAAACAACACCAACAGAGGGAGCCACGCTACCGACAACACTAGCACGTCGGAGAAGCCCGGCCACAAAGCAATGAACGGGGAGAGCAGTACGAACGCCATCAGGATACGACCAAATCATCTATAGACCTCCCCCATCAATAAGGCTCGAGGGGAGGAGGACGAAACTCAGTGTGACTTTGTTTGCAGATTACTTATATTAGAATAAGATTTTAGAGATTTCTTAAATCAGAATTAAAGATATCTTGATTTGATAAGTTGTTGATATTCTTCTCATAATAAAAAATAATTACACTGCGCTATTTTAAGTAATTTAGTAAGAATAAGTAAAATAAGGAGTGAAATAAAAAGTAGAACTAGAAGAATTTGAAAAATTAGACATTTAGATACAATTTGGGGAATTAAGAATTCTTGCAACCAAATCAGGTTTAGGCTCTTATACCACTTTTTTTGTGTCCTATTCTGCTAACAAAGTGAGTCAAAGCACCGAATCTAACAGTCGGCCAAATCTGCAGATCAAGTACAGGTTTAGCGGGGTGGGGGAGGTCACCGGGATAGATAGATGGGTGAAGAGGAGAAGGTAGAAAAAATGGGCAGGGCAAGTTTCTCAAACGAGTAATATTTTACATTTTCTTATTACTCCACATGCGTAGGGTATCTTTTTCTTTTGAAGATGATGGCACAGTGGTTACAACAGTTAAGAGAGTCCAAACTCAAAGATCTGGGTTCGAACCCTGATAAACATAGATCTTTCAGCTCATGCTCTGCTCAAAGGGCAACTATTATACCATCTGGCTAAAATTCTACAGATAAACCCTGCCCGTCCAACAACCCAAGTGTTCGAACCCGCGCCCTCCCCCTTCTGGGGGAGAAGGTGTCTGGTACGTTACTTGCGCTGGACACATGCATATGGTATCATAGTTAGATTCACTTTTACATCAAATGAGATTTCTTTACTAATGAGTATTATTGTGTTGATTGAACCTTTAATGTGCATCATACATCATATTGCAAGCCATAGTCAACAAATAATTTCCTAATCCGAAACATTAAGCTTTTTGTTGATCATAAATTCACATAGGAATGCTCAAATATCACATTTTAAAAAATATAGCCCCTCAAGACACATTAATATGAGTAGAGGGAAACAAAGTTAAGCCACATTGATGCGATGTTGTTTTATACATAGTTTGACGGATTAGAACCATCTATTCCCGTACAATAATAGGGGAATTAAGAAAGTTCTCCAAGAGAGTCATATTTGACAAAATAATGATGGAAAAAAAAAGGGAAGAGATATTCTGAGGTGGACTATTGTAGAATTTTCCGATGATAAGGGCAGGGCAATTTGATAAGTACATAGTTATGAAAGTTATTTTGTTAACATGAGTACTGCTATAGTGTCACATCCTCTTGGAGATGACATACTACGCCATCTCCATCATCTCATATGAAGATCCATAACAAAGAGTATCGCACGTAAGTTCGATACATCCAAAATCAAAAAATAAACCTAAGTTTGACATTTTCAAAAGAGAAGATTAACTTCCACTATTTATTTTGAAGATTTGATAATAAAAAACAAGTGAACTATACTATGTCCATATGTACATGATATCATAGCATTACTGCATATGACTCACGCACAACATGTAAGAGCTTAAGGATGTAAATGGGTCCGATTAGTGTGGCCTGAAAGGTGGACTAGTTATCTTATTCGGTATATTGTTGATGTAGAGAGTTTTGCATGGCATGCAAACTAATAATCAGTCAAATAATTAAGTCGTCCATGTATGATATGTAGTCTAGATTTTTTTTTTAAATATTTATTATGTATATCCATTTAAAATGATTATCGGTTGAACCATCCTATAAACTAATAGTCGGTCAAATCATCAAATTATCTGTTATCATTTGCATCTCTACTGAAGTATGGGGTTTCCTGTTAGTAGAACTGTAAACGGGTAAGATACGGAAATATGTGTTTTTATTTTTAATTCTAATAAAAATAATTTATTTTCATTTTCAATTATGATAAAATCGAAAAATATATTTTCTGTTTCCATTTCTGATATGATCGGAAAGTACATTTTTCGTTTCGATTCCGATATTAGAACCATATATTATTTTTAATAATTATAGAAAATTATTAATTTCTTAATTTATTTATTTAAAATTTATTAGGATCCTCTCTTGTAAAAGTCCCTCTTTTTAACAGTTAGATTAAAAATGATCTAAAGATTAATATTTATTATTAATAATAAATTTAATAATAATCAAAATTAAAAATTTTAAAAACAAATACGAAAACAGGTGTTTCCATTTTCCGATAATTTATTGGAAATATCCATTTCCGATAACTTATAAAAAATATCTATTTCTGATTTTGATAATTATTAGAAGAATATTTTTTATCAAAAATAAATATTTTTCTCGATAACAGATCAAAAAATCGGATAATTAAATTTCCGTTGACAGTCCAGTTGACCAATAGATCTTTAAATACAAAAAGTTCGGGGGTCCTATTGCGAGTACGAGTGTCTTCAAGGATTGTATCCACAGAATCCTTTTTCCCTATCACCGCCCTTCCAGCACGGATTACCATTTCAGCTCGCGTCACGGCGAAGCCCGCTACTTGTTGCAGCGGCGAGTACTGGACAACCCCATGGGCGGCGGGGGAGGAACTGGGAGAGCTCTTCTCTCCCTATCCGTCTCTTCCAGCATCCTCTCCTACTCCTTCTTCTCCTCCTCCGCCACCACCTCCGCTCGCAGGGTTTCTGTAGGGTTTAGAGGTACCCGCTGCCTCTCCACCGCCGCCACTAGCCCCGCCGCTCCCTCCGCCACCGACCCAGAGCAGGCTATCATACCCCTCCGCCACTCCCTCCTCCTCGAGCGGCTCCGGGTCAGGCACCTCAAGGATGCCGGGAAGAGCCCGCTGGCCAGGAGGGTCCCCTCGTCGGCTCCTCTTCCGGCTGCCGCCGAGGTGGCGAATGCGAAGAAGGGTGGCAAGGAGAAAGGGAGGATCGACATGGCGTCGAGCTTTGGGGGGTTGGGTTTGGGCGAGGAAGTGATGGGGGCGCTCAGGGAGATGGGGATTTCGGTTCCCACGGAGATACAGTGTATTGGGATCCCGGCCGTGCTGGAGGGGAAGAGCGTGGTTTTGGGTTCGCACACGGGGTCGGGGAAGACGCTGACGTACATGCTTCCTCTGGTTCAGGTGCCCATTAAATTTTTTGAGTGGGTTTTGCTGTTTTTGTCGCAATTGTTATTCTCGTTGTAGGCATCTCATCGTTGTTGCATCGCCTGAGTAAGTGGGTAAGTTATATCAGGTTGGATTGCTCATTTGTTTGGGGTTTGCTTGGAATCTAGGGGAGTTTATTTGTTCACAGTATGAAAAAGAAGATATTTTCATCATACCCAGTGTTAAATGCAACGACCAGCTTGTATAGTATGTTTTCCAGTAGTGCAACTCCGATCATTCAAACATAAAGAAAGATAATACACAATGTGAGCTATCTGCAAGATTAGGAGGAATGTTTGCGAGAGAGAAGATGATTGACTGTTATACGTCATTCTAGATTGACCATGGGGTGTGAAGGAGAATCATCGCTGGGCAGAGAAAAAAGTTTAATGTACTGGGTCTTGAGTCTTGACTCTGCTGTTTAGTCTAATAACCTATTCCTCTTGGGCAATATGCCTGACTAAGCATGTAGTCAATATGGACACTGCTGGAAAGACTCTCACACTGTTGGTCCACTCAGTTTCTCCTACCTTATCTGCACTTACACCTGAAGAGCACTCAAGATTTGGGAGCCATTTGAAACCTTGAACTTGCATTTCCAAGTGCTTTGAAACAATTAAGTAGCAGATATGCCAATTGCCTCAAAATAGAATATAAAGAAAGTTGAACTAATTAAATGCTATGTATAGGTTTCATAATTAAATGCTACATATAGATTTCATACTTTCTGCCTCATATTTCTTAGTGAATCTTAGTATCGTTACACTTTTCTTAAAACTACTTCTCTTGCAGCTTCTAAGGCACGATGAAGAACTGTCTGGTATGCTGATGAAGCCTAGGCGTCCTCGAGCTGTTGTGTTGTGTCCAACCAGGGAACTCTGTGAGCAGGTTACTGCATATTTTCAAAGTATATTTTTCCAAAGAGATAATTCTTATTTAGGTTTCTTGTATCAAAGAGAAAATTTTGATTCTTTTTAGGTATTCCATGTGGCAAAATCTATTAGTCATCATGCGCGGTTTCGTTCTATTATGATCAGTGGAGGTGGCCGCCTAAGACCTCAAGAAGATTCTTTGAATGTTCCAGTTGATATGGTTGTTGGTACGCCAGGGAGAGTCCTACAGCATATTGAAGATGGAAACATGGTTTATGGTGATATCAAGTATCTGGTAAGTTCGAGGTGTCTAATTGCGTGTTAGTAGACTGTTTATCTTTACTGTTATATGCCTACTAATCTAGTAACGCAATTCTCTGCTATAGGTTTTGGATGAGGCAGACACAATGTTTGATCGAGGCTTTGGTCCTGATATTCGGAAGTTTCTTGGCCCACTAAAGAAACGAGCACTAAAACCTGCCGATCAAGGATTTCAAACTGTCCTGGTTGCTGCAACCATGACTAACGTTAAGTTTTGCTTTTGCATCCAGTATGCATTGCCAAAATGGAGCTACTATTTCCAAGTGAACAAATGCGGTTTGGATCTGACATATGTCAAACTCTTCTGGTCACCACTCATTAGTATCAACAGAAACAAAACTAATGCACATATACAAAAATATCATTCGACCATTCATATGATAACTGCTAATGGTGCAAGAGCGTAGTTTTAAATTTTCTGCATGAGTGGATTGAATACTATCTTTTTTGAATTATCAGTACTTCATGAAAAGAGGTCTATATCAATATCAGATTGGTGTTTATCATTTTTTTTGCAAGATGAATCCTCCGTGATTGTATTTCTATCGTAGTATAGTCAAGGAGCCATGTTTCGCTGCAACTGTTCCATTTTGATTGTCACACATTGAAAGTGTTCAATGGCACTGATAGGCTCCTTTTTCTGGAGTCCTTGGCTTCAACATTCTTATGGAAGGTTTTCTGACTTTCTTGAGGTATTCATAGGCTGTGCAAAATTTGATAGATGAGGAATTTCAAGGCATTGTTCATTTGCGCACATCAACATTGCACAAGAAGGTTGCATCTGCTCGGCATGATTTTATAAAACTTTCAGGTTCTGAAAACAAGCTGGAAGCACTCTTGCAGGTTAGTCCTTTTGATATAAAATGCAACTGCTTGGCAATTTTCTTTTTTAGCCAAGGCTAGTCGGTAGTCGTTGAAGTTAATCACTTGTTAGAGCAAGCTTAGAATCTTCTCACTTACTCCACCATTTAGCCAAAAAAAAGTTGGGTTGTTAATTTATTAACTTGTTCTTTTTAAAACCAATACCCTGTTGTCTGTGATCCTGTTCTTTGTACTGGCAGTGTAGTTTTTAGTACTTTCATACTTTTGAGGTGTCTGCATGTGGTATACCATCTTTATTGTCGACTGTTTTTTTTTTAATGTGGAATCTTTTATGTCAGCTGTTGAGAGATGATTTCAGAAATTCAGAAACTTGCTAATGATTAGAAATATAAACATATGACTAATTATGTTTTAAAGTATGAAATATAAACTTACAGCCGATTATATTTTAAAGTATGTTTCATGATGTTGTTTCAATTATTTATGAATAATTTTAATTATTTTATATTTATTGATGAGTGTATACATTTAAATATCTCTCTTTGAGGGCAAGACAAAATGAGATAACTTTGGTTTCCCTCTTAATCAAAATTTTATGCAGGTGGAGTTTAAAGTGTACTCCGATCAGTTCACTCTTTGTGTTTATTGCAAATTATGCTATACTAAATACTGTCCATCTTGTTTTGGTTGTCTCGTTTTTTATGTGATAACTAGCCGAGCCTAGTTGGTAGGCATGGAAGACTTAGTTTAGACACAAAGTCCTCAAAGCTGATTGGTAATGAGGTCTACCATTGTAAAAGATATAAAGGAGATTATTGTGTAGTTATAAAAATCCATCTTTTAGGATACAATGCAAGATGGACAAGAGGGAAGAAGAAAAGGGGGAAACAAGAAAATGACGTGCCAAAGAACCAAAGAAACATGTTTTTTTCAGAGTTGAAGGAACAGATGGCTTGTAGGTGGTAGTAGACAAGAATAATGATGGTGTACTAGAAAGGAACAAACATGGGAAGAAAAATCATGAAGCCATCCTCACCCATATGGAAATAAAATTTCTAGTTGTTTGATATCTGAGCAATTCAAAGATTCACTTAACATCCACATTGGTAACTAATTATATGTCTTAGATATACAGGAGACATGGCTGCTAATGACGAGTGAATCTTAGACAAGTAATTCCTCATTCATCCTTCCTAACACGGAGATTTAAGAATTTCACAGAGATCTTTGAAGGAAGTAACATGTTTGCCTGCTAATTTTGGAGGACATTCTTAAGAAAGTTATGATTATCTCAATTCTGAGAGACTGATTCTGGATGTAAAGCTTTCATGTTTAATTTTAGGAAGGATAAGCCTGGAACTGCTTGTCTAAGATCTGCTAATGTTGTTACTTAGCGTGTCTCGTGTATCTCTAATACATGTGCAGTTATTTAATGATATGGATGCTTATTTTGACTTGCTCATATAATCAGATAATCAGAAAAGTTATTTCCCATATAGATGAGGATGACTCAAACTATTGTTCACTGACTGCAAGCAATGCTTCTCAATTCCTAAATCTGTACATTTTTCAGACTCTTGTTTTGATGTTTGCTATGCTTGACCAAACAATATAATCCCCTGCTCTTGTCCCTTGTTTTTTGTTCTTTTTTTTCAAGTATGCTTTTGCCTGTTGCTGCACTTCGCAATCCTGCATCTGTTGCTGCACTTCGCAATCCTGCATCCAGATTTGGCCTACTGTACTCAGTGGTGCTGGGACACCTTTGTGCATTTTGTGATAATTACTAGTTAAATTTAGCACTTGTAGCATTAATACTACTGTTTATGAAACTCCGGAATCATGAGTTTTAAGGTTGCCCAGCATTCGGTGTAATCTATTCGGGGACTCAAGAAAAGTGTGTCATTTAATTGTTTCATGTTTCTTTGTTCCTCTTTTGAGGTGATATATGCAACTTGGATCAGTCATATCGTTGCACTTGATTAGGTTGGTAGGATATGCCTTATTATTATTTATTGCATTATTGCTTTGGAAGCAATCTACAGGCAAAATAAAATTATAGCTCATATGGTACAATGTCATGCCAGGTTCTCGAACCGAGCTTAGCAAAGGGAAACAGGGTCATGGTCTTTTGCAACACATTGGGTTCCAGCCGAGCTGTAGATCATTTTCTTGGTGAAAATCAAATTTTCACAGTTAATTACCATGGAGAGGTGCCAGCAGAACAAAGGTAAAATGATTACTTGTACTCGACGTTAGCACTTTTCAGGTATATGGTGTGAGACATCGTTATTGAGAAAAATGCATGATCTTTCATTTCATTCAACTTCTTTACTTTGACTGCTGTTAAATTCATCGTGGGGATTTTAGATGTAATCACCTGTTTAACAGATTTTTTTGAACCCCAGTTTGGACATGTAAGCAAATAGAAAAAGAGAGGGGTCGAGGAAGAAATAGAAGACAACCCCCCACCAGTGGATGGGGAAGAGAGAGATATAAAGAAGAAAAAGAAGAAGGAGAAAAAAGAGAGAAATGGGGTTTTGGGGGGCGCTACTGGGGGGTACTCACTTGTAGCCACCCCCGGTTCATTCACACCGGTGGGGGGTCCCTAAGCAAAAAAGGGAAAAAAAAGAAAGAAAGAGAGAGAAGAAAAGGAAGAAAAAGAAATGAGGGAAGGGGGGAGCCACCTGTGGCACATCCCCCCCATTGGTGGCACCCACCGTTTTTTTTTTTTTTTGTTTGGGGGGGGGGGGGGTTCCACCGGTGGCAACCCCCACTGGTCACTCTAACTGGTGGGGAGTGCCACTTTCCCCATCCTCTCTCTCACATCTCTCTCTTGCTCACCACTATATAACCCCTTATAGGGGCTGCCATAGGGGGTCCATAAAAAAAAGAGGAGAAAAAAAGAGAGGGCACAAGGCCCATAAGAGACCCTGACAAAAGACTCTGACGCAAAGGCGAGAAGACTCTGCTGAAACACACTTGGACTTTTGAATAACAAGGTTAAAAATATATAAAAATTATTGGTCCATTTATATGGTTTGAATGGCCACAAGTTCTTAACGTCCACTCATATGGTTTGAGTGGCCGATCTCTTTGGTCCATTCATATGGTTTGAATAGCCAGATCTTTGGTTCTCTCGTATTGCTTGAGTGACCAATGTTGGTTTATTTATGGCATATGAATGACCATTAATTTACATGATTATTGAGCGATCATTGTGCTCATTAATTGTAACGGTCCTTGTTATAGACCTTCGGCAGGTGCAAAATTCTAAAACAAAATAATAAGAAACATGAAAGTAAAAGTGCAAGAAGGATGTCATGTCCATTATATAACAGAAATGTACCACAATTAAAACACATATCCCATGAATTTAAACAAATTGGCCATACTTGAATTTTTCAAGTGCACATTGACCTTATTTCTTTTTGTCTCTTATTCCATGAAAAACAACGATTTATCTTTTATGAGAACTCGTTAATCGAGCTCTCAATAGGGATCTTTTACATCCCTACTATTATCCCGCATACACCACCCAATTCTCTCATTTTTCTATGTGTATGATTTTGCTTACCTTCTTGAGATGCTACATGATATGCATAGAATTTCTAATTAAAATAGGTAACGGATGAAATACAGACAAGAATGATAACTTGGTACCATAATCTAACATTTATTAGATTTCATGCTTTTTTTTTATTAATCTCTTATTAGTGGTAAATTATATTTTAGTGGTAGTCATAATGAATATTTAAAATACAGAAACTACTCTTTACAAATTATCATCATTGGGTTTTAGGAGTGAGCCCTTTCTTTCTTTCTTTCTTTACCGGTCAATAACTTCTAGTCGGATTCCACACCGACAATGACTCACCCTTCAACCTACAGTGATGGGGATAATCATTAACTTACAGACGTAGTGGTGAATAGGCCATCTCTTGATGCACGTACCATTCTACAACCTATCCAATCCAGTAAGTTTCTAGAAACCTACCAGGGGGGCTGGAAAAGGTTATGTTGAGTCTGCAATGTACTCCCTCACTTTTACTGCATCATCCATACCCAGCCTGTGAGTGCACTCAAGTAGGAACTCCATCCTCTACTTGTCGAGGTCCCGAACCTGGACTCGAGAACCGTAATCAAAGAAGGGATGTTCCATACCTCGGTGCCACACATCATTAGGAAGCTTTTCGTATGTCCCCTTATCTCTAGGGGATGTGCCGTCGTCCCGCTAACAATGATGTCACTTCTTTTTCTTATAAAAAGAAAGACAAATCTTCGTAGGAAACACTAGTCGTACATAACAGTTCATCATCATTATAGAAGGCTTCCATGCCTTATTTTATTTTCATCACGAAGATTTCCTTGCCTTAAACTCATCCCATGAGTTCATTCATGCTTCTATACTCGGTAAGGAGTGCGCTAGAGTGTCTCTTAATGTTCTTAGTTTTGTTCTTTTGCCCCCTTTTGGGGTCATCGTTGTCGTAATTTCTTTCATATTTCATGATAAACTAATAGTCAAGGTTCGCCATATCGTAGATCCAGATCGGATTGGATCCGGCCAGATACGAGTCGGATCCGATCCATATCAGTCCGACTGGGGTTGACTCTAGGAGTGTTCACTATTCGGTTCAAACCGAAAAACCAAACCGAACCGGCCAATTCGGCTCGGTTTGGTTTGGTTTGAATTTTTGAAAATTTCAGTTTGGTTTGAAACCAAACCGAATTAAGAAATTTAGTTTGGTTTGGTTTCTCTTGCTCATAAATCAAACCAACTCGAATAAACCGAATTACGTTAAAAGGGTGTAATATAAGTATTAAATTCTTAGATTAAGTGTGAGTTTATGTAAATTATAAGACATAAAATTTTAAATTATTTTCAGATAATACTTTTTAGATCATAATCTTGTACAAAAAAAGTGTTAAGTCGTTAATAAAATAAGATGTTTAACTATAATAGTCTATTTCGAGACTTAAACCTCCAAATGATTTTTAAATAATATTTTAATAACTATTTTTTTTAAAAAATAATGTTGAAGTAAATTATTTAATCATAGTGGCCCATTATAAGGCCCAAACTGCAAACCAAACTGAATTATTTCGGTTTGGTTTGGTTCAGTTTCAAACTATTACGGTTTGGTTTGGTTTGGTTCAGTTTGACTCTCTACTTCGGTTTGATTTGGTTTTTAAAATTTTGCCCTCAAACCAAACCAAACCAAACCGTGAACACCCCTAGCTGACTTGCACGAGTTGGTCCGGTTCAGGCCGGTTCAAGTTTTTTTTTTTTTGAAAAGAAATCTTCAATTTATTGACATAAATATGTAGTTTTATAAATTCTACTTGATGTTTTTATTACGATAAATGATTGAGTCACATTTAATAAGAAAACATCAATTTCATATATTTAATTATGTAAAAAAGATACTCTAGCATACTAACTAAGAAGAATCTAATACAAAAAACATCAATTTGCAATTGCCACACAAAATCTCATAGAATGATTAAATATAAAATTTCAAGCATCAACACTGAAAACTCATAAATTTTTCAGACATAATATTATATATGACAATATGACATATGCAGTACATGAGTGATAAAATTATTCAATCATCCTCATCAAAGTCATCAGAAGAAGTAAAATATCCCTCATCTTCTCCACCGAAGTCTAACTCAGTCTGGATAGGAGGTGAGAATGTGGTTCTTTCTGAATACATCTAACAATCTGACAAATGATGGTGTGTGGACAACATGAAACTCTAAAAAGAATACTCTCACAGCATCCACGATCTCTGTTCTAGATCCTCTAATAGACATAGATGACGATGGACGAGTCGACGATGTAGATGGTCTGGCTGTCGGCTGTGTAGATCTTGTGGTAGATGATGTCTCATCCTACTTTTGAAACTGTTAGAACTGTATACAGACATCACGAGGGACTGAAAGACATGGGATTCTATCTTTGCGTATCCCCGCAAGATACTCCGAGAAACGATGGATCCCGCTAACAAGGTGTCCACAGTAACTACGATGGATTTGTCGATCTCCTGTGACTGTGTACCCGTGGTCCCGCTAACAAGAACTGTTAATGGGCCTTAAGTAATGGGCTTTTAATGGGCTGTATATGATAATAGATTTAATGGGTCTTATATAAGGGTTATTTGGGCCTAGTCTTTGGGCCCTATTGGGCCGGCTAGGGGGCCCACGGGGGAGGCAAACTACCTCTAACCCCTATATAAGGGGTGGGGGGGGGGGGTGGCTTGGCCAGCTTTGAGTGAAGGGAGAGAGAGGCGGTGAGGAGCAGGGAGAAAGGAGGGAGAGCAGGGAAGAAGAGTGAGGGTGGCGGTGGAGAAAGAGAGAGAGAAAGATAGAGATAGAGAGTTGCGGTGAGAGAGGGAGGAAAAGAGGGAGAGAGGTGGTGAGAGAGGGAGAAAGATAGAGATAGAGAGAGAGGGGGGGAGAGGCGGTGAGAGAGGGAGGAAGAGAGGGAGAGGGGCGATGGTGAGAGAGAAATAGAAAGGTGATAAGTGAGAATGGAAGACGGAGGAAGGGAGAGAGGAAGAGGAGGTGGTGGACTGCTGGTTTCATCCAGCAGGTTCGAGAGAAGAGAGAAGAACAGTGAGGAAGAAAGAAAAACAGTGAAATAAAGGGGGATTTTGGGAGTGATGAAGAAGGAGAAATTAAAGAATAGAGAGAGAAGAACAAATAGAAGCGAAGAGTCTTAATCAAAATAGGAAGCTGCTGTGCCGGGGAGAGAGGAAGAGGAGGTGGTGGACTGCTGGTTTCATCCAGCAGGTTCGAGAGAAGAGAGAACAGTGAGGAAGAAAGAAAAACAGTGAAATAAAGGGGGATTTTGGGAGTGATGAAGAAGGAGAAATTAAAGAATAGAGAGAGAAGAACAAATAGAAGCGAAGAGTCTTAATCAAAATAGGAAGCTGCTGTGCCGGGGAGACTGGAAGAGAGGGAGTTAAAGAGAAAAATAGGAAGCTGCTGTGCCGGGGAGCTCCTTACAACACAAGGCGGTGGCTCCAGCTCCTCTTCAGCGGGGGCGAGGACTCTTCCACATGCTAGGCTCGCCAATTAAGAGGTAGGGTGATACCTCTACATGTTGTACCTTATTTTTGGATTTTCTTTTAAAGGGTTTAGAGGATATATATGCTTGATAATATAAGGTGAAGTTCTGTCAGTTTAATTTCTGATTTGTGATTTTGTTAAAAAAGCTTAAGTGCTATAGGAAGAACATGGTCTTATATGCTCATGTGTTTATTTTAGCATGTTTTCATGTAATATTAAACAATGCTTTTTATAGAAAGCATATTAGGAAATAATTAGTGCAGCATAATGATAGAACATGACGGTTTATTATGAACCCCACATAAACAATGTGTTGAACCGTTCTCCAACTTGGAGAACCATCTCTTAAGGAATCTGATTCGCATGTTTAGAACTTAGGATTAATATGAAAAGTGCATGGAATTTTTCCTCCCTTGGAAATGGAATGAACAAGTCCATCTAAGGCTCGCACGAGCATGAAAATTATTCACGAATTAAAAGATGAGAGCCTCAAGCACAAATGACCATTTATGAAGTATACTATTACTATTATAACATTACTATTATAGCATGAAATATGAAAGAATTCCCATGATGACCAAGATGACCCTTAGAAGGGGATATGAAAGAACTAGGAGGCACACTCTAGTACTCTCCCACGAAGAACTTGTGGAATGAATTTCTACGAAGAACCCATGAAATGAACTGAAGGCTAGGACCTTTATGATATTAATGAACGATCATTCTTATGATGATTTGTCTTTTTATAAGAAAAGAAGTGACATCACTTCGCTAGCAGGATAGACCCACAAGATCCATCTCTTGAGGATAATGGGATGTTCGGGTCAAGCTCCCTAAAGATGTGTGGTACAAAGGCACAAAGCATCCCTTCTTTTGGTTACGGTTCCAGAGTCTAAGTTCGAGACCTCAGCGTAGGCAGAGGATGGTGGTCCTACTTGAGTGCGCTCAGGGACTGGGGCATAGACGTTGTAGCAGTATTCAAGGAGTAGACTGCATATCTAGTTTAGCCTATGTTTTCTGCCTCACCTAGTAGGCTTCCGAAAACTTGCTGGGGTGCACATGTGGAGGTGAGAGGTCGGTCAGGGGACAACCTACTCACCACTACGACCGTTAATGAGTGACTATCCTTGTCACTTTGGGTTAAAAGGTGAGTGACTTCATTGGCAAGACAGCTGACTACGAGCTTAAGGTTTGATAAAGATACAAACTAAAGAACGACTCAACCTTGAGGCCCTATAACCGTACAAAAGATAAATCATTTGGCGCCGGTCTGATAGGAGAATAAGAGCATAATAAGGGGTCTTATTCCTAGAATAAAGCTAATTCTAGTTTGATGGGCGGAATAGCTTATACTACGTCAGAATTGCTTATATTAGAATAAGGAGAATAAGCAATTCGACCCTAGACCTAAGAATTGCTTATTCTTCCTATTCCTTTAGTGGTTCCCACAGAACTGTCAAAACTAAATGCCCTTTATTCTAGTATACTTTATTTCGGATAAGTAATTATGGATAACCTATTCTGCAAACAAATTAGGACTTAAAGAATTTCACCGTAAAAATTCTTTATAATAAGAGTTACACTTAATTTATTCACTCTCCTTAAAATAAAATATACATAGGAAACGATTACAGTAGTTAATTAAAGTCTCGAAAGTTCCACTTCAGAACAAATAAAGGATCATTAAATATTCGGTTCACTTTCGAATTGTTGAATGATTATATGAACCTTCCCAAATAAAACAACAAAATAAATCTTTTAAGCAAAATCTTGAGTTAGTTTTTATCCATCACATTCCTTGTTTATGTTTACTTCAATTCACGGGGTGTTATGACGACTTCTTCCAACGATTAATTAAGGGTTTCCTCCTTATTCTCAAGGCGATGTAATTATTGCCATTTCATTTATGGGTAGTAGCGGGATCAGGTCGAACGAATCTACACTATCGCACGATAAAGTCAGCATGTGCGTACTAATAATTGAAACCCCCTAAAGAACACAAAAAACATCACCACACCGAGCTCAAACTTTTTTTTTTTCAACTTGTTTATTTAGCTTAATAAATGAGTCTAGTCGAGTTATTATCGAGTAGTCTTACAAGCTGTTCATCGAGTGTATTGGTTTCGTTTCCGGCCCTAATGCCAAGATGATTGAACCAAACCATGGCTAAAATTTGGCAGGAGATTTTGCAAAATCTGCGAGTATAATGTTTTAGAACCATGACCATTGATTTTCATTCCACAATCCACAAGCACTATAGTGTAGCATCTACTAATTTCCTATAATGGTAGTGTTGATTATTTTCCACGTCTTTAGATAGAAAATGAATTGTGATCTATGTAGTTAAAGGCAAGAGGTGAGCGAGGCGACCATGGGCTTGCCTTAGCCTCAAATGCCTAGGCGTTTGAGGCAATATATGTTCTTTTGTAAACCATCATGAAGGAAGAAAATGCTAGTAGGAGGAAAATAAATAAAGCGTCCAAGGTAGCGATATATATGGCTTCGGGAAGCACTGATCATGTGTAAAACTAATTTGTATAAAGCACTCACACAAGTATCAGATGGTCTTAGAAATCATTAAGAGTAAGGAAATTGTGGCAACATCTAAGAGAATAGAGAAGCAGACATTGTTAAAAGAGGCTGATGCCACCTTTGAATAAGCAAGAACAGGAAAAATCAGTACCCCATATTTAAAAGAATACAAGCAATTAACATAGATAACATACACGAGCACCTAGGTGGCTTGACGTTAGGTGAGGTATAATCTTGTCCTGTCGCCTAGGCGAGCGAGGTGATCACCTTTGATAACATAGATTATAATGCAACCAGCTTCTTTGTACATGCTGCTTTCATTTCAAGTTCATGATTTAATTGTGAATTTTAACGAGATGGTGTGTAAGATACAATTTTCATTTTCGCTAGTTGTATGAGCTAAAGGGTCTGTTTGTTTTCATGTAAAATGGGCCACAGGAAAAGCTTTTCTCGAATTGTATATCACAGTCACTTATTTGTTTATCCATAAAACTCAACGGAAAACTTAATTCGTTGACTACTCCTTTTCCTGATTTTGACATCCATGAGATAAGACCGAATGCCCTTTTCCAAAAGAGCTGAAAATATTTTCATGAGCACCAAATGACGAATTTTGTTTTTATTTTCCTCGTAAATGTATTTCCTTAGAAAATCATTTCCATCCGATTATATTTTACGTGTAAGCAAACGGACCCCAAGTCTAGATGGGGACAAATTTTCACTACCGTTTTGTGGTCATGTTGATTTTGAATATAGTGCGTCTCTTTTGTCTTTCCATGGGCTACACTTTATCTGGATATTGGATTCCAATAGTTATGAGGTTTAGTGCTGATGCCAGGGTTGAGAATCTTAAAAAGTTCAAGAGTGAGGAAGGAGATTGCCCTACGTTGGTTTGCACAGACTTGGCCGCCCGAGGGCTTGACTTGGATGTTGACCATGTTATCATGTTTGACTTTCCACTAAACTCGGTGTGTTATTCACTTCTCAACTTTTTGAACCAACTGTTCTTTTGCTTTCGTCAGAGTTGAATACTTAATTTTGTTCTGTTATGTTTTATAGATTGATTACCTCCATCGGACCGGAAGAACTGCTCGTATGGGTGCAAAAGGTGTATTGCTGTTATTATCTTCTTTGCACATGAAACAATATCTCTTGCAACTGCACGCATGCTTTTCTCGTCCCTATTAATTAGTTATTGCATGTCCACCATCTTCAATGGTATGGACCAGTGAGGATTCTTGTCGGGTTATTTATGTTCCATCCACAAAACATGCTGGCTTTGTTGTCTTGGTAGGTGTTTGCTTGGTTGGAAACCCAAATCCCATCTAGCTTGTTTTAGATTTGATATTCTGCTGGAATGTGAGAGAGCCTTGGTGCTAGATACTTGCTAGGTGTTGGTTGCATGCACTTGCTTTGGTTTCCAACTATGGGAAGATTATTTCACCTTCGCGACATTACCCTCGAAACTTTCTGATATCTATGCTTGTTTTTACAATGAAATGACTATAAATTATATTTCAGGTTCAATTTCTTCTAATTCATTTGACATTCTTAAGATGGTCTAGATGCTAAATAATTAGATACATTAATGATTCCTAAATGTGGTTGAAGGAGAACAGTATACTATTGGGTTTATGCTCCTGATGTGTTAATTTTTCTAGCATTTCTGATGAACAAACATTCATAACAGGCAAAGTAACCAGCCTTGTGGCAAAGAAGGATTTTCTTTTGGCTACCAGGATCGAAGAAGCCATCAGGAAGAATGAGAGCTTGGAATCTCTGAGTGTTGACAGTGTTAGAAGAGATGTCGCTAAGTTGCGGCAGAACAATCTGCAGGGGAAGAGCTCGAACACAGAGAGAGTTACAGATAGCAAGAAAAACAGTACAATCTCATCCAAATCAAAACTTGGAAGGACAGCCTTGGTCTCAGTCCAGAAAAAGCTGACTAAAACTGGGAGATCACCTGCAGCTGCGAAGTCTGGAAGGTTTATAACAGTCTCCAAGCCCTCAAAAAGTTCTGGTAGCAGCTCAATGAGGGAGGCAAGAAAAACAGATAGCAAGAAAAACAGTACAATCTCATCCAAATCAAAACTTGGAAGGACAGCCTTGGTCTCAGTCCAGAAAAAGCTGACTAAAACTGGGAGATCACCTGCAGCTGCGAAGTCTGGAAGGTTTATAACAGTCTCCAAGCCCTCAAAAAGTTCTGGTAGCAGCTCAATGAGGGAGGCATCAAATGCAAAGAAAGGAGCTGAAACAAAAAGGAAGCCCTCAAAAACTTCTGGTAGCAGCTCATGGAGGGAGGCACCAAATGGGAAGAAACGAGCTGAAACCAAAGGGAAATCAGTCACTCTAAAGCCAACAGCATCTAAGCTCAGTGTTGTGGGATTCCGGGGACGCAGTGCTGCTGCTAAGAAAGAAAAATTGAGGCCTAACTGATGCCTACAAGTTTGTGGTAAAATTTTGTCATCAACTGTAAATATTGAAACATCACAATTTTAGTTTTCAACTGAAAGCTGTTTCTATCAGGGCTTTCTGGTATTCTCTTTTATCATGTGATAGATGGCATTTTTGAAAGGTTATCTGCCGACTTGATTTCTAAATAATTAAAGGATCTTCCTGTTGCTTCAGTCCATGCTATTGACCTGTAAACAAAAGCTACACAATCGTGTATAAACAGTGACCTTGGGGTGTATCTTCGAGTACGGATCTTACCACCCCGAGAACTGAAATATTGAAATGGATTCCAACGTATGAGGTGTTGCTATGGATGCTTCATGTCAATGCATATATTTTTAAAACTTTTAAAGTCCTTACTAGGTCCTTGGCGCCTTGCACCATAGATTGCCCTGCACAGGATACTGCCCACGTCTCAACTTGGTTCTCTAGTCTACCAAGTGGAGTCAACCTGTGTTACAGCTTCTGTGCTTGAACATGCAAGTGAGCTCAACTGGCCAATGAGAACGAGATCCTGGAACCCCTCAAAATAATTAATATTAAATAATAAAAATAATTAATGTTAATTACAGCTTCTTCGCTTGAAGATGCAACTGAGCTCAACGAATAATTAATATTAGTTACAGCTTCTGCGCTTGAAGATGCAAGTGAGCTCAACTCGCCAATGAGGAGGTCTTGGAACCCCTCAAAATAATTAATATTAAATCCTAAAAATAAGTAATATTAGTTAAGAAGGCTTTAGTGTTAGTTAATGTTGATAGATTTTTAATGTTAATGAATGACCGTGAAAGTATATTGTCTTGTTTTGCAAATATTGTTTTACTGTGCCTTCTCTTCATTAGTCACCCTTTCCACTACGATCGTGTTTGAAGAAAGTGATCTCAAAATTTTCGCCATTCTACTAAAATCTAACATAATTAATACACAAACATTAGAAGAGGCTTGGCACATAGATATAATGTCAGCAAATGTTATAAAAAAAACCCAACCTTAGACCATGTTTGGCAACGTATTAGACACGGGAAAGACTATCTTTCAATTGACAGTTTATTCTATCATTCTAAAGTTTCTATTTGTCAAAAATACAGTACGAATAAAAAGTATTTTTAACATAAGGATGGGGTATATCACTCATTTTCTTTCATTTTTGGAGAGATCTTGAAAAGAAATCACCTGATTATTCTGCCATTTGACAGAATATTTGACCCCCTACTATTCCCAATTGTCAAACAACATTTCAACTCGGATGACTGGATAACTCCCTATTCCACCAACTTGTTCCATTGCCAAACGGGGGCTTCGTAGTTGGTGGGCTCCCAAAATGATCTCATCTATTGTTGCCTCTACACCCATCTTTCTCAGTCGGCTCAAGTTCTCGACAGCCTTTTCTAAACGCGGCCAGGAGAGGTTAAATAGTGAATACTTTAGAATAAGTCTCTTCCCAGAGGCATACAGTGGATAATTCTCAAGACATAATTGGATAGCTCATGGACAAGCAAACATTTTAATAACAGCATTCCACCAAGCTTATTTAACAGTGGTTATAAGAAAAATTGAGTCTCAACTACTCAATGTCGTCAACTCGGTGGATTTAAGAGAAATAAAACAGTCTCAATGCGATGGACATACAAAGTGCCTACTGAAAAAGTGTCGGTGGATAACAGTTAGTCAAGTTTGAATATAACAGATGAACCGAGATTAAGACCATATAAAACCATGTATCCGCTGAATCAAATGGCACGGAAGCTCCCCTTATATTAACACAAGCAACAACAGATTTATTCAGGTAATGAGTAATTATACAGTTAGTTTCTGCTGCTGATGACTCAGACTCCAGGAGGACGTCGTTGATGTGCCGGTTTTGCAACTGCCTGGAGATCAATTTCCCCAACACCACTGGTCACAGAGGATGTCAAATTGCACATTTCCACATTCTTGTCCAGCCCATCATTATCGAATTCAGTGACCTCATCATCTGAATGGGAATCTTCACCAAGTTCCTTCACCTTCCTGAACTCGTCATAGTGAGCCCTCCGGTGCGCTCGAAAGCTCAACCTGCGTCTCTCTGTTTCAGAGTCTGAGGGGATAACAAACAGCCAAGAAATCAAAGGATCAGGATACACTTGGTTCACATTCACTCCAGTTTGTCTACGATAATCACTGGAAGATTCACATTGTGACAGAAACATTAAGAACAGTGAGGCCATTAATTGAATTTTCTTTCACTCAAGAGATTAAAGCTCAAAAACCAACAGTACAAGACATAAAGACAATCATAACATCCAGCTTGGGAAGGAAAATTCTTCTACAAAGCCTACGATGAATCTCAGGCTGAAGGACAGCAAGGATGAAGACATTTAAAAACAATGGTCGTCAAGCGGACAAAACAATCATGTGTAATATATCACCACACTAGTGGAAGCTAAGTCTCAGTGTCTATACTTGACTGGTTCCAAAGCAAGTGCAACTGGTCTGCTAGGTAGCATGCTTCCACGATAAAGAACGTCAATGCCAGAAAAAGGGAATTTGACCACACGAGATGCAATATTATGAATTCGAAATTGTAAATAACCCTATCAGAGGACCTATAGTGATCAAATCCCAACTAGTACCCTTGAAACAACAGAGACATAAAAATCTTGTTTAAACTAAAGAGCGACAAATTAAGCTTATCAATTGCAACCAGTAATAGCTCATAAGAGCTGCATATTTCAAGGATCCTAGTAATCATACAAATCTAAGATCATGCTGTTAACACATGTTTGTCTCTTAAATATTACGATTCCGCATATAATAGAAAACAGGGATAAGGATTTGATGATGATGGTGATTAATAGAAAACAGGTATCATAAAGTGAAATCAATCTCAAACGCAATCAAAATGACAACCAAGAAAAAATTAGACCACACAAACATCAGGGAAAATGGACACCACCTCAGAATCTTCTTCCAGGAACAGACTCTTTTTAATTTTACCACTGTCTAATATATATTGCCAAACATCAAACAGGGATGGCGACAAAATGTGTGAGAATCTCACCAAAAAGCAAAATATGCTGAATAAAGTTTGATTCAGTGATCCGTTAATGATAAATATTCCTTACTAAAACATCTTTATATGATACTGTAAGAAATTTAAAAAATAATTTAAATTGGAACGGCAAAATCGAAAACACTTCAGCGAAATCACAGGGCGTGCCAACACCTTCATCTTGCTCCATTGTGTCTTCCTCGTCTTCAGATCTAGGCCAGGCATCATTAAACCTGGAATGTGTTTCACCAGAACCAACATCATTCAGAGCATCTTGTGTAGATTCTGCATGTGCATCATCACCAATGAGCTCGTCAAAACCTCGATGTGATGAAAAAGAACCTGCAAAAAGGGAAATGTATCCAGTTGAGATCAATCATCATCATTTAGAATACCACCATTAAAATGAAAATATACAATGGACTCGATGGAAAACAAAATGCAGCAGACCATCCTCATCCACCATATGGTGATATGGTGTCTTGGGCTCCGTGATCTTCTGTCTCACTGGTTTGTTTGCCTCAATTTCATTCAAGTTAGCCTCATTCCATCTCACACGAGCCCTAGTAAACGAAACACAAAGTCAGAATAGAATTGGTCCAAAGAAGGCAATCCTATAGATCAAGAGGATAAAACTAAGGTATAAAATTCCAGCCTGGCTATATTCAGCCAAGTTATTGTTTAAAAAGGCAGCGCCTCAAGGCACTAAGGCATATGACTCAAGACAAGGTGCTAGGAAAATGGCTTGAGGCTTGTGCCTCATGCGCCTTTTGTTCATTGAGGCATGCGCTTCCCGCCATTTACTTGAGGGTTACGCCTTGAGGTAGTAAGACAATGAGATGCTTTAAGGTAGATCTAAGGCTTATGTTGCCTTTATTATTTTTAAAATATGATTCAATAATAACAATTCTACTAGATAAACAAAATAAGAGGATTTGAATTAAATCCAACTCTTCTACTTCCAACACCAAAAGGGAGGGCAATAACTGTGGTAGTTCATGCTTCAAGGCCAACTAGTATCCCATGGCTTTCACCCCATAGTTCATTTGTATATCATTAAGTTGAGATAGTATTACCAATGCTAAATCAGCATTATTTAATTTTCTTTGATAATTTTAGCACCTTTCCCTAAAATAGTGAGGCTTACACCTCATTGCGCCTCAAGACTTACACCTTGTAAGGCTCTTGAAAAGAGCCTCACGACTGCCTCAAGTCCTTTTAAACCAACCACCGCCAAAGTTGCACATATCACATATGATAGTGCTGTCATTAGAAATCAATCAACGCGGTCAAGCTCCTTTTTTATCTCCATACTCATAAAAGTGACCCTTTACTTAGCAGTTTGATAATAATGAAGTGACATCCATTCACTGGAACCAAAGAATTCTAGAACTGCATATACATTTTGTAGTCAGTGACCAATTACTTCTTCACCAACTCGCTTCCCTCTTCTATACCTGCAAAACTGTAATCAAGAAAGGACTGGAAGACTTTAGGAGATTGAAAATGAGTAAGCATGTTCTCTAGCTTCTCCAACAAAAGACAACCACAAGGAGGCAATAGCTTTCTGAACAAGGATATAGATTCCAGAATTATGGGCAACACAAAAGGAATGTTCAAGATATCTCCAAAAAGGCAACCATGGGAAGGGAAGGAAATAAGTCAACAAAAGAAGAAAGTCTTTGCTCCACCTACCTGATACTCCAAGTCTTCTCTGACCTTATGCGCCATGAAAAGGAACCTCAACCCCCTAAATGACTAACTTTAACTTATAAAAAAGAGTGCTACTAATGTACATATGTGCTACTATCGACATGGACATCCTTCAAAAAATGGCAACTGATACATGTTCAATGTTATGGATCCAATTTAACTATGTGGTCAAAGGTCCAATTCATGAAGGCAGTTAGTGCTGTCCTAATTCAATACTAGAGTGCATATTGGGTACTTTTATAAAAAAAAATATTTACAGGTATTATGTGTCATTTATGCTACCATGAGCAGTGTAGAACCCTTGAACTGTGACTCTACCATCTTTGAAGTTTGAACAAAAAAGATCAACTGAAAATTGAAAAACCATGTAAATAAAAGCGGGCATCACTAAAATATGAAACAGTGATCTACTGCTTATGGTTGTCATCATTATAAAAGGCTTATATAATGATTCCCATTTACATAGAAAACATTACGAGTTTTTCAAAACATTCTCACAGCAGCATTATTTGGGAAAAAAAGACGACATTGGCTCCATGACAGGACAATCAAGTTTTGCAAGAGTTAAATATTTTTCACTTGGTCAAGTCAGTTACCTCGTTTTTGGACGATTCATCATAGACATCTTCTTTGGACGGCCTAAACACCTTTGTGACTACCAGAATGACCAAATCCTGCAGAATGAAGAAATATGCAACTGCTCATGCCTATTGATTTGTAAAATTGCAAGATACCTGATCTATTTTAACATTCTGATAAGTTTAGCATTTTGCAAAATATCAGAGGCATTATGGCTTGTTGCTCTGTAATGGATTAGCATCTAGAAACTTGAATGCATTAATAAACATAGCTAAGTTGCACACTTTAGCCTCTTAACTTAAAAGTCCACCGCGGGCTTCAACTGAAAGGAAATTCTACATACTGGATAACTCAGTTGGCTACACCCATCACAGGTTAACCATCATGAATTTTATAGATCGTTTCTCTAAGATGTGACCATATATTCTGTAGAAACGGTACTTAAACACCAAAATTATATTAAATTGACCCCTTTCTTAAACACCAAAATTATACTAAATTGACCCCTTTCTTAAACACCAAAATTATATTAAATTGGCCCCTTTAGTATTACGTATCTTATGGTCTTGGCCATTAATCAGCAAAGCACCATCATACTGCATATGATATATTGGAGAGTCTTCTTGTTCCCTCGATCTGGTTAAAAAAAAAGGCACAGGCAACTAACAAAGAAGCAATATTCCAAAGAAAGGTGGTAAGGTCTTTCTCTATAATTCTATGCCTGGCATTTCCTCTATATAATTCATGTCAATCAAGAGAAGAGAACTCGTGGGCTCACAGCTGGATAACATTTTGATGATTGTCAGATGACAATGGATGAGGTGAAGGTTCAGCAAAGGTAATATCAACAGGGAATATGATATTAAGAGTGGTGGAAAAGCAGCACAATTGGGCAGATAACATATTATAATTACATAATGTTTTAAAGAATTGGATGGCATAAGTACATTCAATCCAAATAAAGCATGCTTTTTCTCATCTATCTAAAGTTGGCTCTATAAACACAAAGGAGCATACAACTGGAGTTCCTTCTTGTTATAACATGTGGCTTAAATAGAATGTATGATGCTCCACCCCTGTGGTGAACTTTCATTCATATAGCATCCAGGTAGATTTCCATCTTGTTTTCCACCACGGACGTTGTGAGTTTCCTCCGTTACCATAATGGTCATCTTGCATATCCTATAAGCAACTGCTATGTTCTTAAGCTTGCTAGAGAAGCAAGTATAATTATTTCTCTGGGATGCACACAAAGGGCATCTTGGGGGAGCTATATTTGTAATATGATCATTATTTGAAAAATTGACACCACTTTCTAAAGAAAAATATTTCCCCATTATGGAGAATAGAATGGGAGAGGACTTATTATTGATTACAGAGCGTTCACTACAGGTGTTAAAATTGTTATTGCATATCATAAAACAGCTCATTACATTTTAAGGGTATTAATTTCAAACATAGAAATTGTCAAAAAATGTCATTTTTTGAAATGCTACAATATGCATGAGGAAGAGAGAATTGAAGGGTCATTATCCCCTCATTAACTCATTTCTTCTCCATACTATTTTCAGATTTGGGCAGCAGCAAACCTCCTACAATGTTAGCTCATATGCCAGCTCATTTGTTAGCCATTATAAGACAACTACATTTGAAGTTAGAGGCATGCGTCCCCAAATAGCTGATCCTATAACAACCTCTCTTTCCAGCATTTTAACAGTTTATTTTGTTGCTTAACTATGCGGCCTTTATAATTTCCTCGGCAAACACTGTGAGACTTCTGAACAGTAAAAGATGGTAAACTCTTGACTCTTGCGACAGAATGTGGATGCCTTATTGTTCAGGGTGATTGGACCCAAGTTTCTTTAGTGTTTTTCTTTTTCCTTTGCAGCATTAGCTCAAGACCTAAGTTCCTAATAAATTGATGAAATAAACCAATATCCCACTCCTTCAAGTTACAGCTGCCCTCTTGAGCTAACTCTCTTTATGTTACACAGTAGAGATTCCCATGACAGGTATAATTTTTTAACATCTTGAAATATTAGGACCATTACTTATGAAAAGGGAAAATAATGAAAACATTAAATAAAAATTAGGAGAATGAAGAGAAAATGGGAAAATAAGTTACAAAGCTGAAAATAATCTCTCATTTTTCTTTTCCTTCTTCTTCTTTCATTTTTTTTCCATTTTCCGTTTTATTTATCCTCCTGCTCCTTCCAATTCCAGCACCTATTTTATTCCTCTTTCTCCCTGTTTTGTTGCTTCTCTTGCTTTTTCATTCTTCTTATCCTGCTTATCTTTTCCCTTCTTTTCATACTGTTGAAGTTATTGGGTCATCCAACTCAAAACCTTAAGTCAATAAGTGGAGTAGGTACCATATATTTAAGTATTGATTCTTTTGCCTCGTATCCAATGTAGGACTATTCTAACACATACTTCTCCTCCTCCTCCTTCAGACCTGACTTGGGTGACAGTTTGAATCAAATTTGATGTTAGGGTCAAATGTCAAATCCTTTTTTACCCCTTGTAGAACTAGAGGATTGGTAACACCCATTTTGATTTTGGATTAGCAGGTGCTGAACCTGATCCAAATGGCTGTGTGATCCTGAAAACCACGCTCCAACTCCCAACCTGAAATGCAGTTTGTCTTCCTTTCAAGCCAAGATTGGGTAAGACGGTGCTTAATGTTTCTAGGAGTTGTGATCTGCAATGGATGATTGAAGAGACATGTCTCATCTAGCATTTTGAAAAGTGTGTGCAATCTCTACAATGAAAGATCTAAGAAACATTGAAGCACAGGTGCCACCAACTAGAACAAGCCATTGTCTCTCAGAAAGGCAGCAGAAAGGAGGGTGTGCTAGTTAAACTGGATTTTGAGAAAGCTTATGATCAGGTTAGTTGGTCGTGCATTCAAAAGACTTTTGGTGCCATGGATTTTAATCATGTGTGGATTGGGTGGATCATGAGCTGCATATCCATTGCTAAATTTTCTATATTGTTTCATGGTGAATCTTGTGGATACTTCAAAAGCTCGAGGGGGGTGAGACAAGGAGATCCTATGTCTCCATTGATCTTTATCTTAGTTGGACATATTTCAGTACCCTATGGGATAGGGCGGTAGCACAAGGGCTGGTTGATGGATTTTCTGTGGGAAGGAGTTTTTTGTTGTCACATCTTCAGTTTGCAGATGATACACTGTTGTTCTCCTCTGGAAATGATGCTATGCTTACGAATATGAAGAAGTTACTGACTCTAACCGAAGCCATTACAGGGTTGGCCATTAACTTCCGGAAATATGAGGTGGTAGGAATTAATTTGGGCCAGGAAAGAGTTCAGGTAATTGCTGAGACCTTGACTTGTAAGGTATCCTCCTTCCCAATTTCTTATCTAGGCCTCCCCTTGTCTGATGTTCAATGCAAAGTCAGATACTGGGATAACCTTATTAGAAAGTTTGAGCAAATATTGGAAGGGTGGAAAGTCAAGTTTTTATCAGTTGGAGATAGATGGGTGTTATCTAAATCAATTATATCCTCTTTGGCAACATATTATCTTTCCATATTCAGAATTCCGAAAAAGGTAGAGAGGTTATTAGAATCTAAAAGAAGCCTATTTTTCTGGGAAGGAGGGAAGAGAGAATCAAGATCCTTGCATCTTGTAGCATGGATAAGGTTTGTAGAAGCAAGAGTCAAGGAGGGGTTGGTTTGTTGAAGATTGGGACTTTTAATCAAGCTTTATTGGCCAAGTGGATTTGGAGGATGGGGGAGGAGGAAGATGCTTTGTGGATCAAGATCATTAGGGGGAAATATTATCATGGTACATCTAGATGGAACTTATACCCAAATTCTTTGTCTAATATGTCCCCTATATGGAGAAACATTATTAAGATGACTGATTTGATTGCTCCCTCTATTTCTTTTCAAATTGGTAATGGATCCTCAGTCAGATTTTGGGAAGATAGGTGGATTTCTTTTCAGCCCCTGGCAGCATAATTCACTAACTTGTTTCTGATTTTTGAAGATAGAAACAAATATGTTTCTGAACTGTATTCATATGGACAGTCCAATCCTTGGAACTTGACATTTAGAAGAAATCTTACAGCTCGAGAAACTCAAGAATTGGTGGTTGTGCTGAATACCATTCAGAATATTGGGTTACAAAGAAACTGTGTTGATACAAGACTTTGGGTTTGGAACTTTAAAGGAATATTTTCTGTTAATGCTATGTTAAGAGTGATCAATGACAGTGGTGTTAGAGTGTCCTGGGAACATATTGTCTGGTCCAAGTTTTTACCTTGTAAGATCAATCTCTTCCTTTGGAAGATGGCTTTGGGAAGGTTACCCACGATGGACAGACTCAGAAGATTTTTTCCTGTGCAGAAACTCAACTGTATTTATTGTGGAAGATTTATTGAGGAGGCTGATCATATGTTTTGCCATTGTGGAATTGTCTATGCTTGGTGGTTGTCTTGTTGCAGATGCCTCAAGGTCACCTGGGAGGAACCCCCCTCAATTCTTCAGATGTTGGATGGGTGAGCCAAGCTGTGTCCTTACACAGCTGAGAGGGGCCTATGGTCAATCATCCTTCCAGCATTTTTGTGGGGAGTGTGGACTGAAAGGAACTTTAGAAGATTCAGGAATGAGTTTGTTAGCTTCTACATCATCATGGGCAAGATTGTTAAATTGGTTTCTGATTGGGGAAAAGCTGCAAGATTAGTGGTGGATCCAAAGTCCTCTCCTCTTATGTCTGATTTGCAGCAACGGTTGAGAATGTATGGCTGAGTCTGTAATTTTGTTGCCTTTTGTTTGTTATATCTTATCTTTTTGATAAGATATATTGGGGGGAGGGTTCTTTGGACAAGGGGTTTTAACATTGTAACGGGTTTGTGGGTGTTTTTGAGAGGTGTTTTGCTCTCTGTTGTACATATTGTATTTATCTTTTTAATGAAATTGTGACCTATTGGTCACCTTCCAAAAAAACTACCATACACTTTTCCAGTAATATTAATAATTCTACGAAAAGAGAACTATCTGCAATAGATAGAAATTCAGAATTCTCAACCGCAGTGAGAGTGCTTCTATTCTTCTGATGCGAGATAGACATAATATTGCTCCAAGGAATGTGACAACATGCACTATAAGTTCAGTAAAATTTAGTCTAAGACAGACATTAGAGCCAACAAAGAAAGAGAAACATTGGAAGGCATGAAAGCTGTGCATAGAATGCATACTTTCACATCTATCACCTCAATGAGTTCCTTACAGCCCTTGTGACTTGCTAACAAGATGTCTAGTTTCCATGTCACAATAGATCTATCATTCAGGAAATTTGGTTGGGATAGTATCCTACTGTCCACAATTCCACATGACACCTATCAAGCAGACATATTCTGCTATTTGTCTCCCTCGTTCTAAGATAAATATACTAATGATTGGCATACTAGCTGTACAATACATTCAAGCAGTCTGCTACATGCTCCCCTTAGAATGCCACAAGGGCACTGTCCACAATATATAACAGCACTTCAACGTATTCGACAGCAGTGTGAATGATTGCATTATATCTTCCGAGGAAGGGCTAAACCACAAGCTGAATCCACAAGCAAAATTAGTAGAAACCAAAAGAGGCCCTCCTCAAAAAATGCCAACTTGCTTCGAAAGGCTGAGAAGATCTTTCTCCGACAGCCAATAGAAAGCAGAAGAGGACCACCTCAAATAAAAATGTCAACTTGCTTCAGATACCTGAAGAAAGCTTCCTTCTGGCAGCCAATCTGGTGTTGCGAGCGGTCACAAGTGATGCATCAAGTCTCTCACGAAACCAATTAACATGCAAAAAATTGAAGCAACTGCTAGATATATATCGAGGGAAGCGCAAGGGATCTGGGAGCAGAACTCTATTCCTTGGCCGCAAACCTTATTGCAAACGAACTCAAGTACTGCCTTCGCGGATTCAGGCTGGAAAGTATTGGTATGGCCTTCAGCTACTCCTCCACCCTAGAAGAGCATGGGCAAGTCGCCGGGAGCAGCACGGTAGACCAGGCGGTGAGGGGAAGGAGGCAATCAAGAGTGCACAAACGCAGAGAGAGAGAGAGAGAGAGAGAGAGAGATGAAGGGGTGGGGGTTGTTGTGGTGGGGTTGTGCTGTGGAGTGGCCAACACGATGGGCGGTACAGAAAGCTGGTGGATGCGGAATGACTGGTTCTTACAGGATAGTTAACGGGTAATCTTCGTGGATCAGGATGCATAACATGAGTAATCCTTGCTGCAATGCCTTCCAATGGCAATGCGGACATTACAGTGGGTAAAAGAATTCTATTTTTTAAATTTTTATAGGTCGGTTCCGAGGTCTTCTTCCAGCTGTATAGTGCAATGGTGGCCTAATTTTTTTTTGAAAAATAAAAAATTATTATTGAGTTCAACCCATTAAGAGACGCTTTTCACCGTTCATTGAGTCGATTTTTGATTTTTAGAATTTTTTTGGATTGCTCAATCATACATTGCACTGTATGACCGGGTAAGAGACTTATGACCCGACCTAAAAAAAATCTAAAAATTAAAAAATCCTCTATCTATTACAATGCCCCCGTTACAATTGGAGGGCATTACAACCAATATTACTCTATACATAGTTTACCGATTATTCAAGTATTCAGCTTATTAAAAAATAAAAAGATAATTCGATTATCTAACCGATTATTAGTCTGTAGGTAAGTTAATGGACATATTTTCTAAACCAATAGTGATTGGGTTGCAAATCTACTTCGGATCCACATGGAACTTGCACCATTTACATCCTTAGTATAAAAACATTGCTTTATTACTTTTTTGCAATTGAGCTGGATCTATTGAAATTACTTTGTCATCCAACTCAAAACTTCAAGACACTAAGTGGAGTAGGCACCGTGCATTAATCATGTTTTGGTTTTGTCCCTTTTTTGATATGGGACTATTCTCATATGCTCCCTTACATGTAAATCGATTTTAGATTCTGTCACATGGAACCGTAAAAATAAGGTTTGTGGCTTGATTCTTGACCATAAACACTAATACTATATTAAAGTTACTGAGCCATCAAACTCAAAATCTTAAGGCATTGAGTGAAGTAGACACCATATATTTAAGCATTGTGGGACTATTCTAACACACTCCTTCACAAGAAGATCAATTTTAAGTTCTATCATGTGAACCATAAAGACATGTGTATGGCCTGGTTCACAACTATGTTAAAGTTATTAGGTTATCCAATTCAAAATTTAAAGCATTGAGTAGAGTAGGCCCCCACGCGATAAACATATTTTGATTTTAACTTGTTTTCAATGTAGGACTATTCTAACATGATTAACTAAGTCACCAAACTCGGTGATTAACTTAGAGATCACTTTGAGCCATTAGGTTGGTTGGCTTCTGCCCATGTCCTCTTTTTGGAAGGTCTCGGATTTGAGTCAGTCAGGAGTTAAAAAACACTTCCTGTCATTCGACTTTTAGTATGCCGTGAATTTTTTTCCCTTGTCTGTGAAATTATTTACCACATAGACCAATTTGCTTCTTGAATTATTGCTTAATTAGCCGGAATAATCGGACTGTACGGAATTCTGACCATTTAAAAGGAAATATTGGACGTTACTTGGAATTGAACTGTAGTCCCATATATATAGAGGCGTGTTGGAGATAGTCTCACATCAGATATTCTATGAAATCACTACTATTAATGATATGACTCCTTCAACTCAGCACCTAATTTTAAGTTGAAACATTGAGTGGACCCAATACCAAAATCTTTACATATCTTAATTTATTTAAGACTCCCTACTACTTTGCACGGACGAACTATGGAATATAAGTACGATCAACATGTGATTTCATTTAAAAATGTAACCGTTAGTGGGTCACTCGATAATCCACCTAATTATTAAACTCAGGGTAGAACTTTGGATATAATTTTCAATGAAATCTTATCATTAAATATAAACCTGCCGAGTTGGCCGTGGGACTTCATTCATAGTGGGAATTCATAATATGCTTTCAAGGGTGTCATTAATTGTTAAGCAGCAATACCATGATCATTAATTGGGCTAGACGTTACGTTAATGTCCCAATAAAATGCGTGGGATCAGATTTTTAAGGCCATTTCAAGTTTAAACACAAATCGATGAAGACGACATTGAAGATGTGTTTCCATATCCTTAAATTTTTCTGCTTTATGCTTTCAGGTGGAAGAGTACGTGCCGGTGTATCACTTTCTTTTACTACATTTAAATTAAGAATCATTTATAAATTAGAGTATATCTAAAGATTTGAAATTACGTCCCTACAAAAACATTATAGTTACCACTGCCATTTAGGTGACAGATTAATTAAACGGCGTTTGGCCTTTAAAGCTCATTGAGGGATGCAAATGGATTGGATGCGGTGTGAATTTAAGATAGATCCGTGACCGTATCCGTTATATTATCAATTTTAAAAAAATATCTGTTAATTATTCTATAAGATAGTAATCAATCGGATAATTAAATCTTCAATGTACCATATATATATATATTCGGTCATAAAAAAATTGTATATGCTACACAGAGATTTAGAAAAGCTATCTATTAACTGGCTTATTAACTAATGATGGATCGAATAATGGAATTACCGGTTACCATTTGCATCCCTGATTGCACCTCCTGCATAACGGTGCAACAACCGTGCACTATGTGATATATAAGGTCGGTACCCATATATTGGTCGGGTAACCATTGCAGCTCCACCACGTAGGTGCCAAACAGTTACTTAACAAATTGCTCGGATGCCACCCCACGTGTAGGGCTGCAAACAAGTCGAGTTGAGTTGAGTTGTATTATATTCAAGTTTGATTAGATTAATTTTAATCGAGTTCGAGGTCGAGTTCGGGTTCGATTCGAGTTTTTATATTAGTTGTTTCGAGTTGGGTATTGAATAGCTCACGAGTTTAATTAATTTATGATATATTTAATTTTGTTTTTTATTTAAAATATATAAACTCAAATTAAACTATGATGAATAACAAGTTGTTTGCGCCCTTAGTTATTTGATATAAAATTCTATAAGATATTAGAATATCTTATTAATTAATATTATTTATGATTAGAATAATGAAATAAATAGTTAAAAAGTATCTTAATGAGCATTTAAATGAATTCTTAGCGAGTATTAAAACGTGCTCTCAACGAGTACTTAAACGAACTTGTTAACGAGCATATTCAAGTCGAGTTTGCTTGTATTAAAATTTGACTCATTTAATGAATCAAACTCAAAATTTTGTTCAAACTTATTTATTTAACTTAATAAACAAGTCGAATTAAACAGTTCTACTAGTTATTTATTGATGCGGCAGAATCCGATTCGGCCCATTGAAGCAGGCCCAAACCCCATTCAGCCCAACAGTAGCAGTATTAGGCCCTCCGGCAGCCTTCGGCCCGTTAGCGGCCCAGCAGCCCTCGGCCCATAAGCGGCCCCGTCGCTCCCGGCCCAGCAGGCTTCAGCCCGTCAGCGGCCCACCAGCCTACGGCCTGGGAACAGCACGGCGGCCCAGGGCCCAGCAGGCTTCGGCCCGTCAGCGGCCCAGCCCCCTTCGGCCCGGTAGCCGAATCCGGCCCACTCCGGTGGCGGATCAGACGCTATGGCGGTTTGTCAGTAAGCCTCCTTTTAGTCCTATATCGGCTGCCACCGTTAACCATCCGCTACCCTCCGCTATAAGTATCCTGCTATTTGTGGCCAAGGGGGTGGGTGGGAAAAACGGATGCCCCCCTAAGCTTCCGAAACCCCTTAAAGGACTACTGTCCGAATAGTGTTCTAGCTATTTCTTCTTGCTTCCTGAATCGAATCTTCTTCAGAAGCTAACTTGACCGTCGGAGGGGGTTCCCCAGGGCTGACGCCCGGGACTCCTGCTGACTGGTTCTTCTTCTTCTTTCCCTCCTGCAGGGGCTCGGTTCGAATCATCGCCGACTTCCCCGAGTCGGTCTCGGCCGCCGACCTCGGACTCCTCTCCCCGGTCTCGACGCCGAACGCCGGCTGCCCCAAGCCAGGAGACTCGGTCTCGCGCTGAAGTAGCCTTCGGACTCGCCGTCCGAGGGCAATCCCGTCGGTCGCCCCGCGCCAGGAAGCTCGGCCTCGCGCTGAAGGTGCCTTCGGACCCTCTCGTCGGAGAGCGAGCCGTCCCCCCGTCCGATCTCGGACTTTCCGGCTTCTGCTCCGACGCTCGTCGACCGCTCCGCCGACAGGAGCTCCTGCTCGCGCCGCGCCTTCGTCCGACCGAAGGAGCAGCGGCTCACTATCCAAGAGCAGCTCCGGCGGCAGATCGCGCCCCCCGCGGGCGGATCCTCTTCATTCCGAAATAGCCTCGGCTTCGCCCTGTTGTGGATCCCCGTCGGGTCCCCTCGTCACCATTCGATCCGGACCGGCTCCGGATCCTCCTTGTTTCGGATCCCCGTTTGCGGGATCCGGTCGTGATAGATCCAGTCTACATCACGTGGCGCCGTCTGTGGGAAACCAACAAAACAAGTCATGTCTCAGCGACCTGTGACCCGACGATCCGGGCAGAGCGAAGCGGAAGCGCGGGAGGCTTCGACACAGATGCCGCTTTCCGAAGGCGCGCCATCTGCCCCGCCGAACCCGCCTCTGCCGACCATCCCGGAGTCCTTCGGCTCGGAAGACCGAGTGGGGGTACTCCAGCAGCAGGTGGCCACGCTGGCCGCTGCCGTCACGTCCCTAGCGCCTCTTCAGGAGATGGTATCTGCCATCGCCCAGCGCATGGGACTGACGGGGCAGCCTCCCCAGCAGGCGCCGCTCCCCCCGCTCTACTCAGTACAAGACGTCCGGTTCCGACCGGTGCCTGCGCCAGCCTCTCTCTACGAAGCTGCGGCGGCGCGCAGCGAGCCCTCGGCATTGCCTGCCCGAGCTCCCCGCGTCGATCGCCCGACGGAGCAGGATTATGCTTCGTCGGAGTACCATCCGGCCCGCACCGGAGGGCCATCCGTCGCCACCTCGGCCGCCCCGGACCTGGACCAGCGGCTGACGGCGATGCGCAAGGAGATGCAGCAGATGGTGTCCCGGCCTCACGGGGCGCCCCTCGCCAGCAGCATCCTGGAGCAGACCCCGTTCACGGCGGAGCTCCTGGCCACTGAGGTGCCCCCCGACTTCAAGCTGCCGAAGGGCCCTCCCTATGATGGGATGACAGATCCGGTCTGTCATTTCCGGAAGTTCAACTCCTACCTCCGGGTCCGGGGGATCTCCGAGGCAGTCCGCTGCCGTCTCTTCCCCCTCACCCTTGAAAAGATCGCCCTCACCTGGTTCGAGACGCTGGCCCCCAACTCCATCCACTCCTTAGCACAGTTGGGCCAGTTGTTCATCGACCAGTTCTATGATGCCACCCGGCAGAGCAAGACCTCCGCTAGTCTGCTGGCTATTCGGCAAGGTCCTGCCGAGACTCTCCAGGACTACTTCACCAGGTTCCGGACCGAGGCCGCCCAGATCCCGAACCTCGACAGCTCAATCGCGGTTTCGGCCGTGATCAGCGGGTGTCGGGACGAGGGGCTCCTCGGTTCCATTGGGAAGCGCCATCCCCCGACCTTCCAGGACCTCGTGGCACGGGCCCACAAATACATCAACCGGGAGGCCCTGATGCTGTCCAGAGGAAGAGGCGCCACCGAAGCCATCTCGGCACCTGCTCCCCAGGTGGTCCGACCTCGGCCGGAGGACCAGGAGTCCTCGCGAAAGCGCTATCGCAGGGAGGAATGGGACAGGGAGAGGCGACGGGACGCGCAGCCGCGGTACCTACCCTTACCTGCTCCCCCTTCCCGAATGCTCATGGAGGTGAAAGGCATGCTCCGACGGCCCGATCGCATCAAGACCGATCCTCGCCGAAGGGATCCCGGCAGGTATTGTGAATACCACCGGGAGATCGGCCACACGACGGATGAGTGTCGGCAGCTCCGGGAAGAGATTGACCGCATCATCCGGGAGGGGAGACTGCCGCAGTACCGCCGGGAGCAGCCACCGCAACAGAACCGGGACGCCCCTGCAGCGCCCAAACAACAGCAGCCCTCAGCAACAGAAGCCGCTCCTCCGCCCAAAGCCACCTCGGCCCCGGTTGAATCATCCCATCAAAGACCCAGTTCTGGGTCTATCATGATGATATCCGGAGGACCGGGGGAAGGGTCCAGGCCGCGGCAGCGTAGCACAGTAGCAGCAGTTGAGGGCGAGCCGAAGAAGCCTCGTCTGGAAGACATCACCTTCGGCGCCGAGGACCTGACGGATGTTCAGGTCCCTCATGACGACGCTCTCGTCGTCAATGCTGTAATCCACAACTACGATGTACATAGGATCTTTGTGGATAATGGAAGCGCCCCAAACATCTTGTTTTACGACTATTTTGAAAAGTTGGGATTGAGTGAGGCTAACATGAAACTTCACCGGGGCCCCCTCTACGGTTTTAACGGCTCGCCTTGCGGAGTAGAGGGCATTGTCCGGCTTCCTGTAACCTTAGGCTCCGCCCCCCGGCAATTAACCATTGAAACAGACTTCGCCGTTGTGAAGATCGAGTCAGCCTACAACGCCATATTCGGCCGGAGGCTCATCGGCGGAATCGGAGCCGTACCTTCATCCTTCCATCAGAAACTGAAATTCTATACCAATTGTGGGATAGGCGAAGCCAAGGGAAGCCAAGAAGCCGCTCGGCAATGCTACATGATTTCGGTCAAAGGGAAGAACGCAGCTGAAACCCTAGCGATCGAGTCATCAGCCGAAGCATCTCCGGGAGAAGCACTCCTCGCCGTCCCTGTTCCAGGAGGCGAAGGACGAGTCCTGATGATAGGCTCCGGCCTGGAGAAAGGTGAAGCAGAGAAGCTTACCGAGTTCTTGAAAAAGAACCTCGACATCTTCGCCTGGTCTCCGGCAGACATGCCCGGGGTGGACCCGGAGGTAGCAGAACACCGACTCCATACCAATCCCGATCAGCCTCCGGTGAAGCAGAAGCGGCGCACCTTCAACCCGGAAAGGAGAGCCGCCATCCAGGCTGAAGTACAAAAGGGACTGGACGCCGGACATCTCCGAGAGGTGCATCATCCAGACTGGATAGCCAATGTGGTCATGGTGCCAAAGAAAGATGGCAAATGGCGCATGTGCGTGGACTTCACCAACCTCAACAAGGCCTGTCCAATGGACAGCTTTCCACTGCCTCGGATAGACCAGGTGGTGGACGCCACTTCTGGCCACGAGCTCTTAAGCTTCCTCGACGCCTATTCAGGCTACCACCAGATCCGGATGCATCCGGACGACGAGAGCAAGACCAGCTTCACCACCGATTTGGGTCTATACTGCTACACCCGAATGCCCTTCGGTCTGAAGAACGCCGGCGCAACATATCAGCGACTGGTCAACAAGGTATTCGCCGCGCAGCTCGGCCGAAACATGGAGGTCTATATAGACGACATGTTGGTGAAGAGCCGCGTTGCTGCGGAGCATCTGGCCGACCTGGCCGAGACTTTCTCCGCCCTCAGGCGGTACAAGATGAAGCTGAACCCGGCCAAGTGCGCCTTCGGGGTAGCCTCCGGCAAGTTCCTCGGCTACATGGTCACGCACCGAGGGGTGGAGGCTAATCCCGAGAAGGTTTCGGCCATTATAAAGATGCGCCCCCCGGCTAACCTCCGAGAGGTACAGAAGCTGAACGGGAGGATCGCAGCTCTCAGCCGCTTCATGTCCAGGGCGGCCGACTACTGTTTTCCCTTCTTCAAGCTGCTGAAGAAGGCCAACAACTTCGACTGGACGGAAGAGTGTCAGACAGCCTTCAATCAGTTGAAGGCCTACCTCTCCAAAGTCCCCATCCTGTCAAAACCGATTTTCGGGGAGCCTCTGAGCCTATACCTCGCAGTCTCCGAGACGGCCCTCAGCACCGTCCTCGTCCGAGAACAAGAAGGCATTCAGAAGCCCGTTTATTACACCAGCCGAGCCCTTCAGGGAGCGGAACTCCGGTACCAAGCCCTGGAAAAGTTGGCTCTGGCCCTCATCACTTCTGCAAGAAGGCTTCGGCCGTACTTCCTGGCCCATTCTGTGAAAGTCCTCACCAACCAGCCCTTGAGGCAGGTTCTCTCCCGACCAGAGGTGTCCGGCAGGCTGGCGAAGTGGGCAATTGAGCTAGGAGAGTTCGACATCTCCTACGCCCCTCGAGTAGCAATAAAAGCCCAAGCATTGGCAGACTTCATCGCCGAACTTACCCCCGGCGCTTGCGCGACGCCGCAGCCAGAACCCGAGGTGGCCGAAGCCGAGGCTCTTTCAGCACCCGCACCACCGGACGAATGGCGACTCTTCGTGGACGGCTCCGCGTGCTCCACGGGCAGTGGCGCCGGATGGATCCTGGCATCACCCGAAGGAGTCGTGACGGAGTACGCCCTGCGTTTCTCCTTTCCTGCGACTAACAACGCCGCCGAGTATGAAGCCCTCATTTCCGGCCTCCAAGCCGCGAAGAAACTCGGCGCCCGGAACTTAAAAGCCTTCAGCGATTCCCAGTTAATCGCCGGCCACGTCTCCGGGGAGTATGAGGCTCGGGACGCAGTGATGGCCTCTTATCTCCAGGTAACTCGCAAGATCCTCGCTCAATTCGATTCTTGTGAAATCGTGAGGATCCCGAGAGCCGAGAATACCCGGGCCGACGCCCTTTCCCGGCTGGCGTCAACCCAAGACGGGGGCGGAGGCCGGATGATCCTCGTCGAGGAGCTCGCCGAACCCAGCCTCGGCGAAACCGAAGCCATGCAGATTGCTGAAGCAGAAGCCGAGACATGGATGACTCCCCTCATCGCTTTCCTTCTCCAAGGAGAAGTCCCTCCAGATCCTAGGGAGGCGAAGCGCATCCGGCAGCGCTCATCCCACTTTCTCCTTTTGGACGGGGTGTTGTACAAGAAATCATTTGGCCGACCTTTGCTGCGGTGCCTCGGCCCGGCCGAGGCCGATTACGCCATAAGGGAAGTCCATGAAGGGGTGTGCGGGGCGCATGCGGGAGGAAGGGCCCTGGCTCACAAGCTCCTAAGGCAAGGCTACTGGTGGCCCACGCTTCGAGAGGACGCTTTAGCCCTCGTACGGCGCTGCGACCAGTGCCAGAAGTTTAGCTCCCTCATTCATCAGGCAGCCACCCTTCTGACCCCATTATCTGATCCCTGGCCTTTCGCCCAATGGGGAGTCGACATCCTGGGACCTTTTTCCGTCGCCACCGGCCAAAGGAAATTCCTCATCGTGGCAGTCGACTACTTCACCAAATGGGTCGAGGCCGAACCCCTCGCCTCAATAACCGACAACAATGCTTGGAACTTCGTGTGGAAGTCCATCATTTGCCGGTTCGGCGTCCCTCGAGCCATCATCTCAGACAACGGAAAGCAGTTCGATAGCCGACGGTTCCGTGATAACTGCGCCAGCTTCGGCATACTCCACAAGTTTACTTCGGTAGCGCATCCTCAAGCGAACGGCCAAGCCGAAGTCACTAACCGAAGCCTTTTACAGGGATTGAAAACCCGACTCGGCGAGGCTAAGGGCCGATGGGTGGAAGAACTGCCGAGTGTCCTGTGGGCCTATCGGACGACGAGCCGAACCCCCACCGGCGAAACTCCCTTCTGCATGGCCTATGGGGTAGAGGCCGTCATTCCCATAGAGATCGGCCTCCCTTCTCCCAGAGTCATTGCCTATAATACGGAAGCCAATGAGGAAAGTCTGAAAGACCACTTGGACCTCATTGAGGAGGTCCGAGATAAAGCTCGTATCCGACTGGCGGCTTATCAGCAACGAATGGCCAAGTACCATAACACTCGAGTAAAGCCCCGGAGCTTTGAAGTGGGGAATCTCGTGTTAAGGAATGCCCATGCTTCCAAGCCAGCCGAAGCCTCGGGGAAGCTTGCCCCCAACTGGGAGGGGCCCTACCGGGTCAGAGAGGTAATCAGACGAGGAGCTTACCGGTTGGAAACCCTTTCGGGCCAACCCCTTCCTCGCACATGGAATGTGGAGCCCCTTCGGCGTTATTACATGTAAGTCAACTCTCCCCAGGCTTTTAGCCGGAGGCTATAAATAAAGGAACTCGCTTTCTTTCAGAAAAACTTGTTATGGTTTTCTATAAGTCTGTGTAAACCGTATCGGGAGTGGCTTCGGCCATGCAAACCGTATCGGGAGCGGCATGGTATTCTCTCTAAGTCCGTGTAAACCGTATCGGGAGTGGCTTCGGCCATGCAAACCGTATCGGGAGCGGCATGGTATTCTCTCTAAGTCCGTGTAAACCGTATCGGGAGTGGCTTCGGCCATGCAAACCGTATCGGGAGCGGCATGGTATTCTCTCTAAGTCCGTGTAAACCGTACCGGGAGTGGCTTCGGCCATGCAAACCGTATCGGGAGCGGCATGGTTTTCTATAAGTCCGTGTAAACCGTACCGGGAGTGGCTTCGGCCATGCAAACCGTATCGGGAGCGGCATGGTTTTCTATAAGTCCGTGTAAACCGTATCGGGAGTGGCTTCGGCCATGCAAACCGTATCGGGAGCGGCATGGTATTCTCTCTAAGTCCGTGTAAACCGTACCGGGAGTGGCTTCGGCCATGCAAACCGTATCGGGAGCGGCATGGTATTCTCTCTAAGTCCGTGTAAACCGTACCGGGAGTGGCTTCGGCCATGCAAACCGTATCGGGAGCGGCATGGTTTTCTATAAGTCCGTGTAAACCGTATCGGGAGTGGCTTCGGCCATGCAAACCGTATCGGGAGCGGCATGGTATTCTCTCTAAGTCCGTGTAAACCGTACCGGGAGTGGCTTCGGCCATGCAAACCGTATCGGGAGCGGCATGGTATTCTCTCTAAGTCCGTGTAAACCGTACCGGGAGTGGCTTCGGCCATGCAAACCGTATCGGGAGCGGCATGGTATTCTCTCTAAGTCCGTGTAAACCGTACCGGGAGTGGCTTCGGCCATGCAAACCGTATCGGGAGCGGCATGGTATTCTCTCTAAGTCCGTGTAAACCGTACCGGGAGTGGCTTCGGCCATGCAAACCGTATCGGGAGCGGCATGGTATTCTCTCTAAGTCCGTGTAAACCGTATCGGGAGTGGCTTCGGCCATGCAAACCGTACCGGGAGCGGCATGATTCTCTTGAAGCCCGTAAGCCCTTTTCGATCCGACGAATGGCTTCGGCCATGCAATCCGGATCAAGGCGCAGCATATTATTCTCCAGGCGATATTCTACCAACGGCCTGTCCAAACCTACGACGGATCTCGGCTTCGCGGAATATGGCCAAAAACAGGAGACAGATCTACCCAAGTCAAACAGGGGACAGCCAGGTAAAGCCAAAAACCTTCCTTCCATTTTCTAAAGCAAAAGGAGATACAAAGCTCAGCCGTACGCCTGGCCAAGAGCTTACAAAAGTAAAGCAAAAAGAAAACCGAGGGGAACCCTCGTATCAGTCCTCGACAACCCCCTCCTCCTCCACCTCGACGACGTTTCGGTCAGGAGAAGGAGAGGGAGAGTCGACGACCTGCACCGCTTCAGAAGCGGCGCCTTCAGCAAGGGCATCTTCAGCAACAGCCTCTTCGGCATTGGCCTCTTCGGCATTGGCCTCTTCGGCATCGGCCTCTTCGGTCTCGGCCTCCTCGGCACCGGCCTCCTCGGCATCAGCTGGAGGCGGGGCCCTTTCCGCCACGAGCTCCTCCCACCAGGATAAAAGCTCCCGGGCTTCCTCGCCCTTTGGCATGGCTTCCCCGGTCAGATCGACGCTCGGGCAGGCCCTCTGGGCGACTGCTAGTCCGAGGTCAAAAACCGCGGAAGAAGCCTGCAGCTGGGCTTGGAGGATCTCCTGGGCATAGTCGTTCTCGGCCTTGTAGTTGGCCACGGCCGACTCCGCTGCCTTTCCCAGTTCCCGCTTCAAGGTCGACACCTCCTCGATAAGGCGGCGCTTCTCCGAAGCTCGCCGAGCCTCCCTGTCCTGGGTCTGGGCTTTGAAAGTCCGGAATTCGGACTCGACCGCCGCAAGATCGCTCTCGGCCTTCTTCTTGGCCTCGGCGGCGGCACGGGCCTCTGCTGCCCTCTTCTCCAGCTGCTTCCGCGCTCGGGCACTCGCAGTCACGAGCTCCTCAACTAGGGGCTCGATGCGAGGAGCCGCCGAAGTGCCTCCCCCCGAACCAACCGGATCCACCTCGGCTTCCAGAAGCTTACGCTGGAGCAGCTCCTGACGATGCATCAGGACACGGCTCGTCATCGAAGCCTGCGGAGCGAGGGCAGATGAGGGCCAGTAGAATCAGAAGAAGTAGCTGAAGATGAGCTGAAACACTTTCGGGGTGCTCACCTGAACCGACAGACGGGCACTCATCTCCGTCAGATCGGTGATGGAGTGGGCCTTCAGCTCCTCGAAGATTGAAGGGAGAGTGAGGCTGTTGAGCAGACGAAGGCACGTCTGCGGGTCCTCCATGCTCTCCCCCGATGCGGGGTGCCGCCGCCCGAGCTGCGCCCGCGGTTCGGCATCTCCTCCATCGGCTCCTGCCGATACGGCCGGAGGGGAGTCACCCCTCGGCATCTCAGGAGACGCCAACCTTGCAGCCCTTCGGGCCCCGGCGCTCCTCCTGATTAGCTGAGCTTCCACCTCTCCCTCGGCCTCCTCTACCCGGGGGCGCTTCGACGCTCGGCCGCCTCCCCGAGAGGCAAACTTAGTCTTCTGCTCCCTCTCAAGAGCAGCGGCGACTGCACGACCCTCGGCGGAGGCCGCAGTCCCGAGGCCCCCGCCTCTTGTCCTCGGACCCCCGGTACCTCGGACAGGCCTGCTCACCGCCTGCGCGGCCGGCGCCCGGCGCGAAACGCGCTGATCCGATAGCTGATCGAGGAGGGCATCGAGCTGGGCCATTGCTGCAAAGCAAGAAAGGGATATCAGAAGCCAAAAACAACGATCGAGTAATAGACTCAGAGCCGACTTACCCTCGGCCGAAACTTCGTCAGCCTCCAAAGCCGGAAGAGCTTCGGCCGGAGGAGCGGCAGTCCTTCCCCTGCGGTCCCGCGGAGTCTTCCCGGGAGGTAGGTACGGAAAGACCCGCTCCGGATCACGCTTAGGGTCCGGCCAAACTCCGGCACCTATCAACCGCTCCGCGTCGGAAAGAAGCACCGAGACGTCGTAAGGGGCCTTCGCCTAAACGTGACCCACGATAGTACTCTGAACGGGAGACAGAACAGGAGGTCCCGAGAGTCCTTCGGCCAGCGGCACCCATTCGGTGGGGAAGGGCCACACACCCTTCTCCTTCTCCGGCAGAGAGACGAAGATAAACTTCCTCTTCCAGCCATGGATAGACGAAGGCTTCCCAGAGAAAATCCTCCGGCCAACCCGGGGGACAAAGCAGTACCATTCCGACTTCCCCTGCGTCTGGATCTTGAAGAGATAGCGAAAGACATTGAGGGAGGGGCGGATTTTCACGTGAGCGAAGACGCTCAGGAATCCGTACACAGTGCGCCAAGAGTTGGGGAAGAGCTGAGAAGGGGCCAGCCCGTAGAAGCTAAGAAGATTGACGACGAAGGTGGGGAGAGGGAGACGGAATCCCGCCTCAAAGCTATCGACGTAAATAGAAAAAGACCCCGGGCGAACGGTATTTGCCCTAGTGGCGGAATCGGGCCGATGGGGGGTCGTCCAAGAGGGAAGCTGAAAGTAAGAAACTAAGTTCCTCACCTCTACATCCGAAAGGGCACAGCTTGCCCCCAAAGCAACATCCGGGAGGCGGCGTTCCGAGGTGGAAGCCTGGCCCGAGTCCCGAACTTCTTGGAAAGCCTCGGCCCCGGAAGCCTCGGCCTCGGAAGCCTCGGCCTCGGGAGCCTCGGTCTCAGAAGACTCGGTCCCAGAAGCCTCGGTCCCAGAAGCCTCGGCTCCAGAAACCTCAGTCCCGGAAGTTTCGGACCCGGAGCTTTCGGACTCCCCGGACATCGCGGAAGTAAGAGATCCCGAGGCAAGAGGGTCCGACAGGGAAGACTTGGGAGAATTGGGGGGAATGTACTCCTCGTCCGAAGGGGTAATCTCACTAGAAGAGCTCCGGACCATAAAGCCGCGGAGGGAGGGAAGAAGACTGAGGCTTACTCGCAGAAAGAAGGAGAGGATCTCTCCTGAACCAGGCGTCGCCTCAAGCCTCCAGACTCCACAGGCAATGCACTCTGAGGGACGAAGAGCCTCCCCCGGTAGCCGACGAAGCTCGGATGAAGCCTTCAGGAAACTGGCCTCTCGCAGGAGAAGGAAGAAGAGCTCGGGCAGTTGCGGGGGGAACGTAAGCGCGGTAGCAAGAAGAGGAACAGTGCCCCGCAGAGGGCCTGTATTTATAGAGCCCGGTCGATACGCCTCCCGCCGAAGCCTGCGGCCGAGATCGTCCCGCTCGTCCCGTCGCTCCTTCCGGATGCCCGCCACGTGTGCCATCCTTCGGCAATGATGGCGGACCGGCTCCGGGACTTGAGGCAAGAACGATCAGCGGCTGACAGCACTCCGACCCTTCGGCTAACCACTCGGATGCCCGCCACGCGTCCCGATCCGCAGGCGACAAAGGGAGCGGCGGCAATCCGAGCGGAGCCTCGGGCAGAGAGCCGGGGCGATCCGCGACCCACGGGCGGTCGGGATCCGTTTGTGTTTTTTCCAGAGCGGCTGGATGCGCGACGCGTGTCCCGTGCTTCCTCGCGAGGCGACGCGCCGTCCCGTCCATTTAATGAGGCCTGACACGGGTCAGAGGTACCTACCCTTCGGCTTCTCAGCCCTCAGCCTTCGCCGACCCTCTGAGCAAGGACAAAGCGACCGCACGGCCCTCGGCCGACCGAGGGCCTCCTCTTCCAGAAGAAGGGGGAATACGACTCCCAGGAAGACGCCTGCTGTGATTTTCTTTCTTTTCTGGCAGTTTCAGGCTATACTCTTGCGATCTCAGAACTGAGGAAGACAAGAGTGGGGGGCTATGTGATGCGGCAGAATCCGATTCGGCCCATTGAAGCAGGCCCAAACCCCATTCAGCCCAACAGTAGCAGTATTAGGCCCTCCGGCGGCCTTCGGCCCGTTAGCGGCCCAGCAGCCCTCGGCCCATAAGCGGCCCCGTCGCTCCCGGCCCAGCAGGCTTCAGCCCGTCAGCGGCCCACCAGCCTACGGCCCGGGAACAGCACGGCGGCCCAGGGCCCAGCAGGCTTCGGCCCGTCAGCGGCCCAGCCCCCTTCGGCCCGGTAGCCGAATCCGGCCCACTCCGGTGGCGGATCAGACGCTATGGCGGTTTGTCAGTAAGCCTCCTTTTAATCCTATATCGGCTGCCACCGTTAACCATCCGCTACCCTCCGCTATAAGTATCCTGCTATTTGTGGCCAAGGGGGTGGGTGGGAAAAACGGATGCCCCCCTAAGCTTCCGAAACCCCTTAAAGGACTACTGTCCGAATAGTGTTCTAGCTATTTCTTCTTGCTTCCTGAATCGAATCTTCTTCAGAAGCTAACTTGACCGTCGGAGGGGGTTCCCCAGGGCTGACGCCCGGGACTCCTGCTAACTGGTTCTTCTTCTTCTTTCCCTCCTGCAGGGGCTCGGTTCGAATCATCGCCGACTTCCCCGAGTCGGTCTCGGCCGCCGACCTCGGACTCCTCTCCCCGGTCTCGACGCCGAACGCCGGCTGCCCCAAGCCAGGAGACTCGGTCTCGCGCTGAAGTAGCCTTCGGACTCGCCGTCCGAGGGCAATCCCGTCGGTCGCCCCGCGCCAGGAAGCTCGGCCTCGCGCTGAAGGTGCCTTCGGACCCTCTCGTCGGAGAGCGAGCCGTCCCCCCGTCCGATCTCGGACTTTCCGGCTTCTGCTCCGACGCTCGTCGACCGCTCCGCCGACAGGAGCTCCTGCTCGCGCCGCGCCTTCGTCCGACCGAAGGAGCAGCGGCTCACTATCCAAGAGCAGCTCCGGCGGCAGATCGCGCCCCCCGCGGGCGGATCCTCTTCATTCCGAAATAGCCTCGGCTTCGCCCTGTTGTGGATCCCCGTCGGGTCCCCTCGTCACCATTCGATCCGGACCGGCTCCGGATCCTCCTTGTTTCGGATCCCCGTTTGCGGGATCCGGTCGTGATAGATCCAGTCTACATCATTTATCAAGCATATATATTAATTCATCTGTAGTCCTATCCAAGTGCAAACGTTTTCGCACACTCAAAGATGCTTTGAGCGGCCCATCATTCACGTTAGGAAAGGACAAGGTACCCCACCCGATAAGATGGCAGGGTGGCATATCCATTACGTTGACCGTGAGTCCAGTCCAAACTTCCATTTGGAGGATTCCTTCTCCTCTTTGCCTCTATGATAAACCACGATATTTAGGTGTCTAATTTATGCCTCACAGAAGAAATTACATCTTTTATGTCGCTTTCTCTCTTTAAATTAATTTATTAAGGATGCAAACAAATCGAGTTGAGTCGAGTTTTTATTTGTTTGAGTTTGATTTGAACGCATATATTTGAACTCGAACTCAAGCTTGAATCTCACTTTAAACTCATTTTTAATGTTTGAGTTTGACTCAAAATAAAATTTGTATAACTCGAGTTCAACTTGTTAAAAAATTGATTAAAATATAGATCGGGTTGAGTAATTGGACTAGACTTCCTCTTATTTTATTAGAATTTATTAAAGATAAATATAATAATAATTGTATATTTCATTTCAAACTTACTTGCGAGCTTTTGAACCGAATTTCATAGTGCTCAAACTCAGATCATTTGATTAAACTAGTTTACATTCGAGTTTGAATTCGACTTGTTTAATCAAATAAGTTGAGCTAAAATCAAGTTTAACTTGAGTGAAGCTTGCACAGCTTGAGGACACTCGATTCATTTGCACCCTTCACTCACGTAACGTGGAGTCTCTCTCTTCCTTGGCCCCATAACATGTACTCACTCACACCCTTTCTCACTCTCTCTCTTTTTATGCCACGTGTCAAGCAGTATTAGATATTAATTTCTGACATTAACATAAACATATAGTTTATACCTAATTAAACTTAATCACCACACACACCATACGCGGGTCAGGTAAGAGAAAAATCTTCAGTAAGATCACAGGCAACAGGGTGTCTGAAGTAAAAATTATATCATAAAGATGTGGACGAAGAGAAGCCTTGGTTACATGGACATGTTAACTTTTGGGAACAATATAAAGCTATTATAGGCTGCGAAACAAAGATCCATCCAGGGAAGAGCTTAGGAACTAATAGTTTCTTCAGACCGCCAAAGAATAAATAATCCACAGAAATTAAAAGAGACTAATCATCTTTTTTAATTGTTCAACAGCACTTCAGCCAAAAACAGGCTACCACTTCCCATAGTATTTGCTGCCCGTTTCACCATAACTTAGACCTCATCACACCATCAACAACACTGAAGTATCTGTCATTCCACTTACATGCAGGGATACAGTAGGTTATACATAAGAAGTAAAAATCATATATAGTTCTTCCTGTAAAAGAAAGGAGAAGATATACCAATGTTTCTTGAGAGGAGATCCTCTTAGTACCTACTTGGATCGGAGTCTAGCAGTACTGAGAGGAGAGAAGAGAAACACCTCTAAAATTTTGAAGTAGAATGGGGTTTTAGGGTGTTTGGCCTCCCCCTTCTCAATAACTCCTATTCCAAACACGTATTGAGAGGATCTTTATTTATGTTTCCCCAACAATACCAACACAATCACATGGCGATCTCCATCGTTCATATCCACTGTTTATTAAGATATGGCAGATGATACTAATGGCATCCACCTCCATCCCTCACCTTCCTTTCTAGAGATGGAGGAAATAGAGGAAACAGATAGAAATTAAACCTGATACCTGCAAGACGACAACACTCACCATGCAGCTTCTCATGTTCCTTTCTTCCACATCTCTCTTTCCTTTCCTCTTCTACATTATCTAATTTTGTCTTGTATTCCCACTTAGTTAGGTTATTTGATCTCTTCTTTTCTTTGTTATAATTACACGTGGAGAGGTAACTATGTACGTGGTCACCATGCCTTAAGGGGGTACCTGTGGATGCAGTCCTTCCAGGGGTTGTCAATGTCCATGCAGGAGCCCCGCAGCGACCTCCACACGAGGCTGCACACCTTGAAGCCGGTCCCGAACGCCAGCATCCACATACGGTCCCCCTTCTGCACCCTCCCCTTGGCCTCGAAGTAGGCCAGCTCGTAGAACACCAGGCTGCTCGACGTGTTCCCGAACCGGTGCAGCGTCATCCTCGCCGGCTCCGTCACTCCCTCCGGCAGCCTCATCACCCTCGTGACCGCCTCGATCACGGCCTTCCCCCCAGTGTGTATGCAAAAGTGTTCGAAAGCCGCCGTGAAGTCGGGCACGTATGGCTTGGCCTCCCCACCCTCCCCCCGCCACGACGCCGCCCGCGCTGCCACGGCCGCGTAGGCGTAGGCGAGAAGCTGCGAGAGCGGGAGCACGCGCGGGGCCAGCGCACGGACGTGCGCGCGCAGGCCCTCCCCGGCCACCCGGATGAGGTCCTTCTTCAGTCCCATGCCCACGGTGCCGTTGGCGTCCTCCTTCTGGTACGCCGCGCGGTAGGCTGAGTCGTCTGCGCCGCGGTGGGTGCGCAGGGTGTGCAGCAGCTCCATCTTCGCACTGCCCCGGCGCGCCGGGTCGTTGGTGAGGACGGCGGCAGCGCTGCCCACCCGGAAGATGCAGTTGGTGACGAGCATGGAGCGGTCGTCGCCGAAGTACCAGTTGAGGCTGATGGACTCGGTGACCACCACGAGCACGTAGCGGACCTGCCGGGACCCGTTCAGAATGCGCGCGGCGAGGTCGACGGAGGTCGTGCCAGAGCTGCACCCCATGCCGGTGAGGTTGTAAGCCTTAACAGAGGGAGAGAAGCCGTAGCGGTGGACGAGGAGAGAGGAGAGGGAAGGGCAGGGGCTGAACATGCTGCAGGAGACGACGACGGCGTCTATACGCTGGGGGGCGATCCCGGTCTTGGCGAGCACAGCGTCGACGGCGGCGAACATGCCCTCCTCGGCCTCCGCGACGGCGGAGGCCAGCTTGGCCTCGTAGTCGGTCTGGAAGATGAAGGGAGGGGCGTAGGTCTCGTCGCCGAGGCCGGACTTGAGGTAGATGACCCGCATGAACTCCTCGCTCCAGGGGGTGAAGCGGCGGCTGCGGCGTACAAAGTACTCGCAGGCCTCGAAGGTGAGGCGGCGGTCGGAGTCAGGCTTGTGGCAGGCGTAGTCGAGGAGGAGGACGGGGCGGGGGCGGGTGGAGATGTAGGCGAGGATGGCGACGAGGGTGCTCCAGAGAAGGGAAAGGAGGGGAACCCTGTGGTGGGAGAGGAGCAGGAGCAGGCGGGAGTCCCCCAACAGGGTGAAGGTGGTGGAGAGGAGGGCGTGCAGGGCCAGGGTGAGGGCGAGGAGGAGGAAGGAGGCCTGGAGGAGGCGGATGGGGGTGAGGAGGTGAAAGGGCTTCATGGTGGCTAAGACCATGGTGGTGGCAGCAACAGCAGCAGCAGCAGCAGCAGCAGCAGCAGCAGCTTGTTGTGGTGCCCTCGTACTCCTTGGTGTCGCAGGGCTTCGCTGAAGTGTAGGGTTTTTTAATATGTGGGGAAGGTGAGGGGACGCATATGGCATTGATGCTTTGGGCCTTCTTATAGGCCTCTTTACCTACTTGGAGGACCCCTAGTGTGGTGATATCTGGGGAGAATTAAATGGGAAGGGGGCCGGAGAGTTGGGAAGGTGTTGGTGATCACTCCTTTCTTCATCACTAGTGGCTTATTAATGTTTCCTTGCAAGGTAGTGCTTGGGGAAGTGGAGGATGGATTTATGGTATGATTTGTTCAGAACTTTTGGTGATTTCAAATTCTCTGTCTCATCTTTCTTTATGCATGGTGTTTGGCAGATGGAGGTCAATTGCTTGGCAATGGGAAAGTGCATTCATTTAAGTTTACTGATTAGTTGTGGGTGGTATGACCGTATATACAAATGGTTATTTTGATGTTAAGAAAGCGACGAAATCCTTGATTCAGTCTATTTAGATTTAGTATCCCTAAGACATTAGAATCTTGAATTTTTGTAAAACAATCAAACAATATCAGGCAATTTATAAAACATTTTCACTGATATTTAACAGAATAATTACGGATATTTGGAACCAAGTCTGGCATAGTCAAAAAAATGACAACAGAAAGTCGCAAATAAAATGTCAAACTCCTATTCACAAAGATGTTTTTATCATTTTAAGTACTCTGTTAATTTAGTCTCTCAACCATGCATGCTCTATTTTCCATTTACGACAATCTAATTAAGAAACTAGTGTATAAGGTCTTGATTCTTCACATAAAGCGAAGTTTAAAGTGCCTATGGGTTACCATACTGTGAAAGATGGATGGTTAATTTCCTTAAGCTTGGTCCTGCACAACAAAAGGAAGCGAGGCCAAATCCTACATATGGAATTATTGAGTACGTAGAGCCCATCTCCTCTGCAATTAGAGCCTACGCAGTTCAAGAAAAGTGGCTGAGACTTGGGGGTTGTTTGTTTTGTCGTAAAACTTTGTAAATCATCAGTTTCAAAATTATTGGTTTCAAAACAAGTGAAATTTTCTTGTTTTAAAATCAAGAAATATTTGCTTGGTTGTTTGTATAATAAAACAAGAAGGATGTTTCAATCTTCTTATTTTAGTTTAAAAATAGTGAACCTTTGCTGTAAATCAAAACAAGAGATCAGACATGATTTTACTTTATATTATTTTATATCATTCCAAATAACTAAAAATACTGTAAAATAAAATAATTATTTTAAATTACGCTGTTTTACGCTAAAACAAACAACCCCTTAGTGCATGTAGTATTCTCTATGTACCCAGAGGGTAGGCCAGATTGGAAACAACTTTTTTTAGTACTCCCTACATCTGGTTCCTCAATCATGTTGCGCTGACTTGCATAGAAATTTATACTATAATTTTAAAATAAAATTTTTGTTTTCCCGTCAAAATTAAAATCAAGATACATGGCGGCACGAGTCTCTCTTTCTCTCTATCTTCTCCTTTGAAGAATTATTAAAATTTATTTTTCCATCAAAACTAAAACACGTTATTCAGATTTGATGTTTTACTGTGCATCCCATGGGCATAGAACTAGTAGGCATCAATTTAGCAGTGCTTGCCGCACTTGCGTCGACGCACTCTGGTGGCCTGGACCGTGCACTACATGGGTTCGATTGTTTTCTGACTTAAGTTTCTCTGGTTAAACTAAGAAAAAAAAGACAAAGACCATTCTTTAGACATTCAAAACTCACATTAGTAGATGTACGTAGAAATCCATAACTAATATACGTGCAGAGGGACCTAATAGCTTTCGTCTACACTCCTTGCAACGAACTCAAATGAAGTCTTACAGGTAGTATCTGAACGGTTGTGGGGCCAAATAAGGGAGAAAGCCCAACGTACTAATGGATCGACCCATAGTGTGACACTAAAGTTAACACTAGTGTTGTATGGCATAATCTTAGAATAATTATTGAAAACATTAGAATAGGTGTATGGATAATCTTAGAATAATTATTGAAAAAATTAGAATAGAGGGTGGTTAGAAAGTGCATTTTGATATCATTATCATATTACGGCCGCTTCAAAGTTCATCAAACCAGCACTGATGTTTTTAGTATTCCACCTTCTATTCCCTACTGTTAAGCTTCTTATAAATCTAGTGATCCCAAGTCCATTAGTTTCAAAAAGATTCGGTACTAAATACTACAATCCATCAAAGCTACCACATGTAGACTGTTTCATGATTTTAAAACATATACAGTCACACTTTAAGCATCATTCTTTCCCTCTCCAAATTTCCACTTCCCAAACCTAAAGATTTAGTCTTCTCTTTTACTTGGAGATTTTTTTTTTTTAATGTCTTATGCTTATTTTTTTAACTCTCTCACGACTTGTATATTGATTTCTACATTTAAATTTTCTGCAGCACTACGGGCACCTATCTTTAGTTTGTTTTCATTCTCAAAATTTTTAGAATGAACTAGAAAGTCATATAGTAAAGGCTTAGCAATTGATTTTCAATGCACAAATAATTTTACAGCTAAGATAATCAATTTTGAGATGGCGCAACTTTCTTTATTCTTTGGGTAGTATTCATATTTTAAGAGAATATTCTAAAATTTTTAAGCTAGTTAGATTGCGAGAGAATCATATGATTCTGTTATAAAAAGAACTGAGATCCTCTGCATCCCTCTTGGGACAGTAGAAGAAGATTTCAACTCCTATAAAAAATATAGAGGACGTAGTGGAAACAAACGCATCCTTCGCAAACGCGTACACAACTTTTTCATCAATAAGCTCTGTTGTTGTCCAATGAAGGGACCTATACAGGGGCGCCTCTCAAGTCTCAAACTCCAGAAGAGAGAGGAATGCAACGCCTTCATGGCCTACTCCCAACGCTCACCGTTGACCTTGCCAATCCTCTATGCTTCAATTCCTTCCTCAAACTCTGATGGGACTCTGTCCGCGTTTACTTTGGCTCGCAGATTGAGACTTATCAATATGGACTCGAAGCGCTACCTGCAGTTTCAAGTCGGTTAGCTCAAAATTTAAAGCTTCAGACTCCACATGCAGTTGTCGTCTTCTTTCTTTGGCTAGTTTTCTTCTTCTTCTTCTTCTTCTTCTGCCATTGGCCCTTCTCTGTCCTTTCGTTTTCCTAGGCCGGTGCATGCTGTACCCACATGCAAATACTCTTTACCTGGCTCTTGCGATGGCCACACAGACAGCAAGAACGATCAGTTATTTTATACAGTACTTAAACTTCCGTGCCACATAGAGGAAAGAGACGAAGGGGACTGGTTATGATTCGCTGAAACTTGTGGGGAGAGAACATGAGTTCCAGCTAGCTAGTAGTTGAGGCTTAGATATCTGTATCTTCGTGCAGATAACTTACAGAAAGGACAGGCGCGCGCCACTACTGTCGTATCGGAATCCACGACTGTTAGATGAGAACTCTCGATGGTGTATGCAGGCTGTTCTTGGATCCATTTTCCACACGTGGAGTCACTGGCTCACCACGTGCATGAATCGATCTAGATAGCATGACTTGCAATTTGCTCGATCTTTTATGTTTTCTACGCATTCGTCTACAAACTGAGGCCGGAAGCAATGCAGAACCATCTGCATATGCATACATACTTAACAACACGAGAGAGAGAGAGAGAGAGAGAGAGAGAGAGAGAGAGATGGTCTTTGTGGTGCATGTCAGACTTTCGCTAGCATTGGCGATCTTAAAGATGAGAAGCTGTATCGAATTTGCAATAATTCATCTTGCATATCTGTACCTTTTACACGTCCACACTGTCAAAGGCTATGAAATTGTACGTATGTATAAGACAGTAGATACACTAGCATGTATATGAACGTTACTATAATATTAGGGATGTGACTAATAATTAATAATTTGATTATTAACTTACCATAGATAATATTTCTAATCGATCCATATGGAAGACAAATCTCTGTTAAACCTAATGCATATGGTATACTCATATTAATCCAATGTATCTGACGCATTAATAACTTATTAATCAGTTGACAGGCAATCTTTCTAAAGTGACAGTACAACGGATGCAGTGGCGGATCCAGCGTTCATTCAGTGCGGTTTGAAGATCCCACTGCATTTTGTCAAATTTATTGGTCCAATTCAAAGTAGTTTAATATGAGACGTCCTTGATCCAACTCAAGATCTTACTGATTCAACTCAGGATCTCATATGACTTAACTCAAAACCCCACTAACCCAATCATATTTGTAACTTAATGTCCGAGTGATCCCACAGAACAAAATTTCTACATCTACCACTCAATGGACGAAGTCACGGATTCAACATAAATCCACACTTGCATCCCTAGCTAGCCTTTCCTGTCAGGTTCTACAGCCCATATTCTTTCTTTATCATCCACCACACGGCCCAGGTGGCCACACTTCAAGTTTTCCATAGATTATGTGACGGCAGTACAGTTCCTATGGAGAATGCCTGCAGTACCATACAGCCAGCCCATCCTCCCCTTCTCAATCTCCCCTTGCTCAAGTTCCTGCATTAAACTCTTGTTATATTGCACCTATCTGTTTGATTCCTTACCAGTACCAGTGCCCAGCTACGTACCCAACCCCCATTAATTCCTTAAAAAAATCCAAAGAGACACATCCCAGCTGTTCTTGTTCGACTAAACCAAGAATAAAGACCATATACAGCTTCTGGTGACACAGTGGGGATCCATCCAAAAAGGTGCAGGTCTCATATATATAGAGATCTTCTCGGTACTGTGCCCTCCCCATCTCAGTACTGCTAGACTCCTGTTTAACACAGTATTGAGAAGATCTCTTCTCATATATATAAGGCCAGCAGCTTCATACTAACGTCAAGATCCATCCAGAAGGACCGGTGCCCATTCCACTACGCCACAATGTCCGTAAAAAGAGACCTCACCAGTTACCATGCTATTACTAATACGTAAAAAGAGACCTCACCAGTTACCATGCTATTACTAATACCAGACTGGCATCTGATCAAGAGAAGCTTCTCGTCCAGCTCTCGCATTAATGGGGAGGGCATATGGTTGGGTGCGCCCTCACATCTGACGGCAACGAATGCAAAGGTGCACAGAAGGATGCCCATCCTTATGTATCCCTTCAGAAAGCTCTGCTACCATGGTTTTCAGCAAGGCCTGTGGTCTACCTCCAGATCATGAAACAGGAGGCCGGAGTAGGATGCAAATGGTAACTAGCTAACAATCTGATTATTTCAGTACTGATTGTTATTAGTTCGTAGATCAATTAACGCGCGGGCAATCTTTTTAAATCCGTATGCATAATGGAGAAGGAAATGGATATAATTTTTTTTATGACCAAATACATATGGTACATTAGAAATTTGACCATATGACTGATTGTTAACTTTTATAATGGTTAACGAATAACATTTTTAAATTGATAGTATAATGGATACGGTCGCAGATCTACTTTAGATTCGCAGCATTCATATGACTTATTTGCATCCCTAGGTTGATGCATAATTAATAAAGGGCTTGAACTTTAATTATCATAAGTATTTTTGGTTCATTTATGTTCGTAAACAATTGTCTAATAGTTTGTTTTTATTGCTCAGTTATATATTTCATTTATGACTCTAATGTTCATTGTGTTACATGATCAATATGTGGAGTTAAGGGGTAAATTTTTTTTTTAACTTGTTTTACTCTTTCAACAATTAGATTAAACAAATTGAACTTAAGCAACACAAAAAGTTCATTTAGCATTGTTTGCCCCTAATGTGCCACCTCACAAACTGTTTGCCAAAAGCCATGTTATAGCAATTTAGTTTTATTCCTAATGTTTTTAGGAAATGTCAGACATGTCTTGAAAAAAGTTCTTGAAGAATTCTTTCCCATGTGCAAAAAATCAGAAATTCTTGATCCATTCATTCCTTCCTCCTCTTCCTCACGCACTACCTTTTTTTTTTTTTTTTCCCCTTTTTTGAAAAGTCAAATGGGAGGTCTGCCAATGATGGAATGTTTCTTCTTGAGAAGTATTTCTCGTCTCGGCTGCTCATACAAGTTTGGTGGCAAATGCAAAGAGGAAACACAATTTGCAAGAGTTTTTATGTATGTTCAAAGAAGAAAATATTATTTTCCAAAGCACTAAATTCTTTATGGTTTGTGTAAAAAATCTCTTCGTACACACTGGTCGAAGGTCTATACATTTCATGTTTATTGGGGACTGAACACAGACTACTTTCTGCTTGGGCTTACGTGGACAAGGGTTCTTCTCATGGCCCAGTTAAGGCTTTGGAAGGTCTTGGGCCTACTTAAGGGTAGGCGTTGGGCCGAATCAGAAGTGATTCGGTAGTAGGCATGTCATTCGTTATTATCAAATGAGAGTAATGCTTGCTGCATCTCCCCTGATGCTACCGTCGGATCACATTAATTTATGGACAATCTCATGTCATTAGATCACATTAATTTATGGACAATCTCATGTCATTAGTTATTATCACATAAGAGTAATGCTTGCTGCATCTGCCTTGATATTACTGTCCGATCACAGAAATCTATGGACAATCTTTTCAACTTGTAAAGAGTCATACTTGCTGCAATATTCAGCTGTAATAAAGTTACAACCAACATCTTATCGTGAAATCGGATGACACAAGGTCGCTGCACTGTCTTACAAGAGGTGTATTGGAACTAAATATTCCCTGTCACCCATTCCTGTGATTGGATGCCAACTGTATCTGCATTGCAACTAAGTATTGCAGCAAGCATTACTCCACAGGTAATACTTGCTAAACACACATGCATGCAGTGTCACTCTCCTACCTGATCCAAATTGTTGGATGATGTAGGGGTGCAACATTTTTCTTTCACAATTATTTCATAATCTCTTTGTATATATGAAATTTTAATAGGATGCTTTATAATTATTTTATATACTAACATCAAAATATGTGATTAAATTAGAAATTTGTAAATAGTCACATGTTTATATTACGGAAGACATGACAAATAATGAAATATATATATTTTTATTGTTTGGTCAAGTGGCTCAGTTAATGAAGGTATTTACAAGTCGTTTCATAGAAAGAGTTCGATAACTGTTATAGGCAAACAAAGCCGAGTGAGGATTATATTTTATACTATTTTACATCATTTCAAGCATCAGGAAAAATCATAAAAAATGGAATAATTATTTTAGATTGTATTTGTTTTACGTGGAAACAAGCAACCCTTGTTTTTTAATCCCCGACAATCGCAACATGTTCTTATTTTTTATCTGGTCTTATTTTTCAGTTCTTATACTTGACTTTCACTATCTTCTCATGCATAAAATCTCATTTTGCTCTTCCTTTAGTATTCTACCATGAGAATAATTATGCGTCATGTCTTGGGGTGTACGAGTGTGCTCTAATTTTCTTGTAAGAATATATAAATTGTTTTGAGCATCCAATAAAAAACCCGGAGGGTACGGTCAATAGGCTTGAATTGGCTCCAAGCTTGTGCTATAATTTGTTTTTGAATTTTTTTACACATACAAATCAAGGTATGAACATAAAAATTCTTTAAAAAATAAATAAATATATGACGAGCTCATGATCAACTCGAGCTTACTGGCAATGTCATATAATTTTTTATTAGACACTCCAAAAGACTTAAAAACTTAAAAAAAAATTAAAATAAAAAAGAAAATCAGTCCCAACCCCATGGCATCATTGGTTCTATCTTTTATTTTTTTGTTTTTCTTTTGAAATTATTATTATTTTTTGGAGCATCTGATAAAAAATTAGATTGTACAGTGAACAAATTCCAGTTGGTCCTGAGCTTTCGATGTATTTCTTTTTTGAATTTTTTTTACACATGCAAATCAATGCAGGTAGAAAAAAGTTCTTTTCTTTCGAAAAGTAAATATACAACAAGCTCGGGGCCATAATATCATCCGATTTTTTATCAGACATTTCACAAATTAAAAAAATCTCAAAAGAAAACCAATAAAATAAAAAAACTTCTCCCAACTTCACTAGGGCATATGACTAAATTAATGTTATCAATAACATGTAATATATAATTACTTATCAATTACATATAATGTAACTTTTTTTTTTCTCGAGGGAGAGAAAGAGTGGAACGTTAGTTACTGAGGGAGAGAAAGAGAGAGAAGCATGTTAGTTACGAGAGAGAGAAACAAAAGTACTTTAATTACCTGATAACTATTGAACAAGCAAGTTATTTTGAAGAAGATTAGTGAAGAATTCATCTCTTTCTTTTAAAATTTCTGAAGAAAAGAATCTAAATGAGGTGTAAGTAGTGTTTTCTTTTTAAAATAAAAATTGAGACAAAAAGGGCTAAAAAAGTATAATCCAAACACCCTTTAAGCCCGAATTAAATTTGCGGATTGCAAAAAAGTTGCGATTATCATTTGTCCAATAATTGATATGCATTATATGATACTCTAATATTAATCCAGTCATGCACCCTAGCAGATTTGGGTCTCTTTTCTTTTTTTTTAATTTTTTTAATTTTTTTTGGAGTGTCTAATGAAAAATAGGACGATATTGCCAGTAATAATTTATAGCACTCCAAGCACAAGAAAAACATGATTTTTTTTTTTAAAATTTTCTTCTCAATATTTTTGACTGGACACTCCAAAAGTTGTCACAAAATTTACCAGTGATATCATCCGATTTTTGATATCATGCTACAAGAAATAAAAAAATTGAAAAAAATTAATAAACAAGGCCTCCACACCACCAGGGTTCATGATTGGATTAACATTATCAATAACATATATTGTGTTGTCCGTTATCAAGTCACATGATAGTTACAACTTTTTTCAGTCATCGAACCTAAATAGGCCTTATAAGGTATTTGTTTTATTTTTTTAGCTCTTTTTCTCCCAATTTTTGTTTTAAAAAGAAAACACTATTTACACTTCGTTAAATTCTTGCCTTATTTTTAAAAGAGAGAGATGAACTCTTCACAACTCTCTTTCAAAAGAACCTGCATGTTCAGTCATCGCTACCCTAGTAATTAACGTATTTTCGTTTGCCTCCCTCGTAAACTTACATGCTTCTCTCTTTGGATAACTAATATTCTTCTTTTTCTTTCTTTCGAAAAAAAACGTTACATTACATGTGACCGATAATTGATTATGTATACATGTTACTGATAGCATTAATTTGGTCATGGGCCCTAGTAGAGTTGGGGAAAGACATTTCCTTTTTAATTTTCCTTTCATATTTTTTTAATTTTTTGAGTGACTTTAAAAAAAAAAAGATGATATTGTCGTAAGTTTGAGTTGGCCCCAAACTTCTTGTATATTTATTTTTCAAAAAAAAATATAGATGCCTCAATTTACATGTGCAAAATTTTTTTCTCAAAAAGGAAATATAGGTAAGCTCGCCAACTCGAATGTATTCACTGTACCGTTTGATTTTTTATCAAATACTCTAAAACGTTAAAAATTATAACAAGAAAATAAAAAAAGATTAAAAAATCGAACCGATGATGCACCGTGGGGTTAGGACAGATCTTTGTATTTCTTTTAATTTCTTTCAGAATTTTTAATTTTTTTGAGTGTGTGATAAAAAATCGGATGATATTGCCAATAAGCTCGTTTAGTCCCGAGTTCGTTGTATATTTGTTTTTCAGGGAAAATAAAATTGTGCATATTTCGATTTGCATGTATAATCAATTTTTCAAAAAAAATATACACCACATGCTCAGGCCCAACTTGAACTTATTGATTGTACCTTTCGATTTTTGTTCTGATGCTCTAAATTTTTTAATAAATTTAAAAAAAATAGCCTGCACCTCACCGTACATCTAGGACATGACGCTTAATTATTCTAATTATTTTCATAAGAGAATACAGAAGGGAGGATAAATTGGGATATTGTAGGAGACAGTAGAAGTCAAATATAGGGACGAAAAATTAGTCCAAACAACAAAAAGTAGGGACTTACTGTGCCGGGGGCACTAACAAATAAGTCTCCCTGACAGGACCCCTCGTTAATTTTCCTTTTTTTATAACATATCAACTTCAATACATCAAAAGGCTAAAAGCTTCATTCTACACACACAGTGTTTCTGAACACTGCCACCCGCGATCACCTATCACTGTTGGACTCCTTTTGTCACAGAGCACCGGAATGAGTTCTCCAATTAATTGTCTCAAGTCTCTTCTTTAAGTCTCACTTTGATAATAGACTAGGATGCAACGGGATGAGTTATTCTAAATTGCTTAAGAGCTATTTTAATTGGATAATGAGATGAAATGTAAGGCAAAATTTCATATTTTTGATGGAGGAAAAATGATTTATTCAACTTATTCCAAAAATATGTCACTTTGAATTAGAAAAATGGATCTCATCTATCAAATCAGAATTCTAATAATCCCTCCTTGTTCCACTGCATTCTACTAGTTGAGGCTAAGGGTTGCTTTGTATTTTGACAAAATGACACAGTTGGCCAAAATATGTGTAACTGTTATTTTTTTTGAACTGAAAATTTGAATATTGAAAGTTAAATTCTGTTCTCCTACGCACTAAGGTGTCCTTTGGTGCTCCGTAAATTAACCGTAAAGCGTTTTAAATAATCATAAAACAATATTTTCCTCGCATTTGACGTGCTGTAAATGAATTATTTTACAATATTTTTTTATTTGTTTGATGCATCATAAGTTACCATCAAAATCGGTTGACCCCTCAGATCCTCCTTTTACTTGTATCACTTAAACTAAAATCAGTGATTTCGAGATAAGTGATTTTAAAATTAAGAATTTTATTTTTGTTAATTTTAAAACTATTGATTTCAAAGTTGGGATTTTACAACATTTTATGACGTACCAAATCAGCGGCTAAGTAAGCCTGATCTCGTCCTCTCCTCTGATATGTGCAAAGAGAAAATCTTGCTGCACCTCCGGAGACTATTATTATTACGCAGTCCGGCAATGCAAGAAAAATTAAAAAGATATTTAATTTCTGATTTTTTTTAAGAACACATCAGATAAACAACAACAAAATGTAGGTGTCTTCCTGTTGCCACCTGGAACTAGTAGATGCACTGAGCCGGGAAGTAGAATACTGTCGAGCAGCCAACGATAAAGCCAGAGCAAGACTGCATACTCCAACTGTGCAACAGACAAAAGGGATAAGTCCCGGAGACGCATATACGGAATGTGCCTAGAACACGGACCTCCTGATTCATCTCCAAGAATTATCCACTTTAGGATCAGCAGCAGGATGATGAAAATGGCACAACACCTACGGAATCACTGCCACATAGCACGAGAAGAGGGACCTGCAAGTATAGTATATAAAACACAATAGGGGATCCGAACACCAGAGGAAGAGGGGGTGATAGGAGGAGATAGTACGTGGCAGCTAAGAAAACAACAAACCACGGGAGGGCACTGACCTGCATGTGAAACTTCTAGTAAGCAGAGAGAGATGGCAATAGAAGATGAGTTGCCGCGGCATTTTTGGAGATTAACCTACTAGTATAGTTTAGTTTACCGTATCGGATCAACTCGTGTTCATTCAGATGACTTGTACTGCATCAACGCGAATTTGAGACGGTGTGGGTCGACAAATCTTTTTCACGCGACTCGGCCGAGCACGTAAGAGTCGACCCAATTCGTATCGGATCATGAGAAATCTAAATCGATCTGACTCTTCGAGTCAACGAACCCAACCTAATAACGGGAGAGTTCACCATTGACGTCCTCTTATAAAATAGGAATAAGGTCATTTTATCCTTTTTTTCTTCCGTTTTTCATACGTTAAACTTTAAAAATATCATACTCGCATATTATCTAATTTATTTTTTTAAAGTAGCATACCTATTAAACATGCCGTTTCAGTCTCATATGAAACTACGAAACGCCTACACTACATATTAAAAGTGCCATTAAGAATATAGACAAATTAAATTTGGTGTGGATTTAAGGAATGCTTGTGACTGGATCTGTTATATTATTGGTTTAGAAAGGCCATCTATTAGTAGTCTTAAAAATTAATAATCACTCAGATAATTGAATTCTTAGTGTTTGCATATATTTAGTTAGAAAACAATGTGTACATGTTACCTTATATGTTATGCATTTTGATTTAGAAAGGTTATCCACAAATTGGTGTTTGAATAATGTGTTGCTCGAACAATATAGTTGCCATTTACATCCTTATATGTAATTGCCCATGATAATTTTGAAATGTTATACATATTAAAATGGTACACAGAATAATATTTTAACAAGCTTGATATTTTTTAAACTTAACATAAAAATGATTAGTGTAAAATTATGCCTATAGAAGTTTCTATGCAAGAAACGGAGGGACAGGAGGTGCTCTATCTGTGCATACACCGACAAAGGCGATTGGGACTGGAGAGCGGGAAGCATCGTCAGATCCGACCACCACCATGGCAGACCTCTTCAACAAGCAGGCCGACATCTACGCCGACACCAGGCCGTCCTACCCCGCCGAATGGTTCGCCAAGCTCGCCTCCCTCACCTCGCACCACGCCTCCGCCTGGGACGCCGGCACCGGCAACGGCCAGGCCGCCGTCGGCGTAAGCTTCTCTGCCCAATCTCCTCTCTGCCATCACCATCACCACGAGCTTCCATGAGCCCGACACGGTGGTGCCCCGTGCAGGTCGCCCAGCACTATGAGCGAGTCGTCGCCACCGATGCGAGCGAGGCCCAGCTGGAGCGCGCCACCCCACACCCCCGGGTCCGCTACGTCCACACACCGGCCACCACCTCAGAAGACGACCTTGTCGCCCTGATCGGCGGCGAGTGTTCGGTGGACCTGGTGACGGTGGCCCAGGCCGTGCACTGGTTCGACCTCTCCAGCTTCTACTCGGCCGTCAACCGAATCCTCTGCAAGCCCGGCGGGGTCATCGCCGTCTGGGGCTACCAGGACTTCCGCGTCGTCGGCGCCCCCGCCTTCGACGCCGTCCTGGAGCGGCTTCTCGCTGCGTCCGGGCCCTACTGGGACCCCAACATCCGCCACATCTTCGAGTGGTACCGCAACCTGCCGTTCCCGTTCGAGGGCGTGGGGTTGGGGGAGGAAGGCCGGCCAGCCTCGCTGAAGATGGAGAAGGAGGCGACCTTCGAGGGTGTCCTGGGGTTGCTGCGGTCGTGGTCCGCCGTGAACACGGCCAGGGAGCGGGGAGTCGAGCTGATGGGAAAGGAGGTGGTGGCGGAGATGGAGGCGGCGTGGGGAGGGAGGTCGCTGGTCAGGACGGTGACCTACGGCGTTTTCATGATCGCCGGCAAACCAAAGCTCGCCGGCTAGCTGTTGGGGTCGGCTTAGGTGGTCCTCCGGCTTCCCATTGGCAGGTGGGGGCAGTAGCTGTCGTCGGCACTATGTAATTTTTTGAAATCAGCTAAAATAAAATAGGGTTGCATATGTAGTTCCAGTTCTCACATATTTATCATCAATATCTTTGCAATCTTAAAAATGTTCTATTTATGTCACTTTCGTCAAACTTAAGTTAATTTTAACAAAATGTTAAAAATATTGCATAAATCATGATACCGTTGGAGGTATAGGAGTACAAAATGCAAGATTAGTATGTTAAGGAGTATATATGCAAAATATTAGTAAATTTAAAGGTATTTATGTCAAACCATTAGATTGAGGGATATAAATATAATATTTTGAAGATTGTAGAGATTTTGATGATAATATGTGAAAATTAGGGGTATATATGTAAATATGTTGTTTTAGGTGTTTCATGGTGGAGGCCTTCTAATGCTGTTAAACTCCCCTTTAATCATGTCTTGGCTGGGGATTGGTTGGGAGTGGATTAGTAGTTTTGGGTCCTCTTATAATCTGTTTTTTCTGTGAGGTGTGTAGGTAAATGTAGCTCCTAACTACTTATCTGAAGAAGAGTATTCCTGTAATCATGCTGCAGACAAACTTACACAAATTTAGGCAATATGTTTTTTCACCAATTGTTTTCATGTGCATTTTCGTGGAAATAGACTCTTGTCTGAATCGTACAGGGCTGAAGTTTAGCCGGTGTTCGCAGTTTAGTTTGATTTGATTTGAAGATAAAAGTTTAGAAATCAAACTAAAATGAAGTGCTAAATTAAACTACAAAAATTTGAAACTGAAAATTATTTTGGTTTGGTTTAATTTGATTTGCAATTTGAACCTTATAATGAGTCACAATGATAAATAGTCCACTTTAACATTATTTTTTTAAAAATAGTTATTAAAATATATTTAAAAATGTTTAAAAGTTTGGGTATTGAAATGGGCCATTAGAATTAAACACTCTATTTTATTAAGGATTCCACATCTTTTTTACACAAGATAGCAATCTAGAATATATTATCTAAAAATAATTTAAAGTATTATATTTCATAATTTAAATAAACTCACTCTTAACCTCAGAATTTAACACTTATTGATGAGGGGGAATTTGGTTGAGACCCAATTCACCCCATTAAATAAGCGGGTCCAAAGGCCCACGGCCCTCTAGATATAGCATAAAGGGCCACACAACCTTCAAAGCCCCGGCCGCGTGATAGGGGCTGAATCCTAAACCCGATAGGCCCAGGATATTGGATCTATTAGCATGAAGCCCAACCTTCACTCCCGAAGTCTCCCCAGGGCCTCAGGAAGGTCCTTTTAAAGGCACTTCATCACAATCCACATTGTCAGGCGGGTCCTACGGACTCAACCGCCCACTTACAGTAGGTCCGCAAAATCCGTCCCATACAGCTATGAGAGAATTCTGACTTACCTTATATCTCATGATCCCCCTAAATTAGGGGGATTCGATCGTGGGCAAATGGCTCCCCCTAAAGAAACCGTCCCCAGGACGTCTCTTGAGAGAGACCATATAATCTTTGGATCCTCTCCAGAACAAGGTATGCTTTCCAAAACACAACAAACCCCTAGCAAGCTCTCGTCTGCTAGAACCTAACTTAGGCATCAGAAAGTTTTGCTCTCTATCAGACCGGAGGACCCTCTAACGCTTTTGTTCCCCCTCTTGCAGGTTTTGTTCTGGGCATTTCCATTATCAAATAAATTCTATCCAGTAGCCGAGATCCCCGATCGGACGACCACAACGATCCGACCAGTTTCCGACCGCTACACTTATATTTTATCCTTTTAAGTTTTAACTTTATCATGTTTACTTGTGTTGATAAGAAAAATCAAATCAAACCAAACTTCTTGATTCAATTAGTTTCAAACTTTCAACTCATTCAAAAGTTCAAATCAAACCAAATCAAATCAAATTGGCCGGTTCTATTTGATTTTTTTATTTGAACCAAATAATGAACACCTTTACCTGAGTTACCTACTTGATCAGTCACTGGGTAATATACTAATCTGTTTTTAGACGAGATTCGTTGCAATCCAAAGTTTCAAGATCTTTTTCATAATGTATGAGTCCGAAGTGATACTTATTTGATCACATTAATTTTTAAAAATTTTACTTTTTCTAATACATTACCAGATGGCACCTAATTTGAATTTTTGTGAAATTTTTTTAACATAGGGTCTATCATGTTTGATATGTTAGTACAACCTGACCTCCTATTGGATGACTCAAGAAATTCTGAAAAATCGGAAATCAAGCTGCAATAGTTAAAAAAAAAAAGCTCTTAATGGGCCAGGCCAAATAATGGGCCCGGCTTTAAAAAAATATTATTTTTTCTTTTTTTAAGGGTGTGATTTGGTGTAGCAAGTATTACTGCTTGTTTCAACTTAAAATTGGAAATTTAAAAGAATTATTTTATATTACACAATATTTTTTGGATGTTTATACTAAAATATTGAAGAATATAAATTAAAATATATTTAAATGAAATATGCCCTCTCTAGTTAATGTCCTATGATCGTGAGTTGGACAGTTTAATAATTTGATTATAATACTAGCATTTATGGTGATGATCCGATCGTGTGTTCCATATTGGTCGTGATCCACGACAAATCTTGAATCAATCGAACACATGAGAGGACACATTAGAATAGTCTTATATTGAAAAATAGATAAATTTAAATATGCTTAAAAGAGAGATATCCTTTCTAGTCAATATCTTAAAATTTTGAATTAGTTGGTTCAATAACTTTAATAGCTTCGTTCAATATATAACAGTGTCAGAGAAAATCCCATTGGATCTTTGTCAGTCTACCTAGAGGCCTATTCTCTTGTTTTAAGTTTTCCAAAAGGACCACTGTAAATCAAAGTCCTATGGAGTCTTTGTTGAAGATCCACTCCCTTTTTTTTTTCCTCCCAAAAAAGCCACCATATATAATCGATCTTTGTTGAAGGTCCATTCCCTTGTTTTTTATTTTGTCAAAAAACAAAAACCATAGTAAATCAAAATCCTATCATGTCTTTGTTAGTTTATTTGGAGGTCTATTCTTTTATTTTACTTTTATGTATTTTTATGTATACTATATTTTTATAAATATAATATAGCATCATACCAGGGACGGAGCTACCGAGAGGCCAAGTGGGCCGTGGCCCCCTGTAACCGAGTAGTAGTGCAGTGGTACTCCTCTTTCTGCCGGCGGAGATGTCGCGGGGTCAATCTCACCCATGTTGTGTATGGATGCGAGTCGTCCCACGAAATTCTCGTTCCTTTAAGCGGAAATGTCATTCGTTGGGTAAAAATCTCACGTGTTGACGGATTTCATCTCAGCTCCCTTAAGCTGGATACTTTAGCCTGTTACTGTTGAGCCACCCCGACCAAAAAAAAAGAAAAACGGTGGGCTGTGGCCCCCTAGCGTTTAGGTAATTCCTCGGTGATAACCATATTCTATATTTGTCGGGCCCCCTCTCCCAACTCCTACCGTAAGCGTCACTTTGATTGGAGAATAGGAGAAGAATAAAGACGAATAAGAGGAGAATAACTTATATTGGTGCAGAATAACGTATTCGAGGAATAAGAATAAGTCATTCCACCTTAAACCCAAGAATTACTTTTTCTTCTTATTCTGTCAATAGACCTACAAAACTATCAAACCTAAATACTCTTTATTATAATATACGTCATTCTATCAGTAGGCCCCACGTAATAACTTAGGCATCTTTTACCTTTTCTACTACTAAGTAATCCTGACCATGGTAGATCTAAATCTAAATCCTTCTCTTTCATGGGGGAAGACGAACGAAATTGGAAAGGTCACTTGATGACAAAACGAGGGTCTTACGGCTTGTGGAACGTCGTCCATGATATATTATTTCAAGTTGGAACAACTTTCAGATCTGCTCTATTCTACAAGTATATAGAGATCAGAAGGGAAAAAATTAGAGGTCCACTAGCATGGGACACAAACCGAGGACTAGAAAAAAAAAATGGAAGTTGGCGAATTACTAGCTAGCTAGTGGGCCACTTTTATATACATTTGTACAAAGAAAAACAAATTATAATCGATCTTTGTTGAAGGTCCATTCCCTTGTTTTTTATTTTGTCAAAAAACAAAAACCATAGTAAATCAAAATCCTATCATGTCTTTGTTGGTTTATCTGGAGGTCTATTCTTTTATTTCACTTTTATGTATACTATATTTTTATAAATATAATATAGCATCATACCAGGGATGGAGCTACCAAGAGGCCAAGTGGGCCGTGGCCCCCTGTACCCGAGTAGTAGTGCAGTGGTACTCCTCTTTCTGCCGGCGGGGATGTCGCGGGGTCGATCTCACCCATGTTGTGTATGGATGCGAGTCGTCCCACGAAATTCTCGCTCCTTTTAGCGAAAATGTCATTCATTGGGTAAAAATCTCACATGCTGGCGGATTTTATCTCAACTCTCTTAAGTTGGATACTTTAGCCTATTATCGTTGAGCCACCCTGACCAAAAAAAAAAAGAAAAATGGTGGGCCGTGGCCCCCAGGGTTTAGGTAATTCCTCGGTGATAACCATATTCCATATTTGTCGGGCCCCCTCTCCCAACTCCTACCGTGCGTCACTTTGATTGGAGAATAGGAGAAGAATAAAGGCGAATAAGAGGAGAATAACTTATACTGGTGCAAAATAATGTATTCGGAGAATAAAGAGAATAATAAGTCATCCTACCTTAAACTTAAGAATTACTTATTCTTTTTATTCCGTCAATGGGCCCTATAAAACTATCAAACATAAATACTCCTTATTCTAGTTCCATCAATAGACCCCACGTAATAACTTAGGCCCATGTTGGCTTTCATCTTTTACCTTTTCTACTACTAAGTAATCCTGACCATGGCAGATCTAAATCCTTCTCTTCCACGGGGAAAGATGAACGAAATTGGAAAGGTCACTTGATGACAAAACGAGGGTCTTACGGCTTGTGGAACGTCGTCCGTGATATATTATTTCAAGTTGGAACAACTTTCAGATCTGCGCCCCAATTTGTTTGCAGAATAGGTTATCCGGAATTACTTATCCGGAATAGCGTATACTAGAATAATGTGCTTAGTTTTGATTGTTCTGTGGGATCTACTGGCGGAATAAGAAGAATAAGCATTCTTGGGTCTAGGGTTGAATTGCTTATTCCCCTTATTCTCCGAATAGGCTATTCTCCACCGGTATAAGCCATTCCGCTTGTCAAAGTTAAATTAAACTTATTCTCCTCTTATTCTCCCTTATTCTTCTCCTATTCTCCAATCAAAGTGACGAATCTAGAAGGGAAAAAATTAGAGATCCACTAGCATGGGACACAAACCGAGGATAGAAAAAAAAATGGAAGTTGGCGAATTACTAGCTAGCTAGTGGGCCACTTTTATATACATTTGTACAAAGAAAAACAAATTATAATCCCACACATTCCAAGCAAGCACGGATCTTCAAACCACAATCTAATAAGTTAATCATGGAATTGGCCTAGAATGGGGAGGTGGGGGGAGGTCGCCCTAGGGACATCTCTCAAGTGAAGGGAGGTGATGCATGGGGGGTCAAATTCCCCATGGCCGGGGCACGGCTTAAGGATGGTATTCCCCAATGATCTTCAAACCTTTCCAGTTATATATACATAAGTAAGTACTTTTCAAAGGAATAATGAACACAGAAAAGTACTTAACAATTCTATGCAACTCACAATGTGGACATGAACTAGTGTTTCGGTACATTCATGCTAATGGCAGAGATGCCGCAGAGCCGAAACTCCATAGATGTATGTACTATGTAGTATCCTTTATGTGGTATCCCATCGGGCCTTGCTGGAGTGGCGGCTAGGGCTGTGATGGTGGGGAGGTCCAGGCCCCCATAAGCAAGTAGGGCTATCAATGGATCAGGCCAGCACGCGGGCTTTAGGGCCGGGCCGGGGTGCCGGTCTTGATTCGGGCCCCCTTTTAAGCCCGTGGGTTGAAATCGGCCAGGCTGGAGGGCCCGCATACTTACCAAGTTAAACACGGGCCCAGCTCGCAAGCCCGCAGCAGCCCGCATATCCTGAACCCCAAACATGGACATCGCCATGCAGATTGCCTGAGGTGGCGGAGGAATGGGCGCCGCCGTCGGAGCTCAATTCTTGCTGTACCGAGACACAGATGCCCAACTTGATCTTGTCCATTCTCGTGGGGAGATCCCAAAGAGAGTGGATGGATGTGGGTTGCCTTGCCGGCGTTTGGAAGTCGCAGTTGTGGAGGGAAAAAGGGTGCATCGGCGGTTGAAGTCCTCCTGCACAGAGGGATGAGGAGGCTGTCGTGGATGATGCCGTCGGGGTGCACGAACGCGTCTAGACCTACCTTCTTAACGGCAGCGATGGCAGTGAAAGAGGAGGAGGTGGCACTGCCGACATTGTTCCAGGCTTCGAGCAGAGGTGGAGCTCAAAAGCATACGCAACTGAGGGAGCAGTGGCTGCGAGCGGAGGGGGAGGAGGTGGGCTAGGCAACAATCATGGATGCTCGAGGAGGATGCCTCCTTTACGCCTCCGGCGAGGTATCTCCAAGCACAGCGAAGAAGGAAGTGTTCTGGGGTCCAATGGAGGAGAAGACAAAGCGGCGTGCAAGAAATCAGGCTAAGTAACATGGGAAATATTTCTTGCACTCTCTTAAGTTACTTTTTTAATGTATTCTTAATCTATTTGATGACATATAACGACATTAATTAGTAATGAAGACGTTATTAGAATTAATCATATTATTATTTTATAAATCTGGTGTAGTACTAATACTTCTTGGTACTAATACTAGTACGTAAGAATTAATACTACTAATGTAAGTACTAATATTAATTTAAGAAAATAATATATATTATTATATTATATATAATAATATATTCTATAGATGCTATTGGTTTGATTAATATTTCTATTTAATCATATATTTAATGTCATTAACTAATAATATAGCTATTGTTAGAGTTAATTATATTATTATTTTATAAATAAGAGACATAAAAACAAATAAGTCATTCCACCTTTTTAGTGGAATGAGTTATCCTCATGTTTAACTTCAAAAATAAGATTAAGTTCCCTTATTCCTATCCGCCTAAATCCTTCTTATCCCCGTGATTAAGAGGCGACGTCATTCCACCTTTTATGGTGAAATGAGTTATCCTCATGTTTAATTTCATAAACAAGATTAAGCTCTTTTATCCTTATCCCCATAAACCCTTCTTATTGCTGTGATTTTTTGCAATGACAAACGAGGAGTAGAGATATGTAAGCCTTATCCTGGATATATCTTTATACCAAATGGAGCCTAAGAAAATATATTAAGAGTGTAAGAATACCAAATGAACTTTACTTCTTTAACTTCATAACTTAAAAACGGTAAGCAACTCGATAAATACATGTAAAAAAATGCATTCTTAGATTTTCAATATATTATATGAGTAAAGGATAGAATAATAAAAGTTACATTTTATTTTAAGATTTAAATTCATATTTTTAAACTTTCAATCAAAATTTCAAACTTACACAGGACACGATCGAAGAATTTCAGAATAAGTGGTACGTATAAAGATTTTGTGTATCCAACAAGCGAGCGAAAATATATTCGTGAGCATAAGTAGTCCTTCTTAATTCAAAGGAACCAAAGACATATTCATTCTTTCACATGTAAATAAATTAACTCGCTTGTTTAATATCCAAATTTATGTCATCTGTGTATTACATCATACCAAACTTTCTTAATTTAGATCACAAGGCCTTTAAGATGTAAATTAACATACATATTTCTACTTTCATGGTTAGACATACATCCAAACCATGACAAAGGAGGTCAAATAAATATAATAAATACCGATGCAACTACGCAGTTATTACAGGGAAATACCCTCCGACGCTTAATTCAGCTAGTGCTGGAGATGGGTGTGCTCAGGGAGTTTCGGTGACAGAAATTGTGTACCTTAGGTCCATGGGGTCCTCCTAATTACATAGGGGCGCCGGGGCCCTAAAATAAGGAGGTTCCAAGGGGCCATAATCCCATGGAGATCTTGCTTTCCCTTGTGGAAGAAGAGTAGATATCACGTATGGTTCTTGCTGATCTAAGATCGTTGGGTTCGTTCCCTGTTTTGGCTGAGGGATGCATGGTTGCCCTCATTTTAACTTTCTCTTTTCAATTGGTGGGCCTTCGTCAGGATTTGGGCCTCATTTGGCTTGAATTGGGCTGACCCGATTCCTTCCTCTTAGCTAGGCTTATTCTATTATCAAATCAAGTCAAAGAATATCTCTCTCTCTCTCTCTCTCACACACACACACACACACATTAACTAGGACGTGACACAAGATTCAAACCAATAAAAAAAGCTCCTTCTATATTAAGGAAGTCATATGTACCGAAATTGTGATCGTACGTATCTCATATTAGGTCCTTGTTTAAGTCATGCATAATAGGGGATTATTTGATCATCCATGTTAAAATGTCCTTGACAATTGGAATATTCGGGTTGGTGGGGTTCGCCCCTTGCCGTTGCGCTATAGTGCATAAATAAAATAAAATTGGAATATTCGGGTCTGCCCCTTTGCTCCAGACCAAACCCACCCCTCCCTGATCTTTCCCCCTCCTGCCTCTTCCACCTTCCTCAGGCCTAATCTTCCTTCATTTTGTTCCTTGTTTGAAGAATCTCACCGGTGGATCCATCTGCCGGTAGCTCGGTGTAGTATGTTCCATTTCCTCCTGGCCATTTTTGTTAGGTAATTCCCTATAGGGTTTGCCCCTTTTGCTTTCCACTTCGGTGGGTTTCCTCCATGCTGGGATCTCTTTGGTCGGGTCTGCTTATTCTCCCACCTCCTCTCTTCCACCCCTTCCTTTGGTCGCCTCTGCTGGTTTTGCTTTGGTGTTCCTTAGCCGCTAGTGCCATTTGGAGACTATTGAATGCTTTCCTATGTTCCCTCTGGAGGGAGCAGGGCTGGCAAATGAGTCGGCTCGATTTCGATTCGGTTCAGCTCGGTTCGAAATCTCAAACGAGACAAGTTCAAGTTTAGATTAAAACTCGAATAGTTTGATGAGTCGAGCTTAAGCTTAGCGTGGCTCGGCTCATGAGCTTGTGAGCCGGCTCGATATATTTAGTATATTTTTTAATTTCTCTAAATTAGGCTAAGTGGGTATATTTACTAAAAGATCTTCATTTCAACTGTACATCAAATGACTAAAACTAATAAAATCTATTCATATTTGTGTGACTCGAGCTCGAGCAAAGTCAAGTTCGAGCATGACAAAAATGAGACGAGTCGAACTCGAGCCCAAATTTGAAGCTCGAGAGCTCGAGCCAAATTTCTTTGAGCCGAGCCGAGTCCAAGCCATCTAAAGTTCAGCTCGACTCATTACCAACCCTAGGTGAGACTATGAAGTTTCAAGATGGAGCTCGAGTTTATGTGCTTCTTCTGCGTGTCCGATATCAGGACTGGCGTCCTTTGGTTTACCCCTGTTTCGTTGCTTGTATCCTTTATCTTTGTAATGCTTTCGGGTTTAGTTTGCTGTATGTCTACCAGCCTTGATCGTACCTTGCTTCTTTGTTCACCCACTCACCTCTCTCTACTTCATTACTGCTCTTGTGTACTCCCTATGTTTTAATATAATGAAAGATTATTTTAATGTTAAAAAATGGAATATTCAGGAGGTTGAATGTTTCTCTTTGAAATCCCTCCAGATTAAAAAAACAAGAGTTGGATGTCTCACCCTCCTGGTATAAAAGAATATTCATTTTTACTATCTTTTATAAAACTTAATATTCCATCTCTAAAAGCATATTTTTTCTCACATTTATTTTGTTGCACCTTGGGTAGCTAGTGACCCAATTGAATGAGGCCTGTCCACCTCCACAGTGGAGTAGTGGACACAGCCTGTTCTAGGCTGGAGCAAACACACACACCCCACACCTCACCACCTCCACAGTTTCCCATTCCACCCCATGGTGGTGGACTAGTACTACACTAGACATCTCTAACTGGCAACTGCAAAGATGGGTGGTTGGGAGAGAGTTGGAGATCCATCTATCTGCTGGTTGATTCCCTTTATTTATTTCCCTCTCTTCATCCCGGTCACTTGGATACCACATACAAGCAACAAACCATGGGTGGTGGGTCAGATGCAGACGAAGCCAGTCAGATTCCGATCAATCATCTCCCAATTACGTACCCTTCAGTCCCTACTGCTATTAAATGTGCATAAAGAGAGATGGGAGAGGAATAAGAGACAAATAATCAAATCCAATTATGCACGTGGATGAATAATCAAGTATGAGGCAGTTAGTTCACCCACCTCCCTTGCAAAAGGGAGGTCTCAGGTTCGAATCTGGTTGGGCCTAAAAACTCCCAGCCATATAGCCCTCTAGGTGTTGTTGGGATATTTATCATCTGGTCTGTAGGATTACTTCCCCAAAAATCAGACGGACCTGGAAATGTCGCCTAATTAGGCGGATCTTTCGACCGAGTCGGAATTATCTCCATCTTTGGAAGATTATCTCGGGTTCCAGATTAAAATTCCGGTCACTTGTAAATAACTGTACATAATCGGCCTCTGGGCCCTTTCGAAAAAAAAAAAAAAAAAGTATGAGCAATTCCAAAAGATTCCGATAAATTTTCAATCCCTATGCTCACTCCCCCACTCCTATATATCCATCCATCTCTAACATGAGCGTGAGACACTCGCATGTTTACAAATATAGACAAATAATCAAACCCAATAATGCAAAACAATGTTATAATGTTTCAATGTTATTAATTGTATTTGCTCTCTAATATCAGATTCGATCTCATGCTGTTTAAGTACCATTACTCTTTTGAAGAAGCCTGCTTCAGATAATCTTCATTAACAAAATGGAGCTGAAGATCTTATTCCTGTACAACTATCATGCAATAAGAAAAAGTAAATCAAAATTGAGAAAGATGAAATTGACGGCTCTACAAATTAAATTTCTTTGCTTTACATTTTAAATACTTAAGATACATTCCGCATGTGAACTTTGGATTATTCAAAACTTTGTCAAATACTGAAGTATATATGCACTTTTACACTATCAATTTTATTGTTTAAAATTTTAAATAGTCAATTACAGTTTAGTTCGAGAAATTATAATAATTGTTCTATCATTTATTAACTTTTATTTTTTTAAAATTAATGTATTAACCTTCAATTAGCTTTTTAAATCTAAACTTTCGCCGTGCATGGCACGGGATTGCAACTAGTTCTATTATCAAATCAAGTCAAAGAATCTCTCTCTCTCTCTCTCTCTCTCTCTCTCTCTCTCTCTCTCTCTCTCTCTCTCTCTCTCTCTCTCTCTCTCTCTCTCTCTCTCTCATTAACTAGGACGTGACACAAGATTCAAACCAATAAAAATAACTCCTTCTATATTAAGGAAGTCATATGTACTGAAATTGTGATCGTACGTTTCTCATATTAGGTCCTTGTTTAAGTCATGCATAATAAGGGATTATTTGATTATCCATGTTAAAATGTCCTTGACAATTGGAATATTCGGATTTGCCCTCACTACAAGGAAGGTAGGTTTTGTCAGCGAATATATGTCCATGGCTATAGACATTTATCGACAAAGAGAATATTAGTCGACGGGCAAAAAGTCGTCGTTTACAACAAACTTATTTGTCAGCGGCTAAGATAACCGTTTACATATACGAAATATATGTCAACGGCTACACTTTAGCCGTTGATATATGTAGGTTATATGTTTACGGCTGTTGCTTCACCGTCGACATATGTAATAAACAGAAAAAAAAAATAATAGTAAAAACTCTATGTCAACGGCTAAAATCATAGCCGTTTACATATCTACTATATGTCAACGGCTACACTTATAGCCGCTGACAAAAGATCTCCAACACAACTCCCCTGCGGGCCCTTTCCCTGTCTCCCTCCTGAGTCCTAACTCCATGTCTCCCTCTTTTCCCCTCTCCTAGCCCTAGCCACCGCTGTGCTCCCTCCGCTTTGCCCGCCATCGTTGCCGGTCGCGTCTGCTCAGCCCGCCATCGTCGCCGCTTGCATTCGCTCGGCCCGCCGTAGTCGTCGGTCGCATCCGCTTGTCCCGCCATCGTGCTCGCCCACCCGCCATTGTCGCCGGTCTCAGCAGCGTCTGCTTGGCCCGCCGTAGTCGTCGGTTGCATCCGCTTGTCCCGCCATCATGCTCGCCCACCCGCCATTGTCGCCGGTCTCGTCCGCTTGGCCCGCCATCGTGCTCGCCCACCCGCCATCGTGGCCTGCCTTCCTCTATTGCCAGGCCTCCACCGCCAGTACCTCCACCCGGTATGGTTTCTCCCTTCTCTCTCTATAGTTAATTCTAGTAGAGATGAAATAGCTTGGACCCAGAGTACAAGCGTACGAGGGTTTATGTTTTTGTATGAAAAGATGGGAAGTCGAGTAACTATGCGAAGTCTGAGGACGTGTTCTTAAGGACGCATGTGATCCTATTCCCACTCAAGTAAATCCAACTTAACTAGGCTACTAGACAACAACAATGTGTCTTTTGAAATCCAAATTTTCCTCCGATATAAGGAATACAAGTTTATGGGCATGTTTGGGAAAACTTCTAATTTGAAGTTACTTTTGACTTTTACTTTTCATCTAGAAGTAGTGATTATAACTAGTTGTAATTAGTTCAACCCTTACTTATAATTTCACTTTCTCATCAATGTTAGAAGCTCCACTTTGTGCCTTTTAACTGGAAGTTAAAACTCAACTAAAAATACTACTTAAAAGACTTTTAAGATCTAATTTCTGACCTTTACTTAAAAAGAACAGAAAAGACAGGTTTATAATGGTCGAGGCATATTTGACAAAACTTTTAATTGACATTTACTTTGAACATGAAAGAGGCCGAGTAAGAGTGGCCACAGTCAAACTTCTTAACAATTATATCCTTATTGCAATCTAAGAAATTTTACAAATTTTATTACCTTTCTTGCCACACCACTAGGAAGTTATCCGATCATTTAATTTAAAAATAAGAGATCCTTATTAAATGTATCACTCATGTGGAGAGATGTGGTAAGATATACTTAACAAGAGTTGTTTGATTTCTAGTGATGTTGTTGCACTATGTACTTAATACCCGTCATGCTCCGTATTGTTCAATGTAAATACACGTCTGCCCTTCACCTCTCATCACTTTTATCTAGTCTTGCATACTTCATCTGACCGTCATTAGTTTCTCATTAAGAAATACCTCTTATTTATTAATGGCAAATCCTCTCATATCACAAAGCCCCTAGTAGTTTAACATTCTTGTTCCCCTCAATCGCCCCTTTGATTATTAGATTGAGAATACTTGGAAGGTTCTTAGTGAAGAAGATGTGGTTGCTGTCGTAATAGCTTAGTTGCATAATTGCTTGGCCATAAGTTAAAAATTTTCAAGCAATTATGATATGTACATTCTCTCATTTCTTGTTTTATTTTATTTCCTTGGGTACTTGCAGTCCAATTTGTATAAGTTGATGAGGTATGTGGTACTCCTAACGATTCTAATACTAATCACTTCGTGTACTCTAGCTGCACTACAAGGAAGGCAAGTTTTCTCAACGAATATATGTCCATGGCTATAGATACTTATCGACAAAGAGAATATTAGTCAACGGCTAAGAAGTCGCCGTTTACAATAGACTTATTTGTCAGCGGCTAAGATAACCGTTTACATATACGGAATATATGTCAACGGCTACACTTTAGCCGTTGATATATGTAAGTTATATGTTTACGACTGTTGCTTCACCGTCGACATATGTAATAAACAGAAAAAAAAAAAAGAAGTAAAAACTCTATGTCAACGGCTAAAATCGTAGCCGTTTACATATCTACTATATGTCAGCGACTACACATCTAGCAATCCTAAAGTTGGAGAGTGATGGTGGTAAAGGAGATATTCTTTGATGGAGAAAGGGAGACAAATCCCAGATTCGGACAACTCAGCTCATGCGTGCGCAGGATTAGATTTTGGCTAAAAAGCGTCAAGGTGGGGACTCATGGGGACTAGCTCCTTTTCCTGGGGTGTGCGTGTGTACGAGAACGCAGCATTGCAGAAGCAACCGTGTGACTTGGAACAAACGTATACGATTTTAAATCTCCCCCTCCCATTTGTGCTCCTATCCATGTGATTGGATCATCTACATTATCAAATCCTTTTGTTGCTCTTGATGCATTGATTGGATCATCTACATTATCTGACTCATATATCCTCCTCAAATCAAATCTATATATGACTCATTTTTTTTTAATGTAAAAAAAAATGGAATATTCAGGAAGTTGAATGCAAATAACCTAGTCATTTCTCTTTGAAATCCCTCCAGATTAAAAAAACAAGAGTTGGACGTCTCACCCTCCTGGTTTAAAAGGATATTCATTTTTACTATCTTTTATAAAACAATATTCCATCTCTAAAAGCATATTTTTTTCTCACATTTATTCTGTTGCACCTTGGGTAGCTAGTGACTAGGGCTGGCAATGAGCCGAGCCGAGCCGAGCTTTGGATGGCTCGAGCTCGGCTCGGGTCAATGGAGCTTGGCTCGAGCTCGAGCTCGGTTCGAGCTCTAAATCTGGGCTCGAGCTCAGCTCGACCTGTTTTCGCCAGGCTCGAGCTCGGCTCGGCTCGAACTCGAACCAATAAAATCTGGACATATGCGATTTAATTTTAGTCATTTGATGTAGAATGAGGATTTTTTAGTATTCTTATTCAAACTTGTGTAATAATACTCTATCAAGACATATAAAATAAAAACTAATCAATTCAATTAAAATCCCAAAGAAGACAATTAAATGCATAATAAAAAATGAACAAGAACCTTAATAGGCAGATTTTGAACTCAATTAAACATGAATAAAGACCTTTTGTGATAATACTAACTACATATATGAAAATTTAAACGCGGGACACAGATGGAATGCCACTTTGACCTAGTTTGAAAAAATTAAAAAAAACATGTTAAATATTTCGAGTCGGCTCACGAGCTCACGAGCCGAGCTACAGTAAGCTTAAGCTCGGCTCGTTAAGTTATTCGAGCTTCTACTTAAGCATGAGCTCGACTCGTTTGACATTTCGAGTCGAGCCGAGCCCGAGCGACTCGCGAGCGGCTCGGCTCATTGCCAGCCCTACTAGTGACCCAATTGAATGAGGCCTGTCCACCTCCACAGTGGACACAGCCTGTTCTAGGCTGGAGCAAACACACACCCCACACCTCACCACCTCCACGGTGCCCAGCAAAGCCTTCAGATCCTCTCACAAAACCCTAAGTAGCACCCACATGAGATGTGAGGATGGTTTCATGATTGGGGATGGTACGGCCTGGATTGGATGGGGGGAGGACAGGAGCTGGTAAGGGTGGCCTTTAAAAATGTCCATGCGCAGGTGTGCTGTCTGTGATGGGAGGAGGGAGGTCACGTGTGCGTGCAGGGGGGTAAAGAAGTTATTTTTTCACTATCTTGGGGTTATCTTTATTTAACCATTCAAAGATGGACAGTGATAAAAAGTAGATCCTACGATGGCATGCAGTGCAAATATTAACGGAGAGCACCGGTGAGTTGGTCACTAGGGGCCGATTTGTTTTGTGAATGTGATGTTCTAATTTTTTTTTGGTCTCCGAATCTTTTATTTTAAGAATAAGAAAATTTTACTATGAATAAAATAAATAATTCAATAGCACAAGTGATTCATGTCTTTTAAATAAAATAATTTATTTTATTTATTTTAAAAATAACATGTCTGCATCAAAAATAATGCGTCTGCATTTTTAAAACGACTATAAATCGCATAACCTGTCTTGTTCGACTCTTATCCTGCAAACAAACCTGCTTAGAGAACAAGTTTCTTCAACGACCGTTGCTTAAAAGAATTCCTCAGCGGTTGATACGTCTTTGCTGGTCTTGTCATCTTTTCCGAATGTTCCCACGTCAGAAACATAAACGGACGCTCCACATTCATCCCCCAGCCAATAGCTTCACCCATGATGTCATGCGTTCTCGCTGCTTATGCTGCCATTGGGTTAAACTTGCTGTGCAGTGCTTTTAATTTAAAGAAAAAATATTTTTTTGAATTTTTTTAAGTAGGTCTCAAGTTCCCTATATAACAGTACATCTAATTTTGGATCCGAGGGGTAAGACAAAATGAGAGTAAGAGTGGTTTAATAACATATTTTTCAAAGCATACTTTTCTAATGTCTAATAACAAAGTTTCCTACCATATTTTTCTTTTTGACCTGCCGACCGTAAGTTTGACACAAGTTCGGATTGTTTCAGTATTAAGTTGGATTGGACTCCAACACTAACTAATCTCAAGATGTCATATGTTGTTAGGAATGCATCCCACCGAACTTGAAAACTCTTTCTTTATTCTCGTTTCAACAGATTTCAAATATTACCCATACTACTTCAATGTCGTCAAGAACATAAAATTACGATCATAATTTAATGTGCTTCTTTATAAGCATTCTGTAACCTCCTTGCGAGCTGCAAGCAAGGGACACACATCTTTAGCTCTAAGCACACACAAGAGTGCAGAACTAACCTCCCACAGAGACCATCGCCATGGCCAACCTCTACGACAAGCAGGCCGACATCTACGCCGACGCCAGGCCGTACTACCCCGCCGAATGGTTCGAAAAGCTTGCGTCCCTCACCTCCCACCACTCCTTGGCATGGGACGCGGGCACGGGCACCGGCCAGGCCGCCCTCAGCGTAAGCTTCTCTTCCTGATCCCTCTTTGCCATCACCATCTCCTCGATCGCGCTCTCATGAGACGGACATGGTCTCCTCACTGGGTTATGGTGGTTAACCGGGCAGATCGCCCAGCACTATGAGCGAGTCGTCGCCACCGACGCGAGCGAGGTCCAGCTGGCGCGCGCCGCCCCGCACCCTCGGGTCTGCTACGTCCACACCCCCACCACCGCCTCGGAAGACGAGCTCGTGGCCCTGCTCGGCGGCGAGCGCTCGGTGGACCTGGTGACCGTGGCCGCGGCCGTGCACTGGTTCGACCTCCCCCGGTTCTACTCCGTCGTCAACCGCGTGCTGCGCAAACCTGGCGGGGTGATCGCCGTCTGGTGCTACTGGGAGATCCGCGTCGACTGCCCCGCCTTTGAAGCCGCTCTCGAACGGTTCAAGGCCACGATGGCGCCCTACTGGGAGCCCATCGCCCGCTACGTGACCGACAGCTACCGGAGCCTGCCGTTCCCGTTCGAGGGGGTAGGGCTGGGGGAAGAAGGCCACCCGGCGTTGCTGGAGATGAAGAAGGAGTCGTCCTTCGAGGGCATGCTGCGGGTGCTGCGGACGTGGTGCGCCGTGAACATGGCCAGGGAGCGAGGGGTGGAGCTGCTGGGGAAGGAGGTGGTGGAGGAGATGGAGGCTGCATGGGGAGGAAGGTCTCTCGTCAGGACGGTGACCTACGGGAGCTTCATGATCGCCGGCAAGCCCAAGACAGAGACATAAGTTGGTATGCCTCTACTAGTCTCTACGTACCTCTTAATTTAGTAGTGCTTTGTTTCTTTAGAACGGGGACCATTCCTTCTAATTAATACTCCAGCAAGCCAAAGACATAAGTTTGGTTCCTCTCAGTACAGTATTAAATTCAGTTCAGAGAGGGAAGGAGAAAGTTTTTGAAACTAGTCTCTCACGAAAAATGAAAAAAGATTTCTGTTAAGGAATTCTTTAAAAAACTTTTTGAAAACTACCCTCTCAATATTGACTGAATTAAGTCAGTAATTGTTCTACTGAGAAGATCTTAATTCATCCTAGAAGGACTTGTGCATATCATATCGAACGGATTTATGAGTTGTAACCATCTCGCTTACAAGGAAAAATGATCAACAAACTAAAGACCTATGGGCTTATGGCATTCTCATTTGTCAAAATTCAAAAGACACACACCAGACGTAGGCTCATGATATAAGCGAATGAGAAAAATAATTAAAAGGGGTGGTAATATAAATCTATGATTTTTTAAAAATCACAATTTAATCATACTTTTCCATCTCGGCGTATTTTTCATGAATAAGTCACAATTAAAAGAATCATTAAAAGCTTCATAAATTCAAAAACACCAATTTAATTACATACTTTTCAAGAAAAATATATCTTTCTAAATCAAATTTGCTCATATCATTACTCTTAAATTCCTCTCTATGCAGTCGGGGAAAGTAAATGCAAGATGTAATTTTTTTAAGTGGGCTGAAGTTCATATGGATACAAAGAATGCATCACCCAATATTCAACAAGGGGAAAGACACCAAATACTAAAAGATGTGAAGCATATAATCGAGAAAGAAAAATTTGCACCTGAGCAAATGACGACACTTTGCGAAAGATTATTGTCAAAATTGAAAAACATAGAGTTATCCCCAGAGAAGAAATGATTATCTTTTCTTTTTGTTCTAAGAACGATTTAGACTCATGGGCTATGTAACCTAGGACAATGTGCCTAATGTATCTTCATTTCTTGTTTAAGTAAATTATTTGTCTGTTTATTGTAAATGAAATGCTTAAACCTTTTTTATTTTAAATGCAATGCATCATGTTTCGTTTTATGTTGTGTTTTGTCAGTTTCCTGTTATATCCTAGATCTCAAGTCTATTAATTTATTAATGGGTCAAGGTTAAATAAATCTAATTAAATAATTTATGAGTTAAAATAATTTAAATTTATTTAATAATATAATAATAGATTTAAAATGAGTAAGTCATTAGTTAAGTCAAAACAAGTCCAATATAAACCCATTAGTGACCCAATTAGAAAACAAATCCAATAAACCCATTAATGAGCACGGTCTGATAACTGTAAGAAAACGCTGTATTGCGAACGCAATAACTTCGCGCACAAAAATTCCAAAATGATATGGCATATATGTTGGGATCCGGACGGAACGCGAAGAATGCAACGGAAATGACGAATAAAATAAATCCCGCCCGATGCCCGCTGATCCGATTCGGAACGAAAAACGTAAACCGAAAAATAGGTCGAAATATGATTACCGTGTGCGGATTCAAATCCGCTTCTGACTCGGTTCCGTCGAGGCGATGCCGCGAGCCGCACAAGCGTCCGGCCTCTAGTGGTATTCACGCGATCCTCCGCAGTGGTTCGTCCTCGCTCCCTCGTCTGTATCAGCTCGCTCGCTGAAGATCCGTCGCCGCAGCGATTGCCGAAAACCCGCCGACGGGAATTCCCGACTTTCGGGAATCACGCGCGGTGGAGACGAAGACAATCCCGACGCCTCGAACGGGACGCCCAGAGGAGGAGAGAGAAAGGAGGGATGACGGCCAACATGGGGAAACTCTGGAACTTGGCCCAGGATTTCTCAACAGCGCGTATATATATATTAAGTCAGCGCAACTTTTCACAAAAGTCCCCGAGTTAATATAAATCCCACTTATGTACCACCGACTAAGAATCTTATTGCGTGTAACTCTCTAGACCCATTTACCAGTCCGGTTTTCAGCCCGTTAAGTCTAATAACTAGTTATTGACTTATTGTAATTATTTAATATCTAGATATTAACTAATTACTCAGCCGAATTAACATCGCATGTAAATTCGGTCGGACTTTCGATCAAGTTGAGTGCTAAGTAACACCGCATGATCCCGGAAGGTAATGAGCTTCAGCAACCCACTCATGGAACCTGTCCGTCCACAGTTACCGCGTTGCTATAATCCTTCGTTCGCACAATGCTCTCGAGTTAACCTAGGATATGGTCAACTGTCAAACCCTAGATGGTCAACTCACTTGAATCAGACTCCGCTGTACAATATCCGATAACCTCTTTTCTGATATTGTTTCTGCTCTGGCCAAAGACTCCTACGGATCTATTCTAGAGCATTTTCTCTCCAGTTACCTGAGAGCGAACGATCCTTTATTGAACACACAATCACCTTCGAAGGTCTTCCGCTGGACCCGATCCTTGACTATTAGAGATCCCGTGGATAGGGATTCGTAAGTCAATGTCAAAGTTCAAAAGTCCACCGACAAGGTGTCTTTGGTGTCTCAAGTCCAAAGATCAACCACGCTACTGTGACGATGAATCAAGCCAATTGACAGTCAGGCAAATTACCATTCGGCGATTCATGTCGAATCAGTTCAGTGAACTCATTCCCCAATGAGCACCTACAGGTTTACTATTGTGTCTCCACACGAGTAACTAATGAGATCAGTCACCCTCATCATATGAGTTGGAATAACTTGTACTAGTCTAATCGGATGTTTGATGTTCTTCTCAAACATCCTACAACTAGGAATAATTGAGAATATGTGTTTATAAGTCATTAGTCTCATTGTTATGATCTCATCATAATCTGATGACTATTACACATATTCATAGACTTCATTATGCGTAATAATAAATATGCCAATCTACATAATGAATTTAATGCCATTGATCAGTGAATCAAATTGAAATAGGTGCCTTATGATTGGCTTAGAGGACACCTATATCCATCAATATATGGTTGGAAATAGAATACAAAACAGTTAAACTTTGTCAAAAATACCAAGAGCTAATTTCAACGTTTAATGGGTCAAATCGAAGGTGATTTATGGAAGAAAATCTATTCTACACGAAAATCTGGATTCCTAATTTGATTGAAACACTTTAACTTGTTAGTTAAGGAAGCTACATTTTGAGTTTGACTTGACAACTTTGGAGGTTTAATTTAAGTAGGATTATGAAGCCAAAATAGTATATATGAGGCATTGGAGTCGTGCATAAGGTTTCCTCTATGCAGTCCTAAAATAAAAGGTAAGAACATGGTGTTCTTCATGAGAAAGAGAAGTATTTTGATTTAATTCTTTTTGAAAATTAATTCTAATTGATGAATTGTTATTCTTTGAGATTTATAGGTCATTGGAAAAGTCTTAGATAACAAGAAAATCGAGCTTGAAATGTTAGAAGGTGATTGAAAGGCATTAGAGATGAGTGTTCTTCATGTTCTTGAGATAGTTGATGATAACTCATTGAATGATATTTTGTAGTAATATGAAAATTTTGTTTTGATTTTTAAAAGTGGTCAAACATACTTTCTAGAACCATAATCTATCAATTCATGACTTTAGATTCTACTTTGATCTATTAATTTTTAATCAAATTTGTAAAATTTTATATTCTGAAAATTCAGGACCTATAGCTATATTTCTCAGCACCTATACCTAAGATTTTCAGAAGCTATAATAAATTTTTAACTTGAACTTAAATTGATCATAACTCCTTTGTTCTTTAGCCGATTGACTTGAAATTTTGAATACACTTTGATTTAGACATGTTATACCTTATGGTGAAATTTCATAAATTTTATATTTTATGTGCCTATTATTCTGCTATTTATTTGATTGGCCTAATTTGACTTAAGTTATTTATATGTCATTTGATTCTCTAAATCATTCGTTTGATGTTGGAATTACATGAAAATTTGTATTTATCATTATTTTGACCTCTTGAACATGTTCACCAAGTTTGATAATTTTATGAATATGTTTGCTATTTTCAGCCTTATTTGTTCATTTTTCGTCTCTAAAAATTAATTTTATTAGCCGGAAATTATAATTCTTTGTCCGAAAAATCTAAGAAAATTTCAATAGCATACACTTCTGTCCAGCAACCTATTTGATCAATTTTACTCTGATTATCTATCTATATGACTATGTTTACTCTTTAAGTGACTATTTTGTATATAAAATTATATATTTTAACTCTTATATGTAAGTATCATTATGTCAAATTAATTTTCAGATCTATGAACATTATGAAATCTGTGAAAATATATTTGTGGCTTGATATATGTTTAGACATCATCTTAAGTAGATTGGAGCTCATTCCATAAGCGTCCGTAGATGAGTTTTGGCCGTGGACAACAAAAAAATTACGATTATTGTGTTTTGTTTGCAATTATCCGAAGTTGAACTATAGACTCTCCGGCTATGCATGTGTCATGATCTTAACATACTTGTCTATATGTTTTGATATTTGTTTATTCGGCTCCTTATATGGTGGTTGAATGCATATCTATTTGATACGTTTAGATTTGATTTGTTTGGTACATAATTATGAAATATAATTTGTTATTTAGATCTACTTGATCCAGCTTATAATCTACTCAGTTTGTTCTTTTGATATCTATGCTCAGTTATTTTGATCTCAGTTTATTTAATTAAGAATCCATATTCATTCTGATTAGTTGTTCTGACAATATGAACTTTGATTTGATAAGTTACCATGTCATGACAAATTTGCTATATGTTCAGTTCGATATGTTTAGTTTGATATGTGATATGTTTTGATCATGGCTAGTAGACTTGTTCAGTTAAATCAGAATATGATCATGCCTTATATACTATATATATTAGTTCAATTTGTTCTTCCTATTAGAAAACACATGTGATTTGGTAATTTATATTTGACCATATTTTGTATCATGATCTTATTTGAGTTATATGTAGAATTGTGAATCATATGTATATTTGATATTGTTTCTTTTCAATTATTATATTATTAGTATTTGCTGAGTTTGATTTGCTTACTGAGTGGTTGTAGTTATAAATCCTACTAACATTTTCAGAGACTGAGGAGGAAGAGTTAGCTGAGGGACATGATTTTGCTTAAGGAATTGGATTCAGACTCATTTGGAGGTTATCTAAGATTAAATTTACTGTTTTCTTAGATTTAATGTGTAGAAACTTGAGAGAGTATATGTACTTTTATATTTCTTTGGTGAGTTGAGAGATTTTATTTTCGTTGTATGTTTGATGAAATTTGAGGATCTTGGTTATGACAATAGAATGGAATATTTAGATTTAATGATGGTAAATTACATGTTTATTGCTTGATTATTTGTCTCTCATCATTCATCTTCGATTTGTATGTTATTTGGTTCCGTAGTCACGTAACTTGAATTCGAAGTAAGTTTGAATGACTGGACTTGTAAGGATTGAGGTTTCGGATCTAGTTATCGGGTCAGTTTTCGGGGTCGAATCTCTTAGTTTGGGCCCTGGTGGGGCTGAGACTTAGTTTTCAAACTCGACGCGGTTTAAACGGCATCCATCAATGTAGACGTGTTTTAGGGTGTGCCACGTGGGCTAACTTTGGGGTGCGAGAGTACGTCCCCGGTCTTATTGTCTGAATGGTGTCTTGTATGGACGACGCCGTTTAGAGTACGACTCTGCTTTGTCAGAGTACGGCCCGGTCTTGTCATCTGAATGACGTCGGGCTTGGACGACGCATTTTTCCCAGCTTCTGTTTGATCTCGCGAACCCTCCCTCCTTTCCCTCATTCTCTCTCCTCTCCTCTCTCTGACCTCCGGCGAATCCCTTCTCCCTCTCCTTGCTTTCCTCCCTCCATTTCTTCTCTTGTTCCACCTCATTAACCTCCTAACTCCCACCACTACTACCACCATCTCCTCCGCGGCATTTTTCTCTCCGGACGGCGGCCGACGTCCCGGTGGAGTAACGGCGTCTACGGCGGTACCAGCGGCGGCATGTGGCGAGGCGGGTTGGCGGCTTGGAGTTAGAAGGAGTTCGAGAAACTAGTAGGGTGACGATCTCCATTGTATTTCGTTTAAAAACCATGTTTTTCCCGCTTTAGAGCATGTTTAGGGGTTGTCTTATGGTGTAAATACTAATTGCATGTAATGAGAATTTGAGTGTTTTAATGGGTATTTAGGTTCTTCTCCTCCTTCTCCACCTTTTTAATGTTTTTACACGATTTGGGGGAGAAAATCTCATCCCGTGGATTGGGAGACAGCGGAGGAAGAACCTGTCTGTGAGGGTTAAATGGCGTCGGGAGACAACAACGCCTTTTAGAAAGGCGACTTCCATCCGCGATACGATTTAGCCCGAATAACAGACTCTGTCTCTAGACTGATGAGCGTCTAGGGATAGCGACGCCTTTTGAACGGCGACTCCCATGCTCGACGCGTTTTAAGTCAGATCACCCCGAGGTCTGTCTCCGTTTCTGTCGTTATCATGCGACTAAGGACAGCGACGCCTTTTAAACGGCGACCTCTATAGACGATGCGTTTTAAGCCATCTTTCAAGGCCAATTTTCACATGAACTAATTTAGGAAGCTTGAATGACGTCGGCCTTGGGCGACACGATTCAAGCCAAAATTCCATTAATCCCTCATTTAACACGTTACATTGTTAGATAGTTTAGTTAATTGCATGCTTAGAAATGTACTCGATGACGATGGATTCTATGTGATTGGATCGCACCGTGTTGTGTTTTGTGCGATCGTAGGCCTAGAGTAACAGTTGTTAGCGCTTAGGCACCCTGTATCGGTGTGGGAGTGACACGGCGCCGGTGTGGGAGTGGCGATGTGACGCCTAGAGAGAGGGTCACCTGGTGTACCCCGGGGTATAACTAGTACCGGTGTGGGAGTGGTACATTCGGAGTGTCACTCGTGCTGGGGGAAGCAAAACCATATAGAGCCTGTCAGACCGAAGTAGCCAGCGCGCTATCCGATGGGTTGCTGTTTGGTCTCAGCGGGTCGGTATTTTCCGCGTTCGGCCTTGTGGTTAGCGTGTTTTGCCGAGACGCTGATTGTGGGTTCCGTGGTAGAATAGTTTCAGAATTATGCATGTTATATTTCAAATGCATGTGTTTTATACCGAAATATAGGAATTATGTTTACTGCTTTACTTGCTTAGATCATCTATATTTGTTTTGCTGCACTTGTGAGTGCGTGAGTGGGCGGTGGGGATCGAAGGATCCCTACTGAGTCTTTTCTATGAGACTCACCCCTGCGGTTTTCAAGTGAGGGTTCTAGACAGGCGTAACGAGGAGAGTGTTGCTTTAGGTCGCGCGCCAGTAGCTGTTGTTCAGGAGTATGCCCCGATGTAGTTGTTATTTTATTTTTTGGTCTGTATGCTTAATTATTTCCTTTCAGTTGGAGTATGTAATTATTTGCTGAGTCGAGTCGCATTGTAATAATTTTTAATTCTTGCACTTCCTTTTAATTCAATGTGATGTGAATGTTTAGCTTAATTTATTATTTATTTTCCAAACTTATCAAGATCCTGATTTGACTCTAAATTAATGATTCGGTACTCATTTAGTAATCGGATCCCCGATTATAAGGTGGCGGGTCGTTACAGGACTGGATTATAGACGCAACATTTACAGTCATGCTTCAAATTTTTCTACCCAAAATGACGACTTAATTAAATTGATTTTAGCTCCATTGATTCACTCACACGCTACCAATGTCACTAGTAAAAATGCCAAAGTCCTTAAAAAGTGTAATCTTAAAACAAATGTTAAGTACATTTAAAACCATAATCCAATCAAATGAAGTACAAATCAAATTGCCATAGTATATATGTAAATTTCATTGGGTATATACTTATTTATGTCAACCCATTTCTAAGCATTAATATCGTTATTAATTCATTTTTAACACGATATGCAAATTAGATAGAATATGTGATGATCAAATGAGGTACACATTAGTTGTTATTACTCTATTTTTAAGAAATAATATCAATTGTTATTAATATAATTTTTAACACTTAATATGCAAATTAGATTTAATATGTGATGATCAATAATAGTACCTTAAGGGAATATTACAATGTTTTATATGTCAAATTCATTGTGCATAGATTAATTTATGTTAACTAATTTTTAAGAATTAATATCAATTGTTATTAATCTATTTTTTGAAACTTAATATGTAAATTACGTAGACTATGTGATGATTGTTAATATTATTTTATGAATATCACAATAACCGGCATTGTTACTTTATCAATATTTGGTAGAACAGGTTGATGTCTTTTACAAATCCACTTGGATTTAAAAAAGATTCCAAGTCCAACGTGATGTATGGGTAGTGTTGGTAGGCTGCAAAAAGTTTCTAAGTCCTCTTATCCCTACCAAACACAAATTAGTGCATACCCTTGTAATCCGGGATAAGTAGGGTGTATTAATCTCCCCTCACATCCCTATTTCATACCAAATGGGGAACAAGTTAACATTATTTCTTATCCCTAGTCATACCAAACACACATAGGAATAAGGATGGCGATAACTCATCCAGGGATGATTTAACCTTACTCTCACTTTCTTTTATCCCGATACCAGATGGGACCTATAGCAATGGTAGAGGAAAAAAACATTTCTCGAGGTGCCACTAAAAGGACTTAAAACACAAGGGCATTTATAAACGTACTTGTCAATGTGGTGGTTAAAGGAAGAGTTGAGTTAGGAATGCGAATGTCTCCATTGCACTATAGTATTTCTCTCACCCCCTTTCCCCTTTCAAAGTTAAGGTCGAAGAATGAGGACTAGTTTGAATTTGGAGATTAGTCGTAAAATTGTCCCGCAAAACCAGATATATATTGTAAAGATATCAGCAGCTTGAGCAACAAAATCGACAAGGACTAAATTAATGGCACCATAAATTGTGTTAACATATGAAGTAACAATTACTCTCAATGTGTTCGGTATGGTCATGAAAGAGATTATTGTGTAGCATTACGATTGTCGTAACGTGTTGAAGTGACAAAGGAATGTGATTGTCTTCAAGAAGCCAAAGGAACCAAAGATGTTCGTAAGTACGTAGGAATATCGTCATCTGATAGATCTGTTAATCTGCATCAGAATATGTGCCTAACTCTAGGAGGAATTGGCTGGGAAGTATAAACCATGGAATAAAAAAGTAAAAGATCACTGCACCACACTGCTCTACACTGCCTGGCAGTATTTTCAATTTAAAAAAACTTAAAAAATTTTAGGTAAATCTCAGTCCGAGTCCGACTTATATGTCTGTACAATCTGATCTCTGATCACAAAATTTTTGAAAAAGTAAAAATTATTTTTTCGAAATCTTTAAGCCGTCGGATCGCAAATCGTATTGTATGGACATATAGGTCGGGTTGAGATCCCCCTAAAAATATTTCAAATGCAGCAAGTTATTCTTGAAATGAAATATCCTTGACATAAAATCAAAAAATGTATGAATTAGACTAATTGAATGTATGTCATAAATTATAATGTCAGGATGAATAACAATATATGAGATTATCCAAACTCCCAACTAATTGATGAAAAAGAGTTGGACCAACAAGTACATACAATATTTCACTTGAAACAGGCACAAGGCGTTTCTCTTTTTTGTCATTCTTATGAGGTCATCGACCAAACAGGCCTCGTGCAGGAGCACTTTCTCATCAAGAACAGCTGATAAATAAAGTAGCAGAATGCTGAGACTAGGAACAAGGAAATGGAAGCTTACATCAGATTCTTAGACCTACTGACGATCCTAGGGATGATATGCTAATGTAAACATAAAAAACCTTCGTTAATTTACAAAAGAAGGCTGTTAGAGGCGTGGAGAAACACTGGCTGTCGTGGTCGCTGTGACCAGGGATTGCAGCAAGGGAACCCTAGGCCGCTGCAGAGAGTTGGGGATCAGAGCAAAGAAATCTGATCCGAATGGAGTCAGGATGGCAATCCGATCCCTGCCCCGTCTAAGGTAAGTTCGGGTGTGACCTGAAACGTATTGCCAGATCAAAGGCGATGATCCGAGTCCGGTTTATTACGTAGATCTGGGCCGGCTTATCGGATCATGCCGCTCCATTGACACTCTTAGTCATAGCATCATGTCAGGGACGGAGCTACCGGGAGGCCAAATGAGCTGTGGCCCCCTCTACCCGTGCAGTAGCGCAGTGGTACTCCCCTCTCCGCTGGGCGGGGAGGTCGCGGGTCGATCCCGCTCGCCCGTGTTGTGCATGGATGCGGATCATCCCGCGGAGTTCTCGCTCTTTTGAGTGGAAATGTCGTTTATTGGGCGGAAATCTCACGTGCTGGCGGATTTCATCTCAGCTCCCTTAAGCTGGATACTTTAGCCTGTTACCGTTGAGCCACCCCGACCAAAAAAAAATGAAAAGCGTTTAAGTAATTCCTCGGTGATAACCATATTCTATATTTTTCGGGCCCCCTCCCCCAACTCCTCCTGTAATAGAAGACTCGGATATGTTGGCTTTCATCTTTTACCTTTTCCAATACTAAGTAATCCTGACCACGGTAGATTGGTTTTTGGGTTTTTACCCTTCCCTTTCCCAAAACTACACAGGAAAATTTCCTTTTCAGTTTGGTTTCTTTCTCCAAGTCTTCACTCCGTTAGACTGTTGAAAATTTTAAACTTGCTTATGGGAGCCTGGACCTCACCACTGAAGGTACGAGAGAGAGAGAAGAGAAAATTGCAAGAGAGGAAAGCGGGCTCCGATAGTTAACCCGAGGTAAGATCTATTCCTCACCTCAGTTTTCTTTTTATAGAAGCCCTTCCGTTAACTATCTCCGCCCCCTCCTCGGAACCGCCTCCTACATTATAGGGATGCTGGGAGACCAAGTCTCCATACTTATCCCAGCAACAGACCTCCTAATGTTAAGGGATGGTCACTATCTAACATCTCCCACTTGACCATCAAGACCAAATTATTCTTAATACACTCCCACTATCCGTGAGATGTATTGGTGTTCTGACACATTCTCACTATCTGTGAAATGTATTTTCAAATCAAATGAATTCTTAATACACTCCCACTATCCGTGAGATGTATTAAAGTTCTGATACATTCTCACTATCTGTGAAATGTATTTTCAATTTTGTACAGGAAAATTCCCGACTTATATATTCCCAAGTCCCATTAGACTTACATGTTTGACAAAACTTTCTACCGGTATACTTTTTGTCAACGGATCTGCAATCATATCACTGGTGGGAATATAAGTCACTTTAATTTCTCCTTTTTGAACAATATCACGTATATAATGATATTGAATTTCTATGTGTTTTCCTCTAGAGCTATTCGCTCCACTGTTAATCAAGCTAATTGCCGCTTGATTATCACAATAAATCTCAATTGGTTCTTCTATCAAGTTGAGATTTAATTCTGTTAAAAATCGTCTTATCCAGACTGCATGAGTGGTAGCCATGCTACACGCAACATACTCATCTTCCTGTGTGTATCTTGCAACACACCCTTGTTTCTTGCTACTCCAAGAAACAGCAGCACCACCAAAGATAAACAAGTGTCCCGAAGTGGACTTTCCGTCATCTTTATCCCCTCCGAAATCTGCATCGGAATAACCAAGCACTTCTAGTGTATCTGCTTGATATATTAATTTGTGGTGCAAAGTACCTTTCAAGTACTTCATAATCCTTTTAACAGCTTCCTAGTGTGCTGGACCAGGATTACTTTGATATCTGCTTACTAAGCTTACTGCGTATGCTATGTCAGGCCTGGTACATAGCATAGCATACATTAAGCTTCCGACTGCTTGTGCATACGGTACTTGCAGTTCATCATGTCCTTCTCCAGGACATTGCTCTTTACTTAATCGTTTTCCATGAACCAACGGCGTTGGTGCTGGATTGCAGTTTTGCATTCTAAACCTCCTAAGTACTGATTGTAAGTACTTATCTTGGTTTATACTCAACATTCTAGACTTTCTATCCCGCAGGATTTGGATTCCGAGAACATAGGATGCCTCACCCATGTCCTTCATCTCAAATTTCTCACTGAGCTCAGACTTAACGTTATTCAACATTCCTATGTCATTTCCAGCGAGCAAAATATCATCTACATATAAAGATAATATAATGAACATGCTACCACTCTTCATGACATATACACAATTGTCTAATTGGTTTGGAACAAATCCAAGTTGAATAACAACATTATGAAATTTGAGATACCATTGTCTAGAAGACTGTTTCAAGCCATACAAAGCTTTCTTAAGTTTACATACTTTATTCTCCTGACCATCTACCTGAAAACCTTCAGGTTGTTTCATGTATATATCTTCCTCTAACTCTCCGTTAAGGAATGCAGTCTTGACATCCATTTGATAAAGTTCCAAGTCAAGATGCGCAACAATTGCTAAAATCATCCTTATAGATGCAAATTTAGCCACAGGAGAATAAGTTTCCTGAAAATCTATACCTGGCATCTGTGTAAATCCTTTGGCAACTAATCGAGCTTTATACTTGTCTATAGATCCATCTACACGGATCTTTTTCTTAAATACCCACTTGCAACCTATAGCCTTCCTATTCTTGGGTAATTCACATAGTTCCCATACATTGTTCCTTTTTATGGAATCAATTTCTTCTTCCATGGCTTTTCGCCATAGATCAGAGTCTGAAGATTTCAATACATCATTCAGATTCATGGGATCTATATTATTATCCTCATTTATGTCTACTGTTAGACATGAAGGCTCACATAAGTACAAGTGATAATCATCCATCCATACTGGTGGAGTTCTAAGTCTTTTATTGCCAATTACAGGTTGATTTTCTTGCGTTTCATTCAAAGGCATTTGATCATCTTCCACATTTGGTGGAAGTTCTTCTTCGATTTCTGGATCATTTATAGGTAAATCATTGTAATAGTCATCGTCTATTACACTTAGAGGTTCTTTCTCATGATGAGATTCCTCTTCCTCTACATTTTCTAAAAATGTAGCATCCCTATATTCAATGATTCATTTTTCCTTATTGAAGAATCTATATCCCGATGATTTGTCGCAATAGCCTATGAATCGACACTTCAATGTTCTGAAGTCTAACTTGTCTCTCAGTTGATTTGGAATGAGAACATGGGCTACTGACCCCCATTTCTTAAGATGACTTATTTCTGATTTCCTCCCATTCCACAGTTCATAAGGTGTACTTTCGATAGACTTAGTGGGAATTCTATTCAATGTATAATTTGCCGTGAGCAATGCCTCTCCCCAAAAATTCTTCGGGAGTCCTGAATGCGATAGCATGCATCTAACAGCATTCATAAGCGTTCTATTCTTTCTTTCTGCCACACCATTCTGTTGTGGCGTATAAGGCATAGTTACATGCCTCTTTATTCCATGCTCTTGGCAATATGACTCAAATTCCTTTGAGTTGTATTCCCCACCTCTATCTGTTCTTAACACCTTAATGTTTTTACCCAGTTGCCTTTCTACTTCTGCTATATATTTCTTAAAGCAATTAAGAGCTTCTGATTTAGCAGAAATGAGATATACATAGGCATATCTGGAATAGTCATCTATGAATGTTATGAAATATTCCTTTCTATCATATGTTTTTATACTTAATGGTCCACATATATCTGAGTGGATCAGTTCCAGTAATCCTTGTGATCTATGTCCTACTGCAAAAGGTTTCTTAGTCATTTTACCGACTAAACAATGTTCACATGGTGACAATTCTATCTTAGTTAATGGCAGTAGGTTCAATCTTATCATTTGTTCCATTTTAGATTTTCCAGGATGTCCTAATCTAAAATGCCATAGATCACATTCAGACAGATGACACAAGGAATAATTCATAACAGCATCATTAATATTATTAACTTCTGTGTCCACAACAGGAATACAAAATAAGCCATGTTCAGGAACAAGTTTTCCCATGGCAAAGACCTTTTTGTTCTTTCCTATAGACACTCTTTTATTATAGAAACGGACTTCCAGACCATTTTTCATGAGAGCAGTTACAGACAACAGATTGCGCCTAATACTCGGCGCATAACAGACATCCTTGAGGACCATGATGCTGTCCCCAAGATCTAAACGATATGTTCCAACACCTTCTACATTCAGGTAGGTGTTGTTTCCCATGTACATTCTCTGCTCTCCAGGTTGCAGCTGCTTAAATTCCACCAGCCCTTTCTTTGTCTTTGCCACATGACAAGTTGCGCCAGAATCCACCTACCAGTCGTTGGTGTCGATAATCACAGCATTGCATTCCGTCAAACCGACGAATTCACGTTTGCCGGTTCCCCCTTTTTCCGGGTTTTTACCCTTGTTTCCGTACTTTTCTGGACAGTTGGCCTTGTAATGACCAAATTTGCCACATGTGTAGCAAGCACCACGGGGAACCTTTTTGCCTTTATAGTGTGATTTTACTTTGAACTGTGGCCTATTCGGTCCAACAAAGTGATTCTGGTTTTTGTTATATGCCGATGAGGGCTTCTGGTGTATAGCATTCACTTCCTGCAAGTTCAGCTCTTGACCTTTCCTACTGGCAATGATGTCCTGCTCAACTGCTAACCTAGCTGGTAAATCAGTGACACGAAGAACGGTACCGCTCATTCTAAGGGTTGTGGCAGCCATATCTAATGAAGATGGCAGACTATTTAAAATAGTCGCCACCTGCATTCTCTCTGGAACCTCTGTTCCAGCAGTGTAGAGATCTTTAGCCATAACAATCATCTTATTCACATGTTCTATGACGCTATCGCTTTCTTGCATACGGCAAGAATTATACCGATGCAATAGGAGCTGAGTATTCACCTCAGAAGTGGTGTCATACTTCTCCTTAATAGCGTCCCACAATTTTCGGGCAGTCTCATAAGTTTCAAAGAATTTTATGAGGTTGTCCTCCATGAACATTAGCATCAGGCTTTTAGCCTTGTTGTCATCTGATAACCATTGTTCTCTTCTCCTGATGTCTCCCTCTCCGGGGTTATCAGTTAATTCCGGAACAGTACTGTTAAGTACATGTTCAATATTATCATGAATAAGACCATATCTAATTTTTCTATGCCACATGTCATAATTGGTACCGTTCAACTTGTCCAGTTTAGCCAGTTCAGAAGCAATGAGTTTACTGGCCATTTTAAGTAGGACAAGACTAAAGCTCAATATACATAATTTAATTAAGATTTGTAACATAAATATCATTAAAACATACATCATTTTATATGATTCAACTTAGCAGAACATATTTTTTAAATAACTAATTTACATTAAATAATATCAATTTATTTTAACAACAATCAAAAAATTATAACTTAAATTTTCTAAACAGAAATGATTATAATCAATTTATCAAGCAATAACTTAATATGAAATGTTTAGTTATAATCAGTGATGCAGGTTATAACAAATACACAGATATTTAACTAGGTTGTCTTTATGCAAACATATTCGAATTAAATTAAATAAATATCAAACATAAAAAAAAAAACTGATGTCTACGGCTATGTTAGAGTGCAAGAGACATTAAATTAAAGTGCAGATTTGAACAGTTATGACAAAAAAATGTCTAAAAAAAAATGATAGCTATGCTCAAACAAGAGTCCAACAGACGTAACCCAACAGATGTATAACAGGTGCTGGCATTAATTAAAGGAAGATGCACATGGATGTACGACAGGTTCTGGCAGATAATTAAATTAAATTATGCCGTATGCATGCAGGTATGTTGTTAGCAAGGGTATATAAAAAAAATGCACTTACAGGTTAAATAACATGCAGACAGATTCTGGTAAGAGCTATGTACGTTTAAAAGATATCAAGTATGTTTAAAGGAATAGCAGCATGTACACGTCAAAAGCAAAAGGCAGATAAAGATATATGTGGAGTAAGAGCATTAAGTGTCTCTGACAAAACATACAGAAACTATAAAATGCCCATCTGTTAACAGCTGTGAGGTGCAGGTCCTTGTACTTGAAAAAGTTGGCTTATGATATTATACTACAGGTTACTCGTTAAAGTGGGAGAGAAAGAACCTGTTAAGGAGAGAAGCCAAACAGGTGTGTTGCAGAGATCCTGCGGATGGGGACGGTGGTGCGCAGCGAAGACGACGGCGGCAGTGGAGGTGTTGCTGCAGGAGCGGCGGGGGTGGCGGTGCGCCGGCAGCGGCGGTTCGCAGCGGGGCAACGGCGGTTCGCAGCTACGGTGCTGCAGTGCGAGGCGAGGGCGGCTGCGGCGGTGGCAGCGGCGGGGGGAGGCGGAGGCGAGGGCAGCAGCGGCGGTTCGCTGGGTGTGCCGCAGCGCGAGGGGGAGCAGCGGCGGGCTGCGGCGGCGCTGCAGCGGCAAGGGCAACGGCGGGGCGAGGTGAGCTGCGGCCGTTCGCTGGGTGAGCCGCGGCGGGCTGTGTCGGGTTGCTGCGGCAGGAGCAGCGGTGCTCGGGGGTGAAGCCGCGGTGGCGGTGTGCGGCTGCGGGCGGCTGCGAGCGGCTGCGGCTGCGGCTGTGGGCGGCTGCGGCAGGAGCGGCGGCGGTGGCGGTGCGCCGGCAGCGGCGGTGGTGGCTGCGGTGCGCGGCAGCGGCAGTGCGGCGGGGCAACGGCGGCGTTCGCGGGGAGCTGCTGCGGTTCGCGGGGTTGCGGCGGGCTGCAGTGGCGGCAGTCGAGCGGCGGGCTGCGGCGGGGCTGCGGCGGGCTGCAGCGGCGGCAGTCGAGCGGCGGGCTGCGGCGGGGCTGCGGCGGGCTGCAGCGGCGGCAGTCGTGCGGCGGTGTTCGCGGCGGGGCACGACGAGGACAGCGGCCGGCGGCGTTCGCGGGGAGCTGCTGCGGCGGGGCTGCGGCGGGCTGCAGCGGCGGCAGTCGTGCGGCGGTGTTCGCGGCGGGGCACGACGAGGACAGCGGCCGGCGCTGCGGCGGGCTGCGGCGTAGCTCCAGTGCGAGGGCAGCGCGGCGGCGGCGGCGAGGACGAACCGGAAGCTCTGATACCAGTGAAGGTACGAGAGAGAGAGAAGAGAAAATTGCAAGAGAGGAAAGCGGGCTCCGATAGTTAACCCGAGGTAAGATCTATTCCTCACCTCAGTTTTCTTTTTATAGAGGTCCTTCCGTTAACTATCTCCGCCCCCTCCTCGGAACCGCCTCCTACATTATAGGGATGCTGGGAGACCAAGTCTCCATACTTATCCCAGCAACAGACCTCCTAATGTTAAGGGATGGTCACTATCTAACAACCACCATCACAGCACTAGCCACCACTCCAGCAAGGCCCGATGGGATACCACATAAAGGATACTACATAGTACATACATCTATGGAGTTTCGGCTCTGCGGCATCTCTGCCATTAGCATGAATGTACCGAAACACTAGTTCATGTCCACATTGTGAGTTGCATAGAATTGCTAAGTTTTAATTTTGTCCTCTGTGAAGTGTGTGCTTTATTTATTTATTTATTTATTTTAACTTTAATTCCGTATGTTGAGTGAATCACCTGATATGTATTCTAAGATATGCACAATTAATTTACAGTTTTACGCGAATAACCTCATAAAGAATGTCATATTTGTAGATAACCTTATATATGATTTGTATTTATATATATTCTCTTTAACTATAATATTATTTGCATATAATCTCCTCAATTATGTGGACTTACTTTGAATTTGACTTAAATTAAAATATTGTTATCTATCTAGAATATGTGAAAGCTATTAAATAAAAATATTAAATAATATCTTCAATTAAAATACATATATCTCACAAGAAAATCACATAAACATTTATTCCTAAGCTTGTCGTATATATTTAACATCAAAAAAAATATTTCTACTTTTACGTGGAATAAAAATACTTTAACTGAGGTAAAATTCAAAACAAATCACATAGTTGAGGGAGGTATATGCAAAGACCTTCAAAGTGTAGGAGATTATATGCTGATGCGGCAGAATCCGATTCGGCCCATTGCAGCAGGCCCAAACCCCATTCAGCCCAACAGCAGCAGTGCTAGGCCCTCCGGCGGCCTTCGGCCCGCTAGCGGCCCAGCAGCCCTCGGCCCATAAGCAGCCCCGTCGCTCCCGGCCCAACAGGCTTCAGCCCGTCAGCGGCCCATCAGCCTACGGCCCGGGAACAGCACGGCGGCCCAGGGCCCAGCAGGCTTCGGCCCGTCAGCGGCCCAACCCCCTCCGGCCCGGTAGCCGAATCCGGCCCACTCCGGTGGCGGATCAGACGCTATGGCGGTTTATCAGTAAGCCTCCTTTTAGTCCTATATCGGCTGCCACCATTAACCATCCGCTACCCTCCGCTATAAGTATCCTGCTACTTATGGCCAAGGTGGTGGGGGGAAAAACGGATGCCCCTCTAAGCTTCCGAAACCCCTTAAAGGACTACTGTCCGAATAGGGTTCTAGCTGTTTCCTCTTGCTTCCTGAATCGAATCTTCTTCAGAAGCTAACTTGACCGTCGGAGGGGGTTCCCCAGGGCTGGCGCCTGGGACTCCTGCTGACTGGTTCTTCTTCTTCTTTCCCTCCTGCAGGGGCTCGGTTCGAATCATCGCCGACCTCCCCGAGTCGGTCTCGGCCGCCGACCTCGGACTCCTCTCTCCGGTCTCGACGCCGAACGCCGGCTGCCCCGCGCCAGGAGACTCGGTCTCACGCTGAAGTGGCCTTCGGACTCACCGTCCGAGGGCGATCCCGTCGGTCGCCCCGCGCCAGGAGACTCGGCCTCGCACTGAAGGCGCCTTCGGACCCCCCCGTCGGAGAGCGAGCCGTCCCCCCGTCCGATATCGGACTTTCCGGCTTCTGCTCCGACGCCCGTCTACGGCTCCGCCGACAGGAGCTCCTGCCCGCGCCGCGCCTTCGTCCGAAGGAGCAGCGGCTCACTATCCAAGAGCAGCTCCGGCGGCAGATCGCGCCCCCCGCGGGCGGATCCTCTTCATTCCGAAAGAGCCTCGGCTTCGCCCCGCTTTTGGATCCCCGTCGGGTCCCCTCGTCACCGCTCGATCCGGACCGGCTCCGGATCCTCCTTGTTTCGGATCCCCGTTTGCGGGATCCGGTCGTGATAGATCCTGTCTACATCACGTGGCGCCGTCTGTGGGAAACAAACAAACAAGTCATGTCTCGACAACCTGTCACCCGGCGATCCGGACAGAACCAAACAGAGGCACGGGAAGTCTCAGCGCGGCTACCACCCTCCGAAGGCACCCCGTCCGTCCCTTCGAGTACGGTTCGGCTAGCTGCGCCCGGGTCCACAGCTGAAGACAACCGGGTAAAGGAACTTCAGCAACAAATGACCGCACTGACTGCCACGGTCGCATCTTTAGCGGACATGGTATCCGCCATGGCCCAGTATCTTGGGATACTGAGCCAACTCCCTGGTCTAGCGCCTCCCTTTTTCCCTATACAGATCGAGGAGCCTCGGCCAGCGTCTCCGCAAGCCTTTGCCGACGAAGCCGTTTCGGCAAACGAGCCCTCAGCACCACTAGCCCCTCCCGCGGCTCATCCTCAACCTACCAATCAAGAACCCTCACATGGGCGGTATCGAAAGGAATGGGGCCGAGGCAAGCGACAGGGTCTGCAGCCACGACACCTACCGCTGATTGCTCCCCCTTCCCGAATGCTTACGGAGATAAAGTCAATGCTCCGGCCGCCACCGCGTATGAAAACTGATCCTCGCCGAAGGGACCCTAGTAAGTATTGCGAATATCACTGCGCGATCGGCCATACGACTGACGAATGCCGGCACCTTCGGGAGGAGATAGATCGCCTCGTCAGAGAAGGCCAACTGCCACAATACCAGTAGGAATGGCCTCGACAGGGGCGCGACTCGATGACCTCACAAGCGGTGAGGCAACATCCAAGGAAATCCTCTTCTCCAAGGCTATGCCTCTGAAACAGCTGAAGTGTTTGTAAACAAAAGCGACCGGGGGGCTCACAGAGTCGGGACCCCTTCGGACACGCACCCTCCGTTGTATTTAAAGATACGGAGTACCTTCGGCACCTTATGTAATTAGACCCGGGTTTTATGAACGAAGTCTCTTTTAAGAGGACTATGTCCGACAACAGACTTCTCCAAAATCTGCAGCGAACCCGATCCGAGGGCGGCTCTGGCCATTAGTATCGGATCGGAGCGGCATTATTCAAAGACCGCGTCAACCCGATCCGAGGGCGGCTCCGACCATTCAGTACCGGATCGGCAGGATATTTTCTAAGTCCACAAATAACCCGTACCGATCGGGAGCGGCATGGTATTCTCTCTAAGTCCGTGTAAACCGTACCGGGAGTGGCTTCGGCCATGCAAACCGTATCGGGAGCGGCATGGTATTCTCTCTAAGTCCGTGTAAACCGTACCGGGAGTGGCTTCGGCCATGCAAACCGTATCGGGAGCGGCATGGTATTCTCTCTAAGTCCGTGTAAACCGTACCGGGAGTGGCTTCGGCCATGCAAACCGTATCGGGAGCGGCATGGTATTCTCTCTAAGTCCGTGTAAACCGTACCGGGAGTGGCTTCGGCCATGCAAACCGTATCGGGAGCGGCATGGTATTCTCTCTAAGTCCGTGTAAACCGTACCGGGAGTGGCTTCGGCCATGCAAACCGTATCGGGAGCGGCATGGTATTCTCTCTAAGTCCGTGTAAACCGTACCGGGAGTGGCTTCGGCCATGCAAACCGTATCGGGAGCGGCATGGTATTCTCTCTAAGTCCGTGTAAACCGTACCGGGAGTGGCTTCGGCCATGCAAACCGTATCGGGAGCGGCATGGTATTCTCTCTAAATCCGTGTAAACCGTACCGGGAGTGGCTTCGGCCATGCAAACCGTATCGGGAGCGGCAGGGTTTTCTCTAAAGTCCGCGTAAATCGTTCCGGGAATGGCTTCGGCCACGTATACCGATTTTGGAGGCACCGAGGCATATATAAGTTCGCGCGAGCGGAAGCGTGAAGGGCTTCGGCCATCCGACAGGCGTAAGAAGCGGCAAGGTGCCCCTAAGGGATCATATGAACTACCATAGTAAAGGCCCCGGCCGAATACTGTGACGATGTTCTGTCCGAACCGGCATCGGGTTTCGGCCTTACAAGCTATAGCGAACGACGACGGGATCTAAGGTTCCTGAAGGGCAACGTTCGATCGATCGCACCCAAGCAAGCCAGGTAAAGCCAAAAACCTTCCTTCCATTTTTTAAAAAATAAAGGGAGATACAAAGCTCAGCCATACGCCTGGCCAAGAGCTTACAAAAGTAGAGCAAAAAGAAAACCAAGGGGAACCCTCGAATCAGTCCTCGACAACCCCCTCCTCCTCCACCGCGACGACGTTTCGGTCAGGAGAAGGAGAGGGAGAGTCGACGACCTGCACCGCTTCAGAAGCGGCGCCTTCAGTAAAGGCATCTTCAGCAGTAGCCCCTTCGGCGTTTGCCTCTTCGGCATCAGCCTCTTCGGTCTCGGCCTCCTCGGCATCAGCTGGAAACGGGGCCCTCTCCGCCACGAGCTCCTCCCACCAGGATAAAAGCTCCCTGGCTTCCCCGCCCTTTGGCATGGCTTCCCCGGTCAGATCGACGCTCGGGCAGGCCCTCTGGGCGACTGCTAGTCCGAGGTCAAAAACCGCCGAAGAAGCCTGCAGCTGGGCTCGGAGGATCTCCTGGGCATAGTCGCTCCCGGCCTTGTAGTTGGCCACGGCCGACTCCGCTGCTTTTTCCAGTTCCCGCTTCAAGGTCGACACCTCCTCGATGAGGCGGCGCTTTTCCGAAGCTCCCCGAGCCTCCCTGTCCTGGGTCCGAGCTTTGAAAGTCCGGAATTCGGACTCGACCGCCGCAAGATCGCTCTCGGCCTTCTCCTTGGCCTCAGCGGCGGCACGGGCCTCTGCTGCCCTCTTCTCCAGCTGCTTCCGCGCTCGGGCACTCGCAGTCACGAGCTCCTCAACCAGGGGCTCGATGCGAGGAGCCGCCGAAGTGCCTTCCCCCGAACCAACCGGATGCGCCTCGGCTTCCAGAAGCTTGCGCTGAAGCAGCTCCTGACGATGCATCAGGACACGGGTCGTCATCGAAGCCTGCAGATCGAGGGAAGATGAGGACCAGTAGAATCAAAAGAAGAAGCTGAAGATGAGCTGAAACACTTTCGGGGAGCTCACCTGAACCGACAGACGGGCACTCATCTCCGTCAGATCGGTGATAGAGTGGGCCTTCAGCTCCTCGAAGATCGAAGGGAGAGTGAGGCTGTTGAGCAGACGAAGGCACGTCTGCGGGTCCTCCATGCTCTCCCCCGATGCGGGGTGCCGCCGCTCGAGCTGCGCCCGCGGTTCGGCATCTCCTCCATCGGCTCCTGCCGATACGGCCGGAGGGGAGTCACCCATCGGCATCTCAGGAGACGCCAATCTTGCAGCCCTTCGGGCCCCGGCGCTCCTCCTGATTAACTGGACTTCCACCTCTCCCTCGGCCTCCTCTACCCGGGGGCGCTTTGACGCTCGGCCGCCTCCCCGAGAGGCGAACTTAGTCCTCTGCTCCCTCTCAAGAGCAGCGGCGACTGCACGACCCTCGGCGGAGGCCGCAGTCCCGAGGCCCCCGCCTCTCGTCCTCGGACCCCCGGCGCCTCGGACAGGCCTGCACGCTGCCTGCGGGGCCGGCGCCCGGCGCGAAGCGCGCTGATCCGATAGCTGGTCGAGGACGGCGTCGAGCTGGGACATTGCTGCAAAGCAAGAAGGGGATATCAGAAGTCAAAAACAGCGATCGAGTAAAAAACGCAGAGCCGACTTACCCTCGGCCGAAACTTCGTCAGCCTCCAAAGCCGGAAGAGCTTCGGCCGGAGGAGCGGCAGTCCTTCCCCCGCGGTCCCGCGGAGTCTCCCTGGGAGGTAGGTACGGAAAGACCCGCTCCGGATCACGCTTAGGGTCCGGCCAAACCCCGGCACCTATCAACCGCTCCGCGTCGGAAAGAAGCACCGAAACGTCGTAAGGGGCCTTCGCCTGAACGTGACCCACGATGGTACTCTGGACGGGAGACAGAACAGGAGGTCCCGAGAGTCCTTCGGCCAGCGGCACCCACTCGGTGGGGAAGGGCCACGCACCCTTCTCCTTTTCCGGCAGAGAGACGAAGATAAACTTCCTCTTCCAGCCATGGATAGACGAAGGCTTCCCAGAGAAAATCCTCCGGCCAACCCGGGGGACAAAGCAGTACCATTCCGACTTCCCCTGCGTCTGGATCTTGAAGAGATAGCGAAAGACATTGAGGGAGGGGCGGATTTTCACGTGAGCGAAGACACTCAGGAATCCATACACAGTGCGCCAAGAATTGGGGAAGAGCTGAGAAGGGGCCAGCCCGTAGAAGCTAAGAAGATTGACGACGAAGGTGGGGAGAGGGAGACGGAATCCCGCCTCAAAGCTGTCGACGTAGATGGAAAAAGACCCCGGGCGAACGGTATTTGCCCTAGTGGCGGAATCGGGCCGAAGGGGGGTCGTCCAAGAGGGAAGCTGAAAGTAAGAAACTAAGTTCCTCACCTCTACATCCGAAAGGGCACAGCTAGCCCCCGAAGCAACATCCGGGAGGCGGCGTTCCGAGGTGGAAGCCTGGCCCGAGTCCCGAACTTCCTGAAAAGCCTCGGCCCCGGAAGCCTCGGCCTCGGGAGCCTCGGCCTCAGAAGCCTCGGTCCCAGAAGCCTCGGTTCCAGAAACCTCAGTCCCGGAAGTTTCGGACCCGGAGCTTTCGGACTCCCCGGACATCGCGGAAGTAAAAGATCCCGAGGCAAGAGGGTCCGACAGGGAAGACTTGGGAGAGTTGGGAGGAATGTACTCCTCGTCCGAAGGCGTAATCTCACTAGAAGAGCTCCGGACCATAAAGCCGCGGAGGGAGGGAAGAAGACTGAGGCTTACTCGCAGAAAGAAGGAGAGGATCTCTCCTGAATCAGGCGTCGCCTCAAGCCTCCAGACTCCACAGGCAATGCACTCTGAGGGACGAAGAGCCTCCCCCGGTAGCCGACGAAGCTCGGATGAAGCCTTCAGGAAACTGGCCTCTCGCAGGAGAAGGAAGAAGAGCTCAGGCAGTTGCGGGGGGGAGCGTAAGCGCGGTAGCAAGAAGAAGAACAGTGCCCCGCAGAGGGCCTGTATTTATAGAGCCCGGTCGATACGCCTCCCGCCGAAGCCTGCGACCGAGATCGTCCCGCTCGTCCCGTCGCTCCTTCCGGATGCCTGCCACGTGTGCCGTCCTTCGGCAATGATGGCGGACCAGCTCCGGGACTTGAGGCGAGAGCGATCAGCGGCTGACAGCGCTCCGACCCTTCGGCTCACCACTCGGATGCCCGCCACGCGTCCCGATCCGCGGGCGACAAAGGGAGCGGCGGCAATCCGAGTGGAGCCTCGGGCAGAGAGCCGGGGCGATCCGCGACCCACGGGCGGTCGGGATCCGTTTGTGTTTTCTCCAGAGCGGCTGGATGCGCGACGCGTGTCCCGTGCTTCCTCGCGAAGCAACGCGCCGTCCCGTCCGTTTAATGAAGCCTGACGCGGGTCAGAGGTACCGACCCTTCGGCTTCTCAGCCCTCAGCCTTCGCCGACCCTCTGAGCAAGGACAAAGCGACCGCACGGCCCTCGGCCGACCGAGGGCCTCCTCTTCCAGAAGAAGGGGGAATACGACTCCCAGGAAGACGCCTGCTGTGATTTTCTTTCTTTTCTGGCAGTTTCAGGCTATACTCTTGCCGTCTCAGAACTGAGGAAGACAAGAGTGGGGGGCTATGTGATGCGGCAGAATCCGATTCGGCCCATTGCAGCAGGCCCAAACCCCATTCAGCCCAACAGCAGCAGTGCTAGGCCCTCCGGCGGCCTTCGGCCCGCTAGCGGCCCAGCAGCCCTCGGCCCATAAGCAGCCCCGTCGCTCCCTGCCCAACAGGCTTCAGCCCGTCAGCGGCCCATCAGCCTACGGCCCGGGAACAGCACGGCGGCCCAGGGCCCAGCAGGCTTCGGCCCGTCAGCGGCCCAACCCCCTCCGGCCCGGTAGCCGAATCCGGCCCACTCCGGTGGCGGATCAGACGCTATGGCGGTTTATAAGTAAGCCTCCTTTTAGTCCTATATCGGCTGCCACCATTAACCATCCGCTACCCTCCGCTATAAGTATCCTGCTACTTATGGCCAAGGTGGTGGGGGGAAAAACGGATGCCCCTCTAAGCTTCCGAAACCCCTTAAAGGACTACTGTCCGAATAGGGTTCTAGCTGTTTCCTCTTGCTTCCTGAATCGAATCTTCTTCAGAAGCTAACTTGACCGTCGGAGGGGGTTCCCCAGGGCTGGCGCCCGGGACTCCTGCTGACTGGTTCTTCTTCTTCTTTCCCTCCTGCAGGGGCTCGGTTCGAATCATCGCCGACCTCCCCGAGTCGGTCTCGGCCGCCGACCTCGGACTCCTCTCTCCGGTCTCGACGCCGAACGCCGGCTGCCCCGCGCCAGGAGACTCGGTCTCACGCTGAAGTGGCCTTCGGACTCACCGTCCGAGGGCGATCCCGTCGGTCGCCCCGCGCCAGGAGACTCGGCCTCGCACTGAAGGCGCCTTCGGACCCCCCCGTCGGAGAGCGAGCCGTCCCCCCGTCCGATCTCGGACTTTCCGGCTTCTGCTCCGACGCCCGTCTACGGCTCCGCCGACAGGAGCTCCTGCCCGCGCCGCGCCTTCGTCCGAAGGAGCAGCGGCTCACTATCCAAGAGCAGCTCCGGCGGCAGATCGCGCCCCCCGCGGGCGGATCCTCTTCATTCCGAAAGAGCCTCGGCTTCGCCCCGCTTTTGGATCCCCGTCGGGTCCCCTCGTCACCGCTCGATCCGGACCGGCTCCGGATCCTCCTTGTTTCGGATCCCCGTTTGCGGGATCCGGTCGTGATAGATCCTGTCTACATCATATGCAAATATGAATCATGTAGGCGATTATCTACAAATATTGTATCGTTTAAGAGATTATTTGCAAAAATCTCATTAATTTAATATGAATAGTCTAGAATCTATTGTTTAGTGTGATATAAAAAGATAAAAACATTTGAAATATTAGTTTTATGTGTTTTCTTATGTTTAAATGTTTAAATTTTAAGATTTGGTTAATGTATATGAATTTTGTTTTCTAATTTTAATTTTCAATTTAAACATACCTAGAAACTAAAATAATAGAGACAACACTAGTGCGATACAAATTGACCCCCCAACATCAAAATCTTTGCTACGACGGAGAATAAACTCGAACACCAACTCAAATCATCACAGGGGAGCAGATCGCCTAGAGCTGATTTGTTTGTGGGATAAGGGTCGAACAAGATGGGTTATGCGATGTATTCACTTTGGGAATGCAGACGTATTATTTTTGATGAGGACGCATCATTCTTAAAATAAGTAAAATAAATTATTTCACTTAAAAAATATGAATCACTCATTCTGTTGAACTACTTATTCCACTCAAAATAAATTTTTCTTGTTCCTAAAATAAGAGATTCGAAAATAAAAAAAATCCAGAATACCACATCCACAAAACAGATCCGCCCTAGTGACCAACTCTTCGGTGCTCTCCGTTAATATTTGCACTGCATGCCATCGTAGGATCTACTTTTTATAACCGTCTATCTTTGAATAGTTAAACAAAGATAACCCCAAGATAAGGAGTCATGTAACACCGTAAACCCACTGTGTCGCAACAGAATAAATGTGAGAAAAATATGCTTTCACAAATGGATTATTTTATAAAAAATAGTAAAAATAAATATTCTTTTACTAGGAGGGTGAGACATCAAACTCTTCTTTTTTCAATCTCGAGGGATTTCAAATAGAAATTACTAGGTTATTTGCATTCGACCACCCGAATATTCCTTTTTTTTTACATTAAAATAATGTTTCATTATATTAAAACATAAAGAGTACACAAGAGTAGTAATAAAGTAGAGAGACGTAAACGAGTGAACAAAGAAGTGTACGGTACGGTGAACCAGCTGTGGGGGCAGTTGGTTGCACACATGTCTCTTTCATGGAAAGTCTTAAGTTCGAATCTGGTTGGAGTCTAAAAATTCTTCAGTCATGCAGCCTTTTATGTGTTGTTGGATATTTATCTCTAATCTGTGGAATTATTTCTCCGAAAATTAGTTCGACCTGGAATTATCGCCTAATTAGACGGATCTTTCGACCTGTTTGGATTTATCTCCAAACGTTGGAAGATTTCTCGAATTCCACTCTGGAATCTCAGTCGCTTATATATACTTGTAAATACTTGGCCTATGTGTCCCCTGCAAAAAAAAGAAAAAAGAAAAAAAAAAAAGAACTGTACGGTATGATCAAGGCTGGTAGAGATATAACAGACTAAACCCACAAGCATTATAGAACTGAAGGATACAAGAAACAAAACAAGGGTCAAGGACCACTAGATAAATCAAAGGATGACAATCCTGATATCGGAGAGCCCGAGCCGAGCCAGGCAAGTAGGGGGACTACGGATCACATTTACTTATTTGACCTCTTTTGTCATGATTTAGTTGTATGTCTAATTATAAAAGTAGAAATATGTATGTTAATTTACATCTTAAAGGCCTTGTGATCTAAATTAAGAAAGTTTAGTACGATGTAATACACATATGACATAAATTTGGATATTAAACAAGTTTATTTACAAGTGAAATAATGAATATGTTTTTGGTTCCTTTGAATTAAGAAGGACCACTTATGCTCACGAATATATTTTCACTCACTTGTTGAATATGTTTCAATTTGACGTCCCGAATCCTCCCTCCTTTCTCTAATTCTCTTATTTTCTCTATCTCTCTCTTCCCTCTCTCCGAATCCTGCCGTTCCCCTTCCTCTTCTCCTTTCCTTCCTCTTCATCTTCTTCCTCTTCCACCACTCTAATATCATCTTACCTCTCACTACTACCACCACTATCTCCTCCATAGTACTTCGCTCCCCAGATGGCGGACGACGTCTCGGTAGAGTGATGGCGTCCACGGTGGTACCGGCGGTGGCTTGCGGTGTAGTGAATCGGCGGCGAGGAACTAGGAAGAGTTCAAGTAACCGGTAGGGTGACGATCCTCACATTTGTTTCGATGATTTTAACTCATGATTTTCTACTTTTGAGCATGTTGTGTAGGGGTTATAGGTAAAAATGAGCATGTTTTAAGGGACTTTTGATGGAAATAGGAATTTTTATGGTTAATGGATTCCCCCTTATCTTCATTTATATTATTTTTGTTCGTTTTAGGGGAGGGATTTTTGTGTTGTGGCTCGGAAGAGGCCGAAGGAGAGTTCTGTTTTCGAGTGCTAAATGGGGTCGAGCTCAGGTGACGTCATTTAAATGGTGTAGATCATGGGCGACGCGATTTAGGCCAAGATTAGAGATTTGAATGGCGTTGAGCAAAGGTGACGCCATTTAAATTGTGTCGACTATGGGCAACACAATTTAGGTCGAGATCCCTCATGTCGCGAGGCCAATTTCTGTGAGAACTAGTTTTAAGGCTTTGAATAGTGTCGAGCTCAGGTGACGCAATTTAAGCCAGAACCCCTTAATTTCCTGTATGTAGCATTTGTGACTATTATGCAAAAGGTAAATTAGATTCTTATATATTGTTAGACAACTCTGTTAAATATATGTTGAAATCATACATTAGGGACGGAGATTTTTCATATGATCGGAATCACATTATGTTGTATTTATGCAATCGTAGACCTAGAGTAACAGTTGTTAGCACTTGACACACTGTGTCGATGTGGGAGTGACACAGTGTCGGTGTGAAAGTGATAGGATGACGCCTAGTAGGCGAGGATCACCTGGTATATCTCGGGATAATAGCTAGTACCATTGTGGGAGTTGTACACTTGGAAGTGTCACTCGTGACTAGGAGGAGGCAAAATCACCTAGAGCTAGACATGCTGGAATAGACAACGCTATCCGAAGAGTTGCTATTCCGTCCCAGCAGGTCGGTGTTTTTCCGGTTGACTTGACAGTTTCTTGTGTGTTCCTTTTTGGTAGACGTGTGATTCACTTACTACTTTACTTACACTTATGTTGCTTTATCCTTGTGTTGTTGCGATTGTGTGTGTGTATGTAGGAGGTGGGGATCGAAGGATCCCTACTGAGTCAATTCTAGTGTGACTCATCTCTGCGGTTTCATGTGAGGGTTCTCGGCAAGCATAGCGTAGTGAGATTTTATCTCCAGTTACGCGCCAACAGCGACTGTTCTAGAGTATGCCCCGATGTAATTGTTCTTTCACTTTCAGGTGTATACACGTAATTATTTCTTTCAGTTATATTATGTAATTATTTGTTGAGTGGAGTCAAATTGTAATGATTTTTAATTCTTGCACCTTCTTTAACTTAGTTTATCATTTATTTTCTAGACATATTTAACATCTTGATTTGGCTCCTAATTTTAATGATTCGGTATATATTTAGTAATCAGATCCCCGATTATAAAGTGTCAGGTCGTTACAAGAAAAGTTTAGGGAGATAGGGATAAGAGAGCTTAATCTTATTTTTGAAGTTAAACATGAGAATAACTCATTCCACTAAAAAGGTGGAATGACTTATCTTCATCCCTTAACTTCATTCTTACCCTCATTTTCTCCTGCCCCTTATTTATAAAATAATAATATGATTAACTCTAACAATAGCTATATTACTAGTTAATGACGTTAAATATATGATTAAATAGAAATCTTAATCAAACCAATAGCATCTATAGAATATATTATTATTTCATATATAATAATATATCATCATCTTATATGATACTAATAAGTATTTTAATATACTATTATATATAATATATAATATATATTATTATATTAAATTAGTATTAGTATGTAGTATTAATACTTACATACTAGTACTAGTACCAATAAGTATTAGTACTACACCGGATTTATAAAATAATAATATGATTAATTCTAATAACGATTTCATTACTAATTAATGTCATCAAATAGATTAAGAATACATTAAAAAAGAATAACTTAAAGGAGTGCAAAAAGTAATTCCCATGTTACTTAGGGAGAAGAAGTTTCTTCAACGATCGTTGCTTACCCCGCTTTGTTTGGAGAATAGGTTAACCCGGAATTATTTATCCGTAATAGCAAATACTAGAATAAGGAGTGCTTAGCTTTGATAACTCTGTGGGACCTACTGGCGAAATAAGAAGGATAAGCAATTCTTAGGTCTAAGGTGAGATGACTTATTCTCCTTATTCTCCGAATAGACTATTCTCACCGGTATAAGCCATTCCGCTTGATACGTCTTTGCTGGTCTTGTCATCTTTTCCGAAAGTTCCTACGTCAAAAGCATAAACGGACGCTCCACATCCATCCCCCAGCTAATAGCGTCACCCATGATGTCATGCGTTCTCACTGCTTATGCTGCCGTTGAGTTAAACTTGCTGTGCAGTGCTTTTAATTTAAAGAAAAAATATTTTTTAATTTTTTTTTAAGTGGGTCTCAAAGATCAAAGATCGAATTATACAGTCATTTAAGACACCTTAGAGCCTACCAAAGAAATTTTTAAAAAATCTCCTTTAAAATTAGAAGCACCTCCCAGCGGCACAAATTGCCTGAGGGTGCAACAAGTTTAATTCTACCTTAATAGTCATAGCATCTTATTGATTGCAAATGCCAAAATCTTTTTCTCCTCAACAGAAATCAAACTAGTACACCAACTCAAACTATCAAATGGGAGCAGATCACTTGGGAGACGAGATTCGTTAGACTTCTTTTTTTGAATCTTATTATGTCTTCACTCATACGAAGATGAGAGCAAACAAGTCATTTGTTATCAACGTATAAACAACTACAAGATCCACTCCGATCGACATGTGAGTAGGGGTATAAACATTTAAAACAAGGAGTCTAGAATATCTCATCTCATCCCCAAGCAACTCTTCAGAGTTCTGCATTAATATTTGCACTAGCATCGATAGGTATATTTTCTATCACTATCTATCGTTGAACACTTAAACCAGTGTTTTAACAACCGGACTGGACCAGCCGATTAACCTTTAAAAACCCGAACCTAAAGCTTTTCTGGTCAAGTTTATCAAAAAGTCACCATCTCTAAAAAAATGGAGAGAATCAATTAAAAATCGACTAATTTAGTCCGCCTCACATGAAAACCAGCCGATCCAAAGTCCAATACTAGCAAAATGTCACTTGAAAGTATTCAAATTTAAAATTAAGACTACTAGTTAAACATAACACATGCACAAAAAAAGAGACATATACAATCAAGCTCACGATAGAAAATAGATATCCGGTCAAAATTATGGTTTTAAATGGTCGGTCCAAATTAGATCAGACCAAAGGCCTCTCTGGTTCGCTGATAGGACCTCTGAGTTTGAAAACATTGAGTTAAACAAAGACAAACCCAAGATAAGGAGTCTTGTAACACCCTAAAACTCAGATATTACTAGTTGACACCGCAATTAAGCGATACGCATGCAGTACTTAGGCACTTAATCTGAGGTACGTGCGGCAATTTCAGTACACCTCCCTTAATTAGTACCCAAGGAAATATTTTGTTAATTAATATCATGTCAGATGCAGAGAGAGAGAGAGAGAGATTCCTTATATACCCAGTTTGACTGCCAAATTATTTGTTCCATCATAAATAGTCTCGGATTGATTATATTGAAAGAAATCTAATTTTCGTATAGTAACTTATTCTAAGGTTATTAGAACAGGTCATTTTAATTACGTAGAACAAATAAAAAAAACAAATAAAATACGAGAAAGGAGAAGTCATTAACATGTATTGTAGTTAAAGTAATTTGAACATTTTACTCGAATCTTGTTCCACCTTATTTCGAAACAAACCATTCTCATCTGAATCCAAGAAAGTTTACTTTCAAATCAGATGAAAAATTAAATGAGACGGAACAGGTCATTCTATTCCCTCTAATTCTGATCTTTCAGGAACAAGAGTTCGCAGACACGACACGAGCTGTTGCCGCTGCACGCGCCGGTGACAGAGGCATCCTTTGACTGCTAAGGTAGCCAATTCCAACTTCCCTTGTGATCTGATGTGCTTCTTTATAAGCACTCTATACCCTCCTTGCGAGCTGCAAGCAAGGGACACACATCTTTAGCCCTAAGCACACACAACAGTGCAGAACTAATCCACAGAGACCATCGCAATGGCCGACCTCTACGACAAGCAGGCCGTCATCTACGCCGACGCCAGGCCGTCCTACCCCGCCGAATGGTTCGAAAAGCTCGCGTCCCTCACCTCCCACCACGCCTTGGCATGGGACGCCGGCACGGGCAGCGGCCAGGCCGCCCTCAGCGTAAGCTTCTCTTCCTGATCTCCTCCCTGCCATCACCATTTCCTCGATCGAGCTCTCACGAGACGGACATGGTCTCCTCACTGGGTCATGGTGGTTAACGGGGCAGGTCGCCCGGCACTACGAGCGAGTCGTCGCCACCGACGCGAGCGACGTCCAGCTGGCGCGCGCCGTCCCGCACCCTCGGGTCTGCTACGTCCACACCCCCACCACCGCCTCGGAAGACGAGCTCGTGGCCCTGCTCGGCGGCGAGCGCTCGGTGGATCTGGTGATCGTGGCCACGGCCGTGCACTGGTTCGACCTCCCCCGGTTCTACTCGGTCGTCAACCGCGTGCTGCGCAAGCCCGGCGGGGTGATCGCCGTCTGGTGCTACTGGGAGATCCGCGCCGACTGCCCTGCCTTCGACGCCGCTCTCGAACGCTTCAAGGCCACGGTGGCGCCCTACTGGGAGCCCAACGTCCGCTACGTGATCGACGGGTACCGGAGCCTGCCGTTCCCGTTCGAGGGAGTGGGGCTGGGGGAAGAAGGCCGCCCGGCGTTGCTGGAGATGAAGAAGGAGACGTCCTTCGGGGGCATACTGCGGCTGCTGCGGACGTGGTCCGGCGTGAACACGGCCAAGGAGCGAGGGGTGGAGCTGCTGGGGAAGGAGGTGGTGGAGGAGATGGAGGCTGCATGGGGAGGAAGGTCTCTCGTCAGGACGGTGACCTACGACGTCTTCATGATCGCCGGCAAACCCAAGACGGAGACCTAAACTACTGGGGTGCCTCTATTGGTCTCTACTCAGTTTGTTTGCAGAATAGCTTAAACCAGAATAAGGAGGAGGAAATTTCTTAAATCATAATAAGAGGTATTTTAGTTTGATAAGTAGTTGGTATTTCATCCAGAATAAGTAGAATTACACTGCGTTATTCCAAATGATTTGATAAGAATAAGTAAAATAAAAAAGAGAATAAAGAGTGAAATAAAGAGTTCAAAATACTCATATTATTCCGCTTAACCCTTGGTATAACCCATAGCACCCTTGGTTAAGCACTCTCCTCCACTAAAGTGGGTTAAAATATTTTAAGAGAATAAAACATCTTATTCAGAACTTATTCCACAAACAAAGTGAGAGCACCACTTTCTTAGAATAACTGCTACCAATTCTGCAGCTTGATCCATCTTAAGGACTTCCTAAACATCGTATCAAACGAATTTATGAGTTGTAAACTGTTGGAGCGACTATGTAATATTAATTTCAGTTGTGACCTGCACTTATGATCTTGGACCCTTCCAACTCAAAACACGAATTTTGTGATTTGTAAGATAGTATTAGAGCAAGAACCTAACCCAATTTTATCTTCTCAAAATTTATCTTCTAATTTGTGCCGCCTCCCCCCATTTAATTTCCACGGCCAAAATTGGCCGTGAGAGAGAGTATTGGAACGACTATATAATAATCTTACTTCAGTTAATTTTAATTGTGACCAATGCTTATAATCTTGGACCCTTCAAACTCAAAACCTGAGAGAGTGTTGTAGTTTGTAAGATAAACATGTCACCTATGAGGAAAGATAATTAAGACGGGAAAGAACTATGGCATTCTCCTTTGTCAAAAGATACACACCAGACATAGACACGTGATATAAGCGAACGAGAAAATAATTAAAAGAAGATGGTAATATAAATCTTTGATTTTTTAAAAAATCACAACTTAATCATACTTTTCCATCTCGACATGTTTTTAATGGATAAATCTCAATTAAAAGAATCATTAAAATCTTCATAAACTCAAAAATACCAAGTTAATCACATACTTTTCAAGAAAAATATATCTTTCTAAATCAAATTTGCTCATTTTTATACTAGATATTCTTAAATTTTATATTATATATTAAAATTATATTTTGTATATTAAAAGATTAGTGTTTCTTTGACAAATGCTTCAAAGTTTTTAGATTTTTTGCTAACTTGAGATTTTCCCCCAGGCCATTTTTTTCCTGAATCCCGACTTGATGACGTTGACTATATATACCATAAATGAAGATATGAAAATTTAAAAAAAATGAAAATAAATGAAGTGGAGAAAGAGGATTGCAGCCACCTATTCTAGACAACCACCAAAGTTTGCACACAAGCCATGGCGAAGAGAGAGAACTTTTCTTGAGGGGCCACTAAAAGGACTTAAAATGCAAGGGCATTCATGAACATACTTCTCAATGGTGCTTAAAAGAAGAGTTGAGTTAGGAATGTGAATGTCTCCATTGCACTATAATATCTCTCTCATAAGGTCGAAGAATAAGGACTAGTTTGAATTTGGAAATTAGTCATAAAATTGTCCCGCAAAACCAGATATACATTATAAAGATGTCAGCCGCTTGAGCAACAAAATCAACAAGGACTAAATGAATGGTACCATAAAGTAACAATTAATCCCAATGTGTTTGGTATGGTCATGAAAGAGATTATTTTGAATAGCATTACAATTGTCGTAACTCTTGCGATGGTAGGGTACACTCGGTCACAAAGTCAACAAGAGCTTGGGCTTTGATGGCTATCCTTGGTCGTTAAGTGATCTCGAACTCCGAGAGCTGAATCGTCCACTTTATCATGCGGCTCAAAGCATCTAGTTGCTAAAGTAACTGACGAAGAGGGCGGTCGATAACCACTTCGATTGGGTGGGCCTGAAAATAAAATTGCAACTTTCTTGCCGCCGTCACGAGGGCTAGTGCGGTCTTCTCTATTACTTGATATCTTATTTCTGGGCCTTAGAAGACTTGACAGATATAGTAGACTGGTCTTTGCTTTTCTCCGTCTTCCCTAACAAGGACCGAGCTAATAGTGGAGGGTGTTATTGATAAATATATTAGCAGTTGTTCACTTGCAACTGATTTTCAAACCACCGAGGGATGTCTGAGATAGTCCTTAAGCTTTTCAAATACCTTTTGATATTCTGACGACCATGTGATATTTCCTCGTTCGTCACGATGGTTTTTCCTTATCCTCGGTAACTTAAGAAATGGGAAGCAACACTCGACCGTCCTAGAAAAGAATCCGCTCAATGCTTTCAACCGTCCAGTAAGCCTCTGGACGTCGTTGAGGCGGGTCGGTGGCTTCACTGAGAGTATGGCAGAGATTTTGTCTGGATTGACCTCAATTCCTCTTCGGGTGACTAGGAAACTTAAGAATTTCTCTGAAAGCACATTTGACAAAGTTCAACTTTATATTGTATCTCCTTAAAGTGTCGAAGATTTCCAGGAGATCTTCTAGGTGGTCAGCCGCTCAGATAGATTTCACCAACATATCATCAACATAGAGCTCCATATTATGTCTGATCAGTCGATCGAACATTCAACTGACCAACTTCTGATAAGTTGCGCCCGTGTTTTTCAACCCGAAGGACATCCAGGTATAACAGTATAACCCAGTCTCAGTAACAAAGGCGGTGTGCTCTTCGTCTGCTTTATTCATTTGTATCTGATGATAGCCGAAGAAGACGTCGAGCAAGTTCAGGTGCTCGTGACCAGCAATTGCGTCGATCAGCTCGTTGACATTAGGCAGAGAAAAACAATCATTCATAGTCGCCTTGTTGAAGTCGAAAAGGTCTACACACATGCCCTACTTGCCATTTACCTTTATTACCAAGACCACATTGACAATCCAAATAGAGTATTGGACGTGTCGGATAACGCATGTCTCCAAGGGATGGGTAACTTGTTCCTTGACAACCTTCTGTCAGTCAAGGGCAAGATGCCTCTTCCTCTGCTGCACCGAAGGGTGGCCAAGGTCCAAATTGAAAGAGTGCACTGTGATTCCAAGAGGTATTCTTGGCAGAGGGGTCCCTTCCCAAGCGAACACGTCCAGGTTCTGTGAGAGGAACTGTTGGTACTCAAACTTTTGTTGATCGAGCAACGAGGCCCCTATCTTCAATTCTTGATCAGATGCAGGTCCAACTTTGACAGTGACCAATTGCTCCAACGGTTGTGCATATTTCTTTGGTTCTCCCGTGACTTCTTTGACAATCATGACCGACTTCTTCAGCTGAGCATTAGTGGAGGCTAAGTATATTTGTCGAGAAACATTATGGTTCCTTCGCTCTTCGTTGATCCCGTCAGAAGTGAAAAACTTGAGCTTTTGATGAAGCGATGAAGACACAACAAAAAACCTCCCTAGGGATTCCCTTCCCAGGATGCCTTTATATGCAGACGGCATGTCGACCACTATGAATTCTATTTCCTGAGTGAGAGTCTTCGATGATGTCCCTAGAGTTAATGGGAAGATAATGACGCCTTTGGCCATAACGGGTTGACCACTAGAACGATAAATTGATGTTCATATGCTCCTTAATATTCTCATGTACAAAGTTAATTTGTTTAAAATAATAACAAAAGATAATATTGAGAGAGTTGCCATACTCTTTTTACCTTAAAGTCTACTATCCTGGGTTTTATTACTAAAACGTCATTATGAGGTAAGACCAGTCTCTCAAGGTCCGCTTCCACGAATGTGATTGGCTCCGTCGTTAGGGGCCAATAAGAGGTTGAAACGACCTCCCAAACAGCCCTTTGTGTCTTGGAAGCATAACTACGCCTCTTCTTATTGTTGTCTCCTCCGCTAGTTAACCCTCCATATATATCATGGATCACTCGCTCTACTTGAGCTGGAGTGTCGTGCTCGACGGCAAGGGAGATCGGTCCGACGCCGCTGGTCGGGCTCTGAATTTGCAATGTACTTCTTCAAATATCCCCTCTTAATAAAGTTCTTGATCTCTCTCTTGAGATTATGACATTCCGAGGTGAAATGCCCATACTTATGATGATATGCACAGAATCTGCTTGATTTCTCTGCCTCTGGGGCAGGCTTAATCTTTTTCAGCCACCTGAGGTATCCTTCATCTTTGATCTCTCGGAGTATTTGATCGATCGGCATGTTGAAAGGAGTGTAATTCCCCTCCCTCCTATAGCCTGGATGTCCACACCAGTCTTCACGAGACTCTCGACGCTGTCCCTTAGGCAGTCGATCGTCGTTATTACGATCAAAGTGCCTTTTCTCTCATGTCGGTTTCGAGTTTTTCTTCTTGACTTCTCTAGATTCGGCCGATTGGTGGTAAACAGAGTAGGCCCGCAAAAGTTCCTCGATTAGAACGACACTCTAAAGACGCCATTGTAAAGTAGACGAATGAATGTTGGGATTGACGGCGTTGATGCGATGTGACTGTCTGCCACTTGCCCAAGGGGTTATAGTTGACGCTTTTTTGGCTGCTGACCTTCTAGGCAAGGTCCACGAGATCCCAGCAAAACTTGTGAATATGAAGGGACAACTAGTTAAAGCTCTCGTTGTGGATTACCTTGCTGCAGGTTGGCCGGCCCTAAGCCGCCCGCCTGACGGCCTTCTCTGTGATCAAGCCGCTCCTCGAGTCGTGCAATAGAACTAGAACGGCTGGAAACCCCTCTGACTAAGGATCTCCTGAAAGAGGTGGCTTTCTGATTCCGACTACGACAGACGAAACGTCAAGAACAAAGAGCATATCAGGACCAACTTAAGCAACAGGAGCAACAGATGGGAAAGCAACAAGTGAAGTGACGAGAAGAGCGACCAGAGGGACAGTTTGTTGGACGACGAAAGAAAGAACAAGGGGGGGTCAACAGGCAGACCTCGCTAGGACCGGCTAGTGTTCCTTTGGCCATGGCTTTTGTTGATTTTCCACAGACGGCGTCAAAAGGACGTAGGGTTGGAGATTCGTCCGCCCCAAATCAGACAGTTTGAACTCTCCTGGTTGTCGAAACTCCACTCGTCCCTGCAAGATGGACATCATGTCAGAGGAGACCTCCGATTGTGATCCGAGAGAGTCCCCTCCGATGCCTAAGTCAGAAGGTACAGAAATAATGAGAAAGTAGAGGATCGAGTACAGAACATACCTTTTCGAGAGTATTAGGAGACTCTTTTATAAGGACAGATTTGAGACAATAACTGAATTTGATTGGGAAGAGTATTACAGGAAGTTAGGCTCGATCTCGGCTCCGCACGGGACTCCAACTTTCCCTTAACTATTTTGAAATTGATTCGGAGGAGGGTTCTTACAAAAAAGAAGCTTCCTGGCACCCCCAGGACATCAGAATCCTTAACAAAAAATCGAAAAATGTATGGATCAGACAAACTGAATGTATGTCATAAATTATGTCAGGATGAGTAACAATGAGATCATTCAAACTCCCAACTAGTTGATGGAAAAGAGTTGAATCAACAAGTATAGACATTTCACTTGAAACAGGCACAAGGCGTTTCTCTTTTTTGTCATTCTTATGAGGTCATTGGCCAAACAGGCCTCGTGCAGGAGCACTTTCTCATCAAGAACTGCCGATAATAAAAGTAGCAGAATGCTGAGACTATGAAAAAGGAAATGGAAGCTTACATCAGACTCGTGGACCTACTGACGATCCTAGGGATGATATGCTGATGTACACATAAAAAACCTCCGTTAAGTGTAGAAATCATTCTTCGAAGCAGATTTCCTTACAACAGGAACCAAAACTATACACTTTTGGAAGATGAAAAATGAAATGTAAAAGCAATGATAAAAGACGGACCTTTTTGGTATTTAATACATAATAAAGACAACTCAGACAACTCTAAATATCCACATTCTCTCTCCAAAAATCTAACTCACTGGTGTCTTTGGGACATATAACATCTTTCTTGAGGACATTCAGCGCCACCTCAATCCCATCCTACAAAATTTCGAACACATCATTGTCAATGAGAAAAATTCAGCATCATCTTAAAGTGGACACAAAAGCAGATACTTGAAATAAGAATGCCTACAGAAAAGGTTCAAAATCGCTTACAACTTCAAGTACCTCTAAAGAAATTCTCTCAGCCATTTCAGAGGCATGAGCTTTTACATCAGGTGATAAAGCTGATTCTATGGCCTTTTTTAGAGCAAAAGCAGCATGCTCAATGGTGATAGCGTCATCATTCTCTGGAACCAAATTGCACTTCTGTAGTGGCTCTGGTGCAAGCCCAAGCCAGTGCATTCTTTCCGCCCAATAGAACTGATCCAGCATAAAGGGACACACTATCTGACATAGAAGATGGATTTCCTCTCAATATCATGTTCATCCTAGTCCCATGACCATGTAAATGATATAATCCCTAAATGCATAAGTACATGCATATAAGAATTCACAAGGACCCACAATAAACAATAGAACATCTTAAATATAATTGCCTGCTGCAAGCTGGAATGGCATCAGGAAGTATATAGAACATAAGGTGTATCTTGGCCTAATCTTGTGCTAGAATTGTGGCACCCCATGACACATGTCCTCTGATAAAACACGAATCTCAATTTGTACCATTTAGACTGGTTTAATGGGGAACATTTTACATTTATAAACTGTAGCCTCATAAACCATAGACCATAAGTTGTTGTCTTGGTTTTCATCAATGGAAGAAAGTTAATTTAGTGATTTTACAATGTCATCTAATCAAAATTGTGTTTCAACATTCGACCATCTCAACAGTGTCTCACATAATTGACTCAAACTCGGGCGTTTCTTATTCTTATCAGCTGCCCAAGGGATAGATACAGGTTTTTTGGGCAAAGATAACAGGAAAGACAAGCAATCAAGTTGTTTCTCTTATATATAGGTAGCAAAACTGCAATTGCAGTAAGGAGGGAAACTACAAAAAAATGGGGCAAGTCAAAATCCCAGCCATATGCATTGAGTATAACATCCTGAACATTTCACCTGCTGAAAGAATGTGCACCACAGCCAAGGATTCCAGCAGAAAAATAATCCCAAAAGAAATAGACACCTTTGTAACCTCACCAACAAAATAGGCATAAAAGTAGGCAGTCCATTGCTTTTGTACTCCTACAGAAATCCCATTTTTCTTTAGCCAGACCATCCGGATGCACTACTCAATATAACCATATTTCTCATGAACACCCTTCTGCTTGAGCTGTTTTCCATGTTTTTCACCTCCCATTTGTTACCATTGTTGAGCAGCAATACGGTAGCAAACAGCATCTGCTCCCTATCCCAATTGTCCCCTATGCAAGTATGACATATCTGCTGAATGCCAAGATGTCCAGTTATGACTAACGTACTTAGTAGAGGAACTTTAGGATGCATATTCCATGAACTGTACATAAGTATAGAGGACAATTAGCATAGGGAGCAGATGTTACATGACATTCAGTATAATCATATTAGTGTCCTCCCCCTCCTCATTGTCCTCTATGCAAGTACCACATGTTCTGTAAACTGTACAATTTTCTCTTCTTCGGTATACATATCCTCAAATGTTGAGAATACATTTACATCCACTTTCAAATGCTAATACTCAATTATATCTATAACATAAATAGATACATATTATTAGGTCAATATAACTGATAGTCACATATACATGAAGAATGCGCTAGGCCACATACTAGCTTGCCTGTCCAATCTTGATTGAAAGGCTGAAAAGAAAGAAAGAAAGAAAGAAAGAAAGTATAACTCATGGTATATGTATCCTCAATTTCCTCTACATAACTACCAAATATCCGGTGAATATCCTGTCACAACAAAAAGTATAACTCAGGGTATATGTATCCTCAAATTCAGATGTTAATATTCAATTATCCGTAGACCGAATGGCTGAGAAGAACGAAAGAAAGAATGAATGAATGCAAGAAAGAAAGAAGGGAAAAAAAAAAGCATGCAGCATGATGAAGGACATCGATCATGATTTGATGGGCCACATTTTGCTCAGACCTGCCCACCAGTGTTGCTGCACCTGTCAGGCAGATGGTGCAGGCTACAAAAGCCCACACCTGGTCGCTCTCAGAGCACACGAGCTGAGACAGCTGGGAGCAAGGAGAACTCACATGCTTGATGAACATGCACCAAAGGTCGTCAGAAAGGGGGCCCTAAATTATCCTTCTCACAGGGGCAAAGCTCTTTAAGTTCCAATACTGGTACCAAATGGTCAGTGTTCTAGGAGGCAGATGCCAAAATAGGCAGATCACATTTAAGTAGAAGATGTGCATTTAAAGCTCAGCAGTGTGAAAAGACGAAACTCTGGGCAAAACCAGATGGGCCTTCCAACTCCAAGGTTGAATCAGTTGTAACTGACAGGTTGGGTGCCACTAGTTGAAATATAAGAAAGCAAATTCAATGAGAAATAGTAACAGTTTCATAGTTTACAGTTGCATGCATACATTGACAGGCATGCAATGTCAAGAGGCTGTTGGGCATAATGTAGAACAGGTGTCTTAGAAGTTCCATGCAGTGTAGTCACTTGTTACTCTACCAAATAGACCCCAAGATAAAGATAAAAGCATGACAGAAGAAATTAGCATATGTTTCTCTTACAAACCTGTGGCACTCCAGCCTGTATTGCTGCTGCAGTAGATCCACTGTTACAAGATAAAAACTATGGCTTTGGTATTTTCCACTCGTGAAAATTTGAAATATTTAGATAAAATATTGATGTGATAAGAACATTGCAACTTCAATCTCTAACCTGCCCCCATGATGAATTACAGCAGCACATCTTGGAAAGAGCCAGCAATATGGAATAGTACTAGAATGCAGAAATATTTGGTGTGTTAGTCTATGTCGTATACTCAACACATGGAACACGACTATAAAAAAAAATGATAATCAAAATTCATTTTTTAAGCAAATCCTCACCCAGAGAAACAGAACAGCTGGTCATCAAAGAGGAGAGTGCAATCTTCACTGCAGCCAATTTCATGGATTTTGACCAGATTTAGTGATGCTCTGGCAGTTGATCTAATCGCAGCATCTAAAGGTTCATAGCCAGAAGAGAAAAGGATGAATTTGTAATTGGTTCTCTCTATGACAGCTTTTAGCACCAAAAGAAGTGCCCGAGGATTCTTAAGAAAGCCCATGCTGCACATGTAGCACTGCCTAAGCATCCAATTGGCGTTAAAGAACAACAAACTCTGGGTTTTTCACATTTGTTATAGACAGAGATGTGAATTACTCATTTGGCAATTCTAACCTAACACTTTCTGCATCTGTTGCCATGTATTTATATATAATCACTGATCTGACACAACTAGTCAAAAGGACGAAAAAAGCAAGAGTAAGAGTTAACTATGCAAGTCAATAACATCAAGTGACAAGTGTCAAATCTCTAACAAATGGAAATCATCATCATCATTATCACAAAGCATTAACGCATCTGCGTTGAGTTGGCAACAAATGAAAACGCATTGAATTGTCAAATATTTAGATTAAGCGTATACAAAGAGAAAGACTCATTCCATCCTCTCAGAAACAATTTCTAGGGCTACATTTTCACCCGATTGTTTATGTTGCAGATTATACTCTATGGACCAGATTCTTTCAGACAACCTCTTAGGGATGCAAAATTGAAATATATACATATATACCCTCCATCTTAAAAATGAAACACGTTATGGAGCATACCTTCCAACAGAACTTAGCCCCACAAATATGGGTAAATATGAACATGGTGACTTCCTCATGAAGTGTTGTAGATTGGCATGATTTGAACATAGTTCATCTGTTGTGCCCAGACGTTTAGAATAACATGGCAACACTGTTTCTCTGCATTTGCTGCATGAGAACTGCCAGTCCATTGGTAGAAACCAAAAGCCACACACATGCACATTTGACGGCCAGTAACCTGTTTCAACAGTCATTTTAGTTAGGTTCATAAAGGTGTACGCACTTAATGAAAGGATACCAGAAAAATTATTATCATCAACAACAATTATTTTTTGTATGAATAAATAACAAAATGAACAAATGAATTTCTGCATGCCCAATGACATCAAGCCAAGATGCAGGAAAAAATCTCAAGTCCGCGAAAAATTGTAATTATTAGTGAAAAAATGGGAATTGATCTCTTTTATTTGGCCTTATGAGTCAATATAGCAAAATCACCACTTAACAAATGACTGAACGAGTACATAAACACATCAAGCCACAACCTAACAAATCAGATATGTTCAAATGTTAACAATAAGCTCATGCATTACACATCCAATTTAAAAACTGGCACGTATTGATCATCGAAAACCACACTTCAGAGTTAGAAATCAGAGTCAAGGATAATTGTCTTATCTTCTCCTTAGTGGAATTACAAGAAGTGACTGGCAAACCCAGAACATTGGAGGAGATTGGCGAGGGTCAGACTGGGACATCTCAGAGTCCGGACTTTAAGCGAGGGTCATGGGTGTCCAGGGAGGCCGGAGGAGGCACTGCTGCACTGTTCCAAGTAGCCGGAGTTGAGGGCCCGGCATGGGGGACATGGACAGACAGGGTGCCGGGCTGGGATTGGGAGTATCGGACAGGTGACTGGCAAACCCAGAACATTGGAGGAGATTGGCGAGGGTCAGACTGAGACAGAGTCCGGACTTTAAGCGAGGGTCATGGTGTCCAGGGAGGCCGAAGGAGGCACTGCTGCACTGTACCAAGTAGCTGGAGTTGAGGGCCAAGCATGGGGCACACGGAGAGTGTAAGGACCCACCAAAATAGGTAGGGATATATATATATATATATAAAGTTCTAGGGTTCACATGAAAGGGAGACAATTAAAAGAAAAAAGTTCAAGTAAATCTTTTACACCCCAAAAGAAATTAAGAAGAGTATACCTAAAAAATATAGAGTTATACACTTAAATTATTAAAATTTAAGATATAAAAGTAAAAGATCATTAAGACATGGATTAAAGTAAAATTATCCCTCCCTATCACAGACCAACTATATGGTGACAGATGGCATTATGACCGACATGTCACTTGTTGATTGGGTAGAATAATATGACAAGGTAGGATTGGCTAAGGATGACACATGTCACCCATTCGTTGGTCGAATGACATGGCATCTCTCCATTGGTCAAGCCAAAACAATATATTTCAGCCCATCGGAAGATAAAACTGCTGGCCACAGCCCCTTTGATTTTATCGTCTCGACCTCCTTAGCACCCCTACATAAAGAGGTGGTTGGCCTTCTTCTCAACCCCCTCCCCCCAGATCTTGGCTGCCTATAGTTTAGAAGAGAGAGCAAAGAAAAGGGTGAATTTGAGAGAAGAAGAGAGTGAGATAGAGAGGGAGTTTGATAGTGACGTAGAAGAAGAAAGTGAAGAGGGGAGTGAGCAGAATAAAAAGAGAGAAAGAGAAATTATGAGAGCGCTAGAAAGAGGACCTGTTAGGGAGAAAAGAGGGCTGGTTAGAGAGAGAAAGAGGACTGGACAATGAGAGAAGTGTGAAAACAGTGATATAGAGTGAAATTTTGAGGGTGAGAAAAAAATGAGAAATTGGAAGTTAGAGTAAGAAGAATAAGAAGGAAGGAGAGCTCGTGGAAGCTGCAAGAAGAGGAGGTTTCAAGGAAAAAAAAGGAGCTGCAGTAGAGGATTTCCAAATTATAGTGTAAGTTAAATTCTCCCCAAACTAGCATCCAGTTTGGTGTATTGGTTGTGTTATTATAATGTAGGTTAAAACTATCATTAAGATGAAGGCATTAATCTTTGGGATAATGTCAGAACTTTCAGGTTGGAGCTGCAATAAGTGATATTAATGTTTAGCAGTGTGTGAAGGAGAAATTGTGACGAAATAGCGGCTAAAATGAAATTTTGCCTTAAAAAGAGATGTTACGTTTAGTATGTGAATAAACGGTTGATCTGAAAATATAGACAATTTAGGTGATGATGGACAAGTGTACCTAGAGGAGGCCTAAGAAAAGTGACTGCGTGTAGCAGAAGAGATTTTACTTTCCAGGATAAAAAAACTGAAAACATAATATTGCATAAAATGTGAAGATAGAACCTAAGGAGATAATAATGATAATTGGATGGTTGTGGTCAGTATAAGGCTACAACGCCTGGATATATGATGAAAAGAATCTTAAACTGTAAACTTAACTGTGTTAATGTTAAACAAATGTTCGATGAACTAGGGATATTATACCGTAGTCGTATTACAACCTCCTATCAATGGAAGAACTAAAGACTAAGATTATGATGCCCTCAAGGACCAGAATTTGAATGGGAAAAAACTTTATGAAATAAGAACCAAGCAGTAAAGTGGGTTGAAAAAAATCAGCAAAATATTTTTTTGAAAAATAGTAAAGGTAGATAATGTTTTTAGCATGCTATTCATGTGCACGTGTTTCAATTGCATGTTTTGCACGAAACCCAAGTGACTAAGAGGTTTGATACATGGTGTTGGCCACACCATGTAGCTAAACCCTTTATGGTGATCATGAAGGTGACGTGTCGGCGTATAGTGTAGTGATAAGATCTGTTGTTCTTAGTAAGTGGTTATCAGCCGGGACGACGAACTAAGGCAACATTTCAAGTCTTGCATGCTAATGGATTTACGACACAGGTTCTTTTTTTTTTTGAAGGTGACATTAAGTCACAATTTCATAGAATAAAAAGGAGGATTACAAGGAGAATGAATAGCCCAAGGGCCATCACCTTCAGGATCGGACAATCCCCGACCTGAACCCCAACTACCTATGAAATGCTGAAATTTACAATGATGTTTTATCAAGCCAATAAAACAAAAACACACTAAGAGCTGCCTATCAGGAGATCATATCCTTCCACTTCCTGGCCTTTTCAAAAAAATCAGACCTCCCCTCCTTGAGAATACCAGCAGCCCGTCCCCAATCTTCCACCCATCTAAATATACTCCTCAGCAGTTCATTAAAACTTCTATATTGATCATTGAATTTCCTTCTGTTTCTTTCACACCAGATGGCCCACAAAAGGACCGGGCAAATCAAGAACCACAATTGTTTGAGATCTTTGTATGGACAATTAATGTTCCACCAATGTAGGAGATCCAGCACAGAAGATTGTTCTACCCAATTGATTCCAAATAATCTACACATAATCTTCCACTGTATGATAATAATACCACAGCCACAGAATAAATGCTTTTGATCCTCCTCAAAAAGAGCACAAAAAACACACGAGAAGCTCCCAGAGATGTGTAGTTTCTTGGCCCTCTTTCCCGTAAGAATTCTGCACCAAGCAAGCTTCCACAAGAAAATTTTGATCTTATTAGGAAGGTGATTAGACCAAACCAACTCTTTCCACCACACCCTAATTCCACCATCATTCAACATTTGAGCTATGGAATTGACCGAGAACTGTCCTGATGCGGGACAGGAGGGGGGTAGATCGGAAGTAGATAGAAGAGAGGGGTTGGAGGAGAAGAAGACTAGGGTTCCCGTCCCGTCTCGGGAGAAAACACGCAACGGCGGCTCTTCATTTCAAAATTCTTCTTCAATGCTTTCCCACGAGGGGATACAGGACAATATATAGACTCTTCAAAGAAACCCTAATAGAAAAATTACTAAATTACCCCTAGGACTCCGAAAATAACTAAAAAGCATGGGAAAATTACATGTAAATTAAAAGACTCCAAATGGACCCCTAATGGGCCAACTAAACTGCACATTGGGCCTTTGACTCCATTCTAGCCGTTCCTGGATCCCCATCATTCTCCCCTGGTTCGAAAAAATTCGTCCTCGAATTTTAAAATGAGTCAATATCCATGGGGGAATGATGGCAGCATGCTCGAAAAACAACACCGATGACCCATGAATCATCGCGCGCATGAATGCTCCAACTTGAGGAGAAAATTGTGCCTCGACGTCGCTCCATATGTGATCAAAATCATGCAAACTGATAACATCTGTAACGACCTTCGGCTGATCGACTACATCTCCCAGTAGTGGTTCTGTCCTCGGCTCGTTCCCTTTAGTGGGGAAGAGGTCATTATATGCTATAGGTGTCACTGATTCAACCTCTCCCAAATATTCATCTTCTAGGGTTGGATCGGCCACATAGTGCACCTCATTCATTTGATTTTCATACTCCTCGCTCATCGTTGGGTCGGCCTCATGGATAACATCTTTTGGCTTGGTCAGCTTGGCGAGCATGGCAGAAATCTTCTGAAGTTCACTCCTCATCTGGGACTTCTCGCGCTCCCAATCTTCTGCTTGTTGAAACCTCTCTCGATCCTGATAAGTGGCATTGAGAATAAGAAAGGGTGCCTGGTATTCCTCAGGTTGTATTAGACAATCTCGTCCAGTATGATCAATCACAACTCGCCGCTCGTCTATCCATTCTCTACCCAAACCGATATACGAGCCATGGGGTATAATCTTGCACCATGCATCATCATAATACCTGACGGCTCGGGAAGTACTGCTGCTCCTTAAGAGATGGAAAAACGGCACATAGACTCGATTTCCAGAGACCCTTACGTAGTCCGTGTGGGAGATAGAATCCACAATAGATTGTGAAATAACATTGCCGAACGACGTTGCCTCAAGATACACCCGAGTTTTCATGGAATTGGGTAGCTCTACCTCAAAGCTTAAATCCATGATGATAAAACGTCCCACTGGCCAAAGAAATGATGGACGAGGTCCGCCTCACTGCCAGGATGCCACCGGTACGATCGGCACAAGAATCGGAGCTCAAATCATCATCCTCGACATGCGTGCAAAAAGTGGCACGCAAAACGAGGTAAGCGGGCACTAGTTGCTGCGAAATCTGTGTGCTGAGATGTTGGCACGCAAATCGAGGCAACTTGGATTGGCCTTGGATGCACGATCGGGGTCCTCGGTATGCGTGCAGAAGTGGCACGCAAAACGAGACAAATATGGGAACAGCACACTGGATCCGAGTTGGCCTTGTCGAGATGGATCCGACGGCGCGAACGGTGCACAAATCGGAGTCCGGAAAGATCTCGAACGGCGCGTCCGAGCGTCCTCGTAAAGCGTGCAAGTGCGGCACGCAAAACGAGACGCTGCTGTCAGGCGGAACGTACAGCGAGGTCGGCCTCGCCGATACGAACCCAACGGCGCTAGCGGCTCGCAAATCGGAGCACAGACAAGTTCTCGACGATGGCGGTGCGATAAGGACCCCTAGTGCACCTCCTGTGCACTGTAGCGAACCCAGGGGAACCCTGACTAGGACCAAGAGTGGACCTCTGGCTCGGTTTGACTCAACCTGGCTCGAACCCGGTTCAAACTGGGCTGCAGTCTGGATGAGGATTAGTGAGATGGCTCGGGCCGCTCGATCGGACCGGGTTTGGGTTGACCCGGTTTGACCCGGCCGGCCGGCCCCAACTGATAGGGCACGGGCCCGTCTTCTTCGGCTCGCCCTCCCCAAACCCTAACAGGGAGCAGGGTGAGAGAGAGCACGAGCGCGGTGATGGCGCCGGCGGCCACTGAGCGCGGCGGCGACGATGGCGCCGGCGGCCAGCGAGTGCGGCGGCGATGATGGCGCGGCGGGGCAGCGACTGCGACAGCGCCGGTTGCAGCCGGATCCGATGATGGCAGCGGTGGCGCAGGAGTCTTCTCCTTCTTCTACTTTAGCGACTGCCACGGCCGAGGCCAACGAGGGCGGCGGTGGCTCCGAGGGAGCCAGTTGACGGCGGCGATGCAAGCGGAGTGGGACGGCGACGGAGATGCCCACAGCAGCTGCGGGACCGGTGGAGGGCGGTTACTGCGGCGGCTTCCGTGGCGTACGGCGACTGCAGCTGCTGGCCCCGCCGACGACCGCGGTGGCAGTAGGGGAAGGCGACGGCGGCGAAGGCTCCGGTGCCCGACGACGGCGGCAGCAGCACGCAGGTGCTCCGGCGGCTCTCTCTTCTCTTCTCCCTCTTTCTTGTTCTCTCCGAAGAAACCAATAGAGAGGAAACTGAGCGGGAGAGAGAGAAGCGACTGGGGAGGGGGGTGGTGGTGACGGCTATGAGATCGAGCAGCAGCAGGGTGGCTCGGTTGATTTCGTTTCTACTTCAAGCCGGGGCCGCAGAGACACGACCCAATGACAGAAGGGAGGGGTTTTAGGGAGGGGAAAGGAGGCTAGGACGGCGATGACGGGAGTGGCAAGGGTTGCCGGTGTGGTGGAGGCACAGGACTTGGATCATGAGGATGATCCAAAACCATGCTCTGATACCAAGTTGATGCGGGACATGAGGGGGGTAGATCGGAAGTAGATAGAAGAGAGGGGTTGGAGGAGAAGAAGACTAGGGTTCCCGTCCCGTCTCGGGAGAAAACACGCAACGGCGGCTCTTCATTTCAAAATTCTTCTTCAATGCTTTCCCACGAGGGGATACAGGACAATATATAGACTCTTCAAAGAAACCCTAATAGGAAAATTACTAAATTACCCCTAGGACTCCGAAAATAACTAAAAAGCATGGGAAAATTACATGTAAATTAAAAGACTCCAAATGGACCCCTAATGGGCCAACTAAACTGCACATTGGGCCTTTGACTCCATTCTAGCCGTTCTTGGATCCCCATCATGTCCATTATTGGTCCATCTCCAATTTCTTTTGTCTTGCACCTCGCCAAAAATTCTGACTTCACTGATGGTGTTGATAAGCAATACTAGTTCTTCTGCTTCCTCATCCGCGGGATTCCTTCTCAAAGGCAAGCTGATCTGCCCTGTTTCTATATTGCATAACACTTCCTCTACTGTAGCTTCTTGGTGAAGGGTTATATTGAAGATATTGCTGAAAAGCTTAGAAAGGACCATATTGGAACACCATTTATCTCTCCAAAACTGTGTATCCCTCCCATTACCCACCTGAATAGTACTCGAAATATCCATGAATTCAGCACATCTAACAATATTCTTCCAGATTGAAGACATATTGTAGCTGGTTGAAGGATAAAAGTTCCATTTGTTCTCACCTTGAAAATAAAGATCCTTCACAATCACAGCCCAAAGTGCATTCGGATGTTCTCCCTTTCTCCACAACCATTTAGCTAGCATTGCTTTGTTGAAAGTAGCCACACCGCAGAGGCCAATTCCTCCTTACTCCTTGCTTTTGCAAACATTGCTCCATTTGATCAAGTGAATACCTCTCTTTTCCCTTTTCCCTCCTGACCAAAAAAAGGAACTTCGAATTGTTTCAATGATTTTTTCAACTGCTCGAGGTATCTTAAATATAGAAGCATGGTAAATTGCCAAAGACGAAAGAACCGATTTTGACAATATCATTTTCCCTCCTCCTGAAAGAAAGTTGCCTTTCCACCCTTCCAATCTACTCTCAAATTTCTTAATTAAACCATCCCAATCTCTCACCCTTAAGTTTCCATCTGATAAGGGCAGACCCAAATATTTAATAGGGAACATATTAACTCTGCACTTTAAGGAATTTGCAATCTCCAAAAGACTATGCTGCGGCACATTCAAACCCACTATTTCTGATTTCTCATAGTTGATCCTCAGTCCTATGATAAGTTCTATCAAAATAAGCAAACTTTTGATATTCTGAATATCCTCCTTGCTTCCTGAAGAAAACAATAGCGTATCATCTGCAAACTGAAGATGAGATAGGTGAATGTTGCTCCTGCCTATTCTGAATCCCTCAATAAGGCCAAGTTGAACAACATTATCCCAAAGAGAGCTAAAAATCTGTCCAATAAGCAAAAACAGAAACGGGGACAATGGATCTCCCTGCCTAAGACCTCTTGAACTGCTGAAATATCCACATGGTTCTCTATTGATCAACACAGAAAACTTAGAGGATGAAATACAGCTCATTATCCATCTAACCCATCTTTCATTGAAACCCATGAGGATCATTGTTTTTTTGAGACAATTCCAATTGATTCTATCATAAGCCTTCTCAAAATCAAGCTTTAATAACACTCCTTGCTTATTTCTGATCTTGTAATGATGTATAACCTCATAAGCTGTCATAAAGTTATCCAATATAAATCGGCCTTGCATAAATGCTGATTGATTAATGCCCACAAGTTTATGTATCACCTTCTTAAATCGGGTTGCTAGGATCTTGGCAATAACCTTATAGCATCCATTGAGTAAGCTAATGGGCCGAAAATATGTCACTCTTTCCGCTCCTTCTGACTTAGGAATAAGAACAACATATGTAGCATTAACCGCTCGAATCCTTTCCGGCCTGTCATAAAACTCTTGCACAAGGTTAACCAAATCATCTTTAATAACATCCCAAAAGAATTGATAGAACCCCAGAGAAAATCCGTCGGGACCCGGAGCTTTATTAGGATCCATACTGAAAACAGCCATTCTAACTTCCTCCTCCACAAAGGGCTCACTCAACTCAACAGCTTCTGAATCAACTAGCTTGGGAAGTAATCCATCTTGTATGTGGGGTCTCGTCAGAAAATCTTCTGAGAAAAGATTTCTGAAGAAATCCACAAATCTGTTTTTGATTTCATCGGGATCTTCAATGACACTATCTTCTTCTTTGACATGATCAATAGACAGGTATCTTCTTTTAGCACTAGCCATGGCATGGAAGAAAGAAGAGTTTTTATCACCTTCCTTTAGCCAATGCTCCTTAGCTCTTTGTTTCCAACCAATTTCTTCTTTCAAAAGTTCTTCATTGTAATTCTTCCGGAACTCCTTCAAAGAGTGGAGCTCTTTATTGGAAAGATCAGCAACCTCACTTTTCAATTCTAATTCTTCAATGTTGCCCATCAATTTCTGCCTTTTTTCCTTTTCCTTACCAAAATTCTGGTTAGACCATTGTCTCAAGCATTTCCTTATCCATTTCAGCTTGCCCATGAAATTAAGCACTGCAGAAGTTGCCTTTGGTGCTTGCTGCCACCAATTACCAACCATTTCCTTGAATCCAACTTCCCTTTGCCATTTTAATTCATATCTGAAAATTCTGGAGCTCCTCCTCTTATCCTCCATCATAATGAGCAAGGGTATATGATCAGAGACAGACCTGAACAACCCTTTCACATGTGACAGGAGAAATTTTTTGAACCAATCTGGAGAGATCAAAACTCTGTCAATCTTAGACTGCATGCTATCCTGCTGTAAATTAGACCAGGTATAATTTATGTTTGGATCATCCACCTCTATTAATTGAACATCTCTGATCCACTGATTAAAATTATCCATGCTATTGCTCCATCTCTGCCTACCAGTCCTTTCCCATGGAAACCTTACACAATTAAAATCTCCCAATATACACCAGGTTTTCTGGAATAGACTATGCAGCCTGTATAGTTCTTGTACAAATTCCTCCCTCTGTTGATCGATGTGGGGTCCATACACAGAAGTAATGACCCAACAGTCATTATTAGAGATTCTATTCTTATGTTTAAAGGCAACCAAAATGCTGAATTTGCCTAAATCACAGACATTACCCTCAAACCTGTTTCCATCCCAAATCACTAATTGCCCTCCTTTACTTCCTTCTGCAGGAAAAACTGCCACCTCATTTAACTTGGACCCACATATTCTACTTAAGACAGATTTATCAATATTGGCCATCTTGGTTTCCTGTAAACAGATGTAGTCCAGATGCTGAGAATACACCAAATCTTTTACAGCTCTCCTCTTGAAGTCCCCATTGAGGCCCCTAATGTTCCATGAGATCAAATTCATAGTGTAACAACCTGTTTCCCTTTATCCTTGGTCTTCTTCCCTCTCAAACTGTCCAGGACTTCATTGTTACTCACAAAACTTACTTCTCTTTTTCCAATCTTCATTCCACCACCCGTACCTTTCCTCTTAGCTGATTGTTGTAAGATAGCATTCCTTCTCAATTTCTTAAGAAAGTTCAGGACCATATCTTCCCTGCCTTCAAATGACACCCCTATACGCTGTCCAAATTGCACAATTTCATTCCTCCAAACTTCTTCCTCATCACACAAATTTACTGCCAACGGAACCTCACTTCCTTCATATGTCGTAATTTGTTTGGTCTGAGTCTCTTCCTGCAACTCCCTGTCTCTTTTAACCTTTTCCGATCCTTCTTCTTCCAGTTTATCTTGCAATCTGTAGTTAACAATCGCTCCTATCTCTTCCTGAGACGACCCCTCCTTTCTGACACTGTTCCATCCCTTCCCTAAAAGCTTAAGAAGTTGGACCTCCGGAAGGCCAATATTATTCCCCATCCCCCTTCCATCAGTCCAGATAGGACCTATGTCAATCTGGCCACACCTCGAGTAAGATGCATCGTCTTGCTGTATCCACACTGCAGAAAATCTCTCTCCTCTGGCCGGATCAATCTCCCTTCCGGTACTCTGTTCTTCGTGAAAAGCGATGAGAGCTCGGGGAAGACGACGGTTCGGGGGTGGATTAGGTTCAGACAACTGAACCGGACTAAACGAATCCCGGTTCAAGGTTAAGTCAGGATCCGATATGATAGATTCCTTACGTATCGGATCTCATATCAAATCCGGAGCTCCCCGCGCCTGTTCATCTTCCTCGCCCGGAAGCCCAACACCCGAGCTCCCTTCAATACCCTACTCAACCTCCGCCTCGGAACCACACCCCAGCTTATTAAAATAACTGGCACTCTTCCCCTAAACTGTTTGCTGCTCAAACGGGCCTCTCAAGGGATTTGGGAGAACCCCCATTATTCCTTTACTGTCAACTAGCTTTGGAACCCCGCAATCTTGAATTCCTCTGTCTGCACCTACCTGCCTCTTCATCTCCTTCTGACTCGTCGCACCTGAGTGTGACTGATTAGAGGCCTTTCTTGACTCAGTACCGGACTCAACCAATCCTGGGTGTACACCGAGTTCCGGCTGCCCTGTTTCAGCCCCGCCATCTCTGTTTATCTTGTATCTTCTATACTCCGCCACTACATCAGCCCACCGCCAGTCCTGTTCAATTCCTATATCCTTACCGACTTCTTCCATTGTGATGTGGACCCAGAAGATCCTTCCTCCTACCATGATCTTAATCCTTTCAGGAATATCTAACTTTCGCTCAACAGAAATTTTAACCCGCACAAAGGACAAATTGTCCCCCCTGAGTCCCTTGCTATCCACTTCTCTAAGCCTCCCAAACCTGGAGCAGATTGACTTGAATGTGTTGATGTTCCAAAGGTGAAGAGGTACCCCCTGGAACCTACACCACAGCTCGATTCCCTCCTCTACAGGGAAAATTCCCACTTCTGTCCTCCACTGAGAAAACTCCATAAAAAGGTCCTTCTTCACCTCTATCCTTCCAATGGAGCATGCAAGACCCTTCCACGATTGAGTTTCTGTGCTCACTAGGAAGGAATGGGATACCAATCTTCGAATGCTCCATCCTTTAACTTCCGGCCAAAACTTCAGCAGAATGGCTCTTACCTCCCCACAGTCCATTGCGATTCCATTGCATTCCTTCCGGAATGAAACTACAATGCAGTTTTCCAATGAACGCTTTGCTGCAGCAACCTCTGGTGACCATGCTATGTCCACCACTCCATGGAAGACCTTCGGGGTAGGCTTGCTGTCCACTTTAGGATCTACACCAGAGTTTATCCTCCTACCACTCACCTCTGTTTTTCTGTCAATATATCGGAGAGAAGGACAAAGCCTTCTTCTGTGTCCAGCTCCATTGCAGTGGAGGCACCGGACTGCTTCTCTGCACCTGGCTGCATGATGACCCTTGCCCAAGCAGCGAATGCAGACATCGCGTCCCACAGGCAGAGCTTCCGCAGCCACTGTCCTCTGGTGACCAACCTTGCGAGACACCTTTCTCTGCACCGTACTCCACCCTTCCCCCTTACTAGGATGATGGGCTCCGGAACAGCCATCCTTCTCCGGAACACCCTCCGGATCACCCTCCGGAACACCCTCCGGAACAGCCATCCTTCTCCGGAACCCTCCCTGTGGAAATCGACTACCAGAACAATGTTAAAAACTCCTGAGAATAAAAGTTACGACACAGGTTCTTACCAAATCTACTATTGTTATTGGTGATTATAGATATTATTGCATGAAACTACCGAACAAAGATTCCCTTGACTTGATGATTGAAGAAGGAAACCTAGCTATGAATCGAAGGAAATAAGGTCCAAACACAAAAAGGAACCCACTACGATTTTTGAGTCCTTATAATAACAGAGATATGAGAAGTTAAACGTAAGGTTGAAAACAACAACCCCATGATAAGAATATGCCTATCAGAGCATTATAACAGAAGCGTAGTGGAATGATAAACAAATGACCACTTATAGTTAATAGGAAATCTATGACTAAAGAGAAACAAAACTAGTTTTCACTTGGGTGGCATCTAATAAGAATGTGGAGTTGGATATATATTTTTTTGGAAGGTGACATTAAGTCACATTTCAATGAAGATAAAGATAATACAAAGTGGGCCAAAGGCCAAGGCCATAGGCCAAACATCAAGGCAAAGGCCAAGGCCATAGGCCAAAGCCCTTGAAATAAGATTTCCTTCTGAAGCCTTCCAGATTTCAGCTGATCTTCCCCAATCTTTCACCCAATTGAGAGCTCTTCGGAGAATATTGGAAGGGTTTGAAAATTCATGGTTGAACTTTCTATTATTTCTACCTAACCAGACAGACCACAACATTGCTGGAAGAAACATGTACCATATCTTGCTGTAAGTCTGGTTAGGACAGAAAAAAGACCACATTTGCATGAGATGAAGGCAGTCTAACGATTCCACCCACTGAATCTTAAAGGCCTTAAAAAGGATTCTCCATTGAAAGTTGATAATCCCGCAATGACAAAAAAGATGATTCTGATCTTCTTCAAATAACCCACAGAAAACACATAAGGAATTGTTGAGATTAACGATTTTCTTCAGTGTGCGGGAAGTAGGAAGCCTGTTCATAGCCACCTTCCAAAGGAAGAGTCTGATTTTAATTGGGATATAATTGGACCACACTAAGGATTTCCACCACACTCTGATGCCACCGTCTTGAATAATACGAGTAAGAATCCTAGAAGAAAAGGTTCCTTTGCTATTCCAAATCCATAATCTTTTGTCTTCTTGATCCGTAATAATTTGGACATCTGAAATTAGATTAAGAATTCTGAGTAGCTCCCCTGTTTCAGTCTCTGTAGGATTTCTTCAGAGGCTGAGATTCCAATGAGTACCATTTCGTCTGGAGAGAACTTGTGCCACTGTTGCATTTTTATGAACTGAAATCTGGTAAAGGTTGGGAGCAAGATCAATGAGGGGAATAGTAGAAAGCCATAAATCCTTCCAAAAGTTAATGTTTTCTCCATTGCCCAATTGAAGATTTGTTGCTGGAAGAACCAGAAAATTCAAGTGAGCAATATTCCTCCATATGTGGGACAAATTGTAGGACCTTGAAGGCATCAAATTTTTTTTAAAAAAATAGTAGGGAGTGCTATTAGACTTTAGAAGAGAATAAGATAATAGTAAATTTTGAAGACGAAATTTTTATAAGGAGATAAAGATGTGAGGACCTACCAAAATAGGCAGAGATGCACAAATATAAAGTTCTAGGATTCACATGCAAGGGAGACAATTAAAAGAATAAAATCCAAGTTAAATATTTTAAACCGCAAAAGAAATTAAGAAGGACATATCTGAAAAATATAAAGTTATAAACTTAATTTATTAAAATTTAGGATATAAAAATAAAAAATCATTAAGACAATGGTTAAAGTTAAATTATCCTTCTCTATCACAGATCAACTATGTGGTAAGACATGGCATTATAACCAACATGTCACTTATTGATTGGGTAGAGTGACACGGCAAGTTAGGATTGGCCAAGGGTGACACATGTCATCCATTCATTGGTTGAATGACATGGCACCTCGCCATTGGTTGAAAATGAAGAGGGAAGTGAGAAGAATATAAAGAGAGAAAGAGAAATTGTGAGAGAACTAGAGAGAGAATCTGTTAGAGAGAAAAAGAGGGCTGATTAGAGAGAGAGAGAGAGAGAGCTGGACAGTGAGAGAAGTGTGAAAACAGTGAGAGAGAGTGAAATTTTCAAGGTAAGTAAGAAGGAGAAATTGGAAATTAGAGCGAGAAGAATAAGAAGGAAGGAAGGATAGCTTGTGGAAGCTGCAAGAAGGGGAGGTTCAAGGCAACGAAAGGAGATGCAGCAGAGGATTGCCATTATCTCGGGACTACAGCGACACCTCCTTCTACGCGCGAGCGGGAGAGACATCTTATACACGGCTTTCTTCCTAAAGGTAGGGTGATACACCTATTGTTGTCTTTTTTTATTTTTTGAGTTTTTTGGGACTGTGGAACATAAAAATATACATGATTATAAGAGGAGGTTTTGTCTGGATTATTTCTTAAGTAGGGACAATCATGGGAGACTTCGTAAAGCATGAAGATAATTGTTAAGCATGTCATAGCATGAAATGAACCCATGTTTCCAACACTATTTTATTCCTAATTTCACATTATTTTTCTAATGAAAGCATGCCATATTTGTTAGTTAATATAAGAGTCATGAGGCCATGATAAAACCTACATGAACCTAATGAAGGGGACAGCTCCAAGGTGGAGGCTCCCCATCACAAAAAGTAAATTCACATGTCTAAATATGAAACATGTGGAAAGTCTTTGTTATGAAAAAGAATATGAAAGATGGACTGAGTCAATTTAAGCTCATGTGAGCCACGAATGAATAAAGGATTGGAGCTTTAAACTCCACGTGCTACTTATAATTGTACTATTATCATGTATCTACTATATATTGTGAAAAAGAAAGAAGAACATATTTTAATAATGATCCTACGGAGGGGATTTAAAGAATGTGAAATTAGGAGGCATACTCCTTATGAAGGATGAAAGATTAAGACATAGAAGCCTTCTATAATGATGATGAACTCTTATGAAATGTACGACCGGTGTTTTTTCTATAAAGGTTTATCTTTCTTTTTGTAAAGAAAAGATAGTGACATCATTGCTAGCGGGACAACGACACGTCTCCTGGGAGATGGGGACGTACGAAAAGCTCCTTAATGATGTGTGACGCCGAGACACGAAACATTCCTTCTTCAGTTACGGTTCCAATGTCCAAGTTCGGAATCTCGGCGAGCAGAAGACGGAATTCTTATTTGAGTGCACTCATAGGCTGGGATATAGACACTATAGTAGGAGTGAGTGAGTACACGCAGACTCAGCTTAGCCCTTTCCAACCTCTCCGGTAGGTTTTCGAAGACTTACTGGGCTGGATAGACTGTAAGGTGGTAGCTGCGCATCAGGGGATGGCCTACTCACCATTACAATTGTTAGTTAATGATTATCCCTGTCACTTCGGGTTGAAGGATGAGTCAATGTCGGTGTAAAGTTCGACTATGAGTTACTGACCGGTTCAAAAAAAAAAGAAAGAAAGAAAGGGCTCACAAATGAAACCGGAGGATGATAACTTGTAAAGAGTAATTTGATTCGAGGATTCTTTCCCATGTTTTCGATTCAAGGATTCTTTCCCATGTTAAAAGTGTAGTACAATAGCATTCCTCTTGATTAGATATGTTTAATGTGAGTGTTTGTGTCCTCTCAAACGTGACCCTCAAGTGAGTGAGAAATATGAATTAGACACCTAAGATGAAGAATAAGAAGATGATGATGACAACAAGAGGAAGAAAGAAGAGAAGATGAACATAAAGGAGTAGGAGGAGGAAGAGGAAGTGGTAATGGTGGTGGTGACAACCTGATGGTGGAAGCAAAGGTTTAAGGCAGAGACCTAGTGCCGCCGCTCATGTGCTCCTTGTTGCCATGGCATCTCCTCTTGGCATCAATCTCTCCCGGTGAGACGAACATAATGAATTCAGTTTATTTCGGGACTTGTGAACCGAAATTGAACAGTAACACATTCCCAACCTCCCAAATCACTTGGTTCAGTTCGGGTTTTCAGTTTGAAACAAATTATGCACAAGCCTAACTGTAGCAACCTGATAAGCAGGTACTGGCTTTCAGATGAGTCATGAATTTCTCAATTCATCTAGAAAAAGTTACTAATCCAAGAAAACAGAAGTGAAATTATGGCTCGAAAGGTGGATATTTGCCTAGCAAGTGCTTGCACCAATTCATGCAACAATAAAGCAAGTAGCTTATGTTACAAGAGAATGAATGCCATATAGTTTGGAAATAAAATGCATTTGAAGAAGACATTTACAGGGTACTCCATACCAAAACATAATCAATAAATACCTGGGCATTCCACAACTTCCTTGCTAAATCCATACCTGCAGAAATGAGAAGGTAAACAATTGATCTATATGTCAAAGTCACAAAACTATAATCTCCTAGAACAATAAATCCAATTGAAATCCAGCAAGAAGACATTCCATGACATCATACATTCACATCAAGCATTGAAACTATGCTTTACCTATTGCGATCTCTAGATTTATTTACATATTGAGGCAACCACTTTCATAGCGCGTGGAATATCATGTTAGTGAATTTTGTTTAATAGAATTTAACTCTGAAAATTCTGTAAAATTATATTTGATATGTGCGAAAGGAGAGTTCATATGCAAGGGAATTACAGGGAATTATTTGAACAAATCCCAAAGTAAGTATCCACTTGGGTGAGATCAATATTCGGCCCAAAGGCAATGGGATGAGATCCAGGAGCTAGACTTTGGCTTGGCGATTATAGTAAGATAGAGATCCCAAGTTTTGCGCAATAGCTAAGACATTAGCACCATTGCCTAGGTGCTTCGGTATTTGTTTGTTTGACCCCTTATGTTGCGGTTTAGAAACACGTCCACTTGTGCAAGTAAAATAAGTTGAATTTGCATAACTTGTGATTTCATATTCAATTTGATCTATTATGCCTACAGTCTGGTTAGTTAGCCTTATGATTTGATTTGATAAGCCTATCATTATACTTGACACCTTTGCCTATGATATGACTTGATAGGAACATCACTCTATTTAATATTTATATGACTCAATCTAATCATGAACCAAACTGAACCAGCTTATCAGGTTATCCTGTTCATATGATCACTCGATTTGATAAGCTGGTCTTGGCTTTCAGATGTAGCAACCAGTTTATTTCTGGTTTTTCAATTTGGTTCAGTTTCACAGACTTGTCAAACCAAATTGAATAGTAACACATTGCCAAACCTCCCCAACTCACTTTGTTTGGTTCGGCTTTTCCAGTTTAAACCAAGTTATGCAAAACCCTAATTATAGCAACATGATAAACCGGTCTTGGCTTTCAGATGAGATATGATCATATGAACAGAAGAATAACTTACTTTGATTGTAGTCACGTGAGATTTGATTATGTGCGTACGAGATTCGATCTAGACCTCATTCTACGTTGGAAGTTACTTTGACATGAAACATGTTAATGTGACCATGTGATTATTAGACTTCCAGATCTCAAAATTTGAATAAGATATGCTTCGTATGATATACTTCGACACTATCATCATGCTTCGATATATGTCTTTGAGATATGTTACATGTTAGAATAATTTGGCATCATTCGATTATAGTTATGTACAACATGATTTGCAAATTGTACTATATGCTATGTCGTGTGGATTTAGATGTCTACTAAGTTGTATGACCCACTTTATCTACTAACAATTTCAGGAAGCTTTGATTTGGGATCCAAGCAGGAGAATGACTTATATTGGTTCATGGGACTCTGAAGCTAAGCTTAGATATCTTAGATTGGTCTGTTAGTTTTCTTTTTAGTAGATTGACATAGTAGGCTCTTTACAAAAATATATAATTTTTCTATCTCAAGATATTGTTTTGCTTATTCTGTTATTTGTTGGATTATTCGATATATCATTGTACTTTGAACGATTGGATTTCGTTATCTTATTATGATAGCATTGTATTTGTGTAATTGCCTTGTAGTTTATCTTAACTCCCATTGTACGTGTGATTTGTTGGATTTATCTCACTACTACATGCTCCTCCTTTAATGTGAGTTGCAATGAATCAGAACAGGACGTAACAAATTACACACATACTAAAATCTACTGAATTCATCAAATATCATATTCATGTTCTCATAGAGGTTTAATAGGTTAAGTCAAGTTTTCGCGATCTTGTCATGTTCAAATGCATGTATTCTTGTCAAAAGAATCACAGAAAATCAAACACTAGGTTAACAAGATGGTGCAAAGACAGTAGTGGCCTCATTTCACAAGATTCCTGTCCTTTTAGATGGACAGTTGGGATTATATCATCATCAACCCTCATCCAATGAATAGAGGGTTGGCAATGATTTGCAAGTCTGTCCTGCACAATGTGAAGCAAATTTTCCAGTCAGCCTCTATTACTCCGTCAGCCTCATGACGAACCAAAAACTTGACAAATGATGTTTCACAAGCAGGGTACGAACTACATCCTTAGAAGGAGCCAAAATGTATAAACCATAAGAAGAAGTAAAAGTTTCCAGACTGCCAACAAAAATGAAACTAAAAGGGACAGCAAAGAAAACACTGAGGAATATGGCCCCATCCCACGTGCCCAAAGTGATCAAAGAGGATCAATAAAGTCAAAAGCATAAAAAATGAACAGCAAAACAGCTCAGTAAATGGTTAACGAATCACTGACGAGTAAAAACTTGAAAATAGGTGCTCATAATCTAATTTAGAAAGAGCAACTAAAAAGGCTAATGCAAACATCTCAATGCCATGACAGCCAAAATTTTTCAACAAACTACATCAAGGACCCAATTTATTTATTTATTAAGTTAGTATATGGAAACGTATGTAAACCAACAGCATCATTATCATCATCAGTAAAGTCTTATCCCATCTATTTGGGGTCAACTACATGACTCATATCTTGCCATCTTAACTTATCCAATGTCATTTTTGTGGTAAAGCATAAGAACGCCAAGTCCTTTATAGCTACATCTAAATACCTCACTTTAAGTCTTCACCAATGTCTTCCACCTTCCTTCACTCTAATTTTATCATGCCTCCTAAGTCCTAACCAGTGCTGAACTTGGATAGCGATGTATGTGACCAAACCATCACAGCCTATTCTCCCTAAACTTAATGTCAAAAGGAGCTACACCTAAATGCTTACATATATGCTTACTCCTAATTTATCTTTTCTAGTCTTACTGCACATCCACCTCAACATCCTCATCTCAACAACACAGAGTTTTTGCACATGATCCTTTCTTGCAACCCAAGACTCGATACCATAATACATAGCACGTCTCACGACTGTACTATAAGACACCTTTGAGTTTTAAGCGGACCTGCTGATCACAAAGGACTATAAATGTAACTCTCCACTTAAGCCAACCAACCTTGACTCTAGGCCCATTAAAGATTAGGTTAGGCCCAAAAGATATTTAGTTGAGCGCAATTTGACCTTAGCAAGATCCAACAGCTGAATCTAAGAAGACACAAGCAACCGTCAAATTGCTAGCCATGACTATAGTTAGTAAACTGAATATAACTTTAGATCCGTAGGTCCGGTCGGAGCTTTTACATATCATTGGAATTGGAAAGCTCTCAAAAAATGCTACAAATTTCATGAAGATGATCTTTTGGTCAGGGGTCAATCGGGGGTCAAATTTATAAAAAAGCTCTTGCTGGCATGTTAATTCTGAGAACTTTCATAATTACTTCACTGCCACTCCACGTTTTTTAATGGGATACTAGTTGCGACTTGAGAAAGAAGGCTCCTTCCCATCCCTCTTCTTCATCCCCAAGCCAAACCTTAAGGTTTCCACTCGGAAAGAGAAAAGAGAGAAAGAAGATGGAGAGAAGAGAGGAGGAGCTTGACCTTACTACTTTCTACCTTGCAGAAAGCAGCCAAGGAGGTTCTGGGACCGTGTCAGTTGACGTGGAGCAAATCTGCTGCAGACGTGGAGGCGTCGCCAATCTGAGAGAAAACTTTGTCGGATTGCTCAACCCGGAATAAAGGTAAGTTGGATGATCTATCGAGCATAAACCTCATATTATATATATATATATATATATATATATATATATATATATATATATATATATATATATATGTATGTATGTATTTTTCTATATGGTAATAAAATGGAGAAGGAATAAATTAGATTGTGGTGGTATTAACTCTTTTGCTGATTTCATGCATCTGCATATGTTCAAGGTCCTGTAGAAACAATGGCAGTTTTGTTTGCACGCAACATGACTTTGTAAAATTTAATATTTGTATAATTAAATGATTTAAGACCCGATTTTCCTCTTAATGTTACCACTCACTACAAGTAAAGTATATTATGGCTAAATTATTTTTAAAGAAGCTATCATAATCATGCATGTAATATACAGCAAGTTATGTAATCATGATTTGTTTTGTCAAGTATGATTTGACCTTTAATAAATATGCACATTTGAAACATTGTTAAGTTATGTTTAAGAAATTAAGATGAAGCATGTCATACGTGAAAGTTAACATGCTGATGTGTAAGAAGGTACTTTTACGGTGCCACTTAAGCGTGAAAGGTTTGAATCCCTACGAGCACTCAATAAGTAGGGAAAGCAAACCTGCATTGTGTCAGGTTCTTTTGTAAGTTGGCTCATGCGGTCTGTTGGAGTGTTTGGAGGCAGAGGAATGACTGTCTGTTCAGAGGGCAAAAGTTCTACGTAGAGAACATTTGCATACAAGTGGTCTCATTCCTTTATCATTGGAGTAGATTTGTCCTGGGTTTGTCCGCTGAGTCTTGGGCAAAGTTAATCAATATCTTGTAATCGCACTTTGATTTTTGCCTTCTTTTTGTTTGATAGGGGAATCTCTCCTCTATCGGCTAGGATATATCACCTCTATTTATTTTAACAAAATTGGTGGTACAGACCACACTTTCTTTCTAAAAAAAAGGAATGGTTTAGGTTGCCAAGTCTAAGTTAAGTAAGAATGTCATAAGTAAGCATGATAGGTACATTATACGTTGCATTTAGGTTTTCTTCCATAATTAGTTGTCCATGTTAGTAAGGTAAAAGGGCATAGCACTTTGTAATTGAGTTATCCTGTTAGAATGAGCCTAAAGTTTTAGGTTACGTTATAAAAGAAAGATATAAGGTTAAGTGTGAGAAAGTAAGATGTGCTTATTTGATAGGAGTGCTAAATAAGTTAAGCTCAAGTTAGATCAAGATCTCTGCTCATCCGATCTAATGCTGATTATTCATGATTTATACCCCATTTATGCTAAAACTAAATCATGAACCATGTATGACTCACGAAGGTAAAATCCATACAAGTACTTAGGCATATAGCAAGTATATACAAGTGCAAGTCAAGCTACGTATATGTAAAGAAAGCATAGTCTTTGAAATTAGTTATATTTAAATGAAATTTTTAAGGAAATTTTGGTAGCCTACTGAGTTCTAGCCTGTTGAGCTTACCAACTTTAATAATTACAAGAGAAGGTGAGAATAATTATGGCACAAGGTCAGAGGGCGAAAAGTGACTGGATCAAACTGCTTAAAGATTGGCATCAAGATCATTAGGGTAGATTTCCTTTCAGTTTATTTGATTAGAATAAATATATTCAGTAAATAAAGTAACAAGGATCCTGGAGAAAAACAATGGCAGTTGTCATTTGTTTATTCAGTTCATAGACCTTGTTAGTTGCTTCAGTTAATTGTTCAAGAACTACATTAAAGGACTTTCTAGAATTATGTAATAAAGTAGGTTAATGGTATGGTCAGATGTTCCTTTATTCCTTAGTTTGATGTATGCAATGTTGAATTTCTTTTAATGTTTCAGTGTGCCTGCTACCCTCAACACTAAGTATGCAGGGTTTATCCATCCTGTCGTGGTCCAAGAATTCACAACTACATTAAAAAAAAGAGTTCTAATGCTTAGACTATTACATTTTTAAGGAAGGGAACTACGTCACTTCTTCTCCAATCATCAAGCATTCTCCTCTCTTTTAAAATATTATTAAAAAGTGTGGTCAATACAATTAGTTATATCAAAAAAACATTACAAGAGCAACATTAGAAACTCAGTGTATCTCTCATTCAGAGAACACCAAAGGCTGGAATATCTAGATTCACTATAAGCAATACAAGGCAACTTCTCTAAAACGATGTGCTATCTGCATTATATACTGTAGACTATAGATTGCTACAGTACACAAATCTTACAGCAACAATGGAGATCGTTCCCGCAAGTGCCACAAGGGTAGACCAGTTATTGGGTCCTGCATATGAAACACATGATGTAGAACTCACTACATGCTAACTGATCACAAAAAAGGGCAATGATACAAATACTGCTTTCTTTTTGAAAGGATTGAAGTAGCTTTTAACCCAAAAAAGGACCGACCGTGAAAGGAAAAGAACTTAAGTTTAAAGAATCAGTCCTCCAGGATCCCCAATCTTCTGTGAAAAGTGGCCACATCCAATGAATAATGTCATTCCAGCAAACCTATTATGTAAAATCGAGTTTGAGATCCTTTATGCATGTTATTTTGAAAACTAGCATAATTCCAGATGTAGATTCATAGTATAATAAAGGAAAACGAAGAGGAAACAATCCTAGAGGAAAACAAAAAGGATAATTATAAGGTATTTGCACTTGACAAATTAAATGAATTGCACAAAAAATTAGATGGCTTACCTTGTCGACAGGAGCTTCTTGAAGATATCTATACAGAAGTGGCAGCTCATCCTTGAATTGACGTTCAAATGATGACGGTGCACTGTCCAGATTAGATATACAATCGTCATCATCGTCATCATGACCACCACCACCACCATAAAGCGTCATCCCCTCAATATAACGTACAATTAGAACATGGAGGACAAAGTCCAAAGACCTGAATATTGTTTTCTAGCCTGCTGTCAGTCTAATGCCAGCTTCCCACTTGCTGTGCAAAGACTGAGCAGACACCAGCTGGCAGGCAGAAGAGATGTGCCTTTTGAAAGAACCATGGCAAACTCCTAGCTGATGCTGGTTGACCAGTGGTGAGATTCACAAGGGAGGGGAAAAAAGTGAAATAATCTCTATAAATTTTGAAACTTCCAATCCAAAGACCCAAAAGTTTATAACTGTGAATTAACATGTATAAGTTTAAATAGAACTAAATAAAATACAAAGAAAAAAGTAAAGGAAATAATGAGAAACCAAAGACAAAAAGAGACTACCTAATAACTAACCATAGTAGGAAGAGAACATTACCAGTTGCACTGTAAAACATGCAAATCGAAATCAAATAGGAAACAACTGAGAAGTAATCGAGATGAATATACAAAACAAAGCAAAACCAAAGGACAGTCATAAAACCAAAAGAAAGTCAGAAACAGCTAGACGCCAGAAGAAAAAAAAAATCATATATCAGAATTCTTAAAACAAACAGACCGGTCCCCCAAAGGACAAGATGGCATTAAAGAAAAGGTCCATGTGATTTCAGCAGTACAAGAGATATCTCTATAATCTGATACAAGAAAACATGCAAAATTGAATGAAGAAGTTTTCAGCATTCTTGTGCCGATGAGAACAAGGATACCTTGCCTTTTTTTCTCAGATATGGTCAGTGTACTGTTTTGACATTTGTTTCAAATTGTAACCATTTTCCTTTTAATACTATGGATTGACTTTATATAAGATTAAAGAAAATGCATAAAACAACCAAACACCAAGCCTAAAACACTTAAGCAGATAGCTTCATACTATGCCCCTATTCGGCACCTACATTCCTCACAGTAATAGGCATCCTCCCTGATACACTTAAGCAGATAGCTTCATACTATGCCCCTATTCGGCACCTACATTCCTCACAGTAATAGGCATCCTCCCTGATAACAACTGGAAAACATGTCTAGATGAATGTTGGACCTCAGCAACAATTTCTAGGTAAGTTCGCATCCCAAAAGCATTCAAGATCATCAACTTTTTTGACAATCCACAAATATGTGAAACCCCAATTCTGCATTTTGTATCAGAAGATTTCTGAGCACTATTACAACTTTAATGGAAATGAATAATATACAGCTAGGTGTTTCATTTCAACTTAATGCTAAAGCTGATAAAAAAAGTAACTATCAACAACTTAACCAGCACAGAACTGAACAAAGCTAGAAAAAACTAAGATTCCAGTGAAACCTTCTTGCTACATGTCATCCCGACCAAGTGCCCATCCAGCAAGTCCAGAAGATATAATTCAAAAAGTTTGATCAAAATATCAAGATAAGCTGGAAGAGATAGAGATGTGCAGTACCTGTATGGAACAACATAAGGGGCAGCAATAACACAGCGAACCTGAAAAAGTTCTGCAAGGTTCCATCCTTCCTGGATCACCATTAAAAACTAACAATTTTTAAATAGTTCTATTAAAAAGTAAGACCTTTTCAAAAATCTTGAACATGAGGTACATTATCAGCAGGGGGGGGGGGGGGGGGGGGGGGGGGGGCGCACACAAGTATCCAGCCATTGAAACATTACCAAGGCAAAGAAATTGATCAAGATAAAATCACCCTCAATTTTTGGGCCATCTCCAAATATTTTATCAATTGTAGACAAGCACTCTTTCCTGTGCTCTATCTGTATAGCCTTTTTCTGGAGAGAAAAATCAACTTTCCCTGAATCTGATAAAATAAGGGAAAAGATGTCAAAGTCTGGCTGAAATAGAAATCAAAGATTATTACATACAATCTGCATGAAAACAATTTGCCACATGGGACAAAAATAGCAAATCAACTTAGTGTTATTGCTCCATCACCTGTGGCATTATCATCAAAAGACAAAAGAGTGGGTGTTGGGACTGGAATAAAATAAACCCCCCTAGCCTCAAGACATGCACCCAATCTCTGCACAAAGCCAACACATCAGAAACACTAAGAAATGCCACAGCAAGAATAACCAAGGAGCACTAGAAGATCAAATAATCCCGCAACAAGAATTGTTAATGTCCTAGAAATAGCCAAAAATCCTCTTGTTGCAAATAGGGATGTAAAAGGATACATATTGGGTTGAATATTGACACTATCCTTATCCTTTACGCAATACAGGCATCCTTATCCTTGTCCTCATGTTTCCTTATCCTTAAAAAATAATCGGAAACTATCAGAAATGGACACATGGAAGTTAAATTATCAGACAATACTTTGTGTGAACATAAACTTGTTCTTATGTTGCTTTTAGATGGAAGGAAAGAATCTTACTTTCAAAATGTAAATATGTGTAAGTCCTTTCTAAGTAGTTTTCATAAATTTATATGTAAAACATGTGATATTTAATAAAATGAGCCTTGCAAATTAGTAAATGAGTAAGGAAGGTTAAAAATAATGGTGTGGATAATAAGACATGTATAAAGAGGTGAGAAAGGAGAATTGTAAGGAAGATATGATAAATAGTTAAGATGAGTGAAAGAAAAATGGATGGATAATTGGATAATCAAACTTAGAAATAGGTGTATCCTTATCCTTATCCTAAATTATTTGGATATGGACAGTTTTCTTATCCTTATCTTTTAAACTATATCCTTTTATGACCTTTAAGCTTTGGACACGGACGGATAAACGGATTTTCAGGTACCATTTAGATCGCAAGTTGCACACCTTATGAGCTGAATGAGTTATCAGCATCACATCGTAGTGCCTCTGATCACATGCCATAGCTGCAGCGATCGCCTGAAGACAAAGTGTATACTGCTCATTAATCCCTAAGGACCTCACTTATTTGTGCAGAAACAAAGAGCTGTTAATAAACAGAAGTAGAAACCAAAAGCATAAAACTACACTAAACAACCCACAATGTCTAATGAAGGCAAAGAAATAGGACTATATGCAATAACACAACCAAAGTACATGACTCAACCAAGCTAAATATATTTCAACCTTCAACAGCTATCATTATTCAACATCTTCTCACGCCAAGGAAGTCACACTCATCTAACGCAGTTCCACAAAGAATTTGATTTCCGAATTCCCCTTTTCGTGACAAAACTGCATTATAAATAGCCATCAGGGAAACCAAAAATTTAGGGAAACCAAGTTTGCATCACTATTACAAACCCACCACAAACACCGGAGAAAATGGGATCACCGGCATCTTGCCCTTAACTATATCTACTTCACTCGGCAGACACGACAGAAAGCGCCCCCCCCCCCCCCAAAAAAAAAAAAAGGAAACTATCGATTTATAGATGGCGAAAGAACAACGAAGAACATGAGAAGAGAGAACGACGGCGAACGAAGGGTCGAACGAGGTGCCATGTAGTCGAAAGGGGAGCTACCGCGACGGGGTAGACGTCGCCTTGGGTTCCGAACGCCATGAAGACGGCCCGAGGTCTACCCCCCTCGCTCGCCATGGAAGATCCCCCTCGTCGCTCGCTCCTCCTGCCTTCTCCCGCCTGCTCCTTCGGTTCCACCATGTTCCTGTGTCGGTCGCCGCTTCCCGACCGCTGCGAAGCGGGGAGGGGTACACTCGTCATTCTGCATGCGATCTTTCGAAATTGGAAAGGGGTTTTTTTTGAAGGAACTATTTGTTTTGCGAGCTTTTTACATATAAGTCCTTATAATTTTTGTTATTTTCAGATATTCCCTATAATCTTGATATTCCTAAGTATGTCCCTATTATTTTTTACTGTTCTAAAATATGAGCCTATAATAAAGGACCGTTTGAAAAAAAGATGACGGAAAATATTATTCTTAGAATATTCTTTTTACATAAACATTGTCAAAATTGCCCTCCTTTTGTTTTATCTTGTCTCTTACCACCATCTCTCTCTCCACCATTGCGCCACCACCACCACCATCTTTCTTTCTCTCTCTCTCTCGTTGTACTGTCCTATCATCTTTCTCTCTCTCTCTCTCTCTCTCTCTCTCTCACCACCATCGTGCCACCACCACCATTTGTCTACCTCTCTCTCTCTCTCCACCACTACACCGTCACCACCATCACTATCTCTCTCTGTCTCCACCATCGCGCCACTGCCACCATCTCTCTCTCTCTCCACCATCTCACCGCCGCCACCATCTTTCTCTCACCACCATTGTGCCACCACCACCATCTCTCTCTCTCTCCTCCACCCCTCCCCCCTATCCACCATCTCTCTCTCTATCTATCTATCTTGTGGCTCTCTCATGGCAGAGAAGGAGACGTAGTATAAGGCAATGGCCATGACGAGAGAGAAGACTAGAAGCCCCTCCATGGCATCCCCTTCTTCATCTCTTCTCTCCTCTTCTTCCTCTTCCTCATGTTGCTACGCTCTGCCTCCAATAGCAGCGTTGCCCAAGGGGGACCTACAGTTGTTCCTCTCCTTCAAGATCTCCCTCCTCCTCCCTGTCCCTCCTGGCAGTCTAGTGGTGACCTTTGCACCACCTTGCTTGCGGTCTCCTATAGGGCCTCCTGGGTTGGCATCGTCGCCTCGTCACTACTTGTTCTCGAGCACTCAAAGAGCCTCTTGCTGAAGCGGGCCAACCTTATTGGGCACCTCGAGCTGGCCACCAATTTTCGCTGCAGGGCGCGCCTCTTCAAGCCCGACCTTTCCAGGAATAGTTTTCGGGGCTCCATAGTGGAGATCTCGGCCTTGACCGTTGCCTGCACCTCCTTGAAGAGCTTAAACCTCTTGGGTACTTTGGGGTTATCCCTCTTCGATACCGAAGATGACGTCCGGCTAGGCCTAGAGGTTCTCAACCTCTCCCTCAACTGCCTCTCCAGCAGGCAACCCTCGAGTAGGTCTTTTCCTCCAGCGTCGGCCTCCGTGAGCTCTACTTGGCCGACAACGGCATTGACGGTCCAGTCCCCGCAGCAGGCAACTGCTCATTGCCGCAGTGCCTGGACCTTTCCTCCAATTCCCTCAGCTTGTCTAGATGTTGGCACATGTGGTGTGGGAGATGATGCAGCAGGAGGGTTCAAAATAGGAGGAGACGAGGGTGGAGGGGAAGGAAAGGGCGGTGAGATTGGACTGGAAGGCAGCAAGGCACACAGTGTCGTTGCCGGAGGTGAGGGGAGCTTCTCACCGCCCTTTACTCTTTTAATTTGTTTTCTTTTTTTTCATTAAAAGTTGAGGACAATTGAGTAAATTTATTTTTTATTTAAATTAATCAATAACAAATGAAGTACTCTCTACTTTAAGGATTCAGTTGAAAATATTCATGAGAGCGATTTCAATGATTAACAATTCAACATTACTGTTCACGTTTGAACATGTTTCAATGAGATGGAGGCAACTTTCTTGAAGGGGGATTATGTGGTGGAAGAAGAATTATGGAAGAAGATGCCAAATTTGTTTCTGTTAACAAATTTACAGAGACTCCTTACACCATTGCGGCAAGAAATATTACTTCACTAATTTTATGACACTCTCTGTTCTTGGCGCCCGGCCCATTTACAGCACAATCGCGGCTATCAGGGCCCGGCCCATTTATAGGCCCCCACGTTCGCCGTTGCGTCACCCCCGGCGACCCTCCAAAAGAATACCCCGCCGCCGCTTCCCCAAAATCGCCACCCGAGCGCCGCCGCGAAGACCAGGAAGAAGAGGAAGAAGAGGAAGGGAAGAGATGAGCGGCAGCGGCGTCAAGAAGGTGGTGGACGTGGCGGCGAAGGCCTCCAAGTCCGTTATCGACTGGGAGGGCATGGCCAAGATGCTCGTTTCCGACGGGGCCCGAAAGGAGTTCGCCAACCTCCGCCGCGCCTTCGACGACGTCAACCACACTCTCCAGACCAAGTACAGCCTGGTAAGCGCCGCCCTCGATGCCTCCTCGACCCCGATGCTAGGGTTTCGCAGAATGCCTCCAATCGGATCATGGGTATCATGGGTTCTGCCGTTTGGGTGCCGAGGAAGGGGCGGTTCTTATATGTTGCCTATGGGTTTGATCTACGGGCGAAGAGGGCGTCGATGGGTAGATTGGGTGGCGTTGGGTGGAGGCAGTTAGGAGTGGTCTCCTAGCGAATTTCCTATTGGATTGGCTGCCAAAGGTGTCTGCTTTACTGGAATCTCCGGGGTCTCGTTCTTGCTGGTGTGCTTTGCTAATCTGATTTGATGTCCTTGCAGGAACCGCAGCCTATTGACTGGGAGTACTACAGGAAAGGAATTGGCTCTCGCTTGGTGGATATGTACAAGGAGGCTTATGAGAGTATGTGGTTGTCCTACAGCGACCTACGATAATTCGTCAATAGCATCTGACTGAACCTTTTCTTTTGTTTATGTTTCCTTATCATGACAAATAGGCATTTAACATTGAGATCTTGATTTAGTTTCAAACTGACTCTTATGGCAACATGAAAGTAATCTTGTGAGCTTTGAATGGTTATGCACATGGTTGAAGAGCATGGCCCACATAAATTGTCTGTATTTGAGAGAGAATAGTTGCATAACACTGTTGTTTACTTGATTCTATCAAATGTAAAAAAATAAAAATAAAAAGGTTTCACCAGGAAGTTTTGAGGCTTTGTTGAACATTTTGGACTTGTTTCTCTCAGACCTTTTATGCATATAATAATTTGAGTGATGTGTTTTTGAATAGTGATATATTCTAATCTCCATTTCTTTCCTCACTAAGAGCACTCTTTCATCAATTAAATACTGTATAGTAGTTTGTGGACTGACTTTGTGTTGTTATGTATAGGAACGATAGTCTGTATCATCGTCTCTCAATAAACCAACTGATGTTTTGACATCCTTTGTCCCACCATTATAATGATGTCTCTATTGGAGAGATCAAGTATAACCTTTATCATGGCTTTCATTGCCACAGACTTGTTCAGTTGTTTTTTATTATTTTTTTATTATTTATTTTATTTTCTTAGTGAAATAGCATACTGCATCTTAGACCATTTGATGACCTTATAGCACAGTTTGACAGGGAAATTGTCTTATCGGATGAAAGGCAAAAATGAAGGAGTGGAACAAGGAAATGAACGATAGGAAGGAGCGATCAGCAGCAGCTAGCTGATGGGAGACAAGGATACAAGGGAAATGGGAGAAGGAAAAAGAGGAAAAGAAACATTAAACAAAAATAATTAGCAGGACGGGAAGAAGCGGAGAAGTTAACAAAAGATTCAGTGCGTAACTGTGAACAAGTTACATAATTAGTGAGCATTGTTTAGAAAATTTATAGATGGGAAGAACTGAGGATAAAATGAGAAACCCAGGAGTTTGCATTTTTGATAGGGCGGAAACTTAAGGGAGAGAATAGCAACATTTTAGGAGAGAAAAGCGAGTGGGATGGAAGCCATCCATCTGCTCCATGGAGTGGTTGAACTGTTTTTCACGTCTTTGCATTCAAGAGAGCATGGGAAGCAGAGGTGTCCAAATTCCAAAATGATCTAAGGTGCCTTACATTATTGCTTGGTACTTATATTATTGTTAGAAGCCCAATTTCCATATTATATGATTTTTAGATGCATTTGGCTAAGTGCTTGTTTGTTCTCGTCCTGTCTTCCTTTCCGCATTTTGGGTGTGCACTTTGATGACAAGGAAACCATTGGATGTTGAAACCTGGACCTCACTTCCTGAAGCTTAGACCTGGGAGAACTGTCGAATGAGAGGTGGGCTTTGTATGGGTATCTATTGTTATCTCATGTTAACCTCCGACTTATTGTACATCCTGGAACAATTGGACTGATTTCTCCACATTTTCCTGGCAATATGTACTTTTGTAAATTTTATATATGCATGTCTTTTTGTTGACACTCATATAGAAATGAATCCATCCTTAAGAAACACACTTCAATATTACATGAGACATAGGGATGCACCAAATGTGCCAAGGACTTTCCCTTACACAAATCTGTAATGTAACCTCGATAACAACTCAATGCTTCCTTTCTTTTCCAAACTCCTGCTAGGTTTATACACAGTCACATCTCTTTCCTTCATAACCATCTCAAACACAGGCTTTCTTGATGTTACATGTATTTTGTCAAGATTGTCTTATTTCACTAAGGTTGAAAATTTTTGTATTGTATTTGGATGTCTTTGTTTGACCAGGGAAGGCTCAGTTGACATGGGTTTCTGGTAAATATGGATGAAATTGACTAAAAGCTCTACAAGAAGATAAGAAGGTAGAAACTAGAGGGGGAATGCAGTTTGAAAAGTACAAACACTTAAATTGAGAAAATAGGGATCTTTTGGCACTCATTTGTTAACAAGTGCAGCTTATTTTCGCTGGATCATAAGCTATTGGTGAAGGAGCCATGACTTGTAACACCTGTATAATTGCCAAATGCACATGACAGTAGAAATGATAAGGTGCGGTATTTATGTATACACTCAAACTGGCTGTGACACGGTTGATTACACATGTTGTCGTTGATGCTATGTATATTTGATTCTGTTTATACAACAATGCCTGTTGACTGTATTTAATTCTCTAACAGTTGTTTGTCAGTGATTATTTGGACATTTACGCATAGATAACTCTTATTTTATTTTTGGTTGGTACACAGGCATAGAGATTCCCAAGTTTGTTGACACCGTGACCCCTGAATACAAGCCTAAGTTTGAGGCCCTGGTGAGGGGAGAAAGACCTAATCCTTTCTCAGTTAATTGTGTTGTGTATATATATGTCAATGACATTAGTCTTTTTTAAGGATTTAACAATGCAAATCTGGGTCCATGTTAGAAAATTATCTGAGGTGGTTTTAGGGTTCATGTCACATACTGTGGTTGTGCAGAAACATGATGCTTGTCTTAGAAGTGGATGTTATGTAATTGAATCCGTATGGGGCTCAATTTCTCCATACACATACACACCCCTCAAGTTCCTTTCTAGACAAGGGGGTGTTGGTTGAGGGGGGACGCAGGGAGAGAAACTAGGGTTATTCTGTCCACATCATGCAGTGGGTCTTCTTGTCCAAAAAAATCCAGGGGCTTTTTGCTGGCATTTTCTGCATGTAGGCATGTTATTATTTTCCTTCTCCAATCTTAAACGTAAATTGTATGGGCCAACAGTTGGTGGAACTGAAAGAGGCAGAGCAGAAGTCATTGAAGGAGTCAGAAAAGCTGGAGAAAGAAATTGCAGAGGTTCAAGAGATGAAGGTTCTCCTGAAAACTAAAAACAACACATCTACTTAACAGATATCTTCTTGTTTTGGTCCTTACAGAATCCCTTTTTCTTGGCAGAAAAAGATCAGTACCATGACCGCTGATGAATATTTTGAGAAGCATCCTGAGCTGCGGAAGAAGTTTGATGATGAAATAAGAAATGACTACTGGGGATATTGATCAAATGAGAAGGCTCTTCCATTATTTATTTTGTGGGGATCATAGATCAACTGATCTAAATTGCTTGACTTTTAGTTCTGGAATTTCGCCTGCACATCTGTTTGTTTTGAATAAAATAATATGGCCTTCCATTGTGTTGTGATTAATGTGACTGTTTGGAGCAAGTATAATAGGTATGCGAGACAGAAGGTTCCCTTCATGTGGGCCGTGTGGTTTTAACTTGCACCTGTGACTTTAGAGCTATTGTAGGAGGCTATGGACGTGTTTGACAAAACTTCTACTTAAGAGTTACTTTTGGTTTCCACTTCTTACATAGAATGAGTTGAAGGAGATAAGTTATAATTTAGTTTGTTACAAAAGTCAACTTTTTCATAATAACCTCATTTTTTCTCTAATCTTAGAAGCTCCCGCCTTGTAGCTTTTGGTTGGAAGTTATAATACAAATAAAATATCATATAAATGACTTTCAAGATCTATTGGTTTTTATTAAACATAACTAAATAAAAATATAAAAGTACTTACAAATGGAAGCTGCGCCAAACACGGCCTATATGTCCCACTGCCGATCAAAAACACTTTACCTATTCGATCCACATCAGGACTGCTTCATTATTTTAAGAGTCTATGTCCTTCGAATCTTATCATTGGTTCGTATATTCGTCTGTGTTGTGGGATGGCTAGAGCTAATCTTTTTTGTCTCTATCAGGATAAGTTTTTAATTCATATGAATGTAGAACCAAAATCACTTGGAAAATTGTGGCAAATATATGTTAAACTTTGGATACTTTGGCACACGTGATTTCTTCTCTTGAATTTTTTTCTTAAAAAAAAAGAGACTAATAAGGCACCCCACCTGTTTTTATTAGGAGTCCTCCATACGCCTCAATCTGACATACACATCTTCGTCATTCACAAGCTACTTCCCCGATCTCTGTTCCTTGGAAAATTTTATTCAAATATTATTCCATTCTTTTGTTTTGACGTTACAAAATTCTGTGGAAGATTTAGAGGAAGAGAAGTTTTATATGTACTAAAGTTTGGCTTTTACTACTCATCCCAACTTCTAATATTTTCCTTTCAAATGGGTGAAGATTTTCAATCTCCTTTTTCTTGGGAGGCACTGTTGACCTTGTGTTTCAATGTGACATTTCATCTCGTAATTGTCTTAGAGGAGATCATATATCAAATTCGTTAGCATAATTCTTCGTTTCAATAGAAACACAATAAAAAATAGCTCGTTAACCTTCGATATCAGACCATACATGAAATTTATCATGTCGATTATGCCATAGTGCTCTTTATATAAGGCTGCTGTGTCAAGAAATTAAGTAGGTAGTGATTAGGAAAATTTTGCTAAATCGGTAGATGAGTAAACGGCTGATCTCACTAGTGATAATAATAATTGAGATGATGACAACATAATAGTGGCAGCATGATGACAATTATTGACACATGGACCATCTGATCGGTTTCCACAATGGCCAAAGTTGGACTTTTCAACCGTACGTGAGATGCTTGACCCCTCAATTTTCCTTAATAAATTCGATAGATTTTGATTAATATCTTCCTTGTTGTCAAATCCGAGTTAAACCCTTGTTTTCTGGCCATTAGTATATTCCTTCTAATTAAACCCAAAACTATCGTTAGGTCTGTCAATAAAGTTCTTTGCTTGTGTGAGTACGTACATAGGTAGCGTGACGGTTTGTTCTTGGATAATTTTGATGGAGGCCAAAGAGCAGTGGTACAAATTGTTCTTGGTGTTCATCATCTTCAAATATAGACCAGTAAACCTAAGATCCAGGTCATTTGTTAGCTGATAGCGTAGGAAGACTTGCAGGTGTTTCGTAAAGAATTTGAGTCATCTAGATAAGATATATTTGACCAGCTAACTTAAGGCATTAGGAAATGTAGGATGACTTAGCTTAATCTTATTTGACTTCGAGATATGATGGTCCTTTTCTATGGGTAATTCTCCATTTTGTATAGAGCTTATACGTATCCACTTTGTGCATTTGGCTACTCATGTTCAGACTGATCGAACTCACAGAGAAAATCCAACCTCCACATGATGAAATCATCTATGATCGAAATAACGAGTTCACGTCACGTACGACCCTCTGTTGGATTTGATTAAGGTGCTGTTTCATTCTAATATTTCATAGTATTTCACATTGAAACCTCACGACTCCTATTTAATAGCATCATAGTTCTCACATAGATGATGTAACACATATAAAAATTATTTCTCATTTTTATTTTAGATTCTTTCATAATATAAGTATTTTAAAACAATAAAAGAGAGAACAAATCTTCTTAAGTGCTGTTTGATTTGCCATAGAACACCATAAAACACCGTAAAACATTTTAATTTTTTGTGAGATATAAAGTATAATGTTTTACAATATTTTACCCATCAAATCAAATGACCCCTTAATATATATCAAACTTTATTTTCACTTTTTGTGTACATATATATGTACCAGCTTGGATAAATCTATAGAGAACCATCTTCCATTAATTCCTTGGGTGCAACCAGACTTGTTGTCGAAATCAACTCGGACATCAGTCCAAGAAACAACTTACACGGTAGAATCAAATGGAGCTGCTGTTTTGGATGTTGAACAATTAAACATATCTTGACATATATATCGTTGGCAACGGGTCAAAGACTTACCTTAATTCTAATTTCTCTTCAAGGCTGGCCTACGCACTGATAAAATCGAAGGTGTTTATGCACGCAAGAACATAGAAAAACTTCCTTAGCTAGCTTCCACGAATCTACGATGGAGATTTTAGAGAGAGGGGGATGTTTCTCTCCAAATTAAGGTTTCCCCCACGTGTTTTTGGCTGCAAGAACAGCCAAGTTCATACTTCATAGAGATGGGTTTGGACAGATCAGCTGATACAAATAGACGTGTAACATCATTTGGAGCCATCTATTTCACGGCCTTAATATCAAGAATGGAGAAGGTCCTGTTATTTTAAAAGCATTTTATACGAATACTTACATATATATATACTCTCCAAATCTTTCATATCTTATTATGTAGTACTCTTATGTTTCTTACGTTCATGTGGGAATCTTCAGAGTCACTAATATTATCTCTACCACATTCCTCTGATTAATATACCATCGTCAGACTTGAAGGAATATTTCATGAGCGTAAGATATATATATATATATATATATATATATATATATATATATATATATATATATAAGCTTTTTGGTGGTGTATATATAGTTGAGTGTAAAAGATTTTAGAGATTTTCACACATATACTTTTGAAAAGCATCATATTTGCATCCATATCTCCAACTCTCATATATTTATCATGGTTTGCCGTACCGGATTGATTCATGCCGACGACGACTCGTACCGTATCATGGCGAATTTGAGTTGGTGCGACTCAAGCGAATCTGTACGATGTGGAAGTTCTTTTCTATGCGACTTAGTCAAATCTATGCGAGTTGACCCGACTCATACCGAATCATGGGAGATCCGAGTCAATCCGACTCTTTGAGTAGACAAATCCTGATATTATTATCAATATCTTTGAAATATCAAAAATGTTGTGATTATGTCCTTCTATGAACTCCAACCGTATATGCCAAAAAAATTTTGTAAATTTTGATAACATTATGAGTACATATGTAAAATTCTAATAAATTTAAGAGTACATATGCAAATATTAATAAATTTAGAGGTGTATACGCAAATTTTTTTAGTTTGATTTATCGACATTTTGACCCAGAGGTACAACATTTCTAAAATTTTAGGGGCATTTATAAGAATATTGGGAGGTGGGGTGTAGATGCAAATACATTGTTTTTCCGGAGTTTATATGCAGAAATCTCGAGATTTTATGAGCATATATAAGTATTTCAATTACATAAGAAGCCTAAACAAAAGACATTACTCTTTTGATTACCATCACCTAGACTTAAGATAAATAAAACCGCAGATGACGGTAGGGCTAGAGATCATGAAACATGTGATGATATAAATAATATTAGGGTACATAATATAATAGATTCTACATGTACATCTTATCATTGATCTTATCATACAATAGACTCTACATGTATATTGTCTTAATATAAAATCATCCATCTTCCCCTCCCATGTAAATTAGCATAGTCTAACATACGACCGAACGCTCTAATATCATATCAATCCATCTTAGTCAACTTTCGTTACAAGAGTAGTTTTTGACTCAACTTAATTTAAGATTATTCTAACATGAACAGTATAAGGGTCTGATTGAAAACCTTTGATTGCCAGAGATGAAAGATCCATAGAGTGAGTAGGGACGGCAAACAAAACATATATAGCAAGTTGCATCTATATCTCCAACTCTTATATATTATTCATGGTTTGTTGTACTGGATTAATTCATGCTGACTCGGACGACTCGTATCGTATCATGACGAACTTGAGTTGGTGCGACTCGATCGAGTCTGTAAGATTTGGGAGTTCTTTTCTATACGACTTGGGGTCGAATCTGTGCGAGTTGACCCGACTCGTACCGAATCATGGAAGATCCGAGTCAATCCGACTCTTCAAGTCGACAAACCCTGATATTATTATCAATATCTTTGAAATATCAAAAATGTTGTGATTATGTCCTTCTATGAACTCCACAACCGCGTATGCCAAAAAGATTATGTAAATTCTGATAACATTAGAAGTACATATGCAAAATTCTAGTGAATTTAAGAATACATATGCAAAATATTAGTAAATTTAGAAGTGTATATGCAAAATTTTTTAGTTTGATTTGTGGACACCTTGACCGAGAGGCATAACCACATGACATTTCTAAAATTTCAGGGGCATTTATAAGAATATATATTGGGAGGTGGGGTATGGATGCAAATGCATTGTTTTTCATGAGTATATATGCAGAAATCCCAAGATTTTATAAGTATATAGAAGTGTTTCAATTATATAAGAAGCCTAAACAAAACGCATCGCCCCTTTTTCTCTTTTAATTACCATCACCTTTTTTTAAGACATCTAATTACCATCGCCTAGACTTAAGATAAATAAAACCGCAGATGACGGTAAGACTAGAGACCATGAAACATGTGATGACTAGATAATATTAGGGTACATAATATAATAGATTCTACATGTATATCTTATCATTGATCTTATCATACAATAGACTCTAGATGTATATTGTCTTAATATAAAATCATCAATCTTCCCCTCCCATGTAAATTAGCATAGTCTAACATAGGATCGAACGCTCTAATATCATATCAATCCATCTTAGTCACCTTTCGTTACAAGAGTATTTTTTGACTCAACTCAATTTAAGATTATTCTAACATGAACAGTATAAGGTCTGATTGAAAACCTTTGATTGCCAGAGATGAAAGATCCATAGAGTGAGTAGGTACGGCAAACAAAACATATATAACCAGCAACACTGCGCGTCTCAGAACGAACAATACGTCGAAACGTACGTATAAATAATGACCACAACATGATACCAGAACTTGATTAACATCTCGCATTTGTCTAGTACTGCTGATGTAGAAGCTTGTGTGATGTTTCAACGATATCATTTTCTATGAACTGGGATCAGCTAGCTGTCTTATGCGGAGATATATAATCTCCTCGCAAACATATATGGACTTGTACGTACGCCACCTGCGCCTATACCATGGAACGGGGAAGATTTTCCGGATAAGAACTGGTTTTTCTTGGAGAAGGAAACTGCTTCTGCATCTGAACGTCGCCATCGTAGAATTGAGGAGTGCATGTGCAGGTACGCTGAATTGTCTAAATAAGCAGGCAGCCCCGTCCACGCACGATGGCTACCACGTTCAATTTGCCAACGTGTTGTGAAGTCCTCCATTGGGTTTCTCTCTCATTGAAATCTTGAACAGCGCGCGGCCTCGTTGGTACGCCTATTTAAGGGGTACCACCCACGCAAGATCACAAGGACATCTCTCTCTCTCTCTCTCTTATTGTGACGGGGCCTTTAATTTGGTGTAGACATGGCTAAGGCACGGGGTTCTGGGTCCATGTTGTTCTTCTCAGCCTTGTTTCTAGGCGTTTTCTTGTTCTCTCATGTCGTGCCCTCCACGGCCGAGCTCAGCTGGACCAAGAGAGCGGCCGAGGAGGCCGAGGCCGTCGCGGCCATCTCTTGCTCTGGGCACGGCAGAGCCTTCGTAGACGGGGTTCGCGAAAACGGGAGGCCGGTGTGCGAGTGTAACAAGTGCTACACCGGGCCGGACTGCTCCCAGCTCCAGGCCAACTGTTCTGCAGATGCCGACAGGTTAGTGTTGGCATGGTGTTCCCGGCCGCCTTAATTAGAGGTGGATTATATTATATGTTATGTTACGTTACTAGGATTACTTCCACTTTAGAGGCGCGCACGCAGGTAAGGACAGGCCTGCACACTTTCCAAGGCCTGCTTCAGACAAGTAACTCGATTTTAAGGCCAAGAACTAAATATATACCAGGTACGTACTAATTAACATGCCCTCCATTTTTCGACTATCTAACAGTCTTGGATAAATGGAAAGAACACAAGAATAAAGCTGGAATGATAGGATCTACTGAGCTTTTGTAGGCTAAGCCAATTTGGTTCTCCCATGGTTGTGATGGGATCTAACCTCGATTAGTGCTCAATAGCAACTAGCTTCTCATATATTGAACCACATGCATGGCTTGTTTGACTGAAAGGCCCTTTCACAAATAGAGTACACAATACGAGACTTACATAGATAGCTACAATTGGGAACTCATGAACAAGTTTGAACAAAACTGTTCCACAGGATAAGTGATCCTAACACGACTAACTAATTACTAGGTTTTCATGCAAATTTTTCGACATACAGTACGTACTCATCTTCTTTCTAATTAATGTTATGTTTCATATCCTTAATTGCATGCCATCTAATTTGCAGTGGGGATCCTCTCTTCCTCGAGCCCTACTGGATTCGCCATGCAGCGGGCAGCGCCGTCGTCTTGTCGGGGTGGCACCGGATGAGCTACGATGCCGACGGGAGGCCCTACATGACCCGCGAGCTGGAGCGGCACGTCCGCATCCTCCACAGGCTCGTCGGCAACGCCGACACCGAAGGCAAGTACATGGTCTTCGGCGCCGGCTCCACCCAACTGCTCAACGCCGCTCTCCACGCCCTTGCTCCTGACAACTCCTCCACCCCCGCCAGCGTCGTCTCCACCATCCCATACTACCCCGTAAGAGTCCCTCGCTGTCCTTAATTAACATCGTCCTCCTTGGATCAAAAGCTTCTTAGGTCAAGATATGTATTGCACCCCAGCTGGAGACTATGTTTGTAATCTCAAGTTTGCTTAACCGCTTGTTCTTTGTTGATGGGTTTTGCACAGGCATACAGAACTCAGACCCAGTTCTGGAAGTCGAAGGTGTTCGAGTGGAAGGGAGCCACCTCCGAGTGGGTGAACTCGACGGAGGCTGCCACCAAGGACTTCATCGAGTTCGTGACGTCCCCGAACAACCCCGACGGGCGGTGGCAGGATCCAGTTCTCGGCGGCGCCGCCATCATCCAGGACCGCGCCTACTACTGGCCTCACTACGCCGCCATCAAGACCCCGGCCAACGACGACGTCATGCTCTTCACCATCTCCAAGGTCACCGGCCATGCTGGTAGCAGATTCGGGTAATTAACTCCTCTTCGGTCTTGCCTCACTGAGCGATCAGCTTAGCTGGAAGCTGTTTTTTTAATATTTTCAAGTTGGCGGTCCAAACTAGTTTGCGTACCGTTAGAATCCAATGGACCTAATAAACATCAGACAAGTGTTCGCCAATGTTAGCTAATGTTGACTGCTCTTGTTTATTTGAAACCTTGGAATGACACAGCCCGGCCTGGGTTTGGCCCGGCCAAAACCAAACTCGACTGGGCTGGGCCAGGCCAAGAGTAGTCTCGGGGTGTACTGGGCCGGCCCTATTTTTAATGGTCAAAGTTAATGCGTTAGATCTTGCCCGGCCCCTTGATGCCCCTATTTGCCATCCTTTGATGAATCTTGTAGATATTTGAAAATATGGATGCAAATGGGTCGTGCGGATCTAAGGTAGATCCACGATCTTATCGTCATATTATCAGGTCTAGAAAGAGTGTCTGTTAAATAACCTATAAGTCAATTAAATCAGTCAGATAATCAGATTTTTAATTAATACCAAATGCAATCAGTTTAGAAAAAAATTCTATCTATTGTATCCGCTATGCATATCATATCAGAAAAGGTTATTTGTCAAGTACCGATCCATATATAAGCTAATAATTAGGGTTATGATCGGTTATCATTTGCATCGATCCCTCCTCGAGAATGACCATATCCTTTTCCATTTTAATTACCTGCAGGTGGGCGCTGATAAAGAACGAGACTGTGTACAACAGGACCCAGGAATTCATGGACCAGGACACCCTGGGCATCTCCCGGGACACCCAGCTCAGAGCCCTGAAGCTTATCAAGGTGATGATATCCCAGATCAAGAGGAGGGGAGACATATTCGGGTTCGGGTACCCCCTCTTGAGGAACAGGTGGAACCAGCTGAACGAGGTGGTGTCGTCCTCCAACCGCTTCTCCCTGCAAAAGCTCTCCCCCGAGTACTGCAACTACTTCAGGACCACTAGGGACCCTTCTCCTGGTGATTACTAGATCTGGACCTTTTCACCTCTCTTTTCTTCTATCCTTCTCCCTTCTCCTTCTTCTTTTGATGCTTTTGATGCTTAATACATATATATATATGTGATGCAGCTTATGCGTGGCTGAAGTGCGAAAGGGAAGCGGACAGGGACTGCTACGCGCTGTTGATGGCTGGGGGCATCATCCCACGCAGGGGCACCCTCTTCGGGGTCGACAGCACCTACGCGCGTCTCAGCCTCATCAGGTCCCAGGACGACTTCGACCTCATGCTGCAGAGGTTGAAGGAATTGGCCTCCCAGTAGGCAATTTGTATATATGTAGAGACGTTAATAACAAGCCTGCAGATATATACCAGGATCACATAATATATCTTTATTCGATGTATGGTTTGATGGAAGAGATATGCATGAGGAGTACATAAATAAATAGGTGTGTATCATTTATATCCTGTGGACTAATGATTAAATAAAATTCGGGGGCTTTCACCCCCTGATTCAGTACTGTTGTTTTCAATCATCCTCATCAATTCATCATTTGTTTTAACTTTGTGCATTACATGAGAAGTGTCGGAGAAACTATATAATAGTCCTATATATGTCGGTTAATTTTAGTTATAGTCAGTGCTTATAATCTTGGACTCTTCAATATCTCAATATCTAAATTTTGTAGTTTATAAGATGGTATTAGAGTAGGGGCTTCGCCAAACTTTATCTTCTCAAATTTAATGTAGTTTGTGTCGAAAGATAGAATGACACACCGACTTAGCATCCGAAAAAGGAGTTTGAAGTTCACACGTTTTGCTTTTAAGCCAGTTGGCAATTAATTAAGGACATCATTTTATTATATAACCGCGTTCTATCCTTAACTATTATGATCTAGCTAGTCTTTATCCTTAACTATTTAAAAATTAAATTACGTTCCTACAATTATGGAGGGGGTGGTTATGGGGGTGGATCATCTTCTCCTAACTGAGAATGGCAGCTCGTCGGCATGTTCCCCCGGGACCAGATCTTCTTGTCTTTGATTTATACACCACAGTCTACATCTTGATGTCACCCATCTACTTCAACTACCACCTCCTAATTAATGGAAAAGAGTACTGGACAGAAATTAAAGGAAAAAGGCAACACATCCTCACAATCCAACCTCTCCAAACATTTTGAGATGGGATTATTTGCACTCTATCTTTACATCTCGGTATGCTTCTACTTACATAAATCAATAGTGGATTTTTATTTAATCAAATGATCGATTCATCTCATCTCTTAATTTTTATTATGAGTGGGAATATACTTGGACATAAAAAATGGAACATAAAGGATCTCACTTCCAACATTTTCTGTTCCACAATGACGAACCACCCCCTTACTTTGCAATCAGGCGCCGCTAGCACCACTCGTCATCTTGTCTGAACTATAATCTATTCTAAGAGATGAGATTCTTTGGATTTTGTTCTTTAGATCAGAGTTTAATTATCTCTACTCATGTGAGTCGAAGCAAATTTGATATTATACTTACGTGTTTTTAATGAAATGACTAATTCATCTTTAAACCATCTGAGTCGGAGCATGCTCCAATCCACAATCAAGTCAAGAGGAACCAATTAATCTCCTGTCGGTACGTTGTTCCATCTTGCCGGGCATGTGCCTTCGCTCTGTGCCTCTCGATGAGGTCCTGTCTGCACCATCGTCCCTCAAAATTTTGGTTGAAATTCTGTAAAAGAAAAAAAAAATAGACTCAACTCTAATATTCAAAATTACTTATAGAGAATTGGACCAAATTGAACTATGAAATTTTAAATATGCATTTGTCGGTCTCACCGACTAAATCAGTGGCATGCAACAATCAAACAAATCACAAATAAACTACAGAGCTAAGAGAGGCAATTTATAAAATAGGCATGTTTTCCTCTTTCCTTTTCTCCCCTTCTGGACTTAATCACTTCTGATTGAGAAGATATCCTTTCAGTATGCGTTTAGACTGGAGTCTACTGTAACGACCCGTTATTTTATAATCGGAGATCCGATTATTAAATGGACATCGAATTATTATAATTTAGAATCAAGTCAAGATCTCAAATTAATCTGACAAATAAATGATAAGCTGAACTAAATAATCCACACATGTGTCGAACTGTAAAGTAAAAAGTGTCATTCACATGGAACCTTTCCTCTCATCCTAGTTCGAGAATTTTAACCCGATTCCTTTTTGGCACGGGCGTGGGCACCATGTGCAAGTAGTACTGAGAGGAGGAGGGTCCAAGTATTTACTAACTTTTGGGATCATATCAAGAACTTTTTTTGTAATATTTGGTCCCCTTCTTCTTCTAAATACTATTAGACACTGATCCAAATGTGTACTAAGAGGATTCATAAAACGGGTATTGAGGGTACTAACCGGGAGCTTAGTTAATTTGCATGGCCTCGCAGGAGTATATAACGCGCTTTTAGTTTTAAGGCTCGATCAAGAAATATTAAGTACGGCGTGCGTTCCGTTACGAAGTCGAACCAAACATAATAGTGCTAATTGGGTCTAGCTCAATCCATATCCCATAACCTTCCAATTTAGAGAGGTCGTAATTTCAACTTCACCAGGTACACGGCAAGTATTTAGGCGTGACTCGTAAAAATTATTTTCTTCGATGGTAGTGGAGTTGGCCTGAAATTATTATCCAATTATATAAAAAATGTCAAAAAAAGAAACATAATAATAAAATAAGGTGGAAAAACAATATTAATGCATCAAGCCTACTTAGTTTCAGTGTGGAACCATGTTACAGGCCTGCCTTTGATGCATTTCCTTCGTAAAAACTAAAAACTACAAACTGGAAATAGTTCTACATCAAGTGAAATTTACGTCCCAAATATATTAACGAATATAAACAAACTAGTCTTAGTTTTTCAATATGTATAATACTTTTATGTTAACTCACACTTAATTGGCAGCGGGGGTCTCCTTTCTCCGACCCTACTGGATGCGCCATGCCGCCGGCAGCGCGGTCGTCGTGCCGGGATGGCACCGGATGACCAAAGACGCGGGTTGGCATCGCACGAGCAATCCACACAAGACCAGCTGGAAAGCCAACTCGGGCTTCTCCACAAGCTAGTCGGCAACGCCGCCGCCGACGACAAGTACACGGTCTTCGGCACCGGGTTGACCCAACGTAGGAATTTTGTCCAGTAGGGTTATCCGGATTGAGTATTGCAGTCTAAATTAGAGGGAGGACAGCTAGGGATGCAAATGAGTCGGATTCAGTGCGGATCTAAGGTAGATCTATGACCGTATCCGTTAAGTTATCGGTTTAAAAACATTATCTGTTAACGATCTTATAAGTTAATAATCGGTCAGATGATTAAATCTTAACGTACCATATGTATTCGGTCAAAAAAAAATGTGTATTCATTATCTTACCCACTATGAAGATCGATTTGAAAAGACAATTCGTTAATTGGCCTATAATCTAATAATCGGTTGAATACTCATGTTATCGATCAGTTAACATTTGCATCGTTAGAATAGTAATGAGGTTCACTTAGATTGAACGATTTATTTGAAAAATACGGGTGGGCAAAAAGATGGACATGTGATTGTGTGCAGGGTCATGAGCTAGTTAAATGGGTTGGGTGACTGGACCAAGGTCCAACGAGATCCTATGAGTGGGTCAGTGGTGTCCTAGGACACCTTGACTTGGACTGAACTATGGAGTTAGTACAAATCTAGTAAGGTTATGGGACCCCACTGCCTAAATACTAGATCTGCCTATGCCTCGGTGCCCGCCAACATCGTCGCCACTATTTCATACTGAGAGGAGATCCTTTCGATATACTTTTCTAAATTTGACAAATCTCTCATTCTCAATACTATTGAACTCCAGTCTAAAGATATACTAAAAGATTCTTCCGTACCACCCTGTCAGACCCTCTTGCACGGTACTAAAAGATTTTTTTTTTTTAATTTTTCCAATTACAGCATTCCCTTCCTATAAGAACAAAGGCTTAGCCTCCTACGCCAAGTTAAATTCTTTCTTTCTTCACCCTGCAAGCGCTGCAACTGCAATCTAAAGTTTGCTTGATCTTCGGTTTGCTTCTTAACGTTTGGTATACCGTAAAATGTTATAAAGCATTGATTTTAAAATTTTCAGTTATAAAATTAACGAAAATGATTTTTTTTTAATCAGCTGTTTTAATTTTTTTATGATATTTTAATTAAATTGAAAAGTGAAAACTTAAAATCAGCTAAAAGAAGTAACATACGGGTCAATTGACTTTAGGAGTCTTCTTCTGTGCCATAAAAAATCATGGAATATTATTTTTGAAGTCACCCATTTTAAAACTAATAAGAATAAAATCCCTGATTTTCTCATCATCTCGATTTTACTGAAATCCCCAGTTTTTTTTTCATAATTTATACTATTAATCTAAATTAGCTAAAAAGAGTATCATATGAGTAAATTGATCTTTAAATAAAACAATTTATGACACTCTAAACATAAGAAAAATATCGTACAACAATTGCAGCACTCTTAAGTATTATTTTACGATATTGTATGACATTCTAATTCTACCATGTGTTGTATGACATCTTATGGCACACTATATGGCCCTTTAAAATATGGTAGTTTACTGTGCTTCAAATGTAAGAAAATATTGTAAAATAAAAAATGCATATTTTATGATGTTTTATAACGTTTTAGGGCATACCTTATGGTCCCTAAGCAAGAGATTGTGAGCCTCTTCTTCCTTGCTGGTGGGTTTTGCACAGGCATACAGAATCTTAGACGCAGTTTTGGAAGTCCAGGAGTTTCGAATGGAAGGGAGCCACCTCCGACTGGTTGCACGCGACGGAGGCCTCCACTAAGGACTTCATCGAGCTCGTGACGTCCCCGAACAACGCCGACGGACGGTGGCAGCATCCGACCCTTGGCGGCGCCTCCGTCGTTCACAACCGCGGTTACTACTGGCCACACTACACAGCCATCAAGTCCCCCGCCGATGACGATGTCATGGTCTTCAGCATGTCCGAGCTCATTGGCGATGCTGGCAGCAGGTTCGGGTAAACTAAAAAGATGGACTCTTCCTTATCGATATGCTTTAGAGTCATTTTATTTTTTTTGTTAAAAAGATAGAAGTATTGCTGGTTAAATATACACATTTACAGTTGTAGAGACATAAAAATGATAAATTATTTTAATCTTATTTTGGATGTAGTTAAAATAAACGTGTGTTTATAAACAAAGTGTAATCTCTCTTCTTAACAAGGACAAAATTCCACTTTTACTATGAAAACAATATCTTGGAGTACGGCACACAAACATTGACGACATCCGCACACGCCTATTTTCAATTTCTACGCACCCACACCTGCTTAAGTGAGTAGGATTCAAATGTCAGCAGTGAAGTTTTTTTTTCCTCTAACTAGGTATACTTCTGCACGGTGCACGACTGTTCTACGTGTATAAGATTTGTCTCTACACATATAATTAAGGTAATAAGGGTGCAAGCACTTATGTATTAGTCCCCTTGAAATCAAAATTAATTTCACACTTCTAGGATTTGGGAGAGAGGAGTTGAACTTATCGTCTCCTAAAAAAACAAAACCCTCATGCCATTGAGCCATTAGCTTGTCTGTTGTGATCAATTCCTCTCACTATCGAGATGACTGGACTCCAGAAATCTTCTTTCTCTCCTTTCAGGACTTGAGTCATTGACTTGTTGGTTGTCAATTCCTCTCACTACCTAGAAATCTTCTATCCTCTCAGGAAACGACCTTCAGACATTGAATAACTTTGCACAAATGTTCCTAAGTCGAGTTGAGCATTCAATTTTAATTTCGTGTGGAAACTATTTTGAGAAGAGCAAAGAATTAACGTATATAATTTTTTTTTACCAAATATATGTGATGCACTAGAATTTGATTATTCGGCCGGTGGTTAATTTTTAAGACAATTAATGAATATACTTTTTAAACCGGCAGGTGGGCCCTAGTAAAGAACGAGGCTTGGGACAAGAGGATGCTAGACTACATGGAAATGGACACCTGGGCATCCCCTTAGACACCCAACTCAGAGCCCTAAAGCTTATCGAGGTGGTGCTATCGCACATCAAGAGGAAGGAAGACATATTCCAGTTCGGGTTCACACTACACACTGATGAGGAACAGATGGATCAAGCTGAACGCGGTGGTCGTCCTCCAAACGCTTCTCCCTGCAAAATCTCTCCCCAGAGTACTGCAACTACTTCAGGACCATCAGGGACCCTTTTCCAGGTGACTTCTCTTGGCCTCTCCACCTCACTTTTCCTTCATCTATCTCTATTCTTCTCTTTCTACTGCTGCTTCGTTTGTGTGTGTGTGTGTGTGTTGGGGGGGGGGGGGGGGGGGGTTAGGTTTCAACCTAACTAACAAGATTGTTTCATTTCATGGTTTTTCAGATGCTTAGTATGATGAAAAAATAGTATAGCATAAAATCTTACTTAGACTTTGTATGTCTACTTGATAGCCCATTTTTTTCATTGTGATTCCCAAAGAAAGCCCACTGTAAACAAGAAGATTTGAGCACAACCGTCGAATCATCTTTGATCAAACGGCTACCATGACAAGTATAACTTTTTTTTTGTGTTTTTTTATTTTTTAAACCCAAGGAAAAGGACAATCCTAAAAAAACCATCTGTATCATCTATTTATAATTGGATGGTTAAAAATTTAAAAATATTAAGTATGAATTATCCCTTGGTCCTTTGTTTTTGTTTTTTTAACTTTCCGTTAATGTTACCTCCTCCTGAGTTTTAGAAAACAAAAAAAAAACCTTCTGCAGCAGCCATCTAATAAGACGGTTGCACACCTGCATTGCACAAGCTATTACAGCAAGTGTCACTTTTTAAACATTATGTTGTTTTATTTTATAAGTAATCTAACAAATGCTTTCTAATTTTAAAATTATAAAATTTTACCGATTTTAATATTGATAATTTTAAAACCGGTGAATTACAATTTTTTGTGTCAAAACAAACCCCTCAAGGTCATGTGATAAGTGCAAAAAGGAAGAGGAGGACGACTGCTACGCAGTGATAAGGGCAGGGGGAATCATCCCCAGCAGCCGACTTCGGGGCCGACAGCCGCCATGTGCGTCTCAGCCTCATGGGGTCCCAAGACGACTTCGAGCTCACGTTGAAGAGGATGAAGGGATTGGCCCGCGCCTCCCCGTGGGCGGCTTCCATGTAGAGATGTTAGCAGATAACTTGCTAAGTTCCAGGATGGCATATTTGTTCCATTGATGATCTATTTTAAGGAAGGTGCTTGAGAAGTGCATGATCAAACAACAGTACATATATCAGTATCACCGATGCCCTTTGAATGTAATAATTAAATAAGAATCCAGGTATATGCCCTTTGAACTCATCAGTTTTCATGTTTTTACTTTGTGGCACTACAAAGTCGGGGATATTTTGCAAGTTAATTCAGTTTAGAGAAACTTTGAGACCGATGAAAGCAGAACTACATGGACTTTTTAGTCTGACGGAAAGCTAAGTTTATGAATGACGCATTTCTTGAAGTAGAGATTCTATTGAGTTCACGGGCTTACGACGAGACCTCTTCTACAACACAGAGTAATACCTTCTGCACGAACCCGCAGTGCAGTAAACCTGCAACCAATGCATGGAAGTGTCAGATTATGCTTCCACATGATCGATACCTTGGCCTGAGATGTCGATACCTCCGTTATGCGGACCAACTTGAGGATATTCTAGACTTTATTTCATGTAGTTATTTAGGACATGAGTAATTGTCAAACCACATAAATCTCTCTCTCTCTCTCTTTCTCTCTCTTATATTTGTTTGATTGTTGCGTATAAGTGATTTGGTCAGTGAGGTGAACTAGAACAATCCACCACAACACATACGTTCCACTCGGCCGAAATTAATTGGGCCAGGCCACCCCATGTCTGGGCACCTTCAACCCCGAAAAAGCATACCCGAGGCCACCCTGCACCCATATACAGATGATTCTGCTATTGGATGAAGTCCAGATCCATGAATGACCTGAAATGTGCTCCAAACTTCAAAAATAGCAACTGGTGCTCATAAAAGATTAAACAATCTCCCTTTATGCATGAGGATAGCCTAAAAAGTCATCAATAGATGTGAATTTCTCAATCTGGTTGGAAAGAACTTGGGTAAAAGCTAAAGAATCTTGATATAACTGGGACAACTAGATTCATCTATTCCACATCAAATGATAGAAATGCACAAAATCTCGGAAGAGAATTTTTCCAAACATTGTATGTTAGGAAATCCCATTAGGAATAGGAGATCGCCACACCAATGCCACTTAAATATTTGAAAGATTAAGCTCGAACCGATCAAGGAAACAAATAACAGTTAACTTGAATCATCAACGAAAGACAATGAAGTTCCCCTTAAAGCAGTAAGAAGGCGAGGAAAAAGATCAGTCTAAGAGCTGGCAGGTGGGAATCTAGGTCCATGTCTACTCTCATAACCTTGTAATGAAAGTTACAACCCAGTAAAAAGGTGTTTTGCATCCTTCAACATGTTGACACAATAGCCTTACCTATTCATATCGATTTCAGAAAGGAGAGAATATTTGAGGCATCATAAAATGTTAGTCACTGATTATTCTATCCTCACCAGGTTCCCAAAACCATCAAGTTTTGCAATAATCCTGTTGCTATATATAAAATCTTAGGCAATAGTTATTTCAAATTCATAAGGTTACCCAAAAAGCCAATCAATTCATGCTCATATTGTATACTTTATTTGTGTTCTAAACATAGACACAAGAAAAAAGAATGGGGGGATTATATTGAGCAGCTAACCGATAAGACAAAAAATTGAAGTTCAAAGCCAACGGCCAACAGTGCCCAAGGCATAGACTTGTTCCTGAAAATCATAAGAGGGAGAAAGGACTACATGAAATGAGACAACCAAAGTACAGAAAATGATAAAGGGTATACGTTGCGTTAATGTAAAACCAACCCATACCTTAAGATTTAGGACCTATCTTGACAATGAAGTTTTGACGGCTAATTGGGTTCACCACCACTGGAGGTCCAGCAGTGCGAGGCCAAGCTTGGAATTTTTTGTCAGTTGCTTCCCACCATTCCTTGTCAGCAACAGTCTTTGGGGTCGTCCCTGCATATGATCACAGAGACATAACCATGGTAAGCCAACTCTAGCAAACTCTAGTTAGCTTTTTAGTTAGATCAAACCAACCTCCAAATATTTTCCTGTCAGCAATCGAAACATCACATGCATAAGCAACTAGTAAAGATCCTGCAATAGATCCTATGATGCACTTAGCTGCCATCTTGAACTGCCAGTTAGAAAGCCGGTGCAAATGATGTAAAGTTTTATTCAGTGTTTGTAACTGCACATATGCAAATTCAAAAACAGTGCACATGAGAATCCCCAATAAGAATGGCCAGAGGGAGACCTAGACCTCAATGGTAAGAAAAAAAAGTTGTTCAGTAGACTCAAATCAGAACACTTTGGATGCTTTTTAAGTAACGTCCATTAGGTGCAAAGGATGAACGTATGTATTTCATTGTTGAACATATGTAAACAAAGTGTAATGAAAGACGTGGAGAAAATAAGGACCAAAAGAATAAAGTGAACAAGATGTACTTCATTGATGAACCAGATGCAATCAAAATGTAATGAAAGACATGAAGAAAATAAGGAAGAAAAGAATAAAGCATCGTAAGAGACGCCAGCTAATGACAAATTCCCAAGTATTCTAGTAACAGATTAGTGTCTAAATCCTTTAGACCTGCTCTCTGGCCAATTTTCATCCTCTCTTAATAAGGCAGAGCACTACTCAATAGAGATTTGAAAGTGGACTTGAAAGGATGGCAGAAATATTACAGAAGATCCAGGATTTGGGATACAGCAACTAAGATGTTGAGTAACATTTCTCACTTATGGATTGATCATTCAGGCCAAGGATGTGATGCTATTAGATATCTGGGTCTTTGTTGGCAATGATCAGCATTGCCTCTTTTGGAAGGACATGTAGTGTGGGAATATCTCATCGGTAGAAAGGTTTTGCATGACCGTATAGATTAACTACAGATCCCTTGCTGGTGGTGGCAAGTTGTTTGATCATAGGCCTCCGAGAGGAGGATGGGCTCCTCCTTCAAAAGGGACCTACGGGATGAGGAAATTATTCAGTTAGAGGAGCTTCTTTTGCTTCTTCAAGATCACAATCTTATTTTTAGTACATTGGATGTGAGGATTTCGAGATGGGGGTGTAATGGGAGATTTTTCAATCAAATCAGCCTAAAAATTTATCAAAAATGGTGAAAATTGAAAGGCTTTGGCCAATCATGTGTGGCTGCCCAAGAGCCCTCTCAAGGTGAACATCTTCACATGGAGGACATACAATCGTAGATTACCTACTTGTGATCAGACTGTATACTTCTTGGATAATATCATGATGATTTGTTCCTCTCCGGAGAGAAGTGATATCGGGAAAAAAAATGAAGTGATATCGGAGAGAAATGATATCGAGAAGTGATTTATTCAATCTTGGAAAGACAACGAGATCCTCACTTTAGCAAGGAAAATTGGTCTCAATCATAGTTACTCATATGAAAAATGAAAGTGGGAAGTGAAAGGAAGAAATATTTGGTTTGGCTACATTCTGAAATTTGAATTATAAATTAAAGTGAAATGAGAAACAAATGCAAGAAACGAGAAGAGAAATTCAATATCTCTTAAGGTGTACACAAGTTTCCTGTTAACTATGGTCTTTATCTCCAGGGCAAAGTGGGCCAGTTCTGACATCCTTAGAAGCGTCAAGATTCAGGATCAAGCCCAATTATCTCTACAAAACTAAGCAAGGGTGCAAATCCAATAAAAATTGATGTGTAATTTCATGAACATGGTGATATCCATAACACAGGACTGGATTCATGTATGTAGATGAGCTCAACTCAACCATTGTTTTTCTTTTGGGATTGTAGAATTTGCAACACCATCCTAGTGGCTAGTTTCTTTTGCATAGAGGAACTTTTGAGAGCATATAGTTTCTATGCTAGTTTGCAAGTGAAGAATAGCATGAATTTTCTAAATAAAAATAGGAAATGTACAATTATAGTAAATGTAAGCTCTCAAAGATCCCTCAGCAAAAGCACACTAAGATGGTCTGTCACTTTTATCAGCACATTAAGATGGTCTGTCACTTTTATCTTTCCAAATACACAAAAGCTGAATTGAATATTATTTACATTAAATGTGGGCCTAGTTCATTCTTGCACCCTATTACAAATGGAGGACACCTTCCTCCTAGGTGTTTTAGATTCCCTCCTAGAGATATTGGCATTCCTTTCACCCCAGCTTGAAACAAAAAGGTTGGATGAAAATTCAACCGACAAACTTTGGGGTCCCCTTTGAGAGCCCGCCTTTGATTCCAACCCATGAGAAGATACTATATATTCCTTGGAAATTGATTCACGCATTGAGTCTTGTCAAAAATATGAAATCAAACATCTTGCAAAAAGAAGCATGTTGAAAACAAATTGCCAATGAACTCATCCCACTTTCCACCAAAGTTCACTATATGCTGATCCGTAATGGATCTTATCTTCCCAGAAATGGTACGATATTGATCTGACTCGATCCGACTCGCACAAGTCGTATGAGTCAAGCCAATGAGTTTGTTAAAAGTAATGAGTTTAAGGCACATTTAGAGAAATGTATCCTATTAATTAATATAAAGGATATCGAATAGAAAAAACTCAATTTAAAACAACCTATTATGTATGTATAAGTTGGCACGATCCGATCTAACTTGATACGTACCAGCAGATCGGACCTTCCCAGATACAAGTTGATTCATACGAATTGGCATGATCCGGTATGATATGGCAAACGATGCTTTCCACAAAGGCAGCAACCTGTAATGATGCCCTTTAAAGACTAAGTTAACCAATCACGAGTGGGCAATATGAAACCTACTAAATGAGGATCCTCACCTTCAATGGGCTTCTAGAGGTGCAAACCTATTTGGCTAAAGGGAAGAGGACTCCCCGTCATGGATAAAGTGGTAAGCATACTAAATACAAAATTTACCACAAGCTTTCCCACCTCCAAAGAGGGAAGATGCAAACAAACAAGTTCAACTCTTCAAGGTTGTTTAGTTCAAGCTTCTCTAACCTAACTCAAACTCAAGAGACCAGATGTTGCTTGCTTTCTCTCTCTCTCAACTTGGATGGTCGTGCGAGAAAGTAAAGCAGAAAAAGACCAATCAGATGTAGAGATGAATTTGGATGTGTGTATGAGAAGTGGAAAATATATCTTATTGACTGCACAGAAATTCCAATGGATATATGCATGTATTTCCAGCAATGCTCCTGTGAAAACTACCTTTAACTTTGGGAGTGTCACCATTCTACTATAGTAAGAACCTACCTCGTTCATAAACTATTGATGGGTCATAATCTCGTCCACCACGATTAGGACCCTCCGTCTCTGATCGAAGGGGCGTCGCTCAGCTGTCCCTGCAAAAGAGAACACTATTAGAAGGCCCCAACAGTAGTCCGGGAGATCCCCCTCCAATGTTTAAGTCAGAAGGCAGAGGATGCCGAGGGAAAGGCAAGGTAGTTTGGGCTCTTGAAAGCGTACATGTATTGGTTGGACCACAAGTCCTTATATAGTGAAGCAGGAGAGTCCCAACAGGGGAGGCGGGATTCGAGGGGATCCCCTGTCTAGATTCCGAGTCGTAAGAAGCTGTTTTGGAGAAGTTGGATCCAAGGCGGATTCCCGAGTTCATGCTAATCCGATTAGGGGCGGAGGAAACTTCCTTACAGGGTAGGATCCTTACCCGGACAAGTTTCCAACTCAGCCGGCCTCTCTCTTGGAAAAGGTAGAGATTTCTCGATATAAGTTGAGTCCTGCCCGAGGTAGGGGCCTGGGTCGGCTTGAGCGTCTTGTCAAGGGACAAATTCGGACCTCTGACCCTTGCATTTATCTTTGTCTGGGTGAGGCTTCTGAGGATTAAGATTGGACCTTTCATGAGTTAAATGTGGGTTGAGGCCCAGACCTAGCAGTCATATCCCACCAGCGCATGGGCTGCTAGAGGAAATCCCCTTAGTACTCCTGAGTGAGTAACTGGGCGAAGTTTTCCTCCTTCAGCTGTTAAATCTTAGCTCATTAATATTGTCTGTGCACATGAATACCTAGAGATGTTCCTATGTGTACTGGTTGTCTAAGGTTTTGGATTATCAGCCATTTTGCTATAGTATGAAATTAGTTCATCCATAGCTCATACATCACCATCTGCAAACAAATGCTGATGACATTACGAACCTTTTAGATTGACACTACAATGAAATGTATATGATTAAATGTAGGGATGATAGATTACACTAGCAGGCTAAAATAAGAAAAATGAGTGTTCCTACCAGATGTAAACACACGTGTGCTTGTATACTCTGACAAAAGGCGATCCTAATTAAATTTTTCCCTATAAAGACTCACAGAGATAGACTTATCCCCCAAGTAGAAAACTTACGGCAGCATCAACTCACAAGTACACATCAAATTCCAGGCATAACATGAGCATGCAAGACTGTCATTACATACGCTGTGAACAACAGGTTGGATATTGTTCAGTTTCTATAGAGCATCTGGCGCACTAAAAGGAAGGGAAAATGTTGAACCACCAAAGGTGAAAGAAATAAGATGAAACACTAATAATGACGGAGAGTACGTAAACTGCCTGAATGATAGACAAAGAATAATAAGTATAGTTGGGTAGCTTCCTACCTATAAATGAGAAAAACAAAAGTCTGTCACCACCAGCAAAATGGTCCGCAGAAAAATCTTGACGAAATTTCCCAAATATCAACATCCATGGATTTGTTACTCATCCAACCATCCTGCTTCAAATATACCAAAGACACCTGTGAACAGAAATCTTAACTGCCGCACCTCATGTAAACACAACTAGTTCCAAACATCAGAATTAGCTAGTCTTTTCCAACTATCGGCAGAAGCCTGCAAACCCAGTCCCTAAACAACCCTAGTGATTCTAGTTTCCTACATCTGTCAAAAAATTGATCGGAGCACTCTCTTTATCCCAAATGGTAATTACCTATATGTACTCTAACCCTATTTTTCAGCAAGCGATCGCACATGAGAGATTTCATGATCAAGAAACCTCGAACCATTCGTTCAAAGGGGCAACAGGAAAAAAAAAACAACGTCCAAAATCCAGACGCATAAGATCATAACAACGTTCAAGCTATGTTCTCAAATCAAACTGCATCTCACTATCACATATAAATGCCAAAAAGATAAAAATCTTCCACTGGTTCAAAATTTTTAAGGCTATATATATATAGACACACACACACACAAGAGCTTAAAGACAATTGAAAACCATATTTTCGAGATCAAATCGAACTCAGCTATCAAAGGCAAATCGCCAAAAAGACATAACTGCAGATCTCAGAATCAAAATGGGATTCATGAGTTTCACGTTAAGATCCATAACCGAAATGGCGAATCTCTAACTTGGGAGAGGATCCGCGATGCCCACTGCACAAAAGAAGAGGAGGACGAAGGAGTAGAGAGAAGAAGACGTACCGGATGGTGGTGATGGCGACGGCAGCGAGCGTTACGTCCCTGTTTTCCTGTTTCGGCAGCCAGTTATGCGTAGGGCCTGCGGGAAGTAGGAGAAAGGTTTGCTATAAGTGGATCTTTTAAAGCAGGGATAATTTCGTATAAACCGCTCTCGCATGTTAAATTTTAAAAATGCCAAACTTATTTTTGCATATAATCTCACTTACGGAGAGAGAGAGAGATGAGCGAGGGGCCGGGAGGTGAAGCATGCAGCGTGTTTCGGGACGCAAGGTTTTCCAACTTTTTTTGCTTTCCCAAATCACCAAAGGTTATCCACTTTCACATCACATTCACAGTAAAATTAAAAAGAGATCTCAGTAGTACTAAGAGGGTGATGAAGTTAAACATTAAAATATATATTCTATTTTTAAATAAAAAGATACGTAATCAAGCTACAAAGTTTAGGAATTATTTTTCCTTATCTTAAATAAAAATAATAAGGATATTATCCTTATTCTTAATAAGAAAATGTATTGATAACCCTACTCTAAAGGTTTCAATTAGGATGGACAGGTTAACCTTATCGTTTGCATCCCTTATCATAACATTTTTGCTTTAAATTCTTTAAAAGTTTTTTTTTTTTTTGGATTTACATCTACAAGGTTTTTGCTTCTCAATGTGTCTATAAGGGGATTGTTGTGTCTTCCTAGGTTCCTATGAGGGAAGAAGTGCTACTGTGCTAGGCAATCCTTGTCACAAACATGAAGTTTGTCACTTAATAGTAATTCCAAATGCCAAAACATCAGTAAGTGCAAAATTGAGCCTCATCTGGTGAAACATCGTCAAGGATTTTCCTGAACCTATGAATGACTGGATCTTAAGACTGGATCCAGATATCACTATGATTTGTCCTTCATAAACCCATGCCATGTCATGTAGTTTGAAATTATTGTTACACAGGGTTAGCGGAAGTTTTAACTTGATAACCGATCCAATTGGGTAATAAGGTTCACTTGGTTTAGGGATTTTATGTTCAATCTTAAACATCATTTTGATAGCTGAATGAGTTACAACGGAATGAATTATTTTGGATGGCTTACTTCGAAATAAAGAGTGTTTCATGTTGATAGTAGAGTAGAATCCAAAATAGAATCTTAAGTTCTTGAGCATAGGATAAAATTACTTATTCACCTAATTTAACTTATTCCGAAAATAAAGAGGTCTTAATTCTTCTATTGGATTATGCTATCAAAGTGAGGCAAAATGTTTAGGCCGTGTTTGGCACAGCTTATATTTGGAAGTACTTTTACATTTTCATTTAATTATTTTTTATGAAAACTATTAGATATTGGAAGTCATTTATGTTATACTTTACTTGTGTTTTGACTTTCAACCAAAAGCTATAAAAGGAGAGCTTCCAAGATTAAAGAAAAAGTGAAGTTGTTATAAAATAGTTGACTTTTGTAACAAACCAAAAAATTAATTATCATCTCTCTCCCTCAACTTATTCCAGGTAAAAAGTGGAAGCCAAAAGTAACTTTCAAGTAAAAGTTTTGCCAAACACGTCCTAAGTAACATAGAAAATACTTTTTGCACTCCCCTAAAAATTACTCTTTTATTGTATTAATCTCTCAATCATCCAACTAAGGTAAACTCTTTGTCGCGATGATGATCAAAGTGCATTTAATTGATTAAGATCTATGCTCTTTAGCGTTAATTGTTGCTTTTAATTATATAAAATACAAACGCCCAAGTGGATCTAGTTAATCTTTTGGGTCCAAATCTTGTTTAATTGTTGAAATTTTATCCTAAATTCAACACTCAAAAATGATATTTTATAGTGTTTTACATCATTTTATAAGTAAACCAAATATTACTTAGATTTAAAGTTTTGTAAATTATTTTATACTATTTGTATTATGTTTAAAATGAAATTACTACATTTTATCATATTGACTCGTGTGATAAACTTTGTTTAGTTTAAGTTGTTAATCTAAAATTGTCAAACATTTAATTAAAAAATAAGATTAATAACTGCAACATACTAAATGTTACTTTCACTTATTTTAAAACAAATGAGTTGAAAACTAATATTTACCACAATTTTTAAGAGTAATACTTGCTGCAGTGCATATTGTGCTGCAAGTTGTTGCACTGCATCCCATGCAGCCCAAAAAGAATAATTTTTTTGGTTTTTTTTTTAAGTTGGGTCTGATCATGTGCTACATGTTCATATAACCTAATCTATGATCGGGCAGTTTAAAAAATTCTAAAAAATAAAATTGAATCCAAATGAAGAGTAAAAAAATACTGCTAATGGATTGAGTCTAATAAAATAGCTTCTGATTTTTTTATTATTTTTAGGTCATCTGGTTAGAAATCGAATTATATAACATGTCAGACATGATGAAATTCATTTTAAAAAACTTTAAATATTTATTTTTTTTAGACTGCACCATACATAACGAAAAAAGTATTACTCCTTCCCACCCCTTTAAATTGCTGTTCTTTTTTCCGATTTCCAAATCCCATCGACGACGACCGTCGGATCTCCACCTGGCCGCCCCGTCATCCGTCAATGCGAACCTTCTGGAGAAACGCTCAAAAGCCCCACGTCCCTAATGGGGAACAGTTTCGGAATTACGCCCTCCGTCGCAGTTGGCGCCCCCGCGTAATTTCCGCCACGTGGAAAGTTACCGGGGACCACAGCACCGCCCCGCGAGTCGCGACTGCATGATGTCCCCGCCTCATGCATGCCATGAAGGCCATGTCATACATAGCGTAACATCATATGATGTGGGTCCCACGCACTCGGATGCGAGATATATTCCTAGCACCTGGACGGGCCACGTTTGAAGGGGGAGCGTTTGTATCTGGAGCTCGCATCCGATTGGGTCCGGCGTGTCTTGGCCAGGTCACCACGATTCCTCAGTTCTTAAAATTTCTTCCTTCCACTGCGCTGCGGTCCCCCACGGGCCTGGCGTCGTTTTGGCGAAAATATCTTCTGCCACGTGGTGCCCTGCTCCGCCGGACCAAATGAGAGCCACCGGTTGTGCGGTACGTGCTCCACGGCGAGTAGCTCCCACTAGGCTTCAGGAAGCAGCTAAGAAATCAGATGCCGATCCGCTACCTGACCAGTTTAAAACTTAAAAACTTTTAGCTACCCCGTGTATTTTTCATTAATACCATGGTTGTAAATTTGGACGGCCAATTTAACTTGAATCGAATTAGCATTTAAATCAGATCTGATTCTACAGGTTGGTTGGCTTCCTGCGTCAAATCTAGTCTTAAATAAATGTAAAATATCTTTTTAATTTGATATTAATATTGTTTATATTTTTATATAAACTAATGTTGTGTCGGATAATAAATGATAAATAACACCATGTTTGATTTCGGTATTATATCTAATATTACTAACACTTTTAATATTGATAGGGATAGAGTTTTTTTTAAGTGTTTAGCTGGACTGTATTAATTTTAAGATTCATTCACAATTAAGCCCTCCAACTCTATTAAATTTAATACAATCTTGTGCATGTATTGAATTTGATATAGAAGAGTGAACATTTGCTGCAACATATTTTTTATTTTTGTTCAGATTTTTTTAATTTTTTGGAACGTCCGATAAAAAATCGGATGGTACAGTTGTGTTGCTCAAGTCGGTCCCGACTCGACTGTATAATTTTTTTTTTAAAAAATTTATTTATTTATTACACGTAAATCGAGATTTATGTCAACTTTTTTTTTTTAGAAAAAAATATATAGTTCCGTGGGGGCCAACCCGATTGCATCGTCCGATTTTTTATCGAACGCTCTAAAAAATTTAAAAAATTAGAACATAAAATCAAAAAAATTGAAAAGTTGACCCCCTCCAACGCATACGGGATATACAACATTAATGAATGAGTAATACTTGCTGCAATGCCCATGCATTGCAATTCAGGCCACCAGCCGTCTGATCCAGTCGGATTGGACGGCTGCTATGCAACCCGTCTGAGTTTGAGAGGACAATTTTTTATTTTTTGTTCAGATTTTTAATTTTTTTTTAGAATGTCCGATAAAAATCAGGCGGTACAGTCGGGTTGTTCGGGTTAGCCTCCCTCCGACTGTATAATTTTTTTTATAAAAAAACTTTTTTTATTTTTTACACGTAAATCTAGGTTTGTGCTATTTTTTTGAAAAAAATATACAGTCAGATGGAGGTCGACCGAACAAGCTAGCTGTACCATCTGACCTTTGATCGAACGCTCTAAAATAATTTTAAAAAACTGAACATAAATTAAAAAAAATGAAAAATCGACCCCCTAAGACCTAGAGGGTTGCTACTCATGTATTACAATCCACAAATCGGACGGCTGCTGCCTATTCATTGCAAAATATTTTAAAATATTAAATAAAAATATTGATTAAAACTATTTAATTTTAAATTACTAGTGCAAAAATCCTTAATTTGATTTTAGGCAGTTTTGGACCAAGAATAAGATAAAAGGACGTGACATTTCGAACCTCTAATTTTAATTTATTATTTTAAAAAAAGTAGTGTTATAATGACTAAAATCAGATAAAATGCATGCCACAAGATATTGAAAACATTGCAAGATATTTTATAGCACATCAAGTAGAAGGTAATATTATTTTAAGATAATTTATAATATTTTATAATATTTAATGGCACACCAAATGACCACATAATTATTATAGTGAATTAAAATTGATAATAAGAATCTTCCAAACAACCTTTTGTATCGTTTTTGATATTGTTACAACTTCAACCAAATACTTAAATATTGTATCATATCAATTTTAATATTAATGCTCTACATCATAAAAATAACAATATCAAAATTCATACTGTATCAAATTTGATCCTCTAACCAAACAAGGTATAAACTAAGCATTGAAAGAGGGTGGATTAGACTTTTAAGTTGAGTAAATGTTGAATTGTCAATCTTGACTGATGTAGCCGAAGCTATCACTGATAGATTTCGAGAGCAGAATCCGAACACCAGCCGAGAGACCAGTTGCCGAGAGGGATCCGGATGGAGAGATTGGCCGAGAGCAAAGTCGAAGCTCCTGCGAGAGGAAGATACCAGTCAGTGAGGATCCTGGGTTTCGGCCTAAGAGAACCCCCTCCGATGGTAAAGTCAGTCTCAATAAAAGACTAATTAGAAGGAAGGAAAAAGCTTGAGTGCTTATGGTGTACCTTTTCCGCAATGAATAGCGTTCTCTTTATAGCAGATGATGGAGATTCTTTTTTTGTAGCAGCCGATATAGGACTATATTTGGAGGTTTGAGAGAAAATTGCCGAAATACCCAGTTAATAGGCCGATGGCTGGATAACGGTTAACCAGAATGGGCCGGGCTCACTTCGGTTTATTATTCGCTATGACTGGGCCGAATACGGTCGTTTATTGAACCCATTGCTTGGGCCGAATCTGCGCTACTTCAATAATCGTGCCTGAGCCGTCTCTGTTTGTCTTTATGGGCCGAATGTGATTCGGCCCTTTCTCCTATTTGGGCCGGCCCCCTAGTGTTGGGCCTAATCGAATTATCCCCCATTACAGGGCCCCCTACTCTCGTCGCTCTCTATTAATTGTGAGACGTCGAGAGTAAGATCGGAAACCCTCATAGAAGGATACTCGGCTCTAATAGATAACCTTTGTTCAAAACTGAGCTGATGACAAATACTTTCGTCCTAAGTCGGGAGTTGATGACGAATACCTTCATCCTAAGCCGAAAGTTGATGACGAATACCTTCGTCCCAAGCCGAAAGTTGATGATGAACATCTTCGTCCCAAGTCGAAAGCACAAGTAGGTTTGTCTGAACATTCTGGGAGCCAGATGATGGCAGGCATGACTTTGAATCTCCCGCCATTATGCTCGCTTCACGATGAGTAAGGGACACGTGTCGAGCATCCGGACGGGAAGTCGAAAGTACAAGAGATCTTAACTGTCAAAGATCATCACTCGGATTACCGTCGTTTCGGCTCTTTGCCCGAGAACTCACCCGGATCACCGCCGCTCCGGCTCCCGATACGGGGATCAGGGACACGTGGCGAGCATCCGGAGGTGTAGCTGAAGGGTCGGGCCACTTCCGGCCGTTGATCGCTATTCTTCGATCGCACAACCCGCTCGTCATCATGACAAAGGACGAGACACGTGGCAAACATCCGAGCGAGGAGCAGCCGAAGGGTCGAAGGATCTCGGCCGTTGGTCCGCCATCCGACCCCCTTAAGTTCCCTTATAAATACTGGCTTCGTTCGCCTCAGAACTGTTCCTACATTCTCTATCTCTTCTTCCTCGCGCCAGAGCGTTCCTGAGAGCAGCACCGCGCACGTCCCTTCTTCTCCGGCAGCGAGTATTCCATCAAGGTCGTACGAGAACATCTTGTCGATCGCTGGGGAGTTCCTAATATGAGGGTAAGCCTCAGCTCCAGACTTTTCTTCTTTTGATATATGTCCAGTAGTTCCTTTTCGGCTGAGAGCAATTCATCCTGCTCTTCGTCTAAACCTGCTCCTCAGCCTTCTCTATCATCTCCTTTCACCTTGAACTCCTTCCTTCTGATATGGCGGGTGAAACCGAATCAGTCCCTGCTCCCGCCGAGCCTTCCGTTTCTGGCCGCCGTTCGACTGAGCAAGTCTCGGACATGGCTCTTGCCCGTAGCACCCAATCTCTGAAGGACATTACTCTTTATTATCTAATCCCTTCCTGGATGACACCCATCCGGCCTTGGAGGCATACGAGGGCCAACTCCCCTCGGCCGGGTGCTTTCTCAATCTACGAACACAACTTTCGGGCTGGATTTCGTCTTCCCCTTCATCCTTTTATTATTAATCTTTTGAACTTCTACGGACTGGCTCCGTCTCAATTTTTTCCGAACTCCTGGCGGACTGTATATACTTTCTTGGCCCTTAATTCTGTATTCGGTCTCTCTCCTTCTGTAAATATTTTTCGCTATCTTTTTAAAATCAAATCCTAGGGAAAATCTTCCTGATTCTGCTTCATTCTCCGTTTCGGCCGGGGTATCTTCTCCGAGAAGCCCTCGTCTATTCATCATTGGAAAGAGGGTTTCTTCTTCATTTCTCTCCCGGAGGGAAATAAAAGTGCATGGCCCTTCCCCATCGAATGGGGACCCTTAGCCGATGGGATTTTTGATAGTCCTTCCCTCAGCCTCGGGCAGCTCGCCGACGGCCATCTCTTCGAGGATGACGCTCCCTTCAATATAGCCGAGCTTCTAGAAGACGAGGACATGCTTGTTGGGATGGGAGTTTGGTGTAGACACGCTAATTTTGACATCATTTCGAATAAATTTCATATCATATAATAATGTCTCAGAATGGTCTGATATTTAATCATTGGTTAATTTTTATTGATCTTTTTAAGTTAATTATCTAAATAGTGTCGGGTCAGACAGATATGATTTAAGTTAATTAATTAAATTGATTTTAACTCAAATTTCAATTAAAATATGAAGAAATCTAAAAGACGTCGACTTGTGTGGACGCCATTTAGAGTTTATTCTTATTTTAATGTTTAAATTTGAATTTTAATTAATTGATTAATTATCTAAAAGACGTCTTCGTGTCTCGACGCAATTTAGGTATCCTAAGTTGTTTCTGTCTTTCTTCCGGATGTTTATCCTTATCTTAATTAGTGTAAAAGGCGTCTACAAGTGGCGACGCGTTTTATCTAATTACAGATAAAGATAAGTTTTCTCCGGATGTTTATCTTTATCCTAATCAGTCTGAAAGGCATCTTTAATGGGTGACGCTTTTTAGATAATTACAGATAAAGATGAATTAATCTGTATTTATCTGTTGGTTAAGATGGATAAATCTCAAGATTTCTTCATGTAAATCCGCGGACGCAAAGAAGTCTATAAATACCCCGCCCCTTGAATGGGTGACAGAGTTAGTGATTAAAGTGATTGAAGTGATATCAGAGTGATAATTGAGTGAGAATCGAAGCAACGACGTCCAAACGCTGAAGTGCTATTGTTTCCAGAAGTCGTCGTCCATTCTTCATCCATTTAAGATTCTTTCAAGACCAAGGCTTCCAGGGGCCATTCATCATTAACCTTCAATTCAATTCAATTTCTGCACTCTTTTTCATATTTTTCATCTCATTAGTCTTACATTCTTCATCACATCACTCCATGCAACACACACAACACTAGCATCACTTTCAAAACCTATTTTGATAAAGGGGTTTAAAAGACCACTCAACAAGTGAGTTTCCTGTTTAGTTGCATGTTTAAAATCTCTTCTGGAATAGATACTACCTTTTCCTAAGTTCTTATCATTGTTCTTTGTTTCTTTCTATTTCTTGCAAGGTACAAAGGAGAATTAAAAGGGAGGGAATCAACAGCAAACAACAAGGACTTTGGACGATCCTCAAAAACTCAACAGCAATCAAAGCAAGAACAAAGACAAGAAATGGCTCTCTTTCTTCAGCTGGCTGAAGGAGGGGAACCAAGAGCTCAATATCTCCCACGTCCAAACAGGTAGGCGATCAAACTCTTTCTTTTGGAACTTTTAAGTCAAAAGTTTCTAGCGATCACTTCACTTAGTTTCTTTTTAATAGGTTTATTTTGCACTTAAACAACATAGTTTTTCATGATAATCACACACTCATTTTAAGCACTCACACTTGGCTGGACCCGTCGCATTCTCCTGCCCGGGCCTCTCCCTATCTTCTTCTTGGTCATGCCTCGAGAGAGACCGCGGCGAGGGCTGCCGCGACAACCAGGGCCCCGGCCAAGACCCGTCATCCGCCCGAGGGTGCTGAACGTGCAGCCGAGGGTAAGTCGGCTTTGGGTCATACGATCGTCACCGAATTTCTTCTAACTCTTCGTCTTACTTTCAGATATGTCTGGTCTTGGATCGCTCATGGCTCGGATCTCCCGACAGCCCGCGCCCTCCTGTCCGTCCAGGCCGCGCCCAGCCGAAGGGTTGTCGGCCGACGTTATATCAGTATCGGACGCCTCCCCGGCTTGAGAGACGACTGCCTCTGCTGAAGGAAGGGAGGCCGTTGCCCACGGAAGTGAGCGCTCCGAGAGAAGGAAGCGTCGGGGAGATCACGGCAAGAGGGAGTCTGCTCGTGCGGCCAAGAAGATGGCCACACGTCGAAAGGCGCCGCTTGCAGCGTCTCCTCTTCGGCCGCAGAGGGGAGACTCACCTCCAGCCGCGACTGCAGCGATGGATACGGGGATATCCTATCCGTTCGGAGGAGCCGGGAACCACATGTCCTAGGAGTACGGGCACGAGCCATGGCGTACGGACACAGGAGTCTTTGCAGACGACAATCTGGATGACTCCCGGACGTACATGTTGGGATCGCTGTGTCGGGATCCGATCCTAAAACGCAGCGGAATAAAGAAGTTCGTGATCGGATCTATCCCGTTTCGGTCGTTAAAACAAAAACCGATGTAGATCGATTTACCTTGCGCGGATTCGAATCCGCGTCCATTTTCCGGTTCCGTCGGAGCGATGCCGTAAGTCGCGCAGATGCCCGACCTCTAGCGGTATCCACGCGGTTCTCCTTGTGATGGATCGTCCTCGCTTCCTCGCTCGCTGCGGCGCTCGAAGATCCCGTCTAACTGCGCGTGATCCGCCGCGACATGCGGATCCAGAATCCCCGTCGAATGGGAAGTGGAGCAGTTGCGAACGACACGCCCAGAGGAGAGAGAAAGTGGGGAAGAACGAATGACGGCTAGGTCAGGGTTGCTGGCCCCGGACGTAGAATCCGTTCTTTTATAAAAAGTCAGTTTGCGGTTTTTCACAAAAACCCAGACTTATCCGAAATCCTGTCGGATTATCCATCGACTTGAAAACCATTTGCGTGTGACCCTCTAGGCCCAATTACTAGTCCAGTTAATAGCCCATTAAGTCCAGTAACCCTTTACTGACCCACTGAATTAATTAATATCCTTATATTCAATTAATCAGCCGAATTTAATGTCCCACAATAAATTCGGACAGACTGCCGATCACGTTGGATGCCAAGCAACATCGCGTGATCCTGGATGGCACTGGGGTTATCGCAACCCTCTATCGGAACCTTTCTGTCATCGGTTAGCGCGCGGATATAATCCTTCATCCGTACAATGTTCCCGAATCGACCTAGGGCATGGTTTACTGTTAAACCCTATTTAGTCGATTCACTTGAATCAGATGCTGCTAATATGAATCCGATAACTCCTTATCGATTACAGAGTCCGCCCTGGCCAGGGACTTTAAGCGCATCATTCCTGGAACATTCTCTCTCAAACAACCGAGAGCGGATGATCCCGTATTGAACACACAATTACCTTCGAGGGCATTTCCCTGAACCCGATCGCTTGACTTATTGATATCCCATGGTTAGGAATTCGTTAGTCAAGGTCAAAGCTCAGAAACCTACCAACAAGGTATCCTTGGAGTCTCAGGTCCAAGGATCATCCACGCAACCGTGACAATTGAATCGAGCTGGTTAACAGTGAGGTGATTACCATCCAGCGATTCATAGTCGGATCAGTTCAGTGAACTCATTCACCAATGAGCACCTATAGGTTCAGCATAGTGTCTCCACACAAGTGACTTATGGGATCAGTCACCCTCATCATATGAGCTGAAGTAAGCTATACTAGTCTATCCGGATGTTCGATGTCCTATCTCAAACATCCTATGACTAGGAACAATTAAGAACATGTGTTTATAAGTCTTCGGTCCCGTAATTATGATCTCATCATAATCCAAAGACTATTGCACATGTTCATGGACTTCATCGTGATACGATAAACACAGATCGAATTAATTACACACAATGAATTATTGCCATTTATTAATAATCTGAATATGTACACAGTATCGGATTGGCTTTGAGACCATCTAATACTAACAATACATGCGCCTTGCACGGAGAATGGCCATCCCCATGGCTGAGGATGAAATTCAGGAGCTGTCCTCGGAGGGTCTCTCCCGGCAGTGTGTTTGTTACACCGTCCAGGTGAGTGAACTTCGATTACCTTAGTACTTACTATTTCTTGTTGCTTCGTCTTATGTCTCTTCTTTCTTCAGGCCGCGATCATGTGCGAGGCTCTCGCTCGCCGCCAGGCTCACATCCAGCGGAAGCTGATGGATGTGAACGAGGCCGTGGATCAACTGGCCGCGGGCAAAGTGGCCTCGGTACAACGAGATCTCGAGGCCAACATCGATGCCCTTATCGGGGCAACTGTTAAGCTGCGGTCTGACCTGGTCAGTCAGAAGGAGGCAACTCGGACAGCCTCCGAGGCCCAGGAAAGGGCCGAGAGTCAACTGAGTCGGGCCCGTACGGAGGTCGAATTTTTGAAGGCCCATATCCAGGACAAGGAGGAAGAGACCGCCGGAAAGATAACTCGGCTGGAGAAGGAATTGGACGAAGAACGCCGCAAGCATGACGAAACCGTCTCGACCCTTAAAGCGAAACTGGAGGCAAAGACCAAAGAGGCCGATGACGTGGCTCGCGTGGCTGTAGCGAGTTACAAAGAAGGTCCGGAGTATGCCGAGGAGATGCTCGATGCCGTGGCTAGAGCGGCCGCAACCATGTTTGATCTGGGGATGACTATTGCCCAAAAAACTTGTCCAAACACAGATCTACCTGGTTTCGGCTTCCCCGACGAAGACGAGGGCAATCGGCTCTTAGACTGGTGGCAGCAGCTTAAGGTCGAAAGAATCCCGGCTTCTCCGGAAAATGTGGCGGCAGACTCGGACCATGCTTCTTCTCCTCCCACGACTCCGGGCAACTCCCTCGTCGATGTAGAAGGCGAGGGTGTTGTTGACGTATAGCCAGTCCGGGGGCTTGTCCCGGATATTATTTTTGAGTTGCTGGGGCCGAGTGTAAGGCCGACTTCTGTACCTCCGCATGTATAAAAATGACTTGAACTTCTATCTATGCTTTGAGCATCCCCATCGTTTTTTTGCATTCGATATCATCTGAATTTTTGAGTATATTATCCTTCGGGCAGATCAATCGTAGAACGTTCTTTCGGAAAATAAAAAAATCGGGTTCGGTCCTGTATATGGCCGAGACCATTTCCGTCTTGATGAAGCCACTCCCGGTATGATGTACGCGGACTTAGAACAATGCCGCTCCCGATACGGTTTATGTGGCCGAAGTCACTCCCGGTATGGTTTACACGGACTTAAAACAATGTTGCTCCCGATACGGTTTACATGGCCGAAGCCACTCCCGGTACTGTAAGGACTGAGGTTTCGGGTTCAGTACTCGGGTCGGGTTCGGGCCGGATCCCCTGGTTTCGACCCTGAGGGGTCTTGAGATTTCTGATTGAATGACGTCTCCACTGCTCGACGTCTTTCAAAAGACGTCTGTCTGTGTAGACGCCATTTAAGTCTGCTTTCTGATGTGCCACGTGTGCGCCACGTGGGCGGATTTCGGGCCGCGAGAGTACGGCCCCTGTCACATCGTCTGAACGGCGTCCATGATGGTCGACGCGATTCAGACTGCGACCCCTGCGATGTCAGTGTGCGGCGCCAGAGCGTTGTCAGTACGGCATGTCCTGTCGTCTGAACGGCGTCCGTGGCGAGCGACGCGTTTCAGAGCGCTGTCAGTACGGCATGTCCTGTCAGACCGATTGGCGTCTGTCTCGATCGACGCGTTTTAGCCAGATTCAGATTGACCCCGCGAGCCTCCCCTTCTTTCCCTCATTCTTCGCCTCCACCCTCTCCCTCTTCGCCCTCTCCGCCCCCTCTGCCCTCCTTTCTCCCTTCCCTTCCTCTTCTTCCTCTTCCATCACTCCAATACCTCCTTACCTCTCACCTCTACCTCCACCACTTCCTTCGCGGCGTTCCATTCTCCGGACGGCGGCCGACGTCCCGGCGGAGTGGCGGCGTCCTCGAGGGTACCGGCGGCGGTCTGCGGTGCGGCGGGTCGGCGGCACGGAGCTTGGAGGAGTTCAAGAACCGGTAGGGGGACGAACCTTGCATGGACTGTGAATGTATTGCTCGTGATTTCCTTAGTATGGCATGATATGTTTTGGGTTAGACTGAGCATGTCTAGGGAGTTTTCTTATGGGAATGGCCGTGTTAGGGATTGTGGAATTGTAGCATGCTTGTGGTAGTTTATTTCCCTTTCCCTCTCCTTCTGTTTTGGGCATTTTTGGGGTGTTTGGGGTTAAAGGAGGAACCCTCGGATCGAACCAGAGAACCAAGTTTCTGGCGCTAAACGGCGTCGTGCCTGGTCGACGCCTTTTAGAAGGATGTCAGGGCAGTACGACGCCTTTTAGGGCAGAAACCTCTCTGTTCGAGGTTTCGTTGTACGGGGTTCTGGCGCTAAAAGACGTCATGTAACGACCCGCCACCCTATAATCGGGGATCCGATTACTAAATGGGTACCGAATCATTAATTTGGAACCAAACCAGGATCTAGTAAGTCTGGGAAATAAATAATAAACTAAGCTAAACATTCACATCGCATTGAATTGAAATGAAAGTGCATGAATTAAAATTATTACAATGCGACTCGATACAGCAAATAATTACATACTCCAACTGAAAAGAAATAATTAAACATACAGGCCAGAAATAAATAACAACTACATCGGGGCATACCCCGGAACAACCGCTGAAGGTGCTCAACACGCGGCCGCACACGCCGCTCTAGGTCTGCTGGGAGTCCTCACCTGAAAACCGCAGGGGTGAGTCTCAAAACAAGACTCAGTAGGGATCCTTCGATCCCCACTGCCCACGCACACACCCACAAGTGCAAAGTACAGCTAACGGTAAAGTAACGAGCACAGTTGTAAGTACAATTCCTAATTCTCAACGTGGAATCACATGCAATCGAAAATATAATGAACATGCATATTCTAAACCAGCCGACTAGGGAATCCACAACTGCCGTCTCGGTAGAGCTCGCCAACCACACAAACAACAGTGGGAAAACCTCGACCCGCTGAGGCCAAGCAGTAACCCCTCGGATAGCACACTAGCTACTCCGGCCCAACCGGCTCAGGTGGCTACTCCTTCCCTCAGCATGAGTGACTCTCCGAATGTACCACTCCGACACCGGTACTAGCTGACCCCGGGGTTCACCAGGTGACCCTCTCTCACTAGGCGTCACCCCGCCCACGCCCCCACCGGCGCTGTGCTCACGCCCCCACCAGCACAGGGTGATAAAGCGCTACAATGTCACTCCAGGTCCACAGTAACACAAAACCCAGCACAGTACGATCCGGTTACGTGAAAAGTCCGCAATCGCATAACACACATGTAGCATCGTCCGGTCATGAAGAATCTATCTCTACCGGGTACACTAAAACATGCACTAACCATCCGACTAACAGTATGAACACATTTTACTGGCATGAATTAGTGAGGTTCTGTCTTGAATCGCGTCGCCTAAGGCCGACGCCATTCAAGCTCCATGTACAGGTTCATGTAAAACAGTCTTCAGAATCAGGCCCTAGAAGGCGTCGACACCAGTGGTCGCCTTTCAAAAGGTGTCGACATCCTCAGACGCCATTTAGCACAGAAATCCAGAAATTCCAAAGAAATTACCCAGGGGATTTCTGCCTTAAAAGGCGTCATGGTTGCCCGACGCTATTCAAAAACGCGTCGACCACCCATGACGTCTTTTAGTCCCAGAATCCCGAACTGGCAGACTCTCAGTCAGGCGATTCCTGTCTAAAAGACGTCGTGGTGGCCCGACGCCCTTCAAAAAGACGTCGTCCATGCACGACGTCTTTCAACCCCAGGAACCAGAGTCTGCCATGAGCCCGAGGGCTCCCTTTTCAACCCAAACAACCCCAAAATCACCCAAAAACGGAGGAGAAAGAGGGGCAATACAATCTATAGGAAACCACATTCATAGTAAATCTCCCATATCATCAAAAGAACACCTAAACATGCTCATTCTATCCCCCCCCCAAAACCAAAGATCCATAACATGCTTAAACGGGGAAAAACATGGTTTAAACACGATGCTATGGGAACCGTCACCCTACCGGATACTTGGACGCCTCCAAGCTTCAAGCCGTCCACCTGTCTCGCCCCACGCCGCCGCCGGTACCGCCGTGGTCGTCCTTGCTCCACCGTGACGTCGGCCGCCGTCCGGAGAGTAGAACGCCGCAGTGGAGGTGGAGGTGGTAGTGGTAGGAGCTAGGTAGAGGATGGAGTGTAGGGAAAGGTGAAATGGTGGAAGGAAAAGAGGGAGGAGGAGGATCGCCGCCGAGTTCGCCGGAGGGGAAAGAGAGAAAGGGAGAAGGAGAAAATGAGGGAAAGAAGGAGGGCTCGCGGGGTTAACCAGAGGCTGGCTAAAACGCGTCGACATCCACGGACGCCTATCAGGTGATATGACGGCCGCTCTGACAAGTTTCTGAAACGCGTCGATCGAGGCAGACGCCGTTCAGCCGACATGTTAGGGCCGTACTCTGACACACCCAGAGTCGCAGTCTGAATGGCGTCGTCCTATGTGGACGCCGTTCAGATGATACGACAGGGCCGTACTCTTCGCGGCCCAAAGCCAACCCACGTGGCACCCACGTTGAAACGCGTCTGCGACGGTGGACGTCGTTTAAACCGCGTCGAGCAGGCTCGACGCGAAACAACACAGAGTCCCAGACCCCACTAGGGCCAGAACTATAGGGTCCGACAACGAAAACCGGATCCGAAAGTCTCAATCCTTACACGTCATGTATGGACGACGCCTTTTAGAAGGACGTCGGACCATCATGACGCCTTTTAGGCAGGAAAATCACCCCGACTGAGGCTTCTGCAAATCTGAAATTCTGGGGTGAATGGCGTCTGTAGACTCTGACGCGTTTTAAAGGGCGGCTTCCCATGTCGACGTGGTTTAAGGAATAATCTGATTTTAATGAACCTGTTTTAGGGGCTTGAATGGCGTCGATCTCGGTCGACGCGATTCAAGACAGAACTGCTTAACTCCTGTTATTTAACACATGTTTCACGATTGGATGGTTCGAATGCATGCTGTAAGTTGTACACTGAGAATGAGGACTTCTGCGTGGATAGAATTACATCATCTGTGGGTGTGTGTGTGCTTATGCGGATACGGATTTGGAACTACTGTGGTTTACGTTTGTCACCTTGGGCCGATGGGGAAGGGCCATGGTGTCTGTGAGGCATTGTGCCGTACCGGTGGAGGAGGGGTACATGTTGTGTTTTACCTTTGGCTGAGGGAAGCAGAACCACCTTGAGCCCGTCGGGCCGGAGTAGCCGGTGCGCTATCCGAGGGGTTGCTGTTTGGTCTCAGCGGGTCGGGGATTCCCTATTTGTCGTGGCAGCTTCCGGCGCGTTTCTTGCTGTGGAGCTGGTTGTGGTACTGTTGGAGTTGTTTTACCCCTGTAGCCACTGGGTCTGATGTGACCTTTGATCAAGGTTACGAGTGGTACCCTTCGCCCTTTAGCCTGACGCAGCCCGAGAGGTTAGGGTTGTGGGTAGTTCCTGTAGCTTCGGCTTGACGGGGGTTCGCCGGTCCCCAGGACCCTCCTGAAGCGCCTAGGCCTGGCGTGGAGGAAATCCGGTCGGTAGGACAATAGTCTAGACTGCTTGTGTGCACACGTAGCTGGGCAGTGGTGGTTCACTGGTCCCAGTTAGTCTTAGTTTGACTCACTGCCTCACCCTACAGTGCCCCGGAACACTGTAGGGGCGGACAGGCGTGAGCAGCGGTGGTAGTATTGTGAGGCGACGTTTGACTTCAGTCGACAGTGTGGTTCGGTCGCTTTGTGGACTTTGGCTGTGAGACGTGACTTTGTGTTGGGTTCTTCGGGTTACTTAGAACTGTTCCTGCTACACTGCTTATGCGTATGTTTCATATCAGATTTGGGTGCTATGTTTACTGCTTTACTTAATTGCCATATATCCGTATTGTTGCACTTGTGGGTGTGTGAGTGGGAGGCAAGGGATCGGATGATCCCTACTGAGCCCAATTCTGGTGTGGCTCACTCCCTGCGGTTTCAGGTGTGGACCTCGTGGCGTGTGGCGGCGTGTGGCGTCTTCTTGGTGTGCAGACCAGCAGCTATCTCAGTTCCGGGGTATGTCCCGATATTGTTGTACTGTACTTCTGCCTGTACTTATTTAATTTGTTGGACCATGTAATTATTGTTGGACTGTATACGGACATTGTTAATCTCTTTCTTGCGCATTTGTTCTCTCTTTGTAGTCCGTGTGGTTGTTATATTTAGCCTTGTTTAACGCTTACTCCTCCAGATGTGTTGTGTGAGATCCGGGTGCGAACCCGCAGTTAATAGGCCGACATCCATTTAGTGATCGGGTCTCCGGTCATAGGATGGCGGGTCGTTACAGGTACGGTTTACACGGACTTAAAACAATGCCGCTCCCGATATGGTTTACATGGCCGAAGCCACTCCTGGTACGATTTACACGAACTTAGAACAATGCCGCTCCCGATACGGTTTACATGGCCGAAGCCACTCCCGATACGGTTTACACGGACTTAAAACAATGTCGCTCCCAATATGGTTTGTTAGTATTAGATGGTCTCAAAGCCAATCCGATACTATGTACTTATTCAGATTATTAATAAATGGCAATAATTCATTGTGTGTAATTAATTCGATATGTGTTTATCGTATCACGATGAAGTCCATGAACATGTGCAACAATCTTCAGATTATGATGAGATCATAATTACGGGACCGAAGACTTATAAACACATGTTCTTAATTGTTCCTAGTCATAGGATGTTTGAGATAGGATATCAAACATCCGGATAGACTAGTATAGGTTACTTCAGCTCATATGATGAGGGTGACTGATCCTATAAGTCACTTGTATGGAGACACTATGTTGGACCTATAGGTGCTCATTGGCAAATGAGTTCACTGAACTGATCCGACTATGAATCGCTGGATGGTAATCACCTCAGTGTTAACCAGCTCGATTCATTTGTCACGGTTGCGTGGATGATCCTTGGACCTGAGATTCCAAAGATATATTGTTGGTAGGTTTCTGAGCTTTGACCTTGACTAACGAATCCCTAACCATGGGTTATCAATAAGTCAAGCGATCGAGTTCAGGGAAATGCCCTTGAAGGTAATTGTGTGTTCAATACGGGATCATCTGGTCTCGGTAGTTTGAGAGAGAATATTCCGGGAATGATGCACTCAAAGTCCCTGGCCAGGGCGGACTCTGTAATCGATAAGGAGTTATCGGATTCAGATTAGCGGCATCTGATTCAAGTGAATCGACCAAATAGGGTTTAACGGTAAACCATGCCCTAGGTCGATTCGGGAACATTGCACGGATGAAGGATTATATCCGCGTGTTAACCGATGACAGAAAGGTTCCGATAGAGGGTTGCGATAACCCCAGTGCCATCCAGGATCACGCGATGTTGCTTGGCATCCAACGTGATCGGCAGTCTGTCCGAATTTATTGTGGGACATTAAATTCGGTTGATTAATTGAATATAAGGATATTAATTAATTCAGTGGGTCAGTAAAGGGTTACTGAACTTAATGGGCTATTAACTGGACTGGTATTTGGGCCTAGAGGGTCACACGCAAATGGTTTTCAAGTCGATGGATAATCCGACAGGATTTCGGATAAGTCTGGGTTTTTATTAAAACAATACCCGGTCGAATTCGATGTGCGACATCAATTCGATTGATTAATTAATTAATAAAGGATTATGAATTGATTAATAAAGCCAGTGAGGAGTCATTGGGCTTGTTGGGCCATTAACTGGACTAGTACTTGGACCTAGAGGGTCACACGCAAATGATTCTCAAGGCGATGGATAAATAAGTGGGTTTTATACAAACCGGGGGTTTTTATGAAAAATCGCGCGGTTAGTATAAAACATAGCGAACGGGCTGAGCAGGCCAAGCTGCTGCTAACCCTAGCCGCCCCTCCTCTGTTTCTCTCTCTCTCTGGCGTCCAGATAGATCGAGATCTGCTCCGCCGCTTCTTCGAATCCCGTTCGACGGGAAATCGTTCGCGCGTTGCGGCGATCGTTGCGGCGACCGGCGGAAGTTTCGTGGGCTGCGAAGAACGAGGAACGTGAGGATATCCATCGCGAGGAGGATCGCGTGGACTTCGCTAGAGGCCGGGCACTTGCGCGGCTTGCGGTGTCGCACCGACGGAACCGAACGGTTGCGGATTCGAATCCGCACACGGTGAGAACTTCGATTATCCGATAATCGATTTTTGTTTTTCGAAATGGGAACGGATCGCTGTTTTGATATTTTATTTTCCGCTGCGTGAGCGATCCAGAAAAACCCGAGAAACCCAACAATGAGATATCGAAGAATCTGTTTAAGGCTCAGATGGCATAGGGAACTTCATTACAGAATCACGTGTTGAAGATGATTGAGTGGGTGGAGAGGCTGGATGCTCTTGGGATTACACTTCCCAAGGAGATGCACACAGACCTCGTGTTGTCTTCACTTCCACCGTTATATGCTCAGTTCATCGTTAATTTTAACATGAACAAGATCCAGGCCACCTTAGCTGAACTGCAGAACATGTTAAAGACTGCTGAGGGGAACCTTGTGAAGGATAAACCCCAAGTCCTCATGGTTGGTAAGACCAACAGAAAAAGACTTGCAGTCCAAGCTTTTCGAAAGAATAAGAATAAGGTTCAGATAAAGGCAAAGGTTGTCAAGAAAGACAAGGGTAAAAGTGCTGAGAAAGGTGATTGCTTCTACTGTCACTAGAAAGGGCATTGGAAGAGGAATTGCAAAGACGCTTCATGTATCTATATGATAGATGTAAACTTGTCAATAAGAGATTGTACATCATGGGTATTAGATACTGGATGTGTATCTCATATCTGCAATTTTGTGCAGGCACTGACAAGAAGGCATAAGCTGAGGACCGGCGAGGTGGAGCTGAGACTAGGTAATGGCGAATGAGTTGCGGCAATCGCTGTGGGGACAGTGAAACTCAAGCTACCATCCGGAGACACATTTTTATTAGATGAATGTTATTATGTACCTAGCATAATAAGGAACATTATTTCTATTTCATGCTTAGATAAAATTGGATATAATTTAAATTTTGGGAACAATAGTTGTTCAATTTATTTCGGAAATAAATTAATAGCTTCTGCTATTTTGTCCAATAGTTTGTATCTATTGAATATGTCTCATGATAATTTACATATCGGTTCTTCAATTAAAAGGAGTAAGTATGAAATGAACAAAGCTTACTTGTGGCATTGTAGGCTTGGACACATTGGTGAAAACAGACTCCAAAGGATGTATAAAGATGGATACTTGGATCCATTTGATTATAAATCATATGCAACCTGTGAGTCATGTTTAATAGGTAAAATGGCTAAGTCTCCATTTAGTGGAATTGGAGAACGAGCCAAAGACATATTAGAACTCATACATTCAGATGTATGTAGTCCTATGTCAACCCAAGCCATTGATGGTTTCTCATACTTTATTACATTCACTGATGATTACTCAAGGTTTGGATATGTATACTTATTGAAGTATAAATCTGAAGCCTTTGAGAAATTTAGAGAATTTAAAAATAAAGTAGAAAAACAAACAAGAAAAAGTATAAAAAACATCCGATCTGATTGGGGTGGTGAATACTTGAGTACTGAGTTCATTAAATACTTAAAGGATAATTGTATCCTTTCTCAGCTTACACCTCTTTATACATCTCAGATGAATGGTGTATCAGAAAGGAGAAATCGCACATTAATGGAAATGGTGCGATTCATGATGAGCATGTCCAAATTACCAGTGTCCTTATGGGGATATGCACTTAGCTCGGCTATGTATATCCTGAACAAGGTACTTAGCAAATATGTTGAGACCACTCCATATGAGATATGGAATGGAAGGAAACTAGACCTTAAACATGTTAAAGTCTGGGGATGTCCTGTTCATGTTAAAAGACATGACGCAGATAAACTTGAATCCAGAACTGACAAATGCAGATTTGTGGGATATCCAAAGGAAACTTATGGATATTACTTTTATCATCCTAGCGAACAAAAGGTGTTTGTGGCCAGGAGAGCTGTCTTTCTGGAAGAAGATTATATTCTCCAGAAGGACAGTGGGAGTAAAGTAATTCTGGAAGAAATTCCAGACCTACAAACTGGCAATGGTTCATAAGATGAACCGTCAGTTTCTGAACCTGTTCAAAATGATACACAGAAACCTCGTAGGTCTGAAAGAGTACCTAAACCACCAGAAAGATATGTGGGACATATTAATTTGGATGGTTCAATGATACTCTATAATGAGGATGATGATCCTAAGACTTACTAGGAAGCCATTGAAAGTCCAGAGGCCGGGAAATGGCGGGAAGCCATGAATTCTAAAATACAGTCCATGTACATCAACCAAGTTTGGAACTTGGTAGATTTGCCCGATGGTATAGTACCTATCGGCTGCAAATGGATCTTTAAAAGAAAGATCGGTGCAGATGGACGTATTGAGACTTATAAAGCAAGATTAGTGGCGAAAGGCTATCGTCAAAGACAAGGTGTTGACTATGACGAAACCTTTTCACCCGTTGCTATGATTAAGTCTATCAGAATTCTTCTCGCCATTGCTGCCTACCATAATTATGAAATATGGCAGATGGATGTGAAGACTGCCTTCTTCAATGGAAACCTTGAAGAGGAGGTGTATATGATACAACCAGAAGGATTCACATCCAAAGAATCTCCAGACATGGTATACAAGTTGCAGAGGTCCATTTATGGACTGAAGCAAGCATCCCGAAGCTGGAACATAAGATTTGATGAGGCAATCAAATCTTATGGCTTCATTAAGAATGAAGATGAGCCCTGTGTATACAAGAAAAATAGTGGGAGCGCAATCACATTTCTGGTTCTTTACGTTGACGACATCCTACTCATTAGGAATGATGTAGGAATGATGTCATCAGTAAAAATATGGCTGTCAAAGAACTTCTCCATGAAGGATTTAGGAGAAGCATTTTACGTATTGGGAATACGGATCTATAAAGATAGATCAAAGAAGATGCTAGCTTTAACCCAATCCATGTACATAGAAACCATTGTCAAAAGGTTTGACATGAAAAATTTCAAGAGAGATCTCATACCAATGAGACATGGAATTTCACTCTCTAAAGGTCAGTCTCCCAAGACACCTGAAGAGAGGGCTGTGATGGATAAAGTCCCCTATGCTTCTGCCATAGGGTCCATCATGTATGTCATGCTATGTACCATACCTGATGTAGCATATGCTCTAAGTGTTACGAGCAGACATCAGGCAGATCCAGGTGATGAACACTGGAAGGCTGTGAAATGCATCCTTAAGTACTTGAGAAGGACTAAGGATCTATTTCTAGTCTATGGAGGAGGAGACTTAAAGCTGCAAGGATACACTGACTCGAGTTTTCAGTATGATCCTGATGATAACAAGTCAACATCAGGTTTTATTTTCACACTCAACGGGGGAGCAGTGAGCTGGAAAAGTTCCAAGCAGGAAACCACTGCTGATTCGACAACGGAAGCCGAGTATATTGTTGCTGCTGAAGCCACCAAGGAAGCTGTATGGATGAAGAAATTCATCGGCGATCTTGGTGTGGTGGAAAGCATATCTGGTCCCGTCCCACTGCTGTGTGACAACAATGGGGCGATTGCTCAAGCGAAAGAGCCGAGGTCTCATCAGAAGTCGAAGCACATTCTGCGGCGCTTTCATCTGATCAGAGAGATTATAGCTCGAGGAGATGTCGTGGTGGAAAGAGTTCCCTCAGCCGCCAACATAACAGATCCACTTACAAAGCCTTTGTCTCAAAATGTTTTTGAGCGTCACTTAGAGAATATGGGTATTATGTATAAAAGTGATTGGCTTTAGTCCAAGTGGAAGATTGTTAGTATTAGATGGTCTCAAAGCCAATCCGATACTATGTACTTATTCAGATTATTAATAAATGGCAATAATTCATTGTGTGTAATTAATTCGATCTGTGTTTATCGTATCACGATGAAGTCCATGAACATGTGCAACAGTATTCGGATTATGATGAGATCATAAATACGGGACCGAAGACTTATAAACACATGTTCTTAATTGTTCCTAGTCATAGGATGTTTGAGATAGGATATCAAACATCCGGATAGACTAGTATAGGTTACTTTAGTTCATATGATGAGGGTGACTGATCCTATAAGTCACTTGTATGGAGACACTATGTTGGACCTATAGGTGCTCATTGGCGAATGAGTTCACTGAACTGATCCGACTATGAATCGCTGGATGGTAATCACCTCAGTGTTAACCAGCTCGATTCATTTGTCACGGTTGCGTGGATGATCCTTGGACCTGAGACTCCAAAGATATCTTGTTGGTAGGTTTCTGAACTTTGACCTTGACTAACGAATCCCTAACCATGGGTTATCAATAAGTCAAGCGATCGGGTTCAGGGAAATGCCCTCGAAGGTAATTGTGTGTTCAATACGGGATCATCTGCTCTCGGTAGTTTGAGAGAGAATGTTCCGAGAATGATGCGCTTAAAGTCCCTGGCCAGGGCGGACTCTGTAATCGATAAAGAGTTATCGGATTCAGATTAGCGGCATCTGATTCAAGTGAATCGACCAAATAGGGTTTAACAGTAAACCATGCCCTAGGTCGATTCGGGAACATTGTACGGATGAAGGATTATATCTGCGCGCTAACCGATGACAGAAATGTTCCAATAGAGGGTTGTGATAACCCCAGTGCCATCCAGGATCACGCGATGTTGCTTGGCATCCAACGTGATCGGCAGTCTGTTCGAATTTATTGTGGGACATTAAATTCGGCTGATTAATTGAATATAAGGATATTAATTAATTCAGTGGGTCAGTAAAGGGTTACTGGACTTAATGGGCTATTAACTGGACTGGTATTTGGGCTAGAGGGTCACACGCAAATGGTTTTCAAGTCGATGGATAATCCGACAGGATTTCGGATAAGTCTGGGTTTTTATGAAAAACCACAAACTGACTTATTATAAAAGAACGGATTCTACGTCCGGGGCCAGCAATCCTGACCTAGCCGTCATTCGTTCTTTCTCTCTTTCTTTCTCTTATGGGCGTGCTGTTCCTGACTGCTCCGCCTTCCGTCCGACGGGAGATTCAGAATCCGCATGTCGCGGCGGATTATGTGCAGCCAGACGGGATCTACGAACGCCGCAGCGAGCGAGGAAGCGAGGACGATCCATCGCAAGGAGAACCGCGTGGATACCGCTAGAGGTCGGGCATCTGCACGACTTGCGGCATCGCTCCGACGGAACCGGAAAACGAATGCGGATTCGAATCCGCGCAAGGTGAACTCGATATTCTCTGATTTTATTTTAATGATCGAAACGGGATGGATCCGATCCCGTACATATTATTCCGCTGCATTTTTTGGTCGGATCCCGACATAACGATCCCAACACGGTTTACATGGCCGAAGCCACTCCCGGTACGGTTTACACGGACTTAGAACAATGCCACTCCCGATATGGTTTACATGGCCGAAGCCACTCCCGGTACGGTTTACAGGGACTTAAAACAATGCCGCTCCCGATATGGTTTACATGGCCGAAGCCACTCCCGGTACGGTTTACACGGACTTAGAACAATGCCGCTCCCGATACGGTTTACATGGCCGAAGCCACTCCCGGTACGGTTTACACGGACTTAAAACAATGCCGCTCCCGATACTGTTTACATGGCCGAAGCCACTCCCGGTACGGTTTACACGAACTGAAAACAATGCCGCTCACAACATTTCAGAACCATGTATTCTTTCAATGTATCTGGTTGAAGCCCGGGAAAACATTTTACATAAAATAGCGCCGAAGGCGCTCTACATTCTAGGTACGAGGGAGAGGCTGGCCCGAGAGGGTCTCCAGCCGATAGGTCCCTCGTCGGATTACTTCTTTCACCCGATAAGGGCCTTCGCAGTTTGGAGATAATTTTCCCGCAGCTTCGGCCGGCTTTGAAGGATGGGTGTTTCGCAACACTAGATCTCCGGCTTCAAAACTTCGAGGCTTTACTCTAGCATTATGATATCTTGCCATATGTTGTTGATTTGCCGCCAGCCGAATGCGAGCCTGATTCTTAGTTTCTTCTGTGAGGTCAAGGTGATCCCTCAGGACCTCATCATTACTCTTCGGATCATAAGTGAGAACCCTGGGTGAAGGCAGGCCGATTTCAACCAAAATAACTGCTTCTACTCCGTAAGCCATTCAGAACGACGTTTCCCCGGTAGGGGCTCGGCTTGTTGTCCGATACGCCCATAGTACACTCGGCAATTCTTCTACCCGGTGGACTTTAGCCTCGTCGAGACAAGTCTTCAGTCCTCGTAAAATGCTTCGGTTAGTGACTTCGGCTTGACCATTCGTCTGAGGGTGTGTAAGGATCGAGACCTTCGGACCCTGTAGTTCTGGCTACGTGATGCAGACTGGATCTATCGCGACCGGATTCCGAAGTTGGGACCCGAAGTTTGGATCCGAGGCTGGGTCGGATCGGTGACGAGGCCCGACAGGGATCCGGATGGCGACGGAGGCGAAGCCGAAGGCCCGAGGCCGAGGGTGGCTCGGTCGGGCGTTAGCTTGTCTTCGGAAGCAGGGCCGAGACCCCTTCGGGCGGTACGAAACCGGATTTCCTTCGGACCGAGAGGCAGCCGGCGCTCGGCGTCGAGACTAGTGGGAGGAGTCCGAGGTCGGCGGCCGAGACCGACTCGGGTTGACCGGCGACTCGAGGGTGCCACATGGGCTGGCTTTGGGCCGCGTAGTGTACGGCCCTGTCGAGTCATCTGACTAGCGCCCACGTGGAACGACGACCTCTTGACAGCGGCGCGGGCTGTGTCAGGGTACGGCCCCGACGTGTCGGCTGGACGGCGGCCTCGATCCACGCGCTCGGCCCGTCTCGAGATAAACCCCCACGAGCCCTCCTCCTTTCCTTATTTTTCTCCTTCTCTCTTTCTCTCCTTCCCCTCCGGCGATCTCAGCGGCGATCCCTCCGTCTCTCTCTTTTCCTCCCACCATTTCACCTCTCCCTCCACTCCATCCTCTACCTAGCTCCTACCACTACCACCTCCATTTCCACTGTGGCGTTCTACTCTCCGGACGGCGGCCGACGTCACGGTGGAGCAAGGACGACCACGGCGGTACCGGCGGCGGTGTGGGGCGAGTCGGGTGGACGGCTTGAAGCTCGGAGGCGTTCAAGTGTCCGGTAGGGTGACGGTTCCCATAGCATCGCGTTTTAACCAGGTTTTCCTCGTTTAAGCATGACTATGGATCTCTGGTTTTGGGGGGTAGAATGAGCATGTTTAGGTATTCTTTTGATGATTTGGGGGATTTGCTATGAAGGTGATTTTCCTATGGTTTGTATTGTCCCTCTTTCTCCTCTGTTTTTGAGCAACTTTGGGGTTTCATGGGTTGGTAAGGGAGTCTCGGGCCCATGGCAGATTTTGGGTTCCTGGGCGTTGGCTTGTCTTCGGATAGCGGGGCCGAAACCCCTTCGGGCCGAGGACCCTTCGGGCGGGTTGAAAGACGTGCATGGACGACGCCTTTTTGAAGGGCGTCGGGCCATCACGTCTTTGACAGAAATCGTCTGGCCGAAACCCCTTCGGTCCGAGGACTGTTTTACATAAACCTGATTCTGAGCAGAACCTCACTAATTCATGCTAGTAAAACGTGTTCATACTGCTAGATAGCTGGTTAATGCATGTTTTGGTGCACTCGACAATGATGGATTCTTCATGACCGGATGGCACTGCGTGGGGTGTCGTGCGATCGCGGGCTTTTCGCGTGACCGGATCGTACCGTGCCGGGTTTGGTGTTTTGTGTTACTGTGGACCTGGAGTGACATTGTAGCGCTTTATCACCCTGTGCTGGTGGGGGCGTGAGCACAGCGCCGGTGGGGGCGTGGGCGGGGTGATGCCTAGTGAGAGAGGGTCACCTGGTGAACCCCGGGGTCAGCTAGTACCGGTGTCGGAGTGGTACATTCGGAGAGTCACTCATGCTGAGGGAAGGAGTAACCACCTGAGCCAGTTGGGCCGGAGTAGCTAGCATGCTATCCGAGGGGTTACTGTTTGGTCTCAGCGGGTCGGTGTTTCCTATCTTCGGCTGTGGTTGGTGTTTCCTACCTTCGGTGGTGATCGGTGTTTCCTACCTTCGGCTGTGGTTGGTGTTTCCTACCTTCGGTGGTGATCGGTGTTTCCTACCTTCGGCTGTGGTTGATGTTTCCTACCTTCGGTGGTGATCGATGTTTCCTACCTTCGGTTGTGGCCGGTGTTTCCTACTCTCGGTTGTGTGGCCGAGACACCTTCGGTCAGTGTAGCCGAAACACCTTCGGTCAATGCTAAGCCGAGACGTGAGTTGTTGGCTCCTTGATAGAATGATTCTAGAATTATGCATGCTACATTCCGAATGCACATGGTTCATATCTAGATGTAGGAGTAGTGTACTTACTTCTGTGTTCGTTACTTTACCGTTAGCCGTACCTTGCACTTGTGGGTGTGTGCGTGGGCAGTGGGGATCGAAGGATCCCTACTGAGTCTTGTCTTGAGACTCACCCCTGCGGTTTTCAGGTGAAGACTCCCAGCAGACTTAGAGCGGCGTGTGCGGCCGCGTGTTAAGCGCCTTCAGCGGTTGTTCCGGGGTATGCCCCGATGTAGTTGTTATTTATTTCTGGCCTGTATGCTTAATTATTTCTTTTCAGTTGGAGTATGTAATTATTTGCTGTATCGAGTCGCATTGTAATAATTTTAATTCATGCACTTTCATTTCATTCAATGCGATGTGAATGTTTAGCTTAGTTTATTATTTATTTCCCAGACTTACTAGATCCTGGTTTGGTTTCAAATTAATGATTCGGTACCCATTTAGTAATCGGATCCCCGATTATAGGGTGGCGGGTCGTTACAGGGTGAGCTACCGAAGTGAACTTGTCTAGAATACCGAAGCTTGAACAATTGTCCATGAACCGATTACTGTCAAATTGCTTGCCATTATCTGATATAATCATCCGAGGGATACTGTAGCGGCAAATAATAGACTTCCATATGAAGCTCCAGGCATTATTATCAGTGATAGACGCAAGGGGTTCGACTTCAACCCATTTTGTGAAATAATCCACTGCTACTATAAGGAACTTCCTCTGGCCAACGACTATAGGAAATGGACCTAGAATATCAATCCCCCACTGGGCGAAGGGCTAGGGGTCTGATAGAGGTGATAAAATGGTTGCCGATTGGTGAATGAGAGAACTGAACCTTTGGCACTGGTCGCAGCGGCGGACGAGACTAGCTGCGTTTTCTCGCAGCGTCGGCCACCAGTACCCTTGCCTCAGGAGTTTATGGGCCAAGGTCTTACCTCCTGCGTTCGCTCCGCAGATTCCTTCATGTACTTCCCGAAGGGCATAACTGGCTTCGGTCGGGCCGAGACATCGGAGGAGTGGCCGGCCGAAGGACTTCTTGTACAACACATCTTCTAGAATTAAGAAATGAGAGGAACGCCGCCGGATGCGTCTTGTTTCTTCTGGTTCGGACGGGAGCTCTTCTCGGAGGATAAAAGCGATTAATGGAGTCATCCAGGTTTCCCCCCCGGAATCATTTACTTGCATAATCTCGGGTTCTTGAAGACTCGGCTCAGATAACTCTTCTACTAGGACCATTCGGCTTCCTCCCCCGTCATGCGTTGATGTCAGCCGAGAGAGGGGATCGGCCCGAGTATTCTCGACCCGAGAGATCCGTACAATCTCGAAGGAAATGAATTCAGCAATGATTCGTTGGGTTACCTGAAGGTAGGACGCCATCAATGCGTCTTGGGCCTCGTACTCTCCGGTGATCTGGCTGACGATAAGCAGAGAATCGCTGAATGCTTTTATTTCCTGCGCACCGAGCCTCTTCGCGGCCCGAAGGCCTAATATAAGGCTTCGTACTCGGCGGCATTGTTAGTGGCCGGGAAGCCAAAGCGCAGGGCATACTTGGTGACGACCCCTTCTGGAGATGCCAGGATCCATCCGGCGCCACTACCCGAAGAGCATGCGGATCCGTCGACATATAGTTGCCATTTACTAGCTAAAGTCGGCTAGAGCTTGAGCTTTTACTGCAGTCCGAGGTCCATAGGAGATGTGAACTCTCCTAATTCAATTGCTCATTTAGCTAGTCTTCCAGACACTTCCGACTGAGAAAGAACCTGCCTTAAAGGCTGATCCGTGAGGACCTTTATTGAATGTGCGAGGAAATTGGGCCGAAGCCTTCTCGCAGAGGCGACAAAGGCCAAGGCCAGCTTCTCAAGAAATGGATACCGAAGCTCCGCTCCATGAAGCGCTCGGCTTATATGGTAAACTGGCCTTTGAATGCCATCTTCTTCTCGGATAAGGACAGCACTGAGTGCAGCCTCTGAAGCGGCGAGATAAATGAACAATTGTTCTCCTTCGACTGGCTTAGACAAGACAGGAACATTAGAGAGGTATGTCTTCAGCTAATCAAAGGCCGACTGGCATTCGTCTGTCCAAGAGAAATTGTTAGTTTTCTTCAGTAGCTTGAAGAAAGGGAAACAATGGTCCGCTGCCCTTGACATGAAGCGGCTTAGCGCGGCAATTCGTCCACTTAGCCTTTGAACTTCTCGGATGTTCGTCGGAGGGCGCATTTGAAGTATAGCCGCAACCTTCGCGGTATTCGCTTCCACCCCTCGGTGAGTGACCATATAGCCAAAGAACTTCCCGGAGGCTACGCCGAAAGCACACTTGGCATGATTCAACTTCATTTTGTACCTGCGCAAAGTAGAGAAAGTCTCGGCCAAATGATCACGGGTAACTCGGCTTTTTACCAGCATATTGTCGATGTAGACTTTCATGTTCCGGCCGAGCTGTGAGGCGAACATTTTATTGACGAGACGTTGATAGGTTGCTCTTGCGTTCTTCAAGCCGAAGGGCATTCGGGTGTAACAATATAGGCCGAGGTCTGTTGTAAAGCTTGCTTTGTCCTCGTCCATAGGATGCATTCGGATTTGGTGATAACCCGAACAGGCATCGAGAAAACTAAGCAGTTCATGGCTGGAAGTGGCGTCCACCATCTGGTCTATCCGAGGCAGCGAAAAACTGTCCATCGGACAAGCCTTATTGAGGTTAGTGAAATTGAGACACATTTGCCACATACCGTCTTTTTTGGGCATCATCATCACATTGGCGATCCATTTCGGATGATGTACCTCTCGGAGATGTCCCGCATTCAGCCTTTTTTGTACTTCAGCTTGGATGGCCATTCTCCTTTCCTGATGAAGATGCGCCGTTTCTGCTTGACCGGAGGTTGATCTGGATTGACATGCAACCGGTGCTCCGCTACCTCCGGGTCGACTCCAGGCATATCCGAGGGAGACTAGGCGAAGACATCGAGATTCTCCTTCAGGAAGCTGGTAAGTCTTTCGACTTCGACTTTCTCAAGGCCGGAGCCTATCATCAATGTTCGGCCTTCTCCTCCTAGAACTGAAATAGCTACAAGTTCCTCTCCTGGAGATGCTTCGGTCGAAGATTCGATCGAAAGGGATTCGGCCGTAGCCTTCCTTTTGACCGAGATCATGTAGCATTGCCTAGCAACTTCTTGATTTCCTTTCGCCTCGCCGATTCTATGACTGGTATGGAACTTCAATTTTTGATAGTAAGACGAAGGCACAACTCCGATTCCTCCTATTAGCCTTCGGCCAAAAATGGCGTTGTAAGCTGAATCGATTTTTACAACTGCAAAATCGGTCTCGATGGTTAGTTGCTTCGGTGCTGTGCCAAGGGTCATAGGTAGCCGGACGATGCCCTCCACTCAGCAAGGTGCATCATTAAAACCGAACAAGGGCCCCCGATGAGCCTTCATATCAACTTCGGTCAAACCCATTTTCAAGAAACAGTCATAAAAAAGCACATTAGGTGTACTCCCATTATCAACAAAGATACGATGAACATCGTAATTTTTTAATACAACATTTACTACGAGGGCATCATCATGAGAGACCTGAACGTCAATCAGATCCTCCCGGCCGAAGACGATGTCTTCTTTACGAGGTCGCTTCGGATCAGCGTCGATTGCTGCTACATCTGACAATGCCTCGGTACGACGACGCCACGCTCCCTCTCCCGGTCCTCCAGATATCACCATGATTGACCCGACGCTAGGTCGCTGATGCAATGTTTCTGCCGGGGTCGATGCAGCTTTTGGCTGAGATGGTGGTGCTTTATCTGGGAGTTGAGATTGCCTTGGCGCTGCGGGGGCGTCTCGGCCTTGCCTCTGCTGAGGCTGTACTCGTCGGTATTGCGGCAGGCGGCCTTCTCGAATGAGGCAATCAATCTCCTCCCGAAGGTGTCGGCATTGGTCTGTTGAATGCCCAGTTTCCCGATGGTATTCACAGTATTTTCGGGAGTCCCTCCGACGAGGATCAGTCTTGATGCGCTCAGACAGCCGAAGCATGTCTTTCACCTCCATAAGCATTCGGGAGGGAGGAGCTGGTAGTGGCAGGTATCGCTGTTGCAGATCTCGGCGCTTGTCTCGATCCCACTCCTTTCTCCGATACCTCTTACGAGAGGGTTCTTGATCTTCGGAGCGAGAGCGTGTCGGAGGGGCAATGGCTGAGACCGTTTCGGCGGTGCTCTTACTCTTGGACATCATTAGAGCCTCCCAGTTGATATACTTATGGGCCCGAGCCACCAAATCTTGGAAGGTAGGAGGATGACGCTTCCCGATGGAGCTGAGAAGTCCATCGTCTGTGCATCCGCTGATTACGGCCGAGACCGCGATTGAGCTGTCCAGGTTCGGAATCTGGGCTGCTTCGGTCCGGAACCTGGTAAAGTACTCCTGAAGAGTCTCGGTTGGTCCTTGCCGAATGGCGAGCAGATTGGCCGAGGTTTTGCATTGTCGAGTGGCATCATAGAATTGGTCAATGAACAATTGACCCAATTGTACTAACGAATGAATGGAATTGGGAGCCAATGTTTCAAACCAAGTAGAGGCTATTTTTTCAAGGGTGAGGGGAAAGAGACGGCAGCGGACTGCCTCAAAAACCCCTCGGAAAGAGAGGTAAGAGTTAAATCTCTGGAAATGGCAGACTGGATCTGTCATGCCATCATATAGAGGATCTTTTGGTGACTTGAAGTTGGAAGGTACCTCAGTGGCCAGAAGCTCCGGAGAGAAAGGAGTTTGTTCCAGGATAGTACTGGCGAGAGGTGTCCCATATGGCCGAGAGACCATCTGCTGCATCTCCTTCCTCATCTCAGTTAATCTCCGGTCCAGCTCCAGAGTCGTTGTAGTGGCGGCCGAACGTCCCTCGGCCTCGGTTGGATGAATTCCGAACGAAGCATTGTCTTGCTCCGTCATAAGATGGCTGGCGCGAGGAATTCGGCCTTGCGGCTCGAATGGTTCGCTGCGCGCCGATGCTGCTTCATTGTGAACGCCCGCGAGGGCGTCGACCGCCCCCTTACAGGTTGAGCAGTCGGACACTGTTGCGGAAGGGGGGGCATCTGTTGTGCTGACTGATTCAGTAGCCCCATATGTTAGGCAATAGCAGAAACCATATCACGCAAGGGTGCCAAAGAAGTAACGGTAGCGGCTAGCATAGCTACCTGCTATTGGAGTTCTTCCACTCGGTCGTCTCTGGGAGCTAGAGGTTCCGGTATTGTTGGGAGGACAGGACCTTGTGGAAGGATGGACGGAGCACCTTCAGCATGGAGTGATTGCGGCGAAGTCGCTTGCGTCTCCGCCTCGTCTTGGCCGGATCGTCTTGTTACTGGTCGATGAGACATGGCTGTAATGCTCTTTCCTACAGACGGCGCCAAGTGATGTAGCCGAAGCTATCACTGATGGATTCCGAGAGCAGAATCCGAATACCAACCGAGAGACCAGTTGCCGAGAGGGATCCGGACGGAGAGATTGGCCGAGAGCGAAGTCGAAGCTCCTGCGGGAGGAAGATACCAGTCAGTGAGGGTCCTAGGTTTCGGCTCAGGAGAACCCCCTCCGATGGTAAAGTCAGTCTCAGTAAAAGACTAATTTGAAGGAAGGAAGAAGCTTGAGTGCTTATGATGTACCTTTTCCCAATGAATAGCGTTCTCTTTATAGCAGAGGATGGAGGTTCTTTTCTTGTAGCAGCCGATATAGGACTATATTTGGAGGTCTGAGAGGAAATTGCCGAAATACCCCGTTAATAGGCCGATGGCTGGATAACAGTTAACCAGAATAGGCCGGGCCCACTTCGGTTTATTATTCGCTATGACTGGGCCGAATACGGTCGTTTATCGAACCCATCGCTTGGGCCGAATCTGCATTATTTCAATAATCGTGCTTGAGCCGTCTCTATTTGTCTTTATGGGCCGAGTGTGATTCGGCCCTTTCTCCTATTTGGGCCGGCCCCCTAGTGCTGGGCCTAATCGGATTATCCCCCATCATTGACTATGTGAATAATGCAAAGAGAGTCCAAGTGAACATATAGTTGCAAGAGCACTACACAAAGCATCAGCGGTGCTGCACTACTACTCATCCGCAGACCTGAGAACCATTTACTTTATCAGGTGTCGTTGAAACAAGATATTCTAGATCTTTCCTTCTATATCTCTGTGGCTCCCAAATACATAAGAAAAGGGTGAATGGGTCATTTTGACCTTGAAATGATGGGTCTACCCATCATCTCTTCATCTTATGTGTCTACGGGCACAAGTTCAAAGGCAGAGGAAAGGAGGTCTAGAAGATCTTATTCCGGTGTCGTCGCCATTTAAGAACTTAAACGTTTCCCTTTTTCCTATGATCAGAATAGGTTTGACAAAACTTTTACTTGAAAGCTATGTTTAATTATATTTCTATAAAAAAAAACAATAGAAATGTTATGACTAATTTTAGATAGTTACAAAAGTTAAATATTGCCTAATAACCTTAATTTTCTCTCTAAGTCAGGAAGTTTTACTTTGTAACTTTTAGATGAAAATCAAACCACAGTCTAAATAACTTCTAAAACCCACCAATATCTTTCCTTTAAATGACCATAGATAGAAGTGCAAAAATATTCCTAATAAGAAGCTACCCCAAACTTGGCCTTAATGTGAATCTAGAAATTAGTGTCGATGTGTTTCGGAGCCCGGGCCCAACTCTGGCCCGAGGAAAACCTGATTTCTAGAGTTTCGAGAAGTGCAACGATTACATTCAGAATTTTCAGTTTAGTCATAAATTATGCATATATCCTCATTTATTCACAAATTGTTCCTTTTTTTTTAAAAGATTTTGCTCTGAACTAACCTTGATGTATATTCTTTCACAAAATTTACCTTGAATTACTTGGAAAAAATAAGGACAAAGGTGATGTAAATGTATTCACCTATTTGGGTATCTTCACACTTGATGACGACCCGAAATAGCTATTCTCGGATCCGAAGTCCAAATTGGAGATTGGCTTTGGGTTGCGTGGTGGTTCTCTGGAGGAATGAGAGGTCAGCTGACGAGGATGATCTACACAAAAGGACTGTTAAACCCGGATGTGGCGTCCGGCGAAAACTCGTCGACAGTCAAGTCAATTCCGAGGTAGTGTCCGAGGTGATAGTTGGAAACTTAAGACTTTTATATTTATTAGAGTTCTTAGACCCTACTCGGAACTATTGAGGGGAGAGCCGTTATATAGGAGTCGACTCCTGGGGGCTAGTGAGCTTATTTTCTGGAATGCGTGTCCCTTCTTCAGTAGTCAGACAAGGCATATGAGCTCCGCTGAGGTGGACGGATCCTATGGAGCCACGTGGATGGATCCCTTCGACTTATCAGGCAAGTTCAAGCATCGGGCCACACTACTGGGTGGGCCCTAGGGAGTAACCTGGGCCCGTGGCTGGTTGGCGATCTAGACTGGCCTGGCAAACCAGGCCCCAATTGGGCCCATGTTCTCGCGGCTCATGAACGCTCTTTTTGTCTATTTCTCTTCTCCTTGCATATTAGATCAATGTTAAAGAGCAGTAAAGACATATAACATGGAGGAGGTGAAAATCAACAATGAGAAGAAATCCCCCTAAAGAATGCAGAACGAGGAAATCCAACAATAATATTTTTATAAGTCAAATTGATTTATGTCCCAACTTTTGACATTTAGAGGAGGTACTCAAGAAAACTACTTTCATATGTACTTTCTCTAAGTATTAAATACACTTGTGATCAGTGGAATGACTTTTAATTTTATCCCCCCATATTTGTTTAGTGGTTCAAAAAGGGAAGCATGGTCAACATTCAAAGATTGAAATATAATTCAAAAACTTTTCTTCTCCTCGTCGACAGCAATATAGGAGGTGATAATCCTTAGGCCACGGATTGCATGGCGCACGCACGCATGCACATACAAGATGCTTGCTTAAATCAATTACAATTGTTAGAATTAATGATGATATAAGTGATCTCATTATCAGTGCCATCAACAAGTGTCTCACATTTCTGGTCAGCTACATTGACTGAAAGGTTCCACAATTTTAGCAATATTTTTCTATCAATTATATGTATTATGTGAAGGTATAGTTTGAATGTTCAAGAATCAAATATCCAATTCAAGCACAAAATTATATATTATTTTTTTTCATTTGAAGCCTTCCTTCAAATAGAAGTAAAAGAACCAGATATCCTTCATCTACATTCATTTTCTATATTTTAACCATTTTTTGCCATATAAAATTTTGTAGACGATAGAATAAGCTACATGCAGTCAATTACTCTTCCCCACATTTATTTAGTTACCAAACAGGAGCAAGGTTTCTGCAGAAGGAATTCCTTTATGTTGGAGTGCATGCAGAGAGAGAGAGAGAGAGATCCCCACACCTATGTTACCAAACAGGAGTAAGGATTCTGCAAAGACATTAGGATTCTGCAAAGACATTCCTTCTTGTTGGGGTGCACACGCAGAGGGAAGGAGAGAGAGAGCTTTTAGCTCCTACAGTTCCAGCCACGTGTCCCAGTTGTAAAGCCAAGCCAGGAACTAACAAAACCTACCTTCCTGGAAAGCCGTTTCTCCAATAAGAACACGCCACCACCGTCCCACTTCTGTAAAGGCGGCAAATTAAATATCCCAAAAACACTGCAGCATGATGCAAGCAATAGAAAGATGATAGGGGTGGTGCTGTCTCTTCCACTGCTCACCACTTCAAGTCTTCAACCCCAAGAAGAAATCCTTCTGAAGACTAAAGACCCTGTGGCGGCCCTGTCTTTAATTAAGTTCCTGTCTGGTGGAGGCGCCATATCATAGATCAACCTTGCCTTTGTGGAACAGAAGCTTCTAGATCGGAGAGGAACCTGGTATGCCTCGAGCAAGCATGGTAAGTTGGGTCACATCACATGTCCTAAAGAGCATGTCCAAAACCCAAATATTATAATAATTAATCCTAAGATGTTTATGTCGGTATGTTAGAGACAGACTAATGATAAAAGCAGGGTATGGATGTTTTCTTTTCGACTTCATAGATATTAGTCAGTAGACTTCAGCGCGAGATCGGTTAATGGAACAATTCGCATTCAAACGTGTAAACATGCGAAGGGTAAAGATATCAGACCCGCTATGGTACATTTTGTCACCTTGGATAGAAATTGTTGGATTATTTGGATGGATGACTTTTATAGAAACAACTTCAACAAATTCGGTCCGGGGCCTAGCTCTACGGACACACTTGCTTTCCGCCTTCAGTGGAGAAATCCGGGTTTGAACCTTACGAGAGGGTTCTCGCGAATGTCTTTTTTTTTTTTTACACTTAATTTGACAAAATGCCGAGTTTTAAATCTGAGATTTTGGTTAGAAATCTTTCTCTCCCTTATCACTAGTCTACTCGTTTATAAAACAAACTTCAACAAACTCTAAGCAAACTCTTATAGTCTCCTCACTTAAGAAGATCACATGTTCAACTCTTACTTGATGCATGCACCCATAAACTTTTCCTTTCATTGATGGATTGGTTTAGAATAATCGCTTAATTGGGGAAAAAATCGTAGTCAGTGCGAAAATGTCCCCAATAAAGGGATGCTTATGAGATTTGAACCTCTCCTAAAGATTAAAACATCTCTCAGTTAAGAGGCACACTGTAAAGGCTGTGTGAGCCTAAAAATATCCAAAAATGAGATGACCCTAGTAAGTTTGATAAAAAAAAAATATAATTAAAGTGCACTAAGAGAAAATTCTCTATATCTATGCACGTTGATCTGTTCCCTTTTAGAAAATTCAGACGAACTGGCCAATTTTAGAACAAGAATGATTCGCATCAGATATTTAAAAGCAACACACCACATGGCTTAAAAGACGTACACCATGCCCGATTTAGGCAAGGGCCAGCGTTCTCAAGAAACTTGTGTTGAATTTTGAATTAAATGATTAAGATGTATTACCTTCTAGTTCATTAAGAGAATTATTGAAATTTATCTTCAAAAAACTTAATAATTGATGTCGACTAAATGTCCATTTGTTTTCACGTAAAATGAATCACAAGAAAAGTTTTTTCCGAAAAATATATCACAATCACTCATTTAATTATCAGTAAAACTATGTCAACGGAAAGCTTAATTCGTTGACTCCTCTTTTATTTGATTTTAGTATTTATGGGATTAGACTGAATGTATTGTTTCAAAAGAATTGAAAATATTTTCATAAATATCAAATGATGAATTTTATTTTCATTATTTTATAAATATATTTTCTTAAAAAATTATTTTCGTCCTATTATATTTTACATGTAATCAAAGCAAACAGATCCTAAATTGACAAAGGCGCCTTCTTGCGGGCCCACCGAGCCACTCTAGTCGTCGCTTGTAGTAGCACGATCATTCTAGTACGTCTAGGGGTGTTCACTGTTCGGTTCAAATCGAAAAACCAAACTAAAATCGAACCGACCTGGTTTAGTTTGAATTTTTGAAAATTTCGATTTGGTTTAAAATCAAACCGAGTTAAGAAATTTAGTTTGATTTGATTTCTGTTTAGGAGATAAACCGAATTATGTTAAAAAAGTGTAATATAAATATTAAATTCTTAGATTAAGTGTGAGTTTATGTAAATTATAAGATATAAAATTTTAAATTATTTTTAAATAATACTTTTTAGATCATAATCTTATACAAAAAAAGGTGTTAAGTCTTTAATAAAATAAGATGTTTAACTATAATAGTCTATTTTGTGACATAAATCTTCAAATATTTTTTAAATAATATTTTTAATAACTATTTAAAATAATAATAATGTTGAAATAAATTATTTAATCATAGTGACCCATTATAAGACTCAAACCGCAAACCAAACCGAAGTTTGATTTCAAACTATTACGGTTTAGTTTGATTCGATTTAACTCTCTACTTTGATTTAGTTTGATTTTTAAAATTTCATCCTCAAATCAAATCAAATCAAATCAAACGGTGAACATCCCTAGATACGTCCGCTGGGAAACAGTTGGGGTACCATTGCGGAATGCCCAAAGGAGGACCCAACCGGCATATGGACCTTAGGATGAATGCACCCCTCGGGGGAAATCGACAGGTGAGGGTCTACGCAATCGCGTGATGGAATAAAAACCTTTTCTGGCGCCGATGGACGGCGATGATGACGTCGATGAGTGACGCTAGGGCCCACCGGCCAAAAATGCCCACCTCTGTGTGGCCACCGCCCGTCCACCATGCGAGGGGAAAAGCTACGCATCCATTTCCCACCGTCCATTGCCAACCAGCGCTGGGCTCCTGAGCGAACACGTTGAACAACCTTCAGCCGTCTGATCGGTGCTTCTCATGACTGCGCTGATCCACGTTGGCGATCTACGAAAGGGCATTCTGGGTCATCAGGCGCTCCCATGGCCCTCCACCCGGGCGGGGCATTCTCGACATTTCCTAGGGTGCGGGTCTGCGCGTTATAATGCCTGCGACGACGGCCATGTGCGATGATCTGCATCCATCATACAATGCAACATACGCGAAAGGCCCATCTGGTGACCTCACAACGCCTCACCTACTCAGATATATCCAATAGAAAGCTCAGGTTTGGGTGACTCCTTCGCCTGAGGGTCGGGCGAGATATTGATCTCTCGGGGCCGACCTCAAAAATATCAACGCCACGTAGGCTGGAGAGATCAGAAGCTGAACGCACAGCCCACCACCTCCCGAAGTATCTGCTCTCTCTCGCCACCCAACCAAACAAATAATAAAACCGACAACCTCACAAAATATCCATTTTAGCACCTCTTCTACTTTCTCACAAGAGCAGAGCAGAGCAGAGCAGAGGGAAGGAAGAACAGGAGAACGCAACGCCGCAGGGGCACCCCCTTCCAAACCTTACCCGCAGCGCGCGTGGTGAGCTCGGCTTCCTTCTCCCTACTCCCTGCTCCCCCTCTCTTTCTGCTCCTTTTCTGATCTCTTCTGCGGGAAATTTTGTCCTCCTTTCTTTGCTCCTCTGATTTCTGCTTCTTTTTCTGGTTTCTGTGATCTTTTCCGGTTAAAAGCACGCTTGCTGAGCTGCACACAGTGAAGAACTAATTTCTCATTTTTGTTTGTGATTTTTTTTTTTAAAAGATTCTTGCAGAGGATTAGCAGATGGCTTAACTTTAGATTTTTTTTTTCCTTTGTTTTTCGTTGCAGATTTTTTTCCTTTGTATATAGTGCGATTCCAAGCAGTTTTTCGATCAATCGGGGGAGCAAAAGGGATTTGCAAACTGTTATTGATCCTACGGAGATGAGAGTGTTGCGGATCCGTCGGAAAGGGTGATGTCGGCCGGAGTACGTGGTCTTGAGCGCTTGACACCGGCGTGATAAGACGGCTCTAGATATCCGTTTTCACCTGTATATATGCAAGAAGCGAAGGGGTTCTCGGGCCGCCAGTGTCCCAGATGCGTCGGTCGTTGATTCGGAATACTGAGGCGGGTGTTCAGAGCTTTGGCCGGGTTCTGTATCGGTTTTGTGCGAACGCCACAAGCAGAGTTGTAGGGGAAGAATTCCGCAATGTCCGCTTCATCTGAGAAGTGGATCGATGGTTTACAATTCTCGTCTTTGTTCTGGCCGCCACCACAGGATGACCAACAGAGGCAGGTGAGGACACGGCCTTCGCGTTGTCTTGTGTTGTTCGTTGGTCTCTCTTTGCTGTTTATTGAAAATGGGAGCCCTCCTCTTTCCTGCTATGTCTTGGTCTTTTCATGTTGTGGTACTTCTGTGTCTCAACGTATTTACTCACTTTGATTCTCTTCGGATGTCTGATCTGGACTGGGATTTAAATGTTGTGATTGTTTTCAGTTGGAAATTCTATGTCAGCTTATTCAAGGATATTTTTGGAAGTTGGTCAGGATGGATTTTAAAATATATTTTGGAAGTTGATTGGAAGGGATTTTGTAATCTTTGTATGATCTGTAATTTTGTCCATAAAACAGTTCAACTTTTCTTGTATTGAGCAATTTAAACTTTGAATTATTTGTTTTTCTTCCGAAGCTGACTATTGCTAAAACTTAAGATACTTCTGAATCCACAGTATTTCCCTTTTACAAGAAAAGATAATCCTGAAATGTTAGATTCCACAAGAATGGAAAAATTTTCATTTTCTCTATTTGGATCTCACATGGGCCTGAGATGTGCCATGCTTTGTACATATTATATATGTGCTTATAATACGTACGAACACATGCACATCCATCTATATATATGTTCCCGTGTATTTGCTATGAGGATGACTATGTTTCAACAGATTAGGCAACTTTCTTTGATAATCTAATACCTGATAAAGGCACATGATTCGAGGTTGTATTGTTTTCATATGCATCTAGGATTGTGGCATGTAAGGTAAAGTGATAAGCAGATGCTTGTTATAAATTCTTCCGATTGTTAACATAAGTTGTAGATAAAAGCCAGGGTAGCAGAGGTGGCAAACGAAAGCAGAAAGTTGCCAATAAAGGATGTCAAGAAAGACTGGTTGAAATAATGAGACAAGTGAAGAGAATTGGGTTGGCTTGAGAGTAGCATCACTTGAAGGAAATGCTGTTGGAGTCATTTGAGATGACTACCCATGGGTGGTAGACAGACTAGAAGCAGAATAGGTTAACCTTGGGGCTGGAGGTCATTTTGAAGGGAGTAAGTGATATGGGAGAGCCAAGAAAAATTGGATGGGTGGTAAGTTCAGCTTGAAAAGTAATATTAGTGCTTGAAGATTTGATTATGATTATGGGTAGACACAGCCGGAAGGGCAGAATTATCACCTGAAGGTGGAGATCCAGTCTGTAAAGTGAGGGTTGTGTTCAGCCTTTTGTAAATGAGGATCGGTTCAGAACCAGCTCGTTCAATAAGCTGAACCTAGGTTGATGGAATAAGGCCTCATGAAGAAGATGATGCTCAGGAAATATTTTAGCATGATAGCTACTCTGCAACAAGATAGAATCATGCATAGTGAAAGCCTATGTTGGAGGTGTGATTGCCTTTGACATATGTTTATATCTTCCATAAATGTAACTTCGTTTAATACTATATGTGGTATAACCTTCTTCCCAAAAGTTATAATCATTTAATTCAATTAAGTGAGGTGAAGAGCTTACGTTTTGGGTTTTCACATGGTGACATACGTGATATGACTAGACTCATTGCAATGCCCTATAGATGGGATTATATCTAGTAGAGAGTATAGAGTAGGCTACTTTAACTGTCAAGTGTTTCATGTTGTCCTCCGCCGCCTTCATGAATCAGTTCACATATTGGAATCATCATAAAAAAGGCCATAGCATTGAGTACATGATCTCCTTATTCTTTTGGTTATCTATTGGCATGTCCGCCTCACCCTTGACCTGATTGGCTGCATACTGCTACTTGATTAACTACTCTTTAAGCTATGGAAACTATGCATTGAGAAACAAAGAAGGCCAAGAAAGTTAAAACATCCTAACATTCAGATCACATAGCTCGTTACCTATTTGTTTCATATAGTATAGATCTCTGAGATGCTTTTTTGATTAAGCACTCAGCACATGCATATTTTGTGCTGGTAATTTGCTAACAATCATTTTCAAGGTTTCCTTCATACACTTTATTAATAAGGGATCATCCAGCATAGAACAATTAATATTGCTACTTATAAATTGCGATCCTTTGCTTTGGTTCATGATGTCTCATCGGCATGATTAATCAAGGGTGCCATGTGTACTTATCTTTCCTCTCATGAATAGATGATTTGATATGTTATTAGCGCCTCAGTTTCTTTTTAGTTTTACAGTTTTCATTTTGCCAATTTTTATCTGAAATATTAGGAAAACATAATACCTAGGCTTCTTTTGTGAGTGCTATCTGTACCAAAGTTTAATACATCTCCTTACCACATTCCTCATGTTTTCTCTCTGATGAGTAACAATATGTTTTTGTTATGTTTCTTGAAGGCACAAATTATGGCCTATGTTGAATTTTTTGGTCAGTTCACTTCTGAGCGGTTTCCAGAAGATGTAGCTCAGGTACATCTTTCCTCTTAACTCAGTTATTAATGGCTCATTGTGTCATATTTCAGTGAAACACATCAAACTTCAGTTGGTATATAGACTTCATTGGGCACTTATAATTTGTTTCTTAATTCTTTTTTGCAGCTAATTCAAAATCACTATCCATCCAAAGAAAGGCGCCTTTTGGATGAAGTATTGGGTAAACATCTCCTGGTCTCCTTTTCTTTTTTAATTTTAACGTGGATAACATGCTGACTTTTTGTGTCTACATAATCTGCAGCAATTTTTGTTCTTCATCATCCAGAACATGGACACGCCATTGTCCATCCAATTATTTCATGTATATTTGATGGGACATTGGTGTATGACAGGAATGATCCTCCTTTTAGTTCATTCATTTCATTAGTTAGTCAAAACACTGAGGTACAATGTGAATCAGCTACTCCTACTTTGTCTCTTTCTTATTTTTCTTTGAATGTGTACTCCATCTCTTTCTTCAAGCTGAAATATCTGTTCGTTCAAAATTTTTGGGCACCGTTATAGACATTACATAATTACTGAATTTCTATGCATCTATAATTTTAATAACCTAATATTCTATAAAACATGTGATTTAGTAAATGCTAGCTGAATATAGACAAGTTTCTTTCTTGCAGAAGGAATATTCTGAACAGTGGGCTCTGGCATGCGGGGAAATTTTACGGGTGTTGACGCACTATAACAGGCCGAGTTACAAAGTTGATAATCACGCCAGTGAAGCAGAAAGCCAACAGGGAAGCCATGCTACGACAAGTGACTCCAAAGAGAAAGGAGTGTGCCATTCCCCAAGGCAGGAGCATGAACGGAGACCACTAAGGCCTCTGTCTCCTTGGATTACTGATATATTGCTTGCTGCACCACTGGGTATAAGAAGTGACTACTTTCGCTGGTAGGAAATGCTTTGTTCTCTTGTTCTGAGTAACTCTGTTCTTGAGAAACTTTAAATTCATATGGGTCTCCCTACAGTTTGAGTAGGGATTACTTTTCTTCAATGATCTAGCCAGAGTACCATTTGCTTGTTTTACTTTAAAAAATTGCAAATAGGGTCCACGAGGTATCACCTACATGGCTTTAGAGAGTATTGAGCTCAGATTTTGAACAGTCATGTTGTATGCTATCCATACATGTAGCACCCTGGATCAGAATTAGCTTCTGATTTTTCACTTCTTAAAGAAGAGCATAAATCCACCATTGAGTTATTCTGTCGTTTGTAAGTTTTATATTTGGCAAAAGGTGTTAAGAATGAACATTTTTTTAGCAGGATGGCTGGATATCTGACCCATCTTTTATTTGAGGGGAGACCGCAAATAAAAACCACCGGTTATTTTGCCTTTGATAGAAATCATAGCATATTCAACCCTGAACATTCTAGTTGCATTGAGAACATGTTGATCTTGAAACTATGTTGCATACTAAAAGGGTCATCCTCAACTATGATGGCAGGAAGAGGTGTAAAATTGTTGACTAGAAATGCCATGGTACATGCCCTTATATGTGCAGCACATATCTCAAGAAAAGGAATATGGCTGCCTAATGAAGCTTATCTTATCTATCTTTCGATACTAGGGGTTGAGATGACAAATAACGAAAGCACCCTATTGATCATTAGGGCAACAAGCTTATATATACAACATGTTTCCTTATGTGAACTAGGATGTTTCCTTATGCCTACTACAAGTTTGACTAGGATGTTTCCCTACACCTAATACAAGTGTGATTAATGATTAAGGCATCCCTCAGCATGGATGACATGTATGCAAATATTAAGGATATAGACAATATCTCTCTAACACATCACCTCAAACCAAGGTTTAGAAAAACCACAAATGGAACCAGAACTGGGCAAGGCCGATTTGGATTCTGGTTCATGTTCAGGATGGACCTGGCCAGCTCCAACCTTACTAAATGGGTTTGGAATGGTTCCGCCAAAGAAAGGCTATAAAACTTCATAAAAATGATAAACAACAATTGAAAAACAAAATAAATGAGAGGGAGGCTACAAAACATCATACAATGATAAACAACAATTCAAAAACAAAATAAATGAGAAAATATGATTGATAAAGAAAACCGGGTTAGGAATTTGATGGTTCACTACCAAAATTGGTCAGTTTTGACTTAGCTTGAACATTTTTTTTTTAAAAGTAGTTTTGGCTGGTCATTATCTTTTTTTTTTTTTTTTTGGGGGGGGGGGGGGGATGGTCCGGCAGGTTAACTAGGATCAGGTTAGGCTGGTTCCAACCCCATTCACCGGTTCTAGTCCAGACTGGCCAATTTTTTAAATTATGCCTCAAACTAACAATGGACTATGAACTAAGTTTGCTAATCATGCTTTGAAGTGCAGAGTTGCTTGAGACATGATGAAGAAGTCAAAACATTTTCAGCTGAGGAGACATGAGGAAGGGAGAGTGCAACAGAAACAGTGCTGATGAATGAAATGCCAATCAATCTCAATATGCTTCATCTGAGCACAGCAGATCAGATTGCTAAACGTATAAAGCATCTGCTGAATTTATTGATGCTGAATGACAGGTTAAACATGCTGAATTACTAATTAATAGAGTCAACTCTAGAACCGCAACAGAAGAAGTAGAGGAAACTGCTGAAGATGAAGGCTCAAAATCAATAACAGCAGTTGTAAAGTGTGGAGTGCATGAGATCATGGTGGTGTAGTCCTCAGTAACATTTTCCCGTCATTGACAATGTTAACAACATGGACATTGGCTAGAGTGGGAAGAGGTAGATCTGACCAGGGACGCTGAGGGTTAGAAGTCACAATGAATGCAATAGAAATAAAATCAATGATAAAGAGCAGAAATCCAGTGGAAGGAGGGTCCACAAAGCTCACAAATGAAGCTCCAATTGAAGAAACATACATAAACCTAAAGTGATGAATTGAAATCTTAAGGGTGTTTGCTTCAACAGTAACAAGTGCTACTGATGTTTTCAGCTCTTGACATGTTACATGTTCTCAAAGTTGTGCTTCTAAATACTTCTTATATGATATTCACACCTGCAGATAATGGGGTTTTCTTTCTCTAAAAGACTAAAAGAGTTCTTGCTGATGACAAAATGTCTTGCATTTTTTTCTTCAATAAAAAGACAATTATTTGAATTTCCTTTTTCAATCAAATCATGGAAAAAAGGAAATTTTTTTTATGTGCTTGAGTATGCATATTGCCTTTGTTGTTCTGCTCCTCTGGACAGGGGCCATAAAATTAGCATTTAACAGAATAAATTCTCTATTTCTTAAGTAAATTTGAAAATCTGGCTTGGGATTGAAGATAGAATTCTCACATACAGTTTTAATACTGGTCATATGTTGTCTTGCTGACCTTGATCGTCTGGCCTTTGTGTCAGGTGCGGTGGAGTAATGGGCAAATATGCAGCTGGCGGAGAACTAAAGCCCCTAATAACAGGTTCTTGCAACTTATTGAGTCGAAATTCATTGAGCTTATGTTGTTATTTCAACTTTTCAACCTGTATTTTCTCAGGATTTCAAGGATAAATGTTCACTTTCTGAACATCAAATTCAATATGTAACATGCACATTATTTAAATACAAGAAATGCTACTTGTACTGCTCCTGACATCTCAATCTCCTGTCTATACTTAACTACACTGAACTTCCTCACATGATGGTCTGGAACATACAACAGACAGTGATAATCACGATGCAAGGAGGATGCAAATTTCTTCTATTATAGACATATTAGTGTCATGTAAACATTTTTTTTTAAAACTAATAGCATTATTCTTAGATGTGAAGATGCATTTTTTTTTTTTTTTGCTATAGACATATTGATGTCATGTATAAAAATGATTTTGTTGGTACTATAGTTCTAGACGTCCTTACGAACATGCACCTATTTCTTTACTAATATTGATTTCCTTTGTGACCATCTGAAAATCCTTATTACATAGTTTCTTGTGTAGTAACTACATTTCATGGCATGCAGAATCGGCCTATCTGGGTCCTAATCAGCCAATTCAGAACAGGATCTGCCAACCCCGATCCAATTTGGGAGAAATCTGATCCATATTTTAGTTAGAAAAAAGAAAGAAGAAAAACATTTCGGCCTGGATTGGCTGAAATTGGTCTAAAATTGCCAATCCCAAGTGCATTCTAGCCTATCCTGATCCTGATCCAGTTCAAATCAAGTCCGATGAATCCTAAGACTCAGTCTGATTCTGCAATCCCTTCCACTTTTGGAAAAAGTAAATTTGCTCTATAAAAATTACTCCTATACACATGCATTTAATTTGTGACATAATGTTTGTTTATTTATGATTCACTTGACTCTCTTGATAGACGCCATGGATTTCATTGCAATTCATGGTATCGTAAGCCTTCAATGGTTTTGTTCTATTATTGATTTACAAATAGAAATCAACCATTTTTTTCATGTACAAGCTCATGATGATATTGGATGGAAGCATGGGTTTAGGAACAATGACGTAAAGTTCTCATGGACTTGCGAATCTGTCACGACCCATCCAGGCCATCTGAATCTGTCCTGTCCTGACCAAGATTTTATTCTCCAACCCGAGATCAAGGAAGGATTGGGGATTGGACATGAATTGGACCGATCCAGTCTGATCCCAGACCGATCTGGTCCGATCTCCCTCTCCTTATATAATTTATAAGTATTTAGAAAAAATAAAAAATCTATAAAAATATTAAAAATGTACAAATGATCTTATTTGTCCAAACTTTGATTTCTTCACTTTACCTCACTGTCAAAGTCAACTCTATTTTGTTTCTTTAGCAAGTGGCCTCTCTACAACACCCATTCTCTCTCTATCTTTCATCTCTAAAATTTTCTCTCTCTTATTCTTTATTTTTCTTTTTTTTATATATTAGTATATGGTATTAACAATTTTTAACACTAAATAAAATTAATAAGTTTACTATGTTGTGTTTTTGAAGAAAATTAAGAAATATATACTACTCTTTTTTTTTTGTTAAAACATATCTGATTCTAGATACAAGTGACAATAAGGGAACTGAAATTGAAAAAATATTTACTGAAATTTTTTATCAGTGATCGGAATACATGTTCTTCTTGGTGCTGGTACCATATTTTCATAGTACAAGGTTATACATTGATAAAAATTTCAAGAAGATGTACTATACGAATGTGGAGCTAACAGCAAAGGGAGTATAGATTCTGGTTATTGATAAAAAAATTTAATAAATTTCAGTACCCTTATTGTCGTTTGTATTCAGAGCGGATAATCCAACGAAAAAAGAATGGTGCACAATATAACTTGGTAAATTTATTGATTTTATTTACTATTGAGAATTGTTGATACTAATGTATGTAAGGGAAGAAAAAAAGAGCAAGAACGAAAATTTTAGAGATATACAAAAGTCCTGCATATGGGCAAGAATTTGGATATTACATCATGCATCTCTCCTTTTTCTCCAATTGGTGCATGCCTTTGGTTGTGCGTTAAGACATGACATGCTTGTACTCCTGTGTAGCTTAAACTTCAACATTGGTGGGCTTCATTACTTATGGACATGAAATGAATGTCATATGTTTTCTTTGCTATTTATGTAAGGGAAGAAAAAAGAGCAAGAAAGAAACTTTTAGAGATGTAAGGATGTTATAAAGAGAGAGTGTGTTTGTTATAGTAACACAACTTACCAAAGAAAAGTGCTTTGAAGAGTCCATCCGATTGTTGTAGAGTGCCACTTCCCATAGCCAACTTGATAGAGAAGAGAGTTTAAACTTTAGACTTTAGAGAGAGAAACCTTAGAGAGAGAGGGGGGGAGAGAGAGAGGAGGGCACTTGGATGGGGTGGAGAGTGGCCATGGCGGGTTCATACATATTGCCTAAGGCCCAAACTAGCCGTTGGGAATGTTCCCAATGGATGGTTTAGAACTAGCCATTGGGCAACGGATCGCATGACCAGCTGCGGATCGACCAATCCAGCCTAGGGATCAGACTATTTGGCTGATCGTGCCCCGATCTGGCCGATCCCTGTCAAGGAACAGCAGAGCAGGGCAGGGGATCGGATCGGACTGGCCTGAATCCCATTGGATCGGCCGATCCGATCCAATCTTGTGCCGATCCAGCACACTAGGCCTGAGATCTTCCAAACTCCTTAAACTTTTTGTAAACCTGTTTTAGGGGGGTTCATTTGTAGGAACATGTATGTGAAGGATTCTGTGATAGGACACCAGAATCATCTGGGACATTGGACACAGTAGAAAAATAGATGGGGACTGGGATGGGATTGATAACTATGCTATAAGCGTACATCAAGTGAATAGATACTAGAAGTTTTAGATCATCACTGATACTCAATTTCTCTGTCACTTCCTCTTTTGTATTAACATTTTTATACGTGTGAAACAAACAAGCATCTGGGACTTTATCTTTGATACTTAAGGGCATATTATGGCATCAGCCAGTGCTTTGTTTTTTTTTGATGGAGCAGCTAGAAATACAAACATTTGAAGTATGTCTTCATATTTGTTAACATATTCAATGCTGACATCAGCCGCAAAGATCATAATGCATAAATAAAATTTACCTACCTACTTTGTGTTTCATCCTTGTTTGGACAGGTACTTTTCAAAACTCAAAACTGAAGTAAACTTGTTATTGTCTTACTGCCCATTTTAATTTTTCTATGAATGAGCATTACCTATTGTGTTTCCTATATTTCCAAAGTTAAATATCTGATAAGAATGTGAAGAAAAACACAGATTCTTTCAGTTAAACAAGTTTTGAGGCAGTAGGTTTTATGGAAGTAGGTAGCACCACAGAGTATTATTAGAAATGAGGTATTTTGTAATTTAAATCAGTAATAAGCCATAAGAGAATAACTTGGAGGTGCCCATATCAAACATACAAACAGTACCTCCTCCCATACCACAAGACCCTAAGTGCATCCATTAATTTTGTGGACAAGCAGTGAAGCCAACATCTTAACTAAATCTGATAACCTTCTGACCTTTTTGGCTTTCCATATACATGGTTGAGCACCATAGCCCTCCCCCTGGTCATCCAGAAAGTATCATTGGGATGTTCTACCTGTCACTTGTGTCCCTGGATTATCCCATGTCCTAGTCCTTGAGGGTGGTGATGCAGGCCAGGTGAAATCATCTCAACTGTGCCCTTGATAAATATCTCCATATTGCCTGATACAGTATAATAATAAACTGAGCCCTTATTAGACCAATCTAGCACACTCTTTGTTTCACCTGTTGGGTATTTTGCAATATAAACATGGTAGATCACATTGTTGTTTGAAGGTCATCCATTTATGGAATATGAACGTGTACTCAAAAGGATCCAATAGAAGATCTGACCACAGAGAAACAGGTGAACCCTACTCCTACTCGCATCTTTCCAGGGTGAATGTTCATAACCTAAATAATTTAAATCAGGAAACTAAAGATGCTGTCTTTAATGTTGAGTATACAAAAGTCCTGCATATGGGCAAGAATTTGGATATTACATCATGCATCTCTCCTTTTTCTCCAATTAGTGCATGCCTTTGGTTGTGCGTTAAGACATGACATGCTTGTACTCCTGTGTAGCTTAAACTTCAACATTGGTGGGCTTCATTACTTATGGACAAAAAATGAATGTAATATGTTTTCTTTGCTATTTATGTAAGTCTTTGGATTTACTAGTTATATTTTAAGAGGCAGATTTGCTCGTAAGCTGTGCTATCACTAGTTTCTGAGCTGAAGTTGGATGTTTCTTGTATGCTACGGCTGCTTAATTGTTCACTTTACTGATCTGACAACAACTTGGTACCTGCTTGGCATCAAAAGCTTATTGTTTGATTCTGTTGTTTGCTAGCTTGTAGTCGTGGATCTGGCAAGCATCCTCAGCTTATGCCGTCAACACCAAGATGGGCTGTTGCAAATGGAGCTGGTGTCATTTTGAGTGTTTGCGATGAAGAAGTTGCTCGCTATGAAACGGCAAATTTAACAGCTGCAGCTGTTCCTGCACTTCTCCTTCCTCCTCCAACTACTCCGTTAGATGAGCATCTTGTTGCAGGGTTACCTCCTCTTGAACCATATGCTCGCTTGTTTCATCGGTGAGCATTCATAATTTTATTTTCCACTTTTTATATTGTCGAGAAGGGGATATTTTTTTTATAGTATCATTTGCTGTAAAATTTTTATTAGGTATTATGCCATTGCCACTCCAAGTGCTACTCAACGGCTTCTTCTGGGACTACTGGAGGCACCACCATCATGGGCACCAGATGCACTTGATGCTGCTGTACAGTTGGTGGAACTCCTCAGGGCAGCTGAGGATTATGCAACAGGGATGAGGGTAAGGAATTTCTAGGGCCAAATGTATTTTTCTTCCTATTCCCATTCCTTGGTTAGTTCCAGCATTTTGCATGGGGACACATTTATCTAACTTAATGGAATCCAGTTAATTGCATCAAAGACTGTCAGCATAGTAAGCGGCCTTCATTTCACTTAACTGTAGAAATGTAGAAATAACTGGTTTCCTAGTAGATTGTTAGTTTAATGAGTATGAACAGGCATTATATTTAGTTTGCTCTTAAAAAGATATGATATTAAATACTTTCACCATTTATACATCTTGCATTCTTTCTATTGTAAAATTTATTCTAGGCCTTCGGTGCATAAAATTTTCATATTTAATTATTTTATGTAAAATCTACCTTGTAGAGCAACCACTATTGCTATAGCAATGCAGCTGAGAAACATTTCCAGATTTTGGAGTTTGGATTTTGAAGTTTCATGGACTCCAAAATAGGTTTTGAGACGTAGATAGTCGTTGCTGTATATCTGCAATACATATTTTTTAAGTGCCAAAAAATCAGTATTAGCGGCGCAAGTGTTGAAAATTCCAGGCATATGCTTAGCGTTCTTGGCAATTTTTAACTGTTACTGGGATGATCTGTTGTATGCTTGCTTTCATATGTACCTAGATTCATTCATCAATATCAGAAAAAATATGTATCTTTCTCTTGTTTTTTTCCATCTGATTCCAGCTTCCAAGAAACTGGATGCATTTGCATTTCTTGCGTGCAATTGGGACTGCAATGTCTATGAGGGCAGGTATTGCTGCAGATGCTGCAGCTGCCTTGTTATTTCGCATACTTTCACAGCCCACACTACTTTTTCCACCATTGAGGCAGACTGAAGGAGTTGAGGTACCGCATGAACCTCTTGGTGGCTATATATCCTCCTGTAAAGGACAGGTAAATATAAAAAAAAAATCTTCTTTGTCCTTTTTTCCCATTGGTTGACATATTTATCAATTTTGACCGTCTACCTCTACCATTTGGTAGTCACACTCTTTGATTTCTCTTATAATATATGTTTAATGAACCATTCAACCAGATAGAAGCTCCTGCTGATGAAGCCACCACAGAAGCCACAGCGCAGGGGATTGCTTCAATGCTATGTGCTCATGGCCCAGAGGTTGAATGGAGAATATGTACCATCTGGGAAGCTGCTTATGGCCTTCTCCCTTTGAGTTCCTCAGCCGTGGATCTTCCTGAAATTGTAGTTGCATCTCCATTGCAACCGCCTCCTTTGTCATGGAATCTGTATTTACCGCTAATTAAAGTCCTCGAATATCTTCCTCGTGGGAGTCCATCTGAAGCATGCCTTATGCGAATCTTTGTGGCTACTGTGGAAGCAATTCTTAGAAGAACATTCCCACCAGAATCATCTGTCGAGTTAACCAAAAAATCAAGGCCACATGGTGGTATGTGGTCTACCACCAAGAATCTTGCTGTAGCTGAGCTCCGCACGATGATCCATTCACTATTTCTGGAATCATGTGCCTCTATGGATCTTGCCTCCCGTCTTCTGTTTGTTGTGCTAACTGTATGTGTAAGTGATGAGGCTCTGCCTAATGGGAGCAAAAGGCCTACAGGAGATCTGATTCATTCTCCCGATGAGATTCCACGGGAACCAAAAGTTATAAATGGGAAATCAGCTATGAGAAAGAGAACGAGGAAAAAACAAGGCCCAGTTGGAACATTTGATTCTTATGTTCTCGCTGCTGTTTGTGCTTTAGCCTGTGAACTGCAGTTGTTTCCTTTCATTTCAAAGAGTGGTAGGCCGTATGATTCTATAGATCCTCTAAGGATGTCAAAACCTGCAGAAGTAAATGGAGTATCTAATGAATTAGAGAATGGCATCAGCTCTGCAGTTCATCATACTCGTAGGATATTAGGAATTTTAGAAGCACTTTTCTCCTTGAAGCCATCATCAGTTGGTACCTCTTGGGGTTACAGCTCTAATGAGATAGTCGCTGCAGCCATGGTTGCAGCCCATGTTTCTGAGTTGTTTGGGCGATCAAAGGCATGCATGAATGCTCTTTCTGCTCTAATGCGGTGTAAATGGGACACTGAGATCTGCACAAGGGCATCTTCACTTTATCACCTGATTGACATCCATGGCAAAACTGTTGCATCCATTGTTGACAAGGCAGAGCCTTTAGAAGCACGAGCACCATTATGGAAGGCTTCACTGGTTTATTCTAGTGGTAGAAAACCCAATTCTTCTAGTAGTAGTAGTAGCTATGAACCAGGTGGGCCTTCAACATCACAGCCTGGAGGGGATAATGATTCTGCCAAAACAGGATCATTTCTAAATGGTAATAAAGCTCTATTATTAGGTGATGACATGGTGAATACATCTGGGAAGACAATTGCGAGCATACTGGATGATGCATCAGATTTGGCCAATTTTCTCACCATGGATCGGCACATTGGATTTAGTTGTAGTGCCCAACCTCTATTGAGATCTGTGCTTTCAGAGAAACATGAACTATGTTTCTCTGTTGTTTCTTTGTTGTGGCACAAACTGATTGCAGCACCAGAAACACAGATGAGTCCAGAGAGTACATCTGCTCAGCAGGGTTGGAGGCAGGTAAAGTTTGTCTGTCTTACATTTCAATGTCCTAAAGTGTAAGCACTTTTACTTGATATTCAAACATCTAATCCTTTTTTTGGAAAATAGAACACAGACTACTAGCTTGGACGGTAACTTCTTGTTATCCTAGTCACTTGGAAAACTGAGAAAGGAGAATATCCTTATCACTTAAATGTCACGTGTCCAAGTGTCATCCTATACGTGGATGTGTCATCGTCCTGCTTTATTGACTCATTTTATTTGGTTTTACAAATAAGACACCATATAAATTAGATAGCCGTTATGTTCAATAATCAAAAAGAATGTTCTTGTTGTATTAACTGATATTGCAGATGATAGACAATTTAGGTTATTATGTGAGAGCTTCTTTTTCCTGTTTGTCTATACGGCTAAGAGACATCCAACAAGATTTTGCAATTGTCCAGAAAAAGTATGTCATTAGACAAAAGAAGAGAAAAACAGAAATTTATATAAGATCCTCTGGAGGGTTTCTTTTTGCCTTATCTTTTGATTCTCAAGGGGAAGAAATTCACTAGCAATTTGGCCATCATGCCCATAGTGTCTCTTATTCCCATCCTGGTATTTGGGTCACAACTCACAAGATATGTTCAATAGCATTTATGGACCTTTCAAGTATTAAATCCTCCATACAGTTGAAGATGGCCAGAAGCCAGTTCCAGCCAGAACACAAATGTGAAATTATGTAATTACATAGCTTCTCCTGGCGCACTAACAAGCAGACCATGTTGACCATGTTTCCCTTGGACAACACTAGATACGCACCTGCACACTCACTGAGTGACACAACTTCAATTTCATGATCCTTGTTGGCATAGATGCCTAGACAACTTCACATGCTGGTGCCATACGCTAGAACATGAAAAATAATTTGTTTTTCTTTAAATATTTGCTCCTTAAATTACAAGTTTGTCAATCATCTCACTTTCAAAAAGTAATCTGAAACGTCCAATTTGAATTGGAGTTGTTTTGATCCTGACCCAGGTCTCAGTAATGAAGAAATCAGATGAAATCCAATTGAACTGACTAGTAATTGGCTGAATCAGACCCATAGTTGAAAAATAGATAAGTGATAGCTTTTTCTTTAAAGAAATCAGTGAATATAAACATATTGGCCAAAATCAGCTATCATCGATCTGGTTGGGAAAGATCAGGCTGACTCTTCTTCTGAATCCTGTTGCCGATTCATTTACCGACTTCTAGCTACAAAATATAAGGCTGGAATGTTTGCAATTCTTCTAGCTATTCCATTTTTCTGGTTCCTTATGCACTCATTTGGGTGATTACCTCATGTACAGGTTGTTGATGCCTTGTGTAATGTGGTAGCTGCATCACCAACAAAAGCATCGACAGCAATTGTCCTTCAGGTAAAACCTCATTTAAGTCATTGAAATGTCAGTTTATGTTCTTAACATTTTTTGTCTCTTTATTTAATTAGTCATCTTTTATACTTGTTTGAACAGGCAGAGAGAGATTTCCAGCCGTGGATTGCCAGAGATGATGAACAAGGTCAGAAAATGTGGAGAGTCAACCAACGTATCGTAAAATTGATTGTAGAGCTGATGAGGAGTCATGAAAACCCCGAAACATTGATAATCCTGGCAAGTGCTTCAGATCTTCTTCTTCGAGCCACTGATGGAATGCTTGTTGATGGCGAAGCATGCACTTTGCCACAGTTGGAGGTAATGTATCCATAACCATGGGTATTGAGAAGACCACTAACTTTTACATGTCTTAAATTTTTGTTTTGAGGTAGCATTCTAACATAATTTTGTGGTAACAGTTGAATTGCAAATCTCCGTAATGTTTCAACTTAATTAGCCAGATGAGATTGCTTTCATTACTATGTGTTACATGATTGTTTTTTTCTGAGATTGTTTCTCGTCTATATGAAAAAAAATGAGCAGCTCTTAGAAGTGACAGCTAGAGCAGTTCAACTTGTTCTCAACTGGGGAGAATCTGGATTAGCAGCTGCCGATGGCCTTTCGAACCTGCTAAAGGTGCACCTTCTTTAAAGGTCAGATACATGATGTTAGATAAATAATTTACTGATACGGCTATGCACTCAATTCATGCAGTGTCGTCTGCCAGCTACTATCCGCTGTCTTTCTCATCCAAGTGCGCACGTCCGAGCCCTCAGCACATCAGTTCTTCGAGATATATTAAACAGCAGCCCAGTGAAGTCCAACAATTTTAAGCAAGAGGATGTAAAAGACATATGTGGTTCCCCTTACAGATGCTTAAATTTAGGTGTCATTGATTGGCATGCTGACATTGAAAATTGCTTGATGTGGGAAGCTCACAGCAGGCGTGCTACTGGGATGACACTTGTACTTCTCAATGCTGCTGCTAAAGAACTAGGCTGCGCCACTACTTGTTGAGAGCACAGGTCTGTCCCATTTAGATTGCTAATACACAGGACATAATGTCAAAGTTGGGACTGTAACTGTTTAGTTTACCTGTTTATTTGAACGATCTGTGTAGGCTAAGGAAGCTTTCATAGATTTGATTCCATCTTTTCACTTTTGTAGATATGGCAACGACTTTATGAAATGGCCGCAGATGCATTAATGTAGTCTGTTTATGTTATCACGTCATCGTCATAAGAATTGTCCCGTTAAGCAAGTGTTGGTATATCAAACAAAGTATCCAAGGATTCATGGATTCTTTCATCCAGTTGCATTATCCAATGTCAACAATCACGGTGACTTCAGATAGAGAACTTGTCAGAAGTTGCAACGCCAATGAACGCCACATGTTGCACAACTTAAACTAATGCAATCAAGGAGCAATTCTTAGAGATTTTACTTGTGTTAGACTCAAGATTTGCCGTATTGTAGATCCGGATAGGATCGGATCCGGTCAGATACGAGTTGGATCTGATCCGGATTGGCCCGACTCAGGCCGACTCGCACGAGTCGGGTTGGTTTAGGTCGGTTCAATTTTTTTTTTGAAAAAGAAATATTTAATTTATTGATATAAATATGTATTTTTATAAATTTTACTTGATGTTTTTATTGCGGTAAGTGATTATGGGTCTTATTTAAGAGGAAAATATCAATTTCATGAGTTTAAGTTTTAGCATATTAATTAAGAAGAATTTAATACAAGAAGTATCAATTTGTAAAAGAAAGTGGCACATCGAATCTCACGAAGGTCAAATATAAAATTTTAATTAATTTAAATAGGGGTTTTAAAGGGTGTATTGTATTGGATCCACATGCATCGGGTCATATCGCATTGACTTGCGGTGAACCATGATAGGCTTGCAACGACTCAAGTCCGTATTGTGCGATCCGGCACGAGTCGGACCCGATATAGCTCGAGTCGGTGCGATATGGGGACGGTCCAAACCGGATTGTCCGATCCGAATGTGTCAAAGAATCAAGTCGGTCTAAATACGAGTCGATTCGTACGGGTCGGTTTGATCTCGTATGATACTGCGAACCTTGGTTAGACTTTAGAAGATTACAAGATGAAGAGAGAAAGAGGCAAATTTGACCAAAGATTTTCTTTGAAGCCACTATCAGGGGAAGATAACAAAAATCAATTCTTTGTTTTGTTCTTCTGTCTGTATGCTACACCCCAACCCATGGTGGTAATAAGAACGGACGATATCTCATACGTAGAGATAGGTAAAACCCAGTTTCTAAGTTATTGTATAACTAATGATTTTAATTAATCACCTTGCGAATTTAGGCATGAGACCGGTCAGATTATATCTACATCATGCCGGCTTTCGACCATTGTTCTATGCTTGATGTAATTTTTTTTTTTTGTTACTAATTGGTTTGACTTCTTCTCTTAGTTCTATATGCTTCTTTATTTACTTTATGATGGTACTCGTATAGCAAATTGGATTAGGTGACTGGACTAAGTGACCAACTTTGCCAAGAAAAATCAACCCGCTCAGTTGCCTAATTTGATCTCCTATATAGCACGTACAGGTTTAACAGTTCCCATTTCCGACCATTCAGTGAAAGAGATATTTTGAAACTTTGATTATCTATTTTTTGCTTGGCGTGCTTGTTCTTCTGGGTACGGCAAGCCGTGACAATGGGCTGGACTCCGGCTGGCTTGACCTACCACCAGCTGAAGACATTTTTTGGTTGGAGTTGTGATTCGAATGAAAATTGACTGATCGTAGACCGTAGATGAAGTGGGATATTTTGGACTTTAGGGTTGTTTGTTTTAGCGTAAAACAGTGTATTTTGAAACAATTATTTCATGTTGCAGCGGTATTTTCAGTTGTTTGGAATGATGTAAAACAGTATAAAGTGAAATCCTGTCTAGACCTTGTCTGCTCACTTGACAGCCCAATTCTCTTGTTTTGGTTTACAGTAAAGATCCACTGTAAACCAAAATAGGATGATTGAAGCCTCTCTCTTATTTTATTTTACAAACAACCAAACAAACATCTCCTAATTCTAAAACAAGAAAATTTCACTTGTTTTAAAACCAGTAATTTTGAACCGGTGTTTTACAAAGTTTTAAACTAAAACAAACAACCCCTTTTATCTCTTCTACTTTCCCTCTTAGATCTAAGAGATTAGAATCAGAAGATTTCATTCTACTGTACCAGGGAGAAGACTTTATCTCTTCTACTTTCCCTCTTAATATCAGGGAGAACCGACAGATTCTTTTGCACTTCATGCCAGTTGTCTACATACATGTGAGGTAATTTTAATTATTGGAAAATCTTACAGCATAGTATATTTTTAAATTAGGGAATGCTATACCTTAAATGTACTTCTAAACAAGACAAATTTAATTTGCTATTAGCATCACAAAATGACAAAACTGAGAAGAGACTTGTGCATGTTCATGTCTTGCTTGTGTTCTAGGGATAGGGAACCAGACGGACCTAAAATCTCAATATCTAAATGTAAGCATAGGGCGGGGAGAACAGGAACGTAGTGGAAACAATGATTTAAAATTAAAATCCCGCCGTCACCAATCCGTTTCGAGAAAACTAGAACGACAAAATGATGATTGTTCATCCCCTTGTGCGGATTCAAATCCGCGATCATTCGGTTCTGATGGAGCGATGCTGCCAGCTGCGTAGACGTCCAGTCTCCAGCCATATGTGCCTATCCTCCTGTTGCGGGTCCGTCTTCGCTCTCTCGTCCAAATTGGCAGCAGTGCCAATGTTCCTTCGCCGTAACGGTGCCCGCGGCATGCAGACAGAGATCTTCTGGAAGACAGGAGTCGTGCGCATGTCAGAGCGTAGTTTGGGGAAGCTCTTAGGGGGGGGGGCGTCTAGAGAGGAGAGTGAGAGGTGGGGTGGTCATTATGGGTCCAGAGTTCTCTCATCGCTATAATATATATTAAGTCGGACAATTTTTCATAATTTTTTTTGGTTAATATAAAAATCACTAAATTATCTCAAACTGAAAACTCTTATGCGTGTGACCCTGTAGGCCCAAGTTCCAATCTAATTTTTAGTCTATTAAGTCCAATAATACTTTATTGACTTAAAGTAATTAGTTAATAACATATATTCAATTAATTATTTAAATGAATTACATTTTCATGTAAATCTGACTGGACCTTCGATCAAGTTGGATGTCAAGTAACACCGCATGATCCTTGAAGGTAATGGGGTTGAGCAACTTGCTCAAAGAATCTTTTCATCCACAATTATCGCATAGATATAATCCTTTATCTGTATAATGCTCATGAATCAACCTAAGGTATGGTGTGTAAAGAATCGTATAGGAAGAATGACAGCGCAAAAATTTAAAAAATTATTTAAATCTTCCCTTGATCCAAGTGCATTAGTTCTCGAATATTTAGATCGCAATAAAATAATAAACAAAACATGAAGATCAGATCTTCACCATCACGAGGATGAAAATTCCTCGTCGAATCAGAGACGAATGAGTAGTCGATCTCGGGATTATGAGCTGTTCAAGCGTCCGGCCTCTAGACGTACCCGCACGAGTCTCCGCGGTAGTCTAGATCTCTTCTGTGCTCTGTAAACTCCGCCAAGATCTCAACTCCACTATGAGCAGAGAGGGGAGAGAGTGGGCGGCTCCAGAGAGAGAGGAGGAGGGAAGATGATGGCTGATCGTAGTGGAAAACCTTAATCTTAGTTAGGGTTCCTTCATAGCAACGATTTATAGATTCCCGACATTTTTCATAAAAATCCAGAAGTTTATAAAAACTTAAATTCTCTCTAGATCCACGAAAACTTTTTTATGTGACCTTCTAGGCCCAACTGTCTATTTGGTTTTCAACCCATTAAGTCAATAACAACTTATTTGACTCAATTAATTATTATTCATTATCTTATAATGAATTTTAATCTGATTATTACATAATGGATAATCCATCATTGTGTGATGAACTCTTTGAGCTTTCTGATCATAAACGGCACTAAGTTACACTTCATGATCCCAAAAGACATCGGGAATATGCAACCCACTAATCGTAGCCTTTCGTCCACAGATACCACATAGTTATAGATCCTTATCTAGCAATATTCTAGTTAGACTAGAGTCTGCTTTAATTGTTAAACCCTGATATGTCTTAACCTAATAAAACCTTATACTCAATATTAACTTAAATAGAAAACTCTTTTTTCCATTTAATTATCTAATCCTGGCCGGAGATTTTTTAGTACTATTCCATAGGATATTCTCTCTCCGATGAATACCGAGAGTTAATGGTTCCATGTTGTTAACTCAATTGCCTTTGCGAGAATCCCACTGAGCTCGAATAACTGATTATGCACAATCACAAACTTGAGATTCTTAAGTCAGTAATCAAATACTCAATGTCGGTCAAGCAAGGCATCCTTGGTAACTCAGGTCTAAGATCAAACTATGTTACTGTGACTGTAGAATACACCGATTGATAGCCAATATGATGACCATTCGGGAATTCTAGGTCATATTAGTTTAGTGAACTCATTCCACTAATGAGCACTTGCACATGTACCTTAGTGTCACCACACTAGTGTCTATAAGATCACTCACCCTCATCATATGAGTAAGTATCACGTGCATTGGTCTATCTGGATCTTCAATGTCCCATCTTGGAGATCCTATGACTATGAACAATTCGAGCACATGCATCTAAATGACTGATCTTATTATTATAATTTCATTATAGTTCAGTCATCGTTGCATGTGTTGTAGGATTTCATCACATTAAACGATAAACACACATAAAATGATAAGACGAAATGAAGAATTGTCATTTATTATTAATAAGAATGAGATAATTACATGAAATGATATCATCATATCTCATGTAATTGACTTGCAGGGCATATATTTCTATCATGGTGAACTGTCAAACCCTAACCGATCGACTCACTTAGATTTGACATGTCTAATCTATGTTAAAGAACTCCTTCTCTGACACAGTGTCCGTCCTGACTAGGGACTTTCATGCATCTTTTTTGAAACATTCTCTCTCTGATTACTGAGAGCGAATAATTTCTTATTGAATACATACTTACCTTTGAAGGTTTTCCATTGAATCCGATTCTTAACTGTTAAAAATTATGTGGTTAGAGATTCGTTAGATAAGGTCAAAGTTCAGAAGTCTACCGACATGGTATTTTTAGTATCTCAGGTCTGAGGAGCAACTGTGATGTTGGATCAAGCTGGTTGACAGTTAGGTAACTTATCATCCAGCGATTCAAGTCGGATCAGTTTAGTGAACTCATTCACTAAGGAGCACCTATAGGTTCAATATAGTACCTTCACACAAACGACTGAGATCAGTCACCCTCATTATATGAGCTGAAGAAACCGATACCAATCTTACTAGGTATCTGATGTCTTTCTCAAATATCCTCTGACTATGAACAATTAAGAGAGTGGGTTTATAAGTTGTCAGTCTCAATATTATAATTCCATCATAACCCAACAACTATTGCACACAATTATGAACTTCACTATGATACGGATAATAATGATAACAATTATGAACTGAATTCGATTTATACATAATGAATGTATATTGCCATAATTAAATAATTGAACAAGATTGTGTTTGATCAGGCCACACATAGAAATTTGAAACTTATCATCCATCCAATAATTGATTCGTATTTTAAAAGCGGTAGGCGATCATTTTTTTTAGAAACATCAATTTTTCTTCTCTTTCCTTTTAGTCTGTCTCTCTTTTTCCTTATAATCTTTCTTTGCCAAAAGCCGAAAACATCTTTACACATTTGGGAACGTTCAAGACATGTGAGGAGTATGTCGACAACTTCTTTTCCCCTAAGCACATTCTCAAACGTGTCTTTAGGAAAGTCATGAGTTCAATTTTTATTATCAAAGTGTGTGAGAATGTTGGTATTAACTCATGGTTGCAAATAAGTCTATATACGAATGTTTCTTGTAAAAGATGAAGTCTATCCGGAGAATATTTCTTCTTGTGGTAAGTTTCCCAAGATTAATTGTCTTGCGGCATGAGTGTGAAACAATTATTTATGTGAAAATATTCACTAAGTGAAAAATATATGACACTCCAAAAATTATATATACTTAGTCAATTATGTCATTCACAATAAAGAAAGGAAAAAACAACCTGTCTCCACAGTCCACACCACCGAACTGTGTTATTCGGACGTCTCTCAAACAATGAAACAGGTAACAAAAAAAAAGGAATAAGGAAAAAGAAACTGTGAAAATCTAAAGACATTAAACAAGTTGTAATTAGATTGTGGTACTTCTTTTTATCCAGTGAACAATGTGTACACCAACGCACAGGGTGGCAGCATCAGATCACATCACAGTGATCTTGATGTGACTCATGATTAAAATGCCGAAAGCACAATGTTCAGGATGGGATTCGTTGGACCGGTGTGTTGAGGATATCAATCCTTTTATTTTAGCCATTCCTACACCTTAGCACGCCGTACGTTACTAACAACGTTGACAGGTATTAGAAAATCCGTTTGTGTTTGTCTTTTAAAGGTTATAAAATGATATATTTTAAAATAATTTTAGACACAAAATATATTTTCTCCTAGTCCCATATCCATGTATCCATCCATTCTCTTTTATTCATTTTAGCTATTAATTATATCTTATCTAAAATTTTCATTTTTAAATGAAATCTTCACTCATACTTATATAACTACATGTCTTATTTTTCATACTATTGTTTTAATCCTTTCTCTCCCTCATTTACTAATTTTCAAGATTTATTTTCACAAATGTCATGTAAATTTATAAAAACTACTTATAAACAACTCATATTTATGCATATTCTGAAAGTAGTATGAATATTAAGTTTACATTGACACGTAGCATTGTCCGATATTTTAACCTTTATGTATTCATTTTTGAAAATTTTACAAGACAAAGATAAGGATACATATATTTTTTAAAGGATAATAAAAGATAAAAATGAGGACAGAACTAGTATTCGACCCAACATGTATCCTTTTACATCCTTATTAACGGGTTTACATGAGAATAATTAATTCTCTATTACCTTCTATATAAATGACCATTTTATGATTATGAGAAACGCTTGCTGCAGATTGGGCATTATAAATCTCGGACACGGCCATCTGATCTTCATGCTTAGAGGATTTTGCTTGAACAGCAGGCATTTTTTTATAATTGCTAGCTACTTTACATACATTTTGGTCGGGCCCAAAATTAAAGGTCCAGGGGCCATGGCCCATATCAGTTAAGAGTTTGGCCCATATCAACATATCTCCAATTGGATGACTCAAAAACATCTAAAGAATAAAAAATTGTTATTGAGTTTGGCCATTAGACATTTCCTTTTTACTATCCACTAGGACTTGATTTTTGATTTTTTAGATTCTCTTAGGTTGGCCAATCAAAAATCAACCTATAGGGACATAAGGGACAGTTTGGGACTGACCTAAATTTTTTTTTAAAAAAAATTCCCTTATTGCACTGCCAGACTGTGTAGATGCATCTGTTGGTGCAGCAAGTAAACTTATCAAGTAAGTGGTTCGGCCCACCCCTAATCTTTAGATAATTTAATAAGGAAAAATGCGTGCTGCAATGCTATTGAGTAATATCATGTCCGAAGAAAAAACTATTGAGTAATAGGTATTACAGCTGCAGGCACCGTTGGATGAGTAGATTAGACAGTGTTTGATCTTTATATTATCTCACAAGAGGTGCAGCAGACCTTGAAAAAATGTGTGCGATCTACTCTGTTGATTAGATTGACGTTGCAGCTACAATGCCCGAAGGGCATTACAGTAAACATTTCTCACAAGTGATGAAACCAGTCCATTGTCACCATAACCATTGCCCTAACAATCCCTGTGTAATGGAGCACCCCTTACTAGACATTTTTTAGGCAGACCTTGGTTCTTTCTTCTGGTCATTTACCTGAGTTTTTTTAACATCTTGTGGTAAAATGACAATATTATTTTCATGTGACGCTAGAACACACATGAAAGTCAACTACAAAGTACATCCATGTAAATCTCATCCTTTATTTGGACGAGATCACCTATCAAATCTCGTCTCTGCCTCAATCTAAACTTTTATCAGATGACATCATAAGTTATAAGTTATAACCCCCTAGTTTTGTTAATATATTTTGCTACTCGGTTAAATTTTTTTTTGCAAAAGTGAGGTAAAGACAAGAGTTAGATGATTTTGAGTGCGGGGCTCACCATTGGCGCCGACGGCGTCACGGCGCGACCGCGGCCTACCGATTTTATGACCCAATTGGGTCAGGCCCATCAATCCGTTGGGCCCAGTGGGCCACCCTCTACACCAAATACCACTCCGTGTGGAGTAATGCGGACGCGTCCTGCACTGCTGGGCGAATCGGACGGCAGCACAGTGAACTCATCTCATTTTTTTAAATTTTTTTGTCAGATTTTTAAATTTTTTTAAACCATCTGATCAAAAATCTGACGGTACATCTGGAAAGTCGGGTCGGCTTCGAGTCCACTGTATATTTTTTCTGAATTCTTTTTTCTTTACACGTAAATCAAGGAGCATCCTAAAAGTTTTTTTAAAAAAGCAAAAATATACCGTCCGCTTGAGACCGACCCGAGCTTTCCGAATATACTGTTGGAATTTTGATCAGAAGCTCTAAAAAAATTTAAAAATTTTAACAAGAAAATAAAAAAATGGGATAAATTCATTGCACTGTCGTCTGATCTGCCGGATCGGACTGCCTGCTGCATGTAGTGCAGCAAGCCTTACTCCTTCATGTATGATCGGCTGGCCACGTCTGTTCGGGTCAACCCGACTTGTATCAGATCATAGGAGATTCGAGTCGATCCAACTCTTCGAATCTACGAACCCTACTTTAAACTTTGAAAATGGACGGATAAACTGATTTTTGGGTATCATTTACATCCCTAAGTATTAGGATAATAGTTCTACGGCTAACAAGCAAGACAAAGCCCAATAATAAGGACAAACAGAAGCTATAGACGTACTTTGGTCAAGGTTATTTATTTACTCCTATTAATTAACCCTAACCCTAGCTTTTATGGTGTTGGTGGTCTCTTCCCCGGAGAACCGGAGTGGACCACGTGGTCCCTCGTGACCCGCACGTTCGAAGGAGTTAATGGTGGTGGGCACGAGAGAAGGCCCAAAAAAGGCCAAGCGTGGGCCGCGGCGAGATATGCAGTCTAATCCGTCCTTTCATTTTTTTGTCTATATCCCTCTTGTCTATGTATAGAAAACACCCTCAAAAACATGAATGTGGATAAAAGCCCTTTGTTTCTTCTAGCCAAGTCTGTGACTTTATTTTAGAGTGACACTTATCGCAATGCTTCTATGGCATTGCAACTTCAACTTATATTGTTTAGTCGTGAGATCAGATGATTCAAGAATTTTAAGTTTCATTGCACCCTCTATGGAACAATGTAACTAGTAGGCACAATCTAATCATAGGATCAGATGGCGTTTTTAATTACAATATCTTGAGACATTGCAACAAGTGTCACTTTCGCGTTTTAAAGAGCGGATAGTTCAGTTGGTCAAGTATGTATAAATTTCTTTTTCAAATAGAGAGCATTTGAATTCTTAACGTGTTCAGCATTTTTTTAATGCAGATATTTCATATAATAATGCCTCTTTCGCACCTATTCATATGACATTCTGAGTTTAAAATAATCTTCAGAAAAAAGATCTCAAGGACCTAATAATTTTATCTCAAGAAATATTCTTCATTTAGAAAAGTCAAAGGATACAAATGAGCAATATCTAAATATTGTAAATCTGTGGCAGTTGTCTTTGGACATCATTACTGTGACTGTGCCCATTTTTTTCCTGATAAAAACTAATGCCATACAGTTACTATATTATTATGTTGACTGTTATCAAGGAACTTATTAGACTTTCCCCATCCTCATCAGACTCATGTACCTCGTTGATTCAGAGGAATACTGCCAAATATGGACACTTAAATAGATCAGACATAGATATAAGTGCTCTCTTCATCACTTAATTTTTCTTCCGTCAGGGTCAGAATTGAAGTTAATTTTGAACTAGGGCCAGTCCAGTGAAGTCCAGTGGTTCAACAAAGATCAAAGATGTCAGTGGTAGTCTATCTCCCATTAGTCCATTACAGACATAACAGTGTCCACATGGCGGAGAAGGACTATAATGTTACCACATATGATTCCGCAAGGGTTTTTTTTTCTTGTTGTGCATGTTTATATTTGCTAGGTGCTAGTTTTGATCATGACTCTTCTATAAGGGGTTATCTGCATTTTTCTCCCAGTTTGTAATTTCGTCCTTATCCACGGGAGATCCGGCACGTGGGGCCACCCGTCCTCGCATGCACGTGGGCACCGCCACCACCACCTCTGGTTTCTTCTGCCTCTCTCTCTCTCTCTCCATGTATAGTTTAACTCTTGAGTGCAGATTTTCTACAGTCTTCGGTGGTGGTCCACCGTAAAAGGTTAGTAAAAAGAGAGGAAAAAGAGTCAAAATTTTGAATTGACAGGACGCAAAGTGAAATGAATTTGACAGTTTTTGGCCTCCCTCTCCTTCTATTTACTAACAGTTCTTAAATTCTTGGTAGGGCATAAGTACCATTAATAAATTAAGTAACGACAATACCTGAATTATTTTAGACTTTGGATGCCTTTCAGTTTAAGCTTAATGAGTTTAGATATTACCACCTAATTTGGAGATCAGCGAGTTCCTGTCGTGGTATGCTTCGCACGTTTATTAATCGGAATATAACTAGTCTTCATAATTTGTTTGATATATAAATTTTACTTCATTACATTTTGCATATTTTCGATGCTAAAAATATCTAAGCTTACTTATTTTAGACAAATAAAAAATTTATTATGCAACGTAGATATTAATCACATGCGGACACCGGTCTTTTTGCAGCTGGTACATGTGACCAACCTGAGATCTCATATCTATTATTATCGTATAAGTAGAGATAATATCTCTTCTCAAGACATGATCATATCAATAACTATAAAACGAAAAGAAGCATCAAGTGACAAAAAAGTTATAGAAGAATATGAAAATGGAAGACAAAGCTAAAGTGGAAAACTATAGAGAAGGAGAAGTGGTGGCAAGGAGTTACCAATTGAAGAGAAGTGGTAAAAAGATTAATGAGAATGTAGAGGTGGAGGTGAAGGATGGGAGAGTGAGTTGGTGTTCTGTATAATAATATAAGAGCTCAAACTTCCCTTTGTAGAGGTTTTGAAAGCGATCCTCTATTTCTTTTTTTAATGTACTATTTATATTTTACTTAATTTTATTGACTCATTTTTTATGACAATAAAAAAGTAAAATCTAAAAAGAAAGAACCTTATTCTTGTATTTTGAAGATCTTAAGCCACTCAAATTGATTGGAATAGAAATATGATAGGTAAAAGTAAAGTAGACGATCTGAATCTTTAGTAGCTTTGGTCTTTACAATTTTGTTGTATGAGACAGGGATGAAGTGTCCTTACGCCCTTGGGTGCGTTTTTCCAAAGGTCATGGCATGCGGCAAATCCTAAACACAACTCTTCACAAAATGATGGAGGGTTGAGGTGAGTGGATGCACGCGATTTCATTAATCCTGTGATTATTAATGGTGAAATGAAAGAAAAAAACAACAGAATATAATGGAGGTGTTTATTTTCAGATTTTGAATATTTTCAGAAATTTATAAAGATATTCATAGTTTCAACATACTTGAAGATTTTATATTATTTTTCTGCAGTATTAATATGTAAACTGAACGAAATATGTATATAATAGAGTAAGATTATACATCCACGCTAGAGGGAAAAGGATAATAGTGAAGATATATAATTAGATAAATGTGTAATTGCAGACAAAATTGTCTAAGATAAAGATAAGATGAGCATGGGTTAAAAAAAGGGGAACCTTTTCTTCCATCACGGTAGCATGCACTCCTCTGAAAAAAAAAGCAGGTATAAAAATGAAAGTGAAATATTGTATATATAATTTTACCAAATTGTGTAGTTTAAATACTGCAAAGGTAAATAAAGAAAGAGGATGGTAGGATTGCAACCACACGGTGCATGGTTCCGATATGGCTCGGATTGTATGGAAGTGAAATGTCTTTTTCTACATGCATGATTCAAAGATTTTGAGTTCAGGATCTTATTTTTTCACTTTTGACCTAGTGGAGGCACAGATAGAGCTGGAGGATCTTTGGATGTTCTATGATCTTGAGTACAAAATCTTTCTAACCATTGAGACGCTAAATTACCCAACTGTTAATCAGATGACTTAAAAAAAAAAAAAAAATCTTATCCGTATACATGATAAATCTAAGCCATCGGCACAGAATCCAACAGCTGCGTCTGCGGGTGTGGCAAGCATATTGCTCAAGAAAGTGTGTGTGTGAACGTGTTCTAGGGTTTCCCAAGACTTTTGCAGCTCTCTCTGGGACTGCCCCCAGACGCAGCAGAGCCTCTGGGAAGCACACTGCACTAGAGACAGGACAACATGAAGGCCGAAGGGGTTGGTGTTCGTGCACCCCTCTCCCTATTAAAAAGCCCGCAGTACCTTAAATTATAAGCATGAACTGGCAGGTGGGGCCGCAGCCCTGGATCCCTCCAATCCAACCCAGGCACTGTCCTGACCCGTAGGACATCACCCAGTTTGCAAGAAAAGGATCTTTTTTTGGAAGCCCAGATGGTCACCCATATCTGATGGGACTAATTTATGTAGGAAGAGCAGGTTGTGTATCTGTGTGCGTGTGGATATGGTTTAGGTTTTAAGGGGAAGAGAGGACGGGGAGAGGGGAGGTGGGGAGGACGACTGCAGTCTGATCAGTCACCACCCCCGAAGGCGACGCTGCATGGTCTCCGGGGGGACAAGCCCTCGCCGGCGGCGGGCCCAGGTGTCGGCCGGCTCGACGACAGCCATGGATGGGCGCCCTCCAACCGCATGCGAGAGCTTGCCGTCGCCGTCGCGCTGCTACCATGTGGCTGTTTGCAGCGTCAGCTCCTCCTGCTCGCCCGGGCTATTCTCCGGCCGGGGCATGTTCTTCAGATAGAGCCAACTTGGATGTTGATTTTTTTTTCTTCTTCTTATTAATTATTAGGTTGCTTGTGATTTGTAGAACGGAAAATTACTATGTTATGCCTATGGGAAATTGCTACTTGGAGTTTGTGGCTGTGGGAAATTGTTGTTTGTGCATAGTAGTGTGTTCTAATTTAGTTCGAACTAAAAATCAAATTGAATTGGTCCATGAATTTGGTTTGGTTTGCTTCACTTTAGGAGTAAAAAAAAATAGTTTTCTTAGAATTTAAACTAAATTATATGATGTGATTCTTTTTCCTCTTATCTTCAATTATTCTTAATTTTTGAAATTATTAAGTTGATGATAAAGATAACTCATCTCATCTCCGCCCTATATATCTCAATGTCAAATATGACCTTCTGATGTTATTCGTGTCACCCTACAATCATATAGTTTACATGCGTGCTCGACCTTTCAACATTCTCACAAATTTCACGAGTTCATCCTATATTGCCCTGGGTATATATACGAGTTATCCAGAAACCTTACTTTCTAGCCTATATTGCCAACCGGGTTTTTTTTATATCAGAAGTATTTTTACAGCGTCTCTGATAGAAAGAGTATGTATGTCGACATTTAACCAATATTTTCTTGTAACTAAGAGATTATTCCTCAGTGTCACAATAGCTCCATCTTCTTTAAACGATTATTTTAAATTTAAAAATCCTATGGCAAGGAGTAAAATTCTCCATACATTCTATCACGTACTTTTTTTTTTTGAGCCGGTATAGAGATTTACAGGTGACTAAGTGTAAAACTTGAGAGATCCTCCAGAGTAGGAGATAATTTTAAACTGACCGATAATTCCGTCTAGTTAAACGAAAAATCTAAGTCCACCTGATCATCTAAAATAGTAATCATACGGATAGCTTCAATCAAGAATAAAACCTGAGACCTTTTAATTGAGAGGTAAGAGGTAAACTAATTGCACTAGACAGCATAGACCATCATCAACTTGGCAGCTCCATATATCCCGCTTTTCTGTTCAAAAGCTCCATCAAAGTTCATTTTCTAGTAGACATTCTGTTAACTTTCATAAAAGTGAAAAAGAAAGGGATAATATGTGTATAATCCATATATATACAATCTGGAGACAATAAAAAACACAAGCAATTTTACTGGAGCTTTGGACTTTTCATGTGTATAATATGTGTATGATCCATGTATAATTTAGATACAGCAAAAAACACAAGTAATCCCTGTTTTCCATGATCCATCTAATTCATATATAACATGTGTATAATCCATAGAATTAAGGATTTGGACTCACAAGAAGACGTGGATGCAGAATTAGATCTTTCTAACCTATTTTTCTCTTTAAATTAATTAATAGATATCGTTTCCGGAGGTTTTTCCATCAGGTAGCACAATTTTTTATAATCGTAGAGCAAACAATTACGAACCAAAAGCGCAATTACCCTTTATACGGCGCAATTTTGATGTCAAGATATATTTAGGTCGTGGAGACTGAAATGGATGGTAAGCTTTTAATGAGAAATGTGGATTGTAATAGATAGTTGCTGCCTTAATCTAGGATAAATTAGTTGATAATACAGATAATAGATACTGGGAAGACATTATATATAAAACTAATTAGTTCTATAGGTTGTAACCTCAAGTTCAAGAACTTGGTAGGTAGAAACATGTATGTCTTTATTGACACGGTGCAACTATATATACTGACCTTTTTCTTTAAAAAGGTAGACTAGTTGGCCAGGTATGGTATGTATGGCTCTCAAATGGGCAGGGTTCGAATTTTATAAGACTCAGTGTTCCTCTAATTTGAGGATAAATCTACACAGCAATACCTCTGTCTATGTGAGCGATTTTTCCACCTTATATGGATAAATATTTCCCATCATCGAAGAAGAAATCTCATGGACCACAGGCAGCCTGCTCTTTAATTACTCACCCGGAACATGTGATATCTCGATTGGGGATATGTCATTTTATATCATCTAGCCTACAGGCCAGTGGTGTGCAACTAGACCAATCACCACAGTGTACGTTTATCAATCACCAGTATCTAGCAATAATTGGAGGAAGCTTTTGAGGGGCGATTTAAAAATGATATAATTATATTTTAATCTTTAAAAATATTGTGTATTTAGAATTAAGCGCTCCTAATTCAATTAGTTATTTGTAAGGCCTCACAAGCCCCCTACGAATTGGTGCAAGGCACCAGAATATATTACAAAAAAATCCTTGAGAATATTTTAAAAAAATTCATACAAAAGATTTTTTGCAAGAAAGTTATAATTGTGAAGACTTATTTGTAAATAGTTAGATGAAGAAGAGTTTCTTACGATATCAAAAGTTTTTGTGGGTTGAAGATAAAAAAGCCCTTTAAAAATCTTTCATATTTAAAGTCCTAAGAAGCTGAACCATGCATTTTTGGAAGGATTATAAGTAGATATATATATTTTTTAATTGTAAGGATTAGTATTTCTACTACAGATTAGCAATTTTTGTAGCAACACTCCAAATCTTCAAACTTTAGACCTTTCGATTGCAAACCAAAACGACCCATACAAATAAACAAAGACTTGTTTCCACGGCAGCCTGCCTTTGCACATCCATATATACATAAATAACTTTGGCATCTGCCACTGCTACTTGCTTCACGAATTCCTATATATATAGGCTTATGTTCAATTTATTCTGAAGACGACCCCACCTGAGCACTGAGGCTGCAACCTCCCAACTTGCTCATTCACCCAATGATGATGCTGGGGGAATCCAAGCAGCCCCCATCTCTCACCATTCTTGCATGGAAATAACTCTCCAACAATGATGAGCAGGATCTTAAAGGTGCATGAAAGAGACAGAGCCCAACATGAAAGCTTTTATACTTTTATGTACAAAAGAAGATTACACCTCATCATAATTTCCCGGGACAGCATTTGAAAGCCAAGGCCCAAAGAAAGTGGCAGGGACATATATAGATAGGACAGCATGTAACTATGCAAGGTGTCATGTATAATCATGTACAATAACCAATTTTATTGTCCCTTTACATTAATGATTGTAACTTCAGAGTTTGGAAGAGCTCGGGAAAATATTGTTGTATCTGTTACTAATTATTGCCCAATGTTTGGATCATCATCAGCCATCCATTCTCCCACAAGAGGATTGCCATAAAAGATCCATCATGATTGATCTTAATTTGTTCTCCATTGCCCCTTCTTTAATTAATTAGCAGTTTGTCAGGTTTCCTATGCCAGTCTTCTTGATTGACGTTTGCCAGGATACTATCCCGGCCATGGTTGTCCTGAGCCACATACACTTACCTCCGCTTTCCATGAGCTCTCAGAACCTTGTACATTCTTCATTATCAGGGATGGAAGTGATAAGCTATGCTTTAGTCAGGTGTACATTATAGAAGTTAAAACTGAAGATTTAATAGATCCGGTCATAGATGCATATTTGAACCGTTAATTGTTTATATAAGATAGGTAATTTTGCATACCAAAATTCTAAACGATTGCATATTAGTGAAAAATCTCATGTACAATGAGTATATGTAAATGTCCCACATGCACACACATGTAATCCTGACATGGTGAATTGATAGAGGGTTATATGTATAGTTTGTCGTACTGGATTGGCTCGTGCCGACTCGAGTGACTCATACCGTATTAGGGCGGATTTGAATCGGTGCGACTCGACTAAATTTGTACGATTTGGTAGAATTTTTTTTATGCGACTCGGTCTAGTCGGCACGAATCGACCCGACTCGTACTAGATCACGAAAGATCCGAGTCGATCTGACTCTTCGAGACGGCGAACCTTGGTTATGTGTGTATAATAATTATATGGGAATTGGAGTGGGAGGGACGGTATTTAGATATACTCAATTGTATGGGAGATATTTTGCAAGTGCATCGTGCTTAGGAAGTCATGTTGAAAAAGAAAAAAGGATAATAGGTATACGTGCAACCAAACTAGATGATCATTGGTGCATTTGAAATAAATGAATTCATACAATTTTAAAATGTAAATATATATATTTAAATATTATTATACACATGACTCAATATTTATATTAAATTTTTATGTTTGATATCAAGAGGTGAAATAATAAATTATATGATTGATAGTTTATTGATATAAATAATATTATCGGCTGACATTACAGCTTTGGAGAATGCCCTCAGCATCAAATATGGGTTCAGCAGCAAAGGCAAGAAAATGTGAGAGAGAAAGTGGCTTCATGATGATATCGGCTGTGACAAAATCCCTTTTTTTGGGATTTGATAGCAAACTAAGGGGGAATAAGATGACTTATTTTTTCAATTCCACTGGATAGACTTTTTATACAGGTCAGAATAACTTATTCTGAAATAAAAATAAATAATTTGAAGAAAAATATTATAATTACTTATTTTATTTAGATTTCATTCATCGTTTTTAATTTTTGTATTTATTCTACTTAATTAAAATGACTTATTCCAACCACAAGGAATAAGCAATTATCAAAGTAAAAGAAGATTTATTTTGATACAAGTAATCTAGAATTATTTATACTAAAATAAGCACTTGTGACTATCAAACTGACGATCTAAGTGCAGAGTAATACTGCAAGCAGCAAAATGGGTAGAAAACGTACGTCCAAATATAACCCAAACATCATGAGATGATCTGAGACTAATGGTGTGAGCAAGAACCTTAACAGCAAGGGAGAGGAAAGTAGCTAGGAAAGGATAATGTGAACTTGTCATGACCATATAGTGTGATCTGAAATGAGATTGAGTCTGAAGGTGAAAATTGAGGATGTAGAAGAAAGCAGCTGAACCAATAGGCTAGGACAGTTGTCTTCATCCATCCGCCTCCCAAACATAAATTCAAGTATAGTTTGCCGTACCGGATTGACTTGCGTCTACTCGGACGACTCGTACCATATCATGACGAAACCGAGTCAGTGCAGTTCGATCGAATCTGTACGATTTTTTCATGTAACCCAATTAATTATGTGCGAGTCGACCCGACTTGAACCGGATCACGGGAGTACAAGTCGGTCCAACTTTTCGAGTTGGCGAACCATGGATTCAAGTCGGTTGGAACTTCTTCCATGTTCGGTTATAGATGTGCCGTGGATTGTGTCCCCAAGTCTGTTGGATTATTTCTCTGAAAAATTGATTTGGGTTCCAAATTAAAGTCTAATTAGCTAGAATCGTCAGTTTGCGTAGAATTATCTTCTCATTGAAAGAAAAATATTAGTTTTTTTTCATATTCAAGCCTTGATCCCCTGTACATATGCCCTGTACATATGTGTATATAGTAGGCCAACTCAGCCACCTTTAAAAAAATGGAAAAAGAAAAAAAAAGGAAGAGAGCAGTTGATATTGCCCGCCAAACCATATGCTCCAAGAACGGGCTTAAACTGAGTTTTCCATAAATAATTCATGCCATTCAACTTCACAGGGAGAAGATGAGCGATGTTGAGAAGGGAAGAAGCGGGGGTAGGAAGAGAGTTTGTAGTCATGCAAGAAATACTAGGGGCTTGGGTTTCCACCATAGGGAAGGTTGAGGGCTTGATGTGGAGGAAAGGGACAATGCAGTTTTGATGCATTGGTTGGACAGTGATCCGATTCTTTAATGAGTTACTTGACATTTTGTCATATGAAGATTTTACTTTTATTGGCTACATCATGATGCACTGGGCATAACGCACTAGCCTAGATGATATCATTCTTACCACACAAATAAGGATTTGGTAGAATGCTAGTATGTCACTATTTCCTAGACATAGCGTGCCATACTTTCTTTGAAACTATTATGTTAAACTTAATTCAATACTCATGATCATTCGGAGAATATTAAATTTAAATTTGATACTCTTCACCATCTAATCGTCAAATTAGATGGTGAGGTGTTAGTGCAGTGTGTCACGTCTTAGTTTATGTGGCACACTAGCATTCCTCGTGACTTGTTCCATACTCTATTGTTGACTAAATACAGTGTAGTGCATATAATATGTCAAAGGCAAACACAGACGATATTTCTTAAGGTCGTCAGAAAGATTTAAGATGTAAAGGCACTACATATATATATTTCAATGTTACTAACGAAGCATATATCTACCAGGGAAAGTGACTGGGGTTGATTTGGTTTCAGCCCAATTAGGCCCAACAAGAGAAGGCCCAGGGGCCCGCAGCTGACAGGCGATCGAAAAGCTATGTGTACTTCTGCAAACCCCCCACGGGCAAGCTGGGGTCAAAGACCCCAAATAGGGGGTCCAAGTTCATGAGGGAGTTAACCCCCAAGGGGGCCACTGACTCTTGAGCAGCGTCTCTTGAAAGAAGAGTTGACCTCGTGGAAGATGTCCCTGACTTCTGAGAAAGCCAGAGTCTCGAGATTCCAAGTCCCTTGCTCTGATTGGACAAGACCATGGCCTCTAAGGCCCAAAGACTGAGACCCCCGACTTTATGAGAAGGTAGGGGCTCTCGAGACAATTCAAATCCTCCCACTCATGCCAACCAATAGGAGTCATAGTCAATATACTGGTAGGGTTCCACAACCTCCACCTTAGATGGAGGGAGAGGATCGTGCATCCCAGCGTGAAGGTCCACGATCCCGTCAATTAGGAGGCTCAAATCATAGGCCATCCAGGAGCTGTTATGGGATACCTTTCAATACCTCATCCAAAGGAGGTATAAGTACGCCAACCTCCCTCGAGAACAAGGTACTCTCTAACGCACACTTATACCCGAAGAACCCTAGCCATCAATCTCCTTCCACTCAAAGATCTGACTTAAGCATCGTAGGATCTTTCTCTCACCTAGACAGGGGACCCCTTGACTACCTTCTTCTTCTTGTAGGTCCTTGCATCTATGCATCTTCTTTAGTACAAATTTTATTGTGACGAGTAGCCGGAGGTTGGATCGGACGATCTTAAGTACCATACTAGTTTTTGACTACTACACTATTGGTGCCGTTTGTGGGAAACATGCAAAAAGTCATGACTAGAGGCAACAACAGGTAGAGTCGCCGCACAGGAGCTCCCTCCCAACAAGATGCCGCCGAAGACGTCGTCAACTGCGATGGCTCTCAGAGCATGTCATCTGCCTCATCGCGAAATGGCAACGACCCTCTAAGTGCTATGGCACATCAACTAGGCATCATTATCACTCTGATGCAGGAGCGCCTTCCTCCACCTTCGGCGGGAGCTCCTCAAAGGGCTCAACAGCTCGCGCAGCAAGCTGCCCAGGAGAGGCAACAAGGAGTTCGAAGCGCAGGTGGGCGCTTCACCATCCTCAACAATGAAATCTGCTACAACGACCTTAGGCCTACCGGCTCAGGCATTGCTAGGTGAAACCGCGCCTCTCCCAGGTAGGGAGAGGGTAACAAGAGCTGGAGCGACTACTTCAATGCACCGGCTAGATCCCATTCCTCCCAAGTGGATCCAACAGTGACCGATGCATCTGTAAGCTAGAAAGGTAGCTCGAAGAGTGGGAATGCTAGCTAGAGCAGAGGATTTATCTTCTTTTTCTTTTTCCCAAGAGATCCTCGACGTTCCTATGCCAAAGAAGTTGTTCATCACCAACCTTAGCATTTATGATGGTCAGGGCGATCTGGAGAACCACTACAACAACTTCCAGTGTCACATAAGGCTACACAGGATTTCAGACATTGTTAGGTGTCACGCTTTTGCCACGACTTTAGTGGGAATGGCGCAAGCTTGGTTCGCATCCCTAACTCTTAGATCTGCCCACTCTTTCAGACAATTCGGAAAGTTGTTCAGGGATCTCTTTGCCGGAACCCACTGCAAAAAGTCATTTGAAAGCCTAGTGGCGATCAAGCAGCGATGGAGGGAATCCCTCCATGATTACATCTCATCTTTCCACGTAGAGGCCCTCCGAGTAGCCAAACTCGAGGTGGCCTCGACCGTTACAACCATCACCCAAGGCACACGAGATGATGCTCTCAAGCGAGCAATTGTCCTCCAAGTGCCCAAGACGCTCAACGTGTGTCACCCTCACACACCAACATGCAAACTGTCAGGAGGTGGTGACTACATACCACTCGTGAGGAGAGGAGACTGACTGCAAATGCACCAAACCTTCTGTCCCCGAGAAGAAGAAGAACTGATATTTTGAAGGGGAGGCCAAAAATTCTGCGGCCTATGACAACACACTTCCTTGACCACACTAGTTTTTGAGATCCTCCAGGATATCAAGGACAAGGAGTATGTCAATTGGCCACATACGATGAGGTCCAACCCAAAGCACTGGGACAAGTGGAAGTATTGTCACTTTCTCAAAGATTACAGCCACACCACCAAGGAATGCCGACAACTTCGCGACGAGATCGAATCATTGATTCGAAGAGGCTACCTCGAGAAGTAGGTGGCCAAGCTTGAGCAAGATCGGAATGCTCTCCACATCGAGAACTGTCCCCACGGGATGGAAATCCACATGATCTCGGGAGGACCAGCATCCGGAGGAGACAACCACCAAGGCAGGAAGCGCTATGCATGTCAAGTGATACATGTAGCCCCTGATTCCAAATGAATGGGTACTACGGTCACTTATATTGATAAGGGGTTTATTTTGATCTAAAACACCCAAAAATCAGAAGGTGGGTAGCCATAGCACATGGTCACTCATCGTTCTCACTCACACAATCGGTAAGCTCACCCTCAATTGGGGTACTTTTAACTTAATGAATAGGTATTATGCTAATTAAGAGTCTAATGGGTGCCTTATTTTGTGGTTAATTTACAGGAAATCGAGATATGAGGCCCGTCTCCTTGGTCGGCCGAGGGAAAGAGAGTGTGGACCACAAATTTCACTGTGCATGAAGGAAGTCTTGGAGTGCTATTTGCAATCAAGATAGTCTCTCTGAGTCGAGGTAAAACACCCTAGCGATTACCACTTTGTTTCTTTTCATTTAGTCTCATGTTTTAGTTCACTAATTTCCATGCATTCTCCTTAGTTATCTCATTGTCATTCTTCAATTATTTCATCTCGGGTTCTTAGCCACAGGGATCGGTCTCCACTCATAGGTTGAGCACTAGTCATTTTCGACGCCTATAAGGAGGTCCGACTGAGATAAGAGTAAGGACATGTGCATCCGCATACGGTAACAAAGATATTCCCTGTTTAAGAGGAGTGATGATGGAGAGGTCCCAAAAGGCCATCGGGAAGGGCCACTCCACTTGAGGGGCCCTCTTAACCTAGAACAAGAAGTCCTTACACCCCGTAGGAAGGAACCCAGCACCCCTACTTAGCTCTATCGGCATCTTGTCCCTAGCCTCAAACTGGATAAAGCCGCGAGAACCTAGGACATCACACCACCTAACCCGAAAAAGTGGCAGAACATATCCACCATCGCGCCAAGAAGGCCCATCTCCTGGATCAACATAGCAAAACTTATAGCCAATCTTCAAGATTCGGCATCAACTGCATGGGAGCAATTTGGAAGTACTAAAGAAGCTACATGACGAAGGCGGGCACCAGCAGCCTAATCCTAGCCTCGAACATAGTCCATGTGAACGGCAAAGGACCCTGACTCTTAGAGAAGATGCAGTCCGCAGGAGACAGCACCACCAGGTGATACACGCCCAGGATGTGATAGGCCGCTCGGAATCTGACAAGAAACTCCTTCATGGCCCACAAGGGCCCTATAGTTCGGTGATCCTAGAATACCATTGTGGCATAATCCATATTCTCTTGCCAAATATCAAGATGTCCAGGAACCGACGCGAAGCTCCTCCAACCCTGGGGAAGAAAAGTAAGAAAGCAACGAGAATGTAGCAAAGGGAACGGCTAAGGTTCTCTCCCCCTTTACGTTTATATAGAAGGGGATAGGATTTCCTCTCCCAGTTAGTTATGAGATCAAAGAGGCGCCAAATCCCCCGTCATCATAGCCGAATGGACATTCCATCGGGAGGCGAAGGGGTAGTCGGCACCAGAGTTATCCAAGACGTCATTTCTGCTAGCTTTGTCACATCCAAGTGCACAAAGTGAGACACATGGGCATCGAACATGTGATACGATGAGTAAAAATGTGAAAGGATGCCATGACGTTCCATTAAGGGGTGTCCTTTCACCGTACATCGTCAACTCGCCTTCTGCTCCGCCAACTCCCTGGCGTTTCCCCCGGAACCCGTTCACCTCACACCACTCTCACTCTCGAATCTCAAGATTGAGAGTAGGGAGCAGTGATGGGCTTGGGTTTCAGCCCAATTAGGCCCAAGAAGAGAAGGCCCACGGGCCCGCGGCCCACAAGCGATCACGTGGAAAAGTCACATGAACTTCAATAACCCCCCGACGGGTAAGCGGGGGCCAAAGATCCCGAGTAGAGGGCATGAGTTCACATGGGAGTTAATGTTGGGTTCTCGTGTTTCTCCGGATCGTAAAACGCAGCAGAAAATAAAGATTAAAATATTGCGATCCGTTCCCGTTTCAAAAATCGAAAATCGATTATCGGATAATCGAAGTCTTACCGTGTGCGGATTCGAATCCGCAACCGATCGGTTCCGTCGATGTGACACCACAAGCCGCGCAAGCGCCTGGCCTCTAGCGGAGTCCACGCGATTCTCCTCGCGACGGATATCCTCACGTTCGTCGTTCTTTGCAGCCCTTGAAGTCTCCACCGTTTGTCACAATGATCGCCGCAAAGTTCGGACGATTTCGCATCGAACGGGAGTCGGAGAAGCGGCGGAGTAGATCCGGGGATCCCGATTCTTTTGGGGCACCAGAGAGAGAGAGAGAGAGAAAGAGAGGAAGGGCGATTAGGGTTAGCAACAGCTTGGCCTGCTCAGCCCGCTCGCTACATTTTATACTAACCGCACGGTTTTTCATAAAAACCCCCGGTTAATATAAAATCCACTTATTTATCCATCGCCTTGAGAATCATTTGCGTGTGACCCTCTAGGCCTAATAACCAGTCCGGTTAATAACCCAATGACTCTTCACTGGCCTGATTAATCAATTAACAACCCATATTAATTAATTAATTAATCAATCGATGTCGAACATCAAATTCGATCGGGCCTCCGATCACGTTGGGTGCCAAGCAACACCACGTAAACCCGGAAGGTATCGGGGTTAAGTAACCACTCTTGGAACCTTTCTGCCGACAGTTACTGCGTAGATATAATCCTTCATTCGTACAATGCTCTCGAGTCGACTCATAGTATGGTGTATTGTCAAACCCTAACCGGTCAACTCACTTGTATTGGATACCGTTGATGAATATCGAAAAACTCATTTTCCGATATTATCGTCCGCCCTGGCCAGGGACTTTTACGCATCCTTCCTAGAACATTCTCTCTCATCGTACCGAGAGCGAATGATTCCTTATTGACACATAATTCCCTTCGACGGTATTCCGCTATACTCGATCCTTGGCTGTTTAGAATTCCATAGTTATAAATTCATAAACCAAGGTCAAAGCACAGAAATCCACCGATAAGGTGTCCTTGGTGTCTCAGGTCTGAGGACCATCCACGCAACTGCGACAATAGAATCAAGCTGGTTGACAGTAAGGTACAATACCATCCAGCGATTCAGTCGGATCAGTTCAGTGAACTCATTATCTAATGAGCACCTACATATTCGCCTTAGTGTCTCCACATAAGTGACTATGAGATCAGTCACCCTCATCGTATGAGCAGGAGTAATATGTACTAGTCTAACCGGATATCCGATGTCCTTCTTGGATATCCTCCGACTATAAACTATTAAGAATATATGTGTTTAAGTGATCAGTCTCACTAGTATGATCTCATCATAATCTGATCACTATCGCATATATTCACGGACTTCATTATGAGACGATAATAACGAATTATACATAATGAATTTAATGCCATTATATATCAATAAATGAATGAGATTACAAAGTCATACTGGCTTGTAGGCCACCTAAGACTAACAGTTAACCTCCAAGGGGGCCATCTCCTTTTAAGTAGCGTCTCCTAAGAGAAAAACTGACCTTTGGGAAGATGTTCCCGACTCCCGAGAGAGCTGGAGTCTCAGGATTCCAAGTCCCTTGCTTCGATTGGGCAAGACAATGGCCTCCAAGGCCCAAAGACCAAGACCCCGACTTCCTAGAAGGTAGAGGCTCTCAGGACAAATCGAATCCTCCCACTCCCGCTAATTAGCAGGAATCACGGTCAATGCACCGCAAGGGCCAGTTCAAAGGCAGGGCCCCATGATCTTCCCCTGAGATGGAGAGAGAGGATCATGCATCCTAGTCCGGAGGCCCACGATCCCCTCAATTAGGGGACCAAAATCATGGATTATCCAGGAGTTGTTACGAGACTACCCTGATTGCCTTCTTCTTCTTGTAGGTCCGTGTATCTGTGCATCTTCCTCAATACAAATTCTATCGTGACGAATAGTCAGAGATTGGATCAAACGGTCGTAAGTGTCGGACCAGTTTTTGACCGCTATAGAAAGGAAGAAAGTACAAATAAGAATGTGGGCTTGAGTTTTTTTTTTTTCTTTTGATTTTCTCAAACACACGTATTCTAATTTTTATTCTTAAAATCACAAGTGAAAAACTCTCGTGTAATATAAAGAATTTTCATGAAGTTTGGGGAAGGATGACACCTACTTACTTACCTTCCCCACCTTAACCTAGGTAATACACAAATAAAGACATAAATAAAGAGATGAGATTCTTTGAACCTTATTCTCCAGATTGCATAAGCTTTACTTACATTGGTCAGGAACGAATTAATCATTGCGAATGAGCACACACTCTAAATTATTTTTGACTCGTTCAATCTGAGATCGGATTTAACGGATATGCCGAACACAATGAGGCTCATCATAAAAAACTTTAAAAAATAAAAAAATTAGACTTTCTACTGTAGCCGTCGGATCTAGTCTGATCGGACCGCGTCAACAAGTAGTGAATTAAGAATTCAGCATAAGGGCTGAGAATTAAACTCATCCAAAGTCGCAATGAATCAAGAGAACAACTTGCTGCACTGATCGGCGGCAAATATGGCGGTGCAGATAAATTAAAAATAAATAAATTAATTAAATCCTTAGTGGTAGCCGACTCGACCGTATTATCTAATCTTGGATTAGACTAGCTAAAATAAATGAAAAATCAAAAAACGACCTAAATGAACAGTCAAATAAACAGTTAAAGGATTTCAAAAAGAATTCAAACTGCAGCCCCGGGTTACCCTCGGCGGCGCAGCAAGTTATCAGAGTCCTCTTAAATGACTGGGCACAATGTACCGGGTTCATAGAACCTCGTTCCTGGTGTTACAAACAAACAAGCAAACCACTGCATGCCACTCGATACTCAAAAGATAATCAACAGGACCTGCGGCAAGCAAACACACGAGCTGACATGGCGAGTAAAAGCGGGAAAAAAAACTAAGGACAGCAGGTCGCAGAGACTCAGAGAGAGAGAGCGCGCGCTCTCTTTGACTGGTACACGTGACCATTAAGACAAGGCATATGAACCTGTCGGTCAGGACCCCCAGGGTCACACGAGCACGACCCAAGCCAAGAATTAACGAGTACAAACGCATGCACAGTTGCACGTTTTTATTTTTTGTTTTTTTGTTTTGAACATGGCGCAGACGGCCTAGGACCAAATTACTCTATCCCAAAGACCCGAGATCGAACCCAGGACTCCCCCCAACCCCAGTTCCCCTCCAAATTACACAGTTGCACGTTAGCAAGCCCCACTAACCCATTGATATGTATCCATATAGAATCAAACATATACTACTCTCTCCTCTCTCTCTCTTGTTACTTATATATAGATTAGAAGAAGAGATGCAGATAATATTAGGGTAAAACTTAACAGCTGTGGGATATTTGGGGGACACCAAGCACCAAAACAGACAAACCCACAACGCCATGAGACCAAAACGAGCAGTACCCAAGTGGGAACACACAGACAAGTGCTCCAAATCACATACTTTGAGGGAGGGGAGAGAAAAGGTTTATTTATACATGTATGCACAGACGAGAGATTCTTAACAACGTGTAAGGTGTAGAAGACAACAGGGAGATCATATCATACAGCTACACCCATCTGTTGGAGCTACAGAAGAATTTGGCAGGCGAAGGTGGAAGGCAAAAGCATGGTGGGCATATGCTCACCTCCCTTCTTGGCTTCTTCTTCTTCTTCTTCTTCTACCACTCTGTCTTCTTCTATCTCTCCCGAAAGAATAGCTAAATAATTAAACTTGTGTTGGTGGGTTCCTCCATGGCCGTGTAACAGTGTGTAACAGTGTTGTTGCTCCCTCCAAGCTACATGATTGGTACGTGGTGGTGGTTTGCTTCCTAGCTAGTCTTTCTCCTCTCTGGCTTCCTGCAAGCTCATGTCCGTCACCAGGTAGTCGCCGTCGACGGAGGGGGCGGCGGTGGAGCCGACGGTGGAGCCGGCCTGGATCTCCTTGAACATGGCCATGACCTTGAGCATGGTGGGCCGCCGCATGGGCCGGTCGTCCAGGCAGGCGCAGGCGACTTTGAGGTGCTCCCGCAGCTCCGGCTCCAGCGACGGGTCCTCCCGTAGCAGCGCCGGGTCGAGCACGTCCACCAGCCGCACCCGGGAGTGCTGCTTCACCCACCCCACCAGGTTGTTGTTGTCCCCGAAGTCGCACGAGTCCGTGGGCCGCCGCCCTGTGAGCAGCTCCAGCAGCACCACGCCGTAGCTGTACACGTCCCCCTTGGTGGAGCACCGGAAGCTCTGGTAGTACTCCGGGGGCACGTACCCTGGGGTGCCGGAGAGGGTGGAGACGCTGAGATGGGTGTCCATGGCGCTCATCAGCCGGGCCATGCCGAAGTCGGAGACCCGCGCCTCCAGGTTGCAGTCGAGCAGCACGTTGCTGGACTTCATGTCGCGGTGGATGATGTGGGGGATGCAGTTGTGGTGGAGGAATGCGAGGCCCCGGGCGGCGCCCACCGCTATCTTCCTTCTGGTCGCCCAGTTGAGCCGGATGCCCGTCTTCTTCCGGTCGTGGAGCACGTCTTCTAAGCTGCCGTACTTCATGTATTCGTAGACGAGGAGGCGCTCCTCACCGACCTTGCAGTAGCCCAGGAGGGGCACCAGGTTGCGGTGCTTCACCTTGCCGATGGTCTCCATCTCGGCTGTGAACTCCCGGTCGCCCTGGCCGCTGATGCGGATGAGCTTCTTGACCGCGACGACGCTCCCGTCCTTGAGCTGGGCCTTGTACACGTCGCCGAACCCGCCAGAGCCAATGAGGCAGTCGCTGGAGAAGTCATTGGTGGCGTCGAGCAGGTCGGCAAGGGTGAGCTTCTGCAGAGGCGCCTTCGGCTCGAAGGTGGCGAGGCTGATGCTGAGGGCCTCCTTGGTGAGCGTCAACTTCCATGCCGTGGTGTTGCCGGCACCCCCCGAGTGCGTCCTGCTGCTGTCCATGTAGCCGTCGCGGGAGAAGCCGCTCCCGCCGTGGTCGTCCTTCTTCCGCCGCCGCTTCCTGCTCTCCACCGCCAGGAAGACCAGTCCCAGGATGAACAGGAGGGAGATGAGCAGCCCCATGGCCACGCTCCAGGCGAGGGAGGCCTGCCTCCGGTTAGACCTCTGGTGGCGCGCGTCGGTGGAGGTGGAGTTGTCCTCGCAGGGCGGGAGGGGGAACCCGCACAGCCCCGAGTTGTTCATGTACCGCGTGGCGTTGAAGGTGGCCAGCTGACCCACGACGGGGATGGACCCGTTGAGCCGGTTGTTGGAGAGGTCGATCTCGGCGAGCATGGAGAGGCCGGAGAAGGTGGCCGGGATCGGGCCCTCCAGACCGTTGTGGGAGAGGTCGAGGACACCGATGCTCTTGAGCTTGCCCAGCTCCAGGGGGATGGGGCCGGAGAGCGCGTTGTGGCCGAGGTTGAGCACCATGAGGTAGTACATGGAGCCCAGCTCCGGCGGGATCGCCCCCGCCAGCTGGTTGTAGGAGAGGTCGAGGAAGAGCATGGAGCCGTTGTTGTTGAACGTGTACTGGGTGCTCCCCATGTAAACCCTGGTGAAGTGGCAGGACCGCCGGGTCGGCACCCTGCTCAGCTGCTCCTGCCGGATGCCGGCAAACTCGAGTAGGTTCCCGGCACCGTGGCACTCGCTGCTCCCATCGTTCTTCATGTACACGTACCTCTTCCCGGCGACCAGCCCCACGGCGATACTGCCCGACTGGTTCGCCAGCACCGGCGGGATGCTCCCGTTGAGCTGGTTGCTGTTGAGGTCGAGCCAGATCAGGCTTCGACAGTTGCCCAGCTCCGGGGGTATCGGCCCCGAGAAGAAGTTGTTGCCCAGCTTGAGAATGGCGAGGCTGGCGAAGAGCCCCAGCCATGGAGGAATGGGGCCGCCGAGGTGGTTCCCCGAGAGAGAGACCCAGTTGAGGCTGGTGCAGTTGCTGAGGCCGGCGGGGATGGTCCCGGTGAAGCTGTTGTCGTCGAGGATAAGGTTCTCCAGCTGCTGCAGACGCCCCAGCTCGCTGGGGATCTCCCCCTCCAGCAGGTTCTGCCACATGATGAGGTCCTTGAGCTGGGAAAGCTCCCCCAGGGAGGCGGGGAGCCCCCGCTTGATGTAATTGAAGCTGAGGTCGATGGAGACCAGCTTGGAGCAGTTGCTAATGGTGGGGGGAATCCCCCCGGTGAACAGGTTGTTCTGCAGGTAGAGCTCTTTGAGACTGATGACGCCGGGGCCGCGGCACAGCCCCGGCGGAATCGCCCCCACCAGGGTGTTGGAGCTGAGGTCGAGCAGCTCCAGCCCCGGCAGCTCCGGCAGCAGGTCGGGGAACCCGCCCGAGAACTTGTTGAAGGAGAGCACCAGCCTCTTGAGGGCGCCCATGGCCGCCAGGGTCCCCGCGAGGACCTCCCCGGAGAGGTTGTTGTTGGAGAGGTTGATGGATTCCAGAACGGAGCAGCGGGAGAGGTCGGCGGGGAGGGCGCCAGAGAGGTTGTTGAAGGAGGCGTCGAGATCGACAAGGCTGCCGCAGGCGCCGAGGAAATCCACGGGGAGCTCCCCGGCGAGGTGGTTGTTGGAGAGGTTGAGGTAGGCGAGGCCCTCGCACGCGGCGAAGGCGCCGGGGGCGACGCCGGAGAGGGCGTTGGAGGAGAGGTCCAGGCGCTGCAGCACCGAGCAGTTGCCCGCTGCCGGGACTGGACCGTCGATGCCGCTGTCGGCCAGGTAGAGCTCGCGGAGGGCGGCGCCGGAGGAGAAGACCCATTCGAGGGGCGCCCCGCCGGAAAGCCGGTTTAGCGAGAGGTCAAGGACTTCCAGCCCCAGCCGACCGCCATTTCCGGCGCCGGCGAGGGAGAAACCCAGGGAGTTCCCCGAGAGGTTTAAGCTCTTCAGGGAGGTGCAGGCAGCGGTCAAGGCCGGGATTTCCGCCACGGAGCCCCGGAGCCCGTTCCCGGAGAGGTCGAGCTCGGCGAGGCGCGCGCCGCAGCGGAAGCCCGTCGCCGGCGCGAGGTCCCCAGTGAGGTTGGCCCGCCTCAGCGAGAGGCTCTCCAGGTGCTCGAGAGCCAGCAGCGAGGAGGAGACGGCGCCGAAGTCAGCGTCCACGGGGAGGTCCTCGAGGCGGACGGCGGCGACCCCGGAGGCCCTGCAGGAGACGCCGAGGAAGGTGGTGCAGGGGTCGCCGCGGGGCTGCCATGTGGGGAGGACCTGGTCGGGTCTGGGGAGGGAACTCTTGAAGGAGAGCAGCAGCTGCAAGTCTCCCTGGGCAGCACTGCTACTGGAAGCAGAGAGGAGTAGCAGGAGGAAGAGGAAGAAGATGAGAGAAGAGATGGAAGAACAGGACGGCATAGAGGGGCTTCTGGTCTTCTCTCTCGTCATGGCCATTGCCTTCTGCTACGTCTCCTTCTCTGCCATCCGGGGAGGGAGGGAGAGCCAGAGAGAGAGAGAGGTGGCGGCGGTGGTGGAGAGAGTGGGATGGAGGGTGGAGGAGAAGGGACAAAGAGCAGTGTGGGGTCACATAGCATGTGACCAGCTGTGGGATTAAGCGAACCATCATTAATTGCGAAGACGTGGGGATTATTAAATGGGTCTGCTTCTGGAGGGTCACCGGGACACCGGGGTTTCTATTGGCGAAAGATGACTCATGATGAACGTCGGCTTCACAATCCTTGACCAATGGGGTTTGGAGTCTTCTGACTCTGACGGGTGGAGTCGGCGGGTTCCAAGGAAATTGCGCTACGAGGACGCCCCCACTACACGGGCGGCTCAGATTTGACGGGCTTCTGCGTGATCAGTCGGGCGGAAGTCGTTTTCCAGGGCGTGTTTGGGAACAGGGAAAACACTGTCGGGGCTCAAGTGAGCACGCCAGTCTTGGTATTTTGTGGGAGGCGGAGTCCTGTGCGCACGCCAGCAAAGCGGCTCTCTCCAAGATTTGGAGCTCCACAAAGGGGGATCCCATATTGCACCTGTTTGGCGCTTTCCCATAGAAGATTAAAAAGTTGCATGCACTCTTTTTGGACTTTGGCCGCCCATCCTCTCCTTACCCTGCAATTTTCTTAAGACAGGAATTGAGAAAATTTTCCGCACGTTGATGTGTTTGGATTCTAAGGATTTGTTGGCGAGCAACTTTGTTTAACAAAAATAGATGAACATAAAGTAATATTTGCTGCAATATCTCTACATTGCAATCCACGCAAAATGCAAGGCAGGGGGCAACAATCGTCCAATGAGGGGATGTCGATTTTTTATTTTTTTATTTTGTTTAAATTTTTTAAATTTTTTAAAACATCCGATCAAAAATCAAACGGCACAGGCTGGTCGTTCAGTTCAACCCTGACTTGACTGTATTTTTTTTTTGAAAAAAATTGGATATAGATCTCAATTTGTGTAAAAAAGTTTTTTTTTTTTAAATATACAACCAGGTCAAAACCAACTCGAGCAACCCGGCAAGACAATCTGATTTTTGATTGGACCTCTAAAAAAATTAAAAAAAATCGAACAAAAAATAAAAAATAAAAAATAAAAAATCGACGTTCCCCACCAAATTGGATTGCTCGGCAGCCGTCTGTTGCCCTACTGGCATCTGAGACGACAGCGTTGTCGGTTGGGTGGGTCAGGAGGAGCCGAGCTTTGGGTTGGCCCGAGTGGGTGGATCCATTGCCATACTCCAAGCGTTGATCGAAGATTTTATTTCCTTTTTGCTTGATGTTGTTGCCCTACCAAAAGCTTCAAATTTTGACCCAGTGTTACAAAGTGGTAGGGCTGAACTCAACACGCAGACAAGCTCTTGCGTATCTGCTTGTTTTTAATTTTGAACCTGTCGGAAACTTAAGTGGTTAAGTCCCCATGCTGTTGTTGCATTAGAGATGCATTAAGATTAGTGTTTTGTGATGGAGAACAACAAAGGCTATTGGAACTACCGAAATTATCTTGAAGCTTTGTTGCAATCTGTTTTCCACTCGGTCAACAGATTTTCCTAAAGTGTTAACACATTTTCTTTTTTCAGATTTCAAACGTTAACAAATCCTCCCCTTATCTCATTTTCACACACCCCAAAGGCTAAAAGATCTATCCTACCTTTCTTATTTTCCTTCAAACAGTATCGCACAGCCACGTGTCCGACACTTCTCAATATAAGTGATTCAATGCGTGCATTTTCTTCCCGACTATATGTCAATAGTTGTTTATGACTTTCAATTTATACATATTCAATATTATTATTTACTTTTAAAATTTTTTTAATTTGAATTTCATACATTTATAAACAAATTTATGTTTTCCTTATTACATGATACATTACATTTTCGTGTTCGCATGTCTTATTATAAAATATTTGCTGAGTCAGACATCCATCTATATCCCACAGATCATAAATTCTATCACAGCTATCGTTAAGGGTGATGCTCTCATTGAGACTCCCTTTACATGCTCCTCAGGTCGATCAATTTTAGATAATGCATCAACTTCTTTATAGGAATAGACTTCGTCAGAGGGTTCACCATGTTTCATTGTATGAATCTTCTCCACAACCACTATAATATGACATCACAAACAGAGGGACGTTTGGCATTGAAAAAGAAAGGGTGTTCTGATTGGGTCAGCAATCAGCGGAAAGGTAATTCGGTTAGCTAATTTCCTTCGCTCCTGGCATCAAAAAATCATCAGAATATTGTAAGACCGGACTTAAATCAAAGGAGAATATGTGCAAATTAACGTACAGATGGTAAAGGTGGTACGCATGCTATTTCATTTTTAAAAAGGCATATTGACAATTGAATTCCCAACAAAGATGCATATGCAATCAAACTTTTACACCACATTAACTAACCCCGTACATTCAACAGTTAAGAGAGGAAATTAACTATTAACCAACTATGTTCAACAGGTAACCGAGGAAATCAAGTATAGACTAGACATAGCTATATAGACCCATTACATACCATATAAGAACAAACGGATGGAAGCAAATTGAACAATATACTAAGACCAGGTGTCTATAAATGTATAGAACACGGTGGCACATAAAGCTGAGACTTGAGATCAGGCCTTCACCCACAGATTAAGGGCCTGAGTTTGGCTGTTAGGACGTCAGGAGGAAACAACAAGAACACCATGTTCTTGAAATTTCCTCATGAAACTTGCTGCTAAGTAACACCAGCAAACGAACCTTCAACAATCACTGGGTCACGGAGGAATGCAAATCTGAAACCAACATCACCTTATGTTCGTCAGTAGTAATCTTCGAAGACTGACACCCACAAACCAATTCCTTCAGCAATTCACTTTGTCTAGCTGATGAAAATCCGAGAATAACAACTTACTTCCTCTCAATACGGTTCATGAGTAGGGCTGTCCGCATGCATGTCCATAGACGTGTCATTGGAACCAAAGGAGTTATCATTTGATCCAAAAGAACTGGCATCCCGGTTCATTTCATTGTTCCGAGTTCCATTTCCAGAGGGTAACGCACTGTTGGGATAGAACCCCACAGCCTGAGCCACTTGATAAGGTTGGAGGCTCCGCCGAATGGGACTGGAAAGGGCATTTGAGAAAACAGAATTCTTGGTTTGATCAGCTTGTCCCGTCCGAAGGCCATGCCCAGATTGTGCTTGCCCAACCAACACTGAAGAGCCTTGGGATGTTGAGTTAATAAAGTGCGAGTTAGGTTGAGAAAGCTGGTGCTGAGAGTGTAATCTGGGGGACAAGGATGCCTCATCTCCCCCATAATCAAGCTCATTCTGCAAGGACCAGGAAAACATAAAGAAAAATTAGCAAAAGCAATGATTGGAAGATTCATCTCACTATGCCGTGAAAGAAGGATCAAAAGAACTTCAATCAAGACAATAATCTCAGCTCTGCTGAAGTCAACTCTATGATTCCTAAACCACCTAGGGAAACTATTTTGTGCTAGCGCTGTCAAAACGGGTATCAGATCCGGGACAATCATGATCAGAGAATTCTACACTCTGCCTTCTAACAAAGTTCTGAATCATGATCAGAGAATGCATACAAATTCAGAACTATAAAGACTCTGATTCCCTTTGTTCAATCAAATCAATCGTCCCTTAAAGGGAAAAGCATAATAAAAGGCTGTCTTGGCATTTGATTTAAGGTCAACTTTTGCAGACCGCTTGCCGACCTGCAACATAAGTACCTCAAAATTGGGACCACAAGCCCGCTATGTGGCAATTGGCACATATGAAGGAACTAGCTTGGGGACAGATCCTTGGTAGGTTGACTACATAAACAGTGGACAAAGGAAAAGGGAACAAAAAGCTGAGAACATGAACATATGAGAGATTGGATCCCCCTTCCCCAAATAAAAAATAACAATAACAGGAAAAGGACCAATAATGCTCAACATGACAATGAAAATAAATGCATTAGAAAATGGCAGCCCACAAGGTATAATATATATGGACTAAACCTAGATGTTCAAGCCCCAACGGAGATTCTTTGTTATAGCATCTTTTAGTATTAAATTCTTCTTTATTCTTTCATTGGTCATCTCCCAACCTCTATAGTTGAAAATGTATCCTTCTCCCATTTCTTAAACCTAACCGAAAATTTTAGGGCATGTGATGGATAGGGTCAAATCATTACTCTCATTTTTATCCCATATTTTCAAGTGTTGTTTTGTAGGATCAAATAATCATTCTCTCATTTTATCCAGTAGTAGCATTATAGGGGGAACTCCCATGATACTTCCAGATCTGCTAACCAACATCAAGTCGCAATTCTGCAACACAATTTGTGACTCAATCATCCACTCTTTGCTAATAGTTTCCTTGGAGTAGATCATAAACCACTAGATCAAATTTGCATCTTCCATGACACCATCCAAACTGCAGCTAAACATTCTATGGTTTACCTTCCTGGTGGCCAACTATCTGATGAAACTTCTGATGGACTGCTTTCTTAAACATCCGTGTAAAGAGCCGCAGGGAACACCCCCCCCCCCCCCCCCCCCACCGGGGAAAAAAAAGGGAGGAGGTACCACCTCTAGATTGTTGACATCATGCAGGATAAACAGTGGAAAAAGCCCACAGAAACCTTCTATCTTCACGTGATAGCAGACACGGACTGATTTGGGCAACGGTTTTTTGTCACTGACATGAAGTCCTAGATTGGATATATAAAAATGGAGTGATGGGCTCAAAGACAGCAACATCACCAAGCACAAGTTTGTACTAGAAATAAATCGTCAAGTGTTTATAGGAACAAATTGCCATGGACTCATCGACATTGGGTCGGTTTAGATCCAAACAAGGATCTAAGGATTTGATTGTGTTCTAATTGGTAATCAGCCTGATGTCAAGCCTAGCTTCTGGCCATAAACATTGAGTCTATCAAAAGCCCATGAGGCCAATCGCCAGTTAGAAACTATCCTCTTGGTTGCAGTCAATGCTCACATAACTAGGACCAATGTCAACGGTTCCCTATATTTTGGAAAGAGTAGGGTGTGCATTACTTGGTTCAAACCCAAAAGTGGAAGCAAACTAAGCCAACTTTATATTTGAAAAAAAAATTGGCTTGGTTCAATTTCGGAAATTTTTGAACCAAAAACAAGCTGAATAGTGAATACACTCAAATACATTAATATACATATAATTTTATTACTACACATGAATATACATGTGTATATCATAATCTTCCTAGTACATACATGTACATATTATCATAAAAATGTTTTCCTTAGTTTATTTCCCAGAAAACATGATCATGTGGTAAAGGTAGAAATTATATTAGAAACCAAACCACAGTTGTCAAGGTGCTTAGCTAGGTGGAAAGGTTTTTTTTCCAGGGCAAACAGAAAAATGGACCCTGAGAAAGGCAGGCCCAAGCAACGCCTTAAGCATGCCAGGTGGGCCAGTGTGGCACCTGAGCCCATGTATTGGGCGCTACTACACCTACAAAATGTCATATGTACATAAGATGTGAATGACCTGGCCTGGGCCCTAGTTTCTCAAACTATCGTCATCTCAGCCACCTTTATCCTCTCACCTTCCTTATCTCTGGGCACTTCCCCAAGCGAGCCAGTCCAACACTGACAAGAACCACACTGATACCAATGATAAGCTGTTTCTTTGCTCCAATGTCCACAATGAGGTGATGAGCTCCTCTTGCCGATGCTGGTGGAGCCTAATGATTCCCTCAAAGTGTGGATGTGCCCCTCTCGCCCATTATTTTTTAGGTATCCCTCCCTCCCTACACATGTATGCATGGCCAGAAAAACAGGAAGTTTCTAGAGACAGACAATTATGCGTATGACACAACGTATTTTCTAAGTAATGATATCTCTGTCACAAAATCATGACTTGTAATTTTTACATTCTACATATAGTTCTTGTTATCTTTTATGCTAGTCATTTAATGTTATTTATGTCCTAATTTTAGAGTTAACTATGGCCATGGTGTTTATGAAGGTCCCCACCTAGGCGCCCATCGGCAGGCATCTAAGCGCTAAGGCGCACAGGGACATCAAGTATGCTTGGCATTTGGTTCAGTCTGGTTCCATTTCTACGAATAATTCAGTTTGGTTCAGATTGGAAAAACATTGCCACAAACCAGAACAAACTGAAGCATGCACACCCCTCAGCGAGAGCCTAGATGAAAAGGGGAAGAGCGACAAGTTTGATATGGATGTACGCGACCATCTCCAGGCAACCATTAGCTAGAAGTGAGTTGAAAAATAATTCTCATTCCACAAGATGAATATGAAGTGCTTTCCTAGAAACATAATCACCATTTATATTTTTGTCTGGTAACTTAAGTAAAAATAATCTTCTCTAACCTGAGTAGCTAAAAAGTCATCTAACAGAAGTGATGAAGCTAGCCCATCATCTTTTGTGATTTCAGTTTGAGCATGCTTTTTTTCAGTTAAAGTGCTTCTTTTTAAAGGGATACTTATTTAGGCATGGAAGCATGCTATTGTTTCATGTTATTTTGGACTTTACACTGGGAGGCATTCTAGTTTCTTATTTAGATTTTGATCCTCCACATCAACCCATGGTTGGTGTCAATTACATTCCTCTCACAAAGGAAAACTCTTCATTACCTTCATATTAAGGACACCTAGGAGAATAGTGCAATACAAATGGTCTGAGTAAGAAAATGTTCCATATATAGTACACCATTGGAAGTCCAATGGTGGCCTGAGTTTTTGGACATGAAATTGGATGTTGAGTCCCATGGACCATTGAAAGTCCAATGATCACCTAGTTGACAAGGCGTTCCCTCATGCCCAAGGCGACCTGGCGCCTAGGCTAGCAGCCATTAAGGCACTTGCCAAGGGCGCCTAGGGGCACCCAGCCCACTTAAGACTCACACAGCCTGCCTTGTTGCAGAAACAACCAGCCTTTTTTGTTTATTATAGTCATTAGAAAGAAGTTGAAGGGTATTTTCATATAATTGATCATATTTACATCAAAAACGGGAAATGGATGATCAAACTTCCCACTTTGCATGGAATTCTTCTGCCAAGGGGGTTCGTTCCCTTTCCTTTCCTCCTCTCAAATTTAGACATTCAACTGTGCTATTGTTTATTTAAATATATGATATATCCTATATTTATCTTTCTTTCTTTACATGGCATGATCATTTAACTTATAAATTTCAGGTTGAGTTGTTTTTTTTCATCTTGATTGACATACTTCAAAGTTCTTATTGATTTTTTCCTTATTCATTTGTTAATATTTGTCATTTATTCTATTTTTTCCTTTTACACCACAAATATATGTTGAATAATGTGAATGATACCTTTGCATGCAAATAAAAAAAGAATTTATATGGTGGAAAATGTAAGATAGTAATTCTCTTGAAACACACTAGGTTATATAAACTAGACTTCATTTAGGTGCCTCACCTTGTGTAATGACCCAATCACGAGTTAGGCAAGAGGAGAGGGATACCTATAAGAAAGGACTACCCACAAGTGAAGCGGTGTGGAGCTGCGATGGTGTGGGGCTACCACTACGACTAGGGGCTGGGGCGGGAATGAACCGGATTATTCATGTATCGGAAAACAAAAAAAAGTTTATGGGCTATATATGTGAGATTTGTATCCATAACTTGTGAGGCAGCTTTTGGAGACAAAATCGTGCGAGCTTGGCCCAAAGCGAACAATACCTCACAAAGATTGTATCGGATTGTTACAGAATGGTATCAAAGTGGGACCCATGTAGTACGATATAAGCTGGTTTGGGGACAAACCATGCGGAAGTTGATAGGCCCGTAATGACCCAATCATGAGTCAGGCAGGAGGAGAGGGCTACCCATAGGAAAAGGCTATCCGTAGGAAAGAGCTACTCAGAATTCAAGCGATATGGACCTATTGTAGAACCACCACGGTGTAGAGCTACTACTGCGACTGGAGGCTGGGGCGAGAATGAACCGGACTAATCCTATATCGAAAAACAGAAAAAAGTTACTGCATTATATATGTTAGATTTGTATCCACAACTTGTGAGGCGCCTTTTGGAGACAAAACCGTACATGTTTGACCCAAAGCGGACAATACCTCATAAGGGTTAGATCGAATCATTACACCACATAGTTGAAGGTGTCACCTCCTCCTTCCTCCTCACCCTCCTCTTCTCCTCCTAGTGGAGCTCGTGGCCAGTAAAGTATGTGCCATGCCAAAGCTCCCTGCGGAGGAAACGGAATGGCGTCTTCAGCTCCACCTTACACCCCGATGTTTGCTATGTGGCCATCGTTGAGAACTTGCTGGCTTGGTCACCACCATCGACTGGATGGACCACTTCTAAATTGAGAAGCTCCGCGACACCTAGGTGCCGGCCTGCCCCACTTGCAAGGTGCACATGTGGGTGTTCGTGGGACATTTTAGTCCAACATTGTGAGTTTGAAAAAGTAGAGTACCCAACTTTTCTTTAAATTCGACAGATGCCCTCACTTTCCTTTGTCTTGGCCGTTTGAACCGACATTAACCATATGTTAACTTGGTCTTTGACTTGAGTTTATTCGTTATTGAGCCTAGTTCGAGCTGAGATCGAGCTCAATGAATTTTTGACAAGCGGAGTTTGAGTCGATGAAGTGGGCTCATGGTAGGCTCAGGCTTGAACTCGAGCTCGAATATTTGCGGTCGAGTCGAACTTGAGCAAGCAAAAACTCGACTTGGCTCGGCTTGTTGCCACCCTTAAGTAAGGCGGTAGGCCACCGCCTTGATCACCTTGGACGGCTTTACAACAATGTCATGGTCATAGGTCACAATTGCGAGTCAGCAGGTGCTTAAAGTCATTGGAAGTCGGACAAATTTCAGATGTGTGACTGTAGACACAGACAACCATCGACAGTCAAAAGCGGCCCAAGTCCTTGGCTCTTGGCCTCTTACGCCAGTTAAGTCCTTCAGGCACCTGCATCTGTTTGGTAACCCACCAGTCACTTCAATCTTGAGGCTTAGGAAAATTTCAAGAAAACTGGTTTATTGGAAGCCATCTTGGGTTAACTAGTACCATCCACTTTCAAGAAAAAAAATCATTGGGTTAACCCATGGTAACCATTGATCCAATTTAAACTTGGGGATAGGGCACTTGAGAATCCCCATAGGTGGCATAATGCACAAGTGACTTGGGCAATTTTTTTCTTTCTTTTTTTTTTAATGTGGATGGTATAACTTGTATTATAAAAGGAAGAAGAAAAGTAACAAAGTACAAGTAATAAGGGGCAAGCAACAAAAAACCCCTTTACGAAACACCAAGGTGGTGAAACGAACCTCCTAAGTCTACCTCTCCCCCAGACAAAAAAGAGAGGAGTTACAATCGTCCAAATAACATGAGCTCCTTGCCCATAATCTGACATGATCACAATTGTCCTAACAATTCTATTGTTATGTTCAGTCCACAAGGCCCATACAGTTGTATGGAGGATCAGCCACCAGAGACATCGATCTTGTTTCAGAGGCCAATGTAAGAACTTGCAAAACAATACAGGGATACACACACATACACACACACACACGCACACACATATATATAATTATATATATACATATAATTTCAAGGGTTCAAAATACAAGAAAAGAATTAAAATAAGAAAGCCTAGTTAAGTCTTTTAAAACCACCAAAAGAAATGAAGGAGGGTATGTTTAAACAAATATAAAGATATAAAACTAAATTACTTAGGGTAGAAAAACAAAATGATCAAAAAGATAGGGGTTTATTTATAAAGTTCCTAATGGGCGTAATGGGCCTTAAGTTTGGGCTTTGTAATGGACTATAAATGGGATATTAATGGGCTGAAATTAGTGGGTATTTAACAGATCTTTAACGGGTTACGAATGGGCTGCAATGGGCCATTTAACTGGACTTTTATTGGGCTTGGCTAATGGGCTAGTGGGCCTATTTTACAGGACCTAGTCTGAGTGGGCCAGCCCAATGCCAGCTGGAGCCAGCTTGAACCAGTTGGCCAGCACTCAAAGGGGAGCTGCCGCCTCCCCTTACCTGGCCAAACTGCCTACCTCCCTATATAAAGGGGACAGGCCGGCTGTTCTGCAGAACAAGAAAGAAAGAGGGGGAGAGGGAGGCGGTGTGGGGCAGAGAGAGGAAGGAGGGCAGAGAGAGGAGGGAAGGGGGAGAAAAATAAAGAGAGAGGCTGTGAGGGAGAGAGAAAAAGAGCTAGAGAGAGAGAGAGAAGCCTGTTAGAGAGAGAGGAGAGGGAAGAACAATGGAGAAAGAGAGGGGGAGCAGGGAGAAAGAGAGAGGGAGGGCGGAGGTAGGAGATTAGAGAGAGGAGAGGACTGTAAGAGAGAGAAAACAGTGAGAGAGAGAGAGAGTGAGATAGAGAAGGAATTTAAGAGTGGGGTAGAAGAAGTTGGAGAGGGGAGCGAGAAGAATAGGGGAGAGAGAGAGAGAGAGAGAGAGAGAGAGAGTTCTTGAAGAACCCTTGAAGGGAGATAGAAATCAAGGGAAGAAGGTTGCTGCTGGGTGCTCTTCCAAGTAAGGACAACGACGTCAGCTTAACTCCTCGTGGCATAGGAGTCTTCTCGAGCTCTAGCCTTAGCTTCTACAAAGTAGGATGATACCTCTACATGTTATTCCCTTTGTTTTTTAGGTTTTCTAGTGGGACTAAAGGGAGGTGTAAATGCACGAAAGTAAGGGATAGTGTGTTTATTTATTTTCAAATTTTAGGTAGTTGTTAAGGAGTTAAGAATCGTGAAAAGAATATATTGTGTGCATCATACCACAACATATGTATATGCATATTTCAGCAAAGTTTCTCATGAATTTCTACGATATTTTGTTAGTAAAGTATGCTAGGGGTTTGCTACGTAGAATAAGAACATGATTCTTGATATGTTCCATGTTATTTCAGTACATTTACTGATCATTCATATATTGTTTATTAGAAAACATGTTAGAGTTTGATTATATCTACTTAATGAAGAGAACATGAGAGATTCACATGAACCCCACATGAAACATATGATGAAGTATCCTCCAATTCGGAGAACCACCACAAGAAGAACCTAAGTTGCATGTCTAACATGAAAAACTAGTTGGTAAACACATAAAAGACTCCGATAGATCAAGTCCATCTGAAGCTCACATGAGCTTGATGAAATGCTATGAAATTGAAGATGTGGTGTCTTCGGTTCCGTATATTATTTAGAAAGTATGTTATTATTATTTTATCATGAAATATGAAAGAAATCACGCCAATGATGACTCGAAGAAGGGGGGCAAAAGAACAAGACCAAGAACACTAGGAGGCACACTCTAGTGCACTCCCTATGAAGAATAGAATCATGAAAGAACTCATAAAATGAATTTAAGGCAAGCAAACCTTCATGATAAAAATGAAATAAAGCATAGAAGCCTTCTATAATGATGATGAACGGTTATGAAATGTACAACTGGTGTTTCCCTATAAAAATATGTCTTTCTTTTTATTAAAAAAAGAAGAAGTGACATCATTACTAGCGGGACAACAGCACGTCCCCTGAGGATAAGGGGATGTATGAAAAGCTCTCTAACGATGTGTGCCGCTGAGGCACGGAGCATTCCTTCTTTGGTTATAGTTCCAAAGTCTAAGTTCGGGACCTTGGCAGCATAAGATATAATTCCTACTTGAGTGCACTCATAGGCTAGGCATAGACGCTATAGTAGGAGTGAGTGAGCACACTGTGGACCCAACTTAATCCTTCCCAGTCTCCCTAATAGGTTTCCGAAGACTTACCGGACAGGTAGGCTGTAGGGTAGTAGGTGCATCAGAGAATGGCCTACTCACTATTATGATTGTTAGTTAATGATTATCCACATTATTGTGGGTTTAAAGGATGAGTCACCTTCGGTGTGAAAATCAACTATAAATTACTGACTTGTCTAGAAAGAAAGGGCTTAGTCTTGAAACCCGAAGATGATAGCTTGTAAAGAATAATTTCTATATTTTAAACATTCATTATGGCTACTACTAAAATATAATTTACCACTAATAAGAAATAACGGAAAAAGGAAAGGAAAAGTATGAAACCTGATCAATGTTAGATTATGATATCAAGTTATGATTGTTATTCATGTTTCATCCGCTACTTGTTTTAGTTAGAAATGTAAACATTACATGCATAGCATATTGCATCCCAAAAAGGTAAGCAAAATCATACATATGGGAGATTAAGAGAATAGGGTCGTGCGTGCGAGATAACAGTAGGGATGTATATGATCCCTACTGAGATCTCGATTAACGAGTTCTCATAAAAGATGAAATGATGTTTTTCAGGAGTAAGAGACAAAAAGAATAAGGTCAATATGTGATTGAAAAATTTAGGTATAGCTAATTTGTTTAAATTCTTAAGATATGTATTTCATTTATTGCACCTTTATGTTATATTACAGACATGTTATCATTGTTGCTCTTACATTTTTATACTTCTTATTATTTTGTTTTAGAATTGTGCACCTGCCGGAGGTCCATAATTAGGACTGTTACAGCCAATGTCTTCCCCAGGTAAGAAGAAGCTCCTCTTTGATTCAAACTGCCTAAAGCTCGCTCTGAGTTGGGTACACTTAAGCCGCCACACCTCTACTGCAAAGGAATAGGTGGTGAACAAATGATCCACGTATTCATCAGACTCACCACAAAGCATGGAATTCTAACATGGATCGGGAGGCCAGATCGGTACCCACCGATCCCGATCTGAATCGGGATCGGATCGGCCGGAATTGGCTGAAATTGGCTAGAATTGATCAGGATCGGCCAATTCCGGCCGGATCGGGACCCGTCGATCCCAATTCGAATCAGCCGATCCGGATCAAGATTGGCCGATTCTGCATTCTATGCCACAAAGGCAACACAATGAAGGCAAATCCTAAAGGAACCGAGCTAGCCTGTCACAAGTGGAGATTATGTTAAGAGAAGCTCTCCAGGAATTGCACTTTAGGTGAGCTTTTAACCTTCCAAACAAAGAGTCAAAAGAGTATCTGGTGCCCCCATCAGCAATCAGAGAGTAAGCGCACTTGGTTGAATGCCTCCCCTCCTTATCCCACCACCATGAACATTGATCAAGAGTGCTCGATCTACCTGGAAGGACTGCAACAACTCAAGTAGCTGTGTCAGCTCCCTCATCTCATCATCTCTCAAATTTCTTCTGAACACAGGGCACCAACACATGCTGGAGCCACCTCCTTCGACCATGTGAGAAACAAGCGTGGACTCCTCACAAGATATGGCAAATAACCTCAGGAAGATCTGGCTGAGTGGTTGAGAAGTACACCATCTATCCTTTCATAAAGGAGATAGTCTGCCATTACCCAAAATTATTTGTTACCCGACAATGACCACATTTACAATGACGAGAATACACTTCCAAACCGGTAAGACATTGTAGGTTAATTGCAGAATCAAATCCCAAACCCTTGAGTTGGCATAATATTTCTGAGAGATCATCTCTGCCCACAACCCAGAATCAGCCTTTACAAGCTTCCAAAGCCATTTGGACAAAAGAGCCAGGTTGAAGAGTCTGATATTCTTGATGCCTAAGCCACCATTATCCTTCAGTCTATACACTCTGCTCCAACTGACCGTAAAGCCACCTTTCTTAGGGTCCTCCGAACCATGCCATAGGAATCTAGCCCGAATGGAATCCAGTTTTTTCACCACTGTACTCGAGTAACCTGAAGATAGATAGGTAGTATGTGAGAAGGCTATCTAGAATTGATTTGCACAAGGTCAGTCTTCCTCCGTATGACAGCAACCTCCCCTTCCACTTGGTCAATCTCTGCTCAAACCTCCGCAGCACCTTATCCCAGTCTCTGCATGGCAGTCCAACAGGAGTGAGTGACATCCCAAGATAGGTTAGGGGAAATCACCTCGTTGGCAACCTAGAATGAAAGTAGTCCTCAACTCCCTATCCCCCATATTAATGCCAATAAGCTAACGTTTTTGAAAATTAACCTTCAACCCTGCAACCTCCTTGAGCAACTCCAAGATAAACCTAGGGACAAAAAGCTGATCCTCCTCTGCTGCCAAGAATAGAATAGTGTCATCTACAAACTGAAGATGTGCGATGTGCTGAGCCTGCTGTGAAACCTGGAAGCCTCTGATGAGTCTTGCAGATTCTGCTCTCTCCAATAGTCTGCTAAGAATGTGGCCTACCAGAATGAAAAGTAGGGGGGACAAAGGGTCTCCTTGCCTAAGGCCTCTCCCACTATGAAAGAAGGGAGTGGATTGCCCAATAACTAGCATCGACTTAGGGCAATTTTCAGATGCTTAGAATTCTGGAGGTTAGGACCCATGGGGAAAAGGGTGTACAGCTGACCACCCCCGAACCCAACTGTTGACAAATTCTGATGGTGGGCTCTATGCAGATAGAACTCGGAGACAGATCTAAAGAAAAAGAAGTCTATTAAAGATGGCCTCAAACAAGTACACTGTAGACTAGACTTCTTAGACCTTGCAAATCCACACACACTGTCTGGAAAGAAGTCCATTAAGGATGGCCTCAAACATTCACTAACACATTGTGCTCACCGTCTGGCTGGTGGGAAATGATCTCTGTCCTCAGAAAGGATACCTCTTGCTGGAAGCACATCATTTTTAAAATTTGAAACAAAAACTTAAATGAAAAGACTTTTGGGAATGAACTAAACCCAAAAGATAAACTGTTCCTGGCATCAAGTGGAAAGAGTTAAGAATACACCCTCCCCCAGCAAATACATTTATCAATAAAAGAAACAAAGTAGAGAGAAGTCAGAAGACTAAAAATAGAGACAAACAGTATATCCAAATGAAAAAAAACATGATTAAGAATAATCAGAGTAACCATGTTTGAGAATATGTCTATAATTTCACAAGCAAATCCACAAACAATCAAGATGAGGAAAACACAAGAAGCTGACAAGCTTGTGTTGTCTCCCTATTATGGCATTTCTATGTTTAACAGCAGAGACTGTTACAAAATAAATGGAAAAGGAGTGTGTTGTGTATCCGTGGAGCTATATATTCAGCACCAATTAATAGAAACTCAAAATCAGATAAATGAATGCAGAGAAATGACCTGCAGGAAAGTAATCATATCAGCAGCAGACACCCTTGTTCCTTCCTCTTGCTGTCTCAAGATCCAGTTGTAAACTTTCTCCTGCACAAGTTACGAACAAAGACATATCTGTCAAATCCATCATCTGATTTGTTCAACATTAACTGATCCAACTATACTCACCTGATAAATAACCATGCAACAGAAACTAATGATCAATAATGCAAAGAGAAAAAATTAATTTTTAACAACTAGGATCCAGCAGTGTCTCTTTTTAAGTCTTGAATACATGAAGAATTACTGAACAAAAGTGTTGCAAAATAGACAGTGAAGTAACTACAAGAACAGGGGAAACAAAGCTAAGGCAAAAATAACCTTCTCAATAAAAGATCTCCTACAGCATCCATAACTCACTTCTTCTGTTATTCCTTTCTAATTACCTTGATTCCAATACTTAGTAATACCCAAGGGCAGCAATAACTGTCAGCATTTCAGCAAATGATTATGTTCAAATTTGGAACTTTACCATGATTATCCTAGATCATCCAATCTGTTACTGACTAATTCTGACTACTCCTCTAGGACCAGTAACAACATATATAGTATCCATTTTCTTTTTTTTCTCATGCAAAATGGTTAGCCACCATTAAAGATGAGAATTAATCAATGGCTGCTAGACATCACCAACTGACCAAGCAGTTATCGGGTGGAAGACAAGGGGAGCAGGGGAAGATAAATGGAGACATGAATTGCATTAAACCTCTATGGAATAAGTATCACATCACATGGGCTCATCAATACCATTTTCGTCTTTTCAGCAAAGGCAGAGAGGCAACAGTTTCTATCGTAGATAAAAGAGCCTCCCCTTGATCCCAACAAATCTTGTGTGGCTATACCTTATATCCCTGGATGGGGGTGGACACTGTAAGAAGTCACTTAGTAGCATCAATGCATATAGACACCAAATCCCTCTCCCACATATTTTTCTATATTTTCTTTCTCATTCCAAAAACCCTTAAATAAAAAACTATACGTCACTTCCCCATTCCACTATCATTCCCGCTGCTGCACATATTCTTGCTCCACATTGCCAAGAAAATGACCTCACAATGCTGGTATAATATTACCTGAATGGAAGACTGTTTATGTTGGCCATATAATGTGACGATAACTTGAGATTGGGATGCTGGATCAATAATAAATGCATTCGAACTGGGGGAAGGTGGTGAAGAACCGATGCAAGCAAAGACAGCATTTTTATCTTTGAATGTCTAACAGAAAACAACCAGTACCAGCTGCATCAATTCCCCCCCCCCCCTAGGATCCTGTTTTCTAACATCTAAAACTTACTTATAATTCCTTGATCAAATCATTAGCAGATGTACTTCCAAAAGGCCATAGTTGCTTCACAATTGAAGTAGTGACTGTTGGTTCCTGGCTTTCCACTTGCTACATGTTAGAGACATGACATGTAGAGACAACCTTTTCTGAGACATCATCCCTGTCATCATAGTCTTCTTCCCAAAAACTAACAGGCTTTCAATGCTGACTTAACCCTTCAAATCTTACCAACCATTCGAATATTACCACAGTGTTCAGCAAACATCGCCACTTCTTTATAGATATCTAACAGAGAGATTGGCATCATTTCCCTAATTCTGATGCATGCTGACTTAAGGCTTTAAGTTAGCTCTTTGAAACTCCAGTAGGAATTTTGCCAGCAACCTTACTCTATCAACTCCCAAGCTCTATGACAAGATACATAAACAGAATTAGAGATTTGTACACATCCACCACCAGAAGAATCCCAGCTTAGAGGCATATAACAGTAGAGAATTCATAACATATTCTTAATGAGGTTGCAACCAAAATGTGGTATTAGATCAAATTCCTAGCATATTCTTACTGGGGTTGCATCCAAATGTAGTATCAGATCAATTCCAATAAGCAAGCTAAGTACTAAAGAAAGTCGCACCAAAGCCTGCACTACTATTTACCATCTGCTAACATTCCAGAGTATGCGATGAGGTAGATTAACCAGATTCATATGCCACTATATTTGAAGACTAGTGATCTTATTAGAACTGCCTAACAATTTATCAGTACAGGCCACAGAATCCTATTGACAGCTTTCACATTCTTCCTACAGGAATCTCCTTATTATCTAATGTGAGAGGGGGTCTTCTTTCCACAAAACCATGGCCATGTCTTCCCACATACTGTCAACATAAAAGGACCTTGTAAGGTTGCTGACCTATTTCAAGATCCTGCATAAACTGAAGAATGGACTTTTGCTCAAGACTGTATTGGGTGAAGACAGCTGGAAAATTGAGACAAACATAAATCCTTCAACCAGCTTTATTTCTCTCGAAGCATTTATTCAGACCTTCCCATGCTCACATCCAAACTAAGGCACCAAAAGAGTAAAATTGCAAAAGTATGCTCAGTACCATACTTCAGATAAAGGTTGTGAATGGAATCCGAATGAAATCAGATATTGGTAAAGGTTGTGAATGGAATCTGAATGAAATCAAATCTTCCAATATTATCACCCCCCCCCCATATCAATCATTTCTCCTATCATGCAAAAATTGATTCAAGCGAGTCGGTTTAATCAGTCTACATCTTTTAAGACTCTGGGATGACAACTTGGCATTGGATACCAAGCAGTCAACAATACTCAACTCAACTAAGCCTTAATCCCAAAACAATTGAGGTCAGCTATATGGATTCTATGTCTCCACTCTAAACGGTTTTGAGCTACCTCTTCTGAAAAGTTTAAAGCCTCCAAATCATATTGTACTACCCTCCTCCAAACTAATCTAGGTCTACCCCTTTCTCTCTTCCCTCCCTCTATCCTAAGATACTCCACTTTTTTAACTGAAGCCTCCCTACATCTACGCCTAGCATGCCCAAATCATCTCAATCTCCCTTTTCTCAGTTTGTCCTCAATTGATACCACTCCCACCTTTTCTCTAATATACTCATTACGAATTTTATCTAACCTAGTATGCCCGCACATCCATGTTAACATTCTCATCTCAACAACACTCATCTTAGAGACATGTTGTCCCTTCATCGTCCAACACTCGCTACCATACAACATTGCAGGTCTTATCATTGTACTGTAAAATTTTTCTTCCCATTTTGTTAAGATCTTGCGGTCCGACAAGACTCCCATGACAAGTCTCCACTTCACCCATCCTGCTTTAATCATATGGTTAACATCTTCCTTGCACCCTCCATCTTCTTGAAGGATCGAATCAAGATATTTAAAATAGGTGCTTTGGGGTATTGTTATCACATCTAAGCTAATTCCCTCTTTTTCGTCCCTCCGACCTTCACTAAACTTACAATGCATGTATTCTATCTTAGTTCTACTTAACATAAAATCCTTAGACTCTAAGGTGCTCCTCCAAAGTTCTAGCTTTCTATTAACTTCTTCTTACGTCTCATCTATCAACACAATATCATCCGCAAATATCATATGCCACGAAATGTCCTCTTGTATATCCTTTGTTAAATCATCTATAACTAATGCAAAAAGATAAGGGTTTATTGCTGATCTTTGATGCAATCTAATTGAAATAGAAAAATCTTTGTTTCCCCTCCAACCGTGCAGACACTAGTTACTCCTTCATACATATCTTTTAACACTTGTATGTACCTAGTAGATACACTCTTGCGCTCCAACACCCACCACAAGATATCTCTCAGAACTCTATCATAGGTCTTCTCCAAATCGATGAACACCATATGCAGATCTTTCTTCATATCTTTACATTTGTCCATCAAACTCCTAACGAGGAAGATAACTTCCATGGTTGATCAACCTAACATAAAGCTAAATTAGTTGGCTGAGATAGTTGTATCACAACGTAAACGATATTCCGCAACTCTCTCTTACAACTTATTAATATGATTCATGAGTTACAGTCCTCTATAATTTGAGCAACTCTGGATGTCTCTTTTGTTTTTAAAAATAAGTATAAGAGTATTCTTCCTCCATTCATCTGATATTTTCTTAGAGACTAGGATCTTGTTAAACAGTCGGATTAAACATTACACTCCTACATCTTCCAATCATTTCTACATTAATAGAAATTCCATCAAGCCACAAGCTTTACCTATTTTCATCATCTTCAATACTTCTTGACTTCTGAAAATCTACTCCTCCTAGTATAGTTCACATTATATTTTATTATACATTCTATGCCCACTATGTTCCCACTAGCATTATCATTAAAAAGACTGTCAAAGTAGTTTATCCACCTTTCTCTAATGTCCTCATCAATCACCAAAACCTTTTCTTCTATATCCTTGATGAACCTAACTTGGTTAAAATCTTGTCATCTTCTCTCTCTCATCCTTGTCAATCTATTAAATATCTTTTTTCCCTTCCTTGATTCGAAATTTTTCATACATCTTTTCAAAGGCCTGAGCTCTTGTCCGACTAATGCCTTTTTTGCTTCTTTTTTTGCTATCTTGTATTGTGTATAAGCCTCATTATTATCACACTTTGACAATCTTTTATAACATTCTCTTTTACTCTTCACCACCTTTTGTATCTCCTCATTCCACCACCACCTCTCCTTCGCAGGTGGGCTATGTCCTTTAGACTCTCCAAGCACTTTTCTAACTACTTCTCTAATCTTTTGAAGCCATATCTATCCACATAGATTGGCCTTCATATCCACCTTCTAATCTCCCATCTTAAGAAGTTCATTCTTAAACATCACTTGCTTCATCTCTTTTAATTCACACCACCTTGTTCGAACTGCAGTCTTCCTTCTAAATGTACCCAACCACCTCTTGATCTTAATATCTAAGACCACTAACCTATCTTGACTTGTTAAGATCTCTCTAGGAATAACTTTTTTACATAGAGCACAATTTGTCTTCCTTGTGAGAAGGAAATCAATTTAGGTTCTATTTTGCCTACTTTTAAAGGTCAATAAATGAGATTCCCTTTAAATATCACGTCTAAAGCAGACAAAAGTACTCAGACAAAAATCTTACAAACTCTACAAGTGATGATTGAGTGTTCAATGTGTTGGGAAACAAGGAAATCAAAAGCCATAATATAAATGAGTGAAATTGAAAGCTCCTCCAATTCACCTAATCTGAAACACCAAAAACTTTCACCTACCAAATTAGACAACATAGGAGGTGATGGACCCCCCCTAGAAGGCACCTCTTGAAGTGTATTATGCCATTAGGTCATGTGTTTTTTAGTCACAACTCAAATTAAGCACACAAGTTATACACGTTGAAGTAAAATATTGAATCTGTAACATCTTAATCCTCAGCTTTTCAGCCGCCTACTTCATATAGTCCAAAGTGTTTCTAAGCCAATGGAAGCAGTATCCAAAATATGCTTCCTGGTCAAAAAAGTGACTTTCTTCAGCTAAATAAATAATAAGCCACCACTATTTGTCATCACCGTGGCAAAAAGCTTAGAAACTCAGCTGATATGCAAGCACTCCAAGCTACCTTCTTCCCCACTTTTCCATATGGAAATTCACACATTAGTGATACTAATAATATTATACACAATGACAATGATGATGATGCAAAGTTGTAAGCTCAAAGTTCTTGAGAACATCATCTATTTTGGCTCAATTAGTGAACAAATAAGTCCACACTAGATGCTACTACATGAAAGTAAAACCTTATGAAAATAGCATGCTTTTAAATAATTCCTACAAGAAGCTCTATTTTCAAAACATCAATCTAATAAAGAACACTCTAGTTTAGAATTTTAAAAAAAAAAAGACATTTATTTATCAATAAAAGTTATGAAAGATAAGCACCCACCCATTCATATCTTACTGGCCTTGCAAACAGTAAAACTAGAGGAGGAGAATAAAACAGGGCAGGTGGAACAGACGGAGATTCGATAACATATCAAACAACCAAAACAGAATAAAAGCTAGCTGCTATTTAACAACTATAAGATGAACATAACCAATTGAATGAGCCGTTGAAGCAAGAGAAAAAAGAATTTATACAGACGATTAGGCAATGAGAAGCTTAGTGCTCCATATTGAAGTATAAAACAAATTACACAGAGATCAGAGAGAAGGTAGCTAAGCGAAAACTGCAGAAGCAGCAAAGAAATCCACCGCAAGCAAGAGAGATCCCAGAAGAAAAGAGAAGATCGGAAGCAACCAACAAAGCATGTGCACAGCTACGTGGAGCAATCACCCAAAAACAACCTATACAACAAGCAACCCCCCGAGGTCGTCCCCAAAGATAGGCGAACAAACAACACACAAGAATCGGAAACATACATCTGGAAGGGGAGAAATCCACTGAAATCACCATACATCACAGGTTTATCAAACGAAATCAGCGAAAGCAACGACGAGGAGAAAAGGGATAGAATTGGGGGGTGATGGAGACGCACCATGCCGTGGCGCTCGCCGGCCTGGAAGGTGATCTTCTGCTGGTTCATGGCCTGGGTGTAGAGCTGGGAGAGGGAATTGGCGGCGCTGCAGAAGGTGGAGTAGATGGTCCGATCCGCCTCGTCCAGGCGCGTAGCCACGGATTTCCTCTTCTTCGCCATGGAGGAGGCGACCCCGACCACCACCACGACGAAGAAGAAGAAGGGGGAAGAGAGTGGATGGACGAGAAGGAGGAGGAACCCTAGAGAAGGGAGGAGGAAGGAGAAGGACGGGAAGGGGAAGGGGAAGGGGAACCCTTGCCCTTCCTTTATAATCACAATCTGTTGCAGAAACGCCAAGGAAAACACACCCGGCAGAGAGAGAGAGAGAGAGATGGGAAGGAGGCGGCTGAGGGAGGAGTGTATAGGGGTTAGGATACAAATGGTAACTGATAAGCCTATTATTTGACTCCTTATTAGTTTATGGTTCCATTAACAAGTAATCTTTCTAAAGTCTTATGTGTCTAATAAGTATTGTAAAATCTCGGATTTGAAATTATCGGTTTTAAAGTTAGTGGAAATAAAATTCTTAATTTTAAGATCATTAGTTTTAAAATTATTGATTTTAGTTTACAGTGATTTTGAACTGAAAATTAAAATCAACTAAAAAGAGGTTTTAGAGTTTGAAATATAATAATTCGTGACATTTTAAAAATATGAAAAAATAGTGTAAAATAATTTACAGCAATCGAAACAAAATGTGAATGCCATTTTACGGTGGTTTATGATATTTTGGAGCATGTTATGGCACACTGAATGATCCTTAAATCGATGTGTATAAACCGTATGAATGCATATGGTAGGGATGCAAATCATAAGTGCTAATTTGAGTATTCAACCAATTATTAATTTATAAATTAATTGATAAATGATGTTTTAACTGATACGAATAGTAGATAAAAATAATAGATATAAATCTCTTCTAACTGAATACATGTGGTGTATTGATAATTTGATTATCTAAGCAATTATTAATTTATAAATCAGTTAATAGATAATTTAATAGTAATCGATAATTTGATTGTTTGACTGATTGTTGATTTATATATCGATCAATAGACAGCCTTTTTAAATTAAAAATATAACGGATAAGGTTGCGGATCCATTATATATCCGTATCAAATCCGGCATTTGCATCCTAATAAGCGTGATGGTGAGACGAGTCAGTTCGGAAATTGTTGAGTTTGAACTCAATTGGATCTGATATTAATAGAAGTCCATGATTTATGTTTAACTCAAGTGAAGAGACTTGGGACGAATTGAGATTAGAAAAAAGTAGACCAAGGCAAGTTCATATCGACCTTTTTTATCTTAATTTGAACCGGTAAGAAGTTCAGATCAAATGATCGAACTCGAACTTAACTCAATCTTCAACCTTTTAATCAGACTTGGGAGTTGTTTGTGTCAACAAAATTTTATACTTCATTAATTTTAGAATCACTAATTTTAAAATAAGTGAAAATTTTAAAATTTTAAAATTGAAGAGTATTTGTTTAGTTGTTTATAAAATAAAACAAGCGAATACTAAATCTTCTTATATGAAATCTAATTCGATCCATCAATCTAAACTAAGCCCAATTTTACAAAAAAGTGAATTCCCACTCATTTATTTTGAAGGTAAAATTAAGAATAGAATCGATTACCTTGACCAGAATTTTACATCAACTAGAGTTAAAGTTAGAAAAATATCAACACAAACTGTCTCAATTTTAAGCATTTCTTTGGTAGCTCGTAAAACGACAGTTAGGAAAATATTTTTTTAAAAAGATGATACAACTGTTTATTTGGTTGCCCTATAATTTTTAGTCAACAGAAAATTAGATTCATTGACTAATGCCAAATCTAGATTTTGGCATCCAATATACGAAGTCTGATCTCATTTTCCACTGGATACATTAATGTGAGCTGTGAACGTTGGGGATCAACCGGGCTAAAAAAAAAAAACACTAAAATAACATGCTAAAACCTAAGATGTATAATTTTACATTTATACCCTTAGAGCTTAAGCGTGTACAATTTTATAATTATATCATCAAAACTCAAAGATGTTTTGTAAATGAGATGAAATGTTTTTTTTTTTCGAAATAGTTGAAATATTTTCATAGATACTAAATGACAAATGTTGTTTTCATTTTTTTCATAAATTTATTTTAAAAAAAATATTTTTCATTCAAATATATTTTACATAGAACCAGTTGGACTTTAACCGTACTCATGTTTTCTAACTTTAACTTATCTCGACTTATTTATAACGCATGGTGACATGTTTGTCACGATATAAACCATATTAATTTATTCAAAAGTCGAATGAGATCAAAGTGGGGTTAAATATTTTTTATCAATTTTTTAAATGTGAACTCATAACTTATATCAGAATCTAATCTTATCTTATCGGGCTTTAGATTTTGCCAAGTGTATACGAGTGCGTGGCCTAAATGCTGGTGGCTCCTGCCAGTGCAGGATGAGCCAACGTGCGCAGTGGACAGGGTGGTCGGCGTCGGCCACAGGCTGACGGGCCCCCATAATCTACTGTGCGTGGCGATGGGCCTGCGGACGGCTGGTGTTGCCGCCCTGTGGGGTTGATCCCAGCGGACGACTGGAAAACCTCAGTCCTCGAGTGATCTGATGTCCTCCCCGTTTTCCTCACGGCAAAAGAGCAGTGAATACCTCGGTGCCCTTTCGTCGTGGCAACCTCGTCGGGGGGAGGGAGTTTCTCCCTAGGAAGAGCCCCCTCCCTCAAAACACCTATCTTCTCTACGGCAGCACTCCTCCTTCCAGTGGTTTTTGTTTCAGGTAAGATTTTTCTCGCATGAGATTTTCTTCTTCCTCTTTTGAGGAAGGTTTATTCTCCGGTAAATTTGGTGATTCCTCCTTCGGCTAGTCCAGTTCTGGACTCACATGTTGTACTTTCATCTTCCCTCAGCCTAACAGTGTGGCTTTTGCTTTCTTTGTCTCCCCTCTTGGCCTCCTTCTTCAACTTCTTTTGTGAAGGATTCAAATCGAGTTTCTAGATTCTATCCTAACCTTCTCTCGATAGGTCCAAAAGCTGATCCTGACTAGAATACCCGTCCATCGTAGGTGCTGCATCCCCAATTGATTTCTAGCGGCCCCTTGGTTTGATCTGTCCATGATGCTTGGTGTGGTTCAAGTGTTTGAGGTAATGCTCTAAAGAGGGAACTTGTTGCAGATCTCATGTTGTTGAGCTTATTTTACCCACACCAAATGTATGTGTGGACTCCCCAAATTAGCTGCTCCAATTTTACGGCCTTACTTCATTTAAGGAGGTTTTTAATTCTCATTACTCAGTTGCTAAGTTGAGATAGCTTACCTCCTACCTTCAGCGGCCTCCAAGCTTTATATCATGTTAGCCTACTCAACGTGTACAAGGAACTGATGTTGCGTTTCTTATTCATACTATTTACAAAGTCGAAATAAAAGAGGTACCATCTTCTCCTTGACCAAGAAAAAAACAAAGATTCAAATTGCTTGAGAGTATAATCTTATTCTCCATATGTTTCTGACCATTCGATATTTTGGGATGGTACGAGCATTAGCTGGTTTGGTTTTATCCTGTCGTCCGATCAAAGTGATTGGACAACAGTGCCCCGGATATTGCAATCTCTAGGTATTGCAATTCCCATAGATCTTCAATATCTGAGGTATTACACTATGTATTCTCTATTATTTCTTGAGAAATATTGGTCTCTATGCTCTTGAAACATTCCAACATAATTGCGGTGGATCAGATGACACATCATTGTATTATTCCATAGAAATATGGGTGATAAAACTCTCACATCGTTTGATCCATTGATTAGACAACAGTTGTATTGCAAGTCTCATGGGAAGTTACAGTAAATGCTTCTGTTATTTCTTTCTCCACATTTGATTGTAAGATTACTTTTAAAAATTAATTATAACATGCTTGTAAACTATTTGATAATAATAGGGAGGTGTTTGCATTCTCTACAATTTTTGGAGAATATTTTAACTTACACATATTTTGCCAACACGAGTAAAAGTTAGTTCAAGAAATATTTTTCATATTCTCAAAATATTCTTTTTTTTTCTCCATGATCAATTTCCCCACCTCCCTCCATAGGGGAAATATTTCCTGTGATTTTATTTACTACTCTTGATTGGACTCTCTCTCTCTCTCTCTATATATATATATATATATGTTGGAACTTCTTTCACATTGGACTCTTTCTCTCTATTCTTTTTGCGTCTTTATGATTACAAAGCTTATTACTCCCATATTTGATAAGTTAATTAATAATGAGCATTCATTAAATACTTCAACGTATAAAACACCTAAATTAAATACAAGGACCTATTTGCAAATTTGAAGGATATTATTTTTATTTGACATAAACAAATGCCATAGAATATTCATGAGGTAGTAGATACGCTTCTTTTTATTCGATTTCATGCCCCTACCAAACAAGAATGCAAATTGTGTGTTTTCATTTCCCACTCATTTTTCTATAGATTTGCAAAATATATTTTTGTTTCCGGGGAGGTACTTTTCATGATTTTTTAATTTCTTGGAAAATATTTTATGTGATTCTTTACTTTCTAGGAAAATGTTGGGAGTGGGAACGCCCCTAAACTGTACGAATTAAGTGATCAATTATGCCCGAGCAGTTCAGTTGTATATAGTAATTGATATTTACCCAAATTCATCTTGTTAATAAATTAACAATTTCATTTTGCTTTGATACTTAGTTTTCCAAGAGCTTTACTGGGTTTAGACTCTTGATAATTGATTAACTTGTCAAAATGATCGATTAACTTGGGCTGGATGCCAGACAGGGCCTTGGCGCTATGATTGATTAACTCTATGAAAGATTAACTAAGGAGGCATTTGGGAACAAGGTTTGCATTTGGCTTACAATCATTGGAAAAATGGTGGAGGGGACAGGGGGAAGACATAGCATTTAAAAAGGGGGGAGGGAAATTTTTTCGAAAGCTATGGGGTTTTAGATGTAAAGAGAAAAAGACACACATGAAGTATTTTTCTTTTTCTCTCTTTTATATTTTCAAAGCTCAAAGAACCCAGCTTTTCTAGCTCTTAAATGATTATGATTGTACTATTGGGAGGCAAAAATCTATTTCCAAAAGTTCTTATTTTCTCATGACCATTCTCAACCTAAGTCTTCGACTAAGTCACTGTTATCAATTTAAGTCATATGTCCTTTTACTTAATCGATTATTTGCCATGTATCGATTAAGGCATGTTCTCTATCATGTTCACTTAATCGACTAACTATCCTTGGATCGATTAAGTCTTTAGGTTGCTTCTTTTAGTCGATTATCTGTCTTTGTATTAATTAAGTCTACAAATTTTGACTAAGTTATTGAAATTCTATTGTGTGTTGTAATCGATTAAGTTTTCTGTGCTGTTATTCCCAACGATATTAATTGACCTTTACTTCAATTAGCTCATCTGTCTTACTAATATATCAACTAAGTAAGCCTCTTATCAATTCACCTATTAAGTAACAACTAACTTGCTTGTTGTCTGTTGTTGAGTTTTTGTTGAACTTGATCGATGTTTTCTGAGTTAAGTTGCCACTTTGTTATATTTTCTAGTTTCACCTGAATGTACCCAAGGTATTTAAAACCCTGGTAAAACTCAGTTTTGGGAGGGAGGGAAAGACTAATTAAAGGGGAGCCATATTTAGAAAGTTTTATAAGAGAATCTCAGGATCTAATTAGAAGTAGAATATACTTAGACCTGCTAGATTGTGTTTTTGATTTGAGTTCGTCTAGCTTCTTCCTAAATCAGTTTTTTGCCTGAAGGGATACAATATTTAGGTTTAGTTAAATTAGGATATCTTCTAATAAGAAAATCTATTTGAGGTGCGGTTGTATCTGTAGGAAAAAGAACGTAGTTATCAATAACGGAAGTATGGGTGGTATATGTGAATTTGTTTCCTTTCAAGATAAATCTTTCCTAAAGCAACACACAACCCAGTAGGTAACCCAATAAAAGGGAAGCCATGTAGGTTTAGGGTTTAGGGTGTAACTCAAGTGTATTTGTAGGACCATTGGGCATGGTGTAACTCAAGTCATCACTAGAGATCTTCCTGGAGGCTTAGAGGACGAGGGTGGAGAGCTGGTAGTGAGGAGACTTGTGGGGGATCTTCAAGAACCTTAGAATCGATTATGTCAAGAGATAGGTGATGATTACCTTAAGCTAATACATCTTACGTTACGATAAACTTTGTGTTGTTTTCAAGCTTTTCAAAGTTAAATAATATGTAAGAGAAGCCTAATATTTAAAATCAGGTTTGAAAATACACCATGCAAGTTTAGAACTCTTAATTAATCTGTTTTGCAGAAGATTCACAGTAATAATCTACTTATTTTTAAATGACTTGCTTTCTACTCAATTTAACATGCTTTTTTATTACATATGTTAGCACTATTTGAACATTAAAATTTTAGAAATTTGATGACTGTAAAACACTGTAAGATAAATATCATATCTATAAGATATTATCTGTATAGTGCCATCGTAAGGAAAGTTGTAGGTAGATCCTACAAGCGTCTGTAAGGTAAGTCAGGATCTGTCCGCAACAGAGTTTACGAATGAGATATCTACGGTTCTTGCAGCAATGAAGACCTTTGTACCATTTGTCTAAGTGTACTAGTATTTATGTAGGTGCTCCTTACATTGTGGTTGAATGCATGTCCATTAATTATGAGTGAAAAGATGATAAGTTAAATATCTAACAAGTAAGCTATGAAATTGTTTAAGAATTTCTTTTTAAATATATTAAAAAACTCTCATATAAGTTTTGATTAACTGGTAGGGAATTCAATCTTTTTGAACTATGCCTTAAATTGCTTAGTATGTAAGATTTGATCTTGAGTATTAAAGCTGTAACTTTGTACATATATGAATCTAAAATCTAAATATATGTTATCTGAGAGAATTGTGTAATTTACTATTTCTTTAGTGAGTGAGAATTTTTAGTAGAATTATGTATTTGTGGAATTGGTATTCGGTTATTTATTGGATTTATGTAATGGCTATGACATTAATATTTAATCATCCGTAGAATGTCTTAATTCTCTCATGTCCGGATGTGTATGTTTGTTTACATGTCTATCCTACGCTCGCATTGGATTGGGTTCCAAGGCGGGAGCTTGACACTCAGAGATTTTTTTTTCATTCGAAAATATTTTGCATAGAACCAAATGCATCTTTGGACTTGTCCCACTTACAGTTCTGGTTTTTAACGGCCAATTTAATTAGGAGTTAAGGTTAACCTAGTTTTATCCACTGGAACAAAGTATTTTGGGATAAGTATAGATTCTCTTAATCACCAATGGAAACCTGTTGGATTAATTTGCAAATATACTTTGATATAAATATGGAGTAATAAATAGAAAAATAGGTACATTAGCATATATGTCCCGTAAATAAACTTTGAGAAATGAGATACTTTTATTTAGATGAGGGCAAAAAGTAAAAGTAATCAAGATTAATATATTCTGGGGGACCATAGGATACAAAACCTAAGGTTAACTTAGATTTATTCTTTTGTATACCAAATTAGTTGAACCACTCAATCAAACTACCTTTTTGGATTAAGTTTGGAGTAAAAATAGATATCTTAACAAGATCTAGCATTTGTGAATAAAACTAAGGCCTTTTTGATAACCAAATGAGCCCAAAATAGGATGACTTATTCAAGTTTTTTGGACTTACTCATTTTGGTTACTTAAATGTGTTATTTGGGTAAAATGAGTTATTACAAAATAGATTGGAATAACAAATTATACCAAAAATCTTGAATTGCTTATCCTAACTAGAGTTACTTCTACATATTTTAATTTATTCTATCTTTTACTTATTTTACTTAATAAGCATAAGTATATGTAATTTTAGATAATTACACTAGTCAAACCTTCTCGAACAATTGTATCTCTTTTTTAATCTGGAAAACTCTAATTAGAGCTTTTGATGGAACCCAAAAAACACTAGGAAGACATCAATGGCTTCAAAGACATGGGTCATATTTGACACGACTTCTAATTGGAAGCACTTTTGAGAGTTCACAAACTTCAATCTAATTATTTTAAGGTTGACATTAGGCTTTCAAAGTCATTTATATAATTGTTTGATTTTTTTATCTATTTAAGATTGTGATTTTTGTAACTATCTAAAGTAAGGTATAACTGGTCTCACCCTATTTTTTATGTTGAAAATATAAGCTAAGATGACCTTCAACTAAAAGTTTTGCCAAACATCCCTTTATTATTCTTCCTTCTAAATAACTAGATTGAAACCTGCGAAAACATAAAATACTTTTTAGTAAAAGCTACACCAAACATGGCTTTTCAAAGTCTTAAATGAGGTAGGATGGGCCTTGGGTTCAAACCAAACATTCACTTGTCCCATGTATGGGCTGGGCTCAATGTTGGGAGTCATAGCCCAGCTTAGGCCCTGCATCAGCCCAGCTAGTGATGCAAATAAATACAAATTTATTCATTTTGTATTAGTATTCGCATCTGATTTTACCGATTCTGGATGCATATTTTATATCCATTTTAAATATGGATATGAATAGTTATTCTGAAATATCCATAATTCGTATTCGAATACAAATTCTCTGTATTCAAGTAATTCATATAGAATAAGAAAAATCACAGACTTTGAAAATTAAATTACATGTTAAAATTTTTATCTTTTAAGGTTATTTTCTCCTTTCTATCACTCTTTACTATATCTGAGTTACATCCATATTCGTTTATTACATATATGAATATTAATTTTACACTTTGATTCAGATTCGTATTTGCAAGTAAAATATGGATATGCCTATATTCGGTCCATATTCGCTCTATTTACATCCCTAAGCTCAGCGCAAGTCTAAGCCCTTACCAAGCTAGTCATTTGGAATCTCTGATATTAAGCTTTGTAATATTTCATGATATCCTAAAATATGTGTCGGCCTTGGCATCATCCATGGTTATTGAAGACGGTTGTTGCACCTTATACCGATAAATGTGGGGGCAAAACATCTATGATCAAGCATGATGACACAAGCCCTAAATCTCGGACTAACCAAGTTGACCAGGAACATGTGCCCAATGCATTTGAGCCTTTATAGTTTTCGTTTGAGTATACCAGTTTACCATAAATTCTATATTCCATTTCTACCTCTTAATCCTCATCAGATTTCTTTGAACTTGAGCCAGAAGGTGACATGTTTGCTTACTGCACGATAGTTGAAGATAAATAATTCATTAACATGCCTGTTTACTAGGACACAGCTTAAGAGATAAGAATAAGAAAACTACCTACATTGAGATGATTTGTCCATTTTTACTTTGCTCATCTTAGCTATAATGATCATATTGTTCTCACAACTCTCATTTATCATTTATGTATAAATAAAATCCTAATCACATACCCACTTTGTTGCATGTCTCATATCATCCACACTTTTATCTTAGCCTTCCTTCTTCATTCACATGTTTACAGAGCTCATGTTTACACACGTCATATTTTGTAAGTATAAATTATATGGACTACTTAGCAGAAAGAAAAAACTTATACGTGGGTCTTCAAAGTAGAACGTGTGACATAAGATGTTTACATTCACACATAAACTAAAACCTTAGTCATTCTAAGGTACTACGAATATGAAATATACTGTTAACTTATGAAATTATATATACTAATATTTTAATGTCATGGATGGAATGTAAAGATCATAAATATGTGGTGCATATATATATAAGTGCGCGTGCAAATAATATATCTGATTGAAAGCCCAAGTAAAACTGATTAGGAATGGATTTGAATCAAATTTCACTGTAAGAGTAATGCTTACTGTAATGCGCACACCGATCACTCGATCAACTTGATCCGATGGCTGCTGCAGCAAGTAGTTATTTGATTGTTTTTCCTAAAAATTCACAAGGGAGGGGACAACTAGGGGGGGGGGGGGAAACCCTAAAGACCCTATACCATTTTGATGGAATAGTACAAATGACTCCCTTAAAATTGTCCCCTCCCTCTTGTATTTTGAATTTTTTTTTAAAAAAATATTACTTGCTACTACAACCGCCCTACATAGCTATGCAACACTTTTTTTTTTTTTGAAACCATAGCACAGTGGCAAAGGACCCTAACTAACAACCATGAGGAGCTGGAATCGAAACCCAACCCTCCCCACCCACCCCAACCTCCTCCAATTCTACGTCCAAAGGGACGGAATCCATGAAAAGAAGGAAACGCAGTCAACGAGATCGAACTCGAGCCGCACGCCCCTGCGCAAGGCACAGGGGGTGTCCCACGACTCGACTACGCCGCCGGGGACAACACCTGAGTTGTGGCAAGTATCAGTCACAATATAAAGTGAGGCTAGAACGGGCCTCATGCAGCTATCTTTCTTAATAGGCTTCGGGTTTATATTTTGTAAGATGTGGGCTGATCCATTGGCGATGCGATTACGACCAATAGCAAGAGCAATATTTACTGCAATATGTCGAGACATTGCAATTAATTGCAATGGTCATCCAATCAGCCGATTCGAATGACATGTGACCTTTAAATCTGCTACATCTCCTGTGGGACGGTGTAGCAACCTTGTACCACCTAGATGACAGTTGCAGCTGCTGCAAATATTTCTCTAGCCGCACCCTCTTGCTGGCCAATCTGACAACCATTCGCAGCCCCACATTACTGTGTTGTCACCTTCATGACTCCACAGAGCCCGTGCAATCTCCAGCAATGTCCGTTCACAAACCTTTACTTCCAAATGCTTCTTCAATTAATGACTGCCCCACACATGCCAGTGGATCAAGAGGGAACGTTCCTGATATCTTCCCAAATTTCCTCATCTTACAAACCACAAAATTCGGGTGTTGAGTTTGAAGGGGCCCAAGATCATAAGCACTGACCACAACTGAAATTAACCGATGTAAGATTATTATATAGTCGCTCCAACACTTCCCTTCACGGCCAAGATGGGCCGTGGAAATTACATAACAGGAGGTGGTGCAAATTAGAAGATAAAGTTGGATCAGGCTCTGCTCTGATATCATCTTACAAATCACAAAATTCGAGTGTTGAGTTTGAAGGGGCCCAAGGTCATAAGCACTGACCACAACTGAAATTAACCGATTTAAGACTATTATATAGCCGCTCCAACACCCCAACATCCCATGCAGCCACATGCATGCCCACAGGACCACCCAGGGGGAGCCCCTTTGCGGCTTTTAGCAAGTGTTTGATGGAGTTGCCCATACTTTGGACCATGCATGGATTGGCCATGCACGCACCCACATGTCCACAGGACCACTCAAGGGAGCCCTTTTGTGTTTGAAGGGGTTGGCGACTAGGCATGGATTGGTCATCTTTTAATTCTTAGGGTAACTGCTGATGAACCACTTGGCCTCTGTTGAGGGGTGGTGATCATGAGATCACGATGGCAGCATCTGCTTCTCCAGGTTGCAACTGTAACTGAGAGGATTGGACACATCTCAGATCCTCACCCATGTCGAGTGTTTTCACCTGCTCTCAGCCCTGTTAGTAGGCTGCCATGGGTGAGACGAACCTATGCCAAGCCAAGCCCTATGGCGGCCTGCGCGACTACACAAGACACTCGTCGGTGGTTTCGTCGACCTCTCTCTCTTTTTCCGCACACGCTACGGCTATTCGCAGGGTGGTCTGTCGGACTTTGTATACGAGAAGGGGAACGCAATTATATATACTATTAATCATATAATCATGATTTTTATTTTTTAATCTCTATCATCTTTTAATATTTCTTATAAGTTTATGTAATTTTCATATTTTCTTAAAATCGTCTACAATCTTTGAGTCATCTTTAAAAAAATTCATCCGACAAATTTTTAGAGAGGGGGTTGAGGGGCCTTTCTGAGACATATTTAATGATTGTAGGGATTAATAAAGAACATAAAGATTGCATAGACTTATAAAAAATATTAAAAAGATTATAGAGATTGAAAAATAAAACTTCTAATCATCAAATTATTTAAGAGGTTTTAATAGATAACTTCCTAAGAAAACTCCTATATGCAGACTCTTCTCCAGTATGCATACACATAAAAGACATCTAGACCATTTTTTTTCCTTGGGGGACGTGGTTGGGGCTCATGTGCCCTACCCCTGGGCTATCATCTCGACCATAATGAGCCTTTAGTTATTTAGCGATGATGATAACTTTATGTATACAACGATTATATATGAGATTTTCTATATAAATGTATTTTACAATATTTGCTATGTGTAAGATTTTTTAGAGTGTTAATTTTGATAAAAGCATGTCATTTAATTATAAAATTATCATTAAATATGTCACTTATTTAAAAATTGTGGTAAAAAATTCTTTCTAAAGTTGATGGTTCTTAATGAATGTAGTAAAAAAGTGCCAAAAATACATATGTATAATATGCATTGCTTCAGATCCATCCTTTTTTTAACTAATACTTGATATGAGAGTCTAACTATCTCATTAAGTCCAACCCACAAAAATCATAAATGTCTTTATATTCAAAATATTTATGTGGAAAGTTTCTTTCTCATTACTCAAGTTGATGTCTCCTAATGCACGTAGTAAAAAAAGTGACAAAAATACATATATATAATAAGCATTTTTTTTAAAACAGAAGAAAGGTAGAGTTTAATTTTCATTTCAAGTGGGTGAAGTACAGAGAAGAAACATGCAAACACATCATTCACACAAGTGACCATACCCCTCTAAAGCAGAGTTAGAAATGACCATTACAAAGGTGGGTAAAGCTATAGACCAATGGTCAGGTCCTCAATGTTTCGGAGATGAACCATTGGAGTCGACAGAGATGTTTGAATTGACGTGGGTGATGGGTCTACCAAGAGTGGGAAGAAACCTTTTTAGTAACAATAGAGTTGCTAGTATGGTAAGGCAGCTAAACCTAATGAACTGAGAGCCTACATGATGAATTGGTGTGGGTGTTGTATGTACATACACTCATCTCAATTTATTTGTAGAATAAGTTATTCGGAATTATTTATCCGGAATAGTGTATACTAGAATAAGGAACGTTTAGTTTTGATAATTCTGTAGGACTCACTGGCGGAATAAGAAGGATAAATAATTCTTAGGTCTAAGGTCAAATTGCTTATTCTCTTTATTCTAATATAAACAATTCTAACGCAGTATAAGTCATTCCACTCATCAAACTAGAATTAGTCTTATTCTAAGAATAAAGAACCTTATTATTTTCTAATTCTGCAAACAAAGTGGGGCTCAAAATCTAGGGCTGAAAGAAGGGAGAAGTCTATATGAAATAGCACCTGAGAAGCATTGAGACTGACCATCGAATTGGCATCTTAGAGGAAGTAGAAGGCCAACACAAGAATTATTCTCTAAGCGTCATTTAATTGAACATTTGAGGTGCAATAGTAAAGTGCAGTAGATCTAATAAAAAAAGAGAGTGCCAGAGACTCTGGATGATGACACGCCTATATCAGAGGGGTTTTAGACCCAACAGATGTCCAATAGCGAACTCTTATAGAGGAGATGGCAAGACTGCAAAAGCCTATTTAATTTGGTTTCTTCAGAAGAGAGTATGAAAGAAAGAAAAGGTGAAGGGGTTTGGGGGTTTAGATGAGATCTAGTGAACGTTGACTGTTGGAGCTAAGGGCGACACCTCCCATTGTCCAGAATGTGCATTAGTCTAGTCCAACCTCTTTTGATCTAATATTTGATATGAAAGTCTAACTTACATCTAATTGACTCCAACCCATATATTATATTCGAAATATGTAATATATGAGTGTATTTTTCATTAGAGTAATGCTTGCTGCAACATCCATGATTATCCAATATAGATGTTTTTGTATTCGAAATATGTAATATATGAGTATATTTTTCATTAGAGTAACACTTGCTGCAACACCCATTATAATCCAACGTAGATTGTAACACTCCAACATTTCAAGATTGGATGACAGTGCATGTCTAAAAAAAAATTGTCTAGTACAGGGACCACTCAAACTCTCATCTGTACTATCTGAGAGCTTGCCTTAAAATGGGTTGGGCCTCCAATCGAGTCTGTTGATCAACGGATAAGTCTTCGGCGATAACATTAATGAGTTCAAATTTTAATTTTCTAAAATTAATACACATAAATATGACATATAAGATTTACATATTTTTTCTTTATAAATTGACTAAGCAAATCATAGTTGTTTAGTAGAATAATGATATGTGACAAAATTTATCATAATTAATGGCTTATTGGGCTAGAGTATTAGTTTTGACATAGTGTAAGTTTGATGTAGCTACTATTTTTAGATGCTAGAATATGGCGGATAGAATATATAGTCCTGTGATCTTTATCTGCCCTCTTTAGAACATGTACCTAATGGACCACATTTACAATGGCGTACCTACTGCCTTCCTAATTTCTCTATTTCTGTCTGTCTAGCAAGAGATGATCTTGCTGATGCAAAGGTTTCAATGGAGAGGAAGGTGGCATGTTATGCACTATATTCTTCTCTCTCTAGTCCAACAAGATGAGGTTGTGATCAGAGTGTGCATCTAGTTTTAAACATGCCCTCTTCCCTTTCTTCCCTCTCTGATCAATGTCGAACATGTTCATGACACTAGGTGCTAATGAACAAAAAAATTATGATCATGAGGAAGTGGCATTTGGAACCCGAATTATTAATGGCTGGGGCAATTATTGGAGATTGGAGCTCTTATATTAGGTGTTTGTGTGAAAAAATGCATGAATTATATTGATTTTTGAGGAAAAGTTTTAAACATGTTCCTGCTGCTCCCAAGCTTTGGAAGGATGAAAAGAAGGCATGGTGTTTCATATGCCAATTCCTCTAACTTATGGGCAGACACTTGGTTTCTTGTGCCAAGGCAATAATTTGGACCAATACATACATAATACATGTTTTTTGTCCATCTTAAGATCACAAGATATTGAGGCCGAGGGTTGAGTTGTTCCTTATGCCACAGAGCCCTCACCATCAAACACCAGGAACAAGAGATGGGCATTCGTTTCTCTCTTCCTTTGTCCCATTTGTGGTAAGTCCTGGCCACAAATGAGATGAAGCCTCATAAGTTCATACATTTCCATTTGACATGCTAGTTGGAAGGGAATTCACAGACTAATTAATAACCCTAACATGGTGATTAGGGCTGTTAAAATGGATCTTGGATCCGTACCCAGTTTGTTTGGCTCTCATATTTGTTCGGACGTTGTAGTATCAATTCGATGTACCCATTTATATAGTAATTGACACTATTTTCAGGTTCGATTTCAGATGATCACACAGTATCATCTGAATCTGATTTGTTTATTTATTTATCTAAAAAAACACTGTTTGATCCGATTTGGATCCGAGTATATGTATTCCAGATATGGGTTTATCCCTACCGGTCCTACTTACAGCCCTGTGGTGATGATATGCACACCATCCACTCCAACATGAAGATCCTAATGGAGATTCCTAGCCACTGGCAGGACCTCTGCCATCATAAGCCTGAAACTTAACCTAAACTATTCCCAAAATATGGCTTTATGGACTCTTCCCTTTATGGTTTACTCCTTGCTTTAAGCATGCAGGAGGCCCTAAACTTTTGGCTACTTCTTCCACTGACATGGTCCACCATGATGCTGGATAGAGTAGCCCAAGGTGCATCCAAGGGCAACTTGCCAACTTGTCTCCTATCTTTTGGATGGTGGAAAGAAAGGTGCTTAGGCATGTGTATTATTTAAAACTTTACTAGAAACAAATTTGTGTGGTTATTATTATCATAAATATATAATTTACATTTATATCCAATTTGTATGATATACACAAAAAATATGCCTCATACATCTCGGGGATCTTATGTTCCAAGCCTTTGCAGCAGTAAATGAGTCGGTGAAAAGTAACTATTAATTATTAAGGAAAATATCCCATATAAATTAAAATACTCAATGGCACTCGAGGGATAGGTTCCTATGTCTATGTATAGCGGATAAGGAAAGCACAATGCAAAATACTTTAGGCTTTTTTATATATAAGTTATCATCGTTGTAACAAATACTATGTATTTGTCATTCTTGCATTTGAATTTTCACATACATTATCAAGAATATTAACGATGATAAAATATTTCTTTACATGTGATGTAGCCGAAGCTATCACGACCGGATTCCGAAGCTGGAATCCGAAGAAATGGATCCGGAGCTGGGTCGGATCGGTGCAAGAGGCCCGACGGAGATCCGGAAGGCGATGGAGGCAGAGACGAAGCCGAAGGTCCGAGGCCGAGGGTAGCTCGGTCAGATGTTGGCTTGTCTTCGGAAGGCGGGGCCGAGGCTCCTTCGGTCGGGGATGCAGCCGGCGCACGGCGTCGAGACCGGTGGGAGAAGTCCAAGGTCGGCGGCCGATACCGACTCGGGAAGGTCGGCGAAGATTCGAACTGAGCTCCTGTAGGAAGGCAAGAAGAAGAACCGGTCAGTAGGAGTCCCGGGCTTCGGCCCTTAGGAACCCCCTCCGACGGTCAAGTTAGCTTCTGAAGAAGATTCAATTCAGAAGGCAAAGAGTAGCTTTAATGCTTTTTGGACTATAGTCCTTGAGGGTCTCGAAGGCATAAGAGTCAATCCCTTTGGCAATAAATAGCGGTGTATTTATAGCAGAGGATAGAGGATGGTTAACGGTGACAGCCGATATAGGACTATGTCCGGACTTACTAGTAAACCGTCATAGTGCCTAGTCCTCCACCGGAGTGGGCCGGACTCGGCTATCGGGCCGAAGGGGGTTGGGCCGCTGATGGGCCGAAGCCTGCTGGGCCTGGGGCTGCCGGGCTGCTCCCGGGCCGTAGGCTGATGGGCCGCTGACGGACTGAAACCTGTTGGGCCGGGAGCAACGGTACCGCTTACGGGCCGAGGGCTGTTGGGCCGCTAATGGGCCGAAGGTTCTCTTGTACTGCTGCTGCTGGGCTGAACTGGATTTGGACTTATTTTAATGGGCCGAATCGGATTCTGTCTCATCAACATGAAAATTTCACATATGAGAACAAAAAACATGCAATTTTAATTCTGACAATAATTTTATGTACAAAAAACTCTATCTATGCTGGCAATTCTACAATCAAACTTGTTTAGGTTGTATACAAGCACAAAAGCGCAGATGCTGCCGACGACCCCATTAATCTAATTTTTTTTGTAGACAAATGATTAGAACGGGAACATTTCATCATCGCCATAATTCCAAACCTTTGTTGGAGATCATACTTAGTGGGGCACAGCACTTCGACGGCCGTGATCTCCCAAACCATGCTAGGGGTCCATAGATCAGATGGCTGATAACAACACACTCGGAGCCCACAAAATTGGATTTTGGTGGGCCCTGGACGGAGGATTCTGTTAAGGGTTTCCTTAGTCTAAATATATCTTTAAAATATGTGTCGTTTGAGATGATATTCTTAAAATCATCATACATATTACTACATTCTTAAAAGATAAAATCATAATTTACTATCCTTGTTAATACCTGAAAAATATTGTTAAAAGATTTGCAGCAATTAAGATATAATTGTGCGCTTTATTTGGATCTTAAAATTATGACAATTAACATAAGAATTTTAAGAAATGTTGTAATATCACTCTTTACACATAACTTTTTAACTTAAGTTCGATATTCTTTCAGTCAGGAGTGTCGAAAACTTAACTCCGGTATTTTTTTTTTTTTTGGTCCAGTGCCCGTGACAAAGTGGTGATCGGGCGGACACCTAGGGGAGCAAGCACATTCTAATCCTACCATCGTGCGGGTTCAGCACGGAAACCTCACCTACCCAAGTAAAAAGACATACAAGTTTTTACTCTCTTCTTCGGAGGAGCTTTTGCACTTGACAAGCATGACAGTCCAGACAACTGGGCGATCCGTTCAAAACAAATAACTCCAAATTTTTCTGTTACTTATTTTTTAAATCAAATACTGAAAATAAAGTTATACGTAATGTTGGTAAATCAGACGGAAAAAATCAAACTAGATTATCCACAATGCTAAAATACATAATATTCTACAAATTATGTATACAAAAGTCCCTTTCCGTTAGCCGTGCTCGTTACGGGATTTAACCCACTCGCTTCTTTGGTTATCATGGCGCTTCGGTGTGATACCTCGCGGAGAACTCAACAGAGGTCGAGGATTTCGCGAGAAGCCGATAAACTCCACCTGACAAATCAGATAAGACCCTGTTCATATCACCCCGGATCCAGTTTCCTCCAACTGTCCTAGACTGGTCCAACGAGTCGGCGGCATCTCTCGCTGGGAGCGCCCCCCCTGCGACGCACAGCTCCAATTCCTCGGCGATCCGAGCCGCGTTTTAAGCGTCTCCGCCCTCCCTCCCCAGCCTTCTCCACTCCAACCTCCCCTTCTCTTTCTCTCTCTCTCTCTCTCTCTCTATCTATCTATCTGGTTGCTTCATGGGTGGGAGGTAGGGGTCGCCGGGGAGGTGGGAGCCACGGCGGAGGGGGGCCAGGGCCGTCGGAGACCAGCCTCCACGGCGGATCCGAGGGGATTCCTGTCCAGGTGCATCTCTTCTTCCGCTGCTGACTATCTCTTCGCTTCGTTTTCTTTTCCCCCTTTCCCATTACATCATTTGATCCAATTTTGGTGTTCTGTTAGTGCTGGGGAGCTTGGGATGCTGTGGGGTTTGGATTTGGGTGGGTATGTCTTACAAACCGCTCCAACAGTATGTTAGTAAGCGTGGCACAGAGAGCTGCTGCAGCTGCCTTCTGCAGCTAATGGTGTGTGCAACTGAGGTGTTCTTGCTCCAGCCTTGTAACTGGAGGCCGGGGGCGCATTCGGTGGTTCTATTGGGGGATTGGTCGACCTGTTGGTTTTGTAGAATCTAGTCTCTTCTTGGCTGGCGTCTGAAAAGAGGATTTTCTTTCTTTCTTTTTTCTTTTTTTCTTTTTTGCTTTTTTGTTGTCGTCCTTGTTGTCTAGAACTAGGAAAATTTGATGTTTTTTCCCTACTTTTAGCTTCTGATGAAGTTTTTGCGTCTCCTATGCTTCTGAAAGTTCTTAATTCGATAAGTGTTCTGGGAAAAAGAGTGCCGTAAAATGGGTTCCTTCTGTAAAGATACACATTGCTGTTGTCTTTTCTCATTTCTCTCAAAGATTTATGTTTTTGATTCGGCATCTGTCCGTGGAGTAAAGTCCAACCTCAGCAGGAACCAAAATTGACGTTTCCTAGAGTGTTTTCTGGCATCCCTTCCCTCCCCTCTCCTGAGACTTTGATCTCTGAAGGAAGTATCAAGACAAGATGATGTACCTTTTTTATTTATTTTATCTTTCGTTATGGCTTTCGTTGCAATAACCATTGTTTTTTCTCTGTTTTTTTCTAGTAGAAAGCATACAGGGTATCTTAATGTAAGTTTATCAACCAAGTATGGCAAAATTGAGCATGAGCATTTTTCAGTTTTACTTATATGTGGTAGTTTTTCCCTGTTCTGTTTGTATGTTTCTATGGTACTTGTTTTATTCCTATTAATGTAAATTTATCACCAAGTATGGTCAAATAGATTACGAGCATTTCTCAGTTTTTATTTATTTATTTTCTAGTCTTTTTCCTCTCCTGTTCATATGTTCTGTATGGTACCTGTTTTATTCACATCCAACATTGAATTGCTTTTCTACTCCGTGTCTTTCCGTCTTTCATGAAAGTTGTAAAGTTGGTGTCTTTTCTTTTCCTTGTCTTGTCTTTTCCTTTATTCCCTCAATTTACTCATTACTGTGTCCAGCTAAAAACTATGAAGATACAAGTGCAAATAGACATTTGTTTCTTTGTTACTCAAACAATCAGAATTGTGGATCTTGTTATAGTTCGTGCCTCCTCTTAACTCTTCCTCGAGTCCCAATTTCGTCTTATGTGTTACTTGCACTATTTAGCATGCAAGAGATATCCATACCTTTTATTGGCAAAATTAATCAGTTCCAAAGACCCTGCTTTACCAACTTTCTATTTTCAACATTAAACATTAGTTGAATAACATTTTCTCATTTGCCCTTCTCTTTGTTACTGGGATTTCAGAGTTTAATCCAACAATGCAGATACTTTATGAATCTTCATGATTTGGTGATCGCGTAGACTGACTTGATATTAAAACAATCACATGAACGCAGGCGTTTAGATTATGAGCTGACAGGCCTAACCTCAGGTGGAATATAAAAATATGAAGACATTGGTACCTTAATCTTGCCCTGAATTTACACATTCGTGTCAGAGATGCCAAGTAATGGGTTGAAAATACCAAGATATGTATCCTTGTATAAGGAAGCAATTTTTTACCAAAGCTTTCATTCTTATGATTCGTAGAATTCCATACTCTGAAAGTGCTTTCTTCATAAAGACTATGACCTGAAAAGTTATGCAAGTGCATGTTACTTTGGGTCCTTCCACTCCATGCTTTTGCTTTAGCTAGCACTTTGTTCATTATACTTGTGAGAAAAGGTTCAAAATTCTAGTACTTGCTGGCACAAGTTCTAGTTAATCCATGGATATATGGGTAAAAGAAACCTTGGGCTCTCTTTTTGGCTCTTTACATTTGCAACCTGTTGCATACCATTGACCCATCTTTGGAAAATGTTAAAAGAACTTACTTTTGTTCAGAGTTCCTCTAGTCTTGTGAGGCACGGATTGTTTTGCATCTAGTTTTTGTGATTCTTGTTTTTGGTCTAGTTTTTGTGATTCTTACTTTATTAATACTGATGGATGGAGTGGTTGCCACAGAGAAAGCAATGTGAAAAGCCTCATCTATTTGCAGTGATGAGAAAGGAATCAGTTTAATGTTGAGATGAACATGCACAATGCTATTTGCTGCGGAAGGAGGAGGATTCTTCTCTTCTTCAGCATCTGGATATAGCAGTGGCTTGACCCTTCTACTGCTTGGCCGGAAAAACGAAGAAAGACCCATGAGAGTTTCACCGTGGAATCATTATCAGCTGGTTGAGCACGACCTTGAACCTGACACTCAGCTGGCTTCAAATAAGGACCAGGTATCCCGGGGGTGCGTGTCCTTTGTGTGCTTTGGACGCGTGTCTGCAGGGCTTGATGGAAATTCCCCACCCAAAGTGGGTCCTGCTCAGCAGACTGACTCAACAAAGGTTTCTTCTGTTGACAAGGAAGAAAATCCTACTAAAACTGACATAGGGAATGAAAATGGAGGGAAGAGATACCTCAAGAGTAGCCTTAAGAAGAATGCTAAAAATCGTGCTCTAGAGACTCTTGGAGATACTGTTGCTAGAGTAGCTATTGATGAAGAGAAGGCCAATGTCCCTGGTTGCACAGACAGGAGGAAAGTGCAGTGGACTGATGCATGTGGAAAGGACCTTGCTGAGGTTAGAGAATTTGAACTCAGGTATGCTTGGACTCTAAACTCTCTGAAGAATGTAATAAACATTTGTACTTCTATTGTTGTTTCTTTGTAGGATAGTGAACTTTTGGACTTCTCATTGTTTCTTGAGTATGTTGTGTTATTCTGATCAAAATATCGAACCATGTCAGGCATTTTTTTCCCATCTTTCTTTGTTGTTGTCAAGTTATGTTTCTTATCCAATGCTTTTGAGCTTCTATTTCTGTGATTTATTCCAAATCACAGCTCTTTCTTTTAGTCCATAAAGATGTGCATGTAATGCAACACTTTTTCAGTGCTCCTAGTGCAGTGGCTAGGGAGTTTTTACTTACACTATGTACAAACCAGCCCACCAAGGTTCGATCCCGGGGGGGCAACACCAGACCAAGAGGCCTACCCAAGCCACACACCCCAAAGGGGCGGAGCAGAAACCAGCGTGCAAACGCGCAAGGCAAGAGCATGGGCATCGCCCGGCTCAATCCCGGGACCCCCCGCTTCCAGCGGAGGGTGTCCCCACAGCAATTAGCACACTAGTGGAGGGCTTATTTTTATTTCTAAGGAATGTTTTACATTGTATCCTTTGTGGATTCTATCCAGTTGCAGTTCTTTTGCCCCACATGTTTCTCTGTGAAACTATTTACTTTCTCTTGGTTGTCAACTTATTTTTGTGCATCCACGGTTTCATGTTTATTATTCCGATATCTTCATCTAGAGATGCTGCAAAAGGTGACAGAGTTAGTTGATGTACTTCATTTTTATCACTGGGCTAAGGGTTGTCTAGAACTGTTAAAAGTCTCTTGATCGGACGTTATCCTTCTCAAAGGAGGCACGATCCCTTTTTCCTCTAAAAAAAACCAAGAACTGACCCATCTCTAATCCCATCTGCTTGCACTGTTGCCCATGGCTAGCTAGAGAAGAAAAAACTTTCTCCCTATCACCACTGTCCCGGGAAACCTACCCTCCCATCTGCCCCATCAGGTGCTATTGTCATCATCTCCACCTCCATCTTCTTCTTCCTTCTCTTTTTCTTCTTCTCCTCCTACTCCATCCTCCCTCTTCTCTTTGCTTCCCAGTCGGTTTAGATTGGAACCAGGTGGGACTGGTCTGGTGGTACCGGTTTTGTGTTTGAATTGGCTGGTTCCATACTAAAACAATGATAACAAAAAATGAGGCATGCTGTTATACCACACGTTTTACCACTCCCTTTGCTGTACTCATCGATAGCCGTTTGATCACTCGATCAGAGCGCTCTCTTTAAATGTGGTCGTTGTAAAAAACAAGTTGTGCCAAAAGTAACTTTAACATGAGTCACTTGATCAAGCGATCAGATGGCTATCCTTGAGTGTGGCAAACGGAGTGGTACAAAAAGTAGCATGATAGCATTCCTCTAATGAAAAAAAAAGAAGCTAAAATCACCCCTGAATTGGCTCTGAACAGGTTTTCAGAATGATAACCTGGAACTGAATTTTTTTATTTATTCTTTTGATATTTGTTAAACATTTATTAGTATTCTTACAAAATATTATGTGTAGAACCATGCTGCCATGCTTAGGGCTGTAAGCTTGTGTGGGCCTACTCAAAAAAAAAAAAAAAAAAAGGTTCAGGCTTGACCATGTTGGTGCATGTCAGGATGGGTTAATATTCTACATTTTGCTCTTTAAGTGTGTTCCTTCTCCCACCAGCTGAGCATGGCTCAGTTGGTACTGGGTAGTTTTAAGGGATAGGGGGGGGGGGTGTTTTCTAATTTCTGTTGACCTGTCTCTGCCATTGCGGCAGAGGCCCTAAAAAAAGTGTGTTCCTTCTCTCCTCGTTTTTGAATCTTCTTTTTGCCCCCCCGCCCCCCCCCCCCCCCCCCCCAACTGGGGATGATAGTTCTACTCGAGGCTTAGATCATGATTATTATTGACATGAGCAAACATGTGAATCAATAGCCCCTTCTTCAAAGGAGTTCATTTGATTCTGCTTTTTTTACTTCTTTTTTATTGCCTGTACTTGCTTGGCACTATTGCTATCCAATAGTTGGAGAACAAGTCCTTTGTGCTCAAATTACAGGAACCAGGAAACTAGCAATCATGAAACAAAATGTCTGTTGAAGCACTGGAAAGTTCATAAAGAGCATGTCTTCTAGGCAGTCCTGAGATTTTCTTGTGACATTTAAGATTTCTGACCTTGAGAACATGTATGTTAGCATAGATTTTCTCCCCAATAATTTCTAGATGAACATGCTCTTCAGTTTTCTAATGCAAAAATTGTACAGTGATGAAGGATCATCTGATGAAGAGTTTGAAAGGGATTATCACAGAAGATGCATGTGTGTAATTCAATAGACTCTGTCTTCAGCATGTAGATATCAGTGGCACTCCACCATCCAAGCAAATGTGTTGTTATGTGGGTACTGCAACATCATCACATAATTCTCTACAGAACTTTTTTGGCGTGGATTGCTGTTAGTTCACTTGGAAATGTGTTCAAGATGGGAAGTGATTAATCAGTGCCACTAAGGAATGCTTTTCTTACCCCTATTTCCCTTCCACACAGGTACCCAGATCTACATACTTCATCATTGTGATATCAATTTTACCACACGGGGCTTCTTGTTCCATTCCATCATCTTCCTGCTTCTGTGATTTTTTTTTCCCACTGTGTCCCAGTTGAACTGGTACAGCATTGTTATATATTGTTATTATTTGCCAATTCTTCTATCTCATTCTTCCTCCTCCGCGATCGAGTGGGTATCCTGCCTTCCTATACGAATGGTTTTGTGACAGTATTTCACAGCATATTAAATTAATCATATCATGTTATGCTATAGTAGATATGTTTTATTAAATTATATAAGTTCGTGTGTTTTATCAAATTATTCAATTTCAAGTAGATCAGCGCAGATCTATTCATTTTAGACGGGGTAGAGTAGGTGTTGAATCTAAATGGATCGGATCAAAAACAAAAACCTTGTCCATGCGTCAGTTGTTTTATGTTCAACATCGTCTGAATCAACGTCCTAGGAATGGGTTCATACATCTCTCTTTGCACTTGAGCAAACACACGGATTTGAGAAATCAACTGGACTTGTACGGTTAATCATATATATCTACATAAAAATTTATACTTTATTAAGATTTTACACGAAAAAGTCTTGATAAAAATTTATTTACTCTTATTATTGTGCTTTTAATATCATGAACACCCCTCTTATAGTAAATATAGTTCACATATGCAGTTTCACAAGTTGAAAGAAAGTATTCCAAATATTAAGTACAGGAAAGAAAGTATTCAAAATATTAAGTACAGAAAACTGTAATAGAATTATTCATGTAAATATCTCTTATTTTTAAAGAAATATAACCTTATCATCGTGTGTACCTTCTGAGGGAATGCTGACCTCCATTCAAGGAAAACAGAAAGGGAGGGTGATGGTTTTGTTTATGCTTGGAATAATGAGTCGGAAACTAAGCATTTGTATAAGGACAGGATAGGCAACCTGTTGAACCGGTCTTCCGATGGGTTTAGAGAGATGATGACGTTATTTTATTTTATTTTGATGTCGAGGAAAATCTGGTTGTCCGGCAAACTCTGGAAAGCTACCGTGCAGAAGGTAGGACACGGCTTCCCAATTCACATCATGCGAGAGTGGTGAAGATCGAACTCACGAACGGTTAGAATACTTATCAACCAAAGCCCTGGGTTACCCTCCTGATGACGTTATTGGTGATACGTATAGTACTTGTCTACAGCACTATTAATTGCTGGTTTATGCCACTTGCTCGGATGTGATGCTCCGAGTTCGACTTTTAGTTTATTAGGAAAGGCATAATTTGCTTAAGTTAAACACGCCTACGTGAGTTCTAATGGCACTCATTCGAGTATGGCTTGTAAGTCAAGATTCTTGCTTAGGCCTAAACCTCCAAAGATATCATAGAAGCAGGTTCGACTGGTCAAAGAATTTGAATTTAATACAACCCTGTTATCTTACAGCATCTGCATAAGAATGTATCTTACAACTTGCTGCACCACACCGGGTGCAGGTGCAATGCAAGATAGCTGACCCGGATTGCATGAGCTCACGATTCTCTTTTCTTTCTTTTTCTTTTTTTTAATTTTCTTTTCCAAATCATCCAGAGGCCGAGCTGAGGTGTTCTCCCAACTTTGACAATTTTTTTTGGAAAAACAATTTTTATGCGCCATCGTACTGTCACTCAATCACGCATCGGGGAAGGTGCAATGCACCAGCTGTGTAGCAAGCATTACTCATCTAAATGGTCTTATAAGGCACATGTCCAACTGCAGAAATTCACACGCCCATTAACCTCCAAGAGAATTTGCTCCTATGGAATGAAAATTTTCCCAAGCTAATAAGCAGGGAGGGGAAGACTCTGCTGAGGCGGGCTCTAGCACAGCATGACAAGTCATTGGAAGTGATTTTGTGCTGGAGGAAATAGAGGCTACACACTTTTAACCAGTAACCAAGTACAGCCGCATCGTTCAAAGAGTACACCTAGTAGAATCCCTAGAAGGAGGTACCTTAAATTTCCAATTTTGTCCACCCTCGTCCCCAAAAGAGAAATTGAAGTCATCTACGCCACTTTTACACCAACTACTCCACTCCGTCTCGCAAGCCAAAAATCCCCGGAAAATAGGAAGCATTTTCCTTTACCTTCCCTAGCTCTCTCATCTCATAGGAGGATGAGGCGTTCCCAATACCCAAGAAGGGTGGGGGAAATACGGATTAGAAAAATAAACAAACAGAACAGTTAATATCTATGAAGCAGAAAGGCATTGAGAAATAAAGGCATGTCTCCGCATCGTGATTGCTTGCCAATACGCCTGACTTGAATTGCGTATGCTCCCCTACCCCACACTTGATCAACCTTGGGCCTTTCTTTACCTGTCGTTTTTTAAATAAACAGATTCAAGCAGTAACATTTGCTAAGAACACCGAGAACAAGCGGCGTCAAACGCCCTGCATTGACTGGTTTAGTTGTGACCTTTTCTTCCCTCACAATTCACGGGCCCAACGGAGACTATAAATTGCAATTCTAAAAAAGGTAGAACTAGACCCTGCAGGATTAAATCTATGGTGCAGGATACAGGATCAGTTCATTAACTACTAAAGTATCGCCAAAGTAGAATTCTAGAAACATTAGAACAAGCTGTCAGCATCATTCCTTACCTAGACCTAGGAAATTTCACATATCAATCTAGACGAGTAAACAGTAGAAATTCACAGAACAAACTGATGTTTCAATTTCAAGTTGAGTCTAGGAACTATACTGACAAATATCCATAGGTCCTAACATAATTTGAACACACACGATCACACTCCCATTTTCAATTTTCGTTGCAACAGAAGACTGCCCTTTCTCGAGTCTGATACTGAGGGTAAAAAGATATCCTCCATAATTGCTTGGACCAAGATGCCGCTGGAGAACTTGGAAGTCTATCCACGAAAAGGACAAAAGAGTAAGCTAATAAGCCCACAAATGGTCGAATAACAATGTCTTCATGCATCATATCAAAAGTAAAAGTTATTTAAAATGAAACTAGTAGCCGTGTAAAACTGGATAAATACAATTCTCAAGAACCAAATAGATGTTACATAAGAAAAAGATACGCTTGGGGCAAGCAAGGAAGATGAAATTTGGCTTCTTGAGGCACAACCAACATATATTTTACCAGCTAGTCCTTGTACAAATAATACATTCCAACACAAAAAGAAGACGGTATCGATCGCTAATTGAGTACAATAACCTGGAGATCTAATCAGGTGACCAAGATGAATCACCATCTTGGTCACCAAAGTCCCTTATGGGTTCCAGCTAGTGGGGCATGGTGAGCTGGAGTCCCCAATGTCAAGCAGCCCCCATTTTCCCCAGCTGAACCAATGAGGGGTCTTGGTGAGCGAGATGATGATCAAAAGGTAAATCAATTATCATGGATATTCATCCTGTTTTCAGCAAATATCTAGGTCTACACTCTGTACCATCACAAAAAGCCAACAAAAACTGCTGCTTTGAGTTAACAGGGTCCAGGAAACACAATGAGTCAACTACTGAGACTTCTTCATAAATGCACAACTTCGCATAAATTTGCCAATACTAATGCACAATGACATGGTCACAAATGGCTTGGTGAATTCAATGAAAAAAGGTTTGAAAGCACTAATTGCATGGACCCTATCCTCTTTCGGGTAAGAACTATGTGACTCATCAAACCCTGGGCCATGACAGATAAGGAGAGTTTGACTGGGTTAGAGGTTCTGAAAGTTTAATTTCCCCAGGTTAAAATAAACAGCTAAAGAAAACTTTTTGATCCTTGGATTGGAAAATTCCCTAAAAAATTTCCCCACCTCCAGACGCAGAGAAAGCCGTTTTCTCAGAAAAACCAAACTTCACTCACACCCTCTCTCTCTCTCTCTCTCTCTCTCTTAGCAACAGCTGAGATTTGACTTTTCCTAACAACCTGTGAACATGAAACAAAGATACTTTTCAGAACAATTTTTAATATGGGAAGAATCTTTTTCCTTTCTCAAGGAACAAAAAAATTTCAGAAACCTAACCAGCCTTTGGGTTCAAAAAATATGGGGTGGCCCTGTTTGGGCAGGCTTGGTCAATATTTCTGATCCAACACAGATTACCTGAACATCACATGTTCATCTAACATGAACCTACTTTTCAAAGGTCCGGTTGGCTCGCTCGGGGCAGGTGCGATTTTGTTGGGTCTTCTTACATATGCTGGCTTGATTAGTTGCATTCAGACTCTATATAAAATATTAAAAAAAAATTTCAGAATGTGAAAGATGTCAATAAATTAAGAAAAAAAAAACTTCTGATTTAGAGGCTTTGGGCCTTAGTTAAGCCACTCACAGCCAGTTCGGGAATGTTTCAAGTATTTTAGATTGTTTTCCATCATTTTATTATGAAACTGGGCAGCTCATCCCAGAGACACAGAAATAGACTGGATTTGGTCCAATCCCAATCCCTGCTAAAAGAGGTCCTTGAATCCCTAATAAAAGCATTCCCTAGCTTGCAGTCTACAGGAAACAGGCTGCGTGGATATGCATACACAAACTTATTCTGTATTTTTCATATTTTTTTTTCAGAAGCAAAAGTAGAAAGACATTTTAAGCATTTTCAGTAGCAGGAGTGGGGAACAGCCTAGTGAAGATAAATCAGTAATGCATATAACAGGAGAAGAGTAATGTAAAAAATTTATTCCACCATGCTTTTCCATTAAGTCTCAGGAGGCGTTCACAATTTTTACCTACTACATTTAATAACTTAGGATAAAATATATGCAGTGTGATGCCCGTGAGTGTCTTTTGCATAAAGATTTTTTTATATCTAACTTTCCCAATGAATACCAAGAAGACAACAAAGGTGCGTTGCTTTCATCTAAAGAAATCATCATGATTTGACAGCTTCATCTCATCTAGAATTCCCCATGAATAGCTTTGTGCACTTTTGTACCCCAAGACAGTAGATTTCAAAATTAAAATAAAAGATCCAAAAATCCAAGTAATTAGTAGAAACTTTTTTCCAGTGCAGCCACTGAAAGCAGATCCATCCCATGAAATTTGATTTGCAGAGGAAAGAGATTACTTTACTTATGTGCTCCTCTTTTTTGTATTTATCACTCACGTTCCTGTGCAAATGCACCAGTTTATATGCCTGAATGTTGGAGGAGGTAGAAAATGGAAATGTTGGTCCAACTTCTTAGAGTTTACATCCAGTCATTCGAAACAAGTCAATAAAAGTGCTAAAACTTGCATCCACCCTGAGGTAATGAAGTAATCTTTTCTGCTGGTAAAAGAACATATCAAAAAATACCATTTAACCTACTTATAGAATACTGGGCATCTACAAGTTTCTAAAATGATCATACTTTGCCGATTATAACTAGGTATAGATATCAAAAGGCAGAGTTACCAGGAAAACCATTTTCTTGAAAACAAGTTGTCCAACTTTGCTGCCCACTCATCGCATTTGTTCCTTGCATCACCTTACCTTTGATTCAAAACACTATCAAACAAAGGTCATTGCACTCCATTTCTTGCTTTTGTTTACTGTCAACTCATCACATCTGTTTCTTGCATCACTTTAATTTTGACTCAAAACTCTGAAACAAAGTGCATCACACTCCATTTCCTGCCTTTGTTTCCTTCCTGGTAGTGACACTTAAAATTCTCAGCATCAACTCTTTTAGTAGAAGATTCCCAACATCAATTCTTTTTGTAGAAGATTCTTTACAATCCTTAAGAAACACATTGAGTTCAGCATGCCCGGAGATCTCCCTATTCACCAACTATACACTAGAAAAACAGATTCAGAAGTACTTGAATCATACCCACCTAAAACAACTTATGTGAGCTTTGAAAATTTTCTAAACATTCATGATTCTAAGACAGAAGGATTACCATCCTCTCTTTTTTTAAAAAAATGACCTTAACCATCCTCTCTTTTTTTAAGAAAAATGAGCTTACAGCATCAACTTCATAGCCATCAGCCCACCAACTTCTCCAGGAAACTCACCAACATACAACACATGGACTTTGGGCACTAACATTACACTGATGTCTGGCTTAAAATGTTCCTCAAATCCTATGATGTCCAAATCCTTGAGAATACCACAGTCGAGTCAGGAGGCATCAGGACCATGGCAAGAGTACAGTATTGGGTGCAAGGAGAAAGCACATCCTATTGATGTGTCATTAAAATGACTTTCTCCCACTTTTGCTATTGGGTTAGTAGAGATGACAAATACAACCTCTGTATTCAAGGAACCTGAGAGCTTACGAATAGATACACCATGTTCCATCTGTAGTCAAAACTGGGTAATGTTAAATTCGGATCTACTCACATATTTGGGTCATGAACATAGATATGATTGAGCACATCATAGGCTCCAATAGACATCAGATTGTTACATTGATTTGGAGGTATTAGATTTACACACGAGCTATTGGTATCTCTAACCACAACTCTTAATAGGCTTTTTAAAGTACCTAAAATCCCCAAGTGGAAGTAGGCAATCGTTAATGCCAGCACTATTTGTCTAAAATCCCCAGTTGGAAGCAGGCAATAGTCAATGCCAACACTATTTGTACCCGACTTTACAAACCATATTATGAATGTGGCTTGTCAGTAACTGGACATCAAAGGTGCTAAAACCTTCAGGTCACTCAACTGTGGATGAAGGAGGGTGCCTAAACGCCCTACTAATTTCACTTTTGATGTTCCACTCCTTTTGCACTTTATTATAGTATCATAGATATTTCAAAAAATGAAAGATGAAGGCACATGAAATCAAAATCCAAAAGAAATTGCCATTGGAACCCCATAAGTAATCCAGTAGCTAATTTGCAAGTGAAGAAAACTACAAAAGCAGTGAGACAATAAGTTTACCGAGAAACACAAAAAGTAAATATCACATCTTTAGAAGTTCTGTAAATCACAATGATGAATACCATCTACAATTAAAGCCCACCTGTCCACAGAAACATGCATCCACAGATGCCTTTTACTTCGATAGAAGACCTTGAGCATCTGAATCAATTTCATTGTGCTATAAGTAGCTGGGAGTTGTGGCAGTTTCTCAGACTTATCAGTATCAGTTTGTTCCAGTCACGCATCTTGCTATGCCGCGACACTTTTGTCATGTATGAGGCTTAAGTCTGATATTAAGCTTAAATTCTTTATATGGGTGGCTTTAGAATGAAGATTATCCGCACTAGAGAGTGTAATATGAGATCGAAACTCTTGTCCTAGAATTGTGTTATTCATGTATACGGTATACCAAGAGATTGTATGTAAATCAACAGTTAGTGCTGGTAGTGGAAGTGTTTGATACTTTGATTTCCTTCATTTTGTAGCTGAGTGCTGAGGGGGTACAACAGAGGAGTCTATCCTCTCCCTTATTGATTCTAAACAGTTTTTGAAAAAAAAAACATGTTTTGCTCTTTGCTAAAAGAGCAAGGGAACGTGATCATAACCAGGGACTGTTGAACGATGGCAAGTGATCACAACCAGGGACTATTTTAAGTATTGCATGATACTATAGAAGCATCTTATGACAAATGCATAATGTCGTTCCGTCCTAGTCTGTCCCAGCCGGGACGTCCCATCCCAATGAGAAAATGGGACATGACAGTTTCTTGTCTGTCCCAATAATTGTCTCGGTCTGTTCTTACTCCTTGCCTGTCCCGGTCAACTGGCCTATCCCAACCAAAGTTTTGTATTTAACCTGAGACTTTCCTAACAACTTAAGCTCCTTATAAACTTTTTTTTGTGTGCAGGGGGGGGGAGGTTCATTTGATGAATATACTCATTTACAAACCCAATACATCTTAAATACTTTTATTGCATTAATTTTGTGTTATTTATTTTTATATCATTTTTTGAATGCATATGTTTTATATCTGTTGAAATATGTATGAAAGAAATTCTGGGACGAGACATCGGAGTTGTCTGGGACACTAGGACGTCCAATCCAGTAAAAAAATAGGACAGGTACTGGGATAGAATTGACAACTATGGACAAATAGATTGGCCAGAATTTCAAAAACTTGTCGTTATAAGATCCAATGTGGGTGACTAGAACTTTCAGCCATGATCAAACGGTCAGGTCATATGCTCTTCTCTTTTGCGTTCAGAGATTGGATGGCAGACTGGCCCTGAGGTGTCTACGAATCGTGTTTGCTCCAAAAAACATAAACTGGTCAAATAGATAGCCCTTTTTTATTTTCTGCAAAACTAATCTTTGGCTTTTCATGTCCCAGAAAGTTGCATACATGATTGATTCTACACATGATTTGCAGCATTAACTACATTTTTTCAATGATAGTATGTGGCCAACATCGCAATATAAATCTTCTAACTGGTTAGGTACTTTGGATTGCCATCAATTCATTCCCCATGATCTAGACGGCCTTTTTATTAGCATTAAAGAGCTGTGTCAAATATTTGGACATAATAACACGTTATAGGCACTCCATTTTAGGAAATTCTTCAGATTAATATTTAGGTTCAATAGTTTAATTAATATTTATTTTTTCTTTTTATATCTAGGACATACTACAAAGGATTGTATTTTATTATATGTACGTAAAAAGTACAAATGAATATATCCACATCTATATGCTTCTCATATCCTTTGGTCTTGTTTCTAGAGCTCTGTTATGACTAACACATATGTTCATGTCGACATTTGACATGTGTCCTCCCATGTCATAGCTCATCATCATAGCCTTATACCCAATTATGCAGTCAGTAACATCTAGATGGGATCTATGTAGTCAGAGGCATGAGGCAACAGGGGGGTCACCTCAGCCTCTGTTATGACTAAGAGAGATAGAAAGAGGGAGAGAGACACGAAGAGAGAGAGGGGTGGGGGAGGACCTCAACTTGTCCTGACCAAACACAGAGAGAGGGAGAGATGGTGAGAGACTTTGAGAGAGAGAGAGAGAGTTTTTGGCCTCGCCGTTGTCGGAGCTACATTGGAGAGAGAGAGAGGGAGAGAGAGAGTGTGTGAGCAAAGGAGAAAGAGAGAGAGCATACATGTTGTCGCTGTCAGAGCTACGCCGGAGCCGGAGAAGACGCATTGTGGCTAGTCGGTGTCGTCTCCTTTGTCGAAGAGGGAGCGAAACGGGAGAAACAGGCTAGGGCACAGAACGAATCAGGTTTAGGGCACAGGTGGATGGGGTTTATGAACACCTTGTTATTGGGCCAAAACAATGGGCCGAGTATTGGGTTTACATAAGCTGGGTGCTTGGGCCGGACCAACATAGAACTAAGGCAAGCAAGGCGGTCTGAGGCGCCCGAGGTGTGCCTAGGAGATTGCCTAATCGCTTGAGGCAATTATAGCGATAGCCTAGGCAACAAAGGCCGAAGAAAGGTGACTTATCCTCACCTTGCCTTGCCTCTTCACCTTTGATAACATAGGATGGGATAAATATAGTAACAATCCAATGACCAGCATAGACATGCATCCCCTTCTTTTTTATATTAAGTGAGTCTTCTGATGAGCTTAAGGGACCATCACCTTGGATTGTAGAGCACAAAAAATTGAAGAAACAATGAAGCTAGGGAACTAACATATATTCTTTGCATTATTTGTTCTCAAGGGATGCGGGAAAGACCTTCCCTAAACTTTCCAATGATACTTGCCCTACCTTTTCTTGAGGATGCCACCCCAGCAGGTTCAGCTGTGCAAAAGTGGCCTTCTATTTTTTATTTTTATTTTTCTTTTCGCCCCCCTTTTTGTTTTTCTTTTCCCCTCTTGTGCTTCTCATTCCAATTTCGAAGACTGTCCATTTCTTCTTCTCTTCCTTGTCCTTCAAGGTTGGTCAGCATAGCCAACTCTGCCAATCCCACATCTGATCCCTATTTTGGGCATGGAATGCAAGATCGGTTGATCTGGATGACAATTAGTTAAACACTAATACGGTAAACATATGTTCGAGTATAATTCAAGTTTGATTTTTAAAAGTATGGTCAAACACTCGGTCAAAAATTCACACATTTTAAAAGTTTGGTACAACATATGTATGGTGAATTATATGCTTATTCTTTAGCCTCAATTTGATTGCAGAATAGGTTAATCCAGAATTACTTATCCGGAATAGCGTGTACTAGAATAAGGGGTGTTTAGCTTTGATACTTCTGTGGGACCCACTGGTGGAATAAGAAGGATAAGCAATTCTTAGGTCTAGGGTCGAATTGCTTATTCTCCTTATTCTCCGAATAGGCTATTCGGCACCGGTATAAGCCATTCCGCTTGTCAAAGCTAATTAAACTTATTCTCCCTTTATTCTTCCTTATTCTTCTCCTATTTTCCAATCAAAGTGGCGCTAAAAATATGGACCTAAAAATACGGATAGTATATATCACCAAGTAGAAAAATATATTGCAGCTGTTAAATGTGGGTGACATTTATGTAAGTTGCAAAGTAGAGGAAAAATGTATTCTAGAGTAACTATATTATAATTATTCAAAATATAACTTACATTATGTAATTAAAAGTTCCAACCAACATAATTTTTAAGATAAGGATAAAAAAAAATATTACAATCAACGCACATTTTGAGAACAGGTAGCAGAAACCCCCGCTGGATGGAAAAAAGAAATTTACACAGGTCCCCACCAACTGGTCAATTGGTAGTTCCATACTAAACCCCCATTTAATAGCTGCAACTGGCAGAGGATAGGACTGTGTAAAAGGAAAGGCTTTCAGCCTTTGAGCAGATCGCCAACTGGGCGGTTGCGTATGAAATGCCCGTTTAATGCACAGTTGCATATAATATGCGTTTTGGACGTTCCAAGGCCAAAAATCGCTTACAGAACCATCTCTTTGGCAAAAGGGCAGGAAACACGCACTTTTTTGTTTCACGGACGTACGTGTATTATACGCATACTGTATGTGAATTAACTAACACTGATTTGGATTGGTATTCGCAGTGGCTGATCCAATTTTGGGGACAAAACAGAACACATTAAGTTGGAGACTGAACAGAAAAACATTAAGCTAAATCTTACACACTCATTCTGAAACAGTGGCCACCGACACCCATACATGAAACTCAAGCCTTCCATAACTTGGCTGCTAGGACCAGAATTAATGCACTGCATTGAATTTTATAGACTTGATAAATGTATTTTTTGAAAAGAACATGGATTGTACCACCAATTTATTAAAAATATAGAGAGGAAGTACAATCAAAAGGATAGGAGAGGTTCCTATCCATAAAACTAAAAAGGTAACATTATCTTAGAATCTTTATCCAAGAATCAACAGAAATGCCAATAATATGCCTAGACCAGCTATACATAAAAGACAAACTTCTAAAAGACAATGCTTTCAATACAAATTCTACTTCACCGGAATATGGCATCATTTCTTTCTCTCCAGATACTCCAACATATTGCATGAGGGATAATACCAAGGATGCTTTTCCTTTCCCACTGATTTGTTCGCCTTCTCAAATGCTTGAAGAAATTTCACATGTCACTGACTGATCGAAAATTAAGCTTAAACTTCAATATTTCTCCAAAGATGCTCCAGACTTGTTGGCTCACAAGGCAGTTAACAAATAGATGATCCACATCTTCGGAATATCACAAAAGGAGCACATAACATCCTCCTCTGGACACCATTTTCTTCTATAGACTTCGGTGATAATTATTTTTTCATAAGTTAGCCACATGAAGGCCCTAACTTTCAGTTGGGACTTGATCTTCCAAATTTCAGCAAATTTAACATAATTTGGCATTTCACCTTCCAGCATACAATCAAATGACTTTACTGTGATTTTCCTTTGGTAGGTTCCCAGATTATTTTATCAGGAACATCAGTCTGAATAGAAGCTGAATATAGCTCTTGCAGTAGCCTAGAAAACTGTTCAATTTCTTCATCTTTTAGACAAGTTTAACTTTCCATTGAATCTGACCCCCATTAAATTCATAACGGTCATGCAAAGATGCCATATGATCAACCGCAATAGCAAACAAATGTGCAGTACTGGTATCGGGGGGGGGGGGGGGGGGGGGGGGGGGAAGAACTGATCTATATAGTCAGAGGCGAAAGGAGAACGAGGTGACCAAGGTTTCGTCTCAGCCTCAAATGCCTTGGTGATCGCCTAAGCATTTGAGGCGATGCGTTTCTCTCATACAACACCGTGAATGAAGAAAATGACAATATGAGGAAACTAAATAAAATATCCAAGATAATCATATATAAGACCTGGAGAACATGACCAACATAATCATCAATTTGTATAAAGCACTCATATATGTACTGCATGGCCTTAAGAATCATCAAAAATAAGAAAACAATGTACCAGCATGTAAGAAAAAAAAGGGAAAAAATGTGGCAACATGTAAGAAAAAAATGGTATTAGACATTGTTAAAAGAGGCGTTCACTTTGAAATAATTAAGAGTAAGAAAAATAGTACCACATAATTAAAAAAGAAACAAAGATTTGACATAGACTTTATAGACAAGTGTCCAGATGAGTGAGGCGAACATGAGGCAAGGTGAAACGTTCTTGGCTCGCCTTAGCCTTTTTCATCGCCTAAGCAAGCGAGGCGATCGCCTTTGATAACATAGGTATTGATATGTACCAATATCGGTATCAGGCGTATCGGCCGGTACTAGATAAATTTTAGCCCAATACCGGCCAATAAATTTTTTTTATTTTTTAAGGGATATACACCAAAAATCATGTTAAATGTTAATTATGTTTTTGCCCTTCAATTTTTCGAGGTATTATTGATAACCCTCTTAAGCAAAATTATGTCAAAATGCCCCTACCATCACATTTCGTAACCAGGTCTAACTAAAGGGAACTTAACTATAGTTAAATCTTAACTCGACAAGAAAAAAGACAATAATACCCTCACTTTTACCCACCCACCCTCCTCTCTCTAGACAGCACCCTCGTCGGCTCCGGAAGAGATCTCTAATCTCTCTCTCTCTCTCTCTCTCTCTCTCTCTCTCTCTCTCTCCCTCTATCCACACCTCTCTCTCTCCATCCCTGTATAGAGGCATGCACGGTCAAAAAGAACGACCGAGATTGCGCGCGCGGCTTGGGATCGAGGGAAGCGACGCACATGGTGAAGGGTTTGGAAGAGTAGAGGGGGAAGGATTCCGATTGAGATTGCTGCATCGGTCAGAAGTTGTGCACACGAAAGTCGTTGGAAGAGGTAAACCTGCGTAGGCTGGCGGCGGCGCAGGATAATGGGTCACAAATCGATGCGAGTGCCCAATGGCGACTGACAAAAATGGCGGCAGCACTACAAGCTCCGCATAGTTGGATGAGATGGATGGAGGGGCCTCTCTCTCTCTCTCTCTCTCTCTCTCTCTCTCACACTGCCATCGTCACTGCCGCGAGGATATTATATGTCTTTCTTATGAACAACAAGTGTTAACGGAATCTTTTGGGTATATTCTTATGGCAACTAACTCGATGGGCATTTTTGACATAATTTTTGCTTAAGAGGGTTATTAATAATACCCTAAAAAAATTGAAAGGCAAATACATAATTAACATTTTAACAGAATTTTTTATGTAATTATCCCTTTTTTTAAATACAAATGACTGCTATCGGGGTTTACCTCAATATCGTATCGATACCTACCGATACTGATACGTACCAATACCCACCGATACCGATACGTACCGGCTGATACTGCCAACCATGATCTCACCCCCCACCTTGAACAGGACATGATTATGAAAGTAAACAGTCAATTTGATGATATCCTTCCACACTGGAGACGTACTGGAACTGTTCGCCGTTTGAATATAAAATCTATAAGTTGATAAATGTAGCTTTTCAAGGTTTTAGGTACTTCTCGCCGAGGCATTACATAATTCAGAAGGGAAAAGTTCTCGTGTGAAATTGAGGAACAAAAGCCATTTCACTTCCTATCATGCAATCCAAAAATGCCTTCCCAGTGTACAGGTGCCTGAACAAGAACATGATGTTTTGTACAAAGGCCTAGTGGCACTATCGTCAGTTCTTGTGCACTATAAGAACATATTTTGAGAAATAAAAGTACTTTCACTTGCATATGATGCATGAACACCTGCATTCTGAATACATGGATGCACAAACAAGAAAATGATGGACGTAGGGCCTATCATACTACCTTCAGTTTTTGTACAATGACAGGAGATGAAACATCACGCAGGCAAGTCGCTTCCCACAAATTGTGTACCATTTATGCGCGCAAATCAAATACAAAATGTATGAACAGTTTCGGAGCAAGCAGGTACTGAGCGCAACAAGCCACAAATACACTGCATTCACAGAATCAATGTTCTTCATGTTGTTTCCTCCTCTTTTTTTTTTTTTTTTTTTTTTTGGGGGGGGGGGGGGGGGGGGGGGGGGGGGGGTTAGGGAGGGGGATGCAACCAAAAGAAGGAACAAAGAGCATCAACATTGGACAGGGGAAAATATGTAGCATGAGACTTAGAAAATTGCCCAAGAAGCCAACATGGTTTAATTCTAACAAACACCAACAAAAATTATACAGGAAAAAAAACAAGAGGAGGAATCAAAACGACTGTGTACATACGTACCGGAATGATTTCTACTACTGCTGCTGGTTCTGCGGTGGCTGCTGCTGATTTGGTGGCGGAGGCGGCATCCCGGGCCTCGGCGGTCCAAAAACAGGCATACCCCCACCCGGCGGAGGCGGCATTCCAGGCCTTGGAGGCGGCGGCGGACCCCGCATCATCTGAGGGGGCGGCACCATAGGTCGCTGGCCAAACTGCGGCGGCGGCACCGGGAAGGGCGGCGGCGCTCCAGGCACGCCGGGCCTGCCTTGGAACTGCATCGGCGCCGGAGGAGGGCCCCGCCCCATGGCCGGCGGCTGCCCAGGGTACCCCGGCATCGGGGCGCCAGGGGGCGGGCGCATCACCGGCGGCTGCGGGTACGCCACCGGTGGCGCCGACAGCTGCGGCACCGGCGGGCGGGAGATCTGGGGCTGCATCATGCCGGGGGCCGGCCCGCCAACCCCGCGGACGGGGCCAGCGAGCCCCGGCTGGGCCTGCACTAGAGGGGCGGTGGGGACGCCACGGCCCGCGGCGCGGCCGATGCCGGGACCGGCAAGAGCGGCGGCGCCGGCGGCCTTGGCGCGGGACTCGTCGGGAGGAGGGGGGCCCTCGACGGTCATGGAGACGACCTCCTCGCCGCGGAGGAGGACGAGGCCGAGGGTGCGGCGGTCCTCGCGGTCCTCGCCGGGCGCGGGGGCGGGAGGGGCGCCCGGGGGGAGCTTCTTGGAGGAGGACTTGGCGGGGGGGAGACGGCGGAACTCCTCGCAGTCGCCGAGGACGAGGTTCATGTGGCGGTCGAAGGCCATGAACTTGCCTACGAGCTGGCGGCCGTCCTGGATGGTCACCCGCATCCGGTAGTTTATGTACTGCAGCATCTTCGAGCCCTTCGACATCGACATCTTGGCGGCGGCGTAGGCGAGGGGGCGCTGCGGCGAAGGAGATGGAGAAGGGGAAGGGGGGAGATGGGAGGAGAGTTGAGAGGAAGGAGATGGAGACGAAACTAGGGTTTTAGGTTTCGAGCGGGATCGGATGGAAATGAGAAAGTAAAAGGGGGGTTTTTGGGTATATTCTCCTAAAATTTTGGTTAATTGTGCTTTCACTGTTCACGTTGCAACCTGAGTCCTCTCCAATAATTTTGATATTATATTATTATTATTATTATTATTATCTCAATATATGTACAGATTTATAAACATGACAAATATTTTTCAATTATAACAAATACTCAGTAGACATTATTAATATTATGTGTCATATTTATAAAGTATTTGTCAAATGTACGTATATTTGTCACACTTAAAATTTTGTATTCACATTTAATACTTGTTAGATTACTTATAAAAAAAAATTGTTCAATCCATGTGATTTCTATTTAAATGGACTAATAACTTTTTATACTATTAGATGACTAAACTTGCAATGCAGCAAGCGTTGCTCATACCACCTGAGCGTCCCCCCCCCCAGCAATCCAGGAGTGTTCTCTCTTTTGTCAATTGAGTATTCTCTTGTACATTTATTTCTTATTTTGTACTTATAAATTGAGACATGTTTAAATTTAATTTATTTTAATAGCTTGTTCTAACCATTACAAGTTCTTGTATATTCTTGCATACGTCTTTAGGTATCCTTCCAGGTTTCTACCTATAAGTTAATGGGTTAAGATTCGAGTTATTTTCAGATTTTCCTAAGTTTATGGATCCCGGGTGGTTACACTCTTTCTTTATGTTTCCATCTCTCTATCTCTCTCTCTCTAGCACAATGTGACAATAAAAAACCTACCTTTTATAGGGTCATTTTGATTCAAACATTAAATTTAATGGTCGAAACATAATCTATTTTTGACATAATTTTTATTTAGTAAGATTATTAATAATTTGGTGAAAATTTAAGGGGCAAAAGTGTAATTAGTTGTGTAAGAGGATTATATATGTCATTATCCATTAAAAGTTCTATTTTAATTTTAGAAAAGCTTAAATAGGATTTACTTTATTGTTTATAGTTATTCTCTTATAACAAATGATTCATGCATAGATGTATTAATTATAAAAAAGGATTTCACTTTGAGTTTTTAAAATTTTAGAGAAGCTTGAACAAGATTTTGCTTTATTGTTTATAATTACTTACTCATGATTTCTTGTTAAAAAAATATTTATGTGAAGCGCATTGTATTAACTAGTAAACATCGGTTCAACTAAGTGTTGTTACACAAGAAAAGTGGCAATAAGAAAGTAGACATATATAATAGAGTATGCAACAGAGGCAATTAGTCGATATCATAGACTACTTGTTAATCAGATAAGCCCGGAAATGACAATAAGAAAGAAGACAAAAAAGAATATGTAACGGAGATGAGATATTAATGTAGAATGGTTGTTAACCTTTTTTTTTTTTTTACCATTGAATAGTTGTTAATTAGGTAAGTCCTACTACATAAGAAAAATGGGAATAGACTTTAACGGTCTGTCTGGTTATACTTACAAAACACGTTCAAATGGAAAAGATTCTTTAAACAAGCATATTTATAAGAAAAATGAAAATAGAATGTCCTTTGGTACTTATAAAAATATTTTTAACTCTTTTTGAAAAAGACATTCAATTTTATCCCATAAATATCAAACTCAGGAAAAGGGAATGCCATTTCAACAATAGATTAAAATTTGCATTAACTAGAATTTTACAAACTACCAAGTGATTCCGACATGCTTTTTGATAAATACTTTTGATGCGGCATATTTTACATGAAAATAAATGAACCTTAATAATCTCTTAGTTTTCATCTTTTTAAAAAATACAGATTTTAATTATGAGACTTTAAATGTTCAAAATCTCATTCTAGATATTACTGTAGGATACTTGTTAACTGGATCTATACCACTTTGATTGGAGAATAGGAGAAGAATAAGGGAGAATAAGGGGAGAATAAGCTTAATTTTGCTTTGACAAGCAGAATGGCTTATACCGGTGCAGAATAGCGTATTCGGAGAATAAGGAGAATAAGCCATCCCACCCTAGACCCAAGAATTACTTATTCTTCTTATTCCATTAGCGGGCCCCACAAAACTATCAAACCGAAACATCTCTTATTCTGGTATCCGCCATTCCGTCAGTGGGCCCCACGTAATAACTTATTCTGCAAACAAAGTGAGGCCTACTATGTGAAAAGTGGCAATAAGAAACTTGGCAAAATAAAATATGTAACAAATGAAAAGTAGCAAAAAGAAAGGACTATGAGACTTCTTATTGTTCTGTGTACACCTCACCAACGTCTTATCTAAACTTTAAGTTGAATTAAACATTTTTTTACCTATTTACATTTTTTAGCTGTTGTATTCCTCTACGTTAACTAATGGACCTACTGATGTTATTAAAGATACAACAAAAGATGTATACTAATGCATGGTGTGCGGATGCTGTTAAAAAATATTTTTACTTAATTAAAAAATATTTTTACTTAATTTGACCTTTCTTTCTCAACAAAAGGTGTCTTTCTTAATAATTCTTAGAATCCACCACCATATATCACTGCTTCCAGCCATACGATTTCTTAATGTTGACGGTCAATGGTCACGCTAATCCTAATTTGGAATGAGACTATTTGCTCCAATTTTCTATGCAAATAGTCTTTCACTTTATTCTATACTAGTTAGATGAACCCGCTATTGTGCATGGACATTATGGAGAACAATACTTATTTTTGTATTAATACTAACATTTGTGCATATATGTTAGATTTCTGAATAATTCACTGTTTCGAAGTTAGTGATCGATCTTAGTGCTTATAGATAATTAGGGCATAACTTAAATATAATTGATTAATGGAAAATATAATTGAGAGTCACAAACCTTCTACGTGGATTGGCTTTCTGTATTGGATCCATAGACAGATTCACTGTTGTAACAAGGGTAAGAAAAACAATGCTATTGCTCAACAACAAGACAAACCAAGGTGAGCTTGACTAATAAAAATGTTCAGATTTATATGTCTGTAGATGCTCTGTAAAATATCTACAAATAACTTTACAAATACAAAAACATAATTGGGATTTTTATTTTTTAGCACCTATAAATTGTTGATATTATAAATAAGTCTTCCTAATTTAATTACCTACAAATAAATCTTCAGTACTTTTTAATTAACTTTTTTATATATTAAAAATTAACGTATCAACTTTTCACGAAAGTGTTTAGATCTTTTGTCGATTTAGAGATTTTTTTTGAGAATCAATTGCTTAATTTACCATATCTCCACTTGGTGACATTAGATGACATTCGTGGGGATACGAACGAGTTAAGTCAACAGCTAAGACGAGCAAACATTGGGTCGTTTTAGCTAAAAGCTGCCCACGTCGTCATCTCGTCCCAATGCTCGTTCTTGTTCTTCTCCTTGATGCCTTCTAAGGCTGTCAACAAAAATCTTGATCCAGTTTTTTGATTCGTTTTTGAAAAAAATATTCATTTTTATAAAAAAAATATTTATCCGATAGTTATTAAAATCTAAAACAGGTATTGCCGATGAGCCAGCAGGATAAAAAACAGAAACATATGTTTTTGTATCTGTTTTTCGATTTTTAATTTTGATCATATTAAATTAATTATTAATAATAAATATTAACTTTTAAATCAAATTTAATCTAAGGGTTGGGAAGAGAGACCGTTGTGATGAGAAGTGGAAATCTAACCCGTTTGCAATGCAGCCCCCAACTCACCCCCACCTCCCCTCCAGGCTCCATCCATCAGTTTCCTCCCCATCTCCACTGTACCATCCTCCTATTGGACCGCCAGTGCTCCCCTCCGCCGGATCGCTAGGGCTCCAAGGCCGCTCAACGCTCCAATATAACTCGGCGGCGGCCTCGACGGCGTCGGCAACGCAGGGGAAACTCAGAAGGGGGACGAGGTATGCCTCTTCTCCCTCACTCCCCCATCTCCCGCTGTGCTCTTCTTCCTCGATCGTGTTCCCACCTCCCCTGAGCCATTCTTTTAGATGCTTTGCTTTTTTTTCCAGTCCTGCGGCATGGCTCTTGAGCTTTCCTTCTCGTCTCTATTTTTGATAGGGTGAGAAGTGATGATGGGGGATGGTTTATATGCGAATGGAGAATGGGATTTCCTGTTTTCAGATCTTGAGGTCTGGGGAATAGATTGGTATATACATTATATTCCTGTCTGTATCATCACATTTCTGTTCCTTAGTAATCCTTGGATAATGCAAGTTGAATATGGTATGCATACCTCTCTCGGTCTTCCTCCCTCTCGCCTGTTGTGCCTTTCCCTCCATCAAAGCTAAATGCCATTGTTAAATTTCAATTTCGCTGCAACATTATGCCTGATAAAATATCCCGGAAAACCTACAAATAACCTCAGCGACATGAATGAACACAGATACTCCAGCAGGCACTTGTCAGAAGTTTCAAAACCCACCCACAATAGTGTAATACATGGATGAAACTTTTTTAAGGTTGGCCCCATCATACTTTGATATATCGGTACTAGTCAATCTTTGATCAGATGTGTTTAAAATTAAACATAAAAAGATTGAACACCAATAAATAGTAAAAAAGCACCTTCATTTACTATTTTTTTAATGCTATTATTTGGGGCTTGATTTCTTATCTTTAGAATAGAAATTGAAAAGAAGCGCAACTCCCTGTACAAGAAGCGTCGCCGTAGAAGTAAGAAGAATATATATGAACCTCCCACAATCTTGTACAGGGAGTTGCGCTTCAGTATGTTCTCCATCCCACAATCTAAACAACAATAATAACAATATTAATAAGTCGTCTACATATACCAACTAGTTTAGAAGACATGCATGAGTGAGGGCGCTATATATACCCGCACAGAAGTAAGTAATTAGTGGCTCTTGCTGGGGATCCATGGACGAACTCCGGAATCTTTTTAGGAGAAGGAGGTGCCGGCCTCTGCCCTGGAAAGCCGGATGAGGCGATGGGGAGCCTCGGTGCAGCGTCGGTGAGCAACTGGAGAGGTTATGCCTTGTGCGTGCGTGCGTGTTTGAGGTGACCAGGAGCAGTGCATCTTAATTTAAAGCATGCAAGACCGGGGTTGGTAATTCCCAACCGGAGAAACTAGCTCAGAAAGTTGGCATTTCCATAATACATACTTTCTTATTATCTGGTGGTGCTTATCGACTTAGCGGCAATGCCTCCATTACATGCCCTATTTTGATCATCCAGTTCCTTATCGGAAGTAACAGTGGTATACATACTTTCTTATTATCTGGTGGTGCTTATCGACTTAGCGGCAATACCTCCATTACATGCCCTATTTTGATCATCCAGTTCCTTATCGGAAGTAACAGTAGTATTTAAATTATATTTGTGAATATAATTTGCATTCTAGATAAAATTTGTAACTTTCTGCAACGTGGGAGGCTTTAAAATGGGAAAGATGATAAAGATAAGGAAGATCTTTTCTGCGTTGGTTAAAGATCAGGAAGATCTTTGAAAAATAGAAAAGCTCTTCGTTTGTGGATACAGATAGCTGTAGGGTTTATGAAACACTGACAACTTAAGGAACGAGTCCGTGTTCAAGGTGTTCATCCTTCTCTTCATGGAAGAGCCGGATAGAACACGGTCTTCTTCCCCGGCCGTATCCTTTAACTACGTACGTACTTATCAGTGCAACTTTCTTTTTTAAGTAAATGGGATGCTTCCTTCCAGTAGTCTATAAAAGCTGGTTGGCAGCAGCTCCCAAACAACACATTAAGGAAGCGAAAGCAACAACAATTCCCACTTGCTCTTCTTCAACTTTTTCGCGTCATTGTTGCAGTCACAATCTTCGTCTACTCCTCCTCCCTCCTCTCTGTTATCTTGTTCTTTCTTTGGGTACCTCTGCAATAGAGAACAAACCGCTTCCTATGGGTTCCCTGGGGGAGTCCACCGGCGACATGGCAGCCCAGCCCCCAACCTGTGGCAAGCTGACCACCATCCTCAGCATCGATGGGGGTGGGATCAGAGGGATCATCCCGGCCACCATTCTCACCTTCTTGGAGGAACAGTTTCAGGTATGATGACGATACGTGGTGATGAGTGAGATCTGTGCGTTCTTTTACGGCCGGAAGCTTCTAATAGCAGTATATGTTAAGAAAGCATATGACTATTAATTTGCGTAATTACAGTACTATGGCCAATAGTTAATTCATCGGTTGGTCGATTGTTATATAAGATAGCCCCATCGTCAGTATTAACGTTGCTTAAGTACTTGGTTTTACTTCATAAATCTTGTTGTTCATATATTAGTAAAAAATACAGATGGTCAAAATAAGTTTAGTACTTACATGAAGCTGCAGTAAAAAACTTTAAAATCTTGCCAGAGTTTTGAGATTTTCTCTCTCCTCTTGTCATCCTCCTCATCATTAACATTAACTGTAGATTTCAAAAATGTTAACATCAAAACTAATATTGTATCAAAGGAATAGTTTTACCCAAATGAATCATTAATTACATATTTCATACTTGCTACAAGTTGCTCAAATTAATCATGGCTAATTTGCAACAGGAGCTCGATGGTGAGGATGCCAGGATTGCAGACTACTTCGACGTGATCGCCGGGACGAGCACGGGAGTGTTGGGTTTTAATCCAATTAGTGGTCCACTTGTGTTTACTGGGCTGTACACTTGCACACCATTAGGCATCCAATTAATGGAATATGATTGGACTTAATCCATTAGGCGTCCAATAAGGATCCTGTAATGGGTAGGATCCTGTTAGAAGTAAGAACGGGACTGGTCCCTCTTCTCTATAAAAGAAGCCTGTGACTCCCCATTAGGTCATACGCATCAAGACGAATAGAGAGAGGAAATCAGTGGAGACAGTGCGTGGGTTTACACCGTCTTCTCGTCCGGGGTTCGTGCGTTCTTGTTCGAAGTCCGCTGCGCGTGGGGATCGACTCCAGCATCGTCTTCCTTTGCGTTAGGGATGGCTTCCGCTCTAGGTATTCCTAAAATCCCTAACAAGTGGTATCAGAGTCCGTGTCGGAATTTTTGGGGTTCCGATCTACGGGATTCTTCCCGGTTAGTTTTTTTTTTTTTTTAAAATATATTTTCTGGACGACCGAACGGCGAAACGGCCGGACGGCCGCAGGCGTGCCGCCGCGGCCGCGGCAGCGCCGGCCGCGCGGGCCGGCGCAGGGCGCCGCCGCGGCGGGCTGCTGCGGCCCGCGCGTGGCCGCGCCGCGCAGGCCGCGGCCTGCGCGCGGCCCGCGTGCGGCTGCGCAGCGCCGCGCGCGGGGCCACGCGGCACCGCGCGCAGGCCGCGCGCGGCCCTGCGTGCAGGGCTGCCGCGCGGGGGTGGTTTCCGGCGGCGCGGGCCGCGCGGGGGCGTTTCCGGCGGGGATTTCGGGTTCCGGCGGCGGTTTCCTAAATTTGAATTTTCTAAAATTTGGATTTCTTAAATTGAGATTTCTAAATCCTAACTTTCCTTTTTGGGAGGTTGAAAATGATGGGTTTAAGAAATTATTGAGTTTAAGAAACTATTGGGTTTAGGAAATTATTGTATTTAGGAAACCATTGAGTTTAATTTGGGTTAGATTTTAAATCCGTAACGGATCTTGGTTAAAGATCATTTGGGTCATATTTTGGGTATTAGATCCGTTAAGATCTTATTAAGACCCAAATTCGGATCCGATTAAGTATCCGACCCGAATCCGTTAATCTAACCCAAATCGAATCCGTTAACCCGTTAAGAACCGGACCCGCATCCGTTCATATCCGTTTGTGTAGATGTATCCTTTAAGTTAAAAAGATTTAAAATCATTTAATTTAAACTCCTTTAGTTATTTTTTATCTTTTAAAATTCACTAATGGTCACTTAATTGATCCATTAAGTTCTGGATCTTTGGCCCAAATTTCTGAGCCCATTTTAGGCCCATTAATGATCTTTAAAGGATAAAAGATCATATTTTAAATCTGTTTGGATACATACACAATTTCTGATAATATGTTTGTAATTTTGGTTATTTTCTGCAAACAGAAACGGATATTTTTGCAATTTAAGTTGTTTCTGCAAATTGAAACGGATATGTTTGCAATTTATGATTGTTCTTGCAAACTGCAAAGTATGTTTACAATTCAGGACTTTTCTGTAAACTGTTCAGGCTATGTTTGCAATTCAGTTTTCTTTCTGCAAACAGAAAAATGACATCTGTTTGCAGAAAGATCGGACGACTTGATAAAGTAGTTCTCTTTATGTTGTTGAATTACTTTGCATATCTGTTTGCCTCATTACTTGCAATATTTTAGTTCCATTGCCTTATATGTGAGCATGTGTTTGTTTATTTCAGCTGCTTCTCCTTTGTTTGCACCATTTAATGCTAGTGTGCCGTACCTGAATGACACTAATTTCACTGAATGGAAACAAATGGTACAATTTGCTCTAGGCTGCATGGACTTAGATTTAGCATTACGTGAGGTTATGCCGGCTCCACTTACTCCAGAAAGCTCATTGGAACAACAGACTTATTATGAAAAATGGGAAAAGTCCAATCGTCTCTGCCTTCTGTTCCTTCAAGAACACGTTGGACAGAACATAAATGGATCTATTCCAGATCAGACTACTGCTAGTGGATTTCTTAAAGCTATTGAGGAACAATTCATTAGTTCTGATAAGGCCAAAGCCAGTACTCTAATGGCTAAACTGTCCTCAATGAAATACACTAGTGGTAGTGTTCGAGAGCATATAATGATCATGAGAGATATTTCTGCTCAACTGAATGCCATGGAGGTTACTATTTCAGACACTTTCCTAGTCCATTTTATTCTCAACTCTTTGCTTAGCGAATATAAGGCATTTAAGATCTCCTACAACACACATCAGGCTAAATGGTCAGTCAATGAATTGATGACCATGTGTGTCCAGGAGGAAGAGAGATTGAGAGGAGAGAGGAACAATGTTGCTTTGTTTACCTCTCATAAAGTGAAAAGTGGACCAGGAAAGAAGAAGGGTGTCCAGAAGAAGGGTAAGAAGAATGACAAATCAAAAGGTAAAAATGACAAGTGCTTCTTCTGCAAGTTACCTGGACACGTTAAGAAAGATTGTCTGGAAAGAAAGACATGGTTTGAAAAGAAAGGTAATCTCTCTTCTTATGTTTGCTATGAGTCTAATTTAGTTAATGTTCCTAAGAGTACATGGTGGATTGACTCAGGTTCTACTGTGCATGTTGCCACTTGTATGCAGAGATTCCTTTTCCAAAGGCCTCCGAATGAGAGTGAGCGGAGCATCTTTTCAGGAAATAAGACGCGCTCACAAGTCAAGGCCGTAGGAATTTATAGGATAGTTATGGAATCAAGATTTGTTCTAGATTTAGAAGATACTTTTTATGTACCATCTTTTAGTAGAAATTTGGTTTCAGTATCAAGACTTAATTCAAAAGGTTTTCAAGTCAAACTTGGAAACTCTTCAGTTGAATTAATAAAGAATTCTATTGTTATTGGTACTGGTTCTATATCTGATGGTTTGTATAAATTGTGTCTTAGCAATGTGATTGAACAATCTCATAACACCCTGCATACTTCGGCTCTTACTGGCAACAAGCGTGGTAGAGTTAATGAAAATTCATCTATGTTGTGGCATAGGAGATTAGGACACATCTCCGTTAAGAGGCTCAAGAGGTTAGTGGGAGAAGGAGTGTTACACACTCTGGATTTCACTGACTTCGAGACATGTGTTGATTGCATTAAAGGAAAGCAAATACACACGCCTAATAAAGATGCTACAAGGAGTTCTGGAATTTTAGAAATAATTCACACTGATATCTGTAGTCCTTTTCCACCATGTCTGACTGGTGAGAGGTACTTTGTCACCTTTATAGATGACTATTCTAGATTCATGTATCTCTATTTACTTCTTGAAAAGGCAGATGTTTTCAATGTCTTTAAAGATTTCAAGAAGGAAGTAGAGAAACAATCAGGGAAAGTAATCAAGATAGTCAGGTCTGATAGAGGTGACGAGTACTATGGTAGGTATACTGAGATGGGACAAATGCCTGGTCCATTAGCTAAATTCCTTAAAGAAGAGGGTATTGTACCTCAGTACACTACTCCTGGCAGCCCATACTAGAATGGGGTTGCAGAAAGAAAGAATCGAACGCTTAAAGAAATGGTCAGGGCAATGTTGAGTCATTCTACCCTTCCTTTATCCTTGTGGGGCGAAGCCGTTAAGACAGCTGCTCACATTGTGAATAAGGTTCCTACGAAGGCTGCGCCAAAGACTCCCTATAAGTTATGGTGTGGTAGGAAACCTTCTGTGAGCTATATGCGCACGTGGGGGTGTGCAACTGAGGCTAGACCATACAGTCCACAGGAAAAGGCTTTTGATCTCAGAACAACCAGTAGATTCTTCATTGGTTATCCAGCGAGATCAAAAGGGTATAGATTCTATTGTCCATCCCATGTTCCCATCATTATAGAAACAGATAAGGCAAGGTTCCTTGAAGATGGCGGAGTTAGTGGGAGTGGACCTTCTCGAGAGATTTCTTTTGAGGAGTTACAGGATCAGGTTGAAACACCTGTAACAACTGACAACGTCGTTCCCATATTCATTCCTCGGAATGAAATCATAGGGGAGCAAATAGTTGCAGTTGGTCCACCCCAGGTTGCTCCAGAGCCAGAAGATGTCGCTGTTGTTGACCAACCACCTCCTCAGGTGGATCAGGAGCCAACATTGCGTCGATCTGAAAGAGTCAGGAGACCTGCCATATCTGATGAGTTCATAGTATACTTACAGGAGGATAGTGTAGACATGGGTGACATTGATGATCCAGTGACGTTTTCACAAGCCATGAAGAGTGAAAAATCTGCATATTGGTTTGAAGCCATGAAAGAAGAGCTTGACTCTATGGCTAAAAACCAAGTCTGGGATCTCGTTAACTTGCCTAAAGGGTCCAAACTTGTTGGATGTAAATGGATATTCAAAACTAAGGTGGACGCTAAAGGCAAAGTTGAACGATATAAGGCCAGATTGGAAGCTAAGGGTTTCACTCAAAGGGAAGGCATTGACTATGATGAGACGTTCTATCCAGTTTCCAAGAAACTCTCATTCAGAATAGTCATGGCCTTGGTAGCTCATTTTGACATGGAGTTACATCAGATGGATGTGAAAACGGCTTTTCTCAATGGGGACCTAGATAAAGAAGTGTATATGGAGCAACCTCAAGGGTTTCGTGCTGAAGGTAAAGAACACTTGGTATGCAAATTAAGGAAATCCATTTACGGACTTAAGCAAGCCTCCCGCCAATGGTTCATAAAGTTCAATGAAATCATACTGTCATTTGGGTTTAAGGAAAACATTATTGATGAATGTTTGTACCTAAGGATCAGTGGGAGTAGTTTCATTGTCTTGCTTTTGTATGTGGATGACATCTTGCTTGCCAGCAGTGATCTTGGTTTATTGCACGAAACCAAAGCTTTCCTTTCTAAGAACTTTGAGATGAAAAATATGGGTGATGCCCACTATATTTTGGGCATTGAAATCACTAGAGATAGACCCTCAGGCACTCTTGGTCTCTCTCAGAAGGCTTACATCTCAAAGGTCTTGGAAAGGTTCAACATGCAGTCCTGCGCACCCGATAAAGTACCCATTGTAAAAGGTGATAAATTCAGTGAATTACAGTGTCCCAGGAACGACTTGGAAAGGAAGCAGATGGAGCCTATCCCATATGCTTCAGCTGTTGGGAGCTTGATGTACCTTCAGACTTGTACACGTCCAGATATAGCTTTTGCCGTGGGTATGCTCAGCAGGTACCAGAGCAATCCAGGCATGGATCATTGGAAAGCTGCCAAGAAAGTCATGCGGTATCTTAAGGGCACATTAGATTTCATGCTCACTTACATAAGGTCAGATCAGCTAGAGGTCGTTGCCTATTCTGATGCTGATTTTGGCGGCTGCCTTGATTCGAGGAAGTCCACTACAGGATACATCTTTCTCCTAGCAGGAGGAGCTGTCACTTGGTGCAGTGAGAAGCAGAGTATTACAGTGGCTTCCACGATGGCAGCTGAGTTCATTGCTTGTTTTGAGGCTAGTGCACAGGCCATCCAGTTGCGGAATCTGTTAACAGGTCTATCATTTATTGACTTCGTCTCTAGACCTATCAGGATATATTGTGACAATTCCGCTGCGGTCTTCTTCTCTAAGAACAATAAGGCGTCCAAAGGTGGTAGAGCCTTAGACATTAAGTATTTTGTTCTTAGAGACAGAGTGAAGAGTCAAGAAGTGTCTATAGAACATATCGGAACGGATCTTATGGTTGCTGACCCACTCACGAAAGGACTACCTGCTAGCACTTTTTGTAGTCATGTGATTCGGATGGGTCTTGTCAGTTCTCTCGATATGTTGTGATTCTTCTATTACTTTCTGCATTTTCCATTTATTTTGTATACATATTGGTTATGGATTTTGGCTGGCAGATTGTATATTTAAGTGGTGACCAATGAATAAACATTATGTTTGAGTTTATCTACAGTTCCATATTTGATGTTCAATTATAGTAAGTTGGTGGCATTGTGGTACATGGAAGGTGGTGTGTAATTGAATGTATTTGCCGTCATGACTCATGTCATTTGATTTACTGTTCTTGAACTTTTAAGATTCCGTTAATTGGAATGGTGTGTAGTTTTGTTTTATCGTGCGCGCGTATACCGTGGTTTTCTCTTCAGGTGTATGCCCAAGATGTCAAATCTTCAAGAGTCCTTTTGAAACTATATATATTTATACTATAAGTATGTTTTCAAAGAAAGATTTGATGTGCTTAAGACAAGTTAGACCAAATGGGAGAATATTGGGTTTTAATCTAATTAGTGGTCCATTTGTGTTTACTGGGCTGCACACTTGCACACCATTAGGCATCCAATTAATGGAATATGATTGGGCTTAACCCATTAGGCGCCCAATAAGGATCCTGTAATGGGTAGGATCCTGTTAGAAGTAAGAACGGGACTGGTCCCTCCTCTCTATAAAAGAAGCCTGTGACTCCCCATTAGGTCATACGCATCAAGACGAATAAAGAGAGGAAACCAGTGGAGACAGTGCATGGGTTTACACCGTCTTTTTGTCCGGAGTTCGTGCGTTCTTGTTCGAGGTCCGCTGCGCGTGGGGATCGACTCCGACATCGTCTTCCTTTGCGTTAGGAATGACTTCCGCTCCAGGTATTCCTAAACTCCCTAACAGGGAGGCCTTGTTACAGCGATGTTAACAGTTCCTAATAAGCAGAACCGACCCCTCTTTGCTGCCAAAGATATCACCTCGTTTTACCTCGAGGAATGCCCCAAGATCTTCCCCCAGAACAGGTAATTACTTGATGATGCTGGCGTACCAAACTTCTTCATGATGCCGATGTTGACAGAGGACACCATTAATTAATTTTTTAGTCTTGATGCATGTTGTTATGTAAGAATTTTAGTAATCGCACTACTGTGTTAATTAATTAATACCTTATTGATCAGCTGCTGCTGATTTAATAATTAAACTTTTTTCCTGTCTGGACCTTTGCATTTCTATGTATGTGATGAAAAAGATTACAAAGAGATCTTGCAATTAAGAAAGATTATTTAAGAGGCATTCTTTGATCCATTAGACAAGGGGGACTTCTTGGCGGGGCGTTAGAGTTACTCAAGGGAGCAAGCGGACCCAAATATGACGGGGAGTACCTCCACAAGATTATAAGGGAAAAGCTGGGGGATAGAAAGTTGCACGAGACCTTGACAAGCGTGGTGATTCCGACCTTCGACATCAAGCAACTCCAACCCAAAATCTTCTCCAGCTACGGGGTATGACATCCTCTCCTACTCTACGTTGATTTCATCTTAATTACTCTTGAGTACGTCTCGAAGGTTATTTAATTAGTTTATATGTAAACTAAATAATTTTATGACTTTTTCATCTTGGAAATTAATATCGGCAAAACCCTTCTTCTAGTTGGACCATTAATTGCTGTCCACTTTAATTTCATTTTTTGGTCAGATTCTAGGTGTCTTAATTATTCAGGTTCTAAACAAAATCGCATATTCTAATTTACCTGTTTTACTGTAATGTAGTTTGGTTAGGAAATAACTTCATATTAATCAACCTTGCATGTTGAATTTAAAAAATGTTCGTGTTTGCATACCAGCATAATTAATACGTATGTATATATAATATTTCAAAGTTACTAGCTAGAGGATGGCGTATTTGATATGGCATCATGTAAGAGTATGTTAAGATATTTAGTATGCAAGTATGTCATTTTTGAAGTTTAACACATATGCATCCTTTAATCGCGTATATCCATCGCTTCACGCATGTCCTTCCGTTTAATTATATATGATCCATCTTAATTAATGGCGGTCATGGGTATTCGCATATACACCTCACACAGCTGAAGAACGGCAACTGCTTGGATGTGATGCTGTCTGACATCTGCATCAGCACGTCTGCCGCCCCCACCTACCTCCCAGCCCACTACTTCGAATCTGAGGACCCCGACGGCAAAGTGGTCGAGTTCAACCTCATCGACGGCGGCGTCGCCGCCAACAACCCTGTAAGATCATAAGCATACATGTATACATATATGGTTAATTAAGTGCTTCTTAGGAGTATATATATATATATATATATATATATATATATATATATATCCTGAAGGGATCATGCATGCATGCTTAATTATGAGTTACATGATGTACATACGTAAATGCATGTTCACGGCGCCGGGCCACCACTGCAGACACTGGTTGCGATCAGCGAGGTGTCCAAGGGGAAGCCAGACTTCTTCCCTGTGAAGCCGATGGACTTGGGGAGGTTCCTGGTCATCTCCCTCGGCACCGGCACCCCCAAGCAGGAGCACAAGTACAGCGCGCAGGACGCCCAGAAGTGGGGGATCCTGGGTTGGCTGCTCAACGGCGGCTCCACTCCCCTGGTGGACGTGTTCACCAACGCCAGCGTCGACATGGTCGACATCCACATCTCCGCCGTCCTCCACGCCCTCCGCTCTGATGCCAACTATTTGAGGATTCAGGTAAAATTATCTAAATATTTATATTAAATACCTTTTATCTTTAATTTCTGTAATCACATTCATGCATATGTACTATATATATATATATGTGCAGAGTTTTTTTTTTTTTGATATTTTTATAAATATATCCTCCTAATTAGAAACTTATTTGTAGAATTGCATTCAATGTATATACAGCAAATTAATACTCTGTCCCAGGCGTCAGATTTAGAGTTGAGTTTTCTGTATGGGAAAATTCCATACTAAACACTAATCTCGCATCGCATGTTAAATTTCAAAAATGCCATGCCTATTGTCATATCATAATCCTAGCTAGGTACCATTACAACTGATAATATTTTGATCAAGATATCCCTAAAATTAATTAACAAGTTCTTTTACCTGATGTATATATTGTGCCCAAGATACAGAGAGATAGAAAGATAGTCTAGGAAATTATATAAGACACGTTAATTAAAGTTTCTTAACCTCTTTTAGAATTTAATGAACATGTAGCATAATGAAATTTTAATGAATAATTAGGACAGGAGTAGTCCTATTTTTACAAACATCGATCGTGATGATACTTAGATTATAAAATGGATATGAAAAAAAGAGTTACAATTTCACAAATCAACACTTAATTAAAGATGGAGTATTTGCAAAAGAACTTGGCAAGGCCTGTCAGTGCTTGAGACTGATGACAGTTACTTTGATATATTGGTGCATTTTCTTTGAAATTGTTCTATTTGATCATAGAGAATTTTCAAATCAAATGATCAAACTACTCTCACTAAAACTAACCAGGACGTGTAATAAAAGGTCTGAATCTAGATTAATCCTATATATACATATGACCACTAACATCTTAATTAGGAGAAGTTTTTTTGTGAAACTTTTCGGTACTGGATAACCATGATTCGTGAGAGAAGGGTGGTGAAAATATATATGTAGGATGATACAATATTCTCCGGGGTGGCTTCTTCGGTGGACATTGCTACGGAGGAGAACCTCGAGAACCTTGTGAAGATTGGAGAGGATTTGCTTGAGCGGCCAGTTTCGCAGGTGAACCTTGATACTGGTCTGTGTGAGCCAGTAGGGGAGGAGAAGAACAAGGCAGCTCTCAAGAGGTGAGCAACCTTCACCAGCTAGCTCACACGTATCTTACTTGACTACTTGAGTTTATGTCCGATCGAGTTCCAGTACTTCATCTGCAAAACTCACACAATTACTTAGATGTTGAATGGTCAGGCTGAGTTAATCTAGACATCTTCAACACTGTTCTAACTTTTCATATATACTTTAAAACGAATATTGTGGGTTTGCAAAGATGCTATCGGATAAGAAAAGGCTTCGAGAAGGCAAATCACCACACAATTAAGAGAGCTCTGCAGAAGGCTTGACGCTTGCAAATATGTACAAAAATCATATTTAGTGAAGACTGTTGCGTTGTTATATATCCGTAGAAAATGGACTAAAGATAAATTAAATTCAAAGATGTCTGGAATAATACATATGTTCATGTTTTTAGTTTTAGGACCGATAAAAATCATTTTGTAATATGCATATGATTCGATCTCCAATCAGACGAAAAAACTTTTAGAAATTAATGAACAGTAGAGTTAAAGGAATATATCAGTGTTATGTTATTTAGATGTCTACGATTTTTTAATATTTAATCCTTAATTTTTTTACTATTAAATATCTTTAACCTTAAAAATCAAATACTTAAGATAATATGTATGCTATTTCATCTTGAAGATGACTCCAAATATGTTGTTTATTCTGAAGGTTTGGTGCAGATGTATGTTGTACGTAGACGACACTTAATACAAAACAAGTTAGTATGTTAAGTCTTTGATTTTTAAGATAAAAGATATTTAAGACCTAAAGAATTAAAGAGTTAAAGATTAAGGACTAAAGTCTTAAACACAAAGAACATACTACTCATATATTTTTTAAATTCTTTAATGGTAAGTCTTTAATACTTGAGAGCTTAAGTACTTTAAATGTTGAAGTATAAAGGTCTATGTAAAATATTTTAACTTTTAAAGTGTTATAGTTTCATTGTCAAGTTTAACGGTGACGAGGCAAAATTATATTTTTTTAAAATAAAAGATTACAACTTTTAGTGTGACGAGATGAATAGGACAAAAGAGTAAATTAGTTATTAATGCAAGAGATTCGATGACACGACGGAAAGAAAAATAAAGAGGAGGAAATAAATGGACATCTCTCATAGGGTGTTGTAGATAATTTTTCGTACTTTATTTTGTCAAGTTTCTTATTGCTACTTTTCCTGTATAAGTGTTCCGATCCAGTTAACAAGTATTCCCGACAATATTTCGAATAAGATTTTATACATTTAACATCTCAAAATATGTATTTTTTTGAAAAGATGAAAATTAAGAGATTCTTCGGATCCATTTGTTTTCATGTGAAGCAAGCCAAATGAAAAGTATTTCTCAAAAAGTACATCACAATCATTTATTTTATAATCCGTAAAACTTTAGTCAATGATAATGTTAATTTGCTGTTGAAATGATTTTCCTTTTCTCCGATTTTGGCAGAATAAGATCGAATGACTTTTTGCAAAGGAGTTGAAAATATTTTTATAAATATCAAATGACACGTTCGATCTGAATATGTTACACATAATCAAAAGGACCGTCAAAGCCTTACCACGCAAATGGAGCCAACACTACAAGAAATGATGTTTTTTGGGACAGAATACTAGCGACGGCTACCTAAAGTCGTCCCAAATAATATCATTTGGGACAAAGTCAAATATTCGTCTAAAAAAAAAAATTATTTGCGACAATTGACTACATCCGTCTCAAATAGTCGCCTTTTGCGACAATCAAATCATACCCGTCCCAAATAGTATGCTATTTGGGACGGATAACACTATTGGTCGCAAATTATTCATCGGATGCACTTTATTGAGACGGCTACGATGTTTGTCTCAATCAGTATAACTTTTTGGGACGGCCACAATTTTTTTAGGACAAACATATGTAATTCTTTAGTGACAATTACAATACTCGTCGTAAAAAGTTGATCAAAATTATTTTTTAATTATAAAAAATAATTAACGACGAACAATTAAGCCGTCTCAAAATGTCAAATTTGTTTGGGACAATTCTTTGTCTTTTGCGACGAACAAAGGAAGACATTTTGTGACAACATGATCGACCGTCCTAAATAACTATATATTAAAACCTAACATAATTAGCATACGAATATAATGATGATATAAAATTAAATCATTGTAAATAATAATACTATTTAATAAATAATATTGATTGCTGAATGATATATTTTTTTAGAAAATTATTTTTTATGCACAATAATTTTCATAATGATTGAATGATATGTTTTTATAACATTATCTTTATATAAAGTTACTTTCATAATGAATCTGAAGAATATATTTTAAAATTTACAACTATAGTGGTAACAATAAAAATACTAATATATATAATTAAATTATCATGTATATATATTTATATATAATTTGTACACGCATACAAAACTAAAAATAGTACATATTTATGAACAATATAAATATTAAAAAAATAATGTGAGAAAGAGTGGGTATCGGTGTGTGTGCCTATGTACATATATGCATATGTGTGTCTCTGCATATGTGTCTTACCATCTCTCTCTCTCTTCATGCAAGATATAGAGTTTTTTTTTTCTAGAGTCAAGGATTTAGATAGATTAAAATCATTAAAAGTATAGTTAAAAAAGCTACTTTATATATTTAAAAATATAAATATATATAAGTAACTTAAATAGAACCCTTATGTTATTTTTTATTTTAAAAGGCTAGCACTATGGATGCAAATAAATTGAGTTTTGCTAGGTATAATCTTGCTTCGACCAATTTTAATCGAGTTTGAGTTCGAACTAAGTCCTATGATGGTTGCTTTAACCGTAGCTTGTTTAGATATTGAATGAGCTTAAATCGAGTATCAAGTAGATCAAGAGTTCAACAAGTCCATGACCAATTTAATCTAAAATCTTTTAAAACTAATTTATAAACTCAGGCCAAACCATGTGAACACTAACTTGTCTCTACTCCTAGTTATTTGATAAAAAACTCTTGAACATATTAAATATCCTACTAAGTATGTTCATGGATAGACTAACTTAATAAGAATTACATGGTAAATTGAACATTTATTGAGCATTTTTTCATGAATAAAGTTGTGATGTTTTTCTTTTTATTAGAAAAGTGAGGGGATTTGTTGAACATTAGTGGAAAAAAAAAATTGAACATTAGTGCAAAAAAAAAAAGCATGGGTCGGTTCGGTTTGAGTTGAATCTTCAAAAAAATCGAGTTGATTTGAATTTGAACCGAATAAAAAAAATTGGTTGGACTTTGTTTCCTCAGTCCATAAATCGAACTAACTCGATTAATCTGAATACCTTAAAAGTCCCTAGCACAAGTATAAAATTAGTAGATAATGAAATCTAAATGTAACAAATACGTCTTAGTATATTAGGTAATGATTAATTATATTAGATAATGATTACTAAGATTAAAATAATCTTAAGGTTAATATTATTCTTAATAATAAATTTAATAACAATTAAAATCGAAAAGCGAATACGAAAAAAGGAGTTTCTTTTTCTGATTTTGATGGCTTATCGGAAATATCCGATTACGATTCTGATAACTATCGGACGGATATTTTTTATCGAAAATAAATTTTTTTTTTTTCCCTAACAGATCGAAAAATCAGATAATCAGATTTTCGTTGACAGCCCTAAAATTATTAGGCAAGGAAGGATTATATTGGTCTTTTGGTTTAAAGACCTCTTGGTCCATTGGATCTTTGATGATCCAACTGTGTAAACATCCTCCCTAGGGTTCTCGTGGCTGCCGCAGTTGCTCCTCTTCCCTAATGCCCGAGTCCCCTGGCTGCTCCTCCCTATTTCTCTTCTCCTGGCTGCTGCGGCTACTCCTGTTCCCTAGTGCCCGAGCTGCCGGTGACCACCTCGCCACGCCCGCCTTCCCTTGTTGTTGGCGATCTCACGGGCTCCTTCCCTGCCGACCATTTTTTTCCTTGCTTGGGCCCCCTCCCTATTTCTCTTTCACCTACTGCTCGGGGCCCCTCCTCTACGGCTGTTGCTCCCACCTACGGCTCCACAGGAGCTGCTGCTGGGACCTGCTCGCGGACTTGCTGGGACCTGCTCGCGGACAGGAGCTGCTGGTCGGTTAGGGTTGCTCGGTCTTGCTCGGGCCCCCTTCATCTGCTGCTCGGGCCCCCTTCATCTGCTGCTCGGGCCCCTTTCACCTGCTGCTCGGGCTGCTGCTCAGACCATCTCGGGCCCCATTCACCTGTTGCTCCCTGCCGACAGGTTAGAACACAGTTGGAAGAATTTCATTCACTGATGGCTTAATTTTCTTCTGTCAGATCTGTTTTATACCCTTGATAAAATAGATTCAGTGTTGCTGTGGGTAGGGTGGGGTGGTCCCTTTTGTTATGCAGAACTTGGTCCCATGTGTAGTCCTCGAGCTTGTAGATGTGCTCTGCTGCTGTGTAGATGGGGAGAACTATTTGATGTTGTTTGGTAATCTAACTGTGGGTTCCCCTCATTTTTCCATGGATGTGCTTTTTTGATGCGTTTTGCATGTAGGGTTGGTGCAGTGGTTTTCTAGGTTGGGTTCGTGCAAAACTTTTAGCCTTTTAGGCCTATTGGATTTCATGCTATCGTAAGATGAAAAATAATGTGGCTGCTTGACAGTGGTGCGTGTGTTAGAGATATATATGCTGTTCAAGGATTAGATGTCTTGGAAACTGACGCGCAAGTAAGATTTGCCCTTGTGCTCAGCATATGGGGATCCAAAGAACAATTTCATTAAATTCGTCTTTTCTTAACTAGCTTTTTTTTACTGGAAAATGATAAAACCAAAAATCAAGCACTACATTGACAGAAAAGGAGAAGACAAATGTGATTGAGGTCTGTGGAGCTTCCAAATTGAGGTTAATACGTCAAAACTGCATGGTTTATGGTTTGTACATTGTGTAATAGACTGAGGCATCGAATGAAGAGATCTCAGTGGAACCAAACAAAAAAGATCAGGAAATGTAAATTGATAGGATCAAATGATAACCAAGAACTCCCCTTCTCATTATTCCTTGCTCGATGTTTATCACTTTTGATTTTGAGGAAATGCCAATGGACAGAATTCTTGTAGTGGCATTGTCTGAAGGAAGAAAATTTCTGATTGTTTAACCTAGGCCCCTTGTTTTGTGCTGATTGAAGGGGCTTCCCCTCCATCTTTGGTTCTTTGATGTCTTTACTAAGTTACTATGTTGCTTTGTAATTTATGAGTTCGTGGACCTGGCCATATATTTTGCTGTTGTTGATGTGCTGAAGATTAGTTGGAAATTAAAGGCCTAGCTGATGTCATAAAATTTCTTGTTCACCTATTGTGAAAAGAGTCTTTTGTAGTGTCAATTTCTGTGGTGCTAGATCACATGTCTAATATGGTTATATGAGAGGGGATGGAGATGATCAAATATGGACCTATTCGGATGTGAATGTCAAGCAATTTAAGGAGACTGTGTATGGAATAGCTAAAGACATAACCTGTATTTTTTTTTTGAAGTGGAGATAACCTGGACTTTGGCAAATTTGTGCACACATGGGCACTTACTGGATTTGCATTAATTTACCAACAGGTAATATGATAAAATGAACAATAAAAATGAGAAGGTATGAAAGAGAGTAAGAATCTATGGACAGAATCATTGATAAGTTCAATGTTACTGCCTAAAAGAATTCTAAGAGTAGTTGTCAACCATAAATAAGGTGTCAATAGGTCTTAGTCAACCTACTTCTTGGTGTTGTGCCTTTGTGCAGCCCTCAACTCCTAGTCATGCTATGTCTTGCTTCTAACTTTGTGCTCAAAGCATTGCATCACCACGTTTGAATTTTAAAGACACCTTTTTTGTGATTTGTGTTGTTCCTATCTGTTTGAGGTAACTTGCACCAAATTTAATCTATCACCATGTTAAAAATAAAATCAGCATCCACCAATGATTCCAGCTTAGTGTTCAGCTGATGAGGTCATCAATTCTCTGTTAGATCTAAAACCTGAAAAGTGGGGTTTGCCTCCATTTGAAGACAGTATACCCTTGAAATCCTTTATTGCCGATTTTGGGATAAGTTTGAATCTTTCTTTATGGCACTGCTGCCATACTAGTATAAGAAAATACAAACCAACCATTAATCTAGGTAGTTAAGCTTCTTGTTATTGTTTATCTGTTTATGATGATGATGATGTTATCGGTGCATTCTTTTAATGGGTTTGATTAAGGGTTAGATTTGAAGAAGAATGTTAAATCTTGGTGATTCTGTTTGGCTATTTTTTGACTTGGTCTATGTGCTTAAGTATATCTTGGTGATTCTTTTTGAAATTGTCAATATCATATGTACTTTCTATAATGAATTGAGTGATGTGCCTGCCTTCTTCTTCAGTTTTAGATTATTGGCATCTGAAGACTGCAAAGGATTTCTTCCTTATAAAGTAGTTAATTCAAGGTATGAAATCCACAAGATTCTCTTCAATTTTTTGATCCAGTGAGCCTGGGTGGTGGCTCATTTTTATATTATTATGTTTATACTTTAATATTAAATATTTGTAAATCAGTGATCCAGCGAGTCTGGGTGGTGGCTCATTTATATATTTTTATGTCTTTGATTTAATGTTAAATCGTTGTGATCCAGTGAGCCTGGGTGGTGGCTCATTTATATATTATTATGTTTTTGATGTATGTCATTTCATATATTTCGTGTTGAAATTAGTGTTGAAATTTCAGGTATGTATATGTGCTATAGACACATAAACATGGGATATGTTGCATAAATTTTTACTGAGACGTGCAAGTGTTTTTTTTTTCATTAGGTAAAGATGGCTGGATTGGATAAGAGTTGGATGGATATTCGTGATAGAACTGATGTTAGATATAAGTAGGGAGTTTCTGAGTTCTTGGACTGGGCTTTTCATGATGATAGACGGACATTTAGGCATAGAGAAAATCATGAATTAATTCAATGTCCATGTAAGAGATGTATTAATACTAAGAAGTTAACAAGAGAGGAAGTATGGGTTCATCTTATTTGTGATGGAATATGGTTACGTTACAAAATTTGGTTGTCACACGGTGAGGAGCAAATTAAAGTGAATGCTTCTTCGATGCATATAACTGAGACACAAGATGAAGTAGTGGTTGATTCAATGATGGACATGTTAGATGATTTGCAAGGAGTTTTGCCTATTAATGTGGAAGAAGAACAAGAGCCTAATATAGCTGCACAAAATTTCTACAAGTTGTTGATTGATGCAGAAACACCTCTTTACAGTAATTGCAAGAATGTGTCCAGATTGTCATTTTTATTGAAATTGTTACACATAAAAACTATGAACGGTGTAACAATTCAGTGTATGGACATGTTACTTGACCTTTTTAAAGAGGTATTACCAAATGATGCATTTATACCTAAGAATTGGTATGGGGCGAAGAAGACTATTACTGCATTGGGGTTAAGCCATCAAAAGATCCACGCATGTAAGAATGATTGCATATTATTTTGGAAAGAGAATAAGGATAAGGATCATTGTCCAAAATGTAGTGCTCCAAGATACAAGAGTGACGCACAACAGATAAGAAAAAAAAAAAAAGGAAATAAAGTGCTACATTATTTTCCGTTGAAGGATAGGTTACAACGTCTTTTTATGTCTTCTAAGACCGCTCAGTGGATGAGGTGACATGATGAACGTACAAGGTTCGAAATAAGTAATGAATTGCGTCATCCTTCTGACTCTCCTGCATGGAAGGAGTTTGATCGGTTACATCCAAATTTTGCTGTAGAGATACGTAATGTTAGATTGGGTCTTGCTAGTGATGGATTTAATCCATTTTCAAATATGGCTAAGTCATACAGTATATGGCCAGTGGTGTTAGTTGTATATAATCTACCTCCTTGGATGTATGAAGCCCATGTACACGATGTTATCACTATTAATCTCCGGTCCTAATGATCCAGGAAATGACATTGATGTCTACTTACAACCTTTAATAGAAGAGTTAAAGGACTTATGGAATAATGGATTAGAGACTTATGATGTTTCAAAGAAACAAAATTTTTCAATGCGTGCTGCATTGTTTTGGACTCTTAATGTAACGACCCGCCACCCTATAATCGGGGATCCGATTACTAAATGGGTACCGAATCATTAATTTTGGGACCAAACCAGGATCTAGTAAGTCTGAGAAATAAATAATAAACTAAGCTAAACATTCACATCGCATTGAATTGAAATTAAAGTCCAGGAATTAAAATTATTACAATGCGACTCGATACAGCAAATAATTACATTCTCCAACAGAAGGAAATAATTAAACATACAGGCCAAAGATAATTAACAACTACATCGGGGCATACCCCGGAACAACCGCTGAAGACACACCACACCCGGCCGCACACGCCGCTCTAAGTCTGCTGGGAGTCCTCACCTGAAAACCGCAGGGGTGAGTCTCAAGACAAGACTCAGTAGGGATCCTTCGATCCCCACTGCCCACACACACACCCACAAGTGTAAAGTACAGCTAACAGTAAAGTAACAAGTGTAGTGGCAGGTACGATATCTAATTCTCTACGTGAGAACACATGCGGTCGAAATATAATAATCATGCACATTCTAAGCCAACCGTTAGAAAACCCACAACTGCCGTCTCGATAGAACTCGCCGACCGTACAAACAACGGTGGGAAAAACCTCGACCCGCTGAGACCAAGGAGTAGCCCCTCGGATAGCACGCTCGCTACTCCGGCCCAACCGGCTCAGGTGACTACCCCTTCCCTCAGCATGAGTGACTCTCCGAATGTACCACTCCCACACCGGTACTAGCTAACCCCGGGGTTCACCAGGTGACCCTCTTTCACTAGGCGTCACCCCGCCCACGCCCCCACCGGCGCTGTGCTCACGCCCCCACCAGCACAGGGTGATAAAGCGCTACAATGTCACTCCAGGTCCACAGTAACTGAAAACCCAACACAGTGCGATCCGGTCACGTGAAAATCCCGCAATCGCTCAACACATATAGAACCATCCGATCGTGAGGAATCCGTCTCTATCGGGTGCACTAAAACATGTGCAAACTATCTATCTAGCAATGTGAACACGTTTTACTGGCATGCATTAGTGAGATTCTGTCTTGAATCGCGTCGACCGAGGTCGACGCCATTCAAGCTCCATGTACAGGTTCACATAAATCAGTCTTCAGAATTTGGCCTTAAAAAGGCGTCGACCCTCATGGTCGCCTTTCAAAAGGCGTCGACATCCCCAGACGTATTTCAACACGAAAATCCGGAATTCCCAAGGCCTTAACCAGGGTATTTCTGTGGTTAAAACGCGTCATGGATGCCCGACGCCGTTCAAAAAACGCGTCGTTTACCCATGACGTCTTTCAGCCACAAAAATTCCAACCGGGCAGACTGTCTGTCAGTCAAATCCTGTCTAAAAAGGCGTCGTGATGGCCCGACGCCCTTCAAAAAGGCGTCGTCCATGCACGACGTCTTTCAAGCCCAGGAACCAGGAACGCCCTAAACCCGAGGGCTCCCTTCCCACTTCCAAATAACCCCGAAAATCATTCAAACTGGAGGGAAACGAAGAGCAAGACAATTCATAGGCAAACACCCCCATAGAATTCCTAAACATGCTCATTCTAACCCCCAAAACCGAAGATCTACCACATGCATATTGAGGAAAACGTGATCTTAAACACAGTGCCACGGGGAACGTCACACTACCGGACACTCGAACGCCTCCGAGCTTCAAGCCGTCCGCCTGTCTCGCCCCACGCCGCCGCCGGTACCGCCGAGGTCGTCCTAGCCCCACCGTGACGTCGGCCGCCGTCCGGAGAGTAGAACGCCGCAGTGGAAGTGGAGGTGGTAGGGGTAGGAGCCAGGTAGAGGATGGAGTGGAGGGAGAGGCGAAATGGTGTGAGGAAAAGAGGGAGGAGGAGGATCGCCGCCGAGGTCGCCGGAGGGAAAGAGAGAAAGGGAGAAGGAGAAAATGAGGGAAAGAAGGAGGGCTCGCGGTGTTAACCAGAGGCTGGTTAAAACGCGTCGACATGCACGGACGCCTATCAGGTGACATGACGGCTGCTCTGACAAGATTCTGAAACGCGTCGACCTTCACAGACGCCATTCAGACAACTTGTCAGGGCCGTACTCTGACACACCCAGAGTCTCAGTCTAAAAGGCGTCGACCCACACGGACGCCGTTCAGACGACCTGACAGGGCCGTACGCTCGCGGTCCAAAGTCAGTCCACGTGGTACCCACGTGGCAGAACCTGAAACGCGTCTGCCATGGTGGACGCCGTTTAAACCGCGTCTCGCGGGCTCGACGCGAAACAACACAGAGTTCCAGACCCCACTAGGGCCAGGGCTACAGGGTCTGACCCCGAAAACCGAATCCGAAAACCTCAGTCCTTACACTTAATGACTTTCCAGCTTATGCCAATTTATCAGGATGGAGTACCAGAGGAAAACTTGCTTGTCCTACATGTAATGATATGACCAGATCTGAATTTTTACACCACAGTAGAAAGCACTGTTACTTGGGTCATCGTTGCTTTTTACCAATACAACATAGGTGGAGACGACATGAATATATACACAAGTTTGATGGTAAATCTGTATCTTCAGCAAAACCAAGACTTTTGACAGGTTATGAAATTTGGAGGCAACAACAAAACATTCATGAGACAAAATTTGGCAAGCTTTTTAAAAAGGAATTGGGTGTTGGTAGATGGAAGAAGAGAAGCATCTTTTTTAAAGAATTGCCATATTGGGCTTCTCTTCTTATTCGTCATAATTTGGATGTAATGCATACCGAGAAGAATGTATGTGATAACGTCCTTGACATGCTAAATATTTCTGCAAATCCAAAAGACAATTGGAATTCTCGATGGGACTTAGAGGATATGCAGATACGTCCAGAGTTGTATGCACCGAAGGATAAGTCCAAGTTTCCATCAGCTCTTTATTCAATGACTAATGCTAAGAAAGAGGCTATATGTTCTTATATAAAGAGCATTAGAGTTCCATATGGATATTGTTCTAATATTTCAGGATGTGTGGAGCAGCGAAAGATAACAGGATTAAAAAGTCATGATTGTCATGTTCTTATCCAAGTGTTACTTCCTTTGGCAATTCGTGGACTTGTTCACAAAGATGTGGTCGGCCCGATTATTGAATTGAGTCAATATTTCAAAGTCGTATGTTCTAAAGTTCTGAATGTGGAAACTCTAATAAGGTTGGAAAAGGATATTGTAGTGACCTTATGTAAATTAGAGCAAATCTTTCCACCTTCTTTTTTTGATATTATGGTTCACTTAACCATTCATCTGGCATACGAGGCACGAATTGCTGGTCCAGTACAATATCGATGGATGTATCCTATAGAAAAATATATGAGGAAATTAAAAAACTATGTAAAGAATAAAGCACGTCCAGAAGGTTCAATTGCAGAAGGATACCTCATAGAGGAGTGTCTCACATTCTGTTCGATGTATATGCAAGGAATAGATACAAACTTTAATCGACATGATAGAAATTATGATGGTGGTCCGCATGATACTCAAGAAGGACAATTAACTATCTTCATTAAATCTGGCCGACCATTGCAAGGTGCTAGAAAACAACGTAGGTTGACAGAGGAAGAAAGAGATTTAGCACATTTATATGTACTGAATCAAGTTGAGGATGTTGATCAGTTTCGTTTAGAGCATGAACAAAGACTTGAGAATGGTCAAGATGTGGAGAGAAAATTTTTAAAGTGGTTTAGACAACATGTCAATGACCTAAAAAAATCAAATGATCCTCGTTGTACTCTAGAAATTGAAGCATTGTCAAGAGGTCCATCAAGAATAGCATTCTCATATCCAGGCTATATTGTAAATGGTTTCAGATTTCGTAAAAAGGAGATCGATGATACAAAGACAACTCAACTCTGTGGTGTCATTGTGGCTTCAGAACTTGACTCAGGCTGTGATGGTTATTATGGAAAATTGATTGATGTGGTGAAAATATGTTTTGGTATTCGACAACAGGTCATACTATTTCAATGTGATTGGTATGATGTATATAATGAGGGAAGAGGATTCAAATTCGACGAATATGGTTTTATCAGTCTTAACACACATAAAAGACTTCCTACAAAAGAACCATTTGCACTCGCTTGTCAAGTAGAGCAAGTATTTTATGTTCCTGACAATACTGCAACAGGTTGGGAAATAGCTGTTAAGTCACTACCAAGAGATTTCTATGATATGTCAAAAGAAGTAGTTGATAATGATGCAGAGGTTTATCAAGAATCATTGGTGGATGTTCCTATCGTTTTAAATACAAATGATGTAGATGTTAATATAAATGGCCTTAGAGGACAAGAATATATCGAAGTTGATGAAATATAAATATGTGCAACATTGATGACAAAGAAGCTTATAAGTTTTGAAGTTTTAGTGTGAATTTTAGTAAATTTTTTATTTTAAAAAAATATCTACTTATTCAATATTTTTTAATTGATTAGATGCCTAGTCAAGGTCGAGGACGTCGTCGCAGAGTAATTTCTGGAGGTCAGAGGTCACAATTATCACCTACAGTTGACACTTCTTCTCAGGAATCCCGCCCATCTACTGAGCAAACACACACTTCTCAGACTCCGGGAACTTCGTCTTCGTGTGTTAGAGGTATCATAGTTTAATAATATTTAATTGTCAACATTATATCTTTATCCGATTTAACGATTTCTTTTAAATTTGTTACAGTTAAACGAGGCAGTGGTCCAGCTAAAGCAAAATATCTTGTGAATTTAGATGATGGAAAGACTATTGATGTAGAAATCATGAGTGGAAGGGGTGTAGGTCCTAATGGTCATTCTTTCACAAGTTACTTAGGAATTTTGGGTAAATTACATTGCAGAATATGGCAAAAGGATTTTAGAAAGTTATCTTCAGAAATCAAGGATGCAATCTTTAGAGATTTAATGGTAATATATTCTTAAAACTTGTTTTTTGTAATTGAGCATTATTTATGGTGTTTCTTAACATTGGTAATTGTCTTATAATATGCAGCAATATTTCACATTTTCGCGGAGTGAAGAGATAGATAATCAAATTCTGAGAAAAATTGGCGATCAACATCGCAAGCGTCGTTGGAATCTTAAACAGAAGGTGATTGTATTTATATTTTTATTTAAAGTATTATTTTTTTATTATTTGACTCCTTATGTATATTTCATTTTTTTGTAACAGTATTTTGAAAATTTGAGTTTCGAGGAAGCAATTAAAAATGTTCCTCCAGAAATAGATGCTGCTGAGTGGCGAAGGATGTGTGAGCTTTGGATTACAGAGGAAGATAAGGTAAATAATTATTGAGCTGAAATATTATTTATCATTTTATATTATATAATTATTATAAAATTATTTGTAACTGACTTTATTCAATGATTGTAGGACATTAGTAGGAATAATAAAAAGAATCGTTCTCATCTTACCTATACTTATAGGAAAGGACGAACAAGTATAAATCAGCTATATTATACATTCGTAAGTAATATTATCTGATTGTTGTTATAAATTTATGGTTAGTATCATCATCACAATTCAATTGATAACATTTATTAACAACTTTGCACAAGGCCACATGTTACTAATGAATGAAGTCTTTTGCACCTTAATGAAGACGTACTGTTATTAACAACTTTAAAAAAGTTATGTGAGCATATGCACATGAACCCATCTTAGCTCTAAATTATCTTTTGCTCCTCGGTGACATTCCTTGCTAATAAGGTGTGGTGGGTGGGTACTCCGGCACTGCTAGAGTAATAGTTGCTGTAATGTCATGTTCTGTAATTTAATGTAGATTGCAATGCATGGTACAGTAGTCAGTTGCTTTACAACCCGTCTAATTTAAGGAGAGTAAGTTGGGGGTATTTTTTATTTTATTATTTATTTTTTTGTCAAATTTTTTTTAATTTTTTTAAAGCATCTGATCAAAAATCCAAAGATACATCCGGATTGTTCGGGTCGGCCCCGATCCGAATATATATATTAATATATATATATTACACGTTAATCGAGATTGTATCTATTTTTTTTTTTTGAAAACAAAATTATACATTCGAATCGAGGCCGACCCGAGCAACCTAAATATACCCTCAAATTTTGATCGGACGCTCTAAAAAAATTAAAATAAAAATCTGATAAAAAATAATAAAAAACACCCCTAATCGGCTTCTCTTAAATTAGACGAAGATCAGATCCGATCGGATGTCTGCTGTACTACGCATTATAATCTACGTTGGACTGTGATGTATGGCATTGCAACAAATATTACTCATCGCTGCCATGTGCGAGTTGCAGTACATCTTTATTGGTGGGACGCACGTTCATGGTGCAAGAGATCTCATTCCAATTAACAGCTCGTTAATTGGCAACTGTTACATTATGCATACCTATGATGTGGACATGAGAAGCCACCATTTTAAGGAGTTGGGTTCCTTTGAGTGCACTTACTAGTTGGATTCACTCAGTGGGAAAAGAGTGGAAAGAGTTTTTCAAGAAAACACTTCATTAGGATTGGAAAAAAATTGGATGAAAGGTGTTCGTCTAAAATTTTCTCTCCTGAGTCCCATGAGTGTTGTCCTGAGACAATCTCCATTCATCTTTAAGGAATAGTTGGGAAGGTGGACTGCATTTAAAAAAAAAACAAATTTTGAAATTTGACTTTACATATCTTATATATTTGTACAATTTAATCTTTGATTAGACAATTGATCTTTGATCAAATAATCTTCCGTTGAATAATCTAAACAATTTTAAAAAGCAAAAATTTATTATTGGAGTTGAGTCGGTAAAAATGTTTTATACCATTCATTAGGAGTCAATTTGTTGTTTTGCAAAAGTTTTTAAGGCATGGGATTGGAAAATTCTTAAGACGGATTTGTAAAGTCAGATCAAAAAAAAAACTTTTTTTAGAAACTTCTTTTTATTTGCTACTATGCAATAAGAGAAGAGATCCTCTCAGTATTATTTTAGACTCCAAAATAGAACTGGAATGGAGATGGCTCAAGCATTTACTAAAAGAACTTAAAATGAGAGGTGACATCAGATATTTTTTACGAATTTGATAAATATTTGAATCCGAATCCTTCACCTTCAGTCTTATGAACTCCACTCCAAAATAGTTCCAAAATAGTATAAGAGGATCTGCTTTATTACATTACAGTAATAGGTCATAGGTCTGATTCATCCACTCATTAACCCGTCACTGTCAGCTTTCCATTAGAGAGAGAGCCTGACGTCAGTTTCCCAGACTCCCGAACATATATATATATATATATATATATAGAGAGAGAGAGAGAGAGAGAGAGAGAGCGGTGACGAGGGGATAAGCCGAAGTCGTTGGCGCTGCTCATACCGTTCATGGCGCTGGCGCCGGGAGGAACTGTGTGCTCTGCGGTCCACAGCCTCCCTTTCTTCTACCTCTATGTTCTCGTGCAGGCGGTGGCGGTGGCGGTAGCGGATGCCGCCGGGGATGCGGGGGGCGCGGCACTCGTGATCCGCGGAAAGGGGGAGACCAAGACGATGTTCCTACCGCTGGTTCTACGGGCGGCCAATTCCACCCGCCAGTGGGCTGCCGAGGGGGATTACTACGGTCAGCGGCGGCGGCGGCTGCGGCGGGTCGGCGACCGGAACCAGTCCGCCGCGCGCATGAGACTCTACGACGACCTCGATGCTAACGGGTGCGCCCGCCCCTGTGTCTAATCCGAATCTCGTTTCGTTCGATCCAGATCTGTCCCTCTTCCGCCCAAATCTCCCCCTCCCTCTCTCTCTCACTCTCTCTCTATTCCATTTCTTTGGGTCGTTCTTCCCGGATGCTTTGAAACGATCTCTTGATTATGGAGTCGTGGGTGGATCAACCTGCGCAGGTACTACACGACGAGGCTCTGGATTGGGACGCCGCCCCAGGAGTTTGCGCTGATCGTGGATTCGGGAAGCACCGTGACGTACATCCCCTGTTCCACGTGCGAACAGTGCGGCGCCCATCAGGTGAGTTTCTTTTTTAATGACGGGAACCCAGAACAGTGAGTCTGTAAAAAGTGGGAGAGGTCCTACATTCGGGAGGTTATAAGTTTGACTGTAGTAGACACCCTAATCTACTGCATCTAAAAATAGAATTTGGGTGAGTTGGGTTGGGTTATATGGTAATTTGGTTTGATCCAAATTGAAAATGGCGCAACTTAATTTCAACTCAGTTCAAATTCAGCCCTAATTACTGCAATCCAACTCAACCTAAACTCAAAATATCAAATTTGGGTGGGGTGAGTTGGGTTAGGTTGGGTTGGTCCAATTTGTAGATAATTTGTTAGAAAGTATTCTACTTTTTGAATAATACTTGTTGCAGTGTTCCATGGCTATAGCGGGAGACACTGCGGTGGATAAATAATTATTTTTATTTTCTTAAAGGTCGTGCCTCATATGCCATATGTATTCATACAGCCCGATCTACAAACGGATGATTCATCAATCACCTATCCACTATCAATTTGAATCACATAAGTATTATTCCTCGATGTGTGCAATTTGTTATAGTGCGTACAGTTAAACTACTGTTTTTACCTCATCTCTATATTTAAAAAATAAAAAAATATATCATAAACTTCTAAATATTTAACTATAGTCGTAAGGGTGTTTACATCCATTGAGGTTTAATTTACCATGCGATCATATCCAATCTCGAAACTCAATTGTAGCCATCCATTGTGTATATAGAAAATATTTTTTAAAAATTATAAAAAATAATCAAAAAGTAGGAAATTAGTCACATTAGCATCTAAGGTTGCTCTCATCTGTTGGGGTTTTAGTATTCATCATCAATTTATGTACGTACAATCAAATGGCTACGATTGAATATTTCATGATCGGATGGTGAAAATTAAGTCCAAAAGATTGGAAACAGCTTTACAAGAGGATAATTGATATTTAAAATTATATTATGATTTTTTTTTAACATAAGGAAGGAGCTGAAATAGCACGTGCAGTTAAACCGCACTACTGTAGCAGACCGCAACACTAGAGAGAGGATTGTTGTGGTGCAATTTGCTATAGTCGTGCAGTTTAACAGTCAAAATCCACCCACCCTCATGTTTTTTAAAAAATAAAAATTATCATACATTTCCAATTATCTCCTCTAAGGTTGTTTCCATCCCTTAACAACTTAATTTTTGCCATCTGGTCGTATCCGACTCATTTGTAGCTGTCTGATTGGTTGCGTGCAAGTTGGTAATGAATACTAAAATCCAAGGGATGGAACAACCTTAGGGACTACTTACTAATTATCTATTTTTATTATTTTTTCATTTAAAAAAAAAAGATTTGCATACACCTGATGGACGGCTACGATTGAGTTTCACGATCGAACACGATAAGACGATGAAAATTAATCTCCAAGGAATGAAAGCAACCCTCATTTAAAATTTTATGATTATTTTTTTATTTTTTTTAATATGGGAATGGGGTAGAAACAATGTGTGTGGTTTAACAGCATGCATTGTTGCAAAAATTAGTGTTCATGGTCCGGATTGCATGGAGTTTAACTCCTTAATTAGTGTTCAAATTTAAAACCTCAAGGGATGAAAATAACTCTAGAGGTAATTAGTGTAATTTGCTTTTTTGACTATTTTTTTTAAAAAAATACACCATCCGATCATGAAAATTAATCGTAGCACTCGATTGGACGGCTACAGTTGATTTTCATGATCGGATGATGAAAATTAAGCCCTTGGGGCTAATTGAATTTAAAATTTTATAATGATTTTTATTTTTGTTTACATGGGGATGGAGTGGAAAATGGCCGGTTCGACGGCATGGCCTGCATATTAGCATGTCATATATATAATTATGCATGTTAGTAGAGATTCTGGTTCTATTGAAGCTTTGGATACTTGCATGTTCATAAAAATATTATGGGCTCATCACTACTGTGTCTTTCTAGGACCCGAGATTCCAGCCTGATTTATCAAGAACTTATCAGCCAGTAAAATGCAATATTAATTGTACTTGTGACGATGAAAAGAACCAGTGTACTTATGAGAGGCAATATGCAGAGATGAGCACTAGCAGTGGAGTTCTTGGTGAGGATCTTTTATCATTTGGCAAGGAGAGTGCTCTTGAGGCGCAACGTGCTATTTTTGGCTGTGAAAATGTAGAAACTGGTAATCTGTATAGTCAACATGCTGATGGCATAATGGGCCTCAGCCGTGGTCAGCCTAGTATCGTGGATCAGCTTGTTGACAAGGGAGTTATTGCTGATTCATTTTCTTTATGCTATGGTGGGATGGATGTTGGTGGTGGTGCAATGGTTCTTGGTGGAATTTCTCCTCCTCCTGAGATGGTGTTTTCCCATTCTGATCCTCTTCGCAGGTATGAGTTGTTTTCCACTTTTAGGCTGACAACTGCTGATATATTTTCAGTATTAATGCACTTGATACATCTGACACATTTACTCTAGCTCTTTGCTGGAAACAGTCCCTATTACAATATTGAGTTGAAGGGAATATACATCTCTGGCAAGCTGCTTCAGTTAAATCCAAGTGTCTTTGATAGCAAGCATGGGACTGTCCTGGACAGTGGGACTACATATGCTTATTTACCAGAAGCAGCATTTGTAGTATTTCGTGATGCTGTAGGTTATGATTTCTTTTGGTTATCATTCCTATTGACACCTTTAACAGTTTGATCTGTCTAGCATGGCTGATTTTTTGCTTATCTGTATAAAATGTGATTAGAAAATTTATGCTAAAGCATGTTTTGTATTACGTTGTCAGTGATGCTAACAATCATTGCCTTCCAACAGTTAGTGCATTATGACTGCGACAGCTTGATAAATTACATGTTTTTATTGATAATATGGGAGTAAAAGATACGGTTTTATCCCAGTGACAGACCCCAGTCAAGGTTGGAAACCTTTAAACCAGGGCAACAAAGTCATTTTGCAAGATGAAACCAGCACAGGGAATATGGTAAGCCCTCAAATGGCCAGACGTTCATTGATAGCCTGTATTGCATTGCCGGAGTTAGTTGCTATCACCCTCAGGATTTAACATGAACACACCAGAGCATGTCCTGTCCAGTTCAGTTTGATTACCAGAACATTCACTGTTTTGAGGATACCTCTGCTTTCAGAGAAGCAATTAATATTGCTACCTTCTGGTGATCCTTTGGAATGAGTATGACAACACGTTTTGTTGAGGATGAACATGTCTATCCTGAGCTGGATCCCTTGCCTCTGTGGCATAGATATTGGTAGGGGTGTGCACTGTTTGATTTGGTTCGATTTTGAAGGAAATTTCTCTAAAGCGAACGGAACCAAATTGTCACTTGAAACCGAACTGAACCGATCGGTTCGGTTCACACCGAAATTCTTCATTTTGTTCATATTAAATGTATATGTATGTATTTAATATTAAAATTAAATTTTAAAAATATGATGTTAATATAATATATTTATTTATTTAAAAATTGATTTATTCAGTTTTTTGGTTCGGTTCGATTTCACAACTTTGTGAAACCGAGCCGAACCGAACATGACTGCAAACCGAACCGACAAATCACTTGGTTCGGTTTTCTTATTACTAGCATGACTGCAGGGATGCTTTGGATTCCTTCATTTGGGATACCTCTCTTGACTCTTGAGCAACCCATGCCGACGGCTAACTAGCTTGGCTGCATAGAGGTGAGGTTCCAAACCGCGGGCATGACTGGGTTGGGCCAGTGCAAAATCCTCATGTTTTACCACGTGAACCATTGTTGATGTTGCATCTAGTCTTCGTGGGCTGACCACCATTCAGATGAAGAAGAATTGCTGATGTGCTTTTTTTTTTTTTCCTGAATGTTGACAGTGCCACAAATTTTATTTAATAACAAGGAGGGAATTTGCAAGTATATGGCGATTGGCTTTCAAAAGCTCACCGTACAAAAGTGTTAGGCCCACACCAGGATTGTGCATACTATGCTATCTCCCCCAAAAAGGGAAAAAAGAAGAAGAATTGTGATCAATCACTTTACATGGAAATTTGTCACATTCCCAAACCTTTTCGCACAAAATCAAGTATCCCTTCTAGGATCTTAGTTCCCTTCTAAATATTCTTCCATTTATCTCATTCAGAGTCACATGAAGAACCAGCCATCAGACATGATGCTGCCCTTCTAAGATCCAAGCATGGTTCCGGCCTAGAATCAATCAGCTTTTCTACCGTATCCTGGAGTCGATGTGTACAACATACGCTGTCAAGCAAAGGTGCACGGAATGAACCAATGATCTGAGGATTCCTCCTTTCCACATAGACAATAAAGTTGTTCTTATGCTTGATAAATTGTACTAGCCAGTCACATGTGGGTAATCTGCCATGAGATTCTCCATATGGGGATCTTCACCTTCATTGGATTATCTGAGGTGCACACATACTTATCCAAATGTTGTTATTATAGAAGAAATTTGGGATCTCTATACAGAAGACTGAAGTTGGGACTTTGGAAGGTGATCGCTGACCAAGTTCATTAAAATGATCGTACACTGAAATAGTTCTAAAATTACCAAGGTTGTGGCTTATAATGAGACAGTCACATGGGTTCACTGGAAACACCATGTATATGTACAATGCCACTCAAGTTTTGCCATCTTGTGTCTTGTAAGCATGCTAGGAGGTCTTAAGGGAAGAGATTTTGCAGAGACCTTAGCAAGAACTTGGAGAGATCGATGAGTGCCTAATGTAACTTGCAATATTGGGGAGAAGTGATCAGGATGCTGGGGGGAGAGAGATGTATCAGAGAGATCTTGGAGAGATTACAGTGTTGATGCTACCAGAAAATTAAAAAGGCATTACACTGATCTACAGAATGAATAATCTCTTACCTCTTAATTTTTGAAGTATCTTGAGCCATCTAATTGAAGCTGTTGATTTTATAACAGCCACTTTGATTTTCTAACAGCCAGTCCTAGAGAAGCTGTGCTGCCCTTTCCATATGTCTGAAACGTGGACGGTACCATATATTGTACTCAAATTGAAAATGAAAAGAGGGAATATACAACTGTATGAAAAGTAAGGCTCTCAAAAAACCCTCTATACAAATGGCACTGAAATGTTGCAGCTCTCACTCAGACCCCAGAAGATCAAAAAAGGATGAAGGAGGAATAGCCAAATGACAAAAGGCTATCACCCTTTCCACGTAGCTAATCAGGTTAGGCAAGACAGAATCTACCCTCAAAGGGCAATAAGAATTCCAAACTTCTAGTAGAGCGCCATGTTTATCAGGTCTAGGTCATCTGATTTTAGATGCATAAGGAGAAGCCAGGTTTCAAATATCAACAGTGAATGACGGGCTTTAATCCAAAGAGATTGCAAATATCAACAATCCTTGGCTTTCCCTATCTCGACTTTATCATGTTTATGCAATTTATGTGAGAAATTTGTATAGAAACAATTCAATCTTAGAAGGAACAGCATTAGACCAGTCTATTTTCCAACAATCTACCATGCTGCCACCCTCAGATAAATGACAGGCTTTAATCCAAAGAGATTGCAAATAACAACAATCCTTGGCTTCCCTATATCGACTTTATCATGCTTATGCAATTTATGTAAGAAATTTGTATAGAAACAATTCAATCTTAGAAGGAACAGCATTAGACCAATCTATTTTCCAACAATCTACCATGCTGCCACCCTCATAAATTGTAGTGTGTTCCTGATAGAGTTTGATCTTCACACCCTCCTGTCCTCTTGGATCTTCACACATTGGTCTGGTCTAATATGTGCATGAGAGAAATTAAATATTCTGCTTCCTGATTACTCTAGTCCCTCCGGCTGACCAACATCAAAATGTCTTGGTATGCTGTCTAACTGTCAGCAACTATAGGCTTTGGAAGGAACTTACCAATGACCAATTCAGCTGGGCCTAATGTTGGCCGAGGTACTGATGGTCATTATCATCCTGTTCAAGTAAGGTCATTATAGCAGCTCTTGGGACATATACTATAGCTGCTCAGTCAATGACATCGAAATGGCAAAATTGTGTTGATGGTGGTTGTTCATAACTGAAGTCCACATGTCATAGATGGATTCATTCGGTTATCTAGGATGATTTTAGCATTCAATTTTTGGAAAGATTTAACAGATAAGGTCTAGTGAAATAAAGACTAAAGCAGCTTGCTAATGTACATATGCAGTTTAGTGTAACATCTCCCTTATGAATTACTATATTTTATTCAAAAGGGGTTTTCCAATTATTTTAATTTTACTATATTTTATGCAAAGGGCTTTTTTAGATGATTTTATTTTTCTTTCTGATAAAACCATAGTCATTTTTCATGTCTTCCAGATTATGAAGCAGTTACATTCTCTCAAGCAAATCGATGGTCCTGATCCGAATTATAAGGATATCTGTTTCTCTGGGGCTGGAAGGTAGCGCAACATTTTTATGAAGGGAACTTAATTTCTGAGCCCAGGGAATATAATTCTTCTTTCTGGACTAAAGTTTCTACAGAATAGAACTCTTCTTTCTTGATCAAAGACTAATTCCTACTGTTGAAATGTGCACAGTGATGTCTCTGAACTTTCAAAGACTTTTCCTGAAGTCGATATGGTATTTAGCAATGGGCAGAAGTTGTCACTTTCTCCTGAAAACTACTTATTCCGGGTAGTGTACTGATTTCTGTATAGATATTACTTGATGACAAAGTACAAGGCCATTGGGTCTAGCTCTTGAGGTTTCCATTGGTAATTCTGCTACAGTTTCTTTGCATTGCATATGCTGATGTCCCTTTCCTTTCATATTGTACACAGCATTCGAAGGTCCAGGGTGCCTATTGCCTAGGTGTTTTTCAGAATGGACAAGACCCAACAACATTACTTGGTGGTATGTCATTTGAAAATGACTTGTTTTAATAATGTTGGTATTCCTTCATTACATGTGTGTCCTGTTGAGCCTTGTTCCATGCAATCTGCTTACAGAGTGATTGATTCATTTATCTCATCATATAATGTGGCTTCTGTTGCGTCATAATGAAGCCATTTTAACATTATAGACTCTTTAAAAAAAGAAACAAACATGCCTTATGATAAATTGTTGTTTTGAAAAGCAAAATCTAACTATGTTTTTTTTTTTTTGCAGGGATTATTGTTCGTAATACACTTGTAATGTATGACCGTGAAAATCGAAGAATTGGTTTCTGGAAAACCAACTGTTTGCAACTATGGGAGAGATTGCATTTCCATGGCGCTCCTTTAGCTCCTTCACCAGCTCCTTCAGCAGTTCCTTCTGCTTCCCATATTGGGAATTCAACTTTAAGATCGTCTCCTGCACTGTCTTCCAGTCGCTCACCATTGTCTTCCAGTCACTCACCAGATATTGTGTCAGGTCTGATGATTTAGCTCTTACTGTTGAGTATTCACTTTCCTTTGCTATTGGCTATTCCAGACTTGGACCGGTTGGCAATACCTGATTGGATCCAACTTAGGGCAAATGCTTTGTAACTGCATTTTTTTTGAGGTGAGAGAGCCACGGTTCGTTCAAGAGAAAAAGAGCAATCACAAACAGGGTAAAATATACCCTAGATAATACACAGCTGAAAGAAGAAAAGGAAAGCTACCCTGATGCAGAATACGAAGCAAAGGATCCCTCCCCCATTCCCTTTTGCTTTTATTAGGCCAATTTATGGCCCATCATGTTTTTAGGAGTTACAAAAACAGGAATAAGGGATGGGAAGTCCTAGAGTCAGAGAGGGAGTTTAAGAGTCAGGAGTTACATATCTCCCTATATGTATGTCATTTTCAGAGATGGAGAGAAGATTGGTTGAAGAAAAAAAAACATGTTTGTTCGATTGTTACCTCTGTGACGGAGGCCTTATCCCTCTTCCTCGGTGCGACATCGAGGTATCCTAACTGGTGTGACGCCAGTCCCCTTCCCCTCCCAGCTCCGGTGCGACGCCGGAGCCTTTCCATCGGTGCGACGCCGACTGGTTCCCCTCCTCTACACTCCACTTTTATCCCCCCCCTCCTTGTATCGCATCAGTTTTGGTATCAGAGCCAGGTTTCGATCCTGGGACCTGTGGGTTATGGGCCCACCAAAGGATCCCTCCCCCATTCCCTTTTGCTTTTATTAGGCCAATTTATGGCCCATCATGTTTTTAGGAGTTACAAAAACAGGAATAAGGGATGGGAAGTCCTAGAGTCAGGGAGGGAGTTTAAGAGTCAGGAGTTACATATCTCCCTATATGTATGTCATTTTCAGAGATGGAGAGAAGATTGGTTGAAGAAAAAAATACATGTTTGTTCGATTGTTACCTCTGTGACGGAGGCCTTATCCCTCTTCCTCGGTGCGACATCGAGGTATCCTAACTGGTGTGACGCCAGTCCCCTTCCCCTCCCAGCTCCGGTGCGACGCCGGAGCCTTTCCATCGGTGCGACGCCGACTGGTTCCCCTCCTCTACACTCCACTTTTATCCCCCCCCTCCTTGTATCGCATCAGTTTTGGTATCAGAGCCTACCTCGATCCCCGCTACGCCGCCGCGCCATCGTCGTCGTCGCCGGATCCCGCCTCCTCCCGCTGCCGCCGTTGTCGTCGGCGTTGCCGACACCCACCGGCCTCCTTCCCCGCCGCCTTGTCCCGCCGACGCCACAGCCGCTCCGCGGTCCCATCGTCACCGCCGGCCACCGGCGCCACTCGCCCCGCTGCCTGCGCTACGACCGCCGCAGTCGCCGCTTGCACCGCCACCTGCCGCCAGCGTCGCTTGCCACCACCGTCGCCACCGGCGTCGCTTGCCACCGCCGTCGCCGCCGCGGCCGCTGGCGTCGCCTGCCACCGCCTTCGCCTGCCTCTGAAGCCGTCTCCGCCGTCGGAACCCATCGCCGCCCTGCACCCCGTCGCCGTCGCCGTCTCCGCCCACTGCCGCCACGACGGGCGCCGTCGCCGCTTGCCTCGCCGCCTGCCGCCGTGGGCTCCGCTCCAAGCCCTAGTCTCCTTCTCAGTTCGTGCAGGAGAATAAGAAGAAGAAGCAAGGAAGAGGAGAAGGGTTCGTGGCCCTTTTGATCTAACCCGGTCAAACCAGGTTTGACCCGGTTCGGACCGAGCCACAGCCACGTGGTTCGAGCCACGTTTGTCACTAGTCCTAGCCGTAGTGCAAGGGTCCGAGCCATCTTCAGCCCTGGTCCGAGCCAGGGTTCGATCTGGTCCAAGTCAGGCCAGACCAGGTCTTTGGAGGTGCAACAGGTGGTGCAATTGGAGCTGTTATCGCACCACCCTCACGAAAAGTTCGTTCGTGTCCCGATTTGCGTGCCGTCTGCGCCGCTGGACTTGTATCGACGAAGCCTATCCAAATCCAGAGTGCTTCTGTTGCCGATCTGCCTCGTTTTACGTGCCGCTGTTACACGCATACCGAGGACCCCAATTGCATATCTCGAGGCCCGCATCAACTGCCTCGATTTGCGTGCCAATTTCAGACACTGATTTTGCAGCAACTAGCGTCCCGACTTGCCTCGTTTGGCGTGCCAGGCTTGCACGCTTTACGAGGGCACTTGTGCTCACCGTTCGAGGTCGTCCTGGACCCCGATTTGAGCGCCGTCAGCGGCGTTGGTCTCATCTCAGCGAGGCCCATCCAATTTCAGCAACACATCAGATCCGATTTGCATAGATTTGCGTGCCACTTCTGCATGTATATCGAGGTGATCTTTTGTGCCCCGTTTTGCGCACCGATCGTACCGTTGGCATCCCAACAGCAAGACGGACCTTGTCAGCTCTTCTTCACCTAGTGGTGCATTGATCTGCACGTCATCTGCTCTATCTGGACCAATTTGTCTCACAAGTCGGAATCCTAGGTACGTTTCCTTACGATGGACTTTACGTTTGAGGTGGACCTACCCGATTCTATGCAAGCCAGGGTGTTTCTTACTGCAAGTCCGTACGGTAATTTTATTTCGCAATCGATTGTGGATTCTCTATCCCATACGGACTATATAGTTGTCTCTGGAGACCGAGCTTGTGTGCAATTTTCCCATCTTCTAAAGGACAAAGGCATTTCCCGATCTGTCAGATATTATGATTATGCATGGTGCAAGGTTACACCACAGGATTCATATATTAGCTTGGGCAAAGAATGGATGGACGTGCGACAAGTTGTGATTGATCCCACAGGGCGGGATTGTCTTTTACGACCCGAGGGATACCATACATCCTTTCGCATTCTCAATTCTACTTATCATACCCAGGAGAAGCTTCAACAGTTATTAGCTTGTCTAGCTAAAATGGCACCCTCATCTATTACTGGTTGGGATCACGATTTATTCATTGCTTCTGGACTACATTTGATTGATGATACAGTGTTCGAAGTTGATGCCTCATGGGTTGTTCACAGTTGGGATCACGCATTATTTAGACGGTCAGGATTGGATCGCATCTATGATGATGTGTTTTGCACAGATCTACTTGATACTGCACCAGTTCCTATTATCTCATGGGATCAGGATTTACTTGTTGAGGCAGAGTTACATCTTATTACTGATGATATTTTTGCTGACTCAAAACCTCATCCAACATTTACTGAAGATGTGATGATAGCTACTCTGCACGTGGATATGATATGGCAGACTTTCTGTGATTCACAAACAGCAGACTGGGTGGTGATTCTTGATATGATTATCTACTTGAAGACTCCCACAGATGATCCAATCGTCCGCTTGATTATACTGGCGCATTTCAAAACTCGAGGACGAGTTTTTTCGAACCAGGGGAGATTGATGCAGAATACGAAGCAAAGGATCCCTCCCCCATTCCCTTTTGCTTTTATTAGGCCAATTTATGGCCCATCATGTTTTTAGGAGTTACAAAAACAGGAATAAGGGATTGGAAGTCCTAGAGTCAGGGAGGGAGTTTAAGAGTCAGGAGTTACATATCTCCCTATATGTATGTCATTTTCAGAGATGGAGAGAAGATTGGTTGAAGAAAAAAATACATGTTTGTTCGATTGTTGCCTCTGTGACGGAGGCCTTATCCCTCTTCCTCGGTGCGACGTCGAGGTATCCTAACTGGTGTGACGCCAGTCCCCCTCCCAGCTCCGGTGCGACGCCGGAGTCTTTCCATCGGTGCGACGCCGACTGGTTCCCCTCCTCTACACTCCACTTTTATCCCCCCCCTCCTTGTCCCACATCAGTTTGTATCAGAGCCAGGTTCTGATACCAAAACTGATGCGGGACAAGGAGGGGGGGGATAAAAGTGGAGTGTAGAGGAGGGGAACCAGTCGGCGTCGCACCGATGGAAAGGCTCCGACGTCGCACCGGAGCTGGGAGGGGGACTGGCGTCACACCAGTTAGGATACCTCGACGTCGCACCGAGGAAGAGGGATAAGGCCTCCGTCACAGAGGCAACAATCGAACAAACATGTATTTTTTTCTTCAACCAATCTTCTCTCCATCTCTGAAAATGACATACATATAGGGAGATATGTAACTCCTGACTCTTAAACTCCCTCCCTGACTCTAGGACTTCCCATCCCTTATTCCTGTTTTTGTAACTCCTAAAAACATGATGGGCCATAAATTGGCCTAATAAAAGCAAAAGGGAATGGGGGAGGGATCCTTTGCTTCGTATTCTGCATCAATCCCCTCCTTGTATCGCATCATACCCCTAACAAAAATCTGGTAGAGCATTACAGTAAAGAACAAAAAGAAAACAAACACAGAACAAGGACCGACTTTACTGAGGTAGTAGATGAAAATCACAAAGCCATCATAATATAAAGTTCCTCCATAGCTCAGACTGACAGATCCCTTGGATGCATCTAATCCAGCAGCTTTGTTCCAATCCTCCATCCCTGAATAATCAAAAGAACTGTTATAATATTGTTTGAGTTTCTGAATCTCTTTCTGTTTCTCTCAATTGCTGATGGCCCCTATGTAGTCAGAGGCGTGAGGCAACTGAGGCAACCAGGGGGTCGTTTAGCCTCAAATGCCTCGGAAATGATCTAGGTGTTTGAGGCGACATTTTATTAAAACGGATAAAAAATTCAGATATGTAGATATATTATTAATATCAACTCTGTCGCACCCCGATTCTATTAAAGGATAGTAATCGTAATAATAGTACAGATTACCGAAAACGGAGTCTAACAAGGGGAAACAACTCCTCAGAAATAGATGTTGAGAGTCTGACTTTGATTCGAATCTCTCTCTCGCTATATATATATATATATATATATATATATATATACATATATATATATATACACACACAGTTGTTGCATAGCAGGTCATGTACATGCCAGGGATCAAAATTTAACAAAAGTTGATAGTTAAATGTTCTAAAATATTTACAAGCTCCCAAAAGTTATGACCTATATTTTTCTTATGTTCTTCTCCCGGCAGTGCTCCCTTTTTAACTCACTTCAAAAGCATGTATAAAAATTTAATAAAATGGCTTATTCCTCACTCAAATATGACCAAATAAGTTCAAAAACTCTGAAATTGAAATAAATTTAATCAAGTATACAAAATGACTCATTCATCCACTCAAATATGACCATATAATTCAGGAAGTATTTCTTTTTAAAAAAAAAAGTAAAGTGGGGAGAACCTTAGCTTCACAACAATGCCCTTCTCTATCCAACCTCACGTGCAGCATGAGATAGATTAAGGGATAAGAATTTTGAGAGAAGAAAAGAGACAGAGAGAGACTCTCCGCAAAGAGGGAGAAAGACAAAGAGATAGAGAAGTGAGATAGAGAGAGACTCTGTGCGTGCACACACTCACACACACACAGAGTTGAAGAGGGATGAAGAGAGAGAGGGAGAGAGCTACTGGCTGTCAGAGTCATCAGAGCTGGTCACCAGAGCCAGGGAGGAAGCACTTGGGGAAGCCTTGCCACTACCGTAGCAGCAACCGAGCGGAAGAAGCGCTCGCTAAAGGGATTAGGGCAAGACAAATGTGCATGGGCTGGTCGGGCGGTCGGACATAGAATTAAATATGTTGGTATTGGGCCGGATGAAGTGGGCTGGGTGAACTGGGCAGTTGGACATATATAATATGTTGGGTATTGGGCTGGATGAAGTGGGCGGGGCAAACTGGGCTCAGTGTTAGGCTGCAGTGCAAGGCAGATTGAGGCGGTCTGGGGAAGTGCGCTGAGACGCTTGCTTCCATGGCTGAGGTGATTCCCGCGATCGCCTAGTCGATGAAGGGTGCAGTGAGGCAACTTGTGGGCACCTCACCTTGCCTCTAGGCGACCGCCTCATTCGCTGTTGATAAAATAGGATGGCCCACATTATAGCTGGAAGCAGCAGTATCTATTCTTCTTTCCTGGACCAGGTAGGAAACATAACAGCCCACCATCTCCAAAGTTCGTGGATATTCCCAAAACCAGGCAAGTGAATGTCTATGGATCTACAGAGGAGATCATTTCTTCTCAATATTAAACAAAGCTTTGACCCCATCACATGTCGTAAGTCTCCTAGCAACTTTTCACATAATGGCTTGATCTTAGATGGATAGAGTTCATACCATAGTCAACACATTAAATGCTTCACTAAACCCTTTATCTGCCATCATTAAATATTCTAGTAAAGGACTTGACGTCAAAATGACCATTAGAGTGCCACCTCCACCTTCTTTCATCTTATTGATGGGAATTAATTCGTACGTATGATAGCGACTGATATAACTTCACATACTCTTGTGCTTTATTTCCGTGGAATCCCTTCTAAGTTGGATGAACCAACCTCCACCCCGTTCCTTGGTGCAGAAGTGATCAATTGTTCTGCTTGTATCGACCACTAACTCATAGATGTTTCTAAAATCTGGAAGAGAATGCATCATTGGAGCACCACTGATTTTCCCAGAGCCACAGACTTTTACCATTACCCAATTATATATAGTAGATATTCTCACCAATTGGCTGTTTTAACAATATTTCTCCAAATGGTTGAGTGCGAGCTCAAGTTGTTAGGTAATATACAATGTTTACCAGAATTCCTAGTATTTCTCTCTTTTAACCCAAATAACATTATCATCAGCCTCCAACCTCCACAGCCATTTAGCTAACATTGCTAAATTAAATAATTCCAGAGCGGTCCTACTCCCCCATACTCCCCCACTGTTCCATATTTTCTATAACCTAGGTGTGCGTCCAAAATAATTAAGCATTATTATCATCCAATATTTTTCATGCCAGAGATGGAGATCAAAAGTGGCTTTGGATGTGAAAGGTTTATGCTTACACACCCTTAATCTGGGAAATGTGCTCAGAAGTCAGGTTCAGTATAACATACAGCTCTATATTTCCATTATTATCTGTGCTAGTAAGCTAACTGTGAGCATACAATCAATTGCTAGTTCATGCAACTTATTTCTTTCAATAACAGCGGATTTCGTTTCTATTTTTGCATGCAAGCACTAATTCTCTTCTAATTCCAAAGTCGGTTCAGTATAACATACAGCTCTAGATTTCCATTATTATCTGTGCCAGTAAGTTAACTGTCAGCATACAAACAATCACTAGTTCATGCAATTTATTTCTTTCAATGACAGCAGATTTCGTTTCTATTTTTGCATGTAACCAATAATTCTCTTCTAATTCCTCTGTGTGTATGAGAGAGAGAGAGAGAGAGCCTTTGTGAAAGTTTTTTTTTTCTTTTTGATAGTGGATGGTCCTTTCGCTGGATCATAGCCTTTGTGGCACTTGTACGGCTAATCAACAAGCAAGCAAAGAAATAGCATAGATCAATAATTTCCACTAAAGCCTTTCTCACTTTTTCAAAAGTGTAGTTCAGTTGGCTAAGCATGTACAGTGGCTCCCAAGTATGTGAACCTGGCCAGTTCTAACAAGGTCTGAGTAGATACTGGGGATGCAAAGAAGTTGAGGTCCCCAGACAGGTGAACAAACGGTCCAAGACTGAAAATAGAGAAAATAGATAAGAAACAAAGAGTACTTAATAGTCCATGACAAAGTCTGCTATACAATATTAAATGTTAAAAGAATCATTATACAATTGGAAGACTTTGGAAAATGATGGAGAGAGAAGGAAAAATGAAGCCAATGAAAAATAGATAGTACCTCCTTTTCTTGCGGTATGTGCATTGTAGAACAGTACACCTAAATGCTACCTGGTCACTTTCCTCCATTTTTCCTTTAGATCAACCTGTGTAATGAACTAATGATAAATAAAAAGAACATAATAGAAATAGATTAACAATGGCAAAAAGTATATTATCTCCAACCTCTGTCCAATCTTTAAATGTTTCGGGATAGGAATGTAAGATGGGCTTCCAGTTTCCTTTGCCTTGCCTTCACATGCCAAAAGGCAAAAATAATTCATGAGAAAAATGTCAACAAACATAACATGACCATACTTATGATCAAATCAACAGAAAGAAGGGGGAAAAAAATCTCATTGTACAGTTCAAATGCCCAACTAAAATGAACTCATCTTTCTTGGGAAAAAATCCAGAGAGAACCTATCACATCTTTGGCATAAAGGTTTTTTAGTTTTCAACCCCTACTAACAATCTTCTTTCATAACAAGCCATCATTTTCTTATTACAAATTCACATCTCCTCAAACTTTCGAGTTATCAAAATTCAAAAATAAACACTGAATATTTAGGAAAACCTCTCTGAAAAAATGTCTGTTTACAAGGGAATTTTTACTAAGTAGAGAGATTATAGGTAACTTTCTCAAACTAAAGTAGATTAGACAGACTAAAAACTAAAAAACCCTAAAAAGTAACAAGGAGAACTTACGGCAGCTTTTGCATACTTTTTTATGGCTTCTCTTTAGAGCATCCTCTTCTTGAGGTTTCCAAGTCTTAATTTTTATCCTCCCAAGATATTTTGGAATTTCTGACTTGAAAGATAAAACTCTTTGATCCTCGTTGATAAACGTGTTCCTTTCAAAGAGTCTGCTAAACACTCACTAGAACCTTCACTCCCCTGCACACAAAATATTATGTACTTCAGTAGGGGTCGTCTAGATTTCTTCAGAATTTAACAGTGTTGTCTGAGTGATGAGTTTGTTGATTAGCACGTACGCTTAATTTCCCAGTTGTTCATGCAGGACATAGGAACTGTGGATGCAAGAAATTAAGTGTTGGTCTGGAAAGATAGATGTGATTGATAGTTATATATCCTTCTTTCTCTTATGATGGAAGCTCCATCTTCCTATACATGTAATGCCTTATCTCCTCTTTGATGCAGATGCAAGCAAAATGGTCGACCAGGCAGTCGCCTGCGTCCTCATGCTCATAGCTCTGGTCATCACCTATATTATCCATTAACGGTAACACAAGTGAAAGAGCTTTCTGGACCGGCGTGACAAAGACAGAACATTACCGTGTAATTAGGCATAGAATTAAATGCATTTATCATAAATTTGTTTATCGTAAATGTATTTTCTTAAATGGATGGTGATGTGGTAAATGCATTTATCAAAAAATTTGTTTATCAAACTAAATGCATTTATCATAAATTTGTTATCATCAAAGTATTTTCTTTGCCTCATATTTGGTTGTTCTATGTGTAACACAACTTGAGCTTCTGACAAATCTGGGGGAGTCTCTAGCATACATCAACTCCAAGTAGGTTTATGAAAAATACGTTTCTGAGGCAGTTTTGAATTTATGATAAATAACCGAGTTTATGATAAATATCATCCAAACTAAATTTATGGTTGAAACCAAGTTTACAGTGAACCTTAACTCGTTTATGAGTTGTGTAGAGGTATAAAAATGAAAATTCGTTTTAGTTTCACATCGGATGTTGTAAAAATAGACGTGTGTTTATAAACAGAGTGCAACTTCTCTTCCTAACGATGGTCTTTTTTTAAGAAAAAAGATAAAATCTCACATCCTCTCTAGAGATAATATCTCAAGGAAGGCACACAAATTTTACACATCCACAATGACGCCATATGTGGGAACTGAACAAAAAGTCATCAATTTGTCCGAACATCTTTAGCGGACTTAATCCGTCCAACGGCTTAAAGGGATTCACACATGTCTACTTTTACTGGGAGCTGTGTAGAGACATAAAAAATGATAAAATCTTATTTTCTCAACAAAGGTCTTTTTCAAAAGAAAAAGACAAACTTCTATTTCCGTTATGAGGACAATACCTTGGGGGAGGCACGTTAATTTTCACGCATCTACAAATTATATCCAAACAAGTCTATAATATAACATAATATAATAACAATATTTTGAAAGACCTAATTATTTGGAAATCAAAGTAAAGATATTTATTGTAAACAAATGGGAGATAACAATGTGGGATTCTCAAAATTTTGAATTTTGGCAGCTGGACACAACATTTCCTATTCACCTATTCCCCCGTTATCTAAAAAAAAGTTGGAATAGTAGGAGAATCATCTGTGTATAAAATCCCTTTTGAGCATAGGAATTTGGACAATGCACCGCACTTACACACTCTCAAGTGGGATAATCTCCTTGTTATGCAATCATATTTGGTTGTTCTATGTGTAACACAACTTGAGCTTATGACAAGTCTGGGGGAGTCTCTAGCATACATCAACTCCAAGTAGATTACACCTTAGGAAATCATGCAATCATTACACCTCAGGACTTTTTTGTTTACGCTTCTGACAAGGAGATTATCCCACTTGAGAGTGTGTAAGTGCGGGGCATTGTCCAAATGCCTATGCTCAAAAGGGATTTTATACACTGATGATTCTCCTACTATTCTAAAAGTTTTGGAGGAGAGGAGGCATAATGATTGCATGATTTCCACAGTACTCAAGGACTTCATTTGAAAGTGGTAAACACTGGGTGTTGTCGGGGAAATATTTTTCAACTAACTTTCACATATTTTACAAACGTAAGTAAAAATTAGTTGAAAAAATATTTTTTATATTCTCAAAATATTTTCTTTTTTTTCCACTCCTCTCCATGGGAAAATATCTTTTACGGAAAATATTAAATACACACTTTCTCTCCATGTAAGATTCTCACGTGGGAACTCCAACTTCTTCATGAGATTAGTAAACGGGTGTTTTTGTTTTGCAGGAAAATGTTTTCTAAATTTTTTACTCTATAAAAAATATTTCCCATGATTCTCAACTTTCTAAAGAAATATTGAAAACCCAAACACCCCTATAAAGATGAAAGCAATGCTGTAAAAGAAGATGCTGCCCCTTCTCTAGATGGCTGGGCATGGGCTCAACTGAATGCAAGGTTGACAGAACGCCTGACGAAAACTGAAGTATACAGTTAATACAAATGAAATTTTAAGCACAATGTAAACGTGTATTTAATAACACATTGATAAACGTCAATGTGACCATTAAATTTAACTACAAGTATAATACGAACATGCATTTCACATGCTGATACATATAGAATGGTGACTAATCCCTATCTACTCCGGTGAAAAGTCCAAATTTAACTCAATCCAAACTTAACCTGTATTTTTTAAGACGGCTTAGTTCGGATCGTTAGATCAAGTTTAGCTTTGCCAAGCCTAGCCGTGATTAGGTTTGCTTAGGTTTAGGGATGTAAATTGGGCGGGCTAAATTGGATTATGTGATAATTTGAGTTTAACTCAAATTCAAAATAGCCCAGTCTAATTTTAACTCAGTTCAAATTTAATCCAAATTTAACTCAAATTCAATTCCAATTCAATAGTGAGTGAGTTGGATCGGGCTGACCCTATTTATAAATGATTTATTAGAAGTATTTTACTTTTTTATGAATTATTGTGAAAGTCAATAGATTAAACTAGGCCAACTCGTTTTCAGCTCAACCCAGTCCAGAGTTAATTAATGTCAATCCAAAGTTAACTCAACTCAATTTATATAACTTGGGCCAACCTAATTCCCTTTAATATAGATCGGTTGAGTTGAATTATGGGCTAACCTGCCCAATTGACACTCTTACTTAGGTTTAAATCTACGTCCTTAAATCAAACCATTGTAGAAGATCTCTAGCTCAAACATTGACCCAGTCTTATCAAATCCAACCACTTGTCTCATCCAGCTCCACCCTAATCCCAAGCAAGATTTCTCAACTTGACCCAGTCAAATTCCCATTTAGAATAGGTCGTAAACACATATATATAACTCGAAAAGCTTGTAACAACACCAACATAAATGGGATCTCGCGAAACAAGAAGACTAGCATTGCTTCCATTTATGAGTCGGTTGGAGGCAAGTACATCAATACTAGGTTGAAACCTTCCCAGTCTTAAAACTATTCAGACCCATTCCTGCCCATAACACCTACAAGCTGACTAGAGACTTGCCGTGCCCATTAAAGCTGGTCATTTGGGACAACCGCCAGCAAACTCTTTGTAAAGGAGAAGGGTGAGGATTAAATGAGTCCCCTAATAATGCGACCAGCACTTGACTTATGCACCTAAATGAAGACGTACCGTTACTAATTAACCACTTTGAAGATGTCATGTACGCATATGCACATGCACCCATCTTACCTCTAAATTATCTTTGTTCCTCGTTGACATGCCTTGCTAATAAGGCGTCGTGCGTGCGGCGGGCTAATCACCACAATTGTTACTACATATAGTTTGAGGAGAAAGACTTGTTGCACAGCGGGTGTTTCTTGAAAATTTTTTTTGGTAGCTCTCAAATTGACCTACGTGGCCGTACAATCTGATCTCTAATTGGATGACGGTTGGTTTTAAATTTTTCATTTTTTTAGGATATCTGATCGGAGGTAAATTAAAATCACATTTTTTTACTGATCATTTGACGTTGGTTTTAAATTTTTATCTTTTTATTTACATTGTACAATCATGAAAGACATAATGGGGCTACCAAAAAAATTCAAAAAAAAAAAAAATCATAACATCAATGGCCGGCCAACTGTCAATGCAGCAAATCTTTCTCTCGTTTTAGAAGTCATATGCGAGTTGTAGTACATTTTTGTTGGTCAAATGCAAAGTCTGGTGGAAAAGATCCCATTCCAATTAGAAAACGGCTCAGTGACACAAAAATTAAAATTAGACACACACGTTTGACACCGAACACATAATACAAATTTCAAATTAGTCAAATTTCTGTATCACAAAATTATTTTCTAAGGCTTTCTGTTAATTAACAGCAACTCGTTCTACATTATGAATACTTATGATCAGTGAGAAGCCTAGCTACCACGTTTAAGGGGTAGTTGGGAAGGTGGAGTGCAATTAACAATTTGCCGAATCGGAAGACCCTTTCTGTACGTATGTCAATTGGGTGGACCTTACTTGTATCTACCTAGTTGACCCTGTCAGCTTTCAATTGGAACTCGAGTTGCCCTTCGACTATGGTGCCCATGTTTGAGTGAGGTAGCCCCCTCCACCCTATAAATACTACAAGGAACCCGACCTTCTTCCCCATGCACAGACAACATCATTAATTTGGCTCATCTTAATTAGCACCGGTTCCAAGTAGGGTTCTTCACTTCATCACTTGCAAGAGAGATCTTTAGATCAGGATGAGCCAAGTGTGGTGCAGTGTTAATTATCTTCTCATCATTGGAGCCCTGTTCACGATGGCCATGGAGACTGCCCATGCTCAGGCCTTCATGGGGACGACCCCCTCAACCTATGGTAATTTTCTACATATATATGATCTCTAATTTCCATTGTGAGGTGTATGACCTCCCCTTTCTTGGCTAAGTACTAGAACATCTGCTGGCTAATTAGTGTGTTTTGCCGACTAGGTTTCTTTTTTTTTAAATTTCTCTCTTCCCATTCTCAATGCAGCCAAGATGGCCGATCAAGTGATTGCCTACGTCCTCATGCTCGTCGCCCTGATCGTCACTTATCTTGTTCATTGATATGGGATATGTTTGCATGCATAGGAAATTGTGTGTTCCCTAAAGCACAAAGGAGGGAATATAAAATCAAATAATGTGATGGTATTATTAATATGTAATGCAATATATATACCATGCACCAGTTGGACTCCAATATCTTTTTCTTCCTCCTTAATTTTTAGCTCATGTGCAGTGCATGTGATGGAGAGTAGTGTTAATGGGGGCATAGGGCTTTTTTTTTTTTTTTTTTTGGTGAACGTTGGCACGGGGATCAACTTCGACCCGGCCGTGTTCCTCAAATCGGACCGGGACGCTTCGACTCAGGACCACACTGTGGGGGCTCAAATTGACCACTGCCCCCCTCCATGCCCTTTGGTCAGAGCTGGTGATTGCAGGGTAGGGCCACAAGTCAAGCACCCCGGCTGCTGCCATGGGAATTACACTGTTATGTTTGCGAAATATTTTTCCGTGCATGCATGAAAATTTGATCAAGATAACTCCACATTTTTCTACAATTAATAGTAAAATTTTAGAGATTAAAGTTTAAGGGAGTTTAACAAATTAAATTGAGGTTGTCAACATTAAGGAAAGCCACTTTTTGATGGATCTCACCAAACTTCTGCTAAGTCAAGGCATTATAATGTTCTGACCTCCCATGAGAAATGGTGCTGTAGATCGACCCGTGGAATTTCGTCTTATAACACAAGTCTAATTCCGAGAGACTGTGTTCTAGTTAGATTAATTTAGAAAAGAGATCTCCTCAGCACCCGGGCGGACAGGATTCCAGCAGTACAGATTGGAGGAGGGCCCAAGTATTTATAAAACTTTTAAATCATATAAAGGAATTTTTTGCAATATTTACCCCCTCCCCCAATCTGTACCGCTGGAGTCCTGTTCACCGGAGTACCGAGGAGATCTCTTTTCATTAATTTAATATCATATTAGCTGTGGACAATAATGGATGTATATTAATATTATCAGGTCATTCTGTCTTCCTTTTCTTGTGGGAAGTCCTTATCTGATGAGTCCAGTGCATGCTTAATTGGCTGGGACCAAAGACTCAGTAAGTACGTACGTACAGAAAGGAGAGAAGAATTCTAAAAAGATCTACCTGGCTCTCATCCGAATGGGAAAAGCTGCATGTAAGGAGATTTTTTAAAAAATTCTCTTCTGATTGACTCCAGTTTAAACGTAGGCTTAGGATATCTCTATTCTTTTTCTTATACAAGCACATGCACTGCCACCATTTGCTTCACTTTTCTGTCAATTGATGCTGCTCCACTTCTTAGTTCTACAAATATATAGGGACCCTCGTGCCATCGTGGCTGCTTGTCTACTGTAGACGACGATAGTAGTTATAAAGACGAGCCATGCATGGGGACGTTTGTGGGAAGTTTAATTAGCTAGATATTTCCTTGAGAATTCAAACCAGCGATCATAATTAGCACTTTTCAACCATAAGTTATGTGAACAGTCCCAAAAGTAAGTAGTGTATTGTAGATTTCTGACGATAGGAATTAATGGAGTTCATACGATCATTTCGGCTAGCATTACACGTTAACGGCGAGGTTCCCTACACCTCTGGGTCGAAAGGTTTGTCTCAGAATTAATTTAAGTTGACAGTTCATGATCCAAAAGAGAGAGTTCCCATGCATCGGTGTTACAAGTCCACCGTGGGTCGTCTTCATCTTCTTCTTCCATTACCGAATCCCTGTGGACTGCAAGCCGATACATATGGAATGTTTGAAAGCACTTTAGGACTGTCGGGAGCTGGAGCCTCCCCGAAACACGTTTCCAAGCACGCCTTTAGTCAAAGGTCGAGTTGCTTAATTGCCCATTGCCCAACTCTAATCTTACATATCCAAACAAGTGCAAGGTTGAGTGAGTGGGTCAAAAAATGGGTTGATCATGCGGATGGGATTGGTCTGTCCAAACTCATAATCTTATTGTAATCATCTACAATAATAGCATGAGTCCAATGAAACATTTCCGTATTATCTATACTAGAAGTACGCCTCATGATGCAGGGCGCAATCACTTCCCCTGCGGGCTCATCTGGCTGATCACATCTGCTCTTTCTCTTATGCATACACTCTCTCTCTCTCTACCATACAGAATTTGTATTTTTTAAAACACTCTTTGCAAGTCTCGTACTTTCTCTCTTCTGTATGTCATATGTAAGCTAATAAATAGTACTTTCTTTAGCTTATTAATATAAATAGATTATGGAGGGAGATGAAATAGAATTGTTCCATGAAAATTAAATAGACAAACTGACCTGATTCTGATTATCTGTGTTTTTTAGTGTTCGATGCACTGAAGGTAATCTGATAATCGAGAAATGGGTGTATAGAAGTGAAATTGGCAAATAGGTTTCAAATTAGATCCTAACTGGATGATTTGGGCCCAATCCACAGGACGTTCAGTGCTACAGCGCATAACATAGATTTGTAGAAAACAGGCCTCTAAAGTCAAGTCCAAGAGGAGCCCTTGGTGTACTTTTCACAGGCCAGATTCTGGCCCGTTTAGATTGCACCTACATGGCCTTTGAAGCCAATGGGCCTGGTCAAGCGGGCCATTAGGCCACGGTTTCCCAGATCCCAAAAAGCAAGATAATCCCCTCTCCTACCACGTTCGAAGCATCGTGGATGAAATAATGCAGATATGTTACGACAAAAATATTTTACAATAAAAGTCGGCTTAAATTTTGAATGAGATTGACAAGTAAATTTCAGTCAAGAATGGTATAGTAATATACATGAAGTTTTGTCATAATTATTAATCTAATTATGAGCTTTTGTCAAAGAAAAAGATGTGTTTTTTTTTTAAAGACAAACGTATAATCTTTGAGATTCTTAGATAATACAAGCTTACTTTTATTCAATAATATGGCCTGTTAAATCAGAAGTATTTAAGGTTTTCCTTTTTAGGCAAAGTTCCTAGGAAAGATGTCTACATAAAGCCACCCACACTTTCTCAAATATATTTTCCTGCTGTACATCACATCTAGGGCACAAACTAGATTTCACGAGTCCACACTATGAAGTATGAACATGGTTACAAGTAGAGAGTTTGAAGTTTGAACCCTTCAATTCTTCATGATAGCAGCTTTTTATCTTTGTGGACCATATGCGTGCACTTACCCAAAGGGACACATTTATTTATCTCTACTGTGAAAGAGATATAAGAGAATATTCTTTCTAATTGCACCTGTGGAGAGAGAACACCAACCGTAAGATCACATTAATAGACAATCCACTGTTTAATCCTTTGAATTATTTTTAATATTTCTTTAGAGAGATTATTATTCTTATTCTTATTGTTATCACTATTATTTATTTATACTACAGCTATGTCTACTCATCATGGGGAGAGTCTTCCTGTTTCTTTTTTCCAATTCCCTTGAGAGGACTCGGATTGTCTACTCCAAACTGCCTACTCCAAACGTACTCCACTACTTATTATTGGTCCATGTGTCAACTTATTTACATGTCATCTATGAGTTATTGCCTCTCAAGAAACCAAAAATGGGAAACATAGTTCCCCCCATCACACAAGCGCTGGATCAAAAATGGGAAATTGAATCCTCCCCTCATCTTCCTCTTCACGCGTCCTCTCTGGCTGAGTCCTCTCCTCTTCCATCTTCCTCTTCACGCGTCCTCTCCGGGTACCTGCGATGGCAACCAAACGGCCGAGGGAGACGAAGAAACCGCCGTGCGTGCGTAACTGAAAAGGAGGGGACGGGGAGGACTTATAAAGGTTTCGAAAGAAGGAGATGATATTATCTTTTATGATAATCTCGTCCATGGTCCAGGATCCATTCGGCAGCTTGAGACTAGAAATTCTGTTAAAACTTCTCATGTGTAGGAGTTTTAGATGGAAGAAATCAGTGTTTCTATCGCCTTCCTACACCAACGAGATTTAGCCCCTGCATCCGATACTCCTCCATCTTTGCAACTTTTTAAAATTGTCTCTCAAGATTGATTTATGCATTGAGCAAATCCTCGGTGATTGGAGATTTTTGAATTTTCTGAATTTCACACATGATACGATCCATTTCTGCTCTAGGATTTTTAAAATGCTTCTTTCTCTGGATGCCCACCTTTCTATGAAAAGTTTTGATCTTACTAAGATAACAGTTGCCGCTAGAATAAACACAATTCCAACCGTCATATATCATTGATTTAAAACATGGATGAAGCATCCAAGCGTTCTCAAGTCTGAATGGGAATGAGTTGATATTATATATATATATATATATATATATATATACAATGGTGCTTCCCCATCGAGGCAGATGAAACACTTGGAGTTTTGAGAAACATCATTCTCCATTTAGGCTGAGCAAAAAGTCTATCCAATCTTTTTCTAATGTGCGCATTTGCTTTTCTCCTATTTGACCAAGTAAAGGTAGGTCCTTCAAAGCCCAATCCCCAAAAGGGACTGAAAGTTGGAGAGGACCTCTTCTTCTTCGAGTATCCAAACAGAGCTCAATCTGGATCTTCCCTAAGAGCAATACTAGGAGGAGGTTCACTGAACAAGTCTCTTACTGCCAGGAATACTCCGCCAGAGAGGACGCGTGAAGAGGAAGACGAGGGGAGGACTCAGTTTCCCGTTTTTGATCTCACGCGTGCGTGACAGGAGAACTTTGTTTCTCGTTTTTTGTTTCTTGGGAGGCAATAACTCATAGATGACATGTAAATAAGTTGACACATGGACCAATAATAAGTAGTGGAGTAGATTTGGAGTAGGCAGCTTAGAGTAGACGATCCAAATCTCCCTTGAGAGATGCCACGTCTTAACTCTTACCATTATCAGACTACCTCTTTCTTTTTTCTAACCTGCTGAAAACATTTTGTCCTTTTTTCTAACTTGCTGAACCCATTTGTCATCCTTTCTTGTTGTTCCCACAATTTTTAACGGATGTTCCATTTCCTCTTCTCTATCACTACAATTATTCTCATAAGCGCCAAAAAAACCGGTCTATCTTAAACTTATCAGAAATTTACATATATATTCTTGACTTTATCAGAATATGAAATTTGTATATATGTTTATGTGAAGTTCACGGTATTTTAAAGAAAAGGCATAAATATAATTTTTCTGAAGATGAAGAATATTTATAATAATATGTGAGAATTAGGACTATATATACATATATGGTAGCCGACAGCAGCATATAGACAAAAAAAATATATACCCATGTATATCTCCAGTGGGGGGTAATTAGGGATGAAAATGATAACCAACAGCTCAATCATCCAACCATTCATTAATTTATAGGTCAATTAACGGGTTATCATCAGTCTTCTCTCAACTAATTGGAATTGACTACATAAATCTTGTCTCGTCATCTGAATCTATCCGGTATTAAATTAGAAGTAATACGTATATCCAACCACTTTATCTTAGGTCTTCTTCGATATTTTCTATCTTCCTCTAATCTAATTTTATTATACTTTTTAACTTGTGCTGAATTTGGTCGACAATGTACATGATCAAATCATCGCAACTTATTTTTCCTAAACTTAATATCAATTAGAACTATTCTTAAATCCTTACGTATTATTTATTCTTAATTTTACCTTTTTTAATTCTACCACTCATCTACCTCAACATTTTCATCTTAACAACACACAATTTTACACATGATCTTTTCTCACAGCTTAACAATTAGAACTATATAACATAGTAGGTCTTCCAGTTGGAAGTCAGTTAATGAATAATTTTTAAAAATCGATATATATAGTGGATAAGGTAACGGATATAAATTTTTTCTAGCCGAATACATATGGTATACTAAGATCCAATTATCCAACCGATTATTAGCTTATAGAATAATTAATGGATTTTAAATCGATATTTTAACGGATTCAGTCATGGATCTATCTCAGATCCGCGAATCCGACCCGTTTACGTCCCTGGGTGTCATACGTCAGCTCCAGTCAAGTCCCTTCTCCTTCCTCCGTAAGCTTCCGTAAAGCTTCCCCTGCACCGTATTTCCGGTCCCCAATTCCCATCTTCTTCTTCTTCTTCTTCTCCTTCCCCCGCGTGGAGAACTCCCTCGAGTCGAGCAAAACCCTAATCCTAGCCCCCAGGGTTTGTGCGAGCGCGCAGAGACACAGAGAGAGAGAGAGAGAGAGAGAGAGATGGACCCCGACGACCGCAGGGCCTCCCTTGTCGAAGAGTTCCTCCGGCATCACTCCATCAAGGAGTGGCTCGAAGGGGAGATTCTCCGCTGCCTCCCGACCCCCCATCTCATCGACCCCCACCTCAAGAAGACCCTCCTCCTCCGCCGCCTCTCCTTCGAAGTCGCCAACCGCGTCTTCTGCGACGACACCCTCCAGTGCATGGAGCTCCTCGACGAGCTCGACCGCTCCCTCGGCGCCGCCGCGACGCCCGCGACCCTCTGCGCCGCCTACTGCGCCGTGGCCATCGAGACGACGGCGGCGCCACTGAGGAAGGCGCCCCGCGGGAGCGACGCCGCCGTCACCGGCTTCCTCGAGGCCGAGGACAGGGTCTGGAACCGCCGGGTGACGCGCCTGGAGCAGTCGGAGGGGAGGGGGATTGTGGGGCACGAGCTGAGGAGTTGGAGGAGGGTGATGGAGGAGGCTACGAGGAATGCGGCGTCCAGGGACTGGTTGCGGCGGCGGAACACAATGGGGGAAGCGGAGAACACCGTCAGGGAGTACCTCCGGGTGGCCATCATGGAGATGAGCGAGCCGCTGATGGACATCCTGGCGAGAGCGGCGTCCGGCGAGGGAGACGACGCCGCTGGCGGCGAACAGAGGCTTGCCGCCGCAGAGCCTTCTGGAGTGCCCTCAGAGGGGAGAGCCCCCGCGGAGGAGTTAGCCCAAACGGGTGGCCTTGCCTCGGCAGCCGCCCCCGAGGGGGGCGGCCAGCGTCCGGAAAGGGGTCAGTTGTTCGGACTTTATGTTTCCCTTCTTTAGAGATTGCTATGACAAGCCCATCACCTGAAACGTTTTTTTTTGGATCACCACTACTAATGTAAATGGTACCGAAAGTCGATTTATCCGAATCTAAAGGGCATAAAAGGATATGCGTTAAAGGATAAGGATAAAAAATTATTTGTATATAGATAATTTACAATAAGGATAAGGATACATCTATTTCGGACTGAGATTATCTGATTATCCATCAATTTTCTTTCACTCGTCTTAGCTATTGATCAATGATCATATCTTGTTTGTAGCACTCACTTCTAGTCCATTTATAAATGAAATCTTCCTAAGTATGTGTCTTACTGTCCACACACCATTCTTTTCACCTTCGTTTCTCATTCGTTTGCAAGGTTCATTTTTATAGGTACAATGTGTTCTACAAGTAAATTTATAAGGACCACTTTTTTCTTTTGAAGGTGGTTGGTACTATTATATAAAAAAGAAAAGAGCATGTACAAGCGTAAGGACAATATAGAAGCAAAAAAAACCTTCCCCTATACAAACCATCCAGAGTATACCTCTCCATCAAACGCCCCCAAGAGGATACGAAAATGAGGAATCAAGAAGATTCACATTACAAGACAGGTTCACCCATTCCTTCCTCCTGTCCCATACAAAAGTAGCAATTCTCTCTTCAGTGGAAGCCTCTCCTAAAGAATCTGCTATTCTGCTCCATCCAAATAGCCCAAATGGTGGCATGGAGAATTAACCACCATATGAATGGTCTCCTTTGCACGCACGTTCTTCCCCACCAACGCAGTAGCTGCTCTACAGATAAGAAAGAGTAGGGAGTACAATGCATGCAGTATCTGAAAAAGGAACTTCCGAACCTCAGAGACAAAGGAACAGGTCAAGAACAGCTACAAGATCGCTGGTCTCTTCCTCCATGGCACACAAATTTATAAGGACCACTTAAAAACAACTTATGGTATTCATATTTTGAAAGTAGGATTCCTTTATTCATGTAAAAGCAGCATAAGAACAACTGAACAAGTTTATGCTCGCACATAATATTGTCCAATAATTTAACCTTTATGTATCCATTTCCAATTATTTCTGATAATTTTGAAGGATAATGATACATGAGATGAAGGATAAAGGATAAGGGTAAGGATAGTCTGCCCCATATGTAGCCTTTTACATACCTAATCACCAATGGTAAAATAAGAGTAGTCATTTGCTTTAAAAATATTTTATTCAGATTCTATTCTTCATCTCGAGTCATTAAATCTTATATATATTGTGAATTTATATACATCTAGAAAGTCATTCAATTCTGATGTCTAAAATTCATAGATAAGATAATATTTTATATAACACTATATAGATCATCTATTTTGGATGCCTTTGATGCACAGGAAATAAGCGTCAAATATATCTGATTTTTAATCTTTTTAATAACAATTTAAGTTAGAAAATAGAATTCAAATAAGATATTTTTGGAACAAATGGCACTATCTTTATTCTGTCACTGCTGGCAACAGAACCCTTCTTCTAAGTTTTTTGTTGTTCTACAGAGACAGATGAAAGAAACCAACTTGGTGGCCAAACAGACAATGTTGTCGACACAGACCCGGTTGCTGAGCAGTTAACTGATCTCCTGTCATCTGCAGAGGTTAACGAAGTAGAGGCGGCATTGAAGTCTAGCAGCTGTGAGGAGCTGCCGAGAGTGGTGGTAGACCCCCTTTCTGAAGAAGCGCTGGGAGGGGTAGTTGGTGTACGAATTAGCATGGTGGAGCAACCAGCTGGTCCCAATGATGCATGTGAGAACCAGCATCATACAGGTGTGTGTTTGCTGGGATCTTCTCCCCCAAGGGATGTCGAAGGAGCCGCTGTTGAGAGGAATGTCGATGAAGAGGATCATGGAGGGACTCCACATCCCAAACCACCACATCACGGTCTCATGCAAACACCTGCACAGGTGATGATGTTAACTGCTTTGAGGCATATGTGGCAAAAGTTTTGGGAATGCCGCCTTCTGAAAGTTTTGATAACATGTCTATCCTAGGTTGGGTAAAGGAAGAAACATTTATCAGACTTCCCCGCTGAGATGGGGTTCTTTGGCATGAATCAGCTGATATCTTCTTTTAAAGTAGAGTTTTTGGGCAATTCGAATAAAATGGAAAACAAAAGTATTTACCCCCAGTTAATTCTCTTGTTTAGGCAAGTATGTACTTACTGCATCGAATATTCAATTATGTTTTGTTGGTTATTTTGGACATGCTTGTGTGCTGCAACAATTAAGTGAGTATTGGGTACACCAGCCAATGAGATGCACATTCATTTTTCAAGCTGCTTAATTACATTAATGTTGATGTCTTTGGCTTATTAGATGTAACTAATATGTTGTCTGCAGGGGAGTGAAGGTTCTAGTGAGTTTCCATCTAGCAAATTAGCAGACTCTTTGAAGGGAACACGTTCATCAACGAGGAATCGAAAAGTTTTATCTTTCAAGACAGAATTTCCAAAACATCTTGGGAGAAGAAAAATTAAGAGATGGACCCCACAAGAAATGGATGCTCTGAGGGAAGCTGTAGAAAAGTATGCCAAAGCTGCCATAAGTTCTCCTTGTTTCTTTTTACATTTTTTTTTTTTTAAAGTTTTTAGCCCTTCTAATCTACTTTAGTTTTGGGAAAGCTACTAATAATCTCTTTATTTAGTAAAAACTCCCTGTAAAAGAACCCTTTTTCAGAGAGTTTTTCCCAAATATTCAGTGATTTTTTTAAAAAAAAATGTTGAGGAGTTATCAATTTATAGTAAGTATACGATGGCTTATTACAAAATAAGATTGTTTGTAGGGGTTGGAAACTAACAAATCCTTTATGCAGAAGATGTGCAAAGTTCTCTTTGAAAAATTTCCCCAGTAAAGATGAGACGTTCATTTTAATTGGGCATTTGAGCTTTACAAGAGATTTTTTTCTTTTTCTTTCTATTGGTTGATCATAAGTGTGGTCATGTTATGTTCTGGTTGACATTTTTCTCATGAATTACTTTTGCCTTTCGGCATGTGAAGGCACGGGAAAGGAAACTGGAAGTCCATCTTACATTCCTATCCTGAAACATTTAAAGATAGGACAGAGGTTTGGAAAGAATATATCTTTTTGCCCTAGTTAATCACTTTCTATCATGTTCCTTTTAGTTATCATGACTTCTCTTTCTATTATGTTCCTTTTAGTTATCATGACTTCTCTTTCTATTATGTTCCTTTTAGTTATCATTAGCTCATTACACAGGTTGATCTAAAGGACAAGTGGAGGAACATGACCAGGTAGCTTTTGGGTGTTCTGTTCTACAATGTACATACCTCAAGAAAAGGAGGTACTGTCTATTTTTCATTTGATTCATGTTCCTTCTCTCTCCATCATTTTCCCCTAGTTTTCCAGTTGTATAATTCTCCTTTAAACATTTAATCTTACATCGCAGACTTTTTCATGGACTAGCAAGGACTCTTTGTTTCTCATTTGTTTTTTTCAGTGTTGCACCGTTTGTTCAGCTCTGTTCTGGGGACCTCAGCTTCTTTTTGCATCCCCAGTATCTACTCAGATCTTGTCAGAGTTGGCCAAGTTCGCCAATATAGAGTTAGGAGCCATTATACATACTTGACCAACTGGCCTACACTTTGAATACAGTTCCGGGTTACAGAAAGTGAGAAAGGCTTTAGCTGAAATTTTTTATCCATGCTATCTCTTTACTTACTTGTCGATAAGATCATAGTGCTTTCCTCTGAGTCTGTGAGGGTAGCAGGCTAGCAGCAAAATTCTTCATGGTAAATTTCCTTTCGTCCATAATGTTGGAACGGCTATATAATAGTCTTACATTGGTTAATTTCAGTTGTGGTCAATGCTTATGATCTTGGGCCCCTTCAAACTCAACACCCTGATTTTGTGGTTTGTAAGATGGTATCAGAGCAGGAGCATGGCCCCAACTTTATCTTATCAAAGTTTATCTTCCAATTTGTGCCGCCTCCTTTCATCTAATTCCACGGCCCATCTTGGCCGTGAGGAGGAGTGTTGGAACGGCTATATAATAGTCTTACATTGGTTAATTTCAGTTGTGGCCAGTGCTTATGATCTTGGGCCCCTTCAAACTCAACACCCGGGTTTTGTGGTTTGTAAGGCATAAGATCATAGTGCTTTCCTGTGTCCCCCCTAGTTACAGCGCATGTATACGGATATATATATATATATATATATATATATATATATATATATATATATATATATATATATATATATATATATATATATATATATATATATATATCTATATATACACACATATATTATATCATGTATTCATGTTCATCATTTTTATATCTTCATTGAGGCTTCTATACAAGTATACAGAATAAGGTAAGCGAATTAGAAGAGAATTAGTACTTGCATGCAAAAATAGAAACGACTTATTGAAAGAAATAAGTTGCATGAACTAGCTAGTCATTAAATGCATCTATGATTATGATCAGTTATTTGTAGTTCTTTTTTTTGAAATTGTTATTCTAGTAGTGGTATCTTTGAAATTAGCGCATTTCAATTTTTGTAATAATTTCTCACTCAGAACAAGAAAATGAAGGTCCATTTAGTTATGCCCTTGTTAGATATCATGTTACGATGTAACTTGTTAATTGGACCGCAAGTGTATTGTTTTACGACTTAAATTTAAGACTGAGCCACATGCAGATAAAAAAAATATAATAAAAAAATATCCTCAAAGTGATCCAGATGATTTCGTTCCATGTTAGTCTACCTGTAACGATGCTGACAAGACTTGTGCTCAAGATAAGGTTCGCATTTCTGATGTCTTTGTTGATGTAGTTAACCATAATCATTACAGGTCTTTTTTTTCTTATCAGATGTTACAGGTCTGTTAATACAGGCTCCATGCCATCCGATTCAATCCGAATTGAAGCATTAAATGGCAACATCTTGGCCAGAATTTAACTAAACTGTGCAGCACAAGGCTTCTAAATATCCCTTCCCATTAACAACAAGCATGTATTTCTCTGAGAGTAATACTTGCTGCAATGTCTCTGCTTGCTGCATGTGTGGGCATTGCAGTAGGTAAACCAAAAAAATATATTTTTTTCTAGGACGGCTCCGAGGTACGTTAACTGTCCGTATGGTATAATGTCCGGTGGGATGATCTAATAAAAATTAAAAAATAAAAATTTTAATTTTAATGAACAGTAAAAAATAAAAGAAAGTGAAAAAAAAAATAGTTTATCCATTGTGATGTCCTTACATGTAGTACCTAAAAACATTGCGGCAAGTATTATTCTTTTTCTAGAACCTTACATCACTGTCGTAGTCCAAAAGAGCATCGTGCCCATCAACACTTCTCCGTCCAAGATCGGCCACGGTGACCTCCTGAGATCTTCGGTGTGCCTTGATTTTAGATAGGTTTGGATTGGCTTGGTGACTCTATCAACTAGGATTTGGATTTGTTCGATTTCTCGATTTGACGAAGATTAGCACATAGTGCTTTATATATAGTTATCTGTTGTGTCTTATCTAGGTAAATTTAACTTTACTACAAACAAGAGAAGGTTGCTAGAAAGTTGTAGATTTTCAAAATCCTTTGTAAGAATGTTCTGTCATAGTATATCTCTTTCTCTTACAATTTGACTTCGTGGACACAGATCAGTAATGATTAAACTATGTTAGATCTTTTTATCTTCTTATATATATATATATATACTTCTGTGATTTATCCATAATATGTCCTTACGCTTCCACAAGGTTCGGAGTAGCACATCCAAACCCAATACTACATCCTAGACCCTTAGTTGCACTTAAGGGTGCTCACTATTTGGTTCAATCTGAAAAACCAACCAAATCAAATCAAATTTCGGTTTAATTTCGTTTGAGAACCAATTCAGTTTAGTTCGGTTTCACCTCCTCTCAATCCGTTTAAATTGAACCCAACCGTTTAAACCGAAATTTTAAATTTTAATGGTTAGTCTAGATTCTAACATATCCTACATGTATCAACTTTTGCATTGAAAACCTCTTGGCCCATTGACGACCACATGCCTCCAGTACAATGCCCAACGCATGATCGTGGTCCAGCTTGGGAGATCATGGCCATTAGCTGGTGAGGCCGGCTTCTATTTATAACATTTCTGCCGCTTGTCACTTTTATGGTTTCCGAAGTAGGAGTATATGGGAAGAGAAGGCGGCCCTTCTGCGCGTATGAGAAGGCACCTTGGGAACGGTGTTTTGCAAGTTACAAGCAATCTTTTTAGTTCTACATCGATTGCTTTAAAAAACACATGGCTGAGAAATTCTATAAATAGTCTTCGAGCCTTTCTTTAAAGAATTTGTTAACTGGAGCATGCCTTATTTTGATTTGAAACCGAAGTGAACAAAGATAAACCGAATTTTTGTGGTTCGGTTTCCATCTGTAGTGCGGGTTGGTTCGGTTTATATTTTTTTGCCTCTAAATCAAATCAAATTGACCCGCGAACACCCCTAGTCGCATTACGCATAAGTTCCTCCGAATAATAGTAAATTTAGTGCTTTCTTATTTTATCATAAAAAATAGCTAATTACTCTTATTCATTTGAATAAGGAATATTGAGACCCAAGATCAAAGCTGCAGAGGATTTGATCTCACCAATATCTGTTGTAAAAAAAAATTAATAAATTTTTTTCTCTTAATTTGGCTTTATAAATCAAGATTCGTGGATTAAAAGAGCCGGACTGATTCGGATCTCTCATGATCCGGTACGAGTCGGTCCGAGTCGAGTCGACTTGCATAGGCTCAGCTGAGTCGCATGAAAAAATCATCCGAATTAACACAAGTCAGTCCGATATAACAAATCATGTTATAAACATAATTATTTTTTTTTATCTTCTTCCGTGCACACTTGTGTGATTTATATTGTAAAATGTTCTCATGCTTCCTTAAGCTTCAGAGTGGCAGAGGGTCTCACCTCACCAATCACCCTCTGTCACTCTCAGATTTGCAAGTTTCACGACACTGATATAAGATCTAACCAATCTGTGGATCATCTTTGTTCTCAAAACTCCTAACTACACCAATCGTCTTAATCCCCTCTAGCATGGGAAGTCAAGTCTTGGAGGAGGGTGTGCGTGTGCAATGGTTGACGAAAAAGAGCTGGTTCTGCATGGCAATTCTTACCCCACCAAATCCCCTATGACATGGTTTGATTAGACTCTTTCCAACCATCCCCATTTCCGGCCACGACACCCTTACCAGCTCCTCGCGTGGGCATTTTGGGGATTAACACACCCATGCAGCTGGGCATGGGCTCTTTAACCTGGAGGCCGATTGGTGGGAGTCCCCTCCCACCGTAGAGAATTTTTGAGTCAGGAAGGTCCAGCCGGCGACGGAAAGGTTGACCATGCAGTGGTGTCGTGTTTGAACGTCGACCAGAGTTGCCCGATGTGAGTTAGAGCAGCCTTTGTTTATTAATGGGCCAGGGGCCACATCGGTTTCTTAAACTTTGTCAAAATAAGACACCTTACGACAAAACTTGATAGGGGAGCGGGGAGAAGGGATTTTTGGAAGTTTTGGTAAAATACTCTACTGTGGATGAAGATAGCAACCTGTATTGAATGGATGTCGACCAGTCTGGCCTCAGTGGCGGATCTTGTATGCAGGCAGTGGGGTCCCAAGACCACATTAGATTATTACAATTCCACAATCTAGTTCAGGCCAGGGTGCTATAGGACCTTACCGACCCACTTGCAGGACTTCATTAGACCTTGGTCCAGCCGTCCAATCCCTATGCCCGTCCGTATCTTTCAAATAAATCGTTCAGTTTAAGTGAACATCATTGTTGTCGTAACGATACAAATGTTAACTAATCGATAACCTAAGTATTCAATCGATCATTAGTTTATAGGTCAATTAATGAATTATCTTTTCAAATCGACATTCATAGCGGATAAGATAATGAATACATTTTTTTTTACCGCATACATACGGTACACTAAAATTCAATTATCCGACCGATTATTAACTTATAAGATTGTTAACGGATAATATTTTTAAACTGATAACTTAACGGAAACGGTCATAGATCTACCTTAGATCCGCACCAAATTCAACCCCTTTGCATTGCTAGCTGCCCCCCTTCAATTTGGCCAGCAGTATTTAATCCCGATGACCCGACTGGATAAAACATGTGTCCGCCATTGTCTGGCCTGACTAGAGTGCTGAAGTCCTATTTTGTATCGAGATAATTTGAGCGAGAATGGGCTCAAGTGCTTCTAATAACTTATCCTTAATACATTGTTATGTGAAAATAAGATAATTCATGCAGAGATAACATATATTCTACTTAACAAGTAGAATAATTTATCACACGTTTAACCATAAATATAAATATAATCTAAACTGAGTTCAATTTGAACTTTAGTCTACATCAAAGACATGCAAAACTACTTCCTTTTGTAGTTTTGTGGGAACAATCATCGCGTGAAGCCAACCCTGAGGACTGAGGGAGGTATCCCAGTGCTCACAGCATTGGAGCTACTTACTTCCTGACCCAAAAAAAAGAAAATAAAAAGAAATTTCTGTATATACGGCTTCATAAACTTTTGTTTTTATACCCTTGACTTCTACACCTGGTTATAAGTACCGGCCCCCAGCATCTTCCAAAAGGTTGCGGTTATATCTTTCCCACGTCTTGAATTCCAACCGAATATATTAAATAAGATTCATATATTTATACATATATACCTCTAAATTTACGAAAATTTTGTATATATACTTCTGACTATACAAAAATCTATGAAATCTTTATTGCATATATATGTCGACTGGAGTTCACAGTATTTTGACGAAAAGATATACCTACAATCTTTTTAAAGAAATCAAAATATATTTATAATAATATGTGAATTATATATGTATACATATATATACATACACGCACATTCAAAAAAGACCAGAAGTTAGTTGACTTTTTTCCCATTGCCGAACCATGACCTCTCAAAACTTACAAAAACAAGGCGCCTCACGTGCTCGATGGAAGAGAGGAGAGGGAGCACTTTTTCTTAATTTTCTGTAATGTCTTCACATGGGTGGATTGGATTTACTTGTTTTGGATAGATATCCGTTCCATTTGATCCACCCAAACTATAAGAAATTCAAACTAAGGATGCAAAGTAGAACCACTGCCAGCGTGAGGAGGAAAAAAATATGCAGCAATATTAATATGTGGAAGGCAATTTATCTAAGTTCATGCAGCTAATAAATCTTTGAAGACTTCACAGATCCAACAGGAGAGGAGATCCTCTTAGTACAAATTGGGACAGGAGTCTAGGAATATTGAGAGGGAGAGGGCCAAAGATTGAAAAAAAACCCTTCTTATGATCTTTAAATTTACAATATTTGGGTCCTCCCCCTCTCAATGGACTCCTGTCAAAACTTGTACCGAGAGGATCCCTTCTCATCCAACGGTGACATGGCCATCCACGCAAAGACTGCTTAAACTCGATACGGCTTATAAATATGATTCACACACACAGCGCGTCCTACCCGTCCAACTCCATCACCCTCCAGCTCGGCTCTCCATATCCGCAGGCCTTCGTATACGGCCATGGAGTGGGGCGGAGCTACCAAGCTCGGCCGGCAGCGCTCCTGCGCGTACCCAACCCCGGCGGTGCTCGACGTGGGCAGCTGGTACAGCCGGAGCGGCCGCCACAGAAGCCTCGGCCTCAGCCGCCGGTACACGGCCGACGCTGACGGGTACGACTTCGACGGGGACGAGGACGGGGAGCTGGTGCCGCTGGAGTACTACGCGGGCGGGCGGGGGAGCACGCCGCGGTGGCGCGCGCTGTGGCGGAGGATCGTGAAGGGGAAGAGGAGGATCTTCGGGGGGGCGGCCGTGCGCGTGGCGTACGACCCCTTGACGTACGCGCTGAACTTTGAGGAGCGGGGCTCCACGGAGGAGATGGAGCCCGAGAACCTGTCGAGGTCCTTCTCGGCCCGGTTCGCCAACCCTTCTGGGGTCCTGAGGAGGTTTGCATGATCGATATCAGCATGGGGGGGAGGGGAGAAAGAGAGGCATGCGAAGAGCCTTGTGGATTTTAGGTCATTAATTTGCCCATATTGCATACGATGTGCTCTTCTCCTTCTTCTTGTTCTTGTTTGGAGGTCATCAGCAGAGCAATGGGCTGTTGGCTGTTCATATTTTTCCAAGTGGCATTAGCTAGAGTTGGCTGTCTGGATTCTCTACCCTCCTCTCTTACTTTGTGTTTATTTGATCAAATTAGTATGAAGACATGGAAATTAATCACTGTTGTCAACATCTTTCATTCTTCAATCTGGGACAGGAGAGCTAAACTTTCTAAAGATGGATCGTGATAATATGATCACCCAGTAAAACATATATAGCACTTTGTCATAATATTTGAAGTTTTCTTGAAATTAATATCTATCGTACATATATACTCAGTGTTATGATTCATGGTCCGACATGGATGTAAGTCCAGAATCTAATAACGAACACATAGCTATGCATTATATGTAACTTTTTATTAGTTTTATTGATGTATATTGATTTGCTAGAGATGATAGAATACTAAGAGACTGAAATGATAAACAGAATATATACACAGTTTGATTTCTCGTAGTCACAAGCTTTGAAAGTTCTAGCCGCTTCACGTCTGTTCTGTATTAATTTTCCTGCGGTCATGTGATTGTACCACGACTCTACCATTTTTTTAAAATAATTTATATGGATTACACTTATGATACTCATCGAGCCACACATGACCTAAGAAGTTGTGTTCCCTCGATGCTTCTAGGTTAAGATGCTCTTTCCATGGCAAACGAACAGGAAAATCCAATTAATTATCGTTGCAGTACTGCTACTTAATAATGGAGAACATGCTAAAGCAACATATCCTTCTTTGTCTATTCCACGCACTCCTCCTTAGTCTCTTGGATACTTTTTATTAGTTAAATGCCCCATCTATGACAGTCTCTACTAATGGTGCGTCTTTTCCTTGTTTTCTTCTCCATTTATGCTTGAATTGCTAGAAATAACGTATGATCACGTGTTCGGTTTTTGACCAAGTCGAATATTTGAATAGAAAGTAAAGCTGGTCTGAAAGCTATCTGTAGTTGTTTGTGAAAATTTCAACCGGTGGAAGAGGAAGAAGGAACAAGGAAAAAACACTGGTCCCGACCTCGTGGCTGCCTCCACCAACTGGTCTTCTTCTCTCTTAGTACTGTTGTGGAGAGAGGCAGCTTTTGCTGCAAGAGAAGGTAACATTGCAGCAGCAATGGCGATTGCTCAAATAAAAAGAGAGTTGTATCATTGCCTATATATAGTTGGCAACGAGATCTCATGTTTCCAAGTCCGGTTCTTCTGCACTATCGTTGTCCTAGCTAGACATACACAGTTGATGCCGATGGGGTTGGGGACATGCACCAGTGAAGAAAAAAATAATCAAGTTGTCTCGTCTACTGACTTTTAGAGGTTTTTCTAATTTACATGTAGCCAGAACACTTTAGTAGCTTGACACTAATAACAAAGCAACTGATCACAACTTCGAACCCAATGTTTGTAATTATGTGAGCAGTGGAGGATACTTTTTTGCATACTTCTTCCACAAGAGATAAATGCACAAACAGTGCAATTATGTTGGATATTGCACGATTATGTTGTCAATGATGCTGAGCGATATATGATCAGACTTATTTTAATCAGAGTGCACGTCGTGTTCAGAAATATATAGCTATGTGCCACTTTCTTTCATAGTTGTTCTCTTCTTTTTGACGGAACCGCTTACCACTTGTGCTATGATTTGTGGGACAGGGACATGAGTGTCAAATGTCGATACGAACACGTGTGTCAGACACAGTAATATCTTAAAAATAGAATACGATGACACGGAGAATATACGAATATATACACATAAATATTTAGTTATATATGTATATAATAAAATATAATTATTATAATTTATTTAAAATATAAATGATATAACTAAAATAATTTGAATTCTATTATGTAGACAAGTATTTTGAGAAGATATCTTAGGTATTCTAAAAAATCTCTAATATTTAATTTAAAATCTTGAAGTAGAAGATTGGACACGGGTGTCCGTGTGTCGTGTCGTATCCAAGTGTCCGACACGACTATTTAATATAAATAGAAGTATCCACCAAATCACAGTTCTGGTGTTTTATATAAGTGGTACTTGATCTCGGAAAAGGGTCAAAGAATAAGCTTGATGCTATATCTTCTCTCCCCAATGCTGCTATGCGTTATTAAGCCTTCATCTCGGTCATGGTTTATCAATATTCTTGATGTAACACAATCTTTCTGTCAACATACACAGAAGTAGATAACAACTGAGTTCGTGAATATGCCTATGATAGAATAGCTAATTTGAGTTATTTGAACTTGTTTGCTTCGGTTGCTCAGATCTTTTAGATGAGAATAGTTTATTTTAGAAGAAATTGTTCGGCTGAAAAATCTGTATAGTTTATTCTAGTTAAAATAGACATTAATAATGCTTACTTATCTTTTCTTATTTTACCCATTTTATTTCTCATTTCAAGTACAATACTAATCCAATTATCAAAGCAAAAGGCCTTTTGTTTGGCAATAAATAATTATGAATTACTTGGGCTGGATTAATAACCAATCCAGGTATCAGAGCATCTGAAATAGGAAAAATTCCTCTCACTTCTTTTGTGAGAGTCAGGCTGCACCTTTCTAATTAGAGGGTGAGCTAAAAGCCCAGCTGCCTGCTAACTCAATGGATATCACACTTCAGCAGGGAGAATCCCATGCATGCATGTTGATGGCAACAGTGATCGAACCGCCTTTGCCGCGCACAGGGAGCTCCCCCAAATCCTTTGAAGGAACTCGTTATATTATTGGGGCATGTTTTAAGTTAAATCTCCACTATCAGATATATATATAAATATGTGTCTGACATTTGCCCACGCAGACCCCTGTAGAAACTTAGCCTATTTATTCTTCCTTATTTGTAAATCTTATATCAACAGATCTAGTTACACATGCAACCATTTCATCTGCAGTTCTTTCGACTGCAGATACAAAAGTTTTTCTGGCCTCTTCACTGCTCCCTGCCATGTTGTACCAGGCAAACCACATCCTTCTACAGGAACCCATATATATCCATTATTGCCCGGCCAAACGTTGGTCTGAAGAGGCCCCATAATTTTGGTGGCCTAGGTAGTACCACAGCACATGCCGGGGACTTGGAAGAGGCATCCCCACCGGCACCCCTTATCTCTGCTTGCATTCGAAGGCATCCATGCATGGAGGCTCCACATGGAGATCTGGTCGGGCAACCAACCCCATTAATATTGTGTCCACAGCGCGCTGGCAGCACGCGGCTATCTTCTTCTTCTTCACACCAAACCACCTTCCTTGCTCAGCTCTCAAGTCATCTCAATATGCATAAAGGGCGTACGCAGTGCACGAGGCTCTCATCATTTGTAGAGTTTTTATTTCTGTTAAGTAGAGAGATTGTTTATTTGATTCGAATCCGTGACCTTTAGATCACAAACAAGACAATTTAACCGTTATTTTAGGCCCGCCCTTCCATCGTAGCATACATATATATATATGATTATGATCAACTGTTCTAAAATTGGATGATCTAGTTACTTAGTTTAGTCGCCCGCTCTGGATCGGACTGTTAAGATTTTTGGTTAGATCATTTAAGACTTGACTATAACCAATAAAATCTTTGGGATAAAAGCTCAACTGTACGTTGCAAGCCATCTTTTCGCCTAGTCAACATTACTATTTTGCCAGTCAAAATCTAGTTCACACCTCCACTCTCTTCTGGTGTCATTATAGGTGCTATTTGCTTTGACATAAGGCATCCTAAAATACCGAAAAGGTTGTGTTTTTGGTGTTCTACAGCATTCTAAGATGTTTTACATCAAACCAAATGAGCCCTAATTAGTAGATGAGACAGTACTCCAACTTAAGATCCCACATATTCCTTACTTCATGAATATGTGAGCTGGATCACCAGAATCATTAAAAATTTAGGATCATTAGATGTCGGATCCCATGCTAAATGCCTATTTTTTAAACACTGCTGCTCACAATATATACTACTCGTCCACTGTTGATGCATGCAGCACGCTGCCACCAGTGTCTGCCACTTTATTCCAGTGATCATGTGACGGATCGACCTGTAATTGGAAGATCATCTGCATTCTTAAGAATGGTCAGCAGTGCTTGCATTGGAATTTGGAAACAGGAAGGGAAAGGGATGCTATATATACCATGTAAGGTCAACAGTAGTAGAGAACAAGACGTGCATATATGGAAGTAGATTTGCCTAGGGAGAGTGAGGGTTCAGAACTAATAACCTAATCAATACAGATCATGCACTTGAATATCCCAAGGTGTCTATTTGATATCTGAAAACAAAAAGGATAAAAAAAAAAGCTTGGAAATGCCAGCAAAGATTTGTACACTTGTCACTTCTATTGTCCCACTAATATGGAGACATGTGACCATAAAATATATATTCACCATAAATCAATGTTACAGTTTTTGGGATGCACAATATCGACCACGACGACCTTTCAGCCATCAATAGAAAAGTTAATCTCCCATCGTACTAGATGCATATTCTTTTCTCATACTTCTAACTTAAATGGCTGGTGGGTGACTAACCAGAGACTATAAGCTGTGAGCCTATGGCTAGCTAGTTAATTTGAATAGAGATCCTTCAAGTGCAGGTTTGACCAGGACCGGTCAGTGTAGAGTGAAAATTTTTCGAAAAACTCTCCCTTGTAGTGCTTTTCCCATTCTCAATGAAAGTACATTTTGAAAAATCTCTTAACCAATTCTTATCCAAAACCTGCACTGACAGAAACAGCACTCAATTTGGACCTCAGTGTGATAAGATACAGAGAACCTCAGTGTGGTAAGATAGGGAGGCTAAACTAAGGTGAACATATTGTTGATGGATTAATCACCGTTAGTTTCCTATTACTCTAGGATTATATCACTGTTTTTTCTACTCTAATTATAGTTTTGACGTCTAAACATTTACATGACATACATGGAAACCTTAGAGATTAGGCTTAGTAGACTTTAGATAAGAAAGGATAGAATCTAAAGAAATATATTGATGTGGTTAAAGGTACATGTAAGAGGCTTCATAGTAAACTGAGAACCATTGCGGGAGAGACGTGAGTTTCTTGCTAAATTTTGTGGGTGATATTCCAACTTAAGGAAAACAATTTTTTTTCTTCTAATCATTTACTTTCCTAAATCACTAATCCTACGGAAAACAACTTTTCCGAGAATGTGGACTTTTGTCTACTATTTTCAAAACCCTTAACCCAATCAATGATCAGAGAAGTTATTTTGAAAGTGATGCAACTAAGTTAATTGTGTCCTAGAACTCATTCATAGGCCCACTTGTATGAATCTTAACATACGAAATGTGCACACACTTGGATATCTTTGCACTAAGTGATGAAATTTCACGATTATCAAACATGGATTTTATTTCTCGTTGTTTATAATCACTTTATGATCCTCTTGATGTAAGGACATTTAAGGTTGTGTTTGAAATGCTAAGAGCGTCTTTGGCAAAACTTCTACTTGAAAGTTACTTTTGGTTTCCACTTCTTATATAGAATAAGTTGAGGGAGAGAGACTATAACTAATTTTGATTTGTTACAAAAGTCAACTTTTTCATAACAATCTCACTTTTTTTCTAATCTTGAAAGTTCCTCTTTCATAGCTTTTAGTTAGAAGTCAAAACACAAATAAAATATTACATAAATAACTTTCAAGATGTAATGACTTCCATAAAAAATAATTAAATAGAAATACAAAATAACTTTCAAATGAAAGATACGTCAAACACGGCCTAAATAAGCTTGAGGGGTACCTCAGATTGCTCAAGTCTAATCACCAAGTGATAATTCTTCTTTTCTCTTCCTTTGCAGAAAGGATGATATCACATCGTAGATAGATAGATGCCTCACAAAAGGAAGGTGGTAGTTTTTTGGGACAGACAAAATCCACAATCAAACTGACTTAAGCCCAATTTCAACTATCTGGGTCGGATTGCAATTGGGTTTTATTTTGGTTCATTGTTCTTTTATTAAGGCCCAGTTCAGACCTTTGTGGCAGGCTTTAATCAAATAATAATGCTTGTTGTAATGCCCCCCGCCCCAACAGGGGCATCGCAGTAAGTGAGAGAAAAAAAAAAAGCTTCTGAAAAATGTTATACACATTTTTTGATCGGATAACTTAAGAAAAAATTAAAAATCAAATATCAATGAATAGTAAAAATGAGTTGAACTTAATAATAATTTTTTATTTTTTAGAATTTTTTAGATCATCCGACCTGAGATCAGATTGTACAAATTTGTAAGTTATATGAGGTCCAATCTTGAAAATGTTTTCAATTTTTTTTAAAGCTACTACAATGTCTCCATTGCAACAAGGGGCATTGAAGTAAGTATTATTCTTTTTATTATTCATTGGGACTTAATTTTTATTTTTTTAGAATTTTTTAAATTCTCCCACCGGAGATCAAGTTATATAAACATATAGGATATATGAAGTACGGCCTTAAAAAAAAAATTTATCTTTCTATATACTTACTGCAATAAGTGCAATGCCCCTATTACAGCAAAAAGATATTGCAACAAGTATTAATCTTCAATTCAATTCTTCCCTAATAGCGAAGACCTCAAATCCAGTGAAAGCTTTACAGTTCGGTTACTCTCTCGTACTCTGTGCTCTACCTGAGTAAAATCATACTATATTGATCGCTGAAAGATATTATCCCATTCTCCACCTTCAAGTCTAATTATATTTAGTATTTACAGCTATTTTTAATAAGTAAATTACTGTGCATTAAGAAATTCAAGTACTGTAAGTGAGCTCTAGGTTAACTCAAGTAGACAAGTGAAGTTCGTTTGAGACCGAAATGAACCTCTCTATTAGGAGTGTCAATTGGGTGGGCCAACTTGTGGCCTAGCCCAACGTAGCCCATATGAAAGGAAATTGAATTGGCCTAAGTTATATAAATTGGGTTAAGTTAAATTTGATTGGCATTAGTTAAATACAATAATTCATACAAAAAGTAAAACACTTCTAACAAATTATTTATAAACAGGGTCAACCCAATTCAATCAAACCCAACCCACTTACTATTGAATTTGTGCTGAATTTGAATTAAATTTAAGTTAAATTTGAACTGAATTTAGACTGAACTATAATTGAACTAGACTATTGTCAATTTAGATTATATCCAAATTATCACGTAATTCAACTCAACCCGCTCAATTTACATCCCTTCTCTCTATGTTAACATCAATTGGTATGACTTTTCCCATTTTCTTATTTTTCTCCGGGCTGGAGACCTATGTCTAATGCACCTTGCATATGACAAGACTAGTTCACGAGGAGAAGGAGAATGTTCTATGAATATCAACCACTCTTATATGCTTACTTACACACTGTCCTAGATATCCTCTTGATATGAATGATGTTTTAAACTTACCACAATGATAGTATTTATAATTTGTTGGTCACTTTTATTTATATTAGAAAATGTGTTGGATATTCAAATCCGACGAGACATTTAGACATTAGTTTCCAACTTTCTACTTCAAATTTTAAAGTAAATATCATAGATTTCTCATAATACTTATCTATCTAATAAAATTTAATATATTTTAATTATATCATTTATATTTTAAATATATTTTAGTAATTATATTGTGCTATATATATAAAACTATGTATTAACGTATATATTCATAGGTTTTTTTACACATAAACCCTTATAATATTTTGATATGACAAGTAAGTCTTCTTAATCTGACTATTTACAAATAAATTCTTATAATATAAACTTTCTTACAAATAATCTCTTTTAGAGGTTTATTTGTAACATTCTCAAGGGCTTAATTTGTAAGTTTTAGAGGCCTTTCGCTAATTTACAATAAATTTTGAGACTTATTTATAAATAATCAGATTAGAAGAGTTTGTTTGTAATATCAAAAAATTATAAGAATTTATATGTAACAAATTCTTAGGATTTTATACATATAAGTCCTTATAATTTTGTGATATTACAAATAAGTCCTCATAATCTGACTCTTTAAAAATAAGTCCCTACAATCTATCGTAAATTAGTAAAAGGTCTCTAAAACTTACAAATAAGTTTCTGAGAGTGTTACAAATAAGTCTCTAAAAGGATTTGTTTGTAAGAAAGTTACGACAATAAAGGTTTATTTGTAAGCAGTTAGATTATGAAAACATATTTATAACATCCCAAGATTATAAGGACTTACATGTAAAAAATCCTATACAAAAGTGGTTAGCATGAGGCCCCCGCAACTTCTCCCTCCCAAAAAAAAAAAAAAAAAAACTGATCTGTTTCCCGCCTTCTAAACTCGACTCGGGCTCGGATCCCCGGTCAAAGGGCCGCGTGACCGCGTCCAACTCGCCTCACCGATCAAACACCCTCTGCGAGTCGACGGCCCGTGAAATTTCGGACAAACGCGGTCTTATCCGACCCGCCAATAAAAGATCCGGAGACATCGAGGCTTCCCGCAAAGCGAAACGTCGCTGTAAACCCTAATTTCTTTCTTCCTCTCTCTCTCCCCTCCCCCCCATCTCTCTCTCTCTCTTTGCTTCTTCGCAAGAGCAGAAGGGGCGGCATCAGCGGCCGATCGGAGCGAAATGGAGGGCCTACGCGCCAGGAAGCGCATTCGGCTCGGCTGGGACGTCGCCCCGCCCGAAGCAGAGGTGCCTCCCCCCGATCCTCTCATCGCTGTTAGGGTTAGGGTTTGGTGCCGCTGCCCAACCTGTATGACGGGTATGTGGTGTTCGTCTTTCTTCTTTTTCATGGTCTAATGGGGGAATGATGGGTTTTGGCTAGGCCGTTGTGAACGAAGCTGCTTTGGCTGCTGCAAGGCCCCCGTCGCCGCCGTGGAGGGAGGACGACAGGGAGGGGCACTATGTGTATGACCTCGGGGAGAATCTTACCCCACGATGTGAGATTTTCTGTAACTCTTGTTATTTTGTTGTCTCCTGTTTCCTGGCTACTGACCCATGATTGCAATCATGAAAAAGATTGTTTCTTTCTCTACGAGTATGTCTCGTTTCCTGATTTTTTTCTCACGTTTTATTTCTGAATTGATGCCACTGATTGCTGCATTTACATACTTGAAATAAAATATACATCCTTTAGTTTAGGATAGTTTTGATGTTTTATTAGTATGCATCCTTATGTTTCCACTCATTGACGTTGCTAAATCTATTTATTGCTCTCAATTTAGTTTGCGTTGTGATATGTTGTCTTTATCCATGAGGTGTATCGCGTCCCTACTTGTATTGCTTACTCATTCTAAGCATTCGGGCATAACTTTCCTACTTCCTTTTAGATTATGGTTCCTTGCTCCAGTATCTAATTATCCATGCACACTCCTGAAGCTTGCAGAGTGAAAAAATCATTAGCCATTAGAGGAATTACTAAGATAGTTGCAATTGCAGTTCGTCTATTAGCATCTTCATCATAAGTCTTATCCTGTCAATCTGTGATTGACCATCAACGAAGGATTCATTTGATTCGGCAAATTTTTCCACTTGCTTGCTGACCTGACATCAATCCTTATACAGAGTCACATAAAAGAACCTTGTCAAGAAAACTTTTGACATAGGTGTTGTCAAAAAGTTTTATTAGACCAGTTAATTAGGAGGAATTTGGTTTTTGGCTTGCCGTTTAAGCTCATACATCCCGAAAGGTTCTCCTAGGCCCAGATTAATGGGATATGTTAATGATTGTAGTGTGTCACAAAGACGTGCTTGTCAAACACAACAAAGTTTTTACATGGCTGTCAAACATGATAAAGTTTAAAAAACAAGACGAGGATTGAGGAAATGGGAGGTGTATAGACACGACATAACATGTATATATACGTTTGTATAGGCAAAATGCTAAAACCATAAAAAAAATATTAATCAGGTTTTGACATTCAAGCAAGTAACTTGAAGAATATCTATACTTTTGAAAGGTAACTAGAAGAATATTTGAAGTGCTTACATTGCAATCCTCAATGGAATGTTGCACACATGAGAGTCATGTTTGTTTGATGCATAGTTGTTAAGGTGCATGCAATAGCAGTGCTAGTATGGAGGCTTGTTTCACACAACTCCATGACTAGATGTATTGCTCAGAGAACTGAGAATGAAGCCCTTGGGAGTGTATATCTATAATTGTGCTGACTTGGGGGACACAGCCTTTTTCTTTGGGGGAGATGTGTCGGGAACAGAGAAACCAACATATCTCTTAGGGTTTTGTGTCAAATTTCCACTGTTATTTGAGGCAAAGGGCTGATTTTCTGCATGCTATTTGTTAAAAAAACAATGGAACTGTTACTTTCAATCAATTGAAAACTGATTTTTTCTTTTAATGTCCATCAATCCATGTAACCTTATTTTGAAGTAACAGAATCTTTAATACTGCAGAGAACTATAAACTTATAAAAGAAAATAAAAGAAAATATTCTCTAATTGGCTAATTCTTGAGATGTTAATACTCAGAAACGTCAAAGCAAGTTGCAGCTTGTTTCAAGGACATCTCAGTTATTATCATGCAAATCAGAATTTTTTCACACTCATTTCATCAAATGCAAAATTTCTACTTTACATGTCATGCAAAAGTTGCTGACGTTACACTTACTGATGGGACCATGCAGATAAAATACTTAGCAAGATGGGGGAAGGTCCGTTGCTGTTCTCTTACAGTCATTTGGTCGTTTTATTCTTGATTTGTTCGGGATCCCATTGGCATGCACTAGCACTGCAGGAACATTTGGCCGTGTCTTGGAATGTTGGGACCGTGAAAGATGTGAGCATGTAGCGATAAAAGTAGTACGGAGCATGCAAAAGTACCGTTATGCTGCAATGATTGAGATCAATGTCCTTAATAATCTTGCTAGAAATGACAAAGGCAGGTCGTGGTACGTGCCATGCTAGATTTGCGAAATAAATTGCTTCCATGTGATAATGTGCTTGGTTAATTCTCCACTGAATGGCTCTTGTATGTTTCCGCATATGCAGCTGTGTACAGATACATAACTGGTTTGACTACAGAAACCACATATGCATTGTGAGTATCTGTTATTTTAAAAAAAAACCATTGTTTATGTTGGCTTTCTTTCTTTTAAATATGATACCTTGGAATTTGTTTGCGATGAAATAAAATTATTTCCTCTGAAGTCTGAAAAGAAAATCGTCCCATTGTAGTTTAGGTAATCAGGTTATGCATACTTTATCGCTTCTGGAATCTAGGGCTTCAGTCTTGAAAGTAAATCCTTTTTTTTTTCCTTTTTTTTGGGTGATCTGCTACCATTCCTCTGGATAGTATTGCAGGGACCATGTTGGAGTTTATATCATTTTGGAGATGAGGAAAGGATGGATTGTTTGCTTTCATTTAATATTATCCTTATGGGGTTCCTTTTTAGAACTGGGAACTAAAATATTGAACAGTTTCTTTGATGAACTTCAATGGTGTTACCAGGTGTTTGAGAAGCTTGGACCGAGCTTATTTGATTTCTTAAAGAGAAATAAATATTGTCCATTTCCTGTGGACCTTGTCCGAGAGTTTGGGCGTCAGCTGTTGGAATCTGTGGCATGTGTGTGGATTATCCATGGGCCTCTCTTGATTCCCTTCTGTTTATATTTTTCCTGACTGATCTGACCATCTGCTTCTTCATCCGTTTTCATGATGAAGAGACTTGACATTGTTTTCTTTGTTTGTCTCTTCTTAACGTAGATATGCATGATTTACGCCTAGTTCACACTGATTTGAAGCCAGAAAACATACTTCTGGTGTCATCTGAATATGTAAAAGTTCCAAGACACAAGGTATATAGTCTTCAATGATGCTTTAGAAATGTATTTTTGCATCAGGTTTTTGGACTCAGCAGTTGTCGTGGATGAATTCATGGGTATTATACAGAGAAATTTGCAGGGTGAAATGCATTTTAGGTGCTTGCCAAAGTCAAGTGCCATAAAGTTGATTGATTTTGGTAGTGCTGCCTTTGAGAATCAGGACCGTAGCTCCATCGTTTCAACAAGGCACTACAGAGCACCAGAGATAATTTTAGGTAAATTAGTCTTTTTAGAAGATAAAATGTTGATTTGACTCCATTTCATCTGAAGGACAACTATCCACTGTCGAAGAGTTTGTCATCATCTACAAGAAATGATTTTAGGATGGCCAACCTCACCTTCTTAGGAAAGTATAACCTTCATTTGCTCATTGCCTTGTACCATGCTTTTACAAGAGGTTTCAAGTATGGTTGATCACAGTCAGAGTTATTTGTTTTTTCACTTTCCTCTTTCCTCAATGTCCATTTTCTATTGGGGTGTTTGCTTGCTGTATTAGATAACTCTATCAGTATGAAATTTGATATTGCTACTGATAGTAGGTGTTTGGTTACACTCTTATCAATTTTGACATTCATACACTGGTAAAGTGTATTACCATACCAAATTTAATACAGTTCTGAACCCATATTAAAACATTAGAACAGTCTAAAGACCTTCCTGACTCTCCCTTTCCTACCTCTAACTCTCTCTTTCTCCTTTAGCTGTAGTAGTTACTCAGCTGGCCCAGGATTGGTTCTTGGGTGGGAATGCTTGGATTGGGCCAGGCCTGAGCCTTGCCCAATTATAGTCCTGCTTTTGCAAGCAAACTTAGTGATTAACTGCTATATGTTCTATTTTTGTCCAGGCACTGGTCTCTAAATTATTTAGTTAGTCCATTTTGTGTTGCACCCTTTTTTGTGTAGTTTTTTTTTATTATTATTTTTTTACCCTCCTTTCTTTCGTTTCTGGGTAATATGAACTATATGTCAGCTCTCATGTGGTTGCATTGAGGTCTATTGTATGATTAGCATTGTAAAGTGCTAGCTCTCCCTATGAGGTCCTTGTTTCCAATTTCCATAGTAACTAAGTTAGATGCATTCCCCATGTCACATGTGTAAAATCCACTTATTTTAGGGACGTGTGAGATAGAACAGAACTTGCAATCCAGAGCCATGTTGTATTTTTTATGTTATTGTTACCTGTTTCTTCCCAAATATGAATTTTGGTTTTAGCTTGATTGGAATTCCTCTGAAAGTTTGACCTTATTTTTTGCTGATCATTTCATCAATTTTTTTTCTTTTTCCTATGAAGGATTGTGCACTTCAATTCTCTGCTTAACAACTTTTGGGCATAGTTGTTAACTTCAAGGACTCTTAAATCTTTCAAGTGTGTTCCTAAGTTTCTGATTTTACTTGGTGCTTTTTTCAGGTTTAGGATGGGACTATCCTTGTGATCTCTGGAGTGTTGGTTGCATACTTGTGGAGCTCTGCTCAGTAATGCCCTAGTTTTCCTCCTGCTTTGTCTTTTTTTTTATTAAGCAGACAACTTGGACTGTTTATTTATTGTGTATCCTTTGTTCTGAAAATTTGTTGAAGGGGGGAGCATTATTTCAGACGCATGAGAATCTGGAACACCTGGCAATGATGGAAAGGGTATTGGGACCATTGCCAGATCATATGATTCGAAAAGCCAAGTATGCTCACATGTTCTATACTTCTATTAAATTATACCTTCAAAGACATCCTTCTAATCAGTTTGCTTCATTGGATGTGTAACATATTCTCTAAGTACTCATAATTATGAAGTTTCTTAGGGGGAGGCTCACTGCTTTATAATCAGAGTTCTTGGATTTTTAACAAGTTATATATATACATACTTATAGAGTAACTTAAGTATATTTTATAATTATATTCAACTAAAATATTTGTTTAAAACTATAAACATAGTCCAAACTTAATAAGTGAGTTTGTTATACCATTTCATATATTGAAATAGCATAAATGTTCTACAAGTAGATAATAATAATAGTTCAAAACTTACTAACCATGTAATGTAATTTATCTACAACAGACAATATATGACAAATTGGCTGAACTTTTACCTCCTACAACCTCACTCTTTAAGGTTGTGAAGCTGCATGTGGTAATAGCACTGAGAAACTCACAGTGTGGAGGCTAAACTTTTGGAGAGCAACGATCTCTTATTCTATTTGTTGGGCCCATAACAGTTAACACCATTGTTGGCCAGGAGACTTCCTGCCGACCATGTTCTACTTTGAGTTGATACCTCATTAGTTTATTGTATCTGGAAGTTTAGCATGCGTACTATCTGTAATCATGATACTGTGGAGTAGTGGGGAGAAAACACCGAAAGAAGTTTTGACTCGATTTGTTTCACGTCTTCTTCATGGCCTGCTTTTCGCTCTCACTTCTCTTATAACATTACTGCATGATTAACATTGTTTGGAATCATTTTTATTTGCAGCCCTTCCGCGGCAAAATATTTTAAGAGGGGAGCACGATTGAATTGGCCAGAAGGTGCAGTTTCTAGAGAGAGCATCAGAGCTGTGCGGAAACTTGACCGACTGCAGGTATATTTTCCTTTTCTTTATTCTGTGACGCTATTCTTCCAAAGGGCACTTTGCATTATTGGGTGGTGTGAGCCAATATGCCCATGTTCTGTTTGCTGTATAACTAATGAATTTGTCTCACCTTATTATTAGGTCTTTTATTCTTGTAAATTCTCCTAGTAATGTAGTTAACTGTTGTTTGTGGACAGGGTTCTCTTTCTCGAAACTCTCTTGTTATAGCAAAACTTTGATATATTTGAAATTGCTAGTCAGCAAATGTTTGTATGGATGATTCGCCTTGCCTCAATTGTACTTGAAATAATGCCATTTTCTATTTTTTTAGACAGTATGATTATTGCCGTTGCCCAATGTTATGCAGGATCATGTTTTCCAGAATGTAGACTACTCTAGCGCTTGTTTAACAAATTTACTGAATGGATTATTGAGATATGAACCATCCGAACGTCTCACAGCTCTGGAAGCCCTTAATCATTCATTCTTCAAGAATACATCATGAGAAAAATGCCAGAAAGAGCTTTGTCAAGTTGTAACCTTGATTTAGGTAAGTTTCAGTGCAGTATACTTGTATCAGCATTGTCTGTGATTTAAATGATGCATTTATAGTTGAATTTAACTTGTATCCTCATGTATCAATGGGATGTTTTTGCAATGATACACTGAAGATGACAGGTTTGGTTTCAATTAGAGCTGCGAATGGGTCGGATTCAGAATATGACCATTTCCCATTCCAATAAAGATATCGCATTCTGATCCCGACTGAAAAGTAGTATTTCCGTTTGTCCCCATTTGGATTCTGCTATCGGAATCGGAACCGTTTCTGTTAATTATCGGAACTAGTCATTAGGTGAGGGAGACCCACCGGCAACCCCAATCTGGGGTGCGCGCACGCGCACGGGGAGAGAGAGAGAGAGAGAGATGGGGGGAGGAGATGGAGGCTCTCTCATGGCCTCATCACAGGTCGTAGCCTGCGGCTCATGGCTCGTCTCTCTCTCTCTCTCTCTCTCTCTCTCTCTCTCTCTCACACACACACACACAGGGAGGGGGGACTTACAGATTGGCAGATCAGCGATGGTGCAATGCTGCCGGATGCCAAAGCTCCGCTACATGAAGAGCTACAGGTCCAAAGGCACCGAAGGAGAGGAGAAGCCGACTGCATGCTCTCCGCCATGGACAGTCCTCACCCTCGTTGGCTGGAGGGCCAGAGGAGGAGGTTCCATGCTGCCGAAGGAGGCACGATCTGGGTGTCTGTAGCAAGAGAGAGGGAAGGGCTTCCCTGCTTCGTGGGCTGTGCTGATCGGGCCGGGTTAGGGCTAGGGTTGTTTTGATTAAACTGTTTGATGATTGTTGGATTCACTTTGATCAATGGCCAGAAATTGTTTTACTCAAAATTGTTATTGGAATCGGGTAATTGGGTACCGAGTACACTAGTTCTGATTTCGATTCCGATATGTTATCGGAATAGCCTATTCCAATTCCAATAGTCTATTGGAATGTTTTTCGGTTCCGAAACCGTTAAATTTTAATTGGAATTGGGTTGAAAAGTCAGTATATCAGGTTCCATTTACAGCCCTAGGTTCCATACTGTCCTGGTAAACAAAGCCAGATAATTTTCACAGCAGTTGGCCACTTCTGTTTGTGTAATAAGAAATGCAGCTAGCAAAGTGCTTCAGTCCGATACATTGAGCATAGAGTGCTAAATGCTGCCAATTGTGCTTTCTCACCCTTATTCTAGTTAGTAATGTAATTAGGCATGATATATTTTGCTTTTGGTTGGGTAGAATGCGAAGAAGGGCATTCGATTTAGTTGTAAAGTGTATTATCCTTAACCAGAGTTTGGCATGTTCTTGATGGTTATCTCGTACCATATCGACAATTAACATCTATTTCTTCTGCAGATGCAAAGGGGAGATAAAAGAGAGATCCACCTTCTCAGAAGATCTGAGGGCATATGTTTGTATTGGAATGACATCCTCTGGACCTCTTTTTTGGGTCATTATGTGCCCCCACGCATATGGAGATGGGGGCAAATAGGTCATTGGTCATGAAAGATGGGAAAACACCAAGTATACCTCATCCGTGCCCAAGGGTACGCAATGGCCCAGTGATAGAGGTCCAAGGATCTCATTCTGTTTATATCATGGCATCCCACGAGTGGGGTGGGGAGGGGGCAAGGACTGTCCCGTCTACGGGGAAGGCGCCTCCGTCTCCCAAGAACTTAATGTAAATTCTGCTTTTTTTTTTTTATTATTTCTTCCCTATGTTCCTGTCTTTTGGTCTTTCCCTTCTTTATATTTGTAAATTCTCCCAAGAGCATATTTTAATTTGTTCCCCTGAAGGGAAAGGAAAGTTCCGTTTGGTCTGTGGACAGTTCTAGGATTGAATCACTGAAGTTACGAAGGCAGGCAGTTGTCTAACCAAATAATCAAGAGAAAGACTTGCTGCAAATTTTTTTGGTGCCCCCTAACTCACCCTCCATGATTGTACAATCCCATCTTAGATCGAATGACCTCAAAAAAGATGAAAAATTGATTTTTACTGTATGTTTGTGATTGTTTTTTAATTTTTTTTATCTTTTTAGGGGTTTGATTGGATTGTATGGTCGTGTAAGGCATGATGGGGGCCATCAAAACAATTTCAATTTTTTTATCTTTTTAACATGAAAACACCGGCAGTCTGTGCAGCAAGTCTTGGTCCTTTTAAGGTGAGGTGGTAGGAAGATATCCAATTTGTTAAGCAACATATGGAGAGCTTTGCATGGTATGCTTATCATGAAATTTTTAATTGAAAATGTTCAGAGTTTTAGTATAAAAAATGTTTAAGTGAGAGTGCTAACTGATTTTGTCAGTTACATTTGTTAATTCGTTTAACATTTGATTTTTCCTCGACCTATTTTAGTCATATTTTTTATTGAAAATAAAAAATGGCATATTCAGTTTTTGAAGTGTTCGCCCATGGCATTTTCGGGATAAGTTTGATTTGTTTTTGTTATCTTGGCTTGAGTAGATTTCTAGTGAATCATGGTTCTTAGGGCTGTCAACGGATCCGGATAATTTTTGACTCTGATTTATATCTGGATCCGATAAGTCGGATATTTATCCAATTAAAACTTTCAACGGACATATCCAAATATTTGTTTAGTTATCCGATTAACATTTGGAGCGAAAACGGAAAATAGATATTCGTTCTGATTATTATCCGACCGATTATATATTTTGATAAGTTCTTCTAATTTTAATGATGTTTATATATTTAAATAAACGGTAATTTGATATTTGAAATATGCTTAAGACATGTTGAGCGATAATAATAAAGTTTTTTGTGATTTTTTTATTTTTAGTGGTCTTATTAATTTCGATAAGTTATTTAAGTATTTGTTATTATCTAAGGTATATTTAATAAAGCATTCAAATTATTTAAAATTTATTTAGATATTTATAACTTGAATATTTATTAATTAAATCTATGATATTCATGGACTATGCAAAAATTAAAATTTACAAGTCATTAAGTTATAAGATAAAGTTAAAATATTTAAGTATTCGAATTATTATTCAAATTTGAATATTATTCGGCGGAGTTGAATTCGAATAGAAAAATTTATTATTCGTTGGATAATATCCGGAGTCGGATATTAGGATAATATTAAACGAAACGGAGTCGGATACTGTGGTATTTGTTTTGTATTTGTTATGTTGACAGCCCTAATGGTGCTCGTCGATGCTAAAATGCGGGCTACTACAGATGCTTTGGAGGAAGGATCCGGGCTCTACACCTCTCACCTCTCTCCTCTGAATGAAGTAAGATCATTTGTGACCTTTAGATTATGTTTTTTTTTTTTGAAATTTTTTAGATTATGTTTCATTATTTGATCAAATCAAAAAGACAAATTAGGTACTACTAATGTGAGTGGGAGCAAAAGATCTCTCGCAGAAGACCTCCTCTCTAACACCACCTCTAGCACAGACCTTACCCAACTCCTTTGTTCTCTCTCGTGCTCTCCCCTTCCTCCTCTCTCCCGCTTGTACTCTCTTTCATGCTCCCTTCTTGGCTTCTTCCATCCCTATTCCACTTGTTCCCTCCTTCCGGCGTTCTTTTGTCAATAAAGGGGGAGGAGAGGGAGTCCATCACATTCTCCTTGGGGCTAGATGACCAAAGATAAATAAATAAATAAACAAAAATTTACTCTCTTTCTCACGTTTCTAATGGTTAGGTCTGCAAAAGGGCATATGAGGATGGGGGATGGTCCCTTGATATTTACTTGTGACCCATTCTAGTACAGGGATTAGATCAGAGGATATCCTATCCCCACTGCGACAAATTTTTGTGTGAAACAGAGTATGATTTGGAGCGGATTTTACTGTGGGTATTACAAAGCAGTCTAATAATGAATAGGTATTGCCGTTTCAAAGTGTAAGGATTCAAACTCAAACTAATTTACGTAGAAAAAGCAGAATATTTGAAAATAAATAACAAAAACTAGCTTTCGTACCTACTTGCTTACAGTAAACAAAAAAAAAAAAACTCTATAATTTATGAGCCTATATGCCTGCAAGCCATGAACACATTTACATCCACCATAACTTTACTTTAGATGGCAAAAAAGAGAAAAAAAAGTTTACCATAAACTTATTTGAGTTTACCGTAAAATCAAAACTGTCCTGTAAATGCATTTTTTTTGAACTTTCTCGGAGTTCGTTTATATCAGAGTCTCTCTCATATTTATTGTAAACTAACTTAAGTTTATACAGAACAACCAAGTATAAATTTATCGAAAACATGTTTATAATAAACGGTTTCATGGAAAATGCATTTATGATACATCCGTTCATGTTTTCTTAAGTTGCATTCAAACAGGATCTAATTCTCTATTTGACCAAGGAAATAATAATAAAAGGTCTTTGTATAATTTAATATTAGATAATTAAAGTATAATCTATTCATAAAACACAAATCGGAATATATATCTGCAGATGTCCAAGGATCTAGAACTTAGATATTTAATCGTATCCATAATGACTTGAAGATTAGAGCAGACCACAGGAAATTTGATGTTGAGCTGATCTATAGTCTTATGCTAAACTAATTCATAAGCTTACGGATTTGATAGAACTTTGCTGATTTAAGGCAAATTAAATTACAGATTTATTCAATCTACTTGTAACGCTACTTGTTATATATCTGCATGCCCTCCAACTCTTTCTCTAAAATATATATATATACATTTTCATAAAACAGACTGTTCACTACCCCACCTGTGCTATGTTAAATAATGTGGTGGTAAGATATGGCATCACCAACGATGCTTTTGGTTGACATTGCATCTCGCATCAAGATACGATCAGATAAGTATTAAACAACAGTACAATCTATGTAAATTTCTATATAGCAATTGCGTTGACCTTCTTAGTACATTATATAATGCTATAAACCTTCACTATCTGATCTTTGAATGCAGAGTGTTCTGTTTCTTCTTCATCCTCTTCCCTTTTTTTTTTTGCATTTTTTCTTAATTTCTTGACCTTTCGTAGTATGACATGAATTCCCTAACCATTGGTTCGATTCTGTCATGGTGATGGTGATGACGAGCGGAAAATCGTCAGCATTCATCCTTCATAGCCGCCCATTGATGCTACGCCATGTACGTTAAAGAACTTTATCGAGTTAGCCTACAACTGAGATGAGGTCTGTTAATTTAATGTGATGGCATGGATTGGTGAGAAGTTTCTGACAGAGATCTAGTGATTTGAGCTCTTGTTCTCATCCAACTCATTGAATAATAAAAAAATGCAGTTTGATTTATGTAGCACGAGTAAATATTCAGTGATTTAATGAACCATATTTTTTTATTGTTAGGATGATAGAGGCATAGATCAACACTACAAGAATGATAGGTTTGCATACTGCCAAATTATTTATGCTAAAAGGTATTATTTTAGTCTTTTCTAACATCAGGTGGGTCTAATCAAAATTTCTTTGATCTTGTTGGCTATTGGTCCATAGTGGTTTTGGACAATTAGTCCTATATCAATTTCTAAATTATGATTCCAGTACATATAAGCATCTTATGCCTCTGAATCTCAATACTGTGGTTTTAAAATTTCATCTGAACTAATCTCAATTTAAACCAAAATTATTATAACTACCATTTGGTCAATAACAAAATAGGTTAAGGTTATGCACTGTATAACATAAGTTAGGCTAATTCGAAACATATCACTGTCAATTTTTTGTCCCTAACTTACTTCAATGAAAAGTCGGAGTCAAAACCGTCTGACCAAAATTTCGTCCATTTATGTAGACTTTTGATTTAAACTTATTGACCTTTGGTTTAAAATTTATCATTTAAAATGCCAAATGGGTGTGTCCAGATGCATGTTGAGTTTGGCCACGTTTGATTTAAACAAAACATGACTCCAATTTGGGGAGCAACTGGTTTCGTACGTTTATCACCACCTTTTGAGTCAACGCGGGACGATTGGTTCCTTTTTTTAAAAAAAAAAGAGAAGTTTTTTTTTATCTTCAACCTTCAAAAACTTTTAATATTATAAATAACTCTTCTTAATCTAATTATTTACAAATAAGTCTCCACAATCTCAACTTAGAAAAAAAGCTTTTTAGAAGTTTTTTTGTAATATACTCGAAGACTTTTTTGTAACATTCTGAGCCTTGCACCAATTTAGGGAGGGATTAGAAGAATTTTTTTGTAAATACATTATATTTTCAAGGGTTAAAACATAATTGTATAAAAATAAGGATTTTTTACATATATACCCCTCAAAAATACTATAATTGCATGTATATCCCACATTCTCACATATTATCATCAATACCCCTACAATCTTCAAAATGTTGCATTTTATATCTCTCAATCTAATGGTTTGACATCAATACCCTTAAATTCACTAATATTTTACTTACACACCCCTCAATATACTAAAATCTTGCATTTTGCACCCCGATACCTCCAACGATGTCATAATTTATGCAATATTTTTGACATATTTCGTTGAAATTAACCTAAGTTTGACGGGAGGGGCATAAATGCAATATATTGAAGATTGTAGAGATATTGATGATAATATATGAGAATGGGAGCTATACATACAATTACGGTGTTTCTGAGGGGTATAGATGCAAAAAACCTTAAAAAGAAAGCAACATGAGGACACCATGCACCTGGCCAAATCCTTACTTAACCCACTAACAAATTCCGTGGTCCAAGGAATTAAAAAGGTTACATACACAGCAGAAATGTCCAAAATTTTCTCTCTTTTATGACGATAGTATATTTTGCTTGACTTTCTTATCATGAAAAGAGCATTTTTGTTCCTTCCATGACATGTATTTTTTTATTTGTTTTCTTAGTGGCTGTAGAGGCATAAAAATGACAAATACCTCAAGAAAGGCACGCAAATTTTCATGCATCATCACATGGCGCCGTCTGTGGGAACTGAACAAAAAGCCAATAACTTGTGTGCTTATAAGCAGAGCGTAACCTCTCTTCCCAACGAGGGCCCTTTTCTAAGAAAAAGACAAAGTTCCACCTCCGCTCTAGGACAATATCTCAGGGAAGGCAGGCAAATTTTCATACATCATCAGTGGCTAATAATGTAATGGGTCCTGTCAAGTTAATCAGACTCTCTTGCAACACGATAGTGCAGCCAGAAGTTTATGGTTCTACAAGATGCCATCATGCCGGCGCCCACAATTTTAAGAGAAAATATTATTTTAGAAGAGATTGTTTGGTACTCTTATGATGGATTAATTATAAGTTATTTTATATAAATTATAATCATCTCACCTTGGACTGTCAATGGATGCTTGAGTTCTGATTATCTGCCTCATTTTTGTTTTTATTAATGAATAGGGAAATCTATTAAAGTCCACCCATTAAGTTATAGAAAATGAAAATGAATCTCCGATAATTATAGGAGTTGAAAACGGAAATACTCATTTCCGCATCCGCTAACCTATTTCCGTCTCCGCATTATCATATATCTTATGCATCCGTACATATATGATTTTATAAAGTAAAAATTAAACTCATTAAATAGATATCTCTCATATCCAACAATGAAAATATCTCTTGATAGTCTGATAAAAGTAAGGGATTTTGAATCTGCAGTCCAAAAAAGAGGTCAACTTTAATTTCAGGTCTTTTTATTAGAAAACATCACATTAGATCCACAATTTGAGAGTCTTTTAACTACAAATCCATTCCATTCTCTTTTGCCATTTAGGACCGTTTAATAAAAGAGAAACCCCAAAATACCCCCCATCCCACCTGTGACCCCCATCTCCCCTCCCAACCCGTGACGCCCCTCTCCCCTCCTGTTACCCCCTTGCTCGCCTCTCTTGTCCCTTTCTAATAACCTTGCGGCGGTGATGACGGCAGGGTCGGCGGTGGTAAGGAGTAGACTAGGCGGGGGCGACATGACGTTAGGTAGGAGGCATGGCTGCGGCGGCGGCAAGGAGGACGGTACTGATCGGCGGAAAGAACGGGGTGGCTGGGGCGGAGGCCATCGCCCTCAAAGGCGACGGCGTGGCAGCGGTGGCGAGGGGTCGCACGGCCCGTATAGTGACCAGCCACCACGGGTGGAGCGAGGCGGGGGTGTACGACGAGTTTGTGCTCAAATCGGACACGTCCATGGCCACGCCCCATCTCTCCGGGATCGTTGCTATAATCCAGCGGTATCAATGCCCAAAGATTGGGAGTGACTGGACGCCGACCATGATCCGGTCAGCAATCATGACCACGGCGGAGACCACCACCAAGCAAGGCCGTCCAATCATGGACCAAACGGAAGGGACGGCCGGCCTGTTCGCCACTGGCGCTGGGCATGTGAGCTCAGCCACAGCCCTAGATTCGGACCTCGTCTACAACCTCCATGCCGACGACCATGTTCGGTACCTCTGCGGCCTCGGGTATACGGATGTCCAAGTGACTAAGACGCCAAGATGAACGTGAAATGCGCCCAATTCGAAAAAATCGACCCATAACAGTTAAACTACCCCTCCATCTCGGTGACCTTGAAGACCTCTACGAGGAAGATCATCAAGCGGACGGCGACCGCCATGGGGCCTGTCCGCCCCAACTATAAGTACCAGTTGTCACATGCCTCCCCATGGCCTGGGGTGAAGGTTCAAGTTAATCCCGAGTTTCACTGCGCGAGATAAGACGAAAAGCTTCGAGGTGACCCTCATCGTTGAGAGCACATCGAAGGTTGGGGAGGTCTTCCAAGGTTAGGGTGGTCTTCCAAGGATGGAAGCGAGGGGAGCCGCGCTGTGGGTGTGGCGGTGCGGGGGCGGAGGAGGGCATTTTTGTCTCAAATTTTAGTTCATGTTAACAGGGTTAGAGGGCCGGTGGGTTTTGGATCGGAAGTTAATTGATTTTTCAACTTTGGACTGGGAATTATGAATCTTGCCTGGATAACCCGAAATTAAACCTGCGGTTGCTTTTTGGACTGCAGGTGAGATTCCCGTAAAAGTAAGGCCACAGTAAGAAGTTCGAAACTGTTTACAAATTTAATATGATTTTATAGCACATGTTTGAAGATGCCATTCTCCGTTTCTGTCTCCAATCCGTTGACAGCTTTAATCTCACCTCACTAAATTAGGAAGTGTATCTTTGAACGCACCACTTTTCTTGTAGTGGGTAAGAAAAGTGGTAATCTTTTCTGCCATAGCAGCGAAGTCCAATTTCATTACAGTCCAATTTGTTCCTATGGAGTCGAGGGTAGTGGTCTCTATAAAGAGAGCAGTATAAGTATATCTCTAGTGCATGGTTTTGGAGCATGCACGATAGAGGCGTGCAAGAAACCCACATGATTTGGCAAAGCAAGGCCACCAATCTCATGCTCTTGTGAGCCAGTCGTACTATCATGATTGTAGATGATCTTGTTTCTCCTCTCTAAAAATGTTATTTGTACTCTCTTTGGTAGTTCGAGATAATTTAAGTACGCATAAAGATAAGCTGGTCCAAGTATTGTTTAATGTCGACATAATTTACATCCGGTTGCATTGGCTAAGAACATGAAGATAACACATTCTAATCCATACGTAACAATGATTAATTTTCAGATTTAACTTTATAATTTTGCCTTAACCTTACTAGAAGGTCTGTTTCCCATCCTCCTGCCATAACCAGCTGTAATAGACTGTCAACATATTAATACCTTAATATGTTAACAGATAACATGTTATTAACATATTTTTCAGTAACATATCAAGATGTTAACATATTAACGTATTCATTTATGGACACCTTAAATATTATGACACAACTTAAATGTTAGCATTTAAGCATTTAAGGCGTTAATTTGTTAATAGCTAATATTCCCATATCTAATAGTTGCGATGTTAATATATTAACATACTAAAGTAGCACAGTTATAGCACGAATAAAAGTAGAAGGTGAAATTAAAATTTATGAGAAAAATTTATGACAGTCCACGAATGGAGTGGAAATAAATATCTCCATGAAGTAAGGGACTGACGATCTACGAGAACTTGAGAAGGAGTAAGAAATAATTTCAAACTTGTGACAAAAATTATAATTCATTTTTTTAAATTAAAAATTTTCACTTTTTGATCCCCATTCAATTATTTCTTATTAGTCCTTAAAAGATTTCTCAATCCAAATGCCCCTCTCTGTAGGAAGTTTTTAGGGAAGGTTCAAACTTCAAAGATTGCGAGAATTTAAAAGGAATCAATACAAAGATTGTAAGGACTAGTATAGAATATCGAATAATTATAGGAAAGGAAATTTAAAAATTAAATCTCTCCCTTTATAACCGTTGACCGCTTAAATGGACGGCTACATGAATCGCTCGTTTCGTTGACACATCAGCAAGTTGACACACTTTGCAACGAGGGTCAAAACACTTGAGACACGTATCTTTTTATTTTAGAGCATTTAATTACCTATGGACCACCGCACCGGAAATGGGGGCTGAACGGGTCAACACTTATACATGAGACTTCTCCCAGAAGACTCTTTTTCCTTCCATCCTAACATAGAATATCTAGGTTAAATTATTAGCTTCATTTTTATAATATAATTGGTTATAAGGGGATGAGTTATTTTATATTTAACTATTTTATAATAAGAGATATTTTATTTTAATAGTGGAGCATAATACAAGTCGAAATATCATATTTTTTAGTGTAAGGAGAGCAACTTATATAACTTATTATGGGAATACGTCGGGACAAAGTAACAAATCCCTCCTATCAAATCAGAATGTGACTCTACATTCTCCGAATAAGGAGACATTATTTCGTTGCATTATGAGATCAAACTGAGGTTAAAGGCTTCAAACACAGTTTACCAGACGATCTAAACTTTTTACACATGCATCTGAACCTCTCAGAGATAGGTGCCCTTGTAATAAGAAGACCGAACGCCTCTCTTGCGCTTTAGTGGCATGAGAACCACTTCCACAATTTGACGAGCATGCAAAAAAGTTAAATTTTTTAAAGAAAATTAATTTAATGATCTCGATCTACAGTTAAAGACATTTTTCACTTTACTCTTTTCATAAAAAAACAGAAAAGACAAAATAAAAAATATCTCATTCTGAAACTTGACATCACCGTGAGGTCGAACTTACTGAATCATTCTTCCTTTTTTAAATGAAATTTCAGTTTGAAACGTCCAACAGCTCTAAGGTGGCTACTAAAGTTGACCGGTGGATTCATAAAAATGTATTATTCTATATGAAATAAAATAAATATTTCAGGAATAATAATTTTTTTGTAGTTAAGTGTTGTTAGAAAAAACTAGATTTCATATTCAGATAGACAGAGAGATAAGTCCCCCCCCCCCCCCAAAAAAAAAAAAAAAAAGTTTTTTGAGTGTAGAGAGAAAAAAATAGCTAGTTTTCAACTCAAGAAAAGTAAGACCTCTATATGTAGTAAAAACTCCTTACAATCTCACTTTTATTTAGAAAACACCTCAGATAAAAAAATCCCTAAATATTCTGAGATATTTTGGAAAAGCTCTCTGAAAAAGAGTCTTCTCCAAATGAAAATGAGATTCTAGGGCGTTTTTACGAAATGCATAGGTTATTAGGATTTTTCCTAAATCAAATAAATTAGAAGAATTAGAAACTAAAAAACCCAAAAATGTGTAACCTTCTTTTCACCCCATCTTGAGATTTTTTTTTTTTTACTTTTCAATCCAAAAAAGTAAAGACACAGAGTTTTAAGTAAGATCATGAGATTTAAAAAAAAAAAAAAACTTTTTCATCCCAATCTTTCAGAACAATTAAAGCGCTCTAAACTTTTAATCATGGCATGGGAAAAGGGTAATACTATCTACAACGAAAAGTTTCCCCAATTTTTTTATTGACCTGACGTAGGTGCACTTAATTGACTTAGATGTAAAAAGTAAAAGTAACTGCAGTAGGTAAATTTGTGAATAAGCCCTTAATTTGGACTTCTCCCTATGACAGGATAAACAAATTGGGGCAACTTTCCCATCATCTCAGGGAAAAACAGCTCTTTTCCCTTCTCGTCTTCTTCACCGAAACTTTTTGAGGTTCGAAAAAGATAGAAAAGAAACAATTTTTTTCCCAAAAATCTGTCCTATTCCTCTTTTTCTCCAGAGCGGAAAATTATACATAACAGTGACATCGTGAGAAAGGTAGATCAAATGTTTTTAGTCTTCCTATGTCTGCATTCTCGTGGAAGGAAAGTAGCAAGATTGGATACTTTTTTATCATTTAATGGTAAATAATGTAGTTACTCATTTCATGCCACTGAGAACGCACAAAAATTTTAAAAAAGAGGTCCAGCCTCTAGGGATCCCACGATTCGTTCAAACTAATATCTCACCGTAAGTGAACAAGAATGCTATTATATCACGCTTAACTAATTTTTCATCAAACATCGGTCAATAAATGTGATAAAAAGAATAGTAAAAATTATAATATAATAATACTCCTCTCCAAGTCTAAAACAAGTAAGTTATCACTTTTTTTACCACATTCATTAAGAACCGTCGATGTCTTCATCATATGATTCTCGTTGAAATTACTCTTGACACAATTTTTTTACATGACTGATGTAACTAAATAAAATTTCTTTGAGCAAATAACTCCCAACAAATATAATAAAAAGTATTAGAATAGTATTCCTCAACAAGTAAGTCCCAAGTGGGACGATAACGTTCCTCTAGCCCCCACCCCATTAAAGTCAAATCTTCTAAATAACTTAAAGGTTGAGGCGATCGGTCGTCGCCCCTTTCCCCACGGAAGGGCCGCCCCTCCTGCACGTCTGGATCTCCACGGTTCGTTTTTTCCACCGGAAGATTTGGGAAAACTTGAGAGCACTTGCTTTCTTTTGGGTTTGGGTGACGGAAAGGTCGGAATTTGGAAATCCCACTAAAAGTCCTCGCGGGAGCCTGGTGCTGCAACTGGCCACCCGCTGCCAGACGTCGATGGAGGCGAGAAAACGGGTATAAAAAGGAGCCAAAACCCCCTTACCCATCTCTCTGCACAACCCATATCAAAGCTTCTCTTCTCCCTGCTAGAGAGAGAGAGAGAGACTACAGGAGCAGGAGAGAGAAGAGAGAGATGGGGAGCGAAGGCAACGGGATAACGGTGGAGAGCCAGAAGGCCAAGACGCCGGAGATAAAGTTCACCATGCTCTTCATCAATGGCCAGTTCGTCAACGCCGTCTCCGGTAAGAACAACCAACTCACCCTGCCTGCAGCATGCAGCTCCCTTATGTTTTAGGTACTAAACGAAGCATGTTAAGAAGAACTTTATATTTACCTCTTAATCTCGGAGTCGGAGGGAATTAGGGCAGTGGCCTCTCGTTTGGCTGTTGGAATGGGTAGGATTAACCCTCCATGCCCCAGCATGTTCCCCCTTTTTGCCTCCAACCCAGGAACGGATTAAGCGAAGATTTTAGTGCCACAATCTCCATTCCTTGTAGGGGGTAGATGTTTCCTTCTTCTTCTTCTTCTTCTTTTGCGAAAAAAATGTTGAGTTTTAGATTTTTGTTCGGGGGCTCGGATGCTAGTTTGAGTTAAAAAAGATGCTGCATCCACAGTTGCTTGACTGACACTCGTGTGATAGGACACAGAAGATGTTTTGTTTTTTTAAAATTTATGTTATTTTAAGATTTGATGTGACAGCTTATGCTATATTTGAGAACCAGAGAGTAATCCTTCTAAAGAATTTCTCTTAAAAGAAAAAAAACATGGAAGGAGGAAACTCACGTTCTATCAAAGGGATCTTCTTTTCTATGGTACCAATGATCAAGAATATTTTATTTTATTTTTATTTAATATAATATTATCATGTATTAATGTGATGATTATGTTAATATAGCATATTCTTTATTAATATATTCTTATTTGTGCAACAGAGAATTTTTATTTTATAATATATTTATAATTAAAAATTAAAATATTTAGTATGAGAATACTTCAATCAAAATTTATCAAGAAGTTCTCCCAGTGATTATGTCTATTTTGTGTTTCCGGACTCTTTTCACTTCTAAAATAAGATGTACGTTTATTTGGAATCGCTTCTACTTAAAATCATTTGTATGCGAAATATTTTTTTAAAAAAAAATCAAATGCAACCTTAATATCTGTAAATGATATTAAAAAACTATTTTTCTCAAAGGCCACGCCCACGCTCCCTCCTTATCTCCCGGAGTAATTGAAAACTGACGGATTAAGGTTGTCCTAACATCAAGACCTTAGGTATTGGGCTGGCTTAAGTTGTAACTGCAAGGGATAAAAGGCAATTGCAGTAGAGAAAGTAGCTGGTCTGGATGTTCATATGGAACCAGAGCTGTTTTTGCAGTGGGAGGATCTTCGAGTTCAAAATTTTTGCCTCTATAAGTTTCACATCAAAAATTGTTGCATTTCTTTTTTCGAAACTTTTGGACACACGGGGATGAAGGTAAAATATTATTTACCGTAAAAATAAAAAATTTACTAAATATATATTTGAACTCTTTTTTATTGAAGAGGATAGATACCTGTTCGTTCATTAAATGAATTAAATGACCTGACAGAAAGGAGAGATAGCATAACAGCTTATGTCCTATTGGCTTGACTAAGTTAGATGAAATTAAATGGTCCAGCTGTGGTGACTTACTCATCCATGGTAAAATTTTAACTCGGTTTGAGAAAATTAATTTAAAATCATCTTTTTCATTTAATTGTTATTAGAACCACAGTTCAGATGATATCCTGAAAAGTCAGGAAATCCCATTTCAACACTGTAGTCACCATGAATATTTTTTTTCCTTGGGTGTCGCATTCATGAAGAAGGGAGGCATACTTACCTTATCCGGCGTCAACCACGACTGTCGTGGTCGTGTACAGCGACGTTAGCCGTCGGTATGGGCAGGCAGATAGCACCCAACTTTGGTCAAATTGTAGTAATGGTGATTAATTGGAGGGAGATTCTTAAATGGGCGTTATTTTTTAAGTGCTAAAAGAGACACCAAAATAGATGACAAATAAGGACAAGAAGGATATAGAACGATTAATCAATTATATCAAGGAGAAGATATTTTTGTATCTCCGAGATTTTTATCCATTAGAATATGTACGCAAGTGATGTTTAAAGTTTTTTTTTTTTAAAATATCCGCACACAAATACATACATATAATTGTTTTCCTTTTGATGGTAAATAGGCATACATCTATGCATATAGATGAACTTGAGATGAGATCTTCTAGACTTTTATATATCTCTTGACTTTTGTATGCCTTCATTCAAGATGAGGATGAACAAATTATTTATCATAAAAAGTAAAAAAAAATATTATCTCTACCTCATCTCTATGTGAGTGAAAGCTTACAAAGGTCCAGAGCAAGATGTCCAGAAGATCACATCTCCATGAACGCATAGGAGTGTGACTGCACAAAGGGCATATTCTTTATTTTACCTTTTTTTCAAAAAGTGAAATTGCAGCTCAATTAGGTGACTAGTCTAGTCATTTCCTTAACCCAAGGTAGTTGATTTCCAAATTAAATGTTTTACCCCACCTAAAAACATAGCAGTAATTACAACGTTTTGAACAAAAGCTAGCTTGTGAGTTTTTGACGTCCTATATAAATGTCCCTCTCGATTGATAACTGTAGATTAATGATTTAATGGTTATGATGGGCAATCTTTTTTTTATTTTGGAAGTTTCAGAGAAATTAATATATAGTTTTAGGAGCATAGCAACATCAAATATGAATTGGTTGGGTGTTATGAGTAAAGAAGGCAGCACATATGCTTCGGGAGTAGCCGTGGCACTATGATCTGGTCAATGCTTGTCTGCCGGATAGTGTTGTTCACAGTATGAAGATGGATGGGATGTACGCATCAATGAAATCTTCTCATTTATTTTGTGTGATATATCATATACAGTACTTAATAAGGATATATCTTAAAGAAGCAAAACTATTATTCTCTTTCCTCTTTTTTTCTCTTTCGCGTATTAGTATTCTAGTCACCTTTAATTTTTATTTGTGTCAAGTGCAAATGTTTTAGACATGATAAGTGATTCAGTGAGTTCGATCGCGTCATGCGGTCGAGCATCACTGTCAGGATTTTTTTTACTTATCTCTCTCCATAAAAAATAGAAAGAATAAAGTAAAAAAAATCCCTTCACTGTGGCACTCGACCGCACAATGCAGTCGAGCCCATTGAATCGGGCCTCTTTAAATATATATATATATATTTCTAAGGTAATGGTACTTAACTCAAGGGGAGTATCTTCGAATGGGAATGGTCACATAACATACTTATCTGCACAATTAAACTTCTTACAAGAGCTAAACTGGTTTAATCTTAGTGAAGACATGAATGAGAAGAAAAACAATTTTTAAAAAAAAAAAAACTTATTTTCATGGGAATTTTCTCATGAGACTTGCAGGGAAGACGTTCGAGACCATCGACCCGCGAACGGGGGAGGTGCTGGCGCGGGTGGCCGAGGGCGACAAGGCCGACGTCGACCTCGCCGTGAAGGCCGCCCGGGAGGCGTTCGACCACGGCCGCTGGCCCCGCATGCCCGGCTCGGTGCGCGCTCCTCTCTGTTTCCCCGTTTCATATGCATGCAGAGAACAAGATCAAACAGGTGGAAGCCACTCGTCATATCTATAACTCATCATCTGCACCTTCTCTTTCTGAAAAACTGATCAGGCGAGGGCGAAGATCCTCATGAAGTTTGCGGACTTGATCGACCAACACACGGAGGAGCTGGCGACGCTGGACTGCCTCGACGGGGGGAAGCTGTTCGCGCACGTGAAGTTCGTGGACATCCCGGGATGCGCCGAGAACCTGCGCTACTTCGCCGGGGCCGCCGACAAGATCCACGGCGAGACGCTGAAGATGTCCAGGGAGCTGCACGGGTACACGCTGCGGGAGCCCATCGGGGTGGCGGGGCTCATCATACCCTGGAACTTCCCCTCCACCATGTTCTTCCTCAAGGTCAGCCCCGCCCTGGCCGCCGGCTGCACTGTCGTCGTGAAGCCCGCCGAGCAGACGCCGCTGTCGGCGCTCTTCTATGCTCACTTGGCCAAGCAGGTGCTCGCCTTCCCCCGTTTGCTTGCCACTCTCCTAGCATCGTCTTCGATTTGGAGCAAAACATATGTAGGGAGGGTGGGCTCTTTCCAAATTTCAAATGGAGAACTCTAGTACTATAATATCGTTACCTAGGGTGCGGCAGCACTACATCTAACTCTGATCTACTCTAACTGTTCTTATTTTATAACTTCTAATATGTTCCATAAACAGCCCAGAAAATTCCAAAGAAACGCTGTTAATTTCTGAGAGAGCTTCCCATTTCTTTTCTTGAAATGCAGGTGAGAATTTGAGGAGGAGTACTTTTTATGTATAGAGAGATTGTAATTTGTGAATGGTGCTCCCAAAATTGACTAGATTACGGGCTACTGAACCCAACTATATACATATCATCATTGTGCAACTTTAGCATATGTATTTTGACTAAAAGTATAGAAAACGTCTAAGTAAGAGATAAATTACTATTTGTGATTTGGCTAATGAAGGTAAAGGTTAGCGCTCAACCTTCATCTCTTTTCCAAGAACATGCCAGCCACTGATATTGCTTAAGTTTGTATTTCTTGTATTTAACCGTTTTCTATGGAGGCAAACCTTTAAAAATGTCCTCCAGCTGCTGCAACTTTTGGATGCCCGTCCGATATTTTCAAAGCCCCCTCTCAGACTTGATTTTAGAGGATGGGGAACCAGTTTCTTGAACTAGTGGCTCAACTAATATGTGAAGAAGTACTCACATATGTTTGCTCTTAATTTCCCATTGTAGGCCGGAATCCCGGATGGTGTGCTCAATGTCGTTACTGGGCTTGGCCCTACGGCTGGTGCTGCCCTCACCTCTCACATGGATGTCGACAAGGTGAATTCAATTTTCTCTAGGTTGTAGATACCCCTCAAGGCTTCATATTTTTTTGTAGAAAACCAGTCACTCTCATTAATGTTATTTGGCGCATCTTTTTCATTGTTAGTCTGTCTCATTTGTGTAGTTTGACATTTTTTTTCATGGTTGATTTGATTTGACATTTAAGAGACAACGAGGGAAGGATCCCCACACTCCCCCACCCAAGCCAATCCATATAAGCCCCATTAGTGTTGCACTGGCTGGCCTGTTGGTGGAAGCCAGAAAAAAGCCAAATTAAGGACGTGTTTGGCACAGCTTTCAATTTGAAGTAATTTTAAACTTTTTTTCTAATTATTTTGTAAGAGTAAAGGTAGGCTCTGGAAGCCCCTTCCATAGCATTTACATTGTTTTTTGGCTTCCAATAAAAAGCTCTAGATTGGAGCTTCTAAATTGGAGAAAAATGGGGTTCTTATGAGAGATTTGACTGTTGTAACAACCTAAAATTAGTTATAATCACTTTCATATATTATTTTTTATGTTATAAGAAGAAGTGAAAAGTGGCTTCCAACTAAAAGGTACGCCAAAGACTCCCTAAAATAGTTGTAACTTTAGCTTTTCAAGTCCATCATTTAGATTGCTGGGATTTAGTCGGTGAGATATCCACGCCATTCGAAGGTATTCAACTCCATTACGACTTAGCCTCTCAAAAATGCCACTGTCTTGTGTTCCTATCTCGAGTTGAACTACTTTTCAGTCCAAATAAAATTCCAAGGCGACTTATCCTCCTACAAAACTTGGGTTGTTTCCTAAACTTTATAAACGTATTGTAGGAAATGACAACCTAGAGATTGGGCATGCGAATTAACTTCTTTTTGCTGGCTTGTGTGCCTGCAGATTAGTTTTACAGGGTCCACTGAGGTGGGGCGTTTGGTGATGGAGGCAGCTGCAAAGAGCAACCTGAAAGCTGTAACACTTGAGCTGGGAGGGAAGTCACCACTCATAATTTTTGACGATGCCGATGTGGACATGGCTGTGGACTTGGCTCGAATGGCTGCGTTTAACAACAAGGCAATGACACAATCCTCTCCTACCAGTATTATGAGATTTATCGCCTAATAGCTAACAGCCATTTCAACTTTCAGGGAGAAGTATGTGTTGCAGGTTCTCGTGTTTTTGTTCAAGAGGGGATATATGATGAATTCGTTAGAAAGTCAGCTGAGAAGGCAAAGAGTTGGAGAGTTGGAGACCCTTTTGATCCGACTGTTGATCAAGGTCCTCAGGTAGTACTTTGGTTATTTGTGTTTTTCTTGACTAAAAGGGAAGCTGTTAGTTGACAAGACCTGATTCTGAAGTTTTCCATTTGCATTTCCTTCCATGCTGATTAATTTTAAAGCACTAATATTTAATGGGCTGGATCTCAGTAGTCATATGCTTTTGGAAACAGTTAACCGTTTTCTTAAAACGTTGAAACGAATTTAACATGTAGTGATTAGATATGAACTCCGGCTTGCATGTTTTCAAGGCAGGAGGCGTCCTTACCATATCAATTCTTTGGTATTAGCAATGTTCAAGTAGAGCTCTGTTAATTATGAGGGGTAGAGAAGATATTACTTTTCTGAGTTTCTTTTCTGTAATCAGTTATATGATTTTTGTTAGTTTATTGGATCATGCATCCAACTCAAAATTTTAAGAAACTTTGATGGTACTATGTAGATTTATCTTCCTAATGAGAGGAAATATTAGACTTTGTCTGGAATCGTATCCTGGTCTCCTGTGTATACGTGTACATACCCAGCCGATTGAGCTACCACTTCAAAAAGAATAGAATATAATAAGCTTTACTATTTAATTATATGTTTTTGTTTCTTAACTGATATGAGATTGTTCTAATTTATTTACTCATGTATAAACTGACTTAAGCTTTATCATGTTGATAATTACAAATACAAGATATAAGACTTAAGAACATAACCATCCAATCTATCACTAGCCACCTATCAAATTTTAGGGTAATGAATAATGTGGGCACTACATTGCATCCGAATCTAAATTTTGTCTCCATTTAATAAAGAATTGTTTCTGATATATTCAGTTGTAGGGAACTTGTTGGTTTTTTCTTGAAACTAAGCATTTGCTATTGTTCAACTTCTTTTCACTTGTCCAGGTTGACAAGGAACAATTTCAAAAAGTACTTTCGTATATTGAACATGGCAAGAGAGAGGGAGCTACTCTGCTAACAGGTGGGAGTCCCTGTGGTGAGAAAGGCTACTATATCCAGCCCACAATCTTCACGGATGTCAAGGTCAAGATGCCTAACCTGTTTCCCCAGATGTTTTTCTATCCACATCTAGATGAGTGCAGAGTAAAATCTAACCTCTGTTTTACAAACATTCTGCAGGATGACATGAAGATAGCGCAAGATGAAATATTTGGTCCTGTCATGTCCCTCATGAAATTCAAGTAAGCCTTTGGTCCCTGTTTTGATATTGATATTCTGTATGAGTTAAAATGATCAATAGAAAAGTTACAAGCAACTGGGAATCCACTTTAATTTTGACAATTGTGGAAAATGGGTAAGGATTAGATGATCACCCCAGGTGCCCTTTGCTTTGAGATGTCCTTCCACAATGGTCAAGTTTACAAAATTCAGATTAGGCGACCGAGATGGATGATCATCTCAATCGTCAAGTCCTCTTATTGTCTTTAATTAGCCCAGGGGGACTCATATCGAGTCTGATTTCGCCAACATTGTAAGAGTTAGTTTTTTCGTCAATAGGAGAGCACTGATCAGTGATATATCATCCATCTTACACTTTGAGTTGGACACCATCATTATGGGGGTTGGGGTTTCCACCTCTTGTCCTTGTGGATGGGGGGGAGTTTGTGATAAGGGCAGCTACCGGAATCATCTATCCCAACCCACCAATAAAAAACTATGTAAATTATTATTGATATGATTCCTGATACATATGAAAGCTAGAACATTTGCAGTTTTATATAAGCCTTCGTGCCTAATCAGTGATGGTTACCATGACTGTTACTGTCCTTCCAATCCCAGGACAATCGAAGAGGCGATCCAGAGAGCCAACAGCACAAGATATGGCCTTGCAGCTGGGATTGTGACCAAGAACCTGGACATTGTCAACAGGGTCTCCAGATCAGTTCGTGCGGGTAATATTTGGGTGAACTGCTACTTCGCCTTCGAGAAGGACTGCCCCTTCGGAGGGTTCAAGATGAGTGGCTTCGGCAAGGACTCTGGGTTAGCAGCAATGGATGGCTACCTCCAAACCAAGTCTGTGGTGACCCCCATCTATGACTCCCCTTGGCTGTGATGTAGCCTCTAGGTTCCCTTGCAATCACAAGAAGAAATCAAAGTTACTTGGCCTCTTCCCCATCTATTTATCATTCTTCTTGGCTGTGGTGGATCCTCTGCGTTGGTTCCTTTGTAGTGATCACAGAAAGAAAATTCTCCGCTATTCAAATAAAGTTCTTCTTAAATTACAGATTGCATTTCAAAAGCTGGTCTTCGGTGAAAAGTCTCTACTCAAACGCCAACATTTTCCTTCTATTGGTCTTTTGAACGTTTTTATTTATTATTAAGTGAAATTTAAAATTATATACAAGTAATGGAAGCTTTAGCTTCTGCATGGTTTTTATATTGCTATTGTACATAGACTTTGTAGGGGGCACACCTAAAATATTAGAGTTTTGAAATCACAAATTTTAAACCAGTCAAAATAAAATTACTGCTCATTGATTTTAACATCACATGCTTCAAAATATTTGGTTTTCACTATTGCTGCCTAGTGTTGCAGCTACAATAGGCTTTGTACTACGTTCTTCCAAGGAGGTCCCACTGACAACTCTCCAGCACCATTCCGCTGCTAACTCGACTGAAGTCTGACGGCTTCTCCAACATGTATTACCTGTTCTGTAGTGTGTTGGTTTCTACTGGGCTGGTATGGGCTTTCCCTTCCGGAAAGGGTAATAGGCCTTTTCATGTTTGTATAAAGTGAATGAAATATGACTACTTTTGTATCAAAAAATATTGCGGTGGGTTTCACCGAAACCAAAATCAACTGAAAGGAAGATTAAACGGGATAACTAATTTTAAAGTATAGTAATTTATCATATTATTTATGTGAGAAAAATGCTATTTTATTGTATTTTTATGACATCTTATAGTGTTTTACGATACAACTATAATTAGGGGTATTAGCTATTCAGTTCATACTGAAAAATCAAGCAGAACCGGCCAATTCGATTTGATTTAGTTTGGTTTGAACTTCTGAGAATTTTGGTTTAGTTTGAAATTAAATCAAATTTAAAAAATTAGTTTGGTTTAGTTTCTCTTATCATAAACCAAACCAACCGAATAAACCGAATTACATTAAAAAATATAATATAAGTATTAAATTCTTAGATTAAGTGTGAATTTATGTAAATTATAAGATATAAAATTTTAAATTATTTTCAGATAATACCTTAGATCGTAATCTTGTACAAAAAAGATGGAGTCCTTAATAAAATAGAATGTTTAACTATAATAATTTATTTCGAGATTTAAACTTTCAAATAATTTTAAATAATTATTTTTTTTGAAAAAATGTTGAAGTGGAATGTTTAACCATACTGACCCATTATAAGGTTCAAATCGTAAATCAAATCGAATCAAACTGAATTATTTCAGTTTGATTTGATTCGGTTTTAAACTATTATAATTTGATTTGATTTGATTTGACTTTCTACTTTGGTTTGATTTGATTGTTAAAATTTTACTCTCAAACTAAATCAAATTAAACCGTGAACAATCCTAACTATAACAAATATAATAAAAATGAATGTAAAGATAATAAAAATGAACGTCGGTCTCACAAAAGAAATATGTGTACATATGAATCAAGAATTCAGGCTTTCCCGTCATCCCAACGCGAGCTGTCACAAACCAACGAACGATGCGAGTGCATGTTCCAAGCTCCCAATACTTCCGTCCCCTTCCCACCGCCGGCAGCGGTGGCTCAGTGGACGAGATACGTCACCAGCAGCGCCACCAGCATCAGCACGCACGCCACCGCCTGGTCCACTGTGCTTGCGTCGCTCATGGGAGGGCCGGCCGGCGCCGGCGCCCTCGCCGCCACCTGAGCTCCACGGGCCAGGTGCACGGAGGCGGAGAAGAAGGCAGCGAAGAAAAGCGCACAGAACCTTCCAGGACTCGTCATTTGCCCAAGAGGTAACAGAGGGGAGAGAAGGCGGAGGGCGAGATGCAACAGGGACTACTTTGAGATGATAGGGGCGAGATGGGATCTGTCTGTGTTCGTGGTGAAGAACTGGATGGCCGGCGGGGTGTTTTTGTGATGATATATAGGCGCGAGCGCGCACAGGGTGGGGGCGGAAGCGGCGGCAAGAGGACACCGCGTTAGACTGGGTAAGGGGCGCCCCTGACCAGGAGGACGCGAGGCTGGGCGGCGGCCGTCTCTTCCACCATCGCCGGGGGTGAGAACGTGGCCGAGGACTTCCCAGCCAACGGTGCTGACCGGGTGTGACGTGTCGCGTCGCAGAAGCTTCCTTTGCCTGTCCACGTTGGGAATTTTCCGGCCCAACTCAGCCTCGGGCTGTTTGTGCGGGGTACGTGTCAGAATCCGGGTAGAAGTAGAGTCCTGCGACCGTGCGTCACTGTGTAGGACGCGGATCGGAGGCAGCCGAAACACGACCCCCTCTACTGCACGTGGGGGCGTTGAAGTGTCGCACAAAAGCTCCCTTGCACGGTAAGGCAACACTTAATTAGGTGCTCCACAAAATAGTTTGAAAGAAATGATTTTTTTAAGATTAGAGAGTTTAAGAAAATAAAAAATTACAGATTTTTTTTTTTTCCCTTCCTTACTCCTTAGGTCAAAAACTATACCAAAAATTTTCAACCAGTGTACAAAAAAAAAATCCGAGAAAAAAAAAAATCAAATTTCTGTCCCACTTTTCTTAGATCTCTCTATTTTTTAAAAACAACTAGTTAGCCTTGGCATTAACTCATACTAGATTTGTCTTTTTTTCTACTGAATGGCTTCTAGTCAAGAAGAAATTTTTTTTCCTTTTTTAAGAATAAAAGAATTCATAAACCCCTAGCTCACGTATTATATCGAGACTAGTTGGTCTTGCACCGACTGCGATGTCACCGAGTTGAGATTTGAGAAAAAATTCTGTCTAAAGATTGTCAGGTTAACAAAAATTTTGAAAGTTTTGTGAAAAAGTTGTGAAAGATATATTAATTTTTTAATAAAAATATAACTTTAATATATAATATAAAAATTTGATGAATATAAACGAGTTCCACTTAGAGAACTCAGAAAGGTATACTCTAGTCTTGTTGAGAAAGATGTGATTAGACCATGATTAAATTACTACTTTTTGAACTAAAAGATTTTAAAGATTTTTTTCAATAAATTGAGATTTATGCGTGAAAAAAATATTTAAAGATAAAATATGTGATTAAATTGCAATTTTTTCAAAAAGTCGTAAATTTACTATGTTACAGTACTGCATGTACGCTCCTCACGCTTTTCTTCTTCTTCTTCTTCTTGGCAACTTCTTCGTTTCCCTCTGATGTTGCAGAACCAAATCAAACGGGAAAAAAAAATGCTGTGGGAAGAAACGGCGGCCTTCTGTTGGCTGGTTAAAGTAGAAGCCAAGTACTGAAATTATCCCGGATTGTTAGCAGGAAAACATTAAACATATATAAGCATCCTCACCCGGAACCCAAAAAAAAAAAGGAAGAATCTTGGGTTGAATCATGGTGAATAAATTGGGTAATATTCCCAACTGAGGGATAAAACAAGAGTCTGATTGAACAAAAAATAAAAAGAAGCGTCATGTGTCCAGAACTCCGTCCGGATATAAAAGAAAAAGAAAGGTCCCACCGAGATTTGAACTCGGGTTACTGGATTCAGAGTCCAATGTCCTAACCACTAGACCATGGGACCATTTGTTCAATAGAAAAAGTAAAACAAAATATTAAAAAATTGCATAACTCCGTCTGCATATAAAAGAAGATTTGAACTCGGGTCGCTGGATTCAGAGTCCAATGTCCCAACCACTAGACCATGGAATTTGTTCACTGAAAAAGTAAAATAAAAATATTAGAAGAAAGCGTAACTCCGTCTGGAAAAAAGAAAGGTCCCACCGAGATTTGAACTCGGGTTACTGGATTCAGAGTCCAATGTCCTAACCACTAGACCATGGGACCTTTTGTTCACTAAAACCTATTATCCTATTATATTCCCTAAAAAATCCATATAAACATGAGATTAATGTTCTCTCCTCAGGCCCATGTCAGATTACAGATTGGGAAAAAGCAATATGAACACTCACGGTGTGCCACTTAGGATGAACGACCCGAAAGAGACCAAAACAATAATATAAAAAGAAGTGTCCTACTGTGTATGAGTTGGTTCAATTGAGAACAAATTAAAACAACCTGATGAAGGTCAAAGACTACATAAATTAGTGGTCACGCAATATGAGTTTGCCTCAATTGAGAACAAATTAAACAACCTGATGAAAGTAGATCACGGTCTGAAGGTCGTTCTCCTCCCTGGCAGCCAGAGAAGTAAGTTCGTAGGCTTAACATTATTTGCCGGATCCAGGCTCACACCCTTTATCTAACTACTGCTGGAGTACGTTGTTAGAAAATAAATGTAAGGAAACTAAGGGGCAAATGGTGGACATCCATGAATCTAAAGTGTGAAAGGACGAAGCTGGAAATTTGCAATACATTAAGGGTCCGTTTGGCACCCAGTAAAATATTTTGTGGATGCAAGTTTTCGGGAAAACCATTTCTTGATGGATTATTTGGTTACGGGTAAAAGCCAAAGTCAACTGAAAACGACATGCATGCAGGGCCATAAATCTGGATGTTGGCATCAGTCCCAAGAGAGCCGATGCCATTTTCTGTGGGAAGTTGTGTTCAGTGGGATATTTGGGGTGGCTATCTTCTCTCTTTAGGTTGTTAGTATGGTACTCTCTATCTTAGAAATAATAAATTTAAAATATAATAAATAGGTAATGATATTTATATTTTTTGAATACCCCCAACATTACCTGCATCTACATATAATTAGATTTTTCATAGGACAACTAAAAAAACATAAGAATTCAAAAACTTACTTACTGTTCTTTGGGGCTAGGCTTTTAAATTTTCATCTTTTTTTTTTAGATGTTCGATCTGAAATCAAATTAGATAGACATGTAAGACATATCAGATATTTTCACAAAAAAATCAAAAAATATGAAAGAATAAAAAATCGAGCCCTAATGAATAGTACACTATTGTTCATTGGGACTTCGTTTTTTAATTTTCATCTTTTTTTGAGATGTACGATCAAAAATCAAATTATATGAGTATGTAGGTCATATTAGAAACCTTCGAAAAAAAATATGAAAATTAAAAAGTCGATCCCCAATGAATAGCACATTACTGTTCATCAAGTCTTGATTTTTGAATTTTTATTACTTTTTAAGATGTCTGATTGAAAATCCAATTATATGGACATGTAGGGCATGTTGAGGGGATTTTTAAAAAATATATATTAATCTGACTGTACCATCAAGCGACTTAAAAACCCCTAAGGATGCAGTCAATTATTCTCCCTTTACAATTACTTATATTTATACCCTTGAAACTTAAGATATTATAATTTACCTAGCACCAGACCAAACTTATCCCAAGCTGAAAATTATATATATATATATCATTTAATGTTGAGGTTTGAATTTTGATCATGACCTTTTTTATATAAATTGTCCAATCAAATGTAGAATTTGGGTATTTTCTCAGTTCAGACAAATATAAAAAGAGTCATTTGGCTATGTCTTATCTATGTTAAAAATTTTGTAATGTTAAAATTCTTTTATAAGTAAATAAATGTATGAAATTATTTTCAGAAAAAAAATTTATAGGCAAACAAACACAAACAAATAAAAAGATTTTTAAGAAAATATTTTCAAAAGTAACAAACGGTCGATTATGTTTTCATTTTCCTTGTAAATTGATTTTCTTATAAAACCTTTTTCACCGTTTATGTTTTACGTATAACCAAAGGATCTACACGTAAAAAATATAATCAGATGGAAATGATTTTTTCAGAAAAAAAATTTACAAGGAAAATGAAAACTAACTTTTTCAGGAAAGGGCATTCGGTCATATCTCATAGATGCCAAACTCAAGAAAAAGGAGGAGACAACAAATTAAGCTTTCCGTTGAAGTAAGTTTTACGGTTTTCGGATAACCAAATAAGTGATTGTGATATACTTTTCAAAAAAAGTTTATCCTGTGACCCATTTTAAGTGAAAACAAATGGACCATAAACCACAGTGTCATTTTTTTTAGAGTAATTTCATTCACATTCTTTTTGCAATAAGTTGCCAGTGGCCTGAGCCAGCCCGCAAACCCAGTAAGCTAGCCCTTCATGGGCCGGGAATGATACCAGGTTTTTGCATAAATGGCTTAACTGAATCAATGGTAATTAATAGTGAAGTCAAAACAATTAATAGGAACATGACCCACAAAATCACAAGTAGCTCTAGGAATTTGTAGTCAGGTAGGTAGACTTGATGCAGCTGATCTGATACTTAGAAGACCTCTTGAACTAACTGAACCCAAAAAATACACATAGTTAGGGGAACAGTAAGGTAAGCGGACTGGGTCTGGCCTTTTACAGGCCAATTGAAATCTTAGAAGGGCCAAGTATGGGCTTCCCTGCGGGATTTAGATCTGCAGAGTTTGGGCTGGCCCAACCAAATCCTGTGGGCTTAGGTCTCGCTGACACAAGCCTTGCCCAATGACAAACGAGCTTAGCTTGCTGCACCGTGTGCGGTGTGCACCCGTCTGATCGGTTAGATCAAACGGCTGCAGTAGCATTTATTTTTTTTTTTTTTATTTTTTAAAAAAAAAATAGGCCGTCTCCATCGTGGCTGACATGTCTTATACAGGTCGATCTATGAGTAGAAGGTTCAAAAAATCTAAAAAATCAAAAATCGACCTAATGAACGCTGAAAAATCACTGTTCATTAGTTCAATTTTTTACTTTTTAGATTTCTTTGAGCTGTCCAGTCGGCGATCAGACTGTATGAAAGTGCCGACTATGATGGGACTGACCTAAAAAAAATCAAAAAAAAAAATAAAAAATTAGGCCTCACTGCGTGCTGCGCGGTGAGTAAACCCATGACAAAAAAGGGCTTGCCTGCAGGATTTAGATCTGCAGTTTAGGCCTAATCCTGTAGGCTTAGGTCTCGCTAAGACAAGCCGTGCCCAATGACAATCCAAGTTTTCTCCCGAAACATAATGATGTCTTTTGCCCAATAATGGTTCACCCAAATCAATGAAATAGAATTTAGAAAAAAAGCAAAACAAAAAGGAGAGAGGGGAAAGGTACGTGAAAGAAGATAATTGAAGCCTTTGTAAAGCGTTTAAAGGTGAACATTCTGTGAATGATTTCAAGTAGCTCCCCAAGTGAGAGATTTCTCCTTTTTATAGACACAAGAATGTTTATATCTTTATGAGAAATACACGCTGCATGCCAGCATCATCGTCATCACATACAAGTTAACTATTTAGTTCATTACCGAACCATGGCGTAGTTACACGTTCCACTTTCCCATACATGTTACCGAAAAGGTAATGGTTATATTTATGAGACATTCAAGGATTTGCAACCTTCATAGAGTTACTATTCAGAAGAACCAAGCGGCTAAAAAGAGTTACTCTTTAAGAAATATTTTATTATTTGATCCATGCTCAAGAAAAAACAGAGATTTACAGCTCAAAAATCAGGGGACCTGAAGCCATATCTGGTGTTATTTAGCACAAGTGTGCACTCACATATGTCCATACTTGTCCTAAATCCCTCCATCAGAATTTAGCTATATATAAACCGTAACGCAAAAAGTTGATCAGCAGAATTTTCATAGCTTCATATGTCCATAATTGGTTAGATAACTGCAGTACCGTTTCCATCCTATGATCATCTACTTGTGCCAGACATGTTAGCAATTTGGGTTGACCAGACATATCCCAGCCCTTCACAACCCCTGTTGCGATGCTACTTGAATCACCCAGGTTAATGTTTGAACCAGAACCTAGATGTTCAAATAAAACCGAGTTTAATTTCACATAAGTTCACGCGCGATAAGATGATTTCTAAACCTGGAATCTTAGTGCTTACTACATATACGTAATTAACAAGTGCATCCACCTCATGGAGAAAAAATAATAATAGCATTCCTCAAAAAATAGGATATATATACTTCCAATCTACGTACGTATACATGCATCATTCTGGTATGCCAAACTCAGGAAGAGGCCGGGGGGAAGGGGAGATCAAGAATGCAAGCCAAAATTGGAGGAAGAGGATCACAAATCCACTTCGTCTAGCTTCCTCTTCAAGATGAGCTGCTTCAATCTGCTTCTGGGCAATGCCGAAAGAAGTTTCTCACTGAGCACACGACGAACAAGCTTGGGATATCAGGAACCGGCCCCAGCAGCTCGTAGTCCAGGAGCCAAAGGGGGGTTGCAGAGTCTCTTCTTTTCTTTGTGTCGCAGGCAGACCTAGTTGTCTCCTTTCTCTCTCTTCCTGGCTGCAGGGGTACTCCTCCATGCTTGGCCTCCGTTACGTCGAAGCAATCAACTAAACAACCTGTTCTTCTCTTCTCCTGCCGGCTGCATATTAATGGCAGCTGCATGCATGCAGAAAGCCGGGAGAGACGAACCCTGTGTCCTGTTGGGTAGACAGTACTAGTACTGTTCGTATTGCACTTGTTGAAACTCTCATAGCTGTGATCTTGGGAGGCTTCGTTTCCCTTTCCTTCTCAGCTGTCTCGCTGGGTTTGGCCGAGGAGAGGATTCAGCTCGGCGCGTTACGTAAGGAGGAGGAAAGGGAGGCGGGGAGGAGTTCGGATTTGATCCATATCGGGTTTCCATGCTTAGCACGTTTGTCGTGCGCGGGGATTTGCATGGACCCGGTCCAAACGCGGGGAGGTCGGAACGGCCTGTGGAGATCCTATAAGCCACGGAGCAGTTTGCCCGGCCAATGGGAATGTGACACGCTTCCTATACGTTTCTTCTTTAGAATGGCCCGATGACGTGGACGACAAGCCTTCTTCTTTTCTATTTTTGAATCTTCGCATCCGGTCCGTTGACAGGGAAGGATGGACGGTGATGTTGGGCTCAGATACGGAAAGCCTGATGACCTGGTTCGTGCTTCCAATCCTGAAACGGAAACCGAAACGAAAAAAGAAAACTGATCTTTTAAGATTCTGAGAAGGCGTTAGCCGTTAGCTAGGAGTCGATCTTTGGGTTGGGACGGCCCACTCGCCTAGTCGCCGTTGAAAATTGGCCCAGTTGGGGTCCATACCAAACATCTCGAAAAGTTTGGAGAGGATGTTTGGTGCAAGACTGTCTATCCTAATCTAAATGGGAGCGGAACCTTCGTATGCGTCAATACTTATAATTATTTATATTTTTGTAGAGGTTGGAAAGCATAGTGATCTAAGGGTTGCAACTCCTCTAACCACCTGTTAATGGACGGCATAGATTTCTTAGCTCATAAGAGATCAACGTACACGACAACAATACATAATGTTAGAGGTTTCCCTGGCGCTTAGTGGTGAAGACCTTCTAATGCCTAAGTCGGGGCCTAATTTTGAGCAACAATGTGGGAGGCCTTGGTGTATGGTGAGATATATACCTCTTTTTTTGGAGAGTCTGACTAGTTATTTATACGACCTTTTCGATGGAGTAGAAGAATATGTGTCCAGAGTGGGTGCTCATATGTAAGCCAGACCCCAGAGCAGGTAGCTTGTGTGGTCTCCGTAATGGGTTATGGAAGGAAGAGTGTATCCTACCTAGCTATTTGAACCGTACAGTAATATTGCTTTTAATAGCTCTTATTTTTTTCATTCTACGAATAAGATAAGGAAGATGACCACTTGACCAGCTTAGGGAAAATCATAACAATGGTCCTGATGGTTAGCTAAAGAAGTAATAAATAGGTGTCTTCCAATGTTTGAAAAGGAGCTTCGATCACCACTGAGCCACATATGGCGAGCTGGTCTCGGGGGAGGGGGGATGGATCTTAACCCTAGGGGGAGCTTACTCCTTATTTTCTGTCGCCCTGAGAGCTCGAAGGCTAGCACAACATTTCCAAAGTTGTCAGGACTTGTCCTTCTCAGTAAGCTTATGAGCATATGATCAACATGAACTTTTTGCCTTGTTACTAAACCTAGCAGCTTGTCGAGGGTCGAGAGAAATGTGTTCTCGACTTATAAGGGGGCCGGAGCTCCCAAGGAGTTCCTACAGAGCCTTGGGACTTGTAGAAGTTATTAGGCTCTAGAAAGGTTCACGTAGAAACTAGTCGACGTAGAACTTTTTAGTGGATTTTTCATTGGAAACTTTGGCTTCTACAAAGGGATAATCAAGAAAGAGAAATGGAAGGAGGAAGAAATGGGGAGTCCATAGTGGCTTGAGCTTACCACCTGTATGAAGTTCCCACCTCCCTTGTACTAAAGTGATATTTATCCCCATTATAAGTGCACTTTTGGCTAACTATGTCACATGCGCTCGTGTAAACGTGTCGGACTTCTTTGCTACTCTATCAAACACTCGCTTGTCATCTGAACAAATAACCTATAAAGAATCGCCTCATCCACATGCTTTGAATTATTGATGACGAGCATCTCTTTCCACAATTAATCCATTCCCGGTAACAATAAGATATGATCAAAGTAGGACGTGAAACAACTGCCCAGGATCCTGTCTACGCTGCGTGCACATGAGGTCATGCGACGCCCATGGAGAAGCTATGTTCGGTTTCAGTGACATGCCTTACCTTCATGGTGTTGAGTAGGTCTGTCAACGGAAACTCGATTATCCGATTTTTCAATCGGTTATCAGAAAAACAAATATCTGACTTCAATAAAAAATATCCATCCGATAGTTTTTCGAATCGGAAACGGATATTTCCGATAAACAATCAGAGTCGGAAATGAAAACACATGTTTTCGTATTCGTTTTTCGATTTTCGATTCTAATTGTTATTAAAAAATTTTAAATGTAATTTTATGGATATATAGTTACATTTCATTATCTAATATACTAAGACGTATTTGTTATATTTGAGTCTCATTTTATGTATTTTAAACAAATAAGTTAAGAAATTAGCAGTGCCCGGTAATTATTGGAAATAATATCCGATTCCATTATTGTAATCGAAAAAGGAAAATGAACTTTCTGATTTTATCGAAAACAGAAACGAAAAATACATTTTATGATCCTATCGAAATCAAAAACGGAAACAAGTTATGATTATCGGAATCAAAAAACTGAAACACCCGTTTCCCGTGTTGTTGTATCACTCCTCTTTTGTCCCTCTGTGAAGAAAACTGAAACAAGTTTTCTGTGTCTCCCTGTCAAGGAAACTGCACCATGGTTACATGACAAAGAGAGGAAGGCGAAGTCTGTTGGGAATTTTCGAAATACCTGGAGCGGAAGCCATCCCTAACGCAGAAGAAGACGATGCCGGAGTCGATCCCCACGCGCAGCGGACCTCGAACAAGAACGCACGAACTCCGGACAGGAAGACGGTGTAAACCCACGCACTGTCTCCACTGGTTTCCTCTCTCTATTCGTCTTAATGCGTATGCCTTAATGGGGAGTCACAGGCTTCTTTTATAGAGAGGAGGGACCAGTCCCGTTCTTACTTCTAACAGGATCCTACCCATTACAGGATCCTTATTGGGCGCCTAATGGGTTAAGCCCAATCATATTCCATTAATTGGATGCCTAATGGTGTGCAAGTGTGCAGCCCAGTAAACACAAGTGGACCACTAATTGGATTAAAACCCAACATTCTCCCACTTGGTCCAACTTGTCTTAAGCACATCAAATCTTCTTTTGAAAACATACTTATAGTATAGATATATATAGTTTCAAAAGGACTCTTGAAGATTTGACATCTTGGGTATACACCTGAAGAGAAAAACACGGTATGCGCGCGCACGATAAAACAAAACTACACACCATTCCAATTAACGGAATCTTAAAGGTTCAAGAACAGTAAATCAAATGACATGAGTCATGGCGGCAAATGCATTCAATTACACACCACCTTCTATGTACCACAATGCCACCAACTTACTACAATTGAACATCAAATATGGAACTGTAGACAAACTCAAACATAATGTTTATCTATTGGTCACCACTTAAATATACAATCTGCCAACCAAAATCCATAACTAACATGTATACAATGGAAAATGCAGAAAGTGATAGAAGAATCACAACATATCGAGAGAACTGACAAGACCCATCCGAATCACATGACTACAAAAAGTGCTAGCAGGTAGTCCTTTCGTGAGTGGGTCAGCAACCATAAGATCCGTTCCGATATGTTCTATAGACACTTCTTGATTCTTCGCTCTGTCTCTAAGAGCAAAATACTTAATGTCTAAGGCTCTACCACCTTTGGACGCCTTATTGTTCTTAGAGAAGAAGACCGCAGCGGAATTGTCACAATATATCCTGATAGGTCTGGAGACGAAGTCAATAAATGATAGACCTGTAAACAGATTCCGCAACTGGATGGCATGTGCACTAGCCTCAAAACAAGCAATGAACTCAGCTGCCATCGTGGAAGCCACTGTAATACTCTGCTTCTCACTGCACCAAGTGATACATCCTCCTGCTAGGAGAAAGATGTATCCTGTAGTGGACTTCCTCAAATCAAGGCAGCCGCCAAAATCAGCATCAGAATAGGCAACGACCTCTAGCTGATCTAACCTTCTATAAGTGAGCATGAAATCTAATGTGCCCTTAAGATACCGCATGACTTTCTTGGCAGCTTTCCAATGATCCATGCCTGGGTTGCTCTGGTACCTGCTGAGCATACCCACGGCAAAAGCTATATCTGGACGTGTACAAGTCTGAAGGTACATCAAGCTCCCAACGGCTGAAGCATATGGGATAGACTCCATCTGCTTCCTTTCCAAGTCGTTCCTGGGACACTGTAATTCACTGAATTTATCACCTTTTACAATGGGTACTTTATCGGGTGCGCAGGACTGCATGTTGAACCTTTCCAAGACCTTTGAGATGTAAGCCTTCTGAGAGAGACCAAGAGTGTCTGAGGGTCTATCTCTAGTGATTTCAATGCCCAAAACATAGTGGGCATCACCCATATCTTTCATCTCAAAGTTCTTAGAAAGAAAAGCTTTGGTTTCGTGCAACAAACCAAGATCACTGCTGGCAAGCAAGATGTCATCCACATACAAAAGCAAGACAATGAAACTACTCCCACTGATCTTTAGGTACAAACATTCATCAATAATGTTTTCCTTAAACCCAAAAGACAGTATGATTTCATTAAACTTTATAAACCATTGGCGGGAGGCTTGCTTAAGTCCGTAAATGGATTTCCTTAATTTGCATACCAAGTGTTCTTTACCTTCAGCACGAAACCCTTGAGGTTGCTCCATGTACACTTCTTTATCTAGGTCCCCATTGAGAAAAGCCGTTTTCACATCCATCTGATGTAACTCAAGGTCAAAATGAGCTACCAAGGCCATGACTATTCTGAATGAGAGTTTCTTGGAAACTGGAGAGAACGTCTCATCATAGTCAATGCCTTCCCTTTGAGTGAAACCCTTAGCTACCAATCTGGCCTTATATCGTTCAACTTTGCCTTTAGCGTCCACCTTAGTTTTGAATATCCATTTACATCCAACAAGTTTGGACCCTTTAGGCAAGTTAACGAGATCCCAGACTTGGTTTTAGCCATAGAGTCAAGCTCTTCTTTCATGGCTTCAAACCAATAGGCAGATTTTTCACTCTTCATGGCTTGTGAAAACGTCACTGGATCATCAATGTCACCCCTGTCTACACTATCCTCCTGTAGGTATACTATGAACTCATCAGATATGGCAGGTCTCCTGACTCTTTCAGATCGACGCAATGTTGGCCCCTGATCCGCCTGAGGAGGTGGTTGGTCAACAACAGCGACATCTTCTGGCTCTGGAGCAACCTGGGGTGGACCAACTGCAACTATTTGCTCCCCTAGGATTTCATTCCGAGGAATGAATATGGGAACAAGGTTGTCAGTTGTTACAGGTGTTTCAACCTGATCCTGTAACTCCTCAAAAGAAATCTCTCGAGAAGGTCCACTCCCACTAACTCCGCCATCTTCAAGGAACCTTGCCTTATCTGTTTCTATAATGATGGGAACATGGGATGGGCAATAGAATCTATACCCTTTCGATCTCGCTGGATAACCAATGAAGAATCCACTGGTTGTTCTGAGATCAAAAGCCTTTTCCTGTGGACTGTATGGTCTAGCCTCAGCTGCACACCCCCACGTGCGCATATAGCTCACAGAAGGTTTCCTACCACACCATAACTCATAAGGAGTCTTAGGCGCAGCCTTCGTAGGAACCTTATTCACAATGTGAGCAGCTGTCTTAACGGCTTCGCCCCACAAGGATAAAGGAAGGGTAGAATGACTTAACATTGCCCTGACCATTTCTTTAAGCGTTCGATTCCTTCTTTCTGCAACCCCATTCTGGTATGGGCTGCCAGGAGTAGTGTACTGAGGTACAATACCCTCTTCTTTAAGGAATTTAGCTAATAGACCAGGCCTTTGTCCCATCTCAGTATACTTGCCATAGTACTCGCCACCTCTATCAGACCTGACTATCTTGATTACTTTCCCTGATTGTTTCTCTACTTCCTTCTTGAAATCCTTAAAGACATTAAAAACATCTGCCTTTTCAAGAAGTAAATAGAGATACATGAATCTAGAATAGTCATCTATAAAGGTGACAAAGTACCTCTCACCAGTCAGACAGGGTGGAAAAGGACCACAGATATCAGTGTGAATTATTTCTAAAATTCCAGAACTCCTTGTGGCATCTTTATTAGGCGTGTGTGTTTGCTTTCCTTTAATGCAATCAACACATGTCTCGAAGTCAGTGAAATCCAGAGTGTGTAACACTCCTTCTCCCACTAACCTTTTGAGCCTCTTAATGGAGATGTGTCCTAATCTCCTATGCCACAACATGGATGAATTTTCATTAACTCTACCACGCTTGTTGCCAATAAGGACCGAAGTATGCAGGGTGTTATGAGATTGTTCAATCGCATTGCTGAGACACAATTTATACAAACCATCAGATATAGAACCAGTACCAATAACAATAGAATCCTTTATTAATTCAACTGAAGAGTTTCCAAGTTTGACTTGAAAACCTTTTGAATCAAGTCTTGATACTGAAACCAAATTTCTACTAAAAGATGGTACATAAAAAGTGTCTTCTAAATCTAGAACAAATCCTGATTCCATAACTATCCTATAAATTCTTACGGCCTTGACTTGTGAGCGCGTCTTATTTCCTGAAAAGATGCTCCGCTCACCCTCATTCGGAGGCCTTTGGAAAAGGAATCCCTGCATAGAAGTAGCAACATGCACAGTAGAACCTGAGTCAATCCACCATGTACTCTTTGGAACATTAACTAAATTAGACTCATAGCAAACATAAGATGAGAGATTACCTTTCTTTTCAAACCATGCCTTCCTTTTCAGACAATCTTTCTTAACGTGTCCAGGTAACTTGCAGAAGAAGCACTTGTCATTTTTACCTTTTGACTTGTCCTTCTTCTTGCCCTTCTTCTGGACACCCTTCTTCTTCTTTCCTGGCCCACTTTTCACTTTATGAGAGGTAAACAAAGCAACATTGTTCCTCTCTCCTCTCAACCTCTCTTCCTCCTGGACACACATGGTCATCAATTCATTGACTGACCATTTAGCCTGATGTGTGTTGTAGGAGATCTTAAATGCCTCATATTCGCTAGGCAAAGAGTTGAGAATGAAATGGACTAGGAAAGTGTCTGAAATAGTAACCTCCATGGCATTCAGTTGAGCAGAAATATCTCTCATGATCATTATATGCTCTCGAACACTACCACTAGTGTATTTCATTGAGGACAGTTTAGCCATTAGAGTACTGGCTTTGACCTTATCAGAACTAATGAACTGTTCCTCAATAGCCTTAAGAAATCCACTAGCAGTAGTCTGATCTGGGATAGATCCCTTAATGTTCTGTCCAACGTGTCCCTGAAGGAACAAAAGGCAGAGACGATTGGACTTTTCCCATTTTTCATAATGAGTCTGCTGTTCCAATGAGCTTTCTGGAGTAGGTGGAGCCGGCATAACCTCACGTAATGCTAAGTCTAAGTCCATGCAGCCTAGAGCAAATTGTACCCTTTGTTTCCACTCAGTGAAATTAGTGCCATTCAGGTACGGCACACTAGCATTAAATGGTGCAAACAAAGGAGAAGCAGCTGAAATAAACAAACACATGCTCACATATAAGGCAATGGAACTAAAATATTGCAAGTAATGAGGCAAACAAATATGCAAAGTAATTCAACAACATAAAGAGAACTACTTTATCAAGTCGTCCGATAACTTCATGGACGAACCCCCCGAATTAACTTAAGTGATAAAACTAAAACTTATAAACATTTTGATATCAAGAGAGAGTACCTTTGGGTACATAACTCTCAAGAATCGCCATGTAAATAAATTTTATTTTATCCTGCTCATGACATGAAAATAAATACTCCTTTGGGAGTTAAATTTACAACCAAGTCATGAACACAAGTATTTGAAATCATTTTAATTTCTTAACGAGTTTATTTTATTATTCTCCATGCATAAGGTCACTTTGGTGATCTACTTACACACTTTGAATACTAAAACATCCTCCCCCAATTAAAATGATAACAAATATCTAAATGCTCATCAATAATGCTATTTAAAACTTAATATGGTATGATTTTATCAATCCTCGTGATTAGTGCCACTTTGGTGGTCAAACTAATCAGTTAGAAATCAAAATTTACCACGAAACTACATAATAGCATTAATAAACACATAACATGAGCAAAAAGGACATAAACACAATAATTAATGCAATCTTAAGTGGAGATATTCATACATAATTAAAAACTGTAAAGAAGACAAATAATCACAAGAATATCTCCTAAACTTACAGCAATAATTATTGATTCTTAAACAACATTAATCATGCTTAAAACTACATTAAAATGATTACTTAACAAGTTTATAGCATGCTGTTACATATATGTCATTTTTCTGTTTGCAGAAAGAAAACTGAATTGCAAACATAGTCTGAACAGTTTACAGAAAAGTCCTGAATTGTAAACATACTTTGCAGTTTGCATGAATAATCATAAATTGCAAACATATCCGTTTTAATTTGCAGAAACAACTTAAATTGCAAATATATCCGTTTCTATTTGCAGAAATAACTAAAATTACAAACAGATTATCAAAATTGTGTATGTATCCAAACAGATTTAAAATATGATCTTTTATCCTTTAAAGATCACTAATGGGCCTAAAATGGGCCCAGAAATATGGGCCAAAGATCCAGAACTTAATAGATCAATTAAATGACCATTAGTGAATTTTAAAGGATAAAAAATAACTAAAGGACTTTAAATTAAATGATTTTAAATCTTTTTAACTTAAAGGATACATATACACAAACGGATATAAACGGATGCGGGTCCGGTTCTTAATGGATTAACGGATTCGATTTGGGTTAGAATAACGGATTCGGGTTGAATACTTAATCGGATCCGAATTCGGGTCTTAATGACATCCAAACGGATATCGTACCCAGAATTCGAATCTAAAACCCGTTAACTAATATCCGTTAAGGAATGATCAAATGGATCCGTATTTGGGTCTTAATAAGATCCTAACGGATCTAATACCCAAAATAGGAGCCAAATGATCTTTAACCAAGATCCGTTACGGATTTAAAATCCAACCCAAATAAAATCCAATAATTTCCTAAATACAAAGTTTCCTAAACTTAATGGTTTCTTAAACCCATCATCTTCAACCTCCCAAAAAGGAAGGTTAGGGTTTAGAAACTCCAATTTAAGGAAACCCAAATTTTAGAAAATCCAGATTTAGGAAACCGCCGCCGGAACCCAAAAACCCGCCGGAAACCGGCCGCCGGAACCCGCCCCCTGCGCGGCAGCCCGGCGCGGCCAGCGCCGCCGCGCCGCCGGACGCGGCCCTGCACGCAGGGCCCCCCGCGCCGCCGCGCGGCCAGCGCCGCCGCGCGCAGGGCCCCCCGCGCGGCCGCCGGCCCCAGCGCACCGCGCGGGCCTGCGCGGCCGCGGGCGCCGCGCGCGGCCCCGCGCAGGCCTGCGCGGCCGCGGGCGCCGCGCGCAGGCTGCGCCCGCGCGCGGCCCGCGCGCGGGCCGCGCACGGCCCCGCGCCGGCCAGCGCGGCCGCCCGCCGCGGCGGGGCGTGCCGCGCCCGCGCAGCCGGCGCTGCCGCGCTCGGCCGCGGCGGTACGCCGGCAGCCGTCCGGCCGTTCGGCCGTTCGGCCGTCCTGAAATTTTTTTTTTTTTTTTAAACAAAACCGGGAAGAATCCCGTAAATCGGAGCCCCAAAATTCCGACACGGGCTCTGATACCACTTGTTGGGAATTTTCGAAATACCTGGAGCGGAAGCCATCCCTAACGCAGAGGAAGACGATGCCGGAGTCGATCCCCACGCGCAGCGGACCTCGAACAAGAACGCACGAACTCCGGACAGGAAGACGGTGTAAACCCACGCACTGTCTCCACTGGTTTCCTCTCTCTATTCGTCTTAATGCGTATGCCTTAATGGGGAGTCACAGGCTTCTTTTATAGAGATGAGGGACCAGTCCCGTTCTTACTTCTAACAGGATCCTACCCATTACAGGATCCTTATTGGGCGCCTAATGGGTTAAGCCCAATCATATTCCATTAATTGGATGCCTAATGGTGTGCAAGTGTGCAGCCCAGTAAACACAAGTGGACCACTAATTGGATTAAAACCCAACAAAGTCAACATCTGGGCAGCGCTTGAACGGACAAACCCTGCAAAGCTGCAACCCAATTTACGGCAGCAACCGAACCACATGCAACTCAAATATAATAGAACCAGATTACTTACTTTATCTTTATCTTTATAATACGTGATCATATGAAGAGATATCGTCGTGCAAAGCTGTTGCGCACACCAGCTTTGAACGTGTAACAGGGAACACCAGGAGGATCAGAAGCAGTAACTCCAAGATTTGGATCTTTGGGCAGGGAGAAAAACTTGATGCACATAAGTATATATGTGACTAAAAAAATATCTATCTCAGGACTCACGTTCCATTAATTTGTCATAAACTTTTCTAATGAACACACGGAACATAATGTAATAATTATTCTGTGATAATTCGATCTGTTAGTGGAAAGTTTTCTTAAGTTCTTCTATAAGCAGATTTGTTCCAGAGAGAATAAAAATTTCATCCGCCAACGTACTAAAAATTGCATAAGCCGGATGCGCGCGATAGAAAATATTGGCAAGATCATTACAAACAAGCATATGGATTCGCAGAATTTCACCGCCAAATAGGGTTTAAGTCGCAGGTACCTTTAGCCATCTACACAACCATAAAACTGATCATATTTCCCTCTCTTCTTCATGTATGTGAGAGGAGGATTATGTTTTGATAATCCAATTTCTTGTTTACTATATACATGACGTGCAGCTGTAAAAGGAAAAGAGAAAGACTCGATGACTTCGGAAGTCCTTTGGACAATATCAAAGATAAACTTTATTAATATAGCATGAAATCTATACTTTATTAACGATGGCACGGAATTACGCCATTTTCTTAAAAGTTTATTCAAATCCCAACAATGTCCTTTTTTTTTTTTCTTAATCGGAGAAATTTCTGCACGAATGACCAGTTTAACGGCTATGCGGATACGACAATTTCATTTTCCAGACAAATGACTGCTTACCTCCGACACTGGCACCAGAATTTAGATCTCAAGGGTCCCACCACAAGATCTCAACAAATATAAGAGACAGGAAGCGAACTCATGGCCTCATAAAAAAAAGAAGGGTTGATTTCATATTACTTACTCTTGTATGTCAAATTTCAAAAATGTCATATTTATATATATTATCATACATATAATATTTACAATATTAAAATTATCATTCTGATGTCATACTGATATCTATAAATATTGGATATATACCATTAAAATAGCATATGTGATACATAGATATGTTATCTTACAAGGACATATAAGATAGAATGACAATATATGAAAGAGTAATACTTGCTGCACAACTAAGTTGTGCAGCAAGTCCAGTCACACTGCACAATTTCTTGTGGTTGGGCCACGTGAATAATTAGTCAACTGGACGAGTTGACATGACTATCCCCATAATATTTGGATCGACAAATGCCGTTTTTAATTGACAAATATATATTACGATTGACAAATATAGGTTTCGATTGACAAGTACGATTTTTGATTGACAAATATAATTTTTGATTGACAAATATAATTTTCGATTGACAAACACCAGTATTTGTCAATCAAAAATTGTATTTGTCAATCGAAATATATATTTGTCAATCGAAATTTGTATTTGTCAACCGAAATTTGTATTTGTCAATCTAAAATCGTATTTGTCAATCAAAACTATATTTGTCAATCGAAAACTGTATTTATTAATCATAATATGTATTTGTCAATCGAAAATGACATTTGTCAATCTAAATATTATGAGGGTGACCATGTCAACTCGTCTAGTTGACTAAATTAGTCACATGGCCCAACCACAAAGAGTTGTGCAGTGTGATTAGACTTGCTGCACAACTTGATTGTGCGGTAAATATTACTCTGTATGAAAATAGGCCTTGCTTTAATATTTAACATACAAGACAAAAAAAAGAAAACGTTAGCAACTTTTTGTTTTGAGCCATAGCATCATATCACCATCGTATCACCTCGCTTGTACGAGTATCCATACACTCTTCGTATTGTGTTGTACGGACTTAAAGCTTATGGTCGCGTAAAATTTACGAGTTGTACGAGTTTCAATTTTTAGTGATCTTTTGGTGACCGACCACAAAAGCATACAAGAGGCAACAGTATAGTAAATGGAATGAGATTATGTCTGGATTGTCCAACGTCTTCAAACACATAAAATTGAGTTATATGTGTATTATATACGTCATTTTTAAAAATAAATGACTCATATATCTTTGTATAATTCAGTTTCATATGTCTAAAAGTATTAGACAGTTCAAACATATAAAGTCCAGAAGATCTCGTTCTATAGTGGATGTTAACTTCTCACGGAACTAGAAAAAAACGCACTATGTTACACATGGATAGGACGCAATTGCGGTCCAAATTGCAAGGTCTGCAACCGCTCCATCCAGGATTTAATTCCAACGAGCATGCGTGTAACTCAAGTCCCCCTTGTAAATCCTCAAGTGGCATGAATCCTTGTACGATGACGTATTAATATTATTCGGAAGGTTGTCACAACCTTCTATTGACAAAGCATCATCAGCCATTCTATTTATATTTAGACATCATATTTTATAGGAGTTTTTGCAAATAATCTCCTAAAATACGTTATATTAGTAGATAATTCTATTAACGATTCATATTTGTATATAACCTCTTTAACTTGGATGGTATTTACGTATAACTCATTTGACCATATAATTTTGTTTTGAATTTCATTTGAGTTACTCCACATAAAGAAGAAATAATTTTTTATGTTAAATATATACAACAAACTTATGAGTAGATGTTTGTATGATTTTTTTTGTGAGATGCATATATTTTAATTGAAAATGTTTTTCATTTAATAGCTTGCACATATTCTATGTAAATAACAATATTTTAATTTAAGTGAAATTCACAGTAAAATCACATAGTTGAAGGGGTTATATGGAAATAACATCATAGTTGAAGGAGTTATATGCAAATACAAATCATACAAAGAGTTATCTACATATAAGACATTCTTTAGGGGTTATTTACAAAAACTCCAATTTTATAAAAAAGAATCTTAATTATTCATTTATGAATAATTACCTCATCTTCTCAATTTCAGCCTCTCATATGAGCAATGCTAGCGGTGACCTGGAAATGTTATCCAATTTGTTTACCCCCTCAATAGAAGTACACGGGTTAAGGGTTTCTTTGCAAAATTATCTGAGAGTAGATTAATGATGAGAACATATTCTCGTGTTCACCCACGTCAGCCGGATAAGAAAATCGGGAAACATTTCCCCTTCGTGTGGCATTTCCCCTCTCATATAACACCACTGGGGAGCGGAAGTAGAAGAGCAGATACGGAAACCTCCTCATTAATTTACACTCCGGGATGTTATAACAGGTGGATCAATAGGATAGAATGGAGTACAAGCAACACGGAGCAAGTGAAATGGAGGATCTCAATCCCCTAACAAGATCTATTCACCATTCAGTACTCCAGATTCGGCAAGCCCAGGAATACCAACTCCGGCCCATTCAATTTTGACTCCACCAACTTATGTAAAGAAGATAACTGCTGAAGCACCTGGGAGACCTGTGTATGTTAAACAAGTCAAGTTTATTAATGTGCTTTCCCTGAACTCTCCATTCAAAGCTCATTGGTATGTTACCCTCTCCCCCTTCTTAAACGCCAGCTAAATGTTGCTAGCTAGACTTGCCTTTCTTCAACGCACACAAAGCTAAGGCGTTCTTTAATTTGTTCAGCAACCTCTCCCACAGCATATATGATTCTTCCTACTAAATCTCATGTATCTCTCGCTTCCTCCCTTCTGTTTCTTTGCAAGTAAATTAGACCCACAAATATATAAGCCTCCACGTCCTTACTTCCACACCTCCTTCTCTTCACCTCCACCCTGCAACAAGCAAGAGAGAGAGAGAGAGATGGGGAAGGGCCTCCACAGGTCGCTCCAAATCTACCTCTCCAAGCTCAGAAGCCTTCCCACAGCAGACCCAAGCCAGGACTCAAACAACACCACCGCCACCACCAGCTGGCTCCTCTCTGCCTGCAAGTACCCCAAGACTCCATCTTTTGCCGCCGACCGCCACCACCCACGCCGCCACCCCCCCGGCCACGATGGCGGTCGTCACGGTAGCCACGCCGCCACTCTCTCGGACGTGGACCGCTTCCTCTTCGAGAACTTCAACTCCCTCTACACCACCCAAGACGACGACGACGACCCCGTCGACGCCGCCGCAGCCGCCGCCCTCGAGGACTACCTCGCCGACGACTGCGAGTGCTCCTCTCCGCCACGGAGGCACCTGGACCCCCCTCCCGACGTCCGCGCGTCGCGGCGCTTCTTCGTGTCCCCGGGCACCTCCAACTCCCTCCTGGAGGGGACCCGGCCGAGCGCCGGCTCCTCCACCTCCTCCTCCTCCGCCTCCCCCTCCACCTCCTCCTCCACGGCGACGGTGACCCAGCCGCCGCCGGCCGTTCCCGGCGGCGTCGTTGCGGTGACGACCTTCTCCAAGGACCCCTACGAGGACTTCCGGCGTTCCATGCAGGAGATGGCGGAGGCGCGCCACGTGGACCCCCGCGAGCCTTTGGATTGGGACTTCATGGAGGAGCTCCTCATCTGCTACCTCGAGCTCAACGACCGGAGCGTCCACCGCCACGTCATCCGCGCCTTCACCCACTTTGCCATCGCTGCCCCGCGCCGGACCCCCCGCCGCGCGCCGGTGGGTGGCGGAGGAGGAGGAGGCCGAGGGAGGAGGCGTAACGTTATAGAGTGAGTGACACAAGGATTTGTGGCGAGGTCCCATTGGCCTGGCGCATTGAGCCGTGGCGTAGGGGACAGACACAGGGAGCATTTATTGAAGGCTTCGCGGAGGCGCTTCAACGGCGCCGCACAAAAAGGTAAACGGGTGGCATAACTGGTGTGCGTTGGTCGGATTTTAATAGTGGGGCAGGAAAAGAGGCTAGTGAACGTTAAGCCTGTGAATCTGGGATGGTCACATGGGAGTAAATATTTTATCCATTCTTTGGTAGAATTATGCGATTTATAAAGTTTGGTGGTCTCATGGGAAGGGCTAGCTGCTGTTCTAGGTTAGGTGTGGGACTAACATGACAGGCAATCAGGTGCAATGAACGTCTTTTGTATCATGTGTCTGACTTCTTGATCATATATTTGAGGATCGTTAGATGCGTAAAAATATATAATTTGCAAAAAAAAATAATAATCTTAAATCTGAAAGCATCACTAGAGTATATGCGAAAGACTTATTATTGTGTGGAAAGATTCTCATTTAAAAAAAAAATTCAGTGATCTTACTAGAAATTGAATCTACATACCTAGCCAACTAAATTATATGTGCGGAATGTACGACCAATGGAGAGGACTAATGTGTTCTATACGTCTTGTTATCATGGAGTTACTTCATTTGCCTTTGTATACGGTGTCTAGAGTCAACAATACGATCCTCACAGTTACAACAAAGTTCTTTTTTGGCATCGAATTGCACTTAAACATAATGTGTAGAGGTTTTTTTTCTTTTATACTTTTTGCGGACATGTCACTCTTGTACATGATATTCATTGAGTTTGATCCACCTAAAAGTACTATAAAAACTGTCTAACTTGTCTCAAATTTTAACATGACAAATCTGTCTAAGGGGCGGGAGGTGATTGTGATGGCATCAGATGGTTTGAAGACTACATCTCCATAAACTTATTCTCTGTACCGTTGTGTGAAAATATTTGCAGCCTAGTTCATGCATGCTTTGGATTTTTTATTTTTTATTTTGGTTTGTTTTCTTGTTAACCAACAAGTCTATAAGCATAGAGTAAAGCTCAACCACTTCCTTAGTTATGAACATGATAGAAGAATGACCGAGGACGACGGAGGGCAATGCCGGTGAGTCACATGAACTCATGAAGTGCAGTGTAGTTTAGGCTCTTCCTCTTCTTTAGAAAGTTTGACTGGTCGCATTAACAAAAAAAATATATTAACGCCGAGCGTTTTGTTTGGGCTAATAACGTGAGATGGAATAGAAGCCTAGAGGCATTCCACGGGCTTCTTGCGAAAACCACCGCACTGCACCTGGCAAGGTTGACTTTGTTCATGGGGATCTCCAAAGCCAGGGTCTAGAGACAGCATTGTTGGGATTTGTTTCATAATATCTTTTTGGATCTCATTCATTAGATTTAATTTGGTGCGTTTTTAATATTCGCAAGGTCTAGGGTAAATTAATTATTTGACCATGAAAAGTAGGTAAAATATCATTCATGTCTAATCTCTTTGTGTAAAGACACACTAATTAAGATCCACGATCCACAAATGAGATCTAAAAGATTTCATCTCCATATATTACTAACATCCGTAGCCAAAAGAATGATACACAAGTATCAACTCTCGATTCCCGGATCCAGTCAATTGATAACAGTAAGTTTTCATTCTCCGACAAGGCCAACTTTGTTAACCTTTACACTGGGTCCTAGAGCAAACAAATGAGTTCGATTAATGCTTGTATTTATATTCAATTTTGTTGCATGTACCTGTATATTTTATAGAACTCTTGTAAATATATTATTCTTGAGATTATATTTATAGAATCGTTAATCTCACTTTCATATTATCTTTAGTAACGTCACTGCATCACGACGCACGTAAAGATGGCCCGACAATCGTCATCCTTAATCGTTAAATTAGTTTAACATTTAGATGAAGAAATGTTAATTTCCACGAAAAAAAGCTCTTTGGACCAACACATTATGAGGGAGAGAAATAGAAAGAGAGTTGAAGAAAGAATAAGAGTATTTAAAACTTTTGAGGGTTTTTTTAGTTCTTAATCTCTCTAATCTACTCAATTAGAGAAACTCACTGTAACCTTTGTATTCAGGCAAAGCTCTCTATAATCTCACTTTATTTTAAAAATCCCATTTTATGGAGTTTTTTCTTAAATATTTCAAAATATTTATGGACTTTTTTCAAAAAAAATTGTGGCATGTTTAAAGTAAAAATGAGATTACAAGAAAGTTTTACTAAATAAGGAAGTTACGATAAACTTTTCCCAAATTCAATAGATTAGAGGGACTAATAGTTAAAAAAAAACTCAAATCCTTTTTTTTACTTTGATTAAAAAGCCAACCATGATTAGATAAAATATTTTTGCTCAACAGTAACAGACATGACGAAAACGACATCTTTGAAAGTTTTGTGATCCAACGAGATCATTAAAAACAATACAAAAGTGAAATGAAATTTTCTGTAAATAAAAAAAAAAAACTAAGAAGATATACTTTCAAAAATCTCTAGAATACTAGTAGGACAAGGTGTGAACCTTACGCTTAAGCAATAGTCATGGTTCAATTCTAGCTTTAGATGACATTTTGTACAAAAAGAAGTTGTAAAATAACTTTGAATCAACCAGTTTTCATGTATACAAGACTAAAACTGCAGGTTTTTAACCAACCCTCTGTTTTCTCAAAAATGATTGTTTGTGAAACCACATTGGAAAGGCTGGTGGTTCTATTCTCTTCTACACGACTATCCAGTCTGGTCAGGTTTTCAGAACACGCATACCTATGTATATTGAAAAGTATTAGGTTGCATGTTACCGTGATGGGTTATCGAACCATCTGCCTAAGACAGTTGGTTCATCTACTTCCCTTGAAAAAGGAAGGTCTCAGGTTCGAATCTTGTTGGGCCTAAAAACCCCCAGCCATACAGTACCCTAGGTGTTGTTGGGATATTTATCTCTTAGTCTGTGGGATTATTTCTTCAGAAATCAGACGGACCTGAAAATGTCGCCTAATTAGGCGGATCTTTCGACCGAGTCAGAATTATCTCTATCTTTAGAGGATGATCTCGGGTTCTCGATTAGAATCCCGGTCACTTGTAAATAGCTATACATAACCGGCCTCTAGCCCCCTTCAAAAAAAAAAAAAAAAAGTTCAGCTGTCTGATCACGGATGCCCTTTCTAAGACCATCCAGGGCACCAGGGCATCCTTTTGCATATGGGCATCACATGCTATTTCCGTGTCTCTTCAGTTTCAAAGTCAGTCTCAAAGCCGTGAAAACATGATGACACCTCGTCACTTTTTTTTTTCTTTTCTTTTTGATCTATAACACAACGGTAAAGGACGAATCCCAGCAACCAGTCCATCAGGAAATGACCCTCGGAGAACAACACCGTGCCCAACCAAGCAGAAAAACCCGTCGAAAAAAACCTGCCCGACCCGCTCACCCCCGCGAACGTCGAGCACCCAACCTCCTCCCCCCAGGGAGGACGTCCAATGGGGAGCCCCACTGGGCCACACCCGCACGGACGATTACACCTCGTTATATCAAGACCCATACCCCGCTAACTAGATCGACAAGGACGGGCTTGATAAAGTTTTAATCTCAATTATGACCTTGGATGGAAACTTGACCCACAAGAATCAAATAGATCTCTAAGTGAGTGATAATTTCAATTATGAATTATAGATCGTTCAAGGATGGAACTTAATCACTTACCATCAGAGATTCATAATTGCCTGGGCCAATGGGCAACTATTTAAATAACGTCTCACACTTCAAACATGCAACAATTCTATCGTGAGTTCAAGGATTAGAGGTAGAGATCTCAAGTCTATATGTGCAGCAGATACCGACTTGACTCCATGCAGATGCTACAGGAGCACAGATCAGGAACACTTGAAAAGTTTGGTCCTACGGTCCTACCACATGCACAGGTTTTCTAGAAAACTTGATCATGATATTGGACGTGCCAAAATCAGGATCCGAAGATGATCAGTCCGTACCTTTTTGGTCGTCTAAAGTTTGTGAATTGCCAAAAGTTTATTATCACCGGGTTTGACACAGCACTTTCGCACTTCTATTTAGTTATTTTTTGTAAAAGTTATTAAATCTTGAAAATCATTTATGTAGTATTTTATTTATATTTTAGCTTCCAATCAAAAGCTACAATGGTAAAACTTTCAAGATTAGAGAAAAAAATGAAGTTGTTATAAAAAAAAGTTGACTTTTATAACAATCAAAAATTAATTATAATCTCAATCCCTCAACTCACTCTATATAAAACGTAGTAAGTCAAAAGTAGCTTTCAACTAGAAATTTTGTCAAATACATCCTACAATCATCTGGAAGACCTGTGAGTGCAACAGATTTTGCACTACCCCAAACGCACTCATAGTGCAAACCAAGAACAACTGCACAACCGGTAATGTAATTGGCCCACAGTTCACCTGAAAACTTGAACCAAAATACAAGAAACATCCAGCATTAACATTTTATTTTGGGTAAAAGGTGTTGGCATCTATTCTTAAGACATTGCCAGAAACACTTGTTTAGTACTGCTCATATACCATTGAAATCGTGCCAGTGAAGGGGTGAAGGGGGGGGGGGGGGGGGGGGGAAAGAAAAGGTTTCCCTGTATTGGTATACCTGACCAGTCTATAGTTTTGCTGACTATACCTGTGAAGACAAAACGAGTCAGCTCACAAAATCGAGTGTAATACCCAGTGCCTATTAGTTTTACCCTGCAGCGGCAAATACTTCATGAACTTCAGATTTTCCTGACAACTCATTTGCTGCAACAGAACACTCCTTTTTGGGCTCCAAAAGCATCTCAATTTCTTGATCTTTGCCTGACATGTTTACTCCCCCAGAATCTGTAATGATGTTCGGGTTATAGTCAGTGTTCCGTGTTGGCCTTTCTCTCAACCTTTTCTTCATATCTGCCTGTCCCATGTCATGTGCCACAGTTCTGTTGCTTGCTGCATTCGCCCCCCGGTTCAAGCTCATGACGTCTTTGACCCTAAAGCCATTCTGGTTTACAGTAGATCTCAGCCGAGTCTGCCTTGAAGGCTCAGCTGTTTCCTTCACCAAGTTACCAAAATTGTTCTGGGCGTCATTGTCACTGTAGGAATCATGGTGCTCATAGTCAACTTTCTCATTGTAGTCTTCATCTTCATCATCACTGAGCAAATAGTTCTCATCATTGTCGAGCTCCTCGGTACTGGTCTGAATCTCGTTCTCTGCAGGACCTTGATCCAAGTTCTCAGTTTGGAAGCACGTTGCAGCGGCTACATCTTCACCATGTTTATCATCATCCTTCTTTAAGCCATCCTTTTTTATTTTCCTAAACCACAATTCAAGAAGGTAACAAACATTTAGCATGACCACTATGATAATTTAATCTAACAGGTGAAGGATGACCCATCCCTTGACACCAAAATATAATTAACACCCCATACAAAAGGTTCTCGAGTCATTTGAACAAATGAATGCAATTTGCAAAATGTCATTCAGATATCACCCATCATTTTTCTTGTTTCTAAGAGAACCTTTTCTAAATACGCTTGCCTTATCAAAAAGAAATAGAAAAGCTGTTACAAACATAAATAAAAGACAAACAGCTTATCAGTGTAAATAGATGATCTTCCATTTCTCCTTTTCTTAATGTAGAGAGAAATTATAGAAGTTGATACACCTATCATAAAGCCAACAATTCAAATTAGGAAAGTACAACGTATCACAAAAAGAAAGGGGAAACGGCCAAATCCTAGATAGCAGTGCCTCAATCCTCCTAATATTTTAAATAACAACTTTTACTGCAAACCATGCTGCAAAATGACTGCATTTGCAGACTCATGAAATAGGAACTCTGTACACACATGAAGCAAAAATTAGATGCAGGACATAAATATAATTTATTCCAAAGATGTCTGTACCATTGCAAACTCAAACAAGCAAACAAAATCCCCATGCCTTCAAACAAACATAGATGAGAACATGCGAAGGGCATATGTCAAGTAAACAAAATTTTAAATGGTTTAAACCAAGATGGTCACAAAGACAACTTACTTTGCCTCCTGTATAGCCTCATTGATGGATCGATCATAGTCATCTGCAGGCAAGGAACCAATTAGGATGTAAACAAAAATGATACACAAAGGATCATCAAGATAAAAACCTATAGCAAAATTATAATACGAAATGGACCATTTTGTTGTTCAAGAAAATTGCTCGATTGTGAGGCAGGTTATATGTTGGCTAAAGGTCAAAACAGAAGCTTGAGCACTATTTCTCACATCCACAGAGAAAAACATATTTCGAGCCTGTACATATTAAACAGAAGATTATGCAGGTAGAAAATGAGCCCTTCTTCCCTGGTACATGGAAAATATAATAATGTGCCTGCACATAAGTGAGTATCTCAGCGACAGATTTTAATTACCATGTAGATCATGGCCATGACAAACACGGAACACAGGATATAATTGATGTTAAAAATATGTAAGGGATAATAATGTTCAATGGAAAAAGTGACAAGTGGAATGTGCACGCAATGAACATGAAAACAACGAAGGGCACAGGTGTCATGGATATTCTCTTTAATCCTATAAACAACATCCTCCTTCCAACCCCACCCTCGCCCCTGAAAGTCCTGCACAGCCTGCAAAACAACAATGAGCGGATTCCACATGCCCTTACCAGAATAGATCTCAAGAAAGTTGTGTTTTCAAGATCGTCCAAAAAGATAAATGTTACAGTGGAATTGCTTTTAAACATGAACCTTCAAGGATTTGATGCATGGCACACTTGTTAACTGAATGTTGTAAGGGTATAAAACACTAATTTACGTCAACTACCATACACAACCCCTAAAAACTCGATCTGCTGCATGTGTTTGTACGGGGTACTTTACTTTGGTGGGCAAACATGTCTTCATTAAGAAACTTAACCACAGCATGCTATCAAGATGTCTTGTCAGCCTATGGGATACAGACAACTTGTTGGAGTCACAAGAGATGCTTTTATCAGTAATAAGCATCTTTCAGGAAATCCGTACATAACCTCCTTTAACTTCTCTGCGAGCAAAGACACCTAAGAAAAGGTGCCTTATTTCTTCAGTTTGCACAACATATACTTCACTCAAACCACAATGAGTTTACTATGTCATGTGGACAAGATAAGGAACCATCCACCGATGCTGGCATATGGAAGACAACAATTGGAACCTCTCCTCCCCCATCAGCAAATAAAAAAAGACATGAAGCCAAAAAAAAATCATAAGAACGGATTGAAGTCAACCCATCAGATAATAGGTTGGTGTTAATCCACCAGATAAGGCTGATGATTGGTCAATTAATTGGGACAATCCAGCTAAGTTCATATGGCCACAAGAGTGTACACAAAGGTCAAGGAACGAAGTTCCTAATAGATAATAATATGTCGTGGAGACATGGAATGCAGAATCGGCCGATCCCGCGTCGGATCGGCCAATTCGGCTTGGGATAGGAACCCCCCTCCCCCGGTTCCACCGATATCGGCCCGGGATCATCCAATCCTGGCCGATTCTGGCCGACTCTGGCATTTATTATTATTATTATTATTATTTAACGAAAGAGCAGTTGAGAGGAGCCAGAACAATGGCGGTCACCTATGGGCATTTGAATACAAGATGGATCCAGCATTGGTACTTGCTTCTGTTCTTGCGTCTGGTTTTTTCTTTGATTCCTTGCCACCCCATTCGTTGCAAAAGCAGCAAGTTATAGCTGTTTTCCAACAGGGGCGTACCTGTTTCCTTTTACACTCATTTTAAAATCCCTGTAAGTGGTATCAGGTTTGTATTTACATCTTTCTATCTATTCACATGCTCCATGCTCTCCCTCCTCCAGAACAAGGATGGCAGTACCGGTACCGGTACCGGTATCGGTGGGTACCGGTACCGGTACGTACCGGTCCGGTACCGGCCGGTATCGGCCCGGTACCGGTCGGTACCAGCCCAAAACCAGTCCGGTACTGGCCGGTACCGGCCCGGTACCGGTCGGTACCCACGGTACCGGTGCCGGCCGATACCGGTACGTACCGGTACGTACCGGCCGGTACTGCCATCCATGCTCCAGAATGAAAAGATGCCCTTCGAGGGTTGCACTGCTCGTATTTAATAATTAACAAGGGGACCTGATGCCATTTATTTTAGTGACCAGAGTTTATATTTATATATATGTAGTGGAGAGATGGCTTCATGAATTCAAAGGTATCTCTTAAGAGCTTAGTTGGTATATTTAAATATCAAATACCGTAGACACTCATGGTCCCCATGGAACCCGCCACGGTCACCAAAGAAGTTGGAAATGTGTTGTCAATTCTGGAGAGCCATAGCTGCAGCAGGTTAAGGCATGTGCTCTGGGTTCACTGTAAGCGATTCACTCCAAAATATAAAAAAGTTTTGGCCAATGGTAATGGAGATGATTAGAGCTAACTAAATTTATCAAGGATAATCATTCACTCATGAAAGAAAAGTATAAGGAGACAGAAACCATAAAACATATCCTGATTTTTTTCTTATTTTTTCTGATTTTTTCTGATTTTATCAATTTCTTAATTAATTTTAAACAAGGGGTTTTTGCAAATAACCCCCCAGAGAATGCCATTTTTTAGATAACCCCCTGTACGATTCGTATTTGTGTATAACCCCCTTAACTATGATGTTATTTGCATACAAGCCCCTCAACTATATGAGCACACTTTGAATTTCACTTAAATTAAAATATTGTTACTTTACATAGAATATGTGAAAGCTATTATATGAAAATATTAAAAATATCTTCAATTAAAGTGCATACAACTCATAAGAAAAATCACATAAACATCTACTCATAAGTTTGTTGTATATATTTAACATCAAAAAAAATATTGCTATTTTTATGTAGAGTAAAAATATTTTAACTCAAGTGAAATTTAAAACAAATCACATAGCTAAGGGGGTTATAAGCAAATACCACCAAAGTTAAGGGGGTTATATGCAAATATGAATCATGCAGAGGGTTATCTACAAATATGACATCTTTTGGGGGTTATTTACAAAAACCCTTTTAAATTATTTTTTAATCAGGCTGATCCAGGATCGGCCGATCCAATCCAGATCGGATCGGGATTGCCGGGTCCCCATCCAAGTACCCGACTCGACCTGGAATTCCATGAAGATGCTTCTAAATTGTTAATTTCAACATGAATTTCCTAGAATTCTTATCAGATCAGCAAAGAGATGTTCTTTTTAAATTTTTGGCAAATATAACACAGCGTTGACATTTTATCAACAAAATGTTCCTAAATAATTCATTTGAAAATAAAGATAAACCAGTTCATTTGAAAATAAAATATACAAACATACCAAATGTGTAGCTGACAGGCCTTCGATCGCGGCAGGAACGCCTGCTCCCGGTTGCATTACAGTTTTTAAAACCATCCAACAGCATGGCCTCTCTTTGCCTCCGTTTCAGTGCTCTTTCTTTCTTCTGTTACAGTGGAACAAATAAATACACTGAATTATAGTTTTCGCATGCATGGGATTGTATGGAAGCATGAATTATGAAATAAAAATGAATAAGTAGATTGTACTGCCCCCAAAAAGATTCTGAACAAATGTCAAATGGAAATGGAATCTAGTCCACCTCTCTAAAATAACTAGGAATTGTGTATATGGTAATGTCAGGATAATAGACACCACCTTCTCCAGCTCCACAACAGCAGGTATGATGTCAATCTTAATAGTGTTCCCAACAGCAGATTCCAAAAAGACTCTGCTACCTGAAAGCTTATCCTGCCATTTTACAAAGAGAAATTGCACACTGAATAACAGTACAACCACATGAGAAATATATCTCTTGCTAGCCTTACCGAGACTTCCTGAAATTCTTTCAAATTAGTTGCAAGTGCCTCCCACCGGAAATTAACCACTGGTTGTGTTAAACGCCCTCTCCCCTTCAGCTTCTGTTTGAACTCGACCTTAGTCACATTTCTGTATAGTCTATGGCCAATGACTGAGTCTCCATCATACCTTCAATAAAAAACAGAAATTTCGATATGATTTATGAAGAAGAACTGGATCAATAATTAGCACCAAATTATCTGAATAAGGCCATTTATCAAGCAATTAAGAAAAAGCACAAAAACACAAACTACTGAACATAAAACAAGCTTTATGGATCCTGCCTCACTACGGGTTTTTCCTGAGGAACAATAATCCAAAATCAAAAGTTTCCCCCCAAGTCTAACATATCGGGAATTTGATTTTATCAAATAGTTACCAGTATGTAGTCCCATTGCCGTCTCCGCCTATACTATCTTTCCGAAACTTAGAAAGCTGATTACCATGTTTCACTTCCTCGTCGATATATCTCAAGACGTCATCTTGCTGTAAATGAAGACCATAGACTTAAATTACAAAGAATAGAAAAGAAGAAACCAAGACAAGGAAGAAATCAGAAAAGAATGGTATCCAAAGGCACTCAAAGTTCAGATAGGCAGCCTTAGAGAAAACGACATAAATTATTGTATGCAAATGGGAAGACATACCTGAATACAATGCAAAAATTAGAACACTCTATTACAACAGATCATTCAGAATTTTGGGCTCATTGACTCACCTGCACACGGATTTCACAAAGTGCTTTTAGGATCAACAACCGTGTTACTGGATCAAGTTCTTTATATCTCAAAATCTCACCCCTGCACAAGCAAAAACAGAAAAGGCTGAAGTGATGAGACACCCTCTTAAGACAGCTAAACTGATTATATGTTTCTTCCTAATGCATACCCATGATCTGCCACTAGTGGAACCTCACCTTCAGCAACCTGCTCTAAGAAGATACAGAGTGAGTGTTCCACTCAAACCCAAAATAGAATGAAACAATAATGTCACATTGTCTGCTAAGAGCACCACAAGAAACTGATAAAACTTACCCAAGGCCACCACATCTTAAGCTTCTTACAGAGTACTGTTATCCATGAATCAGAGTCCATCAGGTTCTTGCTTACAGGAGGTATACCCTGTTGCAAGTTCTAAAGTTAGTCCAGTAAATAGGTACAAATGGCACCTGTATCAGATAAACTATGTAGGTAGCAACTATTAAAACAGTCAACATTTTAAGCAGGTTTTCATCCCTAAGTCATAACTCACAGTATCAAACTATAGAAGACATCAACAGGTAAGAGAATGCTTAATACATGGATGTGGAACTGGAAGCAGATCTCTTATGGCTTGAAAGAAACCCAAAGGCAACCAAACAGAACTTACTCAAAATTGAACTTTTTTGGATATGTCAAAGGAAAAGTTAGTTAGAGTTGACTGCATTCTCTGAATCCATATTCCATGTGCATCAAATCCAATCGCAAAAGAGCATCAAAGATCAAAGAATGAACAGAAGTATGGAGTAGATTCCTTATTTAAGTTTCAACCATGCAGGATGGGACATATGCAACAGCAGCTTCCCCCTAGCTCAAACACCATACACAATAGACTTCATGGTACCCATATGGACTAAGGAGAAGGATACACTTCAATTCACGAAAAAAGGAAGACACCTTTCTTCATCCAATCTTTAGAATATGATACTTGGGTAGAGATCTATCCATATCCGAGGTCCAAACTGTTCCTATTACAAAATGAACAATGTGTTTAAACATTATGCAAAGGGCTTATGTGAATGTTTTCCATGTTGTAAATACACCCTCCCTAATTAACCCTCCTTTCACGCAGGTTCATCAGCCAACATTGGTGATTGTTAAATGCTGTAGCCAATTTTGCACCATTGTTTGAAGCATGGAATTCCGGCACAGATCGGGAGGCCGGATCGGGACCCACCGATCCCGATCCAAATCAAGATCGGATTGGAGTGAACTACAAACTTAATGGCTATTCCACCAATAGAGATGAACCACAAATTTAACGGCCCATTCCACCAATAGGAATGAACCAAAAAAAGACTTTAGTCACTCTACTAATAAGAGTGAACCACAAATTTAATGGCCATTCCACTAATAGGAATGAACCACAAAGTTAATGGCCATTCCACCAATAGGGATGAGCCATAAATTTAATGGCCATACCACCAATAGGGATGAATCACAAATTTAATGGCCATTCCACCAATAGGAATGAACCACAAATTTAATGGATATTCCACCAATAGGGATGAAGCAAAAATTTAATGGCCATTCTACCAATAGAGTGAACTAAGAAAAAGACTTAATCACAAATTTAATGACCATTCTACCAATAAGAATGAACCACTTAATTGATTAATTGAAACTTCAGCCATTCAACCAATATGAATGGACAATTCTTTTAATTAAACTACGGCCATTAAAAAACAATATGAATGGACCGTTTAATTAATTAACATGGTTATAATTGATACAAAATTAAAATGGATTAAAGTCCTTGTGCCACGCATGGCCATGGTTGGCAGTACCGGCCGGTATGTACCGGTATCGGCCGGCACCGGTACCCTGGGTATCGGCCGGTACCGGACCGGTACTGGGCCGGTACCGGTACCCACCGATACCGGTACCGGTACTGCCATCCTTGCGCATGGCGAGTCTTCGAAGTATTGATGAACGGAGCTCGGACAGCGTTTCAATGGCTTGAATCATCACCAAACAAGGCGACAGCACTTCATCGAGATCTCCCAAGGGGTAGGGGGAACACTGGTGGCTCCTCTCTCCCTCACTCCCCCACCAGTAGCCCCCCTACCGATGGGGGTGCTACTACCGGTGGGGGCACCCACCGGTAGGTGCCCCCAATGGCACCCCCCACCAGTAGGGGGGAGCCACTGGTGGCTCCTCTCTCCCTCACTCTTCTTTTTCTTTTTCTTTGCACCCCTCCTTTCTCCTTTTTATTTACATGCCCCCTCCTTTCTCTCTTATTTTTTTCTTCAAAAAAAAATTGTTCAACAATTACCCACTTCTATGGGAAAAGTTTTTAAAATCTTAGGTCACTATCTAACCATTTCTGGTTAGCAGCCATTTAAGAGGCCTAGGAGGAACAGCAGGGGATCAAGTTTCAAAAGCATAAGACCAAGGCCGGGATCAATAAGCTCATATGGTGATGAAATAGTGCGGGGAAAAATAATCTTAAAAAGCATAGTATGATGATGAGATCATGAGTGATAGACATCTGCAAATAACTTATCAATGTAGTAACATGAAGACATCCCCTCTTAAAAGGCGTTTATTAAAAAATAACTAACAAACCAGGTGAAACTTTTACAAATGTTAGTCAAAAGTATGCTTAATACAAGAAGTGAACATGGCAGCATTATTTACAAAGTCCTCTATCAACATCATAAAAATTCTTTATAACACATACGTGGTTTGTGAATATGGGGTAAATGGTTGGCGGAGACAAACATTTAGTATCCGAACCCTGGATTACGTCATGAAGCTCTAAATGGATTTTTGTTGCTTTCCCGCGTCATGTGATTTTGTACACTGCATGCCACATTTGTAGCAAAACGGTTTGCCCTAGATGTACAATTAAGGCTCTCCTATTCAAAGATGGCTTATCTACCTCATGCATTTCTTTATGTTCAACGTCACTATAACTTTAAGGCTTGTCTCAAAAACTGATCAAGACTCCCCCAATATTCATTCCCGAAGCCCAATTCTCTTAGTTCTATTGAACCAAAACAATAAATTAGATGGGAATGTGCTCTTTAATTTAACAGGACTATTACAAATTCCAAATTTGAATTTTACACATGACTTAGTTGCATTGGAATAAGGAAATAAATAGCATAATGTGATTGATTTAATGCTCAATAATCGAGGTACACACTAAACCCTGAATGCTTCACATTATTACATCGCGTTTTATAGAAAATCTCCTTCTTTCGATGTGGCATCTTGTTCTTTTTGATGTGTACATCTTTACTTGTATCATATCATGAGCTGTTAATTTGGCATGTTCTCATATGATTCTTGATGGGATGATATCAACTAATAATAGAATGTGCGCATAGAAACATACACATCAAGGTAGAAATGCATATTCACAGTTCTCTCTTGAAAGAAAAAGGATTTTACATATAACATGTACCCATATTTGAGCATAAACATTACTAACTTGACGCATCCATAAACAAAATGAAGCATCAGATGAAAGAAAATAAACACGAATAGTCACCTTCCTTTCCATATAAATTCCAGATGAACCAAAACAACTGTTAGCAGCAAACAACCAATGAGCGGATTTAACTTGAACAGGTTTGAGTGTTCTACGTCCAAATCCCAGTTAAAGAGTTGGATCAAAATAGGAAAAGAAATAGGAAACAAAATAGAGCCCTCTCATTAGCCCAGCCGGCTTAAAATGGGGCCACACGGCCAGGGAATAGCTGCTTGTTTCGAATCCATCACCCTTTTGCATACAAACATTTAAATAGATAAAAATTTTCCTTTCTCTAAATTTTCACGTGAGCCAAAATCAAAAGAAAATATGCCACAGTTTAGCATAAATATTCCAAAGCCACAGCCGCTGCATAAATATTTGTCCATTTAACCCATGCCAAATGCTGAACACCACGGGTACACAAACACCCCCGCGCCACCCCCCCCATTGCCAAAGGAACAGAGGATACATTAATCAAAAACAAATAAGATTAGATGAACCATGAAAACAGAAATACTATAAATCCGACAGAACTACAGATATAAAAGATATGTACGAACAATAACTTCACAAAGAATCTTGTAGTCACCGAAGAATAACAGATGAAGATATCAAAAGACCGGATATGGGAAAACAAACCTTCAACAATGCAATGTGCAGCTGCGCCAACGTCTTATCTGGTACCATGAGCGCCATTTCCATCTCTTCCGCTGAGATCTTCAGCTCACTCCCGATGATCGGCCGAAACACCTGCAGAACACCAACAACACACGAAGTCCTTAAAATAGCAAGCGCAAAACGCGCAGTTTCAAACAGAATCCAAACATATGAGACGCATCATACGTGCATGAAGTTTAGAACCGACGCCAGCTCCCACCGGCCGCGGAGCCGAGCGCAGCAAAGCTCCACCTCGGAGAGCGGCGGTTCAACCACGGAGACCTCCGCATCCGCGGGGTCCTCCGGCTCCTCGGCCTGCTTCACGCTCGGCGGCCTCACCCTTAGGCGCCTCTCCGACATTTCAAATGGCGAAGCAAGAGGACAACGGCGGGAAGAGGAAGCTGCGCTGCTGCGGAACGCGAGAGGCGGCAGATACCGCGCGGCGGCGATGCGGAGAGCCGGGCGCACCGCGGCGGAGGAGAGCCGAGATTGGAGAGGCGAAGGTGGCGGGGGGGAACGGGGGGTTCCACCGGAAGGAGAGAGAGAGAGAGAGAGGAATGGAAAGGGCCGTGCGGGAGAGGGAGGGAAGGTGGTGGCGCACCCTCCGGGAATTTTGGTTCTTACTTTTCCCCAATTTATTTTCACAATAAAATTATCTAAAATTATTTTTCTTAAGTAGAACATACTATAATAAAAGACGTTTAATTTTGATAGTTCTATGAAATTCACTCGTAAAATAGAAAGAATAAGTCATTTTTAGATTTAAAATAAAATTATTTATTCTCCTTATTTTTGTACAAACAATTCTAATATTTTATAAATTATTTTTCCTATCAAATTAGAATTAGTTTTATTCTAAGAATAAGACTACTCATTTTACTCTTATTCTCTCATCAGACCGGCATCGAATTTTGTATACATATTCCTACTCAAGTTTCACGCATTGTCATCACTATTCTTGAAATCAAAAAAAATGATAGGTTACGCTCGTCCGGCAAAGTAACGTGACGTTCAGTTGAATACGTCAAAAAAAAAATTGTAAATTTTGATAGCATTAAGAGAACATATGTAACATTTAAGTGAATTTAAGGACCATATATCTAAAATATTAGTGAATTTAGGGTACAGCAAAATCTTTAGGTCTGGGTATTTTGACGGAGGAGTACCACCACAATATTTTTGAGATGGTAGGGGAATTAGTGATAATATTTGACAGTTGAAAGTACGTATGGAAATAAGGTATTTTCCGAGTATATGCAAAAATCTCTTATTTTTATTTCTGTCCCTCAAAACCGGTAACTACGATGGTGATCAGTAATTTTCTAGGGTTTGTCCTCCAGCATTGCGCCGATAACTTTGTGGACCCCACAACTACCTCACCGTTGATCGAGGCATGGACGGCTGATAGCTGCGTGATGGCCGTGGTGTTATGGTTCGACCATAAAGGTGGACTTCGATGCCTCTGAGACGAAGTTTTCATCGGTGGAATAGGCACGGATGACGTCATCTCTCCGTACTGTGGCTCAATCAATAGGGACCTATCAATTACATGCGGATTCAGCTTGACTACGGACGTCAGCAGCCCGGCACCGCCATTAAGTCCCTTCGGTCTCTAGCTCCCTCTTCTTTGCGGGATTGATAGTCCGACTTGATCCAACGGTTAACGATGACAAATGCGTTTTGAGTGTACGTGGCACAACCGCCTGCTCCTTGCTTGCGTAAGCAAAAGTGCATTTAATTCTTGTCGTTTTCCAATTGGATGGGGGCACTGCGCTCCTCGCCTCGTCGATAACCCCCCTCCCCCCCCCCCAAAAAAAAAAAAAAAACCGCCTTAGCCAAAGGAGGGCGCCCAAATTTTGGAGGGAGAGCTTTTCGCCTGACTACAGTGGCGCGTGACGCGACGCGTCCCCCCTTTTATTTTTTCAAAAATTTTAACCCCAGCCCTTGTCAGTTCTTTGCTCTGTCCGTCCCCAATTTCATGGAGAGTTTTATTTTATTTTTCTTGTTAATTAGTCCTTGCTAACTGCTACCATGTTAGCTTGCTATTAATATGTTCAATGCGTTAGCTTATGATGCATGAAGCTATTGAACATCTTCATGGCTTAAGCATGTAAAAGTGTTGAAATGCTGGTGCCTTGACAACATAACACGTGTTAATGTGTGAAAGAGTTAACTTATTAACATGCCAACATGTTACCATCTTAAAACATCGATGTATTGCACCTGTGAGGCAAATAGGAAGGCGAAGAGTTACAATTAGATCTTTCTGTATAGAAGTTAACGACTGCTAACGAAAGGTAGTGGATGCAAGAAGTCTCCTAGTAAAACCATAGACAAGCACTCATCAAGACGAATGGACAAATAGTGTCTAATTAAAGTTTTCTTCATCCACTTAGATGTAGTTTGATACGTCATAAATCATAAAATGTTATAAATAATTGTAAAGCAGTATTTTCCTTGTATTTAGTGTATTGTAAATTATTTTATGTTGTTTCTTCATTCGTTTAGTACATCATAAATTATTGTATTTTAAAATTAGTTAACCTCTAAAATCCTTATTTTACTTGATTTTGGTTACAGTCTACAATCACCGTAAATTAAAACCGTTGATTTCAAAATTGGTAATTTAAAAACTAAAGATTTTTATTTTCACGATGTTTTATGATGCATCAAAGGACACCTTAGCTGATTTTTTTTCAAAATAACTCTTCTCCATTTAATTGATAATTTAGAACGCTTTAGCGTCAGTTTGATACTCTTACTTTATTTGTTAAACCCATTAAGTTATTCTTTTATTGTTTTTTTAGGTAACAAACTTTTCAATATTGAAATTTACTCGAGATCTCTAGATGGTCCCTAGTTTTTATAAAGACTAGAGAGTAGACAGGCTGAAGAATAAAGATCCTTTAAGTGCAGATTTGAACGTGACAGGTCAATGCAGAGTGAGATTTTTTTCAAAAAACTCCCTGTGATACGTTTCCCATTCCCAAAGAAGGTTCTTTTTAAAAAAATCTCTTTCCCCCTCTCTGACACCTACCCTGTCCCATCCAAATCCTTACTGACCGAAACTGCACCCGGAGAAGAAATAAGTGCAAGACAATGTCATCTGTTTGTGGCATATATTGTGGCATCCATTCTTCTTCTCCCCCCTCGTGCAACATGTGACATACATTATTAAAGGGAGAAAGAGACTGAGAGAGTTTAAAGAGTGCACATCTGGGAGAGCTTAAAGAAAATTTGGTACCCAGTAAATCCAAGGACTTAGATCCTCTGGATCCTTCCCCTAGACCCTTTGCATGGGCCCTAAACTTACATTACTTATAATTTATTTATCTGTAGGATCCACTAAATTAATAAGGATTTAAAAACTAAATTCTAATCGATCCCATTTTAGGATCCATGCAATGGTGCAGGGAAAGGGTCCAGGTGACCCCATTCCTAAATCCAAACGTAGTAACTTTACTCAAACTCAGCATTCATGCGATCAATATTATACATAAGTTCTTTATATATTCAAATAAAATGTGCTTTAACAAATGTTCGCATTATATTGTGATAAATTTTCTTAACAAGGAGTGAATTATGTGGTTACTCTTGTGCCAACCCTGATCTGTACGGTTTTTAAGACACGCTAAAAGAGAACAGAACACCCTCTGCAGTGACAGCTTTCATCAATTTTACATATAAAATAACTGATCGATTAGTATCTCATAGGCTTACAATTCACTTATTGTCCTCTTTGCAGTAGCAGGTAGAACATGTCAATATCAAGGTGTATTCAAAATTTTAAGTCATTTGACCAAGAAACAAAAGAGTTATGACCTAAACAAGTCAAATCATATTTTTAAACTAACAACAAATGCATCAATCTAAACAGCGTTCGACATGGTGGATGCCTTTAAATGATGTCCAGTATGGTGGACGCCTTTTAGACTTAAAATTGAGTTTGAAATGGGTATGAATTACTAAGCTTGAAAAGCATCTAGTCGGGCGGAGATCTTTTGAATCGCGTCTACTAGTTTAGACGCGATTTGAACCAATTTTTCTGAACTGTAATGTTTCAAAGAATTCACATGGACTTAAAGGACCAAGGTGTGAATTAAGATCATAGACTTATAAATTAAAGTTCTAAGAATCATATTTGACCACTTTTGAAATTCAAAATAAAATTTTTATATTAATACAAAATAAACACTTATATCTATCTCTTGAAAAAAGAACAAGCTAATCTTATCCAACCAATTCATTAAACTCTAGACATGAGTTCATCTTGTTCTAGAGTCTTTCCCACGTCCTCTAATCACCTAAAAACACAATTCATCTATTAAAATCAATTCCTAAAAAATTAAATCAAAGATTCTTCTAGTTCTTCAAGCTCATGGAAAAGGTTGATTCCATTTGGGAAAGCCATATCTAAAATAATCTTGTTGTCGAGTTCTTCCCGAGAAGGGGACTACATACGGGGAAAGTCTGGATCCATAGCGGATTCCCCATCCATGCCGATCCGTCTAGGTCGAGTTATAATCGGAGTGGGATTCTTGATCGAGCTAAGGTGGATAGATATGAGATGGGGCGCCTTTCTTCATCACCTTCCGGGACGTGTCATTCAAGGGCTTCGTCAACAAGCAGGTCTCGACACTGTCGGCCTACGACTAAGATGCAGTGGACGCCATATCGGGGGGGGGAGGGATTTGTTGGCATCGAAGCACTGGTTGACGAGGAAGCCTTGCAACAGGCGGATCTATCTGGGCTCCCAGTCCCCCGTTAGTATATTCACTTAAGGTTTTCTTTCATTCGTCTGGCCCCAAGTCTTCAAATTATGACAAGGGGCTTTGCCTCCCTTGCCCTGGTTGTTTTTGGTAGTGGCAGTTGGCCCTGGTCGCATGGGCGATGAGGGGCCCTATTCTGATTCATATCTCCCTCAAGATCGGGATTAGGAATCGCATATTCATGTGGGAGAGGATCAGGATATTGATCACGTGGATTTAAAAGAGGTGTCCGAACATTCCCATCCAGACGATATGGAATGGGGATAGAACTACGGGAGGCATCAGCATCTCTCTCGTTCTCATAGTTGTAGTCCGAATCGCGATGGGCATTAGCATCTCCCTCGTAGTTGATGATGGCGTCTTGAGCCATACTCAAGTCCCTGCCTGATCGTAGCAGCATGATGTTAGATTCTTTTTTTTTTTTAAGATTTGACAAACAAGTTGCACAGAGATTAATCAAACAAGTGGATGCTTAACGTAATTTTAAGATTCTTTTTTTTGAGTTATTTGGATTCAATTAAACCTCAAATTCTCTCAAGGAAAGGATCCTAATTTCAGTTCAATTTCCACTGTTATTCTCTAGGGCTTTCTCTCACAACGCTTTCAGAATCTAATCGGGACTTCAATTGGTACAACCAGCCCGATGATCAAGGAGGAATACCTTGATTTTGGGGACTTATGGAGGTCTCAACGCCAACTTCTCTAGTCTGATCAAGGGACCAACCCAATCAGAGAGAGTTGCTGACGTCAAGTAATGTGTTCCTAAGAAAAGGAGGGTATTTGCCTCAATGCGTATGTCCTACGGCCTGGATGGCCCATAATGCTTAATAATAATGGGTAGCTAGCACTCAAGCCACAGAAATCTGAGAACTGAAAAATAATTAAGAAAATGTCTGAATCGCGTCGATGGTAGACGACGCTATTCAAAACAGAACTTAATTTTTTCGCAGAAACAGATGCAGACAGCAGAAAAGATATGAAGACTGAAAGGCGTCTGGGTGTGTTGACGCGGTTTGAAACGCGTCAGTGCTCCTGGACGCTTTTCAGTTCGCAGAAACAATTTTGCAGGAGGATTTTCTGGGTTGAATCCTCCTCAAACATGGTAAAAGCAGTAAATAATCAACTCATGCAGATTTTTTTTAATTCCAGATTTTAAACATGATGATTTACTAACTAAATAACTAGAAAATCAATCAATCACACATCATTTTCATCACAAAAATAGCTTTTTTAACTAATCAAGGGGAGGGCAAGATCTTGCCACTGGGGTGTGCACGTGGTGCATGAGGAAAATTAATTAAACTAAAACACTCACCAATTGGTGAGGACATGTCGAAAGACACAAGTGGTGCACCGTGGGTGCCCGGTTGATGATAGCAAAAACAAAAAAACTTAAAAGATGGCGAGACCAAGTCCCACCGTGATCGCCAAAAAAGCTGTGAGTGCTTAGAATGACCGTGTGATTATCATGAAAAATCTAGGTTATTTAGTGTAAAATAAACCTATTAAAAACAGCAACTAAGTGCAGTGATCGCCAGAAACTTTTAACTAAAAAGTTTCAAAAGAAGTATGATCGCCTACCTGTTTAAACGCGGAAGATATGGAGTCCTTGGTTTCCCTTCCTCAGCCGGCTGAAGAAAGAGAGCCCTTCTTTGCTTTTTGTTCTTGCTGTTGAATTTGAAGTTTGAGGTTGAGGTTGAGGTTGAAGATCGTCCAGAAATCTCTTTTGACTTATACTTGATTTGCTCCTTTTGATTCTCTCGTTGTTGTTGAGTGCAGCATGAATAAAAAGAAAAGAGATAAAGAAACAATGATGAGAATTTTAAGCAAGAGCAGTATCTATTCTAACCATGATGCTAATCATGCAATTAAACAGCAAACTTACTTGTTGAGTGACTTTTGAAATCCCTTAATCAAGTAGGTTTTGAAGAGAATTAATGTGTTGTGTGTGTTTGCATGAAGTGAATGATGAAGAATGTAGAACTAAATGAAATGCATATGCGGAAATGAAAAACTTATGCCAAATTGTTGAATTCTTGAATGGATGAAGACTCTTGAAAGGACGCCGACTTCTGGAAACAGCACTTCAGCGTTCCGACGTTGTTGCTTTGATATTCAATTCGCTATCGCTCCAGTAATTCAACTCAAGATTATGCTCTCTCTCTTTTTTTACTCTTCAACATATAAGGTATTTATAGACTTCTTCTGCGTTCGTGATTAACATAAAAAAAATATAGGATTTATCCATCTTAACCGACAGATAAATACTGATTAATTCATCTTTATCTGTAATTATCTAAAACGCGTCTACCATGGCTGACGCCTTTAAGATTAATTAAGATAAGGATAAATATCCGAAAAACTTATCTTTATCTTTATTAGCTAAAACGCGTCCACTTGTGTAGACGTCTTTTACACTAATTAAGATAAGGATAAACATCCGGAAGAGAAGTAGAAATAGCCTAGGAAACCTAAAACGCGTCGACATTAAAAGACGCCTTTTAGCTAATTAATCAATTGATTAAAATTCAAATTTAAACGTTAAAATATAAATAAACTCTAAATCGCGTCCACTAAGGTCGACGTCTTTTAGAATTCTTCATATTTTTAACTAAAATTTGAGCTAAAATCAATTTAATTGATTAACTTAAACATGTCTGTTAAACCCGACACTCAAGAAGATCAATAAAAATTAATCAATGATTAAATATCAGACCATTCCGAGGCATTATTATATGATATGAAATTTACTTAAAATGACGTCAAAATTAGCGTGTCTACAGTACTTGGGCCTAGAGGGTCATACGCAAATGATTCTCAAGGCGATGGATAAATAAGTTGGTTTTATACAAACCGGGGGTTTTTATGAAAAACCGCGCGGTTAGTATAAAACATAGCGAACGGGCTAAGCAGGCCAAGCTGCTACTAACCCTAGCCGCCCCTCCTCAGTTTATGTTTTTCTCTGGCGTCCAGGCAGATCTAGATCTACTCCGCTGCTTCTCCGAATCCCGTTCGACGGGAAATCGTTCGCGCACTGCGGTGACTGGCGGAGGCTTCGTGGGCTGCGAAGAACGAGGAACTCGAGGATATCCGTCGCAGGGAGGATCGCGTGGACTTCGCTAGAGGCCGAGCGCTTGCGCGGCTTGCGGTGTCACACCGACGGAACCAAACGGCTGCGGATTCGAATCCGCACACGGTGAGAACTTCGATAATCCGATTATCGTATTTTAGATTTCGAAACGGGAACGGATCGTTGTAAATATTTTTGTTTTTCCGCTGCGTGAGCGATCCGGAGAAACCGAGAAAAACCAACAGTAGCGAGATTGTTAGTTTAGGTGGCCTACAAGCCAATCTAACAATGTAAATCTCGTTCATTTATTAATGTAATGGCATGATATTCATTATGTGTAAATCGCGTTAATTATCGTTTCATAATGAAGTCCGTGAATATGTGCTATAGTGATCAGATTATGATTAGATCATACTAATGAGACTGATCACTTAAACACACATATTCTTAATCGTTCATAGTCGGAGGATATCCGAGAAGGACATCGGATATCCGGTTATACTAGTACAGATTACTCCTGCTCATATGATGAGGGTGACTGATCTCATAAGTCACTTGTGTGGAGACACTAAGGCGAATATGTAAGTGCTCATTGGAGAATGAGTTCACTGAACTAATCCGACTGAATCGCTGGATGGTATTGTACCTCACTGTCAGCCAGCTTGATTCTATTGTCGCAGTTGCGTGGATGGTCCTCGGACCTGAGACACTAAGGACACCTTGGCGGTGGACTTCTGTGCTTTGACCTTGGTTTACGAATCTCTAGCCATGGGATTCTAATACGCCAAGGATTGGGTACAGCGGAATACCGTCGAAGGAAATTGTGTGTCAATAAGGAATCATTCGCTCTCGGTACTTAGAGAGAGAATGCTCTAGGAAGGATGCGCGAAAGTCCCTGACCAGGGCGGACGATAATATCGGGAAAGGAGTTTTCCGATATTCATCAGCGGCATCCAATCCAAGTGAGTCGACCGGTTAGGGTTTGACAGCTCGCCATACCCTGAGTTGACTCGAGAGCATTGTACGAATGAAGGATTATATCCACGTGGTAACTGTTGACGGAAAGGTTCCAAGAGTGGGTTACTTAACCCCAAATACCTTCCGGGTTCACGCGGTGTTGCTTGGCACCCAACGTGATCGGAGGCTCGATCGAATTCGATGTGCGACATCAATTCGATTGATTAATTGATTAATAAAGGGTTATTAATTGATTAATAAAGTCAGTGAGGAGTCACTGGGCTTACTGGGCCATTAACTGGACTGGTACTCGGGCCTAGAGGGTCACACGCAAATGATTCTCAAGGCGATGGATAAATAAGTGGGTTTTATACAAATCGGGGGTTTTTGTGAAAAACCGCGCGGTTAGTATAAAACATAGCGAACGGGCTGAGCAGGCCAAGCTGCTGCTAACCCTAGCCGCCCCTCCTCAGTTTCTGTCTTCCTCTGGCGTCCAGGCAGATCCAGATCTGCTCCGCCGCTTCACCGAATCTCGTTCGACGGGAAATCGTCCGCGTGTTGCGGCGATCATTGCGGCGATTGGCGGAGGCTTCGTGGGCTGCGAAGAACGAGGAACTCGAGGATATCCGTCGCGGGGAGGATCGCGTGGACTTCGCTAGAGGCCGGGCGCTTGCGCGGCTTGCGGTGTCACACCGACGGAACCAAACGGCTGCGGATTCGAATCCGCACACGATGAGAAAAGATAATCCGATTATCTTGTATTTTAGATTTCGAAACGGGAACGGATCGCTGTAAATATTTTTGTTTTCCGCTGCGTAAGCGATCCGGAGAAACCGAGAAAACCCAACAGCGACATCACGTAGGTCGTCGCAAACTCCTCTAGGGTTGGTCTGAAGGAGTTAGGGTGTCCTAAGACAATCATGGACTTAATTCTTGTAATTCTTATTCAGCAATAAATGGTATTTCTCATATATATGTTTGTAATTGTGCGATATATATATATATACAATGAGTGTTAAATCACAAGAAGTTGTGATAATATAATTAACTCTCTAAACTGTTGTCAGTCATAGAATACTCGAATCGGACATTGAGTACTCAGACAGACTGATACATGTTGTGTCTGCTCGAATCGGACATTGAGTATTCAAACATACTAATACATATTGTGTCTATTCATGTAATGAGAGTGGTTAGTCTCATAACCACTAGTGTGAAGACACTGAGACAAAGATGTAGGTGCTCATTGGTTGAATGAGTTCACTTAATTGATCCGCTCCATAATTCTTAGATGGTCTTAACTGTCATCTAGGATATTATGTGTCGCAGTAGTATGGTAGGTCCTTTGACCTAAGACACAAAGGACACCTTGTGCAAGGACCGTTGCTACCTGGCTCTTGATTAAGGATTCATAGTATCTTGGCCCGAATATTCAAGTGATTATTAGCAATGGAATTCGTATGAAGGTGAGTGAGTGGTCAAGATGGAATTGTCCACAACAGTCTATGCTCATTTAGTCTTCGGTAGTCAAAGGTTGACTGCTGAAGCCATAGATCTGGGTTTGGACCTACCGCATGTCAGACAGGGTTGGCTCGAGCTGGTTGATGCAATTTAGGAATAAGATATATGAGAGCTCCCATTGTCGACGAAGACCCTCTTGACGTGATATCCTGCAATGTCAACTTCGATCATCAGGGCGTCGTTGTAAGGAAGCATAATAGCTTGGAGGTCTTCGTCAAAAAATGTGATGGACTCCTTGGTTAGAGGCGGGTGATAAGGGTGACGACCTCCCAGGTGAGCCACAAGGTCTCAGAGGCGTAGCTCCACCTCTTCTTGCTATTATCCTCGCCGCTAGAGGCTTTCTCGTAGATCACATGAATGACCCATTCAAGAGGGGTTGGCTGATCTCGATTCACCGATGGAGGGGATTGAGGGCCGCTCCTTGCTTCTTATATGGGATCTTGCTCTCCTCCATGGGCGATGTACCTTTTTAGGTATCCTCGTTAGATGAGGTCTTCAATCTTCCTCCTTATATCATAACATTTAGATGTAAAATGACCAAATTTATTGTGGAAAGTACATAACTTCCTTATTTTATTGGCCCCAGGGATAAGTTTCATCTTCTCGGGCCAATGGACATAGTTCTCATTTTTATCTCCTGGAGGATGCGTTCAGTGGTGAACACATAAAGTTTGTCCAGTTGGGTCACTCAGATCATTATTAAATATATCGATATTTTATTTTTATTATATTAAAAAGATTAAAATAAAAAATAAATATAAATATATTTTAATCCTTATAAAAATGATACACTTCGTTGTGAAGAATTTTTTCTTCAAAATACACTCAATGAATTTTTTATTAAATCATAAATAAAAATCATAATACTATGTAAAAAATTCAGTGGAACTAAACTTCGAGTGAGACTGGGGTCCTATGGGTCATCTAAAAAATTCAGTGGGGTCACCTTATACCTAAATTTAAAATTTACCTTATTAAATTAAGACTCTTCTAATGAAATTTTAAAATTTCAGTGTGGTCCTAAGACCCCACTGAAATGAGCTGCATCCGCCACTGGATGTGTTTGATCGGCATATTCAGTAAGGTGTAGTTCTCCTCCCGTCAGTTGAAGAATTGCTCACGCCATCCTTTCACCTGATCGGGGCGTTGGTCCTTGTAGGGTTGATTGCTTTGATATCGCTCAAATCGCCACTTGCCCCATCCGAAAAATTGGTTGCTCTTCACTCTTGCCCTTGACATTGGGGCATTGCTACAAAGTTTTGCATGTGTGGAGTAATTCTTTGTTGTTGATGCATAAGACCTTCCTGACAAAGTCGGGGAGGTCAATCGGGAGTTCCTTGCTGAGCTCGAACTGGGTCTGCTGACTAACTCCAACAATGAAGTATTGGGATAGGCACATCTATATTAGGAATTTTCAATGCCACCTTATGGAAGGGGGCCTAATACTTTCAGAGATTCTCGTCCTTCCTCGGACCTAAGGACGCCAATGACACCGTCGTTACAGGTAGGGGTGGCAACGAGTCGAGCTGAGCCGAGCTTCGGCAAGCTTGAGCTCCGCTCGACACTAAATTTTCGAGCTTAAGCCGAGCTCGAGCTTCAATTCGAGCCTAGAGCCAAGCTTGAGCTCGGGCTCGAGGAAGAAGAACCGAGCTCGAGTCGAGCTTGAGCGCAGCTCGTTGGGTTGGGTCTATCCAGCCCACCAATCAGCCAATTCACTTTTATAGGCTCAAGTCCCCTTAGACAAAGTAAAAAGGGTGGCAAAAAGTACGCACTCTCAAAACGCAACCAAATGAAAAAAACAATCGCGCTAAATAAAAAAGTCATTCACAACAAAATAAGACCAAGTCCTAAAAAGTGTTGAATTAGTGCGAGAACCGAAAAGCAGGCCTAGCCAACTAATCTAGATATCTCTTTTTCTTTTATCTCCTCTGGGTAATTCTTCACCAAAGGTCAGCAAAGGCAACAATATACCAAACATAATGAACTCCAAGCACCTCAAATGATATGTACAATCACCTGTCCTGATTCTAAGTATAGTGGGCGGGAGAACGAAAATTTGAATTCAAATTGTCTACCATTTGCAATAGATATCCTTTAAAATGAAGTTTGATTCTTTTTATTAATCATGGTAGTCCTAATTTTTCAAATGATTACATTGCTAAGGGACTAGTAATGATTAAGTTGGGAGATGTGATAAGTACATATTTTTAGATAAACAATAGATGAAATTTATACACTATGCTGTCAATTTATTGACAAAATCTCATGGAATGATAGATAAATCGATTATGCTTTTCGACAATTATTTAATATACATTTGAATAATTTATTGATTGTTGCATGAACTTAACTGTTATTTTATGTGGATACAGAACATTAGCAAGTAGATAACATAATTGTTGGTCCACTTGAGTTTCAATGAAGTGACCAGGGTTCAAATTCCGGAAGGAACAAGCTTGTATTTTTGCTATTCAAAAGGGGCCCACATGCCAGCTAAGAGAGAGAAGAGATGAAAATTTCGAAATTCAAATTTAAAAATAATATTTATTGTTTTTAAAATTTAAATTTCAAAAATTGAAACTCGAAAATAACATTTATTACTTAAAATCTAAATTTCAAAAATCAAAATCAAATATTTTTCTCTAAATTTAAAATTTAAAATAAACATTTATGGTTTTTAAAGAGGAACCCCTAATCAAGGGGGAGCTTAATAGTCTATTTATTATCCTTTTTGAAAATCAAAATTTGGGATTCTCTTTTGTAAAACTATAGGAGGGAGAGGAAAAAGGCACTTTTGAAAATTTTAAACTCTTTCACGCCCTCCATCCGAATATCTCTCTCTCCCAATTTCTCTCCCTCTCTTTGCTACAGTACCCGCACGTATTATAGCAACCCCCTCTCTCTCAAAGAACGGCTGTCAGGGTAAGAGGTGGACTCGAGGCATTGTAACTAACTACTGGAAAGAGTCCAGAGCTGCCAAGGATCCGCGCAAAGGATTACAACGGCTGCAAACATCAGTTTTCTCTTTCCATCACCTTTCTCTCTAGTTTTTGAGTTCTCTATGTTACACTTTATTTCGAATGTTTTATGTAAAAGTTTCCTTATAAAAGTCATGTTAGTTTTTTATTTTTAATGTCTCTGTAAATTTTCATATAATTCTATTAATGAATGTCAGTAGCTCATTTGAAAAAGGTTATCTTTTCTTCCTCTTTTTGTTGTACAACTTTTATTTTTTCTTCTGTTGACACTACTCAAACTTTATATTATACTTTTAATTAGTGTTTTAGAGGTAGTCTTTGTTCAGTAAATGGTCTAATTATACTCGTTTAGAGGTGTTCTTTTTGTGAGTTCATAATAAGTGCGATTAATTTCAATTATTATCTATCAAATCATCATGCCCTCTTATTTCTTCTCTATTTTTCCTCTAAAAACTCAAGATTTTAACTTTAAAAATCTATTTCCCTATAGATTTGACCCAATCTCACCACTTGCTATTTTTCAAATAATTATATGTGAAAATTAAAATTTTAAGATTGATGTTCGAATATACTTAACGACACATAATTTCGAGCGATCAGGTTGGCATTTGGAAACGTGGCAGTAAGGGTTCCTTCAGAACTCTTCTAGTGAAGCAGGAGATTTGGCTTCCGGGATCATCGAGGTAAGGCCCATGATCGCGCTGAAGCTGCTTCTTGACCCGCTCCTTCAACTTTCGCACTCTTCTCTCTCTTGGAGACAAATGACGGGAATGTCAATGAGAAGCACCGTGTCTGTGCCATGGCGTGGTCGTCGACCCTGAGGATGAGGAACCGTGGGATGAGCTTGCAGATCGTCTCGAAGGCGATCATGAAGAAGAACTATTGGAAGTACTGCTCCTCTGCTGGTAGCGGCGCAAAGCTTTAGTTTGAGGGGGATCGAGACCCATACATGGTTGGGTGACCCCCGAAGGGAGGGTTGTCTTCTCGCCGATCGTTTAGGTGACCGGTTGCGGACATGGCATGGTCCGAGGTTGCAATGGGAGGGGGGCCCACCTATTGGGACCAGCGGGCCACCCAGCGGGGGCGGCGGAGAAGGCCATTTGTTCTTCTAGCTCCTTAGTGGGCTCGTCTGGATGTTCTTGCCCTTGTGGGGCGCCTCCCTTTCGGCGATCGACTTTAGCCTCTAATTGACGAATCATGTCGACTATCATCAGAGGGTTGGGATCTTGCATCGTTCGGTGAACTAGGGATCCTTATATAGCAGCCGAGCCCATGGGAAAGGTTGATTCAAGTTGGGAAAGTCAGATCTAAGATAATCTCGTCATCAAGTCTTGCTCGAGAAGGGACTAGAAACGAGAAAGTCCGGATTCTGAGCAGATTCCCCATCCCTATTGATCCCTCCGGGTCGAGTTTCAGGCGGAGTGGGATTCTTGATCGAGTCAAGGTGGACAACTATGAGATTATAGCCCCGGGCCTATTTGGGCCCAGACCGGCGCCTCTTGCTGAGCGCGACAAGAGGCCTCCGATGGGGCTGCTGGGCCGGCCCATTAGCCGGTTGGGCCGTCCGGAATTCTCACCCTTCAAGGCCAAAATTACATAACTATCATACATCTGCAACAAATCCGACCCGTTTGCATCCGAACTGGTTCCGCCAGACCCAGGCGGTCGTTCACCCTAATTTGCCGGTTTGTTGCCAGTGTTGGTCTCTCCTGCGTCGTGACTCATGTCGAGCCGTTCATGTCACCAGGCGAGGACAGATCCGTCGATCACCACGCAGTAAAATGGCGCCAAAAGCCCCACTCTTTCCGGAGTCCCATAAATCCCACTATTTAAACCGCACTCTAAAGTTGCGTCCATATTGTTGTTCCTTCCCCTCTCCACCGCTTCATCTCCACCTGCACCACCTCCGCAGAAGAAGAGAAAAAGGGGAAGGAAGAAGCAGAAGAACCGATGCAGCGGCAGAGGTCGATCCTAACCTTCTTCCCGAAACCCTCGCTGGAGAACCAGATCAAGCCCTGCGCCTCCCCCTCCGATGCGCTGCCTCCTCCCAGCTCCGTGCCGAAGGCCTCCGCGGCGGTGGATGCCCCCGCGAAGCCACACTTGCCTCCCCCTCTTCCAGCTCCCATGGAGATCAGGGGGACAGACACGCCACCGGAGAAGCCGCCCCGCCCCTTCGTCCCCGCGAGGTTCGCTTCCGGCGGGAGCAGTGGGCTCGATGCTGGTCCTTTCGCGAGTATAATGCGGAAATTTGTGAGGGAAGTGAAGCCGGAGGCCGACCCGCCGGGGTGCGTGTTCCTTCTGCTCGAATCAGTATTTTTTCTCTATCGGATCTGATTTGTTCATCTTATGGCATTTTATATTTTCTCTTGTTTGGTGCTTTGGTTGGATCCGGTTCCAAGGTTGGGCGCCTGATAGGATGGAGATTTTTCTGCGATACCTGTGATTTCCTGGCGACTGAACACCCCTCTCCTTCTGCTAATTTCTTAGTGAGCCTTCCTTGTAGATAATGCAAATACAAAAATGTATGGTTCATTATTTAGTTGTAATTGTTACATCGGGGTATTCAGCATCAGTGTGGTAGCAGTGTTCTTCGCCTGTTCTATCGCTTGCCTACTTTTCCTTTGCTGTTGCGTATGATGATGCAGATACATATGTGCATCGCGAGGCTTTTTAACGGTATTTTGTTTTGTCTGCTGTGATGGTCTATCTGCCTATTTGCGTGGGTTCGTATATGATTCCTCGAGGATAGCACCAATTAACAAATTTAGGGTGAGAGGTAGAACCTTTATCTGGGTTTAATATGTGGCAGGAAGATCATGTGATGTCTTGTATCTTGCCTGTCACCGCAGTGGACATGAGAATATGCTTGGCGTCAAAATTAACCCCAAACTCCCACTCTCTGTTGCTTGTTATCAGGTTTCTTGATGATCAGGGTTCCTCTGGTTGCTGCCCAAAACCAGCTAAAATAAATGGGATTGGGGATGGAATTGTGAAACATGAAATACTGACCTGTGAACCTGCAGAAGTCTCTACATCAAGGGCTACCAGCTACAAGAATGACAATGATGGAGCACTCCTGGCCGACCTCGAGCCCGACACTAACATTCTGGGACCGGAAACTCCGCTCCGGCCATTTGTGCCCCATTTAAAGCGAATACAAGAGGAACACAATTATGTCAATGACAAGCAGAATTCCCTTCTCCTGGAATCTAGTAAAAGGATGAAGCTGCATAGAGAATCAGAACCAAAGAAGGAAACCACAGAGGGAGTCCCTGGAACTAAAGGCAGTAAATTTGAATGGCTAAACCCTTCTTGTATTAGAGATGCTAACGGAAGAAGACCAGATGATCCTCTTTACGACAAGAAGACCCTTTACATACCACCTGATGCATTAGCCAAGATGTCAGCTTCTCAGAAACAGTATTGGAGTGTAAAATGTCACTACATGGATGTTCTCCTGTTCTTCAAAGTGGTAAGCTTGTTGGTATCTTTGATCTCAATTCCAACATATTGACATTTATCTCGTTGTCATTTGGATGTATTCCAGTTTTCTCCACTCTAAAGATTACTTAAATATTGTAGGATATCTTGAAATGTTCATTTGATGCTTCCAATCATGCCATAGTAGATATTGAATAAATGAAAGTAATTATCTATCAGCAGCATTAGTGGTTTTTTCCTTCTTCTTTTGGTTATGTAAAGGTCTACATAGGCTGTGCCAAGAGGCATGATTTAATACTACCATCTCTCGAGAAACGCTTCCTCTATATATATACATCTATTTCATCTTCTGTTGGCAAAGGGACACAGTGGACTATTGCATAACAGCCATATGCTCTATTCCCTAGAATATCAATACAGGTCAGATTTCAGGTAATGCTGTCCATATTTATATTGATAAGTTGGTTTGAAATATGGTGTAGGCAGCTGTAATTTACTAACCTTGGTTAGACTTGAGACATTGGGATTGATTTTTGGCCTTCTAAAAAGCGAGTAGAACATAGAAAATGCTTGCATTTCAAGCCTTGATTTGTTCAGTACTTCTTGCAAAATGCAGCCGTTGTTGTTGCTTATTTTATGAGTCCAAGAGCAATTTTCCTTGAGGGTCGGCAGTGACATTTTATGTTAATTGACCTTTCTTTGTCCTTTGTTTGTTTTGATGTTAACATTCTAATACATAGTAGATGTTTTCATGCCTTTGTTTTTATTGGTTTCTAGTTGAATTAAACTTCAACATTAGTTTCTACTAACTCTTGTCCCATTGTGATGATGTGCCATCTACTTTGCTGTGTACTGTCTCAGCTTTGTCTGTTAGTACTGCTTTTCACCATTTTCTGCGCTTCTTTATAAAATCCCTAAGGCCCTTGAATCTCAGGAACTTATCTTTATTTGTGTCCTTTGTTCTTAAATAGGGGAAGTTCTATGAACTATATGAGATAGATGCTGAAATTGGGCACAAAGAGCTGGATTGGAAAATGACACACAGTGGTGTGGGCAAATGTAGACAGGTAGCATTGGTTTTCTTTAATACTACTGCAGCAGCAGTTATGTTTCTTGTTATTGCTTGATGTCGACACTTTTCTTTTCCTGCTTTCATATTTACTGTTTTAATTGTATTCTTTTCTGGAAATTGTGATGTATAGTTAACACATTGTAGTTGCATTTGATTAGCTGTCCAGGGGGTAACATGGTCTCAAGTAATGGAACTGAAGGAGCCCACCTGACCTGTATCTCTGTCTAGGTTTTGAGTTTCAACATATTGCAAGAATGGTTTATTGGGGCATGATGCATGTGAATAATTCATTTGTTTCTAAGTTCAAGTTCTGGGTTGCAGCGATCCATAGCTTGCTTAACTAAGAAGATGAAAACTAAGATACAAGTCCATGTGAGTTCATTCAGTCCTTAATCGTGTAAGATCTATTGCTATGTTAACTCATTCGTATTGCTGGATGTTGTGCAGCATGCATTCAGAACAAAAGAATTAAGAGACCAAAGAAGAGAACAATTTCTAAAATAATTACTCTCTGGGGCACATGGCTTATTTATGTGCTCTTTAAATTGCTAGACAAGTCACTCTTCGTGCATATTTTGAAGCCATAACTATAAGGAGATCAGTTTGCTAAAGCAGTTTGCAAGGGAAACTCTGCTATTTTCCATCTGATAGGCATTCCAAAGCAGTGCAAAGAGGGAATAAGGAAACCATGGAATTTGTGGACTTGCTTTATGCTGTTTTGTCAACTCTGGGCATGCAAGATGGTTTGTTTGTTAGCATGTAGATAAATGGCGTGCCAATGAATTTTACAAAATACACGATCACGTTCCAAAATATTAGCTCGATATCCGTGCTAATGTAAATCCTGTTTACCAATGACGAAACTGTTGGTTTATTTCCTTTTTCTCAATCAAACAGGTCGGCATTTCTGAGAGTGGAATTGAGGATGCTGTTCAAAAGCTTCTCTCTCGAGGGTAAGGAGTTTTGCCACCTTATATTCTTAGTTACTTGTGGCTGTCTTCCGTGATACATATGCTTGTTATGCTGGAAGGAAGGTAACCTTATATGTCACATACATAGTGGATGTATTTGGGTTCTGATCTCATTATAATTACTGACACCCTATGCTGTTTTTCACCACGACCTGCATGATGGGTAGGAGATCCCTTAGATTCATTTACAACTTTAAATTTATCAATTTCTACTTTTGCTTGTGATATCTTCAAAACAAACCTTTAACATGCAAATGTATGTTCTGTTAAGCTTTGTTTCATATAAAAGCCTATGTTTAATATCTGATGTTATTTGTGCAGCAAATAAGTACATGCTTCTTATCACCTTCTCGTGCTACTGCTTTATTAAGGTTCATTAACTGTTGACGGTGTTACCTTTAAGGTATAAAGTTGGTCGAATGGAACAAACTGAGACAGCAGGCCAAGCCAAAGCCAGGGGTGCAACTTCTGTAAGTACATGCTTTAAAATGGAATTGTTACTTATGAATGCACCTATTTTATGTCCTTGTGTCTATGATTTGACAGACACAGAAATGTCCTTTGCATGTTGTCATGGACATGCTGGCCAAGACAAGAACATAACAGCTGAATGAAGATTACAAGAGTCTGCATAATAATTTCTTGAGTTCAACAAGTAGAAATGTCTGTTCTATACTGTCATGGGCACACTGGAAAAGACAAGAAAGACAAAGCAGTTGAGTTAGGGTTCTAGGAATATGAATGTTAACTCACTGTGGTCTTAGATATTAAGATCAAGAGGTGGTCGGGTACGTTTAGAAGGAAGAATGCTGCTAGAACAAGGTAGTGAGAATTAAAAGAGATGAAGCAAGTGATGTGTAAGAATGAACTTCTCAATATGGGTGATTGGAAGTCGGATTTGGATGCTAATACTATGTAGATAGATATAGCCTCAAAGATTAGAGAAGTAGTTGGAAAAGTACTCGGAGAGTCTAAAGGATATGGCTTACCTGCGAAGGAGAGTTGGTAGTGGAATGAGGATGTACAAAAGGCGGTAAAGAGTAAAAGAGAATGGTATAAAAGATTGCCAAAGTGTGATAATAATGAGGCTTATGAACAATACAAGATAGCAAAAAAGGAAGCAAAAAAGCCGTTAGTCGGGCAAAAGTTCTGGCCTTTAAAAAGATGTATGAGAAATTTGGAACCAAGGAAGAGGAAAAAGATATTTATAAATTGGCAAGGATGAGAGAGAAAATATGTCGAGATCTTAACTAAGTTAGGTGCATCAAGGATAGTAAATGAAATATTTTGGTGAAAAATGAGGACATCAGAGAAAGGTGGAGAAGTTACTTTGACAATATTTTTAATGATAATACATAGTAGAAACATAGTGGACATAGGATGTACAATAGAGCGTAATGTGAATTATACTAGGAGGATTAGATTTTTGAAAGTCAAGAAAGCATTGAAGAAGATGAAAGAATGTAAAGTTTGTAGCCCTGATAGAATTCTTATTGAAGTGTGAAAATGTTTAGAAGATGTAGGAGTGGAATGGTTAATCTGACTGTTTAACAAGATCCTAGTCTCTAAGAAAATGTCAGATGAATAAAGGAAGAGCACTCTTGTACCTATTTTTAAAAACAAAGGAGACATCCAGAGCTGTTCAAATTATAGAGGAATTAAGCTCATAAGTCATACTATGAAGCTGTGGGAGAGTTGTAGAACATCGTTTACGTTGTGATACAACTATATCGGCCAACCAATTCGGCTTTATGCTAGGTCGATCAACCATTGCGCCTGAAAAATGGTGTCCTACATATTACTATCCTTCAGTTGTTGTGCTTTCAGAAGACCAAGATTGGGCATTAGGATTGTAAAATGGGTTGGGCATACTCGGATTTGCTCCAACCAAATTAGCATTTTTCAGATGTGGAGGCTCTCACATATCCATATGTTAAGGAAACAAAGGCTTTGTTTTCCATTTTTTTTGAAGACGCGGACCTCCGTTAGAGGTCCATATATCCAGTTCTTTGACTCCGCCCAGTCGACCTGCCTATGCCTCCCCCTCCAATCGCAGTGCCGATGCCATCCTCTCCAACTGCCTCCAACTCGGCCACTTCGTCCACCTCAACCACCTCCACTTTGACGGCTCCCTTGCCCCCCGTGCCTCCGACGTCTGCTCCCTCCCTGGTCTCCTTTGGGCCCCTTCTCGTCCACGTCTGCCCCTCCTGCGATGACTTCGTCATCCAGTCGGCTCGGGGGGCTGCGCCTCTGCAGCTCGAGGCCAGATGTCCGACAACAAGGGCAACCCCGTCACCACCAGGATGGCCTTTGCCGTGAGGGAGAACCTGGCTCCCATGAAGGGCCATGAGGACGCCGCCGCTGTTGTGTCAATGAAGTGATGGTTCTCAACCCCCAGAGCGGCGCCACCGTCCTAGAGCAGGACCTCTCCTTGGGTGAAGGTAGATTTGAGGCCCTCATCCGCAGCAATCTGTCGGGCAGGTCCAGGCCTTTGTTGTTGGTGCCGTCAAAACGTGAGGTACCGAATCTGGTCGCCACCAAGGAGGAGACTAGCGTGATGTCTTCGGAGAGGTCCACGGACCAGAGGAGGTGGAGCGGCAACAGCTTTTACACGGACTGCCGTGACGTCTTCCGCAGGCCTTTGCACATTTTCTACTCCTCAAGGTCCTTGGTGGCGGCCTTGCCTTCCTTTCTTCCTTTGGTCTTTCCTTGCTTGGTATAACTTCGATGTAACAGCCCAAGAATTTACTCTGGCTGCTGTCGGATGATGCAATGCGTGTTAGGAACTCATACGGATGGTCGGAGAGTAGCTGCACTGGCCGCTGTCAGGTGATGCAGTGCGTGTTAGGAACTCCTATGGATGATGGGGGAGTGGCTGCAGATGGTGACTAGGGAGGTGTTGAGGGCGAGGTGGATGGTGCGGGAAAGGGGGAGGTGGATAGCAGCGATGGATGCTGTTATGCATCGGGGAAGAAGGCGCACACACTCCCAACTCTTCTGTTTCCTCGTCGGGTCTACCTGGATTCTGACGCGGGACGACTACCGAAACGGGTCCGAACTAGTGTCACGATCCGAAACCAGCAAATGTAGCGTACATGTACTGCAAATACTCATCGAGAGTCCATGTTTTCATGAAGATAATCACGCAACGCAAGTCACACACAACTCGAGTATCGTCCGCTCACAGTGAAAAAAATAACAGGACCGGCGTAGTAAGGACTACCGCTAGGCTAGGACAACATCAAACGCAATCAATATGCTCAATTTAATGACAAGGGATGGACCTCACAATCACAATCCGCAATCACGAATAATATCTAGCTAGGACCCTACTCTCGAGCACGGGAACATGCAAGACCATATAATAAACGACAGGTCAGCAAGGGAACATGGGCACAAAAGCACTAACCGACTCACTGTAGAGTGGGGCAATACCGGGCAGACTGAATCTGCTGAAACTCCTCGAATCCGCTGCGAACAGTGCCGAACGAACCTCGTGAGGTGGGTGAACCCCCTCTGCGCACTCTGATAGCGTAGACTGCGGTTGGGTACGGCAGTGAAGGCCCTCTGGGCTGCAGGAACCGTGGGGGAATGGTGACTCGCGGGATAGGCCTGCTCGGAGTTGGTATGCGGCCAACCAACTATCTGAGAATCCGACAGGAGCCTCGTGTGGCGGAGGGGAGTTGCCACAGACAGGGACGGGGATCTGTTGCCGGGGGGGGGGGGGGGCAAAGAACCCGGCCGGCTCGGGGGCGAGGCCGACGGAGTACGTCACGAGCCTGCGAACCACCAGGGAGAAGGGGGGGGTTCGCCGGAATGGGGTTCACCGGAACCTGCCTGCGGCGGGATGGCGGACGGAGGGGCCGTCAAGGTGCGAACAGGGAAGGGAGGAAGAAGGGTTGTGCACGGGCTCGCGGGAGACCCGACCAAATAGCGTGGAAGGGTCATGGCCGTCGATTCCCTGCCGGGATGGCCCGTTTCAGGCCCTGCTCGGCTTGGGTGCTGCGGAACAGGAGCGAGCGGGGTGGCCCGCCTCAAGCCTGTGTGCAACGGGTTCCGTAGACAGGGCCTGCAGTAGCGGCCGCTTGGGTCCGCGTCGTTCCGGCAGAGGGTGGCCCGAGGGAGGCCGCCGGGGCTCGCGTGCGGAAAACTCGGCCGCGTTCAGGTCCGTGGGGGAGCGTTGCAGGCGGCGGAGCACGCGAAGGGGTCGTCCGACCTGAATGGCTTCGTAACGGGGGCGTGCGAACCTGCGGTTTCGTCCACCACGCGGGATCCGCTGCGGCCCAGCTCTCCAGCGGGCCGGCGACGTCGCGAGGCCGCCACGTGAAGGATTCCCACGGCAAGCGGGACGGGCCCGACGCCCTCTGAGGCGTGGTTTCCGGAGCCGCCCTCGTCGGGATCGCAGGGGAGCGACAGGGAGGGGGCTCGTGAAAAGCCTGCTTGGGTTCGGCGTGTGGGAGGCCTCGCAGACAGTGGCTCCTCGCTGGGGAAGAACCGACACAGCACAGGGAGAGGAGGAAGAGAAGCTCAAGACAAAGAGGATGGAGACGAAGAAGCTGGAGAAGAAGAAGACCAGGGGAAGGGAGAAGAAGCACAGAGAAACCGATGGCCAATCGCACATGCACGAGGCAGCGGCTGCAAATTTTCTATTCAAATTCTTCAATGCCCCTCCAAAAGAGGCTACAGTGCCTTAAATAGAATAAAAAAAAAACCCTAATAACCACAAATGACGTAATTAGCCCTAACATAATGCAGAAAATGCTAAATAAATAAAAAGGAGATAACTGGGCCTCATAATGGGCCTTACATCAGTCCTAACTGCTCCTCAATACAATAAGTACATGCCAACACTAGGGAGGCCCATCGTCGAGCCACAGAGAAGCTGGGTAGGCTGCAGTCGTCCTCCTCCGACGGTACACGCGAGTCGGGTCGAACCGGGTCCATGCGCGGGTGTCCTCACCAGATTCAAAGCGAAGGACCTGTGTTAATCTGGACTCGGGCCTATGCATAAAATAATGGATATGGGTCTTGATGGATGTGGATCCGGATCCTACCAGATCTGCCCAATTTGCAGTCCTGTTGGACATGAGTGAAACCCTTGTTCTTTTCATTGCAGCTGGCATAGGTAAAATTGTTTGCTGAAAGAGTTCTAGTCATTTGCTTCAGTTTTGAATGCTCAACATTCTTCCACATAACAGATGAGCTGGTGCTCTCTAGACTCTGGTTATACTTCACGAAGAGTTTTCTTTAACTTTTATTCCTGTACTTGAACTATTACATTCTGCTTTTACGGTATTGATCCTCTCCTGAGTGTTGAAAGAGCTTAATGTTGGAGGCATACATATATCTTGCCCAACAGACCTAAAAAAATTGCGAGGAGAGGTGAATTGATTGAAATGGGTGTAGTCTTTGGAAAAAACAGGTTAAACAATAACTATGACATTATGAAATGTCCATATTGCTACTAATGGACCAGCAGGCAGACTGGCGACTCACTGTCAACTTAAGTTAGTTATCTGAGCCAGGGACTTCAGTGGCTCTGCTCATAGCATATTTTGCTAGTGTAAACGGGCTTAAAAATGCTAGTTTCCTTCATGGATAGATGTGTGGATTGGAGGCCCAGGTCAGTCAACCTATTTTCTATTGTGAACCATTACAGGATGATTTTGCACTCATGTCTGCTTTGTTCTGGGCCCTCTTTTGGTTTTGTATCCCTCTCTCTCTATGTTTCATAACAATGCCATCAAACCCTGTAGCTTTTCTTTGCTGGAAAGATGCTTCATGACGTATTGATGTTCAAGGTTCAACGAATTGAGATTTGCCTCATGGTTGGCTAGCCTAAATTGAGTAGGTTGGTTGACTGTGCGATTGATTCTAGACCTAACTTAAAATAAAAATTAGAAAGTATGAAAATCATCTATAAAGAAATGACGAGCATGCTCTTCTTACTTTTCTTTTCTTTTTCTTCCATTTCTTCAGACGAAAATTTTCACCGATTCTTCCATTCCTTTGGTAGTTTGGGAAAGAACCCGGCCGGCTCGGGGGCGAGGCCGACGGAGTACGTCACGAGCCTGCGAACCACCAGGGAGAAGGGGGGGGGTTCGCCGGAATGGGGTTCACCGGAACCTGCCTGCGGCGGGATGGCGGACGGAGGGGCCGTCAAGGTGCGAACAGGGAAGGGAGGAAGAAGGGTTGTGCACGGGCTCGCGGGAGACCCGACCAAATAGCGTGGAAGGGTCGTGGCCGTCGATTCCCTGCCGGGATGGCCCGTTTCAGGCCCTGCTCGGCTTGGGTGCTGCGGAACAGGAGCGAGCGGGGTGGCCCGCCTCAAGCCTGTGTGCAACGGGTTCCGTAGACAGGGCCTGCAGTAGCGGCCGCTTGGGTCCGCGTCGTTCCGGCAGAGGGTGGCCCGAGGGAGGCCGCCGGGGCTCGCGTGCGGAAAACTCGGCCGCGTTCAGGTCCGTGGGGGAGCGTTGCAGGCGGCGGAGCACGCGAAGGGGTCGTCCGACCTGAATGGCTTCGTAACGGGGGCGTGCGAACCTGCGGTTTCGTCCACCACGCGGGATCCGCTGCGGCCCAGCTCTCCAGCGGGCCGGCGACGTCGCGAGGCCGCCACGTGAAGGATTCCCACGGCAAGCGGGACGGGCCCGACGCCCTCTGAGGCGTGGTTTCCGGAGCCGCCCTCGTCGGGATCGCAGGGGAGCGACAGGGAGGGGGCTCGTGAAAAGCCTGCTTGGGTTCGGCGTGTGGGAGGCCTCGCAGACAGTGGCTCCTCGCTGGGGAAGAACCGACACAGCACAGGGAGAGGAGGAAGAGAAGCTCAAGACAAAGAGGATGGAGACGAAGAAGCTGGAGAAGAAGAAGACCAGGGGAAGGGAGAAGAAGCACAGAGAAACCGATGGCCAATCGCACATGCACGAGGCAGCGGCTGCAAATTTTCTATTCAAATTCTTCAATGCCCCTCCAAAAGAGGCTACAGTGCCTTAAATAGAATAAAAAAAAAACCCTAATAACCACAAATGACGTAATTAGCCCTAACATAATGCAGAAAATGCTAAATAAATAAAAAGGAGATAACTGGGCCTCATAATGGGCCTTACATCAGTCCTAACTGCTCCTCAATACAATAAGTACATGCCAACACTAGGGAGGCCCATCGTCGAGCCACAGAGAAGCTGGGTAGGCTGCAGTCGTCCTCCTCCGACGGTACACGCGAGTCGGGTCGAACCGGGTCCATGCGCGGGTGTCCTCACCAGATTCAAAGCGAAGGACCTGTGTTAATCTGGACTCGGGCCTATGCATAAAATAATGGATATGGGTCTTGATGGATGTGGATCCGGATCCTACCAGATCTGCCCAATTTGCAGTCCTGTTGGACATGAGTGAAACCCTTGTTCTTTTCATTGCAGCTGGCATAGGTAAAATTGTTTGCTGAAAGAGTTCTAGTCATTTGCTTCAGTTTTGAATGCTCAACATTCTTCCACATAACAGATGAGCTGGTGCTCTCTAGACTCTGGTTATACTTCACGAAGAGTTTTCTTTAACTTTTATTCCTGTACTTGAACTATTACATTCTGCTTTTACGGTATTGATCCTCTCCTGAGTGTTGAAAGAGCTTAATGTTGGAGGCATACATATATCTTGCCCAACAGACCTAAAAAAATTGCGAGGAGAGGTGAATTGATTGAAATGGGTGTAGTCTTTGGAAAAAACAGGTTAAACAATAACTATGACATTATGAAATGTCCATATTGCTACTAATGGACCAGCAGGCAGACTGGCGACTCACTGTCAACTTAAGTTAGTTATCTGAGCCAGGGACTTCAGTGGCTCTGCTCATAGCATATTTTGCTAGTGTAAACGGGCTTAAAAATGCTAGTTTCCTTCATGGATAGATGTGTGGATTGGAGGCCCAGGTCAGTCAACCTATTTTCTATTGTGAACCATTACAGGATGATTTTGCACTCATGTCTGCTTTGTTCTGGGCCCTCTTTTGGTTTTGTATCCCTCTCTCTCTATGTTTCATAACAATGCCATCAAACCCTGTAGCTTTTCTTTGCTGGAAAGATGCTTCATGACGTATTGATGTTCAAGGTTCAACGAATTGAGATTTGCCTCATGGTTGGCTAGCCTAAATTGAGTAGGTTGGTTGACTGTGCGATTGATTCTAGACCTAACTTAAAATAAAAATTAGAAAGTATGAAAATCATCTATAAAGAAATGACGAGCATGCTCTTCTTACTTTTCTTTTCTTTTTCTTCCATTTCTTCAGACGAAAATTTTCACCGATTCTTCCATTCCTTTGGTAGTTTGGGAAAGAACCCGGCCGGCTCGGGGGCGAGGCCGACGGAGTACGTCACGAGCCTGCGAACCACCAGGGAGAAGGGGGGGGGTTCGCCGGAATGGGGTTCACCGGAACCTGCCTGCGGCGGGATGGCGGACGGAGGGGCCGTCAAGGTGCGAACAGGGAAGGGAGGAAGAAGGGTTGTGCACGGGCTCGCGGGAGACCCGACCAAATAGCGTGGAAGGGTCGTGGCCGTCGATTCCCTGCCGGGATGGCCCGTTTCAGGCCCTGCTCGGCTTGGGTGCTGCGGAACAGGAGCGAGCGGGGTGGCCCGCCTCAAGCCTGTGTGCAACGGGTTCCGTAGACAGGGCCTGCAGTAGCGGCCGCTTGGGTCCGCGTCGTTCCGGCAGAGGGTGGCCCGAGGGAGGCCGCCGGGGCTCGCGTGCGGAAAACTCGGCCGCGTTCAGGTCCGTGGGGGAGCGTTGCAGGCGGCGGAGCACGCGAAGGGGTCGTCCGACCTGAATGGCTTCGTAACGGGGGCGTGCGAACCTGCGGTTTCGTCCACCACGCGGGATCCGCTGCGGCCCAGCTCTCCAGCGGGCCGGCGACGTCGCGAGGCCGCCACGTGAAGGATTCCCACGGCAAGCGGGACGGGCCCGACGCCCTCTGAGGCGTGGTTTCCGGAGCCGCCCTCGTCGGGATCGCAGGGGAGCGACAGGGAGGGGGCTCGTGAAAAGCCTGCTTGGGTTCGGCGTGTGGGAGGCCTCGCAGACAGTGGCTCCTCGCTGGGGAAGAACCGACACAGCACAGGGAGAGGAGGAAGAGAAGCTCAAGACAAAGAGGATGGAGACGAAGAAGCTGGAGAAGAAGAAGACCAGGGGAAGGGAGAAGAAGCACAGAGAAACCGATGGCCAATCGCACATGCACGAGGCAGCGGCTGCAAATTTTCTATTCAAATTCTTCAATGCCCCTCCAAAAGAGGCTACAGTGCCTTAAATAGAATAAAAAAAAAACCCTAATAACCACAAATGACGTAATTAGCCCTAACATAATGCAGAAAATGCTAAATAAATAAAAAGGAGATAACTGGGCCTCATAATGGGCCTTACATCAGTCCTAACTGCTCCTCAATACAATAAGTACATGCCAACACTAGGGAGGCCCATCGTCGAGCCACAGAGAAGCTGGGTAGGCTGCAGTCGTCCTCCTCCGACGGTACACGCGAGTCGGGTCGAACCGGGTCCATGCGCGGGTGTCCTCACCAGATTCAAAGCGAAGGACCTGTGTTAATCTGGACTCGGGCCTATGCATAAAATAATGGATATGGGTCTTGATGGATGTGGATCCGGATCCTACCAGATCTGCCCAATTTGCAGTCCTGTTGGACATGAGTGAAACCCTTGTTCTTTTCATTGCAGCTGGCATAGGTAAAATTGTTTGCTGAAAGAGTTCTAGTCATTTGCTTCAGTTTTGAATGCTCAACATTCTTCCACATAACAGATGAGCTGGTGCTCTCTAGACTTTGGTTATACTTCACGAAGAGTTTTCTTTAACTTTTATTCCTTTACTTGAACTATTACATTCTGCTTTTACGGTATTGATCCTCTCCTGAGTGTTGAAAGAGCTTAATGTTGGAGGCATACATATATCTTGCCCAACAGACCTAAAAAAATTGCGAGGAGAGGTGAATTGATTGAAATGGGTGTAGTCTTTGGAAAAAACAGGTTAAACAATAACTATGACATTATGAAATGTCCATATTGCTACTAATGGACCAGCAGGCAGACTGGCGACTCACTGTCAACTTAAGTTAGTTATCTGAGCCAGGGACTTCAGTGGCTCTGCTCATAGCATATTTTGCTAGTGTAAACGGGCTTAAAAATGCTAGTTTCCTTCATGGATAGATGTGTGGATTGGAGGCCCAGGTCAGTCAACCTATTTTCTATTGTGAACCATTACAGGATGATTTTGCACTCATGTCTGCTTTGTTCTGGGCCCTCTTTTGGTTTTGTATCCCTCTCTCTCTATGTTTCATAACAATGCCATCAAACCCTGTAGCTTTTCTTTGCTGGAAAGATGCTTCATGACGTATTGATGTTCAAGGTTCAACGAATTGAGATTTGCCTCATGGTTGGCTAGCCTAAATTGAGTAGGTTGGTTGACTGTGCGATTGATTCTAGACCTAACTTAAAATAAAAATTAGAAAGTATGAAAATCATCTATAAAGAAATGACGAGCATGCTCTTCTTACTTTTCTTTTCTTTTTCTTCCATTTCTTCAGACGAAAATTTTCACCGATTCTTCCATTCCTTTGGTAGTTTGGGAAATGAAATCAACACTTGTCATCTGTAAAGTATGGCATTTTTTTTTTCTTTTCTGCTGTGGTTTGTGCTGTCCGGTTACTGAATTTTGTGGGAGTTTGCCAGTTTAAGTGTTTAACCTTTGATGCAAAAACATTTTAGGAATTGTTTTGTTGCTTTATTTGTTTTTTTTCTTCAATCCTAGTGATTCTTCTTTTTCTTCTAATCCACTTGTTACTTTGTAGTTTATTGTTACTCGTCAGAGTGTGCTTTACCCACTATGAATTTCTTCTTATATTTCCTATTATGTTGGTCAATTACTGGTTCATCATTTCTTTTTTGGTTTGCCATCTGCAAGAATGAACCAGGAAATAAAAATCAGGGGGAGGAACCAATAATCATCTACCAGAAAATATAAGGTATAAGAAAAAAATCATAATGTTCAAAGCATTCTCTAACAATGATTCTAAACAAAATAGTGAAAGGATCATAGGGAAAAGAAGCATTAGAAGGATTACAGAAAAATTAAATGAGATGAATGCTAATTCTTAATGTATTGGATCTGTTACTAAATTTGAACTACAAAGTTCTGCAATTTGACAGTGCAGACTATGACAACAAGGGGGTAGGGGAGAAGAAAAAGGTGCGAATGTCTACAAACTATATGTATTGATTTCACAAATTGTTGATCACAATACAATTAACTGTTTTTTTTTTTTGTTTTTGGGTTCAGAGAAACTTCCAATCACTTTAAAAAAAGGGAAAGGTTCAGACAAACTTCCATGATGGCTTCAGGATACTTGGATCAACCATTGTGATCATAATACCTTTTACCTACATCGTGCCCTCTTCATGCTTGGATGGCACTGAAAATTGTTCAATTTAATAGCATATTGTTATTATTGGAATTACTACTATGGCGAGGAACAGGCTAAAGGTGATGGGATGCTTGTGTATACATCTCTGATTGGCCTTTGTGGCATGACTTAAGCAAGTTTTGATATCTATTACATGCCTCTTTGAGAGAGAGGAGACTTATGCTATCTATTACATGCAAGAGAACATATTTCAGCTATATAATACGTGCAGAGGGTTTCAGGTGTCTATTAAATGCCTTTGGGATTCTGGATACTTGGCACATGGAATGCAGAATCGGCCGATTCTGATCCGGATTGGGATCGGTGGGTCCCGATGTGGCCTGGCTGATTTCAGCCGATTCCGGCCGATCCGATCTTGATTCAGATCGGGATTGGCAGGTCCCGATCTGGCCTCCCGATCTGTGCTGGAATTCCATGCTGGAGAGAGCCAGCGAACAAGTGAGCATGCCTATAGATGGTTTATACATGATACGTCATTATGTTTCTGTTTGGATATATAAATTCTGATACCAACGGAGAGTTTTGTGTATTGAAACAATCATTTGCTATGGAACCATCTGTCCTGCCAATTATATCCTATCATTTTCTGAACTAACTCTTAGTTGTCTCTACATCTTTTAGGGATACAAAATGCTTTCAATACTAACTTGACAATTATTGTCTTTGTCTCTTTCCTACTCTTTCAGGTGATTCAGAGAAAATTAGTCCATGTACTCACTCCATCAACTATGACCGATGGATGTGTTGGACCAGATGCTGTTCATCTTCTTGCTTTGAAAGAGGTTTGCCATACTGTTCCTATGATGGATAATTGCTTGGCTGAATTGTTCTTTTTGTTTAAGAAACTTTCCGTTGATATTGAACTTTGTTTTTTGTCCTTCTGTTTGTATCTGTAGTTTACCAACTTATATATCTTTATATTTATCATTGCCTTGAACCAGCTTGATGAGTTGAATAATTGATTAATAATATGTTGCCTTGCACCTTCTGTTTTAATGCTTCTGATAATATATAAACTTGGATGCTGTTTCTGCATAATTAGGCAACACTTGCATCCCCTTTTCATTTTCCGCTACCTTCATTGCTATCTCTGTCATCAGTAACATGATATGTGGCAAGAGGAGAGAGGCACTGGCTGGGTGGAAAAAGAAAAAAGGAAAAAAAGGGGGATGGGATCATAAATCCAAAAGTACATGGCTTCCCTCAACATGAGTCTTTATTATAAGCCTTAATTGTTATAAATATCAATAAACTATCATATGCTACTGCCGAACATTCATTTTATTCTTCTCTGCATATTGAGTTGCACATTACAGCAACTGACCTTGATGTTGTTGTGTATTCCATATGTTAACATTCATTTCTTGGTTTTTGGTGTGGTGTTCCACTTGCCTTTGTTGTTTTTGGTTTTACTATCATGTCAATTATGGAGAAATTCTTCGAGCTTGAAGTGTCAATTATTTTTCTCAGAGGTTCTTATGTATGTTTTCATTATAAGCCAACAAATGTAGGCAAGCAGGAGCAAAGAAATAATATAAGCAACCTCATATTATACCGTTCATTTTCTCTATTCATGTGCAAGTTCCAAGTTACACTCTTTTTTGCATGAATCCTCGGTTCGTAAACAATTCTGTAACGATTACTGATTCCCGGGTGACATAACTATTAGGTTTATGGTCATCTTATATGTGTTTGGCATGTCATGTGGGACTACTTTTGCAAAACGATCTCACTTCATACTTACTATTTCGTTATCATAGCTCAATATGGTGGTCTGGGATTTGCATCAAGACACGGAGGAATTTGTTAATGGAACTAGTGGAGGCTATGACCGGCAGCAACTTTGTCAGTTTTGAAGTGGAGGTACCTCTCAAGAGCAGGGAAAACTGAAATGCTTCATGTCACAATCTTTATGACATGGAAGGTGCACTTCCCATAAGAGTGATTTTGGGACCCATAAGCCTCTCCATAAAATTAATGAAATGTTATCCGGAAGATCTTGGAAACTATCACGTTTGACAAGTCTCTCGATGGCAAGTGATGTATATAGCATAATCAAAAGGATGCAACAGTCCATCCACAAGAAAAGAAAGAAGGATTTCCATGGGTCAGGTGATGAGGGGATAATATGAGGGTTGTGCCTTTGTTGCATTAGCCTAGTCTCCACCAAAAAGGGATTTTTTTTCTTTTCAGTCCCTATGATCTTTTAATATTTCTTATTAGTCCCTGTGATCTTGATATTTCTCTAAACCCCTCCATAATCTATGAATAATCCTTAAAAGGTCCCTTCAGAGGGGCTTTTTAGCGAAGGTTGAGGGGTTTTTTATGGATGTTTTAAACAATTATAGGAACTAATAAAGAATAAAAAGATTGCATGGACTTATAAGGAATATTGATAATATTATAGGTTGTAAAAGTAAAAATAAAAAAAAAGTTTTTTTTAACCTTCCAACTGGCCTCAAATTTTGGCAGACCTTCCTGTTTTAAATTATCTTGTCCAGGGACTGGCTCCACCTTGTAGACGGGTAATTCTCTTTGTTCTTTTTGGTTGGGTGTTTGTCATTACTGTGTTGGAACCCTTTTAAAGCAAAAGGGAAAGGGGGGGAAGCACCCCCCACCGGTTGGGGAACCCCCCCCCCCCCCCACACCGGTTCCAAGAGGGAAACCGGTGGGGGGGGAGGAGATTCCCTCCCTTCTTTCCCATTTTAAAATTCAAAGAAAAAGGAGGGGGATTAATTAGGATGAAGGGGAGTTAATAGGAGTCTTAACCCCATTCACACATGGGTTAAGAATTCCATGTGAACCCTATTAAATATCCATCCTAAACTCCTTTCACATGGGGCCAAAACGTGAATTTAATGGGTCTAAACCCTTTTCACATTGGCCCACACCCCAAATCTGCCACCCAAGCTCATTAATGAGCCTAAAAAAGCAGGAAAAGAAAGAAGAAAGGGGGAGGGGAACCCCCCCACCGGTTTCCCAAAACCGGTGGGGAGAACCCCCCCACCGGTTCCCAACCGGTGGGGGGTCCATCCGGTGGCACCCCCTCCACCGGTTGGAACCGGTGGGGGTGCCCACCGAGCCCCCCCCCCCTTTTCTCTCTTTTGGCATGCTCTCTCTCTCACCTCTCTTTCCACCCATTGGCCAAAAAAAAAAATAAAAAGAAGAGGGGAGGAGAGATGATGGAACCGGTGGGTACCCCCACCGGTTAAGGCTTTGAAGCCTATAAATACCCCCCAAGGGGTAAGAAGAAAGCCCATGCCCATTTGGCCCAAAAATTCCTAGGGGAAATTCTGTCAATTTGAAGACCAAATCCGGTGCTCTTGCCCGGGTTTGCTGCGTTTGGAGGAGATATTTTCTCGGAGGGCTCTCTTCTTAAGGTTTATTCCTAAGGGGAAGTTCTGCCGAATTTATATTGTAAAATCGCCGTTTTATAAAACGGGATTATGCCAAAATAATGAATGAATGCCACTATTTGTTCTTTAAGCATATGTGTGTGCATGTGTGTTCATAAATCTGTTATTTAAGTAACATCATGTTATTATATTTTTACATACATAATTAAATTATTAATTAGTTTAATAACTAATTAAATGCATAAGTATATAATTAAATATTCTAAAATATCCTTGGCCTCATCCCATACATAATTAAATCTAGACTCATAATTAAAACTCAATAATGAAACTTAGACTCATAAAATAATATACTTAAGTTAAAAATGACTTAAATACTTCCATACTTAATTAATTAATAAAATCTGCAAAAATTATTTAAAATCAGTAAAATGAATATAAAAATCATAAAAATTCTGTAAAAATCAGTAATACTCAGTAAAAATCAGAAAATTAAATCCGGAAATTACATAAACCCAAAAATATGACTTAAGTATCCTTCATATATCTAATTAATTAATAAAAATCAGCAAAATTAATAAAAAATCAGTAAAATTCAGTAAAAAACCAGTAAAAAACAGAGAACCAAATCTGAAAACATATAAAATTTTGAAATGACTAAAAAGTCCCTAGAACTTAATACAAATTACAAAAATACCCTCAAACATGATAAAAATCTGTAAAAATCACAGAAAATTCTTAAAAAAATCAAAATCTCTCCTAAGCCCAAAATACCCTCCAAACCTTAATAAGATGGGTAAAATTACCAAAATACCCTCAATATGATAAAAAAATAAATAAAAAATCTCAGAAAAATATAAAACTAGCCTCCAAGTCTAATAAATCCAATTCAGGTAAAATTACCAAAATACCCTTACAATCCAAACACACTTGAAATAACTCTAAAATACCTCCTAAGGTTTTGAAACCTTCCTAAATCATTAGAACTCATTTCATACACTAAAATAACCATAATCTCCCTATACCCTCCAACTTGGCATAATTACAAAAATACCCTTATGGGTCTAAAATACTTGGAATCAATCTAGAATATTTGGAGTCAATCTAATATATTTAGAATTAATCCAAATAACTTGGAGTTAATTCAAAATCATATAAACCCATCTTAAACTTGGGTGAGGCTAAGAGCTTAACCTAAAATATACTTTCATATGCATGTGTTGCCTGTAGTAGTAGTGTTGCATGTTATAAGGGCATCAACGGACGGTTAATCAAGGGTTGTCGAGCGGTTGCTTGACGTAATTAACACTGACCGAGGTCAGTGGAGAGAGGTCATATATTCGGATCTTCGCCCGATCCGAAGTCCCGGACTCCTTGAGGGCTAATCTCAAGTTCTCATAGTCCAATAAATAAAATACATAAAACCGACCTATATTTCTCCAGATATAAACAAAAATGATATGGATTTTTTTTCTAAAATAATCCGAATAGGAGAGACATGCTAGGTTAGGTCCCAAACACACTGTTGGGTGTATTTTTGTCATAACAGGTTATGTAAGTCAACGCCCTAATATAAATGCATTGTCTTGTGTGGTGATTGGCCTGTGTGTGGCCACACCTTTCTTCCAATCTGTACGCACTTGTCCTCTCTCTCATCTCTCTCTCAGTTTTCCTGGTTTCACAACACGATATCAGATCCGAAGGGATCAGTGAGTGAAGGGGACTTTCAGAGTATCTTTCAAGGTCTGAGGCACCTTTCCAACTGATTCCGGTGCTCTGTTTTAGGGTTCCAGCGGTGCAAGGCCTTGTGTTCTAGGGTTTTGGCCATCGGACCCTGGTGTTCTTGGTTGCAGAAGTCCAGGGAGGAGTCTCTTTTGTTGTTGCTTGTTCCAGACAGACAGGAAGCCCAGTGCAGGGTTTGTGGAGTTACAAACCCTGGTCAGCCTGCACTTCTGCCCTGTTTTTTCTAGTGTGAGGAGTCACCTGCACCCTTTTCTTCTACATCTAAGTGTTTGGAAGGATTCCAAGTTTTTTTTTTTCCTTCCTTCTTGTTGCCCTCCGTGTCATCCTCCACAATCAGTGGTTTCCCTGCTTCAGTGGCTCTCATGAATCTGGGCATGTTCCTGACACTATGCAAATTTCTGATGCTCGCGAGATCACATCCCTTGTGATGAAACCCTCTGGTTTTGCTGCATCAGAACATTTCTCTCTTCAGATGACTTCTGTAAAATTGACAGAGGTCAGTTTTTGTCCTCTGTTTGTATTTTCCTTGGTGGGCATGGAAAATCTGGCTATATCAATGGTCGGGGTGAAGGAACCCACACCTGATGATTCAGGCTATACACAATGAGATTTAGAAAATAACCTTGTAATGGGATGGATTCTTAACTCTATGAGCCTGTTGAACCCAAAAATAATCTCATATGCAGATTTGCATTGTATGAATATACATATATGACGCATACTCGCGTCGATGTGAAATCCCCATAGGAGAATACACATACATAGGCATGACGATATGTTCATGAAGGACCATGTCATGCAACATAAAATGTATGCCTATGATACAGGTGAATACTAGAAATCCATAAGAAACCATGTGCTCGCATTACAAGGGCAGCGGGGTAAGAAACATACCTAGGCCACGAAGGCCTTAATCAGATTTTTTTTAGGAGCCTAAGGCAGTCCCAAGTTGCTCGCTTCGGCTCTCGAAATCAACTCCCGAACCGCCTTTGCGATGCTCGATAGTGGGACCCCTAGGGAGACCTCAAATGCAGCGATAAGAGGGACACCAAATGCTGCAAAACAGAGGTCGAAATCAGTCCCAAAGTGGACTAAAATCTGTCCCGAAATGGGGCAAAATCAGTCATAGAACTCCCCTAAAATGGCCCCGAAATGGAGGCCCAATAGTGGGAGAGATAGGCCCAATAAGTAGCCCTATGGGTGGGGCCAATATGAGGCCCAATAAGCCTCCAAATGGGCCCAAATTCAGTCCCAAAGTGGGCTGAAACCTGTCCCGAAATAAGGTAAAACCAGTCACGGAACTTACCTAAATCAGCTCCGAAACGGAGGCCCAATGTCGGGAGAGGTAAGCCCAATAAATGGCCCAATGGGGGAGCCCAAAAAGAGGCCCAATAGGCACCCCTAACAGGCCCAAACCAGTCTCGGAATGGGGCCAAAATGGTCTTCAAACTTGCCCAAGATGGCCTCAAATGAAGGCCCAATAACAAGGGAGGTAGGCCCAATAGGTGGCCCAATAAGAAGGCCCAATAAGGAGCTCAAATAGGCCCAAAAACCAGTCCACAAAGGGCACTAAATCTGCAGGCCAGAGAAGGGGAAAATCTGAAAGCTCAAAGAGAAAAAATTTCCTAAAGAAGAAAGTGGACCCCTCTCTCCTATGCCCCTTTATTTAAATAGGCTAAGAGGGGGGAGGAGAGAGAGGGGGAACCGGTGGGGGGAGCCCCCACCGGTTGGGAACCCCCCCACCGGTTCCAAGAGGGAAACCGGTGGGGGGGGAGGAGGATTTCCCTCCCTCTCTTTCTTCTTAAAAAATTCAAATAAGGGGGTGGGGGAATTAATTAAAGGAGGGGAGTTAATGGAGTTCTTAACCCCATTCATACTTGGTTAAGAACTCCATACAAGTCCTCATTAAAACCCCCATCTTAAACCCCCTTTCACACCTAGCCCAAACCTGAAATTAATGGGCAAAAACCCCCTTTCACACTTGAAATCTGAAGACAAAAGGCCCAAAGCTCATTAAGAGCCAAAAAGGTGGGAAAAGAGGAGCATGGGGAGGGGAGAACCCCCCCACCGGTTCCCAACCGGTGGCCACCCTCCCCCCCCCACCGGTTGGAACCGGTGGGGGTGTCCACCGGCCCCCCCTCCCCCCCCCCCCCCCCCCCCCCCCCCCCCCCCCTCTCTCTCCCCTCAATGCTCTCTCTCACTCCCTTCTCTCACCCATGGAATACAAAAATAAGAAAGGAGAGAGGGAGAGAGATTGGATCCGGTGGCACCCCCCCACCGTATGCCCATCCGGTGGCACCCCCCACCGGGCCCAATTTGGGGCCTATAAATAGGACCCCAAGGTCCCCAATTCAAAGAGACCACAAGCATACAAGCTGCCCATATACAAGGGTAGAATTGTGAGGGAGAGTGCTGTCCGGCTGAAGACCAAATTCGGGTTTTAAACCCGGATTTGCTGTGATTTCGGGAGGTCTTTCTTTCGTCCCGGGGAGTCCTCGCTCCTAAGGTTCAATCCTAGGGGAGGCTCTGCCGAATTTTTTGTAAAAAACACCCTGTTATAAGGCGAAATGCTGTCGAAATAAAGTCAGAATTTCTGTGCTTACGTGTGTCATTTAAATTTTATAATTATCATATTTTAAAATAAAATAATAATAATATGTATATATTTTCCTAAAACTAAATAAAATCGTGTACATCCACAACTTAACCCTAACCTCACCCCATAAATAAACCAAATTCAGAAATCTGCATAAAATCATAATTAAGCCCCAAAGATAATTTATAATTAATTAATTAATGAAAATTCATGAAATTAATTAAAAATCAGGAAAAACCAGGAAAAATCAATAAAAATCTGTGTGAAACCTGTAAAAAACCTGAAATTCATATAAAAATCATAATAAATTCAAATACCCTTATATATTTAATTAATTAATCAGCTAATTAAATTAATCATAAAAAAATGAATAAAATTAATAAAAAAAATCAGAGAATTAGAAATCTGAAAGAATGTTAAATCATTAACCATATATCTAAAAACTTAATGTAAAATTACGAAAATATCCTCGTGCGTACTATTTACACATATAACCCTAAAAATACTAAAATTCATGTCATAAGCAGAATTTCTTCTCATATAGTCTGGATATCATTAAATATGAACCCTAAGACTTAAAAACCCGGTTTTAAGGTAAAATTACTAAAAAACCCTCATACATTTAAAAATCAACTCCCTAACTCCCATAAAACTTGAAAACCTCTAAAACTCACTCCTACGTACTTTTAAGCTCTTATACGCTCATAAAACCCCCATAATTACATAAAAACCCTTAAAGGTGAATAATTGCAAAAAAGCCCCCTGTGGGACTAAAAATTGGGAATTAATCCACATAACTCGGAATTAATCCACCTAACTTAGAATCAATCCTAATAATCAGGAACCAATCCTAAACCATCTAAAAATCATCTCCGAACTAGGGGTGAGGTTAAGGATCCAACCTAAAATATGCCTCCATAACCATATGCATGCGCTGCCTATAATAGTAGTTTTGCATGATTAAGGGCATCATACGGACGGTTAATCAAGGGTTGCCGAGCAGTTGCTCAGCGTAATTAACACTGACCGAGGTCAGTGGAGAGAGGTCATATACTCGAATCTTCGTCTGATTCGAAGTCTCGGATTCTCTGAGGGCTAATCCCAAGCTCTCATAATCCGATAAAAGTATAAAACCGACCTATAATCCTCTAGATAAACAAAAAAATGGATTTCCGAATAATCCGACATAGGGGAGGATAGATATGCTTAGGTCGGGTCCCGAACATTTACGAAGGTTTTTTTTTTTTCCTTCGCAAACAGAGCCCTAAAAAACAAGTGTGTGGTGGCCTTTATGCCCCATTAGTTGATGATGTCTTTTATTTCCTTTATCTTCCTAATGAACCTAAGAAGAGGAGATATGCTGTCCAACGAATCCCATATCTTTTAAAATGATACTTAAATGATATCTTTAATTATTTCATCTTCTTTAACGGGTCCTAGTGAAGTTTATGTCTAAAAGACCTATCTTCTTAGTACACTTAATGACGCTAAGTCCTCATGTCTTCATGGGAACTTTAAATATCCCTCAAGTATCCTTTAAGGATCTTTGCAAGATCCCAAATAAAAAAAATATATCTTTCATTAATGGCATCGAAATAATTTATTTGTTTTATTCTTGTCGTATCAATGGGTCTTAACGGACGGTTAATCAAGAGTTGCCAATCAATGATTGACATAATTAACATTGACTGAGGTCAGTGGAGAGAGGTCAAGCACATGGATCCACACTTGGGTGTTAGGTCTCTGAAAGTATTCTTGTGAATGAAAAGATAATGTTGATGCCTCATTTCATAAATTCTTGTGGTTCGTTCATATCGGTGGGACGGCCAACTTATTTTTGGTTGCTTCATATTGGTTGAAGGACCATTATGGAATATCCAAGTGTGTGGTGGCCTTCGTGCCCCATTAGTTGATGATGTCTTTTATGTTCCTTTATCTTCCTAAATGAACCTAAGAAGAGGAGATATGCTGTCTAAAGAATCCCATATCTTTTAAAAGGTTATTTAAAGGATATCTTTAATTATTTCATCTTCTTTAAGGGGTCCTAATGAAGATTATGTCTAAAAGACCTATCTTCTTAGTACACTTAACGATGCTAAATCCTCATGTCTTCATGGGAACTTAAAAAAATCCCTCAAGTATCTTTTAAGGATCCTTGCAAGATCCCAAATAAAAAAAAAATATCTTTCATTAATGGCATCAAAACAATTTATTTGTTTTATTCTTGTCGTATCAATGGGTCTTAACGGATGGTTAATCAAGGGTTGCCAATCAATGATTGCCATAATTAATACTGATCGAGGTCAGTGGAGAGAGGTCAAGCACATGGGTCCACACTTGGGTGTTAGGTCTCTGAAAGTACTCTTTCCTATTCTTTTTAGATCAATAAAAGTTAAAGTTCTTGCAGTCATGCAAGCGACCTTTAGTACTCTGTTGAAACGTTTCTCTTTGATCAGACTTTGACATAGCAATGATGTTGAAAGTATGTAGCAGAACAAGACCTATATATGTGCCATAGTGACAGACCTTCCCACCACTTATTTCTCCCTGGACCATTATCTTTCCTCTTTACAAACTCGTATTAGAATAATTTCTGTCAGTTCAGTTTTTACAAGTAATCAACACCTTCCTGAACCAAAGCCACGCCCAGGTCCATTTATTTGTTCAGGTCAGGTCACCTAACTGAAACAAATAGCGAGTTGACCAGGCCCAACTGCAGAGACATCTTTATGTTACTCCATATTGGTCAAAGCTAATCTTCTGTTGACTATGTAAATTACATAATGTAACTGTCATATTGCATCACCTCTGTTTGTTAGCCACTAAGCCCTGCATACTGAACCAGGTCAGGATCATTGTAGCATTGTCAGCCTTCAGGAGTGGTACCCAATTAACCTTATCCACCATCAGGATCTCTGCATAAGTGATGATCCCATGTCAATGCTTCCTTGTTTGGCCTTTTGAGTGACGTAAAATATGTAGGCGATTTGGCAAAATTCCCGTGGAGGTTATGAATTGATGCAATGATGTAGATGAGAGAACTGTGCCTTTTTTTAGTTTTCTTGTCTTGTACTTGTATTCTGTTAAAGGTATCGAATGTTGACGCGGGACGACTATCGAAACGAGTCCGAACTAGTGTCACGATCCGAAATCAGCAAGTATATCATACGTGAATAGCAAATGCTCGCCGATTCTCCCATATTTCCATGAACGTAACTACGTAACACAAGTCGTACAATCTCAAAGAATCGTCCGCTCTCAGTGATAAAATAGACAGGATCGGCGGTAGTAAGGACTACCACAAAGCTAGGACAGCATCAACGCAGGCAATATGCTCAATTTAATGACAAGGGATGGATCTCACACTCACAATCCGGCAGCAAATATCAAATAAATAGCTAGGTATCCTAACTCACTGGCACGGGAACATGCATGATCATATAAAAGACGACAAATTGGGGCGGAATAAGGCCAAGACAGCACTAACCGACCCACTGTAGAGTGGGGCCACGAACTTAAAGCCGCAGATCTGCAAACCTCCTTGCCCCCATGAAAGCGCACAACAGTACCATAAACACATTATTTTGCAGCGTTGGGTCGTTGGGGAAGCGAGACGGGTTCTGCTTCGTTGCAAAGGGAGGCGGATGACAGAGCTGCGATCCGCGATGTAGAGGCCCACGCGCTGTGAAGAGGGTGCACGCGGGATGTCGACGGGGCTTGTGGCCGCGGGGAGGAGCTCGCGGGAGTTAGCGTTGGGGCCCGGGCAGGCCTGTGAAGTGGACTGACGGGGAGGGCGCTGTATGAAGGGCACCGCGTGAAGGCCGTTCGGCCTGGGTGCTGCGGGACGGAGGCGCGCGGGGTGGTCCGTCTCGAACCTGCGTGCAGCGGGGTCGGCGAACAGAGGGACCCGCTCGGGAGCCGTCGACGTGCGAACAGAGGGGGGGGGGGGAAGCATGCGGGAACCGTTCAGGATCTGCTTGCCGTGGATGGAGCTCGCGGGGAAGGCCGCTCTGGTCCACGTCGCGCGGGCAGGAGGGTGGTTTGTGGGAGGCCGCCGGGGTTCGCGTGGGCGGTTGGCCGCGCTCAGGACCGTGCGGAGCTGTTGCAGGCGGAGAGGGCACGCGAGGAGGCCTTTCGGCTTGGGTGCTGCGGAACGACGGCGTGCGAACAGGCGGGCTCGTCCTCGGCGCGGGAACTGTAGCGGCACTGCATTCATGCAGCGCCCGTGATGTCGCGGGGTTGCCACGGACCGGATCGAGGAGTTGTTGCCGGCGGGGAGGATCTGCCAGGCCTGCGCGACTGCGGGAAGGAGCCCGCGGAGGCTGCTCGCCCGGGCCTGCGTACGACGGGGGGAGTGTTCGCCGGGGCCGCGGGAGTGGCCCGCTCGGACCCTTCGATCGGGAAAGGGCGGGGCTCACGGGTAGGGGACCGTCCGGGACCTGCTTCGCGCGAACAGGAGGGAGGGGGGGGGGGCGACAGGGGGGGATGCGCGGGCTCGCCGGAGACTCGACTAGGTCGCGTTGACGGCTTCGTGGCTGGCGGCTCCTCGCCAGGGGTGGAACCAACACAGCGTAGAGAGAGAGTGGAGGAAGGCGAAGAAGAAGACGAAGAAGAAGGAGAGGGAGAAGACAAGGAGGAGAAGGCTACGGGGGTGAAGATGGGGTCTTCACGCCCAAACCCATGCACACGCACATAAGGCGGCTGAACAGGGCAAATCTTTCTTCTTCAATTCTTCATTACCCCAAAACGAGGTTTACAAAGACTATAAATAGAGAACATTAACCCTAATGAAGCCCTAATAACATCAATGACTAAACTGACCCTCCCACTACAAAATACTCAAAATTCGAACAGGAAATGCAGAATAAATAAGAAGATGGATAACTGGGCCTCATAATGGGCCTTACAACAATGCCAAATGCTCCAAAACCATATAAAAACATATCAGTCTTCAAATGCGCTGTCATCGAGCCACAACGAGGCTGGAATCGCCGCTGACGTCCTCCTCCGTCTGTAGACACGGGTCGGATCGAATCGGGCCCGAGCGCGGGTGTCCTCACCAAATGTTTTCTTAGCTTCTGTAGTTATTAAACTTGGAAATTCAAAAAAAAAAGTGAGAGCTTACAAGCATCATTTATGAATGTTAGTTTTTAGGTTTTACATGGCAAAGACGAAAGATGCTGGTGCATGGTGTGTTATGAATGCCATCTGAAGTTCAAGCAGCCAAATCAAAGGCTATTACACCAACTGAAATTCTAATTCAAACATCTCTTAAGTTGCACATAGGCATGACTTGTCTTGCACTAATAATTGCCACCTCAGCGGTGTCAATGGTGTCTGTAAATCTTGTTCCTAAACCATTGTATTTAACATTAAAAATGTCATTAAGGTCTGTTTGAATGAAGCATTGTGATAGTATATTTTCAATCTTTCTCTGGTTTCTTCTACATTCAGGGAAACCGTATTTCAAGGAATGGTACCACTGCATATGGATTCGCTTTTGTGGATTGTTCAGCATTAAAATTTTGGGTTGGCTATATAGATGATGATCCTTCATGTGCAGCTTTAGGGACATTACTGATGCAAGTATGTTTACTTGCCCTTTACACTGTTTTCACTTTCATATGATCAAATTTTGACAGTGATGTTTATTTTGCAGGTGTCCCCAAAAGAAATACTTTACGAAGGCAGAGGTTGTTGCACTCCTAATGTTTCGGTGTTAATTATAGAGTATCCAATTTAAGATTCTAACCTAGTGTATGTGTATTGCAGGCCTTTCTGCAGATGCCCAAAAGGCTATCAGGAAGTACGCTTCAATAGGTGATAAATTCAAATACAGCAGGAACATATTTTATATTCTTCTGTTCACTTCCTAGAATTTGGCACAATGGTCATCCTGCTTCAGTTTGTTGTTTGTTCACTTCCGTTCAATGTCTGCTTGACAATACATATTGTAGTACGCCGCAGTTGCAACTTTGCCAAAGGTCATACTTCATACAAATAACAATGACATCTATCTTTATTTTTAAGTGATGTGGAAAATAGAAGACAGACTATCGAATGATTGATTTAAACATCATGACATGAACATACATCGGATTTCACAAAACTTAAAAAAATGGATGTAATGCCTTGTGGGTATATACTTGGGTACATATTGACTTGATTTATTCATGAATTTATTAAATTCAAATCTATCAAAAATCGTTTAAATATGCAAAAGACAAAATGAGATGTTAACAAAACAATTCACTGTAAGCTTCAAACATGTTTAAACTAGAATGCATTTTTGACATCTAAATTGGAGTTTGTTCATGTCTTGACCTGTAGTTCAATCAACATGGCTACCTATATCCATATATACTTTAGCATGTCCCATCTAACAAGCTTTCCTGAGATCTAGGAAGTAAGGTGGTCATCCAACTCTGCCAGCCTTTTATTAAACATGATTTTTTTTTTTTTTTTTTTTGGGGGGGGGGGGGGTGGGGGTTGTAATATCAAGTTGCCAGATTGTTAATATCTCTGGCTGTTTTTATACAACATAGAAGGCCATGGCTGCAGCGGTGTAGGTGGGATAAGGCTTCCTATTGATTGATTGACCCTTAGACCAGGCCATTATTTTAACGTTCCATCTAGTGTACTTCACAACATTGAAATGTGCCATATCTGCTTGAATAGTGGGGGAAACAGAAAAGAAGTGCACCATGGAGATTCAGAGACTATGGGGAAGCTGGTTCAAGTCAAATGCATACCCACAATGTTCCTTGAAAAAACTGGCTCTCAAGATCTTTTTTATCTTCAATTGCAATTGCAACTTTGTTGAAAGTCGAGCAGTTGTCTTTTGGAATAAAAACTATGTTTTGATGGCATGACTTGGGAAACATTTGGCAAGTTTTTCCTATTCTATTAACTTATGAATTGGTGACCTTGTGATTTTATTGTATGCCCTGCTAATCCCTAGATCATGAACTCTTTTCCATGTTCTTAATCAAATTTTCCTGCAGACGTGCATGGTGTAGCAATGTTGTTGAACACTACTTCTCCAATGTCTGAGAAGCAGCTATAAAAAGTCTTATACTATTCTGCACTTGGATATTCATTTAATCTTTCCCTTGAATCTCAAATCTTTTCATTCAAGACTATTCTATTGAAACTATAAGCAAAGAAAAGGTTTTGGGCATATAAAATTGGAAGGGACTAGAAAAACATGTACCACGTGGGCCAGATCATATCCCGTGGTTGGCTTATTTCAGTTCATCTGATCAGTGTTATTATTGCATGTCTTACCTGTTCCAGTAAAAGAGTATCATAACTGCCTCATTAGATGGTGGAAGGGAAACCCCTTTGTGTTAAAGGGGAATTTATATCGATTTCAATGCTCGAGTAAACCCTCCTGGAAGTGTCATAAAAAGAATTAAATGGATCAACCTATGTGACAAAATCTCAGAGTTTGGATACATTTGAATTTAGAAGTTTTGAATTTTAGCGGATCCAGGGTACGTTAAGTGCCATAAAAAAATTAAATGCATGAACCTTAGTCGGTGGAAGCTACACTGTTTAGGTGGTCAGCATGAAGGGAAGTCATTCTTTGTAGTTGGTAAGAATGTTGTAATATGTTCAGATTCAGAAGAAGCATAAATTGGTCTGACTAGGCATATGACATATAGTTAAGATGTTATATATTTGTACATGAAAATTTCAGAGAATACGAGATAATGATGAATAGTACAAACCTCTAAGAAACCATTATTTCTTCATCATGCATTTAAAAGTGAACATGACAGTGATGTTTTAGTGGTTAATGGATTTTGCATGTTCTCACTAAATTTAGCTAATCCATAGTTTTTGCATGTTCTCACTAAATTTAACTAATCCATAGTTCCGTGTATTACCATGGATCATTCGGTCCTGAGGTTAAATTTTTGTCTTATAATTCAGGTTCTGGCTCAACGCAATTGACTCCTGCAGTCCCTGGAATCGATTTTCATGATGCTTCTGAACTTATGAGATTAATTGATTCTAAAGGGTATTTTAGGGGATCTTCTACATCTTGGTCATCCATAGTTGGCAGTGAAATGCACCATGATTTTGTTGTTTCTGCTTTAGGCATATTGGTTGATCACTTATCTCGGTTGATGGTAAGCGTGGCCTACATTTTTCTTGGTGAATCTTTTGCTGATTGAATTGTCTCATATATCAATTTGTCCTTCTAAAGCCAGCTAGGTGATTTGTTGCACAATGGAGATATTTTGCCTTATCACATCTATAAAGGTTGCCTCAGAATGGATGGACAAACTCTTGTCAATCTTGAAATTTTCAGTAACAACATTAATGGTGGTTTATCAGGCACGGATTTTTTGTCATGTCATATTTTTACAGTTCAAATTCCAAAAACTTGTGCTGTGTGAATGGGAGTAACTTATAGTGTCTTCTCTTTCATGGTTTATGTTTTTTTAATACAGGCACATTATATAAGCACCTTGATCATTGTCTAACTTCGTCCGGTAAAAGGCTTCTAAGAAAGTGGATCTGCCATCCACTAAGAAATATTGAGGAGATAAATGATAGGCTCAATGTGGTAGAAGGTCTGATAAAAAGTTCAGGCTTAGCCTCTTTAATTTCAGAGTATCTGCGCAGGCTTCCTGATCTTGAAAGACTTCTGGGACGTGTTAAGGCTAGTCTTGGTTCTTCATCTACACTCTTATTGCCTTTGATTGGAGAAAAAATACTAAAGCAAAGGGTACATGTTAGCTGCTCCATTTTCTTTAATAACATTATGATTATTTTTTCTGTTTGTCATTTCCCTATTTTCTATGGAAGTAAGAAACTTGACAACTCCGGTCACATTCTCAACATGTTTTATTTGGGTCACTAATTTAATATATTGAGACATATTGTAGGTAAAATCATTTGGCTATCTTGTCAAAGGACTGCGAATTGGAATTGATTTGTTGAGAATCCTCCAGAAGGAAGGCCAACAAATTCTGTCATTACAGAAAGTCTTAAATTGCCCTATGATTGACAGTCTTCAAGAATTTCTTTGTGAGTTTGAAGCAGCGATGGATGATAACTTCCCTGATTACCAGGTCTGTCTTGTTTGAACTTATCAGTATCTGCATATTGGTATATAACAAAAATTAAATTAGTACCCCCTATAAGACGCCTGGAGGGAATGCTCCTTGCAACCATTCAAAAGCCATACTTCTTATCGAGCTCCGTGCAGAATCATTATTCACTGGACAGAGTGAATGGAGAACTTCCCAACTAATTTGGTTATCCGTAAGTTTTTTTGGTTTGGTTCCTTGCTTTAAGGAGGATTTTTGACGAAATACAAACAGGAATTTAATTTGTTTACGTTCGTAATGTAGAGTGGAATTGTACAATTTTTCTAGGAGAAAACAAGGAGTGCAGGGAAACAGAGAGATTAAGTTCTAAATGCTTTTGGTGCCTGCATTTTGCTATTTCCTGTAACATATGGTTTTTGCTTCTTTTCCTGTTTTGTACATTCCTTGATCTATTCATTTGGGAGTCACATTCTCAAAGGCAATGGTGGCTTACCGCATTACGTTATTACAACTAGGGACATTACAAACTTTTGTACTATTGCACTCTCTCTTGTGTTGGTTTAAGTTGATGAACCTAAAAGTTATGCAAGACTGTTAGTTATAGTTTTTTTTCCCCTTAAATTTAGGAGGGAAGGTTTATGTGAAACTGTAAATTACAAACTGTTCAGCCTTCCTATGTGAGTGAAAATGTATTGCTTTCAACATCTTGCATTAACTACAGTATCATCTTGATGTCAAGGAAAACCCTATCTGGAACTACCATGGCTGGAATCTCAGGAAACTGACTAACCTGTTCTTCTGGACTCGGTCAAGTGTGGGTTTGGATGCATAACTGGCATCTGACAAAAGAGTAGGAATTGGCTAAACTTGACAAATGCTCATCTTTTTGGTTATTGTGACCTGTTAACCTATCATAAGTCATAACTAAGAAATAAATAACCTTTTTACATGCATATTCCTTGGCGGCTGCTGTGTTGTTCCTTAGATCAGGTGCCATGTGATTGAGATCTGAGCGACCACCCTTTCTCATCTTCCCTCCTTGAATCATAATTTAGTAGTCCATGTATACAGCATGAGCCTATATTTATTATCTTAAATTCTGGCATCTAGGTGGAATCACTGAGGAAGTGAACTGGGTTAGTGGTCCTCTGGAGAGCTAAGTGCTCCATCTGAAGTCTTACCCACTTGTTTCAAGACATGAGAGCTTTCTGTCGATTATACCTATGAATTGATGTTGAAGTCTCTGTTCGTATTTGTGATGCTGTGTTTTGTATCCTTGTTAGGATCATGATGTGAAAGACTCTGATGCTGAAACATTACGTGTTCTTGTTGAGCTCTTTACTGAAAGGTCTGCTCAGTGGTCTCAAGTCATCCATGCTCTCAACTGTGTTGATGTACTACAGTCCTTTGCAATAACTGCTAGCACATCAAGTGGGCCTATGAGCAGGCCAGTGCTTTTGCTAGCTACTTCTTCTATATCCTCATTACACGAGAGCAAAAGTCCCATGCTTGAGATCAGGGGGCTTTGGCATCCATATGCTGTTGGAGAGAACGGGGGCAGAGTAGTGCCAAATGACATATATCTTGGCGGCAGCTCTACTGAAAGACATCCATGTACATTGCTTCTGACTGGACCAAATATGGGTGGAAAGTCAACCTTGTTGCGTGCCACATGTTTGGCAGCAGTGCTAGCTCAGGTTTATTTTACGTTTTGACCTAGTATATGTTAGACCAAGTAAATAGGGAGCTTCTGGAATCGTGGAAGATCAACACATCTTTTTTTCATAGTTTATTTATTCAACTTTGTACAGCTGGGTTGCTATGTACCTTGCGGCACTTGCATTCTCTCAATTGTAGATGTGATATTTACAAGACTCGGTGCAACAGACCACATTATGTCAGGAGAAAGTAAGTTTACTTTGCAAATACATAGCATATTTCATTTCTTTTAGTTTGCATTTTTTTTAATATATCATGATGCATTGATTTGAAATTATGGATATTCTGCATACCTATGCACCTCGAACATGTGTGCAATTGCAAATCTGTCTGTGTGAGTAGGAAGGTAGAGTATGTTAGAAAGAGCAGGCCTCATTTGGGAGTATGGGTAGGCAGAGTGCATGTGCTGCAACTTAGTCTCACATATAGTTCCTATGTTATGGAGCTATCTTGCTTTTTGATACATAAGTTAGAGTGTGCATATCTATGTTATGCCTAAATGTCTCAGACATTGATGTATCCTACCTTCAATCTGAAATCATTATTTATGATGCATATCATTATTTCTACGGTGACTCATATGGTTAGATAGTTTGAGGTTAGTGAGGATAGATGATCCTGGAAATTGAGCTATGTATTTATAGACGTGTTGTAGCCATGGTTCTAAAAACCAGGGTCTAAAACTGAACCAGTTAGGGCTGGTTCTGATCCCGGTTCCGGTTCCGAGGGCAGTTCAGGCTGGTTTTGGCCGGTTCTGTCCGGTTCCAGCCGGTTCTGAAGTGGACCGGTTCCAGCCTGGTTCAGCCGGTTTTAAGTACCATGGTTGTAGCTTTCTTGCTGCCAACTAGATGTAGCTAGGTACATGAGAATCATAAAAGGTCGGAGCTCCCAGCCGCACCAAGTGGTACAAACAGGTTTGTTTTGGTGTACTGCGTTTAGAATGTCAACTATTGTTGAGTTTGCGGCATGTTTTATTTGTTGGAAAACTTTGCCAAATCCTCCAGTGAATCTAGTTGAGTGTGGATTGATGGGGTGAGGTTAATGAGGATGATGATAACTAACAAAATAAAGTTTCTTCTTCTAGGTACTTTTTTTGTTGAATGTGCAGAAACATCTTCAGTTCTTCAGAATGCAACTCAAGATTCTCTGGTTTTGCTTGATGAACTTGGAAGGGGAACCAGCACATTTGATGGATATGCGATAGCTTATGCTGTGAGTATTACTGAAGTTCCTGTTCTTTGAAACTTCTCAAAAAATGATCATATGTAAACTCAGAGCAGATCATTTTGATGGATCTGGGACTGAGATTGACTTTGAAATGCTTCACGTGTCTGTGTTGTGAGACTGGCATCTTTGCTTTTCAAATTTTCACGGTTATATACACTTGCAACTGCTACATTCCATTCTTCAAGCATATTCTCCATGAGCATGTCGAAACTTGTTTTTTATGAACGAGGAAACTACTACCTTCCTGGGGAACTCCTGTAAACTCTTATTTCAATAGCAGGGCAGTACAATTTGGTGCAAGCATGTGTATGCATTCATGGGGAAGTCCTGTAAACAAAAGCAGGCAGTACAATTTGGTGAAAATATGAGTATGCCTATGTAGCAGTACATTTCTCTAGATGGTATGACCTTATAAGAAGATCCTATATTCATGATCAGTGTAATCTTCCAAGCACAATTGTATACTTTGCTGTTCTAATTGGTGTAACAAGTTTATATCATTCACTTTGAAGCTGGCTCCGAAAGTTGAAAGATTCAATCATGGCTCTTGTAACCGGAGATCTTATGCATAGTAAAGCATATATATTTATTCTAAAAAATGTTATGTAGTCTTTTAATTTTAGAAAGATGGGGTTTATTTATTATCTTGGATATGCACACATACAAACGAGAGTTATGTATATGCACATTGGATATGAGGGGAAAATGCACCAGAAGAAAACTAGGCCAGAGGTTTAGTTAAAGTTTGTTGTGTTCCCTCCCCAGGTTAACAGCTAAAGGGGAAGGAAAAGCAATGTCAAAAAGTAGTGCGACCTCTCAATTAAAAGAACTTTCTGATAAGACGCTCAAAACACTCCAGGATTCAGCATAAAACGTTTCTTCTCCTTCTGTTGGTTAGAACTTAGAAGCGTAATTCTTGTCCTTCCCTGGGGCCTTATTAGGGAGTGTGTTCCCTATGAAGGTAACGTTTACTGTTCCCTGTATATCCTTCTTCCTTTCTTCAATGGAATTGTGACTTTTGTCACTTTCTAAAAGAGTGTAATTCTTGTCCTGAGACCTGGAAGACTACACACCAAATGTTGTTTATATGCTGGCATTTAATCTTAGTTATCCAACCTTTATGTTCTCTTATATCTTCTTCCAACACCATGTGTGACTGGCAGGTTTTCTTTGTATCTGACATGCATTAGTGTCCATCTAAAGGAGTAAGCAAAATTTTATCACAAAATTATCATAAATGGCTTGTCAAAATTTTCTCTCCAGGTATTGCGGCACCTTGTGGAGAATGTTAACTGCCGTTTGTTGTTTGCTACCCACTATCACTCACTGACCAAGGAGTTTTCATCTCACCCCCATGTGAACTTGCAACACATGGCCTGTGTCTTCCGACCAAGAATACCGAGCTCTGTTGATGGCGAAAAGGAGCTGATTTTTCTCTACCAGCTTGCATCTGGAGCCTGTCCTGAGAGTTACGGGTTGCAAGTTGCACTTGTGGCTGGAATCCCACCCCAGGTGGTTGAGGCTGCATCAAAGGCTAGCCAGAGAATGAAGACGATGATTAAAGAAAATTTCAGGTCTAGTGAAGGTAGGTCAGAGTTTTCCACTCTGCACGAAGAATGGCTTAAGACCTTAGTAGTCGTTTCTAGTGCTTGCAATAGTTGTTCGGATGAGGATACATCTGATACGCTTCTATGTTTGTGGCATGAGCTAAAAAGCTTTTATAGGAAGGCCTAGAAATTAAGTGATGACAAAAGCCTAGCTTTTTTAGTGTGGAAGTGCTTCATCCATCTAGTCTCTCCATTGTAAATTTTGGTTCTCTCTGTTGTAAAGGTCGGCATCAGAAATTTTGGTTTTCCTGCTGCAAGCATCATCGACATCTATGTAAATCTATTTACTGATATCTTATTGCAAAATGCTGTCAGATTCTCAACCTTCCTTAATGAGATACTAAGCTTTGTCTTTGATCATACCTGTAAATAGGAAATGATTGCATTTCACTTCAGACCTAGCTCTGTTTTGGGAGCTGTTTAAGTTCCCCTTTGATGGTATTTCCTACTCCATCTCGCCAAAGTATGTTGCAATAAGAATTTATTATCTCCTTAATAATCACCAAGAATTTGTTATATCTTGTAATTTAAGAATCTGCGATTTGATTTTCTGATTTGGACTCGTAAAACTACATAAATAAAGTTTAAGTGTAAATAAAATTTAACTATCAATACAAATAATTAAATAATAAAAGTCTAAAAATTTGACCATAAATACAAATAATTAATTAATAAAAGTCTGAAAAGTGTTTTCAATTAAAATTACGAAACACGTTGGAACATCACAACACGGTATACCCTTGACGATGGAAAAAAGGGCAACAGTGCTTTAGCTTTTGCCATTTACAACAGAAAGCATCACCATAGGAGCGAGGTCTTATAATTTGGAACGGATCGCTTATTTATAACCGTATGCGTCTCTATTTGTGCTGGTTAAGAGTTTACATTCTTTAATTCTTAAACGAGGGATTGTCACACCCTTCAACTTGTGTGGCGAGATGTGTTTCGGAGTGAGTAAATGACACGCTATTGGGAGTAATCTGCCAGACCAATGGAGAGTAGCCATGATCGCTTGATAGAGTCTTATCACAAGGGGCTATGGTATTCGTTTGGAGCATCTTACGCTGTCATCTTGTTCAAATTTTGAATTAAATTTAATAAGTGGACGAAGAAAAGGTCATCATTGTAACTAAAAAAAAAAGGTGTCCACCACTCCATTCCACATCAGCACTGAGGTGAGTTTATCTAATTATGGCTGACAAACTCTCATCTCACTCATCTAATTCCATCTCTTAAATTCCCATATCATCTAGATTCAAATCCTGAAAAAAAAAAAGCACGGTTTGCCTGCAGAAACCGGCAGACGGTAGTCAACGGTACCGCCAGGTTCCAAATTCCCAACAACTGAAGGATCTCACTACTTCCAACCCCGTTTCGGGCATCTCTTCGACCCCTGAACCTTTCCTTAACATGATTCCAAAAATGGGCTCACTGGGCCGGTGGAGATGAAAATATCCAACGGCACCTGTCCGCACAGACCACTGACCTTCCACCGGAGGTCCACGTGGCCGTGCCACCGCGAAGGGTCCCCCGCCTCTGATCCACAGCCGTACTATCTGTCCTCTCCCTCCGATCACATAAACGATAGATTTTTGGATATTTTTTTCTTCTCGCCCCGCGCTCCCAGTTTGGACGGCCCTGATCTCGATCCCGCCACCCCCCGATCTCGTCACCTCCCCCATCCCCGCCCCACCCATCCACCACCGCCCCCCCGATGCTAGTGCGCCGCCCCGAGCCCCACACATGGCCGGTCCCCCGACCCGCCCACGGGTCACGGACTCGCTGCCCCCCACCCCCCCGCTGCTGCCGCTGCCGCTTCCCTCCCCACCACCCACCACCTCATCCACCCTCCCACCGGTCTCCTCCCGCGCCGCCCGCCCTAGGGTTTCGTTTTGGGCTCCTCCCCCTTCGCCTCCCCTAGCGTTTCCTCTTCTTCTTCTTATTCTCCTCGTCACCTTACTGGTCGCCGGCGATGGACGACACGGAGGACGACGCCAGGTACCCCCCTAATCCCCATCCCCACCGCCGCCACCATCACCACCACCACCACCACCAACACAAGCTGCCGATCCACCCCTCACACGCGGGGCTTCACCGGCGGAGGTACCCCCGCGGCGGCGTGGAGGACGAGGTGGAGGAGGACGGGGGGGTGGAGGAGTCCGAGGAGGAAGAGGAGGAAGCGGAGCGGAACGAGATGGAGCAGTCTATGGAGGACGCGGAGGATGAGGACGACGACGTGGGGGAGGAGGAGGAGGAGGAGGAGGAGGAGGATGACGAGGAGGAGGATGATGAGGGAGAGGAGGACGGCGGCGGGGGGGGCGGGTACCGCCGGGTCAGGGCGGAAGAGCCGTTCAAGAGGCGAAGGAAGAGGAGGAGGCTAGACAGGCTCGCGCTAGGATTCGAGTTCGCCCCCCGCGTGGCGGCGGCGTCGGCGTCGGCGGCTCCCCCCGCGGCAAGGCCGCTGCCGCCCCTTCGGAATTCTCTCGCAGATTGGACGGAAGATTCCACTTTTGTGCTCCTGGACGCGTGGGGGGAGCTTTTCCTCCAGAACGGGCGCAAGAGCCTCCGGTCGGACGAGTGGGTGGAGGTCGCCAAGAAGGTCTCCCAGTCGTCGAGAACTGCCCGGTCGGAGGCGCAGTGCAGGAACCGGTTGGATACGTTGAAGAAGAAGTACAAGAAGGAGAAGTCGAGGATGACGGGATCCTCCAATTCTAGCAGCAAATGGGTCTACTTTACAAAGATGGAGGCACTTATGGCATCGCCGCCGCCTCCGCCCGCGGCCACCCGGCTGCAGCCGAGGCTCCCCTGCGGATTTGATTCCGGGGAGTATGTGTTCATGAATTCGAAGGTTTATGTTAGCAGGTCGAATGATTTGGATGAGATGAGGGATAGTCCGGGGGATTCAGAATGCGAGGAGGAGGAGGAGGATGATGAGTCGGATGGGCTTCCTCCTGAGAGGGCGAAGGCCAAGGGGAACTCCGACTCCTCTTCGTTTAGGATGCTTGCGGATTCCATTCAGAAGTTTGGGGAGATATATGAGAAAATTGAGAACAGCAAACAGCAACATATGGCTGAATTGGAGAGGATGAGGAAGGAGTTCCATAGGGACTTGGAGATTCAGAAAAGGCAGATACTTGAACGAGCACAGGCAGAGATTGCGAAGATAAGGCAGGGAGCCGGGGAGGACGATGATGATGACGGGGAGGAACAGGAGGATGAGGACATCAATAATGAGGACGAGGAGATTGATGGTTCTCTAGAGGATGGAAGTAGTTGAAGGTACGTCCTTCCGGCTATTCTTCCTTTTTGTGCTCATTATACTATTGTGAGGTGTATTTAGCAATTGCCAACGTTTTCATTCCTCTTCTATTTATTTTGAGTTACTAGAAATCTTCTAGGGGGGTTATTTGATAACTTATCCGTTTTACTCTAGTGTATTTAAATTATTGTGGATAATCTGTAGTTGTCTTCGGGGGCAGGTGAGTAGTGTCTAGCCCAGGAGCTGCCCTTAGGCCCTGTGCTGGGGTTTCCCGCAGGTACCGTCCCATCTCAAAAAAAAAAAAAAAAAAAAAGGAAGAAGGAAAAAAGAACAAAGAACTGTGGTTGTCTTAACGAAGAAAATGAGAAATCGGTGGTATAACAGGGACTGCTAAGGATGTGTGGAAGATACACTGAAACTAAAAGCATGGAGTCAGTGTTTTCCCTTACCGGAATAACTGCATGGATAAGATCATTTGATTGTTTAACATTTCTCTAGAATCATGAATTCTGATCTTGTTAATGCGATACACTTGGATTTGTTTACATCCATTTGTAGCGAGCCTTACATTTTCTTTGTTGCACCTCAGTCAGTCTGCAAGCCTTTTAACCATCAGATATGTAAAATTAAAATGAAAAGAGGACCAGCTGTAAGCTATGCTGTCTGCAATCGTGATGCAACTATTAAATATATCTTGTCATGCCAGGAACTTTGAAGGTTAACAAACCCTTCTAAATGGATATATCAGATTCTTGCTCCATGGCTAACACGGAAATGTGATAAAAACCCATATTACCAATGTAGTATGTACATTGGTAGAACTTTGTTTTTGACTATGTGGTGCTAACTTCCAACCCTTTGTTCTTAAATGTTAAGAACTTTCAGCACTGCTTACTCAAGTTGATGTTTCGTCCCATGAATGGGAAAACTGGTTTTTTTTAAATGGATTTACATTGCATTTCTGGAAGAACCTTTTTCTTACGGTGGACAAGCAAGCAATGTGGAGGATTATTTCCACTGTTCATATCACATCAAAAGGTAATTTGGTGCATGTCGGGTGGGAGGGTTCCTAAAATAAGGTGGTTAGATGCAATAAGATAGGACTTGACGTCCCTAGGTTTGACCACAAATATGTTGTTGGATAGATTAAAGTGGTGGGACAAGATTCATATAGCCAACCCCAAATACATGGGATGAGGCTGTGGTGATAATGATGATGGGTGAGTGGGACAGTTAAGGGATAGAAATCCATTTTCTTTTAAGATTTTGAGATGGTGACTGCGGCAGAATGTAGTTTGATATCACCAAATGCTTGTGTGGCAATTGTATTTTTTACGATATTAAGCATTTGCTTGATCTATTTTGTTGAGCATTATGACATCCAATAGTATCAGATATCCTGTCAGTGTAATGCTAGATGCACATAAGTTATTACTTGGACTTTTTATGTAATATATGTCATGGGATTTGATTATACACCGTTAAATAGTTTGTGTTAGCCATTTGGTTGTTACAGAATGCTCATTACATGTATATATTGTTTTTGGGGGGTGGGTCTTTGTTGTCTTGTTGGGACACCAGGTGGTAACATTACGGGTATATGTTCCCACTAAGAGATGGTCTTTTGGTCCTTGTATGTTGTAGGAATATTCCTTACATTCAGTAGTAAGGGCATGGATGTGGAAGTGACTTTTTTTTGTGTATGCATGTGGAAAGCGGATGGTACCACCTGTAAAAGGAAAATGAAATCATGGCATCTTTGATTCTCTGTCGCTTTGTTCCTGTTGATTGTGTGGACCGTGACATGCTCTATATACAACATTTGTTCTTCTACAATCATCTGGCCACTTACCTTGCTTTTAGAGAAGTCGAGGGAAGAGATGTTTCTCGCTTGTTATCTAGTCCTAGTACTGTCATTGCATTAATACTTATTTTCCATTTTCTTCTAGAAGTATGTGAATACATATGCTTTATTAAGCGAATGAGTAAAAGCTTGTACATTTCTCCAAAGCAACTACACTTTTTGCCAGGAAAGGGAAGCTCTTCTTGAATCAGGCCACTAGGTGCATCATGTGAAGGATCACTGATGGAGCATAAAGTTACCCTCTCTTGGAGTAATTACGAGAAGCATGCTCGCATGCAAACTTTTTCCTGGCCATACCTTTATGGTGCCTGCATGGTACCGTGGAGACAGCACTGTTGTAGAGTAGATTGCGGTTGAACAGGAGCATCCAAGCTGTCTTTTTTTCATGATTGGTATCAGTTGATTTGGATACTATTGAAGTGCAGCATGTGTTTGAGACTGGTTATTTTCATGAACCAGCCTATTTGGAACGAAATTGTATTATGTAGCTAGCCTTTTAGGCATCTTGTTTTTTATAATATCTCTACCTCTGACCTGGAGGTGACAGGTTCAAAACTAGAAACAGTGTCCAAGGGTAGGGCTGTGTACAATTGACCCTCCTCAGACCCCATAGTGGCAGGAGCCTCAGGGCCTTAAGCTGTCCTCTTTTCTTCTGTTTTACTCTGTAGTTATATGTTATTTCTTTAGAGGCTTGGTTTTCTCTGAGAGATAATACTGCGAGGAAATATTCCAAATTGTTTCTTCCATCAGCAGAGACTTATTCTTTGTGATAATTATGTCACGACTTGGCTTAAGCCTCAAAATGCTGGCACCTACACAAAAAGAAAACATACCAAATGTTAGATTTATATTTCTTCCTCTATGAAGATTGTGTTCCTTAGGTAGATATGCTTATTAGCGAATATTTTTATGCTCCCTCCCAAGAGTGAAGCACAATCTTCTTGAGTTCTTTCTAGTAGTCACTATATGTGGATATTAACGTTGTCTATCGTTTTACTTCATCTTTTGATAATTTGAATAACAGCAGAGTCGATACAATGAACGCATGTTTTTGTTATTTTTTGCTTATCTTGATGATTGCTGTATTCAAAGTTTATCAACTTGTTCATTTTTAGGCTGCTCATCATAATTAATAGTCAAGTGTTTTCTAGTTCTGTGTCTATACTTTTGTTAGGACTGTTGTTTCCTTGCACGGTTGGACACTTGAGGATTGTTTAAATCGATATAAAACATTTGGATCCCGACTCTCCTTTTGTTTGGATTGGCATAAAAGACTGAAAAGTACTGGATCCCTTTTGATTGAATCGATGTAAAATACCAAAATAAAAAATAGTATCAACCATTTTACCAGGAAATTGCTGGTTTTATTTTTCATTAGATTCTGCCAAAAACCAAAACTTGGATTTTATTTCCACTGGTTTTGAATCAGTGATTTCAAGGTCCATGGATTTCTGTGTTTTAGGTTGATCTGAACAAACCCTTGGTCGGTTGACCAATTTATTGGGAACATTAAGTCACTGATTTTTCTGTGACTTCAGTGAACTTCACCTTGGTGAAAGAGTCCTGCCAACTCCCCTTCCCCCATCACACACACCCATAGGAAGGGGGTGGGGATGGGAAGGAATTGCGAGACATCGGGAAGAGGGATGCACACTTAAATAGAGGAGACGAGATTGATTATGGACTATGTATTGTATGATTGTAAGCATCAGAAACAGTCAGATTCTGGTCACATAGGTCACTAATATCTGCAGTGTTTTGAGGATTAAGGGGTCTGGGGGTGGGCGATATTAACACCTCCTTTGAAGAATGCGTCCATGACCTCGGGGGTATCTTTTTTGTCTGTGATAATGATTTTTGTGTTACCTATGTTTGTTTAGAACTTGTTGGTCAAAGGCACTCTGTAACTACGTATTATATATATCATTTTGATGTAATGACCTACTCAGGAGGCAGCCTTTTCCCTTTTTTAATTGTATGGTATTTGATTTAATGATGAATGATGAGTGCTACTTGACTTCTAACAAATTGCTTTCTGTACTTCCAACATTTTAGTTAGCAATTGTGGCTGGCAGAAAACTTTATAGGATAGATCCTATGATTAGCAATTAAGGTTACAGTTCTCAAATTTGTACTTGCCCTTTGCATAATTATACTTCAAGATTGTGTTTACGGTAGAAATCATAGCACTCAGGTAAAAGCTTACGGTTGTAAAATTCCGAAGTTTACTGACTGCTTTCTGCCATGCACACTCCATTTTTATAGTAAGTGTTTGTGTTACCCTCTGTTTGGCTTTGTGGCTCAACCAATTTAATGATTATGGTTGTAAAATTCCGAAGTTTACTGACTGCTTTCTGCCATGCACACTCCATTTTTATAGTAAGTGTTTGTGTGACCCTCTGTTTGGCTTTGTGGCTCAACCAATTTAATGAAACCGACCCTATTGGCAGCCATGCAGATTGTATACAACTGGAGAAGGATGCTGGGGATTCTTCGGGGAAGTCATCAGAGACGATCATGGATTCTTGCAACCAGCGTGACCGGCATGAACTTGTTGCAGTATCTGAAGCCTATGTAACCCGGATTGAACAAGTCGTGTATCATTATTAACACATTAATAAGATATTTAAAACCATATTCATTCTTTTCGTTCCCCTCATGACCTGGTTTACTCTCATCTCTTCAACACCATCTAATCTTTAGTATCAGTGTTTATCAAGTTGGAATGACTGCAAATTTGATTGATCAGTTAGCGTCAGTCTTTTCATCCCAGGATGTTGGAGTAGTTCCAGTGATTAGGCGCTATGGAGTTTCATAGCTCCTATGGATCATATGCTTAACCGTATGTCTTGTTATGCCTATGCTTAAACCCTGTGCCAAATCAAGCGCCAATCCAAAGATAAAAACTGCATTTTAAAACTTGAGCTATCAGGATAGCTCAATTTCGAAATCTCTTTGTTCGAGTTTGTATAATCCGTGTGTTACAAGTACACTTGTACTTTTCTTTGGGTTTTGGAAACTTGTTCATGGTGGGTTGTGTTCTTTAATTTGCTATCAGACGCTCCTATGCCTTGCTGGTGTAGTAGTAGAAAATCACACTCTGCATAGTCTCGAAGACCGGCATAAAGGAATACATAGAAACCAGAACGGACCCTTTCCACATGTGCATCCCCCTGGACCACCTCAGCTCGAACAGTCCCTCCACTAGTCTCATGCTGCTCACCAGCGCCATGAACAGCGCCGTCTGCGCTGCCTCTCGACGAGGCCCTTCGCCCTGGCCAGGGCCTGCAATGGAACCCGCTGCACTTGCCCTCCAGAACCTCTCGCCAGGTTCCCCACCGCCACAAGGTGAGCGAAACCCACGGACAACGGGAGCCCGAGCAACCCCCAGAAGCACCGGTCAATGGAGCACCTCCCACAGGCGTCCAGACCTTCAGCGCCGCCACCAGAGCTGCCGCCATCAGGAAGCAGAGTGACAACGCGATGGAGAACTCCCAGAGGCACGTCTCGAGGAGGCGCAGCCACACCCCGGCGCTCGCGAAGAAGACCCTGCTCCCCGCGAGGCCCGCGCCGGTGTAGCAGCGCGCGATGGACCTCGCCGTGGCCGCCCTCCCGAGGGGGGTGAAGGTGAGGGAGGAGGGCAAACAGACGGCGGCGAAGAAGGTGGAGTTGGTCGGCACTCTTAGCAGGATGGCGGGCGCGCCGCTTTGTTGCAGAAGGCGGCGAATGGGTCGGACTGTGGAGGGGGCCACGCCGGGGAGCCGGCGCGCTAGGAGGTGGGAGACGAAGAGGGAGATGGGGACGGGGGAGAAGAGGAAGGCGGCAATGGAGTGGAGGCGGGAGGGGTGGGGGAGGAGGACTCTAATGGATTCCCTCCATATCTGGGCGGCGCCCATCTCCTTCCCCGGCTCTGGCACCTGCTGCAGCGCTCTCCTCGGCATGGCGCTGGTTAGCAAACCTCTGTTACAAGCCACCGTGGGTGCACGTCTGAATGCTGCACTCAGAAGGAAGCTCTTATATTATATTCCTACACTCTATTTATGGGGTGTCCATTGGGCGGGACAGCCTGTAGTCCAGTCCAATTTAGTCCATATTAAAAAAAATTGAATTGGTCTAAGTTATATAGATTGGGTTGAGTTAAATTTGAGTTGATATTAGTTAAATCTGGACTGAGTTGGACTGAAAATAGGTTGACCCAGTTTAATATATTGGTTTTTACACTAATTTATATAAAAAGTAAAACACTTTTAACAAATTATTTATAAACAGGATCAGGCTAATCCAACCCAACCCAATTCAACTCACTCACTATTGAATTGGAGCTGAATTTGAGCTGAATTTGGGCTGAGTTAAAACTGGATTGGGCTGTTTTGAATTTGAGTTAAATCCAAATTATTATATACCTCAGTCTAGTGCGCCCAATTTACATCCTTAATCGTAGTCTACACCTCTCTAGTTTATAAAATTGAAAATTTGGTTGCTTCCATGTTAATCCTCATCTATGGTGGAGCCAATCATGATGTTCCTTTCGAGCCTTGGAGTCACATGAGATGGACGGGCACTGAGGTCCTCCCCGGCCACAATCACACATCTGTTGGGTTTCAGTTGGAGGCCCTAGAGGTGACGGGATTATCTTAAGTGGGGATGGATTTGCAAGGGGTTGTGGTGCATTAACCTATAATTGATCATGGGTTGGAGGTTTTTGAGTGTTTGTGGATGAGGGGGTGTGCTTTTTATTTCTCCAAGGAGGCACGGAGGACATGACTTGACCTGATGGAAATTGGGTGGGGGATGGATATTGAAGTGGAGATGCGTAAGTGAAAACCAAGCTTCCATCATTCCCTCCATTATAGCAACGTGGGTCTGTTGGGCTGCACTCCCGTCATTGTAGGCCGTAGGGTGTAAATTGGATAATCTATGTTGGGTTGAAGTCAACTCAATCCATATTTGATCCAACATATCTCAGTCCGAATTTTGTCCAAGATCACTGTTTGACCGTCTATCTAATTCAAGATGATGCAAATCTACTCAAACTTATGGATATAAATTTAAATAGACAAAAACGGAGAGAATATTTTATAATATAATACGTATCTCCATAGTTCTAAAATAAATTTATAAGTTTTATAATAAATAATATCTTATTAAATGACACATATATTATATTTTGAGGCAGAAGAAACTTACCGTTGAACACAGGACTCGGGCCAGCGGACATCGAGATTGCTACTACCAGAAAACGGGAGTAAATCTTATATTGACTCCCTGATAATCAGATTCAGATATCACTTGTCTGGATGTAGTTTATTAAAGTGAGAGTTTTATAAATACGCTCTTGCAGTTTACTCAATTTGTACATGTATACTTGAAATCAACTTATTAATTTCCTTTATATTTCGTGAACGACTTGTACATGGGTCGTTATCGTTAACGTTGTTTGATCCGAGGATAAGAATATATCTTTAAGCTTTGCACCCATATAAGGGTACTTACGTATGGGTGTACGTGCAAATCCCAAAAATTACATGACTATATATATATATGGGTCCACGTAGATTAAGCCTCTCAATGTCCTTAAATGACTTAGGGAGCTCACGTGGGAGTTGTCCCTCATTAAATATTTGCCGACATGATCGGTGCATCAACGAACATGAGAATATTAGATTTTTAAAAAACAAAAAAAAAATACCCATTAGATTATTTTTTCGAGAGTATTATGAGACTGTTGAGAGTATAATACTTTGAAATATGCTCTCAAGAGTTTGATCACACTCTCGAAAGCATAGTCTACACTCTTAAAAAGATAATTTGATGCACAGTTTTTTTTCTTTTTTTAATTCTAACATCTTTATGTGCGCTCAGACACGGATGATGTTGGTGGTTATTTAATAATAGGACAGTGTTCACGTGCACTCCTCAAGTGTCAGAAGAATATTAGTAATTTCAATCCACGTCACACCCATTTTCTACTATAAAAAGATATATAAAATCTAAGAATATGATCTGACAGCTGTCTGCCACGGGTGCAACACGTGGCTGCACCTGCCGCAAGCATTTTTCGAACTTACACGGCCTCACGGTCATGGGCTCGACGAACCAAAACGCCCGCCCAGCCCGTTAACGGGATATCCGAGCTGATCATTTTGGAGACAGAAACGTGGCATCGAGGACATCAAAGTTTTCGGGGCTCCCTCCTAAAACCCCCGCCTATAAAAGGGGGCGGCAACCACACCAGGCTGTGTTGCTCTCGAGCGATACATGGAGAAGAGCGTGCTGGTGCTCCGGGGCTCGTCCGCCTCGGAGGCTCCGGCGCCGCCTCCCGAAGCGGAATCCCTCCTAGCTGCTCTCGTTTACGGTAATGGCACCCCCAGAAACCCTAGAATCGCCGGCTATAAATCCCCACCTCATTGGGGAAATGATCTGTTCTTGGCCGGATCCTCTTGATGCTACAGTGATTGTTCTGGGATTCCTTTTTCTATGGTCGAATTCTGTTTTTCATACTTGAAGAACTACTGGATTCCTCTTTACTCCTTGAGATCCGATGCTGGCTTGCTGAAGCATAGATCGGCCGTCGAAACCTGTTTTCGCCTTGATTTGTGCAAGTTTGACCATAATCTGGAGAATACTCGTGCGAAAGTTTACTTGTCGTGTAATGATGAGATGAGCAGATCGGAGTAATTCTCTTCGATAGTTGTTCTGCATTGAGGATCTGATGGATTGATACGATCTTAGTTGCTAGTTCAGAATTTTGAATAGCTGGAATTCCAGATCTGACTGTAACTGATGAAGTTGCTTGCGTGAGACTCGGTTTGGCCAATTGAATCTTTTGCTGAAGAAATAGAGTTAGATTGTCGGGGATATGATAAAATTTGACGATGATCTGATGTCGCTACTGATGCAAAAGTTTTCTTGTCTTGTAATGTTTAGTTACATCGGAGTAACTGTCTCGAGAATATTTTTGAGTTCTACCGGGCTCTGATGGACTAATACGATTTTACTAGTTCAGAATTTTGGGATAATTGGAATTCCTAGTCTGGTTATCACTGATGAACTTGCTTCTATGAGACTTGGTTGGCTCATGAGATCAGTTATATCTTCTGGAATATGATAAAGTTTATCAGAATACTCTTACTACAAGTATTCATTCCTTTAAGCCTGGTAAGTTGTAACTTGTGAGTGAATGGAATTAGTTGTCATAATCGAAAAGGGTTTTGATTCTAGGTTGACAGTGTTGGAATACATTATGCAAATTCTTGTTAAAATTTGCCTGCCATGCGTCCTTCTTCCATGCAGTAAGATTTGTTATTTTGTATATACTTTCTATGGGAAAAAAATTCCACGTCCATTCCATGTGATTGAATTTATTGTCATGTAACTCATGTTGACATAAACTTCCTATGGTGAAATAGAATTAAGGATTTTGCCATGTAGAAAATAGCACTCTATGGCCGATGTATGCTTTTGTCATTATATGGAATACAATTGATTTCAGGGATATGGGAGATCTCATATTCTTGAGGTACTTCCAGACAAGCAAGGTATAAATGATAAGTTGGGTAAATGTCTTTTTTGGGGAACTATAACAGGCATATGGTGTTTTGAATCATTATTCCTGTTGCACTGATGAGGATGATCAAAAATTCCAAAATTAGATGATCTCAGAATGATCATACTGTTTACATTTTTCAATGTTCATTATGAGTTGGAAGATCTTTTCTTCTCAATTTATAAGTTATATGTTTTCTATATGATTGCAGACGTGTCACAGCAGGCACAGTCAGCTTTGGAGAGCATGCTTAAGGTGACCGGGTAAGATTTTGTGTCGCAAGGATTCATATTATGCTTTGACGCATTATAGATCTATGATATATAGAATATTCATATGCCTTAAGGCAGAGGCTGAATCTCCTTACTGCCGGTTCAGATTTTAGTTGTAGGATATTAAATTGAAAGTTGCATAAATTTCATGCTTTATTTTTGGCTATGATCTGTGCTCTGGCGTCTTTTGACTAAGCTAGTTAATATTTTTATATGCACATTGCTAGACTCACTATCACCAGCTAGTTAAAGATCCAAAATTTCCGTCCCTTTCATGGCAGTTTTTCTTCTGCTTGTTAACTGGCTTGCCATGAAAGGGGTATTATATCCTGACCAATTATCCAGGTTGGAAGCAGAGGCGGAATATAGGTTCGAAGAATTCGCTCAGAACCTGTGGATCTGAACTTCTGGATTCTAAGCTTTCACATGATAGATAGAGGCTATTAGTTGCCCATGCTCAACGATATGCAAAAACTACTAATTTGCTAGGAATAAAGGCCGGTTACTGGGAGGAATGTTATCACAATCTATTTTTTTAATGTCATTTGCATCGGTCGCATGGGTATTCAACTGCAGCTGTAACTATGTCACGGTGGCTTTAGATATGAGCTTTCGAACTTTTGGCATGCGGGACCACTTTCGCTTTTTTCTGCTTTACTCTATTTTGCCCTTTCATCTGTTGTTTTTGTATGATTTTAATTTATTGAGCTTACTTTCATTTTATTGGTTGTTAAACACCCAAACAACAGTGAAATATATCAGATTTCATGTGGAATAACGGAAGAAATGGAGCAGTGTAAGGAGTCTGTAGCAGAGAGAAAGAAAGCCCTGGATGAAGAGAAGGAATGTGTTCAGAAGGCTGCTTATACTGCTCTGCAGATGTTGAGAACTGAATGAAGAATTCAGCTAAAATTAGGGCAATCTGTTTGAAAATTCATGTCCCATGTTCCTATTTTTTAGAGACCTAACATGCTTTCTGGAGCTAGCTTCTGTCGACGGATGGAGCAAATGGTAAGTTTCTTCTTACGACAACTAAATCGCACATTTTGTATATAACCTTGTTTTCTATGCAGATAGAATTCACTTGTGCATTCCTCCGTAATGCTATTTTTAAGATGCTAATATGCTTTCCCTTTTGTTAGTGGTTATATACATAAGCTTAGGGATGTAACTTGGGCGGATTAGGCTAGGTTATGTGATAATTTAGACTTAACATAAATTCAAAATAATCCAATCTAATTTTAACTCGACTTAAATTCAACTCAGATTTAGTTCAAATTCAACTCAAATTTGACCCAAATTGAAGAGTATGTAGGCTGAATTGGGTTGGGTTGAGTTGGCGTTATTTGTAAAAACTTTGTTAGAAGTATTTATCTTTTTATATGAATTAATATAAAAGTCAATAAGTTAAATCAGGTCAACTTAATTTCAGTCCAATTCAGTCCAACTTTGATTAATGTCAATTCAAATTTAATCTAACTCAATTTAGATAATTTTAGTCAATCTAACTTATTATAATATAGATTAGATTGAGCTACAGATTGACACGCCTAATTGACATTCCTTCATAAGTTTTCTATGCCAAGCCAGCTTTCAACTTAACGTTAGACATTTAAATATTTTCTTTTAGTTGGGACAATGTTTTTCTTGCCGCATTTTTTGATGTATAACCTCAAGTCCGTGTATTGTCCGCTTTGACATCTGGAGGTCTATAGTCGTCATATTTTTTTGCCTCAACAGTACTAGTCACGAAGGATGAATTATCTAGCCTTTGTGATGTTTCTGTTAGCATAACATCCTCATGCCCTGATGATGATATTAATCTGCATGCCCGGGGATTCGTAAGCCGTGATGATTAACATAACATTACATGAGATTGTACTTGATTATGGGATAGAAACAGGACCCTTTCGACCTCTAGTTTATCTCCTCTCTTCATGTCTGGATGCACATGAACGTAACAAGAAAAGTCCAGATCTCGTCCCTACGTGATGTCCGGAGTTTTTTTTTTTGGAAGGGATTTAGCGGCAGATTATGTACAACTATTTACAAGCGACTGAAATTCTAATTAGGAATTCGAGATAATTCTTTAAAGTTGGAGATAATTCCAGCTCGGTCGGAAGATCCGCCTAATTAGACGACATTTTCAGGTCCGTCTGATTTTTGAAAAAATAATCTCACAGATCAAGAGATAAATATCCCAAAATCATTTAGGGAGCTGCATGGCTGAGAGTTTTTAGACCCAACCAGATTCGAACCTAAAGCACAGAGTTTAAAGCGACACAAGATGTGTCTAGAAAATATTACGTGGGATCTCCCATCGTTTTGCACCGGTTAACTGACAAGTGCCTAGTACGCCATTCCAATTTCCAAGTAAACACTGTTTACATGATAGCATTGTGTTTGGCGTTCCGGTTACGCTTCTGGGCGCGTGCAGCATCATGTGGCTGCGCTACAGACGAACTTTATCGTTTCTGCCAAGTATCGTACCTGCCAGCCGGAAGAGTTTTCCCATTATTAACAAGAAGATACGCCAATAAGACGTCGGATCTCTGCACTCGGCACCGAGGAGAAATAAGGCATACGAATTCTCAAAACTTCATTAAATAATTGAGTGTAAATGCCCTTTAAACCGAAGGACGACAGAAATTTATGTTTGGATCTGTCCAAGTGCGACAAGAGATCGGAATCTTGGGGGCCAAGAAATGCACGTAAAACAAAGAGGAAGAAAAAAGAAGAAAATAACTCACCCCGGATGGCTATTTCAGACGCTTTATGCACCGATCTAAAATTCACTATAAAATTAGAACAAGCAAGTCCAACAAATAAAAAGTTACGAACTTTGTTCAAACATAATATCCACCTTATTGAGCTATTACTTTTTGATATTAATATTTTAAGGTACAAAATATTATTATAAATTAATATAACAAAAGCATGGAGAGAGAAAGCCGAATAAAAAAGGAAAGAGTTCAAAAGTGGAAGAAGAAAAGGAGTGTCTAACTTGAATGATAATGAATCAGAATATTTTTTACATCAGGATTGACAAAATATGACAAAAACCAAACACCCCCCAATTAAAGAAACGAAATATTTGTTATTTCTCTAGACATTACATAATACACCGTTCAACCAGCAGATCGAACTCATTGCATCTTCCACGAGTTGATGCAGTAATTACATATTATCAATGCTATCTAATATCTGAAACAAAAGGTCTAAGATGCATTGCTGCAAAGATGAATTCAAGATTTATCTATCACTTATGGGATATTTGGTTAGACTATAATTTTTTATATAGTTTTATGATAAAAAATAAAATAAAACAAAATTCATGATAATTTTTAAATTAAAAGATGTTCGATTACCATGTTTGGTAAAAATATGTAAATTTTAAAAGCTACAGTGACCTGTTTGGTAGTCCTTTTAAATTTAAGTCGAACAAAGGTGAAGGTCACAAAGGGGTGATCTTTGCATGAACTTCACAAAGAGACATATGAGCTGCGTCCAAAAATGTCATCAAGACTGTAAAAAAACACAAAATGAAATCAAACAGGATACATGCTAACAATAGTATAGAAGATTTGCTAGGTTATACATCACAAGTGGAATCAAGAACTAAAAGTCATACTTCTAAAAAAAACCCATCATCAGTGATTGTGACCTTAAAACTTTCAGGATTATAGCCTTGATTTGTGAAAAATATCTCTCTAATATCCATTCATATTTAAATAAATGCATCATTGAGACAATTTCACAAATAGGTGACATGTGTCGAGCAAGGGGACGAAACTAGATGAATTGCTTGAAGGTTTCATATCCATAGTGGTCGTGGTGTGCTGGTGAACAAGGGTATCGCTCACCGAAGGATGGGAGGAGCGGTGGTAGAGGGAGGTAAGCACTTCCAGCGCACCTTGTCACCATGGCTGTGGTGGCCTTGCTGGTGGGGGACTCGGGGGAGGAGGAGTTGGCCATGGAGAGGAACAAGTGCGCCTCCTCATCAACTGGAGCATCACACTGACTGTGACCAATAGCAAGTCAAGGACAGGGGAGTTGATTTGGGTGTTTGAGAGATTGCAGCTGTTGGACACCGACCAGGGCTCCAAGGCCCCATGGACATCAAGATCCAAGGCATCCGGCACATCTAGCCCTATGTCTCCTCCCTTACTCGCTCAAGAAGGATGACTTCTATCTAGGGCTGTTAATGGGTCGGGTTGGCCCGCGGGCTCACGGACTGGGCTAAGGACGGGATTAGATTCGGGCTTCAATTTAAGTCTGCGGGTCAACTCGGACCAAGGCTTCGCAGCCCGCAGGCCAACTCCGACTAGGGTGAGTCAGCTTGTGAAAAAAGCCCCTTTGTTCTTCTTCGTAACCTCCCGCCTATCTACCGCTGGCAACCCCCTTGTTCGCCACCGTCATCTCATCCTCTGCAAATGTGTTGCCAGCAGACAGAGACTGCCGCTGTTGCCGCTGGTGCGCAGGATGCGGTCCTCCACAATGAAGAAGTCGGCAATTTGGGCGAAGAACGTTTGGTGGGACTCTAGGAAGGGCATCATGGAGGACACTTAGGACGGCGGCAGCGTCTCCGTTGGCGCTGGGGGAGGGGTAGGAGGCAGAGGAGGCAAGGAGGAGGAAATCGTACCCGAGGGCGTCGACGCAGCGAAGGACGAGGTAGAGGTGGCCCCTCTCGGCATCGGCGAGCCCTCCATGAGCCGGCGGTAGGGACAAGAAGAGAGGTGGCGGTGGGGAAGCGTTAGAGACAAGTCTGAGGAGACAAATTAGGAGTGGGTTTTTTTTTTGTGCAGTTCGTGACAAAAAATAAAAGAGGGTATACTTTCTTTAGAATTTTATTTCGTTTTGTGAAGAGGAGTTTTATCTAAATATACTTTGACAATGTTCACTGATGAGGCAGAATCCGATTCGGCCCATTAGAGCAGGCCCAAACCCCGTTCAGCCCAACAGCAGCAGTATCAGGCCCTCCGGGAGCCTCCGGCCCATCGGCGGCCCAGTAGCCCTCGGCCCAGTAAGCGGCACCGTCGCTCCCGGCCCAACAGGCTTCAGCCCGTCAGCGGCCCACCAGCCTTCGGCCCGGGAACAGCACGGCAGCCCAAGGCCCAGCAGGCTTCGGCCCCTCAGCGGCCCAACCCCCTTCGGCCCGATAGCCGAGTCCGGCCCACTCCAGTGGCGGATCCGACACTATGGCGGTTTACCAGTAAGCCCAAACATAGTCCTATATCGGCTACCACCGTTAACCAACCTCTATCCTCTGCTATAAATACACCGCTATTTATTGCCAAAGGTATGCAACTCTTTGCCTCTGAGACCCTTAAGGACTACGGTCCGAATCGCATCAAAACTACTTCTTGCCTTCTGAATCGAATCATCTTCAGAAGCTAACTTGACCGTCGGAGGGGGTTCCTAAGGGCCAGAGCCCGAGACTCCTGCTGACCGATTTCTTCTTCTTTTCCTCCTGCAAGAGCTCGGTTCGAATCATCGCCGACCTTCCCGAGTCGGTCTCGGCCGCCGACCTCGGATTCCTCTCCCTGGTCTCGACGCCGTGCGACGGCTGCCCCGCAACGGGAGACTCGGCCCCCCGCTGTCCCCTCGTCCGACAAAAAGGGCTTTTGGGCTCACTATCCAAGAGCAAGCCGAGTCCGAGACCCTTCCGGCCTCAGACCGTCGGCTTCGGCTTCATCGCCTGTCAGCAGTACCGCCAGCAGGAGCTTCATCTGCGCCGCCCCTTCGCCCGCCGAAGGAGCCTCAGCCCCGACTTCCCGGCGACGAGCCTGCACCGACCGAAGCGCTCTTCGGCCTTCGGACCCTCGTCTTCGCCTCTGCCTCCTCGGCCTTCCGGATCCCCGTCGGGCCTCAGTAACACCGATCCGAACCGGCTTCGGATCCACTTCTTCGGGTTCCAGCCTCGGAATCCAGTCGTGATAGATCTAGTCTACATCACGTGGCGCCGTCTGTGGGAAACCAACAAAACAAGTCATGTCTCAGCGACCTGTGACCCGACGATCCGGGCAAGGCGAAGTAGAAGCGCGGGAGGCCCCGGCGCAGATGCTGCCTTCCGAAGGCGCACCTTCTGCCCCGCCGAGCCTGCCTCTGCCGACCATACCGGAGTCTCTCGGCTCGGAAGACCGAGTGGGGGTGCTCCAGCAGCAAGTGGCGACGCTAGCCGCTGCCGTCACGTCCCTAGCGCCTCTCCAGGAGATGGTATCCGCCATCGCCCAGCGCATAGGGCTGATGGGACAGCCTCCTCCGCAGGCGCTGCTCCCCCCGCTCTGCCCAGTACAAGATGCCCGGTTCCGGCCGGCGCCTGCGCCGGTTCCTCTCAACGAGGCCGCGGAGACGCACAGCGAGCCCCCGACGCTACCTGTCCGAACTCCTCGCACTGATCGCCTGACGGAGCAGGATTATGCTTCGTCAGGGTACCGTCCGGCCCGAACCGGAGGGCAATCCGTCGCCACCTCGACCGCCCCGGACCTGGACCAGCGGCTGACGGTGATGCGCCAAGAGATGCAGCAGATGGTGTCTCGGCCTCACGGGGCGCCCCTCGCCAGCAATATCCTGGAGCAGACCCCGTTCACGGCGGAGCTCCTAGCCATCGAGGTACCCCCCAACTTCAAACTGCCGAAGGGCCCTCTCTACGACGGAATGACAGATCCGGTCTGTCATTTCCAGAAGTTTAACACTTATCTTCGGGTCCGAGGGATCTCTGAGGCAGTCCGCTGCCGTCTTTTCCCCCTCACCCTTGAAAAAATCGCCCTCACCTGGTTCGAGGCTCTGGCCCCCAACTCCATCCACTCCCTGGTTCAGTTGGGCCAGTTGTTCATCGACCAGTTCTATGATGCCACCCGGCAGTCCAAAACTTCCGCCAGCTTGCTGGCCATCTGACAGGGTCCCACCGAAACTCTCCAGGAGTACTTCACCAAGTTCCGGACCGAGGCCGCCCAGATCTCAAACCTCGATAGCTCGATCGCGGTCTCGGCCGTGATCAGCGGGTGCCGGGATGAGGGGCTCCTCGGTTCCATCGGAAAGCGCCATCCCCCTACCTTTCAGGACCTCGTGGCCCGGGCCCATAAGTACATCAACCGAGAGGCCCTGATGCTGTCCAGGGGCAAAGGCGCAACCGAAATTACCTCGACGCCTGCTCCCCCGGCGGTCCGACCTCGGTCCGAGGACCAAGAGCCCTCCCGGAAGCGTTATCGCCGGGAGGATTGGGACAGGGAGAGGCGACGGGACCCGCAGCTGCGGTACCTACCCTTACCTGCTCCCCCTTCCTGGATGCTCATGGAAGTGAAGGGCATGCTCCGGCGGCCTGATCGCATCAAGACCGATCCTCGCCGAAGGGACCCCGACAAATACTGCGAGTATCACCGAGAGATCGGCCACACGACGGACGAGTGCCGGCAGCTCCGGGAAGAAATCGACCGCCTCATCCGGGAGGGGAGATTGCCGCAATATCGGCGGGAGCAGCCGCCGCAGCAGAACCGGGACGTCCCTGCAGCACCCAGACAGCAACCACCCCCGGCGATAGAAGCCGCTCCTCCGCCAAAAGCCACCTCGGCCCCGGTTGAATCATCCCATCAAAGACCCAGTTCTGGGTCTATCATGATGATATCCGGAGGGCCCGGGGAGGGATCAAGGTCGCGGCAACGCAACACCGTAGCGGCGGTCGACGGCGAGCCGAAGCGGCCTCGTCTGGAAGACATCACCTTCGGCGCCGAGGACCTGACTGATGTTCAGGTCCCTCATGATGACGCCCTCGTCGTCAACGCTGTAATAAATAGCTATGATGTACATAGGATCTTTGTGGATAATGGAAGTGCCCCAAACATCTTGTTTTACGACTGTTTTGAGAAGATGGGATTGAGTGAGGCTAGCATGAAGCCTCATCGGGGCCCCCTCTTCGGTTTTAACGGCTCGCCCTGCCGAGTAGAGGGTATTATTCGGCTTCCTGTAACCTTAGGCTCCGCCCCCCGGCAATTGACCGTTGAAACAGACTTTGCCGTTGTAAAGATCGAGTCAACCTACAACGCCATATTCGGCCGAAGGCTCATCGGCGGGGTCGGAGCCGTGCCATCATCCTTCCATCAGAAGCTGAAGTTTCATACCAACCACGGGATCGGCGAGGCCAAAGGGAACCAAGAAGCAGCCCGGCAGTGCTACATGATTTCGGTCAAAGGGAAGGCCGCAGCCGAAACCCTGACGATCGAGTCATCAGCCGAGGCATCTCCGGGAGAAACACTCCTCGCCGTCCCTATTCCGGGAGGCGACGGACGAGTCCTGATGATAGGCTCCGGCCTGGATGAGATTGAAGCGGAGAAGCTCACCAAATTCTTGAAAGAGAATCTCGACGTCTTCACCTGGTCTCCGTCGGACATGCCCGGGGTTGACTCGGAGATAGCCGAGCACCGTCTCCACACCGATCCTGACCAGCCTCCGGTAAAGCAGAAGCGGCGCACCTTCAATCAAGAAAGGAGAACCGCTATCCAAACCGAAGTGCAGAAGGGGCTGGACGCCGGACACCTCCGAGAGGTGCATCATCCGGAATGGATCGCCAACGTGGTCATGGTGCCAAAGAAAGAGGGCAAATGGCGTATGTGCGTGGACTTCACCAACCTCAACAAAGCCTGTCCGATGGACAGCTTTCCGCTGCCTCGGATAGACCAGGTGGTGGATGCGATGTCCGGCCACGAGCTCTTAAGCTTCCTCGACGCCTATTCGGGCTACCACCAGATCCGGATGCATCCGGATGACGAGAGTAAGACCAGCTTCACAACCGATTTGGGCCTGTACTGCTACACCCGAATGCCCTTCGGTCTGAAGAACGCCGGCGCAACATACCAGCGCCTGGTCAACAAGGTGTTCGCTCCACAGCTGGGCCGAAACATTGAGGTCTACATAGACGACATGTTGGTCAAGAGCCGTGTCGCTTCTGAGCATTTGGCCGACCTAGCCGAGACTTTCTCCGCCCTTAGGCAATACAAGATGAAGCTGAATCCGACTAAGTGCGCCTTCGGAGTAGCCTCCGGCAAGTTCCTCGGTTACATGGTCGCCCATCGGGGGGTGGAAGTCAACCCCGAGAAGATTTCGGCCATCGTACAGATGCGCCCCCCGGCAAACATCCGAGAGGTACAGAAGTTGAATGGGAGGATCGCAGCCCTTAGTCGTTTCATGTCAAGGGCGGCTGACTATTGTTTCCCCTTCTTCAAGTTGCTGAAGAAGGCCAACAGCTTCGAGTGGACGGAAGAGTGCCAAGCAGCCTTCGACCAGCTGAAGGCCTACCTCGCCAAAGTCCCCATCTTATCCAAGCCAGTTCCCGGGGAACCCTTGAGCTTATACCTTGCGGTCTCCGAGACGGCTCTCAGTGCCGTCCTCATCCGAGAGCAAGAAGGCGTACAGAAGCCGGTTTACTATACCAGCCGAGCCCTTCAAGGGGCAGAACTCCGGTACCTTGCCCTAGAGAAGTTGGCTCTGGCCCTTGTCTCGACCGCAAGGAGGCTCCGGCCCTATTTTCTGGCCCATTCCGTGAAGGTCCTCACCGACCAGCCCCTGAGACAAGTCCTCTCCCGGCCAGAGGTGTCCGGCAGGCTGGCAAAATGGGCAATCGAGCTAGGAGAGTTCGATATCTCCTACGCTCCTCGGGCAGCTATAAAGGCCCAGGCATTGGCAGATTTCATCGCCGAACTTACCCCTGGCGCCTCCGAGGCGCCTCAGCCAGTGCCAAACGCAACCGAAGCCGAAGCTACTTTGGCTCCCGTACCGGCCGACGAATGGCGACTCTTCGTAGACGGCTCCGCATGCTCCACGGGCAGCGGCGCCGGATGGATCCTGGCGTCGCCCGAAGGGGTCGTCACGGAGTACGCCCTGCGCTTCTCCTTCCCAGCAACCAACAATGCCGCCGAGTATGAAGCTCTCATCTCCGGCCTCCGGGCCGCAAAGAAGCTCGGCGTCCGGAACCTGAAGGCCTTCAGCGATTCCCAGCTGATCGCCAGCCACATCTCCGGGGAGTACGAGGCTCGGGACGCAATGATGGCTTCTTATCTCCAGGTGACTCGCAAAATCCTCGCCCAATTCGACTCTTATGAAGTTGTGAGGATCCCGAGAGCCGAGAATGCCCGAGCCGATGCACTTTCCCGGCTGGCGTCAACCCAAGACGGGGGGGAGGGGGGGGGGGGGGGGGGGGGCGAATGATCCTCGTCGAAGAGCTCGCCGAACCAAGCCTCGGCGAAACCGAGGCCATGCTAGTCGCCGAGGCCGAGGCCGAGGCCGAGACATGGATGACCCCCCTCGTCGCTTTCCTTCTCCAAGGAGAAGTCCCGCCAGATCCGAAGGAGGCAAAGCGCATTCGACAGCGCTCATCCCACTTTCTTCTTTTGGACGGGGCCCTGTACAAGAAATCCTTCGGCCGACCACTGCTGCGGTGCCTCGGCCCAGCTGAAGCCGACTACGCCACGAAAGAAGTCCATGAAGGGGTATGCGGAGCGCATGCGGGAGGAAGGGCCTTGACTCACAAGCTTCTAAGACAAGGCTACTGGTGGCCATCACTTCGAGAGGACGCCTTAGCCCTCGTCCGGTGATGTGACCAGTGCCATAGGTATAACTCCCTCATCCACCAGGCAGCCGCCCTTCTTACCCCCTTATCCGACCCCTGGCCTTTCGCTCAGTGGGGACTTGACCTCCTGGGGCCTCTTCCCGTTGCCACCGGCCAGAGAAAATTCCTCATCGTGGCAGTAGATTATTTCACTAAGTGGGTCGAGGCCGAACCCCTCGCGGCGATAACCGATAGCAATGCTTGGAACTTCGTCTGGAAGTCCATCATTTGCCGGTTCGGCGTCCCTCGGGCCATTATTTCTGACAATGGGAAGCAATTCGATAGCCGGCGGTTCAGCGACAACTGCGCCAGCTTCGGCATACTCCACAAAGTTACTTCGGTGGCGCATCCTCAAACAAACGGCCAAGTCGAAGTCGTTAACCGAAGCCTCCTACAGGGATTGAAAACCCGACTCGGCGAAGCTAAGGGCCGATGGGTGGAGGAGCTGCCAAGTGTTCTGTGGGCTTATCGGACGACGAGCCGAACCCCCACCGGCGAAACTCCCTTTCGCATGGCCTATGGCGTAGATGCCGTTATTCCGGTGGAGATCGGCCTTCCCTCTCCCAGGGTCATTGCTTACGATCCGAAGGCCAACGATGAAGGACTGAAAGACCACCTGGACCTCATTGAAGAGACCCGAGACAGGGCTCGCGTCCGGCTGGCCGCTTATCAACAGCGCATGGCGAAGTACCACAACACTCGAGTAAAGCCCCGATGCTGTGAAGTAGGGAGCCTCGTGTTGAGGAACGCTCATGCTTCCAAACCAGCCGAAGCCTCAGGAAAACTTGCCCCCAACTGGGAGGGGCCTTATCGAGTCAGGGAGGTAATCAGGCGTGGAGCTTATCGGTTGGAGACCCTTTCGGGCCAGCCTCTCCCTCGCACCTGGAATGTTGAGCGCCTTCGGCGTTATTATGTGTAAGTCACTTTTCCCCAGGCTTACAGCCGAAGAGTATGAATAAAGACTTCTTTTGTCAGGAGGCATGGTATTCTTTCTAAGTCCGTGTAAACCGTACCGGGGAGTGGCTTCGGCCATGCAAACCGTATCGGGAGCGGCATGTTATTCTTTCTAAGTCCGTGTAAACCATACCGGGAGTGGCTTCGGCCATGCAAACCGTATCGGGAGCGGAATGGTATTCTCTCTAAATCCGTGTAAACCGTACCGGGAGTGGCTTCGGCCATGCAAACCGTATCGGGGGCGGCATGGTATTCTCTAAGTCCGTGTAAACCGTACCGGGAGTGGCTTCGGCCATGCAAACCGTATTGGGAGCGGCATGGTATTCTCTAAGTCCGTGTAAACCGTACCGGGAGTGGCTTCGGCCATGCAAACCGTATCGGGAGCGGCATGGTATTCTCTAAGTCCGTGTAAACCGTACCGGGAGTGGCTTCGGCCATGCAAACCGTATCGGGAGCGGCATGGTATTCTCTCTAAGTCCGTGTAAACCGTACCGGGAGTGGCTTCGGCCATGCAAACCGTATCGGGAGCGGCATGGTATTCTCTAAGTCCGTGCAAACCGCACCGGGAATGGCTCCGGCCACGTATACCGATTCGGGAGGCGGCAAGGCATATCTAAGTTCGCGCAAGTGGAAGCATGAATGGCTTCGGCCATCCGACAAACGTAAGAAGCGGCAAGATGTCCCTTGGGGATCATATGGACCACGATAGTAAAGGCCCCGGCCGAATACTATGGCGACATTCTATCCGAACCTGCATCGGGTTTCGGCCTTACAAGCTATAGCGTACGACGACAGGATCTCAGGCTCCTGAAGGGCCATATTCGGTCGATCATACGCAAACACCAAGGTAAAGCCGAAAAAAATTCCTTGTATTTATAGAAAAGGAAGTACAAAAGCCGGCCACACCCTCGGCCGAGGGCTTACAACAGAAGAAGAAGTAAAAGTCGGCCGCATACTTGGCCGGAGGTTTACGATAGAAGAAGAAGCGTAAACCAGCCCTACCCTAAGCCGAGGGCTTACAACAGAAGAAGAAGCGGAAATCGGGGGGGGGGGGGGGGGGGTCCCCGCGTCATTCTTCGGCTTCGGCCTCCTCCACCTCGGCTGCGGCTTGTCCCGGAGAGGGAGAGGGAGAGGGAGAGTCGACGATCTGCACCGCTTCAGGAGCGGCAGCCTCCTCAGCGGCAACCTCCTCGTCGGCGGCCTCCTCAGGGACAGCTTCCTCAGGGACCCCCTCAGCGGGCGCAGCTTCATCATCCGGCGCAGGAGTCGAGGCCCTCTCGGCCATAAGTCCCTGCCACCAAGACAGGAGCTCCTTGGCTTCCTCACCCCTCGGTAGGTCGACCCCGGTCAGATCGACACTCGGGCAGGCCCACTGAGCGACAGCTAACCCGAGGTCGAAGACGGAGGAAGAGGCCAGCAGTTGAGCTTGGATGATCTCTTCGGTGAAGTCCGGGCCGGCCTTGTATTCAGCTACGGCCAAGTCCGCCACCTCCTCCAGCTCCCGCTTCAGCGCCGATACCTCCTCGGCGTGTCGCCGCTTCTCCGAAGCCCGCCGGGAGTCCTTCTCCTGAATCTGGGACTTGAGGGTCCGGATCTCGGACTGTGCCACGGCGAGCTCCCCCTCGGCCTTCACCTTGGCCTCGGCGGAAGCACGGGCCTCAGCTGTCTTCTCCTCCAGCTGCGCCCGAACCTGGGCACTCGAGGTCACGAGCCCATCGACTAAAGGCTCGATGTCGGGCACCACCGAAGTGCCCTCGCCCGAGCCATCCGACTCCCTCTCGGCCTGCAGGAGCTGGAGCCGGAGCTGCTCCTGATGGTGCATCAAGACGCTGTCTGTCACCGCAGCCTGCGAGCCGAAAGCGGACAGTGATCAGAAAAAAGGAAAACCAAGAGAAAGCTAAGGAAAGCTCGACTGAAGCACCTTCAAGCGTATTACCTGGACAGACAGCCGAGCGCTCATCGCCGCCAGGTCGGTGACGGAATGGCGCTTCAGCCCTTCAAAGGCCGAAGGGAGAGTAAGACTGCGGAGCAGACGGAGGCACGTCTGCGAGTCTTCCATACTCTCGTCCTCGTAAATCCCCGGTTCGGGGCGCCACCACTTGCGCTGCGCCCGGGGAGCCTGCGACCCGGCGCCTCCGTCGCCGACCCCGGCCGCTACAGCCGAAGGAGAATCGCCCCTCGGCGCTTCAGGAGACGCCAGCCTCGCTGCCCTTCGGACCTCGGCACTCCTCCTAATCAGCGGAGCCTCCTCCGCGTCTACGGCCTCTTCCGACCGGGGGCACTTCGACGCTCGGCCGCCCCTTCGAGCGGCGAATTTCGACTTTCGCTCTCTCTCGAGAGCGGCAGCAGCGGCACGGCCCTCAGAAGAAGCCGCAGTCCTTGGGACCCCGCCTCGGGTCCTCGGAGCCCCGGCGCCTCGGCCGGGCCTGCCTGCCGCATGCGGGGTCAGTGCCCGGCCCGGACCGCGCTGGTCGGATATCTGGTCGAGGAGGGAGTCTAGATCGGCCATCGCTGCAAGCAAGAAAAACCCGTCAGAAACAGAACAGAGAACAAGTACAAACTCAGAGCCGACTTACCCTCGGCCGAAACTTCATCAGCATCCTCAGCCGGAAGAGCTTCGGCCGGAGGAGCGGCGGCCCTTCCTCCGCGGCCCCGCGGAGTCTCCCCGGGAGGAAGATAAGGGAAGGCCCGCACCGGATCGGACCTCGGATCCGGCCATACCCCGACGGTCACCAGACGCTCCGACGCGCTGAGAAGCCCCCAGACACTATACGGGGCCATCATCTGGATGCGACCCACGAGGATGCTCTGGACCGGGGTGAGGATAGGAGGATCCGAGAGGCCTGCAGCCAGCGGCGCCCATTCAGTAGGGAAGGGCCACACACCCTCCTCCTTCTCCGGCAGGGAGACGAAGACGAACTTCCTCTTCCAGCCGTGGATGGACGAAGGCTTCCCGGAGAATACGCTTCGCCCAACCCGAGGGACGAAGCAGTACCACTCGGACTTCCCCTGCCTTTGAATTTTGAAGAGGCAGCGGAAGACATTGATGGAAGGGCGGATCTTTACTTGAGCAAAAACGCTCAAGAAACCGTATACGGTGCGCCAGGAGTTAGGAAAGAGCTGAGACGGAGCCAGCCCGTAGAAACTGAGAAGGTTGATGACGAAGGTGGGGAGTGGAAGACGGAAACCCGCCTCGAAGCTATCAACGTAAATGGAGAAGGAACCCGGGCGGAAAGTGTTAGCCCAGGTGGCGGAGTCAGGCCGAATGACCGTCATCCAGGAAGGGAGCTGGAAATAGGAGACCAGGCGCGTAACCTCAGTGTCCGAAAGGGCGCAGGATGCTTCCGAAGCCATATCCGGACGACGGCGTCCCGAAATAGAAGCCTGGCCTGGGCTCCGGACCTCTTCGGCGTACTTGGCCCTAGAGGTCTCGGCCCCGGAAACCTCGGCTCCGGAAGCCTCGGACCCCTCAGTCCCGGAGACCTCGGGTTCTTCGGACATTGCTGGGGCAGAGGAGTCTGAGGTGAGGGGATCTGACAGGAGAGATCGCAGAGAGTGGGAAGGAGTATACTCCTCGTCCGAAGGAGTAATCTCACTAGAAGAATCCTGGACCATAAGGCCACGAAGGGAAGGAGGAAAGCTAGGGCTTACTCGCAGGAAGGGGGGAGAAAGTCTCTCCTGAGCCGAGTGCGGCTCCTCAAACCTCCTAGCTCCACCAGTGATGCGCTCCGAGGAATGGAGACCTTCCCACGGTGGCCGGCGAGCTCGGACGAAGCCTTCAGGAAGCTAGCTTTCCGCAGGAGAAGGAAGAAGAGCTTGGAAGGTTGTAGAGGAAACGTAGGCGCAGCAGCAGGAAGAAGAACAGTGCCCTGCTGAGGGCTTGTATTTATAGAGCTCGCTCGGAGCGCCTCCCGCCGAAGCCAACGACCGAGATCGTCCCGCTCGTCCCCTCGCCCCTCTCAGATGCACGCCACGTGCGTCGTCCTTCGGCAATGATGACGGATCGGCTCCGGGACTTGCAGCGAAGCAATCAACGGCCGATGGCGCTCCGACCCTTCGGCTGACCGCCCGATACGCGCCACGTGTCCCGATCCGCGCGCTGAAGATGAAAGAGGCGGCAATCCGAGTGGAGCCTCGGGCAGAGAGCCGAGGCGATCCGCGACCAGAGAGCGGTCAGGATCCTTTTGTGTTTTCGACGGGGCGGCCGGATGCGCGACGCGTGTCCCGTGCTTCCTCGCGAGGCGACGCGCCATCCCGTCCATTTAATGGAGCCTGACACGAGTCAGAGGGCTCTGCCCTTCGGCTTCTTGGCTCTGAGCCTTCGTCGCCACTCCGAGCGGGAACGAAGCAACCGCATAGCCCTCGGCCGACCGAGGGCCCCCTCTTCCCAGTAAAAAAGGGAGCAGAGCTTCGGGTAAGACACTTGTTACGATGCTCTTTCGACAGCTTCGGGCTATACTCTCGCCATCTCAAAACTGAGGAAGACAAGGGTGGGGGGTTATGTGATGAGGCAGAATCCGATTCGGCCCATTAGAGCAGGCCCAAACCCCATTCAGCCCAACATCAGCAGTATCAGGCCCTCCGGGAGCCTCCGGCCCATCGGCGGCCCAGCAACCCTCGGCCCAGTAAGCGGCACCGTCGCTCCCGGCCCAACAGGCTTCAGCCCGTCAGCGGCCCACCAGCCTTCGGCCCGGGAACAGCACGGCAGCCCAAGGCCCAGCAGGCTTCGGCCCCTCAGCGGCCCAACCCCCTTCGGCCCGATAGCCGAGTCCGGCCCACTCCAGTGGCGGATCCGACACTATGGCGGTTTACCAGTAAGCCCAAACATAGTCCTATATCGGCTACCACCGTTAACCAACCTCTATCCTCTGCTATAAATACACCGCTATTTATTGCCAAAGGTATGCAACTCTTTGCCTCTGAGACCCTTAAGGACTACGGTCCGAATCGCATCAAAACTACTTCTTGCCTTCTGAATCGAATCATCTTCAGAAGCTAACTTGACCGTCGGAGAGGGTTCCTAAGGGCCAGAGCCCGGGACTCCTGCTGACCGGTTTCTTCTTCTTTTCCTCCTGCAGGAGCTCGGTTCGAATCATCGCCGACCTTCCCGAGTCGGTCTCGGCCGCCGACCTCGGATTCCTCTCCCTGGTCTCGACGCCGTGCGACGGCTGCCCCGCAACGGGAGACTCGGCCCCCGCTGTCCCCTCGTCCGACAAAAAGGGCTTTTGGGCTCACTATCCAAGAGCAAGCTGAGTCCGAGACCCTTCCGGCCTCAGACCGTCGGCTTCGGCTTCATCGCCTGTCGGCAGTACCGCCAGCAGGAGCTTCATCTGCGCCGCCCCTTCGTCCGCCGAAGGAGCCTCGGCCCCGACTTCCTGGCGACGAACCTGCACCGACCGAAGCGCTTTTCGGCCTTCGGACCCTCGTTTTCGCCTCTGCCTCTTCGGCCTTCCGGATCCCCGTCGGGCCTCAGTAACACCGATCCGAACCGGCTTCGGATCCACTTCTTCGAGTTCCAGCCTCGGAATCCGGTCTTGATAGATCCAGTCTACATCATTCACCAAACATCATTTTTAATGCACTTTCACTACACAAATATATATTTGTTAAAAAATTATATTATAATATAATCAAACACCCCATTAGGGACACGGTAAAATATCAGAACACACATCCAAAACAGTAGGCCTTCCGTTCTGTTTCTCTTTTTCTCTTGGAAAGGCTGAGGGAAAAGAGAATTTACTTTACTTTCTATTTATTTATATTGTTGCCGTACGGCGATCTGGGCGAAGCGTCCGGCCCAAGTTAGCGGACTCCACGCTGCCCCTCGTCCATTACCCCCGTTTCACCGGCGCGAGGTTAAAAAGCATGGGGGCGGCCCTTTTGGGCCCCACCTGCTAAGGTTTTGTCGTTTTCTGATGATACACCTCAATAATAAAAGGGCAAGCAAGGGACCACCTCTCCTGGCTTTAATTCCAGAAGCAACAGTGTACTGCGCCTACGATGGGCTATACAGGCTGCGTACGATTTGATGATTTTATGTTTTGATGTAAGAGTAGTTTCTTTTTATTTTTTTCCAGATGACCCCAACGTGCTACAACCGTCGATACACTATTAGGAGGGCTGTCAACGGACCGGATAATATCCGACTCCGATTCGTATCCGATTACGACACCCGGCGGACATATTCGAATATCCGTTTAATTATCCGATTAACATTTGAAGTGGAAACGAAAAATAGATATATGTTCCGATTATTATCCGACCGATTATGTATTTTAATAAGTTATTTTAATTTTAATGATATTTATATATTTAAATAAATGATAATTCAATTTTTGAAGTATGCTTAAGACATGTTGAGCGATAATAATGAAGTTTCTTGTGATTTTTATTTTTATTTTTAGTAGTTTTACTAATTTAGATAAATTATTTAAGCATTTGTTATTATTTAAGATATATTTAATGAAGCATTCAAATTATTTAAATTTATCTAGATATTTATAACTTGAATATGTATTAATTTAAATCTATGATATTCATGGACTATGTAAAAAATAAAATTTACAAGTCATTAAATCATAAGATAAAGTTGAAATATTTAAGTATTCGAATTATTATCCGAATTCAGATACTATCTGGCGAAGTCGAATTCGGATAGAAAAATTTATTATCCGTTAGATAGCATCTGGAGTCGAATATTCGGATAATATTAAACGGAACGGAGTCGGATACTGTGGTATCCGTTCCGTATTCGCTCTGTTGACAGCCCTACGATATAGTATAACATATGATTAGATCATCGTAAAAAAAATTGAAAAATAAAAAATCAAACTCTAATAAATACAGTAAAAAATATATATTTTTTATGATTCATTGGAACTAAATTTTTGATTTTTAAATCTTTCTTGGTCATTCAACTGAGTATTATACTGCATAGACGATTAGGACACTTTGAGGTCGATTTTAAAAAACAACTTTTTTTTGGTTTACCCATTGCATTGCCCTTGTTCTTAGTGGGCAGGGGCATTGCAGCAAGTATTACTCTTGATGTAATATTTTTGATGAGGCTTTTTGAAAGATAATGAATTTTAAATAGGTTTCTGTATCTTATATATTTTCATATTAGTTTATAAATTTAAAATGTTAAATCCCTAACATTTGCTTCAATTATTTTTTTAATTCTACTATAATTAAACGATAAGTTAAACTCACTTTTAAAAAAATTACTTATATCTCAATTTAAATTTGAGTTTTACTGGCTACACTAGAACCAGTGTTGCATTGGTTGTTGGTGCATCGAAAATATATAAGAGACATTTGGTTGCTATATTCCGTTTATGTCTATTAATAATAATTCTAATATGCTATTAATGATAGATTGATAGGTGTCCCGTTATATTCTATTAATTTTCATATCTCTGTTATTGCAAGTATATAATAACAAATAATATTAACTTGAACTATATCAGAGGTTGGTTTAATTTTTTATGAATCTGAAGATTTTTTGTCCTTTTCCTTTCCCACCTCCGAATCTCTCCCTCTCTGTCAATTGTCATTATTTGTGTTCTTCTAATGTTATTTTAAATTTAATATTATATTTTAAAAAATATATTAATATTTAAATAATATTTCTAATATTAATATTTCAAATATTTTTTTGCTATATTTTAATTTTTTACATTATTTATATTTTATTAAATTTTTATATTATTTATATTCCACTTGATCTGATTAATTCATAATAAGAAAATGAGAACCTAAAAATGAATCTTCCATTTTCTAAAGATATTAAACAAACTAAAGCAAGTGCAGTATAAATAAGGAGAATGGTACAATAACACCATTCTTTAACACTGATTTTTTAGATGCTTGGGATGCAATTACGTATTAGAAGCTAAAACTATAAAAAATGTACGGCAATAATACTCCTCACCAATCCTTGATTATCATATTTAAACGTGTCAAAACTTGGCATTAGAAAATAGGGTTATTATTTATAAATAATATACAAAATAAAGTAGAAGATCTCAGACAGTCAGGGTCCACGGTGGACCCCGTGTCCACCACGTATGGCTTACATACGCGTACCGGGGCTCGTCTACTTTCGTATTTATATATTTTTGACTTAATTTTATTCTGACAGCGACGGATAATAGAGGAGTATCTCACAAGTCTCGCTGATTTGGATGCATGCAGCGTAGACAGAAGAAGAAGGAAAAAAGATATAGAGAGAGAGAGAGAGAGAGAGAGCGGGGAGTCCCCTGTACACCGAGAGGGTACCATCTAGGGGAGAGAGAGAGAGAGTGGGAGAGAGGACCATGATGTAAGATTCATACTATGGTCTATTTTACTGCACTCGACCCCCTCACCCTCCGGCTTCAGCTGTGAGAGCGGACAGAGGAAGGGGAAAGAGAAGAAGAGGTGGGTTTCTCCCCCAGTTCTGATCTCTGCCTGGATTCTCTTTGCCCCTGAATCCCCTGCCCTCTTCGCTGCTTGCTCTCCTTTACTACCACACCCCGTTTCAAGAGCCCCTGAGAAGTCTGCTTTGATTCCTCGTTCTTTTCCTCCCATTTGTTTGGTTTCTAGACGCGGCTTGCGGCCCCTGTCGATTCTTATGCATCCGGTTTTGTTTTGGGTCTGTGCTCGTGCCTTCAAGAGCAGGTGAACATTATCTTTCCTTCCTCCTCTTTTTCCCCGCCCTGTTTCTTGACGTAGTTTAATGTGCCTTGATGTGGTTTGATGTTGCTCAAAGTGGGGTTGTTTTTATGTTCCGGTTTGTGTTTCTTTGACGAGCCTGTCCTATGTTAGATCTGCGGTTAGAGTCCAGACCCATCTAGAACCATAAAAAAAAAAAAAAAAATCTTTTTTGTTTTCTGGCTTCACCCTCGTGGATCAGTGCAGTGCATGGGCATTTGCCCATTTCCACTTCTAGTCCGCAAAGTTGACATCTTTTTCTCGTTCGCCAAGAGCCCAAGTTAGATTTCTCTTCCCCATCCCTCCTCTTCATTGATTGGTTTCTATCCTGAACGTTAATCTTTTTACTGCTTCGTGGTTCTTCTAGTTGTCGCGTCAAAGAAGGCATGTGATAACATGCCTCTATGAATTTCTCTATGGTAGCGAGTTGCTTCAGTCGATGTCGCTCCTTTTTGCGGATGTGATGGAGGAATCTTGTCCTCATCTATAGTGGATCCCGCTCGTCTTTTCTTCTTCTTTCACTCCCCTCTGCCACGCCATCGTTTGTTCTGCAGCTTTTCGTTGAAGACTCCTCTTCCGGGTCTCTTTCTAAACTAGTATTTGCTCTCTTCTCTTCTTCCATTGATCACCTAAACAGGTAGTGGTGGTGTCGTCGAGAAGCCAGAGGAGAGGAGGACCCAGCCATGGTGCCGAGGGAGAAGACCAGACTAACCCAGAACCAGAAGGAGCTAAGCCGGACCCTGGAGGTGGCAGACCCCGTGTCTGAGCCATCTCTTCCTCCGGATTCTAACTCCAAACCCAGGAGCAGCTCCTTCTTCGGCCTCTCCGGGCTCTTCGTCGGGCTCACCAAGGGCGCGACGGACGCCGACCCCGCTCGTAGCCCCACCTCCCCGCTCGACTGCAAGGTCTTCTCCAGCCTCGGGAGCTACCACGCGAGGTCCCCTCGTTCCCCCCACTGGGACCGGGTCGGGCTCGGCCTCGTGGACGCGCTCAACGACGAGGCCAACAGCCGCCTCAGAGTTCTCAGTTCGCCCAGGTCTCTGCCCAAGAACTACGTGGTTCCTACCCAGGCCCGTGCTGGGTCGCCGCCTCTCCAGCCGTGTCCGCCGGAGATGGTACCTGGGCTCACCGGGGCTCAGGTTTTGGACGCCGGGCAGCCCGGAAAGGGGCCATCTTGCGCCACGGCGGTGGATAGATCGTTCCTTGCTCGTCAAAATCTCAACTTTGTTAGAGGCAGTTCGTCCGGTTCCTTACCCATCGCCACCCGTGGCTTCGTTGGTTCGCTATCTGCCAGTGATATCGAGCAGTCTGAGGACTACACCTGCATCATCTCTCACGGTCCGAATCCTAAGACAACTCACATTTTTGGAGATTGCATTCTAGAGAGCTACACGGGGGACTTGTCCAATTTTGTTACCGGGAAGGATGGGGAGGAGGGGAGGGGAAGCTCTTGGATGGTGACCTGCTCAGGGGAACCCCAGCCCTCCTTCCCCTCTGAGGACTTCTTGAGGCTCTGTTACTCTTGCAAGAAGAAGCTGGAAGGAAAAGATATCTACATATATAGGTATGAATGAGCATTAGTTCCCCCCTGGTTTTGTCATCTTACTTTCCCCAAGATTCTGTTTTTATCTTGTTCAGTCTACATAGAGTGTTGCTGTGGGAGACAGAATAGTCACAGGAGGGAAACTAATTTGTGTCCTGACTGTTTGTGCAATTTGTGCAGAGGAGAGAAGGCGTTCTGCAGCAGCAGCTGCCGCTCCCAGGAGATTTTGGTAGAAGAGGAAATGGAGGAGCCTCCAACTGGTTCCTCTGCTTCTCCTGGGTCAGCTAGCTGCGAGGAGATCTTCCTTCCAGGCATGGACATTGCAACATAGTGGTGAGAATCCCACAAGAAGGGCTGCTTGGTCTGCGTGGATCCTTTTAAAACAGCTTGGTCATCTGTTCTGAGAATGTGGCTGCTTTGTCCATGTGAATTCCTTCAGCAGCCATGGATGATTGGCATGTACATGGATTTATTTTCTGATTTTAGTCTCAGCTTTCATGATTGAATTGGTGGGCCTATGAGGATCAGCATCATATTTTCCCTTTTCTTTTCACCCCCTTCTTTTACCTTCTCCTTTAGCCCATGGTTTCTGTTACTGAGATGTGAGACTGTTGGTAATGATTTTGAGCAGAAAAGACTGGCAGCCCACTTTCCTGTCCCTTAGTTTCCTTTTTCTTCACTTTTCCTATTGGCCTCGGATGATCAATAATTCTCCACTCCCTAGAGTATTACATGAATGCAGAGCCGTATATGCTTTTTTTTTTAATCATGGGGTTCAGTATTAAACTGCAGCTTTCTTTCATTTTTTATAATGGTAAGTTGCAGCCTTTTGGTTCAATTGCAGCAGCTTTGTTCAATTGAAATTGCTTCTTCAGAGTTTGTGATTCCCCAGGAATTATGTTGTCTGGCTGTTCTGGGCAGCGAACAACTCAATCAGCCTTGCTCATAGTGTAGGTATCCATTAAATTAATGGAGTGTCGTAATATCTGTGATTCCTTGCCCGCACAAGTGTTTGTTGGGGGGAGAGTTTGGTATTTAAATTTACGTGGATTGTAATGTTCGGAGGGTAGATCCAAGTGCGGTAACTCATCTGGGTTGAAGAAGGATTGATTTTTAAAATTTTCATTTTTTGTTAGATTTTTTTAAATTTTTTTAGAGTGTCTCGTCAAAAATCTGAAGGTATTGCCAACAAGTTCGAGTCATCTCTGAACTGACTATATATGTTCTATTAAAAGATTAATTTTTTCATGTAAATCTAAGTGTGTATCAAATTTTTTTTTTTTTAAGAAGTTATACAGAGCCGACCCCGAACTTACTAATTGTATCGTCGGATTTTTGATTAGACGTTTTAAAATAATTGAAAAAATCTAACAAAAAAAATAAAATAACCGGCCCCTCGCAAACTTAAGTTGGTTGCAATCAGTTAGATTGGATGGCTGTAACCTAAGCATAACAATCAAAGTGGATTACAATGACCGGGACAATACTTAAGGCAGTACGATAAGCATTACTTATCTTTTTGTGGAGGCAAATGGCTGGCAATTCTCTTGCACTGTGCCCGTTCACAGTTTGTTTAAAAATCAAATTAAACTGAAACAGTTTGCTTTTGTTTTTGTTTCATGATTGAGATAGATAATCCGATCTCCTCACAAAGAGGTTAAGAGACGAACATCTCAAAGAAGAGAGAAAGGGACTGCACATCGGTAGGGCCTAGGGGGTTGAACTCTCATATCTCATTCAAAGGAGTGATTGCTTTCAAAATATGATAACTTTAATTTAGGCGGCAATTAGAACTTCAGTCACTTTTGAGATAATGATCGAAGAGATAGGATTTTCCAATTAATCATTGTTCTCATTTGTTTTATTTGGGAGAAGAAAAAGAAAAATATAATTTTTAAGAGTCAATGACTTTATTATCCATACAATTTTACCTGCTTTTTAGAAAAATAAGAACGTTCGCCTTTTTCTATTCCATAATGATTAGAATCTGTTTATTTTTTTTGAAAAGTAGGGTAAATTTTGTTTTTGGAGCTTCTCTTTCTTCTAACTCCTTTCACCCTATATCTCTCTTACTTTTTCTCTCTCAAGAGGTTCTATTTTTTTTATCAAAATCGAGGTCAAAAACATATGAATTGAAAATGCCTATTGAATTTCAATCATTTAAAATGATTGAAATCTCTCCGACCATTAGTCCCTGATGGGGGAGAATTCGATTCGGCCCAGCACTAGGGGGCCGGCTCAATGCAAGAGAGACAACCGAATTTCATTCGGCCCAACAAGTAAATCGAACAGAAACAGCCCAGGCATCTTATTGAAATAATACGGTTTCGGCCCAAGCGGTGGACTCTATTAACAACCGTATTCGGCCCAGTCATAGTAAATAATAGGCCGAAGTGGGTCCGGCCCATTCCGGTTAACTGCTACCCAGCCATTGGCCTATTAACCGGGTATTTCGACAATTTTCTCTCAAACCCTAAAATAGTCCTATATCGGCTGCAACAAGAAGAGAACCTCCATCCACCGCTATAAAAAGAAGGCTATTCATTGCAGAAAAAGTATACTTTAAGCATTCAAACTTCTTCCTTCCTTACTTCTGAATTGAATATTCTTCAGAGACTAACTTAACCATCGGAGGGGCTTCTCCTGAGCTGAACCCGGGACTCTCGCTGACTAGTTCTTCCTCCTGCCAATCTCTTAGTCTGGATCGGCTTCGGCAACCGATCTTTCGGCTCACATCCGGATTCTGTTCTCGGAGACTATTAGTGATAGCTTCGGCTACATCAGTCTCAAATGCTACTTTAACTATTATGAAAATAAATTTCATTTTTTTTCAAATTTAAATTTCAAATAAGTATATTTAGTTATAAACTTGAAATCTGTTTATAACTCATGCAAAGGAAAGGGAGGAGTGATTTTTTTTTTCTAAAAAATTCATGTAACATTAATTTAAATATTATGAAAACAGATTTCAAGTTTAGTAAGTCAAATTTATCATAAGTTCAAAACCTCCTCATAAATGTATTTTCTATAAACTTAGAGTTGATATTTGAGACTCTATGAGATTTATCATAATTTTGATTTACTAATATATACATTTATGATAACTTCATCCATGTTTTTTTAAGTTGAACCAAAACAGCGTCTAATCGAGATTATACTAAATCAAATCATGTAATCTAGTTTAGTCTTTCGGATTGAATAATCGATTCGGTTTGAACTGAATACCAACCATCCCTATCTGGTGCTATGCACACAATGTTAACAAGGACTAAATAATTTACTAATTATTATAAGAACAGACAACTTTTTTTTATCTTAATCATTGATCACATAATAAAAAAACTCGTCTTAAAAAAATTAATTTCAATAAAAGTTAAATTAAAATAACTTTAATAGTAAAAAAATATATAATATAATAGCACCTCTTACGAAATTATTATCGAGAATCTCTACAAAAACTGGCTTCTGCAGAGGCATTTGTGCCCCCATGGGGCGCGGACAAGGGAATGGTTGCCCTTTTCCTTGAGACGTGGACCACTATAGGAGAAGGTGTAGCGTTTTGTGGGATCCTTGACGAGGGGCCACAACACCATGTAATTCCCTATAGGGTGAAGGGATTTAAAAAAGGGATTTTTCCAAATCAATCCCTATAATCTTTCAAAATTTTATATATGTCTTTTTCTTCTTAGAATTTCTAAATATATCCTTATAATTCTCTGCTGTTCTAAGATATAGGCTTGCCATTCAATTGTTAACGAAAGCATTAGGTAGGGGTGAACGTAACTATAGTGAAGCTTAACCATAGGTTGAAAAGGATCCATGTACCTTCGAGTTCATCTGTACTCGGTCTAATCGAGGTGAGTTAAGAAACACACAAGCCCTTGCCTCCATCATCCTCTTCTTGCACTTCCTCGACTGGGAAATGGAGCCCAACACCGAGATTGGGTGTTTCTTGTTCACAGTGGGGAGAAGCGGATTGAGAAGTTGGACTGCGTTCATGATCCCCTGCTCGTCTCATGAACATCCTTCTATTATCAGCAGCTGCAGTAGCGAGGCCAATGCCATTACGACGACTTCCTTCTTCTCTGAACCCTTCGCCTCGAGCATCCTCACCAGTCGAGTATGCTGGTGAGGAGCTGGTTGGAGACGGCGGCGCAGGTCCGGCCGAGTGTTGACCCTGTTGGAGAGTCGGGCCTTGGCCTTGAGGGAGAGCACGCAGCGGGTGTCGCCTTTGTAGAAGCGGAGCCAAAGAGTGACATGCCGAGCGGAAAGCTCCCTAGCAGCATCGTCGAAGAAGAGGTTCTCATGTAGGTGCGTGCGCTGGTGCCACGGCCTTGGCCTTGAGTACGAAGATCTCATCTTGATCCTCTCGGCCTAAGCAGCGACGCAAAGGAACAATTCAAGTGGAAGGGAAAGAACATGCCGTCACGGAGAGGTACATTCTTAGAACATGCCGGCAGAGGTATTTTTGACTTTTGACGCACTCAAACGGCAGCATTTCCCTCCGTCATTTTTTTTTTCGAATGGCCATTTACCACAGGCCTATATCTTAGAACAACGGAAGATTATAAGGATATATTTAAAAATTCTAAGAAGGAAGGGACATATATGAAAATTTGAAAGATAGTAGGAACTGATTTGGAAAAATCCCTTTAAAAAAGGTACTCAAAAATTCACTCACATGTCTTACACTTACATAATTGTGTTGCACAATCTAGTAGTTTAACATGATATTCGAATCTATATACTTTTTTTTTTTGGATGACAAACTTTTTTGGTTTTTCATTGTCATGTTAAAATAATCACATATTAGTTAAAAGAATAAAACAAAGAAATGCAAATTTCAAAAAATAGAACCACTCAAATGCTTTGTAACCATGTTGACCCCATGACCTATTCCACTGGTATCATCCTTAAAAAATACTATTGTACCACACTTTTTATCACCTTTCTTGTCACACTCAAATGAGAATTATTTGATCTCTTGATTAGATGATTCTTATTATTATTTTGACATATTTTTTTGTTAAATTAATAAAATTAATGAGAATTCTTTGATTAAGAAATCAAACGACTTCCAATGAGTGTGATAAAATATATGATAAAAAATATTGTATGATAGCATTCTTCTATTGCCCTTTGGATATAAAAAATAGGTTGGGACTATTTCTTTTGCCTGTTCGCCGATCGTAGTGCATAATGAGGTTGGAAAGAAGGTGGAAGCTGCTGTGGTTCCATATAATTAAGGTTGAAATGGTGATTGGCAGACTCTGGTTATTGAAGTAGCTGTACATTAAATTAAGGACACTGGTTTACAGATGCTAAATTGATAATAAACTTGGTAGAAGTATAGGCAAATGAGAATTTTTGTCACTTTAAATCTTGTTTCATTTTTCTTAAATTGACCATGGTTTATGTGCCCAAGAAGCTAGGCGACGAGACGGGAACGGGAATTGTTCAAATGAACTGATCTGGGATAATACTTGTTGCAATGTCTCTGTGCTGCATGCACGAGCATTGTAGCAAGTAAACTATATTTTTTTATTTTTTTTAGGTCGGTCCTAAGATGTCTTAATCGTCTATCCGATCGGACAATATATGGACGATTAAGACACCTCGGGACCGACTTGGAATTTTTTTTTGGTTTACTTGTTGTAATACTTCTGCGTGCAGCACGTAAAGACATTACAACAAGTACTACCCTTTTCTTGATGCTTGAATTCTCCTGTGGATTGATTAAAAGATTTGTTGGGATATAACAGCCAGTTAAATAGGTGGAAGACAGTAAAATCCGCAACCCCGGCCCGGAGACAAAGAGCGCCACTGGTTAGGGATGTAAATACCCTAGATTTGGTACGGATCCTTACCCATTATGCTATTAATTTAAGAATTGGGTTTTTCAATTATCAACCCAATTACGAACCTTTTGATATAACAAATAACCCCCCATCCGACTATTTACAAATAAGCATCTAAAGTGCCAACTTTCTTCTAAAAAGCTCTTTTCAACACTCTCATGGATTTTTTTTGTAAGATTTTTGAGTCCTACGTCCAATTCAGGGGACTTGTGAAAGCTTATAGATAAATAGTTAGATTAGAGGGATTTTTTTATAAATACACTATACTTTTGAAGATTAAAACATAATTATATCTTATTGATAGTTAACCCATCTATAAATTAAAAATTAGTCAAATAATTATCAGCTATCATATGTGATGTAGCCGAAGTTATCACGATCGGATTCCGAGACTGGAATCCGATGATGGAATCCGAAGTTGGATCGGATCGGTGAAGAGGACCGACGGGGATCCGGAACGAGGCGAGAGTGGAAACGGGGTCGAGGATCCGAAGCCGAGAGGTGCCCGGTCGAGGCCGAGGCTCCTTCGGGCGAGGTGGACCAGCCGGCGAAAGACGTGGCCGCGGCTCCTTCGGGCGAGGCGGACCAACCGGCGAAAGGCGTCGAGACCGGAGGGAGAAGACCCGAGGTCGGCGGCCGAGACCGACTCGGAGAGGTCGGCGAAGATTCAAACCGAAGCCCCTGCAGAAGGAGGAAGAGAAGAAGAAGAACCGGTCAGTAGGAGTCATGAGCTTTGGCTCTAAAGAACTCGCTCCGACGGTTAAGTTAGCTTCTGAAGAAGATTCGATTCAGAAGAGAAGGAAGAAGAAGCAGCTTTAATACTTTTTGGACTGTAGTCCTTGGGTCGAGAAGACATACATTTGGTAATAAATAACCGTGTATTGATAGCGGAGGATAGAGGTTGGTTAGTGGTGGCAACCGATATAGGACTATGTTTTGGTTTACTGATAAACCGCCATAGCGCCTAACCCTCCCACCGGAGTGGGTTGGATACGGCTATTGGGCCAAAGGGGGAGGAGCCGCTGATGGGCCTGATGCTGCTTAGTGGGCTGAAGTCTACTGGGCCGAAGGCCGCTGGGCTGCTTACTGGGCCGAAGGCTGCGGGGCCGCTAATAGGCCGAAGACTGCCAGTGAGTCTTTTACTGCTGCTTTTGGACTGTTCTCAATGCTGAGCTTGTTTTAATAGGCCGAATAGGATTCTGCCTCATCAATAAGTATTCGGTTTAAAAAAGGTCTATACTTGTTCCCTCATCTGCCATGCTAGGTGGCTTGAAAGGCTGTTTGTCACTAGCAAATAGTCCATCGGATGATTGGATTATTAGCTAAACTGCATCCCCAGTATCAGCCTTTAAGGTTTAGGGCAGGATGGTTTGGGCCAGATATGTAGCTTGAAAAGTGGATTAAGTGCTACATCGATTTGTGCTAAATTGACTTGAGCCAAAGTCCATCAAATCATGGTATAAACCTGATTTAAATTTAAAGGCTGATAAGCTCAGAATTATTCAAGTTTTTGAGACATCTTTTTCTCATATACCCGTCAAGTTTATTCGTGTTAGACCACATCTCGTGCAAAAAATTCGTCTTGCTATGTGGCATCTATTTCAAGTGTAAAACTGCTAAAACAAGATAAAGCATAAGAGCTTGATAACATCATTTAAGGAGGTACTTTTTATGTATATGAATTTTGAAAGATTTTCTTGATGTGTAGGAGTTTACTTAATTAGTAAATGTAAACAAGCTATATATCACTAATTATTAAATGTAAACAACCTATATAACACTTTACTTTTAGAATAGTTTCATTTAAAACATTTATTTAAATATTTTATTGCATATATAAGAAAATAAGTCCATACAAGACAAGTTATAAAGTCCAAACTTGACTGAGTAAATTAATCAAATCTTGAGGTTAAAGGCCCTGGAGTCTGTTTTTAACCCTTTTTGGGCATTTGTTTGTATTGTCTCCACCTAAAATTCTACCATAGGTGGACCCTCTAGCATCACCAAATCATAGGAGTAAGAGTTAGGTGACCGAGGATGTTCAATAACATAATAACTCCAGTTTAAAAAGAAAGGAGTGTTATTGACTACAGATATTATCCATGTCAGTTCAACATCGAGCTAGTATATATCTCATGCCTTTCTGCCGTGTTCTTTTGTTGTCTCCACCAGGACTTAATAATAACTTATAAAGTATTTATGTAGTACTTATTTTTCGTGAGCGAAAAAAGGAAGCATGATAAAAAAGACGTGAGGTTCCAACATTCTCGACCATGTGATAGATGTAGGTCTATGTTTGGATGAGGGCCTCTCATCACCTTGACAATGTCTATAACGGCTCAATGATTCAATGATATTGAGGATTTCTTTTTCTTGAGAAGGTGATAGGTTTAGTTCTCATTTTTGCTGATCATGTAAAAATGTGAAAAAATAACATATTATGCTTTATGTCTAAAAAACTAAAATATTTTATAGTATTTTATCATATTTTAAATCGAACCGAACAACATCTAGATGTAAAGTCTCCATCTGACGAGACGGAAATGGATTTCATGGGATGAGGCCTCTTCTTTGTCAAAAAAAACAAAAAAGGAAAAAAGGGATGAGACCTTCGCCGTTCTGTCGCAACTTTATGCATCATTGGGCCATAACTTGTAGGTAAAGTGTCCCAGTCCAATGGGCCATTTTTTCTTTGTTAGGTCGAGATTGGATGTGTGCTTGGTTAGAGACCGTCCTTTTATTTTGTTACTAACACTAGCCCTTTACATCATTTGTCGCTGGGCCTCCAATCACACAAAGAGAAAAATTATAGCTATTGACCAAACTTGGATGATTACTAAAATTCATGTTTTTGCACAATTATCATAGAAGAAACTTAAGGTATTTTTATGACAGTACTAACTATAAAGAGGAAGCTTCATCAACTGCTGCGTGTAATAAAGCATTGGACAATTGTTATGCTTCAATTAAGAAAGAGTAATAGTTGCTGCGATATTGGCACTGTTGTTCCACTTTTAACATCGGATGGTAACACAGTAGTAGAAAATGTTTTTAAATTATTAAGTTTAGAGACCACCTAAACTTGAACCGATTCTACTGAATGATTGTTAAAAAGAGAGCGATCACATCCTCATTTGAAATAACCACTAACCTACTGCAATATAAGATGGACAAGAAGAAATTAGGACAGATAAAAGTATCAGAAAATTATTTCTATTCAAACTCGTGCTGTTCAAATCTCACGCTGAAGGAACTCAATCCTTGCTCTAAACTCCATCTTAAAGTTGGATCTTCTTTTAATTAGTCTGATCAACAATTAGTCACTTTGATGCCAACTTAGAAAGACAACTTGTTTTTCAATTTGTTTATAATATAGACTATCTAAAATTAAAGATCAAGCAATCCATTATAAATGGTGCAGCAAGTTGAAGTTCAGGAAAGTGGAAGTTTATAATCAGAAGAGAAATATTTGCTACACCATCCCTGCAGGCACGCAAGCAGGTTAGATGCTATTTGATTGGTAGATTGGCTGGCACACGGTCGCTGCACCCCCTTCGATGCAACATAGCTTAAATCCATCGTAACAGGTGAAACAATATATATATTTCTCTAATCGAAGCCTTCCAGGACAGCGGCCCAAAAGTGTAGAGGAGCTACAAATGAGCCCAACAAGGCCCCGTCCTGATTCGTAATACTGGTGGACAAAGAGGAAGGAAGATGCCATTCGCCAGTCCTGACATAAGAAACAGTGATGAGAAGAGGCTTCAACCCAAGGGCACAAAATTGCAGTTTCAATGGGAACATTAATACCCTATTATGATTGGGGTTTTCACATACCCATCTCTCATCATATTTACTGTCACATAGTTATAAAAATCACTTAAGTTTTCATGCTTGATGATTTTATACTTGTATTAAGTTTTCATGCTTGAGGATTTGAGAATTTGAGATCCTCCCAAGCCCTCAAATGGGTAATGCTTCCCATCACGAGACGGGTATGTAATGTGTTCATGTGTAGGCATACCTTTTGTTTAATTTTTTTTAAAATCTTGTTAGGATTTAATTTTTATTTTTTACATACTTTTATCGTCTTTTTGTTGTTTGACCAATTAATTTAAATTTTGAATAATTCAAAGATATATTTGCTGTATTACATATTGATGTAGACTGGACTTATCACGACCGGATTCCGAGGCTGGAACCCGAAGAAATGGATCCGAAGCCGGTTCGGATCGGTGTTATTGAGGCCCGACGGGGATCCGGAAGGCCGAGGAGGCGGAGGCGAAGACGAGGGTCCGAAGGCCGAAGGGCGCTTCGGTCGGGGCAGGCTCGTCTCCGGGAAGCCGGGGCCGAGGCTCCTTCGGCGGGCGAAGGGGCGGCCGTCGAACGGCGTCGAGACCAGGGAGAGGAATCCGAGGTCGGCGGCCGAGACCGACTCGGGAAGGTCGGCGATGATTCGAACCGAGCTCCTGCAGGAGGGAAAGAAGAAGAAACCGGTCAGCAGGAGTCCCGGGCTCTGGCCCTTAGGAACCCCCTCCGACGGGCAAGTTAGCTTCTGAAGATGATTCGATTCAGAAGGCAAGAAGTAGCTTTAATGCTATTCGGACCGTAGTCCTTAAGGGTCTCGGAGGCAAAGAGTTGCATACCTTTGGCAATAAATAGCGGTGTATTTATAGCAGAGGATAGAGGTTGGTTAACGGTGGTAGCCGATATAGGACTATGTTTGGGCTTACTGGTAAACCGCCATAGTGCCGGATCCGCCCCCGGAGTGGGCCGGACTCGGCTATCGGGCCGAAGGGGGTTGGGCCGCTGAGGGGCCGAAGCCTGCTGGGCCTTGGGCTGCCGTGCTGTTCCCGGGCCTTAGGTTGATGGGCCGCTGACGGGCCGAAGCTTGTTGGGCCGCCGATGGGCTGGAGGCTCCCGGAGGGCCTGATACTGCTGCTGTTGGGCTGAACGGGGTTTGGGCCTGCTCTAATGGGCCGAATCGGATTCTGCCTCATCACATAGCCCCCCACTCTTGTCTTCCTCAGCTCTGAGATGGCGAGAGTAAAGCCCGAAGCTGCCAAAAGAACATCATAACAGGTGTCTTACTCGAAGCTCTGTTCTCCTTTTTTACTGGGAAGAGGGGGCCCTCGGTCGGCCGAGGGCTACGCAGTTGCTTCGTCCCCGCTCGGAGTGGCGACGAAGGCTCGGAGCCAAGAGGCCGAAGGGCAGAGCCCTCTGACTCGTGTCAGGCTCCATTAAATGGACGGGATGGCGCGTCGCCTCGCGAGGAAGCACGGGACACGCGTCGCGCATCCGGCCGCTCCGTCGAAAACACAAAAGGATCCTGACCGCTCTCTGGTCGCGGATCGCCTCGGCTCTCTGTCCGAGGCTTCACTCGGATTGCCGCCCTTTTCATCTTCAGCGCGCGGATCGGGACACGTGGCGCGTATTCGGGCGGCCAGCCGAAGGGTCGGAGCGCCCTCGGCCGTTGATTGCTTCGCTGCAAGTCCCGGAGCCGGTCCGTCATCATTGCCGATGGACGGCGCACGTGGCGTGCATCTGAGAGGGGCGAGGGGACGAGCGGGACGATCTCGGCCGTTGGCTTCGGCGGGAGGCGCTCCGAGTGGGCTCTATAAATACAAGCCCTCAGCAGGGCACTGTTCTTCTTCCTGCTGCTGCGCTTGCGTTTCCTCTGCAATCTTCCAAGCTCTTCTTCCTTCTCCAGCGGAAAGCTAGCTTCCTGAAGGCTTCGTCCGAACTCGCCGGCCACCGCAGGAAGGTCTCCATTCCTCGGAGCGCATCGCTGGTGGAGCTGGGAGGTTTGAGAAGCCGCACTCGGCTCAGGAGAGACTTCCTCCCCCTTCCTGCGAGTAAGCCCTGTAGACACGCTAATTTTGACATCATTTTGAGTAAATTTCATAGCACATAATAATGCCTCGAAATGGTCTGATATTTAATCATTAATTAATTTTTATTAATCTTTTTAAGTGTCGGGTTTAACAGATGTGTTTTAAGTTAATCAATTGAATTGGTTTTAATTCAATTTTTGAGTTAAAATATGAAGAATTCTAAAAGACGTCGACCCAAGTGGACGCGATTTAGAGTTTATTCCTGTTTTAACGTTTAAATTTGAATTTTAATTAATTAATTAATTAACTAAAAGGCGTCTGGGAATGTCGACGCGTTTTAGGTTTCCTAGGCTATTTCTACTTCTCTTCCGGATGTTTATCCTTATCTTAATTAGGCTAAAAGACGTCTACACAGGTGGACGCGTTTTAACTAATAAAGATAAAGATAAGTTTTCCTGGATATTTATCCTTATCTTAATTAATCTGAAAGGCGTCAGCCAAGGTGGACGCGTTTTAGATAATTGCAGATAAAGATGAATTAATCAGTAATTATCTGTCGGTTAAGATGGATAAATTCGGGATTTGTCTATGTTAATCTCGAACGCAAGAAATGCCTATAAATACCCTGCATGTTGAAGAGTTAAAAAAAAAAAAAAGAGAAGAGATTTGAGTTGAGTTGAGCCATAGCGTTATAGCGAGTTGAAGATCGAAGCAACGTCGTAACGCCGGAGCGCTGCCATTTCCAGAAGTCGGCGTCCTTTTCAAGATCTTCATCCTTTCAGAGCTTCAACCGATTGGGCATAAGTTTTTCATTACTGCATTTGCATTTTTCATCTTCATTAGTTTCATTCTTCACATTCACTTCATGCAAACACACACCACAGCATAATCTTTCAAAAACCTACTTGATCTAAGGGGTTTCAAAGCCATTAAACAAGTGAGTTTGCTGTTTTAAATATGCTTAACATCATGATTAGTTCAGATATTGCTTCTACTTAAATTCTCATCATCATTCTTCGTTTTTATTTTGTTTCTATCTCTGCTGCACTCAACAACAACAAGAGATCAAAAGGGGAAATCAAGCACCACTTCTGGACGATCCTCAACCTCGAATTCAATAGCAAGAACAAAGAAGCAAAGAAAAGGCTCTCTTTCTTCAGCCGGCTGAGGAAGGGGAACCAAGGACTCAATCTTTCGCGTTTTAAAAAGGTAGGCGATCACTGCACTTTAGTTGCTGTTTTAATAGGTTAGTTTACACTAAACAACATAGATATTTCATGTTAATCACACGGTCATTCTAAGCACCTACAGCTTTTTTGGCGATCACGGTGGGACTTGGTCTCGCCATCTTTTAGTTTCTTTTTGTTCTTGCTATCATCATATCGGGCACCCACGGTGCACCATTTGTGTCTCTGGACACGTCCTCACCAATTGGTGAGTGTTTAGTTTAATTAATTTCCCTCGTGCACCACGTGCACACCCCAGTGGCAAGATCTTGCCCCCCCCCTTGATTAACTCAAAAAGCTGTTTTTGTGATAAAAATGATGTGTGATTGATTGTTTTTCTAGTTGTTAGTTAGTAAATCATCCTGTTTAAAATCTGGAACTAAAAATTTTGCATGAGTCGATTGTTTACTGCTTTTTTATCTCGTTTGAAGAGGATTCAACCCAGAAAATCCTCCTGGAAAACTGTTTCTGCGAACTGAAAAGCGTCCAGGATCGCTGACGCGTTTCCAACCGCGTCAACACCCCTAGACGCCTTTCAGGCTTCACAGTTTCTCTGCTGTCTGCATCTGCTTCTGCGAAAAATTAAGTTCTGTTTTGAATAGCGTCGACTACCATCGACGCGATTCAGACAGTTTCTTAATTTTTTCCAGTTTCCAGATTTTTGTGTTTTGAGTGCTAGCTACCCATTACTTACTAAGCATTAGAGGCCATCCAGGCCGCAGGACATACGCATTGAGGCTAATACCCTCCTCTTCTTAGGAACACATTATTCGACGTCAGCAACTCTCTCTGATTGGGTTGGTCCCTTGATCAGACTAGAGAAGTTGACGTTGAGACCTCCATAAGTCCCCAAAATCAAGGTATTCCTCCTTGACCATCGGGCTGGTTGTACCAATTGAAGTCCTGGTTAGATTCTGAAAGCGTTGTGAGAGAAAGCCCTAGAGAATAACGGTGGAAATTGAATTGAAACTAGGATCCTTTCCCCGAGCGAAATTGTGGTTTAATCCAATTCAAATAACTCAACAAGGAATCCTAAAATCGCGTTAGGCATCCACTTGTTTGATTAATCTCTGTACAACTTGTTTGATTAAATCTTTGAAAAAAGAATCTAACATCATGTTGCTACGATCAGGTAGGGACTTGAGTGTGGCTCCAGACGCCATGGTTAATTACGAGGGAGATGCTAATGCCCCTCGGGATTCTGAATACAACTATGAGAGTGGGAGAGATGCTGATGCCTCCCGTAGTTCTATCCCCATTCCATATCGTCTAGATGGGAATGTTCGGACACCTCTTTTGCATCCACGTGATCAATATCCTGATCCTCTTCCGCATGAATATGCGATCCCTAACCCTGATCTTGAGGGGGACATGAACCAGAATGATCCCTCACCCTCCGATCCTACGGATCTCATCAATGCTCTGGGAGTTCTTGCCTCCCGACTGGACCCTCAGCAGTTCGAGGCGATCCAATCTATTTTGAAGGGGAAGGCACCCATGCAGCCTGCCGAGCCGAACCCTGTGGCTCCCCCTGCTGTTCCTCAGCAACCTTCTTTTCCTCCTCCTTATATCCATCAGGCCGTGGAGGGCCTTCATATTACTTCTCGGCCAGCTGGGCCGCAGCTCTCATCATCTAGGCAACCGGCTAGACCGCAAACGCCTGCTTATCAAAATGCCCTCGGGCATGGCGGAAGCTCTGCCGGACCTCCCCTCTATTGTCCACCCTGCCCAACGTACTCTAGGCAGCAGGCCTACCAAGTACCTCCTCCTCCTCCCCAAGCAGATCTGACCACACAAACGCTGCTGGCCAAAATGGAGCGTATGGATGAGCAATTTAATAACCTCCAGAAAATGATGGGGGTCAAAGCTGTGCCAGAAATCAGTCTACCGAGCCTGCCAGTATTCCATCTTCCACCCTCTAAGATGCCAGTGTACCGAAAGTACAACGGTACTGGTAACCCCTTCACACATCTGAAGGAGTTCATATATGAATCCTCTTTCTGGCAGAACGACAAGAGGTCGTTGGCCTTCTTGTTCAGGAGATCTCTAGAGGGACCAGCCCTCGAGTGGTTCTTTTCCCTGGAACCCTCAGAAGTAGAGGATTACGGTATCGTTTCACGCAAATTTATTCAACGATACCAGGACAGAGTTGCACCCTCCTTGTCTATCACGGACCTCATTGCAGAAAAGATGAAACCTGATGAGGAGTTTGTCAGTTTTGCTGACAGGTGGCGGGGTCTGGCTGAAAAGGTGAAGGATCACTTGTCCGAGTCCGAACAAGTGAAAATGTTAATTTCTAATGCCACCCCCCAGTTCAAGCTCGTCCTCTCCTTGAACAATTTGACTAACATAGCAGAGCTCTATGAAAGAGCACGGTACTGCCAGAATGCTTTCAAGGACGCTACATTCTCTAGCGTCTTTGATCCTCATAGACCTAGCAGGCCTCCGCCTCGGAAGCCTGCAGTGCCGAACTTTTCCAACACAGGTCCGACTACAGAGGGCACGCTCTCTCATGAGCAAGTGAGTACCATGAACAATAACCCGCCCCAGTTCGTGAGGAGTCAGCAGCAGTACCAGAGGCCACAACAGTAAGGGTACAGACAGCAGCAGAACCTCCAGTACCAACAACAGTATCAGCGGCCCCAGCAGCCGAATCAGAATCAGAACCAGCAACAGCTACAGCAACAGCCGCAACGGCAACAGCAGTACCAACAACCCCAGCAGCAGCAGTATCAGCAGCAGCAACAGCCACAGTACCAGCCGCGCGCACCGCCGGCGTACCATAATGTCCCTCCTCCTGGTGACTACAACCAGCAGAGAAGACCCCCAGGCCCGAAGAGGGCAGAATACCCGGCTCTCCTAGAATCCTTGGCCGATATCTTCAGTGCTTTAATGGCGGCTAACGCCTTAGTTTTGCCAAGGGAAAAGGCCGTCTGGCCTCAAAATGCCGATACGTCCAGGTATTGCTACTTCCACAGGCAACTTGGGCATACCATTGACACCTGCTTCCAGTTCAGAGATTATATTCATGATCTCAATGAGCAGGGCGGCATAGACTGGGAGGAAATGAAGAAATACATAACAGCCCTGAAGGCGAGAAGACCACAACAGCAGCAACAGCAGCAGCAAGCAAGACCACCAGCACAAGCAGCAGCACCACCCAACATGGGCATAGTGCAGAATCCACTCCCGGAGCACCAGAACCAGAACCAGGTTGCTCCCATTCTAACGAACAGCCAGTCTGAGGCTGGTCGTGGGCAACAATGGAGGATAGAGGATTCTTCCTCTCTTTGTTCAACGGGTCACGTTCAGAGTACCGCAGAGCGACTACCACGCCGCACCATCCACATACCCAGACCACAACCCGTCACCATCACCCCTCTACCCACACCCACATATCACTCGCCCTCACCCAATAACCCACTACCATTACCCACCTTCCTTAGACCCATTACGCCCCGCACTCCTACGCCTCCATCATATACCCCCCCGCAAACCAATAACGCGCCCCTCCTACCATCTAGGCCATTACTCCGCGTACCATTTCCTACTTCACCCATTACCGCTACCACCTACCCAGATATGCCCCAACCATCCAAACCGCTATTACGCGTCCCATTCCCCACTTCACCAACCGCGTACCCATCTACCATCCAACCATCTAGGCCTTTAATCCGCACCGCGCCATCACCACCTAACCCTACGCCATCACCACCTAACCCAACGCCACCACCTACGCATCAACCCTCCGCACCGCTTACGCCACCCGACTCTGCGGTACTCAAGGTGTCACCCGGATCCTCCACGGTCGAGGAACATGCGCTCCGGAGTGGAAGGATTTTCAACAAGGTCTTTCCTCAGTCCACAGTCCGAGACGGCCCATCACAGCCAACTGAGAAAGCCCATAATGAAGAGAGTGCACCAGGCACTCAATACGACTTGTTGAAACATCTGGACAGAACACCGGTACGGATCACTGTACTGGAATTGATTAAAAGGTCCAAGATTCACCAAGAAGCTTTAATGGAATACCTACAGAAGGTGATGGTCAACGAAGACGTGCCGGTAGAGAAAATTGCAGCACTACTAGTTCCTCAGGGGGATCAGCCCTCAATTACATTTCACACATCGGAACTAGCACCGCCAGCCGTCAGAAGCATGGCTCTGAGCATCACGGTCAATATCTGCAAGAAGGCCGTGGATGCATGCCTGGTTGATACAGGGGCTTCAATTAACGTTTTACCTCCGAAGACCCTGGAGCTATGCGGTGTGCCCAAGGAGAAATGGCTGCCTAGCCCCATCTCAGTTACGGCATATGACAATTCTACCCGTTCCCCTCTGGGAATGGTTTATTTAAAAGTGGAACTAGGTCCAGTAAGTCATGCAGAGGTCGAATTTCATATTCTAGAAATCGACCCTTCCATAAATGCCATTCTTGGACGTCCTTATATCAAAACTCTTGAGGCGATTCCTTCTACGAATCACCAATGCCTCAAATTCCCTTACAAAGGACGAATTATTAAAGTGACGAGCATGCCGATCCTTGCTGCTGCTCATACCTTAAATATTAAGTCTGCTGTTTTACCTGGCCGACAACCTTTTCTGTCGGTATTACAGGTCTACCGTCCAGTGGCTGATCCTTTGAAAGCCGCTACCATTTCTCCATATCCATTAGATGCTATCAAAAGGGGGAAGTGCATGAGTACCCCAGGATGGAGAATCATGATGAAGAACGGCTACGAGCCTGGGAAAGGTCTGGGCACACAGTTGCAAGGCAGGACCACTCCTGTTAAAGATCATCGGGCAGTACCTGGAAGCAGTCTGGGCTATAGGCCGAGGAAACTGAAGCAAGACAAGGTTCAACAAGAAGATGATGAAGAAATTTTGGAAACAATGTCCACACCACTGAAAGAAGGCCGAGATCCCTTAACATGGACCCTATATACACATTTTGTGAAAGGGCCCATACTTAGTCACGACAACACGGTGGTCATTACTTCCTGTTTTGACTTCCATTACATATATGGGAGGGAGTTGGCCAGACATTGTTCCGAATTACTTACGTACCAATCCTTGGAGGCTCTGCGGCCTATGAAAAGGAGGAAATTTCATGATCCTGAATGCGAATGGTACAGATGGTTCGACCTGAGGGACCTATACATAGCACTGAACAGACTATTTCTGGATCCTGCAGAACCCAAGTGGCCACCGCGGATTGACGAGCTAATTGAGAACCCTGGCGCAATCTTTGATAAGCGGATACTGCTGTCCGAACAAGCTGATGAAGGGGAGCCAGATGACCCCTATGAAGCTGGTTATACAACAGATCTGCTCTGGAGGGGGACATATCCTTCACATGTCTTCATGTTCCATACTCTATTTCGCACACTGTTCTTGACCCCGACTTGGTCGCGGGTCATAATTGAAGATATTCCACGGGCTCCGCCCATAATGATCACTCTGTCCCCTCGGGACCTTATTCCACAACCTCCTCTTGACCTAGAGAGGATGTATGATCTAATCTGGGACATATTGCTATATGATCCCCCTAATCCTCTGGCCTTGGTGCCGCTTCCTCCGTCTGATTCCCCTTCCATTTGCATCCATTCTTGCTTTATGTTTAACTCCTTGATGGTCCAAAAAAAAACGCCAATTTTACAACAAATTCTTCCCAAATCATTATCGAGGAAACATCTTACTTGTCCGATTACACCCCATCGCGCGGGTCCGTCGGTCAAGATTCTTTTCTAGATCTACTCTGTTCCTCCCCACGGGAGGATTCCCCTGTATTTCCATTTGTATCCCAGGATTTTCATCCTGCTTCATCTTCATTAGGTTATGATAGACAGTTTAGTGAAGTTAGGAAGTCTAGTTTTAGGCAGGTTAGTCAGGTTAGGAAGTCTAGGAAGCCTAAGGGTAGGCAAATTCCAGAAAGATACCTCCAGGATTTGGCTGATAAATGTTCCTTTTGCTCTTTAATCCCTCAGCTTTTAGAAGATCCAATTCAGATGCCAGAAGATTGTACAGATGATGAGTCGGTCAATGATGGGTACGGGGTATACGAGTTAGTACATGAAAAGGACCCCATTGTTGAAGATGAGGAAGATGATGAGGACGCAGCTGAGGCGTATGCCAGTGGAGTGAAGAGATTTGATGAACCTTCAGCTGCCGTAGAAGAGCCCACAAAAGAAATAAACTTAGGGACTGAAGACGAACCTAAGGTTGTCCTCGTCAGTAAAAATCTTTCTGCAGATGATGAGAAGGCAATGATACAAGTGCTTAAGGATTATAAGGACACTTTCGCCTGGAGTTATGAGGATATGCCGGGGTTAGACTCATCTTTAGTTGAACACAGGTTAACATTAAAGGAAGGAGCTAATCCGGTCAAGCAGAAATTAAGGCGATTCCACCCACAAATGACTTTAAAGATGAAGGAAGAAGTCGACAAATTACACAAAGCCAAATTCATTAGAGTTGTCCTTTATCCACAATGGGTGGCCAATATAGTCCCGGTTATGAAAAAGGACGGGAAGGTCAGAATTTGCATTGACTTCCGCGATCTGAACCGGGCATGTCCTAAAGACGATTTTCCATTGCCTCATATTGATGTACTCATCGATAACACTGCTGGCTATGAGACGTTATCGTTCATGGATGGATTTTCAGGATACAACCAGATTAAGCTGGCAGAAGAGGATCAAGAGAAGACTTCATTCACTACACCTTGGGGGGAACATATTGTTATGTCGTCATGCCATTTGGATTGAAGAACGCTGGAGCCACTTATCAAAGGGCTATGATGGGAATATTTCATGACATGATGCATATAGATTTGGAAGTGTATGTGGATGACTTATTGGTTAAGTCTAAAACGAAGGCTGAGCATGCCAAAGTTTTGGCAAGGGTATTGTAGGTGCTTAGAATGACCGTGTGATTAACATGAAATATCTATGTTGTTTAGGTGTAAACTAACCTATTAAAAACAGCAACTAAAGTGCAGTGATCGCCAGAAACTTTTAACTTAAAAAGTTTCAAAAGAGGGTATGATCGCCTACCTTTCAAAACGCGGAAGATTGAGTCCTTGGTTCCCCTTCCTCAGCCGGCTGAAGAAAGAGAGCCCTTTCTTTGCTTCTTTGTTCTTGCTGTGGAATTTGAGGTTGAGGATCGTCCAAAAGTTGTGCTTGATTTCCCCCTTTTGAATCTCTCGTTGTTGTTGAGTGCAGCAGAGATAAAAAAACAGAATGAAGAAACAATGATGAGAATTTAAATAGAAGTAGTATCTGAACTAATCATGATGTTAAGCATATTTAAAACAGCAAACTCACTTTTTTAATGGCTTTGAAACCCCTTAGATCAAGTAGGTTTTTGAAAGATTATGCTGTGGTGTGTGTTTGCATGAAGTGAATATGAAAAAAAAATAAAACTAATGAAGATGAATGCAATATTGAAAAACTTATGCCCAGTTGGTTGAAGCTTTTGAAAGGATGAAGATCTTGAAAGGACGCCGACTTCTGGAAATGGCAGCGCTCCGGCGTTACGACGTTGTTGCTTCGATCTTCAACTCGCTATAACGCTATGACTCAACTCAATTCTCTTCTTTTTTTTTTCTTCAACATGCAGGGTATTTATAGGCATTTCTTGCGTTCGAGATTAACATAGAAAACTCCCGAATTTATCCATCTTAACCGACAGATAAATACTGATTAATTCATCTTTATCTGTAATTATCTAAAACGCGTCCACCTTGTCTGACGCCTTTCAGATTAATTAAGATAAGGATAAATATCCGGGAAAACTTATCTTTATCTTTATTAGGTAAAACGCGTCCATCTATGTAGACGTCTTTTAGACTAATTAAGATAAGGATAAACATCCGGAGGAGAAGTAGAAATAGCCTAGGAAACCTAAAACGCGTCGACCTTACAAGACGCCTTTTAGTTAATAAATAAATTAATTAAAATTCAAATTTAAACGTTAAAATAAGAATAAAGTCTAAATGGCGTCCAGTTGGGTCGACGTCTTTTAGAATTCTTCATATTTTAACTCAAATTTGAGCTAAAATCAATTCAATTGATTAACTTAAACACATCTGTTAAACCCGACACTTAAAAAGATTAATAAAAATTAATTAATGATTAATTATCAGACCATTCTGAGGCATTATTATGTGATATGAAATTTACTCAAAATGACGTCAAAATTAGCGTGTCTACAGCTGCCTCACCTTGGCATCGTCTTTGCAAGGGAGTGAAATGGAATGGAATGTACTGAAAAGGTGATGCCAAGGTGTGATGAGACACGCTCTTAACATCACATGACTAGAATTTTTTCTCGAAATCATCAACGAAGATAGCTCAAAAAAAAAATCAATGGAATTAATCCTGTGTGGATGAAGTAGACAAGGAAATAAAATAAGGTCGATCAACCTCCTCGGAGTGGGAAGTACCCCAGGTCGTAGACAATGTAGGTTTCATCATGGGGAGCGTTTGCCAGCCAATGTGGACGTGCTGCAGCCATGATGGATCTTAAAAGAAAACAAGAATATTGGATAAAGAATCCAATCAAGGATAGAATTCCAAGGATATCTTCAAGCAAACCTCAAAGATAATCAAGATACTCAATTCGGAATGGAATATTTCATATCATGTTTGAAATTATTTGATTTAATGGTCTGAAACTTAATCAGTAATTAATTTTATTACAATAATTTCAAAGTCCTACATGATGCATGCTGGGCTAAAAGAAAAATATAAAGTCAAATAAAATACAAATTAATCAAGGATAATATTGTAAAATTGTCATTAATAAGTCAAGATATCAATTCTTGTAATTCAGTGCTAAGCCGAAGCTCGTTTATCCACGCACCGTTTCACAAAAGTGGAACCATCGTCCTCACTAATTAACAATCCAACGGCCTATCCATGCGATTAAGAATCCTCTGGAATTATCACTGTTTTTGTTGTAGGGGAACTCAAATTCCAGTTTCATCAAAACCACAAGGTCCTTGATACAGTCTAATAAATATTTAATATATAGTAATGCAAATGCTTTACATAGAAGAGTACAAGGATAGAAATAACCGTCTTTTGAGCCACGGTCAGGACTTTCTGATTTCCACAATGGGATTTTCTTGATATTTCCAGCTTTATAATCATTTCTTTGAATTTCTGAAACGCGTCGTGTAGTGTTGACGCCATTCAATATTGAAACGCGGCGGTTCTCCTCGACGCCTTTTCCTCACAGAAACAGGTTCTTCTATTCGAATTCTCACTCTTTTCAGGCCTTGTGTCCTGTATATGACTTGAACAAACAGGTTAAGCATCTGTTCAGGCTTAGCCCCTTGCCTGGTTAAGTAACCGACTACTTGATCCTATCCTTGGTAGAAGGGTCAAGGGGCATAGCCTTTATTAACAAAGGTAATAGGAATAATCAGACTTTAAGCAAAATGCAACATGCAAGCAAACATATGCTCACTGAAAATAAAAGGAATGAAACATACTAAATGCCACAAGCAAATGCTATTTTTTTTGAATTTTTGACATATACAATTTTTTTGAATTTTTGACATATACACATTTTTTTGAATTTTTTTGACATATACAATTTTTTTTGAATTTTTGACATATGCATTTTTTTTGAATTTTTGACACATACATTTTTTTGACTAAAAGACCAGTATGGTACTTAGATCAAAAGATCATATTCATTTATTTACTTAATTTCCAAATTGTTCTTTAACAACTTAACTTAAAACCCATCGTGTTTGAACTTGTGTTTCCATTCGTGATCCCATTTGATGATTTGACCTTTAGTCAATCTAAGCCATTCCTTAAGCTTAAGGTACACCTCTTTAGAAAGAAAAGAAGAACAGATTTAGAAAGCCCATGAGAAGGTTCCGGAGACTTAAAAAGATGTCCCTTTCTAACCCTAATATCTGTTGGGGTTCGGTCATTTTCTTTCCGGGGTATTTATCGACCTTGCGTTCCCTTTTGTTTCATTTCATGGCCTTGATGTAACGTTTGTAGTGTAATGGCCTTTTGATTTTGAATTTGGCGTTTTGCCTTGTTTTTGTCTATTCTTTTCTTTCTTTGCTTTGCTTTGGAACGGATCTCCCCCATTATTTTATGACGGCCTCCTACTAAGATGGCGGGTATTCTTGGTAGTCTATTCTAAGCGTCGTTCCGACATCATGGGCCGAGTGTAAAACAGAATTTTTCTTTAAAAGGAATGATTTGTACTTCATACTCTTAGTCAAGCTTTTGATATTCTTCAGGACTTGACATCTCTTGTTACTCACGAATCAAACGTGTCAGTGTGTGCGGTAATGGGTTTGAAATTAAATTATTCAGACTAACAAAGAAATTTGAGTTTATAAATTTTCTAATTCCACTGGTCTTTATACCATACTGATCGACTCTTTAACCTAAGGGTAGTATTTCTTAAGATGTAAACCATTCCAGGGATGATTTAGCTCTTCTCCTTCTGCATTAATAAGACGATAATCATTACCAGGATAAGCGTGCGATACAACATAAGGTCCTTCCCAGTTGGGTTGGAGCTTAGAACGCGGACCACCAGGTTTTACAAAAATTCTTTTAACGACCATTTCGCCGACTTTGAACTTTCGTTCAATGACTTTCTTTTGATAAAAACGTGCTAATCTGTTTTGATAAACTTTTGCATGATTAGCAGCTGACCATCTTTTCTCGTCTAAAAGTTCCAATTGAGCAAGGAGTGCTGAACGATGTTCCTCAATGGAGAATTCCTTATTCAATTGTACTTTTAATGACGGTATAAGGATCTCATATGGAACTACCGCCTCCATTCCAAATGTTAATGAATAAGGAGTTTGTCCAGTGGGCGTGCGGATTGAAGTTCGGTAGGCCCATAGAGCCTCAACCAATTTTTCTGGCCAATCTGCGAATTTGTTAGATTTACACGTCTTTTTGATAATTTTTATCAAAGTCTTATTAGTTGCCTCTGCTTGGCCATTGCCTTGCGGATAATAAGGAGATGAATGATGCAATGTAATTTTATACCTGTTGCAGAGGTCCTTCAATTCCTGTGACACGAACTGCGGTCCGTTGTCGGTGACGATGGTACTTGGAATCCCGAATCTTGTGATGATGTTCTTCATGATGAATTTGCAGACGGTTGATGCTTTGATCTCCACGTATGCTTCAGCTTCTGCCCACTTGGTGAAGTATTCCGTTGCCGTGAGAATGAAAGATTTTTGCTTGATGCCGGAATCTGGGTTACCAAGAGGTCCAATAATGTCGAAAGCCCACATGGAGAAAGGCCATGGGGAAGAAACAGGATGGAGTGAAGATGCAGGAGAATGAATTTTATCGGCGTGAAGTTGACACTTAGCACACCTACGGACATATCCTACACAATCTTCTTCCATGGTTGGCCAATAAAATCCTTGTCTAAGGATCTTCTTTGCTAGCATCTGTCCATTGACATGGCCACCACAAACTCCACTATGAGCTCCTTCCATAACTTTCCAAAGCTCATCTTCGTCTAAACATCTCAGAAGAACTCCATCAAAACCTCTTTTGTATAATGCACCCCCAACTAGGGTGTATCGTCGAGCAACTCTCCTGATAGCTCTTTTCTCCTCAGTTGTAGCTTCTTCAGGATACGATTGATCTTCACAATATTTTGCAATTTCATAATACTATGCCTTCTGTTCATCATCCATCTCTTCTAACAGCTCCATCAACATGATTTCTCTTTTCTCCACAATACTTCCATCTTTGAATTTCTTCAGCAACTTCTCCTTAGTTCTAAGAAATGAAGGATCTTTCACAGCGGGTGAAAGACGCCTATGAATTATGATTGATTCAGATTGCTTGCTGATAGGAAAATCAAGGGAAGGTGCAAGTGAAGCTAGAGCGTCAGCTAAGATGTTTTGATTTCTAGGGACATGGACAAAGATCAATTTTGTGAAAAGCTTTGAGTATGCAGAAGTAAGTTCTTGATATGGCTTAAGCTTGGGATCAAGAGTTCGATACTTGGTCAGCACTTGGCGAAGAATTAATTGGCTATCACCCATAATCCTGAGTTTGGTTGCACCATGGAAATGAGCAGCCTCGAGACCAACAAGGAGTGCCTCGTATTCAGCTATGTTGTTGGTGACTGGAAAATCAAGCTGAAAGGCTTGTGGAATGGTGACACCTTCAGGTGATAACAGAACGATTCCGATACCCTTTCCATGAGAATTCAGAGCTCCGTCAAAATGCAGAGTCCACATATCATCTCTGATTTGATTTACGGACATCAGTTCCTCATCCGGAAACTCTGATCGTACTGGATCAAATCGAGGAAGGGGATGATGAGCGAGATGTTCTGCTATGGCATAGCCCTTGATCGCTTTCTGTTGAATGTAAATGATATCGAATTGAGATAGAAAGCTTTGCCATCGTGCTAACCTATCAGTAAGAACAGATTTATCCAGAAGGAACTTGATCGGATTCATCCTAGCGATGAGATGGACTTCATGGGCCAGAAAATAATGCTTCAATTTCTGAACAACCCAAACCAATGCTGCACATGTTTTCTCCATCGCCGTATATCTCTGTTCAGCGGGGTTGAGAAGTTTAGAGAGATAGTAGACTGCCCTCTCTCTTCCTTCTTCATCCTCTTGTGCTAAGACAGCCCCCACTGCATCATCCAGGACTGAAATATAAAGTATCAATGGTTTGCCTGGAGATGGTGGTCTCAAAACAGGAGGACTTGCCAAATAGTCCTTTAATCCATCAAATGCCTCCTGACACTTATCGTCCCAATTGAATTTGACTCCTGGCTTGGTAAGCTCGTAAAACGGCTTACACCTTTGTGAGTGCTGGGAGACAAAACGGCGAATAAATTGTAACCTCCCGATTAATCCTCTTAACTCTTTCAAGTTTTTGGGAGGTGGCATTTCTCTGATAGCCTTCGCCTTGTTGGGATCGATCTCAATTCCCCGTTTGCTGACAATGAATCCAAGCAATTTCCCTGAAGATACCCCGAATACACATTTTTTTGGGGTTCATCTTCAACTGATATTCTCTCGATCTCTCTAATACCCTTGCCAAAACTTTGGCATGCTCAGCCTTCGTTTTAGACTTAACCAATAGGTCATCCACATACACTTCCAAATCTATATGCATCATGTCATGAAATATTGCCATCATGGCCCTTTGATAAGTGGCTCCAGCGTTCTTCAATCCAAATGGCATGACGACATAACAATATGTTCCCCAAGGTGTAGTGAATGAAGTCTTCTCTTGATCCTCTTCTGCCAGCTTAATCTGGTTGTATCCTGAAAATCCATCCATAAATGATAACGTCTCATAGCCAGCGGTGTTATCGATGAGTACATCAATATGAGGCAATGGAAAATCGTCTTTAGGACATGCCCGGTTCAGATCGCGGAAGTCAATGCAAATTCTGACCTTCCCATCCTTTTTCATAACCGGGACTATATTGGCCACTCATGGTGGATAAAGGACAACTCTAATGAATTTGGCTTTGTGTAATTTATCGACTTCTTCCTTCATCTTTAGAGCCATTTGTGGGTGGAATCGCCTTAATTTCTGCTTGACCGGATTAGCTCCTTCCTTTAATGTTAACCTGTGTTCAACTAAAGATGAGTCTAACCCCGGCATATCCTCATAACTCCAGGCGAAAGTGTCCTTATAATCCTTAAGCACTTGTATCATTGCCTTCTCATCATCTGCAGAAAGATTTTTACTGACGAGGACAACCTTAGGTTCGTCTTCAGTCCCTAAGTTTATTTCTTTTGTGGGCTCTTCTACGGCAGCTGAAGGTTCATCAAATCTCTTCACTCCACTGGCATACGCCTCAGCTGCGTCCTCATCATCTTCCTCATCTTCAACAATGGGGTCCTTTTCATGTACTAACTCGTATACCCCGTACCCATCATTGACCGACTCATCATCTGTACAATCTTCTGGCATCTGAATTGGATCTTCTAAAAGCTGAGGGATTAAAGAGCAAAAGGAACATTTATCAGCCAAATCCTGGAGGTATCTTTCTGGAATTTGCCTACCCTTAGGCTTCCTAGACTTCCTAAACTGACTAACCTGCCTAAAACTGGACTTACTAACTTCACTAAACTGCCTATCATAACCTAATGAAGATGAAACAGGATGAAAATCCTGGGATACAGGTGGAAATACAGGGGAATCCTCCCGTGGGGAGGGACAGAGTAGATCTAGGAGAGAATCTTGACCGACGGACCCGCGCGATGGGGTGTAATCGGACAAGTAAGATGTTTCCTCGATGATGATTTGGGAAGAATTTGTTGTAAAATTAGCGTTTTTTTTTTTGGACCATCGAGGAATTATACATGAAGCAGGAGTGAATACGAATGGGAGGAGAATCGGACGGAGGAAGCGGCACCAAGGCCAGAAGATTAGGGGGATCATATAGTAATATGTCCCAGATCAGATTATACAACCTCTCTAGGTTGAGAGGAGATTGTGGAATAAAGTCCCGAGGGGACAGAGTTATCATAACGGGCGGAGCCCGTGGAATATCGTCAATTATGACCCGCGACCAAGTCGGGGTCAAGAGTATTGTACGAAAAAGAGTATGGAGCATGAAGACATGTGAAGGATATGTCCCCCTCCATAGCAGATCTGTTGTGTAACCAGCTTCATAGGGGTCATCTAGCTCCCCTTCATCAGTTTGTTCGGATAGCAGTATCCGCTTGTCAAAGATTGTGCCAGGGCTCTCAATTAGCTCGTCAATCTGCGGTGGCCACTTGGGTTCTGCAGGATCCAGGAATAGTCTGTTCAGTGCTATGTATAGGTCCCTCAGGTCGAACCACCTGTACCATTCGCATTCGGGGTCATGGAATTTTCTCCTTTTCATAGGCCGCAAAGCCTCCAAGGATTGATACGTAAGTAATTCGGAACAATGTCTGGCCAAATCCCTCCCATATATGTCATGGAAGTCAAAACATGAAGTAATGACCACCGTGTTGTCGTGACTAAGTATGGGCCCTTTTACAAAGTGTGTATACAGAGTCCATGTTAAGGGATCTCGGCCTTCTTTCAGTGGTGTGGACATTGTTTCCAAGATTTCTTGACCATCTTCTTGCTGAACCCTGTCTTGCTTCAGTTTCCTCGGCCTATAGCCCAGACCGCTTCCAGGTACTGCCCGATGATCTTTAACAGGAGTGGTCCTGTCTTGCAACTGTGTGCCCAGACCTTTCCCCGGCTTGTAGCCGTTCTTCATCATGATTCTCCATCCCGGGGTACTCATGCACTTCCCCCTTTTGATAGCATTTAATGGGTATGGAGAAATGGTAGCGGCTTTCAAAGGATCAGTCACTGGACGGTAGACCTGTAATACCGACAGAAAAGGTTGTCGGCCAGGTAAAACAGCATATTTAATATTTAAGGTATGAGCAGCAGCAAGAATCGGCATGCTCGTCACTTTAATAATTCGTCCTTTGTAAGGGAATTTGAGGCATTGGTGATTCGTAGAAGGAATCGCCTCAAGAGTTTTGATATAAGGACGTCCCAGAATGGCATTTATGGAAGGGTCGATTTCTAGAATATGAAATTCGACCTCTGCATGACTTACTGGACCTAACTCCACCTTTAAATAAACCATTCCCAGAGGGGAACGGGTAGAATTGTCATATGCCGTAACTGAGATGGGGCTAGGCAACCATTTCTCCTTGGGCACACCGCATAGCTCCAGGGTCTTCGGAGGTAAAACATTAATTGAAGCCCCTGTATCAACCAGGCATGCATCCACGGCCTTTTTGCAGATATTGACCGTGATGCTCAGAGCCATGCTTCTGGCGGCTGGCGGTGCTAGTTCCGATGTGTGGAATGTAATTGAGGGCTGATCCCCCTGAGGAACTAGTAGTGCTGGAATTTTCTCTACCGGCACGTCTTCATTAACCATCACCTTCTGTAGGTATTCCATTAAGGCTTCTTGGTGAATCTTGGACCTTTTAATCAATTCCAGTACAGTGATTCGTGCCGGTGTTCTGTCCAGATGTTTCAACAAGTCGTATTGAGTGCCTGGTGCACTCTCTTCATTATGGGCTTCCTCAGTCGGCTGTGATGGGCCGTCTCGGACTGTGGACTGAGGAAAGACCTTGTTGAAAATCCTTCCACTCCGGAGCGCATGTTCCTCGACCGTGGAGGATCCGGGTGACACCTTGAGTATTGCAGAGTTGGGTGGCGTAAGCGGTGCAGAGGGTTGATGCGTAGGTGGTGGCTTTGGGTTAGGTGGTGATGGCGTAGGGTTAGGTGGTGATGGCGCGGTGCGGATTAAAGGCCTAGATGGTTGGATGGTAGATGGGTACGTGGTTGGTGAAGTGGGGAATGGTACGCGTAGTAACGGTTTGGATGGTTGGGGCATATCTGGGTAGGTGGTAGGGGTAATGGGTGAAGCAGGAAATGGTACGCGTAATAGTGGCCTTGATGGTAAAAGGGGCGCGTTATTGGTTTGCGGAGGGGTATATGATGGAGGCGCAGGAGTGCGGGGCGCAATGGGTCTAAGGAAGGTGGGTAGTGGTAGTGGGTTATTGGATGCGGGCAAATGATATGTGGGTGTGGGTAGAGGGGTGATGGTGACGGGTTGTGGTCTGGGTATGTGAATGGTGCGGCGTGGTAGTCGCTCTGCGGTACTTTGAACGTGACCCGTTGAATAGAGAGGAAGAGTCCTCTATCCTCCATTGTTGCCCACGACCAGCCTCAGACTGGCTGTTCGTTAGAATGGGAGCAACCTGGTTCTGGTTCTGGTGCTCCGGGAGTGGATTCTGCACTATGCCCATGTTGGGTGGTGCTGCCGCTTGTGCCGGTGGTCTTGCTTGCTGCTGCTGCTGTTGCTGTTGCGGTCTTCTCGCCTTCAGGGCTGTTATGTATTTCTTCATTTCCTCCCAGTCTATGCCGCCCTGCTCGTTGAGATCATGAATATAATCTCTGAATTGGAAGCAGGTGTCAATGGTATGCCCAGGTTGCCTATGGAAGTAGCAATACCTGGACGTATCGGCATTTTGAGGCCAGACGGCCTTTTCCCTTGGCAAAACTAAGGCATTGGCCGCCATTAAAGCACTGAAGATATCGGCCAAGGATTCTGGGAGAGCCGGATATTCTGCCCTCTTCGGGCCTGGAGGTCTTCTCTGCTGGTTGTAGTCACCAGGAGGAGGGACATTGTGGTACGCCGGCGGTGCGCGCGGTTGGTACTGTGGCTGTTGTTGCTGATACTGCTGTTGCTGGGGTTGCTGGTACTGCTGTTGCCGTTGCGGCTGTTGCTGTAGCTGTTGCTGGTTTTGATTCTGATTCGGCTGCTGGGGCCGTTGATACTGCTGTTGGTACTGGGGGTTCTGTTGCTGTCTGTACCCTTGCTGCTGTGGCCTCTGGTACTGCTGCTGACTCCTCCCGAACTGGGGCGAGTTATTGTTCATGGTGCTCACTTGCTCGTGAGAGAGCGTGCCCTCAGTAGTCGGACCTGTGCTGGGAGAGTACTGCTGTGGCCTCTGGTCGACGTCTTTTAGAATTCTTCATATTTTAACTCAAATTTGAGCTAAAATCAATTCAATTGATTAACTTAAACACATCTGTTAAACCCGACACTTAAAAAGATTAATAAAAATTAATTAATGATTAATTATCAGACCATTCTGAGGCATTATTATGTGATATGAAATTTACTCAAAATGACGTCAAAATTAGCGTGTCTACAGGTATTAGAGAGATCGAGAGAATATCAGTTGAAGATGAACCCCAAGAAATGTGTATTCGGGATATCTTCAGGGAAATTGCTTGGATTCATTGTAAGCAAACGGGGAATTGAGATCGATCCCAATAAGGCGAAGGCTATCAGAGAAATGCCACCTCCCAAAAACTTGAAAGAGTTAAGAGGATTAATCGGGAGGTTACAATTTATTCGCCGTTTTGTCTCCCAGCACTCACAAAGGTGTAAGCCGTTCTACGAGCTTACCAAGCCAGGAGTCAAATTCGATTGGGACGATAAGTGTCAGGAGGCATTTGATGGATTAAAGGACTATTTGGCAAGTTCTCCTGTTTTGAGACCACCATCTCCAGGCAAACCATTGATACTTTATATTTCTGTCCTGGATGATGCAGTGGGGGCTGTCCTAGCACAAGAAGATGAAGAAGGAAAAGAGAGGGCAGCCTACTATCTCTCTAAACTTCTCAACCCCGCTGAACAGAAATACACGGCGATGGAGAAAACATGTGCAGCATTGGTTTGGGTTGTGCAGAAATTGAAGCATTATTTTCTGGCCCATGAAGTCCATCTCATCGCTAGGATGAATCCGATCAAATTCCTTCTGGAGAAATCTGTTCTTACTGATAGGTTAGCGCGATGGCAAAGCTTTCTATCTCAATTCGATATCATTTACATTCAACAGAAAGCGATCAAGGGCTATGCCACAGCAGAACATCTCGCTCATCATCCCCTTCCTCGATTTGATCCAGTACGATCAGAGTTTCCGGATGAGGAACTGATGTCCGTAAATCAAATCAGAGATGATATGTGGACTCTGCATTTTGACGGAGCTCTGAATTCTCATGGAAAGGGGATCGGAATCGTTCTGTTATCACCTGAAGGTGTCACCATTCCACAAGCCTTTCAGCTTGACTTTCCAGTCACCAACAACATAGCTGAATACGAGGCACTTCTTGCTGGTCTCGAGGCTGCTCATTTTCATGGTGCAACCAAACTCAGGATTGTAGGTGATAGCCAATTAATTCTTCGCCAAGTGCTGACCAAGTATCGAACTCTTGATCCCAAGCTTAAGCCATATCAAGAACTTACTTCTGCATACTCAAAGCTTTTCACAAAATTGATCTTTGTCCATGTCCCTAGAAATCAAAACATCTTAGCTGACGCTCTAGCTTCACTTGCATCTTCTCTTGATTTTCCTATCAGCAAGCAATCTGAATCAATCATAGTTCATAGGCGTCTTTCACCTGCCGTGAAAGACCCTTCATTTCTTAGAACTAAGGAGAAGTTGCTGAAGAAATTCAAAGATGGAAGTATTGTGGAGAAAAGAGAAATCATGTTGATGGAGCTGTTAGAAGAGATGGATGATGAACAGAAGCCATGGTATTATGAAGTTGCAAAATATTGTGAAGATCAATCGTATCCTGAAAAAGCTACAACTGAGGAAAAAAGAGCTATCAGGAGAGTTGCTCAACGATACACCCTAGTTGGGGGAGCATTATACAAAAGAGGTTTTGATAGAGTTCTTCTGAGATGTTTAGACGAGGATGAGCTTTGGAAGGTTATGGAAGGAGCTCATAGTGGAGTTTGTGGTGGCCATGTCAATGGACAGATGCTAGCAAAGAAGATCCTTAGACAAGGATTTTATTGGCCAACCATGGAAGAAGATTGTGTAGGATATGTCCGTAGGTGTGCCAAGTGTCAACTTCACGCCGACAAAATTCATTCTCCTGCATCTTCACTCCATCCTGTTTCTTCCCCATGGCCTTTCTCCATGTGGGCTTTCGACATTATTGGACCCCTTGGTAACCCAGATTCCGGCATCAAGCAAAAATCTTTCATTCTCACGGCAACGGAATACTTCACCAAGTGGGCAGAAGCTGAAGCGTACGTGGAGATCAAAGCATCAACCGTCTGCAAATTCATCATGAAGAACATCATCACAAGATTCGGAATTCCAAGTACCATCGTCACCGACAACGGACCGCAGTTCGTGTCACATGAATTGAAGGACCTCTGCAACAGGTATAAAATTGCATTGCATCATTCATCTCCTTATTATCCGCAAGGCAATGGCCAAGCAGAGGCAACTAATAAGACTTTGATAAAAATTATCAAAAAGACGTGTAAATCTAACAAATTCGCAGATTGGCCAGAAAAATTGGTTGAGGCTCTATGGGCCTACCGAACTTCAATCCGCACGCCCACTGGACAGACTCCTTATTCCTTAACATTTGGAATGGAGGCGGTAGTTCCATACGAGATCCTTATACCGTCATTAAGAGTACAATTGAACAAAGAATTCTCCATTGATGAACATCGTTCTGCACTTCTTGCTCAATTGGAACTTTTAGACGAGAAAAGATGGTCAGCTGCTAATCATGCAAAAGTTTATCAAAACAGATTAGCACGTTTTTATCAAAAGAAAGTCATTGAACGAAAGTTCAAAGTCGGTGAAATGGTCGTTAAAAGAATTTTTGTAAAACCTGGTGGTCCGCGTTCTAAGCTCCAACCCAACTGGGAAGGACCTTATGTTGTATCGCATGCTTTTCCTGGTAATGCTTATCGTCTTGTTAATGCAGAAGGAGAAGAGTTAAATCATCCTTGGAATGGTCTACATCTTAAGAAATACTACCCTTAGGTTAAAAAGTCGATCAGTATGGCACAAAGACCAGTGGAATCAGAAAATTTATAAACTCAAATTTCTTTGTTAGTCCGAATAATTTAACTTCAAACCCATTACCGCACACACTGACACGTTTAATTCGTGAATAACAAGAGATGCCAAGTCCTAAAGAATATCAAAAGCTTGACTGAAGGTGTAAAGTACAAATCATTCCTTTTAAATAAAATTATGTTTTACACTCGGCCCATGATGTCGGAACGAGGCTTAAAATAGACTACCAAGAACACCCGCCATCTTAGTAGGAGGCCGTCATAAAAAAAATGGGGGAGATCCGTCCCGAAAAAAAAAGAAAAGGATAGAAAAGCAAAAGCAAGGCAAAAAGCCAAATGTCAAATCAAAAGGCCAATACACTACAAATGTTACATCAAGGCCATGAAATGAAACAAAAGGGAACGCAAGGTCGATAAATACCCCGGAAAGAAAATGACCGAACCCCAACAGATATTAGGGTTGGAAAGGAACATCTTTTTAGGTCTCCGGAACCTTCTCATGGGCTTTCTAAACTTACTCTTCTTTTCTTTCTAAAGAGGTGTACTTCAAGCTTAAAGAATGGCTTAGATTGACTAAGGGTCAAATCATCAAATGGGATCACGAATGGAAACACAAGTTCAAACACGAGGGGTTTTAAGTTAAGTTGTTAAAGAACAATTTGAAAATTAAGTTAATAAATGAATATGATCTTTTGATCTAAGTACCATACTGGTCTTTTAGTCAAAAATTCAAAAAAAAATGTATATGTCAAAAATTAAAAAAAAATGTATATGTCAAAATTCAAAAAAATGTATATGTCAAAAATTCAAAAAAATGTATATGTCAAAATTCAAAAAAAAATGTATATGTCAAAATTCAAAAAAATGTATATGTCAAAATTCAAAAAAAATTGCATAGTCAAAAATTCAAAAAAAAGTACATATTTTAAAAATTCAAAAAAAATGTACATTTGTCAAAATCTAAAAAAAAAGAATACATATTTCAAAACCCCAAACAAAATGAATATTTCAAAACCACAAAAATATTTCAATTAGCATTTGCTTGTGGCATTTAGTGTGTTTCATTCATTTTACTTTCAGTGAGCATATGTTTGCTTGCATGTTGCATTTTGCTTAAGTCTGATTATTCTTATTACCTTTGTTAATAAAGGCTATGCCCCTTGACTATTTATTCAAGGAAAAGATTGATTGACCATTTATTTGGTCAGGCAAGGGGCTAAGCCTAAACATATACTTAACCTGTTTGTTCAAGTCATATACAGGACACAAGGCATGAAGATAGTTGGAGTTCGGGTAGAGAACAACCAGAAACATGTTTCTGTGAGTAAAAGGCGTCTAGTATACCTGACGCGTTTCAAAGTTGAATGGCGTCTTCGCGACACGACGCGTTTTAGCTTTTATATGATTTTCCCGAAATCCTGTGATTTTAATGTTTAAATTGAATATTTGTTTGGAATTACTAATAATTTTGATTGCAGGAAATTCAAGAAAGCCTGAGTAAAGCTGGAAATGTCAAGAAAATCCCATTGTGGAATTCAAGTCCCGATCGTGGCTAAAAAGACGGGTATTTCTACCCTTGTATTATTTCATGTAATTATTGTGCATTTGCATTACTATATGTTAAATATTTATTAGACTATATCAAGGACCTTGTGGTTTTGATGAAACTGGAATTTGAGTTCCCCTACAACAAAAACAGTGATAATTCCAGAGAATTCTTAATCACACGGATAGGCCGTTGGATTGTTAATTAGTGAGGACGATGGTTCCACTTTTGTGAAACGGTGCGTAGATAAACGAGCTTCGGCTTAGCACTGAATTACAAGAATTGGTATCTTGACTCATTAATGACAATTTAACAATATTATCCTTGATTAATTTATATTTTTATTTGACTTTATATTTTTCTTTTAGCCCAGCATGCATCATGTAGGACTTTGAAATCATTGTGATAAGAATTAATTATTGATTAAGTTTCAGACCATTAAATAAATAACTCCAACATGATATGAAATATTCCATTCTGAATTGAGTATCTTGATTATCTTTGAGGTTCGCTTGAAGATATCTTTGGAATTCTATCCTTGATTGGATTCTTTATCCAATATTCTTGTTTTCTTTTAAAGATCCATCATGGCTGTAGCACGTCCACATTGGCTGGCAAACGCTCCCCATGATGAAACCTGCAGTGTCTATGACCTGGGGTACTTCCCACTCCGAGGAGGTTGATCGACTTTATTTTATTTCCTTGTCTACTTCATCCAGACAGGATTAATTCCATTAATTTCTTTGAGCTATCTTCATTGATGATTTTGAAAAAAATTCCAATCATGTGATGTTAAGAGCGTGTCTCATCACACCTTGGCATCACCTTTTCAGTACATTCCATTCCGTTTCACTCCCTTGCAAAGACGATGCCAAGGTGAGGCAGCTGTAGACACGCTAATTTTGACATCATTTTGAGTAAATTTCATATCACACAATAATGCCTCGAAATGGTCTGATATTTAATCATTAATTAATTTTTATTAATCTTTTTAAGTGTCGGGTTTAACAGATGTGTTTTAAGTTAATCAATTGAATTGGTTTTAATTCAATTTTTGAGTTAAAATATGAAGAATTCTAAAAGACGTCGACCCAAGTGGACGCGATTTAGAGTTTATTCCTGTTTTAACGTTTAAATTTGAATTTTAATTAATTAATTAATTAACTAAAAGGCGTCTGGGAATGTCGACGCGTTTTAGGTTTCCTAGGCTATTTCTACTTCTCTTCCGGATGTTTATCCTTATCTTAATTAGGCTAAAAGACGTCTACACAGGTGGACGCGTTTTAACTAATAAAGATAAAGATAAGTTTTCCCGGATATTTATCCTTATCTTAATTAATCTGAAAGGCGTCAGCCAAGGTGGACGCGTTTTAGATAATTGCAGATAAAGATGAATTAATCAGTAATTATCTGTCGGTTAAGATGGATAAATTCGGGATTTGTCTATGTTAATCTCGAACGCAAGAAATGCCTATAAATACCCTGCATGTTGAAGAGTTAAAAAAAAAAAAAAGAGAAGAGATTTGAGTTGAGTTGAGCCATAGCGTTATAGCGAGTTGAAGATCGAAGCAACGTCGTAACGCCGGAGCGCTGCCATTTCCAGAAGTCGGCGTCCCTTTCAAGATCTTCATCCTTTCAGAGCTTCAACCGATTGGGCATAAGTTTTTCATTACTGCATTTGCATTTTTCATCTTCATTAGTTTCATTCTTCACATTCACTTCATGCAAACACACACCACAGCATAATCTTTCAAAAACCTACTTGATCTAAGGGGTTTCAAAGCCATTAAACAAGTGAATTTGCTGTTTTAAATATGCTTAACATCATGATTAGTTCAGATATTGCTTCTACTTAAATTCTCATCATCATTCTTCGTTTTTATTTTGTTTCTATCTCTGCTGCACTCAACAACAACAAGAGATCAAAAGGGGAAATCAAGCACCACTTCTGGACGATCCTCAACCTCGAATTCAATAGCAAGAACAAAGAAGCAAAGAAAGGGCTCTCTTTCTTCAGCCGGCTGAGGTAGGGGAACCAAGGACTCAATCTTCCGCGTTTTAAAAAGGTAGGCGATCATATTCTCTTTTGAAACTTTTAAGTTAAAAGTTTCTGGCGATCACTGCACTTTAGTTGCTGTTTTAATAGGTTAGTTTACACTAAACAACATAGATATTTCATGTTAATCACACGGTCATTCTAAGCACCTACAAGCCCTAGCTTTCCTCCTTCCCTTTGTGGCCTTATGGTCCGGGATTCTTCCAGTGAGATTACTCCTTCGGACGAGGAGTATACTCCTTCCCACTCTCTGCGATCTCTCCTGTCAGATCCCCTCACCTCAGACTCCTCTGCCCCAGCGATGTTCGAAGAGTCCGAGGTCTCCGGGACTGAGGGGTCCGAGGCTTCCGGAGCCGAGGTTTCCGGGGCCGAGACCTCCGGGGCCGAGTACGCCGAAGAGGTCCGGAACCCAGGCCAAGCTTCCACTTCGGGACGCCGTCGTCCTGACATGGCTTCGGAAGCATCCTGCGCCCTTTCGGACGCAGAGGTCATGCGCCTGGTCTCTTACTTCCAGCTCCCTTCCTGGATGACGGTCATTCGTCCTGACTCTGCCACCCGGGCTAACACTTTCCGCCCGGGTTCCTTCTCTATTTACGTTGATAGCTTCGAGGCGGGTTTCCGTCTTCCACTCCCCACCTTCGTCATCAACCTTCTCAGTTTCTACGGGCTGGCTCCGTCTCAACTTTTTCCCAACTCCTGGCGCACCGTGTACGGTTTCTTGAGCGTCTACGCTCATGTAAAGATCCGCCCTTCCATCAATGTCTTCCGCTGCCTCTTCAAAATTCAAAGGCAGGGGAAGTCCGAGTGGTACTGCTTCGTCCCTCGGGTCGGGCGAAGCGTATTCTCCGGGAAGTCTTCGTCTATCCATGGCTGGAAGAGAAAGTTTGTCTTCGTCTCCCTGCCGGAGAAGGAGGAGAGCGTGTGGCCCTTCCCTACTGAATGGGCGCCGCTGGCTGCAGGCCTCTCGGATCCTCCTATCCTCACCCAGGTCCAGAGCATCCTCGTGGGTCGCATCCAGATGATGGCCCCGTACAATGTCTGGGGGCTTCTCAGCGCGTCGGAGCGTCTGGTGACCGCCGGGGTATGGCCGGATCCCCGGTCCGATCCGGTGCGGGCCTTCCCCTATCTTCCTCCCGGGGAGACTCCGCGGGGCCGCGGAGGAAGGGCTGCCGCTCCTCTGGCCGAAGCTCTTCCGGTTGAGGATGCTGATGAAGTTTCGGCCGAGGGTAAGTCGGCTCTGAGTTTGTACTTGTTCACTGTTCTGTTTCTGACAGGCTCTTCTTGCTTGCAGCAATGGCCGACCTCGACGCCCTCCTCGACCGGATATCCGACCAGCGCGGTCCGGGCCGGGCACCGGCCCCGCAGGCGGCAGGCAGGCCCGGCCGAGGCGCTGGGGCTCCGAGGACCCGAGGCGGGGTCCCAAGGACTGCGGCCTCTTCTGAGGGCCGTGCTGCTGCCGCCGCTCTCGAGAGAGAGCAAAAGTCTAAATTCGCCGCTCGAAGGGGCGGCCGAGCGTCGAAGCGCCCCCGGTCGGAAGGGGCCGTAGACGCGGAGGAGGCTCCGCTGATCAGGAGGAGTGCCGAGGCCCGAAGGGCCGCGAGGCTGGCGTCTCCTGAAGCGCCGAGGGGCGATTCCCCTTCGGCTGTGGCGGCCGGGGTCGGTGACGAAGGCGCCGGGTCACAGGCGCCCCGGGCGCAGCGCAAGTGGTGGCGCCCCGAACCGGGGATTTACGAGGACGAGAGTATGGAAGACTCGCAGACGTGCCTCCGTCTGCTCCGCAGTCTTACTCTCCCTTCGGCCTTTGAAGGGCTGAAGCGCCATTCGGTCATCGACCTGGCGGCGATGAGCGCTCGGTTGTCTGTCCAGGTAATAAGCTTGAAGGTGCTTCAGTCGAGCTTTCCTTAGCTTTCTCTTGGTTTTCCTTTTTTCTGATCACTGTTTGCTTTCGGCTCGCAGGCTGCGGTGACAGGAAGCGTCCTGATGCACCATCAGGAGCAGCTCCGGCTCCAGCTCCTGGAGGCCGAGAGGGAGTCAGACGGCTCGGGCGAGGGCACTTCGGTGGTGCCTGACATCGAGCCTTTAGTCGGTGGGCTCGTAACCTCGAGTGCCCAGGCGCGGGCGCGGCTGGAGGAGAGGACAGCTGAGGCCCGCGCTTCCGCCGAGGCCAAGGTGAAGGCCGAGGGGGAGCTCGCCGCGGCACAGTCCGAGATCCGGGCCCTCAAGGCCCAGATTTAAGAGAAGGACTCCCGGTGGGCCTCGGAGAAGCGGCGACACGCCGAGGAGGTATCGGCGCTGAAGCGGGAGCTGGAGGAGGTGGCGGACATGGCCGTAGCTGAATACAAGGCCGGCCCGGACTTCACCGAGGAGATCATCCAAGCTCAACTGCTGGCTTCTTCCTCCGTCTTCGACCTCGGGTTGGCTGTCGCCCAGAGGGCCTGCCCGAGCGTCGATCTGACTGGGGTCGCCGTACCGAGGGGTGAGGAAGCCAAGGAGCTCCTGTCTTGGTGGCAGGGACTTATGGCCGAGAGGACCTCGACTCCTGCGCCGGATGATGAAGCTGCGCCCGCTGAGGGGGCCCCTGAGGAGGCTGTCCCTGAGGAGGCTGCTGACGAGGAGGCTGCCGCTCCTGAAGCGGTGCAGATCGTCGACTCTCCCTCTCCCTCTCCGGGACAAGCCGCAGCCGAGGTGGAGGAGGCCGAAGCCGAAGAATGACGCGGGGATCTGGCCCGGTTTTCTACTTCTTCTTCTGTTGTAAGCCCTCGGCCAAGGGTATGGCCGGTTTTTGTACTTCCTTTTCTATAAATATAAGGAATGTTTTCGGCTTTACCTTGGTGTTTGTGTATGATTGACCGAATATGGCCCTTCAGAAGCCTGAGACCCTGTCATCGTTCGCTATAGCTTGTAAGGCCGAGACCCGATGTAGGTTCGGATAGAATGTCGCCATAGTATTCGGCCGGGGCCTTTACTAACGTGGTCCACATGATCCGAAGGGACATCTTGCCGCTTCCGATGTATTTCGGGTGGCCGAAGCCACTCATGCTTCCGCTTGCGCGAACTTAGATATGCCCTGCCGCTTCCCGAACCGGTATACGTGGCCGGAACCACCTTCGGATCAAGGTATCGGCGGGCTTAGGAAGAATGCCATGCCGCTCCCGATACGATTTGCATGGCCGAAGCCACTCCCGGTACGGTTTACACGGACTTAGAGAGAATACCATGCCGCTCCCGATACGGTTTGCATGGCCGAAGCCACTCCCGGTACGGTTTACACGGACTTAGAAAGAATACCATGCCGCTCCCGATACGGTTTGCATGGCCGAAGCCACTCCCGGTACGATTTACACGGACTTAGAAAGAATACCATGCCGCTCCCGATACGGTTTGCATGGCCGAAGCCATTCCCGGTACGGTTTACACGGACTTAGAGAGAATACCATGCCGCTCCCGATACGATTTGCATGGCCGAAGCCACTCCCGGTACGGTTTACACGGACTTAGAGAGAATACCATGCCGCTCCCGATACGGTTTGCATGGCCGAAGCCACTCCCGGTACGGTTTACACGGACTTAGAAAGAATACCATGCCGCTCCCGATACAGTTTGCATGGCCGAAGCCACTCCCGATACGGTTTGCATGGCCGAAGCCATTCGTCGGATCAACAAGGACCCGCGGACTTGAACCGTGCCGCGTCCTGATCCGGATTACATGGCCGGGTGCCATTCGTCGGATCAAAAAGGACCCGCGGACTTGAACCGTGCCGCGTCCTGATCCGGATTACATGGCCGGGTGCCATTCGTCGGATCAAAAAGGACCCGCGGACTTGAACCGTGCCGCGTCCTGATCCGGATTACATGGCCGGGTGCCATTCGTCGGATCAACAAGGACCCGCGGTCTTGAAGAACCGTGCCGCGTCCTGATCCGGATTACATGGCCGGGAGCCATTCGTCGGATCAAAGGACCGGACTTTAGAAAGAGCCTTGCCGCGTCCTGATCCGGAAAACATGGCCGTATGCCATTCGTCGGATCAAAGGACCCGCGGACTTGAAGAACCGTGCCGCGTCCTGATCCGGATTACATGGCCGGGTGCCATTCGTCGGATCAAAAAGGACCCGCGGACTTGAACCGTGCCGCGTCCTGATCCGGATTACATGGCCAGGTGCCATTCGTCGGATCAAAAAGGACCCGCGGACTTGAACCGTGCCGCGTCCTGATCCGGATTACATGGCCGGGTGCCATTCGTCGGATCAAAAAGGACCCGCGGACTTGAACCGTGCCGCGTCCTGATCCGGATTACATGGCCGGGAGCCATTCGTCGGATCAAAGGACCGGACTTTAGAAAGAGCCTTGCCGCGTCCTGATCCGGAAAACATGGCCGTATGCCATTCGTCGGATCAAAGGACCCGCGGACTTGAAGAACCGTGCCGCGTCCTGATCCGGATTACATGGCCGGGTGCCATTCGTCGCATCAAAAAGGACCCGCGGACTTGAAGAACCGTGCCGCGTCCTGATCCGGATTACATGGCCGGGTGCCATTCGTCGGATCAAAGGACCGGACTTTAGAAAGAGCCTTGCCGCGTCCTGATCCGGAAAATATGGCCGTATGCCATTCGTCGGATCAAAGGACCCGCGGACTTGAAGAACCGTGCCGCGTCCTGATCCGGATTACATGGCCGGGAGCCATTCGTCGGATCAAAGGACCGGACTTTAGAAAGAGCCTTGCCGCGTCCTGATCCGGAAAACATGGCCGTATGCCATTCGTCAGATCAAAGGACCCGCGGACTTGAAGAACCGTGCCGCGTCCTGATCCGGATTACATGGTCGGGTGCCATTCGTCGGATCAAAAAGGACCCGCGGACTTGAAGAACCGTGCCGCGTCCTGATCCGGATTACATGGCCGGGAGCCATTCGTCGGATCAAAGGACCGGACTTTAGAAAGAGCCTTGCCGCGTCCTGATCCGGAAAACATGGCCGTATGCCATTCGTCGGATCAAAGGACCCGCGGACTTTCTCGAGAAGGCCGTGCCGCTCTGATTTGGTACGCATGGCCAGGGCCACTCCGAATCAGGTTGCCACGGACTTTTGCTGAGACATCCGTGCCGCTCTGATTCGGTACGCATGACCGGAGCCACTCCGAATCAGGTTGCCGCGGACTTTTAAAGAATATCAATAGATTCTCCGAGAAAGAAACCTTTATTCATTCCTCCCGCCTAATAGTCCGGGGGGTGTAATTTACAATAAGTGCCGAAGGTACTTCGCTTTTTAAATACAACGGAGGATGCGTGTCCGAAGGGGTCCCGACTCGGTGAGCCCCCCGGTCGCTTTTGTTTACAAACACTTCAGCTGTTTCAGAGGCATAGCCTAGGGGAAGAGGATCTCCTTGGATGTTGCCTCACCGCTCTGAGGTCATCGAGTTGCGCCTCCGTCGAGGCCATTCCTACTGGTATTGTGGCAGTCGGCCTTCTCTGACGAGGCGATCTATCTCTTCCCGAAGTTGCCGGCATTCATCAGTCGCATGGCCGATCTCGCAGTGATATTCGCAGTACTCGCCAGAATCCCTTCGGCGAAGATCAGTCTTCATACGCTGTGGCGGCCGGAGCATTGATTTTATCTCCGTAAGCATTCGGGAAGGGGGAGCAATCAGCGGTAGGTGTCGTGGCTGCAGACCCTGTCGCTTGCCTCGGCCCCGTTCCTTTCGATACCGCCCATGTGAAGGTTCTTGATTTGCAGATTGAGGATGAGCCGCTGGAGGGGCTAGTGGTGCTGAGGGCTCGTTTGCCGAAACGGCCTCGTCGGCCAAGACTTGCGGAGGCGCTGGCCGAGGCTCCTCGTTCTGTATAGGGCAAAAGGGAGGTGCTTGACCAGGGAGTTGGCTCAGTATCCCAAGATACCGGGCCATGGCGGATACCATGTCCGCCAAAGATGCGACCGTGGCAGTCAGTGCGATCATCTGCCGCTGAAGTTCCTTTATCCGGTTGTCTTCAGCTGTGGACCCTGGCGCAACTAGCCGAAACGCACTCGAAGGGACGGACGGGGTGCCTTCGGAGGGTGGTAGCCGCGCTGAGACTTCCCGTGCCTCTGTTTTGCTTTGTCCGGATCGCCGGGTGACAGGTTGTCGAGACATGACTTGTTTGTTTGCTTCCCACAGACGGCGCCACGTGATGTAGACTGGATCTATCACGACCGGATTCCGAGGCTGGAACCCGGAGAAATGGATCCGAAGCCGGTTCGGATCGGTGTTATTGAGGCCCGACGGGGATCCGGAAGGCCGAGGAGGCGGAGGCGAAGACGAGGGTCCGAAGGCCGAAGGGCGCTTCGGTCGGGGCAGACTCGTCTCCGGGAAGTCGGGGCCGAGGCTCCTTCGGCGGGCGAAGGGGCGGCGTGGATGAAGCTCTTTCTGGCTGTATTGCCGACAGGCAATGAAACCGAAGTCGACGGTCCGAGGCCGGAAGGGTCTCGGACTCGGCTTGCTCTTGGATAGTGAGCCCAAAAGCCCTTTTTGTCGGACGAGGGGACAGCGCGGGGCCGAGTCTCCCGTTGCGGGCCTCCGTCGCACGGCGTCGAGACCAGGGAGAGGAATCTGAGGTCGGCGGCCGAGACTGACTCGGGAAGGTCGGCGATGATTCGAACCGAGCTCCTGCAGGAGGGAAAGAAGAAGAAACCGGTCAGCAGGAGTCCCGGGCTCTGGCCCTTAGGAACCCCCTCCGACGGTCAAGTTAGCTTCTGAAGATGATTCGATTCAGAAGGCAAGAAGTAGCTTTAATGCTATTTGGACCGTAGTCCTTAAGGGTCTCGGAGGCAAAGAGTTGCATACCTTTGGCAATAAATAGCGGTGTATTTATAGCAGAGGATAGAGGTTGGTTAACGGTGGTAGCTGATATAGGACTATGTTTGGGCTTACTGGTAAACCGCCATAGTGCCGGATCCGCCCCCGGAGTGGGCCGGACTCGGCTATCGGGCCGAAGGGGGTTGGGCCGCTGAGGGGCCGAAGCCTGCTGGGCCTTGGGCTGCCGTGCTGTTCCCGGGCCTTAGGTTGATGGGCCGCTGACGGGCCGGAGCCTGTTGGGCCGGGAGCGACGGTGCCGCTTGTGGGGCCGAAGGCCGTTGGGCCGCCGATGGGCTGGAGGCTCCCGGAGGGCCTGATACTGCTGCTGTTGGGCTGAACGGGGTTTGGGCCTGCTCTAATGGGCCGAATCGGATTCTGCCTCATCACATATATACGGATACTATATTTGGCTGGAATTGTAAGTCATAAAGGCCCATTTCCAGCTCAATAAGGACCAAATCAGGTCCAATAGTTCGAAGAAGGCGTGCAAGGGGATCCACCCAGACACACCCCAAATCTAGCCCAGATCACGTTGTTGTTTGGTGAGAATTTAGTTAGAAGTTTCTTTCTTGTTTTATTCTCATCATGAAGCATACTGAGTTAAAGGGATAATAATTGATTTTAGATAGCTATATAAGTCAAATATTTCCTAATAATCTTATTTTTATCTCAATCAAGATAGTTTCATCTATGAATTTTTAGTTGGAAAACAAGAAATAACCAAAGAACTGCATAAATGGCTAGGGTGTGAATGCGACAAGGCAAGCGTCATCTTGCTCAACTTGGCTCGTTCGATCAGCTCAAACTCAATTAAGAATCGAAAATGCCTAACTTGGCTCATTTAGATATTCAACGAATTGAGTTTCGCAACTAGACCCCATACCAATGAGTTAATAACAAGGACCAAAGGCTTTCCAATTTTATTTGATAACTATCGATTAGATGATAAAGTTCACTGCCTTATGTGGACAAGCATTGCGACAAGTATTTATCATTTTATTTTAGAGTAATACTTACCGCAATGTCCACTGCCGTAATGGAGGGCATTACAATAGGTTAAAAAAAATTAAATGTCTTTTTGGTCACCACCCACATGCCCTACATGACCATATAGCCCAATCTTCGACTTGACAATCTAAGAGATTCTAAGAAAATCAAAATTGTTTTTGGGGTCGATTCATTAAGGACTTTTTTTACTCTACAATAGGGCTTCGTTTTTATTTTTTAAATTATTTTAGGTCATCGGATTAGAAATCAAATTGTGCGGCCATGTAGAACATGTGGGAGCCGATCTATTATTTTTTTTAACCCACTGCAATGCCGTCATTGTTGTTGAGGGACATTCTAGCAAGCATTACACTTTCTTTTATTATCAGATGGCAGCACCTAAACAGGGTATCATAAGCACTTTGAGTATGCCCTGGCGTGTGCTTGGGTAGGTACTTTTTTTTTTTTTTTTCAACCGTTCGATTGAAGACATCAACATAGGCGGGCCCCAACCTTACTGTATTTCCTTCTGGAAAAAAAAAACTTACACATCTATTAAAAGCAGAAATAGATGTGAAAATAAAGACACTCACTTCCGTCTCCATTTTTGTCTCTAATAAACTTTATAAGAAACGAAAGTAAAAAGTGTCATTTTTGTTTCCGTCTCCAACCTTTGCCAACCGATTCAAGTGTGCTTGGATGGCAGCTAAAGGGGTACTGTGGTCCAAGTAAATTTACACAGTTCCTCAATGCAAATAAAACATATCCAATGTTACGCGAGAAAGAGGCCAACAGCTCGAGCGAGTTTCTCTCTATTTTTGAACTTCGGGACTAGAACCAAAAACCACAAAACCACATAGTTGCCCTAAACGAGGCCGGCCGGGGCGTGGTCCAAAGGGCCGGGTTTTGAAACACCCTAAAATGTTATCTAAGTTGGTTATTAAACTTAAACCATTTTATCACCAAAACAAGTTAATTTATATCTAAATAAAAATACTTATCAATTAAGCCACTCACGAACAATAATAATAAGCTAAGCATGTTAGTGCTTGCACTCAACGTGTTTATAAATCAAGCTTAAAATTTTATTTAAAAGCAATTTGTTTGCATTTTAATAGATGAGCCAAATTCAAATTATTCATCGAGTGTATCAATTCATTTGCACTCTCTTGAATAGCTCCACAATGTGGCATCCTTTTTTTCAAAATAACTGAGTTAAAATATGTATATAAAAAAAATGTTTTCAAATATTGAAAGTTATACCAAAGATGGCATAAATCTGAAACACCAAATGGTGACATGTGGTTGACCGTCAGGAGAGACCGTGGTGACAAAATGGACAGGGGATGATCTCACGATCATAATGTATTTCCCAACAGAGTACAATATTCATCTATTTATGAACCAGGGTTCTTATCTTATGTCATGTACACCATGGTTCTACCCTCTTCTTTATCAGTACTACATTGAATTGGGCATCACAAAGTCCTTCACCTAATAGACTTGAGTATATGAGTGTCAATTAGACGGGTCAACTTGTGGTACAGCCCAATCTAGTAAATATTAAATATAATTAAGTTGACCTAAATTATATAAATTGGGTTAGACTAAATTTGGGTTGATGTTAGTTAAATTTGAGTTGAGTTGAATTGAAAACGGACTTGTCCAATTTAATTTATTGACTTTTGCAATAATTCATACGAAAAGTAAAATACTTCTAACAAACTATTTATAAATAGAGTCAGTCCAACTCAACCCAACCCAATTCACTCGTTATTGAATTTGGACTGAATTTGAGCTGGACTAAAAATCAGCTTTTCATCTTAACTTTCATCTCCACCATCTGAGTTCACCAATCAAAGAATAAATCTAATACAGTCAAAAAAAATCTAAGTTCAAGGCATCCATTCTGGTATGTGCTATGGAGTCGCTGGTTGACACTTGACAGAAGCAATAGATCTAGCTAAGCTAGCTGCAGGTGAATGAAATGTTGACCTCTCAAGTCAACAACTACCCACTAGAAGCTAATAATAAAAGGCATATCTTTGACTTCGTTCTTCCTTATGACATGAGTCATGGAACGAGAAAGTTTCTAAGATCTGCTGACTAGGCGCACACCTGAAAAGGGGTCCTCATGGCTCATCTGTCTTCATCTATATGCGGAAGGCTTCAAGGTACGTACTTGAAGACTTGGGCATGCAGTTTGGCAGTCACCCACTAATCTTATCTTTGATATAGCTAGATAGATGATTACCATACATATATAGACTAGCTAGGGTCAAATATTATGCGCTATTCGCATGCTTGTTAACTAAGATCACCGTGGCTCAGTTGTGCTTGCATTTATAAATTCACACTGCATACACATTAATTCCTATGTGTTGTGTGGTGATGGGTATATGTGCAACTATGTCCCACAAGCTAATTAAGTTGCATGCTTTGAGTTGAATATTTATCTAGAACGTTTACTTCTAGCGTCAGACGCCTCAATATTAATTTTGGAAATTCTAAAGTTTTTGTAAAGGGTTGGTCAAAGCGAAGTCCGAGCTTGGAGACGTACGTACGTCAGCAATACTAATGTTGTACAAAGGACATACATGCTGATGCATGGCTTTCCATGGTATCTACGTGACTTGGCATGGCATATCCGCAATGAAACCTCACGATCATGAAAAATAATTACAGGATAATCTAATAAATTAAACTGTGATTATCCAGAATCATACTTTTAAGGTCCATCTATCTATCTGTCTGTCTTTCTTTCTCTTAATCTATCTAGTTTGTGATATGCTTATTAGATGATCAGGCACTTGATCAGAACGTTAATTTGGACACGAGTCACGACTAAAATAATTTCAATAGCCAAACTTTGTATCACTTAAATATGGCAAATCCTCGTCAAGAAAGTTTGGAGTGGCTGCGCGGCAAGCACGAATCCACCCACCCCTCATATATACGTGTTCATATATCCTTCGGCATCAGTGGCGGATCCAACATAAATCTCACTAGATTTTGCTAAGTTTATTGACTCGGTCCAACGCAATCTAATTCGGGACGTTATTGATCCAGTTTAGGACCTCATTGATCTAATCCAATATCTCATATGGCTCAACTCACAATCCCATTAATCCAGTCATGTTAATAACTTAATGTTCAAGTGATCTAATTAGACAAAATTTCTGTGTCCGCTACTGTTCAACATCATCGATCAGTGACATCACAATTAATTATATAACAGGGAATCCATTCCCCCAAGGGTAGGTGCGGTAATCTATCATTTAACTGGGGGAGGTATATTTGTGAGTGACCAACAGCCCGGAGTGGGCACTACCGTTTTTTTGGTGCTCCAAAAGGACGTGGTCATCTCTTAATTTGTTCCATGGGTTCAATTCTTCAAAGGCGGGCGCCAGTAGTGATGGCCACAAAAGGGAATGTTTTGTTTGGCTATCTCCTTCTCTTTTCCTTTTCCAATATCTCTACATTCGTCTCCCCCTTTTCGACTTGGATCGTCCTTTGCCGTGTATAAAACATTCTCTTGGTCTTTTAGTGTGTAGCCATCAACGATGGGGGATTCCATCTGTTAGCTAGATTATGTAGAGTTTGTGGAATGGGGTCCTCACATCCCAAGGAAAAGGACTTTTTCTTATTTTCCTTCCTCCAAATACACATAGGTGGGGAGATATGAGTATGTAGAGAGAGAGAGAGAGAAAAGTGGGATTTTCATGGATATGGCCTCCTTGCTAGGTTCTTTGCATATACCCATACCCACACAACATTTGGTCAGACTATATGGACGGCGCATCAACAACAATATGTTCTTACGTTTCTTCCATTTCAAGGATTAATCTCTAATGCTCTCCAGCTCGCCCATCACATATGTCACGTGTTAATTGATGTATACCGCTAATAATGCTGAAAGGGCAAGTTGCATGGAGATCAGATTTAAGGTCTTTTGTTAATTTCTTAGGTTTTGGTCCCGTCAATTGCACTGGAGGAAGGTATATACATAGAAAGCCATATATTTTTTTGATCCATTAATCTTTGTAGCTAGTTTTGGGTAGTTAGAAAGAAGAAAAGAACACAAAGTTATCACTAAAGGTGGAAGTTTTGTTTATTTATGAGGAAGCAGGGATATTACCCCAATGCAAATTAATTAGAGTGCTACCTGACGATGTATCGATAGAATTTCCTTATCACCATTGTCCTAAAGGTACTGTTCGGTTCAAATAGTTACTTTTAAAATTATTAAAATAGTTAGTCGTAGAAAATTGACAGTGTTGGAAAATTGTTCTCTCCTTTGTGCCATTTATTTATGAACAATTTCCTAAAAGAAAATACTATTAGTGCTCCTTCAAAACGAGGATTTTATAGGCATCACAATTCTGCAACATCTCAGGGGCCATACGTGCAGAAGCTCTAATATATTTTTTTCTCCGAGATCATTAATTAGTGGTGTCTTTTGACTAAACTAGCAGAATTTCCACTTCATCTCAAATATATGCACTAATCAACTACTTGATTAACTATGAAGCGAAGTTGTTTATATGTATTAATCAACTGCTTAATTATCTCTAACTAAAGTTATTAATACAGTTAACAAATATTCTATAAATTGTCAGGACATCTAATCCCAAGCAAACAGCCTCGCAACTGCCTCGAGCACGTACGTCGTACGTGTTTGCTCATATTAATTAGGGAATGTGGGTGAGATGTGAGATGGCGTGTTCTGTTTCTGTTCAAGTCTGAGGAAGGCAGTTTACAAGACACCTCCGTTAGTCGCAGTCACACATATTTAGCAGAATCTTATCCAAATTTCTTATCTGTAACTGCCTATTACAATTTGAGTTTGGATTTTGTGATCTCAAAAATTAGAACAGCTGCATTTGACACACATAAACATAAAAATACCGAAATATAAGAGTTGCTGCACGTAAAAAGAATATTGTGATGCCTATACAAAGAATATTTATTCATGTACCCCTATTTTATGACATTAATTAATTTCAGATTTTGCATGGAAGTACTTCAGATTTACCTTCCGTGACGTCTTCTTAGTACGTACAACCATATGGCTGAGTCAAACCTAGAGTACCATAGTTTTAGATAACAAATTAAGATCGATTTATTGGTTGTTTTCTCTCTCCTTTTTCTTTACTCTCTCATGGGAGAGGTAGCCTCGCCAGATGCAAAAGTTAATTAACACATGAATACAATATGTATAGAATATTCTAACGAGAATAAAGGCACTCAGTTTGAGTGGCAAAGTGCAATTATCTTTTTGTAGAGGGATATATAAGCAAATGAAGTTATAAGAGTTGTAAAAATATAAAAAGAATAAAAATAAATTAAGAAGCCTCATCCTTGTGGCATAGACGTGGCGTTACCATGCTTCCTCTCCTACTCCCACTTCCCCCACCACCCCCCGCACACTATTTATAGATAGGTATCCTTCTCCTCTGCTCTCCCATGAAGCCCTAACTACCCCCTCCCCCTTCTACAATTCCTCTCTCTCTCTCTCTCTCTCTCTAACCCCCACCCCACCGCACCCCAATGGGCATAGAGGGGGGGAATCATCACAAGGTGAACCTGTCGAACGGGAGGGCCTTCGCGGCATCTCTCAAGTCATCTCTCAAGGAGACCTTCTTCCCCGACGACCCCTTCCGGCAGTTCAAGAACCGGTCGGCATGCGGCAGGACGTGGAAGGCCCTCCAGTACTTCGTCCCAATCCTGGAATGGGCCCCCAAGTACACCCTGCAGAACCTCCGCTACGACGCCCTCGCCGGCGTCACCATCGCCAGCCTCGCCATCCCCCAGGGCATCAGCTACGCCCGCCTCGCCAACCTCCCCCCCATCATTGGCCTCTGTAAGCACCATTCCTGACCACTCTTTTCTATCCATACGTATGTAAGAACATGCACGTCTATGCTTATGCATATAACAACCGTCTCTTTCGCTTTCTTCTTCGTGCAGATTCCAGTTTCGTGCCGCCGCTGATCTACGCCATCTTCGGCAGCTCCAAGGACATGGCCGTCGGCACCGTCGCCGCGGCGTCGCTGCTGCTGGCGTCCATCATCGGGAACGCGGTGAGCGCGGCGGACAACCCTATGCTGTACCTGCATCTGTTCTACACCGCCGCATTCGTCACCGGCATTTTCCAGGCCGCCTTAGGGTTCTTCAGGTACGTACGTATAATAACAAGATCTGTGATGGTTAGGGATGTAAATCGAGGGAGTTGAACTGAATTATGTGATAATTTAAATTTAATTTAATTTTAATTTTAATTTAATTTAAATTCAACCTCAATGCAATAGTGAGTGAATTGAATCGAGTTGATCTGTCCGATTGACATCTAATGCAAGACATTATTGAAATATTAATTTGTCAGAGGAGAGTCTGATCTGATGGGTGTGGTCATGACTGCAGGCTTGGGATTTTGGTGGACTTCCTGTCGCGGTCAACCATCATAGGGTTCATGGGGGGCACAGCCACCATCATCATACTGCAGCAGTTGAAGGGCATGCTCGGGTTGCATCACTTCACGTCTAAGACGGATGTGATCTCCGTCATGAGATCTATCTTCACACAAACGCATGAGGTTTGGACTTATGTGCACGGCCTCAACTTCTGCTCTTCCTAGTACTTTTTCGTTAATTTCTTCACGCCCCACTTAAAACAATAAAGCCACATATATGCGTTTACATATATATGTAGACGAGGATGCCACCCTCGGCTTATATTATAATATAAAGTAATTATAATTATTGCCATATATATCCCTGTACGTCATAAATCGAGTACTTATCCATTTCCTACCGATCGAAGAAGGAATGGAGTAATTTCATGGGGTAATTCATATTTCTAGAAGAGCGAGCATCCACTTGTACCCATTTATCGCCAATAATAAATGTATAGAAACCACTCCTCCGATCATATATCTTGAAGAGAACAGCCAAGTCTCATCACCTGTAAGAGGATTAAAACATCTGAGAATAAACAGGTTATTTACTCGGAAGAGATACAAAAGTATTATAGCCATTAATTTCATCCTCACGTACGTGAGAGAAGGGAATATAAATTAAAGGTGTAGAAAAAGTAAGAGACCATATAAATGATCTCATCTTCTGGTCTAATGTAAAAGATTGATTTGCCTGATTTAGGATTTTTTTCCTCAGTTTTGCTTTCAACATAAAAGCATGCAATTAGATAAGAGTACTGGGCGTACGTACCTGACGAAACTATCCTTAATTTCCTTTCCGATCTTGGAAAATTCTAATTTTAAACTTTTTGGCTGGAAACTTATAAAAACTGCACAAATGGCCATAAGCTTGCAAGTTTTTGATCCATCTTGACCCAGCTGACTTGACTTTGGGGGAACCCAGTTTAACATTGGTCAAGTCCAGTCGACATAAATTACGGTAAAAAGTTATGGACTCCGTTCGGATCGAATTCAAGCGAATTTGACCTTTTTTGACCTGACTCTATTTTGACAGGTGTGAATAAGTTTGAGTCTAAATAATTAATTCGACTCAAATTTGATCTACTCATGAAAAAACTTCGACTTGACTCATTCTTTTTTATAAGGGTACTCATGTTTGCTCGGATTTATGGATCAGTTTGGGTTGTTTGTGAAAGGTAAATGGCGCAATTGGAAGTTATCTCAAACACGCTCTTACTTAAGTGAAAAGTGAGAGAAATTTTATAATTATAACTTATTAGATAACTTGATAACTAATTTTTGTGTTTCCTTGAAAAGTTCGCCTTCTTATTTTTCTTCTCTTCTCGTAATTAATTCTTTTGGCTGCAGTGGAGATGGCAGAGCTTGGTGCTAGGTATATGCTTCCTCTGCTTCCTACTTTTTACTCGGCATCTGGTAAGTGCCAAATAAAATAATTAAATTGGGCATAAGCCTTTGTCGAGATATTCTTTATTTTAAAATAACAAAACCCTTTTTTTTCTCTCTCTTTTTTGTTTCTTAATAAAACGCAGAGAACAAAGAAGCCCAAGCTTTTCTGGGTGTCCGCCATGTCCCCCTTGGTGGTGGTCATATTGGGGGGTATCTTTGCTTATCTTACGCACGGGGAAAGGCACGGGATTCAAACGGTTCAGTCCCTCCGTCTATTCTGTGCTTCGTAGTTTCTGTTTATCATTTCGGTTTCTGATATTATCCTAACTTATGTCTATGACCTTATTGCATGATTACATCAAAAGAGGATATATGAGCTTAAAATATCTATTCTTTGGACTTCAAAGATCCAAAGAAAGAAATTTACACAAACCTTATTATAGGGACGGGACCAAGAATGACAATATTGGTATCGATATCGGTATCGGAGGTATTGATATCTTACGTACCGATATTTGTATTAGGCATATCAGTCCTATACCGGTCAATTTGGCCCAGCACCAGTTAATAGATATTTTTTATTATGTTTTAAAATACAAATCACTGATATCGGACTATCTCTCAATATCGTATCAACACCCTCCGATACGTATCAATATCGACCAAAACTGTCAACCAAGGACACAGGACTGAGTACGGCAAAAGTTTCTTTGGGTATCATTCTATTTTAAGTAATATTTGCTGCAATGTTTCTTTGGGTATCATAATACAATTGCCATTCAGTAGATAGATAAGACAAGTCACATCTAAGACACATTGTATCCTTTCCAAATGTATGTATGTACTAAGGGACATTGCCGTAAGTATTTCTTCTATTTATACGTAGGCGCCTACTTATCTAGAGTTTGTCCTATCCTTTTTCATTATATATATATATATATATTTCTCTTTCGATGCGCCGGGAAGTATTTGCTTATTGCAGCACAATCGCCGTGCCATTAATTGCTGTCTTCGTGGTCATCATTAATGTAATGTTTCGGTGCATATATGGCTGATAAATTTAACTTGAGATTTCCATTCTATGTTTTGCAGGTCGGTCCCTTAAAGAAAGGGCTAAACCCATTGTCTATTAAAGATTTGAACTTCGAGTCCCAGCATCTGAAGACGACCTTGACAGCGGGCATAGTGACTGGCATCTTGGCATTAGCTGTAAGATCAGAAACATGCGTGGAATATATATATATATATATAGAGAGAGAGAGGCTTGATTCAGTGCACTCGACCATATCATGCGGTCGAGTGCCACAGTAAGAGAATTTTTTCATTCTTTCATTTTATCATTTTCATCTTTTACGGAGGAAGATTAGTGAAAAATGCCCCCTCACTGTGGAACTCGACCGCATGATGCGGCAAGCGCAGTGAATTACTTTTCTCATAATTAACCTAGCTAGTTGTTTCGTCTGCACAAAAGAATTAACTTCCCCTTCATAAAACAGTTGAGTGAGTGCCTAATTAATTCTGGTTCCACTGTATATGGACAGGAGGGGATAGCCGTGGGAAGGAGCTTTGCTATGAAGAAAAATGATCAGATAGATGGGAACAAGGAAATGATAGCTTTTGGCTTGATGAACATTGCGGGCTCATTGACTTCGTGCTATTTGACAACAGGTACATTATATATATATATATATAAACACTCCTGATATCTTGAAAAAGGCTACAATTAGATCTTTCCGTTAAAGTATTGTGAACTTCATCCGAATTTGCCGGCTAAAAAGATGTCATATATAAATTCTGATGAAGTTAATTGTATATATGTAAATTTCTAATAAACTTAGGGATGTATATACAAAAATATCTAACTTTTTGGGCATATTCAATTAGAAAAATTATAGCATTTTGACTGGAAGAGTATAATTATAACTTTTTTGAAAATGTGAGGGATATTTATAACAATATATGTGAGTCAAGAATATACATATATACATACAGTAGATTAGTGGTGTGTATATAAAAATCCCAATAATTTACAATAGACATTTGCAAAGTTCAACAGGAAAGCTTACCCATTACATAAGAGTGCAGATCCGCAGACCGTAGAGGATCCGTAGAGGATCTCAATTCATTACATAATGATGCCATGTCCTAGGTAGCCTAACCCTTCCAATTACGTACGAAGCACTGAGACGTGAGGTTCTTTTTATTGCCATATATATAAATACATAGCACTTAACACCATATATATGATGTGTATATATATTCATACAGGACCCTTTTCAAAGTCGGCAGTAAACTACAATGCCGGTTGCAGGACAGCCATGTCAAATGTGGTCATGTCCTTCTGCATGATGCTGGTCCTCCTCTTCTTGGCTCCTCTTTTCCAGTACACACCGCTTGTGGCCCTCTCTGCGATCATCACAACGGCCATGATCGGGCTGATCGAGTACAAGCAGGTGTTGAATCTATTCAAAGTGGACAAGTTCGACTTTTGCATATGCATGGCAGCGTTCCTCGGAGTTGTGCTAGTCAGCATGGATGTCGGCCTCATGATCTCTGTAAGAATCCCATATTCTTGAACCCTATATATATATATATATATATGTATATATTCTTTGTTTTAGAGCATTGGATAACACCCTTCTAGCAACAATAATTAACAAAGTAGATATGGTATGATCTTTCCATCCTTTTGCATCCTCTATCAGTTATATATAGACTTTCATACAATGAGGAAACCAGATCACTTTAACATCCTTGGATATGTACAACATCAGAGCAGAATGCTTACTGTCACTAGAATATTATTGACCAATTTTCTCAACAATTCATTATGTGTAACAGGTGGGCATTTCAATACTCAGAGCCCTTCTACATCTGGCTAGGCCTAATCCTTGCAAGTTAGGTCACATTTTGGGTACGACTATCTATCGCGACATTGAGCAATACCCTGATCTGTCTCCTATTAGAAGTATTTTGATTCTGCAGCCAGGTTCTCCAATCTACTTTGTCAACTCTGGCTATCTAAGAGAAAGGTTCTTGCACATTTACCCAACTTCATATCAATTTTGGTTATACATTCCTTCATGCTAATTTTGCCCTAGTCTTGTTTTTCAGAATTTTTAGGTGGATTGAGGATGAAGTGGAGGCCACACATGGGAAGGAGCATGAGCTGCAGTATGTTATACTTGACATGGGAGGTAAGCCTTACATTGCTAATATCACTCAGCTTCCAGAACAAACCTTCGTAATTAGTCTGCTAACATCATTAGTTCTTTCATTATTGTTATTGAAAATAACATTGGAATAAAGGCAAGATAATTAAGGATTGATGATGAATACGTGGTCATTGTTCATCTGTCCTTTTGCAATGCTACAGGAGTCACCTCAATCGACAAGACAGGTATTGAGATGCTACAAGAAGTCTTAAGAATTCTTCATAAAAGAGAGATCAAGGTAGAACATAGAGATTGTTCGGTTCTGCTTTATTCTTCATGTTTAGTTCTAACTCTTTTGATTTCATTCTCTTTTTAGCTGGCGATGGTAAACCCTAGGTTGGAGGTGGCAGAGAAACTGGTCGCTTCAGACTTCATGGAAAAGATTGGTACAGACTGGGTTTTCTTATCTATTGAGGAGGCAGTTGAAGCTTGTCGCTTTGTCATGCATCAGACAAATCCTAAAGATGAACATGAGTAACTATTCACGTTGCGATCGTATTTAAAGAAGAAAATTTTAAGTTGGACTTAACTTTGGCTTGTTAGGAAAGATGACATATATATCATGGGAGTTTATAATCTTTATTTCTATTCAGAATACAATGTTGCACTCTATTGGGGAAGTAGATCCATGACAAGAAGTCAAATGACATACAGCCATGGCATTTGTAATGTGTACCTTTGCTCTATAAAATCCCTTCTATTTGTTTGAGGGAGTGAACAAGGAAGCTGTCTCTATATTGGATGAATTTGATTGTGGAAATTTAAAAATTAAAAGATACAAGGAGAGATTCCATTGTGGATGCAAATAGAAAAGGATACCCAAGATTTTTGTATACGATATAGACAGGCATATATACAGGGACAAGGATAAAGAGTCAAGTCTTTCTATATCCCATAACTTGACCAATTAAAAGTATACGCTTCACAGGTGTATTTTCTTAGAAAAGGAAAAAAAAATGTGCAATGTCCAAGAATCATGCATTATTTCTTACTTTTTACATCGATTAATTTACTTTACGCATGATGTAGCCGAAGTTATCACGACCGGATTCTGAAGCTGGAATCCGAAGTTTTGGATCCGGAGCTGGGTCGGATCGGTGCAAGAGGCCCGACAGGGATCCGGAAGGCGATAGACGCAGAGACGCGGTTGGGGATCCGCGGCCGAGAGTCGCTCGCTAGGAGGTAGGCTTGTCTCCGGAAGGCGGGGCCGAGGTTCTTCCGGCTGACGGGCGGGCAGCGCGGAACCGAGTCTCCCTCGGTCGAAGGGGCAGCCGGCCCACGGCGTCGAGACCGGGGGGAGAAGTCCGAGGTCGGCGGCCGAGACCGACTCGGGGAGGTCGGCGATGGTTCGAACCGAGCCCCTGCAGGAGGGAAAGAAGAAGAGCCGGTCAGTAGGAGTCCCGGACTTCGGCCCTTAGGAACCCCCTCCGACGGTTAAGTTAGCTTCTGAAGAAGATTCGATTCAGAAGGCAAAGAGTAGCTTTAATGCTTTTTGGACGATGGTCCTTGAGGGTCACGGAGACATACCTTTGGCAATAAATAGCGTGGTATTTATAGCAAAGGATAGAGGATGGTAAACGGTGACAGGCGATATAGGACTATGTTCCGGACTTATTGGTAAACCGCCATAGTGCCTAGTCCTCTACCGGAGTGGGCCGAACACGGCTGTTGGGCCGAAGGGGGTTGGGCCACTGATGGGCCGAAGCCTGTTGAGCCGAGGGCTACTGTGCCGCTTACGGGCCGAAGGCTTTTGGGCCGCTAATGGGCCGTAACCTGCTGGGCCGAGGGCTACTGTGCCGCTTACGGGCCGAAGGCTTTTGAACCACTGATGGGCCGAAGGCTTGCAGAGGGCCTTCTATTGGTGCTGCTGGGCTGAGCTGGGTTTGGGCTTGTTTTAATGGGCCGAATCGGATTCTGCCTCATCAACGCAGATTATAAAATGATACTCTTGTTAATTAATAAGAGGTTTATGTTATATATATATATATATAGAAGATTAATGACACTTAATTTGTTAAGTATACTCGAGTTCTCTCATCAGTCATCACTGCAAAAAGCACACAAGTAAGATTTTCTACCCCTAAGATGGTACTTTAAAACTTGTGTACCTTCCGAAAATGTGTAGGAAAATCAAATTTTCAACAATCTGATTATTTTCGCAACAGTTTTAAATACTGTCATAACGTTTATGGACATATAGGCATACGGACATGAAAAAATAAGAACGCTATGAACTGGAAGTAGAAACTATGAACCGAGGGTAGACTAAAGGAACACACACACACATATATATATATATATATATATATGATTAACAAGGTTAAGAAAACCATAGCAAATCTAATTGTCATTAATTTTGATGGATATCAGCAGGTTTAGAAGATGAATTAAATCAGAACCGAGGACAATAAAAATCGATAACTTTTCTTGTGGGTAGTAATTGTCAATAGGAAATCCCACTCCCTTCCAGCCCTACTCGATCGCTACAGTCCCTCCGGGGCTACATGCACCTTTACCAACCTCTGCACCATATGTGGGGTGCAACCTCATTTTTTATTTTTTTATTTTTTTGAAATTTGTTAAGGTTGGGTACATCATGTCTAACATGTTTGTATAAAATGATTTTAGATTAGATGACTCAAAATAATTTAAAAAATTAAAAATCGAGCTCTAATTAACAATGAAAAATATCTTTTAATAGGTTGAGCTAAGTAAAAAAGAGTTTTGTTTTTAATTTTTTAAGAACCATATGTCAAATTATACGAACATGTCAGACACAATAGGACTGACCTTAAAAAATTCAAAAAATAAGAAAAATAGGTGCACCCCATGCACTGCAGCACAACTAGTACTCATTTTTTGAAGAGAACAACTTGTTTCACCGTCAGGGGCTATTACGTCTTCTGGAGGTGCTTCTATTTAAAAAAAAAATTATCGACCTCATGATGTCCTACATGGTCTATTATTTTGTATTGTTCATTTAGGATCGATTTTTTATTTTTCATCTTTTTTTAGGTCGTGCGATCTAAGATAAGACTGTATAACCATATAGGGTGGGTTGGGACTAGAAAAAAAATTAAAAAAAATTAAAATAAAATCACCACCAAATAATGTAATACCCCCTGACGGTGCAACAAAGTTTTCTCTTTTTGAAAACTATCATATTTTTCAAATCATGATAACTAGGCATTTAATAATATGAAAATTTATCATGACTTTTCTTCTATTTTGATCTTTACCATGAAATTGTGTTCAGAGTCATGCAACTAAACATCCCATTAACCACAAAAGGAAAAGAACAATACTTGTTATAATACCTATCGATATCCCAGTTACAATCACCATCCGATCGTACAATCCAACGGTGCAAATTTGCTGCACCTTCTGCTGATCCATCAGCGAATGCACTCCCTTTGATCTTACGATCAGACGGCGATTGCGAAAAAGCACTATCACGTAAGCTGGCTTCCTTCGCAAGTAACACCTCGCCTCACAAGAGAAGAGAGAGAGAGACCAAGAAAAAGAGAGAGAGAGGTGATCTGAGAGAAGCTCTCCACCTCCTCTCATGTCGTGAACTCTCGGCAACGCCCAGGAAGAGTCAGCAGAAGACAAGACAGAGCAGGGAGGGCGACTGGTTGGTGTGCCTCGCGTCTTCTTCGGTCAGTGAGCCATGGAGGTACTCAGGTACGTGCTTCAGCTGTTCACTTTGCGTGGTTTCGTGTTTCCTAGGGTTTTCATTGTGTCTGGTTCGTCTATGAAACGTCAAACGCAGTGTGTCTCTGTAGTATTTTATGTCAAACCAAATGGCCCCTATGAAACCATGCTCTGGAACTCTTATCATCTTGGATTTTGATCATGATGATCTTAGACTCAAACCTGGACTCATAGCATAAAGAATTGATGATGATGTATTTTACTGATTTCATTAGGTCCCCCACTTTTTGATCCATATTTGTTAATCGATCTTTGATTAAGAGGTTTGACGTAAAATGCCATAAAACACATTCCTTAATTTCCCTCACAACAGCACTTAAGTTTTTCATGCCTGAAAAACTATGCCACTGTGATGCTATACTTCTCTGGATGTTGCTTAATTTCCGTGTGTTATTTCATGCTTTATGGCTTTTATGTTGCATGTTCCTGCCAAGGGTTGTAAATGGTCCTGACATGGGTAGACTCATACCCAAAATGATTATAGCCAGACCTGATACCTGGACCGGACCCAATAAACTGGTCGTATAATTAAACGGATAACTGGGTCGATTCTCGGGTCTACTAATTTCTTTGGCATTAGAATAATGAAGAATTCATTTAGGTAAAAAATACGCTTGATTTAAGACCCAGATTTTGAAATTTTACTCTTGAATTTACGCAATGTACAACAACAGCACTCTTATTAGATAGATGGGTATACCCAAATCCTCCAAAGGGTTCCATTAACGGGTCTAGATCCATTTTGACAGCTCTATTCCTGCATGAGAGATTTTTGGGTGGTTTTGGTTGTTGTTGTTGAGCTTGTGTGTTCCTGTGGTTTGATGTATCTGGCTGATATTTTGTTTATTAGGCAAGCGCAGCTGGACTTCTGGATCTTGCTGTGGTTAGCGATGGGACAAGTAATGAGACTGGACTCATGCCGTCGAGCATCTAGACGTGAGTACCTTTTGTTGCTTGGTTGTTTTCCTTTTAGATTAATTATTTTAGCAGAAGAGATTGATTATTTGTTACTGTCTCGGTGATTTAATTCTGAGGCGGTATTCTGGTTCTGTTTTCTTGTCCAGTGCCTTTGATTTGTCTTGCCACAGTCATTTTTATTTCTGCGTGCTTGAATTTCGATAATTTATGTTGGTTCCAGTGTATATGGCAACTCGAGAGAGAGGTGAATTGGGTATTAAAAATATTGGCTTTTGAAAATACAAAGTAATAAAATTTAAAGCGCAATAGGAACTAGTGGAAATCAAGTGAATAAGCACACACAAAAGACAGACAATTTTATAGTGGTTCGTCAAATGAATTGGACCTATGTCCACTTCTCTACACCCAAGATGGCTTGAAGTCACCACACACACTCCACCAAATTACAAGCAAGAGAAACAGAAGAAAAGGTGGAGAAAAGAAGAAGCTCGATGATGAATTCGATGTCACAAGCTCTCTCCTAAGTGTGGCTTCTATGGAGCACTTGAGAAGAGCTTATCTCTCTTGCATTCTCTCTCTTTTCTTCACTCCTAGGATTATTTCACTCTTAGAAATAGTCCTCAAACACCTCTTACTTTAGTGGCGGGCTTCAATAGGTGAGAGATTCCTTTTATAGAGTCTTCAAATCCATAGAGCCTTTAGTGGTACGTGTAGCTCTAACGGGCAAACTTGGTTCTTACGCAACTTAAAAAGTTAGAAATCGGTCGGCTATTTCGACGGATCGGTCAACCGTTGGTAATCAAAAAACTAAGGTAAGTCTTGCGTATGTAACCTACATTGAATTGGTCGACCGATCCAATGGAATCGATCGACCGTTTAGGGGTTCCTAGAGAGCCTATTTCGGGCTGAAAATCTTGACATGAATGGTTGACCGTTTAGGCATTTTGGTCGATCATTTGCCCTAGGTTTAGATGTTATAAACATAAAACTTGACAACTTTAAGTTGCACATACCTTAACTAATTTTTGAGGCTTGAATAAATCATGAACACACTTTTAAACTAACTAGAATCATCATCATTAGGAGACACATGATTAGAAGATTAAAGTGTGATTTTGCTATCATTAAAACTAGGAGCAATATACAACAATTTAATTTGTCTATGAACTGAAGACATGGGTACCTTGTAAACAATTGTTCTTGTTTAGGTATGTATTTGCAAAATCATTTCATGTTACCATTGCTTCCAATTAGAAGTTAGGCCAAACATGCTCTCTCCATTAGAAGATGCGCCAAATCCTCTCTCTCTCTCTCTCTCTCCATGCTTTCCGATGGCTCAAGGTCCATGTTGGTGACGAGGAACAGGAAGAGCTGGCCTTTCCTTTACTTTAGAGAGTTTGGAGGGACTAAAACAACCTTAACACATTCCTTTGGAAATATGGCTATGCATTCACAATCTTAGTTCGAAGTACTTATGTATGTCAAGGAACCATGTTACTTCTCAGTCTATATGAGATGGGCCGGATTGCAAGCAAATGACCTCATTTGTTACTAAACATTCACAAATCAACACATCAAGTTTTATGAATGCTAATGCTTCACCAAGAGGAGACTAGATAGGAGAGCAAGTCATTATGTAACATGATAGAATTCCATGAATGATGGTGACCATGAGACTTTCACAAGTTGAGGTTGAGCTATGACCATGATTGCCATCCTACATACTCGTGCATGTGCACCATGTGCTTTGTCTTTTTTTGAACAATAAGATACTGCCAAACATCTAGGGACGACAAAGATAAACATACATATGACAAACAAGAAAGGAGGAAGAAAACATAAGTAGACCACCAGGGTACAAACATAGCGGTTGAAAACACAAACACAATACAGATGGAAGATCGCTGCCAAAGAACCATTAGGCACAAAAGAGACTGAGTGGAGGCAAGGCTCGCTTGGGGAGGAGATCTCCTCTCCTCAGTAGCCTTGGGTAGGCCGCTGAACAAGGTTGCAACTTCACATGCAGTAGAGGCTGGAAGTGCTCGGAAACATACGTCGACAAGAGACATACAGATGGAGCTTGGATACTCGAGCATCTTCAAAGGATACCAAGACCCCAAAGACGGGATATTCCCAAAGCCGACAACCACTAGCAACTCGTCGAAGACATCAATGGGATCCGAGGCAAAAAAGGATTGCCCGTAAGAGGATGGGAGCACCACAAAAAATAAGGAGAATAATAAGGGAACAGGGAGGAAGACATACATAGAAGGCAATTTAATGGAAAGTCGAGCTCTAGCGTATGAAGACAATGGAGAAAGCCCCGTCAGGGGGACAAAATGGTAGGTAGAAACCTACCCCAACAAAAGAAGGGGAGAGGTGATGGAGACGGATGGGTAAGGAGAAGGAGGCGGATGGCACAAACAAAGTGGAGGGAACAAGGAAACCTAAGGGGGGGAGAACAGACAATCATGAACCTGATGATAGGCATAAACAAAAGAAAAGAACAAAGAAACCAAAGGGGAGAGATCAGAGGATCAAAGACTTGATGAGGGGGAGGGGGGCAAGGGGGAGTTCCGGAGGAAGCTCCCCCTGCCCAGATCATTGCCAACAAGAGACTGACCGTCAAAGATAGCAACAAATCTACTGGATCCGACAAAGAAGACAGCAGTTAGGGGTGGGGAGGGAGAGCACACACGTGCTCCCACCTACCACCCCTGCAAGGTAAGAAAGGGGTTACACCACTATGCGCTTTGTCACACAGAAAAACTATCCTTTATAATGATTACATAACCATCATGGTCGAAGTGAAGAAAGGAAAGCCGGGGTTTGAAAAGGCTATGTGGATTATGGAAGAGAAGGAAGCATTAGTGAATACTCTGAGAGATAAGTTTGATGTGCCTTTCATTTCCTCGCAAGGTAGCATTTGCAATTAACGGAGGTTAGTTCCAGGGTAACACTGCAAAGTTGAGTTATCAATAAAAAAAAAAAAGATTATTTCGATATTGATCTCTATAAATATAGTGAGTTCGAAATAAGTCCTTGCATTTTGTATATGTTGATTTTAGTCCTTATATACTTGAGCTTTTTAGTTTCTAATCCCTATCGTTTGCTTTTGTTAATTTTTCTTAGCTCTACCATAGTTAAGCATGAGTTTAAATTTAATTCACTTTTATACCCCTACGTAAATTTTGATTTACTTGCTGTACAAACAATCAGTGCAACGAAAAAAAAAAGTTGATTCTTTTAGGTCGTCCCAAATATACTCACATGTTTGTACAACCTGATCTCCATTCGGGTGATCTAAAAAAATCTAAAAAATTGAAAATCATTATTGAGTTTGACCCATTGAGGTCATTTTTTACTACCCATTGAGGCTCGGCTTTTTATTTTTAGACTTATTTCAAGTATTTTCATCTATTTTAACATTGGTTTAAAAAATATTCTGAGTATTTGCTTCTTTTAAATGATTCTTAATTGAAAAGATTTATTACTAAATTATATAAAGTTTATAGAGACTATTATCTATAAGGACTTATTTCTAATTCACTGTGTTTATAGAGATCGATATCCAAAAAGCCCAAAAAAATTAAGTGTGGTATACATCCAAGAACCTTAGTACCAGCAGGAGCGTGTAGAGTTGGTTGACAAATTATGTGCCTCCCATCCAAGTGCTTCAAAGTGTTAACCACTTTCTCTGAACTTTCATATTTGGTGTATGGAGATTGTACATCGATCCATGCGCTAGTTTACCCATGAAATTAGAACTTTGTCTCCTCATGCATGTTTGCCCTTTAGTGGTTCCTTTTACTAAATTTATCATTGGTAATATTCACTTTTCATCTTGAAGTTCAAAAAATGAGTGGTTGTAGCTTCTGAATAAAATGAGAGAACCTGATGATTGGCAAGAAACCCCGACTAAGCTTTCTACGCGTCTGTGGTGCACTTTTTTAAGCACACGATCTTAAGGCCGTGTTTGACGTAGCTTCTATTTGGAAGCACTTTTGCATTTTCATTTAGTTATTTTTTATAGAAGTCATTAGAAGTCTTACAGGTTTGTCTGGGATTTCGTTTGTTATTTGACCTGGACAATGGATAGCATTTGGTTTTCACTGTAGGCTCTGTGTGAAGTATGATCCAAATGCTTATGCTTCTGACATTCCTATGTGCTGTTCTCAAATAGTTTTACACAGAACATTGGTGTAGGTCTTCGGTCAGGAATGTGTTGGGACATACTAGATTCTCAAGTGAAGTTTGTATAAACTGGGCTTTATTTCTCTCACCCCTTGCTACCAGTGTTTTGTGTGTTTTGGGACGATTGTTCAATCTTGTCTATGCAGAAATATGATTATTTGTTCGAGAGAACTGGGAGGGTCGGAAGCTTTTACCTTCAGTCCAAAGTCTAGCGAGCTAAGGAATGCGTGGAAGCTGTATACGGACGAGATTAAGAGCTTGGGTGGAAGCTGGACGAGAGATGCTTACAGTGTTGACATACACAATTTTTGGACCTAAAGGTTCTCTGTAAGATTTAGGGTTAGGAACCCAATATTTGGTTGGGTCTAACGGTTATGAATTAAAACACAAAAAATCCAGCATCTTTCTTCTTGCTTCAGGAATCCATGGATCGTGACGAGCGTTGTAATGCAGCTTTCCAATTTCGTCACCTTACAAAATCAGAAATAAGGTGGGTTTAGCATAACTTTTAATTGAAAGCCACGTCTTGCTTCCTCTTATAACATGAAAAAAGATGGATAAAAATTATTATAATTAATTTAAGGTTGTTATGAGAATCATATCCCCCCTCCCCTAACAATTACCCTTTTTCTTCATTTTAAGAAGCTCCAAATGGTACCTTATGGTTGAAAGCAAAAAATAAAATAAACTAGATGTCATGAAAGTAACTTCCAACACCTACTTTTTTCTCATAAAATAACTAGATAAAAAGTAAGTCTAGTGCTTCCAATTGGAGGCTATGCCGAATGCACTAGACAGACTTCTTTCATAAGTGATTCCTCAGTAATCTTTAAGGCTAACCTTCTAATGAGATTCCCAATGGCCACCTTGTTCCAACAATCGTTTCAGAGCCAGTCATTGCATCTCAATGTAGACCAAAGCTGCGTGTTCTAAGATCTTGGAAGATTTGGAAAGGTGGCTTCCCCCCATGCCACTATATGTGGTAACAGGTGTTGATGCCGATTGGTGCCACCCACCATTCCCCACGAATTTCAGCATCAAAGGTATCACTACAGAATCCCCTGGCATCCAAATTTATGAGGAAATGGGCGGTGATAAAAGGCAATGGTGGAGAACAGAGAATCCAAAGGCAAGAGTAGTCAAGAATGATGAACAAATGAGATCGAGTTTTAGGCCCCCGATGGACCAGATCTGTTCCCTTTGGGGGGTATGGTGGATCCGCAAGGGAGGCGAGATCAGGCTTTCCAAAAGATAAATATGTATAGATTCTCTGTAAGTAACTGTTGCAAATTTCTACTTATAAAATACATAAAGATTAGTGTGGACGGTAAGTTAATGCAATTAGGTAGGTCTGTGATTGTTATAAATGGGTGAAAAATAAGAGTTGTGCATAAGATATAATTCACAGCTACGATGAATGAAAGAAAAATGGACAATTGAATACATGGATTCAAAAATGTCTAACTTATCCTTGCCTGAAATTATCCAAAGACAAATAATTTCCTTAATTTACGAACTTTATCCTTGCATCACCTTCAAGTTTCAAACATGATGGATAAATGGACGTTCGGGTAAAGTTTATATCCTATTTACAAGCAAAGGTAAAAGTTGGGTCTAGATCCAATGGCTCCACAAAATTCACATTGTGGCTATTGTGATAAGTTAACACCTTGTTATGCGGTGCAAGGCAAGTAAAACAATCGAGTAAAATGTCACTGTCTAGACAAGAATAGTAATAATCCTTAAATATTTATATTAAGGATCGTAATAAAGCAGTTACTTTCCAGAATTATGGGGTCTAAAGTTTCTCCTCTTTCCATGAACACTTTCCAAGTTTCATCATAAGCACAGGCTAAATGAGAAATTTACCAGAAAATTGTCATTTTATGTAACACAAGCCAGCTTGCTTGTTAATTCAAGAGTAGCCTTTAGAAGACTAAAATTGAAGAGTCTCCCACCCTCAAAAGGTGACTTCGTTGCGTGCTCTCTTTCTTGAAGCAAGCATCAATTCTTAAGCAATCAGGCAGCCTGCTTTCTATGAATGGACTGGACTAGAGAGTTACATGAATGGCACATGTATCTAATATACAACTGCCTCCAATACACATCATGCGTCTGCTCTCCCTTCCACGATGAACCTTCCAGTCAAGGTCAGCTGCAGAGAAGTTCAGAAAGGAGATATAAGTTCAAGATTCGTACGAGTTTGAACCACTAAAGTGATAATCAAGCAAATCAATTTTCATGAAATGAATGACACCCAGCTACAACTGTAAGATGCTCATCAATTAGAAGTTAAGTCTCAATTGAATCCCCCTTTTTGCAATCAAGCCCTCTAACTTGAATTTTAACGGTCATGTACTTCAACTCTTTATAGTATGATACTTTCAAAAAACAAAAAACAAAAAACTCTTTATAGCATGATACTTTTCCTTGCCTCATTTTATTAAGAATGAAATGGGCTTCTTTCACTATCATTCACTATCCATTCTTGGGAAATTTTTCCCAAAGCAAACCAACACAAGTGGGTGACAGAAACCAAACTGAGTTCGGTTTAATTTGGTTTGGCTTGGTTTGAACTGTTGGGCACAGGCTCAGGGCTGAGTGCACTTGATCCAACCATAAGTGCATGCAATGGTAGCGACAGCTCAAAAGGAAGGGGATGAGGATCTTTTATAGATTACCCACCACTGCCCTTTCTTGTTTTCCTGATATGGCATTAAACAAAGGCCTCCAATGCCCAGCAAGCAGAGTCCACCTGCCAGTGTGACGTGGGGAGTGGTTGCATGCAAAGCTGTCACATGACCATGTCGTGCATGTTCCATGTGGACATGCACCCTGTGCCCTCTAGGAGCTGGTGCGTGCGAGCATGCATCCTGCTAGCCTGCTGCCACTGGCACCAGGATCTTCACTCTTTAGTTGTTTAGTCCTGCATTGCAGAAGTGGGAAAAAAAAATAGGAGACAAGAGTTTTGTAAAGGGTGATCCCGAAGCTGACCCTTACTTGTGGCCCTCAACCCTGCCAGAGCCAAGTGGGTGTGTGACAATGGGCCTTGGCCCAAAGCAAGGTTAGCCCATATAAAGTTAAAAAATGTGCAATAAAAATGTATGGTTATATAAGTTTTACAATTCAATTTGAACAATTTGGTTCAGTTTCTGTAGTTTGAGACCTTGGGAACCAAAATAAATTGGAGTATGTCTCAAACTAAAATTTTGGTTTATTTTGGTTTGGTCTTTTAATTTGAACCAAATAGTGAACACCCCTAACAGATTGAGTAAAACAAGTTAACTAAAACAGTCAATCAAGTCTTAACGCATTTCTATTTACCTTGCTTATGCCATACCGAATAATTTCCACCTGCAACTGCTAGAAACCAGGATTGAACTTCATCATTGTCCCCTTCTCATACAACAAGAAAGCATCGCATTTATCATCTTTATAAATGAAACATGACGTGTCAAACTTAGAGAAAAAATGATGGTAAGTTGACAAATCATCATAACTTCCTAGCAACTCAAAAATAAAAATGCTTACATCAGGTGAACTGGGCCCCACACAGGAAGCATAGCTATTCAGTTCTTTGCAGCTCTGATTTCCTGGTCTAGCTAAACTCAGTGTATCACATTCATGTGACCTAAAGTTAACGAAAAGATAGATTAAGGCATATGAACCTTTTTTCTCATGCATGATGAAAGGGTGGAAAGCAAAACTGAAGAAATCTACGTGGAAATTTTGTTCATTTGGATTATTACGAACCTCTTCTTTTGGACTCCAACAAAATTTATCATCTCCACATGGTTGTCATGGTCATCTTAAACCATATCCGTAATTCTGGTGTGTGGTAGTGGCATGTGTACCTGTGTGACGAATAACACCAGCCTCTGTCATGATCTAAAAGCAAAAGTGGGTGGAAGCTATTGTCCATTTTCTTTCAACATCCAAATCATTTGCAATGTGCTCTCTGAAATTGCAAACAGATTGATTTTATAGGACTTTTTGCCGAAGAATGCTATGCACATTTCCACACATAAAAGGCAGCCCAGTACCACATGACTCCCGCCACTCTGGAATCTGGGAGGGTCAAGAGGCTGCTTCTGGATTTTAACCCGTGACCTCCTGATCACAATGGAGCACCCTATCGTTGCACAAAGGCACCTGCTTATCCACATTCCCGTGCATGAAAAGCAAAAAGAGATGGACATTTTTGTTCTTTCAGCAACGTTTCAGAAGCTATGGTACCTATTTGGCAGCCAAGGACGACAAGCACCCTATCTTTGTTATCCAACAAATTAAAGACAATCTCCTTTGTTCGGCTATCTATCAAACCATTCGCAGAGGTATATGCTGCTGAACTCCCCATTATCTTTGTTGGGGAATCTAAATTTATGTGGCTTTGGCACATAGCTAGGTAACCCTGGCATGCTGATGTATTGGTCTTCATGTGCACCAGGGAAATAAATTCAGGGTTTTCATCTAAACCAGTAATCTGCTTTGGAGATTTAGTCATTGAGTAATGGTAGCCTTCTACCTTCAAACTTTGATGACCTATGCTCCTACTATCGGCAGAGGTAAGCAATCCCTTGACAAGATCATAACTGTAGTAAGCAGAAAGGAGTAATATATAAACAATTTTGTTCTTGTCTATGCTTTTCATCTGCAGCAATTTTGCCTCCTTACTGGAATCTCCAGATTCAGAATATACAGAGGTGTCCACATCCGTTATTGTCATCTTTCTAAACACATTAAATAACTGTTTTAAGAAGACACGTCTAGAATACATAACAAATAAGTTTTGCCCCACTGAATAGTCCAATCTATGACCATCTTGAACCAAATAACCATGGGTAAACATTCCCAGGCAGAATGTAGAATGCCTTACAGCAATTCTCAACAATACCATGTAACAAAGGCACTCTCTGTGTAGAGTTTCTAACCTCATCAGCTCAAACATGCCGTAAGAGTGCCCTGCATTCACCTCTTGAGAGTAACCAGTGACCATGGAATTCCACAGAATACCATCTCTTGTTAACATATCATTAAGTGTTCTTCTTGCTCCATCCATGTCCCTGGATTTAGCGTACATGCCCACCAAATAATTCATTACATAGCCATCTGAAAGAAAGCCCAACTTTAAAACAGATGCATGTACCTGTTTCCCCAATTCAAGAGATGCTAAATTTGCACAGCCTCTAAGAATGTTGCAAAAAACGACCGGATTAGCACTGAATCCATTTCGATGCATCTGGCAAAAAAGTTTCATGGCTAACTTGCTGCATCTGTTCTGCACATAACCCAATATTAACATAGCATATGAATTTGAGTCCCAACATTTCATTCCATAGAAAGATCTGCTAGCATTTTCCATACTCCCAGATTTGACATAAAGATTTATTATTGCATTTCCAACAACAACATCTGACGTTTCAAAACCATGCTTTATGATATTGGAATGCAACTGCTGACCTATCCCCACTAACCTTAGATCAGCACAAGCACTAAGGATAGTGGAGAAACTGAACTCATCTGGAACAAATCCTGCTAGATACTCTCTCTCGAACAGCTGAAGTGCCTTCTCAGGCAATGAACTCCAACAATATCCAGCAAGCATAACATTCACTGGTACCAAACCATGTGGACTAGGGGCACTAGAGAACAACCTAGAAGTGCTATCAATATCCCCACATTTTGCATACATGTGGAGAAGAGAAGCTGCAAGGAAATCAGAGAATTCAAGACCAAGTTTGAATACAAGGGCATGCACCTGCTTGCCCTGATCAACAGCCCGCAGACCGGTACAAGCATTTACGACAGTGGTAACAGTGTATTGGTCCAACACCATTCCAGTCTCCCAACAAGATTGAAAAACCTTAAATGCTTCCCCAAACTGACCATTCTGAACATGCCCTGACATAATAGCAGTCCATGAAACTATGTCATGTACAGGCATCTCACTGAATATAAACCTTGCATCCTCCATTGACCCACAGTTAATATACATGGAAATCAAAGCATTGCTGACAGAAAGATAAGATTCATGTCCACTTCTCAGGATATGAGCATGTATTTGTCTGCCCTCTTCTTTTAGAAGACAAAGGTTAAGGACACATACTACTGCTCCTTGGCTCATATTTGAGTCTGATCTGAAAAGTTGCACTGCATGCTTCACAGCTTCAGATCGGCAATCATTGACATGATATCCCGAAATAATTAAGGATAACAAGAATGTATCTGGTTTTCTTACTCTCATGAAAAGCTTTCCAATGTCATCCACTTCCCCAGTCTTAGATAGCAATTTCACATGCTCGGCAACGACAAAATTATCACCATCCAATCCTATCTTAATTGAATATGCATGAAGGTTCCTACAAAAGTGCTGCATCACCAATGCAGATCCTGCACTGGCAACCACCCTCACAGTCACCAAATCCATAACAAAACCCATGCGGCACATGTCTTGGGAGAGCTCCATCGCCTTAGCAAACAAACCATTTTGAACATAACCAGAGATCATAGCATTCCAAGAGACGTGACACTTCACTGGGATTTCATAAAACAGCTTAAGTGCATCACCCACGACCCCGAATCTTGCATACATACTGATGAGCCCAACTTCCACAAAGCTATCAAATATCAACCCACCTTTCATAATGGCCGTGTGCACCTGAACTCCGAGCTCCAAAACCACGGAGTTCGAGCAACCCTTCAGAACCGAGGAGACGATGAAATGGTTTGGCTTCAACCCACTCCCATAGATTCTCTTGAGAAGCCCGAACGCCTCCACATGGAGACCACGGCTCACATACCCCGAGATTAGGGTGCACCAAGAGACCAAGTCTCTCAGAGGCATTTCGTCGAACAGCTTGTCACACTTATCCAAATGTCCGGCCTTTGCATACACGTTAAGCAGCACATTCGACACAAGGGGCTCCGACCCCAGCCCCGACTTCAGCAAGTGGGCATGCGCCATGCCGCTCATCACAGTGTCCCCGGACTTAATGCATCTCCTGAACAAACCCACGTACAGGCGGGCGGCCGAGGGCGGGAAGATGCTGTCGAGGGGGCCCAAGATGTCGAGCACGTCGGCCATCCTCCCGGCGCCCGGAGGCGACCGGGAAAGAAGAGTGGAGAACGCGAGCTTCCTGCGTTTGTGGATGGAGCTGGCATGGTGGGTGGAGGAGGAAGGGGCGCTGAAGAAACAGGCGGAGGCATTGAGGACGGATCTGAGCATAACAGTGGGGGCGGAAGCAAGCACGACGACGAAGGCGATGGTCTGGGGAGCGGCGGGGGCATGGTGGTGGTGGAAAAGACGGAGAAGGACGCCGTGGCCGGTGGGGATGGTGGAGGTTCATAACGGCGGCGGACCCATGACACAACCGGGAAGACGGGGAACGGTTCAGGTGGACGGCCACGACTCAGTGATCCCTGGCGCTTTTGGGAAGAGACCACTGTTGGCCCATCTTAAAACACAAATAGGCCCAACCCACTACCACTATTGGGAGTTGAGTAAATACTTGTCACACCACCGGGCGGTGCTGCGGCGGTGCATGTACACCACAAAAAAGAAAATAAGATTAAAAAAAAATTAAGGCCGGATCTCATATGACTTACATGTTCATTTAGCTTAATCTCCAAACATACAATCTAAAAGAAATCGCATAATTAAAAATATTAATATGGCCCATTAAGGATATTTTTAATGGAGGTTTGATTTCTTATTTTTTAGAATTTCTTTGACCATCTTAAATTTTTATTACTTTTGTTTTGTGATGTGCGTACGTCACCGTACAATGCAAGTATTACCCATGAAAGTTTGAATATAGATTCCAACTTACTGTACAGCGAACGAGGCAGAAAATTCGGACTGCTTAATATGAGATACCTGATCTTTAAAATTAGACGATGAATGTTAATTTCTATTTTATTTTATTTTCCTGAAAGAATTTGCTGAACTCAGGTAACAATTGAGCTGTCCAAGAGAACAGCTGTAGGAAAAGAGGCGACCTCACCCATGTGGATCCACTGCTCGGATTTGCATTAGCAGGATTGGACGGCTGCCAGCGCATGGTACCGCGCAGCACAATCAGTATCTTCCTTGGGGGTGTACGAGAATCTGGAACTAGTTTGTGGTGGGCCGATTAAAGCCTTATTTGGGGCAGAAGTACTTTTATACTTTTATTTAGTTATTTTTCGTGAAAATTATTAGATCTTAGAAATTATTTATGTAGTATTTTGTTTGTATTTTGACTTTCAACTAAAAATTATAAGGAAAAAACTTCTAAGAAAAAAAATGTAAGTTGTTATAAAATAATTGACTTTTATAACAAATTAAAATTAATTATAACATTTCTCTCTTAACTCATTCTATACCAAAAGTAACTTTCAAGTCGAAGTTTTACCAAGTACGCCATAAATTAAGCCAGGAAGCTCTTCTACCTGATTTGGCCTTGGATGAAGAAATTTGTTGAGGAAATTCCAACCAACTTGGAGTATAAATTAATGTAGCTTCTAGGGAAGGTTTATGGGCTGCGGACCTGTGATTCTAGTTAAGTCATGTAAGGTAGAGGAACGAGTGTATCATATTGGACAGCAGCTATTTGATGGTTCCTCTGTAAATATCCTTTGTTTACACAAAGTTGGTAGTGATCACCCAATTTTGAAGGTTAAATAGTTGACATTAATTGTTTTTTTTTCTTTTAAACTTTTGATTTACAAATAACTCTTCTTGATTTACAAATAAATCCCCACAATCTGTAAATGTGTTATATTTTCAATGGTTAAAATATAATTATGTGAAAAAAATATTGAATTTGAAGACTATGCATACCATCTTATCTTTATTAGGATAATTGTAAATAAAAAATGGGAGAAAAGAGGAGTGAGTTGGCTAGCTGCTCATTTTTCCCAGGATCCACCGGACACATATGGCATCTAAGATTTGAGGCTGCGAATAAGTTCCCTCTAACCCTACATAAAACTGATACACATACTAATTAATTAGCTCTAATCTAAGCCCAAGTTTGATCTTTTTGAGGTTTAAGCTCAATTAGATGGTAGTTAACATGATTAGACAACTTGATCATGTGATTGGGCAATCTGATTCTTGACTGGGTCCGGTCCAAGCATTGCCGAAAGCAAACTCATCAAGAGTAGTTCTCCCCCTCCCCCATGCCGGGATAGTGTATACAATTTTTAGTCTAACAGAAACCCAAAAAGGTAAAAGAAATATAAAAGTGAAAATATATGAATTTTATTTTCACAAGAAGAAAACCTCAAAAATAAACTTGACCCTGCTCGTATAATAATGAACAATTCCTCCTATTCCTTCTTCCAACCTCATTTTGATAGCAGAACAAGACAAAATAAAGAGGAGCCATCTGCAGAATAAGTCAGATGGATTTTAATTTGATAGACAAGATCAGTTATTCAACTCAGAATGATATATTCCCAAAATAAGTGGAACAAACCACTAAAGAATATAACATTTTGCTTTGTATTCTATCTTGTTGTTAAATCAAGATATCTATTAATTTAACATAAATAATCCAAAATGAATGACTTATAATAAATTATTTTCCTATCAAAATGGTGCCAAGAGAAGATATATAAACTAAATCCAAGTATCACTATTCTATTGTCCCCCGCACCAGTGAGGATGGCTAGGACACCTTTTCCATCATGACAAAATCAACCTATGCAATTGGCGCCCAATTGGGTGGATTTCTGTGCGCATTTCCCTCCTTCTGGAGGTATCTCTACAGTTGTTGGAAAATTTGAACCTTGGTCTCTTGACCGGGGGCAACCATGCCCATCCAGTAAGACATTTATTCAAATCTCGCTCTCAAAAAAAAACAGTCACAATACAAGTTTTCTCTTTATAATAAGAATTGATATCTCCTAATAGTACGATAGGATTGAGTCCGATCACCATAGAAAAGAGGAAAATTAAAAAAAAAATCTTATATTCCCATTAAACTAAACAGTTAGCCTCACTTTGTTTGCAGAATAAGTTATTACATAAGATCTACTGACGGAATGGCATATATCAGAATAAGAGATGTTTCGGTTTGATAGTTTTGTGGGACCTGCTGACAGAATAAAAAAAAAATAATAATTCTTAGGTCTAGAGTGAGATGACTTATTCTTCTTATTCTAGAGCCACTTTGATTGGAGAATAAGAGAAGAATAAGAAAGAATAAAAGGAGAATAAACTTAATTTAAATCTGACAAACGGAATGACTTATATCGGTGCAGAATAATTTATTCGGAGAATAAGAAGAATAAGCAATTCGATCCTAGACCCAATAATTACTTATCCTTCTTATTCTGCCAGTAGGTCCCACAGAATTATCAAAATTAAGCACCCCTTATTCTAGTATACGTTATTCCGAATAAATAATTTCAGAGTAACCTATTCTGCAATCAAATGGAGGCTGAATAAATTATTGTGTACCGGTATAAATCATTCCACTTGTCAAAATAAAATAAAATTTATTCTTCTCTTATTCAATCTTATTCTTTTCCTATTCTCCAATCAAAGTGGCGCTCAGGTGGTTCTTCCAGTCCCCTCTCTACACTGACTTGAGTCGGTCCAGTTGAAGCAGACCACGATTCCTACAATATAATATCTAGAACCAAAAATTGGCGGTCTTTCAACATCGGAGAAGGCCAGACGTGGGCACTTACTCGCTGGACCAGGTAATCCACTCCAACCTCTGACGAGGTCTTCTTCTCGGCGGAACGTCCCCATCCCTGTGGGGCCATGGCATACTGCCTCTGCCTCGATCGCGTCAACAAGTTGCGCGCCTCCTTGGCCGCTTCAACCACCTCTATTTCTCGAAGAACCCGTCATGGCGGTGCGCGCACTTTGTCCGTGGAATAGTGCCAGAATAACTAGTATAAAGATTTTATTCTGATTTGGTTGAAGGTATATTTAATTCTTCTAATTCTTCAACTCTCTAAATCTATCTGGAATAGTTATTTTTTTCAATTCTCTCAATTTTATTTTTTATTTTACTCTTTATTTTATTTATTCTTATCAAATCACTTGAAATAGCACAGTATAATTCTCTTTATTTTAGGTGGACTATCAAATCAAAATATCTCTTATTCTGATTTAAGAAATCTCTCTAACCTTATTTTGGTTTAAGCCTCAAAGATCAGGGAGCGCGTGCGAGGCGGCATTCCCTTCTTCCTTCTCCGGAGCGCGTACGTTACCCCCTTCCCAGCCACACCATTGTTGATACATGTATATAAGCTTCCCTCCCTCACCAACAAGTACGACTCCATTAGCACCTCCATCGAATGCTTGACACCGCCAGCAATGGACTCATGTGTTCAACCCATACTGGAGTTGCTCCTCTCTCCCCTGCGCGAGGCCGCCACCCGGGAGCTCTCCTATATCGCAGCTCGGGAAGACAACACCCAGAAGCTGGTGGAAGAGATGACCCTTCTGAAGGATGCGAGAGACGACCTCAGGACGAGGGTCGAAGTCGCGGAAGGGCAGCAGTCCCTGGCGAGGACTCACCGGGTGGACCGGTGGCTGCAGAGGGTGGACGACCTCGAAGCCGAAGCTGCCGCCTTTGAGGAAGACGCACGCCAGAAGGGCGCGCCACCCCTCGAAAGCTGCTCTCCGGGCTGCTGCTGGTCGAGCTACACGCTCGGCAAGAGGGCCGCGAAGCTGCTGGCCGCTGTGCGGGCGCTGAAGAGCGAGGGGTCCTTCGACAATGTCGCCGAGAAGCCGCCCCCGGAGCAGGTCCAAAGGATGCCCAGCACCAGCACCGTGGGGATGGACTCCATGATGGAGACGCTGCGGGGACTCCTCAGCGACCAAGGCGCCGGCGCCATCGGTGTGTACGGGCCGGGTGGCTCCGGGAAGACCACCTTGCTGCGCAAGCTCAACAACGAGCTGCGATCCGCAGCAGAGTGGGATTTTAACCTGGTGATCCTTATCGTGGTCTCCAATGGCGATCCGGACGCCGCCGGCGACGCCAGCGTCGACAGGCTACAGCAGGAGATCGGGGAGAGGCTGGAGCTGCCGTGGCAGGAGAACGAGAACCGGCAGTCCCGGGCTGCGAAGGTCTTCCGAACCCTGGAGAGCAAGAGGTTCGTGCTGCTTCTGGACGACCTGTGGAAGCCAATCGACCTCGAGCTCGCGGGAGTTCCTCTCCCCAGCAGGAGGAACCGCTGTAAGGTGATCTTGACGACGAGGTCCGAAGGGCTGTGCAGCGAGATGGGTGCCCACCACAAGGTGGAGGTGAAGTGCCTGGGAGCAGAGGCGGCGTGGGAGCTGTTCACCCAGAACGCGGAGCTGGAGGCGGCGAGCTCGCACCCGCAGGTGCTTCACCTCGCCAGGGACGTCGTCGCGGAGTGCGGCGGCCTCCCCCTCGCGCTCATCGTCGTCGGCCGGGCGCTGGCGAGCAGGAAGAGCGTCCAGCAGTGGAAGCATGCGCTCACATCTCTGCAGAAATGGCCGCCCGAGATTCCAGGAGTGGCGGAGAAGGTGCTCTCCCGCCTAAGATTTAGCTACGATAACCTCCAAAGCGACACTTTGCGATCCTGCTTCCTCTACTGCGCCCTCTTCCCCGAGGACTACTCCATCAAGAAGAAGGCTTTGGTGGATTACTGGCTTGGCCAAGGGTTCCTCGACGAGTACGACGACGACGACATCGAGGAAGCTCGCAACAAGGGGTATGATCTGATCGGGGAGCTCCAATCCATGTGCTTGTTGGAGGATGGCGACGACCCGCAATCGCAGGTGAAGATGCACGATGTGATCCGCGACATGGCTCTGTGGATTGCGTCGGAGGAGGGCAGGAAGAAGAACAGGTTTCTGGTGCATGCGGGTGCAGCTGGATCAAAGGAGATGGTCGATGCTGGGAAGTGGGCAGAGGCTGAGAGGATAGCCATGATGAAGGCTAAAGCATTTGTGCTGGCAGAGATGGAGACACCCACCTGTCCAGCTCTGTTAACCTTGCTGCTGCAGGGGAACTGGGGGATACACAGGGTCCCAGATGGCTTCTTCAGCTCCATGCCCGTCCTTAGAGTGCTGGATCTGTCCAATACTCGCATCTCCATGCTCCCAGTGGCGATTGGCCTTCTGGGTGAGCTGCAGTACTTAAATCTATCTGGTACAGGTATCAACTTCTTACCGGATGACCTTGGAAACCTGAAGAAGTTGAGGCAGCTCGATCTGAGCCGCACAAATCATCTTGGAAGCATCCCCAGCCGTGCGATGCTGGGGCTGTCAAGACTGCAGGTGTTGAATGTGTTCAAGAGCAGCTACGGAAGCTGGAAAAAGACAGGATCTGGGGATGCTCACAGCAGTGAGATTAGTCTTGAGGACCTGGAGAGCATGAAACAACTAAGGATTCTTGGGATTTCTATACACTCTGGCTCCTCCTACAACAGGTATCTGAGATCTGACGTACTGCCAGGACTAACCCAATGTCTATATTTGAAGCGCTGCCATGGCTTGGCCTCCATGAATGTGGCAAGTTTTGGGAATATGAGGAGTCTAAAGAAGCTTCATGTGGACGACCTCGGACAGTTGGAAGAACTCGTGATGGGTGAAGAAATTGAGCAGGAGAATGGGCCCCTTTCAACATTGGAGACACTTGTCCTAACAGGTCTCGAGAGATCACAAATCACAAGTGAGGTGTTTTTGCCTCGAGTGGGGCTTTGGAGCCTTCGTTGTTTGGACATCAGCTTTTGTCACAGTGTGGAGAACATCACATGGGTGCTGAAGCTCCAATGTCTGGAAGAAATTTCTGTTAGCTTCTGTGATGGAATGGAGCAGATCATAGACTGCGCAGATGAAGAGGAGGAAGAAGTCTCCATCAGCTTCCCCAAGCTCAAGACACTAAAGCTTAGCTGCCTGAAGAATTTAAAGAGTATTTGTGGGCATGTGCTACAGTTCCCTTCCCTGAAATCTCTTTATGTGAGCGGCTGTCAGAAGCTAAACAAGCTTCCACTTGGGGCTCAAAGTGGGAAAATTTTGAAGGAGATACGTGGGGAAGAAGAATGGTGGGATGGATTGGAGTGGGAGAACGGGGACATTAGGTGCAACTTTCTCCCTTATTTTAAACTGCTAAAATGAAGAGAGACCCATTGCCCTCAAAATAGAACAAAGTCCTAAACGACATAGTTGGGAAAGCGAGAGGAGGATATCTTGGCGTGTGAATGCAGACTGAGCATTATATTAATCAAGCATGTGTATACTTGAAAATTATGTTCATCCTAGGGGCCGGAAGACATTGTTTGATTTTTTATTTTATTTTTTTACTTTTTGTTCATCCTAATTAGGGAAGACATTGTTTGATTTTTATTTTATTTATTTATTTTGCCTCTGCAGCTGTTGTTCTTTATCTCATTCTAGTCTGATGAATAATTGGTAAGCATGGGCTTAATAATTAAGATCTCACAGTCTACTTAGAACCAAATGGAAGTGTGTGTATCAAATAATCCTCGTATATCATCTGCAAATATGAACTTTTAATAAATAATGGAAATTTCATGGCCAGAACCAATTCTTGCTTACAACTAGCTAACCCAGAGTCTTGCCTCGATAATTTGATGTCATGTGACAAGCTTCTATCGGTGATGCTCCCTAACGATAGAAATTGCAAGCAAGTTCATGGAACCGACTTATCATGTGCATTTGCAAGTTCACAATTAACGGGAAGCAACGGGCAAAGATGGTCAAAACGATTAACTCTAGCGTTCTTTAGTTGTTATTCGAAGTTTATTTAGAAGGGACAAATCTTGTGGACCGAAAAGAATATGATGGACGATGATGGATCCTCTAGTGAACGCCAGGCTCCCAAGAAGACCATCTGATGGACGATGATGCCTTATAAATGGTCTGGTTATTTGTATATATATTACATTTTCCGTTAATCCTTTCAGTTCTGCTTAAATAGTTGTGATAATCTTTCCCTTCTTGTTTACACAAAGGTAAATAAAATAACTAAGAGAACTAGATTACGAGGCAATCTAGAATGGAGATAGTATATATATATACGTCACATCAACTATATGAAGACTAAGGCATTATAAGAGATTAACAAGTGTAACGAATCAGATCAAATTTAATTTTAGTGCATAAACCATTATTCAGATTTTTGGGTCTTTGTCCATGTTTTATCTTTAGATCATATTTGAGAATGCAAATTGAGAGGGTCTACCTGCCAATGAAAGATAAGATGTTTGTAAAGGCCCTAAACCTAGGTAATACTCTTTGCACGTAATTATTATATTTTTTGACATTTTATCATGTCTTGGTCTCCGCATGATAAAATTGTTCATATAGAAGCCACCTTCATTTCAAATTCTTCTATATAACAAAATTCTTTATATAGTGAAAGAATCAACAAATTATTCCAATATGGATTTCTTGATGTTCTCAAACGAACCTTTAAATTATCCTGTAACTTTTTTAAAAAAATTGTGCACCTTAAGTGCAACCAAGGACATTTTCATCTTCTTTCTTCACAGTCTATTAATATTCTGTATGTTTTATGGATTCTGGTAGTCAATATCTTCCGGTTGACCGAAAAAACACGAACTGCTTTTCATCCTCATAGATGATAATTTCACCCTTGGCAAAAATGGTTAAAAATATTCCCATAATTTCATCCTCATAGATGATATATCTTGTTCTTATTCTACATAACTTTCCAAACACACCATTCCCATAATTCGACAAAAATATTCCTCACACGTATGCCTCCTTTGATTATCATGATCTCCACGTGAAAGGCATTTAAACTAGATGCATCCCCTCTAAATTTAAATGCAGATTATTCCTAATTATATTTAAGGGTGTATTTGGTTGTTGTATCAAACAGTTATATTAACAGCAATTTTAACATGCATTGGAATGAAAGAATTCGGTTATAAATTGCTATACTTGCAAGCTAACTATTATTCGTCACCAACCATTTCCGGTTACTCAAGCAAGGCATCTCTTCCCAAGCCCTTGTCATTTCCAGGATCGGCAGTTAACATAATTTTTAAAAATTATATTAAAATTAACTTTAACAAGAATCATATGATCAAATGATTAAATGACTTGCGAGGAGCATGACAAAGAGAGCATGATAAATTAATTAAGATCGAATCCATCATATCTGACATATCCATACAATCCAATCTTTGATCGGATGATTCAAAAAAATTAAAAAAATCAAAAATCAAATCCTAATCAGCAATGAAAAAACATTCTTAATGGACCAAGCTCAATAAAAAGGTGTTTGACTTTTATTTTTCAGATTTTCTTTTTAATGTCAAATAGAAGATTGGATTATATGGACATGTCAGGCATAATGGGTTTGACCATAAATTGTTTAAATTAAGAAAAAAAAAGGATTACACACCATGCGGTGCAGCAAGTATCACCCATATGAGTAATGCTTGCTGCAATGCCCTCAATGTTGCAAATGGGGGTATTGCAGCAAATAAAAAAAATGAATTTTTTTAGGTCGGGCCCAATGTGCCCAACCCATCCGTATAACTACAATGTAACATCTGATCGGACGATCTAAAAAAATTGAAAAATCAAAAATCATTATTGGGCTTAGCCCATTAATGGCATTTTTTATTTTTTAAAATTTTTTGAATCATTTGTTCGGCATTGCACTGTATGGAAGGGTAGGGTATGTCAGACCTGACCTAAAAAAGTTTTCCAAAATAAAATTAACTTGCTGCAATGCCCCCCTCTGTAGCACGGGAGTATACTCATGCTTGTTGCATGTCTCCACTAATTGCAACTGGGGCATTGCAATAGGTATACTAAAAAAAAATTAAAAATAGGTGAGCCCGATATGTTCTAGTCATTCGTACAGTGTAATGTTCGATCTGACTATCTAAAAGAAATTTAAAAAATCAAAAATTGAAATTAAAAAAGTCCTTAATAGGCCGAGTCCTAATGATTTTTTATTTTTTTATTTTTTTGGATCATCCTATCTCGAGCGTTGTGTTATTCGAATGGATAGGGGCATGTCAGTTTCAACCTAAAAAGATTCACAAAAAGTTATTTACCTAAGGTGGGCATTGGAGCATGTATTCCTCTATAAGAAATAATTGTTGCATTGCTTTAGGTGTAACAAGGATGATGTGGAACACACCTACCACATACATGCCTCCTTTGTGTCCTTGTAGCGCATTGATGATGCTAATGCACGCTAACGTCAGTGTACATGGGCGCCCCTAAAAAAAACTTTTTTTTTTACTTTTGCCTTAGAATTTCAGAAGCATGTGCGTACTCTCGAAAACATGTACAAGATTTCAGAAGCAGTGTTCCCGAGAGTATGAGAGTATGAATATGCTATGTTCTTGGAGCATGTACAAATTCTGAAAAGTATGTTCCTTCTCTCAGGAGTATGACATACTCTCCAAACCTTGTATATGTTTTCGAGGACACGAACATGCTCCCAAGGAGACAAACATGCTCTTCAGGCATAAACAATTTTTTTTCTTTTAGGAGCACCTATGTGCGCTGATGCGTACTTGCGCCGGTGCTATCATTGCACTATAGGACCACATGGGGGACATGTACGTGACGTGTCCAAGTTAGAGGTGCGTTCCACGTCACTCTTGCTGCATCTAAAGTGGTGCAGCAGCAAGAATTTCGCTTACTCCATATAAATATTGGGCCAACCTGCCGCGTGCTCCAAGTTTGGCCCAAGTGTTGGACGCGGGACGCGCCTGGCAACACGCACAGGTAACAGCCGCGCGGGTAACAGCAGCTGCTAAAAATCCCGGCGCAGTACCGCGTCCAGACTCCAGAGCCTGGCCTGGACTCGCATCCCTTGCAGGAGTTGTATATATAAAAAGAATAGAGATCCTCGGCAACTTACTCCGGCGAGCACTTGTCTACCTTGGAGCTGTTGAGGAGGACCAGAAGGGAGTGGAGAGGCCCCCTCCTCACCCAGCTCTACGTTACCATCCTGCGGAAAGGTTACTGGAGTCTCGTCGACACCTTTACCGACGGTTTAACGCCCATTGGCGACAGTTGGTTCGCCCTCCTGTTGCTGGCCTCGAGTGGTCTGCTGTCTCTCTCCGGCTCTCTCTTGTACTACTACTTGGACGTGGCGTGGGGGTCTAGCATCGCGGCAGCCGTCATCGATGGCGGCGGTGGGTTGCAGGCGCTGGGGCTGGCGGCGGAGCTCACCAGGGGGAGGAGGCTGCGGGGGGTCTTCCTCACATTCTTCTGCGGAGTTATTTGTGAAGCTGTCAAGCTAGCCTACGAGCTTTTGTTCAGATTGTTCATGCCAGAAGCAGCGCGGCTAGTGCTTGCCGTCTGCTACAGGAGCACGTTTGGGCTGCTGTACATGTTCAGAGTTGCGGCCTTCACTGTGTTCTATTACGATTGCGCAGCTGGGAGCCAAGGGTGGGAGAGCCAGTATTACACGAGTCTATGTTGATAGCGTCCTTTCTTAATCTTCTTGCTTACGCATGTACAGAGGAATTTGTTTAATTTCTCTCACCATCTGGGAGTGCAGTTGGGAATTAAATTTTCTGAGGCAGAATTGTGTAGAGTCACGATCACCTGCGATCTACAATTGGCCGAACGTGAAAGAAAAATGACGTGTTCATCTCAGACCCTTGCAAATGAGATTACACTAAACTTCAGACAATGAGATCTAGAAAATTCCTTTCTTCTTCTTTTTTTCTGAATTTTTTACTTTTTACTTTTTATAATATTTTAATATTATAAATAAATTTTCATAATGTAACTATTTATAAATAAATTCTCAAAGGCCCCTAAAACTAACAAATAAACTCCTCAGAATATTATAAATAAACTCCTAAAAAACTTATTCGTAAACAAAATTGCGATTGTGAGAGCTTAATTGCAGAACCTGGCGTTATCCCTTTCTCATACGGGGGGGCAGTTTATGAGAGGAAGGGAAGTAGAAGTTGAGGGTCAGAAGGGGAGAGGAGATCTCCTCTATAGTTGGATTAAAAAGACTTATTGGTATATATCAAAAATTTATAGGGGATAAAAACTAAAAATTCCTTTTTGTTTAGACTTCCATCTGAAAAGTCGAATTCTAAATTCACCTCATGGAAGGTGCCCATTACCTTTAACCATTGGAATGCAGGCTGGTTTGGAATTGAGTGGGCCCTTTATTGTCACACAAATTTAATGTTCCCACGACTAAGTTAACAGCCCCATTTGTTAAGGGTTAAGAAATTTTTAAAAAAAAAATCTGAAAAGATATAGAAAAGGAATGCAACAAAAATGCAATAAAAGGGTGTTACTTCCTCAGTCCAGTTTATTTGTTCAAACTGCTACTGTGATTCAATGAAGAAATCTACACCAAACCTAATAGAAAGAAAATAGAAGGGAGAACTATATTTTAGGATCTCCACTAATGACCTTCATTATGTCCACATTTATCATGTGTGGCCAAGATACAAACCACATTATTAGACCATATAATTTATGCGATTTTGAAATTTAATTTGTGAAAGCCAAATATGATCAATAAGAACAGGCATGCCAGAGTCAAACCGGTTACCCTCCATGTGAAGCTATCCTCCTCCACCTCTACATGCAATGCTGACATTGAGGTCGTGCAGCACCGAGACTTCGCCATATATAATGCCAAAGGCACGTGGTCCCCTGACGATAAAAAGAGACGACATGTGCATAGAGATCAACTAAATTTGGGCGCGGACCACCTAATTGCAAGCTTCATGGGGACTATAATTTTTAGAGAAGTGATTCAGTGAGATCGCACCATGCGGTCGAGTACTATAATTAAAAAACTTTTTTTATTTACCTCTCTTGATAAAAAAATGAAAAGAGTAAAGTTAAAAAAAATCTATTCACTTTAGCATTCGACTGCATGGTGCAATCAAATCCACTAAATCGGACCTTTAATTTTTAACGTCTAGGTATTACTTTTGAATAGTAGACTTGAGATAAAAGAGACGGTCAATTTTTTTTCCCTTCTCGCTGCACAGGGATTGATAAGTCTTCTGATCTCAATTTTATACAGTTGACACTAACTATTTAGAAGAAATTACTAAACTTGAGAACCACTTTTAACTCTGCATCCATACTTCTATGATTACATAACAAAAAAATGAAAGAAAAAAAATATAGAATTTTGACTGTCTACTTTGTCTCAAACCTGAGATACCTAGATGACACTTAAACATTAAGGAGTACAGTATAACCCTTGATGTAGACTGGATCTATTACGACCGGATTCCGAGGCTGGAACCCGAAGAAGTGGATCCGAAGCCGGTTCGGATCGGTGTCACTGAGGCCCGATGGGGATCCGGAAGGCCGAAGAGGCGGAGGCGAAGACGAGGGTCCGAAGGCCGAAGGGGGCTTCGGTCGGTGCAGGCTCGTCTCCGGGAAGTCGGGGCCGAAGCTCCTTCGGCGGGCGAAGGGGCGGCGCGGATGATGCTCCTTCTGGCTGTACTGTCGACGGGCGATGAAGCCGAAGCCGACGGTCGGAGGCCGGAAGGGTCTCGGACTCGGCTTGCTCTTGGATAGTGAGCCCAAAAGCTCTTTTCCGAACGCGGGGCCGAGTCTCCTGTCGCAGGGCAGCCGTCGCACGGCGTCGAGACCAAGGAGAGGAATCCGAGGTCGGCGGCCGAGACCGACTCGGGAAGGTCGGCGATGATTCGAACCGAGCCCCTGCAGGAGGGAAAGAAGAAGAAAGACCGGTCAGCAGGAGTCCCGGGATCTGGCCCTTAGGAACCCCCTCCGACGGTCAAGTTAGCTTCTGAAGATGATTCGATTCAGAAGGCAAGAAGTAGCGTTAATGCTATTTGGACCGTAGTCCTTAAGGGTCTCCGAGGCAAAGAGTTGCATACCTTTGACAATAATTAGCGGTGTATTTATAGCAGAGGATAGAGGTTGGTTAACGGTGGTAGCCGATATAGGACTATGTTTGGGCTTACTGGTAAACCGCCATAGTGCCTGATCCGCCACCGGAGTGAGCCAGACTCGGCTATCGGGCCGAAGGGGGTTGGGCCACTGATGGGCCGATGCCTGCTGGGCCTTGGGCTGCCGTGCTGTTCCCGGACCTTAGGCTAATGGGCTGCTGACGGGCCGAAGCCTGTTGGGCCAGGAGCGACGGTGCCGCTTATGGGGCCGAGGGCTGCTGGGCCGCAGATGGGCTGGAGGCTCCCGGAGGGCCTGATACTGCTGTTGTTGGGCTAAACGGGGTTTGGGCCTGCTCTAATGGGCCGAATCGGATTCTGCCTCATCACATAGCCCCCCACTCTTGTCTTTCTCAGCTCTGAGATGGCGAGAGTATAGCCCGAAGCTGCCAAAAGAATATCATAACAGGTGTCTCACCCGAAGCTCTGTTCTCTTTTTACTGGGAAGAGGGTGCCCTCGGTCGGCCGAGGGCTACGCGGTTGCTTCGTCCCCGCTCGGAGTGGCGACGAAGGCTTAGAGCTAAGAAGCCGAAGGGCCGAGCCCTCTGACTCGTGTCAGGCTCCATTAAATGGACGGGATGGCGCGTCGCCTCGCGAGGAAGCACGGGACACGCGTCGCGCATCCGGCCGCTCCGTCGAAAACACAAAAAGATCCTGACCGCTCACGGGTCGTGGATCGCCTCGACTCTCTGCCCGAGGCTTCACTCGGATTGCCGCCTCTCTCATCTTCAGCGCGCGGATCGGGACACGTGGCGCGTATCCGGGCGGTCAGCCGAAGGGTCGGAGCACCCTCGGCCGTTGATTGCTTCGCTGCAAGTCCCGGAGCCGGCCCGTCATCATTGCCGAAGGACGGTGCACGTGGCGGGCATCTGCGAGGGGACGAGCGGGACGATCTCGGCCGTTGGTTTCGGCGGGAGGCGCTCCGAGTGGGCTCTATAAATACAAGCCCTCAGCAGGGCACTGTTCTTCTTCCTGCTGCTGCGCTTGCATTTCCTCTGCGATCATCCAAGCTCTTCTTCCTTCTCCAGCGGAAAGCTAGCTTCCTGAAGGCTTCGTCCGAGCTTGCCGGCCATCGTGGGAAGGTCTCCATTCCTCGGAGTGCATCGCTGGTGGAGCTGGGAGGTTTGAGAAGCCGCACTCGGTTCAGGAGAGATTTCCTCCCCCTTCCTGCGAGTAAGCCCTAACTTTCCCCCTTCCCTTCGTGGCCTTATGGTCCGGGGTTCTTCCAGTGAGATTACTCCTTCGGACGAGGAGTATACTCCTTCCCACTCTCCGAGATCTCTTCTGTCAGATCCCCTCACCTCAGATTCCCCTGCCTCCGCGATGTCTGAAGGGTCCGAGGTTTCCGGAGCCGAGGTTTCCGGAGCCGAGGTTTCTGGGGCCGAGACCTCCGGGGCCGAGGCTTCCGGGGCTGAGTACGCCGAAGAGGTCCGGAACCCAGGCCAGGCTTCTACTTCGGGACGCCGTCATCCTGACATGGCTTCGGAAGCATCCTGCGCCCTTTCGGACGCAGAGGTTATGCGCCTTGTTTCTTACTTCCAGCTCCCTTCCTGGATGACGGTCCTTCGGCCTGACTCCGCCACCCGGGCTAACACTTTCCACCCGGGTTCCTTCTCTATTTATGTTGATAGCTTCGAGGCGGGTTTCCGTCTTCCACTCCCCACCTTCGTCATCAACCTTCTCAGCTTCTACGGGCTGGCCCCGTCTCAGCTTTTTCCCAACTCCTGGCGCACCGTATACGGCTTCTTGAGCGTCTTTGCTCATGTAAAGATCCGCCCTTCCATCAATGTCTTCCGTTATCTCTTCAAAATCCAAAGGCAGGGGAAGTCCGAGTGGTACTGTTTCATCCCTCGGGTCGGCCGAAGCGTATTCTCTGGGAAGCCTTCGTCTATCCATGGCTGGAAGAGGAAGTTCGTCTTCGTCTCCCTGCCGGAGAAAGAGGAGAGCGTGTGGCCCTTCCCTACTGAATGGGCGCCGCTAGCCGCAGGCCTCTCGGATCCTCCTGTCCTCACCCCAGTCCAGAGCACCCTCGTGGGTCGCATCCAGATGAGGGCCCCGTACAATGTCTGGGGGCTTCTCAGCGCGTCGGAGCGTCTGGTGAACGCCGGGGTATGGCCGGATCCTCGGTCCGATCCGGTGCGGGCCTTCCCCTACCTTCCTCCCGAGGAGACTCCGCGGGGCCGCGGAGGAAGGGTTGCCGCTCCTCTGGCCGAAGCTCTTCCGGCTGAGGATGCTGATGAAGTTTCGGCCGAGGGTAAGTCGGCTTTAAGTTTGTACTTGCTCATTGTTCTGTTTCTGACAGGCTCTTCTTGCTTGCAGCAATGGCCGATCTCGACGCCTCCTCGATCGGATATCCGACCAGCGCGGTCCGGGCCGGGCGCCGGCCCCGCAGGCGGCAGGCAGGTCCGGCCGAGGCGCTGGGGCTCCGAGGACCCGAGGCGGGGTTCCAAGGACTGCGGCCTCTACTTAGGGCCGTGCCGCTGCCGCCGCTCTCGAGAGGGAGCAAAAGTCCAAATTCGCCGCTCGAAGGGGCGGCCGAGTGTCGAAGCGCCCCCGGTTGGAAGGGACCGTGGACGCGGAGGAGGCTCCGCTGGTCAGGAGGAGTGCCGAGGCCCGAAGGGCCGCAAGGCTGGCGTCTCCTGAGGCGCCAAGGGGCGATTCCCCTCCGGCTGTTTCGGCCGGGGCCGGTGACGAAGGCGCCGGGTCGCAGGCGCCCCGGGCGCAGCGCAAGTGGTGGCGCCCCGAACCGGGGATTTACGAGGACGAGAGTATGAAAGACTCGCAGACGTGCCTCCGTCTGCTCCGCAGTCTTACTCTCCCTTCGGCCTTTGAAGGGCTGAAGCGCCATTCGGTCATCGACCTGGCGGCGATGAGCGCTCGGTTGTCGGTCCAGGTAATGAGCTTGAAGGTGCTTCAATCGAGCTTTCCTTAGCTTTCTCTTGATTTTTCTGTTTTCTGATCATTGTTTGCTTTCGGCCCGCAGGCTGCGGTGACGGGCAGCGTCCTGATGCACCATCAGGAGCAGCTCCGACTCCAGCTCCTGGAGGCCGAGAGGGAGTCAGACGGCTCGGGCGAGGGTACTTCGGTGGTGCCCGACATCGAGCCCTTAGTCGATGGGCTCGTAACCGCGAGTGCCCGAGCGCGGGCGTAGCTGGAGGAGAGGGCAGCTGAGGCCCGCGCTTCCGCCAAGGCCGAGGGGGAGCTCGCCGCGGCTCAGTCCGAGATCCGGGCCCTCAAGGTCCAGATTCAGGAGAAGGACTCCCGGCGGGCCTCGGAGAAGCGGCGACACGCCGAGGAGGTATCGGCGCTGAAGCAGGAGCTGGAGGAGGTGGCGGACATGGCCGTAGCTGATTACAAGGCCGGCCCGGACTTCACCGAAGAGATCATCCAGGCTCAACTGCTGGCTTCTTCCTCCGTCTTCGACCTCGGGTTGGCTGTCGCTCAGAGGGCCTGCCCGAGCGTCGATCTGACTGGGGTCGCCCTACCGAGGGGTGAGGAAGCCAAGGAGCTCCTGTCTTTGTGGCAGGGACTTATGGCCGAGAGGACCTCGACTCCTGCGCCGGATGATGAAGCTGCGCCCGCCGAGGGGGCCCCTGAGGAGGCCGCCGCTGAGGAGGCTGCCGCCCCTGAAGCGGTGCAGATCGTCGACTCTCCCTCTCCCTCTCCCTCTCCGGGACAAGCCGCGGCCGAGGCGGAGGAGGCCGAAGCCGAAGAATGACGCGGGGATCTGCCCCAGTTTCCGCTTCTTCTTCTGTAGTAAGCCCTCGGCTAAGGGTATGGCCGATTTTTGTACTTTCTTTTCTGTAAATATAAGGAATGTTTTCGGCTTTTACCTTGGTGTTTGTATATGATCGACCGAATGTGGCCCTTCAGAAGCCTGAGATCCTGTCATCGTTCGCTATAGCTTGTAAGGCCGAGACCCGATGTAGGTTCGGATAGAATGTCGCCATAGTACTCGGCTGGGGCCTTTACTAACGTGGTCCACATGATCCGAAGGGACATCTTACCGCTTCCGATGTATTTCGGGTGGCCGAAGCCACTCATGCTTCTGCTTGCGCGAACTTAGATATGCCCTGCCGCTTCCCGAACCGGTATACGTGGCCGGAACCACCTTCGGATCAAGGTATCGGCGGGCTTAGGAAGAATGCCATGTCGCTCCCGATACGGTTTGCATGGACTTAGAAAGAATACCATGCCGCTCCCGATACGGTTTGCATGGCCGAAGCCACTCCCGGTACGGTTTACACGGACTTAGAAAGAATACCATGCCGCTCCCGATACGGTTTGTATGGCCGAAGCCACTCCCGGTACGGTTTATACGGACTTGGAAAGAATACCATACCGCTCCCGATACGGTTTGCATGGCCGAAGCCACTCCCGGTACGGTTTACACGGACTTAAAAAGAATACCATGCCGCTCCCGATACGGTTTGTATGGACTTAGAAAGAATACCATGCCGCTTCCGATACGGTTTGCATGGCCGAAGCCACTCCCGGTACGGTTTACACGGACTTAGAAAGAATACCATGCCGCTCCCGATACGGTTTGTATGGCCGAAGCCACTCCCGGTACGGTTTACACGGACTTAGAAAGAATACCATGCCGCTCCCGATACGGTTTGCATGGCCGAAGCCACTCCCGGTACGGTTTACACGGACTTAGAAAGAATATCATGCCGCTCCCGATCCGGTTTGCATGGCCGAAGCCACTCCCGGTACGGTTTACACGGACTTAGAAAGAATATCATGCCGCTCCCGATACGGTTTGCATGGCCGAAGTCACTCCCGGTACGGTTTACACGGACTTAGAAAGAATATCATGCCGCTCCCGATACGGTTTGCATGGCCGAAGCCACTCCCGGTACGGTTTACACGGACTTAGAAAGAATTTCATGCCGCTCCCGATACGGTTTGCATGGTCGAAGCCACTCCCGGTACGGTTTACACGGACTTAGAAAGAATATCATGCCGCTCCCGATACGGTTTGCATGGCCGAAGCCACTCCCGGTACGGTTTACACGGACTTAGAAAGAATATCATGTTTCCTAATAAAAGAAGTCTTTATTCATACTCTTCGGCTGTAAGCCCGGGGAAAAAGTGACTTACACATAATAACGCCGAAGGCGCTCAACATTCCAGGTGCGAGGGAGAGGCTGGCCCGAAAGGGTCTCCAACCGATAAGCTCCACGCCTGATCACCTCCCTGACCCGATAGGGCCCCTCCCAGTTGGGGGCAAGTTTTCCTGAGGCTTCGGCTGGTTTGGAAGCATGAGCGTTCCTCAACACGAGGCTCCCTACTTCAAAGCATCGGGGCTTTACTCGAGTGTTGTGGTACTTCGCCATGCGCTGTTGATAAGCGGCCAGCCGGATACGAGCCTTGTCTCGGGTCTCTTCAATGAGGTCCAGGTGGTCTTTCAGTCCTTCTTCGTTGGCCTTCGGATCGTAAGCAACGACCCTGGGAGAGGGAAGGCCGACCTCCACCGGAATAACGGCCTCTATGCCATAGGCCATGCGAAAGGGAGTTTCGCCGGTGGGGGTTCGGCTTGTCGTCCGATAAGCCCATAGAACACTTGGAAGCTCCTCTACCCATCGGCCCTTAGCTTCGCCGAGGCGGGTTTTCAATCCCTGTAGGAGGCTTCGGTTAACGACTTCGACTTGGCCGTTTGCTCGAGGATGCGCCACCGAAGTGAATTTGTGGAGTATGCCGAAGCTGGCGCAGTTGTCGCTGAACCGCCGGCTGTCGAACTGCTTCCCATTGTCAGAAATGATAGCCCGAGGGATGCCGAACCGGCAAATGATGGACTTCCAGACGAAGTTCCAAGCATTGTTATCGGTTATTGCCGCGAGGGGTTCGGCTTCGACCCACTTAGTGAAATAATCTACCGCCACGATGAGGAATTTTCTCTGGCCGGTGGCGACGGGAAAAGGCCCCAGGAGGTCGATCCCCCACTGAGCGAAAGGCCAGGGGTCGGATAAGGGGGTAAGAAGGGCGGCTGCCTGGTGGATGAGGGAGCTATACCTCTGGCACTGGTCACAGCGCTGTACGAGGGCTAAAGCGTCCTCTCAGAGTGATGGCCACCAGTAGCCTTGCCTTAGAAGCTTGTGAGCCAAGGCCCTTCCTCCCGCATGCGCTCCGCATACCCCTTCATGGACTTCTTTTGTGGCGTAGTCGGCTTCAGCTGGGCCGAGGCACCGCAGCAGTGGTCGGCCGAAGGATTTCTTGTACAGGACCCCGTCCAGAAGAAGAAAGTGGGATGAGCGCTGTCGAATGCGCTTCGCCTCCTTCGGATCTGGCGGGACTTCTCCTTGGAGAAGGAAAGCGACGAGGGAGGTCATCCATGTCTCGGCCTCGGCCTCGGCCTCAGCGACTTGCATGGCTTTGGTTTCGCCGAGGCTTGGTTCGGCGAGCTCCTCGACGAGGATCATTCGCCCCCCCCCCCCCCCCCCCCGTCTTGAGTGGACGCCAGCCGGGAAAGTGCATCGGCTCGGGCATTCTCGGCTCTCGGGATCCTCACGACTTCATAAGAGTCGAATTGGGCGAGGATTTTGCGAGTCACCTGGAGATAAGAAGCCATCATTGCGTCCCGAGCCTCGTACTCCCCGGAGATGTGGCTGGCGATCAGCTGGGAATCGCTGAAGGCCTTCAGGTTCCGGGCGCCGAGCTTCTTTGCGGCCTGGAGGCCGGAGATGAGAGCTTCATACTCGGCGGCATTGTTGGTTGCTGGGAAGGAGAAGCGCAGGGCGTACTCCGTGACGACCCCTTCGGGCGATGCCAGGATCCATCCGGCGCCGCTGCCCGTGGAGCATGCGGAGCCGTCTACGAAGAGTCGCCATTCGTTGGCTGGCGCGGGAGCCGAAGTAGCCTCGGCCTCGGGCGCGTTGGATACTGGCTGAGGCGCCCCGGAGGCGCCAGGGGTAAGTTCGGCGATGAAGTCTGCCAACGCCTGGGCTTTTATTGCTACCCGAGGAGCGTAGGAGATATCGAACTCTCCTAGCTCGATTGCCCATTTGGTCAGCCTGCCGGACACCTCTGGCCGGGAGAGGACTTGCCTCAGGGGCTGGTCGGTGAGGACCTTCACGGAATGGGCCAGAAAATAGGGCCAGAGCCTCCTTGCGGACGAGACAAGGGCCAGAGCCAACTTCTCCAGGGCAAGGTACCGGAGTTCTGCCCCTTGAAGGGCTCGGCTGGTATAATAAACCGGCTTCTGTATGCTTTCTTGCTCTCGGATGAGGACGGCGCTGAGAGTCGTCTCGGAGACCGCAAGGTATAAGCTCAGGGGTTCCCCGGGAACTGGCTTGGACAAGATGGGGACTTTGGAGAGGTAGGTCTTCAGCTGGTCGAAGGCTGCTTGGCACTCTTCCGTCCACTCGAAGTTGTTGGCCTTCTTCAGTAGCTTGAAGAAGGGGAAACAATAGTCGGCCGCCCTTGACATGAAGCGACTGAGGGCAGCGATCCTCCCGTTCAGCTTCTGTACTTCTCGGATGTTCGCCGGGGGGCGCATCTGCAGGATGGCAGAAATCTTCTCGGGGTTGGCTTCCACCCTGTAGACACGCTAATTTTGACGTCATTTCGAGTAAATTTCATATCATACAATAATGCCTCAAAATGGTCTGATAATTAATCATTAATTAATTAATCTTTTTTGAGTGTCGGGTTTAACAGATGTGTTTAAGTTAATCAATTGAATTGATTTTAGCTCAAATTTGAGTTAAAATATGAAGAATTCTAAAAGACGTCTACCAACGTGGACGCCATTTAGAGTTTATTCTTATTTTAGCGATTAAATTTGAATTTTAATTAATTGATTAATTAACTAAAAGGCGTCTGTGAAGGTCGACGCGTTTTAAGTTTCCTAAGTGATTTTAACTTCCCCTCCGGATGTTTATCCTTATCTTAATTAGTTTAAAAGACGTCTACACAAGTGGACGCGTTTTAACTAATAAAGATAAAGATAAGTTTTCCCGGATATTTATCCTTATCTTAATTAATCTGAAAGGCGTCAGCCAAGGTGGACGCGTTTTAAATAATTACAGATAAAGATGAATTAATCAGTAATTATCTGTCGGTTAAGATAGATAAATTCGGAGTTTTCAAATGTTAATCGCGAACGCAAGAAATGCCTATAAATACCCTGCATATTGAAGAGAAAAAAAGAAGAGAACAGAATTAAGTTGAGTTGAGCCATAGCGTTATAGCGATTTGAAGATCGAAGCAACAACGTCGTAACGCCGGAGCGCTGCCATTTCCAGAAGTCGGCGTCCTTTCAAGATCTTCATTCTTTCAAGAGCTTCAACCAATTGGGCATAAGTTTTTCATTACTGCATTCATTTCATTAGTTTTATTTTTTTCATATTCACTTCATGCAAACACACACCACATCATAATCTTTCAAAAAACCTACTTGATCTAAGGGGTTTCAAAGCCATTAAAAAAAGTAAGTCTGCTGTTTTAAATATGCTTAAAACCATGATTAGTTCAGATACTACTTCTATTTAAATTCTCATCATTAGTTCTTCATTTTTTTTTGTTTTTTTTTGTCTCTGCTACACTCAACAACAACAACAAGAGATCAAAAGGGGAAATCAAGCACAACTTCTGGACGATCCTCAACCTCAAACTCAACAGCAAGAACAAAAAAGCAAAGAAAGGGCTCTCTTTCTTCAGCCGGCTGAGGAAGGGGAACCAAGGACTCAATTTTCCGCGTTTGAAAGGTAGGCGATCATACTCTCTTTTGAAACTTTTAAGTTAAAAGTTTCTGGCGATCACTGCACTTTAGTTGCTGTTTTTAATAGGTTAGTTTACACCTAAACAACATAGATATTTCATGTTAATCACACGGTCATTCTAAGCACCTACAGTTTTTTTGGCGATCACGATGGGACTTGGTCTCGCCATCTTTTAGTTTCTTTTTGTTCTTGCTATCATCATATCGGGCACCCACGGTGCACCATTTGTGTCTCTGGACACGTCCTCACCAATTGGTGAGTGTTTAGTTTAATTAATTTCCCTCGTGCACCACGTGCACACCCCAGTGGCAAGATCTTGCCCTCCCCTTGATTAAATCAAAAAGCTGTTTTTGTGATAAAAATGATGTGTGATTGATTGTTTTTCTAGTTGTTTAGTTAGTAAATCATCCTGTTTAAAATCTGGAACTAAAAATTTTTGCATGAGTCGATTGCTTACTGCTTTTTATCTTGTTTAAGGAGGATTCAACCCAGAAAATCCTCCTGGAAAACTGTTTCTGCGAACTGAAAAGCGTCCAGGATAGCTGACGCGTTTCAAACCGCGTCAACACACCTAGACGCCTTTCAGGCTTCACAGTTTCTCTGCTGTCTGCATCTGCTTCTGCGAAAAATTAAGTTCTGTTTTGAATAGCGTCGACTACTATCGACGCGATTCAGACAGTTTCTTAATTTTTTTCAGTTTCCAGATTTCTGTGTTTTGAGTGCTAGCTACCCATTACTTACTAAGCATTAGAGGCCATCCAGGCCACAGGACATACGCATTGAGGCTAATCCCTCCTCTTCTTAGGAACACATTACTCGACGTCAGCAACTCTCTCTGATTGGGTTGGTCCCTTGATCAGACTAGAGAAGTTGACGTTGAGACCTCCATAAGTCCCCAAAATCAAGGTATTCCTCCTTGATCATCAGGCTGGTTGTACCAATTGAAGTCCCGGTTAGATTCTGAAAGCGTTGTGAGAGAAAGCCCTAGAGAATAACGGTGGAAATCGAACTGAAACTAGGATCCTTTCCCTAAGCGAAATTGTGGCTTAATCCAATTCAAATAACTCAACAAGGAATCCTAAAATCACGTTAAGCATCCACTTGTTTGATTAATCTCTGTACTACTTGTTTGATTAAATCTTTGAAAAGGGAATCTAACATCATGTTGCTACGATCAGGTAGGGACTTGAGTGTGGCTCCAGACGCCATGGTTAATTACGAGGGAGATGCTAATGCCCCTCGGGATCCTGAGTACAACTATGAGAGTGGGAGAGATGCTGATGCCTCCCGTAGTTCTATCCCCATTCCATATCGTCTAGATGGGAATGTTCGGACACCTCTTTTGCCTCCACGGGATCAATATCCTGATCCTCCTTCGCATGAATATGCGATCCCTAATCCTGATCTTGAGGGGGACATGAATCAGAATGATCCCTCATCCTCTGATCCTACGGATCTCATCAATGCTCTGGGAGTTCTTGCCTCCCGACTGGACCCTCAGCAGTTCGAGGCGATCCAATCTATTTTGAAGGGGAAGGCACCTATGCAGCCTGCCGAGCCGAACCCTGTGGCTCCCCCTGCTGTTCCTCAGCAACCTTCTTTTCCTCCTCCTTATATCCATCAGGCCATGGAGGGCCTTCACATTACTTCTCGGCCAGCTGGGCCGCGGCTTTCATCATCTAGGCAACCGGCTAGACCGCAAACGCCTACTTATCAAAATGCCCTCGGGCATGGCGGAAGCTCTGCCGGACCTCCCCTCTATTGTCCACCCTGCCCAACGTACTCTAGGCAGCAGGCCTACCAAGTACCTCCTCCTCCTCCTCCTCCCCAAGCAGATCTGACCACACAAACGCTGCTGGCCAAAATGGAGCGTATGGATGAGCAATTTAATAACCTCCAGAAAATGATGGGGGTCAAAGCTGTGCCAGAGATCAGTCTACCGAGTCTGCCAGTATTCCATCTGCCACCCTCTGAGATGCCAGTATACCGAAAGTACAACGGTACTGGTAACCCCTTCACACATCTGAAGGAGTTCATGTATGAATCCTCTTTCTGGCAGAACGATAAGAGGTCGTTGGCCTTCTTGTTCAGGAGATCTTTAGAGGGACCGGCCCTCGAGTGGTTCTTTTCCCTGGAACCCTCAGAAGTAGAAGATTACGGTATCGTTTCACGCAAATTTATTCAACGATACCAGGACAGAGTTGCACCCTCCTTGTCTATCACGGACCTCATTGCAGAAAAGATGAAACCTGATGAGGAGTTTGTCAGTTTTGCTGACAGGTGGCGGGGTCTGGCTGAAAAGGTGAAGGATCACTTGTCCGAGTCCGAACAAGTGAAGATGTTAATTTCTAATGCCACGCCCCAGTTCAAGCTCGTCCTCTCCTTGAACAATTTGACTAACATGGCAGAGCTCTATGAAAGAGCACGGTACTGCCAGAATGCTTTCAAGGACGCTACATTCTCTAGCGTCTTTGATCCTCATAGACCTAGCAGGCCTCCGCCTCGGAAGCCTGCAGTGCCGAACTCTTCCAGCACAGGTCCAACTACTGAGGGCACGCTCTCTCACGAGCAAGTCAGTACCATGAACAATAACTCGCCCCAGTTTGTGAGGAATCAGCAGTACCAGAGGCCACCACAGCCGAGCCAACAGGGGTACATGCAGCAGCAGAACCCCCAGTACCAACAGCAGTATCAACGGCCCCAGCAGCCGAATCAGAATCAAAACCAGCAACAGCTACAGCAACAGCCGCAACGGCAACAACAGTACCAGCAACCCCAGCAGCAGCAGTATCAGCACCAGCAACAGCCACAGTACCAGCCGCGCGCACCGCCGGCGTACCACAATGTCCCTCCTCCTGGTGACTACAACCAACAAAGAAGACCTCCAGGCCCGAAGAGGGCAGAATACCCGGCCCTCCCAGAATCCTTGGCGGATATCTTCAGTGCCTTAATGGCAGCCAATGCCCTAGTTTTGCCAAGGGAGAAGGCCGTCTGGCCTCAAAATGCCGATACGTCCAGATATTGCTACTTCCACAGGCAACCTGGGCATACCATTGACACCTGCTTCCAATTCAGAGATTATATTCATGATCTCAATGAGCAGGGCGGCATAGACTGGGAGGAAATGAAGAAATACATAACAGCCCTGAAGGCGAGAAGACCGCAACAGCAACAGCAGCAGCAGCAAGCAAGACCACCGGCACAAGCAGCAGCACCACCCAACATGGGCATAGTGCAGAATCCACTCCCGGAGCACCAGAACCAGAACCAGGTTGCTCCCATTCTAACGAACAGCCAGTCTGAGGCTGGTCGTGGGCAACAATAGAGGATAGAGGACTCTTCCTCTCTCTACTCAACGGGTCACGTTCAAAGTACCGCAGAGCGACTACCACGCCGCACCATCCACATACCCAGACCACAACCCGTCACCATTACCCCTCTACCCACACCCACATATCATCCGCCCGCATCCAATAACCCGCTACCACTACCCACCTTCCTTAGACCCATTGCGCCCCGCACTCCTACGCCTCCATCATATACCCCACCGCAAACCAATAACGCACCCCTTTTACCATCTAGGCCACTATTACGCGTACCATTTCCTACTTCGCCCATTACCACTACCACCTACCCAGATATGCCCCAACCATCTAAACCGCTATTACGCATACCATTCCCCACTTCGCCAACCACTTACCCATCTACCATCCAACCCTCTAGGCCTTTAATCCGCACCGCGCCATCACCACCTAACCCAACGCCACCACCTACGCATCAACCCTCCGCACCGCTTACGCCACCCGACTCTGCGGTACTCAAGGTGTCACCCGGATCCTCCACGGTCGAGGAACATGCGCTCCGGAGTGGGAGGATTTTCAACAAGGTCTTTCCTCAGTCCACAGTCAGAGACGGCCCATCACAGCCGACTGAGGAAGCCCATAATGAAGAGAGTGCACCAGGCACTCAATATGACTTGTTGAAACATCTGGACAAAACACCGGCACGGATCACTGTACTGGAATTGATTAAAAGGTCCAAGATTCACCAAGAAGCTTTAATGGAATACCTACAGAAGGTGATGGTCAATGAAGACGTGCCGGTAGAGAAGATTGCAGCACTACTAGTTCCTCAGGGGGATCAGCCCTCAATTACATTCCACACATCGGAACTAGCACCGCCAGCCGCCAGAAGCATGGCTCTGAGCATCACGGTCAATATCTCCAAGAAGGCCGTGGATGCATGCCTGGTTGATACAGGGGCTTCAATTAATGTTTTACCTCCGAAGACCCTGGAGCTATGCGGTGTGCCCAAGGAGAAATGGTTGCCTAGCCCCATCTCAGTTACGGCATATGACAATTCTACCCGTTCCCCTCTGGGAATGGTTTATTTAAAGGTAGAGTTAGGTCCAGTAAGTCATGCAGAGGTTGAATTTCATATTCTAGAAATCGACCCTTCCATAAATGCCATTCTTGGACGTCCTTATATCAAAACTCTTGAGGCGATTCCTTCTACGAATCACCAATGCCTCAAATTCCCTTATAAAGGACGAATTATTAAAGTAACGAGTATGCCGATCCTTGCTGCTGCTCATACATTGAATATTAAATCTGTTGTTTTACCTGGCCGACAACCTTTCCTGTCGGTATTACAGGTCTACCGTCCAGTGGCTGATCCTTTGAAAGCCGCTACCATTTCTCCATACCCATTAAATGCTATCAAAAGGGGGAAGTGCATGAGTACCGCAGGATGGAGGATTATGATGAAAAATGGCTATCAGCCTGGGAAAGGTCTGGGCACACAGTTGCAAGGCAGGACCACTCCTGTTAAAGATCATCGGGCGGTACCTGGAAACGGTCTGGGCTATAGGCCGAGCAAACTGAAGCAAGACAGGGTTCAGCAAGAAGATGGTCAAGAAATCTTGGAAACAATGTCCACACCACTGAAAGAAGGCCGGGATCCTTTAACATGGACTCTATATACTCACTTTGTGAAAGGGCCCATACTTAGTCACGACAACATGGTGGTCATTACTTCCTGTTTTGACTTCCATGACATATATGGGAGGGATTTGGCCAGACATTGTTCCGAATTACTTACGTACCAATCCTTGGAGGCTCTGCGGCCTATGAAAAGGAGGAAATTCCATGACCCTGAATGTGAATGGTACAGGTGGTTTGATCTGAGGGACCTGTACATAGCACTGAACAGACTATTTCTGGATCCAACAGAACCTAAGTGGCCGCCGCAGATTGATGAACTAATTGAAAGCCCTGGTGCCATATTTGACAAGCGGATACTGCTATCTGAACAAACTGATGAAGGGGAGCCAGATGACCCCTATGAAGCTGGTTATACAACAGATCTGCTCTGGAGGGGGACATATCCTTCACATGTCCTAATGCTCCATACTCTTTTTCGTACACTACTCTTGACCCCGACTTGGTCGCGGGTCATAATTGAAGATATTCCACGGGCTCCGCCCGTTATGATAACTCTGTCCCCTCGGGACTTTATTCCACAACCTCCTCTCGACCTAGAGAGGTTGTATAATCTGATCTGGGACATATTGCTATATGATCCCCCTAATCCTCTGGCCTTGGTGCCGCTTCCTCCGTCCGATTCCCCTTCCATTTGTATTCACTCCTGCTTCATGTATAATTCCTCCGATGTCCAAAAAAAAACGCCAATTTTACAACAAATTCTTCCCAAATCATCATCGAGGAAACATCTTACTTGTCCGATTACACCCCATCGCGCGGGTCCGTCGGTCAAGATTCTCTCCTAGATCTACTCTGTCCCTCCCCACGGGAGGATTCCCCTGTATCTCCACTTGTATCCCAGGATTTTCATCCTGCTTTATCTTCATTAGGTTATGATAGGCAGTTTAGTGAAGTTAGGGAGTCTAGTTTTAGTCAGTTTAGGAAGTCTAGGAAGCCTAAGGGTAGGCAAATTCCAGAAAGATACCTCCAGGATTTGGCTGATAAATGTTCTTTTTGCTCTTTAATCCCTCAGCTTTTAGAAGATCCAATTCAGATGCCAGAAGATTGTACAGATGATGAGTCAGTCAATGATGGGTATGGGGTATATGAGTTAGTACATGAAAAGGACCCCATTGTTGAAGATGAGGAAGATGATGAGGACGCAGCTGAGGCATATGCCAGTGGAGTGAAGAGATTTGATGAACCTTCAGCTGCCGTCGAAGAGCCCACCAAAGAAATAAACTTAGGGGCTGAAGACGAACCTAAGGTTGTCCTCGTCAGTAAAAATCTTTCTGCAGAGGATGAGAAGGCAATGATACAAGTGCTTAAGGATTATAAGGACACTTTCGCCTGGAGTTATGAGGATATGCCGGGGTTAGACTCATCTTTAGTTGAACACAGGTTAACATTAAAGGATGGAGCTACTCCGGTCAAGCAGAAATTAAGGCGATTCCACCCACAAATGGCTTTAAAGATGAAGGAAGAGGTCGATAAATTACACAAAGCCAAATTTATTAGAGTTGTCCTTTATCCACAATGGGTGGCCAATATAGTCCCGGTTATGAAAAAGGACGGGAAGGTCAGAATTTGCATTGACTTCCGCGACCTAAACCGGGCGTGTCCTAAAGACGATTTTCCATTGCCTCATATTGATGTACTCATCGATAACACTGCTGGCTATGAGACGTTATCATTTATGGATGGATTTTCAGGATACAACCAGATTAAACTGGCAGAAGAGGATCAAGAGAAGACTTCATTCACTACACCTTGGGGAACATATTGTTATGTCGTCATGCCATTTGGATTGAAGAATGCTGGAGCCACTTATCAAAGGGCCATGATGGCAATATTTCATGACATGATGCATATAGATTTGGAAGTGTATGTGGATGACTTATTGGTTAAGTCTAAAACGAAGGCTGAGCACGCCAAAGTTTTGGCAAGGGTATTAGAGAGATCAAGAGAGTATCAGTTGAAGATGAACCCCAAGAAATGTGTATTCGGGGTATCTTCAGGGAAATTGCTTGGATTCATTGTCAGCAAACGGGGAATTGAGATCGATCCCAATAAGGCGAAGGCTATCAGAGAAATGCCACCTCCCAAAAACTTGAAAGAGTTAAGAGGATTAATCGGGAGGTTACAATTTATTCGCCGTTTTGTCTCCCAGCACTCACAAAGATGTAAGCCGTTCTACGAGCTTACCAAGCCAGGAGTCAAATTCAATTGGGACGATAAGTGTCAGGAGGCATTTGATGGATTAAAGGACTATTTGGCAAGTCCTCCTGTTTTAAGACCACCATCTCCAGGCAAACCATTGATACTTTATATTTCAGTCCTGGATGATGCAGTGGGGGCTGTCCTAGCACAAGAGGATGAAGAAGGAAAAGAGAGGGCAGCCTACTATCTCTCTAAACTTCTCAACCCCGCTGAACAGAGATACACGGCGATGGAGAAAACATGTGCAGCATTGGTTTGGGTTGTTCAGAAATTAAAGCATTATTTTCTGGCCCATGAAGTCCACCTCATCGCTAGGATGAATCCGATTAAGTTCCTTCTGGAGAAATCTGTTCTTACTGATAGGTTAGCGCGATGGCAAAGCTTTCTATCTCAATTCGATATCATTTACATTCAACAGAAAGCGATCAAAGGCTATGCCATAGCAGAACATCTCGCTCATCATCCCCTTCCTCGATTTGATCCAGTGCGATCAGAGTTTCCGGATGAGGAACTGATGTCCGTAAATCAAATCAGAGATGATATGTGGACTCTGCATTTTGACGGAGCTCTGAATTCTCATGGAAAGGGCATCGGAATCGTTCTGTTATCACCTGAAGGTGTCACCATTCCACAAGCCTTTCAGCTTGATTTTCCAGTCACTAACAACATAGCTGAATACGAGGCACTTCTTGCTGGTCTCGAGGCTGCTCATTTTCATGGTGCCACCAAACTCAGGATTGTGGGTGATAGCCAATTAATTCTTCGCCAAGTGCTAACCAAGTATCGAACTCTTGATCCCAAGCTCAAGCCATATCAAGAACTTACTTCTGCTTACTCAAAGCTTTTCACAAAATTGATCTTTGTCCATGTCCCTAGAAATCAAAACATCTTAGCTGATGCTCTAGCTTCACTTGCATCTTCCCTTGATTTTCCTATCAGCAAACAATCTGAATCGATCATAATTCATAGGCGTCTTTCACCCGCCGTGAAAGATCCTTCATTTCTTAGAACTAAAGAGAAGTTGCTGAAGAAATTCAAAGATGGAAGTATCGTGGAGAAAAGAGAAATCATGTTGATAGAGCTGTTAGAAGAGATGGATGATGAACAGAAGCCATGGTATTATGAAATTGCAAAATATTGTGAAGATCAATCGTATCCTGAAGAAGCTACAACTGAGGAGAAGAGAGCTATCAGGAGAGTTTCTCAACGATACACCCTAGTTGGGGGAGCATTATATAAGAGAGGTTTTGATGGAGTTCTTCTGAGATGTCTAGACGAGGATGAGCTTTGGAAGGTTATAGAAGGAGCTCATAGTGGAGTTTGTGGTGGCCATGTCAATGGACAGATGCTAGCAAAGAAGATCCTTAGACAAGGATTTTATTGGCCAACCATGGAAGAAGATTGCGTAGGATATGTCCGTAGGTGTGCTAAGTGTCAACTTCACGCCGACAAAATTCATTCTCCTGCATCTTCACTCCATCCTGTTTCTTCCCCATGGCCTTTCTCCATGTGGGCTTTCGACATTATTGGACCTCTTGGTAACCCAGATTCCGGCATCAAGCAAAAATCTTTCATTCTCACGGCAACGGAATACTTCACCAAGTGGGCAGAAGCTGAAGCATACGTGGAGATCAAAGCATCAACCGTCTGCAAATTCATCATGAAGAACATCATCACAAGATTCGGAATTCCAAGTACCATCGTCACCGACAACGGACCGCAGTTCGTGTCACAGGAATTGAAGGACCTCTGCAACAGGTATAAAATTGCATTACATCATTCATCTCCTTATTATCCGCAAGGCAATGGCCAAGCAGAGGCAACTAATAAGACTTTGATAAAAATTATCAAAAAGACGTGTAAATCTAACAAATTCGCAGATTGGCAAGAAAAATTGGTTGAGGCTCTATGGGCCTACCGAACTTCAATCCGCACGCCTACTGGGCAAACTCCTTATTCCTTAACATTTGGAATGGAGGCGGTAGTTCCATATGAGATCCTTATACCGTCATTAAGAGTACAATTGAACAAAGAATTCTCCATTGATGAACATCGTTCAGCACTTCTTGCTCAATTGGAACTTTTAGACGAGAAAAGATGGTCAGCTGCTAATCATGCGAAAGTTTATCAAAACATATTAGCACGTTTTTATCAAAAGAAAGTCATTGAACGAAAGTTCAAAGTCGGTGAAATGGTCGTTAAAAGAATTTTTGTAAAACCTGGTGGTCCGCGTTCTAAGCTCCAACCCAACTGGGAAGGACCTTATGTTGTATCGCACGCTTATCCTGGTAATGCTTATCGTCTTGTTAATGCAGAAGGAGAAGAGCTAAAACATCCCTGGAATGGTTTACACCTTAAGAAATACTACCCTTAGGATAAAGAGTCGATCAGTATGGTACAAAGACCAGTGGAATCAGAAAATTTATAAACTCAAATTTCTTTGTTAGTCTGGATAATTAACTTCAAACCCATTACTGCACACACTGACACGTTTGATTCGTGAGTAACAAGAGATGCCAAGTCCTTAAGAATATCAAAAGCTTGACTAAGAGTATAAAGTACAAATCATTCCTTTTAAATAAAATTATGTTTTACACTCGGCCCATGATGTCGGAACGAGACTTAAAATAGACTACCAAGAATACCCGCCATCTTAGTAGGAGGCCGTCATAAAAAATGGGGGAGATCCGTTCCAAAGCAAAGCAAAGAAAGAAAAGAATAAAAAGCAAGGCAAAAAGCCAAATTCAAAATCAAAAGGCCATTACACTACAAATGTTACATCAAGGCCATGAAATGAAACAAAAGGGAACGCAAGGTCGATAAATATCCCGGAAAGAAAATGACCGAACCCCAACAGATATTAGGGTTGGAAAGGAACATCTTTTTAGGTCTCCGGAACCTTCTCATGGGCTTTCTAAATCTATTCTTCTTTTCTTTCTAAAGAGGTGTACTTCAAGCTTAAAGAATGGCTTAGATTGACTAAGGGTCAAATCATCAAATGGGATCACGAATGGAAACACAAGTTCAAACACGATGGGTTTTAAGTTAAGCTGTTAAAGAACAATTTGGAAATTAAGTTAATAAATGAATATGATCTGTTGATCTAAGTACCATACTGGTCTTTTAGTCAAAAATTCAAAAAAATTACATATGTCAAAAATTCAAAAAAATTGCATATGTCAAAAATTCAAAAAAATTGCATATGTCAAAAATTCAAAAAAATTGCATATGTCCAAAAAAAAATTCAAAAAAATTGCATATGTCCAAAAATTCAAAATTCAAAAATTCAAAAAAAATGCATATGTCAAAAAAAATGCATATGTCAAAATTCAAAAAATTTTTGCATAGTCAAAAATTCAAAAAAAATATACATCTCAAAACCCAAACAAAATGAAAATTTCAAAACCACAAAAAAATATTTCAATTAGCATTTGCTTGTGGCATTTAGTGTGTTTCATTCATTTTATTTTCAGTGAGCATCTGTCTGCTTGTATGTTGCACTTTGCTTAAGTTTGATTATTCTCATTACCTTTGTTAATAAAGGCTATGCCCCTTGACCATTTATTGAAGAAAAAATTGATTGACCATTTATTTGGCCAGGCAAGGGGCTAAGCCTAAACAGATACTTAACATGTTTGTTCAAGTTGTATACAGGACACAAGGCATTGGTACAGTTGGAATCCAAGTAGAGAACAGCCAGAAACCTGTTTCTGAGATTCAAGAAAGCCTGAGTAAAGCTGGAAATGTCAAGAAAATCCCTTTGTGGAATTCAAGTCCTGACCGTGGCTAAAAAGACGGTTATTTCTATCCTTGTACTCTATTCCATGTAATTATTTGCATCATCATTATTATATGTTAAATATTTATTAGACTATATCAAGGACCTTGTGGTTTTGATGAAACTGGAATTTGAGTTCCCCTTCAACAAAAATAGTGATAATTCCAGAGGATTCTTAATCCTACGGATAGGCCGTTGGATTGTTAATTAGTGAGGACGATGGTTCCACTTTTGTGAAACGGTGCGTGGATAAACAAGCTTCGGCTTAGCACTGAATTACAAGAATTGGTATCTTGACTCATTAATGACAATTTAACAATATTATCCTTGATTAATTTATATTTTATTTGACTTTATATTTTTCTTTTAGCCCAGCATGCATCATGTAGGACTTTGAAATCATTGTAATAAAGATTAATTACTGATTAAGTTTCAGACCATTAAATCAAATAACTTCAACATAATATGAAATATTCCCTTCCGAATTGAGTATCTTGATTATCTTTGAGGTTCGCTTGAAGATATACTTGGAATTCTATCCTTGATTGGATTCTTTATCCGATATTCTTGTTTTTCTTTTAAAGATCCATCATGGCTGTAGCACGTCCACATTGGCTGGCAAACGCTCCCCATGATGAAACCTACAGTGTCTACGACCTGGGGTACTTCCCACTCCGAGGAGGTTGATCGACCTTATTTTATTTCCTTGTCTACTTCATCCAGACAGGATTGATTCCATTGATTTCCTTGAGCTATCTTCATTGATGATTTCGAGAAAAATTCCGGTCATGTGATGTTAAGAGCGTGTCTCATCACACCTTGGCATCACCTTTTCAGTACATTCCATTCCATTCCATTTCACTCCCTTGCAAAGACGATGCCAAGGTGAGGCAGCTGTAGACACGCTAATTTTGACGTCATTTCGAGTAAATTTCATATCATACAATAATGCCTCAAAATGGTCTGATAATTAATCATTAATTAATTAATCTTTTTTGAGTGTCGGGTTTAACATATGTGTTTAAGTTAATCAATTGAATTGATTTTAGCTCAAATTTGAGTTAAAATATGAAGAATTCTAAAAGACGTCTACCAACGTGGACGCCATTTAGAGTTTATTCTTATTTTAGCGATTAAATTTGAATTTTAATTAATTGATTAATTAACTAAAAGGCGTCTGTGAAGGTCGACGCGTTTTAAGTTTCCTAAGTGATTTTAACTTCCCCTCCGGATGTTTATCCTTATCTTAATTAGTTTAAAAGACGTCTACACAAGTGGACGCGTTTTAACTAATAAAGATAAAGATAAGTTTTCCCGGATATTTATCCTTATCTTAATTAATCTGAAAGGCGTCAGCCAAGGTGGACGCGTTTTAAATAATTACAGATAAAGATGAATTAATCAGTAATTATCTGTCGGTTAAGATAGATAAATTCGGAGTTTTCAAATGTTAATCGCGAACGCAAGAAATGCCTATAAATACCCTGCATATTGAAGAGAAAAAAAGAAGAGAACAGAATTAAGTTGAGTTGAGCCATAGCGTTATAGCGATTTGAAGATCGAAGCAACAACGTCGTAACGCCGGAGCGCTGCCATTTCCAGAAGTCGGCGTCCTTTCAAGATCTTCATTCTTTCAAGAGCTTCAACCAATTGGGCATAAGTTTTTCATTACTGCATTCATTTCATTAGTTTTATTTTTTTCATATTCACTTCATGCAAACACACACCACATCATAATCTTTCAAAAAACCTACTTGATCTAAGGGGTTTCAAAGCCATTAAAAAAAGTAAGTCTGCTGTTTTAAATATGCTTAAAACCATGATTAGTTCAGATACTACTTCTATTTAAATTCTCATCATTAGTTCTTCATTTTTTTTTGTTTTTTTTTGTCTCTGCTACACTCAACAACAACAACAAGAGATCAAAAGGGGAAATCAAGCACAACTTCTGGACGATCCTCAACCTCAAACTCAACAGCAAGAACAAAAAAGCAAAGAAAGGGCTCTCTTTCTTCAGCCGGCTAAGGAAGGGGAACCAAGGACTCAATTTTCCCCGTTTGAAAGGTAGGCGATCATACTCTCTTTTGAAACTTTTAAGTTAAAAGTTTCTGGCGATCACTGCACTTTAGTTGCTGTTTTTAATAGGTTAGTTTACACCTAAACAACATAGATATTTCATGTTAATCACACGGTCATTCTAAGCACCTACACACCCCACGGTGGGTGACCATGTAACCGAGGAACTTGCCGGAGGCTACCCCGAAGGCGCACTTGGCCGGATTCAGCTTTATCTTGTACCGCCTAAGGGCGGAGAAAGTCTCGGCTAGGTCGGCCAAATGCTCTGCAGCGATGCGGCTCTTGACCAACATGTCGTCTATGTAGACCTCCATGTTTCGGCCCAGCTGTGGAGCGAACACTTTGTTGACCAGGCGCTGGTATGTCGCGCCGGCGTTCTTCAGACCGAAGGGCATTCGGGTGTAGCAGTACAGGCCTAAATCGGTCGTGAAGCTGGTCTTACTCTCGTCATCCGGATGCATCCGGATCTGGTGGTAGCCCGAATAGGCGTCGAGGAAGCTTAAGAGCTCGTGGCCGGAAGTCGCGTCCACCACCTGGTCTATCCGAGGCAGCGGAAAGCTGTCCATCGGACAGGCTTTGTTGAGATTGATGAAGTCCACGCACATACGCCACTTGCCCTCTTTCTTTGGCACCATGACCACGTTGGCGATCCACTCCGGATGATGCACCTCTCGGAGGTGTCCTGCATCCAGCCCCTTCTGCACTTCGGCTTGGATGGCGGTTCTCCTTTCTTGATTGAAGGTGCGCCGCTTCTGCTTTACTGGAGGCTGGTTGGGATCGGTGTGGAGACGGTGCTCGGCTATCTCCGGGTCAACCCCAGGCATGTCCGACGGAGACCAGGCGAAGACGTCGAGATTCTCTTTCAAAAACTCGGTAAGCTTCTCTGCTTCAATTTTTTCCAGGCCGGAGCCTATCATCAGGACTCGTCCCTCGCCTCCCGGAACAGGGACGGCGAGGAGTGCTTCTCCCGGAGATGCCTCGGCTGATGACTCGATCGTCAGGGTTTCGGCTGCAGTCTTTCCCTTGACCGAAATCATGTAGCACTGCCGGGCTGCTTCTTGGTTCCCTTTGGCCTCGCCTATTCCGTGGCTGGTATGAAACTTCAGCTTCTGATGGAAGGATGATGGCACGGCTCCGACCCCGCCAATGAGCCTTCGGCCGAATATGGCGTTGTAGGCTGACTCGATCTTTACAACGGCAAAGTCCGTTTCAACGGTTAATTGCCGGGGGGCGAAGCCTAAGGTTACAGGAAGCCGGACAATACCCTCTACTCGGCAGGGCGAGCCGTTAAAACCGAAAAGGGGGCCCCGGTGAGGCTTCATATTAGCCTCACTCAATCCCATCTTCTCAAAACAGTCGTAAAACAAGATGTTTGGGGCACTTCTATTATCCACAAAGATCCTATGTACATCATAGCTATTTATTACAGCATTGATGACGAGGGCGTCATCATGAGGGACCTGAACATCAGTCAGGTCATCGGCGCCGAAGGTGATGTCTTCCAGACGAGGCCGCTTCGGCTCGCCGTCAACCGCCGCTATGGTGTTGCGCTGCCGCGACCTTGATCCCTCCCCGGGCCCTACGGATATCATCATAATAGACCCAGAGCTGGGTCTTTGATGGGATGATTCAACCGGGGCCGAGGGGGCTTTTGGCGGAGGAGCGGCTTCTATTGCCGGGGGTGGTTGTTGCCTGGGCGCTGCAGGGACGTCCCGGTTCTGCTGCGGCGGCTGCTCCCGCCGATACTGCGGCAATCTCCCCTCCCGGATGATGCGGTCGATTTCTTCCCGGAGCTGTCGGCACTCGTCCGTCGTGTGGCCGATCTCTCGGTGATGTTCGCAATATCTGCCAGGGTCCCTTCGGCGAGGATCGGTCTTAATGCGATCAGGCCGCCGGAGCATGCCCTTCACCTCCATGAGCATCCGGGAAGGGGGAGCAGGTAAGGGTAGGTACCGCGGCTGCGGGTCCCGTCGCCTCTCCTTGTCCCAATCCTCCCGGCGATAGCGCTTTCGGGAGGGCTCTTGGTCCTCGGACCGAGGTCGGACCACCGGGGAAGCAGGTGCCGAGGTGGCTTCGGTTGCGCCTTTGCCCCTGGACAGCATCAGGGCCTCTCGGTTGATGTACTTATGGGCCCGGGCCACGAGGTCCTGGAAGGTAGGGGGATGGCGCTTTCCGATGGAGCCGAGGAGCCCCTCGTCCCGGCACCCGCTGATTACGGCCGAGACCGCGATCGAGCTGTCGAGGTTTGGGATATGGGCAGCTTCGGTCCGGAACTTGGTGAAGTATTCCTGGAGAGTTTCGGTGGGGCCTTGCCGGATGGCCAGCAAGCTGGCGGAAGTTTTGGACTGCCGGGTGGCATCATAGAACTGGTCGATGAACAATTGGCCCAACTGGACCAGGGAGTGGATGGAGTTGGGGGCCAGAGTCTCGAACCAGGTGAGGGCGATTTTTTCAAGGGTGAGGGGGAAAAGACGGCAGCGGACTGCCTCGGAGATCCCTCGGACCCGAAGATAAGTGTTAAATCTCTGGAAATGACAGACCGGATCTGTCATTCCGTCGTAGAGAGGGCCCTTCGGCAGCTTGAAGTTGGGGGGTACCTCGGTGGCTAGGAGCTCCGCCGTGAATGGGGTCTGCTCCAGGATGCTGCTGGCGAGGGGCGCTCCGTGAGGCCGAGACACCATCTGCTGCATCTCTTTGCGTATCGCCGTCAGCCGCCGGTCCAGGTCCGGGGCGGTCGAGGTGGCGACGGATTGCCCTCCGGTTCGGGCCGGACGGTACTCCGACGAAGCATAATCCTGCTCCGTCAGGCGATCAGCGCGAGGAGCTCGGACAGGTAGTGTCGAGGGCTCGCTGCGCGTCTCCGCGGTCTCGTTGGGAGGAACCGGCGCAGGTGCCGGCCGGAACCGGGCATCTTGTACTGGGCAGAGCAGGGGGAGCGGCGCCTGCTGAGGAAGCTGTCCCATCAGCCCCATGCGCTGGGCGATGGCGGATACCATCTCCTGGAGAGGCGCTAGGGACGTGACGGCAGCGGCCAGCGTTGCCACTTGCTGCTGGAGCACCCCCACTCGGTCTTCCGAGCCGAGAGACTCCGGTATGGTTGGCAGAGGGAGGCTCAGCGGGGCAGAAGGTGCGCCTTCGGAAGGCAGCATCTGCGCCGAGGCCTCCCGCGCTTCTGCTTCGCCTTGCCCGGATCGTCGGGTCACAGGTCGCTGAGACATGACTTGTTTTGTTGGTTTCCCACAGACGGCGCCACGTGATGTAGACTGGATCTATCACGACCGGATTCCGAGGCTGGAACCCGAAGAAGTGGATCCGAAGCCGGTTCGGATCGGTGTCACTGAGGCCCGATGGGGATCCGGAAGGCCGAAGAGGCGGGGGCGAAGACGAGGGTCCGAAGGCCGAAGGGGGCTTCGGTCGGTGCAGGCTCGTCTCCGGGAAGTCGGGGCCGAAGCTCCTTCGGCGGGCGAAGGGGCGGCGCGGATGATGCTCCTTCTGGCTGTACTGTCGACGGGCGATGAAGCCGAAGCCGACGGTCTGAGGCCGGAAGGGTCTCGGACTCGACTTGCTCTTGGATAGTGAGCCCAAAAGCTCTTTTCCGAACGCGGGGCCGAGTCTCCTGTCGCAGGGCAGCCGTCGCACGGCGTCGAGACCAAGGAGAGGAATCCGAGGTCGGCGGCCGAGACCGACTCGGGAAGGTCGGCGATGATTCGAATCGAGCTCCTGCAGGAGGGAAAGAAGAAGAAAGACCGGTCAGCAGGAGTCCCGGGCTCTGGCCCTTACGAACCCCCTCCGACGGTCAAGTTAGCTTCTAAAGATGATTCGATTCAGAAGGCAAGAAGTAGCGTTAATGCTATTTGGACCGTAGTCCTTAAGGGTCTCCGAGGCAAAGAGTTGCATACCTTTGACAATAAATAGCGGTGTATTTATAGCAGAGGATAGAGGTTGGTTAACGGTGGTAGCCGATATAGGACTATGTTTGGGCTTACTGGTAAACCGCCATAGTGCCTGATCCGCCACCGGAGTGGGCCGGACTCGGCTATCGGGCCGAAGGGGGTTGGGCCGCTGATGGGCCGATGCCTGCTGGGCCTTGGGCTGCCGTGCTGTTCCCGGACCTTAGGCTGATGGACTGCTGACGGACCGAAGCCTGTTGGGCCGGGAGCGACGGTGCCGCTTATGGGGCCGAGGGCTGCTGGGCCGCAGATGGGCTGGAGGCTCCCGGAGGGCCTGATACTGCTGCTGTTGGGCTAAACGGGATTTGGGCCTGCTCTAATGGGCCGAATCGGATTCTGCCTCATCAACCCTGAAACATGCACCAGGTGATCTATCAATTCTGCTCCTAAAGTCCTTTATGATAGGAGGAATGTTATTATATCACACTTTTTATCACTCTCTTTATGTAGTCATTGAAACCACTTGATCTTTTGATTAGATAATTCTCATTAAAATTATGTTTAACACATTTTTTGTGTAATTAATATAATTAATGAGAATTCTTTTGATCAAATAATCAAACGACTCTCAGTTGTAAAGAGGGTGGTAAAACCTATAATATAATAGCATTCCTCTTATGACAACGGTATCTAAAGATCTAGGTAGGGTAGCTCCCCATTGGCCGGGGATGCTGCCTTGGTGCGGGATCTCATGTAAAAAGAATGATAATTTCTTCTAATAATAATGATTGAAGGATATATATATATATATATATATATATATATATATATATATATATATGAGGAGAAAGTTGCATATGAATTCAATATCTTGAAAATAAATTAATACCAGTCACATTCCTTTATAAGGTGCTTCTTAAAAAATTACATATAAATTATTATCAGAACAAACTTTCCTTATTTTAAAATTAGAGAATGTTAATAGTATTAAAAGAACTACAAAATAATCTTTTTGCAAAATGTGTGTACACACAAAATGACTTTTCTGCACATCATTATCATTTGAATGAGATATACGAAAATTTAGATATATATATATATAACAAGTTATACGTAAAAAGATTTAAAATGGGCCACTTGACCAGTCCAGCAAAAGACAGCCACGTTTCTCTGCAAGTTCAAAAAAAAAGGCAACCCGTCACTGCCACCAAAGTCAAGCCCCCACAAACCAAACCCCGCGGCGATGAATCCGTCGGCTCGGCGGCCCCTCCGCGACGCCCTCGACGGGATCCACTCCGAGGCGGCCGCCGCCCTCGGAATCCTCGGCGAAGCCCCGCGGATCGCCGCCAGGAACTGGCGGCTCTCCCTCCCCGCCCTCCTCCTCGTCCTCCTCCTCTCCTCCCTCCTCTCCCTCTCCCACCAATTCCTCTTCCACCCCTCCTCCTTCCCAGCCAGATCCCAACCTCTCCACGCCCGCATCCCCCGGCGCGCGGCGGCGGCGGTGGGGGACCCTGGATCGGCCCCCGCCGACGGGAACCTCCCGGTGTTCGCCGACTTCGGGTTCCTGCTCGCCTACTGGCTCCTGGATCTCTTCGAGGTCACCGTCACCGTCTTCGGCGCCGCCGTGGCCTGCCGAGACGACCGCCCGAGCCTGCGGGAGCTGTTCCGCAGGATCTGTAGGGAGTGGAGGGGGCCGGTGGGCACCCAGCTCTGCGTCGCCGCACTCCGGGAGGGCTACTGGGGCGTCCTCGACTCCTTCGCCGACGCCCTGGTTCCCCTCGCGGCCGGACCCACGGCGGTGGTGCTGATGGCCCTGGGGAGCCTGCTCTTCGTCGCCACCAACCTCGGGTACTACTACTTCGACGCGGCGTGGGCGGCGAGCCCGGCGGCCGCGGCGATGGACAGCTGCGGGGGTTTCCGGGCGCTGGGGATGGCGGGGGAGCTCACGGGGGGGAGGCGGCGGCTGAGGGGGGTCATACTGGGGATTCTCTACGTGGGGGTCGTCGAGGCCGTGACGCTGCTGGCGGAGCTCGTGCTGGGGCTGGTCGTGGCCGCGTGGGTCCGCGTGGCGCTCGTGGTAGCGTTCGTGGGGGTGCTGGAGTTGATGTACACGTACAAGGTGGCGGCTTTCGCCGTGTTCTACAACAAATGCAGGGGGAGCCGGTGGGAGGAGGGGGGACACTACACCAGGTTGCCGGCCGCGCCTCCCCGTTGAGAAGGTTGGGCTTCCCTTGCCCGGGAAGATTTGGGTAGCAGTTGTGAGCCGTTCCTCCTCCTATTGGTTTGTCTTCTTGTTTAATTTTGTTTGTTCAGAGTCTTTATTCTTTTGTTGGTGGTGGGGGAGGGGGTGGTTGTTAATTCTTATTAAGCCCTGAGACCTCGACCGCAGATATTTTTTTCCCAAGGAGTTGAATGATATTTTTCGTTGCTTAATAAGGTGTCCGTTATGGGGGTGGGGGATGGAAATCTTGAAGAAAAGGCCGCATAATTTCGGGTCCCTGTTCGTAATGATAGGAACACGTTTAAGGTGTCCTTAAGTGGGCACTGATTGGATTCACATTAAATAATCTACTACGCCGGGGATACTGTGTTAAGATTTAATCTTTTCATTAGGAAAGGTCCTCTATATTTTGAATTGTGAATCTGTGCATATCTTTATTCGTCGTGTCAATAAGGGTATCAAATTGGTAAACAATGTGCAAAGAGCAAAATGTTGAGATGAACGGGCGCAGGCTCGATGTAAGGAGAAGAGCTGACCAGGTTTCATGCGGCCAAGTTAAATATGATGCCTAAAAGGAATCGAGGACGACAGAGAAGCTTCAACGTGGAGTTGCCCACTTTCACTGCGATGAAGAATTACTCCCAGGATTACGTATTAATCGCACAAACTAAATTAACGAGGTAGGCCTGGCAAGCTGATGTTTAGATCCAACACAACGGTAGTTCTCGGGTGGAAACAGAAGGGCCAGTGACACGAACTCACGCAATAAAAAGAATCTGGCAAAAAGCGAAAGGACGAAAGGCGATCTTAGATTTTCGTGACCGAAAGATATCATGCCCAACATACGAAAGGTTGCTTTCGACCAGCGCACGACAAAAGTCACAAAGCAAACTAAACCAAACTGACGTAACTTAAAGATTGCCACAAGCTCAAAAGCTATGTGTAGGTCAGTGCCACAAGACTCTGACCACTTAAATATGGAACCGGATATGTATTTGCTCTGTTACATCATTTCAAAGATAAATGACCAATTCAACTCTATTTTGATGAGTCTAGAAGTCAGATGATTCGGTCCAGATGATCTCATTCTCTTAAATGCAATCTTAGGCTTACCTCTTTTTTTTTTAGCAAAAGGAATCCCGACTTTGAAATCATGACCTCTATAAGTGACAAGTTACCTTAAACTCGTGGCCTCTGAATCACAATGAAGCAACCTTAGATGTGCACCAAGGCTCCCCCTCAAAACCAAAAAAACACAATATTAGAATTCATTTTGTCCCAAACATACACCAAATATCTGAACTCTTTACTGGCTTACCTGATTTGGCTCCTCATGCATCTTGCAACATTCAGTGAAACACATGATCCTCCAAACCCTGCATCTTAACCATTACCGACTTGCTGAATATGGTGGGTTAAAGTGTGACAAAAGTTATTTGTAACAGTTGCATGAGGTGCATTTTGAAGAGCAGAACCGAGGTCACATAGATACAGCTGGGTTGTCGTTTTATTTCTGATGATCAACAAGCTACATCATCACAACAAATCTCCGATTATGCCCATATCCAGTGAGAGTTCTAGAAGAGAGGATTTCCTTAGCAACCTTAAATCTGAGTCAGTCTTAATAGACTCATTCTCACCATTTAAAGAAAAAGAATCTTGATCTACTGGCGTCATTGCGTAGACATCCAGGGGAACGAACGAACATGGACAAAACAGATATAGATAATAAACGCTGACAGCAAACTGACCGGATATTCTCTAAAGATTAGACCAACGTTAGGATACAGAGTCTGCAAGAATAAACAATAATCAAACTAACCTGCCACAGACGACAGTCTACCGCTTAAATTTTACAAACATCAACCACAGACTCGAGCAAAATCAGAAAAAAAAAAAAGAAAAGAAAGAAAGAAAGAAGAACTTTGGAAACTGGGCACAAAATTACAAGATGTTCAGTTTTTAATCAACTCATTGAAAATTACAACAAACCTCAGGATAGGCAGTAGACAGGAGAGGCTAAACCAAAACCGTATGCTGAATAAAATTTACACCAACATGACATGACATAACTATCGGATAGACTCATTGCCCTTCAGTGGAACTTCTTCCATTGAAAGATTCCTCCCATTTTTTGATTTGCATAACAATGGACCATATAGCACAATCTTCTAATGAACTGAAGAACCCCTCTGCTTTGGAAAACGACCCACTGAAAGTGCCCTATCAGACTTCAATGTAACATGACAAGCTACACCTCCACGGGAATTCAAGTGGACTTGTTTACACTTCACCAGATATCGGGCAAACACAAGAGGCCAAAATGTGATATCAAACATCCTCTTATGTCGCTTCTAGCCAAAAGGATTTCCACCAACAGAAGGGTAATTAGGGGTGCCCGGTTGGGAGTATCTGGCACCTAGATGCTGATCAGCACCAAAAGCAGGTCCCTCACCACCAAAGCCTCCCAGCTGTTGATGTCTGCATGATAAAGTACAATTCTAGAGCAGGGCACCACAAAAAGAAAAGCAGGATGGAAAGGTAGAGTGTGTGTGCACACGTGCACATGCCCGTGTGTATGTGTGCACGTGCATGTGCATGCATGCATGTGTGTGCATGTATGAGAGAGAGAGAAATAATGCAAAGACATGTGTCTTCACTAAGAATCACAAAGTTCTGTAATATAAGTTCAGAGAGTCTGGGAAGTAAACAAGATCAAAATCTTTTTCCTTTCATATGACTAGACATAATAACAGCAGCTAATGGCATATGCGTGGAATAGGTTCACGGCATCTTATTGGCATCTTATTGGCCACAAACATGAACACAAACAGCCCTAAAGGTTATCTTATCCAACATTGGAAAATATGCAGTACAGGAACTGTCAGAAAACCTGTTCAGAAACTCTGGGTCCATGTTTAATTTTCTATACCGAGTATCCATGCTAAAGGCACTCAGGACTCAAATGCTACTCCTTTAAAATGGCCATATCATTCCAATGGACTCAGATGCCACACCACAATGGTTACACCATTTCACATTGCCTTTAACTGAGCCGCACAACTTAAGATAAAAGGGGCATCATTTTAATGAATTGACAGACAAAAGTAACACAGTTGACTCAAAAAGGAGCATATGCTTTTAATCAGTGACAAATTGTTGCAGGAAGGTTTACCAGGTCAATTGAACGTCATACAAAGTAGATACTGTTAAGACAAAAAATGAACATGACAAACTTACCCCCGAGGAAACATATTAGCAGGAACTAGTTGGGATATGTTACTTGGAGCTTGTTGCACCAAAAAACCACCTGCCATTAGCATAATAATTCATCACTTTCACATGGACAAATGCTTCAATGCAAATAATGACAGGGAAATGAAAACGTATAAGGCTGCAATGCAATTTTACTTGGAGGAACTGCAGATGGATAAGCTGGCTGTTGGGGAGCAACCCATCGAGGAGAAGGGGATGCTCCAAAGCTTGAAGTGCGCATCAGGGGTGAAGGAGCTGACATGTTAGGCAGTGCTCCTTGTAGAGATGTCATAGATGGGAACTACACATTGAAATTACAACATTCTGTAAACTTCATAATTCAATCTGCAAGTTGTTCAGTTGTAATGCCTGAAAAGAAGAAACAGGTATGCTAACGATTTTTCTTTTTTTTTCTTTTTTTGGAAAGTAGCAGATACGCTAATGATGCACCATGTTATTTTTGTATTTGCTCTTTCAATCAGAAAAGTGGATGTTAGAGCCACAGGATTGACTAAGTTTCCAATAAAGTACATAGGATTAAGTTCCATTAAAAGACCTTTAACCTCAAATGAAAATCTGATAATAACATGCTAAACCCTTAACTCTGGAATCTAGTTTATTCAAAAACAATAACATCCTACATCGTGTACTTACTATAGTTACTCATAATTTTTTCAAGAGTAACTATAGTTACTCGTAACTAAAAAACCATAACCAAGAATTTTGAATTCTTGAACCTAAGATTAGTGATGATTTATCTTTGAAAAAAAAAACTGAAGAAGCATGCTCCCTATGATCTGGTATCCCAACTTAGTGCCATAAACAGAGCAGATTTATAATGGAGAGTCACATTCAATTTCCGTCAATTATGGTAAAACTTAATTCTCTCTGATCATCAAAATGTTAAAGCAACTGCCCACCTATTTCCATATTATGTTGGAAAACCCAAAGTTGAAATATTAGTAGAAAGACATTCAGTATTGGCACTATGACTCAGATACCAGCCCGAGGGAGGTGCAGCAGTAGTCTACCTTGGCTGCCTGCCCAGGGAAAGGGTTCGAGGACACAATGAGGCTGAAGAGAATGGGACAGCACGATGATGGAGAAGAGTAAGCGTGAGATTGGAGCAAATTCAATAAATAAAAAGCATACATGAAAATGATAGATGAGTAAAGAATAACACTCTGAAAAAAGAAAACAGCAATGGCAGGAGGAAAAAAAAAATACTTAGACAAGGCAAGGTACTTAGACAAGGTCCTTAAGCAAAACCTGTAGTAAACAAAATATGCAATATTTAAATCTAGATGTCCATCGGCTAGTTGTGTGCTTTCTAATTGCTATCTATATAATCAGATCTTAGATTGAAGAGTGGAAAAGTTAGGTAGATCATTTGAAATGTTGACTCTAAAGGAGTTTTGAAACACGTAATGGGATGTTCTTAATTATTTTCCTCCAGTGTCATTTGATGTTTTTTTTTCTTAAGGTGGATGGTACCACAAACATATTAAATGAAAAAGAGATACAGAAGGTATGGGGATGTACAAGTATAAGAGTGTCATATGATGTTAATATATGCGTCCTACAAATTTAACTTTTTGGCAGACCACTTGAGAAGCAAGTGAAAAATATAGGGATGAAAGGATAAAGGGACCAAATATTGACCAAATTTTGTTTCATCAAAACATGGGAGGAAGAATCCAGAGAAAAACAATAACAAAAGAAGGTCGGTTCCTTATGTTGGGTTTTTGAGATGTTAGGATGGGACAAACCATTTTGGTAAGATCATTTGTATAGAGGGAGTTTTGGATTTTCGAGAACTTACATTGTCAAGTTGGTGCAGGCGAGATAATGGATTCACTTTGGCCTCATACCTCACTGGACCTCTCCATTCATTGCCAACTGATTATGAGCAAGATGCTCTCACATGGTGTCAGAGTCAATCTATGCCTTAGACGATGTTCCTGCTTCTGTGTTGGTTAAACTCCATGGGACAGTGCCTCAACTTCACTACATGTGCCCCACCCAGCTAACAACCACACTCAACAAACAGTGCAGATCTCACGTCCTGAAAACAGTTGTGCAGCCTCCACTTGAATCATATCTGCAGATCCAGCAAGTAACAACCCCCTAATGGCTACTCTTCAACACCGTAAAGAAGGCTGGGAGTTCATTTTAAGGCCATTCATTTCTAGGCCTATACCAGTGAGCCTACAAATGCTCACCAAATCTCCAATCTAAGCTCATACATGTCTGATGACTCCACTGGGCCCGGTTATTGCATGCTATTCCACTTCAATCTTAGGCCAATCTAATCCATACAACACCACTGAGATTTTCACTACCGAGACAAGTTTTTTCTTGAAAAAAAAAGGAAAAGGAATCAGGGAGGCACACATCAACCAATATGCACCACCAAAAAGTCGACACTATTCTGAAGTCCAGGTGAATGGCAGACATCAACTACCAGCTCTTCATTCTTCTTGCAACTATATGCATCAAGTCCTGACCTTCTTATGTTCTAATAGTAGCATTCGAGAGAACTTCACAAAGGCTTTTTCTTCCCTAATCTGCCTGTACACTAGCATGGCTGCTTCTATAATCATTTTATGGCAATCTCAACACCGAATAGATTTCTACAAACAAGGGCCATTTTCCCTTTCCCATCTCCTATTGCACCGTCATCCTTTTCCTACTCCTATCTTATTTGAGATGTAACCAACACAACTAGGCTTGATTATAAAGAATTCTCAAACGTCTTCAAGGAACTTTTGTCGCCTATGAACGGTTGGTTAAAAATCCATAACCAAGGGAATAAAACACAACAACAAATAGAAAGGAGTTTTTCCTAAATGTTAAGACAGAGAGCTCCATCTTATGTAAGACCAAAAATCCCTTCAAAAGCTCACCTTTATTCCTAAATATCGTGATAAGGCCTATCTAAATAAGCTGCCTACAAAGTAAAATGGTCATTTAAGAAAGTGTTGAATGGTGTGTTGAATATGTGATCATCCATCAACCAACAAAAATAATAACATTTAAGAATATTGTGCATACCGAAGTGGCGTGAACTAGTGCCTGTTCATTGGAAGAATCAAATGGATTTGTAGACTTGGATGGCTGTGGAAAAGATGGCATTGTCTGTGGCAGAGGAAAAAAGATACAACCATGATTAAGTAACTGGGAAAGAGTTTATTATCTAAACTTCGGCACAGGAATAAAATATTACCACTGGTGCACGATATTGTAGACCATATCCCATGGGAAGATGTGGACCTGCTTGCCAACCTGGAAATGATGGTGCTGAATAAGAAGCAGTGAAGAGATCCTGCAATTCACATAAAACATTGTAAGACACCTGCAACCAATGTTACATAAGGAAGAAGGAAGAGAACATTGCAAATATTTACTGCTGGAAGTTCCTTTCTTCCACTGGGTTTAGCTTCGACAGGGGCCTGTGGAGAAGACCCGGCACCTGTCTCTGCACTTGACTTCACAGCAGTTTGAAAAGGCTGACTAGAGGGAGTAGTCAGGGGGAATTGAGCATTTGGTGCCAGTGATGAAGCCCATGGCTGTAAAAGACAAAATACAGAAACTCACTACCGCAAATTACAAAATCCTTTTTTGAAATAAAACCATTAACAATGTACTTGTTGGCAATATGAATTGTGCAGGGGAAGCCTTGGGGCAACAATGAGGTTGCTCCAGGGTGACTTTGGTATCAATCGAAACTGGAACCACTACATGATAGAATTCCCAAGGCCTGTAGATCAGCCTATTTCAAAAAGCAAGAGGGAGGCTTCGCACAACTGATCCTCCCCGACCCCCACATTGGTGGGAGCTAGATGGCACAGGGTTGTCCTTACCAATAGAAATTGTGAACTACATACTATATGTGAGACTTCATTTTTTTAAAATCAATCTTTTCTTTTGAACAGGACTTAAAAGATTTTAGCATTCAAAAGGATCCTCTTTTTTGTTTTAAGTGTAGACTTTGAGAACTTAGGGTTAGCTCTCAAGGAGTCTAGGGTTTTGGATCAAGTAAGTGGCTTCGTGAATTTGACATCTCCCCATTGACCTCGATCAGCGTTAATTACGCCAATCACCGATTGGCAACCCTTGATTAACCGTCTGTTTATGCCCTTGAAGTAATAATGCACTAAAGGAATTGAAATGTTGCATAAAACACATCAATTGATCAACTTTTGCATTTATAAAATTTTGCACTTGATGTTCATTTGAATTCCCTTTTTGAGAATCCTAAAGGATTTACATTACGTGGAGGGCATAGCAATCTTTAAAGGACACTAAGAAGATATGCTTTGGACAAGATCCTTCTTAAAACCTTTAGAAGATACACTTGAATTTGGTGGTATCCTTTAAATATCCCTTAGGGAATTTCATGAGTTCATAAGGATCATTTAAGTTTGAACAAAAAAAAAATTTCTTTCCTTTTTTTTTCTTGAAGATTTGGAAGGAGGACTTAATGAATGAGGTATGATGGCCACCACTTAACCAAAACCCTTCCATGAAATTAATGGTCCTCCAACCGATATGAAGGAACCAAATACATTTTATGGCCATCCAAACGATATGAATGGACCAAACTTACATGTTTTAATCAAGTTCAAATTAGACAAACACATAAGAATAATGATGCTAGTCAAATAGGTACACATAGATACTCCCATGCATAATGACATTGAATCGTGATTTTACAACCTATCGGCCATTCCAATGATGAAAATGGGCCAACAAAAAAAAACTTTGGTCACCCCCACGATAGGGATGAACCAAGAACTTTATGGCCATTCCAAAGATATGAATGGACTATGAAATAAACATTGCTCATCCCAACCATAGGGACGAACCAAGAACTTTATGGCCATTCCAACGGTAGGAATAGACCATGACATAAACTTTGGTCATCCCAACTATAGGGACGAACTAAGAACTTTATGGCCATTCCAACGGTAGGAATAAACCAAACTTGAGGCCATTCTAACAGTGAGAATAGATCAAGAATTGAGTTTTGGTCACCCTAACAATAAGAGTGAACCATGAAAACTTATGGCCAATCCGAAGATAGGAATGGACCAAAACTTTTATTAAACTTATGGCCATTCTAACAATAAGAATGGACCATCATTTTATTTCTTTATTGTACAAAAAATATGTGTCCATCTTCCACACACGGTGTCGGAGCTTCAAATCTATCCACGGACGGAGTTTGTGTGCTTTGGCAGTGTGTCTTCTCTTTCTTATTCAAGAAGGGCCCTCAAAATCCTCCAGAGTCTCCTCCCAAAAGCTTTTTTTCTCCCCCTGCAGCAGCCACCCCCTAGGGGTATAGAGCAAAAAGAGAGAGAGAGGGGTGAGAAAAAATGAGAGGAGGGGGGTGCAATGGTACCCCCCACCGGGCCCCTACCGGTGGGGGTGCTACCGGGGCGAAAGCCACCAGTGGCTCCTCCCTTCTCTCTTCCTTTTTTATTTTTTCCCCTTCCTTCCTCTTTTTTGTTTATATACCCCCTCCCCCTCTTTTTCTTCTTTTTTCTTTCTTCATAATAAACTGTTCAACACTATACTTGCCTATTCATCTTAAATAGAAAAGTGAGTACAATAAATCTGAAGAGATTTGGAACCCAACTTGTAGCCAACCCCAAATTTATGGACCAACGGTGATGGTGACTAAAGATACACTTATCACAAAGACATCAGTAGTACTATTTCTTTCACAACACACTTGTCATAAATACATCAGTAGCATTTCTCCTTTCACAAGTCTAAATGGTAGTGGAAATAACATAAATGAAAACATTACCCAACAAACTTGCCTGGCTAGTTGGAGCAACAGCTGATGGAGGGCTGAAATGTCGCACAGCAGAATGCATAACAGAAGACTGACTTGGAGTAGCTTGGAATAGAGAGGGCTGATTCTGCTGGACAACATGACCCTGACCCACATTGTTGGTTAAAGAAAAAAGATCGACATGAGGATTGGATGATATCGACACATTGCTCCCAGCTGGTGCAACAGAAACAGATAATTCGGACAGAGCTGATTCCAGTGTGGTCAAATTCGCAGTAGCCTGTGGTGCTTTCTGTTGTGGGACTGAATCAAAGGATGCCCAAGCTCCACCATTAGCAGGTAAATTTGTGGGTTGTGGAACAGGTTGCGGCGGTGCTGCAGCAGCAGGAGGTTCAGGATTTGCATCAAAATCAATTAAGCTCCCTGAGTTCACCCTCTTTAGCTCCACTGGGTTTGAATCAGTAGAAGCCAAGCTGCTAGATGATATGGTTCTCTGCAACATAAATGCATGTGACTAAGCACTTTATGTAGAATATGGAAAAACTGAAATTCTACAATAAAATAAGTCCAGAACTTTGGATGGCACTCCAGCGATAACGAAACAGTTTAAAAATATATAGAAAAGACCATAATTTTGCACATATTAAGGATCTCCTTTTCACCTCCTTAAAAAGGTCAAGTGATTTCTATGGAAATTGAATAATGAAAATAAAAAAGAAAACAAAGTTGTCCTTGGTTAAAAAAACTTGTGGAAGATAACATGCAATGCACATGTTTCTAGTGTTTCTTGATGATTAGACGTACCTTTTTTAGGAAAATTCTGGATGTATCATCAATCCTAATACTTCTTATGAAAATGGAGAGGTAATAAACTTTGTTAGAAGGATACACATGGATACCTGTCAACTGAAAATTCTTTCTACACCATCTTCTCTAAGCCTTTTCCCCAACTCATTTTCAACATAATAATGTGTGTGTGGGGAATTGCTGTTAAATAATATGAGAAAAACGTCTTGACTAGTGTCCATCCTAGTAAATCTCAAGCATTTATAGAGGTTTCACCCTAAGATTTCATATTGCAAACAACAGGAGAAAATTAGACAACAATGAGTATTATAAATATCAAAGCCATTAAGAAAATAAGTAAAGCAGAAACATGGTACAGCACAAAACATACTGAGGGCAAGAACTAGATAGACTCAATAAAGGAGAAAGTATAGCACTGGGGGAAGCATGCTAGAAAAAGGAAAAAAAAAGGAACATAAATAAATAATCTATACATGTAAAAATCCCACCTGTGTCTGTGCAGGAACGTCAACAACCCTTGTGCCATTTGATCTAGGAGGCTCCCCCACTCGAAGAGGGGGAACATCTTCGCCTAAAATCTCTCTAACTGGGCGAACCATTGGAGGACTTGACATTTCAGATTCTTTTTGATTGATCACTGGTCTCCCTTCTGGCCTGGGTACTCCATCTGGAAACCTGCGATCCTCAAATCTCCGGTTTTGGTTATCATTTCCATATCTATCATCCCGACGTCTGTCATCTACTGTGTCAAACTGGCCAGGGCTTCTCCTGTAATCATTTTGGTCATATCCAGGGCTTCGTCTTTCTTCATAGCTGGATCTGAAATTTTTGTCATCATTTCTTCCACCAGAACCAGGCCTGTCAACATAGCGGCGATCATATGTTTCATCATACGATGGGCTTCGTGAACCACCTCGGTAAGTGTCCGGTTTTCTGTTTTCATAAGAATCTTCCTTCTCACCCTGCTCAATTCACATTTTAAAGAAGAAATTTCACTAGAGGAAGAACCAAGAAAACAATAAGAATTTTCTAAACAAACTAAGACTGAGAGGACCTAGACAACGTCAATCTAACAACCTTCTGCTAGTCCGAATCAGCAGCATTGCATACTTTGCAGGACATTGACAGTTATTAAATGTAGCTCGACACTAGACAGAATTTTTGACACCTATTTCTTCCAACAGTGATGTAGAGCATTATTGCACACCTGCTCTCCCGATCATGTAATTCTCAATTGGAGAGTGGTGTTTCCATCTCTTTTGCAAGTGATAAATAATAACCACAAACTTGAAAGGGGTCATTGATAGAGCAGGAAAAAATTGAGAAAGGCAGAAGCAACAGGGAGGGTGACCATAGAGAAGAGGGAGGGAAGGGGAGACAGAGGTCAGGTAGATGGAGATATGGGAGAAAGGTCATTATACCAGTGCTCCTGTTGCAGTCACAGCATGGCCACATGCACCTGGACACTTGCTTGCCAGATATGCAAGAGAGAAGGTCATGTAGCTTGGGACTATACCCGGAGAAGAGGGCCCAGGCAGGAGCAGTAGCCAGATGCCGGGGAAATCAGCCCACTGTAGAGATCAATGTTGCTAGAGAGGTTTGTGTTAACTAACCTGATAAGAAGATTGACAGGGAACGATGGAAGACTATTTCCTCCCATCTGGTGCTTAGGAGTGAGGGTTTGGATATATTTGTGTGCAAATGCAGGTGATCGGCTGATTGCATCGGAGATGGATGCCACTTTGTGCATGTGTGTGTGCGTGTGAGCATGCACGTGCTTGGAAGGGGCGGATGGGTGTGGGGGCTGTGTGGTGTCCTGCAGATGGCAACACATTGGTGAGATGCCACACTTGGGAGATAACAAGGGAGATCCAACATGATAAACATGTGGTTGTTGGTGGAGTAGATATCCAGGTAACGAGATGGGACCACAGTTTGGTGCAAAGATCCTGAAGGAACCCAATCCTATTTAGGTTTGTATCTGGTATTCGGCTTCACCCGTGGACGGCAAACGTGATGAAGAAGGTGGCTCGGGCAGTCAGGTCTGTAGTTAAGCTCTATAAGAAAGGGATGAAGGATGCCAAACAGATTCGCGTTTGGGTGCTTGACTCAGCAAGGTATGTAGAATCGTATCGGGACCAGGAATCGCCCGGTGTTGATCCGATCTAGATTGGGATCAGATCAGCCGAATCGGCCGATCCATTCAGAAAAGGCTGATCCTTGGATCGGTCTGATATTTTAATTTAAACAATCATATATATAAAAAATAAAAATCAGGAAAATTGGATAGAAACTAAAAAAAGTGAAGATGACATACTAAGAATCAAAGCTAATGGAATTACATCAATTTGGGTTGGTAATGGCCAATTGGGGTCTAGGAGTAAACATATAACTTAAATAAATAATCAATTTTTTAATGGCACAACAATATACAATAGAATAACATCAATTATTCCCTTCAATATTAGAAAATCCGACATATACTACACTATTAGATGGATGAATGGCATAAGTTCAAGGTTGAGTTCATAACAGCTGGATCAGACCTGTATCAGACGATCCGGACAGGATCCGCCTGATCCAAGCCTTTTCTGGCCGATTCCAAGCCGATTTTGGCCATTTATTATTATTATTATTATTATTTAATTTTCTTTAGGGGATTGGATTTTCCCCGTGAAATCGGTTCACCACCTGTCAATTCCAATCTGGATCGGAATCGGCCAATTCTACAAGCCATGTGACTCAGTAAAACCCTAAGGGCATCTGTCACTAGGAAGAAGTCGACCAGTCCTGGTAGTGACTCCTTGGACTGGACTCCAACTGTCGACCAGGCCTCTGTAATTGAAAGTTCAAATTTGACTTCGACATGAGTAACACAGGTATCTAATGACGTGTGAGCCCAGCATGTTGCACATGGGTCAAGTGGGACCGATTACCAGCTTCTGAGTCAATTCCAAGATCTGCCTGTTGTGTATATTATTCCTGAAGGAGATATGTCTCTAGAATCTAGACACAACCAAGGACGACTTCAGCATCGTGGTGGCAGGTTTCCTCTCCCTGAGTGTGTCCTCGAGGGGGCAGAGGGGAAGTGGTCATTCACCTCAAGCAGGTGGCAACAGCAATAACCAAGACTGAGGAAGCCGCAGTGGCCATCAGAGATGATGGTGAGGGAATGCTTGCTTTGACTAGGGGTATAACTCTAAACCGTGAGGTACTTCGGGAGGACGTCTTTGATGGCTGGAGTGGCCTTCCCGGATGTGGACTTACCAACAAAGGGAAAACTTCCCTTAGTCAATAGGACCTTCCTGTGTACCATGCTGACAGTGGAGATGGGAGACTCCTCTGCCTTATTAGCAGGATGGAAGATCCAACACTTCTTTTCTGTCTAGGCTGGAGAGCTTGCAGCAGGTTGTTACGGTCAAGGAACATCCAGGATACGGTTCTGGTGCAGTGTCTTCTGCTTCGGAGACAAATGAGGAGGATGTTCAACTTGGGACTCCCAGCCAGATTGATAGTGTCGCAATCTCCTTATCCTTTTCTGACCTCCATGTCCTAGGAAGATTGTGGGGTCAAGGACTTGGATCTATCTCAGAGACTTGCTCACATCAAGAAACTACTGAAATCAAAAGGCTAATGACAGATTAAGGTGGAGATTCATCAAGTCAAGCACGATTGGGGCATCAAAGGTGCTTCCCTTGGTGATATGAAAACTTTGGCAGTTTTTTTTTCTTGAAAAACTTTGGAAGGTGTTTTGGGCTTTTACTTTGATGTGTCATATGCAAGTTTTCAGAGGATCGCCAACAAAATTAATGAAGATGTTTAGACAAGGCCATGGAATTCATCTCCAAGGAAAAATTGAAGGGGAATCCCATTGCCTTGGAGGTCTGAAAGGATCAAGGGGGTCATTTGTCCTTTTTTTTCTGGTTCCTCGTAGATTGGGAGAAGGGGTTGGGAATATTGTACAAAGGGATGTGTGATTCTTTGAAGGGTGATTTTAATTTTAGTTTTGATGTAATCATGCTTTCTGTATGGGGAGGGAGCATTCTTGTCTCACTGCATTTGTGGGGTGGACATAAAGAAGTTTGTTCATTGTATGTTCCTTTTTTTTATTTTATACTATTGTTGTACCACCCACAAAACTCAGTTCATAGAGGAAAGTGGAAAATTGGAGTGCAGTTATAAGCTACATAATTAATTTATCAAAATGCATACATAAATGCAAATTAAACCTACAGGCTCCACAAAACAAAAAGTCAGCCAACAAGAAGAATGAATTTAGCAAATGTTTCACAAAGGCATTTTGCAGGAAAATTGAACGATATGCAAAATTGCGCTTAGGAAGACCTGCCCTAGCACAAATAATGAATATCAATATTGGAAAACATTTTCAAATCCTGTATATCCCTTCTCTGTAATGAAAACATTTCTTGAAAATCAAGAAACCTTATTGATCAACATGAAAGATTTGCTTGTAAACATGTTTACACAATCTCGAACTGTTGCAAAACAAAATAAATCATTAAAATATAAAGAAATTATTCCACTATGTATATGAAGGCCATCATCCAAAACTTCAACGATCAGTGTAATACCTTCACTCTTGCAGACTTGTCAATGCCCCTCTCCCCTGAGAACCTTCGATCCACATACACATGTTTGATGAAGTCCCTGAGTCTATCCACATTGCTAAAGAAAACATTATTACATTATGTCAGAATTTACCATTTGAAAGTGCCTCTAAGACAGCAAAATATGAGCTCAACAACAACCTGCTATCAGGAAATGAGTGACGCTGCGGATCCCACTCCTTGAAATAAATCTCCTTAGCACGCTGTTTTATTATACATTGTTAGCAGACCAAAAAGGTAATGTATACGGTTGGATTAAAACATCATTGCTGCTATGCTTGAGTACCTGATTCCCCCCTTCTTGAAGAGCATTAACTTCTTGTGAAGTGAATTTGGCCATTGATACAGATTTCACACGGTGGGTGAACTCCCGGCTGCAACATTTAAGAAAATTCATGAATCAAGAGGAGAAAAAAAAAACACTGGAGAAGACCATTAGCCTATTTATTACAGTATAGCCCATCATCCAAAAATGATTTATAAATGTCCCAGTCTGCATTCCTTTCTCACATACCCGTCAACCATATATCCAGCACATAATTATGCCAAATCTTGTCAAAAGTCTAGTTGGTAATGAAATTGCAGTTGGGAACAACCTTAAACAGTTTCCCATATTTGCTAGATATGACTAGTTATCTACTTCAATGGTTAATAATCATTGATACATGTCTCAATGCATAATTAATGAAATAAGGTTCCCCACGCAAAATTTGCCATAAGAGTTCATTACGATACTGCACCATGTGATGTGGCATGCTTTAGAGGTAAGAAATCATGAAACTTATAACATACCTAAGGACAAAACAAGAAAGCTGTTGTAGGAAAAAGCACTTACTGTATTCCACTGCAGTTCGTACAAATGAAGGTCCAAAAATTTGTGCAGACATATTGTGGTCCCTGGTGGCATGAAAATGTCAGACTGAAGCTTCTAAAGAGTTAACAACAGGGATCAGACAAAGAAATGCTGACTAATGATTCTTTCAAACATTCACAAGTACAAACTACAAAATGATTGTGAATGATGAAAGAATGAAGCAGCCATTTCATCATAAACTCATAATAAGTCGCAACTTACAGTGAAGGTCATGGGGGATGCAGCAAACCCATACGAGACATTTACATTAAGAAGATACGTGCATCTTGTTTGTTAACACATTTTTTAGTATCCTGTCAGCTGCTTGAATCAACTAAAGGACTAAATGTTCACACACAAAATATTATTGGTATGCCAGGATTATATTTCATGTTTAAGTGGAAGGAGCACATTTATGATTTATGAAAATAAATATGCACGACCCAACAGCATATGCCTCCCATATCCTCATGTCTAGTTATTTATATTCTAGGGCATTGCAGTGCATCTCTACATCTATATGCAACGTGATCTGAGGAATTATCCAATCTCAATCTAGATTGGCCGATTCAGATTGGGATTGGCCAATCCTGCTCAAAATTTCTTGAGATGTAACATCGGCAGATGTCAGCCAGCTACGCTTCAGACAATCAATATTAAACTTTGTAACAATGCAACCAGGAATCCAGAAACTTAAATAAACCTTTCATATTTTACAAACCTTTGTGAGATGCATGTGCAACAAAAAGCAAGCAACATCACAAAAAATGAATAACAGCTAGAGTAAACTGTAACTAACTTCTTTGATTAGAAGAATAGTTTACTCAAAAAAAATCACCATAACCTATCAGCTCGAGCAAAAATGAATTAGACATTTAACATTAAGATATCCCAAATACATAACCAATTTCGTCATCAACAGAATTGCATGTATTCAGCTCGAGCAATGTGTGAAGCTTTCTTAAAAAATAATTACATGCAATGCAGCAAAGCAGGAGAGAGAACATTACCAATTCCATTGTCCATTAAATTGTATGCACTCAACTTCATTAAGATCTGAAGCTTTAAGAAAAATTACAGACAATGCATCAAATGATGAAAGCCACGTAAATTGTAGCTAGGTGAGGACGGAAAGTTCATTTAGCAAAAGGCATCAACGTATGATCCTCTGCGATTCGGGGAATTTTATATGATTATTACAATAATGATATACATGCTATAGTTACCCCAAATTTTCCTCCAGTTTTCAGGTGATAGTATGCACAACGACACTATATATGCTCTGTCAGTATGATTGTGGCTCCTCTATCATGACAAGAGATTGGACAGAACATGGAGACTGAATTATATAAGCCATGGTGTACAATATTCACTAGTGGACTACTCCATCAAGCCAGCATCAAGTAGAAGTTCATTTCTTATATTTTAGTTGTGCAGGATGTCTCACCAAATTCTCACAGAAATCTTCAAGGTACAAGATGGGAGAAAGAAAAGTATAACTACACCATCCAAAGAAAAGAAAATCTCAATCTTCCATTTGTGCCAAATGCGCACCGTGTCCTCCCCAGAAATGGGTACAAATTTGCCAGTGGCATACTCTTCCAAGCACAAAATAATCGGTCAATGATTTCCTTTCACATCATGGTTATATGTTATGCTCATCAGAACAATCTTATCTTTTAACACCAATCTTTTGATAAAATTTCAGGGCATACCTAAGTGTACAAAATATATTACAATTTAAAAGGATATAATAAGTGACAAAATAGAAACATACAGGTTTAACTCCAATATTCACCCCGAAGATAAGAAAACCTTTACGGGCTCAATTATATAGTGAGTCTGCTAACTTCCAAAGACCTAGCTAAATGTTACAATGCAATGCAACCAAAAATGAATTGCATGCTGGAACGTTGATAATCTCATGAGAACATGAGGAAGAAGTGGATGTCAAGAACCAAAAGAAAAAGGTAGGTCCGGGATTTATACAAGTGGATTGACAATAAGAAACTTTTAAGTGCTAATACAGTCTCCATGATTCTCCAATGGGCTGCAAGTCAGAAACGGCAAAATCCTCTAGAAATAAAACACAAGGGATGAATTTTTTTTTTTGGATTAAACCCTGTGTAGTAGGCTACCTATGAAACTGACAGTTCTAGATTCTAAAGTAAGATAACAGTTGTCGCCTTGACAATAAACAGGATATAATGCATAAAAAACAGTTACATCCAGTACATGCTGCCACCGAAATGGTTCATACAGAACGAACAACTCTATAAGCACATCTCCGGTAGCATCACTAGTGCCTAGATACATTGACGCTTGCCCTAAAGCTTGATGACCATTATTTTGTCGGGATAGTTTAATATTCCAGCTCTCATCCCTCAAAGTCTCCCCGATCTCAGATTCTTCCTTGGAGAACAATGCAAAATCTCCTTTCCGAACGGGAAAGGCAACGATTAGAGAATTTGAAGAGGAAATTTGTGAGAAAATTAATAAACCCACAACTGAACCCGAGACAAACCAGGTCACCGCATATGGACACGACGAATGCAGGAATAAAAGAGTGCAACGCCGGAATTTCCAAGAAAATCCAAACCAAACGGCAGTTCCGTACCAGGCTGTTGCAGTTGATGCATCTCCGGTTCGGGGGTAGCTTCAGAAGCCCCCGTATGATCTTCTCGTTCCTCTCGTCCTCCTTCATCCGATTCGCCATTTCGCCCCCAACGCTTTCCTAAATCAAACGAATCAGCCCCGGGACCCAAACCCGACCATTAGAACAACAACCACAAATGGCAAACAAACAACAAAGCCTCCAGAAATTAGAACCATCTTTGCATCAAACGCAAAGACGGCATCCAATTCACAACAGCAACTCGCGGAATCCGGCACCGGAACAAAACCACAACCCCTGATCCGCCACAAGCACCTCGACAAGAGAAATCCGGAAGAAGATCCAGATGAACAGACTCACCAAACGCGATCCAGCGAAGAAATGGAGGAATCCGGCAGCCGGCTATTAGGAGGCGCAGGAATGGCGGCGGCGGGAGAACGGGGGATCAGAAAGCTGCATAGATTTGCAGAGATTTCCGAGCCACCCTTTTTAGGGCAGGGGAAGATCTGCAACAGCTAACCCCTTCTTTCCCCCCTTCTCCTATCTATCTTTTTTTTTTAATTCCCTTTTTTCTTCTCGAAAGCCAGAGAGAGAGAGAGAGAGGAGGGCCTTTTTGTTTTCCCTTTTCCTGTTCCGTTAATCCGTTTTTTTTCCCTCGCGCTCGCCCCGTGGAAGACAGGAAAAAACGTTGCCGGTTTCGCCGGTGTGGGCGACGGGCTCATCTGTAAGGAGAATTAGTATACGCACGAAAGTACTAAAATGCCCCCCGTTCTTGTCCCGTAAATACGAATATGGCCCAGGGTGACATGACCCTACGTGCGGACAGCTGTGAGAACGGTGGGCCCCACTGTCCTCGCGCGTCATTAACAAATAACCATGTGGAGCGCCTGCCAATGTTTTGCAAACGCCAGTCGCGGAGATGACGACGATGTAAAATAACGATTAAGCGGATGTACCTGGAGCTTAGGTGGCTCCGCTGGATCAAGCTCGTTAATCCAATTACATGGTGCCACGTGTTCCTATAGAAGAGAAATTGAGAGGTTATTACGTCAAATAATTTATCAGAACACTCTAAGTTAATTAATTAGCCATGAACGTGGCTAATGTACGATATCATATTTAATAACTAATTATGACTATGGTTCTGGTATTTATGGATTTGTCTCTGCCTCGTTTAAACAGAGATTGATTGAAGTAAATATGAATCAGTTAAAAGAAGTACTTGCTCGTACGGGCAAATCAGTTTTGGTCGGTTTCATTGAATTGGATTCAATAAATTTTTTATACTAGAGGCATGATCTATTTTAGAGCTGGTTTGAGAAGAATATTAGTCTAAATATTATATTAACTTTAGTGTCAATAATTTTGAGATCTAAAATGACAGAGTTAACTATGAAACTTGAGAATTGTAGAGAAATATCAGTCGAAAGAAAAAAGAGATAATTAGCAATGAAGAAGATAGAGGAGAGAGGATTTTTTATACGTTAATAATACCACATTGTATACAAAATTGAGAAAAGGTGAATGTACAAATTAATAATAAGAAGCTAGAGGAGAGAGAAACTTAAAACTCTAGGGCACCAAGTTCTAAAATTTTCAGTACAAGATTAAACATATATTAGATAAGTTATGACATTACAAATATTTAATATTATTAATCATGTAGAGATAAACATTAAGGTTTGGTTCCTTTGTGAAATATAGGTAGAATACGCTGGCTTATTCATCTAATTCTGACGCATTCATTTTAGTTGCACAAATTTTGTATTCAAGAGAACTAGTTGCTCAGTTGTTTCACCTATTGTCTTCCAGTTGGAATGTCTCGCATTTTATGTTTAGTTAGAACCTAAAAATTCTCCTAAGATATTTATCCTCGGTCCATAGAATTATTTTTTCGGTGGATTGAATTTTTCGTCTAATTAATAGAATTATCGATCAATTTGAATTATCGCCAACTCTAGAGGATCTTTCAAACTTTACTTTTAGTCACTTATAAATATATGTACCAATTAAAAAAAGAATGATTCATTTTCACAAATAACCCAAAATACATGTTAAAAACTCTTGAATTACTCATTCTTCTCTTAATACACATTTATTTATTTATTTTATGTAAATTATTGTTCGTGTTCAATGTAGAACAACAATCTCCCAATTAAAGCGAATATGTTTTATTAGGACATAAGCAATCTTGAATTGCTTATACTTGAATAAGTGATCAAACAAATCCAACCTAATCGTAATAGAGCCGTGCATCACAATGACCAAACATTCCAACATACCAGGGAGACCTTTTAAGTAGTACTATTGTAAATTAACTAACGTTACCCAAGGTACAGGTATGGATGTAAGTTGGGTGGGCAGATTGGATTATGTGGCAATTTGAGTTTAACTTAAACTCAAAATAGTCTTGTCAATTTTAGCTCGATTCAAATTTAATCAAAATTCAATTCAAAGTTGATGTAGTCGAAGTTAGTCGAATTTCAAGATCAGAATCCAAATGTCAGCCGGATGACCAATGGCCGAGAGAGATCTAGACCGAGAGGTGGGCAGAGGACGAGAGCGAAACTCCTGCGAGAAGAAATAACTAGTTAGAAAGGGTCCTGAGTCTCGGTTCAAGAGAACCCCTTCCAATGGTAAAATCAGTATCGACAGAAAAACCGACTATTTAAAAGGAAGAAGAAGAAGCTCAAGATTTATGGGACTTACCTTCTTCACATTGAATAGTTTTCTTTTTATAGAAGGGGTTGATGATTCATTTCTCATGGCAACCGATATAAGACTATATTTGGCGATTTAACAAGAAATCGCCATAGTACCCCGTTAATATGTTGAAGGTCAGCTGACAGTCAGCCGAAATGGGCCGGACCCATTTCAGCTTATCAAGTGTTTGATTTGAGCCGAATACTATCGTTTTGAACCCATTATGAATAGACCGGTCCTATGTTGATTCAATAAGGCGCCTGGGCAGAATCTGTTTTAACTTGACTTTGTGGGCCGAATGCATTTCGACCTCTTCTCTTGTTGGATTGGCCCCCTACTATTGGGCCTAATCGGATTCACCATTGGATTCTCCCCCATCGGAAGTCAATCAAAATTCAATGCAAATTTAAATGGGTTGAGTTTAGTTGACCCTATTTATAATCACTTTGTTAAAAATATTCTACGTTTTTATTTTTGTACAAAGTAATGTAAAAGTCAATGAATCAAATCGGATCAACCAGTTGAATCCAACTTATATTTGACTAATCTCAACCTAAATTTAATATAATATAATATAAATAATTTAATTTAATATATTATAATATAGACTGGACTGAACTACGTCACGGATTGATCCGCCCAACTGACATCTTAAAATACAGACATCGGTGGGGGCAGCATGGGTGGGCGAAGACTGAGTTCTTGTTAGCGTGGAAATTCTAGAAGCCGCGGGGTAAAATAGGAAATCTCTCCGGCTGGACCTTCTTCCGGTTCGGTCTTCTCCTTATACCATTCCCGTTTTGGAGCCGTGAGATCCCGTCTTCGTCCGCATTTGACCCGTTTCCGTTCGTCGTTAGAGGCTGGCCTGATCCGACGGTCCGGATTCGCTTATCTTTCCGATGCGAGGTCTGTAGGCTGTGGGGCGTGGCCACCAGGTTGGATCCTCGGTCCAGGAGGGATGGCCCCACCATCTGATTGGCTCGGAGGGCACGTGGGTAAACAAGAAAGTGACGCAGGACCTTACTTATAATAATGCAGAGCAATTAAATAATGGAGGGTTTCATTAGCCTCTGGCGGTTCTGACGTGGCTGCGGCTCGTCCTTTGGTTCTGTCATCCTCTCCGGCAGCAAACGTTACGAATCTATTCGAGTTGCATTCACTTCTAAGTTTGGTTCGATTTATTTTAATCGAATTTAAATTGATTTTTTATAAAGATTATTCAAATTTAATTCATTCAGATATTAAACAAATTTGAGTCGAGTACCAAGTAGTTCCCGAGTTCATTGAATCTAATATATTTAATTTATTTTTTATTTTTAATATATAAAATCAGACTAAACTATATAACAAGTAATGAATTGTCTACATCCGTAACTATTTGATAGAAAAATTTATAAGATATTAGAATATCTTATTAATTAATATTATTTATGATTAAAATAACTAAATAAGTAATTAAAAATATCTTAATGGGTACTTCAACGAGTTCTTAACAAGTATTAAAACAAACTCTTGACGAGCACGTAAACGGGTTTGTTCAGGAACATATCGAATCAAGTTCACTTGTGTTTAAATTTAACTCGTTTAATGAATTGAACTTAATTTTTTATTAAACTTACTTAATAAATAAACTGAATCAAGTTCTTATCAAACAAGCTTATGAATTATTCATCGAGTTTATTGGTTCATCTGTAATCTCATAGGGAGGCCACGACCCTAAAGCTATCACACTCAAATTTAAATTTGAAATGGGTGTAAAATTCACAGTAGATCCGATACTATTATCAGAAAAAATGTTTAACCAGTCGATTCTTGGGTCTGCCTTTTACCAATCAAAGATTAAATTTAAATAAGTTCAGGAAGAGAATTACTTATCATAAACTCTTTCATAAAGTTGGATCAAATGAATCTGACTATCCAGAATCACATAAATCTATTTTTTTGAAGTCTCAGCTGACGAAAACGATGGACGTACAACCGGTAACATCAGATCTACCAGATTAGGTGACTTGCCTTTAAAGATACAAATATGTGTGGATCCAAAAGAGATTTATGACCTTGTTTATCATGTTACCGATTTAATAGAAAGATTTAACTAACATGTAACTAACAGTGGGTCGGATAATTAAATTTCTTAATGTATCATATATATATTCGGTTTAAAAGAGATGTGTATCTATTATCTTATTCACCACGTACATGAGAAATAAATTTATGGCATATCTTGGCTGGAAGCATTTTTAAATTCTCAGTTGACTTAAATTCGCGACCTCTTAAGAAAAGATCAACAAGTAAAACCAACGGAGAGTTATTCGGTTAATTTAACCTGCGAGTCCTCGATGATATATCGGGATTAGTTGAACGCTGGCATGAGTAACATGTCATGATGCGAATCACAAAGTCCGTAGCATGCACATGCTCGTTACTTCAGGTCCCAAACGTAATCATGCAATACTCGATGCACATGATGTACCAGATTCCTGGTTCCGTACCCACCAATACTCGCTTGAATCCACATCCAATATTTAACATTTGAGAGATGTAGCTGATCATCTTTTTATTTTCATTATATTGGATGTTGTTTTCTTTGTTGTTCGTCTTATTTTTATTTATTGATTTTGTCACATAATGAAATTTATAAATGATGTTTATTATTGAATGTCGTTCACATTTTTAACGTCAAAATTGATCAATAATAATCATTTAACGTGTAAATTAAATTTGATCTCACAGAGCATATTATTAGTCAAATGCATTGATGTTGCATTTTATGAACACCGTGTTAAAAAGTAATCCCTACTTACTCTGCGTCAATGTAACAAATGAAATTATGCATTCGAGGACCGGACAGAAATCTATGCTTACGAAACAATCAAATATATTAGCAACAACAATTTCAACCGGATTTTAGCATTTTATAAGATGATATTATGAGTCTACTTGGATGCAACCCATAGATATATCTATCTCTGTGTGTGTGTGCGCACACATCCTTGTGCATATAGATTCATCGTAACTTTAGTTTAGATAAAAGAGAATAGACTTATCATAATTTCACTCGAATTTACTTACAAATTCAAATTTTTTTAAATATAATTTTCAGAAATTTATTTAGAGTTAATTTTTGACAGAGACTTTCTCCAATTTATCTGAATAGATGCATAACAGTCGAGTTGTGCAGAAAAATCTATATTTAAGTAAAAAAATTACTTATTAGTGTTAAGATTGGAAGTCTCCCCAATTAAAAGAACATTACATATTTTGCCACTGTATCACTGACAAAAAAAGGTAAATATTGTAAAATTTGGTGTCAAATAACTTTGTTATCTTGCTGGAAGTTTTAGATTCTCCAATACACTTTCTTAACGTTTAAGATTTACAGAGTACTGTTTACAGTAAAGATTTCAACTTGAATTTTAGTGAAAGAACTATACAAAAGGAGATGACTTTTTGCGAGGTGATGTATACCAAACAAAGACTTACGTAAATCACAAATCAACTGTTTAACTACAATAGAACTACTTCTTGGATGAATTCTAAACAAAAATAATTGACTCTTCATACAAATCAAATTTTGAGTATAATTAGAATGGCTTTCCGATGGACTTCACTGTTTACCGGGAATGGTCATCATTGATTGCTTTTACGATGTTTTTAAAAGACACAAATGCATCCCTAACATTATAGCGTACGGGGACTGCTTTATCAGCCAGACAAGCCGAGTCCAAAAATGGAACTTAAAAGTTTTCTGCAAATCTATTTGATTCAAAATTGAAGTTAAATTCGAACCAGCCTCCTCAATGAGAAGTAAACTTTTTTTGGGTGTTCAAATACTCTGTAAATTCTCAAAAAAAAAGTTCAAATGCTCTGTAAATACAAACAAATCTGACCATATAGAGTCGAACAATAGCTTTTATCCACGTAGACAAAAAATATGGACAAAATTCATAAGAAAAATCCCTCCTACGGACTCTGACGCAAGAATTCACGCTTATGAGGTTTGGGCGCCACTCGCCGGTGGCCAGCCCGTGCGGCCCACTCCCATGACTCTGCAAGGACGTGGACACCCTGGGCTCCACTCACATCAGCCACCGACGTCTCCACGACTGCAAATAAAAGGCCCCGACCAAGTACTTCTCAACTAGAGCACATCGGGGAATATTCCCCATCCCCATTCGTTGGCTTCGCATCCGACGGCAGAGGTGCTCCCAGGTCATCTCCGACGGAGAGAACCCGGATAGGGAAGAAATCTCTCGCCAGTCGGTCTGCCCTCTATTTCCTCGGAAGGCGCTGCGATTTGTCTTCCTCTTCTTTGTTCTCGGAGGGGTCATGGCGGAGGCGATGAGGCCGGCGGCGGAACCCGCGGAGGGGGAGGACCCGCTGGAGTACGAGAGCGACCCGGAGGATGCCTTGCGCCCGTCCGCGATGCGGCGGAGGGAGGCGAGCGACGACGAGGGGGAAGGGGAGGGGTCGGGCGGGGAGGGGGAGCAGGAGCCGGCGCAGGGGGATCGGAGGGCCGGCGCGACCGGAGGCGAAGGCGGTTCGGACGGCGAGGGGGGCGCGCCGGGGTACGAGGACGAGTATGAAGAGGACGTCGAGGGGGACGAGGAGGACCTGCTGGACGAGGAGGTGGAGGTTGTGGGGTATGGTGGCGGCGAAGACGGCGGTCGCTGCGAGGGGGTTGGTAGGGGTGATGTGCTGGCGGATGGAATGGAAGCTGGCGGGGATGGTATGGAATTGGGGGGAGAGGAGGGAGCTTATCGTGGGAAGGATCGGGTGGATGAGAAGGAGAATGAGCCCTCTGCTGTGCCAACTGCAGGAGCCTTCTACATGCACGATGACCGCTTCAGGGAAAACGTAGGCGGCAGACACGGGTAGCTTATTAACTTGTGCCTTTTTCATTCACAAAGTTACCATCTCTTTGTTATATGAATTTTTATCTTCTGCATTTCTAAAGAAAAATGGTTAACGATTGGAATACTAGAATAACTACTGCAAATAAGTCGCAACGGGAGAGTGCGCATAGGCGACAATGTTGTTAAAACTGTGTATTTTTGTTTGGCTGCTTGCTAGAAGAGCACACCAGGATCTTTGATTAATTCACATATTTCCTTAGATCAGATAGTAAGAATGCACTACAGTAGATACAGTGGGGAGCCAGGAAGTTTTTTTTTTTTTGGGTGGGGGGGAAGACAACGGTTAAATTAAGTTAGCAGTTGTTCGATGTGTTGCAAAATACTGTAAATATCATACAAGGGTGTTTTCTTATGTTTGGAGTGTCATAAATTATTTCAGGACATTTTTGAGACCCATCTTGCACTTTTCTTATCTAGCTGTGGTTCTAAAACATAAAATTAATTATTTTAAAATTAGTGATTTTAAATTAGGGATTTGGCTTTCACTAGCTTTAATGGATGATTCTAAAATTGGTATTTTATGGTGTTTTATTTCAAATAAGATAATTCCTGAATGAAAATTTTTTTGTTCATGATTTTGTTGAAATTGAGATGTAAAAACACTAACTACAGTTCTAATCTAAATCTATATTGACTCTTGATTATTGATATTGTTTTTCAAATGAGAAAAAAATATGAAGTTAATAAACTTAATAATAATATGAAGTTAATAAACTTAATAATAATAATAATAATAATAATAATTTATTGTACTTGCTTGGAACTCTAAGACATATCCTAGGTTTAAAATTGCACTGAACATTGACTGGTTTTGGAATGAATACAAGAACATCAGAGATTGTGCCGTATTAAATTCCAAAATTTGGTGCTGAGCATTTTGGGAGTCCTGAGCATTCAGTGACTTTGGTGCAAGAATTCTTCAAAGGCAGGTTGTATGAACAGGGCTGACCCTTGGTTGGCATTCTAGCATTCCTTCTCCTTCCAGGGCCCATCTGAAGGGAAGACGCTTCTTCTTATCTTGGTCATGAATATTTGAATGGTTCTAACACGCGCCATGCATATACTTGCTTTGGAAAATAACAGTAAAGTTAGGCTCCGTGAACTGGAACATGTGTGATATATACATGGGAATCTTCCAATTGAGAAGGTCCATCAACCTGAGATGATGAATAATATCTAAAACCATTAGTTCATTATCAAAACCGATAGCAATCCTTTCCTCATCCTAAAATATTATATAATTTTGTGTCATATAAAGTTCATATGTTAATGCCAGTAGGATGCCTTCTGTCAGCAATTCCTTCCTTATTGTACAATTATTTGAAGATATATGCATAAAGGTCATGAAAGGGTATAAAAACAGATGTAAAGTTTTCAAATAACCATACTTTTGTTTTAACAAAAACTGAATAATTTCTTCTTCCTAAATGTAAACTATGAACAAACTTTACATCATACGGATATGTTGACAACAAAGTTAAAAATAGTACAACCTAACTATGTAATTGTTCGCTTTCCTTGGATTCTCTAATTTATCATACTGATGACCTGAAAAGGAAGAGGATTGGAATGTTGCAAAGTAAAACAACAAAAAATATATTTAACTTAATCATGATATTTTCACCCTTTATAAGTATTGCAAAGAGAAATTGCAGGGATTAGCTGAATTTAGCCAATAACATATGATGGATAATCAGTGGCTGAGCAGCCTGAGCTAGGAAATTCTCTTGGGGCTACAACAGAGTGAACAAACAGTAAGTTACTTTTATTTCAAGAGAAATGCGTAACTACTTTCATTGGAATACCAGAGTGATGCTAAGTAGAAATATGTCAAACACTAAGTTATAACTTGTAAAACTTATGTAAAAAATTAACTATAATGGATGAGAAATATTAATATAAACATGAAGAAGGAAACTATTGAATGAATTTGGGGTTTATTTTTGGGCGCAAGTTGGCGGTGAATTTTTTGAGGATTGGGCCTTTTGGTGGATACTTATCCTTTTTAAATTTCTACATCTCTTTGTAATCTTTTTTCCTCAATAAATTTGTGGTGTCATTCACTCCCACAAAAAAAAGAAAAAAGAAAAAGAATAATGAGATTGCTGAATTTACCTGGCTATAAGAAGTAAACTATTTATACACGCATGCTAATGGAAAAATAGAATGAAGGATGGAAGTGTAGATCCAATGATATCATAAAATACAAGGGTTAAACATAGATGTTTGTTGGCTTCAACAGCTGTAGTGTGGGAATGGCACACACTTGTCTGTGTAGGAAAGCTGGGTTTAATGGGCCTAGGTTCACTGGCACTGGGCATCTGATATAAGTTCAGTTTGTTGGCTTAAAATGAACTTTGGCAACTAGTGTGCTGGAGCAAGGTTGGTTCAAATATGGGCTATGGATAGGGATTTGTGTCCTTGGTTACGGATCTGGGTTAGGGACCTGGTAATAGGAAAGCAGAGAGAGGGGGAAATGGTTTTGACTGTGGCAGGGAGAGAAAAAGGCACAAGGTGGCACTTGGCAATGATGGCCAAGGCAGCAGCTATCATGTTGGGTCGGTGGGCGGCCAGGAGATACTGCTGGCTGTTTCTACAGTGTAAGCAGGGATAAATGGTGAGGCACATCAACAGCAGCAAAGTTCAGGAGATGATGGTAGCAGTTGGCTTTGCAATTGATGTAAATTGAATGATGTTTCCCTGCCCCTCCCCCTCCCTTTGTCTAGGAATATTTGGTTGGGGAAAGGACTATGGCATTAGGCAGGGGTTTTAATGACCGCCCTGAACGCGAGAGTTTGCTGATGGGGTTTAAGAAAGAAGAAGTTCATATCCAGGAACATGCTGCAGTAATACAAAGCGAGAGGAACTCTGCATTACCGACGATATGTTTTTTCTATTATTCACCCCATATGCAGTCTTGGTTTCTTCAACCCCCCCCCCCCCCCCCCCCCTCTCTTTCCAGCCTTTATGCTTCCCGTGCTCTATCATTTATGTTTTATCTGATGTCTTTCACACAATTTTTCAGTTGTTATGGTGTTTTTTTTGGCATTTGGCTTGATTTCTGTATATATTTTTTCCATTTAGTAAACAGATGCTGCAATGATGTTTCAAGCTGCACTGCTGCTATTTGGATTTGTATTAAGATACAAGCCCGTCAAGAATATTTTAATGTAAAGTTACTGTGGGGCTTGGGTTCACTACTGGTCGGGTTAAGACAGAATATGGAGAAAGCAGATATTTGCCGGAGCCTGCTAAATTTCTGAGGAGAGCAGGGCTAAAGTTAATATGATATTTACTAAAGGACTTTTTCAGGAAGAGTTACACTAATTAGAAATTTGTTGTCAGAATTTCAGTGGTGAGAGCTGAAGTGGCGATTGGATGATTTATTGGGTGAATTGTGAAGCTATGGACAGATGCAGAATGGGCTCTTTGGAGAGCACTTTGTAAATCCATAGTTGATATTGTATAAATTGATCAACAAAAGATGCTAGGGAGATCAAAAAAATCATTAATGGGAACTGTATGCAGGATTTTGAAAACATTATCATTGGGATGTTTTCAATGAGAAAATGGGCATTCAAGATGCATTATTTATACACAAAAATTTACATGATGTTGCACATAAGCATTCTGATTTTTCTCCTTTGTTTTCGTGGTTAACTCTATCCCTATCATTATTCATTTGCATCTTAGTATCTTACCGTATCTTTGGTATTTTGCCTGTTGTTCTTGTTGACGTCATATACATTTGTGATTTTCAAGAAGGACGCTTTGGTTCCAGAGAAATTGTCTCTTTTGTTTGTAATTGGGTCAAGGAATGGGTGAGAGTTTTTTGTAGTGACTTTATTGGGAGGTCGTCCTTTTTTTATTTGTTAGGAGATGGCTGACTGATGTACACTTTTCTTTTCATTAATACAATTTAGTGATACCATCCACTTAAAAAAAAGCAGTTGTGATTGTGTAGACAATTGCTTCTTCCTGTATGTGTGTATGTGCATGCCTGCTTTGTCCTTCGCAAATTTCTTCGTGCCTATTGTATATCTAATTGGAATTCATGTTTTTCTGTAGTCACAGAAAAGGTGGCCGCAAATTGTGGGAATCCAAAGATGACCAGAAATGGGTCCATGATAGGTTTGATGAGATGAATTTACTAGATGCACGCAATGAGGTAAATGTAGTTCTTTGGTTCGCATATAAAAAAGGACAGCCCGTGCCATGAGGCTCTCGCCACTGTGGTCTGGGGAGGGTCAATTGTATGCTGCATTACCCTTACTTTCTGCGAAGAGGCTCTTTTATGTTTGAACCCATGTCCTCCAACTCACACTGGAGGAAGCTTTTTGTTGCACCAAGACTCCCCTTGCTTTCTCTTTCACCTATCTTTCCTTTTTTTTTTTTTTTTTTAATAGTGTTGCTTCTCACTTGTTTGTTTTTTGTTTGTAAACAAATAAAACTGGTGTTTTGGTGCACAATATACATTTTATAATATCAGTGTTTAATTTTAGAAGCCAAAACTGATTTGCATAAACTCAGTCTAAATCATGAGAAGCCCATGTAAGCAATGCAAAACATAAGGCTCTATGAAGTTTTCTCAGAAAGAATTGAAAAGTCCTCTTCTTCCTCTTCTTCTTTATTTTAAGTTACGGAAACCGAAGCTGATCGATGTGCATGAACTCAACCTAAAACATAGGAACACCATGTGAACAGTCCAAAACGTAAAGCTCCATGAAATCCTGCCCGAAAGAATTGAAAGGTCCTCTTCTTCTCATGTAAACAATCCATGACTCAAAGCTTCATGAAATTCTCTTGGAAAGAATTGAAAGGTCTTCTAGTTCTTCTTCTGTTCCTTACTTGTGTTACATAAGTTCTAATGTCAGTGTTTTTCCCCTTTCAGGAGAGGAGGATATCTAAAAGTCGTTTTGGAGGTCGTGGCAGGAGCCGTGTTCCTAATCGGGGGTCCATGCAAGGAGGCCGATATGATAGATCTCATGTGTATGATGATGGATACCGGTCTTATAAGAACACCACGTCCCGTGCTTATGATGACAGCAGCAACCAAAACTACACTCGAAAGTCTGTAAGGGGAAGAGATAGACGGTATGAACCTCTGGCAAATAATAACAGGAGGCTGCCAGAAGAAAACAAGCAGTGAGTACGAATATAGTTCTTGTGTTATTTCCTGATGCATGTTTATCTTTTGCTACTAATTTCTTTCTTGCTCTCTTGTGCAGATCTGGGAAACTGCATGATGCAACAATAAATACTACCACTGCAAGACAGTCTACAAGCACATCAAATGTGAAAACTCAAGAAGCTTATCCACAGAAACATGTTTTCACTTCTAGCCTGAATTCTGCTTCGCCTCCATTTTATCCGTCTGGATCTTCTAATCAAGACATTCCTGCCACTTTAAAAAAGGATGCCCACACTGGAAATAACAGTCTAAACCTTTCTCATTCTGTTATAGAGGATAATCCCTCACCATCATATACTCCCTCACCATCATATACTAGTGTGACAATGAGAGAAACAACTATTCATGATTCTTTTAAGCACCAAAGTAGGTTATATGTTAGTGATTTTGGGCTAGTTGGTGGGAAAAGCTTGACAAACTCTCAGCTGCCATCTTCCTCTTCTTTACCTCGCATCAGTACAACTCATTCCACTGAATTTAAGGTTCAGGGTAGGGTTTTCACTGTGACAGACCAGGCTAATCATCAGCAAACCTCATCAATGAGCCAACCAGGGAGAGGTTCAGGCTCTGTGCAAACACAGCTCCCTACTGTTCAGCAGCCTGTTCGAACTTCTATTCAACCATTGCTACGAGTTTCTGCTGGGCAATTGGGCCAGCGTCCCACTGGCGGGTCTCAAGTTTCATTTCCATCTGAGGCTCAATCGACAAATATGCCTGAAGTTGTGGAGGCAGAATCTCCAAGTGGATCAGGTAAATCTAACAAGCCTGTGGTTGTGAAGGGAAAAAACAGCATCCAGGAAAGTGGAAGGCGCTCACTTGTGTACAGTGGGGGAGGCAGTGGAGCCATGGGTCTCGCACATGGTGATCAAAGTTTTCCTGGCACTCCAGCTTTGTTACCTGGTATAACTTCACAGATCTTTTCTTCATAGACTCCTAATGTAGTTCTTTGGTAGTCTACATTTTCTAGTATTTTGGAAGAGAACCAGGGATTCTATTCACATTAGATCATTTTTTTTAATAGACAAAAATGCCTGTTGGTACGCAAAACTCTTGCAAGTTTTTACCCGAACTTTGCATAACCAAAAGGATGCCATACACTGGCCTCCAAAACAGGAATTTGTACTAAGAGAAGCAGAACATTGCAATTTGGTTGGCTGCTTGTTGTCCTTATGTCAGCTACTCCATTCTTTGTTTAAAATATGTCCAAATAGGTGCCTCGGGCAGGTCAACCACCTCAACAATTACAGACTGAGCCTTCTTTTAGTGATTTTGTCTAATCATTCCTTGTATTATATAAATAACTTGAATGACATGCTTTTACTGGTTGGTGGGGCGATAAAGCTTCTTAACTCAAGATTCTCCAGTAGATAGCAAACTTGCTCCTCAGTTTTATGTTTGCTGTCTGTTATGTGCTGATTAACATTTTTCATACTGTATGGGTTTCTTCAACCCTCTTCCTGTAGCATATACCATATTTTGGTTCCCCACCATTGCAAGGCGTTTGATTTCGGTCTTCTTCACTCGAGCACAAATTTTGTCATAGCTTGTAAGCTTTAATCATATAGTGGTTTCTTCAACTTCTAGCTCATTCTTAAAATCTTCTAACTTCTAGCTCAATAAAAATGACTTACTTCTACCATTTGCCACAGTTTAGACGGTACCAGCGGTGCAATACTCTGTTTTGTTCGTCTCCTTTTCTCTTTCTCCAGGGTCAGGTTCCCAACTTAGAGGGAGGGAAAGGTGGACTCTGACACAATGCATTGCTAAAAGATAGGTCTTTTGCACAACCAACGTCTATTTGTGGCTTTTTCACTAGAGCATCTTATTTACTTCTTCCAAATATTACAAAGCAGATATATTTAGGCTTATAATCAGGTAGATAGAAAATCAGAGAAAAACCCCAAAAATAAAGAAAAAAGATAGAGTTTTCATGTGTAGAAAATTAGAGAAAACTTAAGAATAAAAGATATAGATAGACTCTTCATATGACTTTGTCTTTCTAGTCAATATGGTATCGATTGTCAAGCCACTTTCTGCCTAATGTCTTGTATTGTGCCATCACCCACTCGAATGACTGAAGCTTTGCTGGTGGTGCTACATATAACAGCAAATCAATAAATTCAAACACTAAATTGCGTAAAATTTACAAGTTCAGCATGTTACATTGAGTCCACTTCCATGGCCTCCTATTACCGGTTCTCACATGGGGCAAAGCAAAGTGCAGATCTCCTGTTTCAATATTAATCATAATCATGGAGAACATGATTATAGAACCACATGAGGCCTTTGTGAATATAGAATGGAGAGGTCCAGCAGGCTGTTGCATGTAGCATTAAGACAGGCTAGGAAATGGAAGAAGTGCATTAGAGTGACTTCTTTGATTGTCAAAGACCCTTAAAACTGAAAGGGAAGTTGTATGGAACTGCTGTGAGACCTGCTATATTATATGGCATTGACTGTTAGGCAGTGAGGGATGAACACACAAAGAAAATGTGTGTACCAGAGATGAAGATATTGTGATGGACGTGTGTAAAGACTTGGGAGTAGTCCTAAGGTAAGTGGAGATGATTTGGACATGCACATCATCATTCTAGTCTGTCACTAGTTAGAAGGTGCGATCAAATTCAAGTGAAAGGACTCGGGAAGACCTAAAATGAGATGGTTTGACATAGTAAAAAGAAAAAAGAAAAAATACATGACTTTTTCTAGGTTTAACTATGAATATGGCACTGGACAAAACCAAGTGATTTGACATGATTCATGTAGCTGACCCAATTAAATGGGGTAAGGCTTAGTTGATGATGATAATGATGATCACAAGTCTTGCCCTGATAATACAGGTTTGTTAGACTCTGAGCTAGGTTCTCTCAAAGTCTTATAAATATCGACCTGGCTTATTCAATCATCTATGAACTGGTGCTAACTACCTGGCCAGGATGACTAGACCTTGGACATGAGTGTGTGAAAAGTCTACAAGACCAGGTAGAGTGTAGGAAAACTACCTTATTGGTTGCACAATTTGTGTTCTTGCAACCAATGAGTGTACTTAGTCGTTTCCCTAGACTTTGGAGAGAATACAAATGATCAGGGACAAAGACTGTTATTAAGGGATATATGATCTTCTTGGGAGCTCCTATCAGGCAAAATTTAAATTGAATCATAATTCCCATCTGTCTTGATCCCACCAAGCCTTGGTTTATAAAGCACTGAAGGCAATGCTAGGAGGATTTGAAGGCATTATGGCATTAACATTACCAAAGTTTGGCATCAAATTAAGTGTGAGTCATGGTTTGGCGTATCGTGCTAGATCATGTGAACTTGTACGAGTCGACTTGTGTCTGGGTGAGTCTGATCCTCTGTCACGCATTGAGGTGGACCAGATCGTACTGAGTCTATCGACTTATACATGTATAATGGGTTGTTTTAAATTGGGGTTTTCCCATTTGATAAGTAAAACTACACTTTTAGTATCAATTAATAGAGTACATTTCTCTAAAGTATGGCTATAAGTCACTATTTTTAACAAATTCATTGGCTTGACTCGTGCGAGTCGGACTGAGTTGGCTCGAGTTGGATCAGATCTGACAGATGGGAATTATGATTCAGTTGGTGTGAATAACCCGTCTTCCTCTCTTTGAAATAAGGGGCATTTCCCATTCAGTTGACAAGCATTGGAAGTAATGGAATTTCCACCACGGAGGTGACAAATCCAAGATGAAGGGGGTGTTTGCATTCTGATACTTTCTCGGGGAAATTACTCCCCCAGGGTCCCAACTAACTTCTTCAAGTTTTGCAAATGCAAGTAAAAGTTAGTTGGGGAAACAATCCCCATATTCCCAGAATATTCTCCTTTTCCCTGGAGTTTACTTTCCCACCCCTCCCCATGGCGAAATATTTCCTTGATTCTACTTCCCGTGATATTTTACTTCTTGAGGAAACACTTCTCATGGTTCTCAACTTGCCGGGAACATGTTGAAAATGCAAATGCCCCCTACGTACCCCTGGGGTGAAGTTCATCCAATTGAGATGCATTCCTTAAGCAATCTTACCAGAGTAGGATGCCAATTACAGCCAGTTTTAGATTTGTCTTTGGCCTGCACAAATTTTTGGTTCCGTGCCACTTGCTAAAACTGACGATAGCATTATTATCAATGCCCCTACTCATGGTGCCGGCCCTATAAGCTATGCGGTGAATAATTTCCACTTCAGCAGCCATAGTTTTAGGCATTCTTAATGCTAGGTTATCCTGGGGAGAAGTAGCTCAGATATATACATGTTCACCTACCAATTATATCAGAAATGGTTCACGACTACTATTAGCCAACTCTATATTTTCTGTTAATGTGCATAATATTTAGCTTACGCTATTCCTCACAAAAAAATGGCTAACGTTAGTCTCCACAGGCACTCTATATTTGCTGCTAATGTGCATAATATTTAGCTTATGCTATTCCTCACAACAAATGGCTAACGTTAGTCTTCACAGGACATCTGCTTCTAATGCCTGCCCTAAACATTGAAGTGGATAATTTCTTTCTCATTATCATAGTTACACAATCTAAATATGATGTTATACTGATTTGGCAAGTTTGAGAAGACTGCACTCAAAGAAAAGAACAAGAAAAATAAAATAAAATTGCACAGCACTGCTCCAGCCGCTAAACATCTTGAAATGAAAAACAAACCACACCTTCCACCTGCCACCTCCTTTGAGCTGAGCAGAAGTTCTTCATCATCACATATCCAAATGGGCCATCTATAACCAAGAACTCGCTGTCAATGTAATGGTGTAAAATATGCAAAATGCCTAGTTTGAGAGCATCGTCGTCATCATCATCAGAGCCTTATCCCATTGTTCAGGGTGAGGCACATGATTGCTGTCTCGTCATTTGTCTATCCAATGCCATATCTATAGCTCAACCTAAGAAGGTCAAGGCCTTTCTTACTAAGTCCAACCATCTCATTTTAGGCCTTCATCGTGTTCTACCTTCTTGCACATGGATTTGATCACCCCTTCTAATTGGCACCAAGCTTGGCCATTAATGCACATGACAGAACCATAAGATTGTCTTTTCCCTAAGCTTAGTGTCAACAGGAGCTGCACATGAATCTCCATGCATATGTTCATTTTGAAGCTTATCCTTTCTAGTTCTGCACATCCATTTCAACATCTTCATCCTTGCTGTACATAGTCTTTGTACATGTTCTTTCCTCATAGTCCACCACTCAATCCCATACAGCATAGCAAGTCTCATAGCACTTCTATAGAACTTCCCTTTGAACTTCATGGGGACTTGTCAAGGACTTCAAACACACTTCTCCGCTTTCAAAACCTACCTTAACCTTACATGCAAGATCCTCTTGGATCCTTCCATTCTCGTGTATGGATCCCAAACATCAGAGGTTACTACTTTTAGTAATAACTTGACCACTGATCAGCATCAAACCCTCTTAGTCTACCAACATATTACTAAAGGTCTAAAATTACATTTCATATATATTGACTTAGTTTGACTAATCCTAGAACTTCTATATTTCAATGCATCCCTCCAACTTTCTAACTTATCATTTAAACCCACTGCATTCTCATAAATTAAATACCATCATCATCCACAAATTACATACACCAAGGGATATCCTCATGTAAATGTTTTGTCACTTTATCTACAACTAAAGCAAAGAGATAAGCGCTTTGTACTGACGCTTGATGTAATTCTGCAGTGAAAAGATGTTCAGATGTCTCTCCATTGGTAGGTCTCATGCTAGTAAAAGTTCTCTCATGCACATCAGTTCTAGTTTGTTTTCTTGCCAAGTGCTGAGATATGAAATATCATAATTATATATATGTTTAGCTGTTTTGTAATTTTTTTTGCATTGTTGTGTCCTCAGTTTATTTGGTTTTGGTGATTCTTTGTCTTGACATACAATGCTGCAAATTCTGCAGTTATGCAGTTTGGGGGTCAGCGTTCCGGTGGTCTCGCTGTTGGTATGGCACTTCCAGGATATGTTGCTCAGGCACAGCTTGGTTTTGGAAACTCTGAAATGACTTGGTATGTTAGTTTACTGTGGATTTTTGTTATACCTCTTTATAAGTGGTCCATTTAACTATTGCATGACCATATATTGATGCCTGTCTTATGCATATTTTAATAGTTTAAACTGTTGTTAAAGAACCCAGATATCCAATTGAAATTATGCAATTGTGTACCGAAGTTTATTTGTTATTTTCATATGATTGAAAATTTTTCCACTCCATGGATTTGACCCATTAGATTTCACAAGTCAGTTTTCACTACTGTTGAACCAAGTGCCCTCATTTCGTTTGCTTCTACTGTTGAATGAAGCTGCACCAAACTTTACATTCAGAGTTCTCCACGTAACAGTGTACTTTTCCATTCACTCCAGGGTCCCCGTTTTGGGTGGTGCTGCTGGAGGTCTAGCGGCATCTTATGGACCTTATCTTGCCCTTGATGGAAATTACTGTGCTCGTCCACTGGGACAGACGTCTTCCACAGTTACATCTAGGTGAGTTTTCACTAGTTCGTGTTTGAATCGTTGAATCTTTGTAAACCATCTTGTCATTTAATTACCAATTTTGTCATTTTTCTTTACATTTATTTTGCTGCCATATGTAAGATTTTGCTTTCATTGGCATTCCATTTGGGGATGCAAGTTAAAAATTCTTCGGGCTAAATAACATTGTTCCATCTTGATTTTTTTACCATTTTACTTTTAGCTTTTTTGAGCTTTATGTCCTTTGAAACATTTTTTCTACTGTGTTTCTGCATCCAAGTTTTCAGTCTGTAATCACTACTATGAATGAAGTATTATTATTGTTTTTTCAATACCCTAATTTTTCTCTTTATCTGTTTGCTGCAGAGAGGCAAGTGCTATAGAAACTGCAAATATCTCAAAAACTCCTCGCCGACCTGGTAAATCCTTTTCACTGTTTCATCTTTTTATATATAAGGGCCGGCTATAATGAGCCCCAAAACTCCCACTTCTCCATCTTAAAAAAATGAATAAAAATTATAAAATTTTTCTAAAATATTCAAATACCTCCATCTATGTTGGTTTCGACCTCTTGAGATTTAATTTTCACTGTTGGATTGAGAAACTTAACCGTAACCGTCCAATCAAATGCGTCGTTGTTTGAAGATCAAAACTAAAACTCCACGGGATAGAATCAACCCTAAGGGCTAAGCTGACAATTTTTTCTAATTTTTGACTATTTCTTTTAGTATTTTTAGACATTGATTTTTTTTTATACCTATCCGATCGGACAGCTAGGATTGGTCGTCAAGACCAGATAGTGAAAATTAGAGTCCCGAGGATGGGAACAACCGTAAGGGGCCTATTTGACTATTTAAAAATTATTGATAAATTTTATTATTTTTTAAAACATGAAAGAAAAGGATTTTGAAGGGGGCTTATCTAATTAGATGAGCCCCTGGACTCATTTGATCCGTCCATATATATATATATATAGAGAGAGAGAGAGAGAGAGAGAGGGGTGATAGTATACACTTCTTTCAAAGTTGTGCTTATAGCATTTTCATCTTCTCGCCCGTATGATCAGAAGCCAATGCACGTCCTCTCCTTGCACACCCGTGGAAGCAGCCGAGCTGTCCAGAGAAAGTGATCAAGCTGGGAAGACTAAAAGTGTCCCCATGGGCCGTCTCTCGCCGGTCATGCACCTCTCTCTCTCTCTCATTCTCATGAAAAATAACACTTACATCACAGCAACATTTGGGCACAAAGAACATCCACCCTCTTTTCTCCCTCTATCTTCATCCTTGCGTGTGAGAACCATGGCAACATCAGCAAGATCTCAGTGCGACAGTGTTTGCTCTGTCTTCTCCCTCCATATGCCAGTCTGTATACTAGAACGCTAGCAGCAGCAACAGTGGCTGGGATGCGAGCACTTACATCGGGCTCTACCTCTGACAACAATGATGACCCTTCCATTGTTGGTGATGCCTAGCAAAAGCATGAGCATAGCCACGCCTCTTCTGATCAGAGCCCCACCTTTATTTTACTCTGCAACTCCATTGTCCCTGTCGATCACTAAATGGCAGCAAGTGATCTTCTCCACGTGCACATATGTGGAGGGGCCATGGCCGATTGTTAGCAGGAACCATCACACATTGGAAACTTACTGGCGTTGTGATTGTTGCATGGCTGCAGTGCCATCTTCAAGAATTTGGATGGCTTACTGCCTTTGAGAGACCCTTTGATTCTACGGGCATCCCCTCCACAGCCATTGCCCACCTAAGTGTCATTGTGGTGAGGGCAGACCGACCGCACTAGTCCACCACCTGTCTGGCCAGGTATGGTATCCTGGGGCGAGCCCTTAAGGGCGTCGTTCCTGACCTTCACTTGGAAGAAGTACCCAGGCATTGAGGTGTCCCAAGTACTCCAATCGGGCATCATCGCCGACCTTCTTCTGCCAGGTCCACCGACACACGACCCCAAGGTTTGTTCTGTAGCAGCATGAACTTGAGGTCGCCAATGCCCCTGTTCATCTCACACCCAACCTCGTTGTTGTCGCTGCTGCATATGGACAGAGGCACAGAAGGAGAAGAGAAAATGAATGTTGCCAGCGTCAGAGAGAGGGAGAGAGAGAGAGGTGTGTATTAAAGGAGAGACACGCCTAGGGGTACTTTGGTTTCTTGTCGAGCATGGTCACTTTCTCTAGATGAGTAGGCCGCTTCCACAAGGGCGTGAGGAGAGGGCGTGCGTTGGATTCTGATCCTATGGGCGAGAAGATGAAAACGCTGCATGTATCTATGTATATATATATTATGCGATAATGAGCCCCCCTTCGAAACTCCCACTTCCTCATCTTAAAAAAATAAATAAAAAATATTTTAAAAATTAAAGATATTCAAATACCCCGATCTATGTTGGTTTCGACATCTAGAGATTTAATTTTCACCGTTGGATGGAAAAGCTTAACTGTAGCCGTTTAATCAAATACGTCGTTGTTAGGAGATCAAAACTAAAACTCCATGGGATGGGATCAACCCTAAGGGCTAATCTGATGAACTTTCTATTTTTTTGACTATTTTTCAGTATTTTTAGATGTTCCTAGGATTGATCGTCAAGATCGGACGGTGAAAATTAAAGCCCCAGGGGTGAAAATAAACTTTGAATATTTAAAAATTATTAATGAATTTTATTTTATTTTTTAACATGAAGAGAAAATGATTTTGAGGGGAGGCTCATCTAAGTTAGATACCCTTGGGGATCATTTGATCCGTTCCTTATATATATACACTTCACGACCATTTTTGACCCCCTTTCCATGTTAGAAATAATAATAAAAATCATCATAAAATCTTAAATATTCAATTAGCCCCTTGGGGCTTTTTCCATTCCTTACGACTTAATATTGATCGTCTGATCATGAAATTTAACCATAACACTTTGATTAGGCTCCATTTTTGATCTTCATGATCGAGTGGTATAAATTTTTATAAAAATTATAAATAATTATATAATTGTATCAGTAGGGTTGTTCTCATCCTTGGGGTTCTAATTTTATACACCAATTAATGAGTTCAAACTTCGTGTGGTCCGGACCATGGTTCACACCAGAGAGAGAGAGAGAGAGAGAGAAGGGGGGGGGGTGGGAGGGAGGGAGGAGGAAGGGAGATGAGAGAGATGCTGGTATACGACCAAGACAAAAAAATACGATCTGGTGTATACTAGCCGGGACCCTCCGATCATGATTGGAGATCCCACGTGGATAGTTCCCGTGTGGGGTAGGAAGGATGCCAATCGGACGGCCCAAAGGCACTATGCGCCCCCCTGAATTTAGGGGCACCTCAGGCGCCACACAGCACTTGTTTTTTTTTTTTTTTACAGTTGATCCGATGGTGCAGGATTTACCGATGGTGCAGGATTTACGCTGCACCAGATTAACCTTTGGCCGTACAGTAGCACTAATATATACAAATATATATAGAATGTAAAAAAATAAAAATTATCAAAAATAAATAAATATTCAAAGACACCCTTTAGGGTTGTTCCTATCCCCGGAGCTTTAATTTTCACTGTCCTGTCTTAAAAGTCAATCATAGCCATCTAACCAAATGTGCAAAAAAAAAAAGTTTAAAAATATTGAAAAAATAATTAAAAAAAGAAAATTAGTCAGATTAACTGTTTGGTTGATCCTATCCCTTGAGTTTTAGTTTGATCTCCATTCATGGGTGAACTTGATTGGATGGCTATAGTTGAGTACATATCGTGCAGTCCCACTGCATGGGGTTTAAACCCTTAGTGAATGTGCAAAGTTAAAACCCTAAGGAAAGGGAACACCCTAAGGGTAATTGGTGTAATTTCCTATTTTTGATTTTTAATAGTTTTTACACCATCTGATCATGAAAAGTCAAGCCCATTACCTGATTGGATGATTATGGTTGATTTTCTTGATCAGACAATAAAAATTAGGCCCCAAGGGAAATTTATGATGATTTTCTTTTAGCATGTGGGATTGTTGGGGGGGGGGGGGGGGTGTTAAGGCCTGCGTGGTCTGATCGTGGACTGCATAGTAGCATATATATATGTATGTATGTATATGTATAATCAAACTGATTGGCATTAAGTGCACCTCATTAGTTGAGTCATGGATGATGACATTGGCTCACGTGATACTGGTGGTTTTGTTTAATTTGGTTGAGTTTTTTGCAGAAGCTGCAAATGATGAATTAGGGCAACGTCAAAGCAAGCCTCGGAGGCAAGTAAACTTATAAGCTATTCTTTTAGATTGGTTTTGTTATTAGGGGTTTTTGCAAATAACCCCCTCAAAGATTCCATATTTGTAAATAACCTCCTGCATGATTGATATTTGCGTACAACCCCTAAACTATGGTAGTATTTGCATATAATCCCCTTAAGAATGCCGATTCACTTTGAATTTCACATGAATTAAAATAGTTCTTCCACTTTCCATACATAGAATATGTTAAGCTATTAAATGAAAATGCTAATGATATCCTTAGTTAAAATACAAACGCCGAAATTGCATAAGTATCTATTCGTAAGCTTATTGTATATATTTAACATCAAAAAAATATTTCTATTTTATGTAAAATGAAAATGTTTTTAACTTAGATGAAATTCAAGAAAAGCTACATAGTTAAGGGCGTCATACGCAAACACCACCAGCGTTAAGGGGGTTATATGCAAATATGAATTATGCAAGGGGTCGTTTATAATATGGAATCTTTTAGGGTCTTTTTGCAAAAAATCCCTTGTTAGTTATTCTGCTTCATATATGTGCCTGTTACATTATTAGTTATGTTTTTAGACTGATTCACATTATTCTCTCTGTTTATTGTATATACCGGTTAAGGATTATAAGTGTGAGTTATTTTTTTCCCCACAGGTACTCAGAAATGAATTTTGGCCAGTGAAGTATGTGCATAGGTTCAACCGTATTGTGGAGATAATTAAGGTGAGTGACTTAGTGTTTGGTCCAATAGTTTCTTTTTCTGGAGGTGGAACTAGGCATTACCGCGCACTAAATAACATTATGTCAAAAATTTTCCTGGCTCGACGATATGTTGCTTGCTTTTATTGTGACTGCTGAAGATGAGCCTTTAAATTTGGTCCTGCAGGTTCGTTCTCAGTCCTTCATGATCACCTGCAGTGTTCATCCACGAGCATGTTGGGGCAGCCATTATCTCCAGATATGTTAGGTGCATGTTCTTACTGTTCAATTTGTTTGTTTAACACTTCGAAGAAGGCTGAGAAAATGTATCGAAACCATTGGATTCCATCCATATGTTACAAAATGGCATGGTTGATGATGCAGGGACAGGACAATGCTCACATGGAGCTCTTGTTTTTTGATTTGCCATTTTATTTAGGAACTATGGGCTTTCAGGAAGAGGAGGCAACTTTTGTTGGTTGTCTTGCTTGAACTATGAGTTTCATGTCTAGCTGCTTTTAAGAATTGTTTTATTCTTTAGGATTCAGAAGCCCCAAGGCCTTAGTTTCCATCTTTCTTTCTTTCTTTCTTTCTTTCTTTTTTCCCTTAGAAGTTTCTATTCAGCTTCTTTCTTGTTGTTCATTCTTCCAAAAGGAATCATGTCTCTCTTGCTTATTTAGTTACGGAGAAGCCGGCCATTCTCAGTTCTGGTTGTTTTAAGAAGGTCCAAAGTGAAGTTATGCCACTTTGTCATCTTAGTACTTGTAAGGAGAAACGAGGGCTGCTGCAGTCACCAGTAGTATTATCCTTCCTGTTTGTATGCGAGACCATGACCTCTTGGTTTTCATTAATGCTTTTTGTAATGGATAAAGACGTTTTTAAGCAGTTTTATTTAATCTTCAACTGATCAATAGTAGAATCAAAGTACTAAAATTTTCTTTCACCTAATTCCTTCTAGTAAAACAAGTGTTTCATCATTTACTCCCAACCTCTCTCTGATTGAATTCTCCTTGTGATATGCATTGCCGTTAGATGCCCTATTATCGGTCAACAGTATGTACTCCAAGTCATGGCTAGAATTTCACCCATTTTCCCCTCTTGTCTAGATGACCAAGATTTTATCCTTTTTTTTGCATGTTAGGCCCCATTTTTATCGTAGGGGATTGAATGAGAGGTAGTGGCGATCACAAAGGTTACCTTCCTTGGCCGTCTGCCTTTGGGTGACCTCCATAGGTGGCCATGTCATCTCCAGCACATAGACTCATTCTACTGCGATCAAACTGTGTTCACTTAGTTGTAGGGCACTCATGTTGCTCTTGGGGGGAGGGTTGACATTGTTTCATCATGAGGGCAATTTAAGCTTGCTGCACTTGAGTCTACCCTCCAGTCTTAATTTGGATGTATATTGTGATATCTAAACTTTTATATGCATCCGTTGGCAGCTCTACAAACGCCTGTTCATGCTGCATTCAACTTGAGGAAGACAATGTTGCAGTTGGGCAGGTGGCATTTTCCTTTCAAGGCTGTGGTAACTTTCCCTCTCTCTGTGTATATGATAAACACAGTTTTGGTTTATTGATGGTTGTTAACTGATCATATTGATTATTTCTGGTGTTTTGTGTACCCAGGTTTGAGAAATGGAAGCTGGCGTCTGTTTTTGAGTAGCAAGGATAAAAGGATTGCGGATAGTGCTTATTGCTTGTCATTCCTCCTTTGTCGACTGCGGTTTGCCATTGTTGACTGCATCTTGACATCTAAGGTTGGTTGGTCAATGCCATATTATTGTTTAGTACTCTTTACTGTGATTGTCGACAAGATTGCTGTCTCGTGTCAGTTGCTTGTGTCATGCACGCATAATGGATCGGATGGGCCACCGTAAACCACAACCCAATTACTTGCATCGGTGTAGATTGTGTACCCCTTGAGCAGATGAACGTCCGCAGTCCATTGTGACTTATGTGTTGGCATGTCCGGCTTGCTAGTTCTCTAGTGACCGATGCAGTTTAAAATCTCTCTCTGGCCCTGAAGAAACTTCTTAGCACAATTTATACACCACAGGTCTTTAGACTGGTGTATTTAACGGTAAATTTTTTTTTTTTATTGTCATACTCTGCAACAGTTAGTGGAGCTATTTGATCACTGTGAGATATACATTTGACACAACTGTCTCAGAATGACATATTTGAATAAAAGCAAATTATCGATTTGACACGACTGTTTCCCAGAATGACATATTTGAATAAAAGCAAATGATTGATGTAAGCTACACAATAAAATGGGATTAAATTTGGTCCTCTTGTATTTCTCGAGTTTTTATGAATCTGTTTTCCAATTGAGGGTTTTCATCCAGGAGAGGAGATGCTCGTGCCATGGCATATTGAATCCGGCTTATTCCGAGGGTCACACTGGGATGTGGTGCTTCCCCTTGGTGGGCTCTGCTCCATGGTGCAGGACTGCAGGTTATTCCCTATCTTGGCCACAAATGGGCGGGCCATAGCTCGTGGCACCGCCATGGTCGACAGCACTCAATTCGGGCCACCCAAATAAATGGAGGCGTGGGTCGCCACAGGCTCTTCTGCATCTTTGTTGGGAAAAAAATGAACACAGGTGGACACAGGGAGACTGGAAGAGCGTGGTGTCCCTTACAGGTTTGACTTGTACGTTCTAGGGATGGCCACACAAGAAATTTTACCGTCCTCCCATGGGGCAGTGCTCTTCACCCTGCCAAGGTGACCAGCTTATAGAAGCAGGGGTATGGGAATTATTCCCTAGGACTCCAATAGTTGAAACCTACCAAGCCTAAACTAATCGACTCATGTCCCCTGGTGCTCAGTTAAACGCGGGGAATAATTCTAGTTTCCATGAACTTTCACATTGCCGGTGCGTCGAAGTCAAGTATGTGACCTGCCAATTGCCAGTTCCGAAGGCCAATCATAGTTTTTACCAATTTTGTAAGAACATTAAAGTGCTTGTTTGGCACAGCTTCCAAGTGAAAGTACTTTTGGACTTTCAGATGCTTCAGTTCAATTATTTTGAGGGGAAGCCGTTAGGCCTTAAATGCCATTCATGTAGATCTTTAATTGTTTTTAGTTCCCTAGTAAAAACTTCAAATTGAAATTTCTGAACCAAAGCTTTAGCCGAAACGCCCTAAAGGTGTCCTGATCATTCAGGTTTAGCTCCAGTCGTCTTCACAAGCATAGTTTTATGCATGGTGGTGATCTTTCCTCGGGATGTGAGAGGCCATTCTTTGCCACCCTTTGGAACGTGCGTCGGTGAGTATTGCATCCTCTGTGCATACCTTGAGTCGAAATTACATGATCAGATGGACATTCACTAAAGAGATCCTACAGGTTTTTAGTTCAGTGCGATCTAATCCATTTGAATTGTCTCAGCAAAATTTCCTTTCTAATGAGTTGCACCAAATTGGACGTTAACCTTGGTGATAGCATTGGTAATATATTTCTCTGAGAGCAACTTGTTGTAATGCCCTACTGTAATGCAGTTGCAACCATCATCTGATCACGGGATCAAACGGCGTGGTGACTTTTAAAGTTCCGTTGCACCATCCATGAGACGGTGTAGCAACTATGCGATGGCTCTTTCAGTGACATTGCAGCAAGGCATTTCTGGATCATGTTTCTTGCTAAACGTTACGCACCCCCCAGTCTTGTCTAAGAATCTGAGAGCCTAACATTCGATGTCCGATCTGGAGTGTCCTTCCATGAGACTTCAAACTCATGACAGAAACATCAGCTCCGTCCAAGAAATATGTGTACTCCCTCAGGCATCTGATCAGTCAAACTCGTCCAACGCTTTTAACGTGAGGATTAAGCATGTCTCGTCATAGCCTCGTAGGGTCAAACGTTCGCATCGGCGTTGAAATGTTTTGGCTTCCGTTGTCGCCTTGCGGTGGTATCGGTAAATCCACCAAGCTGAACACGAAGAACTAGTCAGCAGATGCGTTGAAGCGTGGAAGTGAAGGTTGCTCACTTGCGAGTCGCGCACAAGGTCCGTACGAATTCTTTGTCTCATGATCTTTGGGCTACGCCTCATCACTTCACGTAAGCAAGTTTTGGTCCAGGGCTAAAGAGCCTAATCAGTGGCATTTGACCTTCTTACATAAGGAAGTCCAAGGTTCATAGCTCACCTCTAGGTGCACAGGAGAAGAGATTTATCTCACAAGTTCATGGAAATTTTATTGAATGCTCCTCACATATGGCCGGACCCGTAAAAAAATTATCACTTCCTACAGTGATATTTTAGAATTTAAAATAATCATTTGAAAAAGGCAAACTTGTTATAATGCTATAGAAAAGTATCAAATCTAAGAGAAAATAATATCGGTTTAAATGTCGATATATATACTCTCTCCGTAGACACAATGATATCCTTTCATATATATATTATACTATGTAAAATTCGAATCTAAAGATACTGCCTATATGAACGTGGAAAATTTTCATCATGCTAAAGAGGGTCGGCCATTACGTAACACTCCCGACACCGAAACCGGCGGTTCCACCGTTGCCCATTGGTGTCATGTGATCCCAGTGTTCAGCTGTCCCTATATATCAACACTTGGCCATATGAGGTCGTTCTACACTACCCAACTGGAAATTAAGGCCTTCCCACTGGTCTTTAAATTTTCCCTAGAAGGCTGGTACCAATCTCGCGTTCTTGCTTTGGCACCTGCTCACATGGTGGAGGCGTCCACATGTTTCTTGTCACACATTTGACTGTGTTCCTTTCCCTTCAAACTTGTGTTTTTTGGGAGGGGGTTGGGGGGCCTCAAGGCTTCACATCTCTGGTGGTTCATGTATATGAAGGTTTGAGGTCTTCTCTTCATCTTGTGTGTACTGATGGGATTTGCCATGGCTCTCTCAGAGATTGTGGGCATGGATGGGTGAGGAAGGCCTCATGTGAGACTTCAGGATCCTATAAGTAGCATCTTTTGAGGGTTTCAGTGTTGTCTGCCACCAAAATGAGGAGGGTAGATTTGAGCAGGTTATTCAGTTGCCTCTCTCTTCCAATGTGTTTAAGCTCTTGCATGTGCATGAGCACACTGGAACGCGAAGATGGGTTTGAAAGGAAGGTGCTGATGCACAGTGATGAGATGGTCAAGCTCAGAGAGATCCTTGAAGGGAGCAGGACCTTGGCTTTCCATCTTGAACCAAAGGTGATCCCTCTCTGTGGCTTTTCCTCTCAATTCTCTTTCTGGTTCTCCTCCTCTTCTTCCTTATCCCTTTAGCTGAGATAACCGACAAGGTTGTTCTGGTGCTGTATTCTTTTTCCCCGGGGTGGTTTCTGCAGACTGTTGTTCTAAGGGTGTCGATGCACTGCCGTGGTTGTGCAAAGAAAGTGGGGAAACACATATCCAAGATGGAAGGTATGAGTAGTTCTCTTTTCCGTACATTTTTTTTCTTCTGAGCAAAATAAGAACATTAGCACAAGTCTGTATTAGTTTGTTCTCATGATGACAAGAAAAATAAAACCAGTGAAACCTTTTTGAGATCATGGTTCCCTTACATGTTGAAACTTGAAAGATAGGAGAACAATTATAGGTCACGTTCATATCCTGCTAAGTAGGGGTCTTAAATACACATGTTTATATGTTTATTTGGTCAGAAATATTTACCATCTGGCTCTTGAAGGATGACTTACCCGAAACTCTTCTCCAATTATCTTTACAAATACGGGAAGACAAATATTTCTGAAGGAAAATGCCTCTCTGCGGATCTTGGGCAAGGATATTACAATGATCTAAGTGCAAATTTCAAGTTAGATGTTATATGATATATCTTCCCCAAAAGTGGAGCTATAAGTTCCCGTTTCAGAAGGATCTTTATAAAATTTATTTGAATATTGGGTGTTTAAAAAAACAGAAAACAAAAATAAACAAGGTATGTTTTTACAATAGGCTGAAAAATGTAGAAACTGTTATAGAAAGATTATCACAAAAGTTTATATTTTGATATTAATTAATATCAAGTTACAGAGAAGCCAAATTGGAAGATTCATAAGTTACTAACTAACTAGGAAATCTCTCAATTTTGAAGGACCGTAGCCCTTGGCCACCACCAGAGCTCTGTCAGAAGAGTAATATTTGCTGTACTGAGGGTGTCTATTGTACTAACCTCCAGTGTAGTGAGTAAATTAAAAAAAATTATTTTTTTAAAACTTTTAGGTGGATCCCGAGATATCCTACATGTCCATATAGGCCGATCTCAGATCGAATGATCCAAAAAAATTTGAAAAATGAAAAATCAAGTCCCAACAAACAATAAAAAATATTCATGTACGGCATCTTAGGGACACCTAATTTTTTTTATTTTTTATTTTTAAATTTATCCGTTGCATTTAGGGTCAATGCAATAGGCACCCTCAATGCACAGCAAGTATTACTCCTGCCAGAATCCCTACAATGACCATCCTATTGGTTTACTAGGGGACTGTTTAAACCATTAATTGACTGCAGGAACCTGACATCAAGATTCCAGAATCAGCAGAGTGTTTGTCTAGTGTGAAACCAAAGACTTAATCTGTGGTCCTCTACAACAAGTCCCCCAACTAAACAACACCTCACATGCTCATATGCTTAAAAAGTGTGGGTCTTTCTTTGGCCTAATGGTCAATTTCTGTCATACTGAGACATTGTTTATGTAATTCTTCTAGGTTTGTGTTATTGAAACCTTGTAAAAAAAAAAGCTTCAAGACATGTTAACAAACATTAGAAAGCAATAGTTTTCTAACCTTGGAAACTGGAACGGTCAGCTTTCACATAAATATTTGTGTTTATCATAGTGAGAGCACCTGGGAAACAGTGGAGTAGACGTTTTAAAGCTTGTCCTCTTCCGGGAACTGGAAGACGCGTTGACTAATGTTGGCTCTTGGGGGCTATTTTCTTGTCCGTTCAATGCCTGTCTGTATTGCTTTGGAACAGTGAAATCCGGAGGATCTGATATCTTTACTCAAAGATTGTGTTTGGAAATGCTTTTGCATTCAGATTTTTTGTTTTGTTTTTATTTTGAGATAAAATCAGAATAAGATGCGTCTCCACTTGCTCTCCACCATTCACACTCCACCTCATCATATTAATTCATCCCTTATGATAACGGATAAATGGAGAAGAAAGAGTAAGTTTCCTATTTTTTCGTGATTCTTGACCAATAGGGTGAAATGAATTATGAATTGTGTGGAGATTGGAGAAAATAGAGTAGACCATCTCAATCTGTCAAAATAAGATAAAAATTTGATTTTGAAATGAAAAGTCATCATGACACTTTTCAGATGCCTTTTCCAGGCTTGATTTTAGAGCTTTCTGACTGGCAGGGTGGCTCAGGTTCATATTCCTGTCCCTGAGCTTTTGCACTTTCCCTACTATCCTCTTTCCTTTTGGATGAGAGGAAATTGAAGTGTGCAAAACAAAGATTAATTTTGCATATCAAAAGCAAAAAGCCTTGTTACTGATTTGCAATAGATTTTCTGAGTAACAAAACTAGAGAAAGCAAAGCTGGGCAGATCCATGAGATGAAGAAAGTAACGGTGTTCCACATTTTGGACATGCTTGGTGCAACTTTTAGTATTTTTGGATTTCTAGAGTTTTTAGTCCAGTTATGTATTAAATCTTAAAGTTATTAATTTGATTTTTTTGACTTCCAACTAAAACCCCAAATTAAAACTTTCTAAATTGAAAGAAAAGCCAGAGTTATAACATTAGAATTGTCTAGTGTAATCATCCAAAATTAACTGTGCCCACTTCCATTCAATGTTTTTCATGTTGGAAGACCTAAAATGACATGTAAGTGCTGCCAAGGATGCCCTTTAAATCCAGCACAATGGTTCTTTAATTCAGTGGTACAAAATTAATTTGCAATCTCAAGTCTCCATGCATGCGGCTAGAAGCAAAGCAATCGTTCAGAATATGTACTATCTTCTACTTCATGATCTTGCTTGTTAATTCTTAAAAGTCTAGAAAACATCTCTCTCTCTCTCTTTCTCTCTCTCTCTCTCTCTCTAACATATGCACGCACAGGTGTGACGTCTTTTGAGGTAGACCTGGAGAGCAAGAGGGTGGTTGTGATGGGAGACATCACCCCATTTGAGGTGTTGAATAGCGTCTCTAAGGTGATGTTTGCAGAGCTGTGGAAAGCGCCCTAGTCGTCTCAATTCTCCACTAATACATGACCAAGTTATTCACCAATACTACTAGCACATGCCAAAGGTGAATGCAAGGTGTAGAAGAATGGAGCTCCACTATCAAGCGTGGAGACCCAAGTGAGTCTAATATTAATTATGTGACAAATAGGATAAGTTTAGAGACGTGTATGTGGAGACTTGGGCTGCTGTTCGAAATTGATTTCCTCTCATCATTGTTTCCTATTTGAATGCAATCTGTTGAGCACTCAGGCCTTGACCGTGCAATGAGATAATTTTGCAAGTATTGTGATGCAGTGAAATTATTTATAATAATATAAAAATAAGATTGATAAATCTATAATTAAAATTTTAAGAAGATTTTTTTTTTATAAATCCTAAAAAATATGAAGTCTGTAAATAATTCAATGGTTTCAATTGTGCATGGTATCATTCCACAGCTGCCTGCGCATGGCACTCGAGTACTCAAGTGTTGTGATTTCTTCTTTTGGGCTCATGATATTTTTCACCTGGTCCGGTAATATATGACCCGATTCTGGGCCTTTCTAGCGGCCTTGTTGGGCCCGACTGCAGATAGCAACAATGTTGCAATCTGTTTTTGTCATTTTCACTATCTCCTATATTATGAACTCAGGATCTCTCTTTTTTTCAAAAAAATTTATTTAGCCTTAAATTTTATTTGATAGGTATGTAGTAGCCCTCTGATAGGTTCCCACACTGAAAACATAATCTTTTAGAAAGTTATTTTGTAGAATACATTATTTTATATGAAGTAAAAAACTGAGAGAAAAAATTAGGCTCTAATATTTCAAGCAAACATTTTGTCTCCATACATTGGAAAGACACGTAATCTTCACAAAATACTATGCTTCCATATTTTCGAAGCCGCCTATAGTAATAGAGATAATCTGCATCATCGAAATTTACTAATTTGTTATTTTCTCCAAGTTTCTTTTTGATAACATATTACATGGAGAATAGAGTGGCTTATCCCACCTTATTCTTGCTATTCGGTTTGATAAGTAGAGTGCATTGTTCGATTTGGTGTATCTATCCAGGAATAATTCATCATAATTAATTCAACCCAAAAAGTCTAATTGGGCCTCCTAGAATATAATATTTGTACCTATTTTACCTCTGATAATTCTACCTTTTTGTCAAACCCATTAAAATTATATTATTTATTCTCTGTGTTCTATGAGATTAAAAACATAATTATCAAATTAAAAATATTTGTTCCCATGTATCTTATTCAACTACAACTCACCGAGATTAGGTTATTTGGTTATCAAAAAAGGTACAAACTTCCCCCCGAATTTAATTCTCAGTTCCGAACGGGGAAGAAAGTTGACGCACTTATTCCATTTGATTATAAAATCAATTTTGATATTAATACCGTGTGATCTATAATGTTATCATAAAATCAAGGGATTTTTACATATATACTCATGAAAACTAGCATATTTCTATGTATAACTCTAACTTCCATATATTGAATGAAATAATCTTGAAAACTTCAAAAATATTGTAGCTGTGCCCCTCCATTAAAATACTATTACCTTTAGGACCGTAAACTGATAGGATACGGAAACATGTGTTTTCGTTTTCGATTCCGATAATGTATTTTCGTTTTCGATTCTGATAAGATCAGAAAATGCACTTTTCGTTTTTGTTTACGATAAAATTGGAAAGTTCATTTTTCGTTTCCGATTCCGATATCAGAATCAAATATTATTTTCGATAATTATAAAAAATTACTAATTTCTTGATTTATTTGTTTAAAACATATAAAATGAGACCTAAATATAATCAATACGTCTAAATATATTAGATAATGATCAATAAGATTAAAACATAAGGAGTGTAACCATGTATCCATAAAGTTAAATTTAAAAATATTTAATAATAATCAGAATTGTAATCTTTTTTTAGTATATTTTGTTAGAGTTAACGAGATTTTGGCGGAATGACACGTTTATGAGATTTTAGGAGTATTCCGTACAATGTATGTGAATTGGGGTACAAATACAAATATGTTCGTTTTTAGGGGTATAAATGCAAAAATTCCTAAAACAAATGATGAAAGGTTACAAAAGAGATGACTTAAGGAAAACACCGAAAAGTTAAGATTATGAAAGGAAAAGGAGAGAAAAAATTGAGATTTTTACTTCAGTACATGTTCAAGATTGTATTAAATTTATTTTAATAATCTATTACATTATATATATTAAAAACAATATAATATAATAGCATATCTATTGTTAATGCTACTCCTTTTACCAGCATCTTTACTAAGTTATTTGGGAACTATTTGATTTCTTGACCAAAGAACTCTTGTTGAATACATTAGTTATAATAAAAGTGTGTCAAAAAATAATCTGAATAATAATTGTCTAATCAAATAATAAAATAACTTCTAACAATGATGTCCAAATTATTAGGAATTTATATATATATGCCCCTAAAATCCTAAAAAAGGTTGCAATTATATCCCTTCATAAAGGTTGTATTTATGTTTATACCCTAATTTCCATAGATATAATGATAAATATCCTAACATCTTCAAAAAAAGTTGCATGCACCCTTCCTTCAAAATGCCGTGAAATCAAATCAAAAGATTTTTTGGTTGGACTTCGGTATTTTGAAGAGGGATAAAGCTACAACATTTTTGAATAACAATATGTGAGTCATGGCTATGTGCAAATAAATAGTATATAGGGGTATATGTACAAAACCCAAATTATGAAACACTCAGCCAAAACATTCCAGGGGAAAAATCTACCTGCCTTCCTGTTTGAAGTCAGGGCCGAGACGTGTAATAGTCGTGCGTAGGCACGTGGCTCCCCCTTATAACACCGGTACCTCATCCCCTCTCCGTCGTCGCCAAACCCACGCCGTGACCGCTGCGAGCGAGCGCGCGAGAGAGAAGGAAGCGACGCAACACGCAAACGATGGCCCGCGCAGGCGCCACCGCCCTCCCCCTCTTCCTCCTCCTCCTTGTCCTCTTCTCCTCCTTCCCACCTTCCCGCCCCCACCCCCAAAACCGTAACCCCGACCCCGTCCCCACCTTCTCTGCCTACGAGGAGCTCCGGCGCAGCGGCTTACCGGCGGGGCTCCTCCCCTCCAACGTCCTCGGTTACTCCCTCAACCAGACAACCGGCGAGTTCTCCGTAGACCTCGGTGGCCGATGCCGCATCACCCTCCCGCCCGACAACTACCTGGCCGCCTACTCCCGGCGGGTCACCGGGCGGCTCCTGGACCGCCGCATCGCGGAGCTCAACGGGATCCGGGTGCGGGTCTTCTTCCGGTGGTGGTCCATCACGGGGATCCGCTCCGCCGGGGACGACCTGGTGTTCGAGGTCGGCGTCGCGTCGGCTAAGTACCCGTCCAGCAACTTTAAGGAGAGCCTCGATTGCGAGGGTCGGAGTCAGGATTGAGGTAGGCATTTCGTGGTGCCTTTTGTGGTGGTCACATGAAAAAAGTTTCGTTCTTCCTGCTCTGGTCGAAGTTTCTATGATTCCATGGGTCCCTAGGGATTAATTAGTAAGCAATAATTGCGAAACCCCCAAACAAAGGTATGAATCTTATTCGAATAGTCAGGCCATCGTTTCGCCGTAAGCTAAATACTTACCGATTGCAGTTCGAATAAAGGGCAAATTTATACTGTGGAGGGGGTTAATGTCACTCTCTGTAGAATCTCTCTCCAAATGGTTCTGATCAGATACCTTGTACATGGGGTCTACTACATTCTCTTTTCGGGTGCCGAATACCGCAAAAGATGTCATTTTTCAAGAGAATCTTCTGTCTCATTCGGTTCCCTGGATAACTACATGGGCCTTTGTTCGCTAACTATATAGGAATCTTGTTTGTTCAATGCTGCTGTGGATTATTTTACTTGAGATTTGTGACATGGGATTCCTTCCATCATTTTTTTAAATTTAGATAGGTCGCACAAAATGTTTTCAAGGGAATCTTCTGTTTCTGTTGGTTTGTTGGACAACGTGAAGGAGAAGGACCCTTTGCTTACTACCGTAAGAAGTGTGTGTGCGAGGCATATTCCAGGGACAGTAAGAGAGTTTCTCCCTGGGTAGGAAGAATGAGATTAAATATGACTGGGCGTTATTCTGTTCCATGTAACGGTCAAGAAACTCGAATCACTTCACGCCTTCATTGGTATCATGGATCCGTGGCATCCCCAATTGGATTGGGTCAGGTGAAGATGATCAGAACTTATGTGATGTCAGATTCAAGATTAGATATGTTGCCCTAATGCTGTTTATCAACTTTTTGGTATCCAGGTTCTTTCGTTTACTGTGACAGCTTCTAGGCTTCTCCACCTCCTACGCTTGTTAGCTAGAGCTGAATCCGTTAGACTATATAGCCTTCTTCTGCTGTAGACCAATCATTCAAGAACTTCAGTGTTCTCTCAAGATGTCAAAAAGACTATGCCAAGGTCATTTTCTGCACCTTATTTTCCTCTCACTTTGTTCGTCCTTGCCCTACCCTTTTAGTAGCTCGTTGGGATCTGTAGGTTTCCACTGGATTCTTTGAATACCTTTGAATAGGATCCTGCCTCCACAATGTCACATTTGATGAACGATGGTTCTGTAACTTAACTTTGGATGCAAAAAAGGTGTATCCGACCTTCGAACCTTGGATAAATATCAACCTATCACAACTTGGCAATCAAGAAGCACCTTTACTTTGTTGGAAGCTTTAGTTCTCTGTACCAGAATAAAAATCATTTGTAAATTGAAGGATAAAGACGCCTCCTTTTTGGTGTTTTTGGGGGGAATAGCTGGCACACCTTCTTGGTGTCGGCCGTTACTTTTAAATAGAGGGATCTTTGGGAATGCTCACTTTGATACTTGTACACCCTCCTCTCTTTTGATAATGATACTATGGTACCATCCACTTTCAAAAAGGTTTTCTATACTACAGATCTATACCAAACTCTAAAACCCCCATCACTAATTTGCTTGACAAAAAAAATGTCGGAGAATTTATCCTCACAGACTCGGACAGTGGAACATTGTCAAGGCTTTTACTCAATTGAATAAGCCAATCAAGGACTTAAACTAAAGCCTAGTTATGCCCGCCAAGAGGATCGTAGGGACATTGGGTGTAAGGGCCTCACCTTAGATCCCCTACCCACCATGAGGAACGGAGTGACGAACGGGATAAGGGCTGCCCATTTAAGGTTGGGGGGGTGGGGGTGGGAGTTAGCTTGCTCCCCACTGATCACAAAAATCAATATTGAAAAAATTGAGATTTTTTCACTTTGATATTTTCCCATCAAAGAAATTAAATTCATTTTTTCGAGCCCATTTGCCCTTTTTCCGATTCGTGCACTATCAGTGCTGGACAGCTGCCCTTTCAATCAATCTCTGACCACTCAGTGCTGCTATTGGTGCGAGTTGTAAGGAGTGAAGATCTCGAGTCGAGCTGGGGTGTCATTTCATTTTCATAATAGTAGTGAGTGCACCACAAGACCAGACAAGTTGCTCCCTCGCTTTGCAGCGGCGGCATCTGTCTTTTAAGTTAAGTCATTTCCTGAGATGGCTCCTTTTATTCTATGATAATCTAAGCAGCAGCGCCACGAGTCTGCTCGGAACCTGTTGATTCCTGAGCCTTTTGTTCTCCCGTCAACTTCTCGGTTTGCATCTTTGAGTCTAAGATTTCTTCCAAAAAATAAAATAAAATCAGACTTTATTTACCTCCCTCTACACTACTAACATAGAAGGCTCTGATCTCTCTTCCATTTCCATCTGTCAATACATAGTGACTCGAACCTCTTCCAAAAAGGCTGATCTACACCACCGGTCCTCCCATAAGCTAATTAATTGCTTTGCCATTTCGTAATTTATAAGCTATGGAGCATTCCATGAAGTCAACGCTTTTACGTATGCCTCTCTCCCCTTCTGAGATGAAAGCTGTTGTTTTAGGCCTCTCACACCATTGGCTCTACAGCTTTTATAGTCTTCAAGTCTGACAGTGTTATCCCATAGGGTCCCATTGACGCCAGCTTAATACAGCTTTGTTCCTGTTGCAATGCTGGCTGACAAGGTCAATGCCGCCCTCCTCTTTGGACGTACGGTCTTTTAGCCCAATTAATTAAATGTAGAGCTTTCTTCTCTTGCTTGGCTCCTCTCCAAAAGAAAGACATCTTTGATCACTTTTGTCTTGATGTTTGCTGATCTGGGAATCTGGAAGATTGATAAGTGGTAGATTGCGGCGAGGTTTGCAGAACCGGAACCAGCCGGTTCAAACTGGATAGGGAACCGCTGTTCTGATTTGGTTCTGCTGGTTCCGGTTTGAACCGGCCGGTTCTGCAAACCATGGATTGCAATGCTAGAGAGTGCAGACTTGGATTGTGGGAGGAGTTCTCTCCAACACTTTGATTTCATGTCAAAGTTTTGAATAGTTGAATTCCGATCTCTAATTCTGGTAGGCCCATCTGATAGTGGAGTCCGAGGTATTTAACTGGAAAAGTTGTGCTGTTGCAGCCAAAAAAATTCAGATCTACAACTGTTTCCAAGACTGACAGCTTTTTAATATTAACCACGTCTCATGCTTTCCAGCCATGAACAGCAAGGTATCATCTTCTTACTGGACATGTGTGACCTTCGCTTTGTTCCTCCCAAAGTGACCTCTTTAATGGTCTTTACATCGGCGGCCTTCTTTCACATTTTACTGAGAGTTTGGGTTACTAGGATGAACAGAAGGCGAAGTTTGATCCCTCAGTGCGTTCATGAGCTGCTGTGCAAACCACTAGGTTTCCCATTTGTCATAACTGAAAATATTGCTGTTATGATGCAATCCCACAACCCAACTAACCCTTGTTCTGGTGAATCATGTCGCTTCAAGGTTCTGCTAATAGAACCCCAACCAATCTTATTATATGTCTTTTCAAAATCTAATTTCAAGATCAGGCATTCGTTTCTTCCCACTTATAGTGGAGATGGTCTGGCAAAAAGGTTGTTGAGAATGGATCTACCATGAGTAAAAGCTTTCTGGAATTTATCAACAAGTTCATTTCAGTCTCACTCGTTGCTTTTGTGATAATCTTGAGAAGGCTAGTCTCTCTACATTGAGGTAGCTCTTGCGCTGCCTCCATTTTAGGGATCAGCACCAGAAGGGTTAAGTTGAAAATTTTAATGGTTATGGGTCTGCTCTGAAATTCTCTCTCCACTCCTACGAGGTCATCCTCGATAACATCCCCCCAAAAAATCCGTTAAGCTGCAATAGGAGAGCCGACTGGTCCTGGTCATCTAAATGTCTTACACGCTAAACACTACCTCTTTAATTTCTGCTTCCTCCCTTTACAGTGTACTTCTTAGATCTGCATAGCCCTTTTCTTCTGGTATGACTCATCTTGTTCTTTCTTCATCTCTAGAGTATCAACTCCAAAAAATTTCTGTCCAATTACATCTGATTCTCCAAAAACTTCATACTCCACATCTTTAGAACTTCTTGTAGGATGTAATACAGCTGTATTTTTTCTTCAGCCTGCACTAGGACCACCATTCACATCTTTCAGCACATCAGATTAGAAGGGCGAGTCCAGACGTGATTAGATTTATGACCCTGCACGGATCTGAATTTGTTCAGCTACCTGAAGTCCCTGAAGCGCTGTAGAGACTTGTGTCTGCCGCTTCAAATGAATTGAAGGCTTGGCCAAATGCTGCGGTTTTTTGGACACCACTTTTACTTTATTAAACACTTTCTTAAACAGTCCATTTACTTTGCTAATGAAGCTCTGGTTCTTTCATTTCGTATTAACTATGCCTACGGGACATATATTTTTTTTAAACCATCGATTTTGATGGCAGGGCTCTATTCTAACACTTCATCGTTTTTCTTTTTTCTAGGTGAAATGTGATAAACTTCATCCTTGGAGAGTTGCCCCGAAGTCCTTTTCGCCTTGATAACTGATGGATTAGATTAGGCCCTTCCTGGGTTCAACTTCCTGAGCCTCGCTCCGTGCTGAAGCATTAGTGAAGACACGGAAACCTACGTGTATATATTATTAATTGGTATAGACCTTGAAATACTGTATATGTTATGGGTCGGGACTCTTATAGTGACTCATGTTTTATGAACCGGAAGACGTCTGGACAAATCAAAGGAAACATCATAGTTGAGGGACCAGAGTGGAAGAATTGTTAAATAGGCTTGAAGTAACAAAGCATCGCCGCACCATTTCATTCTATGATAATTGATGCAGAAGTATTAACCAAGAACAAGGAAGGTGCCTGTTCATCTAAACGAAGACACTTGGCAGAACACATTTAAGGCATTTCTCATTTGTAGGTATCATTTAGAAACGCTTCTAATGTGGAGTTCAACTATTAGAATCTTTTACGCTTTCGAAGCATTTTCCAATGACGTCTACTGACGACATTTTTTTTTACCTATCCACCCTTGAAAAGTGGAAAGTAAGAGGGAGGCAGATTATGGCGTCCGCTTCTCTCTTCCTTTTTAAAGAGTAGCTCTTAAGGTGAGAATTCTGAAACGTCCAAGGAGATAATCTTCACTAATGTCATAGTACTTCTAGTGCTCTTTTTCTTTTTGATGTGTCTTTTCAACTTGTTTACAAGATCTAACGGAATCTTGAATATAAAACGAACCCCGTTCATTTAATATTTAAGAATTTGGATTTTGTTTCATTGTTAAGCATAGCAAGTCCAAATAGAACAAACTTTAGTTCGTCTAATAACTAATTAACGGGAATCCAATTTGATTAACAAAAAGTCCAAACAGAACGAAATGTTGCTCGAGTAAACCGGTTCCCTAGGCTTTGGTCATTTGACAATTGGAAGCATATCATGAAACACAGACAAGACACTATAGATCACTTCATATGTCCATTTATATGTAAACCAAGTTTGTGATAAACTTTTTATTAGCTGCATCATTTCATTTGTACTGTATTCAACTTGTAGAATCTTTAAAAAGTAAGAATGTTCTTTTTTTTTTTTTGAAGGGGCCCAAAGGCCGGTTATGTCCAAACTCACTTCTTTATTATCACAATAAATGCATCAATGCGATCAACTAAAATACAAGGTATATAGGAAAAAAATAAAAATAAAACATCTCAATCCGAACTTAGGAGGCTACTTAACAGGCCAACTTTGCGACCGATCTGCTCCAGGTGATGGCTCAAGTCCCTCGCCCAATTACAGAGGTAGACCAGAGACGCCGACGACCACAGAAAGAAGAGCAGCGCCCAGGCACGGGTGCCGTTGCCCGACTCTGCCTCTGCGACCAGCGAACACAACGAGAGCACGGCGGCGGCGGCGAGGAGGCACATGAGGATGGCGACACCGACAAAGGCGTGCACCACCTTGTGTACGAGCAACCCATCCACTCCTCTTCCAGCTGTGTTATGCGAGGCGCCGCCACTGCAACAGCTGCAGCAGCAGCCCCCTCTGTTGGGGCCTTCCTTTGGCATGGTGAGTTCGTCGTCTACCCTAACAGCGGGAGGGGAGGAGGAGAAGAAAGAGTAGAGAGAAGGGAGGCAAGGCTCTGTGGATGACTGGAAAGAGAAATATACCCTTCTTGATTAGTTTGTCGCTGCTGTCGACTCACAAGGGGAAAGATCCTTCAAGATACCACTATATTGCATGTCATAGATTTTTCTTGCCATAGCTCGTTCTAAAATTTCCTAACAACAAAGTAACAATCAAGAGGTGCAAGTTGTAGTTTCCAAATGAGAAGCCATCTCAACTGTGCATGGGGCTCCCTTGATTCGATTTTGGTGGATCATATCGAGAAGCTGGAACCACCACAAAAGCATGCAAAACTTGTCCACGGTCCATTAATAGTACGTTCTAGGTTTCTTGTTCGTAGGTTGAAAACAGCCATAAACAGAGGGTGCATACAAACTATCTTTAAAAGTAAATTGATAAAAAAATTCATTTTTAGAAACGTATTTATACATAGATCATTATCTTTAACGAAATGTTGCAAAAATGTTAAAATAATGGTATTTTTGTAATATTATTTTTAACAAAAATGTTGCAAAAATATCCACATTTGAGCATTTTTGCAACATTTTGTTATAAATAATGATGTGTATGTTAATACGTTTTCAAGAATGATTTTTTTGTCAATTCACTTTTAAGTATGATTTATATGCAAAAATCCTTAAAAGGGAAATGATATCCGCAAGACTCTACATAAAAGGGAACAAGGGGAGCACTGAGGGGGCTTCTTCTACAGAGAAAGGTTTGCTGACCACCAGGCCGTATGTGAGTTTTTTATTAAAAAATATTAGAATTTTTTAGGTGGTTTTAATTATGTCTTACATGTATGTACAATCTGATTTCTGATGGGATGTATATTGTTCACTTGGACTTGATTTTTAATTCTTTCTAGATCCTATTAGATTTTTTGCGATTTTTAATTCTTTCTAGATCCTATTAGATTTTTTGCTGTCGGCAGAATTAAGACGTGCACAGATTATTCCTTCTATGGGAAGGTTTAGTGGGTTTCCAACTAGGGCTACTTCCACCGATTTAATTAAGAACTTTAAACTTGTGGCACCTGATAAAAAAAGATCACCTCTTGCGTCTAATATGAAATTGGACAATGAAAGCAAATTGGTCCTTGAATACATACACATATTGTGATGTAACATTATGACGTGCTCTGATGGAATCGCAATTTATCTTTCCCGAGTAGCACTTACTGCACCGTGTGCGTACGGGGTGCGGCCAACATTTTTTCATTTTTTTTATTTTCTAATTATTATTTTTTAATGGTAGATCACATCATGTACATGTCCATATAATGTGATCTTCGATTATATTATCTAAAAAAAATCTGAAAAATAAAAAATCGAACCCAGTAAGGATTCGATTTATTTTTCAAATATTTTTAAATTGTTGGATCTGAGATCGACTTATACAAAAAGTGTCGGTGCAGCAAATTTCACCCATCTTTTTCTGTTTCTGTGGTTGAACATTTTTGGAGTATTTCAAAAAAGTACATAATAATTATATGGTCTTATAACTTATTATAATTTAAAACTATTTTATATATAAAATTTTAACAATTTCTCATAAATTTTCAAAAAAATGTTTTAAATTTCTTGTCAATCTTTAAACCTTTTCCCGGAGCACCTTCCCCCAATCCCCCCTTGAAACCCCACTTGGGAATATAGCTTGATCAGACGGCCCTTAATCATTTACGAGTGGAGGTCCATCCTAGCCTAACAGTGATCCGCGAGTCGTTACAACGTGAAACTGGAGGCCGTCCTCCAACGGATAAAAAGAAATTTGCGGTTCAAATCTGCTCTCTCACCCCCCCAGTCTCTCTCTCTCTCTCTCTCTCTCTGCGCGCGCGCGCGCGTGCAACTGCAAGAACTAAGTGACGAAGTGAAGATGCGGCTTCTTCTACAGACCCCATTGACAGCTCCAGCCATCCTTCCTATCTCAAAGGTATCCCCCAGGGAAGGTGAGCAAGATGTGTTCTTCTCTCTCTCCTCCCTACCGTATATAGTCATTTCCTTCAAACTACACTTTGATCTTACCCTCTCTTTCTAGGAACTGTTCTGCACAAGAAACCTTCCACCGTCTCTGCAAGTTCTAGTTTGCATGCGTCAGGGCAGAGCCATGAGAGGCCCATGCGCTGCTCCCCTTCGTCGTTGTGGGAACATGATGCCGCCAAACGGATCATCGCGAGAGCTGCTCCTGCTGAAGGTATGTGTCTATCACGGTGAGATCCAAGTTTGCCTTCCAAATGTGGGTGCTCTGTCAATTTTGGCTTCTTTTTCGCAGTGGTTCAAGTTTGTCATTGTTTTAGCCTTTTATGTAGTATTGCCAGTAGTCTTGTAATGGAAGCTCCCAACCCAGGCTGTTCTGAGGACTATTGCTTGATATTTTGTTATATGCTGCATTGCCCTGTTTCCAATCTGTAGGTATTTGGTAGAATTTGGTGCCAAAGAGCAGTCTGGCTTATTCAATAATGGGGATTAGTCCTTTCAGAAGTACCTTTTCCTTCCTTTCAATCCTTTTCCGGACTCCCTTATGAATTTTCTTAAAGGCTATTAAGTGCACATCAGGTGAGGCTGACTTCGTTTTTCATCTATCAATTTTTTTCCTTAATCAGACCATGGAGAGTATTCGTATCTTGTTTTTTAGAGCAGAAGTAAATAAGTTCCTTTTTATCTTCTTTCATTTACCGGGTGACTATGGAAAAGTAGCATGTCCACACACATTGTAGTTGAGTTTGTAACTACTGAATTAGCTCACAGTTGCTTCCAACACTTGAAAGTTCTTGGAAGGTTTATGGTTGGGCTACATGCTTATTTGGCTCAATTTTCACAAGTTAAGTGGTTTCTTCTTTGGCTTTTACATGCCCTAATTTGTATTTTGTGCTCTTTTCACTGCAGCTGGCACCTCAAACTTATCAATTGACATGGCGAAGAATGACGTACTAACTGCCTTGTCCCAAATAATTGATCCAGATTTTGGGACAGATATTGTCTCATGTGGTTTTGTGAAGGATCTGCACATTGATGAAGCCTCGGAAGAGGTGATTAAGAAATTTGGGTGTTCTTGCAATCGTTTATACTACCACCTAATTTTGGCATGATGGTATATTCTTGGTATACTTGATCCGTCCAGAGCAAATATCAGCTGTTAGATTGTGTATCATAATCTTAACGATCCAATTACTATGTTCTGTATCAAATTTCTCTCATTATGCTCTTATTCAATAATGTCCTGTACTCCTCAGAGGCAAGGTCAGCCCATAAAACTTCCTTTCCTCCTCATGTTAATGCCTTACATTCTTTTGTGATTACTGCCTTAAGTATTATGTTATAATCAATTAATGGGAAGATAAAAAAATACTAAAATCTTCTCTCTATATAACCCTAATCAATAATGTCCTGCACACCTCAAAGGCAAGATGGAGCCAACCTCCCTTTCCTAAGTTGTCAAAAGTCCTTTATATTCTTTTCCTCCGCCCATGAATTTCTTGTCTGTAGTTAAGGTTTTGCATTCTTCTGTGGTTCCATCTCTCAAGGATAATTTTTGTCTACTGAAACTCAAAATTTAGTTACAGTCATCAATTTATTTAACAGTTTCTTTCCTTTCCTGATTTACCAATACTTCTATACTCCCATCTCACTAGCTGAGAAAGAGAAAAGGGATGATTTAGTGGACAGTCTGAAAGTCTGAATTAACGGATCAACCCCACTTCTCTACCACAACACCCCCCCCCCCCCCCCCCCAAACCACCACACACGCGCGCGCGCGTACGCGTAATGAATATAACAGGCCTTCACTGAATTACCCCGCTTACCTAAAACAGAAAAAAGGAGGAGAAGAAAACACTCCTATTTATTCCTCTGTTAGATATCTGTTACACAAGTAGCTATTCCTATGTTATGGGACGTGCATAAAAAGGTAGTCCAACACCATGAGGCTTCTGCCATTGTGGGATCTGGGGAGAAACAATTCTATGTAATCTTACCCTCGCTTGTTGTAAAAAACTATTTCTGGATTTGAACCTATGACCTCCACATCACAATGCAACAACCTTATTGTTGCACCAAGGCTCCTCCACATTGGACACACATCCATAAGAGTTCCTAATTAATTCATGTGTAACATACACATAGATGTCCTACAGCTCTCCATGATTTTCTTCCCTTTCATTTCCTCTCTCTGTTACCCCAACACGGCTGCTACCATAGGTTTTCCTTCTTTCCTCATCTGTGATCATGACAACTTAATCTTATTTGTTGGGAGGAAGTGACACTTTATGAGTATCCTTTTTAATGACTTAAAAAATTTACTTGTTGTCCTTAATAATGTGTATATTTATGTGCAAGCACGTGGATTTTAACTGTTTAATTAGGTTGGTATATTCATGTCGTAAAATTAGTTACAGAGGTTGTATGCTCTATTTCAGGTTTCATTTCGATTGGAGCTGACAACACCAGCATGTCCGATAAAGGACATGGTAAATGACATTCAACTATCACCACTCTTTGGTCCAGATCTACTTTGTGCTTAATCTGGTAGAATTTTGTTCTTTCACTTAGGATAACTCTCATCCTAAAGTGGAGATCATTTAGATTTACTGTATCTTGCATTCTATCACTTTATTTATTTGTAACTAGAGACATTAATGGTTACTAAGAAACTGACAATCCATTCCTTTTGAAGCCTATTGGAAGGCTATGGGTACAGATTATTTGATACTTGTAATGATGGAAAGTATAGGATAGATGCCCTCTATATATAGGATAAGAAATGGATATATCCCTTGTCAACCCTAATTATCTGATTTTGCTCTACACATTACAGACACCATAAAGTAAATTATTTCTGCTGCATCCATCTTTTATTACTCAATTTAAGCTTTGCATTGATTCATACTTAGGAAGATCCACTTCAATCGTTAAACTTGGGAAAAGGCTCTTTAAAATTTATCCATTATCTGGTCCCATGCACTTCCGAAAAAACCCCATCATCTAAGCATCACGTGTTCCTAAAAGTTCCATTGAGGTTTAATTTTCTTTGGGAAGGAGCTCAAATTGGTTATATATTTTTTTCCTGGGAATATACTCACAAATGAAACTTCAAAGAATATGGTGATTACTGATTAGATAATAGAATAAAATTAAGCTCAAATGTTTAAAACAAAGGGCTTTTTAATTATCAGCCCCCAGAAACTTTCAATATCATAATTGAAAGGCCATTTTAAAATATCAAATACTTTAAGGTCTAATGATTACTCAGAAAGCTTAAAAAAACTGTAATTAAAATTTGCTTCCACTATTATATTCCGTATTTAACCTTTTTTGTTTCTTTCGATTACCTTTTTAACATCATAAAGGTTTTAAAGTTCACCTGTCTCATAAACATGAGAATTCAATGGAAGCTTTGTATCCCGCTATAAGTCATAAGTGATAAGCACCAGCTACATGTCATGGAAACTGTCCTTGATTTTTATTACCTTTTTTAGATTCATAAATTTGATTTTTATTTTTTAATTTTGTTCCTATATACATTCGTATCCACAGACTCTGTCCATGTTTTAATTTACCAAGTTGAAACTGTAAGAAGTTGCTTCGGATATTTTATTAGATAAACAAGAAAACCTAACATTCATTGCCATTTGATAAGTTAGGTAATTTTTTTATAATTTATGTTTTCAATTTTTTGAAGATAGGATGTATTATATAGTTACATATGTTAAGGATAATGAGATTATTAATGATATAATATTTCTCAAGAGAACATCGGAATCATTTTTCCCATGCGATCTCTAATAGCTGCATAGTGCATACTGAACTAGTTTTTTTATATGGCCTTATGCATTTCTAATGAGCCATAATAATTTGACCATCTAATAACCAGTAGGAAACACTCTTTATGCACTCAAGTTTGTCAGGTCATGCTGTTTATGTGAGTTAGCATAGTATAAGTTAATCTTTTAAAGGTCCCTCTTTAACATGGGCTGTTCAGCGGAGAATATGATCTCACAAGAAGTCAACCCGAAGCTTATGCCAACTCCCATTGCTGGCTTATCACACCTCAGGCTCAATGATGGATTTGTATGGATCAAACTGTTCATGAAACCTAGACTCAGTAATAAGTGAGACAAGCTGAGATTTGTTTGTAAATGTAGACGGACATGCACAATCTGGTACATAGATACGACAATTTGTACCATGTTTGGGTTTGAACCTTGAGAGGTGGGACTCTGTTCATGATGATCTTGACTATTGACGTCATCTACACTCCAAAGTGAAATGTTGAGCTGTAGCCAAAATATGGATCCGATTCATCAAAATAATCTCTCGGACTTTCTAAAGAATGCACACTGTAATTCCTTTTTGTCCTTTGAATCAATGTGAAGGTTTGCAGTGAAGATAGGAATGTCCCGGTTGGGGTGTGCATGTATGTGTGGTTGTGCGGTAAAGAACTGTTTCTGAGCAAAAGAGTAGCAAATTCATGATTGCTAAAGAATTGATTCTGAGTAAGGACAGACTAGATAGCTTATTGTTCATCATGACTCCAACCCATGTTGGAGTGAGAAATCCTATGCTATGTTTCCTTCTAGCTTTAACAAACAAAGCATATCAAACATATGCTTCTAGGAGTAAGCTTAGAATGAATAACTGGACAAACTTAAGTTGTGCCTTGCTATATAAAGTTCACAGTAACTATAGTCTACAACTAACTTGCGAAAAGGTGAAGTCATAGTTGTTTATCTGTGCTTCCAAATCACAGATTAAGGCTGCTTTTAAAATGCAAATAGTTGGTTATATAATGAAGTCTGCTGTTAATCCTATTAATTCTGATCATTGTAAATCTTAGCACGTAGCTGAGTGTTTCTTTGTCTATTAGTAGTTCAATGAAGGTTCTCAGTAGTTATATTATTTCTTGATATATGCCTCTGTCACTTCATGCCGGTTATTTCCTTAATACATTAGATCAACTTTACCTTTTGTCAGTTTGAACAAAGGGCAAATGAGGTAGTTGCTGCACTTCCGTGGGTGAGAAAGGTCAATGTGACAATGTCGGCACAACCTGCGAGACCTATCTATGCAGAGCAACTTCCTAAGGGTTTACAGACAGTTTCAAATATCATTGCAATTTCTAGTTGTAAGGTATCTTCTCCTATAATCTTTATTCCTTTAATCTGCTCCTGCTTCTTTTACATTATAGATTTTCAAAGATATGTGTAACATCAAAGCCATGATGGTTAAAAATAATCTAAAATTACTCAAGGATCATACAATGCCTAGAAGTCATTAATTCATGGGCTTGTATCTTTAGTTTGGATTAATATATGAATTTTGTAGGCATCTTTACCATTGGAATTAAAGGATGAGCTATGGTCATATAATAATTTGACTGCTTAAGTTTGACATCGTTCACCTTGTTCTCTACCTTTCTCTCTCTCTCTCTATATATATAGACACACACACATGTACATATCTGTATCTATATGTGCATGCTGGAGCCTCAAAATGTAGTACAAATTATCAGTAATTATGTAAGCTGCCAATGATTCTGGCTCCAGCTAAATTGAACATTAACCTAGCACGGCAGAAAAAGCTTTTCTCACTGCCACAACTTGATGTTCTTATAATGGAGTCCTCTTCTGTTTTGGATCCATAGTTGGTCACCGTTTATTTCCAAATTTGTAATGTAAGCATCCTGGTAATGATACACTGTTGCCATTAAGTATATACTCAATCTATGCAGGGAGGTGTTGGAAAGTCTACAGTGGCAGTTAACCTTGCCTACACTTTGGCAGGCATGGGTGCTAGGGTTGGCATATTTGATGCTGATGTTTATGGTCCAAGTCTACCAACGATGGTCTCACCTGAAAACCGTTTGTTAGAAATGGTACTTCTCCTATGCCAGATGTGGATGCATGCAGATTCTTGAATTCTTGATTTAGTGACATTGAAACAGCTGCTTTTAGAATCCGGAGACAAGGACCATAACTCCCACAGAGTATTTGGGCGTCAAGTTGGTATCATTTGGGTTTGCTGGACAAGGCCGTGCAATAATGCGGGGTCCCATGGTTTCAGGGATTATTAATCAATTGCTGACTACTGCTGAATGGTATGCTGCCTTTGTCATTTATACTTTGCTGAATAGTTCAGTTGTCTCGGAAGCCTTATCCAATTAAGCTGGGTTCATCATGTGTTCTGTTTAAAGTCACTGATCTGCGAGGTTTTAACAGCTGGCAGTCCATGTTCATCCACAGGGATACATAATGTTTGTTTTTCTCTTAGTTGATACATGATCCCATTATATTGTCATCTCAACCCTGTTGATACAACCATGAGCTACAATATTTGTTCTATGTCAATACATTCCATTCAACAAATGCTCGATGTAGAATATCCCCTGTGGCATAGCATGGTTATTTGATTTGCTTTTCAGTTACTTGCTAGTTGTATTTATGCTAACACATGCATAGTTAGCCTATATTAGTAATATAATAATTTGCAAGTGTTGGCCTATTTTTGTGTGACAAAACCAAACAAAATAAGATTAAAGGTCGGATGAAATATTTAGATGACTGAACTGTGGCCCAAATTACACATTCAAATGCATGATACATATTCTCTGATTGAGTCACATTGTAAAGAAATGCTCAAGATGATTAATGCACCATGGGTATTGGTATGGTTGTTGATTTTCCCTTTGCAATGACACTTCAACAAACCTTGATGGTCTAATAATAAAACAAAAATAACAAATCAAATATCATTCTTCTACTTTCTTTCCTTCTCAAATTATGAATAACCCTAGCTGCATGACCAGGTAAAGGTCCAGCCTGCTAACCCTCTATTCAGTTCCAGGGTGGCATCCAATCTACAAAACTGGGTGGTTGGGGCCTAAATAATGGCTAATACAGATGTCTTACTGCTGATATGGAAATGTTTGAAGAAAATGTTGGGTTGTTGCCTCATCTTATGCACATATTTACATGCTTGCGCGGCAAAGTGAAAAACAAAAGAATATGCTTCACCTCTTAAATATATTTAAGGATTTGATTTATTTTTGCAGGGGAGAGCTAGACTACCTCGTTATTGATATGCCCCCTGGGACTGGTGACATTCAGCTTACCTTGTGCCAGGTTTAAGGTTTGGCATTAATCTAGTTAATGAACATGCATATGTCTTATATGCCTGAAGAACTTTTCTCTTCATTCAGGTAGTCCCATTAACTGCAGCTGTGATTGTTACGACCCCTCAGAAGCTGGCTTTTATTGATGTTGCCAAAGGAGTTCGTATGTTTTCCAAACTTAAGGTATCCATTTTTAGTATTAAGAATTTGTTGGCACTTTCATCCTAGTGTAGTGGCATGCATGTACCAAAACCAACATTTCTTTAGTTGAATCAATGTGAAGATAAAAAGGTTCCATTTATAGCAGGTAGTTCACGTTGGATATACAGTGACTGACGTACAAGTAGATACCTTATAATATTATACAAAAATGTTGTTGAAAATATTCACTTACTGTTATTCGTATTTTCTCTGGATTTTCAGCATCGTCACGTCCTTAACCCAATTATTTGGGGTCAGCTACATGAATGCACTTTAAATCACCCCATGCCATATTTGTAGTTGAACCTAGGAAGGTCTAGTCCTCTCTTTCTATGTCTAGCACTTTGTTGTAGGCCTTCCCCAAGTTCTTCTACCCTCCACTTGAATTTGATTCTGCCTTCTGACTAGTGCAGATCTTGGAGTTTTCTTTGTTTGTTCATGTGTGATAATTAAGTTTACAATAGGAGTGGGTTGTTTATTTTGAAGGTTCCATGCGTTGCAGTAGTTGAAAACATGTGCTACTTTGATGCTGATGGGAAGCGCTATTACCCCTTTGGTGAAGGTTCAGGATCTCAGGCGTGTCCCTGCACAAACATTATATGTCCCTTGCTTCTTTTGGACTGTCATGACTTTTTCCTATAAACATTGTTATTCCATTTATTTCAGGTTGTTCAACAGTTTGGGATACCTCATCTTTTTGATCTTCCTATCCGACCATCAGTATGTACTAAACTGTTCTCCACTGGAGTTGCAAATATATGCCAAATTTCTGTCATGCATAGGAAAAATGATTCCTTATTGTGTAATAAAGGGCCCACTTTGACTAATAGCTGTTGTAATATTCTCTTTAACAGTTATCAGCCGCTGGAGACAGTGGGATGCCCGAAGTTGTGGCTGATCCTCTAGGTGAAGTATCCAGGACATTTCAAAATCTTGGGGTTTGTGTAGTCCAACAGTGTGCCAAGATCCGCCAACAAGGTGAACTTTGTCTTCCAGTCAGCGCCCTTACCCTACAGCAAAGCATATCACTTTTGTATGGGGATTTTAGTAATAAACACAATATATTTAACAGAAAGTAGGAAGTTTTCTAGTCATATTGGATCCTACATCTTCATTGTTTCCTAATACTAATAATGTCATTAGCCCAATGTCTTCTGTTGATATAACAAAATGCTAAAGTCTACTTCAAATTCCGGACCATGATACTCCATGTATTAAAAAGGAAAAGGTCAGACTACACAGGCTGGCACCCAGGCAGGCGTACAGGAGTAGGTGGGATAATCCAGTTGGGAAGGTCCTCCAATTACTGTTAAAACTCCAGTTGGGCTTAGCTTGAATGGGGAAGGTCATCCAACTGGGCATCTGGAAATTCTCTACCAACATGAAAATTTGGGAATAGTGCTGTTGAAGTTAGTGGGCCATCCAACTCAAAACCTTAAGGTTATGAATGGCCTAGTCACCATCTACTAAACACTTTTTGATTTTGTCCTTTTTCCGATGTAGGACTATTCTAACACGCCCCCTCACGTGCAGGCCGATTTTAGGCTCTATCACGTGGACCACAAATACGGGGTGTGTGACCCGGTTCGTAACCATAGGCTCTGATACCATGTTGAAGTTATTGGGCCATCCAACTCAAAGCCTTAAGGCAATGAGTGGAGTAGGCACCATCTACTAAACACTTTTTTGATTTTGTCCTTTTTCCGATGTAGGACTATTCTAACATGAACATTTGATCAGGCATTTCCTAGCATGTTAATGAGTTCTTTTAATTGTTCATGTAATGTTTCTGATATAAGATGATACTTTACAGCAATTACAAATAAGCTTTATTTAGTGTCTAGTATCATTCAAGAATCAGCTAGTTCACGAAACTTGTAGCTGAAGAGTGACTTGAGGTTGAGACTTTGTGTCTTTACTGCTTTGCTGGTTTCCCTCTCTCTTGATTAGTGAAGTCCTGGACCTGGTAGCATGCCTTCATTATTACTAAGAAAGATAATCTGGCATTGATTTTATTATTTATTTATTTTGGGGGGGGGGGGATTGAAACATTGAGTTCTGCTTGTATATATGTAATCCAAAGGGGTTTTATATTTTGACTTCGTATTTTGCCATTATTCCACAGTTTCAACTGCAGTAACATATGATAAATCCCTTAAAGCAATCAGAGTGAAAGTGCCAGACTCAGAAGAGGAATTCCTTTTGCATCCAGCCACTGTGAGGCGAAATGATCGCTCTGCCCAAAGTGTTGTATGTAGATCTTCCACTCATTATCTATGTTACGCAAAATTTAAACCACTTCATTTCATATCATTTCAGGATGGATGGTTTTCCTCAATTACATGTATTTTTCCATGATCCAATGCTATAGAGGTTGAATGGCTTAAGGGTGACTAGAAGTCTCTACAGAGTGACATCCATCTAGGAACATATTCTAAATGAACATATTTTAACTTGAACTGTTATTGATGAGTTGTATTTATACCTCGTTTCATGTTACTTTCATTGCTGAAATCTTCTGCCTTTTTTCTTGCTTAGAACCTTGTGATGCATGTAGCACTTGATATAATATTAGCAATAGCCATATACCCAAATTAGTTGTACTCATTTTCTGTTTAGGCTTTGGTTTGTAATGTCCGGCATGTATTCTTAGGGTACCAGATTGGAGGGTCACATCTTCATTGTAAATGGGGAGGACTCGGTTTTGGTGCTGTAATATTGCTGTTTAACCAGATGATGAGAATTCTTGGTAGCAAAAATTTAATCAATCCTTTTTGTGTCAGCTTACTATTAATGTGGTTATTACAACAGGATGAATGGACTGGAGAACAGAAACTACAATATGGTGATGTTCCTGAAGATATTGAACCTGAGGATATTCGGGCAATGGGAAATTATGCTGTATCCATAACATGGCCCGATGGATTTTCCCAGGTATAGGTTATTTTCGTTGGAATAAATGTGTCGAACATGCTATAGGCCTGAACTGAAAACATTAGACAGAAATGATGGCCATGAACTCACTGTAGCAAGAAATTAGCTTTGCAGAACAATGACAAATTACTTTATTGTGTGCTCATCGAGTGAGCTCCTGCAGTGAATGAAGCATAATGATGTGAATTAGATGGTAGCTTGGTGCAGATTCTTTCATAATCAACGTGATTAATAACGCTAAAAACAGCTCTACTATGTCAAAGTTCTTATATGATTCCCCCAATTTTTCCGATGGATTTTTATCCTATGGATGGTGTCGATTAAATGTATTAAAATTCTACCTCTGGAGTATAGTTCTTATCATTGACATAGCATATTGATGATCAAAAGAAACATAACTTTTATTCCTGCAACTGGAGTCAGCATTACATAAATTTTTCACAGGTTGATTATCCATAGATCTTCTATGTTGGATGATCAAAGCCAGGGCCAAGTGTTGCATCGAATCTGCTTGCTTAGCTTAACATTGTTCATGCACTTATATTTTTGACCTCAGAGATTAAGAATGAAACAACTTTTTTTTCCTCTCACACAAAGCATTCAAGGAAACCAAGATGGTTTCACACTCCGTGCCTCAACTTCCTCTTTTCACGTGCAGATAGCACCCTATGATCAGTTGCAGACTATAGAGCGACTTGTAGATGTTCCTGAACCAGTTACTGCACAGGCGAACACTTCCTGAGAGTTGGTACTAAACTACTGGAAAGGATGAATACCATGGAGAGAAAGAGGCTGTTCTTTTTCACATGCTTCTTGTGACTGCAAGCCTGCTGCCTTTATTTATTGATTTTGAGCTTGTAAGTTGCACCTGATATCTTGTTGCTTCAGCTATTCAAAGATATTCCAATTTTGTGTAGCTTCAATAAGAAACATGTATCAATATTCACCAAATCACTTCTTACATATGTTTCAAATGAAAGATGTACCATTTTCCCCTTTTATAGCTGATTCTAGGATTGTTTATTATTGTAGGAAAAATTCTTTATTTAACAAATTGAATTCGGAGCTTCAATTTTATATTTATTGCAACCTCTCTCTCCACCCCCTCCCAAGCATATAACCCTGTCTAAGCTGAAAGGAAGTGCTTATGATGATGCGGAGAATAGTCTATATGACTATACCACCTAATGCCCTCCAGACACATGACACCGAACTGTAAGTGCATTGTGCACATCATTTTCAAAGGTAGATGACTCATATATCCTTGTATATCTCGATTTCATGTGTCTAAGGACATGGGACGATTTAAACATACATGTCCAGACGATCTCATTCCCTCCTAAACAAGGGGTAGACAGCCCCCTACTTAGAAGAGTAGAAAGATAAGCCATATATACACGTGGCCAGCTCCCATTGGTTTGGCACTCGGGGTCCACTTCTCCATGTTCCCCCTCCCGCCTAAGCAACAACCAATGCCACATTCTCAAAGTCGTCCCTTCTTATAAATAGCTACCAATCGCACACCCAACTTCTATACCACAATTTCCTGCCTTGGTAACAAGGCCAGTCGCATACCCCCCCCCCTCTCTCTCTCTCTCTCTCTCTCTCTCTCTCATTACACTCCATGCATAAACACAAGCATATTGGGATGGAGACACTTGATCAGAAGAGCTTCTCTAGTGCCATGAACGCGAGAGTGATGGGTTCTGGCGAGATAATCCTCGTCTTATCACACGGCAATGGGGGAGGCCAGTCCTTTTGGACGATGTACTTCCCCACCTCGCTCAGCTGTGCCGAGTGGTTGCCTTCGACTGGAGCTTCGCCTCCGCCGACGTCGCCGACCAGTCGTCGATGTTAACCTAGGACATGTTCAGGTACTCTTCCTACGAGGCCTTCGCCGACGACCTCATCTCTTTGATCGACGATATGCGCTTGAAAGGTGTGGTCTTCGTTAGCTACTCCATGGCCTCCGTGGTCGGCTGCCTCGCCTCCATCAAGAGGCTCGACCTCTTCCGGCCGCTTGTGCTTCTTGGTGCCTCTCCAAGGTACTATTGTTGGGTTTTTACCTAAATTAGTGGTCCACTTGTGCTTACTGGGCTGCACACATACACACCATTAGGCATCCAATTAATAGAATAAAGTTATTGGGCTTAACCCATTGAGTGCCCATTAGGATCCTGTAATGGGTGGGATCCATTAATAATTTGAACGGGACTGGTCCCTCCTCTCTATATAAGAAGCCTGTGACTCTCCATTAGGTCATACGCATCAAGAGACATAGAGAGAGAAAACCAGTGGAGAGGGTGCTAGGGTTTACACTGTCTCCTCGTCTGGGGTTCGTGTGTTCCTGTCCGAGGCTCGACGCTCGTAGGGATCAACTCCGGTGTCGTCTTCCTCCTCGTTAGGGATGGCTTCCGCTCCAGGTACTCTTAAAATCCCTAACAAGTGGTATCAGAGCCCGTGTCGGCGTTTTGGGGCTCCGATTTGTCATGAAATATATATATATATATATATATATATATATATATATATATATATATATGTTTTTTTTATTTTTTCGGTCATCGGACGGCCGCGGGTGTACCGCGCTGCGCCCGCCGCGTGCCGCGCGGGACTGTGCGGTGCCGCCCCATGCGGGCGGGGGCTCCACCCCGCGCGGGGCGTTGCCCCGAGCGGACGAGCGCCCCGCAGGGGCTTGCCTAACGCGGGAGGGGCGGCGCCCTGCGCAGGCGAACGCCCCGCAGGGGCTCGCCCAGTGCGGGCCTGTTGCCCGTGGGGGTGGTGCCCGGTGAGGGGCGCTCTCCGACGTGGTCTCCGGCGAGGGGGTTGTTCCTCTGCACCTCCGTACGTTTCTCTACTTTGGGGAGGTTGAAGATGAATAGTAAATGACCATTAGGGATCCAATGAAGTCTTAATGGATCCTGTTTGTTTATTTGGTCATTTTAAAGTTTTATTTTGGGTTTTAGATCCATAACGGATCTTGATTAAAAGTTTCGGATCTTATTTTGGGTATTAGATCCGTTAGGATCTTATTAAGACTTGGATCCGGATCCGTTTAAGGATTTCGTAACGGATCTTAGTTAACGGGTTACGGATCCTCATTCGGGTTCTAGATCTGTTTCGATCTTATCAAGACTCGAATCCGTATCCGATTAAGTTTACAACCCGATTTCGTTAATCCAATCCAAAATCGAACCCATTAACCCGTTAAGATCTGGACTCGCATCCGTTTATATCCGTTTGTGTTATATGTATCCTTTAAGAAATTTAAATGAAACAATTTTAAATCTTCTATCCTTTAAAGCTTACTAATGGTGACTTAATGGGTCCATTAAGTTCCGGATCTTAGGCCCTTATTTCTGGGTCCGTTTTAGGCCCGTTAGTGATTTTTAAAGGATAAAAAGGTCATTTTTAAAACTGTTTGGATACATACACAATTTTTGAAAATATATTTGTAACTTTAGTTATCTTTGCAAACAGAAACGGATATTTTTGCAATTCAGTTTATTTATGCAAATTGAAAACGGACATGTTTGCAAATTCTAGTTATTCTTGCAAACTGAAAAGGACGTGTTTACAATTCTTGATATTTCTGTAAACTGAACTGGTTATGTTTGCAATTCTGATTTCTTTCCTGCAAACAGAAAAGGACATATATATAACAACATGCTATAAACTTGAAAAATGTCGATTTTAATGTAGTTTTAAGCGTGATTAAGGTTGTTTATGAATCAATAATTATTGTTGTAAACTTAAGAGATATTTCTTGTGATAATTTGTCATCTTTACAGTTTTTAATCACGCTTGAATATCTCCATTTCAGATTACATTAATTATTGTGTTTATATCCTTTTTTACTCATATTGAGTGTTAATTGATGCTATTATATAATTTTGTGGTAAATTTTGATTTCTAAATGATTAGTTTGACTACCAAAGTGACACTAATCACGAGGATTGATAAAATTTAACCATATTAAGTTTTAAATAGTATCATTATTGAGCATTTGGTTATTTGTTATCATTTTAATTGGGGGAGGATGCTTTAGAATTCAAAGTGTGTAAGTAGATCACCAAAGTGGCATTATGCATGGAGAATAATAAAATATACTCGTTAAGAAATTAAAATGATATTAAGTGTTTGTGTTTTTGGCTTGATTATAAATTTAACTCCCAAAGGAGTGTTTATTTTCATATCATGAGTAGGATAAAATAAAATTTATCTACATGGTGATTCTTGAGAGTTATGTACCCAAAAGTACTCTCTCTTGATATCAAAATGTTTATAAATTTTAGTTTTATCACTTAAGTTAATTTGGGGAGTTTGTCCATAAAGCTATCGGACGACTTGATAAAGTAATTCATTTTTTAAGTTATTGAATTACTTTGCAATTTAAATCTTGCGTCAGTACTTGCAATATATTAGTTCCATTGCCTTATATGTGAGCATGTGCTTGTTTATTTCAGCTGTTTCTCCTTTGTTTGCACCATTTACTGCCAGTGTGCCATATCTGAATAACACTAATTTCACTGAATGGAAACAAATAGTACAATTTGCTTTGGGTTGCATGGACGTAGATTTGGCTTTACGTGAGGTTATGCCGGCTCCACTTACTCCAGAAAGTTCAATGGAACAGCAGACTCATTATGAAAAATGGGAAAAGTCCAATCGTCTCTGCCTTTTGTTCCTTCAGGGACATGTTGGATAGAACATCAAGGGATCTATCCCAGATCAGACCACTGCTAGTGAATTTCTTAAAGCCATTGAGGAACAGTTCATTAGTTCTGATAAGGCCAAAGCCAGTACTTTAATGGCTAAACTGTCCTCAATGAAATACACTAGTGGTAGTGTTCGAGAGCATATAATGATTATGAGAGATATTTCTGGTCAACTGAATGCCATGGAAGTTACTATTTCAGACACTTTCCTAGTCCATTTTATTCTCAACTCTTTGTCAAGTGAATATGAGGCATTTAAGATCTCCTACAACACACATCAGGCTAAATGGTCAGTTAATGAATTGATGACCATGTGTGTCCAGGAGGAAGAGAGATTGAGAGGAGAGAGGAACAATGTTGCTTTGTTTACTTTTCATAAAGTGAAAAGTGGATCAGGAAAGAAGAAGGGTGTCCAGAAGAAGGGCAAGAAGAAGGACAAGTCAAAAGGCAAAAATGACAAGTGCTTCTTCTGCAAATTACCTGGACACGTTAAGAAAGATTGTCTGAAAAGGAAGGCATGCTTTGAAAAGAAAGGTAATCTCTCATCTTATATTTGCTATGAGTCTAATTTAGTCAATGTTCCTAAAAGTACATGGTGGATTGACTCAGGTTCTACTGTGCATGTTGCCACTTTTATGCAGGAATTCCTTTTCCAAAGGCCTCCGAATGAGGGTGAGCAGAGCATCTTTTCAGGAAACAAGACGCGCTCACAAGTCAAGGCCGTAGGAATTTATAGGATAGTTATGGAATCAGGATTTGTTCTAGATTTAAAAGATACTTTTTATGTACCATATTTTAGTAGAAATTTGGTTTCAATATCAAGACTTGATTCAAAAGGTTTTCAAGCTAATCTTGGAAATTCTTCAGTTGAATTAATAAAAGATTCTATTGTTATTGGTACTGGTTCTATATCTGATAGTTTGTATAAATTGTGTCTTAGCAATGTAATTGAACAATCTCATAATACCCTGCATACTTCGGTTCTTGCTAGCAACAAGCGTGGTAGAGTTAATGAAAATTCATCCATGTTGTGGCATAGGAGATTATGACATATCTCCACTAAGAGGCTTAAGAGGTTAGTGGGAGAAGGAGTGTTACACACTCTGGATTTCACTGACTTTGAGACATGTGTTGATTGCATTAAAGGAAAGCAAACACACACGCCTAATAAAGATGCCACAAGAAGTTCTGGAATTTTAGAAATAATACACACTGATATATGTAGTCCTTTTTCACCATATCCGACTGGTGAGAGGTACTTTGTCACCTTTATAAATGACTATTCTAGATTCATGTATCTTTATTTACTTCTTGAAAAGGCAGATGTTTTCAATGTCTTTAAGGATTTCAAGAAGAAAGTAGAGAAACAATCAGGAAAAGTAAGCAAGATAGTCAGGTCTGATAGAGGTGGCGAGTACTATGGTAGGTATACTGAGATGGGACAAAGACTTGGTCCATTAGCTAGATTCCTTAAAGAGGAGGGTATTGTACCTCAGTACATTACTCCTGGCAGTCCATATCAGAATGGGGTTGCAGAAAGAAGAAATCGAACGTTTAAAGAAATGGTCAGGGCAATGTTGAGTCATTCTACCCTTCCTTTATCCTTGTGGGGCGAGGGTGTTAAGACAGCTGCTCACATTGTGAATAAGGTTCCTACGAAGGCTGTGCCTAAGACTCCCTATGAGTTATGGTGTGGTAGGAAACCTTCTGTGAGCTATATGCGCACGTGGGGGTGTGCAGCTGAGGCTAGACTATACAATCCACAGGAAAATGCTTTTGATCTCAGAACAACTAGTGGATTCTTCATTGGTTATCCAGCAAGATCAAAAAGGTATAGATTCTATTGTCCATCCCATGTTCCCATCATTATAGAAACAGATAAGGCAAGGTTCCTTAAAGATGGGGGAGTTAGTGGGAGTGGACCTTCTCGAGAGATTTCTTTTGAAGAGTTACATGATCAGGTTGAAACACCTGTAACAACTGACAACGTTGTTCCCATATTTATTCCTCGGAATGAAATCCTAGGGGAGTAAGTAGTTGCAGTTGGTCTACCCCAAGTTGCTTCAGAGTCAGAAGATGTCGCGGTTGTTGACCAACCACCTCCTCAGGTGGATCAGGGGCCAACATTGTGTCAATCTGAAAGAGTCAGGAGACCTGCTATATCTGATGAGTTTATAGTATACTTACAGGAGGACAGGGTAGACATGGGTGACATTGATGATCCAGTGACGTTTTCACAAGCCATTAAGAATGAAAAATCTGCTTATTGGTTTGAAGCCATGAAAGAAGAGCTTGACTCAATGGCTAAAAACCAATTCTAGGATCTCGTTAACTTGCCTAAAGGGTCCAAACTTGTTGGATGTAAATAGATATTCAAAATTAAGGTGGACTCTAAAGGCAAAGTTGAATGATATAAAGCCAGATTGGTGGCTAAGGATTTCACTCAAAGGGAAGGTATTGACTATGATGAGACATTTTCTCCAGTTTCTAAGAAGCTCTCATTCAGAATAGTCATGGCCTTGGTAGCTCATTTTGACTTAGAGTTACATCAGATGGATGTGAAAACGGCTTTTCTCAATGGGGATCTAGATAAAGAAGTGTATATGGAGCAACCTCAAGGGTTTCGTACTGAAGGGAAAAAACACTTGGTATGCAAATTAAAGAAATTCATTTACGGACTTAAGCAAGCCTCCCGCCAATAGTTCATAAAGTAATAGTTCATAAAGTTTAATGAAATCATACTGTCCTTTGGGTTTAAGGAAAACATTATTGACGAATGTTTGTACCTAAAGATCAGTGAGAGTAATTTCATTGTCTTACTTTTGTATGTGGATGACATTTTACTTGCTAGCAGTGACCTTGATTTATTGCACGAAACTAAAGTTTTTCTTTCTAAGAACTTTGAGATGAAAGATATGGGTGATGCCTACTATGTTTTGGGCATTGAAATCACTAGAGATAGATCCTCAGACACTCTTGGTCTCTCTTAGAAAGCTTACATCTCAAAAGTCTTGGAAAGGTTCAACATGCAGTCCTGCACGTCCGATAAAGTACCAATTATAAAAGGTGATAAATTCAGTGAATTACAATGTCCCAGAAATGACTTGGAAAGAAAGCAGATGGAGCCTATCCCAGATGCTTCAGCCGTTGGGAGCTTGATGTACTTTCAGACTTGTACACGTCCATATATTGTTTTTGCCGTAGGAATGCTCAGCACGTACCAGAGCAACCCAGGCATGGATCATTGGAAAGCTGCAAAGAAAGTCATGCGGTATCTTAAAGGCACAATAGATTTCATGCTCACATACAGAAGATTAGATCAGCTATAGGTCATTGCATATTCTGATGCTGATTTTGGCGGCTGTCTTGATTCGAAGAAGTCCACTACAGGCTACATCTTCTTCTTAGCAGGAGGAGCTATCACATGGTACAGTGAGAAGCATAGTATTATAGTGGCTTCCACGATGGCAGCAGAGTTCATTGCTTGTTTTGAGGCTAGTGTACAGGCCATCCAGTTACGGAATTTGCTCACATGTCTATCATTTATTGATTTCGTCTTCAGACCTATCAGGATATATTGTGACAATTCCGCCGCGGTCTTTTTCTCTAAGAACAATAAGGCGTCCAAAGGTGGTAGAACCTTGGACATTAAGTATTTTGCTCTTAGAGTCAGAGTGAAGAATCATGAAGTATCTATAGAACATATTGGGACGGATCTTATGGTTGCTGACCCACTCATGAAGGGACTACCTGCTAGCACTTTTTGTAGTCATGTGATTCGGATGAGTCTTGTCAGTTCTCTCGATATGTTGTGACTTTCTCAGTCTGACACATTCAGTTATTTGTGATCATATTTATATCATGATTCTTCTATTGCTTTCTGCCTTTTCCATTTATTTTGTATACATGTTGGTTATGGATTATGGTTGGCATATTATATGTTTAAGTGGTGACCAATGGATAAACATTATGTTTTAGTTTATCTATAATTCCATATTTGATGTTCAATTGTAGTAAGTTGGTGGTATTGTGGTACATGGAATGAGGTGTATAATTGAATGCATTTGCCGCCATGACCTATGTCATTTGATTTTCTATTCTTTAATCTTTAAGATTCCGTTAATTGGAATGGTGTGTAGTTTTTTGTTTTATCGTGCGCGCGCATACGGTGGTTTTCTCTTCAGGTGTATGCCCATGATGTCAAATATTCAAGAGTCTTTTTGAAACTATATATATATATATATGTTTATACTATAAGTATATTTTCAAAGGAAGATTTGATGTGCTTAAGACAAGTTGGACCAAGTGGGAATTTTATATGTTGGATTTTTACCTAAATTAGTGGTCCACTTGTGCTTACTGGGCTGCACACATACACACCATTAGGCATCCAATTAATAGAATAAAGTTATTAAGCTTAACCCATTGAGTGCCCATTAAGATCCTGTAATTTGTGAGATCCATTGATTGTTTGAACGGGACTGGTCCCTCCTTTCTATATAAGAAATATGTGACTCTCCATTAGGTCATACGCATTAAGAGACATAGAGAGAGAAAACCAGTAGAGATGGTGCTAGGGTTTATACCGTCTGCTCGTCCGAGATTCGTGCGTTTATGTCCGAAGCTCGTCGCTCGTAAGAATCAACTCCGGCGTCGTCTTCCTCCTCATTAGGGATGGCTTCCGCTCCAAGTACTCTTAAAATTCCTAACAACTATACGTATGAAGAGTTCTAGACCTTTTAATCACATTAACCTTTTTTTGTGGAAAATGGCTTATTTGGTCAAACATGCATGCATACATAAGTCCTCTTCAGGAGAGTTCAAGTATATATATATATGTATATATCAGCATTCTAATATCAATTTTCCATCCCAAGAGAGAGAATTTTGTACGATTGTGGTTTTTTGACACATATATAAAGATTGTTCTTACCTCTTAATTTTAAAAGGAATGACAGCTGACAAAGTAATTTTATAGACTAACAATCTAATGAGAAGACAAATATACTTGGCCATCCTCGGGATTTCCCCTTGGAGATGTCAAAGAGCATCATCCAAAGCCGTGCTTTTTTTACTTGTTCGGGACAAACATGCACTTCTTATGTTTCCTGGTCCTTTTCTTCCCTTGGAACAGTAGTAGTCTTTGGTTTTTGGTTTCTGTGGTACTATATATATTTCTTACGTCAGTGTCTGTTTGGTTAACTCTGTCAAAATGGGACCGGATATGTTATTGGACGTTTAAACTTAGTTGAGTTAGTTATCGAGGATTGCTTCTTTTAAAATAAAATATGTTTCACTTTAATAGTGAAGCAGAATACTAAGTTCTTAAGTAAAAAATAAAAATATTTATTCACCTAATTATGGAAAATAAGTTATTTTTTGGTTGAATACCAAATCTCTCCTATTAAATCGTAATTTGGCTTATTCTAAGACCTTATTCCGTCAAATTCTTCAAAAGTGGAATTAGTTAGTAATTTTGAGTCGTTATTCCATAATTGATTGGTTATCTACTTATTTCATATCAGATAAAATCGACAATAAAAATCTATAACTGTGAGTTTAAAATTAAACCTGTCTGTCAACTATAAACCCAGTTGAAATTTAATGGTCAACAAATCAATGGGAATCAGATCTAAAATTCTGCCCGTTTACCCCTTCATCTAATTTCCTTGTTTTGCCCTAATCACGATTCGTCCTATTACACGAAGCGGAAGGGCCAAGGGGAATCTACACATGAGTTCCTCAGTTTGTCCAGTACAGGATCTACTGCGGAACCGGATGGAAAATTTTCCGGGAAAAAGACGCAACCCATTTGTTCCCCCACAAATTTCCACGTTTTCGTCTTTTCAAAGTCCTTGGGGTTCTGGTTTGATATAAAGTATTGATGTAGACTGGATCTATCACGACCGGATTCCGAGGCTGGAACTCGGAGAAGTGGATCCGAATCCGGTTCGGATCGGTGCTATCGAGGCCCGACGGAGATCCGGGAGGCCGAAGAGGCGGAGGCGGAGACGAGGGTCCGAAGGCCGAAGGGCGCTTCGATCGGAGCGGGCTCGTCTCTGAGAAGTCGGGGCCGAGGCTCCTTCGGCGGGCGAAGGGGCGGCGCGGATGATGCTCCTTCTGGCCGTACTGTCGACAGGCGACGAAGCCGAAGCCGACGGTCTGAGGCCGGAAGGGTCTCGGACTCGGCTTGCTCTTGGATAGTGAGCCCAAAAGCTCTTTTGCCGGACGAGGAGACAGCGCGGGGCCGAGTCTCCTGTCGCAGGGCAGCCGTCGTACGGCGTCGAGACCAGGGAGAGGAGTCCGAGGTCGGCGGTCGAGACCGACTCGGGAAGGTCGGCGATGATTCGAACCGAGCCCCTGCAGGAGGGAAAGAAGAAGAAAGACCGGTCAGCAGGAGTCCCGGACTCTGGCCCTTAGGAACCCCCTCCGACGGTCAAGTTAGCTTCTGAAGATGATTCGATTCAGAAGGCAAGAAGTAGCTTTAATGTTATTTGGACCGTAGTCCTTAAGGGTCTCGGAGGCAAAGAGTTGCATACCTTTGGCAATAAATAGCGGTGTATTTATAGCAGAGGATAGAGGTTGGTTAACGGTGGTAGCCGATATAGGACTATGTTTGGACTTATTGGTAAACCGCCATAGTGCCTGATCCGCCACCGGAGTGGGTCGGACTCGGCTATCGGGCCGAAGGGGGTTGGGCCGCTGAGGGGCCGAAGCCTGCTGGGCCTTGGACTGCCGTGCTGTTCCCGGGCCTTAGGCTGATGGGCCGCTGATGGGCTGAGGCCTGTTGGGCCGGGAGCGACGGTGCCGCTTACGAGGCCGAGGGCTGCTGGGCCGCCGATGGGCTGGAGACTCCCGGAAGGCCTGATACTGCTGCTGTTGGGCTGAACGGGGTTTGGACCTGCTCTAATGGGCCGAATCGGATTCTGCCTCATCAAGTATCGTATGAGCAAAGAATATTATTCTGATTCTTTTATTTGGATACTTGTAAGATGTATTAAAATCTGTAGATTCCTTTTGTTTTCGAGTGATGTAAACTACTACGTACAATCTAAAACTAGGATTATCTTAGCAGAGAATTTCCTTCTCGTGATTTTATTTTCACTCATTTTAGAATTGAAAATTTCAACATTGAAGCATCTTTTTTACTATTTCACAATGACTCAATCAATACACTCGCTAAGAAAAAAGAAAAGAAAACCCTCCTTATGTTATTATCCTTTTAATTTGAGCGATTTTTAGAGCTCGTTGGGGACGCAAAAGAATGAGATTCGGTGTGAATTCGAGATAGATTTATGACTTTGTTTATTCTGTATTAATTTAAAAAATTATTCATTAACCAACCTTTAATTAAATTAACTATCCAGCACAAAATTGGACTCTTAGTCGCTATATGCATTTGATATAGAAAAAGGAATTGGATATATTACCTTATGCATATCGAACTTAAAAAAATATATATCAATTAATTAACTTATAAATTAGTAATCGGTCAGATAATTAGATTATGTTTGATGGGATGGCAAAAACGAAAAGGGCATAAGTTTTCGCAGGAGAGAACTCCAGTTTGTGCTGCTTTCTTGGTGGACTGACCACATCTGCTTTAGATTCTTTTCTTGTCGTGTATAAATCTGTCTTGTAGCACAAAAAAGGACAATTCTGGCAGTTTGGACCTTGCCATTTAATCACAACCATATTTCCTTGTTTTTTCCGTGTTTAACAAGGCATTATTTTGCCATTAATATAGCAAATATCGACCACACATGTCCCTTGTTTAAATAGTTAATGCTTCTTCTCAAGTTTGAACGTTTAACTTTCTTCCATTTGGCTTCTTGCCTTTTAATGCGGCTGGCAGTTTCACTTTCCTAATGTCTGACTATTTTTTTTATAGTATACAAATACTGATGTAAATATGATAAACCATGGGTCACATATGAAAATGTTTTGAGTACCAGGATTCACACAGTAAGTAATAATTTAATTCAAAGACAGAAAAAAAAATCCAGATTATTATCATTAGAAGAAACTGAAAATTTTCCTGCGTAATTCCAGGTCAAATTGAAAAAGAATGCCTAAAAGATGTTTTCTTCTTCTACGTACCCCTTCTTGTTTCTCCATTTGACTAGATCAAGTGATGCTTTTCTCACGCATGATATCGATTTTAGGAATCTCTAAGGAATATGATGTGGTTAAAGATATATATGAGTTAGCATTTATTACTGTGAGAATAATTGTCGGAGAGACATGAATCTTCTATTATTTATTATAGGATCTATCAAGAATATGGAGTTAGTCCATGCATTTTTATCATGGTTATAGATGAAGTGATAATAAAATAGAAAACTCATACTCAAGCACTTTAAAAGTAGATAGCAAATTTTATGATTAGGAGGAATGTCAGCATATCATGCTGTAAAAAATGCAATCTACCAGAGTCATCAAGAGTCCGACTGATGTTTTTATCAGACAAAATTTTAAATACTTTAGATAAGAATGCATTAAAATGACTTAAAAGTAGATTATTCAAGCAAATTGTCGATGATCATTGATGATTATAATATACTACACCTTTTAAAATATAAGGTATTGACATTTTGGTTGTCCTCAGCATTTTATTGCTTTGTCACCGCGTCTGTACCCTTGGTCCCTTAGTCGATGGACTTTCCCTCTGACCACAAGAAAGCTATTATCTTAATTCTCTTTCTCCCGAGAGAGAGAGAGAGAGAGAGAGAGAGAGAGATCTTCAAGCCTACGCCACATGCATATGCTTCCTTGCCATACCTTTGAAGACCATAAAACATATTTGGCCAAGAAAAGACCGACTTGTGACCTACATGGGTGGCTGACCGGCTGTGGCAGTTCCTCTAGTAAGCTTCTAAGATATAAAAGTGACGCCGTAGCACTTTTGGTTGGGGCAATGTTTCGGTACTCTTACACATGTCATTGTCTCCTTGGGGTCGGTTTGTTTCATAGATATGGTATTGCAGACTTTTTATGATCGAATCTCTTATATCTAGAATAATAAGAATTCTCTTCGGAACACATTTTCTTATTTTAAAAATAAATAACTATCACCTTTTAGGTGGGTTGGGTTATTTCACTTGTTTCGAAAATAGTACGTCCGCACTCCTAAACTCGGATTAACGGAATAAACCTCATAAGTCATCCTATTCCACCCCTTATTCTCAAAACAAACCGATCCAAGAATTGGTTATCCGATGAGATTGCTAGTGTCAACCTTTCATGATTTTGCTTATAAGGAAGGGGGAGGGACAAAAGTTATACCCACCCATTGGTGGAATGAGATCACCTGTTGGATCCTTTCCTTAGATGTTTTGTGTAGATTCTAAAATTTCATTGCTTGGAATTTATATATTTATAGGACTCAGTGCATTCATGAAATTATTTAAAAGGTAAATTCCAACTAAATAGGGTTTTAGGGCCCATGCAAGACAATGATTCAGGAAAGAGTTCTGCTTGGTGCACACTTGCGTAGGTGAGTGTATGCGGACACCGCGCGTTGATAGGTGCACACGTGTGAGTCTAAGTGATCTCATTCCCCCTTTGCACTGAGACTTCCCCTTCAGGAAAATGGTCTAAGTGATCTCATTCCCCCTTTGGTTAAACCCTTTTGAGAGAAGTGGCACTTCAATCTCATGGATAGTTAAAAAGGTATACATGGGCATTTTTAATGTACCCCTTTATCATCAAACAAGCACCTACATTCACTACACTAGACTTCTCATCTAGTTTGGGCCTTAGAACACTAAGATCATACGGGGAATAATTCAGGATGACTAATTACGTGGAATGCATTACGTGGCTGAGAATGAGTTAACTTGGGGTAACTCAGGATAGCTGGTGTTCCACTCAAAGAGCTCGAATAGTAAGTTCTTCCTACTAGGATAACAATTGACTTTTACTAATTTTACCTCTTATTTAACTTTTCCCTTTTTTTAAAAAAAATCAAACTCAATGTTAGCTTATACACTTTATTCTAATTAGTAGAATAAAGTTATGTCTGTTATATCAAAAAATCACTTATGCTGATATAATGGCTCATCCGGATTAACTCATTTAAGTATAAAAAAGGTCTTAAGAAAGTATGTTTGGGATGTGTTTGGCATGTCTTTTAGTTATAAGTTATTTTAACTCTAAAAATAATGAATGTAAGGAGTTATAACTAATTTAAGATAGTTATAAAAATCAAATCTCTTTCCGTTACAGTCACATTATTTCATAGTCAAATGATTCATTCACCTCGTCTATATGTTTAGGGGGCACACCAAGGTGCAGACAGGAGGAGGTCTAGCAAAATCCAATTTCATTATTTCATGCAACACCTTCTGCCCCTCTATTTGTCCTTGTTTGAAGTCCAGGTCTCGTAGAGCCAACTGCCACTGAGTTTATGCTCCATGTTGCAGGTACCTGAACTCGGAGGACTACCGAGGAGGATTCGAGATGTCAGCAGCGTAGAGTATCCTGTCCAACATAGAATCCGACTTCCAATTATGGGCCGGGGCCTTCGCCACAGTTGCTATCAGAGGGGATGACCCGGCGTCGGCGGAGAAGTTTGCCAGGAGCCTGCAGAGGATGCGGCCGGAGGTGGCGCTCATCCTGGTTAGGACCATCTTCCTGAGCGACCAGAGGGACGTGTTGGGGCGGGTGGAGGTCCCATGCACCATCATCCACAGCAGCAACGACATGGTTGTATCGAGCTCAAGGCCACCCCGAGTGTCAGAACTCCCTTGAGGGCGTGCTGTATTGAGCTCACCGCCACCCGAGTGTCCTTCACGCCCTCGAGGGAGTTCTGAGCTCCGAAGCTGAAAGGATGATGCCGGCCGATGGCACCAATGGTTCATGTTCTGATAGGCACGCAACATAGAGACGAGTAGAGACCCGTGCATCTCCGCTGTGCTCTTTCTATGAGTTGGGGTCCTGTAAGTGCAGCTGAGGATGTAATGGGGTAAGTGAAAAGGGGAAAATGGAAATTTTCAAGAAAACCCTTCATTGAGGAATGGGAAAAGCCGTACTTGAGGGGTTATTTTGAAAATCTCCCCTCTCTGCACTTACCGAGTCCTATCCTCACTTGTACCTAGAAGATCCTCGTTCTATTCCTATGTATGGTGGGGGCGTACATGCATGCACGATCTTAATTGTGTGAAGGGTACTTAATATCAAGGGAAATGTTTTTTTGTATTCCCTTGGGTTACTGCATGGTCCTATATATATATTTGTGTGAAGGGTAGTCACTATCAATGGGCATGTTTTTTATATTCCTCGAGTTACTTCCTTAATGTACTCTAATATCTCAGCCATCCACTTGAATTTATTACAGTAAACCTTTTTGTTATGATGATCGAAGTACATTCAATCAATGGTGCCAATGGAGGTAGTACCCTAAAGGAGTACATTAAGGGTGCAAGATAACGGTTGGCTATGTGTTTTAGGCTTGTAGAATATAAAAATGAAAAAGCGTTTCAATGTCCCTTAAAATGGATGGAACAGAAGTGCTGCATATACAAAACTCAAATTATATTTGGATTTGTAAAGAATTGCATTTTATGAGAATTGAACGAAGTTGATTACCTTTTGTCCATCTGACCTAGAGCCAATCTCGTTCGAGCATATGACCCAATAGTTGGTGAACAAAAAATGGAAACACGCATAGATCTAGAACAGGATAGCAGATGGAAGTCAACCTAGATGATCTTGAGCTGTCCGAATCCTCACCGTCCTCGCAGACACATGCTATGCTGTTCTTATTAGACAACGTCTTCAAGATACCTGAGTTCAGTGTGTCTGACTGAGAACTACATCCTGGAAAGGCCCCACACCAGCAAAGTCGGCATTGAGAGATCTACTGATCGGGTTCCTCCTTTCTCAGATTGCTCTTATACGCATCCCCGCCATCCCTCTTCGACGCACTTACTGACTACAACTACGGCCGCTTCTCCCCTCCGGCAATGAGGGAGCGGCTGGTGGAGGATACCCAAGGACAAGACCGGAGAGGCTCCCCATGGGATCGCACACGGAGACTGGGATCCTCTGGACCTTTTTCCTGGACTCTTCTCGGGGCCCTAAAAGGCTACTGGTTGATATTTAATTTTCATGTCATTATGGATGCAGTAGGACTCACAGAAATTGTTATTTCCAACCAGTAACTTTTTAGAGCCGAGAGAACGAGTCCAGAGGATCCTATTCTGACACACGGAGGATACAAGATGCTCGACATAGCGGACATCGATGAGCTGACTTGTTGAGCTGCATAAATCGTCGTCCGAGTGGACCATTCAATTAGGCTTTGCCCGTGCCATGGCATAAAAAACCACGGGCCTTTTGGCACGGCCCAACTTTAGCTGAACTCACTTACAGATGTGGCCCAATTTTTAGTTCGCACTTGGCCCAGTCTTAAAAAAGCCCACAGGTTGCCTAGCATGAAGAGAAGCAAAGGGAAGCTTGCCAAACTATTCGCTTGCTTTCAATCCCCGAACGCCACGTACATGTTGCATGAAAAAGCTCGGTACTTACAGTATTGAAAAGCTCACCACTCCGAGAGGAGATTTTCTGGACCTTTGTATGTCCTTAATGACATAAGAATGAAGTACACTTAAAATTTATTAGTACTTTTACTCAATCTTTTCATACCAAATGACTTGCTTGGCTTCATTTTCTGTACAAGGAGAGACATATGAAGACCCAGATACAAAAGTTCAAAAAATCTCATATCCACTACTCCATCCTATCTCACTGGTTACTACCCGCACAATGGAGGTGAAAGACTAACATGGTAACATCTCTCAAAGGCTGTGCAAGTCTGAAATATAAATCATATGACAAATCCAGCCCAAAACGGAGGTTTGAAGGGGCGAAATGGCCAAGCAACGGCCGCACTATGTACATTAGACTCTGTGCAGACTCCACGATATTCCAACAAGTAAACTACCGTGTAACAGATTTGCCACATGACGGTATGTTTGGCTCTTGCAAGTAAAAAGATGGAAACGAAGATCCTCGAAGCAGAAACCATGGCAACAAGATAAAAAAAAAAAGGTAATTTGAGCAAATGTACCCCGCTGTTTATTTGATTGAACATTCAACAAATGAACCAGACGAGGGCGGAAAACGTGCTTACCGCACCGGCTGTTGATTGTAGTGGTTCTTCTCTTTCTTCTTCGCAGCAGCCAACTTTGCTCTCCTCGCAGTGGCCTCCACTGCAGCTGCTTTGGCGGCAGCATCCGGCTCCTTACTTGACTTCTTCTTCTTTGTAGAAGCCATCTTCTTTAGCTTTTCCTTCATGTCCACAGTGGAAGCATCCTCCTTGGAAGGTTCGATGCTGGCTGCATCTTCCCCGTTGACATCTGTGGCATTTGGCTGCTCCTGCAGATCTTTAACTTCTGAAGATTTTTCCTTCTTCTTCTTCTTCTTTGAGGTCTTGCTCTCTGAAGGAGCTGATGGATTCTCCTCCGCATCGCCGTTTGCCTCTGATTTTTTCTCAGTTTCACCTTCTTAAAACGACAAGAAAGATAGTTAAATCATCTGCGCCATTAGATTAAGCCCAACGGTGTCTATAGCAGTTGCAATATAGCACATAACAACGAGCTTAAAGAGCTCAGACCGCAAATGAGTGTCACTAAAAGGAAAACATGCCAACAAGCTCAGCGTCTCTTTTTCACCTGCTATATACAGAAATTAGGGCATACAACTCATGAAATTGAGGAAAGGAACACAGTTTTCTTTCAAATCATTGTTTGAAGGAAAATATTTTCGTATCTTCACTCTGGTAGTAAAGAACAATTGAGACATATGCATGTCAGCAAGTAAGAACAACAGATAAGCAATGGATACAAGCCTAATATCAATAGGTAAGACCAGAATTCCTCCCCACAAGACATCATTATGTTGGCTATGAGCAGATTCTGCCAATAAACAAAAGAAGCGTCCAAACCATGGGATCCTGCAAAAGGGTGAACATAATTGAACAGCAACACACTGTTAGGATGATGCAAGTAAACAATTTAATTCCCACCTGTGGATTATCTTGACTCCTAATCATAACAGAAAGAAAACAACAAGAAGGAATTGACAATTGGTGTCATATCATCCATTTGAAACAGATAATACAAAGGAAGAAAATTACCCTGTCTTTCATTTTGCCCAGTACCATCGGCACTCGTAGATATGCCAAGTTCAGCCAAGACAGCATCTAATTCAGCAAGCCCCTTCTTTTTCAGTTCCTTTTTTGAGAGCTGCCTTTCTGTGTCTTTGGGAGCCAAAGTAGGTGGAGGCTTCCTAACCGGTTCAATGGGCACTTGTTGATCCTCATGCTCATGTTCAGGCTCTTCTTCTACATCATCATCCACATCCTCAAGACCATCATCCTCACTTTCCGTCTCCTGTAGTGCGTAGGAAAAATCAACCCTATTAAGAAAACTACCACATAACAAAAGAATGGTGAGAAAATGTTGAAAAGAAATATAAAATTTGCTCCAAACTACTCTTGATGCCCCCAAAAGCATTCACTTTAATGACCGTCTATCTACAGGAACACAAAACACTAGAAAATATTCACTAAAGATGAAGCAAACCATAGCACACCCCCCCCCCCAAACAAACACATACACACACAAAAACCCAAAACAAAAAAGGAAAAAAGAGTTTTCTGTACAGCATATCCCCATCAGTTTTAATCAGAAACTCATATCTTTAATATCATGGTTTTTTAAAAAATGCCATGATTATGCGTTCTGATATCTGTGAAATCAACGTTGATGAAAACTGTTTAATCTAAGGTTTCAAAGCTTGGCATGGATGGGCCAATCTGTATCCGTTTTTTTTTTTTCCTGGACGGATCCAATCCCAACTCACCTTTCCAATCTGTTAGCTAGGATTCTTTGGCTACCTTTTGGATTGAAAAAAGGCAACAGAATCTGGTCAGGAGCAGCCAGGATCAGACTGATCAATCCGATTTGGGTCCAGATTGACTGACCTGAAAAGGTTTGGGCTGACTGACACGGAGTTTTTCTTCCTTCCTTTAATCCAATAGCACAGACTGTGCTACTACATGAGGAGTATCCATGACAGCAACCTTGGCAAAAACTGTTTAGAGTTTAGACCCATACCACATTCTGTGCCTATCTTAGTTCGAGGTATTTCCACCTGTTAATTCAAGTTTTTGATTGACCTTTTGGTTCAGTAAACAATCTGAAGGTAATCATCATATACCATTTTTTTGTCTAAAAGAGTATTCATGATTAATATCTTGTTATGTAATTAAAATTTTAGCAGGAATGTAAAAACCAAAAAGGAAGAATGTGACAAGTTATCCTCAAGGTTTTGGTTCACATAGCATGATGTTCCAATTGAAACTATCAGATTCACAAAGGGAAGGCAGTAGAGTTTGGCGTTTTCATCCCTGTCAATGCAAATACAGACACACAAGGGCAACAGAGTAAATTAGCTGATAGAGACAGTCTGGTATGTATAATGCTCAATCGACCATTAAATTATGCAAAAACAGACAGAAGGGCAACCTAAAAAATTATGCACCATGTTCTAGCAACACATGGGATGGATGGAATTCTTATGGATAATCATGGTCCACTCGACAGTCACGCATAAAACTCAAAAGTCACAATGAGTAAATCAATGTTTTAAATTGTAGATCAAATACTAACATTACTGTTGAGACCAAGGTTCACCGTATTGCTGATCCATACCGGTCTGTATCTTCCTAGGTATGATACAATACTGATCCAACTCGGTCCGACCCGACTCACACGAGTCAGGCCTATTTTTGGGTTTTTTCTAGATTCTTTAGTTTTATGAATAATTATGACATAGATAAACTTTTAAGTCTAGTGGTTTATTAATGATAATAACTTTAAACCAAATTTAGGAGAAATCTACCCAATTAGTCAATATGTGTAAATTATCTATTAAATTGGACAAAAAAGTCCAATTATTTACCAATTGGAGAAAAAACCTCCAATTACTTATCAAATAAAAAAAAACTTACTAAGATACAAATCGCATCAAGTCGCATCAAACAGGCTCGAGCCGGATCACACCGAATCGTGCCGGATCACAGTCTATGGCATGGGTAGGCACCAGTCACATCGAGTTGGGACGGGTCAGCCTGAGTCGCATTGAGTCAGCTCAAGTCAGATGCATATTGGCAAGTCCATGTGTCTCAACATATCGGACTGGCCTAGATACGAGTCGAGTCGACTCGTACTGAGTCAGCACAATCAGGTATAATATGGCAGATCATGGTTGAGACAACTAATTCAGAAATGCAAAAAAGAAGACCACAAATCTAGATATGGCATATTGGCATTTATTGACCTAGAGAAGGCATATGTCAGACTCCTGAAAGATGCCACTTGAAGCAGAATGAAAAAGAAAATAACCAAAAAAGATGCACAAAACAAAAATGAAAACACTTTTTGGTGTCCCCGAAGAATTCTATTGACAACGGTTTAATATCAAGGTTCAATTTTGATTCTCCACCTGTTCAAGCCCATGATTGGCACTATAATAATAGTCATCCAAAATGTATTTATTCTCCATGGTATATGGTTATATGCTTTTCACGGACTATCTTATTATTAATTGAGAAAAAAAAGAAATAGAAACCAATCCTGACACCCGGAGTTCAAGGACTACTTGTATTAAAATATAGCACAGGAAATGTAAATTTCTAGAACCAAGAGATGGAACCGAATGCAAGGAAAGGGAATTGATGGGTCCCATGTTCTCATGATTGGGTAATAAGAATCAAGATTAACAGTGGAAGGATCACATGCGGGGTCACATTAGGGGTACTTCTTGACAAGAAATTTAATAAATGTCAATCAAACCAAATACATTGCATAGTTACAGACTACTGGCTGATAAGAAAGATATGTAAACATAAGCTTGATGGGACATACATAGCAATGTTAAGGTTGACTATGAGTGAGTGGCAGATTCCCTTCTTCAAAAAAGAAAAATACTGGGCATGGAAAATGATGATATCAGAAGGGATTTGGTGGTGGTACCTACATAGTATAAAATACAAGATAATTCTTAGGTTGATTGGGTGTTAAATGTAGCGTAGAGATAATACACTTAAAAGGAGTTCAACATATCTTTGTTGAAAGGTATAGATGAAAGAGGCAAGCCTAGACAGGTATGAAAAGATGTGATAATGGCAAACATCAGGATTGCTCAATTTGTGCATAAATAAGAGAGATTGCATATGTAGTTTGTATGTCAAGTATAGACCAGAGAAAATACAACTAAAAGGAGTTCAATACATGTATCTGAACAGTATCAAAGGAGAGGCAGACCCAGGCAGGAAATAGAAAATGGCCTGCTCCCTAAGAGATGGAGATTGTGGTGGTGATAGGGTTGGCAAAGAGAGGGCGGGAACACTAGAAGAATACTGGAAGGGTTTGTGGGGGGAATGTATGCATCGCCAGAGGGAGGGCCCACCTTTTCAACACCCATCTCCCCCCCCCCCAATCCGTAAGCCACAGGAAACACATCCCTCCCCACAGGTACTGGGTGTAGGCAGAAAAAGGTTGGGCTGGCCCAGTCTTTTTAAAGACTTTTGGCCACCTGGGTTTGGACTAAGCAGTGGGCTCATATGAATTCTGGGCCTGAATAGGAGAGCAGGGCTTGGCTGCCTTCCTTATACTTGACCCATTGACACCCTTAAGTATAACATGACACATTATAGGTGTTGTTTCCAAAATCTTGGTCCTTATTCATCCTGTCTTTTCTTCCACTTACGGGGATTTCACACACTCTTTCTTCTTGTTTTCCTCCTCCATCTGCCCAACTTCTAACGTCCTTAGCACATTTATTTTTAATACTTATATATAATCAGCAATCTCAATTTCCATATCTACGATAACAAATCTTAACAGGGCAATCTTCCCATGATCCATGAACTAGTATGACAAGGTTTAGAATGCAATAAATTGGAGTAGGAGTCATGCTCGTAAGTAGCCTGTTAGAACAGGTTTCTCCAAATCTTTCCAAGGATCTGACCTGAACCCCATTGAACCCAAGACTGATAGGGACAAGAAGTTGTATCTATTCTCCAACCTGAAAGGGGAAAAAAGAATTCCAATAACCAAAGGGGATCCTCAATCAAAGAGCAAACCAAAAAACTGTTCATATTATGGTTTCTAAATTGAAGAAGAACCTGTGCCACACATGTTGCTACCAACCTTTAGCATATAGATACTTTGACATAGAAAAAAAGGTTAAAGAAAAAGACAATACAACTGACCACGACTAAAGTCATAAAACATGAACTGAGCAAAGCAAATGTACTAGTATGTAAATAGTTATTATTGGTTAACAAAGGAAAATTTTATATATTTTCAAATCGCATTTGTTGCTTGAAATAAGGGGACCATCACAACTATTAAAAACTCAAGGAGAACAGGATTATTCAAAATGTATGATGGATTACCTAAAAAGCTTATAACTAAAAGCAGTTTGGCTTTAGCTCCAAGTATATCTATTACAAAAGCTATTTTCTTACTGAAACAGTTGATGGAGAGGTACAAAAAGATGAGGGAAAATCAACGCATGATTTTCATTGTTTCAAGTGTCAAGAGAGTTCATTTGGAGGAATTTAGAAGAGCAAGGAATCTCTAATGTTTACATCGATGCGATTAAAGATATGTATGAGAAGGCTTTTAATAGTGTGAGAACTATTGTTGAATAGAATGTTGAATTTCCTATTACTAAAGGGGCTATATCAAGGGTCAACACTAAGTCCATACCCGTTTACTTAATATGAAGTGACAAAACATTTATGTGATGGTATCCTTTGGTGTATGCATTGCTGTTTGTGGACACTGTTAATCAGTGAGAATGAAATGAAAAAAGTCTAAATGATAAGTCAGAACAGTGGAGGATGTTCTAGAATTTAAATATTTTAAGAATAATCAAACTGAATGAAAATATATGAAATATCATTTTAGGAACATTAGGGCAGACCAAGAGGATTTGGTTATAAAGCTTGCCATCATGCTGACGGAAAAGAGATCTTAAACATAAATATGATTCAATTACCAATAAAATGTCATAAGAAGAAGAAGGAACGGATGAGGACCCAACAAGCAGTGCACCCATGATTGCTAAATAATATGAGTTGAACGAAGAGCTCTAAAACATTAACAGGCATGCAGACCTCCTCTATGGCTGCAGAGCTCTCCTTGTTCTGCTGCTCCGACAATCCCCAAACGCGCTGAGGCGGCGCCGTTGTCGCAAAGTAATCGTCGTCGTCATCATCGTCGACATCGGCCCACGATTTCGCCGTCAGCGGCGTGGGAGCCCAGAAGACCTGGGGCTCCGGCTCCTTGGACTGGCTCTTGGCGGACGCCTTGCTCTTCGACGAATCGGACTTCTTCTTCTTCCTGAGGCTGTCGAGCGCGGCGAACACGTTGTTGCTGCTTATCCCCGAGGGGGCGTCGTCCCTCCTGCTTCCACCTCCAGCCATCCCCGGCGCAGTCCGCACACAACAGCCACCACTCCAACGGATCACAGCGAAGAGTAGCTCGCTAGCGGATGCCCGAAAGATCAGAACTTTAGGGACTGGACTCTCCGACAGATCCAAGAACAAGCAACCAGGGCATCACCGTTTCAGGATTAGAATTCCCAACAATAACAAGTCGACGAATTGAAAAAAGAAACCGTCTTTTCCAAAAACTCTAATCTAATGCTCCGAAAAAACTACAAAACTGGAGCGACCCAGGAGAGAGGGAGGGAAAAGATGCAAACTTTGAAGTATCAAAGATGAAATTTTGGAAGAAAAAAAGAAGAAGCTATCTTGCGGCCGAGCCGAGTGGCGGCTTGTGGGTTTCAGATGGGGCTATGTGTCAGATAGCCAGAAACCTGGTGCTCTGAGAGGACGGAGTAGTAAAGTAGTAATCTGTGGGCGATCTCAAGAACGAGGGAGTATGCGGAGGGAGGCTTCTTTCTACCCGGCGTGGAGCTGAGCAGAAGAAGAACAGGCGTGGCAGCCCGGAGGCGTGGCAGAGTTAGGGTTTCGTTTTGGGATAAGGGGAGTGAGTCTTCGGGAGGAACAAGGACAGAGATGAGAGGGCGACGTACTTGTTGCAGCACGTTACAAGATAAGGGGACACGATAAAGACTGGTTGACGAAGCGGTATACCAGACCTACGGAGAGAGAGAGAGAGAGGAACACGTTGCGTTTAAGGTAATAAAAATCTAGGGAGGGAGGAAGAGGGAGATGAAAGGAAGGAAGGGTAGACCGCACCACAGCTAGTGGGCTCTCTACCGTCCGTTTGATCGATCAAATAAGAGATAAAAATTGGAACCGTCCGATAGAGGGTGATGGTTTGCTTTCCTTCATTATTATTATTATTATTGAATTTCATATCGATAAGCAATTAGATTTTTTTTTTTTGACACTACTAGATGATCACGCAGCATAGGGACATTTAGATGTAAACCAATTAGTATATTCGACGAGTAGCTCAAATTTGGCTTGACTAATATTCGAACTCGATTCATTTATTTAGTTTAAATAAATGAAATTCAATTATGATTTCAAATTCGATTTGTAAATAAGGTAAGTTTAAACACATGATTGCTCGACTCATTAAGTTCATAGACTAGAACAGTCGAGCTTGAACAGCCACATTAAATGCTTTGACTTGAATTTGAACTCCAACAAAATTCGTTGAGTCCAGTCTAAAGTGTTTTTTTGCAGAGGGCACATAAGTCAAGTATTTACAAGTATATACAAGCGATCGAGATTCTAATCTGTGGAATATGAGAAGTCTTCCAGCGTCTAGAGATAAATTTGAACCGGTCGAAAGGTCCGCCTAATTAGACGAGAATTTTAGGTCGAACTGATTTCCGAAAAAATAATCTCACGGACCAAGAATAAATATCAAACAGTACGAATAAGTTGCATGGCTAAAATTTTTTTAAGTTCCAACCAGATTTGAATCCGAGACCTTCCAATTGGGAGGCAAGATGAGAAACCAACTGCCTCACAATTAATTCTCAAATCCAGTCTAAAGTTGGACTGTACTCAACTCCACTCGACTCATTTACAATCCATCCCTTACCAGATTATCCGGTATCCTGGAGTTAGTAAAAAATTCTGATTGCCACTTTAAATAGTGAAACATTATCTTCGCTGCTAAAAATTCGATATGTGATGACATAAAAGATTCTTGATGTATTTGACGCTGTTGAGGCGTACACGTGGTCGGACCAGACGACGGGTCGGTTCGGGAGATGAGCCGGGTCAGGAAGGAGACGGTGAGCCACGTTAGTTGGGCTCCAGGAGGTGCTCTCAGGAAGGCCCACGTCCAAGTCAACAGTGGATATGTGACAAAAAGTTATAGGTCGGAAGAAGAAGATTTCATTTACCTCTATCAGATGTGATCAGCCTTCCTTTAGAGAAAGGAGGTAAGTGAGCCCTTCTTAAATTCTTGGCAGCATAAGACTATTCTCGTAGTAATATGATTTCTCTCTTAAGGGCCGGGTCTTCGGACCGAACGGGCTTAATGGACCGGCCCCCTATCATCAGGCCGCAGGGTTGTCTTGGCTGATGGGCCCGGCCCAACTCGGCTGAGAATTTCATCATCGGTGGCCTATCAAAGTTTAGATCCAAATAATTACTCGGGCCGCACCGCATGGAGCGAGGAGAGGAGGGGGACGTGGACGAACGGCGTCAGCCAATTTGGTCCCTTAAAAGTTACAACTTGTTTGTCCTTCCAAAACGTGACGTGTTTATGAACACCTCTATAAGGCATCACCTTGGAAGGACATCCGTTTATAAACACAGTACCATAGATACCAAAATTGAAGCAGACACAAAGAACAGAAGAGTACGACCTTAAATTTGAATACCTAGTTCAACTGCAAAATCACCATAAGATGAAAAGCTTTTATATATCAAGTGTTGTGTCAGTTTAAGTACTTGCAAACTGCATTCAAATCTCACTTCCCCATCTGGAATGGGGACTTTCACTACGCTCACATAGAAAACCCTTCCCAAAGGAGTCAGGAGAAGGAAGAGCCCATGAGTGATCCATCCTTTTATCTCCATCCAATAAGCCACGTGCATTGTGCATGCCCACCTCCTCCAATACTTCTATGTCATGTCATTCTATTAAAAATGAGGGGCCTACTACGGACAATTATTACGGCAGATCAAAACTTAGCATCTTATTGTAATTGGGTTTGTTGCACTTTCTTTTATTTGTTTAGAATTACCTCACGGCCGCCATTTTGTTTGCTAAAGTGTGGGGGGTGCACGCCTTATGGGCCAAATTGCACCGCGGGGCCCATCAAAGTCCCGCTTGTCCTTATTGGGTTCGGCGTTCCAGATCAGGTGCTTCCGTCCCGCGAGTACAGGGACGGGCTCGTGGGGCCACCAGGTACACGTGCAGAAAGGAGTTAAAGCGCTGCCGGAGACGGCGAACACATGAAAAGGTATAAGAAATATATTAATTAGAACCATGCACTGAACAGCCAGATTAGTATCCGCCGACTGCTGAGAAGGCATGTTGTAGATAAAACCACATGGATCATCGTTCAGCTGGAATTAGGACTATCAATGGTTATCCAAAGTACGAAAGTCTGGCCCGGCTTGATCACGATTAAGTGGTTTAGGTATTAGAATTGGGTCTATTTTATTCTTTTGATAGGACTTGAGCTTCAATTGTAAACCCGACCCTGAAAATAAGTTGGTCTTGGGCTTTATCAAGCTCGAGTCCAAAAAGTCAAAAAATGAGATAAATATTAAATATAGAGAATAGGAATTAAAATAATATAATATACATATGTTTATATTGATAAGATCATTTAATTACACATATATAATTGTACATTAACTTATGTCAAATATGAACATTAAATTAATGTTTCAATTGCCTTAAATTTAAGAGAGTGCTTTTCATCTTCAATATATGTCAAGCATATGATACAACACTTGATATATGTCAATCAAGTCATATTCTTTGTGACACTTTCAAAATCATCATATATACTATAAATTAATATTTTAATATGATTAATCAATATTTAATGCAGATGTTGTGTTAAGTTTTAATTTTATAAAAAATGTGTTCTCTAGAATTTTTATTTTAAGTTAAACATGAAATATCAAAATATAAAGGGTTATTTGCATATATATCCCTCAAAAATATGATATTTGCATATATATCCCTCATTCTCTCCTATTATCATGTAAATCCCTAGAAAGTCAAAAATCTTGCATCGATACCCCTCAAGTTAAGGTGCCGTTAATTGACAAGGAATATTCCCTGAATAATCTACAGACGACGTCAAGTAAGTTGAAATACTATGTTGACCCTAACATGTTAACTTTCTTATCCTAGTCCGTACTGATGCTCTCCGCCGCCCTTCCTCCCCATGAGCAGCCTCCTTGCTGGAGACTGCAGGAAGGACGGCCACGGCATCCTGGGCGGCTGTCACATTGACGGCGATGTAGAGGGGGACGCTCTTGGCGACCGGGTTAGTTCTATGCTGGGGTGTGGCGAACAACCAGGCGCCCGGGGAGGCAAAGGAGAAGGAGCGGGTATTGAGGGGGGAGAGGCCGGCGAGGGCGAGGTTGGCGGCGGGGGGCGAGGAGGGCTCGGCGTGAGTGAGGTACTAGGGCTTGAAAGCGTCCAAGTGGGAAACGATGAAGGAGAAGCGTAGGGGTGTTCACTGTTTGGTTTAACCCGAAAAACCGAACCGAATCAAACCGAATTTTCGGTTTGGTTCGGATTGAAAACATGTTCGGTTCGGTTCGGTTTCCAAACCTCTTCAACCCGTAAAAACCGAACCAAACCGGAAACCGAAAAAGCAAAATTATTATTATATAACATATACACAAACGTCACATACACCTTTCACACCACACACCAACAAGTCTGGCAGCACGTGAACGTTGTAGCATGTGAGAACTTGTAAGTAGCCAGAAACGTTTTATGCTGCCGGTACAGGACTAAAGTGTGTGTGATAGTGCAGCCTACGTGCCTGATGCTGGAAATTTTAGTCCTGTATCGGGTACTTTTATTTACCTGTTCTACACAACGTCTATAAAGAAACAGCTGCCGTTACTTTCTTGCTTGCAATTGGGCCGGTGGCATCTAAAACGAAAATTAACTTGTAACTGGGCCTGTGGCGTCTAAAACGAAAAATTACGTGTAACTGGGCCAGTGGCGGCATGTTATTGGACTAAAATAAAAAAAACCTAAATAAATGAGTTCAAGTTAAATCTAAAGAAAATTTTGGTACACCTAAATCGGTTCAAACCGATCAGAACCGAAGTAAACCGAATATTTTCGGTTTGGTTCGGTTCGGTTTGTAAGATGAGTCGGTTTGGTTTGGGTTGAAAATTTTTCTCCCTAAACCAAACCAAACCAAACCGTGAACACCCCTAGAGAAGCGGGAGGACTTGGAGCCGGCGGTGAGCTTGATGGAGGGGGCTGGGAGGGTGGAGGGGTCGAAGCAGAGGGAGGCGGCGCGGGGGTGATGGTGGGCGGAATGAGGAATATATATGCAAATACCATATTTTTGAGGGATATATATGCAAATACTGCAACGTGGGAGAACTCAGACACTTTAGAAACTACCTCTTAAAACTTGAGATGTAGAATTTTATATTTATGCCCTTAGCCTTGCTTTGTTTGCGGAATAGGCCCGGAATAGGGTCTCTTATTCCACTTAAACCCTTTAACCCAGTTTGGCGGAGGGCATTGCTTAACCCAGGGTGGAATACTTTATACCCGGTTTAAGTGGAATAGGGGCAGAATTACACGTTCTTAATAAACTATGATTAACGTTAATTGTTATTCGAATTTCTTATCTATAAATGGAGCATAAAAATTTTATCTTAATAATTAAATATGATTAATGTTAATTAATATTAGTTAATCAAAATAATATTAAATAATATTTAGTAATTAGTATATTACTATTTAAATTAATAATAAACTATGATTAACGTTAATTGTTATTCAAATTTCTTATCAATAAATGGAGCATAATAAATTTATCTTAATAATTAACTATGATTAATGTTAATTAATATTAGTTAATCAAAACAATATTAAATAATATTTAGTAATCATACTAATATTTATTAATATTAATATTTATGAATTAATATTTATTATTAATATGAATTAATGGTGATTAATAATATTTATTAACATTGTTAATAATAATTAACATTTATTACTTAACATTTTTAATATTTAATACTATTTAAATGGAGCATAATAAAAATTATATTAATAATTAACTATGATTAATGTTTGCTAGTATTTATTAATCAAAATAATAATAGTTAATATTTATTAATCATAATAATCTATATTGATATTGTTTAGTATGTATTAATCACAATAATATTTATTAATATTATCAATATTAATTAACATTTATTAATATTAATTAATATTTATGAATATATATTAATCAATATAATATTTTATTAATATTATTAATAATAGTTAACATCTATTACTTAACATTTATTGATATTTAAATATTAAATAATATTTAGTAATTAGTATATTACTATTTAAATTAATAATAAACTATGATTAACGTTAATTGTTATTCAAATTTCTTATCAATAAATAGAGCATAATAAATTTATCTTAATAATTAACTATGATTAATGTTAATTAATATTAGTTAATCAAAATAATATTAAATAATATTTAGTAATCATACTAATATTTATTAATATTAATATTTATGAATTAATATTTATTATTAATATGAATTAATGGTGATTAATAATATTTATTAACATTGTTAATAATAATTAACATTTATTACTTAACATTTTTAATATTTAATACTATTTAAATGGAGCATAATAAAATTTATATTAATAATTAACTATGATTAATGTTTGCTAGTATTTATTAATCAAAATAATAATAGTTAATATTTATTAATCATAATAATCTATATTAATATTGTTTAGTATGTATTAATCATAATAATATTTATTAATATTATCAATATTTATTAATATTTATTAATCAATATAATATTTTGAACTCTTTATTCCACTCTTTATTCTACTTATTCCTACCAAATCACTTGGAATAGCGTAGTGCAATTCTACTTATTCTGGGTGGAATACCAACTACTTACCAAACTAAAATACCTCTTATTCTGGGTTAAGAAATCCCTTCCTCCTTATTCTGGTTTAAGCTATTCAGCAAACAAACTGATACTTAGAACTTAAGTACGTAGAATTTCATAACCATACTATGAAAATTTAAAGAGGTTATCAGATTGAATACTCTTTTCTAAAACTACTAAAAATGTTTTTATAAATACCAAATGGCAAATTTTGTTTTTATTTTTTTTGTAAATTTATTTAGTTAGAAATTGTTTTTCATTTGAATATATTTTATGTAGAACCGAATAGACCGCAAGAGTAAGAAGCCTAATGTGGACGTTATTGCACTAAAATTTTTTAACTGATACGTACATACAAACAGAAAACTAAAGAATTATCCCATCCTAGAAACTTTCTTAACGAAAACTTGGTCTGATGGACAGAACTAGATTCTAACAAATATTATGACACAAGAACAGAAAACAAGCTAATGTTGACAAATTATAAGCTAAACAAGAATAATTGCTTGCTGCAATGTCTTCTGGTCATGTAATGGGCATTACAATTTTAGATCGGATCCGACATGCCTTGTTTATTTATAATCTAAAAAAAATCTAAAAGAACGTAAAAAAATCTGAGTCCCATTGAATAATATTTTTTAATAGGCTGAACTTAATAATAATTTTTAAATTTGTTTTTAGATCCGACAGGAGATCAAATTATTCAAACACATAAAAAACATTCGGTCTCAATCTTTTTTTTTTTTTTCTAAAACTTGCTGCGCTGCCCTCCATAACATCCCAGGATACGGCAAATCCTAACAAATATTACCTATCATAATACGGCAGGGACATGGCAGCTACTCGTAACAATTAATACGCGGCCAAAAGACCAAGAACAGACTAATAAGAAAATTTTTGAACTTTGCTCCGGGTATGTGAAGCAGGTCCCCTCTATCCAGTTCAAACTTTAAAGAGCACAAAGCAAAGCCTTGCTGCTCGCCGGAAGACCCAGAGTTGCACCACGTCGCCCGCACGCAAGTGGTTGTTCCAGGCCTTGAGCATGCGATACTGAGGATGACTTCGCCTGTGCTGGGCCAATATTTGAGCTGCGCCCGAAATTTCCACCCACTGCGCTGGTACACGTCTACCTCGACGCCTCTGAGCACCGGCAGAGCACTAGCCGTCGCCGCCGTCTCGCCCTGTCCGAGCCCATTTCCTCTGTGCACCAGCCCAGCCTGCCGTTGGGAAGAATATATAGCGCCGGGAGGAAAGATCCGTCGCTTCTCCCCAGCTGTAAGGTGCGGAAGCAAATGGGTCTCGACGTCTCCTCTGTGGATGAGCAGCTGATGTTGGTCTCTCCTCACGTCGGAGGCTGTCATCTCCTTCTCCATGATGAAGTGAACGTCGGTGCCGTTCACTAGCTTGCCTCTCACAAAAAGCTTCAACCAGTTGGGCGCCTCCATCTACTTCTTCTTCTTTCTCTATGTTAACTCTGCTGAAGGGTGACGAAGAGGCTGGCTGGAGAGGTAGAAATGGCAACTCATGTATGGGAAGGGTGGAGAGGCTCGCTTGGATTGATATAAATAAGAGATATGTTCTAATCCTATCCGGATTTGGTTTCCCTTTTGAAGACGAACAATCCCGCTTCGAAAATAGCGTGGCGGAAGCCGGCGAATGCCTTGGTTCTTCTCCTTCTTCAGGTGGCTCCCCATTTGCAGGTGGGCGGGCACTCCTCCCCGCCGCCATGGAGCGCGAGCTCGTTACGCGACGGCGCCTGCTGTTTCTCTTGGGCATGGCCGGCGTCTCCTTTCCCTGCTGCTCGAACACCAGCCCAGGAGAAACCGGTCGACCCAGGTGCATGCCCAGTTGGTAACAACTGGACTGCATCGGATTCGGATGGGCGAGTCTGGGTTGAGGCTGTGGAACGCCCTGCTTAGGCACTACTCTTTGGGAGGCTTCCCGGAGGAAGCACTTCTCTTGTATAGGGACGTGCTGCACATGGGCGCCGGCCGCCTCCCCGGTGATACCTTCACCTTCTCCTTCCTTCTTAAGGCCTGCGCGAACCTGTCGTGGATGGACTGTGGAACGCAGGTCCATTGCGTCACCGTTAAGAAGGGTTTCGAGTCCGATGTTTATGTGCAGACTGCTCTGTTGAATATGTACTCGGAGTGTGGGTCGACATGGCTGGCGCAACGGGTGTTCGACGGAATGCCTGAAAGGAATTTGGTCTCCTGGAATGCCATGATGACGGGTCTTATGAGGTGGGGTGAGGTTGACAAGGCGAGGTTGCTGTTTGACCGGATGCGTGATCGCAATGTGATCTCTTGGACATGCATGATCGATGGGTACACTCGGGCTGATAGATTCATGGAAGCTCTGCTATTCTTCTGCAAAATGATGGCTGAGGGCTTATGTCCAACAGAAATTACTATTCTGGCCATTGTTCCTGCTGTTTCCAATCTTGGCACACTTGACGTTGCTGAATCAATCCATGCTTATTGTGAAAAGAATAGGTTCAATGTGTCCGATATTCGGGTCAGCAATTGCCTTATAGATATGTATGCCAAATGTGGATCCATAGACAACTCTTTAAGTGTTTTTGAGGAAATGGCGGATGAAAGGAACTTGGTGTCATGGACTTCGATAATCTCGGGATTTGCGATGCATGGGATGGCAAAAGAAGTTGTAGAATTTCTCGAGAGAATGGGGACACAAGAAATTAGGCCAAACCATGTGACCTTTCTGAGTATGCTGAATGCCTGTAGCCATGGAGGACTTGTAGAGGAAGGACTGAAGATTTTCTCAGACATGGTTCATGTGTATGAAATTGAACCACAGATCAAACACTACGGCTGTATGATTGACATGTTGGGGAGGGTGGGCAGATTAGTGGAAGCAGAGAAAATGATACTTGAGATGCCTGTTGATGTTAATGTAGTGGTATGGAGGACTCTTCTTAATTGCTGTGGCATGCATGGGAATGCAGAAACGGGTGAGAGAGTGATGAGAAAAATACTAGAACTGGAGAGTGGTTATGGTGGGGACTATGTCATTTTGTCCAATATATTTTCTGGTACTGGTAGGTTCCAAGATGCTGAGGGAATCAGAAAGTTGATGGATCAGAGGAATGTATCTAAAGTTCCTGGGCATAGTGTAGTTTAACAAACAGGTAAGACTTTGATTTTTTTTTTTTTTAATTACTAGGCAGATGATACTTTATTTTTAGTCATATTTTATTTCTTTAGTTTGTGGAATGAGCCTTGTTAAGGTGAAATAATTCAAATGATGAATGCTTGTGTGGGAAGACTTATTAAATTACCAAGGATTTTCCTTGTCTTTTTCTTCCCAAAAGATATTAGTCAACATCATAAGTACTTGTTTGAGTTTAAGCTTAACTCAGCACCTAGAATTCAGCATTCAATGAAGAGAATGTTTAAACTGTCTTTTTTATCTGGACATTATATCAACTTCATGGAGTACTCGCTCTAAAAAGTCTCCTTCTCCCTAAGTCACTAAGCCTTCCTTCATGAGACTGGAAATGCTAAAGGAACAGAGAAGTCCCTTCTCACCTTTCTTTCATCACACTTATCTGAGTTTGTAATAAGATTTTTCTTTGACCATTGTTTTAAAAATTGTTTCCTCTTTTTTTGTGACTTCTCTTCTCCACTCCAAATCAAGAAGCCACAAACATCAGAAACATCCTAGAGGATTGAGAGAGAACAACTCTGAGTTGATAGAGAGTTTCATTTCTCAAGTACTGGCTTGCACGATGATTAATATGCTCTTTTTTATTCTTAACCTAATGATTAGTAATCCTTTGATTAGATGTGATTGATTTAGTTTCAAAGAACCTGCTAGTGGTTTAAGCCACAATGCAATCCACGCATTCTAGGAAGAGAGCACCAAGCAACCTGATGGTGTTTAAAATTTGGCTCTGCTCTGCTTCGCAGGACCCAGTTTCTTCTGGTTAAAGAGAAACCAAAGATCATGCTAATGCTTTTTAATCATAGCAATAACTGCAGTGTATTGAATCGTATGCCTCTAGGTAGGCCTTTATTTCTGGCTACCCACAAATTCCTATCAGAAAAGGAATTGGGTAACATGTGAAATCATACATTGATCTCAAAGAACTAGCTGAATTCCCAAAGTTTTGAACCATCTAGAGGAGCTTCAACTGGAATCAGGTCTACACATCATTCTATGTCATTGTACTCTAAGAAGGCATTTAATGTATAAGGCATCATACTCTGGAAAGGTATTTTCAATGATGCAAATACTGCAAAAAAAATGGATGAGAATTCCTGTTTTGGTTTTGTTTCTACATCCTTAGACGTCAACTCTTCTTATTTCTTGTTGAATGCTAAAATTGTTCCATTCTGTTAGTTCTAATCATTTTATCCTTTTACTCATTTCAATACATGTAACACAGTTTATAACAATTACATTAATTTCTCAGTTCAGCTATTTATAACAATTACATTAATTTCTCAGTTCAGCTATTTATAACAATTACATTAATTTCTCAGTTCAGCAATGTATTCTTAGCCTTTCATGTTGCTTTCCCTGCTGCCTCTCCCTTCCTATAAACAAGTTATTACTGCATGACAGATTTTGTAAGTATGAGAAAAATGAGTGTGCAGAGGAGTCCAACCAAGCTGCACGTGGGTGTCTGTAGAAGCAAATCCGGTGAGTGGTAGGAAGGGAATATTTGCAACATTTGACACCTACTTTTGTCTTTCCTTCTGAGTGAAGTAACCACATCTGATTTATGCTTCGCTAGCATCGCCTGCCATACCTTTCATATTGTGATTTCTATTAGATGAGCTTATTACACTACAGCAGCATGCCTGCCTTCTATTTACAGCAGCACAACTAGATGCTTGAAGCCACTGCTTTCCTTTCTATATCAAACATATGGCAGGTTGCTACATCATCTCATGTTCTTTCAATATCAGTAAGCCATGTTAACTGTTTACTTCTCTGTGATCATGAATATTTCCATTGATCTTCCATGCTTTCTTCCTCTTTCTTTAATGTTATTTTTAGTTGACCAGTAGTTTTCCCTTGGAATTCTGTCTGCCAAGTGGTTGCATGATTTCACCCATGTCAGCTGCTGAGGTTTTATCTATGTTCTCATAGCATGGAAGCATGGATGTTCATTATGTATGTTCTTTAAGCTTCAATAATTCAATATGTATATTCTGACCTGAAGTTTGTCTCCCATACAGTTTGGGTACTTCCTCTGCTGGGTGGAGGCCATCTAAAGGCCAATCTGCTGTTGTTTCTGGGAAGTGGATGGTGTCAATCAAACAGGACTCCGGACTTATTTCTTTCATCACTGGTCTTGAGCTTCACTGCAGCTGAAACAGAAGAACTTCTTAACTTGCATTTCCATTATAGAAGATACTTCTGCAAGGACCTTGTGCATTCAGACAGCAAGGTATTTAACATTTTCTCATCTATAAAGATAAGATCCATCGTTTTTTCAGAACTATCTTCTCACTTCTTTTAACATCTTTCCCTAGGACACTTGATTCCCTCTGCTAGAATTGCCGTCTGCGGTCTGGTTTAAATTCTTTGGTTCTGAAAGTTTTTCTTATGTACCTTTACAGTCATGCCAAAAGATTAGTTTCTTGCCAAATTTGATACTATTGAGTCTTGCTACAAAATAATCAAAACTAACTTCCATCTGGTATGAAATTAACTAGTCTTGAAAACCAAGGTAATAGCATTCTTGAATTTCACAGGATACTCAGTTGTTGCTGCTTGGATTCCTGGAGTAAGTGATAGCATGCTTTTTGACAGTTTTCGGTGGAAAATTTGCCCTTACGTGAATGGAATTGTGCAACTAATCAGACATCTAGAGCTACCAATTTCCTACTGCAATATGGTTAGTCGGACTAGCAAGTGAATATCAAACTAGTGGTTCATCTGTATCCAGTGCAATTTAGAGGAATACAGTGGTACCTTCATTTCTTCAGGTTGTCAAACATCTGTTACTACTTATTAGTGACTCATTATTCATGCAGAGGGTGACTTTTATGTTTCTCTTTCTTGAATCAATAAATAGTTTTCTATTAATATCGCAAACTCTTTTAATGATATGCATTATACACAGTAGGTTGTTCTTGACTGGAACAAGGTAAAAGTTTTCTATTAGAACTACTTTCAAAGTACAAGTTTGAGAGAGACTATTTGCTAACTAAAGTTGCCCATCTCCTAATCGGCAAGGTTTTATGCATCTCTGATCATTTCTTAAACTAGTCAATTCCAATGAGAGGTTATTTGGATTAACATGTATGTGTTGCCAATAAACATGGTATTTATACATGCTCAATCATTTTTAAGCAAATTCCTACACCTGACTTGTGCATAATTTACAATGGCAAACCTCCTCTTGTAGCCTTTCCTTTGTCCCTGGACCTTTCATTGTGCTTTCTTGTCTTCTATCCCTAGCATTAACAGACTACTTGTTCAAGTGTGTCATGTATTTCATCCACATTGTATGTGGTAGCGTGGTTGGGGAACTATCATCCTCAATCCTATACAGCTAAGAGCTTCTCCTTCTTGGGTCTATCTCTTTAGAGTATAGCTCATGATCCATCATTGTCCAGGCATGTCCACTTTGTCAGACTCCTCTGCCTCCTTTTTCACTCCAACCAACATATATGCTTCTTTTATAGGTCTGTTAACGTTCTTCCTTATTTTCCACCTTCTTAACATTTTGAAGGGCATTTGGTTCAGCAGCTCTACCCTGGATACTGTAACCTGCAAGGCATGTTAACAATCAGGAATCCTCAGCAAAGGAGGCTGTCAATATAAATATAACAATAAAATCCTTGTAAGGCAGGTAAGATCACAAAAACGCCATCATGGATCAAGCTTCTTGATCAAGTGCATTAGCAGAAGCCATCTGGTATCCCCGGTTCCATCTTTGCACAAGTGTAGATGAGTACATTAAGGCCTCTCTTCATGGCTTCCACCTTTAGGAACAATGTATCTCCCACCATCTGCTCAGTCTGTAGTTGACAAGCAATTTCTATGCTCAAGACCAGGGTTCGCCGACTCGAAGAGTCGGACCGACTCGGATCTCCCATGATCCGGTACGAGACGGGTCAACTTGTGCTGACTCGTACGAGTCGCATGGCCAAATCGTATAGGCTCGGTCGAGTCGTACCGACTCGGGTTCGTCCTGATACGGTATGAGTCGCACGAGTCGATCCGGTATGGCAAACCATGCTCAAGACCATTCAGTCCGCTGGGGAAAAAAGGTCAAGAATTCATGATTGTATGTGGTAGGTCAACAATAGCGGTAGGTGTGCATGTCATGCTTCTCCAAAGGTGATGGGTACCACATCAGTGTACAAATTCAATGATGTACATGTGGATGTACCATATTGAAAAGATTATGCATTGCAAAAGAAAACAACAAAGTTATGGAGAATTTAAGTGATGTATATGGCATGTGATGATTGTATGCACCTCTTGACCTCTGTGCTTGTTGGCATTGCCAAGAGCTTATCAGAGATGATTAGATATCTTTTTAAACTGAAATTTGTTTTTTCGAACAGCACAAAGATAGCCATATCCAGGAAGACCCCCAGTGAAACAGCAGTATGTATATTATCCAGAAGCACATTTATGAACCTTGGAAGACATGTCCATCCTTCTGTTAGGCAATGAGGATTTGGGATATTCACAAGCTTCACCTGAAACAGTGCAACATTTCAAACTTTGATGGCTTTCTGTATTGTCATTTCTTCTTCAAAATTCTTTCATCATGGTTTCTGCCTCAGACAATTACATCTACTTTGGCACAGTATATAGCAATCTATAAATCATCCAGGATGAGTCCATGCAAGCTGAAACCTGTGATGTAAGAAGAAACAGTGACGTGACCAACAGAGAACATGCAATACACTCAAAGGTTGCCCCTGGCTTCTCGCATTATGTCCTTTTTGTAAAAATCAACTGGAGACTTTGTAAATGCTTTGAGTTTGAGCTTCATTCAATAATTAGTCAGCCTGGCTAATTCTGTCCTTGCACTCCTATCACCCAGTTTATGCATTGTAAGAGAACGTACGGCAAAGATCTAGAGAATTTAAGCTAAATTAGCCGCACCTGTATACTTGTTTAGGTGCTGTTTCCTTGCTTAGTACATTTCATTTTTCGTGATCACAATATGCACCTCAACTTCTGTGTTTTATGCATTCCCACAAACTTGTTGGATATAGCATGCAATATCTTTCTCGTTTCAAAACAGTACGCATGCTCAGCAAGACTTCCGGTGAAACAGCAGTATATTTGTTAGTTGGAAGCACCTTCAGAGAAGCCTTTGATTACGCCATGAGGATTTGGGTATTCACAAGTTTTGCCTGAACATGGCATTAAGTTTAACACACAGCTTTCAATCCATAACAAAGTCTATAGCAGCTAAAACCTGTGCTGTAATGAAAACAACGGCATGACCGACAGGCAACAGATAAAGCAATACCAAGCTTGCCCCTGACTTCTCACTAAAGTTTCAGTTTTGTTTCAAAATTTCTGAAGACATTACAAGGACGTTGAGGTTCATTCAAGGCCTTAGTCAGTTAAGCTGATTTTTTTGCATTCTATTGTTCTAGTTTTCTGATCCATCTAGCAATCTGTCATTGGAAGCTATAACATCCTTATTGGAGGTTAAAACAAGCATCAAAATCTTTAGATGATCTTTTATCATGATTTGCAAGTGTGTCTGCTGCTACGCTGTAGTCTGTGCAGACTCTGCAACACTCTCTACCAGTGCCATTGATCTTCTGATTGAAGCAACAAAAACAAATTCCATCTCTTGTTATCATCCTTCTTTCTTCCCTGGATTTCATGGTAGAAGCTCTTCTTGCATTGTCCAAAGGCAGCCTTAAACTTTTCCTCGGCTATTTGTGCGGCGTCTTGATGCATCTTTTTTTCTCCAGTAACTATCTTTTTCCTTTGTTTTTTCCCCTCTTCAAGAGCTCACTCCTTAATTGTTCTCAGTTCCAGTTAGTGGAATCTTTCTTCAGGATTTATTTGCACATATGGTAAGCGACCATCAAGTGCTTCTGCTGTCTTGAGCAGATATTGCTCCAGTCGTCTATCCATCTCCCTCCATGCTTCTGCATATTTCTCAAAGTATATCATGGATGTTGACCTCTGGCTAAAATTCCTCAGATCTGTCCTCAAAGCACAAGCCTTCTTCCTGATGTCCTCTGTAACCCTGCACATTTCTGTCCCGATTGAGACAGGAAATACCCTGCCAAGCTTGTCTATTCATCAGATAAGTAGGCTGGAGTTCCTTGAAGATGCAATACATCATCACAACCATAACATTATAGTTTTAAACATCTTATTAAGCGAATGCATTTCTCTAGCATTAGATAAGTTCGTCTATGTAAACATGATTATGTTTTCTTCAGACGCATGCTTACAGTTGAAAAATGATAAACATAAACACCATCATTTATCACCAGAAGCCCCCCAAAACAAACTACAGATGCTGAGAACAGCAAAAACTACTGGTTGCTTTTGTGCTTCCCTTTCCCAGTAGAACAGGGCGGAGCACCTCTTATGTATGTATACATATTAGAGCCTAGAAGACGATCAACTTCTCATCCTGTTCTTTCTTTATATACAGAAGTACAAAATTAGAGTTTTTTCAGCAGGGACTTGCAACAGAAAACAGCAAAGTAGCAGCTTTTCTGTGGATCTTGCTTGCAGAGGCACCCATCTCCCCACCAATCTTCCCAATCTTCCACCGACTGAGGCTGTCGATGGAATCGGGGGAGGGCGGCTTCTTAACACCACCACTCCCCGTCGACCAACCTCCAATTCTTGGCCCCTGGACAGCTACGCAGTGCCGACCCAGCAAGCAAAAATATCCATTTCCTCTGCAGCTACACCAGGAGAGAGAAGCCGTCTAGTCGGAGACGGTGTGGGCGTGCCAGCAGAGGAGCATGGAGACGCAGCGTCCCAGGATGTAGAACCTCGTCTTCTGCTGCTTCACCACCATCTGGCACCTTCTCCGCAGGCTCGGCTTCCGGCAGGCGCCGCAGGCGTGGATGTAGGAGGAAGAGGAAACGGCCATGGCTGTTGCAGTTGCAGGCAGAGAGAGAAGAGAGAGATAGAGAGACTTGTTCTTGTGAGCAGGAGGCACCGGTCCTGGATGGGTAGTTAAATAGGCCGTCGTGGGCGGCCTGGTGGGCCGGGCAATGGCGACGTCGCGCTAAACAAGGAGAGGATTGTTCGTGCAAGTGACCGGATCCATCCCTCCCCCATTTCAGTAGCAAACAATTGCAAGCAAAAAAGTTTTTGACTAAGGTAGACGAAAAAGGTGAGAAAGACAAATATGTGTTCGATGGGTTCGACATGGTAGTGGAAAAGCTGATCCTCGGATCTGATCAGGATCTCTAATTTTTTATGGGGTTGCATCACTTGACTCTATTTGGTAATGGTTTTGGGACGTTAAATTTTTGAGGAATTCAGATAATGAGAATAGTTAGGTCATCAACTATTAAATTCAAATTTTAAGAGAAGTTGTTTATTTTTTAAAATTTTATTTAGAAAGATTTTGAGAATTCAAATTTGAAGACACATCAAAGGATATTCTTATTACTCTATTTTAGGAATTTTAAAAAGGTAAAAAGAGGAAAAAATTCCCCTCCTATCCCTTTTTCAAAAAATACATCAGAAATAAAAAAGAGGTCTTTTTTCAATATGGAATAAAATCTCGATTCTTATAGAATTCATCTACTTTCTTTTTCATTTGATTTTTTTTTAACATTCTTCAAATTCCCGCTAAATCTGAAGATCCCGAATATGAGATAGAATCATTACCAAACAGAGCATGTGGGAGTGGAAGAGTAGAGGGGCGTTCATTTTGATCCATTTGACGCAACTGATGTTTCTCAAAATTGTCCTTCACATATAAGCTATATTTGATCCACATGTTATCATGGCATTTCATGAGAGTTTTATGTCACCAGATTTTCTGATGGTGGCTCCTGATTTTTCTGACGATAATTTATTAACTACTTTATCCCTGACATTTTGGTTTAGATGGATTTTTACAGGGAGGTGCTCAATGCCATTGTGGGAAGAAGCTCACTGCTTCACATGAATATGTCTTTGGATATTGTTGTTGATTCGAGTTGATGTATACAACAATAGGAAATTTCTAGATTTTTTTCACGAGACTTTTTTTCTTTTTTTTTCCCTAATGAATGGCAATTCTTTTTCTCCCATAGGAATAATCTAATAAATTTCAGTCACAACTAGTAAGGGTGTTGGCTTGGGCATCTTTCTGATAAAGATACAGATCCGAGATCTGCCGGATCTTTATCACTTTCGTGTCTGGTACTAGATCACTACCCTCTTCCCCCTTTTATAAGCATAAGGTAGCGTAATGCAATCCTCCTATGGTTCTACAAGGGAAGGATGACAAAAGGCCAGGAGTGGCCTATATCAGAAGTAATAACAGCTTAGATCATCCCTCTGTATAAAGTAAGCAAATCGAATAGGAAGTGTAAACAAAGAGATCCATGTCATCACCCCATAATTGAATGATCCAAATACGCATCGCAACAACAAAATTAGACTAATATGATGAGAGCCATAAGAATTTTAGCTCCATAAGACATTTAATTTTAATAATTGTTATTTAAGATGTGGCCATTCGTCAGCATAGAATTGCTCAATGGAATATGCCACATAAGGCTGCAATATTGGGCGGGCGAACCCAAACCCGCACGAGTAAATCCGACCCACAAACTCGACTAATCCGACAAATGACGGGTTGTGTTAGGTTAAAGTTATGGTAGTCACCAACCCGATGTTAGACGGGTCGGGTTGGATTGAGGTTATGACAGTCATCAACCTGAGGCTAGACGTGTTGGGTTACAAGGTCGGACAATTCGGACCAACCCGAACCCGTTATTATAAAAGTTATCTTATAACCCAAGTACTTTAAATGACAATGTGCATGTGGAAAGGTTTCTATAGGAAATCGTGTAAATAAGTTGCTATGCATTATTTTTCATTATGTAGTTAAGGTGGATAATATTATGAAAGAAATATGCTTGGGAATGTAAGTTGTAACTCGGCCCAATCCGATCAACCCGATCCCATCCGATGAGGATCGGGTTATATGGATCGGGTTGAGTTGAAGAATTTATCAACGGGTTGGATTAGGGTTGATAGGGGTCGAGTTGGGTCGGGTTAAGGTTGAGATCCTTTATACATGAGTTGGATTATAGTTGCTATTAATACGGACTAATCCAGTCCGAGTTATAATCCTAATGCCACACACTAAGCCAAGTGTAACGATTATAAAAGCTTCATAATGGTGCATATGATGAGAACATGGGAGCTTCAGAGGTGGGCAAACGTCACCCTTCCATTCCCATCCTTGATTGCTAATAGTAGATATATAACGGATCACTTTCGAAAGAATATAACAAATATAAGGGATGACACAAGTCTTTGCCTCGTCAGGTGTGGAAGAAATGCCGAAGCTGACGAGGAGGAGGTTGTTTGTTTCGGACGTTGTCTCCATCTTCAAGTTGGAGCCACGATGGGATGCATTTTTGTGTAAAGTATGCATTCGTTACTGCATTTTTTTGGCTCTTGGTGTCCTTTTGCTGCAATATGTTTGTTGGGAAGTAGGTTTCGACGATTGGGTTCCTTATCAAAGGAATCCCTGCATAGTCTAAAAGCTCAATGGCTTTCTTTTGGTGCCACATATAATAAGTTAAAGTGCTGCGTCAGCTAGGGTTAAGTTGACAAGCACTTCATTTGAATTAGAAGGAGAGCAACAAAAGAGGAGAGAAGGATCTCTGCCGGGCTTCATATCTTGGGTTTTGTTCTATGTTTGGTGGTGAACTATATAATGGTTGATCTGACTTGGTTTCCAAAGTTAATGACGCAATCGATTCGGTGGGCTCTTCGTCTGACCCAAAAGGCACCGACTAATCCATTGCCGCACACTCGTTCTTCTAAAAAAAGCCAAAAGTCTAATGTCCGAATGTGATGTATTATCCACTCATGGTACGGCACCATCATTGTCACATTAATCATAGATAACAAGGTAAAGGGAGGAGAGGGGGTCAGATGGTGTAAGGATCATGTACATCCACTTAATGAAGATAGTCTAATTAATTATTGAGCTTTCTTAATGTTTTTTTTTTTTTTATCATGAGCTGGCCTTCATAAGTTTTGACGCTTTTACATCTATGCAGACAACATTTTCACGTCCAAGAACCACACTGAAGTAAGTTCATGAATTACATGTACCACGTAAAGCAAAACATCATTGTGCCCTAAAATCTACATACTTAGTTAGTATCTAACCTTAGAAAGAGAAGTCTAAATATAACTGAGCATTGACTTTTGGTCAATTGTAGTCTTTTTTTTTTTTCTAGAAAGTGTGGTTGCATGTTAACAAAGCTTTCTGGAAAGAGAACCCCTGGGCTCTTTGAGGGGAATATAAAATAAATAAAGACACGAGGTTAAATGCCTTCTCTTCTTCTTCTTCTCGAAGGGGGTAGTACTGTTCTTTGCTGCAGCACAATTCCGATACGACTTCTCCAGCCGGCCCGGTCCCTACACTCGGACAAAAGAGTGGCTGGCACTCGGCTCGCGTTCGAGAAGCCCGGCGGACCGCCACCATTTTTGCAGAGGCCTCCCTCTCCTACGACTAAGAGCTCATTTAAGACGAGCAGACATAAACTCCTCTTTACTTCAATAGGGATGTGTTTGACGCATCCTCCAATCTAGAAGTTTGTTTTAAATTGACGCCTATGAAATCTAAATGATCATCTGAAGTTATATATTTTTAAAATCTTTACTTACTAACTATCTATTGCAAGAGGATAATGGACTCTGTTATATCAGAGCAAGTTCTCATGCAAAACAAATGTAGGTAAGCACGTGGCGCCTGTCTAGATATCCACTTCATGCCATGCCATGCCGTTTGTCAAAAGACCTTTGCAACAAAGGGGTCAAATCAGACATCAGAGTTTGAGATATGATTATGCAGACTTATAAGGGCCAAGGTAAATCAGAGAAAATAGATGACCATATGAAGTACCAAATTCACTTCTGATTTTTGTGAACGAGACCATACTGAAATTCAGAAGATCTTGTCTTCCATATTTTCTTATGCATTTAGCATGCACAGGTACTGGCATTCATCTCTTTTTCTTTTTTTTTTTCAGATTCTATCTTAAAATGTCAAAAATATGATAAACATTAAAACATATACACGCATTAATGCATTCACTAAAAATGTCCTAGCAAATACTTCCTAGTGCCTACCTCCGGAGTTCCCAAAGGAAGAGGAAAACACAGATTTGAGAAAGAATGGATGAAAGAGCATTCCCTTTCGCTCACTCTCATCATAAATTTGCATTGCCATGCTCGTGGTAGCGTGTGGGAGGTGTTTGGTCTTGGTGGGCCCAAGGACATGAACCGCGACTGTTCATGGGCCCTTGCTCTCGCGTGCAAATAAGGCGGCCCACGTGAAGGGGAGGTGGTGTGGAGGCCCTCTACTGGGCGTCCCAACGGCCAAGGAAACATGATTGGCGTGGCCCACTTTCTCCATGCCGGATCAGCCGGCGTGGATAACAAATGGCCAGCCTAATGGGCCTTTCCCTTCCCCTTCGCACGTGTGCTACGCGACTTCTGAGGAACCCACCACAAGGACGGCAGATAAGTTAAAAAGGAGCTGTACACCGAGTTCAAGTGAGCATATCCGCCATGTGCTTTGGTCTCTAACATTGTCTACACTTCAAATGTGTAAATGTGCATGACCACAGACTACTTTTCGTTTTATAAATAGGACGACTGGTCATGAACTTTGTCACCACAACACATTCAGATAGCAAAGTGACCCAGATGAAATCTAAAGGATATCCTTCCATACCGCAATTATTTAATTACATGAAACATGGAAAATTTTCAGAGATTCGTAGAGGATGTAATGAGATCAATCAACAGACATAAGCATGTTCTACCATCACTGTGGGAAATCAATAAATTCAAAGAAAATGACCAGTCATGATGCAAGACTCTGCAGAGTGATCATGGAAGAAAGACCCTTAGAACTGCTGTATTGATCCACACCACGTAAAATCTCTCCACTTAAATTCGACGTCGGCCGCAATGACATCTCAAAGAACATCACTATTTGGTAGTTTCCTGTCATCATCCTTCCAATTTCCCAGTGAGATCTCTGGACCGCAGAAGAGAAATTTAGCAGCCACTGACTTCGTGTAATTCCAGAATTGAGTATGTAGAAATGCACAAGGATACAAATTAAATTCACAGCCCTCAAGCCTCGTGGAGTACTACTGTACTAGCCTTCTAGCACTTTCACAAGGAATCAACTAGCTGGTGCTGGTATCACAAGAATAAAGTCATGCCTCATACACTGATATATTTATCCGATTGCACAGGGGAGACTAAATCATATTTACGAATATAAGATTGGTGCTAAACATAAATACATGAAGCCAATCAATACAAGTTCTATGTTTCTTCTTGTTCGTGATATTTTTTTACAAGCATCTAATGGTAACCCAACAAGTATACCTCTTGTGAGGCTTTATGTCATCATGGAACCTAAGCTCCCTTTCCCTGCAAAGCAGATGCTGGAAATTAAGGAGGTACTGGAACACATAAGAAATGCAGATAAACCTGGCAAAGATATGGCATAGAAATTGAAGGAGAGCAAAGCTAGTGCCTAATATATGAAATAATTGACAACATGCAGATTACTTTTAACTCTAGATCATACACAATCATAAACTGGGAAAATTGGGGAGCGAACAAGAGCACAGAAGCTATTTCCAATATAGGAAAAGAGCTCTTGATCTCCAAAATAAACATTACATACTTTTGCAAATTATGCAGTATAGTCTCTTATTATAGGCAATTGCAACCCAGTATGTCCGGAAACATTCTAATTAATAGGCAGTTGCAATCCAGCATGTCATGAGACAGAATGCTTCCCTTTTTATTGTTAATCGTATAGTTCTACATCTTGTCGGCAGGTAAATATATGCACACATCAGAATTCATCATAAACACTACTGAAACTTTATTATCATAAAGGATCAAGAAGCCAGAAATAGCATGATGACAATAAAGAAGGAAAAGGAGAGTAAAGAAGAACATGGGAAAAACCAAGAGAAAGTAAATCTGGAAGGCCTGTTGTACAGACTTGTCAAATCCCACCAACGTACAGGATCCTACAATAGGCCATTCAGAAAAATTTTCCCTTCAGTTCTTCTCACGTTCTTCTTCGCTCACCTCTTCCTTTCTTACTCACATAAATTCTCCAACAATTTGGCCATGGCTTCCTTGGTACCTTGCGGAGGACATGGCCATTGGGGCTTTGCAATATGTCATTTTGTTCCTTTTCTTTTCTTATTAGACAGTCTGCACTGCACAAAGTCATGGTGTAGGATTTTGCTATATTTATGCCTTACCAGTCACTAAGAACAATGGATTGTTTCCTGACTTTTCCGCCATGACATATGAGAGGAGTGAAAGAGAGTGAGGGGGAGCAATTTGGCCTTGAAAGGGCCAACGGAGGCTATAAATAGCCATCTTCTAACCATTGGACCCTGGGCCATCCGACGAGGCCAACCGCTCTCTGGATTGGCTGATCCAGCCTGATCCAGGCCAAGGATCAATAACATGTCGGATGGCCAGAACTCGTTCTACATTGGCTGATCCAGACTGATCTGATCCAAAGCTTGAAATGTTGATATTTGTTTTTCATTTTTTGTATCCCTTCTAGTGGATGTTATTTAACCAGAAGCACCTAGAAACTACTGGTTCCCTCCTTCTATGGTTTTTATTCACACGTATGCACTTGAATTATCTGCTTGTATGTAAACCCATAGGAAAAATAAAAACAAATGATGCCTTTTAAAGCCATGATTCACAGTTATCTCCATCCTTGTTCTTTTTCTCTTATCTTCTATTTATATGTCATTTTGCCCTACTTTAGAGAATGTGGAAAGAAATAGCAGTTCACTGAAACAGTATTGACCTTACGTAAGGCCAAAGCAGTAACAGTATAAAGGGTTAAGCTCTGAAGACCAATGTTTTATCACCCACTACTCCATGTGAGGTAGCCCAAACCTCCATGGACACCTTCGTGACAAGTATCCATCAAGCCTTCGTGACCAATATATCCATCACACTTACATTTGTATCCACCATTATATATGCAACTACTCCAGCCAGCCAAATATCCAAATACTCTAAATGCTGAATGACCTGACAAATGAATATAGAGGAAAACCATGTCACAGTCATTTAATCAGGCCATAGAATGCAGATAAAACATTTAGGATAGCTGTAATTATTCAAAGGAGATAGAAGAGACTGCCCAATTCTACATCATAGATAAGCACCTAAACGATAAACCTGCAGTAAATTAGGATAGACCCAAATAATGTGCAAGCAGTACCAGGTCTCCCAAAAACATCTTGAGAAAAGATTCCTTTTGCATGAAAATTTAGGTGAGAACTGTTTCTAACCATACTCTTCAATGGCAGATATTTGGAATGACAACCGATACCATGCATTGTATCAAAAGAATTTGTCTCTAGACATAAGCTCATTCTAATATTATATGGAAGGGAAATTTATAAAAATAGAAATTGCAACTTACAGGAATTTAATGTAAGCAAAAAAGTAAGGAGCATGTACTGACGGCTCACCCACAAGTCTTAGCATGGGTAAAGAAAAAGTAAGATATATGGTTAAGGAAATCATAGCATTTCTTCCTCAAGAAGATACAAGTGGTGGGAAATAAGAACACTCAAAATTGGGTCTGTATCAAAGCAACCATTGAAGTTATCTGCATAAAATAGCACAAAAAAAGCAAAATTTGACAAGTCAGTTAAAATAAAATGAAATGGTAGATTCATCACAAGAAAAGTAGGCAAAGACTTAACTAGATGCTAGTATACTATGAAAAGAAAAATTGAGCATGACTTGATTAAATGCTAACATGCTATAAATGAAATGGTAGATTCAAACCATGTACAGGACCCCATGATAGGCATGTTGCATGGACCTGTTGAATCCCACCAATGTACATGCATGCTTTGATGATGTGTGGATCGCCTAGACATTTATTGAGCATGCAATCAACTATATGCAATTTTTTGGTTAAAATCCAATTTAAGAGAACAAAATAAATTGTAATTCCAACCCCCCCCCCCCCCCCTCTTATACTAATGATGGCTGTATTTTCCCTTTCAGATATGGCAATCACAAAGCGCTCATCATGGATGTTCCATGGGAAATCTGCTTCAGGTGCTGTTCTCAAGAGATAATAAATAGATATTTGAGCAAGCTATGGGTTAGATTTAGGGGCTGTTTGGCAATAGGCTTGGGAGATGGCTTCCAATGATTAAAGGAGGGACAAGTTAGGACTATGTGCAATCAACACACAGTTTCCCAACTCCAAGGCACATTTTGAGAAGCTGGCTTTAGAGAGAGATAGGAAGAAAGAGGAGAGAGAAAAAGCTCTCTTCCATGAGCCTTTGGAGCTTTTGAAAATTGGGTTGGGCCCCATAGGACCCTAAGAGCCAGAATACTTTTTCCACCCTTGATCCCAAGCGTGGCCTTAGTCAAGTTCTGGCTATGAATGTACATTGCTGGCTATGAATGTACATTGTCCTCCTTTAGTCTCATTAGATGAAAGCTGAATTTGGATGTTTTAAAGGCTATGGGAAAATAAAGAGGTTGAGGGAATAACTAAGCCTACTAGGAGGCCAAAGACAACATAGATGATGCATTCCACTGATAGCTAGAAGACAACAGAAAGAGGGAAAAACAGGCAAACTCACTACATTGTCTTTTGCGATTAACAGAGATGGCACTGCATGAGCGATGAAGAGATTGTTGTGCTGAGAAGCAATCCTTGAACAACCACAACTCTGAATCCGGAGCAGACATTCTATCACAATGGAAGAGTAGTAAGGAGAAAGGATGGTTGGCCAGCATCATGTGGCCACTCCATACATGAGGAAAGGCCTCGTGTCAATGCCCTCGCCAAGCTCCATGAAGACCACAGCACACCGATTTCTCAGGCCCAACCATTATTCCTGGTTTGGGTTTATTCCTCCATATAAATAGTAGAGATGACAAAACAGAGTTTAATTTCAACTAGGAAATAAAGACTCAACTCAAATACTACTCCTAACTCAATTTACACAATACTAAACATAACAGGACACAAACAGCTCAAATAACCCCTAAAAATAATGGCATAACCAGATAAAATGCAAAATCTCCATCTGCCTTTGTCAAACTTGGGAGGCTCTGTTTCTGATTACATGTCCTTGATCTTCCCAACACATATCAACATACTCATCTGGGTTTTGATCCCCATCAGATGTTTTCGTCCAAGATAGCTGCCGGAGTATCAATATGCTGTTTACATGAGAGGCTTCAAAACATTTGAACGTCTGTCTTTATACATGTCTCAATCTCTTCTCCAATCTCTAGGAAAGTGCCTTCTGTCCTTTATTTCCATACTTTTTAAATAAATCCTATTTTACCCATGTACTGGGGATTGTATCCAGTAAGAGATCATGTATGGTGACACTTCAAATCTTCAACAATTTTGAATGAAAAATGAAGAATCAGAAAGGAGTACCTCTTGCAGTATGGAAGAATCCATTATGGATACTCATCTAGGAATTAGTGATATGGGCAACACAGAACCAGCTCCTGACAGAATAATTAACAAGGTACAAATTCACCCCCTAGCAATTCTCTCCAATTTTGCATGTCACTTACAATTCACACTATTCTAACTCTAGAACCTTTGATGATGAAAGCCAAGAAGTCTATGGTTGAACAGTTGAAAGAGAAAAAGGTGAGTGAGACTACTTGTTGAAATGCATAATCCAGCCAACGCAACACTGCAGGTAACATGGCCACTAAAGCTGGCATCTAGTGAACTCCTTAGAACAATGTCATTCACATAATTAATGGAGGATTGAAACATTAAATGAACCAGAAGAATATCAACTCTTTTGGAGTCAAAACCATCATGCATTAAGTGGATAGATGGTTGAACAAAATTCCACCAAGTTACTTCCTTCTTAAGCTCATGCTCTTCTTCTTTTGGCTTATAGTAAACCGCCTAGCCATAGCACGGTTATAAAACCTTCTCATATACTCTGAAAGCTTATGGATGGCATGGAGATTTCCAATATGGGACAGCTGCAGGAGCAATGTGTCAAATTTTTGATATGGTAATTTAATTCCAAGGTGCATCACTTCTTCCAAAAGCAAGCATGCGTCATCGGCTTTTTGACAACCAAACAACCCATCAATCATAATGCAGTATGTATCAATATCCCGTGCACATCTCCTGTTGTCCATCTCACACCAGATTGCAGAAGCCCTATCTGGTTCCCCCATCTCATAAAACATCCCAATCAGCATGTTGTATGTATGAACACTAGGTTCACAGCCTAATTCAATCATTTTCTCACAAAGCATCAATGCTTCATCAGCCTTCTTTAGGTTGCAAAGAACTTTCACAAAGCAGTTATAAGTAAGAATATCTGGCGGGTAACCTTTGTTACCCATTTCCTCCAAGAGCTTGTATGCTTCTTCAAACTTTCCAGTCAAGTACAACCCCTCAATAAGTTCTTTATAAGTTGAAACATCAGGGAGACAGCCACTGTTTCTCATATCAGCTAGAAGTTTAAAGCACTCGCTCATTTGGTTGTCCTTGGCAAGCGCCCCAATCATGATAGCATAAGTCTTGGCAGTGGGTGAAGAAATCGTAGACCCATTTGTTCTCATGAATTCAAATAGCTCTCTCGCCTCTGATATCATCCCAACACTGCAGAATGCATCAATTGCAGCATTGTAGGTGAAATTCTCCGGAGTGTGACCCATCTGAATCATTTCTTCGAGCACCTTCATTGCCTTTCCAGGGTTCCTCACCCTGCACCACCCGAAAAACAGAATGTTGTATGTGTTCGCATCGGGCACTACCTTATTCTTGACTCTGTGTAACATGGCTTCAGCTTCCCTTGCCAGACTACACTTGCACAGTGAATCCAGTAACAAGTTGAATGCATTGATTTCGGGCTGGGTCTTCACCCTTATCTTTTTCTTCTTAGCAAATTTATGAAGATGAGTCAGGTTCTTCTCCGTATAATCCCTCAGGATACTGAGGAGCACTTCGACAGGCACCGAGTCCTTGTTCTTCCTCTTCATGTGGTCCAGGATGTTGCAGACAATCCCAAACTGCTTCGCCTTGTACTTTGTGCTTGATAATATGTCGATCATATCGTTGTACGTCTGCCGATCATGGGCATAGCCCTCTTGGTTGCCAGCCCAGGTGAAGAACCTGAATGCCAATTTCTCCTCAAAACGGAGTCTGTTGATGACACCATCCACCAATTCGCTGGTCAACTCCACACCAAGAGCATCCAAGGCCATCTCCAAATTCTTGTCAGCACCAAAGTTGGACAATATGGTTTCATACACTCTATCAGAATCACTATCTGGGCGTTCAACCTGAACATCTGTGAGCTTGGAATCAAGTGATGAATCCGAAAAAGCTCTCAACTTTAACAAACAACAAGAAGATCCAGAGTACGGCAAGTGTCTCAACACGCGCAGCCATGTTGTTTGTGGGTAGTTTCTGAAATGGGAACGGCAGAACAAACCCAGCGGATTGGAATCAGAAAATACTGATGATTTGGGAACATGAGCACTTGCTTGGCAAAGATTCAGAGTAGAAAAGAATGCAGAACTAGATAAAGATGGAGGTGAGGAGGCCACCCAGCAGGAAACAGCCGGCAAAGGCGACACCTTTGGCGCTAGAAATAGGCGGAAGCAGTGGAAACGGCGCCGAGCCAAAAACCCCATGGAGACAGGGATGAAGAGAACCTCATGAAGACATCTAATTTCCCTAAACAAAGTTTTTAAAAAAATGAAAATTTTCCCTGACCTACGAGGACAGACTATTTCTTCGCTGACCTGTGCGGACCATACCCACTCCAGGGTTCGCTCTCAGAAAGTGCGTAATATTACCTAGCTCTCTTTGGGGGGATGTAGCCCTGTAGGGTTCTAAAATGCACGGTTAATTCTAAAATTATTTATGATCCGTACAGAATTTGAGTGATTTAAAAATCTATGGTCGTATGTAAGGATATACTTAATTATAATTTTAGAGTATATTGTGTATTTTAAATTTAATATGGCTTCAAGATCAAATGATAATCACAATAGATTCAAAACGTTACCCCAGCTTACCATGTAATTAACAATAACAAAAATTGCGACAAATTCCTAGAGATGTCTAAAGGTCTATGTACAAAAGTTCAAATTGATAAAATCTTTACTCTGTAATACAAAAATATTTATTAAATAGTATAAATTATCGATAATAAACATTTAAAAAATATTTATATAAAATTTTAAGCATTCATATCAAATAATTACCATTTATCTAAATTTTTTTATTTACTTTTATAGTTTTATAGTAAAAGGCACAATAATTATTTAACATAAAATCTCTAGAGTAAGGGTAGGCAAACAAATTTCATCCTAGCTTCACTAGGGTTACTATTGTCCCTTCTATCATATGCATACTTTTATTTGAGCTCATCCTCATTTATTATCTATTATTAAAAGAAGATTTACAACTACGTTTAATCTCGAGGAAAAAGCCATAGACACTGTAGTCTAACTTTTTTAGTGTTCTCATCTTCCATAATTGTTATATGTTTTTCTTCACTGACGTTCGTTGTAAGCTTCAAAATTTTCATTTATCACTATTTATGGAGGTATTAATTGTCAAAGTCTTATCCATGTAAAAACATCATAAATGAATGATTCTCCATGCAAGTTAGGTCAAAGTCTTCTCCATATATAGTATTTTGAGTGATGAAATAACAAGTTTGATAAAAAAGGAAACTATTACTATTTTTATCTACACCAATGATCATTGTGGAAATCAAACCCATCATTCAAATACTTAACTCAACTCAAGCTTTAGAGACAAACATTTTAGAATTGTTCAGATCTTCTAAGATTGTCCTCATTCAAATCACTTAAAATATAACTCATTGATGCTTACTTGCATGACCTTCATGAAGATTTTTACGGCATCTTCTTATGTGATTTTTTATGCAAGTTGAAACTTTATCAAGATTTATAGAAAGCATATTCAATAAGTCTCTTATGGTACTTATTAATATATCGATAATTTAGACATACTATTGAAGTAACTTGCTAACGAACTACAAGATGTATATATCTTTCTAAAATTTGCCTCAAGCTTTACTATATTTTCATATTTATTAGTAGTGGCACATATAATCTTGTCATGGATTTGGACACGATGCCAATTGCGTTAAGTTTCGACCATGATATATGTAAGTTGATCACTTCTTGATGGTAGATGAGAGTAGTTAAACTTAACATCTTAAACTATTTTTCTTATTGTTCAACTATAAGTAATGAATAGACTAAGAGCGCATTTAATTAGATTATCTTTGAAGATTCCATTGAGTAGGATGTGAAAGTAGGAGACAATAAGAAGATAGCCCCATTTAATGTTCCTTTTTCAAAATCTAAACTCATAATCTACACACGAAGAAGATGAGAGAGATAGGCGAAAGAGGAAAGGAGAAGGGAGAGAGAAAAAAGTTGAGCTTTGAAAGCTTTTGGAGATTTTCAAAGGGGTTATAATCATTATTGTGGGTAACTTAATCCCTAGCACACTATAATCTTACTTGTTCACGATGTTTAGCACCCTAAATCATCCACTTTGACAAAAAAAATTATCTAATATTTTCTTTAGAAATGACATTTTATATCAACAAATCATGTTCATGTTGAATCTATTTTTAACGTTGCCCATTTAGATTCAACTTAGGTATATAATAATTTGTACTAAAGTACTCAATTTTTACTTAATTTATTTTAAAATTTTGTTGTCCCATTTTGACTTGCTTAGAATAATATAATAAAATAAAATTTATTTGATATAATATAGGTTTACTTAACTAATTAATTTTAAAGATCACCATTTCTATCATTATCATGTCCTTATCCTATTTATTTAGATTCAGCTACATGCATCTTCTCCTACCACTATAATCTATTAAATATTAATTTAAATGATATATTTATGTAATTATATTAGATGTATTAAATTCACTTACAGACAAGACTAACCCATTGTTATATCAAATTTATGTTGAGACATGACAAGTTAAACTTTATCCACTCCCAATTTCATGAGATTTACATTAAGTGAGCAATTTAGATAATTAGCTTAGTTGTTAAGGATTCTTATTGATCACAAGAAATAACATTGTTGATGTCGATGAATTAACTTACGTAATATTTAGAAAGAAGGTTGAAAAAGGAAAGAATTTCATGTTTGTGATTTTAGAACTTGTGGGTCCTACTTCAACCATTGGAATTTGTTTAATTTTTGTACAAATATCCCTTAGGTTGTTGTTTGTAATGAGAGAAAAAGCACCTAAATGTACATCTCTCTCTATTTTTTAAAATTAAAAATTGAAATCAAGATAACTTTTTAGAGCATTTAATGTTATATCCTCCTAAATACTTATGAATGATTGAAATATGTTAAGGAAAATAGTTCCAAACACCACCTAATTAGTACTATAGGACCTACTAATTAGATAATGCTATTAGAAAATAAATTATTTATAATTCTGAGTAAATTAAGTTAATATCACCTAAAGGTGAAAATTTGACTCCCATTTATATGAAATAGTCGACAAAATTACAAAAAAGTTGTCATAAGTCAAACTTTTTTTGTTTAACATACACATGATGTATTATATATTTAAGATGATAGTCATCGGCCTTGAGTAATAATGATTGCATTTGACTTACTTAAAATTGTAAATGATCAAGTTCTCTTTTACGAAAAACTGAGAGTCATGTCAAATATGTAGACATAACATGAAATTCAAATATATATGTCTAATGTGGTATTTTAAAGTTTTATAAGTACTTTAATAAAGTTTAGATTATTTATTTAAATATAAGATTTAATAATTTAATTGATATCAGTTTTATTTTTGATATTTTAATTAAGTTTCAGTAAATCTTATGTTCTTGTTTCAATACATTCACTTTTAAAAACAGATCAAGTATCTGCATATGTGTATGTTAGAGAAGTATATACTTAAACTTAAAACAAGTACTATAAATGACCCACTACTCTGTCTGTTTATATAATAAATAATATTTTTTATATTTTTACAATAAAAAGAGCAAAATAGATTTTTAACATAAAATGAATACCTAATTTAAGCTATATGTTATCTCATATAAAAATAACTTATATAAGTGAGTCATATTTATATTGAATATATTTTTATTAAGATTATTTTTATATTTAAATAGTTGATTTTGATTGGACATTTAAAGATAAATAAACTCATTTGATCAACTTTGACTTGTGTAGCAAAATATGTTTGATATGACACAATGTTACTTAATTAATCAATTTTGTAGATATTTATATTATCAATTTATCATAATTAATAATTCTTACAAATAAAAAAATGTTATACACATGTTTGTGTAGATGCTTTAGACTAGATTTCATAGTCCACGGACCAACTATTTGTATTATTTTTTATAATTTAATAAAATAGTGGTTGGATAGTACACTATTATCTCAAGACTTTTAATAAAAAATATATATATTGCATGTAGGTTATATAGTTTACACCATCAAACACTAGTTTAACATATTTATTTAAACATATATAAATGGGTTAATCTTATTTCTAGTCACCTATAATAAAATTTTTATCAAGTTTATTTAATATTATGAGATGTAACAAATTTTATCAATATAAATTTTATGAGGTTTTAATTAAACTGATTATATTGACTAACTAGTTTAATAAAAAATAATGGTAGAATCAGTTGATGCCATAGTTCTAGAAGGGAAGAAGGACAAAGAAAAGAGGAGATGAGCATGGCCAAAGGGAGGGGGTAGAGGCCGACCGGAGTTTCTTTTTAATATTTTTTTAATAAGGCTTATTAATGCGGAAGAAAAATAGATAGTTTAGATTAAATCTAAAGATAGTTTGCTTGAAGGCTAAGAGATGGTGAGCATGTGAAGTCGATGTTTTTGCGTTTTCTTATTATGCCTTTAACTCAAAAAAGAAAAGTAGAAAGAAGAAGGATATGAAATATTGAAAAAAGACAGGCAGATTTCTTCTAAAAGTTTTTCAAAATAAAGTGAGTGGTGAGCACTTTGTTCCTATTATAACTAGATAGTTTCTAAAGTAAGAATTACTTGTTACATTAGGAGGTTAGTATAGATTTATTATAACTAGATAGTGTTTAAAGTAAGAATTACTTGTTACATTGAGAGGTTAGTGTAGACTCACGTGGATTGTACTAACCTTATAATTGCTTAGTACAAATCCACATGGATTGCACAGATCCTCTAATTACTGTCTGATCTATTTTTGATCATATTATAACAAAAGGAGTGTGTAAATTTTATTATTATTTTTTAAAAGGTAAACTTAAGGTTAACATGAGCTCGATGTCTGTACCATTCAATCTTTGATCAAATAGATCAAATAGTCTAAAAAAATAAAAATAAAAATCTACATACATTTATGGGGATACCTCGTACGTGGCAAGTAGTAAAAGCGCGTACCTTTGCATTGTTGTCCAATCAAATAAATTGAACAGTTACTAGGAAGTCAATGCAATTCACGTGTCTTTCTTTTAAGGTAGATGTTTTAATCCATTTAAATTTAATCTTGGACATTCTAAGAATTTTAAATATCATGTACTCATTTATTGAACTTGGCCTACTTTGAGATTTTAAACATTCTATGTTCACATTCTGGTCTACTTTGAAGATTTTAAACATTTTATGTTTACATTCTATATTGGACTTACTTGATATTTATACACTCAATCTTTTCATGCTCCTGTTTACATAAAATGATAAAAAAAAAAATGACAGTCACAATCTTGACTTCTGTAGCTTGTCTAGGACAATGTTATAATTCTACTACAGTTATTTTATGAACATTGTATAATATCTGTGACTTCGAATTTCTTATTTGTATTCCTACATGAAGTCAAACTTACGAATTTCATCTAAAAAAGAAATATAATGCTTTTGACCTCTTCATGATGTTGATCGTGAGTGAATGGAATGCATTTTTTTTTCCTTTTTTCTTTTGTTAACACTTAATCAATGTCTCTTATTAGTCCTAAGAAATAACTTTACTAGTATTCACAATATCATTTAAGTTAAGTAATAGGATTTAGTTGACACTTTAATTGGAAAGCAACTTGTTTATGATTTCGAGTAAGATGAACTTAATCAATATTAACTAAGGTTGAGAAAATGACTGTGCCTGTATAAAGTAATTAATAAAATTACAAAAAAAATGTCTTATTATTGAGCTTTTTAAACTTGTCATACATGCCATTTTTATAATTTTTGGACGACGTGTCATCCGTCATAAATGATACTGACTGAGTTAAACTCACCTAAGACTGTAGATAATCTATTTTTTTCTTTTATTAGTAAAACAGAATATTATTAGATATATGGACATAATATGATACTCAAATATATGCATGTCAAACACTACTCAAACGCTTTAAAATAACAACTTCAATAATTGTTCATAATATTTGTTTTAATGTTATAGTTTACTAGTTTGATTAATGCGTACTTTACCATATATATGAATAAATTAATATCATTATATCTATTTTTATGTATTTCTCGTACTCCTATATCTTATTTTTGAATCTCATCTTGTTGGACAAACAAATCTATCTTGATACATGAAATTTGTATCTATATCTAATAAAGCACAGTATGAATACTGTTAAATCAGAACTAATGAAATGACTTGATGACTAAGATAATTATCCATCTTGATCACCAAATTTGAATATTAATTTGTGACAAAATATTCAACATTATTTTGTCCCATTAAAATTTTGTTGAATTAACTTGCTTGACATAATAAATCATATACAAATCAATATATTATTACCTAATTTGGCTTATTATCTAGGTAATAACAACAGAAGTGAAATGTATTAAAAATGAATTATATCATCAAATATTAATTCAACTTATTTATTTAAATGTGTTAGCCAGGTTCCCACATTACGATCTTAAACTATTTATAATCTTCATCAAATTCATGTCAAGTTGTTTTATTGAGCATTTCTAATGCTTCGTAAGATAATTAAGGAAAATGGGACATACATGAAGAAATCATGTTATTCGAAAGGATTCATTATAAAGAACATTTCTTAAAAAAGTCTCATCTAAATTAGATGAATCATGGAGCTCATTATAGGTACCCCCTATTGTCACCTAAAATGTGAGCAAGATGAAGCACAATATTTATTCAAGAAGGTCTAACTCAAGAGAATCCAATGGACAGTAATCGGGTCCATTCTTTCCAGCAAAAGGAAGACAAATAGGGTCGGTTTGGGCTCAAAAGGAAAATGCGCTGGTCCAATTTCGTGGCAGCCTTTAAAGGGCCACAAATGGTCCCCTCCATGTTTCATTCTTATCCCATTAACTCATATTCAAATCTACCCAAATTTGGATAAGAAGAAGTGTGGTTCCTCCTTTAAAAAGTCTTTTAAAAAGTGGTAGGCGAAAAGCAAAAAGAGAGGCAATGAAGATTTTCCAAGTGTTATGGCCCTATTGGATAATTTTTAAGTGGAAAATTTTCTCCATAATTGTAAGCCTAATGGATGTCTAATCTACCTCCCAAAACAAGCAAGTCTATCTATAAAAGAACCACCCCCTCCTCTAAGCAAAAGTTGGAGACAAAAGTCCACTAAATAGAAAAAAGAGAAAAACGAGAGACGAGCACGTCCCCCTCCTCCCCTCCTCTCCTTCTTCTAAAATCAAAGAGAGAAAGGAGAAGAAAAGAGTGAAAGAAAGAGAGGAAAAGAAGAAGAGAAGAAGAAAAAAGAGAAGAAGCTTGGGGCCATTCCCCAATCTCATCTCATCCACAAGGTAGAAAGGAGATGATGATGAGATTTTCTTCGTTTATCTTGTTTTCTAATTCTTGATGTACATCATCAACAAAGGGAAGGTGTCGTCGGTGCGGCATGCTGTCCGGCACACATCTGTTACCTGCCCTTTCCAGCAGTAAGTCCAAAACCATAGCAGCTTCAGGTATGAGATGGATGACGCCTTAATCCATGGTGTAAGAGATTGGTCCTTTCACAATGGTCTTTTCATGGTTCATATGATTTCTCTCTGATGTTCTCAATGGAATAATGTTTAATTTAAGAAAAGACATCCTCTCAGTATATATTTGGACCGGAGTCCAACAATATTGAGAAGGGGAGGGCTCAAGTATTTGTCAACTTTTAAGATGATAAGAAAGATTTTTTGTAGCGTTTGACTTTTCTCCCTCTCTCAATACTGCTGGATACCAATCCAAACGTATAATGAGAGGATTTCCTCTCTTAATATAATGACCGCGCACTCAAAAGTTCTTACAAGAGTACGCTTACTCTTTGCAGTGGAGTTACCGTTTCAAGGTCATCACGGCTTGCTTGAAGATAGGGAATCAATCAAGTAAGTCAATACATGTTTCTTTTCCACATGTCCAAACAGGCCACAACTTATAAGGTTTGCACCTTTAACCTGCACAATGATGGAACATGGATAGTAGATTTGCACCATATCACTTGATTTCCTCTTCATTGATAGCATGAGGAGGAATCCTTGTTCCAATTCTAAGCAAATTAATTGTTGAATTATTGAAATGTTTAACTTAAAATTTTAAAAGAAGAGGACTATCTTATTTTGGATTTTTTGTAATAATCTATTAAAGAGTCTAGTGTGTGTGTATATATATAAGTACATAAAACAGCTCTGTGTAATTATTGTATACGTGGAGAATTTCGTATCGTTAAGTATGGTATCATTTAGGTCACTTATAAAATAGAATTTGTTTTAGAATAAAAAGAAATATGTAAATTTTAGTTTTTTTTTCATAGGTCACATTTTATAAGAAGTTATTTACAAAAACTCTAATATTTCAAATATATTTTATTTCTCTCATGATTAAAGCAAAAATGGTTACGACCGAATTAATTATCCTAGATTACTTATTCCAGATTAGAAGTATCTAACTCTGATAGCGGGCGGAAGCTAAGACAGAATACTAGACTTTTGGGTATAAGGTAAAATTGCTTATTCATCTAATTCTAAGAATAAATAATTTTAACATGAAATAACTAATTCTTTCAATTAAATCAGAATTAACTCTATTTTGATAATACAATACCTTATTCTTTCCTAATTATGCAAATAAAATGAAACCGAGAGTCTAAAACCTCTCCTCTCTCTTTCCACCTCTAACTCTTTCTTTCTCTTTCAGTAGTCCTTCGTATTCTTCCATACTAATTTTAATATTAATATTTCAGACTTTAGAAATATCAATATCAAATTAATGTTGGTCCCAAAGACCATAGCATCATCGGCCCGCTGATTATCTATCTCGTAGTTTCTTTTCCGTTCCTTCTCGATCGGCTGTTCTCGTTATTTTGTTCAGAATAATACTCGCTACACCGTGTGTTCTAAGTTTTTTATTTTTTTTTAAAAAATTAAGGTTGGACTCACTATTATTTGTGATATATATGTACAACTCAATCTTTGATCGGATAATTGAAAAATATAAAAAATAAAAAATTGAGACCTCATTTATTAAACTTGCCTATCAAGGACGTTTTAATTTTTTAAAATCATTTGATTCAAAATAGGATTATACATATATATGAACATGATGAGCTTAACTTAAAAAAGTTAAAAATAAAAATAAATTAAACAAGTGAGACTACACTTAATACGGTGCATCAAGTATTACTCTTTTATCCTAAGCTTCAGCCAGATGGTGTGGACATGGGCGTGGGTAGAAACAAAGGATTGAGATCACTTGTACTTCGTCTGTAGACTCTTATTTTAGACTCTTAAATTTCATCTGTGAGAAAAAATAATTCACAAATGGAATGAGGTTTTTTCATAAATAAATATACTTTTTTCACCAATAAAACTTAAAAGCCCAAGAAAAGGTCCGGAAGAAGATCCAGGTGATCTCAATCCGGAAACAAGGCTGCGTTGGCGGAGCGCACGGTTGAGCTAACCGCGGTTGCGTGAGGGTATCAATACTGGCTCTTCCAAGTTTCAATACTCGCATGTCGCTCTTTCTCACGCTCTTGCTCTGTCCCTCTCTCTGCCTTCCCCTTCGCAGAGCCCAGCGCAGTAGGAGATCGGAACCCTAGAACTGGTCAGAGAGGAGGAGAAGGAGAGGAGGAGGAAGATGAGAGGGTAGAGCTTGGCAGGCAAGAGCTTGGAACCCATGCTTTCGTTCCCCGCAGGAGGTATGTGGTTCTTCCTGTTCCCCTTCGGCATTTGAGGCCTCTGTGGCTGGGCAGTCTTCTTCCAGATGCGATCGAGTCGCTCTCGTTTCCATTTGAGCTCGAGAATGGCTTGGCTTTCTCTGGTTCCTACCATTTCGTTGGGTTCCGCTTCTCGATGAGGATGGAGGACGGTGATTCTGCTTTGAACTAATGGGGAAACGCGGCCACGCTTGATCGATCTTACTCTTCTGCTTATTGTGTGAGGCTGTGATGAACTAAGTGCATTTATGTTTGAGATCTTAGACACTCGGAGGTGGATCCGCCGTGTTTTCTTAATTTTTTAAATTCGTGTTTTGCTGTCGATGCTGGGCGGGCATGGTTTGGTTTCCAGATAGCTGGCTCACTCCTCTTATTTTCTCTATTATCTTTTTTGTTGCGATTTTTCATTAGTGGGAAATTTTCGTGATCTTCTGAAGTTTGTTCCAAGTGTTTTGAAAATTTGATGTAGCCGAAGCTATCACTAATGGATTCCGAAGGCATAATCCGGATGTGAACCGAAAGATCAGTTGTCGAAGCGTATCTGGACGAAGAAATTGACGAAGAATCAAGCCGAGATTCCTGCGAAAAGAAGAACCAGTCAGCGAGGGTCTTGAGTTTCGGTTCAGGAGAACCCTCTCCGATAGTTAAGTCAGCCTCTGAAGAAGACTTAATTTAGAAGGAAGAAAGAAGAAGTTTGAATGCTTAAGATGTACCTTTTCCGTAATGAATAACCTTCTTTTTATAGCAGAGGATGGACGTTCTTTTCTTGTAGCAGCCGATATAGGACTATTTTGGAGTTTGAGAGAAAATTACCGAAATATCCCGTTAATAGGCCGATGGCTAGATAGCAGTTAACCGGAATGGGCCGGACCTATTTCGGCATATTATTTGTTATGACTGGGCCGAATATGGTTGTTAATAGAGTCTACCGCTTGAGCCGAATCTGTATCATTTCAATAAGGCGTTTGGGTCATTTCTGTTCGATTGTCTTGATGGACCGAATGTGATTCGACTCTTTCTCTTATTTGGGTCGGCCCCTTAGTGTCGAGTCTAATCGGATTCTCTCCCATCAAAATTAATTGTTAATATTTTTAATAGAAGCTTGGCATCTTTATACTAGACAGACACTTACATGTTCCACCACTGTGTCCTTTAACTGCAGATATTTTTCATGTTCTGGCTAACCAATAGCATTGTCTCCTTAGAGGTTTTTGATATTTCCCACCATGGCTGCTGCGGGCACCACCTCAGCCTTCCTCTTTGTCGCCTCTTCTTCCTCCACTGCTGTCTCTATGAAAACATCTGTGGCATCTGGTGGAGACCAGGATAATTTGAACGTCCTAGGTATCAAGTTCAAGCCCGTGTCTTCCTTCGGAGCTATGTAGGCTAAGGCTAATGCTCAAGTTGCTCCCAAAATCAATGGTACAAAGGTTGGCCTGAAGGCTGATGCACCGGAAGCCGACGAGGAGGTTGCTTCTTCGGCCCCGGGACATTCTACAATAAGTTACTTACTTGAGTGTGCTCCTTGCAGCCATCACAACTGTACTTTTAGCAGCCGAGAAACAATTAACCTTTCTTTATTGGAAGCCTAAGTGGCCTGACATGCTTGGTGATGCTTTTGATTTTGGGAGGATCGTTTAGGATGGGGTGGTTTTTAGGCAGCACTTTTCTATTAGGTCCTATGAACTAGGGGCTGACCGGACGGCTTCTATAGAAACATTAATGAATCATCTTCAGGTTGGGTTAACTCTGGCAACTTTGTGCTCATGGTATTCTGGTGTTACAATGGTATAATGGTGCTTTTGGATTTTCATAGAGGTGTTAAGGAGTCGAGTCGAGCTGAGTTTCATCTTGTTCAAGTTTGATTGGATTAATTTTAATTGAGTTCGAATTTGAGCCGAGTATTTATGATGGTTGTTAAAACTTGACTCGTTTAGATATTAAACGAGTTCGCATCAAGTATCGAGTAGCTTACGAGCCCAGTGAATTCATCATAGATTTAATTCAAAATCTTTTAAATTTAAATTTATGAAACTCAAGTTAAACCATGACAAGTATCAAGTTGTTTGCACCTTAGTTATTTGATAGATAATATTATAAGACATTAAATATCTTATCAATTAAGTTCATGCGTGGATAGAATAACCCTACGAATACTTAAAAGAAGCCTTAATGAGTATTTATATGAATTCTTAACGAGTATTAAAATGAGTTCTTAACAAATACTTACATGAGTTTGTTCAGAACATAATCGAGCCGAGCTCACCGATGTTCAAACTTTGCTCGTTTAATGAACCGAGTTCAATTTTTTGTTCAAACTTGTTTATTTAGCTTAATAAACAAGCCGATTTGAGTTATTATCAAGTAGTCCTACGAGCTGTTCGTCGAATGTAGTGGTTTGTTTACACCCCTAAATTTTCACAAGAAACAGCACTAAACCATGTCAGGAGTGCTGGTCTACTGGGCGATGGCTTTGGTGCTACGCCAGAGATGAGTAAAAAAAGTTTGATTTGGGTTGTCACAAAGATCCAGATTCATGTGGAATATTATCCTTCCTAGTAAGTTATTTCCTTGCTGATGTAGCCGAAGCTATCACGACCGGATTCCGAGGCTGGAATCCGAAGTTGAGACTCGAATCTGGATCGGATCGGTGAAGAATACCGACGGGGATCCGAAATGCGGCGAGGACGGAGACGAGGCCGAAGATCCGAAGCCGAGGGGTGCCCGGACGAGGGCTTGCTGGGAGCGGAGCCGAGACTCCCTCGGACGGATGTGGACCAGCTCGCGGAGGCGTGGCCGAGGATCCTCCGGATCAGCTGGTGCTAGGCGGACCCGAGGCACATTCAAGGAGGACCAACCGGCGAATGGCGTCGAGACCGGAGGAAGAAGTCCGAGGTCGATGGCCGAGATCGACTCGGGGAGGTCGGCGAAGATTCAAACCGAGCCCCTACAAGAGGGAAAGAAGAAGAACCAGTCAGTAGGAGTCCCGGGCTTCGGCCCTTAGGAACTCCCTCCGACGGTTAAGTTAGCTTCTGAAGATGATTCGATTCAGAAGTCAAAGAGGTGAAAGAGGCAGCTTTAATACTTTTTGGACTGTTGTCCTTAAGGGTCACGGAGATATACCTTTGACAATAAATAGCGGTGTATTTATAGCGGAGGATAGATGATGCTTAACGGTGGCTGCCGATATAGGACTATGTTCTGGGTTTATTGGTAAACCGCCATAGTGCCTAACCCTCCCACCGGAGTGGGCTGGATACAGCTATTGGGCCGAAGGGGGTTGGGCCGCTGATGGGCCGAAGTCTACTGGGCCGAGGGCTGCTGAGCCGCTAACGGGCCGAAGGTTATTGGGCCGCTGACGGGCCGAAGAGCACAGGACTGCTTACTGGGCCGAGGGCCGCTGGGCCGCTAACGGGCTGAAGACCACCGGGCTGCTTACTGGCCGCTGATGGGCCGAAGGCTGTCAGGGGGCTTTTTACTGCTGCTGTTGGGCTGATCACAGCGTTGGGCTTGTTTTAATGGGCCGAATCGGATTCTGCCTCATCACATAGCCCCCCACTCTTGTCTTCCTCAGATTTATGAGATGGCGAGAGTGTAGTCTGAAGCCTCCTCGGGGAATAACGTAACAGGTGCTATCCGAGGCTTTCTGCTTTGTTATGAAGAGGAAATGCCTTCGGTCGGCCGAAGGTCAGTGGCCATTAGTCTCGTCTCTGTTCGGGATGTAGTGACGAATGCCTTCGTCTCTAATTGCGAAGGGACGAGTCTTCTGGCTATGTCAGGCTTGATAAATGGACGGGACAGACGTCGAGTTCTCCGTCAGAACGGTCGCGTCGTGAAGAAACACATGACACGCGCCGCGCATCCGGCCGTTCCGTTAGAAACACAAAAGGATCTCGGCCGTACGCGGATCGCGGGTCACCTCGGCTCTTTGCCCGAGGTCTTACTCGGATTGCCGCCTTTTCCCTCCTCGGCACGCGGATTGGGATACGTGGCGAGCATCCGAGTGATCAGCCCAAGGGTCGGATCGCTCTCGGCCATTGATTATCTTCTCTCGATCCCGGAGTCGGACTGTCATCATTGTCAAAGGACGGTGCACGTGGCGCGTATCCGAGAGGGACGGCGCCGATGAGGGGGAGGATCCTGGCCGTTAATTTCGGCGGTGTATGTTTTCAACTTTGTCTATATATAGGAACCCTTCTTAGGGCACTGTTCCGCTCCCTTCTTCTTGCGCCTGCGTTTTCCTGTAACCATCCGAGCCTTCCTACCTCTCTGGCGAAGAACGAACCGTTGAAGGTGCTTCCGAGCGCGCTGTCTGTCGCCGGGAGCTCTCCATTGCCTAGAGTTATCGCCGGGGAAGCTTCCATTGCTGGAGAGGTGGTGGGCGAACAAGGAGATCTTATTTGAGGGTAAGCCTCAATTTCCTTTTCCTGCTCCGTGATCCATGTCCCGTAGTTCCTCCTCGGCCAATAGTAGTTTTTCGGCCGAAGGTTATTCTTCGTCTCAGCTTTCTGAATCCTTCTTGTCATCTCCCCTTTCTTCGAACTCCCTTGCTTCTCTTATGGCGGATGAGGCCGAATCGTCCGGCGCCGAGGAGGCCGAAGAGGTTCTCGCCGCGGGCCAGGCTTCCTCCTCCGGCCGTCGTCGGCCCGAGACTGCTTTGGAGGCGGCCTGCACTCTTAATGACGAGGGGGTCAAGTACCTTGCCTCCTACTATCAACTCCCATCGTGGATGACCCCCTATCGGCCCGGTACGAACACTAGGGCCAATTCTCCTCGTCCGGGTAGCTTTTCCATTTATGAGGAAAGTTTCCGGGCGGGTTTTCGCCTTCCCCTTTCCACCTTCGTAATCAATCTCTTGTGCTTTTACGGGTTAGCCCCGTCTCAATTTTTCCCTAACTCCTGGCGCACAGTTTATGCCTTCTTGGCTGTGCTTGCCTATATTGAGGCTACCTCTTCGGTTAACATCTTCCGCTACCTCTTCAAGATACAGCGGCAGGGGAGATCCGAGTGGTACAGTTTCGTCCCTCGCTTCGGCCGGGGTATCTTTTCCGGGAAGCCTTCGTCCATTCATGATTGGAAGATGAGCTTTATCTTGATTTCTCTCCCGGAGAAGGAGAAGAGTGTGTGGCCCTTCCCCACTGAGTGGGCACCACTGGCCGAAGGCCTCTCCGATCCGCCTTCTCTTAACCATGATCAGCTTCATATCGTGGGCCTCATAGAAGCCTCTGCTTCGTACGATATAGCGGAGCTTTTCAATAAAACGGAGCAGCTCGTGCAGGCTGGGGCGTGGCCGGATCCGACGAAGGATCCTCCACGGGCCTCTCCTTATCTTCCTCCCGAGGAGGTCCCGGGGGAGACTGAAGAAGCTGCTGAGGTCGTGTTTCCGGCCGAAGCTCCTCCGACCGAAGTGGGTGCTGAGGCTTCGGCCGAGGGTAAGTTGGTCTTGAATCGTGGAGTCGCGCGCTGTAAGCCACTAACCCCTCTCTCTTCCGTTTGCAGCAATGTCTGGGATTCGAGGTCTCCTCAGTCGGATGGCCCAGCAGTCCGGCCGATCTCAATCGTCCCGATCGCAGGGGGCGGGAGGGGCCGGACGAGGCGTGACTTCGAGTGTCCGGGCCGCGATAACGACAACGGCTTCCATCGAGGGTCGCGCTGCTGCTGCTCTCTCTCTCTCGAGAGAGAAAAGGCAAGTCGGTCGCCCGAAGGGGCGGCCGACTATCGAAGCGGGGCCGGGTGGATGAGCCCGGCGAAACAGATCCTGCCCTGGCAGCTAAGAGGCGAACCGCTGCCCGAGGGGCCCCGCTCTCGTCGCCCCCCGAAGCGCCGAGGGGCGATTCTCCTTCGGCCGCGACGGCGGGTGCAGAAGACCTTGGGGGTTTCGGGTCGCATGCATCTCGCGAACATGAGCGCGAGCTATGGGTCCCGGACCTGGGGATCTATCGGGACGAGAGTCTGGAGGACTCTCGGACGTGCCTGTGCCTGCTCCGAGGCTTGACCCTCCCGATGGCCGAGGACGAGCTGAAGGAGCTGTCCGAGAATGAACTGGCGTCGCTGAGCGCCCGACTGTCGGTCCAGGTAAAAAACTTCTTTATGCGCCTCGGTCTAATATTTCCTTTGGCTCGTTTCGGGGTTGCTGATTTATGTTTGCTTTTGGCCATAGGCCGCGATCACGTGTGGTACCCTGATTCGCCGTCAGGTGGCCATCCATCAAAAACTCCGGGACGTTGAACAGGCATCGGACCAGTCGGCTTCTGGCGGGGGCGTCCCGACGTGTCGTGGTTTTGAGGCCAGCGTCGACTGGCTCATAGAGGCAAATGCCCGGATGCGGGCTGAGCTGGAGGAGCAAAAAGAGGCGACTCACGCTTCCTCCGAGGCCAAGTTGAAGGCCGAGCGGGAGAAGGAGAATGTCGAGAAGGAGCTGGAGGCGGTCCGGGCCGAAAATAAAACTCTTAAGGCCGAGATCCAGGACAAGGTCGCTTAGCGGGTCTCGGACCGCCGCCGCCATGCCAAGGAGATGTCCGCTCTGAGGCAAAACCTGGAGGCTAAGGCCGAAGAAGCTGTTCGTACAGCCGTAGCCAGCTATAAGGCTGGCCCAGATTATGCCGAGGAGATAATACAGGCCCAGCTCGAGGCGGCTTCGTCCGTATTCAGCATAGGGCTGGCCGCTGCCCAAAAGGCGTGTCCGGCCGTGGACCTGACCGGCATCGTCCTTCCAACGGACGAGGAAGGCGAAGAACTCCTATCTTGGTGGAAGGAGCTCAAGGCTGAAAGAGCTTTGGCCTCGGTGGAAGGCGATGCGGCCGTTCCTGACGAGGCAGCTCCTGTCGATGCCGCCCCTGCCGAGGCCGTTCAGGTCGATGATTCTCCCTCCCCATCTCCTGGCCAGAGCCCTGTTGATGTAGATGGTGAGAACACCGAAGGCTAATACGGGGGCTTGTTCCAGTTTTTGTTTTGACTTCTCTTGAAAGACTGCGGCCAGACGTACGGCCGATTTTGTACTATGTTTTTCATGTATATAAAAAGTACTTTGCTTCTTCTTTGCGTTCTGAATGGATGACCGAGTCTGGTTCTTCTTGTGTCCGAGATCTTATTGCTGTTTAGATGCGGCTCGTACGGCCGAAGCCTAATCCAGATTCGGATACGGACTTGAAGAATATTGTCGCTCCCGATACGATTTGCGTGGCCGAAGCTACTTCCGGTACGGTTTACCGCGTACTAAGAAAATACCATGCCGCTCCAGATCCGGTACACATGGCTGGAGCCACTCTCGGTTCAGGTTACCTGCGGGCTGCAGGAAAATACCATGCCGCTCCCGATCCGGTGCACATGGCCGGAGCCACTCTCGGTTCAGGTTACCTGCGGTCTTCAGGAAAATACCATGTCGCTCCCGATCCGGTACACATGGCCGGAGCCAATCTCGGTTCAGGTTACCTGCGGGCTTCAGGAAAATACCATGCCGCTCCCGATCCGGTACACATGGCCGGAGCCACTCTCGGTTCAGGTTACCTGCGGGCTTCAGGAAAATACTATGCCGCTCCCGATTCGGTACACATGGCCGGAGCCACTCTCGGTTCAGGTTACCTGCGGGCTTCAGGAAAATACCATGCCGCTCTTGATCCGGTACACATGGCCGGAGCCACTCTCGGTTCAGGTTACCTGCGGGCTTCAGGAAAATACCATGCCGCTCTTGATCCGGTACACATGGCCGGAGCTATTCTCGGTTCAGGTTACTTGCGGGCTTCAGGAAAATACCATGTCGCTCCCGATCCGGTACACATGGCCGGAGCCACTCTCGGTTCAGGTTACCTGCGGGCTTCAGGAAAATACCATGCCGCTCCCGATCCGGTACACATGGCCGGAGCCACTCTTGGTTCAGGTTACCTGCGGGCTTCAGGAAAATACCATGCCGGACATGATCTTTTTAAAAGAGAAACTTTATTCACGTCTTCCGGCTAAATTTCGAGGCGAGTCATTTACATGTAGTGCCGAAGGCACTCCATATTTCAGGTACGAAGGAGAGGTTGGTCCGAAGGGGTTTCCAATTAGTAAGCCCCTCGTTGGACTACTTCCCTTATAAGCCACTCGGTCGTTTTAGAGGCATGGCTTCGGAAGAGACGGGATCTCTTCGGACGTTGTCTTACTGCTCCGAAGGCCTCCTGGTTCTGCCTCTGTTGAGGCTGTTCTTACCGGTATTGCGGCAGTTAGCCCCCTCTGATGAGGCGATCTATCTCCTCCCGAAGGTGCCGGCATTCGTCAGTCGAATGGCCGGTTTCCTGATGGTATTCGCAATATTTACTGGGGTCTCTTCGGCGAGGATCAGTTTTGAGGCGCTGTGGCCGTCGGAGCATACCCCCCACTTCTATAAGCATTTGGGAAGGGGGAGCAGGTAGCGGTAGGTACCGCGGTTGTGGATCCCGTCGCTTGTTTCGATCCCACTCTTTCCTCCGATATCGCCTTCGGGAGGGTTCTTGATCTTCTGGCTGAAGACGAACCACTGGAGGGGCAGGCGGTGCCGAGGGCTCGCTGTTCACCGTAACGGCCTCGTCGGAAAAGACTTGCGAAGACGTTGGCTGAAACCTCTCGTCTTGAACAGGGCGGAAGAAAGGAGGTGGTGCTTGGTGGGGGAGCTGGCTCAGTACCCCTATACACTGGGCCATGGCAGATACCACGTATGGCAGGAGCGCTAGAGAAGTAACGGTGGCAGCCAGTGTTGCCATTTGCTGCTGAAGTTCTTCCATCCGGTTGTCTTCAATAGTGAGGGACTTTGGTATGACTTGCGGAGGAGCAGACGGGGCGCCTTCGGAATGAAGTGGCTGTGCTGAAGTCGCCCGCGTCTCAGCCTCGTCTTGCTCGGATCGTCGGTTTACTGGACGATAAGACATGACTTCTTGCTTGTTTTCTACATACGGCGCCACGTGATGTAGCCGAAGTTATCACGACCGGATTCCGAGGCTGGAATATGAAGTTGAGACCCGAATCTGGATCGGATCGGTGAAGAATACCGACGGGGATCCGAAATGCGGCGAGGACGGAGACGAGGCCGAAGATCCGAAGCCGAGGAGTGCCCGGACGAGGGCTTGCTGGGAGCGGAGCCGAGACTCCCTCGGACGGATGTGGACCAGCTCACGGAGGCGTGGCCGAGGATCCTCCGGATCAGCTGGTGCTAGGCGGACCCGAGGCACATTCAAGGAGGACCAGCCGGCGAATGGCGTCGAGACCGGAGGAAGAAGTCCGAGGTCGATGGCCGAGATCGACTCGGGGAGGTCGGCGAAGATTCAAACCGAATCCCTACAGGAGGGAAAGAAGAAGAACCAGTCAGTAAGAGTCCCGGGCTTCGGCCCTTAGGAACCCCCTCCGACGGTTAAGTTAGCTTCTGAAGATGATTCGATTCAGAAGTTAAAGAAGTGGAAGAGGCAACTTTAATGCTTTTTGGAATGTTGTCCTTAAGGGTCATGGAGACATACCTTTGGCAATAAATAGCGGTGTATTTATAGCGGAGGATAGATGATGCTTAACGGTGGCTGCCGATATAGGACTATGTTCTGAGTTTATCGGTAAACCGCCATAGTGCCTAACCCTCCCACCGGAGTGGGCTGGATACGGCTATTGGGCCGAAGGGGGTTGGGCCGCTGATGGGCCGAAGCTTACTGGGCCGAGGGCTGCTGAGCCGCTAACGGGCCGAAGGCTATTTGGCCGCTGACGGGCCAAAGAGCACATGACTGCTTACTGGGCCGAGGGCCGCTGGGCCGCTACGGGCCGAAGACCACCAGACTGCTTACTGGGCCGAAGGCCGCTGGCCGCTGATGGGTCGAAGACTGCCAGAGGGCCTTTTACTGCTACTGTTGGGCTGATCACAACGTTGGGCTTGTTTTAATGGGCCGAATCGGATTCTGCCTCATCACTTGCAGAAGTTATCTAATAATAAGATCATTTGTGAGGCATCATTGTTGTGTTTTACCTGATAAGATGAGCATGCAGTTTTAAGGTTCTCAATTTCATACCATTTAGTTTTAGAACCTTCTGGTTGTCGGGAATTTTCATTGTCTTCTACTCTTTGCCTTGTGAGAGGATTAAAATCCGAACAGTTCTTGGGGTTCCCTACACGACCTGGTGGAAGTGACCATCAGTTTTGCAATTATTCTATCCTGATGGCAACAAGTTGATCCTGATTTTTTTTTAAAATGTTAAAACTCTAATTTATTTTATGAAGAGACCTTGTTGGAGTGTTTTTCATCATGTGTAATCCTTATGGGAGTCATGAAATGTGTGCTCTATGAAACGGCATGGACCCGTGACCAACCACATACCATAACTAAGGTCATCATACTTTAAACCGTTTTTAATCTGGCAATCCAGGTTGGTGGCTTTATTTCAATAATCTTGTTAATCTCCAGGCTTTGTAGTATCCCATAGCTTGCAGTATCTCATAGCTTCCTAATCACCTACATATTTACAGTAAGAAAGACATCACTTCACTCAGCCTGTTCAAATCCATGCCTGGACTGAACATAGTCAGTTGAGGCAATAACAGCTTGATTCATCATTAAGAAAAATATTCAAACCATGGTTCTTTTGTTATTGTCTTTTTCTTAATGGCAGCTGTTTTTTACCTTTCATGGGTTCTAGTGTTATTGACTTGCTAAAATCTTGCAGGAAATTAGTGAGACATTGTATTAATCACACCTTTTTATTTCACAGTTCATATTGCAAGACCCTTTTCTTTAAGACGAAAGTCTAATGGTGTTTACATTTCTGGGGGAGATGTTGTTGAAGTAGATACTTGGGTAGCTGGATCTGGGAAAAATGGAATGCACCGTGATTGGCGTGTGCATGACAGTCAGACGGGCCGAACTATTACCAGAGCAACTAGGTTGGTTTGTTTTGTTTTGCTTTTGTTTTTTTTCCCTGTTAACTAATATCAAGTACCAAATATTTTCTGTGCAAGTACAATGTGCAACAGCTTGTTGTTTTCTATGTTAGATGATAATGCAAAATTATCATCATCTTCAAGTCTTATCCTAAGAATCTAGGGTAAGTTTTGGTCTGGGATTTTTGTCTTCTTCCCTGCTGTCAGCCTAAAGTCAACCAGCCAACCTCCCATTTGTTGTGTCAATGTCTAGGAGATAACCATTTGGCAGGCAGCTGAAGGTTGTGTTTGAAGGAATGAGAACTGAGGAGATCATCTTTTTGTAAATTTGTTATCTGAAACATGCTCCGTATTCCTGATCACCTCCTATGGTTATTTGACCTTGTTATCTGATGATATAAATTGGACTGGACTGTCTAATTATTGACAAACCTTGAAATTCTTCTCAGCTTGTCTACCTTTTCCTCAAGCAATTTGAAATTCATTAATACAAAAACCAACCCCAACTGTGCTAGAAAAGCAGCAGCAGCAGCCCTCTCCAGCTTTTCCCAACTCAAGACTTGATTCCCCTGCCTCACATCCATATCCAGGTGCTCTTGTTACTCTTATAGAATGTCTCTAGCATCTAAGGCCTAAGCTTTGAGTCCATTCTGATGATTTCAACTTGAACTCTGTTCCTTCTTTATCCTTGTGAGATGATCCTCTTGAATCCATGTAAGAATGTTGGCATTCCCTTAGATCCTCAACATTTTTTCTCACCACGGGGCTTCACCTGATCTTTTTGTGGTCAACTTTTTGAAATTGTTTCCTATTCTTCTGTATTAGTCCTCTGATGTTCCCTTTTCATTATCTCCAACTCACTTGCAAGGACTGGGGAATGTATCACCAGCACTTTCACATGGACATCTTCACCAGCTTACCCTTCTGCAAATTTTGCATCTCATCTGATGGGGAATGCCTGATTATAGAAGCTTATGCAAAAAGGAGGGGGAAACTTTTCCTAATACCTGAAAATCTGTGTCACCATTGTTTCTGGCATCTATCCAGAAGAATGTTGGTTGGCACCAACCTATATCAAATGCTGTTTTGCTGTTTCCAATTCTGTACATCCTTAGAATTCTCAACCACTGCCCCTGCATCCTCACCATTATCTGCGCTTGTCTAGTGTTGAGGTCTGCCTTTACATCCTTTCCATTATCTGTTCTTGTCAAGGGTTGAGGCCAGATTATCCCTTGTTTGTGCCTTCACCAAAGTAGGCACATACCTGTGGACGTACCCTGGCACCTAGGTGTGTATATATATAATATGAGACTGTGCTATGTGTTTCACCATAAGAAAACTAGAAAGGGTGGAGAGAAGACATCTGTGGTTAGGTTTGTATCAGGGAAAAATCACAAATTTAGCATATGAATTAGCCATCTCCTGTCAAAACAATGAATTTTTTTTGGGGCAATCGATCAGTACAGCTTTAACCAATGGAACATTGTGTTGCTTCCTTTGATTAATTGGTTGAAGGATTGCTCTGGTTGATGTAAAATGTCATAAGATATTGTATTTCTGTTCACTATTTTAGGTGTTTCATGTTAAACCAAGCAATGCATTGACTTACGATCCGTTTGCTACAACGTAGAGGTTGTCACATGCACAGATTTTCAAAAGGTTGATCATAGTATGGAATGATGTCAAAACTCTCAAGATGGTCATTGAGTGGGTTCTTTTTATTGTCTGAAATTCTAAATTATTAAATAATTCTTATGTACATTTTTTTTTAGAAAACTTGTGCACGTTGTAAGTTTTATGCTGTTGCAGAAGTGACCTAATGAGTTAGAGCGTTTAATCCAGCTAGGACCAGTAAGATGAACATTTACGAAGGAAACTTGGTACGACTAATGCTAAGTCGTCTGGGCCACAGGACAAGCAAACTAAAAAGGATGACGTTCCTGCCTGATCGGTAAGCTCAGATGAGTAGATGACCAATATGACAGCATCGAATAACACTGGCTGCAATGCAAGCATTGTCATGGTGCTGAATCATCTTGTAAGGTGCATTCTTACTATTAATTCACGCATGTATGAGAGTCATCTTGCAAACATTTAATACATGTACAAATTTATGAGGATGACATATGTTACGAAATAGATCATGAATACTATGTATCTTTCCTATACAATCATAACTCGTTGACGTGAAACGCATCACAAGATCCTATATCAAGAAAGTATAAATGGTATTTAGATTTTTTTTCATCTCTTGAAAATGCAAAGTTGAGATATCTGTCACGTTAATGTCAACTTAACATGCAAGAAATGAAATGAAAACAGTTTAAGAAGGCCGCCGAATCCATAGGATCTCCTGTAGCCACAGCTGTTCTACGTAGATGACAAACCCTTCGGTTGCGTTCATATATATAGTTGACCCCCTTTCCATGAGAAGTTTTGGATCCCACATTTCTATTGACTGGGAGCACGATATGGCCGACAACATCAACGTGCTGGTATACTCCAACCAAGACTAATGGCCATTAGTAGAATCATGTGAGTGGGTTATTTGTGCTTTCGATTAAATGATTTAGATAGATAATCAAGTTTATAATTAAATTCTCTAAATGACTCCCAATTAAGTGAATCCTAAATCAATTAATATTGGCAATATCATCAAAGTTAACTTTCACCAATTGGACCGACAAGAACAGATCATTCATCTATCTTAATGATCACCAATATCTGGGCTACAGTTAGGATACAAAAAGATTTAATGAAAAGAGTACTGTCGTTTGCCTATAAGGCATGAGTCCCATTTGTTCAGTCAATTGTATTTACATAACATCCATAGTAGAGATAGTATACACTTATTAATTTTTCTTAAGTAAGAAATTCTTTTGCATAGTTTTGACAATTATTCTGAATGAAAAGAGCACATGAACATAAATTTCTACAAAATTGTGGGAGAAATCTTCTTCCTGCACAGAGTGTGAGATTTGAACTCAAAGAGGGTGAGTCCGATCACAATCTCAACAGGAGTACAAATATTAATGAACTCTGTGATCTGTCCTAGGGATGTCAATGGTAACCGATTATCTAATTATCCCCATTGTTTGTTAGCTTAACAGACAGTTTGCAGTTAGTGTTTATAACCCACAAAGTTAACGGATACGGATACAGATTGATGTAGACTGGATCTATCACGACCGGATTCCGAGGCTGGAACTCGGAGAAATGGATCCGAAGTCGGTTCGGATCGGTGTTATTGAGGCCCGACGGGGATCCGGAAGGCCGAGGAGGCGGGGGCGAAGACGAGGGTCCGAAGGCCGAAGGGCGCTTCGGTCGGTGCGGGCTCGTCTCCGGGAAGTCGGGGCCGAAGCTCCTTCGGTGGGCGAAGGGGCGGCGTGGATGAAGCTCTACCTGGCTGTATTGCCGATAGGCAATGGAACCGAAGCCGACGGTCCGAGGCCGGAAGGGTCTCGGACTCGGCTTGCTCTTGGATAGTGAGCCCAAAAGCCCTTTTTGCCGGACGAGGGGACAGCGCGGGGCCGAGTCTCCTGTTGCGGGGCAGCCGTCGCACGGCGTCGAGACCAGGGAGAGGAATCCGAGGTCGGCGGCCGAGACCGACTCGGGAAGGTCGGCGATGATTCGAACCGAGCTCCTGCAGGAGGGAAAGAAGAAGAAACCGGTCAGCAGGAGTCCCGGGCTCTGGCCCTTAGGAACCCCCTCCGACGGTCAAGTTAGCTTCTGAAGATGATTCGATTCAGAAGGCAAGAAGTAACTTTAATGTTTTTTGGACCGTAGTCCTTAAGGGTCTCGGAGGCAAAGAGTTGCATACCTTTGGCAATAAATAGCGGTGTATTTATAGCAGAGGATAGAGGTTGGTTAACGGTGGTAGCCGATATAGGACTATGTTTGGGCTTACTGGTAAACCGCCATAGTGCCGGATCCGCCACCAGAGTGGGCCGGACTCGGCTATCGGGCCGAAGGGGGTTGGGCCGCTGAGGGGCCGAAGCCTGCTGGGCCTTGGGCTGCCGTGTTGTTCCCGGGCCTTAGGTTGATGGGCCGCTGACGGGCCGAAGCCTGTTGGGCCGGGAGCGCCGGTGCCGCTTGGGGGGCCGAGGGCTGCTGGGCCGTTGATGGGCCGGAGGCTTCCGGAGGGCCTGATACTGCTGCTGTTGGGCTGAACGGGGTTTGGGCCTGCTCTAATGGGCCGAATCGGATTCTGCCTCATCACAGATAAACCATTTTTTTAACGGATATAGAAATGGATAGACCCACTACGAGTATAGAAATGGATAGAAATGGTTTTGAATCTAAGGACAGATATTCTCCTTTTAGTTGTATTGTATTGTTATTTTTGTTATGTTCTTAACGAGACAAGTGTAAAATTGTCAGTTTTAAGGAATAGTTTAGTTTTGTGTTTATATTTACCTTTTGAATGGCACAATTCATTAGTTAATTTGTATTTTAAATAGACTTTGTATAATTTTTCAGTTTAACCGGTAATTATCCGATATTATACAAAAACCACTTCTATCTGGATATAAAAAAACGGATTTGGATAGTATGTTTTCCCGCAGTTGATTAATAGATGGTTATTGGATATGCTTTTTGAAAGGCGGATACCAAACAAGTAATCTACTGTCCGCACCATATTTGACCTATTGGCATCCCTAATCTGCCCCTCTTTACCCTTGAAGGGGACCAGGCCACCACATCTGACATTCGGGAGTCTTTTTTTTTTTTTTTTGTTACTTGTAGATCGGATATAAGATTGTTCATGATTACAACTGTTGACTGGTCTAAGATCAGTATTAAAGAAGAAATCATTGTAATCGGCACGGTGAAGGCTGTACATAGATATGTATCCTCCAACCGCAAATCTGGTTTCTACCCAGGACTTTGGTCCCTCTAGGTGCCAAGAATTTCTAAAGTAAGAAATTATTCAGCACAATTGTGACAATTCTACTTGCTGTAAATAATTGTTTAGATCCCATGAGACAAAATTTTCTGGACATTTAAAAGAAAAGTAAAACTTGAACTCAAGACCCTCTGCATATATGTAGCAACGAGGAGAGCCTGTACCATTGACAGCTCTTTGGGGGTGAGTCCTATCACATCTCAACCCTGACTACAAATACTAATAACTTCGTGATCCGCCCCACCTACTTAGCTCCGGAGGAGGGGACCACGTCAGCAGTCTGGCCGCCGTCATGGGTATCTTAGCGAGTCTTCTTAACCTAGTTACTTGTAGATAGGATATAAGATATTTCCCCCATCATTACAACCTGCTGACTGTTCTGATCAGTATTAAATGGTCAAAAAAACAAAGATCCGTATTAGAAAAGATTGTAACAGGGAGTATATTAGGACTGTAAATAATAGCCGCACATGTATCCTCCAAGCCCAGATGTGGCTTCTACCGAGGACTGCCCTCGCTCCAAAATTACACAGACACACCCAATGGCAATGGGGCGCGAAAGCCAAGCGCGGCCGGGCGAGCCGAGGCCCCGTCCCTTTCCACGCGCACCCGTATCGAGCAGCCCTGGCACCATCTGAGGCGCACAACAGTACACGCGCACGGTAGATCCCCTCTGCTCCCCCCACCTTCCCCATTATTCCTGCTTCTCTTCATCATTACGCCCCCAGCAAAAGGAACCCAGAAAGAGCCAGGAAGAGACTCTATGGTAGCACCAGCAGCTCAGTACACGCTCCACAGTCACAGACAGAAAAAGAAGAGAGAGATAAGAGAAGAACCGGTCTCTTTCACTCTACATACTGTACAGAGAGAGAGAGAGAGAGAGGTGGGGAATCCGTCTCGTTCAGATTAGAGTTTCTGGGCCTACGGAGGCCCACGGGGGCACACGGCACTGCCGTCTCCCTGCCGGGGTTGCCGCCCCCACGCGTACGATCCGACGGAGCAGACGCAAGTCCCACCAGCGCAAGCAACCGGCGCCCCCGTCCGATCTGTCCCGGGCGCCCCCACTTTGCCGCTCCCCACGTTCGCACGTGCCGGCCCGCAAGCGGCGGGTCCTGCGATCCGGCACGCCCACAGGGCCCTGCTCCCCCCACCCCTTTCTTTGCCTCTGCACCCCCGACCGCTGACCCCATCCCCCCCTCCCTGTTCCTGTCCCCCCACCACACTGTTCCTCCCCACCACCTATATAATATAAAGTTCACCCTCCGATCCCCCACCACCTCTGGTCTTCTCCTTCTTCTGCTCTCGCTGCTTTTGCTCTTCCCCACGCACCATCACTACCACCACTCCGCGCAGAGGCGAGCTGAATCTGCTAGGCTGCACAAGGAAAGAAGACAAGATATGGGAGACGAGGCTGCGATAACGGAGCTGAGACTGGGGCCGCCGGGGAGCTTGCTGCCGGAGGGCATCAATGTCAGCTGCAAGAACAAGAAGAGGGTGCACCCGGAGACTGCGGAGGACCGGAACAGCAGCACCACGGAGGATGGTAAAGAGAAGGGTGAAAGAGGGAGAGGTGGGGAGGAGGAGCCGCCCATGGCGAAGGGCCGGGTGGTGGGGTGGCCGCCCGTGTGCTCCTACAGGCGGAGGAACGCCGCCGCGGCGCCGACGAAGAAGATGTACGTGAAGGTGAGCATGGACGGGGCGCCATTCCTGCGCAAGGTGGAGCTGGACGCCTGCCAGGGGTACGCCGATCTGACGGCCGCCATCGAGGGGCTCTTCGGCATACGTACGTGATCATCACATCACTTCATGCATGTTATACATAAGTGATCATTTCGTTCTTGCGATTTTCCAACCTAAGAGAGCTGGATCTGATGTGCTTGATGATGCTGATGAGAGATTAGTGGAATTTATTTAATTTGCAGGTGGGTCTGCCCGGAACGACTTAGACGACTACACTCAGATCTACGAGGACAAGGAAGGGGACTGGATGCTTGTTGGAGACGTGCCGTGGGAGTAAGTTCGCTTCATCATGTCATATTTTTAGATCGTACAGATACAAGAATTTGAGATTTTTGGATACAGTTTTCTGACTTGTAATCGTTTTTTTCGTTATATGGCAGGATGTTCATAAAGTCCTGCAAGAGGCTAAGGATGATGAAGAGGTCGGAGGCTTCGGACTGCAGCTGAGGAGCTCGTTGGAGGAGTGGAAGATCTGATGAAGGTGAAATAACAGATAAAATTTGTATTTTTCTATAGGAAATTTAGCAGACATATATATATATATAGTTATATATATATATAGTTATGCTAGCTGCTCTTGTCAGCGGGACCAAGTTCACTTCTATGGTGGTTCCATCTATAGATGTATGCGTACGTGGAAATATAGGATTGTAGCCTGAAACCCTATGTTGCAGGAGGTCGGTCGTCTTGGCTCCTCGTTTGTTGCTTTGTTGCATTGCGGAAAAGTCTAATTATTTGTTATCTTATTTGTATCAAATTTTCTTTCTACAGATCCACAACATTATGTGCATGACTTCCGGAATTAAGAAATAGGAAGTGAAAGAAGGGAAAAATAAACAGAAATATTTTATTATACATGTATAATTTGCATAATCTTAAATTTTCAAATTAAACTCTTGTACGCTCGCACCAAATCACACTTATTTTTTGACGTCAACTATTTATTCACGTATAATATAAAAATATTTTATCCCGTTTAATACACTATTGAATTAAAATAAGAAGTTGAATGTCATAGAACATTAGATTACATAATAAAAAAAAAATCTCACTTTTTTATTGAAAAAACTCATAATTTAATTAATAACTTTTTGTTATATCATGATAGATATTAATTTAATTTTTAAAAATCTTGATAGAAAAATTATCGGTATCTTGTCATATCTTTTTCTATTTTTTTTATTTGACAAAAATTGTAACGCTCTTATTCAAATTTTAAATTGAATCATATCTGATGTAGAATGGATCTATCACGACCGGACTCCGAAGATGGAATCCGAAGATAATGGATCCAGAGCTGGATCGGATCCGTATGAGAGGCCCGACGGGGATCCGGGACAAGGCGAGGATCAGAGGTCGAGAGGTACTCGGGCGGTAGCCTGCTGAGTGCGAAACCGAGACCCCTTCGGATGGCTAACAGCCGGCCCGAAGGGATACGGAGCCGGGGTTCTTGAAGAAACGGCCGGCGCGAGGCGGGGCCGAGGCTCCTTCGGACGAAGTATAGCAGCTCACGGGAGGCGGTGAAGCCAGAGGTACGAGGCCGAAGGTGGCTCGGTCGGTTGCTGGCTTGCTTTGCCTTCGGACAGTGGGCCGAAGCTCCTTCGGTCGGGGATGCAGCCGGCGCACGGTGTCGAGACCAAGGAGAGGAGTCCGAGGTCGGCGACCGAGATCGACTCGGGGAGGTCGGCGATGATTCGAACCGAGCCTCTGCAGGAGGAAAAGAAGAAGAGACCGGTCAGTAGGAGTCCCCGGGTTCAGCCCTAGGGAATCCCTTCCGACGGTCAAATTAGCTCTTGAAGATGATTCGATTCAGAAGGCAAAGAATAACTTTAATGCTTTTTGGACTATAGTCTTTGAGGGTCTCGGAGGCGTAGAATTGCATACCTTTGGCAATAAATAGCGGTGTATTTATAGCAGAGGATAGAGGATGGTTAACGGTGACAACCGATATAAGACTATGTTCGGGCTTACTGGTAAACCGCCATAGTGCCTAGTCCTCCACCGGAGTGGGCCGGATTCGGCTATCGGGCCGAAGGGGGTTGGATCGCTGATGGGTCGAAGCCTGTTGGGCCTGGGGCTGCCGGGCTGCTACCGGGCCGTAGGCTGATGGGCCGCTGTCGGGCTGAAGCCTGTTGGGCCGGGAGCAACGGTGTCGCTTACGGGCCGAGTGCTGTTGGGCCGCTGATGGGCCGAAAGCTCCCTGAGGGCCTTGTACTGCTGCTGCTGGGTTGAACTGGGTTTGAGTTTATTTCAATGGGCCGAATCGGATTCTGCCTCATCACATAGCCTCCCACTCTTGTCTTCCTCAGTTCTGAGATGGCGAGAGTAAAATCCGAAGCCTGCTCCCGATATGGCTTACACGGACTTTAGATAATACAATGCCGCTTCCCGATCGGTACGGGTTATTTGCGGACTTAGAAATATACCGTGCCGCTTCCTGAACCGGCACATGGCCGAAGCCACTCTCGGTTCAGGTTACCTGCGGGCTTAGAAAACCATGCCGCTTCCCGATCGGTACGGGTTACCTGCGGACTTAGAAATATACCGTGCCGCTTCCCGAACCGGTACACATGGCCGAAGCCACTCTCGGTTCAGGTTACCTGCGGACTTAGAAATATACCGTGCCGCTTCCCGAACCGGTACATGGCTGAAGCCATTCTCGGTTTAGGTTACCTGCGGGCTTAAAAAATCATGCCGCTTTCCGATCGGTACGGGTTACCTGCGGACTTAGAAATATACCGTGCCGCTTCCTGAACCGGTACACATGGCCGAAGCCACTCTCGGTTCAGGTTACCTGCGGGCTTAGAAAATCATGCCGCGTCCTGATTCGGATTACATGGCCGAGAGCCATTCGTCGGATCGAAGGAAACGCGGACTTTAGAGCCATGCCGCGTCCTGATTCGGAAGTACGTGGCCGAAGCCATTCGTCGGATCGAAGGACCCGCGGACTTTAGAACCATGGCGCGTCCTGATCCGGATTACATGGCCGAGAGCCATTCGTCGGATCGAAGGAAGCGCGGACTTTAGAGCCATGCCGCGTCCTGATCCGGAAGTACGTGGCCGAAGCCATTCGTCGGATCGAAGGACGCGCGGACTTTAGAACCATGCCGCGTCCTGATCCGGATTACATGGCCGAGAGCCATTCGTCGGATCAAAGGAAGCGCGGACTTAAGAAAACCATGCCGCGTCCTGATCCTGATTACATGGCCGAGAGCCATTCGTCGGATCGAAGGAAGCGCGGACTTAAGAAAACCATGCCGCGTCCTGATCCTGATTACATGGCCGAGAGCTATTCGTCGGATCGAAGGAAGCGCGGACTTAAGAAAATCATGCCGCGTCCTGATCCGGATTACATGGCCGAGAGCCATTCGTCGGATCGAAGGAGGCGCGGACTTTAGAAAACCATGCCGCGTCCTGATCCGGATTACATGGCCGAGAGTCATTCGTTGGATCGAAGGAAGCGCGGACTTAAGAAAACCATGCCGCGTCCTGATCCGGATTACATGGCCGAGAGCCATTCGTCGGATCGAAGGAGGCGCGGACTTTAGAAAACCATGCCGCGTCCTGATTCGGATTATATGGCCGAGAGCCATTCGTCGGATCGAAGGAAGCGCGGACTTAAGAAAACCATGCCGCGTCCTGATCCGGATTACATGGCCGAGAGCCATTCGTCGGATCAAAGGACCCGCGGACTTTGAATAATGCCGCTCCGATCCGATACTAATGGCCGGAGCCGCCTTCGGATCGGGTTGACGCGGTCTTTGAATAATGCCGCTCTGGCCGTCGGATCAAGCCCTTCATCTCCATGAGCATTTGGGAAGGGGGAGCAGGCAATGGCAGATGCCGCTGTTGTGGGTCCCGTCGCCTCTCTCAGTCCCATTCCTCCCTGTGATACCGCTTTCGGGAAGACTGCTGGTCTTCGGACCGAGGGCGGAACACCTGGGGGGCAGGTGCCGAAGCTGCGTCGGCTACGCCTTTACCTTTAGATATCATCAGGGCCTCCCGGTTGACATACTTGTGTGCCTGGGCTACGAGGTCCTGGAAGGTAGGGGGATGGCGTTTCCCGATGGAGCCGAGGAGCCCTTCGTCCCGACATCCGCTGATCACGGCCGAGACCGCGATCGAGCTATCAAGGTTTGGGATTTGGGCGGTCTCGGTCCGAAACCTGGTGAAATACTCCTGGAGAGTTTCGGTGGAGCCTTGCCGAATGGCTAATAGGCTGGCCGATGTCTTACACTGCCGGGTGGCATCATAGAACTGGTCGATGAACAGCTGGCCCAACTGGACTAGGGAGTGGATGGAGTTGGGAGCCAGTGCTTCGAACCAGGTCAGAGCAGTCTTCTCGAGGGTGAGGGGGAAGAGTCGACAGCGGACTGCTTCGGTGACCCCTCGGACTGAGAGATATGCGCTGAACCTCTGGAAGTGACAGACCGGATCCGTCATTCCGTCGTAGAGGGGACCTTTCGGCAGTTTGAAATTGGGAGGTACCTCGATAGCCAGGAGCTCCGTCGTGAACGGGGTCCGCTCCAGGATGTTACTGGCCAGAGGTGCCCCGTACGGCCGAGACATCATCTGCTGCACTTCCTTACGCATCGCTATTAGCCGCCGGTCCAGGCTCGGGGCGGTTGAGGTGGCGACTGACTGTTCACCGGTTCTGACCGGGCGGACTTCGGACGAAGCAAAGCCTTGCTTCGTCAGGCGATTGATGCGAGGGGCTCGGGCAGGTAGCACCGAGGGCTTGCTGCGTGTTGAGGCGGTTTTGCCAAGGAAAACCGGTGCAGGTGCTGGCCGGAGCCTCGCATCTTGAACCGGGTAAAGTAGAGGGAGCTGTGCTTGCTGAGGAAGTTGTCCCATCAATCCCATGCGCTGGGCGATGGCGGATACCATCTCCTGAAGAGGCGCTAGGGATTTGACGGCAGTTGCCAGCGTTGCTATTTGTTGCTGGAGTACTCCCACCCGGTTGTCTTCCGCGACAAGGGACTCTGGTATGACTGGTAGAATCGCGCTTGTCGGAGCACAAGGGGCGCCTTCGGACGGCAGTAGCTGTGCCGAGGCTTCCCGTGCCTCTGCTTCGCTCTGTCCGGATCGTCGGGTAACAGGTCTTTGTGACATGACTTGTTTGCTTGTTTCCCACAGACGGCGCCACGTGATGTAGAATGGATCTATCACGACCGGACTCCGAAGATGGAATCCGAAGATAATGGATCCGGAGCTGGATCGGATCCGTATGAGAGGCCCGACGGGGATCCGGGACAAGGCGAGGATCAGAGGTCGAGAGGTACTCGGGCGGTAGCCTGCTGAGTGCGAAACCGAGACCCCTTCGGATGGCTAACAGCCGGCCCGAAGGGATACGGAGCCGGGGTTCCTGAAGAAACGGCCGGCGCGAGGCGGGGCCGAGGCTCCTTCGGACGAAGTATGGCAGCCCACGGGAGGCGGTGAAGCCAGAGGTACGAGGCCGAAGGTGGCTCGGTCGGTTGCTGGCTTGCTTTGCCTTCGGACAGTGGGCCGAAGCTCCTTCGGTCGGGGATGCAGCCGGCGCACGGCGTCGAGACCAAGGAGAGGAGTCCGAGGTCGGCGGCCGAGACCGACTCGGAGAGGTCGGCGATAATTCGAACCGAGCCCCTGCAGGAGGAAAAGAAGAAGAGACCGGTCAGTAGGAGTCCCCGAGTTCAGCCCTAGGGAACCCCCTCCGACGGTCAAGTTAGCTCCTGAAGATGATTCGATTCAGAAGGCAAAGAATAGCTTTAATGCTTTTTGGACTATAGTCCTTGAGGGTCTCGGAGGCGTAGAATTGCATACCTTTGTCAATGAATAGCGGTGTATTTATAGCAGAGGATAGAGGATGGTTAACGGTGACAGCCGATATAGGACTATGTTCGGGCTTACTGGTAAACCGCCATAGTGCCTAGTCCTCCACCGGAGTGGGCCGGATTCGGCTATCGGGCCGAAGGGGGTTGGGCCGCTGATGGGCCGAAGCCTGTTGGGCCTGGGGCTGCTGGGCTGCTACCGGGCCGTAGGCTGATGGGCCGCTGTCGGGCTGAAGCCTGTTGGGCCGGGAGCAACGGTGCCGCTTACGGGCCGAGTGCTGTTGGGCCGCTGATGGACCGAAGGCTCCCTGAGGGCCTTGTACTGCTACTGCTGGGTTGAACTGGGTTTGGGCTTATTTCAATGGGCCGAATCGGATTCTGCCTCATCAATATCCTAACCAATTTAACTAACTATGGATCCATGCATATGGGAAGCCCATTCTCTATATGTTAATGAAACATCAATTATTATTGGATGGCTCGATCTGACCGTTTATTCAGGTAAAAGACAGAAATTAACCTCGTTCGCTGTTTACGAGCGTTATAAACTTCCTCAAGAATTGCGACGTTTTTTTTTTTTTTTTTTTGTTGCATGTGTATGAGTGGAAAACATGCTTGCTTTACCCGGTGAAATAAAATAAATTCCTTAACGATAAATGCTATTATCATATAAAGAGAACGTTGCTGTCCGTATAAAATTATGCCTTCTTATATATATAGCATATGGGAGGGAGTGTAAAATCGAACAACGCAACAAAAGGACTTTGCTAGATTTTGGATGTGGGATCAAAATATAATTTAATATGAATGTTAGAAACATAGAATAGTTCTTGGTTATGGGACAAAATAAATTATGTTTAAAGTAGTGGAGTTCTTTCTGCTATCAGCCTTAAGATTTTGCGTTAGGCAACTTAATAACCTCGATTTAGTATCAAAATATGCAATTATGCATTAAAGTCACGTTATCTACCTTATTTGTTCTATCATTATCTTCCTGACAATGCCTTAGTGTCTAATGTGGCAACACCATGGGATTTGATAGTGATGAGGCAGAATCCGATTCGGCCCATTAGAGCAGGCCCAAACTCCGTTCAGCTCAACAGCAGCAGTATCAGGCCCTTCGGGAGCCTCCAGCCCATCAGCGGCCCAGCAGCCTTCGGCCCCATAAGCGGCACCGTCGCTCCCGGCCCAACAGGCTTCGGCCCGTCAGCGGCCCATCAGCCTAAGGCCCGGGAACAGCACGGCAGTCCGAGGCCCAGCAGGCTTCGGCCCATCAGCGGCCCAACCTCCTTCGGCCCGATAGTCGAGTCCGGCCCACTCCGGTGGCGGATCAGACACTATGGCGGTTTACCAGTAAGCCCAAACATAGTCCTATATCGGCTACCACCGATAACCAATCTCTATCCTCTGCTATAAATACACCGCTATTTATTGCCAAAGGTATGCAACTCTTTGCCTCCGAGACCCTTAAGGACTACGGTCCAAATAGCATTAAAGCTACTTCTTGCCTTCTGAATCGAATCATCTTCAGAAGCTAACTTGACCGTCGGAGGGGGTTCCTAAGGGCCAGAGCCCGGGACTCCTGCTGACCGGTCTTTCTTCTTCTTTCCCTCCTGCAGGAGCTCGGTTCGAATCATCGCCGACCTTCCCGAGTCGGTCTCGGCCGCCGACCTCGGATTCCTCTCCTTGGTCTCGACGCCGTGCGACGGCTGCCCTGCGACAGGAGACTCGGCCCCGCGTTCGGAAAAGAGCTTTTGGGCTCACTATCCAAGAGCAAGCCGAGTCCGAGACCCTTCCGGCCTCAGACCGTCGGCTTCGGCTTCATCGCCCGTCGACAGTACAGCCAGAAGGAGCATCATCCGCGCCGCCCCTTCGCACGCCGAAGGAGCCTCGGCCCCGACTTCCCGGAGACGAGCCTGCACCGACCGAAGCCCCCTTCGGCCTTCGGACCCTCGTCTTCGCCTCCGCCTCTTCGGCCTTCCGGATCCCCGTCGGGCCTCAGTAACACCGATCTGAACCGGCTTCGGATCCACTTCTTCGGATTCCAGCCTTGGAATCCGGTCGTGATAGATCCAGTCTACATCACGTGGCGCCGTCTGTGGGAAACAAACAATTAAGTCATGTCACAAACCCGACAATCCGGACAGGCCGAAGCAGAGACGTGGGCAGTCCCAGTGCAGTCTCTGCCTCCCGAAGGCACTTCATCCGCTCCAGCAAGCGCCACTCAACCAACCATGACAGGGTCTACTGTTGGAGACAACCGGATAGAGGAACTTCAACAGCAAATGACCGTACTGACTGCCACTGTTACTTCCTTGGCAGGCATGGTATCTGCCATGGCCCAATATATAGGGGTATTGAGTCAACTCCCCCAACCAGCACCTCCCTTTCGCCCTGTACAGAACGAGGAGCCTCGGCCAGCGTCTTCGCAGGTCTCCGTTGACGAGACCGTTTCGGTGAACGACGAGTCTTCGGCGTCACTTGCCCCTCCAGCGGCTCACCATCAACCTGCGAGTCAAGAGCTCCTGTGTGGGCGATGTCAAAGGGAGTGGATCCGAGGCAGGAAACGAGGTCCGCAGCCGCGACACTTATTACTACCTGCTCCCCCTTCCCGAATACTGACAGAGATAAAGCATATGCTCCGGCCGCCACAGCGCATGAAAACTGATCCTCGCCGAAGGGACCCCAGCAGATATTGTGATTACCATCAGGGAACCGGCCACACGACCGACGAATGCCGGCAACTTCGGGAGGAGATAGATCGCCTCGTCAGAGAGGGCCAACTGCCACTTTGACGGTAGGAACGGCCTCGACAGAGGCGCAACTCGAGGACCTCAAAGAAGTAAGGCAGCGACCAAAGAGATCCTCCTTTCCAAGGCTATGCCTCTGAAACAAGTGTTGGTAAGCGAAAGCGACCGGGGGGCTCACGAATTAGGGACCCCTTCGGACACGCGTCCCCCGTTTTATTTGAAAAACGGAGCACCTTCGGCACTTCCTGTAAATGACACCCCTCGGACTATTAGCCGGAAGGAATAAATAAAAATTTCTTTCTCGGAGAACCTGATGGTATTCTTTAAAGTCCGCAGCAACCTGATTCGGAGTGGCTCCGGCCATGCGTACCGAATCAGAGCGGCACGGATTTCTCAACAAAAGTCCGCAAATAACCCGTACCGATCGAGAAGCGGCATGGCTTTTCTAAAAAGTCCGCAGGTAATCCTGATTCGAAGGTGGTTCCGGCCACGTATACCGGATCGGGAAGCGGCAAGGTATAAGCCCGCAAATAACTCGTACCGATCGGGAAGCGGCATGGCTTTTCTAAAAAGTCCGCAGGTAATCCTGATCCGAGGGTGGCTTCGGCCACGTATACCGGATCGGGAAGCGGCAAGGTATAAGCCCGCAAATAACCCGTACCGATCGGGAAGCGGCATGGCTTTTCTAAAAAGTCCGCAGGTAATCCTGATCCGAGGGTGGCTTCGGCCACGTATACCGGATCGGGAAGCGGCAAGGTATAAGCCCGCAAATAACCCGTACCGATCGGGAAGCGGCATGGCTTTTCTAAAAAGTCCGCAGGTAATCCTGATCCGAGGGTGGCTTTGGCCACGTATACTGGATCGGGAAGCGGCAAGGTATAAGCCCGCAAATAACCCGTACCGATCGGGAAGCGGCATGGCTTTTCTAAAAAGTCCGCAGGTAATCCTGATCCGAGGGTGGCTTCGGCCACGTATACCGGATCGGGAAGCGGCAAGGTATAAGCCCGCAAATAACCCGTACCGATCGAGAAGCGGCATGGCTTTTCTAAAAAGTCCGCAGGTAATCCTGATCCGAGGGTGGCTTCGGCCACGTATACCGGATCGGGAAGCGGCAAGGTATAAGCCTGCAAATAACCCGTACCGATCGGGAAGCGGCATGGTATTCTTTCTAAGTCCGTGTAAACCGTACCGGGAGTGGCTTCGGCCATGCAAACCGTATCGGGAGCGGCATGGTATTCTTTCTAAGTCCGTGTAAACCGTACCGGGAGTGGCTTCGGCCATGCAAACCGTATCGGGAGCGGCATGGTATTCTTTCTAAGTCCGTGTAAACCGTACCGGGAGTGGCTTCGGCCATGCAAACCGTATCGGGAGCGGCATGGTATTCTTTCTAAGTCCGTGTAAACCGTACCGGGAGTGGCTTCGGCCATGCAAACCGTATCGGGAGCGGCATGGTATTCTTTCTAAGTCCGTGTAAACCGTACCGGGAGTGGCTTCGGCCATGCAAACCGTATCGGGAGCGGCATGGTATTCTTTTTAAGTCCGTGTAAACCGTATCGGGAGTGGCTTCGGCCATGCAAACCGTATCGGGAGCGGCATGGTATTCTTTCTAAGTCCGTGTAAACCGTACCGGGAGTGGCTTCGGCCATGCAAACCGTATCGGGAGCGGCATGGTATTCTTTCTAAGTCTGTGTAAACCGTATCGGGAGTGGCTTCGGCCATGCAAACCGTATCGGGAGCGGCATGATATTCTTTCTAAGTCCATGCAAACCGTATCGGGAGCAACATGGCATTCTTCCTAAGCCCGCCGATACTTTGATCCGAAGGTGGTTCCGGCCACGTATACCGGTTCGAGAAGCGGCAGGGCATATCTAAGTTCGCGCAAGCAGAAGCATGAGTGGCTTCGGCCACCCGAAATACATCAGAAACGGCAAGATGTCCCTTCGGATCATGTGGACCACGTTAGTAAAGGCCCCGGCCGAGTACTATGGCGACATTCTATCCGAACCTACATCGGGTCTCGGCCTTACAAGCTATAGCGAACGATGACAGGATCTCAGGCTTCTGAAGGGCCATATTTGGTCGATCATACACAAACACCAAGGTAAAGCCAAAAACATTCCTTATATTTACAGAAAAGGAAGTACAAAAACCGGCCATACCCTTGGCCGAGGGCTTACGACAGAAGAAGAAGCGGAAACCAGGGCAGATCCCCGCGTCATTCTTCGGCTTCGGCCTCCTCCACCTCGGCTGCGGCTTGTCCCGGAGAGGGAGAGGGAGAGGGAGAGTCGATGATCTGCACCGCTTCAGGGGCGGCAGCCTCCTCAGGGACAGCCTCCTCAGGGGCCCCCTCGGCGGGCGCAGCTTCATCATCCGGCGCAGGAGTCGAGGTCCTCTCGGCCATAAGTCCCTGCCACCAAGACAGGAGCTCCTTGGCTTCCTCACCCCTCGGTAGGGCGACCCCAGTCAGATTGACGCTCGGGCAGGCCCTCTGGGCGACAGCCAACCCGAGGTCGAAGACGGAGGAAGAAGCCAGCAGTTGAGCTTGGATGATCTCTTCGGTGAAGTCCGGGCCGGCCTTGTAATCAGCTACGGCCATGTCCGCCACCTCCTCCAGCTCCTGCTTCAGCGCCGATACCTCCTCGGCGTGTCGCCGCTTCTCCGAGGCCCGCCGGGAGTCCTTCTCTTGAATCTGGGCCTTGAGGGCCCGGATCTCGGACTGAGCCGCGGTGAGCTCCCCCTCGGCCTTCACCTTGGCCTTGGCGGAAGCACGGGCCTCAGCTGCCCTCTCCTCCAGCTGCGCCCGCGCCCGGGCACTCGCGGTTACGAGCCCATCGACTAAGGGCTCGATGTCGGGCACCACCGAAGTACCCTCGCCCGAGCCGTTTGACTCCCTCTCGGCCTCCAGGAGCTGGAGTCGGAGCTGCTCCTGATGGTGCATCAGGACGCTGCCCGTCACCGCAGCCTGCGGGCCGAAAGCAAACAATGATCAGAAAAAAAGAAAAATCAAGAGAAAGCTAAGGAAAGCTCGACTGTAGCACCTTCAAGCTCATTACCTGGACCGACAACCGAGTGCTCATCGCCGCCAGGTCGATGACCGAATGGCGCTTCAGCCCTTCAAAGGCCGAAGGGAGAGTAAGACTGCGGAGCAGACGGAGGCACGTCTGCGAGTCTTCCATACTCTCGTCCTCGTAAATCCCCGGTTCGGGGCGCCACCACTTGCGATGCGCCCGGGGCGCCTGCGACCCGGCACCTTCGTCACCGGCCCCGGCCGAAACAGCCGGAGGGGAGTCGCCCCTCGGCACCTCAGGAGACGCCAGCCTCGCGGCCCTTCGGGCCTCGGCACTCCTCCTGACCAGCGGAGCCTCCTCCGCGTCTACGGCCCTTCCAACCGGGGGCGCTTTCGACACTCGGCCGCCCCTTCGAGCGGCGAATTTGGACTTTTGCTCCCTCTCGAGAGCGGAGGCAGCAGCACGGCCCTCAGTAGAGGCCGCAGTCCTTGGGACCCTGCCTCGGGTCCTCGGAGCCCCAGCACCTCGGCCGGACCTGCCTGCCGCCTGCGGGGCCGATGCCCGGCCCAGACCGCGCTGGTCGGATATCCGATCGAAGAGGGCGTCGAGATCGGCCATTGCTGCAAGCAAGAAGAGCCCGTCAGAAACAAAACAGTGAGCAAGTACAAACTTAAAGTCGACTTACCCTCGGCCGAAACTTCATCAGCATCCTCAGCCGGAAGAGCTTCGGCCAGAGGAGCGGCAGCCCTTCCTCCGCGGCCCCGCGGAGTCTCCCCGGGAGGAAGGTAGGGGAAGGCCCGCACCGGATCGGACCGAGGATCCGGCCATACCCCGGTGTTCACCAGATGCTCCGACGCGCTGAGAAGCCCCCAGACGTTGTACGGGGCCCTCATCTGGATGTGACCCACAAGGGTGCTCTGGACTGGGGTGAGGACAGGAGGATCCGAGAGGCCTGCGGCCAGCGGCGCCCATTCAGTAGGGAAGGGCCACACGCTCTCCTCTTTCTCCGGCAGGGAGACGAAGACGAACTTCCTCTTCCAGCCATGGATAGACGAAGGCTTCCCGGAGAATACGCTTCGGCCGACCCGAGGGATGAAGCAGTACCACTCGGACTTTCCCTGCCTTTGGATTTTGAAGAGATAACGGAAGACATTGATGGAAGGGCGGATCTTTACATGAGCAAAGACGCTCAAGAAGCCGTATACGGTACGCCAAGAGTTGGGAAAAAGCTGAGACGGGGCCAGCCCGTAGAAGCTGAGAAGGTTGATGACGAAGGTGGGGAGTGGAAGACGGAAACCCGCCTCGAAGCTATCAACATAAATAGAGAAGGAACCCGGGCGGAAAGTGTTAGCCCGGGTGGCGGAGTCAGGCCGAAGGATCGTCATCCAGGAAGGGAGCTGGAAGTAAGAAACAAGGCGCATAACCTCTGCGTCCGAAAGGGCGCAGGATGCTTCCGAAGCCATGTCAGGACGACGGCGTCCCGAAGTGGAAGCCTGGCCTGGGTTCCGGACCTCTTCGGCGTACTCAGCCCCAGAAGCCTCGGCCCCGGAGGTCTCGGCCCCGGAAACCTCAGCTCCGGAAGCCTCGGACCCCTCAGTCTCGGAGACCTCGGACTCTTCAGGCATCGCGGAGGCAGGGGAATCTGAGGTGAGGGGATCTGACAGAAGAGATCTCGGAGAGTGGGAAGGAGTGTACTCCTCGTCCGAAGGAGTAATCTCACTGGAAGAACCCCGGACCATAAGGCCACGAAGGGAAGGAAGAAAGCTAGGGCTTACTCGCAGGAAGGGGGAGGAAATCTCTCCTGAACCGAGTGCGGCTTCTCAAGCCTCCCAGCTCCACCAGCGATGCGCTCCAAGGAATGGAGACCTTCCCACGGTGGCCGGCAAGCTCAGACGAAGCCTTCAGGAAGCTAGCTTTCCGCTGGAGAAGGAAGAAGAGCTTGGATGATCGCAGAGGAAACGCAAGCGCAGCAGCAGGAAGAAGAACAGTGCCCTGCTGAGGGCTTGTATTTATAGAGCCCACTCGAAGCGCCTCCCGCCGAAGCCAACGGCCGAGATCGTCCCGCTCGTCCCCTCGCTCCTCCCCGATGCCCGCCACGTGCACCGTCCTTCGGCAATGATGACGGGCCGGCTCCGGGACTTGCAGCGAAGCAATCAACGGCCGAGGGCGCTCCGACCCTTCGGCTGACCGTCCGGATACGCGCCACGTGCCCTGATCCGCGCGCTGAAGATGAGAGAGGCGGCAATCCGAGTGAAGCCTCGGGTAGAGAGCCGAGGCGATCCGCAACCCGTGAGCGGTCAGGATCCTTTTGTGTTTTCGACGGAGTGGCCGGATGCGCGACGCGTGTCCCGTACTTCTTCGCGAGGCGACGCGCCATCCCGTCCATTTAATGGAGCCTGACACGAGTCAGAGGGCTCGGCCCTTCGGCTTCTTAGCTCTGAGCCTTCGTCGCCACTCCGAGCGGGGACGAAGCAACCGCGTAGCCCTCGGCCGACCGAGGGCGCCCTCTTCCCAGTAAAAAGAGAACAGAGCTTCGGGTAAGATACCTGTTATGATATTCTTTTAGCAGCTTTGGGCTATACTCTCGCCATCTCAGAGCTGAGGAAGACAAGAGTGGGGGGCTATGTGATGAGGCAGAATCCGATTCGGCCCATTAGAGCAGGCCCAAACCCCGTTCAGCCCAACAGCAGCAGTATCAGGCCCTCCGGGAGCCTCCAGCCCATCAGCGGCCCAGCAGCCTTCGGCCCCATAAGCGGCACCGTCGCTCCCGGCCCAACAGGCTTCGGCCCGTCAGCGGCCCATTAGCCTAAGGCCCGGGAACAGCACGGCAGTCCGAGGCCCAGCAGGCTTCGGCCCATCAGCGGCCCAACCCCCTTCGGCCCGATAGCCGAGTCCGGCCCACTCCGGTGGCGGATCAGACACTATGGCGGTTTACCAGTAAGCCCAAATATAGTCCTATATCGGCTATCACCGATAACCAATCTCTATCCTATGCTATAAATACACCGCTATTTATTGCCAAAGGTATGCAACTCTTTACCTCCGAGACCCTTAAGGACTACGGTCCAAATAGCATTAAAGCTACTTCTTGCCTTCTGAATCGAATCATCTTCAGAAGCTAACTTGACCGTCGGAGGGGGTTCCTAAGGGCCAGAGCCCGGGACTCCTGCTGACCGGTCTTTCTTCTTCTTTCCCTCTTGCAGGAGCTCGGTTCGAATCATCGCCGACCTTCCCGAGTCGGTCTCGGCCGCCGACCTCGGATTCCTCTCCTTGGTCTCGACGCCGTGCGACGGCTGCCCTGCGACAGGAGACTCGGCCCCGCGTTCGGAAAAGAGCTTTTGGGCTCACTATCCAAGAGCAAGCCGAGTCCGAGACCCTTCCGGCCTCAGACCGTCGGCTTCGGCTTCATCGCCCGTCGACAGTACAGTCAGAAGGAGCATCATCCGCGCCGCCCCTTCGCACGCCGAAGGAGCCTCGGCCCCGACTTCCCGGAGACGAGCCTGCACCGACCGAAGCCCCCTTCGGCCTTCGGACCCTCGTCTTCGCCTCCGCCTCTTCGGCCTTCCGGATCCCCGTCGGGCCTCAGTAATACCGATCCGAACCGGCTTCGGATCCACTTCTTCGGGTTCCAGCCTTGGAATCCGGTCGTGACAGTCTACATCAGATAGTATATCTTTATTTCTGATTTTCTTTTTCATACTATTTTTTTTGTTTTGCATGAGAAGGAAATGATGACCAATGTTGTATTGATCAATGATAATGAGTATTTAAGCACTTTCATATCTTTATTTTTGATCATTTAGACATACGCTCAAAGTTATCTCATTTTTAGAAATTTATCTTTCTATTAAGTTATCAAAGTATTTCCAAATACAACCTAAGTCAACCTACATGTAATGAAATTAATGGAGTTCCATTTGAAGACTAGGACTTAATTGTTAGTCGCTCGTATCTTTCAAAACGCCAGCTCAAAGACCCACTTCCACAATCAATCAAATCTAAAAGCGTCTTCGGCATCCTATCTCGTAGGAGCCACTTTTGGACTTTCACACTTTTCTACTTGGAGCGTACAGCTTGAAATTTGTCTTGGATTTTGACTTTAACAGAGAAAAGATAATGAGAACAAATTTGATTTTTTTTTTTTTGAAAAATATAATACTTGTTGCACTGAAGATCATCAGTGCAACAAGTTGAGTCATCTTATAATACAAGATCCCAATGATTTACATAGACAGGTGACAAATGAATTAGATAATATGAATAGACCAGACAAACATTAAATGTAGGTATATAATCTTGATCATGACAAATATATGTAGGCATGATAAATTATATTTATCATGTTCACGAATTTTTTGTCATGTCTGAAAAATATTTGTCAAATTCATAAATTTGTATACACATATATAGATAATAATTACTTTTAGGTGTAAAAAATATTTCGTGAGCGTGACAAATACTATTTGCTATCTCCACAAAATATTTATCATACTTAAAAAACATTTATCACGTCCAAAAATATTCCTCACATCTACAATTTCTCTGTACACTTAACGAGTGGTCCCTGTTTTGTGACATAAAAGCAGCGAAAAAATTGCAACGCGCAGGTGAACCAAATAGGAAAGACAGGGGGGCAGTGACCATATGCCGTCTGATCCCACTAATTAGAGACAGTAATGCACTGCAACAGCGCATCGGCAGTGAAATAAATATTTTTGATGAAAAGAAAATTCAGTCATTTTCTTACCAATACTAGGCAAACTTTCACGCATGGGAAATGAAAAATGCTCAGAACGAGGTGAGGTGGAGCCTTCTAAGAGAATTAGACCTTTCATCTGTAGTTCCAACAGTCAACTATCGAAACCAAATCCAGGCAGTTGGGTAGTTGACCTTTTATTAACTCATTTATGGTGTGCAAATGAAAAGAAGCAGATAAATATTAAATATAAGTAAAAGATTCTGAATATGACAAATATATGTGGATATGATAAATATAATTTGTCATGCTCAAGAATTATTTGTTATATTTGAAAAATATATATTACGTTCATAATTTTATACACATATATAAGGATGATAAATATTTTTAAACATAAAAAATATTTCGTGAACGTGATAAATACTATTTGTTATGTCTATAAAATATTTGTTACTTTTACAAAATATTTATCACGTTTAAAAATTTAGAAAAATATTTATCCGACACGGTCACATCGTTAACATTTCTAGTTGGATCTTTGTTTTTTAAGTCAATATAAGAGCTGCCTTTCGTTCATTGTTCAAGCCATTCTATAGCGCGTCCTAATTAACTCTGATGAGAACATGATCACCTCCTCTCTACCCACTCGCCATCTACCATTAATGGCGGAATCCAGTTCGTATAAGTGCAAGTGAGGACGGAGTAGTGTAATTGCAAAGGAAAAGAAGAAGTTTTTCAAGAAAGTCTTTCTTGAGGAATGAGAAAAAGTTCATGTGAGGGGTCATTTTGAAAACGCCTCTCCCTGCGCTTACTGAGTTCCATAACTCATCCGCCCCTGCACTTAGGGGTTCCTGGTTCTTAATGGCGGCAGCTGCCGGCAGCCGGGCAGAGGCATGCACACGAGGGAGGGAACCGACCCTTATCACCTCATGGCCTTGCCCATGGACGGTGTGGGAATCCATCATCCACGTGTTGCAATAGAGTGCATCACCACTTCTATTCTCCTTCTCTGCAGGTAAGTCCGGGAATGAGATCTTCTCGCGACAGGTCGGCCGGTGAGCCTTGATGGGGACAGCGACCGGAGGGACCTGCAGCTGCTAAACGCCAGGCACTGCGCCGTGCAAGAGCTTTCACAGCCCCCGCATGCGATAATGGCCGAATAGACCCCTTCGTTCTTCACAGCCACTCTTACAGTAGTCCTACCAGTTCTCCTGCCTGCCTGCATCCGCATGCAGGTGGTGTTGCTATCACACCTCCGATCGAGTAAGGTGTTGTCACACATGCAATATGGAAACAAAGACACAGGTGCCATGTTTGTCACATTAACTTCTTGTTCGGTTCTGCATGCATGGTCTACTCAAAGATTTCGTGCTTCCAATATTACATGAACTCCTTGCTAGTTATAATTAACATTAGGGGGCTTTTACGTACATAATAATTAAGTACTTGTTAATCAAACGCATCCGTGGGACGAGATATCTCTGGAGCTAATTAATGGAGATCTAAAGGGTGTTTTGCTGCAAGAATTTTGTTGTTTTAACTCTCCTAAGAGATACGTGTCTTCACTATTGTCCATTGAGTGTTCAATGTGAAAAAATATACTATTCATTGAAGTGGTGAGATTAACTAGGGCTGTGTACGAGTCTTGTTTTCCTCTTAATTACACGAGTCCGTGCAAGGGAAAACAGGGGGAGTACCACCGCCATAGACACAACGTGGATGTACATATATATATATATATATATATATATATAGATGAACTTGCATGTCCATGCATTGGCATACGAACATGTATATTCTTCTTGTAACTGGATTCTTCATGTGCGTTGCGTAATTATTAGCATCGAGTCTTGCTGAATAAAGATGTATGTTGGTCAAATCACAAACATTAGGGTTTTCTAATCCATCCGTAAAACGCATCTTTGGCTAAAATATTCATGAGACTGTGGGATCAATACTGTGGGCTCTGACCATTGTGATGTCGAGCTTCCTGTGCATGAACCATCCAAATGAAAGGCGGCATCTGCATGTGGTGTAACATGGCTTGAATTTGACTGCAACCCTAGTTTTATGTGATTAGCTAGCATATTATCGACACCGCGTTTCAACGTTGCACCGGCTTCCATGGGTGCAAGTTCAGTGCACATGCGTGTAAAAAGATGTTGTTTCAGTGCCATGGACTAAAGAAATGAGAACTCCGGCCGACAGGAATCTACCTTGCACTACTAGCTACCAATTCAGTCAGTACAAACTTCGATTCTTTTGAGTGATTTACTAGCTAGTGCCTTTTTGAGATCGAACAGTATTGGGTATCAGTGAGGAATTCTAGATATCCACAGTACCGCTAGAAGCTATATGCCCTCGAGATCTGCACTTAAATGGTTACCGAGCCAATACTTGAAAGCATCTACCGTCGGTAAACTATAGATATAAAGCACCTAAGGATGAGGAAAATGATCGCCAAGCATCAGAAATATGGAAGCCAAATAGAAAATTACGTAACCTATGCTGTTCTCTATAATTTTCTTTTACTATTCAGCTGCCACATGCATGTAAGTGTATGGGGGGCTGCATGTAAGGATTTGGTTCATGAAGATATAGTAAACATGCATAAACAAGATAAAAGGTCTTCTATTCGTATGCTATAATCTATTTGACATGTGATAAAAACGGGGTGTACTGTCCCAACCCAATGGGCTCTTGTACTATACATGGTTCATGTTTTTTTCATATTTTACATCCCATCGACTGCTGTACAAGTAAGTTTCTAAAAGCATTCCTGTTATTAAGAACTAATTATTGGCGCCGGTGGTAATCATATATATGCAATTAAACAATGGAGAAGCGGTGGAGAGGAATCTATACATATTGCATTAGCCACTTGTTTTATTAGGACATTCTTTAGTGAGCACCACCATTATGAAACTTACATGGCTTCACTTTGGAACTCCAATATTACTAACAACATATATATATGTTAACGATTGAGAACCCTCTCTGTGTTCCCCATCCACTCCATTAACGAGCAGTCTAATTAATTAAACTCCAACTCTAGCATCTGAACATGTTCTCACCTTTGAATGGTTGTGACTCAACTAATACACAACTGAGAACAAAACAAATAAGATTGCCTGTCTGAACCATGGAGCAATATTGGGCCCAGACAATGGAGAGGTACATACCCTGTTGTAGACGGAAATTTATATGGGATTATATCACCATTTGCCTCGGGAGAACCTGTCTACCATTAGATGTGGTTCCGTCCTGTCACAATCCCAAGTGCTTTCTTTTTCTAGCAGCCCATAGAGAGAGCAACCCCTCATATCCGGGTCTGACGTGGATACTTCTCAAGACACTCGACGCCTAATTGACCCAGGAAAAAAAAAAAAGACACTCAACACCGTGATCGTTGTACAATTATTTAATTATAAGGTCAATTGTAGTGTTTCATTACGTATCCTGTCGTTCTTTAATAGTGTTTCATTAGATATGATCATTTAATAAATCATATTTTTTACCATTATTTGACTTTTATTTATTTGATAGAATACTTATTAGTCGTTGTCTTAGTTAACTCATCAATATCGATTTTAATATTGTCACTAATAATAGGTGGTTGGTTATGTTCTCTGTTGAATTTTCATATACGTACGTTAATAAGATATGTTGTCACTAAGTCAAAAGTTTGGCTTCTTTTTTTTTTTAGTCTCAAGACTCCTTTTCTCTTATCTCCCATTAATAACTCTCTCTTCCCACTTCGGATACTCTCAACATTTTTCCACTTTTATTTAATATTAATATTGTGGACCTAAAAAAGTAACGGTATTTTGAGAAAATTTGTAAAGGACATTAAGTTTAAGTGGTCGAGAGAAAATAGAAAGACTAACCTACTCTCGTTTAATCTCTTCTACATAATCAAAACTATTTATAGCCCTATTCTCCTTAGATTTTAGGAATAAAAGTGGAAAAATCAGAGTAAAATTGGTGTTAACAAGTGGGCTTTTGGTGTAATATTTGTAACTTTTAGAGCGTTTAAAGTTTCTCACCTAGCGTGCTGTTGATGTGTTGCATTCTCCACCACTCTCATTCCATTGCCATAATCCAATTTTGTTTAAATTCTAAAAAAACTTAATGCTTTTTCTTCAAAAACCCTAGAGATTCTAATGTTAATAGACGCATGCATAGAATGAGAGAATGTTGGATCCCTTTTTCTTATTAAGTTATTTTACACCTTCCTTACATTTTAGCTACGTTTTCTGTCACTTCACAATACAAGAAGCAAAAAAGTTATAATCAAATATGTACGATGAGAGTATATATGATAATACAAGGAATTTGAGAGTAACATAAGATATTTCCTCTGGAAAATTACAAATTAACCTCACCCAATGCCCCAAAATATTACCCGCCACATTTGATTTAATAATTCCACAAACAGTCCCCGCCGTCACGAGGGCAGAAAGAAACAGTAGAGCCAAAAGAGCGAGCGCATTTCCGTCCTGGGAGTAAAACCTTTCGCTGTTCCCGAAGACGATCCTGCTCTCTCGGCACGCCGCGCAGCCACGTGGATTTTTCTTTCTTTTTTAGTAATTTTTGCCCGTTGTTAAGCGCATCAGAGCGCCACCCCGGCTCGGCTTTCCCCGACAGGGCTTTTAATTATCCGCTTAAAATATTCCCAAGATATACGGCATAGGATTACCCCCGCGCCCCCGCTTTGTTTGTTCCAAACGCTTGTTCGTGAAGATTCCCCTTTCTGGGCACCGCCCTATTCTATTCCTCTTATATTATTGTATCCAAAAGCATCAGAATTGGGGGCCTTTCGGATTCCCAAAATACCCCGGGCTTTTCTCCCGGCAAAAGCAAAGGCAAAGGGGCGGTTGGTGGCTTCCCCCCGGTGGGCGATTTGTTTAATGGGTGTGGTTAGATGACGGAAGTGGCCCTGTTCCCGCGCGGTTCCCATACCAACCGCCCCCCCCCCCCCTAACAACGTTACTAGGATAACACCTCATCAGGCGCAAAGATTCCCGGTCAGTACGATGTGGCGTTGTGGGGGTGCTCCGCCAGGCTATGGCACAGGTTTTAAACCATGCCGGCATCAAAGTTGTCGATAGAATATAGTGCTGTTGGGGGGAGCAAGCGTCCATCCTAGAATTCCAATCTACTGTGGAAAACACAAGAAATCGAGCTATCAGTTATCATTTGCATTTAGAGATAATATATCATAAGAGTATATTAACATTTTGTGATATGTTATAGTAATTTAGGGCAAATTCTAATTTTCAATTTTAAAAAGTAAATATGTTGATAGAGAAATTAAACATAAATTAATCTAGAGCCGAACTGGATCTTTGATCAAGAGGTTTCTATTCTGCAGTATTTGGGGAGCGCACGGCGCGAGTGGTATATGCACCCTCCCTCTTTAAGTCTTACTAACTGCTGCCTGCCCACTCGGCCCGGCCGCATGGCGCAGCCGGAGACTTTTGTAGGACGGACGGAGTAAATTTCTGGGGCCCACTAGAATAATTAATATCAAGACTTGCGTTTTCTTATGTCCACGGGAGGTGACAGCGGACGGGTGATTAAACCCGCCGCGGGAAAACTAAAGATGCTTAAAAATTATACTTGCTTATTTAAACTCTCGCGATTAGAGGCGTCTAATAAGTAAGACCCCCCACGAAGGACGTTAAATAAATCGGATAGATAATCGCGTAATTTGGGCGAACACCATTTAAATTTTAGAACGCGTCAGCTCGCTGTTTTCCGCCAATAACCTAGCGAAACGTGTCAACGTGCACTTTAACCGAAAGCGACCCGGGGAACAACTCGCCGACAGCCCACGTGGTTGGGATGGCAGATTGAAAAGTGACTTGTTCTGCACCCTGGAAAGTGGGGCCCACGAACCTCCTCCAGCTCTCAGCTCGGGTCGGCTCGTTCAGGAGACGCAGCCAACGTTGGATATGGGGATCGGACGAAAGGTCGGTGACGGGGGCACAGATCGGCTCGGAGGTAGAAATGGAGCCGAGCCGGATACGGGGAAAGGAAGAACCGGCAGTGGGGCCCACCGCGCACTGCTACCGGAGTCTGTCACCTACCTACAGGGGCGAATTGCAACTGCTCGCCATTGGCGGGGGCAAGATGGTAAATATATCCATCCCGGGTCCTCCGTATAAGGTTAGAGAGCGGGAGGCGCGTTAAGTTAACCCCTCGCTGCCTTAATTAGAGGGAGAAGAAGAAGCATAAAAGGGAGGCGTAGACCGGAGCAGAGGCGAGAGAAGGGGAAGCAGAAGCGGGGACTGGGAACCATCAAACCCTAGCGCGAGATCGTCTGAGGAGAAGGTGGAGATGGCATCGGAGGCGGCGAACGGGTCGCCGGAGTCGGAGGTCTCGGGACTGGACTTTGAGGAGACAGAGCTCAAGCTGGCGCCGCCGGGGGGCGGGTCGAGAGGCGTTGCCGCGGCGGAGGGAGAGAGGAAGCGAGGCTTCGCGGAGACCGTCGATCTGACACTCGGCGGAGGCTCCGGCGCCCCGCGGAGCGGCGAGCGCGTAGATGCGACGGCGGATTCGGCGGAATCCAAGTCCTCCGGCGCCGTGAAGCCCCCTGCCAAGTGAGTACGAGATCTCGTTCTCTGCGCTGCATTTTTGGCGCCATCTAAATCGTCTTGATGACGGGGATGCGGTTTTGGATGATGCATAGATCAGATCCATCTGTTGGATAATATCTCTGATCTTGATTTCTTCTGGTTTTTTTTCTTGGGGGTGCGGCGATCCAGGGCGCAGGTGGTGGGGTGGCCGCCAGTGAGGTCATTCCGGAGGAACGCCATGAAGAGCTGCACCTACGTGAAGGTGGCCGTCGACGGTGCGCCCTATCTGCGCAAGGTAGACCTCGAGCTGTACAGCGGCTATCAGCAGCTGCTGGCCGCCCTGGAGGAGATGTTCTCCTGCTTCACCGTCCGTATGTCCTGCCCACATGTGACCGTGTTGATTGGTTCGAATCTTTCTCGCTTGGGATGGTAGTTCTGAATGCGCATCTCTGTCAAATCTGGTGCAGGTGGTAATTATCCCAACGAGGTGAGCCTGGTGGACACCGTGAACGGAACGGAGTACGTGCCGACATACGAGGACAAGGACGGTGACTGGATGCTCGTCGGCGACGTCCCTTGGAAGTAAGGCCTTCTTCGATACCCCCCACACCACCCCTTCTGGCCCCTTTACATTATTGCTAGTTAATACGTTGCATCAGTAGAGCAAAAATTTTATTTTTAGTAGCATGACCAAGTAATCAGGGGAATATGTAAGGAGAGTGCTTCTCGCTAATTATTCCGTCCTTAAGCCGGCCTATTGGGCATGCATTGCTGGCTCCAGTGCGTCCTGTTGGCTGGGTGATTTCGGGATTTATCGGAACAGACGAAGAAATGGACAAAGTGACATAGGGAAAATTGACAACTTCGGTGATGGTCGCCAGTAACGACGTATGTATTGTTTGATGTGCTAAAAATAATGTTTAACACCATTCTTTTGGTGTTTAACGTCTGGTGTGTTGCAAACGCTTGTGTTTAAAATAAGATCAATCCATGTGCCACACCTAGTGTTCTAGTTTTAGTTTCAATCTAAAGCCACGTTAATCCGACTTCAAGAATTTTAAACTGCTGATTTTAAAATCGGACGACTACAATATTTTACAGCAAACAAACGGCACCATAATGGGTGAATGTTAGTAGATATTCTAGTAGATTTTGAAGGAAAAAATTAAATGTAAATTTGGATGCTTAAAAATGGCTAAACAGAAGGTATAAATTTTGGGATCTTATGTCTTTTGCTTAGTTGTGCACTCATCTCGTGCTGGTATTCTGATACAAGTTCTTGCTTCAGCGTTTATTTGGTGTGCTGTAAGTCTATAACGTTCTTAATTACCTTAGAAGGGTGGTTTTGTTGCTTCTGGAGTGCCATAAATTGTTCTATGGTGCCTTCCTTATGTTTGGAGTGCCGCAGATTGTTGGGTTTCAAGATTGGTCAACTGACTCCACTCATGTGACGCTCATTCTATCTGATTCTGGCTTTCAGTCCAAACTTTCGAAAATCAAAGCCGAGCTTTAAAATCCATGATTTTTTCTTTGCCAATCAGTGATTTCAAATTTGATACTTTTTGGTGTTTTACATCAAACCATACGGCCCCTTCACGAGTGGTATCTGATCTTATGTTTTCTTGCCTGCAGAATGTTCATTGAGTCATGCAAGCGTCTTCGATTGATGAAAAGTACTGAGGCCGTCAATTTAGGTAAAATTCTGTGTTCTTTAATGAAGTCATTTGGTGACGATTTGTTTTATTCAGTTTCAGGTGAATCGAGGAGTAAACTTGCATGTCATGTTAGGACTCTTTTTGTGATTGGGTTGAAATTACCATGGATCTATATTTATATGTATACCAGAACACTAGTCTATTGCATGAATCCAAATAAAAAAGGCCTATTGCGGGTCAACTTACTGATGTCCTCTCCTGTTTGGTGATAAAGAATTTTTCTTTCAAGTCTACGAGAAGCCAATCCGTCAAAAGTCTCTATCAGTAAAATGGGTTGCCAACTTATTTGGAACTTTTAACGACCAGAGGAACATGACAGTTTGAGATTTTTCCTTTTTTTAATCTTGAATAGAATTAATGAGTTTTGTTGTTTGTTGAAAAAGCAATTCCTCCGGATCGTTTTATGGCTTGTATCTTTGCCACCTTGGCAAGAAAAGACTGCAACATGTCTACCCGAATGGCACCCTAAAAGGAAAAACATGGTTAGCCTAATAGAACTGTGTTGTCTGAATCAGAGATTATTTTATATCTTTCTGAAACATCGATTGTTAAATGTAATGCATTAATGTGATTTGGGTTTGGTTTTTGCCTTCAACAACTAGTAACTCAAAAATAAGAGCTTTAAAGATGGCATTCAATGTTGTTCAAGGGCATAGGCAACTCAAAAGGGACCTTTTTCTCCCTTCCTGATGTCTGTTAGGGTGTGGCCGTTTTTAAGACATTTCAGGTGATGGTGGTTCGCTTTTCTTATCACATTTACTTATATATGGTGTGCAATTTTCTTTATGCAGCTCCAAGGACACCACAGAGATCCATCAACGTGAAGTGATGTGAAAGATGCTTCAGCTCCTATAATGTACAGGGATTGTTTTGCTCTTCGTTTTTGTTTCCTTGAGCGTTGACTGAGGGTCTTGAAGAGTAGAAATAATGGATGTTGTTTCTGTTAGTCACAGTGATGTTTGTCGTTTGTTTGTGAACATTTGAATATACTGTCAGAAGATTACAGTCTCTGTTTTTGTTAAATAAGAGCAAAACATACTACCTGGAACAAATTTTGTTCTCATTTTTCTTGAACTCGGCTAAAAAAGAGGCTAGACATATGTTACCCTGCATATGGACATGAAAGCAGCGCCACACCAATACCGTGGAGAAATTGCAAAAGCGCTAGATTAATACCCTGCTTAAAATTATGGCCCCAGGCCAAAACTGCTATGAGCGTCAGGTTCACCTAAATGAGTGCTAGTGAAGGGCGGGTACGTTTGACAAAATAGAAAGTATGTTTAGACCTTAATTCCTGCGTTTGGTAACGAAAGTTTTAAATATTTCCGAAACAACGTCAAGATAAAAGGTTGATAAATGTCTAAAAAATGGCTAATAGTCTTGGGATTCAAATGACCCTTCAGTTTTAACACTGGTTCGACTTTTTGTAATATCCTGATCTCCACATAGATGGATGACTTGGTGTACAAATTTTTTAGCCCCGAATTTAGATTATTCATGTACCAAGTTTCTTTAAATATGAGAGAATCAATAAGTTCTCTCAGTATAGTTATGTTCCAAGACCAGCCTTAGAGAATGTACGATGAGATTTTTAACTCAGAAGCAAGTTTTAACTTCTTATACTAAATGAGCTGTCAACTGTTTTGGGTAACTATGCAATGTAAGAAATTGGATCTCGCAGCGGAATAAAACTTTAAAACCAATTTTTTGTCTGGATCTGTGTTTTGATTTGACGAAACATACAAGAACGAAAAAAAAGATCTATCTTTTCATCTTGCAGAAATTTAGCGTCTTCCACGTTCAATGCAGAAAATTCTTCGGATCACAGAAGTCACGCAAACGTTCGGTTTCTAGTGGTATCCACATGAACAGATCGAAGATAGGATCTCTACCTCACTGTCGATCGTCTCTCCTCGACGGGGAGAGTAGATTTCACCCAGAGAGGCGGCCAGATTGAGAGAGAAGAAAGTGGGAGGCAGTTAGGAATCTGGTGCTTGGCCTATAGTTTCCTCAAAGTTTCATATTCATAGAAAATTATTTTTTATTTTATCCATAAAAATCTTATTTTTATGTTTATATCCCTACCTTTAATCTGTTCTTTTTCATGTGACCCTCTAGGTCCAATATTGAGCTGACAGTGAGCGCATTAAATATTAAATTTGTTAATATTTATGATTAATTAAATCCTTAATTTTAATCTATTATCGTGTAATTAAATACCACTTATTTGATTATCCGATAATCAAATAATGCGATAATTGTCCGTTAACTCTTAACTGAACCATAGCTCTCAAATCATGGTTGGCACCAAGCAACGCACCATGACTCCCAGACGATACACGGGATTTGCAATTCAATTGGAACCTTTCAGTCCACAGTCGTGCAACTATAATTTTTTTACTCATGCAATGTCCCTGATCACTTTCAGAGTATGGTTGTATTGTCAAACTCTCATAAGTGATCTGATAGTCTCACACTCAAATAGTTAAATCAGAAATTTGCATCCATACCAATTCATGTGATGGGAATGCGTAGCGAGAAAATGAGTTCTCTTCCGCCAATAGCACTAAACATCCCTCGCCTACTCCTTCCTAGTAAGACCTTCATCTTTTGCACATGCTAAGCAATCTAATGAATGTTCCACTGCAAAGGAATCTCTTATCTCTCGCTTCCCTTTGCCCCTAAAGTATAGAAGGACAAGAAAGAGATTATTGGTTTTCTTTCTCCCGCTTCCTCATTTGCGCTTGTCAAGCCAACTTTGCTTTTTGGGAGGGTCTGAGGGAGTTGAAGTGGACATTTCGAAATGATAGTATCAAAGATATATAGATATATACACGGTAACGGTTATCCTAGACTACGTTCCAAAAAAAGTGGCCTACGTGAAAGAAAGGGTGGACGCTCTCGGCTCGGAGATAAGCACTCTCGTGTTTTAACCCCACATGACTTTGACAGTTATGGGGCATTGTGTCCTTATAGCCTCTACGAATTGCAAGTAAACTCAACTTTAGCTGTTTGAAATAGCAATCCATTTCGGAGCTGTAGTAGCATCACTTGCTCTGTCAGCTTTTCTCGAAGATTTTGAACTGTCAAGAGATGGGTTAACTTACCTCTTTTACGTTATTTCAAGATGAGAGAATTGGGATTTGAATAGTTCTCTTGCCCTTGCTTTCTTTTTTGAATGAATTGGACGAAGAAATGTTGTCTACACAATTGCCTTTGCACATATCACAATGCACCTGAAAACCTACTATCTTAGGCCCATTGAATGAGTCTATAAGACAGGTATCAAAGTTCACTGATCTGCAGTGAGGTATCATAATCATTTGGAAACTCGCTAGCAGATCAGTTCAATAAATTCATTCTTTAATAAGTACCTACACACTCATCTCAGTGTCTCCACACAAGTGACCATAAGATCAGTCACCCTCATCATATGAGCAAGCAAAGTGTGTAGTAATATGTCCGGATATTTGATGTCCGATCTTATAAATCCTATGACTGAAAATAACTTAGGAATTGTGGTTAAGAATATTAGTCTCATTATAATCTAAATATTCCCCGCATAGCTCCAAAGACTTTATTATGTGCAACAAGTTAAACACCAATCAACATAATAAATTAATTTCTATTTATAAATGAATAAGAATGTACATAAATATCATGGGAATGGTTTTAAGGACACCTATATCTAACATACAAGTCATACTTTATTCAGTGATCTTAGTTTTGCCCTAATTTAGAAGACTCCAATTTATAGTTTTTTGTTGGAGTCTAAAAACATAACTAAAGAACCTTGTGAATGACTTTTCAAGTCTAAATTTTTTTCCTTCAATCTAACTGAGTGAGTATAAAAGTACTTCTATATAAGAGTTGGGTCAAAAATGACCTTACACTAGTTACTTTGAAGGGCATAGGTGACATTTATCTAATAAAAAGTTCTCAACTAAAAGTTCCTATACTAGAAAAATGGGTTGTAGGAAAGAAATTGAATCAGCGCTAGCAAAAATTCATGGAATCAACTATCTCCCATTATTTTTTCTTAGTGAAGGTAAATCAAAAGTAACTTTCGAAGTAAAATCCAACAAAGCTTGTCATTAAAATCTTAGAATGCAGCTCAAGGGGATGTGTTTTTGGAGGTCCTCGTATTGTCCTCTGCCTGAATGGGGAAATGACTTAACCCTCAAGTCCAATTTAATTACCATTCGCTATGATAGTTGATTTAGATTGTGTATTACGGTTGTTACGCCTTTGATCCTATTCAGTCTTCTGAACTCACTTCGGATTCAAGTCATGTAACTATGCAACCAAATAACAAATAAATCTAATATGAATGATGAGAGAGAAATAACTAAGCAATATAGAATGTTAATTACCATCAAGTATTCAATTTTCACTGTCAATATCATAATCTAACTAATTATATCATCAATACTAAGATCATTAAATATCCAACAAAAATAAAATTACTCAACTTACTAAAGGAATGAAAAAGTACATGTAACTATGAAACCAAATAACACATAAATCTAACATGAATGATGAGAGACAAATAGCCAAGCAATATAGAATGTCAATTACCATCAAGTATTCAATTTTCATTGTCAATATCATAATGCAACTAATTATATCATCAATATTAGGATCATCAAATATCTAACAAAAGTAAAATTACTCAACTTACTAAAGAAATAAAAAAGTACATGTATCATTAAAATCAATACTATAATAATCTACATAACATAAAATCAAATCTAAGCTAGATTACTTCCTGTAGTAGTCTAAATCAAAATCTCAAGGCAAGTTCTCCTTTAGTCCTAACTCCTCTTCCTTAGACTGAAAATGTTAAAAGGTTTCGTAAGTACAATAACTTAGTAGACAATCAAACTCACCAAATGCTAACAATATAATAGTTGAAAAGTGATGATAACTAAGTATCATTCACAGTTCTACATATATCTCAAATAAGAACATGATACAAAAATATGGTCAAATATAAATTTATCAAATTAGATGTATTTTTTTAATAATTATGAACAGATCGACTAGTCATATGACATATATGGCATAATCAAGTTCATATCAAATCCTACTAACTATGACCAAAACGTATCACATATCAAACAAAGCATATCAAATTGTCAAGTTGTCAGGAGGTTAAGTATCGTCGTCTCCTAAGCATATCAAATATCAGATAACAAATACCATGACATAATAACTTATCAAAATCAAATTCCTATCATGGATCATAAGGTTAATACATATTCATATGATTTTAAAGGAATAACTAAACAGAATAGGCATAGATCTCAACTCAAATGACATAACTAAGTAGAAAATTTTAGACTGTGTCAAACAGATCAAATCAAATCATAACAGATATACACCCAAATTACAACATAAGGAGTTAAACAAAACAAATACCAAAACATTTAGAAAAATGATACAAAGATCTTGGTTACTGCACAGAATCAGAGAGTCGAAGTCCTACCCAACTATAAACTACCAGGGCGTTACACATTGTCATCCCATAGCTTAGCTAACCGAAAATCAAGATTCTACCAATTTATCCTTAGATTCAAACAAAATACCATATCCAATATAGATACTTATAATTGAATCGAGGCACAAAATCTTCTTAAAATGACAATGTCCAAATATGGTCACAAAATTATGGCACAATCAGATAACAAAGAGTAAATGATGAGTATATATCTGAAAATTAATTTCTCAAAATGCTACATACATATAGATTTCAAAATAAACTTTTTTACATACAAATTACCCATTTATAGAGTTAAATAGGTCATATATGTGTAAAATCAGAGAAAAAATAGTTCTAACATGTTACTAGATATAAAAGTAAGCTACTAGAATTTTTTCAGAATTTTTAGAATAATAAACATAATTTTCAGACATTAAACGTATTTTTTAAGGTTAAAAATTGAATAACTAGGTCCAAAAAAAGCGAACAAATGCAAAAATTGACCAAAGTTGGTGAACATATCAAATTGGTCAAATGAACCATGTGGGCAAAATTCATGCAATTTGGACATCAAATGAGTGACATAGAGCATCAAGTAGAATATGACAAACTTGCGTGGATTTTGTTTCAATGAATAAATAGCAGAATAATCAGAAATAAACTTTTAAAATTTATAAAATTCTGCAGGCATGTAAAGTTCATCAAAAGAAAGCTATGATCAAAATTTCAGATTAAAAAGACGTCGGATGAAAGAGACATTATTATTCAAAGTTCTTTCAGATTTTTAAACTGAAATTTCAGGAATAACATACTGCAGACTTTACCGCCTTCCAAAATTCTAGACGACAAAGTTTACTGCCTTCTAGTCTAGACAGTGGACTTTACCACCTTCCGGAAATTATAGATGGCAGACCTTACTGCCATCCATAATCATGGACAGCAAACTTGATTGTCTTCCATAATCCTAGAAGGTAAATTTGACCGCCTTCTGCTGGGTTTTTCAGATAAATCTAAGAAATTTGAATTTTCACATATAATTTAAAGATCTAATCTATGTTTTCGATCAAAGAACATGATTTGAGAAAATACTTTTGACTATTTTGAAATATAAATATTCTTTTTTCATGTTAATATAAAATATTTTATTTAATGGATTATCATTGATGTAGCCGAAGCTATCACGACCGGATTCCGAAGTTGGAATTCGAAGTTTTGGATCCGGAGCTGGGTCGGATCGGTGCAAGAGGCCCGACAGGGATCCGAAAGGCGACGGACGCAGAGACGCGGTCGCGGCCGAGAGTTGCTCGCTCGGAGGTAGGCTTGTCCCCGGAAGGCGGGGCCGAGGTTCCTCCGGCTGACGGGCGGGCAGCGCGGAACCGAGTCTCCCTCGGTCGAAGGGGCAGCCGGCGCGCGGCGTCGAGACCGGGGGGAGAAGTCCGAGGTCGGCGGCCGAGACCGACTCGGGGAGGTCGGCGACGATTCGAACCGAGTCCCTGCAGGAAGGAAAGAAGAAGAAACCGGTCAGTAGGAGTCCCGGGTTTCGGCCCTTAGGAACCCCCTCCGACGGTTAAGTTAGCTTCTGAAGATGATTCGATTCAGAAGGGAAAGAGTAGCTTTTATGCTATTTGGACTATAGTCCTTGAGGGTCACGGAGACATACCTTTGGCAATAAATAGCGGTGTATTTGTAGTGAAGGATAGAGGATGGTTAACGGTGACAGCCGATATAGGACTATGTTCCGGGCTTACTGGTAAACCGTTATAGTGCCTAATCCTCCACCGGAGTGGGCCGAACACGGCTGTTGGGCCGAAGGGGGTTGGGCCGCTGATGGGCCGAAGCCTGCTGGGCCGAGGGCTACTGTGCCGCTTACGGGCCGAAGGCTGTTGGGCCGCTGATGGGCCGAAGCCTACTGGGCCGAGGGTTACTGTGCCGCTTACGGGCCGAAGGCTGTTGGGCCGCTGATGGGCCGAAGGCTTCCTGAAGGCCTTCTATTGCTGCTGCTGGGCTGAACCGAGGTTGGGCTTGTTTTAATGGGCCGAATCGGATTCTGCCTCATCACATAGCCCCCCACTCTTGTCTTCCTCAGTTATGAGATGGTGAGAGTATAGCCCGAAGCCTTTTCTGAGAAATAACGTAACATGTGTTTTATCCGAGGCTTTCTATTCTCTTTTTTTAAGAAGAGGATGCCCTCGGTCGGCCGAGGGTCAGCAGTCACTTATCCGTCTTCATTCGGGATGTAGCGACGAAGGCCTTTACCTCTGAGGGCGAAGGGCCGAGTCTTCTGACATGTGTCAGGCTCAATTAAATGGACGGGACGGGCGTCGCTTTTTCCGTCAGAACGGTCGCTTCGCGAAGAAGCACAGGACACGCGTCGCGCATCCGGTCGCTCCGTTAAAAGCACAAAAGGATCCTGGCCGCTCGGGGGTCGCGGGTCACCTCGGCTCTCTGCCCGAGGTTCCACTCGGATTGCCGCCTCTTCCTTCCTCGGCACGCGGATCGGAACACGTGGCGGGCATCCGAGTGATCACCCGAAGGGTTGGAGCGCTCTCGGCCGTTGATTATTCTGCTTCAATTCCCGGAGTCTGCCCGTCATCATTACCGAAAGACGGTATACGTGGCGCGCATCCGAGAGAAGCGGCGAGACGAAAGGAAAGATCTCGGCCGTTGGCTTCGGCGGGAAGGGTTTCGAACAGCGCCTATAAATAGGAACCCCTCGCAGGGCACTGTTCTTCTTCCTGCGCTTGCGTTCCCCTGCAATCATCCGAGCTCTTCTTCTTCTCCGGCGAAAGGCTAGCCCTCTGGAGGTGTTTCCGAGCTCGCCGGCTATCGCAGGAAGATCTCCATCGCCCGGAGCTGTTGCTGGGGGAGTTGCTTTGGCTTGAGAGGCTGCGTCTGATCGAGGAGAGATCTTTTTCCCTTTGAGGGTAAGCCTCAATCTCCTTTCTTCATCACCGTGACCTCATGCCCCGCAGTCCTTCTTCGAGCGAGATTACCCCTTCAGACGAGGAGTATACTCCGTCTCAGTCCCCCAAGTCTCCTTTGTCATCTCCTCTTTCTTTGGACTCCCTTGTTTCTGCCATGGCAGAAGAGGCCGAGGCCTCCGGTGCCGAAGGGTCCGAGGAGGTTCATACCCCGGGCCAGGCTTCCTCCTCGGGACGTTGTCGTCCCGAGACTGCTTCGGAAGCAGCCTGCGCCCTCTCGGATGACGGGGTCAGTTACCTTGCTTCTTACTACCAACTCCCTTCCTGGATGACCCCCTATCGGCCTAGTTCGAATACCAGGGCCAACACTCCTCGCCCGGGTAGTTTTTCTATTTACGAAGAAAGCTTCCGGGCGGGCTTTCGTCTTCCTCTCTCCACCTTCGTCATCAACCTTCTCTGCTTCTACGGGCTCGCCCCGTCTCAATTCTTTCCTAATTCTTGGCGCACAGTCTATGCCTTCTTGGCTGTGTTTGCCCATGCACAGATCATGCCCTCGGTCAACATCTTCCGCTACCTCTTCAAAATTCAAAGGCAGGGGAGATCCGAGTGGTATAGCTTTGTCCCCCGTCTCGGCCGAGGCATCTTCTCCGGGAAGCCTTCGTCCATTCACGGCTGGAAGAGGAATTTCATTCTAGTTTCTCTTCCGGAGAATGAGAGGAGCGTGTGGTCCTTTCCTATCAAGTGGGCACCGCTGGCCGCAGGCCTTTCCGATCCTCCCACCCTCAATTCCGTCCAGCGCACTATCGTGGGCCATATTGAAGCCGCGGCTCCGTATGATATTTCGGAGCTTTTCAGCAAGCCGGAGCTGCTTGTGGGTGTCGGAGCATTGCCGGACCCGACAAGGGATCCGGAGCGGGCTTTCCCTTACCTTCCTCCCGAGGAGACTTCACGGGGGATCGAAGGAAGTGGCGGGGCCGCTCCTCCGACCGCCGAGGTTGCTGAAGCTTCGGCCAAGGGTAAGCCGGTCTTGAGTTGTAACCTTTGTGTGTTATTATCATCTAACACTTCTTCTCCTGTTTGTAGCAATGTCTGGGATCCAGGGCCTTCTTAGCCGGATAGCCCAGCAGCGCGGCCAACTCCAGCCATCTCGCCCGCAGGCGGCAGGAGGGTCTGGACGAGGTACCGTGGCCCCGAGCGTCCGAGCCGGGATCACGATGACGACGGCTTCCTCCGAGGGCCGTGCTGCTGCTGCCGCTCTAGAGAGGGAGCGGAAATGCAAGTCGGCTGCCCGAAGGGGCGGTCGTCTGTCTAAGCGGAGCCGGGCGGAGGAGCCTGACGAGGCAGAGCCCCCCCCCCCCCCCCCCCCCCCCCCTGGTTAGGAGATCCGCCGTGGCCCAAAGGGCCCCGAGGCCGTCGTCCCCTGAAGCGCCGAGGGGCGACTCTCCCCCGGCCGCGATGGCGGGGGCGGAGGAGCAGGAAGGCGCTGGGCCGCAGGCGCCTCTCGTGCGAGAACGCGAGCTATGGGTCCCCGACTTGGGGATCTATAGGGATGAGAGTGTGGAGGACTCGCAGACGTGGCTGCGTCTGCTCCGAGGCCTAACTCTCCCGTCGGCCCTGGAGGAGCTGAAGGGCCACTCGGCCACTGAACTGGCGATGATAAGCGCCCGATTGGCGGTCCAGGTAAGAAGCTTCTGTGTGCTTCAATCTAGCATTTCCCTTAGATTGTTTCGGATTTGCTGATCCTTATCCGCTTTCGGCTGTAGGCTGCGGTCACGGGTAGCGTCCTGATCCATCGTCAGGCGCACCTCCGGGATCAACTCCTGGAGGTCGAGAGGGCGTCGACATCGGCGGGCTCGGGCGAGGGTCCCTCGGCGGGACGCGACTTCGAGTCTGGCGTCGACTGGCTCTTAGCTGCGAACGCCCGACTGCGGGCTCAGCTGGAGGAGCAGGCAGCGGCGGCCCGCGCTTCTTCCGAGGCCAAGGCGAAGGCCGAGCGGGAGAAGGAGAAGGTCGAGCCGGAGCTGGCGGCTGTCCGAGTCGAGAATCAGGCCCTTAAGGCCGAGATCCAGGACAAGGACGCCCGGCGGGCTTCGGATAGCCGTCGCCATGCCGAGGAGCTGTCGGCCCTGAAGCTGGAGTTGGAAGCTCAGGCCGAGGAGGCTGTCGACTCGGCTGTGGCCGAGTATAAGGCGAGCCCAGAATTCGCCGAGGAGATAATCCAGGCGCAACTTCTGGCGGCCTCCTCGGTCTTCACCATCGGGCTGGCAGCCGCCCATAAGGCTTGCCCAACCGTGGACCTATCCGGGATTGCCCTGCCGGCGGACGAGGAAGGCGAAGAGCTCCTGTCCTGGTGGAAAGGGCTTGCGGCTGAGAGGGCCTCGGCCTCGGTGGAAGGCGATGAGGTCGCTCTAGCCGAGGAGACCCCTGTCGAAGCCGCCCTGTCCGAAGCCGTGCAGATAGTCGATTCTCCCTCCCCATCTCCTGGCCGGAGCCCAGTTGATGTGGATGTGGGAGATACCGAGGGATGATACGGGGGCCGGTCCTGGTTTTTATTTTTCTTCTTTTGTAAGCCTGCGGCCAGGTGGATGGCCGATTTTGTACTTCCTCTGCTGTGAATATAGGAAGTATTTTTTGGCTTTACCTTTGTGTTGTGAACGAACGACCGAATCTGGTTCTTCATGAATCCGAGACCTTGTCGTCGTTTTAGTTGCAGCTCGCAAGGCCGAGACCCGATGTAGGTTCGGGTATGAAGTCGACAAAGTGTAGCCACCGAAAGTATACGCGGCCGGGGCTTTTACTAACGTGGTTCATACGGTCCGAAGGGATATCCTGCCGCTCCCGACGCAGTTTTCGTGGCCGAAGCCACTCCCGGTTCGGTTTACACGGACTTAAAAGATATACCTTGCCGCTTCCCGATCCGATATATATGGTCGGAGCCACCCTCGGATCAGGTTATCCGCGGGCTTTAGAAAACCATGCCGCTTCCCGATTGGCACGGGTTGTTTGCGGACTTATAAATATACCGTGCTGCTTCCCGATCCGGTATACATGGCCGAAGCCACTCTCGGTTCAGGTTACCTGCGGGCTTAGGAAACCATGCCGCTTCCCAATCGGTACGGGTTACTTGCGGACTTATAAATATACCGTGCCGCTTCCCAATCCGGTATACATGGCCGAAGCCACTCTCGGTTCAGGTTACCTGCGGGCTTAGGAAACTATGCCGCTTCCCGATCGGTACGGGTTACTCGCGGACTTATAAATATACCGTGCCGCTTCTCGATCCGGTATATATGGCCGGAGCCACCCTCGGACCGGGTTACCTGCGGGCTTAGGAAACCATACCGCTTCCCGATCGGTACGGGTTACTCGCGGACTTATAAATATACCGTGCCTCTTCCCGATCCGGTATATATGGCCGGAGCCACCCTCGGATCGGGTTACCTGCGGGCTTAGAAAACCATGCCGCTTCCCGATCGGTACGGGTTACTCGCGGACTTATAAATATACCGTGCCGCTTCCCGATCCGGTATATATGGCCGGAGCCACCCTCGGATCGGGTTACCTGCGGGCTTAGGAAACCATGCCGCTTCCCGATCGATACGGGTTACTTGCGGACTTATAAATATACCGTGCCGCTTCCCGATCCGGTATACATGGCCGAAGCCACTCTCAGTTCAGGTTACCTGCGGGCTTAGGAAACCATGCCGCTTCCCGATCGGTACGGGTTACTCACGGACTTATAAATATACCGTGCCGCTTCCCGATCCGGTATATATGGCCGGAGCCACCCTCGGATCGGGTTACCTGCGGGCTTAGAAAACCATGCCGCTTCCCGATCGGTACGGGTTACTCGCGGACTTATAAATATACCGTGCCGCTTCCCGATCCAGTATATATGGCCGGAGCCACCCTCGGATCGGGTTACCTGCGGGCTTAGAAGAGAATCATGCCGCTCCCGATACGGTTTGCATGGTCGAAGCCACTCCCGGTACGGTTTACACGGGCTTAGAGATATACCTTGGTTTTCTGAAAAAGAAACCTTTATTCATGCCTTCCAGCTAAAATCTGGGAGAAGTGGTTTACATGAAATAACGCCGAAGGCGTTCCACATTCCAGGTGCGAGGGAGAGGTTGCCCCGAAAGGGTCTCCAACCGATAAGCCCCTCGTCTGATTACCTCCTTTACCCGATATGACCCCTCTCAGTTGGGGGCAAGCTTTCCTGCGGCTTCGGCTGGCTTAGATGCATGAGCGTTTCTTAACACGAGGCTCCCGATTTCAAAGCTTCGGGGCTTCACTCGAGTGTTGTGGTACCTGGCCATGCGCTGCTGATAAGCCGCCAGTCGAATACGAGCCTTGTCTCGGGTTTCTTTGATGAGGTCGAGATGGTCCTTCAATACCTCTTCGTTGGCCTTCGGATCGTAAGTAATGACTCTTGGAGAGGGAAGGCTGATTTCTACAGGAATAACGGCTTCTATCCCATAAGCCATGTGAAATGGAGTTTCGCCGGTAGGGGTTCGGCTTGTAGTCCGATATGCCTAAAGAACACTTGGTAGCTCCTCTACCCACCGGCCTTTGGCTTCGCCGAGGCGGGTTTTTAGTCCCTGCAACAGGCTTCGGTTGGTAACCTCGACCTGACCGTTTGCCCGAGGGTGTGCTACCGAAGTGAACTTATGAAGGATGCAGAAGCTGGCGCAGTTATCGCTGAACCGACGGCTATCGAACTGCTTGCCGTTGTCCGAAATGATGGCCCGGGGGATGTCGAACCGACAGATGATGGACTTCCATATGAAGTTCCAAGCATTGCCATCGGTTATTGACGCGAGAGGTTCGGCTTCTATCCACTTGGTAAAATAGTCTATTGCCACGATGAGGAATTTCCTTTGGCCGGTGGCGATGGGAAAAGGCCCCAGGAGGTCCATTCCCCATTGAGCGAAAGGCCAGGGGTCGGATAAGGGGGTCAGAAGGGTGGTTGACTGGTGGATGAGGGAGCTGAACCTCTGGCACTGATCACAACGCCGTACGAGGGCTAAAGCGTCCTCTCGGAGTGTCGGCCACCAGTATCCTTGCCTCAGAAGCTTATGTGTAAGGATCGAGACTTTCGGATCCGGTTTTCGGATCGGACCCGGTAGTTCTAGCCCTTGTGAGGGGCGGGGGTTCTGAGTCGAATCGCGTCAGGACCTCGAGACGCGTTTTGAACGGCGTCCACCGTGGCAGACGCGTTTCAGGTTCTGCCACGTGGGTGCCACGTGGGCTGGCCTTGGGCCGCGTGTGTACGGCCCTGTCTTGTCGTCTGAACGGCGTCCGCGTGGGACGACGCCTTTTAGACTGCGACTCTGGGTGTGTCAGAGTACGGCCCTGACAAGTTGTCTGAATGGCGTCTGTGTGGGACGACGCGTTTCAGAATCTTGTCAGAGCGGCTGTCATGTCACCTGATAGGCGTCCGTGCATGTCGACGCGTTTTAGCCAGTTTCTGGTTAACCCCGCGAGCCCTCCTTCTTTCCCTCATTTTTCTCCTACTCTCCTTCTCTCCTTCTCCTCCGGCGACGGCGGCGACCCCCTCCTCCTCCCTCTTTTTCTCACACCATTTCGCCTCTCCCTCCTCTACCTGGCTCCTACCCCTACCACCTTCACTTCCACTGCGGCGTTCTACTCTCCGGACGGCGGCCGACGTCACGGTGGGGCTAGGACGACCTCGGCGGTACCGGCGGCGGCGTGGGGCGAGACAGGCGGACGGCTTGAAGCTCGGAGGCGTTCGAGTGTCCGGTAGGGTGACGGTTCCCACGGCTTTGTGTTTAAACCATGTTTTTCCCCGTTTATGCATGTTGTGGATCCTTGGTTTTGGGGGGTAGAATGAGCATGTTTAGGAGTTCTTTTGATGATATGGGGGATTTGCTATGATTGAGATTTCCTATGGATTGTGTGCCCCTCTTTCTTCTCCGTTTTTGGGTATTTTGGGGCTGTTTGGGTTGAAAAGGGGAGCCCTCGGGCTCATGGCAACTCTGGTTCCTGGGGTTGAAAGACGTCGTGCATGGACGACGCCTTTTCAAAGGGCGTCGGGCCATCACGACGCCTTTTAGACAGGAATCGCCTGACTGAGAGTCTGCCAGTTTGGGATTCTGGGACTAAAAGACGTCATGGGTGGTCGACGCGTTTTGAATAGCGTCGGGTAGCCATGACGCCTTTTAAGGCAGAAATCCCCTGTTTAAAGATTTCAGAAAATCCTGGTTTTCTGTGCCGAATGGCGTCTGAGGATGTCGACGCTTTTTAAACGGCGTCCTCTGGTGTCGACGCCTTTTAAGGCCAGATTCTGAAGACTGATTTATATGAACCTATACATGGAGCTTGAATGGCGTCGACCTCGGTCGACGCGATTCGAGACAGAATTCCACTAATTCATGCCAGTAAAATGTGTTCATACTGTTAGATGATGGTTAGTGCATGTTTTAGTGTACCCGGTGGAGATGGATTCTTCATGACCGGATGGTGTCACATGTGTGTTATACGATCGCGGACTTTTCACGTGACCGGATCGTACAGTGCTGAGTTTTGGTGGTTTTGTGTTACTTTGGACCTGGAGTGACATTGTAGCGATTTTTCACCCTGTACTGGTGGGGGCGTGAGCACAGCGCCGGTGGGGGCGTGGGCGGGGTGACGCCTAGTGAGAGAGGGTCACCTGGTGAACCCCGGGGTCAGCTAGTACCGGTGTCGGAGTGGTACATTCGGAGAGTCACTCATGCTGAGGGAAGGGGTAGTCACCTGAGCCAGTTGGGCCGGAGTAGCGAGCGTGCTATCCGATGGGCTGCTCCTTGGTCTCAGCGGGTCGAGGTTTTTCTCACCGTTGTTTGTACGGTCGGCGAGTTCTATCGAGACGGCAGTTGTGGGTTTTCTTACGGCTGATTTAGAATGTGCATGATTATTATATTTCGACTGCATGTGTTCTTACGTAGAGAATTAGATATCATACCTGCCACTACACTTGTTACTCCTCTGTTAGCTATACTTTACACTTGTGGGTGTGTGCGTGGGCAGTGGGGATCGAAGGATCTCTACTGAGTCTTGTCTTGAGACTCACCCCTGCGGTTTTCAGGTGAGGACTCCCAGCAGACTTAGAGCAGCATGTGCGACCGGGTGGTGTGCCTTCAGCGGTTGTTCCGGGGTATGCCCCGATGTAGTTGTTATTTATCTTTGGCATGTATGTTTAATTATTTCCCTCTGTTGGAGAATGTAATTATTTGCTATATCGAGTCGCATTGTAATAATTTTAATTCCTGCACTTTTATTTCAAATCAATGCGATGTTAATGTTTAGCTTAGTTTATTATTTATTTCCCAGACTTACTAGATCCTGGTTTGGTCCCAAATTAATGATTCGGTACCCATTTAGTAATCGGATCCCCGATTATAGGGTGGCGGGTCGTTACATTATGAGCCAGGGCCCTTCCTCCTGCGTGTGCTCCGCATACCCCTTTGTGTACCTCTCTCATGGCGTAGTCGGCTTCGGTCGGGCCGAGGCACCGTAATAACGGTCGGCCGAAAGACTTCTTATACAGCAGCCCGTCTAGAAGGAGGAAGTGAGATGAGCGTTGCCGAACATGCTTCGCTTCCTTTGAATTAGGCGGGACTTCTCCTCGGAGGAGAAAAGCGACGAGGGGAGTCATCCAGGTCTCGGCTTCGGCCTCGGTCACTTGCATGACCTCAGGCTCGCCGAGGCTTGGTTCGGCGAGTTCCTCTACTAGGATCATTCGACCTCCTCCCCCGTCTTGGGTTGATGCCAACCGGGAAAGGGCATCGGCTCGAGCATTCTCGGCTCTCGGGATCCGTACGATTTCATAAGAATCGAATTGAGCGAGGATCTTACGAGTCACCTGGAGATAAGATGCCATTATCGCATCCCGAGCCTCGTATTCCCCGGAAATATGACCGGCGATCAGCTGCGAATCGCTAAAGGCTTTTAGGTTCCGGACGCCAAGCTTACTTGCGGTCTGGAGGCCGGAAATGAGGGCTTCGTACTCGGCGGCGTTGTTGGTGGCTGGAAAGGACAAGCGTAACGCATACTCCGTGACGACCCCTTCGGGCGATGCCAGGATCCATCCGGCGCCGCTGCCCGTGGAGCATGCGGAGCCGTCTACATACAGTTGCCACTCGTCCGCCGGTGTGCGAGCCGAAGTGTCCTTGGCTTCGGATATGTCGGCTTCCGACTGAGGTGCCGAGGAAGCTTCAGGGGTGAGTTCGGCGATAAAGTCGGCCAATGCCTGGGCTTTTATCGCTACCCGAGGCGCGTAGGAGATGTCGAACTCTCCTAGCTCAATCGCCCATTTTGCCAGTCTGTCGGATACCTCCGGCCGGGAGAGAACTTGCCTTAGAGGCTGATCGGTGAGGACCTTCACCGAATGAGCAAGAAAATAAGGTCGGAGCCTCCTCGCGGACGAGACGAGGGCCAAAGCCAATTTTTCTAGAGCGAGATACCGGAGTTCTGCTCCTTGAAGGGCTCGGCTGGTATAGTAGACTGGCTTCTGAATGCCGTCTTGTTCTCGGACGAGGACGGCGCTGAGAGCTGTCTCGGATACCGCGAGGTAAAGGCTCAGAGGCTCCCCGGGGACTGGCTTGGACAGAATGGGGACTTTGGAGAGGTAGGCCTTCAGCTGGTCGAAGGCTGCCTAGCACTCATCCGTCCCATCGAAGCTGTTGGCCTTCTTCAGCAGCTTGAAGAAGGGGAAGCAGTAATCCGCCGCCCTCGACATGAAATGGCTTAGGGCTGCGATCCTTCCGTTTAGCCTCTGTACCTCTCGGAGGTTCGCCGGAGGGCGCATCTGTAAGATGGCCGAAACCTTCTCGGGGTTAGCTTCTACCCCCCGGTGGGTGACCATGTAGCCGAGGAACTTCCCGGAGGCTACTCCGAAGGCGCACTTGGTTGGGTTTAGCTTCATTTTGTACTGCCGCAGGGCGGAGAATGTCTCGGCTAAGTCGGCCAAATGTTCTGCAGCGACGCGGCTTTTGACCAGCATGTCGTCTATATAGACTTCCATGTTGCGGCCGAGCTGGGGGGCGAACACTTTATTAACGAGGCGCTGATATGTCGCGCCGGCATTCTTCAGGCCGAAGGGCATCCAGGTATAGCAATATAGACCTAGATCAGTCGTAAAGCTGGTTTTGCTTTCATCATCCGGATGCATTCGAATCTGGTAATAGCCTGAGTAGGCGTCGAGGAAGCTCAGGAGCTCGTGGCCGGAGGTTGCATCCACCACCTGATCTATCCGAGGTAGCGGGAAGCTATCCATCGGACAGGCTTTGTTAAGGTTGGTGAAGTCCACGCACATTCGCCACTTGCCATCCTTCTGCACTTCGGCTTGGATGGCGGCTCTCCTTTCCTGATTGAAGGTACGCCGCTTCTGCTTAACCGGGGGCTGGTCGGGATCGGTGTGTAGCCGGTGCTCCGCTACCTCCGGGTCGACCCCGGGCATGTCTGCCGGAGACCAGGCGAAGACGTCGAGATTCTTTTTTAAGAACTCGGTGAGTTTCTCCGCTTCGGTTTTCTCCAGGCCAGAGCCTATCATCAGGGTTCGTCCTTCGCCCCCTGGGACCGGAACGGCGACGAATTCTTCTCCCGGGGACGCCTCGGCTGATGACTCAATCGCCAGGGACTCGGCTGCAGCCTTCCCTTTGATTGAGATCATGTAACATTGCCGGGCTGCTTCTTGATTTCCCTTGGCCTCGCCTATTCCGTGGCTAGTATGGAACTTTAGCTTTTGATGGAAAGATGAAGGCACGGCTCCGACCCCGCCGATTATCCTTCGGCCGAAAATGGCGTTGTAGGCTGAATCGATTTTCACAACGGCAAAATCCGTTTCAACGGTTAGTTGCCGGGGGGCGGAGCCTGTGGTCACAGGGAGTTGGACAATGCCCTCTACTCGGCAGGGCGAACCGTTGAAACCGAAGAGGGGGCCCCAGTGAGGCTTCATATTAGCCTCGCTCAATCCCATTTTTACAAAACAATCGTAAAATAAGATGTTCGGGGCGCTTCCATTATCGACAAAAATACGATGTACATCGTAACTGTTAATTACAGCGTTTATGACGAGAGCGTCGTCGTGAGGGACCTGAATATCAGTCAGGTCTTCTGAGCCGAAGGTAATATCTTCTTGGCGAGGCCGCTTCGGCTCGACGTCGATCGTCGCTATAGTGGCAGAGCCGTGCTGCTAGCGCCTTGATCCTTCTCCCGGTCCTCCAGATATCATCATAATGGACCCAGAGCTGGGTCTTTGATGGGATGCTTCCACCGGGGCCGAGGTGATCTTTGGCGGAGGAGCAGCTCCTTTCTCCGGGGGCTGCTGTTGCCTAGGCGTCTCAGAGACGTCCCGATTTCGCTGCGGCGGGGGCTGCTCTCGCCGAAGCTGCGGCAGTCTACCTTCCCGGATGAGGCGGTCGATTTCTTCCCGAAGGTGCCGGCACTTGTCCGTTGTGTGGCCGATCTCCCGGTGATACTCACAGTATTTGCCGGGATCCCTTCGGCGAAGATCTGTCTTGATGCGATCCGGGCGCCGGATCATGCCCTTTACCTCCATGAGCATTCGGGAAGGGGGAGCAGGCAGTGGTAGGTACCACGGTTGCGGATCCCGTCGCCTCTCTTGGTCCCACTCCTCCCTACGATATCGCTTTCGGGAGGGCTCTTGATCTTCGGGCCGAGGGCGGACCACCTGGGGGGCAGGTGCCGAGGCTGCTTCGGCTGCGCCTTTACCTTTGGATATCATCAGGGCCTCCCGGTTGATATACTTGTGGGCCCGGGGTACGAGGTCCTGGAAGGTAGGGGGATGGCGTTTCCCGATGGAGTCGAGGAGCCCTTCGTCTCGACACCCGCTGATCACGGCCGAGACCGCAATCGAGCTATCGAGGTTTGGGATTTGGGCGGCCTCGGTCCGGAACTTGGTAAAATACTCCTGGAGAGTCTCAGCGGGGCCTTGCCGGATGGCTAGTAGGCTGGCTGAAGTTTTACACTGCCGGGTGGCGTCATAAAACTGGTCGATAAACAGCTGGCCCAACTGGACTAAGGAGTGGATGGAGTTGGGGGCCAGTGTCTCGAACCAAGTTAGGGCGGTCTTCTCAAGGGTGAGGGGGAAAAGTCGGCAGCGGACTGCCTCGGCGACCCCTCGGACCGAGAGGTATGTGTTGAATCTCTGGAAATGACAGACCGGATCTGTCATCCCGTCGTAAAGAGGGCCCTTCGGCAGTTTGAAATTGGGAGGTACCTCAGTAGCCAGGAGTTCTGGCGTAAACGGGATTTGCTCCAGGATGTTGCTAGCGAGGGGCGCCCCGTAAGGCCAAGACACCATCTGCTGCATTTCCTTCCGCATCGCTGTTAGCCGCCGGTCCAGGTCCGGGGCGGTCGAAGTAGCGACCGAATGTCCTCCGGTTCTGGCTGGGCGGAATTCTGACGAAGCATAACCTTGCTCCGTCATGCGGTCAGCGCGAGGAGCTCAGGTAGGTAGCGCCGAGGGCTCACTGCGTGCCGTAGCGGTTTCGTCGGGGGAAACCGGTGTGGGCGCTGGCCGGAACCTTGCACCTTGAACCGGGTAGAGTGGGGGGAACTGTGCTTGCTGAGGAAGCTGTCCCAACAATCCCATGCGCTGGGCGATGGCGGATACCATCTCCTGAAGAGGCGCGAGGGATGTGACGGCAGCGGCTAGCGTTGCCATTTGTTGCTGGAGCACTCCCACCCGGTCTTCTGCAGCGAGGGACTCTGGTATGACGGGCAGAGCCACGCTCGGTGGAGCAGAAGGGGCGCCTTCGGAGGGCAGCAGCTGTGCCGAGGCTTCCCGTGTCTCTGCTTCATTTTGTCCGGATCGTCGGGTTACAGGTCGCTGAGACATGACTTGTTTGTTTGATTCCCACAGATGGCGCCACGTGATGTAGCCGAAGCTATCACGACCGGATTCCGAAGCTGGAATCCGAAGTTTTGGATCCGGAGCTGGGTCGGATCGGTGCAAGAGGCCCGACAGGGATCCGGAAGGCGACGGACGCAGAGACGCGGTCGCGGCCGAGAGTTGCTCTCTCGGAGGTAGGCTTGTCCCTGGAAGGCGGGGCCGAGGTTCCTCCGGCTGACGGGCTGGCAGCGCGGAACCGAGTCTCCCTCGGTCGAAGGGGCAGCCGGCGCGCGGCGTCGAGACCGGGGGGAGAAGTCCGAGGTCGGCGGCCGAGACCGACTCGGGGAGGTCGGCGACGATTCGAACCGAGCCCCTGCAGGAGGGAAAGAAGAAGAAACCGGTCAGTAGGAGTCCCGGGCTTCGGCCCTTAGGAACTCCCTCCGACGGTTAAGTTAGCTTCTGAAGATGATTCGATTCAGAAGGGAAAGAGTAACTTTTATGCTATTTGGACTATAGTCCTTGAGGGTCACGGAGACATACTTTTGACAATAAATAGCGGTGTATTTATAGCAAAGGATAGAGGATGGTTAACGGTGACAGCCGATATAGGACTATGTTCCGGGCTTACTGGTAAACCGTTATAGTGCCTAATCCTCCACCGGAGTGGGCCGAACACGGCTGTTGGGCCGAAGGGGGTTGGGCCGCTGATGGGCTGAAGCCTGCTGGGCCGAAGACTACTGTGCCGCTTACGGGCCGAAGGCTGTTGGGCCGCTGATGGGCCGAAGCCTGCTGGGCCGAGGGCTACTGTGCCGCTTACGGGCCGAAGGCTTCCTGAAGGCCTTCTATTGCTGCTGCTGGGCTGAACCGGGGTTGAATTTGTTTTAATGGGCCGAATCGGATTCTGCCTCATCAATCATCATTTATTATTGAAGAAAGAATAAATCAACCAGTCCAATGCTTCTCTAACTTCGTACTAGTTTAGACCAAACCTGATAATACTACAACAATATTGCACCAAAGGCATTGTTTCGCCTGCTGTAAAATTAAAGAATACAAGTAGATCTTTCAAATGGAAAACCGGGAGAACGATTGTGGTTATAAATAAAAACAAGGTAGAATTGTCCGAGTCCTGAACATTAGCCCCTACCCTTCGCCAAAGGCGGGCCTTCCACAAACTAATTAATAAGATGCACTTTGTGGGGTCTTAAAACTCTCGCGGCAACATCCTTTTTAAGTGTGCCAAATGTATGGTCAGGCCCCCTGGTTCAGTTGGTCCACAGAGGACTAGATATGTATGAAGTCACTCTCCTGAGAGTAGTGACTTGCACTTGTAGAAGAAGGTGAAATGTCTTCTAGACACACCCCCAGCCCTTAATTTTCATAAAAGCAAAGGTAGGCCAAACGTTTGCATCAGTATTGAAGAGGACTGGTGCTTGGTCCATGTGTCCCTTGAGACAATCCTCGTGAATCAGCAGCTCAATCCTCCTAACTCATAATAGAGACCCATCACCGAGGGGGACCTCCTCCAACCCTTTGGCTCCCATGTGTTGGAAGCACAAGGCAGGCCACATTGACGTATCCTGGACCACACTCTCCCCACACAGTACAATCAGGACATGCAACAAGTCCACGTCAGGGATGCAAACAGATGAGTAAAATCTATGATTGTATCTGTTAAGCTAGTGATGTATTATATGTATTTATAGTTAGAAAAAATATATACATCTGTTATCCTATCCATTATGCATATTAATTAAAAAGACTATCCATTATTAACCTACAAACTAATGATCGGTCGCATAATTATCGGTTACCATTTGCATGTCTGGACCACACCATCTTTCTCTCTCTGATAGTCTGATGTGTATGTGGGTGGACATATGAAGCATCAATACAGAGGCTGTTTGGTTGGCTGCAAAAGGGCAAATGGTCTGAGAAAACATTGCAGAATCTTTGAGGCTACAAAGGGCTGAAACATTGCAGAATCTTCCAGCTGGTTGCTCTGAGGCTTCCTGAGCATATTGGTGGGACTGCCCATCAAAGTGCAGTGTAGCAAGCAGTGGGTTGTTAGAATAATGGTGCCCCTGAAAAGGAGAACAGAATCGACCATGATCGGATTCGCCGTCGAAAAAGACGAATGGGGGATTCGACAGGGTTTGGTTTCTTGAGGAAGCCGCCTGTTTGCTTACTTGTAAACGGTGAGACTTGGGGGGCTTTCTATTTTGTGTGTTTGGTTGGAAAGGAAACGGTGCGACGCGTGAGTTGTGCATAAAAAGTGAGGCATTTGATTTCGCTGTTCTCCTCTTTTATCCCCTTGCCGTGGAGAGGGAACTGCCACAAATATTTATCAGTTAAAGAGTCACGGGTCTCGATGCTCTTGCCTGGGACCAATGAAAACTCCGCCTTCTTCTGTGTGGATCCTATTTTTCGTAATTTTGGTTATAAATATTTATAAAGTCTCTTAATAAAGAGAAAAAAAAAGTATACAATCAGTATTTAAGTTAACATTTCTTCTTAAGTAAAAGATTTTTTTATCACCACGATCATTCCACTTCCTTAATTAATCATGCCGAACTTAGAGATCTACTGCAAGAAGAAATATTTTCTCTATCCACCTAGTCACATATCAGGAGTGTTGGAAAATAAGCTTTTCACAAACTTGTAGGATAAATTTTTTCTCTTGTATAATTATTACAAGTGTTATTTGAACTGTAGCCTTCTTTATATATGTGAGGGAAATCTAATAATGTTGAGCACTCAAAGCTAGAGCAATACTAAATTAAATTCAATAGCGCCTAAATTAAATAAAAACAAACAAAGGGCTATAAGTAGGCCGTTTGCTATTGTTACAAGAATGCCTACAGACGTTAAGCTTCGCCAGAAGACAGCTGAGCCCACATTGGTATGAGAAAAAACTGATAAAAAAGAGAGAGATTCTGAAAATTTTCCCTGGTGCATTCACATTTGAAACTTCAAACTTGTGTAAAGTTTTCTTAGAAGGCGGCCTTCCACAGGGAATGCCTGATAGGAATTGCACAGGATCTGCATGGAGTGTTCTCACCCATTTGCTCGGGCAAAAATGTTGTTATGAATGGGATGTAACATATATGCTGTGTTGTGCCACGTCGAACCACGACAGGTTAAGTCGAAACCTTTAAGCTGGCTGGTGTCCTCTTACGACAAGGCGAATGGGGTGTTTGTACCGTCAGATTTAATACGCGACACTTGCTGCTTGCAAAATAGAGCAATTAACGGGCAAACAACCCTTCCTTCTTTTGAGCCCACAAATTAAATGATTGGAGAGCATGCGTGATTGTACAGGCTGGATCAAGTCAAATGTCAATTCCGGACAACTCATTACTAGTCAGCTCAGATTTCATTCAATCTAATTCAACTCAAAATTAGTCAGCCGGATCCTGTCAAAGTAGAACAGTTCTCAAGCTGCAATATGATATGTCTAGAAGCATAAAAACTGCAAATAGTTTTCACATCAGATGTTATAAAAATGGACGAGTGTTTATAACTAAAGCGCAACCTCTCTTTCTAACTAATGCCATTTGTTACAATACCTCGGGAGATAACTATCAGAGTCGAAATCGCAAATTTCTAATAACTTATCAAAATCGAAAACTATTATTTTCATATCCTAATTTTGATTGTTTGATTTTGCTAAATATTAAAAATGATAGGTAATAATTATAATACATATAAATTTTATTATACCTTGAGTATATTTTATCTAATAACTCTTGGTCGATACGTACTAGGGCTACAAATGAATACCCAAGTTCCGATTATCTGTCCAATTTTTATTTCTATTAGTGGATATGGAGATCTGTTAATGACCACCCCTTAAGTTATTAGAAACGGAAATGAATCTTCAATCATTATAGGAGGCAGAAACGGAAACAGTCGTTTCTACATCCACTAACCTATTTCCGTTTTAGAATTCGAAGTAAAGCCACGATTAAGAAGTTGGAAGCTTTTTTAAATTTTAATATGATTTTATGATGCATGGTTTGGATATATTTATAGGTAAATCTAGACCAATAGATAAAGTTAATTTCAAATTTCAAAGCTCATAAATTGTAAATTTTTACATAAATTTAAACTTTGTAAGTTTGAAATTTTTAATTACTAGAAGAAAGTTTATCAGAAGTGAATAGTAATAGTTATTTTAAATAACTTCTTATTATAGTGATAGCATAAACTTTTGTTTTCGTTTTGATTCTTTATTTAAAATAAAAAATAGGTGCGGAAGCAAAAACACTTACTTTCATCTTTGTTTCCGTCTTCGATAGAAATGGAAGCGAAAGGTGTCACTTTTATTTTCGTTTCCGACTAATTTGCAACCTTAATACATACAATAAAAAGAACTTAGAATTAAAGTTACATTAAATTATTTTCCGATCATTTTCGAAAACTAATTTCAGATTCATTATTGAAAGTGAAAATAAAATGGAAAGGGAAATAGTTATGCCATTCTCCATTTATATTGGAACCAGAATCAAAAACTTGATTTTACTTTAGGAATCAATAACTTAAAGTGATTTTTTTGTTTATGTATCTTAACCATTTACAGTCCGAGCATCATGCTCTCAAGAGCGTGATCGTACTTTGAAGGAGGAGCATCATGCTCTCAGAGCATGATCTTGTTCTAGAGATTCTCCTCCAGAGCACGATAATCCTCTCGAGAGGATAATGCTTTGGAATGCATCTGGATGTTGTAGAGAAATTTTCGGAGTATCATCCTTTTGAGAGTGTGATTATATTTTGGAGAGTTCAATTGTACTCTCTGTAGACACGTTAATTTTGACGTCATTTCGAGTAAATTTCATATCATATAATAATGTCTCAAAATGGTTTGATATTTAATCATTGATTAATTTTTATTGATCTTTTTAAGTGTCGGGTTTAACAGACATGTTTAAGTTAATCAATTGAATTGATTTTAACTCAAATTTCAGTTAAAATATGAAGAAGTCTAAAAGACGTCTACCCATGTGGATGCCATTTAGACTTTATTCCTATTTTGACGTTTAAATTTGAATTTTAATCAATTGATTAATTAGCTAAAAGGCGTATGTTAGTGCTGACGCATTTTAGGTTTCCTAAGCTATTTCTACTTCTCTTCCGGATGTTTATCCTTATCTTATTAGTGTAAAAGACGTCTGCACATGTAGACGCGTTTTAGCTAATACAGATAAAGATAAGTTTCCCGAGTGTTTATCCTTATCTTAATTAATCTGAAAGGTGTCAGCCTATGTGGACGCGTTTTAGATAATTACAGATAAAGATGAATTAATCAGTATTTATCTGTTGGTTAAGATGGATAAATCCGAAGTTTTTCTATGTTAATCCGCAGACGCAGAAGAGGTCTATAAATATCTTACATATTGAGTTAAAAAAGTGAAGCGTAATCTTGAGTTAATTGAGCAATAGCGAGTTGAAGAGCGAAGTAGCAACGTCGGAACGCCGAAGCGCTGCTGTCTCCAGAAGTCGGCGTCTATTCTTCATCCAATTCAAGGCTTCATCCATTCGGCATAAGTATTTCATTTCTGCATTTTCATTTTACATCTTCATTAATCTTGCATTATTCATCATTCACTTCATGCAACAAACACACCACAACACTGCATTCTTTTTAAAAACCTATTTGATCAAGGGGTTTCAAAAGCCATCCCAACAAGTAAGTTCTATGTTTAATTGCATATTTAAAACTATGATTAGAATGGATACTATTTTTGCTTAAGTTCTCATCATTTCTTTATTTCTCTTTCTATACTCTCTGCAAGTTGCAAAGGAGAATCAAGGAAGGAAATCAAGCAAATCACAAGAACTCTGGACGATCCTCAACTTCAAATTCAACAGCAAGAACAAAGAACAAAGAAATGGCTCTCTTTCTTCAGCCGGCTGAAGGAGGGGAATCAAGGACTCAATATCTTCCGCGTTTAAACAGGTAGGCGATCAAAACTTCTTTTGAAACTTTTAAGTCAAAAGTTTCTGGCGATCACTTCACGTAGTTGTTGTTTTTAATAGGTTTATTTTGCACCTAAACAACATAGATTTTTCATGTTAATCACACTGTCATTCTAAACACCTACAGCTTTTTTGGCGATCACGGTGGGACGTGGTCTCGCCATCTTTTAGTTTTTTGTTCTTGCTATCATCAATCGGGCACCCACGGTGCACCATTTGTGTCTCTCGATACGTCCTCACCAATTGGTGAGTGTTTTAGTTTAGTTAATTTCCCTCTTGCACCACGTGCACACCTTAGTGGCAAGATCTTGCCCTCCCCTTGATTAGTTTAAAAAGCTGTTTTTGTGATGAAAATGATGTGTGATTGATTAATTTTCTAGTTGTTTAGTTAGTAAATCATCCTGTTAAAATCTGGAACTAAAAAAAAATCTGCATGAGTTGATTATTTACTGCTTTTACCCCGTTTGAGGAGGATTCAACTCAGAAAATCCTCCTGCAAAACTGTTTCTGCGAACTGAAAAGCGTCTAGGAGCGCTGACGCGTTTCAAACCGCGTCAACACACCCAGACGCCTTTCAGTCTTCATATTTTCTCTGCTGTCTGCATCTGTTTCTGCGAAAAATTAAGGTTTTGTTTTGAATAGCGTCGACTACCATCGACGCGATTCAGACAGTTTCTTAGTTATTTTTCAGTTCTCAGATTTTTGTGGCTTGAGTGCTAGCTACCCATTATTATTAAGCATTAGAGGCCATCCAGGCCGCAGGACATACGCATTGAGGCGAATACCCTCCTTTTCTTAGGAACACACTACTTGACGTCAGCAACTCTCTCTGATTGGGTTGGTCCATTGATCAGACTAGAGAAGTTGACGTTAAGGCCTCCATAAGTCCCCAAAATCAAGGTATTCCTCCTTGATCATCGGACTGGTTGTACCAATTGAAGTTCCGGCTAGATTCCAAAAGCGCTGTGAGAGAAAGCCCTAGAGAATAACAGTGGAAATTGAACTGAAACTAGGATCCTTTCCCTGAGCGAATTTGTGGTTTAATCCAATTCAAATAACTCAACAAGGAACCTTAAAATCACGTTAAGCATCCACTTGTTTGATTAATCTCTGTGTAACTTGTTTGTCAAATCTTTGAAAAAAGAATCTAACATCATGCTGCTGCGATCAGGTAGGGACTTGAGTGTGGCTCCAGACGCCATGGTCAATTACGAGGGAGATGCTAATGCCCCTCGGGATTCCGATTACAACTATGAGAGCGGGAGAGATGCTGATGCCTCTCGTAATTCTGCCCCCATTCCCTATCGACATGATGGGAATGTCCGGACACCTCTCTTTCATCCCCATGATCGATATCCTGATCTTCCCCCGCATGAATATGCGATTCCTAATCCCAATCTTGAGGGGGACATGAATCAGAATGATCCCTCATCCTCTGATCCTGTGGATCTCGTCAACGCTTTGGGAGTTCTTGCCTCCCGACTGGACCCTCAGCAGTTCGAGGCGATCCAGTCTATTCTGAAGGGGAAGGCACCCATGCAGCCTGCTGAGCCGAACCCTGTGGCTCCCCCTATTGTTACTCAACAACCTCCTCTTCACCCTCCTTACATCTATCAGGCCATGGAAGGCCTTCATGTTACTTCTCGGCCAACTGGGCCGCAGCTTTCATCCTCTAGGCAACCGGCTAGACCGCAAACGCCTGCTTATCAAAATGCCCTCGGGCATGGAGGAAGCTTTGCCGGACCTCCTCTTTATTGTCCCCCCTGTCCAACGTACTCTAGGCAGCAGGCCTATCAAGTACCTCCGCCTCCTCCTCCTCCCCAGGCAGATCTGACCACGCAAGCGTTGCTGGCCAAAATGGAGCGTATGGATGAGCAATGTAATAACCTCCAGAAGATGATGGGGGTTAAAGCTGTGCCAGAGATCAATTTACCGAGCCTGCCAGTATTCCACCTACCACCCTCTGAGATGCCAGTGTACCGGAAGTACAACGGTACTGGTAACCCCTTCACACATCTGAAGGAGTTTATGTACGAATCGTCTTTCTGGCAGAACGACAAGAGGTCGTTGGCCTTTTTGTTCATGAGGTCTCTAGAGGGACCAGCCCTCGAATGGTTCTTTTCTCTGGAACCCTCCGAAGTAGAGGATTACGGTATCGTTTCACGTAAATTTATCCAACGATACCAGGACAGAGTTACACCCTCCTTGTCCATCACTGACCTCATAGTAGAAAAGATGAAACCTGATGAGGAGTTTGTCAGTTTTGCTGACAGGTGGCGGGGCCTGGCCGAAAAGGTGAAGGATCACTTGTCCGAATCTGAGCAAGTGAAGATGTTAATTTCCAATGCCACGCCCCAGTTCAAGCTAGTCCTCTCCTTGAACAATCTGATCAACATGGCAAAGCTCTATGAAAGAGCACGATACTGCCAAAATGCCTTCAAGGACGCTACGTTCTTTAGCGTCTTTGATCCTCACAGACCTAGTAGGCCTCCACCTCGGAAGCCTGCAGTGCCAAACTCTTCCAGCACAGGTCCGACTACTGAGGGCACGCTCTCTCACGAGCAAGTTAGTAGCATGAATAATAATTTCGCCTCAGTTCGTGAGGAACCAACAGCAGTACCAGAGGCCACCGCAGCCGAACCAGCAAGGGTACAGGCACCAGCAACCCCAACAACAGCAATATCAGCAACAGCAACAACAGCCGTGCGCACCGCCGGCATACCATAATGTCCCTCCTCCTGCTGACTATAATCAGCAGAGAAGACCTCCAGGCCCTAAAAGGGCAGAATACCCGGCCCTCCCAGAATCCTTGGCAGATATCTTCAGTGCTCTAATGGCAGCTAATGCCTTAGTTTTGCCAAAGGAAAAGGCCGTCTGGCCTCAAAATGCCGACACGTCCAGGTATTGCTATTTCCATAGGCAACCTGGGCATACCATTGACACATGCTTCCAATTCATAGATTATATCCATGATCTCAACGAGCAGGGCGGCATAGACTGGGAGGAGATGAAAAAATATATATCAGCCCTGAAGGCGAGAAGACCACAGCAGCAGCAGCAGCAGCAAGCAAGACTACCAGCACAAGTAGCACCACCACCCAACATGGGCATAGTGCAGAATTCACTCCCAGAGCATCAGAACCAAAACCAAGTTGCCCCTATCTTGACAAGCAGCCAGTCTGAGGCTGACCGTGGGCAACAGTGGAGAATAGAGGACTCTTCCTCTCTCTATTCGACGGGTCATATTCCAAGTACCGCAGAACGACCGCCACGCCGTACCCTCCACATACCCAGGCCACAACCCATTACCATCACCCCTCTACCGACACCCACATATCACTCACCTGCCACCAATAATCCATTACCACCACCCGCCTTCCTTAAGCCCATTACGCCCCACACTCCTACGCCTCCATCATATAATCCCCCGCAAACCAACTACGCGCCCCTTCTACCATCCAGGCCATTACTCCGCGTACCATTCCCTACTTCGCCCGCTACCACTACCACCTACCCAGATACCCCCTTACCATCCAGACCGCTATTACGCGTGCCATTCCCCACTTCACCAACCACTTACCCATCCACTATCCAACCCTCTAGGCCTTTAATCCGCACCTCGCCATCACCACCTAACCCTACGCCATCACCTACATCATCCGCACCATCCAACCCTGCGGTACTTAAGATGTCACCCGGATCCTCCACGGTTGAGGAACATGCGCTCCGAAGTGGAAGGATTTTCAACAAAGTCTTCCCTCAGTCCACAATTAGAGACGGCCCATCACAGCCGACTGAGGAAGCCCATAATGAAGAGAGTGCACCAAGCACTCAATATGATTTGTTGAAACATTTGGATCGGACACCGGCACGGATCTCCATACTTGAACTAATCAAGAGATCAAAGAGTCACCAAGAAGCCTTAATGGAATATCTACAGAAGGTGATGGTCAACGAGGACGTACCGGTAGAAAAAATTGCAGCACTACTAGTTCCTCAGGGGGATCAGCCCTCCATTACATTTCACACATCGGAACTAGCACCGCCAGCAGCCAGAAGCATGGCTCTGAGTATCACGGTCAACATCTGCAAGAAGGCCGTGGATGCATGCCTGATAGATACAGGGGCCTCGATCAATGTTCTACCTCTGAAGACCCTAGAGCTGTGCGGTGTGCCCAAAGAAAAATGACTGCCTAGCCCCATCTCTGTGACAGCATATGACAATTCCACCCGTTCCCCTTTGGGAATGGTTTATTTGAAGGTAGAGCTAGGCCCTGTAAGTCATGCAGAGGTCGAATTTCACATCCTAGAAATCGACCCTTCTATAAATGCCATTTTGGGTCGTCCTTATATTAAAACTCTTAAGGCGATTCCTTCTACGAATCACCAATGCCTCAAATTCCCCTTCAAAGGACGAATTATTAAAGTGACGAGCATGCCGATCCTTGCTGCTGCTCATACCTTGAATGTTAAATCTACTGCTTTACCTGGCCGACAACCTTTTCTGTCGGTATTACAGGTCTACCATCCAGTGGCTGATCCTCTAAAAGCCGCCACTATTTCTTCATACCCGTTAGATGCCATAAAAAGGGGGAAGTGCATGAGTACCCCAGGATGGAAAATTATGATGAAGAACGGCTATAAGCCTGGGAAAGGTCTAGGCACACAGTTGCAAGGCAGGACCACTCCTGTTAAAGATCATCGAGCAGCACCTGGAAGTGGTCTGGGCTATAGGCCAAGAAGACTGAAGCAAGATCTGGTTCAGCAAGCAGAGATTGAAGAAGGTCGAAAAATCCTGGAGACAATGTCTACACCACCTAAGGAAGGCCGAGATCCCCTAACATGGACCCTGTATACACACTTTGTGAAGGGACCCATACTTAGCCATGACAACACGGTGGTCATTACTTCGTGTTTTGACTTCCACGACATATATGGGAGGGACTTGGCCAGGCATTGCTCAGAACTACTTACGTACCAATCTTTGGAGGTTCTGCGGCCTATGAAAAGGAGAAAATTTCATGATCCTGAATGCGAATGGTACAGGTGGTTCGATCTGAGAGACCTTTACATTGCACTGAACAGATTGTTCCTAGATCCTGCAGAACCCAAGTGGCCGCCGCAGATTGATGAGCTGATTGAAAGCCCTCGTACCATCTTTGATAAGCGGATATTGCTGTCTGAAGAGACCGACGAAGGGGAGCCAGATGACCCCTATGAAGTTGGTTACACTACAGATCTGCTCTGGAGGGGGACATATCCTTCACATGTCTTCATGCTCCATACTCTATTTCGTACCCTGCTCTTGACCCCGACTTGGTCGCGGGTCACTATTGAAGATATTCCACGGGCTCTGCCCGTTATGATTACTCTGTCCCCTCGGGACCTTACTCCACAACCTCCTCTCGATCTAGAGAGGATGTATGATTTGATTTGGGACATATTGCTATATGATCCCCCTAACCCTCTGGCCTTGGTGCCACTTCCTCCATCTGATTCTCCTTCTATTTGTATCCATTCCTGTTTCATGTTTAATTCCTCTGATATCCAAAAAAAAACGCCAATTTTACTACGAATTCTTCTCAGATCCTTATCGAGAAAACATCTTACTTGTCTGATCGCACCCCGTCGCGCGAGTCCTTCGGTCAAGATTCTCTCTTAGATCTACTCTGCCCCTCCCCTCGGGAGGATTCTCTTGTATTTCCACTTGTATCCCAGGATTTCTATCATGCGTCATCTTCATTAGGTTATAATAGGGAGTTTAGTGAAGTTAGGCAGTCTAGTTTTAGTCATGTTAGGAAGTCTAGGAAGCCTAAGGGTAGGCGAATTCCAAATAGATACCTCCAGAATTTAGCTGATAAATGCTTTTCTTGCTCTTTGATCCCTCAGTTTTTAGAAAATCCAATCAAGATGCCAGAAGACTGTATGAATGATGAGTCAGTCAATGATGGGTACGGGGTATATGAGTTAGTACATGAAAAGGACCCCCTTATTGAAAATGAGGAAGATGACAAGGACGCAGCTGAGGCATATGCCAGTGGAGTGAAGAGATTCGATGAACCCTCAACTGCCGTAGAAGAGCCCACCAAAGAAATCAATTTAGGGACTGAAGACGAACCTAAGGTTGTCCTCGTCAGCAAAAATCTTTCTACAGAGGATGAGAAGGCAATGGTACAAGTACTTAAGGACTATAAGGACACTTTCGCCTGGAGTTATGAAGATATGCCGGGGTTAGACTCGTCTTTAGTTGAACACAGATTAACGTTAAAGGATGGAGTTAGCCCGGTCAAGCAGAAATTAAGGCGATTCCACCCACAAATGGCTCTAAAGATGAAGGAAGAGGTCGATAAATTGCATAAAGCCAAATTTATTAGAGTTGTCCTTTATCCACAATGGGTGGCTAACATAGTCCCGGTTATGAAGAAGGACGGGAAGGTCAGAATTTGCATTGACTTCCGCGATCTGAACCGGACGTGTCCTAAAGATAATTTTCCATTGCCTCATATTGATGTACTCATTGATAATACCGCTGGCTATGAAACTCTATCGTTTATGGACGGATTTTCAGGGTACAATCAGATTAAGCTGGCAGAAGAAGATCAAGAAAAAACGTCATTCACTACACCTTGGGGAACATACTGTTATGTTGTCATGCCATTTGGATTAAAGAATGCTGGAGCCACTTATCAGATAGCCATGATGGCAATATTTCATGACATGATGCACATAGATCTGGAAGTGTATGTGGATGATTTATTAGTTAAATCTAAGACAAAAGCTGAGCACGCCAAAGTTTTGGCGAGGGTATTAGAGAGATCGAGAGAGTATCAGTTAAAGATGAACCCCAAGAAATGTGTATTCGGGGTATCTTCAGGAAAATTGTTTAGATTTATCGTCAGCAAACGGGGAATTGAGATCGATCCCAATAAGGCGAAGGCTATTAGAGAAATGCCACCTCCTAAAAACTTGAAAGAGTTAAGAGGATTAATCGGTAGGTTACAATTTATTCGCTGCTTTGTCTCCCAGCACTCACAAAGGTGTAAGCCGTTTTACGAGCTTACCAAGCCGGGAGTCAAATTTGATTGGGACGATAAGTGTCAGGAGGCATTCGATGGATTAAAGAACTATTTAGCAAGTCCTCCTGTCTTGAGACCACCATCTCCAGGCAAACCATTGATACTTTACATTTCAGTCCTGGATGATGCTGTGGAGGCTGTCCTAGCACAAGAGGATGAAGAAGGAAAAGAGAGGGCAGCCTACTATCTCTCTAAACTTCTCAACCCCGCTGAACAGAGATATACGGCGATGGAGAAAACATGTGCAGCATTGGTTTGGGTTGTGCAGAAATTAAAGCATTATTTTCTAGCCCATGAAGTCCATCTCATCGCTAGGATGAATCCGATCAAATTCATTCTGGAGAAATCTGTTCTTACTGATAGGTTAGCATGATGGCAAAGCTTTCTATCTCAATTCGATATCATTTATATTCAGCAGAAAGCGATCAAGGGCTATGCCATAGCAGAACATCTCGCTCATCATCCCCTTCCTCGATTTGATCCAGTGCGATCAGAGTTTCCGGATGAGGAACTGATGTCCGTAAATCAAATCAGAGATGATATGTGGACTCTGCATTTTGACGGAGCTCTGAATTCTCATGGAAAGGGGATCGGTATCGTTCTGTTATCACCTGAAGGTGTCACCATTCCACAAGCCTTTCAGCTTGATTTTCCAGTCACTAACAATATAGCTGAATACAGGGCACTTCTTGCTGGCCTCGAGGCTGCTCATTTTCATGGTGCCACCAAACTCAGGATTGTGGGTGATAGCCAATTAATTCTTCGCCAAGTGCTGACCAAGTATCGAACTCTTGATCCCAAGCTCAAGCCTTATCAAGAACTTACTTCTGCTTACTCAAAGCTTTTCACGAAATTGATCTTTATCCATGTCCCTAGGAATCAGAACATCTTAGCTGACGCTCTAGCTTCATTGGCATCTTCTCTTAATTTTCCAATCAGCAAGCAATCCGAATCAATCATAATTCATAGGCGTCTTTCACCCGCCGTGAAAGACCTTTCATTTCTTAGAATTAAGGAGAAGTTGCTGAAGAAAGTCAGAGACGGAGATATCATTGAAAAGAGAGAAATCATGTTAATGGAGTTGTTGGAAGAGATGGATGATGAACAGAAGCCATGGTATTATGAGATTGCAAAATATTGTGAAGATCAATCGTATCCCGAGGAAGCTACAACTGAGGAGAAGAGAGCTATCAGGAGAATTGCTCACCGATACACCCTAGTTGGAGGAGCATTTTACAAGAGAGGTTTTGATGGAGTTCTTCTGAGATGTCTAGACAAAGATGAGCTTTGGAAGGTTATGGAAGGAGCTCATAGTGGAGTTTGTGGTGGCCATGTCAATGGATAGATGCTAGCAAAGAAGATCCTTAGACAAGGATTTTATTGGCCAACCATAGAAGAAGACTGCGTAGGATATGTCCGTAGGTGTGCTAAGTGTCAACTTCACGTCGACAAAATTCATTCTCCTGCATCTTCACTCCATCATGTTTCTTCCCCATGGCCTTTCTCCATGTGGGCTTTCGACATTATTGGACCTCTTGGTAATCCAGATTCCGGCATCAAGCAAAAATCTTTTATTCTCACGGCAACGGAATACTTCACCAAGTGGGCAGAAGCTGAAGCGTACGTGGAGATCAAAGCATCAACCGTCTGCAAGTTCATCATGAAGAACATCATCACCCGATTTGGAATTCCAAGTACCATCGTCACCGACAACGGACCGCAGTTCGTGTCACAAGAATTGAAAGATCTCTGCAACAAGTACAAAATTGCATTGCATCATTCATCTCCTTATTATCCGCAAGGCAATGGCCAAGCAGAGACAACTAATAAGACTTTGATAAAAATCATCAAAAAGACGTGCAAATCTAATAAATTTGCAGACTGGCCAGAAAAATTGGTTGAGGCTCTATGGGCCTACCGAACTTCAATCCGCACGCCCACTGGGCAAACTCCTTATTCTTTAACATTTGGAATGGAGGCGGTAGTTCCATATGAGATCCTTATACCGTCATTAAGAGTACAATTGAATAAGGAATTTTCCATTGATGAAGATCGTTCAGCACTCCTTGCTCAATTGGAACTTTTAGACGAGAAAAGATGGTCAGCCGCTAATCATGCAAAAGTTTATCAAAATAGACTAGCACGTTTTTATCAAAAGAAAGTCATTGAACGTAAGTTCAAAGTCGGTGAAATAGTCGTCAAAAGGATTTTTGTGAAACCTGGTGGTTCGCGTTCTAAGCTCCAACCCAACTGCGAGGGACCTTATGTTGTATCGCACGCTTTTCCTGGTAATGCTTATCGTCTTGTTAATGCAGAAGGAGAAGAGCTAAATCGTCCCTGGAATGACTTACATCTTAAGAAATACTACTCTTAGCTTAAAGAGTCGATCAGCATGATACAAAGACTAGTGGAATCAGAAAATTTATAAACTTAAATTTCCTTATTAGTCTGGATAACTTAACTTCAAATACATTACTACACGTACTGACACGTTTGATTCGTGAGTAACAAGAGATGCCAAGTCCTAAAGAATACCGAAGCTTGACCGAAGGGGTAAAGTACAAATCATTCATTTTAAAGCAAAAAATTCTGTTTTATACTCGGCCCATGATGTCAGAACGAGGCTTAGAATAGACTACCAAGAATACCTGCCATCTTAGTAGGAGGCCGTCATAAAAAAAAAAGGGAGATCTGTCCCAAAGAAAAGGAATAGAAAAAAAAAGGCAAAAAGGCAAAATCCAAATGTCAAATCAAAAAGGCCATTGCATTACAAACGTTACATCAAGGCCATGGAATGAAATGAAAGGGAACGCAAGGTCGATAAATACCCCGGAAAGAAAATGACCGAATCCCAACGGATATTAGGGTAGGAAAGGAACATCTTTTTAAGTCTCCGGAACCTTCTCATGGGCTTTCTAAACTTATTCATCTTTTCCTTCTAAAGAGGCGTACTCCAAACTTAAGGAATGGCTTAGATTGACTAAGGATCGAATCATCAAATGGGATCACGAATGGAAACACAAGTTCAAACACGATGGGTTTTAAGTTAAGTTGTTAAAGAACAATTTGGGAATTAAGTTAGTAAATGAATATGATCTTTTGATCTAAATACCATGCTGATCTTTTAGTCAAAAATTCTAAAAAAAATACATATGTCAAAAATAATAAAAAAATACATATGTCAAAAATAAAAAAAATACATATGCCAAAATAAAATAAAAAAGCATATATTTCAAAACCCAAACAAAAATGAATATTTCAAAACAACAAAAATATTTCAATTAGCATCTGCTTGTTGCATTTAGTATGTTTCATTCCTTTTATTTTCAGTGAGCATCTGTCTGCTTGCATGTTGTATTTTTGCTTAAGTTTGATTATCCTCATTACCTTTGTTAATAAAGGCTATGCCCTTTGACCATTTATTGAAGGAAAAAATTAATTGACCATTTATTTGGTCAGGCAAGGGGCTAAGCCTAAATAGATACTTAACCCTTTTGTTAAGTGATGTACATGACACAAGGCATGAAGAGAGTTGGAATCCGAGTAGAGAACAGCCAGATACCTGTTTCTACGAGTAAAAGGCGTCGAGGAATACCGCCGCGTTTTAAAGATTTAATGGCGTCGGCGCGACACGACGCGTTTCAGCATTTCTGTTATTCACCCGAAGTTCTGTAGTTTTTGATGCTTACATTAAATGTTTGTGAAGCTGGAAAATATCAAGAAGATCCCACTGTGGGAGTTTAAGAAGTCCTGACCGTGGCTAAAAAGACGGTTATTTCTACCATTGTACTTCTTTCATGTAATTATTGTGCATCATCATTATTATATATTAAGTATTTATTAGAGTATATCAAGGACCTTGTGGTTTTGATGAAATTGGAATTTGAGTTCCCCTATAACAAAAACAGTGATAATTCCAGAGAATTCTTAATCGCACGGATAGGCCGTTGGATTGTTAATTAGTGAGGATGATGGTTCCACTTTTGTGAAACAGTGCGTGGATAAACGAGCTTCGGCTTAGTACTGAATTACAAGAATTTGTATCTTGACTCATTAATGACAATTTAGCAATATTATCCTTGATTAATTTATATTTTATTTGACTTTATATTTTTCTTTTAGCCCAGCATGCATCATGTAGGATTTTGAAATCATTGTAATAAGGATTAATTACTGATTAAGTTTCAGACCATTAAATTAAATAATCTCAAACATGATATGAAATATTCCATTCTGAGTTGAGTATCTTGATTATCTTTGAGGTTCGCTTGAAGATATCCTTGGAATTCTATATTTTCTTGGACTCTTTATCCAATATTCTTGTTTTTCTTTTAAGATCCATCATGGCTGCAGCACGTCCACATTGGCTGGCAAATGCTCCCCATGATAAAACCTACAGTGTCTACGACCTGGGGTACTTCCAACTCCGAGGAGGTTGATCGACTTTATTTTATTTCTTTGTTTACCTCATCCAGACAGGATTGATTCCATTGATTTCTTTGAGCTATCTTCTTTGATAATTTCGAGAAAAATTCCAATCATGTGATGTTAAGAGCGTGTCTCATCACACCTTGGCATCACCTTTTCAGTACATTCAATTCCATTTCACTCCCTTGCAAAGACGATGCCAAGGTGAGGCAGCTGTAGACACGCTAATTTTGACGTCATTTCGAGTAAATTTCATATCATATAATAATGCCTCAGAATGGTTTGATATTTAATCATTGATTAATTTTTATTGATCTTTTTAAGTGTCGGGTTTAACAGACATGTTTAAGTTAATCAATTGAATTGATTTTAACTCAAATTTCAGTTAAAATATGAAGAAGTCTAAAAGACGTCTACCTATGTGGACGCCATTTAGACTTTATTCCTATTTTGACGTTTAAATTTGAATTTTAATCAATTGATTAATTAGCTAAAAGGCGTATGTTAGTGCTGACGCATTTTAGGTTTCCTAAGCTATTTCTACTTCTCTTCCGGATGTTTATCCTTATCTTATTAGTGTAAAAGACGTCTGCACATGTAGACGCGTTTTAACTAATACAGATAAAGATAAGTTTCCCAGGTATTTATCCTTATCTTAATTAATCTGAAAGGCGTCAGCCTATGTGGACGCGTTTTAGATAATTACAGATAAAGATGAATGAATCAGTATTTATCTGTTGGTTAAGATGAATAAATCCGAAGTTTTTCTATGTTAATTCGCAGACGCAGAAGAGGTCTATAAATACCTTACATATTGAGTTAAAAAAGTGAAGTGTAATCTTGAGTTAATTGAGCAATAGCGAGTTGAAGAGCGAAGTAGCAACGTCGGAACGCCGAAGCGCTGCTGTCTCCAGAAGTCGGCGTCTATTCTTCATCCAATTCAAGGCTTCATCCATTCGGCATAAGTGTTTCATTTCTGCATTTTCATTTTACATCTTCATTAATCTTGCATTCTTCATCATTCACTTCATGCAACACACACACCACAACATTGCATTCTTTTCAAAAACCTATTTGATCAAGGGGTTTCAAAAGCCATCCCAACAAGTAAGTTCTATGTTTAGTTGCATGCTTAAAACTATGATTAGAATTGATACTATTTTTGCTTAAGTTCTCATCATTTCTTTATTTCTCTTTCTATACTCTTTGCAAGTTGCAAAGGATAATCAAGGAAGGAAATCAAGCAAATCACAAGAATTCTGGACGATCCTCAACTTCAAATTCAACAGCAAGAACAAAGAACAAAGAAAGGGCTCTCTTTCTTCAGCCGGCTGAAGGAGTGGAATCAAGGACTCAATATCTTCCGCGTTTAAACAGGTAGGCGATCAAAACTTCTTTTGAAACTTTTAAGTCAAAAGTTTCTGGCGATCACTTCACGTAGTTGTTGTTTTTAATAGGTTTATTTTGCACCTAAACAACATAGATTTTTCACGTTAATCACACTGTCATTCTAAGCACCTACACTCTCGATGGCACAACCCATAGTCTCAAAAACTAATTCGATAGATAATTTTTTTTACTTTTGTTTCTGAATTTGTCCTCTCACGTGCATTGATGCGCGGATGACATGTTGGGGTAAATTTAGTGAGTGGACTCTCCAGACTGCATAATGGGATCAGAGGCTCAATCCAGCTCACACAACTAGCATTACTCTAAAACTAATGGTATGAAAGGGGCAAGTGTTTCTCCCTTCTATCCGTCTTGTCCTAATTAGGGTTGTGACGGGAGGCAGGTTCTGTTGATTTGATCTATTTAAAATTTTATAGATGAGTAATACTTGTTATAATGACCTTTGCTATTGTAGTGTGGGGCATTGCAGCAAATATTAAAATATTTTTTAAATTTTTTTTAGGTTGGACCCCACATGTCGTACATGTCTATACAACTTGATATCTGATATGACGATTTAAAAAATTCTCAAAAATGAAAAAAAAGCTGTTATTATGATCGGTCCATGAAGGGCATTTTTTTACTGTTCGCTAGAGTTTTTTTATTTTTTATTTTTACATCGTCGAGTTGAAGACCGGATTGTACGGACATTTAGGGCATGTGGGGTCCGACCTAAAATAATTTAAAAAATAAAAAAACTATATTTGCTACAATGCCCTTTACATATAGATACCGAACCCAGTAACAAGCATTTGATAACTTACTTGAAACAGAAACTGAATCTCCCATTACTAGCGGAGGTAGAAATAGAAACAAAAGCCCTCAATTGCTCAAGCTTTGTTGCTGCAGCACTGTTCTCTTGTTTCCTCCCTTTTTTTTTTAAATCCTTGGCCCACAATTCCCCTTGCAAGCATTCAAATTGAGGCATATCTAAAATAGAAGTTAGACAAATTTGTGGAAAGAAATTGGAATAAGAATCCAAAATATTTGGTATTACAATGAGGAAATAGTTGGAAAGGAAGGAAAGATTAAAGAAATTATTTTCAATTTCACTTTTGTCTCTGTTAGATCTTATAAGAAACAGATGCAAAAACTACTATTTTCGTTTGTCTTCGGCCAATTTACTACTAGATGCATTGTATTGTCTTATTGATCTTACAGCAAGCGAAGGGGAGCTTAAAGTTTGTTCGTCTTATGATTTTAGCAAATATTACTCAATTTAAAATGAGTATACTCAAATTGAAAATGGGTATCCGACAGCCATCCACATAATCCGACGTACGTGTCACATGGACATTGCTGTAGCACTTGCTCAAGGAGAACCTTCCCCATCATTGTGCTGACTCATCTTCTCCCTCCTTGGAAGCTACAAAACAGGCACGTAAAGAAATATCAGCTAGATTCCCCCTCCCGCCCCAAACGCGACAGCTCCTGCCCGCCGGATTCGGTCGCACCCCGCAAGAACACCTTCTTTTGGTGGGGGACATCAATCAGACGGTGAGGACCCGCTGAGACGCCCGCCGAAAGCCGGGAGGAGAAGCAACTAATCTTCGGTAAATAAAACCCTTTTCCAGTCTTCCCACCGAGACACAAGATCCCAACCTTTTAACAGGAAAGATACGTTACAAGTAGAACAAAGGTAACGTATTCTTGTATTACTACTTGGTTTAATTTTAATTTAGCTAGAAAGATCAGAGATGTTAACTTTTAAATAATTAGTACTTTAAAGAAAAATCAATTATATTAAAATATCCTAGATCTTAGAAAAGAACTTCACTTCCTGTTCGTTCTTCAAGTGGGTTTTAGCTCTTATACATACTATTCCATATTATTCGAATAAAAGATCTACAAATTTAGATCTTCTACGCTTTATTCCATCCAGACAAGCTCCGGTCCGAGCCATCGGATCCTCCCGGAATCGAGTCGGGATCCACGGTGAAACTGCCCCCAGTGCGGAAAAGCCCAATTCTTTATTCCCCCTCTTTTCCCAACTTCCAAGCAGCCCGCAAGGAATTTTTAAACAGGAAACAAATCCGTCGGACGGAGCGCGGTCGTGTAACGGACTTCCACTCCGACCCCCGCCCGCGGACTCCATCCAAACGGAAACGACCAACATCACGGGCATTTCTTCCGAACCGCCCGCCTCCCCGCTGTTTTCCGGCAGAAAAGCTTTTCCGTGATGAATTTTACTCTTTTCCGGAACTCCACTTCTCGTCCTCCTCCCACAGTTTTTGAGAGAGCGAAAGACCACATTTCTTAGAGTGAGAGAGAAAGAGAGAGAGAGAGAGAGAGAGAGAGAGGAGGTGGCTGTGGCAGCACCATCATTTTAATCTTCTACAGTCCACTGAAACGTAGCAACTGCAGCTCGCCTCTCGCCATCGTCGCTTGGTTCGAGGAGGAAGAAGGCGCCCCCTCCCAACCCCCTCCTCGAGGTCTTCCATGGCGGCGTCCCCCCCGTTGCCGCTGAGGGAGGTCGCAGGTGGCGTGGATCCCTCGGCGCGGCACCTGCTTCTTCTTCCTGCCTCCCAATCCGTGCCCCTGCGCGGCGCGTCCGCTCCTTCTCGTTGATCTCCAGCGCGGCTTCTCGCATCGGTCGGGGCATTCCTTCAAGCTCGCCTGGGCGCGTGGATCTCGTCCGGGTTTCGGTCCCTCTTGTTCGATCCAGGCATCGAGAGGCGTCGGGCGACATTTCCTTTTGGTTCGTCTTACAAGAAAAGGGTAGGTTTTGCTTCCTCTTGTTATCGCGGTTGTTTTTGTGGGGTAGAGTACGGTTAGATCTTATTTCCCTTCCAACTGATCTCGCATTTACGATTTCTCCGCGGCCTTTAGGGTTTTTGGGCACCAAAAAGCCAGTGCCTCGCGGCCTCCCGCGGTTGCAATCGAGTGTGGCACATTAAAACCTAAGACGAGAGTGCAAAAAAGTGAATTTTTAGTGGTTCTCACCTCTTATTCTGTACGGCTGCTGATCCTGACGATCATCATCAATTCATCATCTCTTCTGTTTGGGGTTCCTTTGACCACTTCTCCTGCAATAATACATTGACATTGTGCTTGCCCGCCTCAAGATATCTTGGATTTGCCCACCATGTTGAAACAATTCCTGAGGAAATTCCCCAGGAAGTCTTCGAAACTGGATGCCACTGCAGATCCCTTGTCGACCAGTTGTGGCAACAATGCTGGTGCAGCCGGCAACCCGATCCAGTGGGCAAGCAGCTTGAACAATGTCTCGAACCGCTCTGCTGCCACCACAATCAAGCGGATGTCCTCGGCTGTCTTCCCTGCTAGTATTGTCGCGGGAATCGAGCCCCTTCTTTCCTTCAAGGATGTTCCGAACCAAGAGAAACAGAACCTGTTCGTTAGCAAGTTGAATCTTTGCTGCGTGGTCTTTGATTTCAATGACCCGAGCAAGAACTCTGTCGAGAAAGACTTGAAACGCCAGGTGCTAATAGATCTTGTGGAGTATGTTTCGGCTGGGACGGCTAAATTCTCCGAACAGGCGATCGCTGCAAGTTGCAAAATGTTTGCCACTAACCTGTTCAGGATGTTCCCTCCAAATTATCGATTGGGCTCTTCTGGTGGTGAGAACGAGGAGGACGAGCCCATGTTCGATCCTGCATGGCCACATCTGCAAATTGTCTATGAGTTGCTTCTTAAATTTATTGCCTCCCCTTCCGTCGATGCAAAGGTAGCAAAGAAATATGTGGATCATTTGTTTATCTCGAGATTGCTTGACCTGTTTGATTCTGAGGATCCAAGAGAGAGGGACTGCTTAAAGACAATCCTACACAGGATTTACGGAAAGTTCATGGTTCATCGGCCCTTCATCAGGAAGGCCATAAGCAACATTTTCTACCGCTTTGTGTCTGAAACAGAAAGGCATAATGGGATTGCTGAACTGTTAGAGGTTTTGGGGAGTGTCATCAGTGGATTTGCATTGCCCCTGAAGGAAGAGCACAAGATGTTCTTGTGGAGAGCATTGATTCCCCTCCACAAGCCAAGGTCAGTCAGTGTTTATCTCCATCAGCTAACATACTGTGTGATGCAGTTCGTAGAGAAGGAGCCAAAGCTTGCAAGTATGGCGATTAGGGGTTTGCTGAAGTACTGGCCAGTGACTAATAGTCAAAAGGAAGTGATGTTTCTTAGTGAAGTGGAAGAGGTCTTGGAAGCAACTAACCTGGTACAGTTCCAGAAGATTATGGTCCCACTATTCCGGCGGATTGGGTGCTGCCTCAACAGCTCCCATTTTCAGGTACCTGATTATTTATTTAGAACTTCCCATTTGCCTTTATCTGGTTATACACTTGATGGGAATTCAGGGACTACTGAAACAAAGCTCAAGACCCAATGCTTATTTTGTTTGGCCCATTAGAGGCCCAATTGATGTATTTTTAGATTTAGGTCTGTTTTAAGTCTTTCTATTTTGAATAAGGGGTATTTTGGTCCTTTAGTGTTAGGGTTATGTTAGGTTTTCTTTTGGGATCTCTATATATTGTCTTATATCCCTCCTTTGGGAGGCATTGAAGATTGGAGAATGAATGAATGAGTGTTGCGGCCACTGTGCGTTTCTCCCGAGATGGGATGATCCGTTTGAGGGTGTGAAGTCCTAACTTCTTCTTCCCAACCTCTCCCCCTTCTTCTCCTGTTCGTCCATTATTTACCCGTGTTCTTCCTCTCCTCCTTGGGCCTCCGAGCCATTCATCCTAATTTCCCCTTGTTGTCCCGCATCAACACTTCTATAGAGTGGAGGATCGGATGTGTTTTCCTGGAACACTAGGTTTTCTTGTAAACACCACTCCATTATTTGCTTTGTGGATACCTATGATCATTTTCACTTTCTCCCCTCTTTTTATCCATACATTAATTGTGTAGCCATTGTTTCCTAGTTTATTATTTTGATTTTACACATGTTCCAGTTTCTGGAGGATTATTTAAAGAATTCTCTTTGACCAGATGATATGATAAATACATCTGGGTTGTCATCTTTATGGAAATACCAGAAAAAGGTCAACAGAACATTGGCATTTATTACTGAAATAGCGATCTCATGTTTTACACTCCAAGAGTAGCTTTGTGTATACTTTCTTAGATGCATTCTTATCCGGGAAACTTTGTGGTGGGAGTTGTGGGCTCGCACAGGCTTTCTGCAGTTGTCAATGCAAGTGCCACCTGGTTGACATGGTACAGGGGGCTTGTAGCCATTCCATGCCACCTTGGTTGAATCATGTCAGGATCAATTTATCCCAGTCAGCCAAGGCTGTCCAATTTTGATCCTTGGAAACTAGCTCCTAACTAAAGCATGTGCTCAGTTGGATGTACTATCTATCTTTAGCTTGGATAAAATTAGTCACACATTCCTTTCCCTCATAACATGCAGTCCATCATCATCCACTTTCAAAAGAAAAACATTCTTTTCACCATGCAATTGAAAAATGAGTGATTCAGGTTTATCCTATTGAAATTAACTTCATATATGTCTATTTGGAAGTGGAAGACCATGCCTGGAAGCTAGCTCTTATCTTTGTTGGAAGTGGACCATAGGTTATGACACCTGCTTTTAATAAGGTACAGTCTCACATTCTTGCTTGACTTCATATTTGAACTAGGGGCATTACAGTATATCCAGTGAAGCGGTTGAGTTGAATTGGAACAAAAGGCCTGCTATAGTGCTTTCTATTGAATCCAAAGCAAAGCCATAGGGGGGTAGTTTCCAATATAGTGTTTTACAGTGCGCTCCTATATTTGTGTCTGCTGGAAGAGGACTGTAACAGGGTGTCCAATTTCCATCAGAAAAAAAAAATGAAAGAGGTGAAAAGTCATCCTGCTGCGTATGTGAGGCATCATTGGATCAAAGATCAGATGGCACTTACCATTTGCAGTGGGATGCCTTCAATGCTCTATGATAGACGTTGCCCACAAATTGCGCTCTCACCTTGCTCCTCTTCCCTATGGTTGTCCATAGGTGGTCTTCCTTTTTAGTCATGTAGGTGCCTAAATCTTATAATCCAATTGTAGGTATTCATCTGAGATTAGATCTTGATGGTGATGGGAATCCAAGACCAGCGTACCACTGTATTACACATGATGGAATGCATCTACCACCGTTAAAGAGTCATTCTGGCTTCATTGTGGTTATAAAACTCAACAAAGCTTGTCTGATGTGTAGTTTATTGTTAGATGAGTCTGTAGATATTTTGTTTTGCCCATTTGAGACTCGTTTAGGTCATTTTCTATTTTTCAAGATTTTTTTTTTTGCAATTTTTGCATTATTTTTTCATGTTTGGGGTAGTTTGGTCCATAATAAAGTTTAGGGAGTCATTAGGGTTTATTTTCTCTTTAAATATTCTTGTAAGACATATTTTTATTTTTAAATGAATATTTGCTGTGAATTTTGAGTTATTTTTTAGAGTTCCTCTTTACGACGTAGAAGATGACCCTGTGACGGGGTTGAATCTGCCCTGCAACGGGACCGGTGTGATGCCCAAGCTGCCGGTGCGATGTCAGAGGACTCTCCACTACTGGTGATGCCGGTAGTCTCTCCCATCCCCTTCATCCTCTTAGTCCCCCATCAGATGGGTCTTTAAACTCTCGATAAAGGGTGTGAACAAAACAGAGGACTTAGGGAGTTGCAACAGAGGCAAGCTTTATCGAGTCTCTATAGTTCATCAGTAGTTATTAACCCAGAGTGAGGATGGCATTCAGGGGGGCAACAATTGTCCACCTGTACATAACAGTAACATAGAGTGTGCATGAGGTTGTGCTGGACCAAGATTCACATACATGAATATGTCATTCATATATCCAAGGTTGATCAAGGGCGTGTTTGGCGCAGCTTCCATTTGGAAGCACTTTTGCACTTCCATTTAGTTAGTTTTGTTGGAAGCCATTGGATCTTGGAGGCCATTTATGTAGTATTTTACTTGTATTTTGGCTTCCAACTAAAAGCTACAAAGGTGGAACTTCCAAGATTGAAGAAAGAGTGAGGTTGTTATGAAAGAGTTGACTTCTGTAACAAATTAAAATTAGTTATAACCTCTCTTCCAACTCATTTTATGTGAGAAGTGAAAGTCAAAAGTGGCTTTTAATAAAAGTTTTGCCAAACGCCCCAAGTTTGTTCTTGGCTTTCTCTTTCATTCTTCAAGTTTAGCCATAGAAGAGAAATAATTTTTTCATTGGTTTGGAGAGGAAATATCCATCCAGAAGTTCTTGGTTTCAGAACATATTAATAGTTAATCAGAGGTGAAAATCGTGTGAAGTAGTTGCTTTGCAGAAGCTCAATAGGGAATATAATGAAAATCAGCGATATGCAATGGCAAGCTGGGTATGCATGTCAAACTTTGGTGTTATTTCTATTAGAGGTGATTTGTTTTCAGTTTGCAATGGTTCCAACAGTTCGTCAATCTATTTGACTTTATATGAGGGATATGCTTTAAATTCGTTTTTAACACGGCCCATGATGGAAGTGATGGACCTAACTCATTGTTTTCCTGAATTTACAGACTACAAGTTTATGTTGCATATTCTAGTTTAGATTTCTGGCAAAGTTTTGCGAGTATAAGGCATTTGAGCTTTTAGAGGGTGCTTCGGTCACGTGTGGAAATAGAATGCATACAGTGATTGTTATAAGCTGACATCAGTCTTCGGTTCTAGTCAACCACTCTCTTGAATGTATTCATACCAAAATTGAACTGATAGCCTAACAACAGATGGTTTCACTTGAAAATCATGCCTCTTTTGGCCATCATCTCTGTTTCATTGTATCTTGGCTGTCACCTGTATGTTTGCTAGTCACTAATTAGCCATTCCCTTTCAGGTTGCGGAGCGAGCACTATTCCTATGGAACAATGATCACATTATTACTCTGATTGCACAAAACCGACAAGTACTCTTGCCCGTCATTTTCCCTTACCTTGAGACGAATACCAAGAGTCACTGGAATCAAGCAGTACTAAATCTAACTTTGAATATAAGGAAAATGTTTCAAGAGATGGATGAAGAATTGTTCTTGGCTTGCCAGAGCAAGTATGAGGATGATGAAGAACAGCGAGTGGCTATGGCAGAGAAGCGGAGGGTGACTTGGGAACGTCTTGAGACTGCTGCTGCAACCAAACCGGTTGCTGGGAACACACCAGTTCTTGTAACACCTGTAGCACTCCCTAGCAGCGTTGCTAGTCGCTGCTAGTTGCAGTTCATCACTCGCGAGTCTACTATTAGCAGGTTTTGGTTACTGAAGAAACGTTAGGGCAAGGGGATTGGGATCAGGAAACCCGTGTAAGTTTCCATCTCCTTTTTTTAAAAACTTTTCTGTTTATTGTTGTATGTTTCTCAAAAGTATTACTGTGAAGGCTTGTTGTAAAAGAGCATTCATAGGCCACCCCTTTTTTTGGTTGTTGTTGGTGTTGGGGTTCATGGACATGGTCCATCTGTATTACACTTGTTTTGTTGTGAGCATAGCATAAATGCCGCATCCTTCTCACTGGTAGGACTGTCCAGCGTTAACCCAGCCCCACACCCCCCCCCCCCCCCTCATTTTGACTGTAGAGCCAGCCCAAACCCAAACACTAATGCTTTTCCCCAGCCCAGCCCACAACATCTCTACGCCCAGCCCGGTCCAACCTATCCCACAATGTTGGAGCGACTATATAATAGTCTTATATTGGTTAATTTCAGTTGTTGTCGGTGCTTCTGGTCTTGGACCCTTCAAAGTCAACACCTGGGTTTTGTGGTTTGTAAGACACATCTCTACCAGGCCTGTGTGGGCCCGGTCCGGCCTGCTCCCATTCATCTCCTTTCAAAATGCAGTAGCGTCTTCTTTGCCGGCTCCGATCTAGTATGAAACCCCTAAGCGTGCCCACAAGATCTTAACTGCCCGTGACAACTGGAAGTCCAGCGGAGCTTGCCTGGACGCTGCAGCTGGGATGCAATGCTGGTGACAGAGTGTGGGGGGGGGGGAGATCCTGTGCGTTGACGTTCTGGAAGGCGTATTGAGGTTAGAGTGCACGAGCACGACAAGGACTAGTTGAGGGTGGAGCACGGCGAGGGTGGAGTAAGGCGAGCATGGTGAGGGCGGGTTGGGGGCAGAGATCGGAGCAGAGCAAGGCGGAGAACTGTGAGGAGCATGGCGAGGGCGGATCAAGGCAGAGCACGGTGAAGGCAGAGCGAGGTGGATCACAGTGAGGGTGGAGCACCGTGAGGGAGGGTCAGGGCAGAGCACGGCGATTATGAAGGAGGGGCGCAGGTCGTGGGCAGAACCAGCTTCTCACTTAGTGCATGCTGCATCTTCCATCGTAGAGGTGGGCGATGGTGGAAGGTTGGCCTGGTTTGGCCCACGGGCTCAAAATGGTGGCCTGGATCTATGTCACCCGTTGCCCTGGCTCGGAAGCCTGGGTCTGCCCCGCTCATTGACAGTCCTACTTGATTTTAATCTTCAACCTTTCCAAACTTTTGATATTAATAGATATTTTTTTTTAATTTAATTATTTATAAATAAGTCTTCATAATCTCCACTTTCTTAAAAAAAGTCCTTTTGAAGGGCTTTTTTTAACACTCTCAAGGGTTTTTTTTTTTTTTACCTTGCACCAATTCAGGAGGATCGTGGGGGCTTATAAACAAATAGTTGGATTAGAAGGATTTTTTTGTAAATACACTATTTTCAAAAGTTAAAACAGAATTATATATAAACAAGGGTCTTTTGGCAGATTTCCTCCATGATCCCGTATAGAAGAAAATCCTTCAGCGGCAGCACCTAGCTAGTTCACGTCCGTCACCCTGTTTTAGTTGACCAATACCCAAATAGGACAGCTCTCCGCATGATGCGACTTGCAACTGGGAATCTTTCTTCTGGTACTGCTTTGTCCTGATCAGCTGTGTTTTTGCTGAAGTTTCTCGTCTTCATCGGCGGCTGTGATGTCTAATCGGTCATCGAATGGTACAGATGTACAGCTCGAATAGTTTTCCCCATCTGAAAAGATGTGGCATTGAATCGAATTGCGCTTGCGTCAATTTAATGGTGAAGGTTAGCAAAATGATTTGACCCTAGTATAATTTGATTGAATTTTGGATTAAACTTATGTGACCCATATTTGACTTAAGTTGAGATGGATCAAGATGACTCAATATAGATTAAAAATAAAATTACAGATCAGACCAAGTGAAAATAGGTTATTTGATCCTAGCTCATCCAATGTAATGTTTGGATTAGAATGAATCTGAGTCAAATTGGTCCCGTTATCAAGAGTCTCAATTTGTACTTGCAAGCCCAGTTGAGTCAGGTTGGGTCGCAAAACTTGATCGGATTTGCAAAATCTATTGATTTTTTTTTTTGTAGTATTAGAACAAGGTCATGTCATAAGCTCGTAGCCATTTCCAGTTATGATATCAATTTCATTAAAAAATAAAAAAATAATCGGAGGTGAGTTTGGCATAAAACGGGAATATGATGCAAAAGTCGTGAAACTAGATGCACTTCGGCAGCTCTACTCGTCTCTCTTCCGATTTGCAAATATAGATTGTTATCTTAAAATTTTCGAAATAATTATTTCTTGTAGCAGTGGACTTGTAATTGAATGTCATTGATGCGCAAGAATAGTAACTCTTTATACCTGCAAATCCTAATCTCGAGACAACTCAAGCCCCAAGGTAAGCTTGGCATGTTAATCTCCAAGAAGAGGAAGAAGTCAAATACGGATTGAGATCATCTGCATTTCGTTGAGGTGGACGGTGGATACGCATGTTTGATTCACTTAAAAGAAAAAACTAAAATCCCACCTACTCACACAATATATAGGATAAGATTATTATAATAATAATTTTTACCCTTGATACTGAGAACAAGGTCATCTAGATCTAATGGTCTGGACCATCCTGTGTCTTTGGACACATCAAAAAGAGGTTTCATTTACCTTTGAAAAATGATGTGGCAGAACAAGTATATTTCTTTTTCATGTATCCAACGACACATAGAGGTCTTAGGTCAAGACGACCTCGTTTCTTGTTGATGTCGTATGTGGCAAACTTTTTTAAAAAGTTCTTATTTCGTCAAAGAATAGTGCTTGCAGTAACATTGTTGGTATTGCATCTTATCATAAATTACAGTATCTAGAAGGGTGTTGTCTGATCAGATGGTAGTATTGTAGGTGTAAGTTTCATTGACTTTGGAGATCATTCAAATTTGACATCGATTCCGTCCGACATTTAATTGAAAGATCATAAACGGAAAAAAAAGTTTGAAATCAAACCTCCTTGTGATCTAAACTGTCAGACATACTTGTACATATAATGGCTGCACGCTTGTCGCAGCAGTGTGCACCATCAAATAGATTAAGCCACCGTAGTTGTTGTAGGAGTAATACTTGTTGCAAAATCAGTTTAGATCCAAAGTTATTGCCTAATTAAATAAAATTATCAATTTGTGCAGAATTATCTCCTATTGAGAGAAGAATATTAAGCTTTACTGAATTTAAATCGTGGTCTCATATATATATAAATATATGAGTAATGCTTGGTACACTGCAGTAAGCTGCGTTGGAATGAGTCCTCATGTCTCTTTCTATTATCTGAAAAGTCTACATGGCCTTTGTCTCCCATTAAATGCACTCCAATGACATCCGTGCGTCAGTGCATATGAAAGATGTCAGATTAAAAATATAATAAAAAATTTCATCCGTTAGATTACTTTTCAAAAGCATCCCAAAGTGCTCAAGTGCATCTTCTCGAAATCATTAGATGCGCTTGAGAGTTTCAAGATGCTATTGAACACTTTAGGATGCTCTTGAGATCACAGTTTATTAGGTGAAAAAAATCATTATTATTTTTAATTCATGCGCTCCATGTGTACTGATGTACGGATAATGTCAGAATAAATTTAATGGGAGGACAAGAATCACATGGACTCTCCATACGGTAAAAAAGAAAAAGGAGGCTCATTATGGCTCAACGATGCAACAAGTATTACTCAGACGTATACACATGAAGCCAATTGAGTCACGTCTCAAACAAAAAAGGGGTTTTTTTGTGCATATATACTCCTAAAAAATACTTTATTTTTATATATACCTCCGGCTCTTATATATTATCATCCCTACCCTTAAAATCTTTAAAAGATTGTATTTATATCCTTCCATTTAAAGATTTTATACAAATACCTCTAAATTTATTAATATGTTACATATATACCTTTTCAATTCACTAAAATTTTACATATGTACCCTCAATACCCAAATATTATCATGATTTATGTAATCTTTTTGACATATTACGTTGAAATTCACTTATGTTTGACGGAGGGATATAAATATAACATTTTTGAAGATTTTAGAGATATTGACGATAATATGTAAGAATTGAGGTGTAGATAAAAATATGGCATTTTTCAGAAGTATATATGTAAAAAACCAAAAACAGTACTCCTTTCCTTGTGACTATGTTGTAGACTTGGATTCTTGGCCTATTTGTCCCAAACTCGTATTATGTTACTTCTCCAGTGAAGTTGTTGGGACTTTTGGGTGCACCCCGTCCTCCGGGGGCCACGGAAGTCCAACCCAAGATATTGATTTTTTTTCCGGGACCCACTGTTTTATTGGATTAAGAAAATCCCTAAATCACAGCCATTGATGGCGAGAAAATGAGTTGGAACGTAAGAATCCAGATCCCAAACACGTCACTGCATGTGTCCCTGGTGCCGGTGCAAGACTCTCCCCCCTGTCTCTTTGACGAGCCAACCATTTCAGTAGTAAATAATTATATCATTTTATTCTGAATCAAAATCCAAAACTATTAAATATAAAGAATCTTTTGTGATAATTCACATTCGTGGATATAAGTAGAGAGATGATTCTTGTAACGATATAGACAGGGACTGTATCTTTGAAAGGCATTCTGTGTCCATCCATAAAAAGCATGTCTTTGCAATCAAAAAACTAACGTTCATTTTTTCTTTTCTGATTATCCTAATGTATCTTTCATTTGTGATAGGTAAGATCTGAAAAAAGATGGATGGATTCCGATCCCACCCTTTGCTCCTAATCGTGTCGTAATATCTCGCTGCCCCCAACACCCCTCCAACGTATCCACGTCCTAGATGACGGATTACACTCTGCAATTTGCATGCCGGATTAACTAACCTGATAGAAATTTAATAAGTAAATGGTTCATCGTGCAGCTGGGATCGTGGGGGAGAGTGGAGATTATTATTGGGGTTCAGATAAGATTCGCCCTTAGAAGTGGACGGTGGATAATGTGTTCACTGACAGCTGCCGGTGCCCAGCGAGAAAACTTACTGGTGATGTTGTCGACTGGGGGAAGAAGGAAGAAGGGGGGGGTGGGGAAGACACACACCGAGAGAGACGTTGGGGGACCAAGTACACATCTTTAAATTGGTCACAGAGAGAGAGAGAGAGAGAGGCCTTCAGCACGAAGGAAGCCCTCCCCAGTTGGCACTATAAATACAACCCCATCCCCTCACCCACCTCCAATGATCCAATCACAGTATATATTCTCCTCTCCATCTATCTCAAACTACCGATCTCCCTCTCTATATATATAGATATTTAGAGAGAGAAGAGTCTACCCGCCACCGCTACCAGCAGTAGCAGTAGCAGTAGCAAGGGAGGGAAGATGTACGCGCCACCGGAGAACCAGGGGATGTCCTACTATGAGCATGTGCAGAGGAAGCACGAGGAGAAGGGCTGCCTCTACGCCTGGTATGTGGGGAAACCCATCCCCCCCAAACTCGATCTCCCTTCCCCCAGCTTCCCATTCTTTGATCAGGCCAATATTCCAGTCTTTCTGAAGAGAGATGATATCTTTTGAACCTCATTTTTCATACTATCATATACCTGCTATACTTGGGAGAATCAACGGTCAACATCGCCTCCACTTCACTCGTAAGATCCATGGAGGCCTACAACGTACATGAAGTACTCTAGGAGGTTCTCTAGGAGCCGTTCCTTGGATTGAAAAAGTCTGAAAAAAAAGATTCCGCTGCCAAAAATTTCTGTTTCCTGTTTTCTTCTCCCTCAGCAGTTAGATGTGCCCTCGGAGCTCCCCTTAGGGGTTGTTTGTTTTAGTGGAAAATTTTGTAAATCATTGGTTTCAAAATTGCTGGTTTCAAAACAAGTAAATTATTTTTTTTTTAAAATCAAAAAATATTTATTTGATTGTTTGTAAAATAAAACAAAAGAGATGTTTCAATCTTCTTGTTTTAGTGGGAATTAGACTGTCAAGTGGACAGACAAAGTCCAGATAGAATTTTACTTTACATTGTTTTATATCATTCTAAACTACTGAAAATATTATAAAATAAAACAATTATTTTAAATTACGTTGTTTTACGTTAAAACAAAAGCAACTTTTTAATTCCTCCTCTTCAAGGCAGAATTTTTTTTTTACTCTTTTGTGCACTAAAAACTTCCATTATTTGAGATTCCTGTCACTGGTGAGATTCGGTCCGAAAACTGTTGACGAACTTTGTTTTTTTTAAGTCACTGCGTCATATTTCAAAAAGAGGATCATGATCACTTGCTGTAGTCGGATAATTTTATATGGATAGGCAGTGTTTTTAATCTTTTTTTTTTATTTTTCTTAAGTGGACCTACATGTCTGTGTAATTTGATCTAAAAATTAATTTTTAATTTTTCATCTTTTCTTGAATTGTCCGATTAGAGATTAAATTACACAAATATATAAGTTAAATTGGGGTCCACCTGAAATGAACAATACTGTTCTGACGGTGCAGCAAGTGGTTTTCTTTGAAAATAACAGTGATTAGGTGGCTGGGAGGATGATGCCTGGCCCGCCGCCGTCGCCTCTTCTGGTCTTCTGAAGACTGCTGATCCAACAAAATATAAAGTTCTACTCATCCCCAACTGCTTGGATAGGCTTCTGGTAGCAGAAGACCAATCAAATCAAATTAATGGTCCTGCTGCTTTGATGAGTCACCAACCTGATTGTTATTGGAGCATCCACCAATCTCTTCCGTCATGGACAAACTACTAATTATCTTCAATCAAACGTCGGCTACGTGGCGACCAATATTAGAAAATGACCATGACCCTGATTGCAATCGGAAAAATTAAACAAAGAATGTTTAGTAAATTTCTATTTGAAAGGTACTACTCAATACGAAAGGTATGTATTGAGTGCAAGTTGATATAGTTGATTTTAAATAATTATACAGGCTGATGATTTTTCATCCACGTATAACCTATTTTTAGCTTAGTCTAGAAACTCTAACCCACATCTTTTTTTATTGAAAATGAGAAAACAACAGGAAAAAAAAAAAAACTTGAAAAAGATGGCTTCCAAATTCTATTGCATGTGGTCTCCCCTGCAGGAGATGTTTTGTTTGAGGAATCATGTGTTGGCCTCACAAGGCATATATAATTAACTCTTTCAAGTATATATGTTATTATGTGGACCTGGTTAATTTGGGATAACATGGTTTGGTTGGCAGCTTGTTCGCCCTGTGCTGCTGCTTCTGCTGCTACGAGACCTGCGAGTGCTGCTTGGAGTCCCTCTGTTGCTGCTGCAACTGAGCGGCGAGCAGCCCAGCCATGAACCAGAACACAAAATAATGGAGGAGAGGCATGCTTTAGGAAAAATAATATTGTAGCAGTCGTTCGCTTCGGCGTCGTCGTGCCTGTCTCTCCCCCTCTATCTTCTCTTGTCCATTGTGAAAAGATGTGGTGGTGGTTGTATCGTTAGTACTTCCGTTTATACATCATTGTCCCCTATGTTACCTAATCATGTAGGGAGCTCTCCCAAGTTCCACCCATGTTCTGTTTGGACCTGTTTCCTTTATCATTCTACATTATTTGCTTTGGTTGCTCAAATATGTTGTTCAGATGAGAATGGGTCATTTCGAAATGAATTAGAATAAAAGATTTGTCCAAAAAAATTGAACTGCTTATTCTAGTTAGAGTAGATTTTTTAATTTCATTTATTTAATCTATTTATTTTAAGTAAAACGTCAGTAAAGTTATCAAAGTAAAATAGCCAGTTTTTGTGACACAAGCAATCCCAACTTAATCAAGCTCATGTGCGGAATCCGATTATCAAAGAGGCTTAAATGCATCAAAAGGGGAAGACATTGAGACACAGAAGTCTCTGTTTCAGTTTCCTCAAAAGCTCGTGAGAGGGGAAAAATATATATATATATTGTGCGACTACATCTATAACGTGTTTCTAAAAGGAGACAGGTAGACATAAGGATATTTCTTTTCTCTCTCTTCAATGATGTTTTTAGACAACTCATCGACCCATCAGATTCCGTGCCTTTTTAGACATAAGACAGGAAAATTTCTGTTCAGCGCCCGTGGTGCTATCGTTTAGCACTTTAAAGGAATGCTTAGTTTTTCTTAATCTTCTTCTCACTAATCATTACTTACATCGGCCCCCTTAAAATGTGGAAACTTGCGTTGTAAAGATTCCTTCCACCTAAGTTCCCAGTAGATCTCCATCTCTCAATCTCCCTCCTTTTGATATGTAATGCGCACCCCTCCCCTGTCTCTCTCTCTCTCCCTCCTAACACGTCACATGTAACTCTCTCTCTCTCTCTCTCTCTCTCTTTATTTCCATTCTTCCCCTTTCTCACTCGTCCACATCTCTCTCCTCCTCTAAGGAAGAGCAGTTGATCCGCTTAATTCAAGTTTCATGCCGCGGTTTAAGTCCACTTGATATGGGCACCCAGAAGAGATAAGCTAAACTTTTTTATTATTTTTTCTCTTCATCTCTATGCTCTTCTTGTTGTTTGTTAAAACTTTAGTTCTGATTACATGATTAGGAAGATTTCATAATCTAACTTTATGTTGACTAAAAAATTTAATTTGTTTGATTTATAGTCTGTAGTTGATAGTCGTTATGATTTATTGATCAGCAAATTGGTAGAATAAATTTATTTCTTCAGCATTTTCTTGTAATTGGCAAAATGTGAAGCATTTCTTCACAGTAAAATAGGATGCTGAGAAGTTCATTAATTTAGATGCTCAAGAATAAAAGAATGTTTGAGAACAATGTTGTCTGTCCACGAAATTATACAATAAAATAAAATAAAAGTCAAGTTCGCAGTTAACGTGGTTGTATATGACAAGAAAAAGAAATGTAGAAATCTTACTATAAATCAACATACTAGATAATGTTACTTATACAAAAGAATACTAAGCACCATGAAAACAAATTTTGATTTTTTAATTTAGTATTTTAATTATGTATTTTGTATAAACTTCAAAGGCAATATCTATTTGTGTTGGCCCCTCCTGAAGAAAAATCCTGGGTCCGCCCATGTACCTGAGGACAAAAAAGAATACCTCTAATGACAGATGTTTGACTTCGTGCAATAGAGCGGAGGGTATTTCTGACATTTCTAAAATATGTAAAAAAATTGCGGCACCACATCGAGGATTGTGGAGTATAACATATCTTGCTTCACATGGATCTTACGGAACACCATGTTGGAGGGCATTAATTTGAAATCCGGATCTTAGATTAGTCAACTGACTCAACTCACCGAGAAATGAGCATTGTGGATTAAGTAGCATCTCTTTCTTGACATGGATTCCGGGAAGCATGGACGTCCGCAGGCAAAATGGGCTGGAATCTTGGTCTACTAGGTGTAACTACCGCCAAGAAACTAAATAGTGAGACATACAGTAAGTGCAACCGGCACGCAAGAGACGTCTAAAGAATGCCCATAGTGAAGAAAATACAAAGAAAAACTATTCGGCAACGCTGCACTCAATGGACTAGCCATGCAGCAGACAGAAGACTTCCATAGAAGGTGAAGTTTAGGTACAGCTGCATTTTGTAGGACTTTGCTCTTCAAAACCCATTTCAATGGTCAAGTCAAAAGACATAAAAGGGAGCCTACCTCCCTGTGACAGAAGCGAGAATCCAACTTCACCCTTCTCCCTGCTTTGACACTGTTAATTGTTGTTTAATGACAGCCATGACACGTAGAAATTGCACCGAGCTTAGAACATGTACAGGCAGGCAATGGACGTGATGAGCGTGGTTAGCAACACCGACACAATGTTCACAGCATCGTTGTCCAGGATGCTCACGCCCGAGATCCTCTTCACCGAGGGACCAGGTTTCCCAACCACCTTCACAAGATAACAACAGAAATGTGAGATGGTTGCAAAGTCCAGAGTTTTATCGTGGCTCATCGAAGGCAAACAAAATAAGCATAGTTACAACAACTTTATTCCCCAAGGTTCAAGGTTCCAGTTGATGGTTGCACAAATCGTTTCAACTAATAGATACTTAAAATTAGAAAACAATGGAGTCACCGGAGTTAGACCTATATTTATCAATGAAAACCGGGGGAGATATAGCCTTTTGAAATTACGCATCATCCAAGGATCCTAAGACGCAACAAGTTATGAACAAGGAAGAACTAATAAATTCTTCAAATCCTTTTAAGGGCGAATAATAAAGTTTTTTAGAAAATCGACAATAGCTTACACACTGAATTTAGGAACAGAAATGGCCAAAAAGGAGGTATTACCTTCTTGCGGATGCTGCAGAATCCACTGAACTGAAGTGTTGCACCCAATAAAGAATCAATCATGCTCCCGCATAAACCAGCTGCAGCAGCAACAGGTATCACTAAAAGCTGCTTCAAAACTATGTCACTGGCACATTTAGTAGTGAGAAATCCTAGGAGATAATAGGCGACACCGATAACTCCACCAGCTGCTGCAGCTGCCAAGAGTCCCTGTCCTGTAACTCCACCGTTTGTACCTCTTTGAACTTTCTGATCAGAGAACAGACGGAGAAATGATTACTAAAACTTGCCTCGGTATCTAAGGTCCATGTAGGGAAAAATGGTTCCAAGTACAAAATGAACAATTGCTGCAATGTGACCTCTGGCTAACAGCCACTCATGGTGGTGGCAAATAGCAAATATGGCAAGTCAATACCCATACGCTCAATGGTTTTTGATATTTACAACTACAAAATTAGGCACAAGTAACCAGATAAATGACAAAACTGCACCATACTGATCACAATTCAGTATAATTAAATAAGATCAGTATATGACCCTTCCCCAAAAGCCCAAAAAATAGGAAAGAGAAAGCCATATATTTTGTCTGGAGGCAGGTCAATACTGCAGTTAATGAGTATTACCATTACTGATATACTTACCTTCAATTAATAAGTAAAAAGGATGGGGGAAAATCTGATGTGGAACAGCAAGGGGATAGACCGGGAGTAGAAAGAAGAGAGGAGGTTGGAGAAGAAGAAGACTAAGGCACAGGTTCTCGTCCCATCTCAGGAGAAAACACGCAGCGGCGGCTCTTCATTTCAAATCTTCTTCAATGCCTCTCAAAGGAAGGTTACAAGACCATAAATAGAGACTCCCCAAAGAAACCCTAACACTAAAGACCAAAATACCCTTATTTAAAATAAAACATAGCTAAATCTTTTTAAAAAAAAGAAAATACATCGATTCAGCAGCCTCTGAATTCCCATCATTCTCCCTAGATTCGAAAAAATTCGTCCTCGAATTTTAAAGTGAGTCAGAATAAGTACGCGGACGACTGGATCATCAGTAGGAGTCTTCAAGCAGAGGATCATCTCAAGAACCACAAATTGGTATGCTACATGTGAATCATAAAAGTCCTGCTATACCATATCTACTAAAGACGATAACAAATCATACGTGTCATCATGTAGGGTAGCTATCATTACACTCTCAGTAAACGTTAGACGAGACTTTGAGTGAGCAAAAATATCATCAGCAATAAGATATAAGTCTGCCTCAACAAATAATTCATGATCCCATTAGACAATATGAACTAATACAGTATCAAGTAGACCATAGCTAAACACATCTTCAGAGATACGATTCAATCCTGACCGTCTAAACAAAGTATGATTCAAACTGTCAACCATATATCTGACATCAACCTCGAACATTGTATTAGCGATCATATGTATAGTCCCGATGCCATAAATAAGTCGTGATCCCAACCAATAAGCGGTGGTGGTGCCACTTTAGCGACACAAGCCAAATACTTCTACTGTAACCGGTGATAAGTGGCGTTGAGAATACGAATGGATGCCGGATATCCCTCGGGTCGTATAAGACAATCTCGTCCGGTAGGATCAACCACAACTTGTCGCTCGTCCATCCATTCTCTACCTAAACTGATATATGAGCCATGTGGTATAATCTTGCACCATGCATCATCATAATACCTGACGGATCGGGAAGTACTTTTGCTCTTTAAGAGATGAAAAAATAGCACATAGACTCGGTCTCCAGAGACAATTACGTAGTCCGTTTGGGAGATAGAATCCACAATAGATTGTGAAATAACATTGCCGAACGAAATTGCCTCAAGATACATCCTAACTTTCACAGAATTGAGTAGATTCACCTCAAAGCTAAAATCTATGGTGAGAAAACGTACCTAGGATTCCGAATTGTAAGAACAAATTGGTTCTACCAGAGCAGGTGGCACGTAGAACAAAGCACCACAGGCTGAAACAGTGCTGGCCAAGGTCCGCCTCGCTGCAAGGATGCCCACGGTACGATCGGCGCAAGAATCAAAATTTGGTCTTTAGTGTTGGGGTTTCTTTGGGGAGTCTCTATTTATTGTCTTGTAACCCTCCTTTGAGAGGCATTGAAGAAGATTTGAAATGAAGAGCCGCCGCTGCGTGTTTTCTCCCGATATGGGACGGGAACCTGTGCCTTAGTCTTCTTCTCCAACCCCCTCTCTTCTTTCTACTCCCGGTCTATCCCCTTTCTCTATTGCCATGGTGAAGCATGTGAAGAAATCTTAAGAATGCTGTATATGGGAGCATTTATTTGGCATGGAAGATCATATAAACCAAATCGAGAGGATTAATCATGGCACGTGCAATTAACTCGTAATAGAAGAGAATAAGATACAAATTCCATGATTTTAACCTACTTATTTCCTTGCAAGAGCAATCAGTGCTAGACCAGCCCAGCCATTAGCGGCAAACTTTGAAGGCTTAGTGTAAGAAAAACAAAGGTATGTACCTTGAAAGTCGTAATTAACCAAGGTTGTTCATCACTAAGAATCCCAAGTTCTGATGACCATGTATCTCCATTGCAGCAGGCATAGTGCCCAATAATGCCACCAACAAGACCTGTTACCATTCTTGACTCCCTCGTGTCTAAGCACTGATCTTGCCAATTGGTTATTGTCCCAACTACCAAGACCAAGCATGTTGCAATCGCACTGTTCGCCATAACCTGCACCCTGTATATAAGAACACCAGCATTTCCCATCTAAGAAGGGAGAGGGGGGGAAAAGAGTAGACACAGACACGGAGTGACGGTAGATGCCGGCAAATTCAATGCGAAACAGTGAATAAATAAGAATTTCCGCGTTATCGACCATATAAGTTTCGAAATCCCCAATCAATGAATGCTTTATAATTTATGCGAGTTCTAAGAACCTGTACAGGACCGACAAGGTAAAAGAAATAAAAAATAAAAGTCGTTTTTCATGCACAGCAACAGAAAATTCAAGCAGATTTGAGCAAAAGAGAACAGCATGTTTAGTTTATAAACGACATGAATACAAGTTGTTCTCGAGCTAAAATTTTGTATAAAACAAAAGAAAAAAGACCGTCTATGTAAGACCAAGCCTAATTACAGAAAACACAGCGAGAAATCCACAAGAAGGAACCAGGGGGCTCGCTCACCAGTTGCGCTGCCCGCCCTCCCTGAAATCTGCTTCAACCTTCCGCTTCACCTCCTCCCCAACCTTCGTCACATACGACGATGTGAAGAAGAACACGATGATTAGCGCGCCGAACCTTCAGCCCCCCCTCCAAGCAACAGTACTTTGTTACGCAGCAGAACAAGACATGCACTGGCACAAACAAGCAGAAGCCAAACAAAGGGGAGAAGAAAGGAGAGGGGGACGAGGCAGCCACGGTCGGCACCTGTAACCTGCGGCGATGTGGACGGCCATGACCAGGAACCCCGCCGCGGCTCCAGATCGATCCAGAGACTTGCGTTTGAGCGCCCTGAGCGCGATCAGGGAAGAGAGGACGACGGCGACGGCGGATCGGATCAGCAAGCTCCTCGTCTCTGGGGGCGTCATCTCGTCTTCTTCTTCTTCCTCCGCTGCTGCTGCTGCTGCTGCTGCAGCCTGCTGCTATCTGCAGAGCCGGACCGCTGCTGGGAGTGGGAGGGGCCCCGGTGGTGTTTGGTTTGGTGGAATCTGCCGAGGACGGTGTGTACACCCACTCCAGCAGAAGGCCCAAATTATGAATTTTTCACTTTATCATGTCCAGCATAACTTTAAGACGTCAGAAATATTTTTATCAGAACTAATGACTTGCTTAAATCAATAACTTGACAGCAAGTTTGTCACTTTGACTGGTTCACACCAACTAATTGAGTTGAATCAACCGTGGCACTTGGCTTCACCCCTTGGCCTCTCTTTTGAGAAGTCTCAAATTTAAATCTAGTCGAGAGTCTAAAAATTCCTCCTGATACTATTCGGCAGTATTCAGATTTATGTGGAATATTCTTCTACTTAGGAGAAAAAAAATTGGAGCAGAGAACCAACATGTCAAAGAAAACAAAGAACTGAGTTGAGTTCATCCTTGTTGGGTTGTTGAGATGAACGAAGCTCGAGGAAATCTCCATTCAAACAGCCAAAATTAGACTCGTAGCCCGCCGGCCCACAAAGGCGTCGACCATGCTAGTAGTGATTTGGGTGCAAGATGCCGTGCTGTGATACTAGACGAAGTTTCTTTCTACTACAATAAAAATAATAATTTTCTTTAGAAATTAAGTTTCCATGTCATGTGGAGTAATTTTGGTAGACATAGACTTAAATAGTTACAATCGTCTATCTTTAATTTGATGTTGTTAGATTCTGAAACAATTCAAATAGAAATGGGATGACTAAGAGGGTAAGGATAATTTGTTTTGAGTTGTCTTCAAATTTGATCTCCAAAAATGAGGAGAAATTTAATTTATTTTGATTTAAACTTATTTTTGTTGCAAATAAAATTGCTTATTAAATGAAAAGTAAGATACTAACTTGTTAGTCAATTAGGCCTCCCCACCTTCAACAGTGCTCACCCCTTTAGGCTTCCCGCTTTCTCTCTTCTCATACATACACGCAATGTCTAGAGCACTCCCATCCAATTGATAGCCACCAGAATGTTGTATATATGTCGTACTGCACATTATAAAAAATATAATCTAAGTCATCATATTGTGCAGAAACACGATCCCACAGCAGCATGCAAATATTTCCCTGTTGGATGGTCTGGTTTGAACTTTCCTTCCAACCAGAGACCGGCTTCAACATTTCTCCATTCGATACCCTGCTTCCAACTAAGAACGATGACCTTTCAACCTCCCGCAACTAAAGATATTAGACGGCTATTCACAAAACACGAAGAGTTAAAAACACAATATGATTGTTAAAAGTTTTCACAAAGAGGTTTAGTAGTTGTCATGTCTCCGTACCTATGAAGGGATAAAAATGCAACTAAACTCTGCCTATACCTCTATTGTTCTCGACTTAATAATCTCTTATTACCATTATTTTTTTTAGTCCTGCTAGAGTTGTAGCTACAAAAAAATTGTTCACTCCTGCGCACCGCTCTTTAAATGTCTACCATGCAAATGGTTTTACTTTCCCCTTACGCTCACATACTTGATGCATTCATTGTGGAAAGCCTTGAAAAGTTGAAAGAGGAAAACTAACACTAACCTTGATGTGTTTCTCTTGGTGGTTTTCAGGTAAAATTTCAAAAGAAATAAGGAAAAAAATGATGTAATATCTGGTCATGACTCAAGGAAGATATTGCACGGAAGAGTCCACCTCAACAGTTATATTATCTATGGCCAAGAAGATGATCAGATAATAATTAGACACTTCCATCAGCTTTAAGCCATTGAACCAGAGTTCCGAAGCTAACATAATTACCTCATCCACCCTGCCATGTAGCATGTCCCTAAACAGCTGATGGGCAATTTTATATGCATGAAGCACAGAGCAAGCAACAGGAGAAACATATTTTCCAGTTCCAGACACCATGGTCTTGGGAAAGCTTGCTTACAAAGACCATCAGATGTGCAAAGCATCCATGGATGAACTCCCCACTCCAGCATCACCCATCCTGTCAGAGCTCAGGACCCAAATTTGAAATACCCTGCATAATTGAGGCACAGAAACATGAGGAATTTTGATGATATAGAGGGTATATGAGAAAGGGAACTACGTACCTCCACCGTGGAAGTCATCCATTCTACATTCCAGACTCCTGATTGTTAATATCCATCCCACATGCTGATTACCACAATCAAGAGTCACAATGAGATTACACATCAAAAGCCATTTCTGCAATCAGCACAGGAGCAAGATAATTGCACCGGAATGCCCACCTAAAAGCAATATGCAGTATCCATTGAAAGGTGACAAAAATGATCTGATCATATATCTGCAGAAATAGAGAATGTTCCCAACATGTGATACCTGCATCTACTGCATGCAAGATGTACTACCAAAGTGAGAGATTGCAAACTAAAACGATAAGGGTTATGGTAAACAAGCCAACCTACTAAAGCTTATCTTTGACTGTCCGTTAACCTCCCACTACTATACCTACAGATCCAAAGTGTGGCATAGTGGGTGTCAACATGGTCTATGATGGCCACCATGTTCCATTCCAGAGAATGTATCGTCTAAGATAACGATGAAGGGGGGGAAGTGCCACATATGTAGTGAATAATGGTGTAAGACTACAGATTACCATTTTTTTATTAATAATACGAACCTACCTATGAGCAGAAGGGGAGGGAAAAAGAGACAATGAATCCACTTTGGGAACCATCAGCTAACCAAATCTTCCTCTCGCCCTGCCTCTTCCCCTCCATCTCCCCCTCCCTCTTCGTCCAGATTCACTTCTACCATCATTCATTTCTCCTGCTCTCCCATAATTGAACATGCTTATTTTTATTTGTTCTGCCTCGGTGTCATGGATACCCTCCACCTGAAATTGTTCAAGATTGATCTGTTAAAAATGTATCACAACATGAACTTTTGAATGTTAACATGGGGCAAAAGGCAAAGAAACTAACATAGCCATCCTCTAAATCCAGTTGATTCTGTAGTTGTCGAGCTAGCTCTTCATCACGACTAACATCATGGATCTCACTTGTGGCTGGCACATGGATACTACTAGGTTTCCTCTGTTCCCATTCATCTAAAGTGAATACTGCAGTCTCTTCTTGTTTTCCCTTGCCCCTATATTTTGGTCCCCTGTGGTGCCTGTTGTCATGAATTGGTTGACTCATTTTCTGTAGAAGTTTCTGTGCGGCGGCTTGATTTTGGACAGGAAGAGCTTCAATCACTGAAAATGAGAGGGAAAATGATTTTTATACAGTAAGAAACAGAGGTTTGGTCAACTTCTCTTTTTTACAAAAAAAGATGATAGGCAACCTTCTTTTGGCCTGGAATCTGAGCTACTCGGTTTGTCTTCAGTCTTGTTTGCTAAAGCCATTTTCTGGTTGTCATCTGGCTTCAAATCACTAAATTGTCCCTTTGCCTCTGCAGTCGGTACATCATGATTCTTTGCTGCTTCTCTTTGATTGGATTTTTTAAGCAAATAATCTGTTAAAATTGACTGAGAATCCGTCAGTTGCCAGAACAAACATCATAAAACGTGAAACTTATAGCATGAAAGTTGTCATGAAACATGACTCCAAACCTACCTCAGTACACATAACATATACAAATAAGAAAATTTAGTCATAAACTATAGAGGCAAGATGTACTTTATATGAATATTCTGCATGAACTTGGATGGTAAATGAGTCAAACTAAGCCAAGCTTTATCCTGCTCAGACTTGGCTTGTTTAATAATCAGGCTGAACTTAAGAACTATTGGTGTAATATCAAAAACCTTAACCTTGCTCTGGTCAAGCATGGTTCTTTTAGTGATCGGGCCCAATTCAAGCTCTTGGACTACAAAATGAGCACAGGCCATTAAACACATCAAAAAAAGGCATATCTACCTCATTGTTAAATATCAACCAAATTATTAAACAAGAAATAAATGAATTATTAAATAAGCACTAGTGAACTGTCAAACGAGCCTGTTGCAAACATAAGCCATGCCCACCTACGCCCAAGCTCAGCTTATCTTTTAAATGAGCCTAAAATCTTACTCAAGCTTAACTAAATAAACATGTCAAGCTGAGCTCTTATTGAGTCCATTCACAAGCTGTTCACCAAGCACACTAGTCCACTTACACCCCCTAGATGGAAGCCATTTACATTTCTTCAGCTAGTAAAATTACATCCCCTATTCCACATGGTTAATCATTTTTTTTAATGTTAGGCCAGCTTTCCAAAATCATGCCATCGATGACACAAAAAACATTAATAATTAATAAAGTTAATTATGGCAACTCCCTACACCAAAAGTTTGTCATGTCATATGAGTGGAAGTAATGAGATTTTTTATATATAATAGCAAACAACAGAAAGGGCCATGAGCAAAGAATCTTGATATCAATCCCTCACAATTATCTGTCAAGACTCGAGAGAGAACCCTCAGCAAAGAATACTGATGAGAATAGAAAGAACCATCAGCAAAGAATTCTGAAGAGAATCAATAATACCTCGTGAATTGTGGGGTTGAGAGCAGGCTTCAGGTTGTAACTTCTCAAATCGTGGAGGCCCCACAACTTCGTTGTTTTGAGACACTTTAAAAGTCGAACGGGAAAAGCCCGAGTATTTCTGACTCATTTGCCATTCATCGTACAGAGATTGAACAAGACCACCAAGTATCGTCACAACTTTGGAGTTTAAGCACAATATACCATTGTGAACAGCTATTTTGTTTTCCAAAAGGACCTACCAATATTTTTTAAATCATATTAGGCATAATGCAGACCGGAAGGAACATAAAACAAATAATGGAAATATAAAGATACGAACTAAATCCTTAATAATTCTTTAATAGTTGATCAATTATAAAAGATATGGGTAATAACAAGAAGATGGTCTTTAAGCAAGCAATGGATGATGAATGCAACACAATGACTATATAGCTCATTTTCTTTCTTGATATGTTGTTTGACGGTGTTTATGAATTGTCAAGGAAGATACATATCATTTACAGAATAACTTGATGTATGTAATTCAACAGGATTAATCCTGACCAGTGCCACCTGGAGGAAGAAAGAGCCATGTCTGATCGTCCTGACTGCATAAAACATTTTTGAGGAAACCAGCTATGCCACCATACAAGAAATATTCACTATGAGGCTTACAATGGGAACCTACACTTCAAATATATACATGGGTAGGTGACGACTCCTTGTTATCCTAACAGTGGCACAAAATTCCCAACCAACTTTTCATGCTCAACAGACCACCTGGCGACTTGCAAACTACCTTTTCTCCATTTCAAGGTACTATACTTGCAAGTTACCATTTATCAATGGAAGCCCTTTTCCAACCCTCCCAGCTCCTTCAATATGTTCAAAAAGAAAAACCATTTGCAACCTTAGTAGTTTGAAAAAGAGGCAGATTTTTTTTCCGTTTGTTTTCCTTTCCCTTTTCTTGATAATTACCTACCAGCTCTGCTCATTTCTCGTTGGAACTCCACTGTTCTTTACTTGAGGCACCTTAAGGCTTTGACTCATGTTCATCCTTTTCTTTTCCTGCGTGTCTTCTGTAGAAAAAGATCATGGCATGCCCTGTACATGGTTACGATGCCACCTCTGTTTAGGGAGAAATTAGTCTTACGGAAGTTAAATGATAGAAGACCAACCAAGAAGACTAACAAAAAATAATGTGCATCATTGTTATGTCTTTCTTACTTGCATCGTTCACATTCAAAAACAATTTTACGAAACCTATGACGTAATACATAGAATAGCTTCTAATTAACCACCTATTGATGATATAACATTACATGATAATGTTTATAGCATCAGCCCTTATTATAGTCCTGCCTCCAGTACACTAGCTGGACTGGGACTGAATCTCATGCAATGATGTCCCAAGGTCGACAACCATGGGAGCCTGAAGAAGGGGAGGATGGCATGCAGACATCACTCAAATATCTGGGGATTTAAGTATGTGAAGTAACATTTTTTCCTCGCACTAGTTCATACATAGACAACAAATACTTTCAGTGTCCAGTCAAATGACTCAAATCCCTTGCAACTCATAAGCAGTTTTCGTATAACCAGCCAAGACATTTCAAATTTCAATAATTTCTTTCCTGTCTGTTATGGAAACATCATACTTGTGAAATCTGGATATGTCCCAACTCCCCAGATGTGTCCCTGACTCTTTTTTTTTTCCTCCTTTTTAGTGGTAAAAGTGGCATAACAAATTAGCTAGATTTAAGAGGAAACTAAAACAACCATATCTTAGCCCCCTCCACATAAAGCATGCATACAAACCCTACAAACTCAGTGTTTGGATGCAGCCATAAATGCATTTATGTTTATGGTAAACACATTTTCCACCATAACCTTAGTTTGGATGGTTAAAGGACAGGTTTACCATGAACTCACTTGAGTTTACCATAAACTCAAATCAGTCCCATAAACGCATTTTCCACAGACCTACTAGGAGTTGATTTACACTGGAGTCTCTCTCAGATTTACCATAAACTGACTTAATTTTATGCAGAACCACCAAACATGAGTTTATGAAAAATATGTTTATGATAAATGCGTGTGTGATAAACTCATTAATGTTTTCTTAAATTGCATCCAAAGAGGGTCGTGTGAAGTTTATATTATTAGTGTATACAACAACAACACACAAAAAAAAAAATCTCGACATGGTAGCTGTACCTTAGTGCCAGGAATCACACCCTCACTTATCGAGGGAATTGGAGCATACTCTATGGCAATCACTTCCAGGTGCCCATCAGTAAGACTAAATCGAAGGAGACGACGCTGTGAATCCTTGAAAGAAACATCGATGCTGCCTTTGTATATATCCTTCACGGAGACCACCTGCACGATGGAAACCAAAAACCACCAGTCACCAAACGAACTGAAGCAGCAGCAGAGGCAAATTAAAAACAGCAGAAAAATAACAGAAGGAAAAGATCGAAGCCGGGATATCGAAAGTAAAAAGAAAAAAAAGCCCCCTTTTTCCAGAGAGGTAAACTAATAGGAAAAAGAAAATGAGGAGACTTTTCTTGCCTGCAAGACCAAGGGACCCTGCAGATGAGACGATTTCTTCATGGCCGACGGATCCGGCAGGGATTTCCCGCCGAACGATCTCAAATCCATGTTCAGCAGCTCCAGTTCCACCGCTCCCAGCAGGGCGGCCGCACCGTGGTGTCCTCCAGCGGAGGACACGCACCGGATCAGCGCGCGCACCTCGTCGGCGTCCCTGAAACGCCAACCCCTGGAGATTAGGGTCTGCAGGAGGGGCTCCGCCGCCGCGTTCGCGCTCCTCTCCATCGCGCCCCGCCGCTCTCGCAGGGCTTCCCGCCGCGGGGCTGGCCGTGGGGGAGGACTTTTATCTTATGTGCAGCCTTCCTGTTCCTGGCCCCATCACAGGGTGGCCTTGTTTGATGATAAAACATTTTGCTCGTGCAATCGTTTGTATAAATTGCTGCTGGATCATCACAAATCCACTATTGCAATATTGTATAATCCTGGTACTCGTTAGAGAAAATAAATAAATAAAAATATTTGTCAGAAATTTTTAACAAATTCTGGTAAAAAAAGAATCTTTTAGCAAAAGTATCATTAGTTAACATGTAATGTTTCTCATGATGTGTCTTAATATTTTAGAGGTTAATATGTTAAAATATTAACAAGCTGTTAAAATGTTGAAGTGTTACTTTGTTAGAATGTTAAGATATTAAGGCGTTTAGGCTCCAGAACGTGTGTTTAAAGTAATCGGTAAAGATTTTAAAACGTCAAGGTGTTAAGATGTTTATGGTATCGATATGTAAAAATATTAAAGATCGATTTAACATGTTGGGGTGTTAAAAGTTTCTAACAGTGTCGAGTGTGGACTATTATTCATTCATGATAAATATTAGTTAGATACGAGTATTATAAGAGTAGCATACGAGGAAGATGATAACTTATCGATCGTCTCCAGAGGGCGACCACTGCTTCTCCACCCGTTATCATTTAAGGATTGTTTGTTTTAGTGTAAAATTTTGTAAATCACTGATTTTAAAATAAGTAAGATGTTTCAATCTTCTTGTTTTAATTTATAGTGAGTATTTGTTGTAAATTAAAACAAAAAAATTGAACTGTCAAGTGAGCAGACAAGATTAAGACATGATTTTATTTTACATTATTTTACATCATTCCAAATAACTGAGAACACTGTAAAATAAAATAATTATTTCAAAATACGTTATTTTACATTAAAACAAACATCCCTTTAATATGAGTAAGAGTTCGCGTAAAATTTATCGCTCAATGCCTTGTGAATTCATGTGACAATATTATATTTGATTCTTCGTACCTTCAGTTAGTATATTTGCGTCTTCGTATCTTCACTTGATGTTGTAAAGCAAAACATTGTATGTACGCGACTTGTTAACGAGTTCCACGGAATAAGTATTCATGTTTATGACATTGTATTAAGAGAAAAATGAGGACTTCTCTTACTTATCTTTTATTTTCTGATGCAAACAATCTTTCATTTATAGAGGGTAGGTGAAAGAACATTCTTTAGGACAGTAGATGTGGGGTTATTTATTGTTATGGGAGCACATATCCCAAAAATGATAGGGATCTATCTGTATCCATTGGGCCGAAGGCCCCCATCCCGACTGCCTTTGTACTGCGTCGGGGCTGACAGTCCTCTCTCCTTTCGGCCCAAATCGACTTTTAGACCGTACTCAACTCTGATCACCTCTCGACCCAGTTCTCGGCCCAACTCTCAGCCCAATCGTTGGACCCATTTGGATTTACCCCATCAGTGTTCAACCGTAAACTTGCATTTTTTCCTCAAAACTTGAGATTTTAGCAAATACAAAAAGAGTAGGGCACAATTTTTTTCTGCATGTTTAAACTTTAATAAAAGTCATTGTGCAAATTGATGTTAATTGGTAATACTACAAGAAACATTACTTGGTGACCAAAAATTCTATGGTCCGCAGCTATGAGCTAGACTTCAGCAACGACGCCATTTTGGGTTGATTGCTCCAGAGCGGATTTGGTTTTAATGCCCGTTGTTAAACGTGTGTTTCCAGAGTCTAATTTTTCTTTATGGATGACTTTCCTTATGAAAACAAATAACTTTTAGTCATACATACATATATTGTTCTCATGAACGAAGTCGATAAAAAAATGGCATTTGTTGATGACCGGATTAGAAATGAGGTAATTTACATAAATTTCATCAAGTACTTTAAGTTTAACAAAAGCAAAATCCATCAAATTCTGTGTTACGGTTAGGTACAGAGCTGTCATCAGATCCATTGGCGATAGAAGGATGTTCTAACGAGACGTATAGAAATAAGAGAATATCCTTAAGTTTGTTTAGTAAACGAAGTAACTTAGTTACTTGGGGAAAGAGTTCACGAGGACGAAGGGTGCAAAAAACAGTCGAAAATGTGGATGGTTACACTAATGGACAATAATGCAAAAGAAATGATTTAAGAAATTGAAACTTTGTAGGGCAAACAAATTTGATATGTTAATAATTTTTTCTTTCATAGAAGAGAGGGCTTGCCGCAAGATACACTTCACAACGAATCATACAATTCAAAAGAAATGTAATATTCCACACGATAGGATTTGTTTTTTTCTAATTGTTGTTAAAAACAAGGTTTTCTTGTTTAAATGAATAGTTAAGGTTTTTGTTATAAAGTATTACGCTAGGAAACGTCTAAGTTTGAAAAAAAAAAACTTCATAGAATACCTTGATTGAAGACTTGAAAACGTAGTTTCTGAAATTCCTTTTTTGAGCTTAGATTTCACTTGCTAGTTGCTACACTGCTAAGTATTAGTAGCCCAAATGGAACAACTTTCCACTTCCATAGCCAATTTTACTGGGAAATTATAGTTTGTGAAAAGGTAAAGAGCTCACAATCTTTCTATAAATTTCTAATCAAATATAGTTAGCGTTTCTCAAATATATTCAATTTTTTTTCTCAATTGAAAACATACATGTATAAAAATAAAGCTTTTTCCATCATAATTGCGTATACACTCAAAATCAAATAATATGAATAATTATAATGTATAAGAGTCAGTAGGTAGAAGAGATTTGAGGGGTGAGATAGACGACATGCAATACTTGGAGAAAGTTTATTAAGATTAATAACTACAAAATGTATAAGACCACCCTTGTTAGGAGTCAATATTGAGAGTCTATTTTATACCTATCTTAATCGGGAGAGAATAATTATTTAGAAAGATGGAACATTGGCAAAGGTGACGATGATCATTTCTGATTAATTATAGAAGTAATTAACATATATTCATATTTTTTAAAAAATTAATATATATTTTGAAAACAAAAAATCACGTAGGCAACATCTATTTTTTAAAAAATTATACCAACATCACATGGTCCTGTAAAATTACAGGAGAAACCTCGTTAACGGACGTGGTACGGCACTCCCGTTACGGTTAACGCCCGGAGGGTACAGGTTCAAGCCTCTGACGACGTTTCCCGTCTTAACGGCGGCATGGTTTGGGTTTTGGTTTGGGGGCGACCCTTTTTCCACGGCTCCTTTTCCGTTTTCCCTTTTATTTCCGTCTCCCTTTCATCACCTCATTTTTCCAATTTCTTCCTCTCGCTGGGCTTCTTCGCTACATCAAAATTTTCTTTCTCCCAAATCCCAATTTCTTCCTCTCGGTGGGTTTCCAAGCCAGAGGCAGAGAAGAGGACAGAAGGCCACATAGGTAACGACCCTCCTTGCCCCCCGTCTCTTCCCCGATCCGTTGCCCCAATCGTTTCAACCGCCCATAAAAACCCTAACCCCCAAAGTTTTCTTCTTGCGTGGGTTGGTGAAGCTTCGATCTTTGTGGGGTTTTGGGCAGGGATTCGTTCCTAGACAGGGGAGAGCACACACCACCTGTTTTGGCGGGGGCAGGGGAGAGCTTGGCAACTGGGTTTGCGGGAAATCGTGATCATCGTTACCTTTTCTCATCGTGGGGCGGGACGGATCGATTCGGATGTTGTGTGCGCGCCTCGCGCTGTTGTTTTTTAATCCTGCTGTAGATATAGTGACCCAATGCAATATTTTGTGCTGGGAAATAAGCATGTACAAAGATTTAGGAGCAGGCATGCCGAGACCTGCTGTTTGGTTATCTGGAAGGCAAGGATCGTTTGTGTTTGCAAAAGTAGTCACTTTTGTGGACCTGCAGGCGAGGCATCCTTCTGATGCACACATAGTTATTCTTGCTTACATTGGGATATTTCGCGAAGTGAGGCAGACGTAGCATTTCCAGTGCAACTCTTAATTTGTGAGTAGTTTAAGCACAACCATGGTTTCATATGCATTTTCAGTACTTTGAGAAAACTGCAGCTGACCCATATCCTTTGGTTAATTTACCTTGCTTCCAGCGTTTAATGCACCTTGTTTTCCACTCTGAATGCAAAAGGCCGAGACTGTGTGCCTCCTTATGATCCTGTGGTTATAACAGTAACTATATGAATGTGTCTGACTCTACAAACTCTGTTGGGTTACAAACGAGAGGAAGAATGTGCCTCCTCATGCGTTGTGTGCCTTCTCATGAGCCTGTGGTTGTAACAGTAACTATTATGAATGTGTGTGACTCTACAAACCTAATAGCCTTACAAACGAGAAGAAGAAAACCCAAATAGAATGTATTATGCACAAACGAGAAGTCAGGCAAGGCCACTGTAGCCTTATTAACAGGAAGATAGGAAATAAATTTCACCTTTGATCGGTCACTGTCTGTCACATAAAGATTTTCCACGATCTTTGAGAAATATGTTATAGTTAAAGCCCAGAGAACCAGTCACAAGAATGATTGCAGAGCCGTAAAAAATTCTCTTGAAGGGGCCATGCTACAGGATAGTATGTAAGAAGTTTCAGTTTTCTTAGATATTAATCTAATTGTTTGAAGATATATAAGGAGCAAACAGATTATTATTATATAGAGTGGTTTTCCTTCCATGTGTTGGGGATGTCCTAAAACTGTGGATACTTGAATTGCATCATTATAGCTTTCCAAGATTGTTTGTGTTTTTTGTCTCCATTTTACAAGCTGCAACCTTGAAACTGGTATTCTTTTTTTATCAGGCACTTTTTAAGCTTCCTTTAGCTTGTAGACAAATGTAGCCTTGTAAACAGCCCTGGTTGAAGTCCTACTGCATAACTTCACTTAGGCTTGCTGTTTTTTACCATCATACAACTTTACAGAGTGGCTGATCAGTGTACATTGTTCATTACATATTGTTGAGAGCTGGAATAATGACGAGCTATCCTATTGAAGGGGCTTTCTGCTATAAAGGAAACACATAATGCTCACTGACTTATCCTCTGTTTCACTTGCATCTTGATTTGGCTTTATTATTCAAGTGCAGGTACTTGCCAAAGAATCATGGCAGAAAGTGGCATTGTGGCCATTTGTCAGTATGGTGGTGAGTTGGTCTCAAATAGTGATGGCTCTATGTCTTACAGCGGTGGTGATGCTCATGTAGTAGACATCAGCCATGGTTTATCATTGGATGATTTCAAGTCAGAAATAACAAGTTTGTTCGTCATTGATGTGAATAATGTCTCCATCAAGTACTTTCTTCCAAACAATAAGCAAACTCTTATCACCATATCTACTGACAGAGATCTGCAGCGCATGATTGATTTCCATGCAAATTCTGAGACAGTGGATGTTTTTATCTTGAATAAAGTTAATAACAGGTATAGCACCCCATAATTTCTGGCCTACACATCTGCCGTTATTTTGTCTTTAAGCAGTAATCTTCCATATGTGGTCACTGGTCACCCAGGTGCCAGGCAGATCCAGAATGTGTGACAACAGTTTGATTGTTTTAATGATAATGATAGCCAACACTTGAGTTCAAGGGTTATACATTTGAAAACATATATTAGCTGGCACGGGTGTATTTTCCTGCAGGATGAGGAATCCCACTATGGATGCAGGCATCTCCGCTGATGCACCTCGTAATGTCAGGCGTCGGAAACGGGTTGCAACCAACATGGTTGGCGAGGGGTATATACTAATTTCCTTTTGAATTTTTAGTTTTTGCAATTGCTCCCATGAAATCTCCCTGAAGAATTTTTGCGCAGGTTAAATACAAGTGGGTCTTCTTTAGCTGATTCAGGTGCCCATAATTTTCCTACTTTAGTCAATGCGGACAATGGTGGACAAAGGGCAGTTGCTGTTGTAGAGAACGTTGGCATCAGGTATCTTTCCTCATCTTAACATTTAAGAGAATGCTTTTATGGGAATCAAAGAATGTAGGCATTGTTAGAACTTAGAAGTAGTTTTCCCTTTAAGCAATTATATGATAAGTAAGCTCAGCAGGGGGGATTTGTCTGTGGTAACATCTACTATAGCAGGCATTCTAATTGACACAATACTCCACTTGCTTAGGATGTATGTTTACCCTGCGGAGTCTACTTCTAGTTGAAGATCTCTTTTTTAAGGAGATAACAACTTAACAAGGCCGTTCCCCCTACTGCATCTGAAAATGCGATTGTTCTACTGGCTGGTTCTACTAGCAATTGGACATTAAACTAGCCATTGCTAGCCATTTCCCAATGACTAGCAGCAGCTATTTGGGGCGTTGGGAGTTTAGATAAGGCCCCTCCTAAGGTACCAAAGAGCCCTTCTCTTCCCATCCATGTCTCAAACCTTCTCTCTCTCACTCTTTTCTCTAGCCCTCTCTCCCTTACGAACTTCCAACTACTTCTTCATTCTAATGCAGAATCATCCATTGCAGTCTACATCATTTACTTTCTTTTGAGCACAAGCATATGTGTAATGTGGATCAAATTGGACAACTTGGCATCAGTTGCACCCAACAGACAGCATCATGCATGGGAGGGTGGATACACAGTCCTCAAAGGCTTTTGTGAGCATTTGATTAGTGGTGTCCTTGATTCACAGAGCATTTGTTGGGAGTATGTGAAGATAGCATCACATGTCTGAGCGTGCGACCAATTGTTCAAGAACACTTCTTCTTTGTGGTGCAAATATTTGATACAAGCACTAATCAAGTGACCTCATCTTCTACTGGATGTCTAGTATCTGCAACTCTAACTTCAACTCTAAGTCCATGATCAACCCTAGTTCTGGATAGAGTGTCCTCCTTCAAGTATATGAAGATTTTTGAGTACTAACACAAGTACATATGCCATCACTTGTGCATATGTTTAGATGCATGCAGGGACATCCTCATGTTCAGTCTCCCACACAGAGATTTAGAAAGTTCCATAAAGTTTGATACCCTTTCTTCATTTGGTAGTGATGATGATGAGTGTAAAATGATAATTATATTGTATTATTATTTAGAGTGTTTCAGGCATATCATTTTCACATTAAAAAATGATGTCATTTGTATTTTTTCATATTTTTGGATTTTTTTAAAACTAGGAAAAGGGCCTATAATTCAGCCCGGATTGGCCTGAGATCAGATGACCTGATTGGTTTTGCCCCAACCAATCTGGAGGGCTGTTCCTGATACCTTTATCGTTGTTTTGACCCTCATCAGGGGGGCTGTTTCTTGCGACAATAATTCTATGCGTATTGGATATGCATGTAAGACTATCGAGTCAAGTAAGCATTTCTTTCTTTGGAGGAAAGAGTGCTAGGTTGAATGCTTCTGTTTTTATTTGGTTGATTAGATGTTGCAGTAATATTGAGGAGGAGCCTTGGTGCAAAAGAAATTGTTGTCCATCTTCTTTCGTTTTCTTGTACTAGGTACCCTTGTTGCTTTATCACTTTGCTCTTTTGTCACACCTGTTTTCTTTGTTTCTACCTATTTATAGGAAAGCTGAGATTGGAAGACAGTTTTTACCTTCCACCCTTTTTCAGTTTTTTAAATGTTCATCTTATGCGATTGTACATTACATTTCTTACAAAAGGTGATGACGATGCTGCTTATTTTGGATGGGTTCAGTCTTGTTTTCTGGGTGCGTATTCTAACATGAGAAGATGTGATTCCAGGGAAACTGGGGATGTTCTAGAGTTCTCAGACATGCCTTCGGTAACTGCTGATGATATTATCCTTCCTAATTCACTTATAGCTCCAGAGGGTATCATAACAGGTGTAGGTCAAGAGTTTGATAATGTGAAGGACTTGCGTATTAAATTGTTCCAGTATGCAATGAGGAAAGGTTTTGCATACAAATTTGTCAAGAGTGAGCATACTCGTGTGACCGTGAAGTGTGCTGTGGAGAATTGTCCATGGCGGTTGCATGCATCTAAGTCATCATATAAGCAGAAAATTATAATTAAGATACTAAACCATGAACATACATGTGGGTGTGGTGCTGGCTGCGAAGTGCAACCCAAGGCAACAAAGAAATGGCTGGTGGATATTATAAAGGATAAGCTACGAGATAGCCCATTGTATAAGACCAAGGAAATACTGAGAGATCTTTCTGAAGAATACGGAATTAATTTAAAGTACTACCAGGTATGGCGAGGAAAGACTGATGCTCAGAAGGAGCTTCTCAATTTGCATGAAGAGGCATATAATCAGTTGCCCATATTTTGTGAGAAAATACTGGAGAGTAATCCAGGCAGTGTTGTAACTTTGGCAACATCAGCTGACTTAAAGTTTCGCATTTTTGTGGCTTTTCATGCCTCTCTTCATGGATTTGAGTACGGTTGTCGTCCACTCCTTTTCCTTGATAGGATACCACTAAAAGAAAATACACACCTGAGATTACTGGCTGCTGCTTCAGTTGATGGAGATGATGGTATCTTTCCAGTTGCCTTTGCTGCAGTGGAGGCTGAAACCCATGAGAGTTGGATTTGGTTCCTGGACCAGTTGAAATATGCAATAGGGACGTCTCACACCATAACTTTCATATCAGACAGGGAAAATGGATTGGAGGTGGCTGTGTCCAAGGTGTTTGAAGACAGCTACCACAGTTTTTGTCTTCTTCACCTGGTGGAGGACTTCAAGGCGGAACTGAATAAGGGACCCTGGGTGCAGGGAGTAAAGGATACATTGATTGAAGAACTCGAACGTGCTGCCCAGACATGTCATATTGAAGAGTTTAATGCTCGGATTGAAAGCATAAAGAGTATATCAGAGGATGCCGCTGAGTGGGTTATGGCCAGTAAGCCTGAACATTGGTCAAATGCTCTTTTCAAGGGCTCGAGGTATGATCATTGCTCATCAGATGTGGTAGAGTCATTCAGCACCTGGATACCTATAGATCAAGAGGCATCTGTTGTTTTGATGATTGATGCAATGCGTTACAAGATAATGGAGGAGATGCATGCACGGCGAGAGTTCTCTAGTAAATGGGAGGGTGTTCTGACCCCAACTATGGAGCAAAAATTGCAGAAAGAGAAGATTAAGGCAAACAAGCTTAATGTGTTGCGCTCCTCTGAAAATGTGTTTGAGGTTCGTGGAAGTACAATCAATGTTATTAACACCGGAAGCTGGGAATGCACATGTAGGAGGTGGCAGATTAGTGGTTTGCCATGCATGCATGCTGTAGCTGTTATAAATCACCTTGATAGATCTGTTTATGACTATTGTCCCCAGTACTTCCGAAGCGAAATCTATCGTGTCACTTATAATGAGTCAGTCTATCCAATACCTGATGTCGAGAAAATAAGTTCCAGTTTTGGTGCAAACATACCAACACCTCGCAATCGCCGACCCCGCGGAATACTGAAGCAAACACGGGATAGATCACACAGTGGAAGGGGGCATCATTGCAGTAGGTGCAAAATGTCTGGACATAATAAGGCAACCTGCAAAGCGCTTGTGTAAACCGGTATATGGCTAGCATCCCTTGCGTCAGTTGGTGATTTTCATCATTCTATGGGCTCTTAAAGTTCAGTAATCAAGGTCATTGTTGACATTTTGTATTGGGGTCGGTTTAACATGCTTCCTTTGCAGCGTGCAGATTATCGATCATGGAACTTTATAATCACTTGAAGCCCCAGTTCATGCATCAGGCCAGTTACATTTATGTTGGGCTTCTAGTATTGATGGCTAGAATTCATGTGACTGATTTCCGTAGATGCTGTCATAGTTTGTTCAGTTGTTACATGGTCTGTGTATAAAGTTTTAGCAGATGATGAAGTTTTCACTTGACAAGAAGGTGATGATGAACAAGGGGACGAACATTTGATCTTTTCATGCTCGTTCTTGCGAAACTGAATGATGACATGCCAGCTTTTCAGTGTGCTTTGGATGGTCCTGGCCCTCCTGTAGGTGTTTTCTTGCTATTGTGCGGTGAGGCCGCTGTATCCTTCTTTCGAATATAATCGAATGATGTGAAGGATCATCAACAATTAGGAAAGAAATATCTTCGCCTTCCAAGATTGTCTACCATGGACACCTATAGAAAGTAGAGAGTATAACGCATTAGTTGTCATTGAAAGACGATATAAGACGGCATGATGGATTCTAAGTCCTCACATGATGGATTCTAGTTCCTCACATAAGGAGAAAAATGACAACTAGGTACTACTAAATTCAATCCATGGGATTAGGCGACTTTCAAAGAGGAATGTTGGTGTTGACCCAACAAGCTTCCCCACTTTCTTGCGTTCCTATAGAAGCATGTCTGACTACTTTTTTTGACAAATTCACAGTAATGAGTACGTTGCAAGTTAAGAAGGGTACCAATCAAGTTTACCAACATCATAAGGTTAAGAAAAATGAAAAGATTTTTCTGTCATGATCGCATTCTCTATTTTCAAATCTGAATGCGATCTTCGTTGTTTGAAAGAGCGACAGGGTAATGAACGATTTTCATAGTCCCGTAATCTTATGGACCAATGAGGGATAAAGAGAGATCTGATAGGTCGAAGATAATAAAACTCGAACACAGAAGATCATCTTTGGTCTATGGCTCCCCCTAGGTTAGACTCGGCTGATATCGACAAAAAGTTGCACGTACACATATATGGGACGTAGTCGGCTCTAACTTGGTTACAAGCTGAGTTTGGACCAAGCTCCAGTTTGGTCACATCTTATGGGAAAATGAGGTCGATGTCGTTGCAAGCTAATTCTATAACTTCATTTGCAGGAACTAAAGAGTTCTGTAAATTTTTGTTTGACTTCTCTATATAATTATGTCAAAATTCCTGTTTGATTTCTACATATACCATGCCTGTGCTTACCATAATTTTTGTTTAGTCGAAGAAGTTGAATAGATGATATCTCGACGGGAGGAGGTGACGATAGCTCTACTTATTATCATAAGGGCTCATTTCGGCGAAATCTAATTTAAGTTAATGTTTAGTAACCTCGATTATCAAGATTTATTTTAACATTAGCATAACCTAAATTAGGAAGTTTAGCAACCTCAATTATCAAGATTACTTTAACATTAGCATAATCTAAATTAAGAGTTATAAAGTCTCAATCCCAATTGCTTATGAATACAAATGATGGCAAGCTACATATAATCAGGTCAATTTTCTGACCTATGTATTTATAGGAATGTAAGGTCCGTTTTGTTTATCCTTGCATCGACGAGGACCTGCGGCTAATTAGGCGCTACAGTCGTGTCCCTCCTCCCTCACCGTCCCCCACAGGTTTAAAACGTTACCATCCATTTCACCACCAGCGATCTCACGCAACAAAGAACGAACCTAATCCACGTCGCAACCCAGCAAGGACACGAAGAGGGCACCAGAGAGTGCTGAATCGAGAGGAGAAGAGCGAAGAAACCCTAGCAATTTGTTTGCTTCCAGTTGGGGGATCTGTAGAATACTGGGTTTTGGGGGCACCCTGGTGGTGGACTTGATCCGCCGCAGGGCGGAGCGATGGGGACGCTGGCGGGGCTGCAGGACCACGTCAAGCTTGCGAGGGAGTACGCGCTCGAGGGCCTTTACGACTCCTCCATCATCTTCTTCGACGGCGCCATCGCCCAGATCAACAAGTGAGTGCCTCTGGATCTGCCCATTCTGCTGTTGCCTCGGCCTGCTGGACCAACAATTTTGTAGCTTGTAATCTTATATAAAGCTAAAAGTTTCTGCGATTCGCAACGATGGAGGAGTATTCGATGGTACTCGTCCGTCTGGATGGGGTGCTTGCTGTTGTTACGACGGTGGTTAAACGTGGTTGGGTTGGCCTAATGCTCGGGGCGGTTGCTTTAATCACTTGCTTCAATCACTTACTTCGAGTCGCCTCCGACGTCATGTTTACCCTGGAAATATGGTCTTTAGCACTTGAATTTGAAAGTTGGGATTTTTGGAGGTGTGCGGTGTGGGGCGGGGCGTATTTTTCTTAAGAATAGCTCTCATCGTCTCCGCATTTCTCAATTCCTCCATAGATGACGATGCTGTCCTTTTGCAAATGTGATGGTCTTTCTTAGTGCGGAGGTGCACCTATCTTGTACCATATTTATACTTTGTTCTAAGTTTGATTTGTTTGGCCACGGAATTATTCATTCTTTTAATGGGAGATAGTCATCAATGCACATATGCCACAATCTAGTTTCTTTTGATGCGAAGTGACCATTCATGAGAAATTCATCCGATCGTGTTGTTATCTCTTTCCTGAAAGTGCATAGTATCATATATTCATTAACATGAAAAGAGAAAGGCACATATTTAGACATTAGAGAGAAAAAAAAATCCCATTTCCCAAAAGAGTGCCGAACATATATGATAACTCAACTAAAAATATGATAGGTATACAGAATACAGAGCCATAACTAGCTACATAGATCACTCAAAATAAAAGAGATATGAATATTCTCTCCTCCCAAAAATTTTACCCATTCCTTGACTCAATCATATTCTGAAGACACGAGTTGGTCCTTAGTTCTGCCCTTGTTGTCAAAAGTGCAGTTGTTCCACTCTCCTTAAATGGTCCTATTGTAGCATAAAGCAACGTCTGCCAAACTCTCGTCATCTGTAAAATTCCATGATTTTGCCCAGCTCATCAGCAAACCTGCCATGTCTGATTGAGGGAGCCATCTCACCCCAATATTTTGGCAAAGAGCTCTCTATATTGTCTAGGAGAAAAGACAACCATCATGAAATGGCTCAAACTTTCATCCAATTCATTATGCAAGCAACAGGTAAGAAGCTACCAGCTGGTGGCAAGTCGGGTGGTTAGCTTACGCCACTTTCCAAAGAATTTGACTTTCAAGGGCATATAATTCTCCACAAGTGATTGGAAAAAAAGGGCATCCATCATAGTTGTCAACCCCATCCCAGCCTCCATCTCTTTTTTCTACTCAGATGGGACCTCTTAGTGTCCTGGATAATTCTGCTTTCTCATCCTGGAATTTTTCTCACACACATTCCAACAAATGCAAAACAAATAATACAAAAGTAAACATATAAACATGAAATAACACAAAAGTAACACAATAAAAACATGTAGGATGGATTTATGGTTTTGTAAAGGAGTTTATTCATCAAATGAACCCCCCAAAAAAGGTTACAAAGAGCTTAAGTAGCTAGAAAAATATCAGGTTAAAATCTAAATTCTGGCTAGAATGGGTTGGGATCGTGGGGACGGGCCAAGATAGAATGGGACAGACTGAGACAGATAAGACTGTCCCGTTCCATTTTCTCACAGGGACTGGACGTCCCGCCCAATTCTGGCTGGGACGGGACATGATTGACTACTGTGGCATCTCTAGGCCCCGCTAACAATCATCCTATATGCAGATCTCACCATGAACTTCTCTCCTTTCTTCCATCTCCGTGATCACCTGTCTCCTCCATTATGTCTTGGTCTATGCTCATGAAGCAGTGGGAGTCTGAGAGATGGTCACTCAACTGTGCAACTACATCATTATCATGTCAACATGTCTGATATCAAGCCCTAGTTCTATATATAACTCTTCAAAGTGGACCACCATATTGCCTTTAAGAACAGATGCCGTATTGATTTATTTTTTTTGTTTGCTTCACGCAAATGTTGTGTTTGAAGCATGTGATTCTCAGCTGCATATTTATGGACCCATGAGTAATCTGCAAATGGAACTCCATATGTTCAGTCCTGCCCTTTGATTGTTGTACATTTGTACATCATAAAATATGATTCTCCTAAAACAGGCCATAACAATCTTCCATGGGTCATTCATATTCTGTTATATCATCAGGCACCTCAGCACCCTTGACGACCCTGTAACGCGTACAAAATGGTTGAACTGCAAGAAGGCGCTTGCTGAGGAAGTTGACATAATCAAACAGTTGGATGCAGAGCTCAGGTCATTCAAGGATATCCCAGGAGCCATGCGTTCTTCTTCTCCGCCAATTCGCAGTAAGTCCTTTGTATTCCAACCACTGGATGAGTACCCGACTTCATCAGGTGGTCCCATGGATGATCCTGATATTTGGAGGCCGCCTAGTCGAGAAAGTGGTCAGCAGCATGGGAGCCGAATGCCCAGCAGGGCTGGCCAAGCAGGAACAAGAAAAGTTTCTCAAGATGCTAAGTGGGCTCGTGGCTCTGTTAGTAGAGCAGGAGCAGCTGGACGCGGAGGAAAGTCTAATGCTTCGAGTAAAGGTGGCTCAGCAGTTCGGTCATCAACTGCACCTGGGGCATCTGGGAAGAAAGGCAAAACAAACTCGGGAAAATCAGATTCAACGGTATAATTTTCTAGTAAATTTATCATTTCTTTGATGGCAATTACTATGTTCTGCTTAACACTGTTGCTGAATGTCAACTCTGGAACTCTAGAAGTGTAACGTGATGAAATTAGATCCCTTGTTAATATTGAAATTGGAGAGAAAAAAGAACATTACTCCAGCTTTCTGTTTTAAGAACCACTTGAGCTATTCATGAGCAGTAAAAGAGGCATCCTTTTATCATTGGAAACATGTGAAAAATGGTGTTACTCTCTCAATTGTTTAGCTATTTTTCCCTATACATTTGGAACCTTGTTTGTGATAATGGGCCATAAGTTATATATGCGTTTTTAAATGGCAAGGGAGAATTGGTCTTGATTTTCCTCAAAGCAGAAATGAAATTATTTTTTGGCAGACCAAGCTTAGTATTCTAGAAGCCATGAAGATATCGACTCTGAACTGATGTAAACATTTCACTGGGGCACTGGAAAGCTGTTTATCATGTTCTTCTTGACACATGGATAGACGTAGACCTAGTTAGTACAATGGCACTTTTGCAGGCTGAGATTGCAGATTACTTGTCATGAGATTATCTGCATATTTGAGGGACTCTAGTGTAGGCAGTCCCTTTTATGTCTTCTTCTGGGTTGACAGCATATTTGTGGGATTTTCTTCCCTTTTTGCATGGGGGATGTTTCCACGATTCTGATCCTATAAAAATGAGAGATGATTGGCTTGTTGAAAGCATGAGCGTAGCTGGTCCTTTGTGTCTCTTATAGTTTTGTAAACTCTTTGTGTGTAATAGGGGAAACATGGTGGGTTGTCTTGTCCAGTAAACCCCAGGGGTAGTTCTGAGCATACTGGATCCTTTCCTCTTTGGGAGTTGAAGCTGATTCTCACTTTTTGAGGTGAGCTCCCTGGGCCAACTCTCATACAGGGCTGGTCAGTTTACACTCAAACTGATGAGAATACTGCTACTGCTGGTTGTTACTCCTGATAGTTCTCGCTACCCGGCATTCAATCCCAACTATTGTCTCGCATTCCCTCATCAGTATTTGTTTATTGAAACTTCTTGTAACAACATTCAATAATTATGTTATCATTTTCAATTGGACAATCCGTCCCCACCTTTTTCCTCATTAGGTCATCTCTTGCATAGTTGCATATATGTAGGTTTAGATTTCTGCTTCTACAGCTTACTTTTTATGTCTATTGATAGCTTGTGATTTTGATAGAGCGCTGATGCAGAAGAAGGAAAATCAAAGAGAGGACAATATGAAGGACCTGATGCAGACTTGGCTGCCATGCTAGAAAGGGATGTCTTGGATTCCAGTCCTGGGGTAAGATGGGATGATGTCGCTGGACTTAATGAAGCCAAAAGACTTCTGGAGGAGGCTGTTGTCCTCCCACTCTGGATGCCCGAGTATTTTCAGGTACTGCCACTTGTTCTTGAGGTGATAATGGTTGATGAATTCATTTATTTCACTTGCCTAAAATTTTCTGATGATTATAAAAATGAAGGTTCAATTGTCAAGTAGTGTTTCAATGAATTACAAGTCCTCCTGCTGCCATACTTTGCCACCCAGTTGTTGTATGTTAATGGGGATGTGAACTTGGTGGCTCTTCACAAAAGCAACCACAATGGGAGACAATTCCTTTAAGCACTTTCAGTTTATTGTCCTGAAATATATCAATCAAGTTCACCTGGAATTGTTTTTCTAGAAACGGCCATCACATGTGATGATTGTCAGTGATTGACGTAGCATGGCGGTGCTATTGTTGGAACATAAGCACAAAGTGAATGTCACATTGAGTTCCACCTACTCCACAGGTAAATGCTTTGGAATGTACCGTAAAGACTGAAACAGCTTTAATTAAATTTAGGTCATAAAAATTTGGAAGTACTAGTTAACAGGAGCAATAACTAGGACAGACTAAAAATATCCTAAAATGAAAATTAGCCTTTGCAATTTGTTTGATATCTTGCCTGTCACAAAATTATCCTAACCCCACCGCACACAATCAGACCTAGGTGGTGCCTATGCCTTCTGCCACTGTGGCAAAGGCACACAAAGATTGTATGCTTCTATGCCATAATTTCCCCTTTTTTCTGCCTAGTGTGCGGTAGTAAGCGTGACAAAGTTTTATTTGAAAATGAGCCACTTAAGTACTTGGAAGCACAGAGTGGTCATGGGAGCGCTAATTGGAATGATATAGGAGTGGGGGATTTTCCAGTTTTGCCATTCAAATTTTCGTTGGAAGTTGGAACTAGGAACGGAATGGGGAGCAGCAGTAGTTATAGGAGCAGGAATGATAAGCTTAACTATGATCCTGACATATTTTGCATGGTCCTGGGACAATACGGAAGTCATGTTTGGTAAAGAAAATGTGATTCATTTGGGGGAGTACTTTTGTGTGATTTTTGGATAGTGGTGATGCAGAATGAGACAAGGATTGATATATCAGTCCAAACCAGGACTATTGCTGCAGAGTCACTCTTTCTAGTCCATGACCTATTGGGAATATTGGGAACTCTTTTAGGTTGTCATCTTTATCCAGGTTACTATAAATTAACATAAAATTTGTAATGAATATTATAATATTCAGGAATGTTATAATGCTTATTGAAATCTGGACATCATACAACATTCTTATATGGGGTTGGTCAGAGGCAATGAGAGAGATTTAGGTAGACATCCATGCACCATATCTAGAACCTTGATAATGAAGCCTGTTGTTCTGGCGCACAAGTGCTAATGCCTCATCATCTTGTGCTTTTCAGGGTATTCGTCGGCCATGGAAAGGGGTTCTTATGTTTGGCCCCCCTGGAACTGGAAAGACTCTTTTGGCTAAAGCAGTGGCTACAGAATGTGGGACAACATTCTTTAATGTTTCTTCTGCTACCTTAGCTTCAAAATGGCGTGGCGAGAGTGAACGCATGGTTCGATGCCTCTTTGATCTTGCCAGAGCTTATGCTCCCAGTACGATATTTATAGATGAAATTGATTCTCTCTGCAATGCTCGGGGGTATGCAGATCTGTCTAACATATATCTATTTCACTTTTCTATAACTTTCAGTTCTCTTATCAGACATATGATTCCTGGAATTTAGCATGTTGCATAAGTTACTTGCTGCCACTGGATCACCATAGATTTGAATGCAGAAATATTTGTTGTTCATATGCTTATGTTAGTACAAGTTTCAAGTGTTAACTTACTACCATGAGGTTGGACTTGTGAACCTGTATTAAGAGTCTTTTAATTGTTTACTATACTAAATCATTTCTCTTAATCTGTCATCTCTAAATCTTTCATGCTTAGTGTCCAAAGACTTTTATGAATATTTTAATCATGCTGACATATGTGTCAAATCATTTCAATTTTAAGCTATTGAACTTTTTTTTTAAAGTTATTGAACTATTTGTATATGTTGAGGAAATGTGCACATTTTGTCTTTTAGTGATACACCTAATTCCACACCAAATAATAACTGTGCGATTGTATCCAGCGTTTCAGGGGAGCACGAGTCATCCCGAAGAGTGAAATCTGAACTCCTGGTACAGGTGGATGGTGTCAACAATAGTTCTACTGGTGACGATGGTGGACGGAAAATAGTGATGGTGTTGGCTGCCACTAATTTTCCATGGGACATTGATGAGGCACTTAGGTCTGAAAGACATTAGATTTTGCAGCGGACTCAATCTTATGAAATGAGTGTCGTTTCAGTCTCTTTTTAATAGCTGAGTTTCCTTTCTGTCCTGTGATTCAGCAATTGTGGCTAGTTTGATCTAACATTGAACAAATTAATTCTGCAGGAGAAGGCTCGAGAAACGAATATATATTCCCCTACCCAATTTTGAGAGTCGCAAGGAGCTCATTAAGATCAATTTACGGACTGTCGAGGTATGTAAATAGGGCGGTCAGATAGGGTATCATTGATTCATTGCGTGTCATTCTAAAGCTTGCTTCTTGATTTAAATGATGTTGAACTTTGTGAATGGAAGCTGTCGTTGCCTTGTCGGATAAAAGGTAAATCTTTTCATTTAACAGACGCAGCTTAAGAAAGTGAGGAAGAGGGTGATTGATTGTACAACTTATTTTAGATGGTTTGGTTTTTATGGCATTTGATTTTACAAATCAAATTGGTGGTGCAATCCTACCCTTCTTGTGAAACCAAAGCCAAAAATGAAGTCTAAAGTAGATGCAAGCCCTTCCCTGCCTGCCATCTGTGAAGAATATGAACATGAACATAACTTATAGGACAATGATACAGTAGCATAGTAGCTGGGCTATTTTTTTGTGGCCAAGCCCAGTTTTAGCTGGGGTGGGCCTGAGGCCTCTGGGCCAACCTGACCCATTGACACCCCTGAATGATCTTTCTATACTACATGCACGTACAGGTGCATATGAATGTCCACATTTATATTTTACTAGTCCTTGTGTCTTGTTTCAAAAACTGTCTTCTCTGATGCAAGTTTCTCTTTCAACACTGGATGCCTATGTTTGTGTCCCACAAGTACAGCATGATGTATAATTTCAAGGGAGTTAATACAGAAAATACTCTCGATCGGTGTTATTTAAACCCTGACAGTAGCATCAAGACTGAACAATGGTAACTGATGTAATTGTATACTGTTGTAACAAGCAGTCCTAACATTCAACATCCGTACTTATATAATGAAAGAAAAATAAAAAGGAAACTTTTTAATTAGCTGTTTTTGGTTTTGCATATGTATATCTGGAATAATAGTAAATGGAAGACTTACATTCGTTTCATGTGACTGTGCAAATTGGTGAAACAATAAATTGCTTTGTGAATGAGAGTAGAAAAAGATCCTCTGCTCCATTTGTCTGCCTAGTCAGTCTGCATTTTGTGATTTGTTAATTCTACCAACGAAGTGTTTGTCTGTCTGCCTAGTCAGTCTGCATTTTGTGATTTGTTAGTTCTACCAACAAAAGTGTTTGTCTGTCTGCCTAGTCAGTCTGCATTTTGTGATTTCTTATTTCTACTAAAGAAGTATTTGTCTGTCTGCCTAGTCAGTCTGCATTTGCTATTTGCTGAGACCCTTGCACTGCATAAAATTGTAAAGCTGCAAAATCATAATTTAAATGACATGATCTTGTTAAGAAGAGCTAATGCAATGCCCGTGAATCTACTGAGTTTGTACCCTTCTTTTACTTGAGCATGGAACCATGATTCTAATTTGTATTTTATTTTTTGTTGACTATGAGCATAGGTAGCAGCTGATGTAGATATTGATGAAGTAGCTCGCCGTACCGAAGGTTACAGTGGTGACGATCTGACGAACGTTTGTCGAGATGCTTCCATGAATGGCATGAGGCGCAAGATTGCAGGGAAGACTCGGGATGAAATCAAGAACATGTCCAAGGATGAGATCTCAAAGGACCCTGTGGCCATGTGTGACTTTGAAGAAGCTCTGAGCAAAGTTCAACCAAGTGTTTCCGCTGCAGATATTGAACGCCATGAGAAGTGGTTTACAGAATTTGGATCGGCATAAATGTGGAATTTGGATTGATTAGGTTTGTCTGGTTTCATCCTGCTGTTTCATTGCTCTTTGTCAGGAGCTGTATGAGTTTGGGGGGGGGGGGGGGGGGGTGTGGGATGGTCGATCTTTTTACTGTTAGGCTTATGTATGGTCTTTGGCCATCTCTTTTCATCAGGTTGCAATGACATCGAACCTTGATTTGGGTGTTGGAAACTATCAAATTTAATGCACACAATCTCTTTATGCACAGTCTCCGAAAGATATGAATCTCAAGTCCAGCTTGGAATTTTCCGTCAATGACCACTCGGACAAGTCGAGCTTTATGCTCCCTCGAATGCTTGATTGTTTAGACTCGTCAATGGGCCTACTGTTGGTTCATATCTCAAATTCTATTCCATGGTAGATGATGACCACTCTTAACGGTCGATTCTTGAGCAAGAGGACTGCAACACAGTCCTTCCACAGCTTCGGAGGAGCTTTACACTGAGTGGCCGCGTGAATCCTCCTCCTCCAAATCCCCTTCCTCCGTGTTGATATGGTAAGATAGTTGTTGAAGTCTCCCAAGTTTGAAACGAGATCTTCTGGCTCTTAATTTTAATAGATTCTTCAATGGTCTCTCAATGATCTAAGACAATTTTGGCCAGTGTTCAGAATATGACATTAAGAAGAATAATAACAGGCGTGGGATGTCAAAGGTACTCTCACGTTATGGGAGAGATCAATATTAGTCTGTCAAATTTGAGCTTCTTCGAAGTTCATAGCGCTTCCAAAGCTAGAAGACTTCCAGCTGGGGTGTGTCGAGCTCCTCTACGTGATGAGGATTTCGAATAATGGAGTTATTTTATTTACCCAGAAATGTCTGCAAGAATTCCCAACTAGATATTCTTCTGTGCATTTTCGTTTGTGTTTTCCCCTTCCAATTAGCCAAGGAAGAGTCCGTAAACTGATACCATATGTAATCCACGACTAACTAGAATTATGTTGGCCAAAAGATGTGGCTTCAGAACTTTTCTTAATTTGTAATCGCTGTTCTAAGTCAGTATAGGGTTTAATTTTAATTGAAGCACATGACGTACACATGAGTGGCTGTAGTTTAGTGGTAAGAATTCCACGTTGTGGCCGTGGAGACCTGGGCTCGAATCCCAGCAGCCACACCAATCTTTTACCTTTTATACGATACTTTTCAAAGTTTTTTTTTTCTACCTTAGCTAATAGCTACTACACCCAATAGATCAGAGTAGTGGTTGAAAAGACACTACAAATGCGTGAAGAATTCACACCATCTTTCATTTTTTTTATGATACTTTTCAAAGTTTTTTTTTTTTTTTCTACCATAGCTAATAGCTACTACACCCATTAGATCAGAGTAGTGGTTGAAAAGACACTGCAAATGCGTGAAGAATTCACACCATCTTTCATTTTTTTTATGATACTTTTCAAAGTTTTTTTTTTTTTTCTACCATAGCTAATAGCTACTACACCCATTAGATCAGAGTAGTGGTGTGAAGAATTCACAGCATCTTTCATTTTTTTAATGATACTTTTCAAAAAAAAAAAAAATTCTACCTTAGCTAATAGCTTCTGCACCCATTAGATCGGAGTAGTGGTTGAAAAGACATTGCAAATGCGTGAAGAATTCACGCTCAATGTTTTGTGCAGCTGGAAGTGGTTTTAGGTTTTTACATAACTATTTCGAGGAAAAAAATAGGTACTGTATTTAAGTATTATTTTGATTTTTTTTTTGTTTCTAATAAAAAACTTCCAATTGAGGCTTCTTATTGAGCAGAAAAGATAATTAGAAGTTTTGAAATTTATAAGTTTTCTAAGAGAAGTGTTCACGTTGAAAGTGAAAACCGAAAGTAGTGGTTGAAAATATTTATGATACTTTTCAAAGTTTTTTTTTTCTACCTTAGCTGCTACACCCATTAGATCAGAGTAGTGGTTGAAAAGACATTGCAAATGCGTGAAGAATTCACGCTCAATGTTTTGTGCAGCTGGAAGTAGTTCTAGGTTTTTACAAAGTTATTTTGAGGAAAAAATAGGTATTGTGTTAAAGTATTGTTTTGATTTTTTTTTGTTTCTGATAAAAAAAACTTCCAATGAAGGCTTCTTATTGAGCAGAAAATAGAGTTAAAAGTTTTGAAATCTATAAGTATCTAAGATTAGTGTTCATGTTGGAAGTGAAAGTCTGAAGCAATTTCCAATTAAAAATTTCTCTAATATATACTTAGTAATGTGCAATTTACACTTTTATATAGTACCTTTCTACATTGTTTATTTTTAATATTAATTGGGAAGGCATAGAAATTCCTTTTCACCTAAGGATACTTTTCTACATTTTTTAATGTTTTCTATCTTTGGGGACGCCTACTGGATTAAGCTTTGAAAAAGGCGTGCAAAATGAGTTCCTGGGGATCCTATGTAGAGCTAACGGTTAAAAGTTTTTATCCGAAAATAAATATCATCGAGTCGTTGTAGTATAGTGGTGAGTATTCCCGCCTGTCACCCGGATGACCCGGGTTCGATCCCAGGCAACGGCGTTCCTTTATTCTTTTTCCCAGTAGAAAAAGGGTACGTAGGCCCACCGACGCTATATGCCCCCATCTTAACACCTTTACACGACACCCTCTAACTAGGTAAATTCCCTGGCTGGATTTATTATTAATTCGCCTTTTCATTGTTTTCGTCTGTTAGAGAGAGAGAGAGGATAGTTTGGAGCCGGCTTGCCACTCACACAAGAGCTACCCTCAGAAAAATTTCTATCGAGGATTATTCCATCAGCAAGCACGCTTCGCTTTTTTTAACCATAGAAATATTCACATCATGTCCCACTGGTTCCATCTCAAACCTTTCCCAACAGACCATTCCGTTTGAGACCAGAATTGTCAGACTTTGATTCGATGATGCATGAAAATTAACAGTAGCCTACGCTCACTAGTGCATTGCAAGTGTGGGTTCGCTGAAATCTTTAATCGAAAGCCATCTTAACAAAACCATTGAATCAGAGTAATTAGGACTAATTTTTTATAGTTCTTCAGTAAGAATCAACAAGCAACTAGAATTTAGCTAAATTAACTTCCCAAGGCCCAATGAAAGTGTGCTAAATATAACCTCAAGTGCATTAGATATCCCTTGTGCATGTTTCAACTCGATTATTTTTGAGAGAACGACACTAGACCTTACAAGTTAAGGTATGTAGTCTTCTAAACTTTTTTAAGGCTTCCAACTAAAAATTTCAAATTGAAGTTTCCTGCATTCAAAGATGAGGTTGTTAGAGAAAATTTTATCTAAAACTACCACAAATCTTTTTCATAACGAGTAAAAGATGAAAATAATTTCCAACCAAGTGTCAAGCACATTCTTGCATACTTGGAGGATTTGAGTTAACTAAAACTACCTCATTAGTCGTTCCGACGGCCGCAAATTGACGCAAGCCAACCACACCAGTTGCACCACCCCAAAGAGGAAGCATGAGCATGCCCGCTCCCAAGTTCTAGAATGTCATCTATACCAACATTCTTGGCTTTGAATTGATACACTATAACCATAGTATACACAAACATCCGAGTAAATGCATTAACCCGCATTCACAAAGGTACAGTGGCGCTAGGGCAGTGCCCACAGTGATTTACCTACAACCGACACACTCACTTTTTTACCTTCTTCAAAAACCCCTTAAACAAGGAAGTAGGAAGCATGAACCAGGTTAGCATCCGCAAAATCACCCTTACTTCGGGTGTGGCGGGGGACTGCGAGGTCGCATCAAGCAACATCTTCTTCAACCCTCATGGTCCTTCATGGTGATCCCAAAACAGGCACTTGTACATGTTAAGACAAGCCAGTTGCAGGTGATGGATACGGATGGTGATAGCACATCAGATGGGCAAGTGCATTCACTTCCAGAGTCTGACAAACTTGTCATGGCTTGCAGATGCCACTAATCCATTTACGCTCGACACTGCTAACGAGGCAATCAAACCTTCGTGTGCTGAGAGAGTCATGGTCTTGTTCTCAGCCATGTTCCATAGTTCAAGAGACTGTAGCAACGCTCACAAGCAGAAGTGTAGCAATCAGGAAAAGCAGGCGGCAGATAATGAAATCACAGCAAGAGACAAATAAGCAGAATAGCTGGCATCATAACATTGCGACAACAGGGACAGACATGCTCGATAAATGCACTGTGCAAGAAAAGTGCAGCTTTAGTGGACGTCCTAACAAACTCACACACAAAATCCTGGAAATAAAAGATAAACAATCTATAGACTCCCAACAAAGATGCATGCAGAACAGCACACTGAATGGAACTCATCTCCCTGCAGGTAATTATCGCGTCAGGGAAAAATGGAGGATCTGCATGAATCACATTGCAATGTTTTACCTTCAAGTAGTTTAAAAAAATACCAGAAATAAACACTAAATAGCTGGACATGAGCAGTCCATCTTCTTCCCCCCAAGAGGGTATAAACATAACTGGGAAACATACACGCGATACAAAGGTACAATTTAATAAACCTAAGCAGAAATGTGTACCAGTGGCTGTTTAGTTATATTGCATACTTAGGTTTGGAAAAACACTAACCATCACCGATATTTAGGATCTGTGTGCAAAATTTCTAAAACAAACATGATCAAGTGCGCAAAGATTCAACTGAACAGAACACGATTTAGTGGAGAGATGCACTCTAAAAGACAAAGTATAAATAGATAACTTGCCTGGTAACAGCCTATAATTAGCAAAGAGGGATATGTGGGATGGAAAACACAGGAATGGAACTTATTTCCATTACAGTTCAACTCATGGACGCAATCGCCTTCACTTCCAGATCCAAGTGTCCAGACCCTGACAGAATCTTCACTAACGGACGCTACATAATCACCTGATGGATTCCAACATACAGAGTGTACAGGTTTTGTATGCCCCTGTAAACAATGTGTTAGTTCAAACTTCAAAGAATTAATGAAAGGTAAAAAAAAATCAAATCAAGACATCAAATATGTAGTCCACATTATTCCTACTTACGGGCAAAAGGTGCAAAAATAGTTTTTTTTTTATGATCCAAAAAATTCTCAATAGCAAGGAGGATTGTCATTCAGCATCAAATACACGGGTATCAAAAGTAGTAGCATTTTCTAGACTTCAACCTCTCATACAGTCCTATTTCAGAATAAGCCCTCGTAATCCTAGTATTAATTTATAACCACCAAAGTATACGACAGAGATCCCTGAAAATTTGTAGGAAAACCCTCAATGTTAGAAGCAAAGGAAACTCTGTCAAGAAAATTTGAAAGTCAATCTCATTTCTCAGGAGTTTCTCTAATTGGCAGGTTTTAATGTTCATGCATGGCAAAGTACATCTCATCCAACTGCTCAATGTACTGCCAAACTATGCTTCTCTGGCCACTAACTAAAATGCTTTTCATACAAGAGACGTAAATAACCAACCTGTAATGTATGACGACAAGCTTGGGTTTCAACATCCAAGATAGAAACAACATTCTCAGCAGCTGCTGCAAGATATCTTCCAAAATGTGGTTGAAACCGGACTTGGGAGGTACCACCCTGGATCATTAAAAAATCACAAAGAAATAAGACAACCAATAGAAAACAATGGAAGGTTGAAACATCCATAATGTTAATAAAAACATTACACTTGAAGCTATGCCATCACTTCCAAAAGGACAGCAAAACCAGAAAAACTCGCATGAGTACATGCACAATCAAGCACAGACATCTTGTACTATTCATGCAGCTTCCATTGCAATAAACTAGCATATCTTCAAACCATCTAGTCATGTGGCTATGATAAGTACTGCAAGATATGCAGTCATAAAAAGCAGAGGTCCTCAGCAAAACTGTTGCATACCTTGAAAACTCTAGCACAGCTTCCATTGTTAATGCTCCAGTACCGAATCTCACTATCCCCATCACAAGAGCATATGAGATCCTCTTTATTTGGGTGGAAGTCCAGTGACATAACAGAAGCAGAATGGCCAGTAAAAGTACGAAGGGAATAACCTGGCTGCATTTATAAATGATTACTATTATAAAAAAGAGAAAAAAATGCACCATAGAGAAATTTTTTGACAGCTGAACTTCCACATTCTATTTCCTGATCAACCAGGGTCTCAATTGCAGGTGTTGCCATGCAACACTACTATACACCAAATTTAAACAGCTAAAAGAAAAATATAAGGTGATCACTTAGTGGATATGTTCCAACAGAAATCAACAAGTAAAACAGGGGCAGCCCAGTGCCACAAGGATCCAGCCACCGCTGGGTCTCAGGAGTGTCAACTGTACGGTTACCCTTAGCTTTTGCAAAGAGGTCGTTTTCAGATCTGAACCCCCTTCAGGTCAATGAAGCAACCTTATTGTTGCACCACGGATCCCCTCAATAGGAATCAAGAAAGCAAACCAGAAAACATGCCATTAAAGAGGTTGACTAATCACCAACCAGGTGTCCAGTGAAGAGGTACAATTATGAACAAAGATGAAATATAATTTTTAGTATACTTAGGGTTGACATAAATACATAGCGCACATGCACATATGCACCAAAAAAAAAAAAAACCACCAACCACTGTCCAGTCCAGGCGTGCATCACTATAAATGACACAAGATGGGAAGAAATTATGCACAACAGTGCAGAACAAAACAAGCCAACAGAAATACATCAAAGGCCAAACATGCAGCAAAAACTCATGAATACCAATGTTGACATACCCCCCCCCCCCCCAGAAAAAAAAAGAAAAAACAAAACTTGATCAAAAGGCACAACACCCTTTGAAGTTATAGCACATCAATTGCAGATGCAACTGGAAACTTGGAACAGCAGGGTCACTACAACAACATAGTCATCAGACAGCCTTTGAAAGCAGAACGGGGTAAGTTTATGCTAAGAAACAAAGATAAAATGCAGAACATAAGATCCACACTGACACATGGTTACTAGAGCTTTCTATGTATATGGGAAGTATAAAACCTGTGAGAACATGACGCATATTGTGTAAAAACAAAGCATGATGAAAACATTTTAGAATTCTTCTCATTTTTGTGCATGTAAAATGAAAGTGCATTTCTTTTAACTGTCACAATAGACATAAGGTAATGTAACAGTAGTGACCACAGCATATTGCAAACACAGAATACAGAGAGAATCCGAATAAGCATAAAACTAAAAGCAATTATGATATCCAATGCTTGTAATGGGTGTTAAGGATGAAGAAAACAAAATAAGCCTAGATTACGGACATTATCGGCATCCCAAACTCTCACAGTTTTGTCAAAAGATGATGTAGCTAGGCGTGGCATGCTTGGGCTGAAACGAACATCAGTAATCAGCAATATATGTTCTTCTAGTTGAGTCTTAGACTTTAATGTATCAGTGTACCACAACACAGCCTGCATTGGAGTAACACAACGAAAGTTAAATTACAATTATTGACCAGTTACAGAGCAACCCAGCCTCCATGAATGCATAATATGTTCCTTTTAGTAAAACAATGCAGTTTTTTTTCAATCACCTTTTTGTCATGGCCACCAGTAGCGAGCAATTTACCATCTGAAGAGAAGTGACAACAAATAACTTTATTTGAACTAGCCCGGATGGCACCGATCTCATCGAAGGTAAACCCTAGAATTAGTATGCAGTAAGCACATAAAAAACCATTAGAAACATGAACATTCCTTTGACGAAAAAGACTTAATTGCAGGACCACAGGAAATTTGAGACAACTTAAGAGAGTCACAAACCTTTGCTCACATCCATCCCACGGCCAATTGGATCTCTGGGATCAGCATCATCATGGGACAAAAAGGATTCAACATTATCATCCAAGGATCCATCCTCCACAAGCAATTCCCCTTTATCATCCCACTGTCAAGATTAAACCCCTCTAAGATATTATGCAAATAAGCGATTCCCTGTACACAACTGTGCTGCTAAGCAAGTCAAGTAAACCCATACAAGCAGGCAAGCACAACCCACCAGTTGATTTGATGATGTAAGAGTACCAGCCCCGTCTGAACTAAACATAATAAGAGTCTTAGATGAGCCAACATTATGTTGTAAAGATGGGATTGGCATTGCATCTCCTGGTGTGTGCGTGGAAGGGGTTGATGGTGCAGAACTTGGGGAGGGTCCTGCAGTATTTGCAGTTCCCGAACTATTTGCAGGGCCCGAAGATGATACAGGTTGTTTCCTTTTACGCCCACCCTGATTCTTTGAAGCCTGATTACAGATGGAAATAATAAAGAGTGTGGGCATATCACCAAACATGATCTAAGGAACTGAATAGCAAACTACATTTCCAAATGAACAGAAGCAATACAATGAAACAATTTCTTATGGCTAGTCTCAGAAAACACACGGAAAAAATTAACTTGAAAAACTTGCTAACTGTATTTTATTTGTTCAAAAACTATCAAAATATTCATTACCATGATATTGTATAACACATTATTATGACATTATATGCTAAGTCCTAGATATCTACAGAACCAAGGAAAACTATGAACCTGATCATTCCCACGGAAAGAGTTAGACATGCTACCATCAACTGTTATGCTAGCAGTACCCATTTTCTCTTGCTGGTGCATATGGTGGTTTGAATTTTGTGACTGTTGGCTCGAAATCGCAGGGTGCTGAAGCTGCTGTTGCTGGCTGCTGCTTTGTTGTTGCTGTTGTTGCTGCTGTTGTAACTGAGCTATCTTCTACTACAAGAAACAGGTAAAATAAGAAAGAGAGAGGGCACTAAACAGCAAGGAAGAAAAAACATAATAAAAGCACTTCTATGAAATCAGGAATCATTTTTCCAGTAAGATCTTTCTTGTACGCTGACAAAACCACCCCATGTCTAATCTGTTCTGAAAATGCACTGAACAAATTATGCTAGGAGATTTTCTGTAAAAAGCATCAGTCCAGAACAATAGGAGACAACAGGGTACCAAAAATGAAATCTAAAAGAAGAAGAGGATGAAGATGATATTTTTCTAAACTCTTAAATCTGAAGCCAGAATCCCAGATCCTGATAAAGAGTTTTAAAAAAGCATAGAACTCTGGTCATCAAAGTAGTCAGATGTAATTTCAAAGTTATTGCATTCCAAACTATGCTTCATGGACCATCAAAGGAGCATTATGCCATCTAAATAAAACAGTCCATGGAATACACATGCTCCGGTCCAAGTCTTGCAAAATGAAACACACGAAGAGGGAGGAAACCTAAAAAAGCCAACAAAATAGATATGCAGTCCAACCAAAAAAAATGCAAATTCTAGAAGACCAGCAATGGGGATAAAAGGCAAAACACTGAACCTTAATCAACATATCAGTGTCAGCACGTGGCAAAACAGCACCAGTTGGCATTGGAGAGCCAACATTTGGAACAGCATCTCCAACCGAACTAGACTGGTTATCCCTTCCTAAAATCATATTCCTGTTGTTGAGAAACATCCTAAGTCTTTGACTGTCTAGATCACCAGCTGAGGGGGATGTTAGATTTTGTTGCGCCTGAAGCAACAATTGTTGCTGCTGCTGTGGAGACAACAAGTGAAGCTGATGAAATTGTTGAGATGACTGCATAAATGACTTCTGCTGCTGTAGAAGTCCTGAGCGCAGTTGGTCAAGGCCCTGTGTAGCAGCAAGGAAAAAAAAAATCAAGTAAGAAGAAGACAGTATAACTGGGAAGCATGCTTAATTTAAATATATATTACATCGGTTCATCACCAGTTTAATGTTCAGATGACAATGGCTGACTTGATGTGAAGTAAAATCTCACTTCTTTTTGGACAAATCTCTTAAGACCATACCATAAATAGATCCAACAAGACTTGTTGCGTCAAATGGACAACATTACTATTCCAATGAAATGCACTCCTCTTCCAAGGCCCACATAATGTGATTTTTCATATGAATTTAATTCCCTACCAAGTGACAATGACATTACTTGATGTTTGGTTTGAGCTCCATCAAACATCCACCAAAGGACCCACTACTTCCATGCGCCTTTTTCCATTTCCTCCCATAGTCATCTTGATGCGGGACGACAACCGAAAAGGATCCGCCAACATATCCACACTCGAAATCAGCAAATCCACATCACGGGATCGTAAATGAACGCCACAACTCGCAATGTTCCAAGAGAATTAAGACGTGATAACAACAAGAAAAAGCAAGCTAAATTAGCCGTCCCTCGCAGCGAATAACGAGTGAATCGTCGGTAGTGAGAACCACCAAATGTCTAGGGCATCAAGATCGCACCAACAAGCCTTAAACTGGAACCACGGGACAGGTTACTAGCTACTCTCACACACCACGGCAGCGACACACGAAAGTTTCAATAGCTAGGCAACCTAAATATGAATTCACGGGCATGGGAGCATGATCGTTGCCAAATAATAAACGAGCAAGTTTGGGAGGGTGCTGTCCAATGCTAACCTGCCCACTGAATAGTGGGGCACATGAACTGAAATTACCAAACCTTACTCGGGAGGATCCCCAGCATCGTACGTCCTATAGGAATAAGCCGAACACTGGTGGGGGCTGCAATTAAATACTCACCGGCCCCATACATGAAATTTGGTTGGGTGTTGAGGCAACATAGGCCCAATTAAACGACAGTGCGCGGTGTTAAGCGTCGGGCTCCACGGGGGGGGACGTGGAGATCCTGGGAGCGTTAACGGCGGACGGGAGGGACCGCTTTCCATGTGGCCCTGTGTCGGGGCCCTGCCGGCATTGGAACGAGCCAAAGGGCTCGATCGATGAGGGAGGCCCAGCGGCGAATCGCGCTCGCTCAACGCGTGTAGGCGGCGGGGCAGGAAGAAGCCCCCTAGGCGGTGTGTCCGACGATGCAGGGGTGGGTGAAATCGAGCAGGGCGCGGGAATGATGGGGCAATGAAGAGGGCGTCGTGAGGCGGGCGAGCTTGTTGGGCCGGTGTTTGAAGGGGGGACTCGGGCGTAAGGCACGATCGACGATGTGAGGGTGGACGAATAGCCAAGCCACGCCGCGTGGCCTTGGGGTGATCATGGCGTTGGGCGGCAACGGGAGGATGGGGTTCGTGGCCGTCCGAGGTGATTCGAGCCAAGCGCGGTTGACGATGTCGGCCTTCTCGTGGCCCATCCTGACCTCCACGTAGAAGAGGGCATTGAGGGTGGCGCTGGGATTTAGGTGGCGAGGGCGCTAGGCGACGGAGATAGCCAGTGATGATGCCGAGAAGAAAGAGAAGACATGGAGAGAGAGATGAAGGAAGCCAAGGAGGGGGGGAATGAGACAAGGTGGAACAGTGAAGACTGTAGAGGAAGAAGGAGAGGAGAGAGAAGGAATAGGAGAACACAAGGGGCGTCCCACCCCAATCTTCACACAACGCATATAGCCGGCGGCCAAGCTTTCCTTTTCTCAAACATCCATTGCCCTCCTTTTTAGGAGAGGCTACAATATATAAGGTCCCCTTAGGATAGCCCTAGGTACAATAAAGTCCAAAGTATCCCTAAACTCTAAAGCGGGGGAAAAAACTGCCAAAAAATTACAGAAAAATAGAAAAAACGTACATGGGCCCACAAATGGACCTAAAGCCTAAAACAAAAGGAGAAAATACATCCATGGGACATAGCAAGGCCCAGCATCACAAATAAACGTAAGAAAATGCATCAGGTGGCATCTCCAAGCCACAGTGTTGCTCGATTTGCTGCGGACCTCTTGCGGCGACGGTAAACTCGGGTCAGGTCGAAGCATGAAAGTGCACAGGCGTCGTCACCACATCTTTAACCCAGCATATACTGCCACTACGCTCCAACATCACCAACTACTGAGACTGTTTTTCATTTGCCCAGATGAGTAGTGTGTTTTCTTTTTTGTTGTAGGGGTTTGAAATAATTTTGACATTTGTTGAATTTTTGGAAACTTCTATTATGCCTGGCAGTAAACAATTACTGAGATCTTCTAAGTTTGGACTCACCCCACCGGCTTGAAAACCGACATTAATGATGCCCTACCAAAGAACCTCTCTAACGGTCTCTCTTACAGACCTCTCACAGGTGCACGAGTATAAAACAAAATCATAAGTGTAGATGTAAAAGAATAATGAGCAATCAATGTCAATTATACAACAGTGAAAATAAGGAAAATAATTCACATATCTCACAATTTAACTGGCCATACCTGTTAGGACTTCGTGAATCATGTCCTAAGCTACTTCCATCTTTAAAATCCAGTATTGAAAAATATCATTTGTCTTTTATGAGCACCCAAAAATAAAGTTCTCAGTAGCGATCATTTACATCTCTACTGATATTCCGTGCACACCACCCTATTCACTCATGATTCACATACTTATTCATACTTATTGTAATATGACTGGCCATACTTGTTAGGACTTCGTGAATTATGTCCTAAGCTACTTCCATCTTTAAAATCCAGTACTGAAAAATATCATTTATGTCTTTTATGACAAACCAAAAATAGAGTTTTCAGTAGCGATCATTTACATTCCTACTGATATTCCACACACACCACCCTATTCACTCATGATTCACATACTTCTTCATGCTTATTGTAATATGACCTATGTGCAATTCATGCACAACCAATTAACTTAAGACACATAGGATTTTCATGTATATTTCAGACACATATGAAATGCATGCATCGTAAAAGCAGCATGAACTCGAAGCGAAAAATATTAACAGGATGATAACAGTTACATATTTTCTTACATTCTTTTCTTTTCAATGGTAATTTATACTAATATAGAAAGTGTAAAGGTATTTATCGCAAGTCATCAACATAAGGTCTCAGGATTTGAGTCCTTTCGTTCATTCATTAATCTTTCACATGATCGGTCATTTATCTTATAATCATAACCCGATCAGTCGTAAGTCATAATCATTCACAAATCTTAAATTTGTAAGGCGACTCATCCTTGTTAACCTGAAGTAACATGGATAATCATGTACCGATAGGGATGGTGAGTAGGTCGTTCCTCCGACGCACCTACCACCCCCACAGCCTACCTAGCCCAATAAGTCTTCGGAAACCTATCGGAGAGGCTGGAAAGGGCTAGGTTGGGTTCTGCAGTTATTCCCTCACTCCTACTGCAGCCTTCTCCTAACCTATAAGTGCACCCAAAAAAGATTTCCGTCCCCTACCTAAAATCACAGTCCACACCAGGATCAATAATAACCACTGTCCGAAACGGTAAGAATTACAGTCTGAAGACCGGAAACCACGGTCCGACGATCAGTAATCGTAGTGACCCGAACATCCCCTTATCCCCAATATACTGGACTGACCACGCCATCAAATGATGTCACTTCTTTGCTGGTAAAAGAAGACAAATCATTGTAAAACCATCGATCATTAGTATCATAAGAAATCATCATTATCACAGAAGGCTTTCATGCCTTTATCTTATCAACATCATCATAAACTCAAAATTAACTTCTAAAAAATCTAAACTTAAAGGAACACAGTAGATAGTATTACCCTACCTCTTTAGGGGAGAAACCCGATCACCGGAGTTTCGTCGAACTGCTGTCAAGCTGCCCTCGACCGCCGCCACTAGCTCTCCTTCTCTTCTTTTTTTACTCTCTCTCTCTCTCTCTTGCTACCTTAACCTACCCCCTTGCCCTCATTTTATAGGAGGAGGAGGGCGGTGGGAGGGTTTAGAGAGAAGGAGAGTGTGGTGGTGGTGGTGACATGTGGCAAGAGAGGAAGAGAAGGTGGTGGAAGATGGTGAAAGCGGGGTGAGGTGGAAAGGGAGGGACTATTTAAGACCCTATAAAATAGTCCATGACATTATAAACCCTAAACTTTTAATAATTGCTTTTGTGCTTTTTAAGAATTTATAAATGTCCTTAAATTTTCGTAGGGTCTTACAACCACCACCCTTGATATCTCCTTTTGCCAAAGACATTCCACTGACCTATGTTGTTGGATGTGTGGACATGTGTGCATAGTAGCCAATCCCATCCCATCCCGACCTAGACCCGTCCCAGAGAAAATGGGATGGGGCAATTTCTGGTCTGTCCCAATCATTGTCACGGTCTATCCCGCCCATCCCGGCTGCCCCGACCTATCTCAACTAGAATTTTAACCCGAGATTTTGCTAACCACTTAAGGTCCTTGTAAACTTACATTATAGGGTTTATTTTATGAATATACTCCTTTATAAAATCATAAATCCATCTCAAATGCTTTTATTATATTAATTTTATCTTATTTCCATGTTTATATACTTATTTTTTATATTATTTATTGTATACATATGTTTTATATTTGTTACAACATGTATAGAAAAAAAAATTGAGACGGGACACCAAAATTGTCTGGGACACCACGATGTCCCATCCCAATAGAAAAACGGGACAAGGACTGGGTCGGGATTGACAGCTGTGCATGTGTGTTAGGGGGTGTGACTTTGCCTGCCACCTAGAGTTTTGACGCACATTGGGGGGGCATGCTACCAGCTTGGATATTGACACACAAATTTCCAGACATTTATGCCAGCGTTACGATTCAAAAGGACTTCAAGCGAATGACAAGAATCAATCAAGTTATTACAGAGTTCAGTATTAGTTTAAGAGAAACAATACATGATTGCACTCATTCTTTCCATTCTACAGACACATTTGCTGATTTGGTCAACCCTTGACATGCATGCAAATACACACTGTGATGTGCATAAATTGTTCAAGAAGGGCATGGCATCTATGAAGTGGTATTTTCCTCTCTTTATCCAACAAGGCATCCCAACAGGAGCAACATGCACGTTACCACAAAGGTAGGCACACCATGGTTGCACACGTTTGGATTACACCCTGGGTGACCTGAAGGCACCAAGTTGTCACCATTATGGCTCAAGTATGGAGAGGCTGCCTGGGCGATGCTATGGCGGCCCCATAGTTGGTGGAGATAGACTTGACATGTGCGAAAATAAAACTCTTTTATGCTTGGTGAATGAGTATGAGATCTTTACATGTGGCTACGGGATGTAGAATAGGAAGGTTGCCAACTCAGACCCTAAAATTTGTCTGTATGTGAAGATGGAGTCAGGACCTCCTATTTATAGGTTGAGACCCAAACTTTCCAGCCAATCCGAATGCCCCATGTAGCAAGCTGCTGTTGGCCAATCTTCTCTTGTTAGTTAACGTGTCATGCTCAAATTCATCCTCTTGAAGTGGCTTCACAATTGGCACACGTGCTTGACAGGGGTCCAAGACTTGATTTTCCTTAATTTTAGGGTAAAATTCAATTTTTTTTCTGGCACCCCTTTTGGTGAGCCACCCAAACTCCCTTTAGGGGGTGGCTCCAGGTCTTTTGTTCCTCTTCGTTTTCTTGAAAACCTTTCTTTACCACCAGCCCATGTGTCATAACAACAAGCCAATCCACACCATCAAAGACAGCACAAATAGCTGCACAAAGAGCTTACCAATTCTCTCATTTTATTCTGCCTGCAGATTGATTGTAGAATCATGTGCCCTGTCAGCCACTTCATGGTGATTTCCTTGTCAGAGGATAAACAGCATTCAACACTATGTTCTCAAGGTTGATGATCTCAAGGGGAGATCAAGGAATATTGAAAAAACTTCTCTCTTTTTCTCCAAATGTCGAGTTGCTCATCTATTATATTTATGTCACGGTAACTTCCAAGTATGAATAAAAGATTGAAGTAATTAGACCTTTACAGAACAAATCATAAATGTAGCCTTAACCTCGATGTAATTTTATTTTTATTTATATTTTATTATTTTTTAATCTTAATCATTATCATTATCATTATTATATGTATTTATTATTATATATTATTCAATATATTCCAATGTGACAAACTGATAATGAGATTAATGCTTGTACATAGCACACACCGTCAATGCTACACAGCATAAGCACTGGCATTATCAGTTCATGACAGCTTACGTACATGACAGGTTATGTGGATGCATGACAGCATAAGCACTGGTATTTTCAGTAATCAATAAAGACATTAGAAAAAAAAAATGCATTAACACTATTGCTTTGGATAAAATAAACACCATGGATCTGTCTTCATGGAACAAGCATCAATCTCACTATTGTCAAAAACTTGAAATGGAAATAGCAGCGTTTTCCAAACGTATATCTTAAACTTGTCCATAAGGCTTCCACACTGATAATTCTATCAATCCACAACTTTTAATTTGTCTTCTCCCTTTCACAATTTTAGCTAGACAGAAACCACCAATACAAAAATGCACATTTGGCGATCTATCAACTCTATCCAGGAGACCCCACTAAAAAAACTGTTAAAGTGAAATGTTAAAACAACAAATTAATACCGATGTACAGCAGTATAAAGAATAACTTACAGTTAGAGGCCATCCTTTCAATGTTAGGTTGTTGCCACCTTGATTAGATCCTGTCATAAGAAGTATCATTTTCCCTTGGCAGGTTCCAATACAAATTCTGCCATAAAACTTACAAACCACAAAGAATCTCGCTAAGAAAGCAAAACTTAAAAAAAAAGATCCTATTTATACACCTCTAACTTAGGAGTAAACGATGGCACAATGTCAATAAGAAAGGGAAGAAGAAAAGGCAGAATTTGACAAAGCCAATGGCATCTCCTATGACAAATAAACACAAGATAAACACCTAGCAGTGGAGAATTAACTAGAGAAATCCATAAAAAAACACTAGCCCGCTTTTAGTTAACAATGATGTGTTTAACTCAATTGTTTTGATACAGATGTTACATATTCAAGCTTCTATGCATTCCCCTCATCTCACAGACTCACCCGATGAATTCCCAAAATTTCCACAGGGAGCACGGTGTAGGGAATATCCAGCAGGGTTCAGATTACTTCACGTGTAAAACTTACATGTAAACATAGTCACACCATTTAAAGTGATAGTTACCAACATTCACTAAGGCAAGGGAAAAAGGCAATCTTCTCATGGTGCCTCGCACATAACTCAAGAAAAAAATTATGGGACACATGAAAAAAAGAAGAAGATATGAAACCAAGACTAAGAAAAGAATGGCAAATACCAGGAACTCCAATTAGTGATCCATCAGGACCTGCAGCTCTTGGATTCAATACAGGATTAACCCCACTCTTAATGTCCTGTTTTGCAGCTTCAATTAGACCAGCACATACTAAAGGGAATAAACAGCAAATAAAATCCTTCTTATATTAACCTGTGTAGCCCCTGGAAACTGCTGGTTTCGAGTCTGGACCTGCTGCAGGCTCCCAGGCAAACCAGCTGTGCCATGCAAAACTTGCCTGAAAATTACAAACATGTTAAAGGTTATCAATATCATTATCAAATGCCAAAGCCATTAAGCAATAATCAAATGCCGATATCATCAAGACCAATTAACAGCACAGAAGAGCATGCCAATAACACACCATTAAGGCATTAGAAGATTCAGAACACATGGCGCTTGATTAGGTAGGTAATATATCAGGCTACAGTACTCTCCAACTGACAAATTTAAATCAGCCGATTCTTACATGGAGGCATGATAATCTAAGAAAATAGAAAGGGTGCAAGCAATTACCCGGAGGGCTGGCCAGATGCAACAGCTGACTTGAACATTGATGCATGGTTTGGATCCATAAGCTGCGCATTTTCACCAAATCTTTGCTGCAAAAGAAATTATGGTGGAATCAGAGCTTCACTCAATAGGTAAGAATTGCCAATTGTAAGATGGAAAACTTAAATCATAAGATAGCACAAACTCCACCAGATACCTTCATAGATGCCTCATCCAAGGAATCCCTTTGAAGAGGCAACTTCAGACGCTCCTCATACATCTTAGTTGCCAATGCATTTGCGGTTGCAGGACTCTGACGCACGAGTGAGTCACTCCCAATGAGTCCATTTGCAGCACCATTTAGCAGATGAGCTCCATCCCTGCGCTGTGGCTGTTGTTGCTGCTGCTGCTGCGGCTGCTGTTGCTGCGGCGGTGGCTGCTGCTGCTGCTGCTGTGCTTGCCTTTGCAATAAAAGCTGTTGCATATGCAATTGCTGTTGATGTGGCTGTGATGATGGTGGTGGTTGTTGCTGCTGCTGCTGCTGCTGTTGTTGTTGTTGTTGTTGTTGTTGTTGTTGTTGTTGTTGTTGTTGTTGCTGCTGTTGCTGTTGTTGTTGTTGTTGTTGTTGCTGTTGTTGTTGTTGTTGTTGTTGTTGTTGCTGCTGCTGCTGCTGCTCTTGGGCTTTGATTAATTGAGTCTACCATTTTATAGGTATTCAAAGTCAACAGTCACGCAATGAGTGAAGACAAATCTAAGTAAGATACAGTGACTAATGGCACTAAATCAAAGTGGCAGATAAAATTTATTGACTCTTAATCAAAGTGACAATCAAGAGTATAAGACTAAAAGGTAAGTTGTAACAATGATTGACATGTTTAAGGCAACTGGACAAAGCACATTCAACATCATAGTTAAATATAGATCTTCACACGCAGTAAAACAACAAAGCAAGTTTGAGAAAGAAGTCTCCATTATCCAATTAGCATTAGTCACAAGCTGCGGAGAAATTTGGTAAGTCCATTCAGTTTGCAAACACAAATATGCCAACCTGCTTTTCTGTTAACTGCTGTAAAATTTCTCAGTTAACCATAATCTACTCCATTATAAGATCGGCATATTCCGAAAATAAAAGACAAAGAACCATTTTGACACATTACTCTCATAGTCTCCTTCCTATAAATGATTTTTCACATCAACATAAGTTTATCAAACACAGGACATCAATGAAATGATTAATAATTTTTATACAACAAGAAAGAGATAGGAAAAACATGAAGGACTAAAAGTTCTTTTTACTTGAAAGCATTACTAAAAACAATTGGACATGCACAATACCAATTGCATTCTTGTGAAGTTTATGGATAGGGGAAAAAAGTCCATGGAGACAATATGGCCACAATAGGCATGAGTTCTTCCTAGAGGCAGATAAAATTAAAGGTGGATGCCACATTCCAAGCTGGGCTGCTATCCTCTGTAAGCAGAGGAAGCAGGTGAGCCCAAGAAGGACAGTCTCAGATTTCCTGCCAGAGCCTGACACATGATAATCGGGTTATGCATTTTGCAACTGCACAGAAACCCAGGTCCCTTCTAGCAGCCAAAAATGCACTGCATGTCTTAGCTTCAGTCAACAGTGTGAAATTAAGAAATACAGCGGTGAAGAAAGAAAGAATGAGCATCTACACAAGTGACCAAGATGGGAAACAAAAGCAAGGGCCAAAGTGTGAAGCAAAGTTGAGAAACACTTTGTTTGATAACAATTTAAACTACACGGTAATGTGCAATGGGAAATGAAGCAAGAAATAGGAAGCAAAATACCATATCTTTAACATGTAAAATAAATTACTTGGCAACTACAATCTAATGACAATGGAATAATATGGAACCAAATAAAGTAAGAATAACCTCGATGTATGATGCAGCAACATCCGAGTGCTTCTCATTGGTCCTTGCAATGAAAATATCCCAAAAGACCGACCACCACTCGAAGAGAAAACCACCAGGGGCATCAATTGCTGAAACAAATCATGAAATTTAAATTCAAGAAGAGTTCTATAAGATGAATGCATACTGCAGTGCATCACTTTCACCAGCATCTTCTTGATACTCACCAACTGGGTCAGAAGACACCTTCCCCTCCGTTTGAAAGGCCTTGGCAGATGCATGCAAATTCCGCTTCAATAAGTAATCATAAATGTAAACGTCTAACCTGCACCACAATTTTCAGTGTAGGAAGAACGCAACATCAGCATTACACAAATAAAAGTCGAAGACCACGAGCAAATAGGGTGGGAAAAAAAACTAGGTTACTATAGCACAGGAAAAACGCAATGGAGAGAGAAACTGGTTGGGGGCGGGGTGAGGAGCTGCTCAAGACAAAGCAGAGAGAAAATCAAATGGCCAATAAACACCTGATAAAAGTTTTTGAAACAGCATACGAAGAAGAAAATCATAAGACGGGCCGAAAGCACACCTGAGGCAAGCTTTCAAATGCTAAAAACGAAAATTAAGCAACAAGGGAAAAACACAAACCAGCAATAGAAGCTTCATGGGACTAAACCCAAGGCGATGGCGAAAGAGCGAAAATATGGAGACAAAATAGAAAACCTCAGATCAAAACGATGGCAAAAATGTATGGAAGAAAAATCAAATAGACGAACCCAACAGCCAACAAGAGAACCATCAACCAAAAAAACGCAACAGAATTCAGGAAAAAAAAAGGGAACTTTTACGAAGAACAACAACTACCGAGATGCAGTAAACATGTACTATACATCACCAAAACGGAAAAACATAACTGCAGAAATCCAATGGCCAACATTAATATTAACATGATACCTTAAATAAACTAACAGGCAGGATCATGGTTTAAAAGACATTACGGAAGAGTTCAAAACGCCAAACGAAGAAGAGATGACAGCGAAAAGTCACCGTTCTTCAAAACCGGACCAAGAAACACACACATTTGTTCGATACGGAAACTAGGGAGAACGTTATATCACAAAAACAACGGAACAAAATGAGATCACAGGGAGAGATGATACGCCACAAATGAAGGGAAACACCCCCTCCAACGCACAAGTATAAATCATAAACCACCCTAGAAACGCACAGGCCCATAAACCCTACAGCGAACAAGTGTTTGAGCGGGAGGGGGGGGTGCAAAAAGAAGGAGCTCCCCACAGCTCGCCGCACAAGAAGGCCATCCGAGAGGACGCAGTGGAGCAACAGAAGTTGGGGGGTTTTCGGCGAGCTCACATCTTATCGGCCTCCCAGTTGGTCTGCGACATGGTTTGCGGCGAGCTCACCGCACCCAGAAGTGCCCACCGGCGTCAAGGAGTCCTCCGCCTGCTCTCGCCCCCCAATTTCCACAAGCACATGTTCTGTAACCCCCACAAAGCTCAAATCTTTTTCCTTACCCAGTACCCACCAACAGATTTTGCCCCCAGAGCGCCTTGGATCCTCCTCCCTTTCAACTATCAAGTATATGTGTTGGATTATTAATCACAGAGCTGCCATGCAGTGAGCAGAGATTGTAACAAAACAACAGGCCAAATGAGCGAGAGAGAGAGAGCAGAAGCAGGAGCAGAGGGCAGAAGAGACAGAGAGCAGCAGAGCAGAGCAGAGCGGAGCGGAGAAGGGGCGTGGGCAGCACCTAAAGAATGATAGGGGAGGGAAAAAAAAATAGAGAGGAGGCGTTTTGCTAGGTCGAGGACAGCCCGACCCCTATTTTCCGGTAAAATAACTAACCAAATTCACAATTATCACATAAAATAATAGGCACGCTTCCAAGTACCACTGCTCGCGAAAAAGATGAAAAGAGTGAAACCATGTACTAACAAAAAAATTACTTTAAATTCATCCCCCTTCCCCCCCTTCTCGCTCCGGAAACCATGCCGTCCGAACGTTTCCCTTTCCTCCACTCCTCTCTGTCTCAAAATCTGCAAGTTTATCACAGCCGTCTGATGCACTCCTCCCCAACAGATTCCTTCAGAAATTGGACGGTACATTTGGGGCTGTCCCCACGACGATATCACTTTCTTCATGAAGTAGGGATGTTGATACAGTTCAGTGGTCCGTGTACAAGAGACTCGCAGCATGAGGAAAGGTAACCTATTTTGCTCCTCTGTTTAAATGTTCTGCTGGATTCGATTTATTTCTTTTGAGTACTTGTTCTTTCGGGGAGGCGAAGGGAATTTTCCTTGGGTTCGCTTTTCTCGATCGGTCGCAGCACATATCATAATTGCACTACAGGGAGGATCCCGTGCAAAATACCCCCCGAGAAGATAATAATATCCCGGCATTCCCTTTAACTCCTCCTTGTCCACATGATCGCTTTCCCTTTGCGTTAATTACGTGAAGAGTACTGCTTAGCGCTTGGGCTCCGAAGGGTGGGGGGTGGTTCTAGTCATTTTTGATGGTCGAAGGGGGTGACCTCTTCCGGGTGAAATTACCAGATTGCCCCCCCCAAGTAGGCGAACTTCATTCAAAGCCGGTCGGACAAAGGTCAGGGCTCAGGAGGACGCTTTACAGCTGGCCGTCGTCATAATTCCATCGCGAGTTGTGTTGAACTCCGAGTGGACCTCGAACTGCGCGTCCGCGATCGTCCGATCTCCGGGTCCCATGGACTGGACGGCCGTGATCGAGTACGGGGCTCGGCACATCACGCGCGCGCCATCCTGGGCGTCCTGACCGTTGATCGCAGTTGGCAAGTAGGGATGGAATTATTCGATCCTCCATTTTGCGGAGGATTCCGACAAGTTGCAAACCACACGGGACGTCAATACATAATAAGTAAGCCTTTTTCACTCAAAATGATCCAAGCCTTGCATCAATTCGTATTTGGACGAATCACATGGCTCGAAGAAAGTAACTCTCTACTTGTTGTTATCAAAGAGCTCGATGTTCTGTGAAAGTAAAGCAGCAAACTTCATATATATTTGTCCCTATCCATTTTGTCTTTTGCATGACAGATTATATATCATTTTGGCTTGAATTTGGTGGTGTGGTGTTAACCACTCTCACATAAGTGAGCAACTTATAAAGAAAAAACAAATAAGCGGTGTCTCTCTACTCCTCGTCAATTAATTGAACATGAGTTTGATGTTCTGATAGGAATTATGTGACTTGTATTCACTTCTAGATCAACGGTTTAAAAATAAAGGAATTAGATCAATGTGACTAATTTGATTAATTAAAGGTTATCCGATCCGACTGCTCACGCACGCCGCAAGGAGGCCCAGGTACTGTGGGAGGCCCAATTTCGTGAGTTACAGGCCTACGAGGCCTGCAAGTGATGCCTTGGCGGGCCCAGGTTGAGATTCCAACAATAGAAGTGGAGTCTCAGGCACGTCACCTGTGAAATGAGGAAAGCCGGAAGCCTGGGTAATGAAGGCCGTGGCCGCCTGGGTGGGCATTTTGGATACTTACGTGAATGGCCAAGTGGCCAACTGCCACGGGTGGGGCACGTGGGTCGGTTTGTGACGTGGTGATGGCGGCGGCTGTGATTGGCCACCTCCCATTTCCACCTGATCCATCAACTTGGGTCGAATGATTGGATCAGGGTAGCCAACTTGGCACGGTATGACGTCCTTCTGATTGGGGGCATGGTCGTCCTTGGATCATATAAATATCAGCAACACAAAGCGGCAGGTACCGATCGTCTGCTGGGGAACGATGGATTCGCTCAAATTTCATGCGGATACAAAGTTTGATTTATGACTGTATCTGTTATGTTATTGATTTAAATACACTGATCTATATTAGTTAGTAATTTGGTCAGATAATTAGATTCTTAGTAATGCCTCATATGTATTCAATTATAATAAATTCATGTTTGTTATCTCATCCACTGTGCATATTGATTTAAAAGGGCCATCATGCAGACTCATAATGAATATTCGCATCTCTAGCTAGTTGTTTGGTCTACGTAAAGTGATGTAAAATGTATCATAAAATACTATTTTTTGATATTTCTACGATCACATTCAGCGGATTTTAAAATTCAGTGAACATCAGGAATATTTTTTTCTGACTTTAATTTTCAGGGCAAAACTACTGTGATAAACTAAGATTCGCGATCTTTGAAACGATCAATTTTAAAATTAAGGGTTAAGGTACGCCAACAATATGAGAAAGCCCATCTCCTTGCAAAGCTGATTCATCCATCCACACTTGGATGAAAACTGCGTACAGAGCAAATTCATAAATAACTGCATAGCATGAATTGAATACACACTCACTCACACCAAAGGATACAAAAAAAAAAAAAAACAAGAGGACATTATAATGAAAACCATGAATCAGCATATATGGTCTCTGGAGAATTCACATGTATATGAGCCACTGATTCGGTGGAATCTTGTAGACGGAATATTACTTAACAAAGAGCTGATTGACATATTTTGTATGATCATCAAGTACATGCAAGTGTTGTTCAAAGGTCAATAAAGTTGTACACAAGAATAACTTGAAGGCAATCTATAGTTAAGCGCTGCAGATATTGGCGCATAAAGGACCCCATCCAATAGAAGGTGGGTTGTAGTGCTATGTCACTTTACCCTTTGTGTGGCCTAAAATGGATGCCCTGACATTGCTGAGGTGCGACATTCTTCATTTTACACACCTATTAAAAGGCGGCCTAAATATTTTACTAAAAAATTAAATAAGAAAAATAGTTGCATGTCTTGATTGTGTGGTTGGCAGTATCGGCCGATACCGGTACGTATTGATATCGGTATCCACCGATATCATAATAAGTGGATCGATACCAGTCAATACTGGTCCAATATTTAGTCATAATAGGTTCGGTACCGGCCGATACTAGTCGATACGGCCGATGCCGATATCGGTACATATCGGTATCGGTATCCTCTGATATCGATATCGATATTGGTACTGCTATCCTTGCTTAATTGAAAGGGACTTTATTTCATAGTCCATATAGCTTTCAGCCTGTGTATGTATATGTTATACTTACGAATACAGTAAATCCCATAAATAATAATTTATCTTATACAATTAAAATAACAAAGTATTAAATGTAAAAACTGTAGTATGTATAACTCAGTTAGATTAAAATCCCACGAATGATCTAGTGGGAACTATAAACTGATAGATTATCTAATATCTTATCCGAGACCTCTAAGTTTACCATATATACAACATAATAGTATTGACTAGGTGCATTCCTTACTGACATTGAAGAAGTTGGAGACGGGCATTCATTGTAGGATTCGGTCACAGACACCTCATACTTGTACCAAATGCAATCCACATTGTCTATGTGCCTTAAATTTTATGTCGGATATCCGGAGCAAGGACCCGGCCTGATTAAATGCGGAGATAGATTGGACAGAGTTTTCTTCTTTAGGTTTGTGATGGCTTGGTTGTTAGGTGCACTTTCATATTGGGGATGATTTCATATTAACCACTCTTACATGTTAAATTTAAAAGATGGTATGCTTATTTGCATATCATCCTACAAACCCTCCTAACATATAAAACATTTTAAAATTATCATGGATGACATAGTTGACATGTGTAAATATTTTATATATGTTAATGAAATGACATATTTGATAGATATGTTATTTTGTGAAGGTAGTTGGGATAATGTGAAGATTTTTGAAATTTGAGATGCAAGGATCCTAATGCTGGTGGCATTCTCTCCTAGGGTGCCGAAGTGCTCCAACTAGTGGAGGGAGCTGCTAGGGCTGAAGAGGATGCGGCAAAACGGCACCGTCGTCAACATGGATACCTAGAGATTGTCATAACCGTCCTTAACAGTGGCAGTCGATTTGAGGAGCCCCTCTGCAAGGATGCATTTCCGATCCTGCTCAATCAACTTGTCCCTGCGCCTGCTTCTCCTCCGAGACTCCGACTCAGACCCCGTCTTTGTGTGCTCCCGCCTACCCCTCTCATCCTCCTCCTCCAGTGCCGGCCACGACAAACGCCCCCGCCTCTCATTCGACTCCAACAAACCCGACCACATCTCCATCTTGGTCACCTGCTACCTGTTGAGGGTTCGGCTCGCCCTCAAACCGCACTCCCTCGGCTCCGGCAAGGATGCCGCAATGGTTCCGATGAGAAGCGTGTCAGCAGAGTCACTACAGATGAACCCATTTGGGAAAGTATTGTTCCACAGCCTAGAGCAGAGCTCAAGCAACCTCAGCATCTTCAGCGGAGAGAGACTCGTTCGGACCTCCAAAAAACTCCATCGAAGACCCAGATAACGCAGCAGAAAACCGAACATAGGTCTACATCCGATGTTGCGGGTATGATTCCTATTCGGATCAAGGTTGAATCCTATCCAGATCCGAATGTTTAATTTGCACCCCTAATTCTGTTCGTCGTACACAAGTAAAATTTTCCCGAGAACACAAGTGCTTATCGGTTACCACAGCTAATCATATTTGACTTGGTCAACTTTTGGATGATGGCGAATGATGAATCGTGGGCCACGGTGGTGCGTGTTTCCTTGAAGGGGAAGTGTCCCGTTTTAGACCCATTTCCCTGTTGGCCAGAATGAGTGATCCGCAAAACCGAGAGGGAGAAAATTTGCAATGTTTATGCCCACCCGAACAAATCAGGCAACACGAGCAGTGGAGGACCCAAAAATGGATGGTGTTTAATTTTTGGAGGATGTTGGATCAAGACAATCAGTTACTACAGATCGGACACCCTGGTAAGATAATAGTAAAGTTAGTCGGTTATCTAACTTAAAATCTTAAGGCATTGAATAAAATAAGTATTATCTTTTTCGTCTTCAATGTGAAATTATTCCAACACATCCTTTCACGTGCAAGTTGATTTTAAGTTTTTGTCATGTAGACTATAAAAAACGAGATGTGTAGTCTAGTTTGCAATTATAGGCAATGATATTATATTGAAGTTATGGGATCATCCAACTCAAAATCTTAAGACATTAAGTGAAGTAGATGCTATCTATTTAATTATTATTTATTTTTTAATGTAAGACTATTTTAATATATAGATGTCTACTCCATAATTAAAAAAAATATCATATCCAAATAGAAAAATCACAAAAGATAATCAGTAAGCAAATAATAAAGGGATGAATATGAGTTGTGGCTAAACATGGAGGATTAGTTTGGAAAAGAAATAGTCAAAAGGATGGAACACGTTAGCTACCCAAGCATGGAGGATTGAGGAGGATAGCAACAAGGATGGGACATATATACGTTGCAATAACGGAGCTTTGTGAGGGCTGAGGCCGCGAACTGTAGATGCCATGATGCATGCGTACGTGTGTTGAGGGATGAGCTTTCCATAAGTTGTCGAAGAAATTGTCGTGTCGAGAGAGAGATGGACCAGTAGGTTACATTTGGAACGAGTTCGGATCCCCTCAGTAGGAGGGTGGTCCGAACTCGATCAGTATCCACTGGGGGGGGTCCGAATTTAAAATTTGAAAAATACTTTATCTGGGCCCCACTGCATTAAATGCAGCCCCCCTCCCCCAGTGGATACTGACCGAGTTCGGACCACCCTCCTACTGAGGGGATCCGAACTCATTTGGAACTGCGTTTGAGACGTTACCCCCAGCAACATCTGAGCGTTTTTAAACGAGTCAAATCTTGCCTCAGTTTTTATGAAGAACAGATTATGAGAGAGGAAAGAGAAACTTGATAAAAGGAAGAAAAAAAGTACAATTTCCAAACCGTAAGTGCTCTATGTCGTCTTTCATGGTACGACCCGTTTATGCAAGAAAGCTAAGTTCTAATCTCATTTACAAACGAGGCCTCAGTCTTAACGCTTCTAATGGAGATGTAAACGGATACATATTGAGTCGAACAGTGGTTTTATCCTTATTTTTATTTTTTAAACAACATGTATATCTTTATCTTTATCTGTTTGTACCTTTATCTTTTAAAATTATCAAATATTATCGGAAACGGATAAAGGTTAAATCTTCGTATGATATTATGTATGAACATAAACTTAATCTATGTCACTTCTTTAGGGATCGAAAGAATTTTACTTTCAGATACATATGCATCGATTCTTATAAATTTAATTATAGATCATGTGACATCTTTTGGAATGAATCTTCCAAACTAATGAACGAGGGAGCAAAGAAGTTAAAAGAATATTGTGAACAATAAGATATGTAATTATGTAAATACATAATTGGAGATTTCATTTTGAAATTGAAGAGGCATAAAAATGACATCCTTTTAGTCCCATATCGGATGTTGTAAAAATAGACTATGCTTATAAGCAGAATACAACTTCTCTTTCCAACGAGGACTCTTTTACAAGAAAAAGGATAAAATCTCACCTCCGTTTTGAGGATAATATCTCAGAGGAGGCACACAAAATTTCACGCGTCCACAATGGCACAATCTGTGAGAATTGAATAAAAAGTCATCAACTTGTCCGAACACTTCTAGCCGGCCTGATCCATCCAACGGTTCAAAAGGGTCTGCACACGTCTACTTGTACTGGGGACTGTGTAAAAATCATTTTAGTCCTACATCGGATGTTATAAAAATAGACGTATGTTGATAAACAGAGCCTAACCTCTCTTCTTAACGATGATCTTTTTCTAAGAAAAAGAACAAAATCTCACCTAACTCTGAGGACAATACCTCGGAGGAGGCATGTAAATTTTCACGTATTCACAAAAATAAGATATGATAAATAAATAAGATGAACGAAAGAAAATTTGACGGATACTCAAATAATCAAACTCAGAAAAAAGTGCATATTTATCCTTATCCTAAATCATTCAGATACAGATAATATTGTTATCCTTTAATATGTTATCTTTTATGACCTTCAAGTTTCGAAAGTGGACAGATAAACAGATTTTTAGGTACCATTTACATCTCTAACTTATGATCATGTTTGGTCATATCCACTAAAGCAAGTCGCACTATTTTACCATAAAATGACACTTATAAATGAGGCATTGAAAAAATAAGTATCATTATTGTTTTTTTGACAGTGGAGACGGGCCCAAGTGTTCGTGTTTTTTCGAGTTAAGTAATATTTGCTGTAATGCTCTTTTTGGTTGTAATGTGGGCATTGTAATAGGTAAAATGAAAAAAATAAATAAAACCTTTAAGGTCGGCCTCACATGCCCTCCACGTCCAAGCAACCTGATTTTCGATCGGACAACTTAATAAATTATAAAAGAGTAAAACTCAAGTCCTAACGAGTAGTAAAAAAAATCCCTAATGGACTGAACCTGTTAACAATTATTTTTTTTTATCTTTTTGAAAATTTTGAGTCTTCTGATTAGAAATCGAATTATATAGACATGTAAGATATGTGGACCCAAACTTAAAAATATTTTAATTTTTAATTTTTATTTTACCGACTGCAGCGCATCAATTGTAGCAGAAAAAACGCATTCCTGCGAATATTACTCTTCCGAATTGGTTTTGCTATCACCATCTGAGCAGGTGGGAAGATTTTATCATAAAAAGTGCACCTCTAATAAGGAAAGACCCCCACTTCACGGTTGTCCTTCCTAACAATTAATGCCGGCTAATAAGTTTTTTTGAAAAAACCTTAATAGAAGTCAGTGAGTGAATAATTTATGCGTCGTTCTTGATCAACATCGAGTAAAAGATAAGAGCCAAGTGCCCACCGTCAACAGCACATAATACCGTGGTTGTTATCAAAAGTTTTCTTTTCTAGAGAGTACAAAAAATAACCGTGATAAGAATTTTTATCGAACGCTGCGCCGTACCAATCACAAATAGCAGCACTAATCTTTGGTACATATTTATCTTTAGAATTGTGTATAGAGTTAGTATAAATTTCCAGACAGCATTTGCAGAACTCAAATGACTTCATTTGCAACCAGTTATGAAAGAAATTTCAATCATTAAAATCTATCAAAAGCCATAATTGTTCTAGGTGGCACAAGGGTATCTCAATATATGTGTAATAAGATTTTGTGAGGAAATTGTTCTAGGTGGCACAAGGGTATCTCAATATATGTGTAATAAGATTTTGTGAGGAAATTGTTCTAGGTGGCACTCGTTGCACATTGCACATTTTTCATGCGTGCAACGAGTATTTTCCTTCTAACAATCCATGCCGCGCAAAGTCAGAAGAGCACAAGGGACGCATGTAAACTAATTGACATTTCGCTGTGATTCTAAAGAGATGAGATTTCATCCTTGTTAATTTTCGTATGTTTATACTCACAAAAATAGAGAAAAATTATCTTTTTTTTGATTAGATGATTAATTTATTCTTGACTTTTGCATTTGTATTCACAAAAATAAAAGAAATTGTCTTTTTTAATGAAACGATTAATTTGTTCTTGACTCTTGCAAATTAATATATACCAAGGTCTAGAATACAAGAACTAAAAGGTCTCATCGTAATTTCAAACTACTCATCCAAACGTCCATGGATTGGAGTGTGATGTTAAAGAGCCCACTTGTTTCAGCTTGTTGCAATGACACGTGTTGGGACGCACAGAATCCTCAAACTGCGTCTGATTTGGTCAGTGATCAAATAATACCAATATTGAACTGTGATGGTTTTCCGAAACTTGTCAGCATCCAACATTTCTGAAACTCGATTGTAGAATGGTCAGCGAGACAGACAACTTAAAACCCAGCTGAACTTGGGAGTGATGCTAAATTGATAGACTTACTTCCTAATCGGTTCTTGTTAGTTGTCATACGCGGGAGCACACTTTAAGATAACCGGAACACAGTAGGTTAAATACAGTATTATGCACATATAATTCACGCATTTTTGAATTTCTAAATGAAATGCCCTGTGTGCCGCACCGAACTGAAATATAAATAAAAGTACTCTTTTTTTTTTTTTTTTTTACACCAATCATTTTATTCACGGATAGTACAGAATGTTTAATTTTTTCCATTTTATACACTATATTATTGAACTAAAATGAGACTTTTACAACTTAAATATCATATAACATTGAAATTATATTGTAAAAAATTCACTTTTTTGCTGACAAAACTCATAATTTGATTAATAACTATTTACAATATCTCTTGCTTAATAATCTTTTAATTATTTGAATAAATCATATCTAAATGTATTTTCGCCATATAATATCCAACCAGCTGTGAGCTCTCTGGTGGACCCCGGATTCCTATCAACGCCGCTGATCGCGTTGGACGTTAACTCATCTGAGCAAAAGTCTAAGACCAACAATTATCTCGGACACTTGTAATACGTGTTCAATCTAAAGGAAATATATATACAAAGTAGTCTTCTAAGAATCGGAGCAGGAGAGTTTTGCACAGTAACGACTTCATCATCGTTCATCCGTCAAGTAGACGTACAGGGATATTGCCAACTGAGGGCTGTGGTTTAGGTAACCACGTGAAGTGGAGTGGTTATGTAATCACTATTAATCACCTCGATGGTTGGTCATAATATTGCTAACAAGCCACAGAAGAGGAGAGGTTAATTATGTAATCACTAATCACTAATTAGCAGATTCATCACTAGGACTGCAAATAAACCGATATGCTAGTTGAACAGCTCGTAAGACTACTCATTAAGAATTTGATTCGACACATTTATTCAATTAAATAAACAAAACTTTTAACTTGAGTCATTAAACGAGTCAAACTTAAACACAAGAGAAACCCGATTATACTCGTAAACAAACTCACTCACTTTAATACTAGTTAAGAACTTGTTTAAGTACTTTTAAATATCTATTTAATTATTCTAATAATAAATAAGTTTAATAATTAAGATATTTAATATTTTACAGAGATTTTTATCAAATAACTAGAAAATAAACAACTTATTACTCGCTATAGTTTAGTCTGATTGTAAATTAAAAGATTTTAAATTAAATATAACATAGATTTCTTGACCTCACGGGTCACTCAATGCTCGCTCGAGTTCGTTTAATATTTGAATGAACCAAACTTGAATAATCATCATAAAAACTCAATTCTGATTCGATTAAATATAATTGAATTTGAGTAACGTAAAACTTAGCTAGACTCTAGCTCGTTTGCAACCCTTACGTTAATCATCACCGGAGGGGGAATGCGTGGGCCCGTGGGGGCATATGAAGACAAGAAAATTGGATCAAAAAATAAAAATAAAATATGAAGACAAGAATGCACGTCCCCACTTAATTTGCACTACGAAAGAAGCTAGCACGCCCGTGCATCTGTACTACCACCAATATATTTATAAATCCCGAACCAATATATTTGTACTGCTCATGAAGACCGTACGAGTCCGTTCCGGTTGTGCTGCAATGTGGCGGTCTAAAACCAGACGACTCCACATGAATCCATTTAACAGCCATCACAGTTGTTTAGTTTTTTCACTCACAAGCTGGCCCTTGGTTGAGAATTATTCCCAAAATAATTTATGCTATGTAGAACTTAGCTCATTTTCTTTCCTTGATAAAAGGAGAATATAGATGGGGTTAATTAGGTTGACATTTGGTTCCATGTTCTGTCAAGAAAGGCGGAATCTATATTTTAATTAGTTAATCCTTGGACTTAGCTTATTGATCATCAAAGAGAAATGACATCAAATTTGATATACTTTATCTTGAATAATAAAGCGGATCGCTTTGTATAGACTCAAGTTAAGAAAATATAGAAGGAGTTTATCATAAGCGCATTTATCATAAATCCATCTATCTTAAACAAATATTGTCCTTATAAGCTCATGTTTGATTGTTCTATGTTGACACAGCTGAGCTTATGATAATTAAACCTAAAAGAGTTTCTAGTATAAATTGATTCTAATAGATTTATGAAACCATATTTATGAGGAGATTTTAAATGTATGAAGTGAATTTATGGCAATAGCATTCTTTTACCATCTGGATTTATGAGAAACATATTTATGACAAGATTTTAAGTTTATGATATAGTCAAGTAAATTTAATGTATATTTATTCTTCTACCATCCGAACTGACGTTATGATGAAAAATAAATTTATGATAAATACATGCATCCAAATGGGCCGTCACAGAGTAGAAGTTAGACGGTACCAGCACCTTCGATGCATACACTAATGGACACAAGCGATCCTGCTTCCCGACTTTATATGAGAGACTAAAATTTGGTAGTCTGTAGTAGAACAGTTGTATCTGTTGACGACTTTGAGTAAGTAAAGAGAAAAGGATGAAAAAAGAAGGAGAAGAACTATAGACTATGACTGCGTGTATGCTAATTTACATACGTAACTACACAGTTAATTATGTCACGTATGTTCTTTAAAAAAGGTGAGGGGCAAAGACGTGAGAGTGAGAGAAACCCATGAAAGGGAATATAAGCTTTGATAAATACAGAGATATATTTTTCCTTATATAAATAGCAAGCAATGACACCCTTGTTTGGTGCGGTGGGATATTTTGTCTTCTTACATGTTCCTTGTATTAGGGGGCTATAACGTTCAAAAAAAAAAAAAAAGTATTGAGGGGCCATACCCCTTGATTCATTGGTGTATGTATCCTGATCAATATAATGGTATACTACGTACGGAGAGAAAAAGAAAAAGAAAATTAAAAATTAGAAAGCGTATAAGAATAAGAATGTTCGTCCGTTTTGACTTAAAGGGAGTAGCAGCCCCCGCGGAGCACCGTAACGGAGCCCGAGGCGACGGCGGGAGCGCTCCTGCTCATCCGGACCGTCTCCGATCTCCGGCGAGGCGAGGGCCGGGGAAGGTTCTCCGGTACGATGTTCTCCAGAGAGTTGACGCGCCACGGGGGGCACTCCCTCATCTCGCTCCACCGCACCACCCTCACTCCTGCGGCGGCAGCCGCGGGCGTCCCGTCGGCGGCAGCGTGGGCAAAGCTGTCCCCGCAGGCGCCGACCTCAGCGAGGCCCACCGCCGACCCCAGGATCACGCACGCCGCCGTGGAGACGCACCGGCTCCTCCAGCCCGCGTCCTTCCTCGCCGTCACCGGCCTGCAACAAGAACCCTCACTTTCAGAACGGGCAAATTACTGACAGAAGCATTTCGACAAACACTTGTGCCAGAAGAGGAGATCCGAAAAGGTTACAGTTTGTGCCCAAAGGATGCGAAGGCTTACCAGGAGGAGGAGAGGGTGGGCTTGGGGATAGTGGGGGGAGGAGAAGGGTTGGGAGGGGCGGCGTTGAGGCAGCAGTAGACGGAGGTGGCTGCCATGGCGACGGTGAGATGCTCTCCTTCCTTCTTCCCCGGCCGCTTCCCCTGTTTCGAACTGTTGTTTGCAACGCGCAATGGTCACGGTTGGTGGCGGCGAAGCCGGGGGACCTTTATAGTTGGAACTCGGACGGTTGGGCCGGGTTTGGTGGGGACATTTTTTAAAGTCCACTCTATCAGGGGTAGTTGGTCAGATCACGGCTGTTGAATGGGGGCATCAACGGCAGGATCTTGCGCCATCAGGACACGTGTGCTTGGACGCGCCAATGAGAAAGCTTTCTTGCTTGCCGTCTGAAGTTGCCGCCGGTTCTAGCGTGGAAGTCATGTGTCCTGCTGGCTTTCTATTAGCAACAGGAGAGGAGAGGAGACGTGTAGGGCGTTTGGAGGGCACGTGGGCGTGGGCCCAGCCGGTTCAGATTTTTCTCCCGAACAGGACAGCCAAGTGGGCCGTAAGTCATGTAGCTAGACCTTTTGCTGTCCATCGTTCGATCGCAATCCAGTGGTCATTGTTTCGCTGAACCGGATCCCCATGAGGCGTAGGCGAGTAAGTAGATGCGTGGGCGATAGAATTGGCAACGTAGAACGATGAATAACACGTGCTGCACCAAGAGGTGCCCCCGCCGGTGCCGTCCGAGTGGTTCAAGCAGACAGTTATGCCAAGAATTAGGATCCTTTTAAGTGCACGTGAGGATGGGACAACAAGGGGTTAGCAACTGCAAGAGGCAGCGAGATGGGAGGCATGATGGAGGGGGGTCGATGGGAGGGCGGCAGCAACAAGAAGGGGCTGTCAGAGAGGGGGGGACAGGGAAGAGGTGGAGGGTGCTTGGGGTCCTAGCAAACTATTTGAGGTAAGAAGAGAAGGACGGGAAGAAGCAAGCTAAGGAAGGGGGGACGGCGGCAGAGGGGGAAGGGGGATGAGGGTTTGGGCAGAGGGTTGGGGAAGGGACCAGTGACCGGCGAGTTTGATGTCAAAGTCCATAGAGTTAGTGGAAGCACCCACTACCATGCACTGTGAGAGACCCCCAGTTAGATCCGCCGCTAACGTGTCGTATGTTATCATTCAAACATGACTACTTAATAGATCATGCGTGCCTATCAAACAATCAATCGCAGTTTATAATGGCCGGCACAATCTAAGCGATTGAATAGAACATGGTATCAAATAGAGACATGTTATATGATAACTTTAATTGAGTTGAGACTAAATCGTAAATTCTGTCAATTATGAAGGCGATGTAGTCTCTTAGAGCCGGTTTGTTTCAGAAATAAGGAGTCGAATAGGATAGTTAATGACGCTTATTCCGTGAATCCGAATTTGAAAACGTTGACACGTTATTTTTGGCACGGACACATTATTCTCAGAATAAGTGGAATAACTCAATTCACCTAAAAGATGAAAATTGTTTATTCTTAGAATAAGAAAAAGTGTTTCAAAGATAATTCTTATTGTTCTAAATATAAGAGATCCTGGTATAGAAAATCAGGAATACAGTATCCATGAAACAAACAGGCCCTTAATGTTGTGCTTTCCTAAGGTTATACAGCTCCAAAAAGGTGACATACTTGATTCGCTACTAGGTAGTTTAGTTTCTTTTGACCCTTGCCATGGGGAACACCTGATGGGCCCACCGCAAATGGTACTGTTGGGCCCTTGTGAACTGGTTCGGCCGACGTTACTGGTATTGGATGGGCTTAGGTTAGGTGAGATACTGGTTTGACTGGGCTAAACTATGGGAATGGGTTCGGTGCAGGTTATGCTTGTTATTCCTTTCGGTATGGGTGTGGAAATTGCATGCCTTGAGGAATTATCTTAAAACCACATGATTTATTGGTTGGGGTTTTCCTCGACTTCTTCCCATGCGTGTGTTTTCCGTTTGCAAGTAGATTGCAAACGCGTTAGAAATGGAAGTTTCTGATTTTATTTTTTATAAAACTTAAGGAGATATTAACAGACGTAGACTATAATTTTTATATTTTTACTTTTGAATCAGAAACGAAAACAGACACGGAAGTTTTTGTTCATCGCTGCGGTAAGAAGTTATTTTGAATTTTAACTTCAGTTTATTTCTAATAAATAATAAATAAGGGAGAGAAGAGAATGTCAGATAATTAGGAGTAGAAGAAACAATAGCAGATGTGAGATAGTCTCATATAATAATGATTCAGGACTTGTTCATTTATTATTATTGAAAATGAAAACAAACAGTCAAATGTGGAAATCCTTGTTTCTGTTTCCAACCCGTAGAATTATTGACGATCCGATTTTCCTTTCCAAGAGGCTATCAGGTAGTGTCAAATTTTCATGGGGGTATTTTCCTGGTCCTCAATCCCTGATCACCGGTTTGCTCATCTTATTTCTCTGTTCTGTGTCGATAATAGCCAGCTATGGCTAATGATGTTGTAGCATTCGTTTAAATGGAAGATCTCCCATTTTCTTACTAACATCAGCTATGATATTCGTTCTTGGAACCGAGGCAAGAATCCGTGTCTAGATATAGTAGATATGCAGATGGTTTTCAGCAAATATGGCTTGGTTTTTATGGACATGGATGTATGCGAATCTGCCAAATGGTAGAAGTCTAGAAGATGATGATTTTCCAAGGGACATTGAGAGGGTGCTGTAGCCCACACTTTAGCAGACAGATATTGCCTTTGCAGATGATTGCTCCATGGATTCTGCCATTTGCGTAGCACTAGCTGCTATTGATAAGAAAAGACAGCTAGCTGCCATTCTTAATTAGAAGGTCAGGCTATCATGTAGAAAAACGATTTAGTGAACTCGATCTTACGGTGAGATCGAGTCTTATAATTAAGAATATTTTTCATTTTTTATTTTTTTGTTAAAAATGAAAAGAACAAAGTGAAAAATATTCTTAATTGTAAATTATTAACTGACCGTGAAGTTGAGTTCACTAAATCATTCCTCTTTCTTTAACATTCTGTAAGGTGTCAGCTTAGCAATCGTCCATCTAACGTCACTTCTTTTTGGCTGTCTGGCCAAGAATTTATTATTAATATTTTTCTTTTGGAGTAGCCGAGACTTGGATATATATATATATATATATATATATATATATATGAAGAAGGGTTCTTGTATGTATTACCCCTGCGATCTTTAAGATTTATATTATGCGAAATACTTGCTGCACACCTACCAGATGTGCAGTAAGTGCGTCCACAAATTCATGCACATCCATTAGATGTGAGAGACATAGCAACACTGCACACCTCACTGGGGTGTGCAGCAAGCCGTTCTCTTATATTATACTTTGGTAAACATGCAATTAACTCTGGTATCCGTATGCTCTGTAAAAATATTGCATGCATGCCCTTGCTGTCAATTTAAGGGCAGAGATAGCTATTCTGCCCTCAAAATTAACTAGTAGTATTATTTTTGTACTATAATCTTTGATATTTGCGCCTACATATATCTTTCTCTACGTGCATGTTTTACAGACAAGTCAATCATTGTTGTCCTTTAACGAAACAATATTTATGACGAGGGCAAATATACAACAGTGTTTGTAGAATGTTAGGATATTAGTGATAATAACTTTTTGACAAGGGATCATAGATAGGAAAAGTCTTGTTGTTTGATGAAGTAGATTGCACACTTCAATAGAGTGGCTTGAAGTGTGCTCCCATCAATTCATGGTAGAGTAGGTGGAGGGACAAGTTCACCCAGACGATGCCGAAGCCATCTGTTCGATCTTCAGAAAATGACGACAACGTCCATAAGTTTGGTTTTCTTTATTTAATGTCGTAGCTAGCATGTCCTTTCTGGTGGACAGTTTGCTTTATGATCATCTGTGTTATCCGAGTCTTTAAAGTGTAGATTATGGGATTTGGACTGGCTTTTGTCAAGTTTTGCACTTGAAGCTGAATTCCTGAAAGTATATCATTTATCTCATTCCTGTTTGAGATATGGGTGATGCATCCCGAGTACCTGGCCCTACACAGAAGAGCACGCGTAAAGAAAACAAAGGGAAAAGGAAAGGTGAAGAATATATGCACATGCACTTAGCCAAAAGGCTTAATTAAGCATGGGTTTAGGTAGTGTAGCAAACGCCTTATGGCCGGATCGCTTGTACGTGTGTTTCTCAGCTGGTCACCTGAAAGAAAGGCTATCTTAAAAGCCGAACGCAATATTTCGGGAGCTTCGCCTTGCTTTCTTTAATGAGATTGTGGATCATCCATCTTTTGCCTGTTTTGGATTCGATGTTCTCCTCTGTACGTAACTTTTTGTAATGTGAGCTGGTGGGGGGCAAAGTTGGGGACTGCTGGCCGCGCTTCTCTGCAGCCGGCCGGGGAAAGCCCATCGAGAAATCCTGCATGCGATCACATGCACGCTCGATCGGCTGCGCAATGGAGAAAGGAAGTGTCTGGAAGTCTCCGGCGGGGCACGCCGACGACGGCAACCTCAACGGGCAGCGCACACTTGGGTGGTGTGGTGTACAGCATGGGCTGACTGGCCGAGGGGCTGCGCGGAGTCCTGGATATGGCCTGACAAACTCAAACTGGGTAGCGGGGCGGAGTACGGGAGGTGTCTCCAGTTGGATCCTTTCTCCTCAATTCTCTTTTGGCGTATTCCGGAAGGAGACCATCTACCGCTGGTTTCATTTCATGAAACGAGATACACGTGCCCCTCAGGCACATCAAAAGGAGCGGCGCATTCTTTTGTGCTCACGTCATTTTTTAGATTTAAATGATCTATTTACTTTTCCCTTTTGATGTGTCTTAGAGGGCACGTGAGGGTTTAGGTTCCGATGATTCTCATGTCTGTGATAGTGTCATGGAAATCGGACTGGACCGGCTAGTCGGATCAGAACCGGAGATCTATCCGGTCCGAATAATGTAACGAACCATCTTAATGTGTGAACCGACAGTTTTTCAGAAAAAATCGGATTCAACCGGCCGGTCATGTCACTATTCTTAAGCCCTAAAAAGCCCTTGAACAGATGGTCGAGAGGGAGAATTGGGGGCTAGGGATCATATCGTGCACGTGCTACCGCTCCTGCTCCTGCTCCTGCACCGGCGTCGCCGGCCTCTTGCGTCCGCCCTCCTCCACCCCGTCAACGTTGCCCTCCTGCATCTTGCCAACGTCACCCTCCTTCACCATGCTGGCCCCTTGCGTCTGCCCTCCTCCACCTCGCCGACATCACCCTCTCGCATCTCGCCACTGTTGCCAGGTATGGCCAGCTACACCCTCTCTCTCTCGCTCTCGCTCTGCAACCACACCCACGGTGCCTGCCAGCCCCGCAACCCTACCAACGTTGTTGTTGTGCCCCAGTGAGCCCGATTGAACCCCGCCGACAATGCTGTTGTGTCCCATCCAGCCCTACCGATGTTGCCGCTGTGCCCGCCTACTTCTGTACTCTCTCTCTCTCTCAAGCATTGCGCTCGCTCTATCTCTCTCTATATGGAGAGCTTCGCAGCCAACCCCCACTCTCTTAACTGCGAGCTGGGCCGGCCCATTGACACCACTATATTGAACAAGATTATATACGTAATTATCTCTTGTTTATTCTAAATAAAAGTTAATTTTTATTTTTATTTATTCTTCTTAATTTGTTTTTTATGTTCTATATAGTATACCAATAAAACTATGATCGTGGTCGCTTGGCATAAGCAATTTGATTACCGAAGAGAACGCGAAGATGCCAAGTTAAGTGAACTTCTCCCAACTAGAATGGCTGCTGAAAGCGGTGCGGGCCCCCCTATTGCTTCAAACGTGTTCGGTTTTAATTAAGAACTTTAATAGTTTCTAATTGTTTATTTAAGTCTACCATGGATCACGTTGCTGGCAAATTAGGACATATCTTTCAATAAGAAAAAAACTTTAGTAAGTGATGGACTAAAGAGATTTTTTATTAAGGTGTTATTTTCTAAAAATCTTTTGTTTGTTTTGTCTCAATTAAGCAAGGTAAAACTCTAAACTTAACATTTCCCTTATGTGAAAGTAGACCTATGGGTGTTTGAATATTGTATTAGACTATTCTCTCAATCTCAACTTTGTTATTGCTTCTAATGCTTAGTGTGTACTTGTAGTCTATTCCTGCTTTAATTCAAATGGGAGTGAATGAGTTGAAAGACAGGCCGCGTTGGCATCATTGGTGGTGGGAAGTGGATCATCCGCGGCTTTGGGGTTGGCGATCCTACTGTGGTCGAACAATTCCTGTCCATACAAGGATAGGACGTGTGGATTCTTTTTATAATGGGAAAGTAGTAGTAGTATTTGGGTGTTGAAATGGGAGTAGGGAATCTTTTTGCAATTCTTTCCATGTGATAAGCATCATAATCCAACCATGAATTATTAAGAGATACTACTAGTTGCTGCCTGTAATGGAACTGCTCATTCCTAGCGGTCGGCTTCCTCATTTGTGTCCTAAAATAGGATATTCTGTGCCGAGTCCCAAGAATGGAAGGTCCTCCCCAGTATTATTTTTTACCACTCGCCTCGATATACGGTGAAATTCATATATATCCAGGCCGATTACCCCTTCTGGCATCGGCAAGATTCAAACTCCGGACACCATCCGTGATGAATGTTCCGGCCGGCGAAGAATTAATAAATGCCGGGCTCTTGTTGGATCCGATCGCAGTGAGATGAGATCTAAAGTAGGTCAGTAGAAACGTTCAATTAAATGCTGGGATCCGTACGTGGCCAATTCCCTCCTCTCCGCACCCACTCCTAGTTCCGCTCTCAATGGACTGGCTCTGTGCTGTGGATACTAACTAATTAATTGCAAAAAAATTTAAAAAAAAAAAGGAAAACGGAAAATCAAGCCGTTGGGTCCGAACTCCAAAGCACTGGAGGCAAAAAATAAAATAAAGGGAGGAAGCAAGAACGAGAGATTGGAATGATGGGATCCTCGGGCAGCCACCGGAGGGGTGATGGACAGCGATGTGAGGAGAGAGGGCACCTTCCTTCTCTCCCCCTGCTGGCCTGGCCCCCCTAACGCTGTGTGGCGATGCTATGATGTTATAACCATTCCTTGCATTGCATATAAAGCACCAAACATCATTAAACCCCTCATGCCCTTCCCAACTTTTGCTTCAGTATGAATGAACCGTATCGTTTTAATTGTCAAAAAAAAAAAGAAAAAAAAAAAAAAAGACTTTTTTTCCTCCCGCGGTCCATATGTTGTGCAAAGAGGAGAACCGGGGAGTCTTCTAGCTACTTATTTGGGGGGGGGGGGGGGGGGGAACGGCAATCTACTCCCCACCTGCTCTTGGGTGATGAGATTTGGATTGTTAAATCTGGTGCAGGGACTCCGCCCCCTCCCCTGCTAAAGCTAGCTCTTTCACCACTCCCCTTCAGACGTCCCTCTCTTCAAGTTTTCCCATGCATCTCTCTTTTCTTTGCGGAAAGCTAGCTAGACAGCGATGTGAAAGGAACTGTGTCTTATAATGACCATGCGAATTTGGTGGTTAGGAATAAATTATCCACGTGACGCACAGCATCGATCATCTCCAAAGTCAAAGCATTTTATTACGTACCCGTTTGCCGGATAGAGCAAGTCTAGACATCGAGATCAAGGTGGCATCCAATTAGATGACCCGAAATATACATAATTAGGTGAGCACTGGGAGACCCGGTTTGCTTATCATATACGGACGGTGCATTGTTCTTTCCGGTTAATTTGTCGTTCTCCGGGCGGCTCCGCGGAGCACGGGATTTGATGCGGGCGCGGAATATATCATCAGACACCAACTACCGCTGTCTTCTTTTAAAATATATAAATGTGACAGATTCGAGGCTAGTTAAACAAAGTTAACCATATAGCCTGTTTGGCGTCCAGATTCCAGAATGATCGCATCGCGTTTTTATTATTACTACTAATTACACTAATAATAATAATAATAATAACGAGGTAACAGGAAGAGTGTAGATGTGGCGTGAATCGTGACTCTGTGTTCAACCAGGCTGTCATTGTTGAGGCCCGCGGCTCGCGATGACCCCGATTGACCACTGTACGGATACACTAGGGACCAGCCTAGGCACATGGTTGAGCCAACTCAGTTTTTTTTTTTTTTTTTTTTTTATCCAAAAAGATTCATTCACTTGCTTGAACAAGAAAAGAAAGATCTGCAATGATAGCAGATTTGATACAGTGGAGAATGTTGGAAACATTCCAAAAGTTCCCAGAGGAAGAGCAAATTGCAAGTCTAGCTATGCTATGAGCTACTCGTGGAACAAATTTAAGGTTAACTAAATTTATGTCCAAGAGTAACTGGCAATTACTGATAATTGTCTTGGCCTTCCAAGAGGGGGCTTTGAGCTTCAGACAAGCATTGATAAGAACTTGCACATCTCCTTCAATCCAAGTATGAGAGTTGAGGTTAACCTGACTTGAATAGCTCAGGGCTTCCCATAGTGCCAAAGCTTCGACAATGATTGGATCATAGGAGTTACCATAGTTTAGAGAAACATGCCAAAGGTTGACATGTCCAATGTCTGAGGATAATGCCAATGGCCCCACATGAATCCGAGACAGCTCCATCGAAATTGATCTTATAGGATCCAGCAGATGGTAATTCCCAGACAATAGGCAATGAGTTAGCAGTACAAATTGGCAGAGCACTAAGAATGGTAGAGCTTTGCCAAAAGTCAGCATCCACCATAACTCTTCTGATGACAGTGATAGGACTAGCTCTGACATTTTCAAAGACCACCTTGCATCTACTCTTCCATATATGCCATGCTATAGAGAAGCATTTTGACACAAAGGACTTGTCATTTTTAGAACTGGTGAATGGGGGGTTGTTCCAATCAATTATCTTCTGATCCAGGCTTCTGAGATCCACTAAGGAATGGTAGTTCAAGGGAGAGCCGAGCCATACTAATCTGGCAAAATCACAATAAAATAGCATGTGGTCCACAGTCTCAGCCTCTTTGAAGCAGATTGGGCATAAGCTGCTAACAAACTGAATTCTTTTGGCAATGTTGTTATTAACTGGTAAGGTATCGGCCAGGTACTTCCATATAAAATGCAGCACTTTAGATGGAATTGAATTCCTAACTTTGGGATCCCACACAAACCTCCATATAGGATTTGAGTTGGATGTAGTTGGTGCAGAAGAAATTTCAGATAAATATCTGTAAGAGGATTTGATGGAAAAGCAGCCATCTACTGTAAGTGGCCAAATGAACTGATCCCCCTTTCCATCAGATAAGTGAGGTAAAACAATGGCTGAGATGGCTTTAGCGGAGGCTTCAAAGAAGATGGAGTTTATCATAGGGACATTCCACTTACCATTACTAATTAATTGAAACACCCACGTAGGTAGAAAACCAGTCATTGATTGTCTAACAGTAGGGGGTCCGAGATGATTTGGGATCCACCTATCAGCCCAAATGTTGGTAGACAGCCCATCTTGAATGCATTTGAAACAGATATTATCCACTAGTTGTCTGACATTGAGCATAGCCCTCCAGGGGGCAGCACCAGCTGAGGTATCAGGCAGTTCCCAGAATGAGTAATGCTTCAGGTATTTGGCCTTAATCAGTTTGACCCAAACCGAATTTGCTTCATTGATGAATTTCCTAACTAGCTTCATAACACATGCTTTGTTGAGGGTCTCCAGATCTCTGATACCAAGTCCACCTAAGTAGTGATATTTTTTGATGACCTCCCAATTACGAAGATGAATTTTCTTATGATTAGCCCTGTCTCCCCACAAAAAGGAACATTGAATGGAGTTTAATCTGGATAAGGTCTTTTTTGGTAGCAGGCCCATTGCCATAACATGTACTGGGACAGCAGCCAATACAGAGTTTATGAGTGTGACTTTACCTGCCATAGATAAAGTATCTGCCTTCCATAACTTGAGTTTGGCAGTCATTCTTGCTTCAAGATAAGATAACTGGTCGACTCTGCTACGCCTAGGCCAGAAAGGAACACCCAAGTAAATTTGATCCCTGGTCATGAGTGGGATGTGGAACTGAGCTGCTAACTGTCTACAGGTTGCAGGTGGTATATTATGACTGAAAACCAGGCCTGACTTTGATCTATTAATATGCTGTCCAGACCAGGCTCCAGAGATGTCAAAGCATTCAAGGAATGCTCTAATATCAGTCTCATTTGCTCTGCCAAATATCATTACATCATCAACATATATTAGGTGTGAAATATTAGGAGCATCCCTGCAAGACCTAAATGTACTTATTCTGCCTTCATTTATGCTTGAATTGATAAGCTGGGTCAACATCTCAGCACAGAGAATATAAAGGTATGGAGAGAGAGGGCATCCCTGTCTGATGCCTCTAGAAGGGGTGATGAATCCCACATTCAGCCCATTGATGTTAATGGAGAAGGAAGCAGTAAAGACACACATCATTAGCATATTAATAACAGACTCGGAGAAACCAAATTTATTTAGAGCTCTAGCTAGGAATTGCCATTCAAGCTGAAGATCCCCACTTTGCCTTTCTTGTTTTTCATCGAATGAACAAGTTCTTGAGTAATCAGAATATTGTCAAGCAATAGCCTCCCAGGGACATAGGCAGATTGGTTGTAGGAGACAAGCCTGCCTAGTAGAGGTTTGATCCTGGAGGCAAGGATCTTAGCACAAATCTTATACATCACATTAGAGAGGCTTATAGGTCTATAGTCCAGAGGCGAGGCTGGAGAATGTGACTTTGGGATCAGGACAATGTTGGAGTGATTTAACTTGTGGGGCATGACAGAGTTCTTGAATATGTGCTGAATTAAACTAACAACCTCATACTTGACAATGTCCCAGTTTTTCTGAAAGAAGGCAGGTGGAAAACCATCAGGCTCGGGAGCTTTGCAAGGGGCCATACTGAAGAGTGCTGTTCTGATTTCAGATTCAGAAGGGATGCTGCAAATGTATAGGTTTTCATCATTAGTGACTTGCTTATTGTTCAACTCCGGAGTAGACCAATGCTGAAAGGAGTTATCCAAGGAGTTTGACTGATACAGATCTCTAAAATGTTCCACGAAAATCTCATTTACAATGTCCATGTTACTAATCCATTCACCAGAATGCAATTGAACACCAGATATTCTGTTTAAATTTCTTCTGCATAACACGGATAAGTGGAAGAACCTGGTGTTTTTTTCTCCCTCTTTATGCCAATGCAGCTTAGCACGTTGCTTCCAATACTCATTCTCCTCAGTGATGGCTCGAGTGTAGTCCTTGGTGATTTGCAGACCTGCTTGTATGGTATACTGAGTGATAGGGGCAGAGTCAATGTCATTGAGCCTTTTCCTACGTTCATTCAATCTGAGCTTGGCATTGTTGCAGTTCTTTTGCTTCCACTGTCTTAATTGCGCATGTAGACTGGATATTTTACACATGTAATTTGGGCAGAGTGAAGGAGTAGATGTCCACATGCTTTTAAGGGAGGATTGAAAATGCTCATTCAGTGACCAGGCTGTTTCAAATTTAAACTGCCACTGCTTTCTGCGGGTACTAGCTTCAGTGATAAGAAGAATAGGCCTATGATCACTTGCAATCCTGGGCAAATGCATAAGTTTAGCCTTAGGGAAAAGCAGATATCATCTAGAACAAATTAGTGCTCTGTCTAGCCTTTCTCTGATATGGAATGAATAAGTCCTACTATTCGTCCAAGTGTAAGCAAGTCCTTCATGGGAGAGGTCAATTAGCCCAGATCTTCTAATAAAAGATTGGAAGTTCCTGATTTGAGATTGTGTAACCGAATTGCCACCAAATTTCTCCTGCTGAGTCTTAATCTCATTAAGGTCTCCAATAAGACAAGTAGGACTATTTATGTGAATGATTTGTGCAAGAGTTTTATCCCAAAAAAAATTTCCTATCTGCTGGCCTAGGGGGAACATAGATACACAACAGAAACCAGCAGGAACTATTAGATTCAGTAATTTTCGCCAAGATGCAATTTTGATCTGAATGAGTGACAGTGAGGCTTATGTGTGGATTCCATCATAACCACAATCCTCCAGCCGAGCCAATTGCTGGAACAATATGAAAATTATCAATATGTCTGTATTTGAAGTAGTTTAAACTGAAATGCAAGTTTGCCTTTGTTTCAGAAAGGAACATGATATCTGGATTTACTGATTGGGTCAGTTGCTTAATAAATGGAACTGTCGCTGACCCTCTAACCCCTCGACAGTTCCAAGCAATGATCCTCATTGGGACACCCGCGGTAGTTTGAGGTCTGCCGCCACCACCTGTATCTTTGGTTCAGAGGGATATGCTGTCTGAATACTGCTGACAACCATCTTACTTCTAAAGTGCCTCACCTTATTTTTGACAGGTGAATTTAGAGATGAGCCCGGTGCATACTGCATCTTGGTGAGGGAGAATTGCTCTGACTAAGATTCAATAACCACTAGTTGATTAACTTTTGCTCTTTTGGAGTCTACTGAGATTTCCTCTATATCCATATTTTTAATGCCTTTTCTTTTCGAGGGGGATTGCTCATTGAGATAACTAAGATTTTGGTTACTGACATGAGAGTCCATGGCGTCAGATATGGGAACACTAAGAGAGTCAGGCCTCCATACCCTGCGATCCTTGTCACGATCAAAGTCATTGAGGGTAACAATAGCCCTGATGGATATAGGTGTCCTCTAAGCCAATCATAAGGCACCTATTTCAATCTGGTTCACTAATCAATGACATTCAATTCATTATGTAGATTGGCATATTTGTAATTACGCATAATGAAGTCCATGAATATGTGCAATAGTAATCAGATTATGATGAGATCATAATAATGAGACTGATGACTTATAAACACATATTCTTAATTGTTCCTAGTCGTAAGATGTTTGAGAAGAACATCAAACATCCGATTATACTAGTACAGGTTATTCCAGCTCATATGATGAGGGTGACTGATCTCGTTAGTTACTAGTGTGGAGACACAATGGTGAACCTGTAGGTGCTCATTGGGGAATGAGTTCACTGAACTGATCCGACATGAACCGCCGAATGGTAATTTACCTGACTGTCAATCGGCTTGATTCATCGTCACAGTGGCGTGGTTGATCCTTGGACTTGAGACACCAAAGACACCTTGTCGGTGGACTTCTGGACTTTGACCTTGACCTACGAATCCCTATCCACGGGATTTCTAATAGTCAAGGATCGGGTCCAGCGGAAGACCTTCGAAGGTGATTGTGTGTTCAATAAAGGATCGTTCGCTCTCAGGTAACTAGAGAGAGAATGCTCTAGAATAGATCTGCAGGAGTCTCTGGCCAGAGCAGAAACAATATCAGAAAAGATGTTTTCGGATATTGTACAGCGGAGTCTGATTCAAGTAAATTGACAATCTAGAGTTTGACAGTTGACCATACCGTAGGTTAACTCGAGAACATTGTGCGAACGACGGATTATAGCCACGTGATAACTGTGGACGGACAGGTTCCATGAGCGGGTTGCTGAACCCCATTACCTTCCGGGATCATGCGGTGTTGCTTGGCACCAAACTTGATCGGAAGTCCGACCGAATTTACATGCGATGATAATTCGGTTAAGTAATTAGTTAATATCTAGATATTGATTAATTACAATAAGTCAATAGCTAGTTATTAGACTTAACGGGCTGAAAACTAGACTGGTAAATGGGCCTAGAGGGTTACGCGCAATAAGATTCTCAGTCGGTGGCACATAAGTGGGATTTATATTAACTCGGGGACTTTTGTGAAAAGTCGCGCCGACTTAATATATATACGCGCTGTTGAGAAACCCTGGGCCAAGCTCCAGGATTTCCCTTATTGGCCGTCACCCCCCCTTTCTCTCTCCTCCTCTGGGCGCCCCTTTCAAGGCGCCAGAACAGTTTCCGTCTCCACCCGTGTGATTCCCGAAAGTCGGGAATTCCCGTCGGCAGGATTTCAACAATCGTTGCGGCGACGGATCTTCAGCGAGCGAGCTGATACGGACGAGAGATCGAGGACGAACCACCGCGGAGGATCGCGTGAATACCACTGGAGGCCAGATGCTTGTGCGGCTCACGGCATCGCCTCAACGGAACCGAGACGGAAGCGGATTCGGATCCGCGCACGATAATCGGATTACTTCCCTTGTTTTCGGTTTTAGTTTTTCATTCCGAATTGGATCAGCGGGTATCGGGCGGGATTTATTTGTTCGTCGTTTCCCCTGCGTTCTTCGCGTCCCGCCCGGATCCCAACAAGCCCCACTGTGTATTGGATCCCCAAAATTGTGTAAAGCAGAAAGCTCAGAGGACCCATGCTGGGAATGGGGGCTGATGGGTAATACATCTCCTAACTGATGGTTAAAGCCTGAGTGCAGGTCAGCTATAGTAGCATTAGCTTGACTCATCTGTATATGGGGATCAATACACCCATCCCCCACAGGGAGAGTACAACATAAAGTCTTCTCAAGTAGACAAGTACAGACAGAAGGATTGTGAAGATCCATCTTGGGGTAAGGTGAGGTAGCCGCCTCATGGTCTTCCTGTAAGGGGAGCAGAATCTGCTTACTGGCTCTCTGATCTGACATGTGCAAACTAGCCATCGGCTGAGCATGGGTAGGAGTATGGGGGTTCTGCCCAGGCTGAAGATGTTGCTTAGGCACAAAGGATAACATCTTATTCTGGAGGACACCAGGGGGAACACTGGAGGCCCTAAGCCAGTCTCCAAACTCAAACTTGATAGCTTTCTGCATACAATTCCTCAGGAAAGAAGAATATGAATCTTTGATCTGTGAATTGAGTTGAGAAAGCTTGTTACAGGAGTCACTTAGATGCCCAAGAACGCCACAATAAGAACATAATCTAGGAAGTCTTTCATAAGCAACTTCAAAGAATCTGGTGTCCCGATTCGGGAGCTTGGCTCCAACCATGGTTTTGAGAGGGAGGGTGACATCCACAGAGATTTTGATTCTGGCATAAGTACTCCAATAAATGATCGCTCCCTCAAGAGGAGGGTAAACTATGCCCAGCTGACTTGTCAGCTTGGTGACTACATTTGTAGATAGATATTCTTCTGACAAGTCGAAGATTCTGACCCAGATGTCACCCCTATTGAGCTGATATTCAGAAGGGGGGGTATTGGCTCTACATTTTTCCATTAGAAGCATATCTCCATTGAAGAACCATGGTGATCTCGCAAACGTACGTTCGACATCTTCCATGCTAGGTAATCTGATCAAGAAAGTGTTGGAGGAGTAATCAAGAAAGTCCCAGTGACCTTTTGGACTCCACATTCGTGATATCCACTCCCGCAGCCCGACTGGTTGGATCTTAATATCCGAATGCACCTTCACAAGCAGGCTTGATTTCCATCGAGTAGTATCACCTAAGTCTTCTGCCTGTAGCTCAACCAGGGACCCATCATTATCCTTGGCAAACAATCTTTGAAAGTTGTCTAGGACCTCCGTTTCAATATCGTTGAGAGAGTCCGACGAGGTGCCATAGTCCATGATTCTTGAGAAAAACAGAGAAAAACAGAGTTTGGTTCATGTGGAGTTGAGGAGCGCAAGGCGGGAAAACAGAGTGAGTAGAAGGAGTTTGAGTGTTAACAACGATGTAAGATGAGGGCACATGAAGGTGGTTGTAGATATGGTGTTTAAGTGAGAAAAGAACAAACGAGAGCTCTGTTGGAGACACCGATGAGGAAAGGGAGAGAAGAAGCAGCGATCTCTAGCCGCCTAACAACTAGCAGGTTGTCGGAGGAGATGGAATGTAGGAAGAGGAGGACCTGGGAGAATAAAGAGAGACCAGTAAAACCAGAGCATGAAAGCTCCGAGGAAACCACCCAGACGGGTGAGGGACAGATTGTGTTGAGCCAACTCAGTTGGGACGGAGAGAAGCGGATCGGCTAATGACATTGAGCAAAATTTGGTTGGGTACTCATCAAGTATAAATAACTTGTTGTTTATTAGACAGTTCGGTGGCCAGACACTTTGCATGTAAATAGAGGTTTGTGTCTATTTTTTTAATATATGATGAGGCAGAATCCGATTCGGCCCATTAGAGCAGGCCCAAACCCCACTCAGCCCAACAGCAGCAGTACCAGGCCCTCCGGGAGACTCCGGCCCATCGGCGGCCCAGCAGCCCTCGGCCCAGTAAGCGGCACCGTCGCTCCCGGCCCAACAGGCTTCAGCCCGTCAGCGGCCCACCAGCCTTCGGCCCGGGAACAGCACGGCAGCCCAAGGCCCAGCAGGCTTCGGCCCCTCAGCGGCCCAACCCCCTTCGGCCCGATAGCCGAGTCCGGCCCACTCTAGTGGCAGATCCGGCGCTATGGCGGTTTACCAGTAAGCCCAAACATAGTCCTATATCGGCTACCACCGTTAACCAACCTCTATCCTCTGCTATAAATATACCGTTATTTATTGCCAAAGGTATGCAACTCTTTGCCTCCGAGACCCTTAAGGACTACGGTCCGAATAGCATTAAAGCTACCTCTTGCCTTCTGAATCGAATCATCTTCAGGAGCTAACTTGACCGTCGGAGGGGGTTCCTAAGGGCCAGAGCCCGGGACTCCTGCTGACCGGTTTCTTCTTCTTTCCCTCCTGCAGGAGCTCGGTTCGAATCATCGCCGACCTTCCCGAGTCGGTCTCGGCCGCCGACTTCGGACTCCTCTCTCCGGTCTCGACGCCGTACGACGGTTGACTCGGCCCCGCGCTGTCCTCTCGTCCGACGAGAAAGGGGCTTTTGGGCTCACTATCCAAGAGCAAGCCGAGTCCGAGACCCTTCCGGCCTCCGACCGTCGGCTTCGGCTCCACGCCGTCCCTTCGCCCGCCGAGGGAGACTCGGCCTCGACTTCCCGGAGACGAGCCGGCACCGACCGAAGCGCCCTTCGGCCTTCGGACCCTCGCCTTCGCCTCCGCCTCCGCCTCCTCGGCCTTCCGGATCCCCGTCGGGCCTCAACAACACCGATCCGAACCGGCTTCGGATCCATTTCTCCGGGTTCCAGCCTCGGAATCCGGTCGTGATAGATCCAGTCTACATCAATATATATATATATATATATATATATATATATATATATATTCGGAACGGGATCGGCCCAAACAACTCGGATGTATCTTTGAATTTTTGATCGGATGCCTCAAAAAAGTTTAAAAAATCCGACAAGAAAATAAAAGAAAAAGAAAAACGTCTCAACCGGCATTGCAATCCAACGTGGATTGCAATGCTATGCATTGCAGCAAATATTACTCATATAAGAAATTTGTATTGAGACAAGGTGATGCGAGAGGATATTTTCATAAAAAGTATACATAAATCTTCTCATGGCGATGGGATTTACAATGTTGTTGTGCATGACTATTGATCGAATTCGATTCTCTGAAATATAATAAAGATTGCTGTGATGTGTGCATTGGATTGTCAGATTGTGCGAATCACAAATTATGCGTTCATGCGATTAAAATACAGAAGTTGAATTGAAGTAGGCTCTTAATTTGACAAAGTTTTTAAAAAAATTTAAAAAATATCTATAGATGCTTACATTTGTCATCGGATCATTGCAATCTACATAAATTTACAATATGTCCAAGACATTAGAGTAAGTATTATTTCTAAAATGATAGATTAGTTTTGAAAAGGTGGGGAAGAAGGGGGGGGGGGGGGGCTTCTGAACAGATGCCTGAGACAGCGAGGAGCCACACATTACTTGATGTAGGGAGGACACCAGTCAGGACCGTCACTGAGAGGGATGAAACCCAGCCCTTCATCAGCCCTAATACAGGGGAGTGTCAGTGGGGGCATCCTGTCTGCAATTCATGATTCTTGGTTAATGATACGTCCTCTGGTCCTGTGAGCACTGTTTGAAAGCTACAGAAGGAGGCCTTCTTTGATGGAAGGGGAAGGGCAAGGAGTCGGGGGATGGGCGGACGATGGAAAAAGGCATAGATATTTGATAGCTCTTGGGCCGGGGCCTGGGGGAGCAGGCGGGTGTCCGCTTTGGCCACAGAACCCGGTCTGGTCTGGCCAGCATCTGGTGGGCCGCGCACGGCTCCTGCTTGTTACGGGGACACTGATCAGTAGTAGTAGCAGGGGTCCCCCGCCAGCGCTGGACCGTGGACGTAGCTCGAAAGTTGCATACAGCGCCAACCACGCTGTTCGCACCATGAGACGACATACTTGATCACTCTTAACGAATCCCCTAGCCGCGCGCCATGATTGATGCTTAACTTAATACAAGAATCGAGCAATGGCAGTACTGTCTGTTATTTTTCTTTTTTGCGATTTGTTATTTTTCATTGAAAAGTTCCTAATTTTCAGCAGATATATAGTAGCAATTCCACAACAAGATTTAACTAAGGCAATCCTTTAACCCCCGCCCAGTTGACTGCATGGAGTTAGTTGACCTTGGTCTTGGCGGTTCGTTGACTCACGCTCCATTACGATGGCTGCTGCTATTGTTGTTGTTGTGTTACAACTTTGTCAGGACGAGATATCCGTCGCCCTGTAGATTGTATTGGCATCAAGGAGACGATTGGTCACAAACTTAACCAAGTGCTATGATCGTGCAAATCTGCGCAGCCCCGGTTTAATGAAATAAAGCTTAACAACTAATAGTGAGTGACATTGATGATAGTTTCATTTCATTGCGTTCTATTTGTCTGCGCCTCCCAACACCAACGCGACAATGCTCCCCCGCAACTCAGAAGAAGATAAATAGAAACTCACACACACAGAGAGAAGACATCCTAATCCAGATACAGTTTAAATATCGTCATCTTAGCACAGTTGCAAAAGGAAATTAACAAATACAGCTGCAAATTACAGTCGTTGGCTAAGCGCATCAGCTCACTGCCTCTGATCAGGGCCGTCAGATCATATTATGTCCGTAGCGGGACTATCTGTGGAGGCATGAGACTGCTCTTTCTACTTTTCTCCTCCCCTCTTGGTGCGAAGCGGAGAGGCGAATGCCGTCCGTCCTTGGACAGCTGGCATCCAATTAATCCCCCGGCCGGCTCTCCTCTTCACAGTGTGTGGCCGCACTTAGCACGCGACGCCGGGTACAAAACCCAGAGCGGCCACTGGCGAGGAAAAGGCCTGCCCAACACGTTGCGCTACCTCGCGCGTGCATCCACGAGCTAAAGGATGACACTCATCATAACCGTCCGTTAACAAATCAGGGGCCTCTGATCCTTCAGAAGGGTGCGGGGAAATTGGGAGGTAACGTAATCCGCCGTGCAGATTCGCGCGCCCGCTGCCGAGCCAAAAAAGCACCCCCCGACACGCTTTTCTTCTCTCTCTTCACGATCAACAAACAGGGCTTCTTCGCACCCTCCCGTGATACCTCCCTTCTGCCACACTCCTCTCTCTCTCTCTCTCTCTCTCTCCTCTCCCAAGGCGAACACTTGCGTCTTCCTCCTCCTCCCTCTCCCATGGCGGCTCCTCCGCAGAGCACCTCCTTCTGTCTCCACGATCGAATCCGGGAACCTCCCTTGCAAGCTATCATTCACTAACAAGGCAGCTTTTTTCTCTCCCACCCTTCGGCTTAATTTGCAGGGCTTCGACCTCACAATGGGGAAGGCGTCGCGCGGACTTCTAGTCTCTGTCCTTCTAATCAGCTGCCTCGCCGGCGGCGTCATCTCCGACCTGGCGCAGGACAAGGCGGCGCTGCAGGCCTTCATCAACCAGACGCCGCACGAGAGCCGGATCCAGTGGAACGCCTCCGGTTCCCCCTGCGACTGGACGGGCGTCTCCTGCGACGCCAGCCGGACTCAGGTCATCATCCTCCGCCTTCCCGGCGTGGGGCTCGTCGGACCCATCCCCCCTAACACGCTTTCCCGACTCTCCGGCCTCCGGGTGCTCTCGCTCCGAGCCAACCGCCTCTCCGGGCCGCTCCCCGCCGACCTCGCCAATCTCTCCTTCCTCCGGTCTCTTTACCTTCAGGGAAACCGCCTCTCGGGCGAGCTCCCTACCGAGGTGGGCAGGCTCACTCGCCTGACGCGGTTGGACCTGTCGGCGAACACCTTCAGCGGCTCCGTCCCCTTCGCCCTCAACAACCTGACCCGGCTCACGGGGTTGTTCCTGGAGGACAATGACTTCTCCGGCAGCCTCCCCAGCATCGACATACGCGGGTTGAACGAGTTCAATGTGTCGAACAACAGGCTGAACGGCTCCATCCCCGAGCCCCTGCAGCGGTTCCCGAGCTCCTCTTTCGCCGGTAATCTTGATCTCTGCGGCGGGCCCCTCAGTCCCTGCAGCCCCTTCTTTCCCTCCCCCGCGCCGTCCCCGGAGGGCGGAGAGACTCCGTCTGAGGGCCCCGTCAAGGGGAAGAAGAAGAGGAAACTCTCCACTGCGGCGATCATCGCGATCTCCGTCGGGTGCGGCGCCGTCCTGCTGTTGGCCCTGCTCTTGCTGCTGATATGCCTGGCTCTCCGGCGGCGCCGGCAGCCGGCCAAGCCACCGAAGGCGGGGGCGGCGCCGCCCAGATCCGGGGCTGGCACGGCGGAGACGGCGACGACGTCGTCGTCCAAGGACGACGTGGGGGGAGGGCTGGCGGAGGGGGAGAAGAACAAGCTGGTGTTCTTTGAGAACGGGATGTACAGCTTCGACCTGGAGGACCTACTGCGGGCGTCGGCGGAGGTGCTGGGGAAGGGCAGCGTGGGGACGTCGTACAAGGCGGTGCTGGAGGAGGGGACGACGGTGGTGGTGAAGCGGCTCAAGGATGTGGCGGTGGCGAAGCGGGAGTTCGAGGTGCAGATGGAGGCGCTGGGCAAGGTTAGGCACGACAACGTGGTGCCCCTTCGCGCCTTCTACTTCTCCAAGGACGAGAAGCTGCTCGTCTACGACTACCTCCCTGCCGGCAGCCTCTCCGCCCTCCTCCATGGTGAGTACTACTACCACTGCTACAGCGTACTAGTGCGGTGGCTCTTCCCCATTTTTTTCGCTGCTTTTAGTGCTTACTGTATAGTGAGAAGTGAGCACTCTCCTGATCCACCCACCTGCGTAAAAATTCCTTACTTTTTGTTCGTTTTAGTAATATCTAAATAAAGGTGGGGATCATCCGTAAAATTACCACGTTTATGCGTACTGCTACTGCGTATTGATGCCGCTCACTTGGGTGGGGGGGGGGGGGTGGGAGGACATGGGGGAAATTACCTTTCTATAAAGTGCGGGGGACCGGGGCAATTTCGTCATGTTATCCAATATATTCGAGGCCACCGACATACCTTGTGTAAAATGCCAACCCCCGTCTTGGTTCCAAACAAATTGTGTTTGACTGTTTGGTGTCACTGGAATTGGGATAAAAGTGACGTAAAATGCCGCTCCTAGAAATGCTGTCAGTCTGCCACATTGGTTTCGTTAAGCATTATATATCATGACTTTATTTAATGGTGGTGGTTTACCGACGTGTTCCCGTTCATTGTGGACGTGGTATGGTATTTGCGGATGCTGCTCACGGCTGAAATGTCCGTACGTCGTCCCTTTGCATCGTATGATGTGGGCGTTCAAATTTTGCATTTCGGTTTTAGGTCGGTTGGGTCAATCGGTAGATATAATATCCATGAACCAGTTGTCTAGGACAGTTGGTTCACTCCTTGTCTCTCAAATGAGAGGTCTCAGGTTCGATCTTGGTTGGAGTCTAAAAATTCTCCAGCCATACAGCCTATAATTTGAGTTGTTTGGATCTTTATCTCTTAGTCCGTGAGATTATTTCTCCAGAAAATCAGGTGGACCTAGATCATTCGTCTAATTAGACGGAATTCTCGACCTGTGCAGAATTATCTCTAATTCTGGAGGACATCTCAAGGATCGATTCACCTGTATATATCTATGTATATCTGGCCACTGTGCCATTTGACCAAAATAAAAAAATAAATAAAATCGGTAGGTATAATATCCATTCCGCATTATTCCCCATTCTCCAAGCTAGAACAAGACAAGCACATCATACTGTGCTGGGGTCTGTGGCATTGTTGCTGCTCCCCCCATGGCGTTTTCCCGTTCTTCTATGGTGTCTCATTTCTTCGTGGGCGTCGTTGTCCATTTGCTGTAGCCTGTCTGTAACGTACAGCCAGTTGGCCGGCCTTGTCTCTGCTGGTTAGCCTACTCGATCTATGGACGGTTAATTCACCGTTCGACATGGCTCGTCTCCTGTGTATATGGGAAAATGCTAAATTTGCTGGAAACTTCCCATTTTACCTTTCCTCTTGTTGTGGTCGCATCCATGTGGTAGCTTCGTTTCTAAATTTTGCAGTAAGCTGCTCCGGTGAGTTTTTGTAGAAAATCCTTTGTAAGATTTCTTCGTACCATTCGTGTATAAATAATAGCCACAGGGACAAAGAAAGCATACCAGTGGCCGCTGTGTCCCCGCTGAAGTTTAATAGTCTAGTCTACCCCCAACCAACTGCTACTACTAGGCAGCTGGTGGCTGGTCAGACCTGGCCGCCTTGTTGCTGTGTTCTTGTCGTCTTGTAGATCGAGTTGACAAAGTGGCACCCACTTCCCCCCCCCCGGGGGGGGGGGGGGGGGGCGGGGCGGGGGGCGGGGTTGTGGTGATGCTACACGTAATGGCCCTTGCTCTTGCTTTGTGCCAGTGTAGTGAAGTCCGTGTAGTCTACTCTCTTCTGCTACTGACGGATCTGGCGGGGGACTGCTCCAATTGATGCTTCCTTTGTTGTTATTTTATGCGCGCATGGGCCGCAGGGAGCAGAGGGTCCGGACGAACCCCGCTGGACTGGGACAACCGGATGCGCATCGCCCTCGCAGCCGGCCGCGGCCTCGCCTACCTCCACACCGCCGCCAAGGTCGTCCACGGCAACGTCAAGGCCTCCAACGTTCTCCTCCGCCCCGACCCTGACGCTGCCGCCGTCTCCGACTACGGCCTCTCCCCCCTCTTCGGCAACTCCGCGCCGCCCAACCGGGTAGCGGGCTACCGCGCCCCGGAAGTGCTGGAGACCCGTAAGCCCACCTTCAAGTCGGACGTGTACAGCTTCGGGGTGCTGCTGCTGGAGCTGCTGACAGGGAAGGCGCCCAACCAGGCCTCACTGGGGGAGGAGGGCATCGACCTTCCCCGGTGGGTGCAGTCGGTGGTGCGGGAGGAGTGGACGGCGGAGGTGTTCGACGTGGAGCTGATGCGGTACCAGAACATCGAGGAGGAGATGGTGCAGGTGCTCCAGATGGCCATGGCCTGCGTCCAGACAGTGCCGGACTCCCGGCCGGAGATACAGGAGGTGGTCCGCATGCTTGAGGACGTCGTGAACCGGGGCGAGGGGGAGGACGGCCTGCGGCCGTCGTCGGACGATCCATCCAAGGGCGGGTCCGGCGGTCTGACCCCTCCTGCCGCCACCACTCCTTAGTGCAGCAGAAGAGGGAGAAAAGGATGGGAGGAGGGAAGAAAATAATAGATGTGTCTTCTCCTCCTGTGAGAATTCTACACGGAGGGTAGCGGATGCTGGACAAGATAAGAGAAAGAAAACTGTGCATTAGCTCTACCATTGACCCAAGAGCAACGAAAGGATGATCTTTTTCCTTTTTTTTTTTTTCTCCGTTTCCTGTTTCCGGGACCTTGTAATTTTTTGCATTATTTTCCAGCAACATTGTTTGGTGGATGGTTTCCAACATCCAAATTGGAACAATCTGTGGATGGTTGTGTGTATGTAGATGTTCATTTCATGATTTCTTGGGAAAAAAAAAATTCTAAGCATGATACTTGTGTTTGGTATGTTGATGCATCTGATTGGTCCCCTCTTTTTTATTTTTGAACTCAGTTGAAAGCTCCCTTCTTTTAATGTAATTGAATTAGAAGCATACATTTCTTATTAGACTAAACATTCAAGTTGTAAATATGGTTTTATTATCTTGTGCCTTATCCGCCCAAAGACTTATCCATGCCAACCGTAAGCAATGGTTGGCGATTAAGGATGCAAAGAAAACGAATTTTGTGCGGATTTAAGGTAGATTTATGACCGTATCTGTTATAATTTGAGTTTAGAAAGAGTATATGCTAACTATCTTATAAACTAATAATAAGTCATATAATTAAATCTTTATTATGCCATATGTATTTAATCATAAAAAACTGTGTCTATTATCCTATATATAATATCAGTTTTAAAAAGGATTTTTGGTATATATACCTCTCAAATACACCGTATTTGCATGTATACTTACAACTCATGTATTGGTATCAATACTTTTAAAATGTTTAAAAACTTGTAATTATATCCCTCCATCTAATGATTTTACATAAATACTCTTAAATTCACTAATATTTAGATATGCAACTCTCAATTCAATAAAATCTTGCATTACGTGCCTCCGACATGTTTGATGATATCATGATTTATGTAATATCTTTGACATATTTTGTTGACATTCACCTAAGTTTGATGAGATAAGTATAAAGGTAATATTTTAAAGATTTCAGAAGTATTAATGATAATATGTGATAGTTGGTAGTATGCATATAAATACAGTATGTTTGAGAAATATATATGCAAAAAAAAAATTTTAAAAAATTATCCGTCAATTGACCTATAAATTAATAATTGATCAGATAATCGGGTTACCATTTGCATCCCTATGGAAATGTGCCCGCTAGGACTTGTGCTCCATGCAGGCGGGTAAATCTTGAATTTTGATTTCCCGACATGGGGCTTTTAATTTGTTCAGGCCAAGGACGCCCAGGTGGCCAAGTTTACACGGTTCCTCCTGTCCTGCCATTTCACATTCATGATTATTGAAGACGATTCTTCTTCGTTAGCGGAGTGCCTAGTAATTTCATCAATCTTACCAATTACCCTCACGGGACACGTTGCCAGCAGTCGCGTGATCCAAAATGGGGGAAATTTGCAACATTGGCTACGCCACCATGTACGACTCCTGCAGCTATGATCGAATACTGATTTTACACTCCATGACAAATTAAACTCTTTTGTTAGTCAAACGGAAGTCAAGTATTTATAAGTCTTCTCAAATAAGAAGAATTTAAGTTTGACGTTTACGAGAGATGGTTGGGATCCAATTCAATTAGGCCTAACTAGTTGAGGGTCTAAAGATCCGCGGCGCACAGGTCCTCTCAAACATGAAGCCTTGGGACTCAGAATGCACTAACCCTAAATCACAGGAAAGCCACGCCTAAGAGGACTACCATCTCAATCGGTAAGTCTCGAGACCATTAGTACCTCGGTTGAACCTCCCGAGTGCTGAGAGAGGAGTCTACTCTCTCGGTAACTCAAAGTCTCTGCTTCAACACGGTACGTTCCCTCTATCACAAGATGAGATTCCTCTTTCCAACTTAATATCTTACGATCTCCTCGATCAAAGGACATAGATCACAGACAAATTAACTCTCCGAAGACAACGACGTCCATGATGCCCCACGAAGAAAGGATTATATATATCCGAAGTTCTCTACTGAAAGAAGTACATCGAATACTACACTAAACCTCAGAGAATTTTTCATCTTCTCAAGAACTTGATTTAGGCATCGGAAGGTTTTGCTCTTTAAGAGAACAGAGGGACCTCTGACGTCTCATTTTTTCTTCTTGTAAGTTCTACCTTGAACGTTTTCGGTTCTACAAATTTTATCGAATAGCCAGAAGATCAAATCGGACGATCATCGTCGCTTGACCAATTTCTTACTGCTACAGACATATTCAATATTTTCTCCTATTTCTCTTCACTTCGATAACAGAATAAGAGAAGAAAAAGTCCTCTTATTCTTAAAATAAGATTAATTTTGATTTGATTAGAAGAATTGTTGAGACCGCATCAGAATTGCTTGTTTACGAAATAAGATGAATAAATAATTTTATCTCACACCCAAGAATTAAGTATTTTACCTAAGATTTCGTCTGGCTGTTAAAATGAAGCACTCCTTATTTTTAAATAAGTAATACATAATAACTAATCCTGATATAACCTGTTTTGCTATCAAAGTGAGGCAACCATACCCTTTTCACATGTATTAGGGAAACCTTTCTGCAGTTATAAGAATGACACTAGGAAAGAATGCATAAATAACCTCACAAGTAGGGAAATATTTCGTGCCAAAATACTTGAATATGCTACATCTCTATTTAAGGCGGCGGAAAGGTCCAGGTATCAACCTACCATCGCCATGCCCTGGAGACTTGAATGAGTGGCCCTAGCCTTTATGTCCCTATTTTTTTTCTTTCAAACACATGCTAATTTGTCTGGTTTCAGCGCAATACCACATAATATATATTGTTCGAATGCCATTTATTAAATTCAACTTTTCCTTACATATGGAAGAAATTGCCATCAGCACAAACGGCTGAGAGAGGGGTAAAGCTGAGGAAGAAAGCCTCACTAGTTTGATGGGAAGAGTCTTTGACAGAGCTTTGGGTAGACCTTTACTAATCATAATAGAATCTTAGGAACTCAAAAGATTTCCGAGCCCTAATCTATCGTAACAAATTGGCAAGCAGCAAATATTGATTTGGAAGAAGTTTGTTTTAAATTTTATTTGGCACCAATTATATATTTGGAATGGAAGTTTGAAATACTGATCAAATGATGCATATATACCTTGTGCACGATTATGATGTTGTCAAAAAGAACGCACCGTTTGAATTCCTCGATATGAAAAAGTTTCTTTCACAATAATTCACTTATTTCGGTGAATTGCTAATACGGGTCCCACTCTTTGGTGGGGCTGCTCAAAATCTTAGACATGGAATAAGCACTATATATTTAGATAATGGTTTTTTTTGTCATGTGATCCATAAATACGGGGTGAGCGGCTTGTTTTGTAATCATGTGAGGAGAGGAGGAGAAGTGTTGCAATAAAGGTGAAAAAAAATGTAAACATGTGACCGGAAGAGAGTGTTATAATCCACGTCAATTACTGTACACCGGATGGAGTGTAATAAATGCAGTCATCCAAAATGTCCCTACTGTTAAAATAGTCCTGTATTGAAAAAAAAGATAAAATCAAAACATGTTTAGAAGATGGTGCTTACTCCACTCATTGTCTTAAGGTTTTGAGTTGGATGGTCCAATAATTTTCAACATGGTATCAGAACCCATAATTATGAACCGGGCCGTATGGAAAAAAAGACAAAATTTAAAAATATTTAAAAGATGGTGCCTACTTCACTCATAGTCTTAAGGTTTTGAGTTGGACGGCCCAATAACTTCAACACCCACGGCACCCTCTGAAATGAACATACCCATCATATTGATCCTAGTTGCCCCATGTGTGAGAAGGAAGAGGAAGCGGCAGAGCATCTATTCATTCACTGCAACTAGGCCAGAATCGTGTGGTTCTCATCTGCTTTAGCCTTCACTCATAGTCTTAAGGTTTTGAGTTCACTCATAATCTTAAGGTTTTGAGTTGGACGGCCCAATAACTTCAACACCCACGGCACCCTCTGAAATGAACATACCCATCATATTGATCCTAGTTGCCCCATGTGTGAGAAGGAAGAGGAAGCGGCAGAGCATCTATTCATTCACTGCAACTACGCCAGAATCGTGTGGTTCTCATCTGCTTTGGCCTTCACCATGGACAACAACAAGTTAACAATCTCGGAATGGATCCAATCCTGGGCAGACTTTGAGAAGAATCAGAACCAGCGAGAGAAGGTATCAATCGTGGGCAAATGTGTGGCAACCTTGTGGGGTATTTGGAAAGCAAGGTGTGATATAAGATATCCAGAAGGACAACTCCTCGTCCCAGGACTACTTTGTGCATGGCAGAGGAAGTCAGTAGAAGCAGGTTTGTATCGAACAGCACCATTATCACCCAGGAGGCAGGGGATAAGAACAACACCTCCAATTGGCAGCCACCTGAACACGGGAAACTTAAGATCAATGTTGATGCAGGCTTTCATCAAGGCTTTGGGGCTGTGAGTGCAGTATGCAGAGACCACAAAGAACTAGTTATTGGGTGTGTAGCCAACAAGATCCTGTCCTGTAAACCCATGGTGGGGGAAGCTCTAGCAGTCCAGACAGGATTAAGAATGGCCATTGATACACAGATTGAAGTCAACATAGAAGGTGATGCTCAAACTGTGATGCAGTTCATATGGGATGAAGATGTTAACCCAGCATGGACCATCCGGAATATCACAGCTCAAACTGTGATGCAGCTCATATGGGATGAAGATGTTAACCCACCATGGACCATCCGAAATATCATAGCCAACTGCAGGGCAATTGTCCAAGCTCGCAGCAGAATTTCAGTTTCCTTTGTTCCCAGGGAGGCCAACAGAGCTGCCCACAACCTGGCTAATTTTGTCAAGAGAACCAATCAATTTAATTCTTGGGCAAGTAAGCAATGTCCAGAATGTATTTATCAAACTGTTCTTCAAGAGATTCCAAGATGTAATGGGTGAAATTCATGAATGAAAAGAGCAGGGAGCTCAATTTTCAAAAAAAAAAGAGAAAAACTACATATGTTCAGGCCCCAAGGACGACGCAACCATCATAACCCATTTCCAACATCCACCCCGCCAACCCTTTCTATTATTTACCGGAGAAGACCGTTCGGGAGGTTTCTTAATTTGTAGAGGAGTATGTGTGGTTGGTTGAAGAAAGAAATTGTTGCACCGTGTTTGGACTGCAGGGGTTGCTCCCATGATGGAGTTGGATCGCCTGTTCCGGAAGATCATGAGTTGCTGTTACCTGGAGAGGTTTCTTGGTGATTAGGATGGGCTGGCTCTAAGAACATATCTACAAAGAGCAATATTTAAAAGAGAACCATGCATGTTACGTGCCCTTCTTCTTGTTAGAATTTCATTCAGGCAAGGAGAACCGGAGAGATGTGAACTTATCTTCAACAAGTATATATGTTACGTGCCTGAGGAATTTTTTTGAAAGACCCTGTTTCCTTGTAGCTCGCCCAAACTTATTTGTGCGATTAATGAGTTTTGCTCTTCCGGGCGAACCTGATAGCGCATCAACACAGGGAAGATCTTCTCGAAAAACACTCTCTTTGTGATGCATCCAGGTGGCTCTAAAGTGACTCGAGTCTGAAAATAGGAAAAAAATGAAGACAAATGAAAAGAAGAAGAAAATTTAGACTTTCTTTTTGTTCGAGAGTCAGAGTCGGATTTGCACGCATGATCTGAATTCGGAATTATCATTATGAGAAGATCGATATGATTGTAGTGCGTCATTTTTCATGTCGAATCCCATCATTTCACCAATATTCAAAGGATCAACTTTAGTGCAAATTTGCTATTTTTGGTAAATTCTTAAATAGGCATTAGAAGAATTTCAAATTCTTAGAATTTGATCTTCTTTCATCCGATAGATTTTTATTTTTTTAATTGAAATTTAAAATTCACATATATGTATAGAAATCCTTAATGTACAAAATACTAATTGAGTAATATTTGTGCTTTTTTTTTAAAAACAATCTATAAATTCTCTCTCGTTCTTCTTTTCCCTCTTATATTTCTCTTCTTCTAAACTTTGCGGAATTTGATGGTTGCTTAACTTTGCCTCCTCCACCCCTTCTCTATGTTAATTAAAAACCCCGGCCGCATGGGTGGCGGGGGAGAGAGCCTTTATGATCCGCTCCTGCCTCTTCCCAACTCACGAATGTTTATTTTAGCGATGCAAACTGTTCAATGTGATTTTGAGATATGAGAATACCTGTTTGGCATAACTTTATCGAAGAGTATATGGTAAATTACAGCAAGCCGAAGATTAAGTGAACCTTGTTTGGGACATGAATCAAAATTTCCCGTCGTTAGGTTTGGGAGCCTCCTACATATAATATACCAAGCGACAAAGAAGAAGAGAATGCCTCCTTGTGGTTAATTTGATCATTCCCCAAATTTCATCTGCCCGTGATTGTTGAGCCGCTCCTATACATGGCATGTTGATTCACCCTTTTGTCCGTGGAACACAACTACGTACACAAGGCTGCGGCTCAGAAGGATGATTACAGTTCACTGTCGTCGGGGAACTCTTGAGATTAAATTTCACCTCTTGCAAATGTGACGAGGACTTACCCTATGACATTGTTGAGGGTGGTGGTCTAATGCTTAAAAGCCACTGTATATTAGGAGAATATGGGAAATGAAATTGGACTTTTGAGAACGAGGTTATAGAGATCATTTGCTGTGAAAAGATAGTAACACATCCAATTCCCCTCATCCTCACATGGGGACATACAAAAATATTGAAGAAAAAGTTTCAGAAGATCTTATCTCTATATATGCCATGTCAGGAATATTTAGATCTATATAGAGAATGATTTTATTATTTTTGTAACATATATTAAATAGTAACATCATATATGTGTATGAGAATAATTTACTGCACAGTCAGATTAGCCTAGTGGTGCAGCCAAAATAATTAAGATTTTTTTTTCAAAACCCCAACATGTCCTACATGCTTAACCTGAGTCCAGTGGACAGTAAAAAAAATAGATGTCCGATCAAAAAAATCAGATTATATGAGCACGTAATGGGGGCCTTAAAAAGTTTCAGAATTTTTTTTAAAAATTTTAACTGCACAGCCAGACGGCATAATAACGTAAGTTATTCTCTTGGAGTGATTTTATTGTCTTCCTAATACATTTGGTGATTTAATCACGATTTAGATGATCTGGCTTATTAGAATCTTGGTGTCCTGGTTTGAGTTACACTGTTCTTTAGCCGAGTTTCAGAACGGCAGCGTTGATTAATATTTTTACGGTCCCAATTTTTATTATAATTTTTTAGTTCAGGTATACAGTTACATTAAATTTATTCGAAAAATAAGTATTTTAATACATAAATATTTAAATTGATAAAACATGATCATTGAAGTTTATTTACTACTCACAGAGGTATTTAATGTAGCCACGATAAATGCCCCATTATTTAATTCTCTCGAAGAGCAGTAGATGCGGTAACAGCCACTAGTAGCAAATCCAAGCACAGAAACGTGCACGAGGAAGAGCTCTCCCACTGGGGGCCTCTAAACTTCAGTAGGGCACTTGCTTCAGCTGACCAGCAGCACTAGGCGTTGCTTTGGCTTTGGCATCCTGTTTCCGGAACGATCCATAACACTTGCTGACAGATTGATGTAGCAGCAGAGCGGCAACTCCCACAGCCACGCCCAGGAAGAACAGGGCGACTCTGGTCGCTGTGTCGCGCGGGCTGCAGTGACGACCTTCTTCACCGGCTTGCCCACCTTGCGAGTGATCCCGCGCGCAATGCGCGTCTGTTGGAGGTCCGCAGAGATAGGGGTTGCCATTGAACGCCGACATGTTGAAGGCCGCCAGACCGCCGCGCAGGGGCACCTCACCTGAGAAGTTGTTGCTCGAAAGATCGAGAGATTTGATGGCCATTGAAGCCAGGCTAGAGGGGATGCTTCCGGAGAAGCGATTGTTGGAAAGGTCCAAAGAAGTCAGCCCCTTCATCTCAGCAATACTCTCTGGAACAGTCCCGCTGATGCGGTTGGAGGAGAGGTCCAGCTCCGTGAGCTCAGGAGACAGGCCCCAGAACCAGGTGGGTATGGTGTCCGAGATGCCGGTGTTGGAGAAATCCAACATCTGGAGCTGCTTCTGGTTCCTGATCCAGGCGGGGAACTTGGGACCCAACTGGCAAGAACCCATGAACAGGGACACCACTTGGAATGGAGGCGTCCAGTCAGGGCTTACGTTTGCTGCCAGCGCCGGGTTGTCACTAATATAGAAGCTTTTTAAGTTCTTCAGCCCCGCGAAATGTGCTTCCAACATTTCTCCCTCCAACCGGTTGCTGGAGGCAGAGAAAATGGTCAGCTTGGAGAGCTTCCCCAGGCTCAGAGGAAGAGAGCCAGAGAACATATTTGATTCCAAACTTAGGTCCTTTAAGCTTTTGAGCTCTCCCACCCACCCGGGTAGATTCCCCGAGATTCTGTTGTCGCTCAAGTCCAGCTCGACGAGGCTGGACAGCGGCCCGGAATCGCAGGTGTCGGCGTACTCTAGCGTTTGGGGCAACTCACCCGTAAGGTTGTTGGAGGACAAGTACAGGACCTCCAAGTTGCAGAGCTTGCCCATGGAGCTCGGTACATCACCGCTGAAGTTGTTCAACAACAGAAGCAAGGTCTTCAGGCTACGGAGCTCCCATAAACCGGGGGGGATGGCGCCCTGCAAGCCACAGCTCCTCAAGGAAAGGCTCACCAGGTTCGTGGCGTTGAGGAGCCAAGTGGGTATAGTGTTTGAAGCGAAGGTGTTCCATGACAGGTCGACGACGGCGAGGGAGGTGAAGTTGACGGAGGAGAGCGAGTGGGGGATCGCAGAAAGGCCGCAGCCGGCGAGGTGGAGCTCGGCCAGGGAGGGCAGCTGGCTATTGAGCAGGTGGAAGAACTCTCCCGAGCCGACCTGGGAGAGGTCGACCCCGTTCATGGAGAGGTATCTCAGAGAAGAGAGGCCAGAGAGCCAGTTGAGAGTCTCGGCGTACAGGCAGGGTGGTGATTGCGACAGGCAGGAAACATCGAGGAACTGGAGGCCGGAGAGGTTGCCCAGCTGGGGAGGGACAGCGCCGTCGAACCCGGCATAGGAGAGGCCGAGGTGCTTGAGCTGCGTCAGGGAGCCGAGCCATGGCGGGATGGGGCCTCCGTCGAAGCGGTTGCCGCTCAGGTCGAGGAACGCCAGAGAGCGGAGCTGGAGCAGCGAGGGGTCGAGCCTCCCGCTCAGGTTACCGAACCCCCGGGGGAACGGGGGCGGGTCGAAGGGGTAGGGGTTGCGGAGGTCGAGCTTGACGACGGCGCCGGTGCGGTTGTCGCAGGCGACGCCGCTCCACTGGCAGCAGTCGCTTCCCCGCCACGAGGAGAGGCGGCGGTCGGTTCCCCGGAGGCCGGCCTTGAACTGCAGCAGGGCGATCCGCTCGGAGGCCAAGCAGCGGGGGCCAGAAGGAGTGGAACCGGCCGCAGCATGGAGAGGAAAGAAGAGGAGGAGAAGCAGCAAAGGGAAGAGAAGATGGCGAGGGAGGAGAAGGAGGGGCGGAGGAGGAGGACCAGGTGGCTTCATGGGGTTTCCGGCAGGCTGCTGGCTCGCCAGCGAAGGAAGGGCCGAGGGGTTTGCTTACGGGTGCTGCAGGCAAATCCGCGGGCTCAAATGTATACAGATAGAGTAGTGGCCTAGTGGAAGCAGCAGGAGGTCCGTTGTCTTTTTGTGTTGTGCCATGCCACTGCCACTGCCACTGCCACTGCCACGTAGTGATCATTTTGGATGCATGGATGACGTGCGAGATGGAGGAGACGCGAGTGCGCCGCATGCAAGTTCAGGCACGCGACACTGCAGCATCTGGATCCGTTTCATCCTTCACATTTTTCTATGCGCACTTTAGAAAAGAACTAGATCATCTGGTTTGGCTCACTATTAATTGTTACCTCCACTCATTATTTTTTATATCCTATTTTATTGCTTCATTTATGTCATTAAATCATTATCTTATCTTTTATACTCTGGCTTTTTTCAAAAATAAGATGATTTAATTATCATCGGTTACTGTCCTTCTGTCATCCATCAATTTCTCATGAATTCGAGGAATCAAAGATACTATAATATATAATCGATGTTGGATTATACATTGTAATGTCTTCAGTGCTCCAAATCTAGAGATAATGGGTAGATGAACCGACGACCCATATAAATGGTAGAGAAAGTGAGATGGTCTAATTCTACTCCCAACAGTACTCAGAAGCAAATTTGATGCTTTTCTTTACTTTTTCTCATCAAATTAGTTATTCACTCTCTTACTTCTATGAGTCAGAGTTCTTGAGGTCCCAGATGAGTTACAAAGGATGAGCTCAAATAGATGATGAGTTCTTTCCGAGAGAGAGATATAGAGAGAGAGAGATTGTTGTCGTTTAGCAGACACATGTTGTGAGAAAGGAGATTCGGTCAAATGACCCTAGAGTTTTGTTGGGATATCCGGACCTAGGAAACCGAGCGAGACTTTTTTTTCTCATCCTTACGTATATATAATATGTCCATCCTCATCTACAGCTTGTTGGGGTGTGGGGGAAGAAAGGGAGAACCGGTTCATGGAGTCGGGCTGAAAACGAGAAAAGGACAGAGGGAGGGCTGCAGAGTGCTCACCCGGTTTGTGTACTCTAACAATAGAAGGAGTCCGGATTGTCTCGGTTAGGGTTCGCCGTACTAGATCGATTTGGACGATTTGTATCGTATCAGGACGAATTAGAGTCGGTGCGACTCGACCGAACTTATACGATTTAGTCGTCTGACTCATACGAGTCGGCACGAATCGGCACGTGCCAACTCAACTCGTAGATCCAAGTTGGCCTCTCTTCGAGTCGGCGAACCTTGGTCTCGGTACATACAACATTAGATGAGACTTCACCAGTCCAAAGGTGACATGCATAAAGCGAAACATATTTTTTGAGATCGTGTCCCATCGCATTTGGAGACTTTTTTCTATTCCCAATTTCGAATACAATGCAGAGCATTTAAATATAACAATGAGTACAAAATTATAATAATAATTTAAAATGTATTTAATTACATTTACCAAACAATTGTATGAATATGTTCATTAGGATGTATTTTAAATTATAATTATAATTTTGTGTTCTTAATTATATTTAAATGCTCTGTGTTGTACTAGAAATTTGAAAAAATGAGAATAAAGAAAAAGTCTTCAGCTGCGATAGGACACATCTAAAAAAAATATGTTTATTTTACACGTCACCTTTGGACTGGTGACTACTAGTACTGTCCGGATCTAGTGATGATCCCGACTCCAATAAGGGGCGTTAGCATTGACAGTATTAGTGCAAGTGTATGGCAGCTGGAACCACTGCAATGAGGAACTAAGGTTGGACACGCTGCGTTGGGAGAGTGGCCTAACTGGGAAGTTGATGTAAATTGGAATCGTACAACAAGAGAGCCACTTTGGTTAGTGGACTTCGACCTGGATTCCCCGAGGAAAAATTCCTGTTCTTGGCTAGCTTGTTATAAATTTTAATTAATTCTAGAGATGTAAGTGGAGCTAGATTTGTATTCGTGTTTATTTTTTTGAAGGAAATTATGCATTTTGCTTCGTGATGTGAAATTTTAAGTGCCTTTGATCGTACGTCTTTCTATTAACGTATCAGATCGTGTGAGAGAAATTAAGATGACAATTGAATTATCTAACTTTAAGATGCTATATTTTAGCATAAATTATTTTATATAGTCTATCTTATGATTGTACGTAGTAAGAGTATTTATTATTTGGTTCGAACAAAAAAATCAAACCGAACTATTTGTTCAGTTTTATCTGATTTGATTTGAAGTCTAAAAAAGTTAACTTTAGATTAATATTAAACCGAACAAGAAAATTTAATTTGATTTAATTTTACTCTTCATAAATCAAATCAAACAAATTGAATTACTTATAAGGACATAAATTGAGTATAAATATTTAGTAATTATTGTATATACTAAATTAAATCATTGAAAAATATGAAGTATAATAGAGTACTATGATCTTTTCTTTTTAAATTAAGAACATCTTCCTTTATTCATATGTAAAGTGTAATATAAGTTCTTTTAATTAAAGTGTAAAGAGTGATTTGACCTCTTACTTTAAAAAATAATTTAATTTCTTTTATCATTATATTTTAAACCATTTATTAGAAGTTAATTAGAATAACTACATAGTATATTGATTTTTATTTATAAAAATTATTTATTTACTACATAAATTATTAAATTGTTGAAGACTTATTTCAGAGACAAGATCTTATTATGATGGCTAAAGTGAATTATTTTGATTTGGTTTGATTTTATTTTAAAAATATTTAATTTGATTTAGTTTGATTTGAGTGTTTATTTGATTTGATTTGAGTTCTCTAAATCGTGAACACCTAGTACGTAAGGAAGGCAGGTGCCATGTCTTTAACTTGAGTTATATATTATCCTTGAAAGCTCATACACGCTGACGCGGCAAGCCTTTATCATTCATGCTACCTTTCATAAATAAAACAAAGATTAACCAGCGTGTCCAATTTATATCAACGACATGTTTACGCTACAACTAGTCTTGGTTCTGCATGTGCTCACTCATGCAATTGGTACAATCACAGGCTCCTTGCCAAGAGCAAAGTGGTTAATTTGTTTCTCCTCTAAGTACTGAGCTGATCTTCGTACTATCATCCGCAAAATATCAGTATCCACGTTAGTACGAGATTGAGTCTTTTGGACTGCATTCTTTATATTAAAATGTGATATAGAGTATGGAAAAATCAATAATTTGATAAGAAAAACTGAGCGTATGTGATATATTATATTTGTCCCCAACCGTTGTAAATAAAAGCATACTACTTGTGATTCATAGAATAAGGTCCAGAGATAAGTGCATCACAGCTGTACTCATCAACAGATGTTGCTAAACAGCTCTTTCGCAAAATGTTAGGGGATTCCTCATGAGTGGCTGCAGTTCTTCTTTAGTGCAAGCTTTTAAGAAGTTGCTTCCGGAAACTGTGGACCAGGCCCGGCGTACGCCTGTTCCCTAGTTATCAGTTATGGGATGATTAGGATGCATCCAGCATTTTTGTTACTCTTTTCTTGATGCTACCTAAATTTTTCAGAGTAAAAGGGCCAAGTTCTAGACTTGAAATTAGCAAGGGAAAAGGGCTAATCATCCTCAATACCTTGTGCTAAGTTGTATCAGTTGAAAATATACTTTGTCCACTGGATATATAGACCAGTTGGCACTCCAGTCCTTGACACACAGGGACTTTGTCTTAGGGTACTTCCCAGAACTTTGGGTTAATTTTCTGATGGCCTTAGTCAAGAGCAGCATAGCATTAAGCGTCATTTCATCGTTTGTCTGTATAGAATATCATATTCTTAGAATTAAAGCATGACATTTTCTGATATTTATAATATCTTAATTTAAAGCCAACGACTCTTAAAAAAGATACAGGATTTTCTTTGCTTTCAATGAAATCTCTCCACAAAGATGCACATTGCCAAGAACTACGCATGCAGCTACATGTGTCGTACGTCTTCCCTTTCCTCCTGCATGCCCGTGACGCGAACCTAAAGATATGGGCCCAAAAGTTCTACCTTAAAAAAGAAAAAAAAAAAACTGTCGTTTGGTTAAGATTGGATAACATGTATTCCTAAGTTCCGCTCTATCTTTATAGGCTAGTGTAGTGATGGAACGGTGTGTAGTTGCTGCTGCAATAGCTTGGGACATTATAATAAGCACTACTCCTTTTCTTGGGGTGGCGGCGGCATGGTAATCCATCGCAGGGAGAAGTTGCACAATCATGAAAGCTTACAGTAAGGTTAGGAGAAGGGGTTAAAGATTCCGAAAATTACAGTTTTCCACTGAAGTCTTCACAAAACACCTCCCTACTCTTTATCTCTAAAGAAATGAACGTCCCTCATATATCCTCAAAAATTTTATATCCCTTTTGGAAGCTATTGGCACCAAGAAAAGATTTGAATGAGGCAAAATATCTGAAGACTTTGTAGAAAGAATTGTGAAAGAAACATTAGACTTTTAATATATAAATTTTATTTATAAAATAGAATATACAATATGTAGATATTTAATACAAAATGAGCTATGATCCTTTAAAATATATAATTTGTTCGAAAGCTACAGGATTAAATTGTGATGTTTTAAATTTATGAAAGTTTCCAGAAATTTTTCAATGAATCATGATTCATTTGGGAAAAATATGTTGACCCGAAAACTCTCTCTGCGATCCACATGACAATTCCATCGAATATCAACTTTGATATTGGTACCATTAATCAGTATTTGGTTACGAGATATTCAAAGCAAACCTTCCTTGGGAATGAGAAAAGAACCCCCCCATGGGACTTAATTGACAATTTCTTCACTCTGCACAAGCTCAGTCCTGTCCAATCCTGTACTTGGAAGATCTCTATTCAATTAAAAACTCCCTCTCCTATTCTTTTCATGCCTCTAACTCTCTTTCCCTTCATCCATCCTCTTCCATATTTTCCAATATCAATTTCAATGCTGATATTTTGGACGTCAAAAGTACTAATATGAAGTATATCAATAACTAATACTTAAACCAAATGGGCCACTAAATATGTGGAGAGGTATGCCAGGCCCACATCTGTCCTAAAGGATTTTGGTTGGTCTGGGCCCATGCCCATGTAACGAGGCTTTTTGCTAGGCTCGAGCTTAAGCACAAGCCTACAAGCGAGGAACTCGGGCTCCATCAGGCGTCATTCCGACAAAATAGAAGGGCCGGGGGGGATACCCAAACAAACGATTGCGGACAAAGGAGCCTAACAAATTAATAAGGATCGATCCGTTCTCTCCATTCCCATCTTTTTCCACTGAGCACACAAGATGGAGGAAACGACAAGTGTGAAGAATTAAAGATATGAACACTGGTGAAAGAGAAAATATAAAAATTAAAATGTGCTAGAATATAATCCATACAAATATATATCCTGTATCATTCACTGTATGGATTCAAGCCCTCAAAAATTACTTTTGGTCGTGGCCTTCTTATCAAGGCTGTATGTACGTAGTCATCGCCAAAATAGAATTTCGTTGGTGACTATTATAAAAGTGTCGTCAACAACAAAGCACTGACCATGGCTAGCTAAATCATGCCACAAACTTTATTTCATTGTCAAACGTCTAATATTCTTGTCACTAATATTACAAGAATAAATAGTAATAACAGTAAGTATAACGTAAAAACTAAGTCACATAATAACATAAAGACTTTGATTTATCAAATTTATCTTTGTTGTTAGATATTTCATAAATATTACAAGTGCTTTTACATTAATTTTGCTCTAACGCATTGTACTAAACGAACGAGTGTCTTAAATTTACCCTGATCCATGGCTACATGTACTCTTGAAATCACCTTGTGATTATATATGAAACGACTCACAATTAACACCTTAGCCGGCCGATAGAGAGTAATTAAAAAGGAGAAGAAGAGAGTTAAAAGTAATTATGAACACATTCACATCTGTAATTCACTGCTGGTACTAGTCTCATTCATCGACCCGGGTTAATTTCCAACGGCAATATAGAGCATGCATTGGAGGGACAAATTTCGTCGTTTCCCTGTGAAACTGTCCCCAGAGGTAGGGCCGTACGACTAACCATGTGAGCGTACCCCCGTATGCCAACACATACAGGAGACTATCCTGCGACGACGAGTGTCGAGCTCAGCTTCTACACCTCCATCTGGTGACACTAGAGAACGTCCATCTTGGTGATCATGCAAAAGAGAAATAGAATATATGCCTTCGTGCCAGCACTGGGATCACAGGTACGGATAAAGACAGCGTTACGTGAAGCGATCGGAGAGAGAAAGGGAAAGGGAAGCTAACAACACATAAAGCTAGCTAACAACGAGGTGCAGTACGCTCGTCCATTATATATAAAGCTAACAACACATTTCGATACTCCATTATCATCATTGCTGAACGCTGGAGGAGTACACACATAACACACGGAGTTGGGTGGGGATGGAGGGGAAAGGGAAGAGGCCAGCGAGGAAGGGTTGCATCAAGACGACCAAGGCACCATGGGTGGTCCGGCGGGAAGGACGCGATGGGCACATCACCACGTCGCTGCGGCGGCCCTCTGATCAGGAGCGGGAGAAGAACCGGCAGCGGGAGCGGCGCCGGCGGAGAGTGGCGGCGAGGATCTACTCGTGCTTGCGGAAGTATGCCAACTACTCCCTCCCGAAGCACTCCGATCAGAACGACGTCCTCAAGGCGCTCTGCCAGGAGGCCGGTTGGCACGTCCAGGAGGACGGCACCATCTACAGGAAGGTGCGTGCAAGAGATCAACTACCAAACTCTATATATAACATCCTTACAGCTAGCATGCATCACCTTAACTTGTTGGTTAAGTCGTCACATTGTTATACTTCCGCATGCAAGCTCCTTGTCCAAGGAAATGGCCTTATCTTTGAGGAAATTTCGTTGGAAGGTCCATAAATGTTCCCAATATCTCCTTCTGTCACTCGATCTTTTAAAGGCTTGTTTGGGGCAGCTTTCAAATATTGGAAGTACTTATAGATTTTTATCTAAATATTTTTTTAAAAAAAAGATGTTGAAAGACACTTTCGTAATATTTAATATATATTTTTTACTTTTAATTAAAAGCTACAATTTGAAATTTCCTAAATTGAAGAAAAAGTAGAATTATTAGAAAAGATTTAACTTTTATATAACTACTTAAAATTAGTTACATCTATTCGCATCCATCATTTTCTTGTTATAAAAGGAAGTTAAAAGTGACTTTTAATCAAAAGTTACGTTAGTTTTATGCCCATCTCGTTTTGCTTTCGAACTGTCATCTTCTGACGTTGAATCTTAGGGGTCATTTTGGTGTAAAACATTGTAAAATACCGTAAATAATTCGATTTTTTTTTTTAAAAAAAAAATCATAAGAAAGAGCATTCATTCATTCAAAGAACCCGTAGTAGTACAAAAAGCAGACATAACCACAGACACCTTCCAAGCAAACTAGCAAACCTATACTACCACAGTAGATAGGCCATTTCAGCATAACGAGATGTTCGATCAAAAAGCAACTCTTGCAGTACTGATCTCCTTATGTCCATTTCTCTTAATATTCGTTGCCAGCCATCATGTTAACGTACTTTGCAGACGGCGGGTCACGAAGAACAGTAATAATGCCAGCAGCTAGTTAGATAGTCATTAAGCCTACCATGCACGCACATAGAAATGAACATATACAAGCGAACTACTTTAGACTGTGACGTCATTTATATCGCTCCCTGCATATTAACTTGACGCATACAATAATTCTAGCAAAGATTACTTCCATCTAAACGCTTTATTTAATTTTATGTGACTTCTTCTGACAAGATATTTTGCGTACATATGTCTTGTACAGAGGTCCATTGATAACCCTCCAACTGGCCCAAGAGGAAACATCAGTGCCCTTCTTACTCTACAACTCTGGCCACCTGAAGAATCTCGTATAGTGCGGCCACCATCTACACACATGATGACTGACATTGATCTTACACTTACAAATTCTCAAGAAGAGGCAACTAAAGATGCATGTCATGCAGTTGAACTTCGACTTACTCTGGGTCTTCCAACTTGGTTTATGTAGAAGTTGAGAGTGGTTACTGATTAAACTTAATTATTTCAGTCTTCCAATTCGATCAATGTAAAAGTTAGGAGTATAGTTACTATGTTAGAAATATTATGAAAAATTATGCAGGTAATAGGATTAAGAAACTAATATTATAAAAAGTTTAAATTTTCGATGTAAATTGTATTATAGTTGAATTATGCATTTTACATTTCCTTATCTTACATTGTTATTTTATGTTAATTGTTCTTGAAATGATCGTTTAACCCATTAGAGAAAATTCCCAATGATTTGTTTGGGACTTATTATATATAGTGTAACTTTTACCTTGCGGAATGTGCATAATCAACAACGTCGATGAGCTAACTAAGCACTTCTAGATCGATTAAAACAATTAAGAACAAGAAAAAATGAATTCTATGTGTTCCTTGTTATATATAGAAGATAGACTAAAGTGTCATGCATATATAAGCAGCTAGCATGTGCTAGAGAGTGTCAAAAACCATGCATTATTTTCTTGGATCCACATTTTAATTTCCATATTTCTTTTTATTTCTCAAGTCAAATCTTTGGAAAGTAAATCAATTTCTAAATCCGTAAATGCTAGACTTTGTGACATGAATAACATCTCTTTAAAATGAATAAGAAAGAACGAAGAGTAAAAGAGCAAAAAGAACTAGGTGGAGGAGGTGACGAGCTATGGGGAACTAGGCAACGTGAAGTACTTATTTGTACAAGAATCAAGCAGAACCATCCTTGCTAATTAATGCAACTTGTTTTCAATTGTAAAGGCCACCACATTATACATTGTGACATGTAGCTGAATTTAATACAAGTGGTTCCTGTCGATCCATTAGTATCACAATTGACTTACCCAGGGTAGACAGACCCTATACTTCATCACGTATCAGAGATGATCCAACGAAGTAGGAAAGGAAGGAATTGAAGGTTTAAAAAGCTGAAGGCTTCACTCAAGTTGGCATGATATGGCAAACAATGATCAAGAAGATTATTTTTCTAGATATCACACTACATACTTTAGAATAAAAAGTAATTTCAAAACAGAATTACAGCCAAGAAGCTGAGGAGGAATTATATATATGGTGCCCATTAGATTGAACGCTACATGCAAATTGCTACGCTTGATTTAAACATCCAAATCTTTATAAGTTATCAGATCATCAACAGAGGTTGATCAGCATTGAAAAAGGAAGATACTATTAAAGAAGTTGGAAATTTGTTGTAAGAATTCGGAAATTAAGGACAATAACATAGTGCGTAAAAAATGTGTACTTTTTCTTAGAAATAATAGGATAATGAAAAGTAAATCCATATTTTAATAGCAAAAAATCTTGGATCACCTTTTCTATATTCCTAAAAGTTATAAGCAATGTTGGAGAAAAGTTAAATAATGTTTTTCAATTCTATCATCTGCGTTTGCAATGTAACTCTGTACGAAATCCCAATTTACACGATGGGTTAGTGTAGATTTAAGCAATACTATGTATATCTCCACTTTTATTTGTTATATATGTATCCTATATGATATTGGATAGTCCACTATTTGGAGCAGGAAACTGTTGTATCCGTGTCCTCAAGGTCGACATCTAATTACCGCCTACCACTCACATTCCTACTCGTACTTTTTTTTGTTATTCTGCTGAATGATAGTTTTCCAATCACTTCATTTGATCTTAAAATTAAGAGGAATATTATTATATCACACATTTTACTATCAATTTACTACATTCATTGAGAATTGTTTGAATTTACTTTTGATCAGATATTTTTCATTAATATTTCTTTTGGCACAATTTTTATGTAACTAATACAGCTAAGAAAAACTCTTTGATGAAGTGATAAAATGACTCTAAAATATGATAAAAAGAATAGTAAAAAATGTGATAAAATAACAACTCTCTAAAATTACTGAAAAATGGTATAATTACATCATTTTTTAACACAATTTTTGACACAACCTAGGTGGTACAAATAAATAAATTAGAAGGTGCAATGTTAAAGACGTGGGATCTTCACACTTTTTCCTCTAATGTGTGTGTGTCGTTTAAGCTGTTTCAAAAATTATGTTTGAAAATAGTGTGACTATATATTTCGTTTTCCAAAGTTAATATCTTTCAAAATATGTTGCAAGACCCTCCATCACTTCAACATATCTTCGTGGGGAACCGGGAAAGTGTGCCTAATGGGAATGAAATCCTAGAGAGGTTGGATTTCGGTGTGCCTCTCCAATCTCTCACCCCTACAAGATGACAACATGAAGAAGACAACAGGAAACCGCCAATACACGGCTGCAGGAAGCCATTCTCTGCTTCCCTGTGGAACAGTGGATCATATCAAACCAGGCCTCCACGCGTGCCATGCAGGCTTTCTTGTGGTTCTAAGGAGAGAGCAGTACACTAATATGTAGTGGCGTCTTCACATTTTTCGAGCCCAAGGTAGAAGAGGGTATAATCTGTTAAGTCTCCTTAGTTGCAGGATCCTTTGCGCCTCCCTAGTTGCATCCCAAAACATAAAGGTAAAAATATCATTTGATCTTGACGCGATGGGGTCGTGTTTCGAGACTCACTGGAATGCAGGAGGAGGTTCAGGGCAAGAGAGCAACGTAATCCAGCAACCAATTATGGGTCCGAGTGGGCAAGAGGGCAATAGAGCAATTTGTCCAGTCTATTTGATCAATTTCTGTGGGTGAAAAAGGAATCGAATTACAAAGGAAGGGGAACATAAAAGGCAGCATAAAGCTTACGATGAAACCCTGCTCAAGAAATCCCCCCCCCCCCAACCCCTCCTGAGAGTTTTTATGATATGATAAACTTGCAGAAGTTTCTCGGGAACTTGCGCTACCTGAGCATCCACATGCTGTTTTCCAATGTAGACATTCACTCGAAACAGTCTATCCACATATTTACTTGTTAATTAATGTTTATGCTTGTGCCATACAATTAGATAGACTATGTATGTTTACTCCACCCAAGGAGGAAGTCTATTTAAAGCCCAAATCCGGCCCAATGGATGCTCAAAATTGGGCCGGCTGAAGTCGGCCGCGTTCGAGTCTCCAGCTGTTGTATACCCTAGCTAGGCCTTAACCATTGGACGCAATCAAGGTCCCTAGCTAGGAGAAGAAATTAATTAAGTGTATTCTTTTAGGGAAAGATTGTCTACTAGTGTAGTATCGCACTCTCTAATAAATGCAATCGCAAGGATTAATGAAAGTAGATTAAATGACTGAGAAGAATCATCATCTCGGTCACTAAGATTAGAACTCTACGGAGCCCATCATAAGGTAATTTTTACTGGCATTGGCAATATCGACTCAATTGGAATTCATCAAACTCTAGCAAATGAGAGTTTTTTTTTTTTTATAACGAGATGAAATTTTCTAGACCATCAATTTTTAGACTGTACAGTACCATCTCTGATTCTTGTGTATAAAGACAAGCTCAAATTCAGAGAATAAAATTTAGAGGATCTCTTTTCTTTCATGATCAACGTCTCCATACTAGCTAGTCGGTCGGCTCTAACTCGTCGTCAAACTGAAATCCTACTTATGTTACATGATCAGACCACTTTGGCCAAGATTTTAGACTTTTGCCATGGAAGAAGTAGTGGAGAAAACGTGCGAGGGGAGAAAGCCAAGGACAGGGGGGTTCTGGGTTTATCTCGTGGCCCTGTCAGCTGACATATCATTAGAACGACGCGCAAAGGACAGCTCGCATGTCCCAAGACTCCCTTCCCTTTGTTTGCAGAATAAGTTATTATGTGGGACCCACTGAGGGAATAGCGTATACTAGATTAAAGGATGTTTCGGTTTGATAGTTTTGTGGGACCCACAAACGGAATAAGAAGAATAAGTAATTCTTGGGTCTAGGATGGGATGGCTTATTCTCCTTATTTTCCGAATACGTTATTCTGCATCGGTATAAGCCATTCCGCTTGTCAAAGTAAAATTAAGCTTATTCTCCTCTTATTCGCCCTTATTCTTCTCCTATTCTCCAATCAAAGTGGCATGCCTTCCCGAACTACCAGTTTCAGTCCCCTCCCAGGCCCGCTAAACAGCAACCATGCACGGCAGAGTTAACTTGTTACTCCATTCCTATGAACAATGAAATCTCTTGTAAAAGAAGGACCCTCCAGACATGTGTTGGCCTTCTGCCAGCGCCCTCCACATCAGCACAAGACGGTCGACCCAACAGGGGCACCGGACACAGACGGGGTTCCCCTTGTGACGTCACCCCAATTTGTTTGCAGAATAGATTATTTGGAATTACTTATCTGGAATAGCATATACTAGAATAAGAGGTGCTTAACTTTGATAGTTTTATGGGACCCACTGGCAGAATAGAAAGGATAAGTAATTCTTAGGTCTATGGTTGAATTGCTTATTCTCCTTATTCTAGTATAAGCAATTCTAACGCAGTATAAGCCATTCCGCCCATCAAACTAGAATTAATCTTATTCTAAGAATAAGAGACCTTATTCTTCTCTTATTCTCCAATCAAAGTGGCGCTCGAAAGGATCCGGTTAAAAGTTCTTACATAGAAGAAGCACTCGAGCACCTGGGAGGAGAGAAGATGAGAAGACAAAAGGTGAAGTGGGTGTAATGGCATTTTTAAAAGGGTAATTTGCATAAATATCTCTCAAAAACAGCATAACTGCATGTATACCCCTCATTCTCACATATTATCATCAATACCTCTGCAATCTTCAAAATATTACATTTTATATCCCCCAATCTAATGATTTGGCATCAATACCCTTAAATTCACTAATATTTTGCATATATACCCATCAATATATTAAAATGTTGCATTTTGTACCCTAATACCTCCAACGATGTCATAATTTATGCAAACTTTTTAACATATTTCGTTGAAATTAACCTAAGTTTGACAGGAGGGGCATAAATACAACATTTTGAAGATTACAGGGGCATTGAGGATAATATGTGAGAATGAGGGGTATACATGCAGTTACGTTGTTTTTGAGGGATATTTATGCAAATAACCCTTTTTAAAAAGGTGGACAAACGTGGATTTTTCTTTCATGAAGAAAAGGAAGATCAACGCGTAGTATGGAATAGAATCGCTGGGACATGGAAACAGTCATGTAAACAAACACAAGGAATGTGTGCATGCATGATCTCTTCTCATCAAGGGACTGACACATATGGATGAACAAGTTTCTAACATATTCCGTAAGCGTGTCCGTATAGTATTGTGTAGGCGATGCCAGGGCAACAAATGGGCTTTAAAAGTCTAAACGAGCAAGGCCCAAATATGACCAAGTTAACCTCATTATTCAAATTTGGGTCTTATCGGGGCCCATCAAGATTGCCGGACGGTAGCGAAGAATATGCGTGTCCTCACAAAGCATCTCCAGCTGGTCCTCCGGAAGCGTCACCATGGCCACCCTGCTCAGCGAGCCCTCGTAGCCCCGTGAAGAAGGAAGTATCAAGATGTGTCCTTCCCCCATCACGGGCTCCAAGTAATAGGAGACGTGGATGGGCCGCAGGCCCGGTTCGAACGCAGCCACATATGGGCGCAGGCCCTCCCAGTTGGCACAGATAAGCCGCGGCCCGCACCACATCTGTGGTGGCCCAGTTGTTTCGCTGTGGGCCTCTAACCACTCCACCAAAGCCATGACACCATCGTTGTCCAACAAGTCCATCGCATTCACTATGGCTTTCACAGCCGTGTCCAGCCTCCCCTCTTCTATGCCCCTACCTTGGACGCCACTGAAGACCATGGCATTCCCAAAGAAGCTCTTGCTTAGACTCAGGGCCTCCCTTGCGTCGGCGCATATCAACATGTGGACGAGCTCTTCGCTCCTTCCTTTCACTCTGCTGATGGATGCCCAGAAGAGGGCGGCAAGGGCCTGGAAAGGCGTCGGGGCAGTGCCGTCCGCTGCCCCAGAGTCGCCGATGATCGACCGCACCATCTCATTCGAGAAAGCGAATGTTGCTGTGTTGAAGAACCTCTTGGGGTCATTCAAGCTCGCATCCAACTTCTCCATCTCTGTGACAGACTTGTAGTGATGTATCAGCTCGAGGCGCGGCCGGTGATCGCCGGAAGACATGTTGCCCTCTCTTCTGGGAGGTAAAGGGTGGAAGTAGGGCGGGGAGAGCATCTTCCCTAGCAAGCTCATGTCCGCCCATGCCTTCATCAGCATGGTCAAGCAGGTGGCGTCCGCGATCATGTGGCTGCAGCTCATGCCGATCGCCAGCCCACCATCTTCAAACTCCGTCAGCTGCCATTGAAAAAGGAAAAAATACACGTACGGAAAGCGAGGATGGTTAGATCATATCATCCGTTATATAGTCGAAAGAAATCAATTGCAATTGCTATATATGTCATATGATCTTAATCTCCAGCTGGTCATAAGCTCGGAAACAAGCAAGAAGCAATACAAGTTCACCAGAATTAAAGAGGCACTCTCTTTTGAGTGATGTGGGCCAGCATAACTAGCGAGCAAGACGGGCCGGCTAAGAAGGAGTCCGGATCTCCTACGGTCGACGTTGGACCGTAGGGGATCAGTAGTCACTGGGGGAGGGGGGCGAATTTAAAATCCGAAAAATATCATGTATGGGCCCTACTGCATTAAATTCGTCCCCCCTCCCCCAGTGACTACTGATCCCCTACGGTCCAACGTCGACCGTAGGGGATCCGGACTCGCTAAGAAGAGTCCGGATCCCCTACGGTCGACGTTGGACCGTAGGGGATCAGTAGTCAGGCGGGGGGTGTTGGAATTTAAAATCCGAAAAGTATCCTATCTGGACCCCACTGTATTAAATTCGCCCCCCCCCCCCAGTGACTAATGATCCGGACTCGGCTGAAAAAGACTACAGGAGGTCATCCTCTCTCTCTCTCTGATCTCTTCTTACCTGAACGTAGAAGGTGGACCAGAAAGTATCCTATCTGGACCCCACTGTATTAAATTCGCCCCCCCCCCCTCCCCCAGTGACTACTGATCCGGACTCGGCTGAAAAAGACTACAGGAGATCATCCTCTCTCTCTCTGATCTCTTCTTACTTGAACGTAGAAGGTGGACCAGAAAGTATCCTATCTGGACCCCACTGTATTAAATTCGCCCCCCCCCCCCTCCTCCCCCAGTGACTACTGATCCGGACTCGACTGAAAAAGACTACAGGAGGTCATCCTCTCTCTCTCTCTGATCTCTTCTTACCTGAACGTAGAAGGTGGACCAGAAAGTATCCTATCTGGACCCCACTGTATTAAATTGCCCCCCCCCCCCCCTTCCCCCAGTGACTACTGATCCGGATTCGGCTGAAAAAGACTACAGGAGGTCATCCTCTCTCTCTCTCTGATCTCTTCTTACCTGAACGTAGAAGGTGGACCAGAAATACGTGCGTTCGTACATGTCCTCCCAGAATATGAGCTTCCTCTCCCGCTCCCTATCGACCTTGTGCAGCCACTCCTGGACGCTCCCCTTCGCCCTCGCCTCCACCATCCTCACCCCGGCGTCGTTGCACTTGACCACCCAGTGCCCCTCCGCCGCCCGCTGCAGCCTCCCCGTGGCCGCCGGATAGCTGCTGAGCACCTCGGACAGCGCCTCCCTCAGCCTGACCGCCGAGGGGAACCGGGGGTAGTAGAAGACGGCGCGGACGCTGTTGCGCTCCATGGCGCGGTCGAGGGACGAGAGCTGGTGGAACGTCCCCGGCTGCGCCGCCAGGGTGCTGACGGCCGTCCGTTTACACATGTAGACGATCTCGGTCTCCATGGCGCCTGGCCGGCTTCCTCCTGCGTGCTCTCGATGCTTCTGTCCGATCAATGAGAACAGCGCGATCGCAAGTGTGTTAACAAGACAAGATAATGGAAGGCGCCGGTGAACCTATAATGTAATTAAACACGCATATAGCATGCAGCGGATTAGGAGGAAAGACAGGAAGATTAGGTGTTTGAGGGCGCTACATTGTCTGCAGCGGACGGGAACAAAATCGGCGTGTTCCATATTTCATGGAGGTACGTATATGTCAGGGAAAGCAAAAGCCATCGCCGGGCTTTTGGTGGCGCCGACGTTGGAACAAACTTTCACACGAAAAACCTGGCCAACAGGTGTAGGTAGGTGTGGGGAGCGGTGGGAAGGGTACTGTTAAGCCATGGATTCCATACTTCTTATTCCTCCCACGAGAAGAAGGGTGTGCACGCTTTCCTTGTTCTTGTTTTATAAAAGCCTGGATCGTCCTCACGTCCTTGTGGTACGCGTCACGTCCCCGTGTGCGTTCTCATCGCGACGCTTAATTTATTTCTCCAACTGCTATCGGTTTTCTCTCTGTACGTACAACTACTAACTAGAGTGCGGAAACGGATAAGTGAATTTTTCATTTAAAAAAACTCGACCCAACTCAGTCAATGCTGAGAGTGAAAATTTTCAAATAATTACCTTTTCAAGTCCGGTCAGGTCAGAGTTAAGAGAGGAATTTTTTAAAAAAAAAAATCAAATTATTTTGATTTTTTTTCATTATTGTTGGCCGAGACTCGGTCAATAATTGTACTTAAAAAATCTTTGTTCATGTGGAGGAGGGGACTCTACGGAGGGGGCGATACGACAAGTAGTGACAGGTAACCCGAGCCACCGACGAGAAGGATTCCGGTAAGACGCAGGGATCTGACCATTATATGTGCTTGATAAGGTTATGGAAGATGACCGACTTCCCCGTGAAGTAAGGGGAAAAAAATATATATTGATGTTAGTTTTACTCTCTTAAGATATTTTATTAGAGTATTTCTTCCATAGTCATATTGGTTTTTTTAGCATGATTTGTTAACCCAATATGATTCGTTAAAGTGATTTTGCAGTTTACAAGTCTATTGAGCCGGTCCAGTCTTTACGAGTTTGTTTTTGAGTCATTTTTATGAGTCAGACTCATATTTGAGTAAATCCTAAATCATCCGAATGCCAACCTTGCTTTTTTAGTATTCCAAGATAATCATAAAAATAAATTAATTTCTTATAATAAATTTACATGGGTGGTCGAAATATGCGGAGGGTGTTACAGAAGTATCTCTAATGGAATATATGTAGCCATTCCCAATAAAATCGTGCTCTTCTTTTGAAATGGCATGACTTGAGCGTTGGTCAAAGGATGCCTTTTTTTATTAGAACAGCCTCACATCATTTGGGTGCAGAGCCCTCTCTTTATTATAATTTTTTGACGGATACTATTTTATCACACCTTTACCAACCTGATTATTAGACTCATTGAGAATCGTTTGATATCTGGATTAAATGGTTGTCATTAAAGTTAATTTTTACGTAATTTCTTATGCAACTAATATAATTAATGAGAATTCTCTGAATTAAACAACTCTCCATCAGTATGGTAAAGAAGGCAGTAAAAAGTGTGGTACAGTAGTATTCTTCACCTGTGCTATGCATGAGAAGACCCCTGGGAAGTTGGAACAGTCTCCTGTTGCCTGGAGTGACATTATGATGCCGGAAAAAAAAAAAACCGAAAACAAAGGGGACTCTTTATCTCAGGATTTGAGTTGGATATTCTAATAATTCTTTTGTTTATAGGAGAGGTGAGACTGGTAATAGGGATTAAGGCCACATTTAGCAGAACATTTAATTTGAATCCTTACTTCATGCCATAGCGTCGAACATCGGACACTTGACACCTCAAAGAAAAGCATAATACTTGCTGCAATACGCAATTTTTTTATTTTGTTAAAAATCCACGTGGAAAGAGAGAATCCTAAGTGTCGATCCACACCGTACCATCCGTCTGTTAAAAAATTAAAAGAAATACCATCTGATCAAAGAGTGTAGAAAAAAAGGAAAAAGAAAAAAACACAACACAGACTGCAGCAGCCGAGCGATCAGAGCTGATCTGCCGGCTGCCGGCATTGCACCAAGTATTACTCGAGAGAAAAAGCAGCCCCGGCATTTCTTGCTAACAAAGCAACACACCTACACAACTCTTCATCATCGAACCTAATAAATGAACAACTCAAGCAGCAGCAGCAGTGTGGCTACATGTTATGACAAACCAGCTTTTACTGACAACAAATAGAACATCAAATTATCAAAATTTAATACCTTGCGGCTGTCGTGCTATTTCTGTCCGATAGCGCAAGGTTTGCATGGTGAGAATAACTGTCACGAAGAGAAAATCTACTGAGCATGTGGAGTGGACGTCTCGGATGAACTATCTGCAGCAGCATCCAGTCTCCCGGCCGTCCCATCTGATAGGTTGTCATTTGGTAGAGCAGGGCCATCACTTGTCTCTTCTGATTCTTCCTTCCCCACTGTGCTATCGCTAGGCTCTGGTGATGTCACAACCTCCGGTTTCTTTGCTGCTACTTTCAAAACCTTTTCCCGGTGAAGCTCTTCCTTTGCCAAAGGAGAGAACTGGGAGTCTAAAGACCTTGCCGCTGCTAGCCACGTGAGAACGATCACCAGCAGAATTCCTCCAAGGTATGGAGTTGAATTTGCAAGGGATCCAAATGTCAGAATCATGAATTGCTGGATCAAGGCACCTCCGGACTTCCCCAAGGGATTGCAGACAACATCGATGGCGGCTTTCCCTTTAACCTACAAGTAACAACATATTGAGAACCATCAGGCAGATGATGCATTCATCCAAGAATTAAGACTCAAATTCACTATGTGTTGCAATTGACATTCTCAAAGTTACATCGTGTACTAACAATTGTGTGTTTAAAAATAACATTTACAAGTATTATGACAAGCTGAATAGATGGAAAAATAGTTTTGGTAATGTAACCAGAAGGTTCATGATTGTAATGCATGCACAAAATTAACCCAAGCACCCGGAAAATGACAAATTCAACTATATGCATCAGAAGTTAATCCTAAACTGCATAACCTTCGACAGTGAAAGCTATTTACATATTCATTATTCATACACAAAGAAACACGCCCTTGATTGCAGAATGTGGTGTACAGCAACTAATACAAAATGAAAAACATGAAAACCAAGCAAATTTTTCATCAAAGGGTACATGTCTACCAACCTTTGTCTCTTCATCTAGCGGAATATACGCCATCTCTTTGCAAGGGTCAAATAGGCTGTACTTCGCACTTTTACTGAAGATGTTCTGCAAGGCACCCACATAAACAGCGGCCAGCAGTGGAGTCATCCCAAAACTCCCAAGCAAGGGTGTCAATGGTTCACCAAACAGTATCAATGAGAAAAACCCAACTCCTGTTAGGAGCAACACGGTGGGGGTAATCATTGCTGCAACCCCCCATCCATATTTGCTGAGAATCACTCTGCTCAGCAGCATCATTATGAAAGTTGCAATACCAGTGGCAGTGGAGAAATCGCCCATGAAAGAAGAGTACTCATTTGGGCTGGGGAACTGCCAGTTGTGAGGTGGAAATCAGGCTTACAGAACGCTCATTTTTTCAAAACTGCAAGAAGGCATACAAAGTCAGAGCACTAAGAGTGATACCTGGGCTTTGAGTTTTGATTTCCATGTGACTTCAACAAGATTGATGCTAATACCATATGCAACAACCAAAGTTGCAAGATCCCTCACATATCTTGACGAAATCAAAAATTTCATGCTCTCTTTCATTCCGAGCTTGGGTTTCTCCTGCAAGGAGACACACACACTTAGTACCAGAAAAGTAAACAGAAGAAGACGCATGATCAACTATCAAATGCCTACCTTCTTCTTTTTACGATCTGATTTGGGAAGAGAGGGGTCATTCAAAACAAAGGTATTTACACTCCAGTAAATTCCACAGATTACAAGACCCAGAAGAACAACAATGCTCATCATTCCCTTGAGGGATATTGCCCAGCCATCAACTCCTGGACCTAAATTCTTGCGTAAGTTGGAGAAATACTTGACAGTGCGTCCAGAGAAGATAAGTGCAATATTTGCTCCTAGGCCAAACAAAGGGTAGAACTGTTTTGCTTCATCGACAGTGGTGATCTGCGGGAAAAGAAAGACATCAGAACCAAGCTGAACACTAGAAAAGTGCTAATTTTTTTTAAACGGAAAACCTAGATAACAATAACTTCTAAATAGTAAAAGCAACAGGGAAAAACAAATAATATCCAACTATAATCTACGAATTGTCTTCATAGACCCCTCTGCTAGATGTCATGACATCAGGCAATATCATCCATACCATGTCCTGTTCCATTACCCTACTCCATTCATAGTTCTTATGTTGCTAGCAGAGCTTCAAGATAAATATTCATAGCCAAACTTTGCAATGCTAGTGTCTTAGCTCAGGCATATTAAAGCTCTAATTAGCTCCACTTGAGTACCTCCAAGTTTGAGGAGCTCATTAGTAAAATTATGATGTGTGCAGCTCATTAGTTTATTAATGTTCAACTGCTTTGTAAATAATTTCAATGGTATTACAGAAAAAAAAAAAAAAGGGAAACTTTGTGTTCTTTGAAGAACACTGTCAAAGAAGAGAAAGGGTCTGTTCAACCAACCAACAGCCGTCCAGATTTTATACTCTGCTAAAGATGTTAAGACCCAATGTACCACCATCTCTTCCTTTGCTAAACTAGAGTATTAAAGGATTTCACAAACAGTTCATACATTGGGATTACCATGTGGCGCATGACCTACTTTATTAACAGATTCAGATAAATGCTCTTATGAACGGAAAGTCATTAAGGATATGAATTTGATATTAAGGTGTTGAAACAGAATTTTTCTGAGAAAGAAAAAAGAACAAAAGAAAGAGAGGACAGACAGAAAAGAAGCAGGAAAAGAAAGAAGAGGAAGGCCACCCCCCCCCCCCCCACCCGGTCCTGTATTGGACCCCCACCGGGGGGGGTGGTCAAAAAAGGAAAACAAAAAAAAGGGGGGGTCCCATCGGTGGCACCCACCCGGTGCCCCCCCCCCCACCGGTTGCTGATGTGGTGGCACTGGTGGGGGGGGGGCAACGGTTCCATCTCTCTCCAACCCTATTCTTTCTCCCCCCCCCCCCATCTCTATCCTCTCCCATCTCTCTCTCTCAAGACCCCCCACCGGTTGCTGACGTGGCACCGGTGGGGGGGTGCCACCGGTGGTTATACCTAAAGTGGCCCCTCTCTTGGCCTATAAAAGGCCCTCAAGACCTCCAAGCAAGACACGCACTCTAAGCCAAAAAGAAATCAAGGGAGAGGTTCTGCTCCAAAATTTCTGCAGAAAAAAGGAGGAAAAGAAGCTCTTTAGGAGGAATTTGTGCATGGAAAAAAGGAGATAAATATAATTTTATTTTTATGTTATTATTGTAAACTCACATAAGGTAAGATAAAAGTTCCCATGAAAGGAAACACCATTAAGAATATGCTCAATCCTATTTACCATATAAGATCCCCCACAATCTGGTTTTGATCTAGCTCGTTAAGCTATTCCACAACAAGTATGCACAAATTCCTCGATGATTTCATCTCAAGCAGAAAAACCCCCCTCCCGGAACCTCCGTCCTGCTTTTTAGTTTACCTTCTTTCTACTGAAGACTTTGTTGCTTCTTCTAAGGTCATGGACAAGGGATGACCTTTATTAGAATGAATAAAAGACCACATGAATAAGAAGCCATTACTCTGGCTGACGCAGATTGTTCAATGTATGTTAAAAAGATAGGGAAAATTCTAAATGATGTACATCATTATTTAGAAAAAAAAATCCAACAATATAATTTATAGGTTCTTGATTCTCCGGTAGTTAAATGATAACTGAGATCATAGTCTTTCCCTAAAACACAATACTGTGAACGAGTTGTGAACACTGTAACCAGTCCCATCTTTATTGTCTGGAACTAGGTTAATAAGGTACATAGCATAATTAGTTAGCAAATTCATTTCACTTATAATGCTCAACCCCCCCCCAAGGAATTCTTCCGGATCATTGCTCATCTATGATCTTGGTCAACACAAAATCTACAATAGTAATATACATGAATAATCTTATCTACAATGGGAGCAATCAAGACATCTATAATGATAAATCATAAGTCCCATCATGCTTATCCAGGATGGGTTGAATCTTGTTTGTCTCAAAGATTCCAAGGACATTGTCTGTTGCCGGATGCCACCCCAAAGTTATGCTAATCACATGTTCTAAAACCGACTGGCAACTTTAGGAGCCTAATTCCTAGCAATCCTTGTTAGCAAGAAGTAGACTTTAAAAAAAAAGACAACAAATCGTATAAGGAGTTCATAGGATCAATCTGTAAACATGTAGGCAACAGTAAAAATAATAAACATATAAGCTACCATAAGAACAAAAGACAACATGTACCACTAAAAGTGATTGGGGTCCTTATCACTTAGCATGTCATTACTTTTTTTTGAAACCATATCATAATCAATGATTGGGGGATCAATGGCACTGGAAGCAGAGCATGCTTTTTTCCATTTTCCTTGTGTATGTGTAGGGAATTGGAGCATGAAAGAAATTTCTACATAATGGAAAATACCATTATTTCCCACATACCTATAGTGTGACACAGCTGATCAAACAACAATCATAAAAAATGAAGCACACAAGAAACTATTCTTTGTCCAAAGAATAAAAAAGACTCACGTATAAAAGCAACTCCCATTTTGCTCCCGTTTTATAATAAGCAAATTAAAGCCATCCTGTAATCAAGGATGAGGAGAGTTTGAATGCAATTACACAAGGTTTCTTTCAAGCCTCTCAATAACATGACGAGTCCAAGAAAAACAAAACCAAAAATTCATGAAGGAATTCAGATGAATGCAAAGCATGTCTACTTGCCTGTACAATACCATAGATTCACACAAGAAGACGGAATGAGAAACTGCATTACAAAGATTCCAATTCAGACACACCTAATCTATGTAAAAGATATGTCTACTTAACAACATTTAACATAAATAAATGTAACCCGTGAAAACAATACATCACATGATGATACCAAAACTTCACGGCTGTTCTAATCTAGAAGTGGTTTAGACTATACTCAACTCAACTCAACGAAGCCTTAATCCCAAATAATTGGGGTTGGCTATATGGATTCTCTGTTTCCACTCTAGACGATTTTAAGCTACCTCTTCTGAAAGATTTAAAGCTTCCAAATCATATGTGGAAAACACTCATCTTGGAGACATGTTGTCCCTTCATCGCCCAGCACTCGCTACCATATAGCATTGCAGGTCTTATCGTCGTACGGTAGAATTTTCCTTTAAGCTTCGTTGGGATCTTGCGATCACACAAGACTCCCGTGGCAAGTCTCCACTTCAACCATCCTACTTTAATCTTATGGCTAACATCCTCATCACACCCTCCGTCTTCTTGGAGGATCGAACCAAGCTATTTGAAATTGGTGCTTTGGGGTATTGCCATCTCATCCAAGTTAACTCCCTCATTTTCACCTCTTCGACCTTCACTAAACTTACAATGCATGTATTTTGTCTTAGTTCTACTTAACTTGAAACCTTTAGACTCTAAGGTGCTCCTCCAAAGCTCTAGTTTTCTATTAACTCCCTATTGCGTCTCATCTATCATCATCCGCAAACAATATATACCACGGAATGTCCTCTTGTATATCTTTTGTTAAATCATCCATAACTAATGCGAAAAGGTAAGGACTTATTGTTGATTCTTGATGCACTCCAACAAAAATAGGAAAATCTCTTGTTTCCCCTTCGACCGTGCGGACACTAGTAGTTGCTCCTTCATACATGTTTTTTAATACTTGTATATATCTAGTAGATACTCTCTTGCGCTCCAACACCCACCATAAGACATCTCTTGGAACTCTATCATAAGCCTTCTCCAAATCGATGAACACCATATGCAGATCTTTCTTCAAATCTCTATATTTCTCTATCAAGCTCCTGGTTCAGACTATACAACTGAAAAATAAAAAATTTAAAAATATTTTATCAATTTATTAAATATTAACCAAATTTCTAATGCTAATTAGGCATACAAAGTTGAGATTCTTATACAACCATTTGGCAAACTCTTGATAATCCCCATTTAGTCATCTCTCTTTCACATATCATGATCAGACCAACTTGCCATCACATGCCTAAAAGCTAACACAAGCCTTTTACTTAAGTGTTTGTGAATGATATGACCATAGGACTACCAATGTCTCATTATGAGTATACTTGATGGTTGATAAAGCATATCTTGTACTATGGAAGAGAAACAACCACACATGTTGTAGGCAGAGAGAGAGAGAGAGAGAGCAACTTGTAGCACAACCAAAAGGCAAATTTTCATCAGTTTAAAGTAATACGTCATGTTAGAAGACACAACCATATGTGCCAAAGAAGTTTATAGGATTGTTGACAAAGGGAAGAGGTATATGGGCCCAATTTACAATGTAAATGATGGAAAATAACTCCAAGGGGAACACTCCATCTAAAAAAAAAAAAGTTAAAACCATGAAAGGAGTTCGAAGAATTGGTACCGCCCAATAACTATCAATAGTAACAACCACATTAACACCAAGACAGTCACCACAACACCATGGAGCTAAAGTTTGCTTTTGTCTTATTAGCATCATGTATAAAGGTGCAATTTGATAGACAATAAGACGAGCACTAGTCCAGTGTCATAAGATCTGAAATCTGAAGCTAAGCACATAAATGCATCTGAAGTGCTAGAGCATCAGGCAAGATTCTTAATGTCCTGGAATGTTTAGAACATTAGTGATTGTTGTCATCATCCACCCACAATTCCTAAGTGCAATCAAGCACAAATCGCTAGCCCAACTGACAAGAATACCAATGCATGATAAAAAGACGAGAAATTGAGAAGCAGATAATTATTCATGTTATATAAATGGGATACGAGAACAATGCCTTCAAAGGTAACAAAAGCTTTTCATACTGAATGCAGCATTATAGAGATACTAGAATGCTCAACAAGAAAAGAAAAAAGGGACCAGGTCTGTAGAACCAAAAGCATAACTAGCGAACAAAATGGTGGCTCTAGTGCAAGAAGTAAATTGAATCGTTCAAACTAATGAGATCAAAGAGGAGAAGAAAACACATGCGCTCATCTCCCTTGTTAGAAAAAGGGAATGCTTCACATCACAATACACTATGTCCGAATGCTTTATACACAAAGCAAAATGTACAGAACAAGCCATACCCATGAACTCAGAATCAGCTTCAGAGCCATTTTCAGACTCTATACCGATATATTAGTATAAGATTACAGTAGATATGATATTATTGATAAACATTATAAAGAGGAATCTAGAAATAATTGCGTATCAAATTCATACTCGGGAACTAGACCCAAAAATATGAAACTAAAAGTACAATCAAAGCCATGTTGCAGATTAACAATGAACATGAAGATAATCGAATCTTCTGTCACGACAGGTTTGAGTACTTGCAGAATGGCACCATAACAACATAATACAAGCATGGAATCGGCGCGTCAAACACTAGCACGAAAAGGTACAAAGGGAGGTAAAGAGACGATCAATAGCGCATGCAAGTGGAGAGGGACAAGAAAATTTTTATAGTAAAGGAATCAAATTTAAAGCCAGAGATCATAAACCATGACTAGCAAATCATACATATCAGAAGGATATACTACAAGGAACTTATCCAACCAGAACTTGAAATATAGAAGCAGAGCTAATAGAATAGCCAAGCAAGCTGAGCACAAGTCACCTGATTGGCGAAGCCCCAGAAGAGGACTGATATAACGACGCTGCCCCATAGCTCGGCCATGACATAGAAGAGGCAGAAACTCCAAATCCTCAGGATCGCCACAGGACCGAGGAACCTCGGCCCTAGCACGGCCAGGAGCTTATCGGCGAGGGCGGTGGGGTGGATGGCGTTGCTGAGCGGGTACATGAGGAAGCCGAACGCCCCAAAGAAGGCGATGAAGGGGAAGATGATGGTGTAGAAGAGGGCATCCCTGGAGAGTACGTTGGACAACCTGGTGTAGAGGAGCATGAACCCGATGGCCATGGGCAAGTTCACCCACGTCTTGAGGAAGGGGATGATCTCGGCGCTGCTGCCCTTGGCGGTCACCACCAGCACGTCCTTGGTGTCCCTCAGGATCGTGTAATTGAACAGGATGCAGAAGAACATGAGCCCCAAAGGTACGATCTTTTTGAGCGTCGCCACGTCCACGCCCAGGAACTTCTTGGGCTCCGCGACACCGCCGCCATCGCCGGCCGGCGACGGGACAGCGACGGCCCCCGCTCCGCACGGCCGCGGGTGGCGGTGGCCGGTCCCGTCGCCGCCCTCCTTCCGCTCCCTCCGGCGGAACCCATCTCTTATGTAGCCGTCGCCGAGCGAAAGGAGCCGCCTTTCCGCCGGAACCGGGCTGGAAAACAGAGAATTGCGCTGTTTCTCCAAGAACGCATGAGAAGCCTGCGCCGAGCGGTGAGCGCGCAGGGCGGGGGTGGGGAACCCACCTGCCGGGCGCGAGGTAAGGCGGGTTCCGAGGCCATGGAGTGGGTGGAAGCGGAGGAGGGATTGGGGAACTCGCCTGGTGGTAGCGGGCGCGGCGGCACTCCGGGTGGAGGGGAGGGAAAGGAGGCCTCCAGTGCGGACGGCGGCTTCCATGTTGCGATAAGGCCCCCCTAGGACTTGCCTATCCCCGGATGGGAAGGTTGTGAGGGGAAGAGAGAGAGATGGGGAGGCGAGGCCGCCGTGCCGAGGGGATAACGCGGGTTTATATACTGGCCCCGAGGATTTTTGGACAAGAACAAAAAGCGCCGCCGTCAACGGGGTTTAGGTGTGTGTGATACTTTCCGCGCCCGCCCGGATCTCATGCTTCACTCCTTACTTAGGGTTGCCATGACGTGGCGGTACAAGAGTCGTCAGCGGGGTCAGTATCGAATCGGGCAGCGTGAGAATATCCTCTCGTTGGATCTTCTTTTTGATCAATGAGATGTTTAACCTACAATAAAAATCTGTCGTATGATATTTTTGATGTTGAGGCTTCAAATTTTTATATTCATCGAACATGTAGCGTAAACTTGTACGAAATAATCTTTGATTTCGGAAAGGTTAATAAGATTACGAAACAAGATTTTATCAAACAAATGAAATGCGCAATCTTGATGACCAAAAAATGAACGTTAGGCTTGGGAGAGTTTGATTATGAATATGAAAACTTGTGGGGCAGGGGTGTAAAAATCCTGTTCCTCTTTTTTCCGATTTCAATGCTGCCGTTGCTCGGTGTACAACAATATTCTTTTATATAGTGGCTCAGTTAGTTGAATAAGTACACATCACAGGAAAATGGAGTAGTATTGCGAACAAAATAAATATTATGTTTCTTTTCAAATATCAACAATTCTATCTAATTAAGTGATGACATTAGACTTAAGTTGATCTTTAGAAAATAATTGTACGGACTAAAAGAAATATATTTCTCTGCAATACACTTTAACCTAATAATGGGAGGAGTTCTTAGACTCTCCATCAGGGAGGGAACTCAACCCGAGTATTGATTGTTGCAGATTCCAGTTGCTCGTGAATCCACCGCTACGATTAAACTACTGTAACGCGGATCACCTGCCCTAGGTGGGACCTCCTCCTACCGATTCGCAGACAAGGCACCGAGGCCGTTGGTTTATTCACAAATAAATGGGCCATGCCAGCCGCTGGATCCTTTGCGGTGGAACCCATTTTACCCATGTTTGATGAGGCGGGTGAGCCTGCACCATTCCTATTTTTCTTTACTTTATTAAGTCATCATTAATTCCAAACTTTATACTTTCTTTAATTAAATTTTTAAACCTAAAATGACCCCCCAAATGCGGCGAGACCCACCATTGAGCCAAGCCTCGAGACAGGCATAATGATGAATTAATGAAATAGAGTGGGAACCTTCCCCTTTGGCCATGCCCATCATGCTGTTTTGAAACGGCAAGGCAACGCCGTACTTGACCAACGTGGGGATTGTTTTCTCTCTTTTGGTTTGGCCGGTGGCTGCAACCCCGTTGGGTTGCGTTGAACAGAAAATATGCCACATGGTAAGTAGCGTAGCGTGAGATCTATGTGGCCTCGGAACCGTCTCACTCATAATTGAAATATTAAGAGGTACAATATTCAATCAAGAATAAGGTAAGCAAGCATTGTTTATTCACCCAAAAAAAGGAAAAAAGAAAAAGAAAAACAAGTGGTCGAATTTTTTTTCTTTTGTTCAGACTAATTTTGTCAAGCGATGGCAAAATAAGCTGGGCAAGATCAAATGCTTATCTAACTGTCAAATAACTTAGAATGTTCCTTTGGGGCAGAAAATAATCTTGTGTTTAGCTCAATTTTTAATATCACAGATTTCAATCTAGTTACTTTGAGACAATCGTGTTATGTCTGGAAAGTCATGTGGTACCGCTTATTATTACTTAACTTTTGACTTGCAATCATAACATAGAGCTTCCTAAATTAAGATAAAAATTGACATCGTAGGGAGAATTTGATTTGTATTATCTAAAATTGATTAGAACCACACTCCATATTTTTCTTCTTCAAAATAGAAATGAAATTGCTTTTCAAGTAAAAGTTGCATCACCAAACATACTTGAGGATGCAAAAAACATACCCATCGGGCCAAACGATGGCTCTGTCATCATCCTGTGAGAAGAGTTTGTCTCTTTATCTTTATCTTCGTGTATTCTTATCTTTTAAAATTATCAAAAATAGATAGATAAAAGTGAAATTGTTAGATAATATTACGTGTGAATATAAATTTCCTCCTACGTTACTTGTGAGTTATAGGAGAGGAAAAAAAGACCAACTTCAAGAACACAAGTACAAACCTTTCCGATTAGTCTCTATAATTTCTAGCCAAAAAATATGTGACATGTAAAAACGAGTTTTGTAAACAAGTAAGTAAGGAAGGAAGGTCATAATAAAGGTGTGAAAAATGGGAATGCAATAATGTGGGTATATGATTGAGATTATATATATTTGTATGTGAAAAATAAGAGTTGTAAATAATATATTATCAAGAGCTATGATTAGAGAGAGAAAAGTGAATAGACAATCGAACAATCGGACTCGAAAAAAAATGTGTCCTTACTAAAAACTATTTAGATATAGACAATTTTCTTATCTTTTAAGTTGTACCCTTCTATAATTTGTTGCGTCTAACTTCTAAGCTTCGAATGGATAAAAGAATGTTAAGGCATTATTGTTTACATCTTCAGACACGCCTTTAGTTTTCCAAGGCTGTCAAGTTAATTCAGAGGGAAATATGTGTTTTTGGCGCACAAAGCCCAAAACTGTAAAGAATGTCAAATGTTCTCTTCTATATGGATGTACAAGCCAAACTATAGTTAAAGCTACACTTTGGTAATACATTTCATATTTAAAACAACAGATGGCAAAATAATATATTGACTATACATAGAAACTTCTTTTTAATAGCACTTATGTAGCATCGCATTTACAGATATGTGTGCAAAATCAAGCAAGTAAACCGTTTATTTGAACCAGACAGCCAAAAAAATGTCTTCCATAGGTATATAATAGTTTTAATAATAAGTAATAACTTAATGATAAAAATATTAAGTAATAGGACAGAAACATAAATGTTTATTCATAGTTTTTACTTAATATGGATATATGTATATAGAGGAGTGCTGTGGTGTGATTTTGGCATGTGTGTGGCCAAAAGACACGCTATGTTTCGGCTTCCTTTCCATATTGAAAAAAATAAAAAATTGTTAGAAAATTTTGAATGTGTAATTACCCTTCTAGGATAATTTTCATTCTTTGGAACTTAATTTCACGTTGCAACGTATCCAAATTGATTGGAGCCGACTAATCTTGTGCGAGTAAGTTGCCGATGAATATTAAAATCTCAAGGGATGAGAACAATCTTAAGATAATCTAACTATTTTTTTTATTTTTAATCTTTTTTATAATTTTTTAAAATCAGAATTTGCAAGTACTCGATGAATGGCTAAAATTGAGTTTTATGATCGTGATTTGCTACCACTCTCCTCATAGTGGAAAAAAAGTAAAATTCATAATAATTTTTAAATTATTCAATTACTTCCTTTAGGATTATATCTATCCCTTGAAATTTTATTTTCATCGTCTGATCAAATTCGATCGTGAAACTTAATCGTAGTCATCCATCGAGTACTTGCAAATATGATATTTAAAAAAAATATGAAAAAATATTCAAAAAATAAAAAATTGGTCATATTGTTTTTAGGGTTGTTCCCATCTTATGAGATTTTAGTACTCATCACCAACTTCCTCGCATCCGATTAGACGGCTATAATCAAACCGCTTATGATCCAAGGGTGAAATTTAAGCTTCAAGGAGCAAGAAGTACTTGGTGGGGGATAGGATAATTGAATACTTACAATTTTATGATAATTTGTATTTTCTTCAACTTGAAGATAGAGTTGAAATGCACAATGCTGTTTGCCATACACATGCTAAAACTACACCACAACTCCCTAGAGAGAGAGAGAGAGAGAGAGAAATGTTGTGGTGTGGTTTAATACAGTGCATACGGTTTGGCCGCATGCACCATTTTGACCACTCTCCTTATATTGAAAAAAATAAAATTTTAAATATTCAATTATCTCCTTAGGATTGTTTCCATTTATTGGATCTTTATTTTCACGTTTGATCGAATATGATCGTGAAATTTAATCGTGACTGTCCATCAAGTACTTGCAAATTCGATTTTCAAATAATTATGTATAAAAAAAAATCAAAAAATAAAAAATTAGTCACATTGCCTTTAAGGTTGTTCATGTCCCTTGGGGTTTTAGTATTTATCACTACTTCTTTGCATCCGATTGAACAGCTACAATCAATCATGTTATGATCCAACAATAAAATTTAAACTTTAAGGAGTAAAAATCACCTTGGGGGAGGGGTAATTGAATATTAAGAATTTTATAATAATTTTTATTTTTTTTTCAACTTGGGATAAGACTAAAATGCAGTGTATAGGTTGGCTACACATATTCTAAAATTTCCTCATAGTATATATAACAGTAGGATCAATACACCCCTGAGCGCATCTAAGTTAGTGTGCCACCACTCAAAAAATTCCACACTTTTCCCGTTAAAAAAATATTTTTTTATAAAATTTTAAATATTAAAATAGACCCCTTAATGTTGATCCTATCTCTAGAGCCTTAATTTTCACAATTAGATTTTGACCATCAATCGAAGCCATCCCATCGAGTAGATATAAAAAGTAAATGTCTAAAAATATTGAAAAATAATAAAAAGAAATAAAAATCATCAAATTTGCCTTTAGGTTTGATCTCATCTCATGAGATTTTGATTTTAATCTCCAAATAATGACAGATTTAATTGGATGTCTACAGTTAAGTTTTTTGATCCAATGGTGAAAATTAAATATCAATAGGTGGAAAACATACTAGAAGGGTGGTATTTGAATATTTTGAAATTTTTTGTGATTATAATATTATTTTTAAAATTCGGAGCGTGAGTTTTTAGGGGGCGCATCTAACTTAAAAAATAAAAATAAAAATTATCAAAAGAATTTAAAATATTCGAATACCGCTCTATATGGTGTTTTTCAGCTCTTATCGTCATTGAATCGAAAAACTTAACCGTAGCCATCCAATCAAGTCCGTTGTTGTTGGGAGATCAAAAGTACTAACGAATTTTATTTTATTTTCTTATTTTTTAGTATTTTTATATTTTTATTTTTTATACTTACTTGATTTGATGGCTCCAGTTAATTGTCAAGATTGAATCTCGGAGATGAGATCAATTATAAGAGACTTATTTTGATATTTAAGATTTTATAATAATAAAAAATTGTTACGTTCTTGATCCTAATTTAGTTATTTGGACTTACTTCATATTCAAACTACGTAATTACGGAATCAATTAGTATACAAATCGTATATAAATGATGAGAAACAAATAACTAAATAATATAGAATGCAGATTATCATCAAGTATCCAAATTAAATTTTTATTGTCAATATGATAATTCCATAAATTTCATCATCGATACCACCAACTCACTAAAAAAGTAAAAAAAAAAACATATTTCACCCAAAACCCTACTGCATCAATCTACCAAATAGAAAATCAAATTGAGACTAGATAACCTCATTAAGTGATATGAATCAGAAATCTCAAGGCAAGTCTTTCTCTTGCCCTAACTTTTCTTCTTAGACTCTGAAAATGTTAATATATTTTTTTAATACAATCACTCAATAGGCAAATTAACTCAACAAATGCTAACAATATAGTAGTTAAAAAGTGACGATAACTAATCAAATATGATTTACAGTTCTATATATATCTCAAAAGCATGATTAAATATAAATTGACCAAATCAGATGTGCTTTCTAATAACTATGTACAGATCAACTAATAGATAGTATATATAGCATAATCAGATTCATATCAAACATATCAAATTATACTGGTTATGATCGAAACGTATCATATATCTAAGAAAACATATCAAATTGTGAGGGCATTACGTATCGTCGTTGCCTAAGTATATCACAGGTCAAATAACAAATGTCATGGGATAGTAACTTATCAAATCATATTCATATCGTGGACCATATGGTGAAAGACAAATTCATATGATTTCATTAGATACTAAGCATAATTGATATAGATCTCAAATGAATAAACTAAAGTCAATGAACATTACTAAGTAAAGATTTTTAGATTTATGTGTCAATCAAATATATTAAATCAAATTATAACAGACATGCACCTTAACCACACTATAAGGAGTCAAACAAAATAAATACCTGAGTATCTAGGTAAATGACGCAGAGGTTTTGGTTACTGCACATAATCGGGAAGTCTAAGTACTACCCAACTCCAAATTGTCAAAACGTTACGAATCACCGTCTCTTAATTTAGTCGGTCGAAAATTAAGATTCCATCAATTTACCTTCGGATTCCAAACAAAATATCATATCCAATATAAATGCTTATAATAGAACCAGCCAAAAATCTCTTTAAGATGACAATGTCTAAGTAAAGTCAAATAAGTATGACACAATCAGATAACAAAGATCAAATGATGACAAAAGATGAACATAGATCTGATATTTAAATTATCAAAGCGTTATATATAAGTATAAATCAAAATATATATTTTTATATACAAAATAGTCACTTAAAGAGTCAATATGGTTATATAGATGTAAAATATGAACTCTAACAAGTTATTGGATAGAAAAATAAGCTACTGGAATTCTCTCATATTATCAGACCATTAAATATAATTTTTGAGCATTAAACCTAATTTTTAGAATTTAAAATTTAATAATTAGATCCGAAAATAGCAAACATATTCAAAAAATAGTCAAACTAGGCAAATATGTCAAATAGGCCAAATGAAATATTTTTACAAAGTTTCATACAATTTAGATGTCAAATAAGTGATTTAGAGTATCAAGTAGCATATGAAGAATTTAAGTAAATTTTAGTGAAAGAAATAAATGTCAAAATAATGATAAATAAAACTTTAAAGTTTATAAAATTTCATAAACATGTAAAATTCATCAAGACAAAGTTGTAGTCAAAATTTCAAGCCATCTAAACAAGCATTCGTAGAGTTGTGGCTTATCAAAGTTCACTAAAAATCTCTAACTGTCATATGTTAGAGAATTCTAAATCACGGCGAGGTAGGCAGACGTCTTTTAGAGGCTAAATCACATCCCTCTAGATAGACGCCTTTTAGAACGATTTCAAAACTTAATAAAATGGAGTTTTAAGTACATAAACCATGGATTTAATGGAAATATAAGATCATAAGTTGATAGAATATGCTTCTATAAATCTTAATTGACCACTTTTGAAAATAAAAATATTTATTCTTATTTTATACAAATTATTCACTTGATGGATTATCATCACTTACTTTAAAGAAGAACAAGTCAATCCCTCTCTCGATGATCTTTAAGCTTCTATGCCAACTTAGCCATGAACTCATCCTTGTTATGACTTCTTCCCATGTCCTCTAACCTCAAAAAAACATGAAACACTCCCTTAGAATCAAACCTCAAAAAGATTCACTATGAATTCATTTTAATTCTTTCAAGAACACTATATTTACTTATTCTAAACTTGAGACTGCGTGCAAGAGTGCTTATGCACAACTCCGAGAGACTATTATCGGCCTTTGCCTTCCTAATACTGTCCAAACTAACCCCCATTCGTAATAGAGTCGGACTCTAATATGAGAAGACTTAATCAACAAGTAACGAGTATTCCGAATGCAACTAGGAACCCATATTTTTGCATTAATAGGTTTTCTTAACTGAAAATCCCTTAATTCGACTCCTTTAGCATCCGAACGGATAAAAAGTCTTTTTGACAAAGTTATAGATCTTTCTACCTTCTTTTCTGCGATACTCACTATGAAATTTTTAGATTTTTATGTGCAAAGATATCTCACAGTTATTAGGCTGCTGTTACACATTATTTAGAGTCCGAAATTTGACAAAGTGTTTGAAACCAACTAGTTTATTAATTAGAACACTAATAGACTAAATGGCCTCGTTTGACTTAACTAATGTTTTTATCATTCTTAACCCATTATTATATTATTAATTAATTATTAAATATATTTAAATCATTTTAGTCTATTGACAAACATAAATAGACTTAATCAGTTAAATTGACTTAATAAATCAAAGTTCATTGACTAAATGAACTGGGTACAAAGTCCAAGATATAACATTTCTTAACAGAGGAGGATGGATATTTAGGTGGAGGCACATCTAACTTAGATGCGCTCTGAGACACTTGAATCATTTCTCGTGTGTATATATATATATATATATATGTTAATAGTTACTTATTAGCAAGATACTCAGCCGTCGGTTTATTAAACCGTATTAGACAATAAAAAACTCCTGGACAAACAAAAACTCGTTTCAATATGTTATTAATTTGGTTATAATATTTTTATAGATAAATAAGTAAATTTATAGAACCAAACCAAACAAATTACCATAATAAATAGCAGTTAAAAATTACTAGCCATAATACAGGCATTTAACTCAGCGATCGAACGCCGTGCCCCTCACCTGGATTTGCCGTTGCAGAAGCTTGGGAAGAACTATCAGAATCCAAAAAGAGCACAACTTTGGCCGGAGGAGGAAGAAGAAGAACAAGTGCTTCCCCAGGAGTCTCATGCGTTTATGCCATTCCCTTCACGTTTCCACGTCCATCTCCTCCTCAGTCCTTCCCCAGGTTGTGATCTTCCTGCCACTGCCAAAGAAGGGGGTGCCCATGGCTATGATGGCATCGTCTGGTCCTGTGCCTTTTCCTTCTTCGCCGGATCACCCGCTGCCGCCGCCTCCCCCCCAGCTCCTGTCTCCCCTGCAAACCCACCCTCTGATGTCTCTCCTGGACAGCTGCAGGACAATCCACGACTTCAAGTTGGTGCACTCCCAGATGATCCGCACTGGGCTCATCCACGGCCTGGCCGAGCAGAGGCGCATGATCTCCTTCTGTTGCGCCCGGCAGACCGGTGACATGAGGTATGCGCGCCTTCTGTTCGACGAAATTCCTGAACCGGACGTCTTCCTCTGGAACACCATGATTCGGGGTTATTCTGGTTGCGATTCCCCGGACTCCGCCTTATCGGTATACCTGAAGATGCTGCGGAGGGGTGTCAGACCCGATGACCACACGTTCCCCTTCTTGCTCAAGTCCTTTGGTCGTGACGCTGCCTCCGAGCTCGGGAAGGAGCTCCATGCGCATGTGCTCAAGTTTGGGCTGGCGTCGAATGCTTTTGTTCAGAATGCGTTGATTCATGTGTACTGTTTGTGCGGTCAGGTGGGTGATGCCCGTTACCTCTTCGACAAGAGCTTGAAGCAAGATGTTATCATGTGGAACGCTATGATTTCTGGGTATAACAAGAACATGAAATTTGAAGAATCATGTAGACTATTCCGAGATATGAGGAGGGAGAATGTGAACCCCACGTGGGTCACTCTCCTTTCTGTGCTATCAGCTTGCACTAGATTGAAGGACCTACATTTTGGGAGATTGGTTCACCACGAGATCGAAGAGACTCGACTTGTACCCAATCTCACACTTGAGAATGCTCTGCTTAGCATGTATGCTGAATGCGGGGACGTGGATGCTGCCTTTAGGCTGTTTGACAACATGAAGGTTAGGGATGTCATCTCTTGGACAGCCATCGTCAAAGGATTCGCCAATGTCGGGCAAGTCAAACAAGCACGAGCCATTTTTGAACATATGCCACAAAGGGATCTTGTCTCCTGGACCGCTATGATTGATGGGTATGTAAAGATGAACCGATTCAAAGAGGCCCTGGAGATTTTCCGAGAAATGCAAATGTCGGATGTCCGGCCAGATGAATTCACCATTGTCAGCATACTTACTGCTTGTGCACATTTGGGAGCTCTTGAAGTTGGGGAATGGATAAGGCTCTACATAGATAGGAACAAGATTGAAGCCGACGTTTTTGTGGGGAATGCGCTGATTGACATGTACTCAAAATGTGGGGTGATAGATAAAGCTGTCGAGATCTTCAGGAAGATGCATCAGAAAGACAAGTTTACATGGACAGCGATGATTGTCGGCCTTGCCGTGAACGGCCATGGCGAACAAGCACTCGGTCTGTTCTCCAAAATGCTCAGAGCATCAGTGAAGCCTGATGGGGTGACTTACATTGGAGTCCTTCTAGCCTGTGTGCATTCAGGCTTGGTAGATAGGGGAAGACAGTTTTTCTCTAGTATGATCTCCGTCCGCGGGATCATGCCTGACGTCACACATTACGGGTGCATGGTGGATCTGCTGGGCCGAGCTGGGCATCTTCAAGAAGCCCTTGAGACGATCAATAACATGCCCATGAGACCAAATTCCATTGTGTGGGGGGCTCTTCTTGGTGCCTGCAGAGTTCATAGGGATCTGAAAATGGCTGAGATAGCTGCCAAACATATACTAGAGTTGGAACCACACAATGGGGCAGCGTACGTCCTTCTGTCCAATATTTATGCCAAGTGCAACAAATGGGAAGAAGTGAGGAAAGTGAGGAAGGAGATTTTGGATAGGGGAATCAAGAAAACACCAGGTTGTAGTCTGGTAGAGATGGATGGTGTTATCCATGAGTTTGTAGCCGGCGACAGGTCGCATCCAAAAACTGCTGAGATCTATTCCAAGATAGAGGAGATGGGCAAGGAGCTGAAGCTGGCCGGGTATGCACCAGACACATCAGAGGTTTTCTTAGACATAGCTGAGGAGGAGAAGGAGAATGCTATTTACAGACACAGTGAGAAGCTGGCTGTCGCCTTGAGCCTCATCAGCTCAGCCCCAGGAGCAACGATCAGGGTAGTGAAGAACCTGAGAATGTGTTTGGATTGCCACAGCGCAATGAAGTTTGCATCATATGTGTACAGAAGAGAGATAGTCATCAGGGATCGGACACGATTCCACCACTTCCGGGGCGGCTTGTGTTCTTGTAGGGATTACTGGTGATTCTCCAGGCACTGAACGTCTCCAAGTACAGGGAGAAAGTTTTGAAGCAATTCTATGCGCTTTGCAAAAGTTCCTGCCTGACAAAGCCCTTCCTGCATCTCTCCCTGTGAGCGTTTTGCAAGTGCTGGAACACACTTTTTACTTAATGGAACGGGGAAGAAGGGTGATGTGTTACATACAGAAATAGTTCTACGACAAATTAAAACACATTGTTCCACAAATGTGAAGAATGCAGCACTACTGGAGCACAAAATGAAGCTGCACTTGTAGCACAAAAGTTTTCTTCTTATGTGTTACATTGTTCCACAAATGTGAAGAATGCAGCACTACTGGAGCACAAAATGAAGCTGCACTTGTAGCACAAAAGTTTTATTCTTATGTGTTACATACAGAAATAGTTCACAGTGAGTGCGTCTGCCGGGAGTCGAACCCGGGTCTATTGCTTGGAAGGCAATTATCCTAACCGTTGGACTACAAACGCTTATAGAAAACCCTCCTCTTTTCTTATTAGATAACCTAAGTGACCGAGAGCCCCATCCCGTTCGGCTGGGCGGTGGGGCATTTAAAATACATACAATTTGAAAAAGTTTAAAGCATATATATAGAGGGTTGGACCTTTTTCCTTAAATTGATCCGTCTAAATTCATCGAGCACTTAAATGAGTCAAATTCGAACGATCGTTTGAAAGTTGCTTCAAGTTTAAGTCATGTTCAAACTCACTTGCAAGGGACCTAACCGAATTCGAATACAATGTTGTCCCAACTCCTCAGCTTAGCTGTCCTCCCACAAGAAGAGATATACAAAGAGGATGCCCCTAATTGGCAACCACTGCCAAATTTTCTAGCACGTGGATAGGATACCCATCTTTTTTTTTTTTTGAAGGGGCAGAGGCTGATTATGTACAACTATTTACAAGCGACCGAGGTTCTAATCAGAAACCCGAGATAATCCTCCAAAATTGGAGATAGTTCCGGCTCGGTCGAAGGATCCGCCTAATTAGGCGACAGTTCTAGGTCCGTCTGATTTATGGAGAAATAATCTCACAGACCAGAAGATAAATATCCCAACCAACACCTAGGGGGCTGCATGGCTGGGGATTTAGACCCAACCAGAATCGAACTTGAGACCTCCCTTTTGCAAAGGTGGTGGGTGAACTAACTGTCCTAGGCAGCTGGTTCAGATACTCATCTTTTTGGTCATTCTTTCCCGTATTTTAAACAATCAAACAGCTCTAATCTTGTGTTTATCAAGAAGGTAAAATCTATACTATCTATATTATATATATAAAACATAGTTCTTTGATGTCACGTGTCAACACCAAAATTCTTTGTTCCCTCCAAAAGTCTCTCTCTCTTCTATATTAATGTCTATGTTTCCTATTAATTTCATCTCATTAATTCTCTCTCTCCTCCTCTTTCTCATTAATTCTCCCTCTCTCCCTCTCTCTCATTAATTATCTCTCTCCCATTAATTCTCTCCCTCTTCCCTCTTTCTTTGCCTATTTTATTATTATTATTCTCATTCATATTTTTCTCTCTTCCTATTAATAATTCTATCGTCTATTTTTTTGTCCTTATTATTATTATTATTATTGTTGTTGTTGTTGCAATTTCTTGAGATAATAATAATTAATTTATTATTATTATTATTATTATTATTATTATTATTATATTTTTATGAAATAATAATAATTAAATTTGATATTATTATTATTATTCTTATTAAAAAAATAATATCAAAATGATAGTCTAATTGAATAACGATAATTAATTTATTATAATTATTATAATTATTATTATTATTATTATTATTATTATCTCTCTTTCTCTTCTTTCAATTTTTTCTCTCCCTGTTAATATTTTTATCTCTAATTTTTCTATCCCCCTATTCTTATTATTATTATTGTTGTTGTTGTTTTGCAATCTCTTGAGTTAATAATAATTAATTTTAAATTATTATTATTATATTTTTATAAAATAATAATAATTAAATTTGATATTATTATTATTATTATTATTATTATTATCTTTCTTTCTCTTCTTTCAAATTTTTCTCTCCCTATTAATATTTTTATCTCTAATTTTTCTATCTCCTATTATTATTGTCGTTGTTGTTTTGCAATCTCTTGAGATAATAATAATTAATTTTAACATTAACATCATCGCTATTATTATTATTATTAGGATAATCCCATGAGATAACAATAATGAATTTTGATATTATTATTATTTTAAAATTATTATTATTAATAATAAGATAATCTCTCTCTTACTTTTATCACTCATGTTATTATTATTATTATTATTGTTATTGGTATTGTTGTTATTGTTATTATTATTTTTATTATTATTATTATTAGGGTAGTCAGGATAATAATAATAAACTTTGATATTTATTATCATTATTGTGACAGTCTCATGGGATAATAATAACTAATTTCATTATTAACGAGATCAGCCTATCCCTCATTTTTCTCCTAATTAATATTTTAACACAACATTTATTGGGATAATCTTATTCGATAATAATAATAACCTTCAGTTCACTTTTTAGTTTTCTCTCTTAATCTATATTTCAATTGAATACAATGTTTCCGAAGTTTTAATGTTTACCAAACAATTAATCTAATATTCATGGAAAAAATATTAGTATTTCTGAGTATATATTCTTCTATAATTATTTTATTCATTCCTTCAAAAATTGTAAAAGATTAACTTCACTTATATTAATTATATTCTTTTATTCAAATATGTTAACTAGCCGTGCATCGCACGGGATTGCAACTAGTATATATAAAACATAATTTTATGGGACCACATGTCAACATCAGAATTCTTTGTTTTCCGCCTAAATTATCTCTCTCTCTCTCTCTCTCTTATTAATATCTATGTCCCTTATTAATACTTTCTCATTAATTCTATCTCTCCTCTTCTTTCTCATTAATTCTTTCTCTCTCACCCCTCTCTCTCATTAATTCTCTCTCTCTCTCTCTCTCCTCTCTTTCTCATTAATTATCTCCCTCTCCTCTCTCTCTCTCTCTAAGTATTATTATTATCATCTCTTTCTTCTCTTTTATATTTTCTCTCTTCCTATTAATATTTCTATCTCCTACTTTTTCTATCTTCTATTATTATTATTATTATTATTATTGTTATTGTTGTTGTAATATATTAGTATAACAATAACTAATTTTAAGATCATTATTATTATTATTATTATAGTTTTATGGGTTAATAATAACTAATTTTGATATTGTTATTATTATTATTAAAAATAATATCAAAATGATAGTCTCATAGGATAATGATTACTAATTTTGATATTATTATTATTATTATTACGGCTATTATTATCTCTCTTTCTCTTCTTTTACATTTTTCTCTCTCCTAAATATTTTTATCTCTTATTTTTCAATCCTCTATTATTATTTGTTGCAATCTCTTGAGATAATAATAATTGATTTTGACATCATCATCATCATCATCATTATTATTGGAATAGTCTCATGAGTTAATAATAATTAATTTTGATATTATTATTATTTTATCATTATTATTATTATTAATGAGACCAATATCTCTTACCTTTCTCACTCATATTATTGTTATTATTATTATTGTTGATGTTGTTATTGTTCTGTTATTATTAATATTGAGACAGTCTTTTCAGATAATAATAATAAATTTTAATATTTATTATCATTGTTGAGATAATTTCATGAGAAAATAATAACTAATTCGTTATTAATAAGATCAGTCTCTCTTTTATTTTTCTCCCAATCTATATTTCAACACAATATTTATGGAGGTAATCTCGTGGGACAATAATAAAACCTTCAATTCGCTTTTTAGTTTTCTCTCTCACTTCATATTTCAATTAGATACAATAGTTCTGAATTTTTAATATTTATCAATCAACTAATTTATTCATAGAAAAAAATATTTGTATTTTTAAATATATATTCTTCTATAATTATTTCAAAAAATGTAAAAAAATAACTCACTTATATTAATTATAATTTTTTATTCAAATATATTAACTTGTCGTATATGCATCGCACGGGATTACAACTAGTTTAGATATATATATAACAGATGGCTTATAATTTTGGGACAAACATCTCTAATATTATTAACACAGTTCGTAAGAGGCATGTGGCAAAGGGAACGACGTTCCTGCATTGCGTTTAGGGCTGTCAATGGGTCGGAGACGGAAACGGAAATAACACCTTCTACTTCCATTTCTTATAAGGTTTATCGTAGATAGAAACGGAGTCGGAAGTGAGTGTTTTTACTTCCGCATCTATTTCCGCTTTTAAATCGAAAATCGGAAACGAAAGTAAATGAGAAGTTTCTGCTGTCATCATTGCTATATTAAAAAAATATCTAAAATCATTATTACTATTTACCTTTTGATAAACTTTCTTCTAGTAATTAAAAATTTTAAACTTACAAAGTTTTAATATAAGTAAAAATTAATAATCTATGAATTTTGAATTTTGAAATCTACTTTATCTATCAATCTATATTTACATATAAATATACCCAAACATATGCCATAAAATTATATTAAAATGTTAAAAAGTTTCCAACTTTTTACTATGACCTTTCTTTTATCAAACTGTCAAGAGATATTTTCACTGTTAGACATTATATATATATATATATATACATGGATGGATGAATAAGGTACATGATCATTTGGAAACGGAAACGGATTAGCGGATGCGGAAATGAGTGTTTCCGTTTCCGACTCCTATAACTATTGAAAATTCATTTTCGTTTCTTATAACTTAACTGGTGATTTTTAACGGAGTTCCGCGTCTACTAATCAAAACAGAAACGAAGAGAATAATCGAAACTGGAATATCCATTGACAGCTTACGTTCTTTCTTCAAGAACATTGGGTAAAGGTGTCCGTGGGAGTGTAATTATTCCTTCTCACCTCGGGTGACTCCACATTCGATCGATAGGCCGTCATCCACCTTCAGTGATACGTTATGGAAAGCTTTCTCCATATCTTGCAAAGAGATATGGACCAAATGAGCGTGATGTTATCCAGTCATCAGAGCTGGTACTGGATAGAAGGATAAGGATGAGGTTATATATGTCATCTCTTGGGTCAGCATTTGCAGGACTGTAACTTGGAGCACATTAAATTGTTGCTGCTTTGCTGTTCTCCCCCAATTACCTTCTTATCTAGACCCCATAAACGTCATACATCACTCACCCAAAAGCTAAGCAAACAAAGAACTTTTGGTGGACAGACGATGCGGCCGGGTGAGAGGAGAGGAAAGAAGACGTGCTTACGAGATCATCTTCTCCCTCACCCAGAGCATGCGGGCCGGGGAAGGAAGACGCGCTTAATTACGAGAAAAAATATAAGAAAGGTAATTAATTAGTGACCTGACCCCATTTATTAATGAAAGATTAATGGACGTCCACCGTAATTTTGCGTTAGTTGGTGTCCGTCCAGGATTTCTCGTCGAGATGCCATGTTATTCGCTGAGCCTGAGATGGATTAATTAAATGAGTTATGCGTGGATAAAATTGTCAACGATCTTTCTTGTCTCCTCTAGCTTCCCCTCCCATCGTGGCAGATGTTTCATGATCCATACATAGCTAGCTGTTGATGGGGATGACATGTGACAATATGATTCACGCCTCAAGCTAGCTTCCATAGTCCTTCCCCGTCGTCTTCTTCTCGGTGATGCCTGCTGATCAGGTGTCAAGTTCACGGTTCCATTTCCACCTGGTGCACATCGGGTGTGTATCAAGTTTTCTTATACTTTTTATTTTTTAAAATTTATGTTTTACTTTTCAAGTTGAGGTCAAGCTGACTTACACGTTCCTACAATGCTAAATCGACGGCAAAAAATAAAAGATTATTTTTAATATTTTTTATTCGTTTGATTGATTTTTGAATTGTTAATTTTTTTATAGACTTCAAAATAGAGTGCATCTCGTAAGAATGTGTAGGTAAATTTAGTCCCGACTTAAAAACATAATTTTTAAAAAATAAAAAAGTTTAGTAAAAATGAGAGATGCATACTAAAACCTGATATGCACCGATTATTTCTCTTTCTAATCCCCATCACCTTTCTAGTCGACGACGTCTAATTAATTTGACGGGTCCCATTCCCCAACGGCAACCTTGGCAAGATTCTGAGAAAACAAAATTTTTGTTTCCTTCTTTTGTCATCTTTTCTTTTTAGACTCTTTTATCTTGTCACATACAGCAACAAGATTCTTCTTCACCAACTTTAACCTCCCACTGTACTCCGGCTCCCCCATCAAATTAATGGCTCCTACATCTTGACATGATCAAGAGGCCAAACATTTCATGTTGTTCCTAACTTGTGACGTTGAACTACTCAAAATGCTCAGTGACGGTCTCTTTTCTCCAACGGTGTTACTTTATATGTTTCTATCCCATCAAAGAGAGGAGACAATAACTCGATTCCCTGCCTGCCCTGCCATTCTCTTTCAGTCGCCAGACGTTGTGCGGAGCGGTCCACGTGGCAGCTGGTCCATAGACCTTGACTGGCCCCAGCTTTCTCCTAGGTCCGCCTTCGGTTTCTGGTCCGACCACGACCCGCCTAAATCTCCACCGGTTCCCCCCCGCTAACGGTCATGACTCCTGACCCATCTATTCGACTCGCGGCTCACCCCTCGCGGAACCGCGCCGGCGACGGAAATTACCCAAATACCCCTGCTTCGTAAAGGCGCTCCTCGCTCGAAAGATCTGGACGGTATTGATCACCCAGAATGATAGACGGTCGAGATCAACCGTAAGTGCAGGGTTGTAAAGGAACTAATACGTTCCATAGACAACTCTTAAGACTGCTTGATAATTGTTCGACTCTATTTGTTTATTAAGTTAAATAAATTAATTTAAATAAAAATTTAAACTCAAATCATTAAACGAGTCAAATTTGAATGCATGTGAGCTTCTCGTTTAAACATTTGTTTAGGAACTTGTTTAATACTAGTTAAAAAATTGTATAAGTACCCATTAGGACTTCTTTTTAAGTACTCAAAAGATTATTCCAATCATACATAAACTTAATTAATAATATATTTATATTATTTTTTATCAAATAATTAGGGACACAAATAACTTGATATTTAAAAAAGTTTAGATTAAAATCTATGATGAATTTATTGGACTCGCGAACCACTCGAATACTCGATTCGAACTCGTTTAATATTTAAATGAGATAAATTTGAATAATCTTTATAAATATTTGATTAAAACTTAAACTCAATTAAAATTAATAAAATCAAATGTAAATAAAATAAAATGCCACTCGACTCGACTCGTTTACACTGACGTGCCCCCTCTCAAGTCGAGCCATTGGCAAGAAAAGACGGCTAGTACAGTGCATTATGAGTTGTTTCTTGATGGGGCCCTCCCGATGCTTGCAACATGGCCTGCTGGCATGATCTGGGAAGCGGGACCTACGGGCCCCCGCTAACCTTTTGCGTTTGAATTTTGATTCTCCTATCATCCCTGGCCTTCAAAATTCTGCTCTCTGGCTGCGGGCGGTCCACGGTCCAAAAGCACACCGCCGCCGCTCGATCCCACGATACTCCATCGGACGTCCAAGGCTGCCCCACTGTCGTCCGGCTCGACGACGGTGGGCCACAGCCGGGCACCAGACATGCCTGCCGCCAGATACGCAGATACAATTGTGTATTTAGTGTACCGGCCTTTGGGCCAGGGGTCCTCCAGGGCAATTTCGTACTTTTCCCTAGAAAACGTGGGCAGGTCCTCCGACAGAAGAGCAACAGTTGTGTAATCAACTTTAAAAAGCCCACAAAAAAAAAGGGAAAATATTCAAATTAAGAACAACGGCTGCAGGGCAGGCCTTCTTCTTTTAGCGCAGCAGCTTAATTCCCACGACAACTATTAACGAAGGCCCGACCCCAAATAAGGCCATCCTTCCTTCTCCTCCTCCTCCTCTCTCTCGTCTTCCTCTATCTGATTCCTGGCGTCGCGCCCCTTTCAAACCTCCAGCCCTAGCTCAGAAGCTGCTCGCCGGACTCCGGCCATGGTGCCCGCCGGTGGCTTTTTGCTGCGTCTGGAGTAGCACAAATCGCTTTGGAATGGCCACGGGGCCGCCGCCGCAAGCTGGAACGGCCAGACTCGACTCTCTGGACAGCCTCTTTCCTATATCTCCGATCGTTCCTCTCCTCTGCCTTTGCTGTCCCCGGGATTGGATACGACGGCGTGATCCCCGGAGGAGGGTGGTTGGGAAGGAGCACTGACGATCTGTGGTTGATCATGGCGGGGGGGAAAGGGAAGCTGGAGACCTTGCGGCGGGCGCTGCGGACGCTCTTCTTCATGCTTACGATGGTGGCGTCGCTCCTGCTGCTGTCTGCGCCGCTTCTCGTGGCGCTGGGGGACGTGGCCGTGTCACTGGCGCTGGCGTCGGGGTTCGCTTGCGCCGGGTGCTACGGCCTCGGGGAACACCTGGAGAGATACGGCTTCAGGAGCTCGCTCATGGATATACCTCTCGTCTCCATCTCCAGATCCCTTATAATAACATGTGAGGCGCCCTCTCCCCTCCCCCCCTCTCATTGATCAGAATTAGAGTTTCATATTTCTTCTTTCGTGTTTTTGCTGAAGCCGAACTTGGAAATCATGTGCATATTCCGCTTTGTGTGCATAAAACGGAATGAAATATGTGTATCACCCTTAGGCGTGGGCGTGTGGCATAAATTTTCGTCAACTTTGCGTTTCGGCGGGGAAAATGCGAACAACCCACCTCAATGTTTTAAATTTTGATTTTTAGAAGCCCTTTTTTGCTGCACATTGCTTCTGTACATTGGTTTTCTTCAGCGTATGAGAAACCACGTTAATACGGAAGGAAAAATGTAACCTGTCTTTCTGGTTTGAAAAGGAAAAATAAGAGGATCAAAAGAGGAACCAACTTCAGGAACGCAATCATGTCCTTTGGAAAAAGGTTTTAGGTATTTCTTTCTTTACCTTTGTAGCTTTTGGTTTTTCATCTTACTGGAATCATTTGCTAATTAGTAGCAAACAAATCCTTTTTCAATGATGTGTATTCGGTTGCTGCAAAATTTCTCTTTTTCCCCAGGAAAAGGAGAAAGTTGCTTCCGAAATTACCTCGTTTTTACATTCATTCTCATGAGGTTTCCTTGTTCATTGAAGCAATTCTCTTGCTGGTGGGAATTGTGTTTTTATCCATTTCTTGTCTTTGACAAGTTTTATCTTCCTCATGAAAGATTGTATAAATTCATCTAATTTCCGTAATTTGCAACTCCATCTCATTTTGTTTAGCCGCTTGATCTGTTGAGGGCTTTAATAGCATCAGATATGCTAGTACTCACTTTGTGGGAGGTTATGTCTGCGAATTGGGAACCATAGAATCTCTAATCTTTTTCTTGCTCTGGAACAGGTTTAGAATTGATATACATGATGTTTTATTCATGACATGTCAGAGGAAACTTATTATCATCCAGGCTTCTTTGATAACTCAATACAAAAGAGTTATATCAGCATGCATTCTTTAATGAAGATATTCGTTGTTTGGATGGCTTGATTATAAAGATCGCTGTTTTTTTTTTTTTTAAATCATGGAAACATAAGAAAAAGATCTATCATTTTGTTTTCAATGTTGAATTATTTTTTTCTTCATTTTCTTCCCATTGCAGGTGTTTATTCTTTGTGTGATGGCCCTGGGCTCTCTCATGGTCCTTACCTAGGAACAGTAACACTCTGTTCCTTTGTCTCCATTGTCATCTTGTCAGTGAAGGCTTGTGTCTTCTCCCCTGCTTTGGAAATGGAACCTGAAGATTTATCTCCATTGGTGAGGCAAAAGCTGCATTTGAAGAAGTCATGGGCGATGCCTGTTCTATTTCTTTCTTCCTTGGTGTTTGCTCTTGGTCATGTTGTTGTTGCTTATCGCACAACCTGTAGAGCACGAAAAAAGTTGTTATTTCACTGGGTGAATCCAGAAGCGGTAAGTTACAATACATGTTTAACCATTGAAGTCTTAATTCTCATGAAATGCAGATTGTTATATCTTTTTTCCCCTTTAACTATAACTGTCATTCTATTGCAGGTTCTGTCCCGCAAGAATGTTTTTTCTGGACACACAAAAGCCCCTCGATCTCCCACTCCCTTGAATGGGAGAAAGTCAAAAAGTGGCAATGAAGCAAAAAGAAAAGGAATCACTAGGGGTGAAGGTGACCTACCAATCAGTTTACTTGCAGATGTGGATAGTTTGTTTGTGGTGTGCCAAGGACTCACTCTTCATTATAAGATCAATGTACCTGAATCTCCACTTTCTTACTCTATCTCATCCTCACCATTTTCAGAATCCAGCCCCAACTGCAGTCCCCCACTTGTTTCGCTGGGAAAGCTTAAATATGATAGGTCTCTAACAGATCCATCCAGATTCCAAAATCATGTCGCAAAGAGTTTTAGCAGCCATTCCCAAACCTCCTCCCTTTATGCACCTCTACTTGCTGATTCAGCAAACTCACCTAGTTTTTTCTCTGATGAAATCCCTGCTTTGAGCTTAGATAACAGCAGTTGTGACATATGCTTGCCTAAATCTGCACGTTTAGAAATAGGTGGTACACAAGGTGGAAAATCTGGCATTGTGTTGGTGCATGGGTTTGGAGGAGGAGTGTTCTCATGGAGACATGTGATGGGTGTTCTTGCTCGGCATGTTGGCTGTGCTGTTGTTGCTTTTGACCGCCCTGGCTGGGGATTATCATCTCGTCCCCGCAGAAAGGATTGGGAAGAGATGCAGTTAGCTAACCCATATGAGCTGGAATCCCAGGTTTTTCTCTTTGTTAGAAGAAAAGGCTTTTCAGTTTATGTCCTTCTTATATCTTAGAATTCGAATTATAATCTGTTTTACATTATTTCTTGGAATGGCATGAAGTTCCTTAATTTTCCTTTAGTAAATCGTTTTTGTCCTTTGTAAAGTCTAAAGATATCATCAACAGTCATGAGCAATTTACTTGTAGTTTGCACTCAATTGAGGTGATGATGTCATCATTTATCCCACTTTGCCATTTCGTTAACCTTTGTTCTGCCTTTAACCTGTTTGTACTTATTATACTATGCCTTTTTGTATGCATATGGTATTCCCTCGTTCTTCTTTCTTTAATGGTACATTACATAAGTAAATTCTTATGTCAGAGCAGATTACACTACCAGGCTATATCAGCCAACTTGTTGTAACTAAAAATTCCACACCGTCCTTAAGTTTGTCCTTCCTCACTTGAAAATTGACTAATCATCAGGGTATTGTCTCAACTAATGGGAAGTCAATGTCCACCCGACGGCCAGCTGGGAAACTTCATCAAATCTTTGGGACTTTCAAGTTTTAAGCCAAGCTCTGTGTTACAAAAAATGGAGGGGGGTTGGGGGGGGGGGGGGGGGGGGGGGGGTTGGGGGGGGGGGGGGGGGGGGTTGGGGGGGGGGGGGGGGGGGTTGGGGGGGGGGGGGGGGGGGGTTGGGGGGGCTAGCCTTGATGGGTTGGATGAGGCTTTATGTTGACAATGACTCAAATTAAGATGGTTCAACTATAATCTACAAAATCTTCTGGGTCTGATAGGTTTCACCCATTTCTTTTTGTTGCCTAGACAGAAAGAATAATGTGAGCAAATCCAAATTCATGTTTGAAAACAGTTATTCATCTCATTTGTTTTTCATCTGCAACTTACTGGATGCTTTACTCAATTTAGACCTTTCGGTGGAGATAAGTAGATCATGAGGTTTCAGCACACTGTTTCTTCTACAGTATCTGTGCTTCTTTTTTGTCGTATTCTTTGGCAGGGAGGACTTATCCTATTACATGACCACGATTATGTTAACTGAAAACAGATAGCCAAGTCCTTATTCCACAGATTAGAGGCAAAATATATCATGTTTAAATGGAAAACAACAAACAGGATAACCATATGATGAAGTAAAATTATGTTTACCTCTAGAGTTCTTAATATTTTCTCAAATAAAATTATTTTGATGTCTAAAGATCCTAAAGATTTTTTTTTTAAAAAGATATTTTGTATTAGACCATTTTTGTTTTAGTTGAATATTTTTAACATCAGCTTCCCAATCACATAATTATTTTTCGCTGTCATTTTTATTATATCAAACCAAGCACCTTCAATTGAGTATGTTCAGCATCAAGTTCCAAACCAATTAATAATTTCTAGCTCTCAGTTCTCTGGGATGATATTCAACATTTTATTTATACACCTCTATTCATATTGCTCTGCATACCTTTCATGTTTTCCATTTATGCTGTTTAACCTTAGACATTTCATCTTTGTTGTGGTGAAAACAGGTTGATCTGCTCCTTTCTTTCTGTTCTGCATTACATTTCTCCTCGGTGGTTCTTGTTGGTCATGATGATGGTGGGATTCTTGCCCTGAAGGCTGCTGAAAAAGTTAGAACTTCCAAGTCTTCCAATGTAAGTGATCTTACCAGTTATGGCATAAATGAATAACATTAAGTCTGGGGAGGGTGGAACCAAGATTTGTGGTTCTATTACACGGATGGCTCTGTATGCAAGTTGTCAATGTTTAATCATTTCCAATGGCATGTGATAACTCAACTATCTTTCAAATTTATATAAAATGCATAATTTCTTTAGATCAGCATCCATGTTGAAGACTGTATCAGGTAGAAGAGGGGCATAGTAGTGAATTTCTATCTTTTTGGCACCATGAAGGGTAGATTGTTGTTGTCAGGGTTCATGCCGATTGTTAGCTGGAAATCTCTGACATAATCTTTAACTCTAGACCAACCCAGATGGATATGGGTATGGCTTGATAATGATGATTGGTTGGGTTTTCCCTTGTGTCTCTTTCTGGTGAATGTGATCCACTGAGTGAAGAAAAGAACGAAAAAGATGCACCTGTTTATCTACAGAAGGATATAGTAGATTTTCTATATTTGTCGATTTACATTTGGCTACAAAACAAGATGTTGGATTTGAGCTTCCGAGTTCTAAGCCAGTCTCAGATAGATGTGATAAGAAATTAATAACAATAATTATTATGTACTGCATTATTCTGTGCAAAATATGCAATTAGATCCAGTAAGGGAAGAAAAAGAAACAATTAAGTGGGTTGTACTGTACGAGTGTACATTGAATGCTGGGAAGAATTGAATTCTAAATGTATGTGCAACATTGTATTCATACCTTCCTTTTCTGATTAGTGGAGATATGCAGAAGGAGTGTCACTTCATACCTAGAATAAAAGACACTAGGCCTCTGAATGTAAAAAGCTAACACCATTACTGTTAACATGCTTGTTTTTAATGATGATCAGTGGAGAATTTACTATTTCGATAAGCCCTGTCCAGGGTAGTGTCCTTGGTTCTTATTCTTTGAGGATGCTTACTGGGTAGATTTTGCATTCTGGTTAGTACTTGTTCCGAGTCTATCACGATTCAGCACAATTATTCCTTTTTTTTTGCAGATAAACAATTGATAGAATGGAAATTGCAGATTGATTGTCATTGCATTTGAAATGTCAGAGAAACCATTCAGAATGCTAATGATGTGCAAAGAGATCATCTTGCATGTCCAAAAAGGCCACTTGTGCAAATGACCCAATTTGTGCTCTTCCTTCACACCATTAGCATTCTTATTCGTTTGCACTATAATAAAACATAATGATGATAAATACGTAATTTTCAATTGAAGGTTTTTTTTTTTTTTGCAAAAAGATCAATATTCTTTGATATCAGCTGTTGGTAATTTTTGCACATGAAAATATATGAAACATTTGAAGGAATAACCTTACACATTTTCCTGCTGCCAATTCTTCAGGTTGAAGTCAAGGGAGTGGTACTTCTGAGTGTTAGCTTATCGAGGGAAGTTGTCCCTGCATTTGCCCGGATCCTCTTGCATACTTCACTGGGAAAGAGGCACATGGTACGTCCTCTTTTGCGTACAGAGATCACACAAGTAGTCAACCGTCAAGCCTGGTATGATGCTACCAAGCTGACCACTGAAGTTTTGAATCTCTACAAGGTAATAAGCTGTTCTATAATAGTCATTGCTGATATACCAAAGAATGCTATCATTACTTTTTTTTTCCTTGTATAAAAGAACAAACCAAATTATCTCTTTCTCATGTTATTTCCTAAATTCTGTAAGTTATTTGTCCATAGTGGTTAGTTCTCAAGGAAGAGATATACTTTCACTGATTCATTTTCCCCTTGACTTGCTTATCTTAGTACCTATGAGCACCATGCCTCTTACTGGGAAACTTATCCCGCTTACAACTTTTGTTCACATTTATTCTGTTCCAAATTTATAACTGTTTACTTCTTCAATTGCCCCTTTCTTATTTTATCATTTACAGTGCACATGTTAGTTGGCATGTGTCCATCATGATACCCACCAAATTGCATTAATTACTTTTAACATGCTAATTTTAGTGTTCTTAGCAAATCAGTATCTCTCCTATTAATGGATGATTATGGGCAGCTTATGTAGCCAATCACATCTCTGTTATGGCAATTTTACTTACAACTGAAGAAAATTAAACTACGGGTAAGTGGATTTATTCAAGGAAAGTGGACATACAATGGACAACCAATGTCACTGTCATTGATAAAGAAAATGTCATCTTCGTGACCAAGAACACAAAAAGGCTTAGTTTTGTTTCTGAATTATTTTATTGGCGTCTGTGATAATGAATATGAGCAAAATGCTTTTCACAACAGCACCCAGTCACCACCAGCCCTTTGTGTGCCTTCTCTCATCTTCCCCCAACAAAAAAGAGAGGAAAAAGAGAGAGAAAATGATAGCATGAACCTTGCTTGCTGATCCCAAGCACTGGCAGGAATAGAACATGCCTCCTCAGTTAGAAGCACTGCTTCTTCATGCATGGATGGCAGTATTGGCTGATACGTCTCGGTATTGGTAGGTACCGATGCCGGGAGGGGGGGGGTACCCCATACCGGTCTTTGTAGTTATAAAAAGTAATATTTTTATTGGCTGGTGCCGATACCGATATGTATTGGTATCGGTACTCACCGGTACCGATATCGAGATTGCCATCTTTGTCTTCGTGAGTTAATGCTCAGTAATTAGTGGATCCATGGAGCCTTAAAATATTAAAAAAACATGTTTTGGGGAGTTCCATACAGATGAGACCTTCTGATTAAACTAAAATTGTCTAGCATGTGTGTGGAGAGAGAGAGAGAGTGCTATGGTGCAGTTTGGTATAGTGCATGTGGTTTGACTGCATGTATTATTTTAACCTCCATCCCCATATTTAAAAAATAAATAAAATTTATCATAAATTTTTAAATATTCAATTACCTCCCTTAGGGTTGTTCCAATCTATTGGGACTTTATTTTTAATTCCAATCATGTCCCACCTTGAAACTCAATCGTAGCCGTCCATCAGATACTTGTAAATTTGACTTTCAAAAAATCATGAAAAATAATAAAAAAAATAAAAAATCATTTAATTACCAGCCAACAATTTGCTCCTACCTGATTGCATGGTTGGTAGTGTCGGCCAATACCAATATGTATCAGTTGATGCGTATGATACGTATCGGTATCCATGGATATCGATATGATACTGGGGGATAACCTGATACCAGTCATTTATATTTAAAAAAATAAAAAAATTGTTGGCTGGTACTGTGTCAAAATGGATTGGTATTGGGCTGATACACCTAATACCGGTACGTACCACCCCTGATATTGTACTGCCATCCTTGCTTGATTGAACATCTACAATCAAATCAAATACAATCGGTCAGTGAAAATTAAGTTCTAAGGGGTGGAAATATCCCTAGAGGGGATACTTGAATATCTGAAAATTTATCATGATTTTGATTTCTTTTTTTAATATGAGGGTGGAGCCAAAACATACCGTGTGGTTTATCTACACATGCAAATACTACACCACAACACTCCTTATATGTATAGGAAGAAGCATTCCTAAAATACTGTTAATAGAGATATTCCTGTTAACAAGTGTATTTTTATCGTTTGATCTTGATCTAATGGTTAAAATTTCAAAGACAAAAGGTAAGAAACTTTTGCAGGTGGGCCCCACCACCAACCCCCTCCTACGAGATTTCCACACGCACGTGGGAATTCTGTGCTGGGTGTTGGGTGATTCTCCCAGCGCCCGTGCTGGCATCAGATTGACATACAACGGCCAAATTTTTAACTAATTTTATATTTTTTTTCATTTATCAGCAAAAAATTAAAATTTCATTTTGTCACTCACCTTACCCCTTATGAATTTTTGGCGCCAAAGGCGCCACAATACACAAATTTTGTTTTCATTTTTAATTTTTTTAACAATTAGATAATGTTTTAAGCAATGTAATGATAAAAAGAAATGGTAATAGGTGACAGGAAAGTTTCCTGTTACATCAATATATTCATGTTTTAACTTGTAAGGGACATCAACTAAATAGCTTCACCTAAAGGTTTAAACTTACCCCTATCCCCACCCCCCTGCCATTTGAAGGAAGGAAGAAGGCATAGCATCCACCTGCATAATGTGCTATATAGTTGTCCAGTATTTTCAGTGATCGAGTCTGTTTTCTATTATAATTGCATGTCTATAATGAATAAATGCTTCCTGTGAAAGGGAATTTTACAAACTGATCAAAAGGCCTAACTCACTGGAGGTGGCATGTGGGATTATGCATGGGAACTCAGAGCTAAATGGATGTATCGTTGGGTATGGCCAGGGAAAATTGAGAAATAAATTTGAATTGTCAAAAACGTCTGGAACTCTGTTTAAGTGCCGGTTGGTGTTGAACAATCAAAATTTTGAATGATAGGGGTGAGGTGTGACATATCATGTCAGTGTATGCATGTAAAGTTTGGACTGTAAAGGTTCGTACCCAGGTGATCATTGAAGTGAAATGGTTATTAACTTTTTTTTCCCTACTTGGTGATTGATATTTTATGTGACATCCATTGCTGAGAAATCTGCGTGTGCAAATGTTTGCTTTTACTTACAATTAATACATAGCTCTTGTGCAGGCACCATTGTATGTAGAAGGTTGGGATAAGGCACTCTATGAGATAGGAAGACTGTCATTTTCCACAGTTCTTTCGCCACAAGATGCTGCATCTTTGCTGAAGTCAGTTGAGGACCTGCCAATCTTGATAGTAGCAGGTGCTGAGGATGCATTTGTGTCACTTAAGTCAGCTCAAGCTATAGCTTCAAGACTTGTAAATACTGTAAGTGTATGCATATCGACATGCTGTCCTAATTTAGACAATTAGTGGCCTCTAACAGTATGCAAAAATTAGTCTATAGAATAAACTTCCAAAAACTTAGACATTTGCATTCATCTTTGCAATTTCTTCAGTTAAGTCAGCTCAAGCTATAGCTTCAAGACTTGTAAATACTGTAAGTGTATGCATATCGACATGCTGTCCTAATTTAGACAATTAGTGGTCTCTAACAGTATGCAAAAATTAGTCTATAGAATAAACTTCCAAAAACTTAGACATTTGCATTCATCTTTGCAATTTCTTCAGTTACCACCACAGATTGGCAGTAGTTAGCATTTCTTCAATATGCTTTAATTTATGTGGATTTACATTTGGAAGTATTAATGAATATATCAGCTCACACCTAAAATATAGCATTAGCATCCAACAAGAATTGAACCTATGTAGTAGAACCAATAATACAACTAGAATTCAGCCAGGTTAATGACATTTCCATCGTCCTCTCTCACATGGCCTGATGAGGAAAGGATGTCGACTTGCACAATATGAGTTGAATTTTTGGTATTTTTTAGTTATGACGCGGCATTGTGTTTGCAGAGGCTAGTTGCAATATCTGGATGTGGCCACCTTCCACATGAGGAGTGTCCGAAGGCATTACTTGGAGCCCTATCACCTTTCATTTCAAAGCTGCTATCATCCACTGATACATTACAACAGCGGTAGCATAGCTTCTTTTATTGTCTCTTTTCCTTTTTTTTTATCATTTATCAGGATTAAATTAGTGGGAAGTGGTCTTACTAATGACCATCACCAGTAGAGGTCTAACAAGTCTCTCATTGCCGTTTCCCCCCCTTCCGTTATGCCTCCTTTTTCTCTTTACTTTTATATTTGTGGTTGGTTAGGAGCCAGACCCCACAGGGTATTTAAGAGCTCCTACATGTAATTATCTCTATGTTTTATCTGATGTAATCTTGATGAATTGCTAGTCCACAAGCAGGTGGATAATGTCATTGACAGAAATGTACAGTTTGAGGCTTTCAAAATTGCTCGTACAGGTGATAATTTTATGAAGCATTTCTTTGGGGTCCCACCCCATAGAAAGAAGAGAGGAATGTTGATTAAACAAGTTTAAACTCTTGATAAGCTATATAAACTTGCCCTGTTTTCTGGTAGTCGTGTGTGAGCAACGCAGGCTCTCACTTCAACTCTACGGCCTGTGTTTTAATGGCTAAGGTGGTGTTTGATTGCTGTATGAAACAGCTGTTTCAGTGGCATTTTTATATTGTTACCAATAGTGTGTTTAGTTATGCTTTATCAACTTTGATATTCATGTATTAAAAGAATTTTCTTTATAAAAATTTAATGTAAATCGAACCCTATGCTAAAACCATTGAACTCATGTTTTGGACTTTCTCTCTTCTTTTGCTATCTGTCGTTCTTCCGGCTATCATCCTCAATTTTCCTCCTATATCAATTGTATAATATATAATAATAATATTTTAAATTCCATAACTATTAAATCAAAAATATTATTTTATCGAAACTGGTACTCCAACCGAAAGGTGGCATGAATTATGACTAATGGAGGGTTGCTGCACCAGAATCCAGGTCGGGAAAGATATTCTCATTCTCCTTTTATGATATTTTAGCAACACAGTTTTATTTATTATGTCTTAAAATATGTCGTTGATATTATCGTAAAAAAATGGTGTCTGATGTTGTCGAGGCAATCACTATCAAATTTTGGATGAGAAATTTAATAACTAGCTGATGATCGAGAGCCGAGGGAGATCCGAACTGAAAACAAGTTAGGGATGAGGGCAGAAGCTCTTATAAGAAGAAATTAGTTAGAAAGGGTTTTGGGTCTCGGCTTTGGAGAACCTCCTTTGATGATTAAGTTAGCAAGAGTCTTAATGAAAATATTTTGTATTAAGAGAGAGAGAAATGGAAGTTTAATAGCTTGTGTACTTTTTCTGTAGTGAATAGTGTTTCTCTTATAGTAGGAGATGAGGGTTCTTTTATGGTGGCGAGCGACGTAGGACTATAGGAATTGAAAGGAAATTTTGAGAGTATCTTGAGAGTTAGTAGGCTGAAAGTCCGTAAGTTGTTGATCGAGACGGGCCGGACTCATCTCGGCCCTTTACGCACTTGGGCCGAATTTGAACGATTTACATTTGCTATGTCGAGTGGGCCGGACCCTCGTCGGCCCAATAAGCATTTGGGCCGGATTAAGCAGGTTAAACTTGGTAATTAAGCCGGGTTCATCTCAGCCTATCACGAATCTGGGCTGCCGATAGTGAATGAATGCCGCTCGGCTCATTTTCGAATTAGGCTCAGGCTCGGTTGGATTTTTTCCCATCAGTGCCTAAGGTGATTCGTATTGAGATAGATCGTTGCCCTCGCAAATTGAGAATGTGCACTATCATATAGAAATGTTATAGCCTCTCTTTCACCCGGTTGTACAATTTCATATACGTTAAGGAGATGATAGTTTTGTAGTATGTTAAAAAGGAAAGTCTAAAATATATTAAATAAGAAATAGAAGTCTGCTTCACAGACTCACCCAGTCCAATGGGGTCATGTGTAAGACCATATTTTCGCGACTTGTTAGAAAAAAGAAAAAGAATGACCAACGAATGATTTGAAATAGAAGGAGAGGGAATAGATCATTTGGATACTTTTGTTTGGATCATGGTGTGTCCCCGGACATGCCAAAAAGAGGATGAATAGATCATTTATGCTTAAGCACCTCTTTGTTTCGAGGTTGTCTTATTTTAGATTTTCGAATAACCCTAATCTGACCTTTTTTCTGATTTGGCATGTCTAGTTTATTATCCTTGTTTAACCCGGTTCAAAAAAGTGTTAACCAAGGATAATCTGAAATTCAGGATTCCTAACTCTAATCCATTTGAAAAGGTACTGCAATGCCCTTGTACGACCCTGTCGCTTCACGTGTTGCCCCTGTCCTATCTTAGTATTAACTTGTCCGTAACTTGGTTGTGAAACGTAGATGAATAGGTTAATAAGGTCATTAAGTTAAATAAATTACTTAAAATTAGTTAATTATATTATAATAGAGATATTTAATTATAATAATGACATAAGTTAATTGTAAAATTAACTAAGATAAAACTTAACTTAAAATAATTATTCATAAAAAATAATGAGTCAATTAGAATAACACATAAGTTAACAATAATACTTAAGTTAAATAATATATAATACTATAAACAATTAATGATTAAAACATAGTAACATAACACTTAGTTAGTCAGTTATTTTTATATTACACTTAGTTACTTATTATAATAATATAAGAAGTAAATTCTTAAGATAATAATGCGTTAAGATAATACTTAACTCGAATAAGATAATACTTAGATTCATAAAAATATCCGGTCGATTATAATAATATAATTCACAGATTCATAAAAATATCCGATCGATTATAAGAATATAATTTAGCATAGTAGTGTGCCATATAATAATATGATAATTTAATAGTTAAGATATGTAGTGATATATGTAGGCATTTAGTTAATATAATAATATGATATCTAAATACTTAAGTGAACTATATTAATGGAAAAATATACTAATTTAATAATTAGCATAAGTAACAATATAATACTATACATGCTCACATATAATATTATATTGCATGTGAATACTTGAAGTAAGCATTTACTTAATATAATAATATAAGTAATAATATTATAATATGTGAATACTTAAGTAAGCATTTGCTTAATATAATAATATAAGTAATAATATATGTAGGCATTTAGTTAATATAACAATATAATATGTAAATACTTAAGTAAATAGATTAATGTAAAAATATACTACTTTAGTAATTAAGATAAGTAATAATATAATACTACACATTGTCACATATAATATTATAATACTCAATTAACTATATGTACATACTCCAATGAATAAAGAATTATATCCTAGTGAGTTAAGTGTGGATCAACAAAAGGTATTTTGGTATTTTTTAACCCCCTTAACTCACGTTTGACTAATGCCAGGTCTTCTCAATTTGGGAGTTAATCCGAGGTAATCTTCTTTATCCAAAAAGGTTAAGCAAATACATATCAAAATAAGAGGAGGGTTAACTCGGGATAACTTATCCCTCGAAGTTAACCCCCTTTTATTCTCTCCCTAAAACAAAAAGGGGTTAAAGTGATAGCTATATAACTAGGCCCTTTTTTTTTGGTCAGTGCAGTCCTCATGCAGTGGCATTGGGACGTTGGACATCTGAGGGGGTGGAACGCCTATTAGGGATCGATCTCTGATAGGCGCAAGGATGACCTTTGGACCTTTTGCTACTAGGTTATTGACAAAAAAAAATGCATCTTTTCTTAATGTGCTTAAGGGCACACTACAATCTAGACAAAAAGGTAAAGACAATGTCATTCTAAAGAAAAGAAAGAAATTTTTTAAACTTCATTCTAGAGTTCATCTTTTCATACGAGCATAGAATACTTTATCATTATGTTAGAAGCGAATTTTAAAATATCTTGTTAAAAAATGAAATCGTCTGAACAGCCCAACATCTTCAGACTAATGAAAACGAAGGCAAATAAGTTATTTAATTATGAAATGAAGTGGCCGTGACGATCTCGTTTCTCTTGTTAATTAATAAAGACGCACAGAATCGCACAAAATTTAATTGCAGAGCATCTATCCCGTTTCCCAATAATGAAAGTACTGCGGCATCTCCCACGTCAACCCCGTTCCCGTCCGGAACGGGATACTCTGTTCCAAATCCTCTGTACCTTTCGTGTTCCAGTGTTTGGCATTGGTCCAAGCGGATTAACTTGCCATCTCATTAAAGTCAAATAATAGAATACCAAAAAAAAGAAACTCTCCTACCCACTGAAAATTCCCCGAAAACAGTTCTCTCCCCCGTCCCTTCTTCTCCCGTCGCCGCCCAGCGCCCTGGACCTTCCTCTCTCGTTTTGAATCCAATCCCCCCCCCCCTCGATCCTCTCGAACACATGACGCCAAGATCTGTTTCAGCTTCTTGGTCTCGTAACCTTGCTGCTCACTTGCCCTGTGTGCTGGCCGGGTTCAAACCAAATATGGTCTCATACGTTTTATGTGGGCTGCACTGCAAATGGCAACTAAACATACAACAAAAGAATGGAGCCAGCAGCTTGGCGGGGGGCCGTGGGAGGCCGCCTGAACTCGCGCCGGTGCCGAGATGTTGCGAGGGCCGCCGTGGGAGCCTGCCTTAATTCTTCGTCGGTGGGGAGACGAGAAAGGAAGGTCCAAGGCGCTGGGCGGCGACGGGAGAAGAAGGCATGAGGAAGAGAACCAGAGAAGCTGTCCGTGGGGAGGAAGGTTCCTTTTTTTCTGGTATTCTATTATTTGATTTTAATGACATGGCAAGTTAATCCACTTGGACCAGTGCCAAACACTGGAACACGAAAGTCACAGAGGATTTGGAACAGAGGATCCCGTTCCCGTCCATACCCATTTAAAATGGATTCTAAGAATTCGCAGGAACGAGATCTTCTGGGTCTTGTCCTTTTAGGTTACCGTGTGCCCTTGGATTCATGGGGGGGGGGGGAGAGGTGATAGGATTGTCTCATCATTTTAAAATCAGATTTAGAGGATCTTGTTTTCACATCACGGCTCTCTAAAAGATAGTATTATAATGAAAAATGCTATTTCAATTTACTAACAAATCGTATTGATAAGGGTGTAAATTAAGATCCTACTAATTAGGTTGTACGTTTATTACTTGTTAAAAAAAAAACACGGAGGTTGGTGTACTTGGCGTGCGAAAATTGTACGCAAGGGCCTGTGTATAAGACGACACCCAGAACGAAGATGATGTTAGAAAGCGCTCCGTTCCAGGCCAACCTGAGATCCCCACACGCAGGCGAAAACAAAACCACCGTTGCCGCTCTGAGAACACGAAGCCACCTGACCAGCCGGCCTCCCATGTCCATCTCTCTCTTTATAAGCTGCCATGCTTGATCTCTAAACCGGCACTGGCCCGAGCACCTCCATCTCAGTCTCACCACCACCACCACCGTAAGCTAGCTTAGCCATGAGTTCTCCAGACGAACAGAAGCTTCACTTCGTGCTGGTCCCCCTGATGGCGCAGGGCCACATGATACCCATGGTGGACCTGGCCTGGCTGCTCGCCGAGCGCGGCGTCCTTGTCAGCCTCATCGCCACCCCAGTCAATCTCTCCCGCGTCAAGCCCGCCGTCGACCGCGCCCGGGCGTCCCGCCTCCCCATCCGCTTCGTCCCCCTGCGCTTCCCCTGCGACGAAGTGGGCCTCCCGGAGGGCTGCGAGAACATCGACCTCGTCCCCACCGGCGCGTTGGCCAAGAACTTCTTCGACGCCAACCGCATGCTATGCGACCCCCTCAAGCGCCACCTCCGTGATCACCCGCCCCTCCCCAGCTGCGTGGTCTCCGACATGTGCCATCCCTGGACCCGGGACGTCGCCGACGAGTTCGGGGTGCCCAGGTTCATCTTCTACGGCATCTGCTGCTTCTCGCTGCTGTGCCTGCACAACCTGATGCACCAGGGGGTGTACGACCGGGTGACGGACGAGATGCAGCCCGTACTGGTGCCAGGCGTGCCTCACCGGGTTGAGGTCACCATCGCCCAGGCGCCGAGCTTCTTCCCCGGCGAAGACTGGAAGACGCTACGCGCCGAGGCGGTGGACGCCGAGTTAACCTGCGACGGCATGATCGTGAACTCATTCGCCGGTCTGGAACACCCCTACATCGAGGGATTCCAGAAGACCAAAGGGAAGACAACCTGGACGGTCGGGCCTGTGTCTCTGTGCAACAAGGATGCCGCCGATATGGCGACAAGGGGTGACAAGGCCTCCGTCGACGTCGAGCAGTACATGTCATGGCTGGAGTCGATGAAGCCACGCTCTGTTCTCTACGTCAGCTTGGGTAGCCTCGCCAGAACTCCATTGTTGCAGCTGGTGGAGATAGGGATGGGCCTGGAGGCCTCGGGCCACCCCTTCGTATGGGTGATCAAGGCAGGAGACGAGTACGCCGAGTTGGAGGAGTGGCTCGCCGAGGGATTCGAGGAGAGAACGAAGGAGAGGGCCGCCATAATAAGAGGGTGGGCGCCCCAGGTGCTGATCCTCTCCCATCCTTCTGTGGGGGGCTTCCTCACACACTGCGGGTGGAACTCCTCCATGGAGGGCATCTCCGCAGGCGTGCCCATGGTAACGTGGCCGGCCTTCGGAGACCAGTTCCTCAACGAGAGGTTCATAGCGGACGTGCTGGGGATTGGAGTGCCGGTGGGGGTGAAGGCCCCCGTGTTTTGGGCGATGACGAGCAGCGACCTGCTGGTCAAGAGGGAGGAGGTGGAGAAGGCCGTGAAGAAGCTGATGGATTGCGGAGAGGACGGAGAGCGGAGGAGGAGGCGAGTCAGGGAGTTGGAGAAGATGGCAAGGAGTGCCATGGAGGTCGGGGGGTCGTCCCATGCAAACCTGACCTTGTTGATCGATGAAGTCATGGTTCGTGCTCAGAAGAGAAGGGAAGCTGCATGCCCCCAAGATCTCACTTAATTCCCCCATAGATGGAAAGATACAATATATATACCTAATGTTCTGAGCCACACTCGTTACCCTGGGGCCGGCAGCGGTGGGGAGTTAATCCAGCAAGAAGAATATTATATTACAACTTTTATCACTTCCTTCCATGATCAAGCAGCTCTTTGTTAAAATTACTTTTTGACACAATTTCTTCACAACTTAACGAGAGTTATTTGATCTAAGTGATCGATATAGCTCCCATGAGTCTAGCAGAAAGGATGACCAAAAAATAATATGTTATATAAAAAATTCTGCATATCATCATTATTATTTATAAGTTATAATATTTAAAAAATCAACGGTAAAAATAATACGAAGTTGAAAATAATAGGAAAGTTTAAATTATACGTGGAGATACTTTTGTAATAAGTCAAAAAAGAAAGTTTAAATTATAGCAAATAATAAGAAGTATGCTTCACAAGTTAATGGGATCATGTATTATCATGGCATGTGAACAGGGAGACCAAATGATTTAAATACTGAGTGAAAAAGACAAGGAGAAAAAAAATCTTTTGGACCTCATGTTTAGTAATCCTTTCAATATATATCTTCTCACATGAGCTGAGAATTTGCATCATTTTGCACTTTGTGTTGTATGTTCTCCCAAAGTTATTTAAGATGAATGATGCAAATACCGACATTTAAAGAATCTGCTGGAATTAGAGTCCAAAGTATCTCACTGGGGTATATATATTAAAAATTAAATTATGCTTTTGTTTCTCTTATTTTTACATTATTTTTAATAACCTTGTTGAATGTCAATAGTTACAAAAATGTCATTTGCCATCGATTAGCATTTCATTAGACATACCTTAGTTAATCTTGGTTAAGCTTTAATCAAAGTTGAGAAGGTCTAAAATAGGCTAGTTCTCTCCTCAACTCTCACTACAGGAAAGTGGGGATATGTCAACAGTTGAGACCCGCTGACAAAGATCAATGAACCATAGACTAAAATTTATGTCAACGGCTAATAAGCCGTGGATAAAAGTCTTGTTGACAAACATTCGTCCACGGTTTCGTGAAACCGTTGATATATGTACATATGTCGACGGCTAAAGCTGTTGGCATACGCAGTTGTATGTCAACAATCTTAACCGCTGACATATAGTATAATATATGTCAGCGGCTCTTACGGTCGACGTATAAACATATATCAATGGTCTCAGCCGCTGATATATAATAACATATACTTTTTGTCAACGGTATAAACAGTTGATGAGTACTAATCATAAAAAAAATATTTTAAAATGTTAATTAATTTTATAAATTACAAGAATATGTATTTCAAAGCATAACATTTACAGACACATCCATATACAAATAAACAAATCCATACATAAATAAACACATCTACGTACAAATAAACACACCTACAAAAAATTCACATTATAGATTCACAAAAAATGTATATCTTCTAATAACTAAATGTACAAACATAGAAATGTCAATCAACATTCAAAATCTTTGGCTCACTCATCATCATTATCATCAAAATCATCTCTCTCCTCCTCCTCCTCTCGCCCTCGGCGTTGCCCTCGTGCACAACGCCTCCTTGACGCTGAATAAAGCTTTGCATTTCCTAAAATCGGATAATAAATGTTTTTATCTCTGCCTTCTGGTTGTGCATTAAGTCCATCTCCTCTCCTTGCACTTTAAGCTTCTTTTATATGGTCCGCACCTGTTCAACATACTGCTCAACTTACCGTTGATAGTTGGAAGAGCTCGATCCTTCTTGCGGCCCACACCCGGTACAAAGCATCTCTTGGTTTCCCGTACAACGAATACAACTAGATCGATCATTTCCCATGATTGAAATGAAAACTTTCTCAGTAGAAAATAAGGTACTCTCGATATCGCTCTCCAAAGAATGAGTCATTAATTGGGTCATTCTCTCCTACATTAAAAATAAATATACAAAGGTTTTATTAGTGATAAAAATTAATTTTTATAAAAAATTAATTCAAAATATAAAAGTACTTGCATATTGACTCATATTCTTCTCATCGACCCAATGCTCACTGCTATCTAGAAGATCCTTATATTTACCTATCTTGAAAATCTCAAGATGTTCAGCATTACGCTGATGAAGATGACGTTGTTCGAATTGTGTTAAAAAAATAAGCAATATAAATTTTAACAATATAAATAAAAATCAATACTAAAATAAAAATCTTATGAAATCATCTTTCAATTGATAATAACTTATCCAGCCAACCTATATGGCATAGACTGATAGGAAGGATTTTTCTTATTGCAATCAATAATTTTGTACCGAGAAAATATTCATTGTCAAATTTGTACCGAATAAATAAATATAAATAATTAACATTTATTAAGTTTTATTATTACATGGTTAACTGATGTGTTCCATTTCTCACACATCATTTGTCAATTAGACGGATCAACACCGACCAATATAGAAACAATTACATCCTCCAAAGTTTTGTCCATATAATATTAGGATATGATATGATTTTGATTTCATTATATATGAATATAAGAAAAAATAATATAAAAATACATTATAAAATAAAAAGAAGAAAATATTAGCTTACTCTTTTCTTCAAAACTTCGCACCAGCCGCGATGTATAGAGGTCACGTGCATAAGCGTTTCTTTGTTTGTCTCGGGGGTTCTGTCCTACAAATACATCAGTCGTACATTATCATTAACTTAGTTAATAAAAGAATTTTACAAATATATAACATTAACTCTAAATGTCATTACTTCAAGATCTCTAAATATTGTAGTCTTCTTTGCTGCAGGAAGAGTAAGAAAGTTTTTGCCATATCTTACAATGCAGCTTTGCAACAACGTTCATACAAGATATAAAATTACTCATATTCTCTCCAACGCCATACCTGCCGATCACCCAGATGTTCCATCGCTGACCTTGCTCTAATCTCCCATCTGTGATACCTTTGGTAAGGACCCGATGACCATGTCCCCGACCCCAAGCCTGCGTATAAAGTGGACCTATTTAAACACACATAATAAAGATATTTATGTTAGATTATAAATACAAAAATATTAATTTATTGAATGACTAAAATTAAAATTCATATCTACTAAAGATAAAGATGTGAACACAATTGTAGATCCGTGAGTGGTAGCAGCCTGAGAGGCAATGGCCTGAGAGATTAGTAGCTCAATGATCAGGTGCTGAGAGGCAATGGCTTAAGAGGTTGGAAACTCAAGGATAAGGTTTTGAGAGGCATTTCGCTTCTTTTAGGGCCTAGAGCTACAACCTGGGGCATGAGAGTCACTACTTGAAGTCATCTATTCAAAAGACACTATATCATATTAAACTTACAAGTAAAAGTAAATAAAAAACAAACTTGATTGGAAGTTATCATCACTTAAATCTCAATGTATTCGCCAACTTTTACACTAATTCCTTCACTAGTATCATCATCAATTGTTTCTCTCCTAACATAAATATCAATTAAATTTTTTTGATAATTTTTTTAAAGATATAATGCATTATCTTCAACTGTTTCATCCTACATATTATAGTAATCTCGAGGTCGTGCTCTAACAGAAATGATCCATCCTGCTGCTGTATTATCATCTACGTAGAACACTTATTCTACTTGAATTGTAAGGATAAATGGCTCATTTGTCTTGAATTTAAAATGGGTGTTGAGGTTGACATTTATCGATCATACATGTTTTATCTTTTTTGTAAACATCCCACTAATCATACTTAAACAATAGAATATGACTCTAATGATCAAAAGATATTTCGAGAATATCAATCAGACGTCTATAATATCTATCACATCTAAATTTAATTTTCATATTCACAATAACTCCAGATAATTGAGTCAACTTAGTATCATCAATATTTTTTATACGAAATCTGAATTAATTCACTATGTAATCTGAATTGAATATGTAAATCTTGAAGGTATTTGTGACAAAACTTCGATGTCATGAGTCAAATATGGATCATTTGTATTCTTCAATTCTTAAACGTAACTCCGAAATCATTTTATTAAATCTTTCTCCACCACATTTGATGTTTGCACTTTTTGTTTGTATTTATCAAAAAATTGATCTAATTGTGTAATCTATTTCAAAATATATAAGTGTCTGTGTGAAAAATTGCTGTAAGTTTATCCACACTATCAAACATATTGTACACCATTCATATCAAAAATAAAAACTCATATTAGTGTGTAGATGGAATGAACTCTGCAAAGATCAAAAAGAAGTTTAAAACAAAACAATAAGAAAAGGGACATTCAAGGGAAGGCAAGTACTTCAGAGGTAGTGGATCACTTTACTGAGGTTCTATGTTGGGAATGGACTATCTAGTATTGTTCACCATATCTTACCAATGGAGCTCACTCTGTGTTTCATGTCTTCGATATATATTAGGAAAGATAGGTTTAAGAATTTTTTAATATACAGTTGTCTAAGTGACATGCGAGATTCGTTGGATTAGTCAAATTTAAAAATCTTCTCATTGGAAAGAATATGTAAACATTGCCATGCTGTGTGACCTAAAATAAAGACACATCCTTAGGAGTGAAATGGAAACACAAGGTTGTATACTTTTTAGAAGATGATCATGCTTAGAGGTATTGATAGTCAAACCACATTCTCAAACAATGAAGTTAGACTCATACTATAGTTAATTTAAACTCAAAGAAAAGAAGGCTAATAAATTAACCAAAAGGCTAATTGAAGTTAAACATTCTTACTGAACTCATGTAAAAACTAGACGAAAATTTTTATTCATTATGAACAAGTAATTGAAAAGGGTGCATCTGTAGTGAATTGTCACCACTCTTGTTGTATATGAACAAAACCTACAAAGGTAAACCTATCCTGTCAAGTTTGCATTCAAAGGAAGAAAAACCCAGATAAAGATGCATTTTAAAATATGGTAAATAGTGAACAACCTTAGAATCTTCACTTCAGAATGGTCAACATAGTAGCTAATAAGCACTCAGAATTTTGTAACAAAAATCCTTCTAATTTGGCTTATTCCTTGATATTTGCATTCAAAATGTTCCAAAATTTTGCAATTCAATTAGCATGGAGCAGATCAGAATAAGCCAGATGATATTATTAGCATTGTCCTAGTAACTTCAGTTGAGCACTGAACACAGGTTTTGGTTATAACATTCAATGATTCTATTTAAAGTAATGCTCTTGCTGCATAATACATTTTACAATGGAAGAGCATTGAAATCTGTCAGAAGATACTTCATGTTTCGTGCACAAAAAAAAATCATTTTCTTACAAATGTGAGTGAAAGGATGACATACATGATAAATGGAAGGCCTAAATTTAACATTTCATCAATACAAGCATATGATTGGATGATAGTCTTCAGTATGGTACCTATTTTTACTATGGCATTATTTTACACAAATTTCAAAGATGACCTCTTGAGTATAGCAAAATATAGCTTCCATCTAAAAGAAAAACTAAAGAGATGAAAACGAATACCTATAAGTAACTTTTCACTCAGACAATAATACAGGGTTATCCCGCCGTTAGCAGATGGTTTACAGTGACTGTAAAGGCAAATACATCATCATCGCCTCACACACATGACACATACACACAACCTAGAAAGGTAAATACATCATCATCCCCACCCACATACACACAACCTTCAAAGGCACATGCATTATCATCATCTTTAATTAATTCAAAAGTGTTACTAACATTATCTACATTGTATACCTATCTGTTTTCATATATTCTCGTAAAGAAAATGTACCTACATCACATAACATGTCCATCTATAGATATTTGATCATCTAATATTCTTTATTTTATGTACTTCACAATTATTTTAAAATTCCGGCAGCATCTTTCAACACCTCTAATATACCACTATTATTTGCTAATTTTAACTTTTCTCAAGAAGTTATTTGTATGAAATACAAGTGATAAAAATAGTAGTTAAAATTAACAGGTATATTGGAGAAGAGTGAGGAGATACTCCCGAAATTTTAAGATAATCATTAAGCACATATAATAAAGAACAATAGATGATCAAATATTCACAGACTGTCCAACAAGACAATTCAAGATTTTGTGCTCGATCTACACACCATTACTGTCAAAAGATAATAAAAACATATATTATAATAAATGTCTTATACGGATTTTAAAATAAAAATAAAGGTAAATCTATATCCACATATATAACGAGAAAAAAATCATATCCACATCCACATCTACATATGCACTTGTCTAAAAAAAAAAAAAAAATCACATCCACATCCACATCTACATCTATATTTGCAAGGAAATCTAATTACATCAACATCTGCAAAAAAGCACATCCACATCTACATCTACATAAATAAAATAAAAAAAACGTCTATATCCACATTCATATCCACAAGAAAAAGTTAAAAAAAAAAAAAGGACTAGTTTGTAAAGTAGACTGTAACAAGACCTATGATAGAATCTCATTGCAGTGCCTTCGGAATATTTTGCATCGTCATGACTTCACAGAGCAATAGACTAGCTAGGATACGTATCATGACAATGTCTTTCTTTTAATTCAAAATTGCATAACGGACTAGTTTGTTTATTGCTTATTTCTTTTAACTCAGAATTGCACAAACGGGTTTGGCCTATGAAGGATTCCTTCCAAAAATGCTTGGCTTTTTAGGATGCAAGTACAAGGTTTTCACTCCCTTTGATGAAGTTTAATATTTGCAAATAGAAAAAACTTTGGCGGACCGCAGTGAGATGAGCAATGCAATATTTACATATCTTTGTCTTCACTTTTTCTTGAGTTCCTTACACCTTTCCTCAAGAATCTCAGGCCTTGGGACTCAAATTCTTTCCAAATAAGGTTTCTAGGGAAAAATCTTATATAGTGGAGTAACACCTTAATTTTAGGCAATCTAGGGGACGTGAAGTGTTGATTTTATGATATAGATGAACTATTTATATAAACGTACCCACACACCAAAAGTCGACATAAATAAGCAAAGATGTAGATAAAGTTAGGCATAAACATATGTAGACAATTTTATTCCTATATATATATATATTACAACAATGTGTAGTGCTAAACAATAGTGGTAAGACAAAGTATGGGTTCTTGACTTCTTGGCAGTTGGGTGGCCATCTGAAGTTCCCAGCAACAAAAATAAAAAAAGCAGCAGTACATGTTAAACACTACTCAGATATCAATCTTGACCAACCCCTTAGTTCAGTCAACTTCAAAATTTCGTAGCATGAGAGCACCGTGGCATTGTGAGCTACTCCATGTAAGAGAGAGCCTCACCTAAGCACTACTAGACTAATAACCTAGACTTGAAAGATGAAAGGGAAAAAGGAAACACAGCTCACAAAACACAACATATACTCACTTAATCATATAACCATTAAGACGAAAACATGATCTACACAGCGCATCAAGCGCTATTCAGTCCTCATCATGGCCACATCATCTGGCTCTCCCAAACTACTCACCTCCCTCTTTTATAACAAATCTCGAAAACCAACCAAGTTCCGATCCAAGAAGGAAAAAGAAAAAAGACATTACGACAGAAATCATTGTCAGAGAGGGGTGAAGACAAGATCTGAGGAAGAGACGCAGCAAATATAGACAAGAATTTCTTCTCTTTTTTTTGAAATAAAAATATAGACTAGACATAAATTACGCAGGTATTTACTTCAGGGCATTGAGGCATTTCAACGCGCCGCTACCGCCGCCACAGTCATCTAAGAGAGGGGCAGAGGTGGGTGGCATGGAGCATTCATTTTTTTTTTTTCAAAAAAAAAAAAAGCCAACGGTGGCATTACCTAAAGGTGGCAATGGCGGTCAAAGTAGGGCAGTGGGAGGCTGGTGGCGTCGACGGGAGGCACAGATGATGGTGGGCCGAGCGGGAGGTCGGCGGCGGCTACGGGAACAAGGGATGATGGCTGGCCGAGCGGGGGGAGGGAGGCGACGATTAGGGCACAAGAGGGAAAAAAGAGGGAGTGAGGGAAAGGGAAGGGGGCAGGAGGCAGTTTTGGTGCCTTTTGTCACACGGCCACGAGAGTAGCCGTTGGCATATTAAAGAATTTTTTTTCTTCTTATTTTTATCATATGTCGACATCTAAAACTATAGCCGTTGACATATATAACATATATTGGGCTATCACTTTAGTCGTTGATATATCTTAGATATATGTTAGCAGTTGAGGTAGCCATCGATATATAGTCCTATTGTAGACGGTCCACTGCTGGCCGTCAATTAATATTTCTTTTTTCGATGAGCACCTCTAACCGTCGACATATATTTGCTGACAAATTTCCTCTTCCTTGTAGTGTCTTTTTCTCTCACTTTCCATCTATCTTTCTATCCGTGTTTCTTTCTTTTTGGCACAATATGTCAATCAAAAGAATATCTTCTAGGAGGGATATTTTTGTACAAATATCAAATTTTATAGTTGAAAACGAAACATTAGCCGTATTATTAACGGAAGTTAATTGCAGGAGTATTTTGACAAGTACTGGAGTACAGTGATGTTATTTATAATAATATAAAAGAAACGTAGACAAAAGTGTAATTTAGTTTGAAATAATTATATAGACAAAAGTGTAATTTTAATTTTAGCAGAGGAGTTATATATTTATTTATGCCAATCTTATTTAGAAGATAAAATTCACGTAGAATATGCTAATAAAGCATACAGAATCGTGTAAAATTAATTTCAGAGCATCCGTGCCATTTACCAATAAAATGTGCGGCCTTCCGCATGCTGCGTCCCCAATGGCAGTGTACGGAGGTCATACTTATTTAGAAATGGGAAAGTAGTGCAGGAGAGAGCTTTTTTAAATCTTGCCCTTTCTGCACTGTGTCCAACTTTGCATTTAAAAGATTTCTATTCTTAAAATAGATAGGTTATCTGCAGTAGTTATATATATATATACATATATATATATATATATATATAGGTATACATTTTCGTGATTGGAAAATCAGGAGCCGTCACGTATGTGCATGATCCCATGCATTGATGATCGGGGGAGTTCTCTTCATCTAATACTGCGGTGAATCTGATCCGTTTAAAATAACTCATGATGTGTAGTCCCAGCAAGGAAGACTTTGAAAAAGATGGGATTGATAATGTAAAGGGCAACACTCTGTCCACACCCGTGCGCGCTGATGTGTGCGCGCACAGTGCGCTGATAGGCCAGGGCGCACAGTGTGCATCAAGCCGTTCTTTATCTTTACTTTGTTTGCCGAATATGATTAGAATAACCGGTATAAAAGACTTTATTCTAGTTTGATCGTGGGAATGTCCAATTTTCTCAATTCTTCCGACTTTTCAAACTTTATCTGAAATGCCTAATTTTTTTAAATCTCTTAATTTTACTTTTTATTTTACTTCTTATTCTACTTATTTTTACTTAATCACTTGTAATAGTATAATATAATTCTCTTTATTCTGGATGAAATACCAACAACTTATCGAATCAAAATATCTCTTATTCTGATTTAAAAAATTTCTAAAATTTTATTCTGATTTAAGTTATTCTGCAAATACAGTAAACTTAATGAAAAATCTTATTTGTACTTTCTAACAATAAAGTGTTTGGGGTAGAAGTGTCTGATAAGGGCGTGAAGATCCTACTCAGTACTCACTCATCTATATATGCAAAGAGTTTGTCGTGTCAGGGCTCTCCGAATCTCCGACAGATCTAAGATGATGTTAAGGCCATGTGTAAGAGGCCACCTGAGATTCCAACAAGTGAATGCAGACAGAAACAAATTAATTAAACAACCGCTGCCACACTGGAGAATACGAAGCCAGCTAAACTCAACAGAGCAGCCGGCCATCGATCCCATCTCTCTCTCTCTATCTCTATGTGTATATATATGCGGCCATGCCTGCCTGAGAGCAATCAGTTAATTACTACACAATCTGCAGATTCGGGACCCAATTAAGCACCTCTCGTCACCATAAGCTAGCTAGCCATGAGCTCCCCAGACGAACAGAAGCTTCACTTCGTGCTGGTCCCCATGATGGCGCAGGGCCACATGATACCCATGGTGGACCTGGCCTGGCTGCTCGCCGAGCGCGGCGTCCTTGTCAGCCTCATCGCCACCCCAGTCAATCTCTCCCGCGTCAAGCCCGCCATCGACCGCGCCCGGGCGTCCCGCCTCCCCATCCGCTTCGTCCCCCTGCGCTTCCCCTGCGACGAAGTGGGCCTCCCGGAGGGCTGCGAGAACATCGACCTCCTCCCCACCGGCGCGTTGGCCAAGAACTTCTTCGACGCCAACCGCATGCTATGCGACCCCCTCAAGCGCCACCTCCGTGATCACCCGCCCCTCCCCAGCTGCGTGGTCTCCGACATGTGCCATCCCTGGACCCGGGACGTCGCCGACGAGTTCGGGATGCCCAGGTTCATCTTCTACGGCATCTGCTGCTTCTCGCTGCTGTGCGAGCACAACCTGATGCACCAAGGGGTGTACGACGGGGTGACGGACGAGATGCAGCCCGTGTTGGTGCCAGGCGTGCCTCACCGGGTCGAGGTTACCAGGGCCCAGGCGCCGGGATTCTTCCCCGGAGACGACTGGAAGACGATACGCGCTGCGACTCTGGACGCCGAGTTAACCTGCGACGGCATGATCGTGAACTCATTCGCCGGTCTGGAACACCCCTACATCGAGGGATTCCAGAAGACCAAAGGGAAGACAACCTGGACGGTCGGGCCTGTGTCTCTGTGCAACAAGGATGCCGCCGATATGGCGACAAGGGGTGACAAGGCCTCCGTCGACGTCGAGCAGTGCGTGTCATGGCTGGACTCGATGAAGCCACGCTCTGTTCTCTACGTCAGCTTGGGTAGCCTCGCCAGAACTCCATTGTTGCAACTGGTGGAGATAGGGATGGGCCTGGAGGCCTCGGGCCACCCCTTCATATGGGTGATCAAGGCAGGAGACGAGTACGCCGAGGTGGAGGAGTGGCTCGCCGAGGGATTCGAGGAGAGAACGAAGGAGAGGGCCGCCATAATAAGAGGGTGGGCGCCCCAGGTGCTGATCCTCTCCCATCCTTCTGTGGGGGGCTTCCTCACACACGGCGGGTGGAACTCCTCCATGGAGGGCATCTCCGCAGGCGTGCCCATGGTTACGTGGCCGTTCTTCGCAGACCAGTTCCTCAACGAGAGGTTCATAGCAGACGTGCTGGGGATTGGAGTGCCGGTGGGGGTGAAGGCCCCCGTGTATTGGGGGATGGAGAGCAGCAACCTGCTGGTGAAGAGGGAGGAGGTGGAGAAGGCAGTGGAGAGGCTGATGGATTGTGGAGAGGAAGAACAAGTTAGGAGGAGGCGAGTCAGAGAGTTGGAGAAGATGGCAAGGAGTGCCGTGGAGGTCGGGGGGTCGTCCCATGCAAACCTGACCTTGTTGATCGATGAAGTCATGCTTCGAGCTAAGAGGAAGAGGGAAGCTGGCCTTGAGACCCAGCTAGCGTCTATAGATAGAAACTTATAAGATATAAATACGTGGGTTCTGATGGATGGATTTGGGCGACCTAGTATGTTTTATGGTTTGGTTAGCTTGTTAGGAATATAATGTTCGATAGCTTGATGAGTGATCTGAAGAAAGAGCACTAGCTAGACTCAATTAGTATGGGGATTATTTTTCAGGTGATGTATTCTAATTAATTAAGCACTCTCTCTATTATATCACTGTTGATTCAGAATACTCCTAGATCATCGTAACACAAAGAATGTCGTCATAAATACTGATGAGGCAGAATCCGATTCGGCCCATTTAAGCAAGCCCAACGCAGATCAGTCCAAGAGCAGCAGTAAAAGGTCTATTGGCAGCCTTCGGCCTATTAGCGGCCCAGCAGCCTTCGGCCCAGTAAGCAGTCCAGTGGTCCTCGGCCCATTAGCGGCCCGACAACCTTCGGCCCGCCAGCGGCCCAACAATCCTTGGCCCATCAGCGGCCCAATAGTCTTCGGCCCATTAACAGTTTAGTTGCCCTCGGCCCAGCAGACTCCAGCCCATTATGCGGCATCTGGCCCATCAGCGGCCCAACCCCCTTCGGCCCAGTAGCCGTATCCGGCCCACTCCGGTGGGAAGACTAAGCACTATGGCGGTTTACCAGTAAACCCAGAACATAGTCTTATATCGGCTACCACCGTTAAGCATCCTCTATCCTCCGCTATAAATACACGGTTATTTATTACCAAAGGTATGTCTTCGTGACCCCAAGGACTACAGTCCAAAGTGCATTAAAGCTCCGTCTTCCTCCTTCTCTTCTGAATCGAATTATCTTCAGAAGCTAACTTAGCCGTCGGAGGGGGTTCTTTAGGGCTGAAGCCCGGGACTCATTCTGACTGGTTCTTCTTCTTTCTCTCCTTCTGCAGGGGCTCGGTTTGAATCATCGCCGACCTTTCTGAGTCGGTCTCGGCTACCGACCTCGGATCTTCTCCCACCGGTCTCGACGCCATTCGCTGGCTGGTTTGCCTCGCCCGAAGGTGCCTCGATTCTGCCTCGCATCGGCGGTTACTCATCCGGTGAAGCTTCGGCCACGCCTTCCGCAGGCTGGTCCGCTTCGTCCGAAGGAGCTTCGGCCACGCCTTCCGCAGGCTGGTCCGCCTCGTTCGAAGGAGTTTCGGTCACGCCTTCCGCAGGCTGGTTTACATCATCCGTCCGAGGGAGTCTCGGCTCCGCTCCCAGCAAGCCCTCGTCCGGGCACCCCTCGGCTTCTGATCTTCTGCTCCGCCCCGCCTTGGCAGTTCCTCATCCGGAGGAGCTTTGGCTATGCCTTCCGCAGGCTAGCCCACATCCAACCGGGCGACCCTCGGCTTCAGATCTTCGGCCCCGTCTCCGTCCTCGCCGCGTTCCGGATCCCCGTCGGTCCTCTTCATCGATCCGATCCAGTTTCGGGTTCCAACTTCAGATTTCAGCCTCGAAATCCGGTCGTGATAGCTTCCGCTACATCAAATACCATTAGATATGGTTGAGAGATAAGAAATTAATATATATGCGAAGCGAGGACATGTAGCATCTCCCTTTCTTTCTAATTTGCACTGGCCGTACAATATTATTTCTTTTTTTTTTTTAATGTTCTGCCTGATCACATCAAATTGATCAGATTGTATTCATTTGAGCAAATTAACTTTGCCGTGTTTGGCACAGTTTCCAATTGGAAGCAATTTTTTACTTCAATCTAGTTAGTTTTTGTGGAAGCATTTAGATTTTGGAAGCAATCTATGTTGGAAGCTTCCGAAAAATTATGGACGGAACTTTCAAGCTGAAAAAAAAGTGAAATTGTTACGAAAGAATTGACTTTTGAAATCAAAAAATTATTTATACCTTCTTCTCGACTCATTTTATGTGAGAAGTAGAATTCAAAAGTGACCTCTAAAGAGAAGTTTTGTCCCAACAGGCCCCAACTGTGCTTGTACTTCTTGAGCTAACACCCGTTACATCTGGAGAACATGTCACCTCAGGCAGCTACAGGGGAGCAAATTCATCAAATGACAAAGAATATTATTATTATAATATACATTGTATCACTTTTTTTGTTACACTTTTGTAGAGCGGTTTGTTCAAATTATTAAGAGGAGCATTATTATACTACTCTTTTTAATATTATACTTTTCAGAGTCATTTGTTCACTTAATTAGTGGTTCTTGTTAAAATTATTTTTTGACATATTTTTTTTGCAACTATATTATTTACCAAAAGCTCTTTTATCAAGTAGTCAAATGACTCTCAATGGGTGTGACAAAAGAGATTATAAATAATGTGATATAATAATATTTCTCAATGTACGTATATTATATTATTATTTATAAAATTCTACTATTTAACAAAATCAACAATCAAGATTTGGATACAAATAATAAAATTATTTTTTATTTAAGAACTTTTGGTTCACATTCTTATAATTACATTTCCCAAGATTAAATATGATGATGACTGGGAATTACAGTCCTCAAATCTAGAGTTTGCACTTGAAGTCGGCTCCAGGATGTGCGGTTCTCCGAACGTCTTGGCTGGGAAGGATGACCTGCACAGAAGAGTTAAGCTCGGACAATGTGTCTAAGAAAAACCCTTCGATGGTCAAGTCATTTCTAAGGTGATATTTGAGATTACCGCTGGAGACTCGAGTTTATGTTAGGGAGTTTAGAACGTACCTGGAACTGTTGGGAGAAGGGTTGTTTATATAGGAGACCGCCTTCTAGGAGTTGGAAAGTTTAACTCTTAACCGCATGCTCGTCCCTTAGTAGTCGAACGAGACGTACGAGTTCTATTGAGGTGGACGGACACATGGAGCCACATGGTGGGACCCTGAGGGTTGTCGGGCCCGGTTAGGCCCCGCACCTAGGCAGATTTCAGGAGTCGACTTGAGTCCACAACTAATCAGTGACTTGGGCCGGCCTAACCATTCGGGCCTTAATTGGGTTCGTGCTCACCGGTTTTATATTAAGTTCGAATTTTTTTTAAAAAACTGCACGAACCACTTAACATGAGAGACCGTTGCTAGGTCAGAAGTCAGGCACTTTGAATCTGGGCCGCCGATAATGAATGAATGTCACTCGGCCCATTTTCGAATTAGGATGAGGTCCAATCATTAGGCTCAAGCTCAATTGGATTTTTTCCCATCAGTGCCTAAGGTGATTCGTATTGAGATAGATCGTTGCCCTCGCAAATTGAGAATGTGCACTATCATATAGAAATGTTATAGCCTCTTTTTCACCCGGTTGTACAATTTCATATACGTTAAGGAGATGATAGTTTTGTAGTATGTTAAAAAGGAAAGTCTAAAATATATAAAATAAGAAATAGAAGTCTGCTTCACAGACTCACCCAGTCCAATGGGGTCATGTGTAAGACCATATTTTCGCGACTTGTTAGAAAAAAGAAAAAGAATGACCAACAAATGATTTGAAATAGAAGGAGAGGGAATAGATCATTTGGATGCTTTTGTTTGGATCATGGTGTGTCCCCGGACACGCCAAAAAGAGGATGAATAGATCATTTATGCTTAAGCACCTCTTTGTTTAGAGGTTGTCTTATTTTAGATTTTCGAATAACCCCAATCTGACCTTTTTTCTGATTTGGCATGTCTAGTTTATTATCCTTGTTTAACCCGGTTCAAAAAAGTGTTAACCAAGGATAATCTGAAATTCAGGATTCCTAACTCTAATCCATTTGAAAAGGTACTGCAATGCCCTTGTACGACCCTGTCGCTTCACGTGTTGCCCCTGTCCTATCTTAGTATTAACTTGTCCGTAACTTGGTTGTGAAACGTAGATGAATAGGTTAATAAGGTCATTAAGTTAAATAAATTACTTAAAATTAGTTAATTATATTATAATAGAGATATTTAATTATAATAATGACATAAGTTAATTGTAAAATTAACTAAGATAAAACTTAACTTAAAATAATTATTCATAAAAAATAATGAGTCAATTAGAATAACACATAAGTTAACAATAATACTTAAGTTAAATAATATATAATACTATAAACAATTAATGATTAAAACATAGTAACATAACACTTAGTTAGTCAGTTATTTTTATATTACACTTAGTTACTTATTATAATAATATAAGAAGTAAATTCTTAAGATAATAATGCGTTAAGATAATACTTAACTCTAATAAGATAATACATAGATTCATAAAAATATCCGGTCGATTATAATAATATAATTCACAGATTCATAAAAATATACGGTCGATTATAATAACATAATTTAGCATAGTAGTGTGCCATATAATAATATGATAATTTAATAGTTAAGATATGTAGTGATATATGTAGGCATTTAGTTAATATAATAATATGATATCTAAATACTTAAGTGAACTATATTAATGGAAAAATATACTAATTTAATAATTAGCATAAGTAACAATATAATACTATACATGCTCACATATAATATTATATTGCATGTGAATACTTGAAGTAAGCATTTACTTAATATAATAATATAAGTAATAATATTATAATATGTGAATACTTAAGTAAGCATTTGCTTAATATAATAATATAAGTAATAATATATGTAGGCATTTAGTTAATATAACAATATAATATGTAAATACTTAAGTAAATAGATTAATGTAAAAATATACTACTTTAGTAATTAAGATAAGTAATAATATAATACTACACATTGTCACATATAATATTATAATACTCAATTAACTATATGTACATACTCCAATGAATAAAGAATTATATCCTAGTGAGTTAAGTGTGGATCAACAAAAGGTATTTTGGTATTTTTTAACCCCCTTAACTCACGTTTGACTAATGCCAGGTCTTCTCAATTTGGGAGTTAATCCGAAGTAATCTTCTTTATCCAAAAAGGTTAAGTAAATACATATCAAAATAAGAGGAGGGTCAACTCGGGATAACTTATCCCTCGAAGTTAACCCCCTTTTATTCTCTCCCTAAAACAAAAAAGGGTTAAAGTGATAGCTATATAACTAGGCCCTTTTTTTTGGGTCAGTGCAGTCCTCATGCAGTGGCATTGGGACGTTGGACATCTGAGGGGGTGGAATGCCTATTAGGGATCGATCTCTGATAGGCGCAAGGATGACCTTTGGGCCTTTTGCTACTAGGTTATTGACCAAAAAAAATGCATCTTTTCTTAATGTGCTTAAGGGCACACTACAATCTAGACAAAAAAGTAAAGACAATGTCACTCTAAAGAAAAGAAAGAAATTTTTTAAACTTCATTCTAGAGTTCATCTTTTCATACGAGCAGAGAATACTTTATCATTATGTTAGAAGCGAATTTTAAAATATCTTGTTAAAAAATGAAATCGTCTGAACAGCCCAACATCTTCAGACTAATGAAAAGGAAGGCAAATAAGTTATTTAATTATGAAATGAAGTGGCCGTGACGATCTCGTTTCTCTTGTTAATTAATAAGAGTAACAATTCAAACGGGATAAAGACGCACAGAATCGCACAAAATTTAATTGCAGAGCATCTCCGACGTCAACCCACGTCCATATCCATTTAAAATGGATTCTAAGAATTCACGGGAACGAGATCTTCTGGGTCTTGTCCTTTTAGGTTATCGTGTGCCCTTGGATTCATGGGGGGGGGGGGAGAGGTGATAGGATTGTCTCATCATTTTAAAATCAGATTTAGAGGATCTTGTTTTCACATCACGGCTCTCTAAAAGATAGTATTATAATGAAAAATGCTATTTCAATTTACTAACAAATCGTATTGATAAGGGTGTAAATTAAGATCCTACTAATTAGGTTGTACGTTTATTACTTTTTAAAAAAAAAACACGGAGGTTGGTGTACTTGGCGTGAGAAAATTGTACGCAAGGGCCTGTGTATAAGACGACACCCAGAACGAAGATGATGTTAGAAAGCGCTCCGTTCCAGGCCAACCTGAGATACCAACACGCAGGCGAAAACAAAACCACCGTTGCCGCTCTGAGAACACGAAGCCACCTGACCAGCCGGCCTCCCATGTCCATCTCTCTCTTTATAAGCTGCCATGCTTGATCTCTAAACCGGCACTGGCCCGAGCACCTCCATCTCAGTCTCACCACCACCACCACCGTAAGCTAGCTTAGCCATGAGTTCTCCAGACGAACAGAAGCTTCACTTCGTGCTGGTCCCCCTGATGGCGCAGGGCCACATGATACCCATGGTGGACCTGGCCTGGCTGCTCGCCGAGCGCGGCGTCCTTGTCAGCCTCATCGCCACCCCAGTCAATCTCTCCCGCGTCAAGCCCGCCGTCGACCGCGCCCGGGCGTCCGGCCTCCCCATCCGCTTCGTCCCCCTGCGCTTCCCCTGCGACGAAGTGGGCCTCCCGGAGGGCTGCGAGAACATCGACCTCCTCCCCACCGGCGCGTTGGCCATGAACTTCTTCGACGCCAACCGCATGCTATGCGACCCCCTCAAGCGCCACCTCCGTGATCACCCGCCCCTCCCCAGCTGCGTGGTCTCCGACATGTACCATCCCTGGACCCGGGACGTCGCCGACGAGTTCGGGGTGCCCAGGTTCATCTTCTACGGCATCTGCTGCTTCTCGCTGCTGTGCCTGCACAACCTGATGCACCAGGGGGTGTACGACCGGGTGACGGACGAGATGCAGCCCGTGTTGGTGCCAGGCGTGCCTCACCGGGTCGAGGTCACCAGGGCCCAGGCGCCGGGATTCTTCCCCGGAGACGACTGGAAGACGATACGCGCCGAGGCGGTGGACGCCGAGTTAACTTGCGACGGCACGATCGTGAACACCTTCGCCGGCCTGGAACCTTTCTACATCGAGGGCTTCCAGAAGGCCAAAGGGAAGAAGGAGTGGACGGTCGGGCCCGTCTCTCTGTGCAACAAGGATGCCGCCGATATGGCGACAAGGGGTGACAAGGGCTCCGTCGACGTCGAGCAGTGCGTGTCATGGCTGGAGTCGATGAAGCCACGCTCTGTTCTCTACGTCAGCTTGGGTAGCCTCGCCAGAACTCCATTGTCACAGCTGGTGGAGATAGGGATGGGCCTGGAGGCCTCGGGCCACCCCTTCATATGGGTGATCAAGGCAGGAGACGAGTACGCCGAGGTGGAGGAGTGGCTCGCCCAGGGATTCGAGGAGAGAACGAAGGAGAGGGCCGCCATAATAAGAGGGTGGGCGCCCCAGGTGCTGATCCTCTCCCATCCTTCTGTGGGGGGCTTCCTCACACACTGCGGGTGGAACTCCTCCATGGAGGGCATCTCCGCAGGCGTGCCCATGGTAACGTGGCCGGCCTTCGGAGACCAGTTCCTCAACGAGAGGTTCATAGCGGACGTGCTGGGGATTGGAGTGCCGGTGGGGGTGAAGGCCCCCGTGTTTTGGGCGATGACGAGCAGCGACCTGCTGGTCAAGAGGGAGGAGGTGGAGAAGGCCGTGAAGAAGCTGATGGATTGCGGAGAGGACGGAGAGCGGAGGAGGAGGCGAGTCAGGGAGTTGGAGAAGATGGCAAGGAGTGCCATGGAGGTCGGGGGGTCGTCCCATGCAAACCTGACCTTGTTGATCGATGAAGTCATGGTTCGTGCTCAGAAGAGAAGGGAAGCTGCATGCCCCCAAGATCTCACTTAATTCCCCCATAGATGGAAAGATACAATATATATACCTAATGTTCTGAGCCAATACACTCGTTACACATCGGTACCCTGGGGCCGGCAGCGGTGGGGAGTTAATCCAGCAAGAAGAATATTATATTACAACTTTTATCACTTCCTTCCATGATCAAGCAGCTCTTTGTTAAAATTACTTTTTGACACAATTTCTTCACAACTTAACGAGAGTTATTTGATCTAAGTGATCGATATAGCTCCCATGAGTCTAGCAGAAAGGATGACCAAAAAATAATATGTTATATAAAAAATTCTGCATATTATCATTATTATTTATAAGTTATAATATTTAAAAAATCAACGGTAAAAATAATACGAAGTTGAAAATAATAGGAAAGTTTAAATTATACGTGGAGATACATTTGTAATAAGTCAAAAAAGAAAGTTTAAATTATAGAAAATAATAAGAAGTATGCTTCACAAGTTAATGGGATCATGTATTATCATGGCATGTGAACAGGGAGACCAAATGATTTGAAAACTGAGTGAAAAAGACAAGGAGAAAAAAAATCTTTTGGGCCTCATTTTTAGTAATCCTTTCAATATATATCTTCTCACATGAGCTGAGAATTTGCATCATTTTGCACTTTGTGTTGTATGTTCTCCCAAAGTTATTTAAGATGAATGATGCAAATACCGACATTTAAAGAATCTGCTGGAATTAGAGTCCAAAGTATCTCACTGGGGTATATATATTAAAAATTAAATTATGCTTTTGTTTCTCTTATTTTTACATTATTTTTAATAACCTTGTTGAATGTCAATAGTTACAAAAATGTCATTTGCCATCAATTAGCATTTCATTAGACATACCTTATTTAATCTTGGTTAAGCTTTAATCAAAGTTGAGAAGGTCTAAAATAGGCTAATTCTTTCCTCAACTCTCACTACAGGAAAGTGGGGATATGTCAACAGTTGAGACCCGCTGACAAATATCAATGAACCGTAGACTAAAACCGTAGACTAAAATTTATGTCAACGGCTAATAAGCCGTGGATAAAAGTCTTGTTGACAAACATTCGTCCACGGTTTCGTGAAACTGTTGACATATGTACATATGTCGACGGCTAAAGCAGTTGGCATACGCAGTTGTATGTCAACAATCTTAACCGCTAACATATATAATATATGTGAGTGGCTTTTATGGTCGACGTATAAACATATATCAATGGTCTCAGCCGCTGATATATAATAACATATACTTTTTGTCAACGGTATAAGCAGTTGATGAGTACTATTCATGAAAATAATATTTTAAAATGTTAATTAATTTTATAAATTACAAGAATATGTATTTCAAAGCATAACATTTACAGACACATTCATATACAAATAAACAAATATATACATAAATAAACACATCTACGTACAAATAAACACACCTACAAAAAATTCACATTATAGATCCACAAAAAATGTATATCTTCTAATAACTAAATGTACAAACATAGAAATGTCAATCAACATTCAAAATCTTTGGCTCACTCATCATCATTATCATCAAAATCATCTCCCTCCTCCTCCTCCTCTCGCCCTCGGCGTTGCCCTCGTGCACAACGCCTCCTTGACGCTGAATAAAGCTTTGCATTTCCTAAAATCGGATAATAAATGTTTTTATCTCTGCCTTCTGGTTGTGCATTAAGTCCATCTCCTCTCCTTGCACTTTAAGCTTCTTTTATATGGTCCGCACCTGTTCAACATACTGCTCAACTTACCGTTGATAGTTGGAAGAGCTCGATCCTTCTTGCGGCCCACACCCGGTACAAAGCATCTCTTGGTTTCCCGTACAACGAATACAACTAGATCGATCATTTCCCATGATTGAAATGCAAACTTAGTAGAAAATAGGGTACTCTCGATAACGCTCTCCAAAGAAGGAGTCATTAGTTGGGTCATCCTCTCTTATATTAAAAATAAATATACAAAGTTTTTATTAGTGATAAAAATTAATTTTTATAAAAATTAATTCAAAATATAAAAGTACTTGCATATTGACTCATATTCTCCTCATCGACCCAGTGCTCACTGCTATCTAGAAGATCCTTATATTTACCTATCTTGAAAATCTCAAGATGTTCAGCATTACGCTGATGAAGATGACGTTGTTCGAATTGTGTTAAAAAAATAAGCAATATAAATTTTAACAATATAAATAAAAATCAATACTAAAATAAAAATCTTATGAAATCATCATTCAATTGATAATAACTTATCCAGCCAACTTATATGGCATAGACTGATAGGAACGATTTTTCTTGTTGCAATCAGTGATTTTGTACCGAAAAAATATTCGTTGTCAAATTTGTACCGAATAAATAAATATAAATAATTAACATTTATTAAGTTTTATTATTACATGGTTATCTGATGTGTTCTATTTCTCACATATCATTTGTCAATTAGACGGATCAACACCGACCAACATAGAAACAATTACATCCTCCTTAGTTTTATCCATATAATATTAGGATATGATATGATTTTGATTTTATTATATATGAATATAAGAAAAAATAATATAAAAAAAAATTATAAAATAAAAAGAAGAAAATATTAACTTACTCTTTTCTTCAAAACTCCGCCTCAGCCGCGATGTATAGAGGTCACGTGCATAAGCGTCTCCTTGTTTGTCTTGGGGGTTCGGTCCAACAAATACATCAGTTGCACATTATCATTAACTTAATTAATAAAATAATTTTACAAATATATAACATTAACTCTAAATGTCATTATTTCAAGATATCTAAATATTGTAGTCTTTTTCGCTGCAGGAAGAGTAAAAAATATTTTTTGCCATATCTTGCAATACAGCTTTGCAATAACGTTCATACAAGATACAAAATTGCTCATATTCTCTCCAACGCCATACCTGCTGATCACCGAGATGTTCCATCGCTAACCTTGCTCTAATCTCCAATCTGTGATACCTTTGGTAAGAACCCGATGGCCATGTCCCCGACCCCAAGCCTGCGTATAAGGTGGACCTATTTAAACACACATAATAAAGATATTTATGTTAGATTATAAATACAAAAATATTGATTTATTGAATGACTAAAATTAAAATTCATACCTACTGAAGATAAAGATGTGAACACAATTGTAGATCCGTGAGTGGTAGCAACCTGAGAGGCAAAAGTCTGAGAGGCAATGCCTGAGAGATTAGTAGCTCAATGATCAGGTGCTGAGAGGCAATGGCTTAAGAGATTGGAAACTTAAGGATAGGGTTTTGAGAGGCATTTCGCTTCTTTCAGGGCCTAGAGCTACAACTTGGGGCATGAGAGTCACTACTTGAATTCATTTATTCAAAAGATACTATATCATATTAAACTTACAAGTAAAAGTAAATAAAAAACAAACTTGATTGGAAGTTATCATCACTTAAATCTCAATGTATTCGCCAACTCTTACACTAATTCCTTCACTAGTATCATCATCAATTGTTTATCTCATAACATGAATATCAATTAAATTTTTTTGATAATTTTTTTTAAGATATAATGCATTATCTTCAACTGTTTCATCGTACATATTATAGTAATCTCGAAGTCGTGCTTTAACAGAAATGATCCATCCTGCTGCTGTATTATCATCTACGTAGAACACTTATTTTACTTGAATTGTAAGGGTAAATGGCTCATTTGTCTTGAATTTAAAATGGGTGTTGAGGTTGACACTTATCGATCATACATGTTTTATCTTTTTATAAATATCCCACTAATCATACTTAAACAATAGAATATGACTATGATGATCAAAAGATATTTCGAGAATATCAATCAGACGTCTATAATATCTATCATATCTAAATTTAATTTTCATATTCACAATAACTCTAGACAATTGAGTTAACTTAGTATCATCAATATTTTTTATACGAAATCTGAATTAATTCACTATGTAATATGAATTGAATATGTAAATCTTGAAAGTATTTGTGACAAAACTTCGATGTCATGGGTCAAACATGGATCATTTGTATTCTTCAATTCTTAAACGTAACTCCGAAATCATTTTATAAAATCTTTCTCCATCACATTTGATGTTTGCACTTTTTGTTTGTATTTATCAAAAAATTGATCTAATTGTTTAATCTATTTCAAAATATATAAGTGTATGTGTGAAAAGTTATTGTAAGTTTATCCACACTATCAAACATATTGTACACTATTCATACCAAAAATAAAAACTCATATTGGTGTGTAGATGGAATGAACTCTGCAAAGATCAAAAAGAAGTTTAAAACAAAACAATAAGAAAGGGGACATTCAAGGAAAGGCAAGTACTTTAGAGGAAGTTGATCACTTTACTGAGGTTCTATGTAGGGAATGGACTATCGAGCATTGTTCACCATAACTTACTAATGGAGCTCACTCAGTGTTTCATGTCTTCGACATATATTAGGAAAGACAGGTTCAAGAATTTTTTAACATACAGTTGTCTAAGTGACATGCGAGATTCACTGGATTAGTCAAATTTAAAAATCTTCTCATTGGAAAGAATATGTAGACATTACCATGCTGTGTGACCTAAAATAAAGATACATCTTGAGGAGTGAAATGGAAACACAAGGTTGCATAATTTTCAGAAGATGATCATACTTAGAGGTATTGATAGTCAAACCACATTCTCAAACAATGAAGTTAGACTCATACTATAGTTAATTTAAACTCAAAGAAAAGAAGGCTAATAAATTAACCAAAAGGCTAATTTAAGTTAAACATTCTTACTGAATCCATGTAAAAACTAGACGAAAATTTTTATTAATTATGAACAAGTAATTGAAAAGGGTGCATCTGTAGTGAATTGTCACCACTCTTGTTGTATATGAACAAAACTTACAAGGGTAAACCTATCCTGTCAAGTTTGCATTCAAAGGAAGAAAAACTCAAATAAAGATGCATTTTAAAATATGGTAAATAGTGAACAACCTTAGAATCTTCACTTCAGAATGGTCAACATAGTAGCTAATAAGTACTCAAAATTTTGTAATAAAAACCCTTCTCGTTTGGCTTATTCCTTGATATTTGCATTTAAAATGTTCCAAAACTTTGCAATTCAATTAGCATGGAGCATATCAAAATAAGCCAGATGATATTATTAGCATTGTCCTAGTGACTTCAGTTGAGCACTGAACATAGGTTTTGGTTATTACATTCAATGATTCTACTTAAAGCAATGCTCTTGCTCTATAATACATTTTACAATGGAAGAGCATTGAAATATGTCAGAAGATACTTCATGTTTCGTGCGCAAAAAAAATTCATTTTCTTGCAAATGTGAGTGAAAGGATGACATACATGATAAATGGAAGGCCTAAATTTAACATTTCATCAATACAAGCATATGATTGGATGATAGTCTTCAGTATAGTACCTATTTTTACTATAGCATTATTTTATACAAATTTCAAAGATGACCTCTTGAGTATAGCAAAATATAGCTTCCATCTAAAAGAAAAACTAAAGAGATGAAAACGAAGACCTATAAGTAACTTTTCACTCAGACAATAATACAGGACTATCCCACCGTCAGCAGATGGCTTACAGTGACTGTAAAAGCAAATACATCATCATCGCCTCACACACACATGACACATACACACAACCTAGAAAGGTAAATGCATCATCATCCCCACACACATACACAAGACACATACAGACAATCTACAAAGGCAAATGCATCATCATCATCTTTAATTAATTTAAAAGTGCTACTAACATTATCTACATTGTATACCTATCTGTTTTCATATATTCTCGTAAAGAAAGGATACCTACATCACATAACATGTCCATCTATAGATATTTGATCATCTAATATTCTTTATTTTATGTACTTTACAATTATTTTAAAATTTCGGTAGCATCTCCCAACACCTCCAATATACCACTATTATTTGCTAATTTTAACTTTTCTTAAGAAGTCACTTGTATGAAATACAAGTGATAAAAATAGTAGTTAAAATTAACAGGTATATTGGAGAAGAGTGAGAAGATATTTCCGAAATTTTAAGATAATCATTAAGCACATATAATAAAGAACAATAGATGATCAAATATTCACAGACTGTCTAACAAGACAATTCAAGATTTTGTGCTTGATCTACGCACCATTACTGTCAAAAGATAATAAAAACATATATTATAATGAAAGTCTTGTACGGATTTTTTTAAAAAAAAAACAAGGGTAAATCTATATCCACATATATAACGGGAAAAAAATTATATCCACATCCACATATGCACTTGTCAAAAAAAAAAAAATCACATCTACATCCTCATCTACATCTATAGCTTCAAGGAAATCTAATTACATCAACATCTACAAAAAAGCGCATCCACATCTACAGCTACATAAAATAAAAAAAAACACATCTATATCCACATTCACATCCACAAGAAAAAGATTAAAAAAAAAATATGGACTAGTTTGTAAAGTAGACTTTAACAAGACCTGTGATAGAATCTCATTACAGTGCCTTCGGAATATTTTGCATCGTCATGACTTCACAGAGCAGTGGACTAGCTAGGATACGTATCATGACAATCTCTTTCTTTTAATTCAAAATTGCACAACGGATTAGTTTGTTTATTGCTTGTTTCTTTTAACTCAGAATTGCACAAACGGGTTTGGCCTATGAAGGATTCCTTCCAAAAATGCTTGGCTTTTCAGGATGCAAGTACAAGGTTTTCACTCCTTTTGATGAAGTTTAATATTTGCAAATAGAAAAAACTTTGGCGGACCGCAGTGAGATGAGCAATGCAATATTTACATATCTTTGTCTTCACTTTTTCTTGAGTTCCTTACACCTTTCCTCAAAAATGTCAGGCCTTGGGACTCAAATTCTTTCCAAATAAGGTTTCTAGGGAAAAATCTTATATAGTGGAGTAACACCTTAATTTTAGGCAATCTAGGGGACGTGAAGTGTTGATTTTATGATATAGATGAATAATTTATATAAACGTACGCCGCAACGTGTGAACGATTTCCCGTCGAACGGAAGTCGGAGAAGCGGCGGAGCAGATCCGGATATGTCTGGGACGTCAGAGAGAGAGAGAAACAGAGGAGGGGCAACTAGGGTTAGCAGCAGTTTGGCATGCTCACCCTGTTCGCTACATTTTATACTAACCGTGCGATTTTTCATAAAAACTCCCGATTTGTATAAAACCCACTTATTTATCAATCGTCTTGAGAATCATTTGCGTGTGACCCTCTAGGCCAAATTACCAGTCCAATTAATAGCCCAATAAATCCAGTAACTCCTTACTGGCTTTATTAATCAATTAATAACTCTTTATTAATTAATTAATCAATCAAATTGATGTCGCATATCGAATTCGACCGGGCCTTCGATCACGTTGGGTGCCAAGCAACACCGCGTGAACCCGGAAAGTATCGGGGTTAAGTAAACTACTCTTGGAACCTTTCCGCCAACAATTACCGCGTGGATATAATCCTTCATTCGTGCAATGCTCTCGAGTCAATTCAGGGTATGGCGTGTTGTCAAACCCTAACCTGTCGACTCACTTGGATTAGATGCTGCTGATGAATATCGGAAAACTCCTTTCCCGAGATTATCGTCCCCCCTGGCCAGGGACTTCCGCGCATCCTTCCTAGAGCATTTTCTCTCATTGTACCGAGAGCGAATGATTCCTTATTGACATACAATTCCCTTCGATGGTATTCCGTTGTACCCAATCCTTAGCTGTTTAGAATCCCGTGACTAGAGATTCATAAACCAAAGTCAAAGCACAGAAGTCCACCGTCAAGGTGTCCTTGGTGTCTCACGTCCGATGACCATCCACGCAACTGCGACAATAGAATCAAGCTGGTTTACAGTGAGGTACAGTACCATCCAGCGATTTAGTCAGATCAGTTCAGTGAACTCATTCTCCAATGAGCACCTACATATTCGCTTTAGTGTCTCCACACAAGTGATTTATGAGATCAATCACCCTCATCATATGAACAGTAGTAATCTGTACTAGTCTAACCGGATATCCGATGTCCTTCTCGGATATCCTCTGACTAGGAACGATTAAGAATATATGTGTTTAAGTGATCAGTCTTATTAGTATGATCTCATCATAATCTGATCACTATAGCACATATTCACGGACTTCATTATGAAACGATAATTAAGGCGATTTACACATAATGAATATTATGTCATTATATTAATAAATGAATGAGATTTACATAGTTAGATTGGCTTGTAGGCCACCTAAAACTAACAAGTTCTACTCGCCATTGTTGCATATTTTGATTATGAAATATGGCAGATGGATATTTATCATAAATTCATTTTGGTATATTGAAGCCTTTCAGTAAACAAGCATAAATACCAAACCACTCTATAAACGAGTTCTCTGAAATCAGCTGCAAGTCGGTTCTCGCAGGAGAGGGGATTCTATAGAGCAACTTAGAATTGAGGTACACCCAGAACCATAGACTTGATCGTGTTCACACAGCACAACCAAACAAGAGTTTATAGTAAATCATTTACGATAAATGAAAATGAGTTAAAAATAAGGTTATGATGCCTCCATCCGTGTTTTTCACAAGCATCCAACTGGTCACAACACATCAGAGAGCGAGAGAGAGAGAGAGAGAGAGAGAGAGAGTATATATACCAAATTCTGAAGTATATCTTGATAGAAGGTTGCAGGTAGAGTTGCATCAGTAGCAAGAACCCCAATTCTCACATTGCTTCCGGCTTCAACCGGCCTCAAATTTGCAACCCTGAGTTCCTTGGCAACGCACTCGCCCACATGGAGGAAAGGCACAGAACAACCCTCAGAAACCCGGCGGTGCCAAGAATGGGAGATGTGGCAGGGCATGACGATGCATCCGGCCCCAGAGCGCTCCAAGAACACCCTTTTCTGGCGCAGGTTCTCCACGAGGCGGGGAAAAGAACTCCCTTTTCGGGAGGAGAGCTCTCTGTGTAGCATTGGGTCGTTGCAGACGATGAAAGGGAGGCCCCCGCCCCCTTCTTTCGAGCTCCACTTAACGAGCTTCTCCAAGAAATTAAGAGTACAGGCCGCCGAGACGCCTCCCAGGATGCCGACGGTGTTGGCTTGGGTGAAAGCATGAGAACTGGACGCACTGCCCATGAGAGAGAAGCCCAGATCACTGTTCTTGGATTCCAAAACGCCGTCTTTCTTGTCAATCTATAAAACAAGGGAAGAGGGTTTTGCGGAGGAGGGAGAGGCGGAGGCAGCGACAGAAGGCCAAGTCTTGAGGCAAACCCTCCTGTTTTTAACGACATCCATAGGTTGCAATGGGCAGCTCGATGGGTGGAGACGCATGGTCATGCTCCCATCGAACATCTTCAACACCGGCAAGCCCGGCTCAATGGCTACTCAGCTTTTCATCTCCTTCACGGCAACACCTCAACATTCAGCTCTAAACCCAAAACACCATCACCTCTGGGGCTCGCTATGAGAACACCCAGTGGGCAAAAGAACGATCGCATGGATTAGAAGGCTTTCATGGACTCTGCCCACAGTTGCTCAATCATGGGCGCCGCCGCCGCTGAAGACGAAGAAGAAGAATAGAGGGAGGCGGCCGTCGCGGAAGACAAGCAGCATGGCCCTCTCCCACCGGACAATACCGCCGCCATCAACAAAGCGTCCCCACCACTCCCCGCGACAGCCAGCAGGTCCTCCACGCCGCGCACGAACAGGAACTCCTGCTTGTTGTGGAGAACGTGGGTGATGGCGGTCGAAAGATGAGGAGCTCGGCGAAGGAGCTATTTGGCCGCAACTTGGAGATAACCAACGGCGATGATGGGGTTGCTGGCGACCGGAGGTGGCGATGGGGTCGCTGATGCCTAGGAGAGGATCGAACAACCATGGCGTGGGGTTGAGGGGGAAAGGGCGTGGGTTCGAGGGCGCGCTGTGAACGAAGGAGATTTAGGGTTATGGTTTTTGTCCACGGTCAGAAATTTAGCCGTTGACATATAAGAGATATGTCGACGGCTAAATTTATAGCCGTGAACATATTATTTTAATTAAATTTATTTTTTCTTTTATTACATATGTCGACGGATCTCTTGTAGCCGTTAACATATATGTTATATATGTCAACGGCTATAGTATACCCGTTGACATATATTACGTATGTGTAAACGGTTATTTTAACCGTCGACATATAAGTTTATTGTCAACGGTTGTTTTTTGGCCGTCGACTAATACACTCTTTGTCGATAAGTACTCTTAGCCGTCGACATATACTCGCTGACAAAACCTATCTTTCTTGTAGTGCATGGAGAGACGCCTTAGCTCCTACAGGCTGCCACGAGAGGAATGTGGCATCTTTATCCTAATTCAAGTGGAATAAGGATTCTATTTCATGTATATTCCAAGTTATCAAACTAAATTTTTTAAATATTTAGAAACATGTATCCACTTCGACTCTTTATTTTAAACTTATTCCATCACCAAACCAAAAGCTAATAAAATGAATGATATCTCCTGCACACCATGGAGAGACACCTTAGCTCTTTCAGGCTGCCACGAGAGGAGTGTGGCATATATCTTTTATAGTGGGTCAGCTAGCAACATTACACGACGGCACAAAGGATCTCGCATCCATATGGAATGAACTCTTGAATTAAAGATTGGTCTCGAGATTCTTCACTCAGAATCATAAATAAAAGAGAATAGATCTTCTCAGTATAGTGTTGGACAAGAATTTAACAGTATTGAGAAGAGGAGGAGGACAAATATTACAAAAAAATTTCTCACTTGACTTAAAAATTTTAAAAATATTTAGACCCTCCCCTTTTCAGTATTGTTAGACTCCCGTCCAACATTGTATTATACTGAGAAGATCTCTTCCCTAAATAAAACCTAGCTAAAATTTGGAAGAAAAACTTATCAACGCTGATGCTTCGTATGTATCCCAAAGGTTTGTCCAGACTAGCTAAACTTGGTCAAAACTTAGCATGGGCCAGAGTGTCACATGGCTCATGTGCATGCAAGGATCCGTGCCTAACGTTATGATCGAGGGTAAAAGCAGAAGAATGTGTACGGGCCGGAGGAGGCAAAGAGGCAACCCATGTGAGCCAACAACCTCACGAAACGCTGCAGTCGTTTCCATCAGCTAGCGATCAATAATTGCATCAGAGAGATGATCACAATGCTGCACCCATCCCATCATGATAAAGAAATTGAGCAATATGAGAAGAAGAAGAAGAAGAATAATAATGGAGTGCTTGCATAATGCATATCTCCATCTTCCCATAATAATAATTACGTCGGCCTGGCTCTAACTTTCAGTTATCATCAAAAGCCTCAAAATCATTGGCCATGCACCACCCATATCATAGCACAGATGGCCGATCCCAAGAAGTTACTTCGTCAAGTGCAAGAAATGAGAGACTCGACCTCATGTGTGAAGGAGGCTTATGCCACGTATCCACCATGCATGATTTCCAATTGTATTTCTGAACCTCCGTCTGGTCATTTTAAAAGGGAGAAATTCGATAATAAAGGTCATTTATGTAGGTTTTAATTATACCTTTAGAAGCTCAAAATTTACATTTTTTAGATTAAAAAATATAAAATTATTAGAAAAGTTGTCTTTAAAATTAAGTATAATTACTCCTACTCAAAGAAAGACAAAAGTAACCTCCAACTAAATATTTCGTCGGAAATCTTGCTATGAGAAGATGAAAGTTTATTATTGCTAAATTATTGTTTTAATACACGTCTCTATATATTCATCTCTTTATAAAAATTATTTTATACATATTCAACATCTGACAAATAAAATTCATGTCCATTTTGATAGTAGAGTTTTTATATTTTTAAAAGAAACATAATAAGAAGTTTAGATATATATATATACAATCTTATCTGACAATGTAGAATCTTTATGCACCCATAATTAACAGAATAACAATAAAGTTAAGAAGATATACGAAGAAACAGGCAAATAAGAATACGGCTTCTCGAAGGACAAAGGTAAAAATAACACTATTTAGCTCAGCAAGTATCCCTTGACATCCCCACCTGCAGAAAAATGAACTGGAAAACTGTTCCCCCCCTTACTGCTGTCCGCGTTGCGTCCACGAGGATAAATATATATATAGCTTCCGGCAAGTTGGCAACGGTCAAATAATTCAAAGGAAAACTCCTAGATCTCCTCGTCACATTATCCTCTCCTATATGATTGTAATTTAGTTCTAAAGAAAGATATCACTCCGTAAGCGCAAAGTCATTAAGTTGGGATTCGGAAAAAAAATCGGCAAGAGGAAAAATTTTAAGCAGGCAAAAAAATCTAAAAACTTGGTGCAAAAGTCTGCAAAATTTATTAAAAATATAAAAAATGATTTAGTGAAAGACATCAATTTTTAAATATATAAAAATTATTTTAAGATATTATATAGAATCTAAGAATATCTAATATAAAAATCGACCAGTTTTCTTAGCAAGGTATGTGTTTATTTAAAGTATATGATTAACTCACAATTAAATTGCTACTTTTTTGAACCTATGAAAATTTCAAAACTTCTTTCAATAAATTGTGATTTATTTGTGAAAAATATGTTGAGATTAAAATGTCTAATTAAATCTCAGTTAAAAAGATCATATATTTATATTACACCACATAAAAGTAAATATGCAAATTTTATCAGAATGGAAAAGTGTTAATAAAACCAAGAAAATGTATTCGATTGTGCATTGTGACCACACTACGTTGTCACCTAAAACCAAATAATTTGGTCATTCGATATCCGGTGGCTCAAATTTTTTATTATCAATATTTCAATGTTACATTCTTCATGTGGGTATTTCTTTAATATCTTCTGGATATGCTGTTTAATCTGACTTTTCTATTTGTTTTTTTAATTATCACAATACTTTTATGATGATTAGATAAATTTTTACATAATAGTGAAATAAAAACTTTACTAGTATAAACTAAAGATTAAATAGCATCAGTTGTTGCAGAAACTTTTGTTGCACTGCACAACATCGTTATTATATATATACGCAGATTTTTCAAAACATAATCATAATGTAATCTAGGTCTTAAAATATGAGTAGGGTGTTATTTTATCTGACATAGAATACTATATAATCTTTCATTTCTGTACATCAGACGACCCTTAAGCGTGTTATTTTAGTTGATTGAAGTTTTAAAATCTGTAAAAATTTATATGATATTTTGTAAAAACTCTGCAGATAACAATTTTCTTTTGTACTAAAGACACCCTTAATTTTCAAATTTTCCATCACATATTCTGTGCCCTTGTCCTCGTATGTTAATTACAAATCGGGTACATGTGAAAAAAACATTACAAATCGGGTCAAAGGGCTGCCGTCACCGCAGGCATCTCTTCGCGCTCCCTTCTTTCTACTTTTGTTTATTATTATTATTATTATTATTATTATTTAATAATAACAGAGCTCCTTTATACCAAATAAGTCCCACCACACGTTACATGTATAAATCCCCCCTTTATTAGTTTGCAAACTTCCTCCCTGTCGAAACGCCTCAGGGGAGAGAGAGAAGGGGACTCTCTCCCTCTCATTTTTTACGCCTTGCCGTCTTCTCTCTCTGTGTTTCCTGTCGGAGGGAGGTTGCTCCTGGCGCTGCCTCTCAGCACCTGTGGAGGTTAGCTTCCAGTGTCTGGTTGCTCTTTCTTTTTTTGTTCTCTGAGCTTTTCCGGTTTCTTGGGACGCATAAGATCCCTCCCTCCCTCTCCGTGGCATTTTAGATCCTTCTCTGCTTTGGATTGTATCCAAAATCCACCTTTTTCGTCTTCTTAATTTGATGTGGGTCTCTTTGGATGCCACCCAAGTTTATCCTAGATGCGGTTCAAACATCCATTTAAATCGTCGCTCTTCTCTTTGTATAAGGTAAAATGTTTTGCTCGTGTTCATGGGGTGGAGATATGTCACGTTAGTTTCGGGTCATCCTCTCTTCGCTTCTGTGTTGGAATGCTTGAATGTGCCGTTGGGTCCTGATCTTTCCCTTGTCAGGGTTATAGCTTCTTGCGTGAATAATGGGGCTTAAAAATAAGCAAAAAAGAACAGCTTTTGTTCCATGGTTTATGTGAAGAACCCTTCTCCTATTTTGATTTTGACCAATGCGTGCACAAGCTTCTCTGATTCGGCTTCTGTGATTTATTTTTCCTCTCCGGCCTCAATTTACCAGATCCGTTTGAAAGATCCAACCTCTTGGAGATCTTCTCTTCGATAGGCTTGTTGGTTTTTCGCATTTTCTTCTCCCTTTCTGCACCTGGATTTCTGTTGGTGCAATGCACATTTTAATCACGCTTGGATCGAATAAGAAGGGGAAAAAAGCGACTTTTGTTTTTGTTTATGGAAAAGGTGTGGTCTTTGCTCTTCTTCCTGAGTCTAATTTCTGACCGTAGCTTGTCTATGTCTCTCTCTCCCCCATTTTGCAGAAAAGAATGCTTTCGTAGAAGAAGCGCATTATTCTGGGATTCCTTTGGCTCTGTGCTGCTGAAGTCGATTCTATTTCTACCCATAAGATATAAGTTGGGGCTGTCCACACAATATTCTATCTTTTTTCTTCTCACCCTCTGGTTCAGCGTTTGCATCGAGTCCTCCTTCCTGAAGGAGAAGACCGATACCCTCAAGATGGGGGAACCAAAGCCAGAAGCACCATTGCTGCAAAAATCGTCCAACAGGCTTCCTGACTTCAAGCAATCTATCAAATTGAAGTATGTGAAGCTGGGATACCACTATCTCATTACCCATGGGATGTACCTCTTCCTAACTCCCCTGGTTGGTGTTGTTGTGGCGCAGCTCTCCACCTTCTCCCTCCAAGACCTCCGTGACCTCTGGGACCACCTTCGCTTCAACCTGATCTCTGTGATCCTCTGCTCCGCTCTCCTTGTGTTCCTCTCAACCTTCTACTTCCTCACCCGGCCTCGCCCAGTTTACCTAGTTGATTTCTCATGTTACAAGCCCGAGGAATCGCGGAAATGTACCCGACAGGTTTTCATGGGCCGATCTCAGCTGACGCGCTCATTCACTGAGGAAAATCTGGAATTCCAGCGTAAGATCCTGGAAAGATCTGGCCTTGGTGAATCCACCTACCTTCCTGAGGCTGTCCTCAATATTCCCCCAAATCCTTGTATGGCTGAAGCTAGAAAGGAAGCAGAGACTGTGATGTTTGGGGCACTTGATGAGCTCTTTGCCAAGACCAGCATGAAACCTAAAGACATTGGCATCCTGATTGTGAATTGCAGCTTGTTTAACCCAACCCCATCCCTCTCTGCCATGGTCATCAATCACTATAAACTCCGGGGAAACATCTTAAGCTACAACCTAGGTGGAATGGGTTGCAGTGCTGGCCTAATCTCCATAGATCTTGCAAAGAACCTTCTTCAAGTGTACCCAAACTCATATGCATTGGTTGTTAGCACGGAGAACATCACTCTGAACTGGTACTTTGGGAATAACCGTTCGATGCTCGTTTCAAATTGCTTGTTCCGGATGGGAGGGGCAGCAATTCTCTTGTCCAACAAGCAGTCAGATCGGTGCAGATCAAAGTATCAGTTGGTCCATACTGTGAGAACACACAAAGGTGCGGATGACAAGTGTTTCAGCTGTGTTACTCAGGAGGAGGATGCTGATGGGAAAATAGGTGTTTCTCTATCAAAGGATCTTATGGGTGTCGCAGGAGATGCTTTGAAGACTAACATCACTACATTGGGTCCTCTTGTCCTGCCCATGTCCGAACAGGTACTCTTCTTTGCAACTTTGGTGGGTAAGAAGCTCCTCAAGATGAAGATAAAACCTTACATTCCAGACTTCAAGTTGGCCTTTGAGCACTTCTGCATTCACGCTGGAGGAAGAGCTGTTTTAGATGAAATAGAGAAGAATTTGCAGCTGTCAGAGTGGCACTTGGAACCATCACGGATGACACTTAACAGGTTTGGGAACACTTCAAGCAGCTCTCTTTGGTATGAGCTGGCATATGCAGAGGGGAAAGGGAGGATTAAGAAGGGAGACAGAACTTGGCAGATAGCCTTCGGCTCGGGTTTCAAATGTAACAGTGCAGTTTGGAAGGCTCTGAGGACTGTGAATCCTGCAAAGGAAAAGAATCCGTGGATGGACGAGATTGATCAGTTTCCTGTCAAGGTCCCTAAATTCTCAGCAATCTGAACTTCTATCTGGGTGAGAAACTGGGTTCCTAACATTTCATACTGATTTCCATGCAGTGTAGAAAGGTGGGGGTGACTGAGGGGTTGGTTTTCTGCCATTGTGGGGGTGATTGAGGGGTTGGTTTTCTGCCATTGCCTTTGGCAGACCTGATTAAAGCTTGTGCGTTCAGATTGTGGGAGTCTAGACATCAGTATTTCTTATTGTCTTCTGGGTTAACAACTTAACACCAGTTCATTCACAGGCTATGTAAGTCACCATTGATTGATTCATGGGGAAAGGTAACTTTGATTATCAGATTTGTATATGTAACTGATCAGGTGATATGTATTTCCCCATTTCTTCAGAAGTTGAACATGTCCATCTTTCAGAGTTTTCAAATCTACCTTTCTCTGAGTTAGCTTGCACCAGATGGTACACTTCGCAAATATGGATCATTGACTGATACATGCCCCTTATGTATGGCCTTCACTTCTAAGAAGTTGTAGTCCATATCTCTGGGGTCCTATTCTAGTCATGCCAGCCTGGTCTCGCCAAATTTATGGACGTGCTGTTTATGTGTTTGTATATGCATAGGCATCATGTATTAAAATCATCCAGCCCTGTTTCCCAACAAAAGCCTGAAAAAATAAAATGAGGATAGGAGGAAGCCGGAAGCAGATGCTAGTCGGGCATTGTAAGCATTAGCCACTTTTGAAGGTCTTCAGCAAGGATCCTGCGAACGACAAAGCATGTTGGGGGAATGTTGGGGATAGGACTCGGGTCGTATGCAATGCCTCGTTTGGTTGGAATGTTATTCTTGTTATAATATGTTGATACTAAAAGTTCTAAGGTCTATCATTTAACACTGAGTTGATATTGGAGGAGTGTGAAAAGGTCCGCGTAAAGAGAGATAATGTTGGGATTGAAAAGGGAGAGGGAAGGTTTTAAAACACTCAGAGAGTAAATTTGAACACTTTTAATATAAATTTAGACCAATAGTAAAATTGTTGTGATAGTATATTTTATTAATGTATGAATATCAAAAATTTTGCAGCATAATTAAATAGTGACATACTTGTATATCTCAATCAAAATTGATGTTTGCTGTGACCATCAAATAGGGCAACCAAACACCCTACAGAAGTTCAATCAACAATTATCATTTTTATAAAAATAGGATATCATAAATCCACATGGATTACAATGTCCAGGATATGTTGATAGGATGATAATGCAGATGATATGGTGCAAACCATGGCCACACCATATGGAATTTAAACTTCATATGGGAACAGCTTTAGAGGTAATTGACACAATTTTTATATTGATTAATTTTTAAAAAAACCTATACTATCCAATCATCAAGATCAAAAGTGACATCCGACCAGACAACTATGGTTAAATTTTAGGATCGGATGATCAAATATTATATTTCAAAGGATGGAAACAATTTTAAGTGGTAGTTGAATATTTAAAATTTTACGGTAATTTCTATCTTTTTAAATATGGAGATGTAGTCTAAAATGGGTGATCACACCATATATATATAAGTTGATAAGGCACCGTCTGATCTTTAATCAGTTAAAGAAATTCAAAAAGAAAGGAACCATACACTCATGCAATCTAAACCGTCAGATCGTGCACTCTCTTAGATTGCAGCAAGTATTCCTCACCATCCTTTGCCTTTTCTTTGACAGGGAATTTTTATCAAAATCATGGTCGTAAAAAATCTCTTCATCAACGTAGGTTAAGAGTTGGTTAACAATAAGCACGCTTATGAGGCCCTCCCTCTCATGGACCGGCTATTTTCATATAACCGCACTAATTTTATGTCTTACTCCGCATTGCCTAGTGTAGAGCATGTCAAATACAACAGCTAATCTCCATTATGGCATCTCGTAGGGACAGAGTGTCTTCAGTTGTGAACGGAGTACTCGTCCAAATACACCCCCATCGTTTGAGAAATTTTAGGGGGAAAAAAGCAGCAAGAAAGCTCTCCACCAAACTTGACGCAAAGAGAGATTTTTGCAAAAGTTCACCAGCCTCCCATGTGAACGGCTCCTCTCAACTCTGATAAGGCATTAACTACATTCAGTCCATAATCCATACAAACATGATTTGCCGTATCGTATCGACATCGTTCTAACTCGGGTAACTCGTATAACATCAAGGCGAACCCAAGTCAATACGGCTCGATCGAGTCTGTATGATTTAAAATAACTTTTCTGTGCGAACCAACACGAGTCGACCTGACTCGTAACTTCAAAGCCACATAACCTTCTCGTATTACTTTACATCAACAAAACTTCAGCGCACGTCATAAAACCTTTGTGGAGTTATTTACTTGATCTACCCAAACTCGTCAGATAAGACTAGAGAAAAGTATACATAAACGGAAGATTACTATCTTGAATTAACGTATGCCAGTCGATAACAGATGCTTTGCACCACAACTTTTCTACATTAGCCATGGGACGAAGACCTGAGATTTGACTGGGAATTTTTTTGATACTGGAAAACATTGTTTTCAGATTGAAAAGCATTTACACTAGTTATTGTTCTTTTTTTGCCTGCCCAAATTTCTATCCACAGAACAGAGTAGTTGTAGGGACCACCACATTCACGAAAATATAAAACTTTCGTCAGCTTATCAGATGTTACAGTATCTCCAGGACGTGCTATTATGAGCATCTCAGGTACAGCTACGCCAACAAGTCCAACTTGAGCCTCGGATACATACTCGGTCGTGTAACCGGAGTCGACTAGGAAATCCATCACATCTGCACAGGTCAACAAACTAAAATCAGTGTCAACTGCATGCGGTTAACTTGAGCAGCGTTAATCCCTCTCCACATTTAGAATGAACAGCTATGCACATAATTGCAACATTATAGACAAGTTTTCGAGATCTATTGGTTGACTTTGAAAAAGGTACTACCTCACAGGAGCTTCAGCATTCTCAGCCGCTCCTCATGTTCAGGGTCCAGCTTTGGTGGGGTATAACAGCCTTGAAGGTCCTCTACGACATAGTCCTGTCACATATAAAGGAGTTGCATTGTTAGTAACCACTTCCACATGAAGAAAAAAGGAGGAATACATATATGCGTACAATAAACACAGAGAAACAACTATGAGCAGATATTTTGCCTTTGTGAGTTCCTTCTTTGTGAGGATGTGATAATGTCTCTGCCAGATTCTCTGGATGGCCATGGTTGCAGCAAGGAAACCATAGGCGACACCAAGAATTGCGAAGACAATAACAAAGATGACAACCAGAGCAAAGCATGCCACCATGGATGCAGGAAGGCAGTCCAGGATGCCCCACCCATAACAGTAGTTGCGACAGCCAGCCATGCATGGATCATTGTTGCCGAAAGATGAACAATGCAGTATGAGCCCGAAAAATCCCATCAACACAAAGAACATCAAGACACCTGAATGTTATCAGATGTTACACCACAAATGAGCCACCATAAAACTCAACCACAGATCCGGTAAAGCTCATTTGGGAGATATTTTTAACTCAAATTTCTGGTGTTAAAACAATCTTTTTTCCTCTCCTCTTTCCCTTTTTTGGTCTGCACGTGGGTGGGTGGGGGAAAGGTTCTTAACTGGGTGGGTGGGTGACTGGTTAGTGACCTAGAATGGGATGAATGGAGGAGGAAAGGTCCGTGATAGAAAGGAAGCAAATTTGACCATCATCTCTGGACTCGCAAACAAGACAGACACATGGTTTGAGACTCGTGCCAGCTGATCAATAATACTGACAAGAAGATCAGGCAGAAGAGTCCAAGCTCGCTCATCCCAGAAGAGACAGGATAAAACAGGAGACACAGCAAAAGCAATTACATGCATAAGTTACATTGCTCCCAGCTGAGTTATATCATCAAATGAGGCCCAATCCTTCAATTAACATCTACTCACACACATACACACAGGAAAAGAGGATGCTCAAGGGAGATCCCAAGAGAACCAACCATGTCACTTCAGAGTTCAGACCAAAGAAAAAGCAAGATTGATGATGGCCAAATGAAACATGATTGAGATGATGAAAACCCGATAAATCTGATTGGTTTGATTGTGCATGGATTTGGCATACCTAACAGAGGAGGAGGATGTTCAGACAGTTCAAGTACAATGAAATCAGCCCCTTGATGAGTCAAATGCATACACTTATGATGAGAAGAGGCCTATGTTTTCCATTCAAAGTCAAGGCCCATGAACTTATCAAAAACTTTGATTATTCATTTAAGGACAAGGGAAAGAGGTGGGAATGGGCGAATGACTCTTGGACTTCCGTCCTTATCCTCCCACGTTTCTAAAACTCCTAAAAAATAAAAAAACTCATAATGGATCATAAATGCTCCTAATACAATTAAATAAATGGAACTCCATAAACCATGCATCGTCTCCTTCATCAACAGAGATAGCCCATGTATTTAAGATCTACATGCTTGTATATTTTCCATTATCTCTAGCAATTATGAGCAACAACCACATCACATTTCTTGGGGAAAAGGAAACGAAAATGTATGCAAAATATATAAAAAGGCATCATATTCATACTTAAGCAGTAGTAGAATGGTATCAGATGCTTCGATAGTATACGGTCCCAACCATCAGTAAAGGAATTCCGGAAATTCCCATTTCCATCAATGATGTATGCTATTCCACCCATTGCAGCAATCACCTGCACACAGGTATGTGGATATCATTCTCCCACTTCATCCAATCAACCAGTGCTTAAAGTAATTTAAGAATCCTAATGTCTTTCAGAGACTGAGATTCCTAATGTAATTGACACTGAAACTAAAGATATATGAATAGTAATCATGATTATCCGTCATTTTTTCTCTTTATTTGGTTCTCATGTATGCTATGATGCATCCTTGAAAGTTGAAATCATTCTTTATTAGAAGGTTAAAAACAAGTAGCAGGGTCTATTCTAGATCAAATGAAATGCTAACAACCATGGTATGACTGGTAATAAACCACCCGCTTCCACAGACATATCATGAATGAATACCCTTATGGACACTAGCTCAAATGCTTGCTAGGAAGACATGGTCTTTCTGATTGAAGAATTTCTTCAACATGGAAACATAAGTGGTTATCTTGCCTCCCAATACAGGAAATCAAATGGAGAACGGGTTAAATAATAACTATTCGATTAGAATAGAGGTCCACAGAGCTTTATATACTATTAAACCAGAATAGAAAGTGAAATTGCATAAACAACATCACCATACTCTATAAAGATACATTCTGTATCACATATAGGATTCAATAACCATAAAACCCAAAGATGTAAATAAAAATGAAATAACATCTAGTTGTTACACTTGTAGTGTCACATACCTTGCTTGTGATATAAACCTCTATATGGACTCAAAAAAAGTGTATCACAATATTTTGTTAATTAAGTAATTCCAGAAATGTGTTCTGCCAAATGTTTACTCACAGTTTGTACCACCAAGAAAACGAAGAGCACATCCCGTGCAACAAAAATCCGGAATTTTACCTTACGCCATGGGTAGTCCTCTATTAGCTCCACTCGAAGATGGAATTGTGCCTTGCAAGTTGTACAGTGGGAAAAAGCAAAGCCTTCCTGTAAAACAGCGAAGAAGACAGTCAAATCAAGGTTCAGATGTAGTCGTCACCAACTAATCAATGATCCAGCACCTTTTGCTTCTATGGGCTTGCATTAAGGAACTTATGAGTCTGAAACTTGACAAGAGAACTGGAGAAGTTGCCTTCACTTGCCTTCACAGAGCACCAATGATCAAGGCAAGAGCGATGAACAAACTGCTGTGTACCTTTGCACATGCATGGAGATATTAGCTCATCCCCTACACATGACAGCCATATTGCATAAGTCATCTATCAGGCATAACCTAAACTAAACAGCTTAGGTGGCACTTGAGTGAAGATAAATTGACAACAGAATAGAAATTCATCTGGTACTCCAACGGACACAAGCTAATTAACAGATTAAACTCATTTCTTGCTTTATGCAAATCTACCTCATCTTCTCCTCCATGCAAAGGCAGAAACTAAGAGTGCATAACTACTAATGTTCATCATCGTCATCGTTGTTAGAGCCTTATCTCCTTATTTGGGTCTGTTGGGTCTAAATCTCATATGCTACGATCTAGGCCCTCCGTTTGTAATCGGAAGGCTAAGATCTGGTGGTCCCTGAAAAAGAGAACACCGTTAGAAAGCCCCTGGCAGCAGTCCAAGGGATTCCTCTCCGATGCCTAAGTCAGAAGGCTGCAGTATTAGGAGAGAATAGGGGTGGATTGGGCTCTGGAGAAGCATACCAGGGCAGGTTGGATGAGGGTCCTTTTATAGCCACTTCAGGGACTATTTCCTATCAGGAATCTGGATCTTTATCCACTTCAGTTTGTCTAGAAGTGTCCGTTTCCTCCAGGAAGACCGGAGGACTCTCATCAATGATCCCCTATGGATGGTGATCCATATTCCCTGGATAGAATACGTAATGGCATCGGTTTCTGAGTCTTGTACTTGCATCTGATGCGACTAGGGCTTTGTAATTCAGAGTCCCGGAAGAACCATTGTTCGGGAATTGGACCCGAGGATACATTTGACAGGGGATGAACACCTCTGTTTGATACCCAAAAAGATCAATACTCACATTATATGGGCCGACCCATTATATTTTAGGCCAATCAAAATCTTATACCTTCACTAGGCCCCAACTACTCCTTGGTGAACAGAAGACCAAGAAGTGGTTCAAAAAACCAGTTTCGAGCCAGCCCACCTGATTCCGACTGGTTAGCAACCTTATTTGATCATATTTTGCCGATTGAGAAAGTCGAAGGTCGATTGGCTGACGTCAGATGCATTGGCAACCAAATGCCGTCATTTCAAATGATGGCGCACCTCTCTCCATGGAAGGGCGCCTATACTTCTTGCTCTCATGTTGGTCGTTCGGCGGTGACAGGTCGAAAGTTGTCGTCGAGTTTGGAAACCCCAAGCATTGAAGCTTTCGAGGAAATCCTTCTCGAAGCACGCCAAACCACCATTATACGAGGACTTCGAGTTCCTATAAAAAACCTTCACCTGGTGAACGAGGGCCTCATTCGCCCTTCTGCTTCCCCACTCGCGATCTCAGTTTCTAGCTTCCCTTCCCATTCGTTGCTCTCCTTCCGTTCTCCAGATGGCTCCGAGAATTGACAGGGATTGGACTACCACAGGAAAGTGGAGTCCAATCGCAGGGTATGAAACCGTCTCGCTGCACTGAAGAATCTTTGGCGGAGCTGCAAGAAACCTATGGGATACGGAGGCATACGCCTTACGAATGCCTGTGCCGGAAGAGCGAATCTTCTAGGCTCAACCCCGCTCCTTCATGTCCTACGAGGTGATGTTCGAGGTTAGATTCCGGCTGCTGATTCCACTGTATGTGGAGCAGCTGTTATGATACTTCCCACTCGCCCCGCGCAGTTGATGCCGAACACATGGAGGCTCGCCCTGGGCTTCTATGTGATGGCGAAAGACCTGGGGCACCAAGCACCGTCAGTGGAGATGTTCCACCTTATGTACAAAGCCAAGCGGTGCACAACCATCGGGCCTAGGGGCTTCGTACAATTCGAAGCCCGGGAGGCTTCGCCCCTAGATCTCAATACCCATTTTTCCAGTGTGAAGGGTTGGAAAGAAAGGTACTTTTGGGTCGTGGAACGCGCCAGCGGCTGGCGGCCACTCCCTGTTGTTTTTAGAGACCCGTCCATCGGTCCCGCAGTGGATAGGTCGGTGATGCCGCTGCCAGCCGGTGACTTCGAAATCGTTAGGAAAGTCCGCTCCGCCGAGACAGTAGATGCCAACCTCCAGGTCATAGAGATGGCGCTGCAACGGGCGAGACTAAGTGGCATGCCGGTCCTTTATAAGTGTCTTCTTCCTTTCATCTATTTATTTTTGTTTTTTGTTTTCTGATCTTCTAATCCCGTTGTTATACAGCAATTACAGCCCACCCCCCTCAAGTAGGCAGGGGGACCGTTCCTACCGGCGCTCCCTTAATGTCGATATTGGATATAGAAATCCAGCAACTATTGGAATCCAATGCCGCTACAGTGGAGACCGCCATCGCCCCTAAGCCCAGGCAGCCATTTATCAAGCCGTTGGTTGGGAAAAAGAAAGGAAAGCTCATCGGCGAAAGTTTCTGACCGCCAATGTAGCGCCTTCAGCCCCCGAAAGGTTATGAGATGGTAGAGCGACCAAACCCCAAGCCTGGGGAGAGTCGGTGGTACCTCCGGGAAAGGCAACAGGACGTCGCTGTGATTCTAGTGGCGGCTCCAATGACAGTGGCTTCTACACCAGTAGAGGAAGCGGTCGAAGAGTCCAATTTTGGTGGGGTCCCTCTACGGCGAACCAAGAGGAGTTCTCGGGCCCCGGTCCCAACCTCGTTCAGCCAAGTTTTGGTGGAGGCTTCAGAGGAGTGGACGGAAGGAGAAGGAAGTGGCATCGGGACTAGCGGGAGCAGAGAAGAGTCCGAGCATGTTTCCCGTCTGATATCAAAGAACAAGAAGTCCACTGGGATCAAACGAGATGTCGATGAAGTAGATAGCCCCCTTGCTCCCAAGTGTTCCCAGTCCCGAGCCGTTCAATTTCAAATCCCTCCGAAAAAACTCCTAAATATCTCTTCGGAGGAGGAGAGTAGCAGCCAAGCGGGTGAGTCTAGTCAATGCCCCAAAGGAGAAGGCGAGGAGAAGCATGACTCCTTCTGGATGTTGTAGTCGCCAAGGGCGTGCATGCACTTGAACCGGAGCAGGGTCCTTCGGTTGTTGAGCCAAAGGAGGCTACTGTAGGGGTTGGCGGTAAAGGAATAACGATCGATGGTGTCTGGGGGAGCGCCTATCATCACAGTGGACCCTCCGACTGTCGAAGGGTCTAGGCACAAGAAGGTGGAGCAATGTCCGCGGGCTACCAAGGGAGCGAGAGTAGCACGGACGCGGACGAGTGTAGCAATGCAGACCTTCGAATCGTCCCTAGTGGAAGAGGTCATCCCAGCAGCTGTTGTGGAGGAACTTGAAGCATTTCGTAGACGGCAGCGAGAGGCTCGAGGGAAATGGCCGATGTTCGAGGAGAGGCCAATGCAAGAGTCGGAACTTGTTCTGCTAGAGCGAAAGGTTGCAGCACGGAATGCCGAGACAGCATTGGCTCCGTCAGTTGTTATCCTGCCTTTAGGCTTGAGCACCCAATTGGTGTGGGTTGCTAGAAGTCGAGCGGCCTTAGATTCCCTAGCGCAGTTGATTGTTCCAAGGGATTGTTAGGAGATGCACACCCGCCCACTTGGTGATCTACTTAGGCACGCGGCTTCTCGCTCGATGAAGGCCAATCTTTGAGCAATAGTGCTATCAAAGCAGCAGGAGTCTAAAACCAGATTGACTGCAACTCTGCACAACCGGCTTAGCTCTTCAGTTGCAGAGGTGCATAGGCTTCAACGGGAGTTCGACGCCTCTCAGTCCCGAGCTGTTGAGGCGGGAAAAAACCTACCAGGCACAACGCCAAGAGCTAGATAGCCTCCAGCAGGAATTACCCCGGTCAGTGGAGGTGACCCGCCAGGAAAGGTTGAAGGCCGATGTTGATGCCTATCAGTCTGCGATGGAATATCTTCAGGCCATGGAGGCCTATGCAGTCAAAGTCGGCGCCCCTCTATTCACCAAGTCATGGAGGGAGGGTTATGATGTCGATTTCGCCAGACGCATGCACTTGTCTGGAAGGCCCATCGCCAGGGACCCTCAAGCGAGGAGCGGCTTCACCCTTGGAGGAGTCGATCAATTCTAGTGTCGGCCAGGACCAGGAAGAATACCTTGTAACTTTCCTCTTTTTTATTTTTTTTGTAATACCTACAAAAGACCAGTGAAAGTAAAAACTCTTTTGATTACGTTTACCTGTGATGTGTAAACATGTGTCCTGATGGGTGGCTTCAGGCTAAAGTGGGTGGCTTGCGGTCTACTTCGGGCTAAAGTAAGGGAAAAAAACTTAATGGGCCCTAATCTCCTTTGGACTTAAGCCTACCTTTTGCCAATACTTGTCAAAATTGGAGCAGTTTTAACTACATTTTTTTTTTAGTCAAGAGAAATCTTCATTCTTCTCTGGTCCTCCTTATTCTTTGGTGTGTACTCTGCCTAAGGAGTAAAGAGTACCTGACTGTTCTGGCAAATGCCCGTTGGAGTCCTCTTGCCGGTTTCAAAATGACGCGACGTTTAACGTTCTAGTCTCCAGGCTGCTTTATATATGTACGAGGGGAAGAGAGCCTTAGATTCCATCGTGCATAGTTCGAACCAAACAACCATACATGGATTACGATATGAGAGCATCCGAAGATCGTCGTGCCATAAGACCTTCATAGGTCACAATAGAGTTCCTTGCCAATCTACGGGCTACATATCGTATTCCGAGCGAGTTCTAATTGGTGGTCCCGTCACCTATGGATCGCCTCTTCTTAGAAAGGCCTGGCTCGTTCATGGCTTATGCGGCCATGTTCGAGGCAGATTTTGCACTGCCTATTCTAGGTTTTGTCGAGGAGTTATTGTAGTTCTTCCAGATTGTGCCTGCTCAACTAATGCCAAACTCGTGAAGGGTGATTTTGGGTTTTGCTTGCTTCGTCTAGGACATGGACCACCCTGGGATTACGGTGGACATGTTTCAGCGTGACTTTTACGCTCAACGTTGTACGATTTCGGGCGTGTGCAGCTTTGTCCAGTTTGAGGACAGGGACTGGTTGCCATTATCGCTTAGTTCAAGGTTCACTCCTGCAAGGTGGAAAGATTTTTTCTTTTGCGTTGAGGGCCAGCCTACATGGGAGTGGCCTTTCCCCTGCAGCCTTCCGAAATTTGTCCGCAGGTTCCCCCCTTGAGCAGGGGACAACACTGCTTCCTTATACTGACGCGCACACATTTACCCTTATTTCAGTGGGTCCTCCAATCGCCGTGGGTCCTCTTACTTCTAAGGCTGCATTGCGGCAGTCGGGCTTAGCGCCACTGGGTAAGTTTCTTTTTTTCCCTATTCATGCTTGTCTGACCGACTTTAATTTTCTCTGTTTTAAGTAACTATCCCAGGTGAGCCATCGATCGAGGAAGGATCACAAAGGGCTCGTCGTACTAGGCATAGAAGAGGCAGGATGAACTCTTAATTGAACCTTTGTCCGTGATAGAGTCTGATTATAATATTTCCCGGCGGTTTCCTTCTTTACTTGGTAAAGAACATGTATTTATAAGAAGAAATCAGTTGTTCGGCGCATTATTCCCCCCTTCTTCCCCCAACCGAGCAGGCTAAGTTGTGTTTCAACAACTTAAGCTGGTTGGTGCATTTTAATACCTTGGTGGTCGGACAGCAACTCATCTGGGCGTGAATGGCCACTTGCCTTTTTATGACTTTGATTAGACAATAGCCCATCCTAAGGTAGGGATCCCTTTGGCTGTAATTGAGCTCGATATGGGGATGAGTGATCGGACAATAGCCGATCTATCGATAGCCCATCTTTAGGTAGGGAGCCCCTTCCCTGTGATTGAGTTCGACAGGAGGATGAATGATCGGACGATAGTTGATCGATCGATAGCCCATCTTTAGGTGGGGAGCCCCTTCCTTATGATTGAGTTCGACAGGGGGATGCGTAATTGGACGATAGTCGATCGGTCAATAACCCATCATTGGGTGGGGAGCCCCTTCCCTGTGATTGACTTCGACAGGGGGGATGAGTACGCCTTCAAGAGCCCCTCCCCTGTCCAGATGCTCTCAGAATGACCAATGGTGGACGATTAGAAATAATAAAAAGATGCATCAAAAGGAAATGTATGTTATTTCTAAATAAAAGCCTCAAAATAACTTCAAAACATCTAATTAAAAAACGGGCGCAGGTGTTCTACGTTCCATTTATTGTCTATGAGTATGCCGTCGAGTCAAGCAAGACGGTAAGTTCCATTGCCATAGCCTTTGATGACCACATAAGAGCCTTCCCAATTTGGTGTCAGTTTCCATCCTGCCTCCAAAGGCTTGGAGGCTTACAAGCTTTGAAGCACAAGGTCTCCGGAAAAAAAGGTCCTTGATCAGACCTTCTTGTTATGGAGCCAGAGTGACTGCTTGCTAATAATTAACCATTCGGATTCTAGCAGCTTCTTCGGACTCATCCAGCATATCTAGGTTCTCTCGGAGCCTTTAAGTGCTAGTCGCTTCATCGAACTCTTGTAACCTGACAGAAGGTAATCTAACCTCCAAAGGGATTACTGCATCGATTTTGAAAGCCAGATAATAAGGAGTTTCCCCTATGGCTGTTCGAGCAGTGGTCTGGAAGGACCAAAGTACCATAGGAAGTTGGTCCAACCATGTCCAAGCCCCTTGGAAGCAACTCTTGATTTCCTTCATGATCGTTCGATTGGCATTCTTAATCAAGCCATTGGCCTACGGATAGAACCAATGCTGGATTTTGAATTCTTTACAACGGTCGAAAAACCACTAACTGGTGAATTGTGGGCTGTTGTCGGAGAAGAGAATTCTGGGGACACCAAATCTGTAAATCACATTGAAAAGAAAAAATTTCCAAACAGTGTCCTCTCTGATATTCGCCAAAGCTTCCGCCTCCGGCCGTCTAGTGAAATAGTCAATGGCGACTATCACGAACTGGTGCTACGCCGTGGTTCATATTCTGCCTCATTATTTGTTGCTTGAAACAAAAAAATTAGGGAGAATTGGAGACTTTCTCCTTCTGCAGCTTCAGGGGGGACTAAGACCAGACCAAACCTGCAACCATCAGTGTAGAGCTACCAGACTAGTCCTAGTTGAATCCTAACCTCTTGCTCTTGGGCCGGTAGAGTACACTCTGCAACGAAATCCGCCAATGCCTCAACTTTGATGGCAGTTCTGGGTCGATAGAAGATATCGAACTCTGAGAGTTCAACTGCCCATTTGACCATCAGGCTAGAAGCATCCGACCATTATAGAAGCTGTCGAAATGGTCAGTCAGTGACCACCTCGATCGGAAGGGCCTAAAAATAGGGCGAAGTTTTCGCGGTGCTGTGACCAAGGCCAACGCGATCTTCTCTGTAACAAGAAAACTGAGTTCCGCACCTTGAAGTACTCGACTGACATAATAAATGGGCCTTTGGGTTCCTTCGTCTTCCTTGATGAGGACCAAGCTAATGGTGTAGGGGGCTACAGACAGGTATATAAGCAAGACCTCACTTGGCCAAGGCTTGGAGAGCACTGGAGGGTTGCTGACATATGCCTTCAGTTCTTCAAACGCTCGCTGACAATATGAAGGCCAATGTATATGCCCACAGGAATCTGGGGGGTTGTCCTTTACCCGAAGTAGCCAAAAGAAAAAAAGGAAGACAACACCTAGCGGCCCGAGAGACGAACTGGCTAAACGCCGCGAGTCACCCTGTGAGCCTTTGAACATCATTGAGGCGGACGGGAGGCTCCATAGCAAGGATCGTAGCAATCTTATCTGGATTGGCTTTAATCCCTCGGTGAGTCACAAGGAAACCTAGAAATTTTCTGACTGTTACTCTAAAGGTGCATTTGGCCAAATTTAGCTTCATGTGAAAGCGCCTAAGGGTGTCGAAGGCTTCCAGGAGGTCGTCGGAGTGGTCGGCTACTCAGACAGATTTCACCAGCATATCGTCGATATAGACCGCCATGTTTCGTTTCATCTGCTGATCGAACATCTTGTTGACGAACCTCTGAGATGTTGCTCCGACGTTCTTTAACCCGAAGGCATTCGAGTATAGCAATATAAGTCGGTGTCGGTGATGAAAGCAGTATGTTCCTTATCTGCCGCACTCATTCAGATCTGATGGTAGCCAGAGAATGCATCAAGGAAACTGAGTTGTTCGTGCCCGGCCATTGTGTCGATCAGCTGATAGACATTAGGAAGAGGGTAGCAGTGTTTAGGCGTCGCCTTATTAAGGTCGGTGAAGTCGACGCACATCCTCCATTTCCCGTTTGCCTTCTTCATCAAGACGACGACGTTGGCCACCCAAACAAGATACTGGACATGCCTGATTACACCTGTCTCTAAGAGGATAGTTACCTGCTCTTTGATGACTTCCTATCGTTCGGGGGTAAATTGTCTCTTCCTCTGCTAGACCGGTGGGTAGCTCAGATCTAGGTTTAACAAGTGTATCGCCCACCTTGAGTTCTTGATCAAGATCCGGTCCAACTCGAACAGTAACTAGTTCTTCAGAGGGTTCAGCTACCTCTATGGGCTGCTCAGCCGTCTCTAGGATGACCATGAATGGCTTTTCAACTGAGCATTAGTAGTAGCCAAGTATGTCTGCCGTGAGACGTTCTGATTTCCCCTAACTTCTCCGATCCTAATGGGGGTCAAAAACTTCGACTTCTAGTGCGAGCTAGAAGGTACCGCCCCGAAACGTCGCAGGGACTTCCTCCCTAGAATGACATTGTAGGCGGAAGGGATGTCGACTACGATGAACTTTATCTCCTTACTGAACGCTAAGGGCAGTGTCCCCAAGATCACCGAAAGACTACTTTGTCCTTCAGCTATAACGAGTTGTCTGTTGAAACAATACATAGGAGTTCGTACCTTTCTCATTCTCGAAAGGTCGGGCTCAATCTGTCTGAAGCAGTCGAGGAAGATGATGTTGAGGGAACTCCTGTTGTTGACGAAGATCCTCTTCACACGAAAGTCCGCGATGTTGGCTTCGGTCACCAAAGCGTCATTGTAAGGTAGGATGACTCCTTGGAGATCTTCGTCGGTGAACACGAACGGCTCCTTCGTCAGAGGTGGTTGGGCGATAGCAGCCACCTCCCAGGCCACTCTCTGTGTCTCAAAGGCGTAGCTATGCCTCTTATTATTCTTGTCTCCCTCGCCGGCGACGCCTCCGTAGATCATATGTATTACGCGATTGGGTTGAACAGACTGATCTTGGTTGGCTGGTGGCAAAATTTTGACATGTCGTTGCAGCCCTCGATCGGACTCCTGGTCAACAACATACTTCTTCAAGTGTCCCTCCGGATAAGGGTCTCGATCTTCCTCCTAAGATCGTGGCACTCCAATGTGAAGTGGCCATATTCGTTATCGAAAGCACAAAACTTCCCAGTCTTTTCTATGTCGAGGACAAGCTTTATCTTCTTCAGTCACCGAAGGTAGTCCTCGTTCTTGATCTTCTGAAGGATACGGTCGATCGGAGTGTTGAGGAGGATGTAGCTTTCTTCCCGATGATTAATGAACCGCTCGCGGAGGTCCTCCTGGTTCTCTTGATCGCGGTCCAAGTGCCTCTTACCTCAACCTACTGTTGTCTTCTGTTCGAGAGAATCTTTTGGGTCGGACGATGGTCAGTTCTTGCAAGTATGGAGTAGTTCCTCGTTGTTGATGCATTGGTTGACCCTCCAAACAAAGTCTGGAAGATCGACTAGGAGTTGTTTACTTATTTCGAACCGTAATTGTTGGCTACCGATGCCAGCAACGAAATATTGAGCAGCATTTAGAACATCGAGGTTTAGGACTTTTAGAGCTGCTTCATGAAAACGAGTCCAAATTTGCGAACGAACGCGTCCCTTCTTTGTCGCATGGTGGACAGGGTAGTGGTAGTTGCAGGCATGGTCGGCCGGGTCGGATCGGATGGCCCGGTCCGCTCGGAAACCGGGCGGTCCGAACCGACCCCGAGCCCCGACCCAGCGACCCCAGCCCGGGATCGCTGGGATCGGGTTGGGTCGGCCGGGTCGGCCGACCCGGGCCCAGGTCGGACCGGTCCGGCCGACCCAGGCCCCCAACAACTAGTTCCGAACTAGCCGTTGGGATAGCCATTGGGAACCCATTCAAATGGGTTCCCAACGGTTAGAAGGGGCTTCTAAGCCCCTCCAAGTCTCTCCAAGTCCCTATAAAACCCCCTCATACCCTTCTCTCCCTCATTCACACAAATTCTCATTTCTCTCTCTAAAACTTCTCTCTCTCTCTCTAAGCTCTCATACTCTCTCAAAGACTCAAAGCTCTCTTAACTTCTTTCTCTCCAAACTTCCAAAACTCTTTAGAGTTCTAAACTCTAAAGGACGGACAGACGGACTACATCAAATTTTTTTCATCATATTATTTTTATTACATTTTAATTTTTCTCTCTAACCTCTTTTTATCTCTGTAGCTTTCTTTCTCATTGTCCCTCACTCTCCCTCGAGGTATGATATGAAATCTCACTCTCTTTCTCTATGTTTTTTTCTTATTTCTCACCATTTCTCTTTATGTAATTACTAATTATCTCTTTCCCTATTAATATATTTTTTATTTTTAAAGATGTCGACTTCTGAGCATAATGAGGCCACATCTGTCACCTCTCGTGGTGACCCGGGATGGAACCACTGCACCGTTGTGGACATGGCTTCACGCAAGGTCAAATGCAACTACTGCAGTCATATTATTTCGGGTGGAGTTTTTCGTCTAAAGCAACATATTGGGGGTGTCAAAGGAGAAGTGAAGGCTTGTACTGCTGCACCACTAGAGGTAAAAAATCAATTCAAAAATTACCTATGACAAAGAGAGTTGGAAAAAGGAGCAGCAACAACGATGAGAGGCCAAATTAGGGAGGAAATGACACGGCCCTCAAGTCAAGGTATTCATATTCACCCTCCGGGAGATAGATCTCGGGAGGGAGACATAGACCCTACCAGAAGGAGATCCACTGCATTTGAAGACTTTTCTCGAGGTATTCTTTGATTTAAAATTTTCAATTAATTATTTACTTGTTTAGTTGTTTATACTTCATCTCGATTAAATTAGTCTAATCATCTATTTTAATTTAAAGATGATATACGTCGAGCCATGGACAAAAGTAGAAGATCTTTTGCTGATGAGGATGTGTATAGACGCACCGGTCGACACGTTGGGCAAGGGAGTGGATCCGGACATGGATCCAACGAGGAGGAAATTCATGACTTGACTAGGGACAATGATCCTAGAGTGGGTCCTATAGATGCTTTCCTAACAAGATGGAGAGATAGACAACCATCAATCACAGCTGCTATGAAGAACCTGAATGTATGCAAGGAGAAGATTGGTCGTGCTGTTTCGAGATGGTTTGTTTATAACAGTGTACCTGCCAATGCTGCAAATGGTCCTTATTGGGAGGACATGATTGAGACTATTGGAGATGTAGGTAAGGATATTCTTGGACCAACCCCCAAGGAGATATACAACACTTATCTTCCTCAAGAGGTAAGTGATCTCCAAGAGTATATCAAGTCGTTCGAGCGAATTTGGGATAAAAGAGGCTGCACAATAATGACAGATGACTGGACAGGTGAGTACATTGAATTAGTTTAACATATTTAGAATATTAGATTAACAGATTATATTTTTTAGTTAATTTAGACATTCGTTAATATCTATAACATTATTTGAATAGGAATTACGAGAAGAAGTATGATTAACTTCCTTATATACTGTCAAGCTTGGACTATATTTTGGAAGTCCGTAGATGTTAGTGGAAAGGTAAAGAATGTTGAATATCTTTTCAAGTTAATTGACGACATTGTGGAGCAGGTGGGAGAAGATCGGGTTGTCCAAATTGTAACAGATAATGCAGCTTCATATAAAGTTGTTGGCCATATGTTAATGGAGAAGAGGCCACATCTATATTGGCTTCCTTACTCTGCTCATTCCCTAGATTTGATACTAGAAGATATTGGAAAAGATGTGAAAATTACTGAAACAGTGAAGTCAGCCCAATTCATCACATCCTATATCTACAACTATAACTATGTGCTCACATTGATGCGTGAACACACTGGACAGAGGGAGTTACTACGTCCTGAGATAACTTGTTTCGTCTCCACATACATTTCCTTGGAGAGTATACAGTCACAAAAACGCCCCTTGAAGCAGATAATTTCAAGTAAAGGATGGGATGATTTGATGACAAGACACGCGAAGCGTGATGCTAGAGACAAGGGGAAGCAGGTTGAGGACTTAATTGAGAGCCGGGAGTATTGGAAGGATATAAAGATGATCTTGAGCATAGTTGAACCTCTTGTGCGGGTTCTGAGGATGGTGGATGGAGATAAGAAGGCCACAATGGGATATTTATATGAAGCTATGGACCGTGGAAAGGAAGACATTGCTAGGGCCAACAAAAATATATACAGAAAGTGGTGGGATATCATAGATGCAAGATGGGATAGGACACTCCACTATGACTTGCATGCGGCAGGTAACAAAATAAGTCAATCCATATTGGTTGCCATTTTATTTCCTATAAGTTTTATTTCATTTTTAATTTGTTTTTCAATTCTTTAGGTCATTTCTTCAACCCAAGATACCAATATAGCTCTGCTACTCAACATGCGCCCAATGATGAAGAAGTACTCCGTGGGACTTAAAATGTAATTCGGCGTTTGTTACATGATGATGATCGAGCTATCATAGCATGCAACAAAATGCATCACTATAGGCTCCGGACATTACATTTTGGTACTCATCGTGCTCAACGGGCAGTCATGTTGCTTTCACCAGGTATTTAGAATTTTACACATAACTAATACTTTCACGAAATTGTTATCATGCCTAGGCTTTACAAATTACAATACTAATTGTTAGTTGGATCATTATGGAATTACAGCTGATTGGTGGATGGATCATGGGAAGGCTCTAGATTATGAAGATCTTGCTTATGTTGCTATCCGTGTATTGAGCCAAACCACCTCCTCTTCTGGCTGTGAGAGGAACTGGTCTACATTTAGCTTGATACACACCAAGCAAAGGAACCAATTAAGCTCAGGGAGATTGGACCAATTGGTCTTTTGCCACTACAACATGCGCTTGAAATTAAAGAATCTTCAAAAAATTCAAGAGAACCAAAGAGAAGAAGAACGATGGAGAGATGAAGTTGCTGGAAGACCGATGCAAGCAGAACAACAAGTTGAGGAACCAATCGATCTGGACGAGATATTTGAGGAGCAGAACCCACTGAATGCATGGGTGGATGCAAGGAATGTTTTGAGTCCATCAGAATTTAATCCAAACGATCGGTCATGGGCAGAAGGACAATTAGATGGTGTCCCATTGTCCGTTGAGTTTCAACTTCCACCTCCTTCAAAACGGCAAAAGAAATCCACCCCACAAAGTTCAGGTAAGGGTAAAGGTAAAATAACTCATGTTGATATTGCATATTTAGAAACTGTACAAGAAGATGAGTCAGACGAGACACCAGAGCCGAGCGACAAGGTCGTTTACCAAACTTCAGACGATTCTACTTCGGCAACGACTACCCCTGACGATGACGATGATGATCCACATAGAAGTCAAGGTGAATCCTTGCAACAATGGTCATCTCGAGGACGTAGATCAAGTCAACATGGTGAAGCTTCTCCAATGATTTTCACAGGAGAGCACAAGGATGGCAGTACCGGTACCGGTACCGGTATCGGTGGGTACCGGTATCGGTGGGTACCGGTACCGGTACCGGTATCGGTGGGTACCGGTACCGATACGTACCGGTCCGGTACCGGCCGGTATCGGCCCGGTACCGGCCGGTATCGGCCCGGTACCGGCCGGTATCGGCCCGGTACCGGCCGGTATCGGCCCGGTACCGGTCAGTACCGGCCCAAAACCAGTCCGGTACCGGCCCGATACCAGTGCCGGCCGATACCGATACGTACCGGCCGGTACGTACCGGTATCGGCCGGTACGTACCGATATCGGCCGGTACTGCCATCCATGGGAGAGCAAGAATTTACGCATGCTACGCAGGATGATGACCAGTCCAGTAGGTTGGCTAAGGACACATCAGCAACAAATAAAGGCAAAGGGAAACAACAACAAGAGTTCCTAAAGAGAACATCCTCTCAAGAGCATTCGTTTGATGCATCCTCTCAAGTTCCATTAGAGGGTTATAGTCCTTATGGATATCCAGGTACATATTATCAACATCCACCACCCTATGATGCATTGAGTTACTTAGGAGGATATCCCACTTATCCTCCAACTTCAGATGCTTCCTCTTATGAATCGTCAACCTCAGAAGGATCTTATCATGGGCCAAAGACACAAGGATGGATATCGGTGACAATAATCTACCCATTCACAGATGAGTATAACCGGTTTGTACAGAAATATAAACAATGTTACCAAGCTTATATGTCTTGGGCCGATTATGTGCAACATTTGTATAGCACCTACAATGTAAGGCTAGAATAAATGTATGTCTACTTGTTCTGTCACTTTGTGTGTGTTTTTTTTTTTACTATCATGTAATACTTAAGGGTAAGGTTTTATGTCCCCCCTATGTAGTGTATTCAAGTTTTTTTCAAAGTTAATAAAAATTCAAGGGCTTACCCAAGGTCCTAGATAAGTTTTGGGTAAATATAATTTTTTCTGATTTTTTGAATTTTTTCTTATTTTTTGGACTTGTTTTTCTATTTTTTCCCTATTTTCTTCTATTTTTTCCTTTTTTAAAATTGGATCAGCCAGACCGGTCCGGCTCGGTCCGGACCGGTTCGGGATCGGGTCGGACTGGCCGATCCACTCGGTCAGGACCGGACCGATCCGAGTCCGACCCACGAGTTTGCCTTCCTTGGTTGCAGGCATTCATCTGCTAGTAGCGGAGTTGCTGCAGAAGGCTCGCTTCAACTCTCAGAAGTTGTCGATGAAGTTAGGCTTGAGTTGGGCAAACCAACGCATGGTGAGTCCTTCCAAAGTTGTTGGGAAGGCTCGACATTTTATTTCATCTACACTCTTAAGGGAGAGAAAGTACTTTCGAATGCCTGAAGGTGGTTGCCCGGTCCTTGACTCCATCATAGGTCTTCAAGGGAGGCATCCTGAAGCGATGGGGAAGTGGTTCTCGCAGTACTTGTCTGGTGAAGCAGGATGTTTGGCCTTCATCATTGTCGAGGCCGCACCTGATGTCGTGTCGGAGTAATTTTTCGCCCTGCTCCTCCAGTCTCTGCACCCGCGCATTGTCAACGGGCCGTCGGCGAGTTCTCTCTTGTTGATGCCAGGACGAGGTTGACGAACCAGAAGAGAAAGTGACACACAATCCAGTTGATCGACTTGGCGAGGACCTGACGAAAGACTTCGCATTGTAGCAATCTCGATGACAGTGCGACCCTCTGTGTCTGGAAGAGACGCAATTGTGTGGAGAACAAGGTGAACGACAATCCAAAGGTCATCTCCATTCCGACCACCTTCGTGACCGGCCACGATTCTCTGTCGACTCGGGGGAGTGGTGAGAAGAACGCATAGGAATAGGCGATGCAGGGGCTTCTTGTTGTGGAGAAGGGAGAGGTTGTTGATCTCCTTGATCATGGCCAAGAGGTCTACAATTCTCAACACGCTCCAGCCTAGCTTTGAAACGTTGGATCATACCAATCAGGACCTGTAGATTATCTCCATGGGGCTGGAGAATCGGGTGAATTGCTTGGGGAGAAGGATTTTCAGCATCATGGTTGTGAGGTTCTACAACAGCAGGAGGGGGTGGTGGTGCTGAGCTTCCGACCACCGGCTCCTTCTGCTTCGACGCTCTGTTGGCGTTAGCTCTAGCCATAGTTTTTGACTAGTTTCCTACAAACAGCGCCAAAAAGATGTTGGGTCTAAATCTCACTTGCGATGATCTAGGCTCTCCGTTTGTAATTGGAAGGTTGAGATCCGGTGATCCCTGCAAAAGAGAATACCGTTAGAGAGCCTCTGCAGTAGTCCGAAGGATCCCCTCCGATGCCTAAGTCATAAGGCTGAAGTATTAGGAGAGAATAGAGGTGGATTGGGATCTGGAGAAGCATAACTGGGTAGGTTGGACCAAGGGTCCGTTTATAGCCACTTTAGGGACTATTTATGATCAAGAATATAGATCGTTATCCGCTTCAATTTATCTGGAAGAGTCTATTTTCTCCAGGAAGACCGAAGGACTCATGAATGTGGATCCGCTATGGATGGTGATCCATATTCCCCTGATAGAATACGTAATAGCGTCGGTTTCTAAGTCTTGTGCTTGCATCTGATGCGACTAAAGCTTCGTAATTCAGAGTCACGAAAGAACCGTCGTTCGGGAATTGGGCACGAGGATACATTTGATAGGGAATGGACCTCTCTATCTAATACCCAAAAAGACCAATACTCACATTATATGGGCTGGCCCATTATATTTTGGGCTAGTCGAAATCTTATACCTTCAGGGTGAGCTACATGAATCCTATTCCACAATTTTGCCAATATCATATTTGTAGTTAAATTTATAAAGGTCACATCCTCTCTTATTACATCGAACAATCTTATCTTAGGCCTTACCCAAATCCTTTTACCTTCCTCCACTCGAATTTGATTACACCTTCTAACATGTGCCAAATTTGAGCAACAATGCACAAGTCTAAACCATCTAAGCTTATTTTTCCATCAGCCTAACATCGACTGGGAGTACGCCTAGGTCTCAAAGTACATGTACATTTCAAAACTTATCATTTCTAGTCTTTCCATACATCCATCTCAACATCCTCATCTCTGGGACAGATCTTCTGTATACGTTTTTTTCTCACCATGACTACTAATGTTAGAAAGAGTATTAACCTAGCATATGTTATCCTCTGATCAGCCCACTTGGGTTTAGGCCCACTAACTTAACATCCACTTGTTGATTGCAAACTCTCACGGGCATTGGCACATAAATAGGGTCATCTCAGGTGACAGCCAGCGACTACTATAATTCGATTTTCTTCAGGTAGCAGATATAGGGTTGTTAGGATAAGACTTTCAGTTGATTGATTGATTGATTGATGGGTTATACTCAAACATGAGAAAGATCAACTTTTCTTTCATCCAGTTATTGTTTCTCTTCCTGACTTACATTTGCAGTGACGCAGGGATTCAAAACGTGCTCCGCTTCAGAGAGAGAGATTTTTGTTTCCATTACGCCAACACATTAGAGGACTGGAGGACAAGTTGCTACAGGTATAGAAAGCATTAATTCTCCTTTTCTAAGTGTTTAGATTCATCCATGGTTTCAAAAGGCGATCCGAGCATCATACCGTTCCCTTGAGGCCCCATGTATTCCCCAACAGATAGAAGATAAAATAGAATGTTTCAGGCTCTTGTTACTTATGCCAAATTAGATGGCTCTTGTTACTTATGCCAAATTAGATGGTACAACAAAACAAATGAGAACAGTCAACGAAAAATCCACACTTGGCACTCAGCATGTTAACTTTCTGAAAATATTTATATTCAGCTGTGTAAGATTCCCCCTCATCTTTTCTGTGATCATGAAAGCATCGCGAAAAGTCAATAACAAAACAATCTTGAGACACAGGCAGGACAGATAGACAGCATTAATCCCCCCAGAATCAGATAGAGCATCAATCTGCACGCAGCTACCGCAGAAGAAGAAAAAACGGAGTGTGCAGGCAACATGTATAATTACCTGGTTCGACGTCACATTCCAGGCATATCCGACAGCACGGCACAGAGGCAGCCTCGATGTCCTCGTCCTCTATCCCGTCCGAGCCCGACGGCGGCTTGATCTCGCCGGAACAGTTTCTCGGCGTTGTCTCAGTCTCCGAAGCCTTCTCCAGGAGGGGATCACAGTCCTTGGAGTGGCTCCCCCCGGCCTCGCCGAGAGCCATTTCCCCCTTCATGGTCACCGATCAGAACATGTCGAGGGCCATGCGACCTCCAGAGCTTCTACACTACCTAAACAATTGCCGGACGAACCGGAGGAATCCTAGGGACCGCCGGAGACGAGAAAGAGAGAATTCACAGCTCCTGCGAGGTGATCTGGAATCGTGCACTGAAAAGAGAAAAAAAAAAAAGGCAATCGAAGAGAAAAAGAAAAGATCAAATTAAACGAACATACAAAATCGAGAAATTGTGGGGAGGAGAAATATTACCTAACCAGACATTTCTGAGAAGGAAAAGTCACAGGCCCTGCGGGGGTCACGAGTAGGGTTTGTCGTACCGAATTGACTCGCGCTGACTAAGGCAACTCGTATCGTATCAAGACGAATTTGAGTCGGTGTGACTCGATCGAATTTGTACGATTTGACTATGTAACTCGTACGAGATGACACAAGTCGACACGAGTCAACTCGACTCGTACCGGATCATAAGAGATCCGAGTCGGTCCGACTCGTTGAGTCGGCGAATCTTTCACGACTGAAAAGGGGAGAACAGGGCTGCCTACTGGTCAAACTCGGTAGTTAAATTACGCGAATTTTCATTTTGATTTTATTTAGTTTTTTATCTTATAAATATAATTTATACTATGTATATAAAACATAGTTATTTGGTGTCATCGTGTCAACACTAGAATTCTATGTTTTCCCTTTAAATTTTCTCTCTCTCATTTCTCTATTAATGTCTATGTCTCTTATTAATTTTTTCTCATTAATTCTCTCTCTTAGCATCTCTCTCTCATTAATTCTCTCCCTCTCCCCTCTCTCCCTTTGCTTAAGTATTATTATTATCCTATTTCACATTTTTCTCTCTCTCTATTAATATTTATATCTCCTATTTTTTTGTCCCTTATTATTATTATTGTTGTTGTTATTGCAATCTCTTGAGATAATAATAATTAATTTTAAATTATTATTATTTATTATTTATTACTTTTATTTTTATGAGATAATAATAACTAATTTTGATATTATTATTATTAAAAAAATAATATCAAAATGATAGTCTTATGGGATAATGATAACTAATTTTGATATTATTATTATTATCTCTATTTCTCCTCTTTCATATTTTTTCTCTCGCTATTAATATTTTTATCTCTAATTTTTCTATCCCCTATTATTTTTATTGATGTTGTTGTTGTTATTATTGTTGCAATCTCTTAAGATAATAATAACTAATTTTAACATCATCAACATTATTATTATTAAGGTAGTCTCATGAGATAATAATAATGAATTTTGATATTATTATTTTTAAAATTATTATTATTATTAGTATTAGTATTATTAATGAGACTAGTCTCTCTCTCACTTTTCTCACTCATATTATTATTACTATTATTGTTGTTGTTATTGTTATTATTATTATTAATATTGGGATAATCTTTTGAGATAATAATAATAAATTTTGATATTTATTATAATTATTGGGATAGTCTCATGGGATAATAATAACTAATTTTGTTATTAACGAGACCGGTCTCTCTCTCATTTTTCTCCCAATTTATATTTCAACACAATATTAATTGTGATAATCTCATGCGATAATAATAATAACATTCAATTCACTTTTTAGTTTTCTCTCTCAATCTATATTTCAATTGAATATAATGGTTCTAAACTTTTAATGTTTATCAAACAACTAATCCAATATTCATAGAAAAACAAAATTCTAAATATATATTCTTTTTATAATTATTTTATTCATTCTTTCAAAAAATATAAAAAATTAAGTGAACTTATATTAATTATAATTTTTTTATTAAAGCATATTTACTAGCCATGCATGGCAGGGGATTGCAACTAGTAAATTTATATAAGGAGGACTAGGACCATGAGGCCCACGAGGATCCAAAACCAAAAGAGTGGGCCAAGAGAGACAGACAGCTGATATGAAGTTTGAGTAATGCTTGTTGCACTGAGAAAGGGCAATGTGGCCTGCACTATTTTTTTAGGCGCCTTCGATTAGTATGTTTTATTATTTTTTATTCTTTTATGACGTCCGATTAAAATTTTGAAGGTATATTTGAAAAGTTCGGTCGGCTCCGATTAAATTGTATATTTAAAAAAAAAAAAAAAACTTTTAGTACCCACCTTGATTTTCATATAATAAAAAAAATATCTCAAGATATATATATATATATTCGGGTCAAGACCGACCTGAACTTTTTGGATTTACCTTTAGATTTTTAATCAGACGTCTCAAAAAAATAAAAAAATTGAAGAAAAAAATAAAATAAAAACACACTACAACGCCTGTCTGATCCTGGTGATTGAACGTCACCGAGGCAAACAGTACACGCCACAAGAAGTCCTCTTTGTGCAGCAAATATTACTCATAAAACTTCCTAATTCCACATGTAAAGGATGCAAACGGATCAGATTCAATGAGTGCGGATACAAGATAAGAGTCATGATTGCATCCGTTAAACTATTAATTTAAAAATACCATTCATTGATTATTTTATAAACTAATAATTGGTCGGACAATCGGACCTCACTGCATCATATATATTCAGTCAAGAAAATGTTGTATTCATTATTTTACCTGCTATATATGTTGGGTGAAGAAGAATATTCGTTAGCTAAAATTATAAGTTAACGACGACCACCAATCGAATAATCGGGCTATGGGTTACCATTTTCATCAACCCCTCTCCGTATCCGCTGTCCAGCAATAAGGGATGACAAATTCGTCAGTTCCTAAAACATACATGTGTATAATTAATTAAGAAACCAAATCCCGGCTCTCACGAACCATCGCGGTTGCCGGGCGGACGGTCGGTCGACTGGCGTACGCAACCAAAATCTAACGCGTCTGCGCCGGATCGAACCGTCGACTACGCGGCTGATCACATCTAAAAGTTGTCTCCGTCGCTTTGGGCGACACCGTGGCTCCAGGAAGTTCCCGACGGGCGCCACAAGGGCCACGTCTACCTGCTCTTATCCGCGGACCACACCTCATATCTCTCTCTCTCTATGTATATATATGTATGTACGCTACGACACAAGTTGAGGAGACGGTCAGCAGCGAGAGAGAGAGAGAGCGTATGTGGAAGCAGGCAGCAGCAGAAGCAGCGAGGAGCTGTGTATTTTTTTTCTCATGGCGCTTGCACCCGTACTCTCGTTCCGGCCTGCGGGTATCCGGGCATGCGCCGCGCCGGGAGACTGCATGAGATCCGCTGGGAAAGGCGCATCCGGCGGCGGATGGTGGACGCCGCTCTTCGGGTGGCCGGCGGAACCCGACTACATTAATGACGGATCCGAGGGCGGGGCTGCCGACGCGGCCCGCATGGGGAAGAAGAAAGGTACGTTGGAGAGCACGGATCGGCGGGCAGGGACGGGAGCCGTGGCGGTGGGGAACGGAAGCAGGTCGCGGTCGTCTGTGGCGTTCACGGAGGAGAAGGCGCGGCGCCTGCGGATGATGACGGCGCGGACGTCGACCTTCCACGACGCCATGTACCACTCCGCCATCGCGGCCCGCCTGGCGTCCCGGTTCCCTGACCATTCCCGCGGCTGCTAGGGTAGACGTGACTCTCCGCTGGATGGATCTCGGGAATTAATGTCCCTCCGCTCCGGCGCAATATTCTGTCCACACTCCACACCTGGCCTAGCAAGCTTCCAACCATTAATTCCGCCTTATTTGTTGCTTTCTTTCCCATTTATTTTATTACTGTACAAATATATATCCAAAAAGAGATTTATTGGTGATCAGATGGGGGCGGAGGAGCCGTCGGATGGTGAGCTCACGGCCACGATATGCCAATGTTGTTGAGGAGATTTTATAATCAACTTCGTGGATATGAGTTGTTAATTCAATTAAATTAAATGGCCATTGCGTGAGAACTTGAAGGGATTTTGAAAGCACAATGCCAAGTTGTTATTCAATAAACTCTCTCTTGATTACATGCGTTGGGCCCAAGGCCATATATGTATATATCTATCTATCTATTAGAAAACTTCAATCAAAGACCTCTCCTAATTCTCACACTACTAATCCCAATATCCAGAGAAGAACAACTAAGCAGGGATGTAGGAATGCCGCTAGTCGATTTGTTCGCGGGGAGGTCAAGTAACCGAAGGTGTTGAAGTCTGCTGATGGACCTGGGAATGCCACCACTCAACTTGTTCGTCAGAGATCAAGTGATTGAAGGTTGTCTAGCAGTTTCCGGTCGATGGAGTTGGGAATGCCTCCAGAGAGGTGGTTGTCACCAGGGTTTAAGGCTACCAGATGAGTATCCGAATAAATGTTTACACTCCTCCACATGAATAAGTGAAAGTATAATCATTTGTTGACCAAGTGAGAGATGTTGGAACATTACATGTGTTACACAGTGTAGCCGATAAATGATGGAGGAAATCTCTCCACAACGGTTGAACGAAAGAGTAAATCTCTCCTCTAGATCTAAAAACATAAGAGGAGATTATGGGGCAGTTATAAAGTTTATAAATAGAGGGAACGTGGGGAGAAGCCCTATAAATAGATGGGTATTTCTATGAGAAGAAAACAATAACTTGAGAAAAAAAATCCCCACATCGTCGGAGTCCCAAACCGATCTCAATAACCTCGTCTCCGCAAAGGTTCGCAACTTTTTTTAAAAAAAACTACCATTTATTTTATCATAGCTCAAATTCCTATATTTGAGTCCTGCTTTACTTATTGAACTATCTTTCGTTGCTAGCTTCTACAGCTTTTCTCAGACCAGTGGCGGATCTAGCTCATATCTATATGGTCCTGTGACCATATTGGATTTATGTAAAATTTAGGAAGGCCTACTAATTTTGGTCTATTAGAAGGTTCTGACCAAATAGAGTGAGCCCACTGGTCCATTAACTCTGCCTTAATAGAGTGACCTATTAGCTGCTATCTGAGTGATTCTACTGAACAAAATTTCTTCGTCTCCCACTGTCTCAGACACTATTCCTAAGACTGTAGAGAACTTCAGAGCAGATCTGCACAGGTACGTGTTATGATTTCTACAGTCACACGCCCATGTATTTACATATGCATGTGCTTATATGTATGTACATGTGTACACACACGTATGTATTCATGTGCTTGCCTGCCTGTAGGTACATTTGCATGGATATTTTAAATGGCGGATGCCAAAGTAATTCCTCATGTCTTCCATCTGCCATATGCTTCATTTAGGCACATTTAGCTACATACTCAACACCATATTTGAACTTGTTAGTAAAATGGTCATTGATCAAATATCTAAAGACTTCATCATTTATGGCATACGTACACTGCTGGTGATTAGAGACCATCACACATCTATATGGGCTTATAATTTAGTAGCCTATTCATTATTTCTGAAGTTTTCTGTTCTATTGTGCGCTTTTTCATTCTTCCTCTTCCAGTTAAAAATGTTGTTTCCGTGTGGATTGTTCTCTTATGGGTGAAATGGGAATCGGAGAAACAACTAGGAGGTCTCTTCACTACAAAGGCTCTATATTTCATCACATCATCAAGGGATTAATGGCACAAGTATGTCATGGAGTTTTCTCCCTGAAGCTAGTGTCTCTGCTGGAATGATATGGTCTGCATGATATGGTATATGCTTATGTTTTCTGGTTTACAAGAAAAAAACTCAGCATGTATGAAGTTTTTTCCTTTAAGCTTGCCTTTGCATGGCTGAGCCCCATCGGCATGGCCCATGAAGAGATAGCTTGGTTGCTCCTAATGAGGCAGTGCAGAGGAAGTTTCCCTTAGTAATCTTTAAAGAAAAAAAAGGTGGACTTGGTGGTCTTTGATGTTTTAGTTAAATGATTCGTTTTTTGCTTCTGGATAAAAATTGCGGATACTATTAATCGTTAAATACTTTTCTCATTCTGACTATAAGTTGCTTCCTCAAAGTCTTACTAAAGTTTTCTCTACAGTCAAACTTACTGGTGGAGGTTTTTTCTGTCTTCTTACAGAAATTTATGAATGCTTTCTTTTTGCAGGCTGGTGACTTTTCAAGACCGGACGGTGCTCTGCAGAATTATTTTTTTCATACTACATCTCATTGATAATATTTGGTGTCATTGTTTTTGCAAAGTAAGATCTAAGTTCCAGCCAGCTTTGTGAATTCTTATAGAGAAGATAGTGATATTTAACTCTCCTCATCTTTAAATCTCTGTTTAGAGAGGCTTAAATGATATATTAAATGAATATTCATTTTATTTTTAAAATCCTATATTTAGATATATAAAATATATTAAACAAATACGGATAGCTGGCAAGACAGCATTGCACGTGTGCCGTCAGACTATTGAAGTCGGAGCTGTTATCCAACAATACTATACGATGGTGATGTTTGGTTTGATATAAAATACTAAAAAGATTATAAATATCGCATTCTCTAACCCTAACATCAGAAAGCGTGTTGTGTAGAGATTAATGAGGAGAAAAGTTTTATGTGCACTGCCATAGCCCGTAGGTATCTCTATATGGGAGGAGTGACATGGAGGGAGAGAACAAGAGCGAGTAGTGGGGGGATATAGTTCCTGTTGCAGTTCATGCATGACTAGGGACACAGAGGGATGCTCTTTAAGCGATAAGCTTTATCTAGGCAGCTTAACGCTTAAGAGGTGTTTCAGACGATTTTAGGATTAATTTTAAGATCTTAATATTTGATTTTTATCAAACGCACTTAAAAGATATCAAGTAGACCCTCATGTACAGTCTGTCACTCATATTTTTCTCACAGGTGCACATGCCTCATCAACTTGGAGCTACTCTACGTATAACGTAATATTTAAAGAGGGTATTTCGTCTCCAAGAAACGGGGGATCACTTTGGGTGCAACTGTCTTAAGATGAACTAGAAAACTTCTCCCATGTATCATGTACTGTTAAACCTTAAATGATAAGATATACTTGTATTAATTTCATTAAAAATATTCTTCCATAAAATAAAAGATGAAGCATTAAGGAGGTAAATCTTAGGGTAGTCTTCTCCATAAAACGAATCTAGCTAGGGTTAATATCTTGAGGGAGATAGAAAGGATGGGAGAAGATTTAAGAGGAAGTTAAGAATTTGGATTAAAACCGAGAGGTGGGGAAGATTATTAATTAAGTTGTGTTAGTCTAATACGACTTGCTTTTGTCCTTTTGGGTGCACGCTGCCTTGTTGTACACCTGTGATGTGCAACAAGTTTTTCTCTTTTCAAAAAAGTCACGCAGCACCCAGGGCAGGCTGACGTGGGATCACGGCCAGTCAAGACTCCATTATATTATGGGAAAGTCTTCGCGGGTGGCACCAAGACGAACCCTTATATTATTACCAAATGAGTTTTTGAGTCCGTTATTTTAAGTGCCAATTCCTTCAGTAGTCAATCATTGTTTACAATACTTTCAAAAAAAAAATCATTGTTTACACTGATCCAAATTTCCAATTTAAAAACATAACCCACAGTATCATACATAATCCACAGTATCATCCGATTGTCACATTAATGAATTGTTTAGAACTTGGGTGGAAAAAAAAATCATAACCTATTTGTGCCTATTGCGCGTGGAATGCGATGAGCAATTGACTTCCCTGTAATTACGTGCGCAGGGGCGGTCGAGATATGGTTCTGCGCTGCATTATCGTGCCAGTGATTAGAAAACCTTCCTCGAGAAGCATCATATATTTTAAAAAGCTCAAATGGATGCGTGTCATGTGACATTTATTCCTCGTAAGAAACACACAATAAGAAGCTCCCCCATCGATCGGCACAAGGATTTAGAGGGGTCGTTCATCACCTGTTACCGCACGGAGTTCCAGTAATCTCCAATGGCCACCAGGAAGATGCAAATAGTTGTGTCTGCCATAATCGTCCTGCTCCTGTTCGTTCTTATGCTGTGGCTGGCTTTACGCCTTTCCAATGCCTTCTTCATCGCTGCTGGAGTTGATTTCACCGCAATACTCGCCATCTTCGTGTGGATGTGTCTCCAACATGCTCTGTACCGAGAAACCATCATGGGTGCTGTTGCAGCAAAAACTGTTGCTGCTGCATCAGTGATCTTCGTCATCGTGCTGGTGGTCGTGCTATGGGTACGGGTGCTCGGGCTTCACAACACTTTCTTCCTCGTCGCCGCTGCAGATGGCCTGGTGATCCTGTCGCTGTTGCTGTGGGCCACTGTCCCCAGGGCCATAGCTCAGCTGAGGAGATCCCTGAGCAGAACGAGAGTGGATGCAGGAGGAGGAATGATCCCGCTCGAGTATGGCTTCCTGAGGAGCTTCGCGGGGCTGCCGACGGAGTTCCGATACGAGGAACTCGCGACGGCCACCGACGACTTCCGGGCAGCGGTGGGCAGAGGGGCCTCTAGTACTGTCTTCAAGGGGTTGCTCGACGACGGCTCACCCGTCGCCGTGAAGCGGATGGAGTTGGGAGGAGAAGGCCGCGGCGACAGGGACTTCAGGTCGGAGGTGGTTGCCATCGCCGGCGTCCACCATGTCAACCTGGTGCGCCTCCTAGGTTACTGCCTCGTCCCTGGAGGACCCCGCTTCCTTGTGTACGAGTTCTTCCAGAACGGGTCGTTGGATGCCTGGATCTTCCCAAGGGCGGGAGAAGACGACGCTAGGAACTGCCTGCCGTGGTCCTTGAGGCGCAGAGTCGCTATGGACGTCGCCAAGGCTCTCGCCTACCTCCACCACGACTGCCGCTCCAGGGTGCTGCACCTCGACGTCAAGCCGGAGAACACATTGCTCGACGAGAACTTCCGGGCCTGCGTTTCAGATTTTGGGATGTCGAGGCTGGTGGGAAGGGACGAGAGCACTGTCTTCACCACCATCAGAGGGACCAGAGGCTACTTCGCCCCAGAGTGGTTCATGGAGACCGGGATCTCGGACAAATCTGACGTCTACAGCTTCGGGATGGTGCTGCTTGAGCTGGTTGGCGGCCGCAGGAACGTGCCCCCAGTGCAGAATAGTGGTGGCGGTGATTCTGATGATCGGAGATGGTCGTACTTCCCCAAGATCGTGAGCGAGAAGGTGAGGGAAGGGAAGGTGATGGAGGTGGTGGACTTGAGGTTGCTGGCGGGCGACGAGGTCGTGGAGGAGAGGGAGGTGAAGGTGCTGGTGCATGTGGCGCTTTGGTGCATACAGGACAGGCCCGAGCTTAGGCCCAGCATGGCGCTGGTGGTCAGCATGCTCCAAGGGCTCGTGGCTATTGAGACGCCGCCGATGACGCGCTTGTACACGGTGGACCTGTTGGCTTGGGCAGATAGTGTGTCCGCTGGTGCTTGATCAGGCTGCTAGTGCCGGATCGGTAGCGCACCAGATGGCCGGCCTCCGGGGACCAGACATGTCGACCAACTCTTCGTCCTCCGTTTCCATGTATCTAGATAGTCAGAGAGGCCGGTGATGCATGCACGGCCGGTCTTCTACTCACTGCCGATAATTTAGGAGAAGGGATCCTCTCTTTGGACTTGAGTCCAACAGTATTGAGAGAAGATGATCCAGATATTTGTCAAATTTTGGTATCATATGGGATTTTTTTTTTCTCTTGCAATGTTTTACCTCCCTTCTCCTCTTAATACTACTGTTGGACTCTAATTCAAACATGTAATGAGAGGATCTCCTCTCATAATTAACTTCATCTCCCTGTACTTTCGTCTCTCTGTGGGTCGGGTCTTCTGTTGATGAACTTTTAATAATTATTAGCTTTAGCCATTTCCAATGGCAATGTGTAAGAGTTTGTGGTCACGATAGAAGAGTTTCTCTATCTGTGAGTCATGTTTGGTAGGAAAAACTTGTAAAAGGTCATTTGGGAAGGCCAAGAGGACCTCTTGCCCACTAAAGCTAAGCACTCAGACATATGTGGACTCTTAAATATGATGGTACTTTATGGTGAATCCTACTTTATCATTTTCATAGATGACTATTCTCGCTATAGTTCAGTATATCTTCTCTCCCATTGTTCATAGGCCTTAATTTGTTTTAAGTATTTTCTGGCTGAAGTAGAGAACGATAAAGAGAGGAGCATTAAGGTTATTCACACTGATAGGGACAGAGAATATTTTTCATATTAGTTCAGAAAATTATGTGAAGAAAAAAAAAAATCACAGACAGCTTAATATTTTTTATACTCCGAAACAAAATGATGCTGCAGAAAGGAGGAATCACGCTCTTATGGAGATGGTTCGGTCGATGATAGTGCAAGTTAACCTTCTAATAAATTCCTGGAGGGATGCACTACTGACTGCTACCTATATCATAAACCGAGTGCCTTCCAAGTTAGTACTTTCAACTTCCTATGAACTATGGAAAGGTGAAAAGCCCTGCTTGGAGAAGTTACGCCTGTAGGAATCAACTGGATATGTTCACAATACCTCTCATAAGTGTGAGAAGTTAGACCCTAGAGCTAGCAAACATATATTCATAAGGTACCCTGTGCAATCCAAAGGCTATGTGATGTACGGTGAACATCCGGATAAAGGAATGATTGAGAAAGAGGTCCGAGATGTGGTCTTCCTTGATGGAGATTACCTATCTATGGAGAGGTCAGGCAGGACATGCAGTTATATGAGTTGTAAGATCTTACTGAGAATACTATGTCTTCTGGCACGAGAAGAATTAGTCTCATCTTAGAAGTTGCCAAAGACAGTAGGAGTGAATTACTTAATGCTTTATCTCGCAGAAGTCAACGTGGACATATCCCTCGATGTCATTTTACAATTGAATGGGGAATCATTTATGTGTACTTCTATGGATACTGATGAGCCTGCATCTTATGAGGAAGCGATGACCTTACATGACTCAGAAAAGTGGATAGCTGCAATGAGGGAAAAAATACGTTCAATAGGTTAAAACGAAATATGAGAGTTGGTTGATCTACCACATAGACGCAAGACTATTGGGACAAGTGGGTTCTTAAAGTCAAGTGTAAGGCTGATGGGTTAATTGACAAGTATAAAGTCCCACTCATGGCAAAAGGCTATATCCAATTAGAGAGAATAGACTACGAAGAGACATTCTCCTCAGTGGTGAGATTCGCCTCTATTCACCTCATCTTGACTATCGTCGTTCATCTAGACTGAAAATTGTTCTAGATAGATGTTAAGACAACTTTTCTCAATAGAGAATTTGACGAAGAGATATATATGACTCAGCTTGTGGGCTTCAAAGCTAAAGGATAAGAGTGCAAAGTATATCACCTGAAATGTTCTATATATAGTCTCACGTAGTCGTTTCGATAGTGATATTATGGGTTCCACCAAGCAATTATTTTTATTGGCTTTAGAATGACCAATGAAGACTATTGTGTCTATGTCAAGAAAGTTAAAAAAAGTGTTATCCTTCTCTCTTTACATGTTGACGATATATTGCTAGATGGGAATGATATGGAGTTAATCAAAACTACTCAATGGTAGTTATCCTCTACATTCAAGATGAAGGATTTAGGTGAGGCCGATTATATACTAAAAGTAAAGATCCAAAGGGATCTGATGTAGACTGGATCTATCACGACCGGATTCCGAGACTGTAACCCGGAGAAATGGATCCGAAGCCGGTTCGGATCGGTGTTGTTGAGGCCCGACGGGGATCCGGAAGGCCGAGGAGGCGGAGGCGGAGACGAGGGTCCGAAGGCCGAAGGGCGCTTCGGTCGGTGCAGGCTCGTCTCCGGGAAGTCGGGGCCGAGGCTCCTTCGGCGGGTGAAGGGGCGGCATAGAACCGAAGCCGACGGTCCGAGGCCGGAAGGGTCCCGGACTTGGCTTGCTCTTGGATAGTGAGCCCGTGAGCCCTTTTTGCCGGACGAGGGGACAGCGCGAGGCCGAGTCTTCCGTTGCGGGGCAACCGTCGTACGGCGTCGAGACCAGGGAGAGGGATCCGAGGTCGGCGGCCGAGACCGACTCGGGAAGGTCGGCGATGATTCGAACCGAGCTTCTGCAGGAGGGACAGAAGAAGAAACCAGTCAGCAGGAGTCCCGGGCTCTGGCCCTTAGGAACCCCCTCCGACGGTCAAGTTAGCTTCTGAAGATGATTCGATTCAGAAGGCAAGAAGTAGCTTTAATGCTATTTGGACTATAGTCCTTAAGGGTCTCAGAGGCAAAGAGTTGCATACATTTGGCAATAAATAGCGGTGTATTTATAGCGGAGGATAGAGGTTGGTTAACGGTGGTAGCCGATATAGGACTATGTTTGGGCTTACTGGTAAACCGCCATAGTGTCGGATCCGCCACTGGAGTGGGCCGGACTCGGCTACCGGGCCGAAGGGGGTTGGGCCGCTGAGGGGCCGAAGCCTGCTGGGCCTTGGGCTGCCGTGCTGTTCCCGGGCCGAAGGCTGGTGGGCCGCTGACGGGCTGAAGCCTGTTGGGCCGGGAGCGACGGTGCCGCTTACTGGGCCGAGGGTTGCTGGGCCGCCGATGGGCCGGAGGCTCCCGGAGGGCCTGATACTGCTGCTGTTGGGCTGAATGGGGTTTGGGCCTGCTCTAATGGGCCGAATCGGATTCTGCCTCATCACATAGCTCCCCACTCTTGTCTTCCTCAGTTTTGAGATGGCGAGAGTATAGCCCGAAGCTGTCAAAAGAGCATCGTAACAGGTGTCTTACCCGAAGCTCTGCTCCCTTTTTTACTGGGAAGAGGGGGCCCTCGGTCGGCCGAGGGCTATGCGGTTGCTTCGTTCCCGCTCGGAGTGGCGACGAAGGCTCAGAGCCAAGAAGCCGAAGGGCAGAGCCCTCTGACTCGTGTCAGGCTCCATTAAATGGACGGGATGGCGCGTCGCCTCGCGAGGAAGCACGGGACACGCGTCGCGCATCCGGCCGCCCCGTCGAAAACACAAAAGGATCCTGACCGCTCACTGGTCGCGGATCGCCTCGGCTCTCTGCCCGAGGCTCCACTCGGATTGCCGCCTCTTTCATCTTCAGCGCGTGGATCGGGACACGTGGCGCGTATCGGGCGGTCAGCCGAAGGGTCGGAGCGCCCTCGGCCGTTGATTGCTTCGCTGCAAGTCCCGGAGCCGGTCCGTCATCATTGCCGAAGGACGACGCACGTGGCGTGCATCTGAGAGGGGCGAGGGGACGAGCGGGACGATCTCGGCCGTTGGCTTCGGCGGGAGGCGCTCCGAGCGAGCTCTATAAATACAAGCCCTCAGCAGGGCACTGTCCTTCTTCCTGCTGCTGCGCCTACGTTTCCTCAGCAACCATCCAAGCTCTTCTTCCTTCTCCTGCGGAAAGCTAGCTTCCTGAAGGCTTCGTCCGAGCTCGCCGGCCACCGTGGGGAGGTCTCCATTCCTCGGAGTGCATTGATGGTGGAGCTGGGAGGTTTGAGGAGCCGCACTCGGCCCAGGAGAGACTTTCTCCCCCCTTCCTGCAAGTAAGCCCCAGCTTTCCTCCTTCCCTTCGTGGCCTTATGGTCCGGGATTCTTCTAGTGAGATTACTCCTTCGGACGAGGAGTATACTCCTTCCCACTCTCTGCGATCTCTCCTGTCAGATCCCCTCACCTCAGACTCCTCTGCCCCAGCAATGTCCGAAGAACCCGAGGTCTCCGGGACTGAGGGGTCCGAGGCTTCCGGAGCCGAGGTTTCCGGGGCCGAGACCTCCGGGGCCGAGTATGCCGAAGAGGTCCGGAGCCCAGGCCAGGCTTCTACTTCGGGACGCCGTCGTCCGGATATGGCTTCGGAAGCATCCTGCGCCCTTTCGGACGCAGAGGTTACGCACCTGGTCTCCTACTTCCAGCTTCCTTCCTGGATGACGGTCATTCGGCCTGACTCCGCCACCCGGGCTAACACTTTCCGCCAGGGTTCTTTTTCCATTTACGTTGATAGCTTCGAGGCGGGTTTCCGTCTTCCACTCCCCACCTTCGTCATCAACCTTCTCAGTTTCTACGGGCTGGCTCCGTCTCAGCTCTTTCCTAACTCCTGGCGTACCGTATACGGTTTCTTGAGCGTTTTTGCTCAAGTGAAGATCCGTCCTTCCATCAACGTCTTCCGCTGCCTCTTCAAAATTCAAAGGCAGGGAAAGTCCGAGTGGTACTGCTTCGTCCCTCGGGTTGGGCGAAGCGTATTCTCCGGGAAGCCTTCGTCCATCCACGGCTGGAAGAGGAAGTTCGTCTTCGTCTCCCTGCCGGAGAAGGAAGAGGGCGTGTGGCCCTTCCCTACTGAATGGGCGCCGCTGGCTGCAGGCCTCTCGGATCCTCCTATCCTCACCCTGGTCCAGAGCATCCTCGTGGGTCGCATCCAAATGATGGCCCCGTATAGTGTCTGGGGGCTTCTCAGCGCGTCGGAGCGTCTGGTGGCCGCCGGGGTATGGCCGGATCCGAGGTCCGATCCGGTGCGGGCCTTCCCTTACCTTCCTCCCGGGGAGACTCCGCGGGGCCGCGGAGGAAGGGCCGCCGCTCCTCTGGCCGAAGCTCTTCCGGCTGAGGATGCTGATGAAGTTTCGGCCGAGGGTAAGTCGGCTCTGAGTTTGTACTTGTTCTCTGTTTTGTTTCTGACGGGTTTTTCTTGCTAGCAGCGATGGCCGATCTAGACTCCCTCCTCGACCGGATATCCGATCGGCGCGGTCCGGGCCGAGCACTGACCCCGCAGGCGGCAGGCAGGCCCGGCCGAGGCGCTGGGGCCCCGAGGACCCGAGGCGGGGTCCCAAGGACTGCGGCTTCTTCTGAGGGCCGTGCCGCTGCTGCCGCTCTCGAGAGGGAGCGAAAGTCGAAATTCGCCGCTCGAAGGGGCGGCCGAGCGCCGAAGCGCCCCCGGTCGGAAGAGGCCGTAGACGCGGAGGAGGCTCCGCTGATCAGGAGGAGTGCCGAGGCCCGAAGGGCAGCGAGGCTGGCATCTCCTGAGGCGCCGAGGGGCGATTCTCCTTCGGCTGCAGCGGTCGGGGTTGGCGACGGAGGCGCCGGGTCGCAGGCTCCCCGGGCGCAGCGCAAGTGGTGGCGCCCCAAACCGGGGATTTACGAGGAAGAGAGTTTGGAAGACTCGCAGACGTGCCTCCGTCTGCTCCGCAGTCTTACTCTCCCTTCGGCCTTTGAAGGGCTGAAGCGCCATTCGGTCACCGACCTGGCGGCGATGAGCGCTCGGCTGTCTGTCCAGATAATACGCTTGAAGGTGCTTCAGTCGAGCTTTCCTTAGCTTTCTCTTGGTTTTCCTTTTTTGTAATCACTGTTCGCTTTCGGCTCGCAGGCTGCGGTGACAGGCAGCGTCCTGATGCACCATCAGGAGCAGCTCCGGCTCCAGCTCCTGGAGGCCGAGAGGGAGTCGGATGGCTCGGGCGAGGGCACTTCGGTGGTGCCCGACATCGAGCCTTTAGTCGGTGGGCTCGTGACCTCGAGTGCCCATGTGCGGGCGCAGCTGGAGGAGAATACAGCTGAGGCCCGCGCTTCCGCCGAGGCCAAGGTGAAGGCCGAGGGGGAGCTCGCCGTGGCACAATCCGAGATCCGGGCCCTCAAGGCCCAGATTCAGGAGAAGGACTCCCGGCGGGCCTCGGAGAAGCGGCGACATGCCGAGGAGGTATCGGCGCTGAAGCAGGAGCTGGAGGAGGTGGCGGACTTGGCCATAGCCGAATACAAGGCCGGCCCGGACTTCACCGAAGAGATCATCCAAGCTCAACTGCTGGCCTCTTCCTCCGTCTTCGACCTCGGGTTGGCTGTCGCTCAGAGGGCCTGCCCGAGTGTCGATCTGACCGGGGTCGACCTACCGAGGGGTGAGGAAGCCAAGGAGCTCCTGTCTTGGTGGCAGGGACTTATGGCCGAGAGGGCCTCGACTCCTGAGCCAGATGATGAAGCTGCGCCCGCTGAGGGGGTCCCTGAGGAAGCTGTCCCCGAGGAGGCCGCCGACGAGGAGGTTGCCGCTGAGGAGGCTGCCGCTCCTGAAGCGGTGCAGATCGTCGACTCTCCCTCTCCCTCTCCCTCTCCGGGACAAGCCGCAGCCGAGGCGGAGGAGGCCGAAGCCGAAGAATGACGTAGGGATCCTCCCCGGTTTCTGCCTCTTCTTCTGTTGTAAGCCCTCGGCTTAGGGTATGGCCGGTTTACGCTTCTTCTTCTATCGTAAACCTCCGGCCAATTATACAGCCCGCTTCTACTTCTTCTTCTGTTGTAAGCCTTCGGCCTAGGATATGGCCGGTTTCTGTACTTCCTCTTCTATAAATACAAGGAATGTGTTTGGCTTTACCTTGGTGTTTGCGTATGATCGACCGAATATGGCCCTTCAGGAGCCTGAGGTCCTGTCGTCGTTCGCTATAGCTTGTAAGGCCGAGACCCGATGTAGGTTCGGATAGAATGTCGCCATAGTATTCGGCCGGGGCCTTTACTATCGTGGTCCACATGATCCCGAAGGGACATCTGGCCGCTTCTTACGTTTGTCGGATGGCCGAGGCCATTCATGCTTCCGCTAGCGCGAACTTAGATATGCCTCGCCGCTTCCCGAATCGGCATACGTGGTCGGAGCCATTCCCGGTGCGGTTTACTCGGACTTAGAAAGAATACCATGCCGCTCCCGATACGGTTTGCATGGCCGAAGCCACTCCCGGTACGGTTTACACGGACTTAGAAAGAATACCATGCCGCTCCCGATACGGTTTGCATGGCCGAAGCCACTCCCGGTACGGTTTACACGGACTTAGAAAGAATACCATGCCGCTCCCGATACGGTTTGCATGGCCGAAGCCACTCCCGGTACGGTTTACACGGACTTAGAAAGAATACCATGCCGCTCCCGATACGGTTTGCATGGCCGAAGCCACTCCCGGTACGGTTTACACGGACTTAGAAAGAATAACATGCCGCTCCCGATACGGTTTGCATAGCCGAAGCCACTCCCGGTACGGTTTACACGGACTTAGAAAGAATACCATGCCGCTCCCGATACGGTTTGCATGGCCGAAGCCACTCCCGGTACGGTTTACACGGACTTAGAAAGAATACCATGCCGCTCCCGATACGGTTTGCATGGCCGAAGCCACTCCCGGTACGGTTTACACGGACTTAGAAAGAATAACATGCCGCTCCCGATACGGTTTGCATGGCCGAAGCCACTCCCGGTACGGTTTACACAGACTTAGAAAGAATACCATGCTGCTCCCGATACGGTTTGCATGGCCGAAGCCACTCCCGGTACGGTTTACACGGACTTAGAAAGAATAACATGCCGCTCCCGATACGGTTTGCATGGCCGAAGCCACTCCCGGTACGGTTTACACGGACTTAGAAAGAATACCATGCCGCTCCCGATACGGTTTGCATGGCCGAAGCCACTCCCGGTACGGTTTACACGGACTTAGAAAGAATAACATGCCGCTCCCGATACGGTTTGCATGGCCGAAGCCACTCCCGGTACGGTTTACACGGACTTAGAAAGAATAACATGCCGCTCCCGATACGGTTTGCATGGCCGAAGCCACTCCCGGTACGGTTTACACGGACTTAGAAAGAATACCATGCCGCTCCCGATACGGTTTGCATGGCCGAAGCCACTCCCGGTACGGTTTACACGGACTTAGAAAGAATACCATGCCGCTCCCGATACGGTTTGCATGGCCGAAGCCACTCCCGGTACGGTTTACACGGACTTAGAAAGAATAACATGCCGCTTCCGATACGGTTTGCATGGCCGAAGCCACTCCCGGTACGGTTTACACGAACTTAGAAAGAATACCATGCCGCTCCCGATACGGTTTGCATGGCCGAAGCCACTCCCGGTACGGTTTACACGGACTTAGAAAGAATACCATGCCGCTCCCGATACGGTTTGCATGGCCGAAGCCACTCCCGGTACGGTTTACACGGACTTAGAAAGAATACCATGCCGCTCCCGATACGGTTTGCATGGCCGAAGCCACTCCCGGTACGGTTTACACGGACTTAGAAAGAATAACATGCCGCCTGACAAAAGAAGTCTTTATTCATACTCTGCGACTGTAAGCCTGGGGAAAAGTGACTTACACATAATAGCGCCGAAGGCGCTCAACATTCCAAGTGCGAGGGAGAGGCTGGCCCGAAAGGGTCTCCAACCGATAAGCTCCACGCCTGATCACCTCCCTGACTCGATAAGGCCCCTCCCAATTGGGGGCAAGTTTTCCTGAGGCTTCGGCTGGTTTGGAAGCATGAGCGTTCCTCAACACGAGGCTCCCTACTTCAAAGCATCGGGGCTTTACTCGCGTGTTGTGGTACTTCGCCATGCGCTATTGATAAGCGGCCAGCCGGACGCGAGCCCTGTCTCGGGTCTCTTCAATGAGGTCCAGGTGGTCCTTCAGTCCTTCATCGTTGGCCTTCGGATCGTAAGCAATGACCCTGGGAGAGGGAAGGCCGATCTCCACTGGAATAACGGCCTCTACGCCATAGGCCATGCGAAAGGGAGTTTCGCCGGTGGGGGTTCGGCTTGTCGTCCGATAAGCCCACAGAACACTTGGCAGCTCCTCCACCCATCGGCCCTTAGCTTCGCCGAGGCGGGTTTTCAATCCTTGTACGAGGCTTCGGTTAACGACTTCGACTTGGCCGTTCGTTTGAGGATGCGCTACCGAAGTAAATTTGTGAAGTATGCCGAAGCTGGCGCACTTGTTGCTGAACCGCCGGCTGTCGAACTGCTTCCCATTGTCAGAAATAATGGCCCGAGGGACGCCGAACCGGCAAATGATGGACTTCCAGACGAAGTTCCAAGCACTGCTGTCGGTTATTGCCGCGAGGGGTTCGGCCTCGACCCACTTAGTGAAATAATCTACTGCCACGATGAGGAATTTTCTTTGGCCGGTGGCAACGGGAAAAGGCCCCAGGAGGTCAAGTCCCCACTGAGCGAAAGGCCAGGGGTCGGATAAGGGGGTCAGAAGGGCGGCTGCCTGGTGGATGAGGGAGCTATACCTCTGGCACTGGTCACATCGCCGGACGAGGGCTAAGGCGTCCTCTCGGAGTGATGGCCACCAGTAGCCTTGTCTTAGAAGCTTGTGAGCCAAGGCCCTTCCTCCCGCATGCGCTCCGCATACCCCTTCATGGACTTCTTTCGTGGCGTAGTCGGCTTCAGCTGGGCCGAGGCACCGCAGCAGTGGTCGGCCGAAGGATTTCTTGTACAGGGCCCCGTCCAGAAGAAGAAAGTGGGATGAGCGCTGTCGAATGCGCTTTGCCTCCTTCGGATTTGGCTGGACTTCTCCTTGGAGAAGGAAAGCGACGAGGGGGGTCATCCATGTCTCGGCCTCGGCCTCGGCCTCGGCGACTAGCATGGCCTCGGTTTCGTCGAGGCTTGGTTCGGCGAGCTCTTCGACGAGGATCATTCGGCCTCCCCCCCCCGTCTTGGGTTGACGCCAGCCGGGAAAGTGCATCGGCTCGGGCATTCTCGGTTCTCGGAATCCTCACAACTTCATAAGAGTCAAATTGGGCGAGGATTTTGCGAGTCACCTGGAGATAAGAAGCCATCATTGCGTCCCGAGCCTCGTACTCCCCGGAGATGTGGCTGACGATCAGCTGGGAATCGCTGAAGGCCTTCAGGTTCCGGACGCCGAGCTTCTTTGCGGCCCGGAGGCCGGAGATGAGAGCTTCATACTCGGCGGCATTGTTGGTTGCTGGGAAGGAGAAGCGCAGGGCGTACTCCGTGACGACCCCTTCGGGCGACGCCAGGATCCATCCGGCGCCGCTGCCCGTGGAGCATGCGGAGCCGTCTACGAAGAGTCGCCATTCGTCGGCCGGTACGGGAGCCGAAGTAGCCTCGGCTTCGGTTGCGTTCGGCACTGGATGAGGCGCCTCGGAGGCGCCAGGGGTAAGTTCGGCGATGAAATCTGCCAATGCCTGGGCCTTGATAGCTACCCGAGGAGCGTAAGAGATATCGAACTCTCCTAGCTCGATTGCCCATTTCGCCAGCCTGCCGGACACCTCTGGCCGGGAGAGGACTTGTCTCAGGGGCTGGTCGGTGAGGACCTTCACGGAATGGGCCAGAAAATAGGGCCGGAGCCTCCTTGCGGTTGAGACAAGGGCCAGAGCTAACTTCTCTAGGGCAAGGTACCGGAGTTCTGCCCCTTGAAGGGCTCGGCTGGTATAGTAAACCGGCTTCTGTATGCCTTCTTGCTCTCGGAGGAGGACGGTACTGAGAGCCGTCTCGGAGACCGCAAGGTATAAGCTCAGGGATTCCCCGGGAACCGGCTTGGATAAGATGGGGACTTTGGCGAGGTAGGCCTTCAGCTGGTCGAAGGCTGCTTGGCACTCTTCCGTCCACTCGAAGTTGTTGGCCTTCTTCAATAGTTTGAAGAAGGGGAAACAATAGTCAGCCGCTTTCGACATGAAGCGACTGAGGGCTGCGATCTTCCCGTTTAGCTTCTGTACCTCTCGGATGTTTGCCGGGGGGCGCATCTGTATGATGGCCGAAATTTTCTCGGGGTTAGCTTCCACCCCACGGCGGGTGACCATGTAACCGAGGAACTTGCCGGAGGCTACCCCGAAGGCGCACTTGGCCGGATTCAGCTTTATCTTGTACCGCCTAAGGGCGGAGAAAGTCTCGGCTAGGTCGGCCAAATGCTCAGAAGCGATACGGCTCTTGACCAACATGTCGTCTATGTAGACCTCTATGTTTCGGCCCAGCTGTGGAGCGAACACTTTGTTGACCAGGCGCTGGTATGTTGCGCCGGCGTTCTTCAGACCGAAGGGCATTCGGGTGTAGCAGTACAGGCCCAAATCGGTTGTGAAGCTGGTCTTACTTTCGTCATCCGGATGCATCCGGATCTGGTGGTAGCCCGAATAGGCGTCGAGGAAGCTTAAGAGCTCGTGGCCGGACGTCGCATCCACCACCTGGTCTATCCGAGGCAGCGGAAAGCTGTCCATCGGACATGCTTTGTTGAGGTTGATGAAGTCCACGCACATACGCCATTTGCCCTCTTTCTTTGGCACCATGACCACGTTGGCGATCCATTCCGGATGATGCACCTCTCGGAGGTGTCCGGCATCCAGCCCCTTCTGCACTTCGGCTTGGATGGCGGTTCTCCTTTCTTGATTGAAGGTGCGCCGCTTCTGCTTTACCGGGGGCTGGTCGGGATCGGTGTGGAGACGGTGCTCGGCTATCTCCGGGTCAACCCCGGGCATGTCCGATGGAGACCAGGCGAAGACGTCGAGATTCTCTTTCAAGAATTCGGTAAGCTTCTCCGCTTCAATCTTATCCAGGCTGGAGCCTATCATCAGGACTCGTCCCTCGCCTCCCGGAATAGGGACGGCGAGGAGTGTTTCTCCCGGAGATGCCTCGGCTGATGACTCGATCGTCAGGGTTTCGGCTGCGGCCTTCCCTTTGACCGAAATCATGTAGCACTGCCGGGATGCTTCTTGGTTCCCTTTGGCCTCGCTGATCCCGTGGTTGGTATGAAACTTCAGCTTCTGATGGAAGGATGATGGCACGGCTCCGACCCCGCCGATGAGCCTTCGGCCGAATATGGCGTTGTAGGCTGACTCGATTTTTACAACGGCAAAGTCCGTTTCAACGGTCAACTGCCGGGGGGTGGAGCCCAAGGTTACAGGAAGCCAAATAATACCCTCTACTCGACAGGGCGAGCCGTTAAAACCGAAGAGGGGGCCCCGATGAGGCTTCATGCTAGCCTCACTCAATCCCATCTTCTCAAAACAGTCGTAAAATAAGATGTTTGGGGCACTTCCATTATCCACAAAGATCCTATGTACATTATAGCTATTTATTACAGCGTTGACGACGAGGGTGTCATCATGAGGGACCTGAACATCAGTCAGGTCCTCGGCGCCGAAGGTGATGTCTTCCAGACGAGGTCGCTTCGGCTCGCCGTCGACCGCCGCTACGGTGTTGCGTTGCCGCGACCTTGATCCCTCCCCGGGCCCTCCGGATATCATCATGATAGACCCAGAGCTGGGTCTTTGATGGGATGATTCAACCGGGGCCGAGGTGGCTTTTGGCGGAGGAGCGGCTTCTATCGCCGGGGGTGGTTGCTGTCTGGGTGCTGCAGGGACGTCCCGGTTCTGCTGCGGCGGCTGCTCCCGCCGATATTGCGGCAATCTCCCCTCCCGGATAAGGCGGTCGATTTCTTCCCGGAGCTGCCGGCACTCGTCCGTCGTGTGGCCGATCTCTCGGTGATACTCGCAGTATTTGCCGGGGTCCCTTCGGCGAGGATCGGTCTTGATGCGATCAGGCCGCCGGAGCATGCCCTTCACCTCCATGAGCATCCGGGAAGGGGGAGCAGGTAAGGGTAGGTACCGCGGCTGCGGGTCCCGTCGCCTCTCTCTGTCCCAATCCTCCCGGCGATAACGCTTCCGGGAGGGCTCTTGGTCCTCGGACCGAGGTCGGACCGCCGGGGGAGCAGGCGTCGAGGTAGTTTCGGTTGCGCCTTTACCCCTGGACAGCATCAGGGCCTCTCGGTTGATGTACTTATGGGCCCGGGCCACGAGGTCCTGAAAGGTAGGGGGATGGCGCTTTCCGATGGAGCCGAGGAGTCCCTCATCCCGGCACCCGCTGATCACGGCCGAGACCGCGATCGAGCTGTCGAGATTTGGGATCTGGGCGGCCTCGGTCCGGAACTTGGTGAAGTACTCCTGGAGGGTTTCGGTGGGGCCTTGCCGGATGGCTAGCAAGCTGGCGGAAGTTTTGGACTGCCGGGTGGCATCATAGAACTGGTCGATGAACAACTGGCCCAACTGAACCAGGGAGTGGATGGAGTTGGGGGCCAGAGCCTCGAACCAGGTGAGGGCGATTTTTTCAAGGGTGAGGGGGAAAAGACGGCAGCGGACTGCCTCAGAGATCCCTCGGATCCGAAGATAAGTGTTAAACTTCTGGAAATGACAGACCGGATCTGTCATTCCGTCGTAGAGAGGGCCCTTCGGCAGCTTGAAGTTGGGGGGTACCTCAGTGGCTAGGAGCTCCGCCGTGAATGGGGTCTGCTCCAGGATGTTGCTGGCGAGGGGCGCCCCGTGAGGCCGAGACACCATCTGCTGCATCTCTTTGCGTATCGCCGTCAGCCGCTGGTCCAGGTCCGGGGCGGTCGAGGTGGCGACGGATTGCCCTCCGGTTCGGGCCGGACGGTACCCTGACGAAGCATAATCCTGCTCCGTCAAGCGATCGGTGCGAGGAGTTCGGACAGGTAGCGTCGGGGGCTCGCTGTGCGTCTCCGCGGCCTCGTTGAGAGGAACCGGCGCAGGCGCCGGCCGGAACCGGGCATCTTGTACTGGGCAGAGCGGGGGGAGCGGCGCCTGCGGAGGAGGCTGTCCCATCAGCCCTATGTGCTGGGCGATGGCGGATACCATCTCCTGGAGAGGCGCTAGGGACGTGACGGCAGCGGCTAGCGTCGCCACTTGCTGCTGGAGCACCCCCACCCGGTCTTCTGAGCCGAGAGACTCCGGTATGGTCGGCAGAGGCAGGCTCGGCGGGGCAGAAGGTGCGCCTTCGGAAGGCAGCATCTGCGCCGGGGCCTCCCGCGCTTCTGCTTCGCTTGCCCGGATCGTCGGGTCACAGGTCGCTGAGACATGACTTGTTTTGTTGGTTTCCCACAGACGGCGCCACGTGATGTAGACTGGATCTATCACGACCGGATTCCGAGGCTGGAACCCGGAGAAATTGATCCGAAGCCGGTTCGGATCGGTGTTGTTGAGGCCCGACGGGGATCCGGAAGGCCGAGGAGGCGGAGGCGGAGACGAGGGTCCGAAGGCCGAAGGGCGCTTCGGTCGGTGCAGGCTCGTCTCCGGGAAGTCGGGGCCGAGGCTCCTTCGGCGGGTGAAGGGGCGGCGTAGAACCGAAGCCGACGGTCCGAGGCCGGAAGGGTCCCGGACTTGGCTTGCTCTTGGATAGTGAGCCCGTGAGCCCTTTTTGCCGGACGAGGGGACAGCGCGAGGCCGAGTCTTCCGTTGCGGGGCAGCCGTCGTACGGCGTCGAGACCAGGGAGAGGGATCCGAGGTCGGCGGCCGAGACCGACTCGGGAAGGTCGGCGATGATTCGAACCGAGCTTCTGCAGGAGGGACAGAAGAAGAAACCAGTCAGCAGGAGTCCCGGGCTCTGGCCCTTAGGAACCCCCTCCGACGGTCAAGTTAGCTTCTGAAGATGATTCGATTCAGAAGGCAAGAAGTAGCTTTAATGCTATTTGGACCATAGTCCTTAAGGGTCTCAGAGGCAAAGAGTTGCATACCTTTGGCAATAAATAGCGGTGTATTTATAGCGGAGGATAGAGGTTGGTTAATGGTGGTAGCCGATATAGGACTATGTTTGGGCTTACTGGTAAACCGCCATGGTGTCGGATCCGCCACTGGAGTGGGCCGGACTCGGCTACCGGGCCGAAGGGGGTTGGGCCGCTGAGGGGCCGAAGCCTGCTGGGCCTTGGGCTGCCGTGCTGTTCCCGGGCCGAAGGCTGGTGGGCCGCTGACGGGCTGAAGCCTGTTGGGCCGGGAGCGACGGTGCCGCTTACTGGGCCGAGGGTTGCTGGGCCGCCGATGGGCCGGAGGCTCCCGGAGGGCCTGATACTGCTGTTGTTGGGCTGAATGGGGTTTGGGCCTGCTCTAATGGGCCGAATCGGATTCTGCCTCATCAGGATCGATCCAAGAGACTTCTAAGTTTGTCTTAAGAGACTTACATTAAGAAAATATTGGAGCGTTTCTGGATGTACAAAGTCAAACCTGTGGATACTCCGACGGAGAGGGGCTTAGTTTTTAACATTGATCAATGTTCCAATACAGAGGAAGAAAAAGAAAGAATGAAGGATGTTCCTTATGTCAATGCAGTCGGTTGTCTCATGTATGTCATGATATGCACTCGTCCCGACATTTGCTTTGCAGTTAGCATAGTTAGTAGACGTCAGAGTAATCATAGAACTATGTATTGACAAGTATTAAAAAAGATTTTTAGATATCTACGAGGTATTGAGAAAAGGACAAAAATTATGACATGTGACAGAAAAAAAATCAGTATCTCCTTAATGAGAAGGAGGTACTTGAGACCTTGACTAATGGGATATTGTCACCATCAGATAATGACTGCTTGCATAAGTTAATCGTGATAAGTAAACTTATGATAAATGACTGAATAAGGACAAAAAATGTGCGCTACACTATGATGAGTTGCATGCATGATGAACTTATCAAAGAATTTGAAAGCTACAAAACTGTAAAACTGTCGGTTCAAGGGATTACCTCAACGTTGGTGCGGTCCCTCTCCGTTTACGCAAAAGCTCGGTGAAGATTCTTTATCGTAGCAGAGGCGGCGTAGAGCGCAAAGACCTCCCTCATCGGCGCGGTGCGGCTACTAGAATCGTCTGCAGAGTCCACATGTCAAGTCCCAGAGGCCGTCGGTGATTCCTCTAATAGAGACATTGAAAGAACATGGAGAAGGTTGGGAGAGAAAAAATGGAGGAGGAGAGTTCACGTAAGTGCTCTTCTTCTTGTCTCTGTATATACATATGTAGAGAGGTCTCTCTAAGAGTCCCCACCTAATAGGAGCTCTTAATTCTCTATATCTTTATCCAACATAGAGACAACTCCAATGTGGATGCTAGTTTTAACGTGACTCTAGTCACGTGTAACAATTAGTTTTAGCCATTTCCAATGGCAATGTGGCAGAGTTTGTGATCACGATGGAAGAGTTTATGGTCCTTATTTCATTATACATAAGGCGAATCCGGGTCGTTTTTCGTTTTGTTGGATCAAACTCAATCGTTTCAGAGCGGATGTATCTGAGGCAAGAGGAGAGGACGTCAACTTATATGTTAAATATCAAAAATTAATGTCATACTTATTCGTATATTATCATACATATTGTATATTTCAATGTGTATAATATTTCAAAATTGCCATAATGCAACATATTAATTTGATATAAATGTTACATATATATCATTAAAGTGACATTTGATAAATATGTTATTATGTTAATATACATAAAGTAATATGCAAGTATATATGGCACTTTTGAAATTTAATATATAAGAGTGATTAATGTGAAATTATCCCATTATTTATTATAGTAAGGAGGCTACACGTAAAGTCCCCTTCTACAAGGATAGTGCTCCAGATCTCTCTCTCTCTCTCTCTCTCTCTCTCTCTCTCTCTCTCTCTCTCTCTCTCTCTCTCTCTCTCTCTCTCTCTCTCTCTCTCTCTCTCTCTCTCTCTCTCTCCATTTTATACCTTTTCTGAACTCGCGCAAGCATGCTTCTTAGTATAATCCAAAGTCGTGAAATGTGATTTCTCTGCATGAATGGACATCAAGGACTACCCTTCTTAATTTGATGAAGTCTTGTAAAAACATAAAAATAGGGAGACTTTAGTTTAATGTGGGATGTTGAGAAAGGCAACATTGTGCTTCTAAATAAAGTCTTCTACCTTCTTTCCAACGAGGTTTTTTTAAAAAAAAACTTATAAAGAAGGCTTCACACTGGGATGTTGAGAAAGGCAATTTTGTGCTTCTGAATAAAGTCTTCTACCTTCTTTCCAACGAGGTTTTTTTTAAAAAAAACTTATAAAGAAGGCTTCACACTTTCTTCCCAATAAAAGCCTCTTTCTTAAAAAGAACAAAATGATGAGACTTAACGGGCCGAAGTGGACAATATATTGTTGCAGAGAGATAATAGTTTCTTCCCTCCACATTGACGTCATCTGTGGGAACCCCGCTAAAACTATAAATGGAGCGGATATAGAGCAAATGTGCTTTTTCTGTGATCATCTGTTTATCATAAATAGATAATCCGTACCTGCTCTATTTATGATCCAAATACCGGATGATTTTTGAGTTCAGAACAAATATGGATAATATTTGGATATCTAGAGATAGTATTTAGAGAATAGAAGATTAACTAAAAAATCAATAGAGTTATAAAAAATAGTAAATGTTTGATTCAAAGAAATAAGATTTTAAGCACTCATTTAATTATAAAAATAACTAATATAATTGACATATATTGGATAAAAATATCAATATATGAACTATTTTATACCTTACATATAAATTGTTAGATCCTAATGGCTAATTTTTAAACTCCCTTGCTTAGCGGAATATGGCATTTCCATTATTGCTTTATTTATGTAACGGATCATAAATGAATATCCGTTTATGATCCGTCGAATAACTGTTTCATATACGAATATGAAATGAATCTAGATATTATCAAGATCCATTTACATCCCTAACCCTAGTCTCACAAACTTACCTTCTCAGGTGGTTGTATAGAGATATGGAAATAGGGGGACTTTGGTCTAATATGAAATGTTGAGAAAAGTAACCTTGTGCTGATAAAGAAGACTCCCACCTTCCTCTTAAAAAAAGTTCTCCTCTTAAAAAAATAAAATCATGAGACCTATATCCAAGTAGATAATAGTTTATTAGAGAGAATCAAAGATTCATTTCCTTAACACTTCTATTTCACTCCGTGTAATCTTTATGATCGTTGGCCTTGGCACCAACTCTCTAGATTGGGAAGGACCTTTTCTGTGGATGGGTTCTTGAGAGACTTCATGAGATAGGTTCTCAAAGCTAAAACTACATCCTAGAGCCTTAGATGCTATATTTAGGCCTTATGTTGCTAATTTTCCAATTTTAGCCTTCTCCACGACCCACATTTAATGTCTTATAATGTACGTTGTTTTATTGACTATCTAGTGAAAAATTGTGGGTTGGATTAATTGCTTATGAGTATTTGCTCTGGTGTGGATATATATTAGATATCCTAGGGCTAAAGGGTCCACGTATAGTGCTCAATTAATTAAGTTTTTTTACTCGTTTTGTTATTTGTATTCTAAATTATTGATTTTTATGGTGATTTCATGATTTGAATCTCACGTCAAGTTCGAACCTTCGTGAAAACATTTTTTTTATCTTGGACAGGTGGGCAAAAAATGGGTTGGCGCCTTGGGAGTCTACGTAAATAATTTCATATTGGTTGTGTAAGAAGACGACTTTGTACTTACAAAAAAAGTGACAGCTTCAACGTTGTAGAAAGGATTGTAGGACCTTGCTATGGAAATACCCTTTGTAAGTCTAGCAGAATTCTATAAAATTTAGAAAGGATGGGGTGGGCATTCCCATGACACCGGCTGGGTCCTCCCACCACAATGGTCTCTTGCGCCCCCACTTCCTCTCTTATGCTGACACCATCTTCCCTTGATCCAGTAGCTTCCGAACCCCTGTCGACCATTAAAACATCTGCATCTAGACAAGGAAAATGGCAGAACAAAATCCCCCTCGTAGACACTTACATCAGTGCCCAATCTGTTCCTTCAATTACATCCTGTGTCTGGCTAATACAGTCCCACTTGCCATTGCCATCACCTGGCGTCGCCATGCTTGGCAACCAGATCTCTGGATGCTGATAAACTCGCCCATCAACACAGATCTCCTGAAGAAACATATTGTGCCCCTCGTTCCCCGTCCGATTGAGAGGGGATATGTGATGTGGCTTCATGTTGTGATCGTTTTCTCCGTTGCCTCAGAGACGGAAGGGGAAGTTGTGTCTCTTGGTCTAGGATGAACACAAAAGTGGAGAGATGAAGAGGAAGATGCAAGTGGAAGAAAGGAAACATAAAACAAAGCAGCACTGTAGGAAGGAGAGGTAGATTGAGAGGGATCAAAAGAGAAATTGACAGCGATAAAGGAAACAGGAGATGGAAGGAGGGAAGTGCTGAGAATGGTGTCAGTTGAGTGCTTGATACAGTGGCGACAACTCTGAAGGGGTGGGTACTGCATTGCTCGAGATGAAGGAGATAAGGTGCCTTATGGCTCCCACTCTATGTGGTCAGAGGCGAGAGACGATCGAGGCAATCAAGTGTTTGCCTCATTTTCAAATGTTTAGGCGATCACCTAGTTATTTGAGGCGATGTGTTCTCTCATAAATCACTACGAAGGAAGAACATGATGATACAATAAAAATAAAAATATTGAAGATAATCATATGTAAGACTCTGAGAAGCATTGATCATGTCTAACATGTAATGTCTAAAGAACATCTATTACTCACGTTAGTGGGTGATCTTAAGAATCATCAAAAATAAGAAAATGTGACAACATGTAAGAGAAAGAATGTATTGAACATAAATAAAAGAGGAGGCATTAACTACTTTGGAATAATTAAGAATAAGATCACGTAAATTCCATTTGAGTTTTAGGTTCCTGTTCATGCCTCGGCAAGATCTTACAACTTAGTTACTAAAATGGGCTCATTTAGGAAGGTGATTGCACATAGAAGTCATGCTACGTACTGAACAATTACAAGCCATCTGCAAATCTCTCGAATGTTACAAGCACAGCTAACAGGAGGTAATCAATAAAAAGAAGAAAGAACCATGACAGTATCTTCTGTTTCTATGGAGCTGGCCAAAGAGGAATTCTCAAGGTCTTCATTTCTTCAGGAAATACCCAACACACAACCATAAGTGAGAAACCACCAGCGCGCTCCTTACTCACTTCCCTCCCCAACAGGTCCTGCACATGTGGGGCATGAAGTTTTAAGTCCTCGCGCAAACAGGGAGTACACCAAGTTCAATCAGATGCATGCGGCCATGTCTCTAAGTGCACGTAAATTATGTAACCTTGACGCCTGCTAAAAACTAGGCAAAAATCGTCGTACTTGTTCATCACATAAGCAAGACAAACAAAAAAACAAGATCAAATACAGTAAGAAATCCCACATGGAAGACAAGTAGATAGAGTCAGATATGGAGTACTAAGGTCACTTACTCATAGAGTCAGATGTGGAGTACTAAGGTCACTTACTCATAGAACAGAAGGATCAGCCGCTTGTCGACTGCAGTCAAATACGAGATTTCTTCTCATTGTTTCATTTTCCCAAATAATAATATCACAGTTTTAACAATTATCCTTTATCCAAATCCTGCAAGAGGACTTTTCTTGTTATATGGATATTTACTTCTTGGTTCTCATGCAGAAACTTTTATGTATGCATCTATTTCCACATCTCTGGATTTATGGCAAGATGGCGATTTGCCAAGACGAAATCCTCTGGACCACCGTGTGCCCCCAGGGTGGGACAAATCAGTCATTTGCTCAGGAAATAGGTTAAACATGAGATCCATCCATGGCCCTTGCGAGGGCACATGGAGATCCAGAATGAGGTCCATAAGTATTTGTGGATGGATTCAGGACACCTGCCTCGAACATGAGTTTATGCATGCCATATTCCAATATGGAAATTAAACACATATCATTAAAGACTTCAGGGCAAGGGTATATTGACCTTTTTCATTTATGCTTTTGGCGATCCTGTCTAGCCCAGGCCCTGTAGGGAGCCTCATGCCACTAGGCTGCCCTTTTTAGTGTTGTCTGACCCAGAAGCAATCTTTCTGACATCAAAGAGAGGATTTCAAGCATGGTTGTCAATCTTGTACCGGTCTTTGTCCCATTTTTCTACTGGAATGGGATCATGCCAGTGTCTTAGACAATTCCTATGTCTCATCTCTCATTTCGAGATTTTTTTTTTCATACATATTTCAACAAAATAAAATATATGTATACATAAAATAATATGAAAAATAAACATATAAATATGAAAATAAGACAATTAATATAACAAAAACATTTATGATGTATTTTTGATGTTAAAGGAGTATATTCATCAAATAAATGTCTTAAAATAATTTTGCAAGAAGCATAAGTAGTTAGGAAAATCTCATGTTAAAATACAAATTCCGACCGAGATAAGCCCGGGCAGGAGGATTCTATAAAGTTATTGACAGGAGGATGAGAATCATTTCTTTATAAGGATAGGATTGTTTGATCATATAATTACTGTAGAGTTATGCAGAGTACCCTCCCCCATATTTTCAACCCCTCCTAGTATATTTGCTTAGTTGGATATGGAATGGAGCCTAAGGTTGTATTTGAAAATGCAACAGCAAGAGTTCGGTATATAATCTAAAAGATAACTCAAAAACTCATACCTCTTACTTTTCAAAGAATAAGTCATCATTACTATTTACTCCTTGTCACTCTCTATAGTTCACTCTTTCACACAACTCAAGAAAGGATGGCTCGTTTGAAAAGACTGAAAATAGTGAGAGAGATTATGCAGGGACCGATCTCTTGCTGCCGGCTGCCGCAACTTAAATTTATTCTGGGCGAGAAAAAAAGTTATTATATAATTTAGTGAGAAACTGCAAGAATTATTTAAATAGAAAAAATAACTCATGTCATGTCATGTGTAGCAAGCAGTGTGCAACATTTGAAACTTGCCATCAAAATTGAAATGCCATCCCTCCTCCTCTCTGGATTCTGCCGTCGGCGGTGCTGGAAAAGTGGAAAGAAAGAGAGAGAGGAGGCAGACAGGCCAGGACCAGGAGGTGGTGATAGCCTCTGATCAGATTAAAAATGGCGCCTTTTGACCGATTCGTCAGGGCGCGCAGTAGCCAAAAATGCCTCCTTTTTAAACGCCAATAGCCCACCGCACGCGAGCGGGCGTACTCTCCTCTTCTTTTCCCTCTTCTTCTAATCTCGCCGTTGCCGCATCCCCCAATCCCGAGGTGGTCATCATCATCTTCTCCAGCGGAGGACCGAGCAGCGCATCAGAGATATCTGGTGTTTGTAGCAATTTGTATCCCGACCCAAAGGTAGTATCTTCCATCCTCCCCGTTTTCTGATTCTATCGTCTCAACATCTCGCCTCTGCCGGCCGGCGTTTCCCCCTCTCGTCTTCCAGTATGAGTTTGTTCTTAGGCATTTGCGATGGGTTGCTCTTCTCGCCGCATTTCGTAATGTGTTTGATTAATTGCTTGTATCCTTTTTTCCCCTTTTTTTGTTGGCTTTTGTTTTCCTTTGCTTGGATCTATTGCTTTGTGGAAATATGCTTGCATCTCATTTCTGCTGCATAAGGATTGCGTTTTCATATCCTCAAAATTGCTTCTTTCCCTCTTCATCTATGGGTTCTTTCCCTAACACTAGTGAAACTTGATATTGAATGTTTCTCCCTTGATGTATGGGTTTTAAAACTTTGCAAACTATGAGGTGGGTTTTCCGCCTATCAACGGGTCTCGTGGAGCTTCTGACGTCTGACAGCACCCGAGCTGCCCAAAGTACAGCCGACCCCTTATTAGTTCCACCTTGTAGAGGAGCCTTTATATCACCATATTTTATCTGGTCTTAAAAATTTCGCCAAATCCTTGAATCCTTCATTGGATCTAGATGACCACTCTGATGGCATGACATATGATGACGATAACGGTGATGGTGATGATTATGACATGATGACAACATGTACATTCTGTAGACTATCAACATGGGTGAATCTTTTAGGCTGGTTTTCCTCTAGTCACATAAGTTTTGCCAATGTGCTACGACCCACTACAATGTTGGAATTATATTTGTTAGATTCCTCCCTTTCGTGCATTGCAATGTATATGTCGCTGATGGTCATCACAAATCTATGTTTCTTATCATCTGTAAATCTGAAAATAATAAATGGTGGTTCTAGCATTCTATTATTTTCAGAGAGAATAAAGTTCCAAATTATACATATATTATGATTGTTTGAATCTCGCATGTTGCCTACAGTGCTATGCACTGCAGGAAATCAATGACTCAAAAGTTTAGTTCATTTGTTTTATGTTCTGTTCAATCTTTCCATCCTCTCAAGGGATTTTTCTCCTAAGTGTGACAAGAAAAAAAAAAGATTCCTAAGCAATGTCTCCCCACGTCAATTAGCATCATGTCAAGTTCTCTATATCCAGTTGTGGGTTCTATTGCCATTTACAGTTTATATTCATGCTTTCTTTTAGCATACTCCCCTCCTTTTAGGTTCTTCCTAGCTTTTCCCTTCTCAAATATATGTTTATTTCTATCTGTAATCATCCGCATGTAGGGTGTATCTGATTCATCACATCTGTTTTTGTATGTGCTTGCTAAAAGAATTGATTTACTTAAGTTTTGGCTCAAAATGATTGAGTATTGGTCTCGTCCTATAAGGAATTGTTTCCTTTGCAAATATGGCATACCAGCTTCCTCTGCAAATAGATTTGATTGTTTTTCATTTCTTTTTATTTTCCCTTTTGGATAGATGGTACCTGCAACTTATTAGTTTAATTCAGTTAGAAGATTGTTTTTTTTTTTCTTGCTACTGGTTCATATATGGAGAAGTGTGTAAAGTTTCCTCACTGTTTGCTAATTATGATGCATCTGGGACCTAAACCTAACAGGTGTAGAAGATGGCTGATGCTGACGATATTCAACCCCTTGTCTGTGATAATGGAACTGGAATGGTCAAGGTATTATTCTGGATGGACCTGTTGAGAGCTTGAAGTTTGTGTTGATTTCTATTCAGCTGTTTGGAGAGAAAAACCTGCCTAAACCCAAAAACAGCTTTTAATGTGTGGGTGTGCATTCAAACAATTGCTGTCTTTATAAAGATGAGAAATAACATCAAAGGGTCGTTTACTAACTAATATTATTCTCCAACATGCGTTGCTTTCATCTTTCTCCTTTGAAGAATTTAATCGCCTTGTTACATAGGCAAAGCAAATGCTTCACTCGTTGTAATCAACTCATGCTTGGTTCTTGTGTTTTTTTTCAGGCTGGATTTGCTGGAGATGATGCTCCGAGAGCTGTCTTCCCTAGTATAGTAGGTCGTCCTCGCCACACTGGTGTGATGGTTGGCATGGGACAGAAGGATGCATATGTTGGTGATGAGGCCCAATCAAAACGTGGCATTTTAACTCTTAAATATCCAATTGAGCATGGCATTGTAAGCAATTGGGATGACATGGAAAAGATCTGGCACCATACTTTCTACAATGAGCTCCGTGTTGCCCCAGAAGAACACCCAATTCTCCTCACTGAGGCTCCTCTCAATCCAAAGGCTAATCGTGAGAAGATGACTCAAATCATGTTCGAGACATTCAATACACCAGCTATGTATGTTGCCATCCAGGCTGTTCTATCCCTTTATGCAAGTGGCCGCACAACTGGTGAGCAAGTCCTTTCTTGGATTTCAATCAAGTAAATTAATAAGCCATTACCTTCCAAATAGTCCATCATTTATGCTTATTTTCTCTCTATTTCCCCATTTTCTTTTCTTGCATTTTACATGATGATCAATCTTGATTTACTGGCAAGGATGTCTATAAGAAATGTAATCTGCTGGTTTTCTTCTGATAAGATGGCTGATTTAAACATAGTTTTTCAAAGATAATGGTGAAAGTTCAGGTGGATATGGCCGTTCTCATTGTAGGTGAAAGTTTTAAATTCAGCTCATGTTCAAGTGGTTCATCTAGAAATGCATATAAAAGTGATTTCTCAGAATAGACATATATATGGTGTACTAGAAGAATATGGACAGGATGAAATTCTTTGAGGTGAAGTCTGTGGTGTTTAATGATAACCATTCAATACTGATTTAAATGCAGTGTAAGTTGTAACTGATTCAAAAAAGTGAAATATTTAGGGAAGAGAAATTCAAGAAAGTAATTAGGCTTTTTTCCTCTAATTGATAAATAATTGGACTTTTTTATCTAATTTAATAGGTGATTTACACTTATCTATTGATTAATAGGGTAGATTTCTCCTCAATCTGACTTAAAGTCATTGTCATTAATAAGTAGTTGGAGTTAAATGTTTATTTACATCATAATTATTAATAAAATTAGAGAATCTAAAAAAATAAGAAAATAAGTATGAATCGGCCTGACTCATGCGAGTCGGACCGAGTCGGTCTGAGTCGGATCGGTATTGTATCGTATCTAGAAAGATACGATCCGATATGGATCAACGATACGGCGAACCTTGCTGGAGACGCAAGAAACATGATGATTGTTTCCAAGATGGAGGGATTGATCTTTTTTGTTCATGAGCTGGACATTTATGTTAGGGCAATTATAGAAAAAGTTGTCCAAGGCTTTGGGGGCACAGGAAATATGACTTTTTCCCCCAAGATGGATGCATTGATCATTTTGTTCGTGAGCAGAACATTCTATTACTGATACCAGGTCTCTCTCTCTCAAGTTATTGCATTGAAGTTTTGCTCAATTGGACCCTCTGATAGGCTTTCTCCGATCAATTCTGGTTTCTAGTTCTGGCTTCACTCCTAGGTCGCATGGTATTAGATATAAAAGATAATTGTTGGATCTAGTTTCTCCACATTTAAGATGTTTCAATATTTTGCTTCCTATGGCTGAACCCTTGAGTTATTATATTAACAATGGCTAAGTATGTCATGTTTTCCCCACTTGAAGGCATTGTGTTGGACTCTGGTGATGGTGTCAGTCACACAGTGCCCATCTATGAAGGATATGCCCTTCCACATGCAATCCTTCGTCTTGATCTGGCAGGCCGTGACCTGACTGATGCACTTATGAAGATCCTGACAGAACGTGGCTATTCCTTTACCACTACTGCTGAACGTGAAATTGTAAGAGACATCAAAGAGAAGCTGGCTTATATTGCTCTTGACTATGAGCAGGAGCTAGGGAGTGCTAAGACTAGCTCAACTGTTGAGAAAAATTATGAGCTGCCAGATGGGCAGATCATTACAATTGGTGCTGAGCGTTTCCGTTGCCCTGAGGTCCTCTTCCAGCCATCAATGATAGGGATGGAAGCTGCAGGCATCCACGAGACTACATACAACTCCATCATGAAGTGCGATGTGGATATAAGGAAGGACTTGTATGGAAACATTGTGTTGAGTGGTGGATCAACCATGTTCCCTGGAATTGCCGACCGGATGAGCAAAGAGATTACAGCATTGGCACCCAGCAGCATGAAGATTAAAGTGGTGGCACCCCCAGAGAGAAAGTACAGTGTTTGGATTGGAGGCTCAATCTTGGCGTCTCTGAGCACTTTCCAACAGGTCTACATTATAGAACGTTAATCCTTTAATACTTGTGCTAAACTAGCTGTTCAAGGCTTACATGCGATAGTTTGTCATTGCAGATGTGGATCGCAAAGGCAGAGTATGATGAGTCCGGCCCATCGATTGTGCACAGGAAATGCTTCTGATCCTACCGGAACGAGAAAGTATTCCAATTTCAGGAGATGTGCTTTTCTTTTGCGTTCTCTTTTTCTTGTTAATTGGTGTGGACAATTTCAGGAGGACAAGGGCAGTTTTCTTTTTCACTCTTTCCGATGGGCTCTGGAACTGCATAATTTGAAGTCCATCGTACTGCAAGTTAATATTACTCATTTTGTGGTCTCATGGGCTTCTTATACATATCCTTCTGCTTGCTCAGGTAACAGGAACCCAGTAAAAATGGTGGGATCCACTTAGTATGTATCCACTTGCTCCTTCTTGCCTGTTTCTTCATGACTTGGCATTGTTCACCTGTACCCTGTATGCACCACCCTAATTTATGGGATTTGAGTTGATTGTGGGTGCTTCCGACTGTTCGGTGTTATATATTAATAAGGGATCGATTTATAGAGACAAAAGCATCATAAAAGGTTCATGTTCATATAGAAGAATATCATCATGCCAAAGACCGTGGGGTGGCGTGAACATCTGTTCACCCTTCTGTGAATTTTTTAGGTGCCGAAGATGCAAAAAACATTTCAACTACTTTAGTCCTATTCTAGCACTGATGAATGTATATTTCTATCTGGACCATACTGAGTTGGCAGGATTTCCTCTGAGAATGTCAAGATCACACTCCCATTTCTCATTCCTACTGCACACATCTTTAACCCATGCGGAACGCTTGGGCATGCACTGCACCGAACTGACAAATGCGTAGCACAAGTTTGATTGCCAGCCACATCTAAAATCTTAATTGAGGACGTCACGTCCTTTTATTTTCCTCAATAAATTAAAGCTCTGTATCTTGATTGATTGCTGGCCATCCAAATCACAGATGGAAAGATTTCAAGTTCAGAGCAAAACCACATTAAGGTGGATACAAGTCAAGACTCTGTGAATGTTTTGAGATTAAAAAAAAAAAAAAAGTGATAGTTTTTTATTATTAAAAATACTTAAGTTTTAGAGAAATAAGTATATATAAATGTTCCAAATGTAAGTGCTTGCACACGTTGGAGTGGTGCGCCAAATGCCATTTTGTCGTCTTGGACAACGGTGTTCCAAGTTAAAAGAATAACGTGTCTTCCCCGCCTGTAATGTGCAAATGGCGTTACATGGACCATCGGTTCTGATAAATAATTCCAGATGCCAAAATGAAAATATAAATATCTTTTATATTTTAAAATATTATTACATGTAAAATTCTGACTTCAAATAAAAAAAAAAAAATAGACCATGGCGTTAGATGGACCATCGGTTCGAACAAGGCTCAGAGATGCATGCGCATGCTCACCTTCATGTGCTATCCGAGGGTAGGACTGCAAACGAACTAATATGTTCGGTGAATAACTTAAGAGAGGAGTCAGTAATAATTTAAATTAACTTATTTATTAAGTTAAATAAATAAATAAGAGTAAAAATTAAGCTTCATTCATTTGACAAGCCAAACTTGAAACAAGCATGACAAACTCATCTAGGTACTCCTTAAGAGCTCGTTTCAGCACCCGTGTAAATCTTATCTACAACATTTACAAACTCATTAAGACTTCTTTTAAAGATTCACTTTATTATTCTATTGTGAATAAACTTAGATAATAAGATATTTAATGTCTTACAGAATTTTTTGTCAAATAACTAGCGGTGCAAATCTATTAATACTCATCATGGTTTGGCTTGAATTTATAATTTAAATTTTAAAAAATTTCAAACTCAATCTACCATGAATTTATTGTGCTCATGAACTACTCATACTCGACTCAAGCTCATTCAATATTTAAATAAGTTAAACCTTGAACAATTGTCATAAATACTCGGCTAAAACATGAACTTGATTAAAAATTAATTGAACTAAGTTTGAATGAGGTAAAACTCACTCCGATCGGCTCTCACCCTATGTTTTTCTCATAATTGGGCACATCTACTCCTCTCCCTCCCAATTCGAATCCAAAGTTTCTTCACTCTTCTGTTATTCGTTATCTATCATGTAACACTTTTTCTTCTTTTAGAATTATTGACGCATCATTACGAGACGAAAATACTCTTCCGTATGTAATAGTAGTAGATTCAAAGAAAGTGAGCTCCTAAATATGGATGACCTTTATGAGCCATCTTTATCAAATAAATTGTATATTTCTAACCCTTTTTAGATCAGCTCGGACCTATCCAATTCCGTTTTTGCTACCAACTTCAGATCAAAGATCAACAATAATAGCATGTCCTGAACCCAGTGTCGTTCGCAACGCGTTAGAATATCGGAAACGTAAGAGCTACATCCGATCAAAAGACTACGACATTTGACAGGTCACACGAGCACATAAGATGCCTTAATTATAAAATGAAACTTTCCCATATATTCATTTCCCTAGATTTCCACAAGTAATTTTGTTATTATAATAGAAAAGGTCGAAATGAAAAAAAAGGCTATTATTAATGAATCACCAAACAATTCTTTGATCATCTTTTCTAACAACCATGCACATATAACAGGTTTTACGCTGGCTCAGGGCGACCAGTCAGTCTCACACCTGGTAATGATACACTAGCTAAGCTGGGTACGAAATACCTTTCACCATGAAACAACAAGGATAGATGTAACGCAATATACATTGGTATATAACTGGTCTATTCATACAAGACAAAATCTCAGACTAGTGTTCGTAGAATTCAGACGACGGGCATCTAAATCCAATTGCAAAAAAAAAAAGAAGAAAAAACAGCTTGAAGAGAAAATAAGCACAAGGACTTGGCCGTCAAGAAAAGAATTGATCCACAACCTTTTTCCCTTTTTTCGGCAGGGAAACAGAACGGCGGAATTCCAAGGCAGTAGGAGGCACAAAATGGTATACAATATTTAGATCACTATGACGGTTTAGACAACAAAGAAGCAGCGGAATAGAGACCTCAACGGGGACCAATCCATACCATTAACACCAAATGTTCAATCCAACATTTCCAGTTGCTTATTACTTTTGTTTGTCCGTCCTCTGTTTCTTCCTCCTCCATTGTTCATACACCTGCTAATACGGTCACATTAACGGAAACTACAATCAGTTCTAGCACAATCTGTGAACAGAAGATGGATGAGAAATGACAGTGTCAAATAAAAAAATGATAAGCAACAAGGGTCAAGAATGTACCCATTGCAGCACAAATCAGCTTCATGAAGACATATTGAACAACTTCAGAACGTCAGAGCACATCCTCCTCATCGGTTATCCTCATCTGTCGTCGACGCCTTGTACGGGATCGCTGAGATGAAGAGGAATCTACTAATGGTACATCCTCCTCATCGCCTTCATTGTCATCCCTAGTGGACTCAGGATCACCCTCCAAGGTCCCCACCAATTGTGTGTGTGATCTCCTCCTCTGATTCCTTGTATGTTGACTCCTAGGTCCAAAAGTAACCAACACCTGAGGATGGGATGCTGCACCTAGATCCTCCTGATGTTGAAGCCGTATAATCATCAAATAGAAAAAGAACCCATGGCTGTTCAACATGTCAGCATCATCATCATTACCAACAATTGCCATTTCATCATCAAGAAAGAGCGGTCGAATGGTGCTGAGCAGATCTCCTATATCACGTTGGCGCTCCATCCTTCTCCAGTTACGCTGTCTTTCCGGGTCAGCATCTGATGGCCGCACAGATGGGTGCTCCATCCTTGCATGCTTCCTCAGTTCTCCATATGTCCCATTGTATCCACATGACTCAAGAGAGCAACTTCGTGCCTTTGCATTCATGTACTGACGTGCTGGCTCTACGACGATCCAATCCTCAACAACTCCACGGCAGAGTGGGCATGATAACTTCGCTGGTTGCTCCTGACTTCCCCTGTTCTCTGGACATGACACAGCACTGGCCAACGCTTTGCGAAACTGGTCAAGGCAGTTGGAATGCCTGTAACTTGTGTCACACATGTAAGGACGACAGCCTTTTTCATGGGAAGAGCAGAGGAGCAGTACTGCATTGTGAGGATGTTCCATGCATACTGAACACCTAGCCTCTTCCCATTCTTTAATATCAGCCTCTGAAGCAGCTGCTTCAGATAACTGTCGAGAAGAAGAGGAAGAAGAATGCTTCTGATGTGTAGAAGAATGGCAAGCATACGGAGCATGGAATTGCCGTTCAAAGGACAGTGAACGAGTTCTTCTATCCTTCGGCATGATAACTAAACAAAGGAAGAAATTATGTTTTGACTGTCAAAGAAGAATCCCAAACAGTCCCAGCTTACGACCGTCTTCCTTCCAGAGATCAAGATATCCTTTGATCTGAATAAGGCATAAGGTTGTCACAATAGATATCTTAATTTAACATGAATAAAACCATTTGGCACAAATTGATAATACAGTACTGTAGGATAATTCAGCTACAAGAATCATGGAAGAAGGATTACAATAACAATGTTCTGATCTTCTAATTTTGGTTAGTTACAAAAATATGCACATCACAGTTACACTTTGGAGGTTTTAGTAGCCTAATTGAACGGCACAATGTGTATGACAAAACTATGGAAACACGTGCAATCCAACACACAGCAACAATCAAAATTCACCTCCTAACCATTGGAGATTTTGCCATACTAATTAACTAAAGCCTAACCCCATATCTCAGTCATCTACAGCATCAAGCTTGTATTAGTTAGTTTTGAATTCCCATCCCCCCATCCTAGAGACCATAGGCAGGCAGTAGTCACCAATTTTGGCACTAGATAAATCTCATAAGCTGAGGAATTGTATCATGCGTTGGGAACTTAAGAAGGTGAAAAAGATATATTTAAACTTGCTAAACTAAAAGACAAAAGAAGTAAGGATTTAAATCCTATTAAATGTATTAAGAGTAAGGATGATAGGGTTCTAGTGAAGGATTGTGGAAAAGAGATAGAATACTTATTTTGAGAAATTATTAAATGGAGATCAACTTAAAGGCTACTATGAGGAATACACCAATGAGTCTAGTGGTCAAATTAATTATCATTACATTCGACATATTAGAATTTCAGAAGTTGAAGATGCTCTAAAAAGGATGAGAGTGCGTAAGACCTTTGGACCAGATAGGATACCTATCGAAGTTTGAAAAAGTACAGATAATATAGGAATGAAGTAGTTTACTAGACTTTTCCATAAGATTTTAAAAGAGAAAAGAATGCAGATGATTAGAAAAGAAGTATCGTGGTTCCTTTCTTTAAAAATACATGGGATATTCAAAATTGCAATAACTACCAGACGTGTTACTAATGTCTCAGAAAAATCAGTTTGGGTTCATGCCCAGTAAATCTACTACATAAACTATTTTCCTATTGAGACAATTGATAAAAAAAAATATAGAGAAACGAGAAAAGATTTATATTTGATTTTCATTGATTTAGAAAAAGCCTTTGATCGTGTATCTTGGGAACTAATTTGGTGGACTTTAAAAATATATATATATATATGAGAATAACCCTCTATTGTCAAGCAGAAAATCTCTATTGTCACGCAGAAAATCTCTTATAAATTGAGTACATTGTCGCCCTAGTTCTGCACCAGCTAAGAGTTGTAATACAATTAGAGTCAAGGAGGGTAGAAGACAACAAGGAAGACCTAAGATGAAGTAGTTAGATAGAGTTAGAAAGAACTTGGCATTGTTACATACTACTTCAAATTTAGCATTGGATAGATTACGATGGCGGGACAAGATCCCCAAATAGATGGGATAAGACTTTGATGATGATGATGATAATAAATCTCATCCCCCATGCATGTGAATAACCCTCTATTGTCAAGCAGACGTGGAGAACTGTCACAATAGAGAAAATCTCTTATACTAATTTTCATGTACATTGTTGCCCTAGTTCTGCACCAACTAAGAGTTGTAATAAAATTAGAGTCAAGGAGGGTAGAAGACAACAAGGAAGACCTAAGATGGAAGTGGTTAGATATAGTAAGAAAGAACTTAGCATTGTTACGTACTACTTCAAATTTAGCATTGGATAGATTACGATGGCGGGACAAGATCCCCAAATAGATGGGATAAGACTTTGATGATGATGATGATGATGATGATAATAATAATAAATCTCATCCCCCATGCAATCCACAACACTAGCCTAAGGAAAGATAGGTAAAAGACAGCAAGACAATAAGAAAAACTATAGTTACTACAATATCAAATGGTCAAACACCAACCTGGAAATCTAGGATCCCATGTAACAACTCCCCTTATATATTTTGTCTTCCCCAATATGTGGGCATTGCCTTGTGACCAGCCATGACACCCAGACTTTCCTTCTTGAAGGAGTCCAGCCAAAGTGAGAGGCATTTAACATAAATACTCTCATAAGAAGCTGTTGTTAAGGTCATCACAATAAAGTTAATGCATCACAAGTTAGTCATTAACCTGAACTTCTCTAGAGAAGTGAAAGGCAGTTATAAGCACAGTTGTATAAGCGATCAAACAAGGAACTGGTTTTTCGTAAACACACACACACACAACACTTGAAACAAGCACAAAGGTAGTGTACATTACGCATTCACTCATCAAGTGTCAGCGCTTTGTATCACGTAAGCCAAGAGTGCCCAACAAGGAAAATTGCAGGGTATAATCATGATTCGTGATGCATAATATCACGGGTATTAGCCGAAGGATGACGGTACTTGCATATAAGAAATTTCCAATAAAACAGCTCACTCAAGCTCCCAACAATTTACACAACAAAGAAACACACTTGCCAAGGATTTTCAACTCCTTCAATGAATAGAATCCACATGTTACAAAAAGATCACATGCCTAAGTTAATGACATTGTACATAAGCGAAGAGAATGTTTCCTTCTTTTTTTTTTCCTGTAATCCAAAATACAGCTCAGAGCCTCACGTACATGACAGCAACACAGAAAAAACTCTCCCTTGGCACCGTCAACAGCATCTAAATCCCCGCACTCCCCCCCCCCACCCACCCACCCACACGAGCCGGGAACGAGAAATCCCCAGCCTAATTCCAGATCTCAAACACATATCAAGAGAAACCAACGAGCCAAAATCGGAACATAATAATAAGAGTACGGGAGGAAGTGATGCATAGTGGGCTATGAGGATCTCAGGAGAAGCCAAGCCAAGCCAAAGCTTGGGAGCCCCAAACCGACGGCGAGAAACCGGCACAGGACGAAGCGAACGGAGCGGGTGCAGATGAGGAAACAAGGGGCGGGCAGGCGCAAGAAGGGTAGGGGCCCCGGGAGCCCTCCAGAAGTCCCGGGCCCCTAGGGTTTCGCAATTACCGGAGGTTGCGTCCGCAGGGAGTAGAGGCAGGATGAGGAGGATGAGGGCTTTCGAGCTCCGGCTACGGATTACCCGGCGGCGCGGAGGCCTTGGTTCCGTCCGCGTGCGGGGAGGGCGGAAACGGAAACCCTAGTTTGGTCCGTGCCTATTTGGTCTCTTCTTCTGCTCCCCCTTCGCGAGAGAGAGAGAGAGACGAGGAAAGGGGGAAGAAGAGGGGCAAAGCTCCCGAAACGGGTGAAACAAGATGGGCTGAGGGGCCTATTTATAGTGTAAGGGATGGATGCCGTGGCATTCGCGAGGAGACGTGACAAGTGACGTGAGCACAGTTAGGTTTGGGTTTGGGTTTGGGTTTGGGTTTTGGTTTGGGTGAATCAATCAAGCCGCTCCCGGAGGGAGGCGGTGTGGTGTCTTCCTTTTCCGTGGGGTGGTGAAAGAACCCATACGTATTATCGGGACCCGGATGCGGACCGGGGTTGCCTCACAAAATTGCATATTGTACAAATGTATTATATTATTACATAGAAATCCTTTTATATATAATTTTCTTAGATTGGTCCAAAAAGAGAACTATTTTAGGCGGTGTGGTGTCTTCCGGACCCATGCGTATTATAGGGACCAGGATGCGGGGCCCATGGCGCCGCTGCCTCAACAAATTGCATATTGTACAAATGTATTATATTATTACATAGAAATCTCTTTATATAGTTTTCTTAGATTGGCCCAAAAAAAAACTATTTTAACTTGGTTCCTTTTTGGATCCACCACTGTGCGGACGCAAGTTACTGCTGCTTGCTGGTATGATAGGCAATAGTAAAATAATACTTATTGTAATGTTCCTTACTGTTGCAATGTAGAGTTGCAGTGGTTAAAATATTTTTTTTAATTTTTTTAGACCAACTCCTACATGTCTTATATGGTCAAACAACTGAATCTACGATTTGACGACATAGAAAATTTTAAAATCAAAGATTATTATTAAGCTCGACTCATTAAATTTTTTTTACTATTCATCAGAACTTTTTTTTTATTCTTTAAATTTTTTAGGTCGTTGAAACAGAGATCAACCATACAGGATATTTGGAAATTAACCTAAAAAAATTTACTGACTATAATACTTTCATTGTAACAGCAAGGGACATTACAGCAGACATTGCTTGGCACGCTGCACCAAGGTACGGCCTCCAGCATGCTGCGGTGTGCGGAGATAATTAAAGTTGAGATCATAGCTTGCGCATTGTCCATCACGAAAAGGAAAAATAGATTTTTGTCCTTTTTCTTTAGGAAAGATGAACTTGTTATTTTGTTGAGGTAATCGTTTAGGATGGAGGAGATAATGAGAGGGAACTTGGGTCCCAAGAGGAGAGGTCATTTATGCACCAATATTATCATATTATGGTTTTCATCGTTCTTCTAATGATTATTAGTAGTAACCATATTATACTATTCGATTAAAAAAAGTCTATTGTTAAATGAGTTTAATTATATATATATATATATATATATATATATATATATATATATATATATATATATATATATATATTATCAGTAATTCAAAAGCATTAAAATAGTCTATTATTATATTACATGACTTATATATACATATATATATATATAAGTAATGTCATTTTAACATCATCTAATTATTATGGGATTTGGATGGTGCGCGGTAAAATATGTGGGCTAGTATCTACTTAACACGATGAACTGAGCATTAAGCAAGGGTTGTATCTTGCGCAGTGCGCTAAGCCTTCGCCCCCAATCCGCAGCAGAGTGGCATGGGCTGGGCAGTGCGCCAATGCCCGCCGCGCGGCCCATCCGGATCTTAGATTGCTGGGCCCCTTTCTTTGGCTGGAATGGAGAGACAAATGATGGGAAACGGGATCTTCTGGACTCCTCTTCGATACACCAAAACAAAGAAAAGTAAATAAATTATTTAATTTTGAAATAATAAATTTTATCTTATCATTTTGGGACCCATAGGAACGCATAGAGAAGAGGTCTCGCGGGATGATGATGCATGAACGGGGGATGGATGAATTTTACGGACCTACGTGTGCGCGCGCGCTGTGCAAAAGAGGGCTTCTACTTTTAACGCGCCACCACAGCTGCTCTTGAAGGTTTTTGTTTTTGTTTTGATCGGATGGTCCAGAGAAACGTCCAGAGTATGAGGCCGCTTAACGCCATCTTTTTTTGAACAGGGAGGGGTAATGTATGACTCAATACAACTTTTGTGTGGAGGGGGAGGCGAGGTTTCCGTGCGTATATTTCCGCGTCTCACCCGCACTTGGCGGGATCCAGCACGTGCGCTCTCCAACCGGGAGCCTAGGTGTCCGCCGCTGGTTGACTCTTGAAGGCTCCTTGGCATGCAGATGGATCGATACCCAGGATGGCAGGCATATGGTAGTAGCAAAGACCCCCCACGACAAGCCATCTTATCAAAAGATTATTAGACGGCAGGAAAATCATCTCCGGTGTATTATTATTCTCTTTGTTTAACCACCGTTTGAAAAACCGAGTTCGAGTCTTCTCCTTCCGGCTTCCGTATTCTGCCGTCAACTTTCGGGTTGGGGAGATTCCCGACTCGGTCTTCGGATGATATGAGGCCTTGGGTTCACACATCACGCTTCATGTCACAAGACTAAGATCTTGCAATTTCTATGGACATTATACCCCTACAGTGTTTTGTTCTCCCCCCCTAGATATTGCGTAAGCATGACCCAATACAAAGTTGACCTTCACGCTCTTCCTTGTAACTAGTGTTTTCAGGATTTAGATCACCTGGACTCATTCTCTGGAGCCATACTACTGTTTCCATCAACGAGTCCCTTTTTCTTTCCCCTCCTCTAATGGAGTTTTAAGGACCCAGAGAGGGGTTAAAGAAACCGAGTCCAAGTAAATCTCAATCCCTGTTTTCATGAGAGCCACCTTCACTCAAAAAGGTTGCGGTAGCAAAAGCCTGATTGGCTATTTGCCCAAGTTCAGAGCATTTAAAATCTCGATCACAATTGTGCGCATATTTGAAAAGTACATGCATCCGAAATGAATTAAAATTAACATGATAAAACTCATTATTAGAATGTGATAAATTTAATAAAGTACCGGCTGTCGGGCACATTCTCCTTTTTCATCCGAGCCTAATAATCATAACATTTTTCCTATAAATGTCATTAGGTAGGGACACAAAACATATTCATGCAACACGCTGAACATTGGATAAGCCAGACTGGTGACCATCATCTAGGACGGATGCCTACGGCGGGTGTCATGCTAATTTTTACCGTATGTGATAAGCCCAACAACTGAACATTGGATAAGCCCAACAACTCACATTCCCAAGCTCCGTCACCAAAGTAGCCAATTAAATATCGCATTGCCTCAAGGGGAAGAAGGCTTTAGAAAGTATCATACACTGCCTGAAGGGGAAGGCTTCAGGATGGGATCAGTTAAAAATACCGACAAAAATCTGGATGGAAATATAATTAAACGAAATAGCACAACCTCACGAGTAGAACAGCCTACAGATATCCCAGATAAAAATTGGGGCTTTAGTTCCTAGATAAATAACCAACCAGGACAGCACAAAATCCCATGGTCCAACACCTCCAAGTCACAAATCCCAAACAGAAACTAATACAACACCGTATACAAATGCACTGCTGTCTCATCTGCGGAGCAGAGAAATTTGGAGAATTGTGAGAGAAAAAGGCAATGAAGTTGAATACTCAATCGAAAGCATCATCGTCGTCATCTGGAAGCGGCTGTGCAGCAGCAGCAATAAGGTCTGCCTCGTGCCTACAGAAACGAGACCATAAAAAACGATTCAGATACACAACTCGAATTGCAAAACCAATAGGCAACATGGCCACTGCCCAGAAGCATCTTAAAGTTGCAGCTGGCATACGAGAGGCACAACTATACATTTACAAGAGTTGCAAAAAAAAGTAATGATTCATGTCACAGAACTGAAGGTGCAAGAACAGCCTCTTATTAACCCACCTAGCGGTCAAGTATCAGTCTTCCAGTATCTACTTCCGTCTTTGTTTATTCCTACAATGGACTTTACATTCGTTCTAACTATTTTCATTTTCCATTTCCTTTTCATAACTCCATTCTCTACTTTTTCTACTTCCTTTCTTCTGGTTTAATTTTTCCCACAGTTACGGTGTATGTAAACTTACAGCCTACTAGCAAAAGGCTATGGACTTGTGAAACTTTTGGTTAAGTAGTCGGCAAGCAGATTGGTTTCAAACAGCCAGCCAACTATAAAGCACCCTTGGAATTGGGATCTCTAGGCCCTGAGGGAAGCATGATTGATGGGAGGACTCTACACTTAGAGCCAGCAAATCAAATCCATTTGTCCGACAGGGGAAATACAAGGCAAACTTAACCTAATACAAGAAAATCATGTCGACCTTCCTAAGGAATAGGATAAAACAAGTTCTCATTTCATCTTAGCCAACCAGCGTGGTGTTGAATTGCGAAAAGTAGTAAGTAATTCAGGTGGAATACTCACTGTTGTTGTGCAGCCAAGTCAATCTGCACTTCAGGGGGAGCGAGGGCAGGTGACTCAACAAAGTGAAGATTTGGATCCCTACAAAAAATAGAACATGTTAAACCTCACAAGATGGTGTCGCAGGAACAAAGGGAGGAAAAGAACCTACCCTGCAAGTTTTCTGGCAAGATAAAGGAAGGGCTTCTCAAAGTTGTAGTTGCTTTTTGCAGAGATCTCATAGTATTGCAAATTTTTCTTCCTGTGAAATGTTACCTGCTTTGCCTTCACCTGCCTGTTCTTAACATCAACCTTATTGCCACATAGAACAATGGGGATATTCTCGCACACCCTGTTTCACCACACAAAAAATCAGCACACAGGTAGGGTCTTCTTACTTAGAGATAGCAGTACCAGGTACAGTCAGCACAAACCGGCAGAGATCCCGATGCCATGTGGGTACATTCTTGTACGTCAACCGAGCAGTCACATCAAACATAATTATTGCACATTGGCCATTAATACTGCAATAAAAAGACCAAACCAACAATCAAAAAACAAGGTCTACATAAGCAATAGGAATGTAAGGCACTAGACACAAGCTTTTCTCTTACTAATAGATACCTCAGAGATTTCTAAAAAAACCCAATAAACATACAAAGAAGCAATTTTTTTAATCAGCTGAATCACTGGTTATACCTGAGACAGCTCAATACAGACTAAGGTGCCTAGAGGGTGCATAAGCAACATGGACTCTCAAGAAGAAAGTAGCAACACTGAGGAGTAAGTCAAAGGGAGAATCATAAAAGAGAACGAATTAGGTGAGCAGCTTTGATGACCAGCACGGTCACGGGTTTGATTGGACCGAACAAAGCACAGGGAGACCCAAGCTGGCATTATAACATCAAAACAGGTTCTGATCACCCCATTTGATCAATTAAAATGTCTCGTACCAGGCTAGGCTGGTCTAATCTGATATCCTCACAAGTGTGATCAGTATATAAACACACAAAGTGAAAGCAATGAAACTTAAGACAGAAAATTGATATTCACTTGTATAGCAAACAAACTGAATCCATCTACCCAAGGAAGTTTCTAAAAAGTTTCTGCTGAAGAAATAGGATAAGGATACGATGAAAACAATGCAACGTGATTGGGAAACAGAGTCAAGCCTAGGAAAATTGGGGACATTAGTACATAGCATGCTCTATGAGAGGTCCCTACCCTTACCGAAAGCAATGGTTTAGATTCATAATCAGCAAGGTGATTGGGGAACATCGGGACACTCTAAATTTCAACTACTCAGTACTCTAGAGATCTAGCGAAAGCATACAAAAGGTCAGCAGTCTACATTTAAAGTTTAAGGAGACACTACAAGCATTCAAAAATAATTTAAAATGGGCATTTTTGGTTTGCAACTGTTAACATGGAAATTTGACTGAAGTGCCAAAATTCAGGCGTCCATTCACTAGAAAAAAGAAAAAGAGAGACATTAAGATACGAGTTATTGGCACTTGATAAGGGACTGAAAGAACCATGAAGGCCTGATTCACAATAACTGAAGATGATAATTCCCAAATCCACCCTCTTCTTGAAAAGAAGAGACAATGGAAGGGGTAGACTTGCATACACCGCTTTCCCCAAAAAGGGAGAGAACTATATGCTTGTCTCCAGTCATTATAAAGATAGACTAACACAGCGTTTCAGTTACCCCTCAGATATCATCGCACATACACAGCAAGCAAGAGAATATGATTTCAGACAGCACAATTCCCTTCAGGATTGTTTGGGGGCAGGCATATGTGGCCAGATAGAATAAATAACAAACAACAGGAAACCCTCTTCAGGCTTTCTTTACACTTTACAGCACATGTAATGGTCGTCTCTTTTCATTTTTCAAGTAAACAGCTCAAACCCAAAAAGGATAAAGGGCTTGCCCACAGAACCACTTCTTATTGTCAAGCACACGACCGGTGAAATAGACAAGCAGAAAGCCATAAGAACTGGTAATGGAGTTCTTCAAAGAAAACCTTTTATTCCACAATGAGAGCCACCACACTGATCACAAGAGAAAGTTGTGGTGCAAAAAAATAGTAGTCAGGACTCTGTTTGGCATAAGCAATGTGGAATGAAAAGAACAAAAAGGCTGAAAATGCATTATTCAACAATGATAATTTATGGTAAAGCCCTTACTAGTATCCATCTCTAAGACCACCAAACTTCTCCTGACCAGCTGTATCCCAACAGTTGAATCGAATTTTTCCGCAATTAGTGAAGAAGTCCAAAGGATGAACCTCAACGCCGATGGTTGCTGCAAACAAATGTTAAAGGGAAAAGGAAAAAAATAAATGCATATAGTGAATCTTTCCCACCCTGAAAGGGTAATATGACCACAAAATGATTTAAAAAAATAATTACGTTCATATTTCTTCTCAAACTCGCCAGTTAGATGCCTTTTTACGAATGTAGTTTTCCCTGAAAAATAAGAAACAAAAGAACATTTATGAACTCTGAAGCACCAATAAACAGAATGCATCCATTTGCAAGCAATAAATGGAGAGAAGAAAAAAAAGGCAATCAAATCCGTTCAACCTCACAAAGAACAAAGCCTAACCTTCAAGGACCAACCCCTGCTTAATTGTTTCATCTCTCCATGTGCTAACGAACATCAATGACAATGAATTTCAACTTCTATTATCATTACTTCCTTTTCTCACAAAATAGCAAAGAATTCCATCATCATCTACATTTTTCGTAAATAACAGATTTTATCTTGTATTACCGCCACATCATTGTATGTACGTTTGTTCCTTTGTGCTACTGCTACAGTTTCAACATATTCACAGATCAAGAGAAACAGATTGCTCTTTTCTCCTTTTCAGGGAAGGGATAATACATAAAAGAGGCAAATGTGACACACGCTTGAGATGCTGCAAAGAGGGAAGGACCCTTGCAAACCATATTTCTAAAGAGAACAAAAGTGATCCCAAACATCTTTTTTCTATCTTGAACACAGCCTTGATATTCCCAAAATCCCAACTGAACAAAGGTGAAGAATAAATAACCAGAAAGTCTAATTAAAGCAGGGCCATATTTGATCGTCCCTTATGATATTCAGCCTAATCTGGAAGTTTGAATAACAGTAGCCAGACAATCTTGCTATGGTAAAAAAAAGGTTAGCTTTTCTTTCTATCGTAAGATTACAGCTAAAACCTGTACCACAGATGAGAAAAAAATTCAAAATTCCTAAACAGATTTGAACCAAGTTTTCGTGGACTCAACAGCCAAGCTTCTGGTGATTGCCGGAAAAGGGTGTATTGGATCAGTATACAGATATAGGTGTGCAATATACTCGTCCGCATTAATGTTCCTGAGAACTGGGATCAAATCATTTTTCCCCTGACATTTTTCCTGGGATGAACATCGGCATGCGCGACCCGCCTCCATCCCGCCTACCCACCAGACCAGAACACGAAGGCGGGTAACGGACGTAAGCCCACAAACATAGAGATAGAGATGACCATTCGGTCAACATTACACGATGCGTAAAGTGAAAGCATAAGCGCAGGAACAGAGTGTTATGGAGTGAAAAAGAGAGACACTAGAAGACGCGTAAAGGGGGGAAAGAGGTGGTCACCAGTGCCACCATCGCCGACGATGACGAGCTTGAAGTTGGGGCAGTCCGCCTGATCATGGAAGCATCAAAAATTTTCACCGATTAAAAACCCCGGAATACGCCGGCAGATTCAGAAGAACGAGAAGAAGCACGAGAATGGAAGCCTAGGAAAAAAAAAAAAAAAAAAAACTAGAAGGAGAGAACCGACGATCTTACCATCTCTGCGCGAGCACACAGCAGGAGAGAAGGATCAAGCGGACACCGAGAGGAAGCGAGAGGTGACCACGAAGGCCGGCGTTTTGTTGTTTATATAGCAGGGCCGGGCAGGGGAGTGGGAAGCCTGCACAACCCTAAAATTAAATAGCGCCTCCAGGTCTCAGCTTGCATATGACGCAGGATTATGGACCGTCCGATGTCACAACCTATCCTGATAGATCTCGAAAGGACGGGAGCCACGGGTTAGTTGCACTTTCTCATCATTATTGTGGTTATAAACTTATAAATAGTATTTTATTTAACTAATCGTTTTCAAAATAAAATTATCCATTGTGAAGGCATTCTCCTCTTGTTACTACTTATGTTACTGAAAAAAAAAAGTTGCTAGTGTAACTCTAGTCTTGTGCCCTGCAACGAAGGTAGGAAGTGTCCCTCCATAGATGCAGAGAATGTTAATGTACGAAACAAACCTTTTAAGTTCTAAATTTTATATCTTTATCCACGTTTATAATATCTTGAAAAAAAAAATGCATATTATTTTATTGTACTTTTTATTATTCTATTTAAAAAATAATTTTGTGACAGAAATTCGACATATATATCTGGTACCAAAATATGGCACAAATCTCAAAAATTGTCAAATTTCTGTATTACGAAATTACTTTCCTATTTTATATACCGCATTCATTAGAAGACGGTTTAATATTTCGTCAAACCACCCTAACCATTCTGTTACTTTTTATGTTATCAACGAACAGTTTAAAATCACACCAAAGTTATGGCTACTCTATTTGTACCACTCGTCCACGATCATTTAATCAGATGGTTTTTATTAAAATTACTTTTGACACAACTTTTGTCATAATTAGTATCATAAGTATTAACGAGAACTCTTGATGAAATAATCAAATGACTCCTCATAAATATGACAAAATAGAGTAGTACATAGATTGTGTAATAACATTCTTCTAATGAAAAATAGGGACAATTACGTTTCACACTCGCCAAGGCAAAAAAGAAGAAAATCCTAATAGAAGATATTGAATTTTATTATGATGGTAGTCGGTTCAAGGAATGTTGGGGAAAGGAAACAAATCTTGAAGTAAAAGAAGACGTCCCTGGAAAATAATAAACCCTTAATAACAGGCATTGAATGCTACCCGAAGGAATAAGAGGAAATGTATGATGATTCCCGTTTTTTCATTCTTTACGTAAGATTGACTTGCCTTTTTAATCCAAATGTCCATGGTGCTTCCATCTCGGATTCGTGAGCCAAAAGTTCCATTATTGGTACCATGTAGGGTAGTACTAGCTTTAATATTTGGTGAAATCCACATCGAAGCCCAATGTGAGACGTGTTGGCCGGGCCCAAACCATTGGATCAGCACGGACCCAGTTCGTTGGGCTGGGCACTCTTATCCTGCTGCGGTGGAACCGTATCCCTTTCAGGGAAGGAGATACACTTGTGTATAATCTCACACACACATAAGAGGAAGGGCGAGTGTTGATGCTGAGTTATGGACTTTTATCTCATAACCTCCTCCTCCACTCAGATGTCTGGGGCACACAGAAGTGCAGAAAAAGAAATCTAGCGGGAACTGTTTCCACTTCCAGTACGGAGTTGCCCGAAAAGAATCCTTGAGCGAGAGGAACAAGGCAGCGACTTCTACAGCCCCACGGTGTCGATAAATATTTAAAGCAAGTGCACAAAGCAAATGATCAACCTAGGAACTAATTCGTGTTAATAAATATATAAAGCAAGTGCACTGATGTAGCCGAAGCTATCATGACCGGATTCCGAAGCTGGAATCTGAAGTTATGGATCTGGAGCTGGGTCGGATCGGTGAAGAGGTCCGACGGGGATCCGGATGGCGACGGAGGCGGAGACGAAGCCGAAGGTCCGAGGCCGAGAGTAGCTCGGTCGGAAGCTGGCTTGTATCCGGAAGGCGGGGCCGAATCTCCTTCGGACGAGGGGCAGCCGGCGTACGGCGTCGAGACCGGAGAGAGGAGTCCGAGGTCGGCGGCCGAGACCGACTCGGAAAGGTCGGCGAAGATTCGAACCGAACTCTTGCAGGAAGGCAAGAAGAAGAAGAACCGGTCAGTAGGAGTCCCGGGCTTCGGCTCTTAGGAACTCCCTCCGACGGTCAAGTTAGCTTCTGAAGATGATTCGATTAAGAAAGCAAAGAATAGCTTTAATGCTTTTTGGACTATAGTCCTTTTTGGGTCCTGAAGACATACTTTGGGCAATAAATAGCGGGGTATTTATAGCGGAGGATAGCAGATAGTTAACGGTGATAGCCGATATAGGACTATGTTCTGGGCTTATTGGTAAACCGCCATAGTGCTTAGTCCTCCACCGGAGTGGGCCGGACACGGCTATCGGGCCGAAGGGGGTTAGACCGCTGATGGGCCGAAGCCTGCTGGGTCGAGGGCTAATGTGCCGCTGATGGGCCGAAGGCTGTTGGGCCGCTGATGGGCCGAAGGCTGTTGGGCCGCTGATGGGCCGAAGCCTGTTGGGCCGCTGATGGGCCAAAGGCTGTTGGACCGCTGATGGGCCGAAGGCTGTTAGGCCGCTAATGGGCCGAAGGCTGTTGGGCCGCTGATGGGCCGAAGCTTGCCTGAAGGCCTTCTATTGCTGCTTCTGCGCTGAATTGGGTTTGGACTTGTTTTAATAGGCCGAATCGGATTCTGCCTCATCACATAGCCCCCCACTCTTGTCTTCCTCAGTTTTGAGATGGCGAGAGTATAGCCCGAAGCTTGTTGAGAAATAGCGTAACAGGTGTTTGCCCGGGATTTCTCTTTTTTGTATATATTGAGAGTATTTTGTTTCATGCTTGTATCTCCGAACGACTGCCTGAGTCTGGTGTCTTGTGCACGAGACCTTACCGTTGTTCAGTTGCGGCCCGCATGGCCGAAGATCGATTCAGGTTCGGATATGAAGTTTGAAAAATAATGCCGCTCCCGATATGGTTCGTAAGGCCGAAGCCTTCGCCGATACGGTTTATGCGGACTTAGAATACCATGCCGCTCCCGATACTGTTTGCATGGCCGAAGCCACTCCCGGTTTCGGGTTATTTGCGGGCTTAAAAATATACATTGCCGCTTTCCGATCCGGTATACATGGCCGAAGCCATCCTTGGACCAGGGTACGTGCGGGCTTAGAAAAACCATGCCGCTTCCCGATACGGTTTGCATGGCCAAAGCCACTCCCGGTTTCGGGTTATTTGCGGGCTTAAATATACCTTGCCGCTTCCCGATCCGGTATACATGGCCGAAGCCATCCTCGGACCAGAGTACCTGCGGGCTTAGAAAAACCATGCCGCTTCCCGATACGGTTTGCATGGCCGAAGCCACTCCCGATTTCGGGTTATTTGCGGGCTTAATATATACCTTGCCGCTTCCCGATCCGGTATACATGGCCGAAGCCATCCTCGAACCAGGGTACCTACGAGTTTAGAAAAAACATGCCGCTTCCCGATACGGTTTGCATGGCCGAAGCCACTCCCGGTTTCGGGTTATTTGCGAGCTTAAATATATACCTTGCCGCTTCCCGATCCGGTATACATGGCCGAAGCCATCCTCGGACCAGGGTACCTGCGGGCTTAGAAAAACCATGCCGCTTTCCGATACGGTTTGCATGGCCGAAGCCACTCCCGGTTTCGGGTTATTTGCGGGCTTAAATATATACCTTGCCGCTTCCCGATCCGGTATACATTGCCGAAGCCATCCTCGGACCAGGGTACCTGCGGGCTTAGAAAAACCATGCCGCTTCCCGATACGGTTTGCATGGCCGAAGCCACTCCCGGTTTCGGGTTATTTGCGGGCTTAATATATACCTTGCCGCTTCCCGATCCGGTATACATGGCCGAAGCCATCCTCGGACCAGGGTACCTGCGGGCTTAGAAAAACCATGCCGCTTCCCGATACGGTTTGCATGGCCGAAGCCACTCCCGGTTTCGGGTTATTTGCGGGCTTAAATATACCTTGCCGCTTCCCGATCCGGTATATATGGCCGAAGCCATCCTCGGACCAGGGTACCTGCGGGCTTAGAAAAACCATGCCGCTTCCCGATACGGTTTGCATGGCCGAAGCCACTCCCGGTTTCGGGTTATTTGTGGGCTTAAATATATACCTTGCCGCTTCCCGATCCGGTATACATGGCCGAAGCCATCCTCGGACCAGGGTACCTGCGGGCTTAGAAAAACCATGCCGCTTCCCGATACGGTTTGCATGGCCGAAGCCACTCCCGGTTTCGGGTTATTTGCGGGCTTAAATATATACCTTGCCGCTTCCCGATCCGGTATACATGGCCGAAGCCATCCTCGGACCAGGGTACCTGCGGGCTTAGAAAAACCATGCCGCTTCACGATACGGTTTGCATGGCCGAAGCCACTCCCGGTTTCGGGTTATTTGCGGGCTTAAATATATACCTTGCCGCTTCCCGATCCGGTATACATGGCCGAAGCCATCCTCGGACCAGGGTACCTGCGGGCTTAGAAAAAACATGCCGCTTCCCGATACGGTTTGCATGGCCGAAGCCACTCCCGGTTTCGGGTTATTTGCGGGCTTAAATATATACCTTGCCGCTTCCCGATCCGGTATACATGGCCGAAGCCATCCTCGGACCAGGGTACCTGCGGGCTTAGAAAAACCATGTCGCTTCCCGATACGGTTTGCATGGCCGAAGCCACTCCCGGTTTCGGGTTATTTGCGGGCTTAAATATATACCTTGCCGCTTCCCGATCCGGTATACATGGCCGAAGCCATCCTCGGACCAGGGTACCTGCGGGCTTAGAAAAACCATGCCGCTTCCCGATACGGTTTGCATGGCCGAAGCCACTCCCGGTTTCGGGTTATTTGCGGGCTTAATATATACCTTGCCGCTTCCCAATCCGGTATACATGGCCGAAGCCATCCTCGGACCAGGGTACCTGCGAGCTTAGAAAAACCATGCCGCTTCCCGATACGGTTTGCATGGCCGAAGCCACTACCGGTTTCGAGTTATTTGCGGGCTTAAATATATACCTTGTCGCTTCCCGATCCGGTATACATGGCCGAAGCCATACTCGGACCAGGATACCTGCGGGCTTAGAATACCATACCGCTCCCGATACGGTTTGCATGGCCGAAGCCACTCCCGGTACGGTTTACATGGACTTAGAATACCATGCCGCTCCCGATACGGTTTGCATGGCCGAAGCCACTCCCGGTACGGTTTACACGGACTTATAGAGAATACCGGACCTGTCGATGCGCCGACGAAGGAGCCGAAGCAGGTTCGGCGTCCATAGTAGCTCAGACTTCCGGCTGAAGGGCCGAGGGTGCTTCGGGAGTGAGCTCAGCAAATAAAGCCGGCCAAGTCTTGAGCCTTCATCGCGGTTTGAGGCCCATAAGAGATGTCGAACTTTCCTTTGCGCGAGGAAGTTGGGCCGGAGCCTTCTTCTCGGACGAGGATGGTGCTGATAGCTGTTTCTGATGCGGCGAGGCATACGAACAACTGTTCTCCTCGGACCAGCTCAGATAATATGGGGATACTGGAGAGATAGGCCTTCAGCCGAGGCAATCTCGGACGAGGCGATCAATCTCCTCCCGAAGGTGCCGGCGTTCGTCAGCCGAATGGCCGGTTTCCCGATGGTACTCTCAATACTCGCAGGAGTTCCTTCGGCGAGAATCAGTTGACGCGCTCAGGCTGCCGAGGCATACCCTTCACCTTCATGAGCATCGGGGAGGGTGGATTGGTGACGGCAGATAATACCACTGCGAATCCCGGCGCTAGTCTCGGTCCCACCTTTCCCTCCGGTATCGCTTGCGAGAGGGTTCCTGATCTTCCGGATGAGGGTGAACCGCTGGATGGGTAGCCGCCGATACTGCTTCGACAGTATTCTTGCCCTTGGACATCATCAGAGCTTCCCGGTTGATGTACTTGTAGGTCCGAACTACGAGGTCCTGGAAGGTGGAAGGATGGCGCTTCCCGATGGAGCCGAGGAGCCCTTCATCCCGGCACCCGCTGATTATGGCCGAAACTGCAATCGAGCTGTCGAGGCTTGAGATTTGGGCGGCCTCGGTCCGGAACTTGGTAAAATACTCTTGGAGAGTTTCGGTGAGGCCTTGCCGGATGGCTAGTAGGCTGGCGGAAGTCTTACACTGCCGGGTGGCGTCATAAAACTGGTCGATAAATAGTTGGCCCAACTGGACCAGAGAGTGGATAGAGTTGGGGGCCAGTGTTTCGAACCAAGTCAGGGTAGTCTTCTCAAGGGTGAGGGGGAAAAGACGGCAACGGACTGCCTCGGCGATCCCTCGGACCGAGAGGTAGGTGTTGAACCTCTGGAAGTGACAGACCGGATCTGTCATTCTGTCGTAGAGGGGGCCCTTCGGCAGCTTGAAGTTGGAAGGTACCTCGGTAGCCAGGAGCTCTGGCGTGAACGGGGTTTGCTCCAGGATGGTGCTGGCAAGGGGCGCCCCATAGGGCCGAGACTCCATCTACTGCATTTCCTTCCTCATCGCCGTTAGCCGCCGGTCCAGGTCCGGGGCGGTTGAAGTGGCGACGGATTGTCCTCCGGTTCCGGTCGGGCGAAACCCGGACGAAATATAGCCTTGCTCCGTCATGCTGTCGGCGCGAAGGGCTCGGGCAGGTAACGCCGAGGGCTCGTTGTGCGCCGTTGCGGTCTCGTCGGGGGATACCGGGGAGGGTGCTGGCCGGAGCCTTGCATCTTGGACCGGGCAGAGTGGAGGAAGTGGCGCTTGTTGAGGAAGCTGGCCCAGCAGTCCCATGCGCTGAGCAATGGCGGACACCATCTCCTGCAGAGGTGCAAGAGAGGTGATGGCCGCGGCTAGCGTTGCCATATGCTGCTGGAGCACTCCCACCCGATCGTCTCCCGCGGCGCGCGACTCTGGTACGACTGGCAGAGTCGCGCCTGGCGGGGCGGACGGGGCGCCTTCGGAGTGCAGTAACTGTGCTGAGGCTTCCCGCGTCTCGACTTTGCTTTGTCCGGATCGCCGGGTGGCAAGTCGTTGAGACATGACTTGTTTTGTTGGTTTCCCATAGACGGCGCCACGTGATGTAGCCGAAGCTATCACGACCGGATTTCGAAGCTGGAATCCGAAGTTATGGATCCGGAGCTGGGTCGGATCGGTGAAGAGGCCCAACGGAGATCCGGATGGCGACGGAGGCGGAGACGAAGCCGAAGGTCCGAGGCCGAGAGTGACTCGGTCGGAAGCTGGCTTGTACCCGGAAGGCGGAGCCGAATCTCCCTCGGACGAGGGGTAGCTGGCGTACGGCGTCGAGACCGGGGAGAGGAGTCCGAGGTCGGCGACCGAGACCGACTCGGGAAGGTCGGCGAAGATTCGAACCGAGCTCCTGCATGAAGGCAAGAAGAAGAACCGGTCAATAGGAGTCCCGGGCTTCGGCCCTTAGGAACCCCTTCCGACGGTCAAGTTAGCTTCTGAAGATGATTCGATTCAGAAGACAAAGAATAGCTTTAATGTTTTTTGGACTATAGTCCTTTTTGGGTCCTGAAGACATACCTTGGACAATAAATAGCGGGGTATTTATAGCGGAGGATAGCGGATGGTTAACGGTGATAGCCGATATAGGACTATGTTCTGGACTTATTGGTAAACCGTCATAGTGCTTAGTCCTCCACCGGAGTGGGCCGGACACGGCTATCGGGCCGAAGGAGGTTGGGCCGCTGATAGGCCGAAGCCTGTTAGGCCGAGGACTACTGTGCCGCTGATGGGCCGAAGGCTGTTAGGCCGCTGATGGGCCGAAACCTGTTGAGCCGCTGATGGGCCGAAGACTGTTGGGCCGCTGATGGGCCGAAGTCTGCCTGAAGACCCTCTATTGCTGCTTCTACGCTGAATTGAGTTTGAACTTATTTTAATGAGTCGAATCGAATTCTGCCTCATCATGCACCAAACAAATGATCTATCTATGATCTATATAGGAACTAATTCGTATCCACCTTGTGGGGAGTAACACCACATCAGGATCATTCACAAGATCCAAACGCCTACACGTGTATGATCGAATGCGGGTTGAAACATCACTCATGTACATTTTTACACGTCACGTCAAATCTTTTAATGCATGAAAGATTATCCGTCTCCTCCTCTTTGCACTGTTGAAATCGGATCCAAAGGTGTGCGGACGATCTCATTTCTCGATTGTGATGTCCCGTCCAATAACTATTTCTCGCTTTGTTCCAATTCTCCCGAGAAGTGAAAAGGAACGGACGACACAAGGTTGTTAATTTATCCACTTACATATTCACATCACCAGGAGACCAAGCGCGCGAAATCATTTCGACACCATCTGAGATTAACTGAGAAAAAAACTACATTTATTTTGAACCGAAACAGTACCAGAGAAACGCACAAGGCTGGCAGCCGATCGACGCATGGAGGGCAGAGATTTGAAGACGAGTCCACAAATCAAACGATGGACAAGTAATTAAGAGGAGAAGAGGCCATCACTGATCCCTGCCCCCCTCCGCCTCTTTCCCCGCTCCCATCCCCAGGGAGCTCTTCACAGCTTCTGCCGCCCCCTGCGCCGCGCTCTTCACGTGATCGCCCCCCGCCTGCAGGACGCCCACCGTCTTCTCCTTGCCCACCAGGGCGGTGTCGCGGGCCGTCTGCGCAGCTCCTGCCGCCTTCTCCTTGGCGGCCTGGGTGGTCTCCGAGAGGAGGCCCCCGGCCTGCTCCTTCTTCTCCTGGGTCTTTTCCCGGGCGGCCTCGGCGGTTCCGGATGTCTTCTCCTTTGCCGCCTCGGTCTTCTCCGACAGGACGCTTCCGGCCTGCTCCTTCTTCTCCTGCGCCTGGGCACCCGCCGCGTGGGCGGTTTCCCTGCCCTTGCCCATCCTCTCCTCTGTCTTTGCCTGCACATATATATGTATATATAGATTAACAAATTAAAGAGATTAATATATAACAAAATTAAACGAATTAGGCGAGCACATGCACATAGCTAGCAACCGCATGCGCCGGCCATCTTAAGTACGTTTAATAAATACTAGCAGAAGGCATGCCGGAGCATGCATGGTTTCAGAGGCTGGGGAGAAGGAGAGAAGGGGATCCTAGCTAGCTAAGTTGTCATATAGTCACCTGGGCCTGGCCTTTGGCTTCCCCCGCCTTGTACTGAGCCTTCTCACCGGACGACATGATTCCCCCCCCCCCCCCTTCTTCTTCTTCTTCTTCACCTGGGCCTGGCCTTTAGGTAGCTAAGTACCGCAGCTTAATTTCTCCCACAAAACCTTATCTCCTGCTTCTGCTTCTTCTTCTTCCTAGAACAGGGATCAGGTGGAAGGAAACAGGGCGGCTGCATGCACATACATATAGAGAGAAAGAGAGAGCCCTTGGTCTGTCCAGCTCGACACGTGGAGCGGGGCATGATGCATTCCTCTCGACACGTGTACGTGCACGCGTCTAGACTTAGGGCGATGGATGCTGCGTGTCTCGGCACTGGTTTGCTTCGGCTGTCGGTCTTCACTTCGACACCACTACTAGTTGACGCATCCCAAAAATTTACATGAAACCGGAGTTCCCTCCCTACACAGACTAATGGTCTTTTGCAAACAATGGAGGCCTGAACACACACTTTTTAACTTATCGACTCGATTAAAATGAAGTTAAAAAGTATATATAATTTCATAATCTTTAATGATGTCGCCACATACTTGTCATATTAATTGTGAAAAGAAAACTTGTGCTAAATGAAATGATTAGTTCCTTTTGAAGACTCTTTTTCAACAATTCCTTTCAAAACACGAATAATGAATAATTAGAGACGATTAAACTTTAATTCACGAAACGTTGAGAGGAAGCGCACCGGCACCATGGGGGCGGCGGCCTTTGATATAGATTGAGATCATTCGATCCATTAGCGGCATTCTCGAATCTTTATTAGAAGGGAAAAAATAACTTATTAATAAAAGAAATTTTGTTTTATTTTTAAATCTATGTGATGCATGGTATTTATGTTAAATTCTTTAAAAAATATCAAATTTATGTTAAGATAAAAATATCATATTACTTTAAATAACTTCATCTTAGTAAATTTTTAATTTTAAGCAAGTAATCAAATATAAAGATAATTTTGCATAAGAATATTAAGCTTTTAATTTCGCTTAATAAGGACTCTTATTTGAAGGTATTTCACTCGAATGCTAAGCTGTAGTGCTAGCTAGGTGAGTTTAAAGAAGAAATCTCAGGAGATCTAAAGTAGTGTTGTACAAAAGAAAAAAAGTAAGACAACTATGCAGTCTGATCTTTAATCGGACGGTCCAAAAATCTAAAAGATAAAAAATCGAGCCAATGGTTAACTGTTCATTGGGGTTTTTTTTTTTTTTTGGCCGCTCGATTGGAGATCAGCCTATATAAGATGCGTCGGCAATGATGAGACCCACCTAAAAAAATAAAATAAAATAAAAAATAAAAAATTACTACTGTTGCAGTCATCCGATCTAGATAACTGCCCATGCGCAATGTGGGCGTGCCCGCACCGCACATGGTGCAACAAGCAGAACTCGAGAGCCTTTGATTGACCCATGGGATTCGCAGTGGACTGCAGAATTCCGTGGACCTCGACTTGAGCACAGCTCCACAAAAAGAAAGCGACCGCAAAAGGTTGTTGTCCATTGGGAGCCGATTGGCTCATCTCGTTTTGGCACGTGTCATGCCCTCCACACCTAAAGGGTAGCCCTTCATGAGAAAACATAATGTACTTAAGGTTGTTTGAGAAAAAAAATGAAGATTCTTCAGAAAGCTAAACGCTACACTTGCCACTTAAGTTTATGGTATATATATAGCTTCTGAAGATGATTCGATTCAGAAGGGAAAGAGTAGCTTTAATGCTTTTTGGCCTATAGTCTTTGAGGGTCACGGAGACATACATTTGGCAATAAATAGCGCGGTATTTATAGCGAAGGATAGAGGATGGTTAACGGTGATAGCCGATATAGGACTATGTTCCGGACTTACTGGTAAACCGTCATAGTGCCTAGTCCTCTACCGGAGTGGGCCGAACACGGCTGTTGGGCCTAAGGGGGTTGGGCCGCTGATGGGCCGTAGCCTGCTGGGCCGAGGGCTACTGTGCCGCTTACGGGCCGAAGGCTTTTGGGCCGCTGATGGGCCGAAGGCTTCCTAAAGGCCTTCTATTGCTGCTGCTGGGCTGAACCGGGGTTGGGCTTGTTTTGATGGGCCGAATCGGATTCTGCCTCATCACATAGCCCCCCACTCTTGTCTTCCTCAGTTCTGAGATGACGAGAGTATAGCCCGAAGCATTTTCTGAGAAATAACGTAACAAGTGTTTTACCCGAAGCTTTCCGTTCTCTTTTTTAAGGAGGATGCCCTTGGTCGGCCGAGGGTCAGCAGTCACTTATCCGTCTTCATTCGGGATGTAGCGACGAAGGCCTTTACCTCTGAGGGTGAAGGGCCGAGCATTCTGACTTGTGTCAGGCTCCATTAAATGGACGGGACGGGTGTCACTTTTTCCGTCAGAACGGTCGCTTCTCGGAGAAGCACAGGACACGTGTCGCGTATCCGGCCGCCCCGTTAAAAACACAAAAAGATCCTGACCGCTCGCGGGTTACCTTGGCTCTCTGCCCGAGGTCCCACTCGGATTGCCGCCTCTTCCTTTCTCGGCACGCGGATCGGAACACGTGGCGGACATCCGAGTGATCAGCCGAAGGGTCGGATCGCTTTCGGCCGTTGATCTCTCTGCTTCAATTCCCGGAGTCTGCCCGTCATCATTACCGAAGGACGGGACACGTGGCGGGTATCCGAGAGAGGCGGCGAGACGAAGGGGAAGATCTCGGCCGTTGGCTTCGGCGGGAAGGGTTTCGAACAGCGCCTATAAATAGGAACCCCTTGCAGGGCACTGTTCTTCTTCCTGCTTCCTGCGCCTGCGCTCCCCTGCGATCATTTGAGCTCTCCTTCTTCTCCGGCGAAAGGCTAGCCCTCTGGAGGTGTCTCCGAGCTCGCCGGCTGTCGCAAGAAGATCTCCATCGCCCGGAGCTGTTGCTGGGGGAGTTGCTTTGGCTTGAGAGGCTGCGTCTGATCCAGGAGAGATCTTTTTCCCTTTGAGGGTAAGCCTCAATCTCCTTTCTTCATCACCGTGACCTTATGCCCCGCAGTCCTTCTTCGAGTGAGATTACCCCTTCAGACGAAGAGTATACCCCGTCTCATTCCCCCAAGTCTTCTATGTCATCTCCTCTTACTCTGGACTCCCTCGCTTCTGCCATGGCAGAAGGGGCCAAAGCCTCCGGTGCCGAAGGGTCCGAGGAGGTTCATACCCCGGGCCAGGCTTCCTCCTCGGGACGTCGTCGTCCCGAGACTGCTTCGGAAGTAGCCTACGCCCTCTCGGATGACGGGGTCAGTTACCTTGCTTCTTACTACCAACTCCCTTCCTAGATGACCCCCTATCGTCCTGGTTCGAATACTAGGGCCAACACTCCTCGCCCGGGTAGTTTTTCCATTTACGAAGAAAGCTTCCGGACGAGCTTTCGTCTTCCTCTCTCCTCCTTCGTCGTCAACCTCCTTTGCTTCTACAGGCTCGCCCCGTCTCAATTTTTTCCCAATTCTTGGCACACAGTCTACGCCTTCTTGGCTGTGTTTGCCCATGCGCAGATCATACCCTCGGTCAACATCTTCCACTACCTCTTCAAAATTCAAAGGCAGGGGAGATCCGAGTGGTATAGCTTTGTCCCTCGTCTCGGCCGAGGCATCTTCTTCGGGAAGCCTTCGTCCATTCACGGCTGGAAGAGGAATTTCATTCTAGTTTCTCTTCCGGAGAATGAGAGGAGCGTGTGGCCCTTTCCTATCAACTGGGCACCGCTGGCCGCAGGCCATTCCGATCCTCCCACCCTCAATTCCGTCCAGCGCAATATCGTGGGCCATATTGAAGCCGCGGCTCCGTATGATATTTCGGAGCTTTTCAGCAAGCCGGAGCTGCTTGTGGGTGCCGGGGCATGGCCGGACCCAACGAGGGATCCGGAGCGGGCTTTCCCTTACCTTCCTCCCGGGGAGACTTCACGGGAGATTGAAGGAAGTGCCGGGGCCGCTCCTCCGGCCGCCGAGGTTGCTGAAGCTTCGGCCGAGGGTAAGTCGGTCTTAAGTTGTAACCTTTGTGTGTTATGATCGTCTAACACTTCTTCTCCTGTTTGTAGCAATGTTCGGGATCCAGGGCTTTCTTAGCCGGATAGCCTAGCAGCGCGGTCAACTCCAGCCATCTCACCCGCAGGCGGCAGGAGGGTCTGGACGAGGTACCGTGGCCCCGAGCGTCCGAGCCGGGATCACGATGACGGCGGCTTCCTCCGAGGGTCGTGCTGTTGCTGCCGCTCTTGAGAGGGAGCGGAAAAGCAAATCGGCTGCTCGAAGGGGCGGCCGTTCATCAAAGCGGAGCCGGGCGGACGAGCCTGGCGAGGCAGAGCCCGCCCCGGTTAAGAGATCAGCCGTGGCCCGAAGGGCCCCGAGGCCGGCGTCTCCCGTAGCGCCAAGGGGCGACTCTCCCCCGGCCACGATGGCCGGGGCGGAGGACCAGGAAGGCGCTGGGCCGCAGGCGCCTCGCGCGCGGGAGCGCGAGCTATGGGTCCCCGACCTGGGGATCTATAGAGACGAGAGTGTGGAGGACTCGCAGACGTGCCTGCGTCTGCTTCGCGGCCTCACCCTCCCGTCGGCTCTGGAGGAGCTGAAGGATCACTCGGCCACTGATCTGGCGATGATCAGCGCCCGATTGGCGGTCCAGGTAAGAAGCTTCTTTGTGTGCCTCAATCTAGCTTTCCTTTAGCTTATTTCGGATTTGCTGACCCTTATCCGCTTTTGGCCGCAGGCCGCGGTTACGGGTAGCGTCCTGATCCATCGTCAGGCGCTCCTCCGGGATCAACTTCTGGAGGCCGAGAGGGCGTCGGCTTCGGCGGGTTCGGGCGAGGGCCCTTCGGCGGGACGCGTCTTCGAGTCTAGCGTCGACGGGCTCGTAGCTGCGAACGCCCGGATGCGGGCGCAGCTGGAGGAGCAGGCAGCGGCGACTCGGGCTTCTTCCGAGGCCAAGGCGAAGGCCGAGCGGGAGAAGGAGAAGCTCGAGCGAGAGCTGGCGGCTGTCCGGGTCGAAAATCAGGCCCTTAAGGCCGAGATCCAGGACAAGGACGCTCGGCGGGCCTCGGATAGCCGTCGCCACGCCGAGGAGTTGTCGGCCTTGAAGCTGGAGCTAGAAGCTAAGGCCGAGGAGGCGGTCGACTCGGCTGTGGCCGATTACAAGGCTGGCCAAGACTTCGCCGAGGAGATAATCCAGGCGTAGCTTCTAGCTGCCTCCTCGGTCTTCTTTATCGGGCTGGCTGCCGCCCAGAAGGCTTGCCCAACCGTGGACTTGACCGGGATTGTCCTGCCGATGGACGAGGAAGGCGAAGAGCTCCTGTCCTGGTGGAAGGGGCTCGCGGCTGAGAGGGCCTCGGCCTCGGCGGAAGGCGATGAGGTCGTTCCGGCCGAGGAGACCCCTGTCGAATCCACCCCGTCTGAAGCCGTACAAATAGTCGATTCTCCCTCCCCATCTCCTGGCCGGAGCCCAGTTGATGTGGATGAGGGGAATACCGAGGGCTAATGCGGGGGCCTGTCCCGGTTTTTGTTTTTCTTTTCTTTGTAAGCTTGCGACCAGATGGACGGCCGATTTTGTACTTCCTTTGCTGTAAATATAGGAAGCGTTTTTTGGCTTTACCTTGGTGCTGTGGATGAACGACCGAATCTTGTTTTTTCATGAATCCGAGATCTTGTCGTCGTTTTAGTTGTAGCTCGCAAGGCCGAGACCCGATGTAGGTTCGGACACGAAGTCGACAGAGTATAGCCACCGATAGTATACGCGGCCGGGGCCTTTACTAACGTGGTTTATTCGATCCGAGGGGATATCCTGCCGCTCCCGACGCGGTTTGCGTGGCCGAAGCCATTCTCGGTTCGGTTTACACGGAGCCACCCTCGGATATACCTTGCCGCTTCCCGATTCGGTTTGCATGGCCGAAGCCACTCCCGGTACGGTCTACACGGACTTAGAGATATACCTTGCCGCTTCCCGATCCGGTATATATGGCCGGAGCCACCCTCGGATCAAGTTACCTGCGGGCTTAGAAGAGAATCATGCCGCTCCCGATACGGTTTGCATGGCCGAAACCACTCCCGGTACGGTTTACACGGACTTAGAGATATACCTTGCCGCTTCCCGATCCGGTATATATGGCCGGAGCCACCCTCGAATCAGGTTACCTGCGAGCTTAGAAGAGAATCATGCCGCTCCCGATACGGTTTGCATGGCCGAAACCACTCCCGGTACGGTTTACACGGACTTAGAGATATACCTTGCCGCTTCCCGATCCGGTATATATGGCCGGAGCCACCCTTGGATCAGGTTACCTGCGGGCTTATAAGAGAATCATGCCGCTCCCGATACGGTTTGCATGGCCGAAACCACTCCCGGTACGGTTTACACGGACTTAGAGATATACTTTGCCGCTTCCTGATCCGGTATATATGGCCGGAGCCACCCTCAGATCAGGTTACCTGCGGGCTTAGAAGAGAATCATGCCGCTCCCGATACGGTTTGCATGGCCGAAGCCACTCCCGGTACGGTTTATACGGACTTAGAGATATACCTAGGTTTTCTGAAAAAGAAACCTTTATTCATGCCTTCCGGCTAAAATCCGGGAGAAGTGGTTTACATGAAATAACGCTGAAGGCGTTCCACATTCCAGGTGCGAGGGAGAGGTTGGCCCGAAAGGGTCTCCAACCGATAAGCCCCTCGTCTGATTACCTCTTTTACCCGATACGGCCCCTCCCAGTTGGGGGCAAGCTTTCCTGCGGCTTCGGCTGGCTTAGATGCATGAGCATTCCTTAACACGAGGCTCCCGATTTCAAAGCTTCGGGGCTTCACTCGAGTGTTGTGGTACCTGGCCATGCGCTGCTGATAAGCCGCCAGCCGAATACGAGCCTTGTCTCGGGTTTCTTCTATGAGGTCGAGATGATCCTTCAAGACCTCTTCGTTGGCCTTCGGATCGTAAGTAATGACTCTTGGAGAGGGAAGGCCGATTTCTACAGGAATAACGGCTTCTATCCCATAAGCCATGCGAAATGGAGTTTCGCCGGTAGGGGTTCGGCTCGTAGTCCGATATGCCCAAAGAACACTTGGTAGCTCCTCTACCCACCGGCCTTTGGTTTCGCCGAGGCGGGTTTTTAGTCCCTGCAGCAGGCTTCGGTTGGTAACCTTGACCTGACCGTTTGCCCGAGGGTGCGCTACCGAAGTGAACTTATGAAGGATGCTGAAGCTGGCGCAGTTACCGCTGAACCGACGGCTATCAAACTGCTTGCCGTTGTCCGAAATGATGGCTCGGGGGATGCCGAATCGACAGATGATGGACTTCCACACGAAGTTCCAAGCATTGCCATCGGTTATTGACGCGAGAGGTTCGACTTCTACCCACTTGGTAAAATAGTCTACTGCCACGATGAGGAATTTCCTTTGGCCGGTGGCGATGGAAAAAGGCCCCAGGAGGTTGATTCCCCATTGAGCGAAAGGCTAGGGGTCGGATAAGGGGGTCAGAAGGGTGGCTGACTGGTGGATGAGGGAGCTGAACCTCTGGCACTGATCACAGCGCCGTACGAGGGCTAAAGCGTCCTCTCGGAGTGTCGGCCACCAGTATCCTTGCCTCAGAAGCTCGTGAGCCAGAGCCCTTCCTCCTGCGTGTGCTCCGCATACCCCTTCGTGTACCTCTCTCATGGCGTAGTCGGCTTCGGTTGGCCCGAGGCACCGTAACAACGGTCGGCCAAAAGACTTCTTATACAGCCGCCCGTCCAGAAGGAGGAAGTGAGATGAGCGTTGCCGAACATGCTTCGCTTCCCTTGAATCAGGCGGGACTTCTCCTCGGAGGAGAAAAGTGACGAGAGGAGTCATCCAGGTCTCGGCTTCAGCCTCGGTCACTTGCATGACCTCAGGCTCGCCGAGGCTCGGTTCGGCGAGTTCCTCTACTAGGATCATTCGGCCTCTTCCCCCGTCTTGGGTTGACGCTAGCCGGGAAAGAGCATCGGCTCGGGCATTCTCGGCTCTCGGGATCCGCACAATTTCATAGGAATCGAATTGAGCGAGGATCTTACGAGTCACCTGGAGATAAGATGCCATTATCGCGTCCCGAGCTTCGTATTCCCCGGAGATATGACTGGCGATCAGCTGAGAGTCGCTGAAGGCTCTTAGGTTCCGGGCGCCGAGCTTCCTCGCGGCCCGGAGGCCGGAAATGAGGGCTTCGTACTCGGGGGCGTTATTAGTGGCTGGAAAGGAGAAGCGCAATGCGTACTCCGTGACGACTCCTTCGGGCGATGCCAGGATCCATCCGGCGCCGCTTCCCGTGGAGTACGCGGAGCCGTCTACATAAAGTCGCCACTCGTCCGCCGGTGTGTGAGCCGAAGTGTCCTTGGCTTTGGATATATCGGCTTCCGACTGAGGTGCCGAGGAAGCTTTGGGGGTGAGTTCAGCGATAAAGTCGGCTAATGCCTGGGCTTTTATCGCTACCCGAGGCGCGTAGGAGATGTCGAATTCTCCTAGCTCAATCGCCCATTTTGCCAGTCTGCCGGATACCTCCGGCCGGGAGAGAACTTGCCTTAGGGGCTGATCGGTGAGGACCTTCACCGAATGGGCAAGAAAATAGGGCCGGAGCCTCCTCGCGGCCTAGACGAGGGCCAAAGCCAATTTTTCTAGAGCGAGATACCGGAGTTCTGCTCCTTGAAGGGCTCGGCTGGTATAGTAGACTGGCTTCTGAATGCCGTCTTGTTCTCGGACGAGGACGGCGCTGAGAGCTGTCTCGGATACCGCGAGGTAAAGGCTCAGAGGCTCCCCAGGGACTGGCTTGGACAGAATGGGGACTTTGGAGAGGTAGGCCTTCAGCTGGTCGAAGGCTGCCTGGCACTCATCCGTCCAGTCGAAGCTATTGGCTTTCTTCAGCAGCTTGAAGAAGGGGAAGCAGTAATCCGCCGCCCTCGACATGAAGCGGCTCAGGGCTGCGATCCTTCTGTTTAGCCTCTGTACCTCTCGGAGGTTTACCGGGGGGCGCATCTGTATGATGGCCGAAACCTTCTCGGGGTTAGCTTCTACCCCACGGTAGGTGACCATGTAGCCGAGGAATTTCCCGGAGGCTACCCCGAAGGCACACTTGGTCGGGTTCAGCTTCATTTTGTATCGCCGCAGGGCAGAGAACGTCTCGGCTAAGTCAGCCAAATGTTCTGCAGCGATGCGGCTCTTGACCAGCATGTCGTCTATATAGTCTTCCATGTTGCGGCCGAGCTGGGGGGCGAACACTTTATTGACGAGGCGCTGATATGTCGCGCCGGCATTCTTCAGGCCGAAGGGCATGTAGCCGAAGCTATCACGACCGGATTCCGAAGTTGGAATCCGAAGTTTTGGATCCGGAGCTGGGTCGGATCGGTGCAAGAGGCCCGACAGGGATCCGGAAGACGCAGAAACGCAGTTGGGGATCCGCGGCCGAGAGTCGCTCGCTCTGAGGTAGGCTTGTCCCCGGAAGGCGGGGCCGAGGTTCCTCCGGCTGATGGGCGGGCAGCGCGGAACCGAGTCTCCCTCGGTCGAAGGCAGCCGGCGTACGGCGTCGATGTTGGGTTTTCTCGGTTTCTCCAGATCGCTCACGCAGCGGAAAACAAAAATATTTACAGCGATCCGTTCCCGTTTCGAAATCTAAAATACAAGATAATCGGATTATCTTTTCTCACCGTGTGCGGATTCGAATCCGCAGCCGTTTGGTTCCGTCGGTGTGACACCGCAAGCCGCGCAAGCGCCCGGCCTCTAGCGAAGTCCACGCGATCCTCCCCGCGACAGATATCTTCGAGTTCGTCGTTCTTCGCAGCTCACGAAGTCTCCACCGGTCGCCGCAATGATCGGCGCAGCGCGCGGACGATTTCCCGTCGAACGGGATTCGGAGAAGTGGCGGAGCAGATCTGGATCTGCCTGGGCGTCAGAGAAAGACAGAAACTGAGGAGGGGCGGCTAGGGTTAGCAGCAGCTTGGCCTGCTCAGCCCGTTCGCTATGTTTTATACTAACCACGCGGTTTTTCACAAAAACCCCCGGTTTATATAAAACCCACTTATTTATCCATCGCCTTGAGAATCATGTGCGTGTGACCCTCTAGGCCCAAGTACCAGTCCAGTTAATGGCCCAGTAAGCCCAGTGACTCCTCACTGGCTTTATTAATTAATTAATAACCCTTTATTAATCAATTAATCAATCGAATTGATGTCGCACATCGAATTCGACCGGGCCTCCGATCACGTTGGGTGCCAAGCAACACCGCGTGAACCCGGAAGGTATTTAGGGTTAAGTAACCCACTCTTGGAACCTTTCCGTCGACAGTTACCGCGTGGATATAATCCTTCATTCGTACAATGCTCTCGAGTCAACTCAGGATATGGCGAGCTGTCAAACCCTAACCGGTCGACTCACTTGGATTGGATGCCGCTGATAAATATCGGAAAACTCCTTTCCCGATATTAACGTCCGCCCTGGTCAGGGACTTTCGCGCATCCTTCCTAGAGCATTCTCTCTCTAAGTACCGAGAGCGAATGATTCCTTATTGACACACAATTCCCTTCGACGGTATTCCGCTGTACCCAATCCTTGGCGTATTAGAATCCCATCGCTAGAGATTCGTAAACCAAGGTCAAAGTACAGAAGTCCACCGCCAAGGTGTCCTTGGTGTCTCAGGTCCGAGGACCATCCACGCAACTGCGACAATAGAATCAAGCTGGTTGACAGTGAGGTACAATACCATCCAGCGATTCAGTCGGATCAGTTTAGTGAACTCATTCTCCAATGAGCACCTACAGATTCGCCTTAGTGTCTCCACACAAGTGACTTATGAGACCAGTCACCCTCATCATATGAGTAGGAGTAATCTGTACTAGTATAACCGGATATCCGATGTCCTTCTCGGATATCCTCCGACTAGGAACGATTAAGAATATATGTGTTTAAGTGATCAGTCTCATTAGTATGATCTCATCATAATCTGATCACCATAGCACATATTCACGGACTTCATTATGAAACGATAATTAACGCGATTTACACATAATGAATGTTATGCCATTTTATTAATAATGAACGAGATTTACATTGTTAGATTAGCTTGTAGGCCACCTAAACTAACAATCTCCCACTTGGACTAAAGCCAATCACCTTTATACAATAAGCCCATAGACTCTAGGTGACGCTCAAACACAATTTGAGCCAACGGCTTTGTCAGTGGATCTGCTATATTGTCGAAGGATGGAACTCTTTCCACTACTACATCTCCTCTGGATATGATTTCTCTGATAAGGTGAAAGCGCCTCAGAATATGCTTCGATTTCTGATGAGACCGTGGCTCTTTCGCTTGCGCAATCGCTCTATTGTTGTCGCACAACAGTGGAACAGGCTCAGAGATGCTGGGAACTACGCCGAGGTCGGTGATGAATTTCTTCAACCACACTGCTTCCTTGGCGGCTTCAGCTGCAGCGATGTACTCAGCTTCAGTCGTCGAATCTGCAGTGGTTACTTGCTTGGAACTCTTCCAGCACACTGCACCTCCGTTTAAAGTAAACACAAATCCAGATGTTGACTTGCTATCATCTGGATCCGACTGGAAACTCGAGTCAGTAAAGCCTCGTAGTTTCAAGTCACCTCCTCCATAGACAAGAAACATATCCTTAGTTCTTCTCAAGTACTTGAGGATACATTTCACTGCCTTCCAGTGCTCTTCGCCTGGATCAGCCTAAAATATGCTCGTAACACTTAGAGCAAATGCAACATCAGGTCGTGTACATAGCATGGCATACATGATAGATCCTATGGCAGAGGCATAGGGTATTCTATCCATGAATGCCCTCTCATCAGGAGTCTTAGGAGACTGCTCGTTTGAGAGAATAATTCCATGTCTCATCGGTATGAGACCTCTCTTGGAATTTTCCATGCCAAGCCTTTTGACTATGGTATCTATGTACAAAGATTGGGTCATTCTAAGCATCCTTTTTGATTTATCTCTATAGATCCGTATTCCCAATACGTAGGATGCTTCTCCCAAATCCTTCATGGAGAAGTTTTTCGACAGCCAGACCTTTACTGATGACATCATAGCTACATCATTCCCAATGAGTAGTATGTCATCTACGTAAAGAACTAGAAAAGTGACTGCACTCCCACTGGTCTTCTTGTACACACAAGGCTCATCTTCATTCTTAATGAAGTCATAAGACTTGACAGCCTCGTCAAATCTTATGTTCCAGCTTCGGGAAGCCTGCTTCAGTCCATAAATGGACCTCTGAAGCTTGCACACTTTATCTGGAGATTCTTTGGATGTGAAACCTTCTGGTTGTATCATATACACCTCTTCCTCAAGATTACCATTGAGGAAGGCAGTCTTCACATCCATCTGCCAGATTTCATAATCAAAATGTGTAGCAATGGCGAGTAGAACTCTGATCGACTTTATCATGACAACTGGTGAGAAAGTCTCGTCATAGTCAATTCCTTGCCTTTGACGATATCCTTTAGCCACCAACCTTGCCTTATAAGTGTCGATCCGTCCATCAGCACCGATCTTTCTTTTAAAGATCCACTTGCAACCGATGGGTACAATACCCTCGGGCAAGTCCTCCAAGTTCCAAACTTGGTTGGTGTACATGGATTGGATTTCTGAGTCCATGGCTTCTCGCCATTTCCCGGCTTCTGGGCCTTCTATGGCTTCCTGGTAGGTTTTAGGATCATCATCCTCATTATATTGTACCTTAGACTCACCTTCTATGATATGTCCCACATATCGTTCGGGTAGTCTAGGTACTCTACCAGATCTACGAGGCTCATCTGTGTGTACCTGAACAGATTCAGGAACTGATATCTCATCTGATGATAATGCAGCTGTTTGGGGATCTGGAACCTCTTCCAGTACTATTTTACTCCCACTGTTCTCCTGGATAAGGTATTCCTCTTCCAGGAATACAGCTTTCCTGGCGACAAACACATTTTGTTCACCAGGATGGAAAAAATAGTATCCAAAGGTTTCCTTTGGATATCCCACAAACCTGCATTTATCAGTTCGTGATTCCAACTTGTCTGGATCATGCCTCTTTACATGAGCAGGACAACCCCAGACTTTAACATGTTTAAATTCTGGTTTCCTGCCTTTCCATATCTCATATGGAGTAGAGGCCACAGACTTGCTGGGTACTCTGTTCAGTAGGTATGCTACTGACTCTAGAGCATATCCCCAGAGAGACACTGGTAATCATGAAAAGCTCATCATGGATCGCACCATGTCTAACAAGGTGCGATTCCTCCTTTCTGATACACCATTCATCTGTGGTGTATATGGAGGGGTCAGCTGAGAAAGGATACCATTATCCTTTAAGAATTGTGTGAAATTAGTACTCAAGTATTCTCCTCCTCGATCTGATCGAAGAGCTTTAATACTCTTTCCTAACTGCTTCTCCACCTCATTCTTGAACTCCTTGAACTTCTCAAATGCTTCCGACTTGTACTTCATTAAGTACACATAGCCGAATCTTGAGAAGTCATCGGTGAACGTGATGAAGTAAGAAAAACCACCTTTGGCTTGGATGGACATTGGACCACATACATCCGAATGTATTAGTTCTAAAATGTCCTTGGCACGTTCTCCATGTCCAATAAATGGAGATTTTGCCATCTTTCCCATAAGGCAGGATTCGCATGTTGCAAACGATTCATAAACGAATGCTGTTAAATAACCATGCTTGTGCAACTTTTGCAACCTGCTTTCGCCAATGTGCCCAAGTCTACAATGCCACATGTAAGCTTGATTCACACAATTCTTGCTCTTCTGAAGAGCATTATCAATTTGAAGATTGTAATAGGAAACATCTAATAGATATAGACCGTTAACTAAAGATGTTGAAGCTATTGATTTATTACCATAATAAATCGAACAACTTCTATTCTCAATAGTCAACCTATATCATATCTTGTCCAAACAAGATATTGATATGATGTTCTTTATTATGCTAGGAACATAATAACAATCTTCCAATAGTAAGGTGTCTCCCGATGGAAGCCTGAGGTTTGCTGTCCCAACAGCAATCGCCGCAACTTTTGCGCCGTTTCCTAGCCTCAATTCCACCTCACCTTTTCTCAACTTGCGCTTACTTGTCAGCATCTGCACATCATGGCAGATATGAGAAGCACATCCGGTATCTAATACCCACGATGCGGAATCTCTAACTGATAAGTTGATATCTATCATATAGATATCAGAAGCTTCAGACAGCTTCACTCTTTCATGAGCTTTATCATAAAGGAACTCCTTGCAATTCCTTTTCCAATGACCATACTGCTTATAGTAGAAGCAGTCACCCTTCACTACTCTTTTACCTTTGTCCTTTGATCTTTTATCGTTAGCTGTCATCTCTGCTTCAGGGGCATCTAATGCCGATTCAGCAAGAGAATCAGCTCCAGGGACAAAGTTATTATGTTCAGATCTGAAGACATTCTTCAGGTTTCTGAACCAATCCGAGTAGATAAGGTAAGTCAAAATGGCATCAAGTATGCCACGGAGTGGGTTATTCGACGACTTAGTTCCTACAGGAGATAAGTAAAATCTTTTAGCAGATGTTCAATTATTAAAGTTTAAAACAAGACATGATCTTTTGTTCAAGTTTAACTCCCACTAATTTTCGACGGACTGTATAACCCTCAGTTATACAGAACGGGAGACGCCGACAGTCTCCTAATGGGGATCAGAATCTCAATGACTTGCACTACAGCCTTGTGGATAGCACAACAAATTGTAATACAATCAGAGAGCACCCAACTCATGGGACTTGCAACTCCTTGCAATATCTGATCATAGCTTCGGTCTCCAGAGATTTAGTGGCCTTGTGGATAGCACAACAAACCACTAATTCTGGTCTAAGCTAACCATCATTACGCGACGAGCATAGATTTGCATGCAGCTCTTGTTGATAGCACAACAAAGCTACATGGTTCCTCTACCCCGATCTATAGGCATCTAATGCCATAGCCACAGTTTCTCCTCCCAATTAAGCAGGCCTTGTGGATAGCACAACAAACCTACCTAAAGTGATTCGAATCCTATGACTATAACGATGGTGGACCACGCGGTAAGTTCTTAACTACTCGCGTTACGGCTTAGAGTTTATCTGAGGGTATTTAGATAACTTTTATCTTGGTCTTTTCCTAGGTGATAGTATATAAATATATCGTATATATTTACTAAATACTATAACCTGCTTTGATTCATAATCAAAAGAAAAACAATGCATCACATACATGTCTTTAGTGTGGTCATGGATAGCTCAGTGGGTTTGACTGGAGCCAACAGTCAAACGCACACACAATCTAACACAACAATTACATTAGATATCCTGCAAACACATAGGCAAGAGATCTCCATCTTTTCGCCTTCCTGGTTGCAGCTGTGGATCGTCCTCGCTCTTTCCTCGGTTGCCTCCATCATATTACATTAATTCTAGAATTAACAAGTAAATTGAAGAAAGCCTTATGGCGAGTACAAGAGAGAGAGGGAGGTAGAAATACATCGGAGTATGAGAGAGAGAGGTGCGCAAACCTCTATTTATTAACAATTAATAATCAAACATACATCCACGATCCACACAATCCATTCATCACATGAATAATAAATTAAGTGCATATCCATGACCACGGTGTGTTTTAAACATTCCACACATGATTCAGCGCATCACATGGCTAAAACAAATGAGTTTTCAAAAATAGATAAGTTTTGGCTTTCAAAAAGCTGGGATCCAATCAAAATTAGCATTTGATTTTGGAAAACTCATTTTATTAACTTAACATGCAATTAAATCTAATTTAAAAGCAATAAACACACATCACATGCGCACACACTCCGAATTAATAATTTCAGATTATTCCATGCAAATTAGAACATTTCTAATAATCTAACACTTAGATTAAACCCCATTAATAATCTAACAATTAGACTATTTAAAGACTAATCTAACTCTTAGATTAATCCAACTAAGTTAATTAATAATTTAACACTTAAATTAATAATCAACTTGAATTAATTATTAACTAACTACTAATCTAACTCTTAGATTAGTTAATTAATGTTAATTAGTAATTTAACACTTAAATTATTAATTAACACTAATTAATCAATGACTACAATCTAACAATTAGATTGGTTAATTAATTGTTAACTTAACACTTAAATTAACAATCAAATTTAATTAATTAATAATCATTAATCTAACAATTAGATTAAATGATTAATGTTAATCATTAATTTAACTCTTAAATTAATAACTAACAATAATAATTAAAAACTGCTAATTTAACACTTAAATTAGGCATTTAAGTCAATTATTAATTTAACAATTAAATTAACAACTAACTTAAATAATTAATTAACAATTAGTTGAAATAATAATTAATAATCTAACTGTTAGATTAATAATTATTAATAACTAATTTAACCCTTAAATTAGTTTAATTAATATTAATTATTAGTTTAACAATTAAACTTTCAATTAACATTAATAAATTAACAACTAAAAGTTAATCCATAATGATTCAATAATCATTATGCCCTGATTAAATAAAATTGAAAAATAATTTTAGTTTCAAAACATCTTTTGAATTTCAAAATTAAATTCCAATTAATAATTAATTGGGCAATATGGGTTTTAATAGAAAAAGAGGGTTATAGGGTAATGGGTTTAGTCAAAATAGCACCTGGCTCGAGCCAGGTGCGAGCCCTGGCTCGGCCAGGGGCTCGGACCTGGAGCGCCCTGGTCCGAGCCAGGGCGGGCCCGGTCAGGGGCCCCAAGGCCGGCCGGTTAGGCCAGGCGAACCGGCTCGGGCCGGCCTTCATCAACCCCGAACCCAACGCCCCCATTGCAGCAGGAAACCCTAGCCGACGGCGGCTGGGGACTGCAGGCGGCGCTGGCGGCCGCCCCCGGCCCGGCCCCGGCTCCGACCGGCGATGCCCCGGCGCCGGCGGTGCCCCCGGCGCCGGCAGGGTGGCTGGAGAGGTCCCGAAGGGAGCCGGCCAAGCCCCAAAAATCCCCAAAAAACTGGTTTTCGTAGGGTTTTAAAACCATTTTAGGGCTTAAATAAATGTCCCTCCAAGGGCACTCCGGTGGCAGTCTTGGTGACCGATGGATAGAGGTGACTATCCTCTACGGATCTGGAGTCTCGGCCGGCCATCCCAACGCTTGGGAGGCCGATTGAAGCCGCCGTAAACTCGCCGTTCTTCGTCTCACGAAGAACACGAAAAACCCCCAAAATAATCTCGAAAAATCACAGAAAAATAATCAAATTAATTGTGTTCATCTTATGAACACTATTCCGTCATTTTAATCGGATTAAACGCATGGAATAACTCAAGAAAAATCAATTTCGGAAACCGAAACGGGACGAGAAACAGTGGAACCTGGCTCTGATACCACTGTTGGATTTTCTCGGTTTCTCCAGATCGCTCACGCAGCGGAAAACAAAAATATTTACAGCGATCCGTTCCCGTTTCGAAATCTAAAATACAAGATAATCGGATTATCTTTTCTCACCGTATGCGGATTCGAATCCGCAGCCGTTTGGTTCCGTCGGTGTGACACCGCAAGCCGCGCAAGCGCCCGGCCTCTAACGAAGTCCACGCGATCCTCCCCGCGACAGATATCCTCGAGTTCGTCGTTCTTCGCAGCCCACGAAGTCTCCGCCGGTCGCCGCAATGATCGCCGCAGTGCGCGGACGATTTCCCGTCGAATGGGATTCGGAGAAGTGGCGGAGCATATCTGGATCTGCCTGGGCGTCAGAGAAAGACAGAAACTGAGGAGGGGCGGCTAAGGTTAGCAGCAGCTTGGCCTGCTCAGCCCGTTCGCTATGTTTTATACTAACCGCGCGATTTTTCACAAAAACCCCCGGTTTATATAAAACCCACTTATTTATCCATCGCCTTGAGAATCATGTGCGTGTGACCCTCTAGGCCCAAGTACCAGTCCAGTTAATGGCCCAGTAAGCCCAGTGACTCTTCACTGGCTTTATTAATTAATTAATAACTCTTTATTAATCAATTAATCAATCTAATTGATGTCGCACATCGAATTCGACCGGGCCTCCGATCACGTTGGGTGCCAAGCAACACCGCGTGAACCCGGAAGGTATTTGGGGTTAAGTAACCCACTCTTGGAACCTTTCCGTCGACAGTTACCGCGTGGATATAATCCTTCATTCGTACAATGCTCTCGAGTCAACTCAGGATATGGCGAGCTGTCAAACCCTAACCGGTCGACTCACTTGGATTGGATGCCACTGATAAATATCGGAAAACTCCTTTCCCGATATTATCGTCCGCCCTGGTCAGGGACTTTCGCGCATCCTTCCTAGAGCATTCTCTCTCTAAGTACTGAGAGCGAATGATTCCTTATTGACACACAATTCCCTTCGACGGTATTCCGCTGTACCAAATCCTTGGCTTATTAGAATCCCATGGCTAGAGATTCGTAAACCAAGGTCAAAGTACAGAAGTCTACCGCCAAGGTGTCCTTGGTGTCTCAGGTCCGAGGACCATCCACGCAACTGCGACAATAGAATCAAGCTGGTTGACAGTGAGGTACAATACCATCCAGTGATTCAGTCGGATCAGTTCAGTGAACTCATTCTCCAATGAGCACCTACATATTCGCCTTAGTGTCTCCACACAAGTGACTTATGAGACCAGTCACCCTCATCATATGAGCAGGAGTAATCTGTACTAGTCTAACCGGATATCCGATGTCCTTTTTGGATATCCTCCGACTAGGAACGATTAAGAATATGTGTGTTTAAGTGATCAGTCTCATTAGTATGATCTCATCATAATCTGATCACCATAGCACATATTCACGGACTTCATTATGAAACGATAATTAACGCGATTTACACATAATGAATGTTATGCCATTTTATTAATCATGAACGAGATTTACATTGTTAGATTGGCTTGTAGGCCACCTAAACTAACAGTCGAGACCGGAGGGAGAAGTCTGAGGTCGGCGGCCGAGACCGACTCGGGGAGGTCGGCGATGATTCGAACCGAGCCCCTGCAGGAGGGAAAGAAGAAGAAACCGGTCAGTAGGAGTCCTGAGCTTCGGCCCTTAGGAACCCCCTCCGACGGTTAAGTTAGCTTCTGAAGATGATTCGATTCAGAAGGGAAAGAGTAGCTTTAATGCTTTTTGGCCTATAGTCCTTGAGGGTCACGGAGACATACCTTTGGCAATAAATAGCGCGGTATTTATAGCGAAGGATAGAGGATGGTCAACGGTGATAGCCGATATAGGACTATGTTCCGGGCTTACTGGTAAACCGCCATAGTGCCTAGTCCTCCACCAGAGTGGGGCGAACACGACTGTTGGGCCGAAGGGGGTTGGGCCGCTGATGGGCCGAAGCCTGCTGGGCCGAGGACTACTGTGCCGCTTACGGGCCGAAGGCTTTTGGGCCGCTGATGGGCCGTAGCCTGCTGGGCCGAGGGCTACTGTGCCGCTTACGGGCCGAAGGCTTTTGGGCCGCTGATGGGCCGAAGGCTTCCTGAAGGCCTTCTATTGCTGCTGTTGGGCTGAACCGGGGTTGGGCTTGTTTTGATGGGCCGAATCGGATTCTGCCTCATCATATATATATATATATATATATATATATATATATATATATATATATATATATATATATATATATATATATATATATATATATATATATATATATATATATATATATATATATATATACATACTCTCCTACTTAAGTTCGTGGAGGACAAAATCTTAAATTTGTTAGATATTGAGGTACCTTCCATACTTAAAATTTATGAACAGTAAGGTTTGACAAAGAAAAAAAAACCTTTAAAAAGAAAGAAAGAACAAAAAGATTGAGGAAAAAAAACTTGGCACTATCCGATCAAATGATCGGACGGGCATAGGCACGTGGTGTGGGGCACAAATAATAATGCATTTGATTGGATAGTTACAATTAAGTTTTTCAATCTAACGGTAAAATTTAAATCTAAAGAGAAGAAAAAACAACTTAAATGGGAATATTTAATTATTTTAAAACTTTTGATAATTTTTTTTGAAATCAGGGGGAGAGTTTCGGGGTTGGGCGTATCCAAATTAGATGCATCCTAAGATGCATTATATCTGCCCCCATAAAGTGCACGTCTAACATGTTTGCATTCCACTCCAAATCTTTCTAATTAAATATTGAATTATCTCGTTACGATTGTTTTTATTTTTTGGAATTTTAATTTGATTGCTCGATCGTGAAACTCAAATGTTTAACCATCCAATCAAGTGGGTGCAAAAATGTTTTTAAAAAATTATAAAATATAAATAGAAAATAAAAAGTTTCTCTAATTAGCCCCTAGGGTTACTTCCATCCCTCGCAGCGTTAATTTGAATCTCTTAACCCTGATGGCTATAATGCAACATCCTATTTTTAGGGTTTAAAACTCTTTAATTAAGGATTAAAGCTAAAAGTTCAAGGGATGAAGGTAACCTTAAAATATAATTAGATAGTTTTTTTAAATTATTTTATACAATTTTTAAGAATATTATTACGGCAATTCGGTCCGATGATTTAGATGGTCAATTTATTTTTTGAATTCAGCGGTCAAACTTAAACTCCAAAGAATGAGAGCAAATCTAAGATAGTAAATGAATACTTAAATTTTTTGGATAATTGTTATTAGGACTGCAATTTAGATCTGGTTAGGCTGGATCTCATGTCAACCCTAACCTAACCGATGTTAAGTTGAGAGAGAAATGAAGATTCTTAAGAAAGCTACACCTTACCCATGCCCCTTAAGGTAGTTTATGACCGTGACATACTCTCTGCTGTTTAAACTTTGCATGTTGATTTAAGCATGGAAGAACCTTTTCGAGAGAAACTCGATCGGGTCTAAACTCGACCTTCACATACTGATCTCTGTTTCCTTCACATTTACGAGACCGTACTTCATAAACCCAATTGGAGATTTCATGCGGGCGTCAAGTACTGCTGCATGCTGGGTCAGGAGGGACCTTCCCGGAAAGTGGATCGATCGACCCAAACAAATTAATTTGGCGATCGAGCGTCTCCATCCAATCCAAGTGCTGATAAAAATAGCATGTTGAAACCCCGGTGCAGGTCTCCGAAGCATGCATGGTTCCAATAGCTCCCGTTCAGAAAATGCTTCCTTCGATTATCCAAACAACATTACATCGACATCGCTATAATGTTCTAGCATGTCTGTCTCAAGAGGGTCATGGGCTGCCTGTTGACAGGCTCCCTTTCCCTTTATCTGCTGGACCCCCAGTGTCAGAGCCTTGGGGATAAATTAAGTCGTGAGAACAGTTTTGACAATTCGTGGAAAGTTGTGGGCATTAGGTTGTCCATTCCCATGCATTTCTTCAATTGGCTGCCACTGTGATCAGGTCCCTTGGTTTGTTTTCATCTTCTTGGAGTGTGCATGTTAGATAGGTTCCTCCGTTAATTCATTTCGGGTTGATCTCCTTAATTGGAGTCGTGTGATCCGGTCAAGTTCACATCCAGATACCATTGCTTTGCTCCCCCAGCCACAATCGTAGAGGCTCAGCACATCGTGAGTAAAGCAAAGCAGACATTGCTCTGGGATGTTCAACTCAGATTATAATGCTGCTGCAAGACCCGATGGGCCGGGTTCCCTCTGGACCAGGGACATTAATTCACCCTTGGGCCATATTCATTAATTTCTCAACAAGCCAGCCCATAGATCGAAACCATGCACTTGCTTGTTTCTTGTTGTTTTGCGGGATGTCGATCGGGCCCTGCTCCTGTCTAAGTTTCTTCTTTGCATATATGTAGTTGGTTCGTCCTCTATGTCTTGGAAATGCGAGTCCTAAACAGGAAGCATTTGTTAACACTGAGCATGTCGTCATCCTCTTCCTAGCCAACCATGCAAATAAATAAAAAGGGAAAATCACCATATATAGTCAAGTAGGAGGTTTTATTGACTACGGTCGATGCTACGCCGGACCCTTTTACGTACTCGATCGGCTAGATTAGCCAAATCAAGCCATCCCCCACCCACCTTAATTAACTTGCACAAGGAAGGTGAATTAAAATTAATGGCGGCAGCGCCGTGAGGATGAAGTGTCTGTGCCAAAAAAAAAAAAAAAATTTGACATCACGGGTCACTTTCCAAGCAGCCGGACTCTTTCGGCCCATGGGCCACCCCGGCCGTCAGCGTGGATAAATCTGGAAGGCCATCTGAGATGGAATAGAGTGAGAGGCTCCATTGCCATCCATGGCTCCTGTGAAATCATAAATTCACATAATCCCAACTGTCAGATCATGCGGCAGCTGTTACAATGCTGATTGCAGCAAGTCTTGCTCTAGGCTCAAAGGAGGCCAACTTTCTGAGTTATTCGTAAACCCAGTACTGCCTGTGGAGGCGGGTAGGGGTTGCTGGGAAACCCACTGCATGTGCGTGGATTGATTCGGCCCATCTAATTAGGCCCAAAGTAGGCCAACTTGTTACTTAAAAAACGAATTGAATTAATCTATCTTTCGATGTGAACAAGGGTGGAGAAGTAAAATTCCTATATATATGTTGGGTCTCTACAATATTCTTTTCTTCTCCGCCTGCTCCCTATATATGCCGGGACCAATTCAGGGCCTTTCAGCTGTTTTCGCGCAACGGCCACTCGCCAAAATAAAATGTTATAGAGACTATATTTTTATCTCCGGTGACTCAACAGGTAATAAGGATGCAAACTTGGTGTGACTGTTGGGTAGATCTCTATAACCATATTTGCTATGCCTTTGCTTAATTTAAACAATATGTCCGTTAATTAACCCGTAAGCTAATAGATATATCGGATTGTACGTGGTCAATGTATCATATGCATTCAGTATAAAAGAAAAGAGAAAAAAAACACAAAAGGTATATATGCTTTAATTAATTTACCTCCTTTGCTATGTATATTAATAATTTAAACTAGCTAACAGCTGCATGTCTATTAACTAGTCATCTTAATTATAAACTAACGAAGGAATCACCTGAATAATTGAGTTACCGGTTACCACTTACAAAAGTATATATGAGCTGGGCATTGCGGTAATTAGTTAATCCGGAGGAAACCGTCTCGATCCGCAGATACTTTGAAATCAGGGGGTCCCCAAATGAACCCAAAACCGTGATTAAACTCGATCGCCGCTAGCTCGACCTTGTCACTCACCAATCAAATTTTGCCTATATATAGATACTTTGAAATCTCACCATTATATTACTTCCTCATCTCATGAACTCCTCCACAGCGCTAGCTCTTCTTTAATTACCCAAAATTCAGTTCCCTATTAGCTCGATCCCTCTCTCAGTCAAATTAAGGAGGCAATTAATTAAAATGTCGTCAGTCACCCGTGGACCAGAAGCTGGCCATGGCCAAGAGATGCTCTCATGGTAATCTAATTCTCTTGACTTGTTAATATATATTGCCAGCAACTCCGATCCGTATCATGAGCTGTTAATTTCTATATATATACAGTGAAGTATATATAAAACACGGCAATTAGCTAGTACTGTGCTGGTGTTGATATATATATATATATATATATATATATATATAATAAGTAGCTCCGAAGTTAGGTCTCTGAGAATTATTAATTATTAACAGTTTCAGACTCTCTTAATTGGCAGAGGGGCTCTGTCCTCGCTAGCATCGCATCTGCAATTCCAACTGTGAGCGTATATCCACCCCCTCAAACTTTTTTGAACAACAAATACTGCCTTCATTCATTCAAGGAGGGAACGTTAGTACAACGGTAGACTGATACAGAGATACATAGAGATACGGCAGGATATGGAAAGAAATCCCATAGCAGGGGATACATGCCCAGAAGGTACAAGAAACATATGAAAAACAAAAAGGGGAACACAAGAACCTTGCCGGCGGTTGAAGGTGAGCAGGTGACAGCATAATCTCGCTGGAGCAGACCAAACACAAAATTAACCAGAGGAAAATCCACACAAAACGCCGCAGAAGGTCCAGGAAAGGGAGACATACACCAGTTTGTCAACCAAATACAACTATCACAGATAGAAGGTGAACCTCCTTGGGGATGCCGGCTAAAATTTGCCGGAGACACTGCTGTTATCTTCGCAGTTGAACAAGCGAGTGCTAGGAGACGAGTGCCGACAGGGGTACCCGAAATAAGCTCAGGGATTCGAGCACCGGCAGTCATCTCACCAATCCACAGAAGATCATCGACGAAGCCTACCTACAAAGACGCCAAATCGTATTTCTGCTCGGGGGCGACCAGCCGCCAGGCTATTCTTTGTTGAAGCTTCAACATCCAACCCCTCACAGTACTCCTTTCTTATAGCGCTAGCTTGATCTGCAGAGAGAATAGTGCATGCTTTTATTTCTACAAATTAATTAAGAGAGTTAATAATTATGGGTTCCACATGCTGCGGCTGGCCAGCGTGAGGATGCTGCCATGGGCAAGGGCCAACCTGAACCCCCACAATAGTACTGCTCAAGCTCTCATCATCTCCTCAGGTTCGTGTGGTGTCCATGTATATTTAATTCTGTCTCAATTTGCTGCTTCCATCACATCTTTATCCTAGTACTGGTGGTGCTGTATGATTTTACCTACAGCTGCTGGTGCCGCCTACTTCATCGTTGCCGACAAGACCGTGCCGGCGTACGTCGGCGAGAAGGAACTCTTTCAAGAACGTCACCGGCGAGTACCTGATATCAGTGCATGAGCTCTAGATTAGTTTCCTGCTTCTTGATCGGACTGCGATCTATATATATCCCGTGAATAAATATATGATCGATCCAAGTGCCTTGCTTGCTGTTAGTCAGCAGCACCCAGTGTATCATATACTGTGCTATCATCTTAATTATGAGAATAGCAGACATGGGTTGAACATATATATATTTATTTGTGAAGCCCCTTGGCAGACTTAATTGCTAATTATCTCACCGTATACGCAAAATTAAATGGGTAATTCGATCGATAGCAAGCTCCAAAAAATCAACCGAATGGGAAAATGGCAACGGCCAGCTGGTTGCAATTAATATGTGATACCTCATGAACTGTGGGCTATATGTAGATCGCTTTTCCACTAATTAATCTTAATTCCCATGTTTAGATCGAATGGCCAAAGCTTAAATCCCTCCACCCCACCAAAACCCTCTTTTGGGTTAACGAAGCAACGTGCTGTTGGTGTCTGGTGATCACACGTGTACTTACAGTGTGTACCTTTACATTCTTTCATGGTTACCTTTTTGAGGTTTGATTCAGTCGACTTCACCGTGAGAAAATATTTTTGACTGTCAAACTCGACCTCACAGTAAAGTTGAACTCATTGAATCATTTTTGTACCCTTTTTTTTGCGGCATGGTGGTCAAATATTTACAAGTCACCAAGGATAACTCTGAGATATCCTCTAGAGTTAGAAAGAATTATGTGCCAATCGCAAATCCACCTAATTAAGTGAGAATTTCGGATCCGCTTAATTATCCAAAGAGGTAATCATGCGAACTAGGGGATAAAGATCCCAACGACACTTTAAACCGCATAACTTTAGACTTTTTAGACTCACTAAAATCGAATCTGAAATCTCTCAATTAGGAGGAGGTAAGTGGTGAAGCAACTGCGCAACAACAGACATGTACCTACAAATTAATTTGTACCTTAATTTCTACAAATATTCTTTCGTCATGTACATGTGTATTGGGTTGTTCGCAAGATGACACCCTCCGGCCCCCACCAGATGGAGATGTGTAACTATATATGCATCAGCATGATTGCAGCTATATAGTCTGCAGTACTCGTCCAGCTGCTGTTTGAGGAGATCGAGCAACCGATCGAGAGGGCACTGGGGGACGATTATATTCTTCAAGCTTATCTGAGTACTCCGCTTGACGCGCATCGTTTGGGGCGACCATTGTATTAGTATATGTATATATATATGCTGCTCCATTAATTTCCATGGTTGCCGAAATTTTGCATTCTTTGAAGATGTATGGCATCTTCTATCCGTTTTGAGAATCGATATTTAATTAATTCATAAGTAGCTAGCCACCATACAGCAAATAATCGGCATACGCGTACGTACGACATGGCGGTGAAGGCTACTCCCCTGGACGTTTTCCGCGTGTGGGTTCATCGTCCCCATACCAGAGACCAGCTGAGCGCAGATATCTGTTCTTCCTTTTTGATATAATTAAATTGTAATCCCTGAAAATATACCATATTCTCTCAAAAGAGTTTTTGTAATATAATTATTTACGAATAAATCGATCTCAAGAATCTCTAATGAATAATTAGTACAAGACTCTTAAATGTCACAAAAACTGTAGTCAAAATTAATTATTGTTAAAGGTGGCCAACCTTTCTTTTTGTACGTAAGTCACTCGAAAATGAGCCAGACGTTAAACTAAGTTATACGTACGGCAGCAATGTCGTCCATGATATCCCCTCAAAAAAATGATTTCAATTACAAACTGTGCCAAACGAGGTCTTAAAGATATTGTTCTTATTGACTTGTGTAATCAAATTCGTAAGTTAATCCGACTGATGAGTACTTTTAACTTAACTTGTTATATATATGTACCACCTTTTAATGAAGTCCATTAATCTTAATTTCGTGAGAGTTAATTGTTTGAAATAAATAAAATTGACTGACTAGAACGGTTCTGTTTGTTGCCCCAATCTTTTTTTTTTTATCAGAGTTTGGTACCCCAATCCGCCCACCTTTTAAGTGGGCTATAAAAACCCGCCGCACCTGACCTGGTTGTGGTGCTATCATTGTACCTACGAGGCTAGAGCTAGCTGTAGGATGGACGGACCATCGCATCCCGTGTGCGGCGTTGTAGGCAGCAAATTCCGATCTTATCGCTCCCTTGCACCGTCCCAAAACCAATTCTTCCGGTGGCACACTCGCCGAGTGGGCACACATCCAATGGGTGTGCTCTACTTTACTCACGGCCAATAATATTAGTCCAGTCCGGGGGGACTAGCCCAGTGGGCGAAGGAAACCAGGGGGTCCCAAATCCAAAACCATCAAACTCGCCGGCCTCTTCTTACTCTCGCTCTGCCTCCAGTACACCCACAAGTTCCTCGCGCACGCACTAAAATCTGGCTATAAATACACTCAAATCTACATGCATCTCCTTGTGTCTTGTACATCTCAACTCTCAAATATTGTTTACTTTCCCCTGCCGTAGCCCTCTGCCTCTTCTTCCTCTTTAGATACCTTCGAAGGAGGCAAAATGTCATCAGTCAGTCGTGCTTCTCTGGACCAGAAGCTGGCCATGGCCAAGAGATACTCTCATGGTAACTTAATTGCATCCATTTCTCGCTGCCACCAACTCCTAGCTAATTATCATGAGCTATATATATATATATATATATATATATCTTAACTATTAGCTACTCAAACGGCGCAAAAAATAAAATTGCAAGGGAAACGCACAGTACATATATAGCTAGATTAGCGGCTTTCAACTCCGTAAGGTCTTAATTTGGGTACTTGAACGATTTTGGATTCTTGGCAGAGGGCGTTGTTGCAGGAGCCAGGGCAGCCGTTGTCGCGACCATCGCATCTGCAATTCCAACTGTGAGCATCCTCCGGCCCTTACATTTTTCTTACCAAGCTTCTGCAGAGCAATATATACATCATATATACCGATTTCATAAATCAGAATGCTACTATATATAACGGTAAAGCTCCATGGTTCTGATCGTAACTTGTCTACACGGTGCAGCTGGCCAGCGTGAGGATGCTTCCATGGGCAAGGGCCAACCTCAACCCCACTGCTCAAGCTCTCATCATCTCCACAGGTTGAACACGAGTAATCCTTGACAACTTTTGCTAATACCTTCTTGATATGCTAGCTGCTTCCATACCTAGCTTGCTATATTTTTACTCCCCGAGTGGTAGTAATTACTAGTAACGGTGGGCTCTTAACTGTGACAGCTGCTGGTGCCGCCTACTTCATCGTTGCCGACAAGACCGTGCTGGCGTCGGCGAGAAGGAACTCTTTCAAGAACGTCACTGCCGAGTACCCTGATATCAGTGCATGAAAGAAGCAGCTCTAGATTTCCTCTTCCATTTTCCTGCTTCTTGATCGGACTGTAATCTATATATATCCCATGGATAAATATATAATATGATCGATCCAAGTGCCTTGCTTGCTGTTAGTCAGCAGCACCCGGTGTATCATATATTATGCTATCATCTTAATTATGAGAAATGGCAGACATTGGGTTGAACATACATATATTTATTTGTGAAGCCCTTTGGCAGACTTAATTGCTTATCTCACTGTATGCGCAAAATTAAATGGGTAACTCGAATGGGGAAATGGGAATGGCCGGCTGGTTGTAATTAATGATAGATACAAGTGTCTTCAAAGTCAATTAAGTTTACTAATGAATGACATTTATTTTATTACGTAGATTGATATATTTATAATTACGTACAATAAAGTCTTTGAATGTGTGCAATAGTTATCGGATTGTGATGATATCATAATAATGAGGCCGATAACTTATAAACACATATTCTTAATTGTTCTTAGTCGTGAAATATTTGAAAAAGATATCAAATATCCGGTAAGACTATTACATGTTATTCCAACTCATTTGATAATGACGACTGATCTCTTTAGTCACTTGTGTGAAGATACTGTAATAAATCTGTAAGTGATCATGAATAAATATACCAAGTGTCTTGCTTACTGTTTGCTAGTCCATCGGCAGCACCGACTGTATCATATACCACACTATCTATCATCTTATTAGAATGACAGACATTAATTGGGTTGAACATGTGAAGCCCCTTGGCGGACATGCTAAGCTAATTCATCTCACTATATATGCAAAATGGGGAAGTCGCTCCAAACTATCAAACGAACAGGAGATGGAACATGAAAAGATGTAGACGTACGTGTGCACATTAGCATGATTGCAGCTGGTTTGCAAACATCTATCTCACTCGTCTAACCAGCTGGTCCTGTTTCGAGATAGGTACGCTGGAGGAAACGACAAGACCGAGAGTGGGGGACGATTCCTCAAGCTTATCAGCTGACCTGCATGATGCTTAATTGAGAAGACCATGGTACGCTCCGTTGGGTTATCGTACTTTCCCATGGGTGCCGAAATTTTGCATCAACATGTTGGTATTTTTTAAGATAATTTCTTATTTTTAATTAAGAGCCAACGAAGACAAGTTTAGTAGACTTATATATTCATACACCAAAGAATCTGCGTGCATGATCGATCTCAATTGCTACTCCCCTGGCCGTTTTCCTCGTACGGGTCCATCGTCATGCCATTGTCATCTGTCACCATTAAACCGGTGTGCAGAATTTCCTTTCCTCATCCTGTATGATAATTTCCCTTGCAGTATGATAACAACAACATTGGACATGATAATTTCCCTTGCTCTCCGCATCAGATTACTATGATAATTTCAAAATGCGATCATTTGGATCTATGCGTCTAGATTGTCCAATGTCCTTCATACGTATGAACTGTACGTGTATTGTGTATGTCATTTTCAAAGATAAATAATTCATATACCCTCGTACAATTTGGTTTCATGTGTCTAAAAATGTTGGACGGTTCAGACACAGATCCAAATGATCTTGTTCCGATAATTTTTATGGGATGTACTTTTTTAACAGTCGAATACTCTTAACGAGCCATTCTCTTTTGCAAGCTTTTCCTAGACATTTTTGATTGCCTCATAATATTGATATTTCAAACAAGAAGAGTCACAGCTTCGCGGACTTCAGGTGGTTTGGAAAATTACCAGCTGACAAGATCTTTCAAGAGCCTCTATGCATCCTCCCGCCAGTCAATGAGCAGACTATAAAATGTTATTTGACATGAAACCACCAAGTGACTGATAGGGTAATAATCCAACTTCGAACTCCATACAAAACCTTCAATCCATGCCGGCATATTTCTACCCTTCACATCAGATACATGAACTAAAACTTATGTATAACTTCTCCTGTGCAGGTTTAGTTTCCAAAACCTCGGGCTCCACGTTAAAGATTTCAAAGGATTACATTCTGGTGGATGTTAACTATGACCCGCTGTGTAGTTTTAGCTTCTTTTCAGGAAACCTCGTCAGTGAGAAGGACTTGTAACCGCGGCCCCATCGCCGGATTTTCGGCAAAAATCTTGCCGTTTCGTCGGCGGATCTCTCGTCTCCCGGCGGCCGTGGGCGGGGGTAGTTACCCCGAGGAACTCCCCCCTTCCCACCCTCTTCCTCCAGCTCTGTTCCCTCCCTATCCTATTCTTAGTTTCCCCTGTTTTCAACCTCCTCTATCCCCTGTCTTCGGCTGGATCTTTCCTCTCTCTCCTCTTCTTCTTACCACTTCTCCCCGAAAATCCCCCTTATCTCCTTCTTCCCCTCCACCAACTGTCTGCAAATCGCCTATTTCAAACCCCTTTATCCACTTGATAAAGTATACTATAGAATAGTATAGTATACTTAATCTATAATATTTTAAACTATAATATATAGTCTAATAATATATAATACTAATGTAGTAATTGAGATCAAAAGATATAGTATACTATATTATATAATATATTATATTATCTTGAGATTAATAAAACTATAATAATATATAGTATGTTATATATAAATATACCATAACTATAACTAATATATAAATATTAGCATAGCTTAATTAATTGCAGCCTAATTATTATAAGTATTAATAAGTATACTAACTAAGTATACCAACTATGCTAAGTACTAATATATACTATATTAAGCACATTATGTTAAGTATACAAACTATACGAAGTCTTAGTATATGTAGACTAACTAAGCTATGCTAAGTATACTAGTTATACTAATTTATAACAAGTGTACTAACTAAGTTATGCTAAGTAAACTAGTTATACTAATACATAACAAGTATAATAACTATATTACTAAGTATACTACGTATACTAAGTATATCAAGTATGTTAACTATGTAAGTATATTAAGTAACTATGTATGTTAAGTACACTAAGTACTAGTTTTGCATTAATTTTTGGTGTTAAGCAAATTAAAATGTGACTTACTTATATGTTGATAGATAATTACTATGATTGCTAAATGCCTATTTATTTTTTTGTTAATTTTAAGATCTATTATTATCAAATATGACTTCTACATATATTGTAGTACTATTATTTTATGCTAGAAGACTTATAGTAGACGATAATGAAGTTTCTCATTATTAAGGGGGAAGAGGAAAGCAATACAAGTATCATTATCAACTAGTCTTAACGAGTTGAAAGACATTATTTATGGTACTATAAATTGTAATTCTCTTGAATTTCGTTTGAAACTTAGTTATAAGTTTTATAGTCAAGATTGTGTTGTTCTTGAGGTCAGATAATAATGCACGTCGTATAATGTTACACTAATATCTTGGGTTGTCACTCACTCTTTATGTAGAAAAAGAAATGATTACTTCACCATGAGAGATAGTAATATTAGATATGACACAAAGTCTTTCTTTGAATGTCATGTAGCCAGTGAGCAGATGGAAACTATCTTGACACCTAAGTATGAAGAACTTATGTAGAATGTTGAATACGATACCAGAGAATTATAGATACAAGCTCGATTGAATTATGGAGAGTTTGAAATTGATGATACGCATGGACATGGCTACTGAGTAGATATAAATGAGAACAATAAGGCTTCTAGTTTTTGTCATTTGGCTAAGTTACAACATTTTCCTTCTTGTCATATTATGTCTGTCCTTGGTTCTATCAATTGAATCTTTATGGATATATATCAAAATGGTATACTTCTGAACGATATCGGAGAACTTATCAAGGCGAATTTCATACTATACCCCATAGTTGTTCATAGTCAGATTTTGACAATCATATCATTCCTCTTCTCTCGCTTTCATCTTCACGAGGGAGAGGTCGGCCACAAGAGAGTCGTAGAAAGATGACAATAGATTTAAATTCAAATAGAAGACATTATAAATGTTCTTTATGCAAACACAAAGGCACAATAGAGTAACTTGTCCTCAATTAAGATAATTTTTCTTTAATTTTGAATAAATTTGTTCAGATATTTTTTATTATGTATATATAGTACATTGTGTTGATTGTTAAATTATGTGTAATACTTCTAAAGTTTGTTGCTATTTACAAGCATGGAGCACACAACAGATGATGATGATATTTTGTTTTATCCACAAACTCAACATAATATGCACGATTGGAGGTATTATTATTTTGTAATTGTTGATTTTATAAATATATTAAATATATATCTAATATATTCAAATGACTTAAAGATTTTATTTTTCTTGCAGGAAGCTAGACCATTAATTAGTAGTTCACATTGGAAATGTTTAAAAGATTAGTAGGTGAAGGATCATCAAGTAATTAATTTGTTGACACATGCTAGTTTTAATGTGGTGCGACAGTTGGAATGGGTCCAATTAGATCTTAAATTGATCATAGCAATAGCAATGGTGGAAAGATGGCGGCTAGAAACAAACACATTTCATTTTCCTTGCCATGAGATGATAATAACATTACAAGATGTGGTAGTTCTTTTGAGATTGCAAATAGATAGTGCTCTAGTTGTTAGTGGACGTATGGTACCTAGCCAATGGCCAACTTATGTCATCTTATGTCTTGATCTACTAAGAAATTTGCCTGATGATCAGAACAAATTGGGACAATCTAACATATGTATACAATTGACTTGGCTGTCTGATGATCAGGATGACTCCATGGCAAGAGCTCCATCAGAACATCTTAGAAGAACCCTACGTAGTTCAGACGAAGAATGATCAGCTTTGGAGTCGACTGGGAGAGCCACAATGCTGGCACTAAAGTCGATCAAAGGTAGGAGAGCCTAGATGAACATGTCCCTGGAAGCACAAGCCTTCATGCTCAACAAGGGAAACCACCGCTTCCAAATGAAGGGGGCCTTCAACTGCATGCAAGGGCAATTCAAAAGCCATTGAAGCCAAATCTGGGGTCCAAGTGGGTGGAACGACGCCTTGATTGGAAAACATAACACCCAATTTTTCATCCCAAAGTGGGATCCAATGTTCCACTGGCAGAACTCCAACTCAGCGAAGCGCCAACTTGCAGTAGCTCCACATAACCACGACAAAGGAAGAGGAGAAACATGGGCGTGGCACATTGGAGAAACAAACAACGCAAGGGGATAGGCTAGTAATAAACTGAAAGTCCAAAAATCGATGAGCCCAAAAGGAGATTGTCAGAAAAATAAAAACGCCCTTCTAAGAAGAGATGACCAGACCTCCCACAAGGGAGAGAGCAAGACCAGGTAAGAAGACTTAACTGAACAAAAACCTCCCAACAATGAGAGATTACTCCCTCCCTACAAGGAGAGAAGCATGGAGGGAGGGAGGGGAGGGGTTCCACCAAGGAACTTCTTCCTCCCAAATGGAGCTCCTCTACGGCAATCAAGTCATTAGGTTACAACATTAATAAAAAATAATAATAATTATACATCGTTGGAGATCTTGTCACCTCAATACGGTGTTGATGTAAGTGGATTGTGTATTCATTTGTTCGATTGACGTAGTGTGTTTAACTATACTCAGAATAGAATTGTTGTTGAGGTTGTAAAATGATTTGAGTAGACGTGGCTTTTTTGTAAGCACACTTAATTCAATTCTATTGATAACAAGAGCATCTTGATGACATGATGATGATCATGCATGTTGTCGAAGAAACAACGACGTGTACTTGACCTGTGGCTTAGTGGTACACCCCTTTTACCTGGGGTAGAGGGGTCAGCTGTTTGAGCCACGTGCGTTATGCTGATGTTTTGGTTGTTGCGCCTGAGGCGCTGGCTGGCCCTTTAGGGCTTGTTTGGGGTCTATTTAGCCCTTGTAAATATTTGTTAAAAAAAAGTGTGCTGCCCTATGGTTTGAACCTTAGTGGGCCATATGAGAGTGAAGTCCCTAGCCACTGAGCTAGGAGTACCAAAAAAAAAAAAAAGAAACAACAACGGTGACCATTTTGGGGGTATCGTAGAAGAAATGACAAAAATAAATTGTGGTTTCATCATTATGTGATCATATTATGAGACTCACATTCGCCTTTTTTGGCCCAAGAAAACCCAATTATCTTTTGCTTTATATGAAAGTTATATATTAATTAATCCCTAGGGATAATCATTTTGTAATGCACACTCTCGTTAGTTTACATAGGTATGAGGAATAGTTAGAACATTTTTTTTTCTAAGAATGATATATATTATATAAGGACGATATATACTACTAAGGATGATATATATATTCTATATGGATGGTATATAACACGGATAGATGATATACATTATATAGAGACTATATATAATATGTAGTAATGACATATGTACGGGCGACATATTTGGTAAAATGAATATATACTATGCGGTGATGACATATTTTATATGTAATTCTTACACAGTATGTTTTAATTTGACACATATTAAAAGTTTGTTAAATATAGTAATTGTAAGTTATCCTAACTATCTTTTCATATTTAGTAGATAGACCAACGAGGATGTGCATTACAAAATGACCTAACAAAATTGCAAAGTGACCTCAATGTAGCAAATATTACTAGTAAAACAGAAGTCTAAACTTAGAAGCCAATATATATAACTGGAGTTGATTAACTGTTAACAGTTATTTTCATACACTCACTTTAAACTTATGCAAACCAATCAAACATGAGTTTTAAAAAATAACGATTATGGAAAATGAGTCCATGATCACCCTATTTATTTTCTTAAGTTGCATTCAACCGGCAAGTTTCAACAACGATGGCGACGGCGACAAATGGGACTTTGTTCCTCCCCAAAAGGCCACGATCTTCTTTCTAAAACTCACAAAGATTTGCCGGATCCAAAGGCTCTTATTCATACACGTGTCAACGGCAAAGGTCGCCCCCTGGCGGCCACGTCCTGCTCCTTGCTGTTCCTCCCACCATGGACAACGGACGCAGCAGCCTCCTCTCCTCAACCTTGGTAGCAGCAAGAACCCTGAACAGGAGACCTCAATCCCCCGCCCCCGTGCCTTGCCGGCGTCATGTCCGACGCGGGCGCCCGCGCCCACTCCTTTGCCGGCAACCCTCTGAGGAGTCACTACAGCGAACCTTGCTCGCAGCACGCCGCCCTCGAATCCCTCAGCGCCCTCCTCCTTGGGGAGGCGGGTGACGTCGGGTGGCCGACCCATGATCACAAGGTCTTGCCTTTCAGGAAGGGCAGGCCGCTGGTCAGCTCCTCTGAACCAGTGCCGCCGGATTCCTCGCCTCCTAAATGGCGCCTGGCATGGCTGGGGCCGTCCAGTTTCAAGGAATTCTCGGTGGACTTGTTTGTGTTTCTCGGTTCGGAGGATGGCGGCGACATCTGCTGGGCAGTTGACGTCGCCAACCGCGCGGGGTTTGTTGGATCCGGCGCCGCTGGCGAGCGATCGAATTTTGTGGATCTTAGGACGCTGATGGTCGCCACGGATTGGCGTGATGAGCGTACCAAGGGGGAGCTGGCTCTAGGGGGTCATGTAAGCCCGCACAATCTATCTGCACAGATCTGGGCGCATAGCGTACTCTGAAATGATGCTTACAAGTCTAGTTGCTTTGCATTACTACACCTGAGTTTTTTTTTTTCTTCAACTTCTCCAGTGACAAAAAAACAGCAGAAAGGGAGCTTAACATTGAGGGGGTTCTGACCAGTAGCTAGCTTGGGTATGGTTACTGGTCAGACATGAACAAATCATCTTGTCCATTTGTTAAGATGAGGCCTTTTCTAATTACATAGGACCGTTGCTTTCCTAGTGAGTCAACTTTGTGTGTGGGGGTGAAGAACATGTTTCTGTCCTTCACTTGTTTCATCTAAATAATTCTGCGGGTCCTTGAGTATAAAATTTACTCTATTTACAGTCATTGAATGGTAGATTTTGTATAAATGCCCAACTTCACCATGACCAACTACTAACCATATTATTGTTATCCATGCCTCGATCTTAGAACTTGCATCTTTTAGTCTGATTTCCTTTTTCTCTGCCTTATCGGATAAGAGTTTTACGCTTGTCATGTTGTTGATATAGCCAGTGTTACTTGTCTTTAGCTAAATGTAAGATTAATATTAGTGGAATACTCTCTGAAGAGTTTAAACATATACTTGGTGATTTTGTAATGGAATCGGATCACCTGGACCCTTCCCCTGGACCCTTTGCCTGGGCCTTAAAATTCTATTGGTTGAAATTTACGTATCTGTGGGATCTACCACATTCATGAGGATTTAGGGAGTAAATTCTAGCCAATGAAGTTTTAGGGCCCAGACAAAGGTCCAGGGGAAGGGTCCAGGTGATCCCATTTCTTTGGTGTTGTATTTGGTGTCCTCAAGGAAAATGATTTTGGAAAGAGGGCGAGTATTTAGTCATATGCTAATTGCTATCTTGTTTAGAATTATAATTGTCTAATCGTTTGATTTTTATTTTTATTTTGTTTTCCTTGGGGTTGAGTTATAATTACTCATTTTGCATGTTAGCATGATGATGACAATTCTTTTGGTACTTTCTTTGCATGAACATGGTAAAGATAGTTTGGATAGTGTGCAAGTGTATCATCATTTCTTGGAGGGGTTCATAAGTTTCACTATATTTGGTAGGCAACTACTTGACATTCTCTTGTCTCTAAGGCTGTTTGTTGAAGTCATTTATTATCCTTTTTCATTGTAGATCAGGCAAAGGCACTTTTAGAATGGCATAGTACATCCTGTTTGTGTGGCTATTGTGCATCTGAGACTGTACCAATAGACGCTGGACGAAGGAGGCAATGTAAGAATGATTCGTGCAAGAATAAACTATATCCTCGGGTTGATCCTGTAAGATATCATAACTTCTTCACTCCCTCTCTTCTTTGATCTATATATCCTTCTGATAATGCCATTCAATGTAGTCTGAAGATAGTGTGTGATCAGAATACTCCTTGGTTAGTGTTTGTATTTGCAGACAGTTTTGCTGCCACAGAACAATCATGACCCCCTGAATGACTTGCTATAGGTTGTCATTATGCTGGTCATTGACAAGAACAATGACCGTGCACTTCTTAGCGACCAGTCAAGGTTCGTTCCCCGACTGTGGAGTTGCCTTGCGGGGTTCATAGAGGTACATATTCTTGGAGACCGTTCTATATTGTTGTCACATTTTTTAATGAGGCGTGAATTGTCTGAAGCTAACCTTTTTCGATCTGTGGCAACATAGAAGTGTATAAAGCTTCTTAACGTTATGACAACCTTATCCTACCTCATAATGGTTATGGAGTTACTTTTTGGTTATGATCTTTGGCATGTGGATGGGGTGTTAAGTGTTGACATGGACATGGATGTCAGACACATTCGCATGTATAAGCCAGAATAAAATTGTTTTAGCCATGTCCAGAATTGATGGAAGAGGTGGCTGCTGATTTCCAGAAAAAAAAAATGGAGAACTTTTCCTACACATGTTGCCAAACCTGTGTTGGAGTTTTCACAACAGGTATGTTGTGCTAAAAAGCCCAGCAACAAGGGTTGATACTTTGCGCAGGTGTCTGTGCATGTGTCACCATGCCTGATTTGTAGTTTCAAAAGTGCCCCTTGAATCATACTCTTCTAGTTAAACTACTATCATATCAGACCTAAAACTGCAAATTAGCTAAAGATTTGAAAAGATTATGTTGTGACCAGATCTGGTTGTTTTGACACATACAGTGTGACGTTCTATCATTGAAATGCGCTAGGAACCAGATTAACACTGTCTTTCCCTATGCTTCAATTACATCTGGCACATCTGTCTTTGAATTTTTTTTCATGTTATAAAGTAGGGATTTTTCCACATAAGTCCCTATAATCTTGCAAAATTTCAGATATGTCCCCGCCTTCTTAGAATTTTTAAATATATCCCTACAATCATCTGTCGTTCTAACATATAGGCCTGTAGTAAGTGGCCATTCGAAAAAGAGATGACGGAGGGAAATGTTTCCATTTGAGTGCGTCAAAGGTCAAAAATTCCCCTAACAAAAAGTGAAGTGAGATTTAAAAATATCTTTCTCCCCCCTCTTCCCATGATGGCATGTTCTTTCCCTTCTAGTTGAACTGTTTCTCCACACCGCTACTCAGGCCGAGAGGATCAAGAGGAGAAGATCTTTCGGCTCTTCTGCACCGCATTGCTGCACCTCAAAGGGCGTTGTTCCTCTCACCACACCGCTGCTCCTCCAAGGCGTTGTTCCTCCACACCGCACCCCCACTTCTCCACGACACTGGTCTACTTGATTCCCTCCACTCCGCCTCCGCTGCTCTTTCTTATCTATAAAATTTTCTCTGTCTGTGCGGCTCTACGGCCGCTGTGGTGCTCTCCATCCCCTCCCTTCGCCTATCTTCTGGCTCGGATTTGCCCTCTCAAAGCGTACGGGAGGGCTTCTCGGCTGGCGTGCGGTCCGGTCCGGACCTTACATTATGGTCGAGGTAAACCCTGAAGAGGCTGTCGCAGGGATATGGGGAAACTAAGGCAGGGGACGAGTGTTTTTCATGACTTACAGGTAGAGAATTAAACTTATTGGGTCATCTTCAGGTCATCTTCAGGTCAAAAAGAAAGAAAAAGGGGATGGGTGGAGGATTTAAACTTATTGGTTGAGAATTATGTTTCTGTACCTTTATTATTATTAAAAAAATATTCTTGAAATTTCATGACTAACAAAGTTCTGCTCGTCCACCATTGATCAACCCTAATATATGAAGGTGTAAAATTGAAGATGTCGGAATTGGTATGTGAACAGAATGATGCATGTAACCTGTTTGTGCTATTGTCTGAATGACACCTAATGTTTGTATTTGTTTTCAATTTTCCAATGCATCATGCTCGTGTCGGCTGGACATGGAATGTCGACGCAAGAGAGGCTATTATCGAGTGTTTATATTAAATAAAGAGATATAAGGGACGATGATTTTATCGTTGTCCTAATGCAAACAATCCTCATGAAGATTGTGGGTTTTTTATGTGGGTTGATGATGTGAGGGATGGCACAGTGGATTTGAAGCATCAAATGCTGGCTATAGAAGGAGGTCTCCTAAAGAAGCTTGGCTTTTAGAGAAAGAAATGAAGATATTAAATATTATACTCTTTTTGTGTGTGTGTTTAGTCGCTATGTCTTTAATGCAATATTAAGGGAGACTGTTATGCTTGGGACCATGCTTTGAAGACGATGTAATGAAGTATCTTTAGTATAATGACCAAACTCTCTAGACATCAGATTTTACTTTGGTGAATTCGAGGATTCTAAAAGGAGGGCACTAACTTGAATGGTGTTTGGAAATATGCTGAAACTGAATTCCAGTTGTTAGAATCTCTGACAGCTCAAATGTGGTTCTAAGTAGCACTATTATGCCTTAGATTTAGAAATGCACATATTCGCCTTAAATTTAGAAATGCACATATTCAGCTGGAGAAGGAAATGCACAATAGAGATGCTCTTTTCTCCCTTCTTATAGTTCAATTGCTTTAAATTAGCTCTCCATTAGGACAACATTCTACTACTAGAGAATTACCTAACATTTTCCCACCGACATGGTGTAAATTACATGAAAACTATCAAAGAGCTTGAACAAAGAAGGAAAAAAGGTGGTTAATTAAGAATAGGAAAAAATATGAACGGGGGAATCAAGAAGTTGGTGAAGGAGATGAACAATCCAAATCTATTAATATTAGAGGAGCCGGGTCAAGATCTTTTATTCCCTCAACTGTCTTAGCCGAGAGGAAGACAAATATGCCGGCCAATACATGAAGCAAGACACATTGGAGGACAAAATGGTGTCTGGAAGAAGAGTCGAAGCTTTTATAAGTAACCTTTAGAAGAAAGAAATTAATTAAACACACCAATAATTGATCGGGTGCATTGATTTCTCTCTCTTCATCTCCTTGCGGTATCCAGTGTCCCCACTTGTCCAAGATGGCTCACAACTCACAACCTATTGTTGTTCATGGGGTCCAAGAGAGAATAATAAAACTTGAAATGACCATTATGACAAAATAAATATTGACATACAATGTCTGAAATGTATGTAGATAGAGGTTATAGACATATATAGTTAAAAGAGCAGTCTAGTACCCAGAGATTTTCGTCATATATAACGAAGCCTAGGGAGGAGCCAATTATAGAGAGTACTAGCTGTTCCAATTCTGAACTTGTGACGAAAGTTTCTTAGCATTGTAAGTACGGAGTAAAAGATTTAAGGATTTTTCCACATAAGTCCCTACAATCTTGAATATGAAAATATGAACGAATGGGGTACATCGCATCACCAAAAGAATAATGAAATAAAATCTCTATACACTTTTACAATGGCAATTTCGACTAAATGATTCACTGCACAAGAAAACTCATAAGCATGGATTAAAGATGAGAATAACAGCATGACGTATGTCCATATAACAATAGCAACAAGAACACCAACAACGAGATGCACAAAAACTTGCTACTTGTTTTCGTTGTGCACTTAGACAACCTGCCAACCTATGTAGTCAGAGGAGCGAGGCGACCGAGGTGACCATGGGGTCGCCTCAGCCTAAAACGCCTAGGCGATGGCCTAGGCGTTTGAGGCGACATTTAAAAAAAATATATTTATAATTTACTTATTATACAAAATGTCAAAAACACAAATATAATCATACATAATGACATATTCATTCACTGAAATTATCAAATATAACCAAATAATTTCAAATCAAACTAATTGAAATAAAATTTAATCATTCAAAGATGCAATCAACAAATTCATGGACATTTTGCTACTAATTAAATCCACCATAATGAAAATTTATCAACGAAATGCTAAGCAAACACAATATAATTGTGCAAACGTAAGATAAATAAGTGAGGCACACAGAGAGTGAGGGTCGGGCAGACATACAGAGTGAGGCAGACAGAGAGAGTAAGGAGACTGAGAGTCTGAGAGTGAGGCAGACATAGAGTGAGGGTCGGGTAGACATAGAGAGTGAGGCAGACAGAGAGAGTGAGGAGACTTAGAGTATGAGAGTGAGAGAGACAGAGAGTGAGAGAGATAGATAGATAGAGCCTGAGAGATTGAGAGACAGAGAGATTGAGAGAGAGTGAGGCAGACAAAGAGTGAGGGTCGGGCAGACAGAGAGAGTGTGCGTGAGACAGAGTGTGTGAGACAATGTGCGTGAGAGAGAGAGAGTAAGAGTGAGACAGTGTGCGTGAGAGAGAGAGAGAGAGAGAGAGGCGGAGAGTGTGAGACAGTGAGAGAGAGCGAGACAGAGTGTGCGTGAGGCTGAGAGAGGGCTTACCTGCCGCCGCCGTCGCCGGAGAAGTCGCCGGAGAAGTAGCCCGCTGTCGCTGGAGATGCTTCCCGCTGCTAGAGTTTTGATCGTCGCTGGAGAAGTCCGTTGCGCTCGGGAGAAGGGTCTCGGGAACCGGACGGTTTGGGTTTTGTGGGCTTGGTGGGCTTTTTTTCTAACGTGGGCTTGCTGAGGCGCCGAAGGCGGACGAGGCGCGCCTAGGCGAACGAGGCGGTTCCCGCGATCGCCTAGGCGAAAAGCGGGAACGCGAGGCACCATACCAGCGCCTCACCTCGCCTCGTCGCCTAGGCATTCACCTCGGGCGCCTTTGATAACACAACTGCCAACAAGAAACTGATATATAGTGCCATAGTCATACAACATAGTCTTGGAACTGCCAAAGTGCAGTACATTCAGGACTGTGACCAGCCATAGACTAAGAACATGCTATAGACTGTGACCAGTACATTCAAAAATTTGAGAAGGCTCCCTCTTCATGCCATAGACTTCAAATCTCTACTATAGTCCTGCAAACGTATAAAACATGTAAAAATTTTCATTACTTTCAGCCATTGATATAACAAATCAAAAATAAGCTATACACTAGTCTCAAATATAGAGAGTACTTACATTCTTCAAAGCTCGAGAAGTGTAGACTAGTATTTACTATGTTTAGAACACTGTGACCAGTAACATGCATAGATGATTGGCTCTCCATAGTTCAAGTAGTGTCGATATCAATAACCCTGGAGACTGATTGACTGTCTGACTCCTCCCTTACAGTCTCTCCTCCTTGAGCACCTCCTCGACCACCTCCTCGAGCACCTCTTCGAGCACCTCTTCTGCTATCTCTCCCTCTCTTACTTGTGGCAGCTCCTCTCCTGGTCCGTGACGAAGTCATAACTGAAAGCAGTAAACCATCGGTATTTGTCACATAGTAAAAAGTATATCAAAGGGATACACTATCTCTAAAAGCCCCTCTAGAGACGGACCTAATTCCCGAGACCTCTTTAGTCCCTTGGGAGGATTGGCCACCTCTGCTTACAAGCCTAGGTGGCCTTTCAGGCACCCTGCCAAAAACCAACAAGCCTTAATACTTTATACACTTGTAAAGAAAATAAGTATACTATATAATACCCCCATTCAGCCATGCTTACCTTCCTTGTATAGTGGATGCTTCTTCGTTGAGTGGTTCCTTGCATGTGTTCTTGTGATGACCACACTTGCCACATTTCGTGCATTTGTAATACCTTTTTGGGGGTTTCTCATCAGCTCCCTTTATCTTCTTTTTCCTTGGATGACCACGAGGCCTACGTGAATGAGGAGGATTCACTTCTTCCCCTTCAACCACATCCCACATGGACTTATCAAGTAATGCTTGAATTGCATGAGCATATGCCTCATATGCATCTTAGCTATAGTAGTTATCCACATAGTTCTGAATGTGGATACTTCTAAAGGAGTTGACAAATGCACCAGTGTGCTTACAAGGAAGCCCCGTCAATTGCCACTGTTTGTATGTGCAAGTCTTCTCATCCAACTGAACATCAACTCTCTATCATAAGGACCAATAACCTCACCATGTTCATTAGTTGATCACTTGGATATGTAGTCTCCCACACGTTTGCAAATAGTCTGACAATGAGCATGTGTGTTAGGAACAAGTCTGCCACGCCACCTTCTACACTGCCTTCTCCTGAAGTCCATCTTCACTATTATCTTCTGACGGATGCTATCAATCATATCTACAATAGGCAAGCTTCTCACATCTCCAAGAAAAGAGTGGAAGGACTCTGCAATGTTATTGGTGATATAATGACACTTGGGCTTTGTGTCAAACTGATGCCTTGACCAAACACATTTCAATCCTCTTAACCAAGCTGTGGCCTGTGGATCTATATGTTCTATCTCAAACAACTTGGAATTGAATCCTTAGATAATATAAGCCCTAGCACACCCCCAACTGTGAGCCTCAAAAAACTTTTCCGGGAATTTTTTCTTGAAGTTAGTATAGATATGTTTCATACAATACCTATGCTCCACAGTAGGATATACAGCAGAAACTGCACTCTTAATCATTTTGTCCATATCTGAAATGAATACAAGACCATCCCTTTCACCAACTGCCTCCTTCGGCTTTGTCAAGAACCATTCCTGAAAACCTAAAGTTTCACCTTCCATAACACCATATGCAATTAGAAACATCCCACTATTCCCAGCAATGGACATTGCAAGAACTAGTGCTCCTTTGTATTTCCCCTTTAAATGACACCCATCAATCTTCAGAACTGGTCTATAACCCTGAAGAAATCCATGGATGCATGCCTCCAAAGCTACAAATATCCTTTCAAATCTTTTTTGAGCATCAATTTTGTACTCCACAACTGATCCGGGATTTGTCTTCTTCAACTCAGTAGAGTGAGCACCACGGCATAAGATTCATCCACTTTTCCAAACACAAGTTCTCTTGCTATCTCCCTTGCATGCCATACCCTTTTGTATGGTAGTTCCATGTCGTACTTCTTCAGAAGCATTGATATCAACTGCTTAATGGGAACATTTGGGTTCTCTCTGACATTTTCTACAATTTTTGTAGAGATCCAATTCATATCAGCTAGTCTATTGTCCATCCGACAAGTTTATGAACAAGTGTGATCTTCCTTGAGAGTCTTCACTTCAAATGTCACCCCATCTTGCAGTTTTGCAGCATGTGGTCTCCAGTTACATTGGTGTTCTGCACATACAATTGTAACCTTGATTTTGTCATTCTTCACCCAATTATAGTCAAACTCATGTTTGATTGCATACTGCTTAAGTGCAGCCCTGTAATGATGAACATTTGGAAATTGAGCACCTGCCACTATTATTGGATCCTCCTCATCATAGTCAAGCACACAACCTTCAATATCTTCAACTTCGGAATCACTACTCTCATCATCATCAAAAGCCAAGCTGTGGTAGCTATCCTCAGTGAACAGTTCATTTGAATCATCACAGTCAGCCTCTACATCACTACTTGATTCATCTTCAACTTCAATAAAGTCAGAGTCTTCGGTCTCACTTCTATCATTAACTTGAATATTATTTTGCCCAGGAACCTGCTGACTGGCCTGCTCACTTCTCACTTCATTACTTTGAGCAGTCACCCTTTGACGCACATAGGAAGACTGTCTATTTAAACCATCACTCTGCACTTGGCTGGACTCATCAACAAGTGATGGCTAAGTAGGTTGACTACTCTCAGCATGGGTTGACTGATTAGGTTGCCGCTGATCATTTCCTTTAGGATGTGGCATATTAAGTGCAAATGCATATGTTTCCACAATACTAATATACAATCTCATTTTTTTAGACTCCCTACATGCTGTCAAAAGGCTGATTAGTTGTGCATCTGAGACTAACTCCTCATGCACAACTAGTCTTGAACCTGGTATCTCAAAGTAGTAAGCCAATGCATGGCCTGCTGCCCATTTGGTAAGTGTGACATCAGTCCCGATAGTTACCAAGCTGCAGTAATCTGGGTTGATGGGTAGAGTTTTCCTTCTAGGGTGCATGTAAACTACCCTTCCAGTCATTGTCTTTTTCCAATAACCACCGTACACATAGGTTAGCTTTATGGTTACATCCTCCCCTTCGTCCATTTCTATGCTCCTATACAAACGTAGAAAAAATGCATTCTTATATAAATACTAAGAAACTTACAACGAAGCAAACCATGGAAGCTTAGGCATGATATATATTCCTTTAGATAGAGTTATAGTAACATGAAAGATGGCCCTTGAGTTACTTGGCAGATGCCAACAGCCCTTGGTTATTTTGTCCCAAATAACGATCAATTAGAACATGCATCAAATCTGACCTGATATCTGAATCCCCAACACAAAAATAATTGAACACATGCTGATTGAATCCACAACACAAAATAATTCAATATTACATTGGATACAAACCCGCAACTGCCTTATGTGTAAATCCACAACACAAAACAATCTAGTATCTTTCACCAACAAAAATCCATATGCTTAATCAACCAAAAAAGACACTAAATATAGTCGGTCAACATTGGTAAAAGAACTTAGGAACCGAAGCACAATACTTAAAACCTCAGATGCACACAAGTGCATAAAAACTTTACTAGCCTTTTGAGAAAACATCACTCTCAAGATGGCCCTTGATTTGCATACCCCCCACCCCTTCGATCTCTAGATGGCCCTTGATCATGATGATCAAGTATATCATTGCCACTAATTATTTTAGGCATTTAATGGAATTTCATGGTAAAATTTTAATGGTGATCTCTTGATCATGAAGTAATTCTTGTAGAAGGAAATATGAAAAAGAATTGGTGGGAAATGCTTTTAGTGGGAAATGTTGGTGGCAGTTTGGTGGGAAAAAAAACTTCTCAAGAAGAAACGAGAGCTTTGGGGAAGTTAGGCCTTCTCAAGAAGAAACCCTCCGCCCGCGTAAACCTTCTTCTATCCCTCCAATTCCTGTGTAACAAACAAAGAGCCAACCATATGTGAGTCTCCACATGTGTGACCAAGAGAATTAACATCTTCAAGAATTTGAGGTCAAAGTACAATACAAAAAAAAGAAGGAACATATGCTACCTGTGTGTCCAACTCTACATGCTCTTGTAAAAGGACTACTTCAACGTCTTGAGCTCAGGAACCGTCTGCATTCATCAACACCAAAAAGGAGATCCATCAGAAGAAGAGAGCTGAGGATTGGGGAGGGTTTCGCATGCAGAGAGAACAAGAATACCAATACTCACCTCATCATTCTCGCCGCCACTGCCATATCCATTTTCCTGCACCTCCTGGCCCTCCTCCTCTGCTACTTGGTGCGGTCAAACACAACGAGCAAGAAACCCCCTCTTATTCCTCTAACCACCACGAAACCCTTGCCGCGAGAACGAAATACCTGTCACCACCAAGAATTGATGCTGGACGACTACCGAGAGCATCAAAAAAACGTCTCAAGCGAACAACAAACGAACATCAAATATTCCATGTTTTCATGAAAGCAACCACGTAACTCAAGCACACTAGAACTCGGGAGTCGTTCCCTCGCAAAGGATAAAACGAACGGGATCGTTGGGAGTGGAAACTACCAAAAAGCTAGGGCAAAAGCGACACACTCAATGCGCTCAAATAGGCCCTCAGGACGGGTCCTCGTATTCACAATCTAGCAGCAATGATTAACAAACTAGCTAGGATCCTACTCTCAAGCACGGGAACATGTTTAATCATATAAAGCACGACAGATTGAATGGAAGGGAACCCAAACAACACTAACCAACCCACTGTTGAGTGGGGTCGTACCGAGGTGATGGAACACCACGAATTGTTGAGTGAATCCCCGACAAACGTTGCATGGCCACAAGTGAGAGGAGTGGCACAAAGGTGGCTCAAAGATGTCACTATTTCTGCCTTCGTGCGCCAACAAGAGCGGCAAGAGGGAGTGGGGTTATCGGCGTCGTGCGCTAGATCTACATGGGCCCGCATGAACTCGGCTGGCATGAACGACGAGAACAGGGAGGGGCGAAACGCCCTGACTGGCCACGTGGAAGGGACTGGCGGCTGGGGCGGGAAACGTCGCACGGGCGATGATGCAGAAGGGTGCAAATCGCCTGGGGATGCTGCGTGGTGCTAGGCGGCAGCGTTCCCGCGTGGACGGGCTCGAACGATGAGAGGAGGTGGCCGACTTGTTCGCGGGCTCGCCGCGTGGCTCCCCCTGGTGTGTTCGATGAGGCGTAACGGTGGGCACTTGGTCTTGCGGGGCGTTTTCGGAGGCTGTGGTGGCGTGTGGGCGATCTGAGCGGGAAAACCGCGAAAGGGAAACACAAGAGAGAGTGGAAACTGGCGCAGAAACGACAGAGCGGAGCGAGAGAAGAAGACGACAAAGGGAGGGGCGATTCACTCCCTAGGCACGAACAAGCGCTTGACGGCTTTCTTCATTACTTATCAATCCCTCCTCCTTTGAGAGGCTACAGTGCCTTAAATAGAAGAAAACACTAATGATGCCCTAATAAATCAAAAGACTACAATGACCCTGACTCTTGATAAATACATGAAATTCGTGTAGATAAATGCAGAAAATTTTTTAAAAAAAGATAAGCGGGCCTCATAATGGGCCACACATAAGATCCAGATGCTCCTTAAGCATGTAAACACCATCAATCATCAAATAAGCCATCGTCGAGCCACAAAGACGTTGGAATCGCCACTGACGTCCTCCTCCGTCTGTAAACGTTGGTCGGGTCGAACCAGATCCGCGCGCGGGTGTCCTCACCAATTCTTCCCGGTTGGGAAGAATTCGACCTTGTCGAGTATGGGTCTCGCCCACTCTGATATCGCTAAAGAAGGTCCGGGTCGATATGCTGTAACTCCTCGCGTGTAATCCACGTGTCCCCCGTAGGCAGCCGTCCTCTCCAGTGGACCAGATAGCGCTGATAGGCCCCATCCCTAGAAGTAACAACTTGCTCGTCCAGTATATGATCAAACTGCTCTTGCCGTGCTGGTAAGGAGGCTGGAAGTGGACACTCAGGGGTGGGGTCACTCGCAAGGGAGGTAGAAGGTTCAAACGGATCACTGGGTATCACTGCCGGGTCTCGGTAGGCCATTAAATCTGAGACATTGAATGTGTTGCTAATGCCGTAATCCGTGGGTAGATCTACCATACACACGTTCGGTCCAATCCGTTTTAACACTCTGAAGGGGTTGGCTCCTCTAGCTTGTAGTTTCTTGACGGTTCCTGAAGGAAACCGCTCAGGTTGAACCTTGATCATCATGTAATCACCCTTATGAAACTCTTGGAATCGCCGATGTGCATCTGCCATTTGCTTGTAATGCTCATTATTGATCTCGATGTGACGACAAACATCCTCATGCACTCCTAATGTGATCAGCTAAGGACTGTGCAGACTCAGACGTGCGGGACTGGATGGGTAAAGGAACGAGGTCAATGGATCCCCTAGACTTATAACTAGTAACAATCTCAAACGGACACATGCCTGTAGACTTATTGACCGAGCGATTGTATGCAAACTCAGCCTGCCATAGCACCTGATCCCAACCTCGCGTATGCTCTCCCACAAGGCACCACAGTAAGTCACCCAGACTCCGATTGACGACCTTGGTCTGTCCATTGGTCTGAGGATGATGGGCAGTGGAGAATTTAAGCTTAGTGCCCATCAAATGCTATAGGGTCTTCCAAAAATAGCTAACAAAGCAGACATCCCGATCCGAGACGGTGGTCTTGGGCAGCCTATGTAGACGAACCACACTCTCATGGAATAACTGGACCACTCGAGACGCATCTGACGTCTTCGAACAGGGGATAAAATGTGCCATTTTGGAAAACCGATCAGCGACGACCATGATAGAATTGTGCTTTCGGACTGTTCGAGGCAGGCCTAAGACAAAATTCATACTAACGTCCTGCCACGGACAATCCAGCACGGGAAGAGGGGTGTATAGACCCGTGTTCTGCTTCTTTTGCTTCGTCGTATAGCATATGCGGCACTGAGCAACGATACGAGCAACGTCGCGCTTCAGGCTCGGCCAAAAGAATCTATACTCTACGAGCTCACTGGTCTTGTTCCGGCCGAAGTGACCGGCTAGACCCCCATCATGAATTTCCTACGTCAAGAAATCATGGACCGAAGTCCGGGGAATGTATAACTTGGACCCACGAAACAGATAGCCCTCATAAAGGATGTACTCAATATGCTCTTTAGAGGGACCGAACTGAAGGGCCGAGTGGATATGACCAAAGTCGGGACAGGTAGGGTACTCGTCCCGGAGTTTCTCAAATCCTGTGACCTCCACACTGACAACTGAAAGAAGGGAAGATCGCCGGCTCAGTGTGTAAGGATTGAGGTTTCGGATCTGGTTATCGGGTCAGTTTCGGGGTCGGATCCTTTAGTTTGGCCCTGGTGGAGCTGAGACTTAGTTTCTTTTTCGCGTCGAGTTTGCGAGACACATTTCAAACGGCGTCCAGCAATGTAGACGTGTTTTAGGCTGTGCCACGTGGGCTGGCCTTGGGGCGCGAGAGTACGGTCCCGGTCTTATCGTCTGAATGACGTCTTGTATAGACGACGCCATTTAGAGTACGACCCTGGTTTGTCAGTGTACGGCCCGGTCTTGTCATCTGAATGATATCGGACTTGCACGACGCGTTTTACCCAGCTTCTGGTTGACCCCGCGAATCCTCCCTCTTTTCCCTCATTCTCTCCTTTCTCTTCTCTCTCCTCTCTTCCCTCCGATCTCCGGCGACCCCTCCCCTTCTCCTTACTTTCCTCCTTCTATTCCTCCATTCCATCTCTCCCTCCACTCCATCAACCTCCTAACTCCCACCACTATCACCACCATCTCCTCCGCGTCGTTTTTCTCTCCGGACGGCGGCCGATATCCCGATGGAGTAACGGCGTCCACAGCGGTATTGGCGGCGGCGTGTGGCGAGGCGGGTTGGCGGCTTGGAGCTAGGAGGAGTTCGAGTAACCAGTAGGTGATGATCCCCGTTGTATTTCGTTTCAAAATCATGTTTTTCCCGCTTTTGAGCATGTTTAGGGGTTTTCTTGGGGTGAAAATACTAAATGCATGTAATGAGAAATTGGATGTTTTAATGGGTATTTAGGTTCTTCTCCCTATTCTTTACGTTTTTCGTATTTTTACATGATTTGGGAGAGGAAATACCACCCCGTGGATTGGGGGATGGCGGAGGAAGAACATGTTTGTGAGGGTTAAATGGCGTTGGGGGACAGCGACGCCTTTTAGAAAGGCGGCTTCCACCCGCGACGCGATTTATCCTAGATAACAGACTCTGTCTCTGGACTGATGAGCATCCAGGAACAACGACGCCTATTTGAACGGCGACTTCCATGCACGACGCCTTTTAAGAAAAATCATCCTGAGGTCTGTCTCTGTTTCTGTCGCTATCAGGCGACTTGGGACAGCGATGCCTTTCAAAAGGCGGCTACATATGACGACGCGTTTTAAGGTCATTTCCGAGGCCCATTTTTACATGAACCAGTTTAGGAGACTTGAATGACGTCGGCTATGGGCGACGCGATTCAAGACATAATCACATTAATTCATGCTATTAACATATCTTTACACTGTTAGATAGTTTGGTTAAATACATGGTTGAAATCGTACTCGAGGATGAGAATTTTTACGTGATCAGATCGCACTGTGTTGTGTTTCGTGCGACCGTGGACCTAGAGTGACAGTTGTAGCGCTTAGGCACCCTGTGTCGGTGTGGGAGGGACACAATGCCGGTGTGAGAGTGGTGGGGTGACGCCTAGAGAGAAAGTCATCTGGTGTACCCCGGGATTAGCTAGTACCGGTGTAGGAGTGGTACCTTTGGAGTGTCACTCGTGCTGGAAGAAGCAGAAACCACTTAGAGCCAGTTGGGCCGGAGTAGCTAGCGTGCTATCCGAGGGGTTACTGTTTGGTTTCAGTGGGTCGGTGTTTCCCGCGCTCGGCCGTGTGGTTGGCGTGTTTTGCCGAGACACTGGTTGTAGGTTCCTTGGTAGAATGGTTTCAGAATTGTGCATGTTATATTTCGAATGCATGTGTTTTATATCGAAATTTAGGAATTGTGTTTACTGCTTTACTTGCTTAATTTACCTATATTTATGTTGCTGCACTTGTGGGTGCGTGAGTGGGCGGTGGGGATCGAAGAATCCCTACTGAGTCTTTTCGATGAGACTCACCCCTGCGGTTTTCAGGTGAGGGTTCTAGGCAGGCGTAGCGAGGAGAGTGCTGTCTTGGGTTGCGCGCCAGCAACCGTTGTTCCGGGGTATGCCCCGACGTAGTTGTTATTTTATTTTCTGGCCTGTACGCTTAATTTTTTTTTTCAGTTGGAGTATGTAATTATTTGCTGTGTCGAGTCGCATTGTAATAATTTTTAATTCTTGCACTTCCTTTTCAATTAAATGCGATGTGAATGTTTAGTTTAGTTTATTATTTATTTCCCAGACTTATCTAGATTTTGGTTTGACTCCAAATTAATGATTCGGTACCCATTTAGTAATCGGATCCCCGATTATAGGGTGGCGGGTTGTTACAGTTGGTATCAGAGCATTCGGTTTGGCAAATAAATGAATAACTATGTTAAATATCGTAAATCCGACAAATAATTATATTATCCCGTACAGGCACGGCGGTAGTGTAGGTTTTAAGATTCTAATTAGAACTTTTCGATTTTGTGATTGTAGGCGATTAGATGGCTCATAGGAAGATGATGCCAATTATTAGAGAGCGGGGAGATGTCCCTAGTGGATTTGAGGCCGGTAGGCCGAGTATGGAGCATTTTATGGAGGCTATGATAGACACGATGACTAGATACCAGACCCGAAACCCTAGTGAGAGTTCTAGTGCTCGGGGAGGATCTTCAGCTACACTGGAGAGATTCTTGAAGCTGAAGCCGCCTCATTTCACCGGTCGTCCCGACCCTGATGAGGCTGTTCATTGGTTGAGGGAGTTGGAGAAGACTTTTAATAATATGGATTGTGCGGCAGTTGAGAGGACTCCGTTGGCTACCTTCATGTTACAGGATGATGCCTACGACTGGTGGACCACTTTGAAGAGTTTGTCATATGCAGATAAGAGTTTAAGGGAGATTTCATAGGAGACATTTGTGAAGGAATTCAACGCACAATTTTTCCCTAAGCATGTCCAGAAGGCCAATGAGAGGGAATTTATGGAGTTGACCCAAGGAAGCATGACAATGTTTGAATACTAGATGAAGTTTGTTTCGTTTGGGAGGTTCGTACCTTTTATCTCAAGAGACGAGGAGCGTCGGACTGAGAGATTTGTGGATGGACTGAGGTCTAATATGAGGAGTTTTGTGGCATCCCACTGTTGTACAGATTTGACATCGGCGGTTAGGTGTGCCGCGGCAGTAGAGGCACAGCATGATCAGTCAGCCCGGGAAAGGAGACTGACTACTCAGGGGCCAGTTCGTGGCAGGAGAAAGGCAGCAACAACAGCTCCTTCGTCCGGATTAAGATCGTCTTCACTCGGCTCCAGATTCAGGAGGTTCTTTCGAGTCAGTGGCAGTAGCAACGGCAACAGCGGTAGCAGCAGACCCAGCAGAGTCAGTTGGTGTCCAGTGCTCAGCAGGAGGCAGCTCAGAGGCTTCTGGCAGCTTGTCGACATTGCGGTGGTACTTACGGTGGGACTCAGTGTCCTGCATTTTCTGGGAGGTGCTACACTTGTGGCCAGCAGGGCCATTTGGCGAGGTATTGCCCGTAGGGGCATGGTCAGGGGTAGAGACCAGGTGATCAGAAGAAGCCGAGGACCTAGGGGAGAGTTCTAGCTATCACCAGGAAGGAGGCTCGTACATCCAACTTGGTGAAAGGTACACTTTCTGTCCTTGGGAACTCCGCGCATGTGTTAATTGATTCGGGTGCTTCGCATTCTTTTATTTCTGAGCAGTTCGTAGATATTCTTTCTGCACCCGTTGATGAGATGTCTGATGGACTGATAGTAGAGGTTCCTTCTGGGGATTTCATGTTGTCTTATAACTGTTTGAGTGAAGTTCCCTTGACCATTGAGGGCCATGAGTTACCTGCCCAGTTAATTGTGCTTGCCATTCGCGACTTTGATGTCATCTTGGGCATGGACTGGTTGGAGTCTTTTTATGCCGAGGTGGACTGCCACAGGAAGATGATGTTTTTCTCTATTCCGGACATCCCGACCTTCTACTTCCAAGGTATTAGGCTCTCTTCTCGAGGTATTCTTATTTCTGCCTTTAAGGCCCAGAGGTTGTTTGTTGGTGGTTGTGAGGCCTTCCTTGCCTCTGTTGTTTTAGCTGATGTTAGTAGTCCCAGTCTTTGGGAGGTGCCTGTAGTTTGTGACTTTGCAGATATGTTTCCTGAGGAGTTGTCTGGCCTCCCTCCTCAGTGAGAGGTCGAGTTCACTATTGAGCTTACATCAGGTACGACGCCCTTGTCTAAGGCTCCGTATCGGATGACTCCAGCTGAACTCGTTGAGTTGAAGGCGCAGTTGCAAGAATTATTGGATAAGGATTTTATTCATCCCAGTACTTCTCCGTGGGGTGCTCCAGTTCTATTTGTCAGGAAGAAGGATGGTTCTCTGAGGTTGTGTATTGATTATAGACAGTTGAACCAGGTGACGATAAAGAACAAGTACCCACTTCTGAGGATCGATGATCTAATGGGTCAGTTGCAGTCTGCGAAGGTGTTTTCAAAGATTGACTTGAAATCATGATATTATCAGATGAGGATCTGTTAGGTTGATGTTAGTTTGACGGCCTTTAGGACTCAGTATGAACATTATGAGTTTTTGGTTATGCCTTTTGGCTTGACCAATGTTCCGGCGACTTTTATGGATTTGATGAACCGGGTCTTCAGGGCCTACCTGGATCAGTTTGTGGTGGTATTCGTAAATGATATTTTAGTATACTCTTCTTCTGAGGAAGAACATGTCGCACATCTTCAGGTGGTATTGCAGGTCCTGAGAGAGCACCAACTCTATGCCAAGTTTAGCAAGTGTGAATTCTAGTTAGATAAGGTGCACTTCCTGGGGCATGTCATTTCTGGAGATGGCATTGCCGTGGATTCAACCAATATTGAGGCAGTAATGGACTGGAGCAGACCAACAACAGTAACTGAGATCATGAGCTTCTTGGGGTTAGCAGGATATTACAGACGGTTTGTTCAGGGTTTTTCTTCGATAGCGACCCCCTTGTCGAGGTTGACTCGTAAGGGAGTTCGTTTTGTGTGGACCGAGGAGTGTGAGCGGAGTTTCATTGAGTTGAAGACTCGCCTCACTTCGGCTCCGGTACTGGTACTCCCATCAGATTCCGGTGGATTTGTGGTTTATTCAGATGCATTACGTCGAGGTTTAGATGCGGTTCTGATGCAACATAGTAAGGTTGTGGCCTATGCTTCTAGGCAGCTGAAGAAGTATGAGGAGAACTATCCCACTCATGACTTAGAGTTGGCAGCTGTGGTATTTGCACTGAAGATCTGGAGGCACTATTTGTATGGAGAGAAATTTCAGTTTTTTACCGATCACAAGAGCTTGAAGTATGTATTCACGCAGAAGGATATGAATTTGAGGCAACGCAGGTGGATGGAATTTATCAAAGATTATAATCTCGACCTTTCTTATCATCCGGGCAAGACGAATGTGATGGCAGACGTTTTGAGTCGGAAGACGGTCGTGTCATATCTTATGGTTCGAGAATGGAGGTTATTTGAGCAGGTTGTGGAATCTTCTTTTAGGGTTCCGCGAGAGGCTGATAGAGCCGTGTTAGTTAGCTTAACTGTGAAGCCAGCAGTGTACCATGCCGTAATCGAGGCTCAAAGGGCAGATGCAGAGTTACCGCATGTTCTCTAGACACCAGAAGTGGAGTTGTGGGACGATGATACAGTCAGATTTAGAGGCAGACTTTATGTTCCAGCCGAGGAGGACGTGCGCAGGAGTGTTCTGGATGAAGCGCACCGTTCTAGATATGCAGTGCATCTCGGAACGACTAAGATGTATCATTGTTTGAGGAGGCACTTTTGGTGGCCTGGTATGAAGAAGGATGTGGCTGATTATGTAACTAGGTGCATGACTTGTCAGCGGGTTAAGGCAGAACACCAGAGACCAGGAGGTTTGTTGCAGCCTTTGCTAATTTCGGAATGGAAATGGGAACACGTGACTATGGACTTTGTGATGGGATTATCCGTGTCCCCTGGCAGAAGAGACGCGATCTGGGTCATTATTGATCGATTGACCAAGTCGGCACACTTCCTGGCTATTAGGAAGGACTGGTCAGTCGGTAAGTTGGCTAAGCTAGTTGTGGATCGGATCATCTCTCTGTACGGGGTGCCCTTATCCATCGTGTCAGACCGGGATCCGAGATTTACTTCTAGGTTCTGGAAGAGTTTTCAGAAGGCCTTGGGTACGCAGTTAGCCTTCAGCTCGGCCTATTATCCCGAGACTGATGGGCAATCGGAGAGGACCATTCAGACTCTGGAGGATATGCTCAAGGCATGTTGCCTAGACTGGGGAGGTTCTTGGGAGCAGCACTTGTCTACAGTGGAGTTTGCTTACAACAGTTATCATTCTAGTATCGGCATGACGCCTTATGATGCATTGTACGGGCGGCCGTGTCGATCCCCTGTGAATTGGTCTGAGATTGGCGAGAGGCAGATAGCAGGACCAGAGTTGGTACAACAGTATGCTGAGGTTGCCAGAGTGGTGCAGTAGAGGTTGATTACAGTTCAGAGCAGACAGAAGAGTTATGCAGACATCCGTAGGAGACCGCTTGAGTTTGAGGTTGGGGACTACGTGTTTCTCCAAGTCTCACCCTCTAAGGGTGTGATGAGATTCGGGAAGTGAGGTAAGCTGAGTCCTCGATATGTTGGGCCTTTTCCCATTCTTGCTCGAATTGGGGAAACGGCGTATCAGCTAGCCTTGCCGCCCAGTCTTACAGGGGTGCACGATGTGTTTCATGTTTCTTTGCTGAGGAAATATGTTCAGAATTCATCTCATGTTTTAGACTTTTCAGAGTTGGAAGTCGCTGAAGACTTGTCCTTTACAGAGTTTCCAATACGTATTGAGGATCGCAGGGAATAGGTCTTTCGGAACAAGGTTGTGCCTCTGGTTAAGGTAATTTGGCAGCATCGCTCTGGAGGCGAGGCTATCTGGGAGCGAGAGGATGAAATGCGGGAGCAATTTCCTTACCTTTTCTCGTAAGTTCTCTTGTGAGCTTGCACCATTATTTTCAATCTCGTTATTTTGTAGCAGGCAATTTTGGGGACGAAATTCTTTTATGGGGGGGGAGGGGGGAGAATGTAAAGATTGAGGTTTCGGATCCGGTTATCGGGTCAGTTTTGGGGTCGGATCCCTTAGTTTGAGCTCTGGTGGGGCTGAGACTTAGTTTCAAGCTCGACGCGTTTCAAACGGCGTTCAACAATGTGGACGTATTTTAGGCTGTGCCACGTGGGCGCCACGTGGATTGGCCTTAGGGTGCGAGAGTACGGTCCCGGTCTTATCGTCTGAATGTCGTCTTGTATAGACGACGCCATTTAGAGTACGATCTGGTTTGTCAGTGTACGGCCCGGTCTTGTCATCTGAATGACGTCGGACTTGCACGACGCGTTTTACTCAGCTTCTGGTTGACCCCACGAATCCTCCCTCCTTTCCCTCATTCTCTCCTTTCTCTTCTCTCTCCTCTCTTCCCTCCGATCTCCGGCGACCCCTCCCCCTCTCCTTACTTTCCTCCCTCCATTCCTCCATTCCATCTCTTCCTCCACTCCATCAACCTCCTAACTCCTACCACTACCACCACCATCTCCTCCGCGGCGTTTTTCTCTCCGGACGGCGGTCGACGTCCCGGTGGAGTAATGGCGTTCATGGCGGTACCGGCGGCGGCGTGTGGCGAGACGGGTTGGCAGCTTGGAGCTAGGAGGAGTTCGAATAACCGGTAGGGTAACGATCCCCGTTGTATTTCGTTTCAAAATTATATTTTTCCCGCTTTTGAGCATGTTTAGGGGTTTTCTTGGAGTAAAAATACTAAATACATGTAATGAGAAATTGAGTGTTTTAATGGGTATTTAGGTTCTTCTCCTCATTCTCCATGTTTTTTGTATTTTTATACGATTTGGGGGAGGAAATACTACTCCGTGGATTGGGATATGGCGGAGGAAGAACTTGTCTGTGAGGGTTAAATGGCGTCGGGGGACAGCGACGCCTTTTAGAAAGGTGGCTTCCACCCGTGACGCGATTTAGCCCAGATGACGGACTCTGTCTCTAGACTGATGAGCGTCCAGGGACAGCGACGCCTATTTGAACGGCGACTTCCATACACGACGCCTTTTAATAAAAATCACCCCGAGGTCTGTCTCTGTTTCTGTCGCTATCAGGCGACTAGGGACAGCGATGCCTTTCAAAAGGCGGCTACATATGACGACGCGTTTTAAGGCCATTTCCGAGGCCCATTTTTACATGAACCAGTTTAGGAGACTTGAATGACGTCGGCTATGGGCGACGCGATTCAAGACATAATCACATTAATTCATGCTATTAACATATCTTTACACTGTTAGATAGTTTGGTTAAATACATGCTTGAAATCGTACTCGAGGATGAGAATTTTTACGTGATCAGATTGCACTGTGTTGTGTTTCGTGCGACCGTGGACCTAGAGTGACAGTTGTAGCGCTTAGGCACCCTGTGTCGGTGTGGGAGGGACACAACGCCGGTGTGAGAGTGGTGGGGTGACGCCTAGAGAGAAGGTCATCTGGTGTACCCCGGGATTAGCTAGTACCGGTGTAGGAGTGGTACCTTTGGAGTGTCACTCGTGCTGGAAGAAGCAGAAACCACTTAGAGCCAGTTGGGCCGGAGTAGCTAGCGTGCTATCCGAGGGGTTACTGTTTGATTTCAGCGGGTCGGTGTTTCCCGCGCTCGGCCGTGTGGTTGGCGTGTTTTGCCGAGACACTGGTTGTAGGCTCCTTGGTAGAATGGTTTCATAATTGTGCATGTTATATTTCGAATGCATGTGTTTTATATCGAAATTTAGGAATTATGTTTACTGTTTTACTTGCTTAATTTACCTATATTTATGTTGCTGCACTTGTGGGTGCGTGAGTGGGCGGTGGGGATCGAAGGATCCCTACTGAGTCTTTTCGATGAGACTCACCCCTGCGGTTTTCAGGTGAGGGTTCTAGGCAGGCGTAGCGAGGAGAGTGCTGTCTTGAGTTGCGCGCCAGCAGTCGTTGTTCCGGGGTATGCCCCGACGTAGTTGTTATTTTATTTTCTGGCCTGTACGCTTAAATTTTTTTTTTCAGTTGGAGTATGTAATTATTTGCTGTGTCGAGTCGCATTGTAATAATTTTTAATTCTTGCACTTCCTTTTCAATTAAATGCGATGTGAATGTTTAGTTTAGTTTATTATTTATTTCCCAGACTTATCTAGATTTTGGTTTGACTCCAAATTAATGATTCGGTACCCATTTAGTAATCGGATCCCCGATTATAGGGTGGCTGGTCGTTACATAGTGCGTTAGCCACGCAGTTCTCCACACCCGCCTTGTGCTTCAGGACAAATGTATAAGCTTGAAGAAACTCGACCCATCGACTGTGTCTCGGGTTCAGATTCTTCTGGGCATGAAGAAACCGAATTGTCTCATGATCGGAGTATAGCACGAACTTCTGCGGTAGTAGATAATGTCTCCAATATCTCAATGCCTGCACTACCGCATAAAACTCCTTATCATAAGTGGAGTATTTCAGCTTAGCGTCATTCAGTTTCTCACTGAAGTATGCAATGGGATGGCCCTCCTGGCTCAAAGCAACATTTTTCGTCCAAAGAAAGGCTCCTTTCCGAATGCAGTCAGTGATCGGAGCCGTAATGGAGCTGAATCCACAGATAAATCGGCGGTAGAATGTCGCTAAGCCATGAAAGCTCCGCACATTATGGATAGATTGCAACTCAGGCCATTTTACCACCGCTCTGACTTTCTCGGGATCAGCGGATACGCCCTCAGATGAAATGATGAACCATAAGAAGCCCACTCGATCTGTCATAAAAGCGTACTTCTTAAGATTCCTATACAGGCTCTCGCGAGTCGCGACGAAGAATTAGGCACACCTGCCGAAGGTGCTCCAAGTGGTCCGCCCTAGAACGGCTATAGATGAGGATGACGTCAAAGTACATGACAAAAAATGTACCAATGAAGGGTCGTAGTACCTGAGTCATAAGCCGTATGAAGGTACTAGGGGCGTTGGACAGGCCGAAGGGCATGACCAACCACTCATAAAGCCCATCTTTCGTCTTGAAAGCCTTCTTCCACTCATCCCCAGGTCTGATCCGAACCTAGTGATAACCACTTTTCAGATCGATATTTGAAAACACAGTGGCTCCTGTCATCATATCAAGCATATCATCAAGGCGGGGAATGGGAAAACGATATCTCACCGTGATGCGGTTGATCGCGCGGTTATCCACACACATCTTCCAAGTGCCATTTTTCTTTGGAGCTAGGAGTGCGGGGACGGCGCAGGGGCTCATGCTCTTGCGAATGGAGTCCCTTGTCAGGAGTTCCTCAACCTGCCTCTGGAGCTCAGAATGCTCCGTGGGATTCATGCGATAGTGCGGCAGGTTGGGTAAAGTGGATTTCGAAATCATGTCGATAGCGTGCTGGATATCACGCATAGGTGGTAAACCTTCCGGAAGATCCTCAGGAAAGATATCATAAAACTCCTGAAGAAGAGAGGTGACCTCGGTGGGGTGCTCACTCGGGGTCTCGACAGTAACCTCCCTAACTGCTAAAAGAAACACAGGATCACTCTCAACCAAATCATACTCAAGCTCCCTGGCAGAAATAAGGTGTAAGGCTACAGTAGAAGGTGTGCCAAGGAGGGAAGGCTCGCGAGTGCTGGTGATGCCCGATCGGGTCGGACGGCAACTGGAACACGTACTCGCTAAAGCCGTGCTGAGAGTGGTAGACGGACTAACAGGCGTGGTGCTAGAAGGGGCCGTAGCACTAGAAGGAGGGGTACTCGGGGATGTCAAGAACTCTCCTGAGAAGTCCCTTGCTGAGAGGACGTCCTAGGTCGGGAGGATTGTAAAGTGATGAGCAGGTCGCCGTATTGAAATATGGAAGTGTTGGATCGGCCCTGGAGGGTCGCGTCCATATCATACAGCCAAGGCCTGCCAAGAATGAGGCTCCCGACCTCCATAGGTAGGACGTCACACCAAATCTTATCCTCATACGGTGGGAAGTGAATGGGAACGAGACACCTCATCTGGATCGGAATGGAAGTATAATCCACCCAGGATACACGATAGGGACGAGGGTGGTCAACGGCAGTCAGCCCAAGGCGCGCGACGGCATTAGTGGAGATTGCATTAATACAACTTCCATTGTCAATAATCACTTTGCACACATTGCCATTAACACGATAGTAGGTGTGAAAGATGGTGGTGTGGTGCCAATCATCACACACCTTTGGTTGGATCAAGATGCATCTAACTACGCCAATCCTACCCTCCTTAGGAAGGTTATCACTACCACCATCCCACAGAAACTAAGTCTGGATGCAACCCACAAACTCTCCCTCAGAGTGAAAATCATCCGCCATCTCATCATCAGCCGCATAACTCACTGTCTGCAACTCGGGCTGGGACTCCTCTGGATCTACATCTCCCATAATCATGGTCCTAGACGGACACTGAGACTGGTAGTGCCCAAATCCCTGACACTTGAAGCACCGACTACGGGATCCGCCCTCCTGGGAAGACTCCTATAGCTGGGGCCTTCCCTTTATCTTCCCGTCTGGGTGGCAGGACTCCCAAGGGTGGACGGCGGGGGGAGCCGGTAAGGCGGGCACTGGGTCCTTCTGAGAAAAACGAGGGCGAGAAGGAGGGTCCTGACGATTGGGGTCAGCAGTCCTGAAGGCTAGAACTCTCTGGGGCATTCCCGAAGCGGCGCGCTGATCAAAAGGTCGCTGATAGGGCAGTCTAGCATGCGGGGGTGACTCTACCTCAAGCTCAAACTGCTCCATCTCTCTTACGACCTGATAGGCGTGCTCAATGGTCGTCACATGCTGACGGAACAGTTCTTGCTGATACACACGACGTAGACCCTTCCGAAAGCGGGAAAGAGTCAACGCGCTCTCCTCTCGAGCCCCACATCTTATCAGGTACTCGTCAAACTCGGCAATGTACTCAGAAACAGTGCGAGTACCCTGAGATATGCTCTGCCACCTATCAATGAGGCGGTGGCGGTAGGTCGGGGGAAGGTACTTCTCACGGAGCTTGACCTTCATGTCTTTCCACGACTCAGTGGGTTCATGTCGACGCTGCTCAAGTAGGTCCTCGACATTCGACCAATAGGTTTGAGCCTGGCCTGTCAACTTCATCATGGTGAATCGAGCTCGCTGGGCGTCAGTCATACCCATCTAATCGAAGTAGCGGTTCATGCCGGCCTCTCAATCAAGATAAACCTTCTGATCCAAGGACCCGTCAAAGGTGGGAGCATCCGCACGAGCGGCCCGACGATCATCCAGGTCCCTCGGGACGTGATGGGGCCTCTGCTCTTCCTCAAAATCATCCCGATCGTCCGGATCATCCCGATCCTTCGGACGTCTATAGCGTCTAGGCGCCTCTCCAAACTCGGACTGATCCTCACGGGCGTACCGATCACTTCGATCATAACGCTCAACTCGGTCAGCTCAATCACAGTGGTCGTGCCGATCCTCTCGATCGTGTCGATCGAATCGAACGTCCTGACCGCGCCGCTTTAACCGATCATCGCGCTCACGAAGATCCCAATCATCATAACGATCAAGCCTATCCATCGGATGCCTCACGCGTCTTTGATCGGCACCATCAACCCTGTCGCGCGGCCTATCATGCCTCATAGGCCTACGCGCCACAACCTGCTCAAGCAACTCATCACGTGGATCGTAATCCACCCCGTCATCAGCAAGACGTCGCTCATCGACCGGATTAGCTCTCGGAGGAGCCTCATCATGAGGGACATGGACGACTGGGACAGGATGTCCGGGGTGGCGTGGGGCCAGGGCATAAGCAAAAACCCCTAGAGCACCCCTGAGGCCTGCCAGGTCCTGAATCGTATACTCGGAATCATCGGCCCAGTTCTCTCCACAACGGATCGAACCTCCCATACTCCCAAGGCGCTAGTCCCAAACATCCATACGGTGTGCGAGCTGGCTAACCAACTCGGCTATATCAGAGACATCCGGAGACCCCGCCTACGAACCTGACACAGGTGCAGACATGTGGAAAACCGTACTGCTACGAGTGGGCATGTAAGAGAAGCAGAGTGGTAACGTGTATCAACTAACACCTAGATGACTAGCATGCATGACGTAGACCAACCAATGCAAAATGCGGAACTAAGTGGATGAAGACACGCTAACACTAAAATGATCAATAAAATAAATAAAATATGCAATAAATATGTCATAGACAAAACCTATGCTCTGATACCAAACTGATGCGGGACGACTACCGAATTGACTCCGAACACGTGTAACGAACCGAGATCGTCAAAAAAACGCCTCAAGCGAACAGCAAACGAACATCAAATATTCCATGTTTTCATGAAAGCAACCACGTAACTCAAGCACACTAAAACTCGGGAGTCGTTCCCTCGCAAAGGATAAAATGAACGGGATCGTCGGGAGTGGAAACTACCGAAAAGCTAGGGCAAAAGCGACACACTCAATGCACTCAAATAGGCCCTCAGGACGGGTCCTCGTACTCACAATCCAGCAGCAATGATTAACAAACTAACTAGGATCCTACTCTCAAGCACGGGAACATGTTTAACCATATAAAGCACGACAGATTGAATGGAAGGGAACCCAAACAACACTAACCAACCCACTGTCGAGTGGGGTCGTACCGAGGTGATGGAAAACCACGAATCGTTGAGTGAAGCCCCGACAAACGTTGTACGGCCACAAGTGAGAGGAGTGGCACAAAGGTGGCTCAAAGATGTCACTGTTCCTACCTTCGTATGCCAACAGGAGCGGCAAGAGGGAGCGGGGCTATCGGCGTCGTGCGCTAGATTTGCATGGGCCCGCGTGAACTCGGCCGGCATGAATGACGAGAACAGGGAGGGGCGAAACGCCCTGACTGGCCGCGTGGAAGGGGCTGGCGGCTGGGGCGGGAAACGTCGCACGGGCGACGATGCAGAAGGGCGCGAATCGCCTGAGGATGCCCCGTGGCGCTAGGCGGCAGCGTTCCCGCGTGGACGGGCTCGAATGACGAGAGGAGGTGGCCGGCGTGTTCACGGGCTCGCCGCGTGGCTGCCCCTGGCGTGTTCGACGAGGCGTAACGGCGGGCACTTGGTCATGCGGGGCGTTTTCGAAGGTTGTGGTGGCGTATGAGCGATCCGAGCGGGAAAACTGCGAAGGGAAACACAAGAGAGAGTGGAAATTGGCACGGAAACGATAGAGTGGAGCGAGAGAAGAAGAAGACAAAGGGAGGGGCAACTCACACCCTAGGCACAAACACGCGCTTGACGGCTGCAGATTCTTTCTTCATTACTTATCAATCCCTCCTCCTTTGAGAGGCTACAATGCCTTAAATAGAAGAAAACACTAATGATGCCCTAATAAATCAAAAGACTACAATGACCCTGACTCTTGATAAATACATGAAATTCGTGTAGATAAATGCAGAAAAATTAAAAAAGACAGATAAGCAGGCCTCATAACGGGCCGTACATAAGATCCAGATGCTCCTCAAGCATGTAAACACCATCAATCATCAAATAAGTCATCGTCGAGCCACAAAGACGTCGGAATCGCCGCTGACGTCCTCCTCCGTCTGTAAACGTGGGTCGGGTCGAACTGGATCCGCGCGCGGGTGTCTTCGCCAAGAATCCCTCGCCGTGAGTCCCACCCTCCCAGCCCTCCTCCTCCTCCTCTGCTACTTGGTGCAGACGAACGCAGCGAGCAAAAAACATCCTCCTCCTCCTCCGACCAACACGAAACCCTCGCCTCTGCGGCCTCCTTCCCTCCTGCTTCTTTGTGTCTTATCTTTCCTCTCAACTCACCTCGATCACACCGAGTACAGATGAACTCGAGGGTAAATAGGTCATTTCCAGGCTATGTTAAGCTTAACCATAGTTATGTTTGCCCCTACCCAATGTCTCCATTAAGAACTGAGCGGCGTGCCCATATCTTAGAACGGCAGAGATTGTAGGATATATTTAGAAATTCCAAGAAGGCAGGGACATATCTGGAATTTTGCAAGATCGTAGTGACATATGTGGAAAAATCCCTATAAAGTATTGTTTGAATAGGATGAAAATTGCTTGAGAGACAGTATACTATGACGAATGTGCTCTCACATCTTCTATATCTTGTGCAAAACTGAATGTATATTGGTCTTTTATCAGGAACCATTTGTTATATTCTGTTTGGCATGAATGTTTTAATTAAGTGTTGCTTCTCTGGAAACTAATGATCACAATTTCCTTTTGCCAGCCAGGAGAAAGCTTGGAGGAGGCAGTGAGAAGGGAAACATGGGAAGAAACTGGAATTGAAGTGGAAGAAGTTACCTATCACAGTTCTCAGCCTTGGCCTGGTATTTCTCATCTTCATGAATTCCATGTGGCCATCTGTCCTGGTTTTGCTTTTATGTTATGGCCCATTTTTGAGAGACTGGTCATAAATTAATATAGGGGAAAATCGGGTCCTAAACTAGGTGTGCAGTTTATTTTGTTGTGCATATTTCAAACTGTTGTGCATTTATTTGTTGGATGTTTCACTCTTTTTTTAATTTTTTTAAGTTGCATCTGCATATCAAATATTATTGAATTATTACATTAAAGTAGAACAGTTGCTCTGTAAATTAGTAGATAGAGTGGAGACATAACAAGAATGTAGCATTGATAGAGTTCTAAATAGAGGAGAAATAGAGTGGCAGTTCTTCAGATGAGCTTGAACTTGGAAGGGCAAAAAATGCCGCCATGGTTGATGGGATTGCGGGAGAGGAGAGGGGTATTGTTAGGGAAGGTGAATGGCATGTTATTGGTTGCTAATTAATAATAGATCTTATAATGGTACAAGTAGTAATCTTTCCTGCTCAATTAGATAAACTGAGCTGGGTCCGACATGATTTTCAGCCTTAATCATGTAGTCCGATCTCTGACCCCAATTTCATGATTGAGTTTGTGCAAGATAAATTTAGACAAGCCCTAATGCAAAGTCCATCTTGGCCGTCTCTATCTTCTTTTCATTCATTTAACTAGTTATAGAGTGAGATAGAAGATTTATCCTCTTTATTAAGATGAAGGATATTGTCAAAACATTTGATTCCCAATCAGTCTGCAAGTCATTTGAGTCGACTCTTATTTTTCCTTGTGATTACTACCATTCTTTGTCATTTCTCCAAAATAAAAATAATTTGCATTGGTTCTTATTTTCCTTGTGGTAACAATCATTTTTTCTGTTTTATCTAAAATAGTTGCTGGAAAATGATCGGTCTCCTTGTCTCTTACATTATCTATCTCTTTTCTGTTGCTAATTGATCTTCCTTTCTTTTGACCATAGTTTCTCCTTGGAAAATTTTCAGTTGGACCAAATAGTATGCCATGCCAGTTGATGGTGGGGTTCTTTGCATATGCCAAGTCACTGGACATACAAGTTGACAAGGAAGAGTTGGAAGGTAAATATACTCACCATGCCTGCTGGCGAGAATAAGAAGTTGTGAAATATTATCTTGAGCGTGTTAATCCATCCTACAGAATGCTTTTAGTTTTGCATTGAACAACACTCAACCACCCCGCCCCCCTCGGTGTTTTATCTATGATAGAGTGAGAAAGTGTTGCAGGCCGTCTTGTGTGAAATATTATCTCGAGTGTGATAATCCTTCCTACATCAGAATGCTTTTAGTTTTACATTGAACAACCTCCCTCTTTGTTTTATGTCAGAGAGTGAGAAAGTGGTGCAGGCCTGTGAGACTCCCATTTTTTCGATTTTGAAAAATCCTTTGATTTTAAAAGAAATCTTTGTCGGATTTGAAAATCTTTAGGAAAATCTTAATTTGAAAATAGAGTTTTAAGTTTTGAAAACATGTTCTCTTTTCTTTTAGGCAGACTTTTATGATTAATCTTTAAAGTCTAAATGATTTCTGGATCGACTGTGGATCCGTGTTCTTGACCTCTCCCTACTGACTTCGGTCAGTGTTAATTACACCAATCAAAGATTGACAACATTTGATTTACTATCCAGATAAGACTTGAAATAAACAGAAAACAAGCAGGAGTTGAATATAGCATACAAGTCATTTTTTTTACTTCCTTTTTAGTAAAGAAGAGTCCATGAGTATCTTTTAAAGGATATTTAAAGGATCTTGAAGTTCTCACAAAAGGTTGAGTATTTTTGAGGAAGATTCTTGGAAATTATTTTTTAAGTATCTTTTAAAAGGAAGAAGGATTATTTGAGCAGCATGTCCTTTCATTTGAAATCTTTTGAAAAGACATAGACTACTTAAAGGATATCCTTAATTGATGAGGCATGAAGGCCGCCACATAATTAGGAATATTCTTTAATGATCCTTCAACCAATATGAAGGAACCACAAAATTATTTTAGGTCATTTAACCAGTATAAATGAATCAGAATTTAATGATTAATCCATCAGTATGAAACAACTACTTTAATTAATGGTTACCATATCGATATAAAATGAATAAAGATTTATTCTTATTGGTCTATCTATTAATAGGATAATCACGACTTCGTAGCCTAACCCCCAGTTAGGACAGAACTATAAAATGTACTGATTATACCTATTGATAAGGATGGATCAATAATTATAACTTTTAACTTTTAGTCACTCTACCAATAAGAGTGAACCATTGATCAAGTGGTCAATCCACCAATAAGATAGAACCACTAAGTTTAGGCCATTCAACCAGTATGAATGAACCTGATTTTTTTGTTGTTATTTGAAAAGAAGGAACTTAGTAGGGCTGTCAACGGAAACTTGATTATCCGACTTCCCGATCTGTTACCGAAAAAAAATATCCGTTTTTGATAAAAAAAATATCCGTTCGATAGTTTTCGGAATCGGAATCGGATATTCCGATAAGCTATCGGAATCGGAAACGAAAATACCTGTTTTCGTATCCGTTATCCGATTTCTGATTCCAATATTTATTAAATTTATTATTAAGAATAATATTAACCTTAAGATCTTTCTAATCGGACGGTTGGGGAGAAAAGTGAAACCCTAACCAGCCAACCCTTTCCTACGACTACGCAGCCCCCAAGGGCCCCAACCCCCAACGTATCCCCATATGATCTGGCCATCTCCCCCATCTGCTTCCTCCCCTCCACCAGAGCATCATTCCCTTCCACTTCGCACGGGGCAAATCCTTAGCTTCTGGCGTTCTGATTCCGGGAAATCTGCGGATGGATCTAATATGGGAAGGTAGGGGAGGATTTGTGTGAGGTTTTTCAGATCTGGGGGTGGGTTGCTTGTGGATCTGGGAAGAGCTTGGGGGGGGGGGGGGAGGAGGGGGTGTTTGGACGATTTCAAGCCGGTGCTGGGGAGGTTGGAGGTGGATCTATGGACGGTGATCGAGACCCCCGTCTCCGTGGCGGCTAGGGACCATGGAAGGGAGCTCAGGGCGAGGAGGGATGGCATCGTGGAGCTGCTCTACGCGACGCCGGGCGCTTCCTGATGCCAAAACTGCGATGGGGAGGGCGGCCTGGCGGGGACCTCTGCGGCAAAGGCCGGTGAAAGGGACAGACTCTAGTCCAGGTGCACGGAAGAGGAGACGGAGAGCTCGTGAAGGAAGAGAGGAATCGGGGTCCTTCTCCACCGATGGCGCAGTCGCCCGACGCGGAAGAAGGAGAGGAAGAGGACGATCGGATCGGAGGGGTTACAGCCGTCTGGTTTTCGGTAATTATCGGAAATAATATCCGATTCCGATATCAGAATCGGAAACGGAAAATAGACTTTCCGATTTTATCGAAAACGGAAACGGAAAGTGTACTTTCCGATCTTATCGGAATCGGAAAACGGAAACACTTGTTTCCGTATCCGTATCCTACCTGTTTACAACCCTAGACCTTAGTTAACCAATCAGTATGGAAGGGCTAAGTTGATTTAATTGGTTGAGTAACAAATTTGTTAACTTGATTTATTAGTTGGTTAATTAAGAATTTTAACTTGATTAGTTAAATTAATTGATTAATTTGATTTAATTGATTGATTGGTTAATTAATTAACTTAATTGATTTAATTATTTGATTGATTTTAACATTTTAACTTAATTAGTTGAATTAATTGATTATTTTAACAAGTTTTGTTAATTTGATTAATTGAATAATTAATTAACAGGCTTTTGTTAACTTAATTTAATTGATTGTGTAACAATTTAACAAGTTTTGGTTGAATTACTTGATTGATTAACAAATTTTGTTAACTTAATTGATTGAATAAATAACAATTTAACTTAATTGATTTTAATCTTGTTAATTTAGTTGATTAAATGATTAATTAACATATTTTGTTAACTTAATTGATTGGTTAAGTACCAATTTAACTTAATTGGTTGAAATATTGTTGATTTAGTTGACTAAATGATTAATTAACATATTTTTGTTAACTTAATTGATGATTAAGTAACAATTTAACTTAATTAGTTGATTAACAACTTAATTTGACTAGTTGATTAGTTAGTTAACAAAGTTGTTACATTAGTCGATTGACTAATAACTTAACAAATTAACTTAATTAGTTAAATTGACTAATTGATTAACAAATTTTGTTGATTTAGTTGATTGATTGCTTAATGAATTAACTTAATTGGTTAAATTAATTATTTAATTAATAAAATTTGTTGATTTGATTAGTTGGATTAATTAGTAGATTAAGTTTGTTACCTTAGTTAGTTAAATTATTTGTTTGGTTGAATTAATTAACTTAATTGGTTAATTTAATTGATTAGTTAACATATTTGTTAACTTAATTAATTGAATTAATTTGATTGACTGATTAGCAGATTTTTGATCTACCAAATATTATGGACTAACCATGTTTATTATTTAATTTCTTTTGACTTCTTTTTATTTTTAGATTAATATGGTCAACCAACCAATATGGAAGAACCATTATATATTTTTAACTTATTATTTTTTGTTTTATCATTTTTTAATTTATTTTATTGAATGGCCTATCAACCAATATGGTAAAATTATTATTTTATTATTTTATTTTCTGTTTTATATTTAATTTTTAGATGGCCAACCAACTAATATGGGAGGACCATTTTTTAATTTTTGATTTTATTTTTTGTTTTATTTTCTTTTATCTTATTATCCTTCTTTATTTTCTTTTGTTTTTGTTTTATTTAGGAATCATTAACTTTATCATCTTTTTTTCTGTTTCATTCTGATTTTATTTTCTTTTTTATTTTATTTTATTTAATAATCATTAATTTTATTATCTTTTCTTTTTATTTTCTGTTTTATCTAATAATTATTAGTTTTATTATCTTTTTATTTTCTGTTTTTTTTGTTTTATTTAATGGCCGACCAACCGATATGATAGAACCATAATTTAAACTTTATCCTTTATGTTTTTTTTTAATATGGAATTACTAATTTTTATTATCTTTTTATCTTATATTTTTATTTTATGTAAGAATCATGTTTTACCATTTTTATGTTTTCTGTTTCTTATTTTATTTAAAATTATTAATTTTTTTATCTTTTCATTTTCTGTTTTTTTTATTCTTATTTTTAATTTCATGGCCAAACAAACCAATATGGTTGAACCACTATTTAAACTTTATTTATTTTCATTATTTTTTGATTTTTTAATTTTATGGCCGACCAACCGATATGATAGAATCACTATTTAAACTTTATTTATTTTTATTATCTTCTGATTTTTAATTTTATGGCCGACCAACCGATATGGTAGAACCATTTTTTTAAACTTTGTTTATTTTTATTATCTTTTGATTTTTAATTTTATGGCCAACCAACCGATATGGTAGAACCATTTATTCTAATTTTTTGATTTTTAGTTTAATGGCCGACCAACCGATATGGTAGAATCAAAATTTTAATTTTTTGATTTTTTATTTGATGGCCGGTCAACCGATATGACAGAACCATCTTTTATTTAATTTTCTGATTTTTTTATTTGATGGCCGACCAACCAATATGGCAGAACCATCTAAAAATAAAAATTCACATGTCGAGATTGATCTATATAAAAAAATATGAAGTTTATTTCTCCAAAATAAAAGTACAAGCCTAAGGAAACTAGGCTTTCTTGCTTGTGCAGGTTGGGGCTTGGAGGATGCCGCGGGCTGGAGCTTGGAGCAGGAACCAAGGGGCAGCCTTGGGGGATCTTGGACGCTGGAACCAGGGAAGGAGGAGGCAGCCTTGGGGCTTGTTGTATCCTCCAACCCGGGACAGCCTTGGGGCTTCTTGAAGCTTGGAACCGGCCGGAGATGCTGCGATGGGGGGGCCTTTTATAGGCATTTGGAGGGCACCGGTGGCCGGGGCATTTGAGGCCCGATAGCACCCCCCCACCAGTGCCAAGTAGGCGCCGGTGGGGGGGGGATGTGTGCGGGTGAGAGAGGAAGAGGATAGGGACGGATGAGGGGGGCGGTTAGGATAGAAGGAGAGAGATGGAGAGGGATAAAGATGAGAAGAGTTGGAGATGGAGAATGATAGGGATGAGAAGAAGGATGAGGATGAAGGGGAGTTGGAGTGGGAGTGGGGAGGCCGGTCGGTCCTCTTGGAGAGGCCGGCCGGTCTCTCTTTTCTTTTTTTTTGTTTCTCTGCTCCCCAATCCCTGCGGCTCTCTCTTTCTCACCCTGCGGCTCCCTCTTTCTCACCCTGCGGTTCTGCTGGCCAAGCCCTCCCGTTGCTGCTGCATGGAGTTTTTTTTGTTGCAGATTGTCGGAGGTTTGTTGGGTGGCTGTTCCTCTTCTTTGCTGCTGCAGATTTTGAAGCTGCTGTTGGAGCTTTGGGAGACCTCTTGTTGCTGCAGATTTGGAGGTATGGATCCTCCCTTTTCCTTGTTTCTGTGGTATTCTTGTTGCAGGTTTTGAAGGCTGCCGTTGGTGGCTTCTATTGGTGCAGATTTGCTGGAAGTGTTGATGGGGATTTGAGGTATGTGCATCCCTCCTTTTTTTTATTTGCTGTGATGTCCTTGTATGCATCCTAAAATCTGCATGCACCTCTTCCCTTTTTCTTACACATACACACCTATGTGTGCTTGCATGCATCCTACATAAATATATGCATGTATACATTTTTTAAGCACTAGATCTATATGCAATACATGTATTTGGTATGCATGCATGCATTTAGATGCAATCATACACATAGGCTTGTTAAAAGACCTAGTATATGTTCTTGCAAAAATTTTGATCCAACAAGGCCTTCTTGTAGAGGATGGAAAAGCAATCAGAAGAGTAGTTTAGGATGAAAGGCTGACAAGTTCTTGAGAACCCTTGTGCGCTTACAGAGCATAGTGGCAAAACTTTTACAGTCTATTTATCCACATCTTCTGTCATCATTGCCACCATCGCCATTTCCACGGTCATTGTCATCATCTGACAAGCTTGTCCTATCAATGTGGGGTTATCTTGGGGAACTTGGGAGTTCCAATCGGGTACTTTCAGGTTGACTTCTATCTGACACCAACCTCCATTTACCATTGTGTATATAAAGCATCTTGTATTACCTTGCATGAACTGCCTAGGAGTGCGATTCCTATTTTTCTAGCTAGATTTGTTTTGGACATTAATTTTGCGTTTATAAGGTGCTGCCTGGTAATGCCATTCTCACTTTCTTATGGTATCCAATTAATGTACTCCTTACATCTTACAGTCAGTTGTGTTTCAATACCCTCATGGGATGGAGATTTTTCTTATGAATTGTTGGTTTAGATGTTAGGATAACCGTAAAGGAGTAGCAGCAGTAGAATTTTCCAACTCGATAGCCACGATAAATGCTCCCTAAGCTTGCAATAAAAAAATTCTTACATTCTCTGCATCTGTAGACATGCGCCAGCGAAGTATCTCGTCCTTTTAGTTAGAATTTGGGTACCGGACTGCCAATTGAGGATCTTGGTGTTGAAGTTGTTGAAAGAGGATTGTCATGCCACTGATCTAATGGCTTTACCTGTGGCTTTATCCAGTCAATGTGTCTCCATTGTGACTTACAGTATGGATGTTAGGTAATGGCAGACATATTTGGTAATTTGGTTGCCTCTGATCTTTTTGTTCCGATCCGAACAAATCTGTTAGGTATTTACGGATAATATTGGATGAATGGAGTACTGACTTGCAGATGCCCAGTGGTGCAGCAAAGAGGATGTCAAGAAAGCACTAATGCTTGCCGAATATGAGAAGGCACAGAGAACGGCTGCTGATAAAGTGAACCAGATGTGCAAGGGTGTCGAGAAAGCCCAGAGCTTATCGACAGACTTCAATGTAGAAAGTGGGGAGCTCGCTCCAATGTTCGTTCCTGGACCCTATTCCATTGCCCACCATCTGATATCTTCGTGGGCTAACCAGGGTGCATCCAACAGCCTTGGAATTCTATGATTACAACTTCTCTTCTTGGCCGACTATTGGCATACTTCTTATATCGTCGGGTTTGTTCGATTTGTTGCTGATGGTCATCTCTTTGAGACAGATGTCGATGCAGATTGAAGACCAGCAACTCTTATAAGGGCGATGGCGCATGGTTCTTTGAGATGTCAGAAACAAGAAGCATGTCATTTCTGTAGCTCTTGGCTTATCAAGAGTGTATCTCTGGTGATTTATCCACTTGGAACGAGGGAGTCGGAAGGGAAATGCTCTGGTTGCGTCACTGGGGCCTTGTGTGCTACTGCATATGGAAGAATACGAATAAATGTATTGTATGCGATATACTTGAGCTAAGAACTGATGGTTTATCGGAGGATGCTTGTCCCACCAAAGAATTTTTCAACACATGCTTGCTGTTGGTTTGAGCTGCGAATTGGTGTATGTAATCTGTCCCTAACTACCTGAAGAGATTTGTTGAGCTTTGTTCTCTAACAATCATAGTGTCTTCATGATCAGTGAATCTGGTCCACCATCTATTTCTTTGTTGATTCAATAATTAATTCAGCCTTGGTCCTTGTGAGTGGGGAACATTTGAGAAGACCTCATTTCATTTATCTAACAAACGCCGTCGATTTAGGTAACATGATCTTCGACTTAAGTGATTTACTTGTACGTGAATCCCAATCTTATTTACGTGGACCGCTATTTTTACAGCATTGGCTGTATTGGACGCACTTCCAAGTTCCTTCGCATAAATTTGGCCAGCAAGAAAAAGGAATCAATCGGTCGGCGAAACAAACCTATATATGCAGTTTTAATTGATTGAACACTATTAAGTTAGTTTCCATGACTGAGGCATTCTTTCATTAGGTTTGGGTTGCTTGTGGAGTGCCATAAGCACATCTTTTCTTACGAGAGAGTTGTATATGTAGGAAAATTTTCTATGATTTGAGGTTAGTCTATGCAAGATCACGTGACTTGGTCTTCAATTTTAATCCATTCTGTCAACCTTTTTACAGTCATTAATCTATCTAGAGACAAAAGGAAACCTTCAAATTTTGCATCACAAATTCATACATAACATGGTATTATAAATCGTGCTATTTAAGTTGTTCATTTTATAAAAACAGTCACGTTTTATCTTTGAAAGTTTGTTTATAGTCATTAATCCATCTATTAATAGAATCCGACATCAAAAACTCATATACGCCGCAGATTTGAAAGAATAACCCTCAGTTTGGAGACAATTCAGAGAAGTAGAAATTGTTATTTTATCTACGTGGAGTGCCCAAGGTTCGTTTGAGAAATATTTGGATTTTGTCATATATACTCCTAGTAATTAGCATATTTGTATTTATATCTCCAACTCCCACATATTGTATGAAGTATCTCCAACTGGATATGCCAGGAAGATCCCGTAAATTTTAGTAAAGTCAAAGATATATATGTAAAATTTTAATAAATGTAAGGATAAGTATGAAAAAATATCTATAATTTAAGGGTATACATGTAAAATAGAGCTGATGGCAGTCTGAGGGAGGGGTGCAACCACAACGCTTCCAAGGTCTGTTGCCGAAACCCAAAACAAAAAGACAGCTACTTTGGGGACTGTAAAAAGAGTATCGCTAGGAAATGTAGGATTCCGTTGAGAGTTTGCGGTAGTTTTGCAAGTGCCCTTGTCTGCGTAGGTTGTTAAAATTAAAAACCCTGACGGGAATTTTCTCGAAAAGTTTGGATCTTTGTAGCGGGACACCTGGTTGATGGCTAGTGTTTCGTACATGGGTATTGCTTAACATAACATCTACAATTCCTTGTGAAATGTGAGTCTCCTAACATCATAAGCGGGTCTTTAGAGATGTGGCTAAGATCACAGGGTTTAGTATACACATTTTCTTTTGTATTGTTTTGAGAGTTGGTGTTGACTGTTGGATGACAATCATGCGGAGAAGCTTGGACCGGAAGTAACTTGATTGGTTATTACTTTGTGGTCGTGCTGTTCAGCAGGACCAACTTGATCGACCTTCTTTCACCCTTACCATGTTTAACATCCTTACTAGTTAGTACACATGTAAGGATGTGATATCAACATACTGGTATTAGTGTGTATTGCTTCAGATGCTTGGAGAAGTGTACTTGGTTGGACTGAATCAAACTGCATCCTGGCAATTGAATTGAGACTTTTGCTCAGATATGCACAAAAATGTATGGCAACCAAGTGAAGTTCTCCCAATCCTTGCAAGGAGATCAATCTGGGACCGAGTGGCACGGTTCCATGTAGATCATGTCATAGAACTTCAAAACCCAAGTTGGCATGTATAATTTGGTCCAGGCCAGCAAAACCACCCGTTATCTTTACTTAATAGAACATATGTGACAGATTGAGTCCATTGGAAGGATAGCCAGCCTGTTATCATGGTCCATACTTGTCTAATCTCTGCAGTTATCTATCAACCTAAATGCTTTCAACAATCCATTTGAGTGCCATAGAATGGACATAAGCTTAAACTAATCAGGTGGCTGGGATCTTGGAAGAGTTCAATAACCACATTAGTATTTTAACCACATGAGTACTTTTAGTTTACCATCCTTTCTGCCTCAAGCTTTGATAAACTACCCTCAAGTTCATTGCTAAAATATTTCAAATAAATATCCATGTGATGTCAATTGCTATTGCCTATGATTTGTCTAATCTCTTGCATTTTCAAATGCAATGGAAAAGCTTTCTCCACATCAATTTCTTGTATCAAATATCATGCAGTGGAACCTTCTATTATTTATGGGCATTGATAATCATCCCTTTAAGAAGATTATCAACATGCCCAGTTTGCCTTCCATGTTTGAAGGTACATGATGCTTCTCGTGGAGTCATCTGAAGACCTGCTTCATGCCCACAACCTTTCAAATCCTTGTTATCTGACAAATACTCCAACCAGCCCAACAATAATTTCTTCATGATTTTTATGCATGTGACATATTCCTCTTATTTTGATTGTTTTCCTTTTTAAGGGAAAAAAATCTTCCATCTCCAACTTTGTCATATGAATTCTTATACCTTGTTTCTATTGCTCATGTTCACATGCATATGGAATTAAGATCATAGTTGTAAGCGTAGTTGATCACTATATTCGATGTCAGGTTTTGCTTAAAGATGTCTAGAATGATTCTGGCTTGGCTAACCCAAACCCTTATAGGACATTTGATCGAATTGGAAATTTCCAACGTGTCACCTCAGTATTTTCTTCTCATTCATCTATGTTGATTTTCTGTTACCATAAATTTTTGTTTTCAACATAATTGTCAAGGCGCCAAGGCGACCCAAGGCGTTCCCAGGGAGCCTAAGCGCTTAGGCGTTAAGGCGGCCGCTTAAGAGGGACTTAGGCACCTCCTTAAAATATATTAATATTAATTTTAGGTTCATCAACATAAATAAAAAATAGCAATAGAATCAATTTTAATATAGAAATTGAAAGCAATTAATATGTTATGAGATAATTGACTTGAACATATAGGAAACAAATCAATGACAATAAATATTAAAATTGAAAGAAATTAATCTAGCATGAAATAATTCACTTGAATTGAAACCCAAGGAGAGGGAGAGAGAGGGAGAGAGAGAGTGTATGTGTCTCTGTGTTTGTGTGTGCATTGTGCGGAGAGGGACAAAGCCCTATGTGACAGTGTGTGTGAGAAAGAGAGGTGAGAGAGACAGTGTGTGTGTGTGTGTGCGCACGCGTGCGACTGTATGTCTGTAGAAAGGGCTTCGGCCCTGACAGAGAGAGGGAGAGAAAGAGTGAGAGAGACAGAGAGAGCTTAAAGAAGGCTTCAGCCCTGGCAGAGAGAGAGAGAGAGAGATTAAAGAGGGCTTTGCCTTGACAGAGAGTGAGTGAGAGAGAGACATAGAGAGTGAGATAGAGAGATAAGAGAGGGAGACAATGTGTGAGAGAGTGAGGGAGAGAGAGATTAGAAAGGGCTTCAGCCCTAGCCATACACACAAAAAGAGAGAGAGAGAGAGAGAGAGAGAGAGAGAGAGAGAGAGAGAGAGAGACTCTGATATAGAGACTCGATGCGGGACAGCTAACATACTCGCTAGCTATGGTAGGAATAAGTAACAAGCATTAAATTATTAGATAGATGTAATCTAATCTTTTAAGTGAGTAAGGGTCACTTAAAAGATGATGCAGGACAGCTAACATACTCACTAGCGGTGGTAGGAATCAGCAACAAGTATTAAATTATTAGATATATGCAATCTAATCGCACAATTGTTTAGTTAGATAACCACGCCAGCAACAGAAGTAGCTAATTAACCGTCCCTCTCGTGATGAGGAAGCGTAGGACCGTTTAGTAGTTGAGGAACTACCACAAGTCTAGGAATTAAATCCACCCAAAGTCCTGTCAGAATCCGGGATCGGTGTAACGCACTCATAGCCAACAGTGATGATGAATCACGGGTTTGGTCTTATCTCATGATTCGGCGGTAGATAAAAGCAAATACGTGATAAGCAAATCGTAGGAGAAGGCTAGCACGTACCTCCACGCTGGTGCATGGGAGAAAATCACCTGGTGCTTGTGTACCACCCTCCAAATACAATAAAATAATGGCCCACTCCTCGCAGGGAGGTAAAAGGCTACAATAAACACAATAAAATAACCCGGGGTGGTAATCACAGTAGTTGACGGGTCACCGGCGACGCATACGTCGCTGGAATAATGCCTCAGGAAGCGTGCTGCGAAATTAGCGCACCGTGATGCTGGCACACAAATCGAGGTGGCTAACATGGGCCTCGGGATGCGCGATTGGGATCCTTGGTATGCGTGCAATAGTGGCATGCAAAACAAGGTAAGTTGGGATGCTTAAAAGATGATGCGGGACAGCTAACATACTCACTAGCGGTGGTAGGAATCAACAACGAGCATTAAATTATTAGATAGATGCAATCTAATCGCACAATTGTTTAGTTAGTCGTCACCGGCCCCTGCCGGTGCCACCGTCACCGGCAGCGCTAACCCCTGCGGCCTGCAGCGCGTGTCCATCGGCCAACATCACCGGCCGCATAGCTATCGCCCATAGCCGCCACCGCTGCCGTCACTGGCTGCCATTGACGTTAACGTCGTCGCCGCCGCTGGCCGCCACCACCACCGTAGCCGCCATCACCCCTCCCTCTTCCCCTTTCTCTTCTGGTGAGGGTTAAAAGGAAGGGAGGAAGAGGAAAAGAAACGAAGGGCTCGTGCCCTTCTTAACCTAACCCGCTCAAACCGAGTTGACCCGGTCCACCCGAGCCACAGGTGCACCGGTTCGAGCCCAAGAACCTATTGGTCCGAGCCACCCTTTTTAAAAGGAAGCAAGGCTTTGAATTGTTATCCGATCTAACCAAGTTTTAAGAAATCCAAGTGGTCCGAAAAGATGATGCGGGAGAGGGCACTTAGTCACTCACCGGAAGACGATGGTTACGGCGATGGCTACGGCAATGGCGAGGGAAAAAGGGGCGATGGCGAGGGAAGAAGGTGGCAGTGCCGGCGGTGACTGGCTTCAGTGGTAGTGACCGGGCTTGTACATAGGGAGAGAAATTAAAGAGAGAGAGAGAGAGAGAGAGAGAGAGAGAGGAAGCATGGACAGTCCTCACGCCTAAGCGGCGCCTTGACAACTATGGTTTTCAACATGAAAAAAATTATTTATTAACCTCTACAGGAAGCTAGATGTTCTACACATTAATGTTTCTCCTCCCCATTGTGAAAGAAAATTGTATTATGTAGTAAAATATGGAATCTCATCAATTTTTGTTTCTCCACACTGACAAGTTGAATGTCATAATTTGCTTCATCCCAGTTTCATGTTACAGCCTGATGAGTGTATACATACATATACACATACATGTACTTCATTAATCAGTTTGGAAAATTGGAGGTGCATCAGGGTATCAGGCATCTCATTCTTTTGTTGTCCACGGAGAAGATTTGCCTCATAATCCTTGGTGCAGCATACTTTGAAGATGTGGTTAGATGGAATGACAACTTTACACATGAAAGATGGGGCAAAGGTTATTGTGTAAACAGGAAACAAAATTGAAGAATGAGCATGCTATACAAGGAATCTAGCATGTGACCAGGCAGGTCCAATGGTTTGAGGAAGATATGGAGGCAGGGATACGGGTATTTTGGACATCGAGTTTTTTTAAGGTCTATTTGCTCCTTTTGTGTACATAATTTTTTTTTTCTTCCATCTCAACATCATCAACCACTCCATTCACCTGATCAAAAATCGGAGAACTGCAGCTTTCAAGACACGAAGCTTCATTCCTCTATTTTAATCTCCTTGCACCAATGGAAGGAATTCCTTCTTTGATGCTCGGGCCTTGTTATGTTTTTGCATTCTCAAGGGATTCATCTTGTATTTCCTTCTTTGAGGTTGTAGAGTGTTGGCTACCTCCTCTCTAGCCTCTTTCTGCCGTACTTATTTATTGATGCACAAATGTATTGCTGTTTCTTTTACCTTTTTTCATTTCATGTATTCAGTTGACTTTTGCTTTATGTGGTAGGTACATGGCATATATCATGGACACAAATGAGGAAAAGCATGTAAAGGTATGCAATCATGTCGCTTTATCTTAGTGCAGTTCTCTGTACTTTATTTGTACATTTATTTTAGTGTTTCTTCTCTGTACTTGTATGATGTTTGGCTACCTTTTAGCTTGTGATGATTCTTCAAGACAGTTGGTAGAGTTGCATTTATATTAGATTATTATCTTTTCTTGAATGAGTTTGTTTAGATGATTGATTTTTGCCTCTCCAAAGGTTCAACAGTGCTATGTGTAATCCTTTATGGCTTGAAATTGTATATATCATGTAGACCATCAGCAAGAATTTTCTTGTGTATGTGCATCTCACCTGGTAAAAGAACTTATGTTTGTGTGAGTCAAGAACTTTAATGGTTCCCTTCAGTCATCATCACGACCACTTCCACTAAAGTCTTTTCCCCATCATCTGGGATGGCTTAGGATTTGTGATCCAAAATTCTACAAAGTTCAGATTCTGCATCTAGCTACCCCAATTCATAAACGCGCCACGTGGTTTAATTGGCCACAGTACCCACCTCTAGTAGGGGAGGTTGTATCCAAGCCAGAATGGTGAGATGTGGGTTGTTGAGTGTCTTGCCCTGCCTAGTGTTCCTTGTATGATAACCAGTTAAGTACATGAGCTGCTCTGCCATTCTGGACTTACTTTTGAGAAGAATGTGAAGGTTCTTTCTCCCCCAAAGACCGATGGTGTAGTCTGCACCGGCTGAAGCACCAACCATGCATGTTTGTCCCTTCTAATCTCCATGCTCTTCCCCAGTCCAAAATCATGCTCATTGTGTTGAAAGGCACATAGCACGCAAGCCCCATTCTCTTCATAAGAAGACTCCAAAGTGCATGTTGCATTGATTGAAAAAGAGCTTAAAACCTTACTCATGCTGCTATTTTTGAAAAACTTGCATACACTATTGGATGCAAGATTTGTGGATGTGGCATACAATTGATGCAGCTATGTGACATGCAACAGCTGTGCCATATATTTGCATGAATTCACCTAAGAAATGTGAACAAGAGATAGGATGTGGAAGAACCCTTCCACTTAGTCTGACAGTGGACAAGAAGCTTCCACCCATGCAATTGAAACTGAGTTAAGTGGATGACATTAGTTTTTATTTTTTCTCTTTCAATAAGTTCTTGCTATGAGTAGAATTTAGGTTAATTGAACTTAGTCTTGAATGAGGACTTTGCTCACAGACACTTTGCCAAGGCGACAATTTTTTAATGCAATGATATCTCTATCAGCTTCCAAATGGTGCCCACGATGATGGTTGAGTTAGGGCCAAAGCCCCGAACACAAGCCACAAGACACATTTATATGCAGTCCCACCGCCACTGCTTGGTGTTTGTGTGCCCTAGATTGCTGCATTGGCAATAATAGAAACTGGCACATGTACCTCAATCATGGCCTGCATCAAAAGGTGAAGATGTTTTCTACTATAACCCTAAGATATTTAAAATATGTGAAATTAACCTTAAACTGTTGTAAACACCTTAAATGTATATATTTATTTGAAAATGATTATGAGAAATTCAAGACTGTTTGTGTGTGTGTATATGTGTGTTCCTACTTGTATTAGGTTTCTACTGTCTAGTCCTACTAGGATTATATTAATTCTTCTAGTCCTATTAGGGTTGCAGTAGGATATTAGTTCTGTTATGATTACTGTGTATGTTTCCTGTTCCTACTAGCCTTTTTTTTTTTTTGGGGGGGGGGGGGGGGGGGGGGGGGTGTCCTCTTCTCTGTTGTTCTGGGAATTGTCCTGTACATTTGTATGCATCAGTTTCCTTTCTACATTTGTTAACAAAGAAGAAACAGATTCCACAACTGAGTATTCTAGTCTTAGTCCCAATTTTTTTCAAGTCATATTTGGAGGTATACGCCAGTAATTTGCAAGATCCCATCTTTCCTCCTCCATCTTTATATCATGCAAAGGTAGCATCACTTCACAGTTTTCTTTTGGACAAAGCACCTTGGATAATTCAAGGCAAGTGGTATTCCTATTCTCCTTTGTTGTACTACCTCTTTTTATTCGTTAATAAAATTGGTGGTGCAATCCACGACAAATTTTGAAAAAAGAGAAGTGCATTACATGTACTGTATCTGCAGTTCTGCACCCAATCCTGTACTGGGTATGATATGATTCTGTATCTTAGTTCAGATTTACCAACATCTTCAAAGATCGCCATACTTGACATTTCGATAGTTTACTGGATGCCTGTACTATTAGACTTAGTGAAGTTGTGTGAAGGGTGTTAAAATTGTGACATGAAATGTCGTCCAGAATCTCAGGTCCTACTGTCCTTTATCTGATTTTATACATCTGAGCTAACTGATAGGTAAACTTAATTTCGGGTGTACAGGTGCATGTTGGGTACTGTCATCTGTTTATTGTATTGCTTAATGCAACTAGTTATGGCAACTTGCGTGTTTTCATAGACATTGCACGGCTGCTGAATGTTTTGTTATCCGGTTATCATTCCTCAGCACACTCTTGTTTGCTTTGTTCATGCTTATCTTTGCAGGGTCACAAGAGCTACGTTCCAAACATGATTAGTGGTGCGTCTCAATCTGATATTGGTGTGCTTGTGAGTTTGTTGCCTTAGCAGGATATTTTTCTGAATGTTCCCTTTATTAGAAGAGTGTGATTCCAGTTTGCTTACTATTTGTTTGTGTAGTGTGTACTAGGTCATTTCTGCTCGGAAGGGTGAATTTGAAACTGGATTTGAAAAAGGAGGACAGACACATGAACATGTTCAACTTGCAAAAACTTTGGGTGTCTCGAAGTTGATTGTAGTAGTCAACAAAGTGGATGAACCAACAGTTAGATGGTCGACAGAAAGATGATTGGTCATTTCTTAGCCATTAAGTTGTCATCAGTGACTTCAACTTCGAAAATAGACAGATCTCCTGATAATCTTTTCTTTTGCTCTCAGATATGACAAAATAGAATCCAGGATGACACCATTTCTTAAATCATCTGGTTACAGTGTTAAGAGAGGTAGGCGATCAGAGATATTTTTTGTGGTTCTTAACATTAGATGAAATATAATGATATTTTATACTGCCAGTCCACAATAGCCAAGTGAAATGGTGTGAGGCAGTGAAATGCATACATCTTTGTCTTTTCCTAAGATACTTTTCATGCTTAAAAGAAAACAGGGACTGGTCCCTGTAGGTCTAATATCTGTTAAAAACATCCGGCACGGAACCTTTGAAGTTTGAACCATCACTTAACCATTGTCGGGTTCAAATCAGCTAGCTTAGGACAATTATTTATCCTCATTTCCATTTTTTTACTCTCATTATCAAATCTTTTGTGCGTAGAATAGTCTGTTCATGGAGCCAACCGGATTAATCACTTTCTTCATGGAGCCAACCAAATTGATCACTTTCTCTTCTAGCGTCCTTTAGTCCTATATGAACAAGGCTTCTTCTTTCCGTGTTGTTTTGTTCTTTGGTTGGGTGAGGGGCAGTTATAGCTTTTCAATGGAAATTTCACCTTCCCTCTCCCAAACTGGGCGCATTTCCTTCACACCCTACGTTTGTTTTGGAAAAGAGTGTCACTCATCACCACGTACTGCAGCTAGAGCCCCTTGCCACACTTTTATGTTTTGTTTTTTGGTTTGAGTGTACTTCCTTTCACATGCTCATACTAAATCATTCATTTCATATGGAGATAAATATGGATATTGCTGTCAGCTATATATTGTAAATCTGCAGTAGTTTGTTAATTTGTAAGTCTTTGTCCATCCTTTTTCATTGATTCTGGTGCAAGTATTTTGATAGATGTTGGAAGAAATTCTCATTACATGATATTTGTACTTTTGCTGCTATATCTTGAAATCTATATGAGTCGAGATGGTTCAGTTGTTTTGTCTGTTGCTCGTCTTCCCAAATTTGTTTTGCTTATTTGTGGTTGCAGATGTTCAGTTTTTGCCAATTTATGGGTTATAACATTAAGACTAGAATGGACCCTAGTGTTTGTGCGTGATGGAATGGTCCATGCTTGTTTGACATCCTTGATGCTGTTGAAGTTCCACCACAAGATTCCTGAGGCCCTGTCAGGTAGTGATCAATAGTTGTTTTAATGTTGTGGTGTGTTTAGCATGACCTTCCTGTGAGCAGTGACATGAAATTTAGTAAAACATCATGAATTTCTGTCATAAATTCAGCTAAACTCTGTTAGTACATTTTCCATCTCTATCTTTGAAAGCTCATCGTGGAATCTCAATGCAACACTTTAGAACCCAATTCTTGTGAAACAAAATTCATGATCCCTTAAGTCTTGGCATTGCTTACCTTTCTGATTGAGATGGAATATTCAGATGTCCTTCATTTTAATCCACTTAAATTTTGCATATAGTTGGTAGGCATTTTCATCTAGATCTTCAATGGAAATTTGATAGTTTATTTTGCTATCCATTTACCTGCTTTGCAGTATGCAATAGGCAGATCTAGAGGTCAAGTGCACTATAAGCTATGAGAATGTGACGTGTAGATCACCACAAAGGGAAGGGTGAGCAGCAACTCTGCTACCTCTGAGATCAGGATTTTTGCGATTTGTAGATGTTTACTTGCAGTCATGGTGCTTCGCTATATAGACGCAGTTGGTTGGTCACTTGGCTGAGCTTTGAATGGTTGTCGGGGAGTCCTGCTGTGTCTTTTACATGTATGAGGTGATGTGGGTTTATATTGCTGGGGGTGTTCTTATTTAAACCATAATTTTTTTTTTCAATTGATGGAACTCGATCATAAATTGTTTTGCCTGTGATTATCTTATTTGTTGCTGATTGCCCTCCTTAAAATGGGTGGTTCATTTCCATGTTATCTATTGTTTGAAGCACGCATCTTAACATTGAGTAATCGGAGAAATATCTGCAATCTTTCATATCCTTTTGATAGGATTAACCTCCGAAGATTTTGGTGGTTAAGTGATTTTTGACGCTCAAATTGGGATAAGTTGGTAGGCAACCATCCTTTGATAGTTTGATCCGATTGCCAAGTGAGAGCCGAGGATAGATGGAGGTAAACATACTTTGGTGCACGGTAGGCGATACATAAAGTCATTTTTTTCGTGCTCATTGACCACGAGATCATATCCGCGGACCTTTCAAGACCACCACAATTGAGAAAAAATTTGGAACAAGGCAGGAAAACTACCTCACCTGATAGGTAGATGCCTATAGGCTATAACACAAGGAATCTCTTGTGAGGAAGCTTATTCCTAATGAGGCATTTTCTTACCCATAAATGGCTGTGTTACATTGACTTGACGTAATTTCCGAAAATGTTGGGTCAGCTAAGGTTATGGATTCCAAAATGTGTGATGGAATGTTGACCAGTAGCCGGAGTGATGCCGAATTCAGGATGTAGGAGACTGGTCAAGCGTTATTGCACTGTCTTTTGACATGAACAACTAGGAAAGTGCCGTGTTCTGAGGGCAAGATTTCTTACTAAAATCGCCACTGTCTCTTTTTTTTTCTTCAAAATGTAACAAGTTATTTATAGGCAATGAAGAATCTATAACACCCTTCAGAGTACAAGTGAGAGCTCAACAGTCACGAACCCAGGCGAAGGGTCTTGCCACCGAGTTTAGAGGGAATTCAAACAGGGAAAACTGTACAAGCCCGATCGACCCTACACGCCGAAGATAATCCAAAACTGGTTGCCACCATCACCTCGTCAAGTCGTCACCGGGAAATACCAAGGTTTTCTTTTCGTCTCACAGACCTTACAAAAAAACAAGACAAGTGGGCTAGAAAACTGTGTAAGGGTTGAGGGTTTTGCCGTGGTGAGTCCGGGCAAGGTACTCGTCACACTCACAGGCAATGACCGAGAGGCATGCGCAGTCAAAGATGGAATAGCAAGACGCCATATATATATGGGACTGGACGACCTGTTAGTGGAAGTTGACCCGTGCGCATGTATTAATTACCAGGGTTTAATACATAACCGCCCCCGCCCCCCTCCATCTTGTTCTCACATCATGCTAATTATCCTGGGTTAACTACTAGCTAATTATCAAATGCCCCTTTATAAATAGAGAGCTGGTCCCTGCCCAGCAAGCAAGATAAAAAAGAGACTAGCTAGCTAGCTGTAGTAATATACATACTCTCCACTAGCTTCTACTTACTAGTAGGAAGCATATATGGCGGCCCCGGTCCTGCAGAGATCTGTGGATACCTTCAGGAGGTCTGGCTCGTCCGGGTTGGTGTGGGAGGACAGGGTTTTTGGGTTTTTGGGGAGGACCTGTGCCCGTCTAGGACCAAAAAGGATGCTGGCAGAGAGTTGAGGGGGCTGATGAGGCAGTCCCACAGCGTTGGGACGATCGGGCAGATGGAGCGGAGCCGCACCCATGGCCATGGGGGCACCCGTCCGGACCGCGCCACCATGGTCTCCCCTGCCGTCGACCCACCTTCTCCAAAGCTCCCTGTCTGCAGTTTCTTTGGGTTCCCAAGGAACTCCGGCGCCGGCAAGGGTCCCAAGCCAGGCGGGAGCTAGTGGTGACCTTGTCCCCGGCCGACACATATTTATATTTTTGTAGAAGCACATATCCTTACTGTATGTATGATTATTCTTCTTGGTTGGTTCTCGATCGGCGGATTATCGATGCTGCCACAGATTACAAAAAAGAAAAAGGAAGGTCCCATGCATGTTAAACTAGATATATAGCTGCATGCATATATATATATGCACCAGTAGTACTGGAAATTAAAGAGGGTAACAGTACTTGGAGGGCGATGATGGTACGTATAAAGCGATTAGAGTAGCTGATCTCCGGCCGTATCACTTGTTTGATTAGTTCTCACTTGGTTAATTCTTGATTTTAATTTCTTCTCACCGTGAATTTTTAAGTTTGTCTTGGTTCGGATTTCTTGAGGAGACTTGGACATTGGAAAAAAATAACAATCACCGACCTATCAAAAGGCAAGGCATTTTGTCTTATTTTTGCACTCACCGTACGTACGTAGCATGTTAATATCAGTACAATTTTAATCTTTCGACGTGTTAAAAATGGCTCCTACAAGGCATCAAGGACTGTGGCCCGATTCAGTCCGGCCTCCCTTGACATGACAGCCACTCTAATCGAGACTTGCTCGTGCGTGACGAGTTACGAGCCCCTCAAAAGGGGATGTCCAAGCAAAACCTAGCTCTTCAAGTTTCATTATATTTCACCCTCGATCCGTGACGAAATCCAAAAGGCCTCTTGTTAAGAGCCTCCTTTGTGACTCGAATTTTACAAAATCCATGTGATTTCAAGGCCATATGATTAACGTCAACGAGGAGAAAAGCCTTTGGATCCGACCTTTCCAACGAGTCTTTCATTGCCAACTATGATGTGGGTATACTTGGGCACATTAATTTTTCCCAATCTTCCCATCAAGTTTGAGGAGGCCCGTCATAAATACGCTCACAAAGTTCATCGTTGATGGGCCTAGGGCCCATCTCCCCAGATCGTGGGCCGAACCCCAGACAATGGGCCGACATAGTGATCACCCATCGTCAGTTGTCGCTACGGGGGTCCCGCCCTCCCACATGGCAACTTTGCATTCGCCAGTGGTAAGTTCACCAGAACTTGGGGCTCTTGGGACTAATACCTATATAAGTAGTACTCCCACCTGAGCGCCAAGGAAGGTAAGCAATCGGAACCTTGTGCACTTAAAACGATCTTTTGGCATTAATCTCAAAACACCTCTTATGACTGCCTTGACTGTCAGAGGGGATGATTTATTTGGGCCCAACCCCTCCTCTTTTCAGGTCGGAGTTGGATATCGGGCTCAAGAGATCGGGTCGTGGAGGTGACTACTTCGGGTCATTGTGGGGCTGACTGCGTCCGGTCATCATCAACGTTTATTGCAGTAATATACAATTTTCATGTTATCTTTTGATTGATCATTCTTCCAATCTATGATGTTGCATGTCAATGTTCAAAATGTTCCACAGATGAAATATCAACTTGCAATCGTGAAAATTCTAATATGGTCTACTTGATTAGATCTGAACACATACTAAGCATAGTAAGCCTAATTTAACACTTTATTCTTTTTATTTAAATCAAATCTTTTTGATAAGTTTACATGTGTTAGAATGGAGAAATCAAGATAATCTTCTTAATCACATGGTATAGTTAGAACGCACACGCATCAATCTTAAAATCCATTAAACACATTAACAGTTGTGGAGGTGCTAGATGACAAGAGAGAGGGGAGAATGGAAGCACTAGGGTGCAGGGGGCTAGGAGAAAATGCAAAGAGTGTTGCTCGGCTATGGCATGGCCTAGGAGGGGTGAATAACATATTTAGGGACTTTGGAAATAATCACACTAGGTGAAAAAATTGGGTAGTATGATAAATAATTTAGATAGAAAATGGAGCAGTCACATTGATAGAAATTTGCACATAGATTTTTATAGTGATTCCGATCAAACTTCCAGCGTGAGTCATCATATTGACACCGTTGACATGTTAATGGCCATTTATCAAGAGGGAATTAAAAATATAAGTTCACAATAAAATAAGAAAACATGGTGGGGAGCATAAAACAAGGTTTAGATTTTGCTAAGAAATATAATTAATCTTTTCAAAATTAAAGATGCTTTCAAAATACTGAGAACAACATTTTTGACATTCAGATACTTTGAACAAAAGAACAATCAGTATTCACCAAGATAATGAAAAAAAACAAGAAGTTTTTACTCAGTAAGCATAATTATTAAGTTGTAGGAACTATACAAAACATTAATCTAATTATTAATTATATGTATTACATACAAACACATACGAATCGTCGGTTCCACACATTTTTTAAATACCATTGGTTTAAGGATGTTAAGGCTTTGGTATTTGATGAGGCAGAATCCGATTCGGCCCATTAGAGCAGGCCCAAACCCCGTTCAACCCAACAGCAGCAGTATCAGGCCTTCCGGGAGCCTCCGGCCCATCGGCGGCCCAGCAGCCCTCGGCCCAGTAAGCGGCACCGTCGCTCCCGGCCCAACAGGCTTCAGCCCGTCAGCGGCCCACCAGCCTTCGGCCCGGGAAACAGCACGGCAGCCCAAGGCCCAGCAGGCTTCGGCCCCTCAGCGGCCCAACCCCCTTCGGCCCGATAGCCGAGTCCGGCCCACTCCAGTGGCGGATCCGACACTATGGCGGTTTACCAGTAAGTCCAAACATAGTCCTATATCGGCTACCACCGTTAACCAACCTCTATCCTTTGCTATAAATACACCGCTATTTATTGCCAAAGGTATGCAACTCTTTGCCTCCGAGACCCTTAAGGACTACGGTCCGAATAGCATAAAAGCTACTTCTTGCCTTCTGAATCGAATCATCTTCAGGAGCTAACTTGATCGTCGGAGGGGGTTCCTAAGGGCCAGAGCCCGGGACTCCTACTGACCGGTTTCTTCTTCTTTCCCTCCTGCAGGAGTTCGGTTCGAATCATCGCCGACCTTCCCGAGTCGGTCTCGGCCGCCGACCTCGGATTCCTCTCCCTGGTCTCGACGCCGTACGACGGCTGCCCCGCAACGGGAGATTCGGCCCCGCGCTGTCCCCTCGTCCGACAAAAAAGGGCTTTTGGGCTCACTATCCAAGAGCAAGCCGAGTCCGAGACCCTTCCGGCCTCGGACCGTCGGCTCCGGTTTCGTTGCCTGACGGCAATACAGCCAGAGGGCTTCATCCGCGCCGCCCCTTCACCCGCCGAAGGAGCCTCGGCCCCGACTTCCCGGAGACGAGCCTGCACCGACCGAAGCACCCTTCGGCCTTCGGACCCTCGTCTTCGCCTCCGCCTCCTCGGCCTTCCGGATCCCCGTCGGGCCTCCATAACACCGATCCGAACCGGCTTCGGATCCGTTTCTCCGGGTTCCGGCCTCGGAATCCGGTCGTGATAGATCCAGTCTACATCACGTGGCGCCGTCTGTGGGAAACAAGCAAACAAGTCATGTCACAAACCCGACAATCCGGACTGGCCGAAGCGGAGACATGGGCAGTCCCAGCGCAGTCACTGCCTCCCGAAGGCACTTCATCCGCTCCAGCAAGCGCCACTCAACCAACCATGACAGGGTCTACTGTTGGAGACAACCGGATAAAGGAACTTCAGCAACAAATGACCGCACTGACGGCCACTGTCACATCTTTGGCAAACATGGTATCTGCCATAGCCCAGTACATGGGGGTATTGAGTCAGCTCCCCCAACCAGCACCTCCCTTTCGCCCTGTACAGAACGAGGAGCCTCGGCCAGCGTCCTCACAAGTCTCCGTTGACGAGGCCGTTTCGGTGAACGGCAAGCCTTCGGCATCACCTGCCCCTCCAGCGGCTCACCATCAACCTGCGAGTCAAGAGCTCCTGTGTGGGCGATGTCAAAGGGAGTGGATCCGAGGCAGGAAACGAGGTCCGCAGCCATGACGCTTATTGCTACCTGCTCCCCCTTCCCGAATACTGACAGAGATAAAGCATATGCTCCGGCCAACACAGCGCATGAAAACTGATCCTCGCCGAAGGGACCCCAGCAGATATTGTGATTACCATCAGGGAACCGGCCACACGACCGACGAATGCCGGCAACTTCGGGAGGAGATAGATCGCCTCGTCAGAGAGGGCCAACTGCCACTATGACGGTAGGAACGGCCTCGACAGAGGCGCAACTCGAGGACCTCAAAGAAGTAAGGCAACATCCAAAGAGATCCTCCTTTCAAAGGCTATGCTTCTGAAACAAGAGCGTTTGTAAGGGAAAGCGACCGGGGGGCTCACGAATTAGGGACCCCTTCGGACACGCGTCCCCCCGTTTTTATTTGAAAAACGGAGCACCTTCGGCACTTCCTGTAAATTACACCCCTCGGACTATTAGCCGGAGGGAATAAATAAAAATTTCTTTCTCGGAGAACCTAATGGTTTTTTCTAAAAAGTCCGCAGGTAATCCTGATCCGAGGGAGGCTTCGGCCACGTATACCGGATCGGGAAGCGGCAAGGTATAAGTCCGCAGGTAATCCTGATCCGAGGGTGGCTTCGGCCACGTATACCGGATCGGGAAGCGGCAAAGTATAAGTCCGCAAATAACCCGTACCGATCGGGAAGCGGCATGGCTTTTTCTAAAAAGTCCGCAGGTAATCCTGATCCGAGGGTGGCTTCGGCCACGTATACCGGATCGGGAAGCGGCATGGCTTTTCTAAAAAGTCCGCAGGTAATCCTGATCCGAGGGTGGCTTCGGCCACGTATACCGGATCGGGAAGCGGCAAAGTATAAGTCCGCAAATAACCCGTACCGATCGGGAAGCGGCATGGCTTTTCTAAAAAGTCCGCAGGTAATCCTGATCCGAGGGTGGCTTCGGCCACGTATACCGGATCGGGAAGCGGCAAGGTATAAGTCCGCAAATAACCCGTACCGATCGGGAAGCGGCATGGCTTTTTCTAAAAAGTCCGCAGGTAATCCTGATCCGAGGGTGGCTTCGGCCACGTATACCGGATCGGGAAGCGGTAAGGTATAAGTCCGCAGGTAATCCTGATCCGAGGGTGGCTTCGGCCACGTATACCGGATCGGGAAGCGGCAAAGTATAAGTCCGCAAATAACCTGTACCGATCGGGAAGCGGCATGGCTTTTCTAAAAAGTCCGCAGGTAATCCTGATCCGAGGGTGGCTTCGGCCACGTATACCGGATCGGGAAGCGGCAAGGTATAAGTCCGCAGGTAATCCTGATCCGAGGGTGGCTTCGGCCACGTATACCGGATCGGGAAGCGGCAAAGTATAAGTCCGCAAATAACCCGTACCGATCGGGAAGCGGCATGGCTTTTCTAAAAAGTCCGCAGGTAATTCTGATCCGAGGGTGGCTTCGGCCACGTATACCGGATCGGGAAGCGGCAAGGTATAAGTCCGCAGGTAATCCTGATCCGAGGGTGGCTTCGGCCACGTATACCGGATCGGGAAGCGGCAAAGTATAAGTCCGCAAATAACCCGTACCGATCGGGAAGCGGCATGGCTTTTCTAAAAAGTCCGCAGGTAATCCTGATCCGAGGGTGGCTTCGGCCACGTATACCGGATCGGGAAGCGGCAAGGTATAAGTCCGCAGGTAATCCTGATCCGAGGGTGGCTTCGGCCACGTATACCGGATCGGGAAGCGGCAAAGTATAAGTCCGCAAATAACCCGTACCGATCGGGAAGCGGCATGGCTTTTCTAAAAAGTCCGCAGGTAATCCTGATCCGAGGGTGGCTTCGGCCACGTATACCGGATCGGGAAGCGGCAAGGTATAAGTCCGCAGGTAATCCTGATCCGAGGGTGGCTTCGGCCACGTATACCGGATCGGGAAGCGGCAAAGTATAAGTCCGCAAATAACCCGTACCGATCGGGAAGCGGCATGGCTTTTCTAAAAAGTCCGCAGGTAATCCTGATCCGAGGGTGGCTTCGGCCACGTATACCGGATCGGGAAGCGGCAAAGTATAAGTCCGCAAATAACCCGTACCGATCGGGAAGCGGCATGGCTTTTCTAAAAAGTCCGCAGGTAATCCTGATCCGAGGGTGGCTTCGGCCACGTATACCGGATCGGGAAGCGGCAAGGTATAAGTCCGCAAATAACCCGTACCGATCGGGAAGCGGCATGGCTTTTTCTAAAAAGTCCGCAGGTAATCCTGATCCGAGGGTGGCTTCGGCCACGTATACCGGATCGGGAAGCGGCAAGGTATAAGTCCGCAGGTAATCCTGATCCGAGGGTGGCTTCGGCCACGTATACCGGATCGGGAAGCGGCAAAGTATAAGTACGCAAATAACCCGTACCGATCGGGAAGCGGCATGGCTTTTCTAAAAAGTCCGCAGGTAATCCTGATCCGAGGGTGGCTTCGGCCACGTATACCGGATCGGGAAGCGGCAAGGTATAAGTCCGCAAATAACCCGTACCGATCGGGAAGCGGCATGGCTTTTCTAAAAAGTCCGCAGGTAATCCTGATCCGAGGGAGGCTTCGGCCACGTATACCGGATCGGGAAGCGGCAAGGTATAAGTCCGCAAATAACCCGTACCGATCGGGAAGCGGCATGGCTTTTTCTAAAAAGTCCGCAGGTAATCCTGATCCGAGGGTGGCTTCGGCCACGTATACCGGATCGGGAAGCGGCAAGGTATAAGTCCGCAAGTAATCCTGATCCGAGGGTGGCTTCGGCCACGTATACCGGATCGGGAAGCGGCAAAGTATAAGCCCGCAAATAACCCGTACCGATCGGGAGCGACATGGCGTTCTTCCTAAGCCCGCCGATACCTTGATCCGAGGGTGGTTCCGGCCACGTATACCGGTTCGGGAAGCGGCAGGGCATATCTAAGTTCGCGCAAACTGAAGCATGAAGGGCTTCGGCCATCCGACATACGTAAGGAACGGCAAGATGTCCCTTCGGGATCATATGGACCACGATGGTGAAGGCCCCGGCCGAATACTATGGCGACATTCTATCCGAACCTACATCGGGTCTCGGCCTTACAAGCTATGGCGAACGACGACAGGATCTCAGGCTCCTGAAGGGCCATATTCGGTCGATCATACACAAACACCCAGGTAAAGCCGAAAACATTCCTTATATTTATAGAAAAGAAAGTACAAAAACCGGCCACACCCTTGGCCGAAGGCTTACAGCAGAAGAAGAAGCAGAAAACCGGGGCAGATCCCCGCGTCATTCTTCGGCTTCGGCCTCCTCCACCTCGGCAGCGGCTTGTCCCGGAGAGGGAGAGGGAGAGGGAGAGTCGACGATCTGCACCGCTTCAGGAGCGGCAGCCTCCTCAACGGCGGCCTCCTCGTCGGCAGCCTCCTCGGGGACAGCTTCCTCAGGGACCCCCTCAGCGGGCGCAGCTTCATCATCCGGCGCAGGAGTCGAGGCCCTCTCGGCCATAAGTCCCTGCCACCAAGACAGGAGCTCCTTGTCTTCCTCGCCCCTCGGTAGGTCGACCCCGGTCAGATCGACACTCGGACAGGCCCTCTGAGCGACAGCCAACCCAAGGTCGAAGACAGAGGAAGAGGCCATCAGTTGAGCTTGGATGATCTCTTCAGTGAAGTCCGGGCCGGCCTTGTATTCAGCTACGGCCAAGTCTGCCACCTCCTCCAGCTCCCGCTTCAGCGCCGATACCTCCTCGGCGTGTCGCTGCTTCTCCGAGGCCCGCCGGGAGTCCTTCTCTTGAATCTGGGCCTTGAGGGCCTGGATCTTGGACTGTGCCACGGCGAACTCCCCCTCGGCCTTCACCTTGGCCTCGGCGGAAGCACGGGCCTCAGCTGTCTTCTCCTCCAGCTGGGCCCGAACCTGGGCACTCGAGGTCACGAGCCCACCAACTAAAGGCTCGATGTCGGGCACCACCGAAGTGCCCTCGCCCGAGCCGTCCGACTCCCTCTCGGCCTCCAGGAGCTGGAGCCGGAGCTGCTCCTGATGGTGCATCAGGACGCTGCCTGTCACCGCAGCCTGCGAGCCGAAAGCGGACAGTGATCAGAAAAAAGGAAAACCAAGAGAAAGCTAAGGAAAGCTCGACTAAAGCACCTTCAAGCGTATTACCTGGACAGACAGCCGAGCGCTCATCGCCGCCAGCTCGGTGACCGAATGGCGCTTCAGCCCTTCGAAGGCCGAAGGGAGAGTAAGACTGCGGAGCAGACGGAGGCACGTCTGCGAGTCTTCCATACTCTCGTCCTCGTAGATCTCCGGTTCGGGGCGCCACCACTTGCGCTGCGTCCGGGGCGCCTGTGACCCGGCGCCTTCGTCTCCGACCCTGGCCGCCAAAGCCGAAGGGGAATCGCCCCTCAGCGCTTCAGGAGACGCCAGCCTCGCGGCCCTTCGGGCCTCGGCGCTCCTCCTGACCAGCGGAGCCTCCTCCGCGTCTACGCCCTCTTCCGACCGGGGGCGCTTCGACGCTCGGCCGCCCCTTCGAGCGGCGAATTTCGACTTTCGCTCTCTCTCGAGAGCGGCAGCAGCAGCACGGCCCTCAGAAGAGGCCGCCGTCCTTGGGACCCCGCCTCGAGTCCTCGGAGCCCCAGCGCCTCGGCCGGACCTGCCTGCCGCCTGCGAGGCCGGTGACCGGCCCGGACCTCGCTGGTCGGATATCCGGTCGAGGAGGGAGTCGAGATCGGCCATTGCTGCAAGCAAGAAAAACCCGTCAGAAACAGAACAGAGAATAAGTACAAACTCAGAGCCGACTTACCCTCGGCCGAAACTTCATCAGCATCCTCAGCCGGAAGAGCTTCGGCCAGAGGAGCGGCGGCCCTTCCTCCGCGGCCCCGCGGAGTCTCCCCGGGAGGAAGATAAGGGAAGGCCCGCACCGGATCGGACCTCGGATCCGGCCATACCCCGGCGGTCACCAGACGCTCCGACGCGCTGAGAAGCCCCCAGACACTGTACGGGGCCATCATCTGGATGCGACCCACGAGGATGCTCTGGACCGGGGTGAGGATAGGAGGATCCGAGAGGCCTGCTGCCAGCGGCGCCCATTCAGTAGGGAAGGGCCACAAACCCTTCTCCTTCTCCGGCAGGGAGACGAAGACGAACTTCCTCTTCCAGCCGTGGATGGACGAAGGCTTCCCGGAGAATACGCTTCGCCCGACCCGAGGGACGAAGCAGTACCACTCGGACTTCCCCTGCCTTTGAATTTTGAAGAGGCAACGGAAGACATTGATGGAAGGGCGGATCTTCACTTGAGCAAAAACGCTCAAGAAACCGTATACGGTGCGCCAGGAGTTGGGAAAGAGCTGAGACGGAGCCAGCCCGTAGAAACTGAGAAGGTTGATGACGAAGGTGGGGAGTGGAAGACGGAAACCCGCCTCGAAGCTATCAACGTAAATGGAGAAGGAACCCGGGCGGAAAGTGTTAGCCCGGGTGGCGGAGTCAGGCCGAATGACCGTCATCCAGGAAGGGAGCTGGAAGTAGGAGACCAGGCGCGTAACCTCAGCGTCCGAAAGGGCGCAGGATGCTTCCGAAGCCATATCCGGACGACGGCGTCCCTAAGTAGAAGCCTGGCCTGGGCTCCGGACCTCTTCGGCGTACTCGGCCCCGGAGGTCTCGGCCCCGGAAACCTCGGCTCCGGAAGCCTCGGACCCCTCAGTCCCGGAGACCTCGGGTTCTTCGGACATTGCTGGGGCAGAGGAGTCTGAGGTGAGGGGATCTGACAGGAGAGATCGCAGAGAGTGGGAAGGAGTATACTCCTCGTCCGAAGGAGTAATCTCACTAGAAGAATCCCGGACCATAAGGCCACGAAGGGAAGGAGGAAAGCTAGGGCTTACTCGCAGGAAGGGGGGAGAAAGTCTCTCCTGAGCCGAGTGCGGCTCCTCAAACCTCCCAGCTCCACCAGCGATGCGCTCCGAGGAATGGAGACCTTCCCACGGTGGCCGGCGAGCTCGGACGAAGCCTTCAGGAAGCTAGCTTTCCGCAGGAGAAGGAAGAAGAGCTTGGAAGGTTGTAGAGGAAACGTAGGCGCAGTAGCAGGAAGGAGAACAGTGCCCTGCTGAGGGCTTGTATTTATAGAGCTCGCTCGGAGCGCCTCCCGCCGAAGCTAACGGCCGAAATCGTCCCGCTCGTCCCCTCGCCCCTCTCAGATGCACGCCACGTGCGTCGTCCTTCGGCAATGATGACGGACCGGCTCCGGGACTTGCAGCGAAGCAATCAACGGCCGAGGGCGCTCCGACCCTTCGGCTGACCGCCCGATACGCGCCACGTGTCCCGATCCGCGCGCTGAAGACGAAATAGGCGGCAATCCGAGTGGAGCCTCGGGCAGAGAGCCGAGGCGATCCGCGACTAGAGAGCGGTCAGGATCCTTTTGTGTTTTCGACGGGGCGGCCGGATGCGCGACGCGTGTCCCGTGCTTCCTCGCGAGGCGACGCGCCATCCCGTCCATTTAATGGAGCCTGACACGAGTCAGAGGGCTCTGCCCTTCGGCTTCTTGGCTCTGAGCCTTCGTCGCCACTCCGAGCGGGAACGAAGCAACCGCATAGCCCTCGGCCGACCGAGGGCCCCCTCTTCCCAGTAAAAAAGGGAGCAGAGCTTCGGGTAAGACACCTGTTACGATGCTCTTTCGACAGCTTCGGGCTATACTCTCGCCATCTCAAAACTGAGGAAGACAAGAGTGGGGGGCTATGTGATGAGGCAGAATCCGATTCGGCCCATTAGAGCAGGCCCAAACCCCGTTCAGCCCAACAGCAGCAGTATCAGGCCCTCCGGGAGCCTCCGGCCCATCGGCGGCCCAGCAGCCCTTGGCCCAGTAAGCGGCACCGTCGCTCCCGGCCCAACAGGCTTCAGCCCGTCAGCGGCCCACCAGCCTTCGGCCCGGGAAACAGCACGGCAGCCCAAGGCCCAGCAGGCTTCGGCCCCTCAGCGGCCCAACCCCCTTCGGCCCGATAGCCGAGTCCGGCCCACTCCAGTGGCAGATCCGACACTATGGCGGTTTACCAGTAAGCCCAAACATAGTCCTATATCGGCTACCACCGTTAACCAACCTCTATCCTCTGCTATAAATACACCGCTATTTATTGCCAAAGGTATGCAACTCTTTGCCTCCGAGACCCTTAAGGACTACGGTCCGAATAGCATAAAAGCTACTTCTTGCCTTCTAAATCGAATCATCTTCAGGAGCTAACTTGATCGTCGGAGGGGGTTCCTAAGGGCCAGAGCCCGGGACTCCTACTGACCGGTTTCTTCTTCTTTCCCTCCTGCAGGAGCTCGGTTCGAATCATCGCCGACCTTCCCGAGTCGGTCTCGGCCGCCGACCTCGGATTCCTCTCCCTGGTCTCGACGCCGTACGACGGCTGCCCCGCAACGGGAGATTCGGCCCCGCGCTGTCCCCTCGTCCGACAAAAAAGGGCTTTTGGGCTCACTATCCAAGAGCAAGCCGAGTCCGAGACCCTTCCGGCCTCGGACCGTCGGCTCCGGTTTCGTTGCCTGACGGCAATACAGCCAGAGTGCTTCATCCGCGCCGCCCCTTCACCCGCCGAAGGAGCCTCGGCCCCGACTTCCCGGAGACGAGCCTGCACCGACCGAAGCACCCTTCGGCCTTCGGACCCTCGTCTTCGCCTCCGCCTCCTCGGCCTTCCGGATCCCCGTCGGGCCTCCATAACACCGATCCGAACCGGCTTCGGATCCGTTTCTCCGGGTTCCGGCCTCGGAATCCGGTCGTAATAGATCCAGTCTACATCAGTATTGTCACATCTATATATTTTCACATCTATGTATTTGATATATTTGATATATATGGGAAGTTTGACCATACGTTTGCCCTTTTTGATGTAAATGTGGTCAATTATACACCTTCCCTTATTCACACAAGCTATTTTACATTATTGATGTATTTGAATCTTTGTAATGTTCTTCACTATGTTTAACCCCTAATTTTACTTGGTATTCTAATTTCATATTCAAGTTCCAGCATATATATGATGCATCTAAAATATCTAGCTTAATCTTTTAAGAGAGAACCTATTGAACGGTTGTTGATGGCCATCTTTTAGTCAGTTGTCCAGTGAGTTGTGCCTTATGAAAATCTATACCAAGAGCCCAATATTAAAAGTCCATATAAATTTCTAACATATGTGAATCCAATCAGGAAGGCTAATCAATCTAGTTTTAATTGAATCATACCAATGGCATATGTACAATTTCATATATAATTTTACATCAAGTTATCACAAAAGTTGAATATGAAATATGCATGTGAATGTAACATTTTAATAAAGATAGGCAAGTCTAACTTGTGTTAGACTTTTCCTCCACATTTTTTAAGACTCTAATCACATGTTTCATCATCTTCTTCATCCAAGTAAAGTTTTCTTATAAGAGCTATTCTATAAAATATGCCTACATATCGTTTTTTTCATCACAACTTAAACTTATGTTTAAAATCTTATGACATGCTCCATCTTCTTTTTCATCCAAATCAACTTTATTTTAAAAGTTACTCCATAAAACATGCTTAAATGTCCTTAAAGAATTTAATACACCCGTTTTTTGATCACATCAAGCATTTTTATTCATTGATGAGTAAGACAATGAAAGTTGTAATGTCATATCATTAAATTATTGTGCAACCTATTTTTACATATAAATGGAAGATTCTATTCCTCTCATTTCTCTAAGTTAAAGAGAGTGCAAGGAGACCCACCATTTTACTAAATCTAACCTTTCTAGGAAATCGAAAAGACAGAGACTCTTACCCCAGGTCTTCTAGAGAGTTATTAGCTTTTTAGTTCAAATTTTAATCCATTTAAGTACCATAAGATCGATGATGGAGATTAGCAGCATAATTCTCCTTCTCTATCTCTTTTCTCTCGTGATCTTTCTTTTCTTGAAGGTTCTTACAAAAGGAATCTCATTGCACATTGATAACATTCATTTAGTTAGCAAATTGGTTAGATCAGTAGACACTAATTATAGAGGTATGTGACTACTTAACCCCTTTGAATCTCTTAATCAAATCATGAACCCACCATCATCTTTTCAAAATCTAGTCATAGAGTCTAATCTTATAATCAAGTATTCTTACAAATTTTAGGCTCTTGAACATTTTATTCATATAATAGGAAGTGATAAAATTATGTACAAGTGTTAGAATTGTGTAGGAAATCATAAAAATAAACAAGATGTGATAAAATAGTGTACAAAGTGATAAAAAAGAATAGAAAATGATAAAATTACATGGGAAGTGATAAGACTATATAGAAAATGATAAATAGAGGAGACGAGTTTTATTCATATGCGTATCGTACATAACTCAGGCTGACTCGGCCTCTGCTACACCCACAAAGCAAAAACAAGGAACAAGGGGGCTTCTGCTGCTATTGCAAAAATCACGTCAAAGTCGGAATCAAAACAAAACTGTGTTTTGTTATATGATTCTGCTTCTGATTTGGGCAAAATATTCCAAAATATTATTATTTCCGTTTGATTTCCATGCCCACCACCATCCCACGATTCCCCCCCTCTCTCTCTCATATGATGATTGATGATGGATGAAGCTAAGCTTGTTTGTTGTATTAAGGGTTGGAGATAAAACATTCCAACTTGGCCCGGCTTTCATTGTGTGCAAACTCTATCTGAGCATCGCCGCTGCTGCCCACTTGAAAGTCGCTGCCAAGCTCTCTCCATTCATTTGCTAAGGTTCTTCAAAGGGGTGTCGATCGGATCTGTAGATCTGAAATCTGATCCGACTTCAAACCTACAAGTCGGATTCCGAATTTGGCCCGTTTAGGATCTGAATCCGGGTCAAGGCATAAGATTCAAATCTGATCCATTTACACCTCCCATGCTCCCAACATACCGTCCAGTCCATCGGAATAAAGCGTGATCTTTGGGCCAAACTGCCATTGGCCCAAATTATCAGGGCCAAAAGATGTCATCTTCATACTTATTCATTAATAATCAATAAAACTTAGTGTGGCCCAAATAATGAAGACAAAAAGATCTGATCTTCATACTTATTAATTATAATAATTAATAAATTTTACTTTTCTTATTAACAAATGATTCTTAATAACATTTAAAGTCTTTATAATAACTTTTGTCAATTTTTGGTCTTTACGATCTTATTAATTTCGAGAAAACTCCATACGATCTCCATTAATTTATACCCTCTTGAACTCTCTTGTTATTGGATGAGCACTTCAAAAAAAATTGACAGAAATCCTTACATGTGTTTGAAAGCAATCCCTAAAAGTAGTTATTTTTTTACTCAATAGAGAGACTGTAGCGAATTTCCCCAAAACTAAGTAGATTATTAGGACTAAAAATTTAAAAATTATAATAATGTAATGTGGCAATTCGCAAGTATTTGTTTTCTTTTTTGGACCTAGTAGCTTATCATTTTTTCTCAATAAGATACCGAATTCGTTCTTTTATGTATGTCATAAGCTTCCTAACTGGATGAGAATAAGAGAAGTCGGGTTTCTATGTATTTATATAACTCTAACAAGCTGTAATAAATCCGCAATGGTGATTGTATCACCATTAGTCAAGATAAAGGGAATATAATTATATTCTTTTGTACATGTACTTACCTTTAAAAATAAAACAAAATTTAACAAATAACCTCCTAAAGAATTTCTTATATGCATGCCTGGACAATGTGTATACACAAAAAAGGTCTTGTTAATCAATGTATATATATAGAACCTCCTTTCATCACGACTATCATCACTTAGTTATAAGCATCACTTATAAATTAAGACTTATTTTCTAATAATAAGAAACTTTAAAATATTTTCACCATATACGTACAAGCAAGGGGTCTTCGCATATAAAGAATTCTTTGGGGCTTGTTTGCTAAAACCCAAAACGAACCTATCATGAAAAGTCGTTTTATATGGGAACTTATTGCCCCGTGCTAAAAGTTTGTTTTGAATTTCTTAAGTTCTTAACTAACCTTAATTAACTAATGATCGATCAAAGTTATAAATTAGGATTCTTTTTACCTTTTCATCCTTACAATCATTCAACATTCCTTATCAGTATCTACAATCTTTATACTTTTTGCTAGTACTTACAATTGGTTACAATGTTTCTTAAAGCGCGCGCCCTCAACACTCCCTAAATAGTCTATCCGGAGGGAGCTTTTAAAGAAGGTTCAAAGATTTATGGAAAATTTTAAGGAGATATAAAGATTGCAAAGACTAATAAAGAACATCGAATGATTATAAGAAACTAAAAAATAAAATATTATAAATTATTCAAGCATCTTTAAGGAGGGTAGAGAGAGTAGATTGATTGGAGCGGAGCAGGGAGAGAGGAGATTGATCAGATCAGCCTTTGCTTGGGGGCATTTTCTAGTCCTATTATAGGATTCATGAGATTGGGAGTGGTGCTCAAGTTTTCGCCCGTATTTTGTATGTCCCCTGTTGGGATTCATGAGATTGGGAGTGGTATTGTCTATTCATCCGACGATCGATGGTCTCTTAGTATGCGAGTTTTATCTCCTGTGCTTTGCTTATCTTTCTTGATATTGTGGAATTATTGGCATTGTACGCCAGTGTACTGCTCCTTTTTCTCTCTTGTTAGAACTTTGCTGGGCTTGTATCTCCTAGTTGTGTACTCTTTCTTATGAATGAATGAAAAGTATTCTTTATGACAAAAAAAAAGATACGTTGATCGTGCAATATAACTTGAGTTAGTCAAACATGCTTATGGAACTTGAGCATGGTTGATATGATATTCTTTGCAAAAGGATATATAATACTCAATCTCTCATTTCCAACATAATGCTATAGCAACACGTGAAAATCATGCTGTAAAATGTGTGTATGTATATATATATATATGTAGCAGTCAAAAATTGGTTCAACTTTGAAGACAATCTAATCTAATCCCCGACTATGCGATGAGATTTATATTTGCAGGGAAGGACGCATGCAACAAGGACCTACAGGAAGAAGAAAGGCCATCAGGGAGTCCCCTGTCTAGGTGGGGGAAAAGATCATCCGATGCTAAAGTCAGATCCTTGAGCAGAAGGAGATTGAGTGACTAAGGTTTTCTGGGTGCAAGTGTGCATACTTTCTTTTAGAGGGAGGCTGGTAAATTTATATCATCTTCTGTGTGAGGTACTGGATGGCAGTTCCATAACGGCTAGTAGATCACTTACGATTTGTACCCTTCGATTGAGGGGATCATGGGCCTCCAAGTTGGAATGCATGAACTGCTACGGAGATTAAAAAGGACATATTCCTTGTACAGTCAAGTTTCTCTAACAAAAGCCTCCGGATCTTGTTTTTTCCCCCTCAAATTGACACAAGTTGCTTCACCGTATCGGCATTCAAAGGTTTGTCACCAGGTATTAATTTGTCTATGTTGTTTTCTAACTAATCTATCAGCCATTAGGCTTATAGACTCTCATATTTGTATGTATGTATCCTATCTCTCACATATTGTTATAAAGAAATACTTGTTGCACTGCCACTTGCTGAGTTGGAATGCACAATTTAATCGCATCCTGTCACCTAGAAGTCCACACATGGCCCATGTCCTCTCATAATGTGCCCTAACGTCAGCAAAAAAAAAAAAAGAAAAAAATTTACCCTCCGACTGTGATCTCGAGAGCATCCGTAAGATTTTGAAAGCATCTTGAAGTTCTCGAGTGCATCAAGACGCTCTCCAGTATATCATGCACTTGAGAGCATCTTGATGCGTTCAAGAGAAACCGTGATGCACTCGAAAGCTTCGAGATGCTCTCAACCTTTCAGAATGTTCTTGAGATCACAATCATGGGGTAAATTTTTTATTTATTTTTTTTGTTGATGTTAGGACGTATATATGAGAGAGATAGGAGTCATGTGCGGACTTCTGGATGGCGGGACATGGGTGAATGGCACGTCCCAACTCAGCGGGTGACAGTGCAACTAGGATTTTTCTCATTGTTATAAGTAGACATTGACATCTTGAGAAAGGTTGCAGTTATATCTACCAGTAAAAATGATGTGAACTGTAACCAAAATGAAATCGGAAACATGCCTACAAAAATATCAGAATGTTTGTCATGACACTCCTATTAAAGCTCATGGCACTTTGAGTGGAAAGATAAGATATAACCATAACCTTTTTAAAGGTGCCAACAGTATTTGTGACAACATGTGAGGGAAGAATGTACACCCTCGTTTTTCTCCATATGGTAAGAATGCCACTCCTCAAAGCCTGTGATCTTGTTGAGGACCGACCGTAGTAAATGCAGGACGCACTTTGTCGTACATCAACAATTTAGATTTTCCATAGAAATATTGATCCATCAGCGGGAAAGCATGCATAAGGCCATACATACCAACTTCATCAATATATACTAGACCAGGTACACCGGTAGAGATGTGAAATAATAGATCAGAGGCTTCTGCGTTGGATTAGATGCATGATTCCGCAGGCGCCTTTTCATATGCGCGCGATGATCTTAATTGGATGCCCCCACTCAATTAAAGCACGTCCGGCCTTTCAAAACTGGAACTTGCAGATCTCACGGTGTACGCCGAGACAAGCTTTGCGAACAAGGAAAACTTATTATTTTCCAGCAATTTGGAAGGAGCGCCAAATTCTGCCATGGTACCTGCTTGCCCAAGTAAGTAACTCGATCGTGTCAAAATTAAACCCGGTGGCCTTGGGCTATATATATATATATATATATATATATATATCATGAGGATTTGAAGAACATCAATTTAAAGGGTATCATGCATGAGGATTTGAAGAACAAATTAAGATGTACATGACCAGTACTACTGTACTAACCATTATCCAGGACTAGCACCATGTCACTGTCTAGAACCGAGGTTACCCGATGCGCTATTGTGATGACTGTAGAGTCTGAGAACTGTTGCCTCAGTGTCTTCTGTATTATGTTGTCGGTAGCAGTATCCACGGAAGCTGTAGCTTCATCCAAGACCAAGATCTTGCTCTTTTTCAGTATAATCCGGCCTAAGCACACCAGCTGCCGCTGGCCCATGCTCCAATTCTCACCATTGTCAACCACTGAAATGATCAGTATAGTACACATCAATTGCCGAACGAACGTCATGCAACGATCGAGGACAAAATTATCCATTAATATTGACGGCATGCATGATTATAATTATTAAAATCTGTACTACTCATTTGACTAGCCACACCAGTACGTAAGAAGGCACACTGGCCAAATAGAAATGAATTCAGACCTGCCGAGTCAAGTTTTCCTTCCTTCCTACGCACTTCATCCCCAAGCTGGCACATATCTAGTGCCTAGAGCACACATAAATTAATGTGAACGGAAGAAAAGTTAATCAGGTCATCAATTTGGAGTAATGACACTTGAAATGTTGCCAAAGAAGAAAATGCATGGGACTACGTACGTACCTGCCAAATCTGCTCATCAGTGTACTCTTCAAGTGGGTCAAGGTTGCTACGAACAGACCCCTGAAACATGGTTGGGTCTTGAGGAATGATGCTTAGTCTGGACCTCAACTCGTGTAATCCTATGGATGAAATGTCGGTTCCATCTATGAGAATCTGACCAACCGTAGGATCCACAATGCGAAACAGTGTCTGAATTAGTGTAGATTTGCCACTGCCTGTCCTCCCGACAATGCCAGTCTTTGTTCCCCCCAAAAAAGTGCACGTAAGACCTCTTAAGACAAAAGGCAGGTGGGGGGCATAACGAACCTGCGTACATACATATATATATATGATCGAGCCAACATTCATGTAAACAGCTAATATATATAAATAAGCTTAGATCGATAACATGCAATAGACCAGCCGTGGACCAAAGGAATTCCAGGAAGCATTAATATTGCATTAATAGCTTCCGTGTGAGCTGACAAGCAATTCTACTTCAATGTTCCATGATTTAGTTAAGTACATACTATATGAAAAATAAGATAGAACTCAACAGAAGACTAGCGCATACATAAGAAAGGACCCAAGATCAAAATATTCTGAACTCTCTTACTGAAATGCATGTGTGGCAATGTCCATATATATTTTCATTTCCATGGCTATCAATCATATTTCCAGAATGAAATTGCGGTTCTAGCTACTTTGTAACAATTACTTTAGCATTTCTTCTTAGGAGTTGTTTTTCAGATTCTAGAAACTACGAATTACCCGTAGGTCGCGAACGTCTACTTCTCCCTGAGATGGCCAATCAGAGGATGGCTTATTTGTTTCTATAGTTAAAGGTGGTTCGCTAGGTATGCATGTGTACTGAAGTATTCTCTCCACAGATATCATCTTGTTCTCAAGGTTGCAAAGACTCCATGCAACCCAGCTCTGCTCTGCATTCAAGTTAAGACCATATGTGACTGCTAAGCCTGCAATGACTGCAAGATAAAGAAACTATGGGGTTACTCCTTGTTCCAGATGAGCGCAAAATATATCATTCAGAATATATTTTATTGTATATACCTGGCTCAATGGTTCCAACCGGTACAGAGACCAAGAAAACCAAAGAAAATGCAAATGTGATGACAGCCAACATATCCAGACGAAAGCACAACCACTCCCTTGCAGCTAAATTATAAAATTTGGGTCGACAGAATGAGTCACTTAGACGGAAGTTTGTGCCCATGAATCTTGATTGCTGATCAAAACTCCTTATTGTGGTTGTTCCTGATAGTGACTCTGCAAAATGTTGTATTAGGGGAGCTTTGCAAACACCAACCAACCTTGCTAATTCTCGTGCTGTAACTATGTAATATTGCTGCAAGGCAAGAGGTATATATTATGGCAACCATAATCCAGAATCTTTCCCATGTATCTATAAAGCTGAGGAAGTAAAAAAATCAGTCAATACTAAATCAACACCATAAGCCTTAACCCCATCTATCTGAGATCAGGTAGATCCAACGGAGGGTCTGCTGGAAGTTTTGCTAGATGATTTGCAGACAAAAAGACTATCTTCTTGGTTATAGTTAAACCTCATACAGTTAAGGAGCAACACTCAAATATTTCCCTAGACTTAGAAAGAGACTAGACAAGGAAAAAGTGAGGAAAGTGTATACAGGGGCAAGAGAATTTCACCAAGGCAACTATCAGCCGAAGGTGAATGGAAATGCAATCCTAAAATCCCAAGGAAGAAGAGTAGAAGACATATAAAAGAATTGAGTTAAAACAAAGTACCTAGAATGCCACGCATGCTGAAAACATAGTAACATAATAAAATAAGGCTTGTGGAATGCTCAATTATTTTATTCAAGCATATCCGTACTAGCTAGCAGCATTCTTGAATATGCACACTGTAATGTCCAGTGACTCTGGGTATCAAGGACTACATCATAAACATCCATCAGAAAATCCATGGGTTATCACATTCTTTGATTTCTCCTTTTGTCTATGGAAGCACATGCTCATTATGGGTGCATTTGGTACAGCATAAGATATGTTACATGAACAGGTTTTCCTAAAAAGTTGATTAATGAATTGTTTGATGATTGAGAAACTTTAGAATCGATCAACCTTTCTGAAAAGTCTGTGCATATAACAGATTTTACATTGTACCAAATGGACTCGAGTGTTCCTAGAGTTACAAATGTTGACGAGGAAAACCTAAGACTTTGTGAAGGAGAAATTATGTGACACATGCCATTTTGGTTGTGGATTGTATTATGGCATTACCTTTCCACTTGCTTTGGAACTTGAATAGCTAGGGATTTGTCATTTATCACCAAAATGTTGTTAAGTATCCATGCTTTGTTTCGTTGTTCATAGAGCAATTCATTCATTCAGGGTTGAAGGGGGAAAATCCTGGTTAAAAGATATACTAATAAGAAAATTTGCATTATTCATGTCATTGTAGATAGCAGCATTGAAACATCAGATGCTACTAGACCTAGATCTTGGTAGGCAGAATGTTAATGTTCGACACTTGCAAACTAGAAACATCTATTCAGCAAGAAAATTAGGTGTACCTGATAGCAAATGCACGCTATAGTCACCGGAATGAAGACTATAAAAACCTGCCAAGCAACCTGTGACATGACTGCTATAACTCCAAGAAGCTGTATAAATGAAAAGGCAAATAAACCAATTTGATTAGGAATTGTTGTGTCTACTTCACTCTGATCAGTCGATGCCTGCAAACATAGATTTACCACATGAACAACTGACAGATCGTATAAATGATTTTGATGAGTGAAGATGCATGAAGGTAACTTCTTACTCTATTCAGGATGCGCCCACTTGGCGTGGAATCAAAGAATGCCATAGGTGCACGAAAAATGCATGCATGCATCTCGTTGAAGAGTAATGTTGCAGCTTTATATCCGGCTGTCACAAGAAGCAAGGCTCTGAGGAAGGCCCAGATGGAGCTTCCCAGGGCCAAAGCCACATAGACAGAGATAAGAACCGATGAACTAACGGGTGGCTCCATGTCCTTGGACACAGGAGCAGCCCAGGCCACCCAGTAGCTGCTGACAATCTGAAGGGCTTGAAAGAGAACTTGAGTTAGCAGTATGAAGGGCACAAACGCTCCTTTGTTCGCTTTTGTGATGTATCTCCAGTACACAGATAGACCAACCCTTCCTTTTTCTCTTTCTTCTTCCTGAACTAGCTGTCCAGTTTGGGCAGCAGCAGCAATATCACCTGTTTTACCATTTTGTTCATCTTTAGTCTCTTCGTTGTGCACCGTCTTTGGATGACTTTCTGCTCTTTCCGTGCTGCTATCAGGACTTTCAGATGATATGTTCAGAGAATCTAGAGCCGACAATGCATCCTTGTGAGCACCAACCAATTCCATGAAATCCGTTCCTGTACTAAGAATTTCTTCATATTTACCAGCTTGTGTAATTCTTCCATCTTTCATTACCTATTGAGAGAGAAATTGTGATTACCCATGTATCTAACACCTACATGATTAAAAAAGAATGGAAAAATGTAACAAGGCTAGCTGTACTCACTAGTATAAGGTCTGCTGAAGGTAGAAACTCCACTTGGTGAGTGACATAGATGACAGTTTTAGAAGCCAATAGCCCCAGTAAACATTCCTGCAACGTGGAAATGAATCCATAGACATCTGGTAAATTAGTCACAAACCTTCAGCTACCTAAATTGAAATCATGATGACATCGAACAGGCCTTGTGTGTTGTTCAATTAATGAGATGAAGTTTGGATTTGCCTTTTGACCCATCTAGGGTTGGTACTAATGTTTACATATGGCAGTGCCAAGGTTTAAATTTTGGCCAGATTGAGTTGGAATCAGTCAATCTGCATCAGTTTTCAGCTTAAATATCCCATCTAATTAAAAACACAACCATCCGGTCAAAGTCAATTTATTCGACTCAACGTACCTGAAACCCACGAGGTGCTAACCACTGCTCATTACAGCTCATTCTGAAACCCAAGAAGCTTCGATTGCTTCTTGCCAGAACAAGGCCAGTGGTGCTACACAGACCATGCAGTTCTTGTTGTCAAAAATTTTATGAGTTGCCCAAATGCACTTCAAGACTGTGCACAACGTGGAGGTCCATTTGGATGAATTTTTTCACTGCTCATCTAAATTAACTTACTCTGAGATGCCATTGGCATAGGGTGATGTCAATTACACTTAATCGGTGTTGCCAATGGCAGCTTGGAGGTACGTAGTTCAAAGGGATATGGTGAAAAAAGTCATCCATACCAACCTCCACCGTGTGGAACCATATACGTTTCTGTTGTTGTTACTCTCAAGCGGGTATTTTCAACAGAGTGCACTTGCTCATTGATATTCAACATGGGAAACATTTCACACTTTTGCTTAGTGATTCATTCATTGAAAAGCCTGCTTTTTCTTCCTCCTGCCTACCTTCCTCTTCACAACTTGCACTAAAAAGTGGATTATAATTGTTTATATCACCATCAGCTAGCGTTCTTTGAACTCACACATCTATTAATGATACACCATTGATTCGTCACATTTAAATCAGATGTTTTTCAACATGCTCTTCTTTCTTCATTCTTCCATTCAGTTTTCTGCTTGTTCTATAGGTTGTCTTTGCATAAGCTTTAATTATGAAACCTTTTTCTGGAGAGTTCACTACCCTGAAAAAACTCCATTGAGTCAAATGAAACCTGAGTTTTTTAACCTTAGGCCCCCTTTGTTTGAGGGATAGAACAAAAAGGGGTTAACTCCAAGGGATAAGTTATCCCGGGTTAACCCTCCTCTTGCTTTGATATACACTTAATCTTTTTGGATAAAGTAGATTATCCCGGATTAACTCCCAAATTGAGAAGACTTAGCATTATTCAAAAGTGAGTTAAGGGGATTTAAAAGTACCAAAATGTCCTTGTTGTTGATCCACACTTAACCACTAGATATTATATTATTATATTAACTAAATGCCTACATATATTATTATATTAAGCAAATGCTTATTTAAGTATTCACATAGTGAGTTAGCAGCTTATATATGATATGACATGTTTTGAAGATCTCAAACCGCTTACTAATAACAGAAAAATGCTGCAGAGTTGAGAATGATCATTACCCTAAAAAGATGAGATCCAGTGTGCGCATCAACAGCACTGAATGGATCGTCCAAAAGAAAGATGTCGGCATCATGGTACAGTGCACGGGCAATTTGTATCCTCTGCTTCTGTCCCCCGCTGAGGTTGATGCCCCTTTCCCCTATGACTGTCCGATCCCCAAAGGGAAGAATCTCCAAGTCTTTCTTCAACGCACACGCTTCAAGGACACGCTCATACCTGTCTGTGTCTTTTTCATTACCAAAAAGTATGTTTTCCTCAATCGTGCCGCTCTGAATCCAAGGAGACTGGGCAACATAGGCTGTCGTTCCGCACATCCTAATGGCCCCTGATATCTTTGGGATCTCACCTAGAATGCATGACAACAAGCTCGACTTGCCGGAACCCACAGCACCACAGACAGCCACCCTCGTGCCATGTAGCACTTGAAAATTCAAATCCTTCAAAGTAGGAGAGCGCTCCCAGCAAAAGCTCCCGTTGCTTACTTCAACAGCAATCTCTGAACTACCCACAGGCAGCTTCTCGACTGCATCCGGCTGCAACTCCTCCACATTGAGGAAAGATGCGATTCTGTCGAGGGACACCTTCGTCTGAATGAACATGGAAATCATGTCGGGGAGAGTATAAATTGGCTCCTGCAACACTCTAATCGTGGCCAGTGCCGACAGTACCTTCCCAGATTCCAATGGTATACCCATCAGCGTGCATGCTCCGAAGGTGACCATCGACACGAATGTGGGGGCACAAGAAAGGATGAACGTCGTCAAGGAAGATGTGTAGACATACTTCCTCAACCAGTTTGCTTCCTTCTTCCTCAGCTCTATCACCCTGGACAAGAACTTCATTTCCCAAGCTTGGAACTTGAGGATCCTCATGTTTCTAAGAATCTCAGATGTTGCCTTCATCCTGGTATCTTTTGACGTCATCAACATCTCCTGGTATTTCTCTAGCTTCCGCCCTGGAGGAATATTCACCAACATGAAGACGACAGTGGTTGCCAAGGCTGCAAATGAAGCTAGCCCAACATTTATGTACAGTATCAGCAGAGCGACTGCAACCTGCAAGGTGACCATCCATGCATCATGCATATACCAACTAAACTGGCCAATTCTCTCGGCATCGACGCTCATGATATTGATGATTTCTCCACCGGTGCGACCCTGCCTTGAAGTGCTTGATAGAGCAAGACTTTTCTGGTAAATCGTCGCAACAAGTGCGGCCCTGAACCTGATTCCAGCCTGCGTCAGCTTGAGGAACCAGTGCCTCTGTGACAGGCTCTCGAAAATCTTGGAGACGACGAACGCTGTAACCAGCATGTACCCTTCACTCGCAAACCTCTGGCGCCCGTCCAGGTACTGAATGAAGTTGTTGATGAGCCAGGGGCCAACAAAAGATGACAGAGTGTACCCGAGAACAAGAACGGCCGTCCAAAGAATCTGGGGCCATGCACAGAATGCCAACGCCTTCACTAGGTGGACAGTCCCAATTCTAGTGCTAGCACTAGTACTGGCATATGATTGGAGCTTGGATTTGAAGATGGGGAACACTGCGTTGACGCTGTCATCGTCTCTGACCTGCGGGACATCATCGAGTTCCAGCGTCCTCTTATGACCGGCCGAGATCAGAGGCCCAACCCAAGACAAAGTGAGGATGCTGAGAAAGCCGGCATTTGCCCAGGTATTATTATCCCCATGGGCAGCGCTCGTGATCTTAGCGGCATTCGCATCATCGCCATCATTGATCAAGAGCGGCTCTTGGAGACGACTAGCCGTCCCGTGGTCTTGTGGGATCCTCCTCTTCCCAAATAATCCGGCGTAAGTAAGGAACAAACTGAGCAGGGCGGACCCAACATCTACTAGTGCCCACAAGAGTAGTGTGACTTGGGACCCGGCGACTTGCCTACAGTAGTAGTAGTAGGCAAGGTCTAGGGCGCAGGAAGCAGAGCATATGAGCAAGTAGAGGCACCACCATATCCTGAGGAAAAGCGGGAACTTGTTGATCCCCCTGGAAGTGGAAGGACGGAACTCGTAGTGCAGATAAGCGGAAACCGCCAACCAAGCAACAACCCGGACAACCAAATCAATCTGGAGGGAGAGCTGGTGTTGCCACCCCCACCCGTCGTCCTCCGAAAGCGGCCAGTGGTAGCTGATCAAGAAGCAGAGCAAGAGATGGAAGAAAGCCAGGGCCAGGCAGGTAAAGAGGGCCGGCCGGTAAAGCTGGAACCTGCTGGTCTTGTTGTCGTCAATAAGACTGGATGATTCCCGGGGCCGGGACCTCTCGCGTGTGCTGCTGCAACGTGCGCAAGACCACGCAATGGACAGGATGAGCAGCAGGCCCAGGTGCGAGGAGGCCGAGAAGGCATGCAAGACGAGGAGGCCTACTAGGAAGCCTCCCATGGCCATCATCTGATCTGATCTGATAATTCCACCGGAAAGGGAAATTATAATGATTGATAAATTCGCTCACATATGATCATATAAATGAACAAGGTGGGTTTTGAATTCAAGGCATGCATACCACGGCCAGCGGGTCTTTAATTAATTTCTGCAATCTTTCTCCGCCGGCGGGACTACTCCCGAAGCTTGTCTTCAGCTTGTGTGTCCGGCTCCGCCGGCCGGGATCAAATGGGAAGGAAAGGAGGAAGCTTATTACGACGCCAAGGGGTTCCGTGGAGATTAACATGTGGTGTTTCGTGGGTTGAACGAGAGAGAGAGAGAGTTGAATATTCCCGAGAGAGAGAGACGCATAGAAATGGACCTGGAGGAGGGAGGGAGGAAGGTGAGATGCTCCTTCAGTCCACGCCATGACCCCCCTCATGCCATGGAGAGCTAGTGAAGAGGAGGAAGAAAACAAAAAAAATCAAGGGGAATCCAGAATAGCTATGCGGGAGTCCACTAATGGCATGGCAAGTGAGGGTTGCATGCAGTTTGGTTTTTCCAAGGCACATGGGAATCTCTTGACCTCGTCCAAAGATGGAGACAAACCGAGGTGGGACCCGGAATAGCGAGATACCACATTAATAACTGATTGCTGCTGGTGGTCCCATCCAACTCCTGGCGCGCCCTCAGTCACGGTCGGACAAAATTCCCCCTACGTGCTCTGCCCGCCATAAAAAATATCCTTCCGATAATTATCGGAATCCGAAATGGATATTCTAGATAAGTTGGAAACAGAAACATCTTTTGTATCCGTTTTATGATTTCTAATTTCAATTAGTATTAAGTTTATTAATAATAATAAATATTAACCTTTAGATCATTTTTAATCTAACAATTGAGATTAGGGACTTTTGTAAGAAGAGAGAACCATAATAAGTTTTAAATAAATAAATTAAAAAATTAATAAGCTCCGATAATTATTAAAAATAATATCTGATTCTGATATCAGAAATAAATTGGAAACGAAAAATACACTTTCCGATCTTATCGGAAACAGGAACGGAAACGGAAAATGTATTTTTCGATTTTCTTAAAGATATTTTCATGAGTATGAAATGATAGGTTATGTTTTCATTTTTCTTGTAATTGTTTCTTAGAAATGCTTTTTCACTAGAATACGTTTTACATAGAACCAAATGGACCTTATATTAGCAATCCGATAATGTGAAATTCTTTTACAAGTAAATAAATGTATAAAATCATTTTCAAGACGAGAAAATAAATATTGAAAAAAATTCAAGAAAAAGTTTTTATAAGTATCAGATAATATATAATATTTTTATATTCCTTATGAATTGATTTATTTAGAAAATCATTTACACTTTACGGGAACCAGATGCATCTTAGCATGCTACATCAACAGTCAATATTATGTCGACTGTTAGTGTTTTTTATTTTAAAAAATTATTTTTTTAAGTTTTCTAGATAGCCACGACCTAACTTATATGTCTGTACAGATGATAAAAATAAGTGAAAAATCAAAAATCGACTCCAAATGATGTAGGATATCATGGGGCTCATCTAAATATATATATATATATATATATATATATATATATATATATATATATATATATATATATATATATATATATATATATATATATAATTAAAAAATACCTACAACTGGCATATTATTAGCTGCCGGTGTAGCAAGTTATTCTCATATTTGCAAATCCTATACTTGAAGATTTTTTTATAGGTAAACAAACATATGAAATTATTTTTAGGAAAATGTTTTACGTTGAAACAAATAAATGAAAGAATTTTCAGGAAAACGTTTTCATAAGTACCAAACGATCGATTCTATTTTTTATTTTCCTTGTAAACTGATTTTCTCATAAACTATTTTCACTTGAATCAATGTTAGTGTAACCAAATAGACCTTATATTGCAGACCAATGAGAAAAAAAGAAAAGAAGAAAATAACTCCAAACGTGTTATTGTACATGCTGTCATTGACAAAAAATTAAAAAAGAAAAAGTAAAACGGCGGTGCAGGTGGCTGGACTTGGATCCACGGAAGAGGCCGTTTGCGCAATACCACACATTGCGTGGGGGCCGACGGGGGCCCCACGGGCTGCAGGGTCAAGTCCAGCCTGACCCATCTACCCATGGGCTCCACTGACGTGTTCGAAAGAGATCCGACGAGAGTCCAGATTGGGCCCGAACGGGCTTGCGGGCTGGCCCCCGTTGACACTCTATAGAAAACGGATTTTTTTCGGTAACGGATCAAAAAATCGGATATCCCTATTTGAAGTGAAATTTTGCCAACTGATCCAACTTAAGTGCATAAGATCATTTTCGGAGTTATTTTCATTCCTTCGTGAGCCCTTGTATGTGATTGGATCATTAATGCTTATTCTGGTGTAAGTAACGTGAGATTGTTTTTATTAGAATAAGATTTTTATTGCTTTTATAATCTTATTTTACATCTACTTGAAATAAGTTATTTTAATTTAGTAAAATAAGTAAACAAATGTAACAAACAAGGTGTTATTATTGTTATGATTTTGACAACTATTTTTTATAATAGGCAAGATAAATATGATAGTGAATAAAAAAGGAAGATGTTGAGACTGCTTTTATATTGAGCTGGGTGTGTCGTAGGTTGAGATGAGATCAGCCTAAATTAAAATAAACTAAAACTTAAGTAAAAAAAACCCGAGTTTAATTTAAGTAACTGTAGCTGCTGGGTATTAAAATAATAGATAAGAAAGCAGAAATGGAAAAGGCAAGGTTTTTTTGTCATTAGATATTGTCTGAAAGGTTCTTTAAAAGCTTTTCAGTCATATGAGCTTACCGGCCTGACACGGGCCTTGGACGGGCCAGCTTCCAGTCTGAGACATTCAGGCCCGCAGGGCCTGGGCTGGCCTCAGGCTGGGCCAACTAATCCACGGGCCGGGCCGGGCTGTGGTCGGGCCAGCCCAAGCCCGGCCCATTGACACCCCTAGACTCCTGCTGGAAGCCAACGACTTTCTGGTCCCGTCCGGGGATAAGGATAAGTTAATCCTGTTTTAACCTCATTCTTAGTTTGGTATGTCATTTTTGTATAGGAATAAAAGCAGTTAAGATTTTTAGAGGTTATCCTCAATTTTGAAATTATAAATAAAAATAAATCATTCCAACTTATCCCCATTGCTAATCCTATTTTTCCATCCCCACTTTTTCACTTCCCAATGCACACGTTACCCCACTTGCCCCTCCAACTATCCCCATTTCTATTTATTTTTTGTTTATGTTTGAACATATGGGCTTTAATTTTCCTGGGAATATATATGACTAATGTGGTTTGGTTCCATTACATATATTACATTGTTCTATTCTAATAAAATTGTAGTGGTCCATTTCTCTGCATTTTGGGTTTATTTTTCCTGATAGAATTATTCTATATAATAGTGTCAAGTTCCTTATAACATGTTTGTCATTTGCTTGAGATATAGTGAACTCCTAGGTCCCGTTTAGTATCGGGATAAGCCAGGGATAAGGCTTGTATATTCCTATTCCTCGTTTGGCATTGAAAAAAGTCACGAGGATAAGAAGGGTTAAGGGGGATAGGAATAAAGGAGCTTAACCCCATTTTTAGGGTTAGATATGGGGATAACTTATTCCACCAAAAAGGTGGAATGACTTATCCTCGCCTCTTAACTTCATTGTTACCCTTATTTGCCCCTTCTCTTGATTCATAAAATAATAATATATTTAACTCTAATGATTATTTTATTACTATCTAATGACGTTAAATATATTATTAAATAAAATTCTTAATCAAATACATACTACCTATAGAATGTATTATTATATTTATCTTATATATCATTATCTTTAAATAGTGCTAATAAGTATTTTAATATATTATTATATATAATATAATATCATATATTATTATCTTAAATTAGTATTTGTACTTAAATTATTAGTATTAGTACTAATAAATATTAGTATTACATCGGATTCATAAAATAGTAATATAATTAACTCTAATAACAACTTTATTACTAGTTAATGACATTATGTCATTAAATGGAAATCTGAATCAAGCCAATACGGATGGAATATATTATTATACTAAATAATAGTAATAAGCATCTTTAATATATTATTATACATAATATAATAATATATATTCTTATCTTAGATAGTACTAATAAGTTTTTTAATATATTATTATATATTATATAATAACATATATTATTATCTTAAATTAATATTAGTACTTATATTAGTAATATTAGTACTTGATGAGGCAGAATCCGATTCGGCCCATTAGAGCAGGCCCAAACCCCGTTCAGCCCAACAGCAGCAGTACCAGGCCCTCTGGCGGCCTCCAGCCCATTGGCGGCCCAGCAGCCCTCGGCCCAGTAAGCGGCACCGTCGCTCCCGGCCCAACAGGCTTCAGCCCGTCAGCGGCCCACCAACCTTCGGCCCGGGAACAGCACGGCAGCCCAAGGCCCAGCAGGCTTCGGCCCCTCAGCGGCCCAACCCCCTTCGGTCCGATAGCCGAGTCCGGCCCACTCCGGTGGCGGATCTGGCACTATGGCGGTTTACCAGTAAGCCCAAACATAGTCCTATATCGGCTACCACCGTTAACCAACCTCTATCCTCTGCTATAAATACACCGCTATTTATTGCCAAAGGTATGCAACTCTTTGCCTCCGAGACCCTTAAGGACTACGGTCCAATTAGCATTAAAGCTACTTCTTGCTTTCTGAATCGAATCATCTTCAGAAGCTAACTTGACCGTCGGAGGGGGTTCCTAAGGGCCAGAGCCCGGGACTCCTGCTGACCGGTTTCTTCTTCTTTCCCTCCTGCAGGAGCTCGGTTCGAATCATCGCCGACCTTCCCGAGTCGGTCTCGGCCGCCGACCTCGGATTCCCCTCCTTGGTCTCGACGCCGTCCGACGGCTGCCCCGCAACGGGAGGCTCGGCCCCGCGTTGTCCCTTCGTCCGACAAAAAAGGGTTCTTGGGCTCACTATCCAAGAACAAGCCGAGTCCAAGACCCTTCCGGCCTCGGACCGTCGGCTTCGGCTTCGTCGCCTGTCGGCCGAATAGCCGGGAAGAGCTTCATCCGCACCGCCCCTTCGCCCGCCGAAGGAGCCTCGACCCCGACATCCCGGAGGACGAGTCCGCACCGACCAAGGCGCCCTTCGGCCTTCGGACCCTCGTCTCCGCCTCCGGTTCCTCGGCCTTCCGGATCCCCGTCGGGCCCCAACAACACTGATCCGAACCGGCTTCGGATCCTCTTTTCCGGATTCCGGCCTCGGAGTCCGGTCGTGATAGATCCAGTCTACATCACGTGGCGCCGTCTGTGGGAAACCAACAAAACAAGTCATGTCTCAGCGACCGGTGACCCGACGATCCGGGCAAGGCGAAGCAGAAGCGCGGGAGGCCTCGGCGCAGATGCTGCCTTCCGAAGGCGCACCTTCTGCCCCGCCGAGCCTACCTCTGCCAACCATACCGGAGTCTCTCGGCTCGGAAGACCGAGTGGGAGCGCTCCAGCAGCAAGTGGCGACGCTGGCCGCTGCCGTCACGTCCCTAGCGCCTCTCCAGGAGATGGTGTCCGCCATCGCCCAGCACATAGGGCTGACGGGACAACCTCCTCAGCAGGCGCCGCTCCCCCCGCTCTGCCCGGTACAAGGTGCCCGGTTCCGGCCGGCGCCTGCGCCGGTTCCTCTCAACGAGGCCGCGGAAACGCGCAGCGAGCCCTTGACGCTGCCTGTCCGAACTCCTCGCGCTGATCGCCTGACGGAGCAGGATTATGCTTCGTCCGAGTACCGTCCGGTCCGAACCGGAGGACAATCCGTCGCCACCTCGACCGCCCCGGACCTGGACCAGCGGCTGACGGCGATGCCCAAAGAGATGCAGCAGATGGTGTCTCGGCCTCACGGGGCCCCCCTCGCCAGCAGCATCCTGGAGCAGACCCCATTCACGGCAGAGCTCCTAGCCATCGAGGTACCCTCAAACTTCAAGCTGCCGAAGGGCCCTCTCTACGACGGAATGACAGATCCGGTCTGTCATTTCCAGAAGTTTAACACTTACCTTCGGGTCCGAGGGATCTCCGAGGCAGTCCGCTGCCGTCTTTTCCCCCTCACCCTTGAAAAAATCGCCCTCACCTGGTTCGAGGCTCTGGCCCCCAACTCCATTCACTCCCTGGTTTAGTTGGGCCAGTTGTTCATCGACCAGTTCTATGATGCCACCCGGCAGTCCAAAACTTCCGCCAGCTTGCTAGCCATCCGGCAAGGCCCCACCGAAACCCTCCAGGAATACTTCACCAAGTTCCGGACCGAGGCCGCCCAGATCCCAAACCTCGACAGCTCGATCGCGGTCTCGGCCGTGATCAGCGGGTGCCGGGATGAGGGGCTCCTCGGTTCCATCGGGAAGCGCCATCCCCCTACCTTTCAGGACCTCGTGGCCCGGGCCCATAAGTACATCAACCGAGAGGCCCTGATGCTGTCCAGGGGTAAAGGCGCAATCGAGACTACCTCAACGCCTGCTCTCCCGGCGGTCCGACCTCGGCCCGAGGACCAAGAGCCCTCCCGGAAGCGTTATCGCCGGGAGGATTGGGACAGGGAGAGGCGACGGGACCCGCAGCCGCGGTACCTACCCTTACCTGCTCCCCCTTCCCGGATGCTCATGGAGGTGAAGGGCATGCTCCGGCGGCCTGATCGCATCAAGACCGATCCTCGCCGAAGGGACCCCGGCAAATACTGCGAGTATCACCGAGAGATCGGCCACACGACGGACGAGTGCCGGCAGCTCTGGGAAGAAATCGACCGCCTCATCCGGGAGGGGAGATTGCCGCAATATCGGCGGGAGCAGCCGCCGCAGCAGAACCGAGACGTCCCTGCAGCACCCAGACAGCAACCGCCCCCGGCGATAGAAGCCGCTCCTCCGCCAAAAGCCACCGCGGCCCCGGTTGAATCGTCCCATCAAAGACCCAGCTCTGGGTCTATCATGATGATATCCGGAGGGCCCGGGGAGGGATCAAGGTCGCGGCAACGCAGCACCGTGGCGGCGGTCGACGACGAGCCGAAGCGGCCTCGTCTGGAAGATATCACCTTCGGCGCCGAGGACCTGACTGATGTCCAGGTCCCTCATGATGACGCTCTCGTCGTCAACGCTGTAATAAATAACTATGATGTACATAGGATCTTTGTGGATAATGGAAGTGCCCCAAACATCTTGTTTTACGATTGTTTCGAGAAGATGGGATTGAGTGAGGCTAGTATGAAGCCTCATCGGGGCCCCCTCTTCGGTTTTAACGGCTCGCCCTGCCGAGTAGAAGGTATTGTTCGGCTTCCTGTGACCTTGGGCTCCGCCCCCCGGCAATTGACCGTTGAAACGGACTTTGCCGTTGTAAAGATCGAGTCAGCCTACAACGCCATATTCGGCCGAAGGCTCATCGGCGGGGTCGGAGCCGTGCCCTCATCCTTCCATCAGAAGCTGAAGTTTCATACCGACCACGGGATCGGCGAGGCCAAAGGAAACCAAGAAGCAGCCCGGCAGTGCTATATGATTTCGGTCAAAGGGAAGGCCGCAGCCGAAACCCTGACGATCGAGTCATCAACCGAGGCATCTCCAGGAGAGGCACTCCTCGCCGTCCCTGTTCCGGGAGGCGAGGGGCGAGTCCTGATGATAGGCTCCGGCCTGGAAGAGATTGAAGCAGAGAAGCTCACCGAGTTCTTGAAAGAGAACCTCGACGTCTTCGCCTGGTCCCCATCGAACATGCCCGGGGTTGACCCGGAGATAGCCGAGCACCGTCTCCACACCGATCCCAACCAGCCCCCAGTGAAGCAGAAGCGGCGCACCTTCAATCAAGAAAGGAGAACCGCTATCCAAGCCGAAGTACAGAAGGGGCTGGATCCCGGACACCTCCGAGAGGTGCATCATCCGGAGTGGATCGCCAATGTGGTCATGGTGCCGAAGAAAGAGGGCAAGTGGCGTATGTGCGTGGACTTCACCAACCTCAACAAGGCCTGTCCGATGGACAGCTTTCCGCTGCCTCGGATAGACCAGGTGGTGGACGCGACGTCCGGCCACAAGCTCTTAAGCTTCCTCGACGCCTATTCAGGCTACCACCAGATCCGGATGCATCCGGATGACGAGAGCAAGACCAGCTTCACGACCGATTTGGGCCTGTACTGCTACACCCGAATGCCCTTCGGTCTGAAGAACGCCGGCGCAACCTACCAGCGCCTGGTCAACAAGGTGTTCGCTCCACAGCTGGGCCGAAACATGGAAGTCTACATAGACGACATGTTGGTCAAGAGCCGTGTCGCTTCTGAGCATTTGGCCGACCTAGCCGAGACTTTCTCCGCCCTTAGGCAGTACAAGATGAAACTGAACCCGACTAAGTGCGCCTTCGGGGTGGCCTCCGGCAAGTTCCTCGGTTATATGGTCACCCGTCGAGGGGTGGAAGCCAACCCCGAGAAGATTTCGGCCATCGTGCAGATGCGCCCCCCGGCAAACATCCGAGAGGTACAGAAGCTGAACGGGAGGATCGCAGCCCTCAGTCGCTTCATGTCAAGGGCGGCTGACTATTGTTTCCCCTTCTTCAAGCTGCTGAAGAAGGCTAACAGCTTCGAGTGGACGGAAGAGTGCCAAGCAGCCTTCGACCAGTTGAAGGCCTACCTCGCCAAAGTCCCCATCTTATCCAAGCCAGTTCCTGGTGAACCCCTGAGCTTATATCTAGCGGTTTCCGAGACAGCTCTCAGTGCCGTCCTCGTCCGAGAGCAAGAAGGCATGCAGAAGCCGGTTTATTATACCAGCCGAGCCCTTCAAGGGGATGAACTCCGGTATCTTGCCCTGGAGAAGCTGGCTCTGGCCCTTGTCTCGTCCGCAAGGAGGCTCCGGCCCTATTTTCTGGCCCATTCCGTGAAGGTCCTCACCGACCAGCCCCTGAGACAAGTCCTCTCCCGGCCAGAGGTGTCCGGCAGGCTGGCAAAATGGGCGATCGAGCTGGGAGAGTTCGATATCTCCTACGCTCCTCGGGTAGCTATAAAGGCCCAGGCGTTGGCAGATTTCATCGCCGAACTTACCCCTGGCGCCTCCGAGGCGCCTCAGCCAGTGCCAAACACGCCCGAAGCCGAAGCTACTTCGGCTCCCGCACCGGCCGACGAATGGCGACTCTTCGTAGATGGCTCCGCATGCTCCACGGGCAGCGGCGCCGGATGGATCCTGGCGTCGCCCGAAGGGGTCGTCACGGAGTACGCCCTGCGCTTCTCCTTCCCGGCAACCAACAATGCCGCCGAGTATGAAGCTCTCATCTCCGGCCTCCGGGCCGCAAAGAAGCTCGGCGTCCGGAACCTGAAGGCCTTCAGCGATTCCCAGCTGATCGCTGGCCACATCTCCGGGGAGTATGAGGCCCGGGACGCAGTGATGGCTTCTTATCTCCAGGTGACTCGCAAAATCCTCGCCCAATTCGACTCTTATGAAGTTGTGAGGATCCCGAGAGCCGAGAATGCCCGAGCCGATGCACTTTCCCGGCTGGCGTCAACCCAAGACGGGGGGGGGGGGGGGCGAATGATCCTCGTCGAAGAGCTCGCCGAACCAAGCCTCGGCGAAACCGAGTCCATGCTAGTCGCCGAGGTCGAGGCCGAGGCCGAGACATGGATGACCCCCCTCGTCGCATTCCTTCTCCAAGGAGAAGTCCCGCCAGATCCGAAGGAGGCAAAGCGCGTTCGACAGCGCTCATCCCACTTTCTTCTTCTGGACGGGGCCCTGTACAAGAAATCCTTCGGCCGACCACTGCTGCGGTGCCTCGGCCCAGCTGAAGCCGACTACGCCACGAAAGAAGTCCATGAAGGGGTATGCGGAGCGCACGCGGGAGGAAGGGCCTTGGCTCACAAGCTTCTAAGGCAAGGCTACTGGTGGCCATCACTCCGAGAGGACGCCTTAGCCCTCGTCCGGCGCTGTGACCAGTGCCAGAGGTATAGCTCCCTCATCCACCAAGCAGCCACCCTTCTGACCCGCTTATCCGACCCCTGGCCTTTCGCTCAGTGGGGGATCGACCTCCTGGGACCTTTTCCCGTCGCCACCGGCCAGAGAAAATTCCTCATCGTAGCGGTAGACTATTTCACTAAGTGGGTCGAGGCCGAACCCCTCGCTGCGATAACCGATGGCAATGCTTGGAACTTCGTCTGGAAGTCCATCATTTGCCGGTTCGGCATCCCTCGGGCCATCATTTCTGACAATGGGAAGCAGTTCGACAGCCGGCGGTTCAGCGACAACTGCGCCAGCTTCGGCATACTCCACAAATTCACTTCGGTGACGCATCCTCGAACCAATGGCCAAGTCGAAGTCGTTAACCGAAGCCTCCTACAGGGATTGAAAACCCGCCTTGGCGAAGCTAAAGGCCGATGGGTGGAGGAGCTGCCAAGTGTTCTGTGGGCTTACCGGAGGACAAGCCGAACCCCCACCGGCGAAACTCCCTTCCGCATGGCCTATGGCGTAGAAGCCGTTATTCCGGTAGAGATCGGCCTTCCTTCTCCCAGGGTCGTCGCTTACGATCCGAAGGCCAACGAAGAAGGAATGAAAGACCACCTGGACCTCATTGAAGAGACCCGAGACAGGGCTCGCGTCCGGCTGGCCGCTTATCAACAGCGCATGGCGAAGTACCACAACACTCGAGTAAAGCCCCGAAGCTTTGAAGTAGGGAGCCTAGTGTTGAGGAACGCTCACGCTTCCAAACCAGCCGAAGCTTCAGGAAAACTTGCCCCCAACTGGGAGGGGCCTTATCGCGTCAGGGAGGTGATCAGGCGTGGAGCTTATCGGTTGGAAACCCTTTCGGGCCAGCCTCTCCCTCGCACATGGAATGTTGAGCGCCTTCGGCGTTATTATGTGTAAGTCACTTTTCCCCAGGCTTACAGCCGAAGAATATGAATAAATACTTCTTTTGTCAGGAGGCATGGTTCTTTCTAAGTCCGTGTAAACCGTACCGGGAGTGGCTTCGGCCATGCAAACCGTATCGGGAGCGGCTTGGTATTCTTTCTAAGTCCGTGTAAACCGTACCGGGAGTGGCTTCGGCCATGCAAACCGTATCGGGAGCGGCTAGGTATTCTTTCTAAGTCCGTGTAAACCGTACCGGGAGTGGCTTCGGCCATGCAAACCGTAACGGGAGCGGCATGGTATTCTTTCTAAGTCCGTGTAAACCGTACCGGGAGTGGCTTCGGCCATGCAAACCGTATCGGGAGCGGCATGGTTTTCTCTAAGTCCGTGTAAACCGTACCGGGAGTGGCTTCGGCCATGCAAACCGTATCGGGAGCGGCAAGGTATTCTTTCTAAGTCCGTGTAAACCGTACCGGGAGTGGCTTCGGCCATGCAAACCGTATCGGGAGCGGCATGGTATTCTTTCTAAGTCCGTGTAAACCGTACCGGGAGTGGCTTCGGCCATGCAAACCGTATCGGGAGCGGCATGGTTTTCTCTAAGTCCGTGTAAACCGTACCGGGAGTGGCTTCGGCCATGCAAACCGTATCGGGAGCGGCAAGGTATTCTTTCTAAGTCCGTGTAAACCGTACCGGGAGTGGCTTCGGCCATGCAAACCGTATCGGGAGCGGCATGGTATTCTTTCTAAGTCCGTGTAAACCGTACCGGGAGTGGCTTCGGCCATGCAAACCGTATCGGGAGCGGCAAGGTATTCTTTCTAAGTCCGTGTAAACCGTACCGGGAGTGGCTTCGGCCATGCAAACCGTATCGGGAGCGGCATGGTTTTCTCTAAGTCCGTGTAAACCGTACCGGGAATGGCTTCGGCCATGCAAACCGTATCGGGAGCGGCAAGGTATTCTTTCTAAGTCCGTGTAAACCGTACCGGGAGTGGCTTCGGCCATGCAAACCGTATCGGGAGCGGCATGGTATTCTTTCTAAGTCCGTGTAAACCGTACCGGGAGTGGCTTCGGCCATGCAAACCGTATCGGGAGCGGCATGGTATTCTTTCTAAGTCCATGTAAACCGTACCGGGAGTGGCTTCGGCCATGCAAACCGTATCGGGAGCGGCATGGTATTCTTTCTAAGTCCGTGTAAACCGTACCGGGAGTGGCTTCGGCCATGCAAACCGTATCGGGAGCGGCATGGTATTCTTTCTAAGTCCGTGTAAACCGTACCGGGAGTGGCTTCGGCCATGCAAACCGTATCGGGAGCGGCATGGTATTCTTTCTAAGTCCGTGTAAACCGTACCAGGAATGGCTCCGGCCACGTATACCGATTCGGGAGGAGCCAAGGCATATCTCGGTTCGCGCAAGCGGAAGCATGAATGGCTTCGGCCATCCGACTAACGTAAGAAGCGGCAAGATGCCCCTTCGAGATCATGTGGACCACAGTAGTAAAGGCCCCGGCCGAATACTGTGACGACATTCTATCCGAACCGGCATCGGGTTTCGGCCTTACAAGCTATAGCGAACGACGACGGGATCTCAGGCTCCTGAAGGGCCATAGTCGGTCAATCATACGCAAACACCAAGGTAAAGCCAAACACATTCCTTGTATTTATAGAAGGAAGTACAAAAACCGGCCTTATCATAGGCCGAGGGCTTACAACAGAAGAAGAGGTAGAAGCGGGCTGTATAATCGGCCTGAGGTTTACGATACAAGAAGAAGCGTAAACCGGCCATATCCTAAGCCGAGGGCTTACAACAGAAGAAGAGGCAGGAATCGGGGAAGATCCCCACGTCATTCTTCGGCTTCGGCCTCCTCCGCCTCGGCTGCGGCTTGTCCCGGAGAGGGGGAGGGAGAGGGAGAGTCGACGATCTGCACCGCTTCAGGAGCGGCAGCCTCCTCCGCGGCAACCTCCTCGTCGGCGGCCTCCTCAGGGGCAGCTTCCTCAGGGACCCCCTCAGCGGGCGCAGCTTCATCATCCGGCGCAGGAATCGAGGCCCTCTCGGCCATAAGTCCCTGCCACCAAGACAGGAGCTCCTTGGCTTCCGCGCCCCTCGGTAGGTCGACCCCCGTCAGATCGACACTCGGGCAGGCCCTCTGAGCAACAGCCAACCCAAGGTCGAAGACGGTGGAAGAAGCCTGCGCTTGAGCCTGGATGATCTCTTCGGTGAAGTCCGGGCCGGCCTTGTATTCGGCTACGGCCAAGTCTGCCACCTCCTCCAGCTCCCGCTTCAGCGCCGATACCTCCTCGGCGTGTCGCCGCTTCTCCGAAGCCCGCCGGGAGTCCTTCTCCTGAATCTGGGCCTTGAGGGCCCGGATCTCGGACTGTGCCACGGCGAGCTCCCCCTCGGCCTTCACCTTGGCCTCGGCGGAGGCGCGGGCCTCAGCTGTCTTCTCCTCCAGCTGCGCCCGCACTTGGGCACTCGAGGTCACGAGCCCCTCGACTAGAGGCTCGATGTCGGGCACCACCGAAGTACCCTCGCCCGAGCCATCCGACTCTTTCTCGGCCTCCAGGAGCTGGAGCCGGATCTGCTCCTGATGGTGCAACAGGACGCTGCCTGTCACCGCAGCCTGCGAGCCGAAAGCGAACAGTGATCAGAAAAAAGGAAAATCAAGAGAAAGCGAAGGAAAGTTCGACTGAAGCGCCTACAAGCATGTTACCTGGACAGACAGCCGAGCGCTCATCGCCGCCAGGCTGAGGACCGAATGGTGCTTCAGCCCTTCAAAGGCCGAAGGGAGAGTGAGACTGCGGAGCAGACGGAGGCACGTCTGCGAGTCTTCCATGCTCTCGTCCTCGTAGATCCCCGGTTCGGGGCGCCACCACTTGCGCTGCACCCGCGGGGCCTGCGACCCGGCGCCTTCGTCGCCGACCCCGGCCGCTACAGCCGAAGGAGAATCGCCCCTCGGCGCTTCTGGAGATGCCAGCCTCGCGGCCCTTCGGGCCTTGGCACTCCTCCTGATCAGCGGAGTCTCCTCCGCATCCACGGCCTCTTCCGACCGGGGGCGCTTCGACGCTCGGCCGCCCCTTCGAGCGGCGAATTTCGACTTTCGCTCCCTCTCGAGAGCAGCAGCCGCGGCACGGCCCTCAGAAGAAGCCGTCGTCCTTGGGACCCCGCCTCGGGTCCTCGGGGCCCCGGCGCCTCGGCCGGTCCTGCCTGCCGCCTGCGGGGTCGGCGCTCGGCCCGGAACACGCCGGTCGGATATCCGGTCGAGGAGGGAGTCTAGATCGGCCATCGCTGCAAGCAAGAAAAACCCGTCAGAAACAAAACAGAGAACAAGTGCAAACTCTGAGCCGACTTACCCTCGGCCGAAACTTCATCAGCGTCCCCAGCCGGAAGAGCTTCGGCCAGAGGAGCGGCAGCCCTTCCTCCGCGGCCCCGCGGAGTCTCCCCAGGAGGAAGATAGGGGAAGGCCCGCACCGGATCGGACCTCGGATCCGGCCATACCCCGGCGGTCACCAGACGCTCCGACGCGCTGAGAAGCCCCCAGACACTATACGGGGCCATCATCTGGATGTGACCCACGAGGATGCTCTGGACCGGGGTAAGGGTAGGAGGATCCGAGAGGCCCGCAGCCAGCGGCGCCCATTCAGTAGGGAAGGGCCACAAACCCTTCTCCTTCTCCGGCAGGGAGACGAAGACGAACTTCCTCTTCCAGCCGTGGATGGACGAAGGCTTCCCGGAGAATACGCTTCGCCCAACCCGAGGGACGAAGCAATACCACTCGGACTTCCCCTGCGTCTGAATTTTGAAGAGGCAGCGGAAGACATTGATGGATGGGCGGATCTTCACTTGAGCAAAAACGCTCAAGAAACCGTATACGGTGCGCCAGGAGTTGGGAAAGAGCTGAGACGGAGCCAGCCCGTAGAAACTGAGAAGGTTGATGACGAAGGTGGGGAGTGGAAGACGGAAACCCGCCTCGAAGCTATCAACATAAATGGAAAAGGAACCCGGGCGGAAGGTGTTAGCCCGGGTGGCGGAGTCAGGCCGAATGACCGTCGTCCAGGAAGGGAGCTGGAAATAGGAGACCAGGCGCGTCACCTCGGCGTCCGAAAGGGCGCAGGATGCTTCCGAAGCCATATCCGGACGACGGCGCCCCGAAGTAGAAGCCTGGCCTGGGCTCCGGGCCTCTTCGGCATACTCGGCCCCGGAGGTCTCGGCCCCGGAAACCTCGGCTCCGGAAGCCTCGGACCCCTCAGTCCCGGAGACCTCGGGTTCGTCGGACATTGCTGGGGCGGAGGAGTCTGAGGTGAGGGAATCCGACAAGAGAGATCGCAGGGAGCGGGAAGGAGTATACTCCTCGTCCGAAGGAGTAATCTCACTAGAAGAATCCCGGACCATAAGGCCACGAAGGGAAGGAGGAAGCTGGGGCTTACTCGCAGAAAGGGGGAAGAAGGTCTCTCCTGAGCCGAGTGCGACTCCTCACAACCTCCCAACTCCACCAGCGATGCGCTCCAAGGAATGGAGACCTTCCAAGGTGGCCGGCGAGCTCGGACGAAGCCTTCAGGAAGCTAGCTCTCCGCAGGAGAAGGAAGAAGAGCTTGGAAGATTGTAAAGGAAACGTAGGCACAGCAGCAGGAAGAAGAACAGTGCCCTGCTGAGGCCTTGTATTTATAGAGCTCGCTCGGAGCGCCTCCCGCCGAAGCCAACGGCCGAGATCGTCCCGCTCGTCTCCTCGCCCCTCTCAGATGCACGCCACGTGCGTCGTCCTTCGGCAATGATGACGGACCGGCTCCGGGACTTGCAGCGAAACAATTAACGGCCGAGGGCGCTCCGACCCTTCGGCTGGCCGCCCGATACGCGCCACGTGTCCCGATCCGCGTGCTGAAGATGAAAGAGGCGGCAATCCGAGTGAAAGCCTCGGACAGAGAGCCGAGGCGATCCGCGACCCGTGAGCGGTCAGGATCCATTTGTGTTTTCGACGGAGCGGCCGGATGCGCGACGAGTGTCCCGTGCTTCCTCGCGAGGAGACGCGCCATCCCGTCCATTTAATGGAGCCTGACACGAGTCAGAGGGCTCGGCCCTTCGGCTTCTTAGCTCTGAGCCTTCGTCACCACTCCGAGCGGGGACGAAGCAACCGCATAGCCCTCGGCCGACCGAGGGCCCCCTCTTCCCAGTAGAAAAGGGGAGCAGAGTTTCGGGTAAGACACCTGTTACGATGCCCTTTCCACAGCTTCGGGCTATACTCTCGCCATCTCAGAACTGAGAAAGACAAGAGTGGGGGGCTATGTGATGAGGCAGAATCCGATTCGGCCCATTAGAGCAGGCCCAAACCCCGTTCAGCCCAACAGCAGCAGTACCAGGCCCTCTGGCGGCCTCCAGCCCATTGGCGGCCCAGCAGCCCTTGGCCCAGTAAGCGGCACCGTCGCTCCCGGCCCAACAGGCTTCAGCCCGTCAGCGGCCCACCAGCCTTCGGCCCGGGAACAGCACGGCAGCCCAAGGCCCAGCAGGCTTCGGCCCCTCAGCGGCCCAACCCCCTTCGGCCCGATAGCCGAGTCCGGCCCACTCCGGTGGCGGATCTGGCACTATGGCGGTTTACCAGTAAGCCCAAACATAGTCCTATATCGGCTACCACCGTTAACCAACCTCTATCCTCTGCTATAAATACACCGCTATTTATTGCCAAAGGTATGCAACTCTTTGCCTCCGAGACCCTTAAGGACTACGGTCCAATTAGCATTAAAGCTACTTCTTGCTTTCTGAATCGAATCATCTTCAGAAGCTAACTTGACCGTCGGAGGGGGTTCCTAAGGGCCAGAGCCCGGGACTCCTGCTGACCGGTTTCTTCTTCTTTCCCTCCTGCAGGAGCTCGGTTCGAATCATCGCCGACCTTCCCGAGTCGGTCTCGGCCGCCGACCTCGGATTCCCCTCCTTGGTCTCGACGCCGTCCGACGGCTGCCCCGCAACGGGAGGCTCGGCCCCGCGTTGTCCCTTCGTCCGACAAAAAAGGGTTCTTGGGCTCACTATCCAAGAACAAGCCGACTCCGAGACCCTTCCGGCCTCGGACCGTCGGCTTCGGCTTCGTCGCCTGTCGGCCGAATAGCCGGGAAGAGCTTCATCCGCACCGCCCCTTCGCCCGCCGAAGGAGCCTCGACCCCGACATCCCGGAGGACGAGTCCGCACCGACCAAGGCGCCCTTCGGCCTTCGGACCCTCGTCTCCGCCTCCGCTTCCTCGGCCTTCCGGATCCCCGTCGGGCCCCAACAACACTGATCCGAACCGGCTTCGGATCCTCTTTTCCGGATTCCGGCCTCGGAGTCCGGTCGTGATAGATCCAGTCTACATCAGTACTTACATACTAATATTAGTATTAATAAGCATTAGTACTACATTGGATTTATAAAATAATATACTTAAATTCAATAACAACTTCATTACTAGCTAATGACATAATGTGTCATTAAATAGTAATCTCAATCAAACTGATATCCACGGAATATATTATATAAAATATAATAATATATATAATACTTAAATAAATCTATAAGCATCTTTAATATATTTTTATATGTAATATAATAATATACATTATTATTTTAAATAACACTAATAAATATTTTAATAAATTATTATATAATATAATACATATATTATTATCTTAGATTAGTATTAGTACTTACATACTAGTATTAGTACTAATAGACATTAGTATTACATCGGATTTATAAAATAATAATATAATTAACTTTAATAATGGTTCATTTACTATATTGAATAATACTATTAAGTATATTTAATATATTATTATATTCTAATTATATGTTAATTATGTGTAGTATAAATTGAGTGCCTTTAAAATATAATTAAATTCAATAACTTGAATTAAGTATGTTTAGTGTATCATGATACGAGTAATAAAAAATAAAAAAATATTTACACTTAATATACTACATATATATTGAATATATAGTTATATTACATAAAATAATATAATACCCATGTTACTTTAGATTAGAAGAGTAGTAATGTCTTTTTCACAACTTATTTTCCGTACTGTGCTCATTTTCACCGAATAGATAATAGGATTAACTTTTTTCCTATCCTCTCACATACCAAACACATCACAAAATAAGGATAGGGATAAATTAATCTAGGTTAATTTATCTCTATTCTTCCCTTTTTCTATCCCGATACCAAACAAGACCCTAAATAATGGGTTCAACTAATGGTAATAAGCTTAGAGTTGCCAATTGGAGCTTGGAAGCTGACCGTACTTTATTAGATTTATTAGTAGAACACAAAGTTAATAAGGATGACTTTACCAATGAAAATTTTACAAAAGAGGCTTAGAGAACGACTGTTGTGAAATTCAACAAGGCCTCTAAACTAAGTTATTCTCTCCAAAATTTGAAAAATAGATTTAAGAATTTGAAGAAATTATACGTTCTATATTATAGTCTGAAGAATTGATCGGGTTGGGGATATATAGGATGATGAGAAGCAAGTACAAATTCCCGACCTTGACGAGACTTGGGATGATTTGTTAGTGGTATGTAAGTAGGTATTGTAGTTCTATTTCTCGAGTCCATCACTGAACTTCCAATTACATGTTAAAATGTTCATTTTTTCGTATTGATAAAGGATACAGATAAATTCAAGACATTCCATTTCCTTGAACACATGGAAATGATTTGTGCCAATTCATTGTCCTGGGGGGACACTGCCGTCCTCATTGTTGGTAATTCCTACTTGGATGTTCAAGGTGATGATGTTGTGGAGCAGGAGGAGGACACGGACATAGACATAGGTTTAGATTTTAATCTAGATTGAACATAAATAGCAGTACACTTGAGTCTAATGTCCGACACTTAGCCGTCCAAACACCCACTAATGATCATAATTTAAATGAGAATTCTCCGGTAGGAGGCTCTTCCACTTTACCAAGTACTACTAGCAATACTAGAAAGCAGAAGTGAGCTGCATAACATAATAATGATGCACTTGAAAGGTTGATTGTGTTGGGTGATGAGAGGTTAAGTGTGTTGAAGGAGATGCTGCAACAACAGAAACGAGCTGCTCCCCCATCCATTCAAGTAGTATTTGAACAATTGATGTTGGTGAAGGGAATTCCTGATAATTGCTTTTACAAGGTTGTTGATCTATTGAACCCTCCTGAGGATCGATGCATGTTCCTGTTTCTACCACTGAACCTGAGACTTGGATGGATCATGAACTGACTAAGTTTTATGTGAGTTTTACTTATACCTGCTGAGTTTTATTTATACGTTTAGTTATTAAATTTTCAGGAGGGTCTGGTGGACAGTTTGGTAAGCAATGACTTTTAAGCTGAGAAGATTTTGAAGTAATTGCTGCTTAATTAGACAGTGGGTTTTGAACTCGTGTAATTTAATTGTTTAGAAATTTTATATATTAAGTTTTCCAGTTGACAATAATGTAATTATTTTATGATTATGTCAATGAATTTAAGCTTGACTATCTGAAAATTTATAAATAATCTAACATAATTATTTTGTAAAATTATTTCATATCGCAACAATTTGATTTAGGTGACATTCATGTAAAGAGATATTAATATCTCCGGAAGGGGGTGTCAAACTTTACATGTCCGTATAATCTGATATCAGATCGAATGATCTAAAAAATTTTAAAAATAAAAAACCGTGCCCCAATGACTAATAAAAGTTCTTAATATGCTGAGCTTAATAGCAATTTTTGACTTTTTAGCATTTTTGGGACTGTCTGATTGGAGATTGACTTACATGGACATATAAGACATATGGGGCTCGACGTTAAAAAAAAATATTTCTTTTAACCTACTTAAATACTTTCATTGCAACAAGTATTACTCGCAAAAAGTGTTCTTCTACACCTGGCTCGAAGCAGCAATGCTTGGTTATGCTGTCTAGCTTTCTGATTTCCTCTGCACGCACAAGTTGCGGTAGGCAATGTAACATGCAATCGTATCCAATTTGATTTTTTTTTTTTTCGAATTGTTTGAACTTTTGATCGAACAGTACGGAAGTTAAGTTAGAAAGCTCCCAGCTTGGTGATTTTTTTTTCAAAACAAATGTATCTCTTCCTGAATCCTGATCACTGATTGAGATGCAGCTACATTGGCCAACATTCCGGCCCACACTTCAGCCAAAAGCACCCACTGTGCCCTGGTGCAATAAGGAAGTTGGACCATGCAGATGATCATAAGCAAGTTCGTTTGTCCAAGTCCATCAACTTAATTTACTCCTACAGACGAACATAACTCAGTGGTGGCGGTGGTTGCTCATGCTTCCAAAAGTAGGTAAGAAGTCTCTCTCTCAACAGCTACAAATCGACAGTCGACCAAACCCCAGGGATAGGAAACGGTGATATACACCTTCTGTGATCGTGATCATCAACATAGAGAGTGCACCAAGAACATGAACAAGAAAACCACGAGGACGACGGGAATAAAAGATGGGAAACCAGTGAAGGCAAGTAAACATATGTATAATAATAATACGTGAATGAGGAGTGCTCACACATTCTTGCTTGTGAGATTGGCCATCGGTAACACTAATCAAACCACCTAATTTATTAGGGTCCTAGACCACTCACCACAATTTCTAGTTCATGCCAATGTTTCAACAGGACAGGTATACAAGCCTTTCTTTTTTGTTCTTCCCTTGATCAGTCAACAAGCTTCTCTAGCTTTTAACCACCCACAAGGAAATGAAGAAACACGTTTCCTAGTCTTTGATTTTAATCTTCTTTCCCCGGGATTCACACTTTCGATCGCCTATGCATAACGTTAATAGCGGAGCAGGGCGAGCCCACCCCATGACGCATCAAATTACCAACGCATCGGAATTCGGGTTATGGGCTCCAGTTCAGTTGGGCTTGGATGTTGGAGGGCTCTGAATCCGAATCCATGACCCGTCCGATAGATATTGTAACCTCCGTCCAATAATTCATTATTAGTTAGTTGAATAAAATATGAAACAACTACAATATCTTACCCTTAAATTAATGTCAATCATAAAACTTTAATCTAATATTTATTTACATGCACATAGAATAATATTGTTTACGTAATGCTATCTTAATCAATTTATTTCGAACAACTATCGTTTTTATTCATTTTCGTTACATGTAGGTTGCCATTAATTTGCTTATTCATTTTCGTTGCATGTCGGTTGCCATTAATTTGCATCACACAGTTTACGCGCGGATGGACCAAATCAAACAAATGAGCATGCACCAATTTTTTCCTTAAGAGCTTTTAATGATCATCGGCACCAAAAGGAGTCGATGATTTTGTGGTTAATAATTAATGCAGACGAAAACGATATGAATTAATGGGGATGTGTTGGGATCAATTTGATTTCAGGAGGGTTAGAGTTATCTGCCTGAGCACGGGCCCATAGTGCAGTGGCGCTGGGCGCCGCTCACCGTTCCCATTTGGGGAGTAGATCGTAGGATCGATCCCGTTGGAACCCTTTCCTTTATAAGAGGATTTCTCATGATTTTCGTGGACGCTTCTCTTTCGAGTGCAAAAAATTACTCTCTTTTCGGAAGAATTTATTTGGCCTTGAGCCGGCTCGATCTCAACTTGTGTGAGTTGGGTATCTTGTCCCAGAACCACTGGACTACTGACAAAAAAAAAAAAGACTAGTTACCTGCCGAAGGACAAGTAAAGAGAGAGACGTACAAATGTATATATATATATATACATATACATAGTTGTTAAGGAAAATAAACAGAGAGTGCTTGCCATCACGGTGTGCGTCGGTGAATGTGATTTATTTAATGTTTTGCCTTTTTATTAAAGGGAAGTACAGGTCTCTCTTCGTGACGGATGCTAACTCTTACGAAATGAACTTTATACCCTTTTCTTTCTTTTTGACTTTGTTGTAATGTCCTTGCACATGTTTGATTATGTTCACTTGGTATTTTGTTGATATTTATTTAATAAGCCTTTAAAATTGACTTATGTACTAGTTTGTTTATGAATAAGTTATACGGACTCATTAGATAGCATAGCTTGAACGTGAAGCTAAACAGTAAAGAAGTCAACTCTAATTACCACGGACAAAGTTGCGCGGAGTTGCACTCAGATTTGGTTAGATTATTAGGTCAATAAAGTTTGGCTCGTTTAAGTAGTTAGAATTTAACTTGAAACTCACCAATGGATCGATGGTCCAACAAAACTTAACTTAACGTGGCCTTTTTTAATTCTTAGAGAGGGGAGATCACAAGTTGAACGATCCTGATCAGCAACAAAATTATCCTGGCACGTATAATCTGTGAGATCATTCTTTGTTTGGCGAAACCTAGAAAGATTGCTCGTCCATGTGAAAGAGTAATACTGGTTAGGAGAGAATTATCTATCGAGCAAGTCAAGTTTAAAGTAACTCTTCCATTAATTAGAGAAGACGTGCAAATATATACTTGGTGATCACTATTATATCATTAGGCAAGAAAGAGGAAAATTCAACATGAACTTTCTGCCCGAGTATTAAACGAAACAAACTTAAGATTCACTTGGGTCTTTTACGTTGTAACCCTGATTCTAGCAGTTTAATTTAACAAGTTTGGTGAGGATGGGTCGTGTTCTATTATTTCTCTTCTATTCCATTCCGGGTTGGGAGAATGCACATGTCAAGCACGTGCACATGATCCAGATGTGCTCCCTCTTATTTTATTTCAATAATAAGACAATATTAATGTATTTCCATTTTCGGGCAAGGCTGTGCGGACCACCGGCCGGCACCGACGAGTGGCAGACTTGGAAATTTGAGGGGCGTTTTCGTCAGGTACACAGCTGCTTCCAGTCACTGGACCCGGCCGCCACCGACAGTGAAATGGAAATCCCGTCCCTGCGGGGTCCGACGCCCCGGGGCGACCGGCTGTTCCCGGTAGCCAACGCCCCGTGACAGCCTGGCGACAGCACTCGCAGATGCCAACACCTCGCCGGTGAGAGGCCCCTGTCGCTCGCTGTTGCCCCCACCACTAACTCTTGTGTTTAAACTAAGAAAAAAAATATTCCTGGACCAACCCCGTGCTCGGTCTCTAGTTTCCTTTTTTTAATCAAATTTCAAGAAAGAAAAAAGAAACAAAAACTAAAAGAGTGGATCTAGCCCCGCTCCTTGAGAGGCAAGGCAACAATTCGATTTTCCTTCTCATACGCGCAGGGCTAATACAAAACTACTGGACAACTTAAATGGATGGCTCTAAAATATTATAGGACGGACACAAAGGGCCGCAGAGACCGGGAGGTTACCGGTTCAGCCGGTGGCGTAAAATATTTTAACAATTTGGACAATCATTATTCCACCAAAGAAAGGAAGATAAAAAAAGGCCCGGAGAGAGAGAGAGCGCGCGGCGGCGAAGGGGAGATTTCACGGAGGTGTGGAGTGGAGAGCAGGTAGAGTCAGCAGGACACTCGCCTCTCCTCTCCTCTCCCCTTTTCTTCTTCTTCTTCTGCTGCTGGTGGAAGAGGACCACTCCGGGGTTGGTCTGTCCTTGCTTGGCATCTCATGTTGTGTTAGGAGAGGAAGGTGAGGAGGAAGATCCTGACAAGCCATGGAGGCCAATGCAGGCATGGTTGCCGGCTCCCACAAGAGGAACGAGCTCGTGCTGATTCGCCACGAAGGCGAGGGCGGGGTGAGCTTGCTTCTTGCCTCTCCCATCTTGATCTCCCCCACCCCCCCCCCTAGGAATGTGATATGATATGATATGGGGGGCCTTCTTCTCTTCATGCCATTCATAACAAAGATCCCATCTTTCTATTATTCTTGCCCCCTTTTCGCTCTCGGTCGTTTCTGGAGCGAGTGTATTTTCAGGATCCGTCTGTCTTTCAATTCTTCTGCTGGTTGATCCGCTTGGATTGGTGGAATCTCAGCCCATGCTGCGTTCCATTCCCGCCCTTGCTTCACACCTTGCAACGCGATTGGCTGTGGTTGATTAATTTCGGTGTCTGACTCATGGGATTTGTCTTATCTTTTATAGATGCCCTTCCGGGGCATTTGCATGTGTTCATGTCACTGTGATCGATGCTTCCTTTGCTGATGCCCCTGCAAGGGTCTGATGATTCTGTGGGAAACGACAGCTGACTTGGTCTGGATTTTCCTTTTTTTCCCATTTGTTGTTGGAAGGAGTGTGTGAAAATTCTCATTTTGATGATTTTATTGCAGAAGCTTTGACTTTTTCCTATGCATTGCATCCTCTTTTGCCACCGTTCACGTTTTTAAGGGTGGTGGTTTTCTTTTCTTTTGTTTTCTTTTTTTCAAAACCTCGTTAAAGCAACCTCTTTTTCGGTTTTCCTGGGATCTTTATTCTTGGAGTTGTCGGCTGTGAGAGCTGTGAGCACAATTGACCATCTGGGGAGAGGTGTACGCTTTTCGAGTCTCTTGATTTTCCTTATCCTAATGGAGATCCCCAGTTGTGACCTGCAGATGTTTGGTTTCGTTATCCTATATTGAGCAGTGGTCTGTTTCAAGGTATGACTTTGCACAAGGAATATCATAGTAGCCTGGGCTTCTTCGGGTGGGTTGAATTAACTCTATCGCCCGTGATGATATGGAGGTTGGCTGTTGAGATCTATTGGATTGTCATTTTTCTTAGCGTACCATGTAAAAAAACAAATACCATAGCGGAAGTTAATATTGTTTAAATTGCATGGTTCATGGATGCGCCGACTTCCAATTTAGATCTCCTTGCAGTCTTCTGGTAACCACACCTTGTTGGCTGCCTTCTTTTTCTCCCCTTTCTGACTTTTCCCGGTTTACTCTAGTTCATATCTCTCGCATATGAATATGGTCTTGACTCCAACTCTAATTGCATCTCTTCATCAGATCTGTTGGTAATGTAGTAGTTTGTGTACTGAATTTGTGCTGCTCAGTCCTTTTGAAGCTTATGTCTTATGCCTTTGGACAATGCAGCCCAAACCCCTGAAAAACATGAATGGCCAGGTGTGCCAGATTTGTGGTGACACTGTCGGTGTTACAGCCACAGGTGATGTTTTTGTTGCTTGCAATGAGTGTGCGTTCCCAGTTTGCCGACCATGTTATGAATATGAGCGGAAAGATGGTAATCGATCTTGCCCTCAGTGCAAGATTAGATACAAGAGGCATAAAGGTTAGCTCATTATCCTTCTTTGGTCTATGTCTAAGTTTATAAACGATGCTCAAGTACAAGCTTGTCTTAAAGTATGAATGAACTTTCAACTTTATCCTATAATTTCCTTTTCGTATACGGAATTCCAGGAAGCCCCAGGGTAGAAGGAGATGATGAAGAGGATGATGTTGATGACCTCGATAATGAATTCAACTACACCGATAGCAACGGGAAAGTAGTGCGCCAACGGCGATTGCAGGGGGAGGATAATGATTTGTCTTCTTCTTCTAGACGAGAATCTCAGCAGCCGATCAGTCTTCTCACCAGTGGGCAATCGGTAAGATGAAAGAAACTGTAACTTTCTCTGTTGAACATTATTCATTTGAACTGTTCCACATATCCCCCTTTTGTTGTTGGTTTTACATTGTTTCAAGTGTTGAATATGGATAGAGTATCTCACTTACCAAAAGATGTCCAACTTCAACATAATGGAGTATTTTTCCTTTTGTATGAGGGTGTGCCTTTCAATCATGCTTACTCTACAACAACCGAATGAAGTACTAGGGAAGGATCCAACTGTTTCCAGTTGTTTATCTTGTATTGTTTTCATTTCCTAAAGGTGGAAGTTCATGTACAAGCTGCTTTTATATTATTGTGTTCCATTTCTTTTGTTTGCCTGATTCAATGTGGCTCATGTCATGGGTTTTTCAGTTCTGTTTGTGTTTTTATTCTCCACCGGCAGATTGGTGACATGGCCTTGCATTGCAATCCCAATGGTTTATGTGGGCTTGATGGATTTCGGTTAACAAAAAAGTATGCTTGATGTTTGATTGACTCGCCCGAGTTAGTTGCCGTGCATTTCTGTCACCAAAGAAATCTCAGTTAGCCCTTTCTCTGAGTAATGTAAACATATTCAGATGAATATGTTCATGTGTACATGTGTGTTGAAATTATTCAAATGAAAATGAGCCAGCATATTAAATAAGCAAATATTTGAGAAGCATCCCCCATGTACCTGTCACAAGCACAATGTGGAAAAATACAATTCTAAGAGCAGGACTTTAATTTAAACACGGTTTTAGAAGTATCAACTATCAGCCTCTGAGATATCAGACATAGGCCCCATAGTCCTTGGCCAACAAACTAGAAAAGAAGATTGGGCCTTTTGACTATTCTTTGTCAAAGATTGGAAACATCTATTTTGTTTTGTTCCGGTTGTATTTTGGTGACATTTAGGTCATTGCACATGAGGCCACTTGGAATATCAATGTCTAATGACTCCTCAGGTCTGCACATCAGGCGATCTCAATTTTGTCTAAATTTCCAGGTTTCTGGTGAAACGCCTATTGCCACACCTGATCGCCAGCCTATGCGGAGTCCATCGTCAGGTCAATTGTGGTCGGGTGAAAAACGTAGTAATTCCATTTCTTCTGTTGATCCCAGCATCCCAGGTATTTTAGGTTCTTAATTGTCATGCTAAAAACTATTAACTATTTGCATCAAAAGTTTGATTTAATTTGAATTATCTTGGTCCTGATTGTGGTGTTATGGCAACAGTTCCAGTGAGAATTGTGGATCCTTCAAAGGACTTAAACTCATATGGGCTGGCAAATGTTGATTGGAAGGAAAGAGTTGAAGGTTGGAAGCTAAAGCAAGAGAAAAATATGGTGCAAGTGACCAGCAAATACACAGAGGGAAAGGGAGATATTGAAGGAACTGGTTCGAATGGTGAAGATCTACAAATGTATGTATCCACTGGACCAGCTATAGAATTCATATTGGCCCATTTTATTGTTTTGTTAGATGAATATTCAGGTTTTGTTATTTGTTGATGCATTCAGATGGGTTTTGTCCTATGTGTAGGCCCTAAAGCTTATGGCTCAGGGCATGTCTGGAGCCTTGTTCCCCTTTGAAGTTGTCTATTGACCAACTCTTCTCATGATTCTAACTATATCCTAGCTTTTCTACCTGCTCCAGTTTCATCAGTATTATTGTTTTCACTATTGTGGAGACTAGTGTATTATTATTATTATTATTATTATTATCATGACCAAGGTTGTTATCACCAGTATTGCTATCACTGTCCTTACTGCTAAAGTCATTCTCATGCTCCTTCACACAGGAACTACAATACAGGTCACCCTTTAAATGTGCTCACATGACTAATTTTTTTGTTGTAATTCTTTGGTGCATGACTTTCTGTGATAAAATGATAAAGTAGTTCAACTAACAACATGATTGTCATTATTGCAGGGCTGATGATGCTCGTCAACCTTTAAGTCGGATTGTGCCCATTCCTTCGAACCAACTTAACCTCTATTGGGTGGTTATCATACTTCGGCTTATTATCTTGGGTTTCTTTTTCCAGTATCGTACCACTCATCCAGTGAAGGATGCTTATGCATTGTGGCTTATCTCAGTTATATGTGAAATCTGGTTTGCCTTATCTTGGCTTCTGGATCAGTTCCCTAAATGGTACCCAATCAATCGTGAGACATATCTTGACAGGCTTGCACTAAGGTTGGTCACATGCCAACTTTTGCACCCTTTAGCAATATCATGTTTTATTTTATGGTGTTGCTTTTGAAATTTTGATGACTGATGTATGAGTTTCTTCTGACAGGTATGACAGAGATGGAGAGCCTTCACAGTTAGCTCCCATCGATGTTTTTGTTAGTACTGTGGATCCCATGAAAGAACCTCCTCTTGTAACAGCAAACACCGTACTCTCCATTCTTGCTGTCGATTACCCCGTTGACAAGGTCTCATGCTATGTTTCTGATGATGGCTCAGCAATGTTGACCTTTGAAGCACTTTCTGAGACCTCAGAGTTTGCAAGGAAGTGGGTGCCATTTTGCAAGAAGCACAACATAGAACCCAGAGCACCAGAGTTTTACTTTGCTCAAAAAATAGATTATTTGAAGGACAAAATTCAACCTTCTTTTGTGAAAGAACGTCGAGCTATGAAGGTATAATATCACATGCATGTCTACTATTGCCAAAATTTCATTACTTCCACAGTTTTCCTGATGTTAAGTTGCTAATAGAATCATGTTTGCAGAGGGAGTATGAAGAATTCAAGGTGCGGATCAATGCCCTGGTGGCAAAGGCGCAGAAAACTCCTGAAGAAGGTTGGACAATGCAAGATGGCACTGCTTGGCCTGGGAACAACCCTCGAGATCACCCTGGCATGATCCAGGTAACAACTGCATCCTAGGGCATCCCATTTCAGTCTTTCTCGAGCCTTCTTTGTCATGACCTGTCTAATCCTGTCTTATATTGGAAATGAAGGTTTTCTTAGGCCACAGTGGAGGTCTAGATACAGATGGCAATGAGCTTCCCCGACTTGTTTATGTCTCTCGTGAGAAGAGACCAGGCTTTCAGCATCACAAGAAAGCCGGTGCAATGAATGCACTGGTTAGTTGCTATATACTCATCTGTTCTTCGTCTGATAATATATTATCAAGTTTTACTTGCAAACCATGACTTTTGGTATCATTCAGATACGGGTATCAGCTGTCCTGACAAATGGAGCATACCTACTTAACGTGGACTGTGATCACTACTTCAATAACAGTAAAGCACTGAAAGAGGCAATGTGTTTCATGATGGATCCTTCTCTGGGAAAGAAGACATGTTATGTTCAGTTCCCTCAGAGATTTGATGGCATTGACTTGCACGACCGATATGCAAATCGCAACATTGTCTTTTTTGATGTAAGAAAATTTCATTTTACTTTATCCACTACAAAAGAAACATTATGTTTGGAGTCATTTGAGCAAGGGATCTATTTGGAGAATTCTTTTCATCGTGAATGTCCTTTTCTGCAGATCAACTTGAAAGGTTTGGACGGTATCCAGGGCCCTGTGTATGTGGGTACAGGATGTTGCTTCAACAGGCAAGCTTTGTATGGTTATGATCCTGTACTAACAGAGGCTGATTTGGAACCCAATATCATTGTCAAAAGTTGCTGTGGTTCAAGGAAGAAGAAGAGCAACAAAAAATACATAGACAAAAAGCGCGGAGTTAAAAGAACTGACTCCAGCATTCCCATATTCAACATGGAAGATATTGAAGAGGGTGTGGAAGGTAGAATACGTCCATCTTTTCGAGAAAATTCTCAGCGACATCTCTTCTAATAGTTAACACATTTCCCTCATTATGCACAGCTTCCTGTTAACCTTTCAACTGTAATATCTGATGGTAGTGTGAAAGCAATTGCATAATAGAACTGAGAATTGGCATTTTATATCTTTTAGGGGAAAAAATGAGCTACAGACGTTCTAAAATTACTTGGTGATACGTAGAGTTTATTCTCTGTTACATTCCAGCATTTCTTTTTGCTGTTTTCTTTTGAGTACAACCAGTTGTCTATGGTTCAGGCATCTTCATGCACTTCCTTATTATTGTCTTGTTCAATAACTTAGCTGCTTAGCTACTGAACTATTGTTTTCTCCACATCTGGCTCCAAGCCAGAAATTTATGTTAATACTCCTGTGTATCTGCATGCATGGAATCTACCAAGATTTTTGTTTGCCTTTTCTCTCCTTCCCCAATTTGTGTGATATTTTTTGCTGATCACAATGCAAGAAACATTTAATCTAACAACCCTCTGCATTTACAGGTTATGAAGATGAGAGATCGTTGCTTATGTCTCAAAAGAGTCTAGAGAAGCGATTTGGACAATCATCAATTTTCATTGCTTCCACCTTCATGGAGCAGGGAGGCATACCACCATCTACAAATCCGGCATCACTGCTGAAGGAGGCGATACATGTGATTAGTTGTGGCTATGAAGACAAGACAGAATGGGGAAAAGAGGTCAGCCTATTACTGTCATAAGAACAACATGGTTTTTATTTCTTCAGTAGCACATGGAACTTGAGCTTTACTTACTGACTAGTGCTTCTATATTCAGATTGGGTGGATTTATGGTTCTGTGACTGAAGATATTTTAACTGGATTCAAAATGCATGCACGAGGATGGATATCAATTTACTGCATGCCTCCTCGCCCTGCATTCAAGGGTTCTGCTCCAATTAATCTTTCAGATCGTTTGAACCAAGTGCTTCGGTGGGCTTTGGGATCAGTGGAGATTTTGTTGAGCAGACACTGCCCAATTTGGTATGGTTACAGTGGGAGGCTAAAGCTTTTGGAGAGGTTGGCATACATAAACACGATAGTCTATCCCATCACCTCCATTCCGCTCATCGTTTACTGTGTCCTTCCAGCCATCTGTCTTCTGACTAACAAATTTATCATCCCAGAGGTAAGCTGCACAGCCTAGAGAAAGTGTCCTCTTCCCATCTGTGATGCATCTGTATTTTTGGTGGTTCGACATTTTATGACATTTGGGCATGATCCCAACTTGTGCAGATTAGCAACTATGCTGGTGCATGGTTCATTCTTCTTTTCGCCTCCATTTTTGCAACTGGAATTCTTGAGTTGAGATGGAGCGGTGTGGGGATCGAGGACTGGTGGAGGAACGAGCAGTTCTGGGTTATTGGTGGCACATCAGCCCACCTTTTTGCCGTGTTCCAGGGGTTGCTGAAGGTGTTGGCAGGGATCGATACTAGTTTCACTGTCACATCCAAAGCATCTGATGAGGATGGGGACTTCTCCGAGCTGTATGTTTTCAAGTGGACGTCTCTCCTCATTCCCCCAACAACAGTTCTTATTGTGAACTTTGTGGGGATAGTGGCAGGTGTCTCATATGCCATAAACAGTGGCTACCAATCATGGGGCCCACTGTTTGGTAAGCTCTTCTTCTCCATCTGGGTCATCCTCCATCTCTACCCTTTCCTGAAGGGGCTCCTGGGACGGCAGAACCGCACCCCCACGATCGTCATTGTGTGGTCCATCCTCCTTGCTTCCATCTTCTCCCTGCTGTGGGTGCATATCGATCCTTTCACGTCCTCCGCCCAGAAAGCTGCTGCACAAGGCCAATGTGGTATCAATTGCTGATCATCTCTCTGTTGTGTTAGAAAAGAAACTCTGGAGACAATGCTTTGCTGCCTCCTTGTAAATAGCAGGAATAGCAGATATGGGTGAGCCAAATGAGCCCAAGAGGTGATGTTTATTTACCTTTTTGTTCCTTTCAATCAATGTAGTTCATGGGATAATTGCATCACTGGAGGTGCGTCCGGAGCTGAATTTGATCTTCATATTTTTTTTTCCTTCTTTTTTCAGTTTGCACATTATGATTGCCTCCAACCGTAAAGGACATGACATGTATAAGCATTATGATCTCGGTATCTATAAAAACATGCCATTCTGTATGATGTTTTGTGGTGATGTACTAGAACCTTGTCTTGTTAAAGGATAAGATACATCGTGGATACACTAGTCTAAACTTTTAAGCATCACAAGGCCCTTCATGGAAAACGGCACAGTAACATTGTTTCTAGACACTACCTTTTGGCATGTTTGAGTGGCAATCACACGTCGGAATCTAGGACTGTCAACAATGTGGGGGTAGTAACACTTCTCTCTAACGTGTGATTGCCACTTAGACATATCAAAAAGTGGGGTTAGGAAATGGTGTTAATGTACCATTTTCCCCCTCGTTATTACTGTGTTCAACGAGATGTGTACATTACTGAAGATGTTGCAGTGGGTCCGCGGGAGGAGGATCGTGATGTTCATCTAGCAATCTGTTTGTGGTGCTCCTCTGTTGAAGGTTATTTAACTCTGCGGTATGTACGTACGTAGGTTTTGTGCCAGTTGGTGCTTCGTCCGGGATGCTTTTTTTTTTAAACTGGCAGGGCGGTGAAAAGGGCCAGTTGTGCGTAATAGAGAGGATGCAAATGGACGTTTTTCTGACAGTGTAGGAAAATGAAAGGAAAAGAACACAATGGAGTAAACGAACCCACTGAGCCGAGCTAAATTTAAGGTTGTTTTAACTTTTAACTGGACCGCATCATCAGCTCTTTTACTGAGAAGCTTCATGTAACCTTGGATTACGTGATACGTCATGCATACATTTCTACTACCAACCTCGAGGGCACTCCAAACATCTAATTGACGAGGCATGCCTTTCGACTGGGGCATTGCAGCAAATATAGAGAAAAATGACTTTTTAATTATTTTTAGGTTAGACCCCAAATGCTCTACAAGTTAGTATAATCTGATCTTCGATCTGGCGGCCTAAAAATTTTTAAAATATAAAAAGTTGAGCCCAATGAATAGTAAGAATGTTATTAATGGGTCAAGTTTAATAAATTTTTTCTATTTTTTTAGGTCATCAGATCGGAGTTGTATGGACATGTAAGATATGTGAGACCCAAACTTAAAATAAAAATTAAAGAATTAAATTACTGCAATGACCAATAGCAGAGAGCATTGCAGCAAGTATAACTTGGGAAACAAATATCAGGCGTTCACACATTTTATGATTACAATTTCCACAATCACAAAAAGGGCAAAATGTATAACGAACTAATAGTGATTTCCCCATCAAGAACCTGATATTATTAATTAATTAGCTTATGAAGGATCGAACTGCCCTACGCACATTACCCGAACTTATGTTCAAAATGCTATTATTAATTATATTGATTAACTTGGCCTCCAACATCAGCTTGAGCATCACTGCGTCAGAAGCCCCCAAGCACGAGAGAGAGAGAGAGAGTCGTTACTGTTTATCCCCGTTTATCACAAACCATGTATAATTAGGTGTGAAATGCAATTTTCTCTTCTTATGAATGCCTGCCCGTAACGTAATTCTCATGTTCCACGATCGCATGTGAAATATCTTCTTTCCCGTTTATGAGTACTAGGCGAAGATGAACTAGATGTTGCGTTGCTTCCCGGCCGGATGGCTCAATGTGGATGGCAATTTTCTTTCTCTGATGAATTATTGTGCATGTACTGGGAAAAGTTCCAAGACAGTCCCATCGCTACCTTAATTTCCTGCCGTCTTCCCAGACCACATCTCTGGAGAAGTGGAGGCGTTTAAATAATTAATAGTGGGTGCTGCAAGAGATGATGGTGATGGTGCCTGCAGGCTGCTGGGGCGATAGCAATGCCGGCACCATGTCCTCATCACTCCTCATATTCCACTACCACCCTTCTTCTCCTTCTCACATTTGGCGTCACAACACTGCTATTGTTGTCCCGCCACATTAGTGGAGTGGAAGCGTTTGATCCTCGGATTGAGCTGCCTCATCATGGAGGAGGAGGAGGAGGAGGTGTTGGCGATCATGAAGGTGATCTTGAGGGTAACGATGTCGTGCTGGGTTCCGAAAAGATATTGTCGGTGAACGACTATGGTGCGGTTGGAGACGGTGTCAAGGATGATACCCAGGCAAGTTATGGAAATCATTAAAAAAAAAAATCTTTTTTCTTTTTAATCAATAAAAAGGTGCAATATGGCATGCTTGATGCATCGTGCCTTTCTTTCGACCCTTGCCGCTCAAAGTTTCTGATGTTGCGCCTCCTGCTGCTACGTGCTCAAGCTTCTTTCTTTCATGGTGTGTGTGACTCACAAGTCACAAGCATATGTTCATCTGGGAATGGTGTTGGTGGTGTTCTTTTGCACATCACATTCTGGATTGACTCTAGCTAATCTCCTCTTTGCCGCCCGGTGAATTATTGACCATCATTTTGCAGGCATTCAAAGACGCTTGGTATGCAGCCTGTTCTTCGACAGCCCAGAAAGTAATACTCAAAATTCCCGAGAAGCACAAATATTTGTTGAGGCCGATTGACTTTGCCGGACCCTGTACCACAAATGTGACTTTACGGGTATTGACATCTTTGGTTCCCTCTTAAAACGCTTATGGCATACATGATCACAATTTACAACAGCTCGCAGTAGCAGCACTGTCTTCTCTAGCCCAAAGATCGAAACGACCTTTTGTCCTCGGATGCTCACTATATCGTATCAACTTACGTGCAGGTCTTGGGGAGTATACTGGCTCCACAGAACCCTGGCATCTGGCGTAAGCAAAACCCAAGGAGATGGCTCTATTTCCATGGGATAAGTAATCTCGCCCTTAGAGGAAGAGGTGTTGGTATTGTCAATGGTATGGGAGAGAAATGGTGGGCTAAGTCATGCAAGGTCAAGATGATAAATGTACGTAAACTTCCTTCTTTCTTTCTTTCTTTTCTCTAGTGCATATTCAAATCTAAACAAATGGTCAATATATAGGAAATCTCAATCTTGTTTGTTTAACCTTCTGCAGCCATGCAGACCCTCTCCGACGGTCAGTGCTTCCTCATCTGCATATATGCACCAAAGATATGATATATAGTTTTCTCTGATTTTACTTTACATGAATATTATTGGCTAGAATATGTTTATTTGATCGATGAGTTCGTTCCACAAATTAAGAACCACTAACAAACATTTAAGAAAACCATGCATGCATGGTGCAGGCCCTTACTTTTCACAAGTGCAGGCATCTCAAGGTCAGGAACATGACACTGCTGAATAGCCCACGTTCACACATCGCGTTTAGCAACTGTTATCATGTCAAGGCCTCGGGTCTGAAGGTGATTGCACCTACAGCTAGCCCCGACACCGATGGCATCCACATCAGCGGTTCTGATACCGTTTATGTTCAAAACAGCGAAATTGCAACAGGTGCAGTCCGTTTAACTTTGAACCGGCTAGTTCAGTGTTTTAATTTTTACCATTTCATTCCTCAGGCTTCTACATGTTATGTACAGCACGCCACATTTTATTTCTGATCAAAATTTCAGTTTCAGCAGTTTCTCATTTCGGCCACAGTTGTTCACGACGCTATGTTGTCGTATCACTGTGTGAAAAATATAAAAATGCACTCGTTTATGTTAGGCAATGTGTGTCACCGATGATCACTTTTTATGTTGGAAGTAGAATAGATAATGTAATGTGCTGATCCAGTCTTTCCATTTGGGTCTACCCAACTCATTTTGCCAATATTATGGAGTAGATATGTAATAAGTTCCTCCAATCTCCATGCCGCACCTTCGCGTACTCTTGCCACTGTTCATCTCAACATTCAGTCCAAATTTCTGAGAAGCGTGTTGAACGCTAGGTCACTCTTTCAGACACACGTGGAAACCTAAATGAAGTTGAGTTGGAGGAGATGGCATTATGCCCTTGCATTTTTTTGGAACAAATGAAGGAAGAGTTGATCATCATAGCTTTAACCAAACAAGAGAAACTGGGTCTTTTAGTACATTTCACATTCAATGCTTCAGAATTCAGATAAATGAACCTTGCCCAGCCCAAGAACCGATACTTGGATTATGATTAACTCTAAACAGGCCACTCACAATGATTTCAAGAAGGGTTGGGCTTGCCTGACAGTTCCTTGTCTTCCAAGGAACTTCGTACTGTATTTTGTTTCCCATTCATGAGACATTTCAAGTATTGTTGCTTGTACTGCATCATATAAGATATTAAAGATCTTCTTAATTTCTCAGGGGATGACTGCATCTCTATAGGGTCAGGATCTTCCAAAGTGCGAATCAGAAATGTTGCATGTGGACCTGGTCATGGAATTAGGTGATGGATCCTGATCCACCTCAGTGAGTTTAACTTCAATACCATTCAGACCATGTATATAATAGTACCTACAAGTTTACAATGGCATGCATTGTGTCGAACAGCATTGGAAGCTTAGGCAAATTAAACACCTGGGCTAAGGTGACTGATGTGCAAGTCAGTGGAGTCCTCCTGACCAACACCAAGAATGGCGTCAGGATCAAGACGTGGCAGGTGACATCTGCAGGCTTGTGTGCAGCTCCTCCTGCGTTCAGGATCATATGTTGCAAGTAAGGATATATTTTTTGTCTCTAACATAATTATATGTTTGGACCTGTCTTTCAGGGAGGTCAGGGCTTTGTCTACGACGTAACATTTCAAAACATTACCATGAAAAATGTTTCGAACCCAATCATTGTCGACCAGTATTACTGTGATACTCTACAACCGTGTAAAAACCAGGTATGCTCATGCGTTAACATCTGTGAATTCCAATGCTAGTCTTGGGGTTTCACCCTAGCTTATATGTTGCTTACTTAATTGTCCACCGGAAATGAATGCGCACAGACGGCTGCAGTGAAGGTGAGCAAGGTTAACTTCATGAATATAACGGGCACATCGGCCACAAAGCATGCCATGACATTCTCCTGCAGCGACACCTTCCCATGCCAAAGGATCAACCTACAAGACATCCAGCTATCCTTGGAGTCTGGAAGAAACGCAACCTCATATTGCTGGAAGGCATCGGGCTTCAGCTATGGACAGGTTGACCCTCCTTCCTGCCTCACGGCCGAGGATGACTACCCAATCACGCACAAGGTTCCTTCAGCCGCAGCTTTGCAGCCTCTTCGGTCCGCTGCCAGATAGAATGTCCATGATCTATTCATCCACAACAACCCCCCCCCCCCCCCCCCCCTCCAATCCCCTTCTTTCTTCCGGCACCCAAACCAGTTACTAGCTATCAGCAAGTAGACATCGCATAGTACGATATATCTGCTATACCTAACTACCATGCCCGTCCAACCAGATACCACCTTAAAATATCTATTGCAAGTCTCAAGCAACCTTCCCACCTGAAGCCCATATGTGTCACCTCATGTTTGGCACATTTTTCTCTCTATGAAAGTTGAAACGAAGCTTCCTATATACATGTACAAAGGCAGCTCAGAGGCCAATGTTGCACAGCTATTTTAGTTTAGCCCAGGTTTTCATTGCTTGTACTATTGAGTTGATATGGGACTTTGGTTACAACAGAATATAGTAATATCACATTAGTTTATTAGTACATGGTACATTCACGGTTCACTGCATTATTCCTTTTGTGCATTAGTGCCTTTCCGCTGTCAAAAGTTCATATTTATCTTGGAGCCCCTAATAACATTGCATTACAGTGTATTAGAACATGGTACATTCAGTGCATTATTGCTTTGTGTATTAGTGCCTCTCCCTTGTCAAAAGTTCATATTTACCTTGGAGCCACAATAACCAAGGATTGAGGCTTCTGTAGTCCAATCATTGTGATGTGATAGACAAATGTGGCCAGGCAAAGTAATTCAAATTTCTGTGTTTTATGGCCAATTACCTAATATCCCTTTCAGCCCATTAACAAAAAACTGTCGGAAGCATTGCTCATCCTCGAACATTTAAAAGCCATAACTCAGTCTCTGGAATCCTGGATTGTTGGATAACATCCATTCCTGGACTATTGCCAGTTCACAATTAGGGGCCGGATGCAGTGCGGATATAAGATAGATCCATGACCATATCCGTTATATTGCCAGTTCACAAAAGTTATCCATTAACTGACCAATAAGCTAATAATCGGTCGAATAATTGGATCCTTATGTTGCATTTGGGAACCAAGAGCACATAAGGAGAACCACCTCCTCCTGGAGGAGAAATAAAATACAAAGGACATCAAGCTCCTTGCGGAATAGGACTCTCAACATGGCTTGCACTAGATTTCTCGTCCCGTAGAACTCTCATCCGATCCGAGCTCTCTTTGTTGGTGATAAGATAAAATAATCATCTTCTCCTCTCTCCCCCCTCCCCCCCCTGCCCTTCTTTTTTTTCGTTTCCCTTTGTTTGAGGCACTTCTACTTGGAGGTACTTCTATAAGAAGCAGTTCATAAAAATTTTCAAACTCACCCTTAGCGAACTATGTGCATTCGGTTAGAAGAAATTTGTATCTATTATTTTATCCACTATGCATATCAGTTTAAAAAACTATGCATTAACTGATCTATAAGCTAATAATCAGTCAAATAATCGGGTTATCAATTACAATTTGCATCTCCACTCACAATAGAGTGTATATGGTCACCACATCTACATGCCCAGTTGCACACAGCACACACATGCAGAAAAGCAGGAAGAGGAAACAGAAATTGCTAAACATATTTGATGAAGACTCATTGAAGTCGATGAATTATATCTATAAAGTACATGACAAAACAATGACAGGAGAGGTGGTTAATTTTCAGCTGGTGCCAAAAAAAGATAGTTCTCATGCAGCAGAGTGCTGCAAGTTCCAGATTGCTGAGTCAAAGGCATACCTGCGACAGTTGCAATAGTCAAGTGCAATCCACCTGCCAAATCTTCCACCCATTCTCCACGAGAAGTTGGGTAGACCAAGGATGCGATTCCCATACCCTGAAACCTGTAAAGCTTAAGCAGCGGCACACAAATTGGAATAATAGTTTCTATCCATGAAAGGTTGAGGAGGCATACCTTTGGACACTTTCTGGGGGGGCACCCACGCATGGTTAATGCAAAGAGCTGCTTAAAATTGAATTCTAGAAGAAGGCAAGTAACAAATTAGACTTGTTACTAGAATGCAGTATGGCAGCAACCTACTTTACTGTGTGCTTACTACCTATTTGGCTCCGAGCTTTAGGCATCCTGTAGGCAAAGGTAAACCCAAGTTTTCCACTGTTCGAAACGTCCTTGGAACCATCTTGTCAACATAAATAGTCCCATCTAGGTGATCACATTCATGCTGCAATATTCGTGCCTGCCAACCTGCTGCATCAACTTTGATGAGGTGCCCATCACGGTCCAAGCCAGTGACTTCAACCTCAAGGTCCCGCTCAACCACTGCCCTAAATCCATCCACACTAAAAGAAGAGAGATTTCAGTTCCCAAACCAAAAAAAAAAGGAAAGCAAAAACTTGAAGTGAATAAAATAGACAGTATGATATAACCACCAAAAAGGTGCATCTTTTGCCTTAAGAAAGATAGTAATGACAAGCAATCACTACTTCTGACAAAGTCTGTAAACACTAATGTAGGTGCCAAAATCGGTAGCTTCCTACAACCATACCAATATTAATGTTAAATCACTTTATTACAGAAGATAAGGGCCACAACTGTGGATTGAACAGTGATATATACATACATATGCAGACTCTTATTAATATAAATGACAAGCATTCCAATCCAAACAATAACTAACATAGGCCATGTAAAGATATTAGTGCTATAGACATGCAGATAATACAGACACAAAAACAGAGTTACATCAGAGGTTTTATTTGTTCTTTCACCATCTCCTAATTCGTGGCACAAGGGCTAAATATTCGACGATCTTAATCAGATTGTCTATAGATATATTTAGCTCATAAGTATCTCATGACCCATGATGAGATATTAGTCTGCACTCTGCAGTCTGACTACTTGAATGAGTCACGACCTTAACATGATTAAATTGTATTTGCACATCTCAAACAGTAGAACTAATTTGTCACTTCCACGAGAGGAAAAGTCCTTTACATTTCGTAAGGCAAATCAAACACGTAGAGATAGGAAGGATAAACAAACCCAGGATTCATATATAGATTAGTCCATGAGATAAATAAGATGTAGACAATGAAATGGAAGCCGGCTATCTTCTGCAAGAACTTACAGGTTCTGTTGGTTTACCTTAGGCATCCTTCGAAGAACAATGCAGTCCTATTACCTTTCTTCTTCAGATTTGGATTCAGAATAACCTGTCACAAAGGGAATGGGGAGTGATGGGCAATGCAGAAGGCAAGAGAATCCTCGGTCACATAGAAACCGTACGTTAATCTTATTTCATCGTACCAGGAGATCAAATGGCCGCCTGTCCTGTGCTTCAACTTCTTTCCTGTCAGCATAGCTGATGTATTCCTTTGTGTCTTCAAGAACAATGATCTGCAGCGGGAGGATCAAAAATAAAAATAAAACACATATAATTTGGAAAGAAGAAAATTCTGTCTGATAGTTTATAAGAATAAGGAGAAAGGGACTACTCTATGTTGGGGCAAACAAATTCCCACTCTAGAACAATGCCAACAGCGACAAGAATCGTACAACATTTCCAGTCTTATTGTTCTAAACTTAACATGTCAAGAAGAGTGCTACAAATTTCCAATCTTATTGTTCCTACCTTACCATGGGTAAAACTCCGATCACCCAAAAGGAGAACATTAAAAAGCAGACAAGATGGGAGAAGAACAAAACAGACGAACTTTTGGATTAATCAATCGGTACAATCATGGTTGAGTAGATAGACTTAAGAAACAGAAGACAGCGAGTCCCGTAGTAGCGTACCCTCAGAGGGATGCCGATTTGGGGGGCGGCGAGGCCGACGCCGGGGGCCTGGCGCATGACCCGGATCATGTCGTCTATGATCTTGTCGATTCGCTCCGTGCCGATCTCCCCGGGGTCGACCTCCCGCGCCGGTTCGTGCAGGACGGGGTCCCCGGCCTTGACGATCTCCGGCAGCCCCGTCCCCTTCTTCTTCCCGCCCAGCCCCAGGAACCACCCTGCCGCCGCGCCAACCCTCGTCGGCCGCCGCAGCACACCGGCCCCGCCGCCAACGAGGGGCGTAGAAGAGACCATGCCCTCGGAGGAGGAGGAGGAAGAATAGGAGAGCATAAGTATCCCTTTCCCGGGTGAGCAATATGCGAGCCGCGCGAACAACTCGCCGCCGAGAAGGGGACGGGCGGCGAAGGCGGAGAGAGGGAGCATTCGTGCCGAGAGACTGTGGACAGTGGCGACCATGGCGGCGGCGAGGCGGGGTTGCTGCCGTCGTCCGGCCGGCGTCGCTTCCTGCACCTAGCAGGGGCAGTGGCAGAACACGAGGCGCCCTGACGGCTCAGCTCCCTATCCCCGGGAAGGGCATTTTAGTCATATTACACGGTAAAATAGCCACCATTGAACCCCTGTATAAATCTTAAAAAATAAATTTATGAATTTTTATTTTCTAATAAGAGACTAGAAGTGTAGACGAAAAAATATTATGATTTAAACAAATAATCTCCTAAACAATTTATATATGTAGAAAACATCCTGTAACACACAAAAAACCCTTATGTAATCATAATCGCCCGCACACATAAAAAACTCCCTTTCATCAAACAGAAACCTTCTTGTAAAATATGGATGTGCAAAAAATTTCTTATACAATCATTACATGCATAGAAAGCCTCCTATAATCAAGTCTATCATCTTTAGTTTAAAAAGGAAGTATTTTAGCGTGAGAAGAAATTTTCGGACGTTTTCTACCTATACGTATATATACTATAAGGGTTTTTCTTGTATATATGTTCTTCTTGCGGGTCATTCGCAAAAGCCTCCATTAAGATTGTTGGCGTTCAAGTACGCCCAGAGGGAAATGGTTTTTTCAGCGACGAGTAAACAGCTCGGATGGAAGGAGATCCTCTGGATCATTTTATATGAACTCCAATGTGTTCTTAGACTTAACAAAAGATATTGTATTTGGTCGGTCCTATCATTTCAAATGCAAATGATCTTGATGAGGGGTGATTAAGATCCGACCCAATCAGGCTCATTAACTAAGAGGTCCAAAGGCTCGCAGTCTGCAGGAACTTGCACGAGGATATCACATAAGATCTCTTGATATCCTAATTGATCAGTTGAAGGCAAAGACCTAGAGCGCATGGACTCGAGTTCCGAGAATGCCAGATGTGAAAGACGTGACACATCCATCAATCGGTAACCCCCGAGACACTATAGTGTCTCAATCATATCTACCGAGAGCCGAGATGAACCTACCCTCTCGATTATCGAAGATCTGCGATTCGTCGGAGGAGAAGCTAGGAGCTTGGACTCAAAGGCCATCTCCTCTCGACTCCCCGAGAGGTTGAAGGTTCTCCAGAGTCGACCCATAACTCCTCCCCGTCATCAGACGGGTCTTGCGGGTTAACGGCATAATCGAATACTTAAGGTATGTCGGCACAATCTGTTCCCTTCGATCACGACGAGATTCCTCCTTGTTCAGTATCTCACGATTCCCTCAATCAAAAGAAACAGATCATAAACTAATTAGCTCATTAAAGATAACGGCCCTTACGACGTTTCTTGAGAGGGACTATATAACTTTCCGACCTTCTCAGGTGAAAGGTACGTAATACACGACCTAAAAAATCTTAGAGAATCTATCTTCTTCTAAGACCTTACTTAGGTATCAGAAGATTCTATTCCTCAGGAGACGAGGACTCCCTTGACGCTTCTTTTTGTTGCAGGTCATATCCTGAGTGTTCCAATTCTACGAGTATTATCGAATAGTCAGGAACTTTGATTGAACGGTCTATGTCGCTTGACCAATTTCTGATCGCTACATATCCATTTGTCCTCCTTTAATTTGTTGAGTTTGAGGGTGCATCAAGGTCCAGATAAAATGATCCAGATGATCTCATTCCAATTCAAAAACACTACATTGTTAGATGTGAGAAAAGAGATAGAAGTTTCTTTCTTGAACATAAAACTGTCTTCCATTTAACCCGAACATGAGAGTATAGAGTGTAACATAAAGCAGGGGAGAATAGAGAAATGAGGATACGCAAACAGGCCGAGTGGCCAAAAGATGCACGGGACAATGCCGAAAGCATGGGCAAACGTAAAACACCGTGGATAGAGACGAGGTGAAGAGGGATGGAAGAGGGAGGGTAATATGCCAAGACCGTACCTTGGGAAGGGGGGGACGGGGGAGTTCCGAGAGGAGACTCCCCCCACCCAGGGGAAGGTCCCAAGAGGGATGACTATTCCACCAGGATCTCGACGAGGGTGTGGCCGGAGGGGCCGGGTCACCAAGACCCTTTCTCCGGGAGGCTTCTTTGCGAGAAAACATAAAAGTAATTGGCAAGGTTTTCCAACTTGCATGCACCATATTGAGTAATTTAATTAGGAAATGTGCCATCAAGACGGGCACTTTTTACTCACACAAAGGCCTCGACACCTCGTCTTCAAGAGTTTCTGTGCAAATTAAATTTTAATAAACTTTTACTTAGTCGTTAGCAGTTTCTGGATTATATGAGATTTAAATAATTATGTTCTTTGTCCTCTCGAACTGTAATACATTATTTTGAAAATCCACAATCCTAAATATGCATGCCAAGCAACATAATCAATAGGCGTGTCATCGTTTTGATCCAAATACTCAAATTACCAATAGATCTTAAGGATCAAAAAGCCATTGATATAGGTGCAAATGAACCAAGTTGAGTCAAGTTTTACCTAATTTAAACTTGGTTCAATAAATTTTAATCAAGTTCGAGCCGAGTATCCATGATTATTCTTCAAGTTTGATTTGTTTAGATATTAAATAAGTTCGAACCAAGTATCGAGTATTCTGCGAGCCTAATGAGTCAATGTAGATTTAATCTAAAATTTACAAACTCAAGCTAAACCTTAGTGAGTAACAAGTTACTTGAGCCCGTAGAAAGCTCTATAAGGCATTAAATATTTCATCAACTAAGTTTATTTATGAACAGAATAATTAAATGAGTATTTAATTGAACTCTTAATGTATATAAAAATGAATTCTTAACGAGCATTAGAAGAAGCTCTTAACAAATACTTAAACGAGTTTATTCACGAACATAATTGAGCTGAGTTTGTGTTATCACCAAAAAAATAAACAAGAAGAAGACCCTAAAGATCAATCAAGAAGGCCCAAATCAAAGAAAATTGAAGGGCAGAACTGAGCCCATTAATTCAAGCAGGAAAAGGTCCACCAATTTTTCAAAGAAGGTCCAAATGAAGAAGATTTAATGGACAGCAGTCATGCCCATTCTTGCAAGTCAAAGGAAGTCAAAAAGAGGTTACTTTAAGCTCAAATGATGAAGAAATCTAAGGGGATAGGCCCGGACCCATTATCTCAAACAAAAGAAGCCCAATAGGGCCAATTTGGACCTAAAAAGTGAAGGTCAAGGCCTAATTTCGTGGCCGCCTTTAAAGAGCCTCAAATGGTCCCCCCCATAGCCTATTCTTATCCCTTTGGTCCATGTTCAAATCTACACAAAGAAGGATAAGAAGAAAAGAGAGTGGTCCCCCCTTCAAGATTCTTCTAGAATGTGGTAGGTGAAAAGCAAAGTAAAAGCCAATCATGATTTTCCAAGTGTTGTGGCATCATTGGAGGGCTCTTAGGATAGGTTTTTTATCCATAATCCAAGACTAATAGATGCATAATCTATCCCCCAAAAGTAACCCAACTTTATTTATAAAAGAACTACCATCTTCTCCAAAAAAGAGTTGGAGACAAAAGCCCACAAAAAAGAAAAAGCAGAAAAAAAGTGAGAGAGCTTGGAGGAGCACGTCTCCCTCCTCCTTTCCCTCAATTTCCTGCATCCTAAGAAGAAAATAAAGAAAAAAGAAGAGAGAAAGAGTGTTAGATAGGAAGATAGCAAGAGAGTTGGCCCTTGCAGCCATTTTCCCTCCATCATCCTCTCTTCAAAGTAGAGTGGGGATAGGGGATGATTCTTTGTTCTTCATGTTCTTACTTTTCTAAGCTTTTCTTTCATTTTGATGTCATTAGAAACTTCTATCTCCCCCTTGATGTTCATCTATGGTGATTGAAAGTAATGAAATACAAAGTTCAGATTTCCTATGTCTGTTTTGTGGATCTGCTGGTTATCTTGCTTTAAATGCTATTTTTTCTTCATAAGGTATGTGTTTTTTGTGTGGGGATGGTAGAGGGGCCTTTCTAGTTTATAGAAATGCTCTCCTCAAAACTCAAAGCCTCCTAAATATGGAGATATGACCCGAAATGTAGCTTGTTGTCCTGATTTCCTGAACTTCATATTTTCTGGTTTTGCATTTGGTTTTGGGATTTTTCAAGGTGGCTTGGCCTTCTATGACCCTTAGGAGCACATCCCCTCCATGGATGATGTAACGACCCGCCACCCTATAATCGGGGATCCGATTACTAAATGGGTACCGAATCATTAATTTGAAGTCAAACCAGGTTCTAGATAAGTCTGGAAAATAAATAATAAACTAAGCTAAACATTCACATCGCATTGAATTGAAAAGGAAGTGCAAGAATTAAAAATTATTACAGTGCGACTCGACTCAGCAAATAATTACATACTCCAATTGAAAAGAAATAATTAAGCATACAGGCCAGAAAATAAAATAACAACTACATCGGGGCATACCCCGAAACAACGGCTGATGGCGCGCAACCCAAAGCAACACTCTCCTCGCTATGCCTGCCTGGAACCCTCACCTGAAAACCGCAAGGGTGAGTCTCGTCGAAAAGACTCAGTAAAGATCCTTCGATCCCCACCACCCACTCACGCACTCACAAGTGTAGCAACGCAATTACAAATAATTTAAGCAAGTAAAACAGTAAACATAACTCCTAGATTTCGATATGAAACACATGTTTTCGAAATATAACATGCACAATTCTGAAACCATTCTACCACGGAGCCCACAACCAACGTCTCGGCAAAACACACCAACCACAAGGCCGAACGCGAGAAACTCCGACCCGCTGAGACCAAACAGCAACCCCTCGGATAGCGCGCTGGCTACTCCAGCCTGACAGGCTCCAGGTGGTTCTGCTTCTCCCAGCACGAGTGACACTCCGAATGTACCACTCCCACACCGGTACTAGCTATACCCTAGGGTACACCAGGTGACCCTCTCTCTAGGCGTCACCTCGCCACTCCCACACCGGCGCCGTGTCACTCCCACACTGACACAGGGTGCCTAAGCGCTAACAACTGTCACTCTAGGCCCACGATCACACAAAACACGACATGGTGCGATCCAATCACATAGAACCCATCGTCATCGAGTACATTTCTAAGCATGCAATTAACTAAACTATCTAACAATGTAAACATGTGTTAATTGCAGGGATTAATGGAATTCTGACTTGAATCGCGTCGCCTAATGCCGACGTCATTCAAGCTTCATAAACTGGTTCATAGAAAAATTGGCCTCGGAAGATAGCCTAAAAGGCGTCGTTCATGGAGGATGCGATAAAAATGGCGTCGCTGTCCCTAGACGACATTCAGTTCCAGAGACAGAGTCTGTTATCTGGGTCAAATCGCGTCATGGGTGGAAGCCGCCTTTCTAAAAGGCGTCGCTGTCCCCCGACGCCATTCAACCTTCACAGACAGGTTCTCCCTCCTCCTTCTCCCAATCCACGGGGTGGAATTTCCTCCCCTAAATCATATAAAAATACGAACAAAGTGGAGAAGGAGGAGAAGAACCTAAATATCCATTTAAACACCCAATTTCTCATTACATGCATTTAATATTTTCACCTCAAGAAAACCCCTAAACATGCTCCAAAGCGGGAAAAACATGATTTTTAAACGAAATACAACGGAGATCGTCACCCTACCGGTTACTCGAACTCCTCCTAGCTCCAAGCCGCCAACCCGCCTCGCCACACGCCGCCGTCGGTACCGCTGTGGACGCTGTTACTCTACCGGGACGTCGGCCGCCGTCCGGAGAGAAAAACGCCGCGGAGGAAATGATGGTGGTAGTGGAGGAAGTTGGTAGGTTGATGGAGTGGAGGGAGAGATGGAATGGAGGGATGAAAGCAAGGAGAGGGGGAGGGGTCGCCGGAGATCGGAGGGAAGAGAGGAGAGAGAAGAGAAAGGAGAGAATGAGGAAAAGGAGGGAGGGTTCGCGGGGTCAAACAGAAGCTGGGTAAAACGCGTCGTTCAAGCCCGACGTCATTCAGACGACAAGACCGGGCCGTATACTGACAGACCAGGGTCGTACTCTAACTGGCGTCGTCCATCCAAGACGTCATTCATACGATATGACCGGTGCCATACTCTCGCGTCCCAAGGCCAGCCCACGTGGTACAGCCTAAAACACGTTCACATAGCTGGATGCCGTTTGAACCGTTCACATAACTAAGTCTCAGTCCCACCAGAGCCTAAACTAAGGGATCCGACCCCGAAACTGACCCGATAATTGGATCCGAAACCTCAATCCTTACAGATGATGTTCCCCCAAAGTCAAACACTAAGAAAAATCTTCTAAGTTCTATAAATATTAAGATCTAAGTTTCTGTTTTCAAGTTCATAATCGGACCGGTTTTTGTTTGGATTTTTTCCTTTAATGGTTAAGAGTTGAGGCCCTAGAGGTTCTTAAGGAGGTTCCTTCACTAGTTGGGGATGAGCTTCATTGAGGATAAACCCTCTAACATTGAGCCAAGAAGGAGAGATCTATGGAAAAGATAAAAAATATACTTAAGTTTCCCATATGTTCATATTTAAGCTTTCATGATATTTTCCTAAAGAAATGCATATAAAATATATTTTAAATAAAGATTTTAGGTTTTATACCTTTTATACTTTATTTTCTATCATTTGGGTTAGGTTTAAACCCATTTTTCACCGAAAATCCGGGTTTCAGCTTGAGTCTGCGGTCTGCAGTGCTACAACGACGAGTCTGTGCTCACTGTTCATGAGTTTGCGCCTCCCTGCGCAGACTCAGCGCCTGTGTGCAGATTTGAGTCTGCGCCTCTTTGAGTTGGGTTTTTGGGCTTGAGGTGATTCTTTGAACCTCCCCCAAGTTGTCCAAAGGTTCCTTGGACCTAGGGCTGTCCTTTTGAGGCCCTTTGGGTTATTAAGCTCTTAATGTTTTAATCCGAAATCTTGTTATATGTTTTAAGATTTAAATGTTTTCCGATGTTTTCCAAGGATGTCCCGATTCAAGGGTGCTAAGAATCCAATGTTGGGTAACCCATCAAGGGCCCTCATACAAAAAACATCATTCTTGTGTTCCCATTTCTATGGGTTCATTTGGATGATAAGTCCCGAAGTCCCAATGAGTTGGTGGAGTTCCTTGCTTCCCAAATGTAGATATGGAATGGGTGATTCCCTGTGGATAACCCTTGCATTTCGAAGGCATTAAGGGCACCCTTTAGGTGAGTGGTTGGATGCTCGGCACGTGATCGTTCCAAAGTGTGCGTCGTTAAACACTCATGAGAACATTCAATCTAAATTTATTTGGCTCATTCAAATTAGATTTTGAAAATTAATAATGGTGAGTCCGAGTCGATCCACAGGGAGTTAAATTTTTGACTTTGAAAACTTTGGAATTTAATTAACCTAAAAATTAGTGAGAATTTGAGTGAATTAATTACTTATTTAAACTAGAACGCAATTAACTAATGTTACCTAAAAATGTAATTACGTAAATTAAACAAATCTTTTTTTTTCTTTTTTAAGAATTAAACATAATTTCAACTGGAGAATAAGCACAACTAAAAAAAATATAACAAAGACATCGAAATTTAACTATGTGTAAATCAGTAACTATCTAAAAATCATGACACAAATTACGAAATTTATGGTTTAATATCCTTAAACTAAATAATCAAACATCAAATAATAACTAACTAATCCTAAACAATTAAACTAATACTATACTAATGGGGGAGAGAAAGAACAGAGCAGCAGCTGTGGGGGTCTTTGTTGGAGCTGCCGGCGCAATGGGCCGCTGAAGAGGAGGTGCAGCAGGGTGCGTGCAGCTTCAGGTGTTGTTGGCTACGTGGAGGATGCTGCTGGAAAGAAGCTTGCATGCATGGGGCTTGCTGGAGCTTGGAGGATGTTGCTTCACCGGGCTGCATGCGAGGGTGCGAGGAGGCCGGCAACGGGTGGGCCTTGCTGGCATGCAGGCTACGTGCAGGTGCTGGTGGGCTTGCCGGCATGCACGTGGACTTGCTGGAGGTTGCTGCATGGAAGCCGGTGGAGCGTTGCCGACATGTAGACGTGCAACTGCTGGTGCATCGGCTTCACCGCGTGGAGAGCTTGCCGGGATGCAAAGCAACGACTGGTTCGTGGAGGCCACTTGGTGATGGATATAGGTGTCCTCTAAGCCAATCATAGGGCACCTATTTCAATATGGTTCATTAATAAATGACATTAAATTCATTATGTAGATTGGCATATTTATAATTGCGCATAATGAAGTCTATGAATATGTGCAATAGTCATCAGATTATGATGAGATCATAATGATGAGACTGATGACTTATAAACACATATTCTCAATTGTTCCTAGTCATAGGATGTTTGATAAGGACATCAAATATCCGGTTAGACTAGTACAGGTTATTCCAGCTCATATGATGAGGATAACTGATCTCGTTAGTTACTAGTGTGGAGACACAATGGTAAACCTGTAGGTGCTCATTGGGGAATGAGTTCACTGAACTGATCCGACATGAATCGCCGAATGGTAATTTACCTGACTGTCAATCGGCTTGATTCATCGTCACAGTAGCGTGGTTGATCCTTGGACTTGAGACACCAAAGACACATTGTCGGTGGACTTCTGGACTTTGACCTTGACCTACGAATCCCTATCCACGGGATCTCTAATAGTCAAGGATCGGGTCCAGCGGAAGACCTTCGAAGGTGATTGTGTGTTCAATAAAGGATCGTTCGCTCTCAGGTAACTGGAGAGAGAATGCTCTAGAGTAGATCCGCAGGAGTCTCTGGCCAGAGCAGAAATAATATCAGAAAAGGGGTTTTCGGATATTGTACAGCGGAGTCTGATTCAAGTGAGTTGACCATCTAGGGTTTGACAGTTGACCATATCCTAGGTTAACTCGAGAGCATTGTGCGAACGAAGGATTATAGCCATGTGGTAACTGTGGACGGACAGGTTCCATGAGCGGGTTGCTGAACCCCATTACCTTCCGGGATCATACGGTGTTGCTTGGCACCCAACTTGATCAGAAGTCCGACCGAATTTACATGCGATGATAATTCGGTTGAGTAATTAGTTAATATCTAGATATTAATTAATTACAATAAGTCAATAGCTAGTTATTGGACTTAACGGGCTGAAAACCGAACTGGTAAATGGGCCTAGAGGGTCACACGCAATAAGATTCTCAGTCGGTGGTACATAAGTGGGATTTATATTAACTCGGGGACTTTTGTAAAAAGTCGCGCCGACTTAATATATATACACGCTGTTGAGAAACCATGGGCCAAGCTCCAGGATTTCCCTTGCTGGCCGTCATTCCCCCTTAATCTCTCCTCCTCTGGGCGTCCCGTTCGACGCGCCAGAACAGCTTCCCTCTCCGCCGCGTGTGATTCCGAAAGTCGGGAATTCCTGTCGGCGGGATTTCCGCAACCGTTGCAGCGATGGATCTTCAGCGAGCGAGTTGTAACGGACGAGGGATCGAGGACGAACCACCGCGGAGGATCGCGTGGATACCGCTGGAGGCCGGACGCTTGTGCGGCTTGCGGCATCGCCTCGACGGAACCGAAACGGAAGCGGATTCGAATCCGCGCACGGTAATCAGATTCGAACTCGGTTTTTCGGCTTGAGTTTTTCGTTCCGAATCGGATCAGCGGGTATCGGGCGGGATTAATTTTTGTTCTTCGTTTCTGCTGCGTTCTTCGCGTCCTGCCCGGATCCCAACAGTGGTATCAGAGCCAGGTTCCGCTCTGATCCGCTCCGGAACGATAAAATTATTGTTCTAAATTATTTCATGCATAAATTCGTTTTTCCTCATAGATATTGTTCATGGGATGAACTTAGAATTTCGAATTTAATTTTTCTGTGCGAAAAAAACGAAATTTTTTGGGGTTTTATTGCGTTCTTCATGGTGATGAAGAACCGGATTTGTGGGCTTCAAAAGGGGATTAATGATGGTTGGACCATCTCTGTGGGTTTGCTGGTATGACCAGCTACCCCTCGCCATCCCCGGAAAATTTCTATGGCGGCCGGTGGAGCTTTTATTCCCATAATTTTCAAGAGTTGAAAAGGATTGTGGAAAAAGCTGAAATCTGCGAAACTGCACAAATCTCCAACTTTTGAGGTTCACCGGCGGCGAAAGAGTTGCCGGCCGGCCACCACCGGCGGAGGAAATGGAAGTGGTAACATCCCTCTGCAATTTCCGGCCACCCTCGCGGCCGGCGGCGGTGCCCAAAACAGGCTTCAAACATGGCCAAAAACCCTAAAAACAGCCCTGGCCGAACAGTTGCAGGAAGGCCTGAACCGGCCGGCCCCGAGCCGGTTCGGCCGGGCGGCCTGGGCCTGGCCCGGGCGCGCCAGGAGCTGGACCTGGCTCGGTCAGGTCGCTCGAGCCAGGGCCCCTGCCTGGCTCGAGCCAGGCCGGACCAGACCGAGCCCTTTTCTGGTTTTAATGGGCTAGGCCCATTTAGTTCTTTTAACCCTAGCCCAATTAAACCCCAAAACCCCAATAAACCCTCTAAAAGTTTTTATTAATGTTTTAACCCACTTCTAATTAACTGAGAATTGCTTTAAATAAAGTTTAAAATATGTTTTAGACTTTAATAAATAAGTTCCAGTTAATTAAGGGTTATTATATTAAGATATGATCTTAATTAGATTTAACAAGTGTTGTTAAATCCCTTTTAATAAAATTGTTAGAAGGTTATTTAAGATATGATCTTAATTTAATTAACAATTGTTGTTAATTTAATATATTTGATCTGAATGATTAAAAAAGGGATTAATTTAAGATATGATCTAAATAATTGTTAACAAACATTGTTAATTTATATATATGTAAGATGAGATCTTAAAATTGGAGTGTTTATTTAAGATGTGATCTTAAATAACATTAACAAATGTTGTTAAATCATTTTGATTAAATAGAATGAGGAATTATTTAAGATGTGTTCTTAAATTAATTTAATAAATGTTATTAATTTATTTTACGTCATGATCTTAAATAATATTAACAAATGTTGTTAATTACATTCTAACTAAGTGATTAGATTAATGCTTTGATCTTAAAATTAATTAACAATTGTTGTTAATTTTATTTTAATTATCTAATTGGACATTTTCAATTTCTTAGCAATCATTGTTAGGAAATTAATTTTATAATTGAGGAACACTTAATAATAGTTATTAAGTGTTTAATTGACTAATTTTGATGTGTTAATTAATTCTTGAGAATTAACCCTTAATAACAGTATTAATGATTCATTTATTTATTTTATAACTCTCAATAATTGTTATTGAGACATTTAATTATTTTACTCAAGAATCTCTCAATTATAATTAATATTGATCTAATCTACTTGGAATTTAATCTTTTATAAATGTTATTAAAGGATTAAATTAAGTCTAAGATGTTAGACTATTTTAATTAGAAATGTTCTAATTAACTTTTCTTAATAATTGTTATTGAGAAATATGATTTAATTAAGGGGTTTGTTTTAACAAGGAGTTGTTAAGGGGTTAATAATTTGAGTTGGAAATTCTTTTATAAATGTTATTTAGGAATTTCTAATTCTTTCTAAATGTTAGATTGTTTCACATTAATAATTGTTATTAATGTAAATTAAAATTAATCTAAGTGTTAGATTAATTAATTTAGAAATATTCTAAATTATGCATGGAATATTTTAGAATTTTAATTTTAGCTTTGTGTGCACATGTTGATGTGTTTAATGCTTTAAATTAGATTTATTGCATGTTAGAAAATAAGATTTTCGAAAATTCAAATTATCCAATTTTGATTGGAACCCAGGTTTTAAGAAAGCCAAAATTATTATATTTTCAAAATTTTAGCCTTCATGTGATGTGTTTTATCATGTGTGGATGGTTAAAATTTGTGGTGGTCATAGACATGCACTTAGTTAATTTCATATCATGTGATGGTGTGTGATTTTGTGGATTGTTATGGAATGTGAATGTTTATTAATTAAGTGTTAATTAATGAGGCTTGTGTGCCTCCCTCTCTCCATTCCATTGTAATTCTATCTCTCTCTGTTATTGTACTCGGCCATAAGGGCTTTCTCTTACAATTTATTTGTATTTAAAATTGTTTCAAAATTAATAATATTTGTAATTGATCGCGCCGACCGAGGAGAGACGAGGATGATCTACAAGTGCAACTAGGAAGGCGACAGGAGATGAAATCACCAGTAGCTATGTATTTGTATGTTTAAATTATATAATTGTTATATAGTTTTTGTAATTAATTGTTTGGCTCCAGTTAATCACCGTGCTGTCCATGACCACATAATGAACATGTATAGATGATGCATGCTTTTAGTCATTGATTATGAATCGATTGCTAATATCTAGGTATAGTTAAATATATATTCGATATATTTATAAACTATCACCTAGAATGAGACCAACTTTAACATAAACAAAACCTTCAACTTATTGATTGAATTATCATAACTATCTGCTTAAATCACGTTATTTCCTTCGATTCACTAAAATGTTGTCTATTCGAGAAGTTGGCATATTGGATGCCAATACTTCTCATACTCAGACTGACTGGAAAACTCTGAAGAATATTTTCAGGACCAAGTGAAAGTCACTATCCTAATCAGATATCATGAATCTTCTTACTTGGATAGACCAAGGTGAAGAGGTACTCATGATATGCCTTATTGAAAGGCAATGATGGTCATGAAATCTCTTATTTGGATAGACCAAGATGAAGAGATATTCATGATATGCCTTTGAGAAAGGTAAGTGGTAAGATTTTAAACGGTCAAACCCATACCTGAAAGGATAAAGAAAAGTAAGCTGAAATAGAGAAGTAGCAGTTCTCCCACTGCAACCAATATAAGGATATTGGTAAAGGCAAAACGAATATGGAACTTGAAAGAAGTTTCATGTATTCTTGTTATCAACTTTTGCATGTCTATTGGAGAATTAGCGTATCCAATATGAGATATTGGAAATGATTCTCAGAGTTGCGATAGTGTGCAGACTTAAATAAGCAAAAGGAAATCGAAAAAATGTAAGTGTTTAGTTGGACTCAACTATTGTTCATGATATTCATAGATTACTGTTAGACAGTAAATCTTTGTATGTCTATAGGAGTCAAATATGAAACTGAATAAATGTTACTTAGTTGCATATCAAGAATGACATTGACTAAGAATGAATAATAGTTGTTCAAATCAGTCAATGCACTATGGATTCTTGAAGTGACATTTCATGTGATCAATGTTCACAAGTCTCCTATAGAAATGAACTGTGTGAATCTTAATTATCTATATTGTACACAGAGTTGTACAATAAGAAATTGTTGATGCTGATGCATATTGATGTAAACAGCTCAAAGGCCAAAGATAATCACTACTATTGACTTACCTTATAATTCACTCTTGGAATGATTCGACTGTATGTACTTACTGAAGTACAAATCGAATGCATCTGAAAGAATAAGGTATAAGATCAATATGAAGTATTAGAATTTTTTATTTGATCAAAGAAACTAATACTTAGGTATATGATTCACATAAATCATTAAGAGGATAATTGTATCCTCGCTCGATTAATCCTTATTGTGCATCATAGCAATATGATAGAATGAAGAATTGCACCTTATTAAGATATAGTGCAATACATAATAAGATTTGCCTAATTCTTGTCCTTTTGAACATGAGTATGAACATTAGATGTCCATACTTTAAAGATGGTTCCAAATTAGTCAGTGTGTGTCCATATAAGATATGGAAACCAAATAATTCATATGAGATGTGAATTATGAACAAACTTGATTTAAAAGTCAGGTATTACTGTGATATGAATTTGTGAATGTCTAAAGAGTTTGGACATTACATTTATTGGCCAGGCGATAATGAAATAATTGTCGTCCTGAAAGCTGTCTTATGTGAAGAGGAATATGTCCTCAAAGAAGACAGTGGGAGCTGATAAAACTAGAAGATGTTCTAGATTCACAGCTAACATAAGATTATTAGATAATCTTTAGTTGTTTGGAACCACTCATAACACACATCAGAGAGCTTCATAGATTTTTGAGATTCTCTCAGTGACTAAAAGGATATGTTTGACATATCTGATTTAGTAAGATGAGAGGAGCTCAAAATAGATTATGATCTAAAATCTATGATAATGATGCTCTCTGTCATTACAACTTTGAAATTGATAAGTTTATTAGAGTTCCACTTGTCAATACTGACTATCATGAGATGATGACAGTTGGATATTAAAAGCGTCCACTCAATGTGATTGAGGTAAAGATGTATATGATACACCTTTAAAGCTATATGAATGTCCAGGAAGCAAGTTATGATTTCAAAATTATTTTGAATCAAACTGAAGCTTCTTAAGTTGTAATAATAGTTTTGACTTAAATGATCAAATATTATGTGATCGTTAAGAATGATCACGGATTGTGTATGTGTTCAGAAAGGACAGTGGGAGCACGGTCGTTTTAATAATGCTTTATGAAGATAACATCAAAGTCATTAAGAATGACTTCAGGATGTTACTATTAGTGAAAGCATTGTTAACCATGTTTTCCTCCATAATAGATTTAGTTGTAATATCCCACGTATAAGATAGATTGGTGGGGATATTATATTGACCTGTATGTCAAGATGTTTGGCATAAATTTCATAACAAATTTCAATTGTTGAGATATGGAATTTATTCCTTTAAGGAAAGGGTTCCTTAAAGGATACATGAGTGAATTGCATCATTAAGCGCTTGAGAAGTGTTAAGGATGCATTCGCGTATATGGAGATGATGATTTGAAACTATGAGGTCACACTGACTCAAATTTCAAGTCTAATGATGGATTCAACCTTCTAGTAGAAAGGAATGGATTGGAATGATTCCAATCCAGAACTCGATGTTAAGGTGACGACATAAACAAGTGATACTGTTATTGGAACAGTATGGATGAAAAGGTTCATCCATAAACTAGATGTAGTTCTAAAAGGTCTCTGATTAAATCTCGTTGTTGTAGGACAACAGTGGGAGCGATCAATTGTGTGATCGAGCCATGGTCTCTTCAGAAGTTACAGAACATTCTGAGGCTCTTTCACAGGTTCAGAGACAAAGGATTAAGAGGAAATAACGTAATGGAAAATATTCCATCTGTAGATAATTTAGCAGATCCCTGACCAAGTCTTAGTCACAGACTTTCTGTGAGCATCACCTAGATTTGATGGAGATCAAATGCGAAAGTGATAGGCTTGAGTCCAAGTGGGAGATTGATGGATATAGGTGTCCTCTAAGCCAATCATAAGGCACCTATTTCAATATGGTTCATTAATAAATGACATTAAATTCATTATGTAGATTGGCATATTTATAATTGCGCATAATGAAGTCTATGAATATGTGCAATAGTCATCAGATTATGATGAGATCATAATGATGAGACTGATGACTTATAAACACATATTCTCAATTGTTCCTAGTCGTAGGATGTTTGATAAGGACATCAAACATCCGGTTAGACTAGTACAGGTTATTCCAGCTCATATGATGAGGGTAACTGATCTCGTTAGTTACTAGTGTGGAGACACAAAGGTAAACCTGTAGGTGCTCATTGGGGAATGAGTTCACTGAACTGATCCGACATGAATCGCCGAATGGTAATTTACCTGACTGTCAATCGGCTTGATTCATCGTCACAGTAGCGTGGTTGATCCTTGGACTTGAGACACCAAAGACACCTTGTCGGTGGACTTCTGGACTTTGACCTTGACCTACGAATCCCTATCCACGGGATCTCTAATAGTCAAGGATCGGGTCCAGCGGAAGACCTTCGAAGGTGATTGTGTGTTCAATAAAGGATCGTTCGCTCTCAGGTAACTAGAGAGAGAATGCTCTAGAGTAGATCTGCAGGAGTCTCTGGCCAGAGCAGAAACAATATCAGAAAAGGGATTTTCGGATATTGTACAGCGGAGTCTGATTCAAGTGAGTTGACCATCTAGGGTTTGACAGTTGACCATATCCTAGGTTAACTCGAGAGCATTGTGCGAACGAAGGATTATAGCCATGTGGTAACTGTGGACGGACAGGTTCCATGAGCGGGTTGCTGAACCCCATTACCTTCCGGGATCATGCGGTGTTGCTTGACACCCAACTTGATCAGAAGTCCGACCGAATTTACATGCGATGATAATTCGGTTGAGTAATTAGTTAATATCTAGATATTAATTAATTACAATAAGTCAATAGCTAGTTATTGGACTTAACGGGCTGAAAACCGAACTGGTAAATGGGCTTAGAGGGTCACACGCAATAAGATTCTCAGTCGGTGGTACATAAGTGGGATTTATATTAACTCGGGGACTTTTGTAAAAAGTCGCGCCGACTTAATATATATGCACGCTGTTGAGAAACCCTGGGCCAAGCTCCATGATTTCCCTTGCTGGCCGTCATTCCCCCTTAATCTCTCCTCCTCTGGGCGTCCCGTTCGACGCGCCAGAACAGCTTCCCTCTCCGCCGCGTGTGATTCCCGAAAGTCGGGAATTCCCGTCGGCGGGATTTCCGCAACCGTTGCAGCGACGGATCTTCAGCGAGCGAGTTGTAACGGACGAGGGATCGAGGACGAACCACCGCGGAGGATCGCGTGGATACCGCTGGAGGCCGGACGCTTGTGCGGCTTGCGGCATCGCCTCGACGGAACCGAAACGGAAGCGGATTCGAATCCGCGCACGGTAATCAGATTCGAACTCGGTTTTTCGGTTTGAGTTTTTCGTTCCGAATCGGATCAGCGGGTATCGGGCGGGATTAATTTTTGTTCTTCGTTTCCGCTGCGTTCTTCGCGTCCCACCCGGATCCTAACACTTGGGAGCTGCAGCATGGGGGATTGCAGGCGCGTTGCTGCGGGCATGCATGCATGCGTGTTTGCTGGAGGAGCCGGGATACAGGCGTGCATGCGCTGGAGCCAGGATGCAGGCGTGGACGGTGGAGCTGCTGCTCGTGCACCGGATGTTGCCGCTGCACGTGGAGGGCGCTGGGAACGCCGGCTTGACCGCAGCTGCTCGGACGGTGCTGGGTGGTTGCAGGTTCACAGGAAGTGCTGGTGCTACTGGGTACGTGTGGAGCTAGTAAACCGGAGAAGGAGAGAACCGTGGGAGAGAGAGAACCGTGGAGGGAGAGAAGTAGAAACCGGAGAGAGGGAGAGGAAATAGAAGAGAGAGGGGGAGAACCGGCTGAGTGGAGGAGGAATAGATTGCAGGAATAAGGGAGAGAAAGAGAGACCGCGAGGGGCTGCGTAGGGGGTTGTGCGTGGGAGAAAGAGAGAGGGACTCTAAGAGAGAGATAGACGTGTGAGGGAGAGAAGAGAAGAGAGAGAGAGATGCTGTGGAGGGAGAGGCAAAGAGACCGAGAGAGAGAGAGAGAGCAGAGGGAGAGAGATTGTGGCTGCTGGAGAGACTGAGAGAGAGAGAACTGAGGGAGAGAGATTGTGGCTGCTGGAGAGACTGAGAGAGAGAGAACAGAGGGAGAGCTGCTGAGGGAGAGGAAATAAAGGAGAGGAAGAGGAAACTGGAGAAGGAGGACGGCTGGAAATTGGAAAGAAAGAGGGAGAATCCGAGAGAGAGGGGGAATTGCCGAGTGAGAGGCTGAGAAGAGAGGGATATATAGAGAGGAGTGCGTGCAGGAAGGGAAACTGGAGAGAGAGAAGGAACCGAAATCAGAGAGGATGGGAAGGAAGATTTTTTTGTTTTCTTTTAAAGAAAGTGGACTTTAGGAAAGCGGCTGGCTCTTCTTGGGTTCTTCTTGGCCGTGGAATTAGGGCAACACTAGGGCCTCACATGACGTTTTTACCCCTGCTTTAATCTTTTGGACAAAATAACGTCGAATTTATTGAAATTCGAACACCAGACATCCCCCAAATTTCCGGAAACTCCACCAGCTGCATTGCATCATCGGCATATCCTGTTCACATAAAATAAATATAAATTATCACATTATCATAAAAATATCATTATATTTATTTAATTAGTCTCGGTTTTGTCGAAAAACCGCAAATGCGCTATACTCCATTAATCGCATGAAATGACGATGTTTTTAAGTCAGAATTTGACGAAATTGGTACCGTTGGACTTGGTACGCAGTTATCTATCATTTCATGTTATTTTACAGATAAAAACGTGAGTATGATGCGTATGATTGCCTTTAAATGATCAATGTAACACTTTATCACACCCCCCAACTTACTCATTGCTAGTCCCTTAGCAATGCAAATAAGGAAAAGTTAGGACAAACAATGAATTATCATGCTTCATTTGTAATATCTATCACAAACAGTTTAAGTGGTAGCCGATTGGTTTAGCTAAAATTTTCATATCCCACAATATTTTGATTCACGACAGGTGATTGTGCATGAAAATTGACACGCTTAGAACTCGTTTCCGATAATTCTGGTATATTCTTGCCTTTACTACCCTTTAGATAAGACTACTTGGGGAGGAGAAGAGAATAAAATATTTTCCGATCAGTCAGCGATGACCGTTTTTTAGTTCCCATCCAAACTCAGTACTTTTCACGACTTGGTCATATTTCTGGTACGATGGACTTTTTAGCGTGGCTTTTTCATTTCATTGTACTTTTGCTTTTGAGAGTGCGTACTTTTTGCCACTCTCTTTGAATTGCCTGAGGAGAGGTGCGTACTTTTTGCCACCTACCTTCTTTTAACTCTTTTAACGCCTTCTATTGTCTTTAGTGTTTACAGCTGTCTATTTTAAATGACCGCCTCTTTTAGAGTGCTGAGTGGGACAGTCTCCTATTACGAATCCTACACATTGTTTTCGTTCAACCCAAAAGAAGAATAAGAATAAGTAGTCTTATCCTTAAAGTTAATTCCAACAATTCTATACTTTTAAGATCTTTCATTTATTCTAAATTGCCGTGTGTGTGTGAAAATTATCCTGCCGTGGATTTTTGTAAAGTGGGATATTTAAACTTTAAAGGCTCTTTAACCATTGTGACAACCAAAAAAACTGATTTGTTTAAGATTTACTTAATGAAACATGATTTTCATGCAATTTTCATAGGATGTGAAAAGAAGTTTTTGAAAGAAATTTTAAAAATTTGACCATTTTTCAATGAAAGATATCAGTTTTCTTCAAAAGATTTTTCAATAAATGCATATCAAATTGATTGTCCCACCCCCCAACTTGATTGACATTGTCCTCAACGGCATAAAAGATATGAAAAACATGTCAGCCAGAAGAGAATTGTGAATGAGAGAAACAACCTGTGATGACGAGGATGCGACATACCCAAAGCGACTGCTACTTAGGGACCTAAAAATGAAAAGAAATACAAAAACTGAAGTAAAAGATTGGGTTGCCTCCCAATAAGCGCTAAGTTTATCGTCTTCAGCCAGACGAAATGTGCATACTATCCAATGCCTACTAGCACAAATTTCAATGCATGCATTTTGAAGTTTGTTGGTTGGAGTGCACTCAGCATTGCATGTAGCTGATGACTCAGAGTGGTATCATTGAGGTTCCAGAGAAAATAATTTTTCAACATGGTCAATGGAATATTGGTTCTACTTGATTCATAGGCCATGTCAACCACGTACCCCACTTCTTTTCTTTGACTAAATTGAAGCATTTGATCCGCTAGAAAAATATCAGAAATTCCGAAAATGATGGGACATTGATTCAATGTAGGGGATGATCCAATGTCGAAGATGAGGAAATCAACAAATATGTGGCTCATATCCACCTGAATAAGAGTATCTTGGATCATGTTATGTGGCTGCTTAATGAAATGATCAATTGACTGCAAAGCAACCGACGTGCGCTTTAATTTGTGGATTTCAAATTTCTCAAAGATAGAGACTGAGAACATGTTCAGTTTGGCCTCAAATTTCAATAAAATCCAGTAAAGATTGATGTTATCGATATTGAGTTGGGCAACACATTGAGTTTCTTTGAGAAAATGGTTGTTGATGTGGACTTGGCCCAATAATTCCATCACCTCCTTGAGTCGGGCCAGCTTTTGGAGGCTATTGGGCTTAGATTCTCTAACACTCGGGAAACGGATCATAGGTAGGTGAATATCTGAGCTCTCACTAGAATCCTTCTCGTCTCCTTCATCTCCCCCCAACTAACCCTCAATAGGCTCTTCTTGATGATTAGCTAAGTCTATGGCTTCAGTTTTCTCTTGATGCAATTGCTCAAGATTATCCACTTTCTGATCCATTAGGAAGAAGAAATATTCAAGATCCAGACCATCATGTGTATTTAATTCCTCTGTGGGAAATAGAAAGTGTTCAAAGTCCAGATCAATATCAAGCAAATCACTCATTTATCCTTCTCCTTTTTCCTTCAAACTCTCCTCAAGAGAGATAGGTGTGATCGTGACTTCACTTTGCTAGTCTGAGGATTTTCCATCTTCTCTCTATCCACCTGGTATATATCTTCCAGAATATCCACTTTCTCTATTGGGAAGAAAAAATATTCGAGGTTCGGACTAGCATCTATATTGACTTCCATTGTGGAGAACATGAAGTGTTCAAAATCCGGATTAACCTCTAAAAGATCACTTACTTCCCCTTCTCCTTTTCTATCACTTAAGCTTTCCTCAGGACAGACAGGTATGATCATGGATGCCTCTTGTTGACCAGTCTCAGGATTTTTCATAGATTGATTCATGCTAGCATTCCCTATTCTCACCTGATACAACTTCTTAAGATTCTCTCCGTTTTCAAGATCAGGCATGATGTGACCATTTCCGGGTTGAGCGCTTTCAAGTTGAATTTGTGAGTTGATTTGTTGGTCAAAATCAGGTGAAAAAGATTGCAGATTTTCAATGGGCTTACTAAGCACTTCTTCTAAATCCATCCTTAGATTAGTTTCAGTCAAACAGTCAACTAGGGCATGCATTCTACCAATGATTTGTTGTTGAGCCAAGACTATTTGTTCAAGTTGGATGAATTGATCATCTTGAGGATGCGGATAATTGGGCTGATAATCAGACTGCGAAGAATAAGAATATGTCGAATAATTTGATTGGAAGCAAGGTGGACAAGAGCTTGTGGACAATGGATAATCGGAGTGTCCATGATTGTGGGCCAAACCACTAGAGTAGACTTGGAATTGGGGCCAATCCGAGAAGTCTTGGATAGCTAGACTTGGAGCTTGGGCCTGGTGAGGTGGAAATTGAAGAGCAGGTGGGGTATCATAATGGTCCTGATTGGCCCAAATGGAGCATCTCTCTTGATAGGTATATGATTGTGTAGGAGATGAGGATGGTTCTGGGCCCAAAACTAGAAATTGATCAATTGTGTGGGCCAAGTTGTCTAGCTTATCTAATATGTGAGCCAAATCCAGGGAAAGGTGTGATGGTATTAAGACATGGGCCAAGAAATTGGTTCATTTGAGTCCACTCCATGTTGAAAATCTTTTTTTTTTTATTTTATTAATGATGCAAACAAGCTAGCACACAATTATTCCTAAGACAACTTTGGTTAAACTAGCCTACATGATGTGTTTCTCACAAATTAATCTAGGTTTAATTCAAGTCCACCATCACAATTATCAATCGGCCAGGTAAGAGGTGGGGTGGTGGGAGGCTCCCCATACTTTCGTAGGGACCTAATTAAAGAACCACCGACCCACTTAGGCGTTTGCCATTTGACCTCTAGCCTTAAACACCGGTCTCCAAAAGTGATAGTGGGCTCAAGCTAGACCCAAATCTCATTGTGAACCCTAGATTGAATTCCTACTCACTTTTAATGGGCTTGGGTTAGTGAAAGAGTGCAAGGGGTGGTTGTTTTTGGGCCAAGGAAGGGTAATCAAATCCCCACCTTATTTTGCTAATGGACTTGCCCTTAAGATATTTTTATGTGAAGTGCACAACCAATTCAAACAAGGGGTTCTATGCAATCATGGAAATGCATGAACATGGTATTTAAGGAAGGTAGAAATCTCACCTTGTCCCCCGCAATCTTCAACAAAATGGAAATTTACAAGAAAGGAAACAGTCTAAAAATGCAGTCCTAAATGATGCATGACCTAACATGGAAGGTTTCTAATCTTGGAAATGAAGATTTTTAAATTTAGATGTTCTTCTTTTGTTCTTTTTTTAATTAATGGAAACCTATCTAAACTAGAAACTACAAAAATGGAAACTAACTAAAGTAAGGAAATTGAAACATAGAAAGTTGGAACACACTTACCATGATTTCGCTTTCCTTTTTTTTTTTTTTCAATATACCTGCAAAAATAAGAAAAATAAGATTAGCTAAAAATTAATTACACTAAATCTAAGATAATCAAAATTAAAAATCTAACTCCCCGGCAACGGCGCCAAAAATTGATCGTTCCAAAGTGTGCGTCGTTAAACACTCATGAGAACGTTCAATCTAAATTTATTTGGCTCATTCAAATTAGATTTTGAAAATTAATAATGGTGAGTCCGAGTCGATCTACAGGGAGTTAAATTTTTAACTTTGAAAACTTTGGAATGTAATTAATCTAAAAATAAGTGAGAATTTGAGTGAATTAATTACTTATTTAAACTAGAACGCAATTAACTAATGTTATCTAAAAATGTAATTACGTAAATTAAACAAATCCTTTTTTTTTTTTTTTAAGAATTAAACATAATTTCAACTGGAGAATAAGCACAACTAAAAAAAATATAACAAAGACATCGAAATTTAACTGTGTAAATCAGTAACTATCTAAAAATCATGACACAAATTACGAAATTTATGGTTTAATATCCTTAAACTAAATAATCAAACATCAAATAATAACTAACTAATCCTAAACAATTAAACTAATACTATACTAATGGGGGAGAGAAAGAACATAGCAGCAGCTGTGGGGGTCTTTGTTGGAGCTACCGGCGCAATGGGCCGCTGAAGAGGAGGTGCAGCAGGGTGCGTGCAGCTTCAGGTGTTGCTGGCTACGTGGAGGATGCTACTGGAAAGAAGCTTGCATGCATGGGGCTTGCTGGAGCTTGGAGGATGTTGCTTCACCGGGCTGCATGCGAGGGTGCGAGGAGGCCGGCAACGTGTGGGCCTTGCTGGCATGCAGGCTACGTATAGGTGCTGGTGGGTGATCGTTCCAAATTGTGCGTCGTTAAACACTCATGAAAACGTTCAATCTAAATTTATCCGGCTCACTCAAATCAGATTTTGAAAATTAAATAATGGCGAGTCCGAGTCAATCCACAGGGAAATAGAATTTTAATTTTGAAAACTTTGGAATTTATTATCTAAAAAGATGAAAAATATGAATGATTAGTTAATTTTCTACTTAAAGCAAAAATTTGATTAATTAAGCTACCTAAAGAAATAACAAAGAAAAACTAATTATTTGAGGTAACTTTTATAAACTAAATGCAACATCATATGAAAAATCTAAGTTAAACATACACACCACTATTTGAATCTTGCAAAATTAAGAGAATTTTAATAATTATCTAAAAGTCATGAATTAAATTACAAATGCTGCAGCTTAATATCCTAAAACTAAACATTAAATAGTAAACAACTAATCTTTAATTAACTAACTGTATTAATGGAGAGAGAGAAAAAAAACAGGGCAACAGTGTTCTATGGGAACTGTCGGCGCAGTGAGCCGCTGGTGAGAAAGTGGTGCAGTGGACCACTGGTTCTGCTGACTGCTGCTGCGTGGACTTGAAGGAGGTTGCTGCTGTGAACGCTGGCAGGTGTTGTTGCTGGCGCGTGACAGGTGCTAGAGGAAGCCGTGGAGAGATGGAAGGGGCTCACCGACGTGCATGCAAAGGGGAGCTTTGATGGGGTTGGTGCTGCTGGAGACCGGTTGCTGTTGGTGCAGACTTCACCGCATGCATGCATGGAGAAGGCTGGTGTGCTGGGAGTGCATGGAGACCGGCGTTGGGGGTTCACCGGCTACGTGGACAAGTTGATGAAGAAGCTGCCGGCAACGTGGAGAAGCTTGCCGGCTGGTGCTTCGCCGCAGGCTGGAAGGCGTGGATGGCTGTGCTGCTGGTGCGCCGGTGGAGCAGGTGGATGGAGGCCGGCGGCTTCACCGAACGTTGCCGCGCGTGGGAGAGTCCGAGAGAGAGAACAGAGGGAGAGCTGCGGAGGGAGGAAGAGAGGGCTGCGGCTTGAGAGAGTTGGAAAAGGAGAGGGATCTGCCGAAAAAACGAAAAACTCCAAGAGAGGGTTGTGGAGGTTAGAATATATGGGAGGGAAGAGAGAAAGAGAGAGCGTGTGGGAGAGTTTTTGGAAAGGGAGAAGGAACCGGCTGGGAAACGAAGAGAGGTGTGGGAGAATTTTGGAAATACGGGAGAGAAAATAGAAATAGATAAATAAGAAGGAAAGAAGGGAAGGGCGGCGGCTAAGAATTAGGATTTTCTTGGTAAAGGGTTAGGGTAACCCTAATATGAGGAGCAAATTACCCGTTTGCCCCTACGTCCTTTTATTTTTCAAAAAGATAGACAATTCTGCTGAGATTTGAACCCCGGACCTCCCACAAGCCCGCAAAGTCTGAACCATTGCACCATGGCTTCCTTCATGTCCTGTTCACATAAAATAAATTTAAATTAGCACATTATCATAAAAATATCATCATATTTATTTATTTCGTCTCGGTTTTGTCGAAAAACCGCAAATACGCTATACTTCTTTAATCACATGAAATGACGATGTTTTTAAGTCAGAATTTGACAAAATTGGTACCGTTGGACTTGGTACACATCTCCAGGCAAACCGTTGATACTTTACATTTCAGTCATGGATGATGCTGTGGGGGCTGTCCTAGCACAAGAGGATGAAGAAGGAAAAGAGAGGGCAGCCTACTATCTCTCTAAACTTCTCAACCCCGCTGAACAGAGATATACAGCGATGGAGAAAACATGTGCAGCATTGGTTTAGGTTGTGCAAAAATTGAAGTATTATTTTTTGGCCCATGAAGTCCATCTCATTGCTAGAATGAATCTAATCGAATTCCTTCTGGAGAAATCTGTTCTTACTGATAGGTTAGCGCGATGGCAAAGCTTTCTATCTCAATTCGATATCACTTACATTCAGCAGAAAGCGATCAAGGGCTATGCCATAGCAGAACATCTCGCTCATCATCCCCTTCCTCGATTTGATCCAGTCCGATCAAAGTTTCCGGATGAGGAACTGATGTCCGTAAATCAAATCAGAGATGATATGTGGACTCTGCATTTTGACGGAGCTCTGAATTCTCATGAAAATGGGATCGGTATTGTTCTGTTATCACCTGAAGGTGTCACCATTCCCCAAGCCTTTCAGCTTGGTTTTCCAGTCACTAACAATATAGCTGAATACGAGGCACTTCTTGCTGGCCTCGAGGCTGCTCATTTCTATGGTGCCACCAAACTCAGGATTGTGGGTGATAGCCAATTAATTCTTCGCCAAGTGCTGACCAAGTATCGAACTCTTGATCCCAAGCTCAAGCCTTATCAAGAACTTACTTCCGCTTACTCAAAGCTTTTCACAAAATTGATCTTTGTCCATGTCCCTAGGAATCAAAACAGCCTAGACGACGCTCTAGCTTCATTGGCATCTTCTCTTAATTTTCCAATCAGCAAGCAATCCGAATCAATCATAGTTCATAGGCGTCTTTCACCCACCGTGAAAGACCCTTCATTCCTTAGAACTAAGGAGAAGTTGCTGAAGAAAGTCAGGGACGGAGATATTGTGGAAAAGAGAGAAATTATGTTGATAGAGCTGTTAGAAGAGATGGATGATGAACAGAAGCCATGGTACTATGAAATTGCCAAATATTGTCAAGATCAATCCTATCCTGAGGAAGCTACAACTGAGGAGAAGAGAGCTATCAGGAGAGTTGCTCAACGATACACCCTAGTTGGAGGAGCATTGTACAAGAGAGGTTTTGATGGAGTTCTTCTGAGATGTCTAGACGAAGATGAGCTTTGGAAGGTTATGGAAGGAGCTCATAGTGGAGTTTGTGGTGGCCATGTCAATGGACAGATGCTAGCAAAGAAGATCCTTAGACAAGGATTTTATTGGCCAACCATGGAAGAAGACTATGTAGGATATGTCCGTAGGTGTGCTAAGTGTCAACTTCACGCCGACAAAATTCATTCTCCTGCATCTTCACTCCATCCTGTTTCTTCCCCATGGCCTTTCTCCATGTGGGCTTTCGACATTATTGGACCCCTTGGTAATCCAGATTCCGGCATCAAGCAAAAATCTTTCATTCTCACGGCAACGGAATACTTCACCAAGCGGGCAGAAGCTGAAGCGTACGTGGAGATCAAAGCATCAACCGTCTGCAAGTTCATCATGAAGAACATCATCACCCGATTTGGAATTCCAAGCACCATCGTCACCGACAACGGACCGCAGTTCGTGTCACAAGAATTAAAAGATCTCTGCAACAGGTATAGAATTGCATTGCATCATTCGTCTCCTTATTATCCGCAAGGCAATGGCCAAGCAGAGGCAACTAATAAGACTTTGATAAAAATCATCAAAAAGACGTGCAAATCTAATAAATTTGCAGACTGGCCAGAAAAATTGGTTGAGGCTCTATGGGCCTACCGTACTTCAATCCGCACGCCCACTGGGCAAACTCCTTATTCCTTAACATTTGGAATGAAGGCGGTAGTTCTATACGAGATCTTTATACCGTCATTAAGAGTACAATTGAATAAGGAATTCTCCATTGATGAACATCGTTCAGCACTCCTTGCTCAATTAGAACTTTTAGACGAGAAAAGATGGTCAGCTGCTAATCATGCAAAAGTTTATCAAAATAGACTAGCACGTTTTTATCAAAAGAAAGTCATTGAACGTAAGTTCAAAGTCGGTGAAATGGTCGTCAAAAGGATTTTTGTAAAACCTGGAGGTCCGCGTTCTAAGCTCCAACCCAACTGGGAAGGACCTTATGTTGTATGGCATACTTTTCCTGGTAATGCTTATCGTCTTGTTAATGCAGAAGGAGAAGAGCTAAATCATCCCTGGAATGGTTTATATCTTAAGAAATACTACCCTTAGGTTAAAGAGTCGATCAGCATGGTACAAAGACCAGTGGAATCAGAAAATTTATAAACTCAAATTTCCTTATTAGTCTGGATAATTTAACTTCAAACCCATTACTACACATACTAACACATTTGATTCGTGAGTAACAAGAGATGCCAAGTCCTAAGGAATACCGAAAGCTTGACTAAAAGTGTAAAGTACAAATCATTCGTTTTAAAATAAAAATCTGTTTTATACTCGGCCCATGATGTCGGAACGAGGCTTAGAATAGACTACCAAGAATACCCGCTATCTTAGTAGGAGGCCGTCATAAAAAAATGGGGGAGATCCGTCCCAGAAAAAAAAAAAAAATAGAAAAGCAAAAGCAAAGGGCAAAAATCCAAATGTCAAATCAAAAGGCCATTACACTACAAACGTTACATCAAGGCCATCAAATGAAATGAAAGGGAACGCAAGGTCGATAAATACCCCGGAAAGAAATAGCCGAACCCCAACGGATACTAGGGTAGGAAAGGAGAATCTTTTTAGGTCTCTGGAACCTTCTCATGGGCTTTCTAAACTTATTCTTTCCTTCTTTCTAAAGAGGCGTACTCCAAACTTAAGGAATGGCTTAGATTGACTGAGGGTCAAATCATCAAATGGGATCACGAATGGAAACACAAGTTCAAACACGATGGGTTTTAAGTTAAGTTGTTAAAGAACAATTTGAGAATTAAGTTAATAAATGAATATGATCTTTTGATCTGAATACTATGCTGATCTTTTATGTCAAAAATAAAAAAAAAATGTCTATGTCAAAAATAAAAAATATATATATATGCCAAAAACCAAAAAAATATACATATGTCAAAAATAAAAAAAAATACATATGTCAAAATAAAAAAAAAAGCATATATTTCAAAACCCAAACAAAAATGAATATTTCAAAACAACAAAAATAGTTCATTTAGTATTTGCTTATTGCACTTGGTATGTCTCATTCTTTTTATTTTTAGTGAGCATCTGTTTGCTTGCATGTTGCATTTTACTTAAGTCTGTCTATAGTTCGATTACCTTTGTTGATAAAGGCTATGCCCCTTGACCATTTATTGAAGGAAAAAATCAATTGACCATTTATTTGGTCAGGCAAGGGGCTAAGCCTGAATAGATGCTTAACATGTTTGTTCAAGTCACATACAGGACACAAGGCATGAAGAAAGTTGGAATCCGAGTAGAGAACAACTAGAAACCTATTTCTGTGAGTAAAAGGCGTCGAGGATAACCGCCGCGTTTTAATGTTGAATGGCGTCTGCGCGACACGATGCGTTTCAGCCTTTCTGTGATTTATCCGAAATTCTGTGATTTTTTATGCTTAAATTGAATATTTGTTTGGTATTATTAATGATTTTGATTGCAGGAAATTCAAGAAAACCTAAGTAAAGCTGAAAATATCAAGAATATCCCACTGTGGGAATTTATGAAGTCCTGACCGTGGCTAAAAAGACGGTTATTTCTACCCTTGTATTATTCCATGTAAATCATTTGCATTACTATATGTTAAGTATTTACTAGATTATGTCAAGGATCTTGTGGTTTTGATGAAACTGGAATTTAAGTTCCCCTTCAACAAAAACAGTGACAATTCTAGAGAATTCTTAATCACACTGATAGGCCGTTGGATTGTTAATTAGTGAGGACAATGGTTCCACTTTTGTGAAACGGTGCGTGGATAAACGAGCTTCGGCTTAGCACTGAATTACAAGAACTGATATCTTGACTCATTAATGACAACTTAACAATATTATCCTTGATTAATTTATATTTTATTTAACTTTATATTTTTCTTTTAGCCCAGCATGCATCATATAGGACTTTGAAATCATTGTGATAAGAATTGATTATTGATTAAGTTTCAGACCATTAATCAAACAATCCCAACATGATATGAAATATTCCATTCTGAATTGAGTATCTTGATTATCTTTGAGGTTCGTTTGAAGATATCCTTGGAATTCTATCATTTCTTGGATTCTTTATCCAATATTTCTTTTAAGATCCATCATGGCTGCAGCACGTCCACATTGGCTAGCAAACGCTCCCCATGATGAAACCTACAGTGTCTACGACCTGGGGTACTTCCCACTCCGAGGAGGTTGATCGACTTTATTTTATTTCCTTGTCTACCTCATCTAGACATGATTGATTCCATTGATCTCCTTGAACTATCTTCATTGATGATTTCGAGAAAAATTTCAATCATGTGATGTTAAGAGCGTGTCCCATCACACCTTGGCATCACCTTTTCAGTACATTCCATTTCATTTCACTCCCTTGCAAAGACGATGTCAAGGTAAGGCAGCTGTAGACACGCTAATTTTGACATCATTTCGAGTAAATTTCATATTATATAATAATGCCTCAGAATGGTCTGATATTTAATCATTGATTAATTTTTATTGATCTTTTTGAGTGTCGGGTCGAACAGATATGTTTAAGTTAATCAATTAAATTGATTTTAACTCAAATTTCAGTTAAAATATGAAGAAGTTTAAAAGACGTCGACTTGTGTGGACGCCATTTAGATTTTATTCTTATTTTGACGTTTAAATTTGAATTTTAATCAATTGATTAATTAGCTAAAAGGCGTCTGTCAGGCACGACGCGTTTTAGGTTTCCTAGGCTATTTCTACTTCTCTTCCGGATGTTTATCTTTATCTTAATTAGTGTAAAAGACATCTATACATGTAGACGCGTTTTAGCTAATACAGATAAAGATAAGTTTTCCGGATGTTTATCCTTACCTTAATTAATCTGAAAGGCGTCAGCCAGGGTAGACGCGTTTTAGATAATTACAGATAAAGATAAATTAATATGTATTTATCTGTTGGTTAAGATGGATAAATCTCAAATTTTTCCATATAAATCCGCGGACGCAGAAGAAGTCTATAAATACCTTGCATCTTGAAAGTTAAAAAAAAGAAAGAAGAGAGAAGTTAGAATCAGAGTTAGTGATTGAAGATTGAAGCAACGACATCCAAACGCCGAAGCGCTGCTGTTTCCAGAAGTCGGCGTCCATTCTTCATCCAATTCGAGGCTTCATCCAATTCGGCATAAGTGTTTCATTTCTGCATTATCATTTTACATCTTCATTAATCTCTCATTCTTCATCATCACTTCATGCAACACACACCACAACATCATTCTTTTCAAAACCTATTTGATCAAGGGGTTTCAAAAGTCATCCAACAAGTAAGTTTGCTGTTTAGTTGCATGCTTAAAACTCTATTTAGAATGGATACTACCTTTGCTTAAGTTCTCATCATTGTTTCTTCATTTCTCTTTCCATTTCTTGCAAGCTGCAAAAGGAGAATCAATGAGAGGAAATCAAGCAAAATCACAAGAACTCTGGACGATCCTCAAACTCAACTTCAAAACTCAACAGCAAGAACAAAAGAAAAGGAAGGGCTCTCTTTCTTCAGCCGGCTGAAGGAGGGGGAATCAAGGACTCAATATCTTCCGCGTTTAAACAGGTAGGCGATCAAACTTTCTTTTGGAACTTTTAAGTCAAAAGTTTCTGGCGATCACTTCACGTAGTTTCTTTTTAATAGGTTTTATTTTGCACTTAAACAACATAGATTTTTCATGATAATCACACAGTCATTCTAAGCACTCACAGCTACTGGAGAGACCGAGAGAGAGAGAACAGAGGGAGAGCTGCGGAGGGAGAGGAAATAAAGGAGAGGAAGAGGAAATTGGAGAAGGAGGAGGACGGCTGGAAATTGGAAAGAAAGAGGGAGAATCCGAGAGAGAGGGGGAATTGCCGAGTGAGAGGCTGAGAAGAGAGGGATATATAGAGAGGAGTGCGTGCGAGAAGGGAAACTGGAGAGAGAAGGAATCAAAATCAGAGAGGATGGGAAGGAAGATTTTTTTGTTTTCTTTTAAAGAAAGTGGACTTTAGGAAAGCGGCTGGCCCTTCTTGGGTTCTTCTTGGCCGTGGAATTAGGGCAACACTGGGGCCTCACATGACGTTTTTACCCCTACTTTAATCTTTTGGACAAAATAACATCGAATTTATCGAAATTCGAACACTAGACATCCCCCAAATTTCCGGAAACTCCACCAACTGCATTGCATCATCGGCATATCCTGTTCACATAAAATAAATATAAATTATCACATTATCATAAAAATATAATTATATTTATTTAATTAGTCTCGGTTTTGTCGAAAAACCGCAAATGCGCTATACTCCATTAATCACATGAAATTACGATATTTTTAAGTCAGAATTTGACGAAATTGGTACCGTTGGACTTGGTACGCAGTTATCTATCATTTCATGCTATTTTACAGATAAAAACGTGAGTATGATGCGTATGATTGCCTTTAAATGATCAATTTAACACTTTATCAGCACGCCCCCCTTTATAGCCACCTCAATGGTTCATGGCTACATGTGATCCTCTAGGGAAATCGGTGGAGTTCCTTGCTCCCCAAATGTAGAGATGTTTTAGATTACCTCTTGTGAGTTTTTCTTACATCTTAAAGGCATTAAGGGCACCCTTTGGGTGAGTGGTTGGATGCTCGGCACGCCCCCCTTTACAGCCATCCCTATGGTCCATTAGCCATTACATATCCCTTTAAGGGAGTTAGTCCTTCGGGTCCCTTCATGCCATGTTCCTTCATGAAGATCCTAAACCTTTGTTAGGTTTTCCTAATGAAATGTTGAAATTTAACTTGGAATCATTATATTAAGCATTTTCAATGCTTTATAAAGTGATCTAAGAAGAATGGGATAAACATGAAGAAATCATGTCATTTGAAGAAATCCACATAAGGACCACTCTTTGAAAAGGTTTTATATAGCCACACTCAACTTCTGAGATTTCTCAGTATAATCCTCCTTAAATTTGTGGTGATTCTTAAATCACTTCAAGTTGAAAGAGATATAAAACAAAAATTATGCTCAGATTTTGAGTCTGTGCACCTATAATCATGGAAATTCGATTGGGAATGGGATACAATTGGTTTTTCTCGACTCTGAATTTCATATTCTAACCTTGATGGTTGAAACTAACCCTTTGGACTACTTAAATGCAGTTTGAACTGTGCAGGAACTTCAAACATCACTTTCAGACTTGAGTCTGTGCATCCATGCGCAGACTCAACCCAAAAAACTGTCAAGTTGGACTCTTGGACTAAGGACATTGGTTATGGCTCAAATGATTTAAAATAACTAAATTTAGATCATATCTAAATCAGAAAATGTTAAAAAATAGATATTATCCTTTTTAAATAAACACAAAACTTCAAAACACAAGTTGAGTCTGTGCACCAATCTTAGGCTCAAAAGACAAAAAAAATTGGTTAATAACTCCAAAATCCAAGTCAAAACTCCATCAAAATCATATTCCATGCACACAAATCAAGATTAGCAAACTTCTTTCAAAAATTGACTTTTGAGTCTGCACACTTTTCATAAGTTCATTTCAAGTGAAAAAATCAAATAAACAGTAAATTAACTTGCACAAATCACTTGCAATCATATCTTCAACAGTCTATTTCATTTAAATAAAAATCCATTTACAAAATGATCCAAATCCCCTCAAATAAATAAAAAATTACAAATTCACTTGAGTCTGCGCAACTCCTGCGCAGACTCAAACTCATTTTCCTGTCTCCTTGATCTTTGAAGCTCCTCAGTACTTTGAAAATCTTAGAATTCTCCTCAACCTCAGGAAGTTCCATCCTTTTTAGAATCTTGTTCAAAATCATCTTTAAACTTGAGTATGCGCATCAATCTCAAGGCCAAAACCTCATCTCTTGGCCCCTAAATCTTGCATGCAGTTTCAAATCTGTAAATCATCATCAAACAAAACATAAAATCAAGTTATCCCACCAAAAATCCAGTAAAACAACTCATAAACAGGAAATTCACAGTTCATACTTAAGTCTGCGCATCCTAGCGCACACTCAACACTGAAATTCACAAAAATGAAAAATCAACTTCCCGACCACTTCATGATGATTTAAAACTCTCTAAAAATCAAGTTTATTCTTATCTATCAGAAAATCAAATAAAAACATCAAGTTGTTCTTGAAAAAATGCAAAAAACCTTTGAAAACAAATTGGGGACAAATGAGTCTGCGCTACCCTACGCAGACTCAACCCTGAATTCCCAAAATTGGTCTTTTGACCTTAATTTCTTTCCAAATTAAATCTAAAATTCACATAAAAAATTTTATACTTTATATAAGTCAAAACTTAAATAAAAAGCTCAAAACTCCCTTTACAAAAAATATAAAAAATACTTAAACACTTTGATAACAAATGAGTCTGCGCCCTATAGCGTAGACTCAACCCTAAATTCTTAAAATTTGGTAGTTTGGACATAAATTTTCCCTCAAATCAGGATAAAATCTCAAGGATAAATCCTATACTTCCTATAAATAAAAAACTCAAACAAAATGCCAAATCTTTCCTTGAAATTATCTAAAAAATGTAAAAAATAAGCTTGTGACAAATGAGTCTGTGCTCCCCTGCGCAGACTCAACTCTCAATTGTTAAAATCTAAGTTTTGCAACTTTAATTCTTCAAAAATTAAATAAAAAATTCTATGATAAAACTATATACTTCCTGTAAATCAAAAAATCAAATAAAACTCAAATTTACTCTTTTGCAAAATATAAAAAATACCTAAAAGAGGTTTCATTTCAATTGAATTTGTACATCTTGCTTATCCTTCAAAACTTACAAGTTCAAAACATAAAAAACATAAGTGTTTGAAACATTTTTCACTCAAATCAAATAAGAAAACATAAAAAAACATATTTCCATACCTTGCAAATCAAATTAAAAAATCTCTTTACTTCAAATTTGAAAAAACACAATAAAACGCAACCAAAATTGATATTCAAATTCTAAATCATAATCCGCGTAAAAAATGTCATCCACTTCAATCAAAATGTCATAAAAAAGATTTTCACTCCTCTCACAAATCAAAAAATCAAAATAAATACAAGCATTCTCATTGGTAACAAATGAGTCTGCGCATCTTTGCGCAGACTCAACTTCATGTTCACTTTCAAAAATTCAAACAAATCTTCAATGCATCCACATAAATCACATAAATCAATCCAAAAAAACTAAAAAATGTCTCTCATCATTATCTATCAACAGAAACCAAGTCTCGCGCAGACTCAACTCTAAACTAAAAAATGAGTTTTCTTCTCAAATAAAAACTGAAATTCGTTCATTTTTTCGAATGCAATCTTGTATATCTTATTTATATCATTTCAAAGGGTTATTTTATTTTTCAGACGATTAATCAAGAGTTTTCCTCTTAGGAAGATGTAATTAACGCTATTCCATTTATGGGTAGCGGGATCGGGTCGAAGAACTACACAATCATCTGATTGAGTCAGGTAAAACGCGCAAATAACAAATCAAAATCAAAATCAAGATCAAGTGTATTTTTCCTAAAAAATATACGACAGTTTGCCTATATATAAACTTGACTGGTTTAATGAATTGAGCTTAATTTTTTGTTCAAATTTGTTTATTTAACTTAACAAACAAACCGGGTCGAGTGGTTATCGAGCAATCTTATGAGCTGTTTATCGGGGGTATCGGTTCATTTGCAGCTCTACCCGTTGACCTTCAATGAGGTAATATTCTGAGTTGCCTTTGGAGTTAGGTTGGCCAATATTAGTTTGGTAGGTAAATTGGGCTCTATTGTGAAGACTCTTATTACGGGTTAGATTGGTCTATATTTATTTTTTAGGTAAATTAGTCTATATTGTGGGTCGGTTAATGATTTGACATGCATCTATTATAAAATGAATGTAAATAGATTTTAAAATTGATCAAATGTGAAGAGATCGATGGTGGTAATTCTCTACTCAAAAAACGAAAGGCTAAAGGAATGGAATTCAAAACGGTTGATCTAACTACGTAGCCAACTAATGTGCATAATATTCAGGAATGTGATTGTATAGTAAAAAGTTGTTTTACGTGCAACATAAAACTGCATGTAGAGATGCCTTTGACATATTATCACTAGAATAATGAAATTAAGACGAGATAAACATGAAAGAAAGAGAGGAAGTGATCACCTTTACCTCATATGCTCAAAGTGAATCCCCACTACTAACTCCATGATTGAGGGGAATAGAATAAATACTACTGATCAAACTACTATGGGGCCTCATGAATTGTTTGGGTTGCTTCACTTTATCCTTATTTCGCAAAGTTTTCTTTTGATGATTTGTTGTATGATTTGTTGTGGATCGTGGGCAAATTAATTTTCCAAGGACACCGGCCCATATATATATATATATATTCTTGACCCTCTCATGTAAGACGTACGCTCAATATGATACTAAACTTTAGATAATCCTTTCTCTTCTAGAACTTAATTTAAACATCGGAAGGTCTTACTCCACAAGAGAACGGGAGGTCCTTTGGCGTCTCTTCTTTTTCTTGTAGGTTTTACTCTGGACATTCTTAATCTTACAAATTCTATCGAGTAGTCAGAAAGTCTGATCGGACGGTCATCATTGTCTGACTAATTTTTGACCGCTACACATACTATTAATCCACTATAGCACGGAACACATTGCTTACACAATTTTTTCAGCAAGTGTGCCTGACACCATCATGGGTAACAAATATTTCCTGGATAATTTGTCATGTCTATGATGTGTTTGTCACACCTACCAAATATTTGTCATGCACGGGTGTTACTTTTGGATGTAACAAATATACACATGAATGATAGATACTTTGCAGACTTACCATAGTAAAAACGTACTCCCTGATGAGGTGAATCAAAAGCAAACATTACCCGTTAACTTATGATTTCGTGGGAGAGCAGGCCACAGATTAATAGGAAAAGGATAAGGTGAACCCTACAGGCTACACGAGGCGACTTGGAACAGTCTCAATTGGAGACTGGAGAGCATGGGATCGTTTAGGCCGATCGAGTTGGCCACTGTCAAAATATCCACTTTTGATTCGACTCCACCCACCCCTGTCATGAGATGCTGGCTGAAAGAATAACTTTTATAATTTGCCTTTGTCAAGGTATATGTGAACTCGTTAATTTGAGGAAAGGGTATTTCTTTTCGCTTTCTAATTAATCAGCATGAAGAGTACGTAACAAGTAGTTCTTTCAGTATTCACGTAACTTGATTATATATATGTTTATTTGTTTCATTATGTTTAAAAATATTGCAATAAAATAAGTCTGTGATGAGAGTTTTCAGCAACTATTGTTTACGGGACTTGGAATTCTGAAAGATTGTTAAACTCCTCGATCTCATATATGAATCTCAAGTTTGAAGTGAGCAGGAAGTACGTACTGATGCTCCCTTCTCTAAGCTCCAGCTCCACCAAGTTAATGATCGTTTTGTAGTAGCTAATCTTGGCTGAGAATCTGAGATCTCCGTTGCCAGCTTGTGTCTTTCATCTTTCTCGTCACGTTCGCTTTCTGTAAAGAGCTTTATGATATTCTCTTTTTTCTGGGGAAGACAACAAGGCAAAGGAATTTATTTATTAAGATGCTCCTGTAAGATATTCCTTTTCAAAGATTTCTTTTCTTTTTGAGCTCTTTAAAGATCTCCATGTACTTAAAGATCTTTAAGAGATGGAAAAAATAAATTAGTACAGAATTATAAACATTAATTACCTGATAATTAATTTAGCTTTTACGTGTCAGTTTCTGATATTTCTTAAGGATGATTACTTTTCTTAAGGATGATTATTCAGGCCAGTTAACAAATTGTATCCCTATTCACTATGGTAAGTCTGCATATATGTACATCCGTAAATTCCTATAAATACCATAACCAGCATCCCCCTTCCCTTCAAGAGCTACCTCACACAACTTTCTCTCTCTCCCTCAGCGATCCCCTCTCGGGCACGCACGCACGAACGATCCAGTCCACCTCGATCGGTCTGCTCCTTAATTTTCCTACAGACAAGTACGTACGCCCTCAAATTAACCTCCCCTTCTCCCCGGACTCCAAAGCAAGGAGGTACATATGGCGAAGGAGAGGTCCCCCACCGCTGGCTCCAATCTTTCCCACCGACCACAAGGAGAAGAAGGTCATGCCCATCACCGCTTATTGCACCGCCGCCACCAACACCACAACGCCCAGCAGCAGCCACCGGCAGCTGGGGAGTCAGCAGAGAAGAAGGTCAACCAGTGCACGTCGGATGACATCAACGACTGTGCCGACGAGTTCATCAAGCGCTTCAGGCGGCAGCTGGAGTTGCAGCGCCTCCAGTCCCTCGCCATGCAACGAGTTCCGTAGGATGATACCCAGGCCAGGCCCCTGTGATGGATGATCCCCTCCTCTCTGTCTATATCTATATCTATATCTATATCTGTATATATAAATATATGTAGATACATAGATATGCCTGCGTATGTAGTCATAGTCTTCTCCTATATATCCACCTATAAATCCTACCTGCTCGTCGTAGATTGAACAAATGTGTTGCAGGGTGTGTAACCACATGCATGTCCGTCTTCTAGCGGGTACATGTCTTTGTAACACCAGTTAATAGACCGGCCGGCTGGTTTTTCTTCAAGTTTATCCCTATTCCGTAATCGTCACGCTTCTAGACCTGTTAGAAGGTATGATTTTCTTAATTTGCTGCGTTAAAATTTCAAGTGTATATGTTGGAGTGCGCCATAAACTTGTTTTAACAACAAATTTGTTTCTTGTGATAACTTTAATTGGCATCATTAGTCTTTTAAAACTGGCTTTCTATGATAACTTACTTTATATGATTAGAAACAAGTTTACCGTAAAGTCTCTCATCTCTATTGCACTTGTTAAATCTATTTTAATTGCGCGCGGCAACCACGTCTTCATGTCAAAATGAAATAAGTTTACCTCAAACTCAGGAAAAATAATATAAAGTGATTTTAAAACTTCCAAAAGCTTTAATCGGCATGTAGGTACTTAGCTAAAATACATTTAATTAATACTACTTCAGAATGAAGATTACAATAGATGTGTGATAGGTTTTATGACCCACCGGCTGGTCACCAAACTAAACTTGCGTTCATGGAAGCTGACAACATTTCGACTCTCGGGCATATGTATGCAGTTTCATGTATCAGAACTCACAAGTCAAGGGCCTCGGGGTCGCAATAATTATTCCAAGCTTTTGTCAGGAAAAGGGTGATCATATAGTCATGCCTGGGGCAATTTCAAGCCCGTAGGTGAGTTGGTTGGGGTCTTTTAATTCGTAAAGAATCCAGAGGTCTCTAGCTAGCTAGATCCATTCATGTGGGTGAAATGAAGTAATTGCTTGGTGTACAGAGATCATTACGTTCTGGGTTATCAAAAAAATGTATATATATATATATATCACCTATTCTGAGTTATAAAAATATATATATATATATATATATATATATATATATATATATGGCCTATTCATGTATACCTTATCATTTGTTTTAATTGTCCGGCGAGGCTTGATAGTAAACATTGTACCATTCGCGCAATGGTATGCTGGAGAAACTGTATATGCGCGGAATTAAGGAAACATGCATGAAATAATGGGTTTCTATTCATCTTACCCGAAAATTCGTCGAATTAACCAGCTTTTTTCACAACTCTAAAATTCTGCGGCTTGCAAATACCCGTTAATTTGTGTATACATGCTTAATTAACCATATGGAGAAGGATGATCTACTCCAGTACCATTTTTCTCTCTGATATGATAAATAATAAAGCAATTATTTTTATCGTATTTGGGGCCACGATAAAATTGTCATCTGCTGATCGTCAGTTTAACATCAGAAATAGCATGCATTCTCTCTGTAACAAGTAAAGACAGATGTGTATAATTGAGTTTCTCCAAATTCTGCAGTAAGATCTTCTTTTTCTTGTGAGGGTTAAGTCCCCTCAGCTAAAATACCTGACAATTAAAAAAGCAAAAGTTGAGAAGAAATTATGCGTTTGGCGAGGTGATGGTAGCTTTTATACCGTTAACATATGTCCTTAAGATATTCTTTCTATTATTATCATTTAATGAGTGTTTCTAGATGCAATACGTGACTAAAGTCACGTTCGGATTACCATCCACAATGGATAGAGCTTTATGTGGGTTAGAACTCTTGACGAGAAATACTCTTATAAAGCATTATAAATATGAGAACATATGATAGAGATTGGTTCACTTGTACGTGATCCCTCGTCTTCTCCCTCTCTCTCTCTCTCTCTCTCTCTCTCTCTCTCTCTCTCTCTCTCTCTCTCTCTCTCTCTCTCCTTTGGAGGAATCACCGACTGCCTCCGGACCTTAGCACGTGAAGCTTACCGGCAACTTTAGTAGTCGCCTGACACTCGTCCGAGGAGGGTCTGCGTCCGAGGAGGGTCTGCGCATACGTTCAGGTAATCCCTCTTCCAACAATGGTATCAGAGCATCGGAAAGGGATCATCCTCACGAACTAAGCCCATTATCGTCGGCCCAAACCCCATTCGAGAATGGGCCGAGCGCCATTCAGCTGTAGTGCGTAAGGGCCGAGGCAGGTCCAGCCCATTTCCATCAGGCTTTAAGCCCACTAACTCAGGGTACTCTCAGAATTTTCCGCTAATTCCTATAGTCCTACATCGCTCGCCGTAATAAAGGAACCCTCATCCTTCTTTATAAAAGGGCATTATTTGAATGCAAAAAAGGTACACACAAGCTGTCAAGCCTTCTTTTCTCTTTCTAAATACAAAAAGTCTTTCATTAACTTTGTGACTGACTTAATCATCGAAGGATTCCCTCTGGGCCAAGATTCAGGACCCTTCTGACGATTCCTTCTCAGCAAGAGGAAGACCCTTCGTCTCCGATCCTCTTTCGGCTTTGGATCCTCTCGGCACTCGGTCACCGGCTGATATTCGGATTCCCTCCCGAAATCTGACAGTGATTGACTCGGCTACATCATACGTGATCTCTCCTCTTCTAATATATGAACCGAGTGCCTTCCAAGTTAGTACTTTCAACTCCCTACGAACTATGAAAAGGTAAAAAATCCTATTTGGAGGACTTACGTCTGTAGGGATTAGCTAGATATGTTCACAGTACCTCTCATAAGTATGAAAAGTTAGATCCTAGAGCTAGCAAACAGGTGTTAATAAGGTATCCTAAGCAATCTAAAGACTATATGATGTATGGTGAGCATCCAGATAGAGGAATGACTAAGAAAGAAGTCTGAGATGTGGTCTTTCTTGATGAGAATTACCCATCTATAGGAGAGATCAGGCATGCATGCAATTATATGAGTTGCAAGATCATACTAAAAACACCACGTCTTCAAACATAGAGGAAGAATTGAGTCTCATTCTAGAAGATGTCGAAGACAATCGAAGTGTTCTAATAAACAGTAAGAGTGAACCACTTATTACTTTACCTCGCATAAGTCAACATGGACATATCCCTCGACACCGTTTTACGATTAAAGGAAAATCTTTTATGTGTACTTCTGTGGATGCTGATAAACTTGCATCCTACAAGAAAATAATGAACTCAGAAAATTAGATAGCCGCAATGAGAGAAGAAATGAGTTCAATGACTAAGAACAAAGTATAAAGTCAAGCGCAACGCTGAAGGGTCAATTGACAAGTATAAATTCTGACTCATGACGAAAAGCTATATCCAATTAGAGGGAATCGACTACAAATTAAGGGACATTCTTACCAGTGGTTAGATTATCCTCTATTCGCCTCATCTTGACTATCGCCACTCATCCAGATTGAGAATTCTAGATGTATGTTAAGACAGCTTTTTTCAATAAAGAATTAAACGAAGAGATCTATATGGCTCAGTCTATGAACTTAAAAGCTGAAGGACAAGAACACAAAGTGTGTCACTTAAAACGTCTAATATATGGTCTCATACAGTCGTCTAGATAGTGGTACTATCAGTTCTATTAAGCAATCATTTCGATTGACTTCAAAATGACCAAAGAAGTCTACTCTATCTATGTGAAGAGAATTAAGAAAAATATTGTGATTCTCTCTCTATATGTTAACGATATATTGTTGGCCGAAGATGATATGGAGTTAATCAAAATCACTCAAGAGTAGTTATCCTTTACCTTTGAGATGAAAGATTTAAGTGAGACAGATTACATATCGAGAGTAAAGATCCAGATGGATCGATCTAAGAAATTTCTAAGTTTGTCTTAAAAGACTTACATTAAGAAAATATTGGAGTACTTTCGGATGTATAAAGCCAAGCACGTAGATACTCTAATGGAGAAATGCTTAGTTCTCAGTATTGATCAATGTGCCAATACAGAGGAAGGAAAAGAACGAATGAAGGATGTCCTTTATGTCAATGCAGTCGATTGTCTTATGTATGCCATGATGTACACTCGTTCCAACATTCACTTTGCAGTTGGCATGGTTAATAGATCTTAGAGTAATAGTGGGACTACATATTGATAAGCAGTAAAAAAGATTTTCAAATATTTGCGAGGTACTGAGAACCTCACTATGTACTATCATAGTGGGAGTCTTAGATTGATTGAATATTCAGATGTCAATAGATCAATTGATAGAGATGAGCGTAAATCTACTTCGGGATATGTATTTGTGCTTGGAGGAAGAACTATTTCTTAGTGCAACAAGAAAGAAGCATATGTCTCCTTGTCTACGATGGAATTTGAGTACGTTGTTTACACATATTTGTTGCAATAAAAGGTTTATTATCAGCTAAAAGAGAGAGACAAGACTTATTACAATTGAAGAGGGTCATATCTAGATATGGACCAATACCAGGACTGCAAACGAGCCGAGTCGAGTCGAGTTCTACTCTGTTCAAACTTGGTTCGACTAATTTTAATCGAGTCTGAGATCGAGTAGAATTTTTATAATGCTTGTTCAAGCTTAGTTCATTTAAATATTAAATGAACTCGATCCAAGTATCGAGTAGTTCGTGAACTTGATGAATCTAGAATATATTTAATTTAATTTACTTTAAATATATAAAACTCAAGCTAAACTATAGCTAGTAGCAAATTTTTACGTCCTTAGCTATTTGGTAGAAAATTCTACAAGATATTAAAATATCTTATTAAGATTATTTATAATTAGAATAACTAAATAGGTACTTAAAAAATATTTTCATGAGTACTTAAACGAGTTCGTAACAAGTATTAAAACGTGCTCTTAATAAGTACTTAAACGAGCTTGTTCACGAGCAAAATCAAGTCAAATTCGCTTGTGTTTAAGTTTGACTTGTTTAATAAATCAAGCGTACAATTTTGTTAAAACCTATTTATTTAACTTAATAACAAAGTTGAGTCGAACTCTTATCAAACAGTCTTAGTCTTACGAGCTGTTCATCGAACATAATATTGGTTCCCTTTAACGAATACGGCCCACGTAGAGTCCATCTATCACAAGCATGTAGGTCCGGTCCACCCGGCTGAACAGAGGAGAGTGCCCTTCCTTCCCATGTGCAAACCACCACGCGAGCCTAGAGATTTCCTCTTGAGCTTCCCGAGTGATTTGATTATGATTATTTATTCAGCGGAATCTCTGAGTTGGCCCACGGAAAAACCCCTCGAGCCTGTCGCCGCTTGTCAAGGCAATTAACAAGTGGAAATTGCTAGGCAGACGGAAATGTTTTTTATTTTTTTTATCTGGCTGATGTGAGTGCATGGGATAAGTTTCCATCATTAATCACTTTCCTACAATTTTGCAGAGAAATCCGTTAACCTGCGTTCTTCCTCTAATGGCTCCCTCCAAATTAGGTAAAATCTACGGTCATGGTAACATTGCTCTTAAAAAGTAGAGAGAACCTCTTGGTGCACACTCAGGGCGCGTGCAATATGTGTGTGCAATTAGCTAGTATTCCCCATAAGTTGAATAAGTAAGGGCACGTCAAACAGAGAATGTTCCACCTCTCATTAGTCTATTGTTTTTTAATTATGAGTAAAAAACAATTACCTTGATGTTTGGCTAATGAGGATATATAGTGAGTGATGGGGTAAATCAGCCTCGATCGGCTGCATCAGTGAGCACGATCACCTCCCAATCCCCTAAAAGAAATTACAATATCCATGGGATCGTGGTCTCACGGAATGCAGAGCAAAAACCTACCATCTGTAAGGTCACAGAGCCCCCATGAAACTAAGACAACTCTCTCAGACCCAAGGTACGCATTCTCCACTATCAACAAAATTCTATTCTCTTTAACTCCGACCGACGCTGACTGACTGAAGTATCTATCTATCGGGAGGTCATCCCTCTATTCGCACTTGCAGGCATCCAGCTCCTATCATTTCCAACGACTACAAATTCTATCATGGATTAGAGATCGAACGGTCTTCAAATGAGAACTAGTTAGTTCTCCTCCTCTATAACACTAAGTAAGGCTTGGTGTACACGCGCAACGTGGGGCACACACCCATTATTTCCCTAATCTAAATACCAATAGGTTATCAAAACAAAAGTACGTGAAGAGAGTACATTAAGGGATTGTAAATAGCGTACGTTTCCCTTCTTTGGAATAGTCGTATCTGCGTGTTGGAGACAAATCATGCACATTAGTTAATTACTTCGATTAGGTTGTTTGTGGCAACTTCATTTAAAGGGTTTTTATTCTTTGTTTTTTTTTTTGAACGTGGTAGCTCAATGGTTAGGTATACATGAGCTCCAACTCAAACGAGTTAGGTTTGAACTTGCCAAAATGTAGAAATTCTTCTTATATAGAGGGGATAAGCACATAAATCACCCAAAGGAGAAAAAAGCCCGCCAAAAAAGACGATGTGGCCGGGAATTACCACCCGTCCATTCATCGGGGCGGGATCGACTCCGAAACCTCTCCTTGGGGGGGGGGAGGGGGTGTCCCAACTTCGCTACTGGTACGGGACCATTTGAAAGGTTTAGTAGCTAGTTTAGATGGCTTATCAATTTTTCATATGTACCGCCGGACTACCATGATTAATAACATATTCACAAGTGGTCCATATCACACAATTAAAATGAGATTCGAAACGTCGTTGTCAGTGAAGCAACATGTACACAACTCTCTGGTTAACGTACGTCTTTAATTACATGAGGTATTAATACGACGTCGTACATAGTCCTTCGTTTGGACCAAACGGTTTGGTGCCATCAAGCACGTACGTTAGCCATGCATGTACTCAACGACAGCTCCTGGTCCATGTCAAATCCTGCAGAGCTCATTTGAGGAAGGGTGGAGTTAGGCAATAGATAGATATAGTTAATGATTGGGGGCCGGAATGATTAATTGGGGCCGGGAGATGAGAGGGAAGGAGACTTACTGTGCATATTCGATGTTGATCCTGGAGTTAGAGATCCTGGAAATGGCGTTAAAGGCTTGGTCAGATAGGACCATGGTTGAGGGGCAAGGGTTGGTCCGGCACATGTCTACCACCTCCACAACTATGGAGCCCTCCTTGCAAGGCCGCCTGAGCCCGCTCAGGCAACGCAACCGGTACCTTCGGCCGCACGCAGCTCCATTGTCCCATATGGCGCTCCCTGCTGCAACAAACAGGCCCCCATCCGGAAGCTGGTCTTTGGCGTACCCTGGACATCTTGTTGCTGCCACGCATTACAGCGGGCAAATGCGCAAGTGTGATACATGTATGCATGGTGTCAGTAATCAACAAGAAGAGGAAGAAGAAGAGGAGAATAAGATGCATGTCCCACGTTTTCTTTAGCTCTTTAACAGGTATAGTAAGTGATTTGATCGGTTATGTGAGAAGGAGATTATTTGGCCTTTCACTGTCATAGATCTTTTAATGTCGTTTCATATGATGTGAAGGCATTTTATCATGAGAAGGGCTTGGGGGTGTGCCGGTGTGCAGCAATTTCTTTCGTGCTATCATTCCACACCTCCCATACTTCTTACTAGCTATTTTGTCATAATAAGCTGTCAAATTTTCCTTAGTGACAAGGCATTAGAAGGTCTAACCGCCTTGCAAATATCTAAAAGAATCTGTACTTCCCTTCTCATGTAATATTCTTATCATAACGAAATTAAGTTCCTGCGCGACTAATCAGAATCCAGTGAATGTCTTAGAATAAGGATGATGGTCCTGAACATATATAGGCGCCTAATAAGAGTCTAACCATAGCAGTCAGAGAGCTCAAGAGTGTGTCTATCGATTGACCAAACACAACATCACAGTGTCTCTCTCTCTCTCTCTCTTGATATATATATATATATATTACACATAAAATAGCGTACGTGGCTGACTTACGCAGATATGGTGGGTCATATGATGTAGCGGTGCCAACATCTCCCAAAACGAGGAGGAGATCTACAGCACAGAGCCATCCGAAGAACGCAGCTGCAAGCGTTTGCCTCATTTGCACACGACAACAAGAACCAGCCGATGGCCACCTCTAGCTACTTCCACTTGGAGGGGTTGCCACCACTCCGCAGCACAACCATTTATAGGGGAGATACCTGAAGGCGGCTAGCTACCTCTTGTACGTAACGTACACCTGGAGGAATTCAATTAGTATAATGCAAGCTATTCTTCAGCCACACTTCGCGCTGGTCTATTTCTTTTTTTTTGCTTCGTCTTGGCCCATTTCACGGTGATCCTAAAGATGACGACATGATAAGAGTCCAACTACTCGATCCTATGACTGGACTTAATTGCAGCAACTAGTATGGACAAAAGCAGCCCATGTACATTTCGTATCTGGATCCACCGTATCTTTTTTTATCATTCTTACGGCTTGCCTTTCTTCATCCTCTGTTCCCACTTTGGCTTTCTTTAGTCAGTGCTCTTCTTGTCACTAGTTGGCCGGACTCGCTGCAATGGTGACTAGTGATGAAGAAGGGTGGCCTACGACACTGTGGCCCCTTCTCTCCACTAGATGCCGACGATCCTCACGTGGCCGAAAAATGCTAAGGAGGTAGTGGGATTGCATCTGCATGCGTGGAATTGCCAAAGACATTAGATTAATGGTCCACTTATATATGATGATACAATCTCATGACATTGATACATGCGAGAGAGAGAGAGAGAGAGAGCGCATGCATCCAAAAGCTAGATATCTGTGCGGATTCTACTAATACTTGCGTGCAACATGCCGTGGAATCTATGGTTTCCTTATCTTGTTGAACTCTTGAATTCCTCATCACTATCTGTATGGTCATCAAGCAGGTTGGATAAGGGCGCTAGCTAGCTGAAGTTGACTTATAACCAATGGTCGATCTGTAGTTAATTGCCTCGGTGCTCAGTCAAGGTTGAGGATTGGACTCGCAGATGGTCCACTTACATGGCTGACGGCTACCCACACCAAAAGGCTGCAGTGGCCTTATCGGTCGTGGCTTGAACTTGGATGAGTACGATTTTGGTGCAGATGTGGATGTCACTTGAGCAACAAGGAGAGCATGCATGTTTTACCTTTTGTTAATGCGGCACTAAATATCCATACAATTCGATGGCAAGTTGGTAGCTGTGTATCATTGACCGACCGCTTAATTAGCACTGCTCTTCCCACAGATATGGCAAAACGGAAAGTAGCGTCGTTGCGTTATTTCCTCTGCAGGCTAGGGTCAGGCTGACTTTATATATGCCCAACATCCTATATATGGCTTTGTGGTTCCTTCTGGTTCCGGCTAAAAGGATCGTTTAATTAGATAGGTATCGAAATCTTTAGATTTTGGAATGAGTAGTTTTAAAATCAGTACTCTAATTAACAAAATCTGTGCTTTCATATCATCCAGATGCAAGGAATTCAGAGAGTATGGTATTTTACGTCAATGCAAACAAAAGGAGTTGAAAATTCTCAGTGGACTTCAACTTTTTAGATCAATCCAACTCTTTCATTGGTAGCCGATCACAGAGGGGCATATTATTCGAAAATATTTCACTAGGCTTCAGTTAAGTACTCAATCCAAACAATTCTTTATTTGGTAGTACCGGGGGAATGAGTAATTATGAAATAAATTATTTTGGGTTGTTTACAATGGAGCACGTAAGAGGTGTTTTGATTTGACGACAAGATAAGATATTGCATTCTTAGATGCAAAGAGGAACGACTTATTCTCCAAGTAATACGTTCAATATCATGTCCTACTTATCAAATTAAAATAAGAGCTAGTCGTTCATAGAATAAGCTGTCGTTATTCATTATATTCTGCTATTAAAGTGGTGTCCAGAGAAAATCTTATCCTAACTGTCGTGATTTTTTTCTTTTTCTTTTTTTGATTGGAACGGCTAACGGGTACGATTAGTATCATAAAGTTGGAACCACCACCTGTGACTACGCACAGGGAGATCCATATTAATTTCACCCGTCACTCGTGATTAGTGATGCGTTCGTATTCATACACATAATATGCACGCATATACAAAGATAAACAGGCGAATATCAAGCATTAATTTCCACTCCACTGGGTTCTTAATTTCTCCAAGCATGCATATATGATTATTAAATTTAGCATGTTATCCGGCCGCATCTTGGACAAGTTGTAAGGGGTGGCGGTGCCTACGTCGGCAAAGGTGGATAGACCCTAGATTGACCGGCCGTTAGCGCATGGCATGGGCTTGGGAGTTAGTTCGAACCAGCCACGTGTGATTCCCGGCCGGGTTATCAATTCTAGCTAGCTAGCTATATATATATGCTAATTAAGTTGAACAACGTACAGTTCTCCCCCTCCCCCCCCCCCCCCCCGGCCCGCGTTCATCACAGTTTGCCGTATCGGATCGACTCGTGCTTATTCGGACGACTTGTATCGTATCAAGGTGAATCCAAGTTGGTACAATTTAAAAGAATTTTTCCATACGACTCGTACGAGTCGATCCGACTCGTACCAGATCATGAGAGATCCGAGTCGGTCCGACTTTTGAGACTCACCACATTACTCATGGATGTTGGCGCCTAACTGGTAGCATACACAAGGACGGTTGGCCTAATTATCCGGCGGCTCGCACATGATCATTAGATTAATATTCCTGCCAGCAGCTGCGAAACCCCCCAGATAATTATCCTAATTTAAGTGGCCATATATAACGTAAGAATTAAGGCGCACGTACGTACGTCTGAGATGATTGGTTCAGAGGTACGTCCGGGGAAAGCAACCCCCGATCGTATTGTATGGATCCATGGTCGTCATCGTTTCAGGTTTCCAATGCAAAGAACTAGTTCACTGATCGAGCAAGATGGGTCGTACAGGTTCTTAATTAAACATTCCACCTGCGCCTGATCTTTAATGTCCTGGAGAGGTGCATGAGATCAGCTGGAAAGCACCTTCCTCGATCGAGTACTCTTCTTCCGTGATGTGATCATGAAGCAGCATGCATCCACGCCTACAGGCGCGTGCATTCTTCTTCTTTCCTTTTACTTGGCCGGCCGTCGGTATTTTACCTGCTCGAGTCCGTTTGGTGACTCCATCTACTTGGGATGATGATGGTTAATTAATGCATCCAACCCAAGCAGGGGAATCAAATGAGGATGCCCGCACCTTTGCTCTAAATTAGGATCAATTAATCCGCCTTTTAAGTTAGGTACTGTGAACTCAATTCCCTCATGATCAGTGTGCAGCACCTCTACCCTGTCACAACTCACAATCTTCAAGTCTTAACTATCCTCACCCTACAATGGCACCAGCCGCTGATCCGAAATTCTTAGACGGGGAAGAGGAAGGCTTGTTACTCGGGTCTGGATCTGTGCTCGACATTGTATTCAACCGCTCCTTGTGTGCTCAGCTACATAGACATGCATGCTAATTAGCCCCGGGGAAAGGCTTGTTTCTTTCCATCAAGCAAAGCCTCAACACGCAAACCTATTATCTAATTTTACGAGTGTCCATGGGCTGGGTTCGGGTTGTACTTGTGAAAACCCAAACCACTTCCACACCAAGAAAAGCCTGACCCAAGTCCATTTGTTTGTGAGTAGCACTTGTTGCTGTTAGCTAGAGCAGAACGAAGCAGGAAATTGAGAGGAAGGCGCACAAAACCGTGCACCCCTTGATGTCCTTTTATGTAAAACTTCTATGAAATACATATAGCAAGGTCTATACAAAGCAAGTCTGTATACATGGAAGATCCTTTCTTGGGGGGAGAAGGAATACATATTATACTAGTTCCATTCATAGTGCACCCTGTTGCTGCAGTGCGGAGCATTGCAGTAGGTAAAAAAAAAAAAAAAAAATCTTAATCTTTTAAGGTCGAGCCCCACATGCTCTGTATATCCGTATAGTCTAATCTCTTATCGCGTGACTTAAAAATTAAAAAAATAAATAAAAACAAAAATTGAGTCACAAAGAATAGTAAAAAAAAGTCCTTAACGAGCTGAGCCTAATAATAGTTTTTAATTTTTAGAATTTTGTAAGTTGTCCGATCAGAGATCAAGATGTGCGAATACATGTGGGATCCAACTTTAAAAAGAAATAAAAATAACAAAAAGATTCTTTAGCCACTTCAAAAGCCCGGCGCTGTTGTAGCAAGATCATCGCAGCAAGTATTACTCTTTTTCTGTTCCTAAGCCCACGCTCAAGGCAAGCCCAAAATAACTCAGGTTTTGAGTTTGGTCTTTGAGCTTAAGAATAATAATAGTCAATTCTCTTGTTTAACATATGTAATCTACTTAGCTAACATGAATTAATATTTATATAAGAATGCATAACCCATTAAAAAATAAGACTTTCAAGGTCATCATATTCAATAACACACATTAAAAGGAAACCATCAGAATAATCGTTTATATATATTTGATCTCTTATGTCTAGGTTAAAGTAAAAACTTTAAATATCATATCTTTTATAAAACTGAGACCCTAACAAAACAATTAGATAATGTTAAAAAAAAAAAAACAATTAGATCAAATGTCGATTTTAACTCACATTAAAATAATATAATGATAAATGGTATATATGAAGATGTCTTAGAGACAAGATTTCTACGAGGTAATCTTCAGGTCTAAGATTCTTTAGTTAAGTATACCTGCAAAGAGCTATCTCTTGAATTTAAGAAAGTTAGAGTATTAATCTTGTATTCATATTTGACATAAATTAATATGTATTATATATATATACCTATATATATGCACGAATAAATACTCTTTACCAATATAAACATTATATTTACATATATTATACCAATTCAATTAATTGTTTTTTATATTTAATATTTTTTGGGTTTTTGGACTTTTAGGCTCAGGCTTGACAAAGTCCAAGCCCAGCCCATTATGGGGGTCGGGTTTAAAATCGTGGCCTAACCCCAGACCGAAGATAAAACAGGCTCAATTTTAATATCTAACCTACTTAACGAGGGCCAGGTCGGGTCGGGTTCTCAGACTTGGGGTATCTATTAACAGCCACATTTAGTTCTTAGTATGCAATGTACATGTGGGACGAAGTGTATGGATTTTGACTTATAAGACCTGATGAGGCAGAATCCGATTCGGCCCATTAGAGCAGGCCCAAATCCCGTTCAGCCCAACAGCAGCAGTATCAGGCCCTCCGGGAGTCTCCAGCCCATCAGCGGCCCAGCAGCCCTCGGCCCCATAAGCGGCATCGTTGCTCCCGGCCCAACAGGCTTCGGCCCGTCAGCGGCCCATCAGCCTACGGCCCGGGAACAGCGCGGCAGCCCTAGGCCCAGCAGGCTTTGGCCCATCGGCGGCCCAACCCCCTTCGGCCCGATAGCCGAGTCCGGCCCACTCCGGTGGCGGATCAGGCACTATGGCAGTTTACCAGTAAGCCCAAACATAGTCTTATATCGGCTACCACCGTTAACCAACATCTATCTTCTGCTATAAATACACCGCTATTTATTGCCAAAGGTATGCAACTCTTTGCCTCCGAGACCCTTAAGGACTACGGTCCAAATAGTATTAAAGCTACTTCTTGCCTTCTGAATCGAATCATCTTCAGAAGCTAACTTGACCGTCGGAGGGGGTTCCTAAGGGCCAGAGCCCGGGACTCCTGCTGACCGGTTTCTTCTTCTTTTCCTCCTGCAGGAGCTCGGTTCGAATCATCGCCGATCTTCCCGAGTCGGTCTCGGCCGCCGACCTCGGATTCCTCTCCCTGGTCTCGACGCCGTGCGACGGCTGCCCCGCAACAGGAGACTCGGCCCCGCGCTGTTCCCTCGTCCGACAAAAAGGGTTTTTGGGCTCACTATCCAAGAGCAAGCCGAGTCCGAGACCCTTCCGGCCTCAGACCGTCGGCTTCGGCTTCATCGCCTGTCGGCAATACAGCCAGAAAGAGCTTCATCCGCGCCACCCCTTCGCCCGCCGAAGGAGCCTCGGCCCCGACTTCCCGGAGACGAGCCTGCACCGACCGAAGCGCCCTTCAGCCTTCGGACCCTCGTCTTCGCCTCCGCTTCCTCGGCCTTCCGGATCTCCGTCGGGCCTCAATAACACCGATCCGAACCGGCTTCGGATCCACTTCTTCGGATTCCAGCCTCGGAATCCGGTCGTGATAGATCCAGTCTACATCAAGACCAAAAATTTGGAAATGGATAGCTCAGAGAGAATATGCGAAGAAAATAGGGTCTTAAAGGAAGAGTGTGTTCTAAGAAGTAAGGAAGAAATGAAAGTTCCAGTGAGTCTGTCCATTTGAAATTATAGAATGAGATCTACGTCCTTTATTATGATATTTTAATTCTCTGATCGTCTATGCTTTCCCAGAAGTTTTTAGGAGAAATGCCTATATTTTTTTCTCTTTTTTTTCTTTTTGAACCGGAAAGTTGGAATCTATTACTGCAAAACTTCCGTTACAAAAAAGAAACTAGGCCCAACTAAAAGGTGGCGTGAAGTCTAAGCATGACGGTACGTACATAAAAGAAAGGACCGGAGAACAAAGGCCCTCGCAGGACCCAACACTATTTGTTTCTTGGCTTGGAGCCCAAGGAACCAGGTACAGTATGACATAGGAAATGCACGCCCAGAACAGCAGCAACAGAACTATCTCCTGCAATAGCTCTGGAGAACAGGGGCGATAGGAAAATTCTTGAGCAAGAGCTGTTGCACTAAAGAAGACATAGGCCATTAATAACGCAACCCGCTTAGAATCTCGATTCAGTTATACTATGTGTGAATTTGGTAGAGCCTGAACTATAGGACCTGGTTCAAGATTTAGTCCACCAAACATTCCCACAGACAATATCAAACTGCATAGTAGAAAGTACTCAACAAGTTTTTATTTATTAATATTTTTTTAATAGATTAGAAGATTTAAATCATGTAGAGGATTGTTAGAAAATGCAGTGCATTTAATGCGCTGCACACACCTTTTCTAAAGTTGCACGCACCGTTTCGGAAAGTTGCGAGTATCGTTTTGTAATCGTGATTTAAACTTCTTCAATTGGACGAATACGTCCGTTGGGATAAATGGGGATGCGTCTATTACGTAAGGACTTTACGTGTCTTTTCAAGTGATAGACGTTGCTTTAATTTGTTTTGAATATGCATTGTTTTTGCTAGACTTCTTAGCACTATAAATAGACCACCTTGGGTAGTCATTCGGGATACCTTTTGCAATACGTTCAAGTTCTCCTTTTCTCTTATTCCTGCTTCCCACGTCTTCTTTTTGCTGAATATTTAAGAACAAGATCGAGATTCATAAAACTCTTTTTGAGGACATGCTGACGGGAAAGAGGAGATCGCCTACTTGAGGGTCGTCGTATCTTTAGGAGGTCGTTGCCGTGAGAACCGCACGTCGAGTGGCAATAAAACTCTTAGTTCTAGTGACTACGCGTTTCGACTCAACAATGTTTCTAACTTTATTTCTGTACTAAATTATTAGTCGTGATTATTTTATTTTCAGCAATATCGAGTTCAATGGTGTTGACGCTCTACATGGTAGCCCCGTCGGAAGCGATGCTTCAACATGGGTTTTACAGGGGAAGTTGTCCTCACGCCGAGCACATCGTGAATCGAGTGGGGCGGCGTGCCTTCAAGAAGGACCCTAGCTTGGCCGCCGACTTCGTTAGGATGCAGCGGCATAGGCATCGACGAAGCAGAGGATGTCGTCGAGGAGGCGCTCGGCGAGCACGGAGGGGGCGTCGGCGGAGGGAGTCCCGGGTCTGCGGGAGCTGGAGGAGGTCGTTGAGGGCGACATAAAACTGGGTGGAGAGGTCGGGAAAAGATAAGAGGGAGGGAGTTTGGGATGGAGGTGGAGCACGGAGGGAATACACAAGGAGGCGAGCAAAGGGAGAAGGAGAAGAAACACATACCTAACAACAAACTTGAACAAAAATGGGGGAGTTGCAACTTCGGGCATGGCAGAACACAAAATCTTGCCAAGAGACAAGAGGATTCCTTCTAATCCAAGTCAAAAACCAACACAAAGGAAGATAGAGCCCCTCAACAGAGGGAAGAGCGCCTCTTGCCAAAGAGAATGGTGGGGGGAGCTTCCCAAGAGGAGAAACTCCCCCGCCAAAGCTGCACGCCAGGGAGAAAAACCTGATACAACTAACAACCCAATGGCTCGTTCGCACCGGCCTCCATCTTTCGTAAAGAAGGTTGAGTCTTGGTGCGAGATTTGCCATTGCCCCCCTTGGCCTTGGAGCATAAAGCATCTAATGAGATGGTTTAAAAAAGTCACCTCAAATGTATTTGAATGGAAACTTTTTTCTAAGAAAATCAATTTACAAGAAAAATAAAAACATAATCAATCCTGTGATATTTCTGAATTATTTTTTTCAGAAAATCTTTTTATTTGTTTATTTTTCTTTAAAATCTTTCCATATATTTATTTGCTTGTAAAAGAATTCTCGTATTATCGAATTTCTAACATAAATATGACAGAGTCAAAGAATTTTTTTTTATAATTTTTTGAGTGAGGAGAATCTTCAACTCGACGTTTGATCAGACGATTCAAATAAAAAAAGATCGTACCCTTGCATGACCAAAATTAGAATTGCAACATCCAAGGGAATTTTTACTTTTAATTTTCATCTAGGAGAATACCCCAACTCAGTAACTAATCATGAGGTTCAAATAAAAAGGATTATGCCCCCACATCTGTCACGATTCCTTTCCTGCAAGACACAAACGGATATATTAGTCAAATACCAAATAAGGAGCATCATGCAGAAAACCCAACTTTTGTTCTGTAATGCAATCAGAACTAGAAAAAAGAAAAGAACAGAATCGGTATGCACATACGTACAGGTATGTTTTGTGGAGAAAGGAAAGATAAAAATATTGATGGTAATATGTAGAAAACAACCAAGTCTCTAATTAATCTCACATTAAAAGGGACAGATGAGACCCATCATCTTACTATCGTTCAATCTAGCTATTATCGCTGTCGCTACTGCTGTTGTCGCCGGCCGTGCCCCTCTTCGGGCTATTTCTTCTTCCCGCCGTGCTCGCCGCCCTCCCCATGGATCTTATCCTTGATCTTGTTCATTAGCCCCTCCTTCTTGTCCATACATCGGGGCGGACGCAACCCCCTCAACATCGGAGGATGTGCCTTATTGCGGAATAGAGCAGATGAGCACTGGCATTTTGAGAGGAGGGAGAGGGAGACAAGCTCGCTGCTGCGCGTAATGGAGGCGTGGGAGATGCAGGTGCTTACTGCTGACTGCGCGCGAGAGGAAGACCAACTCGCTGCAGGCTACACGCGAGGGAGGGGAGAGCCACGCGAGCCGCCGCGTAGGAGGAAGATGAGGTCAAGGAAACCTATTCGGAGGGGGAAGAGGTACTGCGTGGGAAACAGCATATGGGTGCCAAATCCGAGAAAAGGGAAAAGTCAATTACTTATTTTCTTTTGATCAGAGCTTTTCTGGTTAACAAATGGACATTCTTGATAATCTTTTTTAGGGGTGTTTACTGTTTGGATTAATCCGAAAAATCAAATCGAACCAACTGGTTCGTTCGGTTCAGTTCGGTTCATAAATAAAAAAATTTCGGTTTGACTTAAAACTGAACTGAACAAGAAAAAATGATTTGATTCGATTTGGAGGCTTCATAAACCGAACCGAACCGAAGAAACCAAATTCCAGTTACAGGCATATAAAAATTAAATATTAATTAAATTTATTTAATATATTATAATAAATATTATATAGTCTGTCGTATATTTTTTAGGAAAAATACATTTGATCTTGATTTTTTTTATTTTTTATTTAGATTTGTTATTTGTGCGTTTTACCTGACTCAATCAGATGATTGCGTAGTTCTTCAACTCGATCCCGCTACCCATAAATAGAATAACGTTAATTACATCCTCCTAAGAAGAAAACTCTTGATTAATCGTCGGAAGATTAGAATAACATCATTTAAAATGATATAAATAAAATATATAAGATTACATTCGAAAAATAAATGAATTTCAGTTTTTATTTGAAAAGAAAGTTCATTTTTTAGCTTAGAGTTGAGTCTGCGCGAGACTTGATTTATTGATTTTTATTAATAGATAATGATGAGAGACATTTTTTAGTTTTTAGATTGATTTATATGGATACATTGAAGATTTGTTTGAATTTTTATGTTTGGAAATGAACATGAAGTTGAGTCTACGCATCATTGAAGATTTGTTTGAATTTTTATGTTTGAAAATGAACATGAAGTTGAGTCTGCGCAAGAATGCGTAGACTCATTTGTTACCAATGAGAATGTTTGTATTTATTTAGATTTTTTATTTGTGAGAGTGATAAAAATTATTTTTTATAGTATTTTGATTAAAATAGATGATATTTTTTATCAAGGAAGTCTAATAAATATTTTTTATTTGTTTTTTCATATTTGAAGTGAAGAGACTTTAGATTTAATTTGCAAGGTATGGAAATGTATTTTTTATGTTTTCTTATTTGATTTGAGTGAAAGATGCTTCAAATACTTATGTTTTTTATGTTTTGAATTTGTAGGTTTTTTAAAGAATGAACAAGGTCACGAAGTTAATTGAAGTGAGGCTTCTTTTATGTATTTTTTATCTTTTGCAAAGGAGAAAAATAGGTTTTATTTGATTTTTTGATTTATAGGAAGTGTAGAGTTTTATCTTGGAGTTTTTTATTTAATTTTAAAGGAATTGAGATTGAAAAAATTGGATTTTAACAATTGGGGGTTGAGTCTGCGCAAGGTAGCGCAGATTCATTTGTCACAAGTTTGTTTTTTATATTTTTTGTGTAATTTCAAGGGGAAAAATTAGCATTTTTTTTTTTGTTTTCATTTGTGAAAAATATAGGGTTTATCCTTAAGATTTTTATTTGATTTGAGGGGAATTTAATGGCCAAAATATCAAATTTTAAGAATTTAAGGTTGAGTCTGCGCTATAGGGTACATGCTCATTTGTTATTAAAGTGTTTAAGCATTTTTTATATTTTTGAAAAAGGAGTTTTAAGCTTTTATTTAGATTTTTTATTTATATAAAGTATAAAGTTTTTATATAAATTTTTGAGCTTAATTTGGAGAGAATTTAAGGTCAAAAAGACCAATTTTGTGAATTTAGGGTTGAGTCTACGCAGGGTAGCGCAAACTCATTTGTCACCAATTTGTTTTCAAAGATTTTTTACATTTTTTTAAAAACAACTTGGTGTTTTTTTTTAATTTCCTGATAGAGAAGAATAAACTTGATTTTTAGAGAGTTTTAGATCATCTTGAAGTGGTTGGGAAGTTGATTTTTTATTTTTTGTGAATTTCAGGGCTGAGTCTGCGTAAGGATGCGCAGACTCAAGTTTGAACTGTGAATTTCTTGTTTATGAGTTGTTTTATTGATTTTTTGATGGGATAACTTGATTTTATGTTTTGTTTGGTGATGATTTACATATTTGGAGCTGCGGGCATGATTTAGGAGCCAAGAGATGAGGTTTTGGCCTTGAGATTGATGCGCAGACTTAAGTTTAAAGAGGATTTTGAGCAAAATTCTTAAAAAGATGGAATCTCCTGAAGTTGAGGGGAATTTCAAGACTTTCAAAGTGATGGGGAGTTTCAAAGATGAAGGAGACAAGAAAAATGGGTTTGAGTCTGCGCAGGGGGTGCGCAGACTCAACTGAATTCGTAATTTTTTATTTATTTTGAGAAAATGTGGATCTTTTTGTAAATGAATTTTTATTTAAATGAAATAGAGTGTTTGAGATATGATTGCAAGTGATTTGTGCAAGTTGATTTACTGTTTATTTGATTTTTTCACTTGAAATGAGTTTATGAAAAGTGTGCAGACTCAAAAGTCAATTTTGAAAGAAGTTTGCTAATCTTGATTTGTGTGCCATGGAATATGATTTTGATGGAGTTTTGACTTTGATTTTGGAGTTATTAACTAATCTTTTTTGTCTTTTTAGCCTAAGATAGGTGCGCAGACTCAACTTGTGTTTTGAAGATTTGTGTTTATTTAAAAGGGAGAATGTCTATTTTTTAACCTTTTCTGATTTAGATATGATCTAAATTTAGTTATTTTGAATCATTTAAGTCATAACTAATGTCTTTAGTCTAAGAGTCCAACTTGACAGTTTTTTGGGTTGAGTCTGCACATGGATGCGCAGACTCAAGTCTGAAAATGATTTTTGAAATTCATGCACAGTTCAAGCTGCATTTAAGTAGTCCAAAGGGTTAGTTTTAACCAGTAAGGTTAGAATATGAAATCCGGAGTCGAGAAAAATCAATTGTATCAGATTCCCAATCGAATTTCCATGGTTATAGGTGCGCAGACTCAAAATCTGAGTATAATTTCAATTTTATATCTCTTTCAACTTGAAGTGATCCAAAAATCACCACAAATTTAGGGAGGATAATACTGAGAAATCTCAAGAGTTGAATATGGCTACATAAAACCTTTTCAAGGAGTGGTTCTTATGTGAATTTCTTCAAATGACATGATTTCTTCATGTTTATCCCATTCTTCTTGGATCACTTTATAAAGTATTAAAAATGCTTGATCTAATGATTCTAAGTTGAATTTCAACCTTTTATTAGGAAAGCCTAACAAAGGTTTAGGATATTCATTGAGGATCATAGCATGAAGAGACCCGAAGGACCAACTCCCTTAAAAAGATATGTAATGGCTAATGAACCATAGGGGTGATCATAAAGGGGGACGTGTCGAGCATCCAACCACTCACCCAAAGGGTGCCCTTAATGCCTTCAAGATGTAAGAAAAATTCACAAGGGATAATCCAAAGTATCTCTACATTTGGGGACCAAGGAACTCCATCAATTCCCCTAGAGGATCACATGTAGTCATGAACCATGGAGGTGGCTATAAAAGGAGGGCGTGCCGAGTATCCAACCACTCACCCAAGGGTGTCCTTAATGCATTCGAAATGTAAGGGTTATCCACAGGGAATCACCCATTTCATTTCTACATTTGGGGAGCAAGGAACTCCACCAACTCATTGGGACATCGGGACATATCATCTAAATAAACCCATAGAAATGGGAACACAAGAATGATGTTTTTTGTGTGAGGGCTCTTGATGGGTTACCTAACATTGGATTGTTGGCACCCTTAGATCGGGACATCCTTAGAAAACATCGAAAAACATTTAAAATCTTAAAACATATAACAAGATTTCGGATTGAAACATTAAGAGGTTAACAACCTAAAGTCCAAGCCATTTAGGACCTTCATTGGGCATCAAAGGGACAGCCCTAGGTCCAAAGAACCTTTGGACAACTTGGGGAAGGATTAAAGAATCACCTCATGTCCAAAACCAAGCTGAAAGAGACGCAGACTCAAAAAACTGCAACTGGCATTGAGTCTGCGCAGGGAGGCGCAGACTCATGAACAGTAGTCGCAGACTCAACACTGTAGCTCTTCACAGGCGCAGACTCACCTGAAAATCAAATTTTTTGGGAAAAATGGGTTTAAACATAACCCAAATGATGGAAAATAAAGCATAAAAGGTATAAAACCTAAAATATTTATTTAAAATATATTTTAGATGCATTTCTTTATGAAAATATTATGAAAAACTTGAATATGAACATATGAGAAACTTAAGTATATTTTTTATCTTTTCCATAGATCTCTCCTTCTTGGCTCTATATTAGAGGGTTTATACTCAAAGAAACTCATCCCCAATTAGTGAGGGAACCTCCTTAAGAACCTCTAGGGCCTAAACCCTTAGCCATTAAAGGAAAAAATCCAAACAAAAAACGATTCAGTTCTATCATGAAAACATAAATCTAAACTTTAATATATAAGAAACTTAGGGGATTTCTCTTGGTGTTTGGCTTTGGGGGAACATCATCCATGGAGGGGATGTACTCCTAAGGGTCATGGAAGGCCAAGCCACCTTGAAAAACCCCAAAACCAAAGACAAACAAATACAAAATCAGTTTTTAGAAAATCTGGACAGCAAGGCACATTTCGGGTCATATCTCCATATTTAGAGGACTTGAACATTTGAGAAGACCATTTCTATAAACTAGAAAGGCCCCTCTACCATTCCCATAAGAAAAACACATACCTTATAAAGGAAAAAATAACATAAAAGTAAGATAACCAGTAGATTCACAAAACAGACACAGAAAATTTGAACTTTGCATTTCATTGCTTTCAATCACTATGGATGAACATCAAGGGGGAGATAGAAGTTTCTAATAACTCAATGAAAGAAAAAGTTATGAAAGATAAGAATATCAAGAACAAAAGACCATCCTCCTTCCTCACTCTACCTTGAAGAGAGGATGAGGGAGGGAAAATGGCTCTAAAAGCCAACTCTCTTGCTCTCTTCCTTTCTATCTCTCTTTCTCTCTTTTCTTCTTCTTCTCTAACTCTCTTTTTCCTCTTGAGATGCAGAAAATGGAGGGGAATGGAGGAGGGAGACGTGTTCCTCCAAGGCTTCTCTCTTTTCTTCTTCTTTTTCTTTTTTGTGGGCTTCTGTCTCCAACTATTTCTTAGAGAAGATGGGGGTTCTTTTATATATAAAGTTGGATTATTTCTGGGGGGTAGATTAGGCATCTATTAGCCTTGGATTAGGGATAAGAAACCCCTCTTAAGAGCTCTCCAATAAGGCCACAACATTTGGAGAATCTTCATTGACTTTCCTTTTGCTTTTCACCTACTCTCTTCTAGAAGCATCTTTTGAAGGGGGGACCACTTTCTTTTCTTCTTATCCTCATTTGGACAGATCTGAACATGGACTAAATGGGTAAGAACAGAGCATGAGGGGGGACCATTTGGGGTCCTTTAATGGCTGCCACGAAATTGAGCCTTGGCCTTCACTTTTTTGACCCAAATTAGTCCTCTTGGGCTTCTTTTGCTTGAGATAATGGGTCCGGACCTACCTCCTTAGATTTTTTCATCATTTGGGCTCAAAGTAACCCCTTTTTGGCTTCATTTAGCTTGCAAGACTGAGCATGACTGCTGTCTATTAAATTTCTTCACTGGAACCTTCTTTGAAAAATTGTTTGGACCTTTTCTTACTTGGGATAATAGGTCCGGTTGTGCCATTCAATTTCTTTTGATTTGGACCTTCTTGATTGATCTTTGGGGCTCTTGCCTTATTTATTTTTTAGGTGACAACATAGTCTAAATGATAATGTGGGCTTTTCATTAACTTTCAATGGATGTGGTCTAATTGGAAGGGTTTATGATTTGTTATGTATTAGATTTCGAAAGTTTGAGTTAGAATTCGTCCGTGAACTTTTGACATGGCTTGTAGGTTGTATCATGTGTGTTGGGAGGTCCACAGCTACAGCCACTTTGAAGTTTGAATTTACAGATTTTTTACTCGCCAAGTCATCATATAGTTGAAAGCCCATTTTGTAACTAGAGGCCCACTTTGAAACCCAAACCGAATTACAAACCGAACCAAACTAAATTATTTCAGTTTGATTTGGTTCGATTTGAAATATGTACGGTTTGGTTTGGTTTGATTTGAAATTTAATTCGGTTTGATTTGATTTCATAAAAATCATCCTCAAACCAAATCAAATCAAATCGTGAACACCCCTAATCTTTTCAAAAAATTATTTTCATGTGACTAGTTTTACGTGGAATCAAACGGATCTTAAGGCAAGGCATTAGAAAAACATCTTGAGGCATGCGCTTTAAGCCGTCTACTTAAGGGTTACATTTTTTTGTTAATTGAGATATATGCCCCTAGTCATTTACATGGTAGACCTAAGGCTTAGACTTCCTTTAAAGATGATTCAACGAAATGAAAGAATTTTAATTAAACCAACTCTTCTACTTCTAACACCAAAGGAGAGAGCAATGATGGTGGCGCCTATTGATTCATGCCAATCACTAGTCTATGAATTCCATCCTATAGTTCACTTACGTAGACTATCATGGACTTGACATAGCACTAACATGTGAAAAATTAGTACTATTTTAATTTTTCTAACAGTTTTAAGATTGTTTTTATAAGCCAGTTAGGCTTGTACTTTATTATGCCCCAAGGCTTATGCCTTATAAGGCTTTTTCAAAATACCTCATGACCACCTCAAGGCGTAATTTAAACTATGCCCATGACATCTGCACAGAATTCTCCCTAGAAATTTAAGGATCCTCGATAATAGCCAAATTCAAACTCCACTTCTTACGGTGGAAACTTAGCATCCTAAAAAAAGAAGATAAAAAAAAGCTTATGTGATATACCATTTTACTTGCCATCAAAGAACTTACCATTTGTCACTTTCAAAGTTGTGTGTGTAGTCTTATCTGTAATTTTAAAAAAATAAAGTTGTGCGCGCATGAATAATATATGTGAAAAGTTGTTGAATAGTACTTATGTCATTGCTTGTAAAATGAGAGATATAATCAAATGTTGAAAAGCTGAAGTATTTACTTATTAGATATGAGATGATGCTCATCAACATAGGCTCCTTAAAGGTCCAGGATAAAGATGAAAATTTATTACTAGAACTCTAGGAAAGGAGAAAGAGCTAGCATGGCTAATGAGGGAGATCATAAAGATGGTAACACAAGCAACAAGAAGCCATAAGATGAGAAGAACAAGGGATAACTATCGTTATGTGAAACTAGGTTACTTTGCATAGGATTGAAGAATGCAAGTCGTATTAGTGGAAAGGAAGTCTACGCTAGAGGACTCAAAGCTTAGAGAAGCTTCTCTGTGAGGGGAAATTATTGATGAGAAAGGCTAAGATCTAATTGCAAACTATTATATGGCCTTGATCAAGGAGACCTGAAAGGCTAAGATCTAATTGCTAACTATTCTATGGCCTTGATCAAGGAGACCTATAAAGCTTCAAAGAACATGTTTGAAGATATGAAGGACACCTTTGAAATCACACAGAATACCAACTAAATCAATTTTGTAAATAACCTTGATAGTTGAAAGAGAGGTCTTCCAAGTTTCAAGATGAAGGTAAAATACCACAAGATTATATTGTGGAAAATCAACTTCACTTCAAAAGTGTGAGGAGATTGGGAATAGCAATGTGTGGTAGATGACTTAGGAGCGACATTGAGTTCATCGCACAAGGTGAAGATGCAATCTTTTTCATGTTGATAACTAAATTGAACTAAATTCTTCTTTCGGTGCATCAATGTAGAGAATTGACACTAACGGTGAAACTCAAAAAAAGTGTGACAAGTTTGAAGTGCATGATCTATATTGATCCCATCTACTTTGGGCTGATTTACCATAGGTTCAGATGATACAAATGACTGCTAGATAGTGATAGTGGGGTTCTAGTTGATGGAAAAGAGGTGATTCAGTGCTTTTGAGTAATGAGTGCATGGTGTCATGGGCAGCAACATTGCATATTTTAAAGGGTGCCAAGGTTATAACTCAACAGTTAGAAGGTATGGTGTAGTAGGGAGATGTTGTTTTTGTGGATCATCCGCCACTGAAGTTGTCCCCTAAGATCTTATTTGCTTAACTTCATGTTATCTCATTTTATTTCAAAATTAATGCAGAAAAATTGTTTGATTGGATGGATTAATTAACCCAAAGTATACAGAGTTAAGAAGAAGTGACCCAAGTAAGCTCTAAGCTTTTTTATTCCAAGGCCTCCCCCAGATATAACTAGCTTGAAGGTTATTCGGTTTTTATTCATCTTAAGAAATTTGCCTCCGCAGTTATAATAACACGCACACTTGCATACCTATTACTCCATTTTCATGCTAAAGTTTATTCATTTTACTGCAAGTTAATTTATTAAATTAATTTCTTAATCTCGATTAGTATCTATTTGATATGCTGACCAGACTAGCCCTCATTTTGTCACAACTTAAAAGGTTTTTGGAGGTCATAAAAGGACGGAGTGGCATTGGACGGATAAGGAATTTGACAAGATTGTCAAATCCGAGAGATAGATAATTGATAAATGGCGAGTGATGTTAACTTCATGATTGACTCGATATGATGATTGAGTAACTATGAAATGCTAACGAATAGTTTAATGTTTCAACTATAGAATAATTGACTTGATTATTATTGGAAGTGTTTCATTCCATTGCAATTGATTTTATGAATTACATTCAGTAGAGATTTCATTGGCCATGATGGGTATGTGATCTCTACTGAGCCCTCTATTATGGAGACTTAGGTCTTTGTTTTCAGATCTCGAGGAGTAGGAGTCCTAAGGCGTTGGTGGCTATGGGCTTGGCATTGTGTGGCAATGGAGAATCTAAGGAAGTTGGATATTGGATCCATGAGATGGAAAGGGTGTTCGAATTAGTGGTGTCCAAAAAGAGAAAAAGTATTGTTGGCTACCTACTTGCTTAAGGAGAGAGTGGATGAATGGAGGCAAACTGTGAAGAGAAACTATTTTGTTGAGATGTCCTTGACGGAGATTAGATGGTCTAGATTTGTGGAATTGTTGAATGAGCAATATTATCCTCTATATCTATAGGAACGGAAGGAGCTAAAATTTATGGAACTAGTTCAAAGCACCATGACTGTACAAGAATCTGAAAGGAGCTTCTACAACTTCGGCAAGTTTGCACCCCACATTATTAGAGATGAGAAGAGGAGGATTCAAAAATTTGTGTCTGGTCTTAAGAGTAACTTAAGAGAGAAGATGGTTCCTACGAGGTGCAAGACTGTGGCAGCATCAGTAGATGTGGCAAGTGCAACAGAAGCAAAACATGAACAATTCTTGAGGGAGCAAAAATAGAGCGGAGCAATCTTTAGCAAGGGCAAGTCATCCTTGATAAGACCCCTACTAAGTCATCGATGTCTTGTTCTTCCTTGGGAAGCACAATGAAGAGACTATTTAGAAGCGGACTCTGAGGTGGTTTTAGAAGAGGGTTTCAGAAAGAAGGAGGCAGCAAAGGTTCAGTTCAACAACAACAACAGAAAACTCGATCAGAACAGAAGGTGACTCAGAGTTGTGGATGTTGCCGTCGTACTCGTGCAACTCAAGATTGTTATCTAAGCACTGGGTAATGCTTTACTTGTGGCCAGAAGGGTCATGTGGCAAGAGGTTGTCCTAATGGCAATGGTAGTGGTGGAGGTAGTAGTACATAGTTAGGACAGTCGAAGAAGTCAAAGATTCAAGAAAAGGTATTTGCTCTAACCAAGTCGGATGCCCAAGCTTCAAATGATGTGGTTGAAGGTACAGTTTTCATACTTAGACATGCAGCTCATGTGTTGATTGATTCTAGTGTGTTCCATTGTTTCATTTCCGACGAATTTCTTGATAATCTAGATATGCTTATTCCTAAGCGTTCTGAACTAATGATTGGTGCTCCAAGTGGTGATGTTTTGTTGTCTTCTCAACATTTGGAGAATGTCCCTGTTAAGGTTGGAGGCCACATCTTAGATGCAAATTACATTTGGTAGGCCTCTTTGCTTTTGATCTCGTTCAGGATATGAATTTTTTGAGAAAGTACAAGACTTATGTTGATTGTGTGGACAGGAAGGTTACCTTCAACAGGTAAGGAGAGGCTTCTTTTACATTTAAAAAACTAATTCACTTAAATGGGCTATTATTTCTATTCCTCAGACGAGGAAGTTAAAACAGAGAGATTGTGGTGTCAATCTAGCTTCAGTGGTTGGGATGTCAAGATCTTCTATTGTTCTGAAAATCCTAGAGTTCATAATGTGGCGGTGTTTCGTGATTTTATTGACTTTTTTTTTATGATCTTCCCGATCTACCTCTGCACCATGGAGTTTCATGTTGACTTACTACCTAGATCGGCACCTATCTCTAAGGTACCTTATAGGATGGCCCCAACAGAGTTAAAAGAACTTAAAACACAATTACAAGATTTGTTGGATCGTGATTTTATCTAGCTCAGTGTGTCATCATGGAGAGCTCCAGTGCTATTTGTAAAGAAAAAGATAATTTCTTGAGATTGTGTATTGATTATAGGATGTTGAATCAAATCACCGTAAATAATAAGTACCCATTACCCAAGAGTGATGACTTATTTGATCAGCTTCAACCTACTTCAGCTGACTTGAGATTCGGATACTATCAACAAAAGATTCAGGAGGAAGATGTGCATATGATCATATTCTGAACTCGTTATGGCCACTGTTAGTTTTTGGTTGATAAACACACCAACAGAATTCATGGACATGATGAATAGGGTGTTCCATCTTTACATAGATCAGTTTGTGATAATCTTTGTTGATGACATTTTGATTCATTCTACCAATGAGAAGGAACATGCTCACCATTTGAGGATTGTTCTACAGATTTTTTAGAGAAAATAGATTATATACAAAATTTTCTAGTGTAAATTCTAGTTGAAAGAAATTCAATTTTTCTGTCACGTAATTTCCAAAGATGAGGTTGCAGTTAATCCGGCTAAAGTGAAAGCACTGTTGACTTGGAAAAGACCGAAGTCAATAACCGAGATCTGCAGTTTCCTTTGGTTAGTAGATTTTATTACAGAAGATTTATTCTATTTTAACACCTTTAACAATGTTGACCCGAAAAGGTGTAAAGTTTATATGGGATGAGAGTTATGAACAAAGTTTTCAAGAATTGAAAACTCGTTTGACCTCACCACCAATGTTGATATTGCCATCAGAATCAGGTAGATTTGTGATGTATACGAACGCTCCTAAAGTTGACTTGGGAGCAGGGTTAATGAAAAATAGCAAAAGTGTTGATTTGGGAGCAGGGTTAATGAAAAACAGCAAAGGTGTAATTTATGCTTTCCATCAATTGAAGACTCACAAAAAAAATTATCCTACACATTATTTGAAACTTAACAGTTGTCTTTTCCTTAATGTTCTAGAGACATCATTTATATGGAAAGAGGTTTGAAGAGAACTTGAAGTATTTGTTTCCACAGAAAGATATTAACCTAAGGCAGATAAGGTGGTTGAAATATTTAAAAAATTATAACTTTCAGCTTACCTACCATATGGGTAAGGCTAATATAGTAGCGAAACATTTCTGAATAGCAGCTTTATGATTAACGTCAACTAAATGTTACGTACGACTTGCTCCGGTCACAAGTCATGAGCTGATTAAATGAATGAGCATGTGAACATGCTGATCCCCGAGCAACTTCACCGAACAAGATCGGAAACATGCTGAGCCTGGTTGCCGTGGAAGAGGCAGTGGCGGCGCAGTCACCCAACACCGCGGTAATGGGCAAATGTTCTGATTCAGTGATCCCTGCTAACTGCCGCAAGCTTTGTGGAACCATGCAGCAAGCATCCGGTAGATGCCTGGATTACACGCAAGCAACGAGAAAGGTACTTAGCCTGATAAATCAGAGACATTTTACTGATATTTGGCTCAACAGATGAAAGCCAACAACTAACGTTATCTTCCAGGTACAACAATCATTCATTAAGTCATGGAAGCAGTATGTCTACAAAATGCATGCCTAAGACAAAAGATTGTGCTGAAACCATAAAAAAGCTCGTTTTGGGCAAAAAGGCTAAACACGGAGTTACACGGCGCCAGTTCACGTCGGTATCACATCAAGAACTATCCATTGATTTACAAAAATCCAACTGGTTGCTAGCTCAAAGTTGCTTATGAAGCCACACCCACATTGTGTTTGGAGTCATTGCTGCTTGGGCTTCTCAACCTTCACATACGGGAAGAACCCAAATACACGAACAACACGTGGCTGCCACCCCAGCTGCTGAGCCCGACAGAACATTAGAAATGTGTTTGCATAGTAGGAATTGAACCCCATAAAAACATGCCACCATGCATGACCCTGCGGATTGATATACCAGAGGGATACTTTCTTACAGAAAATGCGGTCAAACAACCAGCATATACTTCCCAGGATTAATGTCGCCACATAAAGTTGAGCAAGACGCCTTGCAGACAAGTCTTGAGTATAGATGTAGTACTTGTACATCCGAGGAATACAGAGAAGGCAGAGAGCTATATAGTGCAGCTTAAATACTAATTCAAAACGCACCAAAGAATGAACAATTGCGAAGGCGGCACCATAGAGAAACAAAAATGTAGGCATCGTACTTCTGTAATGCCAATCTGGTGAGTACAATACATAGAGGTAAAGAAGCATCTCCCAGACCATGGGTGTTTCATCACTTTGTTGTTGCCTGGGAATTTGAATAGCAAATCATCAGCCAAGATTTATGCAAAATATGCTCTGTAGTGATCAATATTTAGCCAGTTCCACAGTCATAGATATTAGGGATTTTTAAAAAATAACATTAAGAATTTTGGGTTTGCTTAACAGTTGAAAAACAATATTACGAATCTTGGACATGTGACAATTAGAGAGAATCACATTCCACATGTTGAAGACCATATGGCACATGGAAAAGTGCCATGCAGAATCCTTGCCAACGTCCAACACCTCATGACCAACAGCTTCACATCAACACCTCGTGACCAACAGCTTCACATCCCAACAGCGCCAGCTCAGTCCCCTCTTTGCCAACTACACCAACACAGTAGTTGGGCGCTGTGTAGTTATCTTGTATTTATGTGTATCTGTGAGTTAGTTCCTGTTAATGTGGGGATATGATTATCCTAATATTTGTATTATCTCATAATTTTATTATATATACATGGAAACCCCCAAACGAGGGGTAAGCTCGCCCAAACTCTCTTATCTTAATCCTTATTGCTTCACATGGTATCAGAGCTATACGTCTAATGACATCTCTTTTTTTCTCCTTTGCTATGGCAACCCCACCCCATCCACACCACCGGTGAACTCATGGCTCCCTCACCTGTGCCTGCTGCACTGGTGCCTTCCAACATCATGGCCTTTCTACCATTAAAGCTCACACATGATAATTATCTCCTCTGGCGCACTCAGCTGGTTCCCCTCCTCCGCAGCCATGGCGTCTTAGGCATGGTTGAAGGAACTGCACCATGGCCCTCCGCATTTTTTGGCACCACTTCAGCTGATGCTGCACCTACTCCCAACCTGGCATATACTACCTGGGTCCTACATGATCAACAAGTCATTTCTTGGTTGACCACATCTTTGTCAAAGACATCGCTACCGCTCATCGTTGGCCTGCAGACTTCACATGATGTTTGGGAGGCCCTCGCTTGCTCCTTTTCCTCGATGTCTTAAACTCGTGGGGCTCCAACTGAAGTCTCAACTCCATGGCCTCCGTCGTGGTTCGTCCTCCATTACAGACTACATACAACAGGTAAAATCCATTACCGACAAGCTTGCGGCCATTGGTCATCCTGTGCAAGCATCAGACCTTATTATCCATGTCATTAATGGCTTGGGACCGCAATTTGATTTGTTCGTACCTGCGGTCACCACCCATTTGGATTCCTTTAATCTTGAGAAGCTCCACTGTATGCTCCTAGCCCATGAGCGCTGGATGCAACACCAGCAAAACTTGAATGATTTTGCCTCTCCCTCGGCGAACACTGCAGCATGATCTGGCCCCCCACGCTCCTACACCTCTTCTGGATGCAACAACAACAACACCACGACCACCACCACCAACAACTCTGGTCGTGGGCACAGTCCTCGCTCTGGTTCTTCTTCAGCACCAAATGCTGCACCAACATTTCCTGCTGCCTTCCGCGTTGGTTCACCAACATTGGGGGCATTTACAACTAGTTCTCCTCTGTCAGCTGATTCCGCAGCATGGTATCCGGACTCAGGTGCAACACATCACGTCACACCCGATTACAACCATTGAACACCTCCTTGGCGTACCATGGCAACAATCAAGTACTTATTGGAAATGGCTCAGGTCTGTCTATTTCTCACATTGGAGACACTTCTTTTTCCACTCCCGTCCATCCAGTACATCTTCAGAATATACTACAGGTTCCACATATGTCTAAAAATTTGCTCTCAGTCTGTTAATTTCCCCGTGATAATAATGCACTATTCGAATTCCATCCAGACTATGTCCTTGTATATGATCGAAGCACAGGGGCGGCAATCCTCATAGGAAAGGTCAGTAGCCTTTATCAGATTCTCCTACAGAATAAGACTCATGGCTCGGCTGCAGCACTTGTTGGTGAAAGAGCCTCTTCTTCAACTTGGGACGAACGTCTCGGTCACCCGGCACTGCCAACAGTCTTCAAAGTTATTTCTCAGCATCAGCTTCCCTTATTTTCTAGGAAATCACATTTTGTTTGCCAATCTTGTCAAAAAAGTAAGAGTCATTGTTTGTCTCTTCCAGTAACAACAACGGTTTCTTCGAAACCTCTTGATTCAATATTTTCAGATGTATGGGGCCCCGCTCCTGTCGAGTTAAGTACTAGTTGTGTTTATTATGTTCATTCCTTAGATGATTATAGCAAATTTGTTTGGGTCTTCCCTATTTAGATGCCTTTATTAAATTCCAAAAGCATGTTGAACGGTTTTTCAACGCCAAGATAAAAGCAATGCAAACAGATTGGGGTGGTGAATACCACTCTATCCATAATCATCTTCTCTCAAATGGCATCCTCACTCGGGTCTCCTGCCCGCACACCCACGAGCAGAACGGGGCTGCCGAACAAAAGCATCGGCACATCATAGAGACAGCACTCATCCTTGCTGCGCCGCACCAGAGCTGCCGTCTGATCTCTTAACCGGACGGCAGTGAGCAAGTGCAAATTTTTTTCAAAAAAAAATTGCCTAGCTGGGGGCATATCTCAGCTCCGCCTCTGTACAGTCCAATGGTAAAAAAATTAGAAAAAAGATCCTGCACTTGCGCACAAACCGAGCCATTGGATCGTATGAGTACGCAACCTGACGCTGAACCGTGCATGGTGCAGCAAGTATTACTCACATACAAAACATACAACCTGCACCAAGGCAGTTCGGGGATCTCTACCCACTCAAGCAAACCCAAAACGGAAGAACACTGAAATCTCCTCAACACAAAGAGTTAAGTCCACTCCAGGGCATGATTATGAACGAAAATAAAGGCCCTCTCAGAACCCCTATTTTACATTTAAATATATAAATATAGTGTTATTATGCACTCTTCAAATGGCCTAGGAAGTTGCATGCAAAAAAAATTTCAAAGTGAAAGATGCATGCAAAATAAAAATGAAAGAAGAAGAGACATAGGGTTTCCCTGCCTGAGACCTTTCGTAACATGAATGAACCTACAGAATTTTGCCATGGACTAAGGTAGCAAAATTGTTGAGATAATACCTTATCTGATCTAATCTAACCAATCCATCTATCATCAAACCCCAGAGGAGATTAGTTTAGAGATGCAAACTCACCCTACTCTGTTGTATGCCTTTCCAAAGTCAAATAACCAAACCCCACCTTTGTGGGTAACTCACCACAAAGGTGCACTCATGAGGTACTTTGAAATTCTCCAGAATTCGCCTTCCTCTCATTAAAGCACTCGGAAATGAGAAGAGAAGAAGAAAGAATGAGTTCATGTCTTCTAGACCCTATCTAGAGAACTCCTAAGCCCTCTAAGCTTGAATCCTTCAAGGCCCATTCTAGGGTTTTTCAAGTTTCTCAAGACTCAAGTCCCTCTTCCATTGCAATTGAGGAAGAAAGTAATAAAATTCTATTTTAATTGGATCTGGAGCGGGCTCAGACACCAGTGGTACATGCCCTGCCGGTTCTTGCAGCTCCGAGTGATGGCAGCAATGGCGGATGGTGATCTTGGTGCAGTTCGAGCAACACCGACCTCCAGAAATTGAGAAGAAAAAGGGGAAATAACAGATGAAGAACAAGAAGAGTAGGAAGGGAAACTACAGAGATAGGAAGGAGATGAGCAAAGACGTAGATTGGGACAAAACCAATCAATTATTCCTTCTTTTTTGGATCTGTGTCACATCCCCTTTATAGCAAAAACAGGGGAACGAAACAGAGTTCCGTCAGACATTTGCATACGGCATTCTCTCTAATTCATATCCTTAAACACCCTCATACCTTACAATATCATTGATGCTTGTATTTGTGTTTGAGAATCATTAATGGATCTTGTCAGGTCCACCCAATGCATTAGGGTTTTGGATCCTTCATGGGCCTAATCGGTGATCGGTAGGTCATGCCTAAGCCTGCTAAAGGATATTGGCTTAATGGATTTTTAATGGACCGTCATAAGTCCATAAGCATTTATTATCCTTAACTGTTATCCATTAAGCTAATATTTTTTAGTGGACTACCAATTTCTCACTAAATCTGCAATGTTTTTCATGTTCAGTTTGGGCTTAAATATTTTCAGCCTGTAACCAAACCATGGCTCACATCAAAATTCAAATTTATTTAAATGCCTTCATTCCAAGTATATGACAAGACACTTCACATAGAAATAGCTTGACCCACACTAAACCTAAAATCCATGACCTAACAACTCTATTCAATGCCATATGCACCTTTAGTTTTCCACGATCCACTTAAAAGTTTAAAATGCTTAAAGTAAGTAACATCTAGATCGCCCCTTTGAAGCCTTTAAGACAATTGCATGCCTTTGCTCTAAATGTTAACCACCTAAGTTGCTCTAAAATGACATTCGCCCTCTATATACCACACCTAATCAACTCAGGCACTCATGGAGCCCAAAACCCACAATCCAATTTTCTCAAAATGACCAGGATACCTCCGATGCGTTAAAAATCATACAAAATAAAAGGAAAAATAAAATCATAAAACACCCTTTAAGAATCATGGGAAAAGTATGGGCAACATGAATTTCTTTCAATTTCTCAGCAATCCCAAAAATAACCAAATACTCTAGAACTCTGAAACACATAAAGATGCTTTAAAAGGCTGCATAGGGTTCCAAAACTTTCTCAAGTCAATAAAGCACATTTCATTATCAAAAGACCAAAATTTCCTTAGGCCTTTAAGCCATGGCAAATTAACAAAATGCCCTTTGTTGAAGGTCATTTTAGACACAACTTAAAGACTTCTGATTTTTTACTTGTTTTTTGGTCCTTAGGTTTTCCTTGTTAAATTGCGGGAATCATGATTTCCTGATATTTGGAAGGAAAACATAATTTAGACTCGCAACGCGAGCATAAGCGATTTGTTCTGCAAGTTATTGGTTTCTTAAAATTCAGAATATGGGCCCAAAATCAGCTATTGGAAATGATATTCATGTGCACAGGCAAATAATCACAATCGAACTGCAATGTGCAGCTATTATACTGTATTTGGGATTTCTAAATTTAAAATAGGGTTTTTGCATAAATACCCCTCCAAATACACCACATTTGCATGTATACCCCCAACTCTCACATATTATCATCAATACCCCTGAAATCTTCAAAATGTTGCATTTATACCCCTCCCATCAAACTTAGGTGAATTTCAACGAAATATGTCAAAAACATTGGATAAATCATGATATTATTAGAGGTGTCGGGGATACATAATGCAAGATTTTAGAATTGAGGGGTATATATGCAAACTATTAGTGAATTTAAGGTTATTTATGCAAAATCATTAGATTGAAGGGTATAATTGTTTTCGAGAAGAGAATTTGTTAGATGCGTCTAGAGGGCTTAGGCAGGAAGGGAAGACAAGCTTGGCACAGAAAATATTCATAACTAATGTTCAGGCAAATCAAGATGCAAGGCTTCAGTACACATGACCTGAACAGAATAACAAAATATGGAAATGGAATCTGTAACATGCCACCAGTAAAAGAGGAAAAAGGGATTCTATGTACAGATCATGAATGCTGAACATATTCAAGAGTACATCTAAACATATTAACACAGCCACCAACATTGCATGTAAAGCATTTTTGTTGCAGCAAAATTATGTAAATAACAAAACAAACACTTTTTTTATCTCATTATCGCAACAAACTTTTGGTGCAAGACATAAGGAAAAAAATTACAAGTATTGCAAGACATAAGGAAAAAAATTACAAGTATCATATGTCCTAACATAGTATCTAACAGTCCCCTTGTATAAAATACACATTGTAGAATGACATAAAATGGCAAATTAAGCAGGTCAAAAGCAAAGCGTGCCACCTTAAAGCAAAAGAACTTACACTTGTCGTAGAGTGGCATGAAACAGCATACTCCCAATTGCAAGAATCATATTAGATACATGAAGAACACTAAATCTTCTCTCAAAGCGCTGTCTCAAGGCATTTATTAGGCCAACAAGAGCTAAAAGAATGCATGGAGCATTAGATATTGTGTTGTAAAACTCTGCTATGTATGAAGAATGGGTATAGTTTTTTTCACACGACTCTGTGGTGGAGGTGACTGGTCCCCAAAAACTTGGCACCACAGACTCGGTCATCTTTCCACTGCCTACAGTTTATACCTGTGCTTCAGGTATACACATACATAGCAGGAATCCCCAAGTAAAAACTATTTCCAGGTTGAAGAAGCAGGCACACCTACACATAAATAAGCCAACAGTCAAATCAAAAAAGAAAAAGAAAATGAGCGTTGAAGCCACACTGCTGTCCAAGTTTTGAATAACCATATGGGGAATAGAAGTAAAAAATAATGTGCATATACAGAGCAGTGACACTGACACAATGCCAATGGAGAAAAAGTGATGGCCATTTGAGGCATGCTAGTATACCATACTCTTTAAAGGGCAGTTGTCACACTTTTCAGCAGCCATCTGATACTGTCATGAGACAGCTCCTTTCAGAAGTCGGAACAATTCTCCAGGAGCTTCTAAGTCCTCAAGCTACCCAAAGTACATTTAACAATTCTCCCAGGGTTTTTTTTTTGGACATCAAACAGGATTAAAGAAAACAATAGAGCAACTATCCATTTTTGAACCCAGGAGTACCTTCAAATGGAGCATAAACTAACTTTTTATTTTTAAGCGCATAAGTACCTTAACAACAAAATTTTCCTGAAGTTCACATTGAATTCAACCAATTTGGAGGAACGGGGAATAATGCCAAACCATTGGAAGCTCTTGCACCAGCAATCACGTTTATGTGGGGAACAGGGAATTGATCAGATTCTGGGAGAAATGAACTCTTGCATTAGCAGTCTATATCAGATAGTATAGGACAAACACAAGATCACAGCTCAGATATACTCTTATGAGGACATGGTTCACAGGAATTTGAATCTCAGAAGGGATCCTACAGAAAATTGAGTTGGAAGAACTGCTGATGGTATACAGCTTAATCAATAAGGTCAACTGGACAGGAATCAAGAAGATGGTAGAAGATGGGTGTGGAGCAGAAATGGCACTTTTTTCTGTCAATGCTTTCACAAAAATCGCTAAAGATGGAGGTACAAGAGTGTGGTGGAAAGGCATAGTTCGGTCTAAAACCCCTCCTAACAACATTAAGATTTTTCTGCGGAAGATGGCTTTGGGAAGACTTACCAGCCAGTGATGGACTCAAGCATACTCTCCAAATGAAACTAGATGCATTTCTCCTAACATCAAGAGACAGAAAGAGAAAGATTCAACTTACTTGTAGGCGAAGTGAAAGCAGAAAGAAGGCCATTAGCCACTTCAACTTCTACGGGAGCGATAGCGAGAGGATATGAAATAGCTCGAACGATACGTCAGTGAGATAGCTGCGACCAGCGAGAGCTGGAGTGAGAGGATGGACTTTGACTTTCTCAATAGGGCACCAATGTACTTTCTGTGGGTTGTTCAAAGAGAGTATTGATCACCTTTTCTGTCATTGTGGTATCATAAATGTACTTTGGACTTCTTTATGTAAGCTTCTACAGGCCCAATGGAGTCAGCCTCAAAATGTGCTTAATCTTATGCAGTGGTGGATTGGAATTTCCCCAAGAAATTCAGAAAAAGAAATCTGGTTTTTGTTTCTACCAGCTCTATTCTGGGTAATATGGATTGAGAGAAGCAGAAGAAGATTCAGTGAAGACTTCAACAGTGTATTTGATGTGTTGAGAAGAGCTATTAATTGGGTGATAAATGGGGGCAAATCGGCATGATTCGCTTGTGATTTGGAGGACAAATCTTCTCTCATTTTCAAGGCCTGCCACTGGAGAAATCTGATTACTTGTACCTGTTCCCCTGGTTTCGAGCTTCGTTCTCTCTATTTTATTCTCTCGATAAAATAGTTTTCTGTTTTTTTGGTGTTTGTGGAGAAGGCTTTTGGCCTCTTGGGGTTGTTTTTATTTCACATGGCTTTTTGCCACCTTCCCCCCCCCCCCAAAAAATAAATAAATAAATAAATAAATAAATCTCTTAGCATAAAAAACAGCTACCATTTTAGCCTCTACCAGATTCTAAGGGTACTGCTAAAATTCTTCTCATCTAAGAATTTTGGACCAGAAGTTTTGGCAGCCTTCAGGAAGTCAATGGGAACTGGGAAGGAGAAGTGTGCTAGACGAGAAGCACAATGATGGAGTAGAAAAGATAATTCAAATTTTGTTTATTTATGTCTTTATGACCATCAAGGACTAGTTTAATTTTTTGATCAGCATTCAATCATCATAGTTGCATTCAGTACCTCTATACAAAGTAGTTGAATTACATATTGTAAATTAAAAAGAAAAGATGAAGAACGAATGCATGTAATGGCACACCAATGCTTTGCACGTCCAAACCCCCAAACATCCCTTAATCCCATCCAACAACAATAGAATTGCCCCATGAAACTAGGAAATCACAGTAAAAAGGTTCCATCATTTTTTTCTACACCCAGACCCATCACCAAGGGAAAACTTCAACCCCTATTTGAGCCACCTATGCAACCCATTTAGCATCATTGATGCGGAACGAGGTGGTGGTAGAAGCCTCCAACGTCACACCGGTGGCAAGATAACGGCCTCTAACGTCGCACCGGCAGCTAGGGCGTGACACTCAACACTGTCTCAAAGCTTTTCCATCCCCCTCCCAAGATCCTCTTCTCCGTTGCAGAGAGGAACACAAGGAACTTCACTAAATTCGTGCAAATAATCAATCCACAAACTAAAAAGAGACATTACATGCTTAAATATAGTGTTTAGGAATCTTTCCAGCTCAAACTAGATTACCCAACTCCAAGATGGACAAAGACACCCCTAACTAGATAATTATTGTGAAAATTCGCACTAAAAATCCTTAAAAAATAAAAAATTACTCCTAAAATTTAGAAAAATAGAAAACATACTAAATGGGCTCCAAATAAAATATCACCATCCAAAGCAAGGAAGCATCGCTAATGCCACTGAGATCACCATGCGAAGGATAGCGTTGGATCGATGTCGAAAGTGTGACTCAACATCGCACCATATCATGTCAAAATCACCAAAAGCCACATCGATCATAACCATTCGACCATATGCAGCAATGCCAAACGAATCATCAGTAAAAAAACAACTCTACCATGAAAACATCAGCAGATATCAAGTGGAGTCCCGACTCAACAAACAATGCAATATCCCAAGCGATCAACTGAACAGGAGTAACCACATGAAATGAATCGTCTTCAAATATGTGCTCTAAAATCAAATCCAAACCAGATGTTGTGAACAGATCATGACCCCAAGCATCATAAAGTAATGGGTCCACATTGCTTGTGCTGTCAATGAAGGACAGGACATGTGTCAAAAGTTCTGCCACCTCCAATGGCTCGTCGGAGGGCATCAACTACTCTGGGACTGCTGGCTGGACATGTGCACTAGTAGAAATAAAATTGGATTTGAAACAAAATTTAACCTTCAAGTGTGCTGGCTGGAGAATGCAACTACTTTGCTCATAATCAAAACTGGCATGGCACCCTTCCAACCACTCTTGTCCTACAATTATAGAAGTCCTTTAAAGGACCAAGCTCAGCCCAAACTCCGTCAAAATATAAAATATCTTTTAAACTATTGCACCCTTTAAATTGTTTTGAAACTCCGCAGAAATACAATCTGACATGATAATCATTTCACCCTTCTTAGCAAGTAAATCAACAACAGCTTGGAAGACAAAATTACTTTGCTGAGACGTACTAAAAATCACCGAGACTATCCTTTCATTGGGAAGTTGCATCACCGTCTGAAATCCAGATGACTCCATAACTTTTGAGACACAGAGGACCAGGAGAAGTGCTACTGGATGCTGTCTTGAGAAATGTGCCATAAAGTCAAAGACACCTAGATGCTGGCACATAATCGAGGTGGCTGATGCGGACCTCAGGATGCGTGACAGATGTCCTTAGGAAGCATGCAACGATGACACACAAAACGAGACATTATCGGGGTAGCACAATATTGGAACGAAGTCGGGTTCGCTGAGATGAATTCAACGGCACAGATAGTACGCAAATCTGATCCAAATGACACCCCAGCGATGGCGGTGCGCTAAGACTAACCTGGTACACCGCCCGATGCATTGTAGCAGACCAGGTTGGGAACACCTAGCTTGGGCCTAGTTTGTCCCTAGTTGAACCAAGGGGGAAGAACCTATGTGCCTTGGACCACCTTGGGCAAGGGACTTAGACCCCGATTCGAACCTAGCCGCGTGCTGGGGTAGGACTTGGGTGCAACCAGGTCAAACTTGGTTTGACTGGTGTTGAGCATGTTATTTTAATGGGGTTAATGGCATTAAATGGGGCCATTAAAGGAGAGTAAAAAAGGCCAAGAGAACCCCCACAAACACCGGTAGGGGGTCTTGCCCATTAAAAAAGGCAAGATATACACCCACCGGTGGGTGTCCTGCCCCCATTAAATACCAAAGAACCCCCCCCCCAGCCAATTACAAGCACACACCCCCACCGGTGGGGATCTCCTCCATTAAATACACAAAAAGAAAAGAAGAAAAAGAAGGGGTTCATGGCCATCAATGGCCTTGAAATAGGAGCTCTTAATGCTCCAATGGGGATCCCAAGTTAATGGCCTCCCCACTAGTGAAGAATTCTTTAATGCTCCAATGATTGGCCCAATAATAGGGGAGGCTTTCTTTCCCCATTAAACTAAAAGGAGGGGGAGAGATAGAAGAGTTTAATGGCCTCTTAATGGCCTTGCATCAAAAGAGAACTCTCTCATTTAATGTTCTCTCTCCCCCATATGAATTAAAGAAAGAGAAGGAGCAGTGGGGAGGTACCACCGGTTGCCAAAACCGATGGGGGTGCCACCCCCCATCGATTGGCAGAACCGGCGGGGGTACCCATCGGTTTGTCCCCTCCCTCTCTCAACTCTATCTCACTCTCTCTCATCTCTCTCTCCTGGGGAAAACGGTGGGGGTGCCACTGGTTCAGCCCCCAGTCTACTATAAATACCCCCCAAGGGGGAGATGAAGGACATGCCCACTGGCCTACACATAGCTTACAAAGGAGAAATTCTACCGATTTGAAGACACGAACTTAGTGCTCCGCATAAGTTCAAGCGTGCGGAGGAGGAAGAGGCTCTTTTGTGTTTCCTTTTCAAGGTTTTCTCGAGGGGAAATTTTGCCGAAATTTTGTTGTAAATCCAGAGACATATAAGCATGTACTCTGCCGAATTTTTAATAAAATGATGTGTTGCTCATATCGTTTTAATGTTTGATGCATGCATGTCTTTGTTTGTGTAGATTTAAGCGTGCATCTAATTAAACATTCATCTAATTAATCATACACTTAATTAATCATGCATCTAATTAGTCATGCACTTAATTACTTAAATGCCCTTGGCTTACCCCCTAAACTAACATGAGCCTTAAAACATATCTAAGTCTAATCCAACCCCCGATTAGTAAAACTTAATACACTGTCATACTTGACATGTTTAAAATACACGAATAAAACCCTAATCCCTAATAATCCATACTTAATATGTTTAAAACATATAAGACATCATTATAACCCTTAATGACTCATCTAATTATGGAGTTAACCCTAAATGACTAAAATACCCTTCCACTTATAAAGATCAGTAAAAATCAGAGAAAATCCTAAAAATGTAAAAAAGCCCTCAATATACATCCAATACCCTCAAAATCCTAATTAACAGTCAAAATTACTAAAATGTCCCTAATATGCTAAAAATTATTACAAATCACAGAAAAATTATAAAAAATATTAAATCAGCCAAAACATGTTAATGACCCATAAAACCCATATTAATCCAAAATTACCAAAATACTCCTCCAACCCAAACACACTCAAAACAATTCAAAAATATCCCACAAGGTTTTAAAACCTTCCTAAATCATTAAAACTCATCTCAAACACTAACATGACCATAATGCCCCTATACCCTCAACTTGACATAATTACAAAAATACCCTTATGGGTTTAAAATACTTGGAATTAATCTCCATAACTCGGAATCAATCCAAAACCCTTTAAAAGTTTCCCAACCCATCATAAACCTATCCTAAGCTTGGGTGAGGCGAAGGGCCTAACCTAAAGCATATCTTCATATACATGTGTTGCATGCATTAGTAGTATTGTATGTTACAAGGGCATCGGACGATTAATCAAAAGTTGTTGAGTGGTTGTTCGATGTAATTAACACTGACCGAGGTCAATGGAGAAAAGTCATATACTTAGATCTTCCCCTGATCCGAAATCCCATACTCCCTAAGAGCTAATCTCAAGCTCTCATAGTCCAAGAAATAAAATAAATAAAACTAACCTATATCTCTCTAAATAAAACAATAGACGAAATAAAACATCATAGGAGAGATCTAGGCCAGGTCCGAACAATTGGGTTAGGCACTAAAGGGCACAGGCCTGCCTTTTCTTTTTCCTCCTCCCTCCTTCCACCTCCTTCACGCACACACGCACGCACACATAGCACGATAGAGAGAGAGAGAAAGAGTGAGAGGGGGCAAGGAAGACGAGGGCGCTCGTAGAACGGTGACAGCGGCACTGGCAAAAGGCCGCAATGGCGACGGCACGGCAGAGGGCATGATGGCGGTGGCCGAAGGCGGTGACGGTGGTAGCGATCTTGGCGAGGCACGGCAGCAACGAAAGGGGGCAGCGTGGAGCCTGTGGGTAGGTCTACAGAAGACCCGTTGGGCCTCTCCCACCCATGGATGACCTCAAAGGCAGCTGACGGCACCGGCAAGGGCCTACGGTGGCCCTGAGGGCTTTAACAAGGCCGACTCCTCCCCTTCATCTTCTTATTCTTCTTCTTTTCTCCGTCTATGTTTTATCGGTGCACCACGAGAGAGAAATAGAGGAAGAGAAGAAACAGACAGAGGGATAGAAAAAGGTGCAGTAGTGAAGGGAAGAAGACGACATTGTTGACAGATTGTTTTGTAAGTAGTAACTCGACATTTTTTTTTCTTGGAAGAAAGATGGAATACAAAGAGGAATAGAGAAGAAGCAACGGTGGCCAACAGCGTGGTCAAATCGTAGTGTGCTCTGATACCAAAATTAATGGGGAACGAGGTGGTGGTAGAGGCCTCTGGCATTGCACGGGCGACGAGATAACAGCCACCAGCGTTGCACCAACGGCTAAGGCGTCAAACTCAACCCCGTCTCAGAGCTTTTTCGAACCCATCCCTGGGTTGTCTTCTTCGTCCCAGAGTGGAAAAGAGGGAAATTCACTAAATTCATGCAAATAATCATCCATAAATAAAAAGAGATATTACGTACTTATATATAGTGTTTAGGGACCTCTCCAACTCAAGCTACACTACCTTACTCCAAGACGGACTAAGACACCCCTAATTAGATAACTATTGCAAAAATTCGCACTAAAAATTCCTAAAAATAGAAATCATTCTTAAAATTTAGAAAAAAATAGAAAGCATGCTAAGTGGGCTCAAAATAAAATATCAATGGACTCCTATATTCATACGGGTTTAGGAAGTTTCTAAGCACAATAAAGCTCGCGTTGGTCTTGGATTCCCATCAATCATGTTCTCAAACATATAGGATATCTCATGCATCCTCATGACTTTTCCATAGGAATTACCCAACAATGGTGTTTATATCATTGGAATTTTCATAACCATCCCTGCATCCTCCAAAACGAAGTTCTTTATTTTTATGTTCCGTACAAATAGAATCATTGGCGTGAAGCCCTAAATACATGCAACTACTATGCAATTCCCCACTTCTCAAGGCTCATCATCCTACTTTCTCAAAGGATGGGAAGGTTACCACCATTGTAAGTGTGAGTCATGGACGTCCACATGGGAAGTCATTGACATCATGTCTGACATCCCAATGTCCACAGAATGCACCATCCCCTTGTTAGAGATCATGCTAGACCAATCAGGAGAGGCATCATGCCAACTGCCACAGCATTTGAAGTGCTTGCACATTGTCTTGTTGTTCCACACCCATCACCAAAATGCAAGAGGGCCTCATCTAGGTCTGCAGGTTCTTGTAGTAAAGAAACTCCTTACTGCTCAGCCATTTGCTAAATACATATCTGAAAAAGCTAAACACCTGCACACTAAGAGGCATACGACCCATTCCACAGTGTTGAATATGAACTGTTTTTTACAACATTTTCAAATTGAATTTGTATTCAGACTGATATATGTCCACCCCTTTATCATAAGCAGTTTGGAGCAACGGAAATTAGGGATGTAAACCAATGTTTTAAAAACCAGACTGGACATTGAACCGACAAAGATTCTGGTCTGATCTAAATTGAACTGACTGGAAAAAAAACATTTTACGAACCACATTGAACCAACAAAGATTCTGATCTGATCTAAATCGAACCGACTAGAAGAAAAAAATCATTTTACAAACCAGACTGTGACCAAAATAGTATCTATAGATGAGATTACTAGATTTATTTAACCATAGATTACTAGATCTATTTGATCCTAAACTTTCTGTGGTGCAACACCCTAACTTGACCACTTCTGCTAGAAAAGGTTATTCTCCTCATATTATAATTATATTATTAACCTTTGAAAGTGGCTATAGGTTGCCGACCATGAAAACTTTTTGGATAAGAAGGTTGTGCTCCTGTGAGCTGTGGTAAAGCTTTTGGAATCTTGGTAATGAGTATGCAGGTGGCTGACCATGTAAATTTTAATCTTATAAAAAAAGACCATACAAATTTAAAAGAAGGAGAATAAGGTTGCAGTTGGGCAATACCCATGGCAGCTGTGCTGCTGTCCCACATTGCTTGTGTTGTCAAGCTGTTGATCACCCAGCTATGGCAGTTGATGATGACTCAGCTACGACAGCCCCAGTTGCATGATCTTCTCACCGGCGGCAGTGACACGATTAGAGGAAGATGAAGATCGGGATACCAAAAGCCTAACCAGTCTGTCACCCACTTTCCTCCAAACGAAGGGTCTTCTCATTCCCATTTTCTATCAAAGTAGGATACCTCCGCTCATCGCCAGCCCGACAAACTGGAAAGTGTACTGCCCACTCAGTTCGGCAGTTTCACATGGTTTACACAGAGAACTGTCTGGTTCAAGCAGTTTTGAAAGGCACCCCAGTTTTTCTTGTGACCGGGCCGTTATTGTCACTGGTTCTGGTTCAATTCAGTCGGAACAGCTGGTCCAGTCTGGTTTTAAGAACACTGGTGCAAAAAACTATCATAATGTGACAGTCACTTTTTTACAAAGCTCAAAGGATGGATAGAGGGATGCATACACGTTCATTTTCAAAACTCGAACATCTAAACAGTCCATCCATATAGTAAATGAACAGAGACTTTTTAAAGTTTCTAATGAGGATGGAAACATGCCTCACACCTGGTCAGGAGACCAAGGACCTAGATCAACTGATCCAGGTTAACAAATGGGAAAGCGAGTCAGTGTTGACAATGAAAATGAGCTCAATCCTATGATAAAAGATCCAAGATGGGGATGGACATCCAGTATGCAGCCTATCAAACTCTTGGTTTACCTAGACCCAAGGACCATTCCTACTAGGGCTTTTAGAAAATTTTAAAGAAGAAAAGGAAGGCCAAGATAGAGGCCCATGAGCCCAAAGATAAGGTGAGGTGAGCTGCATGTGCACTGGTTACATGAGCCCATGTGAAGACCAAAAGCCCAATTTCTCTTAAAGGGGTCTAGAAGGACCATGTGTAAGGTTGTGGTTGGCCCCCAATGCTCCCCAAAAAGAAACAAAGCACCACCTAATAGAGAATATACGTGCTCTACCAAAAGCAAACACAAATGAAGCCCTATGGCAGCCCCGTCTTCTTCGGACCCCAATCCCACCATAGAGAAAGAAAAGGAAGAGAGAGTGAGGTCCAAGAAAGAGGAAAAACCCAGCCTTTCTTCCACATCCCAAAGTCTCCCCAAAACCCTAAGGATCAAAATCATAGAAGAAACCCTGCCCAAAAACTCAATAGAATAGAAGATAGAGCAGGAGAGAGACTTATATAAAGCAAAGCGGGAATGGAGATAGGAGTGAAAGGGTAGGGGGCGCACCCCTCTACTTCTCTTCCCCACTCCCAATTTCTTCTTAGAAGTCTTCTTAGAATCCAAAAAAGAGTAAGAGAAGAAGAGTTAGAAGAGGAGGAAGAGGAAGAGAGGAGAGGAGAGAGAGTCTTCTAAAGCAAAAGAGGTATTGCTCCATAGCCCTTTACAAGCCAAGAAGAGGCCATAGCACCCCTCCTATTCTCTTCCCCATCCCCATTTTCTTCAGAAAAGGCCCTTCAGAAGTAGAAAAAGTAGAAAAGGGAAGAAGATACAGAGAGGGGAGAAGGTGGAGCAGGGGGCGGCACTTATCCATCCTCTGCACAAAGTGAGGTTAGAAAAATGAGATGATTGAGTTTTTTTAAAATCTATGTTGTAATTTCTTCCCACTTATTTAAGGATTTAATGGAACTCCCTCTCTATCTTGTGTTGTAATATCCATGCATATTCGGCTATGGTTTATGGTGAATCCAATGCTCTGTTTCATGCATTCACGACATGTTTGTTTCCTTGGTGATTCCTTCTTATCAAATGAGGGTCATATGATTTAGAGGGTAGCTGATGCGAGCCTCCTCTTGATGGAGATCATATCCCAGAATCCTTTTATATATACTTTGATGGGTTGAATGTCCCTGTGCTTATCTTCTTCTTAGCTACTATTGTTTATTTTCCTTTTTGTGTTGCTCCTCACCGTTACATGAGGGGTAGGCCTTTGAGGATTCCTCAAGTCAAGGATCCCCTCAGGGTGCTCGAGGAGTATTAATTTTGTTGATTAAGGCTTTCTGCATCTAGGTTCTAGATTCAGTTAATCTAAAGCATATATCTTATTTCATAAAGGTTCAGGATTAAATTTCTTTAATACTTCGAAGGATCTCATTATGTGAGACTATCCTTTGGATGTCAAGAATCCTCCAGTAGGCTTATATGAAATGATAATATGCTTCAGATCAATGTTTGCCCACATTCTTTCTTGATTTTAATGAGTATCCTTCTTCTGAAGTCCTAAGTGAGATCATGAAATGATGGGATCTTTTCCCTGATTGTGACTATGATCTTTTTAGACCTTGTATGATCTTCATACATGCTCAGGTGACAGAAGGTTACTCTATATTTCTTTCTGTTTTAATTTATTTATTGACTTAATTTAAGTTTGAAGTCAAAAATATAGAACGAGCTTGTATAATGTAAGACATCCTCAGGAATGAATGTTCGTGACATGATCTCCCATTCACCTGTAGGGCCTTCCATGGCCTTGGGATGAGGATTGGAAGCATGTTGGTCTCATTTCAAAATTCAACCTTTTAAATGATTATTTTAATTTGATAGTTCTTTGTTTGGATCTGTTCATCCGAAGTGGCTGAGAGAAATATCCTTTGTCATATGGATGAACTCTCAAAGCATTTTTAACTTCATAAAGTGATCCGAAAATAAGAACAAGCCTTATTGACTGTATTAGATGATTTAATTGTGTTAAATGCTTTCCGGATTTATAATTTAGAAAGGCCAAAAAATGAGAAGGCAACCTTTATATGTTGTTATTTCTCATTAATCGGTCTTCAGATGAATATTTGCCTACTTCCAAGTTCCCAAATCCCATTCAGTTTATGGGAATAAAGCATGACCCACTTCAGAACTCCAACAAGGACCCACAGTGCCTATTGTTCAGAGATCAAGACCCGTTTGCCATAGGAATGTGCGGCAGGCCCCTAGTGTAACGTCACTATTCTGAAGGCATCAAGGGCAACGGAACTAGTATGACCCTTTACCATAGGAATGTGCAGCAGGCCCCTAGGGTAACGCTGCTATTCTGAAGGCATTAAGGGTATTATGACTAGTCATATCCTTTCATGTAGGAACGTGCAACAGGCCCCTAGGGTAACGTCGCTATTCTGAATGCATCAAGGACATCAAAAGGTGAGTAGTTTTAGCTCGGCTAACCCTCCTTGACAGCCACTCAAATTTGGGGTCCGTGCATCCAAAGCCTCTTATTTGAGGTCTTCTCTTGCCATCGGCTCTCATGAATGTTGCTTTCAACTCTTATATCTTCTCATTAATCATGTATTAATGTAGCAATATAATGAGCCGAGTTATAAGCATACTCTCTTCGTCTTTCTTAATCAAAGAAACACAAGGAAAATAAACACTAATGAAAACATGTGACAAGGAAGTCCTCATGGATTAAACCTCCAAGACGGAGAAGTGCTGCCAGATTGTTGAGTCTGAAGTGATTTTAGACGTTAGAACTTGAGTCAAGAGAAACTCTCAAGTGATTACGTGACTCAAATGCTAAGTCTGAAGTCTCATCAGCTCACCTTTAGAAGTACTATCTCCTCCTCTGGAGTGATCACAGATTTCACTAAGTGAATCTGAAGTCCTTATACATGCATGTAGTTACGTCTGAAGTATCGAATTGAATTGAACATCAAGGCAAGGCCATAATATTGGAAGGGTCCGGGGTACATTATATTAACCGAATGAATTGTTATTGACTTATTCTAACCAAATTTCATTTGTTGATTGTGTGAGCACAAGTGTATGTGCCCCCAAACTCTTATGACTGTGCAGGTTCCAATCATCAAAGATTTCAATAGACGTTCTAAGAGCATGTCACCTAATGAGGATATCATATGCAAGATCACTTCAAATCACCAAGGACTTCAGAAGAAAAACTCAAGTTGATAAATATCTCAGAAAAAATGAACAATAGTAATAATAGTAATAATAAGATAATAAAAAAATCTGTATCTTCATAAACATAAGTTAAGTTTATGATCAAAATAACCACTTTAGAATCCATTAAGGTTAAAAACTTGATCATAGAGAGTGATTATAGGTTTATCTGAAGTCCCCACTTCAGAACTGCAAATTGAATATGGAATTAACAACCCAAGGGTCATTTGGAGTCCAATTCATGTCAAATTTTCAGAATAACTTTTTTAAACCAAAAATCAATCATGTAAGCTCTTCAGACTTGTAAGAACTCATTGAAAATCATGACAGTTTATCAAAATCCACTCTTTGTAATCGAATAAATTGGTTATTCGAAGACATGTGCATTTGAAGCATGTATTCCTACTATATTTTTTTTCAATTTATGGGGTGTCATGCCAACTTCTTCCAACGATTAATCAAGGGTTTTCTCCTCTCGATGGGATGTAATTAATGCTATTCATTTATAGCTAGCGGGATCGGATCGAGCGAATTTCCACAATTGCACGATTAAGTCAGATGCACACTAATAATTCAAACCTCCAAATGAATCTCAAAAAACACCACGACAGTCAGCTAGCCAAAATCCTATCCGATCCTGTTTAATTTCTAAAATATTGCACGAGGCATTTAATTCAACCTACTTCTTAAGGAAACCGTTTCTGAGGGAAGCTTCTAAAGCCTAAAGGGAGAACCATTAAATAAAACATTCCATAGAGCACATCAATTGTTTTATTAACCTACATCATGGACAGACCAAGGGACCCTTCTATGGTTCTTTCCAACTGACCAAGCAAACAAGAATCCCACTGAGGTAAATAATCTGTTTTTATGAGAACATCTCAAATTCTCAATATATATAGGCATGAAAAAATAAAAGCTGCCAACGTTGAAACAGGAATCACAGCACTGCCGTTCAAAACAATAAAGAGAAAATAGATGGTTATCTGTCCATTATCGCTTTTTGGCAAAGAAGGCATCATCAGAGCGGTGCATGACAATTCAACCCTTCTCACTGCCTTCCCCCATTTGATGGCAAGAATGAATGTAGTAGCAGATTTTAAATGTAAAGTAAATTAGGGAGATTAAAAAAAAAAAAAAAAACTGGGAGAACTTCCATAAAACTAAAGTGAAGAAACATAAACAAGAAATGGAGCACCATCTAAGCTGCCACTGAGAATAGGGGTCCACAGTGCAAGATCACAACAACAGGCAAAGCACAATTAACTCTAGAAGGATGGGCATCTGAACAATTTTGTAAACCATGAAAGGCACTGTTGTTACATCATGAACGCATTCATACACGTTAAGCTTCATAGTGCAAAGTATACTACTCAAGAGACCTAAAGGTTTACCAGCAGAATGACACAATCCTTCCTCGAGTGGTAGAAAACAACCTTAGATAGCCAATTAACTTGGGTCATCCATTTTCCTTTTCCAGGATCACCCATCGTTCTATACAACAATTAGGAAGATGCCTGCCTTAATCCCCTTGCCCGAAATAATCATCACTTCTAGGCCTAAGGTTCTGCACAGCAGCAGAGAGCGACTTTCCATGATGAGTCGTATCGTCATAAACAACAAATTTCAAAAATCTTCAATGCCATACTTCACGTGATCTCCATTAGCGTTCGCTTGCCCAACTCACGGTGGACCAAATTCTAATCGTCATTTACATTCCACCCTCTAGACCACGTTTCATCTCCGAAGACGTACGGATCGGAGCGATCATAACTCCAACCAGCCAACAAATATTTATGACATCATCTCCTCCTTCATGTCGGGGACAGTGAAGGATTACTCCCACTGCGATCAACTGCTTCTAGTTTTCTTCTCATACGGGCGAGATCACAGAAACGCTAGTAGGGGGGAAAATAGAAAAAGGAAGGGAGGGGGAGTGTGGAATAAAAAGGTGGCTATACCTTACGTGTGAAGGCGCGAGAACGTGTTCGTGTTCGGCGGGCGGCGGAGCTCCGGAATCGACCAGACAGACACGAAGAAGAATACCAAATCCCTGCACAGCAGTGGATCTACACAATATGACTCCTTGTTGTCTACCCTGATGAAGGATGGGATCCCTTTCCGAAGACGTATTTGGATCGATCAGAGGAGCACACCCCCGCAGTCCGCCCGCCGATGGTCTGCGCTTGACCTAGACGGACGGGAGGAGGGTTAAGAGCTCTACTTCTCTTCCTTTACCTTTCTTTCGTGGTGGTTGTTGTTGCTGTTGTTTTTGGAGGAGATGAACAAGGGAAGGGTTAGGGTTTGGGGAGGAGGGAGGGAGTGCAGCGGGCGGGCGGGCGCGCGAGGAGAAGGAATGGTGGGGGCGGCAGCGAGCGAGCGAGGAACCGAAGGGAAAAGGAGGGGCCAGGATGGGCGGGGCGCGCCTGCCACGCTATCTCCCTCCCATGTATGTGATGTACTAAAAGGCATGTTGTCACAGGGATTTATATCAGCCCAACTTCGTTATTATTTCTTATTGCCAGTGGGCGTGACTTCGATCCGTCATTTTGTAATGTTATTGTGGAATGACAACTCCATGACCCGAAAACTAAACTAAGACCGATTTTATGAAATTGACTTTTATCTAGTCTTCTTCGATCCGTCATTTTGTAATGTCATTGCGGAATGACAACTCCATGACCCGAAAATTTTAGAGGCAAATTAAACTAAGACCGTTTTTATAAAATTGACTTTTATCTAGTCTTTTGGAAAGGAAAATAAAGCTTAAAAGTTATTATTTATGTAATATTATAATTACTTTTTTAATGTCCTTCAACTAGAATTTCTAAATTGGGATAAAAAATTTCAGATTTATTTATGTAAAATTAATTACAAGTATTATCATTCACCATTTTTATGCTAAGAACAGAAGGCGACGAGAGCTGAACTAAATGCTTTACTAAGTATTAATGTGATATCCTTCACTTTAACCTGCTTCGTAGCATAGTGGTAGTGCGTTCGCTTCGTAAGCGAAAGGTCGCGAGGTCAATCCTCGCCGGGAGCTTTCTTTCTTTGATTGATAAATAAAAATACGCTTGGACGGAATTTTTTTCTTTTTCAAAAAAAAGAAACAAGAGCAGCTTTTTGCAAATAATGCCCTCCGCGAATCTTTAACCCGCGTGAATGACACACTGTAGACTAGAAACGTACGTATACAGAAAAAAAAAAACAGAAGGTACACGGCATATTTCATGACGGGCATTTGCCTAAAACCCTTTATCACATGGTACATATTCATTGGATGTGCAAATGAGTGTCCTTGATGAAAATTTGAACCCCTTAATGGCTCAATTTGGTTCACTTATTAAGTTAAATAAACAGGTTTGAACAAAAAAGTAAATTCTATTTATAAATGAGCTCAAGTTTGAACAAAGGTGAGTTTGACTCGATTATATTCTTGAACAAGCTCGATTAAGTCTCGTTAAGAACTGATTTAGGTATTTCTTAAGAGCTCGGTTAAAGACTTGTTTAAATAGTCTTTTAATTATAAAATTTGTTAAAAACTTGTTTAAGAACTCATTTAATTACTCTATTCATAAGTTAGTTGCTAATGTATTTAATATTTTATGAATTTTTTTGCTGAAGTATTCAGTTAATTGCTCTATTCATAAATAACCTTAGTTAGTAATGTTTTTAGCATTTTATGAAATTTTCTATCAAATAATTTAAGATTTATGAGATGCAATAGATAAAAATAAAAATTAGAGGGATTAATGGTTAAAGAATAATTATTTTGTAAAGAGTAATTAAGATGGCATTCATGGGAAGAATGGAAGGATAATGGGTTGCTCTCGCAGACGTTCGTGCCTCTTAAATAATCTGAGATCGGGTGCTTTGGGACGCTACTGAAGGAAAACTCCTTTAAAAGGGACCGAGTAGAAGAAAAATGGTCTAACGCAGGCCGTTGGGCACGAATGATTACTCGGCATTGCAGGTAGACAGTTGGCGAAAATCTTTGTTTTATAACTTAAATATTAAATGTTTTGGGCCAAGCTCGTTCAGCTTAGGTGAGGTTAGAACTCGCGAGTTCGGCTCGAGCTCGTCGAGTCTAGCCGATTTTGAACACTGAGTTGGCGGGCTCGATCGAGTTCCAGCTGAGTTCGAGTTCTACGTGGGAGGTGTCGAGCCGAGCCCGAGCAAGGCAAATCTCGACTCGGCTTGACTCGTTTGCAGGCCTACATCGAACCAGGAACCCCTTCCACTTCTTTGATGTGTGCGTTGAACCATGCAGTGGATAGATAGTAAAACATAGGAAGAAATAGGTCTTCAGGTCCACATCCCCTCAAGGCCTCAACCTCTCTTTGCCACTGCCGACCATTCGACCATCCCTAATGCCTTGCTCAATTGCTTTCTTGTGCTTTCGTCTATTTAGATTCAGTCCAAATCTCAGACAAAGAAGTATAAGAGATCTTAGGCGATCCGAATTTGAGATTCAACATAATTTATTAATACATAAAATATTTTTTAAAAAAGAAATAGATAATCAAGTTACAAGATACAAAAAGAATTTTTCTACTGCCCTTCTCTTACATAAGAAGGATAAAGATATTAATAAGTTTAAGAGAAAGATCAACTTTGAGTTACCTCTCTCTCTCTCTATCTCTATCTCTCTCTCTCTCTCCTCTATCTCAATTTATTAACTGTGGACATACCTCTTGAATCACCCATGTAGTGAGTGGTATAGAAATGAGAACTAAATAGTCCTGTATCAGTTGTTGAGAAGGCAACCATGCACTTATAAAGAAAGTCCTCCACCTTCCTCTTAAAAGATCTTTTTTTAAAAAGACAAAACTATGAAACCCGTGAACTGAAGTGGACAATATCTTGATGTCTCACAACATTGGTGCCATTTGCGGAAACCCTAGTACATCCATACACGTACATTCGCCTTCTCAGTAGGCTATGCAAATCCTTTCTTAAGATGGCGCCCGCGCATGAATTATGGAATCTTTGACTCTCTCCAACAAGATATTATCCACTTTAACCCATAAGTTTAATGATTTTGTCTTTTTTTAAAAAAGACCTTTGTTAAGAGGAAAGTGGGAGTGCATTCTTTATAAGCGCAACAATCGAATAAGACTACTTAATCTCTATTTCTATATCTTTGCACAATCTCTTAAAAAGGTAAACGTGTGTGCACAAGCTAGAATTTCCACAGACGGCGTCAATGTTGCGAGACAAAGTATTCCACTTTAGCCTATGAACCTCATGAGTTTGTCTTTTTAGAAAACGGTGCTTGTCGAGAAAAAAGTAGAGGGCCATCCTTATAAGTATATGAATACTATCTCAACAATCAATACGGGATTATTTAGTCTTTATTTCTATGTCTCTATGACCCGCATTATCTTGCACAACTTTTTGTACACAGATATGTACACTAGGAAATCCAGCCAACGCAATGAAGGGTGCACCACAGCCAACGCAATGACCTGATATATACTCTGTCTCTCTTTCATTATAATTATCCTTCAACTCTTTTCCCTTGGCACGTCAGCGTTTATTTCTTAATTCCTGATGCACAGCCTCCAACTAGTTACTATTTTAACCCTTAATAGCTGACCAAATGGTAAAGATGCCATCACCAATTAGTTACCATCTTACCTCATCCTTCGTCCTTTTACTCTCCGCATTGCCAGTTGGGACAAGATTTATGTATCCAATCGCATCTGACGATGATGACAACCATCTTCTGGACATGCTATTTGTATATTACCTTGAATACTTTTTGCACAATTGTACGTGTCCAGCTGTGTTGCAACAAAATACAGAGGTGCATCTGATTTTGATGCCCACAAAAGTCGCTACAAAGAAAACACATAAACATGGAAAAACAAGAGAAAGCCAACGGCATGAACAAGTTCCATCAAACTTATGCAAGCATGTGCTTCAACATCCGCGCGCAAACCAATGGGGGAAATTCAATCCATAAAACTGCAGCTTAGTGCATTATAGCGTCGATGGGCATTTATCCTCACATTTGTATGGTTTCAGTGGTATTTAATACCCTGAAACAAAAATGAAACACACAACAGCCAGATGGACAACAAAGCAGCATATAGAGCGTAAGGCCCATCCTAGCCCCGAAGACGAGTTACATGCACCTAGGGAAATAGATTTGACCAACGTATCCCCCAGCCATCGCCCTCCTCACATTTGCCTCGAACAATCTCGGGTTGTCACGCAGAACAGCAGCTGCATCGTGATTTAACGGGTCCTCATCATTGGGGTGCTGGAAGCAAATGGGTACATGTCAAAATAAGACTAAGCCAACGTAAAAAGCTGCATGTGAAACCAGAGTAAAAATCTGCATGAGAAAAGCACACAGCAGTCCAGAAGTCATGCCAGCATACTATAATTCGCGCCCCACCCCCAGTCAAGACCTAGGTTAACGCACTTGAAATTCCAAAATTATCAAGTATATTTAAGCAAATCTGAAAGGGATCAAGAATTAGTAACTGAAGATCTGTTTTTCAAAGGGATGAAAGGGACCATATTCTGCAAAATGCAAAGGATCTAGGTTAAACAAGTGGTCAGATGGTCTGATGTCAAGAATAAAATGTGATTGGAGTGTATCTGACAGCAAAAAATGGACACGTGCATTCCCATGAAATTGTATGGATTTAGTTCCCAAAATGGACCAAAAACCTGGAATAAAAATTAGCCCTCACAGGAGGCACTCAGCATTGGTGAACCGTCCTCTGTAAAACTGAGGTACACAACTTCCGTCTAACTGCCTACCCAAGATTCAGGCCTAAACGTGAACAGGGAAAACAAAGCTTATAAATGACTGCCCACCAACGTCACTAGTATAGAACTGCCATACATGCCAGAAGCTAATACCCTGCAGCAGTTGGTTAGTTGGGAGTGGCAACCATGCAATTACTGTTTCTAGAAAGAGGGAACCTCCCCATTGACTGTTTCTGTGGCTTGTTTAGGTGGGTGTTTGCGAGGGTTTTTTCTAACCTTCGTCGGGACCTGACCTAGACGCATCTCTCCTATGTCGGATTATTCGGAAATCCATTTTTTTGTTTATCTAGAGAATTATAGGTCGGTTTTATATTTTATCGGACTATGAGAGCTTGGGATTAGCCCTCAGGGAATCCGGGACTTCGAATCAAGCGAAGATTCGAGTATATGACCTCTCTCCACTGACCTCGGTCAGTGTTAATTACGCTGAGCGACTGCTCGGCAACCCTTGATTAACCGTCCGTATGATGCTCTTATAACATGCAACACTACTACTACAGGCAGCACATGCATATGAAGATATATTTTAAGTTAAACTCTTGGCCTCACCCAGGTTTAGGATGTGTTTATATGATTTTGGATTGATTCCAAGCTATATGGATTAATTCCAAGTATATTGGATTGACTCAAAGTATTATGGATTGATTCCAAGTATTTTAGACCCATAAGGGTATTTTTGTAATTATGCCAAGTTGGAGGGTATAGGGAGATTAAGGTTATTTAAGTGTATGAAATGAGTTTTAATAACTTAGGAAGGTTTCAAAACCTTAGGAGGTATTTTAAAGTTGTTTCAAGTGTGTTTGAATTGTAAGGGTATTTTGGTAATTTTACCCAAATTGGATTTTTAGACTTAAAGTCTATTTTTATATTTTCTGAGATTTTTATTTATTTTTATCATATTGAGGGTATTTTGGTAATTTTACCCATCTTATTAGGGTTTGGAGGGTATTTTGGACATATGAGAGATTTTGATGTTTTTAAGAATTTTCTGTGATTTTTACAGATTTTTAACATGTATGAGGGTATTTTTGTAATTTGTATTAAGCTCTAGGGGCATTTTAGTCATTTCAGAATTTTATATATTTTCAGATTTGGTTCTCTGTTTTTTACTGGTTTTTACTGAATTTTACTGATTTTTTTATCAATTTTACTGACTTTTATTAATTAATTAGGTATATGAAGGGTATTTAAGTTATATTTTGGATTTATGTAATTTCCAGATTTTGTTTTCTGATTTTTACTGAGTATTATTGATTTTTATAGAATTTTTCTGATTTTTATATTTATTTTATTAATTTTAGATAATTTTCGCAGATTTTATTAATTAATTAAGTATGTAGAGTATTTAAGTCATTTTTAACTTAAGTATATTATTTTATGTCTCAATGTTTCATTATTAAGTTTTAATTATGAGTCTAAGATTAGTTATGTATGGGATGAGGCCAATGATATTTTGGAATATTTAATTATATGTTTTATGTATTTTAATTAGTTATAAAACTAATTATTTTGCATATGAAAATATAGTAACATAGTGTTACTTAAATATTAGATCCATGAACACACATGCACGCACATATGCTCAAAGAACAATATGGGCATTTCATTCATTATTTCGGCATAATCCCGTCTTGTAAAACGGTGATTTTACAACATAAATTTGGCAGAGCTTCCCCTTAGGAATAAACCTTAGGAAGAGAGCCATCCAAGAAAATATCGCCTCCAAATCGCAGCAAACCCGGGCAAGAGCACCGGATTTGGTCTTCAAACTGGCAGAGTTTCCCCTCGGAAATTTTGGACCAAATGGGCATGGGGCTTCTCCTTACCCCTTAGGGGGTATTTATAGGCTTCAAAACCTTAACCGGTGGGAGTACCCACCGGAATGCTTGAGGTGGGGGGTACCCACCGGTTGCCACTTCCTCCTCCCCCTCTCTTTTTTAATTTTTTAATCACATGGGTAAGAGAGTGGGAGAGAGGGGGGAGAATCCGGTGGGCACCCCCCCCACCGGTTCCCAACCGGTGGGGGGGGTGCCACCGGTTGGCTCCCCTCCACCTGTTTGGGAACCGGTGGGGGGGGGGGGTTCTCCTCCCCATCCCCTCCACTTTTTACTTTCTTGGGCTCTTTAATGCCCTGGTTTCATATTTGGGGGGGGGGGGGGGGGGGGGGGAGGTTTGGCCAATGTGAAAAGGGTTTAAACTCCTTAAATCCAGACTTGGCTACATGTGAAAGGGATTTTTTCAGGATGGGTATTAAATGGGGTTCACATGGGATTCTCAACCCATGTGTGAATGGGGTTAGGATTCCCCATTAACTCCCTCCATCCTAATTAATCCCCCCCCCCCCTTTCTTTGAATTTAATAATGGGAGAGAAGGGAGAGCTGCTCCTCTCCCCCCACCGGTTTCCCTTTTGGAACCGGTGGGGGGGCTTCCCCCTTCTCCCTTTTGCTTTAAAAAAAGGGTTTCAACAAATGTCCCCCACGGGACATGTGCCGGAGGTGAAGACGGCGGTGCATGTCCTGTGCCCCATTCGGCTACAAGAATCATCATTTTGCATGCTTGAGGAATTCTCAAATGCGGCATGCCGGTATTGTCTTGATGAATTCCCGTTTCTCGCCTCATGTATTTACGGCTATTGGGGGAAGTCAACCGCTGTCTCATATATGCCATGCGATATATTGCTTTGGTTTGCTGCGCATATGCCCCATCTGAGCTTATCTGGGTCTTGATGACGTTCAATTTTGGTACTTAGACACCTCAAACTATGCCCAGGAAGTCCTGTTTTCATAACTTTTCGACTTTCCGAATATATTTGAAAGCGTCTACCCCTCTGATTATAGGAATCCTCTTGGCCTTCGCGACTTGGAGGTTCTGCGAGAGTTGATGCCGGTTGAATCTTTCGACGTTTATTTGGATTCTAGGAGATCTCTTGGCCTTCACGATATGGAGACTCCTTAAGAACACACAGGTGAGTCGTTTAATTCTTCCGGCATTTGCTCTATCTTGGGGTATCAGTACCTTATATTGGCATTTCCAGGAGCTCCGCACGAAGCGTTTTGGACTGGCCTAATATCTGGTTCATAGCAATTTGACTTTGTCCTATGACTTTATTAGGACTTGGTCAATTTTGGCTTTTCGAGACTTTTATTGCAGCTCTCTGGCGCTGATTTTATTTCTCTATCTTCTTGTAGCTTGCTGTCTTTGTCTTCATGACCCTCATGAGAGTTCCTCCTATGGCAGGGCATGGGGAGGACGATATCCCATTCCTGCTAATTGTTGAGTAACTCTCCGCCAAAGCGAGCCGAGACTGAAACTATCGAGGCAGGCTGTGCAGCTCGGGTTGTGGAAACTCCTATGCTCCAATATCAGAAGGACATTGTCCTTTCTGGTACCGCAGACGCCCATATCGCCGCTCTGCGTCAGAATGCATATGTTCCTGAGGCTCCACTGGAAGGAGAATTCCCATTTTGTGGCGACCATCGAACATCGCTTCGACTGATATTCCGGAGATGGAGTCGAATTTCTTCAAAAGGATTGAAGTTTTCCATTTGCTGAAGAACTCGAACTATCCCGCATGTTCATCTCAAACTCCGACATTGCTCCAGTGTATCGCAAATATTCTCCTGAAGATAAATGCTAAGTTTGAGTAGTACGGACCATTTATTATATGTTGCATGTATTCTCTCTTTCTTTCTTTTCTTTTCCTTTTTTTTTTTTTTTTTTTTTTTTTAATATAACTAATACTAGCGCCTTTTCAGGTTTTCGTCAGCATTAGCCCTCTCTTATTTTTGCCTGTGCGCCCTTGCGGGTTTTCACACAGCGGGGTTACCCGATTTTGCCTAAGGTGCCCTTTCGGGTTTTCACCTTAGCTGGGTATAAGACATTTTTACCCTTAACCGACCCCTTTGAGAATGAGATCGATTAAATCCGTCGGAGCACCTCATTTTTAAGCTCCTTTTTTCTTCTTTTTCTTTTTTTTTTTTATTTTATTTAAAACTAATACCAGCGCCTTTTCAGGTTTTCACCAGTATTAGCCCCCTCTTATTTTTGCATGTGCGCCCTTGCGGGTTTTCACACAGCGGGGTTACCCGATTTTGCCTAAGGTGCTCTTTCGGGTTTTCACCTTAGCTGGGTATAAGACATTTTTACCCTTAACCGACCCCTTTGAGGACGAGATCGATTAAGTCCGTCGGGGCACCTCGTTTTTAAGCCCCACTTATTATTATTATTATTATTATTTTATATATATATATATATATATATATATATATATATATATATATATATATATATATATATATATATATATATATATATATATATATATATTTTTGGTAGAGAATTACAGTTTCCCTGAGAACCGCTCAGAAATATATGTAGGGAACTAAGTCTTCCCTGAGAACCGATAAGAAGTATATGTAGGGAACTGAGTCTTCCCTGAGAATCGATAAGAATATATATGTAGGGAATTGAGCCTTCCCTGAGAACCGATAAGAATATATATGTAGGGAATTGAGTCTTCCCTGAGAACCGATAAAAATATATATGTAGGGAATTGAGTCTTCCCTGAGAACCGATAAGAATATATATGTAGGGAACTGAGTCTTCCCTGAGAACCGATAAGAATATATATGTAGGGAACTGAGTCTTCCCTGAGAACCGATAAGAATATATATGTAGGGAACTGAGGCTTCCCTGTGAGCCGATAAGAAATATATGTAGGGAATTGAGTCTTCCCTGAGAACCGATAATGAATTATATATGTAGGGAACTGAGTCTTCCCTGAGAACCGATAAGAAGTATATGTAGGGAACTGAGGCTTCCCTGTGAGCCGATAATAAATATATGTAGGGAATTGAGTCTTCCCTGAGAACCGATAATGAATTACATATGTAGGGAACTGAGTCTTCCCTGAGAACCGATAAGAAGTATATGTAGGGAACTGAGGCCTCCCTGTGAGCCGATAAGAAATATATGTAGGGAATTGAGTCTTCCCTGAGAACCGATAAGAAGTATGTGTAGGGAACTGAGGCCTCCCTGTGAGCCGATAAGAAATATATGTAGGGAATTGAGTCTTCCCTGAGAACCGATAAGAATATATATGTAGGGAACTGAGGCCTCCCTGTGAGCCGATAAGAAATATATATGTAGTTTTCGAGAAACGGGGGCTTTAGGTAGCCGTGGATTTGGGATACAACGGCTCCCGAAGACCAAGTATTTTGAGACACAATGCCCCCCATAGGCGAATTTCGGGGTTTAATGCTTCCCGTAGGCGAATATGAATTCCGAGATTCAAAGCCTCTCGTGGGCGGAATATGAACTCCGAGATTCAAAGCCTCCCGTAGGCGAAATATGAACTCCGAGATTCAAAGCCTCCCGTAGGCGAAATATGAACTCCGAGATTCAAAGCCTCCCGTAAGCGAAATATGAATCATAGGATTCAAAGCCTCCTGTAGGCGAATATGAATTTTCAGGATATAAAACCTCCTGTAGGCGAATATGAGTTTCCAGGATATAAAGCCTCATGTAGGCGAATATGAAATATGAATTTCCAGGATATGATGCCTCCTGTAGGCGAATATGAAATATGAATTTCCAGGATATAATGCCTCCTGTAGGCGAATATGAATTTCCAGGATATGAAGCCTCCTGTAGGCGAATATGAAATATGAATTTACAGGATATAAAGCCTCCTGTAGGCGAATATGAATTATGAATTTTCAGGATATAAAGCCTCCTGTAGGCAAATATGAAATATGAATTTCCAGGATATAAAGCCTCCTGTAGGCGAATATGAACTTCCAGGCCACCAAAGCACACGAGTGGGACTAGTGTGTATCAGGGTCAATTTTAAGGTATAACATCTCCTTGGAGCGAATTCGACCGCCTACGGCACGCCGATGGGACTATAGCACATGGGACTATATGGTTATGCCGATGGGACCATGATTTAGGGGAGATATTTTAGAATATGACGCCTCCCCAGGGCGAAGGGAATTTTCAACCTCTTAATAGCATGCCAGTGGGACTGGTGTATGCCCAAGGAAGATCCAGGATACATTGCCTCCTCGGGGCGATAGGAAAATTTTCAACCCTTTTAAGGCATGCCAGTGGGACTGGCGTATGCCCAGGGAAGACTTTAGGATACAATGCCTCCTTGGGGCAAAAGAATTTTTCAACCCCCTTATGGCATGCCAGTGGGATTGGAGTATGTCAAGGGAAAATTCAGGATATAACGCCTCCTCGGGGCAGTAGTGAGAAATTTCAGGATACAACGCCTCCTCGGGACAAAGGAACTTTTCAACCCTTTTATGGCATGTCGGTGGGACTAGTTTATGCCAAGGGGAGGTTCAGGATACAACGCCTCCTCGGGGCGATAAGAAAATTTTCGACCTTTTTATGGCATGCCAGCGGGACTGGCGTATGCCCAGGAAAGACTTTAGGACACAACGTCTTCTCGGGGCAAATATGAAAATTTTCAGGATATAACGCCTCCTTGGGGCAGATTCCGGAGTTTAACGCCCTCCGTAGGCGAATACCGGAGTTTAACGCCTTCCGTGGGCAAATCTCGGAGTTTAACGCCTTCCGTGGGCGAATATATGAGTATCAAGTTTTAAAGTCTGTAGTAAGCGAATATAAATTTTAGGATATATCTGCCTCCCAAGTGGACAAAATTCCGGAGTTTAACGCCTTCTGTGGGCGAATATATGAATATCAGGACTCAAAGCCTGTAGTAAGTGAATATAAATTTTGGGATATATCTGCCTCCCAGGTGGACAAAATTCCGGAGTTTAACGCCTTCCGTGGGCGAATATATGAATATCAGGACTCAAAGCCTGTAGTAAGTGAATATAAATTTTGGGATATATCTGCCTCCCAGGTGGACAAAATTCCGGAGTTTAACGCCTTCCGTGGGCGAATATATGAATTCTGGGATTTAATGCCTTTCGTAGGTAAATTCCGGAGTTTAACGCCTTCCGCGGGCGAATGCCGGAGTTTAACGCCTTCCGTGGGCGAATGCCGGAGTTTAACGCCTTCCGTGGGCGAATTATGAATTCTGGGATTTAATGCCTTTCGTAGGCAAATTCCGGAGTTTAACGCCTTCCGCGGGCGAATGCCGGAGTTTAACGCCTTCCGTGGGCGAATTCCGGAGTTTAACGCCTTCCGTGGGCGAATATGAAATTCGGGATTTAAAGTCTCCCGTGGGCAAGTTTCGGAGTTTAACGCCTTCCGTGGGCGAATGCCGGAGTTTAACGCTTTCCGTGGGCGAATGCCGGAGTTTAACGCCTTCCGTAGGCGAATTATGAATTCTGCGTTGCATGATATTCTTGACGGCAAATATTTTCTTTCGAGGTGAATCACCCACCATTATGTGACATCTTTCGAGAATATGCCTGTGTATTTGCCTTGGGTATAACAGGAACGGGGATCATCCCCTCAGGCTGTATCGAGCAGAAGAGCGAGTTTTCCCACTTCCTTACCGGGTCGGGAGGTCATCGTCATCATCGCCTCGGTCGTAGCCCTTGATGGGACATTATTGTACCGTCAGTGTGGTACCAAGGGTTTATTCGTCATTGGCGACTCTGATATCCTCCATGGGTAGGGATGTGGGAAAACTCGATCTCTACCCTCAGCAGGCCGAGAGAGTTCTCCCCCCGTCGGAGAACAAATATGTGGCTTTATGAGCCTATGTATTCACGCACGAACATTATTGACTTTTCTTGGCGCAAATAACTTTTGCGCGTTGTCCCCCGACGGGTTGCAGGATGATTTTTTTTTTTTTTTTTTTTTTTTTTTTTTTTTTTTTTTTTTTTTTTTTTTTTTTTTTTTTTTTTTTGCTCATGGATCTGCGAATTACACTCAATGTGTAATCGTATGTGGCTGTGGGGGATTCACCAGGTATTTCCCCATATTTATTTTTCCTTCTTGAATCAACTTTTCTACTTCATCTTTGAACATAAAGCAACGTTCAATTGGATGAGTGATGAAGCGGTGGTATGGGCAGTAATTGGGTGCATCTACCCGATGTATTTCTTCTTCCCTTTTTGGCTTGGGCAGAATAATTGCTTTTCTGCTCATACATAACTCGAAGAATTCTCTGGTCTTTTCCATTTGAAAGGAGTATGGTCTCTTGAGCCTTTTTGCCAGGGATTCCGTATCTTTAAAACTTATCCATATTTCTGCACCAGCAACTTGCTTTCCCCGGGAACTTTGCCTAGCTGCAACGGTGGCCTCGAGAGTATTGTCGTGACTTTAACAACCTTTGCATTTGAGCACCATTCCCTCTCGGTACTGGGCTTCTGGTGGTTCATTTAAGTCTATGATAAGTTTGCCCTTATTCTTTAGAGGACGGCTGCATTTTGGTCCTGGTTCCTCAAAGGAGAAGGGCCTATTGATTCTATCCATTGACATGACTTCTGTCCATTGTCTTGCAAGACCTTCCATTACTTGAGTGAGTTCATACTGCTGATGAGAGATTTGTCCCAGACTCATTTGAATCCCCTCAAGTACTGCCATAATGGACCCCTCGAGAGTGGAAATTGCTAGAGTATATGATGGATTTATCTTCTGTTCTAATGAGATTTGTTGATGAGAGAGTTGTATCAGACTCATCTGAATCTTCTCTAGTGTTGTCATGATAGACGCTTCTGGAGTGGAAGTCGCTGGAGCATATGATGGTATTGCCTCCTGCTCCGGCGAAACTTGCTGATGGGAGAGCTGTGACATATTCATCTGAATCTCCTCCAGTGCCGCCACGATAGACCCTTCCAGAGTGGGGGTCGCTGGGGGATATGATGATACCGCTTCCTGCTCTGGAGGGGCATCTATATTCTTATTTGTAGGCTCTTCTTCTGAGGAGTTTTCATCTATGTGGACGACATTTGCTGTAAATGTTTGTCTGGGCATTCGATGTGGTTGAGGCGGGTCTACCAGGTATCTCCCCATCTCCACGGCCCCTTCTCGGATAAGTATTTCAATTTCTCCTTTGCAGATATAACAATCTTCTATTACATGTCCCAACATACGATGGTACATGCAATAGTTGGGTTCATCTATTTTACCAACTTCTGCTGGTCTTTTTGGTTCGGGTAGCATCAAGAGATTGGCCCGCATGCAGACATTAAACAACTCTCTTGTATCCTCCCTTATGAAAGAGTAAGCCATTTTCCTTCTCTCATTAAGGGTGGCATATGATCCCCTTCTATTAGATGTTGAGGCATTTACATTGTTCTTGCCCCCTGTATTTTCTACAGCTGAGGTGAAGTCTATAGCATTGACCTCTTCTGTATCCATATTTTGCTTCTTTGGGACTGTCCCCCCAATGGAGGCAATGGTTGGATGGTCTGCATAGAATATTTCGACCTCCGTCACAATGTTATTTAGTTGATCAAAGTTCTTGACATTTGCGCCAATCAGCTTTTCACTTATTTCAGGCTTTAAGCCCCTTTTGCACAATCGTACCGCATCCTCGTGGGTCGGCGGATTGTCGCATTTCATGCAGAGGTTCCGCCATTTTTTGATATAGTCGGTGGCGGATTCATTCCTGCCTTGCTTTAGTGTCACCAATTCAGTGATGATGACCTTTCGTTCCGACACCTTGAAACGGTCGAGAAACTTTTTCTGCATTTCCTCCCAACTGTTGATAGAGTTAGGCTTCAACTTTGCATACCATTGGAATGCAATGCCCGTGAGAGAGGTAGAGAAGAACCTCAGAAGATAGGCCTCATCAGTAGCCAACTCTCCCAAGTCACTCATATAGTGGGCAATATGTTCCTGGGCCGAGCCTTCCCCGTCATACCTGATGAATTTGGGACACTTATTGTGATCCGGCGGGAGCTTCTTGAACATATGATGTACCGGAAATGGCACTTTGTATAAGTCGAATGTGCCTATTCCGTCATCTTGTTTTGCTATTTTGGCTTCAACAATTTGCTCAATAAGATGCTTCTGCAATGCCGTAGCATCATCTGCAGAAGCATGGGATTGCTGAGCATTATGATTGGGCTCCACAACCTGATCTTCTCGTATCTCATCAGAGTTGAAGTTGACATCTGCAGCTTGCGGTCTTATCACTGTTGGCATAGGCACTGCCCTTGGAGGTGGTGCATTTACTGGGGGGGCTTGAGCTGCCCTTTGTTGCTCCTCAATCTTTTGTATTAGGCCATAGAGCAAGGCCCTGAGTTGTTGATTTTCTTGCCTCATCTCCTCTATAGTCTGAGGCTGTATTTGATCTTGAGGTTGTTCTGGAGCGGCTTCAATATCTGAAGCATTTGCCCCGTCTTCATCAGCTCCTCCAACAGCATTGATACTGCCAATTTGGGGTGGCTCTGCCCCCTGGCTTCCTCGATTCAGCAAGCGCATAGCCTGCTCCATTTGACGGGTTATGGGCCCGACCCGTTGCATCAGATTGATGATATCATTTGGGTCTTCCGGCTGGGAAGGCTGCCGGTTGGTGATATTGGACCGTATAATATTCTCTGTCATTCTGGCAGTTTTCTTCTTTTTGTGAGTCGATCGGACCAATGCGCCCAACCGCTCGAGGACAGATGTCTGTTGCCAGACTTGTTCCTGTGCCTTATAGGCACTTTTTATCTTTTGACCTTGTAGAGAACGAGGCCAGATAGTTGAGCTGGTTATCTGCCCCTTAAGCTTTACGAGCTGTCGAGGCTGTTGTTCTGCTAGGGTATCCCTAGCCTGGCGAATTTTACGGGTTTCCTTTTTGGTTACCCACATTTCCTTTATGCGGAGACTCCTATCCTCCGATGGATTGCCCCCAGCCCGAGGCATAAATTTGCCCCCATTTTGAGGCATGGAGTTGCCCCCATTCTGAGGCATGGAGTTGCCCCCCGCTCGGAGGGTGGCATTGCCCCCTACTCGAGACATGACAGGCTCTGGTATAATTATTGGCTCCCGACAAGCAGTGTCCTTTGGAGTCCTTTTCTTCTTTTCGAACGTTGCCCCATCTTGGCAAACCTTCAATAGAATCCCGAACCGATTCTGGACAGGAACTGTCGGGATATGATGGATCTTAGGAATGATGGGTTGCCCGCCATCCAGACGAATATGCAGGTTCCCCACCAATATAGTTTTCCCCGTCCTAGACGGACTTGCGGTTAGAACCTTCCGCTTTTGCCCCCCGTTGGACGAGGAGGCTGGAGAGATTCTGATGGTATTCACGGCAAGCACTCGCCCATATCGACTCCCGTTGTTGCATGTTCTGGAGCGAGAAGCGCACCTCTTCTTCTTCTTTTCCGGAGCAAGCTCCGGTGCCGGAACGACCCCCAGAAAGTATGGAGATCCTATCACCGCGGGGAAGTCCCCAAAGCATGTTGGTGTGGTCAGATATCCACACCGTACGTGGGTCGCCACCACAAGTGGGCCATACGTGACCCTTGCCGCCATCGTCGTCTTTTAAGCAGAAACTTGGTCACCTGCATAAGACATGACAGAGTTAGTAGTACAGCTGTGGTGAGGGCATCACCGGACGGAGAGATGAAGGAAAAGAGAGGTCCCACCGGGCGTGCCATCTCTGTTTGCGAGGGTTTTTTCTAACCTTCGTCGGGACCTGACCTAGACGCATCTCTCCTATGTCGGATTATTCGGAAATCCATTTTTTTGTTTATCTAGAGAATTATAGGTCGGTTTTATATTTTATCGGACTATGAGAGCTTGGGATTAGCCCTCAGGGAATCCGGGACTTCGAATCAAGCGAAGATTCGAGTATATGACCTCTCTCCACTGACCTCGGTCAGTGTTAATTACGCTGAGCGACTGCTCGGCAACCCTTGATTAACCGTCCGTATGATGCCCTTATAACATGCAACACTACTACTACAGGCAGCACATGCATATGAAGATATATTTTAAGTTAAACTCTTGGCCTCACCCAGGTTTAGGATGTGTTTATATGATTTTGGATTGATTCCAAGCTATATGGATTAATTCCAAGTATATTGGATTGACTCAAAGTATTCTGGATTGATTCCAAGTATTTTAGACCCATAAGGGTATTTTTGTAATTATGCCAAGTTGGAGGGTATAGGGAGATTATAGTTATTTAAGTGTATGAAATGAGTTTTAATGACTTAGGAAGGTTTCAAAACCTTAGGAGGTATTTTAAAGTTGTTTCAAGTGTGTTTGAATTGTAAGGGTATTTTGGTAATTTTACCCAAATTGGATTTTTAGACTTAAAGTCTATTTTTATATTTTCTGAGATTTTTATTTATTTTTATCATATTGAGGGTATTTTGGTAATTTTACCCATCTTATTAGGGTTTGGAGGGTATTTTGGACATATGAGAGATTTTGATGTTTTTAAGAATTTTCTGTGATTTTTACAGATTTTTAACATGTATGAGGGTATTTTTGTAATTTGTATTAAGCTCTAGGGGCATTTTAGTCATTTCAGAATTTTATATATTTTCAGATTTGGTTCTCTGTTTTTTACTGATTTTTACTGAATTTTACTGATTTTTTTATCAATTTTACTGACTTTTATTAATTAATTAGGTATATGAAGGGTATTTAAGTTATATTTTGGATTTATGTAATTTCCAGATTTTGTTTTCTGATTTTTACTGAGTATTATTGATTTTTATAGAATTTTTCTGATTTTTATATTTATTTTATTAATTTTAGATAATTTTCGCAGATTTTATTAATTAATTAAGTATGTAGAGTATTTAAGTCATTTTTAACTTAAGTATATTATTTTATGTCTCAATGTTTCATTATTAAGTTTTAATTATGAGTCTAAGATTAGTTATGTATGGGATGAGGCCAATGATATTTTGGAATATTTAATTATATGTTTTATGTATTTTAATTAGTTATAAAACTAATTATTTTGCATATGAAAATATAGTAACATAGTGTTACTTAAATATTAGATCCATGAACACACATGCACGCACATATGCTCAAAGAACAATATGGGCATTTCATTCATTATTTCGGCATAATCCCGTCTTGTAAAACGGTGATTTTACAACATAAATTTGGCAGAGCTTCCCCTTAGGAATAAACCTTAGGAAGAGAGCCCTCCAAGAAAATATCGCCTCCAAATCGCAACAAACCCGGACAAGAACACCGGATTTGGTCTTCAAACTGGCAGAGTTTCCCCTCGGAAATTTTGGGCCAAATGGGCATGGGGCTTCTCTTTACCCCTTGGGGGGTATTTATAGGCTTCAAAGCCTTAACCAGTGGGAGTACCCACCGGAATGCTTGAGGTGGGGGGTACCCACCGGTTTGGCTTGAGGTGGGGGGTACCCACCGGTTGCCACTTCCTCCTCCCCCTCTCTTTTTTAATTTTTTAATCACATGGGTAAGAGAGTGGGAGAGAGGGCATTAAAAAAATGAGAGAGAGAGGGGGGAGAATCCGGTGGGCACCCCCCCCACCGGTTCCCAACCGGTGGGGGGGGGTGCCACCGGTTGGCTCCCCTCCACCTGTTTGGGAACCGGTGGGGGGGGGGGGGGGGGGGGGGGGGGGGGGGTGTTCTCCTCCCCATCCCCTCCACTTTTTGCTTTCTTGGGCTCTTTAATGCCCTGGTTTCAGATTTGGGGGGGGGGGTTTGGCCAATGTGAAAAGGGTTTAAACCCCTTAAATCCAGACTTGGCTACATGTGAAAGGGATTTTTTCAGGATGGGTATTAAATGGGGTTCACATGGGATTCTCAACCCATGTGTGAATGGGGTTAGGATTCCCCATTAACTCCCTCCATCCTAATTAATCCCCCCCCCCCTTTCTTTGAATTTAATAATGGGAGAGAAGGGAGAGATGCTCCTCTCCCCCCACCGGTTTCCCTTTTGGAACCGGTGGGGGGTTCCCCAACCGGTGGGGGGGCTTCCCCCTTCTCCCTTTTGCTTTAAAAAAAGGGTTTCAACAGTGGGCTTTTGGGCCCTCCCTCCCTTCACTGAATCAATGAGGAAACAGCTTCCAAAGATAGAGGAGAGGGTGAGGTTGTGTAGACTTTGTACACTCCCTCCATTGAGAAACGGTTGCCATAGATGGAGGACAGAGTGACATTTAGTGACGCGAGTAATGAAGGGTGGGATTTTTCATAGAGAATTTGTAATAGTGAATAGACTAAGCAAAAGAAGATAAAAGAGATATTCAGAAGGAATGAGAAGAGAGAAATAGTTCAAATAAAAAAAAAAGGGGATATAATAAACTTCCTTTTTGCTTCCTCTTCACCAACATTAATCATGCTCAACTCTTATCATTATCTCCTCTTTCTTCTCATTGGTACAGAATATGACCAGATGTAGTCAAGATAGACCTCTCTCTCATCATCATCAGGATTTCATCAACTCTTATCATTATCTCCTCTTTCTTCTCATTGGTACAGAATATGACCAGATGTAGTCAAGATAGACCTCTCTCATCATCATCAGGATTTCATCCCATTTATTTAGAGACAGTTACATGGATCCTGGCCTGCCACTTTAATCTATCCAATTCCATGTTTGTCGTTGAACTTAGGGAGGTCATGTCCGTCCTTATTATACCAAACCACCTTATTTTAGACCTTCCCATAGTCCTTTTGGCATTCTCCACTTGAATTTCATCGCACCTTCTAGCTGCTGAACTTGCCCAACAGTGCACATGTCCAAATGATGATCTAACCTAATTTGCATAAGCTTAACATCAATGGGAGTTACACCTAAGTTGCTATGTGTATGTTCATTCCAAAACTCCTGCTTTCTAGTCTTTTCTACATCCATTTCAATATCCTCATCTTTGCTGCACGCATTTTGTATGTGCTCTTTCTTCATTGTCCAATACTCAATCTTAAAAGTCTCACAATAGTTCTACAAAACTTTAATTTGAGCTTCAAGGGGTTTGTCAGTCACAAAAAGCTCTAGACACACTTACCCACTTCAACCAATTTACCTTAACCCTATGTGCAACATCCTCTTAGATCTTCCCATTCTCTTAAATAACAAAGTCCAACCACTAAAATCACTATTTTTACCAAAACTTGTCCATCAATCATAATCGAATCCTCTTGGCCTATCTTCAATCCTTATATTACATGTTATATATTCCGGCTCCGTCCTCCTAATCCTAAAACCTTTGAATTAAAAAGCACTCTACCATTGAAATTTAGTATTTAATGTTTTATTTTCTTATAAGTTAAAGCAATCATCATCAAACCCTCATCCTATCTGTTTGGGTAGGCTACATGAATCCTGTCCCACCATCTTAATCTATCCAGTGCCAATAAGTTAAAACAATATCATCTATAAATAATATAAATCAAAGAATTAAGGAATTCTGTCATGTCAGTAGTGTTTGGTCACTTAATCTATAGTGAAGTAAAAAGGCATGGACTAGCATTAAGCCCCTTATGTAACCAAATAGTGACAAGAAACTCACGGGTCTCTTTAGTAATTGTTCTCAAGCTGTTCTCAAGCTAATAAAAGGCTCATATATAAATCCTTAACTAAATAAAGAAATCCTTCAGAGATACTTTCTTTCTTTAAGGTTGACTGAATGAACTCTTTGGTACATGGCCATAGGCTTTCTCCGAATCAATGAAAATCATACACAGATCTTTTTTCCTCGCTCTACACCTCTCCATCAATTGAGTCAATAAAAAATGACTTTTGCAGTGGATTTACTTGACGTAAAGCCACGCTAATCTCTAAAATGCTAGTCAAAAGTCTAAGATGCTTCTCAATCACTCTCCCAATGTTTCATGGTGCGACTCATAGGTCTAATATGAAGATAACTATTTTTTAAAAGAAAAAACAAAGTACTTTTCTTCCAGTTATCTGACATCGTATTTCTTTCAAAATCCTATTAAAAAGCCTAGTTGACTACCTCATACTAATATTACCTATACTTTATTTCTTTCAAAATCTTATTAAAAGGCCTAGTTAACTACCTCATGCTAATATTACCTATACTTTTCCCCACTCCAATGAGAATGACATCTGGTCCTAGTACTTTACCTACTATCGTCTTCCTCACGGCATGCGTTACTTCTGAATCCTAAACTACTGAATGTATTGAAAATTGTTTAGACTAGTTAACCCATTAGTTCCCTTAAAAAATAGGTCCCTGCAGTGCTTGTCATTTAACAACTTCACAAAGTGTACAACATCTTCTTAGTCTGAAAATCATGGACTAAATATCTTTAATCCTTACTGTGAAGTAGATAAGATAGAATCAATCAATCTGAAGAAGCAAGATTTACCGTGAAAAGATGGTTCAACCCATAAATGACAGTGTTTATGTTGAGAACAGGCTTCCAATCTTCTCGCAGAATGTTGAGGCAGACATTTCCCTCCAGATCAATGTTTGGATGATAAACCTGAAGTGGGCAGGAAGAACATATCCACAATGTGAGCACTGCCCCAGATCCCACAGAAAAAAGTGGAATGCCAGCACCAGTTTGAATTAAAAAGGACACACCTTAGTCTTGCATTTGACCTTCGGTGGCTCATGCGGATAAGAAGGTGAGACTTGGAATGTGAAAATAAACATACCACCTCTAAAAGAAACAAGTGATTACAGCTATAATCAGTGGAGACAAAAATATAATGTAGCGGAGATGTGAAAAAAAAATTATGATTACAAAAAATGCATTAATTATGATAATCAATTTAATTAAGCCTTTTTCATTAATTCAGTATCCAAGAGGATCACAGCAGCATACACAACGAGGAGAGATAGGTAAACATTGAATGCAAATAGGAAAAAAACACAGGTCTGCAAAGACCCTTAAAATGAAGAACTTTTGGAACATCAACTCAGGCAACCCTGGGAGGCAAAACACTTTCATAGTTCATCACCTTGAGCCAAGGATCAGTGGGATGCATACCCAGGTGTAATTATGGGAGGCAGACATGAAAGAAATATTGACTAATGCAAATCCACATCCTATTCCTAGCTCTGGAACTCAATAATGGACAGTTGTGGCTCAATAAAAATGTATTACTTACAAATAGTATCCTTCATCTGGACGAATACTAACTTCAAAGTTCATAAGATCATCCTTGCCATTTGGAAAAGATATGGCAGTAGTCATGGGTAAGTTCAGCTCACTGATGTCTGCATGATATTGAAACAAAGTAAAAGACAAAAATAAACCCTTAATATTAGCAACAATGGATAAGAATTACAGGTTCACATTGAGTTATTATCAGAATACGGCCTTGATCTGTCAGCCCCATAGATTTAGCATCCTAAACCCACAGAGCCAATGATCCTCTCAGATAACACAGTTTCCTACATTCAGGAGATGTTTGGCCACATTTGATGAAAACATTAAAAAATTGAAGAAAATAGTTTCATATGGTTGTTCAATAATAGAATTCATGCTATCTGATGTAGATAGATAATATTCAAAAAATATATACATATAAAAGATCAACCAACAGTGCAAATAGTATGCCCAAATGTCAGAAAACCTTTATGAAGACGAAGTTCCCCAGCAGACTGCTTCTTGCCCATGGGCCTTCCATTGGCATTTCCAGCATCGTCCTTCTTCTGACCCTTTATTTTAAAAAGTTTAATCATTTTCCCCTGGACAAAAAGGATTTCTCATTATCCAACAGTCGGCAGAAGGAATGAGCAGATAATATATATTAGTTTGAAATTCCTTTTCACAATTAGAAGCGTTAACAGGTACATGTGTATAAATATATGGATCTAAACATCTGGCATCATCTATTCTGGGAAGTGTTAAACCTCTAGCACAGCCAGATTTTAATAAAAGATATCATCCTATTCCTATAAGCTGAATAACACAAAAAAATAACTGCACCTCTCCCAGCAACTTTAAAAAAACTTGTTAATGAAGCCTGAACCTGTTTTGTGAATGGTCACGCTAGCATTATCACGTTCTAACTTATAAGCCAGATCAGACGCCCCAAGCCCCAAAAACCCCCATGAGTGAGACAAATCTCTAATAGAAAATTTGTCAAAATTTGCATCAAATCCATTTGAATCGAGTTCCATCTTGTAGATTTTATGTGAAACCAAGGATATACCATATGGAAGCTAGATCATGTAAAAGCAATGACTGAGAATCCAAGTAAAGAGAAAAAAACTTCCTTCTTCCAAAAAAAAGTTGCCAAACAAAAGCAAATACCTACAAATCTAAAAAAGAAAATCCCATCTAAAATATGAAAACATATAAAATGATGTGGATCAGGTTATAGGTTCCATTCATGAGTCAAATAATGTGAGACGCTCTCTAATCTAACATTGCAGACATTGAAATGTTTTGGACTCATTTTGGTGGATAAAAGTGTCACTGAGGCGGGAAAAGTTCAGAGAACTATCATATGATTAGGTGTATCTAGTATTCATAAACGCTAAAAGAAGTCCTAGGTCGGACCTTCAAAATAAATTCCCCAGCCATCTGAAATGTTTCATAGAGAAAGGCAACAAAAACATGCTGCCGACCATTTATCCTGATAATAGTTAACTATGAAATAAAAGTACAAATGAGACGAAAAAAAACAATATCCAAGTGGAACCAAGGCAGGCCAACATGGGAATCGGACTAGGATCGGTCCGGTCCCGACTGAGTGGATTGGGCGATCCGATCTGATCCCTGACCGATCCGGACCGATCAGGACCGGTCTGGCCGATCCAATTTAAAAAAGAGAGAGAAAAATTGAAGAAAAATAGGAAAAAAAAAGAAAATGTCTTAAAATTAGAATATATATATATATATATACACCCGAAACTTATCTAGGACCTCGGCTAAGCCCTTGGAATTTTATTAACTTTGAAAAAAGCTTGAATACATGGGGGGACATAAAACCTTACCCTTAAGTTTCACATGATAGTAAAAAAAAAATAAACAAAAAATATTATAGACAACTAGACATACATTTATTTTAACCTTACATTATAGGTGCAATACAAATGTTGCACATAATCGGCCCAAGACATATAAGCTTGGTACCATTGTTGATATTCCTATAGAAACCAGTTATACTTAAATGTGTTACCATAGATGATTATCACCGGTATCCATCCTTATGTCTCTGGCCCATGATAAGATCCTCCTGAAAATTGATAAGAGAAAGCATCTGAGTTTGGAGGATAAATGAGATATCCTCCTAAGTAACTCGATGCATCATAGGATAGTGGATATTGATAATACATGACTGAATATTCATAAGGACCATAACCTTCTAATGGAACTTGAGAGGATGCATCAGACGAATGCTCTTGAACATACTCATTTGATGTTTTTCTTACTCTCCTCATAAACTCTTGTTGTTGCTTCCATTTGCCCTTATCTCTTGTTGATGTGCCCTTGGCCAACCTACTGGAATGGTCATCATCCTGCGTAACATGTGTAAATTGTTGCTCCAATGTGAAAGTAATTAGAAGAGTTTCACCCTGTTGAGTTGATCCACATCCTCGAGATGACTGCTATTGCAAGGATCTACCTTGACTTCCATGTAGATCATCATCGTCATTGTCAGGGGTACTCGTCGCCGAAGTAGAGTCGTCTGAAGTTTGGTAAACGACCTTGTCGCTCGGCTCCGGTGTCTCGTCTGACTCCTCCTCTTGTACATTTTCTAAATCTGCAATATCCATAGGAGTTGTTACTCTCTTATCCTTACCCTTACCTGAACTTTGTAGGGTGGATTTCTTTTGTCATTTTAAAGGAGGTGGAAGTTGGAACTCTTATGGACAAGGGAATGCCATCCAATTCTCTTTCTGCCTATAACTGATCATTTGGGTCAAACTATGAAGGATTCAAAACATTCCTTACATCCACTCGTGCATGAAGTGGGATCTACTCCTCAAATATCTCATCCAAATCGATTGGTTCCTCAACTTGTTGTTTTGCTTGCACCGGTCGGCTAGCAACTTCATCTCTCCATCGTACTTCTTCTCTTTGGTTCTCTTGAATTCTTTAGTTTCAAGTGCATGTGGTAGTGACAAAAAACCAATTACTCCAATCTCGTTGAGCTTAATCGTTTCCTTTGTTTGGTATATATCAAGCTAAATGTAGACCAGTTCCTCTCACAGCCAAAGGAGGAGGTGGTTTGACTTAATACACAGATGGCAATATACGTAAGATCTTCATAACCTGGAGCATTCTCATGATCTATCCACTAGTCAGTTGTAATTACATGATCCAACCAACGATTAACATTGTAAATTATGGAATTGATAATTATTTCGTGAAAATATTAGTTATATGTAAATACCTGATGAAAGCAACATGACTGCCCGTTGAGCACGATAAGTACCAAAATATAGTGACTGAAACCTATCGTCATATATCTTGTTGCATGCTATGATAGCTCGATAATCATCATATAACATACATCGAATCACATTTTGAGTCCCATGGAGTACTGCATCATTAGGCAAACATTGAGTAGCAGAGCTATATTGATATCTTGGGTTGAAGAAATGACTTAAGAAATTGAAAATAAAATTAAACTTATAGAAAATAAAATGTCGAGTAATATGGAATGACTTATTTTGTTACATGTCGTATGCAAGTCATGGCGGAGTGTCTTATCCCATCTTGCATCTATGATATCCCACCACTTTCTGTATGTATCTTTGTTGGCCCTGGCAATGTCTTCTTTCGCACGGTCCATAGCTTCATATAAATATCCCATTGTAGCCTTCTTATCACCATCCACCATGCTCAGAACCCACACAAGAGGTTCAACTACGCTCAAAATCACCTTTATATCCTTTTAATAGTCTCAGCTCTCAATCAAGTCATCAACATGCTTCTCCTTGTCTCTAGCGTCATGCTTTACGTGCCTTGTCATCCAATCCTCATATGCTTTGCTTGAAATCATTTGCTTCAAGGGGTGCTTTTACGGCTGTAAACTCTCCAAGAAAATGTATGTGGAGGCGAAATGAGTCACTCCAGGGCGTAGTAACTCCCTCTGTCCGGTGTATTCGCGCATCAACGTAAGCATGTAGTTGTGGTTGTAGACATAGGATGTGATGAATTGGGCTGACTTCACTGTCTCAACCATTTTTGCATCATTCCCAATATCTTCTAACATCAAATCTAGGGAGTGAGCAGAACAAGGAACCCAATATAGATGTAGTCTCTTGTCCATCAACATTTGGCAAACAGCTTTATATGAAGTTGCATTATATGTTACAACTTGCACTATCCGATCTTCTCCCATCTGCTCCACAATGTAAAGATATTCAGCATTTTTTACCTTTCCACTAGCATCAACGGACTTCTAAAATATAGTCTCAGCTTGACAGTATATAAAGAAGTTGATCATATCTCTTCTCGTTATTCCTATTCGAATAATGTTATAGAGAATGTCCCAATTAACTAAAAAATATAATCTATTAATCTAAATATGTTAAACTAATCCAAAGTACTCACCTGTCCACCCATTTGTCATTATTATGCAACCTCTTTCATCCCAAATTTGTTCGAACGACTTGATACTCTTTGAGATCACTTACCTCTTGAGGAAGGTAAGTGTTATATCTCCTTGTGGGTTGGTTCAGGAATACCCTTACCCACATCTCTAATAGTCTCAATCATGTTTCCCAACAAGGATCATTTGCAGTATTAGCCGGTACACTGTTATAAATAAACCATCTCGAAACAACACGGCGAATCTTCTCCTTACATAACATCAAATTCTTCATGACAGCCATGATCGATGGTTGTCTATCCCTCCGCCTTGTTATGAAAGCATCTATAGGACCCACTTTAAAGTCATTGTTCCTAGTCAAGTCATGAATTTTTTCCTCGTTGGACCCATGTCTGGATCTACTTCCTTGCCCAACGTGTCGGCCGAGGCATCTATACAAATCCTCCTCAACAAAAGATCTTCTACTTTCCTCCATAGCTCGACGCAAATCATCTTTATAAAAAATGATGAATTGAGACCAATGTAACCGAGATAAAGCGTAGATAACTAATTGAAAATTTGAAATCAAAGAAATGTATATGTCTTCCCTCGAGGAAAGTCTTCAAATGCAGTGGACCTCTTTTTGGTAGGGTCTATGTCTCCCTCCCGAGATCTGTCTTTCGGATGGTAAATATGAATACTTTGACCTGATGGACGTGTCATTTCCTCCCTAATTTGGCTTCTCATCATTGATGATGCTCCTCCTTCTATCTCTCTTTGTCGTAGGTAATTTTTGAATTGATTCTTCACCACTAAGGGGGCAACAGTGCAAGCCTTCACTTCTCCTTTAACACCCCCAATATATTGCTTTAGACGAAAGACTCCCCTGAAAATAATCCAACCGCAATAGTTGCATTTGACCTTCTGTGAAGCTATGTCCACGATAGTACAGTGGTTCCATCCTAGGTCACCACGAGAAATGACAGATGTGGCCTTATTTTGGTCCGAAGTCGATATCTTTAAAAAGGAAAAAAAATATTAAGAGAGAATGATAAAGAGAGAAAGATGGTGAGAAATGAGAAAAAAGAGAAAGAGAGTGAGATATCATACCTTGAGAGAGACAATGAGAAAGAAAGATAGAGAAACAAAAAAGATAGAGAGAAAAAAACAAGTAGAGAGAAAAAAAAATTAAAGAGAAATTTGGAGATGAAAAAATTTAAGAGAGATATATATTAGAGAAAATAAGAAAGAAAGATAGAGAGACAAAAAGTAGAGAGAGATATGTTAAAAAGAGATTAAAATCTTAGAGAGAGAGGGAAAATAATAAAAAGAGAGAAATGTCAGAGAGAAAAAATGATGAAAAAAGATTGATGTAGTCCGTCCCTCCATCCCTTAGAGAGCTTTGGAGAGCAAGAGAGCTTTGAGTTTGAGAGAGTATAAGAGCTTAGAGAGAGAGATTATAGAGAGGATGAGATTTTAGAGAAAGAAATGAGAGTTTGTGTGAATGAGGAAGGACAAGGGTGGGAGGGGGATTTATAGGTTGTTGAAGGGGCTTAGAAGTCCCTTCTAGCCGTTGGGAACCCATGACGGCTAGACAACGGCTAGTTCAGAACTAGCCGTTAGGACCTTAGATCGGTCGATCCTGATTGATCCGGTCCGATCCGGCTGATCCCGGTCCCAGCTTGCTGGGTCAGGGCTCGGGATCAGATCAGTCCGGCTGATTTCCAATTGGATTGGCAAATCCGATCCAATCCCATCCTGGCCGATCCTGCACACCTTGCCATATATAAAAGCACGTCCAGAAAACACAAAAAGGCGCCAAACAAAAGCTCCAAAAAGAATTAAAAGAAAAAACAACCCTCAAATGACTGAAAGAAGGGCTACCTAACGAGAATGACTAAAAGGATAATAAAGTGTTTGGATAACCTTTTTTACCTCTTTTTTTCTTTCAAATTTAAAATTTGGGATAAAATGTAGAAGGGAACCTATTTGGCAACCTCCTTCCTAATTTTTAGGAAGTCATCCAATTCTTCATTAACCTTCCTCAGGAAAAAAAAAAAACTCAAGAGTTGTTTGCATTTTGAAGAAGTTCTTTCTCTCTCTCTCTCTCTCTCTCTCTCTCTCTCTCTCTCTCTCTCTCTCCATGTCGATCTCTCCCCTCCATGTTTCCCACTCTCTCCATCACATTCCCTCTCTCTCTTCCCCCTCCACATTTTGCTCTCTCCCCAACTATTTCTTTCAACTCTATAGTAGAAGAACCAAAGTTAAGTAATTTTAAAAATCAAGACAAAACTTTTAATGACATAATTTTTAAGTATAAAATAGTCTCAAAAGAAAAAGTGTTCCCAAACTCTTTTAAGTCAGGCTTATTCAAGTCTGACTCGTACATCTGTAAACCCCAAAAACCGATACAACTCATATAAGTCATACCAAGTAGCACCAAGTTAGTAAACCATGATTTCAAGTATATGAATTATGTAATTTCTGCCAATTTTCATGAGCATTCTGCACCTCTTATCTTTGACAAATTTAATGAAAATAATTTATTTAACAGACCCATGACCTAAGCATGAAAGGCACAAGGACTAATCATGACTTTGAACGTGTTGCATTCCAATTTCAACAAGACAGGTCAGTCTGTGTGACTGTGTCAAATTTACATCAGAGAGATTTATGATGAACAAAGACAGTAACAGACAACGAAGAAGAGCAGATCAGATAATGACGTCCACAGGAAATGGTTTCACAAGATGAGGCATTTTGAAGAATAATGACTAAAATCTACAATTACTGAGTAGCTGGACTTTCCAAAGTTAGCCACTTTGAACATGAACTGAGTTGATTATCTTTAGAGAAAGTTTAATAATCCAGCCAACAGTGTCAACTAACCCGCACCATAATTGTAGAAAGCGGGGAGCAACAGAATTTTAAAATAAAGAAGCTACCTGACTAACGTGTTGACTCTGTCGAATATGATATACTGCTAATGAGTAATCGTGGTCGAAATTTAAAAAGAAATGCGAAGCAAAACATTTAAAGGCTAATCTCCACCCCCCCCTCCCAATCAGGGAACAAGTTTTCCTTGACTTGCGAACCGGGGCGTAACATTCAACCAAGAAGCCAAATGGCTAGTGAAGATTAAACAAACATAATAATGCATATTAATTTTAACCAAGGGACTTGGCTCAACAAAAACTAAACATGCATCATATGTGAAGAACGTAACAGGAGTATAGACTTGTTAACTTCTCATGCCTCAAGCCTACTAATTCAAGGGACCTTGTCATAAATACTAAGCAGAAGACTGAAAGTCAAGACGCAAAATAGACAAATGTTAATATAAAATAAAGAAGGTCCTGCCAGTTATGGACCTTTTGCCTTTCCCCAAAGCCTAGGCATTAAGATAGGAGACCCTTTTTCTTACAAACTGTTTAACTCTTTGTAGAATCCAATGTGGGACTAAAGTCACTTGCAACTCTAACTGGTTGAGGGACTCACACTCCTTCTGGATGCTCACACTATCCACCTGTAACAATACCTCCCCCTTTACAAAGACAACGCCCTCGTCAGCTAGGTGCCGATCAAAGTTACGCCCATTCATGCCGAGCAAGTAAAGGGTGTATTAATATGACACATTAGACCAACAAAGGTTGAGATCATGCACCATTTGTTATGGACTTTTTGCCCTTCCTCAAAACTTAGGCATTGAGAAAGGAGCCTTTTTTTCTTATAAGCCGGTCTAATTCTTTGTAGAATCTAATGTGGGACTAAAGTCACTAGCAACTCTAACTGGTTGAGGGACCCACACTCCCTCTGGGTGAGAAGCACCACCCACCCGTAACACTGCCCAGTTGGACGCAAGGTAAACAAAAAATTGAATCAAGAAAGTTGAAGGAAAACATGAAAAAGAAGAGGAAAAGAGAAACCAGCCCTAAATAAATGAAACTTTCTTAGAAATTGCAGACTGGCCCACCAAAATTAACAGGGACAGAGAGAGGATTCGGCTTCTCGAGTAGAACAAACATTAAAAAGAAGGGGAAGTCGGTCACTACGCCTCGAGATACGCCGATCCGATCGGCGTGGGGAAACTAACAGAACCCCCCGGAACGTTCAATCTGCAAGGACAAGTTACTCCTTCAATCGGGCCACCCAACCAAATTTCCAACAATTCCAAAATTCCAATACCATTAGGAAGGAAGGAACAACTATCGCACCTCCTCCAATCGGATCGACGCAGATGAGATGAAATCGTATATCACATGAAATCGCCTCGTCTTCTCCACCCCGTTGGATCCTCTTTTTTCTTTCTCCTCCGATTCTATCCTGTCCGATCAAAATCCACAGGGGAGGCATGCGTTCTCGATCTCGATTATGAGCAGCAGCGGCGGCGGCAGAAGAAGAAGAAGAAATTGACATGGGGAAGAGGAACGCCAACGAAGCTTACCCGCAGCGGAACCGGAGGAATCACAGTAACCAGAGATCGCCGACGCGGCGCCTGCGCAGGAGCGCAGCAGCAGACAGAGCAAAGGTGGAGGCCTCAATCCCGCTTAGTCCGGGCTTCTTTTGCTCGTCCATCCCAATCAGGGTTGTTACGGGTAATAAAAAGTCGGTTTATTTCGGATTAATAGTATTATTATTTTTTTTGGACAAGATGGCTCCGTGGTTATCGGCCGAAGTTATCAACCGGAAGAACTGGGATCGAATCCGTCAAAGACCAACGAATAAATCGTCTAAGTGGGCGAAATTTCCGCTCAAAAAATAAAAGTTTCACAGGAAAACCCCCGGCCCGCCCACGAAAAATTCTACGGAAAAGCCCCCCGCCCGCACACAACATGGGCGGGGTCGATTCCACGCCCTCCCGCCTTCAGCGCCGAGGGGTGCACCACCACGGTGCCATGTGCGATTATTATCTGACCCACATTGCATATGGGACAATTTCACGTTAAGAACTTTTGTATGTCAAACTTTAATAATGTCATACTTATTTTCATATTATCTTATAAACTCTTACAAGATAACACATCCATCAAATGTATCATTTTAATGGTATATGTGAAATACTTATATATATCAAATAGGAAAAATTATCTAAGAAGTCCTATCAGAGCGAAATTTATTTCTTAAGAAACTTATTTTTCAATGCCCGACAACAAACTGCATTGCGGCATGTCCCTACTTTTTTGTTTGATTTATTTTTTAGTCTATGTGCTTGATTTCCACTCTTTTCTCGTGCAGAAAACCTCATTTTGTCCTCCTTTTGCATTCTCTTGTAAAAAAATTATGTACAATGTCTTAGGCGTACGAGTGAGGTGTAGGTAGCTTTTTTTATTTTCTTATTAGAATTTTAATTTTTTTGGACAAGATACTTAAAAAGTTCGAGTTGTCCCCGAGGTTGTAATACATTTCTTTTTAGAAAAAAATACTTTTTTTGCATTCGCAAACTGAGCCATGCAAAAAAAAAAAAATCTCAAGTAACAATTTACAGTGAGCTGGGACCAATTCATGCTTATTGGCAATATTATCCAATTTTCGATCAAATGTTTCAAAAAAAATAAAACATTCTAACAAAAAACTTAAGAAAAAAAGGAAAATTGACCCAACTATATGGTGCATGATCAGTTTGATTTTTTTTTGTTTTCTTCTTAGAATATTTAAATTTTCTTAGAGCACCCGATCGGGCAGTATAGTGAATAAATTCGACTTGGCCTCGAATTTGCAATATATTAAAAAAACTTTTTTTCATACACAAATAGAGGCATGTATAAAAGTTTTTTTATTTGAAAAACAAATATACAATAAGCTCGAGGCCAACTTGAGCTTGCTTACAATATCACAAGATTTCATCATATACACCAAAAAAGATTAAAAATTATATTAAGAAAACTGAAAAAAAAAAAATCAGCCTACTGTCCGACTATGGCGCATGCCGAATTGATATTATCAATAATATATAATACATAATTAATTATCAGTAGGGGTGTCAATTGAGCGGGCCAACCCATGGCCCAACCCAACTCAGTCCATCTTAAAGGAATTTGGGTTGGCCCAAGTTATATAAATTAGGTTGGGTTAAATTTGAGTTGACGTCAGTTAAATTTAGGCTGGGTTGGGCTGAAATGGGCTGGCCCAATTTAATCTATTCATTTTTACAATAATTCATGTAAAAGTAAAACACTTCTAACAAATCATTTATAAACAAGGACAACCCAACCCAACACACTCACTATTGAATTGGAGCTGAACTTGGACTAAATTTGGGGTAAATTTGGGCTGGGCTATCGTGAATTTGGGTTAGACCCAAATCATCACATAACCCAATCCAGCCCACCCAATTTACATTCATAATTATCAGTCGCATTTAATTTAACTTTTTTCCTCAAGGAGAAGAAAAAGAAATATGTTATTTATCGAGGGAGAGAAACAAAGAGAAGCAAATTAGTTATGAGGAAGAGAAACAAAAGTGCACTAATTATCATGATAATAATCAAACAATTGAGTTGTTGTGAAGGAGGCTTATGAAGAATTCATTTCTCTTCTTTGAAAATTAAGAGAAGAATTTAAACAAAGTGTAAACAATGATTTCTTTTTAAAGAAAAAATTGAGAGAGAAAGAATTAAAAGAAAGTGTAGCCAAACATTTTATTAGACCTAGTTAGATTCGATGACTGAAAAAAATATTACAACTACTATGTTATTAATAACTTATAATATATTAGATGTTATTGATAACATTAATCTGGCTATGTACCCTGGTCGATCTGGGGTTGACTTTTCTTTTTCTTATTTTTTCTCAAAAAAATTTAACGACGACTAACATGCTCATGGAGAGGCGAGGGGAGGTCAGGGCCATGGCAGGAGAGCGATGACACCGTGGCCATCTGGTGGGTGGTATCAGCGTGGGTGAGGAATGCAACTAGGCAGAGGAGAAGGACTAGATTCAATCAATGGGAGCAATTGTTGATGCATGTGATTGAATGCCACATTACCATCTTCTTGTTGGCGATCCAGTGCAGTGTCGACGGTGATGGTGGAGGGGGAGGGGCGTACTTTGAGCTCCATGTATCAAGGTTACGTTGCACTTAAACTAGTGAGGGTAAGGGAGGAGATGAGTCATGTGTTTCGTTGCTCAATAAATTATAGGGGGGTTGGCATCATTTCATTGGGGGGCGAACATTTCAAAAAATAGAAAAAATAAGAAAAAAAATTATAAATAAAAGAAAATTAAAAAAGTGGGCTTCTAGACCCACCAAGACGTACGATCAAATTAATGTTGTCAGAAGCATCTAATATATAATTAGTTATTGATCACATGATAGTCGTAAGTATTTTTTCAGTTCTCAAATCTAAATGGGCCTAATAGGGTGTTAGAATATACTTTTTTTAATTATTTCTCTCTCAATTTTTATTTTAAAAATAAAATACTATTTATACTTTATTAATATTTTAAAAATAAAATACTATTTATATTTTATTAATTTTTCTAAATTTAAATAAGAGATATTAATTCTTTATAAATCTCCTTCAAAATAACTAGCTTATTTGGTCACTGTCTTAATAATTAATGCATTTCTATTCTCTCCCTCATAACTAACCTACTTTTCCCTTTTTCTCTCCCTCTATGACTCGCATCCTTCTGTTTCCCTCTCTTGAGAAAAAAAGTTGCATTACATGTGATCGACAATTGATTTTGCATTACATGTTATTGATAACATTAATATGATCATGCGCCATAGCAGGGCTGGGGTTAATTTTTCTTTTTCTTTTTTAGTTTTTATCTCATAAGTTTTAATTTTTTTTAGAGCATCAGATAACAAATCAAATGATATTATCAACAAGTTCAACTTGGCTCCGTGCTTGTTGTATATTTTGTTTTTCTAAAAAAAGATCTTTTTGTGCATGCCTCGATTTGCATGTGTAATTTTCTTATAAAAAAGAAATATACTGCAAGCTTTGGGCCAATTCAAATTTATTAATTGGATTTTTGATCAAGTGCTCCAAGAGAATTCAAAAATTCTAAAAGGAAAAAAATAAAAAATCGAATCGGTCATGAGCCATATGATTGGGATGGTTTTCCTTTTTTTAGTTGCTTGTCAATTTTTTTAAAATTTTTTTGCGACATCTGATTGAAAATTAGATGATATTGCTTGGTCCCAAGCTCATTGTATTTTTTGTTTTTTGAAAATAAAAGATTTTTTTGTGAATGCCTCGATTTATGATAAAGTGTTAAATTGATCATTTAAGGGCAATCATATGCATCATATTCATGTTTTTATCTGCAAAATAGCATGAAATGATAGATAATTGTGTACCAAGTCCAACGGTACCAATTTCGTCAAACTCTGACTTAAAAACATCGTCATTTCATGTGATTAAAGGAGTATAGCGCATTTGCGATTTTTCGACAAAACCGAGACGAAATAAATAAATATAATGATATTTTTATGATAATGTGCTAATTTATATTTATTTTATATGAACAGGACATGCCGATGATGCAGTGCAGCTGGTGGAGTTTCTGAAAATTTGGGGAAGGTCTAATGTTCGAATTTCAACTAAAGCATGAGTAAAAATACAATTGGATGTCCTAATATTGCTCTGATTCCTTCTTTCTCTGGAGTTTCCCAAAACTCTCTATTTCCTTCCTTCTTTCTAATTTTCCAACCACATCCCTTCCTTTCTTTATTTTAAAAAAACCTCTCTCTCTCTTTTTAAAAATCCGAATCCTCTTCCTTCTCCAGTTTCCACTTCCTCTCCAAATCCGAATCCTGTCCCTTCTCCAAGCCTCCCACGTTCCTTCTCCTCTTCCAATTTCTCCTACATATTCCCCCTCTCTCTCCCAGATTCACCCTCTTCTCTTCGAACCGAACCTCCCGCAGCTTTTCTCTCTCTTTCTCCTCCGAATTCCAGCTCTCAAGTTCTCTCTCTCTCGGATTCTTCTCCTCTTTCTCTCAGCCGACTCCTCCTCTCTCCAGCATCCCTCTCTCCGGCTCTCCCTCTTCTCTGATTTCTATTTCTCTCCGGTTCTCTCCTCCTCTCCAGCATCCTTCTCTCCCTCTCCCGCAGCCTCTCTATCTCTCCCTTATTCCTTCTCTCTCTCGCCGTCCACGCACCTGCTCCCTCTCTCTTCTCTTCCTCCCTCTCTCTCTGTTCTCGCCTCCTCCGTCTCTCTCTATTTCTTCTCTCCAACGCCGGTCTCCATGCGCTCCCAGCACACCAGCCTCCTCCATGCATGCATGCGGTGAAGTCCACGCCTGCATCTCGGCTATGTTCTCCACGTAGCCGACAACACCCGGCGCCGTCTGCCCTGCACAAGTTCTTCTACGCACCAGCTGCAAGCGTATCCAGCCTCCATCTATCACCTCCACGCACCACACAGCTGCACTCCAACGCCTGCAAGTACCTGAGTACCCGGCACCGTCCGAGCTCCTGCGAGCCTGAAGCCCGTGCATACGCTGCCAGCGCATGCAACAACCACGCGCCAGCAACGTCTGTTGAAGACCAACAGAACCTCTACCCGGCGGTGAAGCATTTGCCAGCAACTTCCTTCTCTCCACGCGCCAGCCTCTAGCATCCTCCAGCCGCCAACCTGCAGCAGCTCCTCCACGCTGCATGCATGCAGCAACCGCCCAAGCACCAACAGCTGCTCCAGCGCCTCTGTGCCTCCTCCAAGTTCCTCCACGTCAACAGCAACAATCCATCCATGCAGCAATGACAACTCTTCCAGCATGCAGCAGCAGCTCCCTCCTAACCTCCACGTACTGTCCCAATAACAACAGCTTCTCCACGTAGCCTGTTCATGCAAGCACCTGCAAGCAAGCAGCCGGCAACCCACATATTGCTGTTGTGTTGTTCTTTCTATCCCCCCACTAGCATAGTATTGGTTATTTAATTAGGAGTAGTTGTTAGTTATTTGATGTTTAGGTATTGTTTAATTAGTTATTGGTTATTTAATTAGGATTAATTCTTGATTAGTTGTTGTTTAATTAGTTATTAGTTGTTTAATTAGGTTATTTGACTCATGATGATTAATAGTTTACACAATTAAACAATAGTTTGTTTTTGTTGTTATAATTTTTAGTTGTGCTTATTATTATTTGTATATATGTGTTTGTGTTTAATTTCTGAAAAAGAAAAGAAAAAAAAGATTTGTTTAATTTAGATAATTATAATTTTAGGTAACATTAGTTAATTTAATTCGAGTTTAATTAAGTAATTAGTTTACTTAAATTTTCACTTATTTTTAAATTAACTAAAGTCCAAAGTTTTCAAAATTAAAATTCTATCTCCCTGTGGATCGACTCGGACTCACCACTATTAATTTCCAAAATCTAATTTGAGTGAGCCGGATAAATTTAGATTGAACGATTTCATAAGTGTTCAACGACGCACAATTTGGAACGATCAATTTACGTATTTAAAAAAGTTTTTTTTCCAGAAAGGAAATATACCACAAGGTTGGGACCAACTTGAGCTTATTAACTATATCCTTTGATTTTTGATCAGATGCTAAAAAAAATTAAAAATTTTAGCAAGAAAACAACAAAAAAGAAGCTACTTGCACCTCACCCATATGCCCAAGACATTACACTTAATTATTTTCATTGAAGAATGCAGAAGGGAAGGCAAAATGGGGTTTTATGCATGAGGAGATAGTAGAAGTCAAGTACAGGACTGGAAAATAAGTCAAACAAAAGAATAAGGACCTACCACAATGCAGTTTGTTGTCGGAGATTGGAAAATAAGTTCCCGCTCTCACAGGGCCCTAGTTAATTTTCCTTATCAAATATGCCATCGAAGTGGCAATTTACATATTAAGACGATGTGTGAAACAATATGTAAATAAACATGATATGCTTGACATGTATATATATATATATATATATATATATATATATATATATATATATAAGAAAATGAGACTACCTCAACACCAAATTGACTATGGTGTTAAATATCCTCCATCTCTATATTAGAAAAATATCAAAAAATTTCGCTTATCTTACATGATTCATGTGTAACATTGTCTTATCACTTTAGGGTATAGGACAAGCGACTAAAACATGACACAAAGCATCATAACATTATCTTCTTTATCCAGTGGTAAGGCAAAATCACAAAGTTTTCATGATGGAACTAGACACGCTTACCTTCTGGCCCTAGAAAAGATGTATATAGCCCCATCAAAGCTCTATCCTTAGATAAGTGTTATTATTGGGACTTAAATTTCACTATCCAATTGTAAAACTTGATTATGGTTCTCCAATTAGATGAGTTAAAAAATAAAAAATACTCAAATTAGCTCTTAAGTAGTTCCCATCTTTTGGGCTTTTAGGTTCCATCATAAATTAAAGAGTTCAAATCTCCTCAACTTATATGTATATAGAGGAGTGCTATGGCATGATTTGCTATGGTGCTACCATGAAAGTAAACTTATAAACTATACTATTAAACTTTGGAAGAGAGCAGTAGAGAAGATCTCAGGTGTATAAATAATATTTCGAAAAATCAATTTAGATTCATGTCCAGTAAATGTACCACAAAAAATTATTTTCCTATTAAGACAATTGATCGAAAAATATACAAAGATTAAGAAAGATTAATATATAATTTTCATTTATTTAAATAAAGCCTGTGATCATGTAATTATGAAGCTAATTGACAAACTATAGATTTGAAGGATATTTTTATGTGATAAGATATATGTATAAGAAGGCCTCATACTAACGTGAAGACTATTATTGGAAAGACGTCTGAATTTCTTGTTACTATTAAATTACAGTAAAAGTCAGCGTTAAGTCTATTAGTATTAGATGGTCTCAAAGCCAATCCGATACTGTGTACATATTCAGATTATTAATAAATGGCAATAATTCATTGTGTGTAATTAATTCGATCTGTGTTTATCGTATCACGATGAAGTCCATGAACATGTGCAATAATCTTCGGATTATGATGAGATCATAATTACGGGACTGAAGACTTATAAACACATATTCTTAATTGTTCCTAGTCATAGGATGTTTGAGATAGGACATCAAACATCCGGATAGACTAGTATAGGTTACTTCAGCTCATATGATGAGGGTGAATGATCCCATAAGTCACTTGTGTGGAGACAGATTCAAGTGAATCGACCAAATAGGGTTTAACAGTAAACCATGCCCTAGGTCGATTCGGGAACATTGTACGGATGAAGGATTATATCTGCGCGCTAACCGATGACAGAAAGGTTCCAATAGAGGATTGCGATAACCCCAGTGCCATCCAGGATCACGCGATGTTGCTTGGCATCCAACGTGATCGGCAGTCCGTCCGAATTTATTGTGGGACATTAAATTCGGCTGATTAATTGAATATAAGGATATTAATTAATTCAGTGGGTCAGTAAAGGGTTACTGGACTTAATGGGCTATTAACTGGACTGGTATTTAGGCCTAGAGGGTCACACGCAAATGGTTTTCAAGTCGATGAATACTCCGATAGGATTTCGGATAAGTCTGGGTTTTTATGAAAAACCGCAAACTGACTTCTTATAAAAGAACGGATTCTACGTCCGGGGCCAGCAACCCTGACCTAGCCGTCATTCGTTCTTCCCCACTTTCTCTCCCCTCTGGGCGTGCGGTTCCCAAGTGCTCCACCTCCCGTTCGACGGGGATTCTGAATCCGCATGTCGCGGCGGATTACGCGCAGTCAGACGGGATCTTCGAGCGCCGCAGCGAGCGAGGAAGCGTGGACGATCCATCGCGAGGAGAACCGCGTGGATACCGCTAGAGGTCGGGCATCTGCGCGACTTGCGGCATAGCTCCGACGGAACCGGAAAACGGACGCGGATTCGAATCCGCGCAAGGTAAATTGATCTACATCGGTTTTAGTTTTAACGACCGAAACGGGACAGATCCGATCCCGAACTTCTTTATTCCGCTGCGTTTTAGGATCGGATCCTGACACAGCGATCCCAACAAAGTCTTTATTTCTTTATGTTATTTATAGATTAGGTTACTAAACACTTGTATAATGAAATCCCTTGATTTAGTTTATGATCTGCTCAGTTTGTTCTTTTGACATCTATGTTCAGTGATTTTGATCTTAACCTATTTGATTAAGAATCTATGTTCATTCTGATTAACTATTATGATAAGATAAACTCTGATTTGATAAGCTACCATGTCATGATAAATTTGATATATGTTCAATTTGGTACGTGATATGTTCTAATCATGGTTAGTAGATTTATTCATTTAAATAAGAATCCGATCATGCCATATATACTATATGTTAGTCGATCTATTCATGCTATTAGAAAATACATTTGATTTGATATGTTTATATCTGGCCATGTTTTGTATCATATTCTTATTTGAGCTATATGTAAAATTGTGTAAGATCATGTTTAGTATAATTGTATAATGTGATTTGTAAAATTTACTATATATTAAGTCATGTGGATTGTTTGAAGCCTACTGAGTAGTTGTACTCATAAACCCTATTAACATATTTAGAGTATGAGAAAGAAAATTTGGAATTGAGGAGACTCTTGATTGAGGCATTTGACATCTTCATGATGTTATTTAGATTTAAATTTATGACTTTCTTAGATTTGATGTAGTTGAGATAATGAGAAATTGATGTATTTTTCTTAATTTAGTACGATTGAGAATTTATGTACAAATTGATGGATATTGAAATTTGTGAGCTTTGATATTTGCTATATTTGGATATTTTAGATTAGTTGATGGTTATGACATTTATTTAAATCGCTTTGTGATTGTTTAGCTCTCATATCTGTTTGTTATAGTGGAATTTGTTCTGAGATTACACAGTTGGACTCTGAGTTAAAAAATAAATAAAAATGAATCAGATCTCAGACGTAACAACACATATGACTACTATCACATTAGACAATTAATGTGGATTCATCCATACATATCACCTTAAGATGACACTTTCTGTACAATTACATTTTCTTAAAATTCAAAATAACACTGCAGTTATCACACTATTTTCTAAAACAAATGAGAAGAAAATATTCTACAAAATAATTGTATAGCAGCCTAGTTATTAAAACTATGATATGCTACTAATTCATAATAGAAAACTAGAAATACACATAATCTACTGTAACTTTACACTGTAATATGTGTAGAATAATTGTTGTCAGATCAGAAGTTAAATCCATACATATGTAGGTTTTACAGACCTAAAATTAGCAAAAACATATTTAAAACAATATATGTAAGTAAAATAACATGAAGCATTTATCATGCACTTGCTTTAGATCAAAAGAAATCCTTAGGAATCTAACTTCCTGCCACTAGCCGAGCCTAAGAATTCCTGAGCTTCATTAGAAATTCTCAGCTAAAACTATAGAAAGAATAAGAAAATACCCCACTAATTGAGCTTATAACTCAGTAAAACCCTTGTCAAATCTATAACCAAGTCACTTGTCCTAAGTATCCATACCAAGTATCTCCTATACACTACCTATCAAGTAAGAAATCCCACTAAAAATCTAAGAATATTCTTAAATATATCCATGTCAAAATGCACTAACACTCAACATATGCAACCCGCTAATTAATAGCCTTTTTATAAGAATAATTGATACCATAGATTCAGTCAGGTAATTGATTACATCAACCAAGTCATCACTTGCTTAAGTTCAGTCTATCTATTACGTGCATCATTCAGTTACTCGATTATAGGTTGTTTAGCCATCAGTTTCATTCATATCACTAATCGATTATCCTACCAATTACCAGTTCATGTTATCAATTTCATACGTATTGCAAATCAATTACTTAAGTTACTCTGCCAATCGATTGCATCTTCTTCAATTAATCAATTATACATAATTCTTACTAATCGATCGCCTATGCATTTGTTAATCGATTACACTTAAGTCTGTTAATCAATTATAAATTGTTCAGCTAATCGATTATTTGTTATTTCGGCTAATCGATTACAAGCTCAAGTTATCGATTACAAGTTACACATCTAACTGATTCACACTCTTCGCCTTTTAATCAATCACCAATTATCCTTCTTAATCGATTACGGATTGTACTTGTTAATCGATCACTTATGTTACTCTGTTAATCAATTATGAGTTTGTTTAGCTAATTGATTATATCTTCTCAGTTGGATCCATTACATACTTATTCTTCCGAAAAATGATTGCAAATTCTTCTTCTAATCGATTAGGAGTCATTCGATTAATCGATTTCATGAGTTTTTTTTACTTCAATTTAATAGTTATATCTTACTTTGATTACTTAACCTAGCTAGACCAATTATCTATTGTTGTTCTTCCAATAGATTACTTTCTTCTGTTACTCGATTTCAACTATTTTACTTAGTCGATTTTTTTCGCCTTATTTTGACTCCGACTGTTGGGCGTATCTTAATCGATTATCTGTTTAATGAATTGGCGTCTTAACTTTAACTTCGATTATAAAGTCTTTGAAAATCAATTTCCTTCTTAGCTTAACTTCGATTGCTGATTTCTTTTTATTCTTCTAATCGACTATTTGGGACTTCAAAATTTCTAAGTTCTCTCAAGTTTCTTACTTACCACCATTATAATTTTAGGGATTTTTTTATCTTGCTTATACTAAATAAACCTGATCTAATCTAGTTTAATTAAACTAATCTAGTCATTTAGAACTTATGGTGTTACAAATCCTCTCACCCTTAAATAAATTTCATCCTCAAAATTTAAAAATCTACTTATCAAATAACTGTGGATGCTTCTTCTTCATCTTTTTTGGCTTCCAAGTGACTCCCTCTGTTGAGCTGCTTCTCCACAAGACTTTTACCATGGGGATCACTTTTGTCCTCAACACCTGGTCCTTCTTGTCTAAAGTTTGAATTGGCTTCTCTTCATAAGTTAAATCTGGTTAAAGCTTTAATGGCTCATGGTCTATGATAGGGGAGGGGCTTGGTACATACTTCATCAACATAGACACATAGAAAACTCCATGAATCCCTGATAGTACTGATGGAAGTGCCAACTGATAAGCCATTTCACCAATCTTCTGAAGAACCTCAAAAGGATCCACATATCTGGGACTGAGCATCCATTTCTTGCAAGACCTCATTACTCCTATAGTAGGAGAAACTTTCAGAAATACATGGTCCTCACATTTCAACTGTCTTCTTCTCTGATCTACATAACTCTTTTGTCTACTTTAGGCTGTGAGCAGTCTCTTCCTGATTAGTCCAACTTTCTCAGTACAGTCCTACACCAATTGTGGTCTAATTAATCTTCTTTCTCCTACTTCTTCCTAGCAAACTGGAGATATACAAAGTCTGCCATAGAGTGATGCATATGGTGTCATGCCAATAATAGAATGGTAACTGTTGTTATATGCAAATTCAATGAGTGGTAGATGATTATTCTAATTGTCTTGCCAATCCAAATTACAAGCTATGAACATATCTTCTAATATTTGGATGGTCCTCTTTGACTGTCCATCAGTCTGGGAGTAAAAAGTTAAACTGAACTTAAGTTGAGTTCCCAATGCATACTGCAGACTCTTCCAAAACTTGACAGTAAATCTAGAGTCTCCATTTGAAATGATGGACGTTGATACTCCATATAGTCTCACAATTTTCTTAACATAGAGTTGAGCTAAATCCTTTAAGGACCAAGTCTTTGACATGGCCAAAAAGTAAGTTGATTTGGTGAATCTGTCCACAATCACCCAAATGGAGTCATGTCTTCTCTGAGTCTTTGGCAGTCTCATCACAAAATCCATAGTGACATATTTTCATTTCCATTGAGGAATATCTATTAGTTGCATCGGCCCTACTGACCTTTGGTGCCCAATTTTAACTTGTTGACATGTGAGGCACTTACTCACAAAATTCAACTATATCCTTCTTCATACCAACTCACCAATAATGTTGCTTCAAATCTCTGTACATTTTGATACTACTTGGGTGGATAGAATATTAAGACTTGTGTGCCTCTGTCAGTAAGTTCTTCATCTTGAGGAACACATAGTCTTCCTTAAAATTTGATCACTCCCTCTGGGCTCTGAGAAAATCCTAGCTTCTCAATCATTCCTTGCAGTTGTTGATAGGCTGCCACTCGACTAAGCTACTAACAACTACTCTCTAAAAGTGGAACCAGATTGATGAGAAAAGGAGAGAGTTCAACACGTCTCTTCTCCTAGCCTTGCAAAGTATTTATATACAATAACTATTACAAGTCCCAAGGTTTGAGGGATTGAGATTACAACAGAGTAATGATGTCAAGCATATTCTGGTGGATGAGATAAAGACAAAAGTAATGATACTAATCATATCCTGGTGGATGAGATAACTCCCTCAGAGTTTGGTCACATGCGTCAATGATGGTGAGTTGTTGAGAATTAACAAACGTGGATTGGTTATCATCTCCCCTCAAGCCAAGGGGGAGGATGCAGAGCTTGGATTGCAAGTATTGGAGCCGTCGTGGGTATAACCCCTTCGTAAAGATGTCAGCAATCTGTTCAGCGGAGGATATAAATCGCACATCAAGCAGCTTCTGAGAAACTAGCTCCCAAACATAATGGTAATCAACGACTATGTGTTTGCTTCAAGAATGGAATACAGGATTATGTGCCAAAGCAATTGCGGAGGCATTGTCACACCAAATGACGGGGCACGTGTGTAATGACACATTGAGTTCTTGAAGTAGAGAGGACAACCAGTAGATCTCAGCTGCGGTGTGGGCCAAGCACCAATACTTTGCTTCTGTTGAAGAGCGGGAGACAGTGTTTTGTATCTTTGAACTCCAGGAAATTGGATTGGAGCCTAGAAATACACAAAAACCATTGGTGGACCTACGATCAATGGGGCAGCCAGCCCAATCCGCGTCACAATAGGCAGTGAGAGCAAGAGAGCCAGGTTGGAAGTGAAGGTTGTGACAAATGGTTCCCTTTAGGAATCGGAGGATGCACTTAACTGCAACAAGATGTTCATCAGTTGGCCGGTGCATATGTTGGCATGCTTGATTTACAGAGTAGGTGATATCCGGGCGTGTGAGTGTGACATACTGAAGAGCACCGACAATGCTTCTATAGTTGTGAGGATCAGCAAGTGGAGTTCCATCAACTGTGAGCTTTTTGACAGCAGAGGGAGAATTGGAAGGCTTGCAACCGATCATATCAGTGCGCTGAAGAAGGTCTCGAATGTACTTGCTTTGAGACAGAGTGATACCATCAGAGGTATAAGAGACTTGAATGCCCAAGAAGTAAGATAAAGTCCCCATACCTTTCATATGAAAGCGTCGTTGGAGCTCCTGAACAAAAATGTTTAGCATGGACTGATTGGAGCCTGTTAGGATTATATCATCAACGTATAACAACAAGTAGGCAGTGCAATTGGAGTTGTGAAAAACGAAGAGGGAGGAATCTGAAGATGATGGCTGGAATCCCATGTCTAACAGAGCCGAACTGAACGTGGCAAACCAGGTCCGAGGTGCTTGACGCAACCCATACAAAGATTTCTTCATCAAGCATACATGATCAGGGAGTGTAGAGTCAATGTAGCCAGGAGGCTGCTGCATGTACACAGTTTCCGAAAGAGTACCATGTAGAAACGCACATTCAACATCAAGTTGCCGCAACACCCATTTTCGAGTCACGGCAATGGAGAGAATTACCCGAATGGTGGTGTGCTTTACTACTGGGCTGAAGGTTTCCACGAAGTCGATGCCGGGCTGTTGGTGGAATCCCATCGCGACGAGTCTAGCTTTGTGGCGGAGAATGGAGCCGTCTGGGTTGCGTTTGATACGATAGACCCATTTGCAACCTATGATATTCATGTCTGGACGGCGGGGAACAAGTTGCCAGGTACCTTGATGCTTGAGGGCGTTGTACTCCTGGTCCATGGCAGCACACCATTCCGACGACTTGGAAGCCTGCGCAAAACATGACGGTTCTGTGTCAGTAGCAACGAGGGCAATGGGAAGAGGATGTCGAGTAGCACTGTAGGTTTTGGGTTTAAATATCCTAGATTGGGATCGGGTTTGCATGGTATGAGTGCGTTGGGCTGGTGGTGGTGGATTGGAGGTGGAGGGGATGGGTAGGGGTGGTTCGGTGGTAGGTTGGTGGTGCGTTGGTAAGGGTCCAGGCTCAGGGTTGTTGGGCACAACAGGTAGGGAGGCTAAAGGTGGCTGGGTTGAGGGGGAGCCCTGCCAAACCAGGTCAGTGGGGACAATGGAAGGAGGCACAGAACAGAGGGGAGCCAAGAATCAGATGGTGGAGCAGCGGGAGGAGGAGTGGTCGACGTGGTGGGGGATGAGAAGGGGAAGACAGTTTCATGAAAAACCACGTGACGAGAGATGTGCATTTTGCCGGATTTGAGATCAAGGCATCGATAGCCAAGGTGTTTTGAGCTATATCCAAGAAATACACATGGGGAGGACCGGAAGTGTAATTTATGTGGAGCATAAGGACGTAACCATGGGAAACATAGACACCCAAAGGTCCGTAGGAATGGATAGTCAGGGGGTTTTTGAAAGAGAACTTCAAACGGTGATAGTTTGAGCGTGGGCGAAATGGGCATACGATTAATCAAATAAATACTAGTAAGGAATGCTTCCAACCAGAATTTGGAGGGGAGAGAAGCTGCTACCAAAAGGGTGAGACCTGTTTCTACTACATGCCTATGCTTGCGTTCGACAATACCATTTTGTTCTGGTGTATAGGGGCATGAGAGTTGGTGTTGTATGCCATGTTTGGTAAGAAATTCCTGAACAAGATGTCCTGTGAACTCGCCCCCACCATCGGATCGAAAAATTTTGATCTTAGTGTTAAACAGATTTTCAACAAGAACTTTGAATTTGGTAAAGATGCTTAAGAAATCAGATTTTAGTTTCAGTGGAAACATCCACAAAAAGTGAGAGTAATCGTCAACAAACACGACATAATATCTGAAATGAGAAATTGATAATACTGGTGATGGACCCCAAATGTCACAGTGAATCAAGGACAATGGGGTCGTTGACACAGTTCTAGACAATGAAAAAGGCAACCGATGACTTTTGCCCATTGGACAGGAGGCACATGAAGAAGACCCTTTATTTGAAATAGACAGCTTATTGAGGATGACCGCTTGGATGTCACGAGATGGATGGCCAAGTCGGTGATGCCATGTCTTATTGGAAACAGCTGAAAGTGCAGCAGGAGCAAAGTTGGAGTTTTTGATTTGGAAAAGATAGAGTCCCCGGTCAAGCGTCCCTTGGTAAAGTGTGGTCCCCGTCTTGTTGTCCTTCACAGTGAACCCAAAGTTAGTAAAGATGAAGTGGCAGTTATTATCTTGGGTAAAACGTGAGATGGACAAGAGATTAGTGGTGGCTTGAGGGCAGTATAAAGTATTGGTGAGTTTAAAATGACGGGAGGGGGAGGGTAAAAGGCTAGTGCCAGTATGAGAAATCGACAGACCTTGCCCATTGCCAATGCGCACAGATTCATTACCGTTATACTTTGAGGAGATAGTTAGGTTGCCAAGATCATTGGTGATGTGGTGGGTTGCGCCGGTGTCTGAGTACCAGGTGGGGTCGTCGATAGAGGCGGATGCGGCCATTACTGCCAGTTTCTCCGGAGGATGGCGTCCTTTGAACGCATGGTTCATTCGGTTGTAACAATCAATGGCTTCATGACCACGCTTTGAGCATATTTGGCAATAGACACTGGAAAGCGGCAAACCACTTGTTGGTGTGAGTGCTTAGAATGACCGTGTGATTATCATGAAAAATCTAGGTTATTTAGTGTAAAATAAACCTATTAAAAACAGCAACTAAGTGCAGTGATCGTCAGAAACTTTTAACTAAAAAGTTTCAAAAGAAGTATGATCGCCTACCTGTTTAAACGCGGAAGATATGGAGTCCTTGGTTTTCCTTCCTCAGCTGGCTGAAGAAAGAGAGCCTTTCTTTGCTTTTTGTTCTTGCTGTTGAATTTGAAGTTTGAGGTTGAGGTTGAGGTTGAGGATCGTCCAGAAATCCCTTTTGACTTGTGCTTGATTTGCTCCTTTTGATTCTCTCGTTGTTGTTGAGTGCAGCAGGAATAGAAAGAAAAGAGATAAAGAAACAATGATGAGAATTTTAAGCAAGAGCAGTATCTATTCTAATCATGATGCTAAGCATACAATTAAATAACAAACTTACTTGTTGAGTGGCTTTTGAAACCCCTTAATCAAGTAGGTTTTGAAGAGAATGAATGTGTTGTGTGTGTTTGCATGAAGTGAATGATGAAGAATGTAGAACTAAATGAAATTAATGCAGAAATGAAAAACTTATGCCCAATTGTTGAATTCTTGAATGGATGAAGACTCTTGAAAGGACGCCGACTTTTGGAAACAGCGCTTCAGCGTTCCGACGTTGTTGCTTTGATCTTCAATTCGCTATCGCTCAAGTAATTCAACTCAAGATTATGCTCTCTCTCTTTTTACTCTTCAACATGTAAGGTATTTATAGATTTCTTCTGCGTTTGTGATTAACATAAAAAAACCTCTGAATTTATCCATCTTAACCGACAGATAAATACTGATTAGTTCATCTTTATCTGTAATTATCTAAAATGCGTCCACTATGGCTGACGCCTTTCAGATTAATTAAGATAAGGATAAATATCCGAGAAAAATTTATCTTTATCTTTATCAGGTAAAACGCGTCCACATGTGTAGACGTCTTTTACACTAATTAAGATAAGGATAAACATCCGGAACAGAAGTTAAAATAGCTTAGGAAACCTAAAACGCGTCAGCACTCACAGACGCCTTTTAGCTAATTAATCAATTGATTAAAATTCAAATTTAAACGTTAAAATAAACTATAAATGGCGTCTACATAGGTCGACGTCTTTTAGACTTCTTCATATTTTAACTGAAATTTGAGCTAAAATCAATTTAATTGATTAACTTAAACATGTCTGTTAAACCCGACACTCAAAAATATTAATTAATTAATTAATGATTAAATATTAGACCGTTCTGAGGCATTATTATATGATATGAAATTTACTCGAAATGACTTCAAAATTAGCGTGTCTACAGCTGCCTCACCTTGGCATCGTCTTTGCAAGGGAGTGAAATGAAATGGAATGTACTGAAAAGATGATGCCAAGGTGTGATGAGACACGCTCTTAACATCACATGATTGAAATTTTTCTCAAAATCGTCAATGAAGATAGCTCAAGGAGATCAATAGAATCAATCATGTCTGGATGAGGTAGACAAGGAAATAAAATAAGGTCGATCAACCTCCTCAGAGTGGGAAGTACCCCAGGTCGTAGACACTGTAGGTTTCATCATGGGGAGCGTTTGCCAGCCAATGTGGACGTGCTACAGCCACGATGGATCTTAAAAGAAAACAAGAAATATTGGATAAAGAATCCAATAAATGATAGAATTCCAAAAATATCTTCCAGAGAACCTCAAAGATAATCAAGATACTCAATTCAGAATGGAATATTTCATATCATGTTGAAATTATTTAATTAATGGTATGAAACTTAATCAGTAATTAATTCTTATCACAATGATTTCAAAGTCCTACATGATGCATGCTGGGCTAAAAGAAAAATATAAAGTCAAATAAAATATAAATTAATCAAGGATAATATTGTTAAATTGTCATTAATGAGTCAAGACATCAATTCTTGTAATCCAGTACTAGCCGAAGCTCGTTTATCCACGCACCGTTTCACAAAAGTGGAACCATCGTCCTCACTAATTAACAATCCAACGGCCTATCCGTGCGATTAAGAATTCTCTGAAATTATCACTGTTTTTGGTGTAAGGGAACTCAAATTCCAGTTTCATCAAAACCACAAGGTCCTTGATATAATCTAATAAATATCTAACATATAGTAATGCAAATGATTTACATGAAATAATACAATGATAGAAATAACTGTCTTTTTAGCCATGGTCGGGACTTCATAAACTCCCATAATGGGATCTTCTTGATATTTCCAGCTTTACTTTCTTGAATTTCAGAAATAGGTTTTGACTGTTCTTCTATTCGAATTCTAACTCTCTTCATGCCTTGTGTCCTGTATATGACTTGAACAAACAGGTTAAGCATCTATTCAGGCTTAGCCCCTTGTCTGGTTAAGTAACCGACTACTTGATCCTATCCTTGATAGAAGGATCAAGGGGCATAGCCTTTATTAACAAAGGTAATAAGAATAATCAAACTTAAGCAAAAATGCAACATGCAAGCAAACATATGCTTACTAAAAATAAAAGGAACGAAACACACTAAATGCCACAAGCAAATGCTAATTGAAATATTTTTTTGATGTTTTGAAATATTCATTTTTGTTTGGGTTTTGAAATATATATATATTTTTTATTTTGACATATGTATATTTTTTTTGAATTTTGGACTATGTATTTTTTTGGATTTTTTGACATATGTATTTTTTTTGGGATTTTTGACATATTTTTTTTTTTGAATTTTGACATATGTATTTTTTTTGAATTTTGACATATGTATTTTTTTTTGAATTTTGACATATGTATTTTTTTTGAATTTTGACATATGTATTTTTTTTGAATTTTGACATATGTATTTTTTTTTTGAATTTTGACATATGTATTTTTTTTGAATTTTGACATATGTATTTTTTTTTGAATTTTGACATATGTATTTTTTTTGAATTTTGACATATGTATTTTTTTTTGAATTTTGACATATGTATTTTTTTTTGAATTTTGACATATGTATTTTTTTTGAATTTTGACATATGTATTTTTTTTTTATTTTTTTGACTAAAAGATCAGCATGGTACTTAGATCAAAAGATCATATTCATTTATTAACTTAATTCCCAAATTGTTCTTTAACAACTTAACTTAAACCCATCGTGTTTGAATTTGTGTTTCCATTCGTGATCCCATTTGATGATTTGACCCTTAGTCAATCTAAGTCAATCCTTAAGTTTGGAGTACGCCCCTTTAGGAAGAAAGGAAGAATAACTTTAGAAAGCCCATGAGAAGGTTCCGGAGACTTAAAAAGATGTTCCTTTCCTACTCTGATATCCGTTGGGGTTCGGTCATTTCTTTCAGGGGTATTTATCGACCTTACGTTCCCTTTCGTTTCATTTCATGGTCTTGATGTAACGTTTGTAATGTAATGGCCTTTTTGATTTGACATTTGGATTTTGCCTTTTGCTTTTGCTTTTCTATGTTTTTTTTTCTTTGGGACGGATCTCCCCCTTTTTTTTTTTTTATGACGGCCTCCTACTAAGATGGTGGGTATTCTTGGTAGTCTATTCTAAGCCTCGTTCCGACATCATGGGTCGAGTATAAAACAGAATTTTGCTTTTAAAATGAATGATTTGTACTTTACACTTTTAGTCAAGCTTTTGATATTCTTCAGGACTTGGCATCTCTTGTTACTCACAAACCAAACGTGTCAGTGTGTGTAGTAATGGGTTTGAAATTAAGTTATCCAGACTAACTGGGAAATTTGAGTTTATAAACTTTCTGATTCCACTGGTCTTTGTACCATACTGATCGACTCTTTAACCTAAAGGTAGTATTTCTTAAGATGTAAACCATTCCAGGGATGATTTAGCTCTTCTCCTTCTGCATTAACAAGACGATAAGCATTACCAGGAAAAGCGTGCCATACAACATAAGGTCCTTCCCAGTTGGGTTGGAGCTTAGAACGCGGACCACCAGGTTTTACAAAAATTCTTTTAACGACCATTTCACCGACTTTGAACTTACGTTTAATGACTTTCTTTTGATAAAAACGTGCTAGTCTATTTTGATAAACTTTTGCATGATTAGCAGCTGACCACCTTTTCTCGTCTAAAAGTTCCAATTGAGCAAGAAGTGCTGAACGATGTTCATCAATGGAAAATTCCTTGTTCAATTGTATTCTTAGCGACGGTATAAGGATCTCGTATGGAACTACCGCCTCCATTCCAAACGTTAGGGAATAAGGAGTTTGCCCAGTGGGCGTGCGGATTGAAGTTCGGTAGGCCCATAGAGCCTCAACCAATTTTTCTGGCCAATCTGCGAATTTGTTAGATTTACACGTCTTTTTGATGATTTTTATCAAAGTCTTATTTGTTGCCTCTGCTTGCCCATTGCCTTGCGGATAATAAGGAGATGAATGATGCAATGCAATTCTATACCTGTTGCAGAGGTCCTTCAATTCTTGTGACACGAACTGTGGTCCGTTGTCGGTGACGATGGTACTTGGAATTTCGAATCTTGTGATGATGTTCTTCATGATGAACTTGCAGACGGTTGATGCTTTGACTTCCGTGTACGCTTCAGCTTCTGCCCAGTTGGTGAAGTATTCCGTTGCTGTGAGAATGAAAGATTTTTGCTTGATGCCAGAATCTGGGTTACCAAGAGGTCTAATAATGTCGAAAGCCCACATGGAGAAAGGCCATGGGGAAGAAACATGATGGAGTGAAGATGCAAGAGAATGAATTTTGTCGGCGTGAAGTTGACACTTGGCACACCTACGGACATATCCTACACAGTCTTCTTCCATGGTTGGCCAATAAAATCCTTGTCTAAGGATTTTCTTTGCTAGCATCTGTCCATTGACATGGCCACCACAAACTCTACTATGAGCTCCTTCCATAACCTTCCAAAGCTCATCCTCGTCTAGACATCTCAGAAGAACTCCATCAAAACCTCTCTTATATAATGCTCCTCCAACTAAGGTGTATCGTTGAGCAACTCTCCTGATAGCCCTTTTCTCCTCAGTTGTAGCTTCCTCAGGATACGATTGATCTTCACAATATTTTGCAATTTCATAATACCATGGCTTATGTTCCTCATCCATCTCTTCTAACAGCTCCATCAACATGATTTCTCTTTTCTCCACAATACTCCCATCTTTGAATTTCTTCAGCAATTTCTCCTTAGTTCTAAGAAATGAAGGGTCTTTCACGGCGGGTGAAAGACACCTATGAACTATGATTGATTCAGATTGTTTGCTGATCGGAAAATCAAGGGAAGATGCAAGTGAAGCTAGAGCGTCAGCTAGGATGTTTTGATTTCTAGGGACATGGACAAAGATCAATTTTGTGAAAAGCTTTGAGTATGCAGAAGTAAGTTCTTGATAAGGCTTGAGCTTAGGATCAAGAGTTCGATACTTGGTCAGCACTTGGCGAAGAATTAGTTGGCTATCACCCACAATCCTGAGTTTAGTGGCACCATGAAAATGAGCAGCCTCGAGGCCAGCAAGAAGTGCTTCGTATTCAACTATGTTGTTGGTGACTGGAAAATCAAGCTGAAAGGCTTGTGGAATGGTGACACCTTCAGGTGATAACAGAACGATTCAAATACCCTTTCCATGAGAATTCAGAGCTCCGTCAAAATGCAGAGTCCACATATCATCTCTGATTTGATTTACGGACATCAGTTCCTCATCCGAAAACTCTGATCGCACTTGATCAAATCGAGGAAGGGGATGATGAGCGAGATGTTCTGCTATAGCATAGCCCTTGATCGCTTTCTGCTGAATGTAAATGATATCGAATTGAGATAGAAAGCTTTGCCATCGTGCTAACCTATCAGTAAGAACAGATTTCTCCAGAAGGAATTTGATCGGATTCATCCTAGCGATAAGGTGGACTTCATGGGCCAGAAAATAATGCTTCAATTTTTGAACAACCCAAACCAATGCTGCACATGTTTTCTCCATCGCCGTGTATCTCTGTTCAGCGGGGTTGAGAGGTTTAGAGAGATAATAGGCTGCCCTCTCTTTTCCTTCTTCATCCTCTTGTACTAGGACAGCCCCCACTGCATCATCTAGGACTGAAATATAAAGTATCAATGGTTTGCCTGGAGATGGTGGCCTCAAAACAGGAGGACTTGCCAAATAGTCCTTTAATCCATCAAATGCCTTCTGACACTTATCGTCCCAATTGAATTTGACTCATGGCTTGGTAAGCTCGTAGAACGGCTTACACCTTTGTGAGTGCTGGGAGACAAAACGGCGAATAAATTGCAACCTCCCAATTAATCCTCTCAATTCTTTCAAGTTTTTGGGAGGTGGCATTTCTCTGATAGCCTTCGGCTTATTGGGATCGATCTCAATTCCCCGTTTGCTGACAATGAATCCAAGCAATTTTCCTGAAGATACCCCGAATACACATTTCTTGGGGTTCATCTTTAACTGATACTCTCTCGACCTCTCTAATACCCTTGCCAAAACTTTGGCGTGCTCAGCCTTTGTTTTAGACTTAACCAATAAATCATCTACATACACTTCCAGATCTATATGCATCATGTCATGAAATATTGCCATCATAGCCCTCTGATAAGTGGCTCCAGCATTCTTCAATCCAAATGGCATGACAACATAGCAATATTTTCCCCAAGGTGTAGTGAATGAGGCCTTTTCTTGATCCTCTTCTGCCAGCTTAATCTGGTTGTATCCTGAAAATCCATCCATAAACGATAACGTTTCATAGCCAGCAGTGTTATCGATGAGTACATCAATATGAGGCAATGGAAAATCGTCTTTAGGACATGCCCGATTCAAATCGCGGAAGTCAATACAGATCCTGACCTTTCCGTCCTTTTTCATAACCGGGACTATATTGGCCACCCATTGTGGATAAAGGACAACTCTAATAAATTTGGCTTTGTGCAATTTATCGACCTCTTCCTTCATCTTTAGAGCCATTTGTGGGTAGAATCGCCTTAATTTCTGCTTGACCGGACTAGCTCCATCTTTTAATGTTAACCTGTGTTCAACTAAAGATGAGTCTAGCCCTGGCATATCTTCATAACTCCAGGCGAAAGTGTCCTTATAATCCTTAAGTACTTGTACCATTGCCTTCTCATCCTCTGTAGAAAGATTTTTGCTGACGAGGACAACCTTAGGTTCGTCTTCAGTCCCTAAGTTTATTTCTTTGGTGGGCTCTTCTACGGCAGCTGAGGGTTCATCAAATCTCTTCACTCCACTGGCATACGCCTCAGCCGCGTTCTCATCATCTTCCTCATCTTCAATAATGGGGTCTTTTCCATGCACTAACTCATATACCCCATACCCATCATTAACTGACTCATCGTCCGTACAATCTTCTGGCATCTGAATTGGATCTTCTAAAAGCTGAGGGATTAAAGAGCAAGAAGAACATTTATCAGCTAAGTCCCGGAGGTATCTATCTGGAATTTGCCTACCCTTAGGCTTCCTAGACTTCCTAACCTGACTAACCTGCCTAAAACTGGACTGCCTAACTTCACTAAACTGCCTATCATAACCTAATGAAGATGAAGCAGGATGAAAATCCTGGGATACAAGTGGAAATACAGGGGAATCCTCCCGTGGGGAGGGACATAGTAGATCTAAGAGAGAATCTTGACCGATGGACCCGCGCGATAGGGGGCAATCAGACAAGTAAGATGTTTCTTCGATGAGGATTTGGGAAGAATTTGTTGCCAAATTGGCGTTTTTTTTTGGACCATCGAGGAGTTAAACATAAAGCAAGAATGGATACAAATGGAAGGAGGATCAGACGGAGGAAGCGGCACCAAGGCCAAAGGATTAGGGGGATCATATAGCAATATGTCTCAGATCAGATCATACATCCTCTCTAGGTTGAGAGGAGGGGATGGAATGAGGTCCCGAGGGGACAGAGTGATCATAACGGGCGGAGCCCGTAGAATATCTTCAGTAATGACCCGCGACCAAGTCGGGGTCAAGAGCAGTGTGCGGAATAGAGTATGGAGCATAAAGATATGGGAAGGATATGTCCCATTCCAGAGCAGATCTGTTGTATAACCAGCTTCATAGGGGTCATCTGGCTCCCCTTCATCGGTTTCTTCCGATAGCAGTATCCGCTTATCAAAGATGGCACCAGGACCTTCAATCAGCTCGTCGATCTGCGGCGGCCACTTGGGTTCTGCAGGATCTAGGAATAATCTGTTCAGTGCTATGTAGAGGTCCCTCAGATCGAACCATCTGTACCATTCACATTCAGGGTCATGGAATTTCCTCATTTTCATAGGCCGCAGAGCCTCCAAGGATTGGTACGTAAGTAGTTCAGAACAATGTCTGGCCAAGTCTCTCCCATATATGTCATGGAGGTCAAAACATGAAGTAATGACCACCGTGTTGTCGTGACTAAGTATGGGCCCTTTTACAAAGTGTGTATATAGGGTCCATGTTAAAGGATCTTGGCCTTCTTTAGGTGATGTAGACATTGTCTCCAAGATTTCCTGACCCTCTTCTTGCTGAACCCTGTCTTGTTTTAATCTCCTCGGCCTGTAGCCCAGACCGCTTCCAGGTGCTGCTCAATGATCTTTAATAGGAGTGGTCCTGCCTTGCAACTGTGTGCCCAGACCTTTCCCAGGATGATAACCGTTCTTCATCATGATTCTCCATCCTGGGGTACTCATGCACTTCCCCCTTTTGATAGCATTTAATGGGTATGGAGAAATGGTGGAGGCTTTCAAAGGATCAGCCACCGGACGGTAGACCTTTAATACCGACAGAAAAGGTTGTCGGTCAGGTAAAACAGCAGATTTAACATTCAATGTATGAGCAGCAGCAAGGGTCGGCATGCTCGTCACTTTAATAATTCGTCCTTTGAAAGGGAATTTGAGGCATTGGTAATTCGTAGAAGTAATCGCCTCAAGAGTTTTAATGTAAGGACGTCCAAGAATGACATTTATAGAAGGGTCAATTTCGAAAATGTGAAATTCAACCTCTGCATGACTTACGGGACCTAACTCCACTTTTAAATAAACCATTCTTAGAAGGGAACGGGTAGAGTTGTCATATGCTGTAACTGAAATGGGGCTAGGCAGCCACTTATCCTTGGGCACACCACACAGCTCTAGGGTCTTCGGGGGTAGAACATTGATTGAAGCCCCCGTGTCAACCAGGCACGCATCCACGACCTTCTTGCAGATATTGACCGTGATGCTCAGAGCCATGCTTCTGGCGGCTGGCGGTGCTAGTTCCGATGTGTGGAATGTAATAGAGGGCTGATCCCCCTGAGGAACTAGTAGTGCTGCAATTTTCTCTACCGGCACGTCCTCGTTGACCATCACCGTCTGTAGGTATTCCATTAAGGCTTCTTGGTGAATCTTGGACCTTTTGATCAATTCAAGTACGGTGATCCGTGCCGGTGTTCTGTCCAGATGTTTCAACAAGTCATATTGAGTGCCTGGTGCACTCTCTTCATTATGGGCTTCCTCAGTCGGCTGTGATGGGCCGTCTCTGACTGTGGACTGAGGGAAGACTTTGTTGAAAATCCTTCCACTTCGGAGCGCATGTTCCTCAACCGTGGAGGATCCAGGTGATACCTTGAGTACCGCAGAGTCGGGTGGCGTAAGCGGTGCGGAGGGTTGATATGTAGGTGATGGGGTAGGGTTAGGTGGTGGTGGCATGGTGCGGATTAAAGGCCTAGATGATTGGATGGTGGATGGGTAAGTGGTTGGTGAAGTGGGGAATGGGACGCGTAATAGCGGTCTGGATGGTAAGGGCGTATCTGGGTAGGTGGTGGTGGTAATGGGCGAAGTAGGGAATGGTACGCGGAGTAATGGCCTAGATGGTAAAAGGGGTGCGTAGTTGGTTTGTGGTGGATTATATGGTGGAGGCGTAGTGGTATGGGGCATGATGGGCTTAAGGAAAGCGGGTGGCGGTAATGGGTTATTGGGTGCGGGCGAGTGATATGTGGGTGTCGGTAGAGGGGTGATGGTAATGGCTTCATCTTTTCTGCAATGAGGTCAGTGATGGACAAGGAGGGTGCAACTCTGTCCTGGTACCGTTGAATAAATTTGCGTGAAACGATACCGTAGTCCTCTACTTCTGAGGGTTCCAGGGAAAAGAACCACTCGAGGGCTGGTCCCTCTAGAGATCTCCTGAACAAAAAGGCCAACGACCTCTTGTCGTTCTGCCAGAAAGAGGATTCATACATAAACTCCTTCAGATGTGTGAAGGGGTTACCAGTACCGTTGTACTTCCGGTACACTGGCATCTCAGAGGGTGGCAGATGGAAAACTGGCAGGCTGGGTAAGTTGATTTCTGGTACAGCTTTGACCCCCATCATCTTCTGGAGGTTGTTAAATTGCTCATCCAGACGCTCCATTTTGGCCAGCAATGCTTGTGTGGTCAGATCTGCCTGAGGAGGAGGAGGAGGGGGAGGTACTTGGTAGGCATGCTGCCTAGAGTACGTTGGACATGGGGGACAATAAAGAGGAGGTCCGGCAGAGCTTCCGCCATGCCCGAGGGCATTTTGATAAGCAGGCGTTTGCGGTCTAGCCGGTTGCCTAGAGAATGAAAGATGCGGCCCAGCTGGCCGAGAAGTAATATGAAGGTCCTCCACGGCCTGATGGATATAAGGAGGAGGAAAGGAAGGTTGCTGAGGAACAGCAGGGGGAGCCACAGGGTTCGGCTCGGCAGGCTGTATGGGTGCCTTCCCCTTCAGAATAGACTGGATCGCCTCGAATTGCTGAGGGTCCAGACGGGAGGCAAGAACTCCCAAAGCATTGATAAGATCCGTAGGATCATAAGATGATGGATCATTCTGATTCATATCCCCCTCAAGATCGGGATTAGGAATCGCATATTCATGCGGGGGAGGATCAGGATATTGATCACGTGGATTTAAAAGAGGTGTCCGAACATTCCCATCCAGACGATATGGAATGGGGATAGAACTACGGGAGGCATCAGCATCTCTCCCGTTCTCATAGTTGTAGTCCGAACCGCGAGGAGCATTAGCATCTCCCTCGTAGTTGATGATGGCGTCTTGAGCCATACTCAAGTCCCTGCCTGATCGTAGCAGCATGATGTTAGATTCTTTTTTTTTTTTTTAAAGATTTGACAAACAAGTTGCACAGAGATTAATCAAACAAGTGGATGCTTAACGTAATTTTAAGATTCCTTTTTTGAGTTATTTGGATTCAATTAAACCTCAAATTCTCTCAAGGAAAGGATCCTAGTTTCAGTTCAATTTCCACCGTTATTCTCTAGGGCTTTCTCTCACAACTCACAACGCTTTCAGAATCTAACCGGGACTTCAATTGGTACAACCAGCCCGATGATCAAGGAGGAATACCTTGATTTTGGGGACTTATGGAGGTCTCAACGTCAACTTCTCTAGTCTGATCAAGGGACCAACCCAATTAGAGAGAGTTGCTGACGTCAAGTAATGTGTTCCTAAGAAAAGGAGGGTATTTGCCTCAATGCGTATGTCCTACGGCCTGGATGGCCCCTAATGCTTAATAATAATGGGTAGCTAGCACTCAAGCCACAGAAATCTGAGAACTGAAAAATAACTAAGAAACTGTCTGAATCGCGTCGATGGTAGCCGACGCTATTCAAAACAGAACTTAATTTTTTCGCAGAAACAGATGCAGACAGCAGAGAAGATATGAAGACTGAAAGGCGTCTGGGTGTGTTGACGCAGTTTGAAACGCGTCAGTGCTCCTAGACGCTTTTCAGTTCGCAGAAACAGTTTTGCAGGAGGATTTTCTAGGTTGAATCCTCCTCAAACAGGGTAAAAGCAGTAAATAATCAACTCATGCAGATTTTTTTAGTTCCAAATTTTAAACAGGATGATTTACTAACTAAATAACTAGAAAATCAATCAATCACACATCATTTTCATCACAAAAACAACTTTTTAAACTAATCAAGGGGAGGGAAAGATCTTGCCACTGGGGTGTGCACGTGGTGCACGAGGGAAATTAATTAAACTAAAACACTCACTAATTGGTGAGGACGTGTCGAAAGACACAAGTGGTGCACTGTGGGTGCCCGGTTGATGATAGCAAGAACAAAAAAACTTAAAAGATGGCGAGACCAAGTCCCACCGTGATCGCCAAAAAAGCTGTGAGTGCTTAGAATGACCGTGTGATTATCATGAAAAATCTAGGTTATTTAGTGTAAAATAAACCTATTAAAAACAGCAACTAAGTGCAGTGATCGCCAGAAACTTTTAACTAAAAAGTTCCAAAAGAAGTATGATCGCCTACCTGTTTAAACGCGGAAGATATGGAGTCATTGGTTCCCCTTCCTCAGCCGGTTGAAGAAAGAGAGCCATTCTTTGCTTTTTGTTCTTGCTGTTGAATTTGAAGTTTGAGGTTGAGGTTGAGGTTGAGGATCGTCCAGAAATCCCTTTTGACTTGTGCTTGATTTGCTCCTTTTGATTCTCTCGTTGTTGTTGAGTGCAGCAGGAATAGAAAGAAAAGAGATAAAGAAACAATGATGAGAATTTTAAGCAAGAGCAGTATCTATTCTAATCATGATGCTAAGCATGCAATTAAATAACAAACTTACTTGTTGAGTGGCTTTTGAAACCCCTTAATCAAGTAGGTTTTGAAGAGAATGAATGTGTTGTGTATGTTTGCATGAAGTGAATGATGAAGAATGTAGAACTAAATAAAATTAATGCAGAAATGAAAAACTTATGCCCAATTGTTGAATTCTTGAATGGATGAAGACCCTTGAAAGGACGCCGACTTCTAGAAACAGCGCTTCAGCGTTCCGACGTTGTTGCTTTGATCTTCAATTCGCTATCGCTCCAGTAATTCAACTCAAGATTATGCTCTCTCTCTTTTTACTCTTCAACATGTAAGGTATTTATAGATTTCTTCTGCGTTCGTGATTAACATAAAAAAACCTCTGAATTTATCCATCTTAACCGACAGATAAATACTGATTAATTCATCTTTATATGTAATTATCTAAAATGCGTCCACCATGGCTGACGCCTTTCAGATTAATTAAGATAAGGATAAATATCCGGGAAAAATTTATCTTTATCTTTATCAGGTAAAGCGCGTCCACATGTGTAGACGTCTTTTACACTAATTAAGATAAGGATAAACATCCGGAAGAAAAGTTAAAATAGCTTAGGAAACCTAAAACGCGTCAGCACTTACAGACGCCTTTTAGCTAATTAATCAATTGATTAAAATTCAAATTTAAACGTTAAAATAAACTATAAATGGCGTCTACATAGGTCGACGTCTTTTAGACTTCTTCATATTTTAACTGAAATTTGAGCTAAAATCAATTTAATTGATTAACTTAAACATGTCTCTTAAACCCGACACTCCAAAATATTAATTAATTAATTAATGATTAAATATTAGACCATTCTGAGGCATTATTATATGATATGAAATTTACTCGAAATGACGTCAAAATTAGCGTGTCTACAGTTGGGATTTCTCGGATTTCTCCGGATCGCTCACGCAGCGGAAAATGAAATAAAATAGCGATCTGTTTTCCTGTTTCGAAAAAAAAAACTAAAATCGATTATCGGATAATCGAAGTTCTCACCGTGTGCGGATTCGAATCCGCAACCGTTCGGTTCTGTCGGTGCGACACCGCAAGCCGCGCAAGCGCCCGGCCTCTAGTGAAGTCTACGCGATCCTCCTCGCGACGGATATCCTCACGTTCCTCGTTCTTCGCAGCCCACGAATACTCTGCCGGTCGCCACAATAATCGCCGCAACGCGCGGACGGTTTCCCATCGAACGGGATTCGGAGAAGCGGCGGAGCAGATCTGGATCTGTCTGGATGCCAAAGAGAGAGAGAAACAGAGGAGGGGCGGCTAGGGTTAGCAGCAGCTTGGCCTGCTCAGCCCGTTCACTATGTTTTATACTAACCGCACGGTTTTTCATAAAAACCCCCAGTTTATATAAAACCCACTTATTTATCCATCGCCCTGAGAATCATGTGTGTGTGACCCTCTAGGCCCAAGTACCAGTCCAGTTAATGGCCCAACAAGCCCAGTGACTCATCACTGGCTTTATTAATCAATTAATAACCTTTTATTAATTAATTAATCAATCGAATTGATGTCGCACATCGAATTCGACCGGGCCTCCGATCACGTTGGGTGCCAAGCAACACCACGTGAACCCGGAAGGTATTGGGGTTAAGTAACCTACTCTTGGAACCTTTCCGCCGACAGTTACCGCGTGGATATAATCCTTCATTCGTACAATGCTCTCGAGTTAACTCAGGGCATGTCGAGCTGTCAAACCCTAACCGGTCGACTCACTTGGATTGGATGCCGCTGATGAATATCGGAAAACTCCTTTCCCGATATTATCGTCCGCCCTGGCCAGGGACTTCCGCGCATCCTTCCTAGAGCATTCTCTCTCTAAGTACCGAGAGCGAATGATTCCTTATTGACACACAATTCCCTTCGACGGTATTCCGCTGTACCCAATCCTTACGTATTAGAATCCCGTGGCTAGAGATTCGTAAACCAAGGTTAAAGCACAGAAGTCGACCGACAAGGTGTCCTTGGTGTCTCAGGTCCGAGGACCATCCACGCAACTGCGACAATAGAATCAAGCTAGTTGACAGTGAGATACAATACCATCCAACGATTCAGTCGGATCAGTTCAGTGAACTCATTCTCCAATAAGCACCTACAGATTCGCCTTAGTGTCTCCACACAAGTGACTTATGAGATCAGTCATCCTCATCATATGAGCAGGAGTAATCTGTACTAGTTTAACCGGATATCCGATGTCCTTCTCGGATATCCTTCGACTAGGAACGGTTAAGAATATGTGTGTTTAAGTGATCAGTCTCATTAGTATGATCTCATCATAATCTGATCACTATAGCACATATTCACGGACTTCATTATGAAACGATAATTAATGCGATTTACACATAATGAATATTATGCCATTATATTAATAAATGAACGAGATTTACATAGTCAGATTGGCTTGTAGGCCACCTAGACTAACACCACTAACGGTGGTGTGTTGAGGTGGTATGACGCTGGCGAGCTTCTTGTCGTTGGTGGGTGGATCAGGACGCGACCAGGTGTTTAATGCAGGAGGTTGGTCGATGGGGCGTCCACCCCTTCCACGAGAGGAACTAGAAGGAGGCATTTTATTCTTGAAATGACGTTGAGCAGTGAAGGTGAGGACACTTTCATTATGCTTCATTTGGCGATTGATAGTTAGTTCTTCGTTGAGAAGAAGGTGATGGATATAGGTGTCCTCTAAGCCAATCATAAGGCACCTATTTCAATCTGGTTCACTAATAAATGGCATTGAATTCATTATGTAGATTGGCATATTTATAATTGCGCATAATGAAGTCCATGAATATGTGCAATAGTCATCAGATTATGATGAGATCATAATAATGAGACTGATGACTTATAAACACATATTCTCAATTGTTCCTAGTCGTAGGATGTTTGAGAAGGACATCAAACATCATGTTAGACTAGTACAGGTTATTCCAGCTCATATGATGAGGGTGACTGATCTCGTTAGTTACTAGTGTGGAGACACAATGGTAAACCTGTAGGTGCTCATTGGAGAATGAGTTCACTGAACTGATCCGACATGAATCGCCGAATGGTAATTTACCTGACTGTCAATCGGCTTGATTCATCGTCACAGTAGCGTGGTTGATCCTTGGACTTGAGACACCAAAGACACCTTGTCGGTGGACTTCTGGACTTTGACCTTGACCTACGAATCCCTATCCACGGGATCTCAAATAGTCAAGGATCGGGTCCAGCGAAAGACCTTCGAAGGTGATTGTGTGTTCAATAAAGGATCGTTCGCTCTCAGGTAACTGGAGAGAGAATGCTTTAGAGTAGATCCGCAGGAGTCTCTGGCCAGAGCAGAAACAATATCAGAAAAGTGGTCTTCGGATATTGTACAGCGGAGTTTGATTCAAGTGAGTTGACCATACCCTAGGTTAACTCGAGACCATTGTGCGAACGAAGGATTATAGCCACGTGGTAACTATGGACGGACATGTTCCATGAGTGGGTTGCTGAACCCCATTACCTTCCGGGATCATGCGGTGTTGCTTAGCACCCAACTTGATCAGAAGTCCGACCGAATTTACATACGATGTCAATTCGGTTAAGTAATTAGTTAATATATAGATATTAATTAATTACAATAAGTCAATAACTAGTTATTGGACTTAACGGGCTGAAAATCGGACTGGTAAATGGGCCTAGAGGGTCACACGCAATAAGATTCTCAGTCGGTGGTACATAAGTGGGATTTATATTAACTCGGGGACTTTTGTGAAAAGTCGCGCCGACTTAATATATATACACGCTGTTGAGAAACCCTGGGCCAAGCTCTAGGATTTCCCTTGCTGGCCGTCATCCCCCCCTTTCTCTCTCCCCCTGTGGGCGTCCCGTTCGGCGCGCCAGAACAGCTTTCGTCTCCGCCGCGTGTGATTCCCGAAAGTCGGGAATTCCCGTCGGCGGGATTTCCGCAACCGTTGCGGCGACGGCTCTTCAGCGAGCGAGCTGAAACGGACGAGGGATCGAGGACGAACCACCGCGGAGGATCGCGTGGATACCGCTGGAGGCCGGACGCTTGTGCGGCTTGCGGCATCGCCTCGACGGAACCGAAACGGAAGCGGATTCGAATCCGCGCACGGTAATCAGATTCCAACCTGGTTTTTCGGTTTGCGTTTTTCGTTCCGAATCGGATCAGCGGGCATCGGACGGGTTTAATTTTTGTTCTTCGTTTCCGCTGCGTTCTTCGCGTCCCGCCGGGAACCCAACAGTGGTATCAGAGCCAGGTTCCGCTCTGATCCGCTCCGGAACGATAAAATTATTATTCTAAATTATTTCATGCATAAATTCGTTTTTCCTCCTAGATATTGTTCATGGGATGAACTTAGAATTTCGAATTTAATTTTTTTGTGCGAAAAACGAGAATTTTTGAGGGTTTTGTCGCGTTCTTCATGGTGAAGAAGAACCGGATTTGTGGGCTTCAAAAGGGGATTAATGATGGTTGGACCATCTCTGTGGGCTTGCTGGTATGACCAGCTACCCCTCGCCATCCCCGGAAAATTTCCATGGCAGCCGGTGGAGCTTTTCTTCTCATAATTTTCAAGAGTTGAAAAGAATTGTGGAAAAAGCTGAAATCTGCGAAACTGCACAAATCTCCAACTTTGGAGGGTCACCGGCGGCGAAAGAGTCGCCAGCCGGGCACCACCGGTGGGGGAAACGGAAGTGGTGACATCCCTTTGCAATTTCTGGCCACCCTCGCGGCCGCCGGCGGCGGCGCCGCCGCCCAAAACAGGCTGCAAACAGGGCCAAAAACCCTAAAATCAGGACTGGTCGAACCTGTTGGAGAGGGCCTGAACCGGCCGGTCCCGAGCCGGTTCGGCCGGCCGGCCTGGGCCTGGCCCGGGCGCGCCAGGCGCCGGACCTGGCTCGTCCAGGTCACACCCGGGCTGGGTCCTGGCTGAGCCCAGGGCCATCTGGCCCGAGCCAGGTGCCCCCTGGCTCGAGCCAGACGAGCCAGGTTCGGCCCTGGTTGCACTGGCTCGAGCCAAGGGGGCCCATTAAGCCCTGATTAGGCCCATTTAAGCCAATTTTGGCCCAATTAACCCCAAAAGCCCCTTATTTAATTAAAAACCCCATCCTATTTAACTTGAAATTGAAATTAATAATGTTTAAAATTGTTTTAAACATTAAATTAATTATTTTGAGTTAAAAAGGGAGGAGATAATTAAGATATGATCTTAATTATGGATTATTAATTTAATCAAACCTTTTGTGGGGTTTAATTAAGATGTGATCTTAATAGTTAATTGTTTTTAACTAAATAAGATAGGATCTTATTATTATTTGATTTTAATTAATTAATTAAATGAGTTATAATTAAGATATGATCTTAATTATAAATAACTTTTAATTAGTTAATTAAAGGGGTTTATATTTAAGATATGATCTTAAATACATATAACAAATGTTGTTATTTATTTAAAATGGAATCTTAATTATTAATTGACAATTGTTGTCATTAATAATTAAAATAATATTTTTAATCTTAATTAACAATTGTTGTTAATTTATGTTTAAGATTTGATCTTAAAATTGTATCAACAAGAGTTGTTGTTTGATTATTAAGTAGTGACTTAAACTTTAATTATCAAATGTTGTTAATTAATCTTGGTCTAGTGATTAGATTGTTTTAATTTCTTAGCAATTGTTGTTTTGAAATTATGTATTTGATTAAGGGACACTTAGTAAAAGTTATTAGGTGTTTTATTAACTTTTAATAATAGTTATTAAAGGGTTAATTGTTTCTTGAGAATCAACCTTAATAAAAGTTATTGAGGATTAATTATTGCTTACTAATAGTTATTAAGCTAATTAATATTCTCAAGGGTCACTTAATTAAATATTGAAGATCTAATCTACTTAATAATTAATCTTTTAATAAATGTTATTAAGAGATTATTTAAGTCTAATTGTTAGACTATTTTAATTAGAAATGTTCTAATTATTATTTCTTAATAATTGTTATTGAGAAATATGATTTAATTAAAGGGTTTTAACAAGGAGTTGTTAAGGGGTTAACAATATGAATTGGAAATTCTTTTATAAATGTTATTTAGGAATTTCTAATTCTTTCTAAATGTTAGATTGTTTCACATTAATAATTGTTATTAATGTAAATTAAAATTAATCTAAGTGTTAGATTAATTAATTTAGAAATGTTCTAAATTATGCATGGAATATTTTAGAATTTTAATTTTAGCTTTATATGTGCATGTTGTTGTGTTTACTGCTTTAAATTAGATTTATTGCATGTAAGAAAATAAGATTTTCGAAAATTCAAATTATCCAATTTTGATTGGTACCCAGGTTTTAAGAAAGTCAAAATTATTATATTTTCAAAATTTTAGCCTTCATGTGATTTGCTTTATCATGTGTGGATGGTTAAAATTTGTGGTGGTCATGGACATGCACTTAGTTAAATTTCATATCATGTGATGGTGTGTGATTTTGTGGATTGTTATGAAATGTGAATGTTTATTAATTAAGTGTTAATTAATGAGGCTTGTGTGCCTCCCTCTCTCCATTCCATTGTAATTCTATCTCCCTCTGTTATTGTACTCGGTCATAAGGCTTTCTCTTACAATTTATTTGTATTTGAAATTGTTTCAAAATAAATATTATTTATATTTGATCGCGCCGACCGAAGAGAGGCGAGGATGATCCACAAATGCAACCAGGAAGGCGACAGGAGATGAGATCACCAGTGGCTATGTGTTTGCATGTTTAGATTATATAAGTGTTATATAGTTTTGGTGATTAATTGTTTGACTCCAGTTAATCACCGTGCTGTCCATGACCACATAATGAACATGTATGAATGATGCATGCTTTTAGTTATTGATTATGAATCGATTGCTAATATCTAGGTATAGTTAAATATATTCGATATATTTATAATCTATCACCTAGGATGAGACCAACTTAATATAAACAAAACCTTCAATATAAAGTCTAAGCCAGAGCGCGAGTCATTGAGAATGTACCGCGTGGCTCTCCATCAATATAGTTCTTAGAACTTGATTCAGTGATGACAGATACTACGTGTTTACCCGAAATCTGCCACCATCTGATGAAAGGACTATTAACTATGGCATTATGATGCCTTGAGATTGGAATAGAGGAACAGTGTAGCTATCCTCGCGTTTACCCGGGAGCTGCATTCTTACTCTACTCTGTCGCGTATTGATGGTAAAGCTTAGACCAGGTATAATGGTCTACTGTGTTTACCCGGGACCATTAAAGACCCGGGAGCCGAAGTAAGATCGGATATTGCAAGGAGTTGCAATTACCATGAGATGGTTGCTCTAAGATAATGGTATGATACTATGTGTTTACCCGAGGTCATACTGTGATTCTTGGAGATTCTGATCCTCACTAGAAGACCGTCGGAGTCTTCCGTTCTGTATACCTGAATGTTATACAGTCCGTCGAAAAATAGTGGGAAATAATTCAAGACAAAAGACCATAATTGAATTATCAGAACTATCTGCTTAAATCACGTTATTTCCTTCGATCACTAATATGTCGTCTATTTGAGATTTTGGCATGTTGGATGCCAATACTTCTCATACTCAGACTGACTAGAAAAACTCTGAAGAATGTCTTCAGGGCCAAGTGAAAGTCACTATCCTAATCAGATATCATGAATCCTCTTACTTGGATAGACCAAGGTGAAGAGGTGCTCATGGTATGCCTTATTGAAAGGCAATGATTATCATGAAATCTCTTATTTGGATAGACCAAGATGAAGAGATATTTATGATGTACCTTTGAGAAAGGCAAGTGGTAAGACTTTAAACGGTCAAACCTACACCTGAAAGGATAAAGAAAAGTCAGCTGAGATAGAGAAGTAGCAGTTCTCCCACTGCAACCAATATAAGGATATTGGTAAAGGCAAAAAGAATATGGAACTTGAAAGAAGTTTCATATATTCTTATTATCGTCTTTTGCATGTCTATCGGAGAATTAGCGTATCCAATATGGGATATTGGAAATGGTTCTCAGAACTGCGATAGGATGCAGACTTAGACAAGTAAAAGGAAATCGAGAAAATACAAGTGTTGAGTTAGACTCAACTATTGTTCATGATATTCATTGATTACTGTTAGACAGTAAATCTTTGTATATCTATAGGAGTCAAATATGAAACTAAATAATTGTTATTTAGTTGCATAAGAAATCAAAAATAACATTGATTGAAAAGGATAATAGTTGTTCAAATCAGTCAATGCATTATAGATTCTTGAAGTGACATTTCATGTGATGAATGTTCACTAGTCTCCTATAGAAATGAACTATGTGAATCTTGATTATCTATGGTATTGTACACAGGGTTGTACAATAAGAAATTATTGATGCTGATACATATTGATGTAAACAGCTCAAAGGCCAAAAGATAATCACTACTATTGACTTACCTTATAGTTTACTCTTGGAATGATTCGACTGTATGTACTTACTGAAGTACAAGTCAAATGCATCTAAGAGATTAAGGTATGAGATCAATATGAAGTATTAGAATTATTGATTTGATCAAAGAAACTAATACTTAGGTATATGATTCACATAAATCATTAAGAGGATAATTATATCCTCGCTCGATCGATCCTCATTGTGCATCATAGAAATATGATAGAATGAGGAATTGCACCTTATTAAGATATAGTGCAATACATAATAAGATTTGCCTAATTCTTGTTCTTTTTGAACATGAGTATGAACATTAGATGTCCATACTTTAAAGATGGTTCCAAGTAAGTCAGTGTATGTCCATATAAGATATGGAAACCAAATAATTCATATGAGATGTGAATTATGAACAAACCTTTTTTTAACGTCAGTTATTGTCGCGATGTGAATTTATAAATGTTTAAAGAGTTTGGACATTACAGTTATTGGCCAGACGATAATGAAATAATTTTCGTCCTGAAAGCTGTCTTCTGTAAAGAGGAATATGTCCTCAAAGAAGACAATGTGAGCTGATAAAACTAGAAGATGTTCTAGATTCACAAATTAACATAAGATTATTATATGATCTTTAGTTGTTTGGAACCGGTCATGACACATAAGAGTGCTTCATATATTTTTTTTGAGATTCTCTCAGTGACTAGAAGGATATGTTTGATATATCTGTTTTAGCAAGATGAGAGGAGCTCAAAATAGATTACGAACTAAAATCTATGATAATGATGCTCTCTGTCATTACAACTTTGAGACTGATAAGTTTATTAGAATTCTACTTGTCAATACTGCCTATCATGAGATGATGACAGTTGGATATTAAAAGCGTCCACTCAATGTGATTGAGGTAAAGATGTATATGATACACCTTTAAAGCTTTTAGAATGTCCAGGAAGCAAGTTATGATTTCAAAATTATTTTGAATCAAACTGAAGCTTCCTAAGTTGTAATAATAGTTTTGACTTAAATGGTCAAATATTATGTAATCGTTAAGAATGATCGCGGATTGTGTGTGTTCAGAAAGGACAGTGGGAGCATGGTCCTTTTAGTAATACTTTATGATAATAACATCAAAGTCATTAAGAATGACTTCAAGATGTTACTATTAGTGAAAACATTGTTAACCATGTTTTCCTCCATAATAAGTTTAGTTATAATATCCCACGTATTGGAAATACAAATCTATTAAGATAGATCGGTGGGGATATTATATTGACCTGTATGTCAAGATGTTTGGCATAAATTTCATAACAAATCTCAATTGTTGAGATAAGGAATTTATTCCTTTAAAGAAAAGGTTCCTTAAAGGGTACATGAGTGAATTGCATCATTAAGCACTTGAGAAGTGTTAAGGATGCATTCGCGTATATGGAGAGGATGATTTGAAACTATGAGGTCACACTGACTCAAATTTCAAGTCAAATAATGGATTCAACCTTCTGGTAGAAAGGAATGGATTGGAATGGTTCCAATCCAAAACTCGATATTAAGATGACGACATAGACAAGTGATATTGTTATTGGAACAGCATGGATGAAACGGTTCGTCCCTGAACTAGATGTAGTTCTAAAAGGTCTCTGATACCATTCCATCGTTGTAGGACAACAGTGAGAGCAATCAGTTGTGTGATCGAGCCATGGTCTCTTTAGAAGTTACAGAACATTCTGAGGCTCTTTCACAGGTTCAGAGATAATGGATTAAGAGGAAATAACGTAATGGAAATATTCCATATGTAGATAATTTAGCAGATCCCTGACCAAGTCTTAGTCACAGACTTTATGTGAGCATCACTTAGATTTGATGGAGATCAAATGCGAAAGTGATTGGCTTGAGTCCAAGTGGGAGATTGATGTATATAGGTGTCCTCTAAGCCAATCATAAGACACCTATTTCAATCTGGTTCACTAATAAATGGCATTAAATTCATTATGTAGATTGGCATATTTATAATTGCGCATAATAAAGTCCATGAATATGTGCAATAGTCATCAGATTATGATGAGATCATAATAATGAGACTGATGACTTATAAACACATATTCTCAATTGTTCCTAGTCGTAGGATGTTTGAGAAGGACATCAAACATCCGGTTAGACTAGTACAGGTTATTCCAGCTCATATGATGAGGGTGACTGATCTCGTTAGTTACTAGTGTGGAGACACAATGGTAAACCTGTAGGTGCTCATTGGATAATGAGTTCACTGAACTGATCCGATATGAATCGCCGAATGGTAATTTACCTGACTGTCAATCGGCTTGATTCATCGTCACAGTAGCGTGGTTGATCCTTGGACTTGAGACACCAAAGACACCTTGTCGGTGGACTTCTGGACTTTGACCTTGACCTATGAATCCCTATCCACGGGATCTCAAATAGTCAAGGATCGGGTCCAGCGGAAGACCTTCGAAGGTGATTGTGTGTTCAATAAAGGATCGTTTGCTCTCAGGTAACTGGAGAGAGAATGCTCTAGAGTAGATCCGCAGGAGTCTCTGGCCAGAGCAGAAACAATATCAGAAAAGTGGTTTTCGGATATTGTACAGCGGAGTCTGATTCAAGTGAGTTGACCATACCCTAGGTTAACTCGAGAGCATTGTGCGAACGAAGGATTATAGCCACGTGGTAACTGTGGACGGACATGTTCCATGAGTGGGTTGCTGAACCCCATTACCTTCCGGGATCATGCGGTGTTGCTTGGCACCCAACTTGATCAGAAGTCCGACCGAATTTACATACGATGTCAATTCGGTTAAGTAATTAGTTAATATATAGATATTAATTAATTACAATAAGTCAATAACTAGTTATTGGACTTAACGGGCTGAAAACCAGACTGGTAAATGGGCCTAGAGGGTCACACGCAATAAGATTCTCAGTCGGTGGTACATAAGTGGGATTTATATTAACTCGGGGACTTTTGTGAAAAGTCGCGCCGACTTAATATATATACACGCTGTTGAGAAATCTTGGGCCAAGCTCCAGGATTTCCCTTGCTGGCCGTCATCCCCCCCTTTCTCTCTCCCCCTGTGGGCGTCCCGTTCGGCGCGCCAGAACAGCTTTCGTCTCCGCCGCGTGTGATTCCCGAAAGTCAGGAATTCCCGTCGGCGGGATTTCCGCAACCGTTGCGGCGACGGATCTTCAGCGAGCGAGCTGAAACGGACGAGGGATCGAGGACGAACTACCGCGGAGGATCGCGTGGATACCGCTGGAGGCCGGACGCTTGTGCGGCTTGCGGCATTGCCTTGACGGAACCGAAACGGAAGCGGATTCGAATCCGCGCACGGTAATCAGATTCCAACCTGGTTTTTCGGTTTGCGTTTTTCGTTCCGAATCGGATCAGCGGGCATCGGGCGGGTTTAATTTTTGTTCTTCGTTTCCGCTGCGTTCTTCGCGTCCCGCCCGGATCCCAACAGAAGGCTCTCTGCTTCCTCACGTGAGATGCTGGAGGTTTGGGCGCGATAGCGAATAATGGCGAAGGCAGCACCGAAGGACGGGGGTAGACCATCGAGCATGGCAAAGAAGAGCTCGTCGTTGGAGACGAGGGAGCCCGCAACACCGAGTTGGTCAACGATGCACTTGAACTGTTGGAGGTAGTCTTGCATACTGAGGTTGTCCTTGCGAATGTTGTGCAGTTGATGACGAAAATTCATAAGATGCGCAGGAGAGGAAGCACCAAACCGTCGTGCGAGGATGTCCCATGCCTCCTTGGCAATTTTTACACCAACAGTGTATGGAAGCGCAGAAGGAGAGAGGGTGGCATTGAACCACGATAATATCATATGATCCTCACGATACCAACTAAGGAAATCAGGAGAGGAGGCATCGGGTGGGGAAGGCACTCCAGTAACATGACTCATGTAACCGTGGCCATTGAGAATAGGCTCAAAGAGGCCTTTGTTAGTTTTAGGTGGCCTACAAACCAATCTGACTATGTAAATCTCGTTCATTTATTAATATAATGGCATAATATTCATTATGTGAAAATCGCATTAATTATCGTTTCATAATGAAGTCTGTGAATATGTGCTATAGTGGTCAGATTATGATGAGATCATACTAATGAGATTGATCACTTAAACACACATATTCTTAATCGTTCCTAGTCGGAGGATATCCGAGAAGGACATCGGATATCTGGTTATACTAGTACAGATTACTCCTGCTCATATGATGAGGGTGACGGATCTCATAAGTCACTTGTGTGGAGACACTAAGGCGAATCTGTAGGCGGTCATTGGAGGGAGTAAAATAGTACTGGAAGAGGTTCCAGATCCCCAAACAGTTGCATTATCATCAGATGAGATATCAGTTCCTGAATCTGTTCAGGTACACACACATGAGCCTCGTAGATCTGGTAGATTACCTAGACTACCCGAACGATATGTGGGACATATCGCTGAAGGTGAGTCTAAGGTAGAATATAATGAGGAAGATGATCCTAAAACCTACCAGGAGGCCATAGAAGGCCCAGAAGCCGGGAAATGACGAGAAGCTATGAACTCAGAAATCCAGTCCATGTACACCAACCAAGTTTGGAACTTGGAGGACTTGTCCGAGGGTATTGTACCCATCGGTTGCAAGTGGATCTTTAAGAGAAAGATCGGTGCTGATGGACGGATCGACACTTATAAGGCAAGGTTGGTGGCAAAGGGATATCGTCAAAGGCAAGGAATTAACTATGACGAGACTTTCTCACCAGTTGCCATGATAAAGTCGATCAGAGTTCTTCTCGCCATTGCTGCACATTTTGATTATAAAATCTGGCAGATGGATGTGAAGACTGTCTTCCTCAATGGTAACCTTGAGGAAGAGGTGTATATGATACAACCAGAAGGTTTCACATCCAAAGAATCTCCAGATAAAGTGTGCAAGCTTCAGAGGTCCATTTATGGACTGAAGCAGGCTTCCCAGAGCTAGAACATAAGATTTGACGAGGCTGTCAAGTCTTATGACTTCATTAAGAATGAAGATGAGTCTTGTGTGTACAAGAAGACCAGTGGGAGTGCAGTCACTTTTCTAGTTATTTATGTAGATGACATACTACTTATTGGGAATGATGTAGCTATGATGTCATCAGTAAAGATTTGGCTGTCGAAAAACTTCTCTATGAAGGATTTGGGAGAAGCATCCTACGTATTGGGAATACGGATCTATAGAGATAGATCAAAGAGGGTGCTTGGAATGACCCAATCCTTATACATAGATACCATAGTCAAAAGGTTTGGCATGGAAAATTCCAAGAGAGGTCGCATATCGATGAGACATGGAATTAGTCTCTCAAAGGAGCAGCCTCCTAAGACTCCTAATGAGAGGGCATTCATAGATAGAATACCCTATGCCTCTGCCATAGGATCTATCATGTATGCCATGCTATGTACACGGCCTGATGTTGTATTTGCTCTAAGTGTTACGAGCAGATTTCAGGCTAATCCAGACGAAGAGCACTGGAAGGCAGTGAAATGTATCCTTAAGTACTTGAGAAGAACTAAGGATTTGTTTCTTGTCTATGGAGGAGGTGACTTGAAACTGTAAGACTTTACTGACTTGAGTTTCCAGTCAGATCCAGATGATAGCAAGTATAAATCTGGATTTGTATTTACATTAAAAGGAGATGCAGTGTGCTGGAAGAGTTCCAAGCAAGTAACCACTGCAGATTCGACGACTGAAGCTGAGCACATCGCTGCAGCTGAAGTTTTCAAGAAAATAGTGTGGTTGAAGAAGTTCATCACCGACCTTGACATAGTTCCCGGTATCCTTGATCATGTTCCACTGTTGTGCGACAACAATGGGACTATTGTACAAGTGAAAGAGCTGTGGTCTCATCAGAAATCGAAAAATGTTCTGAGACGCTTTCATCTTATCCAGAGGAGATGTAATAGTGGAAAGAGTTCCATCCGTCAACAATGTAGCAGATCCACTGATAAAGCCGTTCGCTCAAATTGTTTTTGAGCCTCACCTAGAGTCTATGGGCTTATTGTATAAAGGTGATTGGCTTTAGTCCAAGTGGGAGATTGTTAGTTTTAGGTAGTCTACAAACCAATCTGATTATGTAAATCTCGTTCATTTATTAATATAATGGCATAATATTTATTATGTGAAAATCGCATTAATTATCGTTTCATAATGAAGTCCGTGAATATGTGCTATAGTGGTCAGATTATGATGAGATCATACTAATGAGACTGATCACTTAAACACACATATTCTTAATCGTTCATAGTCGGAGGATATCCGAGAAGGATATTAGATATCCAGTTAGACTAGTACAGATTACTCCTGCTCATATGATGAGGGTGACGGAACTCATAAGTCACTTGTGTGGAGACACTAAGGCGAATCTGTAGGTGCTCATTGGAGAATGAGTTCACTGAACTGATCCGACTGAATCGCTGGATGATATTGTACCTCACTGTCAACCAGCTTGATTCTATTGTCGCAGTTGCGTGGATGGTCCTCGGACCTGAGACACCAAGGACACCTTGTCGGTGGACTTCTGTGCTTTGACCTTGGTTTACGAATCTCTAGCCACGGAATTCTAATACGCTAAGGATTGGGTACAGCGGAATACCGTCGAAGGGAATTGTGTGTCAATAAGGAATCATTCGCTCTCGGTACTTAGAGAGAGAATGTTCTAGGAAGGATGCGCGGAAGTCTCTGGCCAGGGCGGACGATAATATCGGGAAAGGAGTTTTTCGATATTCATCAGCGGCATCCAATCCAAGTGAGTCGACCGGTTAGGGTTTGACAGCTCGCCATGCCCTGAGTTGACTCGAGAGCATTGTACGAATGAAGGATTATATCCACGCGGTAACTGTCGGCGGAAAGGTTCCAAGAGTGGGTTACTTAACCCCAATACCTTCCGGGTTCACGTGGTGTTGCTTGGTACCCAACGTGATCGGAGGCCCGATCGAATTCGATGTGCGACATCAATTCGATTGATTAATTAATTAATAAATAGTTATTAATTGATTAATAAAGCCAGTGAGGAGTCACTGGGCTTGTTGGGCTATTAACTGGACTGGTACTTGGGCCTAGAGGGTCACACGCAAATGATTCTCAAGGCGATGGATAAATAAGTGGATTTTATACAAACCGGGGGTTTTTATGAAAAATCGTGCGGTTAGTATAAAACATAGCGAACGGGCTGACCAAGTCAAACTGCTGCTAACCCTAGCCGCCCCTCCTCAGCATAAAACATAGCGAAGTAGCAACAGTGAGGCACCTAGCTCTGATACCATAAAAGTGGAACCAGATTGATGAGAAAAGGAGAGAGTTCAACACGTCTCTTCTCCTAGCCTTGCAAAGTATTTATATACAATAACTATTACAAGTCCCAAGGTTTGAGGGATTGAGATTACAATGGAGTAATGATGTCAAGCATATCCTGGTGGATGAGATAAAGATAAAAGTAATGATACTAAGCATATCCAAGTGGATGAGATAACTCCCGCATAGTTTGGTCACATGCATCAATGACGGTGAGTTGTTGAGAATTAACAAACGTGGATTGGTTATCACTCTCCTCTGCTTATTGGAGAAAAATCTATAAAATTTGGACGTATAAATTAGGGAGGTTATACACAAATATAAATTATGTAGAAAATTATTTATAAGCCAAAAAAAAAAAAAATGCAGGCAGCATTATTGGGAAAGCATTGCAGCACCTTCACTTATCATTGTCTATGTGCCATTTGCACTTTGGTGTAGGAGGTGATGCCACAAGAGAGGGCATGAGCGTTTGATCCGTCCCATCATCTTCTTGATCATTGCACCTTCCCGTTATACTAATCTATTTGGTCCGAGGATGGTTTTGCGTGCGATCGTTGTTTTATCATGCTTTGGAGAAAGTTTTGGGGGACCTGTAAATCTGTAACGTATACTCCCTCTTAATCTCAAGTTTTCGTAGATTCTTCTTCCACTGGAACATGATTTATTAGGTGATTTTTTTTCTTAATTTACTTGAAAATGTTATGAGAAATAGATCGTCTACGTATGGTAGACTGACTTGGTGTCCTGAAGTTTTAAGTCTTGGGCTTGTGAGTGTTCTTTTTAAATTTATGTAATATCTGTGAGGAATACTTATCGCACTTCACGCAAGCAGTAGTCTAGTTGTAGCAGCAAACAGTGCTTTTATTATTTCTTTAAATCTAAAAAAGAGGAATCAATTTTGAGGGAGTTATTTGTATCGTCTGATCTTTGATCTATATTATTTTTGATTGAAAGATTAAAAAAATAAATAAAGAAAGACAAATAACTTCCTTAGAGTTACCTCCACCTCTGTGCTTTTAAGAATTTTAAAAAAATACACTTACTATCACAACGGTTCAATTGAACCCTGCGTGCTAGCTATCATCTTATTTACCTGCAGCGGAACTTAAAACTCGTTGCAATGCATTGCAGTAGGGATATAACAATTAAGTATTACTCTTTAGTACTCTCCTGCTTGCTGTCCACAAGAACGTGTAGCTTCAATTCTTTTACTTGGTTCAGTTCTAGCTGTCTCACAAACATATTTTCTATCTGCTTACGTAGGATTTGGCATTTTTTGGATGAATTTATATTCATTAATGTACGGCAGTGCGGATAATTATTATTTTTATCTTAAGGGGAATCGCCAGTTTCCCTTTCTTCGGTAGTACGAGTAAATACTTGTTCCTTACCGAAAAGAAATAATAATAATAATAATAATAATAATATATGTTGTAACGTCTCCCTAATTGTATGTAACGAGGGTATTGCAGTGGACAAATAAAAAAATTTAATATTTTTTTAGGTTGGATCTAACATGTCATGTCCATCCGCACTTACAATATCTAATCGGATGATCTGAAAAAGTTTGAAAAATAAAGAACGTCGTTACGTTTGGCTCATTAAAGCTGTTTTTTAAGTTTAATTTTTAATTTTTCACATTTTTTAAAATTGTCCACAAAAATATTACACTGTACAGAGGACATGTCGGATCTGAACTTAAAAAAAATTATTTATTTATTATTTACCTACTGCAATGTTTCTAACAATCCCAGTTCCCAACCCCCGATCGTTAATGCACCTGCAGCACCCGACTCAATCCCCATCATTTTTTGATCCCCATGAGTTTGAGAGCATCTTTTTTTGGGGCCTGGCGATCACAGGCATGTGAGTTTATATATAATCCCGATGATGGCTCTGTCACGCAAACTCAACTCGACCTCTTTGTTGCGAAACAGAACAAGCTCATGCATAAGAATTTGCAGATACATACCAAACTAATTAAGGTGTCATGTATTTTTTAGAATGAAATCCTCTAAATCCTCTCTTATGTTTATGTACCTTTTAGGACACATGGAAAGAGGGATAAAATAATTTATGCTCTATCATTTTAACAGTAAATTATGTATTCATCTTCCTCTCATATATCTAAATACAAACTAAAACACAAAAGAAAAAGAAAATCAGAAGATCTAGTTTAATTGGCTTTTCTCCGGCAAGCAGATATGCGATTTAGGAATATGCTAAGAAATCATATTCATGGCCATAAATTAAAAGCTGTGCAAGGGGGTGAGAAGATCCCTCTCACAAATTATTAATTATTCCTTTCCCTGGAGGGAGATGATTAATGAGGACACCATCTCCTCACTATTCTATTCTCCTATTGGTCAACGGAATCACTTTCTTACGCATTTCAAATTTTAGTTTTGTTTATTATATTGACTAGGTAACTCGTTTTTAAGTTATAGAATGAATTAAAATTTCGCTATGAAAGTAATAACTCAGTAGGCCGCATTTATCATTTTTGAAGCTTTAATCCCAATTAGTAAAGGATCAGAAAAACTCTCTAGTTATGAATCGAGTATAGAACCTATGGGTTATGTTTGGTTATTGGATGCCACTTATACAAAAATAAATAAATTATTATCTGTTCATTTATCTCACCGTGAGAAAAACGAGATCATTTAAAGTTGTACGTCTGCATGGTTCAACACGTTCTCAGACACGTGAAGCAGAATTGTACGAAAATATATGAGTCATTTATTTTTTTAAATAATATATACAGTATAGGTACGACTCAATTTCACGTGCGCAAAGGGCGCATGGAGACGATCCAACAAACAAAATTACACACGCACATGATGGACAGACGTGAAATGACGGGATCTGCCCTCCCTGGTCCTACCACTTCCCTCAACGGTGTACCACCACTAAATAATTGCAGACCCTTCCTCCGCCTTCGATCGGCTGCCCGGCCTTGGGTCAGTTGTGGGTCACACACGGAGGGAGGGAGGGAAATTGGAGAAAGAGAGAGAGAGAGAGGGCAATGGGAAAGCACACAGCAATGGCCAAGAGGTCCTGCTCTTGTACTACTAGTCTTGGTTTCTCCGCAGCCGCCCCCTCCTTCATCTTTTTCTTCCTCCTCATCTCGCCGTCGTCGTCGTCAGCGGCAGCTGATCATGATCAGTCTGACGAGACTCCCAGTATCAGTGCTGCTACTGCTTGGCCGCAGTCGTTGAGTGATCTGTGGCCCAACGCTTTGGAGTCGGAGGCGGCCAACCCAGACCCTTTGGCTTTGGATCTCATCACCGATCTGATCCCCCTGCAGCCGCAACCAGCTGATCATGGGGAAGGGCAGCGGCAACGCCAAGAGCCACGGCAGCTGCAAGGCGCCCCCCTCTCACAGTCACAGGTACGCTACTCTCGTATCGTTAAGTCGATCCTGTGGCCTCCCTCTCCCAGGTATTGCCATCTGCTATCTCGTGTTAATGGATGATGGAACAGCATCGCCAAGAACACAGGGATCTAATACATATAACAGCCACGGAGAAAATAACAAAAGATGTTTTTGCCCCCAATTTATTTCCTTTCCTCTACTCTCTATTTTTTCTGCTCGCAGTTATCTAGAGATATGATGATGATGATGGTGAAGATTGGGCCGGATTGTAATTTTTAGTTGAGATTAATTCTTTGGTGTACCGTAAAATAAATACTGTAAAACATCATTAAACATTTTGTGAATCAGTGTTCTTCACCTGTTTAGATTGTTGTTCATTATCTTATAATATTTTTTGTACCATCTTCGAAATACCATAGCTTATTGTATTTCAAAAGTGATTGACTTACATGTTAATGATATATTCCTTAATTTTAAGCCATTTAGTTTGATTGAGAGTGAAAGTTAAAATTTCAAAAACTGTAGTTTTAACATCAAAAAGTTATTTTTTAATAAGCTTAAAGGTTAGTATGTTATACTAGTTTAGACCGTCGAATTCAAAATTTAATCAGGGGGCGGCATACATATTGCAGGCGAAAGGAAGCGGGGTGGCGCGCCGGGGCAAGTGCTCCTACACGGTGACCATCAAGACCAGCTGCTCCTCCCCCCGGATTACCCGCGACGCCGTCGGCATCACCTTTGGCGACGTCTACCGCAACGAGGTAACCACCAGCACAGCATCATTTATGCCCCTTCCTCTTCTCCATCATCCTCGAAATTTAGCTTCTCATTGCGTGTGCCGTGTGCGTGCGTAAGGTCACATGTGAAAATTTCTTTCCATTCTTTACTATAGGAAGTAAAAGGACAGTCGTTCTCCATGACTTCATTCTTAGAATGTGAATACTATTTAACTATTATTTTTAACTTATATGCAAAAATATCTTTTTTAAGACAATATTAGTTTTGAAATTTGAAGGAAGTAATGTCTTCTTCCAAGGAACACCTTCAAAATACGGGAAGAAGGATTCAAAATCATTCTCATCTTCTTTGAATTAACCCATTCTTGCTCGGAAGGTTTCCCTATGAAGGTCATCAAAGACATTTAAGCAGGCTCAGTTCTCATTTGGAGTGAGAACGAGGTCCCCATAATGGACGCCAAAGACTTTGCTCACTTAATTTTCTACTCCATGACTAAGGTTATCTTTGGCATCTATTCTTGGAATTTCCTTCTTATATATTCTTCATTCTAAAAAGCAAAAGGACATTCTCCACTTGTCATTCCTAGAATAAGAATGTCACTTAATTATCATTTTCTAACTTATGCAGGAATATCTCTTTAAAGACAATGTTAGTTCTAAAGGAAGTAGTGTTCTTTTGAAGGAATGCCTTCTAAATATGAGTACGAGCATTCAAAGTCATTCTAATTCTCTCTGCATTAAGCTATTCTTTCTTAGAAAATTTTCTTAGAAGGATTACCAAAGATATTTGAGTGAGCTCATTCCTCATTTTAAGTGACAATGGGTTTTTAGGAATAGATGACAAAAACTACTTAAGTAATGGGAATGGGCTCGTTACTCTGTTCTTTAGGGTTTCATGGACCCCCATTTTTTAGATTCCCTATTCTTGAGCATTGTTTGAAAATAGGGTTGGGTTTGATTCTCGTCATTACAATTTCTTGCAGTTTCACACATGTTTAAATGACCTAAAAATATGTTGATTTGCTGGTCTCTCAATGGTCAGGGAAATAAGCTTGTGTCCTTTTTTGTGGCTTTCCAAATTTTACCAAAAAGTTGGTTATGAGGTGTCCTTGATTACCCTTGAGGTGTCCTTAAAAAAGATGATTCTAGAGTTAAAGTTGTCTATCCCTTTTCTCACGTTGTACCAATTAAGCATGTGGGATTCCATATAGGAGGCTTTGTAAAATACCAATTGTTTTCTTTCAATCATGCCAAGTGAAATTTTGAAGGCACATTTTAATCTGCCAAAATATGTACTTATATTTTAAAAATCTAAGTGATGATCGAACTAAGAAGGCTTTCGATTTTGTTTATGTTTTGGACCATGTTTAAAATTGGTCTTTGGATTGGACTATTATTATATATATTGTGTTCATTTGTTATGACAAAACTTATTATAGTATGGTGTTGTGCATTTTTTATGCATCAGTGGTGATCCTGGATTTAAATTGCTAAAATAAAAATTTAATTTTGATCAATTTCTTTGCTTTTTTTAGGTGGTACTATTCTTTGACTAAATTAGATCGAAAAAACACTCTTGGCAAATCGTCTTTACAAAAGCATTGCCGAATGGTGTCTTATCAAAAGAAGATTTTGCCTGCTTTGCTAAGATAGTGAGACGTGCAAAATCCTTATGGAACAAGAACTAATAAGGATTGATGAAACATTTAATTATAAAGCTAGTGAATTGTGTTTTGTAGAGGTAGAGTCACTTTTTTCTCTAAATTAGAACTCTTACCTCATCCTTATATTTATGAATTGAAGAGGCAGATTGAATTCTCATTGCTGCAGGTTAGAATTAATTCAAACCACCACTCTCCCCTTATTCGAATTCACTCACTCGTAAATCTAATTTTTAGGTAAAGAAAGGGTGCATTTAGTACCCCGAAAAATGCCCCACATATTCAGATCTTCGGGAAAGCACAACTCGGTTGGGAAAACACAACCAGGATGGATCATTTGGTTGCATGGAAAAGCATCAGTCAACGGAAATTGACTTCTCTTAAGTCCAGAGATCCACCATAATGACCCTGGATACCAATTTCGGAGATGAGGTATATCATATAGAATTAGGTGCGATTCCCTATCCCGGACATTGATGCATTGACCAATATCTTTCTATCCTAGATTCTTCACCGTTTCCTGTCTTTCGTATTTCTCGGTCTGGCTTTCTTTGTTGGATATTCTGCTCCTTGATTGCACGCTGGTTGGCAGGCTCCCTACATTTAGAAAATAATTTTCATGTGTATTAAATGACCAATTATGTTTATGTTTTCTTTGGACATCTTTTTTTAAAAGATGTTTTCATGTTGTAAAGATTTTACACCAAATCAAATAGACTCTGATGGGTCGAAATCTCATCCACCAAGATCAAGAGCTTCCACCGATAGTTGGAGAGGTCAGGCTTTAGCCACTCCATGCAAAAGAGAACATTGTAAATGGCCTCCGGTGGTGATCCAAGGGATCCCCTTCTATGTTTAAGTCAGAGAATTGGGAGGTGTTGGAACGGAAGTAGAGAGAGAGATTGGGCTAATTCGTGCATATCTTGTCCTGTTGAGCAGGAGGGCCCTTATATAGTAGCGCGGAGCCTGGCAAGAGTCTGACCTTGTCCAAGAAGGTGGAGTCCCAGAGACGATTTTGGTTCGGAAGGGATCATCTTTGGAAGGTCAGTCCTGAGTCAGATCCTCAAGTATGTTGTGTCTCGCCGTAGGTCGTGGTCAGATTGGTGCTAGCAGGGGCGATGCCCTCTAGTCCGAATTGCCTTTTAAGTACGGCGAGACTTTTAATCATATCAGGTAGGACTTGATGTATAGATGGGAGGTGGATTTGGACTTTGTGGTCCCCCTATTCTCTGTTAAGATTGTTAGGGGATCCGATTTTTGAGTTTTTTGGAAGATGAGGATTAGGACGGGCCTAGACAGAGATGTATTTGATAGTCTACGATCAGAGTTATTGGGACGACCCATTGACTTTTTGGGCCAAACAAAGTCCTTCTCCTTCACTTGCCCCCTTGCTCCTTGGTGTATTCCATATAGCAAGGGTGATTCGTATCCTATGCATGCATCGTTTGGTTGACGCCTCCTGGCATTTACGTTGTGAGTTTTCGAGGAGTCTTTTCTTCTGTTACATCTCCTCGAAGTAGGTAACGTGGGCGCTTCAGGCTTCATCAACGGGGTGGAAAGATACTTTTTTCTAGGTCGGGGAGGTCTTGAGAGGGAATGACCCTTCCTCCTGGCCTTCTGGGACCTTTCCATTTGTGCCCCCTAGAACAAGGGATAACCTTCCTGCCGTATCTGGATGCGCACGTCCTTATTCTTTTTTTGGTGGAGCCACCTATCGCTATCGTCCCACAGGTCACCAAGGAGACACTGCATAGTGTCGGTTTGTTCGTGTTGTCAACTAAAGAAGAACGGGATCCGGATGGAGGGCCGGAGGATGACGGTCTGTACGATGCGCCGGTTGTGCATTGCAACATGCTAGGGCCTTAACTGTTGCTAGTCGGGTGGCTTTGTTGTTGTTGCCATTTTTTTCTATCTTGTACACCGCTGCCCTATAATATGATATAACTAAGTTTTACCTCTGTAGTCTGTGTCATTCTTCTCTTTACTCTCTTTCATTTCTGCCTGATATGACCAAGGGTTCAGGCTAGCTGGTTGAACGGTTACTTCTGCCTATAACATTTTCACCGGTTGGGGCCGACTCAACAGGGGGCCACGGGGTCACTCAGGATGTGCATCGCCCCTGCCAAGTGCTTTTTCATAGTCAGTGCATGATGCGAGAGGGTCACAGGCACGACTCCTAGTCTTGCGGCCTGTAAGGGGGCGACCCATCCCTCGTGACTTATTTCGTCAATCGTCAGCTCTCAGTTTCACCGTCAGAGGTCACTTTCAGTAAGTACGGTGGATCGTTCTCGACCTTTTCGGATCTCCCTCGTCTGTCGGTTTGGACTGTCGTCGGAGAAGGTTAGGCTTCTCCTTTAAAAGGAGGCGAGAGTATTCCATCTTTTCCCATTCACCACTTTAAGGGAGTTTGCTATGTCACTTGCTGGGAGGTGCCATCTCCATGTGGCCGTTCTGGCTTTTCCTAAGGGGTGTGTGTGTTGGGGGGGTGGGGGTAGCGAGGCCCTCTTTTTTGAGTGTTAAAGTTAGTAGGGATGCCATACCTGTGGTGCACTGGGAAATGCTTCATTGATTCCCAGAGGCTGGGTTTTACCTTTCGGCTGTAAGTCAAAATTTTGGTTCTTTCAAGAGCTTGGGCGTTGATATTGATCTGGATTGCAGGGTACTACTGTCGTCATTGTTGCGGCTGAGCATATAGGCCATTGTCGAGTTACATGCCTTCTTTCGCTGTTTCGGTCGGCTCGACCCGGGTTGGCTTGAGTGTTTTGTGCTTTGTGTTTTGATCTTCTTATTCTAGCATCTTACGTCCGTCCTTCTCACGTCCTTTGCTTTAGGGATGCTTTTTGGCCACATGCTCATACGGGCTCGGGGTGCTGCTACTGCGGTTAGGACTTCTGCATATGTTTTTCTCTTAGTAGTTCGGTCCCTGTGCAAGGTGCTCGAGCGAGTTCGGCTTCAGAGGTATGGAGGCGATGAGGACCAAGTCGCCTCCTAAGTTTCTCGATGTTCACAATCCATCTAGGACCGAAAGCCAGTTGAAAAATTTGGCAAGGAGTCTTTTGTTCATTATTTGGCATCTTGTTGCCTCTTCTTGTACACAGGGTGTGAAAAATTTAATATAAGAAGGAATATTTCCGAATATGTATGACTTACCTTCCCCTTCTCTCCCAACCGAGCAGGCTAAGCCCTTGATATGGACTTAGGCTGTTCTGTGTGGTGCTGGATTTTTTTCGAACGATTTTAGTGTGATTTAAGGGTGTTAACCCCCTTCCCCACGAGGCGAAGCTCGACATTGGAAAATCCGAATGAGTTAGTCTCATGTGAGGTAGGGAGCCCGTTCCCTGCGAGGCTCGATATGGTAGGAGGAAATTAGGGCAAGTTTATTCGGGAGTCTCTTCCCTGTGAGGGAAGGCTCGGCAAGGAGAAATCCAAGTGAGTTTAATCCCATCTGAGAGTGGGGAGCTCCTTCCTTACAAGTGAGTTTAACCATGTGGTTGTGAGTTCGATCTCCATAGACGACCACAAAGGATGATGAGTCAAAATCTCATCCACCATGATCAGGGTCTTCTGTCGGTGGTCAGAGGGTTAGGATTCAACTGTTCCCTACAAAACAGAACACTGTTAAGGACCCTCGGTGGTGATCTGGGGGATCTCCCTCTGATGCTTAAGTCAAAGAGCTGGAGGGTATTGGAAGGAAGCAGAGGGAGATTGGGCTGGTTTGTGCACACCTTGTCCTGTTGAGCAGGGGGGCCCTTATATACTAGTGTGGAGCTTGGCAAGAGTCCAACCCGTCCAAGAAGGCAAGGTCCCAAAGACGATCCTGGTTGGAAAAGGATCGTCTTTAGAAGGTCGGTCCTAAGTCAGATCCTCAGGTATGTCGCGCCCCACCGTCAGTTATGGTCAGGTTGGTGCTAGGAGGGGAGAGACCTTCTTGTTCAACTTGCCTTTTAAGTGCGGTGAGACTTTTGATCAGACTGGGTAGGCCTTGATATATAGATAGGAGGTGGATTCGGACTCTGTGGCTCCCCTATTCTCTGCTAAGATTGCTAGGAGATCCGGCTTTCGAGGTTTTTCGAGGATGAGGTCTGGGCCAAGCCTAGACATAGATGTATTTGATAGTCCACGATTAGAGTTATCGAGCCAACCTACTGGCTTTTTGGGCCAAATAAAGTTCTTCTCCTTCAGACTTGAAGTGTCACGCCCCTGAAAATTTGATCAATACACAGACTTAATTTGAACTCTAAGTGCGCAACATAGAGATAAATGCATGCTCAAAAAACGTATATGAGGGGATAAGACATATCACAAGACAATTATTTTATAAATGTCGTTATCTCATATTACAAGTCAATACTAAAACTACCAAAATAATTCATAAATAAATATCCAAAATTCTCAATTCTCCATAGTTTTACAACTTGTTCTCAGAAGACCTACTATATCTAGTCTACTAAATTGAAAAGTAAATACTTCTGAAGGTCAAACAAGTCCAACTCCTCACTTAAGCGAACCCTAATTGATTTCTCTTAAAAAATAGTTGGTGGATTTATGAGTCCACTACTCAACATACATCAAATTCTTACAAACGAGTTTTTAAACATTAAACATCTTTCCAGCATCTCCAAGATCTACATATCCGTAGTAGATAGGAAAATAGCTTTTAAAATAGACTTTTCTATAGAAAAATAACTATGGAATAATGGTTAATCATCACTTGCCTCAACACCAAGATCCAAAATAATGGTGCATCTTGCCTAGCCAAGGTAGGAACCTCCTTCTAGCACACACACGCCACCTAGAGGGCTTCCCGTGTAGTCCTTTGCAAGCCATGTAAGAAACCTCCACAAACCGTAGCATCTGCAAAACTCTCACAAGAAAACTTAAAACCTCTCTCCCAATCCCTCTCAAGAGCTATGGATGAAATAAAAGGGCCTTGGGGTGAAGGGAAACCTATATAAAGGCGGTTGGAGTCGAGTCCCATGCAGAACAAACTCCCAACGGATGGAAATTAACTGAGTCCTGCAAGAACTGGGCTATTGGTTAGAAACGCGTCAGACCAACCCGATGCCTCTCAGAGCTTTCTAAAACACGTCACTCGTGGTCAACGCCTCTGATGGATTCTCCTAGGGTTTACTTTTAACCTGCCCTAGGTCCACTAATGGGCCACTCTAAAGTTGCTAATGGCTACTAATATGCTCCAATGGGCCCGATATTACATACATATAGCATAGTAAAGAGATGATATAAAACATGTCGTATGTGTGAAATCTTATTATCAAATATATTCTTAATCAAATAATCAAGTTTAATAGGAATCGATCAAAAAGTCCGCTTAACATGTTCTTATATCAGATTTGCAAAGTTAGCATAGGTTCAAATGAGCGATCATAATTACCAGATTCAATTCTTATGTCAGATTTGCAAAGTTAGCATATGTTTAGATGAATGATCATAGTTACTAGATTCAAATCAGATCTCTTATGAATCTAACTTGTGGGGAACATATCGTACAAGTTCGATCTCCAAGATATGAAGAGATCTATGTCATACCACATATCATAAGTTCACAAACATAGATCGAATCATATTAGATGGAATATCTTATCTTAAGGATTTATATAACATATGGAGACTAATAAGATGAACATGATTAATCAAATAGCATCAAATAAAACATATAAACTAAACAAATGAATAAGTTATGACAAAAATCACTTCATAGAATTTGGACTTTGAATCAAATGAAAATAAATCATAGATTGCTAATTCATACGGATATAAGATAAAATCAAACTTATCATAAGAGTTAAGTATGTGGGTGGCAAATCTTATAGATGATCTCAAACTCATCAGAGATCCACATATCACATATCACATCATATAACTCATAGGAGATCATAATTATACGTAGAAATCAAGGGCATAAGCTTAACAAAAGAAAAAGATCAAGTAGCATACTTATACGGCCGTGTACCTAAACCACAAGATAAGGAGCCATATATACATATAGTAGGTACATGGGCAATAGTGTCATGACCTTGGCTACCACTGAACCAAGGACCTTACCATTCCCATCACTCTATTAAATCGTAGTCTAGTTTCATAAATTTTATTTAATGCCCTGGGGTTCGTATATTGCCCAGTTTGATATAGATGCTTATACCGGAATCAATATTCACAAAGCATATAATCCATATATTCATAACAAGAAGATAGTAATGGTCAAAAGGGAGATATTAGATCAGAGAAACATAATTATGAATAGGGTCATAAAGTATAAATTAAACTTCAATCATAAAGTATAAATTAAACTTCAAGTCAGATTAGGATATAATCAATTTATGAAAATCATGTGTTAGAGGTGTCGAACAATAGATCATAGGTCAAGAAAATAGGCTGAAATTATAATGGTCGAACATGGTCAAACTGATTCATATTTCTTTTAATCATATAGAGTTATGTAAAGTACTGTACTGACATGCATCATGATTCAGAACTGCAAATTATGTGGAATCTGTAGTAAAAAAGATCAAGCTATTTTTCTGATCATAGATCAAAGGATTTGTACATCAAAAGATAAAAATTAGACATCCATAAGGATTCTGAATTAGAAGCTATCAAGAAATCAGATATCTAGAAGGAATTCCGAAATCAAAACTGAGGGAATCAGATATCTGTAAAGGATTCTGAAATTAAGAGCTGATTGAACATAATTAAGATTTTCTAATTAATAATTTTCAAGAGTCTTAAAACAAAGGAAAAGTATACATCATGCTTAACAAAGAAAAAATATAGATTTACAAACTAAATTATGTTTAACATAATCATCTACTACCCCTTATGATGAAGTCTTTTTAATCTTCCTTTGTCTCACAAACTTTGGGCCTCTTTGTTTGTCTTCGACCTCTTTGTAGATGGAACACAAACTCCCTTGGTGCTGCAGGTCTCTTCTTTTTCTTCTTCTTCTTCTCCTCCTCCCTCTTTCTCTCTCGCTATTTCCTTATGTAATGGCTTCTTCACCGAGTAATCTATAGTGATTCTTTTCCGGCTATTTGGAGGTGCTTTTGGCATCTGAGAAAATTTAAGACCTCATAAAAATAGTCAATTACACTTTAGTTCGTAAATATTTAGTAGTCGTGTTTAAACTTTTTAACTATTTACATATATATATATTTTATAATTATATATTTTAGTAATATTTATTAATAACTTAATTATATCATAATTTACTAAAATCTTAAGTATTTTGTTGAAAATCTAAGGATTCTCTTAAATATCATCCTTCTACTTTATTAAGTAATTCTTGAACAATTCGAACATAACTTTTTTACAATATTCCAAGCTTTTTCTCTTAACGATTTTTGGGTTTTACAAAATATAGCTCGTCCAATTCTAATGGAACCAAATTATACACGTCATTAGGTCTCCGCTTAAATAAATCCCAACTCTGTATTTTGCTAAAGGGATTTTTAGACATTGTCATCTCCTATTTTTGATGGTTTTTCCCCCTTAAAAATTTGAATTCTTTTTCCTAATTTTCAGGAGAGTTCAAATTTGAAGACATTAATATATAAAAGAACCCTGTTTTTAAAAGGTGTTTTAAAGTTTTAGTCCATCTAATCTATTTAATTTAGGAAAAAAACCCTTTGAAACCTCTGTATTTAGTAAAACATCTTTTCATGGAGGATATCCTAGACTATTCATAGATTTTTTTTTCAAATTTTTGTGCTGTTTTTCAAATGAAAGTGAGGGTAATAAGAATTTTCTTACTAAATACAGAAGCTTTAGGAAGTTTCTCCTAAATTGAGTAAATTAGAAATCAAAAACTAAAAAATCATTTCTTTTAGCAGTACACTATCAGTTGTGCGTTGATGCTCATAGCACTGAATGGTGATGACTGTTGTGGTGTCCACAGAATTATCAGACCGAAATATCTCTTATTCTCTTTTTATTCATCCTTATTCTTCTCCTATTCTTGGATCAAAGCGACGCTATATATGTTATGAAATTGAATGGTTATTCAGAAGAATGAGTAGTGAGTGGTGGGGGTGCAGGTGTACGCGGCCCGTCTGGACGACCCGTCGTCGGGGACCTTCGAGCGATGTTCCGTGGACACCTTCCGCATCGTGGGGCCCTGCGGCGAACGCACCTGCTATCTCTACCTCCGCCGCTCCGGCCGCGACGGCTGGACACCCGAGTACGTCAAGGTCTTCTACAGCCCCAGCGAGCCCCGCGCCGCCGTCACCTTCTTCTACAAGGTCCCCCTCCCCAACGGCGTCTGGTACGGCTTCAACCTCTGCCACGGCGCTGCCGCCGCCGCCGCCTTCGCCTTGCCCGTGCCCCTCAACCAACGTCATGCAACAGAATAATGCGATCAAGGACCGGGTCGGCCGGGTAAGTACAATTGATGTAGTATTATTTACTTAAAAGGGTGATCGTCTCCTTATGGACTGCCTTAATTTGTTACAGGTGATTCGCCATACATATATATGAATAAGATAAGAACCATGCGTTATCAATCCCGGAGCGGAGCTGTTTTCACTTGTGATCATATATAAGTATTTGCTTCCAGTTATCATGTTTCGACAAACAAATTAATATACTCCCTTGCTTGGAGGCTATTGTACTTTAATTTTTCCCCTTCTTGGACTCATGATACGCGCGATTTTGAGACAATTAGTCTTAACCATCTGCTTACAGGCTTTCATGAATGCTCACCATTATTTGTGTCTTTGGGGGGGGGGGGGGGGGTGTTCCTTTTTATTTTGGTCGACAGCTAAGGCAATTAAAGGAGGAGGATTGTTGCTGGCTCCATTGCCATCTTACTCTCAATCTATGTCTTCATTGTTGCAACCACACATGATGATCACAGTGGTTTTTCGTCCTGGACCATCTTTTCTCTCTAGCAATACTATTATTTGCCATCCTAACTTGTCCTCTCTCTTTAGTAAACTTGGTTTTTTAAGTCTTACTTTTGAGTTTTAAATTCTAGTTGAATTACATATATTTTATTGAAATGATATAAAGTTCACCATAACATAAGTAGGAAGTGCAGGTATAAATGTACATACACGGAGTAGATTGAGGAACGCCTTCATTCACATGCTACTTCCATAGGTCAATCTTGGACAACACTTTAACTATATGCAATTGGTCAAATAAATCATTTATTCTTAATAAAAGGTATTTATTCTTTATTGTCATCTGATTCAATTTTCTATAGTTAATATACAATCTAAGAAATCCATCTTTTTTCTTAACAAATAATACATGTGCATTCTATAGAGACACACTAGGGAAAATAAATCTTTTATCTAATAATTCTTGTAAATGTTTCTTCAATTCTACAATTTCTGTCGGAGCCATTTTATATGGTGTCCTGGAAATAGGTAAAGTTCTTGGCAAAAGCTCAATAGTAAATTCCACCTTTCGACGTGGTGGCAAACTTAGAAGATCATTTGGAAAAATATTTGGGAATTCCCTAACCACGTCAATATCAGTGACTGACTGTTTGCCACCTTCCACAAGATCACTTACTACATTGGCTAAATGACCATGATACCCATTCCTTAGCCACCTCATACCCTTGATAGTTGAGACTAATGTCTTATTAGAATGACGTCTTCGGCATTGACAATGAAATATTTGCTCTCCAGGCTTCTGAAAGATACTTTTTTCTATTGACAATTTAAAAGTGCATAATTATTATCTAACCAATCAATTCCTAAAATGACATCGAAATCATTTATATCTAGAAAATATAGACATGCTGGCATATGTCTCCCTTAGATCACCACATCAATACTGGGAATAATACAGGTGGTTCTAGCTATCTGTCTTGTTGGTGTATCAATAAATACTTCCCCAGTCTCTACAATCTGCCTATCTCTTAATGACTCGAGAAATTTTTAAGAAATAAAGGAATGTGTAGCTCTTGAATCAAATAAAACTTTAATATATATATTATCAATAAGAATAATACCTTTAGCCACTGCATTGACATCCTGAACATCTTCTTTTGTTAATGTATAAATTATAGCATTAGTTCTCTCTTGTTTCTTTAGTTGTTGCTTCTATATCTCTTTTGCGCAACCCTTCATCATATGTCTTGCCTAACCACATAAAAAGTACTTGCCAGTGGCTCGCCAACACTCTTTACCTCCATACGGCCTCCTGCACTGTTGACAGACTAGTGCATTCCCTTTTCATGCTACTTGAACTGCTTGTGGAATCGCCATTTTTTTCATCTTATCTTTCCTCCCAATTGAACCTAGATTAATTCTTTTTGCCTAGATAGTCTTCCTTTCTTCTAAAAATTCTTCATATTCAGCCTCTACAATGAAAGCTGTCCTCAAAGCTGTTGTCATAGTCTGATGATCAAGGAGTGCAACTCTGCTTCAGATGTTACCTCTCAATCTCCTAACAAATTTCTTCACTCTTCTGGGTTTATCTACACAAATATGAGGGACAAAGTTCACAATTAAACAAATGTCTACATGACATTTTAAATCAAATTACATTGGAAATTTTTATCTGACTAGCCTAAAAATTTACAAAAACATAAATCAATTAGGAAAATAATCAAATAAAATCTTTGGTCATGTGCAAATTTTGGGATTTAAATATCTATAATAATTTTAGGGTCCATTCAAAATGTTATCTTAAAACATGATTGTTTTAATTTAAACTTGACAAAGACTTTCCCCAAATAATTTACACAATGTTTGTATGTTAAAATTAAATTTTAAAAAATAAAATAAAATTAAAATAATGTAGTTAACAATTAGAATGAGCTCAGATTATCATATACGTCCTCAAACAATCTATGAAAGCATTTCCGACTGGTTATAACAATTCTTGGTCTTCTTCTGACGTTTCCTAACTGCCAAAGATGTACACGTGCACTGCAGCCTTCTCCGACTCTCCATCTTTATAAACTCGAACCTACCGCCTCGAGGAGGCCATCACCTAGCCACCACCTCTCCCCTGCTGACGTGTCATGCGGTGGGTGGAGGGGTGGTAATTTTATAACTTTTTCTTCTTTTTAGTGGTTTTCTTGTTTAATATATTTGACCTACCAAATGATAAAGCTAGAAAGTGTGTTCAACATAAAACAATGTAGATAATTTAATTATCTTTTAAATGGGTTAAATTTCGTCTCATTTGGATCTTCTTACACGAAGTTATGTAATTTATAAGTTGTTGGATCCTTAATTAAATTAGTTACAATTTAATGGGCTTAAGAGACCGACTTATTAGACTTGCTTAATGATATCTACTACGTCTTAGGCTTCTTAAAAATTAAGGATGTCACATGATGATTGGATGTGGCGATGTAGTTGGTCCCTGAACTAGAGATGCCCAAGGATCTGACTCCCGGGCATTTCTTTGGACTTTGGGGACAGACTTATTGACGCTGTATGTGGGAACTTGGTCCTCATGTGAGCCCCACCTACGGGGACCGACCACGGCCCAGTGGCCGTGGGCCCAGGCTCCGCCAATGAGGGCCAACCTTGGACCATGTAATATTCCATCATTACAGATCGGATAAAGGGAGGATTACAAAATAGAGGTTTTAGTATGAACTGCTAACAGATGTGCTACCCGTCGGCTTCTGTGTGTGTGAATCTAACCGATATCCTGTTATGGCGGTTAAGAATGGTCCTGCAGTTGTCGATGACATTCTTGATCCTCCAAGGGGAAATAGGCAATTGGTCTTCAATCTATCCCACAATTATCTGTGCAATTCTTCTTCTACGATCACGCCGGTCTGAAGTGCTAAAGCTTCTGCTAGCTGAACGTCATTGGTGACTATCTTTGTAGCTAAACAGCTGATCACATTCCCTCCATGGTCTTTACAAATAACCCCAATGGCGCCTCCAGCATCGCCCGTGCCGGCATCAACGTTGACCTTGACAACTCCAAGCTCTTGTGGTTCGCAGATGATGTTGAAGGGCTCAATTTTGGTTCGTAGGTGCGTCGCGACTGGCCAGGGTTTAAAACCCGCCACCACGGGAGCCTGTTGACAGCATCACGCAACTTAGAGCTAAGCATGACGTGGAGGAAGAGCCGGGGGCCAACTGATCCCTACAAGCTAGCGATCTCAAGATTTAAACTCATAAGAAATTGTTAATTTTCACGGAATTTCAATCTATTGAAAGTGTGTTCGATTCATGTACAATAAACTGCATGAATAAGTTTTTTCTTTACAAAAAATATAGTACAATGATTTATTTGATTGTCCCGTGACGGGGGAGAATCCGATTCGGCCCAGCACTAGGGGGCCGGCCCAATGTAAGAGAGACAGTCGAATCTCATTCGGCCCATCAAATAAATCGAACAGAAACGGCTCAGGCGCCTTATTAAAATAATACGATTTCAGTTCAAGCGGTGGGTTCTGTTAACAACCGTATTCGGCCCAGTCATAGCAAACAATAGGTCGAAGGGGGTCCGGCCCATTCCGGTTAATTGTTGACTAGCCGTCGGCCTATTAACGGGATATTTCGACAATTTCCTCTCAAACCCCAAAATAGTCCTATATCAGCTGCAACAAGAAGAGAACCTCCATCCCCTGTTATAACAAGAATGCTATTCACTGCGTAAAAGGTACACCTTAAGCACTCAAGCTTCTTCCTTCCTTATTTCTGAATTGAATATTCTTCAGAGACTAACTTAACCATCGGATGGGGTTCTCCTGGGCCGAAACCCGGGACCCTCGCTGACTGGTTCTTCCTCTCGTAGGAGTCTCGGCTTGAATCTTCGTCAGTTTCTTTGTCCGGATCGGTTTCGGCAACTGGTCTTTCGGTTCACATCCGGATTTTGTCATCGGAATCCATTAGTGATAGCTTCGGCTACATCATCTAGAAAGATCTAGTCAACAAAAAACTTATTTCATTATCTCCCATTTTTTCCGCTTTTGATATTTATTACTGACTCGAAGAATCGGACCGACTCGGATCTCCCATAATCTTGTACGAGTCGTGTCGATTCGTACAGACTTGGCTGAGTCGCATAAAAAAGAACTCTCAAATTACATAGACTCGATCGAGTCATATCGACTCAGGTTCGTCACGATACGGTACGAGTCATCCGAATCGGTACGTGTTGATCCGGTACGAGAAACATGATTAGATGAGATCAAATGTCTTTTTTCTAAGCAACTGCAAATATTTTTGTAGATACCAAATACCTGGATTTCATTTTAATGAAAATGTATTTCCTTAAAGAATCTTTTTCACTCGAAAATATTTTGCATGAAGCTAAATACACCTTAAGAATAGGTAAACGAGAGGTGTGTTTACCCAGGACATCATAGTGCTTCTTCATTTATGTAGCACCGTGCTCGATCAATCTCTCAAAGTTGAATCTTAATTGAATCTTGGAGAGGAGTGGAGATAATCCAAAAAGGATTCTATATGATAAATATTGTTAGATGATAATCCTACATGGGAGAAGAAAACTTACCCATTCTTTTTGAAGGGAGAGATCTTCTCAATGGTAATCCTACATCATCCTCATTTCGTTCCCCTCTTGTGGGTAGACTGTCATCTACTTGCTCCACATGGTAGAATATCGAGATTGTAGATGTTACTTTCAAAGAGAGATATCAAAGGGAGGAGGCTCTAGGAAGAGAGAGTGAGACCTACTCTCGGATCAGCAAGTCTTCTCTTATATACTTCTGGTTGGTAAAATTATTTTGACAAGTCTAATTAAATCGTAAGTGATAAAAATTTCCTATAATTTTTACACCATGTGATATTATAATAACATACTAACAAATTGTTATTTTAGTATGTTAACAAGAAAAAATTAAATAACTAATTATAGAAAAGAAAGTCCTTCATTAATAATATTCTAAGCTTTTTAGATAAATTGAAGGTGCTGCATCTAAGTTTGAAAAGCTCAAACTCTTTCTGTTAAAAATAAATTGGTAAAATCTTTTCTTTATATTTTTATCTCTATATGAAATGACTTAAGTTAATACGTGTAAAAAACAAGAAACCTTTAACATATATGGTGGAGATTTTTTATTTCAAATAGATATTCAAAATTTTTGGTAAAAAATTGACGCATATGTAAGATTATTTTTAAAGTTAAAGGTAAAATAATAAAATGCCTCACTACTACTTCTTTCTTCGTTTTAATTGATTAACGTTAGATAATGATTATTAAAATGACTTTATGTTATAGAAAGAGGACTGGGTGGCATGAGAGAGAGCCAACAAAATATTACAAGGACATATCGTAGAAAGTTCTGTTCTAGGTGAAGAGAGAGAATACAGAAAGAATTAGGAAGAGTAATTACTTTTTAGTCAAAGAGATGAAACGGTCCTTTTGTTTAAGAGCAATAATTACCTTTTATTCAGTGTGCATCAAGTATTTCTCTTTATTAAATACTGACACACCCAGCATGAGATCCTCTAAGATTGATCGTTGCCAGGGTGGCGCTCATCAGTTAATCAGGGGCCTGTTAGAAAGGAAACTTATTCTGCAGTTCTCTACATTAAACACAGGCATGGCAGGTCCTTGCATTCTACTTCTGAGTTATTTTCCAATCCCTAGATCTGACTGCCACCGCCTCCACACGTAAATAAAACCCCATTTTATCCTTCCTTTTGCATTGACCTCATGGATAATGCCCTTTTGGTGTACGAATATTGTGTAGATCTTTTTTTTTTTTTTTCATTTTATTGTTAGAATTTCTAGATTTTTTGGAGCATTTGATCGAAAAAGGAACGATACAGTTAGGAGTGTAAAAGGATACATATCGGATCAAATTGTGCCTCTATCCTTATCCTTATCCTTTAAGTAATATTTGTATTTTTATCCTTATCTTTATTCTCTTGTATCTTAATCTTTTACCGTTTTCGAAAATTATCGGAAATAGATACATAAAGATTAAATTATCGGACAACATTAGTTTAATCTTCTGTCGCCTCTATAGGAAATGAAGGAGTTCTACTTTCAAAATGAACCTTGCAAACTAGAAACAATGGTGTGGACAATAAAATATGTAATTATGTCAGCACATGATTGGAGATTTCCTTTAGAAATGAGAGTTTTAAGTAAGATATCATTAGTAGATAAAATGTGCGAAAGAAAATGGACAGATACTCAATAATCGGATTTGGAAAAAATGTATCCTTATCTTTATCCTAAACATTTGAATACGAATAGCATCCTTATCCTTATCCTAACAATAAAAGGTGCTTTGTTTTATTTTTAGAGTTCTTAAATTTTTTTAGAACATCGGATCAAAAATCAAACATTATAATCAATAAATTCAAGTTGACCCCGATGCATACAACATATTTTTTTAAAATTTTTTTACACACGTAGAGATATGCATGATTTTAAAAAAATGTATATGAACAAGCTTGGGACCAATTCAAGATTGTTGGCGATATCATCTAATTTTTTATTAGACACTTCAAAAATTATAAAAATCAATCTTAGTCGCACCATGGCGTATGACTGGATTAATGTTATTGATAACATGTAAAGGATAATTAGTTATCGGTCACATGTTATGTTACATGTTTCCTCGAGTGAGAGAAAGAGAAGCATATTATTTACTAAGAGAGAGCAAGAGAGAAACAATTAATTATGGGAGAGAGAAACAAAAATACATTAATCATTATAAAGAGGATAGGTGAATTCTTCAGAAATCTCCTACAAAGTAACTTGCTTGTTGTATTAATTATTAATCTCGAATTGTCCCAAGCTTATTCATTTTTTTTCAAAAAAAAAAACTTTTTAGTGCATGCCTTGATTTACATATGTAAAAAAAAAATTAGAAAAATGCTCTGTGCTCGGGGCCAACTTGAATTTATTGATTATAATGTTTGATTTTTTATCGGATGCTCTAAAAAAATTTAAGAACTTCAAAAAAAATAAAACAATTAAAAAATCATATTGATCATGCACCACACGGGATGGGTCAATTTTTCTTTTCTTTTAATTTTTTGTCTGAATTTTTAAATTTTTTGGAGTTCTAATAAAAAAATGAATGATATAACCAGTAAACTCGGATTGGTCCTAAGCTTATAGTTATTTTTTAAAAATTTTTATGTATGCCTTGACGTAAGTGAGTAATTTTTTTCTTTCATAAAAGAAATATACCAAATGATCGGGGCCAACTCAAACTTATTAACTGTATCGTTCACTTTTTGATCGGATGCTCTAAAAGTCTAAAAATTCTAACAAAAAATTAAAAAATCGAAATAATTTATTCATTTTATTTGAAGAATAAGCCGTTCTTAGATGGAAAATTGAATTTCTCCTGTCAAATCGAAATTTGATATATTTCAAGGATAAAGAGATCTCATTCCATTGAATTCTATTGTTAAAGTGAGAGTTATTCTGGATTCTTTATTTCAGAATAAAGAGTATTTTAGTTTGATAGCATGACAGAATCTTGAGAATAAATCATTTTTAGCTGAAACATTAAATCCCTCTTATTAAACTAGAATTTGATTTATTTGAAGAATAAAACAGCCATATTTCACCGAATTCTGCTGTCAAAGCGTGGCTCCTCCGAAGTATTGTTGAGAAGAAATGTTGTGTTTTACTTATAAGCACAAGTCTACTTTTACAATATCTGATGTAAGACTAAATCAGTTTGTCATTTTTATGACTCTACATTTCTATATTTTAATTTTGTAATATTCTGTTCATTAATCATGCTGGATTCTCTCATTTCCAGGTAAAGATCATTTCCTTCCCAAGTAAGTTCGCCTACTCCACCAAATACAGATACACCTCCACGAGCTTTAGCAATGAAAAATTAAGCTATTGTCCATATTATCATCTAAAATGTTATTTAGATAAAATAGCACTGTCCAATTAAAATAAAAAAATTTAATCATTTAGTTTAACTAATGTAATCAATAATGGAGATAGTTGAGTTCGCCTACTCCACCAAATACAGATACACCTCCACGAGCTTTAGCAATGAAAAATTAGGCTATTGTCCATATTATCATCTAAAATGATATTTAGATAAAATAGAATTGTCCAATTAAAATAAAAAATTTAATCATTTAGTTTTACTGATGTAATCAATAATGGAGATAGTTGTTTACTTTTTGTATCATATCAATATACAAAAGTGTAATTATATGTAACAAAAAATAATATAAGTTGATGTAGACTGGATCTATCACGACCGGATCCCGCAAACGGGGATCCGAAACAAGGAGGATCCGGAGCCGGTCCGGATCGAGCGGTGACGAGGGGACCCGACGGGGATCCAAAAGCGGGGCGAAGCCGAGGCTCTTTCGGAGTGAAGAGGATCCGCCCGCGGGGGGCGCGATCTGCCGCCGGAGCTGCTCTTGGATAGTGAGCCGCTGCTCCTTCGGTCGGACGAAGGCGCGGCGCGAGCGGGAGCTCCTGTCGGCGGAGCTGTAGACGGGCGTCGGAGCAGAAGCCGGAAAGTCCGAGATCGGACGGGGGGACGGCTCGCTCTCCGACGAGAGGGTCCGAAGGCGCCTTCAGCGCGAGGCCGAGTCTCCTGGCGCGGGGCGACCGACGGGATTGCCCTCGGATGGCGAGTCCGAAGGCCACTTCAGCGTGAGATCGAGTCTCCTGGCGCGGGGCAGCCGGCGTTCGGCGTCGAGACCGGGGAGAGGAGTCCGAGGTCGGCGGCCGAGACCGACTCGGGGAGGTCGGCGATGATTCGAACCGAGCCCCTGCAGGAGGGAAAGAAGAAGAAGAACCGGTCAGCAGGAGTCCCGGGCGTCAGCCCTGGGGAACCCCCTCCGACGGTCAAGTTAGCTTCTGAAGAAGATTCGATTCAGGAAGCAAGAGGAAACAGCTAGAACCCTATTCGGACAGTAGTCCTTTAAGGGGTTTCGAAAGCTTAGAGGGGCATCCGTTTTTCCCACCACCCCTTTGGCCATAAGTAGCAGGATACTTATAGCGGAGGGTAGCGGATGGTTAACGGTGGCAGCCGATATAGGACTAAAAGGAGGCTTACTGATAAACCGCCATAGCGTCTGATCCGCCACCGGAGTGGGCCGGATTCGGCTACCGGGCCGGAGGGGGTTGGGCCGCTGACGGGCCGAAGCCTGCTGGGCCCTGGGCCGCCGTGCTGTTCCCGGGCCGTAGGCTGATGGGCCGCTGACGGGCTGAAGCCTGTTGGGCCGGGAGCGACGGGGCCGCTTATGGGCCGAGGGCTGCTGGGCCGCTAGCGGGCCGAAGGCCGCCGGAGGGCCTAGCACTGCTGCTGTTGGGCTGAATGGGGTTTGGGCCTGCTGCAATGGGCCGAATCGGATTCTGCCGCATCACATAGCCCCCCACTCTTGTCTTCCTCAGTTCTGAGACGGCAAGAGTATAGCCTGAAACTGCCAGAAAAGAAAGAAAATCACAGCAGGCGTCTTCCTGGGAGTCGTATTCCCCCTTCTTCTGGAAGAGGAGGCCCTCGGTCGGCCGAGGGCCGTGCGGTCGCTTTGTCCTTGCTCAGAGGGTCGGCGAAGGCTGATGGCTGAGAAGCCGAAGGGTCGGTACCTCTGACCCGCGTCAGGCTTCATTAAACGGACGGGACGGCGCGTCGCTTCGCGAGGAAGCACGGGACACGCGTCGCGCATCCAGCCGCTCTGGAGAAAACACAAACGGATCCCGACCGCCCGTGGGTCGCGGATTGCCCCGGCTCTCTGCCCGAGGCTCCGCTCGGATTGCCGCCGCTCCCTTTGTCGCCCGCGGATCGGGACGCGTGGCGGGCATCCGAGTGGTGAGCCGAAGGGTCGGAGCGCTGTCAGCCGCTGATCGCTCTTGCCTCAAGTCCCGGAGCCGGTCCGCCATCATTGCCGAAGGACGGCACACGTGGCGGGCATCCGGAAGGAGCGACGGGACGAGCGGGACGATCTCGGCCGCAGGCTTCGGCGGGAGGCGTATCGACCGGGTTCTATAAATACAGGCCCTCTGCGGGGCACTGTTCCTCTTCTTGCTACCGCGCTTACGCTCCCCCCCGCAACTGCCTGAGCTCTTCTTCCTTCTCCTGCGAGAGGCCAGTTTCCTGAAGGCTTCATCCGAGCTTCGTCGGCTACCGGGGGAGGCTCTTCGTCCCTCAGAGTGCATTGCCTGTGGAGTCTGGAGGCTTGAGGTGACGCCTGGTACAGGAGAGATCCTCTCCTTCTTTCTGCGAGTAAGCCTCAGTCTTCTTCCCTCCCTCCGCGGCTTTATGGTCCGGAGCTCTTCTAGTGAGATTACCCCTTCGGACGAGGAGTACACTCCTCCCAATTCTCCCAAGTCTTCCCTGTCGGACCTTCTTGCCTCGCGATCTTTTACTTCCGCGATGTCCGGGGAGTCCGAAAGCTCCGGGTCCGAAACTTCCGGGACTGAGGTTTCTGGAGCCGAGGCTTCTGAGACCGAGGCTTCCGGGACCGAGGCTTCTGAGGCCGAGGCTCCCGAGGCCGAGGCTTCCGGGGCCGAGGCTTCTGGGGCCGAGGCTCCCGAGGCCGAGGCTTTTCAGGAAGTCCGGGACTCGGGCCAGGCTTCCACCTCGGAACGCCGCCTCCCGGATGTTGCTTCGGGGGCTAGCTGTGCCCTTTCGGATGTAGAGGTGAGGAACTTAGTTTCTTACTTTCAGCTTCCCTCTTGGACGACCCCCCATCGGCCCGATTCCGCCACCAGGGCAAATACCGTTCGCCCGGGGTCTTTTTCCATCTACGTCGATAGCTTTGAGGCGGGATTCCGTCTCCCTCTCCCCACCTTCGTCGTCAATCTTCTTAGCTTCTACGGGCTGGCCCCTTCTCAGCTCTTCCCCAACTCTTGGCGCACGGTGTATGGATTCCTGAGTGTCTTCGCTCATGTGAAAATCCGCCCCTCCCTCAACGTCTTTCGCTACCTCTTCAAGATCCAGACGCAGGGGAAGTCGGAATGGTACTGCTTTGTCCCCCGGGTTGGCCGGAGGATCTTCTCTGGGAAGCCTTCGTCTATCCATGGCTGGAAGAGGAAGTTTATCTTCGTCTCTCTGCCGGAGAAGGGGAAGGGTGTGTGGCCCTTCCCCACCGAGTGGGTGCCGCTGGCCGAAGGACTCTCGGGACCTCCTGTTCTGTCTCCCGTCCAGAGTACCATCGTGGGTCACGTTCAGGCGAAGGCCCCTTACGACGTTTCGGTGCTTCTTTCCGACGCGGAGCGGTTGATAGGTGCCGGGGTTTGGCCGGACCCTAAGCGTGATCCGGAGCGGATCTTTCCGTACCTACCTCCCGGGGAGGCTCCGCGGGGTCGCGGGGGAAGGACTGCCGCTCCTCCGGCCGAAGCTCTTCCGGCTTTGGAGGCTGACGAAGTTTCGGCCGAGGGTAAGTCGGCTCTGCGTTTTTTATTCGATCGCTGTTTTTGGCTTCTGATATCCCTTCTTGCTTTGCAGCAATGTCCCAGCTCGACACCCTCCTCGACCAGCTATCGGATCAGCGCGCTTCGCGCCGGGCGCCGGCCCCGCAGGCGGTGAGAAGGCCTGTCCGAGGCACCGGGGGTCCGAGGACGAGAGGCGGGGGCCTCGGGACTGCGGCCTCCGCCGGGGGTCGTGCAGTCGCCGCTGCTCTTGAGAGGGAGCAGAGGACTAAGTTCGCCTCTCGGGGAGGCGGCCGAGCGTCGAAGCGCCCCCGGGTAGAGGAGGACGAGGGAGAGGTGGAAGTCCAGCTAATCAGGAGGAGCGCCGGGGCCCGAAGGGCTGCAAGATTGGCGTCTCCTGAGATGCCGAGGGGCGACTCCCCTCCGGCCGTATCGGCAGGAGCCGATGGAGGAGATGCCGAACCGCGGGCGCAGCTCGAGCGGCGGCACCCCGCATCGGGGGAGAGCATGGAGGACCCGCAGACGTGCCTTCGTCTGCTCAACAGCCTCACTCTCCCTTCAATCTTTGAGGAGCTGAAGGCCCACTCCATCACCGATCTGACGGAGATGAGTGCCCGTCTGTCGGTTCAGGTGAGCACCCCGAAAGTGTTTCAGCTTATCTTCAGCTTCTTCTTTTGATTCTACTGGCCCTCATCTGCCCTCGATCTGCAGGCTTCGATGACGACCCGTGTCCTGATGCATCGTCAGGAGCTGCTTCAGCGTAAGCTTCTGGAAGCCGAGGCGCATCCGGTTGGTTCGGGGGAAGGCACTTCGGCGGCTCCTCGCATCGAGCCCCTAGTTGAGGAGCTCGTGACTGCGAGTGCCCGAGCGCGGAAGCAGCTGGAGAAGAGGGCAGCAGAGGCCCGTGCCGCCGCCGAGGCCAAGGAGAAGGCCGAGAGCGACCTTGCGGCGGTCGAGTCCGAATTCCGGACTTTCAAAGCTCAGACCCAGGACAGGGAGGCTCGGGGAGCTTCGGAGAAGCGCCGCCTCATCGAGGAGGTGTCGATCTTGAAGCGGGAACTGGAAAAAGCAGCGGAGTCGGCCATGGCTAACTATAAGGCCGGGAACGACTATGCCCAGGAAATCCTCCGGGCCCAGCTGCAGGCTTCTTCCGCGGTTTTTGACCTCGGACTAGCAGTCGCCCAGCGGGCTTACCCGAGCGTCGATCTGACCGGGGAAGCCATGCCAAGGGGCGCGGAAGCCCGGGAGCTTTTATCCTGGTGGGAGGAGCTCGTGGCGGAGAGGGCCCCGCCTCCAGCTGATGCCGAGGAGGCCGGTGCCGAGGAGGCCGAGACCGAAGAGGCCGATGCCGACGAGGCCGATGCTGAAGAAGCAAATGCCGAAGAGGCTTCTGCTGAAGATGCCCTTGCCGAAGGCGCCGCTTCCGAAGAGGTGTAGGTCGTCGACTCTCCCTCTCCTTCTCCTGACCGAAACGTCGTCGAGGTGGAGGGGGAGGGGGTTGTCGAGGACTGATACGAGGGTTCCCCTCGGTTTTCTTTTTGCTCTACTTTTGTAAGCTCTTGGCCAGGCGTACGGCTGAGCTTTGTATCTCCCTTTATTTTAAAAAATGGAAGGAAGGTTTTTGGCTTTACCTGGCTGTTTGCGTGCGATCGACCGAATGTAGCCCTTCAGGAGCCTTAGATCCCGTCGTCGTTCGCTATAGCTTGTAAGGCCGAAACCCGATGCCGGTTCGGATAGAACGTCGTCACAGTATTCGGCCGGGGCATTTACTATGGTAGTTCATATGATCCCTTAGGGGCATCTTGCCGCTTCTTACGTTTGTCGGATGGCCGAAGCCCTTCACGCTTCCGCTCGCGCGAACTTATATATGCCTCGGCGCCTCCAGAATCGGTATACGTGGCCGGAGCCATTCCCGGAACGATTTACGCGGACTTAGAGAAAATCCTGCCGCTCCCGATACGGTTTGCATGGCCGAAGCCACTCCCGGTACGGTTTACACGGACTTAGAGAGAATACCATGCCGCTCCCGATACGGTTTGCATGGCCGAAGCCACTCCCGGTACGGTTTACACGGACTTAGAGAGAATACCATGCCGCTCCCGATACGGTTTGCATGGCCGAAGCCACTCCCGGTACGGTTTACACGGACTTAGAGAGAATACCATGCCGCTCCCGATACGGTTTGCATGGCCGAAGCCACTCCCGGTACGGTTTACACGGACTTAGAGAAAATACCATGCCGCTCCCGATACGGTTTGCATGGCCGAAGCCACTCCCGGTACGGTTTACACGGACTTAGAGAGAATACCATGCCGCTCCCGATACGGTTTGCATGGCCGAAGCCACTCCCGGTACGGTTTACACGGACTTAGAGAGAATACCATGCCGCTCCCGATACGGTTTGCATGGCCGAAGCCACTCCCGGTACGGTTTACACGGACTTAGAGAGAATACCATGCCGCTCCCGATACGGTTTGCAGGGCCGAAGCCACTCCCGGTACGGTTTACACGGACTTAGAGAGAATACCATGCCGCTCCCGATACGGTTTGCATGGCCGAAGCCACTCCCGGTACGGTTTACACGGACTTAGAGAGAATACCATGCCGCTCCCGATACGGTTTGCATGGCCGAAGCCACTCCCGGTACGGTTTACACGGACTTAGAGAGAATACCATGCCGCTCCCGATACGGTTTGCATGGCCGAAGCCACTCCCGGTACGGTTTACACGGACTTAGAGAGAATACCATGCCGCTCCCGATACGGTTTGCATGGCCGAAGCCACTCCCGGTACGGTTTACACGGACTTAGAGAGAATACCATGCCGCTCCCGATACGGTTTGCATGGCCGAAGCCACTCCCGGTACGGTTTACACGGACTTAGAGAGAATACCATGCCGCTCCCGATACGGTTTGCATGGCCGAAGCCACTCCCGGTACGGTTTACACGGACTTAGAGAATATCATGCCGCTCCCGATACGGTTTGCATGGCCGAAGCCACTCCCGGTACGGTTTACACGGACTTAGAGAAAACCTTGCCGCTCCCGATACGGTTTGCATGGCCGAAGCCACTCCCGGTACGGTTTACACGGACTTAGAGAAAACCTTGCCGCTCCCGATACGGTTTGCATGGCCGAAGCCACTCCCGGTACGGTTTACACGGACTTAGAGAAAACCATGCCGCTCCCGATACGGTTTGCATGGCCGAAGCCACTCCCGGTACGGTTTACACGGACTTAGAGAAAACCTTGCCGCTCCCGATACGGTTTGCATGGCCGAAGCCACTCCCGGTACGGTTTACACGGACTTAGAGAAAACCATGCCGCTCCCGATACGGTTTGCATGGCCGAAGCCACTCCCGGTACGGTTTACACGGACTTAGAGAGAATACCATGCCGCTCCCGATACGGTTTGCATGGCCGAAGCCACTCCCGGTACGGTTTACACGGACTTAGAGAGAATACCATGCCGCTCCCGATACGGTTTGCATGGCCGAAGCCACTCCCGGTACGGTTTACACGGACTTAGAGAAAACCTTGCCGCTCCCGATACGGTTTGCATGGCCGAAGCCACTCCCGGTACGGTTTACACGGACTTAGAGAAAACCATGCCGCTCCCGATACGGTTTGCATGGCCGAAGCCACTCCCGGTACGGTTTACACGGACTTAGAGAGAATACCATGCCGCTCCCGATACGGTTTGCATGGCCGAAGCCACTCCCGGTACGGTTTACACGGACTTAGAGAGAATACCATGCCGCTCCCGATACGGTTTGCATGGCCGAAGCCACTCCCGGTACGGTTTACACGGACTTAGAGAAAACCTTGCCGCTCCCGATACGGTTTGCATGGCCGAAGCCACTCCCGGTACGGTTTACACGGACTTAGAGAAAACCATGCCGCTCCCGATACGGTTTGCATGGCCGAAGCCACTCCCGGTACGGTTTACACGGACTTAGAGAAAATACCATGCCGCTCCCGATACGGTTTGCATGGCCGAAGCCACTCCCGGTACGGTTTACACGGACTTAGAGAGAATACCATGCCGCTCCCGATACGGTTTGCATGGCCGAAGCCACTCCCGGTACGGTTTACACGGTCTTAGAGAGAATACCATGCCGCTCCCGATACGGTTTGCATGGCCGAAGCCACTCCCGGTACGGTTTACACGGACTTAGAGAAAACCTTGCCGCTCCCGATACGGTTTGCATGGCCGAAGCCACTCCCGGTACGGTTTACACGGACTTAGAGAAAACCATGCCGCTCCCGATACGGTTTGCATGGCCGAAGCCACTCCCGGTACGGTTTACACGGACTTAGAGAAAACCTTGCCGCTCCCGATACGGTTTGCATGGCCGAAGCCACTCCCGGTACGGTTTACACGGACTTAGAGAAAATACCATGCCGCTCCCGATACGGTTTGCATGGCCGAAGCCACTCCCGGTACGGTTTACACGGACTTAGAGAGAATACCATGCCGCTCCCGATACGGTTTGCATGGCCGAAGCCACTCCCGGTACGGTTTACACGGTCTTAGAGAGAATACCATGCCGCTCCCGATACGGTTTGCATGGCCGAAGCCACTCCCGGTACGGTTTACACGGACTTAGAGAAAATACCATGCCGCTCCCGATACGGTTTGCATGGCCGAAGCCACTCCCGGTACGGTTTACACGGACTTAGAGAGAATACCATGCCGCTACCGATACGGTTTGCATGGCCGAAGCCACTCCCGGTACGGTTTACACGGACTTAGAGAAAACCTTGCCGCTCCCGATACGGTTTGCATGGCCGAAGCCACCCCCGGTACGGTTTACACGGACTTAGAGAGAATACCATGCCGCTCCCGATACGGTTTGCATGGCCGAAGCCACTCCCGGTACGGTTTACACGGACTTAGAAATATACCGTGCCGCTTCCTGAACCGGTACACATGGCCGAAGCCACTCTCGGTTCAGGTTACCTGCGGGCTTAGAAGAACCGTGCCGCTTCCCGATCGGTGCGGGTTATTTGCGGGTTTAGAAAATATCCTGCCGATCCGGTACTAAATGGTCGGAGCCGCCCTCGGATCGGGTTGACGCGGTCTTTGAATAATGCCGCTCCGATCCGATACTAATGGCCAGAGCCGCCCTCGGATCGGGTTCGCCGCAGATTTTGGAGAAGTCTGTTGTCGGACATAGTCCTTTCAAAAGAGACTTCGTTCATAAAACCCGGGTCTAATTACATAAGGTGCCGAAGGTACTCCGTATCTTTAAATACAACGGAGGGTGCGTGTCCGAAGGGGTCCCGACTCTGTGAGCCCCCCGGTCGCTTTTGTTTACAAACACTTCAGCTGTTTCAGAGGCATAGCCTTGGAGAAGAGGATTTCCTTGGATGTTGCCTCACCGCTTGTGAGGTCATCGAGTTGCGCCCCTGTCGAGGCCATTCCTACTGGTATTGTGGCAGTTGGCCTTCTCTGACGAGGCGATCTATCTCCTCCCGAAGGTACCGGCATTCGTCAGTCGTATGGCCGATCGCGCAGTGATATTCGCAATACTTACTAGGGTCCCTTCGGCGAGGATCAGTTTTCATACGCGGTGGTGGCCGGAGTATTGACTTTATCTCCGTAAGCATTCGGGAAGGGGGAGCAATCAGCGGTAGGTGTCGTGGCTGCAGACCCTGTCGCTTGCCTCGGCCCCATTCCTTTCGATACCGCCCATGTGAGGGTTCTTGATTGGTAGGTTGAGGATGAGCCGCGGGAGGGGCTAGTGGTGCTGAGGGCTCGTTTGCCGAAACGGCTTCGTCGGCAAAGGCTTGCGGAGACGCTGGCCGAGGCTCCTCGATCTGTATAGGGAAAAAGGGAGGTGCTTGACCAGGGAGTTGGCTCAGTATCCCAAGATACTGGGCCATGGCGGATACCATGTCCGCTAAAGATGCGACCGTGGCAGTCAGTGCGGTCATTTGTTGCTGAAGTTCTTTTACCCGATTGTCTTCAGCTGTGGACCCGGGCGCAGCTAGCCGAACCGTACTCGAAGGGACGGACGGGGTGCCTTCGGAGGGTGGTAGCCGTGCTGAGACTTCCCGTGCCTCTGTTTGGCTCTGTCCGGATCGCCGGGTGACAGGTTGTCGAGACATGACTTGTTTGTTTGTTTCCCACAGACGGCGCCACGTGATGTAGACTGGATCTATCACGACCGGATCCCGCAAACGGGGATCCGAAACAAGGAGGATCCGGAGCCGGTCCGGATCGAGCGGTGACGAGGGGACCCGACGGGGATCCAAAAGCGGGGCGAAGCCGAGGCTCTTTCGGAGTGAAGAGGATCCGCCCGCGGGGGGCGCGATCTGCCGCCGGAGCTGCTCTTGGATAGTGAGCCGCTGCTCCTTCGGTCGGACGAAGGCGCGGCGCGAGCGGGAGCTCCTGTCGGCGGAGCTGTAGACGGGCGTCGGAGCAGAAGCCGGAAAGTCCGAGATCGGACGGGGGGACGGCTCGCTCTCCGACGAGAGGGTCCGAAGGCGCCTTCAGCGCGAGGCCGAGTCTCCTGGCGCGGGGCGACCGACGGGATTGCCCTCGGATGGCGAGTCCGAAGGCCACTTCAGCGTGAGACCGAGTCTCCTGGCGCGGGGTAGCCGGCGTTCGGCGTCGAGACCGGGGAGAGGAGTCCGAGGTCGGCGGCCGAGACCGACTCGGGGAGGTCGGCGATGATTCGAACCGAGCCCCTGCAGGAGGGAAAGAAGAAGAAGAACCGGTCAGCAGGAGTCCCGGGCGTCAGCCCTGGGGAACCCCCTCCGACGGTCAAGTTAGCTTCTGAAGAAGATTCGATTCAGGAAGCAAGAGGAAACAGCTAGAACCCTATTCGGACAGTAGTCCTTTAAGGGGTTTCGGAAGCTTAGAGGGGCATCCGTTTTTCCCACCACCCCTTTGGCCATAAGTAGCAGGATACTTATAGCGGAGGGTATCGGATGGTTAACGGTGGCAGCCGATATAGGACTAAAAGGAGGCTTACTGATAAACCGCCATAGCGTCTGATCCGCCACCGGAGTGGGCCGGATTCGGCTACCGGGCCGGAGGGGGTTGGGCCGCTGACGGGCCGAAGCCTGCTGGGCCCTGGGCCGCCGTGCTGTTCTCGGGCCGTAGGCTGATGGGCCGCTGACGGGCTGAAGCCTGTTGGGCCGGGAGCGACGGGGCCGCTTATGGGCCGAGGGCTGCTGGGCCGCTAGCGGGCCGAAGGCCGCCGGAGGGCCTAGCACTGCTGCTGTTGGGCTGAATGGGGTTTGGACCTGCTGCAATGGGCCGAATCGGATTCTGCCGCATCATAAGTGAATCACCTGAACCAACATCTTCCTACTTAAGGAGAAGTGAAACTGGGTTAATATTGGATCCTAATTGTTGGTGGCGCCGATGTTGCTACAGTTAGTGATAATCATGGAGATATGGCATCTATAAGTAAAAGTGTGCATATTTACAAAAAGAACCTTCAATGTATTTTTATTTTTCTAACTCCCAAATGTAAGAAACTATGTGCACCGAAGGACTCCCGGGGGGTCTTTTGCTTGTTACGTAGTTAGGTTCCTATGTGAGCGCCGACAGCCGGACGCGCAGCCCTCCTGCCGGCAGCTGGTTACCACGTGGCAGACGCTAACCCCTTCCTTCCTCGTCATCCCGAGCGTCCCCGGCTTCGGCCCTGACGCGTGCATGGTGAGCAGCTGAAGCTTTACCACATGTACTGCCATTCCACCTCCCACGTCTCGTCGAAATCTCTCACAATTACGGATGAGACCGTCTGTGGCTCTGCCAGGGCAGGCCTGACCCTCCTCTGTGACTGTTATATACCCCTCGCCAGCCGAACGACAGAGTTCGTACAAGTGAGGAAAAGAAGAGGACAACAGAGAGGAAGAGATCAATCGGAGGCATAGCATTAACATGTCGTCCACACAGCAAGAGAGGGCGGAGAGGGCAGCCAGGGAGGCGGAGGACGCATCCAAGAGAGCCGCGTCCGAGCTGAAGGAGTCAAGGACCCGGGCTGAACTGGCGGCGTCCGGTGGCGCCCAAGAGTCGGAGGCGCACCAGCAGCGGGGGGTGCTGGAGAGCATCCAGGAGGGAACCAAGTCACTCTTTCGGGCCGCGCACGACACCTACGAGCACGCGAAGGAAGTGGCCGCCGGCAAGACCCACGAGACAACGGAGAAGGTGAGTGAAACCAAGGAGACGGCGGCGGAGAAGGCCGCTCAGGCGAAAGACACTACCGCCCGGAAGGCGGTAGAGGTCAAGGAAAGCACGGCGGGTAAGTTGCCTGAGTACAAGGACGCGGCCGCAGAGAAGGCCCGAGAGGGCAAGGACACAACTGCACAGAAGGTGGGGGATTACAAGGACTATGCTGCAGAGAAGGCGGCGGAAGCCTCGCGGAAGGCTGGTGAATACGAGGATGCTGCCTCCCGGAAAGCAAGCTGGGAGCACAAGGACACCGCCGCAGAGAAGGCCAGGGAGGCTAAGGAGGCGACCATGCAAAAGACAGGTGAGTACAAGGACACAACCTTGCAGAAGACGAGAGAATACAAAGATGCAGCGGCAGAGAAGGCAAGGGAGGCGGCGGAGGCTGCTGGACAGAAGGCCGCGGAGCACAAAGAATGGGCGGCGGGGAAGGCAAGAGAGGCCAAGGAAGCTTCAGCACAGAAGACGGGGGAGTACAAGGACGCAACCGCAGAGAGGGCAAGGGAGGGGAAGGAGGCAGTTGTGGGGAAAATGGCCGAGTACAAGGACTCTGCAGCGGATGCGGCTCGGAGGGCCATGGGGCTTCTGACAGGTAAGAAGGAGGAGACCAAGGAGAAGGCCGCTGAGACGACTGAGGCTGCCAAGGTGCAACACGCCAACTTCATCTTTAATTTGTCTCTGTGTTTTGTTAGTTTCACTCCCACCATTTTGCATCTCATAGCACCTGAACGCTCTCGTTGGTATATCTATCATCTTTAAAAGGGTTTGCTCCGACGCCACTGTCTCCTTCCTCTTTCTCTTTAGTCGGAGTTTACCCATTAATTATTTTTTGTTTGGAGGCCGCTTGTCAATCTTTGAGCGGAGATCCTCTAGTTGCAGGATTGGTCCCAAAAAACGTCCTCTGTAAAGTAAATAATGAAATTTTTATTTTTTTGGAACCGAGTAAATAGGACTCCGTGTATGGGCTGATCAGTATACACATATGCACATCAGAAGAGGAATCTTATTAGATGTCTGTCGGCCCGACCCCTTTTCCACAGCTGCATGATAATGCACAGTAGCAACACTTCAGATTACTATACGCATGTTTTATTTTGCCAACGGAAACACCAAATGGAGTATATAATAATAAATAAACAGCCTGAATGCGCTGCTTAATTAAGTTCCGCCTGAACGGAGTATGTGATAATAAATAAACAGCCGTTTTCTTGTGTAGTAAAAAATAGTTTGCTATATCTTTCCTAGCCCGATCGAACCCGTTATTCCTGGGTGACTCACTTCATTTGTACGCACGTATATATTAATTAATTAATCTCAGGAGAAGTTGCGGGAGACGGAGTCCGCCAGACAGAAGATGGAAGGACTGCGGCTAGGGGCGAAAGAGGCGGAGGAGGAAGCCCGGCGCAAGGTGGAAGAGGCCCGGCGCAAGGTGGAAGAGGCCAAGCACAAGGCCGAGGAAGCCAAGGCAGCTGAGAGGTAAGTGTTGATAACAGTCGAGTTGGTAGTTCTTATTTCTAAAGTAATGTTGTACTGCGTTGATCTTGTGGATGTGAACGCCCAACTGCAGGGAGGGCGGCGGCAGCAGGGGCATGTTGTCGGCTCTCAAGGAGAAGCTGACGGGATCGCGCTGGGAAGCCCACCACGAGGGGGATCAGGGAGAGCATGGTGGCAGTGGGCTGAGGGAGGCCGGCACGGGGGAGGACGGCATCGGCGGGCGGCTCAAGGCAGCGGAGCAGATGGCGGGACAGACGTTCGACGACGTGGGCAGGATGGGAGAGGAAGGAACGGGCCCTGCAGGAGCCGGGCGTGCCGACCCGCACGGCAAGATGTGACACCGGCCTATCTATTATACCGCTTCTACATCTCACACTAGTATATAAAACACGGACGGAGCTGGGACCACTCGAGAGTGTAGTGCCTCTCACTCTATGTTGTATGGTATGTAGTTGGGTATATAAAGCCACAGGTCAGGTGCCTTCTCAGGGCGTCTTTACCTTATTTCTTGCTTGCTGTATCAAGAGTGCGAACATCACTCTTTACTGTAGTAGATAAATAAAAAATAATTAGTTTTAATTTTTTTTAAGTAGATTTCCAAGTGTCTTATATGTCCGTACAAGTTGATATGCAATCGAATAATTTAGTACTGATTTTTAATTTTTAAAGTCATCCGATTATCTCCGATCTTTACGGACGGAGTCTATCTACATTATTTTTAAAAAATTATATATTTTTTACTTACCTACTGCACTGAATTATGGTGCAAATCGCACCTGTAGTGCAACAACTTCCTGCCTTCGTCTGCTGCAACAACATATAGGAAATAAGAGAAGAAACGGTTTCTGTTGTTGGCAAAAGTGAGAAGTGTGCTCTAAAACGGATAGGAGGAAGGAAAAATGGTTGGAGGATCCACATAGAGGGTGTTATAATTTGAAGATAAAAGCTCTCCTTAAAGATTCAAGAATCCGGTGCCTATCTGAAAGCTGAACTTTGGTTTTGTTCTAATTCTCTTTGAACATTCATAATTTAGAGATTTTTTGAATCACAAGAGTCGGCAGTTTTTCATCCTAAAGATTTAATTAACCTTGGAGGGTTGTGGACGATGGCTTCTTTTAAGTTCCAACTTGTTATAAAGCATTCCAATTTTTAATTTTAAAAGAATTTGTCAATCAGCTTAGATATGATCAAATCCAACTCCCCCTTTTTTAAGGTTAGGGAGAGAAGAAAGGGAAGGGCGGATTGGCATGGGTTGATGTAAGCTGCAATTAACACGAGCAGGGTGGTTTGGTGGTGTATCAGTCAAAAACTGGTCAGACAAGGACCTGCAAAGAGAAGAAGACAGTTAGGAGGTTTTTTTGTCTGGGTGAGGAAAAAATTTATTCGATGTTTAAGTCGGATCTTTGAGAGGAAAGAGATTGAATGTTTTGGTGCAAGTGTGTGCGAGTGTACATTAGTATGAAGGAAGGCTGGTGTATTAGACTTCTTTCGGAGTAAGGCATTGGAAAATAGTTCCGTAACGGCATCTGGATGGCTCACGATTAGAGTTCCCTAATTAAGGAGATTGTGGACCTTTAGACTGGGATGCGTTCTCCTTTCTCTCTATTTGAAACAGAGATTGTGAGCCCCGCCCCTTCCTTGATCTGGCGATTGTAGTGTATGGATTGCAATTCTTGCTCGTTTCACAGACATGCAGGATTTGAATTGTCTCGAGAATCTCTACCTTCTCATAGGAATTTTTACGCTTAGGAAGTGGTGGCCTTGCCTAGCGGAGCAAGGGAGTGTTTGGACTCTCGAGAATCTGTCTCTCTCGGGAGTCGGGGTGACCTCCTGATAGATCGACTCTTCACTAGGGGAGATGTTGTCTAATGGGTGTCAATCGTGTAGTAGTCAGAAATTGGTTCGGTGCTGAAAACCGTCTAATACAATCTCTATTTACTTATCGCGATATAATTTATAATAGAAGGGAAGACTATGTCAAGTAAGGACCTGCAAAAAAAAGAAAACATTTACGGGGTTCCCCTATTATGTGGGGGAAGTCCCTCCAGTGTCGAAATTAGATCCTTGAGAGTAAGGAGACTGGACGGCTAGAGTTTTATAGATATAAGTGTGCATAAGAGCGTACCTCAGTCTGGAGGGAAGCTGGTGTATTCGTACCTCTTTCGAAGTGAGGCATTAGAAGGTAGTTCCGTAACGGCTTGTAGATAGCTCACGATTTGGGGCCGCTAATTGAGGGGATCGTGGGCCTCCAGGTTCGGATTCATCTTCCTCTCTCCATCATGAGGCGGAGATTGTGAGGTCCTACTTTGATCTGGCGATTGCGATACGTATTGACTATAATTTCTGCTCGTTGACGGACATAGAAGATTCGAAGTGTTATGGGAGCTCTTACTTTCTCGATAAGTCGGGAGTTTCGGTTTTCACACTTAAGAAGTGATGGCCTTGTCTAGCGTGGAGCAAGGAGAGAGTTTGGACTCTCGAGAGTCTGGCCCTCTCGGGAGTCAGGGTGACCTCTCGAGAGGCTGGTTATTCACTAGGGAAACGCTGTCCAATGGGTGTTGGCCCCCTTGGATTTTAATCCTCTTGGGAATTTAGGGTCCCTTCTTGTAACCTTTGATCTCAACTTTCTTGTTGGAGACTTGCATATGCTCATGTGACCTTTGCACGTGATCATCCATGGGCCGCGGTTCTGAGGAGCTTCTCTTCGTTGGGCCTAATTGATCTGAAATCCAATCACCCCTCGTCAGGTGGGGATTTAAAAGCAATGTCGAGGATTGCGGCCATTTGATTGGAAGGTTGCCGGCCTAAAATGCCAAGAGATAAGATGCGGGTCTTAACAGTGTAGTTTACTTTAGTATTGTGAGAATTTTCATGCAACTGAATACACTTGATTTCAAACGCATCAAATTAAGCTGATTTATTTAAATCAGATTAAGCCAAGCTAGGATATTTCAGCTCAATGTAGTTCATTTTCTTTGTGTCTTAATGTGTCGAAGGTGGGTGACATTTTCTCTTAGACAAATAAAAGGATTAATTACTGAACATGAATTTACATTATAAAATATTAAAAGGTTATAAGAACATAAAATTATTTATTAGTCATTCTAAGATTATAATCATATGTTAGAGAATTTACAGGTTTTGTAAAAATGTTATGATTTTTAAACCTTATTTATATTTATATGTAATTCGGTGTCGACGAACTGAATCAATCACTTCGTTTAGTTTAGTTTTCAATTAAACGATTTTTTTAGCTTGTGTGCCATACCATTATCGTGCGCCGGGAGGACGACCTTGGTTGCGATGCCCTGCTGGTGCCTCCGTTGCGGGTTGCGCCCTCGCTCAGGAGGTGACAGTTCGTTGAACTTTTGTTGGTTCTAGAGTTTCGATTTTGTAAGCGCAGGTGAGGAGGGGATTAAGTGCAATGAAAAAGAAATTTAAGTTTTTCAAAAAAACCTGATATGGAGATTTTTTTTTTGAATTTTTTTCTTCTATATTATTGCGTCTTATTCTCACATGCACTTTAGAGAATTCAGATTTTTTATATGTGAGAATCCAGATTATTTTTGTAACGGGGTTTTTAGTGTTTCTAGCAGATGGTGGCAAAATTTAGAGGTCAGAACTGGGTTGGTTGTCAGCCATCTAATCACTCCTATGGTCAAAGTCAAACGTGGTAAAAAACCCATAAGAAAGGGGAATGAATAGGTTTTGGGCCGGGAAAAAAATATTTTCTTAGATAAAGGGTGCATTTGTGATATGTAGTTGGCTTTGTTAAATTTGGCAAAAGGAGGACATTTTGAGGATATAACCTGCTCCTATCCGCTACACGTGCATAGTCCCTGATCCAAAGAAACGCAGCGGGTGACGGTGGGAAGAACAACCGGAGGGGGGGGGGGGGGGGGGGTAGGGAAAGGGTCTTGTCTTCTTTGTGTGTGTAAAGAGAGAGAGGAATGGTGACAAGTGCTTTGTCCCTGATTTTAACACCAAGGTTTCTTGCTACGTCTCGCCCTTGTCTGAGTAAGGAATGGCTAGACCTCTTCTCACTTCTCTTTTCTTGTTTCCCCGACCTTCTTCCTCCTTTTAGTTTCTGTGCTATTTGTTATGGGGATGTCCTGCTTTTCTGATTGCCACGATGTACAACCCATAAACAACAACAACAACCCCCCCTCAAAAAAAAGGAAACTTTGAGAGTTGTGATGGCTGGGCATGGGCAACAGGTTGCAGTAGACGTGTAGATGCATCTTGGAAGGAGGACGCTCGGCGGAGCAGAGACAACCATTCCCTGCGACGGAGCACCACCTGTGCGGTCCGGAGTTGGTGTGCGGGAACGAGCAGCCGCCCCACGGGCCGTGAAAGCATAGCGGCTGCAGTGGCATCATTGGTCTGTAACATTGCCGTCCTCTCCCATAGGGTATTGAGATGATTCCAAGGAAGAGTTGTTGATACATTTCGATGATTCACGTCTCTTCTGTTTCGCAGGTAAGGAGCAAGGCCAAGAAGAGGGAGGTTGTGGTCCCTGACCCAGACTACAGGATACCCATCATCCTGCTTGGTATGTCGACTGCTTCATCAACTCATTCCACCATGTTTGTTAGCAGGCCCCGCCCCCTTCTCGTAAGCCATATGTATGACTTTGTGTCCCACATTACTAAGGAAAAAAAGAAAAGGCCCCAAGAAAAGATCTTAAATCGGCAAGAAAAGGAAATTTGAAAGCTTCGTAAAAAATTATGAAAGAAACTTTATCATATTATTAGATAAAATATCTTGAGATCTGTAAAGTTTGAAAGTGTATAATAAAGATGAGTTTTTCTAGGGAAATTATATGATTTCTTTGCAAACTACATGATTTAGTGTTGACTTTATGAATATTTTAAAGATTCTTTAGAAATCATGATTTATTCACGAAAAACATATTCAGATAAAAATGATTAACTAAATCATGATTTTTACAAAAGACGTAGATTTTAAATATGATTTGTATCCTTTGAATGATCAGCTTCTTTAGCATGCTGTACTGTTCAGATGGATAACTTTTCAAAGACATTGTGAAAATCCACATTTGAAGTATATCATAGTCTGTAATTTTGAAGTCATGCATGGAAGATTTGCAGCTTTTGGAGGTCTGTTTTTCCTCCTCTTTTTCCATCTTGGTGTTCTCAATAAGTAGGATCCGGGAGCAATCAGACATTGGTTGGCCTTGGCTGATCCGAATCAGCTGACCACAACTTGATTCAGCCGATCCAGCCTTGGTCAAGACTGCCCTTCATTTGTACCAAATTGTTCAATTGTTTACATTGTCTTCATCTACTTGTGTCTAAAAGAAAGTAGGAAAAATTACTGAGAAGGGCCATGAAAACTTCCAAAATATCCAATCGGGGCATTATAAGTTCAAAATATCTAAAAGGGACATTGCTCCTAAAGTTTATTTCGACATGGGACAAAAACCAGATTTCTTCTAACATACTATCCAAAATACCCTAAATCATTTGACAAATAGATTGTCCTAAATTATTCTAGTTATAAAATTTTGCTATCTCAAATTAATGACAAAAAAATATTTTATAAATAATTATTAGTATGATTATGGTTATTTTATTCATTGAATGGAATTCAAAAGTAATGTTTATCGCTTTTTTTACGTATTTGTGTCTTTACTAATTATAAAAATTTAGGAGTCTCTTCTCAATTTTAAATTTTAGAGGAATGACTTTTTTTTGTTTGATACTTTCTAATATTAGTTCCTTTTGGATAATTAACAAACAATAAGGATCCCATTCAGATTTTTTTTATCGAAGGTACAAAAGTCTTATTATGTATATCTAGATTAGGATAACTTTTGTGTAAAACAACTGAGGGTATTTTGGGTAGCATGTTAGGAAAAGTATGACTTTTACCCTATTCGGATGCGAACTTTAAAACGAATGCCTCTTTTGGATATTTTGAACTTATATTGCCCCTATTAGATATTTTGAGAGTATTTGTACCCTTTTTAGTAATTTTTCTAAGAAAGTATTTTGTGGTCTCATTGTGATGCAAGGCCATGACGATGCATTCTTTAGGCTTTTATGCCATAGTGAAGTTATTAAAATGCCTTCTTTGGCCAGATCATAGAATATACGGTTGGAGACAAGGGTGTAATTTGACAGGGAGAGAGAGTGACTGTGAGAAAAGAATGAAAGGGTGTGAGAAGAAAGTAAGATGGAGAGAGAAAGAGAGTGTAAAAGAGAGAGGATGGGAGTGGGTTGGGAACAAGCCATTCCCCACCTAGGTACCCACAACTAGATGTTGGAGACCAGCTAGCCATTGCTAGCCTTGATCTATAATGAGTAGTTTAACTAGCCTTTGAAATACCAATTCTTAGTTCGGATTGATTCAGATTGGCCAATGTGGACTGATCCCTGTGATCTGAAAAATAAGGGAATGGGGAATTGGGATCAGATCAACTTGACACAAAATTGATCAAAATGGTTGATCAGATCCATGTCGATCTTGTGTACAATAGTTCTTGGAAACTTTTCCATGGCCAATTTAAAGCATGTGCTCTGCAAATTTGTTCACAAGACAAGGGAGAGATTTGATTACATAGTCTTCTCCGTTTGTGTTGAACATTATTGTTACCCATGGTCTCACTCCTTTGGCAGCCCTTTTCTCTAGATTCCATGTCAACAATAAGAGGAACTTGGGCGTTCATGAATAAAAAAAATCAACTCTAGATTAAGGCTCAACAATGTATGGATAAAGCCACTTTTGTAACTCTAAAATTTCATGTTTTATAACTCAAGATATTGAGTGAAAAATTATCTCTCAACATTTGGCATGCAGTTTGCTGAAAAAGAGAAGTTTTAAAACCTAGCAATGGTAATGAGTGATGCCAGCATGAGATGCCCCTTGCATTGAATGCGGGATCAGCCGATCTGTATCGCAATGGACTGCACCAGATCGGGATGGCAGTAGCCAATTCAATTTTGGGCCAGTTGAACCCCCCAAAAAAAGAGAGGGGAAGAAGATACTCATACCCCAATCTGCATCAACAGCCTCCAACAGCAGCAGTAGGGCATCAACCAGCACCCAACAGCAGCCTCCAACAATGTTAGATCTGCAGCAACAATCTTCAACAAGCATCAACAGCAGCAGCAAGGGCAGAGGCAGCCCCAGCAGCCAGCAGAGGAACCGCACCATAGGGAGAGAGCAGCAGAGGCAGCCGGCCCTAATTGTCCCGCCAACTGGCCTTCTATTTTAAAGAAAAAGGAGAGGGAAAGGATAAGGATGAAAAGAGAGAGAGAGAGTAAAAGAGATAAATACAAAAAAAAGGGGAGAGAGAGGACTAGAGATAAATACAAAAAAAAAAAGGGATCTCTATCTACTCTCCTACCTGGCCCCATCCCCATCTCTCTCTCCCTTCTCTCCTACTGTACTATAGATATTATAGCTACAGTACCGTGCTACAGTAATCGGCCTCCACTCTCCCATCCCTATCCTCTCTCTCTCTCATGCTTATCCCTGCTGGCCGACCCTATCCATGGCCCCCCACCGGTGCCCTAGCAGCCCTATAAATAGGCCTCCATGGCCTCCAACAGCAGCCACCCTGCTCCAGCCCCCCCACTCCAGCCTCCAGAGAAGCTGCAAAAAAAAAGAAAGGAAAGAGGCTCTGCAGAAATTGTGTTTTCAGTGTGTGGAAAGAAAAAAAAGAGGGGCAAAGTGTTATTATTTCTTATGTTTCCATAATGGAAAATTGGGTTCATCCATATTGGTTGGATGGCCAGAAAGGCTATGTTATATGTTTTCATGTTGATTGCATGTTAGTTTAGTATGGTTCATCCATATTGGTTGGATGGCCATAAATTTCATGTTAGCTAATACATATGTTAATCAATTTTCATGTCTTCATAAAAAAATAAATTTTTTTTTGGTTCATCCATATCGGTTGGATGGTCATATGTTCTTGTTAATCAAACAATATTTTTTAATAAAAATTGGGTTCATCCATATTGGTTGGATGGCCAAAATTTTCTAAAAAATAAAAAATAAATAAGAAAATAAAGTCTGGTTTATCCTCATTTGTGGGATAACCAAAACTTCATAAATAAAAAAAATGAAATAAAAAAATAGTTCATTTTAAATAAAATAACCACATGATCAGATGGTTCTCTCTTATTGGTAGAGCGGCCATATAATCTAAGGATCATTCTATTAAAAATGAACTATATTGCATAATGTTTTGTAGATTAATTTCATTAACTACTTCATGTTAATAATTTGGTTCATCCTTATTAGTTGGATAACCAAAATTTCATAAAAGATAAAATCTGGTTCATTCATATCGGTTGAATGGCCAAAGTTTCATAGTTCTATTTTATTGGTAGATCGACCACAATGTTTATGGTTCACTCTTATCGGTAGAGTGACCAAAATTATGGTTATTGGTCCATTTCTATCGATGGAGTGACTATTGACTTTTATGGTTCTGTTCTATTGGTGGGCCGGCTATGAAGTCATAGTTCACTTTCATCCATAGAAGGACCAATAAATATAATTATTTGTTCATTTTCAACGATGGGGCAACCATCAACTTATGTGGTTCTTTCCTACTGGTGGATTGACCATTAAACTCTGGCTCATTCATATCGGTTGAATGGCCTAAAAAAAATTGTTGTGGTTCTTTCATATTAGTTGAAGGACCATTGAAGAATATTCCTAATTATGTGGTGGTCCTCATGTCCCATCAATTAAGGAAATCCTTTAAGCAGTCTATATCTTTTTAAAAGATCTCAAGTGAGAGGATATACTGCCCAAATAATCTTTTATCCTTTTAAAGATGCTTAAAGGATAATTTCAAGGAATATGTCTCCTTTAAGAGATCCTAATGAAGCCTAGGTCTTAAAATCTACCTTCTTAGTACCCTAAGATGCCTGAAACACTCATGTCCTCATGAGAGTCTAAAAATCCTTTAAGTATCCTTTAAAGGATATATCATGAACCTTCTTAAAAAAAAATGATCATGTTTGCACTCAACTCTGCTTATTTCATGTTTTTTTTACAAGTTTTATTGAATGGTTAATCAAAGGTTACCAATCGATGATTGGTGTAATTAATACTGACCAAAGTCAGTGGGGAGAGGTCAAGAACACGGATCTCACAAAGATTTTCAAATCCACCAAAGATTTTTAAAATCAAAAGAAAAATTTTCATAAAAAGGAAGTCTCACAAGGCCCTAAAATTGATCCCAACTGGCAAAAGTAAAAGGAAAAGGAAAAATTAAATAAAAAATAAGAAAAGTAAAATCGGATGGAAATCGGCTGAATGGGATGTGGATTGACCGATATTGACCAGGAAGGTTTTGAGTAACAGATGGCAAAATGTTATAAATTCACGGTTACATATTTTTATATTTTCAATATTTTTTTTATTTTATAAGTATATTTTTATTTATAAAATCCCATATTTATTTTTTAAACGACGTTCAATTGCTTCTGTTGGATCATCTGGCTTAATTGGAATCTCACATGCCTGATCTGAGTGCCTGATCTGATTCTGAATTTCTTGGTCATCATTATGCCCCTTGAATTCAGAAACATAATCATTTTTCTATGAGATCATATCTACTTATGCTTATAGGCATACATGTACTGGAAAAAGGTGCAATTTCCAGATTTATAACAGATGCAAGGCATTACATCTTATCCCTGGAACTGATTATGAGCCTTCACTGGAACAGGTTCTGCAGGTTGGCTTGTGTACCAAGACAATTTGTTACCTGCTGCTCCTGTTGGACTTCTTGGATTGCTTCTATTATTTCAGGTGAAGTAAGACAGATTGGGTAGATTTTCTAGTGCTGCATAGATGTGTTCTTAACATATTCGAAATAAGGATGCAAACGGGTCGAGTCGAGCTGAGTTTTACCTTGCTCGCACTCGGCTCGATCAGTTTATGTCGAGCTCAAACTCGGCCGAGTTTCTGACATACTGTTCAAACTCGGCTCGTTTAAGAGCTCGTCGAGCTCGAGCTCAACTCGTGAGGTCACGAGCCCAAAATCAAAACCCAGCCCCCAACAGAATATTTAATATTCAATAGTCAAATTTTAAGATTATGACCGACTCAGTTCAGTGGGCTCAACTCAGCTGGTGATGGTTGTCTGAAGTCCAAACCGTCCACGCCAAAGGGCTGTGCGCCTTTTAACCACTGTCCTGGCCACCATTTTTCTAAAATGTCCGATATCAGACTATACAGCAACCTCGTCCGCCCTTCACAGCACATGTGAACTTCCCAGCAGGCCAGCACCTGTGAACAGTCCATGTCCTCATACCCTTTAAAGATCAATCTTACCTTTTAACCATTAACCGTCTTAATTTTATCTTTACTTATGACATCTTATAATCTTAAATTATTTGATAAAGGGCTCTATAAAATATTAAATATCTTAATAATTGAGTTTATTCATGAATAAAGTAACTAAGATGCATCTAAATGAGTTCTTAATGAGTATGTAAATGAGTTATTAACGAGTGCTTAACAAGTATCTAAACAAGCTCTTAACGAGTTCATAAACGAGTCTGTTCACGAACATAATCGAGCCAAGCTCACTTGCGTTCAAGCTTGGACTCATTTATGAGCTGAGCTTAAATTTTTGTTCAAACTTGTTTATTTAACTTAACAAACGAGTTGAGTCGAACTGTTATCGAGTAGTCTCACGAGCTGTTCGTGGAGCATATTGGTTCATTTGCAGCCCTAATTTGCATTGCTTATTAAGTGATTTTTGTACTTTATGAATCCCTTTTAGATTTGGTTAGCCTTGTGTTTATATTTTCCATCTCTCTGGCTTCCCATCAGACAGGTAGCTGGGCTGCAATTGTATTTCTTTGATTACCTTTGATTGTCTTGTGTGACTTAGCTATATTGTATGACACAGAGGCATTTCAGAAGCTTTCTTACTCTGTAAGGCTAATCAAATATTTTTTAGTAAAATGTATTATTTTTTGACGGTGCCAAAATGCATCCGCTCTAGTTTTGTTTTTAATGCTACAGTGTATTGTGATTCCAACTGACAGGTTTGATTGTTCCATGCAGACTACCCGAGTGAGATTTGTATTTGATGAAGAGGCCCTGGTTTGCCCTCTGTATCTTAACATTTTTTACTTTGTCTATCATCATTAAAATTTTAAATGTGTCATACTTGGGGCAGAAAAAAACTGATGTATTGCTTTCAACTTCTACAATTTGTGCCACATGGTGAGGGCCTAGTAATCAGACATTTCAGCCTCTCGTAGTTTTGAACATCATGTGCATGGGGGCTCTGTTCTGGAACATCCTTGCTACCTTTCATGCATTTTTTTTATTGTTTGAAGGTACCTTTCAGCATGTGTTTATGTCCATAGTTTCTTGTTTTTGGTTTGGGTGTGTGCGAAATGGGATCATGAGTAGAAGCTTGGTCGTCACCCCCTTCCTTTGCTATACAAATAGTTGCGGTCACATCGTACCTGGAAGCATAATCTTGGACAGCAGATGAGAATCAAGAATGGTCTGACCAAATCTTTCAAGAGAAGAATATTATCCCATTTTCCCATCCTAAGCTGACATTCTTGGTTTCTGCAAAAACAAACCCTTTAGTTCCCTGTTTGAAATTTATGATATATTTTGTCTGTTGGAGGGGAAGTTCAACAGAAAGTTCAATAGAATGTTTCTTTTTGGTATGATAACCTTCTCAGTCATCTTAATCATACTGTGTGAGTATAAAAGTAAGCCATTCGAGGAAAAGCAGGATGTTCTTTCACCACGCTTTATGAAGGGTCTTGTGAGTCATACACTCATACCTGGGTGATGGCACAATAATCCTTGTGGGTCTTACCTATTAATCTGTGTCCCTTAACAAAATGGATCGGCTTACAGATCTGCACTGATCCAAAGGATATTTTAGCAACTCTTAGAGATAGCTGTTCAACTGAAGTCTAACTTCCCATGACTGCAACCATAACAGAAAGGGTAAGTGAAAGATGTGAGGATAGCAGTGAAGTTTTCAATGCCTTCACTCTAAAGGTTTTAAACTACTTGGCCGATAGTGACTATAACTTAAAATCATATAAAAAGATGTTGACAAATAAACTGATATACAAGTATGGAAAAATAATAAAAATGACTGGTAATGAAATGTGGGACATGCCTACAGCAAAATGTTTCTGCAGATGTTATGTGTAGGGAAATCTCTTGGGAGTTTTGGTTAAGGTACTTATTTTGTGACGACCTATTCTGGGAGCTGCATTATTTCTTCCAAGGAGAGGTTTACACATTATGCTGCTGTGAGTTGTTTGGTTTAGATTGATTTTTTTAATATACTTCTTACATGGACATTAACTGTTCAGAAGCTCAGTACTCCCTTGGAACATGTTTGCTGTCTATTAGATTCTTTTGACAAAAAGAACATACTGGAGTCGAAAAAAAAGTTCCGCGTCAGTGGTCAAATGCTTCATTTCTTGTGTATGCTAGACTTCAGTACTGTTCATGTTAGCTGTGCAACCTTGTTTTGTTTATCTCCTCATTTCTGCTAATGAACTGTGGTATTTTATGGTCTTCAAGAAAGCTGTGCCTTCGTTCATCCAGATCCTTCATTATTTGAAGTGTATCTGTATTCTGTAATAGATTATAGATCCTTCCATAATGGATAAGATACTCCTCTTTGACCATTCACTTTTTATTGTAATTTTCCAGAAAGTTGTAGGATTTACATGCTCCTCAGCAATCTAGTTATGTATCTTCATTTAATGACTCTTGCTTGGTCGATCCACATTTAAAGTGTTGATGTGCTTTGATATTTCAGGAGGTGAAAATAGGGGATCGGCTTCAAGAGTCGGGAGAAAATGTCTTTGTTGGGGGCAAAAACCGTTGGAAGTGAGCATGTTGTTCTCTCTCATTAAGGCTCTTTAACTGGACAACTTTGAACATGTTGTATTCCTGTATAGGTATTCAACATTTGTGAATTGGGAACTTTGGTGGCCCAATTTTCCGATCTTGGTGTACTTTAAGGAGACACAGACAAAACCAGATGGACAAGTTCACTTCTTCCCTGTAATTTTTGTAGGTGTTTATTTACCTGGTAGGATAAAACTTAATTTCGTTTTGGTTATTCAATTCATGAGTCACTTTTCATGCTTTATGCAGAATGGAAAGCAACTCTATGATGTCATGGTGGAGAGAGCAGGTCCATCAAAGACCAGTGGTCCTAAGCGGACCTGAAGGATGGTTTCATTTTGATTCTCTCGTCTATCCATTCCAGTGACATTTTTTCCTGTGGCTTCACTGGAAAATATCATCTTAATCTGGATATTGCTCTTCTCTGGCATAAACTTATGTTTATCAGTTTAGCTGAATGAGATGTGTAGGCTGACTTTGCCATTCTGAAAGTTTTCTATGGCAAATGTATACTTATTGTAACGTCTTAACCTGATGGCTCTTTTCTTCCCTTTGTGTGCGTAAACGGATTAGCGCAAGCTTATCTCCTTTGAGAACCATACATCCATCACCTTAAGCCTGCAGGGGTCTCCCTTTCTCAATAAATATGACATCGAGTCCATACGACTGTCTGTCTAACGACGTATGGAAATTGGCGTCCCAACCTTTTTTTTGCAGGTCACCCTACTTTGATGTTTGTGGTAAGTGCTCTGAAGTCTGTGCTACGCCGACCCTGGATGGTTCAATAAACTATCAAGATAGGCAGTTGTTTTTATGTATTATCTGATTAGCCTTACCCCTATAGCAACTAGTATTGATGTGCTAATCTTCATGCAGAGTTGATTAAGAAAAAAATATCCTTGCACCTGCAACGGTATGTGGGTTGCTCAATTTTAAAGCGTGTTCAGCAAATATGCGTATTATACTATTTGTTGCCGGATTACTCAAACTAAGACACAAGGGATCTTGTACATCTTAGAAACAGATTGCATGAATTATGAATAATTTTATGACACAAAGGATGGGAATTAGTCCCCCTTACTTTTAAGTTTGATGATCTTCCATCCTGGGACTAGAGGTAAACTTTAGGTACTCGGGCAGGGCAATCATTCTTGGTTATCGTTGATGCACATGCAAAGAGAGGGATATGATATTTGCTATTGCACATTGTTTGGCCAGACCGGTAGCAGAAGCAGTTTATGTTACACAGATCTTTTGGACGTGATAATGATTAATATCCTTACTTTTGACTGTGGAAACGTCTCAAAGGTCGAACTAATTGTTATTTGGTTCAAAGCTGATCGCCATTTGGTTACAGTATACTTGCTAATAGAGATTCTAAATTTTTTGCTCGTGGATTGTGTCTTGGTTTTCAAAAAGTATCTAAATTGGATAATTGGTTTTCTTGTTTCTTTGAAAAATTGGATGAGATGCTAATCATACCTATTAAAGACTCGTTTGGTGCATTATAAAATGCCTTCACATGGAATCAATCTCCTGTATCCCGCTGGACTCGCCCTCCGCTCCCCCACCGCACTGCACAGCGACAGCCGCTGCTCTCCAGTCTCACCATCACCACAACCCTACCCTACTCCGCTACCACTCCCTTCATCTTTGTTTCCCACCTTAGAGCATGGAAGGTAGGATCGGCCGATTTAGATCAAGATCGGCCGGTGTCGATCCGGTTGAAATCGGCCAATCCTGGCCAATTTGGATCACTTTCAACCGATCTAGATCGAGATCGGTGGGTCCCGATCCGGCCGATCTAATTTGACATTCCCTGCTTGAGAGCGATGTCGACAGAGGTGCAGCCAAATCCGTTACCTGTGGTCGTCTTTTTCCATGCAGGCTGGTGGTAAGGGGAGGGCAGGGTCGCGGTACAGAAAGCAACTAGCGGCCGGGGTAGGCAACAGCGTGTGGAGAGAGTAGGGGAGTTCATCTCCTTTGATCTCCATGCGAGGGGGGAAGGGGAGTGGTATTTCCTCTCTTTTACTTTCTAAAATATTCTCTTATTTGATGGACGATGTTGAGGTGGATCAATTAGATTTGAGTGTCCAAAATAGTATATAAAGGATTTAATCTCTATTATAATCTACTATATTGGAAAAGAACAAAATATTGATTAAGTGAAATGTGGCTTTTCCTCTGCATGCTTTAAAGTTTGAATTGGATGATTTGATAAATTTAATAAAGCCGATCTGAATTTTACTCTGACATAATTGCAGGGTGTATACCATATTTGTAAGTTAAGTTTATGCATTCTCCAAGGTTCACTTTGATAACGGAATAAGGTCGGAGCAGAATGATTTATTCTGCAAAATAAGGAAATTTTAGTTTGATAGGATAGAATCCTTATTTGGCACGAGTCCCACATAAGAGTAAGTTATTTTGAGAAATATCTCATTCGAGTAAAAGAAGTAGAATTATTTATTCTCCTAGTTGTAGTATAAGCTAAAAAATAAAATCTCCAATTTGAGAATAACTCATCCCATATATTTCACCTTTTTTTTTTATCATAGTGATCCAAGGGAGTGCATCTACTGATTTGCATTCAAATCCACCTCTTTTGGTGCAGCTGCCTGAGTAGTCTCCAAAGGCATAACGCCTTCCATATAAAATACTGTTTCTCTCCAATTAAAAACAGCGCTTCAGAAGTCAGAGCAAATTAATTCCGGCGATTTAGCACAGGTTGGAGCGCAGAAAGCAGCACGTAAGTGAACGCTACCAGCATCTTTGGACAAACATCTAAAGGTCGTGATGGGAAAAAGAAACATGTAAGAAGGGTACATCCCCAACGTCCAGGACCATCCAAACTAGTTATATGTGATGTAGCCGAAGCTATCACAACCGGATTCCGAAGCTGGAATCCGAAGTTTTGGATCCGGAGCTGGGTCGGATCGGTATAAGAGGCCCGACAGGGATCCGGAAGGCGACGGACGCAGAGACGCGGCTTGAGGATCCGAGGTCGAGAGTTACTCGATCGGAGGTTGGCTTGTCTCCGGATGGTGGGGCCGAGGTTCCTTCGGCTGACTGGCAGACAGCACGGAACCGAGTCTCCTTCGGTCGAGGGGGACAGCCAGTGCACGGCGTCGAGACCGGAGGGAGGAGTCCGAGGTCGGGGGCCGAGACCGACTCGGGGAGGTCGGCGGTGATTCGAACCGAGCCCTTGCAGGAGGGAAAGAAGAAGAAACCGGTCAGTAGGAGTCCCGGGCTTCGGCCCTTAGGAACCCCCTCCGACGGTTAAGTTAGCTTCTGAAGATGATTCGATTCAGAAGGCAAAGAGTAGATTTAATGCTTTTTGGACTATGGTCCTTGAGGGTCACGGAGACATACCTTTGGCAATAAATAGCGGTGTATTTATAGCGAAGGATAGAGGATGGTTAACGGTGAAAGCCGATATAGGACTATGTTCCGGGCTTATTGGTAAATCGCCATAGTGCCTAGTCCTCCACCGGAGTGGGCCGAACACGACTGTTGGGCCGAAGGGGGTTGGGCCGAAGCCTGCTGGGCCGAGGGCTACTGTGCCGCTTACGGGCCGAAGGCTTCCTGAGGGCCTTCTATTACTGCTGCTGGGCTGAACTGGGTTTGGACTTGTTCTAATGGGCCGAATCGGATTCTGCCTCATCACATAGCCCCCCACTCTTGTCTTCCTCAGTTCTGAGACGGCGAGAGTGTAGCCCGAAGCCTTTTTGAGAAATAACGTAATAGGTGTTTTACCCGAGGCTTTCCGTTCTCTTTTTTAAGAAGAGGATGCCCTCGGTCGGCCGAGGGTCAGCAGTCGCTTATCCGTCTTCGTTCGGGATGTAGCGACGAAGGCCTTTACTTCTTAGGGCGAAAGGCCGAGCCTTCTGACTTGTGTCAGGCTCAATTAAATGAACGGGACGGGCGTCGCTTTTTCCGTCAGAACGGTCGCTTCGCGAAGAAGCACATGACACGTGTCGCGCATCCGGCCGCCCCGTTAAAAACACAAAAAGATCCTGGCCGCTCGCGGGTCGCGGGTCACCTCGGCTCTCTGCCCGAGGTTCCACTCGGATTGCCGCCTCTTCCTTCCTCGGCACGTGGATCGGAACACGTGGCGGGCATCCGAGTGGTCAGCCGAAGGGTCGGAGCGCTTTCAGCCGTTGATCATCCTGCTTCAATTCCCGGAGTATGCCCGTCATCATTACCGAAGGACGGTACACGTAGCGCGCATCCGAGAGAGGCGGCGAGACGAAGGGGAAGATCCCGGCCGTCGGCTTCTGCGGGAAGGGTTTCGAACAGCGCCTATAAATAGGAACCCCTCGCAGGGCACTGTTCTTCTTCCTGCTCCCTGCGCTTGCGTTCTTCTGCGATCATTCGAGCTCTCCTTCTCCGGCGAAGGGCTAGTCCTCTGAAGGTGCTTCCGAGCTCGTCAACTGTCGCAGGGAGTCCTCCATCGCCCGGAGCTGTTGCCGGGGGAGTTCCTTTGGCTTGAGAGGCGGTGCGTGATCGAGGAGATCTTTTTTCTTTGAGGGTAAGCCTCAATCTCCTGTCTTCATTGCCGTGTCCTCATGTCCCGCAGTCCTTCTTCGAGTGAGATTACTCCTTCAGACGAGGAATATACTCCGTCCCAGTCCCCCAAGTCTTCTTTGTCATCTCCTCTTTCTTTGGACTCCCTTGCTTCTGTCATGGCAGACGAGGCCGAAGCCTCCGGTGCCGAAGGGTCCGAGGAGGTCCACACCCCGGGCCAGGCTTCCTCCTCGGGACATCGTCGTCCCGATACTGCTTCGGAAGCAGCCTGCGCCCTCTCGGACGACGGGGTCAGCTATCTTGCTTCTTACTACCAACTCCCTTCCTGGATGACCCCCTATCGGCCTGGTTCGCATATCAGGGCCAACACTCCTCGCCCGGGTAGTTTTTCTATTTACGAAGAAAGTTTCCGGGCGGGCTTTCGTCTTCCTCTCTCTACCTTCGTCATCAACCTCCTATGTTTCTACGGGCTGGCCCCGTCTCAATTTTTTCCCAATTCTTGGCGCACAGTCTACGCCTTCTTGGCTGTGTTTGCCCATACGAAGATCATCCCCTCAGTCAACATCTTCCGCTACCTCTTCAAAATTCAAAGGCAGGAGAGATCCGAGTGGTATAGTTTCGTCCCTCGTCTCGGCCGAGGCATCTTCTCTGGGAAGCCCTCGTCCATTCATGGTTGGAAGAGGAATTTCATTCTAGTTTCTCTTCCGGAGAATGAGAGGAGTGTGTGGCCCTTCCCTACCAAGTGGGCATCGCTGGCCGCAGGCCTTTCTGATCCTCCTACCCTCAATTCCGCCCAGCGCAACATCGTGGGCCTTATCGAAGCCGTGGCTCCGTATGATATCTCGGAGCTTTTCAGCAAGCCGGAGTTGCTTGTGGGTGCCGAGGCATGGCCGAACCCGACGAGGGATCCTCTGCGGGCTTTCCCTTACCTTCCCCCCGGGGAGACTTCGCGGGAGACCGAAGGGAACGCCGAGGTCGCGCCTCCGGCCGAAGCTCCTCCGGCCGTAGAGGTTGCTGAAGCTTCGGCCGAGGGTAAGTCGGTCTTGAGTTGCACCCTTTGTAGACACGCTAATTTTGACGTCATTTTGAGTAAATTTCATATGATATAATAATGCCTCAGAATGGTCTAATATTTAATCATTAATTAATTTTTATTGATCTTTTTGAGTGTCGGGTTTAACAGACATGTTTAAGTTAATCAATTAAATTGATTTTGGCTCAAATTTCAGTTAAAATATGAAGAAGTCTAAAAGACGTCGACCCATGTAGACGCCATTTAGAGTTTATTCTTATTTTAGCATTTTAAATTTGAATTTTAATCAATTGATTAATTAGCTAAAAGGCGTCTGTTAGAGTTGACGCGTTTTAGGTTTCCTAGGCTATTTTAACTTCTCTTCCAGATGTTTATCCTTATCTTAATTAGTGTAAAAGACGTCTACACATGTAGACGCGTTTTACCTGATAAAGATAAAGATAAGTTTTCCCGGATATTTATCCTTATCTTAATTAATATGAAAGGCGTCAGCAATACTGGACACGTTTTAGATAATTACAGATAAAGATGAATTAATCTGTATTTATCTGTCGGTTAAGATGGATAAATCCGAAGTTTTTTTATGTTAATCACGAACGCAGAAGAAGTCTATAAATACCTTACATGTTGAAGAGTAAAAAAAAGAGAGAGAGAACATAATCTTGAGTTGAATTACTGGAGCGATAGCGAATTGAAGATCAAAGCAACAACGTCGGAACGCTGAAGCGCTGTTTCCAGAAGTCGGCGTCTTTTCAAGAGTCTTCATCCATTCAAGAATTCAACAATTGGGCATAAGTTTTTCATATCTGCAATTTCATTTTAGTTTTACATTCTTCAGCATTCACTTCATGCAAACACACACAACACATTCATTCTCTTCAAAACCTACTTGATTAAGGGGTTTCAAAAGCCACTTAACAAGTAAGTTTGCTGTTTAATTGCATGCTTAGCATCATGATTAGAATAGATACTACTTTTGCTTAAAATTCTCATAATTGTTTCTTTATCTCCTTTTCTTTCTATTCCTGCTGCACTCAACAACAACGAGAGAATCAAAAGGAGCAAATCAAGCACAAGTCAAAAGGGACTTTTGGACGATCCTCAACCTCAACCTCAACCTCAAATTTCGAATTCAACAGCAAGAACAAAAAGCAAAGAAGGGCTCTCTTTCTTCAACCGGCTGAGGAAGGGGAACCAAGAGCTCAGAATCTTCCGCGTTCAAACAGGTAGGCGATCATACTTCTTTTGAAACTTTTTAGTTAAAAGTTTCTGGCGATCACTGCACTTAGTTGCTGTTTTTAATAGGTTTATTTTACACTAAATAACCTAGATTTTTCATGATAATCACACGGTCATTCTAAGCACCCACAGCTTTTTTGGCGATCACGGTGGGAATTAGTCTCGCCATCTTTTAAGTTTTTTTGTTCTTGCTATCATCAACCGGGCACCCACGGTGCACCACTTGTGTCTTTCGACACGTCCTCACCAATTGGTGAGTGTTTTTGTTTAACTAATTTCCCTCGTGCACCACGTGCACACCCCAGTGGCAAGATCTTGCCCTCCCCTTGATTAGATTAAAAAGTTGTTTTTGTGATGAAAATGATGTGTGATTGATTGATTTTCTAGTTATTTAGTTAGTAAATCATCCTGTTTAAAATCTAGAACTAAAAAAATCTGCATGAGTTGATTATTTACTGCTTTTACCCTGTTTGAGGAGGATTCAACCTAGAAAATCCTCCTACAAAACTGTTTCTGTGAACTGAAAAGCGTCCAGGAGCACTGACGCATTTCAAACCGCGTCAACACACCCAGACGCCTTTCAGTCTTCATATCTTCTCTGTTGTCTGCATCTGTTTCTGCGAAAAAATTAAGTTTTGTTTTGAATAGCGTCGGCTACCATCGACGCGATTCAGACAGTTTCTTAATTATTTTTCGGTTCTCAGATTTCTGTGGCTTGAGTGCTAGCTACCCATTATTATTAAGCATTAGGGGCCATCCAGGCCGTAGGACATACGCATTGAGGCAAATACCCTCCTTTTCTTAGGAACACATTACTTGACGTCAGCAACTCTCTCTGATTGGGTTGGTCCCTTGATCAGACTAGAGAAGTTGACGTTGAGACCTCCATAAGTCCCCAAAATCAAGGTATTCCTTTCCTTGAGAGAATTTGAGGTTTAATTGAATCCAAATAACTCAAAAAAGGAATCTTAAAATTACGTTAAGCATCCACTTGTTTGATTAATCTCTGTGCAACTTGTTTGTCAAATCTTTTTTAAAAAAAAGAATCTAACATCATGCTGCTACGATCAGGCAGGAACTTGAGTATGGCTCAAGACGCCATCATCAACTACGAGGGAGATACTAATGCCCCACTCGATTCGGACTACAACTATGAGAACGGGAGAGATGCTGATGCCTCTCGTAGTTCTATCCAAATTCCATATCGTCTGGATGGGAATGTTCGGACACCTCTTTTAAATCCACGTGATCAATATCCTGATCCTCCCCCGCATGAATATGCGATCCCTAATCCCGATCTTGAGGGGGATATGAATCAGAATGATCCCTCATCTTATGATCCTACGGATCTTATCAATGCTTTGGGAGTTCTTGCCTCCCGTCTGGACCCTCAGCAATTCGAGGCGATCCAGTCTATTCTGAAGGGGAAGGCACCCATGCAGCCTGCCGAGCCGAACCCTGTGGCTCCCCCTGCTGTTCCTCAGCAACCTTCCTTTCCTCCTCCTTATATCCATCAGGCCGTGGAGGGCCTTCATATTACTTCTCGGTCAGCTGGGCCGCAGCTTTCATTATCTAGGCAACCGGCTAGACCGCAAACGCCTGCTTATCAAAATGCCCTCGGGCATGGCGGAAGCTCTGCCGGACCTCCTCTTTATTGTCCCCCCTGTCCAACGTACTCTAGGTAGCAGGCCTACCAAGTACCTCCCCCTCCTCCTCCTCCTCCTCAGGCAGATCTGACCACACAAGCATTGCTGGCCAAAATGGAGCGTATGGATGAGCAATTTAACAACCTCCAGAAGATGATGGGGGTCAAAGCTGTACTAGAAATCAACTTACCCAGCCTGCCAGTTTTCCATCTGCCACCCTTTGAGATGCCAGTGTACCGGAAGTACAGCGGTACTGGTAACCCCTTCACACATCTGAAGGAGTTTATGTATGAATCCTCTTTCTGGCAGAACGACAAGAGGTCGTTGGCTTTTTTGTTCAGGAGATCTCTAGAGGGACCAGCCCTCGAGTAGTTCTTTTCCCTGGAACCCTCAGAAGTAGATGACTACGGTATCGTTTCACGCAAATTTATTCAACGGTACCAGGACAGAGTTGCACCCTCCTTGTCCATCACTGACCTAATTGCATAAAAGATGAAGCCTGATGAGGAGTTTGTCAGTTTTGCTGACAGGTGGCGCGGCCTAGCTGAAAAGGTGAATGATCACTTGTCCGAGTCCGAACAAGTGAAAATGTTGATTTCCAACGCCACGCCCCAGTTCAAGCTCATCCTCTCCCTGAACAATCTGACCAACATGGCAGAGCTCTATGAAAGAGCACGGTACTGCCAGAATGCTTTTAAGGACGCTACATTCTCTAGCGTCTTTGATCCTCACAGACCTAGCTGGCCTCCACCTCGGAAGCCTGCAGTGCCGAACTCTCCCAGCACAGGTCCGACTACTGAGGGCACGCTCTCTCATGAGCAAGTCAGTAGCATGAACAATAACTCGCCCCAGTTCGTGAGGAGTCAGCAGCAGTACCAGAGGCCACAGCAGCCGAACCAGCAAGGGTACAGGCAGCAGCAGAGCCCCCATTATCAGCAACAGTATCAGCGACCCCAGCAGCCGAATCAGAACCAGAACCAGCATCAGCCACAGCAGCCGCCACAAAGGCAATTGCAGTACCAGCAGCCCCAGCAACAGCAATATCCCCAACAGCAGCAATATCAGCCGCGCGTACCGCCGGCATACCACAATGTCCCTCCTCCTGGTGATTATAACCAGCCGAGAAGACCTCTAGGCCCGAAGAGGGCGGAATACCCTGCCCTCCCAGAATCCTTGGCCGATATCTTCAGTGCTCTAATGGCAGCTAATGCCTTAGTCTTGCCAAGGGAAAAGGCCGTCTGGCCTCAAAATGCCGACACGTCCAGGTATTGCTATTTCCATAGGCAACCTGGGCATACCATTGACACATGCTTCCAATTCAGAGATTATATCCATGATCTCAATGAGCAGGACGGCATAGACTGGGAGGAGATGAAAAAGTATATATCAGCCCTAAAGGCGAGAATACCGCAACAGCAGCAGCAGCAGCAGCAAGTAAGACCACCAGCACAGGCAGCACCGCCACCAAATATGGGCATAGTGCAGAACCCGCTCCCGGAGCACCAGAACCAAAACCCAGTTGCGCCCATTCTGACGAACAGCCAGTCTGAAGCTAGTCGTGGGCAACAGTGGAGGATAGAAGACTCTTCTTCTCTTTATTCAACGGGTCACGTTCAGAGTACCGTAGAACAACCACCACGCCGCACCATCCGCATACCTAGGCCACAACCCATTACCATCACCCCTCTACCGACACCCACATACCACTCGCCCACACCCAATAACCCATTACCGCCACCCGCTTTCCTTAAGCCCATCATGCCCCATACCACTACGCCTCCACCATATAATCCACCACAAACCAACTACGCACCCCTTTTACCATCTAGGCCATTACTCCGCGTACCATTCCCTACTTCGCCCATTACCACCACCACCTACCCAGATATGCCCTTACCATCCAGACCGCTATTACGCGTCCCATTCCCCACTTCACCAACCACTTACCCATCCACCATCCAATCATCTAGGCCTTTAATCCGCACCATGCCACCACCACCTAACCCTACCCCATCACCTACATATCAACCCTCCGCACCGCTTACGCCACCCGACTCTGCGGTACTCAAGGTGTCACCTGGATCCTCCACGGTTGAGGAACATGCGCTCCGAAGTGGAAGGATTTTCAACAAAGTCTTCCCTCAGTCCACAGTCAGAGACGGCCCATCACGGCCGACTGAGGAAGCCCATAATGAAGAGAGTGCACCAGGCACTCAATATGACTTGTTTAAACATCTGGACAGAACACCGGCACGGATCACCGTACTTGAATTGATCAAAAGGTCCAAGATTCACCAAGAAGCCTTAATGGAATACCTACAGAAGGTGATGGTCAACGAGGACGTGCCGGTAGAGAAAATTGCAGTACTACTAGTTCCTCAGGGGGATCAGCCCTCTATTACATTCCACACATCGGAACTAGCACCGCCAGCCGCCAGAAGTATGGCTCTAAGCATCACGGTCAATATCTGCAAGAAGGCCGTGGATGCGTGCCTGGTTGACACGGGGGCTTCAATCAATGTTCTACCCCCGAAGACCCTAGAGCTGTGCGGTGTGCCCAAGGAGAAGTGGCTGCCTAGCCCCATTTCAGTTACAGCATATGACAACTCTACCCGTTCCCCTCTGGGAATGGTTTATTTAAAAGTGGAGTTAGGTCCCGTAAGTCATGCAGAGGTTGAATTTCACATTCTCGAAATTGACCCTTCTATAAATGCCATTCTAGGACGTCCTTACATTAAAACTCTTGAGGCGATTCCTTCTACGAATCACCAATGCCTCAAATTCCCTTTCAAAGGACGAATTATTAAAGTGACGAGCATGCCGATCCTTGCTGCTGCTCATACATTGAATGTTAAACCTGCTATTTTACCTGGCCGACAACCTTTTCTGTCGGTATTACAGGTCTACCGTCCAGTGGCTGATCCTTTGAAAGCCGCCACCATTTCTCCTTACCCATTAAATGCTATCAAAAGGGGGAAGTGCATGAGTACCCCAGGATGGAGAATCATGATGAAGAACGACTATCAGCCTGGAAGAGGTCTGGGCACACAGTTGCAAGGCAGGACCACTCCTGTCAAAGATCATCGAGCAGCACCTGAAAGTGGTTTGGACTATAGGCCAAGAAGGCTGAAGCAAGATATGGTTCAGCAAGCAGAGATTGAAGAAGGTCGAAAAATCCTGGAGACAATGTCTATACTACCTAAGGAAGGCCGAGGTCCCCTAACATGGACCCTGTATACACACTTTGTAAAAGGGCCCATACTTAGTCACGACAACACGGTGGTCATTACTTCATGTTTTGACCTCCATGACATATATGGGAGAGACTTGGCCAGACATTGTTCTGAACTACTTACGTACCAATCCTTGGAGGCTCTGCGGCCTATGAAAAGGAGGAAATTCCATGACCCCAAATGTGAATGGTACAGATGGTTCGATCTAAGGGACCTTTACATAGCACTGAACAGATTATTCCTAGATCCTGCAGAACCCAAGTGGCCGCCGCAGATCGACGAGCTGATTGAAGGTCCTGGTGCCATCTTTGATAAGCGGATATTGCTATCGGAAGAAACCGATGAAGGGGAGCCAGATGACCCCTATGAAGCTGGTTATACAACAGATCTGCTCTGGAGGGGGACATATCATTCCCATATCTTTATGCTCCATACTCTATTCCGCACACTGCTCTTGACCCCGACTTGGTCGCGGGTCATCACTGAAGATATTACACGGGCTCCGCCCGTTATGATCACTCTGTCCCCTCGGGACCTCATTCCATCCCCTCCTCTCGACCTAGAGAGGATGTATGATCTGATCTGGGACATATTGCTATATGAACCCCCTAATCCTTTGGCCTTGGTGCCGCTTCCTCCGTCTGATCCTCCTTCCATTTGTATTCATTCTTGCTTTATGTTTAACTCCTCGATGGTCAAAAAAAAAACGCCAATTTGGGAACAAATTCTTCCCAAATCCTCATCGAGGAAACATCTTACTTGTCCGATTGCCCCCTACCGCGCGGGTCCGTCAGTCAAGATTCTCTTTTAGATCTACTCTGTCCCTCCCTACGGGAGGATTTCCCTGTATTTCCACTTGTATCCCAGGATTTTCATCCTGCTTCATCTTCATTAGGTTATGATAGGCAGTTTAGTGAAGTTAGGTAGTCCAGTTTTAGGCAGGTTAGTCAGGTTAGGAAGTCTAGGAAGCCAAAGGGTAGGCAGATTCCAGATAGATACCTCCAGCACTTAGCTGATAAGTGTTTTTCTTGCTCTTTAATCCCTCAGCTTTTAGAAGATCCAATTCAGATGCCAGAAGATTGTACGGACGATGAGTCAGTTAATGATGGGTATGGGGTATATGAGTTAGTACATGGAAAAGACCCCATTATTGAAGATGAGGAAGATGATGAGGACGCAGCTGAGGCGTATGCCAGTGGAGTGAAGAGATTTGATGAACCCTCAGCTGCCGTAGAAGAGCCCACCAAAGAAATAAACTTAGGGACTGAAGACGAACCTAAGGTTGTCCTCGTCAGCAAAAATCTTTCTACAAAGGATGAGAAGGCAATGGTACAAGTACTTAAGGACTATAAGGACACTTTCGCCTGGAGTTATGAAGATATGCCGGGGTTAGACTCATCTTTAGTTGAACACAGGTTAACATTAAATGATGGAGCTAGTCCGGTCAAGCAGAAATTAAGGCGATTCCACCTACAAATGGCTCTAAAGATGAAGGAAGAGGTCGATAAATTGCACAAAGCCAAATTTATTAGAGTTGTCCTTTATCTACAATGGGTGGCCAATATAGTCCCGGTTATGAAAAAGGACGGGAAGGTCAGGATCTGCATTGACTTCCGCGATTTGAACCGGGCATGTCCTAAAGACGATTTTCCATTGCCTCATATTGATGTACTCATCGATAACACTGCTGGCTATGAAACGTTATCGTTTATGGATGGATTTTCAGGATACAACCAGATTAAGCTGGCAGAAGAGGATCAAGAAAAGACCTCATTCACTACACCTTGGGGAACATATTGCTATGTTGTCATGCCATTTGGATTGAAGAATGCTAGAGTCACTTATCATAGGGCTATGATGGCAATATTTCATGACATGATGCATATAGATCTGGAAGTGTATGTGGATGATTTATTGGTTAAATCTAAAACAAAGGCTGAGCCCGCCAAAGTTTTGGCAAGGGTATTAGAGAGATCGAGAGAGTATCAGTTAAAGATGAACCCCAAGAAATGTGTATTCGGGGTATCTTCAGGAAAATTGCTTGGATTCATTGTCAGCAAACGGGGAATTGAAATCGATCCTAATAAGGCGAAGGCTATCAGAGAAATGCCACCTCCCAAAAACTTGAAAGAATTGAGAGGATTAATTGGGAGGTTGCAATTTATTCGCCGTTTTGTCTCCCAGCACTCACAAAGGTGTAAGCCGTTCTACGAGCTTACCAAGCCAGGAGTCAAATTCAATTGGGACGATAAGTGTCAGGAGGCATTTGATGGATTAAAGGACTATTTGGCAAGTCCTCCTGTTTTGAGGCCACCATCTCCAGGCAAACCATTGATACTTTATATTTCAGTCCTGGATGATGCAGTAGGGGCTGTCCTAGCACAAGAAGATGAAGAAGGAAAGGAGAGGGCAGCCTACTATCTCTCTAAACTTCTCAACCCCGCTGAACAGAGATACACGGCGATGGAGAAAACATGTGCAGCATTGGTTTGGGTTGTTCAGAAACTGAAGCATTATTTTCTGGCCCATGAAGTCCACCTCATCGCTAGGATGAATCCGATCAAATTCCTTCTGGAGAAATCTGTTCTTACTGATAGGTTAGCGCGATGGCAAAGCTTTCTATCTCAATTCGATATCATTTACATTCAGCAGAAAGCGATCAAGGGCTATGCTATAGCAGAACATCTCGCTCATCATCCCCTTCCTCGATTTGATCCAGTGCGATCAGAGTTTCCGGATGAGGAACTGATGTCCGTAAATCAAATCAGAGATGATATGTGGACTCTGCATTTTGACGGAGCTCTGAATTCTCATGGAAAGGGTATTGGAATCGTTCTGTTATCACGTGAAGGTGTCACCATTCCACAAGCCTTTCAGCTTGATTTTCCAGTCACCAACAACATAGCTGAATACGAAGCACTTCTTGCTGGCCTCGAGGCTGCTCATGTTCATAGTGCCACTATACTCAGGATTGTGGGTGATAGCCAACTAATTCTTCGCCAAGTGCTGACCAAGTATCGAACTCTTGATCCTAAGCTCAAGCCTTATCAAGAACTTACTTCTACATATTCAAAGCTTTTCACAAAATTGATCTTTGTCCATGTCCCTAGGAATCAGAACATCTTAGCTGACGCTCTAGCTTCACTTGCATCTTCTCTTAATTTTTCAATCAGCAAGCAATCCGAATCAATCATAGTTCATAGGCGTCTTTCACCCGCCGTGAAAGACCCTTCATTTCTTAGAACTAAGGAGAAGTTGCTGAAGAAAGTCAGAGACGGAGATATCATTGAAAAAAGAGAAATCATGTTGATGGAGCTGTTAGAAGAGATGGATGAGGAACATAAGCCATGGTATTATGAAATTGCAAAATATTGTGAAGATCAATCGTATCCTGAGGAAGCTACAACTGAGGAGAAAAGGGCTATCAGGAGAATTGCTCAACGATACACCTTAGTTGGAGGAGCATTATATAAGAGAGGTTTTGATGGAGTTCTTCTGAGATGTCTAGACGAGGATGAGCTTTGGAAGGTTATGGAAGGAGCTCATAGTGGAGTTTGTGGTGGCCATGTTAATGGACAGATGTTAGTAAAGGAAATCCTTAGACAAGGATTTTATTGGCCAACCATGGAAGAAGATTGTGTAGGATATGTCCGTAGGTGTGCTAAGTGTCAACTTCACGCCGACAAAATTCATTCTCCTGCATCTTCACTCCATCCTGTTTCTTCCCCATAGCCTTTCTCCATGTGGGCTTTCGACATTATTGGACCTCTCGGTAACCCAGATTCCGGCATCAAGCAAAAATCTTTCATTATCACGGCAACGGAATACTTCACCAAGTGGGCAGAAGCTGAAGCGTACACGGAAGTCAAAGCATCAACCGTCTGCAAGTTCATCATGAAGAACATCATCACAAGATTCGGAATTCCAAGTACCATCGTCACCGACAACGGACCGCAGTTCGTGTCACAAGAATTGAAGGATCTCTGCAACAGGTATAGAATTGCATTGCATCATTCATCTCCTTATTATCCGCAAGGCAATGGCCAAGCAGAGGCAACAAATAAGACTTTGATAAAAATCATCAAAAAGACGTGTAAGTCTAACAAATTCGCAGACTGGCCAGAAAAATTGGTTGAGGCTCTATGGGCCTACCGAACTTCAATCCGCACGCCTACCGGGCAAACTCCTTATTCCTTAACATTTGGAATGGAAGCGGTAGTTCCATATGAGATCCTTATACCGTCGCTAAGAGTACAATTGAACAAGGAATTTTCCATTGATGAACATCGTTCAACACTTCTTGCTCAATTGGAACTTTTAGACGAGAAAAGGTGGTCAGCTGCTAATCATGCAAAAGTTTATCAAAATAGACTAGTACGTTTTTATGAAAAGAAAGTCATTGAACGTAAGTTCAAAGTCGGTGAAATGGTCGTTAAAAGAATTTTTGTAAAACCTGGTGGTCCGCGTTCTAAGCTCCAACCCAACTGGGAAGGACCTTATGTTGTATCGCACGCTTTTCCTAGTAATGCTTATCGTCTGGTTAATGCAGAAGGAGAATAGCTAAATCACCCCTGGAATGGTTTATATCTTAAGAAATACTACCCTTAGGTTAGAGAGTCGATCAGTATGGTACAAAGACCAGTGGAATCAGAAAGTTTATAAACTCAAATCTCCCAGTTAGTCTGGATAACTTAATTTCAAACCCATTCCTACACACACTGACACGTTTGATTCGTGAGTAACAAGAGATGCCAAGTCCTGAAGAATATCAAAAGCTTGACTAAAAGTGTAAAGTACAAATCATTCATTTTAAAAGTAAAATTCTGTTTTACATTCGGCCCATGATGTCGGAACGAGGCTTAGAATAGACTACCAAGAATACCCACCATCTTAGTAGGAGGCCGTCATAAAAAAAAGGGGGACCGAAAAAAAAAAAAAACATAGAAAAGCAAAAACAAAATCCAAATGTCAAATCAAAAAGGCCATTACATTACAAATGTTACATCAAGGCCATGAAATGAAACGAAAGGGAACGCAAGGTCGATAAATACCCCGGAAGGAAAATGACCGAACCCCAACGGATATCAGGGTAGGAAAAGGACATCTTTTTAAGTCTCCGGAACCTTCTCATGGGCTTTCTAAACTTATTCTTCCTTTCTTTCTAAAGGGGTGTACTCCAAACTTAAGTAATGGCTTAGATTGACTAAGGGTCAAATCATCAAATGGGATCACGAATGGAAACACAAGTTCAAACACGATGGGTTTAAATTAAATTGTCAAAAAACAATTTGGAAATTAAGTTAATAAATGAATATCATCTTTTGATCTAAGTACCATGCTGATCTTTTAGTCAAAAATTCAGAAAATTTCATATGTCAAAAATTCCAAAAAAAATACATACGTCAAAAATCCAAAAAAATACATATGTCAAAAATTCAAAAAAAAATACATATGTCAAAAATTAAAAAAAATATATATATGTCAAAATTAAAAAAAAAGCATATATTTCAAAACCCAAACAAAAATGAATATTTCAAAAACATCAAAAAAATATTTCAATTAGCATTTGCTTGTGGCATTTAGTGTGTTTCATTCCTTTTATTTTCAGTGAGCATATGTTTGCTTGTATGTTGCATTTTGCTTAAGTTTGATTATTCTCATTACCTTTGTTAATAAAGGCCATCCCCCTTGACCATTTATTGAAGGAAAAGATTAATTGGCCATTTATTTGGTCAGGCAAGGGACTAAGCCTAAATAGATACTTAACCTGTTTGTTAAGTGATGTACAGAATACAAGACAAGCACAGGAACACAAGATTGAAGCCCAAAATTTTCATGTATTTCATTAGAAAGTGTTTTGTACATGATACAAAAAAAAAATACATAAAAAAAGAAGAAGATACATGAGCCCTCAAGGCTGACTCTCCCCTCCGCCCTCGTCCAACTGGCTCTGGGGCTCGTCAGGTGCATCCGGTGCTGGCCCTCGACTAGGAGGTAGAGGTGGCCCCATCGCACTCGGACCTGCCTGACCAGAAGACATGGCGACACTGGCCGTGAAGGCACTGGTTAGACCACGCTCATGGGCACGCTGCCGAGCTCGCTGATATCGCTCCTCCACCATCTTGCGCTCATGCTCCGCGACTGACAGCCGACCCTGAAGACTGTCCAGTCGAAGGCGGTCGCGATCTCTCTCCTCAGTCACAACCTCCAAGCGAATCTGGAGGCGTGCAAGATCTCCAGTGGAGAGACGCGCCACCTGCTCCTCTAGAGCCCGGATCCGCACAGCATCAGCTTCGGCGCGAGCCGCTGCAGTACGGGCATGCTCCAGCTCCGCTTCAGCTCTCTGAAGGGCTTCCTGAAGCTCAACAACCTGAATAAAAGTCATTATTAGTTCAAGGCAATCAAGTAATTAAAATCAAATTCAGAAATGAAAAGTTGAAGAACTTACCCGAGCAGCATGGTCCTCCTCCGCGAGAGAAGCCCGGTGGATGGCGGAGGTAAGCTGACTCTGAAGATCAGCCAGAGCAGCGTCATGGGCGGAAGAGGATGATGACGCTCTATAAGAAGGGGGAGCCGCCTGGGTGTAGACAACTCGCTGCATCAAAAGATAACTGTCAGTGTCAATCGCCAAAACAGTTAATTAATTAAAACATGCACTCATATTCATGCATACATACCAGATCGAACAATTCTTTCTGGACTTGTTCTAGCTGGGCCTCCGCATCATGTAGGCGGGCCCGGAGGTCGATGATGACTGCATCACGTGCATCCTGCATATTGCACATACATTCATTCATTCATAAATATAAATCAAGATAATAATAAATTAAAGACGCATAAATGCATACTTACATCGAGTGGTCGGAGGAGCCGAAGCTGATCGGCGTAGTGAGCCCGGTACTGCTGGAGGTAGGCCTCGCTACTCTCCGCCCGTGACTCCACTCTGACACCCCGGCGATGCCAGTCTTCATATTGCTCCGGGAATTTCGCACGCCAATCTGTGAGGGCTTGCTTGCCCTTCATGCTCCTCCCGACGTCCTCCGGAACCTCCTCGTCGATCCATTCCTGGTGGAGGCCCAGGGTCCTCATCACGAGCCGGAGGCGGAGGGGCTCAATTTCATTGAGGCAATGTAGCCACATTTGCCTCCCGAATCTCCTCCTGCCAGCCGTCACCCACGGCTGACCCTCCTCGCCCATACCAAGGTACGGGCGCCAGATCACCTGCATATAGATTAGATGCATTCATTTGCATTTAAACAATAAAAGATTGCATTGAATAAAATTGAATAAATTAAAAACTAACCAGAAGATCTGGATAGTCCAAGAACTGACGGCGGAGGGCCGTCAACTGGTGGTGCTGTGGAGCCGTGTCCACGATTGGCTGCCAACGGCAGGCCAATGGGACGGCACTGGGTCTCGCAATCCGCGCTCTGCCGAGCGGGAAGTAATAGTAACTCCACACCTGCATTCATGAACATATAGGTTAGAAAAAAGCATCATCATATCATATTGCATGTCATGAACAAATAATGAAATAACTTAATACCTGAAGAAACGGCGAGAAGCCGCTGACAGTGGTCTCACGGTCCGGCGTGACCGCGGACAGATCGGCGAAGAGGTGGGCCAGAAGGGCCGCACCCCAGGCATACTCTCCTAGGCTATCTAAATCATCTAGCAAATAAAGGAATCTACAGTGGATATGGTCGCCCTTCGTACCGAAGAGCAACCGACCGAAGAAGAAAACTAGAAAGACTCTAAGCTGTCTATCTACCTCCTCCCCCTGACTCGGGTCGCTACAATATACAAGGGAGGATGACTCTGCTAGCCTATCCCTAAACTCTTCCCGGGTCTCGTCGGACCGACGCCGGGGCTCATCTAGACCTAGGGCAGCCTCTACTTCCACCCTAGGGACCATCCTAGACATCCTGCCTAGGTTGGACACCTCTATTCCTAGCAGAGCCTCCGCCAATCCCTGATAGTTGGGGTAAGTAACCCCACTCACAGGTCGGCCCTCTACCCGGAGACCAGTGATCCTGGCCACATTCTCTAGGGTGGGGACCATATGCCCCCACAGCATTAGGAAAGCCCGGCTTTTCGCATGCCACCTCTCCCGCAATGCTTGCAGGAGGACCAGATCGAGCCAAAATGGCTCGATGTCTAGAACCTTGTCGAATCCCATCCGGCGCAGGCGCGCCCTCTAGAAGTTCGACAGCCCTCTATAAGCCCCTACCACTAAATCCCAGGAAATCCTAGCCCTCATCACTCCCTGCAAGTAAAAACATAAAAAAAATAGAGTCAGCAATGAATAAAAATAAAAATAAAAAAACAGGAAAATCACTTCTGTTTTGAAAGGCGTCAGCACACGTAGACGTTTTTCAAAACACGTCAACATGCCCTGACACAATTCAAACTGATTTTCTGCCCAATTTAAAATTCGGAATTTAGTTTGAAAGACGTCAGCCCATGGTGACGCCTTTTGAATGGCGTCGCCTGGTCTGGACGCCTTTCAAGCCCAGATTCCGGGTTCTTATCAGAACCCCTTTCTTTCCTCTTTTTCTCCATTCATTCAAACCATAGGGATCTTACCGTGTGGAGTTCGCCCTCCTCTTCTTCTTCCACCGCCATGGGTGCCGGTGGAGGGAGTTCCTCCTCCAAAAAGGCCGCCGCCTCGGCTAGTGCCGCCGGCACCTCCCGGGGGCCTCCTCCTCGTGCCTCCGCCTTCTCTTGGCCAAGGCCTTCTTTTTCCTAGATCCTTCACCGCATTCCATAGCTCGAGAGGGGGGGTTTTCGAGAGGGAGAGAGCAAGATCGCCGGAGTTCGAGATCGCCGGAGAGAGGAGAGAGAAAAGATTTTTGAGAAAAGTGAGGAAGAAGGGGGGCCTTCGCGGGTCTGTAAACGAAAAGTTGAAAGGCATCGACTCAGATAGACGCGTTTTATGGCGCATAAGTTGAGGCGGCAAGGACAGCTGTTTGAAATTGATTGAAACACATCCACACAGGCAGACGCGTTTCAGATTACCGCCAATCCTGGTCAGAGCCGTACAGAGGAAAATGATGAAAGACGTCTTATCTGAAAGACGCGTTTTAGGGAATTAACTATGGAATTAATGGCAGAATCCTGAAAAAAAAGGAGAGAGAAATTTAAAGGCGTCTTGTCTGGTAGACGCAATTTAGGGAATAAATTGAAAATGAATTATAATGTAAAGGCGTCTTGTCTGGTAGACGCAATTTAACCTTTTAATCGGGTTTTTGAGGATTAAATTGAATTTATGGAAAGGAATTACTGTTGAAAGGCGTCTATCTAAGTGGACGCGTTTTACAGAACCCGAACTATCAAATTTTCAGGAAAAATCAGATTTTTGCTAAAGGAAAAATTATGTGCACATCACAGGAAGTTAAGGAAGGATTCCAAGGCATGAAAAATCAATCTTTATTCAATGAAATCCTTTATTACATCAAGAAAAAAAAAAAAAAAGAAAGAGGACATTTAAGGGAGAATATCATGAAGACCTTTAAGGTAAGGAAATTTTAGTCCTCTATCTCTATCTTTAGAGGATCTTACACGATAGCTAAAGCCAAGGTTCTACAGAGTAGTAATGATTTGTATAGCTTCATAATCTTCGTCGGATTCCAAGTCGCGCTTCTTGATTGGGAGTGTGGGAGAAAACTCAGGGAATTCACGACGGCCCAAGCTAAGTTGAGTAAGACACCGATGTGGGTTGTATAGTACGAACTCAGTGGCTCCAATCAACTTGAGATCTGCTCCCGTTGTAAGGCGCACTCAAACTGGCTTTCCAACAAGAGCGAGTGGAGACGAGTCAAATATGTCGGATGTCATGAGCTTCAAATATTCTCTCCAGTCGGCCCGGGTCTTGAGTTTTGGAACTTTGTTGACCATGTACTCATTGAACTTTACAATATTAGCAATGCAATGAATTGGACTATTCAAGAAGATCTGAGATGGATTCAGAGGCCTTTTCTTGCTATGCTCAAACTTGAAGTGAAGCTCAACCCACAAGGCAAAGAGTAACATGCACCCATATGGAGGACGACCCACAGAGGCCGCAGAAAGTCCACTGTAAAGATATGCTAAGAGTGCAGTGCTAATGGATTTACCTTCGAAGATTGCGCAAATAGCACTAACTTGATCATCTTCTAAGATGTTATCTTGCGCAGGGAAGAACAAGGCACCGACAAGGCATGTGACTAAAGCTTTTGTTACATCCTCTGCTTCATCCTCCCTTAGATCATCGATTTCATATAAAGTCCACTCAGCTAGCTTTGCAAGATTGATCCCCTTTTTGGTAAGGCATCCTTTAGCTTCTGAAGGATCCTTCATGATCGATGTCAACAATTGTTGACCGGTGATTTTCTCTTTTGTTAAGGCTATCTTATCTTTGTTGTCTTTGGTCTTTGGGAGACCTAATATAAGTTCTGCTTCTTCTAGAAGGATCGTGCACTCGAAGTCTTGGAAGAAGAACGTATGAGTTTGGGGATGCCACCACTCGATCAAGGCACCCATAGCCGCCCAATCTACGTTCGCGCTCTTGTAATGTTTGGCAAGCACTACAAGTCTTTGAAGATTCCACTTGGATATGAATACTTGCATGGAAAGTTTAACACTTTTTGCAAGTTTACGAATCCAAGGGAGAGACGTGAATTTTCTTGGTCCAGGAAACATGGGATAATTCTGAAAATAAAAAGAGAGTTTGATGAAGAACATGAAGAAAAATTGAAGAGGAAGTTGATTGAGCTTACTTGAAGATTGAGATTTCTTCCATTAAGGTGATTCTCTATGTCGGCAAACTTCTCTAGAGACATCTTCATCTTCTTGTTTGAAGAATCCATCCCTCTTTTTCGGAGTTCCTCCTTCTTGAAGCTTGGGAAGCTTGGAAACCTTGAAGAAACCTTGAAAACTTGGAAGAAAACTCAACTTTGGATCTTTGGATTATGGTAGGATTGCTTGGGAACAATCTAGGGGTGTTTATATAGAAGGAATTGCGATCCTAGGTAGACATTTTCCGGATTGAAAAAGGGATGTGCATTGGTAGAGTTGGAATTCGAGTAGAGAACAATCAGAAACCTGTTTCTGTGAGTAAAAGGCGTCGAGGAGCACTGACGCATTTAAAGGTTGAATGGCGTCTTCGCAACATGACGCGTTTTAGTAATTCTGCTATTTTCCCGAAATTCTTGGATTTTGATGCTTAAATTGAATATTTGTTTGGGATTATTAACGATTTTGATTGCAGGAAATTCAAGTAAAGCTGGAAATATCGAGAAGATCTCACTATAGAATTCATGAAGTCCCGACTGTAGCTAAAAAGACGGTTATTTCTATCCTTGTATTATTTCATGTAAATCATTTGCATTACTATATGATAAGTATTTACTAGAGTATATCAAGGACCTTGTGGTTTTGATGAAACTGGAATTTGAGCTCCCCTACAAAAAAAAAAAAAAAAAACAGTGATAATTCCAGAGAATTCTTAATCGCATGGATAGGCCGTTGGATTGTTAATTAGTGAGGACGATGGTTCCACTTTTGTGAAACGGTGCGTGGATAAACGAGCTTCGGCTTAGCACTGGATTACAAGAATTTGTGTCTTGACTCATTAATGACAATTTAACAATATTATCCTTGATTAATTTATATTTTATTTGACTTTATATTTTTCTTTTAGCCCAGCATGCATCATGTAGGACTTTGAAATCATTGTGATAAGAATTAATTATTGATTAAGTTTCAGACCATTAATCAAATAATTTCAAACATGAAATATTCCATTTTGAATTGAGTATCTTGATTATCTTTGAGGTTCGCTTGAAGATATCATTGGAATTCTATCTTTTCTTGGATTCTTTATCCAATATTTCTTGTTTTCTTTTAAGATCCATCATAGTTGCAGCATGTTCACATTGGCTGGCAAACGCTCCCCATGATAAAACCTACAGTGTCTACGACCTGGGGTACTTCCCACTCAGAGGAGGTTGATCGACCTTATTTTATTTCCTTGTCTACCTCATCCAGACAGGATTGATTCCATTGATTTTCTTGAGCTATCTTCATTGATGATTTCGAGAAAAATTCCAATCATGTGATGTTAAGAGCGTGTCTCATCACACCTTGGCATCACCTTTTCAGTACATTCCATTCCATTTCACTCCCTTGCAAAGATGATGCCAAGGTGAGGCAGCTGTAGACACGCTAATTTTGACGTCATTTTGAGTAAATTTCATATTATATAATAATGCCTCAGAATGGTCTAATATTTAATCATTAATTAATTTTTATTGATCTTTTTGAGTGTCGAGTTTAACAGACATGTTTAAGTTAATCAATTAAATTGATTTTGGCTCAAATTTCAGTTAAAATATGAAGAAGTCTAAAAGACGTCGACCCATGTAGACGCCATTTAGAGTTTATTCTTATTTTAGCATTTTAAATTTGAATTTTAATAAATTGATTAATTAGTTAAAAGGCGTCTGTTAGAGTTGATGCGTTTTAGGTTTCCTAGGCTATTTTAACTTCTCTTCAAGATGTTTATCCTTATCTTAATTAGTGTAAAAGACGTCTACACATGTAGACGCGTTTTACCTGATAAAGATAAAGATAAGTTTTCCTGGATATTTATCCTTATCTTAATTAATATGAAAGGCGTCAGCAATACTGGACGCGTTTTAGATAATTACAGATAAAGATGAATTAATCTGTATTTATCTGTCGGTTAAGATGGATAAATCCGAAGTTTTTTTATGTTAATCACGAACGCAGAAGAAGTCTATAAATACCTTACATGTTGAAAAGTAAAAAAAAGAGAGAGAGAACATAATCTTGAGTTGAATTACTGGAGCGATAGCGAATTGAAGATCAAAGCAACAACGTCGGAACGCTGAAGCGCTGTTTCCAGAAGTCGGCGTCTTTTCAAGAGTCTTCATCCATTCAAGAATTCAACAATTGGGCATAAGTTTTTCATATATGCAGTTTCATTTTAGTTTTACATTCTTCAGCATTCACTTCATGCAAATACACACAACACATTCATTCTCTTCAAAACCTACTTGATTAAGGGGTTTCAAAAGCCACTTAACAAGTAAGTTTGTTGTTTAATTGCATGCTTAGCATCATTATTAGAATAGATACTGCTTTTGCTTAAAATTCTCATAATTGTTTCTTTATCTCCTTTTCTTTCTATTCCTGCTGCACTCAACAACAACGAGAGAATCAAAAGGAGCAAATCAAGCACAAGTCAAAAGGGACTTTTGGACGATCCTCAACCTCAACCTCAAATTTCGAATTCAACAGCAAGAACAAAAAGCAAAGAAGGGCTCTCTTTCTTCAGCCGGTTGAGGAAGGGGAACCAAGAGCTCAGAATCTTCCGCGTTCAAACAGGTAGGCGATCATACTTCTTTTGAAACTTTTTAGTTAAAAGTTTCTGGCGATCACTGCACTTAGTTGCTGTTTTTAATATGTTTATTTTACACTAAATAACCTAGATTTTTCATGATAATCACACGGTCATTCTAAGCACTCACACCCTTTACGTGTTATTAACATCTAACACTTCTTCTTCTGTTTGCAGCGATGTCTGGGATCAAGGGCCTTCTCAGCCGGATCGCCCAGCAGGGCGGCCTACCCCAGTCGTCCCGTCCGTCGGCAGGAGGGTCTGGACGAGGTACCGTGGCCCCGAGCGTCCGGGCCAGGGTCACGAGGACAGCGGCCTCCTCCGAGGGCCGTGTTGCTGCTGCCGCTCAGAAGGCTTGCCCTACCGTGGACTTGTCCGGGATTGTCCTGCCGACGGACGAGGAAGGCGAAGAGCTCCTGTCCTGGTGGAAGGGACTCGCGGCTGAGAGGGCCTCAGCCTCGGCGGAAGGCGACGAGGCCGTTCCAGCCGAGGCGACCCCTGTCGAAGCAGCCCTGTCCGAAGCCGTGCAGATAGTTGATTCTCCCTCCCCATCTCCTGGCCGGAGCCCAGTTGATGTGGATGAGGGGAATACCGAGGGCTGATACGGGGGCTTGTCCCGATTTTTGTTTTTCTTCTTTGTAAGCCTGCGGCCAAATGGACGGCCGATTTTGTACTTCCTTTGCAGTATATATATAGGAAGTATTTTTGGCTTCATCTTTGTGTTCTGAACGAACGACTGAATCTGGTCCTTCTTGAGTCCGAGACCTTGTCGTTGTTTTAGTTGCGGCTCGCACGGCCGGGACCCGATGTAGGTTCGAATATGAAGTTTCAAAAGTATCGCGACCGATATGGTTTACGTGGCCGGGGCCTTTACCAATACGGTTTATACGATCTAAGGGGTTATCCTGCCGCTCCTGACACGGTTTTCACGGCCGAAGCCACTCCCGTTTCGGCTCATATGGACTTAGAGATATACCGTGCCGCTTCCCGATCCGGTACACATGGCCGAAGCCACTCTCGGTTCAGGTTACCTGCGGGCTTAGAAATATACCGTGCCGCTTCCCGATCGGTACGGGTTGCTTGCGGACTTATAAATATACCGTGCCGCTTCCCGATCCGGTATACATGGCCGAAGCCACTCTCGGTTCAGGTTACCTGCGGGCTTAGAAAACCATGCCGCTTCCTGATCGGTACGGGTTGCTTGCGGACTTATAAATATACCGTGCCGCTTCCCGAACCGGTACACATGGCCGAAGCCACTCTTGGTTCAGGTTACCTGCGGGCTTTAGAAATATACCGTGCCGCTTCCCGAACCGGTACACATGGCCGAAGCCACTCTCGGTTCAGGTTACCTGCGGGCTTAGAAAATCATGCCGCTTCTCGATCGGTACGGGTTGCTTGCGGACTTATAAATATACCGTGCCGCTTCCCGATCCGGTACACATGGCCGAAGCCACTCTCGGTTCAGGTTACCTGTGGGCTTAGAAAACCATGCCGCTTCCCGATCGGTACGGGTTGCTTGCGGACTTATAAATATACCGTGCCGCTTCCCGATCCGGTACACATGGCCGAAGCCACTCTCGGTTTAGGTTACCTGCGGGCTTAGAAAACCATGCCGCTTCCCGATCCGGTACACATGGCCGAAGCCACTCTCGGTTCAGGTTATCTGCGGGCTTAGAAAACCATGCCGCTTCCCGATCGGTACGGGTTGCTTGCGGACTTATAAATATACCGTGCCGCTTCCCGATCCGGTACACATGGCCGAAGCCACTCTCGGTTCAGGTTACCTGCGGGCTTATAGTAGTCATGGTTTCCTTAAAAGGAGATTTTCTTTATTTATGCCTCCCGGATAAATTCCGGGAGATTCATTTACATGTAGTGCCGAAGGCACTCCATATTTCAGGTACGAGGGAGAGGCTGGTCCGGAGGGGTTTCCAATTAGTAATCCCCTCGTTGGACCTTCCCTTATAAGCCCCTAGGTCTTCTTAGAGGCATGGCATCGGAAGAGACGGGATCTCTCCGGACGTTGCCTTATTGCTCCGAAAGCCTCCTGGTTCTGCCTCTGTTGAGGTTGTTATTACCGATATTGCGTGAGTTGGCCCCCTCTGATGAGGCGATCTATCTCTTCCCGAAGGTGCCGGCATTCGTCAGTCGAATGGCCGGTTTCCCGATGGTATTCGCAATATTTGCTGGGGTTCCTTCGACGATGATCAGTTTTGAGGCACTGCGGCCGTCGGAGCATACCCCCTACTTCTATAAGCATTTGGGAAGGGGGAGCAGGTAACGGTAGGTACCGCGGTTGCGGATCCCGCCGCTTGTTTCGATCCCACTCTTTCCTGCGATATCGCCTTCGGGAGGGTTCTTGATCTTCTGGCAGAAGACGAACCGCTGGAAGGACAGGCGGTGCCGAGGGCTCGCTGTTCACCGTAACGGCCTCGTCGGAAAAGACTCGCGAAGACGTTGGCCGAAACCTCACGTCTTGATCGGGGCGGAAGAAAGGAGGTGGTGCTTGGTGGGGGAGCTGGCTCAATACCCCTATGCACTGGGCCATGGCAGATACCACGTATGGCAGGAGCGCCAAAGAAGTAACGGTGGCAGCCAGTGTTGCCATTTGTTGCTGAAGTTCCTCCATCCCGTTGTCCCCAATAGCGAGGGACTCTGGTATGACAGACAGAGCCGCGCTTTGCGGAGGAGCAGACGGGGCGCCTTCGGAATGTAGTGACTGTGCTGGAGTCGCCCGCGTCTCAGGCTCGTCTTGTTCGGATCGTCGGGTCACAAGTCGTTGAGACATGACTTGTTTGTTTATTTCCCACAGACGGCGCCACGTGATGTAGCCGAAGCTATCACGACCGGATTTCGAAGCTGGAATCCGAAGTTTTGGATCCGGAGCTGGGTCAGATCGGTATAAGAGGCCCGACAGGGATCCGGAAGGCGACGGACGCAGAGACGCGGCTTGAGGATCCGAGGCCGAGAGTTACTCGATTGGAGGTTGGCTTGTCTCCGGATGGTGGGGCCGAGGTTCCTTCGGCTGACTGGCAGACAGCGCGGAACCGAGTCTCCTTCGGTCGAGGGGGGCAGCCGGCGCACGGCGTCGAGACCGGAGGGAGGAGTCCGAGGTCGGCGGCTGAGACCGATTCGGGGAGGTCGGCGATGATTCAAACCGAGCTCCTGCAGGAGGGAAAGCAGAAGAAACCGGTCAGTAGGAGTCCCGGGCTTCGGTCCTTAGGAATCCCCTCCGACGGTTAAGTTAGCTTCTGAAGATGATTCGATTCAGAAGGCAAAGAGTAGCTTTATTGTTTTTTGGACTATGGTCCTTGAGGGTCACGGAGACATACCTTTGGCAATAAATAGCGGTGTAAATTATAGCGAAGGATAGAGGATGGTTAACGGTGAAAGCCGATATAGAACTATGTTCCGGGCTTATTGGTAAACCGCCATAGTGCCTAGTCCTCCACCGGAGTGGGCCGAACACGGCTGTTGGGCCGAAGGGGGTTGGGCCGCTGATGGGCCGAAGCCTGCTGGGCCGAGGGCTACTGTGCCGCTTACGGGCCGAAGGCTGTTGGGCCGCTGATGGGCCGAAGGCTTCCTGAAGACCTTCTATTGCTGCTGCTGGGCTGAACTGGGTTTGGACTTGTTCTAATGGGCCGAATTCTGCCTCATCAATATGCATACTAGGGATTGGTGGGCAATTAGCTACTGGCAGCAATCCGCACCGCGCAAATCAATCCCTGAATTAATGATTCTTTCAGGCCTTAGATATGGATTTGCCCTCTAGATTGTGTTCCCTGGAGGTCCAATTGTCACATAAAGAAATCCTTCCATATCAGGGTCGATTAACTTTCCTATCGTGATCTTGCCAAGTTGTTACTGGGCAATATATATAGGCCTAGCCGCCTCTGTAGGCAGCATGCTTCCACATATATCTATCTACTCCATCTCCGTCTAGCTACTTCTTTTTATCCGTCTCCTCAGACACTAACAAGGAAACATTATCTATCGTGCATCTTGGCTGCTACCACCCATTCAAGGATTAACGGTGAGAATCTTGTAGTGATCGATTTTACCTTGTTTTTCAATTTACAAATCCCATCTAATTAGCAATCTCAATCCTCTACTTCGCCAAAACATGATGCTGAAAGAGACCTTCGGTTCCCTGGGAGGCCAGCTTGCTTTCTGTCTTATTGATCATAATGTTGTCTCTCAATTTTCAGGGCAACATGAGCCTTGTTGTGCTATGTTTCCTTACTGGCGTCGTGGCGACGATGGCTGCCATCTACGATGTCTCGGACTTTGGAGCTGTTGGTGACGGCGAAAGAGACGACTCTAAAGTAATGAAAAATAACATGCAACATAAGAGAACATTCTATTTCTACCAGCCAAAACCCATCGTCTTTTTTTTTTTTTTTTGATCAACTGTATTTACAAGGCCTCCATAATCAAGCTAATATGAATATGGGTACTCACTACTAATTTTCTCCTTCTACGTAGTGAAATTCTTTTGAGTTTTTTAGTTTTTAGTTCCTTTAAAATGTCATATTTAACTTTTAATCCCTATAGCTTAGATTTTTTTTTTTGCATCTACAAAAGTTGTTGCTTTGTAGGAAAAAGTCCCTCCTGTCAAGAGACGTTTGCCAAGTGAGAATATTCTCCAAAATATTATTCTAACCACCGTCAAATGTGACGGAACAATTAAAACAACATTTTTGCCCTTTGTTTTCAAAATATAGTCATTGTTATTTATATTTTGATCCCTACAAAAGTTCAAAATTAAGAATCGATTCCCTACGGCTAAAAAACAGCCATTACAACTGTTCAAGTAGCCGCCACAATCTGCACTCTGTCAACTCTGTACTCTTCTTTAGAATTTATCTCTCCTAATTTTAGTTTGTTCTCAAACTGTAACAATTTATTATGGATTCATATGTTTCTTTTTATTATAAAATTTTTCTCAATGAAAATTTCACTAGTTTTAAAACCCGATGATTTTGAAATTTTGATTGATGCATTGTGTATCACATTTTTTATATTAACCAGCTTATGGAAGCTAGATGGATATGTTTATGAAAGTTGTTTGGCTGTATCTTCACATTGACTGGTTTTAGCTATGGTTTTTTTATTTTGTTGTAAGCAGGTTAACATTTACTTATGTTAAAAAACTATCAAAATGTTGTCAAAATTTTGACAAAATTTAAGTCTGACATAATTTTATCAACATCTTAAATTCAATGATTTTTAGAATTTAACATATACTGAAAACATCAATTTCAAAATCATCGGCTTTAAAACTAGTGAAATTTTCATTGAGAAAAGTTTTATAATCAAAAGAAACATATGAATTCATAATAAATTGTTACATTTTCAGAACAAACCAAAATTAGGAAAGATAAATTCTAAAGAAAAGAGTATAGAGTTGAGAGAGATTAGAGAGTACAAATTGTGGCAACTATTGTAGCAGCTACAATGACTGTTTTTTTGGCCGTAGCGGATTTATTCTTAATTTTGAATTTTTGTAAGGATCAAAATATAAAATAATTTTCAATGACTATATTTTGGAAACAAAGGGCAAAAATATCATTTTAACTAGTCCGTCACATTTGACGGTGGTTAGAAAAATATTCTGGACACTATTCTCACTTGGCAAACGTCTCTCGACAGGAGAAATTTTTTTCTACAAAGCAACAACTTTCATAGTTGCAAAAGAAATTATCTAAGTTATAAAGATCAAAATCTAAATATGATATTTTAGAGGGACTAAAAATTAAAAAACCCAATTCTTTTTCATGTAGCAGCGACAGCTCTATCGTTCTTTGGACAATTATTCTTAGTTCTTATATTTCATGCTTTCTATGGATTCTATTTGTAGGCAACACTTTTAAGTATAGGCTCCCATAAATTTGTGGGACAAATCTCCTGACTTTTTTCGCTAGTAACTTTAATCTTCTTCTTAACGAGGACATCACTTAAGTTGACTTAATGCCCGTCGCGTCCACTGACGTTTGGACTGCTGAATTATTTATAGCTTCCGGCAAGGAAATTGCATGTCATCAGGCTAATAAGCCCATTAAGATGTTTCGTATGTTGTTCGTCCCTCAGTCTTTTCTCAAGGCTTGGCACAAGGCTTGCGGGGATGCTGGGAGTCCCACATTTCTCGTACCATCGGGCAAGACGTTCCTGTTGACCGAGACGGAATTTAATGGGCCATGCCAAGGCAACGTGCAGGTCCAGGTGACCGACGCTACAATTACCCCTCCCTCCTTCCTTTTCATTAACCACCATCATCAGTTTAGCCCTCAGGTTTGCTAAAGAGGTGACGATGGTTAACCTAACCTTTATTTGATGTGTCCGAGTTTGACTTTTGTTATGGATGAGCTGATGGGAAGTGGGGGTCTCTGACAGCTTCTCGGGAACCTTGTGGCGCCCAACCACAGGTGGCTGCACCCGAATAACCACTGGATCCGCTTCGTGTCCGTGAACGGGCTCACGGTCGAAGGGACGGGCGTTATCGATGGCCGGGGAGCCGCGTGGTGGGACTGCAGGAGAAACCGAGTAAGATTAGTTTTCACATCGCCTCTTATTAATATTACTCTATCGTGCCACGCTCTCTAATTGTTCTTTTCTTCTTCCTCCGTCTCTTCGTTCCTGCTCGCCCAGGAATGCCCGAAATCTCCGGATGTAAGTACAGGTTCTCGAGAACGTTCCTCTTTCAGTATCTAAGCTATAATACTTGCTGCGAAAACTGAATTTTTTCTTTCTTGACTCTTCTTTTTGTAGTCGGCTTCGTCATATTTTATATGTTTATACAATCCGATCAATGATTAGATGATTTGAAAATTTTAAAAAATAAAAATTAAACTGTTACCCAATGTTATTACAGTTAGATGAATTTGTTACAAAATTCTTTCACCTTTTTGAGCGGTAAGAAGAATGGGTAATTTTTCCGTCATTATAGCGTTCGCTCTATGCATGTAATGGTGATAAGGGTATTTTAAAGGGGTTAAAAATAATACTACCCTAGTTATAATAATAAATGTGTACACATTTGCCCCTCTTTAACTAAACAAATAAGTTGCTCTCTGCATGCATGGCATTCTTCATCAATCAAACACACCTGACCTGGTGCCTGCAGTCTCTGCGATTCGAGTCGTGCGACAACCTACAGGTGAGCGGGCTGACATTGGTAAACAGCTCCTCCAAGCATCTGACGGTGACCAAGTCGGACACGGTGGCCGTCAGCAGCATCACCATCACCGCCGCTAACACCAGCCCCAACACCGACGGACTGCACATCGAAAAGTGCCAGCACGTACGAGTTTCCAACTGCCACATCCGCACGGGTGGGTAACATCACACACGTCCGCTGATGCCGTGTAGAGGGATCCGCTCTATTCTAATGTTATATATATGAGTGGTAGGGTTAAATGCTCGATTAAGCTAGATGATCAATCGGTAAGGCTAGTTAGAGTTAAGCTGAGATAGGTTAAAATGAGATAAAATAATTTGAGATGAGTATGAATGCTCTTTGATGGTCAGTAGCTTAACTTGCCATCTGACGATAGTAGATTAGGTTAGCTGCTTGAGAACAAGTAAGTACATTCTGAGATAATTATAAAATAATAGGTACGTAAAGTGAGCATGTAAATTACTATAAACATAATTTAAAAATTGAGACATGTTTCTTGAGAGAGGAGCAAAAGGTAAAAATAATTTTTAGTCTGCCATATTCCAAGAGAGATCGTAGAATACAAAATCTAGTTGGCTACTCTTCTTTTAACAGTTTATATTTCAGATTATTTAATTGAATTGTTCAATATTCAAACTAACTTTTTGAGTTAATTTGAAAATCAAATGATCAAGTTAACTTAGAGTTATCCTCCAATCAAACATTCGCCAAGGGTTTGCAGGGCGAGATGAGATAGAAGGACCTACTCAATTTCAGCTGAAGTTGAAGGGTTTTTTTAATGTCGTTGAGGGCATTCAAAACCCTTGGCACTGTTTTGTTTGGAGAATTGCTTATTCTAGTATAAATGATTTCAAATTGTTTTTATTGGAATGAGTCTTGTTTTCATTCTAATTAAAAAATAGATAAAAAATAAAATATGATAAAGATGATATCATTAATAATACTACTAAATAGAATAAGTAATTTTAATATTTTTGTCCAAATTATTTATTTCCTCTTATGTTTGTATTAAGTCATTAAAAATCTGTACGATTCAATATAGAACAAGAAGAATACAACGTCCTGACTTAAGTTTATTTCACTATTAAATTGGCACTTAATAATCAGATTTGTCGCCGAAAGTGATCTGCCTTACCGGCTGGTTCCTGGTTTGGCAGCCGGGTCAATGCTTTGTTAACCGATTCGAAACGATATTTTGAGAAAAACGTGTAATTCTACTTTACGACCCGTTGAAGCATCCGCTTCATGGGTCAACCGGCCGAGCCGGTCCGGGTTTTAAAACCGCGCTTATGGTTGCATCTTTCTGCAGGCGACGACTGCGTATCCATTGGGAGCGGAATCTCCGATCTCAACATCTCCGAGATCACGTGTGGCCCGGGCCACGGTATAAGGTACATCCAGGCCACCCATTCCATTGGCTTGAAAGCAGACATTAAAAAACGAGTAACACTTGTGCATGCGTAGTAGTAGTAAATTTTTTTTTTTTTTATTGACCGGCTCCATTACATCCGACACGTCTTTAAAGGTCATTTACCATCAGAAAAAGAAATCTGAAAAGTTAAAAATTGAGGACAATACAGAGTGATTTTTGATTTTTCAGATTTTTTGAGTCATTTAATTAGAAATCGAATTAAATGGACGTACAGAACATGATGCAATTCACCACAAACAAAAATCATAAAATAAAAAAATAAATTGCACCCCATACGATTCAACAAGTGTTACTCATTAAAAATGATCTGATGCATACAATTATGTATTCTTTATTTACTGATTTACATATGCATATTCTGACGTTCTTCTCTCCCTCCAAATCCCTTCCCTCCGCCAATATTTAGTATCGGAAGCCTAGGAAAAGGTGGCTCGATAGCCACGGTGGAGGGTGTGCGTGTCTCAAACTGCACCTTTGACACAAGTTCAAACGGAGTAAGGATCAAGACATGGCAGGTGAGAAAACACTAGACCAAAAGGTTAAAGTATTGTTAACATAAATACCACATTTAATCATCTTCCAAACACTATTTGGTTTTTGTTGACCACATCTTACCCTAGCATGCATGCTCTGAGTGCTTTGGACTTCCATTGCAGGGAGGTTCCGGTTATGTCCGAGGGATCGTGTTCGAGGACATCCAGTTCTCTGCTGTCAAATATCCCATCATAATCAATCAATATTATTGTAACAAGGGCCATAATTGCGCAAACAAGGTAATCACAGGACAAATGAGACCCGATGAACTTCTTAGTAATCTTTTTTCTCTTTATGTTAAAAAATAAAAATTATTAATAAACTTTAAATATTAAAATAGATTTTTAGGATTGCTCTCATTTTTGCAAATTACCATTCGATCTCGACGATTAGTCTTAGTTGTCCGATCATATAGGTGTAAAAAATTAACATTTAAAAATATTTAAAAAATAATTAAAAAATAAAAATTTCATCAGACTAATTCTTAAAATGATCACACTTCTTGAGGATTTAATTTTGATCTCCAAACAATGACTTATTTGATTGACAACTACGATTAAGTTTTTCGATCTAACGGTAAAAATTAAATGTCAAAATGTCAAAATCAACATAGACAGAGATATCTGAATATTTTAAATTTTTTGATATTTTTTATTTATTTTTTTAAGATGAGAAAATGAGACTTTCGAGAGATAACTGATCCTCCCACATATATATATATATATAAGAGTGCTATGGTGCGTTTGCTACATTGTGTGCCTATAAATCGTTGACCCCTTCTTTATATTAAAAAATAAAACATCATAATAAATTTCTAAATATTTAATTTTTTATTTAAAATAAATTTTATTCCTTTTAACTTAAGTTTCACCGTCAGATCCTGAGACCTTCAATGTAAGTCATCCAATTTTACATTCGCAATTTAGTGATGAATATTAAAATCTTTTATTTTTTGACTATTTTTTATAATTTTTAAAAATCCAGATTTACATATGTTAGATAGTCGGCGAAGATCAAATTTCAAGATCAATCTATGATTAAACGATTAAACTAAAATTCCAAAGAATAAAAACAATCTTAAGGGAGGTTATTAAATATTTAAAAGTTTATAAAATTTTTTACTTTTCTTTTAAATATGAAGATGAAGTTCAAAACCATGTGCATGCACTGAAAAGTGAATCACATTCTAGCATTTCTTTCTATATATATAGACACTCAACATTGGCTAATAGTAATTGACCGGTAATTATTAATTCGCTTTGCATGCTAAACTACAACGGACGTGGGATTGAACAAACAAAGACGGCTGCGGTGCAAGTGAGCGACGTAAGGTATACATCCGCACGAGGGTGGGGTCTTCAACCGAAGGTCATCCACTTCGCTTGCAGCGAGACGTTCCCCTGCATGGACATCGTCGTCTCCGACGTTAACATCACCGCTGCAAGCACAGGAGAAGCGTCTTCCTTTTGCATCAACGCCCATGGGAAAGCCGAAGGCTTTGTTCAACCACCCGTCCCTTGTCTCTCCGAAGAGTACTGATGCCGGCCATGATTAATGCAAGGCTTGTCCCTCCAGCCTTCTGCTGTTTTAATTATCACCCATGCTTTTTAAGGGCTGTTTGTTTTATTGTAAAACTTTTGTAAATCATCAGTTTCAAAATCACTAGTTTCAAAACAAGTGAATTTTTCTTGTTTTAGAATTAAGAAATGTTTACTTGGTTGTTTGTAAAATAAAATAAGTGGGATGCATTTCAATTTTCTTGCTTTGATTGTAGTAGGGTTTTGCTGTAAATCAAAACAAGAGAATTGGGCTGTCAAGTGGGCAGACAAAGCCCAGACAAAATTTTATTTTACATCATTCCAAACAACTAAAAACAGTGTAAAATAAAATAATTATTTCAAATTACATTATTTTTGAAGGAACGAAAGAGAAGGATTAGGAGGGAGCTCCGATGGCTAACCAAAGAGACTTTCTAGGTAATCTCTCTGTTTCTCCAGTTGCTCGTATATATTCTCGGGGGGCAGAGAACCCTCCTATAAATAGAGGCATCACCCTCCGTTAGCCATCTCCGCTCCCATGGTAACTGTCTCCTATTAAGGTGGGAGACCAAGTCTCCAGTAGTTATCTCTGCAACAGAGATAAGGGTAGACTCCTAGATATTTGGATTGGAGGTCATCTTAGTTTAACATCTTCCACTTGACCATCAAGACTAAATAATTCTTAATACACTCCCACTATCCATGAGTTGTATTAATGTTCTGACACATTCTCACTATCTGTGAAATGTATTTTCAAATCAAATAATTCTTGATACACTCCCATTATCCGTGAGATGTATTAATGTTTTGACACATTCTCACTATCTGTGAAATGTATTTACAATTTCCCGACTTATATATTCTCAAGTCCCATTAGACTTACATGTTTGACAAAACTTTCTACCGGTATATTTTTTGTCAACGGATCTGTAATCATATCACTGGTAGGAATATAAGTCACTTTAATTTCTCCTTTTTGAACAATATCACGTATATAATGATATTGAATTTCTATGTGTTTTTCTCTAGAGCTATTCGCTCCACTGTTAATCAAGTTAATTGTCGCCTGATTATCACAATAAATCTCCATTAGTTCTTCTACCAAGTTGAGATTTAATTCTGTCAAAAATCGTCTTATCCAGACTGCATGAGTAGTAGCCATGCTACATGTAACATACTCAGCTTCATATGTGTATCTTGCAACACACCCTTGCTTCTTACTACTCCAAGAAACAGCAGCACCACCAAAGATGAACAAGTGTCCCGAAGTGGACTTTCCGTTATCTTTATCTCCTCCGAAATCTGCATCGGAATAACCAAGCACTTCTAGTGTATCTGCTTAATATATTAATTTGTGATGCAAAGTACCTTTCAAGTACTTCATAATCCTTTTAACAGCTTCCCAGTATGCTGGACTAGGATTATTTTGATATCTGCTTACTAAGCTTTATGCGTATGCTATGTCAGGCCTAGTACATAACATAACATACATTAAGCTTCCGACTGCTTGTGCAAATGGCACTTGCAGTGCATCATGTCCTTCTCCAGAACATTGCTCTTTACTTAATCATTTTCCATGAACCAACGGCATTGGTGCTGGATTGCAGTTTTGCATTCCAAACATTCTAAGTACTGAATGTAAATACTTATCTTAGTTTATACTCAACATTCTAGATTTTCTATCCTTCAGGATTTGGATTCCGAGAACATAAGATGTCTCACCCATGTCCTTCATCTTAAATTTCTCACCGAGCTCAGATTTAACGTTATTCAACATTCCTATGTCATTTCTGTCGAGCAAAATATCATCTACATATAAAGATAATATAATGAACATGCTCCCACTCTTCATGACATATACACAATTGTCCAATTGATTTGGAACAAATCCAAGTTGAATAACAACATTATGAAATTTAAGATACCATTGTCTAGAAGACTGTTTCAAGCCGTACAAAACTTTCTTAAGTTTACATACTTTATTCTCCTGACCTTCTACCTGAAAACCTTCAGGTTGTTTCATGTATATATCTTCCTCTAACTCTCCGTTAAGGAATGCAGTCTTGACATCCATTTGAAAAAGTTCTAAGTCAAGATGCACAACAATTGCTAAGATCATCCTTATAGATGCAAATTTAGCCACAGGAGAATAAGTTTCTTAAAAATCTATACTTGCCATATGAGTAAATCATTTGGCAACTAATCGAGCCTTATACTTATCAATAGACCCATCGACACGGATCTTTTTCTTAAATACCCACTTGCAACCTATAGCCTTCCTACTCTTAGGTAATTCACATAGTTCCCATACATTGTTCTTTTTTATGGAATCAATTTCTTTTTCCATGGCTTTTTGCCATAGATCAGATTCTTGAGATTTCAATACATCATTCAGATTCATGAGATCTATATTATTATCCTCATTTATGTCTACTATTAGACATGAAGGCTCACATAAGTACAAATGATAATCATCCATCCATGCTGGTGGAGTTCTAAGTCTTTTATTGCCAATTGCAGGTTGATTTTCTTGCGTTTCATTTAAAGGCATTTGTTCATCTTCCACATTTGGTGGAAGTTCTTCTTCGATTTCTGAATCATTTATAGGTAAATCATTGTAATAGTCATCATCTATTACACTTAGAGGTTCTTTCTCATAGGGCTTCAACACACTCGTTTGGGTTTTTTGAGGAAGGATTGTGGATTGTGCCACCAATTTTGTTGCAAACAAAAGAGGTAATACAGCTGAAGGCGAAGAGGAAAGGAACCTCTTCCACTTTAATACAGACAAACTAAGTCAAATAAAAAATACACCCCATCCAAGTGTCAAGATAAACCCTAAGAATGAATCTGCCCTGTGTATAAAAAACAAACATGTTCAGACACACTCATCTGGGTTGCATATGAATATCAATTACAGATCAAAGAATTCAAGTTCTGTTAGAACGCAGGAATCTATCCTCAAAAGCTTCGCTCTACTGTTAGGTTGTCTCACATGTAGCTGCAATCTTGACCATGCCCAATCCAAGTAAGAATTAGGTCAGACTCTGCAGAATGGTATGGAAGCTTGTCTCCTTCCAGAAAGCCTACTGATCTTATCCTACCTTTTATTATTTTATATATGAATCCCTGATAATCCTGATCTTACTCTGCTTTGATTATTCCATTAACCCTTGCATAATTGATCTTTTTGATCTAGAAGCGTGTTTGCATTTGAAAGATATATATTTAGTTTTTCATAACTGGCATTTGGGAACTCTTGAGTTGGAAACAGTTTTGTATTTTCCCATTTTGTGAGAAACTTTTATAGAGTACTCATCAATACCTAAGCAGCGACAGCTGAGATACTTTAACATACACATACTTCCTACTCCTATTTTGACCTTCATCTTCTATGTTGTTGATCCACTCATTCACATATGTTGAGCTAGTTGGTTTACCTTCTACTTGATCGATAAAACTCACCCCCTCCCCCATCATTTCAGATGCAGGCTAGCAAGTAACTGGAGAAAAAGTCATGTTTGAAAGAATTAAGTCATCTTTAATAGAGTCAATATCTAGTACCTTGTATTCTAAAAGTTCTATTGCGGATTATATAGAAAGTTTTGAATATGAACATGGTGTTTATGACGGCTGTGGCATGACATTGGCAGTCCAGATGGATAGAAACACGTGTCGCACTCGAGCAGAAGAGCAAACAGCACCTCAAGGTTATGTTTATGGATAGACAATAACTGACCTAGAAAGTAAGGAAGACAAATAAGGCACATTATACTATAGTTCTAGGCAATCCAAGTGGGAAAATGAAAAACCTAAGATGAGAGCAACAGAAACTAGAGAAAAAGAATAAGCATGTTGAAACTTTTAATGCAAGAAAAATGAGAAACTACTGTGAAAACAATTCTAGAAAGGAAATATCACAGAAAGTTTTACTCTAGGAGGAAAGGAGAAAAGGTAGGTAAATCACACGATATACCTAAACCACCCGAGGTCATGGAAAGATAATGTTTGGCTCTTTCAATAGCATCGACAGGGAATACAAGCCCCGCATTAGGATCATCCAGTAAAAATGGAGCTTGGCACAATGCAACCACCTGAAACAAACATAGAAAAGAGAAGACTAGAAACACATCCAAGCACCTAGCTGCATGAATTAATATAATAATGAGGCGGCAAAATCAGGCTAGATGGGCGAGTGGGCTGTGCACCTGCCAAGGGAACGTCAGTGGTTTCTGACCCAGAGCGTGAGGATTGCCCTCGTTTGTGAAGATAATCTGCGAACAGTGGAACGAAGAGATCGATCAACAGCATGAGGCAGGGGAGGGGAGGGGAGGGGAGGCGAGCAAATTATTATTGGATGAATAATGATTCGATCGGTGGACTGCGTGGAGATTGGGTGGACTTGCATGCACCAGCAGCAACAGCGGGTACATACATACTAAATGATGTATGTCTCTCTAACTTGATGAATCAGAGAATAAAGAAAGATAGAGCTCAATGATGATCATGTCTGTGCCTCAATCTCAAATAATAATATATGTCTCCTCTCCTCTCCTCTTCACTCCTCTCCGCTCCTCAGGTAAGAAAAGTAGAAGTAGTAGTAGTACCTTCTTGCCTTCCTTCTGGAGCGCGGAGGCGCGAAGATCGAGCTCGCCACGGACATCATAGGCCACCTTCTTCACATTCTCATTGATATTCTCGTAGTCCAGCCCCCGCGACATGCTTGATGGTCTCGCCGGATCGCGAGCTCGCGTGCCCGACCCCTTCTTTATATCTCTCTCACCTTACATATACATATACATATATATACATAGAGAGAGAGAGAGAGAGAGAGAGAGAGAGAGAAAGAATTATATCCTCCTGACCACATAATATGTATGCACAAACAAATACTCCACCCCACCAATAAACAGTCATTCACACAGAGCAAAAAAGGCAAGGAAATGGGCACACAAAGAGCAAGATGCGGCTGAATTAACATACAGTATTAACATACTCTTCTTGTAAGGATTGAGATTTTCGGATTCGTTTTCTGAGGTCAGACCCTGTAGTTCAGGCCCTAGCGGGGCTGGGACCATGTTCTGTTTCGCGTCGAGCTTGCTCGACGCGGTTTAAACGGCGTCCGGCGTGGCAGACGCGTTTTAGATTGTGCCATGTGGGTGCCACGTGGGCTGGCTTTGGGCCGCGAGAGTACGGCCCTGTCGTGTCGTCTGAACGGCGTCCGCATGGGACGACGCCTTTCAGACTGCAACTCTGGGATTGTCAGAGTACGGCCCTGACATGTCTCCTGAACGGCGTCTTGATGGAACGACGCGTTTCAGAGTCCTGTCAGAGCGGCCGTCACGTCACCTGATAGGCGTCCGTCCATGTCGACGCGTTTTAGCCAGTCTCTGGTTAACCCCGCGAGCCCTCTTTCTTTCCCTCATTTTCTTCCTTCTCTCTTCCTCTCCTCCCTTCCGGCGATTCCGGCGGCGGCTCCTTCTCCTCCCTCTTTTCCTCCCGCCACTTCATCCTTCCCTCCACTCCATCACCCACCTAGCTCCCACCACTACCACCTCCACTTCCACTGCGGCGTTTTACTCTCCGGACGGCGGCCGACGTCACGGTGGAGTAAGGACGACCACGGCGGTACCGGCGGCGGCGTGGGGCGAGTCGGGTGGACAGCTTGAAGCTTGGAGGAGTTCAAGTAACCGGTAGGGTGACGATTGCCATAGTGTTCAATGTTCGAACCATGATTCTCCCTCTTGAAGCATGTTTTAGATCTATGGTTTTGGGGGTAGAAAAAGCATGTTTAGGAGTTCTTCTTGATGGAATGGGGGATTTCTATGAATGTGGATTTATGATAATTGGATTCGTCTCTCTTTCTCCTCCGTTTTGGGTGATTTTGGGATTTTTTTTGGGGGCAAAAAGGGGAGCCCTCGGGCTCGTGACAGATCTGGTTCCTGGCGTTGAAAGACGTCGTGCATGGACGACGCCTTTTTGAAGGGCGTCGGGCCATCATGACGCCTTTTTAGGCAGGAATCGTTTTACTGAGGCTCTGTCAGTTCGGGGATTCTGGGACTAAAAGACGTCATGGGTGGGCGACGCGATTCGTAATAGCGTCGGGTAACCATGACGCCTTTTAAGGCAGAAATCCCCTGATTAATGTTTTCTGCAAATCCTGGATTTCTGTGCTAAATGGCGTCTGAGGATGTTGACGCCTTTCAAAAGGCGAACGCTGGTGTCGACGCCTTTTAGGCCAGATTCTGAGGCCGATGTTTTGTGAACCAGTACATGGAGCTTGAATGGCGTCGGCCTTGGGCGACGCGATTCAAGACAGAACTATACTAATTCATGCTAGTAAAATGTGTTCATACTGCTAGATAGATGGTTAATGTATGCTTTAGTGCACTCGATAATGATGGATTCTTCATGACCGGATGGCACTGCGTTGTGTGTCGTGCGATTCGCGGGCTTTTCACGTGACCGGATCGTACTGTGCCGGGTTTTATGTTACTGTGGACCTTGAGTGATAGTTGTAGCGCTTTATCACCCTGTGCTGGTGTGGGTGGAGCACAGCGCCGGTGGGGGCGTGGGCGGGGTGACGCCTAGTGAAAGAGGGTCACCTGGTGAACCCCGAGGTCAGCTAGTACCGGTGTGGGTGTGGTACTTTCGGAGTGTCACTCATGCTGAGGGAAGGAGTAGCCACCTGAGTTAGTTGGGCCGGAGTAGCTAGAGTGCTATCCGAGGGGTTACTGCTTGGTCTCAGCGGGTCGATGTTTTCCCCACTGTTGTTTGTGTGGTTGGCGTGTTCTATCGAGACGGCGGTTGTGGGTTCCCTAGTCGTCTGGTTTAGAAATATGCATGTTTAATACATTTCGACTGCATGTGATTTGCATTGAGATCTAGGGATAGTAATTACCATTGTGCTTGTTACTTTGCCGTCAGTTGTATTTTTCACTTGTGGGTGTGTGCGTGGGCAGTGGGGATCGAAGGATCCCTACTGAGTCTTGTCTTTGGGACTCACCCCCCTGCGGTTTTCAGGTGAGGACTCCCGGCAGACCTAGCGAGGAGAGTGCGGCTGTGTGTTGAGCGCCGTCAGCTGTTATTCCGTGGTATGCCCCGACGTAGTTGTTATTTCATTTCTGGCCTGTATGATTAATTATTCCTTTTTGTTGGAGTATGTAATTATTTGTTGTATCGAGTCACATTGTAATAACTTTTAATTCCTGCGTTTTCATTTCAAATTCAATGCGATGTGAATGTTTAGCTTAGTTTATTATTTATTTTCCAGACTTACTTAGATCCTGGTTTGGTTCCAAATTAATGATTAGGTACCCATTTAGTAATCGGATCCCCGATTATAGGGTGGCGGGTCGTTACAGTTGGTATCAGAGCATTCAGTCTGGCAAATAAATGAATAACTAGGTTAAATGTCGTGAGTCCGGCAAAAAATTACATTATCCCGTACAGGCACGGCGATAGTATAGATTTTAGGATTCTAATTAGAACTTTTCGATTTTGTGATTGTAGGCGAGTAGATGGCTCCTAGGAAGAGGATGCCGATTATTCGAGAGCGGGGAGATGTCCCTAGTGGATCTGAGGCCGGGAGGCCGAGTGTAGAGCAGTTTATAGAGGCTATGATGGACACTATGGCTAGATACTAGACCCGAGACCCTAGTGAGAGTTCCAGTGCTCGGGGAGGGTCTACAGCTACACTGGAGAGATTCCTGAAGCTGAGGCCACCTCACTTCACCGGTCGTCCCGACCCTGATGAGGCCGTTCACTGGCTTTGGGAGATAGAGAAGACTTTCGATACTATGGATTGTGCAGCAGCGGAGAGGACTCCGTTGGCTACCTTCATGCTGAAGGATAACGCCTATGATTGGTGGACCACCTTGAAGAGTTTGTCATATGAGGATAGGAGTCTTAGGGAAATTTCATGGGAGACTTTTGTTAAGGAGTTCAATGCGCAATATTTCCCTAGGCATGTCCAGAGGGCCAAGGAGAGGGAGTTTATGGAGCTGACTCAAGAGAGTATGACAGTACTCGAGTACCAGGCGAAGTATGTTTCTCTTGGGAGGTTTGTGCCCTTCATCTCGGGGGACGAGGAGCGTCGTACTGAGAGGTTTGTGGACGGACTGAGGCTCAGTCTGAGGAACTTCGTGGCGTCCCACTGTTGTACAGATTTGGCATCAGCGGTTAGGTGTGCAGCAGCAGTGGAGGCTCAACAAAACCAGTCAGCCCGGGAGAGAGGACTGACTGCTCAGGAACCAGCTCGTGGCAGGGGTAAGGCAGCGGCAGCAGCCCCTTCGTCCGGATCGGGATCGTCGTCACTCGGCTCCCGATTCAGGAGATTCTTTCGAGGCGGTGGCAGCAGTAGTGGCAGCAGCGGTAGCAGCAGGCCCAGGCAGGGTCAGCAGAGCCAGTCTCAGTCGGTGTCCAGTGCTCAGCAGGATTCAGCTCAGAGGCTTCCAGCAGTTTGTCAGCACTGTGGTGGTACCCATGCTGGGACTCAGTGTCCTACTCTTCCTAGGAGGTGTTTCACTTGCGGCCAGCAGGGCCATTTGGCGAGGCAGTGCCCGCAGGGGCATGGTCAGGGACAGGGTGCAGGTGATCAGAAGAAGCCGAGGACCCAGGGGAGAGTTCTAGCTATCACCAGGAGGGAGGCTCGCGCGTCCAACTTGGTGGAAGGTACACTTTCTGTCCTTGGGAACTCTGCACATGTGTTGATCGATTCGGGTACTTCGCATTCTTTCATTTCTGAGCAGTTCATAGATATTCTTCCCGCACCTGTTGATGAGTTACCTGAGGGATTGATGGTAGAGGTTCCTTCTGGGGATTTTATGTTATCTTATAATTGTTTGAGGGATGTTCTCTTGACTATTGAGGGCCATGAGTTACCTGCCCAGTTGGTTGTACTTACCATTCGTGACTTTGATATCATCCTGGGCATGGATTGGTTGGAAGCTTTTTATGCTGAGGTGGACTGCCACAGGAAGAGGGTGCGTTTCTCTATTCTGGACATCCCGACCTTCTATTTTCAAGGTATTAGGCTCTCTTCTCGAGGTATTCTCATTTATGCCTTTAAGGCTCAGAGGTTGCTTGCTGGTGGTTGTGAGGCCTTCCTTGCCTCTGTTGTTGTTTCTGATGTCCGTGATAGTCCCAGTCCTTGGGAGGTGCCTGTAGTGTGTGACTTCGTAGATGTGTTTCCTGAGGAGCTGCCTGGCCTTCCTCCTCAGCGAGAGGTCGAGTTTACCATCGAGCTTGCACCGGGTACGGCACTCTTGTCTAAGGCCCCGTATCGGATGGCGCCAGCCGAACTCGCTGAGTTGAAGGCGCAGTTGCAGGAGTTGCTGGATAAGGGTTTCATTCGTCCCAGTACTTCTCCGTGGGGTGCTCCAGTCCTATTTGTCAGGAAGAAGGATGGTTCTCTGAGATTGTGCATTGATTATAGGCAGCTGAACCAGGTGATGATAAAGAATAAGTACCCACTTCCAAGGATCGATGATTTGATGGATCAGCTGCAGTCTGCGAAGGTGTTTTCCAAGATTGACCTGAGATCTGGATATTATCAGATGAGGATCCGGGATGTTGATGTTAGTAAGACGGCTTTTAGGACTCGGTATGGACATTATGATTTTTTGGTTATGCCTTTCGGCTTGACCAATGCTCCGGCGGCCTTTATGGATCTGATGAACCGAGTCTTCAGGACCTACCTGGACCAGTTTGTGGTAGTATTTGTTGATGATATTTTAATATATTCTTCTTTTGAGGAAGAGCACGCCACTCATCTTCAGGTGGTGTTGCAGGTCTTGAGAGAGCACCAACTTTACGCCAAGTTTAGCAAGTGTGAATTTTGGCTAGACGAGGTGCACTTCCTTGGGCATGTCATTTCTGGCGAAGGTATCGCAGTGGATCCAGCCAAGATCGAGGCAGTGATGGATTAGAGCAGGCCGACTTCAGTGACTGAGATCAGGAGCTTTTTGGGGCTTGCCAGTTATTGCAGGCGGTTTGTTCAGGGGTTTTCTTCGATAGCGGCCCCCTTGTCGAGGTTGACTCGAAAGGGAGTTCGTTTTGTGTGGACCGAGGATTGTGAGCGGAGTTTCATTGAGTTAAAAACTCGCCTCACGTCAGCCCCAGTGTTGGTGCTTCCATCTGGGTCAGGTGGGTTTGTGGTTTACTCAGACGCGTCCCGTCGAGGTTTGGGCGCAGTTCTAATGCAGCATGGCAGGGTAGTGGCTTACGTTTCTCGGCAGCTGAAGAAGCATGAGGAGAACTATCCTACCCATGATTTGGAACTGGCAGTTGTGGTATTTGCACTTAAGATTTGGAGACACTACTTATACGGAGAGAAATTTCAGGTTTTTACTGATCACAAGAGCATGAAGTATGTGTTCACTCAGAGAGACCTGAATTTGAGACAGCGAAGGTGGATGGAGTTCATTAAGGATTATGACTTTGACCTTTCTTATCATCCGGGCAAGGCGAATGTAGTGGCAGACGCCTTGAGTCGGAAGACGGTCATGTCATACCTTATGATTCAAGAATGGAAATTATTCGAGCAGGTTGTGGAATCTTCCTTTAGGGTTCCACGTGAAGATGATAGAGCCATGTTGGTCAGCTTGACTGTGAGATCAGAAGTGTATCATGTTGTGATTGAGGCTCAGAGGGCAGATGTTGAGTTACCACAGATTCTCCAGAGGTCAGAGGTGGAGTTGTGGGATGACGGTACTGTCAGGTTCAGAGGTAGACTTTATGTTCTGACTGAGGAGGACGTGCGCAGGTGTGTACTTGATGAGGCGCACCGTTCTAGATATGCAGTGCATCCCGGGACAACCAAGATGTATCATTGTTTGAGAAGGCACTTCTGGTGGCCTGGTATGAAGAAAGATGTGGCTGAGTATGTGGCTAGATGCATGATTTGTCAGCAGGTTAAAGCCGAGCATCAGAGACCTGGAGGGTTGTTGCAGCCCTTGCCGATTCCAGAATGGAAATGGGAGTACGTGACTATGGACTTTGTGATGGGACTACCTGCATCCCCTAGCAGGAGAGACGCTATCTGGGTCATTGTTGATCGGCTGACCAAGTCGGCACACTTCCTAGCTATTAGGAAGGACTGGTCAGTCGGTAAGTTGGCCAAGTTATTTGTAGATCGGATCATCTCTCTGCACGGGGTACCTTTGTCCATCGTATCAGATCGGGATCCGAGGTTTACTTCCAGGTTCTGGAAGAGTTTTCAGAAGGCCTTGGGTACGCAGTTGGCTTTCAGTTCGGCCTACCATCCCGAGACTGATGGGCAGTCGGAGAGGACCATTCAGACTCTGGAGGATATGCTCAGAGCATGTTGCTTAGACTGGGGAGGTTCTTGGGAGCAACATTTGTCTACGGTGGAGTTTGCCTACAACAACAGTTATCATTCCAGTATCGGCATGGCGCCTTACGAGGCTTTGTATGGGCGACCGTGTCGATCTCCTGTGTGTTGGTCCGAGATTGGTGAAAGACAGATAGCGGGACCAGAGTTAGTACAGCAGTGTGCTGAGATCGCCAGGACAGTTCGGCAGAGGTTGACCGCAGCTCAGAGTAGGCAGAAGAGTTATGCTGACGTCCGACGGAGACCGCTTGAGTTTGAGGTTGGGGACCACGTGTTTCTCCGAGTCTCACCCTCCAAGGGTGTGATGAGATTCGGGAAGCGAGGCAAGCTAAGTCCGCGATATATTGGACCTTTTCCCATTCTTGCTCGAATTGGGGAAATCGCGTATCAGTTGGCCTTGCCGCCCAGTCTTGCAGGGGTGCACGATGTGTTCCATGTTTCCTTGCTGAGAAAGTATGTTCAGGATCCGTCCCATGTTTTAGATTTTTCAGAGTTGGAGGTCGCTGAGGACCTGTCCTTTCCAGAGTTTCCTGTTCGTATTGAGGATCGCAGAGAACAGGTCCTTCGGAACAAGGTTGTGCCTTTGGTCAAGGTGATTTGGCAGTACTGCTCCGGGGGCGAGGCAACCTGGGAGCGTGAGGACGAGATGCGGGAGCAGTTTCCTTACCTTTTTTCGTAAGTCTCCTTGTGAGCTTGTATCTCTGCTTTTTGACCTTGTTAATTCTAGCAGTCAATTTCGGGGGCGAAATTCTTTTAAAGGAGGGAGAATGTAAGGATTGAGATTTTCGGATCCGGTTTTCGGGGTCAGACCCTGTAGTTCAGGCCCTAGCGGGGCTGGGACCCTGTTCTATTCCACGTCGAGCCTGCTAGACGCGGTTTAAACGGCGTCCGGCGTGGCAGACGCGTTTTAGATTGTGCCACGTGGGTGCCACGTGGGCTGGCTTTGGGCCGCGAGAGTACGGCCCTGTCGTGTCGTCTGAACGGCGTCCGCATGGGACAACGCCTTTCAGACTGCGACTCTGGGATTGTCAGAGTACGGCCCTGACATGTCTCCTGAACGGCGTCTTGATGGAACGACGCGTTTCAGAGTCCTGTCAGAGCGGCCGTCACGTCACCTGATAGGCGTCCGTCCATGTCGACGCGTTTTAGCCAGTCTCTGGTTAACCCCGCGAGCCCTCCTTCTTTCCCTCATTTTCTTCCTTCTCTCTTCCTCTCCTCCCTTCCGGTGATTCCGACGGCGGCTCCTTCTCCTCCCTCTTTTCCTCCCACCACTTCATCCTTCCCTCCACTCCATCACTGATGCGTATTTAAATGTCGTCGTTAAAACATAAATATCATCAATCTTAAATTCTGATTCTCACACAAAATTATTTGAAAATAGTGTAGTGATGAGATCGGGTCGATCCACGAGGAAATAGAAATCTAATTTTGAAAACTTTGGATTTTTTTGAATGAAATTGTGTATTGATTTGATGCTCTAGTTAAAAACTTCTATTTTAAACAACACTAATTACAGAATTTAACATGCTTCTAATTAGCATCTAGACTCTATCACCAAAACTTAGTTAACTAATTTTTTTTTTTAAGATTAAGTAAAGCGAATAAATCTGACAAGATAATGTTAATCTAAGAAAACAGTGGAAATGTCTACAACTTTGGAAAGGCAAATAACTCAATCACTATTATTGCAATAAGAAAGTTTAAAATCTTCCAAGAAAATAACAGAAATGAACATTAATTTGGAGCTTCTGGCCGAGAGGCGCCCGGCGTATTGAACCGGGGAGCGCGGCAGACGAGGCAGCGGTGCTGCAAGCGAGGCAGCGGTGGTTAGCGGCCGAACTCTCTTCGTCCGGCGCGTGGCGGCCGAGGCTAGCATGGACGCTGCTGAGCGCAGGGGCGCGTAGGACCGGCCGAGGCTAGCGGCCGAACCCGCTTTGTCCGGCGCGTGGAGGACGAGGCTGGCGGCCGAGGCTAGCGGCCGAGGCTGGCGGCCGAGGCTAGCGGCCGAGGCTAGCATGGACGCTGCTGAGCGCAGGGGCGCGTAGGACCGGCCGAGGCTAGCGGCCGAACCCGCTTCGTCCGGCGCGTGGAGGACGAGGCTGGCGGCCGAGGCTAGCGTGGACGCTGCTGAGCGCAGGGGCACGTAGGACCGATCGAGGCTGGCGGCCGAACTTGGCGCGGACGCTGCTGAGCGCAGGGGCGCGTAGGACCGGCCGAGGCTGGCGGCCGAACTTGGCGCGGGTGACGAAGCTGGCGGCCGAGCGGTGCCGCGTGGCCCGGGACTGTAGGCGTGCAGAGAAAGAAAGAGACCCGAGACTGCAGGCGTGCAGAGAAAGAAAGAGAGAGAGAGAAACTAACAGAGAGAGAGGGCTTCGGTGAAGGGGGAGAGAGAGAGAGATGCTGCTGGAGGGAGAGCGAAAAAGTAAAGAAGAGAAAGAGAAAAGCGCAGAGAGGGAGAGTCTGCGGGAGAGAAGAAAAACAGAGAGAGAAAATGGGAATGCAGAAGGAGAGGGAAGGAAAGCAGATGCTTAGAGAGAGAGAGAGAGAAAATGACAAAGAGAACAGAGAGAGAGCGAACAGTGAGAGTAAGAGAGAGGTGCTAAAAAAAAATTCTGAAAATTCCCCCCTCCCCTTTGACCTCCTCCCTTGGTTTTATAGAAAAGATGAGGGGTTTGAATTTCAAAAAGAGATTTTAAAAAAAATCCTTTCATTAAGTCTCCTTTGATTAGGGGATCCTCTTTAAAAACATTAATTGGTATTTTTGAATTTCGAATTTCTGAAATGGGTCCTCCTTTCTTTGAATTTCAGAATTCCCTCCTTCTTTCTCTCTTAGTTGGCATGTGGGCCCCAGTTGAAGCTAAAATATGAAAATAAAATGTTGTTTTTGCCAGGATTCGAACCCTGGTTGCTTCCTTGAAGTTGGGGTGGTCCAACCACTATGCCATCTGCTTGTTCATGTCCTGTTTTCACATAAAATAATAGTTAAGTTTTTATAGCCATAAATCATTCAACTATGCATTAAATAATTGCTGAGAAAATGGAGTTGCTACCCTTATTCCATCCATGGAGTGATGATATTTGAAATTCAGATTTTAAATGCGCAAATGGTTTATCTATCATTCCATGTGATTTTGTCTGTTAAATTGATAGCAAAGTATGTAATTTTCAGCTGTTATTTATGTAAAATTGTAGACTTATCACACCCCCCAACTTAATCATTGCTAGTCTCTTAGCAATACAATCATTTGAAAAAAATTTAGGACTACTATGATTAGTAAAAGGAATCACACTTCATTTTAAAGGATATCTATTGCAAATGGTAGGTAATTGGAATTCAAGTTTTCGTTCTCCCGCCCACCATACTTAGAATCATGACAAGTGATTGTGCATATCATTTGAGGTGCTTGGAGTTCATTTCTATCCTGTTTGGTATATCGTTGCCTTTACTGATTCTTGGAGTAGAATTCCCCAGGGGAGAGAACAGAAAAAGAGATCTCTGGATTAGTTGGCTAGGTTCGCTTTTCGATTTTCGCCCCGACTTAAAACTTTTTAGGATTTGGTCTTATTTCGCTGTGAAGGACTTTAGCACGATTGTTTTGTGCTTTGAGAGTGCGTACTTTTTGCCATTCTCTTTATTTCTGTCTGAGGGGAGGTGCATACTTTTTGCCACCGTCCTTCCTTTGACTCTTTTCAAGCATATTTATTTGATTTTTATGCTTCTGATTGTCCCTTTTATTTTATTTTTTTCGAAATGACCGCCTCCTTAAAGTGTTAAGTGGTTTGATCTTCTATTACGAATCCTAACTTTCCGTTCGTTTGACCTAAAAGTAAAAGTAGAATGGGTAATTCTACACTTCGGGTGACTCCAGCAACTCTACACTTTCAGGATCTTCCACTCTTTCCAAGTTACCGTGTGTGTGTGAAAATCATCCCGTCGTGATTCTTTGTAGAGAGAGGGGTTAATTCAAACTTTTACTCAACTTCCTACCTCAATTTTGATCAAGATTCCCTAAATGAAGTGTGATAGATATGAATTTCTGTTGGAGTGTGAAAATGAAACAATTATTTTCTTTTGAAAATTTGTGTGAAAATTGATAAAAATTTCAAAACTTTTATTCAATATGCACTATGATTCTCCTCCCAACTTGAATGACATTGTCTTCAATGGCATAGAAATGCACAAAAATTAATGATGAGGAAAGATACAACCTGAGGTGTGACGAGGCTTCTCTCTGTTCTCCATGGTAGATTTTTATGAATTTTCTAAAAAAAGAAAAGAAAAAGAGAATAATTAGAATAAAAATGAGAAGATTGGGTTGCCTCCCAATAAGCGCTAAGTTTATTGTCTTCAGCCGGACAAAATTATGTTCATTGTGGATCACTTAGCTGTACGGATTCCAATGGACAATTTTGAAGGTTTTCAATGTAAGGTTTTAAGCGTTGCCCATTAACAGTAGATGTCTGTCCATTTTTTGGATCCATGATCTTGACTGCACCATGGTCAAAAGCTTTAATTACCAAGAATGGCCCATCCCATCTTGATTTCAATTTCCCAGGGAACAAACGCAACCTTGAGTTAAATAGCCAGACTTTTTGATTATGGTGGAAAGATTTTCTCACAATATGTTTATCATGAAGAGCTTTAGTCTTGGCTTTAAAGATTTTCGAGTTCTCATAGGCTTCATTTCTTATTTCATCCAGTTCGCTCAATTGTAAGGTTCGGTGTGAGCCTGCTTTGACTAGATCAAAATTGACCTGTTTGATAGCCCAATAAGCTCTATGTTCTAATTCCACTGGGAGATGGCAGGCTTTTCCAAAGACTAGCCTGTATGGTGACATGCCAATAGGAGTTTTATAAGCAGTTCGATAGGCCCATAAAGCATCATCTAACCTTTCAGACCAATCTTTTCTGTCGGGCCTAACAGATTTTTGCAAGATATTCTTGATTTCTCTATTGGATATCTCTACTTGGCCACTAGTTTGGGGATGGTAAGGGGTAGCAAGCTTATGAGTAATCCCATATCTTTTGAGCAATGCTCGAAATTGAGAATGAGTGAAGTGCGAACCCCCATCACTAATGATAGCCTTTGGCCATCCGAACCTAGAAAAGATATTCTTCTGTACAAATTTCATCACCACCTTGTGATCATTGGTTCGGGTGGCTATTGCTTCAATCCATTTAGACACATAGTCCACTGCCACTAAGATGTATTCACATCCAAAAGATGGTGGAAAAGGGCCCATGAAATCTATTCCCCAAACATCAAAAATCTCAACCATTAAGATTGGATTTAGAGGCATCATATCTCTTTTAGTCATACTTCCAACAGCTTGACATCTTAGGCATGTTTTGCTGAACTCATAAGCATCCTTGAAAAGTGTGGGCCAATAGAAACCGCTTTGCAAAACTTTTGCTGCAGTTTTCTTTCCGGAGAAATGACCTCCACAAGCAAGGTTATGGGAAAAGTTCAAAACACTTTGTTGTTCTTCTTCAGGCACACATCTCCGGATTATTTGATCTGGACAAATTTTGAAGAGTTCAGGGTCTTCCCAAAAATAATACTTCTCTTGAGAGAAGAATTTATCTTTTTCATTCTTTGTCCATCCTTGTGGGATTTGACCAGTCACCTTAAAATTCACAATATGTGCATACCATGGTGGTGACGTGTGGGAAATGGCTAAGAGATGTTCATCAGGGAATGAGTCTCTCATTGACTCATTATCTGAAATCATGATTCGGGAGAGATGGTCAGCCACCACATTCTCGGATCCCTTTTTGTCCCGAATCTCCAAATCAAATTCTTGGAGGAGTAGGATCCACCTGATTAATCTTGGTTTGGCATCTTTCTTTGTCAACAAATATTTCAATGCCGAGTGATCAGAATAAATAATCACTTTTGCCCCCAAAAGGTAAGATCGAAATTTCTCCAGGGCAAAAACAACAGCTAACAATTCTTTTTCTGTGGTGGTATAGTTCATCTGAGCATCTACAAGTGTACGACTTGCATAATAAATCACCACAGGCTTTTTATTGATTCTTTGTCCCAATATTGCTCCCATAGCATAATCAGAAGCATCGCACATTATCTCAAAAGGCAGAGACCAATCAGGCGATTGGAGAATGGGAGCGTTGATCAGAGCCTCTTTTAAAGATTTAAATGCTTCCAAGCATTTCTCATCAATATGGAATGGGACATCTTTGGCTAAGAGAAGAGTTAATGGTCGGGCAATTTGGGAGAAATTTTAGATAAACCGGCGGTAGAAGCCGGCATGGCCCAAGAATGACCGAATTTCCTTTACCGAAGTGGGTGGAGGAAGATTGGCGATTAGGCTAACCTTAGCTTTATCCACTTCAATACCTCTTCCAGACACTATATGGCCCAAAACTATGCCCTCTTTAACCATAAAATGACTCTTTTCCCAACTTAGAACCAAATTGGTCTCTATGCATCTTCCCAGTACATTTTTCAAATTCTCCAGACAAATTTCAAATGAATCCCCGAATATTGAAAAATCATCCATGAACACTTCAAGGAATTCTCCCACCATATCTGAGAAGATTGCCAACATGCACCTTTGGAAAGTTGCTGGTGCATTACATAATCCAAATGGCATTCTTCGGAATGCAAATGTGCCGAATGGACATGTGCATGTGGTTTTCTCCTGATCTTCTGGGTATATAGCCACTTGATTATATCCCGAATATCCATCTAAGAAACAGAAATATTTCTGACCCGCTAGCTTTTCCAAGATCTGATCAATAAACGGGAGTGGGAAATGATCTTCCTTTGTCATTGTGTTCAATTTTCTGTAATCAATACAAACTCTCCACCCCGTGGTTAGCCTAGTGGGCATTTCTTCACCTTTTTCATTTGTTGCCACAGTTAAGCCAGACTTCTTTGGCACTACTTGGGTTGGGCTCACCCACTTGCTATCAGATATTGGGTATATGATACCCGCATCTAGTCATTTCATCACTTCTTGCTTAACCACTTCCATCGTAATAGGATTCAATTTCCTTTGCATTTCTCTGCTTGGTTTTGCATTATCTTCAAGATAAATATGATGCATGCATGTGGTTGAGCTTATTCCTTTCAAATCAGCTATTGACCACCCTATGGCTTCTTTATGAGTTCGAAGAACTTCAATCAGTTGTTCTTCTTGGGTAGGGTTAAGATCCGTAGCTATGATCACAGGTAGAGTTTCAGATGGGCCCAAAAAGACATATTTGAGAGATTCCGGCAAAGGTTTGAGTTCCAACTGAGGAGGAACCTGGAGAGATGGAGGGGTAGGTTCTAGATTGAGCTCAAGTAGAGGCTCAACCTTGTTGGGCTGCCAGGTCTTTTTATTCAAATTTGATATGGCCATTAACTCCTCTTCCTCTTCAAATTGGGCCGAAGGGGATGTTCTACAATATTATCAATCACATCAATTGCAAAGCAATCTTCCTCATCCTGCATATGGCCAGAAGCTTTGAAAATATTGAGAGATAATTTGTGGTCTCCAAATGAGATATCCATTAATCCAGATTTGCAGTTAATGATGGCATTTGCAGTAGTTAGAAAAGGTCGGCCCAATATGATTGGGCTATTTCTCAGATGTTGAACGGGCTCCATGTCAAGGATGACAAAATCAACTGGAAAGTAGCAAGTATCAATCCTGACAATGACATCTTCCACCATTCCTTTTGGTGTCCTAAGAGATCTATCGGCCAATTGTAGGATCACCGGAGTTGGTTTCAATTCTCCTATCCCAAATTTTTCATAAACTGAGGTGGGTAATAGGTTCACACTTGCTCCAAGGTCCAATAGTGCCTTATCAAAGGTGGTTCCTTCAACAACACAAGAGATGAGTGGTGCTCCAGGGTCTTTCATCTTTTTAGGCATTTGATTGAGCAAAATGGCACTCACTTCTTCAGACAAAAAGACTTTTTTAGGATTTGCTTTAGGCTCTCTCTTGTGAGTGCAAAGTTCTTTCAGAAACTTGGCATAGGCCGGCACATGTTGGATTGCATCAACCAATGGTATGTTAATGTGGACTTGTTTAAATAAGTCCATTAACTGTTCATTTTTTTCTTAGATTTGATGCTTTCTTTTTTCTTTGCTATTTTCTAAAGCTTGTGGAAAAGGAATTTTTGGTTTATAATTCTCAAGATATTCCTCCATTTTTCCTTTTCCTTTAATGATATTGGGTTGTTCATTCTCATCTTCATCTTCTTCTCCTTTTTCTTCTTCATTTTGTTTAGGATTGGGCTGACTAAATCCTTGATTTGGGTAGGGATCCGGCAAGACTTTACCACTTCTTAAGGCCAAAATTGCTTTCGCATTTTCTAACTGTGGGCCTCTTGGTGGATTTGAGCCCATTTGAGGTTGGGCTTGAGGGTTAGGTAGGATTGGTTGATGTTGGAAACCCGGAGGATAGTTTCGCGGGTTTGCAATGGGTTGACTTGGTAATTGGCCCACTTTCCTCCTCATGGTTGTATCAGCCATTTGACCCAATTGGGCTTCCAATTTTGAAATGGATTGTTGTTGAGAGATGACCAATTGTTGCAATTGCTGCTGTTGTTGTTGTTGATTCATGAGTAATTGTTGCAACATATTGAATTTGTCATCATTTTGATTTGATGGCTGATGTTGTGGGATTTGATATGGAGGTTGAGAGAACATATTCTGGTTGTTATTGGGCTGAAAGTAAGGAGCTTGAGCTTGGGACTGGATAGGTTGGCTTTTATTGAAAGAGTAATTCTGTTGATGGGCCCTGTTTTGAAAATTTTGTGCTTGTGGATTTGGAGCTTGGGCTTGTTGAGATTTCCATGAAAAATTAGGATGATTCTTCCAACCAGGGTTGTAGGTGTTAGAATATGGATCATGATTGGACTTTGAATAACCCTGGGCTACTTGGACTTGTTCTTGGATGAAAGGTAGTAATTGGGCTGCCGTAGGACACTCACTGACATGGTGAGTTGGACTGGCACAAAGACTACAAGCTTCTTGATAAGATGGAGAAGATTCGGAGTAAGGTCTTGATTGTGCATGGATATTAGATCCTTGGTTATTCGAAGCTAGGACTTGGTCTAGCTTTTGGGCCATAAGATCCATTTTGCTCATTTGTTGGGCCAGAAGGTCCACCTTATCCAACTTTTGAGCCAAGGCATTGATATCCATCTTAAGTTCAAATTCTCCTCTATTTCTTATTTCATAAACTCCAGTCCGTTTGGATGTTCCCACAGATCTTTCATATGATGAAAGTGAAGCATGATTTATTGAATTTTCACTTAGCATTTCAAACAAATCATAAGCTTCTTCCTCACTTTTGCTCATGAATGCTCCTCCACAAGATGCATCTACCGTTTGTCTGTATTGTGCATCTAAACCTTCATAGAATGCTTGCACAATTTGCCATCTAGACAATCCATGGTGTGGACATTTTCTCAACAATTCTTTCAATCGTTCCCAAGATTCATGAATTTGTTCTCCTGGTAATTGTGAGAATCCAGTTATAGCCTTTCTCATTGTATTTGTTCTCCCAATATGATAGAATTTTTTTAAGAATTCTTGTTGCATTTCAGGCCAAGTCCTAATGGGCTTCCCTATCGTTCCAAGCCAATATTTGGCTTTGTCCTTAAGTGAGAAAGGGAATAGGGTAAGTCGAAGGGCATCTTCCGTGAAATCTTGAATTTTCACGGTTGAACAAATTTCAAAGAATTCATCCAAATGTTTATATGGATCTTCATTGGTATTCCCATAAAAAGATGGGAGCATTTGGATGGTGCTTGGCTTGATCTCATAATGGCTAGCATGGACATTAGGCAATTGGATACAAGATGAAGGATTATAGTCTTGAGGAATGAAGTATTCCTTCATTTGTTTTGGTATTTGTTGATTGTTTCCAGCCATTTGATGTTGAATGTTGGTTTGGTGATGTAGGTATCTCTCAATTTCTTGAATGGGTTTGATAATATATGGCTTTTGAGATCTTCTACCTAGCATACATTAGACCAAGATGAGATGAGAATGATTATTTTTGTGATTTATATATATATATATATATATATATATATCTTTTATGTTTATGTATGCAAAGACAAACAAGTTAATAACAAATTCCTAATGACCTAAGTGTGTCCTAGACTTAAAGATGAGATTTCTCACAAAATGGCTAGAATTCACTATGAATCACCCCTACAATAGATCAATCGGCCAGGTAAGAGGTAGGATAGTGGGAGGCTCCCCCTACTTTCGTAGGGACCTAATTAAATAACCACTTGTCCACTTAGGCATTTGCCTTTGTAACCTCTAGCCTAGACACCGTTGTCCAAAGTAGAAATGAATTCAAAGCTCGGTCCAATCATAGTGTGAACCCTAGGTGCAATTGCTATTTATTTTTTTATTGGGCTTGGGACAATGCAAGATGGAGTGTTTGTGGTTTGTGGGCCAAGGAAGGGTGATGAAATCCCCACCTTATCTTGTTATGAAGATGCCCTTAAATTATTTTATCAATGAGATGCACACCACAATTCAATCAAGTTTGTTTTGTGCAATAATGAAATGACAAAGCATGAACATGTTATTTGCACAATTTAGAAAGACTTACCTTGCCTCCCGCACTCTTCAACATGAAACAAATGACAAAAATTTAAAACTAATGCATTCCTAAATGATGCATGTCCTAAAAACATGGTAGTTTGGTTTCTAATCTTGAAATGCAATTTTTTTTTTAATTTTTTTTTCTGATTTTTTTTATTTAATGAGGTCTATATCTATTTTAAGCAAATCTAAAAATAAAAATATTAAAAAGATTGGAACAAACTCACCAAGTTGAGCTTTCCTTTTATCTTCTTTTTTTTTAAATTCCTGCAAAAAGAGAAAATGAATGTGAGTATGGATTTATACAAATGGACCCAAAATAATCAAAATTAAAATTCTAATTCTCCGGCAACGGCGCCAAAAATTGATGCGTATTTAAATGCTGTCGTTAAAACATAAATATCATCAATCTTAAATTCCGATTCTCACACAAAATTATTTGAAAATAGTGTAGTGATGAGATCGGGTCGATCCACGAGGAAATAGAAATCTAATTTTGAAAACTTTGGATTTTTTTGAATGAAATTGTGTTTTGATTTGATGCTCTAGTTAAAAACTTCTATTTTAAACAACACTAATTACAGAATTTAACATGCTTCTAATTAGCATCTAGACTCTATCACCAAAACTTAGTTAACTAATTTTTTTTTTTTAAGATTAAGTAAAGCGAATAAATCTGACAAGATAATGTTAATCTAAGAAAACAGTGGAAATGTCTACAACTTTGGAAAGGCAAATAACTCAATCACTATTATTGCAATAAGAAAGTTTAAAATCTTCCAAGAAAATAACAGAAATGAACATTAATTTGGAGCTTCTGGCCGAGAGGCGCTCGGCGCATTGAACCGGGGAGCGCGGCAGACGAGGCAGCGGTGCTGCAGGCTAGGCAGCGGTGGTTAGCGGCCGAACTCTCTTCGTCCGGCGCGTGGAGGACGAGGCTGGCGGCCGAGGCTGGCGGCCGAGGCTAGCGGCCGAGGCTGGCGGCCGAGGCTAGCATGGACACTGCTGAGCGCAGGGGCACGTAGGACCGGCCGAGGCTAGCGGCCGAACCCGCTTCGTCCGGCGCGTGGAGGACGAGGCTGGCAGCCGTGGCTAGCGGCCGAGGCTGGCGGCCGAGGCTAGCGTGGACGCTGCTGAGCGCAGGGGTGCGTAGGACCGGCCGAGGCTGGCGGCCGACCTTGGCGCGGACGCTGCTGAGCGCAGGGGCGCGTAGGACCGGCCGAGGCTGGCGGCCGAACTTGGCGCGGGCGACGAAGCTGGCGGCCGAGCGGTGCCGCGTGGCCCGGGACTGCAGGCGTGCAGAGAAAGAAAGAGACCCGGGACTGCAGGCGTGCAGAGAAAGAAAGAGAGAGAGAGAAACTAACAGACAGAGAGGGCTTCGGTGAAGGGGGAGAGAGAGAGAGATGCTGCTGGAGGGAGAGAGGAAAAATAAAGAAGAGAAAGAGAAAAGCGTAGAGAGGGAGAGTCTGCGGGAGAGAAGAAAAACAGAGAGAGAAAATGGGAATGCAGAAGGAGAGGGAAGGAAAGCAGATGCTTAGAGAGAGAGAGAGAAAAAATGACAAAGAGAACAGAGAGAGAGCGAACAGTGAGAGTAAGAGAGAGGTGCTAAAAAACATTTCTGAAAATTCCCCCCTTCCCTTTGAATTTCAAAAAAGATGAGGGGTTTGAATTTCAAAAAGAGATTTTAAAAAAAATCCTTTCATTAAGTCTCCTTTGATTAGGGGATCCTCTTTAAAAACATTAATTGGTATTTTTGAATTTCGAATTTCTGAAATAGGTCCTCCTTTCTTTGAATTTCAGAATTCCCTCCTTCTTTCTCTCTTAGTTGGCATGTGGGCCCCAGTTGAAACTAAAATACGCAAATAAAATGTTGTTTTTGCCAGGATTCGAACCCTAGTTGCTTCCTTGAAGTTCGGGTGGTCCAACCACTATGCCATCTGCTTATTCATGTCCTGTTTTCACATAAAATAATAGTTAAGTTTTTATAGCCATAAATCATTCAACTATGCATTAAATAATTGCTGAGAAAATAGAGTTGCTACCCTTATTCCATCCATGGAGTGATGATATTTGAAATTCAGATTTTGAATGCGCAAATGGTTTATCTATCATTCCATGTGATTTTGTCTGTTAAATTGATAGCAAAGTATGTAATTTTCAGCTGTTATTTATGTAAAATTGTGGACTTATCAACATGTGAATGTGGTTTTCTCCTGATCTTTCGGGTATATAGCCACTTGATTATATCCCGAATATCCATCTAAGAAACAGAAATATTTCTGACCCGCTAGCTTTTCCAAGATCTGATCAATAAACGGGAGTGGGAAATGATCTTTCTTTGTCATTGTGTTCAATTTTCTGTAATCAATACAAACTCTCCACCCCGTGGTTAGCCTAGTGGGCATTTCTTCACCTTTTTCATTTGTTGCCACAGTTAAGCCAGACTTCTTTGGCACTACTTGGGTTGGGCTCACCCACTTGCTATCAGATATTGGGTATATGATACCCGCATCTAGTCATTTCACAACTTCTTTCTTAACCACTTCCATCATAATAGGATTCAATTTCCTTTGCATTTCTCTGCTTGGTTTTGCATTATCTTCAAGATAAATATGATGCATGCATGTGGTTGGGCTTATTCCTTTCAAATCAGCTATTGACCACCCTATGGCTTCTTTATGAGTTCGAAGAACTTCAATCAGTTGTTCTTCTTGGGTAGGGTTAATATCCGTAGCTATGATCACAGGCTAGCATGGACGCTGCTGAGCGCAGGGGCGCGTAGGACCGGCCGAGGCTAGCGGCCGAACCCGCTTCGTCCGGTGCGTAGAGGACGAGGCTAGCGGCCGAGGCTGGCGGCCGAGGCTCGCATGGATGCTGCTGAGCGCAGGGGCGCGTAGGACCGGCCGAGGCTGGCGGCCGAACTTGGCGCGGACGCTGCTGAGCGCAGGGGCGCGTAGGACCGGCCGAGGCTGACGGCCGAACTTGGCGCGGGCGACGAAGCTGGCGGCCGAGCGGTGCCGCGTGGCCCGGGACTGCAGGTGTGCAGAGAAAGAAAGAGACCCGGGACTGCAGGCGTGCAGAGAAAGAAAGAGAGAGAGAGAAACTAACAGAGAGAGAGGGCTTCGGTGAAGGGGGAGAGAGAGAGAGATGCTGCTGGAGGGAGAGAGGAAAAATAAAGAAAAGAAAGAGAAAAGCGCAGAGAGGGAGAGTCTGCGGGAGAGAAGAAAAACAGAGAGAGAAAATGGGAATGCAGAAGGAGAGGGAAGGAAAGCAGATGCTTAGAGAGAGAGAGAGAAAAAATGACAAAGAGAACAGAGAGAGAGCGAACAGTGAGAGTAAGAGAGAGGTGCTAAAAAAAATTTCTGAAAATTCCCCCATCCCCTTTCACCTCCTCCCTTGGTTTTATAGAAAAGATGAGGGGTTTGAATTTCAAAAAGAGATTTTAAAAAAAAATCCTTTCATTAAGTCTCCTTTGATTAGGGGATCCTCTTTAAAAACATTAATTGGTATTTTTGAATTTCGAATTTCTGAAATGGGTCCTCCTTTATTTGAATTTCAGAATTCCCTCCTTCTTTCTCTCTTAGTTGGCATGTGGGCCCCAGTTGAAGCTAAAATACGAAAATAAAATGTTGTTTTTGCCAGGAATCGAACCCTGGTTGCTTCCTTGAAGTTGGGGTGGTCCAACCACTATGCCATCTGCTTGTTCATGTCATGTTTTCACATAAAATAATAGTTAAGTTTTTATAGCCATAAATCATTCAACTATGCATTAAATAATTGCTGAGAAAATGGAGTTGCTACCCTTATTCCATCCATGGAGTGATGATATTTGAAATTCAGATTTTGAATGCGCAAATGGTTTATCTATCATTCCATGTGATTTTGTCTGTTAAATTGATAGCAAAGTATGTAATTTTCAGCTGTTATTTATGTAAAATTGTGGACTTATCAATTACCCACCTAGCTCCCACCACTACCACCTCCACTTCCACTGCGGCGTTTTACTCTCCGGACGGCGGCCAACGTCACGGTGGAGTAAGGACGACCACGGCGGTACCGGCGGCGGCGTGGGGCGAGTCGGGTGGACAGCTTGAAGCTTGGAGGAGTTCAAGTAACCGGTAGGGTGACGATTCCCATAGTGTTCAATGTTCGAACCATGATTCTCCCTCTTGAAGCATGTTTTAGATCAATGGTTTTGGGGGTAGAAAAAGCATGTTTAAGAGTTCTTCTTGATGGAATGGGGGATTTCTATGAATGTGGATTTATGATAATTGGATTCGTCTCTCTTTCTCCTCCGTTTTGGGTGATTTTGGGATTTTTTTTGGGGGCAAAAAGGGGAGCCCTCGGGCTCGTGACAGATCTGGTTCCTAGCGTTGAAAGACGTCGTGCATGGACGACGCCTTTTTGAAGGGCGTCGGGCTATCATGACGCCTTTTTAGGCAGGAATCGTTTTACTGAGGCTCTGTCAGTTCGGGGATTCTGGGACTAAAAGACGTCATGGGTGGGCGACGCGATTCGTAATAGCGTCGGGTAACCATGACGCCTTTTAAGGCAGAAATCTCCTGATTAATGTTTTCTGCAAATCCTGGATTTCTGTGCTAAATGGCGTTTGAGGATGTTGACGCCTTTCAAAAGGCGAACGCTGGTGTCGACGCCTTTTAGGCCAGATTCTGAGGCCGATGTTTTGTGAACCAGTACATGGAGCTTGAATGGCGTCGGCCTTGGGCGACGCGATTCAAGACAGAACTATACTAATTCATGCCAGTAAAATGTGTTCATACTGCTAGATAGATGGTTAATGCATGCTTTAGTGCACTCGATAATGATGGGTTCTTCATGACCGGATGGCACTGCGTTGTGTGTCGTGCGATTCACGGGTTTTTCACGTGACCGGATCGTACTGTGCCGAGTTTTATGTTACTGTGGACCTTGAGTGATAGTTGTAGCGCTTTATCACCCTGTGCTGGTGTGGGTGGAGCACAGCGCCGGTGGGGGCGTGGGCGGGGTGACGCCTAGTGAAAGAGGGTCACCTGGTGAACCCCGAGGTCAGCTAGTACCGGTGTGGGTGTGGTACTTTCGGAGTGTCACTCATGCTGAGGGAAGGAGTAGCCACCTGAGTTAGTTGGGCCGGAGTAGCTAGAGTGCTATCCGAGGGGTTACTGCTTGGTCTCAGCGGGTCGATGTTTTCCCCACTATTGTTTGTGTGGTTGGCGTGTTCTATCGAGACGGCGGTTGTGGGTTCCCTAGTCGTCTGGTTTAGAAATATGCATGTTTAATACATTTCGACTGCATGTGATTTGCATTGAGATCTAGGGATAGTAATTACCACTGTACTTGTTACTTTGCCGTCAGTTGTATTTTTCACTTGTGGGTGTGTGCGTGGGCAGTGGGGATCGAAGGATCCCTACTGAGTCTTGTCTTTGAGACTCACCCCCCTGCGGTTTTCAGGTGAGGACTCCCGGCAGACCTAGCGAGGAGAGTGCGGCTGTGTGTTGAGCGCCGTCAACTGTTATTCCGGGGTATGCCCCGACGTAGTTGTTATTTCATTTCTGGCCTGTATGATTAATTATTCCTTTTTGTTAGAGTATGTAATTATTTGCTGTATCGAGTCGCATTGTAATAACTTTTAATTCCTGCGTTTTCATTTCAAATTCAATGCGATGTGAATGTTTTGCTTAGTTTATTATTTATTTTCCAGACTTACTTAGATCCTGGTTTGGTTCCAAATTAATGATTCGGTACCCATTTAGTAATCGGATCCCCGATTATAGGGTGGCTGGTCGTTACACTTCTACTGATGGACTCCCTTCCTTCCTTCAAAAGGCTTGGCTGCACCACAAGGAAAACAGGATTTGTCAGCGGCTAAGAGCCGCTGACAAATCTTAAATAGCCACTGACAAATACTTATGGCAATGGCTACTTAGCCGCTGACAAAGCCGTGGACAATAGTCCCGTTGGCATATATTTGTCATCCGCTACCAGAAGTCGCTGACATATAATACATATGTCTACAGACAACAGCCGCTGACAAAAAACACATATATCAACGGGTTATTAAAGCTGCTGACAAAGTGTATTTGTCTACGGCTAATATAATCGTTGACAAATACATTTGTCAGCGGCTTTGTAGCTGCTGACAAAAGGTTTTGTCAGCAGCATGAGCCGCTGACAAATACTTTATATCAACGGCTGTAAGCCGCTGACAAATGTTTTGTCTGCAATAGGCGCCGCTGACAAAAGTTGTATATGTCAACGGTTTCTAACCGTGGACATATTTGCACAAAAACGTTTGTCAGCGGCTTCCCTAGCCGCTGACAAATAGTTACTAATAAAAAAAAAATTAATATATTAAATTAATATATTTTTCTTGTATATACAGACTTGTACTTACATATACAAAAACACATCCACATGTACAAATAAACACATTCACACTTTCAAATAAACACATTCACGAAATCGCAAAAAAAATACATCTACATGCATAAATAAACATTCACATAAAATTAAAAAACACATCTACGAAAAATTCACATTACACATCCACAAAAAATTCACATTACACATCTACGAAAAATTCACATTACACATCCAGAACTAAATGTATCAATTATCATCGGTTCACTCTTCGTCATCACCATCAAAATCATCTCCCTCATCATTTGATTCGTCTTCGGCGTTGTCCTCATTCACAGCAGCTATCTGAAGCAGAGTAGGACTGTGCATTGTCTGAAATCGACTCATAAATGCGCTCATGTCTGCCATTTGTTTGCGCATCCACTCCATCTCCTCCCCTTGGGCATTGATTTTTTCTTTCATGGTTTGCATCTCCACAGCTTGCTCCTCAAATTTCCGTTGATAGGAAGAGCTCGACCCTTCTCCCAGTCCATACCATGTACGTAACGTCTCTCGACTTCCTGCACAACGAACACGGCCAGATCGATCTTTTCCCATAACCGAAATGAATGCATCCTCAGCAGAAATGGGAGTACTCCCAACATCACTCTCCAAAGAAGAAGTGGTTAATTGAGTCATCCTCTCCTAAAAAATAAAAAAATAAAATTGTTATTAGTGATACATATTAAATTTAATAAGAATGATTAAAAATAATAATTCAAATGATAGAGAAACTTACATATCGACTCCTACTCTCCTCATCTACCCATTGCTCACTACCATCTGGAAGATTCTTACATCTACCCATCTTGAACATCTCAAGGCGCTCGGGATCACGTTGATGAAGACGATGCTGTTCAAATTATATTAAAAAAAATAAGTAATAAAAACTTAACAATATAGAAACACTACTAATAAAATGAAAATCTTACGAAGTCCTCCTTCAATTGATAGTGACTCATCCGGCCCCGCCTATATGGCATAGACTGATGGGAGCGATTTTCCCTATTACGATCATCAATTTTCTACAGAAAAAAATTTATTGGTTGTCAAATTTGTATCGAAGAAATCAACATAAATTATCAAAGTTCATTATTATTTTACCTGTTCATCTGACGTGCTCCATTTCTTGCACATCGTCTGTCAATCAGACTGATCGTTTCGAATTGTGCGTCGTTAAACACATGAAAACGTTCAATCCAAATTTATCTGGCTCATTCAAATCAAATTTTGGAAATTGATAGTGGTGAGTCCGAGTCGATCCACAGGGAATTAAGATTCTAATTTTGAAAACTTTAGACTTTAGTTAATCTAAAAATACGTAAGATTTTAAGTAAACTAATTACTTAATTAAACTAAAATTAAGTTAACTAATATTACCTAAAATTATAATTATCTAAATTAAACAAATCTTTTTCTCTCTTTTCTTTTTCAGAAATTAAACACAAACACACATAAAAATAAGTACGACTAAAAATTATAACAACAAAAACAACCTATTGTTTGATTGTATAAATCATTAAATATCATGAATCAAATAACTTAATTAAATAACTAATAATTAATAAAACGATAACTAATCAAGAATTAACCCTAATTAAATAACCTAAGACTAATTAAACAATACCAACAACTATCCCTAATTAAATAACCAAGAACAACACAACAATGTGGGTTGCCGGCTGGTTGCTTGCAGTGAATGGAGATTTAGGAGGGAGCTGCTGCTTGGTGGGTGAACTTGGAAAAGAATGCTGCTGGAGCTGGCGGATGCTGGAACAGGTGGGAGCTGCTGCATGCAGGTGGAGGCTTCACCACGTGGAGGTGCAGGAGGATGCTGGACGAGCAGCTGCTGGGAGGAGTTGGAGGGCTTCACCGTGGCTGCTGGTGTTCCAGGTTTGCATGCACGTGGCGCCGGGCATGTACGTGGCTGGTAGAGAAACGTGGATGTTGCTTCACCGGGCTGATGCAGGTTCGTTGCTGGCGGTGCGTTGCAGCGAGGAGTTGCTGCACGCGCTGCTGGGAAGATGATGTTGCTGGAACTTGGAGCTTGCCGGCTGCATGCGTGGTGCGGAGGAGGTGGATGCCGGCTTCAAGGGTTGCATGCAGGTGCTGGCTGGAGGAAGCTCTGCTGCGTGGAGAAAGCCGTGGAGCTTGACGTTGCTTAGAACCGCTGGAAGGAACTGGAGAAGACCGTGAAGCTGCTGCTGGAGTGCTGCCGCGTGGGTGCCGGCTTGGTGTTGCTGTCGCTGGTGTGCGTGGATTTGCAGGATTCACCGAGTATGCATGCTGGAGCTTGGAGAGGAGTTGAGAACCTTCACCAGGCGTGCAGACGTGCGTGAAGTTGGCAGGTGCAGCGTGGGCTTCACCGGCTTGCAGAACAACGCGTGCAGGTTCGCTGCTGGTCGGTTGCTTGGGATCTGTTGGCCGGGAGGGGAAGAGAACGAGAGAGAGAACAGAGCGAGAGAAAGAGAAAAACCGAGAGAGGGAGAGAACCAGAGAGAGGGAGAGAGGTTGCTGGGAAAGATTCCGAGAGAAAGAAGACTGCGGAGAGGAGGTTGGAAAAGGAAGAGGAGGCTGAAAAATAAAAACGGGAGAGAGGAAATCTGAAACAGAGAGCGTGGGAGAAAGAGAGTTCGGAAAGAGGCAGGAGAGGAAGAATAGCCGGAGAGGATGTTGTGCGTGGGAGGTTTTATATAGAAGAAGAGGGAATCGGAATTGGGGAAGGAAAGAAATTAAAGGAGAGGAAAAGAAACTGGAAAAGAAAGAAGATTCAAATTTCTAAAACGAGAGAAAGAGAGGATTTTTTTTTAAAAATAAAGGAAGAGATGTGTTTAGGAAATTGGAGAGAAGGAAGGAAATAGTGGATTTTGGGAAACTCCAGCGAAAGAAGGAATCAAATTGCATTTTTACCCCTGTTTCAGTTGAAACCCGCACACTAGACCTCCCCCAAATTTTCGGAAACTCCTCCAGCTGCATTGCATCATCGGCATGTCCTGTTCGCACAAAATAAATATAAATTAGCGCATTATCATAAAAATATCATCATATTTATTCATTTCGTCTCGGTTTTGTCGAAAAATCGCAAATGCGCTATACTCCTTTGATCACATGAAATGACGATGTTTTTAAGTCAGAATTTGATGAAATTGGTACCGTTGGACTTGTTACACAATTATCTATCATTTCATACTATTTTACAGATAAAAACATGAGTATGATGCATATGATTGTCTTTAAATGATCAATTTAACACTTTATCACAGACGGATCAACACCTGCCGGCACGGAAACAATTGCATCCGCCAAAGTCTTTCTCGTATAATGCTCTGAAATGATTTTAGTTTGACTTTATTATACATGAACATAAGAAAAAATAATACAAAAATAGATTATAAATGAACATAAGAAAATTTTCATTTACTCTTTTCTTCAAAACACCGCGCCAGCTGCGATACATTGAGGTCATGTGCATAAGCATCTCCCTATCTGTCTCGGGAGTTCGGTCCCACTGATACATCAACTGCACATTATCGTTAACTTAATTAGTCATACAAAATTGACAAATATATAATTAACTTTAAATATTGTTATCTCGAGATTTCTAAACATTGCAGCCTGTTTCGCTCCAGGAAGAGTAACAAAATTTTTCTGGCATATCTTGTAATGAAGTTTTTGATGGATATAGGTGTCCTCTAAGCCAATCATAAGGCACCTATTTCAATCTGGTTCACTAATAAATGGCATTAAATTCATTATGTAGATTAGCATATTTATAATTGCGCATAATGAAGTCCATGAATATGTGCAATAGTCATCAGATTATAATGAGATCATAATAATGAGACTGATGACTTATAAACACATATTCTCAATTGTTCCTAGTCGTAGGATGTTTGAGAAGGACATCAAACATCCAGTTAGACTAGTACAGGTTATTCCAGCTCATATGATGAGGGTGACTGATCTCGTTAGTTACTAGTGTGGAGACACAATGGTAAACCTGTAGGTGCTCATTGGGGAATGAGTTCACTGAACTGATCCGACATGAATCGCCGAATGGTAATTTACCTGACTGTCAATCGGCTTGATTCATCGTCACAGTAGCGTGGTTGATCCTTGGACTTGAGACACCAAAGACACCTTGTCGGTGGACTTCTGGACTTTGACCTTGACCTACGAATCCCTATCCACGGGATCTCAAATAGTCAAGGATCGGGTCCAGCGGAAGACCTTCGAAGGTGATTGTGTGTTCAATAAAGGATCGTTCGCTCTCAGGTAACTGGAGAGAGAATGCTCTAGAGTAGATCCGCAGGAGTCTCTGGCCAGAGCAATAAACAATATCAGAAAAGTGGTTTTCGGATATTGTAAAGCGGAGTCTGATTCAAGTGAGTTGACACTCTAAGGTTTGACAGTTGACCATACCCTAGGTTAACTCGAGAGCATTGTGCGAACGAAGGATTATAGCCACGTGGTAACTGTGGACGGACAGGTTCCATGAGTGGGTTGCTGAACCCCATTACCTTCCGGGATCATGCGGTGTTGCTTGGCACCCAACTTGATCAGAAGTCCGACCGAATTCACATGCGATGTCAATTCGGTTAAGTAATTAGTTAATATATAGATATTAATTAATTACAATAAGTCAATAACTAGTTATTGGACTTAACGGGCTGAAAACCGGACTGGTAAATGGGCCTAGAGGGTTACACGCAATAAGATTCTCAGTCGGTGGTACATAAGTGGGATTTATATTAACTCGGAGACTTTTGTGAAAAGTCGCGCCGACTTAATATATATACACGCTGTTGAGAAACCCTGGGCCAAGCTCCAGGATTTCCCTTGCTGGCCGTCATCCCCCCTTTCTCTCTCCTCCTCTGGGCGTCCCGTTCGACGCGCCAGAACAGCTTCCGTCTCCGCCGCGTGTGATTCCCGAAAGTCGGGAATTCCCGTCGGCGGGATTTCCGCAACCGTTGCAGCGACGGATCTTCAGCGAGCGAGCTGTAACGAACGAGGGATCGAGGACGAACCACCGCGGAGGATCGCGTGGATACCGCTGGAGGCCGGACGCTTGTGCGGCTTGCGGCATCGCCTCGCCGGAACCGAAACGGAAGCGGATTCGAATCCGCGCACGGTAATCAGATTTGAACTCGATTTTTCGGTTTGAGTTTTTCGTTCCGAATCGGATCAGCAGGTATCGGGCGGGATTAATTTTTGTTCTTCGTTTCCGCTGCGTTCTTCGCGTTCCGCCCGGATCCCAACAGTGGTATCAGAGCCAGGTTCCGCTCTGATCCGCTCCGGAACGATTAAATTAATATTCTAGAATGAATTCCATGCGTAAATTTATTTTTCTCGCACACGAGTTTGTTCATAGGATGAATGATAAAATTTAGAGTAAATTTATGTGGAGAAAAATCAGTTTTGGGGATTCATGGTGTTCTTCATGAAGATGAAGAACTGGATTTTCGGGACATAGTAAGGGGTTTAATCATGATCGGCCACCATCCTCTTGCTTGCTGGTGCGACCAGCTATTTTTTCATGTTCTCGAAAAAAAAATTTTGTTGTTTATGGCCGGTGTTCGAGCCTCGTTTTCTGTTTTTTTTTTAAACAATTTAAAAAAGGGGAAACCGCCAGTTTTGAAGCTCCTTTTGGGGGTTACCGGCGGCACGAGGATCACCGGCGTCGAGGATGGTAAAAGGGGGTAGCCCCTGCAGATCGCCGGCCAGTTGCTGGCCCACCGGCGCCGGAGGGGAGCATGAAAGGGGGCGGCGGCAGCTGGGAAGAACCAGGAAACCCTAGCCCTAAGGGCTGGGCGAACCTGGCCTGTTGCGCCTGGACTAGCCGGCCCCGCGCCGGTTCGACCGGGGGGCCGGGACCGGCCCAGACGCAGCAGCCACCTGGCCTGGCTGAGCCAGGTGGTCCTGGGCCCAGGCCCGAGCCCAACCTTACCTGGTTCGAACCAGGATAGGACTGGGGGGGGCAGATCTGAGCCCTCCTTGCCCATTGGGCCCAAATCCCCTATCAGCCCAGCCCATTAAAACCCCTTAACCTGTATTTAAACCCCAAAACCCCAATTAACCCTCTAAAAGTTTTTTATTAATGTTTTAACCCACTTCTAATTAACTGAGAATTGCTTTAAATAAAGTTTAAAATTGTTTTAGACTTTAATAAATAATTTCCAGTTAATTAAGGGTTAATATTAAGATATGATCTTAATTAGATTTAACAAGTGTTGTTAAATCATTTTAATAAAATTAATTAAAAGGTTATTTAAGATATGATCTTAATTTAATTAACAAATGTTGTTAATTTAATATATTTGATCTGAATGATTAAAAGGGGGTTAATTTAAGATGAGATCTTAAAATTGGAGTGTTTATTTAAGATGTGATCTTAAATAACATTAACAAATGTTGTTAAATCATTTTGATTAAATAGAATGAGGAATTATTTAAGATGTGTTCTTAAATTAATTTAATAAATGTTATTAATTTATTTTAAGTCATGATCTTAAATAATATTCACAAATGTTGTTAATTACATTCTAAATAAGTGATTAGATTAATGCTTTGATCTTAAAATTAATTAACAATTGTTGTTAATTTTATTTTAATTATCTAATTAGATTATTTTAATTTCTTAGCAATTGTTGTTATGAAATTATGTATTTGATTAAGAGACATTTAATAAAAGTTATTAAGTGTTTTATTAACTTTTAATAATTGTTATTCAAGGGTTAATTGTTTCTTGAGAATTAACCTTAATAAAAGTTATTAAGGATTAATTAATGCTTACTAATAGTTATTAAGCTAATTAATATTCTCAAGGGTCCCTTAATTAAATATTGAAGATCTAATCTACTAATAATTAATCTTTTAATAAATGTTATTAAGAGATTATTTAAGTCTAATTGTTAGACTATTTTAATTAGAAATGTTCTAATTAACTATTTCTTAATAATGGTTATTGAGAAATATGATTTAAATAAAGGGGTTTATTAACAAGGAGTTGTTAAGGGGTTAATAATTTGAGTTGGAAATTCTTTTATAAATGTTATTTAGGAATTTTTAATTCTGTCTAAATGTTATATTGTTTCGCATTAATAATTGTTATTAATGTGATTTAATATTAATCTAAATGTTAGATTAATTAATTTAGAATTGTTCTAAATAATGCATGGAATATTTTAGAATTTTAATTTTAGTTTTGTGTGCACATGTTGATGTGTTTAATGCTTTAAATTAGATTTATTGCATGTTAGAAAATAAGATTTTCGAAAATTCAAATTATCCAATTTTGATTGGTACCCAGGTTTTAAGAAAGCCAAAATTATTATATTTTCAAAATTTTAGCCTTCATGTGATGTGTTCTATCATGTGTGGATGGTTAAAATTTGTGGTGTATATCATCAAAAGGTGTTTTTGTATATGATACATGAAAAGAAAAGAAGGTACATAAGCCCTCAAGGCTGGCTCTCCCCTCCGCCCTCATCCAACTAGCTCTGGGCCTCGTCAGGTGCGTCCGGTGCTGGTCCTCGGCTGGGAGGTGGAGGTGGCCCCATCCTGCTCGGCCCTGCCTGGCCGGAAGACACGGCAGCACTGGCGGTGAAAGCACTCGTCAAACCGCGCTCCTGCGCACGCTGTCGAGCACGCCTGTACCTCTCCTCCACACTCCGGCGCTCATGCTCAGCAATCCCCAGCTGAACTCGAAGGGAGGCCATCTCTGAATCCATCTTCTGCCGCTCCTGCCTCTCCCGCTCTCTCTCCTCGTTGATGAACCCCAGTCGAGACTAGAGGTGTGCAAACTCTCGAGGAAGATCTCCAATGGAGAGACGGGCCACCTGCTCCTCCAAAACGCGGATCCGCGCAACATCAGTCTCAGCCTGAGCAACCAGCTCCGCTTCAGCCCTCTGAAGGGCTTCCTAAAGCTCAAAAACCTGCAGAGGAAGATTTTATTAGCCCAACGCAATCAAGTAATCAAAATCAAGTTCAAGAATTAAAAGAGAAAGAACTTACCCGAGCAGCCCGGTCCTCCTCCGCAAGAGAAGCCCGGTGGATAGCAGAGGCGAGCTGACTCTGAAGGTCAGCCAGAGCGGCATCATGAGCAGCAGAGGAAGAAGATGAAGCTCCGAAGGAAGGGGGAGCCGCCTGGGTGTAGACGGCTCGCTGCACCAAAAGACAACTGTCAGTGTCGATCGCCAAAACAATTAATTAATTAAAACATGCACTCATACATACCAGATCGAACAGTTCCTTCTGGACTTGTTCTAGCTGGGCCTCCGCATCATGTAGGCGAGCCCGGAGGTCGATGATGACCGCGTCACGTGCATCCTGTATATCACACATACATACATTTATTCACAAACATAAATCAAGATAATAAAATCAAAGACGCATAAATGCATACTTACATCGAGTGGTCGGAGGAGCCGAAGTTGATCGGCATAGTGGGCCCGGTACTGCTGGAGGTAGGCCTCGCTACTCTCCGCACGGGACTCCACCCGTACGCCTCGGCGGTGCCAGTCCTCGTACTGCTCCAGGAACTTGGCACGCCAATCTGTGAGGGCTTGCTTGCCCCTCATGTTCCTCCCGACGCCCTCTAGGACCTCCTCATCAATCCATTCTTGATGGAGGCCCAGTGTCCTCATCACGAGCCGGAGGCGGAGGGGCTCGATCTCGTTCATGCAGTGCAGCCACATCTGCCTGCCGAACCTCCTCCTGCCAGCTGTCACCCACGGCTGACCCTCCTCGCCCGTACCAAGGTACGGGCGCCAGATCACCTGCATATAGATTAGGTGCATTCATTAAATAAATTGCATTTAAGGAATAAAAGATTGCATTTAATAAAATTGAACAAGTTAAAAACTTACCAGGAGCTCTGGGTAATCCAGGAACTGACGGCGGAGGGCCGTCAACTGGTGGTGCTGAGGAGCCGTGTCCACGATCGGCTGCCAACGGCAGGCCAATGGGACGGCGCTGGGTCTCGCGATTCGCGCTCTGCCGAGCGGGAAGTAATGGTAACTCCACACCTGCATTCATAAACATACAAGTTAGAAAAAAGCATCATATCATATTTCATATCATGAACAAATAATAAATAACTTAATACCTGAAGGAACGGCGAGAAGCCGCTGACAGTGGTCTCACGGTCCGGTGTGATCGCAGACAGATCGACAAAGAGGTGGGCCAGAAGGGCCGCACCCTAGGCGTACTCTCCTAGACTCTCTAAGTCATCTAACAAATACAGGAATCTACAGTGGATGTGGTCGCCCTTCGTACCGAAGAGCAACCGACCAAAAAAGAAAACAAGAAAAACTCTAAGCTGCCTATCTACCTCCTCCCCCTGACTCGAGTCGCTACAGTAGACGGCAGAAGATGACTCAACTAACCTATCCCTAAACTCCTCCCGGGTCTCGTCAGACCGACGCCGGGGCTCATCTAATCCTAAAGCTGCCTCTACCTCCACCCTAGGAACCATCCTAGATTCCCTACCTAAGCTGGACACCTCTATCCCTAATAGAGCCTCTGCCAATCCCTGATAGTTGGGGTAAGTAACCCCACTCACAGGTCGGCCCTCTACCCTGAGGCCAGTGATCCTGGCCACATCCTCTAGGGTGGGGACCATATGTCCCTACGGCATTAGGAAAGCAAGGCTTTCCGTATGCCACCTCTCCCGCTGTGCCTGCAGGAGGACCAGATCGAGCCAAAATGGCTCGATATCTAGTACCTCGCCGAACCCCATCCGGCGCAGGCGCGCCTTCTGGAAATCCGGGAGCCCTCTATAAGCCCCTATCACAAGGTCCCATGAGATTATGGCCCTCATCACTCCCTACAAATAAAAACATAAAAATAGGGTCAGTAATGAATAAAAACAGGAAAATCACTTTTGTTTTGAAAGGCGTCAGCACACACAGACGTTTTTCAAAACACGTCCACATGCCCTGACGCAATTCAAAAATATTTTCTGCCTAATTAAAAATTTGGAATTGATCTTGAAAGACGTCAGACCATGGTAACGCCTTTTGAATCGCGTCACCTGGTCTGGACGCCTTTCAAGACCCGATTTCGGGTTCTTGAAGAACCCCGTTTTTCCCTCTCTTCTCTTCATCCATTCATCCCATAGGAAGCTTACAGTGTGGAGGTCGCCCTCCTCTCCTTCTTCCATTGCCACGGGCGCCGGTGGAGGGATTTCTTCCTCCAAAAACGCCGCGGCTTCGGCTAACGCCGCCGGAACTTCCTCGGGAGCTTCCTCCTCTTGCCTCCGCCGCCTCTTGGCTAAGGTCTTCATCTTTCTTGAGCCCTCGCCGTGCTCCATGGTCAAGAAAGGAGGAGTTTTGGGGGGAAAAGGGAAGGAGATCGCCGGAGAGGGAGATCGCCGGAGAGGGAGATCGCCGGAGAGGAGGAGAGAGAGAGAGATTTTTTGTGAAAAGTGAGGAAGAAAAGGGGCCTTCGCGGGTCTGTTAACAAAAAGGTTGAAAAGCGTCGACTCAGATAGACGCGTTTTAGGACCCATAAGTTGAGGCGGCAAGGACAACTATTTGAAAATGGTGAAACACGTCTACTTGTCTTGACGCTTTTCAAGCTTCTGGTCAAAGCCATACAGAAGAAAATGATGAAAAGCGTCTTAACTTGAAGACGCGTTTCAAGCGATTAATCACGGAATTAATGGCAGAATCCTGAAAAAGTAGGAGAGAGAGTTGAAAGGGTCAAGGGTTACGGACGCAATTTAAGGTTTAATCAGGTTTTTGAGAATTAAATTGAATTTCTGGAAAAAAAAAAAAAAGAATTATGGTTGAAAGGCGTCTGTCTGAGTGGACGCGTTTTCCATTTTACAGAACCCGAATTGTCAAAGTTTCAGGAAAAATCAAGTTTTTACTAAAGAAAAAATCATGGGCACATCACAGACAGTTAAGGAAATGTTTCAAGGCATAGAAAAATCATTCTTTATTCAATGAAATCCTTTATTACATCGAAAGAAAAAGAGAAAAGAGAAAGAGGACATTTAAGGGAGAATTTCATGAAGACTTTTGAGGTAAGGAAATTTCAATCCTCTATTTCTATCTTTAGAGGATTTTACACGGTAACTAAAGCCAAGGTTCCACAAAGTAGTGATGATTTGTATGGCTTCATAATCTTCGTCGGATTCCAAGTCACGCTTCTTGATTTGGGATGTGGGAGAGAACTCAGGGAATTCACGACGGCCCAAGCTAAGTTGAGTAAGGCATCGGTGTGGGTTGTATAATACGAACTCGGTGGCTCCAATCAACTTGAGATCCGCTCCTGCTGCACGGCGCACCCAAATAGGCTTTCCAACAAGAGCAAGCGGAGATGAGTCAAATATGTCGGATGTCATGAGTTTCAAATACTCTCTCCAGTCGGCCCGGGTCTTGAGCTTTGGAACCTTGTTGACCATGTGCTCATTGAACTTTACAATGTTAGCAATGCAATGAATTGGACTATTCAAGAAGATTTGAGATGGATTTATAGGCCTTTTCTTGCTGTACTCAAACTTGAAGTGAAGTTCAACCCATAAGGCAAAGAGTAGCATGCACCCATAGGGAGGACAACCCACAGATGCCGCAGAAAGCCTGCTATAAAGATATGCCAAGAGTGCAGTGCTAATGGATTTACCTTCGAAGATTGCGCAAATAGCACTGACCTGATCATCTTCCAAGATGTTATCCTGTGCAGGGAAGAACAAGGCACCGGCAAGGCATATAACTAAAGCTTTCGTAACATCCTCCGCTTCATCCTCCCTTAGATCATCGATTTCATATAGAGTCCACTCAGCGAGCTTTGCAAGATTGATCCCCTTCTTGGTAAGGCATCTTTTAGCTTCTGAAGGATCCTTCATGATTGATGTCAACAATTGTTGACCGGTGATTTTCTCTCTTGTCAAGGCTATCTTATCTTTGTTATCTTTGGTCTTTGGGAGACCCAGTAGAAGCTCTGCCTCCTCCAAAAGGATCGTGCACTCGAAGTCTTGGAAGAAGAACGTATGAGTTTGGGGATGCCACCACTCGATCAAGGCACCCATGGCCGCCCAATCTATGTTCGAACTTTTGTAATTTTTGGCAAGCACCACAAGACCTTGAAGATTCCACTTGGATATGAAAACTTGCATGGAAAGCTTAACACTTTTTGCAAGTTTATGAATCCAAGGGAGAGAGGTGAACTTCCTTGGGCCAGGAAACATAGGATAATTCTGAAAAAAAAAAGGATTGAAGAATAATATGAAGAATATCACGAAGAACATGAAGAGCAAGAACAAGAATTGAGGGAAAGTTGATTTAACTTACTTGAAGATTAGGATCTCTTCCATTGAGGTGATTTTTCATGTCGGAAAACTTCTCTAAAGACATCTTCATCCTTTTGTTTGAAGAATCCATCCTCTTTTTCGTAATTCCTCCTTTTTGAAGCTTGGAAACCTTGGAAACTTTGAAGAAACCTTGAAACTTTGGAAGAAAACTCAACTTTGGATCTTTGGATTATGGTAGGATTGCTTGGGAACAACCTAAGGGTGTTTATATAGAAGGAATTGCGATCCTAGGAAGACTTTTCCGGATTGGAAAAGGGATGTGCATTGGTAGAGTTGGAATCCGAGTAGAGAACAGCCAGAAACCTGTTTCGGTGAGTAAAAGGCGTCGAGGAGCACTGTCGCGTTTCACCATTGAATGGCGTCTGCTCGACACGACGCGTTTTAGCTTTTATATGATTTACCTGAAATTCTGTGGTTTTTGATGCTTGAATTGAATATTTATTTGGAATTACTAATAATTTTGATTGCATAAAATTCAAGAAAACCTGAGTAAAACTGGAAATATCAAGAAGATCTAATTATGGGAATTTATGAAGTCCTGACCGTGGCTAAAAAGACGGTTATTTCTATCCTTGTACTCTTCCATGTAAATCATTTGTATTACTATATGTTAAATATTTATTAGAGTATATCAAGGACCTTGTAGTTTTGATGAAACTGGAATTTGAGTTCCCCTACAACAAAAACAGTGATAATTCTAGAGAATTCTTAATCGCACGGATAGGCCGTTGGATTGTTAATTAGTGAGGACGATAGTTCCACTTTTGTGAAACGGTGCGTGGATAAACGAGCTTCGGCTTAGCACTGAATTACAAGAATTGGTATCTTGACTCATTAATGACAATTTAACAATATTATCTTTGATTAATTTATATTTTATTTGACTTTATATTTTTTCTTTTAGCCCAGCATGCATCATATAGGACTTTGAAATCATTGTGATAAGGATTAATTATTAATTAAGTTTCAGACCATTAAATCAAAATAATTTCAAACATGATATGAAATATTCCATTCTGAGTTGAGTATCTTGATTATCTTTGAGGTTCGCTTGAAGATATCCTTGGAATTCTATCATTTCTCGGATTCTTTATCCAATATTCTTTTTTTCTTTTAAGATTTATCATGGATGTAGCACGTCCACATTGGCTGGCAAACGCTCCCCATGATGAAACCTACAGTGTCTACGACCTGGGGTACTTCCCACTTCGAGGAGGTTGATCGACCTTATTTTATTTCCTTATCTACTTCATCCAGACATGATTGATTCTTTTGATTTCCTTGAGCTATCTTCATTGATAATTTTGAGAAAAAATTCTAATCATGTGATGTTAAGAGTGTGTCTCATCACACCTTGGCATCACATTTTCAGTACATTCCATTTCATTTCACTCCCTTGCAAAGACGATGCCAAGGTGAGGCAGTTGTAGACACGCTAATTTTGACGTCATTTCGAGTAAATTTCATATCATATAATAATACCTCAAAATGATCTGATATTTAACCATTGGTTAATTTTTATTGATCTTTTTAAGTGTCGGGTTTAACAGACATGTTTAAGTTAATCAATTAAATTGATTTTAGCTTAAATTTCAGTTAAAAATATGAAGAAACTTAAAAGACGTCAACCTGTGTGGACGTCATTTAGAGTTTATTCTTATTTTAACGTTTAAATTTGAATTTTAATCAGTTGATTAATTAGCTAAAAGGCGTCTGTAAGTCTTGACGCATTTTAGATTTCCTAGGCTATTTCTACTTCTCTTCCGGATGTTTATCCTTATCTTAATTAGTGTAAAAGACGTCTACATATGTAGACGCGTTTTACCTAATACAGATAAAGATAAATTTTTTCGGATGTTTATCCTTATCTTAATTAATCTGAAAGGCGTCAGCCAATATGGACGCGTTTTAGATAATTACAGATAAAGATGAATTAATCTGTATTTATCTGTTGGTTAAGATGGATAAATCCCAAGTTTTTCTATGTTAATCCGCGGACGCAGAAGAAGTCTATAAATACCTTACATCTTGAAGAGTAAAAAAGGTGAAGCGTAATCTTGAGTTGATTATCATTGAGCAATAGCGAGTTGAAGATCGAAGCAACAACGTCGGAACGCCGAAGCGCTGCCATTTCCAGAAGTCGGCGTCCTTTCAAGATTCTTCATCCATTCAAGAATTCAACCATTAGGCATAAGTCTTTATTTTCTGCATTCATTTCATTTAATTCTACATTCTTCATCATTCACTTCAAAACACACACAACACATTCATTCTTTTCAAAACCTATTTGATTAAGGGGTTTCAAAAGCCACTCAACAAGTAAGTTTGTTGTTTAATTGCATGTTCAACGTCATAATTAGAATAGATACTATTCTTGCTTAAAGTTCTCATCATTGTTTCTTCATTTCTCTTTCCATTTTTTCTTAACGGAGCAAAAAGGAGAATCAAAAGGAGTAAATCAAGCACAAAGTCACAAGAATCTCTGGACGATCCTCAACCTCAACTTCAAATTCAACAGCAAGAACAAAGAACGAGAAGGGCTCTCTTTCTTCAGCTGGCTGAAGGAGGGGAATCAAGGACTCAATATCTTCCGCGTTTAAACAGGTAGGCGATCAAAACTTCTTTTAAAACTTTTTAGTTAAAAGTTTCTGGCGATCACTGCACGTAGTTTCTGTTTTTAATAGGTTTATTTTGCACTAAACAACATAGATTTTTCATGTTAATCACACTATCATTCTAAGCACCTACAACAGGCTGAGAGGCAACAGCCTGACATGTAGAAAGAGCCTGAGAGGTGGAAAGCTCGGGAATAAGTTGCTGAGAGGCAATGGCCTGAGAGGTCGAACGCTCAGGGATAGACTGCTGAGAGGCATTCCGCTTCTTGCGGAGTGTGAAACCACTACCTGAGTCACGAGCGCCGCCACCTGAAGCCATCTGTTCAAATCCTACCGTATTAGATTAGAGTTAGAAATAAAAATAGATAAAAAATAAACATCGTTGAAAGTTACTTTCACTTAAACCTCCAAGTATTCGCCTACTCTTATGCTAATTCCTTCACTAATATCCACATCAATGGTTTCTCCCCTAATAGGAATATCAATTAAGTTTTCTTGATAAACTTCTTCAACATATAATGCATCATCTTCACCTGTTTCACCTTGCATGTTATAATAATCTCGCGGTTGTGCTCTAACAGGAATGATCCACCCTGCTGTTGTATTATCATTTACACAGAACACTTGTTCTACTTGATTTGCAAGAGCAAATGACTCATTTGTGTTGAGTTTAAAACGTGTATTCAGACTGACAATTCCATACTTATCGATCTTAAATCTCCTGTCTTTTTTATAAACATCCTACCAATCACATTTAAACAGTACAATATGACTTTCATGATCAAAAGATATTTCGAGGACATTAATCAGACGTCCATAATATCTATCACATTTAGATTCAACTTCCGCATTCACAATAACTCCAGACAATTGAGTCAATTTAGTATCATCAATGTCTTTGATACGGAATCTAAAATCATTTACTATGTAACCCGAATGTGAATATGCAAGTCTTGATGGTCTCTGTGACAAAACTTCAATCTTATGAGTACAACGAGGATCATTTGCTTCTTTCAGTTCTTCAAGATAACTCTGAAACCATTTCAGAAAGTCTTTCTCCATCACATTTGATGTTTGCACTTGTTGTTTGTGTTCAGAAAAAAATTGATCTATTTGTTCAATCTGTTTCAAAATGTATGTATGGGCCAAATCTCTTTCTTCTTCAGATTTGAAAATTGAACAACTTTCATTATTAGTCTCATTAACAGTTCCATCATAATTCCTTTCTCTCCGATTAAATCGAGTGTCAATGTCATCCATATACATCGAACAAAATGACATCGTTTCTTCAACAAGATAACCTTCTGTAATTGAACCTTCTGGACAGGCCTTATTGAGAATATAATCTTTCAATTTTTTCAAAAATCTTTCTACAGGATACATCCACCGATACTGAACAGGACCAGCAATTCTTGCTTTATATGCCAAATGGATTATCAGATGAATCATTATGTCAAAAAAAGACGGTGGAAAAATCTGTTCCAACTTACATAATGTCACTGCGATATCATTTTTCTAATTTGATTAAACGTTCTGGTACAAGAACTTTGGAACATATTTCTTTGAAGTATATACTCAACTCTGTAATCGGATCAGTCACATCTTCATGTACAATGTCACGAATTTCCAAAGGCAACAATACTTGCATGTAGACGTGAGAATCATGACTCTTCAACCCAATCAACTTTCGATCCATAATATCTACACTTTTGGATAAATTAGAAGAATATCCATCTGGGACCTTAATGTTACTTAAGAATTCACACACAAGAGACTGTTGTCTTTTGTTTAGTGTGTACATTGTTGCTGGTATCTTGTTCATATATTGGGGGTCTTTTGACACATGAAATTCTGGCCGTATTTTCCAGTCTTCTAGGTCTAACCGTGCTTTTAAGTGGTCTTTACTTTTTTCACCACCTAGAAGGTTCAAAGTGCCCAACAAATTATCACATACATTTTTCTCGATGTGCATTACGTCTAAATTGTGACGAATCAGAAGACTCGACCAATATAGTAACTCTTTAAATAAAATGCTCCTTTTTTTTCCATCCTTTCAAGTCTGCAATATCTTTTTTGAACTTTTTTCCGAATTTCAGATAAGGAAGATTTTGTTGTTGGTTCCACAGTTCTAAACCTGTCAGAATTCTTGGACGTCTGCCACATACAACTGTACCATCAAATTTATGTTTGTAATTACTTTTCCTCCATCTGTGATGCAATGGCAAAAAACGTCGGTGCCCCAAGTAACAAAATTTGCGGGAATTATTTAACCATCTTGAACAGGTTTTATAATTACACAATGGACATGCAAATTTTCCTTTAGTGCTCTATCCAAACAAATTGGCATATGCTGGGAAGTCATTTATTGTCCAAAGAACGGCAGCATGCATCTTGAAATTCTGTTTTTTGCAGCATCATATGTTTCAACACTATTCTCCCATAAGTCTTTTAAGTCTTCCACTAGTAGTTGTAAGTACACATCGATGTCATTTCCCAGATCTTTAGGACCAGGAATTAGTAATAACAAAAAAAAATCTATATCTACCAATGATCCAACTTTGCTAGAGTTACTTAAAAAAGATAGTATCATTAAAAGAAGCCTAACAATAATTAATGCGCTATGGACAAAAAACAAGAAAAGACATACAAGGAGTAAGAAGCTCCAGCAATAAAAAATACATCTCTATAACCCCGCAAATATGTGTGGAATTGGGGCAAATTGAATGAAATTTGTTTACCTTATAAATCATTTGCTTGTGTTAGCTCAGTCCAAAGAAACCATTCTTGAAAGCAAACGGATGATGGCTTTTGTGCAGATTAAATGTCACAAAATGGAAAACCTTAGAGTGCAGTATAAATATAAAATAGGTGAGCGTGCAGTTTAAAAAAAAAAAACCTAGACAAATAGTGAACCTTTGCATCCTTTCTGCTAGTTAATTTAAGATGTGTTTAATGGTTGCTTTGACGAATGGAATGATCTTGGGGACTTATTTAATGGTTGATTTGACGAATGGAATGAGCAAATGAGCTGATTAGGACAATCAAAAGTCATATCCATTAGGACCAATACCAATACTCGTGGAATAAATTAAATGGCCAATTAATCGCTGTTAAAGAGGCAAATAAGTTGAATAGGATATTACATCTTTCCCTAAAATATATTCAAGAGGAATGAGAGTCGGGTCTTGCAGATGATGTACCAGGAAAACCCCTCAGCACCACTGATCAGCCATGTTCTATTTGCATATGATGTACTCATCCTAGCTCAAGCGAAGGTCAAGGAAGCAAAGGCTATCAAAAAGGTTCTGCAGATCTATTCTTCTTGCTCAGCTTAGAAGATCAACATCAGAAAATCAGCCATTACTATCAGCCCCGGCACCCAATTGTGGACTTCTTGGAAGATCACTGGAATCCTTAATTTCAACAAAAAGGAAGATCTTGGAACTTACCTAGGGGTCCCATCACAGGAGGGAGGGCTACTTTCTAATTCCAAAACCTACTGACTCTGAAAATGAAAGGAAAGTTGGTAGGCTGGAAGAGAAATTCTTTGTCTTTGGCAAGCACAGCCTCAGCACCATCCCTTATGATTGGGCCTCTTGAAATTGGTTATCAAACACCACTACTTCCAAGCTTCAAAAAATAGGTAGGGATTTTTTATGGGAGAAAGGAGTGGGCATCAAAGACAGTCATTTGAAAAAGGTGGAGTACTCTGACAAAACAAAACAATGAAAGTGGACTAGGATTGTTATCCCTCAAAGAAGTGAATGCAGCAGCTCTCCTGAAGGCAATGGCGGACCTCCTCCAAGACAAGGATAGCATGTGGGTCTAGCTCTTCGAGTCCAATTACTTCCATGACAGAAACATCCACAAGCCCATTATCTCAAAAAGGAAATCTTATCTATGCAGACAACTCCTCGAGGTGATAAGACAAGCTGAAAGTCATTACAGATGGAGAGTAGGCAATGGGGATTCCATCTGCTGGTATGAAGATTGATGTAGACTAGATCTATCACGATCGGACTCCGAAGACAGAATCCGAAGATAATGGATCCGGAGCTGGGTCGGATAGGTGCAAGAAGCCCGACAGGGATCCGAAAGGCGATGGAGGCAGAGACGAAGCCGAAAGTCCGAGGCCGAGGATGGCTCGATCGGTTGCTGGCTCGCTTATGGAAGGCGGGGCCGAGGCTCCTTCGGTTGGGGATGCAGCCTGCGTACGGCGTCGAGACCGGTGGGAGAAATCCGAGGTCGGTGGCCGAGACCGACTCGGGGAGATCGGCGATGATTCAAACCGAGCCCCTGCAGGAGGGAAAGAAGAAGAAACCGGTCAGCAGGAGTCCCGGGCTTCGGCCCTTAGGAACCCCTTCCGACGGTCAAGTTAGCTCCTGAAGATGATTCGATTCAGAAGGCAAAGAGTAGCTTTAATGCTTTTCGGACTATAGTCCTTGAGGGTCTCGGAGGCATAGAATTGCATACCTTTGGCAATAAATAGCGGTGTATTTATAGCAGAGGATAGAGGATGGTTAACGGTGACAGCCGATATAGGACTATGTCCGGGCTTACTGGTAAACCGCCATAGTGCCTAGTCCTCCACCGGAGTGGGCCGGATTCGGTTATCAGGCCGAAGGGGGTTGGGCCGCTGATGGGCCGAAGCCTGCTGGGCCTGGGGCTGCCGGGCTGCTACCGGGCCGTAGGCTGATGGGCCGCTGACGGGCTGAAGCCTGTTGGGCCGGGAGCAACGGTGCCGCTTACGGGCCGAGGGCTGTCGGGCCGCTAATGGGCCGAAGGCTCCCTGAGGGCCTTGTAGTGCTGCTGCTGGGCTGAACTGGGTTTGGGCTTAATTTAATGGGCCGAATCGGATTTTGCCTCATCACATAGCCCCCCACTCTTGTCTTCCTCAGTTCTGAGATGGCGAGAGTATAGCGCGAAGCTGACTGGGGAATAGCGTATCAGGTGCTTTACCCGAAGCTTTATGTTCCTTTTATTGAAAAAGAGGGTGCCCTCGGTCGGCCGAGGGTTAAGTAGCTGCCTCGTCTTCATTCAGGATGGCGACGAAGGCCTTTGCTTCTGAGAGCGAAGGGCCGAGCCTTCTGACTCGCGTCAGACTTCATTAAATGGACGGGACGGGCGTCGCTTCGCGAAGAAGCACGGGACACGCGTCGCACATCCGGCCGCTCCGTAAAAAGCACAAAAGGATCCTGACCGCTCGCGGGTCGCGGATCGCCTCGGCTCTCTGCCCGAGGTTCTACTCGGATTGCCGCCGCTCCCTTCTCCGGCACGCGGATCGGGACACGTGGCAGGCACCCAAGTGCTCAACCGAAGGGTCGGAGCGCTTTCGGCCGTTGATCGTTCTGCTTCGAGTCCCGGAGCTTGCCCGTCATCATTGCCGAAGGACGGTACACGTGGCGGGCATCCGAGAGGAGCGGCGAGACGACGGGGACGATCTCGGCCGTCGGCCTTGGCAGGAAGGGCTTCGAACGGGGCCTATAAATAGGAGCCCTTCGCAACACTGTTCTTCTTCCTGCTTCTGCTTCTGCGTTGCTCTGCGATCACCTGAGCTCTTCCTCCTCTCTGGTGAAAGGCTAACTTCTCTGAAGGCGTCATCCAAGCTTGCTGGCCATCGCGGGAAGATCTACATCCCTCGGAGCGCTTCGTTGGCGGAGTTGGGTGATTTGATAGACTGCGCTCGGTCCTGGAGAGATCTTTTCCCCCTCGAGAGTAAGCCTTGATCTCTTTTTCTCGCCTTCCCGACCTTATGTTCCGTAGTTCTACTTCGAGCGAAATTACTCCTTCGGACGAGGAGTATACTCCGTCTCATTCCCCCAAGTCTTGTGTGTCATCTCCCTATACTTTGGATTCCCTCGCCTCTGTAATGTCTGGAGAGCCCGAAGCTTCCGGGGCCGAGGCTTCCGAGGCCGAGGCGTCCAAGGAGGTTCGAGCTCCGGGCCAGGCTTCCACCTCGGGACGTCGTCGTCCCGAGACTGCTTCGGAAGCATCTTGCGCCCTTTCGGACGAAGAGGTTAGCAACCTTGCTTCGTACTTCCAGCTTCCTACATGGATGACGCCTTATCGGCCTGGTTCCACCACCAGAGCCAACACTCCCCGCCCGGGTACCTTTTCTATCTATGAGGATAGCTTCCAGGCGGGCTTTCATCTTCCTCTCCCCACCTTCGTCATTAACCTCCTTTGCTTCTACGGGCTGGCCCCGTCTCAGTTTTTTCCCAATTCTTGGCGTACCGTATACGGCTTTTTGGCTGTGCTTGCCCGCATACGGACTGTCCCTTCCATCAATGTCTTCCGCTACCTTTTCAAAATCCAAAGGCAGGGGAGATCCGAATGGTATTGCTTCGTCCCTCGGATCGGGCGAAGCATCTTTTCCGGGAAGCCCTCGTCCATCCACGGCTGGAAGAGGAAGTTTATCCTTATTTTCCTGCCGGAGAACGAGAAGAGCGTGTGGCCCTTCCCTACCGAATGGGCGCCGCTGGCCGCAGGCCTCTCGGATCCTCCCGTCCTGACCTCCGCCCAGAGCACCCTTGTGGGCCACATCCAGACTATGGCCCCGTACGACATCTGGGGGCTCCTTAGCAAGGCGGAGCTGTTTGTGAACGCCGGGATATGGCCGGACCCTCAGGTCGATCCGGAGCGGGCCTTCCCTTACCTTCCTCCCGGGGAGACTCCGCAGGGGAGCGAAGGAAGTGCCGAGGCCGCTCCTCCGGCCGAAGCTCCTTTGGCCGACGAGGTTGCTGAAGCTTCGGCCGAGGGTAAGTCGGTTGTAAGTTGTAACTTCTGTGTTATTCGTTTCTAACACGTCTTCTCTTGCTTGCAGCAATGTCCGGGATCGAGGCCCTCCTGGAACGGATAGCTGAACAGCGCGGCCAAGGCCAGCTACGACCCCCGTAGGCGGCAGGCGGGTCGGGACGTGGCGTTGTGGCCCCGAGCGTTCGAGCCAGGATTGCCATGACTGCGGCCTCCTCCGAGGGCCGTGCTGCTGCCGCCGCTCTCGAGAGGGAGCGAAAGACCAAATCTGCCACTCGAAGGGGCGGCCGATCGTCGAAGCGGCCTCGGGCAGAAGAGCCTGAAGAGGCAGAACCCGCCCCCTTGGTCAGGAGAACCGCCGGGGCCCGAAGGGCCACAAGGCTGGCCTCCCCCGAGGCGCCGAGGGGCAACTCTCCTCCGGCCGCGATGGCTGGAGCAGAGCATGAGGGCGCCGGGTCGCAGGCGCCTCGTGCGCAGGAGCGCGAGTTGTGGGTCCCCGAGCCGGGGATCTACAGAGATGAGAGCATAGAGGACTCTCAGACGTGCCTCCGTCTGCTCCGCAGTCTTACTCTCCCTTCAGCCCTTGTGGAGCTTAAGGACTATTCGGTCACCGATCTGGCGGCGATGAGCGCCTGATTGGCGGTCCAGGTAAGAAGTTTCCGAGTGTGTTTCAGTCTAGCTTTCCTTAGCTTCAATTTTTGCTGATCCTTGTCCGTTATTGGTCCGTAGGCCGCGGTTACGGGTAGTGTCCTGCTTCACCATCAGGAGCTGCTCCGAGACAGGCTCTTGGAGGCCGAGAGGGCGGCGGCCTCGGCGGGTTCGGATGAGGGCCCTTCGGCGGGGCCTAACATCGAGCCCATGATTGACGGGCTTGTGGCCACGAACGCCCGGATGCGGGCGCTGCTGGAGGAGAGGGCAGCAGAGGCCCGTGCTTCTTCCGAGGCCAGGACGAAGGCCGAGCGGGAGAAAAGAGGCCGAGCGGGAGCTTTCTGCAGCCCAGGCTGAGATCCGGGCCCTTAAGGCCCAGATACAGGACAAGGACGCCCGGCAGGCTTCGGAAAATCGCCGCCATGCCGAGGAGATGTCGGCTCTGAAGCAGGAGCTGGAGGAGGCGATGGATTCGGCAGTGGCTGATTATAAGGCCAGTCCGGACTACGTCGAAGAAATAATTCAAGCCCAGCTTCAGGCGGCCTCCTCGATTTTCGACATCGGGCTGGCTGTCGCCCAGAAGGCCTGTCCGAGCGTGGACCTTACCTGGCTTTCCTTGCCGACGGGTGAGGAAGCCAATGAGCTCCTATCTTGGTGGAAGGAGCTTATGGCTGAGAGGGACCCGGTCTCGGCGGAAGGCGATGAGGCCGTACCAGCCGAGGAGGCCCCTGTCGAAGCTGCCTCGCAAGACGCTGTGCAGATCGTCGATTCCCCTTCTTCCTCTTCCGGCCGAAACCCAGTCGAAGCGGAGGGGGTTGCCGAGGACTGACACGAGGGCTTGCCCCGATTTTTTGCTTTTCTTCTTATGTAAGCCTGCGGCCAGGTGGATGGCCGGTTTTGTACTTCCTTTTCTGTATATATACAAGAAGTATTTTTGGTTTTACCTTGGTGCTCGTGCATGGTCGACCGAATCTGGCTTTTCAGAAATCCAAGATCCTGTCGTACGCTATAGTTTGCAAGGCCGAGACCCGATGTAGGTTCGGATAGAAAGTTGATAAAATATCGCCACGGATAATATATACAGCCAGGGCCTTCACTAACGTAGTTCACATGATCCGAAGGGATATCCTGTCGCTCGAGGCGGTTTGCGTGGCCGAAGCCACTCCCGGCTTGGTCTTATACGGACTTAGAAATCCATGCCGCTTCCGATACGGTTCGCATGGCCGAAGCCACTCCCGGTACGGTTTACACGGACTTAGAAAACCATGCCGCTCCCGATACGGTTTATATGGCCGAAGCCACTCCCGGTACGGTTTACACGGACTTAGAAAACCATGCCGCTCCCGATACAGTTTACAGGGCCGAAGCCACTCTCGGTACGGTTTACACGGACTTAGAAAACCATGCCGCTCCCGATACGGTTTACATGGCCGAAGCCACTCCCGGTACGGTTTACACGGACTTAGAAAACCATGCCGCTCCCGATACGGTTTACATGGCCGAAGCCACTCCCGGTACGGTTTACACGGACTTAGAAAACCATGCCGCTCCCGATACGGTTTACATGGCCGAAGCCACTCCCGGTACGGTTTACACGGACTTAGAAAACCATGCCTCCTGAAGAAGGGACCTTTATTCATACCTTCCGGCTGAAAGTCCGGAAAAAAGTGATTTACATAAAATAACGCCGAAGGCGCTCCACATTCCAGGTGCGAGGGAGAGGCTGGCCCGAAAGGGTTTCCAACCGATAAGCCCCTCGTCTGATTACTTCTTTGACCCGATAAGGTCCCTCCCAGTTGGGGGCAAGCTTTCCTGAGGCTTCGGCCGGTTTGGAAGCATGAGCATTCCTCAACACGAGGCTCCCGATTTCAAAGCTCCGGGGCATCACTCGAGTGTTGTGGTACTTGGCCATGCGTTGCTGATAAGCTGCTAGTCGGATACGAGCCTTATCTCGGGTTTCTTCAATGAAGTCCAGATGATCTTTCAAGCCTTCCTCGTTGGCCTCCGGATTGTAGGCAATGACTCTGAGAGAGGGGAGGCCGACTTCCACTGGAATGACAGCCTCTATCCCATAAGCCATGCGAAATGGAGTTTCGCCGGTAGGATTTCGACTTGTCGTCCGATAGGCCCACAGAACACTCGGAAGCTCTTCTACCCATAGGCCTTTGGCTTCGCCGAGGCGGGTTTTCAGTCCCTGCAGCAGGCTTCGGTTAGTGACTTCGACCTGGCCATTTGCCCGAGGGTGAGCTACCGAAGTGAACTTGTGGAGTATGCCGAAGCTGGCGCAGTTGTCGCTGAATCGTCGGCTGTCGAACTGTTTTCCATTATCCGAGATGATGGCCCTGGGGATGCCAAACCAGCAGATGATGGACTTCCATACGAAGTTCCAAGCATTGCTATCGGTTATTGACGCGAGGGGTTCGGCTTCTACCCACTTAGTAAAATAATCTACTGCCACGATGAGGAATTTTCTTTGGCCGGTGGCGATGGGAAAAGGCCCTAGGAGGTCGATTCCCCATTGAGCGAAAGGCCAGGGGTTGGATAAGGGGGTCAGAAGGGTGGCTGCCTGGTGGATGAGGGAGCTAAACCTCTGGCACTGGTCACAGCGCCGTACGAGGGCTAAAGCGTCCTCTCGGAGGGTCGGCCACCAGTGGCCTTGCCTTAGAAGCTTGTGAGCCAGGGCCCTTCCTCCCGCATGCGCTCCGCATACCCCTTCATGTACTTCTCTCGTGGCGTAATCGGCTTCAGCCGGGCCGAGGCATCGCAACAGCGGTCGGCCGAAGGACTTCTTGTATAACACCCCGTCAAGAATGAGGAAATGGGATGAGCGTTGTCGAATGTGCTTCGCCTCCCTTGAGTCTGGCGGGACTTCTCCTCGGAGGAGAAAAGCGACGAGGGGAGTCATCCACGTCTCGGCTTCGGCCTCAGTAATCTGCATGGCTTCAGGCTCGCCGAGGCTTGGTTCGGCGAGCTCCTCCACTAGGATCATTCGGCCTCCTCCCCCATCTTGAGTCGACGCCAGTCGGGAAAGTGCATCGGCTTGGGCATTCTCGGTTCTCGGGATCCTCACGATTTCATAAGAATCGAATTGAGCGAGGATCTTGCGAGTCACCTGGAGATAAGATGCCATGATCGCGTCCCGAGCCTCGTAGTCTCCGGAAATGTGGTTGGCGATCAGCTGAGAATCGCTGAAGGCCTTCAGATTCCGGGCGCCGAGCTTCTTCGCGGCCCGGAGGCCAGAAATGAGAGCTTCGTACTCGGCGGCGTTGTTAGTTGCTGGAAAGGAGAAACGCAAGACGTACTCCGTGACGACTCCTTCGGGCGATGCCAGGATCCACCCGGCGCCGCTGCCCGTGGAGCACGCGGAGCCGTCCACAAAGAGTTGCCATTCGTCTGCTGGCGTAGGAGCCGAAGTGGCCTCGGCTTCGGGCACATCGGGTTTCGGCTGAAATGCCGAGGAAGCACCGGGGGTGAGTTCGGCGATGAAGTCTGCCAACGCCTGAGCTTTTATTGCTACCCGAGGTTCGTAGGAGATGTCGAACTCTCCTAGCTCAATCGCCCACTTTGCTAGTCTGCCGGACACCTCCGGCCGGGAGAGAACCTGCCTCAGGGGCTGGTCGGTGAGAACCCGAACTGAATGAGCCAGAAAATAAGGCCGGAGCCTCCTCGCGGACGAGACGAGGGCCAGAGCCAACTTCTACAGGGCAAGATACCGGAGTTCTGCTCCTTGAAGGGCTCGGCTGGTATAGTAAACCGGCTTCTGAACGCCATCTTGTTCTCGGACGAGGACGGCGCTGAGAGCCGTTTCGGAAACTGCGAGGTACAGGCTCAAAGGTTCCCCGGGAACCGGCTTGGACAGAATGGGGACATTGGAGAGATAGGCTTTCAGCTGGTCGAAAGCCGCTTGGCACTCATCTGTCCAGTCAAAGCTATTAGCCTTCTTCAGCAGTTTGAAGAAGGGGAAACAGTAATCTGCCGCCCTCGACATGAAGCGGCTTAGGGCTGCGATCCTCCCGTTCAGCTTCTGCACCTCTCGGAGGTTCGCCGGGGGGCGCATCTGTATTATAGCCGATACCTTCTCAGGGTTAGCTTCTATTCCTCGGTGAGTGACCATGTAGCCGAGGAACTTCCCTGTAGCTACCCCGAAAGCACATTTGGCCGGATTTAGTTTCATTTTGTACCGCCGCAACGCGGAGAAGGTTTTGGCCAGGTCGGCCAAGTGGTCCTTGGCGACGCGGCTCTTCACCAGCATGTCGTCGATGTAGACTTCCATGTTGCGGCCGATTTGTGGGGAAAAGACCTTATTGATGAGGCGCTGAAATGTCGCGCCAGCATTCTTCAAACCGAAGGGCATTCGGGTATAGCAATATAGGCCCAGATCGGTTGTGAAGCTAGTTTTACTCTCATCATCCGGATGCATCTGGATCTGGTGATAGCCTGAATAGGCGTCGAGGAAGCTTAAGAGCTCGTGGCCGGAGGTTGCGTCCACCACCTGGTCTATCCGAGGCAGCGGGAAGCTATCCATCGGACAGGCCTTATTGAGGTTGGTGAAGTCCACGCACATTCGCCACTTGCCATCCTTTTTTGGCACCATCACCACGTTGGCGATCCAGTCTGGATGATGCACCTCTCGGAGATGTCCGGCGTCCAGCCCCTTCTGTACTTCGGCTTGGATGGCGGCTCTCCTTTCTTGATTGAAGGTGCGCCGTTTTTGCTTTACCGGGGGCTGGTCGGGATCGGTATGGAGTCGGTGCTCTGCTACCTCCGGGTCAACCCCAAGCATGTCCGCCGGAGACCAGGCGAAGACGTCGAGATTCTTTTTCAAGAACTCGGTGAGCTTTTCTGCTTCGGTCTTTTCCAGGCCGGAGCCTATCATCAGGATCCGTCCTTCGCCTCCCGGAATCGGAATGGCGATGAGTGCTTCTCCCGGAGATGCCTCGGCTGATGATTCGATTGCTAGGGTTTCGGCTGCAGCCTTCCCTTTGACCGAGATTATGTAGCACTGCCGGGATGCTTCTTGATTCCCTCTGGCCTCACCTATTCCATGTCTGGTATGAAACTTCAGCTTCTGATGGAAAGACGAAGGCACGGCTCCGATCCCACCGATTAGCCTTCGGCCGAAAATGGCGTTGTAGGCCGAATCGATTTTTACAACGGCAAAGTCCGTATCAACGGTTAATTGCCGGGGAACGGAGCCTAAAGTTACAGGGAGCCGAACAATACCCTCTACTCGACAGGGCGAACCGTTAAAACCGAAGAGGGGGCCCCGGTGAGGCTTCATATTAGCCTCACTCAATCCCATTTTTTCAAAACAATCATAAAACAAAATGTATGGGGCGCTTCCATTATCGACAAATATTCTATGTACATCATAGCTATTTATTACAGCGTTTATGACGAGGGCGTCGTCGTGAGGGACCTGAATATCAGTCAGGTCCTCTGAGCCGAAGGTGATATCTTCTTGGCGAGGCCGCTTTGGCTCGACGTCAATTGCCGCTATAGTGGCAGAGCTGCGCTGCCGTGGCCTTGATCCCTCTCCGGGCCCTCCGGATATCATCATGATAGACCCAGAACTGGGTCTTTGATGGGATGCCTCTACCGGGGCCGAGGTGACCTTTGGCGGAGGAGCGGCTTCTGCCACCGGGGGTTGCTGCCTGGGCGTTGCTGGGACGTCTCGGTTTCGATGTGGCGGGGGCTGCTCTCGTCGGTACTGCGGCAGTCTTCCCTCCCGGATGAGGCGGTCAATTTCCTCTCGGAGCTGCCGGCACTCATCTGTCGTGTGGCCGATCTCCCAGTGATACTCACAGTATTTGCCGGGGTCCCTTCGGCGAAGATCCGTCTTTAAGTGATCTGGTCGCCTAATCATACCCTTCACCTCCATGAGCATACGGGAAGGGGGAGCAGGTAGGGGTAAGTACCGCTGTTGCGGATCTCGTCGCCTTTCCCTGTCCCAATCTTCCCGGCGGTACCGCTTTCGGGAGGGCTCCTGGTCTTCTGGCCGAGGTCGGGCTACCTGGGGGGCAGGCGCCGAGGCTGCTTCGACCGCGCCTTTACCTCTGGACATCATCAGGGCCTCGCGGTTGATGTATTTATGGGCTCGGGCCACGAGGTCCTGGAAGGTAGGGGGATGGCGTTTCCCGATAGAGCCGAGGAGCCCTTCGTCCCGACACCCGCTGATCACGGCTGAGACCGCGATCGAGCTGTCGAGGTTCGGGATTTGGGCGGCCTCGGTCCAGAATTTGGTGAAGTATTCTTGAAGAGTTTCGGTGGGGCCTTGCCGAATGGTCAGCAGGCTGGCGGAGGTTTTGCATTGCCGGGTGGCATCATAAAACTGGTCGATGAATAACTGGCCCAACTGGACTAAGGAGTGGATGGAGTTGGGGGCCAGTGTCTCGAACCAGGTGAGGACGGTTTTCTCAAGGGTGAGGGGGAAAAGTCGGCAGCGGACTGCCTCGGGGACCCCTCGGACAGAGAGGTAGGTGTTGAACCTCTGGAAGTGACAGACCGGATCTGTCATTCCGTCGTAGAGGGGGCCTTTTGGCAATTTAAAGTTAGGAGGTACCTCGACAGCTAGGAGTTCTGCCGTGAATGGGGTCTGCTCCAGGATGTTGCTGGCAAGAGGTGCCCCGTATGGCCGGGACACCATCTGCTGCATTTCCTTGCGCATCGCCGTTAGCCGTCGGTCCAGGTCCGGGGCGGTCGAGGTAGCGACTGAGTGTCCTCCAGTCCGGTCCGGACGGAATTCTGAGGAAGCATAGCCCTGCTCCGTCAGGCGGTCAGCGCGAGGAGCTCGGGCAAGCAGTGCCGATGGCTCGTTGCGTGTCGTAGCGGTTTCGGCAGGGGAAACCGGCGCAGGAGTTGGCCGAAACCTCGCATCTTGGACCGGACAGAGTGGAGGGAGTGGTACTTGTTGAGGAAGCTGGCCCAGCAACCCCATGCGCTGGGCGATGGCGGATACCATCTCCTGAAGAGGCGCTAGGGAGGTGACGGTTGCGGCCAGCGTAGCCATTTGTTGCTGGAGCAATCCCACCCGGTCGTCTCCCGCGGTGTGCGACTTTGGTATGACTGGCAGAGTCGCGCCTGGCGGGGCGGACGGGGCGCCTTCAGAATGTTGTATTTGCGCGGAGGCTTCCCGCGTCTCTGCTTCGCTTTGTCCAGATCGCCGGGTGACAGGTCGTTGAGACATGACTTGTTTGTTTGTTTCCCACAGACGGCGCCACGTGATGTAGACTAGATCTATCACGACCGGACTCCGAAGACGGAATCCGAAGATAATGGATCCGGAGCTAGGTCGGATCGGTGCAAGAAGCCCGACAGGGATCCGAAAGGCGATGGAGGCAGAGACAAAGCTGAAAGTCCGAGGCCGAGGATGGCTCGATCGGTTGCTGGCTTGCTTATGGAAGGCGGGGCCGAGGCTCCTTCGGTTGGGGATGCAGCCTGCGTACGGCGTCGAGACCGGTGGGAGAAATCCGAGGTCGGTGGCCGAGAACGACTCGGGGAGATCGGCGATGATTCGAACCGAGCCCCTGCAGGAGGGAAAGAAGAAGAAACCGGTCAGCAGGAGTCCCGAGCTTCGGCCCTTAGGAACCCCCTCCGATGGTCAAGTTAGCTCCTGAAGATGATTCGATTCAGAAGGCAAAGAGTAGCTTTAATGCTTTTCGGACTATAGTCCTTGAGGGTCTCGGAGGCATAGAATTGCATACCTTTGGCAATAAATAGCGGTGTATTTATAGCAGAGGATAGAGGATGGTTAACGGTGACAGCCGATATAGGACTATGTCCGGGCTTACTGGTAAACCGCCATAGTGCCTAGTCCTCCACCGGAGTGGGCCGGATTCGGTTATCGGGCCGAAGGGGGTTGGGCCGCTGATGGGCCGAAGCCTGCTGGGCCTGGGGCTGCCGGGCTGCTACCGGACCGTAGGCTGATGGGCCGCTGACGGGCTGAAGCATGTTGGGCCGGGAGCAACGGTGCCGCTTACGGGCCGAGGGCTGTCGGGCCGCTAATGGGCCGAAGGCTCCCTGAGGGCCTTGTAGTGCTGCTGCTGGGCTGAACTGGGTTTGGGCTTAATTTAATGGGCCGAATCGGATTTTGCCTCATCAAAGATCATTGGGTGCAAGATGGATCCTTCAGCAAGAGACCATGCCTAGTAAACCCTTTGTCAAAGAAGGTGAAAAACTTAGTGCTTGGAAAAGCCCCGAAGGCATATGGAATATCCAAGCAATGCACAATGCCATAAGTAAAGAGCTGACAGGAAATATTTGCAATGAAAACCCCTAGAGACTTAGAAACGAGCAAGATAGGTTAATGTGGATCCATAGTAACACGGGGTTGGTCACTACAAAAACAGCCTACAAGCTATTACTTCACAAAAGGAGGAGGAAAAGAAAGCAGGGGACAACTTATGGAAGTTCATGTGGGGTGGCCAGCAAGCAGTGATATCAAGTTCTTTGTCTAGAAATTAAACTCCAATTGCTTACCGTCTGCAATTTTCATTATAGTTATCATCCCTTATAAATGAGGCTATTATTATAGATTTTTGGGATCAAAATCAAACAAATCAATAGCTGAATCACGTTAGTTTAACCTGTCTAAGGAGACTTATGTCACTAATGTGTACAGATAAGCAATGAAATTAATTAACCGTAACAGACTTAAATAGCAAGTCTTAAAAATGAACAATGTTTTAAAAAACCTGAGTAGGAAAAAAAAATGACTTGGCAGCATTTGAAATTATCCTAAACGAATGAAACTCTCACATAACAGGATTTAGCCAGTAATCAATTCCCATAAGAAATTTATAGGTTGAATTCTATGAATGGTTTCCCTAAGCTTTTAATTATATATATAACCATTCAACAAACCTTGTTAAAAAATGACTCCATAAAGTTCAACCTTTTTTCAAATATTTGATTAATCAGACTTGCAATTTAAGTAAACTTTTTACTGGCTACGACAGGCCAGATTGACCCCATTATTATTATTCCCATTATTTATGCAATGTGTGACTACTTCTTCTTATGTTGTTTTGATCAATGGGGAACCTTCTAGGCAACAATTTCCAACCCATGGGCTAAGGCAAGGTTGCCCTCTATTTCTGCACTTGTATATATTATGTGCTGAGATATAGTCCATTTTGTTGAAGTAGAAGATGATGCCTGATTATGTGGAGAGATCAGGGAATTTCTAATCAGTCTAGCAATATGGTGTTTGGTACGGCCAAGTGATCAATAAACATGAATGGGGCTTCGTTTTCAGTAAGAGTAATCTCAAAAGAATTAGAGACCACATCTGCAATAGTGATTAGAAAGACCTTAGACACTAGCTACTAAACACACTCCGTACTAGCCAATGGTTTTTTTTTTTTAAATCAAAATGGTGATCTTGAAAGCCTATGTTGAAGCAGAGCCAATTGTTTTTCTGCCAGCTGCGCCCTGACCAAAGGGCGGTGCCAGCAACGATGCCAACAACCACATCACGGCAGCCGCTCCACCGCTGCCCCCTCCTCCTGCTCCATTGCCATAGAGAAGGATCTTCCCATTTGTGATGAGGAGCCTCCTTGCTTATGATTTTGACATTTATTTTATTTCAAACATGCCCTAAGCCTAAAATAAGGTATACGAGCATCTAGATTTTTAAAAAATTATACCTGCAGTGGGCCGTGGAAACGAGGATGGCCAGTGGCCGTGGAAAGGAGAATGGCCGGTGGCCGGTGGGCGAGCACGATGGCGGGCCGAGCGGACGAGACCGGCGACAATGGCGGGTGGGCGAGCACGATGGCGGGACAAGCGGATGCGACCGACGACTACGGCAGGCCAAGCGGACGCCACTGAGACCGGCGACAATGGCGGGTGGGCGAGCACGATGGCAGGACAAGCGGATGGGACCGACGACTACGGCGGGCCAAGCGGACGCGAGCGGCGACGATGGCGGGCCGAGCGGACGCGACCGGCGACAATGGCGGGCAAAGTGGAGGGAGAACAGCAGTGGCTAGGGCTAGGAGAGGGGAAAAGAGGGAGACAGGGAAAGGGCCCGTCTTTTGTCAGCAGCTATAAGTGTAGCCGCTGACATATAGTAGATATGTAAACGGCTACAGTTTTAGCCATTGACATAGAGTTTTTACTGTTTTTTTTTTTTTCTGTTTATTACATATGTCGACGGTGAAGCAACAGCCGTAAACATATAACCTACATATATCAACGGCTAAAGTGTAGCCGTTGACATATATTTCGTATACGTAAACGGTTATCTTAGCCGCTGACAAATAAGTCTATTGTAAACGGCAACTTCATGGCTGTCGACTAATATTCTCTTTGTCGATAAGTATCTATAGCCGTGGACATATATTCGTTGACAAAACCTGCCTTCCTTGTAGTGCTGGCTTCCGCCGGGTGAGTGGGAGGATCGAGTAAACGAGAGTGGGTGGTGAAGGAAGGCACCTACACTTACTAAGGGGAAACGCCAACGGCCATGTGCCTATTATGCATCTGAGACCTTCCTTATTTACTTACTAGAGAGAGCAAGAGAGATGGAGAGGTTTTGTTTTCTCTGAGCGAGTAAGGTTGTGATCATCCATCCATCCGATCATCATATCTGACTGGTTTTTCGTGGCGCACAAGTGCGGGACGCGCTCCTCCACTGGAGGAATGTATGACTCTCCTGTTGGGATTTCTCGGGTTTCTCAGGATCGCTCACGCAGCGGAAAATAAAATAAAACAGCGATCCGTTTTCCCGTTTCGAAAAACTAAAAACTACGATTATCGGATAATTGATTCTCACCGTGTGCGGATTCGAATTCGCAACCGTTCGGTTCTGTCGGTGCGACACCGCAAGCCGCGCAAGCGCCCAGCCTCTAGCGAAATCTACGCGATCCTCCCCGCGACGGATATCCTCTAGCAGATCTGGATCTGTCTGGACACCAGAGAGAGAGAGAAACTGAGGAGGGGCGGCTAGGGTTAGCAGCAGCTTGGCCTGCTCAGCCCGTTCGCTATGTTTTATACTAACTGCGCGGTTTTTCATAAAAACCCCCGGTTTGTATAAAACCCACTTATTTATCCATCGCCTTGAGAATCATTTGCGTGTGACCCTCTAGGTCCAAGTACCAGTCCAGTTAATGGCCCAACAAGCCCAGTGACTCCTCACTGGCTTTATTAATCAATTAATAACCCTTTATTAATTAATTAATCAATCGAATTGATGTCGCACATCGAATTCGACCGGGCCTCCGATCACGTTGGGTGCCAAGCAACACCGCGTGAACCCGGAAGGTATTGGGGTTAAGTAACCCACTCTTGGAACCTTTCCGCCGACAGTTACCGCGTGGATATAATCCTTCATTCGTACAATGCTCTCGAGTCAACTCAGGGCATGGCGAGCTGTCAAACCCTAACCGGTCGACTCACTTGGATTGGATGCCGCTGATGAATATCGGAAAACTCCTTTCCTGATATTATCGTCCGCCCTGGCCAGGGACTTTCGCGCATCCTTCCTAGAGCATTCTCTCTCTAAGTACCGAGAGCGAATGATTTCTTATTGACACACAATTCCCTTCGACGGTATTCCGTTGTACCCAATCCTTGGCGTACTAGAATCCCGTGGCTAGAGATTCGTAAACCAAGGTCAAAGCACAGAAGTCCACCGACAAGGTGTCCTTGGTGTGTAACGTCCCGCCACCCTATAATCGGAGATCCAATTACTAAATGGGTACCGAATCATTAATTTGGAACCAAACCAAGATCTAAGTAAGTCTGGAAAATAAACAATAAACTAAGCTAAACATTCACATCGCATTGAATTGAAAGGAAAATGCAGGAATTAAAAGTTATTACAATGCGACTCGATACAGCAAATAATTACATACTCCACAGAAAAGAAGTAATTAAGCATACAGGCCAGAAATAAAGATAACAACTACGTCGGGGCATACCCCGGAACAACAACTGACGGCGCGCGACACACAGCAGCACACCCCTCGCTAAGTCTGCCTGGAGTCCTCACCTGAAAACCGCAGGGGTGAGTCTCAACGAAAAGACTCAGTAGGGATCCTTCAATCCCCACTGCCTGTGAGTGCTTAGAATGACCGTGTTATTATCATGAAAAATCTAGGTTATTTAGTGTAAAATAAACCTATTAAAAACAACAACTAAGTGCAGTGATCGCCAGAAACTTTTAACTAAAAAGTTCCAAAAGAAGTATGATCGCCTACCTTTTTAAACGCGGAAGATATGGAGTCCTTGGTTCCCCTTCCTCAGCCGGCTGAAGAAAGAGAGCCCTTCTTTGCTTTTTTGTTCTTGCTGTTGAATTTGAAATTTGAGGTTGAGGTTGAGGTTGAGGATCGTCCAGAAATCCCTTTTGCTGAGTGCTTGATTTGCACCTTTTGATTCTCTTGTTTGAGTTGAGTGCAGCATAAAGTATAGAAAGGGAGATAAAAAAAAATGATGAGAACTTAAGCAAAAGTAGAATCTATTCTAATCATGGTATTGAACATGCAACTAAACATCAAACTTACTTTTGGGATGGCTTTTGAAACCCCTTTATCAAATAGGTTTTTGAAAAGAAAAGGAATGAGGTTGTGGTGTGTGTTGCATAGAGTGATTATGAAGAATGAGATTAATAAAGATATAGAATAAAAATGCAGAAATGAAACACTTATGCCCAATTGGATGAAGCTTCGAATTGGATGAAGAATGGACGCCGACTTCTGGAAACAGCAGCGCTTCAGCGTTCCGACGTCGTTGCTTCGATCTTCAACTCGCTATCGCTCAAGATTACGCTTCACTTCAAATTACGCTTAACATTAAATTACGCTTAACTCTAAATTACGCTTAACTTTTTTACTCTTCAACATATAAGGTATTTATAGGCTTTTTCTGCGTTCGTGATTAACATTGAAAAACTCCGAATTTATCCATCTTAACCGACAGATAAATACTAATTAATTCATCTTTATCTGTAATTATCTAAAATGCGTCCAGTATGGCTGACGCCTTTCAGATTAATTAAGATAAGGATAAACATCCGGGAAAACTTATCTTTATCTTTATTAGCTAAAAATGCGTCCACATGTGTAGACGTCTTTTACACTAATTAAGATAAGGATAAACATCCGGAAGAGAAGTTAAAATAGCTTAGGAAAATCTAAAACGCGTCAGCCCTCACAGACACCTTTTAGCTAATTAATCAATTGATTAAAATTCAAATTTAAACGTTAAAATAAGAATAAACTCTAAATGGCGTCCACATGGGTCGACGTCTTTTAGACTTCTGCATATTTTAACTGAAATTTGAGCTAAAATCAATTTAATTGATTAACTTAAACATGTCTGTTAAACCCGACACTCAAAAATATCAATAAAAATTAATCAATGATTAAATATCAAACCATTCTGAGGCATTATTATATGATATGAAATTTACTCGAAATGACGTCAAAATTAGCGTGTCTACAGCTGCCTCACCTTGGCATCGTCTTTGCAAGGGAGTGAAATGAAATGGAATGTACTGAAAAGGTGATGCCAAGGTGTGATGAGACACGCTGAGACACGCTCTTAACATCACATGATTGGAATTTTTCTCAAAATTATCAATGAAGATAGCTCAAGGAAATCAATGGAATCAATCCTGTCTGGATGGGGTAGACAAGGAAATAAAATAAGGTCGATCAACCTCCTCGGAGTGGGAAGTACCCCAGGTCGTAGACACTGTAGGTTTCATCATGGGGAGCGTTTGCCAGCCAATGTGGACGTGCTGCAGCCATGATGGATCTTAAAAGAAAAACAAGAAATATTGGATAAAGAGTCCAAGAAATGATAGAACTCCAAGGATATCTTCAAGCGAACCTCAAAGATAATCAAGATACTCAATTCAGAATGGAATATTTCATATCATGTTTGAGATTATTTGATTTAATGGTCTGAAACTTAATCAGTAATTAATTTTTATTACAATGATTTCAAAATCCTACATGATGCATGCTGAGCTAAAAGAAAAATATAAAGTCAAATAAAATATAAATTAATCAAGGATAATATTGTTAAATCGTCATTAATGAGTCAAGACACCAATTCTTGTAATTCAGTGCTAAGCCGAAGCTCGTTTATCCACGCACTGTTTCACAAAAGTGGAACCATCGTCCTCACTAATCAACAATCCAACGGCCTATCCGTGCGATTAAGAATTCTCTGCAATTATCACTGTTTTTGTTGTAGGGGAACTCAAATTCCAGTTTCATCAAAACCACAAGGTCCTTGATATACTCTAATAAATAATTACATGACCGGAGTACAAAGATAGAAATAACCGTCTTTTTAGCCACGGTCGGGACTTCATGAATTCCACAATGAGATCTTCTTGACATTTCCTTGAATTTCTCAGGTTTTCTTGAATTTCCTTTCTTTTTTTTATATTGTATCATGTACAAAACACCTTTTGATCATATATACATGAAACTTTTGGACTTCAATCTTGTGTTCCTGTGCTTGTCTTGTATTCTGTACATCACTTAACAAACAGGTTAAGTATCTATTTAGGCTTAACCCCTTGCCTGATCGAATAAATGGTCAATTAATCTTTTCCTTCAATAAATGGTCAAGGGGCATAGCCTTTATTAACAAAGGTAATGAGAATAATCAAACTTAAGCAAAATGCAACATACAAGCAAACAGATGCTCACTGAAAATAAAAGGAATGAAACACATTAAATGCCACAAGCAAATGCTAATTGAAATATTTTTTTTGATGTTTTGAAATATTCATTTTTGTTTGGGTTTTGAAATATATGTTTTTGATTTTGACATATGTATTTTTTTTTATTTTTGACATATGTATTTTTTTTTAATTTTGGACATATGTATTTTTTTTGAATTTTTGACATGTAATTTTTTTTGCAATTTTTGACATATGTATTTTTTTTGAATTTTTGACATGTAATTTTTTTGAATTTTTGACTAAAAGATCAGCATGGTACTTAGATCAAAAGATCATATTCATTTATTAACTTAATTTCCAAATTGTTCTTTGACAATTTAACTTAAACCCATCGTGTTTGAACTTGTGTTTCCATTCGTGATCCAATTTGATGATTTGACCCTTAGTCAATCTAAGCCATTCCTTAAGTTTGGAGTACACCCCTTTTAGGAAGAAAGGAAGAATAAGTTTAGAAAGCCCATGAGAAGGTTCCGGAGACCTAAAAAGATGTTCCTTTCCAACCCTGATATCCGTTGGGGTTCGGTCATTTCTTTCCGGGGTATTTATCGACCTTGCGTTCCTTTTCGCTTCATTTCATGGCCTTGATGTAACGTTTGTAATGTAATGGCCTTTTTGATTTGACATTTGCCTTTTGTTTTTGCTTTTCTATTTTTTCGGAACGGATCTCCCCCTTTCTTTTATGACGGCCTCCTACTAAGATGGCGGGTATTCTTGGTAGTCTATTCTAAGCCTCGTTCCAACATCATGGGCCGAGTGTAAAACAGAATTTTGCTTTTAAAATGAATGATTTGTACTTTACACTTTTAGTCAAGCTTTTGATATTCTTCAGGACTTGACATCTCTTGTTACTCACGAATCAAACATGTCAGTGTGTGTGGTAATGGGTTTGAAATTAAGTTATCCAGACTAACTGGGAAATTTGAGTTTATAAACTTTCTGATTCCACTGGTCTTTGTACCATACTGATCGACTCTTTAACCTAAGGGTAGTATTTCTTAAGATGTAAACCATTCCATGGATGATTTAGCTCTTCTCCTTCTGCATTAACCAGACGATAAGCATTACCAGGAAAAGCGTGCGATACAACATAAGGTCCTTCCCAGTTGGGTTGGAGCTTAGAACGCGGACCACCAGGTTTTACAAAAATTCTTTTAACGACCATTTCACTGACTTTGAACTTACGTTCAATGACTTTCTTTTAATAAAAACGTGCTAGTCTATTTTGATAAACTTTTGCATGATTAGCAGCTGACCATCTTTTCTCGTCTAAAAGTTCCAATTGAGCAAGAAGTGCTGAGCGATGTTCATCAATGGAAAATTCCTTGTTCAATTGTACTCTTAGCGACGGTATAAGGATCTCGTATGGAACTACCGCCTCCATTCCAAATGTTAAGGAATAAGGAGTTTGCCCAGTAGGCGTGCGGATTGAAGTTCGGTAGGCCCATAAAGCCTCAACCAATTTTTCTGGCCAATCTGCGAATTTGTTAGACTTACACGTCTTTTTGATGATTTTTATCAAAGTATTATTTGTTGCCTCTGCTTGGCCATTGCCTTGCGGATAATAAGGAGATGAATGATGCAATGCAATTTTATACCTGTTGCAGAGATCCTTCAATTCTTGTGACACGAACTGCGGTCCGTTGTCGGTGACGATGGTACTTGGAATTCCGAATCTTGTGATGATGTTCTTCATGATGAACTTGCAGACGGTTGATGCTTTGATCTCCGTGTACGCTTCAGCTTCTGCCCACTTGGTGAAGTATTCCGTTGCCGTGAGAATGAAAGATTTTTGCTTGATGCCGGAATCTAGGTTACCAAGAGGTCCAATAATGTCGAAAGCCCACATGGAGAAAGGCCATGGGGAAGAAACAGGATGGAGTGAAGATGCAGGAGAATGAATTTTGTCGGCGTGAAGTTGGCACTTGGCACACCTACGGACATATCCTACACAATCTTCTTCCATGGTTGGCCAATAAAATCCTTGTCTAAGGATTTTCTTTGCTAGCATCTGTCCATTAACATGGCCACCACAAACTCCACTATGAGCTCCTTCCATAACCTTCCAAAGCTCATCCTCGTCTAGACATCTCAGAAGAACTCCATCAAAACCTCTCTTATATAATGCTCCTCCAACTAAGGTGTATCGTTGAGCAACTCTCCTGATAGCTCTCTTCTCCTCAGTTGTAGCTTCTTCAGGATACGATTGATCTTCACAATATTTTGCAATCTCATAATACCATGGCTTCTGTTCCTCATCCATCTCTTCTAACAGCTCCATCAACATGATTTCTCTTTTCTCCACAATACTCCCATCTCTGAATTTCTTCAGCAATTTCTCCTTAGTTCTAAGAAATGAAGGGTCTTTCACGGCAGGTGAAAGACGCCTATGAACTATGATTGATTCAGATTGCTTACTGATCGGAAAATCAAGGGAAGATGCAAGTGAAGCTAGAGCGTCAGCGAGGATGTTTTGATTTCTAGGGACATGGACAAAGATCAATTTTGTAAAAAGCTTTGAATATACAGAAGTAAGTTCTTGATAAGGCTTGAGCTTAGGATCAAGAGTTCGATACTTGGTCAGCACTTGGCGAAGAATTAGTTGGCTATCACCCACAATCCTGAGTTTAGTGGCACCATGAAAATGAGCAGCCTCGAGGCCAGCAAGAAGTGCTTCGTATTCAGCTATGTTGTTGGTGACTGGAAAATCAAGCTGAAAGGCTTGTGGAATGGTGACACCTTCAGGTGATAACAGAACGATTCCAATATCCTTTCCATGAGAATTCAGAGCTCCGTCAAAATGCAGAGTCTACATATCATCTCTGATTTGATTTACGGACATCAGTTCCTCATCCGGAAACTCTGATCGCACTGGATCAAATCGAGGAAGGGGATGATGAGCGAGATGTTCTGCTATGGCATAGCCCTTGATCGCTTTATGTTGAATGTGAATGATATCGAATTGAGATAGAAAGCTTTGCCATTGTGCTAACCTATCAGTAAGAACAGATTTCTCCAGAAGGAATTTGATCGGATTCATCCTAGCGATGAGGTGGACTTCATGGGCCAGAAAATAATGCTTCAATTTCTGAACAACCCAAACCAATGCTGCACATGTTTTCTCCATCGCCGTGTATCTCTGTTCAGCGGGGTTGAGAAGTTTAGAGAGATAGTAGGCTGCCCTCTCCTTTCCTTCTTCATCTTCTTGTGCTAGGACAGCCCCCACTGCATCATCCAGGACTGAAATATAAAGTATCAATGGTTTGCCTGGAGATGGTGGTCTCAAAACAGGAGGACTTGCCAAATAGTCCTTTAATCCATCAAATGCCTCCTGACACTTATCGTCCCAATTGAATTTGACTCCTGGCTTGGTAAGCTCGTAGAATGGCTTACACCTTTGTGAGTGCTGGGAGACAAAGCGGCGAATAAATTGCAACCTCCCAATTAATCCTCTCAATTCTTTCAAGTTTTTGGGAGGTGGCATTTCTCTGATAGCCTTCGCCTTATTGGGATCGATCTCAATTCCCCGTTTGCTGACAATGAATCCAAGCATTTTTCCTGAAGATACCCCGAATACACATTTCTTGGGGTTCATCTTTAACTGATACTCTCTCGATCTCTCTAATACCCTTGCCAAAACTTTGGCGTGCTCAGCCTTTGTTTTAGACTTAACCAATAAATCATCCACATACACTTCCAGATCTATATGCATCATGTCATGAAATATTGCCATCATAGCCCTCTGATAAGTGGCTCCAGCATTCTTCAATCCAAATGGCATGACAACATAGCAATATGTTCCCCAAGGTGTAGTGAATGAGGTCTTTTCTTGATCCTCTTCTGCCAGCTTAATCTGGTTGTATCCTGAAAATCCATCCATAAACGATAACGTTTCATAGCCAGCAGTGTTATCGATGAGTACATCAATATGAGGCAATGGAAAATCATCTTTAGGACACGCCCGGTTCAAATCGCGGAAGTCAATGCAAATTCTGACCTTCCCGTCCTTCTTCATAACCGGGACTATATTGGCCACCCATTGTGGATAAAGGACAACTCTAATAAATTTGGCTTTGTGCAATTTATCGACCTCTTCCTTCATCTTTAGAGCCATTTGTGGGTGGAATCGCCTTAATTTCTGCTTGACCGGACTAGCTCCATCTTTTAATGTTAACCTGTGTTCCACTAAAGATGAGTCTAACCCTGGCATATCTTCATAACTCCAGGCGAAAGTGTCCTTATAATCCTTAAGTACTTGTACCATTGCCTTCTCATCCTCTATAGAAAGATTTTTACTGACAAGGACAACCTTAGGTTCGTCTTCAGTCCCTAAGTTTATTTCTTTGGTGGGCTCTTCTACGGCAGCTGAGGGTTCATCAAATCTCTTCACTCCATTGGCATACGCCTCAGCCGCGTCCTCATCATCTTCCTCATCTTCAATAATGGGGTCTTTTCCATGCACTAACTCATATACCCCATACCCATCATTAACTGACTCATCGTCCGTACAATCTTCTGGCATCTGAATTATCTTCTAAAAGCTGAGGGATTAAAGAGCAAGAAGAACACTTATCAGCTAAGTCCCGGAGGTATCTATCTGGAATTTGCCTACCCTTAGGTTTCCTAGACTTCCTAACCTGACTATCACTGGACTGCCTGACTTCACTAAACTGCCTATCATAACCTAATGAAGATGAAGCAGGATGAAAATCCTGGGATACAAGTAAAAATACAGGGGAATCCTCCCGTGGGGAGGGACATAGTAGATCTAAGAGAGAATCTTGACCGATGGACCCGCGCGATAGGGGGCAATCGGACAAGTAAGATGTTTCTTCGATGAGGATTTGGGAAGAATTTGTTGCCAAATTGGCGTTTTTTTTTGGACCATCGAGGAGTTAAACATAAAGCAAGAATGGATACAAATGGAAGGAGGATCAGACAGAGGAAGCGGCACCAAGGCCAAAGGATTAGGGGGATCATATAGCGATATGTCCCAGATTAGATCATACATCCTTTCTAGGTCGAGAGGAGGGGATGGAATGAGGTCCCGAGGGGACAGAGTGATCATAACGGGCGGAGCCCGTGGAATATCTTCAGTGATGACCCGCGACCAAGTCGGGGTCAAGAGCAGTGTGCGGAATAGAGTATGGAGCATAAAGATATGGGAAGGATATGTCCCCCTCCAGAGCAGATCTGTTGTATAACCAACTTCATAGGGGTCATCTGGCTCCCCTTCATCGGTTTCTTCCGATAGCAGTATCCGCTTATCAAAGATGGCACCAGGACCTTCAATCAGCTCGTCGATCTGCGGCGGCCACTTGGGTTCTGCAGGATGTAGGAATAATCTGTTCAGTGCTATGTAGAGGTCCCTTAGATCGAACCATCTGTACCATTCACATTCGGGGTCATGGAATTTCCTCCTTTTCATAGGCCGCAGAGCCTCCAAGGATTGGTACGTAAGTAGTTCAGAACAATGTCTGGCCAAGTCTCTCCCATATATGCCATGGAGGTCAAAACATGAAGTAATGACCACCGTGTTGTCGTGACTAAGTATGGGCCCTTTTATAAAGTGTGTATACAGGGTCCATGTTAAGGGATTTCGGCCTTCTTTGGGTGGTGTAGACATCGTCTCCAGAATTTTTCGACCTTCTTCAATCTCTGCTTGCTGAACCAGATCTTGCTTCAGTCTTCTTGGCCTATAGCCCAGACCACTTCCAGGTGCTGCTCGGTGATCTTTGACAGGAGTGGTCCTGCCTTGCAACTGTGTGCCCAGACCTCTTCCAGGCTGATAGCCGTTCTTCATCATGATTCTCCATCCTGGGGTACTCATGCACTTCCCCCTTTTGATAGCATTTAATGGGTAAGGAGAAATGGTGGCGGCTTTCAAAGGATCAGCCACTGGACTGTAGACCTGTAATACCGACAGAAAAGGTTGTCGGCCAAGTAAAACAGCAGATTTAGTATTCAATGTATGAGCAGCAGCAATGATCGGCATGCTCGTAACTTTAATAATTCATCCTTTGAAAGGGAATTTGAGGCATTGGTGATTCGTAGAAGGAATCGCCTCAAGAGTTTTAATGTAAGGACGTCCTAGAATGGCATTTATAGAAGGGTCAATTTCGAGAATGTGAAATTCGACCTCTACATGACTTACGGGACCTAGCTCCACTTTTAAATAAACCATTCCCAGAGGAGAACGGGTAGAGTTGTCATATGCTGTAACTGAAATGGGGCTAGGCAGCCACTTCTCCTTGGGCACACCGTACAGCTCTAGGGTCTTCGGGGGTAGAACATTGATTGAAGCCCCCGTGTCAACCAGGCACGCATCCACGGCCTTCTTGCAGATATTGACCGTGATGCTTAGAGCCATGCTTCTGGCGGCTGGCGGTGCTAGTTCCGATGTGTGGAATGTAATAGAGGGCTGATCCCCCTGAGGAACTAGTAGTGCTGCAATTTTCTCTACCGGCACGTCCTCGTTGACCATCACCTTCTGTAGGTATTCCATTAAGGCTTCTTGGTGAATCTTGGACCTTTTGATCAATTCAAGTACGGTGATCCGTGCTGGTGTTCTGTCCAGATGTTTCAACAAGTCATATTGAGTGCCTGGTGCACTCTCTTCATTATGGGCTTCCTCAGTCGGCCGTGATGGGCCATCTCTGACTGTGGACTGAGGGAAGACTTTGTTGAAAATCCTTCTACTTCGGAGCGCATGTTCCTCAACCGTGGAGGATCCCGGTGACACCTTGAGTACCGCAGAGTCGGGTGGCGTAAGCGGTGCGGAGGGTTGATATGTAGGTGATGGGGTAGGGTTAGGTGGTGATGGCGTAGGGTTAGGTGGTGGTGGCATGGTGCGGATTAAAGGCCTAGATGGTTGGATGGTGGATGGGTAAGTGGTTGGTGAAGTGGGGAATGGGACGCGTAATAGCGGTCTGGATGGTAAGGGCATATCTGGGTAGGTGGTGGTGGTAATGGGCGAAGTAGGGAATGGTACGCGGAGTAATGGCCTAGATGGTAAAAGGGGCGCGTGATTGGTTTGCGGGGGATTATATGGTAGCGGTGTAGTGGTGTGGGGCGTAATGGGCTTGAGGAAGGCGGGTAGTGGTAATGGGTTATTGGGCGCGGACGAGTGATATGTGGGTGTCGGTAGAGGGGTGATGGTAATGGGTTGTGGCCTAGGTATGCGGATGGTGCGGCGTGGTGGTTGTTCTGCGGTATTCTGAATGTGACCCGTTGAATAAAGAGAAGAAGAGTCCTCTATCCTCCACTATTGCCCACGACTAGCCTCAGACTGGCTGTTCGTCAGAATAGGGGCAACTTGGTTTTGGTTCTGGTGCTCCGGGAGCGGGTTTTGCACTATGCCCATATTTGGTGGCGGTGCTGCCTGTGCTGGTGGTCTTACTTGCTGCTGCTGCTGCTGTTGTTGCGGTCTTCTCGCCTTCAGGGCTAATATATACTTTTTCATCTCCTCCCAGTCTATGCCGCCCTGCTCATTGAGATCATGGATATAATCTCTGAACTGGAAGCAGGTGTCAATGGTATGCCCAGGTTGCCTATGGAAATAGCAATACCTGGACGTGTCGGCATTTTGAGGCCAGACGGCCTTTTCCCTTGGCAAGACTAAGGCATTAGCTGCCATTAGAGCACTGAAGATATCGGCCAAGGATTCTGGGAGAGTAGGGTATTCCGCCCTTTTCGGGCCTGGAGGTCTTCTCGGCTGGTTATAATCACTAGGAGGAGGGACATTATGGTACGCCGGCGGTGCGCGCGGCTGATATTGCTGCTGTTGGAGATATTGTTGTTGCTGGGGCTGCTGGTACTGCAATTGCCTTTGTGGCGGCTGCTGTGGCTGATGCTAGTTCTGGTTCTGATTCGGCTGCTGGGGCCGTTGATACTGTTGCTGATAATGGGGGTTCTGCTGCTGCCTGTACCCCTGCTAGTTCGGCTGCTGTGGCCTCTGGTACTGCTGCTGACTCCTCACGAACTGGGGCGAGTTATTGTTCATGCTACTGACTTGCTCATGAGAGAGCGTGCCCTCAGTAGTCGGACCTGTGCTGGGAGAATTTGGCACTGCAGGCTTCCGAGGTGGAGGCATGTTAGGTCTGTGAGGATCAAAGACGCTAGAGAATGTAGCGTCCTTAAAAGCATTCTGGCAGTACCGTGCTCTTTCATAGAGCTCTGCCATGTTGGTCAGATTGTTCAAGGAGAGGACTAGCTTGAATTGGGGCGTGGCGTTAGAAATCAACATCTTCACTTGTTCGGACTCGGACAAGTGGTCTTTCACCTTTTCGGCCAGGCCCCGCCACCTGTCAACAAAACTGACAAACTCCTCATCAGGTTTCATCTTTTCGGCAATAAGGTCAGTGATGGACAAGGAGGGTGCAACTCTGTCCTGGTATCGTTGGATAAATTTACGTGAAACGATACTGTAATCCTCTACTTCGGAGGGTTCTAAAGAAAAGAACCACTCGAGGGCTGGTCCCTCTAGAGATCTCCTGAACAAAAAGGCCAACGACCTCTTGTCGTTCTGCCAGAAAGAGGATTCATACATAAATTCCTTCAGGTGTGTGACGGGGTTACCAGTACCGTTGTACTTCCGGTACACTGGCATTTCAGAGGGTGGTAGGTGGAATACCGGCAGGCTCGGTAAGTTGATTTCTGGTACAGCTTTGACCCCCATCATCTTCTGGAGGTTGTTAAATTGCTCATCCATACGCTCCATTTTGGCCAGTAATGCTTGTGTGGTCAGATCTGCCTGGGGAGGAGGAGGAGGTGGAGGTACTTGATAGGCCTGTTGCCTAGAGTACGTTGGACAGGGGGGGCAATAAAGGGGAGGTCCGGCAGAGCTTCCGCCATGCCCGATGGCATTTTGATAAGCAGGCGTTTGCGGTCTAGCCGGTTGCCTAGAGGATGAAAGTTGCGGCCCAGCTGGCCGAGAAGTAATATGAAGGCCCTCCACGGCCTGATGGATATAAGGAGGAGGAAAAGAAGGTTGCTGAGGAACAGCAGGGGGAGCCACAGGGTTCGACTCGGCAGGCTGCATGGGTGCCTTCCCCTTCAGAATCGATTGGATCGCCTCGAACTGCTGAGGATCCAGTCGGGAGGCAAGAACTCCCAAAGCGTTGACAAGATCCACAGGATCAGAGGATGAGGGATCATTCTGATTCATGTCTCCCTCAGGATCGGGATTAGGAATCGCATATTCATGCAGGGGAGGATCAGGATATCGATCATGGGGATGAAAGAGAGGGGTCCGGACGTTCCCCTCATGTCGATATGGAATGGGGGCAGAATTACGGGAGGCATCAGTATCTCTCCCGTTCTCGTAGTTGTAGTCAGAATCCCGAGGGGCATTAGCATCTCCCTCGTAGTTGATGATGGCGTCTTGAGCCATACTCAAGTCCCTGCCTGATCGTAGCAGCATGATGTTAGATTTTTTTTTCAAAGATTTGTCAAACAAGTTGCACAGAGATTAATCAATCAAGTGGATGCTTAACGTGATTTTAAGATTCCTTTTTGAGTTATTTGGATTCAATTAAACCTCAAATTCTCTCAAGGAAAGGATCCTAGTTTCAGTTCAGTTTCCACCGTTATTATCTAGGGCTTTCTCTCACAACGCTTTCAGAATCTAACCGGGACTTCAATTGGTACAACCAGCCCGATGATCAAGGAGGAATACCTTGATTTTGGGGACTTATGGAGGTCTCAACGTCAACTTCTCTAGTCTGATTAACGGACCAACCCAATCAGAGAGAGTTGCTGACGTCAAGTAATGTGTTCCTAAGAAAAGGAGGGTATTCGCCTCAATACGTATGTCCTACAGCCTGGATGGCCTCTAATGCTTAATAATAATGGGTAGCTAGCACTCAAGCCACAAAAATCTGAAAACTGAAAAATAACTAAGAAACTGTCTGAATCGCGTCGATGGTAGTCGACGCTATTCAAAACATAACTTAATTTTTCGCAGAAACAGATACAGACAGCAGAGAAGATATGAAGACTGAAAGGCATCTGGGTGTGTTGACGCGGTTTGAAACGCGTCAGTTCTCCTGGACGCTTTTCAGTTCGCAGAAACAGTTTTGCAGGAGGATTTTCTGGGTTGAATCCTCCTCAAACAGGTTAAAAGCAGGAAATAATCAGCTCATGTAGATTTTTTTAGTTCCAAATTTTTAACAGGATAATTTACCAACTAAATAACTAGAAAATCAATCAATCACACATCATTTTCATCACAAAAATAGCTTTTTAAACTAATCAAGGGGAGGGCAAGATCTTGCCACTGGGGTGTGCACGTGGTGCACGAGGGAAATTAATTAAACTAAAACACTCACCAATTGGTGAGGACGTGTCGAAAGACACAAGTGGTGCACCGTGGGTGCCCGGTTGATGATAGCAAGAACAAAAAAAAACTTAAAAGATGGCGAGACCAAGTCCCACCGTGATCGCCAAAAAAGCTGTGAGTGCTTAGAATGACCGTGTGATTATCATGAAAAATCTAGGTTATTTAGTGTAAAATAAACCTATTAAAAACAATAACTAAGTGCAGTGATCGCCAGAAACTTTTAACTAAAAAGTTCCAAAAGAAGTATGATCGCCTACCTTTTTAAACGCGGAAGAGATGGAGTCCTTGGTTCCCCTTCCTCAACCGGCTGAAGAAAGAGAGCCCTTCTTTGCTTTTTTGTTCTTGCTGTTGAATTTGAAATTTGAGGTTGAGGTTGAGGTTGAGGATCGTCCAGAAATCCCTTTTGCTGAGTGCTTGATTTGCACCTTTTGATTCTCTTGTTTGAGTTGAGTGCAGCAGAAAGTATAGAAAGGGAGATAAAAAAAAATGATAAGAACTTAAGCAAAAGTAGAATCTATTCTAATCATGGTATTGAACATGCAACTAAACATCAAACTTACTTTTGGGATGGCTTTTGAAACCCCTTTATCAAATAGGTTTTTGAAAAGAAAAGGAATGAGGTTGTGGTGTGTGTTGCATAGAGTGATTATGAAGAATGAGATTAATGAAGATATAGAATAAAAATGCAGAAATGAAACACTTATGCCCAATTGGATGAAGCTTCGAATTGGATGAAGAATGGACGCCGACTTCTGGAAACAGCAGCGCTTCAGCGTTCCGACGTCGTTGCTTCGATCTTCAACTCGCTATCGCTCAAGATTACGCTTCACTTCAAATTACGCTTAACTTTAAATTACGCTTAACTCTAAATTACGCTTAACTTTTTTACTCTTCAACATGTAAGGTATTTATAGGCTTTTTCTGCGTTCGTGATTAACATTGAAAAACTCCGAATTTATCCATCTTAACCGACAGATAAATACTGATTAATTCATCTTTATCTGTAATTATCTAAAATGCGTCCAGTATAGCTGACGCCTTTCAGATTAATTAAGATAAGGATAAACATCCGGAAAAACTTATCTTTATCTTTATTAGCTAAAAACGCGTCCACATGTGTAGACGTCTTTTACACTAATTAAGATAAGGATAAACATCCGGAAGAGAAGTTAAAATAGCTTAGGAAACCTAAAACGCGTCAGCCCTCACAGACGCCTTTTAGCTAATTAATCAATTGATTAAAATTCAAATTTAAACGTTAAAATAAGAATAAACTCTAAATGGCGTCCACATGGGTCGACGTCTTTTAGACTTCTGCATATTTTAACTGAAATTTGAGCTAAAATCAATTTAATTGATTAACTTAAACATGTCTGTTAAACCCGACACTCAAAAATATCAATAAAAATTAATCAATGATTAAATATCAAACAATTCTGAGGCATTATTATATGATATGAAATTTACTCGAAATGACGTCAAAATTAGCGTGTCTACACTGCCCACTCACACACCCACAAGTGCAAAGTATAGCTGAAGATAAAGCAACAAGTATAGTAGTAATTACTACTTCTAAATCTCGATATGAATCACATGCATTCGAAGTACATCATATGCATAACTCTAAAACCATTCTACCAGGCCCACAACCAACGTCTCGGCAAAACGCGCCAACCACACAAACAAAGGTGAGAAACACCGACCCGCTAAGATCAAACAGTAACCCCTCGGATAGCACTCTAGCTACTCCGGCCCAACTGGCTCAGGTGGTTACTCCTTCCCTCAGCACGAGTGACACTCCAAAGGTACCACACCTACACCAGTACTAGCTAACCCCGGGGTCCACCAGGTGACCCTCTCTCACTAGGCGTCACCCCGCCACACCCACACCGGCGCTGTGCTCCACCCACACCAGCACAGGGTGATAAAGCGCTACAACTGTCACTCTAGGTCCACAGTAGCTCAAAACACAGCACAATAAGAAGTCCACGGTCGCATGCAACACCACGCGTACGATCCGGTTACAATGAATCTATCACCATAGAGTATAATTTAAAGCATGCGTTTAACTAACTAAACAACTATCTAACAGTGTAACATGTTTTAATGGCATGAATTAGTATGATTCTGTCTTGAATCGCGTCGCCCAAGGCCAACGCCATTCAAGTATCCTAAACTGGTTCACAGAAACTCGGCCACAGAACCTGGCGTAAAACGCGTCGCCACAAGTAGACGCCCTTTGAAAGGCATCGCTGTCCCTCGTCGCCTTTTAACGACCGAAAACAGGGATAGGAAATGAGGTAAATTCGCTAAAACACGTCGTCGACGCTAGTCGCCTATTGAAAAGGCGTCACTGTCCCTGGACGCTTATCAGTCCGAGAACAGGGTCTGTTAATGGGTTAAATCGAGTCGTGTGTGGGCGCCGCCCTTCTAAAAGGCGTCGCTTCACCTCGACGCCATTTAGCCCCGACAGACAGGTTCTCTCCTTGCTTCCCCCCAATCCTCGAAGTGGGATTTCTCCCTTAAAACGTGTAGAAAAGACACAAAACATAGAAGGGAAGGAGGAGAATCCATCTACCCATTAGAACACCTAATTCCTCATACATGCACTTAGCGTTTTCACCCCAAAAAGCACCCCAAAGCATGCTTCAAATGCTGGAAAATATGGTTTTCAAACGAAAATGCACTGGGGATAGTCACCCTACCGGTTACTTGAACTCCTCCAAGCTCCAAGCCGCCCACTCGTCTCGCCCCACGTCGCCGCCGGTACCACCGAGGTCGTCGTTACTCCACCGGGACGTCGGCCGCCGTCCGGAGAGAAAACGCCGCAGACGAGGTGGTGGTGGTAGTGGTGGGAATTAGGAGGTCGATGGAGTGGAGGGAGAGATGAAATGGTGGGAGGAAAAGAGGGAGGGGGAGGAGGCGTCGCCGTAAACGCCGGAGGAAGGGAGGAGAGAGAGAGAGAAGGAAGAAATGAGGGAAAGGAAGGAGGGTTCGCGGGGGTAACTAGAAACTGGCTAAAATGCGTCGAGCTGTACGGACGCCTATCAGTCGACATGACGGGCCGCTCTGACAGAACTCTGAAACGCGTCGTCCATCTAAGACGCCGTTCAGACGACAAGACTGGCGCCGTACACCGACAACCCAGGGTCACAGTCTGAAAGGCGTCGTCCCTCGCGGACGCCGTTCAAACGACACGACAGGGCCGTACTCTCGCGGCCCAAGGCCAGCCCACGTGGCACCCACGTGGCACAATCTAAAACGCGTCTGCAATGCTGGACGCCGTTTAAACCGCGTCTCGAGGGCTCAACGCGAAACAGAACAGAGTCTCAGCCCCATCAGGGCCTGAACTACAGGGTCCGACCCCGAAAACCGGATTCGAAAACCTCAGTCCTTATATGGTGTCTCAGGTCCGAGGACCATCCACGCAACTCCGACAATAGAATCAAACTGGTTAACAGTGAGGTACAATACCATCCAGCAATTCAGTCGGATCAGTTCAGTGAACTCATTCTCCAATGAGCACCTACATATTCGCCTTTGTGTCTCCACACAAGTGACTTATGAGATCAGTCACTGATAAAGTGTTAAATTTGATCATTTAAGGGCAATCATATGCATCATACTCATGTTTTTATCTGCAAAATAGCATGAAATGATAGATAATTGTGTAACAAGTCCAACGATACCAATTTCATCAAATTCTGACCTAAAAACATCGTCATTTCATGTGATCAAAGGAGTGTAGCGCATTTGCGGTTTTTCGACAAAATCGAGATGAAATGAATAAATATGATGATATTTTTATGATAATGCGCTAAATTATATTTATTTGATGTGAACAGGACATGCCGATGATGCAGTGCAGCTGGAGGAGTTTCCGAAAATTTGGGGGAGGTCCAGTGTGCGGATTTCAACTAAAACAGGGGTAAAAATGTAAATTGACTCCTTCCTTCGTTGGAGTTTCTTAAACCCACTATTTCCTTCTCTCTCTCTAATTTCCCAACCCCAGTCCTACCTCTTCTCCAGTTTCCTTCCCACGCCCCTCCTGCTCTCTATATTAATCTCTCCCTCAACCGCAGCCCTCTCTCTCTCCAACTCTCTTTCACGGTCCTTTTCTTTCTCACCTCGCCCGCAGTCTTCCTCTCTCGATTATTCTTCCTCTCTGCAGCACCCTCCGCAGCTCTCCCTCTTTTAGTTTCTCTCTTTCTCTCTCTATTATTCTTCCTCTCTGCAGCACTCTCCGCAGCTCCCCCTCTCCGGTTCTCTCTCTCTAGTTTCCCTTCCCAGCAGCCTCTCCTTCTCCCTCTCCAGTTTCTCAGCATCCGTCTCTCTCTCGGTCTCTCTTTCTTCTCTCTTCCACACCTCCCTCGGTTTCTCTCTGCATGCCGGTCTCCTCCAGCGCCTGCCCGAGCTCCCACAACCGGTGCATCCCCAGCCACGAGCCTCCAAGCACTACGGTGACTGCACCAACCGAGCTCCACCAACAGCAGTTGCACGTCTACACCAGCGCCGGCCAGCAAAGCTCCTGGAGCGGTGAAGCAGCTGCCAGCAACTCCAGCTTCTCCACGGCTCCCTCCTGCCCGCTGCATCTCCAGCGGCAGCACTCCAGCACCCGGCGTTCACAGCGCTGCTTCCTCCTCTTGCATGCAGCAGCCGCGAACCAGCATCGAGCCAGCTTCTTCCTACTCGCCCACGTGCAGCGGTTCTTCCTCGTCTCCTCCACGGCCAGCAGCTGCATCCAAGAACTTCTGCGAACCTGCAAGTGCCACCAAGCAAGCTCCATCACCGGCATCCACGCAGCTGCACGTAGCCATGCATGTCCGGTGAAGTTCCTACCCTCCACCGACGCACACCCAGCAGCTTCACGGCCCCAGCATCCCTCCACGCAGCTCCAACCTTCCTGCAACAGCATCAGCTGTCTACAGCAAACAGCAGCAGCTGTCCACAGCAAACAGCAGCAAGCGGCTCCAGCGCTGGTCCACTGCGCCAGAGGTTCCAGCTGCCGGTCCACTGCGCCATCCTTCACAGCAGCCTGGTCCATTGCGCCAGCAGCCCACATATTCCTATTTTAATCTATTTTCTTTCCCTTCCCCCATTAGTTTAGAATTAGTTTAATTGTTTAGGGATAATTAATTGATATTTTGATTATTTAGTTTAAGTTTATTAAACAATTAAATTTTGTAATTTATTTCATAATTTTTTTAGTTAATTCATGTTTTACACGTAGTTAAATTTTAATGTCTTTGTCATAGAATTTAATTGTGGTTATTTTTTTTATATAAGTGTTTGTGTTTAATTTCTGAAAAAGAAAAAAAAAAAAAAGGACTTGTTCAATTTGAGTAATCCTATTTTTAGGTAATATTAGTTAACTTAGTTTTAGTTTAATTAAGTAATTAGTTTATTTTAAATCTCACTTATTTTTAGATTAACTAAAGTCCAAAGTTTTCAAAGTTAAAAGTCTAACTCCCTGTGGATCGACTCGGACTCACCACTATTAATTTTCAAAATTGAATTTGAGTGAGCCGGATAAATTTAGATTGAACGTTTTCATGTGTTTAACGACGCACAATTCGAAACGATCAGTCACCCTCATCATATGAGCAGGAGTAATCTGTACTAGTCTAACCGGATATCCGATGTCCTTCTCGGATATCCTCCGACTATGAACAATTAAGAATATGTGTGTTTAAGTGATCAGTCTCATTAGTATGATCTCATAATAATCTGATCACTATAGCACATATTCACGGACTTCATTATGAGACGATAATTAATGCGATTTACACATAATGACCTTTATACAAAAAGCCTATAGACTCTAGGTGACGCTCAAACACAATTTGAGCCAACGGCTTTGTCAGTGGATCTGCTACATTGTCGACAGATGGAACTCTTTCCACTACTACATCTCCTCTGGATATGATCTCTCTGATAAGGTGAAAGCGCCTCAGAATATGCTTCGATTTCTGATGAGACCGCGGCTCTTTCGCTTGCGCAATCGCTCCATTGTTGTCGCACAACAGTGGAACATGCTCAGAGATGCTGGGAACTACGCCGAGGTCGGTGATGAATTTCTTCAACCACACTGCTTCCTTGGCGGCTTCAGTTGCAGCGATGTACTCAGCTTCAGTTGTCGAATCTGCAGTGGTTACTTGCTTGGAACTCTTCCAGCACACTGCGCCTCCCTTCAAAGTAAACACGAATCCAGATGTAGACTTGCTATCATCTGGATCTGACTGAAAACTCGAGTCAGTAAAGCCTCGCAGTTTCAAGTCACCTCCTCCATAGACAAGAAACATATCCTTAGTTCTTCTCAAATACTTAAGGATACATTTCACTGCCTTCCAGTGCTCTTCGCCTGGATCAGCCTGAAATCTGCTCGTAACACTTAGAGCGAATGCTACATCAGGCCGTGTACATAGCATGGCATACATGATAGATCCTATGGCAGAGGCATAGGGTATTCTATCCATGAATGCCCTCTCGTCAGGAGTCTTAGGAAACTGCTCCTTTGAGAGACTAATTCCATGTCTCATCGGTATGAGACCTCTCTTGAAAGTTTCCATGCCAAACCTTTTGACTATGGTATCTATGTACAAGGATTGGGTCATTCCAAGCATCCTCTTTGATCTATCTCTATAGATCCGTATTCCCAATACGTAAGATGCTTCTCCCAAATCCTTCATGGAGAAGTTTTTCGACAGCCAGATCTTTACTGATGACATCATAGTTACATCATTCCCAATGAGTAGTATGTCATCTACGTAAAGAACTAGAAAAGTGACTGCACTCCCACTGATCTTCTTGTACACACAAGGCTCATCTTCATTCTTAATGAAGTCATAAGACTTGACAGCCTCGTCAAATCTTATGTTCTAGCTCCGGGAAGCCTGCTTCAGTCCATAAATGGACATCTAAAGCTTGCACACTTTATCTGGAGATTCTTTGGATGTGAAACTTTCTGGTTGTATCATATACACCTCCTCCTCAAGGTTACCATTGAAGAAGGCAATCTTCACATCCATCTGCTAGATTTCATAATCAAAATGTGCAGCAATGGCGAGCAGAACTCTGATCGACTTTATCATGGCAACTGGTGAGAAAGTCTCGTCATAGTCAATTCCTTGCCTTTGACGATATCCCTTTGCCACCAACCTTGCCTTATAAGTGTCGATCCCTCCATCAGCATCGATCTTTCTCTTAAAGATCCACTTGCAACCGATGGGTACAATACCCTCGGATAAGTCCTCCAAGTTCTAAACTTGGTTGGTGTACATGGACTGGATTTCTGAGTTCATGGCTTCTCGCCATTTCCCGGCTTCTGGGCCTTCTATGGCCTCCTGGTAGGTTTTAGGATCATCATCCTCATTATATTCTACCTTAGACTTACCTTCAGCGATATGTCCCACATATCGTTCTGGCAGTCTAGGTACTCTACCAGATCTACGAGGCTCATCTGTGTGTACCTGAACAGATTCATGAACTGATATCTCATCTGAAGATAATGCAGTTGTTTGGGGATTTGGAACCTCTTCCAGTACTATTTTACTCCCAATGTCCAACAAGGTGCGATTCCTCCTTTCTGATACACCATTCATCTGTGGTGTATATGGAGGGGTCAGCTGAGAAAGGATACCATTATCCTTTAAGAATTGTGTGAAATTAGTACTCAAGTATTCTCCTCCTCGATCTGATCGAAGAGCTTTAATACTTTTTCCTAACTGCTTCTCCACCTCATTCTTGAACTCCTTGAACTTCTCAAATGCTTCCGACTTGTACTTCATTAAGTACACATAGCCAAATCTTGAGAAGTTATCGGTGAACGTGATGAAGTAAGAAAAGCCACATTTGGCTTGGGTGGACATTGGACCACATACATCCGAATGTATTAGTTTCAGAATGTCCTTGGCACGTTCTCCATGTCCAGTAAATGGAGATTTCGCCATCTTTCCCATAAGGCAGGATTTACATGTTGCAAACGATTCATAATCGAATGTAGTTAAATAACCATGCTTATGCAACTTTTGCAACCTGCTTTCGCCAATGTGCCCAAGTCTACAATGCCACATGTAGGCTTGGTTCACATAATTCTTGCTCTTCTTAAGACTATTATCAATTTGAAGATTGTAATAAGAAACATCTAAAAGATATAGTCCGTTGACTAAAGATGCCGAAGCTATCGATTTAGTACCATAATAAATCGAACAACTTCTATTCTCAATAGTCAACCTATATCCTATCTTGTCCACACAAGATATTGATATGATGTTCTTTATTATGCTAGGAACATAATAACAATCCTCTAATAGTAAGGTGTCTCCCGATGGAAGTCTAAGGTTTGCTGTCCCAACAGCAATCGCCGCAACTTTTGCGCCGTTTCCTAGCCTCAATTCTACCTCACATTGTCTCAGCTTGCGCTTACTTGTCAGCATTTGCACATCATAACAGATATGAGAAGCACATCCGGTATCTAATACCCACGATGTGGAATCTCTAACTGATAAGTTGATATCTATCATATAGATATCTGAAGCTTCAGACAGCTTCACTCTTCCATAAGCTTTATCATGAAGGAACTCCTTGCAGTTCCTTTTCTAGTAACCATACTGCTTATAGTAGAAGCAGTCACCCTTCACTACTCTTTTGCCTTTGTCCTTCGATCTTTTATCGTTAGCAATCATCTCTGCTTCAGGGGCATCCAATGCCGATTCAGCAGGAGGATCAGCTCCAGGGATAAAATCAATGTGCTCAGATCTGAAGACATTCTTCAGGTTTCTGAACCAATCCGAGTAGATCAGGTAAGTTAAAAGGGCATCAAGTATGCCACGGAGTGGGTTATTCGACGACATAATTCCCTACAGGAGATAAGTAAAATCTATTTAGCAGATGTTCAATTATTAAAATTTAAAACAAGACATGGTCTTTTGTTCTAGTTTAACTCCCACTAATTTTCGACGGACTGTATAATCCTCAGTTATACTGAACGGGAGACGCCGACAGTCTCCTATTGGGGATCAGAATCTCAATGACTTGCATTACAGCCTTGTGGATAGCACAACAAACTGTAATACAATCAGAGAGCACCCAACTCATGGGACTTGCAACTTCTTGCAATATCTGATCATAGCTTCGGTCCCCAGAGATTTAATGGCCTTGTGGATAACACAACAAACTACTAATTCTGGTCTAAGCTAACCATCGTTACGTGACGAGTATAGATTTGCATGCAGCCCTTGTGGATAGCACAACAAAGCTACATGGTTCCTCTACCCCGATCTATAGGCATCTAATGCCATAGCCACAGTTTCTTCTCCCAATTAAGCAGGCCTTGTAGATAGCACAACAAACCTGCCTAAAGTGATTCGAATCCTATGACTATAACGATGGTGGACCACGCGATAAGTTCTCAACTACTCGCGTTACGGCTTAGAGTTTATCTGAGGGTATTTAGATAACTTTTATCTTGGTCTCTCCTAGGTGATAGTATATAAATATATCATATATATTTACTAAATACTATAACCTGCTTTAATTCATAAACAAAAGAAATCAATGCATCTCATACATATCATTAGTGTGGTCATGGATAGCACAGTGGGTTTAACTGCAGCCAACAGTCAAACGCACACACAATCTAACACAATAATTATATTAGATATCCTGCAAACACATACGCAAGAGATCTCCATCTTTTCGCCTTCCTGGTTGCAGCAGTGGATCGTCCTCGCTCCTTTCTCGGTTGCCTCGATCATATTACATTTAAATTCTAGAATTTACAAGTAAATTGAAGAAGGCCTTATGGCGAGTACAAGAGAGAGAGGGAAGTAGAAATACATCGGAGTATGAGAGAGAGAGGTGCGCAGACCTCTATTTATTAACAATTAATAAACAATCATACATCCACGATCCAAACAATCCATTCATCACATGAATAATAAATTAAGTGCATATCCATGACCACGGTGTGTTTTAAACATCCCACACATGATTCAGCGCATCACATGGCTAAAACAAATGAGTTTTTCAAAATAAATAGTTTTGGCTTTCAAAAACTGGGATCCAATCAAAATTGGTATTTGAATTTCGAAAACTCATTTTATTAACTTAACATGCAATTAAATCAAAATTTAAAAGCATTAAACACACATCACATGCGCACACACTCCAAATTAATAATTCCATATTATTCCATGCAAATTAGAACAATTCTAATAATCTAACACTTAGATTAAACCCCATTAATAATCTAATAATTAGACTATTAATGACTAATCTAACTCTTAGACTAGTCCAACAAAGTTAATTAACAATTTAACACTTAAATTATTAATTAACTCTAATTATTAATTAACTACTAATTTAACTCTTAGATTAGTTAATTAATGTTAATTAGTCATTTAACACTTAAATTATTAATTAACACTAATTAATTAATAACTATAATATAACAATTAGATTAGAAGATTAATGTTAATCATTAATTTAACCCTTAAATTAATAACTAACAATAATAATTAAATACTACTAATTTAACACTTAAATTAGTCATTTAAGTCAATTATTAATTTAACAATTAAATTAACAACTAACTTAAATAATTAATTAACAATTAGATGAAACAATAGTTAATAATCTAACAATTAGACTAATAACTATTAATAACTAATTTAACATTTAAATTATTTAAATTGAGGTTAATAATCAATTTAACATTTAAATTAATATTAACCCCAATTAATTAACAACTAATTGCTAATTAATTAACCCTTAAATTACTAAATGATTCAAAATCATTAATGCCCAAATAATTAAAACTGAATAATAAATTTGAATATCAAAACAATTTTGAATATCAAATCAAAATCAGATTTTAATATTATTTAAATGGGCAAATTAGGGGTTTATTCAAATAAAGGGAAATAGGGGTTCAAGTTGGGGTTGGTGGCTGAGCCAGCTAGGCACTGGACCGTTCGCCCCCCCACCCGACGCCCCCCTGCTGAGCAACCAGAAGCCCTAATTGCAGGTGGGAAAGGGGGGTATCCGGCGCCGCCGTCGGCCGGCCCCCGGCGTCGCCCGGCCTCAGCCGGCGATGCCCCCGGCGCCGGCGACGTGCCCAGCGCAGGCAGGGCCGCCGGTGACCTCCGATTGGGGAGCAGTCCAACCCCCAAAAACCCAAAAATCTGGTTTTTCAGGTTTCAAAAACCCGACTTAGGGCTTGAATTTATAGCCCTCCAAGGGCACCCCGGCGCCGACCATGGTGACCGGTGGATAGTGGTGACTATCCTCTATGGATCTGGAGTCTCGGCCGGCCATCCCAACGCTTGGGAAGCGAGTACGAAGTCGCCGAAAAGCCCTGGTTCATCATCTCATGAAGAACTCCGAAAACCCCCAAATAAAATCCGAAAAATCACAGAAAAATAATCTAATTATTTGTGTTCATCTTATCAAAACTATTCCGTCATTTTAATTGGATTAAACGCATGGGATAACGCATGAAAAATTAATTTAGAGATCAAAACGGGACGAGAAACAGTGGAACCTGGCTCTGATACCACTGTTGGGATTTCTCGGGTTTCTCCGGATCGCTCACGCAGCAGAAAATAAAATAAAACAACGATCCGTTTTCCCGTTTCGAAAAACTAAAAACTACGATTATCGGATAATCGATTCTCACCGTGTGCGGATTCGAATCTGCAACCGTTCGGTTCCGTCGGTGCGACACCGCAAGTCGCGCAAGCGCCCGGCCTCTAGCGAAGTCCACGCAATCCTCCCCGCGACGGATATCCTCGCGTTCCTCATTCTTCGCAGCCCACGAAATCTCCGCGGGTCGCCGCAACGATCGCCGCAACGCGCGGACGATTTCCCGTCGAATGATTAGTTTAGGTGGCCTACAAGCCAATCTGACTATGTAAATCTCGTTCGTTTATTAATAAAATGGCATAATATTCATTATGTGTAAATCGCATTAATTATCGTTTCATAATGAAGTCCGTGAATATGTGCTATGGTGATCAGATTATGATGAGATCATACTAATGAGACTGATCACTTAAACACACATATTCTTAATCGTTCCTAGTCGGAGGATATCTGAGAAGGACATCGGATATCCGGTTATACTAGTACAGATTACTCATGCTCATATGATGAGGGTGACTGATCTCATAAGTCACTTGTGTGGAGACACTAAGGCGAATCTGTAGGTGCTCATTGGAGAATGAGTTCATTGAACTGATCCGACTGAATCGCTGGATGGTATTGTACCTCACTGTCAGCCAGCTTGATTCTATTGTCGCAGTTGCGTGGATGGTCCTCGGACCTGAGACACCAAGGACACCTTGGCGGTGGACTTCTGTGCTTTGACCTTGGTTTACGAATCTCTAGCCATGGGATTCTAATACGCCAAGGATTGGGTACAACGGAATACCGTCGAAGGGAATTGTGTGTCAATAAGGAATCATTCGCTCTCGGTACTTAGAGAGAGAATGCTCTAGGAAGGATGCACAAAAGTCCCTGGCCAGGGCGGACGATAATATCGGGAAAGGAGTTTTTCCGATTTTTATCAGCGGCATCCAATCCAAGTGAGTCGACCGGTTAGGGTTTGACAGCTCGCCATACCCTGAGTTGACTCGAGAGCATTGTACGAATGAAGGATTATATCCACGCGGTAACTGTCGACGGAAAGGTTCCAAGAGTGGGTTACTTAACCCCAAATACCTTCCGGGTTCACGCGGTGTTGCTTGGCACCCAACGTGATCGGAGGCCCGGTCGAATTCGATGTGCGACATCAATTCGATTGATTAATTAATTAATAAAGGGTTATTAATTAATTAATAAAGTCAGTGAGGAGTCACTGGGCTTATTGGGCCATTAACTGGACTGGTACTTGGGCCTAGAGGGTCACACGCACATGATTCTCAAGGCGATGGATAAATAAGTGGGTTTTATACAAACCGGGGGTTTTTGTGAAAAACCGCGTGGTTAGTATAAAACATAGCGAACGGGCTGAGCAGGCCAAGCTGCTGCTAACCCTAGCCGCCCCTCCTCAGTTTCTGTCCTTCTCTGGCGTCCAGGCAGATCCAGATCTGCTCCGCCGCTTCTCCGAATCCCGTTCGACGGGAAATCGTCCGCGCGCTGCGGAGATCATTGCGGCGACCAGCGGAGGCTTCGTGGGCTGCGAAGAACGACGAACTCGAGGATATCCATCGCGGGGAGGATCGCGTGGACTTCGCTAGAGGTCGGGCGCTTGCGCAGCTTGCAGTGTCGCACCGACGGAACCGAACGGCTGCGGATTCGAATCCGCACACGGTGAGAACTCAGATAATCCGATTATCTCGTATTTTAGATTCCGAAATGGGAACGGATCGCTGTAAATATTTTTGTTTTTTCCGCTGCGTGAGCGATCCGGAGAAACTGAGAAAACCCAATAGTGGTATCAGAGCCAGGTTCCACTGTTTCTCGTCCCGTTTCGGATCTCTAAATTAATTTTTTCATGAGTTATTCCATGCTGTAACTTTGAATAATTGTTGGATCCGTGTTCATGCGATGAACACAGTTAATCTGATTATTTTTCTTTCAATTTTTCGAGATTATTTTGGGGGTTTTTCGTGTTCTTCGTGAGACGAAGAACGGCGTGTTTACGGCTGCTTGAATCGGCTTCCCAAGCGTTGGAATGGCCGGCCGAGACTCCGGATCCACAGGTGATAGTCACCACTCCACATCCGGTATTTTTCCGGCGCTGGAATGGCCTTGGAGAGCCGCAAAAATCGAGCCCTAATTCGGGTTTAGAAACCCTAAAAAACCAGAAATTTGGGGTGTTTTAGGAGGCCAACCGACCCTTTATTTGGCCCCACCGGCGGCCCTGCCAGCGCCGGCGGCATCACCGGCGCTGGGCCATCGCCGGCCGGCGGCTGGGCGACGCTGGGGTGGTCGTCGGGCGGCGCCGTCAAGCTCTGCCGCCGCCTGCTCCCTGCAAGTTGCAGGTTAGGGTTAGGCGTCGGGTGTGGGAAGGGGGAGGCCGGCCCAACCCCTGAACCGGTTCGACCGGGTTCAGGCCGGGCTGGGTCCAGGGCCTGGCTGAGCCAGGCCCGAGCCCAGGGCTCAGCCCATTCGGCTGAGCCAACTCCACCCCTATTTTCTTGTTTAATTCCCCTTTGCCCATTTATAAAATGAATTAAAATTTAATTTTTAATTTCAATAAAATTCAAAATTGTTTTGTAATTTTATAATGGGCTTACAAATGATTTGTGAATCATTTTAATTAACATTTAGTTGTTAGTTGATTAACATTAACTATTAGTTTAATGGTTAAACTAATAGTTAATTTTAATAATACTAATTTAATGGTTAAATTAGTAATTAATAATTATTAATCTAATAGTTAGATTATTAATTGTTATTTCAACTAATTTTTAATTAATATTTGAGTTAGTTATTAATTTAATTGTTAAATTAATAATTAACTTAAATGACTAATTTAAGTGTTAAATTAGTAGTATTTAATGATTAATTGTTAGTTATTAATTTAAGGGTTAAATTAATGATTAACATTAATCTTCTAATCTAATAGTTAGATTATTAATTATTAATTATTAATTAATTAAATTTAATTATTAATTTAAGTGTTAAGTTAATAATTGATTTTAAATTAACTAATCTAAGAGTTAGATTAGTAGTTAATTAATAATTAGAGTTAATTAATAATTTAAGTGTTAAATTGTTATTTAATTTTGATGGACTAGTCTAAGAGTTAGATTAGTTATTAATAGTCTAATTGTTAGATTATTAATGGGGGTTTAATCTAAGTGTTAGATTATTAGAAATGTTCTAATTTGCATGGAATAATCTTGAATTATTAATTTGGAGTGTGTGAAAATATGATGTGTGTTTAATACTTTTAAATTTTTATTTAATTGCATGTTAAGTTAATAAAATGAGTTTTCGAAATTCAAATATCAATTTTGATTGGATCCCAGCTTTTTGAAAGCCAAAACTTATTTATTTTGAAAAACTCATTTGTTTTAGCCATGTGATGCGCTGAATCATGTGTGGAATGTTTAAAACACACCGTGGTCATAGATATGCACTTATTTAATTGTTCATGTGATGAATGATGGATTGTGTGGATCGTGGATGTATGATGTTTATTAATTGTTAATAAATAGAGGTCTGCGCACCTCTCTCTCTCATACTCCGATGTATTTCTACCTCCCTCTCTCTCTTGTACTCGCCATAAGGCCTTCTTCAATTTACTTGTTAATTCTAGAATTAATGTAATATGATCGAGGCAACCGAGGAAGGAGCGAAGACGATCTACAACTGCAACCAGGAAGGCGTACAGATGGAGATCTCTTGCCTATGTGATTGCAGGGTATCTAATGTAAATGTTATAATTAGATTGTGTGTGCGTTTGACTATTGGCTCCAGTCAAACCCATTGTGCTATCTATGACCACACTAATGACATGTATGAGATGCATTGTTTTTCTTTTGATTATGAATCAAAGCAGGTTATAGTATTTAGTAAATATATACGATATATCTATATGCTATCACCTAGGAGAGACCAAGATAAAAGTTATCTAAATACCCTCAGATAAACTCTAAGCGTAACGCGAGTAGTTAAGAAATTACCGCGTGGTCCACCATCGTTATAGTCATAGGATTCGAATCACTTTAAGCAGGTTTGTTGTGCTATCCACAAGGCCTGCTTAATTGGGAGGAGAAACTGTGGCTATGGCATTAGATGCCTTTAGATCGGGGTAGAGGAACCATGTAGCTTTGTTGTGCTATCCACAAGGGCTGCATGCAAATCTATGCTCGTCGCGTAATGATGGTAAGCTTAGACCAAAATTAGTGGTTTGTTGTGCTATCCACAAGGCCATTAAATCTCTGGGGACCGAAGCTATGATCAGATATTGCAAGGAGTTGCAAGTTCCATGAGTTGGGTGCTCTCTGATTGTATTACAGTTTGTTGTGCTATCCACAAGGCTGTAGTGCAAGTCATTGAGATTCTGATCCCCACTAGGAGACTGTCGGCATCTCCCGTTCTGTATAACTGAGAGTTATACAGTCCGTCAAAAATTAGTGGGAGTTAAACTTGAACAAAAGACCTTGTCTTATTTTAAACTTTAATAATTGAACATCTGCTAAATAGATTTTACTTATCTCCTGTAGGGAATTATGTTGTCGAATAACTCACTCCGTAGCATACTTGATGCCGTTTTGACTTACCTGATCTACTCGGATTGGTTCAGAAACCTGAAGAATGTCTTCAGATCTGAGCACAATAACTTTGTCCCTGGAGCTGATTCTTTTGCTGAATCGGCATTAGATGCCCCTGAAACAGAGATGACAGCTAATGATAAAGCATCGAAGGACAAAGGTAAAAGAGTAGTGAAGGGTGACTGCTTCTACTATAAGCAGTATGGTCACTGGAAGAGGAACTGCAAGGAGTTCCTTAACGATAAAGCTCATGGAAGAGTGAAGCTGTCGGAAGCTTCAGATATCTATATGATAGATATCAACTTATCAATTAGAGATTCCACATCTTGGGTATTGGATACCGGATGTGCTTCTCATATCTGCCATGATGTGCAGATACTGACAAGTAAGCGCAAGCTGAGACAAGGTGAGGTGGAATTGAGGCTAGGAAATGGCACAAAAGTTGCGGCGGTTGCTGTTGGGACAGCAAACCTCAAACTTCCATCGGGAGACACCTTACTATTAGAGAATTGTTATTATGTTCCTAGCATAATAAAGAACATCATATCAATATCTTGTTTTGACAAGATAGGATATAGGTTGACTATTGAGAATAGAAGTTATTCGATTTATTATGGTAATAAATCAATAGCTTCAACATCTTTAGTCAATGGTCTATATCTATTAGATGTTTCTCATTACAATCTTCAGATTGACAAAGCTCTTAAGAAGAGCAAGAATTGTGTGAACCAGGCCTACATGTGGCATTGTAGACTTGGGCACATTGGCGAAAGCAGGTTGCAAAAGTTGCACAAGCATGGTTATTTAACTGCATTCGATTATGAATCGTTTGCAACATGCGAATCCTGCCTTATGGGAAAGATGACGAAATCTCCATTTACTGGACATGGAGAACGTGCCAAGGACATTCTGGAACTAATACATTCGGATGTATGTGGTCCAATGTCCACCCAAGCCAAAGGTGGCTTTTCTTACTTCATCACGTTCACCGATGACTTCTCAAGATTTGGCTATGTGTACTTAATGAAGTACAAGTCGGAAGCATTTGAGAAGTTCAAGGAGTTCAAGAATGAGGTGGAGAAGCAGTTAGGAAAAAGTATTAAAGCTCTTCGATCAGATCGAGGAGGAGAATACTTGAGTACTAATTTTACACAATTCTTAAAGGATAATAGTATCCTTTCTCAGCTGACCCCTCCATATACACCACAGATGAATGGTGTATCAGAAAGGAGGAATCGCACCTTGTTGGACATGGTGCGATCCATGATGAGCTTTTCGGGATTACCAGTGTCCCTCTGGGGGTATGCTTTAGAGTCAGCAGCATACCTGCTGAACAGAGTTCCCAGCAAGTCTGTGGCCTCTACTCCATATGAGATATGGAAAGACAGGAAACCAGAATTTAAACATGTTAAAGTCTGAGGTTGTCCTGCTCATGTAAAGAGGCATGATCCAGACAAGCTGGAATCACGAACTGATAAATGCAGGTTTGTGGGATATCCAAAGGAAACCTTTGGATACTATTTTTACCATCCTGGTGAACAAAAGGTGTTTGTCGCCAGGAAAGCTGTCTTCCTGGAAGAGGAATACCTTCTCCAGGAAGACAGTGAGAGTAAAATAGTACTGGAAGATGTTCCAGATCCCCAAACCGTTGCATTATCATCAGATGAGATATCAGTTCCTGAATCTGTTCAGGTACACACAGATGAGCCTCGTAGATCTTGTAGAGTACCTAGACTACCCGAACGATATGTGGGACATATTGCTGAAGGTAAGTCTAAGGTACAATATAATGAGGATGATGATCCGAAAACCTACCAGGAGGCCATAGAAGGCCCAGAAGCCGAGAAATGGCGAGATGCCATGAACTCAGAAATCCAGTTCATGTACACCAACCAAGTTTGGAACTTGGAGGACTTGTCCGAGGGTATTGTACCCATCGGTTGCAAGTGGATCTTTAAGAGAAAGATTGGTGCTGATGGACGGATCGACACTTATAAGGCAAGGTTGGTGGCAAAGGGATATCATCAAAGGCAAGGAATTGACTATGACGAGACTTTCTCACCAGTTGCCATGATAAAGTCGATCAGAGTTCTGCTCGCCATTACTGCACATTTTGATTATGAAATCTGGCAGATGGATGTGAAGACTGCTTTCCTCAATGGTAACCTTGAGGAGGAGGTGTATATGATACAACCAGAAGGTTTCACATCCAAAGAATCTCCAGATAAAGTGTGCAAGCTTCAGAGGTCCATTTATGGACTGAAGCAGGCTTCCCGGAGCTGGAACATAAGATTTGACGAGGCTGTCAAGTCTTATGACTTCATTAAGAATGAAGATGAGCCTTGTGTGTACAAGAAGACCAGTGGGAGTGCAGTCACTTTTCTAGTTTTTTACGTAGATGACATACTACTCATTGGGAATGATGTAGCTATGATGTCATCAATATAGGTCTGGCTGTCGAAAAACTTTTCCATGAAGGATTTGGGAGAAACATCCTACGTATTGGGAATACGGATCTATAGAGATAGATCAAAGAGGATGCTTGGAATGACCCAATCCTTGTACATAGATACCATAGTCAAAAGGTTTGGCATGAAAAATTCCAAAAGAGGTCTCATACCGATGAGACATGGAATTAATCTTTCAAAGGAGCAGTCTCCTAAGACTCCTAATGAGAGGGCATTCATGGATAGAATACCCTATGCCTCTGCCATAGGATCTATCATGTATGCCATGCTATGTACACGGCCTGATGTTGCATTTGCTCTAAGTGTTACGAGCAGATTTCAGGCTGATCCAGGCGAAGAGCACTGGAAGGCAGTGAAATGTATCCTTAAGTACTTGAGAAGAACTAAGGATATGTTTCTTGTCTATTGAGGAGATGACTTGAAACTGCGAGGCTTTACTGACTCGAGTTTTCAGTCAGATCCAGATGATAGCAAGTTAACATCTGGATTCGTGTTCACTTTGAACGGAGGGGCAGTGTGCTGGAAGAGTTCCAAGCAAGTAACCACTGCAGATTCGACGACTGAAGCTGAGTACATCGCTGCAGCTGAAGCCGCCAATGAAGCAGTGTGGTTGAAGAAATTCATCACCGACCTCGGCGTTGTTCCCAGTATCTCTGAGCCTGTTCCACTGTTGTGCGACAACAATGGAGCAATTGCGCAAGCGAAAGAACCGCGGTCTCATCAGAAATCGAAGCATATTCTGAGGCGCTTTCACCTTATCAGAGAGATCATAACCAGAGGAGATGTAGTAGTGGAAAGAGTTCCATCCGTCGACAATGTAGCAGATCCACTGATGAAGCCGTTGGCTCAAATTGTGTTTGAGCGTCACCTAGTGTCTATGGGCTTATTGTATAAAGGTGATTGGCTTTAGTCCAAGTGGGAGATTGTTAGTTTAGGTGGCCTACAAGCCAATCTGACTATGTAAATCTCGTTCGTTTATTAATAAAATGGCATAATATTCATTATGTGTAAATCGCGTTAATTATCGTTTCATAATGAAGTCCGTGAATATGTGCTATGGTGATCAGATTATGATGAGATCATACTAATGAGACTGATCACTTAAACACACATATTCTTAATCGTTCCTAGTCGGAGGATATCCGAGAAGGACATCGGATATCCGGTTAGACTAGTACAGATTACTCCTGCTCATATGATGAGGGTGACTGATCTCATAAGTCACTTGTGTGGAGACACTAAGGCGAATCTGTAGGTGCTCATTGGAGAATGAGTTCACTGAACTGATCTGACTGAATCGCTGGATGGTATTGTACCTCACTGTCAGCCAGCTTGATTCTATTGTCGTAGTTGCGTAGATGGTCCTCGGACCTGAGACACCAAGGACACCTTGGCAGTGGACTTCTGTGCTTTGACCTTGGTTTACGAATCTCTAGCCATGGGATTCTAATACGCCAAGGATTGGGTACAGCGGAATACCGTCGAAGGGAATTGTGTGTCAATAAGGAATCATTCGCTCTCGGTACTTAGAGAGATAATGCTCTAGGAAGGATGCGCAAAAGTCCCTGGCCAGGGCGGACGATAATATTGGGAAAGGAGTTTTTCCGATATTTATCAGCGGCATCCAATCCAAGTGAGTCGACCGGTTAGGGTTTGACAGCTCGCCATACCCTGAGTTGACTCGAGAGCATTGTACGAATGAAGGATTATATCCACACGGTAACTGTCGACGGAAAGGTTCCAAGAGTAGGTTACTTAACCCCAAATACCTTCCGGATTCACGCGGTGTTGCTTGGCACCCAACGTGATCGGAGGCCCGGTCGAATTCGATGTGCGACATCAATTCGATTGATTAATTAATTAATAAAGGGTTATTAATTAATTAATAAAGTCAGTGAGGAGTCACTGGGCTTATTGGGCCATTAACTGGACTGGTACTTGGGCCTAGAGGGTCACACGCACATGATTCTCAAGGCGATGGATAAATAAGTGGGTTTTATACAAACCGGGGGTTTTTGTGAAAAACCGCGTGGTTAGTATAAAACATAGCGAACGGGCTGAGCAGGCCAAGCTGCTGCTAACCCTAGCCGCCCCTCCTCAGTTTCTGTCCTTCTCTGGCGTCCAGGCAGATCCAGATCTGCTCCGCCGCTTCTCCGAATCCCGTTCGACGGTAAATCGTCCGCGCGCTGCGGCGATCATTGCGGCGACCAGCGGAGGCTTCGTGGGCTGCGAAGAACGACAAACTCGAGGATATCCATCGCGGGGAGGATCGCGTGGACTTCGCTAGAGGCCGGGCGCTTGCGCGGCTTGCGGTGTCGCACTGACGGAACCGAACGGCTGCGGATTCGAATCCGCACACGGTGAGAACTCAGATAATCCGATTATCTTGTATTTTAGATTCCGAAACGGGAACGGATCGCTGTAAATATTTTTGTTTTTTCCGCTGCGTGAGCGATCCAGAGAAACTGAGAAAACCCAATAGCGCATACGCAGGATGGTCGTCGCTAGGACCCAGCCGGCATCTGCGCCCATACACATTGCCCTCGGCGCCCTGGCCGCACAACCACGACCTCCGCACTTGCCATCGGCTCCGTGCTCATACACTTTGCCTAGTCGCTCGCGCGTTGGTCGAGCGGACCTCACTCGGGGCCTACCGACTCCGCGCACCGCGCCTCATCTAGGCACCCTCGCTCGGTCGGGCAGATGGGCCTTCGCGTGGGCTTGACAGCTGCGCGCATAGCGCCTCACCTAGGCACCCCACTCCGGCCATGCGGACTTGCGCTCGAGGCCTGTCGGCTCTGTGCCACACGCCTTCGCCTAGGCAACCCTCGCAACCGCAATGCACCTTCGCTCGGGGCCTGTCGGCTATGCGCATCGTGCCTTCGCCTAGGCTCCCTCGCTTAGGTCTATCCCAGGTTAGTCGGCCCTCAGCCCACTGGCCTTGCAGGAGGGTGAATGGCATAGCCCGAGACCCGCCCAACTAGTTATACTTAAAGGCCCTCACTTGGCCAACACTTAGCCTGCAGCATCACCGCCTCAGCGGGATTGCGTCGGTGCACCATGCCACCACCGCCTTTCATGCACGAACTTGTATATACCGGGTCCTTTGCCTTAGCACGGGTCCATCTTCCACGGTTGCTCCGGAGTTCAAGGCCTCCGCCGCCTCACGGGACTTAGCTTCGCACGAACGGATCTCCCTTGATGCACAACTTGCTTCACGGGCCACTCGGTGTTCAAGGCCACCGCCGCCTTGTGGGAGATGCGCACGGACAAGCAGCACCAACTTCCTGCCTTCATGGAAGTATACAAGGTATGCGCCTAGCCCTACGCATACCAGGGGAGGAGACGGCCACCTGCGGGACTTGCCTCGGCTTGCCCGCGCAGCATAGCCTATGGCAAAACGTCCCTAGGGGACAACCTCCTCCATAGAATCCCCTCGCACTTAGCACGGCTCTCCGCTGATGCTAAGCCCGACTCCTTCCACGGAGGAACTCACCGGCACACTAGGTCACACCTACACGCGACGGCCACACAACCAAAGTGTGGCTGAGGGGGTCCGGACGGGCGAGGCCGCAACCTTACCACCCGCCGGACATAGTCCGGCTTCGTCATCTACCCGCGATTCAAAGACTTCACCAACCATGCCGCCCCTCCCGGCACCCCCGAGTAGTCAAGGCTTAGCGAAAAGCCTAAGTCCGATTTTCAGTCGTGACAGGCTCCCCCAGCTAAGTCGTCGACGTCCTCGTCGACCTCTGACTTCAGCCAACCTTCGCCGCCGCAAGCACTACTCTCACTAGTACCTTAGCCTAGCTCCAGCTACACTTCGTCTTCAGTCATTTTGCCTCCGCCAGGACCTATCTACCCACTGCAAGCTTCGTGCCAACGCGCCAATCCTGAACTCCTTCAAGGCTGCCTACCCGGCACTCCTCCATCGCAACTTCTACATAGAGAACGGTTTGGGCTCCGCTGCATAACATAAGAACAGGCTCCTGCTTTGGCTTCAAGACTTGGCGGCCCAGCTCCACCGAAGTCTACCCGGTCGCGACCGGGTTTGAGATCTCCTGCGCGGTCACAAAACTTCCACCCGCTGACTTCATTAACACCTCCTCACTTCCACCTCCTTATAATGCTCCTAGACAAGCACCGCCAACTCCTCCGAGTATGGCGCTCCGGCAATCCCAACAGACAGGCACCATGCCACGCATCGCGTACCCCGGCGGATCTTCTACATGCTTTGCCTGCCTTAGAACTGCTCCTCAGTTCGGCTGAGCAGGTGGCTGGAATGTGACAGACTTTCAGCTTGTACCCCGTGATTCAAACCCTGGCACTTGCCGCACAAGATGCTTTCACCGATCCTTCTTCATTCCGCTGCATTGCCAACGGGGCTGCGAACAGCAAGACAAACGCGTTAGCACGGAGAAGGGAGTTACTTACTGCACCACTGCGTGACTTGTGGTAGGTTGCGAACACGACAGACAACATAGTACAGCCATGGAACTCGACTGGTTGAGACCATTCCTGCTAACTTGCCTCTTGCACTTGCAGCTTCAATGCGGGGGAGGATCTTGGGCAGCATGCTTCGGAGATCCAAGACTTGCTCAGCAGGCATAAGTCTCCCTCGCAAACATTAGTCCTTTCCGAATCTACCGAATTTGGTGATGAGTGCCTTGCCCATGCAACAGGCACAACTCAATTTGCTTGGGGTCCCCTCTATGGCTATTGTTCTTTGATCGCAGCTATTTGAGTGCCACAACACTTGGTGAACTCGGCCAGCTTCAGTCTTCCCACAAGACAACTAGGGTCACTACCACCGGCTCTAGTGCCCAAACTTTCAGCTAACACGGCCAAAGCAAGATGAGATGAGCACACATTCTGGCACTGTTTCACTCGGCGATCTTTTGCCCCTTGGCCTCTGGACATGCTGCGAGCTTCACGAGCATGCCGGCATTGCGGCTTACTAATCACACTGACCTATGCACGAGGCCAACCCACTGGTTCCACTGCCGACCAACTTCAAACCCATATCTTCTACTAACCCATGCGGCTATGGGGAAGGGACGCCGCGCAACAACCGGTGGTCCCCAAGTTCAGCTTCTCCCAGGTTTCAACCCACAAATGCCCTCAGGCTTTGAGCATTGCAACAATACTTGCTCATATGAACTAATCAAGCACACCGGATGTGCCAACTGGAACATGAAGGGAGCTGCACTTTCAGCTAACTCGAACAATTTTGCACCTCAAGTTCAGCATCTTCAAACACACAAACTGCCCCTCGACACACCTTGGGAGGTAACCGATCCATCGCCAAGGTCAAGGTGGTCAGACGCCTTGCCAACCGGCCATATTTGCCTCCCTTGAGTGTCTTCTTGTCTTGCAAGCTTCGGTGGACAAGTCCCTCTGGTTGTTGATCTGGCCATGCTTCACATGCCAAACAAAGACTTCACCAAGTCTAAGTCGGTCTTCAACACGGGCAGAACTGGTTCAGCCATCACCAACCGACCAGCACACCCCACTCTACACTGCACGAACACCAGGTGAGAGTACTCTGATACCAAATGTCACGGCATAATTTTGGAAAACCCAAGTTACTAGCGATGCCGTGCGGCGCCCCGGTGGCGGAAGCACACACCGAGACCAGCCTTCAAATTTTTCGCACCATATCAGAGTTCCGGAAGCGCCCAAGTACTCAGCTTGCAGGCTTCGCACAAATCTTTCTGGGGAGGTTCGCCACACCAAACTTCGGGCATCCGCACAGGTTGCGCATACGCGGGATGGTCGTCGCTAGGGCCTGGCCGGCATCTGCGCCCATACACATTGCCCTCAGCGCCCTGGCCGCACGACCATGACCTCCGCACTTGCCATCGGCTCCGCGCCCGGTGTGTGGTTCTTCTCTCCCTCCCGGTTTATCTTGTTACGGCCTTTTTCCAATACTTAATTTTTTGGCCTGAGCTGGGGCTGTGCCCGCGCCTGTGTGTTGTTGCCCCTGAGGAGTCCCTGACGTCCTTGTCCTAGGTTTTGGACGGAGGAACGCAACCGCAACCCACACCCCACAGAAGGCCCCACCCAACGCGGGCATGAGATGATGAGACCCAAAAAGCCGACGCGAGGAGGAAGAGTTTGGTGTGGGAGGACAACCGTGTAAATAAATTAATCTGAAAGATCGACATCTTTTATTTCGACGTTTAAGCAAAAGAATCTGTTAAGCTCAGTATTTTTTAAAGTCAACCTTTAAATGGTTCGACCTTTTAATAGACGATTGTAAGAAAGAAAAAAGAAGAAGAAGTAATGTAACATAATTTTTCATTTTCCTTCAAACTTGTACCGTTTTATCTCCAAAAAGGAGTTTTGGGCTACAATTTATCTTCAAGAGACATCTAACAAGTTATAGATTTAAATTCAAGCAGATATGATCTAATAAACTTTTCTTTTTATTTATCTCTCAATGTTCACTAATCCGGTTCGTCTCTATACTAACCCCTTTGACATAGTGGTGGTGGATCTAAGACTCTACTCGACTCGTAACTGGGTCACCACATAGGATGATTTACTGTCCTTACTAAATAAGGTGTCACATGTCCAAATGTTTAAAGGGATCTCAATTCAAATTAAATCCTTTAATTAGAGGACACCGGTCGTTTAGTATAATCCTCTCGGCTTTATCGTCCATACGACAAAAGCATGTCGCCATGCATTGAAAATGTCTATTACATCTTACCTAACACGTTAATCTTTTTTGTAAAATTCATCAATCTAGTATTGTTAATTGTGTAAGTCTCAAGTCACACGATTGATAATTTTATGTTCAACCATTCAATGAAATTGTTTTGATGATATGAATTCCACGAATTACATGATTAATGATTAAAGACATGATTTGCCTTGCAGCATTGAGACAGCTTTAATTTTTATCAGTAAACCAAGTCATTTTGCCATCTTCATTTGAACAGGCAGCAGATCAGAAGAACCACATTCAGTCCCTAGAGCCCTCCCTATTCACTGCAGCAGCTTCACCAGATCCAGCGACCACCATTGCAACGTTGGCCAATGAATTAATCACAGGAAAGGTGAAAGTTACTCTCTGGTGACTGGTGGTGGTGGTGAGTCTTTTATGAAAGTTACCCACCGTTTTTTCTCCTTAGTAGTGAGAGGATGGTTTGGGAAAAGAGAAGCTAGCTGTATGACCATCTGGGCCCATTCCCAAATCTGGGGAACCCAGTGATCCACGGACACCTACTGCAACCAGTTGCTTCAAGCACGCCTCATGGTCATCTGCAGCACCCTCAGCAGGAAGTGAATTAAACCTGTTTTGCAGGAACTGGGACCTGCCACCTCAAGACGGAAGATTAATTTTAAAAGGCTTCCATGGACAGTAGGAGTCTCCAGTGCAACTTTAGAACATTTCTTGCTCCATAAAGACTCTCTCTCTTTGGCCCAAGCTCTGTCTTCTCTCTTGATGTGGAGCACTAGGAAAATTTCCTTCTGTGCTCTCACACTCTTAAGATTTTCTGCTTGGTTCTTCTTAGGGATCCTTCACGTGTACTTATAGACTGCATCTTGAGGTTTTTGACCTTCAAATTTGAGAATGGAAACTTTATGTATCCTTATAGCCATTCACACAAGTATTCATGTAAGTGGATGGCTTTTCAAGTTTGAGATCATCCATTCAACTAGTACACTATTCATCGTCCATTGCCCACAGCTGCAAACAGAGTTTTCCACATCCAACCGTTTACCGTAGACAGACTCCACGTTACTAGATCTGTTGAGTGGACGGTAGCAAATATCTAGATATAGGAGAAGTTAGCCTAGAGAAAAATAATTCAGGGAAACATCTAAGAAACTAAAAGTACAAATATTAATGTGTGAAGTAGCTATCAGAACATGCAAAGAATACTAGACATCAACGTAAAAAAAGATACTAGTTTGATGCAAAACTCATCAAATGAAACATTAACATATGAATGGACATTAATAAATGAAAAGAATACTTGACATAAACGTAAAAAAATACTTTTTTGGTGCAAAACTGATTAAATTAAAACGTTAACATGTTAATGTCCGGTGATGCAAAACGAAACACTCATTTGATCTTAGTCTAATAGCTATTGTGTAAACCCAATCCGGTGTACATCTTAACTGAGTGGATACAAGATTATATCTCACATGTCTATATAGAATGATCTCCGATCAGACGACTCAAAAGTTTTATAAAAATATATATATATATATATATATATATATATATTATTAGATTTGATCTATTAAAGATATTTTTTTACTATTCATTAAAACTCCTCATTGTCCACCTAAAACAAATTTAAAAAAATATTTTTTTTTATTTACCCATTGTACTGACCCTGAGTATTGTACTAAAGGTCAGTGCAGCAAATGTTACTCTATAAAATTTCCATGTCTGCTCCATTCATTAAGTGAATCGAACATGGATGCCCTTTATGATCCGTCCAGTAGCCATTTCAGATTTTTCTGAAAAATGGCTCTCCGAATCTAAATCTAAAGTTGATTTGGATAAATAGGATCCATTTGAAGCCCTACAATGTCAATGTTAGGCAGGGGCTTGATTTCTGAATACCTTCCTTTCCTCCATGATTTCGTTGCAAAACATGCTAACACGTAGAAACAGAAAACAGCGATAGTATTTCAAAATTTGAAGTCAAGAGAACCATCATTGTTTTGCCTAGCTTACTAGGTTTTTTTGAAGAGTAATACTTGCTGCACAATCAGGTCATGCAGTTAGATCACGTGCCCAACTTGGTAAACTGGATGAGCTGACATGGTCATTCCCATAATATTTAAATTGACAAATATCATTTTCGATTGACAAATATATATCTTGATTGACAAATAGAATTTTCGATTGACAAATACATATTTTGATTGACCAATAGAGTTTTCGACTGACAAATACGTTTTCGATTTACAAATTTAGTTTTTGATTGACAAATACATATTTTGATTGATAAATACAAATTTTGATTGACAAATACAATTTCAAAATATGTACTTATCAATCGAAATCTGTATTTGCCAATCGGAAACTACATTTGTCTCGAAAACTGTATTTGTCAATTAAAATATGTATTTGTCAATCAAAAACGATATTTGTCAATCTAAATATTATGGGGTGACCATGTCAGTTCGTCCAATTGGCTAAGTTAGCCACGTGGTCTAACCGTAAAAAGTTGTGCGGTGTGACTGGACTTGCTGCACAACTAATCAAGTTAGCCACGTGGTCCAACAGTAAAAAGTTGTGTGGTGTGACTGGACTTGTTGTACAACTAATCAAGTTAGCCACGTGGTCCAACCGTAAAAAGTTGTGCGCTGCACAACCTAGTTGTGCAGCAAGTATTACTCTTTTTGGAAACAAAACCCATGGACTGATCATTCAAATTTAGGAGTGCAAACGATTCAAGTATAGCCAAGTTTTGCCCTATTCAAATTTAGTTCATTTGATTTTAATTGAGCTTGAGTTTAAGTCGAGCTTAATAATTAAATGAATACTTAAAAGAAGTTATAATGAGTAGTACTGAAATGAGCTCTTAATGAGTACATAAGCGAACTCTTAAGGAGTGTTGGAACAAGCTCTTAATGAATGCTTCAAGAAGTTTGTTCATGAACATAATCGAGTTAGGTTCACCCACATTCAAACTTGCTTGTTTAATGAATCGAACTTGCTGCGGCCCGAATAGCACGGTATCCAACTTCCGAGTTATGATCTGAATCCAACCTGCACAAGCCCAATCTAACCTGCCGAGGCGTAATGTGGGGCTTGCCTTTGTCGGCCCATTCCGAGCAATAGCGCCAAGATCTGACAACCTTGCCAAGGTACACGAGCCGAAGAGATTCGGAAATTCCCGAGTCTTGCTGAGCTATGAAGAAGATGAGTGATGAGGCCTTGACGACCTGGGTTTAAGTGGTCTCCTTGGACGAGCTGAGCCGACCTATGATGACTCGAACTATGTAGCCAAGGATGATGTAGCTGAGCTTTGTGATGCCAAGCTTTAAGGTGCCTGCAGAACAGACAAAGTCAGAGGACCCCGGGGGTGACCCAGGGAAAAACCCTCGAATGCTTAAATTAGGTCATAGCCAAGACCGAAGACAAAGTCGAAATGAGAGTTAAAATGAGAGTAAAAAGTAAGGGATTGAGCCTACCTTGCATAGATTCCCCATGAATAGTTGAGGCCCTAACGCGATACTAGGAGGAGGCGTTGATCGTTAATAGATTGACCTTATTGGGCCAACCTCCACGGGTTTGGACCCAGTCCTCATTAGAACTTAATTTTTTTGTTCACACTTCACACTTGTTTATTTAACTTAATAAATGAGCTAGATTGGACTATTATCAAGCAATCTTAAGAGCTACTTAACCAACAAATTAGTTCATTTGCAACCTTATTCAAATTTATGCTTGAACTCGTAAATATTCTGAGCACTAGTTCCAAACTTGTGTGATGCACGACATTTGTTTGAAATTATTTGAATAACATGAAGTAGTTGTTGGTGGTGGTAATACCAAGACAGACACACACACATATATACAAAGAGAGAGAGAGAAATGAGGACAGGGGTGGCACACTTGATTATCAACTCTCTTGATCTTTAATATTGTCCACGTGTTAGTACAATAGACTTCATCTAACTATGAACAAATTCAGTTTCCAAGATGAATGGTGATGATCTAAATACTGAGGATGCACTTGAAAGAGTCAAGAGTAACGAATATACCAGCGCAAAATAAGAAAGAAAATCATGTCAAATTAAACTATGAACTATCCAAGAGATCATGCAACATTCACTAACCTAGAAATTACACTTAGAATGACATTTTTTGAAGTATTTAAAAAAAAAAAAAAAATACTTTCTCTAACGCATGAGTCAGACTTAGAATGTCACCAATTATGTAAAATTATCATTTTTTAGAAAATACATAAATATATTCTAATTGTTAGGATATTAAAATATTGTGAAACTATACTTTCAAGTCCAGATAATATTCGGGCGTCACAGTGAGAGTGCAACTTTCTCCTCTTCTCAAACATGTATGAATGTGCATATAAAAAGAAAAATCTTAGCAAAATTTAACAATGCTTATTGCTCATTTTAAATTTTTGATAATATTTAATAAAATAGGGGAGTCAATGGGCAGAATGCATATGCTTATGGTAATTTATTATACTATTTTCAGGTCAGCAACAAACAAATATGGTGCATCACATCTATGAAAAAAATTGTTAATGGTCAAAAAATATAATCACATAAGTATTTTTAACACAAATTCAAATGTTAAAATAGTAATGTAATTCTTTATCAGATGACGCAAAATTAAAATATGAATATCTTATTAATCTTAAAATCAAAAATATTTTTTTAGAAATAAGAAAGAGAAAATGAATGAAGATAAAAAAGATAAAAAATAAATGTGGAGTAAAGGTGGAGATAAGCAAAGAGTTAAACGTGAATGAGAGAGAGAGAGAGGAGTTAGATGTGCGGGAATAAAGAGGTGGTGGGTAAAGAGAGGGAGAGAATTAAATATGGAAGAACACGGTGAGGGTAATTATAATAATTGCTTAGAGATGGAGAGAGTTATGGTCATTATTAATGCCCAGGTTAAACACAATTAATTACATACTTCTCTTAAGAATTATTTAATATTTTTTTGACGAAAAAAATATCAAAATGTCACATCAACTAGATTAAAAATTATATTTTCTCACAAGATCACTTTTAACGTCGTTGTGCATCGGGACTGGGCCGAACAAAAGCCATAATTTACTTCTAAGCGTGTCATTCAATCATAGAGTTCACTATTCCCACGACGACTTTCTAAGAACTAAACAGGATTTCCCTTTTTTAAAATTTGCATCCTCTGATGTCAGATAAGTAATTTGGTCATTCAAAAGAACAGGCGTCTATCCGCTAGGAAAAACTCGCCGGTGCTACTTTGACCAAAAACTTTAGTCATAACCTTGTAGGTCAATACAATCAGTTTTAAATTTTGTTAAATACTTGGATCCTCTGAGAAGTCAAAATTTGATAAGGTTAAGATGAGCAAGATCAAAATCTTTGATACTGTTCGCTACACTTACAAAAGGTGAGAACAAAAAAATGAAAATTTTATTTTTCAGTCCTTATAATCTTTCAATATTTCTCATAAGCTCATGCACTCTTTATATTCCTTATTAATCACATTTAAAATGTCCCTTGAAGACCCTGCAACACCCTTTAAAAACCCTCTTTGGAGGGACTTTTTAAGGATGATTTAAAGATTGTGAAGGTTTTAAGAAAAAATAAAAAATGTCGAGACTTTTAAAAAATATTAAAAGATTATAAGAACTAAAAAGTAAAAATCCTTCCATATCAAATGGCTAGTCCTCATGATGACAACGGTCATCTTGATGGCCATGATAATTTGATAGGGTAAGGAGACGTGATTACACGATGATCATCAGGAAATATAAGAAGTTGGCCCGTAAGAACGAACTTAGAAAACAAACCTATAACGTGAGGCTGTGCCGAGTACAAAAATGGGATGAGAAGCAAAATCTTTGGATCATCTAAAAATCCAGTGATGATCAAACCGACATAACAATCGAGCAGACTATGCTAAAAAAAGTCTATTACATGGGACTGCCGACACACATGTAGTGTGAGAGCGAAATTTGCAAGGATCTCATCTCAGCTTTCAAAATGTCAGGTATAATCCATAATTCCAGCTACAGTTAAAAGAATAATCCAAACATGAATTGCCATATAAATTTATTAACCTTAACCAGAGCTCCCCGGCTCTTCAATTCAATCAGGATGTTTAATCAACAAATTACGGAAAGGACTAGGCCGCTTAGCAGAGGACTTCAAACTGTGTAAACACAGCACATCTAATGCAACTTTATGGGCCTCCCTTGAGGAATATCTTGCACAATGCTTGCAGCAGATCTTGATCTGGTTGATTCTTTCCAAAACTTTCAATTGCCTCCCTTGCAATCTCATCCTACGGAATAAAAGACATTTGGACAGATGAAAGTTACAGCATAGATAAGTGATTTAAGGTTGTGAAGTCAGATATCATCCGAAGATGTGGGAACAAACACATTGTATGTTATTACAGTAGTCAAACAGACTGTTTTTATCTGGTGAAACAGTACCAATCCACCACACGTCTTCAAGGTGTTCAATATTGAAGATACGTGTATCAATTTTTCCCATCAAGATGTTCCAGACAAGTTAAGGGATTCAAGGCAGAATGCCTGTTGCACCAACAACAGCAATAGCAACTCCGGTTATCAATCTACCCACTAAAATGCTCCAGATAAGCAAATGATTTAAGACAGAACCCCTGCTACATTAGCAATGTCACCATAACAGTTGATTCAAGTCCAGAATTTCAACATAATGAAGATAACAAGATACAAGTTGTAAGACTGAATGTAAAGTATAACAGATGGCACATGAAGAGTAAACAAGACCAATGTAGTCAAACATGCAGCATTTTCAGAAAAAACATGGAAAATAAAAGCCAGTAGACAGATTCTGGGACAGCCATATAGATACATCTCTCTAAATCCAGTCAAAGTTGAAGTTTTCCTGAATGGAAAACCATCATGTCAGTTCGGTGCCATTTTCAAATCTCATTCTCCCACTGGTTGATATGTCAAATCCTGATGGATTTTGAGCTCCAAGCTGGACTTATCATAGTCGTCGTCGTCATTGTCAAAACTTTATTCCACTTATTTAGCATCAGCTACATGAATCCTGTCCCACCACTTCAGTCTAGCTAAAGTGAGATTTGTGAGTAAACCTAGAAAGATCATGTCTTTTGTCCCACAACTTTAGTCTATCTAAAGTCATGTTCGTGATTAAACCTAGAAAGGTCATGTCTCTTCTTTTTTTTTGAAGGTGAAGGTCATGTTGTTTCTTATTATGCTGAACCATCATATTTTTAGGCCTGTTGTTACCATCTTCCACTAGAATTCCAATGAACCTTCTAACTGGTGCTGAAGCTCAGATGACAGTGCACATGCCCAAATCATCTAAGCCAATTTCCCTAAGCTGAAAACCAATTGTGGGTACACCTAAGTCTACACGTATATGCTCATTTTGCATGAGCACACACACACACGACGGTGCTCATGCCCAAATCATCTAAGCCAATTTCCCTAAGCTGAAAACTAATTGTGGGTACATATAAGTCTATTGCACACACACACACATGCGCGCGTACACACACGCATGCAAGCATAGGTAAATCCTTATCTACCCTTACACAAACACACACAAAATCATGGAGTCCCAAATCAATTCTCATGGTACTTGTACTCAACATAATCAATAAAGATCATATAATCTTTCCTCGCCTCTATTCTTCTCCATTAACTGCTTCAATGAAAGATATCTTCTGTAGTAGATCTACTCAGCATGAAACTAAACTAATCTTCTGAAATATCAGTCACAAGTTTGGGCATTTCTTAATTTTATATATGTATATATATATACACACACACATATACATACATACATCAATTTGCTATTGGAGTGGAAATTTAAGGGAAAAGAACAAAAATGCACCACATGGCCCAAACATTAATACCCTACCCCAGTCTCTTGCATTATCAGATGTCATAGTTGAAGAGGTGACGAGGTGACCTAAAGCATTCTTGGGGAGCCTAAACACTTAGGAGCAAAGGCAACTGCTTATAGCCGGCGCCTAGGAAGCACCCCATGCACCTTCTTGAAAGCTAAAGGTATGCATGACCATAATAGGAAAATTAACAATAGAATATATGGTAGATATATCAACTGCAGACTTTCCAATATAATATTGCAAGAAAGTGATTAGAATGAAATAATCAACTTGAATATATAACAGCAAGTGAACATGACAATTAAAATTTCATGAAAATCAATTATGACAAGAAACATAAAAAGATAAACAGTTGATTACCTAAGTTAGACAACAACAACAACAAAACAAGGAATAAGTAGTTATCTAAATTAAACAACAGTAGAATGAAATAAAAAGAAGAAGAATCAATTATCCAGAGACAGGAAGGGAGGACTAGAGAGAGAGAGATGACACAAGGAAGAGGGAGTCACATCAGGTGGAGATGACCCTGGTCCTCCTGAGTTGTTGCTACGTGTCAGAGAACAATAGGAAGGATCGAGGCGATGTCGTGGAAGACTCACCACCTACAGTGGCGGTGTGACATGGGAGTTGGTCGACCTTCCTTAGGGAAAGAAGCTAGTGGGATCCAAATGGGTGTATACTACCAAGTTCCGGGCAGATGGCACTGTTAAAAGATTCAAGGCTAGATTGGGGGCAAAAGGGTTCACTCAAACCTATGGCCTTGACTATCAGGAGACTTTTGCACCAGTAGCCAAGCTGAATTCAGTTAGAGTACTTTTATCCCTAGTAGTCCACTTCTCTTGGGAATTGTACTAGCTTGACGTGAAAAATGCCTTCTTGAATGGTGACCTGGTAGAGGAGGTATATATGCAGCCACCTCCTGGTGTTGTCACTGGGGAAAAAGTGTGCAGATTAAAGAAGGCACTGTATGGTTTGAAGCAATCACCTCGGACATAGTTTGAGAGGTTCAAAATTGCTATGATTAAGTATGGCTTCACTCAAAGCAATGTTGACTACACCTTGTTCATCAGGAGAATAGGTGGTGAGGTTGTTATTTTGATTGTGTATGTGGATGACCTGATCATTACGGGTGACAATGAAGAGGAGATTGTTGTCCTAAAGAAGAAATTGGTAAAAGAATTTAAGATTAAGGATTTGGAAAAATTGAGATAGTTTCTTGATATTGAAGTTACTAGATCCTCTAGAGGAATCTATATGTGCCAACGCAAGTATGCATTGGACTTACTGAAAGAAATAGGAAAATTAGGATGCAGAGCAATAGATACACCTATTGAAGCAAACCACAGGCTTAGCCTTGCATATGGCGAACTATTGTTCGAGTCTGATAAAGGATCTTATCAGAGACTTGTTGACAAGTTATTGTACCTGGCTTTGACAAGACTAGATATTGCTTATGCTGTCAGTGTAGTAAGTCAATTCATGCATGCTCCAAGGACCTCCCACCTTAGAGCAGTACATAGAATCTTGAGGTACATAAAGTTAAGTCCAGGGAAAGTATTATTGTTCTCTGGTGGCAAGCCTCTTGTGCTTAAAGGGTACATAGATGCTGATTGGGCTAGTTCCCAAGATGACAGGAGATCCATTACAGGATATTACATGTTTCTAGGAGGAAACCTTGTCACTTGGAGGAGCAAAAAACAGTCTGTATGTGCTAAGTCTAGTGCTGAGGCGGAATTCAGAGCTATGGCCCAATCAGTTGCTAAACTTTTATGGATACGATTGTTACTTTAGGACACTGGTATCTATGTCAAGAGGCCTATGAAACTCTATTGTAACAACAAAGTTGCCATCAACATTGCCAACAATCCAGTTCAGCATGATAAGACTAAGCAAATTGAGATCGATAGACACTTCATTTGAGAGAAGCTTGATAGTGGAGACTTGTGTTTACCATACATCAACACTGGACAATAGCTAGTTGATGTTCTCACCAAAGGGTTGTCTAGGGATCAATTTTTTAATGTAATTAACAAGCTAGGCATGCTTAATATCTATGCTCAACTTGAGAGGGAGTGTAGTGAAAAGTAGTCTTTAGTTAGGGCATTTTAGCCTTTGTGTGTGTGCGCTGTTTTTTCTCTATTTTTTCTATTCTTTCTGATTTTATCCTTGTCCTTTATGTTCACAGAGGTAAACTTATCTTTGGCCTTTGTAACTTGTTATGTCCTTTGTAACTTATCTTTGGCCTTTGTCCTCTTGTGCTGGTCGACCTCTCTGTATGAGACAGAAAGAGCCACCGCACCTTGGTTTCTGCCCACCTATCTCTCTTTCTTCTATCTTCACTAGCAAATCTTTTAAAAAGGGAATAGAAGGAGAATCTGAGGATTCTAAAAAGTAACATCCTCTTTCTTTCCTTTTTTACACTCCTAAAGTTTCTAAAAGAGAGTAGTATGAGGATAGAATTATCTTTTGACGTGTCTTCAAATTTGAGTTTTCATGGTCTTTTCAAATGAGATTCTAAAAAGTAAACAACTTCTTTTATTGAATTCAAGAGATGATGACATGGCTTTTTTCAGAATCTGCAAAATTTAAAGTCTCAAAATCGTTACCAAACGGAGCCTTAGTGTTTTTTTGTATATGGGATTTTTTGTGAGTTGTCACATCTTATACCTATAAATTCACATTTTACTCTTAATACATTTGGTGGTACCATCGACTTTAAAAAAAGAAATCTCTTATCTAAAAGTAATCGAGCACACCACTTGTGCTTCCAAAAATAATGACGCTATAGCCAAAGAACCCTCAAAAGCTCTGTCATATCAATGGTGGCATGTCCACCTTTTCATGCACTCTACTAAGTTACTAACAGAACAAGAAGCCTAAAGCCTGACCCAACTAAGACCAGCATTGACTCAGGCAACCCATGGCAACTCATGTGGTACTAACCCAACTCTTTAACATCAAATTTGATAGAGTAATACTTGTTGCACGGCATGGAGTGCAGCCACAATTTTTTATTTTTTACATTTTTTAAGCTCGGGCCAATTATTAGACGACCCCCAAAAAATCTAAAAAATTGAAAATCGAGCCCCAGTGAACAGTGAAAGAACATCCTTAATGGGCCGAGCCCAATAAAAGGGGATTCGGTTCTTTATTTTCAGATTTTTTACATCATTCAATCGAAGATCGAGTTGTACGGACACGTCAGGCATGATGGATTCGATCTTAAAAAAACTCAAAAAAAAAAAAAACAGATTGTATTACTCAATTCGATATCCCATTAGGAATTGGCAACATGGTACATGAAGATACAAACCAAAAATGCTTATTTCACATGTCCTATTAATACTTTCAGCTTACACCAACCATGTCTCTCTCTGACCTCCTAACTAGCCACCAAAAGCCACCTTTTCTATTTTTCGAGATCACAAATCAGGTGGGCAAGGCCCAACCTGAACAGGCCATTTTGACTCAACCCTCAACCCAATCCACTGAAGTTTAGATCATTCTCGTTCACTCATGTCAAGCTGTACTTGGTGATCCTTGTATATAGCACAATGTATGTATTAATTTCTCCATTTCCCTTGTTGAGTTAACAATCACCTCCTATCCCTTTATTTCTACTAGGTTGTAATATTTTCCCACTCTTTTAGAGAAGAAAGACATGATATTCTACCCTTTATTTGGAAATGGTGCAAAATGTTTAAAGTTCTGAGACAGAAAATTCAGTGGCACAAAAGCATCATACGAGCATCCAAAAATATGGAACCTTTATGACATGGACGAATATATCAATACCTATCAAGGTGAATATATTTGTGGTTTGTATGAAGAGGATGCTGATCATCTTTTTATCCAATGTGAATTTCGCAAAGAAGTCTAGAGGATTATTGCTTCTTTAGTTGGCATCCAAGTCAACTTTGATAATATCAAGATATGTGGGCTTTTTTCAGACAGTGTCGGCTAAATGGAGGAAAGAATCATCAGACCAAGCTGTTGCATATTCTTTCACATGCACTTTGTTGGAGTATATGGCATAATCATAACGACTGCATCTTCAGAGGAAACAAAGTTTACATTGACAATATTTGTTTCCAAGTAGCAACTTTTATCTATCACTGGGGAAGATTTATTATTGGGATTCCCATTGATCAATTGTCTAAGGCATTTCGGGAATTGTAGGAAGTTCAGTTTTTTTCCTGTTCAAATAATGTTTTTTCTGTTTTAAGAGGGTGAGGAATCTCTCCTCCTCTCTTGTTCTGGATGTACTGCCTCTATTTATTGCAATAAAACTGGTGGTACATACCACAAGTTCTTTCAAAAATAAATCAATGTGAAAACTACAGAGGAATGGGAAAACAATTACAATAAGCATCAAAATTTCCATTAATAAATATAAACAAACAAATAAAACATAATGTTTAACACAACAAATAGATATGGTCTGAGTTTGTGAGAATGCAGATTGGCATATAGCATCTTAAAAACACTGAAACCCAGTAAGAATGATAGGATATGACAGTTGCCTAGAAAGCAAAAGATACATATATGCATAAATGGAGCCCTTTTCAAAAAAAGAACAAATTCCTGCTTCTGCAGAAAAGGGAGAATTTGAAATACAAGTGCATTAATTTGAAGTTACTCAAGAAAAGATATTAAGGCAAAATGTGGATTATATGGATTAGAAGGCATACATTGATGATTTTCTGTGAAACACGGCTCTGGATGATGTCCATCATGACATCCTCGGAAAATTCTGGATGAAATTGCATGCCTAGAACATGATCCCCAACGGCAAACATTTCAATTTTTGTTTTCTCTGAAGATGCTAACACTAGAGCACCCGGAGGAGCAATTAAGACCTGAATCAGAAAATGAGATTCAATATATTTATTTTATCACTATGACTTGTACTTTATGAGGAACATTATGGATTGCATCCCCACGACAAAGATCAATGTTGACGTCTATAGTAAAATATAGATATTTGGCACATGAATCCAAAAAAATGAAAAAATATTTAGGTAAGCTATTGCCTGCTTGCTGGCAAAATCTACCAGAGGACACAACAAATAGATAAATAAGCATGTTAAAGATACCGCATCTAGGAGAGCACAGAATGTCATGCATTTTCCCTTTCATTTTTTGCAAATGAAGAAGTGTAAAGGGCTTGGGTGAAAAACAAATCCCAGGTAAAACAATATGAATGATTAAGATTCGATTTCATTTGCATGTTTAAGAAATAAAGAGATGATGTGCTGTTGTTGCTCTTTTCTTCCCTGCTACATCCAACACTCTACAGGTCCCTTGTTCCTGCCACTGCCATCTCTTTCTTCTCTCTATCTCACCCTTCTTCCCGTGGTCCTTCATGCTCAGCTGTTGGCCCCTTCTAACATCCCCCATCTTCGTTTTTCCTCCTCCATCGGCACCTGACATTGTCAAATCTGAGAAAGGAGGGAATGCTGGATGAGTGGCAATGTCATCCGAGCTGCCATCATCTCCTCTAAAATTCTAAAAAATAAAAAATCAAGCCCAATGAACAGTGAATTTTTCACTGTTCATTGGGTTCAGTTTTCATTTTTTTAAAAAAAAATGGGGGATGCACGATCAGAGATTAGGTTGTACGGGCATGTTGAGTGATGGAGCCCACCATAAAAAAAATTCAAAAAAAAAAAAAAAGTTAAACTTGCTGCTGCAGCTTAGATCGGACGGCTGCCCACTGGCAATGCTGGCTGCACCGAACCGCAAGCAGTGCAGCAAGTCTTAACTCTTTGGTTATTGCTGCTTTGGTAGACAAATTAAAAAGGTGTTTGTAAGCACTGGATATCATGTCATTATGGGTCCACTCTAAGGATCCACTTATGAGTTCATAGATTCAGGAACATTTTAACAAAATGTCCACCGACATCCACCCCCATAAAGTAGTAACAAATACTTGAGATAACTCAAGGGAGAAGCAGGTTGATCTGTAAAATAGAAAGTGAAGACCAAGCAAGATTAGGCTGAAAAAGCACTATCTGACAAATAAATATGAATGCACATGCTGATCATAATCATAAATCACCATTATAAATGTCAACATCACACATTAGGCACCTATGGCATAAACAGAGAACAAGAGAAAAGGCAAAACAGTAATTATCATCTTACATTAACTGAACTAAAAATATATCATCTCAGTTTCTACAGCATCTATGGATCTTCCAAGGACCATAAATATTCTTTTAAAAAATCTACTTGTCTTCTTATGTCATCATGTTATGTTAGCACATTGCAGGAGACCATCTCAATTACTATGGCTAGGCATCTCAAAGGACACGGGGTAATCTTTGTCAACTAAAATATTGTCACACAGCTTCCTAGCATCTATGTAGACAAAGAATCTAAGAGGGACCCACCTCATGACCATTGCAACACCCACTCAACACCATGGACAAATATGTGAAATCAACATTGCAACACCCGGGGTACATCATAGACAAACTCATGAATTGTGTTAGCACTTCTGTAAGAAAGATAGCAGCAGAGGCTAAGCCTATTATCCCCATGTATTGTAAAGTTGATCCTAGTGAACAAATAAATAAATCGCAAATAATATCCTCTAGCTGTCTTTTCCTGATCTTTGACAAATTGATGCGGGACGACTACCGACAAAGACTCTCGTAACGGTCCGAGATCAGCAAGAACGCCACAATGAACAACAAACGAGCACCAAATATCCCTCGTGTCCATGATAGAAACCACATAACTCAATTGCAAGCAAGTGCGGGAGTCATCCTCTCGCCGTGATAAAATAAATAGGATTGTCGGTAGTGAGAACTGTCGAAGAGTTAGGACAACAACAACACGGTCAATAGGCTCATATCGGGCTATGGAACGGGCCTCTTGTACTCACAATCCGGCAGTGAGATAGAAACAAGTAGCTAGGATCCTAACTCACGTACGTAGGAGCAAATTTAACCATATACTAAACGACAAATTGAGGGAGATGAGATCTAATCAATACTAACCAACCCACTGTCAAGTGGGGTCACACCGAGATAGGGAAGGTCCGTGAACGGCAAAGAGGGGCCTCCGACGATCGTAGATCATTGTAATGTACCAGCGGCAGGGTCTCGGGCGGTGGTACACCGGTGCTGCCTCACGCGGGACGTGTGGTTCTGTGGAGGTCTCCGGAGGACTGTGGTGTTGTGGACCACAGACTGGAGGACGGTTGGGTCCCGACGCATGCGACACAGGCACGTTGGTGGAGTCGGTGCAGTGGACCTCGTACGACATGGGGTCAATGCCGGTCGTACCTAAAGCCAAAGACGCTCCCGCTCGCGTGTGGAAACCGAGAGAGGGCCGCTGGTGTCGGTGGGACCGGAGCTAGCGGCCGAGGATGCGTGTCGGCGGCGGGTGAGGCGCCCTCTTTACGATCGGCATGATTCACGAACGACAGTGCCGAGCCCAGTGAATCCCACGAATGTGCCGCGTGGCACTGGAGGGCGGCAGGGCGAGAACTTTCTTATCGTGGGGCGCGGGCGTGGAAGCCAGGGAAGGGTGGGAGCGACAGTGGTGACGCATGGAAAGCGACAGTGGGGAGTGGGAGGCACGAACGACGAGGGGCACCTGCATGCCTGTGGGAGGTGGCGGGTTTCCGTGCGGTTGGTTCGGGCGACGAGGGAGGGGCCCGGCGATGCTTGCAAGGGCGCCACGTGGCTGCAGGAGGCGCTGGGCTCGACGAGGTAGGCCGGCGGCGCGTGGCCTAGGAGCGCAGGCGCGTGACTTTGGTGAGGCGCCTCAGGCACTGCGGTTGGAAGCAGATGAGTCGGGAGAGAGAGAAGAGAGGGAAAACACGAGAGAGAGAGAGAGGAAGAATGCGTATGGCAGGGGAAGAAAAAAAAGAAAACGAAAGGGGGGGACAGACGGCGAAGCAGGGGGGAGAAAGAGAGGAGGAAGAAGACAAAAGGGAAGGGAAGGGAAGGGAAGGGGGCTTCATGCCCAGGAGCACACTCACACCCACAAACGACGGTTTGCACTTTTCATTCTTTCATTCAATCATCAATGCCTCCAATCGAGGACTACAGGGCTTTAAATAAAGCATGCAAACCCTAGTGAAGCCCTAATAGGGCCAATGACTAAAACATATCCTCCCTTACAATAGAAAGGCAAAATTCGTGCAGAAAATATAGAAAAAATTGAAAATAGATAACTGGGCCTCATAACGGGTCGTACACAAGTCCCAAATGCTCCTCAACAATGCAATACAAATCAATTCACAAATGGGCCATTATCGAGCCACAAAGACGCTGGAATCGCTGTTGTCGTCCTCCTCCGACGGTAGACACGGGTCGGGTCGTACCGGATCCGTGTGCGGGTGTCCTTACCACAAATGCAACTGACTCAATTCAAGGCTACTGCTGTAAGCTCTTGGTGACCAATCAGTGGACAACACCAAATGTAGAACAACACAAAAGTAGGAAAGGACAATGGTGCATTAACTATATAACTTAGTCACTCAAACGGTGATGCAGAACGATCAAAGGAGTCTCACCCGGCCCCAGCACAAGGTTTTTCCTACCCCATCTCAGGGTCCTCTTCTCCGTCACAGAGAGGAACACAAGAAAATTCACTAAATTCATGCAAATAATCATCCCTAAATTAAAAAGATATATTACAAGTATATATATAATGCTGCAATGCCATGCATTGCAATCCAACGCAGCAGCCGTCCGATCGGACCCGGATCGGACGACTGCTATGCAGCCCGTCTAAATTTAGGGGGGCCGTTTTGGGGGCATTTTTCATTTTTTTTTTATTTTCTTGTTGGATTTTTTAATTTTTTTTGGAGCGTCTGATCAAAAATCCGACAGTACAACAGGGTTGCTCGAGTCGGCCCCGACCCGACTGTATATCCTTTTTAAAAAAAAAAAAAAGACACAAACTTCGATTTATGTGCAAAATGTTTTTTTTTTGAAAAAAAAAATATGCAGTCAGGTTGGGGCCGACCTGAGCAATCCAGATGTACCGTAGGATTTTTGATCGGACGCTCTAAAAAAATTTTAAAAATCCAACAATAAAACAAAAAAAAAAAGAAAAACTCCCCCCAAACGGCCCCCTAAATTTAGACGGACTGCACAGCAACCGTCTGATCTGGGTCTGATTGGACGGCTACTGTGCCATGCATTGCAATCCACGTTGGATTGCAATGCATAGCATTGCAACAAGTATTACTCACATAGTGATTAAGGACCATTCTAACTCAAGCTCGACTCCCTAACATACTAGAGACTAAAATACCCCGAACTAGAGAAGTATTTTGAAATTCGTACTAAAATTTTCTGAAAAATAGAAAATTACTCCTAATAAACATGAAAAACTAAAAAATGTGCTAAACAGGCTCTCAGTGCACCAAATAAAATACCTATGGACTTCTCTAAAATTAAACTACGCATCAAATAGACTATGAACTATCTTTGAGCCTAAACAAAGTAGGAATGGCTCTCTACAGCTATATAAGCACTCCCTTGTATGTAATGTGTCAGATCTGGATCCCCATCATTCTCCCTCATTTCGAGAAAATTTGTCCTCGAATTCTAAAATGCGACAGTATCACAGGGAGATGATGAGAGCAGCAAAGCAAGGAAGCACGATTGATGCCATTGAGATCACCATGTAGAGGAAAGCCTCGCCTAGATGTACAAAGTATGCCTCAATATCACTTCATATGTGGTCAAAATCATGTTGGCTGATGATGTCTTGAACGATCTTCAACTGACTAACCGCATCTATGATTGTCTATTCCTTTCTCCGCTCATTCTACTCATCCATGAATGTGGAACTGGCCTCAAAATGGACTTCAGGAATCACGTCTAGCCTCGATTCAACGAGGAGGATGTCATTACATGCTTCAAACATCTTGAACTCGACCTCTTCAAAATACTCGTCTGGTAGCACTGGATCGGCTTCATCAACTTCTTTTCCCATCTGGTAGTAATACTCTTTGATCAACATTGGGTTCGACCTTGTAAACTACCTCTTTTGGTTCGGCCATTCTGGCATAGTAACTCTCAATGTCATTCTTTAACTTGATCCTTTCTGGATCACCCTTTAATGCAGCCCAACCAACGCCCAAATAGTTTGTGGCCATCATCTCAAGAATATGCCACATCTAGATCGAGATGTGAAGCAACACTAAAATGATCTTTCGCTTCGCTTTATTAAAAAAATGTAGCAGAAGTAGAGGAGGTATGGGGCTACAACAGCCAACTGCAAAGAACGATAAAGGTATATATGGTCTGTCAGGAGTTGGGAAAGAACTGTGAGGGGATGAGACCATAGAAGTTCAAAGGAGTAAGGACAAGAGGATGAAGAGGTAGATGAAGCCTGGCCCGAAGACTCTATTCGTAGATGGTAAAATGACCCAACCGGAGGGTGTCAACCTGATCCTCAGGCCGAGGCCTGCACAATTGGACACATTCCAGGAGGTCAAAACAGTCCCATAACTCCCATATAGCCTCCCGAGATAGATTGGAAGGCACGTCAACAACCAACTTGGCCAATCACTAACTCGACTCTATGAGCTCTGCCGAACACGAGTCGGCCAGGTTGAAAGGGGTGGAAACTAGAAGCTGTGAGGTGGATTCGTCTGCCATCATGAAGAGAAAGGAGTTGGAGCTGAAGCTGGTGATAAGAGAGGCTAAGTCAGTGCTTTTATGACAAAAAGAAGAGCAGGGCGAGTTGCTCGATCTGAGGGAAAAGGAAAGCGACATGAAAGACCATGACAAGATCGAGTCGGAGGCTTACATTATGACTTATTTGGCATGTTGTGCTTGAAAAGACGTACTCGGGCCACCTCCCCTCCGCTCTCTACCCAACTCGTCTACAACAGATTATGCAAATAGGGTCCTCTAGGGGCCTTCAGCGCTATTTATAGGAGAAGCTTTTCAGGTTATGGAAGATCAACGGTCTGAAACCCAGCTCTCTCCCAAGCAACAGCAACTTGATGACGACACATGTCCCCACCTCGACTCGCAACCTCAATGGTGGGGATTTCGAAAAAAATGGTGACATCTACGCACTCCCAGGTATTCGCCCATGTGCTTTGACTCCTAAGTTGGCTTTAGGCGGCTCAACTCCATGGTCGAGCCCAAGGGAAAGGCGCCTTTTGCAGCTCTACTCACGAGGCGTCGCAATTCGAGCACTTTGGGATTAGAGGGCCAGTGATGATGAGAATTCATCTGTGGATCGGACTCGGTCCAATCACCACAGCGGCCCGATAGCCGGGGCCTTTAAGGGACCGGCCCATTTACCATGTTCAACCCTCTTTCTATAAAAAGGAACCGATTACGTCTAATCAAAGTAGAATATTCCTCTCTTAGACCAATCACCTCTTGCCACTTGTCGCTGCGAACTTGGGCGTCGGAGGGACCTCCCTGGGGATTTCACCTGGGGCTCAGTTGACGTAGTTTGTTCCAATTGTGTAGGTTGCACTGACTCCTACCTAGCTCGGTTGGGTTCGTCCATCAAACGGACACGCTTCGTCCGGTTTAGCCTGTGAGTATCTCGGCTGCATCAACAAGTATTTAAACAAGCTTGTCCACAAGCATAATCAAGCTGAGCTTGTCTGTGTTCAAGCTCTCTTAATTTTTTGTTCAAATTTGTCTATTTACTTAATAAATGAGCCAGGTTGAGCTGTCATCGAACACTCATATGAACTGTTCGTATTGGTTCGTTTGCAGCCCTACATCATCATATCAAAAGTGCATACAAGGAAAATCGGACAGAAATGGTGGATAAATTCGGGAAGGGATACCACCTGGTCTTGGTGGCTCTCGATCGCATTGAGGGTAGCGGGCAACTCCAAGCCATAGAGTTGGGACACTTGATCAGAATCGATGCGGAGGCTTTTTACTCCCAGCTCCCAACCCACCGCCGCCCTCCCCGTTCTCCCGCCGAGTGCGCGCGCCAAGATCTGATATATATATATATATAACAACAAGAAGAAGTTAAAAGCAAAAGAAGTGATCTGCGACCAGCGAGGAAGGCAAGAGTAAAGGAGGAGGAGGAATGCGTGATGACTGATGAAACCTTACCTGGTGGCCAAAACATATGCCGAGAAGCTTCTTCCGCCGGCGGTGGAGAAGGGCGAGGGCGTCGCTGAGGCGGTTGATCCAGTCGACGTCCGTGGCGTGGGCGTCGGCGGCGCTGCCCGTGAGAACGTACCCATCGTAGTAGGCGTCGTCGGTGCGCTCCATGAAGGAGAAATCGTCATCCACCACGGAGAAGATGTCCCAGGCCTCCTCTTCCCCGCCGTCGCCGAGGATCCTCGCCAGCATCTGCCCATAGCCGCCGTGGGTGCGCTCCGTATAGTCGGAGGCGTGCCCCGTCTTCAGCACCGCGAAGCGCCGCGGGGGGAGACGGTTCGCCGGCGCGTTGGACATGGAGATGGACATGGGTCGCCTGCCTCCGCCACGCTCGAGGAGGAGGAAAGCGGGGGAGGACCTGGTGGAGGTGATGCGGGTGGCGACGGGCGATGTCTGGGGAAGAATAAGGGAGCAGAGAGACGAGTTCATCGGACAAGAGAGAGAGAGACCCGTCTGGTTCTAGTAGTATTCCCGGCTCAATTCATCGGTTCCGTTGTGCTAACCGCGAACAAAAAGCATGCACACGCGTGTGCACGCACCCCGATTCTTTCGTGTATCTGACGAATCCCACGGGAGGAAGGTAGTCGTGTATATTTGTATATAAAAGTTTTTTTGGTGTTACGTGTTAATATTAAAAAAATATATTTTTTTTAAATTTTTCTTTTTATTAATATCTATGTCTCTTATTAATTTTTAATGATTAATTCTCTCTCTCCTCTTCTTTCTCGTTAATTCTCTCTCTTTCCATCTGTCTCATTAATTATCTCTCTCTCCTTTCTCTCTCTCATTAAGTTTCTCCCCCTTCCTCTCTTTCTTTGCTATGTATTATTATTATTATTGATGAGGCAGAATCCGATTCGGCCCATTAGAGCAGGCCCAAACTCCGTTCAACCCAACAGCAGCAGTACCAGGCCCTCTGGCGGCCTCCAGCCCATTGGCGGCCCAGCAGCCCTCGGCCCAGTAAGCGGCATCGTCGCTCCCGGCCCAACAGGCTTCAGCCCGTCAGCGGCCCACCAGTCTTCGGCCCAGGAACAGCACGGCAGCCCAAGGCCCAGCAGGCTTCGGCCCCTCAGCGGCCCAACCCCCTTCGGCCCGATAGCCGAGTCCGGCCCACTCCGGTGGCGGATCTGGCACTATGGCGGTTTACCAGTAAGCCCAAACATAGTCCTATATCGGCTACCACCGTTAACCAACCTCTATCCTCTGCTATAAATACACCGCTATTTATTGCCAAAGGTATGCAACTCTTTGCCTCCGAGACCCTTAAGGACTACGGTCCAATTAGCATTAAAGCTACTTCTTGCTTTCTGAATCGAATCATCTTCAGAAGCTAACTTGACCGTCGGAGGGGGTTCCTAAGGGCCAGAGCCCGGGACTCCTGCTGACCGGTTTCTTCTTCTTTCCCTCCTGCAGGAGCTCGGTTCGAATCATCGCCGACCTTCCCGAGTCGGTCTCGGCCGCCGACCTCGGATTCCCCTCCTTGGTCTCGACGCCGTTCGACGGCTGCCCCGCAACGGGAGGCTCGGCCCCGCGTTGTCCCTTCGTCCGACAAAAAAGGGTTCTTGGGCTCACTATCTAAGAACAAGCCGAGTCCGAGACCCTTCCGGCCTCGGACCGTCGGCTTCGGCTTCGTCGCCTGTCGACCAAATAGCCGGGAAGAGCTTCATCCGCACCGCCCCTTCGCCCGCCGAAGGAGCCTCGACCCCGACTTCCCGGAGGACGAGTCCGCACCGACCAAGGCGCCCTTCGGCCTTCGGACCCTCGTCTCCGCCTCCGCTTCCTCGGCCTTCCGAATCCCCGTCGGGCCCCAACAACACTGATCCGAACCGGCTTCGGATCCTCTTTTCCGGATTCCGGCCTCGGAGTCCGGTCGTGATAGATCCAGTCTACATCACGTGGCGCCGTCTGTGGGAAACCAACAAAACAAGTCATGTCTCAGCGACCGGTGACCCGACGATCCGGGCAAGGCGAAGCAGAAGCGCGGGAGGCCTCGGCGCAGATGCTGCCTTCCGAAGGCGCACCTTCTGCCCCGCCGAGCCTGCCTCTGCCAACCATACCGGAGTCTCTCGGCTCGGAAGACCGAGTGGGAGCGCTCCAGCAGCAAGTGGCGACGCTGGCCGCTGCCGTCACGTCCCTAGCGCCTCTCCAGGAGATGGTGTCCGCCATCGCCCAGCACATAGGGCTGACGGGACAACCTCCTCAGCAGGCGCCGCTCCCCCCGCTCTGCCCGGTACAAGGTGCCCGGTTCCGGCCGACGCCTGCGCCGGTTCCTCTCAACGAGGCCGCGGAAACGCACAGCGAGCCCTTGACGCTGCCTGTCCGAACTCCTCGCGCTGATCGCCTGACGGAGCAGGATTATGCTTCGTCCGAGTACCGTCCGGTCCGAACCGGAGGACAATCCGTCGCCACCTCGACCGCCCCGAACCTGGACCAGCGGCTGACGGCGATGCGCAAAGAGATGCAGCAGATGGTGTCTCGGCCTCACGGGGCCCCCCTCGCCAGCAGCATCCTGGAGCAGACCCCATTCACGGCAGAGCTCCTAGCCATCGAGGTACCCTCCAACTTCAAGCTGCCGAAGGGCCCTCTCTACGACGGAATGACAGATCCAGTCTGTCACTTCCAGAAGTTTAACACTTACCTTCGGGTCCGAGGGATCTCCGAGGCAGTCCGCTGCCGTCTTTTCCCCCTCACCCTTGAAAAAATCGCCCTCACCTGGTTCGAGGCTCTGGCCCCCAACTCCATTCACTCCCTGGTTCAGTTGGGCCAGTTGTTCATCGACCAGTTCTATGATGCCACCCGGCAGTCCAAAACTTCCGCCAGCTTGCTAGCCATCCGGCAAGGCCCCACCGAAACCCTCCAGGAATACTTCACCAAGTTCCGGACCGAGGCCGCCCAGATCCCAAACCTCGACAGCTCGATCGCGGTCTCGGCCGTGATCAGCGGGTGCCGGGATGAGGGGCTCCTCGGTTCCATCGGGAAGCGCCATCCCCCTACCTTTCAGGACCTCGTGGCCCGGGCCCATAAGTACATCAACCGAGAGGCCCTGATGCTGTCCAGGGGTAAAGGCGCAACCGAGACTACCTCAACGCCTGCTCCCCCGGCGGTCCGACCTCGGCCCGAGGACCAAGAGCCCTCCCGGAAGCGTTATCGCCGGGAGGATTGGGACAGGGAGAGGCGACGGGACCCGCAGCCGCGGTACCTACCCTTACCTGCTCCCCCTTCCCGGATGCTCATGGAGGTGAAGGGCATGCTCCGGCGGCCTGATCGCATCAAGACCGATCCTCGCCGAAGGGACCCCGGCAAATACTGCGAGTATCACCGAGAGATCGGCCACACGACGGACGAGTGCCGGCAGCTCCGGGAAGAAATCGACCGCCTCATCCGGGAGGGGAGATTGCCGCAATATCGGCGGGAGCAGCCGCCGCAGCAGAACCGAGACGTCCCTGCAGCACCCAGACAGCAACCGCCCCCGGCGATAGAAGCCGCTCCTCCGCCAAAAGCCACCGCGGCCCCGGTTGAATCGTCCCATCAAAGACCCAGCTCTGGGTCTATCATGATGATATCCGGAGGGCCCGGGGAGGGATCAAGGTCGCGGCAACGCAGCACCGTGGCGGCGGTCGACGGCGAGCCGAAGCGGCCTCGTCTGGAAGATATCACCTTCGGCGCCGAGGACCTGACTGATGTCCAGGTCCCTCATGATGACGCTCTCGTCGTCAACGCTGTAATAAATAACTATGATGTACATAGGATCTTTGTGGATAATGGAAGTGCCCCAAACATCTTGTTTTACGATTGTTTCGAGAAGATGGGATTGAGTGAGGCTAGTATGAAACCTCATCGGGGCCCCCTCTTCGGTTTTAACGGCTCGCCCTGCCGAGTAGAAGGTATTGTTCGGCTTCCTGTGACCTTGGGCTCCGCCCCCCGGCAATTGACCGTTGAAACGGACTTTGCCGTTGTAAAGATCGAGTCAGCCTACAACGCCATATTCGGCCGAAGGCTCATCGGCGGGGTCGGAGCCGTGCCCTCATCCTTCCATCAGAAGCTGAAGTTTCATACCGACCACGGGATCGGCGAGGCCAAAGGAAACCAAGAAGCAGCCCGGCAGTGCTATATGATTTCGGTCAAAGGGAAGGCCGCAGCCGAAACCCTGACGATCGAGTCATCAACCGAGGCATCTCCAGGAGAGGCACTCCTCGCCGTCCCTGTTCCGGGAGGCGAGGGGCGAGTCCTGATGATAGGCTCCGGCCTGGAAGAGATTGAAGCAGAAAAGCTCACCGAGTTCTTGAAAGAGAACCTCGACGTCTTCGCCTGGTCCCCATCGGACATGCCCGGGGTTGACCCGGAGATAGCCGAGCACCGTCTCCACACCGATCCCAACCAGCCCCCAGTGAAGCAGAAGCGGCGCACCTTCAATCAAGAAAGGAGAACCGCTATCCAAGCCGAAGTACAGAAGGGGCTGGACGCCGGACACCTCCGAGAGGTGCATCATCCGGAGTGGATCGCCAATGTGGTCATGGTGCCGAAGAAAGAGGGCAAGTGGCGTATGTGCGTGGACTTCACCAACCTCAACAAGGCATGTCCGATGGACAGCTTTCCGCTGCCTCGGATAGACCAGGTGGTGGACGCGACGTCCGGCCACGAGCTCTTAAGCTTCCTCGACGCCTATTCAGGCTACCACCAGATCCGGATGCATCCGGATGACGAAAGTAAGACCAGCTTCACGACCGATTTGGGCCTGTACTGCTACACCCGAATGCCCTTCGGTCTGAAGAACGCCGGCGCAACCTACCAGCGCCTGGTCAACAAGGTGTTCGCTCCACAGCTGGGCCGAAACATGGAGGTCTACATAGACGACATGCTGGTCAAGAGCCGTGTCGCTTCTGAGCATTTGGCCGACCTAGCCGAGACTTTCTCCGCCCTTAGGCAGTACAAGATGAAGCTGAACCCGACTAAGTGCGCCTTCGGGGTGGCCTCCGGCAAGTTCCTCGGTTACATGGTCACCCGTCGAGGGGTGGAAGCCAACCCCGAGAAGATTTCGGCCATCGTGCAGATGCGCCCCCCGGCAAACATCCGAGAGGTACAGAAGCTGAACGGGAGGATCGCAGTCCTCAGTCGCTTCATGTCAAGGGCGGCTGACTATTGTTTCCCCTTCTTCAAGCTGCTGAAGAAGGCCAACAGCTTCGAGTGGACGGAAGAGTGCCAAGCAGCCTTCGACCAGTTGAAGGCCTATCTCGCCAAAGTCCCCATCTTATCCAAGCCAGTTCCTGGTGAACCCCTGAGCTTATATCTTGCGGTTTCCGAGACAGCTCTCAGTGCCGTCCTCGTCCGAGAGCAAGAAGGCATGCAGAAGCCGGTTTATTATACCAGCCGAGCCCTTCAAGGGGCAGAACTCCGGTACCTTGCCCTGGAGAAGCTGGCTCTGGCCCTTGTCTCGTCCGCAAGGAGGCTCCGGCCCTATTTTCTGGCCCATTCCGTGAAGGTCCTCACCGACCAGCCCCTGAGACAAGTCCTCTCCCGGCCAGAGGTGTCCGGCAGGCTGGCAAAATGGGCGATCGAGCTGGGAGAGTTCGATATCTCCTACGCTCCTCGGGTAGCTATAAAGGCCCAGGCGTTGGCAGATTTCATCGCCGAACTTACCCCTGGCGCCTCCGAGGCGCCTCAGCCAGTGCCAAACACGCCCGAAGCCGAAGCTACTTCGGCTCCCGCACCGGCCGACGAATGGCGACTCTTCGTAGATGGCTCCGCATGCTCCACGGGCAGCGGCGCCGGATGGATCCTGGCGTCGCCCGAAGGGGTCGTCACGGAGTACGCCCTGCGCTTCTCCTTCCCGGCAACCAACAATGCCGCCGAGTATGAAGCTCTCATCTCCGGCCTCCGGGCCGCAAAGAAGCTCGGCGTCCGGAACCTGAAGGCCTTCAGCGATTCCCAGCTGATCGCTGGCCACATCTCCGGGGAGTATGAGGCCCGGGACGCAGTGATGGCTTCTTATCTCCAGGTGACTCGCAAAATCCTCGCCCAATTCGACTCTTATGAAGTTGTGAGGATCCCGAGAGCCGAGAATGCCCGAGCCGATGCACTTTCCCGGCTGGCGTCAACCCAAGACGGGGGGGGGGGGCGAATGATCCTCGTCGAAGAGCTCGCCGAACCAAGCCTCGGCGAAACCGAGGCCATGATAGTCGCCGAGGCCGAGGCCGAAGCCGAGACATGGATGACCCCCCTCGTCGCTTTCCTTCTCCAAGGAGAAGTCCCGCCAGATCCGAAGGAGGCAAAGCGCGTTCGACAGCGCTCATCCCACTTTCTTCTTCTGGACGGGGCCCTGTACAAGAAATCCTTCGGCCGACCACTGCTGAGATGCCTCGGCCCAGCTGAAGCCGACTACGCCATGAAAGAAGTCCATGAAGGGGTATGCGGAGCGCACGCGGGAGGAAGGGCCTTGGCTCACAAACTTCTAAGGCAAGGCTACTGGTGGCCATCACTCCGAGAGGACGCCTTAGCCCTCGTCCGGCCCTGTGACCAGTGCCAGAGGTATAGCTCCCTCATCCACCAAGCAGCCACCCTTCTGACCCCCTTATCCGACCCCTGGCCTTTCGCTCAGTGGGGGATCGACCTCCTGGGACCTTTTCCCGTCGCCACCGGCCAGAGAAAATTCCTCATCGTAGCGGTAGACTATTTCACTAAGTGGGTCGAGGCCGAACCCCTCGCTGCGATAACCGATGGCAATGCTTGGAACTTCGTCTGGAAGTCCATCATTTGCCGGTTCGGCATCCCTCGGGCCATCATTTCTGACAATGGGAAGCAGTTCGACAGCCGGCAGTTCAGCGACAACTGCGCCAGCTTCGGCATACTCCACAAATTCACTTCGGTGACGCATCCTCGAACCAATGGCCAAGTCGAAGTCGTTAACCGAAGCCTCCTACAGGGATTGAAAACCCGCCTCGGCGAAGCTAAAGGCCGATGGGTGGAGGAGCTGCCAAGTGTCCTGTGGGCTTATCGGACGACAAGCCGAACCCCCACCGGCGAAACTCCCTTCCGCATGGCCTACGGCGTAGAAGCCGTTATTCCGGTAGAGATCGGCCTTCCTTCTCCCAGGGCCATCGCTTACGATCCGAAGGCCAACGAAGAAGGAATGAAAGACCACCTGGACCTCATTGAAGAGACCCGAGACAGGGCTCGCGTCCGGCTGGCCGCTTATCAACAGCGCATGGCGAAGTACTACAACACTCGAGTAAAGCCCCGAAGCTTTGAAGTAGGGAGCCTCGTGTTGAGGAACGCTCAGGCTTCCAAACCAGCCGAAGCCTCAGGAAAACTTGCCCCCAACTGGGAGGGGCCTTATCGAGTCAGGGATGTGATCAGGCGTGGAGCTTATCGGTTGGAAACCCTTTCGGGCCAGCCTCTCCCTCGCACATGGAATGTTGAGCGCCTTCGGCGTTATTATGTGTAAGTCACTTTTCCTCAGGCTTACAGCCGAAGAGTATGAATAAAGACTTCTTTTGTCAGGAGGCATATTATATTCTCTAAGTCCGTGTAAACCGTACCGGGAGTGGCTTCGGCCATGCAAACCGTATCGGGAGCGGCATGGTTTTCTCTAAGTCCGTGTAAACCGTACCAGGAGTGGCTTCGGCCATGCAAACCGTATCGGGAGCGGCATGGTTTTCTCTAAGTCCGTGTAAACCGTACCGGGAGTGGCTTCGGCCATGCAAACCGTATCGGGAGCGGCATGGTTTTCTCTAAGTCCGTGTAAACCGTACCGGGAGTGGCTTCGGCCATGCAAACCGTACCGGGAGTGGCTTCGGCCATGCAAACCGTATCGGGAGCGGCATGGTTTTCTCTAAGTCCGTGTAAACCGTACCGGGAGTGGCTTCGGCCATGCAAACCGTATCGGGAGCGGCGTGGTTTTCTCTAAGTCCGTGTAAACCGTACCGGGAGTGGCTTCGGCCATGCAAACCGTATCGGGAGCGGCATGGTTTTCTCTAAGTCCGTGTAAACCGTACCGGGAGTGGCTTCGGCCATGCAAACCGTATCGGGAGTGGCATGGTTTTCTCTAAGTCCGTGTAAACCGTACCGGGAGTGGCTTCGGCCATGCAAACCGTATCGGGAGCGGCATGGTTTTCTCTAAGTCCGTGTAAACCGTACCGGGAGTGGCTTCGGCCATGCAAACCGTATCGGGAGCGGCATGGTTTTCTCTAAGTCCGTGTAAACCGTACCGGGAGTGGCTTCGGCCATGCAAACCGTATCGGGAGCGGCATGGTTTTCTCTAAGTCCGTGTAAACCGTACCGGGAGTGGCTTCGGCCATGCAAACCGTATCGGGAGCGGCATGGTTTTCTCTAAGTCCGTGTAAACCGTACCGGGAGTGGCTTCGGCCATGCAAACCGTATCGGGAGCGGCATGGTTTTCTCTAAGTCCGTGTAAACCGTACCGGGAGTGGCTTCGGCCATGCAAACCGTATTGGGAGCGGCATGGTTTTCTCTAAGTCCGTGTAAACCGTACCGGGAGTGGCTTCGGCCATGCAAACCGTATCGGGAGCGGCATGGTTTTCTCTAAGTCCGCGTAAACCGTCCCGGGAATGGCTCCGGCCACGTATACCGATTCGGGAGGAGCCAAGGCATATCTAAGTTCGCGTAAACGGAAGCATGAATGGCTTCGGTCCTCCGTCAAATGTAAGAAGCGGCAAGATGTCCCTTCGGGATCATGTGGACCACAATAGTAAAGGCCCCGGCCGAATACTGTGGCGACATTCTGTCCGAACCTGCATCGAGTTTCGGCCTTACAAGTTATAGCGAACGACGACAGGATCTCAGGCTCCTGAAGGGCCATAGTCGGTCGATCATACGCAAACACCAAGGTAAAGCCAAACACCTTCCTTGTATTTATAGAGAAGAAAGTACAAAAACCGGCCATATCCTAGGCCGAGGGCTTACAACAGAAGAAGAAGTAGAAGCGGGCTGTATAATTGGCCGGAGGTTTACGATAGAAGAAGAAGCGTAAACCGGCCATACCCTAAGCCGAGGGCTTACAACAGAAGAAGAGGCAGGAATCGGGGAAGACCCCCACGTCATTCTTCAGCTTCGGCCTCCTCCGCCTCGGCTGCGGCTTGTCCCGGAGAGGGAGAGGGAGAGGGAGAGTCGACGATCTGCACCGCTTCAGGAGCGGCAGCCTCCTCAGCGGCAACCTCCTCGTCGGCGGCCTCCTCAGGGACAGCTTCCTCGGGGACCCCCTCAGCGGGCGCAGCTTCATCAACTGGCGCCGGAGTCAAGGCCCTCTCGGCCATAAGTCCCTGCCACCAAGACAGGAGCCCCTTGGCTTCCGCGCCCCTCGGTAGGTCGACCCCCGTCAGATCGACACTCGGGCAGGCCCTTTGAGCAACATCCAACCCAAGGTCGAAGACGGTAGAAGAAGCCTGCGCTTGAGCCTGGATGATCTCTTCGGAGAAGTCCGGGCCGGCCTTGTATTCGGCTACGGCCAAGTCTGCCACCTCCTCCACCTCCCGCTTCAGCGCCGATACCTCCTCGGCGTGTCGCCGCTTCTCCGAAGCCCGCCGGGAGTCCTTCTCCTGAATCTGGGCCTTGAGGGCCCGGATCTCGGACTGTGCCACGGCGAGCTCCCCCTCGGCCTTCACCTTGGCCTCGGCGGAGGTGCGGGCCTCAGCCGTCTTCTCCTCCAGCTGCGCCCGCACTTGGGCACTCGAGGTCACGAGTCCCTCGACTAGAGGCTCGATGTCGGGCACCACCGAAGTACCCTCGCCCGAGCCATCCGACTCTCTCTCGGCCTCCAGGAGCTGGAGCCGGAGCTGCTCCTGATGGTGCAACAGGACGCTGCCTGTCACCGCAGCCTGCGAGCCGAAAGCAAACAGTGATCAAAAAAAGGGAAAATCAAGAGAAAGCGAAGGAAAGCTCGACTGAAGCGCCTACAAGCGTGTTACCTGGACAGACAGCCGAGCGCTCATCGCCGCCAGGCTGAGGACCGAATGGTGCTTCAGCCCTTCAAAGGCCGAAGGGAGAGTGAGACTGCGGAGCAGACGGAGGCACGTCTGCGAGTCTTCCATACTCTCGTCCTCATAGATCCCCGGTTCGGGGCGCCACCACTTGCGCTGCGCCCGGGGAGCCTGCGACCCGGCGCCTTCGTCGCCAACCCCGGCCGCTACAGCCGAAGGAGAATCGCCCCTCGGCGCCTCTGGAGATGCCAGCCTCGTGGCCCTTCGGGCCTCGGCACTCCTCCTGATCAGCGGAGCCTCCTCCGCATCCACGGCCTCTTCCGACCGGGGGCGCTTCGAAGCTCGGCTGCCCCTTCGAGCGGCGAATTTCGACTTTCGCTCCCTCTCGAGAGCAGCAGCCGCGGCACGGCCCTCAGAAGAAGCCGCAGTCCTTGGGACCCCGCCTCGGGTCCTCGGGGCCCCAGCGCCTCGGCCGGTCCTGCCTGCCGCCTGCGGGGTCAGCGCTCGGCCCGGAACACGCCGGTCGGATATCCGGTCGAGGAGGGAGTCTAGATCGGCCATCGCTGCAAGCAAGAAAAACCCGTCAGAAACAAAACAGAGGACAAATACAAACTCTGAGCCGACTTACCCTCGGCCGAAACTTCATCAGCGTCCTCAGCCGGAAGAGCTTCGGCCAGAGGAGCGGCGGCCCTTCCTCCGCGGCCCCGCGGAGTCTCCCCGGGAGGAAGATAAGGGAAGGCCCGCACCGGATCGGACCTCGGATCCGGCCATACCCCGGCGGTCACCAGACGCTCCGACGCGCTGAGAAGCCCCCAGACGCTATACAGGGCCATCATCTGGATGCGACCCACGAGGATGCTCTGGACCGGGGTAAGGGTAGGAGGATCCGAGAGGCCCGCAGCCAGCGGCGCCCATTCAGTAGGGAAGGGCCACAAACCCTTCTCCTTCTCCGGCAGGGAGACGAAGACGAACTTCCTCTTCCAGCCGTGGATGGACGAAGGCTTCCCGGAGAATACACTTCGCCCAACCCGAGAGACGAAGCAATACCACTCGGACTTCCCCTGCGTCTGAATTTTGAAGAGGCAGCGGAAGACATTGATAGAAGGGCGGATCTTCACTTGAGCAAAAACGCTCAAGAAACCGTATACGGTGCGCCAGGAGTTGGGAAAGAGCTGAGACGGAGCCAGCCCGTAGAAACTGAGAAGGTTGATGACGAAGGTGGGGAGTGGAAGACGGAAACCCGCCTCGAAGCTATCAACGTAAATGGAGAAGGAACCCGGGCGGAAGGTGTTAGCCCGGGTGGCGGAGTCAGGCCGAATGACCGTCGTCCAGGAAGGGAGCTGGAAGTAGGAGACCAGGCGCGTAACCTTGGCGTCTGAAAGGGCGCAGGATGCTTCCGAAGCCATATCCGGACGACGGCGTCCCGAAGTAGAAGCCTGGCCTGGGCTCCGGGCCTCTTCGGCATACTCGGCCCCGGAGGTCTCGGCCCCGGAAACCTCGGCTCCGGAAGCCTCGGACCCCTCAGTCCCGGAGACCTCGGGTTCGTCGGACATTGCTGGGGCAGAGGGGTCTGAGGTGAAGGAATCCGACAAGAGAGATCGCAGGGAGCGGGAAGGAGTATACTCCTCGTCCGAAGGAGTAATCTCACTAGAAGAATCCCGGACCATAAGGCCACGAAGAGAAGGAGGAAAGCTGGGGCTTACTCGCAGAAAGGGGGAAGAAGGTCTCTCCTGAGCCGAGTGCGACTCCTCACAACCTCCCAGCTCCACCAGCGATGCGCTACAAGGAATGGAGACCTTCCCACGGTGGCCGGCGAGCTCGGACGAAGCCTTCAGGAAGCTAGCTTTCCGCAGGAGAAGGAAGAAGAGCTTGGAAGATTGTAAAGGAAACGTAGGCACAGCAGCAGGAAGAAGAACAGTGCCCTGCTGAGGGCTTGTATTTATAGAGCTCGCTCGGAGCGCCTCCCGCCGAAGCCAACGGCCGAGATCGTCCCGCTCGTCCCCTCGCCCCTCTCAGATGCACGCCACGTGCGTCGTCCTTCGGCAATGATGACGGACCGGCTCCGGGACTTGCAGCGAAACAATTAACGGCCGAGGGCGCTCCGACCCTTCGGCTGGCCGCCCGATACGCGCCACGTGTCCCGATCCGCGTGCTGAAGATGAAAGAGGCGGCAATCCGAGTGAAAGCCTCGGACAGAGAGCCGAGGCGATCCGCGACCCGTGAGCGGTCAGGATCCATTTGTGTTTTCGACGGAGCGGCCGGATGCGCGACCCGTGTCCCGTGCTTCCTCGCGAGGAGACGCGCCATCCCGTCCATTTAATGGAGCCTGACACGAGTCAGAGGGCTTGGCCCTTCGGCTTCTTAGCTCTGAGCCTTCGTCACCACTCCGAGCGGGGACGAAGCAACCGCATAGCCCTCGGCCGACCGAGGGCCCCCTCTTCCCAGTAGAAAAGGGGAGCAGAGTTTCGGGTAAGACACCTGTTACGATGCCCTTTCCACAGCTTCGGGCTATACTCTCGCCATCTCAGAACTGAGAAAGACAAGAGTGGGGGGCTATGTGATGAGGCAGAATCCGATTCGGCCCATTAGAGCAGGCCCAAACCCCGTTCAGCCCAACAGCAGCAGTACCAGGCCCTCTGGCGGCCTCCAGCCCATTGGCGGCCCAGCAGCCCTCGGCCCAGTAAGCGGCACCGTCGCTCCCGGCCCAACAGGCTTCAGCCCGTCAGCGGCCCACCAGCCTTCGGCCCAGGAACAGCACGGCAGCCCAAGGCCCAGCAGGCTTCGGCCCCTCAGCGGCCCAACCCCCTTCGGCCCGATAGCCGAGTCCGGCCCACTCCGGTGGCGGATCTGGCACTATGGCGGTTTACCAGTAAGCCCAAACATAGTCCTATATCGGCTACCACCGTTAACCAACCTCTATCCTCTGCTATAAATACACCGCTATTTATTGCCAAAGGTATGCAACTCTTTGCCTCCGAGACCCTTAAGGACTACGGTCCAATTAGCATTAAAGCTACTTCTTGCTTTCTGAATCGAATCATCTTCAGAAGCTAACTTGACCGTCGGAGGGGGTTCCTAAGGGCCAGAGCCCGGGACTCCTGCTGACCGGTTTCTTCTTCTTTCCCTCCTGCAGGAGCTCGGTTCGAATCATCGCCGACCTTCCCGAGTCGGTCTCGGCCGCCGACCTCGGATTCCCCTCCTTGGTCTCGACGCCGTCCGACGGCTGCCCCGCAACGGGAGGCTCGGCCCCGCGTTGTCCCTTCGTCCGACAAAAAAGGGTTCTTGGGCTCACTATCCAAGAACAAGCCGAGTCCGAGACCCTTCCGGCCTCGGACCGTCGGCTTCGGCTTCGTCGCCTGTCGGCCAAATAGCCGGGAAGAGCTTCATCCGCACCGCCCCTTCGCCCGCCGAAGGAGCCTCGACCCCGACTTCCCGGAGGACGAGTCCGCACCGACCAAGGCGCCCTTCGGCCTTCGGACCCTCGTCTCCGCCTCCGCTTCCTCGGCCTTCCGGATCCCCGTCGGGCCCCAACAACACTGATCCGAACCGGCTTCGGATCCTCTTTTCCGGATTCCGGCCTCGGAGACCGGTCGTGATAGATCCAGTCTACATCAATTATTATCATCTTTCACATTTTTCCTTTTTCCTATTAATATTTTTATCTTTTATTTTTTGTCCCCTATTATCATTATTGTTGTTGTTGTTCCAATTTCTTGAGATAATAATAACTAATTTTAAATTATTATTTTTATTATTAATATAATATTTTATAATATAATAATAATTAATTTTGGTATTATTATTATTATTAAAAAATAATATCAAAATAATAGTCTCATGGGATAATGATAACTAATTTTGATATTATTATTATTGTTAATATTATCCCTATTTCTCTTCTTTCACATTTTTCTTTCTCCCTATTAATATTTGTATCTCCAATTTTCTATCCCTTATTATTATTGTTGTTGTTGTTGTTATTGCAATCTCTTGAGATAATAATAATTAATTTTGACGTCATCATCATCATTATTATTATTATTATTATGGTAGTCTCACGAGAAAATAATAAATAATTTTTTTTTTATTATTATTATTAAAATTATTATTATTATTAATGAGACCAATCTCTCTCTCACACTTTTCTCACTCATATTATTATTATTGTTGTTGTTGTTGTTATTATTATTATTATTAATATTGGGACAATGTTTTGAGATTAGGATAGTCTCATGAGATAATAATTACTAATTTTATTATTAAGGAGACCAATATCTCTCTCATTTTTCTCTTAATTTATCTTTCAACACAATATTTATTAGGATAATCTCATATAATAATAGTAATAACCTTCAATTCACTGTTTAGTATTCTCTCTCAATCCATATTTCAATTAAATACAATGGTTCTAAACTTTTAATGCTTACCAAACAACTGATCGAATATTTATATTTTTTATAATTATTTATTTATTCCTTCAAAAAATGTAAATGATTAACTTCACTTATATTAATAATAATTTTTGTATTCCAATATGTTAATTGGCCGTGCATCACACGGGATTACAACTATATATATATATATCATCACGTGTTGCCTCGGATAGGAGGATTTTGGGAATGCGGTATTTTTAGGTGTACGGTGAATTACTTATTCACTTAATTTCAAAAATAAGTAATTCTTGGTCAAAATGTCAAATTCTTTATATCAAATCAAAATTTGACTTATTATGAGAATAAAGAAACCTTGTTCTATCAAATTCTGCAAACAAATTGGAACTTATGTTATGAGGTGCTTAGTTGTTGACTAACATTTGGATGTGTTTGAGAAAACATCAGCTCGTGTAATACAGGTTGCAATATTTAGTTGAGACCGTAGTCTTATCTTGAGATCATAAAATTATTGCACCATGTAAAATATTTGAATCTGTATTTATATAGCATTTTACTTGTGTTTTAACTTTGAGTCAAAAGATCCAAGATGGAGCTTCTAAGAATAGAGAAAAAATGAAAATATTATGAAAAAGTTGACTTTTGCAAGAAACCAAAATTAATTAGAACTTCTCTCCCTCAACTCATGACATATGATGGGGGAGAATCCGACCAGACCCAGCACTAGAGGGCCGGGCCAAATAAGAGTAAGGGCCGAAGCACATTCGGCCCATAAAGTCGATCGAACAGAAACAGCCCAGGCGCCTTGTTGAAATAGTATAGATTCGGCCCAAGCGATTCGCTCAATTAACGACTGTCATCGGCCTAGTCATGGCAGATAATAGGCCAAAATGGCCTCGACCCATTATAGCTGTAACGACCCGCCATCCTATGACCGGGGACCCGGTCACTAAATGGATGTCGGCCCATTAACTACGGGTTCACATCCGGATCTCACACAACACATCTGGAGGAGTAAGTGCTAAACAAAGCTAAATATGACGATCACACGGACTACAAAGGTGAACGAGTGCGCAGAAAGGGAAATATCAATGTCCGTATACAGTCCAACAATAATTACATGTCCAACAATTAGATAAGTACAGGCAGAAGGAAAGTACAACAACATCGGGGCATACCCCGGAACTAAGACAGCTGCTGGTCCGCACACCAAGAAGACACCACGCTACCGCTCGCCACGAGGTCCACACCTGAAACCGCAGGGAGTGAGCCACACCAGAATTGGGCTCAGTAGGGATCATCCGATCCCCTGCCTCCCACTCACACACCCACAAGTGTAACAACAGGAATATATGGCAATTAAGTAAAGCAGTAAACATAGCACTCAACCTGATAGGAACCGTACGATAAGCAGTGTAACAAGAACAGTACCAAGTAACCCGAAGAACCCAACACAAAGTCACGTCTCACAGTCAAAGTCCACGAAGCGACTGAACCACACTATCGACCGAAGTCAAACGTCGCCTCCCAACACTACCACCACTGCTCACGCCTGTCCATCCTTACAGTGTTCCGGGGCACTGTAGGGTGAGGCAGTGAGCCAAACTAGGACTAGCTGGACTCAGTGTACCGCCACTGCCAGCTACGTGTGCACACAAGCAGTCTAGACTACTGTCCTACCACCGGATTGCCTCCACGCTAGGCCTCAGCGCTTCCAGGAGGGCCCTGGGGACCGGCGAACCCCCGTCAAGCCGAAGCTACAGGAACTACCCACAAACCCAACTCTCCCGGGCTGCGTCAGGCCAAGGGCTAAGGGTACCACTCGTAACCTTGATCAAAGGTCACATCAGGCCCAATGGCTAAAGGGTAAACCAACTCCCACCAGTAACACTACCAGCTCCACAGCAAGAAACACGCCGGAAGCTGTCACGACAAACAAAGGAAACCCCGACCCGCTGAGGACAAACAGCGATCCCTCGGATTAGCACACCGGCTACTCTGGCCCGTCGGCTCAAGGCGATCCTGCTTCCCCTCAGCTAAAGGTGAAACACACATGTACCCCTTCTCCCACCAGTACAGCTCACAGACACCATGGCCCTTCTCCCATCGGCCCATGGTGACAGCGTAAACCACAGTCATATGAACACAAATGCATATATAACATGATTCCATTCGCACAGTAAACCCCAGTCTCAGCGTACAGTTAAGGCACACACACAAAGATGATGAAATCCCATTCATGCAGAAGTCCTCAGTCTCAGTATATAACGTAAAAGATGCTTTGAACCGTCCCGCAGTGAAACACATGCTAAAAACCAGAGTTCATACAGCTCTGTCTTGAATCGCGTCGACCGAGGTCGACGCCATTCAAGACTCTCAAACAGGTTTATTAAAACCAGAGTTATTCATTCCTGCCTTGAATCGCGTCGACCGAGGTCGACGCCATTCAAGCTCCATAGACGGGTTTACTAAAAGTCAGATTATCTCTTAAAATGCGTCTACCATTGAGGTCGCCGTTTAAAACGCGTCAGGGTTGCCCGACGTCATTCAACCCAGAAATCCAGATTTGCAGAACCCTTAGACGGGGACATTCCTGCCTAAATGGCGTCATGATGGCCCGACGTCCTTCTAAAAGGCGTCGTCCATCCGTGACGTCATTTAGCACAGAACCCCCTAACTCAGGAAACCTCGCATAGGGAGGTTTCTGCCCTAAAACGCGTCGTACTGACCCGACGTCTTTCGGAAAGGCGTCGACCAGTCACGACGCCATTTAGCGACAGAAACCAGGTTTCCTGGTTCAACCCGTGGGTTTCTCCCTTGAACCCCAAGCACCCCGAAAAGCTCCAAAACCAAAGGGGGAGAAGGGAAATCCAAACTACCATAATCACGCTACGAAACCACATTCACAAGCACCGCCATTCCCACAAGAAACCCCCTAAACATGCTCAATCTAGCCCCAAATACATCACGTCACGCCGAGAATCACACGAACATCACATGCAAGGTTCGTCCCCCTACCGGTTCTTGAACTCCGCCAAGCTCCGTGCCGCCGTCCCGCCGCACCGCACACCGCCGCCGGTACCCTCGAGGACGCCGCCACTCCGCCGGGACGTCGGCCGCCGTCCGGAGAGTGGAACACCGCGAAGGAAGTGGTGGAGGTAGAGGTGAGAGGTAAGGTGGTGTTGGAGTGGTTGGAAGAGGAAGAAGAGGAAGGGAAGGGGAAGAGAGGGGGTCGGAGAGGGCGAGGAGAGAGAGAGGGAAGGTGAGAATGAGGGAAAGAAGGGGAGGCTCGCGGGGTCAATCCGAAACCAGCTAAAACGCGTCGATCGAGGCAGACGCCTATCAGTCTGACAGGACAGCCGTACAGACACCGCTCTGAAACGCGTCGCCCGCCGTGGACGCCGTTCAGACGATGTGACAGGCCGTACTGACAACGCTCTGGCGCCATGCCCTGACATCGCAGATGTCGCAGTCTGAAACGCGTCGACCCACCTGGACGCCGTTCAGACAAATCTGACAGGGGCCGTACTCTCGCGGCCCGAAAACTGCCCACGTGGCGCACACGTGGCACAACAACCAGCAACCTAAATGGCGTCCACACACCCTGACGCCTTTTGAAAGGCGTCGACGAGCGCTGACGCCATTCAGCCAGAAATCACAAGACCCCACATGGTCCAAACCAGGGGATCCGGCCCGATCCCGACCCGAATACCGAACCCGAAACCTCAGTCCTTACATTCTCCCCCCCTTAAAAGAATTTCGTCCTCGAAATTAGCAACCACTCAACGCTCAACTCGGCTAACCACCACAAGCCGACACACCGATCACAACAAACATCATCACCAATCGCACACACAAGGCTCCACAGAAATAGCCAAACAAATTCACATCAAGCTAACCAAGATTCTCAATTCCAACACAAAGCTGAAAGATCAACAATAACCACACACTAGCAAGGCACATATTACAAAGCCGATTCTCCACCAAACCAATATACATACAAGTGCCACAAGAGTTCACAACCACCTCTGAACAAGACAAGGTAAAAGTGCCCATCTAGCACAACCTCCCGAACCTCCACAAAGAGACGCGACTCCAATCACGCCCCGACCACCTACTGAGCACTCGGCTCCTGACCTGCCTTATTCTTCCGGGGACAGTTCCTCGCGAAATGTCCCTTCCTGCCACAGCCAAAACAGCTACCAGTGATCAAGGGACATATCCTGTCGCCGTGAAACCTGCTACAACGGGGACAACGATCTGCAGCGTCCCGCCTCGCCTCCTGCTGCCAGCCGATCTCTGTCTGCATCTGTTGAACCGAACCATCCTCATCCTCGTCACAAGGAACCTCCTGGAACTCGACCTCGAACGAACTCGAACCACCTGCCGAAAAAGCCGCTGATCGATCCCTGCTATGCTGCTTCTCCTGTGCTGAATGCTCCGATTCCCTTGCCGAGTGTTGAAACTGCATCTCCACCGCTGCCGCGCACCGAACAGCTGACGCTAGATCCTTACAACACTGAGCTGCCACAAATTCCCTCAGATCATGCCGAAGTCCATCCACGAACTTCTCCGTCCTCAGATCTTCACGCTCAGAAATGTGTGGAGCAAACCTTCCCAGAGCCACAAATCTCATCTGATAATCTAGAACTGACGTATCACCCTGCACCAATTCCATGAACTCCCTTTCCTTGGCCCTACGAACATGCCTCGGAAGGTACTGTCCACTAAACTCTCTCACAAAGCCTTCCCAAGGAATCTCTCTCAAAGACCTATCTGGAAACATCAACCCCTTGATGGTAACCCACCAATCATAAGCATCGCCCTTCAGCAAGTAGGTCGCCAATAAGGTCTTGTCACTCTCAGCACATTCTAGAACATCAAACACCTTCTCCACTTCCTTAATCCACTGAGCTGCCAAATCTGGAACAGGTTGACCCGTGAAAGAAGGGGGCTTCAGCTTCAAGAACCGCTCCACCACCGTGGATTGGCCACCTCGGGAGCTGGACCCCTCGCTTCCACCTCCCTGCTGATATCTAGACATAGCCCCAATCATAGCTTCCATGAAACGATCCACGTTATGTCCTTCCGCCCCCGGACCACCACCATCTGCTCTCGAACCACGAGCCAACGGAACTCTCCTCTTCGGCGCCATCACTAACCCACAACACGCAAATCGAACCAAAAACACGTCAAAACCTATCAATCTACACCAGCAGCCATCGCCTGTACAGACTCGTACTTATTGTTGGACTATAATATCTAACCTAGTTTATCACATACTCGACCAGACTGAGCTCTGATACCATCTGTAACGACCCGCCATCCTATGACCGGAGACCCGGTCACTAAATGGATGTCGGCCCATTAACTACGGGTTCACACCCGGATCTCACACAACACATCTGGAGGAGTAAGTGCTAAACAAAGCTAAATATGACGATCACACGGACTACAAAGGTGAACGAGTGCGTAGAAAGGGAAATATCAATGTCCGTATACAGTCCAACAATAATTACATGTCCAACAATTAGATAAGTACAGGCAGAAGGAAAGTACAACAACATCGGGGCATACCCCGGAACTAAGACAGCTGCTGGTCCGCACACCAAGAAGACACCACGCTACCGCTCGCCACGAGGTCCACACCTGAAACCGCAGGGAGTGAGCCACACCAGAATTGGGCTCAGTAGGGATCATCCGATCCCCTGCCTCCCACTCACACACCCACAAGTGTAACAACAGGAATATATGGCAATTAAGTAAAGCAGTAAACATAGCACTCAACCTGATAGGAACCGTACGATAAGCAGTGTAACAAGAACAGTACCAAGTAACCCGAAGAACCCAACACAAAGTCACGTCTCACAGTCAAAGTCCACGAAGCGACTGAACCACACTATCGACCGAAGTCAAACGTCGCCTCCCAACACTACCACCACTGCTCACGCCTGTCCATCCTTACAGTGTTCCGGGGCACTGTAGGATGAGGCAGTGAGCCAAACTAGGACTAGCTGGACTCAGTGTACTGCCACTGCCAGCTACGTGTGCACACAAGCAGTCTAGACTACTGTCCTACCACCGGATTGCCTCCACGCTAGGCCTCAGCGCTTCCAGGAGGGCCCTGGGGACCGGCGAACCCCCGTCAAGCCGAAGCTACAGGAACTACCCACAAACCCAACTCTCCCGGGTTGCGTCAGGCCAAGGGCTAAGGGTACCACTCGTAACCTTGATCGAAGGTCACATCAGGCCCAATGGCTAAAGGGTAAACCAACTCCCACCAGTAACACTACCAGCTCCACAGCAAGAAACACGCCGGAAGCTGTCACGACAAACAAAGGAAACCCCGACCCGCTGAGGACAAACAGCGATCCCTCGGATTAGCACACCGGCTACTCCGGCCCGTCGGCTCAAGGCGATCCTGCTTCCCCTCAGCTAAAGGTGAAACACACATGTACCCCTTCTCCCACCAGTACAGCTCACAGACACCATGGCCCTTATCCCATCGGCCCATGGTGACAGCGTAAACCACAGTCATATGAACACAAACGCATATATAACATGATTCCATTCGCACAGTAAACCCCAGTCTCAGCGTACAGTTAAGGCACACACACAAAGATGATGAAATCCCATTCATGCAGAAGTCCTCAGTCTCAGTATACAACGTAAAAGATGCTTTGAACCGTCCCGCAGTGAAACACATGCTAAAAACCAGAGTTCATACAGCTCTGTCTTGAATCGCGTCGACCGAGGTCGACGCCATTCAAGACTCTCAAACAGGTTTATTAAAACTAGAGTTATTCATTCCTGCCTTGAATCGCGTCGACCGAGGTCGACGCCATTCAAGCTCCATAGACGGGTTTACTAAAAGTCAGATTATCTCTTAAAATGCGTCTACCATTGAGGTCGCCATTTAAAACGCGTCAGGGTTGCCCGACGCCATTCAACCCAGAAATCCAGATTTGCAGAACCCTTAGACGGGGACATTCCTGCCTAAATGGCGTCATGATGGCCCGACGTCCTTCTGAAAGGCGTCGTCCATCCGTGACGTCATTTAGCACAGAACCCCCTAACTCAGGAAACCTCGCATAGGGAGGTTTCTGTCCTAAAACGCGTCGTACTGACCCGACGTCTTTCGGAAAGGCGTCGACCAGTCACGACGTCATTTAGCGACAGAAACCAGGTTTCCTGGTTCAACCCGTGGGTTTCTCCCTTGAACCCCAAGCACCCCGAAAAGCCCCAAAACCAAAGGGGGAGAAGGGAAATCCAAACTACCATAATCACGCTACGAAACCACATTCACAAGCACCGCCATTCCCACAAGAAACCCCCTAAACATGCTCAATCTAGCCCCAAATACATCACGTCACGCCGAGAATCACACGAACATCACATGCAAGGTTCGTCCCCCTACCGGTTCTTGAACTCCGCCAAGCTCCGTGCTGCTGTCCCGCCGCACCGCACACCGCCGTCGGTACCCTCGAGGACGCCGCCACTCCGCCGGGACGTCGGCCGCCGTCCGGAGAGTGGAACACCGCGAAGGAAGTGGTGGAGGTAGAGGTGAGAGGTAAGGTGGTGTTGGAGTGGTTGGAAGAGGAAGAAGAGGAAGGGAAGGGGAAGAGAGGGGGTCGGAGAGGGCGAGGAGAGAGAGAGGGAAGGTGAGAATGAGGGAAAGAAGGGGAGGCTCGCGGGGTCAATCCGAAACCAGCTAAAACGCGTCGATCGAGGCAGACGCCTATCAGTCTGACAGGACAGCCGTACAGACACCGCTCTGAAACGCGTCGCCCGCCGTGGACGCCGTTCAGACGATGTGACAGGCCGTACTGACAACGCTCTGGCGCCATGCCCTGACATCGCAGATGTCGCAGTCTGAAACGCGTCGACCCACCTGGACGCCGTTCAGACAAATCTGACAGGGGCCGTACTCTCGCGGCCCGAAAACTGCCCACGTGGCGCACACGTGGCACAACAACCAGCAACCTAAATGGCGTCCACACATCCTGACGCCTTTTGAAAGGCGTCGACGAGAGCTGACGCCATTCAGCCAGAAATCACAAGACCCCACAGGGTCCAAACCAGGGGATCCGGCCCGATCCCGACCCGAATACCGAACCCGAAACCTCAGTCCTTACAATAGCTAACTGCTATCCAGCCATCGGCCTATTAACTGGATATTTCGGCAATTTCCTCTCCAACCCCTAAGTATAATCCTATATCGGCTGCTACAAGAAGAGAACTTCTATCCTCTATTATAAAAAGAAGGCTATTCATTGCGGAAAAAGTACACCTTAAGCACTCAAGGTTCTTCTTCCTTCCTTCTAAATTAAGTCTTCTTCAGATGCTGACTTAACCATCGAAGGTTGACTTCCGCTCACGCACACCTACCGCCCGCCGGTGCGTCTACCCCTGCAGACTGCAGGCGGACCAGGAGACCATGCCGCCCGCTGCCCGCCGCCCCACGGCCGTCGGCGCCCCTACCCCTGCAGCAAGTCATCTCTCAGGTATGTTTCGGATTGTTTAAGGAGGGCCAAAGAATTTCATTTGTTCTTTGATTAACTATTTGTGCAAATAATTAGCATTGCTAAATAATTATATTTAGGTCCGCTCTAATGCTCCATGATTCGAAAGAACAATGAGATTTAGATTACCCTTTGAGCGTCCATCAATGATTATTCTTGTCATGGGATGGGCCTAATTAAATGGGCTGAGCGGTTGGGCCAAGACCCAATGGGTTCCTACGGGTGGGTTAGTGGGGTCTTGGGCACCCAGACTTGGAGTGGGCCTGTGAAGTAAGAGTCTTTGTTCCTTCCTGTCAAGTAAGAGTATGCTGATCCAATGTACAAAACTCGACTTTGCTGAATTCAGAACTTACAAAATTGAGATAGACTAGTGATGAATCGTTATTGACGTTTTCGATTATTTTAAGTGACTAATGATTTACTGCATTCTTTTAGATCGGTAAGTACCAAACTCTTAATGTCTTTTGAACTTCTTGCTGGCAATGTTTGTTGGTCTATTGTTCTTAAGAAAGAATATGCTTATGATGCATTTTTTAGCTTTATGGATGCTGCACCAATCATTTTTATTTTAATGATGCATGCATTTGCCATTTGTTGATTCTTGAAGGTTTCAAGTCAAATTTTTTTTAATAACTTTAATTATCCTAATTTTGAAAAGTTTATTTATTTGTTTTACGACTGTTTGGATGCAACTTAAGAAAACACAAATAGGTTTATGACAAACACATTTAACTCCAATTTGTTCGCAGAATAGATTATTTATAATTAATTATTCGGAATAGCGTGTACTAGAATAAGGAACATTTAATTTTGATAGTTTTGTGAGATCCACTAAAGAATAGGAAGAATAAGTAAAACTTGGGTTTAAGGTCAAATTGCTTATTCTCCTAATTCTAGTATAAACAATTCTAACATGGTATAAGTTATTCCGCTCATCAAATTAGAATTAGTCGAGTCGAAATACAAATAAAATATTACATAAATGATTTTCAAGATCCAAGTACTTTTACAAAAACTAATTAAATGAAAGTGTAAAGTACTTTCAAATAAAAGTTGCGCCAAAATTTTTCTAGGATCCTATTGCTGTTAAATTTGTGGAATTATTAAAAGAAATTCATGTACCTTAGTTGTTATAAATTAATCCTCATAAAGCTCATGATTCCCAAATAAGAAAATAGCTATCCGTCTTTAATAAGACAAAGCATCACGTTTCTAGAGCCTACCAACTATAGATGGAAGCTCCTCTAAAGTACAATATTTTATTTATTTATTGGTAGATTTGGGAGTCAATTTCTAATTCATTAATCTTATACGCTACCGTGGGGACGCACACTTGCCAAATGACAAGTCTTCTTGTTGGAACACTAGCTTTTAATCGTGCATCGCTATGAAATTGTCACTCCACATCACGTATTGCATGATGTCACCAGTCACAGCTTGAGATTCTAAGTTGGACCATTTCAATTTAAAATTATCCATTCACCACTCTCTCGTATTTTCCATCCTCTGCAATCTGGATTCTTAGAGTTGAAAGCCTGACGTTCCTGAGCCAATGCGCATTGTACCAGCCAGTAGGAAGATGCCATGACTCCTTGTTAATTGTTCAATGGCGCCTGTGATCTCTCCTTCTTAAGGAGGTTATGAATTCAATTGCCATCTTCTCTGATTACATGATCTTCTCTGATTTCATGATAGTGCAAAAGTTAATCCATGGTTTTGAAGAGTTGTCGCACTCGTCGTATAAATACAGAATAGTCATTTGCATGACGATATTTTCAATTAGAAATAAAATATGATATATCTGGAACTTGAATCCTCCACACTTATTTGTACAACACCTCTGCCATTAACTAATGTATTTTGGGAGCATTGCACTCACTATGTCAGATTCGATGCGGATTCAAAGTAGATCCCTGACCTGTCTTATAAGCTAGTAATTAATCAGAAAATCAGATCCCTAGTGTACCATAATGCATTCGGTGATAAAAAAAATTACATCCACTACTTTATCTGCTGTAAATATCAATTTTAAAAAATTATCCATTAACTAAATGATAGGTCAAATAATTAATTAAGTTATCAATTACCATTTGCATCCTTGCTCACCGCGCGCCCATAGCTCACCAACTACGCCTGTTAAGTACACAAAAGTGTCCTGGCTACCACTTAAAACAACATAAGAAATGGCGTCATGGTGGTAATTGAGAACCGTTCCCGTTAAAATAAAGATTCATAACAAAAAAAAAAAAAGATGTAAAACCTCAGTTTTGATACACCAACGATTTGTAGCCAATGTGAAGAGTAAAACAAGTCCCACTTATTTTACTTTTAAACTAAACAGTATTATATCTGAAAGTGGTGCTGTGGAAACAAATTTTTCGCCGCCATCCCAACACTGGACTTAATAAGTGATTAGAGTCTTGAGGCGTGCACTTCACATTTCAAGCACAAAATATAAGTGACCGAACTGGTCAGAATGGACGCATTTGGGCCTCCTCTACAAAGTCTCGACTCTTGAGATTAGACCTCCTCTTAATCTCTCCTTCACAAGATTAATCCCACATAGATTTACGAAGAGGGTGAGATCTGATCACTTAGATTAGGCCCATCCCAGATTTCCAGCACCCGACGCCCGTGCCCGTAACCTTTGCGAGCCCTGCTGCCCTAGCCGGTCGGTTCTTTCCCTTCCCCACACCACACCTAACCTGTGTTAGTTTATTTGCGTATTATATGCGTCCGTACGTATATTTGAAAAAAATGGACGTATGTCGAACAGTAGTCAAACATATGGTAAAATTCGCGTCTTTTACTGTTAAACGTATTATACGGGTATAATATGCCATACGTATTAAAGGGATGATAAAATTCTGCTCATGTCCCACGGCCCAGTTCCCGGCCCACTCCCTCCAACCCTAAAATCCTCAAAACCTGTTACCCCCAAAGCATCCCGAGCATCCAGCAATTCCAGCAGCGCCATCGTCGCCGAGCATCCCGAGCATCCTGGGCACTGCACCGCCGTCGCCGCGCCACCGCCACCGCCGAGCCACCGCCGCCGTCGCCGCGCCACCGCCGCCGGTAGCTCAAAGCCCCCCGAGCATCCAGCAATTCCAGCAGCGCCGTGGTGTTTGTGGAGTCTGGTCGCTGGGCACTGCACCGCCGTCGCCGCGCCACCGCCACCGCCGAGCCACCGCCGCCGTCGCCGAGCCACCGCCGGAGCCTCCGACCGTCAAGCTTCCACCGCCTCTTGGTGAGCATACTTTTCTTTTTTTTTCCTCTAATGTCAGCCGGTGGGGATGTGACCGAGCTGATGCAGATGCCGACCACCAAGCGGTGGAGGGCTCCCTTGCTCCACCAAGCGGCGCTGCCTGGGAACATCTGCATGGAGAGGGGGCACGGGCCATAGGGGGTTGGAGTCCAAGTTCTGGAAAAGAAAAAAAAAAAACAGAGACCCTTTGAAGCCATAGATCCGGAAGCAAGCTCTCTAATTGTGTCCATATCCCCTGATTCCAAGCTAGTAAGGGAAGCAATAGCATCATCATGCTGGCAGTCTCGCTTGTAGTCTAGGGTGATTGTTTGCAGTTCGTGGGTATCATTAAGTGCCTTTTCATGAAGCTGCATATTGTTGATGTTAGAGCCCTGTATATGCATTCTTTATTTCATTTAGGCAATGTCAAACTTAGTATGAAAGCTGAACTATTTACATGAACATATTAATTTAGGATTTGTTTGTTAGCTTAGTTTGTTTGGTCATTTTTTATGGAATAATGTTTGTTGTAATGTTTCCAAATTCTAACCTTTTATTTAAATATGGAGGTTCTGTCTTCTGATAGCAAAGATGATACATAGTTTATAGATATGAAATTATGGTTTATAGTTGTAATTGGTAGCAACAATGGGGGGAAATGCCTTTTTAAGTTCTAAGTTCTAACTGTGCTGCAGGTAACTCAATCTCTCCTCTAGGACAACATAGACGATAGCAGCAGATCCGACAACATAGACGATAGCAGCAGGTAACTGAAATATGCATCCGTATTTTTCACTACGAATTTATCAAACTTTCCGTATAATACTCCGTATGTATGCCGTTCCCTATTTTTGAAATAGGCATTTTTTTGACCGAATTTTTGACCGTCTTATTCAAAATTTAACTCAAATTATACTCGTACGTACTTTTGCCGTATTATATCCGTCCCGTATTTAACTAACTATGCACCCAACAGATCGTTTACCAGGTCCAGCTCGCCCCATTCGTGCAGAAGATTAGACGCCGGCGGCCCGGCGCGGCGCCCCCACCCCACCGGCAGGCGGCCACCCACTCCCGCCCTCCACCCAGCGCGGCCGCGGTCCGCTGCCCTCCGAGTGCGACCTCCGCGGCCTCCGCTGCTTCGGCCTTTGCCAAGCGGCGCCCGCTCCACCGCCACCGGTCGCCCCCTCCGCGGCTCCGCCCAGCCATAAACCTTCTGTGTGTTATGAATATGAGCAATCTTGGAACATATGTAAAATTTGGGACATGAAAATGCAATAACGAAGCTCTGTAAGAGGCTATGCTTTTTGAAAGGAGGTAATCATTGCAAGATTAAGGGAATCTAGAGGAAGGAAAACATTTATGGTAACAATTTCTTACCATTCATTTTCTTGGTTTTCTGGTTAGTAGAAAATACATTAAGTTTGATGTTATTATTTGTGATGATGTTGTTGAAGTGGTACATGTTGATTTGTTAACATTTGGGGTTTAATAGCATCTCTAGGTTTCCTCTTCTATAAAAGAAAGGAAAAAAGATTAAAATATGTGGGAGCGAAGAGCCTATTTGAATGTCGCAGTATTTAGTGTCTGGCAGGATGGCTTGGACAGAATTGCAAGCATACCAAAGGGTTTTGATACCTGTGGCAGAAAACTGGGTTGTAAAGAATGCATGAAGGCTGTTTGTACGAACATTTCAAAATTTGACATTTTCCTTTTACTTGGTTATTATGTCCGTGGAATTGTCAGAATTTTACTTTCCTTTATTTGACATGTGAAACTTCATGAAATAGATCTCATGTTGACTCAGGTATCTGAAACTATTTGTTGCTTTGTTTGCAGTCAATAAGTGTTATCGTTGACGTCTTCAGAATGATATATACCGCGATTGACACATTTTATCTAACGGATGAACAATTGAAGAATTCTCCTTCTCGGAAAGATGGAATCGATGAAGCAACAGAGACTACTCTTCGAATCTATGGATGTGATCTCATTCAAGAGAGTGGCATCCTACTTAAATTGTATCCTCCTTATTTATAGATGGCCATAGCCTTGTTGTCTTTTCCTCTGTTTCGTTTGTTAGTGACTTCAACCTATGTATTTCACTCAATAGCTAAACATGGTGATTTTTCTACTGTTTGGTTGGTATTTGTACCTTTTTTTCCCTTTCTATTTATCTGTTTGATGTGCATTTTTGTTTGCCATGACTGCTTCAGACCTCAAGCTGTCATGGCCACAGGCCAAGTTCTTTTCCATAGATTTTATTGCAAGAAGTCATTTGCTCGGTTTGGTGTCAAGGTAATCCTCTGTAGGTCCCTTTCTTTATGCTTCCCCCCCACACCCCAACACACATGCACACAACATATTATAATTATAAAGCTATGGGCCAGAAAGGTGCTGTTATAATAAGGCTGTATTTGGAAAATGAGTGGTCTTGGTTAACTTACTCAGAATCAGCCACTTTGCACTCACTCAACTGCAGATTACCTAAAGTTTTCCCGTTTTAGGTGACTTTCTTTTTGACCAAAGATGAGGTGAAACTCATATTCACTCCACTATTTGAATTGAAATCCCAACCATTCCCAGATCTTTTGAAACAACTGCCAGTGCAAGCCTTGGGCTAAATCACGCAAAGTCAAGCACTCATTTCTCAAATGCAACTTAGCATAGCTACATGCAGCACATACTTTTTTTGCTTTTAGATACTTGTATGCTAATATTTTATATGGTCAATTATTTTGTTCCCTTGTAGAGGGTTGCTGCAAGTTGTGTGTGGTTAGCCTCAAAGCTGGAGGAGAGCCCAAGAAAAGCAAAACATGTCATTATAGTTTTTCATAGGATGGAATGCAGGAGGGAGAACGCACCGATTGAGCATTTTGATGTATTTTCTAAGGTTAGCTTCTGCTTCTACCCTGTTGTAGTTTTTGATTCCTCCAGGTATTGGATACTGCTCATAATGTTAAGTGCATGTAGCTAATTAGCATCAAGGAATTCCAAGTTCTGTCCTGATTCTTTGAAGTAACCCTCTGGTGTTTCTTGGTTTCTAATTTACCTCATTGTTTTCTTGCCCTGAAATTCTGCCTCAGCCTTTTCAGTTATTTGATTGACTACTCTGATCCTGAGAGAAAAGACCTGCATGTCAATATACTGATCAATAATTGAGCTATGTTGTTGTCTGTTAAAAAATAGGACATTACATCTTTCATTATACAGATTCATTATATTATGGAAGAAAATTCATGCACATCCAATGCGTGTGCTCTTTACAGAAATATACAGATCTGAAAAGCGATTTGATTCGGACAGAACGTCATTTGTTGAAAGAAATGGGCTTCATCTGCCATGTTGAACATCCTCATAAGTTTATATCAAATTACCTTGCCACGCTTGGAGCACCTCCAGAGCTCAGGCAGGAAGCTTGGAACCTAGCCAATGATAGGTATTTCTACAAAGCAACATATCCATTGAATTATGATTTCATAATCCTCGGATTTTGTCATGTACATTGTACACAAATAGGACTCATTGGAGAACTCAACATGATTTGCATGTATTGGATAATGTTGCATGTAATACCCTCTGTTTCAATTCTGTTTCTTTAGGGTGTAGTTTACTGGTTTTTGGTTCTGCAGTATGATCCATGGTTCATGGTTCCCTAAACTGTAAGCAAGTGTGAAAGAAAATTATAAGGTGGTGGTTAGAAAATAAAATCACCTTCCAAAAAGAATCACTCACTCCTGTACATGCCAAAAATTAAAGAGAATTTGAGCATGCCAAGGTTCCAGACCTGCATAGTAGCATAACAGTTGTCTAACGAGTACTATTGTTTTCTCTTTGGAGCAAGAGATGCACAGACACATCATTCATTATTAAGTTATATTTTCATGGAACCCTTTGCATCACGTGTCCAGCCATGAAAACCCTTTGCATCACATGTCTGGACTCTGCAGCAGTTTTCCAGATAAAAACCACTCTATGATAAACAATTGGGCTATCCAAAAACATCATGTGTTTTAGGGGGTAGATACCAAACTTTTTGGACAGAGCAACGCAACAGCAGACGGTAAAATGCTTTATGTTTCTGCATGGTGAACTGAGAGTGTTGTGTGTTGTACTTGGAAAATCACTGCATAGTTTCTCTTGCTTTGCTTTGATACTTCTGTGTGAACGAAATTGAGGAAGAATTGAAGTTTAAATTATAAGTCAAAAGGGAAACTTGAGGGCTAAAAGAAACTTTTCTCGGTGGTAGTGGTGGTGTGGGCTATTGAGATGAGGAAATTGCATTTCAATCCCTAAGGCAAAAGGAAAGAATTTAGGCAAAAATGAACTTGGCCTGCGACAGTGGCCTTGTCAGCATGAGGCGTTGTTTGTTCTACTAGGTCTCAAGCTGAACTTCACCCAGCAGCACCTGCACAATGTAGGAGGATCGCACAGCTCGTGTTTGCTCCAAAAAATTGTGGACTCTGCTCTGTCCCCATTTGGTGTACAGTTGGGGATCTTAGAACCTCACTCTGATGCAGCTGGATCCATTAGCATGGCTGCTTCAGGAAGTAGTAGCCCAGGTCTCATAGAAAGGTGCGAGGGGAATCCTCCCATGTCCAAAGGGGAAAAAGGACTTCGTTTTTTTTATTTTTGGGTGGAGTTAGGCATTTGTTTTTGTGTGGCATGTGATGATTCTGATTTGAGTATCCATTTGTTTTTGGAAATTCTGAAGTCCCCTCGGTCACCGGAGGTGTACAGACATTGTGTTGTTGCAGGTTCTGCACATGTCCAGCTTATCAGAATCTTCCCCATTTTGGCCAGGTTGCTTTTCATTTAATGAGAGAAGGGATTTCTTGAAGCCCTGTAAACAACCTCATATGTGAGCGTTACTTACTTTTCAAAATAGTTTATTGTATTGTTTCTGGTGAGGACACCCGCGCATGGACCCGGTTCGACCCGACTCGCGTGTACCGTCGGAGGAGGACGACTGCAGCCTACCCAACATCTCTGTGGCTCGACGATGGGCCTCCCTAGTGTTGGCATGTGTTTATTGTATTGAGGAGCAGTTAGGATTGATGTAAGGCCCATTATGAGGCCCAGTTATCTCTTTTTACTTATTTAGCATTTTCTACATTATGTTAGGGCTAATTATGTCATTTGTGGTTGTTAGGGTTTTTTTTTTTTTTATTCTATTTAAGGCACTGTAGCCTCTTTTGGAGGGGCATTGAAGAATTTGAATAGAAATTTGCAGCCGCCGCCACGCGCATGTGCGATTGGCCCTCGGCTCCTCTGTGCTTCTTCTTCCTCCCCTTGTCTTCTTCTTCTCTAGCTTCCTCGTCTCCTTCCTCTTTGTCTTGAGCTTCTCTTCCTCCTTTCCCTGTGCCGAGTCGGTTCTTCCCCAGCGAGGAGTAACTGCCGCGAAGCCTTCCACCCACCGACCCCGAGCAGTCCTCCCACGAGCCCTCCCTGTCGCCCCCCCCCTGCGATCTCGACGAGGGCGGCCCCGGAACCCACGCCTCGGAGGGCGTCGGACCTGTCCTGCTGGCCGCGGGAATCCTTCACGCAGCGGCCACGCGACGTCGTCGACCCGCGGGAGAGCTGGGCCGCATGCGGATCCCGCGCAGTGGACGAACCCACAGGCTCGCACGCCCCCGTTCCAAGCCCTTCAGGTCGGACGACCTCTTCGCGGCCCCCGCCGCCTGCAACATCCCTGCGCGGGCTTGAACGCGGCCGAGTCTTCCGTCTGCGAACCTCGGCGGCCTCCCTCGGGCCACCCCGCTCGCCCCTGTTCTGCCAGCCCCTGCACGCAGGTCTGCGAAACCCGGCGGCCTCCTTCAGGCCACCCGCTCGCCCCTGTTCCGCCAGCCCCTGCACGCAGGCCACGAATCCGCCTCCTCCCTCCCTCTCCGCGCACGCCTTCCAGCCTCGCACGCAGGAACCGGACCAACCGCCGCCGGCTGCTGCACCCGGGCCCGACGGCCTCCACACGGTTCCGTCCCGCAGGCCCGGTCCTGCACGCTGCCGAGACGGCCTGCCCCGCAGGGACTCGCCGTCCACCACCTCCACCACCGCCGGTACGAGGCGGCCATCTCCACGAGCCTTTCTTCCCGGCGGCCTCAGCAGTCGCTCCCCGCCGGCCTCCGTCAACGCCGCCCATCGGCCTGCATTCCCGGAACCTTCGTCTGGTGGGGCACGGCCCGTTCGTGGCCTCACTCCCCCGCAGGCACCCTCACACGCGGCCCCGCAACACTCAGCACCACAGTAGTCGGCTCCCGATTTGCCCCCCCTGCGGTCACACACACCGCGGCACGCAGCAGCAGCTGTCGGAGTTATAACCGCACCAGAGAGGGTTCGTCATTCCTCGGGAATGGTTCGACGCTGATCGCAGGAAGTCGTGGCGTTTTAGCAGACTCTGTCTGTCCGGTATTGCCCCACTCTACAGTGGGTCGGTTAGTGCTTTTGTGCCCATGATTCCTTGCCGACTTGTCGTTTATTATATGGTCATACATGTTCCCGTGCTTGAGAGTAGGGTCCTAGCTAGATATTATTCATGATTGCCGGATTGTGAGTGTGAGGACCGTCTCTTGGCATGAAATTGAGTATATTGACTGTGTTGACTATGTCCTAGCCTAGTGGTAGTTCTTACTACGCCGGTCATGTTATTTTATCACTGTGAGCGGACGATACTCGAGTTGTGTGTGACTTGCGTTGCGTGGTTATCTTCATGAAAACCTGGACTCTCGAGGAGTATTTGCCGTACCTGTACGCTACATTTGCTGGTTTCGGATCGTGACACTAGTTCGGACCCGTTTCGGTAGTCGTCCCGCGTCAGTTTCTCTCCAAAAGCCAGTAAAAATTTGGATTCAGTGCTGGGTTTCATTCTCTTGTTTCATCAAATGCGCAGAATCAATGAACTTGGTGGTACAATCCACCCTTTGTCATAGGGGTCATTGAAGCAAGGACAGATGCATGGATAAAGAATGTTAACAGGTGCATGGATAAAGAACCTTAGTGACACGCGGAGACTCACAAGAAGATTTGACTCACATGACTGTGATTCAAGCATTGAAAATATTTTAATGAGGATTGTTTTGGTCTAAACTGGTAATTTGGAATACCTTCAAGGAAGGGTTGTAATTTGAAATGAATATGAATTTTAAAAAAGAAAGCAAGTAGTGCAGCCATCTATGTGATACCTAGTACCTTTACAATCTTAAGCTGTAACTAGATCTAAAATTGCCCATGGGTTGGCAGGTGAGGAGAGTGAGATGTTTATCCATCTTTAGATGCATAAAGAATGTGTGCCATATGAATGATGAATTGTACTATTTCTGTCACTAACTAGCCATGAGCCTTTATCTAGAGTTACTGTTTTTCATTCCTGGTGAAGTGACAGAATGCAGTTAGATGCCAAATGGAGGGAAGCAATCACTAATCCGAGTATATCTTGGTAGTACAACAATGAGTTGCTGTGCTTTTCCTGATCAATTATAACTAAATTTAGGGTTTGTCGGGTGTCCCAATGGAAGAAGATCGTGTAGATAGATACTGATGTTCATAATCTAAAAAATTGGTAGAAGCCATGTGTTTGAATAAAGTTTAAATCATCCCCCCCTCGTTAGGCGCGTATATGTTACATGCACATATATGAAAGCAAAATTAGGGTTTTTACCCTAAACGAACGTGTATGCGTGCTTAAAACAGGCATGCATGTGTGCATGAGATGTATGCATGCATGCATCAATCAAATAAAGAGAAAAAGAAGGCTTACCTGCAGAACCACAGCAGAGAAGGGGCAGCAAAAGGGCTGCGACAGCAGGGAAGCGCAGCAAAGGCAGCAAAGAAGCACAACAAAGGCAGCAGACAGCAGCAACAGGGAGCAGCCGGGGAAGCAGCAACAAAAGGGGGACCTGCGGTCCCCGTTAACCCCTCAAACCAGGCCCACCATGGCCTGCGATGAGAGAGAGAGAGAGAGAGAGAGAGAGAGAGAGAGAGAGGCAGCAGGATTGAGAGAGGAAAAAAGAGAAGAGAGAGATGTGCAGTGGGGGGAGAAAGAACAAAGAAAGCCACCGGCTCTCTCCTCCCCTCCCCACCGGTCCTATTATAGACCCCCACCGGTGGGTGGGGGGAAAAAAAGGGAAAGAAAAAATCAAAAAAAAAAGAAGAAGAAGAAGAGAAAAAGAAGGAAAAAAAAGGGAAGAGGAGAGAGGGAGAGCCATTGGTCACTCCCTCCCCCCCCAACCCCCCTAACCGGTGGTACCCACTGGTGGAGGGGACCCACTGGTGCCACCCTCCTCTTTCTCTCTCTCACCTGATCTCTCTCATCTCTCTCTTGCCCATGGAATGCAGAATCGGCCGATCCCGATCTGGATCGGCCGATTCGGATCGGGATCGGCAGGTCCCGATTCGGCCGATTCCAGCCGATCCCGGCCGATTCTGGCCGATCCAGACTGATTCCGGCTGATCCGATCCCGATTTGGATCGGGATCGGCGGGTCCCGATTTGGATCGGGATCGGCGGGTCCCGATTCAGGGACCTGATCTAATCCGGAATTCCTTGCTCTTGCCTCACCCGACTCTCTTTCTCAGCCCAGCCCAGCCCAACGCCCCCCCCCCCCGAAGGGCCATTTGCTGCGAGGACAAGGGGAACACAACAAGAGCATAAGGAGAAGACAAGAAAAAAAGAGAAGACTCTAGCAGAAAGACTTCCAGCACCAAGACTCTGCCCCAAGCCCTTTGAAGGACTCTTCGTGTGTGGAGTACAAGAGACTAAAAAATCCCTTGATTTAATAATGTTGTAATCATATTAATAAAGTTCATTAGCTCGTCTCTATTGGTGAAACGACCATTATGTTTATGGTTCGCTCTTATTGGTAGAGTAGCCATCTATTTAGTGCTATGTAGTCAGAGGCGAGAGGCGAGCGAGGCGACCAAGGGTTCGCCTCAGCCTTAAATGCCTAGGCGATCGCCTAGGCGTTTGAGGCGATGTGTTTTCTTTCATGCATCACCATGAAGGAATAAAATGACAGTATGAATATAATAAAGGAAACTCCAAGATAATCATGTGTAAGACTTTGAGAAACATTGATAATGTCAACATATAATGACCAATTGGTATAAAGCAATCATGTAATAGTGCATAGTCTTAGAAATCATCAAAAATAAGAAAATGATATGATAGCATATAAGAAAAAAGGGAAAAAAAACATGGCATGTAAGAGAAAAAAGGCATTGGACATTATTAAAAGAGGCATTGGCCACTTTGGAATAATTAAGAATAAGAAAACCAGTACCATATAATTAAAAAACAAATAAGGATTTATCATAGACCTCGTAGGCAAGTGCCTAGGTGAGTGAGGCGAATATGAGGCGAGGCGAGGCGTACTTGGCTCGCCTCAACCTACTTCATCGCCTAGGCGAGTGAGGCGATCGCCTTTGATAACATAGGTTTAGTGGTTCATTTTTGTCGATGAAATGATCATAAGATTATCAGTTCGCTCTTATTAGTACAGTGGCTAAATACCTTATGGCTCATTCTCTTGGATAAAATGACCAATGTTATGTAATGTGATCCATTGAAAAAAGGAGATATCAAAATAAACTTTACCATGTTTTATGATCGGACTAATAGGTGGGCGGTTCCTCCATATTGGTTGGAGGGCCTTTAAACTTTTCAAAGATTGTTCTTAGTTATGTGGGGGCCATTATGCCCCATTAACTAAGTATATTCCTTGTTCATCTTTTTTTATTTATAAAAAAGTATATATAAATCAAAAGAAGAAAAATGTTGTCCGAGTTTTGTCTTGATGGTCTTATCAAGATATCTCAAGGATACTTGAAGGATACTATTCAAATCTCTTGGTATCTTTTAAGGGGTTTTAATGAGGATCTTATCCAAAGGCATATCCTCTTAATACCTCTTAAAGATCATAGTTTTACGTGTCCTTGTGTGAACCTAAAATCCTCTAAATATCCTTTAAGGCCTCTATATGATTCTTTTAATAAATGACCATTAAAGTCGCGACTTATGTGCATGGTGTGATGTGATGCTTGATTCCCTTTCATATATGTCATCTTAAAGGGCCTTGTTGGACAGTTAAAATGCCCACGAGCTGCTTACATGAGGGGGTGTCGTCCCTAACTTCCGGACCCCTCCTTTGAAACCCTAGATCCAGGGCCTCTCGCATTGGGGAAGCACCCAACGGAGCACTCGGCCACTCCATTGACAGTGGGAAAGCGGTCGCCGTCACTGTGATGATGAAGATCTGCCCTTCGACGAGGACTTCCAAGACAGCCGACACCTCGCCCAAGTTCCAGCCCTCGTGGAAAGCACGATGGTCAAGACTGACCCACCACTAGCCTACCAGCTCGAGACCTTGGCATCAAAAGTGAAGTCGGGGACGACGAAGGCGTAATTGCCACCTCTAATCTTCCTACATGAGAAGCAACCTCCTCAACCGAAAACCCATTCCACAACACATACACCCTATATCTTCTTGCAGTTGGGAAGACCATACCCCTATTTAGCTTGCTCCTCCAATCTCTCCAGTTTATATGCCGGTTCCATTGACTTGGTTTCCTAGATACAAAAATTGTCCACCTTGCATCTCCTTATCAACTCCAACATTGTTGCCTTCTTCTCCCGCCCTCCCAATCCGCATTCCAAGAGACCAGCTTCATTGAGAAGAAATTTCCCCTTCTCCCTTTGTCCCCTCACTCCTTCTTGTCCCCTTTTTTCACTTCCCTCCCTCCCTTTGCCTTTTTGGCGATGGTCATCTACCATATGTTTTGGATCTTGTGAAAGACTGTCCAGATATCTTTTTCAACCCCTTCAAAAGATACCCAATCAGGCTAGCATAGTTGTCAAGGCGCCAAGGCGAGCCAAGGTGTTCCCGGGGAGCCTAAGGCTCTAAGCGCTTAGGCGTTTAAGGTGGCCACTTAAGCGATGACTTAGGCGCCTCCTTAACATATATTAATATTAATTGTGGGTTCATCAACATAAATAAAAATAGCAATAAAATCAATTTTAATGTAAAAATTAAAAGCAATTATTCTACTATAAGATAAGTGACTTGAACATACAGGAAACAAATCAATCACAATAAATATTAAATTGAAAGAAATTAATTTAGCATGAATGATTCACTTGAATTAAATATATAAAAACAACTCAATCATGATAGAATTAAAAAATAATAATCTACATTCTTATGAATTAATTTGAGCATATACAAATCAATCATAGATAATCAAATTTGGAAGATGAGAGGTACTAACCTGAGATTTTCTAGTTTCTAACCTTCTTTGATAGAGAGTGTGAGAGGGCTTCGGGCCTATCTTTGATAGAGAGTCTATGTGAGAGAGGGATAAGAAATTAGCGGGAGACAGAGAGTAATAGGGTGACCTAGAGAGAGAGTGAGAGATAAAGGAGGGAGAGAGTGTGTGAGACAGTGAGGGAGAGAGAGAAAGATTAGAGAGGGGGCTTCGGCCCTAGTAGGGAGAGAGTAAGAGAGAGTCTAATAGAGAGTGTGAGAGGGCTTCAAACCTATAGCTGTGAGCTTGTGAGTTGTGACAGAGAGAGAGTGTGAGACATAGAGAGAGACAGAAAGATAAGAGAGGGAGACCGTGTATGTGTGTGTGTGTGAGAGAGAGAGATCTTATAGGGCTTCGGTTCAACAACTGTGGCTGAGAGAGGCAGAGAGATCACAGAGAGAGAGAGAGAGAGAGGGATCATAGAGGGAGAAAGAGGGCTGCGGGTGTGTGACTGTGTGTGTGGAATAGAGGAGGGGAGGGGGGAGGGGGAAGAGACAAGGGAGAGGGCACTCATCAGACGACGATGACGAGGGATGAAGGTGGCGGTGGTGACGGCGACTGGCAAACGACGCTCCACTGGCGAGGGACACCCAAACCTTGCATAGAGGGAGTAAGAGAAATTAGAGAGACAAGGAGTGAGTGAGAGACTGAGAGAGTGAGGGAGATAGGGCGGCGGCTGGCAGCCGGCAGCTGTGGCATGGACCACAGCCACGGAGCCAAAGGGCTTAGCCTCTCCAGAGAGAGAGAGAGAGAGAGAGAGACAGCGGAGGCGGCGGCCACTGGTGGAGACGGCAATGAGCGGCGGCAAGGGCCGATTTCTCCAGAGCCGCAAACCCTAATGTTGTGAAGAGGAAGGGCCAAAATGGGGTTGGGATGTTGGGGAGGGGGGTGTTAGCGCGGAGTAATACGGATCCCGTTGCCTCGCAGGTCTAAACGGGCTAGACGACCGGATAAGCAGTCCGAAGGGGAAAGTGGTCCGCCTAGGCTGCTTAAGAGGTGCCTAGGCCTGCCTTTCTCGGTCCAAATAAAGCGTGGGTTATGCCTTGACTCGAAAAACCGCCTAGGCGCCGCTTAGGCTTACGCCTAAACGACGCCTTGACAACTATGCATGCCAACCACCTCCTTGGCCTTTCCTTCCATTATCTTTTCCAAATCAGCAAGGAGCTCCTTGACCTCCGCCTTCTCAATACCTCCCCCTGGTTGGCTTTCCCATTGAAGTTAGGGGTCAGGGACCTTGTCCACCTCCCCCACCGATTCCCCAACTCCTCCTTCCTGCTTCTCAGCACCCACCGACCTATGGTCCTTCCCCCTCCCTAGCTCTCCCCCTCCCTCTACCCATCCATCCCCCACCGACTTGTCGGACCCTTCTTTCTCTACTGCTTGAACTATCAGGTATCCTTCCCCCTCCCTAGCTCTCCCACTTCCTCTACCCATCCATCGCCCACCAACGCGTTGGACCCTTCTTGCTCTACTGCTGGAACTATCAGGTAAAGATGGACGACATCTGTCCTTCTCCCTCCCTTGCTCTCCCCCTTCCTCTACCCATCCACCCCCCACCAACTTGTCGGATCCTTCTCGCTCTATCGCTGGAACATCGGTTAGAGCTGGACGGCACCAACAAGTCTCCAACCCACTGGAATTTCCCCACCGGGTGGGGGGCGGGCTTTGGTACCGTCGCGGGGAACTGGTTGCCACTGATCGCCAGTTACATAACATGGCAATGAGTCGACAGCAGGCCACTTCCATTAGAGTCTTGACCTTCGGAATTCACCAGCCGTCCCTCAAGCACATCCCGGGCCATGGCTCGTTCGGACAGGAGCTTTGCCACCATCAACCTGGAAGCCATATAGGGGAAGGTATTGTCGGGATCTTCCTGAGAGGCATCAAGGTAGATTGCGACATCGTCGGGAGCTGTCAGAGATGGCGGAGTAACCCTCAGCACCCACAATGAGAGTATGCTGCCACTGTTAGCGTACAAGAGTTCCTCGTGAGGTGACGGGAACAACAGTCGGGTAGGGAAGAACTACAGTGCTGGGCCACATTGGTTCTGACACAAAACAGCTGCGGATCCCCTCGCAGGCCCAAGGGACCTTAACGGGTAGGTCACCTGCTTGAGCCATGCCTACCTGACCCTTACCACTTGACCCGGCCTAAAAAGGGTTTCCGGAACCCGCTACGCTCGAACCTGGCTGACATGTTCGTGCCGGCTCAACATTGAAATGCCCATGTGCTGCTCACATAAAGGGGCATCGTCCCTAACTCCCGGACTCCTTCGAAACCCTAGATCCAGGGCCTCTAGCGGTGGTGAAGCACTCAGTCGAGCACTTGGCTACTCCATTGACAGTGGGAAAGCGGTCGCCGTCACTTGGATGGTGAAGATCTGCCCTCCAACGAGGACTTCCAAGATGGCTGACACCTCGCCCAGGTTGCAGACCCTCGTGGAAAGCACAACTGTCAAGATTAACCCACCACTGCCCGACCAGCTTGAGACCTTGGCATCAGAAGTGAAGTCGGAGACGATGGAGGTTATCCACTCCTCTTCGAGGAGGATCGCCGAGCCCCCTGCCAACCTCAAGCTCTCTTGGACTACCTTGGGGTCTGGATAGGTGCCCGACCGCACATCCCAGACTGAGAATCTGAGAAGCTCCCCGGAGCTAGCCAGGGTGCCAGCTCAACCAGCTCAGAAGCCCCGCACCCCCCTCTTTCTCCATGATCCAGTGGATCTCCCACTCCATTGCAGCCTGCCACCTCACAGAGAGGATGCCAAGAAAATAACCCTTCACTCAGCCTTGTCTTCCAACACCACTCCCTTAAAACACCTCCTAGCCCTCCCCAGCCTCTCTCCAGTTTGACTGAAGGGGGGGGGGGATGCTCACCCTCAGCCATTGAGAACCCGGAGAGGAGACTCCCAGCGAACCCTTCAACCTTCTACCAGGCCGAATCGTGCTGCGGAGAACATCCACGTAGGAATGCCTCCATTTCAATCAGAACCTTCTCTGGTGCCCTTCCCTCCTGCAGTTCCAGCACAAGAGCAGTGGCTGGGACTGGGTCAGGCCGGCACTGAGGGAAACCTTGTTCGCCCTCATTGCCGGGGAGGGGAACATCCTTGCATTCACCCTTAGTTTAACAAAGCAAAGGAGAACTTAAGTAAAAAATGACAATTCTTATTTGTGGAGTCTAAATCCTGTATAGGCTATGTCAACATGGTGCCGCACGGATTTCATTAAGCCTCCAAATTGGAGCTTCCTAGGTTGGGGGTAAACATGGAGTTGTTGGGTAACCCTTAAATTATAGGGATCGACGGAGCTGCTGTAGCTTTTACTTTGTGGCATTTTAGAGTAGTCTAATGTTTCAGTCATTTTTCATGTCTTTTGTCATTTTCTATCGGGAATACTGTTGGGGAATAGAAGACTGATTTTAGTAAAGGGATGGGAGTGCACTTTTCTAGGAGAAGGAGCAGTTCATGCTGGGAGGAACTTATCCATGTTTCTCTGTCTTCCTCACAAAAATTAGTAGTGGATGAATGCCTTCTCTTGGAGGAGCCATGAAACCAGTTGGTATGTTGGGTGGGGGAGACTGAATACATTCATGCGGATATTAAGACTGAATGCATTAGAGGGAAAAATATGTTGGCTCAGAAAACATTGGGTTTTGCTGTATTCTCATATGTATAAAAATATTGGGACTTGTTGTGTATGCATATGTAAGAATCTTGAGTTTTGTTATGTATGCATTTATGCTAAGCCAATGTGCAAAGTGGAAACTGATATTCCATCACAACCTTGGGTTTTAAGTTTTGGTGCTATCTTTATGCATACCATATTACAGCTGTTAATGGACTCACATGTTACTTTAATGCATCGAATATAGGGCCATTGCAATTAGGGCTGTCAACAGAGCTGGGTACTATCTCATTCTGATCTGAATCTGACCTTGAATAATTAGATAACTGTAGGATTCACGTATCTGTTAAACATAAACGAATATCCATCTGTAATCTGTCTGTTAAGCATAACAAAAATGAAAGTGGTTATCTATAGGGGTGCCAATAGGATGGACAAACCCAGAGGCCTAGCTGGACCGGCCTGGTTTAAAACAAAGTCCATTAACATTTGATTGTCCTCCCAAGCACATCACTGGCCCAGAATATAATGGCCCAGAATATAACAAAAAACCTAATATCGTTGCTGAGAATCGTGTTGCCTGCATTTGTTCCTTCTCATGTTCTGCTTCCCTGCCATCTCCTCCCTGGTTCCCTCCTCTTCTTCCTCCTTTTACTCCTTCTCAGCCTCCCGTTTCTTGACATTCCCTCTGAGACTCCCCTATGCACCCACACTCCCATTCTCTTTCCCTCCAACATTCCCCTTTTCTTTTCACACCCTGACCCCTCCCTCCTGTCAGGCATCTGAGTCCATGGCATCACGATGGTAGATCAAGGTGAGTTGGTGGTGACATGCTCCTTGGCAGCACAACAGCAAGTGCACTACAACGGCAAGGTCCTTAGCAGTGAGGACACCACACATTGTACCTGTGAGGGCTTACCTGCATGAAATCCCCTCATCCAGGCTAGACAGGGCTTAGGTGTCATGGGGTCTGGCCCAGGGTGCCTTAGAAGTTAATTAGGGGTTGGGCCCGGCCCTGGGTGTGAACAGCCTGTTGACACAGTTTTTGCTTGTATCATGATATGCATCAACCAATGTTTTGATGCATATAGTTGTATATTATTGATGTACTATTATTTTTTTAATGCTCCCTTATCTATATGGAGAATTGGAAAATACCAAGGAAAAATACTATATGGGAATTAACTTCGGCGGCAGCTACTCATTGGCAGTGAGGGCACCACAGCGTGGCGGCAGTGAGGGCTTATCTGTGTGGAATCGCTGCCATCCAACCTGGGCTGGGCCAGGCTTTTATGAGCCTGGCCCGAGGTGCCTCAGAAGTGACTGTGGTCTGGGTGGCCTTGGCCCATTGACACACTTGGTTTTTGCTTGTATCATTGCCTGTGTTGACTAATATTTTGAATTATTTACTATTATTTTTTGTAGTAAGCCTGGTCCGAGGTGCCTCAGAAGTGACTGTGGTCTGGGTGGCCTTGGCCCGTTGACACTTGGTTTTTGCTTGTATCATTGCCTGTGTTGACTAATATTTTGAATTATTTACCATTATTTTTTGTAATGCTCCCTTATCTGTAAAATTGAAAAAATACTAAGGAAAGATATGTTAGTGCATGCAAACCTCTCCTTTGATGCAATTGTTTTGTAATTTGATACTGCTGCCAACAAGGGAGTAACCTTAGACCAAGTATTCTCAACTGCAGATAGCGGTATGCACATCCAACTTAGAAGAGACCTAATAGATTTAGAGATAGATGATTATTCACATTTGCATCTAATCACTAATCATCTTCACCTGGTCAATACTAGGGAGGATGTCAGACATTGTAGGTGGGAGTCTAGTGGGAAATTTTCTATCCAATCCTTCATTATTCTTTGACAGTGGGGCAACAGTTCCATGGAAGCATTCAGTCTGGTCGAAGCTTCTCCTTATGAAGAGTGGATGAAAGTATGGATCATCTTTTCTGCCATTGTGGGATTGTCGTTGTCCAATAGAGAATTTTGTTCAGATCTCTTGAGATCCCTTAGAAGTGCTGTGATAATACGTTGGAATTGTTCAGTTGGTGGAATTCCTTGTGTCCCTGTTATGGTAGGTTTCTTCTCCCAACAATTCTTTGGTAAATTTTGGCACTCGAGAAATATGAGAAAGTTCACAAATGATTTCAATTGTTCCTTTGATATTCTTAGTAAGAGCTATTCATTGGCGGAGGTGTTGGTGCAAGGCAGCAGATTTGGACTTGACAGAGGATTCTTCTGTTCTTTTGAAGGCAGTTACTTGGAGTCGTCTAATTCTCTAGTGGCTGTTCTTGTTTATTCTACCTTTTCACTAGACCAGCCCTGATATTTTGGCCTTTTTTTTGGATGCTAAATATATACAATAATTTTATGGGTGGATGTTCATGTGATTTTTCTTGTGAGGTGTTTGTATCTTAACTGAGGGTATAGTTAGTGGTTTCATTTAATTTTTCACATGTTCTATGTAAGGTATTGATATTTCAGTTCAACTGAAATGCAAAGTTAACCCACAGTTAAGGGGGTATATGCAAATATGAATCATGTAGGGAGTTACTACAAATATGGAATCTTCTAGGGAGTTATTTGCAAAACCCCTGTTGTATTCTTTACTCTTTTTCAACGAATTGTGACTTTTTGGTCACTTTCATTAAAAAGAGAAAAAACCTATCCCGAGAGCCTACGGCCAGTCCGCCTCTCTTCTCTCTACCCTCCCTCAGCCCATCCTTTGCTGCTTACATTTTTGAGAACAAGCCAAAAGTCCTTTTGCTGTATTGCTAGTGACAGAGTGCGAGGTGGAATGTTCTTCTTTATTCTCTTCCCCTGGATCTTAAACTTATATATCCCCTGGTCACCATCCTTTGCAGTCACCTCTGCCTTGGTCCACTGGGGCAACTTTCACCACTTTCACTGTCACTGCTTGCCAAGTTACGGAGTTTGCAGTAATGAATTTGGTAGGGATTGTTGTCCACGTTCTGAAGGTGGGATGTGATGTTGCCATGTGCCAGTGGGATTGTCATCACTTGGCATTGTCACCCTTGGCCTTACTTTCCCAGGTCACCATCTGAATCTAGATAGTTACTGATTTGGATTGTTTCAAGAACCTGTCGGAGGGATTAAATTAAACCCAGGTGCTGATCAAGCAGAAAGTTACTCATTGTTGTGTTTAATGTTTAGGACCAAAAAAGGTTATTAGAAAAGTGTGTAGATTTCCCATTTCATTCCTTTCTGACTTTTGACAAATGTAATTTAGTTCAAGTAGGTGTTCATTTGTTCATTTACCCCTCTTTTATATAGTTTGAGGACAACTTTATGTGTACGTTTCAAGAGCGAGGTCGTAGCATGTGGAGTTGTATATGCAGCAGCACGCAGGTTCCAAGTTCCACTCCCTGAAAACCCACCATGGTGGTTAGTTTTTGATGCGGATCAGTCTGGGATTGAAGAAGTTTGTAGAGTACTTGCTCACCTCTATAGTCTTCCCAAGGCTCAGTACATTTCTGTTTGCAAGGAGAATGATTCATTTGCGATGATAGCTAAAATGCCAGATTCGCAGGTTCCAAAGGTATAAGATCAGTCTACACCTGGTCTCTTTCTATTTTCCCTGTTTTGGTTTTGGTTTGTGCCGGTAGATAATGATTCTTCTCTCCTGCATAGGAAAGCCTGCAGAATGGTGCAGCAAATGATACTGTTTCCTCAAAGGTGGCAGCAGATTTAGATGCTAGCTTATCAAAAGATGCAAGGATACAAATGGCCCTGGACAAGTTGAAGGAGTCAAAAAAGAGCGATGATGATACCAAAAGTGTGCCAACTGATGCTGAAACTAAAGATGACATGGCTGTCAAGTCCAAGGTCGACCATAGAACTGAGACTGATATGGAGAAGAGTAGGGACAGAGAGAGAGAACGGTCAAAGGCTAGGGATCGTGACAGAGGTAGAGATTATGACAGGGACAGGGAGCGGGACTATGACAGGGACAGGGAGCGGGAAAAGGTAGAAAGGGACAAAGAAAAGCACAGGGAACGAAGTAGGCGTTCCAAGGACAAGGGTTCAGGTGATTTTATTCTCCTTGCTTTGAACGGTTGTCTGCATTTCTTCTCATAACTGAATGGTCATCTTCCTAGGTGCCTCAACAAAGTCCCAACGCCCACCTAGTTTTTTATGTTTTTTGTTATTTAGTTGTACTCTGATTTCTGATTGCACATGCAAACATTTGAGGGATTTTGGTTGATACTTTGTGCAGGACATTCCGAGAAAACAAGGCACCATTCATCTCGAGGTGTGTCAGCAGGTTGTGTTATCTAAAGTATTTCTGCTTATCATCTTGAAATATTATGCCTGACTGCTTAAATTGTTGCTCTTAGATCATGGAGACTATCACAGTTCACATTCAGCTCGTGACAAGGATCGACATCGACATCATCCATATTCATAAAATCACAAGTTGTGACACACCCATGTTAGTAAATCTGCAAATTTTAGTAAATGTTAACTAGCCCCTATTAGGCCTATGTGGGAAGTTGGTCAATCTTTCCAGAGCTAATCCATTTTACAATTGCCAAGATGGGCTTTGTATGGTGTCAACTGATGAGCTTGAACATCTCTGTTGTTTCCTTCTGTTCACTGTGTACATGAAACACTGTATTTTTATACAAGATCATTCTACATGTGTCTTATATCACAATTCAAACTACCTCCATCCCCCCTATCATGAGTGAAGATGGATTATGTAGATCTGTTTCAATGAACTCTTGGTAAATCATTCCTTGTTTTTTATTTAGACACAAAATTAAAAGTAGATAAAAGTACATGATTCTTATGTCTCAAATAGGGTGGAAAAGACCTTCAGAATTACTTCTGTGGGCCCTGGAGATCCCACCCGTTCACCATCAATTGGCAATACCAACTGTATTGAAAATAGGAAAAGAATATCATAAAAGTAAAAGTAAATAAAAGTACATGACTCATGTCTCAAATAGGGTAGAAAGGACCTTCAGAATCATTTGTGGGCCCTGAAGATCCCAGCCGCTCGCCATCAATTGGCAATACCAACTGTTTTAAAAATAGGAAAAGAATATCATAAAACTTAATTATCTTTGTAATAAGAGCTTTCAGTACTTTCCGATCAGTTGTGATATTGATGTGTTATTTTTTTGGGCTTTTGCAAATAACCCCAATGGAATCTTAAATGTTCCAAACTCCTCATACTCTACATATGTGCGGAAAATTCCATTGGACTTTACTTTTATTCTGAAATGAGTCCTCATTTGTAGGTAATGTAAGTGATAATAGACTTTACGGTTAGGAACTTTCTACATATACATAGGAGGTTTTTGGATATACTTATTTTGCAAGAGGTTTTTGTTTGATCATTGAGGGTTTTTTACGTATACAGTGATTATCTAGGGGGTTTTCTGCATGTATTTATAGAGGGTGTTTCTGCAAATTTGAGATTCTCCACGGGTTTATTTGCCCAAAAACCCTCTTTTTTTCACAAGCATGCCAATGTGGCTATGGATGAACTTTGGATCTTTTAGAATAGAAACATTATGTAGACCCTACAAATTACCTTCACTAATTTCCCCCGGAATCCACGTATTAGAATTAGAAGACTTGTTTATTAACAAAATCCTTTGTTGCATGATGACCGTCAATTATGAGACATACGTTGAGGCACTCAAGATCTTGCCTCATTGATGTGCATATGCAGCTTTGAGAATTTAAATCCATCATGTTATAAAGCCTTCGCCTCATGTGCTTAGATCTCTTATAATCTCGAGTGAGGTGAGCTCGGTAATTACCTATAGTAGTCATGAGTCATGACCCCCAAAATTACAAAAAGGTCCCCCTTGTGTCACAGCTGACAGTCCCACACAAGTGAGACTAGGAGGCATTCTGCAAGCTTTGGTGACATTCCTACAGTTGTGACTTGGCCTTCGGGAGTTTCCAGTTGAATCTAATCACCCAACGCTACAAGGATCTAAACTTTCTCTGCATTCTTAAATTTCTCATGTGAGGCCTAGCATTTCTGGAGAACAATGCTCACTCCAAACTTCTCTGCCCACCAATAGGAAGGGTTTAGGCAATTTTTTTCTCCTTATGTCTCTTCTTCTTTACTTGTTATTTACCTAAGAACGAGGAAAAAAGAATATGTATACAACACAAGCACCACTTTAATAGCAGAATGGGTTACAAAGAGATTAGTTATTCTAAATTGTTTATTTCAAAATAATAAATGTCTCACTTGGATAGTGTAACATAATCTAAGACGGAATATCAAATTCTTAACTGTAAGATGAAATTACCTATTCATCTAATTTCGAGTATAAGCAATTTTGATGCGTAATAACCAATTTCTCCGACCAAATTAGAATTGGACTTATTCTGAGAATATAGAGTCTTATTCTTCCTCAATTTTCGAAGAAAATGAAACTAATAAGAGAACACAGATCGGGTTATCATAAATGCATTTATCATAAACCTATCTATGATAAATTCATTTTCTACTGATTCGTGTTGGGTTAATTGAGTTGCTGATAAACTCTCTTTAGGGGAGGCTCCTCCATTGCAAACCAACTCCAAGTCATTTTATGGAAAACATGCTTATCAACGGACTTGAGTTTATGACAGATCCATGTTTAACCATCTAAAGTAAGGTTATCATAAAAATGAGTTTATAATAAATCTAATGCATTTATGCCTTACATCCAAAGAGGCCCTTAGGTTCGAATTTAGAAGTAATAAAAAAAACTCCCCTAGGTTAGGCGGGATACTCCCACAGGGTTGGCCTAGCAAGCAATCGTCCATTCTAGAAAAACCTTCGACAAACTCATGCATGTCTCTTTTGTCAGTGTTGGTTTTGGTTAACCAAAAGATGCTACAAGCTGGTAGTTGTTGTGGTTCCACGATTTAGGTTTATTTTGTGAGGGAAACGTTCTACCAACCACCCCTCTTGTAACGATCCGTTACCTTATAATTGAAGATCCGATTACTAAATGGGTACCGAATCATTAAAATTAGGAATCAACCTAAGATTTCGAATAAGTCTGAAAAATAAATGATAAACTAAGCTAAACAATTCATACGACATCGAATTGTAAAGAAGGTGCAGGAATTAAAAATTATTACAATTATATTCGATTCAGCAAATAATTACATAATTCAATGGAAATGGAATAATTATACGTACATGCCTAAAAAAAGGAAAGTACAACTACGACGGAACATACCCCAGAATAGTGGCTGCTGACCTGCAGCCCGAGACGGAACCCCACAATGCTATGTCTGTCAAGAATCTTCACCTGAAAATCGCAGGGCTGAGTCACACCAAAATGGACTCAGTAGGGATTCTTCGATCTCCACCTCTCATACACGCACCCACGATCTCAACAACACAAGGATATATACAAAGTGTAAGTAAAATAATAAGTGAATCACACGTTCAACGAAAAGGAACACATAGGAAACTGCCAAGTCAATTGGGAAAACATTGACCCGTTGGGACGTAAGGGTAACCCCTCGGATAACGCGTTGGTTACTCCAGCCTATCTAACTCTAGGCGATTCTGCTTCCTTCCAGTCACGAGTGACACTCCGAAGTATACCACTCCCACACCGGTACTAGCTATTATCCCAGGGTACACCAGATGACCCTCGTCTACTAAGCATCACCTTGTCACTTCCACACCGACATTGTACCACTCCCACACCGACACAAGGTGTTAAGCGATAACAACTGTCACTCTAGGTCCACGATTGCATAAACACAATATAATGTGATCCGGTCACATGAAAATCCCCGCCCCGATGTATAATTTCAAGCATGCATTTAACATAATTTTCTAATGATATACATTCATGTTAATTGTAGGAAATTAAGGGGCTCTGGCTTGAATCGTGTCGCCTATAGCCGACGTCATTCAATGTCCTAGAATTGGTTCCTACAGAAACTAATCTTGGTAGGGTTCTGGGCCTAAATTGCGTCGCCCATGGTCGACACTATTTAAATAGCGTCACCTGGTTGTGACGCCATTTAACGCCCTAAATCACGTTGTCCATAGTCGGCACCATTTGCAAATGGCGTTGCCCTGTCCCGACGCCATTTAGCGCCCGAAAACAGGATTCCCCTCCGGCCTCCCCGAGCCACAACACAAAAAATTCCAACCCCAAATGAGCAAAAACAACACAAAAGAGATAGGAAAAAATCATAAATCGCATTAACCATGCCAAACCCATATTCCAAAATACCATTTTTCCATCAAAACTCCTTAAAACATGCTCAATTTTATACCCAAAATTACCCACATATCCAAAGCATGCACCAAAGCAGAAAATCATGGTTTTAAAATAATCGACTACATGCGAGGGCTGTCACTCTACCGGTTACTTGAACTCCTCCTAACTCCTTGCCGTCGATCTGCTACACCGCAAGCCGCCGCCGGGACTACCGTGGACGCCGTCACTTCACTGGGACGTCGGCTGTCGTCTGTAGAGCAAAGTACTGTAGAGGAGATGGTGGTGGTAGTAGTGAGAGGTAGGAGGGTGTTGGAGTGGTAGAAGAGAAAGAAGGGAAAGAGAAAAGGAAGGGAGAAGGAGAAGAGAAACGAAGGGTTCGGAGAGAGGGAGGAAAGAGGGGAAAGGAGAGAATGGGAGAAAGGAGGGAGGGTTTGGGGCATCAAACCGAAACACGCTAAATCGCGTCGTTTTGAGACGACGCCATTTAGATGACAGGACGGGATCGTACACTAGCAGATCTCTAAATCACGTCGACCACGCGCGACGCCATTCAGAAGACCATGCACCAGACCCATAAGGGCCCAACCAAGAGGTCTAACACCGAAACTGATCCAATAACTGGGTCCGAAATCACAGTCCTTACACCTCTTATATAGGAATTGAATATATATTTGCAGGGCTGCAAAGCTAATTGAAACCAATTATATATTTGCAGGGCTCCAAAGCTAATTGAAACCAAGTACAAAATAAATAAATAAATAAAATCATAAATGATGTACTAATTGATGGATATAGGTGTCCTTAAAGTCAATCATAAGGCACCTATTACAATCTGGTTCACTGATAAATGGCACTAATCATTATGAAGATTGGCGTATTTATTATTCCGTATAATGAAGTCCTTGAGTATGTGAAATAGTCATCGAATTATGATAATATCATAATAATGAGATTGATGACTTGTAAACACATGTTCTTAATTGTTCATAGTCATAAGATGTTTGAGAAGGACGTCAAACATCTAGTAAGATTAGTACATGTTATTCCAACTCATATGATGAGGATGACTGATCTCATTACTCACTTGTGTGCAGACACTATGGTAAACTGTAGGTGTTCATTGAGGAATGAGTTCACTGAACTGATCTGACATGAATCATTAGATGGTAATTTACCTGAATGTTAGCCGACTTGATTTGTCGTTACAGTGGCGCAGTTGATCTTTGGACTTGAGACACCAAAGTCATCTTGTCGGTGGACCTCTGGATTTTGACCTTGGCTCACGAATCTCTATCCAAGAAATCTCTAATAGTCAAGGATCGGGTCCAGCGGAAGACCTTCGAAGGTGATTGTGTGTTCAATGAATGATCATTCGCTCTCAAGTAACTGGAGAGAGAATGCTCTAGGAAAGATCCGCAGAAGTCTCTGGCCAGAGCGGACACAATATCAGAAAATGTGTTTTTTGATATTGTGCAACGGAGTCTGATTCAAGTGAGTTGACTATCTAACATTTGACAGTTGACCATACCCTAAGTCGATTCGAGAGCATTGTGCGAATGAAAGATTATAACTACGCGATAAGTGTGGACGGACATATTCCATCAGTGGGTTGTTGAACCCTATTACCTTTCGGGATCATGCAGTGTTGTTTGGCACCTAACTTGATCGGAAGTCCAGTTGAATTTATATGAGATGTTAATTCGATTAAGTAATTAATTAAATATGAGATATTAATTAATTACTATAAGTTAATAAATTGTTATTGAACTTAACGGGCTAAAAACGGACTGGTAAATGGACTTAGAGGGTCACACGCAAATAGATTCTCAGTCGATGGTGTTTTAGTGGGTTTTATATTAACTTGAGGATTTTTATGAAAAATCGCACCAATTTAATATATAGACAGGCTGTGGAGAAACCGTAGACCAAGCTCTAGGAGTTCTCCATGTTGGCTGCCCCCCCCTCTCTCTCCTCCTTCTCTGGGCGCCCCTGAAAGTGTTTCTCGTCTCCGCCGCACGCACTTCCCGAGAGTCGAGAATTCTTTGTTCGTGTGTTCCAGATACCGTTGCAGTGAAAGATCATTAGCGAGCATGCTGATCTAGACAAGAGAGTGAGGATGAAACGTCGCAGAGGATTGCATGGATATTGCTGGAGGCTGGACGCATGTGCGGCCAGCGGCATCGTCTCGACGAAATCGACACGTATGCGGATTCGAATCCGTGCACCGTGATTCGGTCACAATCCTGTTTTTCAATTTACTGGTTTTATTCCGAAACGGATTTGTGAGCATCGGACGAGATAATTTTGTTGTCTGTTTCCGCTGCGTTCATCGCATCATGCCTGGAACCCAACACTAATGTGTTCACTCCCCATATTCCGTTCAAACACCATATGGAGATCACCAGGTTCATGGTTATCCAGCACTCTACTATTTCCTATGGAATGACTTGCTACTCCCACACATTCTACCTCAGTAGAAAATGCAAGCCCAGAAATGATGCTCATATATGTTTCCCAGTGTGAAATAGAATGCTCATCTGCTGTTGATCTTGTAGCAATAATAAAAGAGTCATCTGTTGGAAGATCAGTTTTATCTTCTCATTGTTGAATCCATCTAAAGATTTCAGATTTTGATCACCTTCAAACATTGAATACTCTGCCATGCGCTCTCCATCTAGCAAAGAGGTAGATTTAGAGATGACAAGGCAATATGCATCCCTCTGAGGATTAGGTGTTAAAGGTCCATTTGCATAAGCAGTTATATCATGTGGAGTAACAAACTCGCGAATGCTCTGAAAATAGTAATTCTTCATCAGCATTGTGGTTTCTCTTCATTCTTATGCTATAATTCTCATCGCAATAAAAAATGTGTGAGCAGTTGTTGCTTTTACAATTGTCATCATTGTCCTTCACTGCAATGAGATCAGTTGCAGCGAGTCTCTGTCTATTCCCTCTTGAAGATTCAGTCTCAAGTGGAAGGTTATGAACAGGTGATGTTGCAAAGTGGGTGTTCTGAATTATACAAATATCATCCCCAGAACATGAGTGGTATTTCTCATTACTACTATGCCTGTACAACGCAACAAAGTGCAAATTGCATTATTGTAAGTAAATCATATATGATGCAAAAGAACATCTACTTTCCTTGATGGCATGTCCACATTCCTATAGATTTTTTTCACAATATAGATACATAGAAATTGTTCATCAATAATCAACATATAGTAGTAGCATAACCATATAAATTTTCTATGATCATGTGAATAAAGGCCAGGATTATGGCCCTTTCAATCTATCATTATCCATAACTATTATTTGTAACTTTCAGTTGTGTCATGAAACTGAGGGAAATAAAAAAACCAAAGCAAATAAATTCAGTATCAAGTACCTTTATCATTTTGTTCCTTTGGATTTCCTCTCGGTTCATGACTGATTACTTATTATTTACCTAAGAACGAGAAGAAAAGGATATGCATACAACACAAGCACCACTTTAATGGCAAAATGGGTTACAAAAGGATTAGTTATTCTAGATTGCATATTTTAGAATGAAGAATGTTTCACTTAGATAACGGGACAGAATTTAAGGTGGAATATCAAATTCTTAACTGTAAGGTAAAATTACTTATTTGCCTAATTCTGAATATGAGCAATTCTGGTGCGTAATAACCAATTCCTCCAATCAAATTAGAATTAGACTTATTATGAGAATATAGATCCTTATTCTTCCCCAATTTTGCAAAGAAAGTGAAACTAATAAGATAACACATAGCCGGTTATCATAAATGCATTTATCATAAACCTATCTATGATAAATTCATTTTCTGCTGATTCGTGTTGGGTTAATTGAGTTTCTGATAAACTCTCTTTAGGGGAGGATCTTCTATTGCAAACCAACTCCAAGTAATTTTATGGAAAACGTGCTTATCAACGGACTTGAGTTTATGATAAAGTCAAGGGAGTTTACGGTAGATCCATTTTTAACCATCTAAAGTAAGGTTATCATAAAAATGAGTTTATAATAAATCTAATGCATTTATGCCTTACATCCAAAGAGGCCCTTAGGCTCGAATTTAGAAGTAATCAAAATAACTCCCCTAGGTTAGGTGGGATACTCCCATAGGGGTGGCCTAGCAAGCAATCGTCCATTCTAGAAAAACCTTCGACAAACTTATGCATGTCTCTTTTGTCAGTGTTGGTTTTGGTTAACCAAAAGATGCTGCAAGCTGGTAGTAGCTGTTGTGGTTCCACGATTTAGGTCTAATTTGTGAGAGAAATGATCCACCAACCACCCCTCTTATCCAGGAATTGAATATATATTTGCAGGGCTCCAAAGCTAATTGAAACCAAGTACAAAATAAATAAATAAATATAATCTTGCCTTAATACTACATACAATGTATACCTGGTCGATATAATTTAGGAAGACATCTAGGAAGAAAGAACAAATCATACAGCAGCAAGGGATGATAGTAGTTCCATTCGAATCAATTTGACCGCCTGTAGGTTTGCCTCCCAACCCAGTGTAATGCAAATTGCACACCAAACAAGTGCCCCGTAAATGACGTAGAAGAGCCAATTTCTTGGCCCAATAGAAGAAAGTTCTAGACTCCATCATGAGTCATGTGGCCATGGCTACTACTTTTCCGTCCTTTTTGTACTAGCCAGGTGCATAAGAATTCTTAACCGAACTTGTGACTTCCATTTTATGAAGTAGGCTTAGCCTACTATTTCCTTGAACTGGTCGAGCTATTTTCTTCTCATGTTTTGATGAGCTTGTGCCGTACCTATTTTCACCGCCGCTCCCTTTTGTCATAGCTGGAGATGTGGTACTAGAGCTTCTTTTAGCAATTCTCTTCTGACGTTCAGCCAACAAATCTTCCATCCGCTTTCTATTCTCTTGTTCCTACACATGATTTAAAAAAGAAAAAACCAAATCAATTTTGCCTAAGAGGCAGACATGGAGGTAGGAAATAAGTACAATATTTTTTGTTTTCGAATTGCATTATGTGATATGTGACGCGTGTGATAAAAGAATTTGTCGTTTAAAAGGAGGATCATAACAACTTTTGTAAGACTTGGAGCTCATCTTGACAACAGCATCCAAACTCTGGTCTTGGAGAAATCAGCCAGCCTCTTGCTTAAATTGTCTATGTCCGTACAATGCAACAAAGTACAAATTGCAGAAGTGCAAAAATATTATTGTAAGTAATCATATATGACGCAACAGAACATCTACTTTCCTTGATGGCATGTTCACATTCCTATAGATTTTTTTCACAATATAGATACATAGAAATTGTTCATCAATAATCAACATATAGTAGTAGCACAACCATATAAATTTTCTATGGTCATGTGAATAAAGGCCAAGATTATGGCCCTTTCAATCTATCATTATCCATAACTATTATTTGTAACTTCCAGCCGTGTCATGAAATTGAGGAAAATAAAAAACCAAAGCAAATAAATTCAGTATCAAGTACCTTCATCGTTTTGTTCTGTTGGATTTCCTCTCGGCTCATGATTGATGCTTTCTTGGTCCTTGACATAGTCTCAGGCTTTGCCTTTGTCAGAGATCCATGTATTGATTTAGACTTTGCATCTTTAGCTGGAAGTTTAATTCTTGGATTGCCTTCACCAAAGGCACCCTTAGGGTTTGGTGGCTCTGAAGAGCCTTCTGATTGATGGACAAAATGACTTTTTTTAACAACATTAAGTGTAACATCTGCAGTATAATCTATGTCAGGAGTCCAAGATGCACCCATGTGTTCACTCCCCATATTCCGTTCAAGCACCATCTGGAGATCATCAGGTTCATGGTTATCCAGCACTCTACTATTTCCTGTGGAATGACTTGCAACTCCCACACATTCTACCTCAGTAGAAAATGCAAGCCCAGAAATGATGCTCATATCTGTTTCCCAATGTGAACTAGAATGCTCATCTGCTGTTGATCTTGTAGCAATAATAAAAGAGTCATCTGTTGGAAGCTCAGTTCTTATCTTCTCATTACTGAATTCATCTAAAGATTTCAGATTTTGATCACCTTCAAACATTGAATACTCTGCCATGCGCTCTCCATCTAGCAAAGAGGTCGACTTAGAGATGACAAGGCAGTCTGCATCCCTCCGAGGATTTGGTGTTAAAGGTCCATTTGCATAAGCAGTTATATTATGTGGGGTAACAAACTCTGAATGCTCTGAAAATAGTAATTCTTCATCAGCATTGTGGCTTCCCTTCATTCTTACGCTATAATTCTCATCACAATAAAAAATGTGTGAGCAGCTGTTGCTTTTACAATTGTCATCATTGTCCTTCACTGCAGTGAGATCAGTTGCAGCGAGTCTCTGTCTATTCCCTCTTGAAGATTCAGTCTCAAGTGGAAGGTTATGAACATATGATGTTGCAAAGTGGGTGTTCTTAATTACACAAATATCATCCCCAGAACATAAGTGGTATTTCTCATTGCTATCATTTGGTATTATATTATTTTTCCCATGCACCTCGGTAGAAGAAGACTCATCTCTCATTAAAATACTCTGAAATTTGTGCCAACTTTCATCTCCTTTTGTATGGCAGGCATTTGCCTTAGCATCAATCTCAGCATTCTGATCAAAAGAATTATCATCATTCTGTATATTCCTATGGTTTTTGTTCTTCCCTTTTTTGTTCTGTTGATGGTGGGATGTCTTGTGATGTTTTTTCAAAGAGCCAACAATGTTCTCTACTTTCTGTTTAAGGAAATCCTCATTGATGTCACCTTCAACAGAAGATTCACTAGTGGAACCATCTTCTGCATCTCTCCTTTCTGAAGAAATGTAATTAAGGTTGCGGATAACAACTGTTTTGGAGGATTTCTTACTAGATCTTTTATGGCCCCAACTCTTTCCAAGAATCTCCTCTTCAGAAGCATCATTGCGTATTTGTCCATCTGATTCACTCCCAGACTTGGAAGAACCGTGACTTCTTTCGCCACTCCTTGAACCTGATGAAGTACTTCTAGCTGCTTTCCCTTTAACGGGTTTACTATGGTTTGGGCTGGAAGACATGTAGTACCTCTGATAAGCATAGGCATCTCCAGCCAATGGAGGTGGTTGTGCATTGTCAAATTGCCCGGGAGGATATGGAGGAAGTGTACCAGAGAAAGCATACCCTTGACATAGAGGCATTTGCTGAGCAGGATTTTGAAGATTGTACATGTATTGGGGCGGATAATTTGACCAACCTATGGGTGTTTGACATTTTTCATGATAAATGCCATTGCTTGCAGTTGCAGGTATCCATGATTCTCTATCTGGTGTTTGTCCATTATTACCTGACAATAAAAAATCATTTATCAGGTAAAAGAACAGTAACCTTGAGCAAACAAATAGCTTCGTGACCACAAGTCATAGGAGACAAAATGCCAATTCACAAAAGCTTTATTCTAAAAGATTTCCAATGTTTGTTAAACTAGAAACAAAGTACCAATTTCACACTAAACTTTAGATCTGTTATCAATGTATCCTATTCCTTCAGAATTGAAATATAGATCTAGTAACGATACCTTGTGCTGCAGCAGCCACAGTTGGGTCAGTCACCGCATCATTAAATGTGCCATTCAACTCTGGATGATCACTATTGACAACTTGTAACTCTGAACATGAACGTGTCCCAATCGCTGCTAATTCATCCATCCAAATCTTGTCTTTCTCCTTTTTCTCACAAATGTCCTTGAAATTCATGCATGCTTCACTGCAAATTGAACATAGTTCACAACCATGTAAGTTTACATAGATAAGTATTCATTAAGATGACCATATGAACTAAGTAACTATCATCTTAACAGAAACTGATCACATACAGTAAAATCAAATAAAACCTCAAGGTGGTAATATCACAAGATTTAGCATCACCAAGGACATCTAATGAAGTCAAGGCTAGATTCTAGATTTAGAAATATGAGGTAACCTCAAATGCCATGAACAAAACAAAAATGACTCGGGACCAACATAAAATGAAGATAGATCAGAAGATATGACAACATATACTCATGGTATATGAAGATGCTTTAACTTTTATTGTCTACCTCTACCCCATAGTTACGAAGATGGGAAATGCGAGTGGAAATGAAGCATGAAGTGAAATCGAGAAACACTTCGTTTGGTAAATGAGTGGGAAGCAATAAATAAGATAGCGGGAAATGAATGTGGGAACTTAGATAGCAAGAAACGGACAGCGAACTCCAAATGTTTCTAGGGTATAAACAGGTTTCCTGGTTTACAAGAGTTCATTGTACAAAGACAAGCCAAAGGTTGAAATGAAAAGTGGTGGGATTTTCACAAACAATGAGTGGTCCCTTATAGAGAAGAAGCAATCTGAATTATGTATCATCTAAGGGATAAAGGAGGACGGTGGGGATGAAGCAATAGAAAACCATAGTTGCAATAAGACAGCAAGAAAGGGGCAGCACACGCAATAGAGATGAAAGCAGAAACAAGGGCAGCATGAGCAGCTTCAATAACAAGGGAAAGAAGTAGCAACACCAACGCATAAAATGAATTTCTGTGGCAAGCAGAGAAGCAGGAGCAGCAGCAAAAAGGTGACTTGAATCAACAGCAAAATGTATAACAGAGAAGCAAGAACTGTGTTCTCTCAGCAGAGAAACACATAAGTAGACTAGGGTCAAGAAACAAGAGCAATCACAAAATTGACTTCGTTACCATAATAGATTTAGTTAAGCAACCAAAAGCAACAAGACTTATTAGGGCTTGGTATTCAGCCCTGACCAACCGAAAACAGAATCCAAAATAAAGGAATGTCCGATCTCTCTGAGAAGGACAGTCAGAAAACAAAAACAAAAAGGAAAGGACACAACAGCCTTCACATACAGGTCAGGGTACCTGGGGCAAATGGAAAAGAACGCCCCTTTAGTAAAGGGAAGTCTTACTTCGGTGGGTATAACTCTATCCATTGGTGAGGAGAATTTGAGAACTTTCCAAAAAGGAGGAAAAGAGTTCCTTGTTGGGTTTTCTCCCAATTGGTGTGGCCCACTTGTCTAAGCCACAATCAGGTTTGGGCTTAGGGGTAGATGTTAGAAGTGTACTACCCATAAGCACCCTTGGTGAGACTTCTCATTATGGATGGGGAAATGACTTGGAACTGATGGGCTAGTCCTTACTCTATGCATAAGCTTGTGCCATAAAGAGGACATGCTAGTGAGAGGCTCTTCAGGTTAGGGTGTCTCAATCTGGCACTCCTTCAAAATGTAGGGCATGACGTGAATGATCCACAGCTCTCGTGATGATGTCTGTTGCAGAAAGGAGAAGGATTAATCACATAAAGATCCATCATCCCCACCAATTGCTAAAACATATATGCAAGTCCGTATGGTTGTAACCTATTGGAAAATCCTGAACAAGAAGTCGTCAATGAAGCTCCATGTTATGCCATTGACTCTTCAGTTTCTCAAAGCTAAAGGGAACTTTGCCATTTTCCTGGTTCAATGTCTAACCATTTAGAAGTATGACATTATCCAGGCATGATTTTGAAAGTCCTTTCAGCTCTTCCTTGGTTTCTTAATGCTTGGGTTTTTGTTGAGTGAGACTACTAGAGTCCTACATATATATAATTCTTTGATGGGCATGCCTTAGTGTATGATAAAGAATGTCCTTGGTATTCTCCCTCATGCTGTTTGCTGGAGGAATTGGTGAGGGCGAAATGACACCATATTTAAGGAGAGTAGAATTTATACTGAAAATATTTCTCTTAGGGCATTATCTTTTTTATATAATTGATCTCTTTACATCTAGGGCATCTCTGCTGATTCCTGAGCTGTGGTGTTTCAGTAGATTTATGCTTGTTTTCTTTTATTGTCGGATAGGAACTTCTCCTATCCTTGAGATTGTACTTCATCTATTTATCTCTAATAAAATTGGTGGTACGATCCATGTTCTTCTCGGAAAAAAAAAAGATTTGATGGCTTCAACACCCAGAAAGCAGAAGCTTTGTGTCAATCTCTCGACAACGGCGAAGAATCAATGAAACAAATAACTAATGGTTTGGAATTCAAGATTCCTATGCAAGTGCAATATTATAGAATTCTTGTGCTTGATACCTCAAACGAGAAGCACCAAAAGCATCAGCAAATGATACGAGGTCATCAATGTTGGCCACTTCATAACCAGCAACAGCTGCTCGAGCATATGCCATTCCTTGCTCCTTCATGAGCACAGCTTTACGAGTTTCCAGCATTTGTTGAAGGCAAAGTCTACAGAGGCCAACAGAGAGAAAAATGAACGAACATGTGGTGAGATGCTGATTTCGCATGTTGGAAAGGGATTGCCGATGATTCAGGAGAGTGCAGAGTGGTGACTTACTTGGAATTCTCTCCATGTGTAGCATCATGACCGTTGGCTTCAACTTTCTGCTAGTGGGAACACACAAGAGATGAATGGTAAATTAAACTTGAGTGGTTGAGAAGGCACATGACATACCTTGGATGGAGAATTCAAGTTTCTACTGTTATCATCCCCCGTTATAAGGCTGCTTGCTGCACCTGAGATATGCATCAGTAGACGGAAATTGCCATCATGAAAAAGGGAAAGGTGTATAATCGCCTAATTCCTTGATGAAAATAAGTCGGTCCAGCAGGATGCAGAGGCGAATGCAGGAAGCTTGCCATCTCACGGAGAAACGAACGAAAGCATCAAACTGGGAGGCCTCCGGGGTGATGAGTGAGAGCAGGAGGGGCCAGAAGAGGAACATGTTATCTATCGTCTAAGGTGGTGAACGTACCTTGATGCTCTGCTTTCCCCGTTCCACTGGCAATGCCATCGTGCACCGCCTGCCAATTCAGAAGAAACCAAAACCCACGATTTGTGAACGAGCGTTCCTGCCAGCCAGGACTGGCGAGGCCGTGGTGGATGATGAAGAGCAAGAAAGTCAAACTCACCGTCGTGGTGGCGGCCGGGCCATCTTCAGGGGCAGCGGGTTGAACACAACTCTCAATGTGGACGATTTCCTTCTCGATCGCGGCCACCCTCTCCAGGATCTCCGGGGTTCTGACGAACCGCACAAACCTGGTGCCGACGAGCGAGGCGGCGATCGATCGGCAAGCACATCAATCAGACGCACACATCTGATCAACTCAATCAAACGCGTGAAACCTCGCCGAGAGTGCCAGATTTTTCTTTCAAGTTATAGTAACTATTAAGGAGAGGACATCCACCTACCATAGCATTTAGCCTACCTCTCGAGTGTGCCCTTGGTGAACCAACTAGGACTAGGAGGAGGAGCACTGGTGGGTGGTGAAGCTGCGGTGTCATCTCCTCTACCACCGCCTGATGGTGTTGGTGATCTCCCGGTGGCGGGGGGAGGGCGGAGGGCGAAGGAGTAGCCACCTTTGGGGATCTGGTCCCTGGCGCACTGGAGGTGGGTGAGGAACGGCTCGAGCAGGCCCGACGCGATCTTCTCGTACACGCCCTTGCCGGAGCACACCAGCAGGTCGCACCTGTGCAGTTAAACATCCATCCAACAAGACACATATCAGGGCGTGGCGCTCGCAAGGAGAAGGCGGAGTGGCGGGGGTCATTCGTACCTGGTCCTGGTGGGCGTGAGCTGGAAGGCGGCGTGGTCAAGGGGGGTGCTTGGATCCATCCCCTGGCGCAGGGGAGGGCAGGGGTCACGGCCAATTCCGGCTTACCGGGCTTGCTGTTGGGTTAATTTGCTCCGGCCGGCGTCCTTGAGGCCGAGGACGGTGCCCAGATGAGATGACTAGTGACGCTGTGCGTGGTGATCACTCGGCACGCGGGCGACTCTGCGGCACGTAGCATGTAATGTATGATACGGGGATGACGCAGCGGCAGTTGAAGAGCGGGCCGGATGGGGGGACGAGGAGGAGGAGGAGGAATCGGTGGTGTTGGTGCTGATGTTGTTGCTGGGACTGGTCGTGCCCTGCGTGGCTGGCGGATGGCTGGAAGTGGAAAGATAGGCGCAGGATGCGTGGTTTTGTTTAATAACTTAATTGCGTTGTCTTTCTCAACCCCTTGCTAAAGTCATTGCGTGGAGTCACACTCCCGAGCGGAGAGAGCACGAGTAAATAAGATGGAAGGACCCGAGGAGAGGAATGCCATCTTCGTTTAATTTGGCACATACTTTAGTGTCTTCGATTATAATCTATAGATTTCTTATATTTTTATATTTGATCGAAGATTAATAATTTACCGAAGAGGGCTGATGGGCCACGAAGCCGCAGAGTGACCAGTGATCTCGTGCGTGACAGCAGAAGCGGCAAGAACTCTGGCTTGCCGACACGCACACGCTTCCTCAGAATCACCCCTTCGCTCCACTCTCCAGTGGAGGGGAAGTCGGGCTCGGCTGTCGGTGGCCGTCGCCGGTTGGGGTCCTCCACCCCGGCCCCACTCTTTTTTCCTTTCCGGTTCGAGAGTGGGATGCGAGTCGCTGTTTAAAGCGAACCGGGAAGATGGCCGTTTCAGTGGTTCGGACCGGAAACAATCTCAATCTAATGGCCCTGATCACCGCGTCTGGCGGCGGGTTTGGCTGGTTGGCAACTGGAGTGAGCAGCCGCCAAGCTGTCATGTGGGGGAGATCATGTGGAGTGTTCACGGGAAATGCCCAGGTTGTTTCTTTCAGCTCCAGCCAATCATTGGCTGGCTGTTTGGAGGCTTCTGGAATCAGACAAGGGCAGGCAAAGAACCTCCTTTCCTGCCGAGCGCTGTTAGTGTGACGGATTTTTTTTTCACTTTTCTTATACCTAATAAAAGAATAATCTAATTCAAGAGTTTTTTCATAAAATCACAAGTAGTAGTTAATGTAAAATCTAATAAAACAGCCAATCTCATTCAACCACATAAGATGGGTAAAAAAAAGTGAATCCGGTCATCCAAGTATTTCCTTTCCGGCTCCCAACCCCCAAGGTCGTGGCAGCCCTTCAAACGAGGGAGTTTGTAGGGAGTGGACAACTCTTGCCAAGTTGAACTTTCTGCGAGTGCTATTCGACTCAACATAAAAAGAAGTGTTCGCATAATAAGTATCATGTAGATCAATGTCTAGCCTAGGATTAGTTACAACTATTTCAGTGAGTCTTTCTATTGTGAACAAGAAGGACCCTACAACAAATAACATAGGTGTTTTGTATTGTATCGAACCTCTCCACATGGTAGCGATCCAATTAAAGAATCGTCCTATTCTGATCTGAATGATCACGATGAAATTTGTAGAGGAGAAAGAACGCCACCACCTGTAGGCTTGCAAGCACGGGAAAATGTCAAAAGATCCTCTGGTCGGAGTGAGCGGAGGATTTTCCGATACTTAAGTTAATCGCCTGAGTAGATAGCAAGAGTGATAGGGGCTTTTTTGGAGCAGAGAGTGGATACCTTCGCCTGAAGGGTCCTCTTGGTTATATAGGGAAGAGAGGGTTCCCATCTGCGGAGATCGTGGGAACCCGAAGAGGAAAGTAGATTCTCCCACGATTGGCATGCTGCTAGAGATAGTGGACCACAACCTTAAAGACGCCTGGCTTTGACTAGGTATCTTGCCAGCGGGGTTTGAACCTAGTCGCTTCTCGGGATCTTGGATGTCGTCCGTCGTGCTTCTTAGAGGGGGCTTTGCCTCATTCTGTTCTCGAGGAAGAGAGTAGCATGGGCCAACCCACCGGGCCTTCTATGAGCGGCCCCGTTAAGGTGCCCAAATTGGGCCCAGCCTCGGCCATACGGTAAGCCTAGACTATCCAATGGGAGCCATCCTTGTTGTTGCTATGCAGGGAACTAGGGCTACAAGTGGATCGAGTAAACCCACAATCCAATCGATCCCTGATTCGTAAATCTGACCAAGTTTGCAATTTTTTAGATTGGATTAGTATTTGGGTCAAATGGGGTCACCCACACTTCTTATAAACTAGATCATTGATTAGTCTAAAATTAAAATTGATTCGATCTGCTCTGATCTGCATGTCATTATGGATCGGATTGGATCTCAAATATCTAAATCCGTAGATATTTGCTCCGATCCGTATTTTATAAATAAACTATATTTAAGTTGCTTATGTATCGTTATATATTACATTAAGACTATATATGGAACATTTGATCATTGTTCCTCTTATCCGTATTTTATAATAAACTATATTTAAATTATTTAGATATCATTACATATGTTTTTTAAGAATATGTATGGTCCATTGATCGCTATTCCACTTTAACGGTACAAGAACTGGAAATCAAATTGCAGTCATTCAACCATCTAAGAGCCCAGAATGAGAATCGCATAATGGGGCCTTAATTCTAAACGTTTTTTGAATTTGTTCCCCAAGTGGCCTTTCACATTTCACTCTGAGTTTTAGTTCTCTTCTAATATTATTTTTATGATAATCTAATATCTAAAATAGTATTAAGTTTTTAGTATTATTATATAGGTGAGTTTTAACCTTTGCTGCCGAAGCTATCACGGTCGGATTCCGGGACTAGAATCCGAGACAGAAGAAGAAGACCGAGAGATCCGGACCGAAACCGAGAGCGGATTACGGGGCTGAGGCTCTGAGGCCGAGAGGCACCCGGATGAAGACTTGTCGGGGGCGAAGCTGACTCCGTTGGCCGAAGGGGACCCGGCCGGCGAAGAGCGAGGCCGAGAGCTTTGGAGGAAGAAGACCGAGATCGGTGGCTGAGGCCGACTCGGAAGAGGTCGGCGAAGATTCAAACCGAAGCCCCTGCAAGAAGAAGAACCAGTCAGTGAGGGTCCCGGGCTTCGGCCCAAGAGAACCCCCTCCGACGGTTAAGTCAGCTTCTGAAGAAGATTCCATTCAGAAGGAAGGAAGAAGAAGAAGCTTAAAAGCTTTTGGACTATTGTCCTTGGTCAAGAAGACCTACATTTTGTAATAAATAGTCGTCTATTTATAACGGAGGATAGATGTTACTTGGTGGTGGCAGCCGATATAGGACTATGTTTTAGTTTACTAGTAAACCGCCATAGTACTTAACCCTCCCACCGGAGTGGGCCGGATACGGCTACTGGGCCGAAGGTCGAAGGCCGCTGTTGAGCCGAATGCTGCTAGTGGGCCGAAGGTCGTTTGTGGGCGAGGGCCGCTTATGGGCCGAATGCTGCTGGGCCGCTAACGGGCCGAAGGCAACTAGGCTGAAGGCCGCTTGTTGAATATCTTCGTCCCCAGTTGTGAAAGGGCAAGGCTTTCAGAACACTTTAGAACACCAGGAAAGAGCGGGAAAGACCTTGAGTCTCCCGCCTTCACGGTCGCGTCGCAACAAACACAGGACACGTGTTTAACATCCGGTCGGGCTGCCGAAAGCACAAAAAGATCTCAACTGCTAACAGCGATCACTCGGATCGCGGTCACTTCGGCTCTCTGTCCGAGACTTCACCTGGATCACCGCCTCTCCGGCCCCCGGCACGAGGATCGGGACACGTGGCGAGCATCCGGACGAAAAAGCCGAAGGGTTAGGCCGCATCCGGCCGTTGATCGCCTCCTCTCGATCCGGCAACCCGCTTGTCATCATGGCGAAGGACAGGACACGCGTCGAGCTTCCGAGCAGGGCGGAGCCGAGGGGTGAGAGGATCTCGGCCGTCAGTTCGCCATCCGACCCCCTCAGGTTCTCCTATAAATACCATCCCCCTTCTCCTGATCACTGTTCCTTCTCCTGCTCTCTCTTCCTCCCCGCGCCAGTGTGTTCCCGCGAGCGTCTTTGCTTCTCCGGCAGTGAGTGCGCTATCAAGGGAGTTTGGGGACGCCTTATCCATCGCCGGGGAGCTCCTTGTCGCTGGGGAGGCTCTCTTTCGCCGGGGAGATCTTAGTCTGAGGGTAAGCCTCAGCTCCTGCCTTCTCTCTTTTTCGATTTATGTCCAGAAGTTCTTCTTCGGCCGAGAGTAGCTTTTCGGCCGAAAGCGGCTCATCGTGCTCATCGTCCAGACCTCCCCAGTCTTCTCTGTCATCTCCCTTTTCTTCGAACTCTTTCCTTTCTGTCATGGCGGACGAGGTAGAAGCAGTTCCGGCTGCTGCTGAGCCTTCCACTACGGGCCGCCGTCAGGCCGAGATGGTCTCGGATGTAGATAGTGCTCTTGATGTCGAAGCCATCAAGGTCATAACTAACTACTATCTGATTCCTTCTTGGATGATTCCTATCCGGCCCGGGAGGCATACCAGAGCCGAGCACAGCTTCCGGGCAGGCTTCTGCCTTCCTCTTCATTCTTTTGTTGTAAATCTTTTGAGCTTTTACGGATTGGCCCCGTCCAAATTCTTCCCGAATTCCTAGACGACAGTCTATGCTTTCCTGACCCTGAACTCCCACCTCGACTTCAACCCCTCTGTAAATATTTTCTGCTATCTTTTCAAGATTAAACCTCAGGGGAAGTCTTCTTGGTTCTGCTTCGTCCCCTGCTTCGGCCGGGGGATCTTCTCCCGGAAGCCCTCGTCCATCCATCATTGGAAGGAGGAGTTCTTTTTCATTTCTCTGCCGGAGGAGGATAAAAGTGTTTGGCCCTTCCCTACTGAATGGGCACCCTTGGCCGAGGGCCTTTCAGACCCACCCACCCTCAGCCCCGAGCAGCTTGCTGACGCGCACCTCCTTGAGGATGAGACTCCGTACAACATTACGGAGCTCTTCGAGGACGAGGACAGGCTTATAGGGATGGGAGCCTGGCTGGACTCGTCGTACTCCCCTTCTTGGGTCTTTCCCTACTGTTAGTATTAGATGGTCTCCAAGTCAATCCGATACTATGTACTTATTCAGATTATTAATAAATGGCAATAATTTATTGTGTATAATTAATTCGATCTGTGTTTATCGTATCACGATGAAGTCCATAAACATGTGCAATAGTCTTCGGATTATGATGAGATCATAATTACGGGACCGAATACTTATAAACACATGTTCTTAATTGTTCCTAGTCATAAGATGTTTGAGATAGGACATCGAACATCCGGATAGACTAGTATAGGTTACTTCAGCTCATATGATGAGGGTGACTGATCCCATAAGTCACATGTGCAGAGACACTATGTTGAACCTATAGGTGCTCATTGGTGAATGAGTTCACTGAATTGATCCGACTATGAATCGCTGGATGGTAATCACCTCACTGTTAACCAGCTCGATTCATTTGTCACAGTTGCGAGGATGATCCTTGGACCTGAGACTCCAAAGATATCTTGTTGGTAGGTTTCTGAGCTTTGACCTTGACGAACGAATCCCTAACCATGGGTTATCAATAAGTCAAGCGATCGGGTTCAGGGAAATGCTCTCGAAGGTAATTGTGTGTTCAATACGGGATCATCCGCTTGTGAGTGCTTAAAATGAGTGTGTGATTATCATGAAAAAAATATGTTGTTTTGTCCCGTTTCGGTCGTTAAAATTAAACCGGTGTAAATCGAATTTACCTTGCGCGGAATCGAATCCGCGTCCGTTTTCCGGTTCCGTCGGAGTGATGCAGCAAGTCGCGCATATGCCCGACCTCTAGCGGTATCCACGCGGTTCTCCTCGCGATGGATCGTCCTCGCTTCCTCGCTCGCTGCGGCGCTCGAAGATCCCGTCTGACTGCGCGTGATCCGCCGCGACATGCGGATCCAGAATCCCCGTCGAACGGGAAGTGGAGCAGTTGGGAACGGCACGCCCAGAGGAGAGAGAAAGTGGGGAAGAACGAATGACGGCTAGGTCAGGGTTGCTGGCCCCGGACGTAGAATCCGTTCTTTTATAAGAAGTCAGTTTGCGGTTTTTCACAAAAACCCAGACTTATCCGAAATTCTGTCGGATTATCCATCGACTTGAAAACCATTTGCGTGTGACCCTCTAGGCCCAAATACCAGTCCAGTTAATAGCCCATTAAGTCCAGTAACCCTTTACTGACCCACTGAATTAATTAATATCCTTATATTCAATTAATCAGCCGAATTTAATGTCCCACAATAAATTCGGACGGACTGCCGATCACGTTGGATGCCAAGCAACATCGCGTGATCCTGGATGACACTGGGGTTATCGCAACCCTCTATTGTAACCTTTCTGTCATCGGTTAGCGCGCGGATATAATCCTTCATCCGTACAATGTTCCCGAATCGACCTAGGGCATGGTTTACCGTTAAACCCTATTTGGTCGATTCACTTGAATCAGATGCCGCTAATCTGAATCCGATAACTCCTTATCGATTACAGAGTCCGCCCTGGCCAGGGACTTTAAGCGCATCATTCCCGGAACATTCTCTCTTAAACAACCGAGAGCGGATGATCCCGTATTGAACACACAATTACCTTCGAGGGCATTTCTCTGAACCCGATCGCTTGACTTATTGATATCCCATAGTTAGGGATTCGTTCGTCAAGGTCAAAGCTCAGAAACCTACCAATAAGGTATCCTTGGAGTCTCAGGTCCAAGGATCATCCACGCAACCATGACAATTGAATCGAGCTGGTTAACAGTGAGGTGATTACCATCCAGCGATTCATAGTCGGATCAGTTCAGTGAACTCATTCACTAATGAGCACCTATAGGTTCAGCATAGTGTCTCCACACAAGTGACTTATGGGATCAGTCACCCTCATCATATGAGCTGAAGTAACCTATACTAGTCTATCCGGATGTTCGATGTCCTATCTCAAACATCCTATGACTAGGAACAATTAAGAACATGTGTTTATAAGTCTTCGGTCCCGTAATTATGATCTCATCATAATCCGAAGACGATTTCATATGTTCATGGACTTCATCGTGATACGATAAACACATATCGAATTAATTACATACAATAAATTATTGCCATTTATTAATAATCTGAATATGTACACAGTATCGGATTGGCTTTGAGACCATCTAATACTAACAATCTCCTACTTGGGCTAAAGCCAATCACTTTTATACAGAATACCCATATTCTCTAAGTGACGCTCAAAAACATTTTGAGACAAAGGCTTTGTAAGTGGATCTGCTATGTTGTCGGCTGAAGGAACTCTTTCCACCACGACATCTCCTCGAGTTATGATCTCTCTGATCAGATGAAAGCGCCGCAAAATGTGCTTCGACTTCTGATGAGACCTCAGCTCTTTCGCTTGAGCAATCGCCCCATTGTTGTCACACAGCAGTGGGACGGGACCATATATGCTTTCCACCACACCAAGATCGCCGATGAATTTCTTCATCCACACAGCTTCCTTGGCGGCTTCAGCAGCAGCAATATACTTGGCTTCCGTTGTCGAATCAGCAGTGGTTTCCTGCTTGGAACTTTTCCAGCTCACTGCTCCCCCGTTGAGTGTGAAAATAAAACCTGATGTTGACTTGCTGTCGTCAGGATCAGACTGAAAACTCGAGTCAGTGTATCCTTGCAGCTTTAAGTCTCCTCCTCCATAGACTAGAAATAAATCCCTAGTCCTCCTCAAGTACTTAAGGATGCATTTCACAGCCTTCCAGTGTTCATCATCTGGATCTGCCTGATGTCTGCTCGTAACACTTAGAGCATATGCTACATCAGGTCTGGTACATAGCATGGCATACATGATGGACCCTATGGCAGAAGCATAGGGGACTTTATCCATCACTTCCCTCTCTTCAGGTGTCTTGGGAGACTGACCTTTAGAGAGTGAAATTCCATGTCTCATCGGTATGAGACCTCTCTTGGAATTTTCCATGCCAAACCTTTTGACAATGGTTTCTATGTACATGGATTGAGTTAAAGCCAGCATCTTCTTTGATCTATCCCTATAGATCTGTATTCCTAATACGTAAGATGCTTCTCCCAAATCCTTCATGGATAAGTTCTTTGACAGCCATATCTTTACTGATGACATCATTCCTACATCATTCCCAATGAGTAGGATGTCGTCAACGTAAAGAACCAGAAATGTGATTGCGCTCCCACTGTTTTTCTTGTATACACAGGGCTCATCTTCATTCTTAATGAAGCCATAAGATTTGATCGCCTCATCAAATCTTATGTTCCAGCTTCGGGATGCTTGCTTCAGTCCATAAATGGACCTCTGCAACTTGCATACCATGTCTAGAGATTCTTTGGATGTGAATCCTTCTGGTTGTATCATATACACCTCCTCCTCAAGGTTTCCATTGAGGAAGGCAGTCTTCACATCCATCTGCCAGATTTCATAATCATGGTAGGCAGCAATGGCAAGAAGAATTCTGATGGACTTAATCATAGCAACGGGTGAAAAAGTTTCGTCATAGTCAACACCTTGTCTTTGACGATAGCCTTTTGCCACTAATCTTGCCTTATAAGTCTCAATACGTCCATCTGCACCGATCTTTCTTTTGAAGATCCATTTGCAGCCGATAGGTACTATACCATCGGGTAAATCTACCAAGTTCCAAACTTGGTTGATGTACATGGACTGTATTTCAGAATTCATGGCTTCCCGCCATTTCCCGGCCTCTGGACTTTCAATGGCCTCCTGGTAAGTCTTGGGATCATCATCCTCATTATAGAATATCCTTGAACCATCCAAATTAATATGTCCCACATATCTTTCTGGTGGTTTAGGTACTCTTTCAGACCTACGAGGTTCCTGTGTATCATTTTGAACAGGTTCAGAAACTGACGGTTCATCTGATGAACCATTGCCAGTTTGTGGGTCTGGAACTTCTTCCAGAATTACTTTATTCCCACTGTCCTTCTGGAGAATATAATCTTCTTCCAGAAAGACAGCTCTCCTGGCCACAAACACCTTTTGTTCGTCAGGATGATAGAAGTAATATCCATAAGTTTCCTTTGGATATCCCACAAATCTGCATTTGTCAGTTCTGGATTCCAGCTTATCTGCGTCATGTCTTTTAACATGAGCAGGACATCCCCAGACTTTAACATGTTTAAGGTCTGGTTTCCTTCCATTCCATATCTCATATGGAGTGGTCTCAACAGATTTGCTGGGTACCTTATTCAGGATATACATAGCCGAGCTAAGAGCATATCCCCATAAGGACACTAGTAATTCGGACATGCTCATCATGGATCGCACCATTTCCATTAATGTGCGATTTCTCCTTTCTGATACACCATTCATCTGAGGTGTATAAGGAGGTGTAAGCTGAGAAAGGATACCATTATCCTTTAAGTATTTAATGAACTCAGTACTCAAGTATTCACCACTCCGATCAGATCGGATGGTTTTTATGCTCTTTCATGTTTGTTTTTCTACTTCATTCTTAAATTCTCTGAATTTCTCAAAGGCTTCAGATTTATATTTCAATAAATATACATATCCAAACCTTGAGTAATCATCAGTGAATGTAATGAAGTATGAGAAACCACCAATGGCTTGGGTTGACATAGGATCACATACATCTGAATGTATGAGTTCTAATATGCCTTTGGCTCGTTCTCCAGTTCCACTAAATGGAGACTTAGCCATTTTACCCATTAAACATGACTCACAGGTTGCATATGATTCATAATCAAATGGATCCAAATATCCATCTTTATGCAACCTTTGGAGTCTGTTTTCACCAATGTGTCCAAGCCTACAATGCCACAAGTAGGCTTTGTTCATTTCATACTTACTTCTTTTAATCGAAGATCCGATATGTAAATTATCATGAGACACATTCAATAGATACAATCCATTGGACAAAATAGTTGAAGCTATTAATTTATTTCTGAAATAAATTGAACAACTATTGTTCCCAAAATTTAAATTGTATCCAATTCTATCTAAACATGAAATAGAAATGATGTTCCTTATTATGCTAGGTACATAATAACAATCATCTAATAAAAATGTGTCTCCGAATGGTAGCTTGAGCTTCACTGTCCCCACAGCGATCGCCGCAACTCTTGCGCCGTTACCTAGTCTCAGCTCCACCTCGCCGGTCCTCAGCTTACGCCTTCTTGTCAGTGCCTGCACAGAATTGCAGATATGAGATACACATCCAGTATCTAATACCCATGATGTACAATCTCTTATTGACAAGTTTATATCTATCATATAGATACCTGAAGCGTCCTGCTGCTTCACAGTTCCTTGAGCCTTGTCCTTGAAGTATTCCTTGCAATTCCTTTTCCAATGCCCTTTCTGGTGACAGTAGAAGCAATCACCTTTCTCAGCACTTTTACCCTTGTCTTTCTTGACAACCTTTGCCTTTCTCTGAACCTTATTCTTATTCTTTCGAAAAGCTTGGACTGCAAGTCTTTTCCTGTTGGTCTTACCAACCATTAGGACTTGGGGTTTATCCTTCACAAGGTTCCCCTCAGCAGTCTTTAACATGTTCAGCAGTTCAGCTAAGGTGGCCTGGATCTTGTTCATGTTGAAATTGACAATGAACTGAGTATATGAAGGTGGAAGTGAAGACAACACAAGGTCTGTGTGCATCTCCTTGGGAAGTGTAACCCCAAGAGCATCCAGCCTCTCCACCCACTCAATCATCTTCAGCACATGATTCTGTACTGAAGTTCCCTCTGCCATCTGAGCTTTGAATAGATTCTTCGATATCTCATATCGTTCGATTCTGCTCTGCTCACCAAAGAGCTCCTTCAAATAGAGCATGATGGATCTAGCATCCATCTCTTCATGTTGCCTCTGCAACTCATTGCTCATAGAGGCTAACATGTAGCATTGGGCCATGGTGGAATCCTCCTTCCATTTCTCATACGCTATCATTTCCTCCTCTGGAGCATCCAATGCTGGTTCAGCAGGAGGTTCAGTATCCAAGACGTAGGCAATCTGCTCAGACCTGAGGACTATCTTCAGGTTTCTGAGCCAGTCTGAGTAATTGGTGCCTGTCAAACGGTTGGCATCAAGTATGCCTCGCAACGGGTTATGGTGCGACATTCTCGCCTACAAGAGATAATTAATTGATAATTAGCAGATATTCAGATTATCTAAAACAAGATATGGTCTTTTATTATCTAGTTTTACTCCTACTAATTTTCGACGAACTGTATAACCTTCAGATATACAGAACGGGAGACGCCGACTGTCTCCTAGTGGGGATCAGAATCTCCAAGCATCACAGTATGACCTCGGGTAAACACATAGTATCATACTGCTATCTCAGAGCAATCATCTCATGATAATTGCAACTCCTTGCAATATCCGATCGTACTTCGGCTCCCAAGTTTAATGGTCCCGGGTAAACACAGTAGACCATTATCCCCGGTCTAAGCTTTACCATCAATATGTGACAGAGTAAAGTAGAAACATAGTTCCTGGGTAAACACGTGGATGACTATATCGTTCCTCTACTCTTATCCAAAGGCATCTTATGCCATGATCAACAGTCCTCTTATCAGTTAATGGCAGACCTCGGGTAAACACATAGTATCTGCCACCACCGAATTAAGTTCTATCAATCATATTGATGGAGAGCCACGCGGTACATTCTCAATGACTCGCGCTACGGCTTAGAGTTTGTAATGAAGGTTTTGCTTATTTAATTTGGTCTCATCCTAGATGATAGTATTAAATATATCGAATATATTTATTAATACTAATAACCTAGCAAATATAAAGCACACGCATCACATACATGTCATTAGTGTGGTCATGGACGGCACTGCGGTTTGACTTGAGCCAGACAGTCAAACGCACACATACACACAATATAACACCTTATATCATGAGTCTGCAAACCCATGGATTCAATGAACTCCTTCATTTTCATCTAGTCAGCAGTTGTGGATCATCCTCGTTCCGCGCGTAGCCGCCTCGATCAAATTACATCGTAATTCTCAATTACATGATAATTTAAATAAGGAAGCCTTATGGCGATTACATCAAAGAGGAAGGTAGAAGTACAATGGAATGTAAGAGGGAGAGGTTCGCAGACCTCTATTTATTAATACACAATAAGCCACACAATCACATTCCACATCCACAAGTAATGCCCGTCCATGACCACCATGTGTTTTAGTTAAACAAACCACACATGAATAGCGCATCAAATGGCTAATTAAAATTTTCGAAAATAATAATAATTTTGGTTTCATAAAACTAGGGACCAAACAAAATTTTGGAGATAGAATTTTCGAAAAATTTTCATTAAGTTTAAACATGCGAGTTTAAATCAAATTCAAACAAGCATTCAACATACATCAAATGTACATCAAAATTCCAAAATATAACTTTCTAAAATATTCCATGCTAATCACAAATTAATCTAACAATTAGATTAATTAACTTATGTTATTTACTATTATCACATATGAATCTAACAATTAGATCATAAAGTTAAAGTTAATTAATCATTTAACAATTAAATAAATAATTAACCATAACTATTAACAACATTTGTTAATCATGATAATAATAAAAAATTGTTATGAGTTTCCAGAAAATTAAATTGAATAAAACTTCAATTTCAAGACAATTTTGAAATTTTATAACTTTTAAAACAATTTAAAATAAAAAAACCCCAAAATTTAAGGTGATCTAGCCCCCCCCCCCTTTCTGGTCGAACCAGGGCTCAGCCCAGCTGAGCCTGGGGTTCGGACTAGGGGCGCCTGGTCCATGCCAGGGGCGTCGAGCTCAGATCCGGTCTGAGCCCGGCCCGGTCCGGTCGGACCATGCGGCTAGGAAACCCTAGCCGCATGGCCCGAGCCGGGCCACCTCCTCCCCCCCCGACGGCGGCGCCTGGTTGCAGGAACCGTGGGGGGAAGAGGGTGGGGTGGCTGCCGGCGGCCGTCCCGGCACCGGAAGCGAGCCGGACCGCCGCCGGTCACCTCACCGGCGCCGGACGGCACTTCCTCCTCAGTTTTCCCTTCCTTTGGGGCTCCGAATCCTGCGTATAGCCGTCGGTTCCGAGGGGAAGGAAAGCCCCTTTAGGCGGCGGAAGCCGTCGATCAGGCCATGCCGGCGCTGGAGGTGGTGAAGGTCGTGGCTAGGAAGGATTTTTTGTCACACCAAAACCTCACCCAGACACATCACAACGCATGTAATCATCTAAACATCACCAAGACGACCTTGTTCTTCGTCCCACGAAGAACGCAAGAAACACCATAAAAATTTGATTTTGCAGGAACAATATTAATCAAATTAATTATAGATTCATCCCATGAACATCGTTCTTCAAACAAAATCGAATATTATGCATGGAATATAACTAGAAAATTATATTTCGGAATCCGAAACGGAGAAAACACAGTGGAACCTGGCTCTGATACTACTGTTTTAGGATCGGATCTGTCCCGTTTCGGTCGTTAAAATTAAACCGGTGTAAATCGAATTTACCTTGGGCGGATTCGAATCCGCGTCCGTTTTCCGGTTCCGTCGGAGCGATGCCGCAAGTCGCGCAGATGCCCGACCTCTAGCGGTATCCACGCGGTTCTCCTCGCGATGGATCGTCCTCGCTTCCTCGCTCGCTGCGGCGCTCGAAGATCCCGTCTGACTGCGCGTGATCCGCCGCGACATGCGGATCCAGAATCCCCGTCGAACGGGAAGTGGAGCAGTTGGGAACGGCACGCCCAGAGGAGAGAGAAAGTGGGGAAGAACGAATGACGGCTAGGTCAGGGTTGCTGGCCCCGGACGTAGAATCCGTTCTTTTATAAGAAGTCAGTTTGCAGTTTTTCACAAAAACCCAGACTTATCCGAAATCCTGTCGGATTATCCATCGACTTGAAAACCATTTGCGTGTGACCCTCTAGGCCCAAATACCAGTCCAGTTAATAGCCCATTAAGTCCAGTAACCCTTTACTGACCCACTGAATTAATTAATATCCTTATATTCAATTAATCAGCCGAATTTAATGTCCCACAATAAATTCGGACGGACTGCCGATCACGTTGGATGCCAAGCAACATCGCGTGATCCTGGATGACACTGGGGTTATCGCAACCCTCTATTGGAACCTTTCTGTCATCGGTTAGCGCGCGGATATAATCCTTCATCCGTACAATGTTCCCGAATCGACCTAGGGCATGGTTTACCGTTAAACCCTATTTGGTCGATTCACTTGAATCAGATGCCGCTAATTTGAATCCGATAACCCCTTATCCATTACAGAGTCCGCCCTGGCCAGGGACTTTAAGCGCATCATTCCCGGAACATTCTCTCTCAAACAACCGAGAGCGGATGATCCCGTATTGAACACACAATTACCTTCGAGGGCATTTCCCTGAACCCGATCGCTTGACTTATTGATATCCCATGGTTAGGGATTCGTTCGTCAAGGTCAAAGCTCAGAAACCTACCAACAAAGTATCCTTGGAGTCTCAGGTCCAAGGATCATCCACGCAACCGTGACAATTGAATCGAGCTGGTTAACAGTGAGGTGATTACCATCCAGCGATTCATAGTCGGATCAGTTCAGTGAACTCATTCACCAATGAGCACCTATAGGTTCAGCATAGTGTCTCCACACAAGTGACTTATGGGATCAGTCACCCTCATCATATGAGCTGAAGTAACCTATACTAGTCTATCTGGATGTTCGATGTCCTATCTCAAACATCCTATGACTAGGAACAATTAAGAACATGTGTTTATAAGTCTTCGGTCCCGTAATTATGATCTCATCATAATCCGAAGACGATTTCATATGTTCATGGACTTCATCGTGATACGATAAACACAGATCGAATTAATTACACACAATGAATTATTGCCATTTATTAATAATCTGAATATGTACACAGTATCGGATTGGCTTTGAGACCATCTAATACTAACAGTTTAGGTGCAAAATAAACCTATTAAAAAGAAACTAAGTGAAGTGATCGCCAGAAACTTTTGACTTAAAAGTTCCAAAAGAAAGAGTTTGATCGCCTACCTGTTTGGATGTGGGAGATATTGAGCTCTTGGTTCCCCTCTTTCAGCCGGCTGAAGAAAGTGAGCCCTTTCTTTTCTTTGTTCTTGCTTTGATTGCTGTTGAGTTCTTGAGGATCGTCCAAAGTCTTTGTTGTTTGCTTGTTGATTTCCTCCCCTTGATTCTTCTTTGCACTTGTTGAGAAATGGAAAGAAATGAAGAAACAATGAGAACTTAAGTAAAAACAGTATCCATTCTAAACAAAGTTTTAAACATGCAACTAAACATGAGAACTCACTTGTTGGGATGGTCTTTGAAACCTCTTTAAGTCGGTTTTGAAAATGATGCTAGTGTTGTGTGTGTTGCATGGAGTGATGTGATAAAAGATGCAAGACTAATGAAAATGTGAATGCAAAAGAAAAAGTGCAGAAATGAATCGAAAAAAAAAACTTATGCTGGATGGATGAAGAATGGAAAGCCTTGATCTTGAATGGATGCCGATAGCACTTCAGTTCTTCAGCGTTTGGACGTCGTTGCTTCAATTTCTTCTTCAATTTTCACTCAATTCTAACTCTAATTCTAACTCTGTTACCCAGTCAAGAGGCAGGATATTTATAGACTTCCTTTCATCCGCGGATTTACATGGAGAAATCTTTGAGATTTATCTATCTTAACCAACAGATAAATACAGATTAATTCATCTTTATCTGTAATTTTCTAAAACGCGTCGCCCATGGAAGACGCCTTTCAGATTGATTAAGATAAGGATAAACATCCGGTAAAAACTTATCTTTATTTGTAATTAGCTAAACCGCGTCGCCACTTCACGACGCCTTTTAAACTGATTAAGATAAGGATAAACATCCGGAAGAGAAGTAGAAACAACTTAGGAAACTAAATGGCGTCGTGCCATGCAGACGTCTTTTAGTTAATTAATCAATTAATTAAAATCCAAATTTAAACATCAAAATTAGAATAAACTCTAAATAGCGTCCACACAGGTCGACGCCTTTTAGACTTCTTCATATTTTAACTGAAACTTGAGTTAAAATCAATTTAATTGATTAACTTAAATCATATATGTTTGACCCGACACTATTTAGATAATTAAAAAGATCAATAGGAATTAACGAATGATTAAATATCAGATAATTCTGAGGCATTATTATATATGATATGAAATTTACTCAAAATGATGTCAAAATTAGCGTGTCTACAGCTGCCTTACCTTGGCATCGTCTTTGCAAGGGAGTGAAACGGAATGGAATGTACTGAAAAGGTGATGCCAAGGTGTGATGAGACACGCTCTCAACATCTCATGATTGAAATTTTTCTCAAAATCATCAATGAAGATAGCTCAAGGAGATCAATAGAATCAATCCTGTCTGGATGAGGTAGACAAGGAAATAAAATAAAGCCGATCAACTTCCTCGGAGTGGGAAGTACCCCAGGTCGTAGACACTGTAGGTTTCATCACGGGGAGCATTTGCCAGCCAATGTGGACGTGCTACAGCCATGATGGATCTTTAAAAGAAAACAAGAAATATTGGATAAAGAATCCAAGAAAGGATAGAATTCCAATGATATCTTCAAGCGAACCTCAAAGATAATCAATACACTCAATTCGGAATGGAATATTTCATATCATGTTGGGATTATTTGATTTAATGGTCCGAAACTTAATCAATAATTAATCCTTATCACAGTGATTTCAAAGTCCTACATGATGCATGCTGGGCTAAAAGAAAAATATAAAGTCAAATAAAATATAAATTAATCAAGGATAATATTGTTAAATTGTCATTAATGAGTCAAGATACTAATTTTTGTAATTCAGTGCTAAGCCGAAACTCGTTTATCCACGCACCATTTCACAAAAGTGGAACCATCGTCCTCACTAATTAACAATTCAACGACCTATCCATACGGTTAAGAATCCTCTGGAATTATCACCGTTTTTGTTGTAGGGGAACTCAAATTCCAGTTTCATCAAAATCACAAGGTCCTTGACAAGCTCTAGTAAATATTTAACATATAGTAATTATGATGATGCAAACTAATCACATAAAAGGAGTACAAGGGTAGAAATAACCGTCTTTTCAGTCACGGTCAAGACTTCTAAACTCCCACAGTGGGATCTCCTTGATATTTTCCAGCTTCATTTGAATTTTCTGATTTTCCTGCAATCAAAATCATTAATAATTCCAAACAAACATTTAATTTAAGCATAAAAAACCATAGAACTTCGGGTGAATAACAGAAAGGCCGAAACGCGTCGTGTCACGCCGACGCCATTCAATCTTTAAAACGCGGCGGTGTCCCTCGACGCCTTTTACTCGTAGAAACAGGTTTCTGACTGTTCTCTACTCGGATTCCAACTCTTCCAATGCACATCCCTTTTCCAATATGGAAAAGTCTTCCTAGGATCGCAATTCCTTCTATATAAACACCATTAAGTTGTTTCCAAGCAATCCTACCATAATCTAAAGATCCAATGTTGAGTTTTCCTTCAAGATTTCAAGGTTTTCCAAAGTCTTCAAGGTTTTCAAGCTTCAAGGAGGAAGAAATCCGAAAAAGAGGATGAGCTCTTCAAACAAGAGGATGAAGAGGTCGCTGGAGAAGATCTCCGACGTGGAGAATCACCTTATTGGAAGGGATCCCAATCTTCAAGTAAGTCGAATTAAATTCTCTTCAATTCTTCTTCTTGTTCCTTCATATTCTTCATGTTTCTTGTTCTTCAAACTCTTCAATCCTTCTTTTTGTTTTCGGACTTACCCCATGTTTTCCGGCCTAAGGAAATTCACTTCTCTCTCTTGGATTCGCAAACTCGCCAAAAGCCTCAAGCTTTCTATGCAAGCCTTCATCTCGAAGTGGAACCTTCAAGGACTAGTGGTGCATGCCAAGCACTACAAAAGCTCGAACGTAGATTGGGCGGCCATGGGTGCCTTGATCGAGCAGTGGCATCCTCAAACCCATACGTTCCTCTTCCCTCAGTTCGAGTGCACCATCCTTTTAGAAGAGGCAGAGCTCCTATTGGGTCTCCCAAAGACCAAGGACAAGATGGCTTTGATGAGAGAGCGGATCACCGGTCAACAACTGTTGACGTCAATCATGAAGGATCCTTCAGAAGCTAAATGGTGCCTTACCAATAAAGGGATCAACCTTGCAAAGCTCGCTGAATGGACTTTGTACGAGATCGATGATCTAAGGGAGGATGAAGCTGAAGACGTGACGAAAGCCTTCGTCACGTGCCTTGCCGGTGCTTTGTTCTTTCCCGCGCAAGACAACATTCTAGAAGATGATCAGGTCAGTGCTATCTGCGCGATCTTCGAAGGTAAATCCATTAGCACTGCGATCTTGGCTTACCTTTACAGCGGTCTCTCTGCGGCATCTACGGGTCGACCTCCTTACGGATGCATGCTACTCTTCGCCCTGTGGGTCGAACTACACTTCAAGTTTGAGTACTGCACGAGGATGTCACCAAGACCGTCTCAAATTTACATGAATAGTCCGATCCACTGCATCGCCAACATCGTGAAGTTCAACGAGCGTATGGTCAACAAGGTACCAAAGCTCAAGACCCGGGCCGACTGGAGGGAGTTCCTGAGGTGCATGTCGTGGAATATGTTTGACTCTTCTCCACTCGCTCTTATTGGAAAGCCCATCAGAGTACGCTGTGCAGCGGGAGCAGAACTTAAGTTGATTGGAGCTACTAAACTTGTGCTGTACAATCCTCATCGGTGCCTTACTCAGCTTAGCTTGAATCGTCATGAATTCTCCGAGTTCTCTCTCACATCTTCGATCAAGAGGCGGGCCTTGGAATCCGATGAAGACTATGAAACCACAAAACTTATTACCACTTTGCGGAACCTCGGCTTCAGTTATCGTGTAAAATCCTCTAAAGATAGAGATAGAGGACTGAAATTTCCATACATTCAAGGACTTCATGAAATTCTTCCTTAAGCGTCCTCTTTTCTTTTCTTTTTCTTTTTGATGTAATAAAAGATTTCATTGAATAAAGAATCATTTTTCATGCCTTGAAATCTTTTTTTCAACTTCTTGTGACGTGTTCATGATTTTTCCCTTAGCAAAAACTGGATTTTTCCTTAAAATATGTCAGTTCGGATTTGTTAAATGTAAAACCGCGTCCACTCAGAAAGACGCATTTCAACCATAATTCATTTTCCAGAAATTAACCATTAATCCTCAAAATCCAATTTAAACTTAAATTGCGTCTACCAGAAAAGACGCCTTTCAACTCTCTCTCTTACTTTTTAAGAACTCCGCCATTAATTCTGTGATTAAATCCCCTAAAACGCGTTTTGATGGGAAGACGCCTTTCATCATCATGCTGCGTACGGTTCTGACCAGAATTGGCGGTAACCTAAAACGCGTCATCCCGTGTGGACGCCTTTCAATTAATTTCAAACAGCTGGCCTTGCCGCCTCAAGTTATGCGCCCTAAAAAGTGTCTTCCTGCCTCGACGCCTTTCAACCATTCGTCTACAGATCCACGAAGCCCCCCTTTCTTCCTCACTTTTCTCCTTGCCTTCTCTCTCCTCGAGCTCCGGCGATCCTCTCCGGCGATCTCGCTCCTTTCTTCCTCAAAACTCCCTCTTCCAAGATCATGGAGCGTGGTGAGGGTTCCCGAAAAACCAAGGCCCTAGCTAAGAGGCGGCGAATGATGGTTCGAGAGGAAGAGGCCCTCGAGGAAGTGCCGGCCGCAGTCGCCGAGGCGGCGGCGTTTTTGGAGGAGGAGGAAGCTCCTCCGGCGCCCTTAGCCATGGAAGAAGAAGGGGAGGGCGACCTCCACTCGGTAAGTCCTCTATGGAATGAATGGAGTGAGGAAAAGGAGGAAAAAACGAGGTTCTTCAAGAACCCGGAATCGGGTCTTGAAAGGCGTCCAGACCAGGTGACGCCATTCAAATGGCGTCACGCCATTCAAATGGCGTCACCCTGGGATGACGCCTTTCAAGGCTAAATTCCCACTTTTAATCAGGTAAGAAATAATTTTAATTTGCGTCAGGACATGTGGGCGCATTTCAAAAGACGTCCAGGTGTATTGACGCCTTTTAAACCAGAAATATTTTAACTCTGTTTTTTTTTATTATTATTACTGACCATAATTCTTTGTTCTTCATCTGCAGGGGGTGATGAGGTCCAGAATCAGCTGGGACCTGGTGATAGGGGCATACCGGGGACTCCCGGATTTCCAGAAGGCGCGCCTGCGCCTGATGGGATTCAGTGAGGTCCTAGATATCGAGCCGTTTTGGCTCGATCTAGTCCTGCTGCAGGCGCTCAGGGAGCGTTGGCATGCGGAGAGTCGGGCATTCCTAATGCCCTGGGGACACATGATCCCCACTTTAGAGGACGTGGCCAGGATTGCTGGCCTCAAGGTAGAGGGCCGACCGGTAAGTGGGGTGATTTACCCCAACTACCAGGGATTGGCAGAGGCCCTATTAGGTATAGAAGTGTCCAACCTAGGCAGAGAGTCTAGGATGGTCCCCAGGGTAGAGGTAGAGGCTTCCCTCGGATTAGATGAGCCTTGGCGGCGATCTGATGAGTCCCGGGCAGAGTTTAGGGATAGATTAACAGAGTTATCCTCCCTTGTTTACTGTACCGACCCGAGTCAGGGGGAGGAGGTGGATAGGCAGTTGAGAGTCTTTCTAGTCTTCTTCTTCAGTCGATTACTCTTCGGCACGAAGGGTGACCATATCCACTGTAGATTCTTGTACCTGCTAGATGACTTAGATAGTTTAGGAGAGTACGCCTGGGGTGCGGCCCTTCTGGCCCACCTCTTTGCTGATCTGTCTGCGGTCACGCCGGACCGTGAGACGACTGTCAGTGGCTTTTCGCCATTCCTCCAGGTATTAAGTTATTTTATTATTTGTTTATGCAATGTAATGTGATATGATGCTTTACTAACCTATATGTCCATGTATGCAGGTTTGGAGCTATCATTACTTTCCGCTCGACAGAGCGAGGATCACGAGACCGGGCGCTATCCCATTGGCCTGCCGTTGGCAGCCAATCGTGGATACAGCGCCATAGCATCACCAGCTGACGGCCCTCCGCCGTCAGTTCCTTGATTATCCGGAGCTCCTGGTGAGTTCTTAACTTGTTTAATTTTATTCATTAAATTCAATTAAATGCAAAATTATTTATATGAATGCATTTAACTTATATGCAGGTGATCTGGCGCCCGTACTTGGGCATGGGCGAGGAGGGCCAGCCATGGGTGACGGCTGGCAAGAGGAGGTTCGGCAGGCAGATGTGGCTGCACTGCTTGAACGAGATCGAGCTGCTCCGCCTCCGCCTCGTGATGAGAACCCTGGGCCTCCACCAGGAATGGATCGATGAGGAGGTCTCGGAGGGGGTTGGGAGGAGTATGAGGGGCAAGCAAGCCCTCACCGACTGGCGTGCCAAGTTCCCGGAGCAGTACGAGGACTGGCACCGCCGCGGCGTCAGAGTGGAGTCTCAGGCAGAGAGTGTAGGGAATCGTTAAGAACGCAACGGAGAATAAAACGATTCCTATGTATCGGCTACTGGGATCGTAAAACGGACAATAAAATAAACGCAGGAAGAACGGTTCTTCACCTTTGCGGGGTTTCGAATCTCCCGTGGATGATGTCGGCTCGGTAATCGCGCACGCGCACGATCTCTAGAGGTATCCACACGAGCTCCCGCTGCAGACGCGATTTTCTCCTCGACTTGAGTGCTCCGACCAGATCTCAAATCCACCATGTGCGGAGAGAGACAGATCTACTCCAAGAGAGAGAGAAGGAGAGAGAGAGAGGAGATAGAGAATCTGGGGTGTAAAATTCGTCCAACGAACTTTTTACCCCTCCCCCTTGGTCTCCTTATATAGAAATAAGGATAAGCAGAAGGATTAATCCTTATGATTATCCAAGAGTTTGGCCTTGGATAATTCTCCATTAAATCTTCATGTTTATCCTGCGACTTTTCATAAAAATCCAGATAGGCATGAAATTTAACGTCTCTCACCGTCTGACGAGAACTCTTATGTGTGTGACCCTCTAGGCCCATATATCAGTCCGGTTTCAGGCCCATTAAACTTAGAACTAATTCTATAGTTTAATATTTATTAATTATCATTTAAACATCATATGTTAAATGATTAATTTAATAAACAAGTGGATTATCATCTGATGATTAATTCACTTGGCCTTCTGATCATGAACAACACCAAACACTACCTCATGATCCCAGAAGATATAAGGGATACTGTTCCCTTTAATTGAACCTTTCCATCTGCAGATACCGCACAGATATAATCCTTCACTCATGCAATGTCCCAATAACGCAAGGGTATGGTTTTATAGTCAAACCCTCTATCGCATTATCTAGATGGATTTCAGTACTCAGTTAATTTCTAGAAAGACATCTCTTTCAATTGACCCTGGCCAGTGATTTCTGTGTACACATCCATATGACATTCTCTCTCTAGTCTTATACCAAGAGTGAGTGATCTCTTGTTGTTCACTCAATTACCTTCGCAAGCTTTCCACTATATCTGAAAGACCGACTATCGTGGACTTAATGGTTAAAGTCCACAAGTCAGAGAATCAAGATACAATGGTCCACAAACAAGATATCATTGGTGACTCAGGTCAAAGGACCAACTGTGCTACTGCAACGATTGAATTCGCTGGTTGACTAATAGGTATAATTACCATCTAGGAATTCTTATTTGGGTCTGTTCAGTGAACTCATTCTCTAATGAGCACCCACATGTTTGTCTTAGTGTAACCACACGAGTGAATGTAAGATCATTCACCCTCATCACATGAGCATACATAACTTGTGTCGATCTTATTGGATATTTAATGTCCATCTCAAATATCCTATGATCGAGAACTGTTTAAGACAAGTGACTGAGGATATTGATCTCACTATCATGATCTCATCATGATTCAATATCCCATACATTTGTCTACGGACCTTCATTATGATAGTTAATTTGCGAGAACTATAAATGAAGAAATGATTACCTTTATTAATAATTTGAACTAGAATGTACAATGATTGGCTTTGAGGCCACCCAATTTTATCATTCTCCCACTTGGACTATAGCCAATCACCCATGTGTCTAAGTCCTATAGACTTAAGGTGACGTTCTAAATTGTTTTGAGACAATGGCTTAGTCAAGGGATCTGCTACATTATCTTCAGATGAGACTTTCTCAACTACTATATCTCCTCGGGCGATAATCTCACAAATCAGATGAAATCGTCTCAGAATGTGCTTTGACTTCTGATGTGATCTTGGCTCCTTCGCTTGAGCTATTGCCCCATTGTTGTCACACAATAATGGAACAGGATATGAAATGCTTGGAACTACTCCAAGTGCTGAGATGAACTTCTTCATCCAAACCGCCTCCTTGGCCGCTTCAGCTGCAACAATGTATTCTGCTTCAGTCGTCGAATATGCAGTTGTTTTTTGTTTGGAACTTTTCCAATTTACTGCACCTCCATTTAACATGAACACAAATCTAGACATGGATTTGCTATCATCCATATCCGATTGGAAACTCGAGTCAGTAAACCCTCGAAGTTCCAAGTCGTTTCCTCCATAGACGAGAAATAGATCCTTAGTTCTTCTTAAGTATCTAAGGATGTATTTCACCGCCTTCCAGTGTTCCTCACCTGGATCAGCCTGATATCTACTAGTGACACTTAGTGGGTGTGCCACATCAAGCCTAGTACATAGCATTGCATACATGATAGATCCTATTGCCGAGGCATAAGGAACTCTATCCATGTATGCTCTCTCTTTAGGTGTCTTGGAAGACATTCCTTTAGAGAGATAAATTCCATGCCTCATTAGAACGAGGCCTCTCTTGGAATTTTCCATGCCAAACCTTTTGACTATGGTATCTATGTACATAGATTGGGATAAGCCAAGCATCATTTTGGACCTATCTCTATAGATCCTTATTCCCAGAATATAGGATGCTTCTCCCAAATCTTTCATGGAGAAGTTTTTGGATAACCAAGTCTTTACTGATGACAACATTCCTACATCATTCCCAATGAGTAGAATGTCATCAACGTAAAGCACTAAAAATGTAATTGCGCTCCCACTAGTCTTTTTGTATACACAAGGTTCATCTTCATTCTTAATGAAGTCATAAGATTTGATTGCTTCATCAAATCTTAAATTCCAAGTTCGGGATGCCTGCTTTAATCCATAAATGGATCTTTGTAGCTTGCATACTTTGCTTGAATACTCTTTGGAAGTGAATCCTTCAGGTTGTATCATATACACCTCTTCTTGAAGGTTCCCGTTAAGGAATGCTGTTTTCACATCCATTTGCCATATTTCATAATCATAGAATGCGGCGATAGCAAGAAGTATTCTGATTGACTTAATCATGGCAACTGGAGAAAAGGTTTCGTCATAGTCAATGCCTTGCCTTTGACGATATCCTTTTGCTACCAGCCTTGCCTTGTATGTGTCAATCTGTCCATCTGCCCCGATCTTTCTTTTAAAGATCCATTTACTGCCAATAGGTACTATACCTTCTGGCAGATCAACCAAGTTCCAAACTTGGTTGCCATACATGGACTGAATTTTAGAATTCATTGCCTCTTGCCATTTTTCTGATTCTTGACTATTTATGGCTTCTTGGTAGGTTTGAGGATCATCATCCTCATTTAAGTGCATTTTTGGCTTGCCATCATCAATATGTCCAACATATCTTTCAGGCTGCTTAGGCACTCAACCTGATCTGCGAACCTTTTGTGTATTATCTTGAACAAGTTCTTGAGTCAATGGTTCAGTAGATGAACTAGTGTTGATTTGTGAGTCTAGAATTTCTTCCAGTTCTATCTTGCTCCCACTGTCTTCTTTTGAAAGATATTCTTTCTCTAAGAAGATAGCTCTTTTTGCTACAAACACCCTTTGATCGCTGGGCTGATAGAAATAATATCCAAAAGTCTCTTTTGGATATCCCACAAATCTACATTTCTCTGTCCTGGAATCAAGTTTGTCTGGATCATGTCTTTTGACATGTGCAGGACAACCCCAGACTCTAACATGCTTAAAGTCTGGTTTCTTTCCTTTCCATATCTCATATGGAGTGGAAGATACTGACTTACTGGGAACTTTGTTCAACAGATATGCAGCAGTCAACAGTGCATATCCCCATAAAGAGATTGGAAGTTTAGCATAACTCATCATTGATCGTACCATATCTAATAGAGTACGATTTCTCTTTTCCGATATACCATTTAATTGTGGTGTATAGGGAGGAGTCCACTGAGACAAAATGCCATTATTCTTAAGATATTCTGTGAATTCTGTACTTAAGTATTCACCCCTCGATCTGATCGAAGAGTTTTGATACTCTTTCCAATCTGGTTCTCAACTTCATTTTTAAACTCTTTAAATTTCTCAAAGACTTCTGACTAATATTTCATTAAATATATGTAGCCATATCTTGAGAAATCATATGTAAATGAAACAAAGTATGAGTAACCACCCATAGCATGAGTGGACATTGGACCACATACATCACTATGTATTAGTTCCAATAAGTCCTTAGCTCTTTCTCCATGTCCTGAGAATGGAGCTTTGGTCATTTTTCCCATGAGACAAGCTTCACAAGTTGCAAATGATTCATAATCAAATGGATCAATATATCCATTCTTTTGCAACTTAATGATTATGTTCTCATTTATATGACCTAGCCTACAATGCCATATGTACGATTTATTCACATCCATATCTACTCGTTCAAGAGATTTATTTACTAGACAAACATCATATGAAATATCAAGTAAATATAATCCATTCAATAAATATCCGGAAGCAAACAATTTGTCTCCTTGATAAATGGAACAACCTTTATTCTCAAGTTTCATAAAATCTCCTTGTTTATCTAAACATGAAATAGATATGATATTCCTAATAATGGTCAGAACATAATAACAATCTATTAGTTCCAATGAGTCTCCTGACGGCATCCGAAGTCTTGCTGTCCCCACAGCTAATGCAACAACTTTTGCTCCATTCCTGAGCCTCAGATCCACGTCTCCGCGGTTCAATCTTCTTTTACTTGTTAACACCTGCAAGTTATTGCAGATATGAGAAACACATCCAGTATCTAATACCCAAGATGTTGATTCTCTATAAGACAAGTTAAGATCGATCATGAGTATACCTGAAGCTTCACCAAGCTTCTCCTTTGCTTTTTCTGCTAGATAAATCTTGCAGTTTCTCTTCCAGTGACCTTCTTTATGGCAGTGGAAACACTGACCTTTATCATTGACTTTAGCTTTGTCCTTTTGAACCGCTGGTTTGCTTTTCACTAGCTTCTTAGGCTTACCTTTCTTAAAGGTCTGTCCAGCTTTTCTTTTCTTGTTGGTCTTACCAAAAAGCATTACATTTGGCTTATCTTTCTGGATAGTGCCTTCTGCTGTCTTCAACATGTTGAGCAGCTCAGCCAGTGTAACTTCAATTTTGTTCATATTGAAGTTGATAATGAATTGTGAAAATGAATCTGGAAGGGACTGTAGGATTAAGTCGATGTTTAGGTCATTGTTCATAACAAAGCCAAGCACTGCAAGCCTCTCAATCCATTCTATCATCTTGAGCACATGAGTTTGTACAGATGTGCCCTCGCTCATTCTGATCCTGAACAATTTCTTAGATATCTCATATCTTTCTGTTCTGGATTGTTCACCAAACAACTCTTGTAGGTGATTCAGAATGGACTTAGGTTCCATGTTATCATGCTGTCGTTGCAGTTCATTGTTCATTGAACCAAGCATATAACAGTGGACCTTGACAGAGTCCTCCTTCCAATTTTCAAACATCATTAATTCATCCTCGTTAGCATGTTCACCGGGTTGTACTGGATCTGGTTGATCTAGGGCATAGGCTAGCTTTTCACACATGAGGACAATCTTCAGGTTGCGTAACCAGTCAATGTAATTAGGTCCCGTGAGTTTGTTTGCATCAAGTATGCAACGAAGGGGGTTAGGTGACGACATAGCGACCTACAAGGAAATATATATAAAAATGAGCAGATAGTTCTTAAAATCTGATTTAGGACTTTTAATCTAGATTTAGGCTCCCACTATTTTTCGGCGATCTGTATGACCCTCTAATATACAGAACGGGAGATTCCAGTGATCTCCTAGTAGGGATCAGAATCCTTCGGGCATCATGCATGTGACCTTGTGGTAGCACAACAAATCACATCAAGTCCCTTAGGCAGTCAACTCTTGACAATTGCAACATTTGCAATATCCGATCGATTTAACTCCTGAATCAGAATGACCTTGTGGTAGCACAACAAATCAAATGATTCAGTTAAGTTTATCCATCATTACTTAGATGATATGAATTCATAGTGCAATCCTTGTGGTAGCACAACAAAACTACACTATTTGTCCATTCATCTTAATGACATCATATGTCGTAGACCTAGATTAATTTCTAAATCAAATAGGCCTTGTGGTAGCACAACAAATTCATTTGAGATAAGAATTATCCTAAGATCTATAATGATGGTGGGTTACGTGGATTATTCTGAATATCTCACGTTTACAACTTAAATTTTAAAAGAGGGTTTTTGAGTTGATTTATAAAAATCGTGCTATGAATAGTATTTCAATTTGAAGTATCATTATACTTAATAGAAATGTATATATGATAGCATAGACCACAAATATCACATATATGCAGAAACATTAAATAGGGATGATTATGGACTGCTTAAGCTACTATGGAATCATTGGAGCCAAACGATGATCCATAATAGGATCCTAATGTGAAAACAGCAACACTGGTTCCATTTGATGCGAGTCCTTCCTCCAGAGGTGTTTTCAGAAGATCCCATCCTCTAAGCTTAATCCGAAACGTTTAAATATGAAATTCAGGACTCGCAGGTCCAAAATTGTACATTTAAAGCAATAAGAAACCTTGATCTTATCAAGGGGAGTACAATCTTATAGGAAGGTAGAGAGTACATTTGGATTAAGAGAGAGGAGGACACGCAGATCCTATTTAAAATACCAAATGAAATAAGCATCGCATTCATCCACATCATTCATCACATGAAAGTTCTAAGTCTATGATCATCCCACCATAAAACACATCACATGCATCACAATCATCACATAATTGCAGTTTGGTATTAAATTTTATAAATATAAAATTATAATACAAATTAGTTTTCGAAATAACATTTATTTCATCATTATCAACAATATTCAAAACATTATTGACAAATAAAATAACTAAACCATTCAGTTAATCTAAATTTTAATTCAAACAATTTGAATAGAAAAATGTAATCAAGTTATGCATAAAATCAGTTTAAAACATTTTTAAACTAATTAATTTAATAGGAAAATTAATTATCTAAAACAATTTTAAATAATTAACTAACACCCTATTAACAATAAAGCCCTTTAATTGAATAACAATTATTAAACAGTTTAATAATCTGTTAATAATCATAAAAATAATTAATAACAATTATTAATTATACCTATAATTTTTTCTGTTTTAAAACCGGCTGATATGGGCTTAAAATGGGCTAATAAAGGGTTATAGGGGGTTTTAATTGAACAGGGCTCAGCCACATAGGCTGTACGAGCCCTGGTTCGGCCAGGCTCGAGCCCTGGCCCAGCCAGGCTCGAGTCCTGGTCGAGCCAGGAACCAGACCTGGCCCAGCCAGGTTCTGGCCCTAGTCAGATCCGGCCGAGCCGGTCCGAACCGGCTCGGGATCGGCCCGGCCTGGCTTCGTCCTGCAACCAGCCGAACCCTAATCTGCTGCAGGCCGGCGGCGGTTGCAGGGCAGGGGCGCCGGCGACGTGCCCGGCGCCGGCAGGGCCGCCGTCGGCCTCCGATGAGGTGAAGACCAAGCCCAAAAACCCCTTAAAAAAATCTGATTTTTCAGGTTTCAAAAACCCGAGTTTGGACTCGATTTTCAGGACCTCCAAGGGGACTCCGGCGCAGATCTTGATGACCAGTAGATAGAGGTGACTATCCTCTATAGATCCGGAGTCTCGGCCGGCCATCCCAACGCTTGGGAAGCCGATTGAAGCCACCGAAAACACCCCGTTCATCGTCCCACGAAGAACTCCGAAAATCCCAAATAAAATCCGAAAAATCACAGAAAAATAATCAAATTATTTGTGTTCATCGTATGAACACTATTCTGTCATTTTAATCGGATTAAACACAAGAACACGTACAATACGGGTTCTTCACGCATAACGAGAAAATCACGCAAAATGATGCCGTTTTACGACCGAACCAGCAACCTGGCTCTGATACCACTGTAGGGAATCGTTAAGAACGCAGCGGAGAATAAAACGATTCCTATGTATCGGCTGCTGGGATCGTAAAACGGACAATAAAATAAACGCGGGAAGAACGGTTCTTCACCTTTGCGGGGTTTCGAATCTCCCGTAGATGATGCCGACTCGATAATCGCGCACGCGCACGATCTCTAGAGGTATCCACACGAGCTCCCGCTGCAGACGCGATTTCCTCCTCGACTTGAGTGCTCCGACCAGATCTCAAATCCACCATGCGCGGAGAGAGACAGATCTACTCCAAGAGAGAGAGAAGGAGAGAGAGAGAGGAGATAGAGAATCTGGAGTGTAAAATTCGTCCAACTAACTTTTTACCCCTCCCCCTTGGCCTTCTTATATAGAAATAAGGATAAGCAGAAGGATTAATCCTTATGATTATCCAAGAGTTTGGCCTTGGATAATTCTCCATTAAATCTTCATGTTTATCCTGCGGCTTTTCATAAAAACCCAGATAGACATGAAATTTAACGTCTCTCACCGTCTGACGAGAACTCTTATGTGTGTGACCCTCTAGGCCCATATATCAGTCCGGTTTCAGGCTCATTAAACTTAGAACTAATTCTATAGTTTAATATTTATTAATTATCATTTAAACATCATATGTTAAATGATTAATTTAATAAACAAGTGGATTATCATCTGATGATTAATTCACTTGGCCTTCTGATCATGAACAGCACCAAACACTACCTCATGATCCCAGAAGATATAAGGGATACTGTTTCCTTTAATCGAACCTTTCCGTCTGCAGATACCGCACAGATATAATCCTTCACTCATGCAATGTCCCAATAACGCAAGGTTATGGTTTTATAGTCAAACCCTCTATCGCATTATCTAGATGGATTCCAGTACTCAGTTAATTTCTAGAAAGACATCTCTTTCATTTGACCCTGGCTAGGGATTTTTGTGTACACATCCATAGGACATTCTCTCTCCAGTCTTATACCAAGAGTGAGTGATCCCTTGTTATTCACTCAATTACCTTCGCAAGCTTTCCACTGTATCTGAAAGACCGACTATCGTGGACTTAATGGTTAAAGTCCACAAGTCAGAGAATCAAGATATAATGGTCCACAAACAAGGTATCATTGGTGACTCAGGTCAAAAGACCAACTGTGCTACTGCAACGATTGAATTCCCTGGTTGACTAATAGGTATAATTACCATCTAGGAATTCTTATTTGGGTCTGTTCAGTGAACTCATTATCTAATGAGCACCCACATATTTGTCTTAGTGTCACCACACGAGTGAATGTGAGATCATTCACCCTCATCACATGAGCATACATAACTTGTGTCGATCTTATCGGATATTTAATGTCCATCTCAAATATCCTATGATCGAGAACTGTTTAAGACAAGTGACTGAGGATATTGATCTCACTATCATGATCTCATCATGATTCAATATCCCATACATTTGTCTACGGACCTTCATTATGATAGTTAATTTGCGAGAACTATAAATGAAGAAATGATTGCCTTTATTAATAATTTGAACTAGAATGTACAATGATTGGCTTTGAGGCCACCCAATTCTAGCGAGGTCTACCTCCAGCAATACCGGGCCCACTACGCCGATCAGCTTCGGCTCCTCCGACCACTCGATGTAAGTATACTTTTATGCGTCTTTCATTTTATTATTATCTTGGTTTATATTTGTGAACGAATGTATGTATGTGTGATATGCAGGATGCGCGCGATGCGGTCATCATTGACCTCCGGTCCCGCCTACATGACGTAGAGGTCCAGCTGGAGCAGGTCCAGAAGGAGCTCTTTGACCTGGTATGTATGCATGAATATGAATGGATGTTTTAATTACTTACTTGTTTTGACGATTAACCACTGACAGCTTGTCTTTTGGTGCAGCGAGCCATCTACACCCAGGCGGCTCCCCCTACACATGGAGCATCATCATCCTCGTCTTCTGCCGCTCATGAGGCTGCTTTGGCTGACCTCCAGAGCCAGCTCGCCTCCGCCATCCACCGTGCTTCCCTTGCAGAGGAGGACCGGGCCGCTTGAGTATGTTCCATCCTTTGACTTTTCCGAATTTGATTCTCATTGCTTAATTGCCTTGGTCTAATAAAATCTTCTTCTGCAGGTTGCTGAGCTTCAGGAGGCCCTTCGACAGAGGGATGCAGAGTTGGCAGAAGCACGGACTTCGGCTGCTCGCATCTCCGAGTTGGAAGCTCAGGTGGCGTGCCTCTCCACTAGAGATCTGGCACGACTCCAGGTTCGTCTGGAGATCCTGACGGAGGAGAGGGACCGCGACCGTCTTCGGATGGAGAGTCTTCAGGGTCGCCTTTCGGTGGCTAAACATGAGCGCAGGATGGTGGAGGAGAGGTACCAGCGAGCCCGCCAACGGGCTATTGATCGTGGTTTGACGAGCGCTTTCACTGCTAGCGTCGCCATGTCATCCGGCCAGGCAGGGCTGAGTGCGATGGGACCACCTCCACTTCCTAGCCGAGGACCAGCACCAGATGCGCCCGACGAGGCTCAGAGTCAGCTTGATGAGGGTGGAGGGGAGAGCCAGCCTTGAGGGCTCATGTATTTTTGAATTTCTTTTGTATATCATGTAAGAAACATCTTTTGACATATATACATGAGACTTTTGGCCTTCAACCTTGCGTTCCATGTGTTTGCCTTGCGTCCTGTACATCACTTAACAAACATGTTAAGTATCTATTTAGGCTTAGCCCCTTGCCTGACCAAATGAACGGTCGATCAATCTCTTTCTTAGTGGAAGGGTCAAGGGGCATAGCCTTTATTAACAAAGGTAATAGGAATAATCAAACTGTAAGCAAAATGCAACATGCAAGCAGATAGATGCTCACTGAAAATAAAAGGAATGAAGCATACCAAATGCAATAAGCAGATGCTAAGTGAAATATTTTTGTTGTTTTGAAATATGTACTTTTTTGGATTTTGAAATATATATTTTTTTTGGCTTTTGAAACATGTGTATCTTTTTGACTTTTTGAAATATGTACTTTTTTTGGATTTTTGGCATATGTATATTTTTTTTGATTTTTGAAATATGTATTTTTTTTGGATTTTGACATATGTATTTTTTTTGATTTTTGAAATATGATGTGAACTAAAAGACCAGCATGGTACTCAGATCAAAAGATCATATTCATTTATTAACTTAATTCCCAAATTGTTCTTTAATAATTTAACTTAAACTCATTGTACTTGAACTTGTGTTTCCATTTGTGATCCCATTTGATGATTTGACCTTCAGTCAAGTTCGGCCGTTCCTCAAGTTTGGAGTACGCCTCTTTAGAAAGAAAGGAATACTTGGTTTAGAAAGCCTACGAGAAGGTTCCGGAGACCTAAAAAGATGTTCCTTTCTTACCCTAATATCTGTTGGGGTTCGGTCATTTTCTTTCCGGGGTATTTATCGACCTTGCGTTCCCTTTCATTTGATGGCCTTGATGTAACGTTTGTGATATGATGGCCTTTTGATTTGACGTTTGGCTTTTACCTTTGTTTTGCTTTTCTTTTCTTTTCTTTTCTTTGGGACGGATCTCCCCCATTTTTTTATGACGGCCTCCTACTAAGATGGCGGGTATTCTTGGTAGTCTATTCTAAGCCTCGTTTCGACATCATAGGCCGAGTGTAAAAAACAGAATTTTGCTTTAAAACGAATGATTTGTACCTTACACTTTTAGTCAAGCTTTCGATATTCTTTAGGACTTGTCATCTCTTGTTACTCACGAATCAAACGTGTCAGTGTGTGTAGTAATGTGTTTGAAGTTAAATTATCCAGACTAATAAGGGAATTTGAGTTTATAAATTTTCTGATTCCACTGGTCTTTGTACCATGCTGATCGACTCTTTAACCTAAGGGTAGTATTTCTTAAGATGTAAACCATTCTAGGGGTGAGTTAGCTCTTCTCCTTCTGCATTGACAAGACGATAAGCGTTACCAGGAAAAGCATGTGATATGACATAAGGTCCTTCCCAGTTGGGTTGGAGCTTATAACGTAGACCACCAGGTTTTACAAAAATCCTTTTGACAACCATTTCACCAACTTTGAACTTACGTTCAATGACTTTCTTTTGATAAAAACGTGCTAGTCTATTTTGATAAACTCTTGTATGATTAGCAGCTGATGCGGCAGAATCCGATTCGGCCCATTGCAGCAGGCCCAAACCCCATTCAGCCCAACAACAGCAGTACTAGGCCCTCCGGCGGCCTTCGGCCCGTTAGCGGCCCAGCAGCCCTCGGCCCATAAGCGGCCCCGTCGCTCCCGGCCCAGCAGGCTTCAGCCCGTCAGCGGCCCATCAGCCTCCGGCCCGGGAACAGCACGGCGGCCCAGGGCCCAGCAGGCTTCGGCCCGTCAGCGGCCCAACCCCCTTCGGCCCGGTAGCCGAATCCGGCCCACTCCGGTGGCGGATCAGACGCTATGGCGGTTTATCAGTAAGCCTCCTTTTAGTCCTATATCGGCTGCCACCGTTAACCATCCGCTACCCTCCGCTATAAGTATCCTGCTACTTGTGGCCAAGGAGGTAGGTGAGAAAAACGGATGCCCCCCTAAGCTTCCGAAACCCCTTAAAGGACTGCTGTCCGAATAGGGTTCTAGCTATTTCTTCTTGCTTCCTGAATCGACTCTTCTTCAGAAGCTAACTTGACCGTCGGAGGGGGTTCCCCAGGGCTGACGCCCGGGACTCCTGCTGACTGGTTCTTCTTCTTCTTTCCCTCCTGCAGGGGCTCGGTTCGAATCATCGCCGACCTCCCCGAGTCGGTCTCGGCCGCCGACCTCGGACTCCTCTCCCCGGTCTCGACGCCGAACGCCGGCTGCACCGCGCCAGGAGACTCGGTCTCACGCTGAAGTAGCCTTCGGACTCGCCGTCCGAGGGCGATCCCGTCGGTCGCCCCGCGCCAGGAGACTCGGCCTCGCGCTGAAGGTGCCTTCGGACCCCCTCGTCGGAGAGCGAGCCGTCCCCCCGTCCGATCTCGGACTTTCCGGCTTCTGCTCCGACGCTCGTCTACAGCTCCGCCGACAGGAGCTCCTGCTCGCGCCGCGCCTTCGTTCGACCGAAGGAGCAGCGGCTCACTATCCAAGAGCAGCTCCGGCGGCAGATCGTGCCCCCCGCGGGCGGATCCTCTTCATTCCGAAACAGCCTCGGCTTCGCCCTGTTGTGGATCCCCGTCGGGTCCCCTCGTCACCGCTCGATCCGGACCGGCTCCGGATCCTCCTTGTTTCGGATCCCCGTTTGCGGGATCCGGTCGTGATAGATCCAGTCTACATCACGTGGCGCCGTCTGTGGGAAACCAACAAAACAAGTCATGTCTCAGCGACCTGTGACCCGACGATCCGGGCAGAGCGAAGCGGAAGCGCGGGAGGCTTCGGCACAGATGCCGCTTTCCGAAGGCGTGCCGTCTGCCCCGCCGAACCCGCCTCTGCCGACCATCCCGGAGTCCTTCGGCTCGGAAGACCGAGTGGGGGTACTCCAGCAGCAGGTGGCCACGCTGGCCGCTGCCGTCACGTCCCTAGCGCCTCTTCAGGAGATGGTATCTGCCATCGCCCAGCGCATGGGACTGACGGGGCAGCCTCCCCAGCAGGCACCGCTCCCCCCACTCTACTCAGTGCAAGACGCCCGGTTCCGACCGGTGCGTGCGCCAGCCTCTCTCTACGAAGCTGCGGCGGCGCGCAGCGAGCCCTCGGCATTGCCTGCCCGAGCTCCCCGCGTCGATCGCACGACGGAGCAGGATTACGCTTCGTCGGAGTACCATCCGGCCCGCACCGGAGGGCCATCCGTCGCCACCTCGGCCGCCCCGGACCTGGACCAGCGGCTGACGGCGATGCGCAAGGAGATGCAGCAGATGGTGTCCCGGCCTCACGGGGCGCCCCTCGCCAGCAGCATCCTGGAGCAGACCCCGTTCACGGCGGAGCTCCTGGCCACTGAGGTGCCCCCCGACTTCAAGCTGCCGAAGGGCCCTCCCTATGATGGGATGACAGATCCGGTCTGTCATTTCCGGAAGTTCAACTCCTACCTCCGGGTCCGGGGGATCTCCGAGGCAGTCCGCTGCCGTCTCTTCCCCCTCACCCTTGAAAAGATCGCCCTCACCTGGTTCGAGACGCTGGCCCCCAACTCCATCCACTCCTTAGCACAGTTGGGCCAGTTGTTTATCGACCAGTTCTATGATGCCACCCGGCAGAGCAAGACCTCCGCCAGTCTGCTGGCTATTCGGCAAGGTCCTGCCGAGACTCTCCAGGACTACTTCACCAGGTTCCGGACCGAGGCCGCCCAGATCCCGAACCTCGACAGCTCAATCGCGGTTTCGGCCGTGATCAGCGGGTGTCGGGACGAGGGGCTCCTCGGTTCCATTGGGAAGCGCCATCCCCCGACCTTCCAGGACCTTGTGGCACGGGCCCACAAATACATCAACCGGGAGGCCCTGATGCTGTCCAGAGGAAGAGGCGCCACCGAAACCATCTCGGCACCTGCTCCCCAGGTGGTCCGACCTCGGCCGGAGGACCAGGAGTCCTCGCGAAAGCGCTATCGCAGGGAGGAATGGGATAGGGAGAGGCGACGGGACGCGCAGCCGCGGTACCTACCCTTACCTGCTCCCCCTTCCCGAATGCTCATGGAGGTGAAAGGCATGCTCCGACGGCCCGATCGCATCAAGACTGATCCCCGCCGAAGGGATCCCGGCAGGTATTGTGAATACCACCGGGAGATCGGCCACACGACGGATGAGTGTCGGCAGCTCCGGGAAGAGATTGACCGCATCATCCGGGAGGGGAAACTGCCGCAGTACCGCCGGGAGCAGCCACCGCAACAGAACCAGGACGCCCCTGCAGCGCCCAGACAACAGCAGCCTTCAGCAACAGAAGCCGCTCCTCCGCCCAAAGCCACCTCGGCCCCGGTTGAATCATCCCATCAAAGACCCAGTTCTGGGTCTATCATGATGATATCCGGAGGACCGGGGGAAGGGTCCAGGCCGCGGCAGCGTAGCACAGTAGCAGCAGTTGAGGGCGAGCCGAAGAGGCCTCGTCTGGAAGACATCACCTTCGGCGCCGAGGACCTGACGGATGTTCAGGTCCCTCACGACGACGCTCTCGTCGTCAACGCTGTAATAAATAACTATGATGTACATAGGATCTTTGTGGATAATGGAAGCGCCCCAAACATCTTGTTTTACGATTGTTTCGTGAAAATGGGATTGAGTGAGGCTAGTATGAAGCCTCATCGGGGCCCTCTCTTCGGTTTTAACGGCTCGCCCTGCCGAGTAGAAGGTATTGTTCGGCTTCCTGTGACCTTGGGCTCCGCCCCCCGGCAATTGACCGTTGAAACGGACTTTGCCGTTGTGAAGATCGAGTCAGCCTACAACGCCATATTCGGCCGAAGGCTCATTGGCGGGGTCGGAGCCGTGCCCTCATCCTTCCATCAGAAGCTGAAATTTCATACCGACCACGGAATCGGCGAGGCCAAAGGAAACCAAGAAGCCGCTCGGCAATGCTACATGATTTCGGTCAAAGGGAAGAACGCAGCTGAAACCCTAGCGATCGAGTCATCAGCCGAAGCGTCTCCGGGAGAAGCACTCCTCGCCGTCCCTGTTCCAGGAGGCGAAGGACGAGTCCTGATGATAGGCTCCGGGCAGGAGAAAGGTGAAGCAGAGAAGCTTACCGAGTTCTTGAAAAAGAACCTCGACATCTTCGCCTGGTCTCCGGCAGACATGCCCGGGGTGGACCCGGAGGTAGCAGAGCACCGACTCCATACCGATCCCGATCAGCCTCCGGTGAAGCAGAAGCGGCGCACCTTCAACCAGGAAAGGAGAGCCGCCATCCAGGCGGAAGTACAAAAGGGACTGGACGCCGGACATCTTCGAGAGGTGCATCATCCAGACTGGATAGCCAATGTGGTCATGGTGCCAAAGAAAGATGGCAAATGGCGCATGTGCGTGGACTTCACCAACCTCAACAAGGCCTGTCCAATGGACAGCTTTCCACTGCCTCGGATAGACCAGGTGGTGGACGCCACTTCTGGCCACGAGCTCTTAAGCTTCCTCGACGCCTATTCAGGCTACCACCAGATCCGGATGCATCCGGACGACGAGAGCAAGACCAGCTTCACCACCGATTTGGGTCTATACTGCTACACCCGAATGCCCTTCGGTCTGAAGAACGCCGGCGCGACATATCAGCGACTGGTCAACAAGGTATTCGCCGCGCAGCTCGGCCGAAACATGGAGGTCTATATAGACAACATGTTGGTGAAGAGCCGCGTTGCTGCGGAGCACCTGGCCGACCTGGCCGAGACTTTCTCCGCCCTCAGGCGGTACAAGATGAAGCTGAACCCGGCCAAGTGCGCCTTCGGGGTAGCCTCCGGCAAGTTCCTCGGCTACATGGTCACGCACCGAGGGGTGGAGGCTAATCCCGAGAAGGTTTCGGCCATCATAAAGATGCGCCCCCCGGCTAACCTCCGAGAGGTACAGAAGCTGAACGGGAGGATCGTAGCTCTCAGCCGCTTCATGTCCAGGGCGGCCGACTACTGTTTTCCCTTCTTCAAGCTGCTGAAGAAGGCCAACAACTTCGACTGGACGGAAGAGTGTCAGACAGCCTTCAATCAGTTGAAGGCCTACCTCTCCAAAGTCCCCATCCTGTCAAAACCGATTTCCGGGGAGCCTCTGAGCCTATACCTCGCAGTCTCCGAGACGGCCCTCAGCACCGTCCTCGTCCGAGAACAAGAAGGCATTCAGAAGCCCGTTTATTACACCAGCCGAGCCCTTCAGGGAGCGGAACTCCGGTACCAAGCCCTGGAAAAGTTGGCTCTGGCCCTCGTCACTTCTGCAAGAAGGCTTCGGCCGTACTTCCTGGCCCATTCTGTGAAAGTCCTCACCAACCAGCCCTTGAGGCAGGTTCTCTCCCGACCGGAGGTGTCCGGCAGGCTGGCGAAGTGGGCAATTGAGCTAGGAGAGTTCGACATCTCCTACGCCCCTCGAGTAGCAATAAAAGCCCAAGCACTGGCAGACTTCATCGCCGAGCTTACCCCCGGCGCTTGCACGACGCCGCAGCCAGAACCCGAGGTGGCCGAAGCCGAGGCTCTTTCAGCACCGGCACCACCGGACGAATGGCGACTCTTCGTGGACGGCTCCGCGTGCTCCACGGGCAGTGGCGCCGGATGGATCCTGGCATCACCCGAAGGAGTCGTGACGGAGTACGCCCTGCGTTTTTCCTTTCCTGCGACTAACAACGCCGCCGAGTATGAAGCCCTCATTTCCGGCCTCCAAGCCGCGAAGAAACTCGGCGCCCGGAACTTAAAAGCCTTCAGCGATTCCCAGTTAATCGCCGGCCACGTCTCCGGGGAGTATGAGGCTCGGGACGCAGTGATGGCGTCTTATCTCCAGGTAACTCGCAAGATCCTCGCTCAATTCGATTCTTGTGAAATCGTGAGGATCCCGAGAGCCGAGAACACCCGGGCCGATGCCCTTTCCCGGCTGGCGTCAACCCAAGACGGGGGGGGAGGCCGGATGATCCTCGTCGAGGAGCTCGCCGAACCTAGCCTCGGCGAAACCGAAGCCATGCAGATTGCTGAAGCAGAAGCCGAGACATGGATGACTCCCCTCATCGCTTTCCTTCTCCAAGGAGAAGTCCCTCCAGATCCTAGGGAGGCGAAGCGCATCCGGCAGCGCTCATCCCACTTTCTCCTTTTGGACGGGATGTTGTACAAGAAATCATTTGGCCGACCTTTGCTGCGGTGCCTCGGCCCGGCCGAGGCCGACTACGCCATAAGGGAAGTCCACGAAGGGGTGTGCGGGGCGCATGCGGGAGGAAGGGCCCTGGCTCACAAGCTCCTAAGGCAAGGCTACTGGTGGCCCACGCTTCGAGAGGACGCTTTAGCCCTCGTACGGCGCTGCGACCAGTGCCAGAGGTTTAGCTCCCTCACTCATCAGGCAGCCACCCTTCTGACCCCGTTATATGATCCCTGGCCTTTCGCCCAATGGGGAGTCGACATCCTGGGACCTTTTCCCGTCGCCACCGGCCAAAGGAAATTCCTCCTCGTGGCAGTCGACTACTTCACCAAATGGGTCGAGGCCGAACCCCTCGCCTCAATAACCGACAACAATGCTTGGAACTTCGTGTGGAAGTTCATCATTTGCCGGTTCGGCGTCCCTCGAGCCATCATCTCAGACAACGGAAAGCAGTTCGATAGCCGACGGTTCGGTGATAACTGCGCCAGCTTCGGCATACTCCACAAGTTTACTTCGGTAGCGCATCCTCAAGCGAACGGCCAAGCCGAAGTCACTAACCGAAGCCTTTTACAGGGATTGAAAACCCGACTCGGCGAAGCTAAGGGCCGATGGGTGGAAGAACTGTCGAGTGTCCTGTGGGCCTATCGGACGACGAGCCGAACCCCCACCGGCGAAACTCCCTTCCGCATGGCCTATGGGGTAGAGGCCGTCATTCCCATAGAGATCGGCCTCCCTTCTCCCAGAATCATTGCCTATAATACGGAAGCCAATGAGGAAGGTCTGAAAGACCACTTGGACCTCATTGAGGAGGTCCGAGATAAAGCTCGTATCCGACTGGCGGCTTATCAGCAACGAATGGCCAAGTACCACAACACTCGAGTAAAGCCCCGGAGCTTTGAAGTGGGGAATCTCGTGTTAAGGAATGCCCATGCTTCCAAGCCAGCCGAAGCCTCGGGGAAGCTTGCCCCCAACTGGGAGGGGCCCTACCGGGTCAGGGAGGTAATCAGACGAGGAGCTTACCGGTTGGAAACCCTTTCGGGCCAACCCCTTCCTCGCACATGGAATGTGGAGCGCCTTCGGCGTTATTACATGTAAGTCAACTCTCCCCAGGCTTTTAGCCGGAGGCTATAAATACAGAAACTCGCTTTCTTTCAGAAAAACTTGTTATGGTATTCTCTCTAAGTCCGTGTAAACCGTACCGGGAGTGGCTTCGGCCATGCAAACCGTATCGGGAGCGGCATGGTATTCTCTCTAAGTCCGTGTAAACCGTACCGGGAGTGGCTTCGGCCATGCAAACCATATCGGGAGCGGCATGGTTTTCTCTAAGTCCGTGAAAACCGTACCGGGAGTGGCTTCGGCCATGCAAACCGTATCGGGAGCGGCAAGGTTTTCTCTAAATCCGTGTAAACCGTACCGGGAGTGGCTTCGGCCATGCAAACCGTATCGGGAGCGGCATGGTATTCTCTCTAAGTCCGTGTAAACCGTACCGGGAGTGCCTTCGGCCATGCAAACCGTATCGGGAGCGGCATGGTTTTCTCTAAGGTCCGTGTAAACCGTACCGGGAGTGGCTTCAGCCATGCAAACCGTATCGGGAGCGGCATGGTATTCTCTCTAAGTCCGTGTAAACCGTACCGGGAGTGGCTTCGGCCATGCAAACCGTATCGGGAGCGGCAAGGTTTTCTCTAAATCCGTGTAAACCGTACCGGGAGTGGCTTCGGCCATGCAAACCGTATCGAGAGCGGCATGGTATTCTCTCTAAGTCCGTGTAAACCGTACCGGGAGTGGCTTCGGCCATGCAAACCGTATCGGGAGCGGCATGGTTTTCTCTAAGGTCCGTGTAAACCGTACCGGGAGTGGCTTCGGCCATACAAACCGTATCGGGAGCGGCATGGTATTCTCTCTAAGTCCGTGTAAACCGTACCGGGAGTGGCTTCGGCCATGCAAACCGTATCGGGAGCGGCATGGTTTTCTCTAAGGTCCGTGTAAACCGTACCGGGAGTGGCTTCGGCCATGCAAACCGTATCGGGAGCGGCATGGTTTTCTCTGAAAGTCCGTGTAAATCGTTCCGGGAATGGCTCTGGCCACGTATACCGATTCTGGAGGCGCCAAGGCATATCTAAGTTCGCGCGAGCGGAAGCATGAAGGGCTTCGGCCATCCGACAAGCGTAAGAAGCGGCAAGATGCCCCTAAGGGATCATATGAACCACCATAGTAAAGGCCCCGGCCGAATACTGTGACGATGTTCTATCCGAACCGGCATCGGGTTTCGGCCTTACAAGCTATAGCGAACGACGACGGGATCTAAGGCTCCTGAAGGGCTACATTCGGTCGATCGTACGCAAGCAGCCAGGTAAAGCCAAAAACCTTCCTTCCATTTTTTAAAAGTAAAGGGAGATACAAAGCTCAGCCGTACGCCTGGCCAAGAGCTTACAAAAGTAAAGCAAAAAGAAAACCGAGGGGAACCCTCGTATCAGTCCTCGACAACCCCCTCCTCCTCCACCTCGACGACGTTTCGGTCAGGAGAAGGAGAGGGAGAGTCGACGACCTGCACCGCTTCAGAAGCGGCGCCTTCGGCAAGGGCATCTTCAGCAGCAGCCTCTTCGGCATTTGCTTCTTCAGCATCAGCCTCTTCGGCATCGGCCTCTTCGGTCTCGGCCTCCTCGGCGCCGGCCTCCTCGGCATCAGCTGGAGGCGGGGCCCTCTCCGCCACGAGCTCCTCCCACCAGGATAAAAGCTCCCGGGCTTCCTCGCCCTTTGGCATGGCTTCCCCGGTCAGATCGACGCTCGGGCAGGCCCTCTGGGCGACTGCTAGTCCGAGGTCAAAAACCGCGGAAGAAGCCTGCAGCTGGGCTCGGAGGATTTCCTGGGCATAGTCGTTCCCGGCCTTATAGTTGGCCACGGCCGACTCCGCTGCCTTTTCCAGTTCCCGCTTCAAGGTCGACACCTCCTCGACGAGGTGGCGCTTCTCCGAAGCTCGCCGAGCCTCCCTGTCCTGGGTCTGAGCTTTGAAAGTCCGGAATTCGGACTCGACCGCCGCAAGATCGCTCTCGGCCTTCTCCTTGGCCTCGGCGGCGGCACGGGCCTATGCTGCCCTCTTCTCCAGCTGCTTCCGCGCTCGGGCACTCGCAGTCACGAGCTCCTCAACTAGGGGCTCGATGCGAGGAGCCGCCGAAGTGCCTTCCCCCGAACCAACCGGATGCGCCTCGGCTTCCAGAAGCTTACGCTGGAGCAGCTCCTGACGATGCATCAGGACACGGGTCGTCATCGAAGCCTGCGGATCGAGGGCAGATGAGGGCCAGTAGAATCAGAAGAAGTAGCTGAAGATGAGCTGAAACACTTTCGGGGAGCTCACCTGAACCGACAAACGGGCACTCATCTCCGTCAGATCGGTGATGGAGTGGGCCTTCAGCTCCTCGAAGATTGAAGGGAGAGTGAGGCTGTTGAGCAGACGAAGGCACGTCTGCGGATCCTCCATGCTCTCCCCCGATGCGGGGTGCCGCCGCTCGAGCTGCGCCCGCGGTTCGGCATCTCCTCCATCGGCTCCTGTCGATACGGCCGGAGGGGAGTCACCCCTCGGCATCTCAGGAGACGCCAACCTTGCAGCCCTTCGGGCCCCGGCGCTCCTCCTGATTAGCTGGACTTCCACCTCTCCCTCGGCCTCCTCTACCCGGGGGCGCTTCGACGCTCGGCCGCCTCCCCGAGAGGCAAACTTAGTCCTCTGCTCCCTCTCAAGAGCAGCGGCGACTGCACGACCCTCGGCGGAGGCCGCAGTCCCGAGGCCCCCGCCTCTTGTCCTCGGACCCCCGGTACCTCGGACAGGCCTGCTCACCGCCTGCGGGGCCGGCGCCCGGCGCGAAGCGCGCTGATCCGATAGCTGGTCGAGGAGGGCGTCGAGCTGGGCCATTGCTGCAAAGCAAGAAAGGGATATCAGAAGCCAAAAGCAACGATCGAGTAATAGACTCAGAGCCGACTTACCCTCGGTCGAAACTTCGTCAGCCTCCAAAGCCGGAAGAGCTTCGGCCGGAGGAGCGGCAGTCCTTCCCCCGCGGTCCCGCGGAGTCTCCCCGGGAGGTAGGTACGGAAAAACCCGCTCCGGATCACGCTTAGGGTCCGGCCAAACCCCGGCACCTATCAACCGCTCCGCGTCGGAAAGAAGCACCGAGACGTCGTAAGGGGCCTTCGCCTGAACGTGACCCACGATGGTACTCTGAACGGGAGACAGAACAGGAGGTCCCGAGAGTCCTTCGGCCAGCGGCACCCATTCGGTGGGGAAGGGCCACACACCCTTCTCCTTCTCCGGCAGAGAGACGAAGATAAACTTCCTCTTCCAGCCATGGATAGACGAAGGCTTCCCAGAGAAAATCCTCCGGCCAACCCGGGGGACAAAGCAGTACCATTCCGACTTCCCTTGCGTCTGGATCTTGAAAAGATAGCGAAAGACATTGAGGGAGGGGCGGATTCTCACGTGAGCGAAGACACTCAGGAATCCGTACACAGTGCGCCAAGAGTTTGGGAAGAGCTGAGAAGGGGCCAGCCCGTAGAAGCTAAGAAGATTGACGACGAAGGTGGGGAGAGGGAGACGGAATCCCGCCTCAAAGCTATCGACGTAAATAGAAAAAGACCCCGGGCGAACGGTATTTGCCCTAGTGGCGGAATCGGGCCGATGGGGGGTCGTCTAAGAGGGAAGCTGAAAGTAAGAAACTAAGTTCCTCACCTCTACATCCGAAAGGGCACAGCTAGCCCCCGAAGCAACATCCGGGAGGCGGCGTTCCGAGGTGGAAGCCTGGCCCGAGTCCCGAACTTCCTGAAAAGCCTCGGCCCCGGAAGCCTCGGCCTCAGGAACCTCGACCTCAGAAGCCTCGGTCCCAGAAGCCTCGGTCCCAGAAGCCTCGGCTCCAGAAACCTCAGTCCCGGAAGTTTCGGACCCGGAGCTTTCAGACTCCCCGGACATCGCGGAAGTAAGAGATCCCGAGGCAAGAGGGTCCGACAGGGAGGGGGGAGTGTACTCCTCGTCCGAAGGGGTAATCTCACTAGAAGAGCTCCGGACCATAAAGCCGCGGAGGGAGGGAAGAAGACTGAGGCTTACTCGCAGAAGGAAGGAGAGGATCTCTCTTGAACCAGGCGTCGCCTCAAGCCTCCTGACTCCACAGGCAATGCACTCTGAGGGACGAAGAGCCTCCCCCGGTAGCCGACGAAGCTCGGATGAAGCCTTCAGGAAATTGGCCTCTCGCAGGAGAAGGAAGGAGAGCTCGGGCAGTTGCGGGGGGGGGGGGAACGTAAGCGCGGTAGCAAGAAGAGGAACAATGCCCCGCAGAGGGCCTGTATTTATAGAGCCCGGTCGATACGCCTCCCGCCGAAGCCTGCGGCCGAGATCGTCCCGCTCGTCCCGTCGCTCCTTCCGGATGCCCGCCACGTGTGCCGTCCTTCGGCAATGATGGCGGACCGGCTCCGGGACTTGAGGCAAGAGCGATCAGCGGCTGACAGCACTCCGACCCTTCGGCTAACCACTCGGATGCCCGCCACGCGTCCCGATCCGTAGGCGACGAAGGGAGCGGCGGCAATCCGAGCGGAGCCTCGGGCAGAGAGCCGGGGCGATCCATGACCCACGGGCGGTCGGGATCCGTTTGTGTTTTCTCCAGAGCGGCTGGATGCGCGACGTGTGTCCCGTGCTTCCTTGCGAGGCGACGCGCCGTCCCGTCCGTTTAATGAGGCCTGACACGGGTCAGAGGTACCGACCCTTCGGCTTCTCAGCCCTCAGCCTTCGCCGACCCTCTGAGCAAAGGACAAAGCGACCGCACGACCCTCGGCCGACCGAGGGCCTCCTCTTCCAGAAGAAGGGGGAATGCGACTCCCAGGAAGACGCCTGCTGTGATTTTCTTTCTTTTCTGGCAGTTTCAGGCTATACTCTTGCCATCTCAGAACTGAGGAAGACAAGAGTGGGGGGCTATGTGATGCGGCAGAATCCGATTCGGCCCATTGCAGCAGGCCCAAACCCCATTCAGCCCAACAGCAGCAGTACTAGGCCCTCCGGCGGCCTTCGGCCCGTTAGCGGCCCAGCAGCCCTCGGCCCATAAGCGGCCCCGTCGCTCCCGGCCCAGCAGGCTTCAGCCCGTCAGCGGCCCATCAGCCTCCGGCCCGGGAACAGCACGGCGGCCCAGGGCCCAGCAGGCTTCGGCCCGTCAGCGGCCCAACCCCCTTCGGCCCGGTAGCCGAATCCGGCCCACTCCGGTGGCGGATCAGACGCTATGGCGGTTTATCAGTAAGCCTCCTTTTAGTCCTATATCGGCTGCCACCGTTAACCATCCGCTACCCTCCGCTATAAGTATCCTGCTACTTGTGGCCAAGGAGGTAGGTGAGAAAAACGGATGCCCCCCTAAGCTTCCGAAACCCCTTAAAGGACTGCTGTCCGAATAGGGTTCTAGCTATTTCTTCTTGCTTCCTGAATCGACTCTTCTTCAGAAGCTAACTTGACCGTCGGAGGGGGTTCCCCAGGGCTGACGCCCGGGACTCCTGCTGACTGGTTCTTCTTCTTCTTTCCCTCCTGCAGGGGCTCGGTTCGAATCATCGCCGACCTCCCCGAGTCGGTCTCGGCCGCCGACCTCGGACTCCTCTCCCCGGTCTCGACGCCGAACGCCGGCTGCACCGCGCCAGGAGACTCGGTCTCACGCTGAAGTAGCCTTCGGACTCGCCGTCCGAGGGCGATCCCGTCGGTCGCCCCGCGCCAGGAGACTCGGCCTCGCGCTGAAGGTGCCTTCGGACCCCCTCGTCGGAGAGCGAGCCGTCCCCCCGTCCGATCTCGGACTTTCCGGCTTCTGCTCCGACGCTCGTCTACAGCTCCGCCGACAGGAGCTCCTGCTCGCGCCGCGCCTTCGTTCGACCGAAGGAGCAGCGGCTCACTATCCAAGAGCAGCTCCGGCGGCAGATCGTGCCCCCCGCGGGCGGATCCTCTTCATTCCGAAACAGCCTCGGCTTCGCCCTGTTGTGGATCCCCGTCGGGTCCCCTCGTCACCGCTCGATCCGGACCGGCTCCGGATCCTCCTTGTTTCGGATCCCCGTTTGCGGGATCCGGTCGTGATAGATCCAGTCTACATCAGCAGCTGAGCATCTTCTCTCGTCTAAGAGTTCCAATTGAGCAAGGAGTGCTGAACGGTGTTCATCAATGGAAAATTCCTTGTTCAATTGTACTCTTAATGACGGTATGAGGATCTCGTATGGAACTACCGCCTCCATTCCAAATGTTAAGGAATAAGGAGTTTGCCCAGTGGGCGTGCGGATTGAAGTTCCGTAGGCCCATAGAGCCTCAACCAATTTTTCTGGCCAGTCTGTGAATTTGTTAGATTTGCACGTTTTTTTGATGATTTTTATCAAAGTCTTGTTAGTTGCCTCTGCTTGGCCATTGCCTTGCGGATAATAAGGAGACGAATGATGCAATGCAATTCTGTACCTGTTGCAGAGGTCCTTCAATTCTTGTGACACGAACTGCGGTCCATTGTCGGTGACGATGGTGCTTGGAATTCCAAATCTAGTGATGATGTTCCTCATGATGAACTTGCAGACAGTTGATGCTTTGACTTCCGTGTATGCTTCAGCTTCTGCCCACTTGGTGAAGTATTCCGTTGCCGTGAGGATGAAAGATTTTTGCTTGATGTCGGAATCAGGATTGCCAAGGGGTCCAATGATATCGAAAGCCCACATGGAGAAAGGCCATGGGGAAGAAACAGGATGGAGTGAAGATGCAGGAGAATGAATTTTGTCGGCGTGAAGTTGACACTTAGTACACCTACGGATATATCCTACACAGTCTTCTTCCATGGTTGGCCAATAAAATCCCTGTCTAAGGATCTTCTTTGCTAGCATTTTTTCATTAACATGGCCACCACAAACTCCAGCGTGAGCTCCTTCCATAACCTTCCAAAGCTCATCTTCGTCCAGACATCTCAGAAGAACTCCGTCAAAACCTCTTTTGTATAGTGCTCCCCCAACTAGGGTGTATCGTTGAGCAACTCTCCTGATAGCCCTTTTCTCCTCAGCTGTGGCTTCTTCAGGATACGATTGATCTTCACAATATTTGACAATTTCATAATACCATGGCTTCTGTTCATCATCCATCTCTTCTAACAGCTCCATCAACATGATTTCTCTTTTTTCCACGATATCTCCATCTCTGACTTTCTTCAGCAACTTTTCCTTAGTTCTAAGAAATGAAGGGTCCTTCACAGCGGGTGAAAGACGCTTATGAACTATGATTGATTCAGATTGCCTGCTGATTGGAAAATCAAGAGAGGATGCAAGTGAGGCTAGAGCGTCAGCTAAGATATTCTGATTCCTAGGGACATGGACGGAGATCAATTTGGTGAAAAGCTTTGAATAAGCAGAAGTAAGTTCTTGATAAGGCTTGAGTTTGGGATCAAGGGTTCGATACTTGGTTAACACTTGGCGAAGAATCAGTTGGCTATCACCCACAATCCTGAGTTTGGTAACACCATGGGAATGAGCAGCCTCGAGGCCAGCAAGGAGCGCCTCGTATTCAACTATATTGTTGGTGACTGAAAAGTCAAGCTGAAATGCTTGTGGAATGATGATACCTTCGGGTGATAACAGAACAATGCCAATACCCTTTCCATGGGAATTCAGAGCTTCGTCAAAATGCAGAGTCCACATATCATCTCTGATTTGGTCTATGGACATCAGTTCTTCATCCGGAAACTCTGATTGGACTGGATCAAAACGAGGAAGGGGATGATGAGCGAGATGTTCTGCTATGGCATAGCCTTTGATCGCTTTCTGCTGAATGTAAGTGATATCGAATTGAGATAGAAATCTTTGCCATCGCGCTAACCTATCAGTAAGGACAGATTTCTCCAGAAGAAATTTGATCGGATTCATCCTAGCGATGAGATGGACTTCATGGGCTAGAAAATAATGCTTCAATTTCTGAACAACCCAGACCAATGCTGCACATGTTTTCTCCATCGCTGTATATCTCTGTTCAGCGGGGTTAAGAAGTTTGGAGAGATAGTAGGTTGCCCTCTCCTTTTCTTCTTCATCCTCTTGTGCTAGGACAGCCCCCACTACATCATCTAGGACAGAAATGTAAAGTATCAATGGTTTGCCTGGAGATGGTGGTCTCAAAACAGGACTTGCCAAATAATTCTTTAATCCATCGAATGCCTCCTGACATTTATCGTCCCAATCGAATTTGACTCATGGCTTGGTAAGTTCGTAGAACGGCTTACACCTTTGTGAGTGCTGAAAGACAAAACGACGAATAAATTGCAACCTCCCGATTAATCCTCTTAACTCCTTCAAGTTCTTGGGAGGTGGCATCTCTCTGATAGCCTTCGCCTTGTTGGGATCGATCTCAATTCCCCGTTTGCTGACAATGAATCCAAGTAATTTCCCTGAAGACACCCCGAATACACATTTTTTGGGGTTCATCTTTAACTGATACTCCCTTGATCTCTCTAACACTCTTGCGAGAACTTTGGCATGCTCAGCCTTTGTCTTAGATTTAACCAACAAGTCATCCACATACACTTCTAGATCTATGTGCATCATGTCGTGAAATATTGCCATCATAGCCCTCTGATAAGTGGCTCCAGCATTCTTTAATCCAAATGGCATGACAACATAGTAGTATGTTCCCCAAGGTGTAGTGAATGATGTCTTTTCCTGATCTTTTTCTGCCAATTTAATCTGATTGTATCCTGAAAACCCATCCATAAATGACAAAGTCTCATAGCCAGCAGTGTTATCGATAAGTACGTCGATATGAGGCAATGGAAAATCATCTTTAGGACACGCCTGGTTCAGATCTCGGAAATCAATGCAAATCCTGACCTTCCCGTCCTTCTTCATAACCGGGACTATGTTGGCCACCCATTGTGGATAAAGGACAACTCTAATGAATTTGGCTTTATGTAATTTGTCGACTTCTTCCTTCATCTTTAGAGCCATTTGCGGGTGGAATCGCCTTAACTTCTGCTTGACAGGGCTATCTCCATCCTTTAATGTCAACCTGTGTTCAACTAATGACGAGTCTAACCCCGGCATATCTTCATAACTCCAGGCGAAAGTGTCCTTATAGTCCTTAAGTACTTGTACCATTGCCTTCTCATCTTCCTCAGAAAGATTCTGGCTGACGAGGACAACCTTAGATTCGTCTTCAGTCCCTAAATTGATTTATCTGGTGGGCTCTTCTATGGCAGCTGAGGGTTCGTTGAATCTCTTCACTCCACTGGCATATGCCTCAGCTGCGTCCTCGTCATCTTCTTCATCTTTGACAATGGGGTCTTTTTCATGTATCAACTCATATACCCCATATCCATCATTGACTAACTCATCATCCATGCAGTCTTCTGGCATCTGAATTGGATTTTCTAATAACTGAGGGATAATTGAGCAAGAAAGGCATCTATTAGCTAAGTCCTGGAGGTATCTATCTGGAATTCGCCTACCCTTAGGCTTTCTAGACTTCCTAACCTGATTAACTTGCCTAGAGCTAGACTGTCTAACTTCACTAGACTCCCTATTCTGACCTAATGAAGATGAAGCAGAATGAAAATCATGGGATACAGATGGAAATACAGGAGAATCCTCCCGAGGAGAGGGGCAGAGTAGATTTAGAAGAGGATCTTGACCGAAAGACCCGCGCGATGGGGAATAATCGGCCAAGTAAGAGGTTTCCTCAATGAGGATCTGGGAAGAATTTGTTGCCAAATTGGCGTTTTTTTTTGGACAATAGAAGAGTTAAGCATAAAACAGGAATGAAGATGAATAGAAGGAGAATGAGATGAGGGAAGTGGCACCAGGGCCAGAGTATTAGGGGTATCATACAGCAGTATGTCCCAGATTAAATCATACATCCTCTCTAGATCGAGAGGAGGTGGTGGAATGAGGTTCCGTGGAGACAGAGTAATCATAACGGGCGGGGCCTGTGGAATGTCTTCAATGATGACCCGCGACCAAGTCAGGGTCAGGAGCAATGCGCGAAACAAGGTGTGGAGCATGAAAACATGAGAAGGATAAGTCCCCCTCCAAAGCAGATCTGTGGTGTAGCCATCTTCATAGGGGTCATCTGGCTCCCCTTCATCAGTCTCCTCTGACAGCAGTATCCTTTTGTCGAAAATAGCACTGGGACCTTCGATCAGCTCATCGATCTGTGGCGGCCACTTGGGTTCTGCAGGATCGAGAAACAGTCTATTCAGCGCGATGTAGAGGTCTCTTAGATCAAACCACCTGTACCGTTCACATTCAGGATCTTGGAATTTTCTCCTATTCGTAGGCCGTAGAGCCTCCAAGGACTAGTACGTGAGTAGTTCTGAGCAATGCCTAGCCAAGTCCCTCCCATATATATCGTGGAGGTCAAAACATGAAGTAATGACCACCGTGTTGTCATGGCTTATTATGGGCCCCTTTACAAAATGAGTGTATAGGGTCCATGTTAGGAGATCTCGACCTTCCTTGTGCGGTGTAGACATTGTCTCTTGATAAAGTGTTAAATTGATCATTTAAAGGCAATCATATGCATCATACTCATGTTTTTATCTGCAAAATAGTATGAAATGATAGATAATTGTGTAACAAGTCCAACGGTACCAATTTCATCAAATTCTGACTTAAAAACATCGTCATTTCATGTGATTAAAGGAGTGTAGCGCATTTGCGGTTTTTCGACAAAACCGAGACGAAATGAATAAATATGATAATATTTTTATGATAGTGCGCTAATTTATATTTATTTTATGTGAACAGGACATGCCGATGACGCAGTGCAGCTGGTGGAGTTTTCGGAAATTTGGAGAGGTCTAGTGTGCGGATTTCAACTAAAATAGGGATAAAAATACAATTTGATTCCTTCATTCGCTGGAGTTTCCTAAAACCCACTATTTTCCTCCGTCTCTCCGATTTCCTAAAACACATCCCTTCCTTTATTTTAAAAATCCTCTCTCTCTTTCTCGTTTTAGAAAATTGAATCCTAAATCTTCTCCAATTTCCTCTCCTTCCTTCCCCAACTCAGACTCTCTCTTCCTCTTTCCGTTTTGTTTTCCAACTTCTCCCTTTCCAAAAACCCTCCCACACGTTCTCTCTCTCTCTCTTCTTCTCTCCATATATTCCGAACCCTCTCCTCCTCCTTTGCCAACTCTCCTTCCCGCAACCCTCTCTTCTATTTTTCTTCCCCGGTAGCCTCTCTTCCTCCCTCTCTCCCTTATTCTTTCTCAAACGCACAACCCCCCTCTTTCTCCCAAGCACTCTCCTTCTTCCTCTCCTCTTCTCTTTCTCTTCCTCCTTCACCTGCCTCCTCTCTCTCAGTTTTTCTTCCCCCAGCACGACCTGCAAGAACCAAGTATCTTCTGCAAACACCCAGCGGTGAAGCCTGCACCAAGCTGAACCGGCAACTCCACCATCCAGCAGCAGCTTCACGATCTCCTCCAGCCAGTACCTGCATGCAACCCTTGAAGCCGGCATCCACGCAGCTGCACGTAGCCATGCATGTCCGGTGAAGTTTCTACCCTCCAACGCAGCAACACCCAGCAGCTCCCAGCCTTCTTCCAACAAATTCCAGCACCCCTTCCACCAGCTTCACGCAGCTGCTTCTGCAAGTGTCCAGCAACAGCCTGCATGCGGAGAAGTTTTCACACGGCCTTCAGCCAGCAGCTGCACGTGCAGCATCCTCCTTCAACCTGCCGTCAGCAGCAGCATCATCCCAGCACCTCCGGCTTCCTCCTTCCTCAAGCAAAGCTTCCAAGCATCCATCAGCAAGTTCCTTTCACTGCAGCACCTGTCCCAGCTTGAAGCCAGCAGCCCTGCAGCTCCGTCCACGTGCTGCAGCTACCACCAGCCAGCAGCAGCTTCTTTCTCCTGCAGCACGCACACAGCAGCTTCCCAGCTGTCCACTGCACCAGATCTCCCAACAGCTGGTCCATTGCGCCAGCAACCCACACTCTTGTGTTGTTCTTTCTATTAATAGTATTGGTTATTTAATTAGGGGTAGTTGCTAGTTATTTGATGTGTAGGTATTATTTAATTAGTTGATGGTTATTTGATTAGGATTAATTATTGATTAATTGTTGTTTTAATTAGTTATTAATTGTTTAATTAGGTTATTTGATTCTTGATGTTTTTTTTGATTTATACAATCAAACAATAGGTTGTCTTTGTTATTATAATTTTTCGTCGTGCTTATGTTTATATGAGTTTGTGTTTAATCTTTGAAAAAGAAAAGTAAAAAAAAAGGATTTGTTTAGTTTGTGTAATTCTATTTTTAGATAATATTAGTTAACTTAGTTTTAGTTTAATTAAGTAATTAGTTTAATTTAAATCTCACTTATTTTTAGATTAACTAAAGTCTAAAGTTTTCAAAATTAAAATTCTAACTCCCTGTGGTTCGACTCGGACTCACCGCTATTAAATTTCCAAATTTTGATTTGAGTGAGCCGGATAAATTTAGATTGAACGTTTTCATGTGTTTAACGACGCACAATTCGAAACGATCATCTCTCAGACTTTCTGACCACCTTCATTCTCTGCTTGCTGAACAATGTCCTGCTTCATTTTTCTCGGCCTATAACCCAGGCCGCTTCCAGGTGTTCCTCGATGATCTTTGACAGGAGTGGTCCTGCCTTGTAATTGTGTGCCCAGACCTCTTCCAGGCTGATAACCGTTCTTCATCATTATTCTCCATCCTGGGGTACTCATGCACTTCCCCCTTTTTATGGTATTTAACGGGTAAGGAGAAATAGTGGCAGTTTTCAGAGGATCAGCCACTGGATGGTAAACCTGTAATACCGACAGAAAAGGTTGTCGGCCAGGTAAAGAAGTGGATTTGACATTCAAAGTATGAGCAGCAGTAAGGATCGGCATGCTCGTAACCTTAACGATTCGTCCTTTAAAGGGGAATTTGAGGCATTGATGATTCATGGAGGGAATCGCCTCGAGAGTTTTTATGTAAGGACGACCCAAAATGGCGTTTAAAGAAGGGTCGATTTCCAGAATGTGAAACTCGAGCTCAGCATGACTTACAGGGCCTAGCTCTACTTTCAAATAAACCATTCCCAGAGGGGAACGGGTGGAGTTATCATATGCTGTAACGGAGATGGGGCTAGGCAACCATTTTTCCTTGGGCACACCGTACAATTCTAGGGTCTTCGGAGGTAAGACATTGATCGAAGTCCCTGTGTCTACCAGGCATGCATCCACGGCCTTCTTGTAGATGTTGACCGTGATGCTCAGAGCCATGCTTCTGGCCGCTGGCGGTGCTAGTTCCGATGTATGAAATATAATGGAGGGCTGGTCCCCTTGAGGAACGAACAGTGCTGCAATCTTTTCCACCGGCACGTCCTCGTTGACCATCACCTTCTGCAGATATTCCATCAGAGCTTCTTGGTGAGTCTTCGATCTTTTAATCAGTTCAAGCACGGAGATCCGTGCCGGTGTCCGGTCAAGGTTCTTCAACAAATCATATTGAGTGCCTGGTGCACTCTTTTCATTGTGTGCTTCCTCTGTCGGCTGTGATGGGCCGTCTCTAATTGTTGACTGAGGAAAGACTTTGTTGAAAATCCTCCCACTCCGGAGCGCATGTTCCTCAGCCGTGGAAGGTCCGGGTGATACTTTGAGTACCGCAGAGTTGGATGGTGCGGATGGCGTGGAGTGTTGGTATGTGGGCGGTGACGTGGGGTTAGTCGGTGGTGGCACGGTGCGGATTAAAGGCCTTGATGGTTGGATGGTGGATGAAGTGGGGAACGGCATGCGTAATAGCGGTTTAGAAGGTTGGATGGTATTTGGGTAAGCGGTAGTGGTAGCGGGTGAAGTAGGGAATGGTATGCGGAGTAATGGTCTGGATGGTAGGAGGGGTGCGTAGTTGGTTTGCGGGGAGTTATTTAGTGGAGGCCTAGTGGCGTGGGGTGTAATGGGCTTGAGGAAAGCGGGTGGTGGTAATGGGTTAGCGGGTGTAGGTGAGTGATATGCGGGTGTTGGTATAGGGGTAATGATAATGGGCTGTGGTCTGGGTATGTGGATGGTGCGGCGTGATGGTTGTTCTGCGGTACTCGGAATGTGACCCGTTGAATAGATAGAGGAAGAGTCTTTTATCCTCCACTGTTGCCTGCGGTTAGCCTCAGACCGGCTATTTGTCAGAATAGGGGCAACTTGGTTTTGGTTTTGATGCTCCGGAAGTGGGTTCTGCACTATGCCCATGTTCGGTGGTGGTGCTGCTTGTGCTGGTGCTCTCACTTGCTGCTGCTGCGGTGGTCTTCTTGCTTTTAAGGCTGATATGTACTTTTTCATCTCCTCCCAGTCTATGCCGTCCTGCTCGTTGAGATCATGAATGTGATCTCTAAATTGGAAGCAGGTGTCAATAGTGTGTCCAAGTTGCCTATGGAAATAGCAATACCTAGACGTGTCGGCATTCTGGGGCCAAATCGCCTTTTCTCTTGGTAGGACTAAGGCATTAGTTGCCATTAGAGTACTAAAAATGTCCGCCAAGGACTCTGGGAGGACCGGGTATTCTGCCCTCTTTGGGCCTGGAGGTCTTCTCTGCTGGTTGTAGTCAGCAAGAGGAGGGACATTATGATATGCCGGCGGTGTGCGTGGCTGGTATTGCTGCTGTTGCTGGTACTGCTGTTGTTGTGGCTGCTGGTACTGTAATTGCCGTTGCGGCGGCTGCTGTGGCTGTTGCTGGTTCGGCTGCTGGGGCCGCTGATATTGGGGTTGCTGTTAGTATTAGATGGTCTCAAAGCCAATCTGATACTGTGTACATATTCAGATTATTAATAAATGGCAATAATTCATTGTGTGTAATTAATTCGATCTGTGTTTATCGTATCACGATGAAGTCCATGAACATGTGCAATAGTCTTTGGATTATGATGAGATCATAATTACGGGACCGAAGACTTATAAACACATGTTCTTAATTGTTCCTAGTCATAGGATGTTTGAGATAGGACATCGAACATCCGGATAGACTAGTATAGGTTACTTCAGCTCATATGATGAGGGTGACTGATCCCATAAGTCACTTGTGTGGAGACACTATGCTGAACCTATAGGTGCTCATTGGTGAATGAGTTCACTGAACTGATCCGACTATGAATCGCTGGATGGTAATCACCTCACTGTTAACCAGCTCGATTCAATTGTCACGGTTGCGTGGATGATCCTTGGACCTGAGACTCTAAGGATACCTTGTTGGTAGGTTTCTGAGCTTTGACCTTGACGAACGAATCCCTAACCATGGGATATCAATAAGTCAAGTGATCGGGTTCAGGGAAATGCCCTCGAAGGTAATTGTGTGTTCAATACGGGATCATCCGCTCTCGGTTGTTTGAGAGAGAATGTTCCGGGAATGATGCGCTTAAAGTCCCTGGCCAGGACGGACTCTGTAATCGATAAGGAGTTATCGGATTCAGATTAGCAGCATCTGATTCAAGTGAATCGACTAAATTGGGTTTAACAGTAAACCATGCCCTAGGTCGATTCGGGAACATTGTACGGATGAAGGATTATATCCGCGCGCTAACCGATGACAGAAAGGTTCCAATAGAGGGTTGCGATAACCCCAGTTCCATCCAGGATCACGCGATGTTGCTTGGCATCCAACGTGATCGGCAGTCTGTCCGAATTTATTGTGGGACATTAAATTCGGCTGATTAATTGAATATAAGGATATTAATTAATTCAGTGGGTCAGTAAAGGGTTACTGGACTTAATGGGCTATTAACTGGACTGGTAATTGGGCCTAGAGGGTCACACGCAAATGGTTTTCAAGTCGATGGATAACTCGACAGGATTTCGGATAAGTCTGGGTTTTTGTGAAAAACCGCAAACTGACTTTTTATAAAAGAATGGATTCTACGTCCGGGGTCAGCAACCCTGACCTAGCCGTCATTCGTTCTTCCCCACTTTCTCTCTCCTCTGGGCGTGCCGTTCCCAACTGCTCCACTTCCCGTTCGACGGGGATTCTGGATCCGCATGTCGCGGCGGATCACGCGCAGTCAGACGGGATCTTCGAGCGCCGCAGCGAGCGAGGAAGCGAGGACGATCCATCGCGAGGAGAACCGCATGGATACCGCTAGAGGTCGGGCATCTGCGCGACTTGCGGCATCGCTCCGACGGAACCGGAAAACAGACGCGGATTCGATTCCGCGCAAGGTAAATTCGATTTACACCGGTTTAATTTTAACGACCGAAACGGGACAGATCCGATCCCGAACTTCTTTATTCCGCTGCGTTTTAGGATCGGATCCCGACACAGCGATCCCAACAGTGGTATCAGAGTCAGGTTCCACTGTGTTTTCGCCGTTTCGATCTCTTTTTGATAATTTTGTAATTGATTCCATGCATATGATGCGTTCATGAGATGAACACAGCAAGTTTAAGACAAACTGTAAGCATTAAAATTTTATTTTTCTGCAATTTTCGTGTGTGTTCTTCGCCGGACGAAGAACTACTCGTATCGGATTGTTCACGGGCATCCCAAACGTTGGGAAGGGCTCGATGGAGCATGGGATTCCTTCCATGGGGTCGTGGATCGAGATTCTGATCTTGTATCATGACCGGGAGGATCATAAACCCCTAGATTTATTTTTATTTTTCAAAGATATGGGGTTCCTAACTTTTTTTTTTGCAGAAAACGGATTTGGGGGGGGGGGGGGGGGGGTTTGGAAGCTCCCCGCCGGCAACCAGGGGTTGCCGGCGATGGCACCGGTGCCTCCGGGCACCGGCGACCGCCCCACGGCCGGGGCCCCGCCGCCCCCCACCCTGCGCGTACCTAGGGTTTCCTAGCTGCGCTCGGGTGGGGGGGGTGGGCCTGACGGGCCTGGCCGGGCCCCCGGGTCCGAGCCAGTCGGCACTGGACCCGGACCAGGTCCGCGCCCTTGTGGGCGGACCTGGGTCCGAGCCAGGGACCGGCTGGGCTCGGCCCAGGTCTGGTCCGGTCCATTGGACCGCTGCCCCCTTTCCCCTTTATTTTTTTCTTTGTTTTTTTTTTTTTAATCCTTAATTAATCTGTTTTTGTTCCAAATTAAAAAACAGAATTTAATTTTCATTTGTAATGAAATTTTACAATAAGATTGAGCTTTGTTTTTAATTTTATGGTCCAATAATTAGATTAATATGGATTAAAATGGTAATTAACAAGTTGTTGTTAATTCAATCTAATTGTTAGATTAAAGGAAATAATTGGGGAATAAATTTAATTGTTAAATTTATAATTTAATGCCAGTTAATCTTATCTGCATGGAATGTTACAATCTTGTCAAATTAGAGTTTATGTGCATTTATTGATGTGCATTTATTTGCTTGTTTAAATTAGATTTAAATTAGCATGCTTGAAATAAATACTAAAGTTTTCGAAAATCCTAAATCCAATTTTGATTGGTCCCTGGTTTTATGAAACCAAAATTATAAGTTATTTTCGAAAATTTTATTTAGCCATTTGATGCGCAATTCATGTGTGGTTTGTTTAATAAAACACATGGTGGTCATGGACGAGCATTAATTGTGGATGTGGAATGTGATTGTGTGGTTTATTGTGTATTAATAAATAGAGGTCTGCGAACCTCTCCCTCTCATATTCCATTGTACTTCTATCTTCCACCTTGATGTAATCGCCATAAGGCTTCCTCTTTTGAATAATCATGTAATTGGGAATTACGATGTAATTTGATCGAGGCGGATGCGCGCGGAGCGAGGATGATCCACAACTGCTGACCAGATGAAAATGAAGGAGTTCATTGCATTCATGGGTTTGCAGACTCATGATATAAGTTGTTATATTGTGTGAATGTGTGCGTTTGACTGTCTGGCTCAAGTCAAACCACAGTGCCGTCCATGACCACACTAATGACATGTATGTGATGCGTGTGCTTTATATTTGCTAGGTTATTAGTATTAATAAATATATTCGATATATTTAATACTATCACCTAGGATGAGACCAAATTAAATAAACAAAACCTTCATTACAAACTCTAAGCCGTAGCGCGAGTCATTGAGAATGTACCGCGTGGCTCTCCATCAATATGATTGATAGAACTTAATTCGGTGGTGGCAGATACTATGTGTTTACCCGAGGTCTGCCATTAACTGATAAGAGGACTGTTGATCATGGCATAAGATGCCTTTGGATAAGAGTAGAGGAACGATATAGTCATCCACGTGTTTACCCGGGAACTATGTTTCTACTTTACTCTGTCACGTATTGATGGTAAAGCTTAGACCGGGGATAATGGTCTACTGTGTTTACCCGGGACCATTAAACTTGGGAGCCGAAGTACGATCGGATATTGCAAGGAGTTGCAATTATCATGAGATGATATCTCTGAGATAGCAGTATGATACTATGTGTTTACCCGAGGTCATACTGTGATGCTTGGAGATTCTGATCCCCACTAGGAGACAGTCGGCGTCTCCCGTTCTGTATATCTAAAGGTTATACAGTTCGTCGAAAATTAGTGGGAGTAAAACTAGATAATAAAAGACCATATCTTGTTTTAGATAATCTGAATATCTGCTAATTATCAATTAATTATCTCCTGTAGGCGAGAATGTCGCACCATAACCCGTTGCGAGGCATACTTGATGCCAACCGTTTGACAGGCACCAATTACTCAGACTGGCTCAGAAACCTGAAGATAGTCCTCAGGTCTGAGCAGATTGCCTACGTCTTGGATACTGAACCTCCTGCTGAACCAGCATTGGATGCTCCAGAGGAGGAAATGATAGCGTATGAGAAATGGAAGGAGGATTCCACCATGGCCCAATGCTACATGTTAGCCTCTATGAGCAATGAGTTGCAGAGGCAACATGAAGAGATGGATGCTAGATCTATCATGCTCCATTTGAAGGAGCTCTTTGGTGAGCAAAGCAGAATCGAACGATATGAGATATCGAAGAATCTATTCAAAGCTCAGATGGCAGAGGGAACTTCAGTACAGAATCATGTGCTGAAGATGATTGAGTGGGTGGAGAGGCTGGATGCTCTTGGGGTTACACTTCCCAAGGAGATGCACACAGACCTTGTGTTGTCTTCACTTCCACCTTCATATACTCAGTTCATTGTCAATTTCAACATGAATAAGATCCAGGCCACCTTAGCTGAACTGCTGAACATGTTAAAGACTGCTGAGGGGAACCTTGTGAAGGATAAACCCCAAGTCCTAATGGTTGGTAAGACCAACAGGAAAAGACTTGCAGTCCAAGCTTTTCGAAAGAATAAGAATAAGGTTCAGAGAAAGGCAAAGGTTGTCAAGAAAGACAAGGGTAAAAGTGCTGAGAAAGGTGATTGCTTCTACTTTCACCAGAAAGGGCATTGGAAAAGGAATTGCAAGGAATACCTCAAGGACAAGGCTCAAGGAACTGTGAAGCAGTAGGACGCTTCAGGTATCTATATGATAGATATAAACTTGTCAATAAGAGATTGTACATCATGGGTATTAGATACTGGATGTGTATCTCATATCTGCAATTCTGTGCAGGCACTGACAAGAAGGCGTAAGCTGAGGACCGGCGAGGTGGAGCTGAGACTAGGTAACGGCGCAAGAGTTGCGGCGATCGCTGTGGGGACAGTGAAGCTCAAGCTATCATTCGGAGACACATTTTTATTAGATGATTGTTATTATGTACCTAGCATAATAAGGAACATCATTTCTATTTCATGTTTAGATAGAATTGGATACAATTTAAATTTTGGGAACAATAGTTGTTCAATTTATTTCAGAAATAAATTAATAGCTTCAACTATTTTGTCCAATGGATTGTATCTATTGAATGTGTCTCATGATAATTTACATATCGGATCTTCGATTAAAAGAAGTAAGTATGAAATGAACAAAGCCTACTTGTGGCATTGTAGGCTTGGACACATTGGTGAAAACAGACTCCAAAGGTTGCATAAAGATGGATATTTGGATCCATTTGATTATGAATCATATGCAACCTGTGAGTCATGTTTAATGGGTAAAATGGCTAAGTCTCCATTTAGTGGAACTGGAGAACGAGCCAAAGGCATATTAGAACTCATACATTCAGATGTATGTGGTCCTATGTCAACCCAAGCCATTGGTGGTTTCTCATACTTCATTACATTCACTGATGATTACTCAAGGTTTGGATATGTATATTTATTGAAATATAAATCTGAAGCCTTTGAGAAATTCAGAGAATTTAAGAATGAAGTAGAAAAACAAACAGGAAAGAGCATAAAAACCATCCGATCTGATCGGGGTGGTGAATACTTGAGTACTGAGTTCATTAAATACTTAAAGGATAATGGTATCTTTTCTCAGCTTACACCTCCTTATACACCTCAGATGAATGGTGTATCAGAAAGGGAAAATCGCACATTAATGGAAATGGTGCGATCCATGATGAGCATGTCCGAATTACTAGTGTCCTTATGGGGATATGCTCTTAGCTCGGCTATGTATATCCTGAATAAGGTACCCAGCAAATCTGTTGAGACCACTCCATATGAGATATGGAATGGAAGGAAACCAGACCTTAAACATGTTAAAGTCTGGGGATGTCCTGCTCATGTTAAAAGACATGACGCAGATAAGCTGGAATCCAAAACTGACAAATGCAGATTTGTGGGATATCCAAAGGAAACTTATGGATATTACTTCTATCATCCTGACGAACAAAAGGTGTTTGTGGCCAGGAGAGCTGTCTTTCTGGAAGAAGATTATATTCTCCAGAAGGACAGAGGAGTAAAGTAATTCTGGAAGAAGTTCCAGACCCACAAACTGGCAATGGTTCATCAGATGAACCGTCAGTTTCTGAACCTGTTCAAAATGATACACAGGAACCTCGTAGGTCTGAAAGAGTACCTAAACCACCAGAAAGATATGTGGGACATATTAATTTGGATGGTTCAAGGATATTCTATAATGAGGATGATGATCCCAAGACTTACCAGGAGGCCATTGAAAGTCCAGAGGCCGGGAAATGGCGGGAAGCTATGAATTCTGAAATACAGTCCATGTACATCAACCAAGTTTGGAACTTGGTAGATTTACCCGATGGTATAGTACCTATCGGCTGCAAATGGATCTTCAAAAGAAAGATCGGTGCAGATGGACGTATTGAGACTTATAAGGCAAGATTAGTGGCAAAAGGCTATCGTTAAAGACAAGGTGTTGACTATGACGAAACTTTTTCACCCGTTGCTATGATTAAGTCCATCAGAATTCTTCTTGCCATTGCTGCCTACCATGATTATGAAATCTGGCAGATGGATGTGAAGACTGCCTTCCTCAATGGAAACCTTGAGGAGGAGGTGTATATGATACAACCAGAAGGATTCACATCCAAAGAATCTCCAGACATGGTATGCAAGTTGCAGAGGTCCATTTATGGACTGAAGCAAGCATCCCGAAGCTGGAACATAAGATTTGATGAGGCGATCAAATCTTATGGCTTCATTAAGAATGAAGATGAGCCCTGTGTATACAAGAAAAACAGTGGGAGCGCAATCACATTTCTGGTTCTTTACGTTGACGACATCCTACTCATTGGGAATGATGTAGGAATGATGTCATCAGTAAAGATATGGCTGTCAAAGAACTTATCCATGAAGGATTTGGGAGAAGCATCTTACGTATTAGGAATACGGATCTATAGGGATAGATCAAAGAAGATGCTGGCTTTAACCCAATCCATGTACATAGAAACCATTGTCAAAAGGTTTGGCATGGAAAATTCCAAGAGAGGTCTCATACCGATGAGACATGGAATTTCACTCTCTAAAGGTCAGTCTCCCAAGACACCTGAAGAGAGGGAAGTGATGGATAAAGTCCCCTATGCTTCTGCCATAGGGTCCATCATGTATGCCATGCTATGTACCAGACCTGATGTAGCATATGCTCTAAGTGTTACGAGCAGACATCAGGCAGATCCAGATGATGAACACTGGAAGGCTGTGAAATGCATCCTTAAGTACTTGAGGAGGACTAGGGATTTATTTCTAGTCTATGGAGGAGGAGACTTAAAGCTGCAAGGATACACTGACTCGAGTTTTCAGTCTGATCATGACGACAGCAAGTCAACATCAGGTTTTATTTTCACACTCAACGGGGGAGCAGTAAGCTGGAAAAGTTCCAAGCAGGAAACCACTGTTGATTTGACAACGGAAGCCGAGTATATTGCTGCTGCTGAAGCCGCCAAGGAAGCTGTGTGGATGAAGAAATTCATCGGCGATCTTGGTGTGGTGGAAAGCATATATGGTCCCGTCCCACTGCTGTGTGACAACAATGGGGCGATTGCTCAAGCGAAAGAGCCGAGGTCTCATCAGAAGTCGAAGCACATTCTGCGGCGCTTTCATCTGATCAGAGAGATCATAGCTCGAGGAGATGTCGTGGTGGAAAGAGTTCCTTCAGCCGACAACATAGCAGATCCACTTACAAAGCCTTTGTCTCAAAATGTTTTTGAGCGTCACTTAGAGAATATGGGTATTCTGTATAAAAGTGATTGGCTTTAGCCCAAGTGGGAGATTGTTAGTATTAGATGGTCTCAAAGCCAATCCGATACTGTGTACATATTCAGATTATTAATAAATGGCAATAATTCATTGTATGTAATTAATTCGATCTGTGTTTATCGTATCACGATGAAGTCCATGAACATATGCAATCGTCTTCGGATTATGATGAGATCATAATTACGGGACCGAAGACTTATAAACACATGTTCTTAATTGTTCCTAGTCATAGGATGTTTGAGATAGGACATCGAACATCCGGATAGACTAGTATAGGTTACTTCAGCTCATATGATGAGGGTGACTGATCCCATAAGTCACTTGTGTGGAGACACTATGCTGAACCTATAGGTGCTCATTGGTGAATGAGTTCAGTGAACTGATCCGACTATGAATCGCTGGATGGTAATCACCTCACTGTTAACCAGCTCGATTCAATTGTCACGGTTGCGTGGATGATCCTTGGACCTGAGACTCCAAGGATACCTTGTTGGTAGGTTTCTGAGCTTTGACCTTGACGAACGAATCCCTAACCATGGGATATCAATAAGTCAAGCGATCGGGTTCAGGGAAATGCCCTCGAAGGTAATTGTGTGTTCAATACGGGATCATCCGCTCTCGGTTGTTTGAGAGAGAATGTTCCGGGAATGATGCGCTTAAAGTCCCTGGCCAGGGCAGACTCTGTAATCGATAAGGAGTTATCGGATTCAGATTAGCGGCATCTGATTCAAGTGAATCGACCAAATAGGGTTTAACAGTAAACCAAGCCTTAGGTCGATTCGGGAACATTGTACGGATGAAGGATTATATCCGTGCGCTAACTGATGACAGAAAGGTTCCAATAGAGGGTTGCGATAACCCTAGTGTCATCCAGGATCACGCGATGTTGCTTGGCATCCAACGTGATCGGCAGTCCGTCCGAATTTATTGTGGGACATTAAATTCGGCTGATTAATTGAATATAAGGATATTAATTAATTCAGTGGGTCAGTAAAGGGTTATTGGACTTAATGGGCTATTAACTGGACTGGTATTTGGGCCTAGAGGGTCACACGCAAATGGTTTTCAAGTCGATGGATAATCCGACAGGATTTCGGATAAGTCTGGGTTTTTGTGAAAAACCGCAAACTGACTTCTTATAAAAGAACGGATTCTACGTCCAGGGCCAGCAACCCTGACCTAGCTGTCATTCGTTCTTCCCCACTTTCTCTCTCCTCTGGGCGTGCCGTTCCCAACTGCTCCACTTCCCGTTCGACGGGGATTTTGGATCCGCATGTCGCGGCGGATCACGCACAGTCAGACGAGATCTTCGAGCGCCGCAGCGAGCGAGGAAGCGAGGACGATCCATCGCGAGGAGAACCGCGTGGATACCGCTAGAGGTCGGGCATATGCGCGACTTGCAGCATCGCTCCGACGGAACCGGAAAACGGACGCGGATTCGATTCCGCGCAAGGTAAATTCGATTTACACCGGTTTAATTTTAACGACCGAAACGGGACAGATCCGATCCCGAACTTCTTTATTCCGCTGCGTTTTAGGATCGGATCCCGACACAGCGATCCCAACAGCTGCTGATACTGAGGGTTCGGCTGCTGCCTGTACCCCTGCTGGTTCGGCTGTGGTGGCCTCTGGTACTGTTGTTGACTCCTCACGAACTGGGGCGAATTATTGTTCATACTACTGACTTGCTCATGAGAGAGCGTGCCCTCAGTAGTTGGACTTGTGCTGGTAGAATTTGGCACTGCAGGCTTCCGAGGTGGAGGCCTGCTAGGTCTGTGAGGATCAAAGACGCTAGAGAACGTAGCGTCCTTGAAGGCATTCTGACAGTACCGCGCTCTTTCATAGAGCTCTACCATGCTGGTCAGATTGTTCAGGGAGAGGACTAGTTTGAACTGGGGCGTGACATTGGAAATCAGCATTTTCACTTGCTCTGACTTGGACAAGTGATCTTTTACTTTCTTGGCCAAGCCTCGCCATCTGTCGGCAAAACTGACAAACTCCTCATCAGGTTTCATCTTCTCTGCTATTAGGTCAGTGATGGACAGGGAGTAAGCGACTCTGTCCTGGTATCGTTGAATGAATTTTCGAGAGACGATACCATAGTCCTCTACTTCGGAGGGTTCCAAGGAAAAGAACCACTTGAGGGTTGGTCCCTCTAAAGATCTCCTGAACAAAAAGGCCAACGACCTCTTGTCGTTTTGCTAGAAGGATGATTCGTACATGAATTCCTTCAAGTGGGTGAAGGGGTTACCAGTACCGTTATACTTTCGGTACACTGGCATCTTGGAGGGTGGCAGGTGGAACATTGGCAGGCTTGGTAAGTTGATTTTCGGTGCAGCTTTGACCCCCATCATCTTCTGGAGGTTGTTGAATTGTTCATCCGTGCGCTCCATCTTCGCCAGCAACGCTTGTGTTGTTGGATCAGCCTGGGGAGGAGGGGGAGGTGGAGGTACTTGATAGGCCTGTTGCCTAGAGTACGTCGGACAAGGAGGACAGTAAAGAGGAGGTCCGGCAGAGCTTCCGCCATGCCCGAGGGCATTTTGGTAAGCGGGCGTCAGCGGTCTGGCCGGTTGCTTGGAAGATGAAAGTTGCGGTCCAGTTGGCCGAGAAGTGATATGGAGGCCTTTCATGGCCTGATGAATGTAGGGGGGATGAAGAGGAGGTTGCTGAGGGATGGCAGGGGGAGCCGCAGGGTTCGGCTCGGCAGACTGCATGGGCGTCTTCCCCTTCAGAATGGACTGGATCGCCTGGAACTGCTGAGGGTCCAGACGGGAGGCAAGAACTCCCAAAGCATTTACAAGATCCGAGGGATCAGAAGATGATGGATCATCAGGATTCATGTCCCCCTCAAAGACAGGGTTGGGAACCGCATGCACATGCGGGGGAGGATCAAGGTATTGATCATAAGGATGATAAAGAGGGGTTCGGACATTCCCCTCATGTCGAACTGGAATAGGGACAGAATTACGGGAGGCATCAGCATCTCTCCCGCTCTCAAAATTGTAATCGGAATCGCGAGGGGCATTAGCATCTCCCTCGTAGTTGATCATGGCATTTGGAACCACGCTCAAGTCCTTGCCTTATCGGAGCAGCATGATATTAGATTCTTTTTCAAGGATTGGCAAATAAGTTGTACAGAGATTTAAACAAACAAGTGGATGTTTAGCATGATTTTAAGATTCCTTGTTGAGTTATTTGGATTTAATTAAACTGCAAATTCGCTCAAGGGATGGGATTCTAGTTTCAATTCAATGTCCACCGTTGTATTCTATGGCTTTCTCTTACAACGTTATGAGAATCTAACTGGGACTTCAACTGGTACAACCAGCCCGATGATCAAGGAGGAATACCTTGATTTTGGGGACTTACGGAGGTCTTTAACGCCAACTACTCTAGTCTGATCGAGGGACCGACCCAATCAGAGAGAGTTGATGACGTCAAGAAGAGTGTTCCTAAGAAGAGGAGGGTGTTAGCCTCAATGCGTATGACCTGTAGCCTAGATAGCCTCTAATGCTTAATACATAATGGGTAACTAGCACACAGATCACAAAAGTCTGAGAACTGAAGAAAAGGTAAGAAACTGCCTGAATCGCGTCGATGGTGGTTGACGCCTTTCAAACAGAGCCTTAATTTTTCGCAGAAGCTCAGATAGCAGACAACAGAGAAATTAGAATGAAAGGCGTCTGGGTTAACTGACGCAATTTGAAACGCGTCGGTGTTCCTGGACGCTTTTCAAGTCGCAGGTTCAGTTTTCCAGGAGGAATTTCTGGATTGATTCCTCCTCAAACAGGATAAAAACGATAAATAATCAGCTCATGCAAGATTTTTTTAGTTTCAAGTTTTAACAGGATGATTTTATCAACTAAACAACTAAGATATCAGTCAATCACACAACATTTCATCACAAAAAATAGCTTTTCAACTAATCAACGGGGAGGGCAAGATCTTGCCGCAGGAGTGTGCACGTGGTGCACGTAGGAAATTAACTAAACTAAAAACACTCACCAATTGGTGAGGACGTGTCGAGAGACACAAGTGATGCACCGTGGGTGCCCGATTGATAACAGAAAGAACAAAGAACTAAAAGATGGCGAGACCAAGTCCCACCGTGATCGCCAAAAAAGCTGTGAGTGCTTAAAATGAGTGTGTGATTATCATAAAAAAAATATGTTGTTTAGGTGCAAAATAAACCTATTAAAAAGAAACTAAGTGAAGTGATCGCCAGAAACTTTTGACTTAAAAGTTCCAAAAGAAAGAGTTTGATCGCCTACCTGTTTGGATGTGGGAGATATTGAGCTCTTGGTTCCCCTCCTTCAGCTGGTTGAAGAAAGAGAGCCATTTCTTTTCTTTGTTCTTGCTTTGATTGCTGTTGAGTTCTTGAGGATCGTCCAAAGTCTTTGTTGTTTGCTTGTTGATTTCCTCCCCTTGATTCTTCTTTGCACTTGTTGAGAAATGGAAAGAAATGAAGAAACAATGAGAACTTTAGCAAAAACAGTATCCATTCTAAACAAAGTTTTAAGCATGCAACTAAACATGAGAACTCACTTGTTGGGATGGTCTTTGAAACCCTTTTAAATCAGTTTTGAAAATGATGCTAGTATTGTGTGTGTTGCATGGAGTGATGTGATAAAAGATGCAAGACTAATGAAAATGTGAATGTAAAAGAAAAAGTGCAGAAATGAATCGAAAAAAAAAACTTATGCTGGATGGATGAAGAATGGAAAGCCTTGATCTTGAATGGATGCCGACAGCACTTCAGTTCTTCAGCGTTTGGATATCGTTGCTTCAATTTCTTCTTTAATTTTTACTCAATTCTAACTCCAATTCCAACTCTGTTACCCATTCAAGAGGCATGGTATTTATAGACTTCCTTTCATCCGCGGATTTACATGGAGAAATCTTTGAGATTTATCTATCTTAACAAACAGATAAATACAGATTAATTCATCTTTATCTGTAATTTTCTAAAACGCGTCGCCCATGGAAGACGTCTTTCAGATTGATTAAGATAAGGATAAACATCCGGTAAAAACTTATCTTTATCTGTAATTAGCTAAACCGCTTCGTCACTTCAAGACGCCTTTTAAACTGATTAAGATAAGGATAAACATCCGGAAGAGAAGTAGAAACAACTTAGGAAACCTAAATGGTGTCGTGCCATGCATACGTCTTTTAGTTAATTAATCAATTAATTAAAATCCAAATTTAAACATCAAAATTAAAATAAACTCTAAATAGCGTCCACACAAGTCGACGCCTTTCAGACTTCTTCATATTTTAACTGAAACTTGAGTTAAAATCAATTTAATTGATTAACTTAAATCATATCTGTCTGACCCGACACTATTTAGATAATTAAAAAGATCAATAGGAATTAACTAATGATTAAATATCAGACCATTCTGAGGCATTATTATATGATATGAAATTTACTCAAAATGATGTCAAAATTAGCGTGTCTACACCGCTCTCGGTAGTTTGAGAGAGAATGTCCTGGAAATGATGCACTTAAAGTCCCTGGCCAGGGCGGACTCTGTAATCGATAAGGAGTTATCGGATTCAGATTAGCGGCATCTAATTCAAGTGAATCGACCAAATAGGGTTTAACAGTAAACCATGCCCTAGGTCGATTCGAGAACATTGTACGGATGAAGGATTATATCCGCGCGCTAAGCGATAACAGAAAGGTTCCAATAGAGGGTTGCGATAACCCCAGTGCCATCCAGGATCACGCGATGTTGCTTGGCATCCAACGTGATCGGCAGTCCGTCCGAATTTATTGTGGGACATTAAATTCGGCTGATTAATTGAATATAAGGATATTAATTAATTTAGTGGGTCAGTAAAGGGTTACTGGACTTAATGGGCTATTAACTGGACTGGTATTTGGGCCTAGAGGGTCACACGCAAATGGTTTTCAAGTCGATGGATAATCCGACAGGATTTCGGATAAGTCTGGATTTTTATGAAAAACCACAAACTGACTTATTATAAAAGAACGGATTCTACGTCCGGAGTGAGCAACCCTGACCTAGCCATCATTCGTTCTTTCTCCCTTTCTCTCTCTTCTGGGCGTGCGGTTCCCAACTGCTCCACCTTCCATTCGACGAGGATTCCGAATCCGCATGTCGCGGCGGATTACGCGCAGCCGGACGGGATCTACGAACGCCGCAGCGAGTGAGGAAGCAAGGACGATCCATCGCGAGGAGAACCGCGTGGATACCGCTAGAGGTCGGGCATCTGCGCGACTTGCGGCATCGCTCCGACGGAACCGGAAAATGGACGCGGATTCGAATCCGCGTAAGGTAAATTCGATTTACACCGGTTTTATTTTAATGATCGAAACGGGACAGATCCGATCCCAAATATTTGTTTTATTTCGCTGCATTTTTAGGATCGGATCCCGACACAGCGATCCCAATACCTACCTCCCTCTCGAGGATACCCCGGGAGAGCTCGAGGCGAGAGCTACCGCAACCAGGGCTCCGCCCGAAGCCCGTCCGTCCGAAGAGGGCGCCGAAGCTACGGCCGGGGGTAAGTCGGCTTTGAGTCAAAAGTTATTGTTTGAACTTTTGCTAACTTCTTCTCTGCTTTCAGGGATGTCTGGTCTTCGGGGCCTCATAAGCCGGATCTCCAAGCAGTCCGCACCGTCTCGACCGTCAGAGCCGCGGCCTGCGGAAGGGAGGACGGCCGGATGAGTTCAGGCCCCCGGCACTCGGACCACGAGGCAAACAGCAGCTTCCGCCGAAGGCCGCGCTGCTGCAGCTGCTCTCAAGAGGGAGCGGCAGAAGGGAAAGGCAGTCGCCGGGGGGAGTGGGCGGTCTGAGAAACGGAGGCGCCCGGATGACCTCGACGAGAGGGAACCCGCCCCAGCGACCAAGAGGCCGGTGTCGAGAAGGGACGCCCCGCTCTCTTCGTCTCGCCAGCCAAAGAGGGGCGACTCTCCTTCGGCTACCGGGGCCGCCGCGGAGACGCTGTCTTACCCCTTCGGGGCGGCCGGGATCCACATGTGCCGGGAGTATGGGCACGAGCCTTGGCGCCCGGACACGGGGGTCTTTGCAGACGAGAGTCTGGATGACTCCCGGACGTGTCTGCGCCTGGCTCATGGCTGGACCCTTCCGATGGCCGGGGACGAGATCAAGGAGCTTTCCTCTGAAGGCTTGTCCTTGCAATGCGTCCGACATGCCGTCCAGGTGAGATCTCCTTCATCCTCACTTCTCGTCGTCTCCGTTAATGGCTTCGTCTCACATCTTTCTTTCTGCTGTAGGCCGCGGTCATGTGCGGGGCTCTTGCTCGCCGCCAGGCCCTCATCCAGCAGAAGCTTCAGGACATCGACCAGGCCTCGGACCAGCTGGCTTCGAGCAAAGTGGCCTTGGTGCGGTGCGATCTCGAAGCCAGCATCGATGTCCTCATCGGGGTGAACTCGCAACTGCGGTCTGAGCTGGACGAACAGAAGGAGGTGATCCACACCACCTCAGAGGGCAAAAAGAAGGTCGAGAAGGAGTTGGAGCGGGCCCGGGCCGAGATCGCGTCTTTGAAGGCCGAGATCCAGGACAAGGCCAAGGAGCGGGAAGAGGAGCGCCGCCGCCATGCCGCGGAGGTATTGGCCCTGAAGGCAGACCTGGAGGCCAAGATCAAGGAAGCCGACGACGTCGCTCGCACGGCCGTGGCGAGCTATAAGGAGGGCCCGGAGTATGCCGACGAGATGCTCGAGGCCGGGGCTAAGGCGGCTTTGGCTATGTTCGATCTGGGGATGGCCATCGCCCAAAAGGCGTGTTCGGACACAGATCTGACCAGCTTTGGCTACCCTACTGACGAAGAAGGCGAAGAGATCTTGGCCTGGTGGCGAGCACTTAAGGTCGAAAAAATCCCAGCTTCTCCGTAAGGCGCCGCGGCCGGTTCGGACCATGTTTTCCCTTCAGCATCTCCCGGCCATACTCCTGTTGTCGTGGATGGCGATGACGCCGAAAGCTAATCCGGGGCCTTGTCCCGGTTATTTTTGTTTTTCAAGATGCCGAGGCCAGGCACACGGCCCGTTTTTGTACTTGTGCATATATAGAAGTATTTTGCTCTTGTTTGCTTCATGGCATGTCTTTCTGAGTAGATAGCCGAATTCGATCCTGTACGTGGCCGAAGCCATGCCGCTCCCGATACGGTTTGCATGGCCGAAGCCACTCCCGGTACGGTTTTGTTGGATTTTCTCGGGTTTCTCCGGATCGCTCACGCAGCGGAAAATAAAATATTAAACAGCGATCCGTTCCCGTTTCGAAAAACTAAAAACTACGATTATCGGATAATCGATTCTCACTGTGTGCGGATTCGAATCCGCAACCGTTCGGTTCCGTTGGTGCGACACCGCAAGCCGCGCAAGCGCCCGGCCTCTAGCGAAGTCTACGCGATCCTCCCCGCGACGGATATCCTCGCGTTCCTCGTTCTTCACAGCCCACGAAACCTCCGCCGGTCGCTGCAACGATCGCCGCAACACGCGGATGATTTCCCGTCGAACGGGATTCGGAGAAGCGGCGGAGTAGATCTGGATCTGTCTGGACGCCAGAGAGAGAGAGAAACAGAGGAGGGGTGGCTAGGGTTAGCAGCAGCTTGGCCTGCTCAGCCCGTTTGCTATGTTTTATACTAACTGCGCGGTTTTTCATAAAAACCCCCGGTTTGTATAAAACCCACTTATTTATCCATCGCCTTGAGAATTATTTGCGTGTGACCCTCTAGGCCCAAGTATCAGTCCAGTTAATGGCCCAACAAGCCCAATGACTCCTCATTGGCTTTATTAATCAATTAATAACCCTTTATTAATTAATTAATCAATCGAATTGATGTCGCACATCGAATTCGACCGGGCCTCCGATCACATTGGGTGCCAAGCAACACCGCGTGAACCCGAAAGGTATTGGGGTTAAGTAACCCACTCTTGGAGCCTTTCCGCCGACAGTTACCGCGTGGATATAATCCTTCATTCGTACAATGCTCTCGAGTCAACTCAGGGTATGACGTGCTGTCAAACCCTAACCGGTCGACTCACTTGGATTGGATGCCGTTAATGAATATCGGAAAACTCCTTTCTCGATATTATCGTCCGCCCTGGCCAGGGACTTCCGCGCATCCTTCCTAGAGCATTCTCTCTCTAAGTACCGAGAGCGAATGATTCCTTATTGACACACAATTCCCTTCGACGGTATTCTGCTGTACCCAATCCTTGGCGTATTAGAATCCCGTGGCTAGAGATTCGTAAACCAAGGTCAAAGCACAGAAGTCCACCGACAAGGTGTCCTTGGTGTCTTAGGTCCGAGGACCATCCACGCAACTGCGGCAATAGAATCAAGCTGGTTGACAGTGAGGTACAATACCATCCAACGATTCAGTCGGATCAGTTCAGTGAACTCATTCTCCAATGAGCACCTACAGATTCGCCTTAGTGTCTCCACATAAGTGACTTATGAGATCAGTTACCCTCATCATATGAGCAGGAGTAATCTGTACTAGTCTAACCGGATATCCGATGTCCTTCTCAGATATCCTCTGACTATGAACGATTAAGAATATGTGTGTTTAAGTGACCAATCTCATTAGTATGATCTCATCATAATCTGATCACTATAGCACATATTTACGGACTTCATTATGAAACGATAATTAATGCGATTTATACATAATGAATATTATGCCAATATATTAATAAATGAATGAGATTTACATAGTCAGATTGGCTTGTAGGCCACCTAAAACCAACAGGTTTGCACGGACTTAGAGAATAATGCCGCTCCCGATACGGTTTGCATGGCCGAAGCCACTCCCGGTACGGTTTACACGGACTTAGAGAATAATGCCGCTCCCGATACGGTTTGCATGGCTGAAGCCACTCCCGGTACGGTTTACACGGACTTAGAGAATAATGCCGCTCCCGATACGGTTTGCATGGCCGAAGCTACTCCCGGTACGGTTTGCATGGACTTAGAGAATAATGCCGCTCCCGATACGGTTTGCATGGCCGAAGCCACTCTCGGTACGGTTTGCACGGACTTGGAGAATAATGCCGCTCCCGATACGGTTTGCATGGCCGAAGCCACTCCCAGTACGGTTTGCACGGACTTAGAGAATAATGCCGCTCCCGATACGGTTTGCATGGCCGAAGCCACTCCCGGTACGGTTTACACGGACCTAGAGAATAATGTTGCTCCCGATACGGTTTGCATGGCCGAAGCTACTCCCGGTACGGTTTGCACGGACTTAGAGAATAATGCCGGACACAATAATTCAGAACAACAAAAAATATATTCATGGTGTCCGGTTGAACCCCGAGAAAATACCTTACATAAAATAGCGCCGAAGGCTCTCCACATTCCAGGTGCGAGGGAGAGGCTGGCCCGAAAGGGTCTCCATCCGATAAGCCCCTCGTCGGATTACTTCTCGTATGCGATAAGGGCCCTCCCAATTCGGAAAAAGCTTCCCTGCGGCTTCGGCTGGCTTGGATGCGTGGGCATTCCGTAATACGAGATTCCCGACTTCAAAACTTCGGGGCTTCACTCGAGCATTGTGATATCTCGTCATGCGCTGTTGATATGCCGCCAGCCGAATGCGAGCCTGATCCCTTGTCTCTTCTATAAGATCAAGGTGATCCCTCAGGGCTTCATCATTAGCCTTCGGATCGTAAGTAAGAACCCTTGGCGACGGCAGGCCGACTTCAATGGGAATAACTGCTTCCACCCCGTAGGCCATTCGGAATGGAGTTTCTCCGATAGGGGTTCGGCTTGTTGTCCGATAGGCCCATAGAACGCTTGGCAGCTCTTCGACCCATCGGCCTTTAGCCTTGCCAAGGTGTGTCTTTAGTCCTCGCAATAGGCTTCAGTTAGTGACTTCGACTTGGCCATTCGTCCGAGGGTGTGCTACCGAAGCGAACTTATGTAGAATACCGAAGCTTGCGCAGTTGTCTTTGAACTGATGGCTGTCAAACTGCTTGCCATAATCTGAGATGATTGCTCGAGGGATGTCGTAGCGGCAGATAATGGACTTCCATACGAAGTTCCATGCATTACTATCGGTTATAGATGCAAGGGGCTCGGCTTCGACCCACTTGGTGAAGTAATCCACCGCCACAATAAGGAATTTCCTCTGACCGGTGGCCATGGGAAAAGGTCCCAAGATATCAATTCCCCACTGGGCGAAAGGCCAAGGATCTGATAGAGGTGTCAGGAGGGTCGCCGACTGGTGAATGAGGGAACTGTACCTCTGGCATTAGTCACAGCAGCGGACGAGAGCAGCGGCGTCCTCTCGGAGTGTCGGCCACCAGTACCCTTGCCTTAAGAGTTTGTGGGTCAAGGCCCTTCCTCCCGCGTGTGCTCCGCAGATTCCTTCATGTACCTCTCGGAGGGCATAATTGGCTTCGGCCTGGCCGAGACATCGAAGGAGTGGCCGGCCGAAGGACTTCTTATACAGCATACCCTCCAGAATTATAAAATGGGAAGAACGCTGCCGGACGTGCCTTGCTTCCTTTGGATCAGACGGGACCTCGTCTCGGAGGAGAAAAGCGATCAAGGGAGTCATCCAGGTCTCTGCTTCGGATTCATTCACTTGCATGACCTCGGATTCGCCGATACTTGGCTCAGACAGTTCTTCTATTAAGACCATTCGACCTCCTCCCCCATCCTGAGTCGATGCTAGCTGGGAAAGAGCATCGGCTCGAGCACTTTCGGCCCGTGGGATCTGCACAATCTCAAAAGAAATAAATTCAGCTAGGATCTTGCGGGTTACCTGGAGATAGGACATCATTAATGCGTCCCGGGCCTCGTACTCCCCGGTGATTTGGTTGGCGATAAGCTGTGAGTCGCTGAACGCCCTTATCCTTTGCGCACCGAGCCTTCTGGCGACCGGAAGGCTTGATATAAGGGCTTCATACTCAGCGGCATTATTGGTAGCCAGGAAGGAGAAGCGTAGTGCATACTCCGTGACGACCCTTTCTGGAGATGTCAAGATCCACCCTGCACCACTGCCCGAAGAGCATGCGGACCCGTCAACGTATAGTTGCCATTCATCCGCCGAGGACGAAGGAGCTGAAGCAACTTCGGCTTCAGGGTTTGCTCTGACTTCCGGCTGAGGGGCCGAGGATGCTTCAGGAGTGAGCTCAGCAATGAAGTCGGCCAAAGCTTGAGCTTTTATTGCGGTCCGAGGCCCATAACAGATGTCGAACTCTCCCAGTTCGATCGCCCATTTCGCTAGCCTCCCGGACACTTCTGGCCGAGAGAGGACTTGCCTCAAAGGTTGATCTGTGAGGACCTTTATTGAATGCGCGAGGAAATAAGGCCGGAGCCTCCTCGCGGAAGCGATGAGGGCCAAAGCCAACTTTTCAAGAGCCGGATACCGAGGCTCTGCTCCGTGGAGGGTTTGGCTTATATAATAAACTGGCTTCTGCATACCATCTTCTTCCCGGACGAGGATGACACTGATAGCTGCTTCAGATGCGGCAAGATAAACAAACAACTGCTCTCCTCAGACCGGCTTAGATAAGACGGGAACATCGGAGAGATAAGCTTTCAACTGATCGAAGGCCGACTGACATTCGTCCGTTCAAGAGAAATTGCTAGTCTTCTTTAGCAGCTTGAAGAAGGGGAAACAGTGATCTGCCGCTCTTGACATGAAGCGGCTTAATGCGGCGACCCTTCCGCTTAGCTTCTGAACCTCTCGGACGTTGGCCGGAGGGCGCATCTGGATAATAGCCGCAACCTTTGCAGGATTTGCTTCCACCCCTCGGCGGGTGACCATGTAACCGAGGAACTTCCCGGAGGCCACGCCGAAGGTGCACTTGGCTGGATTCAGCTTCATTTTATACCTGCGTAAGGTGGAGAATGTCTCGGCCAAATCAGCCAGATGGTTCACAGCAATGCGGCTTTTCACCAGCATGTCGTCAATGTAGACCTCCATATTACGGCCGAGCTGTAGAGTGAATCTCTATAAGTGGAATCTAAAGCTCTCATTTTGCAGCGGAAAACTGTCCATCGGACAAGCCTTATTAAGATTAGTGAAGTCTACACACATTCACCACTTGCCGTCCTTTTTGGGCACCATCACTACATTAGCAATCCATTCGGAGTGATGCACCTCTCGGAGATGTCCTGCATCTAACCCCTTTTGTACTTCAGCCTAAATGGCTATCCTCCTTTCTTGATTGAAGGTGCGCCGCTTCTGCTTGACCGGAGGCTGGTTTGGATTGATGTGCAGTCGATGCTCTGCCACCTCCAGGTCGACTCCGGTCATGTCCGAAGGAGACCAGGCGAAGACATCGAGGTTTTCCTTCAAGAATTCAATAAGTCTATCGGCTTCAGTTTTCTCGAGGCCGGAACCTATCATTAGTGTTCGGCCTTCTCCTCCCGGAACTAGAATAGTTGTAAGTTCCTCTCCTGGGGATGCTTCGGTCGAAGATTCTATCGAAAGGGATTCGGCCGCAGCCTTCCCTTTGACCGAAATCATATAACATTGCCGGGCAGCTTCCTGATTTCCCTTGGCTTCGCCGATCCCATGGCCGGTGCGGAACTTCAGCTTCTGATGGAAAGACGAAGGTACAGCTCCAATTCCTCCGATCAGCCTTCGGCCAAAGATGGCGTTGTAGGCCGAATCGAGTTTTACGACGGCAAAATCCGTTTCAACGGTCAATTGCCGAGGGGCTGTACCTAGGGTTACAGGTAGCCGGACGATGCCTTCTACTCGGCAAGGTGAACCATTAAAGCCGAATAGAGGCCCCCAGTGAGGATTCATGTCAGCCTCATTCAAACCCATCTTTAAAAAACAATCGTAAAAAAGTACATTGGGAGCACTTCCATTATCAACAAAGATACGATGAATATAGTAACTTTTCATTACAGCATTTACAACGAGGGCGTCGTCGTGAGGGAATTGAACGTCGGTCAGATCCTCCTGGCCGAAGATGATGTCTTCTTGATGGAATCGCTTCGGCTCGGTATCGATTGCTGCTATCTCTGCCGCAACATTAGCTCGACGACGCTTTGCTCCCTGATCGTTCCAAATTGTGCGTCGTTAAACATTCATAAGAACGTTCAATCTAAATTTATTCGGCTCATTTAAATTCAATTTTGAAAATTAATAATGGTGAGTCCGAGTCGAATCCACAGGGAATTAAGATTTTAATTTTGAAAACCTTAGATTTGAATTATCTAAAAAAATTGGGAATTTGAATTGATTAATTAACTATCTAATTAAATTAAACTAAATTTACGAATTAAACTAACCTAATTTTTAAAAGCACAAATACAACTAAATTTAAAATTGAGAAGAGAAAAAATTAACAACATATTATAAAAATAACAAAACTTCTATGTTAAACTAATTGAGTTTTATGCAACAATGAATAATTAAACACTAACAACTTAACTAAACTAAACTAAATTAAACTAAAACAAAGTAACAGATTATGCAGCAGCTCCGGTGGAACTAAGAAGGATGCGAGTGCAGGTTCAGGTGCAGCAATCTTCATGCGGAGTGGGCTTCAGGCGCAGTGGACGGTTGCTGCATGCAGGTGGAGGGTAGGAGGAGGTTGCCGGCACGTGGAGCTTGACTTGGAGAAGCGGCTGGGAGGTGGTTGCATGCATGCGGGTTGGAGGAAGCTGGCAGTGCTTTGCTGGGCAGCGTGGAGGCAGGCTTCACCGGGCGTGGAGCTGCTGCTGGTGGAGGTGGCGCGTGCAAGTGTGCTGGCTTCAACGCACATGCATGCAGGCGCGTGGAAGTGTTGCTGGCTGGCGCTGGTGTGCGTGGAGGAGCTTGGAGGTGACCGTCCGTGCATGCATGCACATGGAGGGTAGGAGGAAGCCGCTGGTGCTTGCCTGGGCTTCAGCAGTTGCCGCGTGGGGCCGGCTGCAGGTGCAGGCTTGCAGGTGCGGTGGAGAGGAGGCGTGAACGGCGCGGCTGGGTGTTGGCTTCACCAGGTGCGTTTGCAGGAGCTGCTGGAGGTGCGTTTGCAGGAGCTGCTGGAGGTGACCGTCCGTGCTGGGCTTCACCGCAGAGTGGAGAAGCTGTGGAGGGAGGAAGAGAAGAGAGAGAGAAAGAGAGACCGAGAGAGAGAAGGAGAGTGCGTGGGAGAAAGAGAGGGGTGTTGGAGAAGGAGAAGGACCTGTCGAAAGAACCGAGTGGGAGAGAGAGAACCGTGGAGGGAGAAGTTGGAAAAGGAGGAGGAGGCGGCTGGGAATAACCGAGAAGAGACCAGGCAGGTGAAGGAGAGAGGTGTGGGGGAGAGACTCCTGGGAAACGGAGAAGGAGAAGGACTCGGTTCCGGAGATTGGAGAAGGAGGAGGGAGTTGAAAACTGAGAGAGAGAAGGAGAATCCGAAAGAGAGGGGGAACTCGGCTGCTGCGAAAAAAGATCCCCTCGGCTGTGGAGGAAGAGAGGGATAAATAGAGAGGAGTGCGTGCGGGAAGGGAAACTGGAGAGAGAGAAGGAACCGAAATCAGAGAGGATGGGAAGGAAGATTTTTTTGTTTTCTTTTAAAGAAAGTAGACTTTAGGAAAGCGGCTGGCCCTTCTTGAGTTCTTCTTGGCCGTGGAATTAGGGCAACACTAGGGCCTCAAATGACGTTTTTACTCCTGCTATAATGTTTTGGACAAAATAACGTCGAATTTATCGAAATTTGAACCCTAGACCTCCCCCAAATTTTCGGAAACTGCACCAACTGCACTGCATCATCGGCATGTCCTGTTCATATAAAATAAATATAAATTAGCATGTTATTAAAAAAAAATCATTATATTTATTTATTTCATCTCGGTTTTGTCGAAAAACCGCAAATGCGCTATACTCCATTAATCACATGAAATGACGATGTTTTTAAGTCAGAATTTGACGAAATTGGTACCGTTGGACTTGGTATGCAATTATCTATCATTTCATGCTATTTTACAGATAAAAACGTGAGTATGATGCATATGATTGCGTTTAAATGATAAATTTAACACTTTATCACACCCCCTAACTTACTCATTGCTAGTCCCTTAGCAATGCAAATAAGAAAAAGTTAGGACAAACAATGAATAATCATGCTTCATTTGTAGTATGTTTCACAATCAATTTAAGTGGTAGCCGATTGGTTAAGCTAAAGTTTTCATATCCCACAATATTTTGATTTACGACAGGTGATTGTGCATGAAAATTGGCACGCTTAGAACTCATTTCCGACCTTTCTGGTATATTCTTGCCTTTACTACCCTTTAGATAAGACTACCTGGGGGGAGAAGAGAATAAAAGATTTCCCGATCAGTTAGTGAGGACCGTTTTTCAGTTCCCGTCCCAACTCAGCACTTTTCATGACTTGGTTATATTTATGGTACGATGGACCTTTTAGCGTGGCTTTTTTTCATTTCATTGTACTTTTGCTTTTGAGAGTGCGTACTTTTTGCCACTCTCTTTTGAATTGCCTGAGGGGAGGTGCATACTTTTTGCCACCTACCTTCCTTTAGCTCTTTTAACGCCTTCTATTGTCTTTAGTGTTTACAGCTGTCCATTTTAAATAACCGCCTCTTTTAGAGTGCTGAGTGGGACAGTCCCCTATTACGAATCCTACACATTCCTTTCGTTCAACCTAAAAAGAAAAATTAGAATAAGTAGTCTTGTCCTTAAGGTTAATTCCAGCAATTCTATACTTTTAAGATCTTTCATTTATTCTAAGTTGCCGTGTGTGTGTGAAAATCATCTTGCGTGGATTTTTGTGAAGTGGGATATTTAAACTTTGAAGGTTCTTTAACTAATGTGACAAAAAAAAAAAACTGATTTGTTTAAGATTTACTTAATGAAATATGATTTCCATGCAATTTTCATAGGATGTGAGAAGAAGTTTTTAAAAATTTGACCATTTTTCAGTGAAAGATATCAGTTTTCTTCAAAAGATTTCCAATAAATGCATATCAAATTGATTGTCCCACCCCCCAACTTGATTGACATTGTCCTCAATGGCATAAAAGGTATAAAAAACATGTCAGCCAGAAGAGAATTGTGAAGGAGCGAAATAACTTGTAATGAAGAGGATGCGACATACCCACGGCGACTGCTGCTCAGGGACCTAAAAGGAAAAGAAATACAAAAACTGAAGTAAAATATTGGGTTGCCTCCCAACAAGCGCTAAGTTTATCGTCTTCAGCCAGACGGAAGTTTAGTTAATGTGGATCACTCAGTTCTATGGATTCAGGTGGTGCATTTTGAAGATTTTCAATGAATGGTTTCAACCGTTGACCATTAACAGTGAAAGTGTTCCCACTCTTGGGATTCAGAATTTTAATGGCTCCATGATCGAAGGTTTTAACGACCACGAATGGTCCATCCCATCTGGATTTCAATTTTTCAGGAAATAGGCGAAGCCTAGAGTGAAATAGCCAAACTTTCTGATTTGGAAGAAAGGATTTTCTCACAATATGTTTATTATGAAAAGCTTTAGTTTTGACTTTATAAATCTTTGAATTTTCATAAGCCTCGTTGCGCATGTAACGACCCGCCATCCTATGACCGGAGACCCGATCACTAAATGGATGTCGGCCCATTAACTACGGGTTCGCACCCGGATCTCACACAACACATCTGGAGGAGTAAGCGTTAAACAGGGCTAAATATAACAATCACACGGACTACCAGATATAACAAGTGCGCAGGAAGGAAGATAGCAATGTCCGTATACAGTCCAACAATAATTACATGGTCCAACAAATTAAATAAGTACAGGCAGAAGTAAAGTACAACAACATCGGGGCATACCCCGGAACTGAGACAGCTGCTGGTCCGCACACCAAGAAGACACCACACGCCGCCACACGCCACGAGGTCCACATCTGAAATCGCAGGGAGTGAGCCACACCAGAATTGGGTTCAGTAGGGATCATCCGATCCCCTGCCTCCCACTCACACACCCACAAGTGCAACAATACGGATATATGGCAATTAAGTAAAGTAGTAAACATAGCACCCAAACCTGATATGAAACATACGCATAAGCAGTGTAGCAGGAACAGTTCTAAGTAACCCGAAGAACTCAACACAAAGTCACGTCTCACAGTCAAAGTCCACAAAGCGATTGAACCACACTGTCGACTGAAGTCAAACGTCGCCTCACAACACTACCACCACTACTCACGCCTGTCCGCCCCTATAGTGTTCCGGGGCACTGTAGGGTGAGGCAGTGAGTCAAACTAGGACTAGCTGGGACCAGTGTACCACCACGGCCCAGCTACGTGTGCACACAAGCAGTCTAGACTATTGTCCTACTGACCGGATTGCCTCCACGCCAGGCCTTGGCGCTTCAGGAGGGCCCTGGGGACAGGCGAACCCCCGTCAAGCCGAAGCTACAGGAACTACCCACAACCCTAACCTCCCGGGCTGCGTCAGGCCAAAGGGCGAAGGGTACCACTCGTAACCTTGATCAAAGGTTACATCAGGCCCAGTGGCTACAGGGGTAAAACAACTCCAACAGTACCACAACCAGCTCCACAGCAAGAAACGCGCCGGAAGCTGCCATGACAAACAGGGAAACCCCGACCTGCTGAGACCAAACAGCAACCCCTCGGATAGCGCACCGGCTACTCCGGCCCGACGGGCTCAAGGTGGTCCTACTTCCCTCAGCCAAAGGTAAAACACAACATGTACCCCTCCTTCCACCGGTACGGCACAATGCCTCACAGACACCATGGCCCTTTCCCCACCGGCCCATGGTGACAAACGTAAACCACAGTTATTCCGGTTCCATATTCGTATAAGCACACACACACATAACATGATTCCATTCACACAGTAATCTCCGTCTCAGTATACAACTTAAAACATGCATTTGAACCATCCAATCGTGAAACATGTGTTAAATAATAGGAGTTAAGCAGTTCTGTCTTGAATTGCGTCGACCGAGGTCGACGCCATTCAAGCCCCTCAAACAAGTTCATTTAAAATAGCTCATGCCTTAAAACACGTCCACCTGGGAAGCCGCCCTTTTAAAATGCGTCAGAACCCACAGACGCCATTCACCCCAGAATTTCAGATTTGCAGAAGCCTCAGTCGGGGTGATTTCCTGCCTAAAAGGCGTCATGATGGTTCGACGTCCTTCTAAAAGGCGTCGTCCATACATGACGTCTTTTAGCGCCAGAACCCCGTACTCACGAAACCTCGAACAGGGAGGTTTCTCCCCTAAAAAGCGTCGTACTGTCCTGACGTCCTTCTAAAAGGCGTCGACCAGGCACGACGCCGTTGATCGTTTCGAATTGTGCGTCGTTAAACACATGAAAACGTTCAATCTAAATTTATCCGGCTCACTCAAATCAGATTTTGAAAATTTAATAGTGATGAGTCCGAGTCGATCCACAGGGAGTTAGAATTTTAACTTTGAAAACTTTGGACTTTAGTTAGTTTAAAAATAGATGAGAATTTAAATAAACTAATTACTTAATTAAACCAAAACACAATTAACTAATGTAACCTAAAAATAGAATTACGCAAACTAAACAAATCTTTTTTTTTTCACTTTTCTTTTTCAAAAATTAAACACAAACGCATATAAAAATAAGCACGACGAAAAATTATAATAACAAAGACAACCTATTGTTTGATTTATAAAACATCAAGAATCAAATAACCTAATTAAACAACTAATAACTAATTAAAACAACAACTAATCAATAATTAATCCTAATCAAATAACCATTAACTAATTAAATAATACCTACACATCAAATAACTAGCAACTACCCCTAATTAAATAACCAATACTATGCTAGTGGGGGGAGAAATAAAGAAAGAACATGGCAATAGTGATCTGTGGGGGCTTCTGGCTGGCACAGTGGTCCACGGCTGAGAAGAGTCTTGTGGGAAGAGGTTTCTGAGAAGAAGCTTGCTGCAGCCTCAGACTTCAAGTGTTGCCGCGTAGGGGTCTTGCTGGCTGAGCTCTTGGACGTCCACGTATGCATGCATGCGCTGGTGCGTTGTTGGAGAGTTGCTGGCTGAGTAGGGAAGCTGGAGGAGGAGGGCTGCATGCGGCTTCAACTTGCAGGAGGAACTGCTGGTTGGTGCTGCTGCGTTGGAGGAAGGAGAACTTGGACGTGGACAGGTGCTGGGATGCCGGACGAGCAGCTGCTGTCGACTGGTGTGTGCTGGACGTGGGCAGTGCAGGCTTGCCGTGGAGCTCGGGTGATGCAGGTTTGCCGTGTGGATGTTGCTGCTGTCGGCGCGTGGAGGTGCAGGAAGAAGCAGCTTGCAGGCGGCTGGTGCGTTGCCGGTGGGATGTGGAGAAGGCTGGAGCTGAAGGAGATGCTTGCCGGCTACGCGTGAAGCTGCTTGGAAACTCTTGCTGGTGCTGGATACGTGGAAGAAGCAGCCGGGTGCTGCAGGTCGTGGAGGAGGCTGCTGCGTTTGCTGCTGGGTTGCAGAGAGGAACCGAGCAAGGGAGTGGGGAAGAGAAAGAGATGACAGGGAGAGAAGGAGAGGAAGAAAGAGACGTGGGAAACCGAGAGAGGGAGAGGGAATCTGCGGGAGAGAGGAAGAGTAAACCGAGAAGAGGCTTAGAGAGGGAGAGAACCGAAGGAGAAAGAGGAAGAGAGAGTGCTGGGAAGAGAGGAGGAGAGTAGGAGAGCAGGAAAGGAGAGGAAGAGAGAGCTTCGTGGAGAGAGTTGGAGAAGGAGAGGGCTGCGGGAAAATAAAAACGAGAGAGAACCGGGGTGGTGAAGGAAGAGAAAGAGGAGAGGAGAGATTTATAGAGAGGAGGAGGAGAGGCTGCCGGGTTTGAGTTGGAAAAGGAGGAGGATATGTGGGAGACTTGGAGAAGGGACATGATTTGGATCTGGAGAGGAAGAGGAAATTGGAAAAGAAATAGGATTCGACTTTCTAAAACGATAAAAAGAGAGAGGATTTTTAAAATAAAGGAAGGGATGTGTTTAGGAAATTAGAGAGACGGAAGGAAATAGTGGGTTTTAGGAAACTCCAGCGAAGGAAGGAATCAAATTGTATGTTTACCCCTGTTTTAGTTGAAATCCGCACACTTGACCTCCCCCAAATTTTCGAAAACTCCTCCAGCTGCACTGCATCATCAGCATGTCCTGTTCACATCAAATAAATATAATTTAGCGCATTATCATAAAAATATCATCATTTTTATTCATTTCGTCTCGGTTTTGTCTAAAAACCGCAAATGCGCTACACTCCTTTGATCACATGAAATGATGATGTTTTTAAGTCAGAATTTAATGAAATTGGTACCGTTGGACTTGTTACACAAATATCTATCATTTCATGCTATTTTGCAGATAAAAACATGATTATGATGCATATGGTTGCCCTTAAATGATCAATTTAACACTTTATCAGCCGTTTAGCGCCAGAGACCTGGTTCCCTGGTTCGATCCGAGGGTCTCTCCCTTAACCCCAAACACCCCGAAAATGCCCAAAACAGAAGAGGGAGAAACGGGAAATCAAACTACCACAAGCATGCTACAATTCCATAATCCCGAACACAGCCATTCCCACAAGAAAACCCCTAAACATGCTCATTCTAACCCAAAACACATCATGCCACGCCAAGGAACCCATAAACAAGATAATCACGATTCATGCAAGGTTCGTCCCCCTACCGGTTCTTGAACTCCTCCAAGCTCCGTGCCACCGACCCGCCGCACCGCAGACTGCCGCCGGTACCCTCGAGGACGCCGCCACTCCGCCCGGACGTCGGCCGTCGTCCGGAGAATGGAACGCCGCGAAGAAAGTGGTGGAGGTAGATGTGAGAGGTAAGGAGGTATTGGAGTGATGGAAGAGGAAGAAGAGGAAGGGAAGGGGGAAAGGAGGGCGGAGGGGCGGAGAGGGCGAAGAGAGAGAGAGAGAGTGGAGGCGAAAGTGAGGGAAAGAAGGGGAGGCTCGCGGGGTCAATCTGAATCTGGCTAAAACGTGTCGATCGAGACAGACGCCAATCAGTCAGATAGGACGGCCGTACTGACAGCGCTCTGAAACGCGTCGCTCACCACGGACGCCGTTCAGACGACAGGACAGGCCGTACTGACAACGCTCTGGCGCCGTACACTGACATCGCAGGGGTCGCAGTCTGAATCGCGTCGACCAACATGGACGCCGTTCAGACGATGTGATAGGGGCTGTACTCTCGCGGCCCGAAACCCGCCCACGTGGCGCACACGTGGCACATCAGAAAGCAGATTTAAATGGCGTCTACATAGACAGACGTCTTTTGAAAGACGTCGAGCAGTGCAGACGTCATTCAGTCAGAAATCTCAAGACCCCTCAGGGTCGAAACCAGGGGATCCGGCCCGAACCCGACCCGAATACTGAACCCGAAACCTCAGTCCTTACAGCGCAACTCTTCTAGCTCACTCAATTGTAAGGTTCGGTGGGAACCAGCTTGGGCTAGGTCTAGATTGACTTGTTTGATGGCCCAATAAGCCCTATGTTCCAATTCCACCGGAAGGTGGCATGCTTTTCCAAAAATCAGGCGATAAGGAGACATGCCAATAGGAGTTTTGTAAGCAGTCCGATAGGCCCATAAGGCATCATCCAATCTTTCAGACCAATCTTTTGTATCGGGCCTAACGGACTTTTGCATAATATTCTTAATCTCTCTATTGGAAACTTTCACTTGGCCACTGGTTTGGGGATGATAAGGGGTAGCTACTTTGTGATTAATCCCATATTTCTTAAGCAAAGCCCGAAACTGGTAATTCGTAAAGTGCGTTCCCTCATCACTTATGATAGCTTTAGGCCACCCGAACCGAGAAAAGATATTCTTCTGAACGAATTTAATGACCACTTTATGATCATTGGTTCGGGTGGCTACTGCTTCAATCCACTTAGAGACATAATCCACCGCTACCAAAATATATATATGTCCAAAAAAGGGTGGAAAAGGTCCCATAAAGTCAATTCCCCAAACATCAAAGACTTCAACCACCAAGATTGGGTTGAGTGGCATCATATCCCTTTTCGCCATATTTCCTACAACCTGACATCGGAGGCAAGTTTTGCTAAATTCATGGGCATCTTTGAAAAGTGTGGGCCAGTAAAAACCACTTTGCAGGACCTTGGCTGCAGTTTTCTTTCCTGAGAAATGGCCCCCACAAGCCAGATTATGACAGAAGTTGAGAACACTCTGTTGTTCTTCTTTAAGAACACATCGCCTAATGATTTGATCAGGACAGAATTTGAATAATTCAGGATCCTCCTAGAAATAATACTTTTCCTGGGAAAAGAATTTGTCCTTCTTACTTTTAGTCCATCCTTCATGAAGCTGATTAGTCACCTTGTAATTGACAATATGAGCGTACCAAGGTGCAACAGTGTGAGAAATGGCCAATAGATGCTCATCAGGAAAGGAATCAGTGATTGGTATATTTTCTGAGATCGGAATGCGGGATAGGTGGTCAGCTACCATATTCTCAGAACCCTTCTTATCCCGAATTTCCAAATCAAATTCTTGAAGGAGTAAGATCTATCTAATAAGCCTAGGCTTTGCATCCTTCTTGGTCAACAGGTATTTCAGAGCTGAGTGATCAGAATAGATTATGACTTTTGCCCCTAAAAGATAAGATATGAATTTTTCTAGGGCAAAAACCACGACTAACAATTCCTTTTCAGTGGTGGTATAATTCATTTGAGCATCGGCAAGGGTGCGACTTGCATAATAGATCACCACAGGACACTTGTTGATTCTTTGTCCCAAAACCGCATCGATAGCATAATCAGAGGCATCACACATGATTTCGAAGGGTAAAGACCCATCTGGAGATTGAAGAATCGGGGCTTTGGTTAAAGATTCTTTCAGAGAATTGAATGCCTTGATGCAAGATTCATCCATTTGGAAAGGAACATCCTTAGCTAGGAGAAGAGTTAGAGGCCGGGCAATTTGAGAGAAATTGTGGATAAACTGGCGATAGAAACCGGCATGGCCAAGGAATGAACGGATCTGCCTGACCGAGTTAGGAGGAGGAAGATTGGATATGAGATCGATCTTAGCTTTATCTACCTCTATCCCCCTTTCAGACACAATGTGGCCTAGAACAATGCCCTCTCGAATCATAAAATGGCTCTTTTCCCAGCTAAGTATCAGGTTGGTGTCTATGCATCTTGCTAGCACCTGTTTAAGATTTTCCAAGCAATTTTCAAAAGAATCTCCGAAGATTGAAAAATCATCTATGAAAACTTCGAGAAATTCTCCCACCATATCGGAGAATATAGCCATCATGCACCGTTGAAATGTGGCTGGTGCGTTGCATAATCCAAATGGCATCCTCCTAAAAGCAAACGTGCCATAAGGGCACGTGAATGTGGTCTTTTCTTGATTTTCCGGGTAAATAGCCACTTGATTGTATCCGGAGTACCCATCTAAGAAGCAAAAGTACTTCTGGCCCGATAACTTTTCCAGAATCTGATCCATGAATGGGAGTGGAAAATGATCCTTCTTAGTCATGAGATTCAGCTTTCGGTAATCAATGCACACTCTTCATCCTGTGGTGAGCCTAGTGGGTACCTCTTCTCCATGATCATTATTGATAACCGTTAATCTAGATTTCTTGGGTACCACTTGGGTTGGGCTGACCCATTTACTGTCTGATATTGGGTAAATGATACCTGCATCCAGCCATTTCACAACTTCCTTCTTCACCACTTCTTTCATATTAGGATTAAGCCGCCTTTGCATCTCCCGACTGGGCTTAGAATTCTCTTCCATATAGATATGATGCATGCAAATGGACAGGCTAATTCCCTTTAAATCTGTCACCAACCATCCAATGGCACCCTTGTGGTCTTTGAGGACCTCGATTAATTGGGCCTCCTGCGGCGATGTGAGATTTGCCGCAATGATGACCGGGAGAGTTTGGTCCGAGCCCAAAAAGATGTACTTGAGAGACTCAAGTAATGGTTTGAGTTCAAGCTCAGGAGGGTCCTCTAAGGATGGCAAAGCAGGCTCAGATTGTAAAGCTGGTAAAGGTTCAACCTTGGGCCAAGATGTTAATGGGCCGGGAGAATCTTTTAAGGTATTGACTTCCTCCAAAAGGTCATGTGTGAACATCTCATTTTCTTCAACCAGATTATCCAAGATATCAATGGTATGTCATTCTACTTCATGATCTGGGTATTAAGATGCTTTGAAGACATTAATCTGGACCCTTTGACCCCCAAATGAAATGTCCATTATGCCAGTTTCACAATTTATATTAGCTTTGGCAGTGGCTAAGAATGGACGACCTAAGATGATCGGGGTGTGAATGAGTTCCTCAGGTAATGCCATATCCAGAATAAGAAAATCCACGAGAAAATAGCAATCATGAACCTTCACAATAACATCCTCAATTAATCCCCGTGGAGTTTTCACAGACCTATCAGCCAACTGCAAGATGATGGGTGTGGGCTTTAATTCCCCCATATCAAATTTCTCATAAATGGCTGTTGGCAAGAGATTCACACTAGCACCTAAATCCAATAAAGCTCTATCAAATGTAACTCCAGCCAAGTCACATGAAATTAGAGGTGGTCCAGGATCATTTAACTTCTTGGGTAAATGATTCATCACAATCGCACTTACATCTTCTGAAAGCCGAACCTTTTCGGGTGCCATTCTAGATTCTCTTCGTGGAATACATAATTACTTGAGAAACTTAGCATAAGCTGGCACATGCTTGATGGCATCGAGGAGTGGAATATTAATTTAGACTTGTTTGAATAAATCCAACAACTCTTCATTTTGGGCCAGTTTCTTCCTGGCATTGGGCTTAGCTAACAAGGCATTTGGAAATGGCACCCTAGGTTGATAAGAACTTGGGCCTTCATCTATCTTCCCTTTCCCTTTCGGATCCTCCTCCAACTTGTCCATGTTGGGTTCAATCTCACTCTCACTTTCAATTTCTTGAGGCCCATCAGTGGAACCTTTGGCTAACTCTCCATTAGCATGTGGTTTTTCTAAACTTCTCCCACTCCTAAGGGCTGAAATGGTTTTAGCATTCTCAAATTGCGGCCCTTTAGGTTGTGGTAATGGGCCAGGCTGAGGTAAAAGGCCCGATTGCTATGGAAAACCCGGAGGTTGATTCCTTGGATTGGCAATGGGTTGACTAGGAAGTTGACCAACTTCTCTTCTCATCGTAGCCTCAGCTAGTTGGCCCATTTGACTTTCCAACTTAGCAATGGATTGTTGCTGGGTCAAAATCAGTTGTTGGAGTTGAGTGAATTTGTCATCAAAGTTGGGCTGAGGAGGTTGTTGCTAAACGGGTGGAGGATGGTATTGGGTTGGTTGTCCAGATTGGAATGAATGGTAGTGGGCCGGTTGACCTGATTGGAATGATTGATAATGGGCTGGTTGACCTGATTGATACTGGGCCGGTTGACCTGATTGATACTGGGCCGGTTGACCTGATTGATACTGGGCCGGTTGAGAAAATTGGGCTTGAGATCCCCTAGCCTGAACATTTCCATAGAAATTAGATTGCTGTTGAAATGAATTCTGTCGCTTTTGGGCTTGATGTATGGGAGGATTGGACATCGGTAATGGGGCCTGCTGATTCTTCCAGGAGAAATTAGGGTGGTTTCTCCAGCCAGGATTGTAAGTATTTGAGAATGGATCATTATTGGGCCTGGAGAATCCCTAGGCAGCCTGAACTTGTTCTTGAATGAATGGTGGAAGTTGGGCCCCAGTTGGGCATTCATTCACTTGATGGGTTGGACTTGCGCATAAGGCACAAATGTCATGATTAGCCGAAGATGGGCCTTCATATGGACTAGATTGTGTTGGGTAAGTAGGCTCTTGCTTGTTTAAGGCCAGGAGTTGGTCTAGTTTCTGGGCGAAGATGTCTATTTTATCAAATTTCTGATTAATCAGATTTATGTCCATTCTGGATTCGGGCTCGCCACGGGCCTTAAGTTCATACATTCCAGTCCGTTTAGATGGCCCAACAGACCTCTCATAAGATGATAATGAGGCGTGATTGATGGAATTTTCACTTAACATCTCAAAAAGATCATAGGCCTCATCTTCATTTTTCATCATAAATGCCCCTCCACATGAGGCATCTACCATCTGTCTGAACTGTTCAGACAATCCTTCATAGAATGCTTGGACAATTTGCCATTTTGAAAGCCCATGATGAGGGCATTTCCTAAGCAATTCTTTCAGTCTTTCCCAAGATTCGTGGATCAATTCCCCAGGGGTTTGGGTAAAACTCGTGATGGACCTTCTCATAGTATTGCTCCGCCCTATGGGATAGAACTTCTTGAGAAATTCTTTCTGCATTTCTTCCCATGTCCTAATGGGCCTTCCTATAATTCCCAACCAATATTTAGCCTTGTCCTTTAATGAAAAGGGAAATAAGTGTAAGGAATCGCCTAGAACGCAGTAGAAAATAAAATCGATTCCTATGTATCGGTTGCTGGGATTGTAAAACGGACAATAAAACAAACGTGGGAAGAACGGTTCTTCACCTTTGCGGGGTTTCAAATCTCCCGTGGATGATTCCGACTCGGTAATCGCGCACGCGCACGATCTCTAGAGGTATCCACACAAGCTCCCGCTGCAGACGTGATTTCCTCCTCGACTTGAGTGCTCCGACCAGATCTCAAATCCACCATGCGCGGAGAGAGACAGATCTACTCCAAAAGAGAGAGAAGGAGAGAGAGAGAGGAGATAGAGAATCTGGGGTGTAAAATTCGTCCAACTAACTTTTTACCCCTCCCCCTTGGCCTCCTTATATAGAAATAAGGATAAGCACAAGGATTAATTCTCATGATTATCCAAGAGTTTGGCCTTGGATAAATTTCCATTAAATCTTCATGTTTATCCTGCGGCTTTTCATAAAAACCCAGATAAGCATGAAATTTAACGTCTCTCACCGTCTGACGAGAACTCTTATGTGTGTGACCCTCTAGGCCCATATATCAGTCCGGTTTCAGGCCCATTAAACTTAGAACTAATTCTAGAGTTTAATATTTATTAATTATCATTTAAACATCATATGTTAAATGATTAATTTAATAAACAAGTGGATTATCATTTGATGATTAATTCACTTGGCCTTCTGATCATGAACAGCACCAAATACTATCTCATGATCCCAGAAGATATAAGGGATACTGTTCCCTTTAATTGAACATTTTCGTCTGCAGATACCGCACAGATAAAATCCTTCACTCATCCAATGTCCCAATAACGCAAGGGTATGGTTTTGTAGTCAAACCCTCTATCGCATTATTTAGATGGATTCCAGTACTCAATTAATTTCTAGAAAGATATCTCTTTCATTTGACCATGGCCAGTGATTTATGTGTACACATCCATAGGACATTCTCTCTCCAGTCTTATACAAAGAGTGAGTGATCCCTTGTTGTTCACTCAATTACCTTCGCAAGCTATCCACCGTATCTGAGAGACCGACTATCGTGGACTTAATGGTTAAAGTCCACAAGTCAGAGAATCAAGATACAATGGTCTACAAACAAGGTATCATTGGTGACTCAGGTCAAAGGACCAACTGTGCTACTGCAACGATTGAATTCCCTGGTTGACTAATAGGTATAATTACCATCCAGGAATTCTTATTTGGGTCTGTTCAGTGAACTCATTCTCTAATGAGCACTCACAAGTTTGTCTTAGTGTCACCACACGAGTGAATGTGAGATCATTCACCCTCATCACATGAGCAGACATAACTTGTGTCGATCTTATCGGATATTTAATGTCCATCTCAAATATCCTATGATCGAGAACTGTTTAAGACAAATGACCAAGGATATTGATCTCACTATCATGATCTCATCATGATTCAATATCCCATACATTTGTCTAAGGACCTTCATTACGATAGTTAATTTGCAAGAACTATAAAGGAAGAAATGATTGCCTTTATTAATAATTTGAACTAGAATGTACAATGATTGGCTTTGAGGCCACCCAATTCTATCAATAAGGTCAACTTAAGGCCATCATCGGTGAAATTCTGGATCTTCACCGTGGAACAGATTTCTCGAAATTCATCCAGATGCTTATAAGGATCTTCATTAGTATTCCCATAAAATGATGGGAGCATCTGAATGGTGCTAGATTTAATTTCATATTGATTGGATGGATTCTGAGGAAGATGAATACATGATGAAGGTTGATATTGATTTGGAATGAAATAGTCCTTCATTTGCTTTGGTGGGTCCTGATTATCAGCCATTTGATCTTGTGGTGGATTTCTTTGATGTAGGATTCTTTCTATTTCAGCAAGTGGTCCTAGAAGGTTAGGGTTTTGAGATCTCCTACCTTGCATACACTAGGACTGATAGAGAGAGGATGGATTTGATTTTTGTTTTCTATTTCCTATTTTTTTTTTTAAATGCAAACAATCTTGTCAAACAAATTATCCTAATGATCTAATGTTAACCTAGACTCTCTATGTGAATTTTCTTACAAGGTGAATGGAGTCCATCTCGAGTCACAACCACAATCAATCAACGGCCATGTAAGAGGTGGGGTAGTGGGAGGCTCCCCCTACTTTCGTAGGGACCTAATTAGAGAACCATTTTTCCACTTAGACGTTTGCCTTTTTAACCTCTAGCCTAGACACTGTTGCCAAAAATGGAAGCAACCCAAAATTTAAACCACTCACGGTGTAAACCCTAGATTCTCTTTCGACTTGCTTTTAATTGGATTAGGAAATGCCAATGCAAGGAATGTGATTTGTAGGTTAAGGAAGGGTGATCAAATCCCTACCTTATGTGGTTAAAGTTGTTGCCCTTAAAGTCTTTTTGAATGCAATACAAGGCAATAATCAAATCAATGCAGGGTGTGTTGATGCAATCATGAATGACTTGCTAAAATTGAAACATGTACCTTTCCCCCGCAATCTTCAACAATTTATGGAAATAACTGTGGAAGGAAACTAGCTCATGCTTTCCTAGAATGATGAATGCCTAGCATGGAAGGTTTCTAATCTTAGAAATAGAGATTTTTAAATTTGGATGTTCTTCTTTTGTTTCTTTTTTTTAGTTAATGAAAACCTATATAAACTAGAAACTACAAAAATGGAAACTAACTAAAATAAGGAAATTGAAACATAGAAAGTTGGAACACACTTACCATGGTTTCACTTTCCCTTTTTTTTTTTCAATATGCCTACAAAAATAAGAAAAATAAGGTTAGCTAAAGAATAATTACACTAAATCCACGATAATCAAAATTAAAAATCTAACTCCCCGGCAACGGCGCCAAAAATTGATCGTTCCAAATTGTGCGTCGTTAAACACTCATAAGAACGTTCAATCTAAATTTATTCGGCTCATTTAAATTCAATTTTGAAAATTAATAATGGTGAGTCCGAGTCGAATCCACAGGGAATTAAGATTTTAATTTCGAAAACCTTAGATTTTAATTATCTAAAAAAATTAGGAATTTGAATTGATTAATTAACTATCTAATTAAATTAAACTAAATTTACAAATTAAACTAACCTAATTTTTAAAAGCACAAATACAACTAAATTTAAAATTGAGAAGAGAAAAAATTAACAACATATTATAAAAATAACAAAACTTCTATGTTAAACTAATTGAGTTTTATGCAACAACAAATAATTAAACACTAACAACTTAATTTAACTAAACTAAATTAAACTAAAACAAAGTAACAGATTATGCAGCAGCTCCGGTGGAACTAGGAAGGATGCGAGTGCAGGTTCAGGTGCAACAATCTTCATGCGCAGTGGGCTTCAGGCGCAGTGGACAGTTGCTTCATGTAGGTGGAGGGTAGGAGGAGGTTGCCGGCACGTGGAGCTTGACTTGGAGACGCTGCTGGGAGGTGGTTGCATACATGCGGGTTGGAGGAAGCTGGCAGTGCTTTGCTAGGCAGCGTGGAGGCAGGCTTCACCGGGCGTGGAGCTGTTGCTGGTGGAGGTGGCGCGTGCAGGTGTGCTGGCTTCAACGCACATGCATGCAGGCGCGTGGAAGTGTTGCTGGCTGGCGCTGGTGTGCGTGGAGGAGCTTGGAGGTGACCGTCCGTGCATGCATGTACGTGGAGGGTAGGAGGAAGCCGCTGGTGCTTGCCTGGGCTTCAGCAGTTGCCGCATGGGGCCGGCTGCAGGTGCAGGCTTGCAGGTGCGGTGGAGAGGAGGCGTGAACGGCGCGGCTGGGTGTTGGCTTCACCGGGTGCGTTTGCAGGAGCTGCTGGAGGTGCGTTTGCAGGAGCTGCTGGAGGTGACCGTCCGTGCTGGGCTTCACCGCAGAGTGGAGAAGCTGTGGAGGGAGGAAGAGAAGAGAGAGAGAAAGAGAGACCGAGAGAGAGAAGGAGAGTGCGTGGGAGAAAGAGAGGGGTGTTGGAGAAGGAGAAGGACCTGTCGAAAGAACCGAGTGGGAGAGAGAGAACCGTGGAGGGAGAAGTTGGAAAAGGAGGAGGAGGCGGCTGGGAATAACCGAGAAGAGACCAAGCGGGTGAAGGAGAGAGGTGTGGGGGAGAGACTCCTGGGAAACGGAGAAGGAGAAGGACTCGGTTCCGGAGATTGGAGAAGGAGGAGGGAGTTGAAAACTGAGAGAGAGAAGGAGAATCCGAGAGAGAGGGGGAACTCGGCTGCTGCGAAAAAAGATCCCCTCGGCTGTGGAGGAAGAGAGGGATAAATAGAGAGGAGTGCATGCGGGAAGGAAAACTGGAGAGAGAGAAGGAACCGAAATCAGAGAGGATGGGAAGGAAGATTTTTTTGTTTTCTTTTAAAGAAAGTGGACTTTAGGAAAGCGGCTGGGCCTTCTTGGGTTCTTCTTGGTCGTGGAATTAGGGCAACACTAGGGCCTCAAATGACGTTTTTACCCCTGCTTTAATCTTTTGGACAAAATAACGTCGAATTTATCGAAATTCGAACCCTAGACCTCCCCCAAATTTTCGGAAACTCTACCAACTGTACTGCATCATCGGCATGTTCTGTTCACATAAAATAAATATAAATTATCATGTTATTAAAAAAAAATCATTATATTTATTTATTTCGTCTCAGTTTTGTCGAAAACCGCAAATGCACTATACTCCATTAATCACATGAAATGACGATGTTTTTAAGTCAGAATTTGACGAAATTGGTACCGTTGGACTTGGTACGCAATTATCTATCATTTCATGCTATTTTACAGATAAAAACGTGAGTATGATGCATATGATTGCATTTAAATGATCAATTTAACACTTTATCACTCCCTCTCCCGGCCCTCCGGATATCATCATAATCGCCCCAGCACTGGGTCGTTGGTGTGATGTTTTCGCTGGGGCCGAAATCACCTTCGGTTGAGGTGGAGCTTCTTTATCCGAAGTTGCCGTTGCCTTGTTGCTTCGGGGATGTCCCGGTTCTGCCGCTGTTGAGGCTGTTCTCGCCGATACTGCGGTAGATGGCCTTTCCGGATGAGGCGATCAATCTTCTCCCGAAGGTGCCAGCATTTGTCAGTTGAATGGCCGGTTTCTCGATGGTACTCGCAGTATTTGCGGGGGTCCTTTCGGCGAGGATCAATCTTGATACGCTCAGGTTGGCGAAGCATACCTTTCACCTCCATGAGCATCCGGGAGGGTGGAGCAGGTAGTGGCAGATACCGTTGCTGCGGATCCCGGCGCTTGTCTCGATCCCATTCTTCCCTCCGGTATCGCTTGCGAGAGGGTTCCTGGTCTTCTGGGCGAGGACGAACCGCTGGAGAGAGAGCCGCTGATACTGCCTCGGCAGTACTCTTGCCCTTGGACATCATCAGGGCGTCCCGGTTGATGTATTTATGGGCCCGAGCCACCAGGTCTTGGAAGGTGAGAGGATGACGCTTTCCGATGGAGATGAAAAGCCCCTCGTCCGTGCATCCACTGATTACGGCCGAGACCGCAATCAAACTGTCCAGATTTGGAATTTGGGCGGCTTCGGCCCGGAACTTGGTGAAATACTATTGAAGGGTCTCAGTCGGTCCTTGCCGAGTGGTGAGCAGACTGGTCGAGGTTTTACACTGCCTAGTGGCATTATAGAATTGGTTGATAAACAGTTGGCCTAGCTGCACTAGAGAGTGAATGGAATTGGGGACCAACGTCTCAAACCAAGTCAAGGCTATTTTTTCGAGGGTGAGGGGGAAGAGACGGCAGCGAACTGCCTCGGATATCCCTCGGACGGAGAGGTAAGAATTGAATTTCTGGAAGTGGCAGACCGGATCTGTCATTCCATCATACAGAGGGCCTTTCGGCAGCTTAAAGTTGGAAGGTACCTCGATGGCCAAAAGCTCTGGAGAGAAAGGAGTCTACTCCAGAATAGTGCTGGCGAGAGGTTCTCCATATGGCCGAGATACCATCTGTTGCATTTCCTTCTTCATTGTTGTCAGCCGCCGGTCCAGATCCGGGGTGGTTGAAGTGGTGACCGAACGTCCTTTGGCTTTGGTCGGATGAAACCCGGACGAAGCATAGTTCGGTTCCGTCAGAATATAACTAGCGCGAGGAACCTGACCTTGCGGCCCGAGTGGTTCACTACGTGTTGAAACCGCTTCATCGTGGGATGCCCACGAGGGTGTTGGCTGCATCCTCGCAGCTTGAGCAGGAAAGAATTGAGAGGAGGTGGTACCTGGTGCGGGGGCTGGTTCATCAACTCCATGTGCTGGGCGATAGCAGACACCATATCTCCCAAAGGCGCCAGAGAGGTGACAATAGCGGCCAGCGTGGCCACTTGCTGCTGAAGTTCTTCCACCTGGTCGTCTCGGGGAGCGATGGACTCGGGTATAACTGGAAGTGCAGAACCTTGGGGAAGAACGGACGGAGTACCTTCGGAGTGGAGTGCCTGCGCTGGAGTCGCCCGCGTCTCCGCCTCGTCTTGTCCGGATCGTCTGGTCACGAGACGATGAGACATGACCTCTCGTTGGTTTCCCACAGACGGCGCCACGTGATGTAGCCGAAGCTATCACGGTCGGATTCCGGGACTAGAATCCGAGACAGAAGAAGAAGACTGAGAGGGATCCGGACCGAAACCGAGGGCAGATTACGGGGCCGAGGCTCTGAGGCCGAGAGGCACCCGGATGAAGACTTGTCGGGGGCGAAGCTGACTCCGTTGGCCGAAAGGGACCCGGCCGGCGAAGAGCGAGGCCGAGAGCTTTGGCGGAAGAAGACCGAGACCGGTGGCCAAGGCCGGCTCGGAAGAGGTCGGCGAAGATTGAAACCGAAGCCCCTGTAAGAAGAAGAACCAGTCAGTGAGGGTCTCGGACTTCGGCCCAAGAGAACCCCCTCCGACGTTTAAGTCAGTTTCTGAAGAAGATTCGATTCAGAAGGAAGGAAGAAGAAGAAACTTAAAAGCTTTTGGACTATTGTCCTTGGTTAAGAAGACCTACCTTTTGTAATAAATAGCAGTCTATTTATAACGGAGGATAGATGTTACTTGGTGGTGGCAGTCGATATAGGACTATGTTTTAGTTTACTGGTAAACCGCCATAGTGCTTAACCCTCCCACTGGAGTGGGCCGGATACGGCTACTGGGCCGAAGGTCGAGGGCCGCTGTTGGGCCGAATGCCGCTAATGGGCCGAAGGCCGTTTGTGGGCGAGGGCTGCTTATGGGCCGAATGCTGCTGGGCCGCTAATGGGCCGAAGGCAACTAGGCTGAAGGTCGCTTGCTGGGCCGAGGGCCGCTTGTGGGCGAGGGCCGCTTATGGGCCGAATGTTGTTGTTGTTATTGTTGGGCTGCTACTATTGGGCTACTGTTGTTGGACTGTTTAATGGGCCGAATCGGATTCTGTCCCATCATTTGCAATAATATTTTTTATATAGTTTATAATTCGTAGCAAAATTGGCTCTAATCTGCACCCACCTCAATCCGCACAAAAGTAAATTGCCTTCGAATAAGCCCCGACGGGATCCAATCTGTGTCATTTATGTTAGAATAGTTCTACATCGGAAAAATGACAAAATCAAAGAGTGTTTATTAGATGGTGCCTACTCCACTCATTGCCTTAGGTTTTGAGTTGGATGTCCCAATAACTTCAACATGATATCAGAGCCCATGGTTACAAATCGGGCCGCGCACCGCGTATTTGTAGTCCACGTGACAGAATTTAAAATCGACCTGCAATTAGAGATATTTTAAATACGGCACTTCCAAAGTCTAGATGGTCGTATGTGTCTGAACACTCTTTGTAGTTGTCCCATGGACTAGACAACCGGAGAGAAGAAGAAAAACAGCAGTACATTAATTTAAAACGTTCTGCTTCTAACACCAGTCCTTAGGTGGATTGAAATATGAAGAATCTATTGCCACCACCGGACCAGAAACCTCTCTTAGATTCTATCAATTTCTTTTAAGACTAAATTAAGTAGTTTAGATGTATCATCAACTCCATCACTAAAATTCCTATTAATTGTAGTTTGATGACACTCGCCAGCAGCATTTGTTCACATCGATGATATACATCGAGTCATGTAACTTCAGTTGAGAAGAGTTCTTCGATTTAGTCTACCTGAATTATTCAATTTCATTTTGCTTTATCAATTTGTTATCAATTTCTGCATCATTTAATTCATATTATTTTAAGTAAATAACTAAGATACCTTGAATACATTAAGAAATCTATTAAAAATGATGTTTAAAGTGCCCGGCGGGCAGTAGCCCAGCTGGGCAGTCCCCGCTCTTTAGCGTATGCCGTGTGAAGACGGAGGGATCCCACTTGCCTGAATTGGGCGGAAGACTCTCTGCCCCGGGAACCCTTGTGAGCTGTGCAGATTTATCTTATTTTTTGAGGAATTGCTGGCCTTTGCCTGATTTGAATCTCCTGCCCGACCACTGAACCACAAATTCAAAAAAATTAAAATCTAAACAATTTAGCTACCTTTGATTGTCCCGGTCATTCATTTGGGCGCGTGCTACTTCTTAATTGTGATCAAGGGATGTATAGAACCTCTTGCTGTGAGAACAGTCGCCGTCAAAATGGGGATGCTGCGGTGGAGGACCAAATGTCAACGGTCCATCGGCAGTCAAAGCGTCCCAGTGCCTACCAGGCCATTCGTATCAATCTTCAACCCGGTGTCCGTTCTTCACGCGGTCACATCTGGCATATACGTCCAGGTAGCAGTGCTACGATCTAACGATCAATTTGTGTCCTCCGGCGGGCAGGCGGCAGCCTGATCATTTTGGCATTGCTTTCCTCCCCAACGAAGGGAACGCGTACATTTAAAGTACTTTTATTTTTAATGAGCAAAGGACATCTATCTAGTTCTAGACGGTGAATTCATTCTTCTCCCCAACAACAGTTTTTTCCCGAGTCAAAGATACCACGGATATATAAGGACAAGTTTCAAAGGGTTGAAGACTTTCGATCAAAAGTAATTTTGAGCTTATATTTCATGGGAAGGAAATTGGATTTATGAGACGCTTGCTATTTGTTTTTCACGACCAATGTTTACGAATTTCACAAATTTCAGATGCTATACATCTTTTTTTTTTCTTTCTGTTTTCTCTCCGATTTCATTTACCCACACTCCTTGGCTAAATTGCTGAGACCGATTTTAGAAGTGTACAAAATCCTTTTGAACTTTTTTCAAAATTAGTAGGAGAGGACAAAATTCAAAAAGAGGTTGATGGCTAGTAAAATTTTAAATTCTAACTTCTCAAAAGCGGCAAGAGTCTTGTTGAAACCTAAATACATATGTCTGAACTTACGAGATGTAAACCTCTTTTACTTATGAGGTATTATACATACTTTACCAATGAGCTATCCTTACCAAGAAAAGTTCTACAAATATATAAATAAAATCAATTAAGTAAAATATACATCATTGTAAATTTATAGCTTGTACGTATAATCTTAAAGAGTTTTATATTAAAATGAGCTAAGAGGTCGTATTATTATATTAGGCAAATATGAACAAAATTCCAAGACTTTGGAAGAGCTATAAGTAATCCATTGTTTTCTCAAAAGAAATTAACACAGTACAAAAATAAATAAATATTATCTAAAGTTATTTCACATCTAAGTTAGTTGTTTCAAAAATAATAAAAAAGCTGATACAAAATGAATTGACTTTGCCACTGTATTAACATCTTAGGACGAGATGTTCTCTCTTCCATCAGTCGAGGAGATATTTGTTAGTATTAAGTGGCCTGCAAGTCAATCGAATATTATGTATTGTTTAATTGTTAATTAAATTGACTTATATTCATTGTGGGTGTAATTCGATTTTGCTTATCGTTTCACGATAAAATCCATGAACATGTGCAATAGTTTTCAGATTATGATGAGATCATAATTACAGGACTGAAGGTTTGTAAACATATATTCTTAATTGTTCATAGTCAGAAGATGTTTGAGAGAGACATCAAACATTCGATTAGACTAGTACATGTTTCTTCAACTCATTTGATGAGGGTGACTGATTTTTTAAGTCACTTGTATAGAGATACTGCTAGTCTTAAGTAGTCTACAAGTCAATATGATTTTTTATAATCTCGTCAATTTATTAATAATATGACATTATTTTATTATGTGTAATTCGTTTTATTATGAGACGCTTATTATTTATTTTTCACAACCATCGTTTATGAATTTTGCAAATTTCATATGCTATACATTTTTTTTTCTTTCTGTTTTCTCTCCGATTTCATTTACCCACACTCCTTGGCTAAATTGCTGAGACCGATTTTAGAAGTGTACAAAATCCTTTTGAACTTTTTTCAAAATTGGTAAGAGAGGACAAAATTCAAAAAGAGATTGATGGCTAGTAAAGTTTTAAATTCTAACTTTTCAAAAGCGGCAAGAATCTTGATGAAACCTAAATACATATGTCTGCACCTTTTTTGCTTTTAAGCTTTATTAAAATTTTTGACCTTGAAATCAGTGAGAGAATTGTACACAATTGCGGCCTTATGATGTGGTGTTCTGTAATGTAAAACTATCATCCGGAAGCTATTTGTGTATTTGCACATAGGAAAGATCATATTACACTACGTCTAGTTAATTTTGAAGTAATAAGTTAAGGCGCGACAAAGAAATGCATAAATTCTCAGCTTTTAGTTTACCGTAAGAGATATTTGACCGGCCGGGGAGCCGGGGCGACATTACAAGACATACCTGGAAGCGGACTTCAGAGACGAAACAGTAGGCTCTTACGCACGTTTGATCGTACTACCTGGGTACGGACGAGAGGAAGAAGAAGGATCCACTATAATTGTTCTGCAATGGAAGAGAAGTTGTTTGGTTCACTTGCATCTCGGTCATCTGATTTACGTACCTTTCCCAGAAGTTTACAAGAAACAAGCGGGGCGGGTAGAGAAAAATAGAATTGAAAATTGTTAAGAAATATTCAACTTTTGTTATTACTCAAATTTCAAGATATAATTATGTTTTAATTTTGAAAATATAATATAGTATAAAAAAGTCTCTCTAATCTAACTATTTATTTATAACCTTTCACAATCTTTCCTGAATCGGTGCAAGACCCAGTATGTTCCAAAAAAAGTCCCGAGGGTTGATAAAGTGTTAAATTGATCATTTAAGGACAATCATATGAATTATACTCATGTTTTTATCTGCAAAATAGCATGAAATGATAGATAATTGTGTAACAAGTCCAACGGTACCAATTTCATCAAATTCTGACTTAAAAATATCGTCACTTCATGTGATTAAAGGAGCGTAGCGTATTTGCAGTTTTTCGACAAAACCGAGACGAAATAAATAAATATGACGATATTTTTATGATAATGCGCTAATTTATAGTTATTTTATGTGAACAGGACATGCCGATGATGCAGTGCAGCTGGTGGAGTTTCCGGAAATTTGGAGGAGGTCTAGTGTGCGGATTTCAACTAAAGTGGGAGTAAAAATACAATTTGATTCTTTCCTTCGCTGGAGTTTCCTAAAATCCACTATTTCCTTCTTTCTCTCCAATTTCCCAACCCAGCTCCTGTTTTTCTCTCTCTCGTTTCAGCAGCTCCCTCCTCCTCTCTTCCCAGCACTCTTTCTTTCTCTTCCTCCTCCGTCTCTGTTCTCTCCTGGTTTATCTTTATTTTCCAGCAGCATCCTAGTCTTCTCCTCCTCCGGTTCTCTCCCTCTCTCGGTTTCTCTCTTTCTCTTCCCACGCATCCTTCTCTCTCCCTTATTCTTTCTCCCTCTCGTTCCAGCAAAAATCTCTCTTCCTCCCTCTCTTCTCTCTTCTCTACCTTCACTGCACCCTGCGGTGAACCCACAGCAGCCGACCTGCATCTATCTGTTCCACGGTGAAGCAGAGCTTCCAGCACCTGTCTCCTCCACGCGGCAATGTTCTCCATGCAGGCAAGCCAGCATGCCCGCTGAGGCTCCGGCAAGTTCTTCCAAACACCCCACGCGCGGCAGCTTCACCCGGCTCCAACAGCAACCGCCGGCCTCCACGCGTAGCCAGCAACCGCTCCACGTGCCGGCAGTCTCCAACAAGTTCCAGCAATCCCTGCGCTGCTCCACGCGTAACCAGCAGCAACTCCAGCCGGTCTCCTCCTCAAGTTCATCCTGCATGTAGCCCGGTGAAGCTGCTCCCTCCAGCACTGCCGACTTCCATGTGAACCAGCGGCAAGCATCCTTCCTCCAAGCTCCTCCACGCCAACCAGCTGTCTACAACAACCAGCCTGCCAGCAGCAACAGCAGCCTTCCTGTCCAACATCTTCTCATCCTTCCAGCCAGCAGCTTCCAAGCATTCCACGTAGCCAGCACAACAGCAAACCCCCTCCTCCAGCCGTCCAAGCTGCAGCAAGCCCGGACCACTGCGCCACCCCACTTTCCTTGTGGTCCACTGTGCCGGCAGGCCCACATAGTGTTGCTCTTTCTATTTCCCCCACTAGCATAGTCTTTGTTATTTAATTAGGGATAGTTGTTAGTTATTTGATGTTTAGGTATTGTTTAATTAGTTAGTGGTTATTTAATTAGGGTTAATTTTTGATTAGTTGTTGTTTTAATTAATTATTAGTTGTTTAATTAGGTTATTTGATTCATGATAATTAATGATTTATACCTTTAAACAATAGTTTGTCTTTGATGTTATAATTTTCTTTGTCGTGCTTATTTTCCATATATGTTTGTAGTTAAGTTTTGAAAAAAAAAAAAAAAAAAAGAGATTTGTTTAATTAAAATAATTATATTTTTAAGTAGCATTAGTTAATTGAGTTTTAGCTTAATTAAGTAATTAGTTATTCAAATTCTCATCTATTTTTAGATAACTAGATTCCAAAGTTTTCAAAATTAAAATTCTAACTCCATGTGGATCGACTTGGACTCACCACTGTTAATTTTCAAAATCTGATTTGAGTGAGCCGGATAAATTTAGATTGAACGTTTTCATGTGTTTAACGATACACAATTCGAAACGATCAAGGGTGTTACAAAAAGCCCCCTCAAAAAGGCTTTTTATAAGAAATTTGAAATTATAGGGGCTTATTTGTAAATAGTTATATTAGGAGGAGTTATTTATATATCACAAGTTTCAAAGGGTTGAAGATCAATAAAATGTAGCTTTTAAGATTTTTTATTTTTTAGTCTCTTTAATCTACTTAATTAATTCAGGATTTAATAAAGAGTCTCTATAATCTCAGTTTTACTTGGAAAGCACCCTCAAAAATTTGAACATAATCCCTACGTATTATGAATATTTGGAAAAACTTCCTACATATGATATTTTCTATATAAAGTGAGATTATAGACAGTTTTTAGTAAATATTCCATAATATTTAGGGATTTCTTTTCAAAATTTTGAGGTTGCTTTCCAAATGAAAGTGAGATTATAGGTAGTTTTTATTAAATAAAAAGGTCCTAAGGAGTTTTTATTTTATTTTAAATTAAGTAGATTAGAGGGACCAGAAACTAAAGACCCTAACTTTATCTAAAAATTTTGTCAAACATTACCCCTCCTAAGATTAACGTCTACATTTACTGATCTTAAAACATAGAAAGCTTATCCCACACAACGCAGGATTCCCCTTGAGTTCTAGTTGATCCACCTAAAGTCCCTAATCTAGGATGTTGAGAAAAGAAGTCCCTTCCTTTATATAATAAATAAATAGATTTTAGCATCCCAAATTATATACCATTCTACCAGTGAAATCAATGATAAGCCATATATATAAAATACTCATTTACATCAAAATGTAGCCTAGTTAATCGCATAGCTTTTTCTTTTTTTAATTGAGCAATGAAAACGTTATCGTGGATAAGTAGCACACTTTGAGATTTAATAATTCGTATTCTAATTAAAAATAAAAAGGAAAAAATTAATAAGTTAAAAGAGAGAAGATGGCAGATTTTATTTCCATGGAGATGGAATAACTTTTGCACGCCACGTCCCACGGAGGGATGAGATTTTCTTCTTTGGTTTAGGCCCAGGTACGTTGAATAGGCCGTCTGGCTGAGATCCGGCCCCATACGATTGACGCCCTGGACGGTGAAGAAGTGGTTGCGAGCTGAGCTTAAAAAAGGAATTTTTGTATATATATTTTTGAAAATTACTATATGCATGTGTATTCCTAACTCTCACATATTGTTATAAAGACGCTGATATTTTCATGTTACACTTATGCCTCTCAGTGAACTCTATTAATAGAATATATTAAAAATGTTTATATACATTCACGATAATTTTACATATATACTTTTGACTTCACTTGAATAAGTGAAATATTTTTAACATATTTCATTAAAGTTTGCAACACTTTGATGGAAGGAATTCGAGCTTTCACTAACAAGATGTTGTTTGCTTTGATCCATGGATCTCACGATTTTATCTTTTTAAAAAAATAGTCCTTGTTAGGAGGAAGATGAGAATTTTTTTTATAAATACATAATTATCTTTTCAACAATTGATACGTAATTATGTAACCTCTATTATGCTTCTACACAGGGGGCACCAATGTTGCAGAAAGGAGCTTGAGCTCTCGCCAATAAAATATTGTCTGCTGTGTGGCCAGTGGATCTCATGAATTTATCCTTTTCATAAAGGAGACCTTGTTAGGAGAAAAGTGGGGAGGGTACTTTATAAATATATGATTGCATTCTAAAGAGCTAATACTAGATTATTTAACTTTTATTTCTATGTCTCTCTTAATTTTTTTGAAGATGTCAACGATATTGATAACAGTGAGTACATACAAGTACAGTAATTTATGAGACTACACAAAAAAAACACACAAAAAAAAGTTTGAAGGTGGTGATGCGGCTTGTGTCCCCTGGAACACCGTGAAAACCCGCCAGGATCGGGTCCTCTCTTGCTTCCACTGCCGTCTTTGACGGTTTGGGCACAAGATCTCCCGAAGATTAACACTCGTAACTTCACAACAACGTCGCCCCATTCCCGTTGAAATCAAGTCATAGTCAGACCACTCGGTGCATGAAGAGGGCGAGGGAGGGTGCATGGGTAGGAACAATAGAATAAACATTCCCCGTTCAAGGAAACGACCACGGCCCAGACGTTCTCAATTGCCTGCATACGCATATGCAAATTAGCATATATATACAAAGGGCACCACAACAAATTAGCTAGGCAATCACAGACGGCCCCGGCACCTTCACCCCCAGCTAAGTGCGGATCAAGTGCTCCGAAAGATCGGCAATAGAGGCAGCGAAAGAGAATTCTTAAGAGCAAGAACAAGCACCGCAAGGAGCAGCGACACCTTTAAATTGTCAACTAATCGGTTGCGCCTCCTCCAACAACTAAGTAGGTCGATCATCCTCGCATAATAAGATTTGGAGCCCAGAATAATGCAGACAGCATTGAGGAAGCACCTCCTTGGCTCCAAGGCCAGCGCGGGGTTAGGCAAATCTTTGCTGCTCGGACGACAGGCGGCCACGGCCCTGCCTCAAGCTGCCGTCATCAGCAGGCTGGTGCAGGGGAACTTGGGCGCCACCGTGTGCCTCCCCTATAGCCCCGCAAAAATGGTGCCGAACAACAACAACAGCGGCTGGCAGCCGCAGCCTTCGCCGCGGCGCCTACTGCCCAGCTGTGACGTCTTCATAAATCACCGGGGAGCCGACACGAAGCGGACGTTGGCGGCCCTACTCTACGACCGCCTGGTCCAGATGAACGTGCGGCCTTTCCTGGACAACAGGAGCATGAAACCCGGGGACAAGCTCTTCGACACCATCAACACCGCCATCCTGGGGTGCAAGGTGGGCGTCGCCATCTTCTCCCCGCGCTACTGCGAGTCCTACTTCTGCCTGCACGAGCTGGCGCTGATGGTGGAGTGCAGCAAGAAGGTGATCCCCATATTCTGCGATGTGAGCCCCTCGGACCTGCTGAAGCTCAAGGACGGACAGCACCCGCCCGAGGATCTCGAGAGGTTTCGGCAGGCCCTGCAGGAGCTCAAGTACACGGTCGGCCTCACGTTCGATTCTCAAAATGGGTACGTACCATACTGCTACGTACGCTGCATGCATTCACGCGTGCGATTCCTCACTTCGCCTCCTCGTCCCTCTGATCACCCATCTCCGTTGGATTTCACTCGGATATTTTTTTTAAATTCTATGGCAAGGAAATTTTCTCAAATAACTGTATCCGATTTTCTAAGTGCCACTTTGATCGGAGAATATGAGAAAAATAAGACTTCTTATTTTTAGAATAAAATTAATTTTAATTTGATGGACGGAATGATTTATATCGCGTTAAAATTATTTATATTAGAATAAAGAGAATAAGTAATTTGACTTTATACTTAAAAATTATTTATTCTTCTTATTCCGTCAATATATCTTATAGAACTATCAAAGTTAAACACCTTTTATTCTAATATATGCTATTGCGAATAAATAGTCAATCTTATTATTTCATTATGATATTTACATCATTATATGTGCGTGTAGGAACTGGTCGGACCTGGTCTCCAAAACCTCCGAAACCGTGCTCAAGAGCATAAACGAGGGAGGAGGAGAAGAATATTGAGGAGACGAACTGCGCAACCGCCGAACATGAGTTTATTCATTATTAACGATGTCGTACATCGCATGATTCAGGTTATGGATGCAGAAGAGAATAAGGTGATAGCTACTTCACAAAGAACGAATAAGAAGACTGCCATCACACTAACTACGCTGTTTTATTTCATTTGATGTAAAATTGACATGTCCTGTCGAGAGCCATCCATACGGGTATTCATTGATTTTTTTTTTTTTTTGTGCTTATAAGTTGTATTGATGGAAGACAAAATGTTTAGGAAAATAACATACCTTAGTTTTTTAAAGAAAATAACATCCTTAAAAATAAATTTATCAGTCCAATAGAGGCGGACACAGGATTTTCTCTTGGGTGAGCCAACATATACAGACATGATATTTTCCAACATCATCATCGTTTTATCAACCCACACATTTTGTCTCTGGGTTTTTCCTTTGGCAATAGAGTTAACTTGAAATAGTCATCTAATTAGACAGAATAATCATATTTGATGTGAAAATATATCTAATAGGAACACTTACGAGATGTAAACCTCTTTTACATATGAGGTATTATACATACTTTACCAATGAGCTACCCTTACCAAGAAAACTTCTACAAATATATAAATAAAATTAATTAAGTAAAATATATATCATTGTAAATTTATAGCTTGTACGTATAATTTTTAAGAGTTTTATATTGAAATGAGCTAAGAGGTCATACTATTGTATTAGGCAAATATGAACAAAATTCTAAGACTTTGAAAGAACTATAAGTAATCCATTGTTTTCTCAAATAAATTAACACAATACAAAAAATAAATAAATATTATCTAAAGTTATTTCACATCTAAGTTAATTGTTTCAAAAATAATAAAAAGATGACACAAAATGAGTTGACTTTGCCACTGTATTAACATCTTAGGATGAGATGTTCTCTCTGCCATCGGTTGAGGAGATATTTGTTAGTATTAAGTGGCGAATATTATGTATTATTTAATTATTAATTAAATTGACTTATATTCATTGTGGGTGTAATTCGACTTTACTTACCGTTTCACGATGAAGTTTATGAACATGTCTAATGGTCTTCAGATTATGATGTAATCATAATTATAAGACTGAAGGCTTGTAAATATATGTTCTTAATTGTTCATAGTCGGAGGATATTTGAAAAGGACATCAAACATCCGGTTAGACTAGTATATGTTTCTTCAACTCATTTGATGAGGGTGACTGATCATATTAGTCACTTTTGTAGAGATACTGTTAGTCTAAAGTGGCCTACAAGTCAGTATGATTTTGTATAATCTTTTTTATACAAAATTTCAGATGCTATGCATTTCTACAAAATTTTGTATTATTATTATGTATTAATAATATGACATTATTTCGTTATGTGTAATTTGTTTAATTATGAGACGCTTGTTATTTGTTTTTCATGACCAACGTTTATGAATTTCGCAAATTTCAGATGCTATGCATTTCTATTTTTTTTTTTTTATGTTTTCTCTCCGATTTCATTTTCCCACACTTCTTGGCTAAATTGCTGAGATCGATTTTAGAAGTGTTCAAAATCCTTTTGAACTTTTTTCAAAATTGGTAGGAGAGGACAAAATTCAAGAAGAGGTTGATGGCTAGTGATGTAGACTGGATCTATCACGACCGGATTCCGAGGCTGGAACCCGGAGAAATGGATCCAAAGCCGGTTCGGATCGGTGTTGCTGAGGCCCGACGGGGATCCGGAAGGCCGAGGAGGCGGAGGTGAAGACGAGGGTCCGAAGGCCGAAGGGCGCTTCGGTCGATGCGGACTCGTCCCCGGGAAGTCGGGGCCGAGGCTCCTTCGGCGGGCGAAGGGGCGGCGCGGATGAAGCTCTTCCTGGCTATACAGCCGACAGGCGATGAAGCTGAAGCCGACGGTCCGAGGCCGGAAGGGTCTCGGACTCGGCTTGCTCTTGGATAGTGAGCCCAAGAGCCCCTTTTTGCCGGACAAAGGGACAGCGCGGGGCCGAGTCTCCCGTTGCGGGGCAGCCGTCGTACGGCGTCGAGACCAAGGAGGGGAATCCGAGGTCGGCGGCCGAGACCGACTCGGGAAGGTCGGCAATGATTCGAACCGAGCTCCTGCAGGAGGGAAAGAAGAAGAAACCGGTCAGCAGGAGTCCCGGGCTCTGGCCCTTAGGAACCCCCTCCGACGGTCAAGTTAGCTTTTGAAGATGATTCGATTCAGAAAGCAAGAAATAGCTTTAATGCTATTTGGACCGTAGTCCTTAAGGGTCTCGGAGGCAAAGAGTTGCATATCTTTGGCAATAAATAGCGGTGTATTTATAGCAGAGGATAGAGGTTAGTTAACGGTGGTAGCCGATATAGGACTATGTTTGGGCTTACTGGTAAACCGCCATAGTGCCTGATCCGCTACCGGAGTGGGCCGGACTCGGCTATCGGGCCGAAGGGGGTTGGGCCGCTGAGGGGCCGAAGCCTGCTGGGCCTTGGGCTGCCGTGCTGTTCCCGGGCCGAAGGCTGGCGGGCCGCTGACGGGCTGAAGCCTGTTGGGCTGGGAGCAACGGTGCCGCTTACTGGGCCGAGGGCTGCTGGGCCGCCGATGGGCCGGAGGCTCCCGGAGGGCCTGATACTGCTGCTGTTGGGCTGAACGGGGTTTGGGCCTGCTCTAATGGGCCGAATCGGATTCTGCCTCATCACATAGCCCCCCACTCTTGTCTTCCTCAGTTATGAGATGGCGAGAGTATAGCCCGAAGCTGTCAAAAGAGCATCGTGACAGGTGCCTTACCCGAAGCTCTGCTCTCCTTTTTTATTGGGAAGAGGGGGCCCTCGGTCGGCCGAGGGCTATGCGGTTGCTTCGTTTCCGCTTGGAGTGGCGACGAAGCCTCGGAGCCAAGAAGCCGAAAGGGGCCGAGCCCTCTGACTCGTGTCAGGTTTCATTAAATGGATGGGATGGCGCGTCGCCTCGCGAGGAAGCACGGGACACGCGTCGCGCATCCGGTCGCCCCGTCGAAAACACAAAAGGATCCTGACCGCTCACGGGTCGCGGATCGCCTCGGCTCTCTGCCCGAGGCTTCACTCGGATTGCCGCCTCTTTCATCTTCAGCGCGCGGATCGGGACACGTGGCGCGTATCGGGCGGTCAGCCGAAGGGTCGGAGCGCCCTCGGCCGTTGATTGCTTCGCAGCAAGTCCCGAAGCCGGTCTGTCATCATTGCCGAAGGACGACGCACGTGGCGTACATCTGAGAGGGGCGAGGGGACGAGCGGGACGATCTCGGCCGTTGGCTTCGGCGGGATGCGCTCCGAGCGAGCTCTATAAATACAAGCCCTCAGCAGGGCACTGTTCTTCTTCCTGCTGCCGCGCCTACGTTTCCTCTACAACCTTCCAAGCTCTTCTTCCTTCTCCTGCGGAAAGCTAGCTTCCTGAAGGCTTCGTCCGAGCTCTCCGGCCACCATGGGAAGGTCCCCATTCCTTGGAGCGCATCGCTGGTGGAACTGGGAGGTTTGAGGAGCCGCACTCGGCTCAGGAGAGACCTTCTTCCCCCTTCCTGCGAGTAAGCCCTAGCTTTCCTCCTTCCCTTCGTGGCCTTATGGTCCGGGATTCTTCTAGTGAGATTACTCCTTCGGACGAGGAGTATACTCCTTCCCGCTCCCTGCGATCTCTCTTGTCGGATCCCCTCACCTCAGACTCCCCCGCCCCAGCAATGTCCGAAGAACCCGAGGTCTCCGGGACCGAGGGGTCCGAGGCTTCCGGAGCCGAGGTTTCCGGGGCCGAGACCTCCGGGGCCGAGTATGCCGAAGAGGCCCGGAGCCCAGGCCAGGCTTCTACTTCGGGACGCCGTCGTCCGGATATGGCTTCGGAAGCATCCTGCGCCCTTTCGGACGCAGAGGTTACGCGTCTGGTCTCCTACTTCCAGCTCCCTTCCTGGACGACGGTCATTCGGCCTGACTCCGCCACCCGGGCTAACACTTTCCGCCCGGGTTCCTTCTCCATTTACGTTGATAGCTTCGAGGCGGGTTTCCGTCTTCCACTCCCCACCTTCGTCATCAACCTTCTCAGTTTCTACGGGCTGGCTCCGTCTCAGCTCTTTCCCAACTCCTGGCGCACCGTATACGGTTTCTTGAGCGTTTTTGCTCAAGTGAAGATCCGCCCTTCCATCAATGTCTTCCGCTGCCTCTTCAAAATTCAGACGCAGGGGAAGTCCGAGTGGTATTGCTTCGTCCCTCGGGTTGGGCGAAGCGTATTCTCCGGGAAGCCTTCGTCCATCCACGGCTGGAAGAGGAAGTTCGTCTTCGTCTCCCTGCCGGAGAAGGAGAAGGGTTTGTGGCCCTTCCCTACTGAATGGGCGCCACTGGTTGCGGGCCTCTCGGATCCTCCTACCCTTACCCCGGTCCAGAGCATCCTCGTGGGTCGTATCCAGATGATGGCCCCGTATAGTGTCTGGGGGCTTCTCAGCGCGTCGGAGCGTCTGGTGACCGCCGGGGTATGGCCGGATCCGAGGTCCGATCCGGTGCGGGCCTTCCCTTATCTTCCTCCCGGGGAGACTCCGCGGGGCCGCGGAGGAAGGGCCGCCGCTCCTCTGGCCGAAGCTCTTCCGGCTGAGGATGCTGATGAAGTTTCGGCCGAGGGTAAGTCGGTTTTGAGTTTGCACTTGTTCTCTGTTTTGCTTCTGACGGATTTTTCTTGCTTGCAGCGATGGCCAATCTAGACTCCCTCCTCGACCGGATATCCGACCGGCGCGGTCCGGGCCGAACACTCACCCCGCAGGCGGCAGGCAGGCCCGGTCGAGGTGCCGGGGCCCCGAGGACCCGAGGCGGGGTCCCAAGGACTGCGGCTTCTTCTGAGGGCCGTGCCGCTGCTGCCGCTTTCGAGAGGGAGCGAAAGTCGAAATTCGCTGCTCGAAGGGGCGGCCGAGCGTCGAAGCGCCCCCGGTCGGAAGAGGCCGTAGATGCGGAGGAGACTCCGCTGATCCGGAGGAGTGCCGAGGCCCGAAGGGCCGCGAGGCTGGCATCTCCTGAGGCGCCGAGGGGCGATTCTCCTTCGGCTGTAGCGGCCGGGGTCGGCGACGAAGGCGCCGGGTTGCAGGCTCCACGGGTGCAGCGCAAGTGGTGGCGCCCCGAACCGGGGATCTATGAGGACGAGAGTATGGAAGACTCGCAGACGTGCCTCCGTCTGCTCCGCAGTCTCACTCTCCCTTCGGCCTTTGAAGGGCTGAAGCACCATTCGGTCCTCAGCCTGGCGGCGATGAGCGCTCGGCTGTCTGTCCAGGTAATACGCTTGTAGGCACTTCAGTCGAGCTTTCCTTCGCTTTCTCTTGATTTCCCGATAGGCCCACAGGACACTCGGCAGTTCTTCCACCCATCGGCCCTTAGCTTCGCCGAGTCGGGTTTTCAATCCCTGTAAAAGGCTTCGGTTAGTGACTTCGGCTTGGCCGTTCGCTTGAGGATGCGCTACCGAAGTAAACTTGTGGAGTATGCCGAAGCTGGCGCAGTTATCACCGAACCGTCGGCTATCGAACTGCTTTCCGTTGTCTGAGATGATGGCTCGAGGGACGCCGAACCGGCAAATGATGAACTTCCACACGAAGTTCCAAGCATTGTTGTCGGTTATTGAGGCGAGGGGTTCGGCCTCGACCCATTTGGTGAAGTAGTCGACTGCCACGAGGAGGAATTTCCTTTGGCCGGTGGCGACGGGAAAAGGTCCCAGGATGTCGACTCCCCATTGGGCGAAAGGCCAGGGATCAGATAACGGGGTCAGAAGGGTGGCTGCCTGATGAGTGAGGGAGCTAAACCTCTGGCACTGGTCGCAGCGCCGTACGAGGGCTAAAGCGTCCTCTCGAAGCGTGGGCCACCAGTAGCCTTGCCTTAGGAGCTTGTGAGCCAGGGCCCTTCCTCCCGCATGCGCCCCGCACACCCCTTCGTGGACTTCCCTTATGGCGTAGTCGGCCTCGGCCGGGCCGAGGCACCGCAGCAAAGGTCGGCCAAATGATTTCTTGTACAACATCCCGTCCAAAAGGAGAAAGTGGGATGAGCGCTGCCGGATGCGCTTCGCCTCCCTAGGATATGGAGGGACTTCTCCTTGGAGAAGGAAAGCGATGAGGGGAGTCATCCATGTCTCGGCTTCTGCTTCAGCAATCTGCATGGCTTCGGTTTCGCCGAGGCTAGGTTCGGCGAGCTCCTCGACGAGGATCATCCGGCCTCCCCCCCCGTCTTGGGTTGACGCCAGCCGGGAAAGGGCATCGGCCCGGGTGTTCTCGGCTCTCGGGATCCTCACGATTTCACAAGAATCGAATTGAGCGAGGATCTTGCGAGTTACCTGGAGATAAGACGCCATCACTGCGTCCCGAGCCTCATACTCCCCGGAGACGTGGCCGGCGATTAACTGGGAATCGCTGAAGGCTTTTAAGTTCCGGGCGCCGAGTTTCTTCGCGGCTTGGAGGCCGGAAATGAGGGCTTCATACTCGGCGGCGTTGTTAGTCGCAGGAAAGGAAAAACGCAGGGCGTACTCCGTCACGACTCCTTCGGGTGATGCCAGGATCCATCCGGCGCCACTGCCCGTGGAGCACGCGGAGCCGTCCACAAAGAGTCGCCATTCGTCCGGTGGTGCCGGTGCTGAAAGAGCCTCGGCTTCGGCCACCTCGGGTTCTGGCTGCGGCGTCGTGCAAGCGCCGGGGGTAAGATCGGCGATGAAGTCTGCCAGTGCTTGGGCTTTTATTGCTACTCGAGGGGCGTAGGAGATGTCGAACTCTCCTAGCTCAATTGCCCACTTCGCCAGCCTGCCGGACACCTCCGGTCGGGAGAGAACCTGCCTCAAGGGCTGGTTGGTGAGGACTTTCACAGAATGGGCCAGGAAGTACGGCCGAAGCCTTCTTGCAGAAGTGACGAGGGCCAGAGCCAACTTTTCCAGGGCTTGGTACCGGAGTTCCGCTCCCTGAAGGGCTCGGCTGGTGTAATAAACGGGCTTCTGAATGCCTTCTTGTTCTCGGACGAGGACGGTGCTGAGGGCCGTCTCGGAGACTGCGAGGTATAGGCTCAGAGGCTCCCCGGAAATCGGTTTTGACAGGATGGGGACTTTGGAGAGGTAGGCCTTCAACTGATTGAAGGCTGTCTGACACTCTTCCGTCCAGTCGAAGTTGTTGGCCTTCTTCAGCAGCTTGAAGAAGGGAAAACAGTAGTCGGCCGCCCTGGACATGAAGCGGCTGAGAGCTGCGATCCTCCCGTTCAGCTTCTGTACCTCTCGGAGGTTAGCCGGGGGGCGCATCTTTATGATGGCCGAAACCTTCTCGGGATTAGCCTCCACCCCTCGGTGCGTGACCATGTAGCCGAGGAACTTGCCGGAGGCTACCCCGAAGGCGCACTTGGCCGGGTTCAGCTTCATCTTGTACCGCCTGAGGGCGGAGAAAGTTTCGGCCAGGTCGGCCAGGTGCTCCGCAGCAACGCGGCTCTTCACCAACATGTCGTCTATATAGACCTCCATGTTTCGGCCGAGCTGCGCGGCGAATACCTTGTTGACCAGTCGCTGATATGTCGCGCCGGCGTTCTTCAGACCGAAGGGCATTCGGGTGTAGCAGTATAGACCCAAATCGGTGGTGAAGCTGGTCTTGCTCTCGTCGTCCGGATGCATCCGGATCTGGTGGTAGCCTGAATAGGCGTCGAGGAAGCTTAAGAGCTCGTGGCCAGAAGTGGCGTCCACCACCTGGTCTATCCGAGGCAGTGGAAAGCTGTCCATTGGACAGGCCTTGTTGAGGTTGGTGAAGTCCACGCACATGCGCCATTTGCCATCTTTCTTTGGCACCATGACCACATTGGCTATCCAGTCTGGATGATGCACCTCTCGAAGATGTCCGGCGTCCAGTCCCTTTTGTACTTCCGCCTGGATGGCGGCTCTCCTTTCCTGGTTGAAGGTGCGCCGCTTCTGCTTCACCGGAGGCTGATCGGGATCGGTATGGAGTCGGTGCTCTGCTACCTCCGGGTCCACCCCGGGCATGTCTGCCGGAGACCAGGCGAAGATGTCGAGGTTCTTTTTCAAGAACTCGGTAAGCTTCTCTGCTTCACCTTTCTCCTGCCCGGAGCCTATCATCAGGACTCGTCCTTCGCCTCCTGGAACAGGGACGGCGAGGAGTGCTTCTCCCGGAGACGCTTCGGCTGATGACTCGATCGCTAGGGTTTCAGCTGCGTTCTTCCCTTTGACCGAAATCATGTAGCATTGCCGAGCGGCTTCTTGGTTTCCTTTGGCCTCGCCGATTCCGTGGTCGGTATGAAATTTCAGCTTCTGATGGAAGGATGAGGGCACGGCTCCGACCCCGCCGATGAGCTTTCGGCCGAATATGGCGTTGTAGGCTGACTCGATCTTCACAACGGCAAAGTCCGTTTCAACGGTCAATTGCCGGGGGGCAGAGCCCAAGGTCACAGGAAGCCGAACAATACCTTCTACTCGGCAGGGCGAGCCGTTAAAACCGAAGAGAGGGCCCCGATGAGGCTTCATACTAGCCTCACTCAATCCCATTTTCACGAAACAATCGTAAAACAAGATGTTTGGGGCGCTTCCATTATCCACAAAGATCCTATGTACATCATAGTTATTTATTACAGCGTTGACGACGAGAGCGTCGTCGTGAGGGACCTGAACATCCGTCAGGTCCTCGGCGCCGAAGGTGATGTCTTCCAGACGAGGCCTCTTCGGCTCGCCCTCAACTGCTGCTACTGTGCTACGCTGCCGCGGCCTGGACCCTTCCCCCGGTCCTCCGGATATCATCATGATAGACCCAGAACTGGGTCTTTGATGGGATGATTCAACCGGGGCCGAGGTGGCTTTGGGCGGAGGAGCGGCTTCTGTTGCTGAGGGCTGCTGTTGTCTGGGCGCTGCAGGGGCGTCCAGGTAATACGCTTGTAGGCACTTCAGGAGGAATTTTCTTTGGCCGGTGGCAACGGGAAAAGGTCCCAGGAGGTCAAGTCCCCACTGGGCGAAAGGCCAGGGGTCGGATAAGGGGGTCAGAAGGGCGCCTGCCTGGTGGATGAGGGAGCTATACCTCTGGCACTGGTCACATCGCCGGACGAGGGCTAAGGCGTCCTCTCGGAGTGATGGCCACTAGTAGCCTTGTCTTAGAAGCTTGTGAGCCAAGGCCCTTCCTCCCGCATGCGCTCCGCATACCCCTTCATGGACTTCTTTCGTGGCGTAGTCGGCTTCAGCTGGGCCGAGGCACCGCAGCAGTGGTCGGCCGAAGGATTTCTTGTACAGGGCCCCGTCCAGAAGAAGAAAGTGGGATGAGCGCTGTCGAACGCGCTTTGCCTCCTTCGGATCTGGCGGGACTTCTCCTTGGAGAAGGAAAGCGACGAGGGGGGTCATCCATGTCTTGGCCTCGGCCTCGGCCTCGGCGACTAGCATGGCCTCGGTTTCGCCGAGGCTTGGTTCGGCGAGCTCTTCGACGAGGATCATTCGGCCTCCCCCCCCGTCTTGGGTGGACGCCAGCCGGGAAAGTGCATCGGCTCGGGCATTCTCGGTTCTCGGAATCCTCACAACTTCATAAGAGTCAAATTGGGTGAGGATTTTGCGAATCACCTGGAGATAAGAAGCCATCATTGCGTCTCGAGCCTCGTACTCCCCGGAGATGTGGCTGACGATTAGCTGGGAATCGCTGAAGGCCTTCAGGTTCCGGACGCCGAGCTTCTTTGCGGCCCGGAGGCCGGAGATGAGAGCTTCATACTCGGCGGCATTGTTGGTTGCCGGGAAGGAAAAGCGCAGGGCGTACTCCGTGATGACCCCTTCGGGCGACGCCAGGATCCATCCGGCGCCGCTGCCCGTGGAGCATGCGGAGCCGTCTACGAAGAGTCGCCATTCGTCGGCCGGTACGGGAGCCAAAGTAGCCTCGGCTTCGGTTGCGTTTGGCACTGGATGAGGCGCCTCGGAGGCGCCAGGGGTGAGTTCGGCGATGAAATCCGCCAAGGCTTGGGCCTTTATAGCTACCCGAGGAGCGTAGGAGATATCGAACTCTCCTAGCTCGATTGCCCATTTCGCCAGCCTGCCGGACACCTCTGGCCGGGAGAGGACTTGTCTCAGGGGCTGGTCGGTGAGGACCTTCACGGAATGGGCCAGAAAATAGGGCCGGAGCCTCCTTGCGGTCGAGACAAGGGCCAGAGCTAACTTTTCTAGGGCAAGGTACCGGAGTTCTGCCCCTTGAAGGGCTCGGCTGGTATAGTAAACCGGCTTCTGTATGCCTTCTTGCTCTCGGATGAGGACGGCACTGAGAGCCGTCTCGGAGACCGCAAGGTATAAGCTCAGGGGTTCCCCGGGAACCGGTTTGGATAAGATGGGGACTTTGGCGAGGTAGGCCTTCAGCTGGTCGAAGGCTGCTTGGCACTCTTCCGTCCACTCGAAGTTGTTGGCCTTCTTCAAAAGTTTGAAGAAGGGGAAACAGTAGTCAGCCGCTTTCGACATGAAGCGACTGAGGGCTGCGATCTTCCCGTTTAGCTTCTGTACCTCTCGGATGTTTGCCGGGGGGCGCATCTGTATGATGGCCGAAATATTCTCGGGGTTGGCTTCCACCCCACGGCGGGTGACCATGTAACCGAGGAACTTGCCGGAGGCTACCCCGAAGGCGCACTTGGCCGGGTTCAGCTTAATCTTGTACCGCCTAAGGGCGGAGAAAGTCTCGGCTAGGTCGGCCAAATGCTTAGAAGCGATACGGCTCTTGACCAACATGTCGTCTATGTAGACCTCCATGTTTCGGCCCAGCTGTGGAGCAAACACTTTGTTGACCAGGCGCTGGTATGTGGCGCCGGCGTTCTTCAGACCGAAGGGCATTCGGGTGTAGCAATACAGGCCCAAATCGGTTGTGAAGCTGGTTTTACTCTCGTCATCTGGATGCATCCGGATCTGGTGGTAGCCCGAATAGGCGTCGAGGAAGCTTAAGAGCTCGTGGCCGGACGTCGCATCTACCACCTGGTCTATCCGAGGCAGCGGAAAGCTGTCCATCGGACAGGCTTTGTTGAGGTTGGTGAAGTCCACGCACATACGCCATTTGCCCTCTTTCTTTGGCACCATGACCACGTTGGCGATCCATTCCGGATGATGCACCTCTCGGAGGTGTCCGGCGTCCAGCCCCTTCTGCACTTCGGCCTGGATGGCGGTTCTCCTTTCTTGATTGAAGGTGCGTCGCTTCTGCTTTACCGGGGGCTGGTCGGGATCGGTATGGAGACGGTGCTCGGCTATCTCCGGGTCAACCCCGGGCATGTCCGATGGAGACCAGGCGAAGACGTCGAGATTCTCTTTCAAGAATTCGGTAAGCTTCTCCGCTCCCACCTTATCCAGGCCGGAGCCTATCATCAGGACTCGTCCCTCGCCTCCTGGAATAGGGACGGCGAGGAGTGTTTCTCCCGGAGATGCCTCGGCTGATGACTTGATCGTCAGGGTTTCGGCTGCGGCCTTCCCTTTGACCGAAATCATGTAGCACTGCCGGGCTGCTTCTTGATTTCCTTTGGCCTCGCCGATCCCGTGGTTGGTATGAAACTTCAGCTTCTGATGGAAGGATGATGGCACGGCTCCGACCCCACCGATGAGCCTTCGGCCGAATATGGCGTTGTAGGCTGACTCGATCTTTACAACGGCAAAGTCCGTTTCAACGGTCAATTGCCGGGGGGCGGAGCCCAAGGTCACAGGAAGCCGAACAATACCCTCTACTCGGCAGGGCGAGCCGTTAAAACCGAAGAGGGGGCCCCGATGAGGCTTCATGCTAGCCTCACTCAATCCCATCTTCTCAAAACAATTGTAAAACAAAATGTTTGGGGCACTTCCATTATCCACAAAGATCCTATGTACATCATAGTTATTTATTACAGCGTTGACGACGAGAGCGTCATCATGAGGGACCTGAACATCAGTCAGGTCCTCGGCGCCGAAGGTGATGTCTTCCAGACGAGGCCGCTTCGGCTCGCCGTCGACCGCCGCTACGGTGCTGCGTTGCCGCGACCTTGATCCCTCCCCGGGCCCTCCGGATATCATCATGATAGACCCAGAGCTGGGTCTTTGATGGGATGATTCAACCGGGGCCGCGGTGGCTTTTGGCGGAGGAGCGGCTTCTATCGCCGGGGGTGGTTGCTGTCTGGGTGCTGCAGGGACGTCCCGGTTCTGCTGCGGCGGCTGCTCCCGCCGATATTGCGGCAATCTCCCCTCCCGGATGAGGCGGTCGATTTCTTCCCGGAGCTGCCGGCACTCGTCCGTCGTGTGGCCGATCTCTCGGTGATACTCGCAGTATTTGCCGGGGTCCCTTCGGCGAGGATCGGTCTTGATGCGATCAGGCCGCTGGAGCATGCCCTTCACCTCCATGAGCATCCGGGAAGGGGGAGCAGGTAAGGGTAGGTACCGCGGCTGCAGGTCGCGTCGCCTCTCCCTGTCCCCATCCTCCCGACGATAACGCTTCCGGGAGGGCTCTTGGTCCTCGGACCGAGGTCGGACCGCCGGGGGAGCAGGCGTCGAGGTAGTCTCGGTTGTGCCTTTGCCCCTGGACAGCATCAGGGCCTCTCGGTTGATGTACTTATGGGTCCGGGCCATGAGGTCCTGAAAAGTAGGGGGATGGCGCTTTCCGATGGAGCCGAGGAGCCCCTCATCCCGGCACCCGCTGATCACGGCCGAGACCGCGATCGAGCTGTCGAGGTTTGGGATCTGGGCGGCCTCGGTCCGGAACTTGGTGAAGTACTCCTGGAGAGTTTCGGTGGGGCCTTGCCCGATGGCTAGCAAGCTGGCGGAAGTTTTGGACTGCCGGGTGGCATCATAGAACTGGTCGATGAACAACTGGCCCAACTGAACCAGGGAGTGAATGGAGTTGGGGGCCAGAGCCTCGAACCAGGTGAGGGCAATTTTTTCAAGGGTGAGGGGGAAAAGACGGCAGCGGACTGCCTCGGAGATCCCTCGGACCCGAAGATAAGTGTTAAACTTCTGGAAATGACAGACCGGATCTGTCATTCCGTCGTAGAGAGGGCCCTTCGGCAGCTTGAAGTTGGGGGGTACCTCAGTGGCCAGGAGCTCCGCCGTGAATGGGGTCTGCTCCAGAATGTTGCTGGCGAGGGGCGCCCCGTGAGGCCGAGACACCATTTGCTGCATCTCTTTGCGTATCGCCGTGAGCCGCTGGTCCAGGTCCGGGGCGGTCGAGGTGGCGATTGTCCTCCGGTTCGGACCGGACGGTACCCTGACGAAGCATAATCCTGCTCCGTCAGGCGATCGGTGCGAGGAGTTCGGACAGGTAGCGTCGGGGGCTCGCTGTGCGTCTCCGCGGCCTCGTTGAGAGGAACCGGCGCAGGCGCCGGCCGGAACCGGACATCTTGTACTGGGCAGAGCGGGGGGAGCGGCGTCTGCGGAGGAGGCTGTCCCATCAGCCCTATGCGCTGGGCGATGGCGGATACCATCTCCTGGAGAGGTGCTAGGGACGTGACAGCAGCGGCTAGCGTCGCCACTTGCTGCTGGAGCGCCCCCACTCGGTCTTCCGAGCCGAGAGACTCCGGTATGGTTGGCAGAGGCAGGCTCGGCGGGGCAGAAGGTGCGCCTTCGGAAGGCAGCATCTGCGCCAAGGCCTCCCGCGCTTCTGCTTCGCGTTGCCCGGATCGTCGGGTCACAGGTCGCTGAGACATGACTTGTTTTGTTGGTTTCCCACAGACGGCGCCACGTGATGTAGACTGGATCTATCACGACCGGATTCCGAGGCTGGAACCCGGAGAAATGGATCCGAAGCCGGTTCGGATCGGTGTTGCTGAGGCCCGACGGAGATCCGGAAGGCCGAGGAGGCGGAGGTGAAGACGAGGGTCCGAAGGCCGAAGGGCGCTTCGGTCGATGCGGACTCGTCCCCGGGAAGTCGGGGCCGAGGCTCCTTCGGCGGGCGAAGGGGCGGCGCGGATGAAGCTCTTCCTGGCTATACAGCGGACATGCGATGAAGCTGAAGCCGACGGTCCGAGGCCGGAAGGGTCTCGGACTCGGCTTGCTCTTGGATAGTGAGCCCAAGCGCTCCTTTTTGCCGGACGAAGGGACAGCGCGGGGCCGAGTCTCCCGTTGCGGGGCAGCCGTCGTACGGCGTCGAGACCAAGGAGGGGAATCCGAGGTCGGCGGCCGAGACCGACTCGGGAAGGTCGGCGATGATTCGAACCGAGCTCCTGCAGGAGGGAAAGAAGAAGAAACCGGTCAGCAGGAGTCCCGGGCTCTGGCCCTTAGGAACCCCCTCCGACGGTCCAGTTAGCTTCTGAAGATGATTCGATTCAGAAAGCAAGAAGTAGCTTTAATGCTATTTGGACCGTAGTCCTTAAGGGTCTCGGAGGCAAAGAGTTGCATACCTTTGGCAATAAATAGCGGTGTATTTATAGCAGAGGATAGAGGTTGGTTAACGGTGGTAGCCGATATAGGACTATGTTTGGGCTTACTGGTAAACCGCCATAGTGCCTGATCCGCCACCGGAGTGGGCCGGACTCGGCTATCGGGCCGAAGGGGGTTGGGCCGCTGAGGGGCCGAAGCTTGCTGAGCCTTGGGCTGCCGTGCTGTTCCCGGGCCGAAGGCTGGCGGGCCGCTGACGGGCTGAAGCCTGTTGGGCTGGGAGCAACGGTGCCGCTTACTGGGCCGAGGGCTGCTGGGCCGCCGATGGGCCGGAGGCTCCCGGAGGGCCTGATACTGCTGCTGTTGGGCTGAACGGGGTTTGGGCCTGCTCTAATGGGCCGAATCGGATTCTGCCTCATCAGCTAGTAAAATTTTAAATTCTAACTTCTCAAAAGCGGCAAGAATCTTGATGAAACCTAAATACATATGTCTGCACTTTTTTTGCTTTTAAGCTTTCTTAAAATTTATGACCTTGAAATCAGTGAGAGAGTTGTATATAATTGCGGCCTTATGATGTGGTGTTCTGTAATGTAAAACTATCATCTGGAAGCTATTTTTGTATTTGCACATAGAAAAGATCATATTACACTACGTCTAGTTAATTTTGAACTAATAAGTTAAGGCGCGACAAAGAAATGAATAAATTCTCAGCTTTTAGTTTACCGTAAGAGATATTTGACCGGCCGGGGAGCCGGGGCGGCGTTACAAGACATACCTGGAAGCGGACTTCAGAGACGACATGGTAGGTTCTTACACACGTTTGATCGTACTACCTGGGTACCGACGAGAGGAAGAAGGAGGATCCACTATAATTGTTCAGCAATGGAAGAGAAGGTGCTTGGTTCACCTGCATCTCGGTCATGTGATTTACGTACCTTTCCCAGAAGTTTACAAGAAGCAAGCGGGACAGGTAGAGAAAAATAGAATTGAAAATTGTTAAGAAATATTCAACTTTTGTTATCACTCAAATTTCAAGATATAATTATGTTTAATTTTGAAAATATAATATATTTATAAAAAAGTCTATCTAATCTAACTATTTATTTATAACCCTTCACAATCCTTCCTGAATCGGTGCAAGACCCAGCATGTTCCAAAAAAAGTCCTGAGAGTGTTACAAAACCCCCCCTCAAAAGGGCTTTTTATAAGAAATTTGAGATTATGGAGACTTATTTGTAAATAGTTATATTAGGAGGAGTTATTTATATATCACAAGTTTCAAAGGGTTGAAGATCAATAAAATGTAGCTTTTAAGATTTTTTATTTTTTTAGTCCCTTTAATCAACTTAATTAAGGTTTAGTCCGAAAATGAGGAACATCAGATTTGTCCATAGTCAACTCTCCTATAACTAAAGGTTTAAGGTTTAGGGTTTTTTTTTTTTTTTTTTAACTCAGGAATTTAACTAGGACCCTGAGCCGACCCTTAGAATTTTATTTCATCAAAAAGGTGGAGATACAAGGGGGGGACATACCGCCTAACCCCTGAGAGGGTACATCAAAAAACCCAAGATACTCCTGAACAAAAGCCCCTCATATCCTAAGGTGGGGAGACCACTTTTATCAGAAGTGATTTCCCCTTTTACAATAGAAGGCAAAGAGGAAGAGTCAAAGAAGGTTTGCTCAACTTGCTGGTCGCAAGAAAAATTAACCAGAGCATCAGCAGCTTTGTTGGCTTCTCTAACTGCATGGCAAAAGTGAAGATCCATAACTTCCCTGAGAGAACAAAACTCAAACCACCACGGAAAAAGAATCTAAGGGATAGTGGGATTAGTAGAAGTCATGAGAGTGATCAGTGAGAGGCAATCAGATTCAACAATAAGACAAGTGAAACCTCGTTGAAGACACATGTGTAGACCAGTGATAATCGCCCTAAGTTCAGAAATGATACTATGAGTGTGACCAAAATAGGCACAAGATGCCATGATGAACTAACCTTTATCATTTCTGAGAATAGCTGAACCTGCAGAGTTACCAGGATTACCTCTACTACAACTATCAGTGTTAAGTTTGAGTTTACCTGTAGGAGGATGCATCCATCTTACCAGAACCGGTAGAGTGGGAGAAAAGCTATCCACAACAACCAATGCTTGCAGTACAACTCTATGCTCAGAGGAACAAGGGGACTTTGGAGAATACATGGCAACAAGCTCTCTTATAAGGTGGAGGCTCTGATGCAGAATGCTTTTCTTGCGGGAGTGAGTACCATCATACTTGGCTGAACACCTGGCTTTCCAAAGAAACCATACGACAATAGAAGGAGTAATACCCATAATGAAAGAGTATAGAGATGTACCTGAGGCTAGGATAATGAATGAACAGAATATGTGATGAAAGGAGCTCATCTGAAAAGTTAGTCCACATCTATCCTGAAAGAAGCGCCAACAGTGGGAAGCCCAATCTCCATGAGCCAAGGCATGATTGAGAGTATCTCGTGAAGCATTCGAGCAACACACGCACTTTGATGCTAATGGAATACCTATTCTTTGAATAATAGAATCAAAAGGCAATTTGTGAACAAGGGCCCTGTAAATAAAGATGGAGATCTTCTTGGGTATTTGAGTGCACCAGATCCATTTAGAGATGGAGAGTGGAGGTATCTGCTGCCTAACAACTTGCCAAGCCGATTTAGTGGTGAAAAGGCCATAGGAATTCGGCTTCCAAATAAATTTATCATGGTCTTGTTGAGTGGAAATTGTGCCAATATAATCCATGAGAATAGAAGCGATGTCTGAAGGTAATGAGTGTAATAGATGCTGACCAGAAATGATATAATCGCGAACCAACCAAGCTTGGTTATTACCAATAGCAGTCCATTGATCCTCGGAAAGATGATCCTTTAAAGGACCATGACCAGTCCAATCATCATGCCAGAAGGAAATATGGCCCTGGCCCACTGACCAATAAGTGTTGTCAAGAACCCATTGTCTATGCTTGAGTACCATCTTCCAATGAGGAGAACCAACCATAGGACAAGTAGAAACATGATGCCTGTGCAGGTAGGTCTGATTGATGTACTCACCCCAGATGTCCTTTTTAGAGTATACCTTCCAGCATAATTTAACCTTAAGGGCAACCCCTAGCTCCATAAGAGAACGAACACCAACTCCACCTTCAGAGGTTGGCCTAGCCAGGTGTTTCCAAGCGATCCAGTGCCGACGCATCCCTGTTGAAGTAGATCCCCAAAAGAAAGCAGCAAATGTCCTCTCTAAAGAGTGAAGGATACTCTTAGGAGGGGTAAGAACAGTTAGGATATGTATAGGAATGGAAGACAGTACATGCTTGATAAGGATCAGTCTACCACCAGGCGAAAGGAGATTAGATTTCCAAGAAGCTAGCCTATTTCTCACCTTGTCCAAGAGAGGATGGAAGTATGTTGCCTTAGCTGCACCCTTGAAGAGAGGAGCACCCAAATAAGTGATAGGGAAAGCCCTGTGAGGGATAGAAACTCTAGCAGATACTTGATTGATTCTCCAAGTAGGAGTATATCCCGCGATGTAGAAAGAACTCTTACTTGTGTTAATCTTTTGACCTGAGCATCTCTCATAAATGGTCAGGAAAGCCATGAGTCTGCGTAAAGATCCTTGAGAGCCATTAGTGAAGATAATAGTATCATCAGCAAATAAGAGATGTGAAATAATAGGCCCCTCAATGAAAGTAGAATAAGAGGTAATAATGCCTCTGTGACACAGCTGCTGAAGACCTCTGCTGAATGCCTCTTCAGCAAGAATAAAGAGACTGGGTGCCAAAGGGTCTCCTTGTCGAAGACCACGAGAGGAGGTAAAGAATCCACCAACATTACCATTGAGGATGACAGAAAACCAGCAGTTGGTGAATAATCTTCTGATAAGGTTAATCCACATGGGAGTGAAGCCAAATTTATGCAGCACATCAAATAGGTAAGACCATTCCAATCTGTCGTATGCTTTCATCATGTCGAGTTTGAAAATGATGTTATGTCCTCTGACCTTCTTAGAGATGCTATGGGTAAGCTCCTGAGCAAGACAGATGTTGTCAGCCATATCTCTGCCTTTAACAAAGGCTCCCTGGAGAGGGGAAATAAGGGCAGGCAGAACAAGAGATAATCTTTTGCATATGATGAGTGAGATAATCTTATAAGTGAAATTGCACAGGCTAATAGGTCTAAAATCCTTCAGAGTGTTAGGAGACTCTCCTTTGGGAATTAGCACGAGGTGAGTGGAGGTATAAGATTTAGGAAGGAAGCTTCCATTAAAGAACTCCTTGACAGCATCATAAATATCAACAGAAATGATATCCCAGCAAGAGGTAAAGAAATCACCAGAGAAGCCATCTGGTCCAGGGGCACTATCAGGGCTTAAAGAGAAGACCGAATCCTTGACTTCCTCTATAGTTGGAGTAGCCATCAAAGCTCGATTATCTGCGTCAGAGACAATGGTAGGAATATATTGCAGAAGACCACGGTTGTTCATAGTAGGCGGCTCAGAAGTGAACAGCTTTTGATAATAAGCTATGGCCATGGAAAGTAAAGCATCTTGGTCAGTAACATCATCCCCCTGATCGTTAACCAGTTTGTGAATAAAGTTTTTCCTTCACCTTTCATTGACAATAGAGTGGAAGAAGGCTGAGTTTTGATCGTCCTCCTTGAGCCATTTGAGATGAGATTTTTGCCTCAAGAATATCTCTTGCCGTAAGAGGAGCTCATCTAGATTTTTTTTAATTGCAGAAAGCTCAGAAAGTGAATGATCAGAAGAATGATTATCAAAACTAATTTGTAATGAATTGACCATCTCCTCCGCCTATAAGATATGCTGAAAAATGTTGCCAAAAACACTTTTGTTCCAAGTCTTCAAAGTGGATCTCAGTCTCTTCAATTTAGCACTAAGCCTGAAGAGAGGAGAAGCATGTAAAGGCTGATGCCAACAGGATTTAACCACGCGAATGAAATCACTGTGTCTAGTCCACATCTTAAGGAATTTAAAATGTGATTGTCTCGGGGCATTAGTGCAATGATAAGAAACCAGAAGCGGACTATGATCAGAATTGATATGATGTAAATGACTCACTAGAGAACTAAAAGAGGAGAACCAAGCTGGGTTAGCCAAACCTCTGTCCAATCTGGCTTTAATGGAACCAATACCTTGCTGACCGTTTCTCCAGGTGTAGGAAGGGCCACTAAAGCCTAGATCCATGAGATTGCTATCCTGTAAGAAAGAGTGGAAGGCATTCACAGAAGCATGTTGCGGTGCATTGCCGCCATATTTTTCATGAGAGTAAAGAACAGAATTAAAGTCACCCACAATCATCCAGGAGTCAGAAATAGACAAAGAAGTAATAGTCTCCCAAAGGTGAATTCTGTCCTGAAGGTGACAACTGGCATAAATAAAAGTGACATAATGAACTATTTGGCCAGTTATCTTCAGAGTAATAAAAGACTCATGAATAGTAAACACATCCACAGAGATAGAATTATGCCAGAAGACCCAAACTTTACCGTGAGGATTACCACTAGAGAGGCATTGAGAGAGACCCAGTTTAAGAGATAGTGCAAGCATCGAAGAATTCTGAATCATGGGTTCTAAAATTGCAGCAATTTGTACCTTGTTCGTCCTGCAAAGGGAGACAAGTCGACGTCTGGAAGGAGAGTTACCCACTCCCCTGATATTCCAAACTAAAATATTAACCATTAAACTTAGATTTCTTCTTTTGTGCACGTGTGAGCCTTGTGCTCTTTTGTTGGTCCAAATGCAGACTACTAGGGATGTCCTGTGTGCATGTGTCGCCGTTAGCATGAGATTCATCAGAGGAGGAAAATGATTGCTGCAACTTATGTAAGTCAAGCAGAATAAGATTATCCTTCCTATGGATAGGGCTCTCCAAATTTAAAGCTTCCAAGTTAGAGAGATGACCTGAGCCATGTGAGTCGTATCGAAGGGTTTCCAGAGGGTTTTGAACAAGAGGTAAAGAAGTTGAAGATATCACCTGATTCTTGACATTCAAATAAGTGTGAACCGCCATATGCTTATCCCCAATGAATTGATCGGTTGTATCGGGTTGGGATATTGGGCCGTGGGCAGTGACAAAGGCAGCCTGTTTATCAATGCTTGAGCGTACATCGGCTGCCTTGTGAGACACCTGCGCAGCCTCGATGCTGGTCTCACCATAGTTCGCTGTGACAATGGAAACATCAAGAGCAGTAAAGTTAGGGGCAGGCACTGTGATATCCGAGGAGTCGAAATTAAGGTTAGGGATGCTAGGGTCCTCCAAGTTCATCGTGCACGGGAGTTTAGGGGTGGGCATGACCTAGGTGTTGACGTTAGGAGACGAAAAGATTTTATGGCATGTTGTCCTCCAAGTTCCCAGAGCTTCTCTCTCTAAGAGCTGAGGAGAGAGAACAGGTTTTTGGTTTAGGGTTTAGGGTTTAGGGTTTTAGGGTTTAGGGGTTTTAGGGTTTAGGGTTTAGGGTTTAAGGGTTTTAGGGTTTAGGGTTTAGGGTTTAGGTCTTTTTTTTTTTTTTTTTTTTTTTTTTTTTTTTAACCCAGGAATTTATCTAGGACCCTGGGCCGGACCTTGGTGTTTTATTGCACAAAAGAGTAGAATTACATGGAGGGGACATGCCGCCTTACCCCTAAGAGAGTACATCAATAAACCCAAGAAACCCCCTACAGAGAAAAGAGACCCTCAAATCCTCAGATGGGGAAGACCACTTTTATCCGAAGTGATCTCCCCTTTTACATTGGTAGGCAAAGAGGAAGAATCAGGAAAGTCTTGACCGAGCTGTAGGTCGCAGGAATGGTTGGCCAGGGCGTCAGCAGCTTTGTTGGCTTCTCTAACTGTATGGCAGAAATGAAGGTCCATCGCATCCCTGAGAGAGCAGAACTCAAACCACCAAGGAAACAACATCCAAGGGATAGTAGGATTAGCAGAATTCATAAGAGTGATAAGAGCAAAGCAATCAGATTCAACAATCAAACATGTAAAGCCTCGTTGGAGGCACATCTGCAGACCAATGATAATAGCCCTGAGTTCAGAAATGATGCTGTGAGTATGACCAAAGAAAGCACAAGTTGCCCAGACAAATTTACCTTTGTCATTTCTGAGAATAGCAGAACCTGCAGAGATACCAGGATTACCTCTACAACAACCATCAGTGTTAAGTTTAAATTTACCTGTAGGAGGATGGATCCATCTAACAATGACTGGTAGTGAGGGAGAAAAACTGTCAACAACGCCTAGAATTTGTAAAATAGATCTCTGTGCCATTGTAGAAGAAGATTTTGGGCGATACATTGCGGCAAGTTCACGAATAAGATATAGGCTCTGATATAGGATGCTTTCCTTACTTGAGTGAGTGCCATCAAATTTGACAGAACATCTAGCTTTCCATAGGAACCAGGCAACAATAGTAGGAGTTATGCCCATAATAAAAGAGTAAAGAGATGTACCTGTAGCAAGGGCAATGAAGGAACTAAAAATATGTTGAAAAGAGCTCATCTGGATAGAAATTCTGCAAGTGTTCTGAAAGAAGGACCAACAGTATGAAGCCTAGTCCCCTAGTGCCAGAGCATGGTTAAGAGTCTCCCCGGAAGGAGTATGGCAACATCCACATTTAGAAACAAAGGGAATACCAATTCTCTGAATGTTGAAGTCAAACGGCAATTTATTGATAAGAGCCCTGTAAGCGAATATAGAAATCTTCTTGGGAATCTGAGCACACCAGATCCATTTAGAAATTGAAAGTGGTTGAATCTGATTTCTCACAATGTGCCAAGCTGATTTTATAGTGAAATAACCATGAGAGTTAGGTTTCCAGATAACCTTGTCCTGACCTTGAATAGTGGTTAAGGTGCCCATGCAGTCAGTGATAACATAAGTGATGTTCCATGGCAGGGTATGCAATAATTGTTGACCATAGTTGATTATATCATGAACTACCCATCTGTGAGCATGATTAATGTGAGACCATTGATCTTCTGGAATTTGATCCCTTAAGGGGCCATGGCCAGTCCAGTCATCATGCCAGAGAGAGATTTGGCCATGTCCAACTAACCAATACGTGTTGTCAAGAATCCAATGTCTATGTTGAAGAACCTTCTTCCAGTGGGGCGAACCTGTGATGGGGCAAGTAGCTATGTGATGTTTGTGTAGATAAACTTGATTGATATACTTACCCCAGATGCCTGTCTTAGTATAAGCTTTCCAGCAAAGTTTAGCTTTAAAAGTAGCACCTACTTCTGCAAGAGATCGAATACCAATACCACCTTCAGAGGTAGGCCTAGCTAGGTGCTTCCAGGCAATCCAATGTCTGCGTACCCCTGTAGAAGTCGAGCCCCAAAAGAAAGCAGAAAATATCCTCTCTAGAGAGTGAAGAATACTCTTAGGAGGGGTGAGGACAGCAAGTATATGTATAGGGATGGAAGATAAGACATGTTTTATAAGAATCAATCTACCCCCTGTCGATAAGAGGTTAGCTTTCCAGGAAGCAAGTCTTTTTCTCACCTTGTCCAAAAGGGATTGAAAGTATACAGCTTTAGTTGCACCCTTGAATAATGGAGCTCCCAGGTAAGTGATAGGAAAATTTTTGTGAGGGATTGATGTTCTAACAGAAATTTGGTTGATTCTCCAGGTTGGAGTGTATCCAGCAATGCAAAAGGAGCTCTTGTTTGTGTTGATCTTCTGACCTGAGCAGTTCTCATATATTTTCAAGAAAGCCATGAGTCTCCTTAAAGAGGCCTGAGAGCCATTAGTGAAGATAATAGTATCGTCAGCAAACAAGAGGTGTGAAATAATAGGACCCTCAACAAAAGTAGAATAAGGTGTGATGATCCCTCTCAGAGTCAGGTGCTGAAGGCCTCTGCTAAGCGCTTCTTCTGCAAGAATAAATAAGCTAGGAGCAAGCGCGTCTCCATGCCTAAGACCACGAGATGAGGCAAAGAAACCACCAACATTACCATTTAAGATAACAAAAAACCAACAGTTTGTGAAAAGACCTTTAATGAGGTTAATCCAATCACTTGAGAAGCCAAACTTATGAAGAACATCAAATAAATAAGACCATTCAAGTCTGTCATAGGCCTTCATCATGTCAAGCTTGAGAATAATGTTATGGCCTCTAACTTTCTTAGATATACTGTGTGTGAGCTCTTGAGCGAGGCATATATTGTCAACGATATCTCTGCCCTTGACAAAGGCTCCCTGAAGAGGTGAAATAAGAGTGGGTAGTACAAGAGAGAGTCTCTTACAAATGATGAGAGAGATAATTTTGTAAATAAAATTGCACAGGCTAATGGGCCTAAAATCCCTCAGAGTGTTGGGAGAGTCGCCTTTAGGAATTAAGACAAGGTGTGTGGAAGTGTAAGCTTTAGGCAGGGTGCCACCATTAAAAAACTCGACTACTACATCATAAATATCAGAAGAAATAATGTCCCAGCAAGAGGTAAAGAAGTCACAAGAGAATCCATCGGGTCTAGGAGCACTGTCAGGATTTAAAGAGAATACCGAATCTTTGATCTGTTCAAGGGTTGGTGTGGCCAAAAGAGCATGATTGTCTGCCTCAGAGACAATAGAAGGGATGTATTGCAGAAGACCACTGTTGTTCATAGTAGGCGCCTCAGAGGTAAGTAGATTTTGATAATATGAGATTGCCATGGAGAGTAAAGTGGCTTGATCAGAAATCTCATCGCCTTGATCATTAACCAATGTGTGAATGAAGTTATTCCTCCGTCTTTCATTGACTATAGAGTGGAAGAAAGCTCTGTTCTGATCACCTTCTTTAAGCCATTTGAGATGGGATTTTTGCCTCCAAAAGATTTCTTGGCGAAGAAGAAGTTCATCAAGGTCCTTCTTGGCTGTAGCAAGATCATCAAAAGATTGGTTAGAAGGATTATTATCAGCAATGTTTTGCAATACGTTTACCTTCTCTTCAGCCTGTATAACATTCTGGAAGATATTACCAAAGACATTTCTATTCCAAGTCTTAAGAGATGCTCTCAACCTTTTCAATTTAGCACTGAGTTTGAATAACGGGGAAGCATGCAGAGGTTGAGACCAACAAGATTTCACCAGATGAAGAAAGTTATTGTGCCTTGTCCACATGTTGAGAAATTTAAAGTGAGATTTTCTAAGAGTATCAGCATCTTGATAAGAAATTAATAAAGGACTATGATCAAAATTAATGTGATGCAGGTGAGCAATAGAAGTATTAAAAGATGAAAACCAAGCAGGGTTAGCTAAACCTCTATCCAGCCTAGCTTTGATGCAGCCAGGACCAAGTTGACCATTCCTCCAAGTATAGGAAGGACCAATGAAGCTGAGGTCCATTATGTTACAGTCCTGAGAGAAAGAATGAAAAGCATCCGCAGCAGTTTGTGAGGGAGCATTACCACCAATTTTTTCATGAGAGTAGAGGACATAGTTGAAGTCCCCCACAATCATCCAAGGGTCAGGGACAGCCAAGGAGGTTATGGTGTCCCAAATGTGGATTCTGTCCTGAAGGTGGCAACTTGCATAAAGAAAAGTGATATAATGAATAGTGCTGCCAACAACTTTAATAGAAATAAAATTCTCATGAATTGTGATGACATCCACTGAGATGGAAGCATGCCAGAAGAGCCAAACTTTACCCAAAGGATTACCACTAGATAAGTAATGAGAGAGACCAGTTTTGAGAGATAAGGCAACCATAGAAGAGTTTTGCACCATGGGCTCCAGAATGGCAGCAATCTGCACTTTGTTAGTTCTACAAAGAGAGGTAAATCTGCATTTGGAGGGGGAGTTACCAACTCCCCTAATATTCCACACAAGGATCTCAACCATTAAAACGTTGCTTTCTTCTTTTGAGCACGGGTGAGCATGGTGCTCTTTTGCTTGGCCATGGACTTGATGGGATGTGAGTCTTGTATACCTGTGTTGTTAGAAGCATGAGAGTCCTCAGAAGAGGCAAAAGTGTCTTTAAATTTTTCGATATCCAGTAAGCATTTATGGTCCTCCCTATGAGCAGAGCTGTCCAGGTTAAGAGCCTCCAAGAAGGAAGCATGGCCCACAGAATGAGGATGTAATCGAAAAGCATCAGTGAGACAATGTTCATTAGGTAAGAAAAGGGGGGATGTCACCTGATTGTTGACTTGTGAGGATAGAGGATCGGCTTCGTGAGTTGTCGAAATGGCCTCGATAATAGTGTTGTCCTGTGCATTAGCTGTAGGACTACCTGAAAAGGGGAATGTGTCTTCCAGATTTAGCTCGCAAGAAGGTTGAGGAGTAAGTATTACCTGGTTATCAATGCTCAATGTAGTCGGTTTGAGGCCGGGAGTAGTGGAACAATTATCCTGTGGGCCGATCCACATAGGGGCAGTAGACTCGCTGGGCTCGATGACAGCAGGCGGTTGGCTGTGGTCATTGTGGGCTTGGGCCTGTAAGTGAGCCGTCTCGTCTGTGGAGGCCCGCAGAGGTGCAGTAGGGCTCGTGCAAGAAGCAGCTTTGGCATTTGGAGACGAAAGAAGTTTTGGGCAGGTTGTAGCTGGGTCTTCGGTAGGCGGGTCCTGCAGCAGTGGGTGCAGGGCACTTGAAGCAATAGGCATCTGCAACTTAGGACCATGATTTCTGCCGTTGGTGACCTGTTCATCTAAAGGGGGCTGCTGTGTGTGATTGGCGACAGCGTGGGTCAAGGGCTTCTGTCGGGTGGGCCTTGAGGCAGCAAGTTGTGGGCTCGGCCCAATAGCAGGAGGAGAGGCACGGTCCTGAGGGTGCAAATGGGCAAGATCCCGGTGTTGCTGTTGGACTTCATAGACGCAAGGCGATAGAATATCGGAGGGGCGTGTCTGCTCCGTGGGCCTGGGCCCGTTTACAGGAGCACGCTGGTTCTTCGTGGGCCCATGGGCCGGGCTCTGGGACAGAGGTGCAGGAGCAGGGGCGCAGACCAAAGAGAGGGGTTCCTCGTCCAGCAAGGGGGGCTTCGCTCGGACGTCGGATGAGCCGCCATGTAACACAATTCTCTGGGTGTGACCTTCAATAGCGGAGGCTGCTGGCGTGAGAAGAGATGGCGTGGCGCCATGCATGGCCCTGGGCAGCTGCGTCTCAGGTTCCAGGACAGGGCTTGTCGACGGCGGAGAGCGGACAGGTGTAGGGTCCGTGGGGGCTTCCTGGCCATCGCCGAGGTTCGTGTTGTCATGCAGATAGGACCCATCGACCCTGTGAGCACCTGGCGGGCTACCAAGTGGAAGGAGGGCCTGAAGGTGCCTCTCTTGGGGAGGGATTGTAGCTGTCATAGGCGGAGGCGTAGGCCCGTGCTTATCGCTGGAAGTGTTCCTGGGCATGGGAGAGGTAGCACCCTTTAGGAAGTCCAAACCTGGGGTAGTCAGCAACGAAGGAGGAGGTGAAGCTGGCGTGGGGCCCGTGGGGGCAGTATGGATATCGTCCAAGGCGACAAGTTGTGGGCTCGGCCCATTGGCAGGGTGAGAGTGTTGGGCTTCGTTAGCGCAAGGTAGTAAGATGCCGGGGGGGCGTGTCTGCTCTGTGAGCTTGGGCCCAATAGTTGAAGTCCGCTGGTTCTTAGGAGGCCCGTAGACCGGGATCTGGGTCGTGGGTGTAGGAGCAGGGGCGCGAACCGAAGAATAGGGTTCCTCGTCCAGCGAGGGGGATTGCGCTCGGACGTCTGGTGGGCCGCCTGGTAACACAGAGCTCTGGGAGTGTTCATCGTTAGTGGAGACTCTTAGCGTGAGAAGCGATAGCGTGGCGCCATGCATGGCCCTAGGCAGATGCGTCGCAGATTCCATAACTGGGCTTGTCGACAGCGAAGGGCGGACAGGTGTAGGGCCCGTGGGGGCTTCCTGGCCATCTCCGGAGATCGCGGTGTCCTGCGGAAAGGAGCCAACGACCCTGCATGCACCTGGTGGTCCACCAAGTGGAGGGAGGTTTTGGAGGCACCCAGCTAGGGGAGGGACTGTAGCTATCAATGGCAGAGGCGTAGGCCTGTGCAAGGCGCTGCAAGCGATCCTTGAGGTGTCTGGTGGCGGAGGCATAACGGGAGCTGGCACAGGATCCATGGAGATGACTTGGGAGTCTCCGAAGCTGGCTGGACCCGGCGGACAAGCCCCAGCAGAGCCTGGGTTAGATAACATAGGAGAGGGTTGGGAACCCTGGTTGGCCGAGATAGACCTCCCAGCAGAAAGCAGCGTCAACGTGGACTGCATCGCCTGACCCATCTGCAAGGTAGGCACAGTGGAAGCCTGTAAAGGGGTTGCTCGGTCTGGCACCTCGGGGTTCCCCATAGACGAAGAAGGTAAGTGTTAAGATCCAGCAGCCGGGATCCTGGGCTTCAGGCAGGCAATGGTGCTCATGGGAGCTGAGCGAGACAGATCAGGCTCGCCCTCTCCGGTGGCCGGCGTTGCTGGTTGAAGGGAGGTGCCGGCGGGGAGAGTGGCGGTGAGGTTCCCCTCCAGAAGGGTGTCCATAGGATCGGTAGCGTGCCCAAGGGCATCAAAAGAGTTGGCTAACATTACCTGATGCCGAGGTGGAGCTTTGGATACCCATCGTTTAGAGTTTTTACCTAGTTCGGGGGGGAGTTTGGGGGGTGCTGTAGAGGACCGGATGTCGCCTTGGAGCGCAGGTAGGGCCTGTGTCTTCTGCCTCAGGTGTGACGCGCGTGAGCTGCCGAGGGTAGCCTCCATCTGAGGTTGAGAATCAGGTGGAGGGGCTTCAAGGGATTGATGCTCAAGTTGAGGCTCCGTGGCAGGGGTAGGTTCCAGCGAGGGACTATCAGCATTGGGCTTCGAAGGCACCTGGGGTGCGTTTTTCTTAGAAGACCGGCGGCAAACCGAGGCCGTATGCCCGATGATCCTGCAGGCAGTGTAGTAGGGTGGGATTGGGGGGTAGCGTACCTCCTGGAAGTAACCTGCAGCACCCATGCCGATCCAGATCCGTTGTGGTCGATGCTGAAGGACGTGAAGCTCCACACAGGCACGCGCTGAAGACGTGTTGGTGATCTGGGAGGTGCTGAGGGCCACCTAGAGGACACGGCCGAGGTTGCCAGCGATAGATCTCACACAAGCCTCATGGAACAGGTGGGGCTTAAGGGCGGGGAGCTCCACCCACACAAGTACGATGGGGGGTTCCATTCCGCATTCAAAATCCGGCGTCCATTTCAGGAAACGGAATAGGTAGCCTTTGACGAAGAGCTGGTCGCGGAGAAGGATCTTCAAGTAATCGTCTTCGTTAGAGCTTCGAAGGAGGAGATGGCGGTTGTCCAGCGCGCTAATGATGAAGTCATGTTGTAGCCCGAGCCGTTGAGTGAGAAGGTGCTTAATATCTGGGAAAGGAGGGCGACCGTAAGGCGTTTTGGCAACCAGCGCAAGTCTGAAAGGGACCAACGCAGTGGCGATCTCCTCCTCAGTGAAGAAAACGGCAGGCTCGCCCAGATCAGTGAAAGCTAGATCGTGGACGAGGAGGTCGACTTCCGGGAGCAGTTTGCGATCTTTGAGCACCTGAGCGAACGACTTCGAGCTCCCAGAGCCCCAAGCCGGAGCCTGGGACGAGCGAGGTGCGGGGGGAGCGGAGCTCTGAGGGGGCGGCACAGCTGGGAGGCCAGCGGCCTGTTCAGCGCTGGAGCCAGCCGGGAGGGAAGCTGGGGCCTGGTCCTGGAGCACGCTGGGCTGAGAGGGGGCGGGCGAGGGCATTGGCAGGACAGGGGGGGAGGGTGGAGAGGTGTGGATCGTGGGGGGGGGCCGGCGACCCCCCTCAGGGCCGGCCATGGCCGGCGAAGGCCAAGGAGAGAAACCGGAGCTTCTCTCACTAGAAACCGAAGAGAGAGAGGGGCGGCAGGGTTTTTTGGTTTAGGGTGGGGTTTAGGGTTTAGGGTTTTAGGGTTTAGGGTTTTAGGGTTTTAGGGTTTAGGGTTTAGGGTTTATGGTTTAGGGTTTAGGGTTTAAGGGTTTTTTTTTTTTTTTTTTTTTAACCCAGGAATTCATCTAGGACCCTGGGCCGGCCCTTGGTATTTTATTGCACAAAATTCAGAATTACATGGGGGGGACATGCCACCTTACCCCTGAGAGAGTACATCAATAAACCCAAAAAACCCCCTACATCAAAAACCCTCAAATCCTCAGATGGGGAAGACCACTTTTATCAGAAGTGATCTCCCCTTTTACAATAATAGGCAAAGAGGAAGAATCTGGAAAGTCTTGATCAAGCTGTCGGTCGCATGAATGATTGGCCAGAGCGTCAGCTGCTTTGTTGGCTTCCCTGACTGTATGGCAAAAATGAAGGTCCATCGTATCCCTGAGAGAGCAAAACTCAAACCACCAAGGAAACAACATCCAAGGGATAGTAGGATTAGCAGTAATCATAAGAGTGATAAGTGCAAGGCAATCAGATTCAACAATCAAACATGTAAATCCTCGTTGGAGACACATCTGTAGACGAATGATAATAGCCCTGAGTTCAGAAATAATGCTGTGAGAGTGACCAAAGAAAGCACAAGTTGCCATAACCAATTTACCTTTATCATTTCTGAGAATAGCAGAACCTGCAGAAACACCAGGATTACCTCTACAACAACCATCAGTGTTAAGTTTAAATTTACCTGTAGGAGGATGAATCCATCTAACAAAGACTGGTAAAGGGGGAGAGAAGCTGTCAACTACGCCCAAAGCTTGTAAGATAGATCTCTGTGCTATTGTAGAAGAAGATTTTGGGCGATACATTGAGGCAAGTTCACGAATAAGATAGAGACTCTGATATAGGATGCTTTCCTTACTTGAATGAGTGCCATCAAATTTGGCAGTACATCTTGCTTTCCAAAGGAACCAGGCAACAATGGTAGGGGTTATGCCCATAATAAAAGAGTAGAGAGATGTACCTGTAGCTAGGGCAATGAAGGAACTAAATACATGTTGAAAAGAGCTCCTCTGGATAGAAATTCTGCAAGAATTCTGAAAGAAGGTCCAACAGTATGTAGCCCAATCCCCTTGTGCCATAACATGGTTAAGAGTCTCCCCGGATGGAGTATGGCAACATCCACATTTAGAAACAAAGGGAATACCAATTCTTTGAATATTGAAATCAAACGGCAATTTATAGATAAGAGCCCTATAAACAAAAATTGAAATCTTCTTGGGAATTTGAGCACACCAGATCCATTTAGAGATTGAGAGAGGTTGAATCTGGTGTCTTACAATGTGCCAGGCTGATTTAATAGTGAGGTAACCATGAGAGTTAGGTTTCCAAATAACCTTGTCCTGACCACGGATAGTAGTTAAGGTGCCAATGCAATCAGTGATAACAGAAGTAATATTCAATGGCAGAGTATGCAATAATTGTTGACCATAGGAGATTATATCATAAACCAACCATCCGTGAGCATGATTAATGTGAGTCCATTGATCTTCTGAGATTTGATCCCTTAAGGGGCCATGGCCAGTCCAGTCATCGTGCCAGAGAGAGATATGGCCATGTCCAACTAGCCAATAAGTGTTGTCAAGAATCCAATGTCTATGTTGAAGAACCTTCTTCCAGTGAGGCGAACCTGTAATAGGGCAAGTAGCTATATGGTGTTTGTGTAGATAAACTTGATTGATATACTTACCCCAGATGCCAGTCTTAGAATAGGCTTTCCAGCAAAGTTTAGCTTTAAATGTAGCACCTACTTCTACAAGAGATCGAATACCAATACCACCTTCAGAGGTAGGCCTAGCTAGGTGCTTCCAAGCAATCCAATGTCTGCGTGCTCCTGTAGAAGTCGAGCCCCAAAAGAAAGTAGGAAAAATCCTCTCTAAAGAGTGAAGAATACTCTTAGGAGGGGTGAGAACAGCAAGAATATGTATAGGGATGGAAGATAAAACATGTTTTATAAGAATCAATCTACCCCCTGTCGATAAGAGATTGGCTTTCCAAGATACTAGTCTTTTTCTCACCTTATCCAAAAGGGATTGAAAGTATACAGCTTTAGTAGCACCCTTGAATAGTGGAGCTCCCAGATAAGTGATAGGAAAATTTTTGTGAGGGATGGATGTTCTGGCAGAAATTTGGTTGATTCTCCAGGTTGGAGTGTATCCAGCAATGCAAAAGGAGCTCTTGTTTGTGTTGATCTTCTGACCTGAGCAATTCTCATATATTTTCAAGAAGGCCATGAGTCTCCTTAAAGAGTCCTGGGAGCCATTAGTGAAGATAATAGTATCGTCAGCGAACAAGAGATGTGAAATAATAGGCCCCTCAACAAGAGTAGAATAAGGTGTAATGATCCCTCTCTGAGTCAAGTGCTGAAGGCCTCTGCTAAGAGCTTCTTCTGCAAGAATAAATAAGCTAGGAGCAAGCGGGTCTCCTTGCCTAAGACCACGAGATGAGGCAAAGAAGCCACCAATATTACCATTTAAAATTACCGAAAACCAACAGTTTGTGAAGAGACCTTTAATGAGGTTAATCCAATCGCATGAGAAGCCAAACTTATGAAGAACATCAAATAAATAAGACCATTCGAGTCTGTCATAGGCCTTCATCATGTCAAGCTTGAGGATGATGTTATGGCCTCTAACTTTCTTAGATATGCTGTGTGTGAGCTCTTGAGCAAGGCAAATATTGTCAACGATGTCTCTGCCTTTGACAAAGGCTCCCTGAAGAGGTGAGATAAGAGTAGGAAGCACAAGAGAGAGTCTCTTACAAATGATGAGAGAGATAATTTTGTAAATAAAATTGCACAGGCTAATAGGCCTAAAATCCCTCAGGGTGTTGGGAGAATCGCCTTTAGGAATTAAGACAAGGTGTGTGGAAGTGTAAGCTTTAGGCAGGGTGCCACCATTAAAAAATTCGACTACAGCATCATAAATATCAGAAGAAATAATGTCCCAGCAAGAGGTAAAGAAGTCACCAGAGAATCCATCGGGTCTAGGAGCACTGTCAGGATTTAAAGAGAATACCGAGTCTTTGATCTCTTCTAAGGTAGGTGTAGCCAAAAGAGCATGATTATCAGCATCAGAGACAATAGTAGGGATGTATTGCAGAAGACCACTGTTATCCATAGTAGACGCTTCAGAGGTAAACATGTTTTGATAATATGAGATTGCCATGGAGAGTAAGGTAGCTTGATCAGAAATCTCATCGCCTTGGTCATTAACCAATGTGTGGATGAAGTTATTCCTCCGTCTTTCATTAACTATAGAGTGGAAGAAAGCTGTGTTCTGATCTCCTTCTTTAAGCCATTTGAGATGAGATTTTTGCCTCCAAAAAATTTCTTGGCGAAGAAGAAGTTCATCAAGATCCTTCTTGGCTGTAGCAAGATCATCAAAAGATTGGTTAGAAGGATTATTGTCAACACTGAGTTGCAATGCGTTTACCTTCTCTTCAGCCTGTATGACATTCTGGAAAATATTACCAAAGACATTCCTATTCCAAGTCTTAAGAGAGACTCTCAACCTTTTCAATTTAGCACTAAGTTTGAATAAAGGGGAAGCATGAAGAGGTTGAGACCAGCAAGATTTCACAAGATGAAGAAAGTTAGTGTGCCTAGTCCACATTTTGAGAAATTTAAAGTGAGATTTTCTAGGAGTATCAGCATCATGATAGGAAATCAATAAAGGACTATGATCGGAATTAATGTGATGCAGGTGAGTAATAGAAGTATTAAAAGATGAAAACCAAGCAGGATTAGCTAATCCTCTATCCAGCCTAGCGTTGATGCAGCCAGGACCAAGTTGACCATTCCTCCAAGTATAGGAAGGACCAATGAAGCCGAGATCCATCATGTTACAGTCCTGAGAGAAAGAATGAAAAGCATCAACAGCGACTTGAGAGGGGGCGTTACCACCAAATTTTTTATGAGAGTAGAAGATAGCATTGAAGTCCCCCACGATCATCCAAGGGTTAGGGACAGCCATGGAAGTAATGGTGTCCCAAATTTGGATTCTTTCCTGCAAATGGCAGCTGGCGTAAAGGATAGTGATATAATGAAAGGTGCTGCCAGCAACCTTAATAGTAATAAAGTTTTCATGAACAGTAATAACATCTACTGAGATGGAAGCATGCCAGAAGAGCCATACTTTACCCAAGGGATTGCCGCTAGATAAAAAATGAGACAGACCAGTCTTGAGTGAGAGAGCAACCATGGAATGGCGGCGATCTGCACCTTGTTAGTTCTACAAAGAGAGGTAAATCTGCGTTTGGAAGGAGAGTTACCCACTCCCCTGATATTCCAAACTAAAATATTAACCATTAAACTTGGATTTCTTCTTTTGTGCACGTGTGAGCCTTGTGCTCTTTTGTTGGTCCAAGTGTAGGCTCCTAGGGATGTCCTGTGTGCATGTGTCACCGTTAACATGAGATTCATCTGAGGAGGAAAAAGATTGTTGCAACTTATGTAAATCAAGCAGAATTAGATTATCCTTCCTGTGAACAGGGCTCTCCAAATTTAAAGCTTCCAAGTTAGAGAGATGACCTGAGCCATGTGAGTCGTAGCGAAGGGTTTCTAGCGGGTTTTGGACAAGAGGTAAAGAAGTTGAAGATATCACCTGATTCTCGACATGCAAATAAGTGTGGACCGCCGTATGCTTATCCCCAATGAGTTGATCAGTTGTATCGGGTTGGGGTATTGGGCCATGGGCAGTGACAAAGGTGGTCTGTTCATCAATGTTCGAAGGTACATCGGCTGCCTTGTGAGGCACCTGCGTAGCCTCGATGCTGGCCTGACCATGGTTCGCTGTGACAATGGAAACATCAAGAGCAGTCAGGTTAGGGGGAGGCACAGTGATATCCGAGGAGCCGAAGACAAGGTTAGGGATGCTGGGGTCCTCCAAATTCATCGTGCACCGGAGTTTAGGGGTAGGCATGACCTGGGTGCTGGCGTTAGGAGACGAAGAGATTTTATGGCATGTTGTAGCTGGGTCTTCGGTGGGAGGGTCCAACAGCTGTTGGTGCTGGACGCTTGGAGCGGTAGGCATCTGCAAGTCAGAAAAACATTGTCCAACATTGGTTACCTGATCGTCTGTTAGAGGCCGTTGAGCATGAGTGGCAGCAACGTGGGCCGTGGGCTTCTGGCGAGTGGGGCTTAAGGCGACAAGTTGTGGGCTCGGCCCATTAACATGCACTCCCGTTATCGGATTCTGCTCCTGACTATTGAAGGGCTGCCAGGGAGTGGGCGTGCCAGCCGGGTAGCCACTGGTGGGTTCAACAGATTCCTTCATCCGCCTAGTAGGCCCGTGGTCCGAGCTTAAGTTTGTGGGTGCGACAGCGGGAGCTCGAGCTGGGTATGGAATAAAACTCTGAGAATGCCCATTGGCAGGAGAGGCAGTCAGCCGCGGTTGCAGTGGCGTGGCTCCATGCATGGCCCTGGTGGTCTGCGTCAGAGGGTCGAGGCCACAGTACGCTGGCGGTGAGGAGCGAGCGATAGCGGGGCCCAAGAGGGCATCCTGAGCATCTTTGGAGATCACCATATCCTGCGGAAAGGACCCATCGGCCCTGCAGGCCTGGGAGCTAGATAGCGTAGGGGCGTTGGAGGGAGGCTCAGCGGGATCCTGCACAATCTTCATGGGTCCCTGGCTCGGACTCGAGACATCAATAGAGGCAAGGGCCAGGGGGTGAGGTCCAGCACCGGACGAGGGGGGCAGATAGCAGGCACCTGGCGTAGTTGGAAGCTTGGCCTCTTGCATGGCACTGTAGGTCTTTCTAGGCATGACAGGGGTAGTACGCGTCAGGTGATCCGGCCCTGAGGCATCCAGATGCGTGCCCAACAGTGCATAGGCGTGCGCGGGAGGCCCTTCCCCCAGCAGTGGGGACAGCTGTCGAACACCTGGCAGGCAACCAAGTGGGATGGAAATCTGAGGGTGCTGATCAGAGAGCAGGGCTACGGGGGCCATAGGCGAGGGCGTGGCATCATGCATGGCACTGTAGGTCCTCGTTGGCGTGTAAGCAATTGAAACCGTCAGCGGAAGTGAGGCAGAGGTATTCGGCGGCGAGGATGTAGCAGGTGCAAGGCCCGTGGAGGCATCAAGGGTCCCAAGGTCCTGAGGAGAGGACCTCCCAGCGCTGTTGTCCTGAGAGATGAGAAGGGTAGGAGTGTTGTGGGGCGGCACCACAGCCGAGTGTAAGGGGCCCTCGAAGGCCGGGGCAGATGTTGATGTAGCATGAGGCGGCACCGAGGACTGAGCCACCTGTGCCGTCTGCATCGAAGGCTCGGTAGTAGGCAGCAGAGGGGCCAGTCTGGCAGAGGCGTTGAAGCTAGGTATAGCCGAAGAAGGAAGGTGCTCAGGTTCAGAAAGGGGCACCTCTTTCTGTTGGGGAGGCTGAGTTAGGCAAGGCGCCTCAGTACCTCGGGGGTGTGTGCCCGAGGCCGGGAAAGCAGCGTCAACGGCAGGAACAGCGATCGCGCCGGCGGCGGCTTCAACGGGGACATCCGCGGCACAAACAACATGGTCAGCAGCGGCAGGGAGGAGAGGCTTCGCCGGAGGTCCGTCCGCGCAGACACAGGAGGGATCCGAGAGGGACTGAAGAGCTGCAAACGAATTGGAGGTTTGAACGGGTTGGCGCTGGGCAGGATCGAGCATCCTGACATCAGCCACTTCCTCCTCAACAGGATCATTGGCGACCGGAGGAGGCCGGATGCCGTCGGGGGAGCTGGGAGTAGTAACCCGCTGTGTGGGAGGGTTTTTGGAAACCCAACGGAGAGGCTTCTTACTAGTGCCTTGAGGGATCTGGGGAGCACCAGAAATAACCAGGTTAGATCTATCAGTTGGGTGGGAGTCTACCTGTTGCGTGGGCATGCTCGGGCGGGGGGGGATAGCTGCAGAAACAAGCTGGCCGGCAGTTGTGGTATGAGCTTCGATGGCTGGCTGCGCCGTCTGGGGCTTGTCCCTCTTGGAGGTCTGACGACAGTCGGAGGCAACATGACCGATAAGCTTGCAAGAGGTGCAGTAAGGGGGGATAGGCGGGTAAGAGATCGTTTGGAAGTAGCCTGAGGCTCCCAGCCCAATCCAGATGCGAGGCGGTCGGTGCTGGAGGATGTTGAGTTCCACACATGCGCGAGCCGTCGAGGTGTTGGTGATCTAGGACGTGCTGAGCGCAGCCTGGAGTACCCTGCCGACATTACCTGCAATGGATCGAACACAAGCTTCGTGAAATAGATGAGGTTTAAGGGAAGGGAAGGAGATCCAGCGTTGGACAATAGGCGGCTCGGTGCCGCACTCGAACTCGGGAGTCCAGTGGAGGAAGCGGAACAAATAGCCTTTGACGAACAGCTGTTCCCTGAGCAAGATCTTCAGGTAGTCATCCTCCACGGAGCAGCGAATCAAGAGATGTCGGTTGTCCAGGGCGCGGATGATGAACTCGTGTTGAAGCCCTAAACGCTGCGACAGGAGGAGTTTAATATCTGGAAACGGAGGGCGGCCAAAAGGAGTTTTCGCGACGAGGGCGAGCTTGAAGGGAGTGAGCGCGATGGCTATCTCCTCCGGCGTGAAGAAGACGGCAGGTTCACCCAGGTCGGTGAAGGCGGGGTCGTGGACGCGAAGGTCCACCGCAGGAAGAAGCTTGCTCTCCTTGAGGACCTGTGCGAAAGGTTTAGAGCCCGTGGAGCCCCACGCCGGCGGCTTGGAAGAAGGAGCAGGAGCAGGGTTCGCAGCAGACTGAGTGCGCGGTGGGTTCGCGGCAGGAGTTGGCGCAGCTGCACGAGCCACTGCCGGTGGAGCGGGTGCTTCACCAGGATCTGGAAGCAGGGGAGAACCAGGAGGAGGGGGAGGAGCCTGCAGCGAGGTGGGGGGTCGCCCGCCCCCCTCAGGGCCGGCCATGGCAGGCGGCGGCCAAGGGGAGCCGCAGAGCTTCTCTCTCTAGGATTCTAGAGGGAGAAGGGTGGCGGCTGAATGGTTTAGGGTTTTAGGGTTTTAGGGTTTAGGGTTTAAGGGTTTAGGGTTTAGGGTTTAGGGTTTAGGGTTTAGGGTTTAGGGTTTTATCAGAAGTGATTTCCCCTGAGATACAAGGGGGGAACATGCCACCTTACCCCTGAGAGAGTACATCAATAAACCCAGAATCCCCCTGAAAAAGAACCCCTCAAATCCTAAGGTGGGGAAGACCACTTTTATCAGAAGTGATTTCCCCTTTTACAATAGTAGGCAAAGCGGAAGAATCTAAAAAGACTTGATCAACTTGCTGGTCGCAGGAGAAGTTAGCCAGAGCATCAGCAGCTTTATTGGCTTCTCTAACTGCATGGCAAAAGTGAAGATCCATAGCTTCCCTGAGAGAACAAAACTCAAACCACCAAGGAAAAAGAATCCAAGGGATAGTGGGATAAGTAGAAGTCATGAGAGTGATCAGTGAGAGGCAATCATATTCAACAAGAAGACAGGAGAAACCTTGTTGAAGACACATGTGGAGACCGGTAATAATCGCCCTGAGTTCAGAAATGATACTATGAGTGTGACCAAAGTAGGCACAAGAGGCCATAATGAGCTGACCTTTATCATTTCTGAGAATAGCTGAACCTGCTGAGTTACCGGGATTACCTCTACTGCAACCATCAGTGTTAAGTTTGAGTTTACCTGTAGGAGGATGCATCCATCTTACCAGTACCGGTAACATGGGAGAGAAAGAATCCACAACCCCCACTGCTTGCAGTACAACTCTATGCGCAGAGGAACAAGGGGACTTTGGGGAATACATGGCAGCAAGCTCTCTTATAAGGTGGAGGCTCTGATGCAATATGCTTTCCTTACGGGAGCGGATACCATCATATTTGGCTGAACACCTGGCTTTCCAAAGAAACCATACCACAATAGAAGGAATAATACCCATAATGAAAGAGTAAAGAGATGTACCTGAGGCTGAGGCCAAGTTTATAAAGGAGCAAAATATGTGGTGAAAGGAGCTTATCTGAAAAGAAAGTCCACATCTATCCTGAAAGAAGCGCCAGCAGTAGGAAGCCCAATCTCCATGAGCCAAGACATGATTGAGAGTCTCTTGTGAGGCATTCGAGCAGCACACGCACTTTGATGCCAATGGAATACCTATTCTTTGAATATTGGAATCAAAAGGCAATTTATGAACAAGGGCCCTGTATATGAAGATGGAGATCTTCTTGGGTATTTGAGTGCACCAGATCCATTTAGAGATGGAGAGAGGAGGAATCTGCTGCCTAACAACTTGCCAGGCTGATTTAGTGGTGAAAAAGCCATAGGAATTCGGCTTCCAAATAATCTTATCATGGTCTTGTTGAGTGGTAAAGATGCCAATATAAGCCATGATAGTAGAAGCGATGTCTGAAGGTAAGGAGTGTAATAGATGCTGACCAGACATGATATAATCGCGAACCGACCAAGCTTGGGTATTTCCAATAGCAGTCCACTGATCCTCGGAAATGAGATCCTTTAAAGGACCATGACCAGTCCAATCATCGTGCCAGAAGGAAATATGGCCCTGGCCCACTAACCAATAGGTGTTGTCAAGAACCCATTGTCTATGCTTAAGTACCATCTTCCAATGAGGAGAACCAACCATAGGACAAGTAGAAATATGATGCCTGTGCAGATAAGTCTGATTGATGTGCTCACCCCAGATGCCCTTTTTAGAGTATACTTTCCAGCATAATTTAACCTTAAGGGCAGCCCCTAGTTCCAGAAGAGAACGAATACCAATTCCTCCTTCAGAGGTTGGCCTAGCCAGGTGTTTCCAAGCGATCCAATGCCTACGCATCCCTGTTGAAGTGGATCCTCAAAAGAAAGCAGCAAATGTCCTCTCTAAAGAGTGAAGAATACTCTTAGGAGGGGTGAGAACAGCAAGAATATGTATAGGAATGGAAGATAGTACATGTTTGATAAGGATCAGTCTTCCACCTGGCGAAAGGAGATTAGATTTCCAGGAAGCTAGTCTATTTCTCACCTTGTCCAAGAGGGGATGGAAGTATATTGCCTTAGCTGCACCTTTGAAGAGAGGAGCTCCCAAATAAGTGACAGGGAAAGCCCTGTGAGGAATAGAAACTCTAGCAGCTACTTGATTGATTCTCCAAGTAGGAGTATATCCCGCAATGTAGAAAGAACTCTTGCTTGTGTTGATCTTTTGACCTGAGCATCTCTCATAAATGGTCAGGAAAGCCATGAGTCTGCGTAAAGATCCTTGAGAGCCATTAGTGAAGATAATAGTATCATCAGCAAATAAGAGATGCGAAATAATAGGCCCCTCAGTGAAAGTAGAATAAGGGGTAATAATGCCTCTGTGATACAGCTGCTGAAGACCTCTGCTGAATGCCTCTTCAGCAAGGATAAAGAGACTGGGTGCCAAAGGGTCTCCCTGTCGAAGACCACGAGAGGAGGTAAAGAAGCCACCAACGGTACCATTGAGGATGACAGAAAACCAGCAGTTGGTGAATAGTCCTTTGATAAGGTTAATCCACATGGGAGAGAAGCCAAATTTATTCAGCACATCAAATAAGTAAGACCATTCCAATCTGTCGTATGCTTTCATCATGTCGAGTTTGAAAATGATGTTGTGTCCTCTGACCTTCTTAGAGATGCTATGGGTAAGCTCCTGAGCAAGACAGATGTTGTCAGCCATATCTCTGCCTCTAACAAAGGCTCCCTGCAGGGGGGAAATAAGAGCAGGCAGAACAAGAGATAATCTTTTGCATAGTATGAGTGAGATTATCTTATAAGTGAAGTTGCACAGGCTAATAGGTCTAAAATCCTGCAGAGTGTTAGGAGACTCTCCTTTGGGGATTAGCACGAGGTGAGTAGATGTATAAGATTTAGGGAGGAGGCCTCCATTAAAGAACTCCTTAACAGCATCATAAACATCAACAGAAATGATATCCCAGCAAGAGGTAAAGAAGTCACCAGAGAATCCATCTGGACCAGGGGCACTATCAGGGCTTAAGGAGAAGACCGAATCCTTGACTTCCTCTATAGATGGAGTAGCCATCAAAGCTTGATTATCTGCATCAGAAACAATGGTGGGAATATATTGCAGAAGACCACTGTTGTTCATAGTGGGCGGTTCAGAAGTAAACAGATGTTGATAAAAGGCTATGGCCATGGAAAGCAAAGCATCTTGGTCAGTAACATCATCCCCCTGATCGTTAACCAGTTTGTGGATAAAGTTTTTCCTGCGCCTTTCATTAACAATAGAGTGGAAGAAGGCTGAGTTTTGATCGCCCTCCTTTAGCCATTTGAGATGAGATTTTTGCCTCCAGAAAATCTCTTGCCGTAAGAGGAGCTCATCTAGATCCTTTTTAGCTGCAGAAAGCTCAGAATGTGAATGATCAGAAGGATGGTTATCAAAATTAATTTGTAATGAGTTGACCTTCTCCTCTGCCTGTAAGACATGCTGAAAAATGTTGCCAAAGACACTTTTATTCCAAGTCTTCAAGGTGGATCTCAGTCTCTTCAACTTAGCACTAAGCCTGAAGAGAGGAGAAGCATGTAGAGGCTGATGCCAACATGATTTTACCACGCGAATGAAATCCCTGTGTCTAGTCCACATCTTAAGAAATTTAAAGTGTGAATGTCTCGGGGCATTAGTGCTATGATAAGAAACCAAAAGCGGACTATGATCAGAATTGATATGATGTAAGTGACTCACAAGAGTACTAAAAGAGGAGAACCAAGCTGGGTTAGCCAAACCTCTGTCCAATCTGGCTTTAATGGAACCAATACCTTGCTGACCATTTCTCCAGGTGTAGGAAGGGCCACTGAAGCCAAGGTCCATGAGATTGCTATCTTGTAAGAGAGAGTGGAAGGCATTCACAGAAGCATGATGCGGTGCATTGCCGCCATGTTTTTCATGAGAGTAAAGAACAGAGTTAAAGTCACCTACAATCATCCAGGGGTCAGAAATAGACAAAGAAGTAATAGTCTCCCAAAGGTGAATTCTGTCCTGAAGATGACAACTAGCATAGATAAAAGTGACATAATGAACTATTTGGCCAGTTACCTTCAGGGTAATAAAAGACTCATGAATATTAATCACATCCACAGAGATAGAATTATGCCAGAAGACCCAAACTTTACCGTAGGTATTACCACTAGAAAGGTATTGAGAGAGGCCCAGCTTAAGAGATAGAGCAAGCATCGAAGAATTCTGAATCATGGGTTCTAGAATTGCAGCAATTTGTACTTTGTTCGTCCTGCAAAGAGAGACAAGTCGACGTCTGGAGGGAGAGTTACCAACTCGCCTGATGTTCCAAACTAACATATTAACCATTAAACTTTGATTTCTTCTTTTGTGCACGTGTGAGCCTTGTGCTCTTTTGTTGGTCCAAATGCAGGCTACTAGGGATGTTCTGTGTGCATGTGTCACCGTTATCATGAGATTCATCAGAGGAGGAAAATGATTGCTTCAATTTCTGTAAGTCAAGGAGGATAAGATTATCCTTCCTGTGGATAGGGCTCTCCAAATTTAAAGCTTCCAAGTTAGAGAGATGACCTGAGCCATGTGAGTCATATCGAAGGGATTCCAGAGAATTTTGAACAAGGGGTAGAGAAGTTGAAGATATCACCTGATTCGCGACATTCAAATAAGTGTGAACCGCCGTATGCTTATCCCCGATGGATTGATCAATTGTATCGGGTTGGGATATTGGGCCTTGGGCAGTGACAGAGGCAGCCTGTTTATCAAAGCTCAAAGGTACATCGGCTGCCTTGTGAGATGCCTGAGCGGCCACAGTGTTCGTCTCACCCTGGTTCGCTTTGTGATTTGGTGAATTGGCCTCAATGATAGCGTTGTCCTGAGCATTAGCTGTAGGGCTACTTGAAAAGGGGGATGTGTCTTCCAGATTTAATTTACAAAGAGGTTGAGGAGAGCATGATACCAGTGATCCGTGGGGTGGGGGATAGTGACTGGTGCATTGCTGATCAGCGTTGCCCACTGAAAAGGGCTGATCGTGCACGGTGGCTGGCCCAAAACCAGGAAGGATTGCTGGGCCCTGTTGGCTAGTGTAAGACTGAACCTGCTGCTGGGCTTGGGCCGCCAGGCAGTCACCCGACGAAGCTGCTGACCGGTTGTTGCTCGACGTCTTGACACATAGGAGGCTAGTCCGAAGCAGCTGGAGCGTGGGCCCCACAGAGGAGATGTGCTGGTCCTCGGTAAGCGGGGGTGACAGGCCACGCTGGGCCTCTGATGCCTGCAGGGAGTGCTTCTGCGTGGTGCGGCTGTCGGCGCTGGTTGAGGACAATGGTCGAACACCTGGCAGGCTGTTGAGGGTGGGAAGCGGTAGCGGGGTGCCTTGCATGGCCCTGGGCGTCTGCGTTACAGGTTCGAGGCCTGGGCATGCCGACGGCGAAGGGCGGACAGGTGCGGGGCCCAAGGGGACCTCCTGGCCATCTCCGGAGATCGAGTTGCCCTGCAGAAAGGACCCGTCGACTCTGCAAGCACCTGGAGGGCCACCAAGTGGAGGGAGGTTCGGGAGGCACCCATCTAGGGGAGGGACGGTTGCTGGCAGAGGCAAAAGCGTGGGCTGGTACATGGCGCTGGGGGTGTTTCTGGAGGTGTCTGGTGGCGGAGGCGCAACAGGAGCAGGCCCAGGATCGGTGGGGACAACAAGGGAGTCCTCGGAGGTGGCAGTGCCCGGCAGACAAGGCCCAGCAGCACCCTGTTCGTCTGTAGAAAGTTGTTGTGTGTGGGTCATGGGCTTCTGACGAGCGGGGCTAGAGGCGTCAGGTTGTGGGCTCGGCCCATAAGCAGGATGAGGAGCAGGATCCTGAAGCCGCAAGTGGGCTTGCGTGACATCGTCAGTGAAGGGATCAGCCCAGGGCCCATGTGAAGGCTCATGCAAGCATTCCTCGTGTAACTGGGTGGTCAGCAGACGAACACTTGATGGGCACCCCAGGAGAGAGGCCTGAGCGGCGGGGTGGGCGGCTGTGGGCATAGCTGGTGTCGACGAGGCCACGTGCATGGCGCTGGATCTCTTCGAAGGCAGGCGCCTGGTTCCGAGGGTAGTGTCAGCAGCAACTATAGGGGGTGGAAGAGGCACCTGGTTCTGAGGCGTTAGCCGAGGCAGACCGATAGGGGCGTTGTTGGGCGCAAAGTCCTCAGGGGGATCATCACTAGGAGGGGCGGTGGGCACCACAGGCAGGGACGTGGCAGCTTGCATGGCGATAGGGGTCCTCGTGGCCCTGGGGGATGTAGGACCTGAAAGGAGCTCCAGGCAGGTGGTGGCAGGCGGAGGGAGAGTGGTAGGTGCCTGGCCCGCGATAGGGGTCTCGGGAGGGTCCAGGGAGCCCGAAGTAGGTAAAGCCGGGGCAGTCGCCGGGAGCTGAGGTTGCGTGGCCTGGGAGGGTTGCTGCACAAGAGCCACAGAGGAGGGCTGAGGGGTAGGCCTGTCAGGGGCGTCAGCGGGCTTCTCCAGAGGCATAGGCGGGGGTAAAGCAAGGCCTGGGAGAGGCGTAGCCACCAAGGAAAGCTGGGAAGGGAAAGTGGAGGGCGACAGCACGTCATCAGAGCGATGAGTGTCTGAGGTAGGGGGCTCGAGATCAACAGAGGGAGGCAGTTGGGGGATCTCAGCGGCGGGGGCACCAGGATCTTCGGAAGACGATCCAAGGGCAGTAAACGCATTGGAGATATTGATGTGGGGCTGAGATGCGAGCTTGGAAACCCAGTGTTGGGGTTTCTTTCCAGCGCCGGTGGGGGCCTGAGAAACCCTAGCTCCTGGAACAGCCAATTTGAGGGCAGCGTTGGGTGCCGCCGGAGCTTGTGAGGAAGACAGGGGTATCTTCAGAGGCTCGCTTGGGCGAGGGGGGGCGCCGGCAGAAGATAGCTGGCCGTTGCTCGGGGCGGGTTCCACGACAGGTTGCAGGGTCACCATGGACTTGTTCTTCTTGGCTGATCGACGGCACGCTGAAGCTTCATGTCCTACCAGCCTGCAGAGGGTGCAATAAGGGGGGACAGGGGGGTAGCATACCTCCTGGTAGTAGCCGGTGGCTCCCATGCCAATCCAAATCCGTGGTGGTCTGCGTTGAAGGATGTTGAGTTCAACGCAGGCTCGAGCGGAAGAGGTGTTCGTGAGTTGGGAGGTGCTGAGGGCGACCTGGAGGACTCGCCCAATATTACCAGCAATGGAGCGAATACATGGTTCGTGGAACAGATGGGGTTTAAGAGCCGGGAACGAGACCTAGACTGGGATGATAGGTGGTTCAGTGCCGCATTCAAAATCAGGCATCCATTTGAGATATTTGAAGAGGTATCCTTTGACAAGGAGTTGCTCGCGGAGGAGAAGCTTCAGGTAGTCTTCTTCAGCAGCACAGCGGATCAGCAGATGTCTGTTGTCGAGCGCGCTGAGGACGAAGTCTTGCAGCAGTCCAAGGCGCTGTGTGAGCAGGAGCTTGATCTCGGGGAAGGGGGGCCGGCCATACGGTGTCTTGGCGACGAGCGCATATTTGAAGGGGATAAGCGCGGTGTCGATCTCCTCCTGAGTGAAGAAAACAGCGGGTTCGCCCAAGTCTGTGAAGGCAGGAGCATGGACGGGTAGGTCGACCTCGGGGAGCAGCTTGCTGTCTTTGATGACCTGGGCGAAGCTCTTCGAGCTAGAGGAGCCCCATGCCGGCACCTTGGTCGTGAGCTGGGCAGGGCGGGAGGCGGTGGGAGCCTGGTTCTGCGAAGGAGACAACCTAGCCGACCCAGGTGCGGCATCCTGCAAGGAGGAGGAACAGGGTGGAAGGGAGCCGGAGACCGTGGTCTGACGCGCCAGAGGCTGGGAGGAGGGAGGCGAGGGTAGAGGCTGGGCTGAGGGGGTAAGCAAAGAGGACGGAAGCGGAGGGGGGGGCCGGCCGCCCCCCTCAAGGCCGGCCATGGCCGGCGGCAGCCAGGGGTGGAATCCCAGAGCTTCTCGCTCTAGAAGCTGAGGAGAGAGAAGGGAAAGGAGCGAATGGTTTTTGGGGGTTTAGGGTTTTAGGGTTTAGGGTTTAGGGTTTTAGGGTTTAGGGTTTAGGTTTTAGGGTTTAGGGTTTAGGGTTTAGGTTTTAGGGTTTAGGGTTTAGGGTTTAGGGTTTAGGGTTTTAGGGTTTAGGGTTTAGGGTTTAGGGTTTAGGGTTTATAGGGTTTAGGGTTTAGGGTTTAGGGTTTTTAGGGTTTAGGGTTTAGGGTTTAGGGTTTTTAGGGTTTAGGGTTTAGGGTTTAGGGTTTAGGGTTTGGGTTTTAGGGTTTAGGGTTTAGGGTTTAGGGTTTTAGGGGTTTAGGGTTTTGGGTTTGGGGTTTAGGGTTTAGGGTTTTTTTTTTTTTTTTTTAAAGCCCAGAACTTATCTAGGACCCTGGGCAGGCCCTTGGAATTTTATTAAATGAAACAAGTAAACATACATGGGGGGACATGCCACCTTACCCCTGGGAGATACAGCAAATAAGAAAGCAAAGAAAAACCCCCCAGGTACAAAACCAATCAAAAACGAAAATGAGGAACGCCTGATTTGTCCATAGCCAATTCTCCTCTTACAAGAGGAGGAAGAGCAGCATATGAAGAAAAAGTGCGAGACGTATAAGAAGAACAAGAGAAGTTTGCCAATGCGTCTGCAGCCTTGTTACATTCTCTGACCACATGTTGGAATTGAATAAGCATAGAGTTCTTCAGAGAGCATAAGTGATCCCACCAAGGATGAAGAATCCAAGGAATCTTCTGGCCATCAGAGTGAAGAAGCATAATTAAGACCTGACAATCAGACTCTATAATAAGAGAAGAAATCCCCATTTGAAGACACATCTGTAATCCAATAAGCGTAGCCCTGATCTCTGAAATAAGACTGCATGTGATTCCAAAAAAGCCACAGCAAGCAGAAATAAAGGATCCTTTATCATCTCTGAGAATAGCAGCACCTGCAGATATACCTGGATTACCTTTACAACAGCCATCTGTGTTAAGTTTAACATGAAATCTGGGGGGAGGAATCCAATAAACAAGGGAAGGGGGTGCAGGAGAAAAGATATCAGTCAAACCCAAAGCCTGCAAAGATGCTCTCTCAGCATAGGAAGAAGCCCTCTTAGGATGAAACAAAGAAGCAATGTCAGTGATAAGAATAATAGCTTGCCTCAAAGTATGCTCTTTACTACAAATAGAATTGTCAAACCTGGCAGTGCACCTAGCTTTCCAGAGCGTCCAAGCAATAATAGAAGGAGTGATACCCATGCAGAAGCCATAGAGAGAAGTATTGGATGCCTTGGAAGTGAATGCTGAAAACATATAATGAAAAGAAGTCCCTTGAGCATGAACCTGGAAAATGTGCTTGAAGAAGCTCCAACAATGTCTGGCAATATCACCTAAAGCAAGAATATGGTTCATAGTTTCACGATGAGGAGATCTACAGCAATAACACTTGGAAACCAAAGAAATCCCATATCTCTAAATAACTGAGTCAAAGGGCAATCTGTCAATAAGAGCTCTGTAAATAAAGAGGGAGATCTTTTTAGGTAAGAGTGTGTGCCAAATCCATTTGGTGACAGGAAGCTGAGACCCAGTATGTCTGACAGTGTTCCAGGCAGATTTAGTAGTAAAATGACCATGAGTATCAGGCTGCCAAATAGGTTTATCAGGGCCATTAGTATGAGATAAGCAAATAGCAATATCATTGATAACATGTAGAATATCCATAGGAAGCATATGTAGAAAGTCATGTCTGCAAGCCAAAAAATCCTGGACAAACCAATTATGAGTATGAGCAACAGAAAGCCATTGATCAGAAGATATGAACTCCCTGAGAGGTCCATGACCAGTCCAATTATCATGCCAAAAAGAAAGCCTACCAGTTCCAACCTGCCAACAAGTATGGTCCAAGACCCAGTGTCTATGTCCAAGAACCATTCTCCAGTGGGGAGAACCAGTCAAGGGGGAAAAGGATAGATGCTGATCCTGCAGATAGGTGTAATGGATATAATCACTCCAAACTCCCTTATGGGAGTAAATCTTCCAGCAAAGTTTCACTTTCAAAGCAGTACTCAAATCAAAGAGAGATCTGATTCCAATCCCTCCTTCATCAATAGGTCTAGCCATGTGTTTCCAAGCAATCCAGTGTTTTCTCTGACCAACAGTGGAAGAACTCCAAAAGAAGGCAGCAAATGCTTTTTCCATGGCATTCAAAATGCTCTTAGGGGGAGAGAGGACAACAAGAATGTGTATAGGAATAGATGATAAAACATGCTTTATCAGAATTAATCTACCCCCAGGAGATAAGAGCTTAGTTTTCCAATTAGCAAGTTTGTTTCTCACCTTGTCAAGCAGTGGCTGAAAAAAGATAGCTTTAGCAATACCTTTGTAGAGAGGAGCCCCCAAATAGATAATCGGAAAAGCCTTATTGGGCATCTGAGTAGCAGCAGCAATTTGATTGATTCTTTGAGTGATAGTGCGAGGGGCCACATAAAAAGAGCTTTTGTCTTTATTAACCTGCTGACCAGAACATCTCTCATAGATATTAATAAAAGCAAAAAGCCGGTGAAGAGAAGCCTGAGATCCGTTAGTAAAAATAACCGTGTCATCAGCAAAGAGTAAGTGAGAGATAATAGGCCCAGCTCTGAATGTGGAGAAAGGAGTGATCAAGCCTCTGGTGAAAAGGTTATGGAGACCCCTGCTGAAAGCTTCTTCTGCCAAGATAAACAAACTGGGGGCCAGAGGATCACCTTGCCTAAGTCCTCTGGAAGAGTTAAAATAGCCACCAAGCTGACCATTAAAAACAACTGAGAACCAGCAGTGAGTAAATAGATTCTTAATCAAATTAATCCAATCATGAGAGAAGCCAAATTTGTATAGAACATCAAATAAGTAACTCCATTCCAGACGATCATAGGCCTTCATCATGTCCAGTTTGAGAATAACATTGTGACCAGTAGTTCTTTTAGAAATATTATGCACCATCTCCTGAGCCAAACATATATTATCACTGATGTCCCTTCCTTTAACAAATGCACCTTGAAAGGGAGAAATAAGCCTAGGCAGAATAACAGAGAGCCTCTTGCAAACAATCAGAGAAATGATCTTATAATTAAAATTGCACAAACTGATGGGCCTGAAATCCTTAAGAGTGGTAGGATTGTCACACTTAGGAATAAGAACCAAATGAGTAGAAGTAAAGGCCTTAGGTAAAGAGCCACCCTTGAAGAATTCAATAACAGCAGCAAATATATCATCAGCAATAATATCCCAGCAATGAGTGAAGAAATCACCTGAGAATCCGTCGGGACCAGGAGCACTATCAGCACAAAGAGAGAAGACAGAATCTTTCACTTCCTCCAAAGAAGGAATAGCCAGCAAGGCAGCATTATCTTGATCATTAACAATGCTAGGAATGTATTGCAGAAGACCACTACTATCCATAGAAGGGGGCTGGGAGGTGAACAGATCCTTGTAATAATCAATAGCCATAGAGAGAAGAGCATTCTGATCAGTAACTTGATTGCCATTATCATCCGAAAGAGAGTGAATAAAGTTCCTTCTGCGTCTCTCAGAAACAATGGAATGGAAGAAGGCAGTATTTTGGTCCCCTTCCTTGAGCCACTTGAAATGAGATTTTTGTCTCCAGAAAATTTCCTGTCTGAGTAATAATTCATCAAGTTTTCTCTTGGCAACAACTAGATCATTTAAAGTATCAGCAGAGGGCGAAGAGTCAGCAATGCTTTGCAGATTAGCAACATCATTCTCAGCTATTAAGACAGCATCAAAAACATTCCCGAATATATTCTTATTCCAGTGCTTAAGAGTAGCCCTTAATCTTTTCAATTTGGCACTGAACTTATAAAGTGGAGAAGCATGCAAGGGTCTGCTCCAGCAATCCTTAACGACTTGAGTAAAGCTCTGATGTCTGGTCCAAACTTTTAGGAACTTAAAGTGAGCAGGATGAATAGAGTTCAAAGAATCATAAGTGACAAGCAGGGGGTTGTGATCTGAACAATTATGATGCAGATGATTTATAGAAGTAGAAAATTTAGCAAACCAATGAGTGTTAGCCAAACCTCTGTCCAATCTAGCTCTAATACAACCAATCCCTTGCTGTCCATTGCGCCAAGTAAAGCTAGGACCACGGAATCCAAGATCAGCAATACCACAGTCCTGCACAAAAGAGTGGAATGCATGGACTGAAGCTGAAAGAGGAGCATTCCCACCAAGTTTCTCATGAGAAAACAGAACAGAATTAAAGTCACCAATCACCATCCATGGGACAACAACTGAGGATGCGAAAGAGGCAATATCATCCCAAGTTCCAATTCTGTCCTGAAGGTGACAGCTAGCATAGACAAAAGTAATAATATGCTCAACAATATCCTTTACTTTGACAGTGATATAATTATCATGAATATGAAGAATATCAATATCCAAAGAGTCATGCCAAAAAACCCATAACTTGCCATGGTCCATATTAGAAGCAGCAAACTTAGAGAGGCCAAGACGTAAAGAAATGTGCTGCATGGAAGAATAATGTATCATAGGCTCAAGAATGGCAACCATCTTAATCTTGTGTGATTTGCACAGAGAAACTAATCGACGAAGAGAGGTAGAGCTCCCAACACCCCTAATATTCCAAACCAAAGTATTAACCATTAATGTTTAGTTTTCTTTTTCTGAGCACGGGTGAGCCTGGTGCTCTTTGGTTGAGCCGAAGTTAAAGTACTAGAAGTATCATGTATGCCATCATCACAAGTAGTCTGAGATTCATCAGTGGCAGAGAATGATTGCCTAAATTTATGTATCTCAAGTAATTGTTTAGCATCATCGCTGTGTTTGGGACTATCCAAATTTAGAGCCTCAATACTAGGTATATGGGCCACACCATGAGAAGCAGATTGGATTAAAGGATGGCAATTCTGCTCAATAGGGAGGTAATCGGAAGGTATCACCTGAGTATCGACTCTTAAAGACGTTTGGGCTTCTGTGATTGGCAAAGAAGCAGCAGCATCCTCCAAGTGACCCTGATCAACTGAGTCAACATCAACCAGAACCATGGAATTAATAGTATGCATATCTCTAGTATTGGGAACACTATATGGGCTGGGAATGATGGAGTCCTCTGAATTGAGCTTGCATGGGAGTTTAGAGACAGATATCACCTGATTATCGACGCTATAAGACGATAAAACTTCCATGCCTGCAGCATCAATGTTGTCCTGGGTAGGTTTCAGTTGGTCCAAATTGTCCATTGCTCGATCCCCCACAGTAACGAGAACAGAATTAGAATCTAGGCCAGAAATAGGTGTGTTAACATGACTATCAGTTAAGTGATTGTTGCTCACCAGGGACTCCTGGTGCTGGGGGTGTTGAGCAGCATGGAGATGCACGTAGGCAGGATATCCCCCAGCACCAGTAGCCTGTACATAAGTATCAAGCATGGTGATTACAGCAGTGGCTTGCCCTGTGATTGGGTCTTCAACAGGTGGGTCCAGCGAATGCTGGTGCTGTGCGTTTGTGGTAGGCAGACTCTGCAGCGCAAAAGTATGTTTCCCAGCAACGGTTGTCGGTTCGTCCGCATTCAGGGAATCTGTAAGACAGGCAGCGATTGGGGCTGAGACTTGCTGGCAATTAAGACTTGAGGGCCCAATTTCTGTGCTTGGCCCATTAAGGGAGGAGCTAACAGACTGCTGCACGGGCGGGTGGGCCTGGTCCTTGGGCTCAGACGGAGCATCCGAAGCGCAGAGTGGAAACTGCAAGTCCACAGTCGAACCAGAGGACTTATGTTGAACACCTGGCAGTCGTGCAAGCAGGGCATCATGTTGGGGCTGATCAACATCAACTTGGGCTGGGGCTTGCTGGCGATTGGGGCTTGAGGCCTCAAGATCAGGGCTCGGCCCACTAAGGGAGGAGCTAGCGGGCTGCTGCACGGGCGAGTGGGCCTGGTCTTTGGGCTCAGACGGAGCAACAGAAACGCAGGGTGGAAATTGCAAGTCCACAGCCGAATAATAGGATTTATGTCGAACACCTGGCAGGCATGCATGCAAGGTATCATGCTGGGGCTGATTGACAGCTACTTGGGCTGAGGCTTTCTGGCGATTGGGGCTGGAGGCCTCAAATTCTGGGCTCGGCCCATTGAGGGGGGAAATCGCAGGTTGCTGCACCGGCAGGTGGGCCTGGTCCCCGGGCTGAAGCAGAGCATCGTAACCACAGGACGGAGCCGTGTGCATGGGCACAGGGATCAAGGAGTGCATGTCCTCAGCCGAACACGAGGACTTGTGTCGAACACCTGTCCTGCATGCATGCGGAGAGTCATGCTGGAGCCGATTGACAGCGATGGGGGCGTTGGCCAACATGGGAGCTAACGTGGAACGTTGCATGGGTTCGGTGGCCAGGGGCGCGCCAGCAGTTGTCGTTGGAGGTTGACGACGGGCATCTGGTGAAGTGCGCTGTTGGGAAGGATGAGAGAGGCAAGCCAGCGACGCAGGCTCTGACTCCAAGGCATACACAACGTGTGCGTTACCTGTCGCAAGGCTAGGGCTCCCCCCCATGGACTCGGGTTCCATCACCACCAGGCTGGAGTGCTGCATGGGCACGATGGCCGGTTGAACCACAACTACGCTCGTGGACGGAAGATGATTGACACTCGGCGCCATAATGTCGAACGAGTGGTTTTGCTCCGTGTGCATGGGCACTGTAACCGGGGCATGCTGGCCCCCAACTAAAGAAGACGTCTGTCGAACACCTGGCGGGCAGGCCTGCGTTGCATTATTCTGAGGCTGAGCAGTGACAATAGAGGCATTGGGCGGCATGGGCAACAGCGTGTCAGTTCGCATGGAGTCTAGACCAGAAGCATCAGCAAGGTAGGTCCTCGTGGCCATGGGAGGGTCAGCACCCATCAACACAGGGACGCTGGAATTCGGCCCAGCAGAGTTATCATTGCCAGCATTTTTAACATGGGAATTATTTAAGAAACCAGAGGGCTCTTGCAAGGCTTCATGGTCCTCCAAATTGGAACGAAGGACAGCAAACGAGTTGGCAAGAGGCATCGGCTCCAGAGTAGGGCGGCTCTTGGAAATCCACTGCTTTTGAACCCGGCCTTTATTGACAGATTGGGTAAACGTGTCCTGGTTAGAAGAGGGAGCAGTGGGACGATTAGCCAAACCTTTTGCAGGCTGGGCTTCATGCTCTTTCGAGGTAGCAGACGTAGGCGGTTCATCATGCCTCGCCGTTGTAACCTGCTGGTGCATGGGCTGAGAATTATGAGGAAGAAACTGGCGTTGATTAGGTTTGGTCAACCGACGGCATGAGGAGGATACGTGACCAAGAAGATGGCAGGCAGTGCAATAATCAGGTAACGGAGGGTATAAAATCTCTTGATAGTAACCGGCGGCACCCATGCCTATCCAGATTCGCCCAGGTCGTGACTCAAGAACATTCATCTCAACACAGGCAAGCTCAGAGGTTGCATTGGTGAGTTGTGAAGTGCGGAGGGCAATCTGGAGCACGCGTCCAACATTGCCAGCTATAGATCGAACACAATTCTCATGAAATAGGTGAGCTTTAAGGCCAGGGAATTCAATCCAAACAGGGACCACAGGAGGCTCCGTCCCACACTCAAAATCCGGAGTCCACTTAAAGAACCGAAAGAGAGAGCCTTTGATGAGCAACCTCTCGCGGAGAAGAATTCTCAAGTAGTCCTCCTCAATTGTACATCTGATGAGAAGATGGCGATTATCTAGGGCCGCTATGACAAAATCTCCGCAAAGGCCAAGCCGTTGGGAAAGGAGGGATTTAATCTCCGGACATGGGGGCCGACCATAGGGCGTTTTCGCAACAAGAGCATACCGGAAAGGAACCAGGGTAGCTTCGATTTCTTCTGTGGAGAAAAAGACTGCCGGTTCCCCATGATCGGTGAATGCAGGGGCATGGATAGGCAACGTAGGCTCAGGGAAGATTTTAGACTCGGCAAGAACTCTAGCATAGCTCTTGGAAACTAGAGAGGAGGGGGGCTGTTGCAAGTTCCGACGGAGGTTGTTCCCAGTCGAAGACGGAATAGCCGGACCATTAGACACATGCCCATGATGGTCGCGGGGCGGCTGCTGCGGAGGATGTTTATAAGCAACCGGCAAGGCCTGCAGAGAGGCAGCAGAAGGCTGCGACGTCTTGGAGGGGGGTAGGTCAGAGCTATCAAACCAGGGCGTAGTATCATGAGGTCCAGGTGGCAATAACCCCGAAGAAGGAGCTGTGCGCTCTGCTGTGGGCGGACCCGTGGTGCCTGGATGTGTGCTTGGACCTGACGTGGCCTTCAAAGGAGCTGCAGAAGGCTGCACCGTTATGGGAGAGCCGGCGACAGCATCATGAGAACCAGACCCCAAAAGGCTCGTAGATGACGTGGTGCACTCTGCTGTGGGCAGATTTGTGTAGGGTGCAGACGGCACAGCCTCCTTCGCACAGTGGGGTTTGCTTGAAGATGCGGTGGCAGTCTTCAATGAACCAAAACTAGATGGGGGGGCTCCCGAGACCGAAACTGTGGGCGCCAAAGGTAGAGCAGAGGGGGGCGGAGGCATCTGTTGGACCAGGAGAGTGGGGAGGGGGGTTAACAGCGAGGTGGGGGGGCGGCCGCCCCCCACCGGGCTGGCCATGGCCGGCGGCGGCCAACACGAAAAACCCGGAGCTTCTCTCTCTAGGATTCTAGAGAGAGAATCTCTTTCAGTGGGGTTTAGGGTTTAGGGTTTAGGGTTTAGGGTTTAGGGTTTAGGGTTTAGGGTTTAAGGTTTAGGGTTTTAGGGTTTTAGGGTTTAGGGTTTTTTTTTTTTTTTTTTTCTTTTTATATATATATATATATATATATATATATATATATATATATATATATATATATATATATATATATATATATATATATATATAACCCAGAAACTTATCTAGGACCCTGGGCCGGCCCTTGGTATTTTATTGCTCAAGTTTCAAAATTACATGGGGGGGACATGCCACCTTACCCCTGAAAGAGTACAACAATAAACCCAAAAACCCCCTAGAAAGAAAACCCTCAAATCCTCATATGGGGAAGGCCACTTTTATCAGAAGTGATCTCCCCTTTTACAATAAAAGGCAAAGAGGCAGAATCAAAGAAGTCTTGGTTCAGCTGCTGGTCGCAGGAGTGGTTGGCCAGAGCATCAGCCGCTTTATTGGCTTCTCTAACTATATGACAGAAGTGAAGATCCATTGCTTCCGTGAGAGAACAAAACTCAATCCACCAAGGGAACAAAATCCAAGGGACAGTGGGATTAACAGAAATCATAAGAGAGATAAGTGCAAAGCAATCAGATTCAACAATTAAACAGGTAAAACCTCGTTGGAGACACATCTGAAGGCCGATGATAATAGCCCTGAGTTCAGAAATAATGCTGTGAGTATGACCAAAAAAAGCGCAAGATGCCATAACTAACTTACCTTTATCATTTCTGAGAATAGCGGAACCTGCAGAAATACCAGGATTACCTCTACTACAACCATCAGTGTTAAGTTTAAATTTACCTGTAGGAGGGTAAGTCCATCTGACTATGACTGGTAAAGAGGGAGAGAAACTATCAACTATGCCCAAATCTTGTAAAATAGGTCTCTGTGCTGTTGTGGAAGAAGATTTTGGGCGATACATTGAGGCAAGTTCTCGAATAAGATAAAGGCTCTGATATAGTATGCTTTCTTTACTTGAATAGGTGCCATCAAATTTGGCGGAGCATCTAGCTTTCCATAGAAATCAGGCCACGATAGTAGGGATAATGCCCATGATAAAAGAGTAGAGAGATGTACCTGTGGCTAGGGCAATGAAGGAACTAAAACTATGTTGAAACGAGCTCATCTGGATAGAAATTCTGCAAGTGTTCTGAAAGAAGGTCCAGCAGTATATAGCCCAATCTCCATGTGCCAATGCATGATTGAGAGTCTCCCCAGAAGGAGTATGGCAGCATCCACATTTAGAAACTAAGGGAATACCAATTCTTTGAATATTGGAGTCAAAAGGCAATTTATGGATAAGAGCCCTGTAAGCAAATATAGAAATCTTCTTGGGGATCTGTGCACACCAAATCCATTTAGAAATAGAAAAAGGTTGAATCTGATTTCTCACAATATGCCAAGCTGATTTGATTGTAAAAACACCATGAGAGTTAGGTTTCCAAATAGGCTTGTCCTGACCTTGAATAGTAATTAAGGTGCCAAAACAATCAATGATAACAGAAGTAATATTCAGTGGCAAAGTTTGCAATAATTGTTGACCATAGATCATTATATCATGAACCAACCATCCATGAGCATGAGTAATATGAGTCCATTGATCTTCTGAAATTTGATCCCTTAAGGGACCATGGCCAGTCCAGTCATCATGCCAGAGAGAGATGTGGCCATGTCCAACCAACCAATAAGTATTGTCAAGAGTCCAATGTCTATGTTGAAGGACCTTCTTCCAATGAGGCGATCCTATAATAGGGCAGGTATAGATGTGATATTTGCGTAAGTAAACTTGATTGATATACTTACCCCAGATGCCTGTCTTAGTATAAGCTTTCCAACAAAGTTTAACTTTAAAAGCAGCACCCACTTCTAAGAGAGATCGAACACCAATGCCACCTTCAGAGGTAGGCCTAGCTAGGTGCTTCCAAGCAATCCAATGTCTACGTGCTCCTGTAGAAGTCGAGCCCTAAAAGAAAGCAGCAAATATCCTCTCTAAGGAGTGGAGAACTGTAACGACCCGCCATCCTATGACCGGAGACCCGGTCACTAAATGGATGTCGGCCCATTAACTGTAGGTTCATACCAGGATCTTATTCGCACATCTGGAGGAGTAAACGTTAAACAAGATTAAATATAACATTCACACGGACTACAAGGGGTACAGTGCGCATGAAGTAAAGTAACAATGTCCGTACACAGTCCAACAATAATTACATGTCCAACAAATTAATTAAGTACAGGCAGAAATAAAGTACAACAACATCGGGGCATACCCCGGGAACTGAGATAGCTGCTGGTCCGTACACCAAGGAGAACACCACGCGCCGCCACACGCCACAAGGTCTACACCTGAAAATACAGGGAGTGAGCCACACCAAAATTGGGCTCAGTAGGGATCATCCGATCCCCTGCCTCCCACACACACACACACAAGTGCAATAACACAAGTACAGGTAATTAAGGCAAGTAAAGCTGTAACACACTACTCCTAAATCTCGATAGGAACCACATGCATTCGAGTTGTAACATGCATATTACTAGAATCATTCTATCAAAGAGCCTACAACTCCCGTCTCGGCAAAACACGTCAACCACTCCTCCGAAAGTGGGAAACACCAACCACACAGCCGTAAGTGGGAAACACCGTCCACACAAGCACAAGTAGGAAACACCGACCCGCTGAGACCAAACAGTAACCCCTCGGATAGCACGCTAGCTACTCCGGCCAAACAGGCTCAGGTGGTTACTCCTTCCCTCAGCACGAGTGACTCTCCGAATGTACCACTCCGACACCGGTACTAGCTGACCCCGGGGTTCACTAGGTGACCCTCTCTCACTAGGCGTCACCCCACCCACGCCCCCACCGGCGCTGTGCTCACGCCCCCACCAGCACAGGGTGATAAAGTGCTACAATGTCACTCCAGGTCCACAGTAACTCAAAACACCAGAATCCGGCACGGTACGATCCGGTCACGTGAAAAGCCCGCGATCGCACTACACACAACGCAGTGCCATCTGGTCACGAAGAATCTGAGTATACTACAGCATGCATTAACCAACTATCTAGCAGTATGAATACATTTTACTGGCAGGAATTAATATTGTTCTGTCCTGAATCGCGTCGCCCGAGGCCGACGCCATTCAAGCTCCCTAAACTGGTTCATAAAACAGAGGCCACGGAAATCTGGCCTAAAACGCGTCGACCCCAGCGGTCGCCTTTTAAAACGCGTCGACATCCTTCGACGCCATTCAGCAGATAAATCCAGAATTTCGGGAAAACATTACCCAGGGGATTTCTGCCTTAAAAGGCGTCATGGTCGCCCGACGCCATTCAAACCGCGTCGCCTGGCCATGACGTCTTTTAGCCCCAGAATCCCGAGCTGACGGACCCTCAGTCGGGGTAATTTCCTGCCTAAATGGCGTCATGGTGGCTCGACGTCCTTCTAAAAGGCGTCGACCACCCATGACGTCATTTAGCGCCAGAACCCCTAGCCTGACAAACCTCGAACATAGGAGGTTTCTGCACTAAAACGCGTCGTACTGTCCCGACGTCCTTCTAAAAGGCGTCGACCAGGCACGACGCCGTTTAGCGCCAGAAACCTGGTTCTCTGGTTCGAACCGAGGGTTTCTCCCTTAACCCCACATGCCCCGAAAAACCCCAAAACGGAAAGGGGGAGGAAGAGCAGTCCATCTATCACAGGCATACTACGAAACCACGATCACAAGCACGGCTATTCCCACAAGAAAACCCCCTAAACATGCTCATTCTAGCCCAAAACACCCCACATCATGCTTAGAAAACACGAGCAGCACATACAAGGTTCGTCCCCCTACCGGATACTTGAACTCCTCCTGGCTCCGTGTCGCCCAACCGCCGCGCCGCAGACCGCCGCCGGTACCTCCGAAAACGTCGCCACTCCGCCGGAACGTCGGCCGCCGTCCGGAGAATGGAACGCCGCGAAGGAAGTGGTGGTGGCAGAGGTGAGAGGTAGGGAGGCGTTGGAGTGGTGGAAGAGGAAGAAGAGGAAGGGAAAGGGGAAGAGAGGGGTCGGAGGAGGCGGAGAGGGAGGGGAGAGAGAGTGAGAGGTGAGAAATGAGGGAAAGAAAGGAGGGCTCGCGGGGGTCATCAGAAACTACCTAAAACGCGTCGAGCAAGACGGACGCCTATCAGATGACAGGACGTGCCGTACTGACAGCTGTCTGAAACGCGTCGACCACCATGGACGCCGTTCAGCTGACATGTCAGGCACCGTACTCTGACATCGCAGGGTGGCAGTCTGAATCGCGTCGTCCATCATGGACGCCGTTCAGACGACAAGACAGGGGCCGTACTCTCGCGGCCCGAAACCCGCCCACGTGGCGCCCACGTGGCACAACAATCTGCAAACTTAAATGGCGTCCACACAACCTGACGCCTTTTGAAAGACGTCGACATGTGCTGACGCCATTCAGCCAGAAATCTCAAGACCCCACAGGGTCCAAACCAGGGGATCCGGCCCGATCCCGACCCGAAAATCGAACCCGAAACCTCAGTCCTTACATTCTCCCCCCCTTAAAAGAATTTCGTCCCCGAAATTGCCTGCTACCAGTAACGAGGGTGAAAACGCCTTTACTACCAACTCGCATGGGAGTTTACCAAAAGGGATAAGGAACTGCTACCCAACATCTCAATCACACGCCCCCAGGTCGCCTCGCTCCCGGAGCGATACTGTCAAAATACTCAGTCCACAGATGCAACCTCGTTCCGAATGACCTGTCACTAGTGATTCTCAAAACGCACTAGACACTCAGGAAAGGACAAGTCCTCAGCGACCTCAAGTCCTGAAAGCTCCAACACCTGGGGCAAATCCGGAACGCTCTTCTGCAACGGAACTCGAAACGCATCGAGCACACCCGCAAGACGGAACGGTAAGGCTGGCTGGTAATCTTCCTCAACTCGAGCAAGAACGGGAAGAGGCTCAGCACGGCACGGACTCAGCTTACCCTGCTTCTCAAATCTCTTCACACCCATGGAGGGCGAGACTTGGAAAAACATGAGGTCTTCAACTTCAAACTCAATCGGTCTCTCACCGATGATAGCACAACTCTGGCAACCCAAGCACCCTGCTATACCAACCCTGATTCTGCTAACTATCTCTTGCCAATCTCAGATTAGATCACAAGGGATCGACACAGCCATCTGACCAATGCCTCACAAGGCGCCAAGCCAAGGCTAGAGTGGTAACTGCTATGGTACACAAGACCCCACGGAAAACCAATGCTGCTCCCAAGAACCTCCTCAGTCTAGGCAACATGCCACGAGCAAAACCTCTAAAATCCGAATGGTCCCTTTCTGACCGCCCATCAGCCTCGGGACGATAGGCCGGGCTGAAGGCTAACCGCGTACTCAAAGTCTTCCAAAGACTCTCTCCACCATTAAGAAGTAAATCTTAAAGCCCGATCCGACACGATGGATAGGGGCACATCGAGCAGAAAGAGACGATCCGACTTACAAACAACTCAGCCAACCTACCGACTGACCAGTCCTTCCTGATAGCCAGGAAGTGTGCCGACGTAGTCAGTAGTTCAATGGTAATCCAGATCACGCTCCCTCCACCAGGGAATAAAACAATCCTACTACATGCCTCAAGTCACAAGCTCCCGTCTCCACACCGGGATCGGCAAGGACTGCAACCATGCTACCGCTGCGCCACTCTGATATCCTACCATAACCTGCCAACAATTCAAACATTCAATCACAGAATCACCCCTGTCCTCCTTCTCATTAGGCCACCTCAACAATGATACGCCTTATTCGATTCGAGAAGCATCATTTATTCTAGAACAGTGTGCCTCCAAAAGGGACACCTGCGCACGTCCTTCACGGTCAAATCACAAAGTCTACCTCAAACCTGACTGTACTACTGCCCCACAATTTCACCTCTGAACTCTGGAGAATCTGCGGTAACTCTGCATCTGTCCTTTAAGTCTTAATTACGGTATGGTACACTGCTAGCCAACCTGGCTCCATCAGCCCCACGTAGAATCCGAAAGGGAGATTCCACAGTTGCTCAAATAATCCCCAAACAAACAATGCCTCTAGATCAATGGTGCAACGCCACAGCTGCCAGCTCTAAGTCATAGATGGATAGTTCTCTTCAAGCTTCTTCAATTGCCTATAGGCCACAATCTTACCAAGTTGCATCAGAAACGCACCCAAACCTCGATGTGATGTGTAACGACCCGCCATCCTATGACCGGGGACCCGGTCACTAAATGGATGTCGGCCCATTAACTACGGGCTCACACCCGGATCTCACACAACACATCTGGAGGAGTAAGTGCTAAACAGTGCTAAATATAACAATCTCACGGACTACAAAGGTAAACAAGTGCGCAGGGAAAGTAACAATGTCCGTATACAGTCCAACAATAATTACATGTCCAACAATTAAATGAGTACAGGCAGAAAGAAAGTACAACAACATCGGGGCATACCCCGGAACTAAGACAGCTGCTGGTCCGCACACCAAAAGACACCACGCTACCGCTGCGCCTCGAAGTCCACACCTGAAACCGCAGGGAGTGAGCCACACCAGAACTGGGCTCAGTAGGGATCATCCGATCCCCTGCCTCCCACTCACACACCCACAAGTGAAGCAACAGTAATATATAGAACAGTCAAGTAGAGCAGTAAACACAACAGGCAACCCCGGTACGAAACGTACGACAGACAGTGTAGCAGGAACAACGCTGAGTAACCCGAAGAACCCAACACAGAGTCACGTCTCACGACCGAAGTCCACAAGGCGACTAAACCACACAGTCGACCGAAGTCAAACGTCGCCTCCCAACACTACCACCAGTGCTCACGCCTGTCCACCCCTACAGCGTTCCGGAGCACTGTAGGGTGAGGCAGTGAGCTGAACTAGGACTAGCTGGACTCAGTGTACCGCCACTGCCAGCTACGTGTGCACACAAGCAGTCTAGACTACTGTCCTACCACCGGATTGCCTCCACGCTAGGCCTCAGCGCTTTCCTGGAGGGTCCTGGGGACCGGGAACCCCCGTCAAGCCGCAGCTATAGGAACTACCCGCAGACCCAACTCTCCCGGGCTGCATCAGGCCAAGGGCTAAAGGTACCACTCGTAACCTTGATCAAAGGTCACATCAGGCCCATTGGCTAAAGGGTAAACCAACTCCCACCAGTAAAACCACCAGCTCCACAGCAAGAGACACGCCGGAAGCCGTCACAACAAGCAAGGAAAACCCCGACCCGCTGAGACCAAACAGCAACCCCTCGGATAGCACACTAGCTACTCCGGCCCGCCGGCTCAAGGTGGTTCTGCTTCCCTCAGCTAAAGGTAAAACACCACGAGCACCCCTCCTCACAGACACCATGACCCTGTCCCCACCGGTCCATGGTGACATCGGAAACCATTGTCACATCGATCCACAGTCGTATGATCACACACACACACATATAACATGCTGTCAATCCATTCGCACAGTAAACCCCAGTCTCAACGTACAGTTAAAGCACATACACACCCACAGATGATGAAATCCCATTTATGCAGAAGTCCTCAGTCTCAGTATATAACTCAAAGCATGCATTAGAACCATCCCACCGTGAAACATACATCAAATACCCCAAGTTAACCATTCCTGGCTTGAATCGCGTCGACCGAGGTCGACGCCATTCAAGCCCCACAGACGGGTTTATTAGAAGACCAGAATAACCCTTAAAACGCGTCCACCGATGAAGTCGCCTATTAAAACGCGTCTGGATGGCCCGACGCCATTCAACCCCGAAATCCAGAAATACAGAACGATTAAGCGGGGCAAATCCTGCCTAAATGGCGTCATGGTGACTCGACGTCCTTCAGAAAGGCGTCGATCACCCATGACGTCATTTAGCCCAGCACCCCTAACCTCTGAAACTCGAACAGGGGGATTTCTGCCCTGAAACGCGTCGTACTTAACCGACGTCCTTCTAAAAGACGTCGACCAGGTACGACGCCTTTCAGCGCCAGGAACCAGGTTCCCTGGTTCGAACCGAGGGTTCCTCCCTTGAACCCCAAGCACCCCGAAAACCCCAAAACAAGAGGGAGAGGAAGGAGAACTCAACTATCACATGCATACGCCGAATCCTACGATTACAAGCACGCCAATTCCCACAAGAAAATCCCCTAAACATGCTCATTCTAGCCCCAAATACATCACGTCACGCCGAGAATCATACGAACGTCACAAGCAAGGTTCGTCCCCCTACCGATTCTTGAACTCCACCAAGCTCCTCGCCGCCGACCCGTCTCGCCCCACGCCGCCGCCGGTACCTTCGGGGACGCCGCCACTCCGCCGGGACGTCGGCCGCCGTCCGGAGAGTGGAACACCGCGAAGGAAGTGGTGGAGGTAGAGGTGAGAGGTAAGGTGGTGTTGGAGTGGTGGAAGAGGAAGAAGAGGAAGGGAGGGGAAGGAAGAGCGTCGGAGAGGGCGAAGAGGGCGAGGAGAGAGAGAGTGTGAGGGTGAGAATGAGGGAAAGAAGGGAGGGCTCGCGGGGTCATTCAGAAACCAGCTAAAACGCGTCGATCGAGGCAGACGCCTATCAGTCTGACAGGACAGCCGTACAGACACCGCTCTGAAACGCGTCGCCCACCGTGGACGCCGTTCAGACGATGTGACAGGCCGTACTGACCACGCTCTGGCGCCATGCCCTGACATCGCAGATGTCGCAGTCTGAAACGCGTCGACCCACCTGGACGCCGTTCAGACAAATCTGACAGAGCCGTACTCTCGCGGCCCGAAAACCCGCCCACGTGGCGCAACAACCAGGAACCTAAATGGCGTCCACGCACCCTGACGCCTTTTGAAAGGCGTCGACGAGGGCTGACGCCATTCAGCCAGAATTCACAAGACCCACAGGGTCCAAACCAGGGGATCCGGCCCGATCCCGACCCGAACACAGAACCCGAAATCTCGGTCATTACATGATGTAACTGAATATCCCACAAATCCACCGGAACCTGATAGAAGTGCCAACACTGGAGCCCAAGTGAGGCGAGTCTTCAACTTAATGAAACTCCGCTCACAATCCTCGGTCCACATGAAACGAACTCCCCTACGAGTCAACCTCAACAAGAGGGGGGGGTTGCTATGGAAAAACTCCTGGACCAATCAACGGTAAAATCATGCTAACGCCCTCAACGATCACACTCTTACATGGGCTCCCCACACACAATCCATCAATCAAATCAATATTAAACTAATTATGTGCCATGATTCCACCAAAATTGACATGCCAACATCATTATATAATAACCTTACAAAACACATATTACAATACCAAATCACCACCACGACCCAAAATACATAAAGAGTGCCACAAGAATTCACAACCACTACCTCATAAGACAAGATAAGAGTGTTCATCTAACCCCGCACCTCGGATCTCCACAAGAAGGACACACAACACTACACAAGGTACAGGACTCCTACTGACCACTCGGCCCCTGACTCTTCTTATTCTTCTGAGGACAGTTCCTCGCGAGATGTCCTCTCCTGCCACAGCCAAAACAACTACCAGCGACCAATGGACACACCCGGTTGCCGTGATACCTACCACAACGGGGACAATAATCTGCCGCATCATGACTCTTTCCCTGCTGCCTGCTAGCCTCAGTCTGCATCTGTTGGGCCGAACCGCCCTCATCTTCATCACGTGACGTCCCTTGGGACCCGAACTCAAAGGAACTTGAACCGCCTAACGAAGGGACCGTTGACTTGCTCTTGCCTTGCTGCTTCCCTCGTACCGATCGCTCCAACTCTTTCGCCATTTGCTGAAATTGAGTCTCCACCACTGCCGCGCATCGAACCGCTGACGCCAGATCTCTACAACCCTGAGGTGCCACCATTGTCCTTAAATCATATCGGAGTCCATCTACAAATCTCTCAGTTCTATATCTCTCCTGCTCAGATAAGTGTGGAACGAATCCTCCAAGAGCCACAAACCTTGCATGATAGTCTAGAACTGACATGTCATTCTGCACCAATTCCATAAACTCTCTTTCCTTGGTCTCCTGGACATGCCTCGGAAAGTACTGTCCACTAAACTCTCTCACAAATGCCTCCCAAGGGATCTCTCTCAAAGGTCTATTTGCAAACATCCTTGTCTTGAGGGTAACCCACCATTCATATGCATTATCCTTCAACAAATAGGTTGCCAACAAGGTCTTGTCATTCTCAGCACATTCAAGAACGTCAAATGCCTTCTCCATCTCCTTAATCCAACGAGCTGCCTCGTCTGAGACTGGTCGACCTGTGAAAGAAGGGGTCTCCAACCTCAAAAACCGCTCTAACACCGTAAACTGGTCACCTCGGGAATTGGACCCCTCGCTACCGTCTCCCTACTGGTATCTACCCATAGTTCCAATCATGGCCTCCATGAAACGATCCACATCATGCCCTTCTGCCCCCGAACTACCATCGCCTGATCTCGTACCACGAGCCAACGAAACTCTCTTCCTCGGCGCCATCACTACCTCACGAACACGAAAATCGACACAAACACGTCAAAACCTATCACTCTACGCCAGCAACCATCGCCTGTACATACTCGTACTTATTGTTGGACTACGATATCTAACCCGGCTTACCACTTACTCGACCAGACTATGCTCTGATACCAACTGTAACGACCCGCCATCCTATGACCGGAGACCCGGTCACTAAATGGATGTCGGCCCATTAACTGTAGGTTCATACCAGGATCTTATTCGCACATCTGGAGGAGTAAGCGTTAAACAAGATTAAATATAACATTCACACGGACTACAAGGGGTACAGTGCGCAGGAAGTAAAGTAACAATGTCCGTACACAGTCCAACAATAATTACATGTCCAACAAATTAATTAAGTACAGGCAGAAATAAAGTACAACAACATCGGGGCATACCCCGGGAACTGAGATAGCTGCTGGTCCGTACACCAAGGAGAACACCACGCGCCGCCACACGCCACAAGGTCTACACCTGAAAACGCAGGGAGTGAGCCACACCAAAATTGGGCTCAGTAGGGATCATCCGATCCCCTGCCTCCCACACACACACCCACAAGTGCAATAACACAAGTACAGGTAATTAAGGCAAGTAAAGCTGTAACACACTACTCCTAAATCTCGATAGGAACCACATGCATTCGAGTTGTAACATGCATATTACTAGAATCATTCTATCAAAGAGCCTACAACTCCCGTCTCGGCAAAACACGTCAACCACTCCTCCGAAAGTGGGAAACACCAACTACACAGCCGTAAGTGGGAAACACCGTCCACACAAGCACAAGTAGGAAACACCGACCCGCTGAGACCAAACAGTAACCCCTCGGATAGCACGCTAGCTACTCCGGCCAAACAGGCTCAGGTGGTTACTCCTTCCCTCAGCACGAGTGACTCTCCGAATGTACCACTCCGACACCGGTACTAGCTGACCCCGGGGTTCACCAGGTGACCCTCTCTCACTAGGCGTCACCCCGCCCACGCCCCCACCGGCGCTGTGCTCACGCCCCCACCAGCACAGGGTGATAAAGTGCTACAATGTCACTCCAGGTCCACAGTAACTCAAAACACCAGAATCCGGCACGGTACGATCCGGTCACGTGAAAAGCCCGCGATCGCACTACACACAACGCAGTGCCATCTGGTCACGAAGAATCCGAGTATACTACAGCATGCATTAACCAACTATCTAGCAGTATGAATACATTTTACTGGCAGGAATTAATATTGTTCTGTCCTGAATCGCGTCGCCCGAGGCCGACGCCATTCAAGCTCCCTAAACTGGTTCATAAAACAGAGGCCACGGAAATCTGGCCTAAAACGCGTCGACCCCAGCGGTCGCCTTTTAAAACGCGTCGACATCCTTCGACGCCATTCAGCAGATAAATCCAGAATTTCGGGAAAACATTACCCAGGGGATTTCTGCCTTAAAAGGCGTCATGGTCGCCCGACGCCATTCAAACCGCGTCGCCTGGCCATGACGTCTTTTAGCCCCAGAATCCCGAGCTGACGGACCCTCAGTCGGGGTAATTTCCTGCCTAAATGGCGTCATGGTGGCTCGACGTCCTTCTAAAAGGCGTCGACCACCCATGACGTCATTTAGCGCCAGAACCCCTAGCCTGACAAACCTCGAACATAGGAGGTTTCTGCACTAAAACGCGTCGTACTGTCCCGACGTCCTTCCAAAAGGCGTCGACCAGGCACGACGCCGTTTAGCGCCAGAAACCTGGTTCTCTGGTTCGAACCGAGGGTTTCTCCCTTAACCCCACATGCCCCGAAAACCCCAAAACGGAAAGGGGGAGGAAGAGCAGTCCATCTATCACAGGCATACTACGAAACCACGATCACAAGCACGGCTATTCCCACAAGAAAACCCCCTAAACATGCTCATTCTAGCCCAAAACACCCCACATCATGCTTAGAAAACACGAGCAGCACATACAAGGTTCGTCCCCCTACCGGATACTTGAACTCCTCCTGGCTCCGTGTCGCCCAACCGCCGCGCCGCAGACCGCCGCCGGTACCTCCGAAAACGTCGCCACTCCGCCGGAACGTCGGCCGCCGTCCGGAGAATGGAACGCTGCGAAGGAAGTGGTGGTGGCAGAGGTGAGAGGTAGGGAGGCGTTGGAGTGGTGGAAGAGGAAGAAGAGGAAGGGAAAGGGGAAGAGAGGGGTCGGAGGAGGCGGAGAGGGAGGGGAGAGAGAGTGAGAGGTGAGAAATGAGGGAAAGAAAGGAGGGCTCGCGGGGGTCATCAGAAACTACCTAAAACGCGTCGAGCAAGACGGACGCCTATCAGATGACAGGACGTGCCGTACTGACAGCTGTCTGAAACGCGTCGACCACCATGGACGCCGTTCAGCTGACATGTCAGGCACCGTACTCTGACATCGCAGGGTGGCAGTCTGAATCGCGTCGTCCATCATGGACGCCGTTCAGACGACAAGACAGGGGCCGTACTCTCGCGGCCCGAAACCCGCCCACGTGGCGCCCACGTGGCACAACAATCTGCAAACTTAAATGGCGTCCACACAACCTGACGCCTTTTGAAAGGCGTCGACATGTGCTGACGCCATTCAGCCAGAAATATCAAGACCCCACAAGGTCCAAACCAGGGGATCCGGCCCGATCCCGACCCAAAAATCGAACCCGAAACCTCAGTCCTTACAAGAACACTCTTAGGAGGGGTAAGAACAGCAAGTATATGTATAGGAATGGAAGATAACACATGTTTTATAAGAATCAATCTACCCCCTGTTGAAAGGAGATTAGCTTTCCAAGAAGCTAATCTTTTTCTCACCTTATCCAGTAAGGATTGAAAGTATACAGCTTTCGTTGCACCTTTAAACAATGGAGCTCCAAGATAGGTGATAGGAAAAGTTTTGTGAGGGATGGATATTCTAGCAGAAATTTGGTTGATTCTCCAAATGGGGGTGTAACCAGCAATGCAAAAGGAACTCTTGTTTGTGTTGATCTTCTGGCCAGAGCAATTCTCATAGATTTTCAGGAAGGCCATGAGTCTCCGTAAAGAATCCTGCGAGCCATTAGTGAAGATAATAGTATCATCAGCGAATAAAAGATGTGAGATAATAGGACCCTCAGTAAAAGTAGAATAAGGTGTAATGATTCCTCTCTGAGTCAAGTCCTGAAGACCTCTGCTAAGTGCTTCTTCTGCAAGAATAAACAAACTAGGAGCCAGCGGGTCTCCTTGCCTAAGACCACGAGATGAAGCAAAGAAGCCCCCAACATTACCATTTAAAATAACTGAGAACCAACAGTTCGTAAAAAGACCTTTAATGAGGTTAATCCAGTCAGATGAGAAGCCAAACTTCTGAAGAACGTCAAATAAATAAGACCATTCCAGTCTGTCGTAGGCCTTCATCATGTCAAGCTTGAGTATAATGTTATGCCCTCTTACTTTCTTAGATATACTATGAGTAAGCTCTTGAGCAAGGCAGATATTGTCAACGATATCTCTGCCTTTAACAAAAGCTCCCTGGAGAGGTGAAATAAGAGTAGGCAATACGAGAGAGAGTCTCTTACAGATGATGAGAGAAATGATTTTGTAAATAAAATTACACAAGCTAATGGACCTAAAATCCTTCAAAGTGTTGGGAGATTCGCCTTTGGGAATTAATACAAGGTGTGTGGAAGTGTAAGCTTTAGGCAGAGTGCCACCATTAAAAAACTCAACAACAGCATCATATATATCAGAAGAAATAATATCCCAGCAAGAGGTAAAGAAATCACCAGAGAACCCATCAGGTCCAGGAGCACTGTCAGGATTTAAAGAGAATACAGAATCCTTGATCTCTTCTAAGGTTGGTGTAGCCATAAGAGCATGATTATCAGCATCAGATACAATAGAAGGAATATATTGCAGAAGCCCATTGTTATTCATCGTAGGTGGCTCAGAAGTAAACAGACTTTTATAATATGAGATGGCCATAGAAAGTAAAGTGTCTTGATCAGAAATCTCATCTCCTTGATCGTTAACAAGAGTGTGAATGAAGTTATTCCTCCGCCTTTCATTAACTATGGAATGGAAAAAGGCTGTGTTCTGATCTCCTTCCTTAAGCCATCTGAGATGAGATTTTTGTCTCCAGAATATCTCTTGGCGTAGGAGAAGCTCGTTAAGATCCTTCTTGGCTGTAGCTAAATCATCAAAAGATTGGTTAGAAGGATTATTGTCAGCAATTATTTGTAAAGAATTCACCTTCTCTTCAGCCTGTATAACATTCTGGAAGATATTACCAAAAACATTTCTGTTCCAAGTCTTAAGAGTGACTCTCAACCTTTTCAATTTAGCACTAAGTTTGAATAAAGGGGAAGCATGAAGGGGTTGAGACCAGCTGGATTTCACCACATGGATAAAATTAGTATGCCTAGTCCACATCTTTAGAAACTTAAAGTGAGATTTTCTAAGAGTTTCAGTAGAATGGTAAGAAACCAGGAGAGGACAATGATCTGAATTAATGTGATGAAGGTGAGTAACAGAGGTAGTAAATGATGAAAACCAAGCAGGGTTAGCTAAACCTCTATCAGCCTAGCTTTGATGCAGCCAGGACCAAGCTGTCCATTCCTCCAAGTATAGGAAGGACCAAGGAACCCAAGATCCATCATGTTACAGTCCTGAGAAAAAGAATGAAAAGCGTCAACAGCAATAAGTGAGGGAGCATTACCACCAAATTTTTCATGAGAGTAGAGAACAGAATTAAAGTCCCCCACAATCATCCAAGGGTCAGGGACAGCCAGGGAAGTAATAGTATCCCAAATTTGAATTCTATCCTGCAAATGACAACTGGCATAAAGAATTGTGATGTAATGAATAGTGCTGCCAGCAACTTTAATAGTAATAAAATTATTATGAATAGTGATAACATCTACAGAGGCGGAAGCATGCCAGAAGATCCAAACTTTACCCAAGGGATTACCGCTAGATAAATAATGAGAGAGACCAGTTTTAAGAGATAAAGCCACCATAGAAGAGTTTTGCACCATGGGCTCCAGGATGGCAGCGATCTGCACTTTGTTGGTCCTGCATAGGGAGATAAATCTACGTCTAGAGGGAGAGTTACCAACTCCCCTGATATTCCAAACAAGGATGTTAACCATTAAGACTTAGTTTTTTTCTTTTGAGCACGGGTGAGCATAGTGCTCTTTTGTTTGGCCATAGTCTTGGAAGGAGAGGTGTCTTGTTTGCCATGGTTATTGGTAACCTGAAAATCATCAAAAGAAGCAAAAGAGTTTTTAAATTTTTGAATATCAAGTAAAACCTTATTATTATTTTTTCTATGAGCTGGACTATCTAGATTAAGAGCTTCCAAGTAGGAATTTTGACCCACTTTATGTGAATCTAAACGAGTAATATCAAGGGGACTCTGTTCATTGTGCAGTAAACGGGGGGATATCACCTGTTTGTCCACATCTAAAAGTGTTTGAGCTGCCTTGTATGTTGTCATATTGGAATCATTTATAAAATTGTCCTGTTCATGAGTTTCACGATTACCTGAAAGAGAAGTCTTATTAGAATGCATATTTGAATAATCAGTTATATCAAGAGGTGAGGGGATAACCGTGTCTTCAGAATTAATCTTGCAGGAATTTTGAGGTACAGATATTACCTGGTCATTCACACTAGGCGACAGATGGGACTCTGGCATATAAATGATTTGACCCATGCCAAGGTTGAGATCAATGTTGACAGTCAAAGGGGCAGTCAAGTGGGGTCCTACCATAACAGTAGGGTCCTCATTTATTGCAGACAACAAGGGTCTGAACTCATGTTCCTTGTTGGGAATATTAGCAGGCACTAAAGGCCCTAGCACCGCAGAACTTTGTAGACACAAGGGCGGTGGTTCTTCCATAACAATTGCATTATTTAAACTGGCACAAGGTGACACCAGCGCGATTTCCGAAGTATGCTCAAGTTGGGCCTCAGATATAGGCTGTTTAGCCGACCCCAGCAACGATTTGTTAACATCAGAATTCCTGGTGTTGTGCATGGACTCGGAGACCATCGTCATGCCAGCTGTGTTTGTGGAAGGTATCAAGGGAACACCTGGCGCCCTCTTGAGCAGGCAATGTTGCATCGTTTGCCCCCTTTCGAACATGCTGGAATGATCCGTGTGCAGGGAGGGGTTTTTAGAGGCATGCGCGTGTGAAGTACTACCTGCTGGCATAATAGAGGCCTTTTGACAAACACCTGGCATAAGGGTTTGGGAGGGACGGACAGCGGGAGCGTTGGAACCCAGATCATAGTCCGTGGGGTCGACACTAGGCAGGCATGCCTTGGCTTCGAGGATCTTCTCCATGCTGGGTTCGTTAGCATCCGGCTCGGTGAGCATGGCTCCGCCATGTGTTGCTGTGGGAGGAGCGGGGTGTACACCCAGTGGCCTGTTTAGAGGGTTGGTGTGCACCGTTTGCATGGGCACGCAGTTTGAGGCATGTACAGGATAAGCTCTTCCTTCCGTCGTGTCTGAGGCATTAAGACGAACACCTGGCAGGCAAGTCCTGGCGCCAATGTTCTCCTCCGCGCTGGGTTCAATGGTGTCAATAGAGGTCCGGAGAGCATCAATGGAGTTGGAAATTGGCGTGCTGGAGGATGAAGCCTGTTTAGGCTGAGCGGAGGGGTGCTAATCACCCTGAACCAACGGGCTGGGGGCGCTAACCGGCGGCATGTCCAGCGAGCCAGAATGGATCCTGTCAGTGGGATTTGCACAGGCTTCTTCCTCGTCTGGGTGGGTATTATTAGTGGATGGTTGAAGAGCTGCAAAGGAGTTGGAAATCTGGATCCGGGGTGTAGACGAATCTTTGGATACCCAGCGCATAGGCTTCTTACCATTGCCATTAGAAATCTGCGAAGCCTTAGGAAAATTTGAAGTAGATCTATTACTAGGTATAGAGTTTACCTGGGCTGTCACAGGAAGCGATGGTTCCTTCTCAGCCGTGCATGCACGAGTGGCCGCTTCTTCAGGCGCAGGTTGCATATCAGGCGAGGAAGTACCATTGTTAAGCTTCTGATGCTCCTGTGGTTTGATTTTCCTGGATGACCGGCGGCACTCCGATGCGGCATGCCCTACAAGTCTGCAAGAGGTGCAATAAGGGGGGATTGGAGGATACCGTACCTCTTGGAAATACCCTGTGTTACCCATGCCGATCCACACACGCGGCGGTCGTTGTTGGAGGATATCTAGTTCTACACAAGCACGCGCCGACGATGTGTTTGTTATCTGCGATGTGCTGAGAGCTACTTGGAGAACCCTTCCTATGTTACCAGCTATAGATCTTACGCATGCTTCATGGAATAAATGGGGTTTAAGTGTTGGGAAGTCGACCCAGATCGGGATTATGGGTGGTTCCGTGCCGCACTCGAACTCGGGAGTCCATTTAAGAAATCGGAACAGGTAGCCTTTGACGAGCAGCTGGTCCCTCAACAAGATCTTCAGATAATCATCCTCCACAGAGGATCGTAGCAGAAGGTGTCGGTTGTCCAGTGCACTGATGACGAACTCGTGCTGAAGCCCTAATCGTTGGGTGAGAAGAAGCTTTATTTCCGGAAACGGGGGACGGCCATAAGGTGTTTTTGCAACCAGAGCGAACTTGAACGGAATAAGAGCGATGGCTATCTCCTCCGGAGTAAAGAAGACTGCAGGTTCGCCCCGATCTGTGAAGGCTGGGTTGTGGACATGGAGATCAACCTCTGGAAAGATCGGGCGTTCCTTGATGATCTCGGCGAAGGACTTAGTTCCCGTAGTGCCCCACGCTTGTGCCTTGGTGGGAGGGGGGCCATGCTGGGAGGCGGAAGAGTTGTGTATCACCGCAGGCTGAGCGCTAGGGATGCCGTCTTCGGAAGTTGTTCTCAACGCAGGGCTCTGAGGAGGAGCCCTTGAAGCCTCAGGTTGGATCACCAGAAGCTGATCCGTAGGGGGCGAAGACCTCTTCACGGCAGAGATATGAGGGAGAGAGACCTGGATCGAGGGGGGGGGCCGTCCGCCCCCCGGGGGGCCTTCCATGGCCGGCGGCGGCCAAAGGGAAATTCCCAGAGCTTCTCTCTCTAAAAGTTGAGGAGAGAGAACGTGGCGGCGCCGGGTTTAGGGTTTAGGGTTTAGGGTTTAGGGTTTACGGTTTAGGGTTTACGGTTTAGGGTTTAGGGTTTAGGGTTTAGGGTTTAGGGTTTTAGGGTTTAGGGTTTAGGGTTTAGGGTTTAGGGTTTTAGGGTTTAGGGTTTAGGGTTTAGGGTTTTAGGGTTTAGGGTTTAGGGTTTAGGGTTTAGGGTTTTAGGGTTTTAGGGTTTTAGGGTTTAGGGTTTAGGGGTTTAGGGGTTTAGGGTTTAGGGGTTTTTTTTTTTTTTTTTTTTTTTAAACCCAGGAATTTAACTAGGACCCTGGGCCGGCCCTTGGGATTTTATTTCATCAAAAAGTTGGAGATACAAGGGGGGGACATACCACCGAACCCCTGAGAGAGTACATCAAGAAATCCAAAATCCCCCTGAAGAAACCCCTCAAGTCCTAAGGTGGGAAGACCACTTTTATCAGAAGTGATTTCCCCTGAGATACAAGGGGGGGACGTGCCACCTTACCCCTGAGAGAGTACATCAACAAACCCAGAATCTCCCTGAAAAAGAACCCCTCAAATCCTAAGGTGGGGAAGACCACTTTTATCAGAAGTGATTTCCCCTTTTACAATAGTAGGCAAAGCGGATGAATCTAAAAAGACTTTATCAACTTGCTGGTCGCAGGAGAAATTAGCCAGAGCATCAGCAGCTTTGTTGGCTTTTCTTACTGCATGGCAAAAGTGAAGATCCATAGCTTCCCTGAGAGAACAAAACTCAAACCACCAAGGAAAAAGAATCCAAGGGATAGTGGGATTAGTAGAAGTCATGAGTGTTATCAGTGAGAGGCAATCAGATTCAACAATAAGACAAGAGAAACCTCGTTGAAGACACATGTGGAGACCGGTAATGATCGCCCTAAGTTCAGAGATGATACTATGAGCGTGACCAAAGTCGGCACAAGAGGCCATAATGAACTGACCTTTATCATTTCTGAGAATAGCTGAACCTGCTGAGTTACCAGGATTACCTCTACTGCAACCATCAGTGTTAAGTTTGAGTTTACCTGTAGGAGGATACATCCATCTTACCAGTACCTGTAACGTGGGAGAGAAAGAATCCACAACCCCCACTGCTTGCAGTACAGCTCTATGCGCAGAGGAACAAGGGGACTTTGGGGAATACATGGCAGCAAGCTTTCTTATAAGGTGGAGGCTCTGATGCAGTATGCTTTCCTTACGGGAGTGGATACCATCATACTTGGCTGAACACCTGGCTTTCCAAAGAAACCATGCAACAATAGAAGGAATAATACCCATAATGAAAGAGTAAAGAGATGTACCTGAGGCTAGGGTGATGAAGGAACCAAATATGTGATGAAAGGAGCTCATCTGAAAAGTAAGACCACATCTATCTTGAAAGAAGCGCCAACAGTAGGAGGCCCAATCTCCATGAGCCAAGACATGATTGAGAGTCTCTCGTGAGGCATTCGAGCAACATACGCACTTTGATGCCAAAGGGATACCTATTCTTTGAATATTGGAATCAAAAGGCAATTTGTGAACAAGGGCCCTGTAAATAAAGATGGAGATCTTTTTGGGTATTTGAGTGCACCAGATCCATTTAGAGATGGAAAGTGGAGGTATCTGCTGCCTAACAACTTGCCAAGCTGATTTAGTGGTGAAAAAACCATAGGAATTCGGCTTCCAGATAATCTTATCCTGGTCTTGTTGGGTGGAAAAGGTGCCGATATAATCCATGATAATAGCAGCGATCTCTGAGGGTAGTGAGTGTAATAGGTGCTGTCCAGAAGTGATGTAATCGCGAACCGACCAAGCTTGGGTATTGCCAATAGCAGTCCACTGATCCTCGGAGATATGATCCTTTAAGGGACCATGACCAGTCCAATCATCATGCCAGAAGGAAATATGACCCTGGCCTACTGACCAACAGGTGTTGTCAAGAACCCATTGTCTATGCTTAAGCACCATCTTCCAATGAGGAGAACCAACCATAGGACAAGTAGAAATATGATGCCTGTGCAGGTAAGTCTGATTAATGTACTCACCCCAGATGCCCTTTTTAGAGTAAACTTTCCAGCATAATTTTATCTTAAGGGCAGCCCCTAGATCCAGAGGGGAACGAATACCAATTCCACCTTCAGAGGTTGGCCTAGCAAGGTGTTTCCAAGCGATCCAATGCCTACGCATCCCTGTTGAAGTAGATCCCCAAAAGAAAGCAGCAAATGTCCTCTCTAAAGAGTGAAGAATACTCTTAGGAGGGGTGAGAACAGCAAGAGTATGTATAGGAATGGAAGATAGAACATGTTTGATAAGGATCAGTCTTCCACCAGGCGAAAGGAGATTAGATTTCCAGGAAGGTAGTCTATTTCTCACCTTGTCCAAGAGGGGATGGAAGTATATTGCCTTAGCTGCACCCTTGAAGAGAGGAGCACCCAAATAAGTGATAGGGAAAGCCCTGTGAGGAATAGAAGCTCTAGTCGATACTTGATTGATTCTCCAAGTAGGAGTATACCCCGCAATGTAGAAAGAACTCTTGCTTGTGTTAATCTTTTGACCTGAGCATCTCTCATAAATGGTCAGGAAAGCCATGAGTCTACGTAAAGATCCTTGAGAGCCATTAGTGAAGATAATGGTATCATCAGCAAATAAGAGATGCGAAATAATAGGCCCCTCAGTGAAAGTAGAGTACGGGGTAATTATGCCTCTGTGACACAGCTGCTGAAGACCTCTGCTGAATGCCTCTTCAGCAAGGATAAAGAGACTGGGTGCCAAAGGGTCTCCCTGACGAAGACCACGAGAGGAGGTAAAGAAGCCACCAACATTACCATTGAGGATGACAGAAAACCAGCAGTTGGTGAATAATCCTCTGATAAGGTTAATCCACATGGGAGAGAAGCCAAATTTGTTCAGCACATCAAATAAGTAAGACCATTCCAATCGGTCGTATGCTTTCATCATGTCGAGTTTGAAAATGATGTTGTGTCCTCTGACCTTCTTAGATATGCTATGGGTAAGCTCCTGAGCAAGACAGATGTTGTCAGCCATATCTCTGCCTTTAACAAAGGCTCCCTGGAGAGGAGAAATAAGAGCAGGCAGAACAAGAGATAATCTTTTGCATAATATGTGTGAGATTATCTTATAAGTGAAGTTGCACAGACTAATAGGTCTGAAGTCCTTCAGAGTATTAGGAGACTCTCCTTTGGGAATTAGCACGAGGTGAGTAGAGGTATAAGATTTAGGGAGGAAGCCTCCATTAAAGAACTCCTTAACAGCATCATAAATATCCACAGAAATGATATCCCAGCAAGAGGTAAAGAAATCACCAGAGAATCCATCTGGACCAGGGGCACTGTCAGGGCTTAAGGAGAAAACCGAATCCTTGACTTCCTCTATAGTTGGAATAGCCATCAAAGCTTGATTATCTGCATCAGAAACAATGGTAGGAATATATTGCAGAAGACCACTGTTGTTCATAGTAGGCGGCTCAGAGGTAAACAGATTTTGATAAAAAGCTATGGCCATGGAAAGTAGAGCGTCATGGTCAGTAACATCATCCTCCTGGTCGTTAACCAGTTTGTGAATAAAGTTTTTCCTTCGCCTTTCATTAACAACAGAGTGGAAGAAGGCTGAGTTTTGATCGCCCTCCTTGAGCCATTTGAGATGAGATTTTTGCCTCCAGAATATCTCTTGCCGTAAGAGGAGCTCATCTAGATCCTTTTTAGCTGCAGAAAGCTCGGAATGTGACTGATCAGAAGGATGGTTATCAAAATTAATTTGTAAGGAATTGACCTTCTCCTCTGCCTGTAAGACATGCTGAAAAATGTTGCCAAAAATACTTTTATTCCTAGTTTTCAAAGTGGATCTCAGTCTCTTCAACTTAGCACTAAGCCTGAAGAGAGGAGATGCATGTAAAGGCTGATGCCAACATGATTTAACCACACGAATGAAATCCCTGTGTCTAGTCCACATCTTAAGGAATTTAAAGTGTGAATGTCTCGGGGCATTAGTGCTATGATAAGAGACCAAAAGCGGACTATGATCAGAATTGATATGATGTAAATGACTCACAAGAGTACTAAAAGAGGAGAACCAAGCTGGGTTAGCCAAACCTCTGTCCAATCTGGCTTTATTGGAACCAATACCTTGCTGACCATTTCTCCAGGTATAGGAAGGGCCACTGAAGCCAAGATCCATGAGATTGCTATCCTGTAAGAGAGAGTGGAAGGCATTCACAGAAGCATGATGCGGTGCATTGCCACCATGTTTTTCATGAGAGTAAAGAACAGAATTAAAGTCACCCACAATCATCCAGGGGTCAGAAATAGACAATGAAGAAATAGTCTCCCAAAGGTGAATTCTGTCCTGAAGATGACAACTAGCATAGATAAAAGTGACATAATGAACTATTTGGCCAGTTACCTTTAGAGTTATAAAAGACGCATGAATATTAATCACATCCACAGAGATAGAATTATGCCAGAAAACCCAGACTTTACCGTGGGGGTTACCGCTAGAGAGGTATTGAGAGAGGCCCAGCTTAAGAGATAGAGCAAGCATCGAAGAATTCTGAATCATGGGTTCTAAAATTGCAGCAATTTGTACTTTGTTCGTCCTGCAAAGAGAGACAAGTCGACGTCTGGAGGGAGAGTTACCAACTCCCCTGATGTTCCAAACTAACATATTAACCATTAAACTTTGATTTCTTCTTTTGTGCACGTGTGAGCCTTGTGCTCTTTTGTTGGTCCAAATGCAGGCTGCTAGGGATGTTCTGTGTGCATGTGTCACCGTTATCATGAGATTCATCAGAGGAGGAAAATGATTGCTTCAATTTCTGTAAGTCAAGGAGGATAAGATTATCCTTCCTGTGGATAGGGCTCTCCAAATTTAAAGCTTCCAAGTTAGAGAGATGACCTGAGCCATGTGAGTCATATCGAAGGGATTCCAGAGAATTTTGAACAAGAGGTAGAGAAGTTGAAGATATCACCTGATTCGCGACATTCAAATAAGTGTGAACCGCCGTATGCTTATCCCCGATGGATTGATCAATTGTATCGGGTTGGGATATTGGGCCTTGGGCAGTGACAGAGGCAGCCTGTTTATCAAAGCTCAAAGGTACATCGGCTGCCTTGTGAGATGCCTGGGCAGCCATAATGTTCGTCTCACCATGGTTCGCTTTGTGATTTGGTGAATTGTCCTCAATGATGGCGTTGTCTTGAGCATTGGCTGTAGGGCTACCTGAAAAAGGGGATGTGTCTTCCAGATTTAACTTACAAAGAGGTTGAGGAGAGCATGATACCTGGTAATTAGTGTTTAGAGTGACCAGTTTGGGTCCAGGGGTCGGAGAATGACTATCAAGTGGGCTGGTCCACATTGGGGCTGCAATCTCACGGAGCCCAATGGCAGCAGGTGGTTGACTCTGATGTGGGTGGACTTGGTCCTGTAGGTGGGCCGTCGCGTCTGTAGAGGCCCGCAAAGGCGCAAGGTGGCTCGTGCAAGAGACCTCTTTGAAGAAGGACTGGTTGTTGCTGGGCGACTTGCCAGATTGAGGACTAGGCTGAGTCAGCTGGGGCGTGGGCCCCACAGGAGAGGCGCGAAGGATCTCAGAAGGCGGGGGTGGCAGCACATGAGGGCTCGGCGTGCAGGTATGCGATCCTGATGTCAGATTCTGCTCCTGGTTATTGAGGGGTTGCCAGGGAGTGGGCATGCCAGCCGAGTAACCACTGGTGGGTTCGACAGGGCCCTCCATCCGCGTAGTGGGCCTGTGGTCCGAGCTTGAGTTGGGGGGAGCATCAGCGGGGTCATCAACAGGAGGGGCAGACAGCAGCGGTTGCGATGGCGTGGTTCCATGCATGGCCCTGGTGGGCATATCCTGCAGAAAGGACCCATCGGCTCTGTAGGCCTGTGAGCTAGATAGCGTAGGGGCGTTGGAGGGAGGCCCAGCGGGATTCTGCATGTTCTTCGAGGGTTCCTGGCTCGAGCTCGATACACTAATAGAGACGAGGGCCGGAGAGGGAGGCCCAGCACCGGACGAGGGGGGCAGATAGCCGGCACCTGGCGTAGGTGGAAGGGTGGCCTCGTGCATGGCGCTGTAGCCCTTACTAGGTATGACAGGGGTAGTGCGAGTCAGGTGATCCGGCCCTGAGGTGTCCAGGTGCGTGTCCAACAGAGCGTGGGCGTGCGCGAGAGGCCCTTCCCCCAGCAGTGGGGACAGCTGTCGAACACCTGGCTAGCAATTGAGTGGGATAGGAAGCTGTGGTCGCTGAGCTGGGGGCGGGGCTACGGGGGCCATAGGCGAGGGCGTGGCATCATGCATGGCGCTGTAGGTCTTCATTGCCGTGTAAGCGTTAGGAGCCGTCAGCGGAAGCGAAGCGCCTTCGAAAGTCGAGGCTGATGTTGATGTAGCATACAGCGGCGACGGGAGCTGGGCCTCCTGTGCCGTCTGCATCGAAGGCTCGATAGTTGGCAGCTGAGGGGCCAGTCTGGCAGGGGCGTTGAGGCTAGGTATAGCCGAGGAAGGAAGGAGTTCAGGTTCAGAAAGGGGCGCCTCCTTTTGCTGGGAAAGCTGAGTTTGGCAAGGCACCGCAGAGTCACGGGGGAGCGTGCCCGAGGACGGGAAAGCAGCATCAACGGCAGGGTCAGCAATCTCGCCGGCGGCGGCTTCGACGGAGACATCCGCGGCACAAATAGCATGGTCAGCAGCGGCAAGAAGAGGGAGCTTCATCGGAGGTCCACCCGCGCGGTCACAGGAGGGATCAGGGAGGGACTGAAGGGCAGCGAATGAGTTGGAGGTTTGAACGGGTTGGCGCTGGGCAGGGCCGAGCATCCGGACAGTAGCCGCTTCCTCCTCAGCAGGATCGTTGCCGACCAGAGGAGGTCGAATGCCATTGGGGGGGTTGGAGGTAGAAACCCGCTGTGTGGGCGGGTTTTTGGTAACCCAACGGAGGGGCTTCTTACCAGTGCCATGAGGTATCTGGGGAGCATCAGAAATAACCAGGTTAGCTTGAATAGTTGGGTGGGAGTCTACCTGTTGCGTAGGCGTGCTCAGGCGAGGGGGGGTAGCAGCAGACAGGGGATGGCCAGCTTTGGTGATCTGGTCTTCGATGGCAGGCTGCGCCGTCTGGGGCTTGTCCCTCTTGGAGGTCCGACGACAGTCGGAGGCAACATGCCCGATAAGCTTGCAAGAGGTGCAGTAGGGGGGGATAGGCGGGTAGGAGATCGCTTGGAAGTAGCCTGAGGCTCCCAGCCCAATCCAAATGCGAGGCGGTCGGTGCTGGAGGATGTTGAGTTCCACACATGCGCGAGCCGTCGAGGTGTTGGTGATCTGGGACGTGCTGAGCGCAACCTGGAGCACCCTGCCAACGTTACCTGCGATGGATCGAACGCAGGCTTCGTGAAATAAATGGGGTTTGAGGGAGGGGAAGGAGATCCAGCAAGGGACAATTGGCGGTTCCGTGCCGCACTCGAACTCCGGAGTCCAGGGGAGGAAGCGGAACAAGTATCCTTTGACGAACAGCTGAGCCCTGAGCAGGATTTTTAGGTAATCATCCTCCACTGAGCAGCGAAGCAGAAGATGGCGGTTGTCCAGGGCGCTGATGATGAACTCGTGTTGAAGCCCTAAATGCTGCGTCAAGAGGAGCTTGATTTCTGGAAACGGCGGGCGGCCAAAAGGGGTTTTCGCGACGAGGGCGAGCCTGAAGGGAGTGAGCGCAATGGTAATCTCCTCCGGTGTGAAGAACACGGTAGGTTCACCCAGGTCGGTGAAGGCAGGTTCGTGGACATGGAGGTCCACCGCAGGAAGGAGCTTGCTCTCCTTGAGGACCTGTGAGAAGGGCTTAGAGCCTGTGGAGCCCCACGCCGGCGGCTGAGTAGAAGAAGCAGGTGCAGAGATCGTAGCAGGCAGAGCGCAGGGGAGGTTCGCGACAGGAGCTGGCGCAGCTGCCCGAGACACTGCCGGTGGAGATGGCGCTGCAGCCAGAACTGGAAGCAGGGGAGAACCAGGAGGTGGGAGAGGGGCCTGCAGCGAGGGGGGGGGTCGCTCGCCCCCCTCAGGGCCGGCCATGGCCGGCAGCGGCCAAAGGGAGCCGCAGAGCTTCTCTCTTTAGGATTCTAGAGAGAGAAGGGCGGCGGCCGAATCCCAACCAGAATTTGATATTCTCGGGTTTAGGGGTTAGGGTTTAAGGGTTAGGGGTTTAGGGGTTTAGGGGTTAGGGTTTAGGGTTTAGGGTTTAGGGTTTAGGGTTTTAGGGTTTAGGGTTTAGGGTTTAGGGTTTAGGGTTTTAGGGTTTAGGGTTTAGGGTTTAGCGTTTTAGGGTTTAGGGTTTAGGGTTTAGGGTTTTGGGTTTAGGATTTAGGGTTTAGGGTTTAGGGGTTTAGGGTTCAGGGTTTTTTTTTTTTTTTTTTTTTTTTTTTAACCCAGGAATTTATTTAGGACCCTGGGCCGGCCCTTGGTATTTAATTGCACAAAATTTAGGATTACATGGGGGGGACATGCCACCTTACCCCTGATTGAGTACAACGATAAACCCCAAAACCCCCAAAATAACATAAAGCGCTCATATCCTCAGGTGGGGAAGACCACTTTTATCAGAAGTGATCTCCCCTTTTACAAGAACAGGCAAAAAGGAAGAATCTGAAAAGTCTTGATCAAGTTGCTGGTCGCAGGAGTGGTTTGCCAGAGCATCAGCTGCTTTGTTGGCTTCTCTAACTGTGTGGCAAAGATGAAGGTCCATCACGTCCCTGAGAGAGCAAAACTCAAACCACCAAGGAAACAACATAAGGGACAATAGGATTAGTAGAGATCATAAGAGTGATGAGAGCCAAGCAGTCAGATTCAACAATCAAGCATGTAAAACCTCGTTGGAGACACATCTGAAGACCAATCATAATAGCCCTGAGTTCAGAAATGATACTGTGAGTATGACCAAAGAAAGCACAAGTTTCCATAACGAATTTACCTTTATCATTTCTGAGAATGGCAGAACCTGCAGAAATACCAGGATTACCTCTACTACAACCATCAGTGTTAAGTTTAAATTTACCTGTGGGAGGATGAATCCATCTAACAATGACTGGTAGGGGGGGAGAAAAACTGTCAATAACTCCCAATGTTTGTAAAACAGATCTCTGTGCTGTTGTAGAAGAAGATTTTGGGCGATACATTGCGGCAAGTTCACGGATAAGATAAAGACTCTGATATAGGATGCTTTCCTTACTAGAGTGAGTGCCATCAAATTTGGCAGAACATCTAGCTTTCCAAAGGAACCAGGCAACAATGGTAGGAGTTATGCCCATAATAAAAGAGTAGAGAGATGTACCTGTTGCTAGGGCAATGAAGGAGCTAAAAATATGTTGGAAAGAGCTCATCTGGATAGAAATTCTACAAGTATTCTGAAAGAAGGTCCAACAATGTGTAGCCCAATTCCCTTGTGCCAGAGCGTGGTTAAGAGTCTCCCCGGAAGGAGCATGGCAACAACCACATTTAGAAACAAAGGGAATACCAATTCTTTGAATATTGAGGTCAAACGGCAGTTTATAGATAAGAGCCCTGTAGACAAATATAGAAATCTTCTTGGGAATCTGAGTACACCAGATCCATTTAGAGATTGAGAGAGGCTGAATCTGATTTCTCATAATGTGCCAAGCTGATTTTGTAGTGAAGTAGCCATGAGGATTAGGTTTCCAAATAACCTTGTCCTGTCCTTGAATAGTGGTTAGAGTGCGAATGCAATCAGAGACAACAGAAATAATATTCGTTGGCAGAGTATGCAAGAATTGTTGACCATAGGTAATTATATCATGAACCAACCATCCATGAGCATGTTTAATGTGAGTCCATTGGTCTTCTGAAATTTGGTCCCTTAGAGGTCCATGGCCAGTCCAATCATCATGCCAGAGAGAGATTTGGCCATGACCAACTAGCCAATAAGAATTGTCAAGAATCCAATGTCTGTGTTGAAGAACCTTCTTCCAGTGAGGCGAACCTGTAATAGGGCAAGTAGAAATGTGATGTTTGTGTAGATAAACCTGATTGACATACTTACCCCAGATGCCTGTCTTAGAATAAGCTTTCCAGCACAGTTTAGCTTTAAATGTAGCACCTACTTCTACAAGAGATCGAATACCAATACCACCTTCAGAGGTAGGCCTAGCTAGGTGCTTCCAAGCAATCCAATGTCTGCGAGCTCCTGTAGAAGTCGAGCCCCAAAAGAAAGCAGCAAAAGTCCTCTCTAAAGAGTGAAGAATACTCTTAGGAGGGGTGAGAACAGCAAGGAGGTGTATAGGGATGGAAGATAAAATATGTTTTATAAGAATCAATTTACCCCCTGTCGATAGGAGATTAGCTTTCCAGGTAGCAAGTCTTTTTCTCACCTTATCCAGAAGGAATTGGAAGTATACAGCTTTAGTTGCACCCTTGAATAATGGAGCTCCCAGATAAGTGATAGGAAAAGTTTTGTAAGGAATGGAGGTTCTGGCAGAAATCTGGTTGATTCTCCAGGTTGGAGTGTATCCAGCAATGCAGAAGGAGCTCTTGTTTGTATTGATCTTCTGACCTGAACAATTCTCATAAATTTTCAAGAAGGCCATGAGTCTCCTTAAAGAGTCCTGAGAGCCATTGGTGAAGATGATAGTATCGTCAGCGAACAAGAGGTGTGAAATAATAGGACCCTCAACAAAAGTAGAATAAGGTGTAATGATCCCTCTCTGAGTCAGGTGTTGAAGGCCTCTGCTAAGAGCTTCTTCTGCAAGAATAAACAAACTAGGAGCAAGCGGGTCTCCTTGCCTAAGACCACGAGATGAAGCAAAGAAACCACCAACATTACCATTTAAAATAACCGAGAACCAACAGTTCGTGAAAAGACCTTTAATGAGGTTAATCTAGTCAGATGAGAAGCCAAATTTATGAAGAACGTCAAATAAATAAGACCATTCCAGTCTGTCGTAGGCCTTCATCATGTCAAGCTTGAGTATAATGTTATGCCCTCTTACTTTTTTAGATATACTATGTGTAAGCTCTTGAGCAAGGCAGATATTATCAACGATATCTCTACCTTTAACAAAGGCTCCCTGAAGAGGTGAAACAAGAGTAGGTAACATAAGAGAGAGCCTCTTACAAATGATGAGAGAGATAATCTTGTAAATAAAATTACACAAGCTAATGGGCCTAAAATCCATCAGGGTGTTGGGAGAATCGCCTTTGGGGATTAAGACAAGGTGTGTGGAAGTGTAAGCTTTAGGCAAGGTGCCACCATTAAAAAATTCGACCACTGCATCATAAATATCAGAAGAAATAATATCCCAGCAAAAGGTAAAGAAGTCACCAGAGAATCCATCGGGTCCAGGAGCGCTGTCGGGGTTTAAAGAGAATACAGAATCTTTGATCTCTTCAAGGGTTGGTGTAGCCATGAGAGCATGATTATCTGCATCAGAAACAATGGAAGGGATGTATTGCAGAAGACCACTGTTATCCATGGTAGGGGGCTCAGAAGTAAACAGATTTTGATAATATGAGATAGCCATGGAAAGTAAAGTGTCTTGGTCAGATATCTCATCGCCTTGATCATTAACCAGAGAGTGAATGAAGTTATTCCTCCGTCTTTCATTAACTATAGAGTGGAAGAAAGCTGTGTTCTGATCGCCTTCTTTAAGCCATTTGAGATGAGATTTTTGCCTCCAATAGATTTCTTGGCGTAGAAGAAGCTCATCAAGATCCTTCTTGGCTGTGGTGAGATCATCAAAGGATTGGTTAGAAGGATTATTGTCAGCAATGATTTGCAATGCGTTTACCTTCTCTTCAGCCTGTATAACATTCTGAAAAATATTACCAAATATATTTCTGTTCCAAGTCTTAAGAGAGACTCTCAACCTTTTCAATTTAGCACTAAGTTTGAATAATGGGGAAGCATGAAGAGGTTGAGACCAACAAGATTTCACCAGATGAAGAAAGTTATTGTGCCTAGTCCACATTTTAAGAAATTTAAAGTGAGATTTCCTAGGGATGTCAGCATCATGAGAAGAAATCAATAAAGGACTGTGGTCAGAATTAATGTGATGCAGGTGAGTGATAGAAGTATTAAAAGAAGAAAACCAAGCAGGGTTAGCTAACCCTCTATCCAGCCTAGCTTTGATGCAGCCAGGACCAAGTTGACCATTCCTCCAAGTGTAGGAAGGACCAGTGAAGCCGAGGTCCATCATGTTACAATCCTGAGAGAAAGAATGAAAAGCATCCACAGCAATTTGTGAGGGAGCATTACCACCAAGTTTTTCATGAGAGTAGAAGACAGAGTTGAAGTCCCCCACAATCATCCAAGGGTCGGGGACAGCCAAGGAGGTAATGGTATCCCAAATGTGCATTCTATCCTGTAAGTGACAGCTAGCATAAAGGAAGGTGATATAATAAATAGTGCTGCCAGTAACTTTAACAGTAATAAAATTCTCATGGATAGTGATGACATCGACAGAGATGGAAGCATGCCAGAAGAGCCAAACTTTACCCAAAGGATTGCCACTAGATAAGTAATGAGAGAGACCAGTTTTGAGAGCTAAGGCAACCATAGAAGAGTTTTGAACCATGGGCTCTAGAATGGCAGCAATCTGCACCTTGTTAGTTCTACAAAGAGAGGTAAATCTGCGTTTGGAGGGGGAATTACCAACACCCCTGATGTTCCACACAAGGATCTCAACCATTAAAACGTTGCTTTCTTCTTTTGAGCACGAGTGAGCATGGTGCTCTTTTGCTTGGCCATGGACTTGATGGGATATGAGTCTTGTATGCCTGTGTCGTTAGGAGCATGAGAGTCCTCAGAAGAGGCAAAAGAGTCTTTAAATTTTTGGATGTCCAGTAAACATTTATGATCCTCCCTATGAGCAGAGCTGTCCAGGTTTAGAGCCTCCAAGAAGGAAGCATGGCCCACAGTGTGAGGATGTAAGCGAATAGCATCAGTGAGACAGTGTTCATTAGGCAATAAAAGGGGGGATGTCACCTGATTGTTGACTTGTGTGGATAGATGATCGGCTTCGTTAGTTGTCGAAATGGCCTCAAAAATGGTGTTGTCCTGTACATTAGCTGTAGGGCTACCTGAAAAGGGGGAAGTGTCTTCCAGATTTAGTTCGCAAGAAGGTTGGGGAGTAAGTATTACCTGATGATCAATGCTCAGTGAAGTCGGTATGAGGCTGGGAGTAATGGAACGATTATCCTGTGGGCCGAACCACATAGGGGCAGTAGGCTCGATGGGCTTGATGACAGCAGGCGGTTGGCTGTGGTTATTGTGGTCTTGGGCCTGTAAGTGAGCCGTCTCATCTGTGGAGGCCCGCAGAGGCGCAACAGAGCTCGTGCAAGAAGCAGCTTTAGCCTGGGTGCTGGCGTTAGGGGGCGAAGAGATTTTATGGCATGTTGTAGCTGGGGCTTCAGTGGAAGAGTCCAGCAGCTGTTGGTGCTGGGCGCTTGAGGCGGTAGGCGTCTGCAAATCGGAGAAACAATGTCCAGCTTTGGTTACTTGATCGTCTGTTAGAGGCCGTTGGGTATGAGTGGCAGCAGCGTGGGCCGTGGGCTTCTGGCGAGAGGGGCTTAAGGCGACAAGTTGTGGGCTCGGCCCATTAGCCTGCACTCCCGTAATCGGATTATGCTCCTGGCTATTGGAGGGCGCCAGGCAAGACTGAACTTGTTGCTGGGTTTGGGCCGCCAGGCAGGCACCCGACGAAGCTGCTGACCGGTTGATGATAGCAGGCGGTTGGCTTTGGTCAGTTTGGGCTTGGGCCTGTAAGTGGGTCGTCTCGTCTGTGGAGGCCCGCAGAGGCGCAACAGGGCTGTGGAGGCCCGCAGATCCGTTCGACCGCCTAGTAGCCCCGAGATCCGAGCTAAGGGTTGTTGGAGCATCATCGGAAGCTCGAGCTGGGTGTCGAATAAGACTCTGTGAATGCCCATTGTCAGGAAAGGCAGTCAGCGGCGGTTGCAATGGTGTGGCTCCATGCTTGGCCCTGGTGGTCTGCGTCAGAGGGTCGTGGCGTTGGTCAGCCGGCGGTGAGGAGCGAGCGAGAGCGGGCCCCAGGGGGGCATCCTGATCATCAATGGGGATCTCCGTATCCTGAGGGAAGGCACTGCAAGTCTTCATAGTCATGACAGGGGTGTTGCGTGTTAGCTGATCTGGCCCTGAAGTTTCCGGATGCATGCCCAACAGAGCAGAGGCGTGCTCGAGAGACCCAGCCCCCAGCAGTGGGGACAACTGTCGAACACCTGGCAGGTGGCCAAGTGGGGTGGGATTCTGGGGGCGCTGATCAGGGAGCAGGGCTACGGGGGCCGTAGGCGAGGACGTGGTGCCATGCATGGCACTGCAGATCTTCGTTGGCGTGTGAGCGTGAGAAACCGTCAGCGGAAGCAAGACAGAGGTAGTCGGCGTCGCGGATGGATCAGGCGCGAGGCCCTTGGAGCCATGTAACGCGAGCCTCTGGGTGTAGCCATGGTTAACGGAGGATGATGGCGTGAGAGGCGATAGCGTGGCACCATGCATGGCTCTGGGCAGCTGTGTCACAGGTTCCAGATCTGCCGTTATCGAGGACGTCTGTTGCGTCACAGGTTCCATGGCTGGGCTTGTCAACAGCGGATGGCAGACAGGTGGAGGGCTCGTGGAGGCTTCCTGACCATCTCCGGAGATCGCGTTGTCTTGCAAGTAGGACCCGTCGACCCTGTGGGCACCTGGCGGATCACCAAGTGGGAGGAGTTCCTGGCGATGCCCATCTTGGGAAGGGACGACAGCTGTCGTAGGCGGTAGCATAGGCCCGTGAAAGGCGCTGGAAGCGTTCCTGGGCGTAGGAGGGGGAGCACTAGTTAGGTATTCCATCCCTGGAGTAGCCAGCGGCAGGAGGGGAGCTAAAGCCGACGCCGGGCCCATGGGGGTAGTATGGATATCGACCAAGGTGGCAGTGCCCTGCACGAAAGCGGAGTCAGTGTCACAGGCCTGTAGGCTAGGGGGGGTAGGGGCAGAGGGGTGAAGCACGGAAATAGCCGTGGTAGGCGGCGGTAGGGATCCCTTGGAGGCCGAGGGAGACATGAGCGGGGTATGCAGCGTCGACGAGGACTGCATCATCTGCACCGACTGAACGCTGGGTGCAGCGGAAGGGTGTGACGTGCGCTTCCTGACCAGATCCTCAGAGCTCGCCAGAGGCGAAGGAAGGTGAGATTCGGATCCAGAAGAAGGGATCCTCGCCGGCAGGTAGGTGTTAACTGTCGTGGGAGCATCTCGAGGCAGGTTGGCCTCGTCCTCGCCAGTGGTCGGAGGCGTCGGTTGAGGAGGATCGCCGGCGGGGAGGGGGGTGGACATGTTCGCCTCCAGGAGGTTATCCGTGAGGTCGGAAGTGTGACCGAGAGCATCGAAGGAGTTGGAGACTGTTACCTGGCGGATGGCAGTTCCTTTGGACACCCAACGTTGAGAATTTTTACCTGGTTCTTGGAGGGGTTTGGAAGGGGCCAGAGAGGCCCGGATATCGCTGTTGTGCCCACCTTGAGGTTGTATCTTCTGCTTCGAGACTAACCTGCGCATGCGGCCAGGGGCATCCGCCGTTTGAGGCCGAGGATCAGGTGAGGCGGCATCAGGGGTCTGGAGCTCCGGTTGGGCCTTAGGGGCAGTGGTAGGCTCCAGGGGGGGGCTGTCGACAGCGAGCTTCGGAGGCGCCTGGGGCGGGTTCTTCTTGGGGAATTTGCGGCAGGCCGAAGCAGTGTGCCCGATAATCCTGCATGCAAGGCAGTAGGGGGGGATCGGGGGGTAACGAACCTCTTGGAAGTAGCCTGCGGCTCCCAGGCCGATCCATATGCGTGAAGGGCGGTGCTGAAGGACATGGAGCTCCACGCAGGCGCGCGCCGCTGAAGTGTTGGTGATTTGGGAGGTGCTCAAAGCCACCTGAAGGACACGGCCAAGGTTCCCGGCGATGGATCGCACACAGGCTTCGTGGAACAGATGGGGTTTGAGGGCAGGGAACTCCACCCAAATGGGGATGATCGGGGGTTCCGTCCCACACTCGAAGTCGGGTGTCCACTTGAGGAAACGGAAGAGATACCCTTTGACGAATAGCTGGTCGCGCAGGAGGATCTTCAGGTAGTCGTCTTCGGCGGAGCTTCGGATGAGAAGGTGGCGATTATCAAGGGCGCTGATGACGAAATCCTGCTGCAGTCCGAGGCGCTGGGTGAGGAGAAGCTTGATGTCCGGGAACGGGGGCCGGCCAAAGGGCGTCTTCGCAACCAGCGCGAACTGGAAGGGAAGTAGCTCGATGGCGAGCTCCTCCGAACTGAAGAAGACGGCGGGCTCGCCCAGGTCCGTGAAGGCGGGTTCGTGGACACGCAGGTTCACTGCGGGGAAGGTCTGCCGCTCTTTGAGAACCTGGGAGAAGGACTTGGATCCGGGGGAGCCCCAGGCCGGCGCGGAGGTGGAAGACGGGGGCACAGCAGTGGCTCGGTGTTCAGCGGGAGGAGGAGGATGAGCAACGGGAGGCAACGCAGAAGGGCCGGGAGGGTGTGGGACATCCGAGGCATTGGAAGGGAGTTCCAAGGGTTTAGGGTTTAGGGTTTAAGGGTTTAGGGTTTAGGGTTTAGGGTGTTTTTTTTTTTTTTTTTTTTTTTTTTTTTTTTTTTTTTTTTTTTTTTTTTTTTTTTTTTAATATTAACCCAGGAACTTATCTAGGACCCTGGACCGGCCCTTGGTATTTTATTGCTCAAAATTCAAAATTACATGGGAGGGACATGCCACCTTACCCCTGAGAGAGTACATCAAAAAACCAAAAAACCCCCTAAAAAAAACCCTCAAATCCTCAGATGGGGAAGACCACTTTTATCCGAAGTGATCTCTCCTTTTACAATAATAGGCAAAGAGGAAGAATCGGAAAAGTCTTGATCGAGCTGTTGGTCGCAGGAATGGTTGGCCAGAGCGTCAGCTGCTTTGTTGGCTTCTCTAGCTGTATGGCAAAAATGAAGGTCCATCGCATCCCTGAGAGAGCAAAACTGAAACCACCAAGGAAGCAGAATCCAAGGGACAGTAGGATTAGCAGAGATCATAAGAGTAATAAGTGCAAAGCAATCAGATTCAACAATCAAACATGTATAACCTCGTTGGATACACATCTGAAGACCAATGATAATAGCCCTGAGTTCAGATATAATACTGTGAGTATGACCAAAGAAAGCACAAGTTGCCATAATAAATTTACCTTTATCATTTCTGAGAATAGCAGAACCTGCAGAAATACCAGGATTACCTCTACAACAACCATCAGTATTGAGTTTAAATTTACCTGTAGGAGGGTGAATCCATCTAACAAAGACTGGTAAAGAGGGAGAGAAGCTGTCAACAATGCCCAAAGTTTGTAAGATAGATCTCTGTGCCAATGTAGAAGAAGATTTTGGGCGATACATTGAGGCAAGTTCACGAATAAGATAAAGACTCTGATATAAAATGCTTTCCTTACTTGAATAAGTGCCGTCAAATTTGGCAGAGCATCTAGCTTTCCATAGAAACCAAGCCACAATGGTAGGGGTTATGCCCATAATAAAAGAGTAAAGAGATGTACCTGTAGCTAGAGCAATGAAGGAACTAAAAATATGTTGAAATGAGCTCATCTGGATAGAAATTCTGCAAGTATTATGAAAGAAGGTCCAACAGTATGTAGCCCAATCCCCATGTGCCAATGCATGGTTAAGAGTCTCCCCAGAAGGAGTATGACAACATCCACATTTAGAAACTAAGGGAATACCAATTCTTTGAATATTGGAATCAAATGGCAATTTATAGATTAGAGCCCTGTAAATAAATATAGAAATCTTCTTGGGGATCTGAGCACACCAAATCCATTTAGAAATAGAAAGAGGTTGAATATGATTTCTCACAATATGCCAAGCTGATTTGATTGTAAAAACACCATGACAGTTAGGTTTCCAAATAGGCTTGTCCTGACCTTGAATAGTAGTTAAGGTGCCAATACAATCAATGATGACAGAAGTAATATTCAATGGCAGAGTTTGCAATAATTGTTGACCATAGATAATTATATCATGAACCAACCATCCATGAGCATGGTTAATATGAGTCCATTGATCTTCTGAGATTTGATCCCTTAAGGGACCATGGCCAGTCCAGTCATCATGCCAAAGAGAGATGTAGCCATGTCCAACCAACCAATAAGTATTGTCAATAGTCCAATGTCTATGTTGAAGGATCTTCTTCCAATGAGGCGATCCTGTAATAGGGCAGGTATATATGTGACATTTGCGTAAGTAAACTTGATTGATATACTTACCCCAAATGCCTGTCTTAGTATAAGCTTTCCAACAAAGTTTAACTTTAAAAGCAGCACCCACTTCTAAAAGAGATCGAACACCAATGCCACCTTCAGAGGTAGGCCTAGCTAGGTGCTTCCAAGCAATCCAATGTCTACGTGCTCCTGTAGAAGTCGAGCCCCAAAAGAAAGCCGCAAATGTCCTCTCTAAAGAGTGAAGAACACTCTTAGGAGGGGTGAGAACAGTTAGAATATGTATAGGAATGGAAGATAACACATGTTTTATAAGAATCAATCTACCCCCTGTCGAAAGGAGATTAGCTTTCCAAGAAGCTAGTCTTTTTCTCACCTTATCCAGTAGGGATTGAAAGTAAACAGCTTTCGTTGCACCTTTAAACAACGGAGCTCCTAGATAGGTGATAGGTGAGGGATGGATATTCTAGCAGAAATTTGGTTGATTCTCCAAATTGGGGTGTAACCAGTAATGCAAAAGGAACTCTTGCTTGTGTTGATCCTCTGACCTGAGCAATTCTCATAGATTTTCAAGAAGGCCATGAGTCTCCGTAAAGAATCCTGCGAGCCATTAGTGAATATAATAGTATCATCAGCGAATAAGAGATGTGAGATAATAGGACCCTCAGCGAAAGTAGAATAAGGTGTAATGATCCCTCTCTGAGTCAAGTACTGAAGACCTCTGCTAAGTGCTTCTTCTGCAAGAATAAACAAACTAGGAGCAAGCGGGTCTCCTTGCCTAAGACCACGAGATGAAGCAAAGAAACCACCAACATTACCATTTAAAATAACCGAGAACCAACAGTTCGTGAAAAGACCTTTAATGAGGTTAATCCAGTCAGATGAGAAGCCAAATTTATGAAGAACGTCAAATAAATAAGACCATTCCAGTCTGTCGTAGGCCTTCATCATGTCAAGCTTGAGTATAATGTTATGCCCTCTTACTTTTTTAGATATACTATGTGTAAGCTCTTGAGCAAGGCAGATATTATCAACGATATCTCTACCTTTAACAAAGGCTCCCTGGAGAGGTGAAATAAGAGTAGGCAATACGAGAGATAGTCTCTTACAGATGATGAGAGAGATGATTTTGTAAATAAAATTACATAAGCTAATGGGCCTAAAATCCTTCAAAGTGTTGGGAGAATCGCCTTTGGGAATTAATACAAGGTGTGTGGAAGTATAAGCTTTAGGCAGAGTGCCACCATTAAAAAACTCAACAACAGCATCATATATATCAGAAGAAATAATATCCCAGCAAGAGGTAAAGAAATCACCAGAGAACCCATCAGGTCCAGGAGCACTGTCAGGATTTAAAGAGAATACAGAATCTTTGATCTCCTCTAGGGTTGGTGTATCCATAAGAGCATGATTATCTGTATCAGATACAATAGAAGGGATATATTGCAGAAGCCCATTGTTATTCATAGTAGGTGGCTCAGAAGTAAACAGACTTTTATAATATGAGATAGCCATAGAAAGTAAAGTGTCTTGATCAGAAATCTCATCTCCTTGATCATTAACTAGAGTGTGAATGAAGTTATTCCTCTGCCTTTCATTAACTATGGAATGGAAAAAGGCTGTGTTCTGATCTCCTTCTTTAAGCCATTTGAGATGAGATTTTTGTCTCCAGAATATCTCTTGGCGTAGGAGAAGTTCATCAAGATCCTTCTTGGCTGTAGCTAAATCATCAAAAGATTGGTTAGAAGGATTATTGTCAGCAATAATTTGTAAAGAATTTATCTTCTCTTCAGCCTGTATAACATTCTGGAAGATATTACCAAAAACATTTATGTTCCAAGTCTTAAGAGTGACTCTCAACTTCTTCAATTTAGCACTAAGTTTGAATAAAGGGGAAGCATGAAGAGGTTGAGACCAGCAGGATTTCACCACATGGATAAAATTAGTATGCCTAGTCCACATCTTTAGAAACTTAAAGTGAGATTTTCTAAGAGTTTCAGTAGAATGGTAAGAAACCAGGAGAGGACAATGATCTGAATTAATGTGATGAAGGTGAGTAACAGAGGTAGTAAATGATGAGAACCAAGCAGGGTTAGCTAAACCTCTATCCAGCCTAGCTTTGATGCATCCAGGACCAAGCTGTCCATTCCTCCAAGTATAGGAAGGACCAAGGAACTCAAGATCCATCATGTTACAGTCCTGAAGAAAAGAATGAAAAGCATCAACAGCAATTAGTGAGGGAGCATTACCACCAAATTTTTCATGAGAATAGAGAACAGAATTGAAGTCCCCCACAATCATCCAAGGGTCAGGGACAGCTAGGGAAGTAATAGTATCCCAAATTTGAATTCTATCCTGCAAATGACAACTGGCATAAAGAATTGTGATGTAATGAATAGAGCTGCCGGCAACTTTAATAGTAGTAAAATTCTCATGAATAGTGATAACATCTACTGAGATGGAAGCATGCCAGAATATCCAGACTTTACCCAAGGGATTACCACTAGATAAGTAATTAGAGAGACCAGTTTTAAGAGATAAAGCAACCATAGAAGAGTTTTGCACCATGGGCTCCATAATGGCAGCGATCTGCACCTTGTTGGTCCTGCAGAGGGAGATAAATCTACGTCTAGAGGGAGAGTTACCAACTCCCCTGATGTTCCAAACAAGGATGTTAACCATTAAGACTTAGTTTTTTTCCGTTGAGCGCGGGTGAGCATGCTGCTCTTTTGCTTAGCCATGGACTTGGTAGGAGAAGTGTCATGTATGCCTGTGTTATTAGTAACCTGCGAAACATTAGAAGAGGCAAAAGAGTTTTTAAATCTTTGAATATCAAGTAGATACTTATTGTCTTTTCTATGGGCAGAGCTATCCAAGTTAAGGGCCTCCAAGAGAGAAGCGTGATTCACATCCTGTGACTCAAGACAAATAACATCAAGGGGATTATGTTCATTATGCGATAAAAGTGAAGGTATCACCTGTCTGTCGACTTTTGTAGGTGTTTGAGCAGCCTTGTTTGTGGCCATATTGTCAATATTAATAATGTTGTCTTGAGCATCAGGGCTACCTATCAAAGAGGACTTTATAGAATCTGTATTTAAGTAAACGGTTATATCCAGGGGTGAAGGAATAATAGTGTCTTCCGAGTTTAACTTGCAGAGAGATTGAGGTGTAGATATCACCTGGTTATCAATGCTCCTATTAGTCGGCTTGAGGCCCGAAAAAGAAAAAGAGTTATCATTAAAAGTAGGCCGCACAGGGGAAATACTTTTGCTTGGCCCCATAATAGTAGGCTTTGGGCTGTAATCATTGGAATTGTCTTGCATGTTAATAGGCAGCAGAGTATCCTGAAGAACAGAGTAATGAAGATGCCTGGGCATTGGGTCATCCTCTATGATGGTTTTGTTCAAGTTGTCACTATGCACCAGCGCCACATCATCCGAGTTATGCACAACGTGAGACTCAGTAGGGTCCTGGGGCAATATATTAGAATCATGAGTGTTGTCAGGTATAATATTAGACAATAAGGGCCCAAACCTGTCAGCACTTTGAATATGCTTCTGGGACAAGGTGTCCACTGCAGAAATATTATTCGAAGGTGTACTAGTCTTCACCGGTGTTATGTCCGAGGCATGCATGTCGTGAGCCAGAGTTTCCAGCTGTTTAGCTTTCTCCAACATGGATATGTTAGAATTAATAGTTCCAGAGGCTGTGCAAGGGATAATACTGACCTGGGAATTTTTGTCCAATGATGGCGCCACAACAGACAGAGGGACCCTGTCCATCACGCTGGAGTTGTGCATGGGCTCGGAGGCCATGATTCTGCCAGCTGTGCTCGTGGGTGGGATTAGATGAATACCTGGCTTCCTTTTGAAAGTGCTGGTTTGAGCCGTGTGCAGGGTAGCGTTTTTGGTGGCATGCGCTTGGGAAGTGCTCCCTACCACCATAAAAGAGGATTTTTGACAAACACCTGGAATAATAGCTTGGAGGGGACGGACAGCAGGGGCGTCGGAATCCAGATCATGTTTCGTGGTGTCTACACTAGGCAAACATGCCCTGGCTTCGGTGATCTCCTCCACGCTGGGCTCGTTGGCATCCGGGTCGGTGAGCATGGCCCCGCCATGTGTCTCTGTTGGGGGAGAGAAGTGAACACTTGGTGGCCTGTTAAGAGGGTTGGTGTGCACCGTTTGCATGGGCACGCAGTTTGAGGCATGCACAAGAGAAGCTCTACCTTCCATCGTGTCTGAGGCATTGAGACAAACACCTGGCAGACAAATCCTGGCCTCAATGTTCTCTTCCACGCTGGGTTCGTTGGCGTTAATAGAGGTACGGAGAGCATCAGTGGAGTTGCAAGTTGGCATGCTGGAGGGTGAAACCAGAATAGGCTGATCGAAGGGGTGCTGATCACCCTGAACCAACGGGCTGGAGGCGCTTACCGGCGGCATGTCCAGCGAGCCAGAGGCGATGCTGTCAGCGGGATTTTCACAGGCTTCTTCCTCATCTGGGTGGGTATTATCAGTGGATGGTTGGAGAGCGGCAAAGGAGTTGGAAGTCTGGATCCGGGGTGTAGACGAGTCTTTGGAAACCCAGCGCATAGGCTTCTTGCCGTTGCCATTAGAAATCTGCGAAGCCTTAGAAATATTGTAAGTAGATCTAGTACTAGGTATAGAGTTTACCAGGGCTGTCACAGGAATCGTTGGTTCCTTCTCGGCCGTGCATGCATGAGTGGGTGCTTCTTCATACGCAGGCTGCACATCAGGCGAAGAAGTACCATTGTTGAGCTGCTGACGCTCCTGTGGCTTAATTTTCCTGGATGACCGGCGGCACTCCGATGCAGCATGTCCTACTAGTCTGCAAGAGGTGCAATAAGGGGGGATTGGAGGATAACGTACCTCTTGGAAATACCCTGTGTTGCCCATGCCGATCCACACACGCGGCGGTCGTTGTTGGAGGATATTAAGTTCTACACAAACACGCGCCGACGATGTGTTTGTTATTTGAGATGTGCTAAGAGCTACTTGGAGAACCCTTCCTATGTTACCAGCTATAGATCTAACGCATGCTTCATGGAATAAATGGGGTTTAAGGGATGGAAAGTCGACCCAGATCGGGATTATGGGTGGTTCCGTGCCGCACTCAAACTCGGGAGTCCATTTAAGAAATCGGAATAGGTAGCCTTTGACGAGCAACTGATCCCTCAATAAGATCTTCAGGTAATCATCCTCCACAGAACAACGTATCAAAAGATGTCGGTTGTCCAGTGCACTGATGACGAACTCGTGCTGAAGCCCTAAGCGTTGGGTTAGAAGAAGCTTTATTTCCGGGAACGGGGGACGGCCATAAGGTGTTTTCGCAACCAGTGCGAACTTGAACGGAATAAGTGCGATGGCGATCTCCTCCGGAGTAAAAAAAACTGCAGGTTCGCCCAGATCTGTGTAGGCTGGGTTGTGAACATGAAGATCAACCTCTGGAAAGATCTGGCGTTCCTTGATGATCTCGGCAAAGGACTTAGTTCCCGTAGTGCCCCACGCTTGTACCTTGGTGGCGGGAGGGCCATGCTGGGAAGCCGAAGAGGTGTGTGTCACCGCAGGCTGAGCGCTGGGGATTCCATCTTCGGAAGCTGTTCTCAATGCAGGGCTCGGAGGAGGGGCCCTTGAAGCACCGGGTTGGAGCACCAGATGCTGAACCGTAGGGGGCGAGGGCCTGTTTACGGCAGAAATATGTGGGAGAGAGGCCTGCAGCGAAGGGGGGGGCCGTCCGCCCCCCGGGGGGCCATCCATGGCCGGCGGCGGCCAAAGGAAAATTCCCAGAGCTTCTCTCTCTAAAAGTTGAGGAGAGAGAACGTGGCGGCGCGAATTAGGGTTTGGGTTTAGGGTTTTAGGGTTTAGGGTTTAGGGTTTAGGGTTTTAGGGTTTAGGGTTTTTTTTTTTTTTTTTAACCCAGGAATTTAACTAGGACCCTGGGCCGGCCCTTGGGATTTTATTTCATCAAAAAGTTGGAGATACAAGGGGGGGACATACCACCTAACCCCTGAGAGAGTACAACAATAAACCCAAAATCCCCCTGAAGAAACCCCTCATGTCCTAAGGAGGGGAAGACCACTTTTATCAGAAGTGATTTCCCCTGAGATACAAGGGGGGACGTGCCACCTTACCCCTGAGAGAGTACATCAATAAACCCAGAATCTCCCTGAAAAAGAACCCCTCAAATCCTAAGGTGGGGAAGACCACTTTTATCAGAAGTGATTTCCCCTTTTACAGTAGTAGGCAACGCAGAAGAATCTAAAAAGACTTTATCAACTTGCTGGTCGCAGGAGAAATTAGCCAGAGCATCAGCAGCTTTATTGGCTTCTCTAACAGCATGGCAAAAGTGAAGATCCATAGCTTCCCTGAGAGAACAAAACTCAAACCACCAAGGAAAAAGAATCCAAGGGATAGTGGGATTAGAGGAAATCATCAGAGTGATCAGAGAGAGGCAATCAGATTCAACAATAAGACAAGTAAAACCTCGTTGGAGACACATCTGTAGGCCAGTGAGAATCGCCCTAAGTTCAGAAATGATGCTATGAGTGTGACCAAAGTAGGCACAAGATGCCATGATGAGCTGACCTTTAGCGTTTCTGAGAATAGCTGAGCCAGCGGAATTACCAGGATTACCTCTACAACAACCATCAGTGTTAAGTTTGAGTTTACCTGTAGGAGGATGCATCCATCTTACCAGTACCGGTAACTTGGGAGAAAAGCTATCCACAACACCCAATGCTTGCAATACCACTCTATGCGCAGAGGAACATGGGGACTTTGGGGAGTACATGGCAGCAAGCTCTCTTATAAGGTGGAGGCTTTGATGCAGAATGTTTTCCTTACGGGAGTGGGTATCATCATACTTGGCTGAACACCTGGCTTTCCAAAGAAACCAAACGACAATAGATGGAGTAATACCCATAATGAAAGAGTATAGAGATGTACCTGAGGCCAGATTTATAAAGGAACAAAATATGTGATGAAAGGAGCTCGTCTGAGGAGTAAGTCCACATCTATCCTGAAAGAAGCGCCAGCAGTGGGAAGCCCAATCTCCATGAGCCAAGGCATGATTGAGAGTCTCTTGTGAAGCATTCGTGCAGCACACGCACTTGGATGCCAATGGAATACCTATTCTTTGAATATTGGAATCAAAAGGCAATTTATGAACAAGGGCCCTGTATATAAAGATGGAGATCTTCTTGGGTATTTGAGTGCACCAGATCCATTTAGAGATGGAGAGAGGAAGAATCTGCTGCCTAACAACTTGCCAGGCTGATTTAGTGGTGAAAAAACCATAGGGATTCGGCTTCCAAATAATCTTATCATGGTCTTGTTGAGTGGAAAAGATGCCAATATAAGCCATGATAATAGAACCGATGTCTGAAGGTAATGAGTGTGATAGATGCTGACCAGACATGATGTAATCGCGAACCGACCAAGCTTGGGTATTACCAATAGCAGTCCACTGATCCTCGAAAATGTGATCCTTTAAAGGGCCATGACCAGTCCAATCATCGTGCCAGAAGGAAATATGGCCCTGGCCCACTGACCAATAGGTGTTGTCAAGAACCCATTGTCTATGCTTCAGAACTATCTTCCAATGAGGAGAACCAACCATAGGACAAGTAGAAATATGATGCCTGTGCAGATAAGTCTGATTGATGTACTCACCCCAGATGCCCTTTTGAGAATATACTTTCCAGCATAATTTAACCTTAAGGGCAGCCCCTAGCTCCAGAAGAGAACGAATACCAATTCCACCTTCAGAGGTTGGCCTAGCCAGGTGTTTCCAAGCGATCCAATGCCTACGCATCCCTGTTGAAGTAGATCCCCAAAAGAAAGCAGCAAATGTCCTCTCTAAAGAGTGAAGAATACTCTTAGGAGGGGTGAGAACAGTAAGAATATGTATAGGAATGGAAGATAGTACATGCTTGTTAAGGATCAGTCTGCCACCAGGCGAAAGAAGATTAGATTTCCAGAAAGCTAGTCTATTTCTCACCTTGTCCAAGAGGGGATGGAAGTATATTGCCTTAGCTGCACCTTTGAAGAGAGGAGCACCCAAATAAGTGATAGGGAAAGCCTTGTGAGGAATAGAAACTCTAGCAGCTACCTGATTGATTCTCCAAGTAGGAGTATATCCCGCAATGTAGAAAGAACTCTTGTTTGTGTTGATCTTTTGACCTGAGCATCTCTCATAAATGGTCAGGAAAGCCATGAGTCTGCGTAGAGATCCTTGAGAGCCGTTAGTGAAGATAATAGTATCATCAGCAAATAAGAGGTGCGAAATAATAGGCCCCTCAGTGAAAGTAGAGTAAGGGGTAATAATGCCTCTGTGACACAACTGCTGAAGACCTCTGCTGAATGCCTCTTCAGCAAGAATGAAGAGACTGGGTGCCAAGGGGTCTCCCTGTCGAAGACCACGAGAGGAGGTAAAGAAGCCACCAACATTACCGTTGAGGATGACAGAAAACCAGCAGTTGGTGAATAATTCTCTGATAAGGTTAATCCACATGGGGGAGAAGCCAAATTTATGCAGCACATCAAATAAGTAAGACCATTCCAATCTGTCATATGCTTTCATCATGTCAAGTTTGAAAATGATGTTGTGTCCTCTGACCTTCTTAGAGATGCTATGGGTAAGCTCCTGAGCAAGGCAGATGTTGTCAGCCATATCTCTGCCTTTAACAAAGGCTCCCTGGAGAGGAGAAATAAGGGCAGACAGAACAAGAGATAATCTTTTGCATATGATGAGTGAGATAATCTTATAAGTGAAATTGCGCAGACTGATAGGCCTAAAATCCTTCAAGGTGTTGGCAGACTCTCCTTTTGGAATTAGCACGAGGTGAGTGGAGGTATAAGCTTTAGGAAGGAAGCTTCCATTGAAGAACTCCTTGACAGCATCATAAACATCAACAGATATGATATCCCAGCAAGAGGTAAAGAAATCACCAGAAAAGCCATCAGGTCCAGGGGCACTATCAGGGCTTAAAGAGAAGACCGAATCCTTGACTTCCTCTATAGTTGGAGTAGCCATCAAAGCTTGATTATCTGCATCAGAGACAATAGTAGGAATATATTGCAGAAGACCACTGTTGTTCATAGTAGGTGGCTCAGAAGAAAACAAATTATGATAATAAGCTATGGCCATGGAAAGTAAAGCATCTTGGTCAGTAACATCATCTCCCTGATCATCAACCAGTTTGTGAATAAAGTTTTTCCTTCGCCTTTCGTTAACAATAGAGTGGAAGAAGGCTGAGTTTTGATCGCCCTCCTTTAGCCATTTGAGATGAGATTTTTGCCTCCAGAAGATCTCTTGCCGTAAGAGGAGCTCCTCAAGATCCTTTTTAGCTGCAGAAAGCTCAGAAAGTGAATGATCAGAAGGATGATTATCAAAACTAATTTGCAATGAGTTGACCTTCTCCTCCGCCTGTAAGATATGCTGGAAAATGTTGCCAAAGACACTTTTATTCCAAGTCTTCAGAGTGGATCTCAGTCTCTTCAGTTTAGCACTCAGCCTGAAGAGGGGAGAAGCATGTAAAGGCTGAAGCCAACATGATTTAACCACACGAATGAAGTCACTGTGTCGAGCCCACATCTTGAGGAATTTAAAATGTGATTGTCTCGGGGCGTTAGTGCAATGATAAGAAACCAAAAGCGGACTATGATCAGAATTGATATGATGTAAGTGACTCACGAGAGTACTAAAAGAGGAGAACCAAGCTGGGTTAGCCAAACCTCTGTCCAATCTGGCTTTAATGGAACCAATACCATGCTGACCGTTTCTCCAGGTGTAGGAAGGGCCACTATAGCCTAGATCCATGAGATTGCTATCCTGTAAGAGAGAGTGGAAGGCATTCACAGAAGCATGATGCGGTGCATTGCCGCCATATTTTTCATGAGAGTAGAGAACAGAATTAAAGTCACCCACAATCATCCAGGGGTCAGAAATAGACAAAGAAGTAATAGTCTCCCAAAGGTGAATTCTGTCCTGAAGATGACAACTGGCATAGATAAAAGTGACATAATGAACTATTTGTCCCGTTACCTTCAGAGTAATAAAGGACTCATGAGTAGTGATCACATCCATAGAGATAGAATTATGCCAGAAGACCCAAACTTTACCGTGAGGATTACCACTAGAGAGGTATTGAGAGAGGCCCAGCTTAAGAGAAAGTGCAAGCATCGAAGAATTCTGAATCATGGGTTCTAAAATTGCTGCAATTTGAACTTTATTCGTCCTGCAAAGAGAGACAAGGCGACGTCTGGAGGGGGAGTTACCAACTCCCCTGATATTCCAAACTAACATATTAACCATTAAACTTTGATTTCTTTTTTTGTGCACGTGTGAGCCTTGTGCTCTTTTGTTGGTCCAAGTGCAGGCTGCTAGGGATGTCCTGTGTGCATGTGTCACCGTTAGCATGAGATTTATCAGAGGAGGAAAATGATTGCTGCAACTTATGTAAGTCAAGTAGAATAAGATTATCCTTCCTATGGATAGGGCTCTCCAAATTTAAAGCTTCCAAGTTAGAGAGATGACCTGAGCCATGTGAGTCATATCGAAGGGTTTCCAGAGAGTTTTGAGTAAGAGGCAAAGAAGATGAGGATATCACCTGATTCTCGACATTCAAATAGGTGTGAACCGTCGTAGGCTGATCCCCGACGGGTTGATCAATTGTATCAGTTTGGGATATTGGGCCGTGGGCAGTGACAGAGGCAGCATGTTTATCACAGCTCGAAAGGACATCAGCTGCCTTGTGAGATACTTGAGCAGCCTCAATGTTCGTCTCACCCTGGTTCGCTGTGTGGTTTGTTGAGTTGGCCTCAATAATAGCGTTGTCCTGAGCATTAGCTGTAGGGCTGCCTGAAAAGGGAGAAGTGTCTTCCAGATTTAAGTTGCAAAGAGGTTGAGGAGAGCAAGATACCTGATAGTTAATGCTTAGAGTGGCCAGTTTGAGGCCAGGGGTGGGAGAGCGATTCTTAGGTGGGCCGGTCCACATAGGGGCAGCAATCTTGCAGGGCCCAGTGGCTGCTGGCGGCTGACTATGGTCGGTGTGGGCTTGGTCTTGTAGGTGGGCCGTCACGTCTGTAGAGGCCCGCAAAGCTGCATGAGGGCTCATGCAAGAGACATCTTTGAAGCTGGACTAGTTGTTGCTTGGCGACTTGCCACGTAGGGGATTAGGCTGAGTCAGCTGGGGCGTGGGCCCCACAGGAGGCGTGAGAAGGATCTCAGTAGGCGGTGGTGACAGCAGATGAGAACTCAGCGTGTAGGCATGCGGTCCTGATATCAGATACTGCTCCTGACTAATGAGAGGTTGCCTGGGAGTGGGCATGCCAGCCGAGTAGCCACTGGTGGGTTCGACAGGTCCCTTCATCCACCTAGTGGGCCTGTGGTCCGAGCTTGAGTTTGTGGGAGCATCAGCGGGATCATCAACAGGAGAGGCAGACAGCGGCAGTTGCGATGGCGTGGTTCCATGCATAGCCCTGGTGGGCTGCGTCAGAGGGTCGAGGTCTCGGTTAGCTGGCGGTGGGGAGCGAGCGAGAGCGGGGCCCAAGAGGCCATCCTGCGCATCGGTGGAGGTCTCCATATCTTGCGGAAAGGACCCATCGGCCCTGTAGGCCTGTGGGCTAGATAGCGTAGGGGCGTTGGAGGAAGGCCCAGCGGGATTCTGCATGATCTTCAAGGGTTCCTGGCTCGGGCTCGATGCACTAATAGAGGCGAGGGCCGGAGAGAGAGGCCCAGCACCGGACGAGGGGGACAGATCGCCGGCACCTGGCGTAGGTGGAAGGGTGGCCTCGTGCATGACGCTGTAGCCCTTACTAGGCATGACAGGGGTAGTGCGTGGCAGATGATCCGGCCCTGAGGTGTCCTGATGCGTGTCCAACAGAGCGCGGGCGTGCGCGAGAGGCCCTTCCCCCAGCAGTGGGGACAGCTGTCGAACACCTGGCTGGCAATCGAGTGGGATAGGGGGCTGAGGTCGCTGAGCAGGGGGCGGGGCTACGGGGGCCATGGGCGAGGGCGTGGCACCGTGCATGGCCCTGTAGTTCTTCATTGACGTGTAAGCGTTAGGAGCCGTCAGCGGAAGCGAAGCGCCTTCGAAGGCCGAGGCTGATGTTGATGTAGCATGCAGCAGCAACGGGAGTTGGGCCTCCTGTGCCGTCTGCACCGAAGGCTCGATAGCTGGCAGCAGAGGGGCCAGTCTGGCAGGGGCGTTGGGGCTAGGTATTGCCGAAGAAGGAAGGAGTTCAGGTTCAGAAAGGGGCGCTTCCTTCTGCTGGAAATGCTGAGTTTGGCAAGGCACCGCAAAATCACGGGGGAGCGTGCCCGAGGACGGGAAAGCAGCATCAACGGCAGGGTCAGCAATCTCGCCGGCGGCGGCTTCGACAGAGACAACCGCGGCACAAACAGCATGGTCAGCAGCGGCAAGAAGAGGGAGCTTCGTCGGAGAACCGACCGCACAGTCACTGGAGGGATCAGGGAGGGACTGAAGAGCAGCGAACGGGTTGGAGGTTGGAACGGGTTGGCGCTGGGAGGGACCGAGCAGCTGGACAGTAGCCGCTGCCTCCTCAACAGGATCGTTGTCCCGCTGTGTGGGAGGGTTTTTGGTAACCCAACGGGGGGGCTTCTTACCAGTGCCATGAGGTACCTGGGGAGCATCGGAAATAACCAGGTTAGCTTGAATAGTTGGGTGGGGGTCTACCTGTTGCGTGGGCATGCTCAGGCGGGGGGGGGTCGCAGCAGACAGAGACTGGCCGGCTTTAGTGGCCTGGGCTTCGTTGGCTGGCTGCGCCGTCTGGGGCTTGTCCCTCTTGGAGGTCCGACGACAGTCGGAGGCAACATGCCCGATGAGCTTGCAGGAGGTGCAGTAGGGGGGGATAGGCGGGTAGGAGATCGCTTGGAAGTAGCCTGAGGCTCCCAGCCCAATCCAAATGCGAGGCGGTCGGTGCTGGAGGATGTTGAGTTCCACACATGCGCGAGCCGTCGAGGTGTTGGTGATCTGGGACGTGCTGAGCGCAACCTGGAGCACCCTGCCAACGTTACCTGCGATGGATCGAACACAGGCTTCGTGAAATAAATGAGGTTTGAGGGAGGGGAAGGAGATCCAGCAAGGGACAATTGGCGGTTCCGTGCCGCACTCGAACTCCGGAGTCCAGTGGAGGAAGCGGAACAGGTATCCTTTGACGAACAACTGTGCCCGGAGCAGAATTTTTAGGTAATCATCCTCCACGGAACAGCGAATCAGTAGATGACGGTTTTCCAAGGCGCTGATGACGAATTCGTGTTGAAGCCCTAAGCGCTGCGTCAAGAGAAGCTTGATTTCTTGAAACGGAGGGCGGCCAAAAGGGGTTTTCGCGACGAGGGCAAGCCTGAAGGGAGTGAGCGCAATGGCAATCTCCTCCTGTGTGAAGAATACGGCAGGTTCACCCAGATCGGTGAAGGCGGGTTCGTGGACACGGAGGTCCACCGCAGGAAGGAGCTTGCTCTCTTTGAGGACCTGGGCGAAGGGCTTAGAGCCTGTGGAGCCCCACGCCGGCGGCTGAACAGAAGAAGCAGGGGCAGGGATCGTAGCAGGCAGAGCGCAGGGGAGGTTCGCGTCAGGAGCTGGCGCAGCTGCCCGAGCCACTGCCGGTGGAGCGGGCGCTTCAGCCAGAACTGGAAGCAGGGGAGAGCCAGGCGGTGGGGGAGGGGCCTGCAGCGAGGTGGGGGGCCGCCCGCCCCCCACAGGACCGGCCATGGCCGGCGGCGGCCAAGGGGGAACCACGGAGCTTCTCTCTCTAGAAACCTAGAGAGAGAAGGGCGGCAGTTGGGTTTAGGGTTTAGGGTTTAGGGTTTAGGGTTTAGGGTTTAGGGGTTTAGGGTTTAGGGTTTTAGGGTTTAGGGTTCAGGGTTTAAGGTTTAGGGTTTAGGGTTTTAGGGGGGGACATACCACCTAACCCCTGAGAGAGTACAACAATAAATCCAAAATCCCCCTGAAGAAAACCCCTCAAATCCTAAAGTGGGGAAGACCACTTTTATCAGAAGTGATTTCCCCTGAGATACAAGGGGGGGACATGCCACCTTACCCCTGAGAGAGTACATCACTAAACCCAGAATCCCCCTGAAAAAGAACCCCTCAAAACCTAAGGTGGGGAAGACCACTTTTATCAGAAGTGATTTCCCCTTTTACAATAGTAGGCAAAGCGGAAGAATCTAAAAAGACTTGATCAACTTGCTGGTCGCAGGAGAAGTTAGCCAGAGCATCAGCAGCTTTATTGGCTTCTCTAACTGCATGGCAAAAGTGAAGATCCATAGCTTCCCTGAGAGAACAAAACTCAAACCACCAAGGAAAAAGAATCCAAGGGATAGTGGGATTAGTGGAAATCATTAGAGTGATCAGAGAGAGGCAATCAGATTCAACAATAAGACAAGTAAAACCTCGTTGGAGACACATCTGTAGGCCAGCGATAATCGCCCTAAGTTCAGAAGTGATGCTATGAGTGTGACCAAAGTAGGCACAAGATGCCATGATGAGCTGACCTTTATCGTTTCTGAGAATAGCTGAGCCAGTGGAATTACCAGGATTACCTCTACTACAACTATCAGTGTTAAGTTTGAGTTTACCTGTAGGAGGTTGCATCCATCTGACCAGTACCGGTAACGTGGGAGAAAAGCTATCCACAACACCCAATGCTTGCAGTATAACTCTATGCGCAGAGGAACAAGGGGACTTTGGAGAATACATGGCAGCGAGCTCTCTTATAAGGTGGAGGCTCTGATGCAGAATGTTTTCCTTACGGGAGTGGGTACCATCATACTTGGCTGAACACCTGGCTTTCCAAAGAAACCATGCGACAATAGAAGGAATAATACCCATAATGAAAGAGTATAGAGATGTACCTGAGGCCAGGTTTATAAAGGAACAAAATATGTGATGAAAGGAGCTCATCTGAAGAGTAAGTCCACATCTATCCTGAAGGAAACGCCAGCAGTGGGAAGCCCAATCTCCATGAGCCAAGGCATGATTGAGAGTCTCTTGTGAGTTATTCGAGCAGCACACGCATTTTGATGCCAATGGAATGCCTATTCTTTGAATATTGGAATCAAAAGGCAATTTATGAACAAGGGCCCTGTATATAAAGATGGAGATCTTCTTGGGTATTTGAGTGCACCAGATCTATTTAGAGATGGAGAGAGGAGGAATCTGCTGCCTAACAACATGCCAGGCTGATTTAGTGGTGAAAAAGCCATAGGAATTCGGCTTCCAAATAATCTTATCATGGTCTTGATGAGTGGAAAATATGCCAATATAAGCCATGATACTAGAAGCGATGTCTGAAGGTAATGAGCGTAATAGATGCTGACCAGACATGATATAATCGCGAACCGACCAAGCTTGGGTATTACCAATAGCAGTCCACTGATGCTCAGAAATATGATCCTTTAAAGGACCATGACCAGTCCAATCATCGTGCCAGAAGGAAATATGGCCCTGGCCCACTGACCAATAGGTGTTGTCAAGAACCCATTGTCTATGCTTAAGTACCATCTTCCAATGAGGAGAACCAGCCATAGGACAAGTAGAAATATGATGCCTGTGCAGATAAGTCTGATTGATATACTCACCCCAGATGCCCTTTTTAGAGTATGCTTTCCAGCATAATTTAACCTTAAGGGCAGCCCCTAGCTCCAGAAGAGAACGAATACCAATTCCACCTTCAGAGGTTGGCCTAGCCAGGTGTTTCCAAGCAATCCAATGCCTACGCATCCCTGTTGAAGTAGATCCCCAAAAGAAAGCAGCAAATGTCCTCTCTAGAGAGTGAAGAATGCTCTTAGGAGGGGTGAGAACAGCGAGAATATGTATAGGAATGGAAGATAGTACATGCTTGATAAGGATCAGTCTTCCACCAGGCGAAAGGAGATTAGATTTCCAGGAAGCTAGTCTATTTCTCACCTTGTCCAAGAGGGGATGGAAGTATATTGCCTTAGCTGCACCTTTGAAGAGAGGAGCACCCAAATAAGTGATAGGGAAAGCCCTGTGAGGAATAGAAACTCTAGCAGCTACTTGATTGATTCTCCAGGTAGGTGTATATCCCGCAATGTAGAAAGAGCTCTTGCTTGTGTTGATCTTTTGACCTGAGCATCTCTCATAAATGGTCAGGAAAGCCATGAGTCTGCGTAGAGATCCTTGGGAGCCATTAGTGAAGATAATAGTATCATCAGCAAATAAGAGATGCGAAATAATAGGCCCCTCAGTGAAAGTAGAATAAGGGGTAATGATGCCTCTGTGACACAGCTGCTGAAGACCTCTGCTGAGTGCCTCTTCAGCAAGGATAAAGAGACTGGGTGCCAAAGGGTCTCCCTGTCGAAGACCACGAGAGGAGGTAAAGAAGCCACCAACAATACCATTGAGGATGACATAAAACCAGCAGTTGGTGAATAGTCCTCAGAAAAGGTTAACCCACATGGAAGAGAAGCCAAATTTATTCAGCACATCAAATAACTAAGACCATTCCAATCTGTCGTATGCTTTCATCATGTCGAGTTTGAAAATGATGTTATGACCTCTGACCTTCTTAGAGATGCTATGGGTAAGTTCCTAAGCAAGACAGATGTTGTCAGTCATGTCTCTGCCTTTAACAAAGGCTCCCTGGAGAGGAGAAATGAGAGCAGGCAGAACAAGAGATAATCTTTTGCATAAGATGAATGAGATTATCTTATAAGTGAAATTGCACAGACTAATAGGTCTAAAATCCGTCAGAGTGTTAGGAGACTCCCCTTTGGGAATTAGCACGAGGTGAGTAGAGGTATAAGATTTAGGGAGGAAGCCTCCATTAAAGAACTCCTTAACAGCATCATGAACATCAACAGAGATGATATCCCAGCAAGAGGTAAAGAAATCACCAGAGAATCCATCTGGACCGGGGGCACTATCAGGGCTTAAGGAGAATACCGAATCCTTGACTTCCTCAATAGTTGGAGTAGCCATCAAAGCTTGATTATCTGCATCAGAAACAATGGTAGGAATATATTGCAGAAGACCACTGTTGTTCATAGTAGGCGGCTCAGAAGTAAACAGATTTTGATAATAAGCTATGGCCATGGAAAGTAAAGCATCTTGGTCAGTAACATCATCCCCCTGATCGTTAGCCAGTTTGTGTATAAAGTTTTTCCTTCGCCTTTCATTAACAATAGAGTGGAAGAAGGCTGAGTTTTGATCGCCCTCCTTTAGCCATTTGAGATGAGAGTTTTGCCTCCAGAAGATCTCTTGCCGTAAGAGGAGCTCATCTAGATCCTTTTTAGCTGCAGAAAGCTCAGAAAGTGAATGATCAGAAGGATGATTATCAAAACTAATTTGCAATGAGTTGACCTTCTCCTCTGCCTGTAAGATATGCTGAAAAATGTTGCCAAAGACACTTTTATTCCAAGTCTTCAGAGTGGATCTCAGTCTCTTCAGTTTAGCACTAAGCCTGAAGAGAGGAGAAGCATGTAAGGGCTGAAGCCAACATGATTTAACCACACGAATGAAATCACTGTGCCTAGTCCATATCTTAAGGAATTTAAAGTGTGATTGTCTCGGGGCATTAGTGCAATGATAAGACACCAGAAGCGGACTATGATCAGAATTGATATGATGTAAATGACTCACTAGAGTACTAAAAGAGTAGAACCAAGCTGGGTTAGCCAAACCTCTGTCCAATCTTGCTTTAATGGAACCAATACCTTGCTGACCGTTTCTCCAGGTGTAGGAAGGGCCACTAAAGCCTAGATCCATGAGATTGCTATCCTGTAAGAGAGAGTGGAAGGCATTCACAGAAGCATGTTGCGGTGCATTGCCGCCATATTTTTCATGAGAGTAAAGAACAGAATTAAAGTCACCTACAATCATCTAGGGATCAGAAATAGACAAAGAAGTAATAGTCTCCCAAAGGTGAATTCTGTCCTGAAGATGACAACTGGCATAGATAAAAGTGACATAATGAACAATTTGGCCAGTTACCTTCAGAGTAATGAAAGACTCATGAATATTAATCACATCCACAGAGATAGAATTATGCCAGAAGACCCAAACTTTACCGTGGGGGTTCCCACTAGAGAGGTATTGAGAGAGGCCCAGTTTAAGAGATAGAGCAAGCATTGAAGAATTCTGAATCATGGGTTCTAGAATTGCAGCAATTTGTACTTTGTTCGTCCTGCAAAGAGAGACAAGACGACGTCTGGAGGGAGAGTTACCAACTCCCCTGATATTCCAAACTAACATATTAACCATTAAACTTTGTTTTCTTCTTTTGTGCACGTGTGAGCCTTGTGCTCTTTTGTTGGTCCAAATACAGACTGCTAGGGATGTCCTGTGTGCATGTGTCACCGTTATCATGAGATTCATCAGAGGAGGAGAATGACTGCTTCAATTTATGTAAGTCAAGTAGAGTAAGATTATCCTTCCTGTGGATAGGGCTCTCCAAATTTAAAGCTTCCAAGTTAGAGAGATGACCTGAGCCATGTGAGTCATAACGAAGGGATTCCAGAGAGTTTTGAACAAGAGGTAATGAAGTTGAAGATATCACCTGATTCGCGACATTCAAGTGAGTGGGAACCGCCGTATGTTTATCCCCGATGGATTGATCAATTATATCGAGTTGGGATATTGGGCCGTGGGCAGTGACAAAGGCATCCTGATTATCAATGCTCGAAAGGGCATCGGCTGCCTTGTGAGGCGCCTGAGCAGCCTCATAGTTGGTCTCACCATGGTGCACTATGTGATTTGTTGAATTGGCCTCAAAATGAGCGTTGTCCTGCGCACTAGCTGTGGGGCTACCTGAAAAGGGAGATGTGTCTTCCAAATTTAACTTGCAAGGAGGTTAAGGGGTGCCTGTTACCTGGTAAGCAGTGCTCAGAGTAGCCGGTTTGAGACCGGGAGTAGTAGTGTGACTAACATGTGGGCCGGTCCATAAAGGGGCAGCTCTCTCGCAGGGCCCAATGACAGCAGGCGGTTGGCTGTGATCAGTGAGGGCTTGGGCCTGTAAGTGGGCCGTCTCGTCTGTGGAGGGCTGCAGAGGCGCAACAGGGCTCGTGCGAGAGGCATCTTTGACGTTTGGGGGCGAAAGGATTTTTGGGCAGGTTGAAGCTGGGTCTTCGGCAGACGGTTCCTGCAGCTGTGGGTGCTGGGCACTTGAAGCAGTAGGCATCTGCAAAATGGGACCATGATTTCCGCCATTGGCGACCTGTTCGTCTGAAGGGGGCTGTTGTGTGGAAATGGCGACAACGTGGGTCAAGGACTGCGGACGAGTGGGCCTTGAGGCAGCACGATGTGGGCTCGGCCCAATAGCGGGAGGAGAGACATGGTCCTGAGGACGCGAATGGGCAGGATCCCGGTGTTGCTGTTGGGCTTCCTTGACGCCAGGCGATAGAATAACAGAAGGGTGTGTCTGCTCCGTGGGCCTGGGCCCGTTTAAGAAAGTACCTTGGTTCTTCGTGGGCCCATAGGCCGGTCTCTTGGGCATAGGTGTAGGAGCAGGGGCGCAGCCCAAAGAGAGGGGTTCCTCGTCCAGCGAGGGGGGCATCGCTCGGACGTCTGATGATCCATCATGTAACACAGATCTCTGGGTGTGCCCTTCGATAGCGGAGGCTGCTGGCGTGAGAGCAGGTGGCGTGGCGCCGTGCATGGCCCTGGGTAGCTGCGTCACAGGTTCCAGGTCTGGACTTGTCGACAGCGAGGAGCGGACAGGTGTAGGATCCGTGGGGGCTTCCTGGCCATCTCCGAAGGTCGCGTTGTCGAGCAGATAGGACCCATCGACCCTGTGAGCACCTGTCGGACCACCAAGTGGAGGGAGGATCTGAAGGTGCCTATCTTGGGGAGGGATTGTAGCTGACATAGGCGGAAGCGTAGGGCCGTGCTTGTCGCTGGGAGTGTTCCTGGGCATGGGAGAGGTAGCACCCTGTAGGGATTCCAACCCAGGAGAAGTCAGTGACGGAGGAGGAGCTGAGGCTGGCGCGGGGCCCGTGGGGGCAGCATGGAGATCTTCCGAGGAAGCAGAGCCCTGCACGAAGATCGAGTCAGTGCCACAGTCCTGGGGGCTAGGGGGGGCAGGGGCAGCAAGGTGAATCACGGAAATAGCCATCTCAGGCGGTGGTTGGGTATCCTCGGTGGCTGAGGAATACACGGGCGGGGTATGCAGCGTCAGCGAGGCCTGCATCACCTGAACCGACTGAACGCAAGATGCAGTGGAAGAGTGTAAAGTGCGCTTCCTGACCAGATCCTCGGGGCTTGCCAAAGACGGAGGAGGGTGAGATTCGGATCCAGGGGCGGGGATCCTCGCCGGCAGGTAGGTGTCAACGTTCGTGGGAGCATCCCGAGGCGGGTTAGGCTCGTCCTCTCCAGTGGTCGGCGGCGCCGGCTGTGACGAGTCGCCGGCGGGGAGGGCTGTGGGAGTGTTCGCCTCCAGGAGGTTGTCCGAGAGTTCGGAAGAGTGACCGAGGACATCGAAGGAGTTGGAAACACTTACCTGGCGTAGAGCTGTTCCTTTGGAGACCCAGCGTTTGAAGTTTTTACCTGGTTCATGGGGGGTTTTGGGAGGTGCCAGGGAAGCCCAGAGATCGCTTTTATGCCCACCTTGAGGTTGTGTCTTCTGCTTCAGATCCGTCCTGCGCGAGCGGCCAGGGGCCTCCTCCGTTTGAGGCTGAGGGTCAAGTGAGACGGCATCAGGGGGCTGGAGCTCCGGTTGGGCCTCAGGAGCAGGAGTAGGCTCCAGGGGGGGGCTGTCGACAGCGAGCTTCGGAGGCGCCTGGGGCGGGTTCTTCTTGGATGATTTTCGGCAAGCCGATGCAGTGTGCCCAATTATCCTGCACGCAGTACAGTAAGGGGGGATCGGGGGGTAGCGAACCTCCTGAAAGTAGCCTGCTGTGCCCATGCCAATCCAGACCCGCGGAGGACGATGCTGGAGTATGTGGAGTTCCACACAAGCACGCGCGGAGGTGGTGTTGGTAATCTGGGTAGTGCTGAGGGCCACCTGGAGGACGCGACCGAGGTTGCCCGCGATAGATCGCACACATGCCTCGTGAAAGAGGTGGGGCTTCAGTGCAGGGAACTCCACCCATATCGGGATGATGGGGGGCTCGGTGCCGCGTTCGAATTCAGGCGTCTATGGGAGGAACCTGAACAAATACCCTTTGACGAAGAGCTGATCTCGGAGGAGAATCTTCAGGTAGTCGTCTTCATCAGTGCTGCGGAGTAGAAGATGGCGGTTGTCTAGCGCGCTGATGATGAAGTCATGTTGAAGGCCTAAACGCTGGGTAAGGAGGGTCTTGATGTCCGGGAAGGGAGGTCGGCCGTAAGGGGTCTTTGCAACGAGCGCAAACTGGAAAGGAACCAGGGCGGCGGCGATCTCTTCCGAGGTGAAGAACACGGCGGGCTCTCCCAGGTCCGTGAAGGCCGGTTCATGAACGCGAAGATTGACAGCAGGTAGGCTCTGCCGCTCCTTCAGGACCTGGGCAAAGGTCTTGTAACCAGACGTGCCCCACGCCGGTGGCTTGGGCGAGAGGGGATGTGGGCGAGGCACAGACAGAGCAGAGATCTTCGAGGGGAGTTCAACAGGGGCGCCGCTAGAGGCGACGGCCTTGACCGAACAGGAACCAGAAGGGGGGGGACCCAAAGAGTCGACCTGGTGCGACGCCAGGGGCTGGAGAGAGGCGGGCAAGGGCGCTGGCTGAACCGGGGGGGAGCTGAGGGGAGGAAGCAGCGGAGGGGGGGCCCGGCCGCCCACCTCAAGGCCGGCCATGGCCGGCAGGGGCCAGCGGGAAAACCGCAGAGCTTCTCTCTCTAGGATTTTTAGAGAGAGAAGGACAAGGGGCGAATGGTTTAGGGTTTTAGGGTTTAGGGTTTAGGGTTTAGGGTTTAGGGTTTTAGGGTTTAGGGTTTAGGGTTTAGGGTTTAGGGTTTAGGGTTTGGTGTTTAGGGTTTAGGGTTTAGGGTTTAGGGTTTAGGGTTTAGGGTTTAGGGTTTAGGGATTTAGGGTTTTAGGGTTTTAGGGTTTAGGGTTTAGGGTTTTAGGGTTTTAGGGTTTAGGGTTTAGGGTTTAGGGTTTAGGGTTTAGGGTTTAGGGTTTAGGGTTTAGGGTTTAGGGTTTTAGGGTTTAGGGTTTAGGGTTTAGGGTTTTAGGGTTTAGGGTTTAGGGTTTAGGGTTTAGGGGGTTTAGGGTTTTTTTTTTTTTTTTTTTAACCCAGGAATTTAACTAGGACCCTGGGCCGGCCCTTGGGATTTTATTACATCAAAAAGTTGGAGATACAAGGGGGGGACATACCACCGAACCCCTGAGAGAGTACATCAAGAAACCCAAAATCCCCCTGAAGAAACCCCTCAAGTCCTAAGGAGGGGAAGACCACTTTTATCAGAAGTGATTTCCCCTGAGATACAAGGGGGGACGTGCCACCTTACCCCTGAGAGAGTACATCAATAAACCCAGAATCTCCCCGAAAAAGAACCCCTCAGATCCTAAGGTGGGGAAGACCACTTTTATCAGAAGTGATTTCCCCTTTTACAATAGTAGGCAAAGCAGATGAATCTAAAAAGACTTTATCAACTTGCTGGTCGCAGGAGAAGTTAGCCAGAGCATCAGCAACTTTATTGGCTTCTCTAACTGCATGGCAAAAGTGAAGATCCATAGCTTCCCTGAGAGAACAAAACTCAAACCACCAAGGAAAAAGAATCCAAGGGATAGTGGGATTAGTAGAAGTCATGAGTGTAATCAGTGAGAGGCAATCAGATTCAACAATAAGACAAGAGAAACCTCGTTGAAGACACATGTGGAGACCGGTAATGATCGCCCTAAGTTCAGAGATGATACTATGAGTGTGACCAAAGTAGGCACAAGAGGCCTTAATGAACTGACCTTTATCATTTCTGAGAATAGCTGAACCTGCTGAGTTACCAGGATTACCTCTACTGCAACCATCAGTGTTAAGTTTGAGTTTACCTGTAGGAGGATGCATCCATCTTACCAGAACCGGTAACATGGGAGAGAAAGAATCCACAACCCCCACTGCTTGCAGTACAACTCTATGCGCAGAGGAACAAGGGGACTTTGGGGAATATATGGCAGCAAGCTCTCTTATAAGGTGGAGGCTCTGATGCAAAATGCTTTCCTTACGGGAGCGGATACCATCGTATTTGGCTGAACACCTGGCTTTCCAAAGAAACCAAACCACAATAGAAGGAATAATACCCATAATGAAAGAGTAAAGAGATGTACCTGAGGCTGAGGCCAAGTTTATAAAGGAACAAAATATGTGGTGAAAGGAGCTCATCTGAAAAGAAAGTCCACATCTATCCTGAAAGAAGCGCCAGCAGTAGGAAGCCCAATCTCCATGAGCCAAGACATGATTGAGAGTCTCTTGTGAGGCATTCGAGCAGCACACGCACTTTGATGCCAATGGAATGCCTATTCTTTGAATATTGGAATCAAAAGGCAATTTATGAACAAGGGCCCTGTATATAAAGATGAAGATCTTCTTGGGTATTTGAGTGCACCAGATCCATTTAGAGATGGAGAGAGGAGGAATCTGTTGCCTAACAACTTGCCAGGCTGATTTAGTGGTGAAGAAGCCATAGGAATTCGGTTTCCAAATAATCTTATCATGGTCTTGTTGAGTGGTAAAGATGCCAATATAAGCCATGATAATAGAAGCAATGTCTGAAGGTAAGGAGTGTAATAGATGCTGACCAGACATGTTATAATCGCGAACCGACCAAGCTTGGATATTACCAATAGCAGTCCACTGATCCTCGGAAATGAGATCTTTTAAAGGACCATGACCAGTCCAATCATCGTGCCAGAAGGAAATATGGCCCTGGCCCACTAACCAATAGGTGTTGTCAAGAACCCATTGTCTATGCTTAAGTACCATCTTCCAATGAGGAGAACCAACCATAGGACAAGTAGAAATATGATGCCTGTGCAGATAAGTCTGATTGATGTACTCACCCCAGATGCCCTTTTTAGAGTAGACTTTCCAACATAATTTAACCTTAAGGGCAGCCCCTAGCTCCAGAAGAGAACGAATACCAATTCCTCCTTCAGAGGTTGGCCTAGCCAGATGTTTCCAAGCGATCCAATGCCTACGCATCCCTGTTGAAGTGGATCCCCAAAAGAAAGCAGCAAATGTCCTCTCTAAAGAGTGAAGAATACTCTTAGGAGGGGTGAGAACAGCAAGAATATGTATAGGAATGGAAGATAGTACATGTTTGATAAGGATCAGTCTTCCACCAGGCGAAAGGAGATTAGATTTCCAGGAAGCTAGTCTATTTCTCACCTTGTCCAAGAGGGGATGGAAGTAAATTGCCTTAGCTGCACCTTTGAAGAGAGGAGCTCCCAAATAAGTGATAGGGAAAGCCCTGTGAGGAATAGAAACTCTAGCAGCTACTTGATTGATTCTCCAAGTAGGGGTATATCCCGCAATGTAGAAAGAACTCTTGCTTGTATTGATCTTTTGACCTGAGCATCTCTCATAAATGGTCAGGAAAGCCATGAGTCTGCGTAGAGATCCTTGAGAGCCATTAGTGAAGATAATAGTATCATCGGCAAATAAGAGATGCGAGATAATAGGCCCTTCAGTGAAGGTAGAATAAGGGGTAATGATGCCTCTGTGACACAGCTGCTGAAGGCCTCTGCTGAATGCCTCTTCAGCAAGGATAAAGAGGCTGGGCGCCAAAGGGTCTCCCTGTCGAAGACCACGAGAGGAGGTAAAGAAGCCACCAGCGGTACCATTGAGGATGACAGAAAACCAGCAGTTGGTGAATAGTCCTCTGATGAGGTTAATCCACATGGGAGAGAAGCCAAATTTATTCAGCACATCAAAAAAGTAGGACCATTCCAATCTGTCGTATGCTTTCATCATGTCGAGTTTGAAAATGATGTTGTGTCCTCTGACCTTCTTAGAGATGCTATGGGTAAGCTCCTGAGCAAGACAGATGTTGTCAGCCATATCTCTGCCTCTAACAAAGGCTCCCTGCAGGGGGGAAATAAGAGCAGGCAGAACAAGAGATAATCTTTTGAATAGTATGAGTGAGATTATCTTATAAGTGAAGTTGCACAGGCTAATAGGTCTAAAATCCTGCAGAGTGTTAGGGGACTCTCCTTTGGGGATTAGCACGAGGTGAGTAGATGTATAAGATTTAGGGAGGAAGCCTCCATTAAAGAACTCCTTAACAGCATCATAAACATCAACAGAAATGATATCCCAGCAAGAGGTAAAGAAGTCACCAGAGAATCCATCTGGACCAGGGGCACTATCAGGGCTTAAGGAGAAGACCGAATCCTTGACTTCCTCTATAGATGGAGTAGCCATCAAAGCTTGATTATCTGCATCAGAGACAATGGTGGGAATATATTGCAGAAGGCCACTGTTGTTCATAGTGGGCGGTTCAGAAGTAAACAGATGTTGATAAACGGTTATGGCCATGGAGAGCAAAGCATCTTGGTCAGTAACATCATCCCCCTGATCGTTAACCAGTTTGTGGATAAAGTTTTTCCTGCGCCTTTCATTAACAATAGAGTGGAAGAAGGCTGAGTTTTGATCGCCCTCCTTTAGCCATTTGAGATGAGATTTTTGTCTCCAGAAGATCTCTTGCCGTAAGAGGAGCTCATCTAGATCCTTTTTAGCTGTAGAAAGCTCAGAGTGTGAATGATCAGAAGGATGGTTATCAAAATTAATTTGTAATGAGTTGACCTTCTCCTCTGCCTGTAAGACATGCTGAAAAATGTTGCCAAAGACACTTTTATTCCAAGTCTTCAAAGTGGATCTCAGTCTCTTCAACTTAGCACTAAGCCTGAAGAGAGGAGAGGCATGTAGAGGCTGATGCCAACATGATTTTACCACGCGAATGAAATCCCTGTGTCTAGTCCACATCTTAAGGAATTTAAAGTGTGAATGTCTCGGGGCATTAGTGCTATGATAAGAAACCAATAGCGGACTATGATCAGAATTGATATGATGTAAGTGACTCACAAGAGTACTAAAAGAGGACAACCAAGCAGGGTTAGCCAAACCTCTGTCCAATCTGGCTTTAATGGAACCAATACCTTGCTGACCATTTCTCCAGGTATAGAAAGGGCCACTGAAGCCAAGGTCCATGAGATTGTTATCCTGTAAGAGAGAGTGGAAGGCATTCACAGAAGCATGATGCGGTGCATTGCCGCCATGTTTTTCATGAGAGTAAAGAACAGAGTTAAAGTCACCTACAATCATCCAGGGGTCAGAAATAGACAAAGAAGTAATAGTCTCCCAAAGGTGAATTCTGTCCTGAAGATGACAACTAGCATAGATAAAAGTGACATAATGAACTATTTGGCCAGTTACCTTCAGGGTAATAAAAGACTCATGAATATTAATCACATCCACAAAGATAGAATTATGCCAGAAGACCCAAACTTTACCGTGGGTATTACCACTAGAGAGGTATTGAGAGAGGCCCATCTTAAGAGATAGAGCGAGCATCGAAGAATTCTGAACCATGGGTTCTAAAATTGCAGCAATTTGTACTTTGTTCGTCCTGCAAAGAGAAACAAGTCGACGTCTGGAGGGAGAGTTACCAACTCCCCTGATGTTCCAAACTAACATATTAACCATTAAACTTTGATTTCTTCTTTTGTGCACGTGTGAGCCTTGTGCTCTTTTGTTGGTCCAAATGCAGGCTACTAGGGATGTTCTGTGTGCGTGTGTCACCGTTATCATGAGATTCGTCAGAGGAGGAAAATGATTGCTTCAATTTCTGTAAGTCAAGGAGGATAAGATTATCCTTCCTGTGGATGGGGCTCTCCAAATTTAAAGCTTCCACGTTAGAGAGATGACCTGAGCCATGTGAGTCATATCGAAGGGATTCCAGAGAATTATGAACAAGAGGTAGAGAAGTTGAAGATATCACCTGATTCGCGACATTCAAATAAGTGTGAACCGCCGTATGCTTATCCCCGATGGATTGATCATTTGTAGCGGGTTGGGATATTGGGCCTTGGGCAGTGGCAGAGCCAGCCTGTTTAACAAAGCTCAAAGGTACATCGGCTGCCTTGTGAGATACCTGAGCAGCCACAGTGTTCGTCTCACCCTGGTTCGCTTTGTGATTTGGTGAATTGGCCTCAATGATAGCGTTGTCCTGAGCATTAGCTGTAGGGCTACCTGAAAAGGGGGATGTGTCTTCCAGATTTAATTTACAAAGAGGTTAAGGAGAGCATGATACCAGTGATCCGTGGGGTAGGGGATAGTGACTGGTGCATTGCTGATCAGCGTTGCCCACTGAAGAGGGCTGATCGTGCAGGGTGGCTGGCCCAATACCAGGAAGGATTGCTAGGCCCTGTTTGCTAGAGTAAGACTGAACCTGCTGCTGGGCTTGGGCCGCCAGGCAGTCACCCGACGAGGCTGCTGACCGGTTGTTGCTCGACGTCTTGACACATAGGAGGCTAGTCCGAAGCAGCTGGAGCGTGGGCCCCACAGGGGAGATGTGCTGGTCCTCTATAAGCGGGGGTGATAGGCCACGCTGGGCCTCTGAAGCCTGCAGGGAGTGCTTCTGCGTGGTGCTGCTGTCGGCGCTGGTTAAGGACAATGGTCGAACACCTGGCAGGCTGATGAGGGTGGGAAGCGGTAGCGGGGTGCCTTGCATGGCCATTGGCGTCTGCGTTACAGGTTCGAGGCCTGGGCATGCCGACGGCGAAGGGCGGACAGGTGCGGGGCCCAAGGGGACCTCCTGGCCATCTCCGGAGATCGAGTTCCCCTGCAGATAGGACCCGTCAACTATGCAAGCACCTGGAGGGCCATCAAGTGGAGGGAGGTGCGGGAGGCACCCATCGAGGGGAGGGACGGTAACTAGCAGAAGCGAAAGCGTAGGCCAGTGCATGGCGCTGGGGGTGTTTCTGGAGGTGTCTGGTGGCGGAGGCACAACAGGAGCAGGCCCAGGGTCCGTGGGGACGACAAGGGAGTCTTCGAGGGTAGCAGTGCCCAGCAGGCGAGCCCCAGCAGCACCCTGATCATCTGTAGAGAGCTGTTGTGAGTGGGTCATGGGCTTCTGACGAGCGGGGCTAGAGGCGTCATGTTGTGGGCTCGACCCATAAGCAGGATGAGGGGCAGGATCCTGAAGCCTCAGATGGGCTTGCGTAACTTCGTCAGCAAAGGGGGCAGCCCAGGGCCCATGTGAGGGCTCATGCAGGCATTCCTCGCGTAACTGGGTGGAGCGTGTCTGCTCCGTGGGCTTGGGCCCAATAGTAGAAGTCCGCTGGTTCTTAGAAGGCCCGTGGACCGGGATCTGTGTCGTGGGTGTAGGAGCAGGGGCGCGAGCCATAGGATAGGGTACCTCGTCCAGCGAGGGGGACAGCGCTCGAACGTCTGGTGGTCCGCCTGGTAACACAGAGCTCTGGGAGTGTTCATCGTTAGCGGAGGCTCTTGGCGTGAGGAGTGATAGCGTGGCGCCTTGCATGGCCCTAGGCAGATGCGTCGCAGAGTCCATATCTGGGCTGGTCGACCGCGAAGGGCTGACAGGTGTAGGGCCCGTGGGGGCTTCCTGGCCATCTCCGGAGATCACGGTGTCCTGCAGAGAGGAGCCACCGACCTTGCAAGCACCTGGAGGACCGCCAAGTGGAGGGAGGTTCTGGAGGCACCCAGCTAGGGGAGGGGCTGTAGTTGTCAATGGCAGAGGAGTAGGCCTGTGCAAGGCGCAGCAGGCGACCCTTGAGGTGTCTGGTGGCGGGGGCAGAGCGGGAGCTGGCACAGGGTCCATGGAGATGACTTGGGATTCTCCGAACCTGGTTGGACCCGGCGGACAAGCCCCAGCAGGACCTGGGTTAGATAACATAGAAGAGGGTTGGGAACCCTGGTTGGCCGAGGTAGACTTCGCAGCAGAAAGCAACGTCAATGTGGACTGCATCGCCTGGCCCTTCTGCAAGGTAGGCACAGTGGAAGCCTGTAAAGTGGCTGTTCGGTCTGGCACCTCGGGGTTCTCCTTAGCCGAAGAGGGTAAGTGTTCAGGTCCAGCAGCCGGGGTCCTGGTCGGCAGGCAGGCAATGGTGCTCTTGGGAGCTGAGCGAGACAGATCAGGCTCACCCTCTCCGGTGGCCGGCGTTGCTGGTTGAGGGGAGATGCCGGCGGGAAGAGTGGCAGTGAGGTTCCCCTCCAAGAGGACGTCTATAGGGTCGGTATCATGGCCAAGGGCCTCAAAAGAGTTGGCTACCATGACCTGATGCCGAGGTGGAGCTTTGGAAACCCATCGTTTAGAGTTTTCACCTGGTTCGGGGGGGGGTTTGGGGGGAGCTGTAGAGAAACGAGTGTCGCCTTGGAGCGCAGGTTTGGCCTGTGTCTGCTGCCTCAGGTGTGACGCGCGTGAGCCGCCGAAGGTAGCCTCCATCTGAGGTTGAGGATCAGGTGGAGGGGCTTCAAGGGATTGGTTCTCCAGTTGAGGCTCCGAGGCAAGGGGAGGTTCCAGCGAGGGACTATCAGCATTGGGCTTCGCAGGCACCTGGGGTGCGTTTTTCTTGGAAGACCGACGGCAAACCGAGGCCGTATGCCCGATGATCCTGCAGGCAGTGCAATAGGGTAGGATAGGGGGGTAGCGTACCTCCTGGAAATAACCTGCAGCACCCATGCCGATCCAGATCCGTTGGGGTCGATGCTGAAGAACGTGAAGCTCCACACAGGCGCGCGCTGAAAACGTGTTGGTGATCTGGGAGGTGCTGAGGGCCACCTGGAGGACTCGGCCGAGGTTGCCAGCGATAGATCTCACACAGGCCTCATGGAAAAGATGGGGCTTAAGGGCGGGGAGCTCCACCCACACAGGTACTATAGGGGGTTCCATTCCGCATTCAAAGTCCGGCGTCCATTTCAGGAAGCGGAATAGGTAGCCTTTGACGAAGAGCTGGTCGCGGAGAAGGATCTTCAGGTAATCGTCTTCGTTAGTGCTTCGAAGGAGGAGATGGCGGTTGTCCAGCGCGCTGATGATGAAGTCATGTTGAAGCCCGAGCCGTTGAGTGAGAAGGTGCTTAATATCTGGGAAAGGAGGGCGACCATAGGGCGTTTTGGCAACCAGCGCGAGTCTGAAAGGGACCAGCGCGGTGGCGATCTCCTCCTCGGTGAAGAAAACGGCAGGCTCGCCCAGATCAGTGAAAGCTGGATCGTGGACGAGGAGGTCGACTTCCGGGAGCAGTTTGCGATCTTTGAGCACCTGGGCGAACGACTTCGTGCTCCCAGAGCCCCAAGCCGGAGCCTGCGACGAGCGGGGTGCAGGGGAAGCGGGGCTCTGAGGGGGCGGCACAACAGGGAGGCTAGCGGCCTGAACAGCGCTGGAGCCAGCCGGGAGGGAAGCAGGGGCCTGGACCTGGAGCACGCAAGGCTGAGAGGGAGCGGGCGAGG